>OY728160.1:161436154-166786154 GCA_963277665.1 Viscum album | reverse complement strand
ACCTAAATGGTGTAGATCTCGTTGTAGGATTTGATTTGATATGTGGTAGAGCTCAAACGGACACTCTGATTAAAAGTTATGGTCGTTTGAAGTTTGAGTTCGATTTTCGACTTTTGAATTTTGAATATATATTTTTCCTTTGATTATCACATGATTTAAATCTCACTTGGTTTTTTGTCATTTGATAAACTTTGATTTGATTGGTTGTGAACCTGAAATGGACTCTCAGATCAGAAGTTATGGTCATTTTATGCCGAAGTCTGTTCTTCTACTTATTGAAGATTTGTTTTCAGTTTAAAAATATTATTAACTAATAATTATAAATATTAATTAATTAACACATTAAAAATATTTAAAATTATAAATAATAAAATATATTTTATTGTAAATAATAAATAATAAATAATAAATAATAAATAAATGTTTTTAAAAAAAATTAAATTGTTGCAGCGGTTTTGAAAAAATCGCCGATATTTCGTGGCAGTTTTTTTAAAAACTGCTGCTAAAATATTGAAAAAAAATTTATTTAGAAAATATTTAAAAAAATTGTGGCGGTTTTTTCACGACGGTTTTAAAAACCACCGCTGAATTTTTGATCGAAAAACATTTAGCGGTGGTTTTAAAAACCGCCGCTAAAACACTGTTTTCTTGTAGTGACACCATGCATGTCTTAGTCCATGATCATGGCATGGTGAGTCCATCCAACCTCCAAAACTCTGTAAATTTTAAAGAAATACCCAAAACAGCCAAAATTTTGAAAATGACACAAATTTATATTAAATTAAATGTAACAGTGACATGTGGGTGTGGAAATGATGAATCATTTTTCTAATTCCATTAATTTCACCCTTTAACTTGCCTTTTCCTCTACTTGATATGCTATTTCAAAATCTCCACCCTTGAATGATTCCATTGACATAGACATTGTCCGACTCAATGTATTTTATTCATCACATCCATTATATTTGAAAGAGGCATCCCCCTCCCTCAATATCATCAAACCAACCCTTAATAATCATCTCATCTCACCTAGAAATTCTCAAACTTATCCTGATGTCGTTTGGTCGCCTTACCCCCTTCTCAACCTTGATCGAAAAATCCCGATGATCAGAATTCACCAGTAGAATATGCTCCACAATAGAGAATATAAAGAAAACCTTCCACAATAATGAGTATAATGTTCTGTCTAAACACACCCTCACTCGGTCAACCCCTTTCCACCCAATACACCAAGTAAATTCACAATAAAAATGGGGTTTCTTGGTGGTTTTTTGGAATTTAGTGGTGGTTTAAACCACCGCTAAATGATATGTGATTCTTTCTAAAAGCGTCATGTATTTTTGTGTCAAGAATCATTTCACAATTCTTTTTGTGTGGTGGTTTTTTATTTTGCGACATTTCGTTTGGCGGCGGTTTAAACCACCGTTAAATATTTAGTGTCAGTTTTTTTATTTTCTTATTTACGTAATAAATTTATTTATTATTATTTTTTTGCATAATTAATTAATTTATTTATTTATTGTAATTATTATTGTTGTTGTTATTTTATTATTATTATTATTATTATTATTATTATTATTATTATTATTATTATTATTATTATTTATCCTACAATGCATACATATTCCATGTATGTCATGCATGTCATGTATAAATCTGGAAAATATATGTGTTGGGAGAGATTTGAACCCATTACCTATTTGATATATTGCGAAGACTTTACCACTCCAACAAACTCTTCATCTGGTGAGTAAACAGTATATAATATACTTATACATATAAAAATAAAAAACAAATGATGACATTAAATAATAATAAATAATGAATATATAATGACTATATAATAAAGAAGTAATAAATAAATTATAAATTAATAAACAACAGATAATAGATAAATAATAAATAGATTATAAATAATTCATAAATAAATAATAAATAAGTAATAAATAAATATTAATTAAATATTAATAAATAAATAAATAATCGATAAATAATAACAATAAATAAATGATAATAAATGATAATAAATGATAATAAATAATAAATAACTAATAAATAGATAATACATAAATAATAAATAATAAATAATAAATATTAAATAAATATTAAATAAATATTAAATATTAAATATTAAATATTAAATAAATATAAATAAGTAATAATTAAATATTGAATAAATAATATTAAATAAATAAATAAATAAATAAATAGTAAAAATAAATGAATAATAAATAATAATAAATGATAATAAATAATTAAATAATAAATCATAAATAAATAATAAACAATAAAAAATAAATAATTTATAATTTATAATTTATAAATAATAAATAAATATTAAATAGTTGTTTAATAGTAAATTAATAATAAAAATAAATTAATAAATAATAAATCAATAATAAATAAATATTAAAATAATAAATAAAAAAACAATAAATAATAAAATAATAAAATAATAATAAATGGATATAAATATTTATAAATATATATATATGTATAACAAAATTTACATAAATATATATATAAACACGCTCAGATATATAATTGTATTTTAATATAAATATATATATAAAAACACAAGTAAATATAAATATTTATATATATATATATATATCTACATATATATGATATAAAAATACATAAACATAAATATATATAAATATTTACAAATGTATATAAATATACACAAATACTTATATATATGTATTTATTTACATATATTAGAATATACACATAAATATAGATTTTTTATTGACACATAAATGTTTATATATAAACATTACTTGTTTAGGAATATATATACAAATTAATGCAATTTTATAAGGTAAATAAAATCAATAATTATTTATTTTAAATGAAATGATTAAAAAATTTATTTCTATATGGTTTATATGTTTAAAAATACTTTTCTATGTAAATATGTATTTATATAAGTGATTTATTATGAGAAAATATAAGAAAATATGCATATATTTAATTATAAAATAAAACTACATTGTGAAAAATGATAAAAATTAAAAACCATGATATCAATATGAATGTAATCCTTGAAAATAAATTAAGTCTCCATTGAAAAAAATGCAATAATACCCCCTTAAACGAGGATGAAATCTCATCGAATATTAAAAAATTGGGATATCCCAACTAAAAAAGCAGTTTTGGAGGCCTTCAGGGATTCTTTTGACCTCAAATAATATTATTAGGGTTTCTTTAATTATAATGTCATAGAGATCGTCGTAGGTTTTGATTTGATAAGTGGTAGAATGTAAAGACCCGTAAAATTCAAGGGAAATTTTTTCTAAATTTTCTTTGGGATTTTACAAGAACGCAGTTTCTGACGGCGCCTGATTCTGAGGCCCGTTGTGCCCGGAATCAATTTCCAAAGTTTAGCTCGGGTACGTTCAGTGAACGAACGAGTGGGTTTTTCTATCTTTTGAACCGGTGCACGGAATCGAAATCCGAGGGCACTGATGGAACCGCAGCACCGATAATTGCTTAAGAAGATCTTTTTTAGAGTTGCGTTTTCACAGAAGGAGTTGTTAAAAAATTTGTGGAAGATAAAATAAAAAATTGAGTTACAATTTTTATTTCTTTTAAGTGGATTATCCATTGAGTTGAAGTTGGGGTAACCACCCAACTTCCCATGAGAGGATTAAAGGTGAGGTGGGGCCTACACGAACCCCACCCCTTTCATCTTCCCTAAACTTCCTTAAACCTCTCCTATCATTAATTGGTAACTCTTCTTAACATGTTTAACCCCCCTTTAATGCGAGACCACTCACCTCCCCCTCTCTCTTCTTTAATCATGCCAACTCACTTAATTAATTAAGTGAGTTAAGTGTTTGATTTTTAAAATTCAAAATTCTTGGCTTGATGTAATAAAATAAGATAAGTCTTATTTTATTTGAGAGAGTTGATTGTTGTGTGAGGAGGATTTGAAGAGAAAGCTCTAAGATTTGAAGAACTTCTTTCTTCTTGAAGAACGCGAAGAACGCAACTCTCCGACGAAGAACGCTGACACCAAAGAGCGGCGACGTACCCATTTCTACCTTCTCTGCAACAAGAGGGTATATGTCACATCTTTGAGTACACTTGGGCGACGTCGGGCCTTCCAAGACCTTCGACGAAGAACGCTTCCCGGTCTCCATCAAAGGAGGAGACACCGCTGTGGGAAAATCGCAAACGATGACGTCACCTTCCGACGTCAACGAATGACGCTACCTCTCCGCAGATCCATCGAGGGATCACATCACGAGGTAGGGGTTTATTTTATTGTTGATCGTGATCTCATCTATTGCCTTTCTTGGTTTCAATTGGGCCACCTGTTATCGTAATAACGGGAGGAGGTCGAACCACACAAACACGGCCAGCCCTCCTCCCCCCTTGTTTGTTTGAATTAGTTGCGGCACGTGAAAGGCGGCGCGGTGCAGTTGCACCGCGCGGAAACTATGAGAAAGGGCGAAGAAGCGTTGCGCCATCGCGCCGCGCCGTTGAAGTCGAACAAGCCGCGGCGCCGTCGCGTCGCGCCAGAAAACTACGAAGAGGCCACTGTTTAATTATTGAACGTTGAGCGCAGATTGACGGGCGATGACAAACGGGACCACAACACCACCCCCCCCCCCCCCCCCCCGCTCTGCGGCTTCCGCTCGGCCACGCTGGCCGAGCTGCGGCCAGCCATGCGGCTGGGCCAGGCCGCGCCCGGATGGGCCGGACCCGGACCCGGGTCGGGTCGACCCGGTTCGGGCCGACCCAGTGGGGTTGGGCCGGGACGGGCTGGGCCCAGATCCCCCATTTCGGATTGTTTCCGTTCGAACGCTCATAACTTGGGCCACAGACCTCCGATCGATGCACTGTCATCGGCGATGCGATTCTTGGATCGATACGGTCATTTCAGTATTTTACACTCAAGGTTTTGGAGAACTTTGGGTTTGACCAGGTTGGTTTGGATACGAAACCAACTGGGCCCTCGGAGCAGAAACACTTATATCTTGAGCTCCGGACGTCCGATTGATGTGTCGTCGACTTTATCAGATTCCTCTTGAGGATATGGAACTTTTGTCTTACTTCGCCCGAGGTTTTGACACAGTTGGAGTATTGCCGGGTTGGATTGTACCCGAAATCCAACTGGGCCCCTAGAACGAAAAAGCTGATATCTTTCAGACCGGACGTCCGTTTGACGAACCATCAGCGGCGTTGGTGATCGCGTTGAGAAACGGTCCCTATGAGTATACCCTATGAGAGTTCGGGGTACAGTTGAGATACGGTCGGGTTGGTTCGCACATGAAACTAACCGGGGCCCTGGGACGAAAAGGCTAATAACTCACAGACCGGGCGTCCGATTGACGTTCCATCTATTGCGTTGAGACCCCTATGACGAGACGGTCCTTTGAGATACTTCTTCGTTGGACTTTGTGATACTTGGAGTATCAACCTATAGCTCATGGAGAGGACCCTCCCGGAGACGAGCATACGAAGTACGGAGACCGTGTAGCTGGCTGAGACCTGATGACTGCTTGTCCGATTCGATTCAGAGTGACTAGCATAGCCCAGTGGGGAGAACTACTTTGTGAGGTGGCAGACCCATGGCGGAGGAGCACTACTTTGTGAGGTGGCAAACCCGCGGTACTCGACGGGAGGAGTACCTCTGTAGGCTATGAGGGGGAGCACTACTGTGTGAGGTGGCAGACCCATGGCGGAGGAGCACTACTATGTGAGGTGGCAGACCCGCGGTACTCGACAGTAGGAGTACCTCAGCAGTCTTAGGTTAGTGAGCGGTACCCCGGATTTATGACAGGATCACTGTACACTCCAGAGATGGGCTCATCAGTAGTTACAGTTTCGATAATAAAAATCCTGGTTTGAGCTGAGTCAATAACCTTTGTGTTTTCCTCATGATTGAGATGGGTCACTTGATCACTTAGGTATATGTATGGGCATATACCTAGGTAGTGGTTATCTGTTGATTTCACAATCTTTGTGTTTCCTCATGATTGAGATGGGTTACTTGATAACATAGGTATATGTATGGGCATATACCTAAGTAGAGGTTATCTGTTGAGATCTTCTTGTGGTTATCCTTGTTGGTTTTAGTGAGACCTTGAGGGTCTCGGGGTCCCTACTGAGTATCTTTATACTCACCCATGCACGGGCTATGCCCGAACCTCGTTGTGTTGGTTGCAGACGACGGGCAGTGCTGACGGAGGCCGAGTGTTCGAGGACTGGACGGTACCCGGAGGTCGACCACATGACGAGTCAGTATCCGGAGGTGGACTTCACGACGAGATGATACTCAGAGGAGGTTGACGGGAAGGAGCTGCGCTATATGTACCTACCCTTCAGGTAGGATCCATGGTGGATGATCCAGGAGCTGTGCTAACTGTACCTACCCTTCAGGTAGGATTCGAGGAGGACGACCCAGGAGCTGCTTCCATTCTTCAAGCTATTTGACTTTTCCGTTGTACTTCCTTTCAGTTGTAGTTGTAATTTTCAGTTGGGTTTGTATTCTGGCCCTTTTACCTTCAGCACTTCCTTTTGTACTTAGTGTTTTTCTTCCGCTTGTACTCTGTGGTGTTTGTTTAATTTTATAAAAGCAATGCCTTCCCAGTTATCAGGATTTACGCCTTTGGTGCTAGTCTCTAGCCCCTGGCCTATGGAAGGCGGGCTTGGGGTAGTCACAGCACGGGCCCCGAGGGCGGGTCGTGACAAATTGGTATCAGAAGAGTTGGTTCTACCTCATAACTTATAACTCTGTTATTTTCTTTCTGTGAAGAAATAGTGTTAAGGGTACTGAGTGTGGTCTTCAGTTCAGGGAGTCCAGTGTTGGTGCGGGCGGCTGACGTATCCATACACCAGGACCCTGACAACTGATTTCCAACTTTGTGCACGAAAACACTGATTGCGTGTGTGTGTTTCCAGAAGTTTTTAAAAGTCAGCTCAAACCAGGTCATCTCACCAGGTATAAATCGTTTGACCGTGTCATGTTTATTTCTTTCAGGATGCCTCCCCGCGGACGACCATCTAGAGCCCTGAGAGTTGTTCTTACTGACAGCACGTCGAGTGACGTGGCCTCAGTACAGTGCCCTATCCCAGTTGAGGCACCAGCGAAGGCACCAGCGGTACTAATACCCGTTGGGCCACCGATGCTACCAGCCCCAGTAGTAGAGGGTGCACGTCTCTTGAGCACACTGCACGAGTTCCAGCACCAGAGGCCACCCAGGTTCAGGGGAGAGACGGACCCGCAGGCGGCTGAGGATTGGCTGGAGGCTGTGGTGAGAGTCTTCAGGCTAGTGGGGACACCAGCAGACTTCATGGTGATCCTTTCTTCCAGCCTTCTTCAGCCAGAAACAAACAGATGGTGGAGCCTGATGCTCCAAATGCATGACAAGGCGACACTTCTTTGGGAAAACTTCGAGATCCTGTTCCGGGCAGAGTTTGTACCAGCCACCCTTCGAGCGGTGCGTATACAGGAGCTACTTCAGCTACGGCAGGGTAGCATGACAGTGGCGCAGTATTCAGCGAGGTTCACAGACCTCTCACACTACTCCAAAGATATGGTATGAGACCCGTTTTTCAGGGCTCGAACCTTCGAGCAGGGGCTCAGACGTGAGATTAGAGCTTCTGTTGTTTCTCACAGCATTCCGACGCAGACAGGGGTGTTGGAGCGAGCCCTCTTAGTGGATAGTTTCTTTGCTGAGCAATCTCCAGCAGTAGGACCCACCACTAGCCGGCATGCGGCAGAGTCTTCTGTAGCAGGCAGTAGACAAATGACGTAGAGGTCCAAGAGGACCAGACCTACAGGTGGTCGACCGCATGACTCAGGTTCGGTAGTGCGAGGCACCAAGGGGAATGACAGATCCAGACCTGCCATGCAGTGTTACTCCTGCGGCGGGATTAGTCACATGGCACGTGACTGTCCGACCCGCTATGCAGATGACCAGCAGTTAAATGAAGAACCTCCCAGGCAGAGGCATAGGTTCGATCAAGGCAGACTGCTAGGAGCTGAAGGCCGAGGGAGGGGAGTAGGTCGTGCATCTGGAGGTGGATGACGCTTCGAGGTGTTGCCACCACCACCACCAGGAGGTCCACCCCAACTGTAGGGAACAGGTGGACATGGGAGATCTCAGCTTCAGGCAGTAGAATCTTACGACTACGGAGCTCTGGAAGCGAGTGGACAGGAGCAGAACTGTGCTTTCCTTTTATTCGTTGTATATCTAGTTCCATGTTGTTGTTGTTACATTTGTGTCTTTGTACCATGTGTTGCAATAATATAAAGACACTTACCTTTGTGACATTTTCTTCCTTCCTTTTTGAGTACTAATAGGTTCTAGTTTAAACTGTTGACTTGACCCTCACTTTCGAGATTCCTACTGGAAGAGACCCAGTGACCTCACACTGATGCCGACAGTGTGACTCGACCCTTAGAGGCGAGAGTGATGGTTGGATCTCTTGTTGTAACGTCGAGGCCTTACGACGTCGTCCATGGCATGAATACATCATTCATGTCTGGATTGACTGTATTAGGCAAAGAATGTGGTTCATCTAGGGGATGAGATCGGATTTCTCTTATTGGCAAAGAAGAAATCATAGAAGCTCTTGTGGGACCAGAGAAGGTCCAGGTCATCCAAGAGCGGATGAGGACAGCTCAGAGCCGACAGAAGCCTTATGCTGACAGGAGGCAGAGACCATTAGAGTTTGAGGATGGCGACCATGTTTTCTTACAGTTCTCACCTCGACGTGGAATTACGGAGATGTGGCTGAGGCGTCAAGTTATCTTCGAGGTTCAACGGACCTTTCTAGGTCCTCAGCAGGGTAGGAGATGTGGTTTACCGCTTGACCCATCCACCTCAGTTGCACCAGGTGCACGATGAATTCCATTTATCTCAACTGAGGAGATACGTGCTCGAACCTTCGCATATCATCGACCATAGGGAGATGGACTTGGGCGATGGGGTGACCTTCTCGGAGGTTCCAATGGGGACCGAGGATCGACAGGAGCGGATCCTATGAGGACGGTCTATTCCTCGGGTGCACTTTCTTTGGACGTACGGGAATCTCCAGGTAATCACATGGGAGCGGAAGGCTCAGATGCGTGTTCAATACCGCTTTTGTATCCCTAGTCTCTGTTTAAGCTTTACGAGGACGTAAATCCCTGAGGTTGGATTAATTTAAAGACCCATAAAATTCAAGGGAAATTTTTTCTAAATTTTCTTTGGGATTTTACAAGAACGCAGTTTCTGACGGCACCTGATTCCGAGGCCCGTTGTGCCCGGAATCAATTTCCAAAGTTTAGCTCGGGTACGTTCAGTGAACGAACGAGCGGGTTTTTCTATCTTTTGAACTGGTGCACGGAATCGAAATCCAAGGGCACTGATGGAACCGCAGTGCCGGTAATTACTTAAGAAGATCTTTTTCGGAGTTGCATTTTCACAGGAGGAGTTGTTAAAAAAATTGTGGAAGGTAAAATAAAAATTGAGTTACAATTTTTATTTCTTTTAAGTGGTTTATCCATTGAGTGGAAGTTGGGGTAACCACCCAACTTCCCATGAGAGGATTAAAGGTGAGGTGGGGCCCACATGAACCCCACCACTTTCATCTTCCCTAAACTCCCTTAAACCTCTCTTCTCATTAATTGGTAACTCTTCTTAACATGTTTAACCCCCCTTTAATGTGAGACCACTCACCTCCCCCTCTCTCTTCTTTAATCATGCCAACTCACTTAATTAATTAAGTGAGTTAAGTGTTTGATTTTTAAAATTCAAAATGCTTGGCTTGATGTAATAAAATAAGATAAGCCTTATTTTATTTGAGAGAGTTGATTGTTGTGTGAGGAGGATTTGAAGAGAAAGCTCTAAGCTTTGAAGAACTTCTTCCTTCTTGAATAACGCGAAGAACGCAACTCTCCGACGAAGAACGCTGACACCAAAGAGTGGCGGCGTACCCCTTTCTACCTTCTCTGCGACAAGAGGGGATACGTCACATCTTTGAGTACACTTGGGCGACGTCGGGCCTTCCAAGACCTTCGACGAAGAACGCTTCCCGGTCTCCATCAAAGGAGGAGACACCACCGTGGGAAAATTGCAAACGACGATGTCACCTTCTGACGTTAACAAATGACACGAGGTAGAGGTTTATTTTATTGTTGATCGTGATCTCATCTGTCGCCTTTCTTGGTTTCAATTGGGCCGCCTGTTATCGTAATAATGGGAGGAGGTCGGACCACACAAACATGGCCGACTCTCCTCCCCCCTTGTTTGTTTGAATTAGTTGCGGCACGTGAAAGGCGGCGCGGTGCGGTTGCACCGCGCGGAAACTATGAGAAAGGGCGAAGAAGCGTTGTGCCGTCACGTTGCGCCGTTGAAGTCAAACAAGCCGTGGCGCCGTCGCACCGCGCCAGAAAACCACGAAGAGGCCGCTGTTTAATTATCGAATGTTGAGTTCGGATTGACGGGCGATGACAGACGGGGCCGCAAGGTAATTTTGAAGCTCCCGCGGTAAATTTCGGGACCCGAGATGAACGCCGGCACAGAGGGTTTTGAAAATGGACCACCAGAGCAACTTTTGTGGCCCGCGGAAACCCTGGAGGCACGGGTGGCCGGCACGACACCACCGCCGACCGGGGGCGGCGGCCGGAGCAGTCCAGCCGCGCAGGATCTTGGAGGAACGGCAGCGGCTCAAACCGCCGCCGGCTTCAATCAGCGGCGAGGGGGCCGCGCAAACCCCCCCCCCCCCCCCGCTCCGCGGCTTCCGCTCAGCCATGCTGACTGAGCCGCGGCTGGCCATGCGGCCGAGCCGGGTCGCGCCTGGATGGGCCGGACCCGGTTCGGGCCGACCCAGGGGGGGTTGGGTCGGGCCGGTCCGGGCCCAGATCCCCCATTTCGGATTGTTTCTGTTGGAACGCCCATAACTTGGGCCACGGACCTCCGATCGACACACCGTCAGCTGCGATGCGATTCTTGGATCGAGACAATCGTTTCAGTATTTTACACTCAAGGTTTTGGAGAACTTTGGGTTTGGTTGGGTTGGTTCGGATACGAAACCAACCGGGCCCTCGGAGCGGAAACACTTATATCTTGAGCTCCGGACATCTGATTGACGTGTCGTCGACTTTTTCGGATTCCTCTTCAGGAGACGGAACTTTTGGCATACTTTGCCCGAGGTTTGGACGTAGTTGGAGTATTTCTGGGTTGGATTGTACCCGAAATCCAATCGGGCCCCTGGAACGGAAAAGCTGATATCTTTCAGACTGGACGTCCATTTGACGAACCGTTAGCGGTGTTGGTGATCACGTTGAGAAACGGTCCCTATGAGTATACCCTATGAGAGTTCGGGGTATAGTTGAGATATGGCCGGGTTGGTTTGCACATGAAACTAACCGGGCCCCTGGGACGAAAGGGCTAATAACTCACAGACCGGACGTCCGATTGATGCGCCATCTATTGCATTGAGACCCCTATGATGAGGTGGTCCTTTGAGATACTTCTCTGTGGGACTTTGTGATACTTGGAGTATCAACCTATAGATCGTGGAGAGGACCCTCCCAAAGACGAGCGTACGAAGTAAGGAGACCGTGTAGTTGGCTGAGACCTGATGACTGCTTGTTCGATTCGATTCAGAGTGACTAGCATAGCCTAGTGAGGAGAACTACTTTGTGAGGTGGCAGACCCATGGAATAGGAGCACTACTTTGTGAGGTGGTAGGCCCGCAGTACTCGACAGGAGGAGTACCTATGTAGGCTATGAGGGGGAGCACTACTGTGTGAGGTGGCAGACCCATAGCGGAGGAGCACTACTATGTGAGGTGGCAGACCCATGGTACTCGATAGGAGGAGTACCTCAGTAGTCTTAGGTTAGTGAGAAGTACCCCAGAGTTGTGACAGGATCACTGTACACTCCAGAGACGGGCTCATCAGCAGTTACGGTTTCGATAATAAAAATCCCAATTTGAGCTGAGTCAATGACCTTTGTGTTTTCCTCATGATTGAGATGGGTCACTTGATCACTTAGGTATATGTATGGGCATATACCTAGGTAGTGGTTATCCATTGATTTCACAATATTTGTGTTTCCACATGATTGAGATGGTTTACTTGATAACATAGGTATATGTATGGGCATATACCTAAGTAGAGGTTATATGTTGAGATCTTCTTGTGGTTATCCTTGTTGGTTTTAGTGAGACCTTGAGGGTCTCGGGGTCCCTCATGAGTATCGTTATACTCACCCATGTACAGGCTATGCCCGCACCTTGTTGTGTTGGTTGCAGACGACGGGCAGTGCTGACGGAGGCCGAGTGTTCGAGGACTGGATGGTACCAAAAGGTGGACCACACGACGAGTCAGTATCCGGAGGTGGACTTCATGACGAGATGATACTCGGAGGTGGTTGACAGGAAGGAGTTGCGCTATCTGTACCTACCCTTCTGGTAGGATCCGTGGTGGACGATCCAGGAGCTGCACTAACTGTACCTACCCTTTAGGTAGGATCCGAGGAGGACGACCCAGGAGCTACTTCCATTCTTCCAGCTATTTGACTTTTCCGTTGTACTTCCTTTCAGTTGTAGCTATACTTTTCAGTTGGGTTTGTATTCTGGCCCTTTTACCTTCAGCACTTCCTTTTGTACTTAGTGTTTTTCTTCCTCTTGTACTCTGTGGTGTTTGTTTACTTTTATAAAGGCAATGCCTTCCCAATTATCGGGATTTACGCCTTTAGTGCTAGTCGCCAGCCCCTGGCCTATGGAAGGCGGGCTTGGGGTAGTCACGGCACGGGCCCCGAGGGCGGGTCGTGACATAGAACCCAAAAAAACATTTGGATCAAAAGTTATGACCATTTGAAGTTCAAGTTCGATTTACTACTTTTCTTGAAAATATAATAAATTTTATTCTTTTAATTATTAAAAAATTTAAATCTAATTTGGTTTTAGATCATTTCATAAGCTTTTATTTGACTGGTTGTGGAGCTATAATGGACTCCCGGATCAAAATTTATGGTTAATTGATGTCGAAGTCTGATTTTCAACTTATTTAAAATTTGTTTAAAGTTTCAAATTATTATTAACTAATAATAATAAATATTTATTAATTAACACATTATAATTAATTAAAATTATAAATAATAAACTATATATGATAGTAAATAATAGATCATAAATCATAATTAAAAATTAAATTAAATTTTTTTTCCTTTAACTTAGTGATGGTTTTTTAAAACCGCCACTATTTCCCAATGATTTTTTTAAAAAACCACCACTAAAAAATTAAAAAGAAATTGAAAAAAAAAGAAAAAAATTAAAAAAACATTTTAAAAACATTTCACGGTGGTTTTAAAAACCGCCACTAAAAAACCGCTGTTAAATGTTTTTCAAGAAAACAATTAGCGGTGGTTTTCGAAACCACCGCTAAATGCCTATTTTGGCGTAGTGATTAAGAGCTCCTAAAGTTAGGTCATTTTGACTACAAGCCACCAAATCTTCCCTATAAGTATCCATCTAATCCCAATTTCAGATTCTACATCTTGAATCATCCTCACTCAATACCACCTCATTGAAATCCCCTACACATAATGAAGAAACTGATACACCTTCCCCCAACCTTCTCAATAGCCTCCACGAGTTCTCTATCAAGCTAAAATCTAGATGAACATAAAATACCTTGAATCTCTACTAGTACCAGTCCTGAGGAAGAAGGACATACACATCAATATGATAATCAAATAAATATTTAAGATTTACCTCAACATGTTGACACCAAACTAGGATCAAGCCCCCAGAATGACCTCTAGATAGTGAGCACACCCCAAATCATCCTCTTAATTTGTCTTTGAATTGATTGAAATCATGAACAAGTAGTCCAATATCCATTAAGAAGAGAATATCAATATTTTCACTCCTCGTCACCTTGAGGAGATCAGGAATTGTTTGTGGGTTCTCAAGCCCACGATAGATCCAACTCAAGAGATTCATTATTGTTGGAGAGGCTAAACCTCCATTGTTACTTGAGTTAGAAATAATGAATCAGTATCACTAGATTCTTAATTAGATTATCCACCATCCAAATTCACTCAAGCTCAAGGCAAGTCTTCCTACATCACCATTCCTCCTTTACACATCCCACTACTACAAATATTCCCTTTAACAGTGTGAAAAAAGGCTTTTAACAATGCTAAAAAAATGTTGTTAATCTCAGTGTTCTTAAATGGGTGGGTCCCTTTTTTTAGTGCTAAAAAAGCACTGATGAATACCCAACCTGTTACAAGGGTACTATTTATATAACAGCACACCCAAAAAAACTTGTAACCTGTGTAGGAAAAATATATAATTTAATTGAAATAAATTTTACATAATGAATACAAAAAAACACTACTATATACATTTCAAATAATGTTTTGTATAATTACATTTACAATTATCCACAAATATTTAAAAAAATTAATGTTTCATCTTCTTTGGAACCCGTGATCCCCTATCAAAAAAAATTTCTCATGGTATTAGTTTCCAAACAAATCACCACAACCCAAGAAAAATAATCCACCTATATAAGAATAAAAAATTTATGTTAGTAATACTATAAATAAATAAATTAAACATTAATATGAAAGAATACATTAATAAAATGTCAATTTTAAATAAAAAACACTTTGAGTTATATCCGTCACACTATGCATCGTATTGAGGTGGGTTTGATTCATACACATCAAAAATGACTTATGGATCATTGTCCTAAAATATCAAAATAATCTGAATTTGTTTTCTTGGTTTTGACTATGGCACTTATTCTTTTTACTAAAATTAATGTCAGTTTTAAATAATGACACACATGGAGTTATATCAGTCACACCATGCATTGGTTTGAGGTGCATCTAATTCCTACCCAACAAAAATTACTTATGTATTGTTTTCCTAAAGTATCAAAATAATCCTAATGTGTTTTCTTAGTTTTCAGTATGTCACTTTTTTTCACTAAAATGTCATTTTAAACTAGAAACATGCACTTTGAGTCATATTGGTCACATCATGTGTTAGTTTGATGTGAGACTACTTCCTACATGTCAAAAATGACTTATGAATCACTATCCTAAATTATCAAGATAATTGGAGTGTGTTTACTTTATTTTCAGTGAGTGACACATGTTTCAAACTAAAATGTCAATTTTAAACTAATAACGAACACTTTGAGTCATATTGGTCATATCTTTCATCTTCTTGAGGTGAGGATGATTCCTATACATAAAAAATTAATCATGTATCATTTTCCTAAAGTATAAAAACAATCCGAATGTGTTTTCTCGGTTTTCAGTATGTCACTTGTTCTTTTTACTAAAATTAATGTCAATTTTAAATAAATAGACACACTTGGGATTATACCAGTCACATTGTGCATTCGATTGAGGTGAATTTGATTTCTACACATAAAAAATAACTTATGGATCTTTTTCCTAAAGTATCAAAATATTCCAAATGTTTTTTCTTAGTTTTGAGTATGTCACATGTGTTTTTTATTAAAATTAAAGTCAATTTTAAATAAAAAAGACACACTTAGAGTTATAACAGTCACATCGTGCATTATATTGAGGTGGGTTTGATTCCTACACATTAAAAATTATTGATAGATTGTTTTACTAAAGTATCAAAACAATATTAATGTGTTTGCTCAATTTTTAGTACGTCACTTGTTCTTTTTACTAAAATTAATATCAATTTTAAATGAATAGACACACTTGGAATTATACCAGTCACATCATGCATCATATTGAGGTGTGACTGATTTATACATGTCAAAAATGACATATTAATATTTTTCCTAAAGTATCAAAATAATTTGAATTAATTTTCTTGGTTATGAGTATGTCATTTGTGTCTTTTATTAAAATTAATGACAATTTTAAATAAATAGACACAAACGGAATTATACCAGTCACACCGCGTATCTGATTGAGGTGTGGATGATTACTACATGTCACAAATGAGTTATGTCTTATTTTCATAATTTATCAAAACAATATGAATTCACTTTCTTAGTTTTTGAGTATGTCACTTTTGTTATTTATTAAAATTAATATTAAATTTAAATAAAAAGACACACTTAGAGTTATAACAGTCACACTGTGTGTCAGATTAAGTTTGGATTGATTATTACATGTTATAAATGACTGATGAATCATTTTCCTAAATAATCAAAACAATATGAACGTGTTTTCTTGGGTTTTAGTATGTCACTTGTTATTTTCACTAAAATTAATGTCAATTTTAAATAAATTGACACACTTAAAATTATATCAGTCACACCATGAGTCAGATTGAGGTTATAATAATTCTTTTATGTCAAAAATTACTTATGAACCATTTTTATAAAGTATCAAAATAATCTGAAATCATTTTCTTGGTTTTGAGTATGTCAATTGTGTTTTTTTATTAAAATTAATGTCAATTTTAAATAAATAGAGACACTTGGAATTATACTGGTCATACCATGAATTTGAATGAGGTGAAGATAATTTCTACACATTAAAAATTACTTATGTATCATTTTCTTAATGTATCAAAACAATCTTATTGCATTTTCTTGGTTTTGAGTATGTCACTTGTCATTTTTACTAAAATATCATCTTTAACTGTAAATGCACATTTTGACTCATGATGGTCACATAGTGTATAGTTTTGATGTGAGACCAATTATTAAACATAACAAATGATTTATGGATTGACTTCCTAAATTATCAAGAAAAACCGAGTGTGTTTGCTTGTTTTCCAATGAGTGACTTTTTGAACTAAAATATCCATTTTAAACTAATAACGGACACTTTGAGTTATACTGGGCACATCGTGTACTGGATTGAGGTGAGGATGATTCCTACACCTCACATATTACTTTTGGATCATTTTTTTAAAGTATAAAAACAATCTGAATATGATTTATCAATTTTGAGTATGTCAATTGTCTTTTTTACTAAAATTAATGTCAATTTTAAATAAAAAGAAACACTTTGAGTCATAACAGTCACACTGTGTGTCGGATTGAGGTTCAGATGATTCCTACACATCCTAAAGGCTCAAAAAATCTAACTATTAATGTTACTATGATTTTCATTTTCTTTCTTTTTTGAACTTCCAACACTGCATATTGACTCGATGTTCTTAACTGAAAAAATTTTCTCATTGTTGAAAGCCAGAAGAGTAGAGAAATATAATGTTCCCTATAATCTTATAGATTTAAATAATGAGAAAGTTTTTCTAGCTAAGAAAATCAAATCAATATGCAGTATTGGTAGTTTGAAAAAAAAAGTCAATAGAAATAAAAATTGTGGTAACACTGGTAGAAAGAAACATTTTATCTCTTTTGTGGCTTGTTGTAGATAGTTGAAACCAAAATATGACTTCCCAAAAGATTTGTGAAAAAACTAAATAATTATTATATAAAAATGATAATGAAATTAAATTATAAATAGTAGATAAAATGATAACAAAATTAAATAAATAAGTAGTAGGAATTCACCTTTTCATGACGGTTGTATGTATTCTTGACGTATTTACTTATGGTAATTATCTCAGTTGAAGGCTCGAAGTCCAATCCCTCACTAGCATTAGAATATTTGAGAAAACCATGCCAACTCGAGAAAAAAAATACACTTGTATAAGAAAATAGTTATTATATGAGTAATACTAAAAATAAATAAATAAAACATAAATATGAAATAATCCATTACTTTAATAGAACTCACATCTTCATGTTATTTGCGTACATTATTCCATCAGGTATGGTGTAAAATTAATTATCTGCATAAGTGGTTTAACATTTAATTTATATTATATAAATGTAACAGAGAACATATAATAATATGCAGTAACACAATTTATATTATAAAAAAATATAACCCGATTATTGAACTCTTTTTTTAATAGTTGAAGAGATTTGACCCCTCTATTGAGTATTCAAATCCCTCCATTTGTGTCTCATATGAAATAAAAATCTCCATCAACATTGGGACCACTGTGAAATGATTGTGACGTCCCGATGAAAGGTCCATCCTGAGTTTAATTTTCATCTAACCCTTCAGTGGTTTTGTTCGATAACAGAACAATTGAACACTTTTGATTTGTGGGATTTAGAATATAAAATACTTGTAATACATGTTATTTCATTATAAATGGTTCATATTTGTACCCTTCTTTACTAAAATATACTTTGATGAATCCCAATTCATCTATTTTAATAGCACTCATGTTATTAACCCACTTGAATTGAAAAACTGGCACTTGGAATATTTTATAATCTAACTCCTAAATTTTTTTGATGATTCCAAAGTATGAAATATTCACATAAATTGGATTTATTTCCTTAGTACTAGAAACATGCATCAATTCATCCACAAGTGTAACTACACTATTTTTCACGGTACTGCCTTCATCATGTTCATTTGTATAGAACATATAACCATTAATTACATAACTATTATAAGATAATATATACACACTTAGTCCTCTGGATAGCCATAGAAGTCATTCTAAAATTGAATCTATATTTTCATCTGACACCTTAAAAATATGGTCCTAAAAACATCATATAAACTATTGATTATATGTATTTGATATCCATCTTTTATCCCTTGATGGATTAAAATTCCTAATAATTTCTTTGTGGGTTTCAACATATGGAGAAATAGTGACCCTATCCTTTTACACATATCATTTCATAATTTTAAGAATAATTAAACATCAAATTACAATCTAGGGATCATAAAGTCTAGTGTATTTAGAAGATTAGGTACATAATTAAACATCATGATACCCAAAAAAATCTTTTATTTAATATTTATAAGGATCTCCTAACTTCCATTGAGCCATTATATCTGCATAGGATACGCTGGGGAATACATGAACAAAGGGATGAGATAAAAATCCCAGTAAGGGAATAAAAATATGAATAAATCATGGCACATGGGTTAGAAATCATAACATGATGACATAAAAAAACATGTAACATGAATAAACACAAGGATGCATAACATGCATAACATGTAATCATATAAATATGATATCATAGAAATGTGGAAACAATATACAATGTGACTTAAGTATGATTAAATTCTCATTGAACGTGTAGCATGAGTCAAGGCTAACCACCAAGACCATTGCACATGGAGCATGAGTCAAGGCTAACCACCAAGACCGATTCACATGGAGCACGAGTCAAGGCTAATCACCAAGACCATTGCACATGACATCTCATGAGACTAAACATTACCCAATGAATTGGATTTCTATCTGGATAAACCCATAATAAAATTTTCATGAATATGTGATCCACATTAAGAATAATATATAAGGAATCAAACATAAACATAAGGGTTACCCATGGTAAGAATTGGGTATCATAATCATGTCAAAAGGCATAACATAAGTGAATATCCTAATGGTGTCCATGAAAGAAAGGATTCAAACCATAAATGGACATTAATAATGGAAAATGGTAATATATCATGATAATTGATGTCAAACTTAAGTGAATACATATAGAAATAGTGTTTAATAAACTTTATAAATAAAGCATTTTAGTGCGGTTTAATGAAAATATTAAAGATTCTTTAAAATGGAAAAGGAATAATTGTTTGTATAAAACAAGAAATTAACAAATATATATTTTACTGATAAATGAGTAATTTTTTTAAAAATTTTTGTGGATTAAAATATATTATGGAGTACACTTGAAAGTGGGTAAGAAATCAAGAAGTTCTCTTGAATCGGGCTTGCTTATTGGGAAAAATTGAGAAGGGAACCATTTTAAAACATGTATTTCATCATCAAAGAGGGGTGATATGATCTAGATATATGATTTTGAAACATATGAACAGAAGTTAGAATAATTATATAAAAATAAATAATCATTTTAGTGGGGTAAATAGAGAGAAAGAGTAACCTGAAGGAAAAAATGGAGGTTCGGGTAGAATATCTTACCTTATGTCTGAAACGGTTCTGCACTTGATCTTAATATTCTGAATAATAAAATTAGATTCATTAATTCATAATTATATAACATTTTATAAATGTTATTTATTTATTATAATTTTATTAATTTCGTTTATGTCATTTTTCATGAGTTATAGTGTTCAATTTCATCGTTCGGGAGTTCTTGTTTTCTTAGTTTTCATGATCAGTTCGCTTGTATAAGAGTATGGGAGTTCATGTAAAATGAAAGTAGAAATAAAAAAAACTGAATTTATAAGTTATTAATGAACATCCAAAATTTTAAATTATCATATAATTCATTTGTTTATTTTGGGTGAGGATGAATCATTAGATAAGATGTTAGTGATAATCATTTGAATTATTTTGGGTGGTTTTTGCTCACAATGAACTTGTTTGTTTTATTATTTAAAATAATTTGTATATAATGATTACATAACATTAAATAGGATTTAATAAATATATTATATTTTTTTTAACTATAAAAATGGTTTTATGACCATCCCTGTATTCGTTAATGGAAAATGAAATTTTGTTGTCCTTAAAGGCGATAAATTAACACCTCATGAATGATGTTTTATTTTTTAGAATAAATGGGAGATGAGAGGTGTTTAATGATGGATTATTCAATTATCATAATAAATTTCAATTATATTTTAGGTAATGGAGTTATCATACCATTTTTATGAAGGTAGGTGAGGAGAGAATAAGAAAATAACTTGAAAATAAATTAGAAGAAAAGGAAAGAGGAATTTACCTCTTGAATTTATCCTCCTTGAAAACCTTCTTATGGTAAAGGTTTTGGTATTTTGATGATACAAAGAGATTTTGTACATGGGGGAGAGGTTTTGGAAGATATATGATTACAATTTGGACAAGACTCAAAGCTTGAGAGGTGTGAGTAGAAGAGGTGGTGAGGGGTAGTATTTATAGTGGAGGAGATGGGTGTTTTCTCATTATTTTACTCATTAGTTTATTATTTTGCCTCAAGACTATGAATAGTTTGAGAATTATCATAAAAAATGTTAAAATAATGAATTATATTTCAATATTTTGGTCTTAAATCATCCATACATCATATATGACTCAATAAATCAAGTATTTAGCTTATACTATAAATTATCGTATTTTTCTATTCACAAAAAATTCAAGTATTTTAGAAAAAACACAAAAATTAACCCTAACCATTTTTAGATTTGTAGAATTAAAAAATGAACTCAATTTGATGAAAATATTTTTCTAAATATTTGAAAATTAATTTTTAATCAAAATCATTATTTACTTGGAAAATATAGATTTTAAAATTATAACTGATTTTGTAACACTTTGAAAAATTAAATAAGGTCTCATAAAATTATCTCATAATCATGAGAAAACAAAATATTAATTTATGAATATATTTTATGAAAATAAATTTTATTTTAAATTATTAAATTAATCATAAAATTATAATTAAAACTTTATGAATTACAAAAATACCAACACTTAATTAATAATTTTTAAAATATTTATTTACTTGTACTATGATATAATTATATCATATTTTCACTTATAAAATGGATAGATTTTATTTATACATTCATTGGTGAGGTTATTATTCAATTGTATGGTTTACTATTCATAAGGGTCACATTAGTATTCTAAAGGTCAAGTTACTATTTCATCAGTATAGGTTCCTTAACTTCTAGAAATACTTATTATTTCATTCATTCATTATTTATAAAGTTTTCTACTATGTTATTAAAGTGATTTTATGTGGTTTATACTCTATGAAATAATTATATGAAAGGGGTTTCTAGTGATAAAATTTTAGGTCATTACAGAGCAACCTCCAAACTGTTATGTAAAACATAAAGGTGGGTATGCTCCTGATCTGTAATATTGATTATGACAACATCTATTCCAAAAATTCATTCACCCACAAGTCACCTAGTGTGACAAGATTTTGGTAGACCAATGCTTTCCACACCGGACTAGTAGTCGGTACAGAATTCAACGGCTTCCTCAACAATATATCACTCTGCAATACAACCCTCTGAATGTCTTAGATTTTTTATATAACCTTTTAAAATCTTTATATATTGTTTAATGGGGTACATCCATATATTGTGTATAGGACCACATAGTTTAATATCTCTCACCAAGTGAACCATAAAGTGAACCATCGTATCAAAGAATGTTGTTGGGAATAACATTTCCAATTCACATAATATGAGGGAAATTTATCTTTCCATGGTCGGTAATTTCACTAGGTCTATAACTTTTTTGCATATAGATTTGAAAAAGAAATATATCTGGGTTAGTGTATGATGTAAATTCTTGGGAAAAATGAAACACAAAGCTACATGAATTAGATCTTTTATAAAAACATGGCATTCATGTGATTTCAAACCCTTAAACTTTAAATCAGTAATTGACATGGTATTATTTATATTTTATGAATACCTCTCTAGAACCTTTATGTCATTAAAGAAGTTTCAAAACTGATATCTCTCATATCTGGAAAGAGTGTAACCAGTTAGAGGAAGAAATGTTCATTTTTTCACCCTTCACTGGCAACAACTCTTCCTATATTCCCATGTCAACTATGTCCAACCTAGCCTTAATTTCATTCTTTATTTTGCTGGATGAATTTGGTAACATCCCAATTACACTATCACATACATTTTTTTCAACATGCATAACATCAAGAAAATTTTTGATGTACAGAAAATTCCAGTATGGTGGTCCAAAAAAATAATCTATTTTCCCAACCAGTTTTCGTAAGGTTTTTCAAAAATGATTTATCAAAATCAGTGTCCACATATTTTACTTTCTAAAACAGTTGATCTCCTATCAGTGGATACATTGTTGTATGTTCTTATGAACTTCCATCGAATGATTTCATCCAAGATTGGCACTTATGTCATTGGGGTAGAAATCTGCGATGTCTTAGAAACATAGTTGTTCATGAATGTTTCAACCTAATTGATTGTGTACCTTGTTCGCAAATGGTACACCCTTGAGTTCGTTTAATTATATATCCTGAAAAATTTCCATAATCAGGAAATTCATTTATCCTCCCATAAAACATGGATCTCAAAGTGAAATCTTTATTTTTGTAAGCATCATACAACAGAACACATGAATCCCATAATAATTTTAAATCTTCGATCAATGGATCCAAATAAAAATCAATATCATTACCCGGTTGTTTTGGTTCTGATATAAGTATAGATAACAAGATGTATTTTAATTTCATGCATAACCATTGTGGAAAGTTATAATTTACCAACATAACCAACCATGTACTGTGAGTGCTGCTTCAAAACCAAAAGGATTCACTTCATCTATAGATAATACAAGATGAAGGTTTTTCAGCTCATTTCAAAATTTGGGATACTTATGATCAATTATCTTCCACTAAGGAGAGTATATCGGGTGACAATGTTTCTCATCTTTATTTCATGTATTTGCATGTCATGTCAATTTCCTTATAGTCTCCTCACTTTCATATAGGCACCTAAACCTTAGAATTATTAGAAAGTATTATACAAATTTCATAGGACCTGATTCATATTTCTTGTATCGAGAAGCACTGCACTTTGGGAATTATTTAAGTGATTTTTGGTCTTTGTGAAATAGTATAAAGTCATTTTTCCAAGCATGTATTCTTTCATAGATCATACCTGTCGAATTTAGCATTCATTTGGTGTCGTATGTTCATCTAGGGAGATCATTATCTTATGGGATCATATCATTTAAGAGATCAAGTAGTTCAGTAAAATTGGTGTCACTCCATCTATTGCCTGCTTTCAAATTATGCAGTTGTAGTATGGCTAAAAATGGTGTATATTTAGTGAAACCAACATACAATGACATCTATGTACAACTATTTAACTTATCAAACAATTTTAGTCAATCACAAAGTTCATCTTCAATTATCCTTGTCATTTACTCAATACGATCTTCATCATCATTTACATTTTTTCATCACATACTCTATACAGTATTCTTCACTGTCTACACTTGTAATTATATAAGATGATCCATAAAACACAATGTTATCTCAGTCACTAGCTACATTTTCTTTTTTCCCTTGTTTATTCCAACATTTATAACTTCGATCAATTATATGACAAATCAAGTGTTCTTCCAACTCCTATGGACTAATTAGTCTTTAATAACAATAGTGTAAACATATACATAGGATTTGAGAAGGGTCATATGCATGATATTTTGAAAACTTGATGAACTCTTTCACTCCATCTTCATAATATTTTTTCATACAATTGGAATCCATCCATTGTTTATTCATATCCATCCTATTTCATTCAGTAATATTAATATTTAACAAAATAAATACACAAAATATGTTCAATTAAATATGGATCTCATGAATTTATTGAAAGAAAATGGAAAGATTGAAAAATGGTTTATCATCCCACATGATCAAAAACAAAAACTTATTGAAGGAAATTTATAAAAATAATGGAGGACTCTCCAACTATCTACTTCACCTTCCAAATTATAAATGGATATCCATTTATTCAAAACTAGATGATTAGAGTATCCTAAACGGTTTGATGGTATTGTCACATGAATAAAATCATGGTGAGTTGTTTCATCCTTAGAATGTTTGGGGGTTTGAAATGGTTTATATTATTATAATTTATATGGATAGCTCATGAATAAAAACTCCTTATGAGATTTATCCTTTAAATATAGAGGGGAAAACTGAATTTAAATCATAAAAAAAGTTTTCATAAAATATTTTAAACATTGTAATAAAAACACAATGTTATGAGTAACTTTAAAAATTCATTTTTTAGATCATGATGAGTAGAAATATACATAATTTATAAATGAATATATATTTTAAATAAATATATATAATTTATAAATGTATATAAATTTATAAAACTATATAAAAGTACATATATGTTATAAAAGTATACATAATTTATAGAAGTATATCACTTTAAAAATTTATAAAATTATAAAATTATAATATATAAAAGTAAAATTTATGAAAGTATAAAAGTATAATCATTTATAATGAATAAAAATATAATTGTATATTAATTTATAAATCTAGAAAACTATAAAAGTATAGAAAATCAATAAATTTTTATATTTAAATTATATATGTATAATATGATATACTATAAAATTTATAAAAGTATATAAATTTATAAATGAATAAAACTATAAAACTATAAATATTTAATAAAAAATTATTATTAAATTATATTAGTATAATACTATATACTATAAAATTTATAAACGTATATAAATTTAAAAATGTATAAAAATATAAAATTATAAACTTGAAACACTTTAAATGTGTCAAAATACATTTTCATAGAATTCATTTTTAGTAATTCCTATAATTTAAAAAATATATCTGATAGAGTGTCCATAGACTAATTATTAATGTTTTTCCTTATTAAATGCATATAAAAATACTTTAATAGAAAACTGGTTGTTCTTTCAAATGCTAGTATAATATTAAATATCAAAGATAAGAGTCTCCTACATAGGGGTTCAACTTGTTGCGGGCTTGGAGTTTAGGTGTTTCGGATGTGATGTTCACAACATACATGCAAGGGAGGCCAAGAAAGAGGCAATGATTTCGGGTTGTCCTAGTTTATGGTGCGCGGTATGCAGAGAGGACCACCATGGGGGTTAAGGGATGTAATCAGGGGCAATGATGTAAGTGTGGTGTGTGTAGGGAATGTTGTTTTGAGTGTCTAAGAGCTGTAAGCATGGATAAATGTTGTAGGGTGTGTCGGCAATCATTGGATCAGCATGTGGATAAATCTGAAAAAACTCAATTACGTAAGGTTAAATCTGAGTTGTGTAAGATTAACTCAGAAAAAAAAAACAAGACCTGTTTAAGATTTAAAGGATGAGTTGTGTAACATTAAATCGAGAAAAAAAAAGTACCTTTGATGAGTTGATTCACATAATATTGAACTAGAATTACTCATGAAGAACAAACTAATAGGGTTTCATATAAGAATAAAATAGACTCCTACAAAATCAAAGTTGCATAATTTTAAAACCAGTAGCAATGGAGGGCAGTGGAGAAAGATTTAGATGTCCAATTAAATATTGAAGATACACCAAAGTCAATCAATGTTAATTGAAGCTATCAGATGAACTATTATGTCCTATTAAATATTAAACAAACAAACAACATGAAGTCATTGGTGAAATGAAATAATTAGGGTTGAAGTATAGATTTTCATGGAGTTTGTTAAATAGTTGATCTAAATTTGAAAATTGGAAGTTGATTTATTGAACACCATGACTAGATCCACTGATGTAGAATTGGAAGAATGAGAAATGTCGATAAGTGTAAATGTCAACCAAATAAATTTTGAAGTCATGGATGGCATGCAAGTGCGAGGCTGAGGGTGCGAGCGTGCGAGGGAGTGCTGAGGTTAAGGGTACAAGAAAGAGATAAATAAAGGGAAGGGGAAGGAGGAGCCTACCTTAGACTTGGAGAGGGTTTAGCGGTAGTGGTAAGGTTCGGTGGTAGCAGATGCAGTGGTCAGTGATGGCGGCATCGGCAGCGGCGACGGTGGTAGGGTTCAGCGACAGCAGAGATAGGGTTCAGTGGTGACATTTGAGTCCCTCAAAATCTTGAAGGTGTAAGTGAATGAGACTATGTTAGGGTTATTTTTATAAAACCGGGGAAGTCTTTTATCAACAATTTCAAAAAAGCGCTGATAAAGTGCAGTTTTATCATTGCTAAAATAGAAAGCGCCGATAAAACATATATTTATCAGCATTATAATTTAAGCACTGATAAAGAACTATTGTTAATAATTTAATTATAATATTATATATATTTATAAAATTATATATAATATATTTATTTATTTATTTATAATTATAAATATAAATAGATATATATTTATTTATTATTATATATAATAAATATATTTATAAATATCTATATATATTTATAAAATTATAAATATTATAAATAAATATTTATTTATTTATAATCATAAAATTATAATAAATAAATATATATATATATAATTATAAAATTATTAATATATATATATTTAAATAGTTATAAAATTATAATAAATGTATTAATTATATATATATATATTTATTTATTTATTTATTTATAAAATTATAATTAATATATTTATTATATATATTTACAAAATTATAAATATAATAAATATATTTAGTATAATTTTATAATTATAAATAAATATTTATTTATTTGTAGTTATAATTATAAATAATTATTTATTTATTTAAATAATTATAAAAGTATGATAAATATATTTATTATATTTATAATTTTATAGTTATATATAATTAATATATTTTGAATTATAATTATAAATAAATATATTTATAAATATTTGTATATAATTATAAATATATATATATTAATATATAAATATATATATGTTTTTAAAGTTATAATAAATGTATTTATTGTAATTTTATAATTATTAATATATATATAGTTATAATTATAATTATAAATAAATATATTAAAAAATATTTATATATAATTAAAAAATTATAATTATAAAGATAATAAATAAAATTATTATTTATATACATTTATTATAATTTTATAATTATTTATGAGAACATAATAAGTTCATGGGTGTAACATGAATGAATCATATACCTAGTAAAGTATAGATCATAAAAAATGAATCATCACAAATATATAGAAATCATATTAAATGTGTCAATATATAAATGAACATTCATGGTAAATACATAACATATGCATCGTCATAATATAGGTAATATTAACATTTAGAACACAACAACCAATAATCATGTCTACAAATAAACTCATGATATATATATATATTATCCAAATTCATTGAAGACATATTTATTTAAATATATATATTTATAATTATATATATATATTTAAAATGTATTTATATGTAATTATACATATATAATTATAAATATATTATTATAATATAATTATAAGTATATAATTATAATATAATTATAAATACAATAAATATATTTATAATTTAATTTTTTTATAAATTTATAATTATTTAAATATATATATATATTTATTTATAATCTTATAAATACTTTTTTAAAACATTATATATATATTTGAATTATTAAAAATATATATTAATATATTATATTTATATTAATTATAAACATGCATTTTTTAATTAATGTATATAAATAAACATTATTTTTTAATATAAATATAATAATTATATATATATTAATAATATTTTTTATTAAAAACTTTTATCAGTTCTTTTTTAGTGCTGATAAAAGTAACATTTATCAGTTCTTTCTACTTATCGCTAATAAAATTTGGTGCTTCCCATGCCACAATCTGTGGTAGTGCCCCCTAGACATGATAACTATTTAGGACTAGGCCTAAAATGTCATCTCTTATTCCTAGAAGATAAATCGCACCCCTCCACAAAATTCCTAGTTGTGAGACCAAAAACTTCTTCTTGGTTGAAACTATTTTGTACACTGATTGATTATGGGGTCGAACAAGTCCCAATATTTGACACTTCAACGTAGCCCCTGGACTCTATCATGGTTCTCTTTTTTCCCCAAAAATCATCTCAGAATCAACCATAACAATCCATTTACCAACTTCCCCTGAAGCCTCATCACTTCCACACACCTATCTCCACCCGAGGAGTCCCCTATAAAATTAAAATTACCAGATGATCCACCATTCCCCCTATGCATGTGCAAAATTAGCTGAATATCTACACCTAAAGAATCCACCTCTTGCCACATTTAAGCAATTAAATGATTCACCTCACCTGACTAAACTCCTCTAGTAGAGCTACCTTCTGAAAGACTCGTTTTCTCCCCAAGCTTCATCGTTAACCTATGTTTGAACACCCTACTCAGTTTAAAACCTCGAGAGGGTAACATAGATGTTCCCACCAGAAAATCCTATAAATAGTTGAGTTTACCATAGAAATAAAAAAAATCAGAACGATGTTCAAACTTGAAGGAAACCTATACATTCTCGTTGCCTCCCTAATTAAGCCAAAAACTTGTGTTGGGCAGTTCATCAACCTTTAACTCAACCTTAATAATCAAAGTATTGTTGGATATAAATGTATATGCGGATGACACAATAAAAGAGGGGGTGAATTTTAGGTTTAAAAACTTTTTGTTTTTATCCCTAAAGTATTTAGTTTAAAATAATTTAAACTAATTCAATTAAAAATACCTCTAACTGTATTAAAATATTAATCGGACAGAACCCTAGGTTTGGCTATAAAAGTATCATAATCAGATTTATTGCAATAATTTAATCCATAGGTCATAAATGAAATTAATCTTATTCATAGTTGAAATGATTTAAATAGAGTAAGTTTGTAAAAGATCATAATCACAATGGTTACGATGATCAGAGTAAAACAATACAACGACTCAATAATAAAGTGTACTGAATCGTATTGAGTAATTAAAAAGATCATAATCACTAAAATCATAATTATAAAATATTTTAATCAGATTATATCACTAAAGTATCATAATAATATTGGTTATGATAATAAAAATGAGAAATAGAAAAATGAATATATAAAACAATTCACTTTTTATTAAAATATATCAGAAATGTAAAAGAATACAATTCTTTTAACCCAAAGAGAAAGGTATCTAATAACCTTGGATAAAGGTCCCTTGATTTAAACTTTCAAGCAAGTTTTTCTTACCCATGCCAGGGTAAGTCCTCTATATGATTATCGGCTTCTTTCTTTCTATCCCAGCAAGCCCTCGATTAAGAAAGTAATTGGTACCTCTATATTTTTAGTCTCTGAAGCCCATGATCTGAAAAATATTGGCACGTATGTCTTCCTATTCCTGGAATCCCTCAATCGTAATCATCAACAATCAATGTTGCACAAAGAAAAACAAATCAATTGAAGATTACAAGTGTGTCGAACAAGCTGTTCACAACTTGATCACTTCAAGGCTTTCGCGCAAATCAATTTTTGGAAGAGATCTAAAAAATATCAATTCTTCCAAAATTTATGAGCTCATCCAAATGACCTATTATTTATAGTAGTTGGCTCCAATGGTAATATTTTCCTCCAATGGTCGGATTTTCTCCTGAAAATTCGAAGGGAATTGGACACCTGGCACTCCAACGGTCATCTTGTAACTAAAACAATGACATCGTTTTATAATTTATATCAAAATAGAATACATGACATTGTTTTGATTAAAATGTTTTCCCATAGATATAATATTGTTTTTTGGATATGATAGAGTGAGACCAAAAAGAATTTATCTCTTCCAATAAAATACAAAAGTGAATAGTAAATGAGTATGATGATTTTCATTAAGACAGTGAGTATGATTTATCTTGTTAGAACGATATTGAATGGGGTGTATGATGAAAATTGTAATCAGAAAGTCTGATGGAAATCATAATTAATGAGTATGATGTAAATCATATCTAGGTTCATGACAACAATCATGGGTACGATAATCATAGGTATGATAATAATTGTATACAATAGGATAATCGTAATGATAAAAGGAAAAACAAAAATCCTTAAAGTAAACATGATAAAAAAAATGTGAATTCATTTGAAAAAAGAGAGTTTGTGATTTCCAAAACAAAAAGGAATATAAAATTCAAAATAAAACTTTTGACTCAATAATATCCCCCTTTTTGGAAATCACAAACCACAAGTTTAAACAAATAGATAATTAAAAAAGTATATAGATTTTATATTCAGAGGTGAACACTTGTTCTTATCTCCATTTGAGTTTTAAAACTCTTTTGAATATGATTTTAATATGACTAACCTCCCCTTTAGGAACAAATTCCTTAAGGATCTTATTCTATAGAAAAATGATCCCCCTTACTAAAAGTATTCTTCCTTTAGTAATGTTTATTCTCCAATTTTCCCTTTTATGATAATTTCTCCCCCTCTTAAATACATTCTTCCCCTATATAAAACATTATCCCCTTTTATAAAGCATTCTCCCCCTTTGTGATGTTCAAAAAATAATAGTGAAGTTCTTTTAATATAATAAAAAGGGTTAAAGAGACAAAATATATGAAGAGATAAAGTATTTAATCATCTAAAAAATTATGAAAGAACATTCATTCAAAAAATGGAAAACATTCAATAAAAATTATATAGATGATACAACCATTCATTGAAGATTTTTAAAATAATACAACAAGAGTTAAAATGGTTCATTTCTTTTCCTTTTCTTTCTCCTTGTCCTTCATCATGAGATCCAAAACAATTTTCTTCATTTTCTTGAACTCTTTTCTATCTTCCATGATCTTATTAAGAGACTCATGTTGAGACAGTAATTTTTGTTCTTGATCATAAAACAATTGGTTCTGGGTAGAAATCAGTTCTTCTTGATTTTTCAGTTTCTCTTCTATAGTATGAATCTCAACTTCCTGAGAAAGAAACTTTTCTTTATGGGATTTGATTGTCTTTTCTTATAATTAAAACCTATAATTCATCAAAACATATTGATTTTTAAAATCAATAAACTCATCATTATACAAGAAATATCTTTTATTGAACAACATCCATCCTTTTTTCAATCACTTTAAAATCTTCAGACTGGATTTTTTCTGGTCCTCTCACTGATTTAAATTTCTGAGCAGTATCACTTTGTAACTTGTTGAATGCATCTAAGAGTTCATTCATAAGTCCTCTAAGATCTTGAATTTTGTATTTATGAAGTTTAAAACTTTCATCTAACTTATGCGACTATTTTAAAAATTTATTGCAAGCCTTCTTATGCTCTTTGGTGCTTTCTTGCAATACTTTGAAATCAGTCTTGAGTTTCATCATTATTTTTCTTTGAAGTTTAATAAGGTCTGATTTCTTATTTTGATTGTCTGAAAAAAAAATATTCCCTTCTATTCTTGGTAAATGAGAGATTTCATTTTTAATCCTTCTTAGTTTTTTGATAACATATTGATCTCTTTTCAAAGAGATAGTCAGATCTGAGTCAGTGTCTTCCTCATAATTGGGAAGTTCTGCACTATGACTTCCAACATCTTCATCATCTGAATTTTGAATCCAATCTTTATTGGTTTTAGTACCTTTCTAGTTGTCTGAAATTTGAATAACTTTTTGAGCTTGAGATCCCCAAACAAATTTCTTTAAAGTTTAAACTCATGAGGATAGAAATTTTCTTGATGTTGCTTGAGAGGATCTGATTGGGATTGTATCAGATTTAGACTTTTGATCCTAACTAGATTCATTTTCACCTTCCTATTTTTATTCTTTTTCTTTTTCTTCAATTTTATCTTCACTCTATTCTTCTTATACTTTGATATATTCATGTATCTGTCGCATCTTAGTATCTTCTCATGAAACTTGTTCTTGAAAAACTTCTGGTGGTGCTGATTCTTCTTCCACTGTTTGTTTCTTCTTTCCTTTGTTTTAATCAGAGGGAGTGACTAATTATTTTTAAACAGATTCCCTGATAACTATTCCGGCACTTTTTTTTTCACTCCTTTCATCAACTTATCAATGTCAAAGGTATTATCCTTTTTTTCATCAATTTATTTTTATTCTATATTTCTTTTAGAATTTCATCATCTAGGATCTTTTCAAAAAGAGCTTCAGTAGGATCGAGACCAAATTAAGGGTCTTCTTCCTTTATTTCACCATGTTCCTTTCTCTAATGGGTCTTTGTTTTTGCACTATAAAAACTTTTCTTCTTTGGATTAATAATAGAATCATACTTGGATTTCTTTTATTTTTCTGAAATAATCGATACAGGTTGTTTTGGTATTCCTCGGCTTCCTCCAATTATTTCTTTTGGAGTTTCATCTTAAACATCCTTAACAAAAAATTTAGATTTGGAATCAAAATGGATTTTCATTATCCTTACTGTCTCATCACTAATCTAAATAATTCTCATATTTCTTGGTACTGACTTAAGAGGAATATTGCAAAACTTCAAAATTTCATGAATGAGCTTACTCAGAATTTCTAGAAACCTGATCAACTTGGACTTGAATGCATTAGACTTGAGATTATTAATGGTTACAAAAATGTAACCTATTAAGTTGATCTTCCTCATATTCACAAAATATTCAAGTGTAAAAATATCTAATACTTTGAGAGTTTCTCTATCACCACTCTTGGGAATTAGGAAACCTTGCATCCAGAGTGCGGTTAGTCTATTGTCAACCAATAGTGAAGGACCCCGGAGCACCATGAGAGAGGAGGGGTGAATCAGGGTGTAAACTTTTTCTTTTAAACTAATGTATCTTGTTCCCACATTGGTAAGAACCTATTAAACCTATCTGAAGAGGATATGTAAAAAATAAACAATCACATGCAAACCAACGACACAAAAATTTCACTTAATTCGCCACTAAGTCCTATGTCTAAGGAGCATACGCCGAAAATGTGTCGGTCGTACCAAAACCATTAATCTTCATAAGTTTTGGATTAAAAGTGTTTAGCACAGTCACTCTATTCCAGGTGCACTTCCTTTAAAATGTTTTATGGATAGAACACTACGTCCCTTGGATCCCTTTCGCTGACTCCCCCTTGCTCACTGTGTTGGAAGAATATTCACTCAGTTTTATGACTTGAAGGTCACTTCAATGGTTTAGCATCAAATAATGCATCCTCAACTATAAATGGATGCTCTGTTGAAGTCCCATAATCACCCACAGATGTAATTTATTTTCCCATACACTGATTTGTTATGGAAATTAATTTCGCAAACTAATTTGGTCAATTTTCAAACTTCCTTGGGTGTTCCGCGTACTTCTGTTGTTTCTATGTACTACTGTTGTTTTCACATACCGTCCAACTCCTCCGTAAATTTCCCTTCTCGGTGTACTGCCCTACTCTATGTACTTCTTTACTCCTCCACGTATTGTCCTGCTCCGCATGCTGCCTTGCTTTATCGTGAACTGCAAGGGCTACCTGCGCGAACCACACTCTCTTCCGCGTAATGTTTTCCTTATGTGGATGATTCTCTCCGCGTACCATCTCCTCCACCATGTACTACTTCGGAATTCACCAAATTTCTTTAAAAAAATTAATCTCCAATATCATCCCCCAACAAAGAGGATTATTGTTTCTTAAATAGGCACATAACTCAGCAAATTTTGGTAATCTGATTTACCCAAATTTTCAATGTGGGATTACTATTGTTGTAAATTAAACTCCATCTATGTACTATTAGCCTCCACCGCATACCGCTCCTGTTTTGCAAACCACAACAATCCCTCCAACCTTCAGCACTCCACGTACTGTATGCCTTCAGTGTACCGTCACTACGAACTATTTTTCGTTTCTTCCTTCATCATTTCGAGTACCACATACCTTCACCGCATATCGTTGTTGCGACCTATTTTCAGTTTCTTGCACCGCTCCATGCACCACTCTATGTAATGCTCCACACACCTCTCCATGCACCGCTCTGCACACCACTCCACGCACCACTCCTACTACCTAGAATGTGGTCTCAAACCATTCCCAGAACATGGTGCGTGGTCCATGTTCTGAGGTTTACAGTTCCCTTATGTTGCTTATTTTCTTTTTCATTTTGCATACCATTCACTCCTATCTAAAAACCCTATGTTTTCCAACACCAAACTTATGATTTTGAGGCCCAAAAATTTGGAAATCGCTGGGAAACTTCACCACCTTCAATATTGTTTCCAGCCTCAAACGTATGACCTCATTACTTTCAAACTCCCTAGTCATCCATGTGAAGATTGACAACAAACACAAACCAAATTCCATTATTATCAATAAATGACCTTGGTTCCAAAAATCTCCCCCTTTGGGTTTGTTGTAAATCTCTAGATAAATTCACTGATGCACCAGCCGCGATCAAAACTTGAACCTTTAATAAATATTTCATCCATCACTCTAAGTCTATGTGATCAGTGCTTGGCGTAGAAAACAAGAGAGAGGACATGAATTGAGTTCTCATTGAACCTTCTCCATATTTATTATACATTGAATTTATCCATTCTCTCCATTGACATTAAACCCAAAAAAATGTTATTCAAACATTGTAAAGCTCATAACAAACTCCCCTTGGATCGTATCTCCCTTATAAACCTACAACACTTCCACAAACAGATTAACACAGTTAAAAAAATTGGGTAGAGGGGAATTTAATAACCTCCTTATGCATTGGGAGGTGGATGAACACCGAGGTTCAACTAATGTTTCTCAAACACAGCCGCTGACAGCGGCTTAGTCATAATGTCAGTCACTTACTCATTAGTTCCCACATGGTCCATTTTGATTATGCCTTTTTCAACTTTTTCCTTGATAAAGTGATATCTAATCTCAATATGTTTCATACGATAATGATGAACAAGATTCTTCATAAGATCAATTGTGCTCTTGTTATCATAGTAAATCACCATTGGTTGTTTCATCTCATCACCTATGTCAGTTAGTTGCTGATTCATCCAAAGTAACTAAGTGCAAGCCTTGGTAGCAGATATATATTCAGCTTCATTAGTACTAAGAGAAGTGCTTTCTTGTTTCTTGCTTAACCATCCCACACATTTCTTCCCAATATAGAATGTTCCACCACTGGTAGACTTTCTATCCACTACATCTACATCCCATTCAGCATCAAAAAAAGTGGACAGTTCGCTACCTCTTCCTACAGCAAATTATATCCCATAATTATGTGTACCTTGAATGTATATCGTGATTCTTTTAACTACTACCATATGTTCTTCCTTTGGATTACTCTGAAAGAGGTTCATAAGGCAAGTCGCAAAGATAATATCCGGCCATGTCACCATCAGGTACAGTAGGATTCCAATGATTCTTCTGTACATGGTGGGATCCACAGAAGTCCCATCCTCATACTTCCCGAGCTTTGTTCCAACCATAGTTAGAGTCGACATTGGTTTGGAATCATGCATATTGAATTTCTTTAGAAGCTCTCTTGCATAATTTTCCTGATAAATGAAAGTGTAATCCTTCTTTTGAATCACCTGAAACCCTAAAAAGTATGTGAGTTCACCAATCATGGACGTTTCAAATTCTGATTTCATGTGATTGGAAAATTCATCCACTAATCCATGCCTGCTTCCACTAAAAATAATATAATCCACATATACCAATACCATGAATTTATCCTTTTGTGAATTTTTCACATGGAGATTGTGATCCACTCCTTCTCTTTTAAACTCAATCTTTCTTAGATAAGAGTCCAACCATGAGTACCACACCCGTGGTGCTTGTTTCAAGCTATATAGATATTTCTTTAATTTGAAAACTTTCAATTCATCATTTACAAGAAAGAACCATATAGGTTTTTCAATGTAGACTTCTTCTTATAATAATCTATTTAATAATGTTGTATTGACATCCATTTGATACACTTTAAAACCTATTTTGATTTCCATGGCAAGAAATAGCCTAATTGACTCCAGTCTCACTATGGGAGAAAATGTCTCCTTAACATCAACACCTTAGATTTGTGAATATCCTTTAGAGACCAAGCGTGCCTTATTTCTGATCACATTTCCATGCTCATAAAATTTGTTCATGAAAATCCACTTTTTACCAATCAAATTGTGACCTTAATGTCTTTTGACAAGATCCCAAGTCTGATTTTTGTCAATCTGATCTAACTCTTCATTCATTGTTTTTACCCATGACTCATCCTTTGAATCCTATTCAAATGAGGATGGTTCCACAACTGATAGAAATGCATAATGTGCATTATTCCTCATTCTCATTGTCTGTGTAGGTGCATTATGATCCCCGATAATGTTGGACTGATCAATATCTGCTCTTCAATTTCTCCTTTGCGGTTCAACCGAATTCTCTCCAGCTATGGCTTTCTCTTTTGATTCCTCTTTAGGGTCAACATCATGATGTGACTCCTAATAGTTTTTCACACCTTCCTCTAACTCTGTATTAACATTTGTTCCATGTTCAAATCCTTCTTCATCTTCTATCACATCAGCATAAGAATTCCTTGAAGCATTTGTGTTTTCTTTTAAATTATATTTACATAAATACTTTCCAAAATTCTTCCCAAGCGCTTATTGAAACATTTGTAGGCTTTGCTATTCATTGAGAATCCAAGAAATATTCCTTCGTCTGTATTGTCTCCATGCTTACCTTGATTCCCTTATTTGTTTCGGATAAAACATTTTCTTTCCAAAAACATGAAAATATTTCAAATAGGGCTTCCTTCCATTCCAAAATTCATATGGTGTCTTTTTCTCACCCATATATAGCCTTGTTCTATTTTGAATGTACACTGCTTCTTATACCGCCTCTTTCTAGTAATGTTGAGGAATACAACTCTCAATCAACATAGTTATTTCCATGTTGTTTACCGGTCGATTCTTGCACTCAACAACTCCATTTTTTGTGGAGTTATCACAGTCGCTACCTCATGTTGTATCCCATGCTTCTCTAGGTAATTTTCAAATTCAATGGATGTGTATTCCCCTCCATTTTCAGACTACAGGACTTTGATCTTCCGTCCAGTATCATTCTCGGCGATTCGATTATAGGTTTTTATGAAATCAAACACTTTTCACTTACTGTGTATAATGATAAAACATGAAATTCTACTATAATCATCTATTAAAATAACAAAGTACCTTTCTCCATGTGTTCTAGCAAAATTTATCAGGCCACATACATCTGTATAGATGAGGTCAAAAAGATTTGATGCTCTTTTCTTCTTTGGCTGGTAGGAATTATAGACCAGTTTCCTTTGCATGCATGCATCATAGATCTTTTCTTGTTCACGCTTTAGATTAGGGATATCCATGACTATATTCAACTTAGATATCTTTTCCATGTATTTCTGATTGATGTTCCCCAATCTTCAATGCCATAAGTTTTTTTCCTCTTCAACTGTTAAGTATCAAATGTTCTCTTTATTGTTAACTTGATATAAGTTTCCATCTGTTCTATATCCTTTCATGAGTGAATTCCCAAACTTTCCTCTTATAGTACATACATTTTGATTGAATGTCACAATAATCCCTGATTCACAGAGTTTACTCACACTAATAAGATTGTGATGCAGACCATCCACATAAAGGACTTTAGTTTTCTTCATCTCTCCATTGTCTAGCTTAGTACTTCCACTGCCTTTTATCTTCAAAGAACCATCGTTACAAAACCTCAATGTTCCATCAACATTTTTATTGAAATTCATTAATAGGTCTTCATTACCCGTCATGTGGTATAAACATATGCTATCAAGAATCCAGGTGCTTTTGTTCTTTGTAGCTTTGAGGGCTACTTCTTCAAAATTAGACTTTTCCATTTTCTTCTTTTCTTTCCATGAGATATTGGATTGAGTGTAGAACATCGATGGCCTTTCAATTATCTCTTCCATGTACATGGGTTATTCATATTCAAATTCTTCATCTAGAGGAGAAAACTTGTTTTAAATAGAAACAATGTTTGGTTGATGTGTATTGAATCATCTCTGAGCATTGAAAGAATTTCTCCTTTCATTACTCTGCCTGCAATACATAGATTTATGGCCAAAGTTAGAACAATTAAAAAAATATCTATAGAAATTATTTAGTCTATAAGAAGTAGAATATGAATATGTTCTCCTTTGTTGAACTCCTAACTCTTCCCCATTCATATAGATCCTTATCTTTTCGTAGTATGACATGGTATGACCCAGATAGCCACAAAACTAACAATTCATGAAATGAAATGTCTTATCACTTCTATTTCTCCTCATTCCTTCTTCCTCAGGGAAAAAATTTGATTTCCTATAATTTCTATAGAATCAAGGATAATCTTCATTCCTCCTTTCAATTTGATTTAAGGTTTTCTTTTTCAGCACTTCTGGTGGCTTTTAAACATGATCAACTTTCATCTTGCCTTTATTATGGTTCACTTTATTTATAGCATTTAGCATTTCGACATCACAAACAATTCCACTATTTCCTATTAATGTGGTTCTTTGATCACTCAAGACCTTTTCAACTCCATCAGAACTAGATTTTTCTCTCTCTAGAAGATCAGCATCTGAGAACCTTCTAAATTGTATTTTCTTCTTTGCTTCTTTTGAAATTGATTCACTTTCGAGATTACTTCTAAGAGTAACAACTTCTTCTTTGAGTCCTTCAATAGTCTTGGACTTCTCCTCCAGTCTAGAGGTAAGGTCATTGATGACCTTTTATTGTTCTCCAATTCTGAGTTTTAGTTCCACAACATCATCAGTGCTTTCAAGGATTGATGATTTAACTTTCACCAGTTCTTCCAGTCATTCAATTTCCACTTCCAGCCGATCAATATATTCTGATGATTCCTCCACCATTGCTTTCCACTTATTAAATATATTACATTTAATCTCAATCTTACCAAAATCATCCTTAAGTTTAAAATTGAGATTGAAATTAGTATTCAAATGATTATCTCTAACTTTATATGTCAATGGTTCTAACATTTCAATGGTAGCCATCATGGAGGCATGGTTTCCAGTCTTAAATTCTGGTTCATCTTTCTCATAAAATTCATTATAATTATCTTCCTTCTCACAGAAAAAACTCTTCTCCTGTACTTTCTTTGAAAATTTTAAGTTTCCCTTTTTGAAGAATCTTTTCTGAGGTATCTCCATGTTTTTCAACTTTGCTTTATTCTTCATCAAATTTTCTTGATCACTGAGAGGCAATGTGCCCAACTCTTCCACAGTGAAAACAAGCCAGAGGTATCTTGACTTAAAATTTCCATGTTCCCTTGTTGAGCTTCTTGGTAATGAGAGAAAGATTTTTGTTTTACACATCATCTGAATCACTTATATCTCCTAAAACTTTTAGTTTTCCCATGGATTTGAATGTAATTTCCTTACTCACATGATTCATAGCTTCTTCTAGTTTTATTCTCATTTCATAAGCTGATAGATTTCTTATAAGATCATCTACTGAGAGTTTGTAGAGATCCATTTCTTCAAGGTCTGACACCTTTTCATTGTAAAGGGGTGGAAGTCTTCTCAGTATTTTCTTCACTATGTCAATGTCTTTGATTTATTTTCCCAGAACTCGGATTGCTCCTACAACTTCAGTAATTTTATTGAAAAATAAGATTGCATTCTCATCAAGGTGCATCTTCAGATCATCAAACCTGTTGTATAGAACTTGAAGTTTTACCTCCTTTACTTTTCTATCTCCTTCATAAATATTTTCCAGTTTATCCCACATTTACTTGGCAGATTCGAAACTCGTTAGCTTTAGATAAATCTGATCAGAAAGGGCTGTAGTGAGAGCATTTTGTGCTTTTGCATCAGCATCAAGAAATTTACTGTCTGTATCTGTCATCGATAGTTCTATAGGATTGGTGAATTTTATTCCCTGCGTAGTAGAAAATAATACTTTCATTCCAAGAGATCTTAGATGAAATATTATATTATTTTTCCATATTTGAAAATTACTTCCATCGAAGAGGGGAACACCCCTAACGTTGAATGGATTCTCCATGTTAGTAGAAGAAATATTAAACACCAACAACCTTTACCCTCTGATACCACTTGAAGGACCCCAAAACACCCTAAGAGGGGAGGGGTAAATCAAGGTGTCAACTTTTTGTTTTAAACTAGTGGATCTTGTTCCCACATTGGTAGGAACCTATTAAACCTGTCTGAAGAGGATGTGTAGAAAATAAATAATCACATGCAAAGCAATGACGTGGTAATTTTACTTGGTTCACCACTAAGGGATACATCCAAAGAGCATATGCTGACAATGTTTCGGTCATACCAAAACCACTAATCTTCACAAGTTGTGGATTGAAAGTGTTTAGCATAGTCACTATGTGCCAGGTGCACTTCCTTTATAAGGTTTTAGGTATAGCACACAGCATCCCTCGGATCACTTCCGTTGACTCCCCCTTGCTCACTGCATTGGAAGAATATTTACTCAGTTTAACAACTTGAAGGTCGATTCAATGGTTTGGCATCAAATCATGCATCCTCAACTATAAATGGATGCTCTGTTGAAGTCTCTTAATCACCCAAAGATGTAATTTATTTTCTCATACATTGATATGTTATGGAAATTAATTTCAAAAACTGATTTGGTCAATTTTCATACTTCGTTGGGTGTTCCACATACTGCTACTATTTTTGTGTACCGCTACTATTTTCGTGTACCATCCAACTCCTTTGCGTACCGTCCAACTCCTCTACGAATTTCCATTATTAGCGTACTACCATGCTCCACGTACTACTCCACTCCTCCATGTATCGTCCTACTTCGCGTACTGCCTTGCTCCGCCGCATACTGCGAGGGATACTTGCGTGAACCACACTTTATTCTACGTACTGTTTTCCTTACGTGAATGATTCTCTCTATGTATTGTCTCCTCCATCGCGCACTGCTTTAGACTTCACCAAATTTCTTCAGAAAGTTTAATCTCTAATCTCATCCCCCAACAAAGAGGATTACTATTTCCTAAATAGGTACATAACTCCACAAATTTCAGTAATCTAATTTACCCAAATTTTCAATGTGGGATTACAGTTACTATAAACTAAACTCCATCTGCGTACTGTTAGGCTCCATCGCATACCACCTTTTCTTTTCGAACCACAACAATCCTGCCAACCTTTGGCACTCTTCGTACTGCATTCCTTCACCACGTACTGTCACTATGAACCTTTTTTTTCTTTTTCCTTTAGCATTCCGTGTACTGAATTCCTTCTCCACATACCGTTATTGAGAACTATTTTCAGTTCCACACACCACTCCATGCACCGCTCTGCGCACTGCTCCCAATGCCTAGAATGCGGTTGCGAACCATTCTCGGAACATGGTACGCAGTCCATGTCCTGAGGTATGCAGTTCCCTTATGTTTCCAATTTTCTTTATCATTTTTCATACCATTCACTCCTATCTAAAAACTCTCTATTTTCCAACACCAAACTCCTGATTTTGAGGCCCAAAAATTTGTCAAACACTAGGAAACTGTTCCACCTTCAATACTGTTTTCAGTCTTGAACATATGACCTCATTCCTTGAAAACTCCCTAGTCATCCATGTGCAGATTGACAACAAACACAAACCAAACTCCATTATTAGTAATGAATGGCCTTGGTTATAATAGATAGGTGAGTGTTTTTCCTTTTATATTCATGAATGTTGAAAAGAGATTTATCAGCCTTTTACTTTACAAATGTTCCCTTTTGTTTTGGAAATTTATTTGAGGGAAAAAATGAATCTCCTTCCGATGGAACATTTAGGAAATGTGCTACTTGTTTTTCTGACATACCGATTTCACTATCGTAAACATGAAAGGATACCTTCAAGTTTTCTTCATTAACCTTCATATATTTGTATAATTATATCACTTCATCCACAATAATCAGATCTTGGTTTTTAGGTTTCTCAACACATAGTGACACCCATCCTTGAAACTAAATGATCCTTTTTAGATAATGATAATACTTGTCAAAGAACTCTCTAGTAAGAAATATTTCTTAGAAGAACTTCATATTTGAATAATATTTTGGTGTCATTTCCTTTGGAGAGGTTGCTAACGACTAAGACATGACTATGATGGAATACTCTGAGTATGGTGACTATCAAACTTGGCTATTTGAGAAGTAGAATAACTTCAATACAGAAAGGAGACAACTGATGTGGGATGGTGAGGGGGTCCCTTTATATAGGAAAAGGAAATATGACCATTGAACTTCTACAGTTCATATTAGATCAAAGAGATCCAATGGTTGAGATAAACTCCTGAGGGTTTTTTAAAAAAAATTATCGAATTCAGAGTGACTCTAATAAATTTTTAAAAAAAATAACAACAAACATAAATGTATTGCAAAAAAAGTAAAAATTAAAATAAATTTTGCCTTTTGGAATCTCAAGATAGATTTTTTGGTTTCAATATATTTTTGTTCAAAAAAATGTGAAAAAATTTTGGTGTTGAAGAAATTTGTGGTGCTAAAAAAATTTCTGGTGAGAGAAATTTCTATCACCGAAGAATTTTCTGGTGCCAAAAAAAATTATAAAAAATGAAACATATATACTCCCCCTTTGAAAAGGATTAAATTAATGTAAGGGGATGATTTAAACAAGAAATATATCTGAATTATTACTTTACAGTGATCATTACTAGCTTCTATTAAATGTATTCAAATCTATTGGAAGGTAATGATTTTTTAAAAATATCATCAAGTTATTCTTGTGTTCTGATGAATTGTAAAAGGATGTCTCCTTTAAGTGTGTGATCACTAAGAAAGTGATGCCTAATATCTATATGTTTTTCAAGAGAGTGATTTGTAGGGGATTTACTAAGAGTTACAACACTAGTGTTATCACATAGTATTAGAGTTTTTATAAAACTCATGACATAATCAGTGAGTCTGTATTGAATCCACAACACTTGAGCACAACAACTTCCAGTTTCCATATATTCGGCTTCAGTAGTGAAAATTTCTATTGATTATTATTTCTTACAAGACCAAAAAACTAATTAATCACCTAAGAAATGAAAAGTTCTGGATGTACTTTTCCTATCCATTCTATAACCACCAAAGTCAGCATCCGAAAAACTTTTTAATTCAAAATCATTTACAAAAGAGTAAAAAAGTATCAAATCCATAGTTCTCTTTAAATAATGAAAAATTATTTTAAAATATTTTAAATGAGATTCCTTTGAATTTTCTTGATATCATGCATATAATAATACTGAAAACATTATGTCTGGATGACTAGATATTAAGTATAGTAAGCTTCCTATCATCCCTCTAAAATTTTTTTGATTTACTCATTATCCAGCTTCATCAATTTTAAGAGTATTTGAGGTACCGATTGAAATAATAATACTTTTAGTATTTTCATATCCATAATTTTTAAGAATATATTTAATATACTTATGTTGGGATATATATAATTCCCTTCTAGTTTTTGAGAAATTTGAAAACCAAGAAAGAATGTCAAATCACCCATAATACTCATCTCAAACTTAGATTTTATAATATTTTCAAAGGAATCACTTAGAGATTTCTAATTTGATCTGAATATAATATCATCAACATAAATTTGAATAATCAAAAAAAAATTGTTTTCTTTCTTTATAAAAGTTTTTGGATCAGTAATTCCCTTAACAAAACTTTTTTGAAGTAAAAAATCCTATTAATATATCATACCAGGCTCTAGGGGATTATTTAATACTATATAAAGCTTTGTTAAGTTTGTAAATGTATTCAGGATGTTTTGTATCTTCAATACAAGGAGGTTGTTCAACAAAAACTTCCTCTTGAACTTATCTGTTAAGAAAAGCACACTTCACATCCATGTGGAAAATTTTGAAATTAAAGAATGCTACAAAGGTTAATAGAATATGAATAGATTCAAGTTTATCTATCAGATCATAGGTTTCTTCATAATCTATTCCCTATTGTTGATTATAACCTTTATAATCTAGTCTTTATTTATTTCTAATGATTATTCCATTTTAATCACATTTTTTTCTAAATACCCATTTTACTCCAATTATAAAATTTTATTTAGGTCTTTAAACCAAGGTCTAGAATTTACTCCTTTCAAATTCATTTAGTTCATCTTGCATTACTTTAATCCAATATTCATCACCTAAAGCCTCATCAGAACTTTTAGGTTTGAATTGTGAAAAAAATGCTAGATGTTATACTTAATTTCTCAAAGAACTTCTAGTACTTACAGATTGATTTACATCACCAGTGATACTATCACTGGGATGATTCTTAAGAAACAATTTGTCACAACCCATCCCCCAGGGTCCGTGTCGTGACTACCCCAAACCTACGATCTATAGGCCAGGGGTTGGCGACAAGCACCGGAAAGGCATATCCCTAAAAATGGGAAGTCATTTCCTTTAAACTTGTAAACACACAGACCAAGTACACAACAAGAGAAAACCACCAAGTATAACTTCTGAAAGTAAAAAGTTTGAACTAAAGCAGAATTGGATAGAATACAAACCCAACTAAAAGAAAATACAACATAAAGGAGAAACAGATTTTGAGGTTGTTCTCCAAGGATCCTACCTGAAGGGTAGGTACAGCTCTTAATTGTGGCTCTCCACATCAACCAGTCACCTCCATGCACCGTCTAGACCTAGATTCCAAAACATGGTTAAAGTTTTCTGTTTTCTGCACAATACACAACAAGTTGTGGACGAAGCCCGTACAGGGGTGAGAATAACAATACCCAGTAGAGACCCCAAGACCCCTGAAGTTCTCCCAGAATTACACAAAATAAAAACCACAAATTATGATCTCAATCATAAATAAAAAGGTAAAAGACATTTCACACTAGGTATATAACTTAAAGAACGGGAATAATGATGATTAGTCGTAAAGCTAATTCATCTTATTCCATTGAGAAGTTCCACTATTGAACCACGAAGAAGTCTATCTATCACCGATACACACAGGGTCATAAGTCACTGATCCAAACAGGATCATAAGTCTTCGATCCACACAGGGACGTAAGTCATTGATCCACAATGGGATTCTCTAAGGTTGGTTCTCATCGGGTCACGCTACTACTGATCCACACAGAGTCATAAGTGGTTGATCCACACAGGGTTGTAAGTCATCGATCCACACAGTGTCGTAAGTTGTCGATCAACACAGGGTCATAAGTCCCAAATCCACAAAGGGTCATAAGTCCCTGATCCATGATGGGCCGCTCTAAGGCTGGTCCACATCAGGTCGTTCTACTGTTGATTCACACAGGGTCTTTCTAATGTTGAACCACAAAGGGTCGTATGTCACTTGACAGCCAGCCACAGGATTCCCGCACTTGGTGTGCTTGAGTTTCTGAGAAACCGCTCTTCATGATATCGGTCGAAACTCAACTACCACGAAGTCCCATGAAAAAGTATCCCTAAGAACCATCATGTCATAAGGGTTCCAACGCAACAGACAACGCATCAATCAGATGTTCGGTCTGTAAGTTATAGGCCTTTTATTGCCGAGGGCCCGGTTAGATTCGAGTCTGATCCAACCCATTCATACTCCAAATTTCTCAAATTAAAACCCAAGTGGATTATTTCAAAAGTACCGCCTCATCTTGAGGGTTCTAGTGTTATATATGGTTCGTCAAACAGATGCCTGGTTTAGAAGATAATCCCCTTTAAGCGAAACTGGGCTAAAAATGGTCTGGGTCCAGTCTGACCTGGTTGGACTGACCCGAACCGGCTGGGCTCGACCCTAATATAGCTAGGTCCAGTCTGGCCCACTGAGCTATGGGATCGGGCCGGCTCACGCGGGCCACGTAACTGGCCCGACCCGCTAGCTGGGCGCAGTCTGCCTCCCTGAACAGACTAAGTCCGTTTGGGCTCCCCAATTAGCGGCACCAAGGTGGCACCGCTCTACCTGACTAGTCCGCATGGATCGGTCAACATTGGGACCTGCGGGCACGGGTCCTCCCTCTGTCGTGGCACGTAACCACGGCACGCCACCCACCGTCAACGCAGTCAGCGTAGATCGGCCGCCCCCTGTCCGCTGCGGCACCTTCAGGCTCTACCACCTCCTTATGGATGGTGAGAGCCATCTGGCACCTCCTCACGGCTGGTGAGAGTTAGGTACCGCCTCTTCCGGTCGCTGGTTCCGCTATGCCGGAGGAGCTTTCGTGGGCCTCCGGTGAAGCTTTGTAGGTCCATTTTCTTTTCCAACTACGCCTACAGGCCTCCTGGGACCTTACCATCACTGTGTGGCCCCTGGTTTCATCTTGTCGCCGTATTGGTCAGTTGTCCATGAAGAACGCAAACAATATCAAGATCGGCGGAGGGTTTGGTCCTTGTTCGGTTTGGCTCGAGCCCTCCATGTTATCATTGTAGCATGAGAAGATTTCAACATCATCAAGGGTGGATGAATCAAAAAAACTCTTAAACAAAACCCCTACCTAGAACTCATTGGAAGTCATTGTGGATGATGGAAAGAGAACCCGTGTTCGAAGGGTGTTCGTTGGAGTTTGTTGATCTTTGGATCGAATCCTCAATGGCATCACCAAATCTCTATTCTTCATTGGAGGAATAAATCGCCAGTGTTTCTTCATATGTTCCTCTCATGGGTATCCAAAACCCACGCCAAAGCTTTTTTTAAAAAGGGGTAAGGAACCTCCCTCGTTGTGTTTCATTAATGTGGTTCTTTAATGAACCTCATTGAATGTTACATTAAAACCTATGAGCATCATGGTTACGCAACCAAAGTTTGTGTCATTAAATGACTCACAGTCAAGCCTGAAGGTGCACTGCGCCCCCACCACCGTTGCTCAACGGTTGAAATAAAATAAAATAACTCATGGAGTTATTTTATTATTATTTTTGTAAATTCCAAAAATTAACTTTTTTGTCCGACCCTTATCAGTCTAAGTTAAGATTCACCTAAAAAATCCTGGCACTGTGAATTCAATAGTGCCCTCGTATTTTTAATCTGAGCACCGGTTCAAAAGATAGAAATCACCACTCGCATGTTTACTGAACGTACCTTAAAAAAAGTTCAAAATTAAGTTCTGAGCTCTTCGGGCCTCGAAATCTTGTGTCATCAATTTTTGCAGACTCGTAATAATCCCAAATAATTTTAAATATATATATATATAAAAATACGGGTCTTTAAATCCTCCCAACCTTAGGTTTTTACATCCCAAAAATCCACAACAAAACTAGGGAAACAAGTTGGGGTACTGAGCATGAATTTGAGCCTCCCACTCTCATGTGCTCTCCTAGAGGTTCCCATGCTGCTAGCAAACTCACACCAGAGGAATCAACCATCCACAAAGGACCTGCTTCTGTCAATCCTCTATCTTCACTAGGAACTCTGCGAATGTCGCCCCATTGTCAATGTCTATCTCACCCCAGTCGATAACATATGATGGATCATGCACGTACCTCCTCAGCTACGACACATGAAAAAAATTATGCACCTAGTGTATCTGTGGGAGAAGAGCTAGGCGGTACGCCACCTCACCTACTCTATTGAGTATATGGAAAGGTCTGATGAACCTCAGAGATAGATTTCCACCCCGACCAAATCTACGCAATCCTCATTGGGGTGAGACCCTTAAGAAGACATGGCCTCACTCCTCAAACTTCAAGGTTCTTCGTCTCCTGTCGGCATAAGACTTCTGCCTGCTCTGTGCAATCTTCATCTACTCTTGGATGATATGAACCTTCTTTGTGGTAGCCCGTAGCAACTCTGGACCCATAAGTGCTGACTCCCCTGGGTTTTTCCAGCATAGAGGTGATCTGCATGGTTGCTCGTACAAGGCCTCAAACGAAGCCATGATGATGGCGGAGTGATATCTATTATTTTATGTGAACTCTACTAGTGGAATGTGGTCCTCCCAACTATGGCCAAAATCAAGGATGCAAGAACAAAGCATGTCCTCAAGTGTCTGTATGGTCCACTTCGTATGACCATTTGTCTAAGGATGAAAGGTGGTTCTCAAGCGTAGCTGATTCCCAAACGCCTCCTGTAATCCCTTCCACAACCAGGATGTAAAATGAGCATCACGATCTAAGACAATCATCAATATTACCCCATGAAGTCGTACAATCCCTTGTATGTAGAGGCGTCTCAAGCCCTCTACTGATCCCTACTCGCATATGGGTAGGAAGTGGGCCGACTTGGTGAGTCGGTCAACGATCACCCAGATGTAATCATGGCCCCTAGATGTACATGGTAATCCCATCATGAATTCCATCAATATATCATCCCATTTCAACTCTAGTACCTCGAGTGGATGAGTTAAGCCTGCTGGAACTTGGTACTTGGCCTTCACTTTCTAACAAGTGAGGCATTGTGAAATGAACTTTGCCACTTCTTTCTTCATCCCTGGACACCAAAACTGGTGTCGAAGGTTCTGGTACATCTTTTCCATGCCAGGATGTACCGCCAAAGGGGATGTATGGAACTCTCTCAACACCTCCTCTCGTAGTGTCACTAGTACCATGGCGCGTCCTCTAAAAATAATTTTGTGCTCCCCACCTTCAGAAAATCCTTCAAGAGCTTGTCCTGAGGATATCCGAACACATCGAGCCTCACATTCAATGTCCTCAAGCTGAGCCTCCCTGACTTTTTGAAGGAGTGGGGGAGTTACTGTCATAGACTAGAGGTAAGTTGCTCCATCACTATCCACGAAGGATAACTGCAATGCGGCTAGCTTCTCTGTCACCTCACTCAGTAACTATAAACCAGACCTCCTGCTGAGTGTGTCCGCCACCACGTTCCCCTTCTCAGGAGTATAGATTATCTCAAAGTCATAATCCTGAAGTAACTCCAGCCATTGTTGTTGTCTTAGGTTCAGGTCCTTCTTTGAGAAGATATACCTAAGACTTTTGTGATTGGAGTAGACAATAAATTTTTCTCCCATCAAGTAGTGACACCACATATTCAACACAAAGACTACTATTGCTAACTCCAGGTCATGGGTAGCGTAATTCTGCTCATGTTTCCTCAGCTACTGTGAGCCGTAGGATATCACTATTTTCTCCTACATCATGATACATACTTGTCCAGTCCCTAATGTGTCACATTAGACTACATACCCAATGCCCTCTTCTAGTAACCTCAAGATGGGGTCACTCGTCAGTCTCTGCCTCAGCTCCTAGAAATTCTGTTGGCATCTCTCTGTCCACAAGAAAGGTTGTCCTTTCTTTGTCAAATATGACAAGGTTACTGCTACTCTGGAAAATTTAGGTACGAATATCCAATAGTACCTAGCCAATCCTAGGAAACTTCCTACCTCGGTCACACTCTTGGGTGGCTCAAAGAAAGCATTGCCTCTATCTTCACTGAATCCACCACAACTCCAGCCTCCGAGATAACATGTCCCAGAAAGTGGACCTTCTGTATCTAGAACTGGAACTTTGAGAGATTACCATAAATCTGGTGCTATTAGAGTGTATCCAGAACTATCTATAGATGAGTGGTGTGCTCCTCCTCTGACACTGAGTACACCAAGATGTCGTCAATGAAGACCACCATGAAGCGATCAAGATAAGGCTGGAAGATCTAGTTCATGAGTACCATGAACACTATTGGGGAATTGGTCACACCTAAAGTCGTCATTAAGAACTCATAGTGTCCATACTGGCATCTGAAGGCTGTCTTCGGTACGTCCTCATCTCGTACCCTAAGCTGATTATAGCCTGATCTGAGGTCTATCTTTGAAAACCACCATGCTCCCTTTAGCTGGTTGAAGAGATCATCAATCCTTGGGAGTGGATACTTGTTTTTTGTGGTCACCTAATTTAGGAATTGATAGCCCACACAAATCCTCATTCTCCTATTTGCCTTCTTCGTGAAAAAAAATTGGAGCTTCCCATGGAGAAACATTGGGCCTTATGAACCCCTTCCCCTGCAAGTCCTCTAACTATACCCTCAACTCACGAAGCTCTATGGGAGCCATCCGATATGCTGGTGTATATATTCGTGTCGTCCCGATTTATAGTTCGATGTATAAGTCTACCTATATACGAGGAGGTAGTCCCGGAACATCATTAGAAAATACATCAGCATATTGGTCCACCACAACATGATAGCTCAGACTCCCCTCGTCTAATACACTGAGGGTGAGGCTAGCCAAATGATGAGTGATTGGTTGCACCATCTTTCGAGAAAGTCCATCCTGAGCTGTAAAGGTTCCCTTATTGCTGGTGAAGGAAAACCTGATCTTATACTCATAGTCACACCACACTTTGTGCCTAAAATAGTCGATCTGATCATGGACTGTAGATAGCTAGTCCATACCCAAGACGATGTCGTAATGCCTTGACGCTACTACGATGAGATCCTAGCCTAATATCTCACCTCCTAGAGTAAGCTCACACTACCGGCACCAGTGCATAATCATTGAATCCTCTCCTGTAGGAGTCTCTAATCGTAAGGATCAAGCCAATGGCTCTAGTGGAATCTCTGAGATCCAAACGAGAGTCGTGGAAATAAAAGAGTGACTGACACCTATGTCTATAAGAACTATAGCTAGGGTGGATTAGACATAGATCATACCTTGAATCATCTCTGAAGTGTCATGGTTGTATGCCTCAGCTACCTAAAGCTAAGCTTGTCCCTGTCTACCTGCTCCCTGAGGTCGGGTGGACCACCTGGAGGTGGTGACGGTAGAACCTAAAATCAATGCCCACCACCTGTTGCACGGCCGGCTCCTCTGCCATTTCTATCGCTCTGCAGACCTCCCCACTCAAATATTTTCCTCTGCCTCAGTAGTCCCTCAACCATATGTTGATCGTCGGTATGGTGGGTCAGTCAATCGCGAGCCATGTGACCCTACCTTCCACATGAGTAGCACAGTCTTCTCCTCGACTGACCTCCTCTGTCCCGTGAGCTTCACACCTTCGACCCTACATCCTGGGGTCATCCACTAGAAGATCTAGCCTACTTGGGCCCCTACATAATCTTCTTACTACCTGCTGTAGATGACTCGACCACATGTTGTTCGATGGTGGATCTCACTATTGGTGCCTACTCAGCTAGGAAGCTCTCCACCAGAAGTACTCTCTCTAGCACTCTAGTCTACATCGGTATGTTGAGCGATATCATTGATGCTCTGATCTCTCATCAGAGACCCTACTCAAAGGTTCGGTCCCTGAAGAAAGTTTCTCGTATCGTTTCGGTGGAGTATCAGGAGAGGTTAGTGAATCTCACCGAGTACTGGGCTACTGTCAGGTTGACCTGTTGTAAGTGAAGGAGCTCCTGAATACGCATAGAGCATAGAGTCACTGGAACGAACTTCTCCATGAAGAGGATCTCAAAATCCAACTAGGTGAGGGTCGCCTCATCGTGCATCTGGAGCATCAGGATCCACCATATCCCTGTCATTCCCTAAAATATACTAGAAGCTAGGATCACCATCTAGTCTGCTGGTGTCCCAACTAGGTGGAAAACTCTAGCCACAGCCTCTAACCAGTCCTCAGCTGCCTATGAATCCATCTCACCTCAAAATATTAGATGCCTCTACCACTGGAACTCGTGTAGTGCGCTAAGTAGGTGTACACCATCCATTTGTGGGGTTGGTGGAAACTTTTTCCCTATGAGTAGTGGTACTTCTGGTACACCACCCGAAGGTACCATCGTTGTAAGAGACTAAAGCCTCATTGCTCGATGGGCCATCATCGTGAACTCTCTCTAGAATCCTGGCTAGTTATTTACGCGGTGGAATCCTATAAAGAAATATATGTTCCACGGTTATTAAGTTTATCTAGTGATCTGACTCAAAAGAGATCAAAAAGAAAAACATTTCAAAGCCACACAGAATCAGTGTTTTCGTGTATCAAGTCAGAAATCAAAACTCAAGGTCCTAGTGTATGGATACGTCAGCCGCTGCACCAACACTGGACTCCCCAAACTGAAAACCATACTCAAAAAACTTAACACTATGGCCCCATTGAAAAGATCATAGTCTTAGTTCTTCATTATAATTGACTCCTATGATACGACTTTGTCTTGAATCATTCCACAAGGCTCATACCGTGATTACCCCAAGCCCGCCTTCCATAGGCCAGGGGTTGGCGACTCACACCGAAAAGAAGAATCCCTAAAAATGGGAAGGCATTGTCTTTAAGCCTGCAAACACACAGACCATGTACACAACAAGAGAAAACCACAAATTATAAGTGCTGAAAGTAAAAAGTGTGCACTAAAGCAGAATGGGCCAAAATACAAACCCAACTAAAAAAATATGGTAGAAAGGAGAAACAACTCCTATGGTCAACCGCCAAGGATCCTACCTGAAGGGTAGGTATAGCTCATCACTACAGTTCTCCACATCAACTGGTCACCTTCATGCACCGTTTATACCTAGCTCCCAAAACTCAATCAAAGTTTTACATCGTCTGTACAAGACACGACAAGGTGCGGGTGAAGCCTATGCAGGGGTGAGTATAACAATACCCAGTAGGGACCCCTGAGACCCCTAAAGGTCTCCCAGAATTCCACAAAGTAAAAAACACAAAGCATGATCTCAATCACAAAGCACAAGGTAAAAGACATCTCACACCAGGTATATAACTTAAAGAATGGGAATAGTGGTGATTAGTCATAAATCTAATTCATCTTATTCCATCGAGAAGTTCCACTACTGAACCACGAAGAAGTCTCTTTTTCACCGATCCACACAGGGTTGTAAGTCACTGATCCACATAGGTTCGTAGGTCATCGATCCACATAGGGTCGTAATTCATTGATCCACGAAGGGCTGCTCTAAGGTTGGTCCTCGTCGGGTCGCGCTACTGCTGATCCATATAGGGTCGTAAATCGTCGATCCACACAGGGTCGTAAGTTGTCAATCCACACAGGGTCATAAGTCGTCGATCCACACAGGGTCGTAAGTCACCAATCCACACAGGGTCATAAGTAACTGATCCACGACGGGATGATCTAAGGCTGGTTCACATCAGTTCACACTACTGCTGATCCACACAGGGTCGTTCTGATGCCGATCCACAAAGGGTTGTATGTCACTTGACATCCAGTCACAGGATTCTCATACTTGGTGTTCTTGAGTTTCCGAGAAACCATGCTTCAAGATATCATTCGTACCTCAACTTCCACAAAGTCCAATGAAAAAGTATCTTGAAGAACTTCCATGTCATAAAGGTTCCAACGCAATAGACAACACATCAATCAGATGCTCTTTCTTTAAGTTATAGGCATTTTAGTGTCGAGGGCTCAGTTGGATTCAAGCCTGATCTAACCCATCCATACTCTAAATTTCTCCCAAACCCCAATTCAAGTATCTAAAAAAGACCGCCTCGTCCTAAGGGTTCCATCTCCATAGACGGTTCATCAAACAGACGTCTGGTCTAGAAGATAAACCCCTTTAAGCGAAATTGGGCTAAAAAGGGTCTGGGTCCAATCCAACCCAGTCCATTGGGCCCGGCCCGAACTGGCTGGGCTCGGCCCGGTCTGACTAGGTCTGGTCCGGCCTATTAGGCCGCAAGCTCAGCTCAGCCCACCCAGCTAGATGTGGCCCGCCAGACCATGAAACCGGCCTGACCTGCTGGCTGGGCACGATCTGTCTCCCCAAACAGACTAAGTTCATTCGAGCTACCCAATTAGAGGTGCCACTCCACTTGATCGTTCTGCATGGACCGGTCAATAGTGGGAGCTGTGGGCACGGGTCCGCCCTCCGACGCGGCTTGGGTCTGTGACCCTCCTCTGTGGCGCGTCGCCCGCCGTCAACGCGGCTATCATCATTCGACCGCCCCTTGTCCTCTGTGGTGACTTCAGGCGCTGCCACCTCCTTGCAGCTGACGAGAGTCGGTCGCTGCCTCCTCTGGTCGCCAGCACCGCCGCACCGGCAGAGCTTTCGCGGGCCTCTAGTGAAGCTCCGAAGGTCCGTTTTCTTTTTTGACTACGCCTACGAGTCTCCCGGAACCCTGCCATCACTTTGTGTCCCCCAGTTTCATCTTGTCGTCGTATTGGTCGGTCATCCATGAAGAAAGAAAACAATACCGAGATTGGCGAAGGGTTCGGGCCTTGTTCGGTTCGGCTCGTGCCCTCCGCATTAGCGTTATAGTATGGGAAGAGTTCAACATCATCAAGGGTGGATGAATCATAAAAACTCTTAAATAAAACCCCTACCTGGAACTCGTTGGAAGGCACTACGGATGAGGGAAAGAGAACTCGTGTTCTAAGGGTGCTTGTTAGCATTTGTTGATCTCTGAATCTAATCCTCACTAGCATCTCCAAATCTTCATTCCTCGTTGGAGGAAGACATCGCTGACGTTTTGGAAGAGGTTCCTCTCATGGGTATCCAAAACCCATGCCAAAGATTTGTTTAAAAAGGGTTAATGTGGTTCTTTAATGAACCACATTGAATGGTCCATTAAGACCTACAAGAATTGTGGTTATGCAACCAAAGGTCGTGTCATTAAATGACTCTCATTCAAGATTGACGTTACACTGCTTCCCCACCACCATCGCTCAATGGTTGAAAGAAAATAAAATAACTCATGGAGTTATTTTATTATTGTTTTTGTAAAGTCCAAAAATTAACTTTTTTGTCCGACCCTTTCCGATCAAAGTTAAGATTCGCTTAAGTGAATCTCGGCACTTTGAATTCAACGGTACCCTCAGATTTTTAATCTGAGAACCGGTTCAAAAGATATAAATCATTACTCGTACATTTACTGAATGTAACTTAAAAAAAGTTCATCTATTCCAGGATCTCCGAGCCTCGGAATCACGTGCCGTCGATTTTTGCAGACTCGTAATAATCCTAAATAACATTAAAAAAATTAGGTAAAAATCCAAGTCTTTACACAACTAAATTGGGTTTTGTAAAACATGTTCATCAATATAAGATAGAAAGTATTCTAGAGTGAATACTTCAAAAACATTTTCTTGAGTATTTTTTTATTAGAAGAGTCTTCTATCAAGGGTTGATAATCATTTTTGGAAGACACATAAGAAGATGTAGGTTAGGGTTATTTAAAAATAAAAGGATCAGTTTAATAAAATTTAATGTGTATTGTTTACTCAACAGTACACAAATTTTTATTAAAAACTCTATAAGCCTTAGAAGTAGTGGAATAGACTAAGAAAATACCTTCATCAGATTTGGGTGTGAATTTATGTAAATTATCTTTTCAATTCAAATGAATATTTTTCATCCAAATACTTTGAAGTATGAAACTTTGGGTTTTTGGCTAATATATAATTCATAATGTGTTTTATTAAGAAATGGTCTAATTAAAACTCGATTTATAGTACAACAAGCAGTACTCACAAATTTAGCCCAAAAATGTTTTTCAATAGAATATTCACTCAACGTGATTCTTGTTATCTCTTGAAGAATATGATTTCTTTTTTCAATAACACCATTTTGTTGAGGAGTTCTCGATGTTGAAAAGTTATTTGTAATGTCTTTATTACTACAAAAAGTTTCAAAAATAGAATTTTCAAATTCTCCACCATGATCACTATGAATAGTTATCAATGGAAGGTTTTTCTTATTTTTAACTTTGGTAACAAAATTTTTAAAATAACAATAGGCTTTATATTTCTTTTCTAGAAAATAGACCCATGTATATCTAGTGTAGTCATCAACTAAAAAAATACATAATATTTTCCTCAAATACTTCCAGTTTATATAGAACCAAAAATATCCATGTGAACCAACTATAAATCATCAGAAGTTGAAACTTCACTAATTGATTTAAATTTTGACTTATATTTATTTCCATATTGACAAGGACCACAGACTTTTAAAAAAACAAATCTTAGTTCCAGTAGATCCTTAACAAGTATTTTCTAAGAATATTTATATAAGTTCCTAAGGTTACAATGTCCTAAACTTCTATGTCATAACCAATATTGATCTTCTACTACACTAATTCAAGGTAAGTTTTGTCCCCTTAGGTCTTCTAAGTTTAGTGTGTAAACATTCTCATACCGATGGTCAAAAAGAATGAATCCATCCTTGAAATTGTGTACTACACATTTATCATTCCTAAAATTCACAAGGTAACCTTCATCACATAATTGAATTATGATTATAAGGTTGTGTTTAAGACCCTTAACAAATAAAACATTTGAAATCAAATCTTTTCTAAGAAGAACAATATTACTTATACCAACAGTCTTTTCTTGAGCATTGTCTCTGAAGGTAAATCTTCCACCTTTCATTTCAATAATTTTTTAAAATAAGTCTTTGTTACCAGTCATATGTTGAGAACATCTAATATCCATGTACCATATATTCTTGTTGTTGGTACTCCCTTTGTTTTCTTGAAAATAAAACAATTAGGTTTCCATAATCCAAATATTTTTGGATCCAGAAATGTTAGAAAAAAAATTTTGGGAACCCATATTTTTTTTGAAAAATGGGATTTATGGAATCATAAAGAATAAATTTTGTTTAAGGAACAATTTTTATTATAATGACCTCTATATTGACACTTTATGAAAAATGGGTCATTTTTAGGAATAAAATAATTGTTTCTAAAAAACTGTTTTGAATGAGTATATCTCATTCCTAAACTATTACCTTGTGGGTGAAGTTTTTTATACATTTTTTCAAAAACTTCTTTAACAGTGGTAAATTTTGTCAAAAAAAATTTAAAGAAAATATTTTAGAATTTAGTTTTAAAACTAAATTCTTATCCAATTGGTATTAGATTCAGAAGTGAGTTTTGAATCTAAAACATTTTTCTCCGAAATAACTTTTTCAAAATATTTTGAAAGATTATCTTTTATAGAATTAGCTTCCTCAAGGTTTTTAGAAATATAATTAATTTCAAAACCCTTTTTATCAAGATCTTTAGAAAGATATTATACTTATTTTATTAAAACATCTATTCTATAAAAAAAATTCAAGTTTTTTAGAAACTTTTCAACTTTCATTTTCAAGTAATTTTTTTAAATCTAGAAACCTCTTCACATGAAGGTATAAAATTATCTTTTGCCGAGAAATTTTCTTCATAAAAAGAAATATAATCATTCTTATTATGATAATTTTCACTTAAGGATATATTAGTCATAGATTCAGCAGTGTGTACCTTTACCATGAAACATTGATTTTCAAAAGGTATTCTGGTAAGAAGACCAATATTCTTCTATTTTTAATTTTCATTGTCTATGGATTCATCTAAATAATATCCACCACTAGCACTCCAGGAGTCATTTTCCTTTAATACTTTCTTTACTTTTGTCTTGTAGTACTTTTTTTGATTCCTTTTAAAATGTCTTTCTTTTCTATCTTTCCTTTTTAGCTTTGGACAATCAGGTCTGATATGTCCATCTTTCTTGCATTCATAACAAGTAACTTCATAATCTTTCTTGCCTTTATTGTCCTTGTTACTTTTCTTACACCTATACTAAAAATCAATTTTTCCAATTATCGTGTTCATCCTTCGAGCAAGATTGGCTAAATCATTCTATGAATGTTCTGATTCACTTGAGTTTGATTGAACTATAACTTTCTTTTTCACTATAGACTTAAGTCTTGGATTTAATCTAATTTGAAGTAGTAGTAAAAACAACTCCTCTATTATTTTTTTTTTGCATATCTTTTCAATTTGTTTTCATGTTGCAAAAGAGTTCCAAACAAATCATAAAGATTAAAACTTGTAACCTTTCTTGATTCATCAAAAATAATTCTTTTTGATTATTACTAATTAGGCATGATGTCTATGATCTTATCAACAAGGGTTTCATTATCCAGACCTTTCTCTCCCATGGATTGTAAACTATTCACAATTTTCATAAATATTTGTTGTACCTTACAAACAAGTTCTCTAAAAGGGAATTCAAAAGATTGATGGTTTGCTCTTAGCATAGCTCTTCCAGTCTCAATCACTTTAGATGTAACTAAATGGGTAATCTCCTATTTTCTTCCAAATATTATTGGTTGTTTCTATTGATCAAGTGTTGTTTTCAACAATAAATAATGTTGTTATTTAAAGGGAGAGATTGTTGAGAACAACACTCTATCTGTTTATGATAATTTTGATTCTCACAAATACCCTTAATTATTTTCTAATGATTTTATTTTTTAAAAATATTGCAGGAATTTATTATTAATTATATTTTTATTTCTGGACGAAATATTTAGATTCTTGAACAATGAGAATTAATTTCTAAGGTATTTGCATTTAGCGCGTTCTGGAAACACTATTCATGCTCTACATATTCGGGATCTGCTTTAGCACGTTCTGGAAACACTGTTCATACCCTACATGGAGAAAACATAGTGTAAAAATGAAATGCGGTGTATGCTTTATGAGATAAGAGAAAAGTATGGCTAATCAACCATATGTTATCGGAAAAGTATGAAAAAGAACCCTACGTTAGGAAATAACCCTACATTTGGGATATTAGAAAAGTATGGAAGGAGAACTGTATGTGAGTGTTAAACATTACGTTTTTGTCTCAAAAGTATGGTTCATCAACCTTAATTTTGTAAACAACCATACGTTCTTAGAAAATTGTGGACATTTTATCAACCTTACATTTGAAGAAAGTGACATGAACCTTATGTTTGTGATCAACCATATGTTGACAACCTTACGTGTGAAGGATACGTCATCAACCTTACGTTTATGATCTACGTTAAGTTCAAAGGATGAATACTGTACAAATCAACCTTATGTTTGGTGTTGGAGAGTTTAAAGTCGATATTATTTTTCAACGATCAGCAAGTTGATTGTTAAGCTGATTTCAAGCCGGATTTAAAGCTATTTTTTAAAGCGCGACTTTGACTGATTCAAAGCTGTTTTATCAATGGTTTAAGGATCAAATTAAAATGATCTTTTTATGTCGAGTCTTCAAAAAGTTACGAATACTCTGTAAATTCAAATGTTTGAATATCGCGAGTTAAAAAGGCGACTTTTGTGGATCTAAATTTGCAGGATAAGTGATTTTCATTATTATATATGAGCTTTTCTGAACAAAAAAAAAGGATAAGTTTTGTAAAAAATTGATCATTCATAAAGAGGAAGAAAAATAGAGACTACCAAAAACATAGATCTACAAATTCAAAGAAGCGAAAAAGATCTGTTTATTGAAGAAGAAGAATCACGATAGAAGATTAACTCATTATACATAGAAGATCTATTGTGAATCTACTACTGCTAAAGTTGTGATTTCTATTTATATATTTACTACAATAGGATCGACTTAGAATGAATCTTTTGTGAAGATCATTATTTTTGAAGGTGACGATCCATATACTATCAATTGCATGTTGTTGCAATTGTGAAGAACATATGGAAAGTATTTTCAAAGTAAAAAAATATTTCTTTTCTATTATTGATTGATTGGTTTCTCATACTAAGATGTGTAGGTTCTGTGAGTGAACCAGAAGGCTTTGTTTTGCCTTATATTGTAAAGGTGTCAACTGTCTGTCCTCATTTTTTGAAAGGTCTGTTGAAACAGGGACCAGATAGTGAAAGTCACCAAGCTCATGGAGTAGAGCATTGGTGGAGTGGACTACGAGCCTTCTGTTCCTCAAACCACTATACATTATGTGTCTCTGCACTTCATATTTCTGTTTCATTAATCTATCTGATTAAAGATAAAGGACAGAACACGATCTCGCGAAGATTTTTTGAAAAGACATAATTCACCCCCCCCCCCCCCTCTTGTGTATATTTAGTATAATCTGATCCAACAATTGGTATTAGAGGTTAAGCTTTCTGATAAATCCTTAACAAGATGAAAGTGATTATACACAGAGCAAGATGACTGATACAAGAGAGGGAATGTGTAGAGACCTGAAGCTTGACGTACATGGACATTACATTACTTTTGCGGAATACTTAATACATAACAAAAACAGACACACAAGGACCATAATAGTTTAGTGCCTTTGGAAACTTGGAACATAATATTCTAATCTTGGTGAAAGATCTTCAACATCTCCCATAAAGATCATCCACTTTTTGTTTCCTTACCTAAAACCTTTCTTTTAACCCTAGGGGAAAATAAAACATAAAAAGGGTGAGCTCAAATGATCAGTAAGGGTAATAATGGATAAAATAAAACATACCATATACATTTGAACTTAAAAACATGAACGTAATGTTTAAACATCAAAATCTTGAGCAACGACTTAAAACATGGAAGTACATAAGGCATAGATCATAATGGAACATAAATCATGATAATATAGCATGGGAATAAAACATGTAATTGTGGAATCCATTAAGAACATGTAATGATTTCCATAGTAGCCAAGGCATTACTTCCAAGACCATTTTAGTGGACAAAGTCCCTTTTTGAATCGAGTTCAATCCTCGTTCCAATCCTGTAATACTGAACCGGATTAACTTACCGTTCCAGGCATGTCTATCTCATGAGATATAAAATCTTTACCCAATGAATTGGAGGGAGATATAGGTCCCACCCATCTCATAATGAAATCATTCTTACTTGTTCCATAATATAAACTTAAATCATTCATCATAACCCAAGAATAAAATGGGTTTCATAAACATCATTCCATCATAATGTAATCCGTACAAAAAAATTGGATATAATTTCATCATTAGAAAATTGAAACCATGTAAATCATAGATACATGTTACTTGAAACATACACATGTGAAATAATGTCATCTTAGATGAAAATGGTTTTGATAAAACACTTGAAATTAATTCTTGAGAAAAATATCCTTTTTTCTTCAAAATCATTTTCTTTTCACAAAATGTCATGCAATTTTAAAAGAAAATAATTTTGTTGAAAATAGTCATGAAATATTTTGGAGGAAGATTCATGAAAATAAGGCTTTATAAAACTGTAAAAATCCTTTCATGTTGTATACGTTAAAAAAACATTCTTCTCATACTTTTGTTGGAAAAGTCAAAAAGTACCTCATAACGTAAACAAAAGAAATATTCCTTACATACCATGTAGTAAAAGTCAAAAATGGGTAAAAATTAATTTAAACATACATGAAAATACTTTTATAAAACATGGACACGGATGATAGCAATAAACCTAGTAAATACTTACGAATAAGCAATCTCGGATAAAAATGAGATTTTTAAAATTATCCCTTACCTTAGGTCTGATATGCTTCGTACGTATCTGAACCTCTTGTATAATGATTTAAATAATGTCATTGACTTATTACAGAATCATATTCATTGTTATGATATCATATATGGTTCACTTGTGACTTTATATTACCCGTTCTTTTGTAAATTCCATGTTAAAGAGCGTTTTGGGTAAAATCGTTTCATTTGTCGTCTGTGTTTTGACTTGTAATTATTCATATGATTACTTAGATCACGATTAATTAATTCCAGAATATAAAACATGATTTATATATAATATATATTTAGAATATACATATATATAATAGATCGATAAATGGAAAGAAATACACCGTTCATGGAGACGGTAGGTCGTACGTACGCATGAACGTTGTTTTTATTTCCTCATTGAATTGAATGGAATTAATTGGATGACATAAATATATATATACATAAATACAGTATCATTATTATTTCATATATTTCATGATTACTTATTATATATATTTTATAATCATTTATGAATGGTTAATCATTGAGAATGAATCTCATCGCGTCGTGGAGACGGTATTCCGTACGTACGCACGAGCGATGATATCATTCCCATGATCATGGAATTTTATTGGAGTGTATGTATACTATTACAGAGTAAATAATAATTTACAATAATCATATATAGTTATTTATTTGCACCATTATACCCATCCAAGTAAGGTGGTGGTGGAAAATAGATTACACCACGGCGTGGAGACGGTATTCCGTACGTACGCACGCGCAGTGATTTCGTTTTCCATAGGACGGATAGATGGTGAAATAGGGTTGTTTCATACTTATAATAACATATCAGTATATGAGTGATACTGATTTTATTACTTCATAATGAAACAAATAAAGAAGAATAAGTGGAAGAAGAAATAAATTTGAAAGAATCGGTAACGGACATTACCTCTTCTTTGAAGCGCCTCTTTGAGACCTCCTCTTAGGGCACTAAAATTGGTCTTTGAAGAAGAAAAAAACCTCTAGGATGTTTATATGGAAGTGGAGAAGAGAATTTGGCAGGGTTTGTCTGAGATTTAAGGCTCAAAGTGGTGTGATGAAGAGAGGGAGGAGGTGCCCCTTTATAAGGGAGGAGAGGGGCACCTTTGGAAAAACTAAAAATATTATTTTATTATAAAGCCATATTCGGTTTTAAATAGATCCAAATTGATTTATTTAGAAGCTAAGGTGGGGATGGGTCGAAATCCTCTCATCCAATAGAATTTGGACAAGTTTAGTTTACTATTTTAACCTTATCATTTAGATTTAACTTTAAGTTAGATAATTTTACTTTTACCGTGTCTTTTTGTGTTCTTACACTATAAGGTTAATAAACTTACTATAACAAGCCAAACGAACCCCAAGTTGTTTATTATTAATATATATAACCTTATCTAAGTCATTTGGTCGAACCTTATATTTTTAGGAATATAATAACAATTAATAATATAATATATTTTTTTAAACTATTTTATGTCAATTTTGACACTATTTGGTAATTGATTTTTGTGTAAATTATAACAGAATTCTTAGTTAGAAAAAAATTAATTAAATCAATACTAACATGTCATATTAACATATAAAATTATTTGAATTCATAAAAAAGTCTCAAATTACATTTATTTGGGTATTTATAACATCAATTATGTAAATATTTCATTAATAAGATAATTACTGCATCATCATTGTATCATAAATAAATTAAATTATTTAAAGTATAAAAATTACAAATAAAATCTAATTATGTAGTAAATATTTTTATATTTCAAATGAATATTTATAGTCTAATTTATCTTATGTATAACCCTATATTAAAAATTATTTACTTATTAAACTTTGATTTTAACTATTTTAACCCTTCTTTAAATAAATTAATATTAAATGTCCTAATCTAATCCAAGTGGGCCTAAATGGTCATATTTTATTCCTAAGGTTGATTTTGGTCGAATTACACTTATCCAATAGAATTAGTACATGTGTTAGTGTAATAATAATATCATTTTTACCCTTAATTACCCTATTTACTTTTAACCGTGGTAAAAACAAGTAAAAAGTTACTATTCACCAAAAATTATTTTCGTCTCATTGAACCACACTTTAGTATTTGATATTAACCGTGTCTCTACGATTTTCAAAATTCCACTCACAGAGGCGGTAAAATTAAGTTTTATGAAAAATTCAGTTTTTTTAACTACCACTTAGTGGTTTCACTATTCATCAAAAAATGAAAGTTTCCAGAAAAATACCAAAAATTAGGCCTAAGCTATATATGATATTATGAATTCAAAAATGATTTCTATTTTACCAAATTCAAAACATATCAGTTACATTAACTAATTTAAAAATTAATTCCCGTCGTCAAAACAAATAGCGTGTTTTTAAGAGATAATAAATATCAAAAGATTGACACTTGTTTATGTCTGGTTTAAATGTGAAATTACATCCAATGACCAACATTGTATTAAATTGTAAAAATATATTCTAAATATAATTTAAAACCACTCAAATTAATAATTTATCACTATTAATTATTTCGATTAAAAAAGTTGTTTTTAATTAAAATTTAGTAACTTTCACTATTCATCAGAATATGAAAGTTATCCGAAAAGTACCAAAATTTCACCCTAAGATAATTTTGATATTATGAATCCAAAAATGAAGTCCATTTTAAAAGATAAAATTTATAAAATTTCAAAAAGTGGGTATTACTATTCATAACGGCTAGTTCATAATAATATTATAATAATATCTCGTTTAGTGAAACTCGGTATTGCGTATTACACACGCTATCGAGGAAGGTCGCGATTGCATGTAATGCAAGGAAAGTCAGGGATTCATGTTGTGAAATCTCCTTTTGGTGTAGCGTACAACACAATACATTAATTAAAAAGAATACTTTTCATAAAATCTCAGGGTGTTACAGAATGTCTATGGTCAGAGAATCGTACTTCAATGGAGAAAACTATGGATGTTGGAAGTTGTGAATGATTATCTATCTAAAAAACCTTGGATACAGAGTATATTCTAAGATTATGACTCCATATTAAATACCATAAAAACCTAAAACATAGAGTTCATCTACTGAAGCATAATATGATATGAACTCAAAGGAAATGAATGCTATTATATGTGGTCTAGGACCTGATGAATTCAACAGAGTATCTCAATGTTCGACAGCATATGAGATGTGGCAAACTATTGTTGTTACTTATGAAGGAACTAACAATATTAGGGAAATGAGATATGCTACTACTAAGCTTAAATTTGATACATTCAGAATGGTTGAAGGTGAAAGTATTACTCAAATGAATGGAATATTGACAGAGATTGTCAATAACATAACCGCTTTGGGAGATCCCATTAAACAAGCTGATCAAGCTTTAAAAGTACTGAGGGTACTACCCACAAGATGGAATGGAATCTCTGTTGCAATCAAATAGTCAACACCTGTCAAAGACTTAACCATGAGAGAACTGATTGGAACACTAATGATGTATGAAGCTGAGATGAAAGATGAAGCTAATGAGCATAAAGTGTTTATCAAGAGAGATGACACTGCCTTAAAAGTGTCATCACATAGTAAAAATAGAAAGATGAAGAAAAGTGTAAAAGTGAAATCAGAAAGTTCTGATTTATCAAATTCTGATGTGTAATTGGCTCAGCTAGCCAAAAAAATTCACAAAATTCTATAGAAAGAAGAAGGGCTTTAGAAAAACCTTCAAAAAAGATGACAAGGAAGTCAGATGTTATGAATGTAAGAAAATGGGGCACATCAGACCTGACTGTCCTCAGCTAAAAGAAGATAAGAAAAATAAATTCTTCAAAAGAAATGATTATGAGTATAAGGACAAGAAAGCAATGAAAGGTACATGGAGTGTATCTGAAGACTCCAGTAGCACTTCTAAATCAGACTCAGAGAAGGAAGAAGTAAATCTGAAAGCCAACATGTGTTTCATGGAAGAAATAGATGAGGTACAATCTTATTACTCTTCTGACTCTAGTTCTGAATCTAGTTACTCTAATGAAAAACTTGCAGCCTACTACAATATGCTTGAAGAAAAATATGACTCTCTATTTAAGAAGCATAAGTCTTTAAAGAATATTAATATGGATGTTTTTGATGAAAGAGATACAATATTGAAACACACTACTGGAATGGGAGGTTTTCCCCACGGTTCTTTACCAACGGTTTGCTTAAATCGTTGGTAAAGAAGGGCCAGGACACCCTTTACCAATGGTTTTTAAAAAACATTGGTAAATTTTTACCCTAAATACAATTGGTCGCACCTCTCATCTCCCCCATTCGTGATAGAACCCTAAATTTGTAGACGCTCGGCTCCTCTCACGACTTCCCCCATCCGAACCGCTGAAACTCCATCGGATTCATCTCAAATCAAGTATTTTATTCTTTATACACATAAAATATTTAAGTGCTACCTTGTTTTTTTTTTTTGAAACGAGATTTCTTTGGTAATTTTAAATTATATATTTATTCATGTGGAAATAGGTTGTAATCCCATGTTTTGAATTAATATTGAGAATTTTTAATTATAAAACATCTTTTAATGCCTTTGGGATGTTTTGAAATAAAGGATTTTTTAAAGGCCTATTTATAATTACATGTTAGTTTTTGGAAGGAAGTTGGTATAGATAACCTTTCTAAATATTGAATTAAAAAGGGGTTTTGAATTGAATTGAAGATTTTTTACCACTTAGTTGGAACTTTATGAAGATCCTCAATTATAATAATTCATTAATGTAACTTTCTCAATTCTTGTAATTACAATTGATGGATGTTGAAAATGGGATTATTCACATCGATGTAGATTGGGGTGAGATTGATATATGATTTGAGGTCTGAATAATATGATTGATATTGATAAGGATCCTCATTGTGATCCTCATAACTTCATTATCTTACTCACCTTTTTTGACTAGTCATGGTGACTTAGATAGTTATATGGGAAAATCTAGATTTATGATTCACTAGTGGACTCATACCTCATCTAGTGGAATCCACTACTAGAAATATGGGTTTTCCCAATGCTCATATACCAACAGTTCATCAAGGAGGCCTTTACTAATGGTTTCATAAAATCATTGGTAAAGCCAGACATAGGTGATTTAAAATGGATTTCGAAAGATATTTCAGAAATGATTTAATCTTGAGGAAAGTGTTTTATTAAAATGATAATTTTTTAATAAGTATTGTGTAATGTAATTTGTTATAGTACACTTGTTATGTGACTATGTTTGGTATTCAGTAACACATGAGATAACTAGTGTGTGATAATGTGTTGTGAAAGAGATTACATGGTTGGTTCAAGATTATATTTATATTTTGAGCCTATTAATGAGTTGTTTTAAAGATATTTTGAGATATTTACCTTATGTTTATTGGTGAAAACTGTGAGCTGTAGAGGTGGTTCATGATTAAGACATATAATTACTACTAAACATGTGGATAAACCATGCATAGTAGTGAATTAATGAAATGTTTGATGTTTTTAGTCATTTTTTATTTGGAGTTTCTTTTGATGATGATGTTTCTTATTGATACCTATGATGGGAATTTATTTTAGTTTCTAAATCGGTTGAGACTCCCCCACCATGTATAGTGTATGCAACCTCAACCCTTATTTAATCATTCTTTTTACACAGCCTATGCAACCTCTAACCTCATTTAATCAGTGAACTCAATTCATTAATTCAATCCTTCATTCTCACTAGCATGTAAAAAATTGAATGATGTATACCCATCCTCACATGATTTCTTACCTTAGATAGTGTTCAACATATGGAATACGAGATTTTGAATTCATCAGTTAACCAGGATCATATATTCCATTTCCCCCAAGATGATTGTACTAATATAACTTTAGGGTCAATTAAATATGGTTCTCATTATACGTTGTATATTATGTGTCCTTCTTGGCCAATACTCACTTTTATGAGGGTGGGGTGCTTTTCACTAGCCATGCTGGCATGTGTAGACATCCATAAAAATGTTAGATAATTCACAAGATTAATTCAGTAATGTTGTTATCATTGACATTCTTTATTATTAATCTCAAATTTAAAAATAAATGTTTTTGTCTACACTTTATGAAATTAAATCTTTTAACAAGCCATGAACAACCTATTAGTGTAGAAGCCTAAAATTTATTCACCCATGGGGTGCGCTTGACTTGGGGAAGTAATTGGGTAACGAAAGGTATGGCCATAGAGGTGCCAATAATGATTTATTGAACATGAGTGAATGATTCGGGATGCCTATAACAAATAATGGGACCTGAGGCATGTTCCTCTTATAGACCTAATGAAAATTAATATAAATAAATTTTAATTTAATTTTTGAGTACTTGTTCTTTACATTATTTTAATAGTTCACTACATCGACTAGAAACTTTTTCCTTTATCATTTACTTAAATGTATTTTCTATTAAATTTCAATCCTATTGAATGTTTTTTGAAAAAATGACTTATATAAATTCTTTTTACAGAATGGAAATAAGTTGGATGTATGAAACTGATCGGATCTCAAGTGATTTTCAAAACAATTTGGAGAGCTTTATAGATTTTTCATTTCACAATGTTTCAGATAGTGGTCGCATACACTGCCCATGTTCCAATTGTGTTGGTAGACCTTGGTTGAGCTGTGAAAAAGTTAGCTACCACATAACCAAATATGGTTTTCAAGCAAACTACTTTTTGTAGTATCACAATGGGGAGAAAATGAAATCTCAAATTGGTGATGATCGAAATGAAAGGACTGGAATGGATAATTTGTTAGATGATTAGTTTCCATTTATTCATCATCATGAAAAAGAAAGGATTTTGACTCAATAAGACTTTGATATGAGGACAGATGATGCATCTAGTGAAAATGATGATATTGATAGGGTGAAAAAATTTAATGCTGCTGCCACGACTCTAGCATATCGACAATGTGATAAAATGAAAAATCTGGAATTTTTAATCCGATTGTTTCATGGGAAAACTATGTATGGGATTTCTAATATAGCAATCAATTACATTCTTACCCTCTTGAAGGATTTACTTATAGATGATGTAGATATTCCCTCAAACCACTATATGGAATGGAAGTTAGTTTAGGAACTTTGATTTTCAAGAAAAAAAATTCATGCTTGCCCGAAAGATTGCAGTTTATTCTGTGAGGAAACCGCTAAATGAAATGATTGTATAAAATGTGGAACATCCCGCTGGAAGTCAAAATTTGATGGAACACCATCCCGCGTTCCACAGAAAGTAATGTGGCACTTTCCATTGATCCCCAGACTCCAGAATATTTTTATATCTGATGAAATCTCAATAAAAATGAGATGGAATGATACCGAGAGAAAGAAGACTAATGATGAGTTGGTTCATCCTGCAGATGGATTTGCATGGCAAAGATTTGATGCTCAACATCCTGATTTTGCAGTTGACGTGTGTAATGTGAGGCTGGGTCTTTCATGCGACAGTTTTAATCCTTTTGGGAAGATGCTTACTTCGCATAGCACATGGCCAGTTTTTATACACATTTATAATCTTCCCCCATGGTTGTGTATGAAAAAACCTTTCACTTTCATGAGTATACTCATATCTGGTCCTTCTGATCCTAGCATTGATATTGATGTATACATGTAACCTTTAATAAAAGAGTTGAAACTTCTTTGGGATGTGGGTGTGCGCACATACGATGCATGTTTGAAAGACATATTTCAGATGCATGCTGAGCTTATGTGGATGATCAATGATTTTCTGGTTTATGCAATGATGTTTAGATAGATCACAAAGGGAAAACTGTCATGTCTAGTTTTTATGAAGAATACATGATCTAGAAGAGTGAAACATCGTTGTAGTTTCAGTTTTATGGGACATCGACGATTCTTTCCAAAGGATCATCCATATAGAATGAATCGTTGAAGATTTGATAATACCATAGAGACTAATGATCCACCTTAGCGTGTGTTTGTAACTGATGTGCTTAATGAATTGAAAGATTTCAGTTTTTCATTCGGGAAGGGTCAAATTAAATTTGGAAAGATAAATAATGTTTCCACTAAAACCTGTTACAATTGGAGGAATAAGGGTATCTTTTTTTATTTTCCTTATTGGTCAACCAATTTTTTACGTCATTGCTTAGACGTAATGCATATTGAAAAGAATGTATGTGAAATATTTATTTCGGTTCTTCTAAATGTCAAGGGGAAGACAAAAGATGATTTACGATCTCGGTGTGACTTGGTGGATTGGGGAATCAGATCAGAATTGCATCTTGTGCGTATCAGTGAAAATAAATGGCAACTTCCATGTGCTTCTTATGTGATGACACCTATGGAAAAAAATAATTTCTGAAATTATTAGAGACTATTAGAGTTCCTGATGGATATTCAAGCAACATATCTAAACGGGTCAAAAGAAGAGAGTTGAAGCTAAAATCTTTGAAGACTCGTGATTATCACGTTCTACTGCATGAGTTACTTCCAATAGAAATCTATCATCTTTTGTCTAATAATGTAAGGGTGGTTTTTATTCGGTTGTTCCATTTGTTTATAAATCTTTGTGCTAAGAAGTTGTCCAAGTATTTCTTGAAAAAAATGTTGACATATGCCCCATTAATTTTGTGTGAGTTGAAGAAAATATTTCCTCCATCATTTTTCACATGCATGTTGCATCTAACTATCCATATTCACATTGAAATACTTCTCGAAGGAACTGTTTATTATTGTTGGATGTATCCAACTAAAAGAAATATGTACACATTAAAGTCTTATGTCTGAAATAGGAATCATCCCAAAGGTTATATCATGAATGATTACTTGGATCAAGAATATATGGATTTTTGCTCAATGTATTTTTCTGATCTTACTACAAGAATGAACAAACCAATCAGAAATGAAGAAGAATAGTGTGAGAAAATTGAACCCAGTTTTCCATCACTTCCTCAAATAGGAGGAATTCCTGGATCATATATATTGAAGACATTAATCCATGAAGAGCGGGAGATGGCACATCGCACAGTTCTTTTCAACTGTGATTTGTTCTATTACTATATCAGGTAACTAAATTGAATATGTATATCTTACATATATATCTGTTAAATTATTCATATTTTTTATCTACATGGAACATAAAACAATGATAAATAGAAAGCATCGTTCTTTATCTTTGAGAAGGAGGGAGACTTTGCATAGCAAAGATTTTTATGCTTGGTTAAAATTGAAGGTAAAAATATTACTATTTAAAATAATTATATCAATATTTAATTAAGTTTAATAGTCATTTATATTACAGGTATTGAGTTTGTCTGCTAACTCTGTCTCTGAGGAAATAAGAGCTTTGGATTTTGGTCCTAATACCGTGGTTCGTGACTGTAAATCAATTGTTATCAATGGGTACAAATTTATTGTCACTGAATGAGAAAAGAACATGAGAACACAACATGATGGTGTTATGGTTACTACCACAACAGATTTTTATGCCAGTGCATCAGATAGTTGACCATGATTTGAAAATGTGGGTTATTATGGAGTCGTTTAGAAAATAGTAATATTGGATTATTACTCTCATGGACGAGTCACAATGATGAAATGCCACTGGTTTGATTCGATGATGAGACAGATCACATTGATTGATGATTTTGGATTTCGAGTAATTAATATGACTCGCACTCTTTCTACCTAAGAACCATATGTGTTGGCATCAATGGATAAAAAAAATTTATGTCAAAGACCAACATCGACCTGAATTTGGTGTCATAGTTGAAGTAATTCCAAGAAATATTTTTGATGATGGTGATGATGGAATTAACACTGTCCCTAGTGCCATTGGAACCAATCCATTTATTTATTTTGATGACTCCAATAGCTCAATTGTCAGAGTTGATTGTGAACCTAAATTTGTGGTTGAAAATATATAAAATCATTCATCCATGTTCTCAATTCTTTTGGTTTACCTCGAGTTGGGTTTTTAAGGTTGGTAATATTCAAATTGATTTAGTATTGATCGCAAATATGTTTTAGATGACTTGACCATTATGTGAATTTTCAATGTTTATTGGTTGTAGTTTTATTTGAATTGCATTTTCTAATTTGGAATTGAACTGTATTCAAACCTAGTCAAACAATATTTCTAACTTGGTGAACATTACAACTTGTATGATTTATTAAATCCATTCAAGCTCTTCTAAAACAATTGATAGCTAAATTACCAATGAATCACTATATTCCCTCATATATTTAGTTTTTTGGGTTACACATTAGTTTCCCTTTTCTAATTAATTACATATTTTTTTCAAAAGCAGGAAATGCAGCCAATTGAAGAGAGACAAAGGAAACAAATGATGGAGAACAATCATCGAATGACGCATATGGGTGTTCCACCATTAGTGCCTATAGTGAGTACGTTATTTCAAATATATATATTTAAAGAATATATAATATCATGTGATTAATTTTTTTGTAAAAATTTTTTTAGGATCCACCTATACGTAGACAGTTATTTAACGAGGAGCCCAGTACTAGCCCTAGTACTCAGGCCGGTGGTATGAGGAGGGTTCATACCAGAGGTGGATGAGCAACTTCACGTACCTGACTAGACCCTGCCCCTACCACTGACATGTCATACTTCCCACATTCTGATCCCGGTGTGTCATTAGGGACACATGGGATATTTAGGCCTCCCATGTTTTCTCCACCTTTTTCATCTTATGACCCATCTTTTTCATGTCCCATGATGATTCCCACTCCCCAGCCAGAATCTGGTCATGCAGTTGTTCCATATTCTTTTCCTTCTACTTATGTCTCTCCGAGCTTTTATATTCCATCTTCTTCAACTCCTGTTCCACCAAAGGGTGTTCCATCAGTTTATGTGGATCCAGCGGCGCTCAGCGGTCAGACTGGTGCAGGTATATTTATAGAACCCTAAAAAAAATTTATAGTAATATTTATTTTTATTATAACATGTTTTGATAAAATATTTGTTTTTATTTCATGACAGATACATCTAATGATAGGAGGCAGGGGCGTGGGCGTACACACATGCGTGCGGTGTGGAACTGCCTCACACAAGTTACGGTGGATTACAATGAAGACAACCAAATGGTTGAAAAAACAGGGCAGTAATGTCAAAGTTTTTTAGCGACGCTTGCCAAATACTCCGACATCATTCCCGTCAGCCCTCTATCATGGAGACATTTTCCACATGAGGTCAAGGATAGAGGTTGGGTATAGATATGGGTAAAAAAATCTATTGTATTTAATGCCATGAATTATTTTTGTATTTATATGAATTAATATTTTTATGTCAGCTTCGATTTAATTTTCTTGATGGTGAGGATTCACGACAGGAACGCCTAAAGGATTTAGGTGAGCTTTGGAGAGCCTACAAGCATGATTTTTATATTGGCTGGCATGTTAGAGTTGGCACTGAGTTAGAGGAAGTACCAGTCATGGATGATTGTCCTATAGATCAGTATCATCAGATGATTACTCATTGGACGACTACCCAGTTTAAGGTATTAATTACATTTGAGGTATTTAAATAATAACTTTCAGGTTTTTCATTAATACTATATTTTGAATTATCTAATTTTATTTAGGAATCATCTAGAAAAAATAAAAAAAACATTGATGCAAAAAAATACCTCCACACACCGGGACGTACTACGATGTCAGATCATGAGAGGAAGCAGGTATGACAATTGTTTATAAGTTTTCTTTACGACATACACTTTCTTTTTTCCCTCAATTATTTAATCTTTTTCTAAATTTTTCATATAACTTTAATTTTCAATGTCATTGTAGAGGAAAATTCAGAATATTGAAGGATGTGTGCCTCGAGCAAAACTGTTTTGCTCGAGTAGACGGAAAAAGGATGGAAGTGTCGTCAACGAACCGACTCAGCAACATATTGTAAGTTTTAATCTATTGATTTTATATTTTAATATCTATTTTGTAACTTAATAATATATTTATATTTGTAATAGGCTGCTTTAGAGGCCCTCAATTCCCAAGAACCAGACAATTTTGGGCCAAATGATCACTTACATCAGGTTTTGGGAGAGGAGCATCCTGGCAGAGTATGCTGTCGACCTAGGATAGCCCTGATGAGTTATTGGCCCTCCTCAGGTATGAGTTGTAGTGCCAAAAATCTGCAAAAAGTTAGGGCACAGGCAGAACAGGATGAAAAGGGGGCCATAGAGACGGTAGAACAGTCTACTAGAGAAAACAGTGCATTTATGAAATTTATTGAAGTTCTACGTCCAACACTTCCACCAGAGGACAGCCCAGATTTTGATAAATATATGTCGTCGATATGTTCTATATATGGTTCACTAGGTGACATTTATAGTGGTGGTCAAGACGATGTCCATCCTGGCGATGATGATGGCGAGGAGTCTGATGCGGAAAAGGAGGGAGAGGAGGAGGGCGAGGCGGATGGAGAGGGAGAGGAGGAGGGCGAGTAGGAGGGCATTGAGGAGGGAAAGGACGAGGATGAGGGTGATGATGATGGTGATGATAGTGATGGTGATTTGGGGCAAATTGATCCGTTACATTTTTTACTAATATTACTGAGATTTGATGTTTAATCTATTCTAGTTGTTGGTTTTATCTAGACCCATAGTATAGTATTGGAGTTAAGTTATTTTTATATATTGTCAGTTTTCATGGATGTTGATGTCTTTTAGTGGTTGTGGTGTATATTTAGTATGTTTATAGAGTTTTGTGTGTTTGGGAACTCCCTGGACATCCCCCTCCTTCCTGGACCCTGAACAACCCCCCACCATCCTCCTTGGACCCCAGACAGCCCCCCGGACAGCCCCCCCACCCTCCTCCTTGGTCCTCAGACAGCCCCCCGGACACCCCTCAGACAGCCCCCCGCCCTCCTCCTTGGACCTCGGATAGCCCCCCGAACACCCCTCAGACAGCCCCCCGCACAGCCCCTCCACCCTCCTCCTTGGTCTCCGGACAGCCCCCCAGACACCCCCCGGACAACCCCCCAGACAGCCCCTCGGACAGCCCCTCCACCCTCCTCCCTAGACCCCAGACAGCCCCCCCCCCCCCGGACAGCCCCCCCACCCTCCTCCTTGATTTCACATGCCTTTTTTTATTTCTCTGATCATGCAATGTTATTTAGGATTATTCCATTTTTGTATGTCTTGAATTATATGAATGTCTTGGTAAGCTTATTAGCTCATGCTCATCAAATTCATGTGATGATATTCTTTAATTTGAATACAAAACCTTGTTGTACATTATCCATGTTATGTGAATTATTCCTAGTTTGATTTGGTTTACTTGTCAATTGTTAGGATAAGACATGGGTTACATGTTAAGGACTCATGGACGGACTCGTCATGCTCAGAGAATTTAGACTTGAAATTCCAGGATGTATGCTTTGGTTTCTAGGTGAGGGATACCAGGATGGTTTCTACTACTCATGATTGATATTGGTTTCTTAAAGATAAACCGAGGACATGTATGTTTTTCAAGATGGTAATACCATGCCTCAGGTGTGGTCGGAACCACTCAAAATGTCTCAGGTTTATTTGAAATAGACAACAATTTAAGTGAAAATAACAATTGGCATATGTAAAACCGACCAAACGCATTCGTATTGTGTTGATACTTTAGGAAAATTGTCCATGGGTCATTTTTTGATGTGTACGATTCAACCCCATTTTTGGCCGGTAGCACTCTAACAGTGTCTCTTTTATTTAAAATGGATGGGATTTTAAGTGAAAAGAACAACTGGCATACGGAAAACCGACCAAACGCATTAGGATTATATTGATACTTTATCAAAATGATACATGGGTCATATGTGACATGTATGAGTCAACCCCGACTCAATCCGAGTCGCGGTGTGGTCGGGATCACTCTAAGTGTCTCTCTTATGTTTAAAATGGACAACATTTTAAGTACATATAGAAAACTGACCAAATGGATTTTGATTGTGTTGATACTTTAGAAAAATGATCCATGGGTCATATGTGACATGTAAAATTCAACCACGCCTCAATCTAAGGTGCGGTGTGGCTGGAACCATTCGAAGTATCTCACTTTTTTTTGAAATGGATAACATTTTAAGTGAAAAGTACAACTGACATACGGAAAACTGACCAAATGCATTCGAATTGTGTTTATACTTTAGTAAAATGATCCTTGGGTCATTTTTGACGTGTACGAGTCAACCCCTCCTCAATCCGAGGCTTGGTGTGTCCTACACCACTCAAAGTGTCTCAGGTTTATTTGAAATGGACAACATTTTAAGTGAAAATAACAACTAGCATACATAAAACCAACAAAACACATTTGGATTGTGTTGATACTTTAGAAAAACGATCCATGGGTCATATGTGACGTGTACGAGTCAACCCCGCCTCAATATGAGGCCTGATGTGGCTGGCACCACTCAAAGTGTCTCAGGTTTATTTGAAATGGACAACATTTTAAGTGAAAATAAAAACTAGCATACGGAAAACTGACCAAATGCATTCGTACTGTGTTGATACTTTAGAAAAACAATACATGAGTCATATGTGACATGTAAGAGTCAACCCCTCCTCAATCCGAGGCCTAGTGTGGCCGACACCACTAAAAGTGTCTCTCTTTTGTTTCAAAAGGACACCATTTTAAGTGAAAACAACAACTGACATACGGAAAACTGACCAAACGCATTCAGATTCCATTGAAACTTTAGGTAAATGATCCATGAGTCATATTTGACATGTAAGAGTCAACCCATCCTCAATCCAAGGCGTGGTGTGGCCGGAACCACTTGAATTTTCACTCTAGAGTTTAAAATGGACAACATTTTAAGTGAAAACAACAACTGACATACGGAAAACTGACCAAATGCATTCAGATTATGTTAAAACTTTATAAAAACGTCCCATTAGTCATTTGTGATGTGTACAAGTCAAACCCTCTTCAATATGAGGCCATGTGTGGCTGGAACCACTCAAAGTGTCTCAGGTTTATTTGAAATGGACAACATTTAAAGTGAAAACAACAACTGACATACGGAAAACCGACTAAACGCATTCATATTCTATTGAAACTTTAGGAAAATGATCCATGGGTCATATTTGACATGTATGTGTCAACCCAGCCTCAATATGAGATGCAGAGTGGCCGAAACCACTCGAAGTTTCTCTCTATAGTTTAAAATGGACTTCATTTTAATTAAAAACAACAACTGACATACGGTAAACCGACCAAATGCATTTGGATTCTGTTTAAACTTTAGGACAACAATCCTTGGGTCATATGTGATGTGTATGAGTCAACCGCGCCTCAATCCCAGTCGCAGTGTGGTCGGGATCACTCTAAGTATCTCTCTTATGTTTAAAATGGACAACATTTTAAGTACATACAGAAAACCGACCAAACGGATTTTGATTGTATTGATACTTTATCACAGAGATACATGGGTCATATGTGACATGTACGAGTCAACTATGCCTCAATCCGAGGCGCAGTGTGGCCAGCACCATTCGAAGTGTCTCAATTTTGTTTGAAATGGATAACATTTTAAGTGAAAAGTGCAACTGACATACATAAAACTGACCAAATGCATTATTCTTATGTTAATACATTAGTAAAATGATCATTGGGTCACTTGTGACGTGTAAGAGTCAACCCTACCTCAATCTGAGGCCCGATGTGGCTGGAACCACTCAAAGTGTCTCAGGTTTATTTGAAATGGACAACATTTTAAGTGAAAATAACAACTAGCATACAGAAAATCGACCAAACGCATTCAGATTGTGTTGATAATTTATTACAACAATCCATGGGTCATATGTGACATGTACAAGTCAACCCCACCTCAATCTGAGGCCTGTTATGGCCGGAACCACTCAATGTGTCTCAGGTTTATTTGAAATGGACAACATTTTAAGTGAAAATAACAACTAGATTACGGAAAACTGACCAAAAGCATTCAAGATGTGTTGATACTTTATCACAACGATCCATAAGTCATATGTGACATGTACGAGTCAACCTCGCCTCAATCCGAGGCTCGGTGTGGCCGGCACCACTAAAAGTGTCTCTCTTTTGTTTCAAAAGGATATCATTTTAAGTGAAAACAACAACTGACATATGGAAAACCGACCAAACGCATTCATATTCCATTGAAACTTTACGAAAATGATCCATGAGTCATATGTGACGTGTATGAGTCAACTCAAACTCAATCTGAGGCGCGGTGTGGCCGGAACCACTTGAATTGTCTCTCTATAGTTTAAAATGGACAACATTTTAAGTGAAAACAATAACTGACATACGGAAAACCAACCAAACACATTCAGATTCTATTGAAACTTTAGAAAAATGTTCCATGAGTCATTTTTGACGTTTACGAGTCAACCCCGCCTCAATTTGAGTCTAGGTGTGGTCGGAACCACTCAAAGTGTCTCAGGTTTATTTGAAATGGACAACATTTTAAGTGAAAACAACAACTGACATATGGAAAACCAACTAAATGCATTTTTATTCTATTGAAACTTTAGGAAAACGATCCATGGGTCATATATGATTTGTACGTGTCAAACCAACCTCAATACGAGGTGCGGAGTGGCCAGCACCACTTGAAGTGTCTCTCTGTAGTTTAAAATGGACTTCATTTTAATTGAAAATAACAACTGACATACGGTAAACTGACCAAACGCATTAGGATTCTATTAAAACTTTAGGAAAACGATCCATGGGTCATATTTGACATGTAAGAGTCAACCATGCCTCAATCCGAGTCGCAGTATGTCCGAGATCACTCTAAGTGACTCTCTTTTTTTTTAAATGGACAACATTTTAAGTACATACAGAAAACTGACCAAACGGATTCTGATTGTGTTGATACTTTATAAAAACGATCCATGGGTCATATATGACGTGAACGAGTCAACTCCTCCTCAATACAAGGTGTGGTGTGGCCGATACCACTCAAAGTGTCTCTCTTTTGTTTAAAATGGACAGGATTTTAAGTGAAAACAACAACTGACATACGGAAAACTGACCAAACAAATTCATTTTCTATTGAAACTTTAGGAAAACAATAAATGAGTCATATGTGCCGTGTATGAGTCAAACTCGCCTCAATCCGAGGAATGGTGTGGCTGGTACCACTCAAAGTGTCTCTTTTTTGTTTCAAAAGGACACCATTTTAAGTGAAAACAACAACTGACATACGGAAAACCGACCTAACGCATTCATATTTTGTTGAAACATTAGTAAAACGATCCATGGGTCATATGTGATGTTTAAGAATCAACCCTACCTCAATATAAGGCGCTATGTGTCTGGTACCACTCAAAGTGTCACGTTTATTTTAAATGGACAACATTTTAATTAAAAACTATTGGCATACGGAAAACTGACCAAACGCATTAGGAATGTGTTTAAACTTTAGAAAAATGATCAATGCGTCATATGTGACGTGTACGAGCCAAACCCACCTTAATATGAGTCATGGTGTGACTGGAACCACTCAAAGTGTCTCATTATTTTTTGAAATGAACAACATTTTAAGTGACAATAAATGACATACGGAAAACCGACCAAATGATTTCAGAATATGTTGATACTTTAGGAAAACGATCCATGGGTAATTTTTGATGTGTGCGAGTCAACCTCTCCTCAATCTGAGGCATGGTGTGGCTGGTATCACTCCAAATGTATGTATTCTGCTTAAAATAGACATCATTTCTAGAAAAAACACATTTAAATGTGTATGTTTAAATGAATTATGTATGTTTATAATTAAGTTATGAATTCTGATTTAATTATGGATGTGTATAGTTCCAGATGCATTATATGTTAAATTTTTATGAATTTTTTCTATATATGTATGTGTTAGTTGGTTATTGCAGGTACAAGGAGATGGAGAATTATCAGTGTTGTGCAAATTACAGGCTACTGTGCAAATTGCAGGCTGCTATGCAATTTGCACAGCATAGCCTATGCCAACAGTTTCAAACCGCTGGCATAGGATTCATAGAAAGTTTTTACCAATGGTTCAAAGGGAACTATTGGTAAAAATACATTCCCAACGGTTTTAGAAACCGTTGGGAACCATGGGAAAATGTTGGTTTTCCCAACGGTTTAGGGAACCGTTGGGTAGGCTAATTTTTCTAACCTATCCCAACGGTTCTATGTAAACCATTGGGAAAAGCTATCCCAATGGATTACTTACCAACAGTTCTATGGACTTTCCTGACGATTCAGAACTATTGGTAAATCCTCTTTTTCCAGTAGTGACAGTATAAGGAGTTGACTGAAAAGTTTGACTCAATTAACACTAACAATACATATTATTAATCAAAGATAAAATCACTGAAAACTAAAGTGGAAACTTATAAAAATGTATCCCTTGTTTTTACTAAATGAAAAAATATTTTAAATAAAATTCTTGGGAAAAATGTCATTAAAAAGGAAATATTTGGAATTGGCAGTAAAGGTGAAAAACTCAAGTTGTACAGGAATTATTTTGTTCCAAGTGAAAAATACTAAATTGTAATTACTGTGGAACAAGGGGACATATTTCTAAAAACTATTTCTTAATACAACCCCAAATAAGTGGTATTAAGAAGGATTTTGTATCAAATGATTTATTTGACTCTTGTGAAATTAGAAAAACAAAGCAAGTTTGGATTCCCAGAGATCTCTTCTAGCTAACACCCCTGGACCCAGCAGAATATGGGTACCAAAGAAAATTGTGTAAATGCCTTTGTAGGAAGCAGGTCACAAAAATAAAAAGGACATATGGTATATGGACAGTGGTTTCTCAAGACATATGAGTGGAAACTCATGGAACTTCACTACACTGACACACAAATATGGTGGACTAGTTACATTTGGTGATAATTCCAAAGGGAAGATCATTGGTATTGGAACAGTTGGAGATCCAGAAGCTATCTCAATCAACAAAGTACTTTATGTACATGGATTGAAACACAATATGATAAGTATCTCTCAACTATGTGATGATGGTTGTGTTGTTGATTTTTCTACTTAAATTTAGATCACCTAGAACTGACAATGTGTATACCCTGGATTTAAATTTTGTGTGTAAACAACAAGTAAACTGCTTAACTGCTAGAGTGAATGAATCTTGGATCTGGAATAGGAGACTTGGACATTGTAATGTATATGTTTTACATAAATTATCTAAGAAACAATTAGTTTCTGATTTGCCGAGTCTCAGATTTGAAAGTAACAGATTCTGTGATGCATGTCATCTTGGCAACCAACACAAATCATCCTTCAAATATGTTAACAGAATTGCTACATCTAAACCACTAGAACTTATCTATATGGATTTTTTTGGACCTTCAAGAGTAGGAATCTTGGATGGTAAATTATATTTATATGTTTTAGTTGATGACTATTCTAGATTTACATGGATTTTTTTTAAATTTAAAAATAAAGCTTTTACTTTATTTGAAAGTTTTTGTAAAACTGTTCAAAATGAAAAAGGTTTTAAAATAGTTTCATTAAGAAGTGATCATGGTGGAGAATTTGAGAATCAGGAATTTAATTCCTTCTGCTCAAATATGGGTATTAAACACACCTTCTCTGCACCAAGAACACCTCAAAAAAATGGAATTGTTGAAAGAAGAAATAAGACTATTCAAGAAATGGCTAGGAATATTCTAAATGAATACAGTCTTCCTACCTATTTTTGGGCAGAAGCTATAAGCACAGCCTTCTATATAATGAATAGAGTTTTAATTAGACCTCTTTTGAAAAAGACACCCTATGAACTTTGGAATAACAGAAAACCTAAAGTAAATTACTTTAACGTTTTTGGATGCAAGGTTTACATCTTGAACACCAAGGACAATCTTGGTAAGTTTGATCCAAAATATTATGAAGGCATTTTCTTAAGATATTCAGCTACCTCCAAATCTTATAGAGTCTATAATAAGAATTCAAGGATTGTTGAAGAATCAGTTCATGTGAAATTTGATGAATCTGATCCCTTTGAGAAAAGGACAGATCAAATGGATGAATATGACTCTAATGATAACATGAGACTTGAGAACTTGAAAAATGATTTTGAAAAAGATATAAATGAAATTCAGTCCAGTTCATAAGAACATGATACTGAAGAACCTATGAGTGTACTTCCTAGACAGACTATAACCCTAAATAATCACTCTTTAGAAACTATAATAGGTGACTTAGACATAGGAATAAAAACTAGAATAAGTATAGGGAATATTGTAGAATTATCTACCTTTCTATCCCAATTAGAACCCAAGTCTATAGAAGAAGATTTAGATGATGAAAGCTGAATGATAGTAATGCAAGAAGAATTAAACCAGTTCAAAAAAATGGAGTTTGGGAATTAGTTGAAATACCACAGAATTATCCAGTGATAGGGACCAAATGGTTCTTTAGAAATAAGCAATATGATCAAGGAATAATAACTAGAAATAAAGAAAGACTTGTAGCAAAAGGATATAATCAGGAAGAAGGTATAGATTATGATGAGACCTTTTCACCTGTATCTAGATTAGAATCTATTAGAATCCTTTTAGCCTATGCATATCATATGAACTTTAAATTATTTCATATGGATGTTAAGTTTGCCTTTATAAATGGTTATTTAATGGAGGAAGTTTATTTTGAGCAGCCTCCTATTTTTGAAAATTATTAAAAACAAGATTCTATTTTTAAACTTACTAAAGCTCTTTATGGCCTTAAACAAGCACCTAGATCTTGGTATGAAAGATTAAGTTCTTTTCTATTGAAAAATGATTTTACTGTTGGAATGGCAGATCCAACACTTTTTAAGAAAACTGTAAATACTAATATTTTATTGGTTCAAATTTATGTTGATGATGTAATTTTTGGATCAACTAATAAATCCCTTTGTCATGAGTTTTTAAAGTTAATGCAAAAAGAATTTGAAATGAGCATGATGGGTGAATTAAAATTCTTTTTAGGACTTCAAATTTTTCAAAAAGATTTTGGAAATGTTTTGAATCAAATAAAATGCATTACTGATTTATTAAATAAATTTGGACTTGAAAATAGCAAGACATATACAACTTCTATGTGTACTAATATAAAACTTGATTTGGATGAAACTAGAAAATCAGTTGACAACAAGTTATATAGAGGTATGATTGGTAGTTTATTATATCTTACTGCTATCAGGCCAGATATAATGTATTCAGTATATCTTTGTGCAATATTTCAATCAAATCCTAAAGAATCTCATTTAACTATTGTTAAAAGAATTTTTATATATTTAAAAGGAAATGTTTTTCAATCTCTTATTTATCCCAAAACTTCTGATTTTAATTTGATTTCATATTCAGATGCAGAATTTGGGAGTTTTAGATTAGATAGGAAAAGCACTTCGGGTACTTGTCACTTTTTAGGGAAATCCTTAGTGTCATGGTCAAGTAAGAAACAACATTTAGTTGCCTTGTCAACAGCTGAGGTAGAATATGTTTCTGCTGGCAGTTTTTGTGCACAAGTGTTGTGGATGAAAAACACTCTTATGGACTTTGGACTAAATTTTAATAATACGCCTATTTTATGTGATAATACTAGTGCTATAAATATTTCAAAAAATCCTATTAATCATTCTAGAACTAAGCATATTGATATCAGACATCATTTTTTAAGAGATCATGTTCTTAAAAAGGATATATCTTTGGAATTTGTAAGTATTTAAATTCAATTAGCTAATATTTTTACTAAACCACTTCCCACTGCAAGGTTTGATTTTATTAAGGGGGAGCTAGGTTTATTTAATTTTAAATAAAGTTTTATTTTACTATGTTTTTTCTTTAATTTAATAATGTTTAAAATAATTTAGATATTTGTTTTTCAAACAGAATAAGTTTGTTTTCTCTTCTTTTCCTCGTGTAATCAATTTTATTTATATTTAAAATCTATGTAATGATTAAAGAGAACATGGGAATCAAGTATTTCAGTGTTAGGATGGTATGACTCTGAGTATGATATACTCTATAATACCAATTTTAGGATTGAAATAAGAATGATATTCTCAGATACAAGAGGGGGGTGAATTATACCTTTTAAAATTCCTCAAGGAAATTTTTTTGGATGGTTATGTTAAACAAAGTTAAACAAGATAATTCACAAGACCTCTATGAGTAATAAAGGCTTGCTAGATTTTGGAATAGTGATTCTAAAATGGAACTTTACAAAATTTACAAGAATTAAGATTCTACCTTAAAGCGTATAGAATCTAACTATATTAGAGTATAAGTAAGGAAGTATAAGAAAGTTATACTTTCCTTAGCAATACAAAATGCAGCGGAAAAACAAGTAGTAAAACAACAAGTAATAAACAATAACTCTTTTAACCCAAAGAGAAGGGTATCCAACAAACTTGGATAAAGGTCCCTTGATTTATACTTTCAAGCAAGTCTGTCTTACTCACACCAGGGTAAGCCCTCGATATGAAGATCGGAGTCTGTCTTGTTATCCCCAAAATCCCTCAACTATAAGGTAGTCGGCACCTCTGTCTTCCTCAGCAAGGAATCCCTCAACTTCAAGGTGTTGAAACCTCTGTCTTCCTATCCCCAGAAGCCCTCGATTGTAATCAACAATAATCGGAGTCGCACGAAGCAAGTCTGCACAAGGCAAAGTTTGAACAATATGTTCAAACTTTCTGCACGAAGCTTTGGGAGTTGATAAGAGCCTCTCTCTCTAGAAATCATTTCAACATCATGTAAGCACAGATCTCAAATATGTGTCAAAGTTGTGTTTTCGACTTTCAAATGAGCTTCTATTTATAGGCGAAGCTCCAACAGTCAACTCCCTCCTCCAACAGTCATATTTTCCTTGAATTTCAGAGGGACCTGTACACGTGTCACTCAAACAATGGTTAGTCAATAACTGAAAGCACGACATCTTTTTGTAATGAAACAAGTGTAAGCATAAGTAAAACTTAAGTTTAGAATGTAAGTAAATAATAGTTCAGAGTCTAACCAAAATGGAATTCAGAGTCTATAATAAAGAGATATTCGGATTCTGTTTTAATAGGAATTCGGAACCTGAATTCTATAGAAATACGGAGTCTGAATTTCTAAGGAAATTCGGAGTCTGGTTTCACTAGAATTCAGTATCTGAACTTATAGAGTTTGGAGTCAAACTTTGTAAGAGTTCAGAGTCGAACTAGTAAGAGTTCAGAGATGAACTCATAGAAGTTCAGAGTCGAACTTATAGAAGTTCGGAGTCGTACTTATAGAAGTTCGGAGTCGAACTCATAGAAGTTTGGAGTCGAACTAGTAAAAGTTCGGAGTCAAACTCATAGAGGTTCGGAGTCAAGCTAGTTAAAGTTTAGAGTCGAACTTTATGAAAGTTTGTATCTGGAATTCGGAGTGGAACTTCATTAGAGTTCGTATCCATAATTCTAAGTGTAACTTCATTAGAGTTCGTATCCAGAATTCGAAGTGGAACTTCATTAGAGTTCATATCCAAAATTCGGATCCTAAAACAGAATGCTTCATATCTAAGTATTATATGATTTCGAGGTTTTAGGTATGAATCTGATTTTTATACTTAAGAAAAATATTGATATGAGTAATGAAAATATGGTAGGGGTAAATTCCTTTGAGAAGGAATTTTTTCTTATAGAAGTAAAATATAGTTTTGATTAAGTATAAGGTGTTTGTGATTTTCAAAACAAGAAGGAATGGAAAAGTCATAAGGAAAACCTTATTGACTCAACAATCTCCCCCTTTTTGGAAAGCACAAACAACCTTTCGGAAAATAATATAAGGACTTAGAAAATTTTCTTTAGACTTTGAAATTAAAACTTATCTCCCTTTGTTCATAGATGATGGTGAATACAACTAACTCCCCCTTAGGCTTAGGAACTCTAAGGATTGTATTATGAATTTCCGAAATGGAGTTTTCATTATCATTGGAAATGAAAAACTTCATAATGAGGAACTCCCCCTTACTTAAGGAAAGTTCTTGACTTAGAAATTCTTCCTTCTCCCTCTTTTGAGTAGTTATTTTTCCTTCTTCCCCTTTGTGATTTTCAAAAAGAATTTAAGGGAATGAAAAAACGATAAAGTACCTGAAACATTAGTAAATAAAACAAAAAACACAAGATACAACAACCAAAGATTTCATTAGAGTTGAAAAAAAATTTACAAGGAAAATCATTACAACAAAAAATTGGATTTGTCTATTTGTCTTCCTTTTCCTTGGGGATTAACTTCTTCAACAGAGTTTTTAGCTTCTTCAAGTATTTCTGGTCCTCCTCAGCTTGCTTCTCCAAAGCTTTTATCCTTTCATATTGAGCTTTCAGGACCTCTGTCTGAGCCTTCATGGCCTCTTCCTGTATCTTTAGTATCTCATCTTGCTTTTCCAGCTTCTCTTCAAACTCAATCCGGAAATCTCTTTCCCCATTCCAGTTTTGAGAAACCGAGTTAAGATTTCCATTGAAATACCTCACCTGTTGATTCCGAGAATTTTGCTCAAGGGTCATCTTATCCTAAAGATTCTTAATCTTGGAATCATCGGTATCAAAATCATCTTTTACATCATTCTGAAAACGATCAAACTCAGCCAAGTCATCATCAACTTTCTTAGACCACAAAGTGATTTTTCTGCATGATTTCCTATGGACATCATAATTAATAAACAAATTTATGTGATCAGCCTCAATCTTCACACACTTATCCATCACCATGGATAAGGATTCTGATTTCTAATTTAGGCTGTGTTGCAGCATCTGGCATCTAGAGTCTATGGTGGGAAAGATCAGAATGGTGTCCACCAATTTCTTCAAAGATTCAACAACAAAGTCATGACCCAGTGCTGATGATTCCGAATCAAACACCTTTCTTGGGGATTCTTCTTCTTTAACTTCCACCAGATTTCTTCTAGAAGAACCACCAACATCTTTATTCCTAATGATATATTTTTTTGGGGTGTTCATAAGCACTTGTTTCCCCTTATCAACTTTCGGAACTGCCTCATTAGGATATTCTTCCTCGCTTTCAAATACTTGAACAATCTTATCTTCATCTGGTCTATCCTTCTCTGCTCCTTCTTCAAGAAAATTCTTCTCAAAGATTTCTTCCTCAGATAACTCATTTTCTTTTTCTTCTTCCTCGACATCATCTCTTTTACCATCTTTGTCATCTCCCTTTCCCAGAGTGATAGGCTTTGAGGTCTCGGCCTCAGAAGTTTGGAGTGGTAGTTTTTCTGATAGTCTTGACTTCTCTTGATAATCTTCCACTTGTTTAATCAGGTCATCTAGATCACCACTTCCTTCTTCTAATTCTTCTTCTTCTACTACTTTCTCTTCTTCCTCTATTTCTTCAACAACTTCTTCCACTTCTTCTTCACCAGCTCCTTTATCTACTTCTTCTTCAAAAACCTCTTTCCCTTTGTACTTTTCCGGAGTGAATTACTTCTTCCCGGGGGTCTCCGGTAATGGTTGAACAACAAAGGTTTCCGGAATGGGGATCTTCTCATAAGATATTTATGTGGCTTTCAAGAGAGATTGAACGATCTCTTCCTCTGACATCTTATTCTTCGTCTTTTTTTCTTTGGCCTGTTTTTCTAACTCATCCGCAACTTTTTCTTTTAAGGACTTAGCCTCAGCAGGGTCCAATCCGAACTGTGGATCCCCTTCTTTCCTCTTCTCCTTATCTTCCCTAATTTTAGCAACTACCTCATCTGGATAAGCTTTCTGTTTTTACGTCTTGGGAGCTACAGATTGGGTTTCCTTAGTTTTAGGGGTTTTGTCTTTAGCAACTACTTCTTTCAATTTCCTCTTCTTACCAACCTTCTTCACTGGCTCATCCTTCTCTATATTTTCCGGATTGGTTTCAGCCTCTTCCTCTGGAAAATTATAAAACTCTCATGTTTCCTTGGAATAATCCATATTCATTTTTTCAAGGTATCATCACTAACAATCATAACCTTGAAATTCTGAGCCTTAGACTTACATGCAATCTTGAAAGAATCCAGACACTGAACTATCAGCTTTGATAGTAAGGCAGGGTACATGATGATTTGAGCTCTCAAATTTCCCTCCTTGATGTTCTTGGTTGTCACAAGAACATGCCTCATCAGATTAATCTTTCTTAGATTTACCAAGAAATCCAAGATGTAGATATCACTTTTCTTTAGGTTATCCTTATCACCTCTTCTTGGAACGAAAAAACATTGCACCCACAACTGCAAAATCTGGTTATTGGTGGAAAGATGAGAAATCTTTGTCATTTTGTCATCTTTAAGTCCAAGACACTCCAAGGCCTTTAACTTAACAAAACTTCCTTGAACATCCGAAAGTTTATCTGAGCAAAATTCAGCCTCTCCATCATATGTTAGCCCCACCAAGCTTGCTTCCTTGGTGTAAGTAAGTTTGTAAGTCTTCCCATAAGACTTTAAAGAAAAAATTTCTCTTCCCTCTTCCTCATAGAAGCTTGCTGATTCACAGAACTCCACAAGTAACTCTAGATAGACTGCATCTTGATCACCTGTCTTGGATACACATACATCTTCCCAACCATTCAACTTGATGTTCTTGGAGATGATAGAATCATACTTGTAAAAGTTCGGATGGACCAACCTTTCTCTGTACACTTTCCATTTTGAAATTGGCTTCATGGTAGACATATCTTTGGAAGTGGCTTCTACAGACATTCGGAATGGAGGAGCTCTGAAAGATTCAGAATGGCCTTTAAGAACTGAGGCAGAGCTTCAAGACGCGAGATCTTGGAGATCGATGTGGGACACAAATGGGAGTGCCCTTTATATAGGCGATGGAGAAGACCTTTCATATTCCAAAAGCAATCTAGCGGTTGAGAATTTCTCTGATCTGATCTGATGATTAAAATCATACCTGCAAGAAAATCTTGAATTTGATCTTTTAAGTTTTTTTTAAAAACATTTGGATTGAAGAAAAAAATCCGAGAAATTTTAAAAGAAAAAGAAACTACCATCAACTAAAAATGACTACGAAAATTTAAGTAAGGAAGTAATACCTTTCAGATTGGCTAGGAAGTTTATTCGTAATAGGTGATATTCTTCTTGAAGAAAATTTGAATACGAAAAACTCATTACGAAAAACTCACTACGAAAAACTCACTACGAAAAAAATGAGTACGAAAATTCCCATTACGAAAATTATCATTAAAAAAATTCTCATTATGAAAATTATCATTACGAAAATTCTTAGTACGAAAACTTCATTACGAAACTTTCCAGTACGAAAACTTCATTACGAAAATTTCCAGTACGAAAACTTCATTACGAAAATTTCTAGTACGAAAACTTCATTACAAAAATTTCAATTCCGAACATTTCATTGCGAAAATTTCCAGTATGAAAACTTCATTACGAAAATTTCCATTCTGAAAAATTCATTATGAAAATTTTCAAAAAAAACTTTATTACAAGAAACATGAAAAACACCAATACGAAAGATTTTTTTTTAAAAAAACTTCATAACAGATGTACTCCCCCTATAAAAAAGAGTTTATTACTATAAGGAGAATGCTTCAACAAGAAGTTAATGAAGGAATATTACCTCACGGTTATAATTCCTAACTTCTGTTTAATGTATTCAAATCTATCGGAGGGTAAAGATTTTGTGAAAATATCAGCAAGTTGATCTTGTGTTCCGATAAACTGAAGAATGATATCTTATTTAAGTGTGTGATCCCTAAGGAAGTGATTCCTAATATCTATGAGTCTTAGCAAAACTTAAGACATAATCTGTGAGTGTGTGTTGCATCCACAACACTTGAGCACAACAACTTCCAGCTGCTACATATTCAGCTTCAGCAGTGGAAAGTGCTACAGAATGTTGCTTCTTGCATAACCAAGAAACTAATGAATCTCCTAAGAAATGAAAAGTTCCAGATGTACTCTTTCTATCCATTCTACATCCACCAAAGTCAAAATCTAAAAAGCTATTTAAAATAAAATCATTTCCAGATGTATAAAATAGTCCTAGATCCATAGTTCCCTTTAGGTAGCGAAAAATTCTTTTCACTGCCTTTAAATGAGATTCCTTAGGATTGGATCGATATCTTGCACATAAGCATACTGAAAACATCAAGTCTGGTCGACTAGCTGTCAAGTAAAGTAGACTTCCTATCATACCTCTAAAAGATGTTTGATCTACTGGTTTCCCAGCTTCATCAAGATCAAGTGTGTTTGAGGTACCAATAGGAGTACTTATACTCTTAGTGTTGTCATACCCATACTTTTTTAGAAGATATTTAATATACTTATGTTGGGATATGTATATTCCTTCTGGTTTTTGAGAAATTTGAAAACCAATGAAAAATGTTAACTCACCCATCATACTCATTTCAAACTCAAATTTCATTAGATCCACAAAAGAATCAGTTAAAGATTGCTGAGTTGAACCAAATATAATGTCATCAACAAAAATTTGAACAATAAAAACATTTTTCTTATCTTTCTTTATAAAAAGGGTTGGATCTACATTTCCCTTAACATAGTTATTTTGAAGCAAAAATCATGTAAGCCTATCATACCAAGATCGTGGGGCTTGTTTAAGTCCATACAAAGATTTGGTAAGTCTAAAAACATGATTAGGATATTTTTTATCTTCAAAGCTAGGAGGTTGTTCAACAAAAACTTCCTCTTGAACATAACCATTAAGGAAAGCACATTTCACATCCATTTGAAAAAGTTTAAAATTGAAGAATACTGCAAAGGTGAGTAAAATATGAATAGATTCAAGTCTAGCTACTGGAGCATAGGTTTATTCATAGTCTATTCCCTCTTGTTGATTATATCCTTTAGCAACTAATCTAGATTTATTTCTAACGATGAGTCCATTTTCATCACATTTATTTCTGAAGACCCATTTTACTCCAATAACAGAATTTTTCTTATGACTTTAAACCAAGGTCCAGAATTTATTCCTTTCAAATTAATTTAGTTCATCTTGCATGGCTTTAATCCAATCTCCGTCACCTAAAGTTTCATCAGTGCTTTTTGGTTCTAATTGGGAAAGGAATGCTATATGTTCTACTTAATTTATTAAGGAACTTATAGTTATTATAGGTTTATTCACATCACCAATGATACTATCACTGGAATGATTCTTTAGAAACGACTGATTTGGGTTTTGTAAAACCTATTCATCAACATAGGGTAGGAAATCTTCTGGGGTAAATGTTTCAGAGGTATCTTCTTGAACAATTTCCTTATCAGAAGGATTTTCTATCAAAGGTTGATAATCAGTTTTTGAAAACACATCTAAAGATGTAGGTTGGGGTTGTTTGAAAACAAAAGGATCAGTTTCATCAAATTTGACATGTACTGTTTCTTCAACAGTGCAAGTATTTTTGTTGAAAACTCTATAAGCCTTAGAAGCTGTGGAGTAGCCTAAGAAAATTCCTTCATCATATTTTGGTGCAAATTTGTGTAAGTTATCTTTAGCATTCATAACGAATACTTTACATCCAAAAACCTTAAAGTAGGAAAGTATAGGTTTTCTACCATTACATAACTCATAAGGAGTTTTATTAAGAAAAGGTCTAATCAAAACTCAATTTATAGTATAACAAGCAGTAATTACAGCTTCATCCCAAAAATGTTTGGCAACAGAATACTCACTCAACATGGTTCTAGTTATCTCTTGAAGAATTATATTTCTTCTTTCAACAACACCATTTTGTTGAGGTGTTCTGGGTGCTGAGAAGTTGTGAGTAATACCTTTTCTACTACAAAAAGTTTCAAAATCATAATTTTGAAATTCTCCTCCATGATAACTATGAATAGTTTTCAATGGAAGGTTTTTCTCATTTTTAACTTTCACTCTAAAACTTTTGAAATAAGAAAAATCTGCAGATTTATTTTCTAGAAAATAGACCCATGTAAATCTAGTGTAATCATCAACTAAGACAAATACATAATAATTTCCCCCAATGCTTCCAGTTTGTGTTGGACCAAAAATATCCATGTGCACCAACTGTAGTGCATCAGTTGTTGAGACTTCACCAATTGATTTAAAACTTGATTTATGTTGCTTTCCATATTGACAAGGGTCATAAACTTTTGAAGAATCAAATTTAAGCTCTGGTAGATCTTTAACTAAACCTTCTTAGAAAGTTTGCATAAGTTCCTAAGGTTACAGTGTCCTAACCTTCTATTCCATAACCAAGAATGATCTTCCATTGAACTAAGGCAAGGTAAGTCTTGGCTCCTAAGTTCTTCTAAGTTCAAAGTGTATACATTCTCTTGCCTATGGGCAGAGAGAATACATTTATCCTTGGAATTGTGTACTAAGCACTTATCATTCCTAAAATTTACAAGGTATCCTTCATCACATAGTTGACTTATGTTGATGAGGTTGTTCTTAAGACCTTTAACAAACAAAACATTTGAAATCAAGGTTTTTCCAAGAAGAACAATGTTACCTATACCAATAATTTATCCCTGAGCATTATCTATGAAAGTTACTTTTCCTCCTTTCGTCTTGATAATATTTTCGAAATAGATTTTGTTACCAGTAATATGCCGGGAACATCCACTATCCATGTACCAAGTATTGTTGTTGGTACTTTCCCTATTTTCCTGAAAATAAGAAACAAGTTAGGTTTTTGGAATCCAGACTTGCTTGGATCCTGAATTATTAGGAAAAAAAATTTTGGGTATCCACATTTGTTTAGAAAAATATGTTTTATGAAACCCAATATATTGAACTCTATTCAAGGAATAGTTTCTCTTCCAATTCCCACCACTTTGACACTTAGTGAAAAAAGGGTCTCTAGAAGGAACAAAATAGTTGTTTTTGAAAACTGGTTTTTGGTGAGTATAACCTACTCCAGTAGTGTTTCCTTGAGGTTTAATTTGAGAATACATCTCGTCAAAATTTTCCTTCCCGGAGGTAAATTTTGCAAGGAGTTTTTTAAGAGAAAATATTTCAGATTTCAGTCTAATGACTAAATTCCTATCCTCAGAAATCATTTCCTTAGAGTTAGATTTTTCCTAAAAAAATTTCATCTCTAAAATAGAATTCTTAAGATCCTTAGAAAGTTCTTCATTATAAGAATTTTTTTTCTCAAGGTCTTTAGAAAGTTTTTCTAAAAACTCTTCTTTATCTCTAATATTTAAAGTAAGATCTGAAATATCTTTTGTAACAATTTCTTCCCTAGTATTTGCCTTGTCTAATTTCTTAGAAATTTTACAATTTTTTGCTTCAAGTAACTTGGAAAATCTAGATACTTCTTCATATGAAGGTTCTTTATTTTCTGAAGATGAAGTATCTTCATTAGAAGTACTATTTTCGGAATAGTAATTCTTATCAAGAGATAAATTTATTAAAGCCTCGGCGGAGCATACCTTGGCCATAAGACATGTATGTGGGAAAGAATTAGTAGCAATGAATCCCATATTCTTCTGAGTTGATGAATCATATTCTGAAGATTCTCTTTCTGAAGAGTCTCCACAGCTAGCACTCCAAGTAGTATTAGCTTTCAGGACTTTCTTAGTTTTAGATTTGTAAAACTTCTTCCTATTCCTTTCATAATGCCTCTCTTTTCTTTCTTTCTTTTTAAGAAAAGGAAAATCTGGTCTTATGTGTCCACTTTTCTTGCATTCATATCATGTGACCTCTGAATCTTTATTATCTTTCCTTTCTTTCTTCTTATACTTGGATTGGAAATTTCTCTGTCCAGCTATCTTGTTCATTCTTCAAGCAAGATTAGCTAACTCATTTTCTGAGACTTTACTCTCACTAGATTTGGATTGGATAGTAACCTTATTAGACTTAGATCTATTTACTCTCTCAGGAGTCTTAGCTTTCATGTGATTTGTAGTTGTAGTAAAATAAACACTACCATTCCCATTCTTCTTCTTTATGTTGTTAGCATCTCTCTTCATTCTCGTCTCATGTTGAAGAAGAGTTCCAAATAGTTCATCAAGATAAATTTGAGTAACCTTTCTGTTCTCATCGATTACAGTCCTCTTTGATTCCCACTCATTAGGCATAATATCTATGATCTTATCCACAAGAACTTCATCATCCAAACCTTTTTCTCCCATAGATTGTAAGCTATTCACGATGGTCATAAACCTTTGTTGTAATTTTCTTATAGGTTCTCCATAAGGAAAATTAAAACCATGATACTCAGCTCTCAACATATATTTTCTTGTCTCTATGACTTTGGATGTACCAAAATGAGTAACTTCAAGTTTCTTCCATATACAGTTAACTGTTTCACAAGAAGAAATTTGGATATATATGTTCCTAGTCATTGAACACAATAAAGTATTGCATACCTTATAGTTGAGTTGGTAATCATGATTTTCTTGATTATTAAAATCACTAACTTATTTGTTAGGGATTTTATATCCACTAATAAGTGTGACAAAGTTATCTACCCCAGTATTGATTATGAAATTCTTCATACAATCACTCTATTATTCATAATCATTACCATCAAAAATAGGTGGTCTAGTAGGATTTAAGTTGTCAATAGAACCAACATTTAGACCTTCCATCCTTAAGAAAATATTTGGCACACAAACTTGTTAGAAGTAAAAGTTTGTTAATAAGATAAAATATTCTAAGAAAGAAAAATTGTAAATCTAAGCAAAAATGAATCTGAACTATGAGTCCGAAAAACAGATTTTGAAAAATATGAATCCGGAAATATGAATCTGAAAAAGTAAATCCAAGAATTCTCTTCTGAATCTAATCATAAGATTAATTCAGATTGAACCAAATCCTTTGATACCAATTGTTAGGATGGTATGACTCTGAGTATGATATACTTTGTAATACCAATTGTAGGATCGAAATAAGAATGAGATTCTCAGATACAAGAGGGGGTTGAATTGTACCTTTTAAAATTCCTTAAGGGAATTTTTTTGGATGGTTATGTTTAACAAAGTTAAACAAGATAATTCACAAGACCTCTATGAGTACTAAAGACTTTCTAGATTTTGGAATAGTGATTCCGAAAATGGAACTTTACAAAAGTTACAAGAATTAAGATTCTACCTTAAAGTGTATAGAATCTAACTATATCAGAGTATAAGTAAGGAAGTATAAGAAAGTTATACTTTCCTTAGCAATACAAAATGCAGCAGAAAAACAAGTAGTAAAACTACAAGTAACAAATAATAACTCTTTTAACCCAAAGAGAAGGGTATCCAACAACCTTGGATAAAGTTTCCTTGATTTATACTTTTAAGCAAGTTTGTCTTACTCACACCAGGGTAAGCCCTCGATATGAAGATTAGAGTCTATCTTTCTATCCATGCAAGCCCTCAACTATAAGGTAGTCGGCACCTCTGTCTTCCTCAGCAAGGAAGCCCTAAACTTCAAGGTGTTGAAACCTCTATCTTCTTATCCCCGGAAGCCCTTGATTGTAATCAACAATAATTGGAGTCGCATGAAGCAAGTCTGCACAAGGCAAAGTTTGAACAAACTGTTCAAAATTTCTGCACAAAGATTTGAGAGTTGATAAGAGCCTCTCTCTCTAGAAATCACTTCAACATCATGTAAGCACAGATCTCAAAGATGTGTCAAAGTTGTGTTGTCGACTTTAAAATGAGCTCCTATTTATATATGAAGCTCCAACGGTCAGCTCCCTCCTCCAACGGTCATATTTTTCCTTGAATTTCGAAGGGACCTGTACATGTGTCACTCAACCAACAATTAGTCAATAACTGAAAGCACGAAATCGTTTTGTAATGAAACAAGTGTAAGAATAAGCAAAAATGAAGTTTAGAATGTAAGAAAATAATAGTTCGGAGTCTAACCAAAATGGAATTTGTAGTCTATAATAAAGAGATATTCATATTCTGTTTTAATAGGAATTCGTAACCTGAATTCTGTAGAAATCCGGAGTCTGAATTTATAAGGAAATTCAGAGTCTGGTTTCACTAGAATTCGGTATCTAAACTTACAGAGTTCGGAGTCGAACTTGGTAAGAGTTCAGAGTTGAACTAGTAAGATTTCGGAGTCTAACTCATAGATGTTTGGAGTCGAACTTATAGAAGTTCGGAGTCGTACTTATAGAAGTTCGGAGTCGAACTCATAGAAGTTCGGAGTTGAACTAGTAAAAGTTCGGAGTCAAACTCATAGAAGTTTGGAGTCGAACTAGCAAGTGTTCGGAGTCAAACTCATCGAAGTTCGAAGTCGAACTAGTTAAAGTTTGGAGTCGAACTTTATGAGAGTTCGTATCCGGAATTCAGAGTGGAACTTCATTAGAGTTCATATCCAGAATTCGGAGTGGAACTTCATTAGAGTTCGTATCCAGAATTTGGAGTGGAACTTCATTGGAGTTCGTATCCAGAATTTGAATCCTAAAACAGAATGTTTCATATCTAATTATTATATGATTCTGATGTTTTAGGTATGAATCCGATTTTTATACTTAAGAAAAATATTGATATGAGTAATGAAAATATAGTAGGGGTAAATTCCTTTGAGAAGGAAATTTTCCTTATAGAAGTAAAATATATTTTTGTTTAAGTATAAGGTGTTTTTGATTTTCAAAACAAGAAGGAATGGAAAATTCATAAGGAAAACCTTATTGAATCAACAGTCAGAAACCTTTCGAATTTTGAACCGTTTCATTTCCACTAAAACCCTTTTGAACCCGTGAAACTGTACCACTGCTTTTCAACCCTAATCTTTGAACCTCTGAAACTCTAACCTTCAAACCTTTAGAGATTCTCGTAGAAATGGAAAAGACTAAGAGAGATGATGAGGCTAAGACCAGCAATGCCAAGAAACAACGCTCAGAGGAAAGGAAAATCTTACAGGGAAAGGTGATTGATCTAGAATGGATATTTCAGATGAACTTGTTGTTAAAACAAGAATTGTCATTTCAAAATCTCGAACAGACCTTAAATAGTGAGAATACGGATTTTTTGTATGAGGTAGAACTTTGATATTTCTTTAAAACTGTTCAATTAATTTTGGGAGATCATTCTGACACCATGCTGGCTAAGATAGAGGATAGAGATTTTTTGATCTCTTCAATTGAAATTAGTCAGATACTAAACTACCCTCATGAGGGATTTTTTCATTTTGATTTGAAAAATATAGGAGATTTTGTGCATAAATCTGAAGACATTATGTCTTTTCTATTTGGCTCTACTAACATAAGGAAAATGTTCGTTAAGGATTTGGAACCAGATCAGAAGATTCTTGTGAAATTTGTATAAACAGGGATAGCACCAAGAATGTCATATATGGAAAAGATATTGTATCCCGACATGTACATAATGTATCTTCTGCTCAGTGATATAAAATTAAATTTTCCTAGGTACATGGTGAGGTACCTGAGTTACTTCTGTCATAGTGAAGCCAGAATAAATTTCTATCATTTTGGTAGATTCATTTCCAAACTTTTGTTCAAAAAGGATATGGTGAGACTGGTGGATTCCATAGTAAGATATCATCACAGTAATGTTTTCAATGATGGAACATTAAGAAAATTGGCTATTTCTGGAGCACATTAAAAGTGGAACTTTTTCTAGTAGGAGATGAGGAAGAAGAATATAGTGCTCAAGCTCAGTTTTCTAAGTCCAAAGAGGGACATGATAAATCGAGAGCAAGCACTACTGCAAGAAAAATAAGATTTGAAACTGAAGACACTCAAGAAGAAAGAAGTCAAGAGGGCCTTCAGACTCGAAGAAAAAAGAACTGTTAATGAGGAACTTGTTTCCCCTGTACTGACAACAAGATATTTACTCTCTTACAGTTTTGTAAGAGAAGATGCTGTTGAAAAAGAAATGGAAGCTATTATTGAGAGGTCAAAACCAGTGGAAGGAACTCAGATTCAATCTGGAATTCAAGAAGAAGCTGAAAGAGAGACTCAGGAATAGGATGTGGCTATTATAGAAGATTACCCTGAAAGAATTGAAGTTGAAAGAACAAAACCAGAAGTTGAAGCTGACATTGAACAAGAGGTAGTGCCTGGAGTAGAAGTGGCTAGTCCAAAATTAGCTAAAGGTGAAATTCTTCAAGAGATTCAAATAGAATAAGTGATTCTTGATATACAGGATGAATATCCTTCAGAATTACAAACATAAGTTCTTCAAGAGAATTTTTTTGTGGAAGAGTCTGGAAAAGACTCAGAGGAAAGATCTGTAGACCGGCCGGTTAGAGAAGCTAAGAAGAAAGAAGATGTTGAATCCTTAACCCTAGTGTCAATACATCCCTTTCATTCTGAAAAGGATAATCAAGCACAAAGTACCCCTGAAACAGAAACTGAGGAAGTTGAATAAATTTACACGAAATTTCAGAGGATGGAGAAAGAGAATGCTTCTCTGAGGAGAGCATTGAAAAAGGAACAACTAAAATTACAGAGGCTACAAAATAGTATATTTTCCAAGCAATAAGTTGAAATTTTTAAGAAGGATATGCTGAATGTGGTTGAAAAATTAAAGTCTGAAATGGTTATGAAGTTAGATTTTTCAGATCTCAAATTATTTATGGAAACAAAATTTGCATCTGTCAGGACTAGTGAAGCTAGTGGATCAGTTACTTCTACTGATTTAATCAGAAGGTTTCAGGCTATCACAGCTACAATGAGCAACATGAATGACAGATTGAGAGATCTTCAATACAACATTACTCCTTTATCAGTCTTGTTAGACAATCAGAAATTTTTGGTTGAACAGCTCACCTCAAATGAACCAGGAATCAGATCTTTCTTAAATAAATTCACAGAGAAGTTGTCTTTATTTTTGGAGAAAGAAGAAATACTACGTGAGTTTTTCAAAGTCAACCTCATAGAAGACATTCATATGACTTAAGAGAACATGGATCTTATTGTTAGGATTGGTGATGGAATGATGAGAAGACTCAGGGAACAGCTATCAGAAATCAAGGAAGTCGTTAGAATTAGATAGACTCTATCTGAACCCTGACCAAACCTTGATTCCTGTATTTATCAATTTTGTATTTTTAATGAAAATTGGTTTCATTATATTTATTTTGTTTTATTGTATTTGTTTAGCTAAGCTAGTAATCCAGATTCACTAATTGATAAACAGTTACTTATAGCATTTACTTACTTTCAGTGCTATATTAATCTGTGTTATATTCCATGTTTTTTCATTCTTTTTTATATCAAAAAAAGGGGGAGAAATTTGGATTAACACAACATTTTTTTCTGTTTCATTTTCTTTATTGGGGGAGAAATTAAAATGGATAAATTAAAGGTAGAAATTAAGTTAAATCTAATACTGTATTTGTCTTTTCAAAATTCTAAACTATAGGTAATTAATTTTTCTAAGTTAATTTGATTGGTTATTTTATGGGTTTTGTGGTCATTAAAAAGGGGGAGATTTTTGAAAAAGTGTTGTTTTCAACAATACATAATGTTGTTATTTAAAAGGGGATATTGTTGAGAACAATACTCTATCTATTTATGATAATTTTGATGCTCACAAATACCCTTAATTATTTTCTAATTATTTTATTTTTTAAGAATATTGCAGGAATTTATTATTCATTATATTTTTATTTCTCGACAAAATATTTAGATTATTGAACAACGATAATTAATTTATAAGGTATTCTCATTTAGCGCATTCTAGAAACACTATTCATGCTCTACATATTCGGGATCTGCTTTAGCGCGTTCTGGAAACACTGTTCATACCCTACGTGGAGAAAACGTAGTGTAAGGATGAAATACGGTGTATGCTTTATGAGATAAGAGAAAAGTATGGCTAATCAACCATACGTTATCGGAAAAGTATGAAAAAGAACCCTACGTTAGGAAGGAACCCTATGTTTGGGATATTAGAAAAGTATGGAAGGAGAACCGTACATAAGTGTTAAACGTTACGTTTGTTTCTCAAAAGTATGGTTCATCAACCTTACTTTTGTAAACAACCATACGTTCTTAGAAAAGTGTGGATCTTTTATCAACCTTACGTTTGAAGAAAGTGACATGAACCTTACGTTTGTGATCAACCATACGTTGACAACCTTATGTGTGAAGGCTACATCAACAACCTTACATTTATGATCTACATTACGTTTAGAGGATGCATACTGTACAACTCAACCTTACGTTTGGCATCAGAGAGTTTAAAGTCGATATTATTTTGCAACGATTAGTAAGCTGATTTTTAGTCTGATTTCAAGCTGGATTTAAAGCTATTTTTTAAAGTGAAACTTTAACTGATTCAAAGCTATTTTATTAATGGTTTAAGGATCAAATTAAAATGATATTTTTATGCTGAGTCCTCAGGGAAGTTACGACTACTCTGTATATTCAAATGTTTGAATATCGCGAGTCAAAAGGTGACTTTTGTGGATCTAAATTTGTAGGAGAAGTGCTTATCATTATTATATATGAGCTTTTCTAAACAAAAAAAGGGATAAGTTTTGTAAAAAATCGATCATTCATAAATAGGAAGAAAAATAGAGACTATCAAAAACATAGATCTGCTGATTCAAAGGAGCGACAAAGCTCTGTTTATTGAAGAAGAAGAAGAATAAAGATAAAATATTCACTCGTTCTACATCGAAGATCTACTATGAATCTACTACTACTGAAGTTGTGAATTCTATTTCTATATTTACTGCAACATGATTGACTTAGAATGAATCTTTTGTGAAGATCGTTATTTCTGAAGGCAACGATCCATCTACTGTCAATTGCATGCTGTTGCAATTGTGAAGAACATCTGGAAAGTATTTTCAAAGTAAAAAAGTCTTTCTTTTCTATTCTTGAGTGACCGACTTCTCGTACTAAGCTGTGTAAGTTCTGTGAGTGAACTAGAAGGCTTTATTTTGCCTTAAATTGTAAAGGTGTCAATTGCCTGTACTTAGTTGTTGAAAGGTCTGTTGAAACGAGGACCAGATAGTGAAAGTCAACAAGCTCGTGGAGTAGAGCGTTGGTGGAGTGGACTAGGGGTCTTCTGTTCCCCGAACCACTATACATCATGTGTCTCTGCACTTCATATTTTCGCTGCATTAATCTATCTGATTAAATAACATGATCTCGTGAAGATTTTTTGAAAAGACACAATTCACGCCCCCCCCCCCCCTCTTGTGTATATTTAGTATAATCTGATCCAACAATTTCACAAGAAGAAATCTAGTTATATATATTTCTAGTCATTGAATATAGTAAAGTATTTCATACCTTGTAATTCAGTTAATATTCTTACGTCTCTTGATTGGTAAAGAGTCTTACTTCCTTTTCATGAATCTTATATTCACCAGTCAACATAACAAAGTTGTTAACTCCAGTTTTGATTAAATAGGTCTTCATTCTGTCTCTCCAGTATTCATAATCGTTGCCATAAAAAAATTAGTGGTCTTGTAGGATTGAGATTATCAATTGAACCGACATTAATTCATGACATATTTAGAACAATACAAAATTTCTTTTTCCACAGTACATGTTAGTGTAGAAAATATTTATAAATGGAAAGTTTATAAAAGAAATATAACTAACTTTCTAAAGTATAGTAAGCAAATATATGAGCAGTGGAAACTTTCTCTGATATCAATTGTTGGATCGTAATGTATATGCATATGGCACAATACAAGAGGGGGTAAATTGTATGTTTAAAAAATTTTCGTTTTTATCCCTAAAGGATTTAATTTAAATGAATTTAAACTAATTCAATTCAAAATACTTCTAAATGTATTAAAACATTAATCGAATGGGATCCTGGGTCCGGCTATAAAAGTATCATAATCAGATTGATTGCGATAATGTAATCCATAGGTCGTAAATGAAATTAATCATATTCATGGTTGAAACGATTTAAATAGAGTAAGCGTGTAAAAAATCTTAATTACAATGGTTACGATGATCAGAGTAAAACAATACAACTCAATCATAAAACGTACTAAATCGTATTGAGTAATTAAAAAGATCATAATCACTACAATCGTAATTACAAAAGATTGTAATCAAAGTATATTACTAAAGTATCATAATCAAATTGGTTCCGATAATCAAAATGAGCAATAAAAAATGAACATATAAAACAATTCACTTTCTATTACAATAAAATGAAAATGTAAAAGAATGCAATTATTTTAACCCAAAGAGAAGGGTATCCATTAACCTTGGATAAAGGTCTCTTGATTTAAACTTTAAAATAAGTTTTTCTTACCCACACTAGGGTAAATCCTCTATATGATGATCGAATTCTATTTTTCTATCCCCACAAGCCCTCAATTAAGAAGGTAATTGACACCTATGTCTTTCTAGCCTCAGAAGCCCTCAATCCGTAGAAGATTGACACGTCTGTTTTTTTATTTTTGGAAGCTATCGGTCGTAATCACCAATGATTGACATCGCACAAAGTAAAACAAATATATTGAAGATTACAAGTGTGTAAAACAAGTTGTTCACAACTTAATCACTTCAAGGTTTTCGCACAAAGAATTTTTTGGCAGAGCTCTCGTAGAGTATCAGTTCTTCCAAAAGTTATGTGTTTGTCCAAATGACCTAGTATTTATAAGCGTTGGCTCCAATAATCATATTTTCCTCCAGTGGTTGGATTTTCTCCTAAAAATTCAAAGGGACTTGGACCCCTGGTACTCCAACGGTCATCTTGTAACTGAAACAACGACATCGTTTTATAATGTATATCAAAATAGAATACACGATACCATTTTGATTAAAAGGTTTTCCTTTCAATATAATATTGTTTTCTAGATATGATAAAGTGAGACTGAAAAGAATTTAGCTCTTCTGATAAAATAAAAAAGTGAACAATAAATGAGTACGATGATTTCGTTAAGATAATGAGTTCGATATATCTTGTCATTATTATACTGAACGGTGTGTACGATGAAAATCGTAATTGGAGAGTCTGATTGAAATCGTAATCAGTGAGTATGATGTAAATCGTATATGGGGTCATGACGATAATCATGAGTACGATAATCATCGGTACGATAATAATTGTATGCAAGAGAAAAACCGTAATGATAAAAGGTAAAACAAAAATCCGTAAAGTAAACATGATAAAACAAAATATTAATTCATTTGAAAAAAGTGTGATTTCGAAAACAAAAAGGAATATAAAATTCAAAATAATATACCCAAAATCAAAAGGGCCTCTTTCAAAAATCGACCCCCAAAATATTGAGATTACCTTCTATAGAAGAAATCTTGCACTGGACATTAAGATTCCAAGCTCACCGCAAAGTGTTTTGCGCCATCTAAAAAATAAAGGTAGAATGACATATATGGACCAAAGGGGGACCCTAATTCCAGTAAAGGACCAAAAATTGGGGAAAAACTAAAGGAGGACCTCCGCTGATATCAAAAGGACTGAAATACCCTTATTTTTTTTCTCTCCGCAAATCCACGCGCACTGCTCCCGCCCATCCCGTCGCTCTGAGCCGCGCTCTGTCGCCCTCTCCCTCCTCGTCGTGTTGTTCTCCCAAAAACCCTAGTTCTTCATCGACTCCTCCGGAGGTCATGTTGCCATTGTTCTCCACTCCCACGCATAATCCCTAGCTTTCACTGTTGCGGCGTCATCCTTCTCTCTCGTGGTGTCATCTTCCTCCTAAAAATTGTACCCTACCATCACCTCCTCCTGCGCGGTAGTATCACAGTCGCCCACACTCTCGTGCAGTCTCCCTTCACTCTATGTCTCCCTCGCTGTGACCCTCCACCGCAGTGCCATTAATCCCCAGTCCTGGGATGACCCCTACTATTGGGAAAACCCTAGCTGGTGTTGCCTCCTCCTGGTATCTTCTGCCAGTGAATATTTTGTGACATATTGATGTTCTTACTGTATGTTTTTCTCCTTCCATATAATTGTTCTCATTCCATACATGTTTGATAATTGTTTTATAGTTTTGTTCCTTGGTTCAAGTTCTAGTGATTGTAATGGAGAGGAAGGGATCATCTGGATTGACAAATTTTAGGTATGATTTTATTTTTGGTATGTTTTTATTTGTTCTAGAAAACCATGTTATATTTAGGTTGTGATAGAATTTTATTTTCTTTTGTGATGTGCAGGTAATAATTTTTTAAGAAAAATAAAGGGGTGTATAAAAATGATAGGGATGCCAATTATTTCATAATAGATGCTTGGTCTAAGCTTTCAAAGCGGCAAAATAATAAGTATAATATGATGGAAAATGATGAAAGGGATGCTGCAGGGGGTCAAAAAGTAAGACCCCAAACTATTATAAATTATAGATGTTCTCCAATCTTATTTAAAGATGTTGTTGATTTCATTATTATACATGGGAGGAAAAAACAAATGGTCATAGAAATGGGATTTGGTACATTGTTGGAATTTAACTTTCAACACTTGCCGAGAGAATTGTGTGAGAAGATTGTAGATGCCTTTGATCCTCCTACATGTACTGTAGCAATTAGAGGGAATGAAATGATGATTACAGCGGCCGATGTGAATTATATGTTAGGCATTCTTTTAGGAGGAAAAGTTGTCTGTCTTGAAAGTGACACAGATGAATATAAAGAAATGAAGAGGTGTTATATGGGGAAAAAGTTAACATCATTGAAGGAGATGATTTTGGAAGGCTTAGTGGGAAAGGAATTTTTGACATCGTTTATGTTGTTTACATTGGGCACAATGATAAATCCTAGCTCTAGTTCATTTGTTAATGAAATAAATATTAGGATGTTGTGTGGGTGTCAATAAAATGTTGGAGAATGGGATTGGTCCCAATTTGTTTTGATGGAGCTGGTTCGAGAGGTAAACATCTATAAGAAGTCTATAGAAAAAGGCCAACCAAAGAAGCATGTTGGAGGTTGCTTGGTTGTCTTATTGGTATGTTTTAAAAATGTTTAACAATGTTTGGATTTTATTTATTAGTTAGTAAATTAATTTTATTAACATTAACATGTTGACATTGCATTGTAGCTATTTTTCTTCATCCACTTCCCAATTGGAGAAGTTCATAATTTAGGTAGCCAAAGTGTTTTGGAATTTTGGGATGAAGATAAACTTCAAAGGAGATTGAAGTTGGAAAAAACAAGCAAAAGAGGTATCTTATATGCAGCTCCTACTTCATTAGGGAGAAGGCTGCCTGAGAAGTCTTTGTTCACCCATCCGGTAAAAATCTAATCTTTATATTTGTTAAAGCTTGCTGTAAATACTGTGAATTGTTCCTTTTTGAAGTCCTGTGTTAAATAATGTTATATTCATGTTAAATACTGTGAATTGTTCCTTTTTTATGGTGATCTGTATTTATTTGGTTGCTTTTCAAGGATAAAACAGGGAATTAGAGTGTCAAACATCTGTATTTTACTGTTAGTATGGGGTGTGTTAAATTAAAAGCCCTCCTCTTTGATTCTCCCACTGCTAAAGAAATCACGGGGATGGCCGAGTTTAAAACCTGGATGCTTCTTGTTAAATTATGGTTGGTTCGGTGTTAAATTCTTTGAAATCCTCTTTAGAAATGATCATGTGTTTAGGTGTGTAATTTTAGTGTCAAAACCCTGAAATTAGAGTGGCACAATGTGGGATTTTAGAGGTTCCAACATTTAAATAGTCCATTGGAAGTCATAGTTGTCATTTAGAAATGGTTAGTGTCAAAAACCGGAGGTTGGGAGTTAAATTCTGGAAGGCCTGTGTTAAATAATGTTAGATTGATGTTAAATAGTGTGAATTGTTCCTTTTTGATGTCGATCTGTATTTATTTGGTTGCTTTTCAATGATAAAATAGGGAATTAGAGTGTCAAACATCTACATTTTACTTTTAGTATGGGGTGTGTTAAATTAAAAGCCTTCCTCTTTGATTCTCCCAATGCTAAAGAAAGCATGGGGATGGCCGATGTTAAAACCTGGATGCTTCTTGTTAAATTTTGGTTGGTTCAGTGTTAAATGCTTTGAAATCCTCTTTGGAAATGACCATGTGTTTAGATGTTTAATTTTAGTGTCAAAACCCTGAAATTATAGTGGCACAATGTCAGATTTTAGAGCTTCCAACATTGAAATGGTCCATTAGATCTCATAGTTGTCATTTAGAAATGGTTAGTGTTAAAAACTAGAGGCTGAGAGTTGAATTCTGGAAGGCCTGTGTTAAATAATGTTAGATTGATGTTAAAAACTATGAATTGTTCCTTTTTTATGTCGATATGTATTTATTTGGTTGCTTTTCAATGATAAAACATGGAATTAGAGTGTCAAACATCTGCATTTTACTGGTAGTATGGGGTGTGTTAAATTAAAAGCCTTTCTCTTTGATTCTCCCACTGCTAAAGAAAGCATGGGGATGGCCGATGTTAAAACTTGGATGCTACTTGTTAAATTCTGGTTGGTTCAGTGTTAAATGCCTTGAAATCCTCTTTGGAAATGACCATGTGTTTAGATGTTTAATTTTAGTGTCAAAACCCTGAAATTATAATGGAACAATGGGGGATTTTAGAGCTTCCAACATTGAAATGGTCCATTGGAAGTCATAGTTGTCATTTAGAAATGGTTAGTGTCAAAAACTGGAGGCTTAGAGTTAAATTCTGGAAGGCCTATGTTAAATAATGTTAGATTGATGTTAAATACTGTGAATTGTTCCTTTTTGATGTCGATATGTATTTATTTGGTTGCTTTTCAATGATAAAACAGGGAATTAGAGTGTCAAACATCTGCATTTTACTGTTAGTATGGGGTGTGTTATATTAAAAGCCTTCCTCTTTGATTCTCCCACTACTAAAGAAATCATGGGGATGGCCGATGTTAAAACCTGGATGTTGCTTGTTAAATTCTGGTTGGTTCAGTGTTAAATGCCTTGAAATCCTCTTTGGAAATGACCATGTGTTTAGATGTTTAATTTTAGTGTCAAAACCCTGAAATTATAGTGGCACAATGTGGGATTTTAGAGCTGCCAGCATTGAAATGGTCCATTGGAAGTCATAGTTGTCATTTAGAAATGGTTAGTGTCAAAAACTGGAGGCTTAGAGTTAAATTCTGGAAGGCCTGTGTTAAATAATGTTAGATTGATGTTAAATCCTGTGAATTGTTCCTTTTTGAGGTCGATCTATATTTATTTGGTTGCTTTTCAAGGATAGAACAGGGAATTAGAGTGTCAAACATCTGCATTTTACTGTTAGTATGAGGTGTGTTAAATTAAAAGCCTTCCTCTTTGATTCTCCCACTGCTAAAGAAAGCATGGGGATGGCCGATGTTAAAACCTGGATGCTACTTGTTAAATTCTAGTCGGTTCAGTGTTAAATGCCATGAAATCCTCTTTAGAAATGATCATGTGTTTAGATGTTTAATTTTAGTGTCAAAACCCTGAAATTATAGTGGCACAATGTGGGATTTTAGAGCTTCCAACATTGAAATGTCCCATTGGAAGTCATAGTTGTCATTTAGAAATGGTTAGTGTCAAAAACCGGAGGCTTAGAGTTAAATTCTAGAAGGCATATGTTAAATAATGTTAGATTGATGTTAAATCCTGCGAATTTTTCCTTTTTGATGCCGATATGTATTTATTTGGTTTCTTTTCAATGATAAAACAGGGGATTAGAGTGTCAAACATCTGCATTTTACTGTTAGTATGGGGTGTGTTAAATTAAAAGCCTTCCTCTTTGATTCTCCCACTACTAAAGAAAGCATGGGTATGGCCGATGTTAAAACCTGGATTTTTCTTGTTAAATTATGGTTAGTTCAGTCTTAAATGCCTTGAAATCCTCTTTGGAAATGACCATGTGTTTAGATGTGTAATTTTATTGTCAAAACCCTAAAATTATAGTGGCACAATGTGGGATTTTAGAGCTGCCAACATTGAAATGGTCCATTGGAAGTCATAGTTGTCCTTTTGATCAAATGATTTATTATCATTTATCAAGGTTTATGTTATTGTTGAATGGTTTTATGGAATGATGTTTATGGATACATGAAGTGGTTATTTTCATGAAGGGTTCATGGGTGTTGTGATGTCTGTTTAAATAAATGATTTTATTTAATTCTTGTATGACAAGATGGTGATATGATCATAGGACACTAATTGACTTGCTTTGGATTTCTAAACTATAATGAAAAACCTTGGGTTTGTAAGAGGGACGCTCATTAGGTTTGTTTAATACCAGTTCGGGTATGAATGGTTAATGTCAACAATTGGAGGATGAGTGTTAAATTGTGGAAGGTCTATGTTGATTTCTGTTAGATTGTTGTTAAATACTTTGATTTTTTCCTTTCTGTTATCTGTTACTAACATTTATGTCCCCATTTTCTATTATAGGATATCAAGGTTTTGTACGATGGATATATGAAAGGTGTCAATGAGACCGAATGGCCCAAAGGTCTTCTTTTTTTTATTTTTATTATGGATAATCCCCCTTTTAAGGGTTTAAGGGGAACCTGTACATGACCCGTAGGCCCAAGGCACAAGGCTCGACAAACTTGCAATACATGACCTGAAGGCCCAAGGCACAAGCACCTACATGATCTCCTTCGAGTTCAAGGAAATTTGTTAGCTGTGGGCTCTACTTATAAAGGGGCTACATTTGATTATGTTCTAGATGAAGAAAAAGAGGTTGCTGGAGAGTCTGAGGAGCATATGGAGGATGTCGAAGAGGACGAGGAGGAGATAGATGAAACCGAGGAGGTGGGGCAAGATGAAGAGGAGGAAACTCTGTTGGAGGAAAATGACAAAAGTGATGAAGAGGGGGGAGCAGTGGACGGTGATGAGGAAGCGAAAAAGGAAGAGGATAAAGTTTTGTTCAAACCAACTTTGGGAGACCCATCTGTTGGGACGGCTCCTAAAAGGTCACTGTGACAAAAAGACTGAAAAAAAAATGGTCTCCCTATGTGCAACAGTCTGTCAAAGGCAGAACGGACCTTAAAAGGAGGCTTTATGACTTGTGCACCTCAAGAAAGAAGCAGGGCAACAAAGAGCGGTAGGTTGTCATCGTATTCATATGTTGAATATAGGAACTGTTTTGAAATGTATTTCATGTACTTATGGGCTGTGATTTAAATGCAGAATTGTTGTTGACATGCATAATTACTATTTGACTAAAAATGAATGTCGTTGTTTAGGCCATATGGAATGGGTGAACAACAAGGTTAGAAAATGATTCCTTTATAATCAACTATTGTATGATCACTAATTAGTTACATATGAATGACAATGTTGGAATCACAGATGGTGGCCATGATTGTAAGAACTCTTGTGAATGATCAGAAATCATTTGGAATAGTGAATAGACACATATTTGATCCATTATTCATGGTACTAATTTTAGGCATATATTGATGTAAAAAAGTCTTTTGTATTATGCTTTATATTTTGTGATAATCTATTGTTGTAGGATAAGATTATGTCATGTCAGGAAGAGTGGAAATCCACTGATGTTCTAATGTATGTCATGCCTAATGTTGTTGGACACAACATAGAACACTGTCGACTTCTGTTTTTTCCCACATTGATGAATTTTCACTAGTTTTGTTATTGCGCTGACTTAAAGACAAAGAAATTGCATGTTTTGGACTCACTTGGCACTGCTTCCACCGATAAACAACAGAGAAAACTGTCTACATTGCTGGTACTTATAATGGCCTTTGTCATCATTTTCTTTTTGGTTACCAAACATACTTACTGATTTATAAAGTACTAATTTATTATATCTTTTGAATTTCATATAGGGTGATTGTCTTGTTACCATGTTGCGACATCTTTCACAACGGGGCTATTCTTCCCCATTCAAATTTGACATTGTGTATGAATCTGTTCAGCTGCAATCTAATTGGTAGATTAAATTACTCACTACTTTATTTTCCAAATCTAGTTTTGTTATCTAAAAGGTGTGTGTGTTTTTTTTAGTAATGATTGTGGAATTCACTTGATCATGTACCTGCAAGAATGGGACACCATGAAGAAGATGAAAGACTATACTGATATAATTATTTTACAACTCTTTATATATTTTTCTTTGTCTCTAATATATAGAAAGTTTTGCATGATATGTTTGTAGATTCAGCTTCAAAGGAAAAGAGTTGATTTACTATGGTGGTTGGCAAACCATGGCTGTAATGCAAGGAGAACAAATTTTTGGAGGAGTTGTCTAGTTAAACACATAATTTGTGGGGAAAATGGTTGTAAAGGAAACTGTTAGTGAGTAGTTGGAGTTTGGTTGAAGTTGGTGGGTGTTTGGTTCTATTGTGACAAAACATTTGTTGAATCAATGGCTTACTCAATTTGATTGTCACTTTGCATTTGTTTGTTGAACCAATGGCATACTGAATGTAGAGTGTCACCATTTTAACATGTTCACATGTTTTATATATTAGAACATCAAGCATCTACCAGAATCCATCAATTAAATTGAAAACACCAGCATTTATTCACACCACAACTTCATTGTAAGTAACACAAAACCAAAATTACAAATAAATCATCTGATTTAAACACCATACCTATACAAAAAAACAGATTTCATTTTTTTCACATATACATCCTTGTCCGCACTAACATGCCCTTGTTTAGCAACATATAAGCCAGCACACGCAAACTTAGATTGGGATTTCCACAACTTTTTCATGTGTCAGCAACTTCTTTACGATGATGGTGACAACTCTTCGGTGGAAGCAAATAAGTTTCATCCATGTCATTGCTATAAGACAACGCATTCAACTGTAAAATAGGAGTTACAATCTAAACAACTCATTATGTAACATTTATGAACTGTTATTTGACTCTTTATGAAAAACAGAAAAAAAAATCTGCAGCAGGTCTATCAAAATCTGAAGGCTCCCTGTTAAAACCTGGAAGGGTAGTGTTAAAATCTGTAATTTATGCCATTTTAACATGTTCACATGGTTTATATGTTAGAACGTCAAGCATCTACCGGAATCCATCAATTAAATTGAAAACACAAGCATTTATTCACACCACAACTTCATTGTAAGTAACACAAAACCAAAATTACAAAGAAATCATGTGAGTTGAACACCATAACTCCACAAAATAAATAGATTTCATTTCTTTTCACATATACATACTTGTACGCACTAGCATGTCCTTGTTTAGCAACATATAAGCCAGTGCATGCAAACTTGGATTGGGATTTCCACAACTTTTTCGTGTGCCAGCAACTTCTTTACGATGATGGAGACAACTCTTCGGTGGAAGCAAATAAGTTTCATCCATGTCATTGCTATAAGTCAACGCATTCAACTGTAGAATATGAGTTACAATCTAAAAATCCCATTATGTAACATTTATGAAATGTTATTTGACTCTTCATGAAAAACAAAAAAAAATCATGCAGCAGGTCTGTCAAAATCTGGAGGCTCCCTGTTAAAACCTAGAAGGGCAGTGTTAAAATCTGTAATTTATGTCATTTTAACATGTTCACATGGTTTATATGTTAGAACGTTAAGCATCTACTGGAATCCATCAATTAAATTGCAAACACCAGCATTTATTCACACCACAACTTCATTGTAAGTAACACAAAACCAAAATTACAAAGAAATCATCTGATTTAAACACCATACCTACAAAAAAACAGATTTCATTTCTTTTCACATATACATCCTTGTCTGCACTAACATGCCCTTGTTTAGAAACATATAAGCCAGCACACGCAAACTTGGATTGGGATTTCCACAACTTTTTCATGTGTCAGCAACTTCTTTACGATGATGGTGACAACTCTTTGGTGGAAGCAAATAAGTTTCATCCATGTCATTACTATAAGTCAATGCATTCAACTGTAAAATAGGAGTTACAATCTAAACAGCCCATTATGTAATATTTATGAACTGTTATTTGACTCTTCATGAAAAACAGGAAAAAAAAATCCTGCAGCAGGTCTGTCAAAATCTGGAGGCTCCCTGTTAAAACCTGGAAGGGTGGTGTTAAAATCTGTAATTTATGCCATTTTAACATGTTCACATGGTTTATATGTTAGAACATCAAGCATCTACCGGAATCTATCAATTAAATTGCAAACACCAGCATTTATTCACACCACAACTTCATTGTAAGTAACACAAAACCAAAATTACAAAGAAATCATGTGAGCTGAACACCATAACTCCACAAAATAAACAGATTTCATTTCTTTTCACATATACATCCTTCTACGCACTAACATGCCTTTTTTAGCAACATATAAGCCAGCGCACGCAAACTTTGATTGGGATTTCCACAACTTTTTCGTGTGTCAGCAACTTCTTTATGATGATGGAGACAACTCTTCGATGAAAGCAAATAAGTTTCATCCATGTCATTGTTATAAGTCAACACATTCAACTGTAGAATATGAGTTACAATCTAAACAGCCCATTATGTAACATTTATGAACTGTTATTTGACTCTTCATGAAAAACAGAAAAAAAAATCATGCAGCAGGTCTGTCAAAATCTGGAGGCTCCCTGTTAAAACCTGGAAGGGCAGTGTTAAAATTTGTAATTTATGTCATTTTAACATGTTCACATGGTTTATATGTTAGATAGTCAAGAATCTACTGGAATCTGTCAATTAAATTGCAAACACCAGCATTTATTCACACCACAACTTCATTGTAAGTAACACAAAACCAAAATTACAAAGAAATAATCTGATTTAAACACCATACCTACAAAAAAACAGATTTCATTTCTTTTCACATATACATCCTTGTCTGCACTAACATGACCTTGTTTAGCAACATATAAGCCAACGTACACTAAAAACACCACCCTTTCAAAGTTGTCACATCAAGTTGGATTGGGATTTCTACACCTTTTTCGTATGTGACCAACTTCTTTACAATGAGAATAATGATACAACTTCTTATTTTGAAATTGAGACTCAATGCGATTATGAGATGGTCTCCCAGGAGGACGAGAAGTCTTCGGTGCTTGCAAAAAAGTTCATCCATATAATCCTTATAAGTCAATGCATTCAAGTGTAGCATATCATTGGTCTCAACCGGATGCATAACTCCAAGATAAAGCATATGTTGGGTGTTGAGCAGATAACAATCTTCTACATATCTGTACAGGTTACCATGTACTTTTCTTATTGATGCACATGCATGAGCACAAGGGATCCCACTCATTTGACATGCTTGACAAGTGCATTCTCGACTGCCTAATTGTACAGTGGTATCCACATTATCGGTCCGAACTAAGAAAACATTATGTCCATATTGTTCTACTATCAAAGTTTCAGCCCTTAACACATTCATCTTCAATTTTGCCTCAACATTGGGACCAACTCCATTTCTCCACCTTTTCATCTCTTCCTTGGTTGTAAAAAATTTCTTACTCAATTTCTCACGATGTTCATTAATCAACACACAAATATTTTGTCTCCTCTCTTTTGCAATCCATGCACTGAATGATTCAGCTAAATTCGTTGTAATATGATCTCATCAACGGTGCGGAAATCGCGACATTGTCCACCTATCAACATCACCATCCTTTTCAACCCATCTTGACAATTCTAGACAATTCTGGACAAAATCTTGTCAAATTATTCATAGCAACATTGAAATCACAATCCAACCGAGAATAAGCAATGGCATCCAATAATTTCAATGCCCTTTCCTTAGTTCCTCTTCCCATTCCCCTACATAATTTTGTAACTTCAGAGCTGAAATTTTCTTTCACATGACGGTAACAATATGCATGTCTATCTCCACAAAAAACTGTTCTAACTGCACCTGTAATTGCATTGTGTCGATCAGATACAATAACTAGTTGAGTAGAACCTATAATATCTTTTATGTTGTTTAAAAACCATGTACAATCATCATATGTTTCACCCCCAACAATTGAATATGCCAATGGAAAAAGGTTGTCATCTGCATCATATGCAGACGCTGCCAACAAGGTACCTTTGTAAGGACCACTGAGGTGACACCCATCCACAAACAACACAGGTCGACCACCTAATAAAAAACCATTTATACAACACTCATATGCAATGAATAATCTTTCAAATCTACCATTTTCTGAAGATACCCACTTCGCTATTGTTTCCGAATCAACTTCCATTAGTCTTTTGCATATCCAAGGGATTAACATATATGACTGCTCTGGAACCTCATATATTCCACCAACTGCTTTCTCCTTGACTCTTAACGCTTGACGGTATGTAAGTGATATATCATAGTCTCTATACAAGTCAGCTTTAATTTCATTGGCAGATTTTTCCACATTTGACTTCACCTCATCAGAAATGATAGATGACACTAATGATACCCTTGATTTGTGAGAAATTGTGAGTCTATCTTTGGCTGAGTGCTTATGAGCATTTTGAAAATTTTTCACACAAAGAAATGGAGTCGAGTTCCCCAAGCCATATGTTGTTAACTTCCACATGAAACTCTCAACTTTGCATTTGGCAATAATCTTTTGAGGACTATTCCTGATATATTCATAGTCAAACCCATGTGCAATGCTATACTTGAAAAGTGTCTCCCTCAATGCTTTGGCTGAAGGAAAAATCTGGCCAACATCCATCAATAATTCATTCCACTTTGAAGCATTTAACTCTGGGATTGAACATGGAATACTACTAATTGCACAAGGTAGCATTTGTAAATCACCATCTGTTGATAAACTTTGTTCTGAATTCCCACCAACTACTTCAACACTACAAATTAAATATCAAATGTAAATACATAACAGGAGAACAAAATATTGATATAAAGAATTTTGACATGTCATTACCTTTGAGCTACATCCACTATCGACTGCAACCTTTCATCCAACCTCAAAATAATGTAGATATTAGCAAAACTGTCATTGAATCTAAACAATTGCTCAACTCCATCATCTATAAGGTCTAAAAAAGTCTCATTGTCAAACTTTAACGTGTATTTTAAATATAACGATGACATATCACACTTCAGAATCGACGATGCCAAACTTGATATTTCATCAAATTTCATTCCTTCTATTAGCACTCTACCCATAGATCTTCCACCTTGATAATGCATTTTTTCATGTGAATCACCAACAAGTGTTCCATCAAAATGAAAATAACAAAACATTTCTTTTTGCAAAAAAACTTGACATCATATTGTATCAATCAACCTACAACATTAATGAATATAAGATATTAAAACTCATTCTCAATTCATATTTACATCAATTAGCAACATAAATCTACAAAAATATAGGCAACATACAACTTATAGAAAATGTGGTTTCAGATACACTAGGTGCTAGGAGAAGGGCAAGATACAACTCGACGGAGAGGAGGCAGAGGCGAGCTAAGCTGAGGAGATGAGTCAGCAGCTGGACGAGCCTGGGAGAAGAGGCAGGGAGGAGATAACTGGCAGAAACTCATTCGATGTTGGACGAGCGCAGAGGAAAGATGTGCCGACTGGACAATCGCAAGGGAAAGATGTGTCGGCTGGACGAGCGCAGGGAGGAGATGCGTGGTGGGATCAATGCGCGGGATCGGTGCGCGGCTGAGAGGGAGGATGTGTGGCGGGAAGATGCTGAGAGGGACGAGCGCAAGGAGGAGATGCGTGGTGAGAGTAGTGTGCGGGATCGGTGCGCGGCTGAGAGGGAAGATGTGTGGCGGGAAGATGCTGAGAGGGACGAGCGCAAGGAGGAGATGCGTGGTGGGAGTAGTGCGCGAGATCGGTGCGCGACTGAGAGGGAAGATGCGTGGCAGGAAGATGCTGAGAGGGACGAGCGCAGTAGGGAGATGCGTGGTGGGAGCGCGGGATCAGTGCGTGTGGATCTGCGGAGAGAAAAAAAAATAAGGGCATTTCAATCCTTTTGATATCGGTGAAGGTACTCCGTTAGTTTTTCCCCAATTTTTTGTCTTTTACTGGAGTTGGTCCCCTTTGATCCGTAGATGTCATTCTCCCAAAAACAAATCACAGAGGCGCGATACGGTACCACAAGGTGATGACAATAACGGTGGAAGCACAGGTAGGCAGAGGGGAAGAAGGCAGCAAAACGAATGCTTGCCCGCTGGCTGCGAATGCCACGCGCCGCTGCGTTATATTTCTCTAAATCCACGCGCCGCTGACGACTATTTCTCCAAACGGTCGCGGCTGTGACCGTGGTGGCTCCCCACTTCCGGAGTCAACCCGACGTGCGAATGGTTGGTGAGAAAATTCGCCCGAGCCGTACGCACACACGGTAGCCCTGACGCGGCCCTCCTCCGCGGACCTCCATTTCGCCATCCTCTACGACCGCCGCCACCCGCGTCCTCCTGCTTCTGTTTTTCCCGTCGCCCATTTGCTCTTTCTTTCCTCCGTCGTCAAATTGCCTCTGGCTTGTTTCTGCGATCATTTGCTTAGCCGTCGTCGTCGCTGTCTTCATCATCATCTTCTTATTCTGCTTTTCCCAGGCAATTTTCTCGTCTTTCCACCGTCATACTTATACAGCGTTTATTGGTTGTTTGTTCTGGTTTCTGAAGCTCATTGCAGCAGCTGCGCTTCGTTGTGTTCGCAATTTTTCTAGTTCTTGCTTTGATTTTCGCCTTTAAATTATTTAATTCGTAGACCCAAACAGTGGTCCGAATCAAATCGGGACCAGCTGCAGCTGCGGCGATGCTATGTGAAGTGGAATCTTCTCTTGATTCCTGTTTGCTAAACTTTCGGGATCTTTAACCCAGCCACTGATAAGAGGATCCACCGTGCGTAGCAATTTAGGCCTGCTCCTTTAAATTATTTGTTGTTCCTCCTTTAGCTGTCCTGTAGAAGGATTCTGCGGTGGCGAGGGAGTGAAGGAAGGCACTAAGGGGGTTGTGCGATTGTGTCTAAATGAATTTTACACTCCCAATTACACGCTGTTAGAGTTCCAATTACTAAGTTCCTGACATTTTGTTTGGTGAAATTTTAGTAAAATAAAATAAATGATTTGATAGTTTATAAAAGAAAATAAAATAAAAGAAATGATTCTGATTTCTATCCTTATGTTTGGATCAATAACTTAGTAAAAGAAAAGAAATGATTTGGATTTCTCTTGATCATGTTTGGTGACGATTTTTAAAAGAAAAGAAAAGAAACCGTTTTAATGCAAATGACACAAATAACCTTTGTTAAAAAAATAACACACACAAGATTAAAGGGCATACTTGTCCAAGATAAAAAACAACCATAGATAAAATTCTCACGGACACCACATTTGCCACCATGTCAACAATTTATGTTAAATGACACAAATAACCTTTTAAAAAATGTATTTTTATTACTTTTTTTATAAAAAATAATTATAAATTTTTTGATTTTAATCAATCATTACCTTTCATATCACCAAAATTAGGTAAACATTAAACTACGAACATATGTTAATAAAAAATTTAAAATTTTAAAAAAAAATTAAAGATAATCAAAATTATTTATATAATTTATTAATTCAAAATTATTAATTCAAGGTAATCAAAATTATAAATTCAAAATAATTATTAATTCAAAATAATTACTAATTCAAAATAGTTATTAATTCAAAGTTATTAATTCAAAATATTTATTAATTCAAAATTATTTATAAAATATTTATATAAACTATTAATTCAGGATAATCATAATTATTTATAATCAAAATTATCTATAATCAAAAAAAATTATAAATTATTTATGATTATTTATATACAAATAATTAATTATAATCAAAATTATTTATATACACATTATCAAAAAAATTATATTTGATTGTCATTATTACTTATAAATTATGTTGAACTTAGAAAAATTATTATTTATAAATTAGGTTGAACAAAATTTATTTATTTATTTAGAAATTATTTATGCACGGACGGTTTTAAAAGGAATGTTTATTCATTTTTTTATAAATTATTTATTATAGACATTAGGGATAATTTTGGGAATTTAAAAAAAACTCAATTATTGGATGATTTCCGTCCGAGTTGTCCCAATTTTGGGACGATTCCAAAACCAACGGAATCATTGATCGGGGAGAAATCCGTTTCTCCCCATTTCCGTGCCTTGCGTTTCTCTCCGTCGTTTTGAGATCACCAAACGGAGGAAATCCGTTTCTGTCGTCCCGTATCATTTCTTTTCTTCTCAAAAGGGCGCTGCCAAACGAGGGCTAAATGCCTAAGCTGTATTGAATTTCATGTGATTCTTACCCTTTTTTTTGTTTAGTTGCCTCTGTTATCCTATGTAGCCCATGGTTTGGACTGATTTGAATTTTTCTATAATTATGTTGTCACCGAATAATTAGCGTAGTTTTCATCTTCACATCGGCTGCTATTGGAATACATGGAGAATGGGTGCTGGGATTGTCGATCACTATCAATTGTGTTTATAAATTTGGACAAATGGTTGGAATTAATGCGGGAGGTCTTGTACACCCAAGAGGGCTTTGACTGTATTTGATGATACTTGTAATATGTTGTCACTCGTTACATTTACCTTTTCTGTGCATCTATTGATTGTTCCATTTTGTTTCATTAATCCGCAGTATGATGCCTTTGGAGTAACAGTTGTTTGCTTTCAATGATTTACATTGGCAGGATTTGGATTTGGATTTGGATTTGGATGTGGTTTCATCCATAGTCTGTACCATTGGCATCTCCAAAGGCTGCAGCCATTGTTCTATAAATAGTCATGACTTGCTTCTCTTGTTTATTCGGCAGGAGGCAAGACTCACCGAAACAGATCATCAAGGCTAATGAAGGTATGATATGCATGTATAGATGCGGCATCGCGTCCTTTGAACTACAAATGGGCAATAAATGATCCTTTCTCCTTTCAATTTAAGAGCTGATAATCAAGTTCTGTTTATCATCAGAGGTTGCCAGCATCCACAATGTCAATCTGTACTCTTACAAAGAATTAAGAATCGCCACCGATGATTTTAGTCCACTGAATAAAATTGGGGAAGGTGGTTTTGGATCTGTTTACAGGGTAAATCAGCTTGTATTATAATCATTGGTTTGATGTTAATTTGATTCTACAATGTATGATCGGAGTATTTTGATTTAGAAAAATATTTTTGTGCAGGGGAAGCTTAAAAATGGGAAGATTGCTGCTGTTAAGGTTCTTTCGACTGAATCACAACAAGGCGTGCAGGAGTTCTTGACCGAGATCAATGTCATCTCTGACATAGAGCACGAAAACCTGGTGGAACTCTATGGATGCTGCATCGAGGACAATCGTAGAATTCTGGTCTACAACTACCTTGAGAAAAATAGTCTGGCACTAACACTTTTGGGTAATTCAATAATCCTGTCCCTCATTTAGATGTTATATATTTTTTAATTATTTAATATTGACCTTGTGGCGTGTTTGAACAGGGTACTTGTCTTGGAGATGAATGGTTTGTGTACCTAAAATAAAGGAAAGTTCAAATTCTAAAAATTTTTATAGGGCTTTTGCACTTAATCAATTCACTTCCAGAAACGACCTTTGAATAAATATTATTTGATAAATCTTGAGAAAAAATTTGACAAGCAAAAGTCATATTTTGATGTGACATGCAAGGCAGCTGACCTGCCATGACGTGCAACAAGTGATAGAGTTGAGGTTTGAGGTTTGGTGGATGTAAGTTGTCAACCTATGTTAAATGAAAACATGACCCACTACATAGAACAACACACCCGACAATGAATTGGATAACCAATCCACATAACACACCCGCGTCGTGAATTGGAGGCTTTGTGATATTGGATTTTCAGTAACAAATTAATTGGCAGAACAAAGATTCACCTGAGTTGGGAAAAAGAAAAACGCTGTTCGCACAAAATTGAAGAAAAACTCAAGAAGTCTTTCGGTTTAATTGTTAATTGAAAAACTAGTTCAATAGGAAGGACTGCTTATAGTTGATGTGTGATACATTAGTCGATGATTCATTCCTTTAAAGCCAAAAGAATAAGCCTACTTGCCTCCACTATTAGACTTTGAGAAAGTGTAGCACATGGTTCTTGCCCATTGACATTCATGAAGTGTGATGAATTTTGACTCTGCTAAATTAGCCCATTGAATTTGAATTTTTTGTTTCCACTTAAGAAGCACTTTCATGCCAATTGGGTTCCCAAAACTTCCTCTCACTTATCGAGAATGTTTATGGTTTCATAACTGGGTGGACACACCAAATTTGATGAACATTATGTTAAATGGCTATGTTAGAAAACCAGGGCAAGAACAAACATACTTCTTTTATTCAAATGAGAAAATCGTACAAAGGAGCGTTCGGGTGAGACGCAGCTCAACCGCCCAAGCAGATTGCCGATCACGCGACTGAAAGATTTCCTTGCCACTCCACGCACCTTCCCGCTCCTTATTCTTAGAAACCGCAAGTACACGCGGCTAACTAATTGCCAGCACCAGAAAAGACTCATTTACTCCTAACATACACCTTCCAATCTCCTGGTCGGTCTCGATCTCTAACACTCTCCCCCTCCTGAAAATCAGGTTTGTCCTCAAGCCTGAAGGACGGAAACTGATTGCGAAGAACATAATCATCTTCCCAAGTTGCATCTTCAACTGGACAACCCTGCCACTGCACCAAACTTTGAGGGTTGTCGAGCCCGGACTGGTGTTTATTGCGATGATCCAGCACAACCGCCGGTTCTGGCCAGGCCGTAAAATCGCTGGCCAAGTCATGAGGAAAATAAGCATGTACAGGCTGAGATCCCACCGCCTTTTTAAGCTGAGAAATGTGAAAAACAGGATGCAAACGGGTTGTGGGAGGAAAGTCCAACTGATAAACCACCGACCCTAATTTCTTAAGAATCGAAAAAGGGCCATAAAATCGGGGGGATAATTTCTGATTAATCCGTTGTGCAAGGGACTGCTGTTTATGAGGGCAAAGCTTCAAATACACTTTGTCACCAATCTGAAATTCCACCGCCCGCCTATGTTGGTCAACCTGCTTCTTCATATAAGATTGAGAACAAACCAAATGATGACAAAGTTGGTGGAGAGCTTCATCCCTATCACGCAACGCTGCACCCACAGCCTCCACCCAGATTTCAGAAGGTAAGAAGCTAATAAGGGTTGGTGGAGGGCGACCATAAACCACCTCAAATGGGGTAGTATTGATAGCAGAATGCCAAGAGGTATTATAGCGAAACTCTGCCCAGGACAACCAAAAAGACCAATTCTGAGGTTGCTCACCAGCAAAACACCTGAGATAAGTTTCAAGGCAACGATTTACAACCTTCGTTTGCTCGTCCGTCTGCTGGTGATAGGCTGAACTGAACTTAAGAGTAGTACCAAACAACAAAAACATTTCCGTCCAAAAATTACTAAGAAAGATAGGATCCCGATCACTCACAATGGAAGAAGGAATTCCATGGAGACGGACAATTTCCCGCATAAAAATGGTAGCAATACCTGAAGCAGTATAAGGATGCTTCAAAGCGACAAAATGAGCTTATTTGGACAGCCTCTCCACCACGACCAAAATAACATCATAGCCGTGGGACCGAGGCAGTCCGGAGATGAAATCCATAGAAAGATCCGCCCAAATCGCCGATGGTATTTCCAATGGCTGAAGGAGACCAGCTAGAGCAAGTGTAGAATACTTAGCACGTTGACAAATGTCACACTGCCGGACAAAGTTCAAAATTTGGCGTCTCATGCCAACCCAATACAGATTTGCAGCCAACCGGCGATACGTTCGGTAAAAACCAAAATGACCCCCCTGAGGTGTAGAATGAAACTCAGCCAAAAGTTTGGGTAGCCATGGAGATGTAGCTGAAAGTACCAAGCGGCCACGATAATATAAAGTGCCCCGAGAAAGCTGAAAACCAGGCGGTGAAGGCTGGCCATCCTGGAGGGACTGGATAACCTGCCGGAGATAAGGATCAGCATGGACATCAGCTGCAAGGGTACTGCTGTCTAGCCAAACCGGAAAAGACTGAAGCATACAACACTCCCCATTCTCAGCCCGTCGGGACAACGAATCAGCTGCTGTATTCTCAGAACCAGGGCGAAATTTTACCTCAAACTGATAACCCAACAATTTAGCTACCCAGTTTTGTTGGTCTGCTGAAGTGATACGTTGTTGTAAAAGAAATTTGAGGCTACGGTGATCGGAAAAAACAACAAAAGGGCGACCCAAAAGATACCAGTGCCATAATCTCTTTCTCATAGGTAGATTTGGCTAAAGTGGAAGCCGCCAACGCCTTACTAAAATAAGCAACAAGACGGTTCCTTTGCATAAGGACAACACCTATTCCATGGCCCGAAGCATCACATTCAATTTTAAAAGGTGCTGAAAAATCAGGAAGAGTCAAAACAGAAACCGTAGTAATCGACCGTTTCAAACAATCAAAAGCTTGTTGAGCTGTGGTGAACCAGACAAAGGGAGTCTTCCCCGTCAAAACAGTAAGTGGACGAGCAATTTGGCCATAACCTTGCACAAATTTTTGGTAATAGCCCGTAAGACCAAGAAATTCCTGTACACCCTTAGCTGTAGTAGGTTGGGGCCAATCCAAGACCGCTTGAACTTTAGAAGGATCCATAGAAACGCCCAAAGAAGAAACAACATGTCCCAAATATTCAATTTGCCGCTGCGCAAACAAGCATTTCTTACGACGGGCAACAAAAGAATTATCCCGGAATAATTCCAGAACTGCCTGAATATGTTCCAAGTGAAGCGGCCAATCACAACTATATATCAAAATGTCATTAAAAAATATCATGAAAAACTTACGGAGAAAGGGGCGAAACAAATCATTCATTGTTGCTTGGAACGTGGATGGGGCGTTGGTTAAGCCAAAAGGCATAACTAAGAACTCATAATGACCATTATAAGTTCGAAAAGCCGTTTTTTTCAATATCTTGCTCCCGCATACGGATCTGATGATAGCCAGATTTCAAGTCAAGTTTGGAAAAATAAACCGCACCCCCCACCTCATCGAGCAACTCATCGACAATTGGAATCGGGAATTTATCCGGTATTGTGATACGAGTTAAGGCCCTATAATCGACACAGAGGTGCCACGTATCATCCTTTTTTTTTTACCAATAAAACCGGACTGGAGTAAGCACTCAAACTCGGACGGATAATTCCAATCCGCAACATAGTATCCACCTGCCTCTCAATTTCATTTTTATGAAATTGTGGATATCTGTAAGGACGAACAGCTACAGGACCCTGTTCAGGCGCCAAACGAATCACATGTTCCCAATGCCGAACCGGAGGCAAATCGTGAGGCTCAGCGAACACTTTCTGAAACTGAAATAAGAGACTCTGTAAAGTTGAGTGTTGGGGTGTAGATAATGTATGATGCAAAACAGAATCTGCACCTCCCAGTAGAACTCGCTGTTGAGCATCAGTGGAAAATGGAAAAAATCGGTGGCCCAAAGAGGAAGCGGTTGGCAAAAATTTAGTAACCCCCTGAAGAAAAAAACTGCGGTCCCCAATAGTAAAGCGCATAGTCAAAGTTGCCCAGTTTATAGTAACTTCTCCAAGAGTCCATAACCAAGAAATTCCCAAAATAAGGTCAAGTCCACCCAACTCAAGAACATGAACATCAATAAGGCATGAAAAATCCCCAAGAATCAATGGTACCTGCTGGCAAAACCCACGGGTAGATAACTGATGTCCATTGCCCAACTTAACGTGCATAACCATAGCAAGTTGAATGGGCAAATTAAGAAGTTAAACCAACTGTGGAGATAATGTATGATGCAAAACAGAATCTGCACCTCCCAGTAGAACTCGCTGTTGAGCATCAGTGGAAAATGGAAAAAATCGGTGGCCCAAAGAGGAAGTGGTTGGCAAAAATTTAGTAACCCCCTGAAGAAAAAAACTGCGGTCCCCAATAGTAAAGCGCATAGTCAAAGTTGCCCAGTTTATAGTAACTTCTCGTAGAGTCCATAACCAAGAAATTCCCAAAATAAGGTCAAGTCCACCTAACTCAAGAACATGAACATCAATAAGGCATGAAAAATCCCCAAGAATCAATGGTACCTGCTGGCAAAACCCACGGGTAGATAACTGATGTCCATTGCCCAACTTAATGTGCATAACCATAGCAAGTTGAATGGGCAAATTAAGAAGTTAAACCAACTGTGGAGATATAAAATTGTGCGTAGCCCCACTATCTATCAAAACTAAAATTGGGATATCCCGAAGGTTGCCTTCTACTTTCATAGACGCTGCTGCACCGCTTGGACAGCCAAAGAAGTAAGAGGGGCCAAAGTATCATATACAACCACTGAACATTCTGCATTGTCCCAAGGAACCGAAGAAGTAGGTGACAACATGGCAGAGCACCCAGGGTCCCCGTCCTCCAACTCAAAATCATCCTCTGGTAAAAGCATAACATGCAATTTGGACTCAACACATTTATGTAATGGCGTATAAGGTAAAGCACAGCGGAAGCATAATCCACGTTTGCGCCTGTCCTCCCACTCTTGATTTGAAAGATAATGAGTCCCACGACTACCCACGGGCTGGTGTCGAGGAAAATCAGGTCGCATACCAGTAGAAAGGATATCAGTTTGCCGAGTGGATCACTGCAACGGTAAACCTTGGGAAGAATTGAACCGGTTTGGAGGTTGCCAAGGATTTCCTTCACGAACAGATGAAGTAACCCGAGGAACACTGTCACGAAATGGAGTAGCCGCACCCTTGGAAATAGCCAACTCAACATGGCGAGCTACACGCATAGCCTTAAGGCGAGTGTCCGGATCATGAATGCGTACCCAATGACGAACATCCTCCCTTAAACCATGCAAAAAATAACCTACATATTGGCGTTTCGGTTGGTGAGGAACCAAAGAAGCAAGATACTCAAATTGATCAATATATTCAGCAACTGTAGAAGTTTGTATTAACGCTGCCAACTCTTCGTAGGGATTTTGTATATCAAGACTACTAAAACGCTCCATTAATTCAGTCTTAAAAATCGACCAAGTTAAATGAGGATGGACCTCCTCCAAAACAGTAAACCAATGAATGGCAAGTCCCTCCAAACATACCTGTGCCAAGGATACTTTTAGATGCTCTGGAGTACGGTGAATCCGAAAGTAGAGCTCTGGTAAGCCAACTCCTAGGATCCGTTCCATCGAAACATGGCAACTCAACCCGCCGCCCACACTGAGGCGTATTCAATGATAGAGGAGGAAGAGTTTCCGGAGCCTGAACGACCGAATCGGCCAACTGTTCCGCAGCAGAACTCGGTGCATCAGGAAAATCAGAAAGAGCCGGCGCACCTGTAGGTAGCGTCTCTCCACGGGAAGGTTGCTTCTCAAGAAGTCGCACCATATACCGGCGAAACTCAGCTTGAACGGCGATTTCCTTGTCCCAACGCTTCCGATCAACATCAAAACGAAGCCGACCCTCTTTCGACGCCCTGCTGATATTGAGTAAGAGTGGTGACGAAAGAAGCTAATTTCGTGGTAGAAGATTCGAAACAACCAAGACGCTGGTCCAAATTATCAAGACGAGCATGATTGCGAGTCTCCATCAAAAGGCCGGCAGGTCGGACCAAATGTTAGAAAACTAGGGCAAGAACAAACAAACTTCTTTTATTCAAATGAGAAAATCGTACAAAGCTTCCACTGATTAAGCAGGGAGAAGACCGGAGGAGAGCGAGGGGAAGAGAAAGGAGAAGGAGCGTTCGGGCGAGACGCAGCTCAACCGCCCAAGCAGATTGCCGATCACACGACCGAAAGACTTCCGTGCCACTCCACACACCTTCCCTCTCCTTATTCTCTGAAACCGCAAGTACACGTGGCTAACTAATTGCCAGCACCAGAAAAGCCTCATTTCAATCTCCTGGTTGGTCCGGATCTCTAACAGGAAAGCATGTGTATCATTATTCATACATATTTTAGTCCAAAATAAAGTCCAAAGTACTACATGATATAGTGATTCTAATTTTAGCATCAAGAGCAAGTTTTTTATACATCTCTTTAGTCGCAGGTGACTGATTGATTAATCCCCAGTCTAATCCCCTTCAAAGCGCTGTCACGGGCCTATTAGTGGGTTCCTCTCCTAGCTATTGTCCAAGGATTCATACCCTCACCACACATTATGGCACTCTTATGCACTTACCACTAGAGTCAACTACTGTTGGTGCATCTAGAAAACAGGTTATAATTCATCATAGATTCCGTGTTTGCAATGATTCAGTATATAAACATAATCATGCATCATCATGAAGAGCCACTCCTGTTGGGATGCTTCTTTTGACAATGTTTCGGCACCATGTGATTTTGGTTTTTTTCAGGTGGAGGGCACAGTAGCATCCAATTTAGCTGGCAAACGCGGCGTAGAATTTGCATTGGAGTCGCACGTGGACTCACATACCTTCATGAAGAATTGCATCCGCACATCGTTCACCGAGACATCAAAGCAAGCAACATCCTTCTCGATAATGACCTAGAGCCTAAAATCTCCGATTTTGGGCTTGCGAAGCTCATCCCAGCCGACATGACCCATGTTAGCACACGAGTTGCTGGCACAATGTATGTCTTCAAATCCCTTCGCCACCCTGTGTTTTGGGTCTCCACTGCCTTTTTTTCTGGGGAATCCTGATTTTCTCATTCTTGTTCCGTGGAATTCAGGGTTGTGTTTGGTTTAGGAAATTGTTTGATGTTTTTATTTATCAAAAGTGTATTAAAAAATGTGTTGGAAAAACTTTTGAATGGTAAAGGAAAACAAAAAGGTACCTCATTTACCTTTTCTTGAATTATCATTTTCCTGGAAAGTTTGACCAGAACTGGGTTCTGCAATCCTGTGTTCCTGGCCATGTCTGGGAGCTTATTTTGATCAAGATTTATCTTGTTCCTCCAGTGGCTATTTGGCGCCTGAGTACGCTATAAGGGGCCAACTGAATCGGAGAGCAGATGTTTACAGTTTCGGTGTTCTTTTGGCCGAGATTGTCAGCGGGAGATGCAACACAAACACGCGATTACCAGTTGGCCAGCAGTACCTGCTTGAAAGGGTATGTCCTGTTCAGGTCCTTCTATAACGATGCCTTTGACATTTCTGGATCTTCTGATCATTCTTCTAGCCCTTTTATAATGAATCGTTCTCGAGAAATCTGCTCTCTGCAGACATGGGACCTGTACGAGAGGGAACGGCTGCTTGAACTGGTGGACGTGGCGCTGAATGAAGATTTCAATGTTGAGGAGGCCTGCAGGTTCCTGAAGATCAGCCTGCTGTGCACCCAAGACATGCCCAAGCTCCGGCCGCCTATGTCGATGGTGGTCAAGATGCTGAATGGGGAGATCGGCATCGATGGCATGGAGATAACCAAGCCTGGTCTCATCTCAGATTTCATGGATCTCAAGATCCGGACACCCCTTCACCCTGATCCTCGAAGGAACAACGAGCTGTGCCAGGAGGACTTGGCAACGAGTTCGGAGAACATGTGGACATCGTCAATGGCTACATCGAGCGCCCCGACGCCGACCTTCACTGCGGTTTATGACCGGAGCCTGGCTTAGAATTGTCCCGGAGGAGCTGTGGTGTGGTGGTGGATTCAATTTATTGGTTGATTTGTGGGGGGGGGGGGGGGGGGGGATTTCTTCAGGCTTTTAGTCACCATCATCCTTTGTAAATGACGTTAGAATATTTTCCTTCATTCTTTTCTTGCTTTTTTGTATCAAGGTTTTCTTCCTCTAAGAAGGGTTATGATATATTCTACCAAAGCTCATTATCAACTTGGATGTAATGCTTTGACCATAAGGTTTTGAAAAATAATAAAACTTGATTTTTAAGAAATACCTAAGATATATATATATATATGTATATTTGTTATATGAAATTATTAATTTTTAAGAAAGAAATAATAATTTAATTTTATGATAATTCGTTATAAAAATAAATACACCATTAACCTAAAACATGCAACTTTTAATTCAATTATAGTTTTTATTTAATAATTAAATTTTTTATAATTTAGGGTGTTGAAACTAGGCTAGGTTGAAATTTTGATAATTTTCATAAATAGTAAAATACATAGGTGAATGACCGACAATAAATTCATTATATTTGGTTAATATTCAAATCATTTTATTCTTCTATATTCATTAATTCATAGAGTTTTAGTGGGTTCTGAAATTAAAGTGATTACCAGTAACGATCCGACCCCATTTGCCCGGAGTCGAAGCCTTAATTCAGTACATTGACATGATTACAAGAAAGTCGCAACCCGAATGAACGAGTAGTTTAGTAATTTTGGAAAACCAGATACATACATAAGTTCAACATTACAACTTGAAAGGAAAAAGAATATAAAAAATCATTGGACAACATTCATAACTCTTAGATTATCCCTGCATGTCATTCATAATATACCTCTTCATGTTATGTGAAAATGAAATATAAGAAATGAGTGATCTCAAATGCTCAGTAAGGGTAAACAATATAGTGAAATATATCATAAACATAAGCATTAGGTATGGTGAATAACTAAAAACACATGCCTTTAAAAATATACTTGAGCATAATATGACAGGAATAAAAATCAATAAATAATGCCATAATAAAACATAATCATGGGTATTCTAGCAGTCGAATAACCACATGAACTTTCAATTACTAGTTTTATAATGAGAGAATGCATAATGTCAGACATTATAACCATACAGTCAAGCCCTCGTGCCAAGACGATAAATAACCATTTTGTCAAGGCCTCGTGCCAAGATCGTAATTTATCTCATGAGATCTACCGATGCATCGAGGGGCTATAGCGGACCTCACCCATCACTTACTAAGTCCAATGCATTCCTCATATGAATGAGGATAAACATAAACAACTTATACATTCATATCGAAACTAACATATGAAATGTAAATAACTTTCCCCAAACATTAAGCATAAACACTTACAATTCATAGTAAATTGGTGAATAGTTTTAAGATGGTACATGCACGGTTAAACTAATCATAAACCATTCAATTAAATATGGTAGATGATATCATGAAAGATTAATCCCAATAATACATAAGAATCAACAAGAGTGTTGAAACAGATAAAGATACTCTTATAAAATCATCGAGTAATTCTTGAGATAAATACTCTTTTACTTTGAAAAGAAGAGTTCTTTTGAAAAAATATTTGTATAAAACCAGAAGTGAAGTAATATAGTATTTTTATAATAAAATGAGTGATTTTAAAAAGGTAATGGTTTCTAAAAACAGATTATAGAGTGCCCTTGAAAATAGGTAAGAATTTGAGAAATTCTCTTGAATCGGGCTTGTATTTCAGGAAGAATTTTTGAAAGATCCTTTTAAAACATATAACTCCCCATAAATGAAAGTAGGATTCTAGTTTTTACATATATATAGAACATTCACACAGAATTAATGAGGATTACATATGAATAAATAATAATTTAATTGAGGTAAGTAGAGAATAAGAGTAACCCAAATGAAAGTGGAGGTTCAGGTAGAAAACCTTTACCTTAAGTTCGATGGTGTTCTTCACTTGATCTTAGTGTCTTGGATAACCAAATTAAATTCATTAATTAATATGTTTATAACCTCTTCTTTATGTAATTGATTTAGTATAGCCCTATAAAGTTCATTCATGGCATTCTTGATGGGTTTAAGAGGTTCAATTTTATTGTTTGGGAGCATTTTCTTCCTTGGTATTCGTGACCGGTTTACTTATATATATGTAAGGATAAACATGTAAGATGAGAATGGTTGTCCAGAATAGAACAAATATTTTATTTTTTAACATCCAGAAGATTACATGGTTATAAAATTCATTTGGTTATTGGGAGTGGAGATGACTCATTATATAAAACTTAAATGAGAATTGTTTGGGTTAATTGGCGGTTTTTGATCACAATGAACTCATTTTTATTTATAAATTAATATCATGTGTACAAAAAGATTCCAAAACCTTACATATGTTATAATACATATATTATAGTCTGTTTCAACCATCAAAACGGGTTTATGACTAGAATTGAAGACGGTAATAGAAACTGAAAACCCGTTGTCATTGAATGTGATAAATTAATACATCTCGAATGATGTTTTCATTTCTAGTATAAAAGAATGGGAAATGAGAGATGATGATGAATTATTTCATTATCATAAAAAAATTCCAATACATGTAAGGTACCAGAGTTAACATAACATTTGGATGAAAGGAGGTGAGGAAAGAAAAAGAACAGAAAGAAACTCGAAATAAAAGAAATGAAAAGAGGATTTTACCTCTTGAAGTTATCTTCCTTGAGAGCCTCTTTAGGGAAGAGGTTTTGGTCTTTTTATGAGACCAAGGGCTGCTGGACATGGTGGAAGATCTTGGGAGGAGATTTGAACATAATTTAAACAAGGCACAAGGCTTGAGAGGAGTGAAGAGAAGAGGGAGTGGGGGGGGGGGGTTATAGTGGAGGAGAGAAGTGATTTCTCAATATTTTATTCATTATTTTATTATTTTGCTCAAGTCAAACAATAGTATTGATTATTGTGAAAAAATAGTAATAAGTGCAGGTGAATTCTAACTAATGGTTTCTTACATTTGTCATGATGCAAGGAATAGTGTATTTATCTTATAATGTATTATACCGTAAATTACTGTATTTTACTATTCACAAAATTCAAGTATTTTAGAAAAATATCAAAAATTCACCCTAACCATTTTTCAACTTGTAGAATCAAAAAATGAACTCCATTTTATGAAAATAATTTTTTAAATATGAAAAATTTATTTTTTAATTAAAATCAATATTTACTCGAAAAATACAGATTTTAAAATTATAACTGATTTTATAACATCCTAAAAATTATCTAAGCTCTCAATAGATTATCCTAAAATCAAAGGACAACAAAATATTGATTTAGGAATACATTTTATGAAAATTAATTTTATTTTAAATAAATTTATTAATTATACAAATTGCAATTAAATATTTACTGCTCACAAAAATACCAACACTTAATTGTTAACTTTTAAAGTATTCACTTTCATTTATAAGATGCCTAAATTTTATTTATACTTTCATGAGTGAGGTTACTATTTATAAAGGTCATATTACTATTCATGAGGGTGCATTACTATTCATAAGGGTAAGTTACTATTCACAAAAATTAAGTTGATCCTATTAGACTCTAGATAACTTACTAAATGCAACTGTGTATGTTCGTCTTTCGAAATTCAAATTACAGAAGCAAAAAAATTATGTTCATTGGCTAGGTTATAACAAAGTTTTGTTTCATAGTGAAAAAGTGTTGTGTGCGTATAAGCTATCTAATGAATTGAAATTATTTAAGAAGAACATTCTATAAAATCTTAGGGTGTCATATTAATAGTGAATATAATTTAGTATTTATAAAATTAATTATAACAGTCAATATATATATATATATTATAATCTATTGATAAAAATTAATTTTGTAATAATCAAATACACATATTCATATTAAAATATTCTTTTACACAAAATAATACTATAAAATAGTATTTGTTTTTAAAATTAATTTGAAAGCTATAAATTTGAAATATAATTATTATTAATTAAAAAAATTAATTTTAAATTATTTTTTTTGTAACTTATTGTGTTTAAAATTATAAAACAAATTACTGGGGTGTTACATTATTCCCCCCTCAACATAATTGCGTTCTCACAATTCGAAATTGCACTTCGAAAGTTAAAAGTTGATACTTGAAAATTCTCTTGTGGGAAACCCACATCGAAAACAGGGTTAACAAAATATTCTCTTAATAAGGGGGAAAGTGAAATGCATAGGTTACCACAAATCTATACATTCGAATAGGATAAAATTAGTGTGAAGTGAAAATATGGACAAAGAAGAATAATCTAACCATCATGTTCTGATGGAACGTGATGTTGAGATGAAAGTTGATTACCACAAAACCATAAACTACAATTATGAAAAAGTTCATCATTAAAATTTTTTGATAATAAGACACCATTTTTTTACCATTTTCCTAGAGTTTAGGAATTATTCCACTCTATAAGAGTTTAAATATACACAAAATTTTCCTTTGATTACACCTTTAACTATCTATACTTCATCACTTAACACATGTTAAGCCATGTGGTGAAGTAATACATCAACCTCTAAAATCTCGTACAATGATCAACTTAAACCATTCATAAATGGTTAAATTTTCAATAATGACTCAACACTTTAGAAAGAAGGTCTCTGAATTTCCAAGATTAACTTGTTATTATCCCTTAATCAACATGAAGTATCTCTAAATTTTCACATTCGAAACATGTGAATAACTTCATCATGTATCCTCTTGAAATATGATAATAACATCGATTACTATAAAACCTTATTGAAAACATGTATTCTTCCATATTCCTTAAGTAAGATACATGTCATTGGATTTATTCCTTAAATCCAAAAGTGTTGTGAACTCCTTTGATGAAGCATAGACCACTTGTCGACAAGTCAATAATCAGCTCCAAGGTAGTCAATACTTATCCAAATTAATCATTTCATCACCATTATCTCAAAATAAAGAATATATTTAGGGTTGTCTTTCTGTCAATCATGAATTTTCCAAAAAATTTAACTTTCCACTGAATATCTTTTCTTGTTACCATTCAAATTTGGGTTTCAAATCCTTAATGAAAAAGTATTGCAACACAATCCTCATATATTCCATAATTATTATAACCATTACATTGCTAAAAAAAATATTCAAATAACATGATTCTTGACTAGGAATATTAATCATTCTACTTCATCTGCGACAACATCATAACTTGATAATTATCCAGTAACATCATTTGGGGTATATTCCCTTGACACTTGGGACATTGATTTGCATAGTCTCCCATCTCCTTGCAGTTGAAGCATTGTACATTGGAAACCTTTTTCTTACCCTTGAAATCATGAACTTGGTGTCATTTTTCTTTACACTTATAACAAACTCCCATTCCCTTAAAGCATTTACCAGAGTGATTCTTTCCATAGTTATCACATGTGGGAAAACCCTTCTTTCCCTTATTTCCTTTATCCATATTTTTCTCTGTCGTCCTCTTCTTCTTTTGCTTCCCTTCAAATCCACAGGATTCAAAGAATTATTTACATACCTTATTAACACATGATACTATTTTCTCATATGATGAGGACACATGGGATGGTATCTTCCTTCAAAACGATAGCTTAAGACCATGAGAGATATGTTCCTTCTTACTATTTGCATCACATGCATTGGAGGAGTTCTCATTCCTTCTACTAGGAACCATTTATAATCAATTACATATACTATATTAGCTCATAAAATTATGAACTTTCAATAACTCTAAACATGGTATAACACATATCATAAATTTATGCACTGTAAATCCTAGAACCATATACTTTGGTTACTTTGGAAGTATAAATCCTTCATAATGGTATGTAAGAAAAATATGAATTATCCTAAGCATATCCCTGGGAGTGTCAAACTAGGTGTGTAGTAAGACCCATTGTCATATATCAGGATACCCCAGGTCAAGTCCAAAACTCCTTGTTAGAGTTGTTACTTCTAGATACATCTATTCCAGAACCACGTCCACCTGTAGTATCAATACATAGATGAATTTTCTATAAATATCCACATAATCTATTCCTTTCCAAAATTATAATATGTTCTTGTATGTTTATCCTCAAATTCTATCCTAGGGTTTTGTTCTCTAATCTACGTTTTCTAAATCTATTTTTCAAGTTTTCTACTAAACTTCCATTGATACCAACTATAATGACCCGACCCCAGTTGATTGGAGCCGGAGCCTTAATTCATTACATTGAAATGATTACAAGAAAGTTGTAACCCAAAGGAATGAATAGTTTAGTAGTTTTAGAAAACCAGATACATACATAAGTTCAACATTACAACTTGAAAGGAAAAACAATATATAAATTCCTTTGACAACATCCATAAATCCTAGGTTATCCCTACACGCCATTCATAATATACCTCTTAATGTCATGGGAAAATGAAACATAAGAAAGGGGTGAGCTCAAATGCCCAGTAAGGGTAATAAATACAGTGGAAGATATCATAAACATAAACATTAGGCATTGTGAATAACTAAAAACACATGCCTTTAAAAATATACTTGAGCATAATATGGAAGGAATAAAAATCGATAAATAATGTCATAATAAAACATAATCATTAGTATTATACTAGTCTAATAACCACATGAATTTTCAATTACTAGTTTCATAATGAGGGAATGCATGATTCCGGACATCATAACCATACCGTCAAAGCCTTGTGCCAATACCATAAATAACCATTTTGTCAAGGCCTCGTGCCAAGATCGTAGTTTGTCTCATGATACCTACTGATGCATTAAGGAGCTATAGCGGGCCCCAACCATCACTTACTAATTTTAATGCATTACTCATATGAACATGGATAAACATAAACAACATATACATTCATATTGAAACTAACATATGAAATGTAAATAACTTTCTTTCGAATATTAAGCATAAACACTAACCATTATGAGTAAATTTGTGAATGGTTTTAAGAAAGTAAATCCACAGTCAAAATAATCACAAAAAATTTAATTAAATATGGTATATGATATCATGAAATATTAATCCCAATAATACATAAGAATCAACAAGAGTGTTGAAACAGATGAAGATACTCTTATAAAATCATCGAGTAATTCTTGAGATAAATACTCTTTTACTTTGAAAAGAAGAGTTCTTTTGAAAAAGTATTTGTATAAAACCAAAAGTTAATTAAGATAGTATTTTAATAATAAAATGAGTTATTTTAGAAATATAATGGTTGATAAAAATATATTATAGAGTTCCCTTGAAAATAGGTAAGAATTTGAGAAATTCCCTTGAATTGGGCTTGTATTTCAAAAATAATTTTTGAAAGATCCTTTTAAAACATATAACTCCCCATAAATGAAAGTAGGTTTCTAGTTGGTACACATATATAGAACATTAATAGATAATTTATGAGGAGTAAATATGAATAAATAATAATTTAATTGAGGTAAGTAAAGAATAAGAGTAACCTGAATGAAAATGGAGGTTCGAGTGGAAAACCCTTACCTTAAGTCCGATATTGTTCTTCACTTGATCTTAGTGTCCCAAATAACCAAATTAAATTCATTAATTAATATTTTTAGAAACTATTATTTATGTAATTTATCTATTATAGACTTATAAAGTTCATTCATGGCCTTTTTGATGGGTTTAAGTGGTTCAATTTTATTGTTTGGGAGTGTTTTCTTCCTTGGTATTCATGACCAGTTTACTTATATATATATAGGGATAAACATGTAAGATGATAATGGTTTTCCAGAATAGAAGTTTTATTTTATTTGTTAACATATAGAATATTATATAGTTGCAAAATTCATTTGGATATTGGTAGTGGAGATGAATCATTATACAAAACTTGGATGTAATGCTTATGGAGGACACTGCTATCAAGGTTATTATCAACTTGGATGTAATACTTTGACCATAAGGTTTTGAAAAATAATAAAACTTTATTTTTAAAAAATACCTAATATATATATATATATATATTATATGAAATTAATAATTTTTAAGAAAGAAATAATAATTTAATTTTATGATAATTCGTTATAAAAATAAATACACCATTCGCCTAAAACATGCAACTTTTAATTCAATTATAGTTTTTATTAAATAATTAAAATTTTCATAATTTAGGGTGTTGAAACTAGGCTAGGTTAAAATTTTGATAATTTTCATAAATAGTAAAATACATAGGCGAATGATAGACAATAAATTCATTATATTTGGTTAATATTCAAATCATTTTATTCTTCTATATTCATTAATTAATAGAATTTTAGCAGATTTTAGAATTAAAGTGTTTATTAGTAATGATACGATCCCAGTTGCCCGAAGCTGGAGCCTTAATTCCTTACATTAACATGATTACAAGAAATTTGTGACCCAAATGAATGAATGGTTTAGTAGTTTTGGAAAATCATCACATACATAAGTTCAACATTACAACTTGAAAGGAAAAACAATATAGAAATTTCTTTGACAACATCCATAACTCCTAAGTTATCCCTACATGTCATTCCTAATATGCCTCTTCATATTCTGGGAAAATGAAACATAAGAAATGGGTGATCTCAAATGCTCAGTAAGGGTAAACAATATATTGGGAGATATCATAAACATAAACATTAAGTATGGTGAATAACTAAAAACACATGCCTTTAAAAATATACTTGATCATAATATGACAGGAATAAAAACTGATAAAAAATGCCATAATAAAACATAATCATGAGTATTCTACTAGTCGAATAACCACATGAACTTTAAATTACTAGTTTCATAATGAGAGAATTCATAATACTGGACATCATAACCATACCGTCAAGGCCTCATGCCAAGACCATAAATAACCATTTTGTCTAGGCCTTGTGCCAAGACCGTAGTTTATTTCATGAGACCTATAGATGTATCGAGGGGTTATAGAAGGCCCCACCCATCACTTAATAAGTCCAATAAATTACTCATATGAATTAGTATAAACATAAACAACATATACATTCATATTGAAACTAACATATGAAATGCAAATAACTTTCCCCAAACATTAAGCATAAACACTAACCATTCAGAGTAAAGTGGTGAATGGTTTTAAGATAGTACATCCACATTAAAACTAATAATAAACCATTTAATTAAATATGGTATATAATATCATGAAATATTAATCCCAACAATACATAAGAATCAACAAGAGTGTTGAAACAGATGAAGATACTCTTATAAAATCATCGAGTAATTCTTGAGATAAATACTCTTTTACTTTGAAAAGAAGAGTTCTTTTGAAAAATAATTTGTATAAAACTAGAAGTGAAGTAAGATATTATTTTCATAATAAAATGAGTGATTTTAGAAAGATAATGGCTACTAAAAACAGATTATATAGTGCCCTTGAAAATAGGTAAGAATTTGGGAAATTCCCTTGAACTGAGCTTGTATTTTGGGAAGAATTTTTAAAAGATCATTTTAAAACATACAAATCCTCATAAATTAAAGTAGGATTCTAGTTGGTAAACATATATAGAACATTAAAAAATAATTTATGAGGAGTAAATATGAATAAATAATAATTTAATTGAGGTAAGTAGAGAATAAGAGTAACCCAAATGAAAATGGTGGTTCAGGTAGAAAACCCTTACCTTAAGTTTAATGGGGTTCTTCACTTGATCTTAGTGTCTTGGATAACCAAATTAAATTCATTAATTAATATTTCAAGAAACTCTTATTTATTTAATTGATTTATTATATTCTTATAATGTTCATTCATGGCTTTCTTGATGGGTTTAAGAGGTCCAATTTTATTGTTTGGGAGCGTTTTTTTCCTTGGTATTCATGACTGGTTTACTTATATATATGTAAGAATAAACATGAAAGATGAGAATGGTTTCCCAGAATATAAAATGAATTTTATTTTTTAACATCCATAATATTACATGGTTATAAAATTCCTTTGGTTTTTGGGAGTGGAGATGAATCATTATATAAAACTTAAATGATAATTGTTTGGGTTAATTGGCGGTTTTTGATTACAATTAACTTATTTTGATTTATAAATTAATATCATGTGTACAAAAAGATTTAATAACCCTAAATATGTTATAATACATATATTATAGTATGTTTCAACCATTAAAATTGTTTTATGACTAGAATTTAAGATGGTAATAGAAATTGAAAACCTGCCGTCCTTAAATGTGATAAATTAACACATCTCAAATGGTGTTTTCATTTCTAGTATAAAAGAAGGGGAAATGAGAGATGATGATGAATTATTCCATTATCATAAAAACATTCCAGTACATGTAAGGTAACAGAGTTAACATAACATTTGGATGAAAGGAGGTGATGACCAAAAAAGAAAAGAAAGGAACTTGAAATAAAAGAAATGAAAAGAGGAATTTACCTCTTGAAGTTATCTTCCTTGAGAGCCTCTTTAGGGAAAAGGTTTTTGTCTTTTTATGATACCAAGGGATGATGGACATGGTGGAGGATCTTGGGAGGATATTTGATAATAATTTATACAAGACACAAGGCTTGAGAGGAGTGAAGAGAAGAAGGAGTGGGGGGGGGGGGGGGGTTATCGTGGAGAAGAGGAGTGATTTCTCAATATTTTATTCATTATTTTATTATTTTTCTCAAGACAAGCAATAATATTGATTATTGTGACAAAAAATATCAATAAGTGCATGTGATTTCAAACTAATGGTTGCTTACATCAGACATTATGTAAGTAATAGTGTATTTATCTTATAATGTATCATACCACAAATTATCGTATTTTACTATTCACCAAAAATTCAAATATTTCAGAAAAATCCCAAAAACTCATCCAAAACATTTTTCAACATTTAGAATAAAAAAATGAACTCTATTTTATGAAAATAATTTTTTAAATATGAAAATTTTAATTTTTAATTAAAATCATTATTTTCTTGAAAAATACAGATTTTAAAATTATAACTGATTTTATAACACCCTAAAAATTATCTAAGGTCTTATTAGATTATCCTAAAATCATAGGAAAAAAATATTGATTTAAGAATAAATTTTATGAAAATGAATTTTATTTTAAATAAATTTATTAATTATAAAAATTGTAATTAAATATTTATTGCTCACAAAATTACCAACACTTAATTATTAACTTTTAAAATATTCAAATTCTTTTATAAGGTGCCTAAATTTTATTTATACTTTCATGAGTGAGGTTAATATTCATAAGGTTCATATTACTATTCATGAAGGTACATTACTATTCATAAGGGCAACATTACTATTCATAAGGGTAAGTTACTATTCACAAAAAATTAGGTTGATCCCATCAGACTCTAAAAAACTTACTTGAATGTAAGCATGTATGTCCATTTTTTGAAATTCAAATCATAGAAGCGACAAAATTATGTTCATTGGCTAGGTTATAACAAAGTGTTGTTTCATAGTGACTTAATGTCATGGTCATATAAGCTATCTAATGAATTGAAATTATTTAAGAAGAACATTCTATAAAATCTTGGGGTGCCATATTAATAGTGAATATAATTTAGTATTTATCAAAATAATTATAATAGTCAATATATATATTATAATCTATTGATAAAAATGAATTCCGTAACAATAAAATACACTTATTCATATTAAAATATTCTTTTACACAAAATAATACTGTAAAATAGTATTTGTTTTTAAAATTAATTTGAAAGATATAAATTTGAAATAAAAGTATTATTAATTTAAACACTTAATTTTAAATTATTATTTTTTCATAACTTAATGTGTTTAAAATTATAAAACAAATTACTAGGGTATTACATTATTCCCCCCTCAATATAATTTCATCCTCACAATTCGAAATTGCACTTTGAAAGTTAAAGGTTGATACTTGAAAATTCTCTTTTGGGAAACCCACATCGAAAATAGGGTTAACAAAATATTATCTTAATAAGGGGGAAAGTGAAATGCATATGTTACCACAAATATACGCATTCAAATAGGATAACATTAGTGTGAAGTGAAAATATGAACATAGAAGAATAATCTAACCATCATGTTATGATAGAACGTGATAGATAACATGTTCAGATGAAAGTTGATTACCAAAAAACCAGAAACTACAATTATGAAAAAGTTCACCATTAAATTTTTTTGATAATAGGACACCATTTTTGACCCTTTTCCTAGAGTTGAGGAATTATTTCACTCTATAAGAGTATAAATATACATAAAATTCTTCTTTTATTGCACCTTGAACTATCTATACTTTATCACTTAGCACTGGTTTCCCCATGTGGTGAAGTAATACATCAACCTCTAAAAGCTCATATAATGATCAAATTAAACCATTCATAAATGGTTAAACTTTCCATAATGATTCAACACTTTATAAAGAAGGTCTCTAAATTTCCAAGATGAACTTGTCATTATCCCTTAATCAATATGAAGCAGCTCTAAATTTTTACATTCCAAACATGTGAATAACTTCATCATGTATCCTCTTGAAATATGGTAATAACATCGATTAGCATAAAACCTTATTGGAAAATTGTATTCTTTCGTATTCCTTAAGTAAGATACATGTTATTGGATTTATTCCTTTAATCCAAAAGTGTTGTGAACTCATTCGATGATAGCATATACCACTTGTCGATAAGTCAATAATCAGTTCCAAGGTAGTTAGTACTTATCCAAATTGATCATTTCTTCATCATTATCTCAACATTAAGAATATATTTCGGGTTTTCTTTCCATCAATCATGCATTTTACAAAAATTTTAACTTTCCAATGAATATATTTTCTTGGTACCATTCAACTTTGGGTTTCAAATCCTTAATGAAAAAGTATTGTAGAACAATCCTCATATATTCTATAATTATTATAACCAGTACATTGCTGAAAAAATATTCAAATGAAATGATTCTTTACTAGGCATATTAATCATTCTACTTCATCCACAGTAGAATCATAACTTGATAATTATCCAATAACATCATTTGGGGTATATTCCCTTGACACTTGGGACATTGATTTGCAAAGTGTCCCATCTCCTTTCAGTTGAAGCATTATACATTGGAAACCTTTTTCTTACCCTGTAAATCATGAACTTGGTGTCCTTTTTCTCCACACTTATAACAAACTCTCATTCCCTTCGAGTATTTACCAGGGTGATTCTTTCCATAGTTATCACATGTGGGAAAACCCTTCTTTACCTTCTTCCTTTTATCCATATTTTTCTCTATTGCCCTCTTCTTCTTTTGCTTCCCTTCAAATCCATAGGACTTAGAGAATTCCTTATATACCTTATTAACACATGATACTATTTTCTCATATGATAAGGATATGTGGGAGACTAACTTCCTTAAAAATTATGGCTTAATACCATTATAGATATGATCCTTCTTACTATTTTCATCGCGTGCATTGGTGAAGTTCTAATTCCTTATGCTAGGTGCCATTTCTAATCAATTCCATATACTATATTAGCTCATAAAATTATGAACTTTCTATAACTCTAAACATGGTATAACACATATCATAAATTTATGCACCATAAATCCTAGAACCATATACTTTGGTTACTTTGGAAGCATAAATCCTTTATAATGGTATGTAAGAAAAATATGAATTATCCTAATCATATCCCCAGGAGTTTCAAACTATGTGCGTAGTAAGGCCCATTGTTGTGTACCAGGATACCCTAGGTCAAGTCCAAAACTCCTTTTCAGAGTTTTTACTTATAGGTACATCTGTGCCAGAACCACATCCACTTGTAGTATCCATACATGAATGTATTTTCTCGAAATATAAATATAATATACTCATTACTAAAATTCTAGGATGTTCTTGTATGTTTATCCTCAAAGTCAATCTTAGGGTTTTGTTCGCTAAACTACATTTTTTAAATCTAGTTTCCAATTTTTCTACTAAACTTTCACTGATACCAACTGTAACGACCCGACCCCAGTTGCCTGGAGCTGGAGCCTTAATTCATTACATTGGTATGATTACAAGAAATTCGTAACCTGAAAGAACGAATAGTTTAGTAGTTTTAGAAAACCAGATACATACATAAGTTCAACATTACAACTTAAAAGGAAAAAAAATATAATTTCCTTTGACAACATCCATAACTCTTAGGTTATCCCTACATGTCATTCAGAATGTACCTCTTCATGTCATGGGAAAATGAAACATAAGAAAAGGGTGAGCTCAAATGCTTAGTAAGGGTAAGAAATATAATGAAAGATATCATAAACATAAACATTAGGCATGGTGAATAACTAAAAACACATGCCTTTAAAAATATACTTGAGCATAATATGGCAAGAATAAAAACTGATAAAGAATTCCATAATAAAACATAATCATGGGTGTTCTAATAGTCTAATAATCACATGAATTTTAAATTAATAGTTTCATAATAAGGGAATGCATAATGACGAACATCATAACCATACCATCAAGGACTCGTGCCAAGACCATAAATAACCAATTTTTCAAAGCCTCATGCCAAGATCGTAGTTTGTCTCATGAGACCCACCGATGCATCAAGGGGCTATAGTGGGCCTCAATTATCACTTACTATAACACCCCAAACATTTTATGGTATGTTCCTCTTAAATAATTTCTATTAATTAGATAGCCTATATTGCATGAAGCACTATGTATTTTGTGAATCAAAACATTATAGAAGAGAGTTATAAGATATCCATTAAACATAAAGTTTCCACTTCTATGTTTTGAATTTTGAAAAATGATCATCTAGAGTTGTGACTAGTAAGTCATTTGGAGTCTGATAGAACCAACTTGATTTTTTAATGAATAGTAACATACCCTTATGAATAGTAATATGAATAGTCATATAAACCTTATAAATAGTAAATAATGATTATATTTTATTTTCTTAAGTTAATAAGATAATGAGATCTTAATTGATTTTTTAATGTGATATAGAACTAATTATACCTTTAAAAATTGTTCTTTTGAATTAACTATGATTTTATTTAAAAATTAAATTAAAAATACTTAGAAAATTATTTTCTAAAAATAGAGTTCATTTTTTAATTCTACACGTCAAAAAATGGTTAGGGTAAATTTTTGGGATTTTTCTAAAATACTTGAATTTTTCGTGAATAGTAAAAATATAGTTATGAGTTTTCGGTAGTTTAATGACATCATAATGATGTAATAATTAAATAAAAAATTATGGCCGAATTTTGTACAGTAACTTATGACATGAGGTGTCCCAAGTGGCTAAAACCATGGGCAATCCCATGGTTTTGCAAAAACCACTAATGAGGTGTCCCTTTTAATTAATAAAAAACTCTCTCTTAATTACTATAAATACCCACTCACCACCTTCATTTTCTTTCATTAAAAACTCAATATCCTCAAATATATAGTGGTATTACCTCCCTAGGAGTCCTCCCAAGGTTCCCTCAAACCCCCAAGGTTCTGACCTTCAAGTTTTAGGAGTTACTCTACAAGGTAAGAGAATCAACCACCCTTCTCTTTTCTTAAAGCTTTTACTTATGTTTTCTCTTTTATTTTCAATTGGAATATGTTGGTATATGTCATTACATATTACCCTTACTGAAAATATTATTTATGAGTGATGAGATACCCCATTTCTCTCATCAAACTATTTTATGCAATTTTAGGTGACGCTGTTAGACTGCAGAATTTTCGTAAGAGATTTCTCAATTTTTCTCTTATTTCGAGTTCCTTTCTTTTATACTTATTTTATCACCTCAATTAATCCAAATTATATTATAATTATAGTAACTTACATGAACTGTAATTATATTATTCTAATGGAATATTTCATCATCATCTCTCTTTCCTCCTCCTCTTATACTAAAAATGAAAACACCGTCCAAGATGTGTTAATTTATTACACTCAAGGACGACGAGTTATCAATTTTCATTGATATGTCCAATTCTGGTCATGAAACCATTTTTATGGTTGAAACAGATAATAATATATTTATTTCATGTCATTAATTTTCTGGAATCCCTACACACTCATAATATGGAATAATAATACAAAACAAGTTCATTGTTCACAAAACCGCTAAGCTTAATTCACGCGTTCATCAATAACTTTTAACTAATGATTCATCCTCAAGTATATAACCCAGAATCATTATAAGATAATTTATATATATTTAATGTAAAAAATAATATATATTAACAATTCTGTATGTTTAACCACATTTCAAATGAACTTCCATTCATGAAAGCAAGTAAATTAATCCTGAAAACCAAGGAAGAAAATGCTTCCAAAACAATAAAATTGAACCTGTTAAACCCATTAAAAGGGCCATGAATGAACCTAATAAGGTTATAATAAATCAATTACATGTATAATAAGTTATTTAATTATTAATTAATGAATCTAAATTTGATTATTTAGGTCATTAAAACAAACAAAGAACACACTCGAGCAAAAAGTAAGGGGTTTCTCATCTCACTTTCATTTCTATGAGATTTCCATTGTTCACCAATTATTTCTTGTGTGTGGTATATGTGTACTTACATTTGATATATAATAAAATTATTATATTTATATTCAAGGTATTCAATGAATCATTTTAGGGTTATTAAGTTCTGGTCGTATGATTCGACTGATTACATTGTGGTAAGAGACTTTGTCTCAACTACTATTTTATTGTGACTAACTTTGTATTGTGCACCTAATAATCCTTATGTGGTGTACCTAATGCCCATTTGAGATCACTTTTAATTTGAAAAAGTGTTTATATTACATATCCATAATCTCATATCATGGATATGTTTGTTTTCTAAACCGTATACCATTTTACATACGATGTTTATTTGGAAAGTTATTTTAACTATGGAAATATTGATGAATCTGTATACCCTACTCTATACAGATATTGAAAAAGAATAATGATATTGTATTTAATCAATGTATAAATAATTATTTGGATATGCAGTGGCAGGTGGGGCCCGCTATAGCCCCTTAATGCATCGGTAGGTCTCATGAGACAAATCAGTTGGCGACAAACCCTTTGAGTTTGTTTCCAAAAATCAGACAGGTTTCTACCCACATAACTAAACCATTTTAACAGTACTATGGTATCATGTGCTAGATACATGATGTCTAGTTAATAAGAATTCTCTTTATTCATTATTAGTTATTACTATCTATGAGGTTTTCACTGTGAAAAAATCTATGGATGTAGTTTCATTCTCAGTTTGTTAATGGTGTGATTTTTTCATTTATTCACCATGCCATGTTGATTATTCCAAATTGTTTATAATTCAGTTATTATTGATTCATGCTTCCGCCATTTTTAACCCTTACTGAGAATTTGAGCTCACCCCTTTCATTGTTTACCTTCAATAGGTGATGAAGAGGAGATCATTTATTAAGTTCCTGTGGATGCAGTTTTTAGTTTTTGTTATGTATTGTATTTTGTAACCTTATCCAATGTAATTTGAGTTACATTTATGTATCTAGTTTCTTCAAGACTACTAAAATGATCATTCCTTTAGGATTTTCATTCCTTATAACCATACCAATATAAAAAGCAATGCACCGGCTCCAGTCTAGAGGTGTCAGGGTGTTACACTTACTAAGTCCAATGTATTCATAATATGAACGTGGATAAACATAAACACCATATACATTCATATTGAAACTAACATATGAAATGTAAATAACTTTCCTCAAATATTAAGCATAAACACTAACCATTCAGAGTAAATTAGTGAATGATTTTAAGATAGTAAATACACAGTAAAACTAATCACAAAACATTCAATTAAATATGGTAGATGATATCATGAAATATTAATCCCAATAATACATAAGAATAAACAAGAGTTTTGAAACAGATGAAGATACTCTTATAAAATCATCGAGTAATTCTTGAGATAAATACTCTTTTACTTTGAAAAGAAGAGTTATTTTGAAAAAGTATTTGTATAAAAATAAAAGTGAAGTAAGATAGTATTTTCATAATAAAATTAGTGATTTTAGAAAGATAATAGTTAATAAAAATAGATTATAGAGTGCCCTTGAAAATAAGTAAGAATTTGAGAAATTCCATTGAATCAGGCTTGTATTTCGGGAAGAATTTTTGAAAGATCCTTTTAAAATATATAAATACTCATAAATAAAAGTGGAATTCTGGTTGGTACACATATATATAACATTAACATAGAATTTATGAGGAGTTAATATGAATAAATAAGAATTTAATTGAGGTAAGTAGAGAATAAGAGTAACCTGAATGAAAATAGAGGTTCAGGTAGAAAACCCTTACCTTAAGTCCGATGGTGTTCTTTACTTGAAATTAGTGTCCTGGATAACCAAATTAAATTAATTAATTAATATTTAAATAAAATATTCTTTATTTAATTGATTTATTATAGTCTTATAAAGTTTATTCATGGCCTTCTTGATGGGTTTAAGAGGTTCAATTTTATTGTTTGAGAGCGTTTTCTTTCTTGGTATTCATAACCGATTTACTTATATATATGTAAGGATAAACATGTAAGATGAGAATGGTTGTCCAGAATAGAATTTTATATTTTATTTTTTAACTTTTATAAGATTAAATGGTTATAAAATTCATTTGGTTATTGGGAGTGGAGATGAATCATTATATAAAACTTGAATGAGAATTGTTTGGGTTAATTGGCAGTTTTTGATCACAACGAAATCATTTCGATTTATAAATTAATATCATGTGAAAAAAAAGATTCCAGAACCTTAAATATGTTATAACACATATATTATAGTCTTTTTCAACCATAAAAATGGTTTCATGACCAGAATTAAAGATGGTAATAGAAATTGAAAACTCGTCGTCCTTGAATGTGATAAATTAACACATCTCGGATGGTGTTTTCATTTCTAGTATAAAAGAAGGGGAAAAGAGAGATGATGAAGAATTATTCCATTATCATAAAATAATTCCAGTACATGTAAGGTACTAGAGTTATCATAAAATTTTGATGAAATGAGGCCAGAAAATAAAATGAAAAGAAAGGAACTCGAAATAAAAGAAATGAAAAGAGGAATTTACCTCTTAAAGTTATCTTCCTTGAGAGCCTCTTTGGGGAAGAGGTTTTGGTCTTTCTATGAGACCAATGGATAATAGACATGTGTGAGGAGCATAGGAGGATATTTTATAGAATTTATACAGGGAACAAGTCTTGAGAGGAGTGAAAAGAAGAGGGAGTGGGGGGGGGGGGTTATAGTAGAGGAGAGGATTGATTTCTCAATATTTTATTCACTATTTTATTATTTTGCTCAAGACAACCAATAATATTGATTATTATGGAAAAAAATAGTAATAAGTGCATGTGAGTTCAAACTAATGGTTTCTTACATCATCCATGATGCAAGGAATAGTGTATTTATCTTATAATGTATTATACCATAAATTACTGTATTTTACTATTCCTTAAAAATTTAACCATTTCAAAAAAATCCCAAAAATTCACCCTAACCATTTTTTGATGTGTAGAATCCAAAAATAAACTCTATTTTATGAAAATAATTTTCTAAAAATGAGAAATTTAATTTTTAATTAAAATCATTATTTATTCAAAAAATACAGATTTTAAAATTATAACAGATTTTATAACACCCTAAAAATTATCTAAGGACTCATTAGATTATCCTAAAATCATAGGATAGAAAAATATTTATTTAGGAATATATTTTATGAAAATGAATTTTATTTTAATTAAATTTATTAATTATAAACATTTTAATTAAATATTTATTGCTCACAAAAATACCAACACTTAATTATTAACTTTTAAAATATTCACATTCATTTATAAGGTGCCTAAATTTTATTTATACTTTCATGGGTAAAGTTTCTATTCATAAGGGTCATATTAATATTCATGAGGGTATATTAATATTCATAAGGGTAGAATTACTATTCATAAGGGTAAGTTACTATTCACAAAAATTAAGTTGATCCTATAAGACTCTAAATAACTTACTGAATGCAACCATGTATGTCCATATTTCAAAATTCAAATCAAAGAAGCGGAAAAATTATGTTCATTGGCTAGGTTATAACAAAGTGTTGTTTCATAGTGACTCAGTGTTGTGTGCACATAATCTATCTAATGAATTGAAATTATTTAAGAAGAACATTTCATAAAATCTTGGGGTGTCATATTAATAGTGAATATAATTTAGTATTTATCAAAATAATTATAATAGTCAATATATATATTATAATCTATTGGTAAAAATGAATTTTTTAACAATCAAATACACATATTCATATTAAAATATTATTTTACACAAAATAATACTGAAAAATAGCATTTGTTTTTAAAATTAATTCGAAAGATATAAATTAGAAATATAAGTATTATTAATTAAAACACTTAATTTTAAATTATTATTTTTTGTAACTTAATGTATTTGAAATTATAAAACAAATTACTAGGGTGTTAAATTATCCATTAGATTTTGTGAATATTGTTTAAAGTGGTCAAACTGTGAATCTAATTAACTTGATTTTTAGAGTGAAATGAATGGCTAGGTACTAACTGTAACATCCCCAAATGATAAAGGGTTAAATTACTAAATGATATGACTCATGTCAACAAAGTGCACCTTCCTTTTCGGGAGCCTTCCTGATTAGAACTCCACAGTTAAGCGTGCTTGGCCTGGAGTAGTGATCAGGATGGGTGATCTTCTGGGAAGTTTCCTAGGGTGTGTGTGAGTGAGGAAAAAACACACTAGAAAGGACATGTGTTGGCCTGTGGGGACTATCATTAGTCAGATGACCCGTTCAGGCACGTGGGTGGACCCTAAGGTGGGCCCCATGTGTTTGCGGGGCAACTGGTGGTACCTGGTGGGCCAGGACTCGACGGTCATGTTAAGGCGGGGTGGTTGTGCTGTCACCGGGGCCCGGTTGTCACATTTGGTATTAGAGGAGGAACCCAGCTTTAAGTGAACGGTGCACTGCCTGGGTTGAGATGTAGGGCCCACACCGAGGGCGTTGTGCTCTAGGGGGGGGGGGTGATTGTAACATTGCCAAATGATAAAGGGTTAAATGACTAAATGATATGACTCATGTCAACAAGGTGCACCTTCCTTTTCGGGAGCATGCCTGATTAGAACTCCACAGTTAAGCATGCTTGGATTGGAGTAGTGATCAGGATGAGTGACCTTTTGGGAAGTTTCCCAGGGTGTGTGTGAGTGAGGAAAAAGCACACTGGAAAGGACATGTGTTGACCTGTGGGGACTATCATTAGTCAGATGACCCGTTCAGGCACGTGGGTGGACCTTAGGGTGGGCCCCACGTGTCTGTGTGGAAACTGGTGGTACCTGGTGGGCCAGGACCCGATGACCATGTTAAGGCGGGGTGGTTGTGCTGTCACCGGGACCCGGTTGTCATACTAACTATTATTTGTATTGCTTTTGTAAGGGTGCAATTTTTTAGTTGTAGCTTGGGAATGTAGAATTGGTAATGTAATTTGATATTTGTAAGGATGATTCCTAGCTGCGTAAGCATGAATTAATGGCACTGTAATGATGATTTTTATTTACATAGGCATCATTTCAACATTTCGTAAGGATCATCCATCAATAAGGTGCACCTTCCTTTTCGGGAGTCTGCCTGATTAGAACTCCACAGTTAAGCGTGCTTGGACTGGAGTAGTGATTAGGATGAGTGACCTTCTGGGAAGTTTCCCAGGGTGTGTGTGAGTGAGGACAAAGCACACTGGAAAGGACATGTGTTGGCCTGTGGGGACTATCATTAGTCAGATGACCCGTTCAGGCATGTGGGTGGTCCTTAGGGTGGGCCCCACGTGTCTGCGGGGCAACTGGTGGTACCTGGTGGGCCAGGACCCGACGACCATGTTAAGGCGGGGTGGTTGTGCTGTCACCGGGACCCGGTTGTCACACTAACTATTCTTTGTCTTGCTTTTTTAAGGGTGCAATTTTTTAGTTGTGGCTTGGGAATGTAGAATTGGTAATGTAATTCGATATTTGTAAGGATGATTCCTAGATGCATAAGCATGAATTAATGGCAGTGTAATGATGATTCTTATTTACATAGGCATCATTTCAACATTTCATAAGGATCATCCATCCATCGTAAGGATCACCGCATGGATGTGATCTGTGTAAACATGATTTTAATCTTGTGTAAGGATGAGTGCTTGTTTTCCCCCCATACTTGGCTGGGGTGGTAAGGGTGATTTGGGGTTTGGGGCGTGGTCACAGGGTCAAGTCCCCTAGCTTGTGGTTTCTTTTCCTTTATTTATTGTAACGTGTGCTGCTTTGCGATTGTACCCAATTTTTAAGGATGAGTGCTTGTTTCATATAGATGGAGGTCTCCATAAAGACTATTCCTTTGAAAAATGTGGATCTTCGTAAGGATGGTGTCCCCACTACGAAAACACGATTTTCTGTTATCATCATACCTTTTCAGATTTTAGGAAAATGGAGGTTCGTAAGGTTTACTTGTGTTTTGAGCCGAGGCTCAGTGGCTTTACATCACTATTCATGCAACTAGCACAAGCAACCACACTGATGATGATAAATTAATACTAATCCTAATTTATGATTGATATTTTAATAAAAAATAAAGAAGGAAAGCTGCAAATTTTCAAAGAGGACTGGATCACAGCTGAGAAAGATGGTCAAGGAAAAAGAAAAGATTGAAGAGTTTCAAAAGAGAAAAGATCTAAGAGGTTTGACTGCATGCCATAGAAGGATGGAACTGAGGATCTACAAGAAGGAAAAAAGGTCCAAGGAAGGAGGTGTAGACCTGATGGTGGTGGTGATGCTTTATGAGTATTCATTGTTTTATCATTTTTCACTCTATTTTAATGTCTTCTTCTTTCTCATTCACCATTGTTGCCTTTCTTATAGAGGGGTAAATCCTATCAATGATCAGAGAAGGGATGTTAGTCTGATTGTAATGCTTGAGTCATGTAATTGAATGAATAAAAATCTCATTCTTATGTTAAATGATGTCAGCGTGTCGTGGAATTTTTATAATTTCAAAGGTGATGGTATTTGATTTAGTTCTGTTTATTATATACTATCTTGGTTGATGATCCATCATCTCCCTAAACTTAGTTTAACCTATATATGATGAAATAGTCTATGTTGAGTGGTGAAGTTCTTGGTGATTTCTGGTACATGTGAAAGGGGCAGTGGGCACTCTTAGATTGATTAGGAAGAACAAGGACCTGATTGGGTATTACCTGAGTAAACTAGAACTGATTTACTGTATCACCTACACACATATTTAGAAGGGTATACTAAGTAGAGATATTCTTTATGTAAACCTCTCCAAATAAATTCAACCAAGTGTGAGAGATTAAATGACTGTGTAACATCTCATTCATTAGTTAATACCAAGACAATACTACAAAACTGGGTTTATCTAGCACTAGGGTTTTAACAACACTAGTTAAAAGCACTGTTAAAACCCCCCTTTTCCAGCACTAGAAAAAGCACTGTTAAACCCCCCTTTTCCAGCACTAGAAAAAGAACTGTTAAAAGGGGTTTTTAAAATCTCTTTTTTTAGCACTGTTAAAGGGGGCTCTTTATCAGTACTAGTAAAAAAGTGTTGATAAAAGGGGTAATTATCAGCGCTTCTAAAAATGCACTGATAAAGGGGGGCCTTTATCAGTGCTTTTTTACTAGCGCTGATAAAGGGTATATTTTAAAAAAAATATACATTTCATTAAAAATAATATATTTATATATAAATATATTTATATTGATATAAATATAATATATATTTTCAAATATGTTTTAGATAAGGCTAAATAGCCATTTTCACAATTTATATATGATATTTGGTAAAAAGGACTTATAAAGTAATTAAAAAATATTTTTAATTAATAATTTTCTTATTATTATTTATTAATATCCATTTAATAATAATTTGAAGATAAAAAAACCAAAAAATTAATAAAATATCTAAATTAAGTTGAAAATGTAACTTGAACTTCAAACAGTCATAACTTTTAATCCGAGTTTCTGTTTGGGCTCCACCACATATCAAATCAAAGCCTGTGATGATATTGACACCCCTAGTAACAAAGGTAAACCTTTATTATATTTTCAAGGCTAAAAAATCCCCATAAGTCCTCCAAAATAGAGTTTTTAGTTAGGGTGCCCCAATTTTTTAACATTCAATGGATTTTAAGCTTCGTTTAAGGGGGTATTTTTCCCCTTTTTCAGTGAGGACTAAATTTATTCATAGGTCTTACATTCATATTGATATCCAAGTTTTGAAATTTTATCATTTTTCACAATTTACTTTTATTTATAATCAAATATATAACAATATATACATATTTTTTATATATTCACACATACAAATTTAATTTTATAAATAAATAATTAAAAATATTTACATATAAAATATATTTGTCAATATATAAACATATATATAAATATATGGATAAAAAATGTAACAAATATATATAAATATATAGATATATCATAAAATGTAAAACAAAATAGTACAGGGGAGTGTAAAAGGTGCTAGTTTATAAGCTGGAGGTCTCAAGTTCAAAACTTACTAGAGGTAGGGGCACATGTGAGAGGGTGGGATTATCTAAAGAGCTGATAAAGGGTTTGGGGGCATGTTGATAAGGGGGGGAGGGCACTAATAAAGTAGGAGGGTGTGGCATGGGAAAAAAATTTTATACCCTTTATTGACGAGGCCTTTATCAGCATCTTCTTAGCGTTGTTAAAGGAGGTCCTTAACAGTGCTAAAAAAATCGCTAATAAAGGGGAACTTTATTAGCACTTTTTACGAGTGTTGTTAAATCTAACCCTTTAACATTGCTTACATTATCAGTGCTGATAAATACCTTTTAGTAGCACTGTTAATGGCCCAATTTGCAGTAGTGAGAGGATCCAACCTTGTAAGACTAGGATAAAATTATAATTTGACAACAAAACCTACCCCAATCACTTCTCATCAACTTGATTTCCAACCACTTTTCATCATACTATGTTTTAATCTCTTTTTTTCTTCAGTTATTAATTTGTTTTCAATCAAACAATTCAAAAAACCCATTTTACCTTTAACCAAAGTGACAACTATGTTTTTTAGCACCCCTCTCCAGAGATAACCCTAAGTTTCCACTAGACTACATTTTTAACCTAGGATATAAATAATTTTTTACAACATCCATGATAGTGTTGTAAAAAACATGACACCATTTTCAAGAAGGCACTATCAATTTTTTTTACATGACCATGAACTATAATAATCAACTTCACTCTTTTGATATTGAGATAAAAAAACTCTTCTAACCAAACATAAAAATCTAAATATGTAATATGAATTTTAAGATATTTCCCTGACATACTCGAGTGAAACTTCAAGAGTTCACTGTGATCTTACACCCATGACATGAAATCCTAATCAAACTTTAGAAGATCCTTTTCTCCCTCAATTCATAAATCAAAACAATAAATTCCCATGTTTGTATTGAAGAATGATTTTGAATTTAAAATTGGTTTAATTAAGCTATTCCCAAATTTCCATGGTCTTACAGGTGAAGATCCTAACAATCACATCAAGGAATTCACTTTTTTTATCCACATTGAAGTCTAGGGGAGTAGAAAAATAATAAGTCAAGTGGGGATCATTTCTTTTCTCACTTTAAGGAGAAACTAAATAGTGGTTGTACGGTCTAAAACTAGGAGAAGTACATGATTGAGATGGATTATAGAGATGATTTCCTCAAAGATTATTTCCCACCTCTAGAAGAATATCCACCAGGAAAAATATTTATGCCATTAGAAAAATTTCCAGAGAGACTTTTTATGAGTATTGTTAATGATTCAAGAAGATGTGTGCTCATTACCCACATAAAACCATTGAGGAGCACAATTTCCTTGTCTTATTCTACCAAGGCTTTCTCAATAGTGATAATAACCTACTAAATTCATCATTGGGATGAGATTTAATAGAAAAATCACTAATGGGGGAAAAAGGACTCATTGAGAAGATAACCCATAACTCTCATCAATTTGGTATAATTGGTACATGTACTAGAGGTTTATATAAGGTAAGGTTTTCTGACTCATCTCCATTAAAAGGATCCAAATAAAAGGTACTAAAAACATTGGTCTGAAAAATATCCCTAAACTAATCCAGTAAAAAACAACCACTAGTGAAGGTATGTCAATTATGTTCATCTCTTACTCATTATACTAATCAGTGTGTTTAAATACTGGGTAAAAAAGTTGTGTAATGATATACCAACAAATACAAATTCAACAACAAAATTCAGGATAGTGAGATAATTCCCAAGTCCAATATGGATTTGGGAATCAAAATAACTAGGCTATACCACCCTATCAAAATCAGTATTATCAACAACCACTATTCCAACAAGCAACACCCTTTCAACAACCATTCAAACCATCCTGTACCCAACCAACTTACTAGAAACCACCCCCTTTCCAATAAATGAAACCATTTAAACAACCATTAACCCATTTTTAAGCCTCTATACAATGAAAATAAGGATCAAAAGTTCATGAATTGAGGAATAAAGTTCACTTAAAGAACCAACTTGGTAGTCTTGTATAATTTTTTTCCAAAAAACCTAGTAATCTACTAGATCAGTACATCCCTAACCCTAATGGAAATATAAGCATGGTAACCATAAAAAGTGGAAAATAACTTCACTCCCCATCCATACCTGATCTTGAAAAAATTACACCCAAAATTGAGAAACTCGAGTTTGAGAAATCCTTACTTAACCTTGAGAATGAGTCTGAGGAATATGAAAAGAGATGAGAGGAAGAGAAGTCTAAAAGAAATAAGAAAAGACCAGTGATACCCTTGAAAAAATAATAGAGTGAGAAGAAGGATCAACTGTTGGAGTTGGTTCCATAGAACCAAATACTTTATACTTTATATCTTTTATATACATTAAATGATATAAACATTAATAAATACCTAATCATATATTGATCATTCTTCTATGAAACTTTAATGTGATAATGTCCTAGAGTATCTGTTTCACTGAAAAGGTCATATGAGTTCCCCTCTATAATGAGAACCTTGAAGTGATATGTATATATTATTAAATTATATTTCCTATGGTTGTATGACATAATATGATGGGACATAGATGATACAAACTATCAGCTGTGATTACTTTTAAGCAGATGAGACTTCATCTCAAGAAATTTTCACTTGTTAATCACTAAGATGAGAGATTATGAGGGCATACATGCCAGTAGGAATTTCACATGTTTATGTTTCATTGGATATTCTTATTTATGAGCATGTGTAATGATCCATAAAATTTAAGATTATTATTAATAAATATCAAGAGTTGCATACTTTGATGTATTGATTAAAACCATAGCAACATATTCTCATAGTGAAGTATAATACGTTGGGTGTGTCACAATGATATGTATTAATGAATAAGTCGAGGAAGGATTTTTTCCTTAAATATTTAGGGAAGTTGATATATTTTCCCTTTGATTGAAATGAAACTATGAAACTAAATTCCATGTCCATAGTATATAGATGAGTTCATTTTAGATAGTCAAAGAAAGATGTGTCAAGAATATAAGTTGATGACACAAGTATGCATTGGGGATGGGGGTGATTTTCACATTACTAAAAGTTCACCCTTTTGAGAATCCATCACAATAGAGCTTCAAAATCTGGAAGAAGGACAACTTCTAATCATCCATCACCCATGACATCGAAGACCAAAACTACAAATTCCAAGAACCCTAACCACCACATCAAGTCATCCTTCAACTTTGGTTCTGGGAACCTCATGATCCCCCTTTTGGATAACACAAGACCGAGCAAGAACACAACAAACACACACATGAAATCAAATAGGATAAGAATAATGCACCCAAGGATTACACGATTCAGACAATGTGTTCTACATGCATGGGAGAACAAATACATATCTTTTCATTCCATCTAAGACAAGATTACATCTGAGTCAAAAGGGATATCACCTTTTGATAACCCTACCAAAACCATCGAAAGAAGACTCAATCTTATAGAGTTCCTTATTCTAGTCTTCTGCCTTTAGCATTTCAGCTTCCATCACCTAGACGAGACCGGGTGTGCTTCTTCTGGATCCACCTATGCCGTCGAGTCTGGTCCCATCAGCACCTTTGTCATAAATTTTCAATCATAGTGAACTCATGGACTAATCCCACTCTTTATAGTGCTCCTAAACAATCATCCCATCAACACCAGTATTCAATATGTATGGGTGACCCTCTATTGAACCATACAACCTTTATTCCCCTATAGCATCGATTTCACTAACTGCCAACCCCTGGTGAAAAAAATACATTTCCTTTCACTCCATACTGATGACTTAAAAAAATCATCCCATAACCACATTTATGAGGTAAGACTTCCACATTTCTCTATTAGTGACTCCACTTAAGTCATGAACCTCATCACTAAAATCACTTACTCTGTAATTTTGTTCGACTATAAAAATCTTCCCCTTCTGTTCGCCTCACTGCACCCTCCAGACCCATGATGGCCTCCCTGAGTACATGAATCATATGGTCCTCCTCAACATTCTTAAACTGAGACTCTATTTTGCTCCATTTTTTGAACTCATCTATCCAGTTTATACTACTACTTTTGGTGAACTCACACCGTCTAGTGTACTTCCACCAACATGATGTATCTTGATGCTTTCTTATAACTTACATTAAACTCATGCTTTCTACTTCTAGTGAATTGACCCTTTCACATGAAACACTTCTGGTGAACTAAATTCAGTTTCCTAAACCTGAATACCATGGTGCTTGTGTTGTTGTCTCTATATGGTATCTCCCGAGTGTAACTTATAGTGAATAAACTTTTGAAGCTTTAAATACTTGACCTATAAAACATTTATCACACCAAAACTTAACAATATCATACTTGAGAATTGTTTTCTCAGTTTGAGTACAAAAATCTCCCACTGGAAGACTATAATTATTCTCATACCAAAGTCCCATCAGTTAGTTTCCATTCACCCTACTTACACAATATCCACATGGTTCTATACACCATGCTTCCTTATGAATGCCCAAGATACCACTGAAAGATCCCCTCTTTAGTTCTTTGGAACCTTGATCTTTCACTCTGGGACCTCTATGAAACTCATAAAAATTCCTCCATGGAAATCCTCAAAATAAAACATGCACCAAGTTTCCATACTTAATTTTTTATGAATTTCCATCAACAAGATGCGCCATATACCGTATCCATTACCTCACTCTATCAGACTTTATACATCCCCTAAGACCCTTCCACCAAGATTATGCTACTTTTGAGAGATTTTCAATGCATTTAAATCTAGAAATATCTTTGAAACTAACTTCCATTTAAAACTTTACCTTCTATAAATTTTGATGTCAGAATCATGATGAACACCCATTTAAATTTTGATCAATGCATCTGAGTCATCAATTTCCATTTTCTACAACTTCTTCTACCAGGTCTTGACCCTTTTAAGAATCCCACCTCCATCATGAGGCCCTTACTTTCCTCTAACAATCTTCCAATGATCGTTACTACAGAGTTAGAATCCCTTAAAAATAAAACCACACAAGGACTTAGTTAAATTACTTTATTAAACTTTAGTGTGACCCAAGGACACATATTCCATTGAATTTATAGATGAGAGAAACAATCACCTAATTTTAGACATTCAGAGTATCATCTAGAAGATCTGAACCCAAATGGAAATGAAATACCCTGTCACATGTTCTAGCTGAACCCAAACATCTTTTGTTGAATCCAACACATGCTTCTGGAAAACAAAATTCTACCCGATGACATCAATTTTAGGTATTCTAGGAAAGTATTCATGACTAAGGTAAACTAGCCAACATTCCTACAAAACTCCACACTGTCTTAACCTTATAATATTAAGAACCAACTTCTAATACCCTTGCATCACGGTTCTTTACTTTCATATAAGGCACTTTTAAGTACAATGACCTTAGTGAGAGAATCCACTAGAACTTTAACTTCAGCTGTGGTCATCAAAGATTGCACTATCTGCCACTGAGTTCCATAAAAACATTGCACAACTTAGAATTACCGTCCTTCCTCCTCCGTCACTCTCATGAACTTGTAAAAACCCATGCCTTAGATTCCTTATTTCAGTCATATGATCCCTAACATTCCAAACCCTATTCCAGATCTTGAAACCTTTCCACATGTTCTATATCCATGAATCCCCCATGCATGAACACCCATTCCCTTCCACAATTTCTACTACTTTCAAGTTTACCATCTTCCAATGAACTGGGGCCCTACTGCACAACACTTATTTCTGAAGATTGTCTCTTGTAAATACTTAGTAACATTCTCAATCACCCCCTCTCTCAACTAAAGGTTGGTAGAACCTCCAAAAATAGATCTTTTTGGGAATAGACCTTTTAGTTACCACCTACTATCCTTGATTTGAACTAAAAAATAACTTCTACATCGAGAAATACTTATGGGAACATTAATCACATGATTACAACTTCTAGAACAATCCCTATGATTACTATCCTAGCATTCAAGTTATCTAACCCTTGTATTGAATGATTTCTACATGAAATGGAATTACAAACCCTAGAGGAGTTGGAATGCCAGTGTCCTCCAAGATCCAAAACATCTACAATCATATCATCAAACTATTCCTATCCCATCCAATACTTTCCCTTAGAAATGTAACCCCCACTTAATATGGTCAATGTAAGGGATCATCATCTTTAATTATAAATTTCAATATTCTTCCACTAATATATAAAATACCACCCAATGAACGAAACACACCGTATGACTCTTGCTGACATTTGAAATTTTGATATCTTAACAACACCACTAGTATTTACTCTATCTTATGGTGACATTATTATGGTAACCTGATAGACCACATGATCATGAGTAACCCAATAACATTACATAAAACTTTTACTCCACTATGTTCCATTTTCTAGACTAAATATATTAAACTAATATCACTGATTCCAGAAAACTCACACCATCCATCATATTTCTAATGACTTGATGCATCCTGAGGTGTCTGATGAACTTTTGTTTAAATCATGCTTTATATTTTTAGTGAATTGAACCATCCACCTACTAAAATTTTGATTAATTGAGTTTAAATTCTTGAACCTGAGTTCCATGGTGTTAGTGTGGTTTCCTCCATTTGGGATCTCCTAAGTGTAAATTTTTGGAAATGAACTTTCAAAGATTCTAATACTTAATGTAGAAAACATTTATCATACTAAGACCTAACAATATAAAATCTGATTAATGAGATATTTCAACTAAGGGATTATATTAGACAATGAGAATTTTTATGTGGTTGTCAATGTTACATTATTAACTTCTTCCTTTATGGGTTCCTTTATGTATTTATAGATGTTGATATTGGAATTTAGGAAAGCCTGCCTAATTCCACTAAGGTAGAGACCTAGAGGGTCACAAACTTAGTGTTCCCATTGATCTCAATTAAATTCTATTTAAATTTAATTATTAGAATAAATATTATTTTCCAGACCATGGAATAATATTTATTTTGGGATTTATTGATCATAAATATCCTGTCACTATATTTGTGTGTGAGTTGAATATTAAAATCAATATTTATTCATAAGACCATGAATATTATAAATATTTTTTTGAATGAATAATATTTATTATTCAAGGTTCAGTAAATACAAAGGAGGAAGTGTGGACTGAGTTATCAGGTCCGGTGGAAATGATGTATTAAAAATAATTTAAATAAATATTAATTAATTTATTTAAAGAAATTAAATTTATCTTATCTAGGGGTTTAGCATATGTTAATAAAATAATAAAAATAATAATATTTAGACCTGGGGTTTAATAGGGATTAAGAGAAAAATAAAGGGATTATGCATAATTATTTAGTCTCCAATATAGCTCTTTAAATACATGGTTATATTATTTTATAGGGTTATACATTGTTATGAAAAACACATCACCTATAGAGAGTCTCTCAACCATAAAGGGAAATTATCCAAAACACTCCCAACAATTGAGAGTAAGATTCCACCTTCCTCATCCTCTCAATAAAGAGAAAACAAGAATAAATACTTCAACCTCAAAGGATTATTTAGCGACTAGAGTAAGCAATTCAAGATAATCAGTACCACCACACTAGCATCCATAGAACCATCAACGATTCTTTGAGATCAACAGGGAATGTGTAGAACACCATTAGATGGATTCTACTTTGGTTCCTCTTAATGAAAGTAAAATTGAACAAAGGATTGAATAATAAATGTCTTCTTTAAAGAAATAATCTCAATACTGAGGTGATAATTAATTTAAATTAATTATAAATTTAATGTGAAAAGATCCTCTCTTGGTTCTGGTGATATTTTTCAATTTTCATCGAAGAAATTCATTGTCCATGACATTTATTATCATGTACATTTTATATTATTAATTGAATCTAAAAGAAGATGTGTTTGGAATGACCCAAATAGGTTCTTACAACATGTGCATAACCATAAAGTTGTATCAAAGCAATCACATTAAAATTTATAATTACTTATTAATCATTGATCATTATAATCATTTGATGTTAGTTTCTTCATTTCCTAAAACTCATTATTTAAATAAGAATTTTGAGATTTATTCTTCTTCTTCATTCACATTCATATAACCAAAATAGGTTAATATTACATGAATAAAATTTAAAGAACCCATCTGAAGGTGCCAAGTATTATGAACATATAACACTAGATTGTATAGAATATAGCCTAAAGGTACATATCATGTATCCTAGTTCACTACACTAGAATGAGTCACAAATTTATTTCGATGTGTCATGTAATAAAAAACACACTACATCATTACACACCATGTGTTGGCCAACTAGGCTATAACATAAATTTCCAAATTAAATGGCATGTAACTCATGTACACATTGTGTACTCCACATGTTTTCATAGAGGAAAAACATGGTCAAACATGTGTCATGTATTTATTACATGACATGTAGGACCAAAATCTATGAAACATGGAGGATACATGATGTGTAGCTAGATTTTACACACCATATACCTCATAAATGTCTATGGATAAATACACAACCAATCCCTATGAGTGTATAATGAACATACGATGATGTGAAATGCATGACATGTAGCTGGATTGTACACTCCATGTATGTAACGACCCAAACATTCATCAATGGAATTTATACCTCTTTATAATAATTTCACATATAGTATAATTCACATAAAATCACTCATATACCATAGTAAAAGATTTATAAATGAATAATTAATGAAATAATATGCATTTCTAGAAGTTAAGGAACCAATACCAAATAAATAGTAACTTGACCTTAGGAATAGTAATATGACCCTTATGAATAAAAAACCAAAAAAATGAATACTAACCACACCCATGAAAGTATAAATAAAATTTTGGAATCTTATAAGTAAAATTATGGTATAATTATATAACAGTTTAAGTAAATAAATGTTTTAAAAATTATTAATTAAGTGTTGGTATTTTTATTAGTCATAAATAATTAATTAAAATTTTATGATTAATCTAATAATTTAAAAAATATTTATTTTTATAAAATTTATTCATAAATTATTATTTTTATGTCTTATGATTTTCATAAAATTTTATGAGACCTTAAATAATTTTTTAAAGTGTTATAAAATCAGTTGTAATTTTAAAATCTGTATTTTCCAAGTAAATGATGATTTTAATTAAAAACTAAATTACTCATATTTAGAAAATTATTTTCATAAAATGGAGTTCATTTTTAAATTCTATACATTGAAAATTGGTTAGGGTGAATTTTTGGGATTTTTTTGAAATACTTGAATTTTTGATGAATAGTAAAATATGATAATTTTTGATAAATGCTAAATACATGCATTTTTGAGTCATTTTTGATCTAATGATGATGTAAGAACCTTAATCTCAAACCATCCTTCATTATTTTAATATATTTATATATAATGTTTAAACTATTCATAGTCTTGAGCCAAAATAATAAACTAATGAATATAATATTGAGAAAACACCCCTCTCTTCCACTATAAATACCACCCCTCACACCTATCAAGCTTCTAGACTTACCTAAATTCTACCCAATACTCTTCCCTAGCCCTTAACCCATGTATAGAAGCTCTTGGTCTCATCAAAAGACCAAGCCTAGGTTCCTTGAGGAGGATCTCAAGAGGAGAGTTCAAGAGGTAAATCCTCTCTTTTTCTTTTAATTTCCTTTCAATTTCAATTTCTTTTCTTATTATATCCTCATATACCTTCATCTAAATGGAATGATAACTCCATTAACTTACATATACTATAATTATATCATGTTAATCTAAGATACAACATTAAACTTCCCCCCTCTCTTTTATTCTAAAAATAGAATCGTCGCCTATGATGTGTCAATTTAGCGACCATCGTTGGTGATACACTTTAATTTTACTTAAAAACCTTCAAGGATGTTAATAAGACCATTAAATAGTTTAAAAAAGAATTTAAATTTTATTTTATAATCCTTTTTATGTTATGGAAATAACATATACTCATAATACTAAATGATTAAACAAAACGAGTTTGTTGTGTTCGAAAAACCGCCAAAATTAACCTAAAATGATTATCATTAACTTCTATCTAATGAATCATCCTCATGATATGTAACAAAATACTTTGTAGTATCATTTAATATTATGTATTATCATTAATAACATATAATAACAATTATTGATGTTCATCCTCATTATAAATGAACTTCTATTCATGAATACAAGTGAACCGATCATGAAAACCATGAAAATGAATGTTCCTGAACGATGAAATTAAAATCTATAACTCATCCAAAGGACCATAAAAGAACATAATAAAACAATAATGAATCATATTCTTGTATAAAGGGTTATATAATTTATAATTAATTAATCTAATGTGATTATACAGTATATTAACATGAAGGAAGCTTTCAGACAAAAGGTAAGGGGATTTCTTGAACCCAACTCTCTTTCTTTGGGTTTTCCCTCTTTCACCACATATTCAGTATAGATAATCCTTAAAAATAATTTCTTCATAATTATCTTAACTTTTTTAAGATATAAATTTTTCTACTTGAGTTTATGATAAACACAATGTTTTCCAAAATAACTCTTCTTTTAAAAAAAGAACACACCTTTTACTTCTTTTTTTTGACTAAAACATAACTTTTTTATTATCAAAACACTTTTGAAGAAAAAGTGAGAAACCGAAAGTTACATATAATACATAAAAATGAAATCATAAAATAATTTAACCCAGATCAAGACTATAGGAACTAATCCTCCCCAGCGACTACATCGTGATGTCAAGATTTCACCTTCACATAACTGCTCGTCTAGCTATCCTATGTAGGGTTGCACAAGCCTGGTACCGACGACATAGCCATAACCTCTCAAACTTAAAAATATAAATGGGAATGATTTGGTGAATGGTTCCTAATCTTATCCTCATCTGGATCTGATCCTAGTAGTGTTCTGTTTGGTTTACACACAAAATTCAAAATGAAACCAAAATTCCAAAATGCTGCCACAAATCCCACCTATTACAGATTCAAAAAACTGACTCTAAAATTTTCAAATTTCAAATCCAAAAAAGTCATAGAAATTGATCCACAAGACAAAATCTATCCAATAAACCAAACCCATTCACTTCACCACCATCATCATGTCGCCAACCAAACACCGTCACCCTCTTCATGACAACACATCACTAAAGACTTCAACCTCCAGGACTCATCACTACTGACCTCTGTTCCAGCACAACCGATGACGTATAGACCACAACGTAATGAGAATAACCAACTGAATCCATCAATTCTATACAGAACACACACCAAATACATCAAACACATCATCAACACCAAACCACTAACACCACCATCGACACTATTCAAACATCCCACCAGAATGATGAAATCCATCAACAGAAACCACATACACGACACGAATGCCATCAAGAAGGAACACCAAACCCAAAAAAATAAGGATTTAAAGAAATACATATAACCAAATGACCCAAACTCAAACCAGAATGAACCAACCAAAATAAAACTCCACCAAGAACCAAAAAAATGAAACAGAGGGCCAAAGAAGAAGATACCAATACGAGAAGGGTTTCCAAGAATGCCGACGAACACTCAAACCAAACCTCCCAAATCTCTTAAGGAACCAACACACCAGATTGACTTGGAAGGGGTGATGGATCTAGAATACAGGGTAGAGTTTAGTGGGATAAAGACAAACCATCCACCACCATTGGCACCGGAACCTCCAACTCAAGGTCGATGATTCTTATATCAAGTATGTTATTCCCTATTTCATTTGGGAACCCAAATTTTATGAAGGTATACTTATGAAATGAAACCCATTCCTTTAAATGGGTTATTATATGTTCAATATTGATATATGTTCTATGTGGTATGTATGATAATGTAAATGTTGTGATGTGATGGGTGTGCACAGAATTACATAGCGTAATGTAAATGTTATGATGTGATGGGTGTGGCCAAAATTATATAGTGCTTCAATTCATTGGGTAATGTGAAGAACCTCATGAGTAAAGTGAAATATGCATGAACATGATGCTATATTTTTTCAAAACTATGTGTGGAAGTTAACCACTAAGACATGATATTTTATTTTTATGCATTGAAACATTTCATGCCTTTATCTAATGTTTCCTCTCATGAATATGATCCTTTTATTATGTTAGGATGATATTGATTATTCTCACCTCATGTTTTATTGCTTCGTGTTCTTATCTATCCTCTTACTGGGATTTTAGCTCACCCCTTTTTGGTGTATATCCTTAGGTGACTACATGAACTAAGGAAAATTCAAGGGAAAATAAGAATCTAGAGAAGAAGGAATTAAATAAATCTTTAGGTTTTATTTTGTAAATGTTATATATGGTCTTAATTTGACCAAGACACTAAAACATTGGATCCTTGTTTTGTAATGATTTTATGTTTTTTTTATTTAAAATGATGTAATAAGATATGTAAGAAAAATAAGGGTCTCTATAATGTATCCCATACCTTTTTATGATGAAAATAAAATTAATTAATTACTCTGTTAAACCATATCAACACATTCCAATGTGTCATTAATAGATAGTACACACAATGTGATAATTTTTATAAAATATTGAATGCTTAATTAATTTCTATGTAAAATTTGTAAATACATACTATGTATAGTTGTAATACGCCGAGTACTCCACATACATTAAAAGCATTACACACAATAAATTAACACATGTCCATGTGTTATTTATTAATAGTAAACACTATGTAATTACATGACATTCTATGTATGCTACATGCCTTATGAGTGTACAATACATGACCATGAAACATGCTAGGTAGTTTGGATGGATGCACCCCATTTTCCTCCAACTACATCCTATGTACTTAATTGATTTTAAATAAGATAAATTTATTTAATTTGTTTAAAATTATATTGAATGAGAATCTCCATGACCATTTGGATGGATATTAAGATAAATAAATAAATGGATTAATAAATATAATTAATTAATTTGATCATATTTTATCTTAATTAAGAATGATTTAAATGAATGTTAGTTTATTAAATGAATATTCATCGCATGCATGGATGATCATGAGATTGATCGACCTATGAATGTGTTGGATTTATTTTAATTTAATTATTTCATAGTTTTTTTCAATTATTATTATTAAATTAAAATGATGGACTATTTGTTATCCCATCCTCTTATTATATAAGGACCTGTGTTCCCACAATTTCTTTTATATAAACCTTGTAACTATTCTATTGGTTCCCCTCACTTGCATGCGAGTAAAGAATATATAATGCTGGAGCTCCCATGAAATTGGAGGTGGTTTAATATAGTGTTGAGGTTAAATCAACCCAATTAAAACTCATGATCATGAAACATAATTTATTCTATCTTATGCATGGCTATTTATTTTATGGATTCTTTATAATGATCACATAAATAAATTAATTAAATAACAAGCATGATTAGATGGAATAAAATAAAAGGACTATGCATATATGTTTTATCGACAAATGGTTAATTAATTATATAAAATTAAAATAATATTAACAAGGTATGTAAAAGGATAAAATAATAAATTATACACATAAAAAAAAATTCCTCAATAAAATATTAAGTCATGATAATATTTTCATTACTTAAGTGATGGATAGAACCATAGTTTGAAGTAATTGTATGGAAAAATTCCGAGTGATTTAAATTATCAAGAAGTTCTAACTAAAGTTTTGGGTCGTCTTAACTAGACAACATCAAGGATTTATTATCATAGTAAGACATGGTGCTACTCAAAGAAAAGTGTTGAGGAAATACGAGTAAGTATTTCAAGATTGGGGAGTCTAATCAATGAATCAAAGAGCTACAAGCTATCAGTTTTCAAGTCTGATTACCAAAATACCTTTGAATAATTTGACATGCCAAAGTATAGATTATGATAAGGTAAATATGGATCATTTCTACTAGAATTAGTAAATTTCTATTCCAATGGAGAGGGATATTGGGACTTGATAAAATAGAAGGATACTAATAAGATAATTAAAAAAAATTATTTCATCTGACATATTTTAGCAATCAAAATAAACTACTAATAATATAATTTTATATTGTTTTAGTAAAATTAAAAGTTAGTCAACCACATTATCCCTATGATCCAATTGAATAAATAAATTCTTCTTATCGGCATAAACTTCAAGGAGTTGTATAGGTTCTTGCACATTATTATATTCCAAGAATGGATGTTATACATGTTGGAGTCCCCCATTCCTGCTGAACATACTAAGGATCTAGTGAGGATGAGCACAATATCTTCCAAAGGCATTTGGATGATATTCTAGATGTAAAATTACTTATGTTATCATCCATGTATAGTGATCTCTATAAGCTCTATGAAGACAAGAATTTATATGATATGTTGGCCCATCTCTAAGATATTTATCAAGAGAGGGATAAGTATGAGATACCTGAGATCTCCATGGAACTATTTATGTGAAATCTTGAAGAAGGTGAAATGATGGGACCTTATGTAGTCAAGATGATTAGATAAATCAAGTATATATACATCTTATGTTTCAGTCTACCTAATGAGTTCCACATATATCTAATTATTTCCTCACTACCTCAAATATTCTCGAGTTTTATTGTTAATTTTAATATGAAAAATATAAATAAATATATCTTAGATATCCTCAAATTGATTTTCTAGGATGATAATGATATAGATTATGAGAAACCTTGTGTCCTTATGGTGAATAAGAGGAAAGGAAAGGCAAAGAGCACCAAGAGTAACTCAAAGTCTAAGCATCTACACACCACCCTTACAAGAAGAGGAGTATCAAAGGAGAAGTGAGGGAGTAGGAAATTATCTATTTTGGATATGGAAAGAAGGTCCACTAGAAGAAGAACTGCACTATAATGAAAAATAAAGGGGATTCTTCAGATGAATTCATTATTGAGTGAAATATATCTATTTTTATAAATTGTGTATTTATGTAGCTTACAATTATCCCATCTGTATCTAATTATATGAATCAAGTATATTTAGAAGAGGTGAATGGGGTGAGGTGAATTAATGAGCTAACAAAAACTTTAGACTCGCTACGGTAGCTATTGGATATTACCACATCACATTACAGAATAAAATTATATTATTTTTGAAGAGCTATTATTATATACCATTTGTTACCAAAAAACATTATTCTTATTTCCAAACTTGATATAAATGGTTTTATTTTTAAATTTGGAAATATAAATTACTTATTTTAAAAAATAAAATTTTTATGGTGATACATATCAACATAATGGTCTTTATGTGTTGGATTACATGAACCAAGTAATGAAAATTGATAATTAATTAGGTTCAGATGACTCATATCACACCCAACTATGGAATTAATGACTAGGTTTTGTATGTTAAAAGTGTTTGAATAATTTGTACCAAGATGTATATTTAGATTATTTTTAATTAAAACCACTTTTCATATGTTTCATTATTGTTTATAAGAAAAAATGAACTAATCTCTATTTATTGAAAAGGGTGAAAAGGATATAAAACTTATAGATTTTGTCTATTAAGAGGTGTGTGAATCATTTCCAATTGAAGAAATGGGTGTATACTAATACTTCCTAACTTTTAATAATGAATTTAGTAGATATGTATATTTATAATTAATTAGGTATAATTCAGAATCCTTAGATAATTTCAAGGAGTATAATAATTAATTTTAGAACCAACTTGGTAAGAATATAAAGTAACTTCGCTCAGACTATGGAAGGGAATATATTAACTAAGAGTTCATTAATTATTTACGAGAGTTTGGGATCCTATATCAACTCATCCCTCCTAATAAACTATAATGGAATGATATTAGTGAAATAAGGAAACACACTTTTTTAGACATTGTGAGATCAATGATAAGTCATGCAAGTCTTTCATTATCCTTTTAGGGATACACATTATAAACAGTAACATATACTCTAAACTGAGTAAAAAATAAAGTGGTAGATAGTGTTCCATTCATTCTTTAGAGTGGAAAGAAACACTCTTTATCACATTTATGTGATTGGGGATGAAAATCATTTGCTAAGGCCTCTTTAGGAAATGAACTAGCACCCCAAGGCACTAAGTGTATCATTATAAGATATACTAAGGAAACTAAAAGGTATTACCTATACAAACCCTCATACAAGAAGTTAATAGTGGTATGAAAATATATATTTATTTAGGGGATAAAATCTTCAAAATAGATAGTGGGAGAAAGATAAACTTGGATGAAGTCATGGTTCAAGATATAGAAGTGTTGGCATAAGAACATATTCCACAAATCCCTATAGAAGAGGATGTTCCAGAGACATAAGTATTGCGCAAGAGTACAAGAGATGTTAGATAACCTAAAAGATTTGTTTTTATAGTCACCAAGGTCGGTGAATCATTATTAGTTGATAATAAAGAATACTTAACCTATAAGAAAGAAGTAAGTGGCACAAAATCCACCAAGTCTCAAGATTCCATGAATTTTGAGCTAGATTCCATATACCAAAACCATGAATGGATTTTTTTAAACCTTTAGTGGATGTAAATACCATTGGTTTCAAATGGGTATTAAAGAAGAAACTTGGAATGGATAGATAATTCTGTACCTATAAGGTATGATTGGTTGTAAAAGGTTATAAACAACATTAAGGCATTGAATATGATGAAAATAAAAGGACCAGTCAGGATCTGTGAGACCACTGAGAGCAGGGGGGGTGCATCAGTGGTCTAACTTTTTAAGTTTTTCCTCTTTCAAAACAACCTTCACCTTAGGTTATAGATAATTTATTTTCTGAAAAAACACACACAAGTAAACCCACATGAACATAGGAATTTACAAGGTTCACTACTCAATAATAGAAAAAAGTCCTTGGTATGATATGAAAAAAATATGATATCATAAATCCACTAGAAAATAATATTTTTTGGTTTACAATAAGTAGGGCATATCTATCACTTTCATATAAATATATTAATTTGATAGTGAATTTTATTCTTATACTATAATATGATACAATATTTTTTGCAATGACAAAATAACCTTCACCAATAGGCTTTAACACATCATCACTATGCTGTTTTAATTCTTCACACTTTCCTTTCTACAAGTTAGATTGGTTCTATCTTTGATTTTTTGTACAACAATGAGCTTGAATATCCATCCAAAACATTTCCATTTGGTACCTATACATCTGATAATTCTCTATCTAGTACATATATGTATAATACTTCTTTTTTTAGAACATATCCATCTGATACTTCTCTGTCTAGTACCTATCCTTCCGATACTTCCCTATCTGGTACCCATGTTTGGTACTACTTATTTCGATACTTCTCTATTAGATACTTCTCTATATGGTGCTTATTTTTACAGAACCCTATATCCAGTGCTTTAAAAATCTCTCAATATTCTTAGTCGACAACTCACTTCTTTAATAACTATTTCACAATGCACCTGATTCCTTTTATATACTCACCATTTTTCCAAAAAATAAGGGATAATCATGAACTTTAAAATTTTAATTTCGCACTCCATATTTGAATTGCCTGCTTGAGTATTCCTTCAGCTGAACAACTTAAAACTTTTTAAATAATTTCCTCAAATATCAACATCAATGATATTCAAAGATTTCTGAAATATTATCTAGAATCAAAACATTTCCTTCATGATTATTGAGGCATTTAACATCCAAATCAACATCATTAGAATGAATTAATTTAAAAAGAATTTATAAATATCCTAAAAACTCTATTAGATTCATCATGATAAGAACTCCTATATCCAATAATGCTTTAAATGTTTCCTATGTTTGGATATTTTCAAGTTACTATGTACAATGACTCTATTTAGAAAACTCTATCCAATGAATTTGTTTAGAAACCTAGGTCCGATGACTTCATTCAGAAACCTCTGTATGATAAACTCATTCAGAATCCTTTACTTGATGAATTCATTTGGAATCCTTTGTCCAATCATGATGTTTAGTAATTTTAAGAACAAAAAGCCATAAAATAATTTACCTTTTCCACTAAACTTATTCTAATGTCCCTATGAATAATTTTAGACTAACACTTTATCCCATCTTCTGTCCAATCACCTTAGTTCGATAGTCTCCGTACGATCACCTCTATCAACTAGAATACTAATTCTACCCATTAAATCACCTCAGTATGATACACTTCTTATAACCATGTATGTATTCTACACTTCTATTTATATATCTGAAACACTTTATAAATACAGATCAAAATTTTTAAGTGATTTATATACTGACCAAAAAAACAACACCATAAAAACTTTCCTTCCAATTAACTAGATTATTTTCAATTCAACTACACCTCAAAATCTATTGGTGTTAACAATATAAAAATTTGGATTTTTTTTCAAACAAGGAATATAATTCATTAAATATATGAAATTCAAGAAATGGATCACTATCCAACAATTCTAATCCCGCATGAGCAAGATCGATGTCGGAAAAAAGAACCATTTAACAATAAATCTATGTCATCTATAAATTATTGATCAACAACCGTTCCAAAATTCTTTCATTACCAAATCTTTATAACCAAAATTGAATCTAATATATTAGAAATAGTTCCTACAATCACTCAAAAAACTGTTAAAATAGTTCACGCACATGATGACATCACAAATTACCCCTTTTAAAAACTCCCCTAAATATATATTTTACATTGATAGGAAAATAACATATTAATAGATAGATTTATATTTTCATATTTTCCCCCGTTTGAAAAAAATACCCAAATAAAATAAGAGAGAGGGTATAAATATCACATACATTATCCTTGAATAGAGTGAGTTTAAAAACCTATTACTAACCTTAGCTTCTGAAATTTCTATTTTGACAGTGGTTCAGTAAAGACATTAGGAACTTGATTATTTATAGGAACAAACTCTAGATTTAGTTCATTTATTTAAATTTATTTTTTATAAAGTGATATTTAATATCAATGTGATTATATCTTAAATATTTCATTGGATTCTTAGTGAGATTGATATCACTATGATTATCACAACCCAAGAGAAGGAGAGGATTCAAATCAACCAAAAAAATCTTTGACTTGTGTCTTTGTCCACACTAATCATGCCATATCTTGATAGGTAGCTACATACTCATCTTATATAGTGTTTAGAGTCATTTTAAATTTCCTTATTTTTATTATAACTTACATATATTTCCCCTAGAAAGAAAACTACACATGATGTAGATATTTTTCATTGACACAACCTACCCTATCTTCATCTACACATCCAAAAAAAATCATCTTTCCCTTATTATAATACTTTATAAAATAATCTTTAGTACCCTTAGTGTATCTAAGAATTATTTTTATAGAAAAAAAATGTATCATTTTTTTATGAACTTTGAAATCTATCACACATGGTAACAACATAAACCAAGTCTTATCTAGAGGCTGTTAAATACTACAGGTTTCCAATAAATTTACTAAATTCTTTAGGAAAAATATTTCTCACAAATTCATCCTTAAAAAGTTTTGTTCCCATTGATATAGATGTGGAAACTGGTTTTGAATATTCCCTTCCTAATCTTTTAAGTAATTCCTTGGAATATTTTTATTATGATAAGAAAATGCGATCATTCTCTTTATAAAATTTAAAGCCAAGAAAATACCTCATTTATCCCAATATAGAAATTTTAAACATCTTCATTTCTATGGAAAATTCATCACAATATTATTCACTATTCCATGTGAATATAATATCATCAAAATAATCAATCATTATGAAAAAAACTCTTGATTTTATTTTATTTAGATGTTTTTGTCCACTCTTTATTTTCTGAAATTCAAATTCTTCAGACAAGTATCCATCTTAGAATACCAAGATAGTGGAACTTATTTAAACCAATAAAAGCCTTATTAAACTTGAAAATATAGTTTTCATATTGAATAAGTAATAAAACACATGGTTTCTCAATATAAACTTATTCTTCCAACTCTCCATTGAGAAAATCATACTTAAAATCCTTTTAGAAAAGCTTATATATAATTTGTGCAGCAATAACAAGAAAAATTATATTTTTTTCAAGTATTTATACTAGAAAAAACTTATTATTAAAATCAATGTCTTCAACCTATGAGTATCCATTACAAACAAATCTTTTTTTTGTTTCCCATCACTTCACCCCTTTCATTCAACTTGTTCCTAAAAACCCACTTTATTCCAATCACATTTTTATCTTCTGGTTTGGGTTAAATTTCCCATGCCTCATTTTTCTCAATCCAATACAATTATTAATTCATGGACTTAATACACTCTTGATGATCTAAATATTTTTTAAAATATCTTGGTTCAACCTATGAAAGTAAATAGATTTATGAAACTATCCTCATTATTCTTCTAGTTTGAACCTGTTTTCCTTAATCTCTAATGATATTTTGGACCTATAATAACTTCCACATCCTTGGATAAACACTTATTTGATCAAATTTTCCAATATTCTCACCTTTGACATTAGTAATTCATGGTCTTCCAAACACACTTAAATATTTAAAATTCTTGGTTTCTTTATAATACATCTCATATTTAGTCATATCAAAGATTTTTCTATAGAAACATTGATTCTAAATGAGAACTACTACTCCAATATCTTTTCCCCAAAAGAATCAATAAGTATCATGTTAAATTATAATGATTCAGACCATTTAAACCAAACTTATATTATTTCTTTAAAAAACACCATTCTACTATGGTATGTATGGTGCATTAATTTCACGATGAATGCCATTATTTTCAAGATAAACTTTAAAATTACCATTTGTGTATTCAACACCATTATCAATTTGAATCTTCTTTAAAGAGTGTCAAAATTACTTTTCATAACTTTCCTAAAACTATTAAAAATTTTAAGAGACAACCACTACACAACAATCATTTAACAACACTAGAAATGGCCTTTATTAGTGCTAGAAAAATGATGACAACATGAGAGACATTAAAATCCCATGACTTTTATTATGGATGAAAAATAACTGATAAAGTGGATATTTATCAGCACTGATAAAGAACACATTTATTAGAACTTTTTAAAGCACCGCTAAAATAATACTTTATCAGCGTTGTAGAAGCATTGATAATATATACCTTTATCACCACTTTTATAAGCATTGATAAATGTGTTTTTATCAGTGATTTTAAAAGTGTTGATAAATATGTTCTTTATAAACACTTTAAAAAGTGATGCAAAAAGGCCATACTATAGTATGGTGTAACGACACACTACAACACCACTGCAGTGTGCTGTTATAATGCACCGTAGCACTAGAAGCACCAGAAAAACACTAGATATATCAACAAAAACAAGTCCAAATACATAATTTAAATGAAATAAAATTTACAACACAAATACAAGAAATAAACACTATATTATATAAATTTCAAACACTTCTTTATATAATTACATAAATACAAATTATTACATACATTCAAAAAAAATTCTAACTATCAATGTTACCATGACTTCAATTGACTTTCATTGTCAAACTGCCAACACTGCATGAGAAGCTTTGAATAAACCACATAAACTAGAACAAAAAAATCCACCTATATAAGAAAACAATCATTATGTGAGTAATACTAAGAAGAAATAAATTAAACAAAAATATGAAATAATTCATTAATTATATGGACAATAATTTTACTATGAAAACATCAATATTACCTCTGTAATTGAGAAGAGATAGAATCATTGCACTTCTTGAAAAGGTAGTTGAGGTAACTTGAAATAAATTGATAAATTCACCACTTTAGGGGTGAAAAGGTTTTAAGGGATAAGAAGCATGAAAGTTGGACAGAGCACCCCAACTTGAAAAAAATAATCCACCTATATAATAAAACAATTATTATGTGAGTAATACTAAAAGAAATAAATTAAACATAAATAAGAAACAATACATTAATTATATTGATAATGATTTTACTATGTAAACATCAAGATTACCTCTGTGATTGAGCAGAGGCAGTGTCATTTCTGTTCATGAAAATGCAATGGAGGTAACTTGAAAGAAAGTGATAAATGCACCACTGTATGGGTGAAAAGATATTAAGGGAGAAGAATAATGAAAGTTGGATAGAGAAGCCCAAATCGAACAAAATAATTAACCTGTATAAGAAAAAAATTATCATGTGAGTAATACTAAAAATAAATGAATTAAACACAAATATGAAACAATACATTAATTCTATAGACAATGATTTTACTGTGCAAACATCAAGATTACCTCTGTGATTGAGTATAGGAAACATAGTTTCTCTTCATGCAAAGGAAGTGAAGGTAACTTGAATGAAAGTGATAAATGAACCACTACATGGGTGAAAATATTTTAAGGGAGAATAAGAATTAAAGTTGGACAGAACACCCCAACTCAAATAAAAGAATCCAACTGTATACAAAAACAATTATTATGTGAGTAATACTAAAAAGAAATTAATTAAACATAAATATGAAACACCACATTAATTATATGGACAATGATTTTATTGTGAAAACATCAATATTACATAACACAAAAAAAATCAAGTTACCCAATTACCCATGATTCCCTTTTATTTGTGCTCAATCAAGTTTCACATTCACATGTCACTAACATAGCAGATTTACACACACAAGTCATGCTAAACAAAGTACACATTATGGGACACTAATTGCACACCCAAACCCCATTTTAAAACATACACACACCAAATCATTTCAAAAACATGCCTCACACATATTATTTATATTAATAATTCATTTAAAAAGTTTTCTAAAATAACCCCCAGAGGCACTGTGAGGTTTTATATAAAAAATACACCCAAGTTCACATGAGAATGCTAATTTTAAAATCAAATGCACCGCATAACCACATTGAACATAATTTGCAACACTTATATAATTTAATAAATCTATTAAATAATTTATATAACACTTCCAAATAAAAAAACCAGAGTTTACACCAATTCACAACCAATTCCATAGCAAGTCCCTTTTTTTGACAATTTGTACACAACCTGAAATCATTTTCAAAACATGTTTTCCATCCTTTAAAACAATTTACAATTCATATTAAAAAAAGGTACAACATGTTCAACATGGAAAAGTATGTCAATTTACTTTAAGAACTTACTTCTAAACCAATCCACATTTATGCGCCTTTGAAAATATGATCTTTACCTTTCAAACAACCCATAAAATCCTTTTGTAGAACACCACACTAAAAAACACACACACAACATAGCCATCTTCAATTACAAAACCCAAACCCAACACAAAGCATGCTAAACCCTTCGAAAACATATTTTTCATCAATCACACCATTTAATAAACCATTTTCACATCCCAAATTTCATTTCTAAAACAAATTCTTTATTATTTAAACACTTCACAACTAATACTCAAAAACACACAATAAGGCTAACATGCCCAAAATGATCCAATTCCCATCAAAAATCCTTTTTCAACACACGTGCACCTTAAGCACCCAAAAAACACATTTATCACTACTCAAACAATTAATTGAATACTTCCACTGATTTTTCACAAAAAGGCCTATATAGAAACATAAAAATTTCTCTTTAGAAAATTTATTTTCAACACAAATGCATGTCAAATAATTTCCAAAACATGTTCACACCACCAAAATAAATTATAGAGCATGTAAAAATTAACCAAGAGAGAAAATTAAATTATCCAAAATTATTAGGGCATGTAACCAACTACCTTGGGCAGAGAAATTGTCAGAAAGTGATGCGAAACCCCATCCACATCGCAACCGCAATCGAAAATCAGATGTTGGAAGAGATGTTCGTGGAATTGGAGCATTGAAAATAGTTGAGTGGTGTGATTCGAGCTTTGATTCACCGAGGAGGAGTGCTGACAACGAGTGGATTCTGTGGAAATATCATGATGTCGCGATGAGTTTGTAAATGGTTAGGGTTTTTAAAATAGACTGGGGCACTTTTATCAGTGCTTACAAATAAGTGCTGATAAAGATCCCTTTTCTCAGAACTTATTAATTAAGTGCTGATAAAATGACTCTTTATCAGTCCTTTCTTAGTACTGATAAAGGTATGTATTTATTAGCGCTAAAAACATGATGATAAATCAATCTTTATCAGCACTAAAACATTAGCTCTGGTAAATGTTAATTTTATCAGTGTGTTGGTTAGAGACGATAAATTCTCATCTTTATCAACGCGAATAAAGTGCTGATAAAGATGATTTTATCAGCGCTTATTACTTATGCGTTGATAAAGGATTTATAATTATAATTATAAATAAAAAATTGTAAATATTTATATATAATTAATAAATATATATAAATATAAATCTAGTAAATATATTCCTTTTTAAATATATTTATTATAATTTCATAATTATTTATTTATAGTTATTGAAATATTTTTAAAAAATAATATTTATATATTTATATATATTTATGTAATTATACATACATATATATATAATAAATATATATAAATATAAATATAGTAAACATATTCATTATTTAAGTAATTTTATTATAAATTTAATAATTATTTAAATAAATATATATTTATAATTATATAAATATTTTTTTTTAAAAAATATTTATTTATTTATAATTATAAATATATAATTGTATAAATATTTTAAATATACATTTATAAATATATTTATTTATAAATATTTTTTATAAATATTTTTCAACATTATTAATGAATATTTCCTTTTAAGTGCATTCATCTATGCTAACATTGAGTGAAATTGAATAAATTAAAAATACGTACACTTTAACAATATTGAAAGAATGGATAAATTTGGTGTCTGTGCATTGTATATAAAAATACATTAATTATTTATATATAAAATCAATATAACACACATTTGATCTATATTAAATTAAAAAATCAAATGACATTAAATTATATGTCGAGTATTATGCGATTATAGTCAATATTTTTAATTCATATTAATTTTTAATTATATACCATTATTCAATTAACATACGACTATTTAATGTAAAGCGCATAAATAATTTTTAATATATAAATCATATTTATATACATTACTATATATCTATATATTTAATATATACAATTTAATAACATTAATTATCATACTTATCTAATTAATAAAATGTTTAATAATTAATAATGTATAATCAATCTATTCATTTTTATTAATAATTATTTAATTAATAAAATTTATAATATTTTTTTAATAAACAAATATTTTTAATTTATTTAATTATTTTATTCTATTCATATAAATATTAACCAGCACTAAAAATAAAGTGTTGATAAAGGATACCCTTTTTTAAAGCTAAAATTAAAGCCTTGATAAAGGATACTCTATATTAGTGCTAAAATTAAAGCGCTGAAAAAGGATTGCCTTTATCAGTGCTAAAAATAAAGCACTGATAAAGAATACCTTTATCAGTGCTAAAAATAAAGCACAGGTAAAGATTTCCTTTATCAGTGCAAAAAAATACACGCTGATAAAAGGTTAAATTTATCAATGCTTTATTTAGCATTGATAAATATGTCATTTATTAGCATTTTGTTATAGCGCTGATAAATACCAACACTGTTAAAGGTGTGTTATTTGTAGTAGTGTCCTTTAATTTATGTTTCAAAAACATAGTATATGTAATATGAGTGAAATCATCAATAAAGGAAATAAAATACTTATCTCTATTTTTTGATTACTTTATCATGGGCCCACATTTGTTAGAATGAATAAGCTCCATGTGATGAGTTGTATGTATCCCAACCCTCTTATGTACTGAATTTGAAATCTTCCCTTTATAACACTTCGAACAATACTAATCTCTTCTTCTTATCATGCCAGGAAGATAATGTATACTTCCTCTCTTTATCAACTTGTTCATATTTCTCTGGTATATATATCTAATACTTTTATTCCATAACTGATTTTCTTCCAACATGCTCATATAACATGAAATCTATTCATCTATGAAAAGAAACAAATTTCCCTTGGTTCATTATCCTCTTATTACAACTTTCTCATCTTCAAGTATTTTAACAAAAAAACCCATCTATTGAAAAAAATACTTTTTTCCTCCATCACAAAGCTACAAAACACTAAAATTAGTCCATAAACCAATATGGAACTTCTAGATTTAAAATTTTCTTTTATAATAATATAATATCCAATACCTTTGATTCTGAGTGACTCATCATTTCCAAAATTCACTATCTTTTCTTTTAATTATTTCACATTTTTAGCAATTTTAAATATTTGGTCATATCTGAAGAACACCCACTATCTAATATCCAAGGATATTCTCATTTTGTGGCATTGAGTGCAATTTTTAAAAAATAATGCATTTTCTTTACCATTTTCCCCATTCACATGAGGATTTTAATATTTTTTATATATTTTTTTGATCTAGTAACGTTATAATATATCCTTTAGTTATATTTCTAGGCTGATCACATATTTCATAAATAGTTTCCAGTGGTTGAAATCTATTTTCTATTTTCAAACTGTATTTTTTAAGTTGTCTTCTTTGACTGGTTTTACTTCCCATAAAACTCTATCTCTGATACCTAATAGATTTATTATAGTGTTGATGATTGAACCGTTATATTTTCATTATATTCTCAAAGCCTCCACAAAACTATCAATATAAATATAAAACATATTTTTTTATAACCTACATGTTGTACATAATTGTGTATCTATATTTTAACATTTTTCTAACCATCAAACATAGATACTTATTATGAACCAAAGTTTTGGTAGAATCTTGATATCATATTCTTCTTTAAATTATACTTCTTCTCAGCTCTAAAAGAGTATCTGGTTTTGATTTTTTCCCTAAAACTTTGATTTCTTAGAAACTTTAGAATTTTATTCTTTACATGTTTTATCTATATACATATCACTCTTAAATTTATTATTCTTATAAACACCCACAACCTTATTATTAACCTATGAGGATGATATTTTTTTTATCTTTCTAAGATTTACACTTTTTAGATATTTCACCAAATTCAGGAATTGGGTTTTGAAAGTTTGATATTCCTTATTTAGTTTTAGTTATTGTAACACCCCAAGCTTCCATGATACACTTCTCTTTGAATAATATAGTAGCGTGTGTTGTATGCAACTTCGAGATTCTAACACACCGCGACCAATCAAACTAGCCGTTATGAATAGTAATACCCACTTTTTGAAATTTTATAAATTTTATCTCTCAAAATGGAATTAATTTTTTGATTCAGAATATCGAATTTATCCTAGGGTAAAATTTTGGTACTTTTCGGATAACTTTTATATTTTGATGAATAGTGAAAATTACTAAATTTTAATTAAAAACAACTTTTTTAATCAAAATAATTAATAGTGATAAATTATGAATTTGAGTTGTTTTAAAGTATATTTATAATATATTTTTACCATATAATACAATTTTGGTCATTGGACATAATTTCACATTTAAACCGGACATAAACAAGTGTCAATCTTTTGATAGTTATTATCTCTTAAAAACACGTTTTTTGTTTTGACAACGGGAATTAATTTTAAATTAATTTATGAAACTTCTGTGTTTTGAATTTAGAAAAATGGATTCCATATTTATAATAATGAGTTCAAAATTTTTTAAATAGGTAACATTTATTTTTATACATTTTTAATAATTACTTCGGTAAATATTTTATTTACCATGGTAAATCCGGTAAATAAGGGTAAAAAAATAATATTATAATAATAATAAATTACCCTAAAATGTGTCCTAACCTTATTGGTGGATACATTTCCGACCATGGGCATCTTTGGGTCGATTTTGGGACCCCATGGAACCACTTGTTGGTGATAGGGACACTTTATATTAATTAAGTTAAAGTAAATACAAAAATGACATAAGCATATATCTTTTAGAAAAAATTTTTTTATATAGGGTTATATATAAGATAAATTCTATTTTAAATATTAATTAGAAATATAAAACTATTTCCTACATAATTGTATTTTATTTATAATTTTTAGACATTAAATAATTTAATTTATTTATGACACAATGGTGATGTAGTAATTACCTAATTAATGAAGTATTAAAATAATTGATATTATAAATATCCAAATAAATGTAATTTGAGACTTTTTATGAATTAAACTATTTTTATAGGTTAATATGACATGTTATTATTCATTTAAGTATGTTTTTTAGAAGTAATCATGCTGTTATGATTTTCAAAAAAATCAAATACCAAATATTTTCAAAATTGACATAAAAGAATTTTTAAAACAAATATTATATTATTAAATGATATTAAATTCCTAAAAATCTAAGGTTTGGCCAAGAGACTTATATCATGATAGGTGTATCATTAATGTACCACTTGGGGGTCTCTTGGATTTATATGGTATGTTTATTGACTATATAATATAAAAATACAAAGAGACATGGTAAGTGTCAAACTAATTAACTAAGAGTTAAAACTAAAAGACAAGGTTAATAAAGTGACCCAAACCTGTATAAAACCTCTTGGTTGAGTGGTTTTAGACCTATCCCCACCTTAAAATTTAAATAATCCACTTTTTATCCATTAGAAACCGAATATGAATTTATTATAAAATAATATTTCTAGCTTTTCCAATGGTGCCCCTCACCCCTCTTATAAAAGGGCACTCCCCCTTCTCTCAATTTCACACCTTCAAAGCCTTTGGGCTCATCCGAACTCTGTCCAAATACCCTCTAAAATATTCTACCCTCATCCTAGAGGCCTTACTTTAGTCATAAATCCAACCTAAGGAGCCCTTTTGATCAAATCAAAAGAAAGAACCTGAAGAAGAGGTAATGATTTCACCACCCTCTTTCAAGTTCCTTCAACTTATTCTTTCCATGTTATTTCCATTATAAAATAATAACTCCAGTATATTATCTATACTGTGATTTTATTATAATTATGGAACAACCAAATTCATTATTCTATCCATCCCTTTAATGACATGTCACCATACGTGTGTACATACGACCTACCGTCTCCACGTCATTGTGTAATTGTTATTCAATATATTATTATATATATGGGTATAATAATGATGTATAATTCATGTAAATAATAAATATAATATGATAATTATTCTGTATATATGATATACCATCCAATTATATATTATTTTAATATCAAAAGAATGATATTGTCGCTCGTGCGTACGTACGGACTACCGTCTCCACGAACGTGATGAGATTCATTCCCCATAATATCCATTCAAGAATAATTCTCATTTGATGATTAAAAGTAATGTTTAAGAACTTTATATCATTTTGTATATGAATAAGATACAAACTATCCATAACAAACAAGACTTATGGAACAAAATATATAAAAGAAAATGAGTAAGTTAACACCCGAAACGACGATAATACTAAAATATTATTAACAAAGCATTATTAGAAGATAATATATGATATCATAATTATGTATATGGTTCTTATATAATTTAATAACAATTTTTTAACTATTATACCAGAGTTTAACATACCATCGACTAAGGAAAAGTACAAGGTAAGGGTTAATTTCACAATCTCTTTATTATCTGAGGTTGTTTTTACGTATCTACTAGGACATATTTATTATCCATGTCCATGTTTCATGAAAGAGTTTAAAAAGGGATTCTTTTAAGGTAATTTTTACTAAAACATCAATTCAAATTTTTTAAAATTTTATTCTTCTAAATCTTTCTCATTAATGTCCATGTCTTCAAAATGGTTTTTAAGGATTTATTTATATGGATATGAATGTTTTTAAAATATTAATTCCTTTAAAAAAGTTTCAAAGTGGTATGAGACAATTTGATCCAAAAATGTCTTTAAATGTCTTCATTTCTAAATTATGTGACTTTTTGAATGTTTTTTTTATGAAAAAGAGATATATCTCTCAAAGAGTTTTACAAATCATTTTCATCTATGTCAACATACTTTGATGGATTTTAAAATTGTTTGATGTTGATTTATTATGATACAAATATTCCATATTGTATTGAAGGTTTTTGTGATATGTTTGAGTGTGGATGTGTTATTTTTACACCATTCATAGTTTATGGATAAATTATTGACATTCGTATTCTAGTTTTAATATGAATTTTTATGTTATGTTTAAACCTTTTCATATGAGGAATGCATTGGACTTAGTAAGTAACGGGTGGAGCCCGCTATAGCTCCTCAATGCATCGGTAGGTCTCATGAGTCAAAATAGTGTCTTGGCACAAGGCCTTGACAAAATCTTATTTGTAGTCTTGGCACGAGGCCTTGACTATGTGGTTATGATAGTCTGGCATTATGAATTCCATCATTATGAAAGTGGTTATTGATATTTCATGTGATTATTCGAATAGTAGAATATCCATGTGAATAAGTAAATGGAATTATTTCATTATATCTTTTCCATATTATGCTAAAGTTTAAGTTTAAAAGGATTTTGTTTTAGTTATACATTGTCTTAAATGTTTGTGCTTATTTATGAATGTTTCCTCTATATTTTTATCCTTACTGAGCATCTGTGCTCACCCCTTTCAATGTTTTATTTTTTCCCAGGATGTGAAGAAGTAATTTATGAATGAACTGTAGGGATAGTATGAGGGGATATGAAGACAAGATGTTGTTGTAGTAGTTTTCACTTTATGATGTAATGTAAACTTTATGAATGTATCTAGTTATTCCAAGGCTACTAAACTAATCGGTCTTTCGAGACTTGATCTTTTGTGATCATGACAATATTATGAAATAATGCACCGACTCTGTGTTACTGGGGTCGGGGCATTACAGTTGGTATCAGAGGAAGTTTAGTACAAACCTTGGAAGCTAGATTTAGATAAACTTTTATTAGAGCACATGGACCTAAGATGGACTTTGAGGATTAGTATATAAGAACTTACTAGAATTTTGGTATTGTAGAAATTTTCTGAGTTTTCTGAGAAATATATCCCTGTCTGGATACGAGTAGGTAGAGGCAGCTCTGGCACAGATGTACCTAGGGGTAAAACCCGAAAACACCGCTTTGAGCTAGACTCGAATGGGAACTAGTGCATGAAAACGGGCCTTGCTGCACTCTTGGTTATGACACTCATGGGGGATATGATTAGGATAATTCTCATTTTCTTTACAAACCATTATGAAGGGTTTATGAGTATATACTTCCTCAAAGAATTTTTTTTATGATTATGGATTATATCCATAAATAGTTAAATTTATGTTAAGTATTTTACAAGTATGGAATTATGTATTTTGATTCATAAACTGATCTAGTTTATGCCATTGTTTAGAAATGGTGCCTAGTGGAAGAAATGGTAACCGTATCAATGCACGCACTCCATGTAGGGATTGGCCTCCTACTCAAGATAATTATAGTGGTGCTGGTGATGCAATTGGTGCTGATCAGCTAATCACCATACTGGGACAACTCACTCAGGTTATGAATAATAACCTTACCCGTATGGAGCACCCTGATCCACATCGTGGAGGATCAATGTTAGATCGCTTCATGAGGAAGAAACCACCAACATTAAATGGGATTACAAATCCATTAGTAGCTGAACAATGTATAAATTCCCTAGAGAAAATATTTCAGGCTTTGGGGAGTAGTGAAAGGGAAAAAGTTGTCATGGTAGTTTATCGCCTCACTGGAGATATTGATCAATGGTGGTTATTGATTAAAAACATGAAGGAAGATGACGAAGTATCAAATATGGAATGGAGGGAGTTCAAAGATATTTTATTAGAAAAATAATTTCCTCGTGACTATCGAGCAGATATGGAAAGAAAATTCCTGAGTCTGAGACAAAAGGAGGATGAGAATGTCACAAATTATGAGGCTAACTTTACAAGGTTAGAAAGGTATGATGGAGATTATATAAGTAACCCAAGAAGTAAGATTGATCATTTCTTTGATTGGTTAAAACAATTTCTTCGTTGATAATTAGTGTCACAATCCTTCTCGTCGTATGAAGATATTGTCTCATGTGCTATCAAGACAGAAAAAGAATTCTCTAAGTCTTATGACTTTAAAGCAAAGAAAGAGAAGAAGAGATCTGCTGATCACTTTGGGAATGGAAATAAGGGGAATAAGGGAAAAATTTAATATCCATCCTGTAGTAAATGTGGGAAGAAACACTCTAGTACTTGCTTGAAGGGAATGTGAGTCTGTTACAAGTGTGGTGAAAAAGGACACCAAGCTTGTGATTGCAAGGGGAAGAAAGAAGCTACTGATATTTAATGCTACAACTATAGAGAGATGGGACATTATGCAAATGAATGTACTAAGTGTCAGGGGAACTTACCTCAGAAAAGGCCAAGGGATCAAGGCCAAGCTTATACTATCACTACTACTGAGGTAGAAGCTCTTAAAGACGTGGTGGAAGGTAATTTAATGGTTTCCTCAAGTTTAGAAAATGCATTATTTGATTCTGGATCATCGCATTGTTTCATATCTTCCTAGTTTGCTAAGAAAATTAGATATTTCCAATTTAATTTAATAAGGGAGTTGTCAGTTAAAACTCCAAAGGAAAGTATCATTGTAACAAAGTTTTGTGAATCAGTCCCCATTAGAGTACATAAATGTTATTTATCTGCTGATCTCATCATTATACCTATGATTGAGTTTGATATAATCCTCGGTATGGATTGGATTTCAGACCATGATGCGAAGATTTATTGTAAGAAGAAGGAGGTTATGATTTTTGATGATGATGATAAGGAACACCTTATCTTTAGAGTAGAATCGTCACTACCTAATTCTTATCTAGATCCACCCCCAGTAGCTCAACTAAATTCAATTATTGGGGAGGAAGATAATGAAATGACTGTGGGTGAGGAAAGGAATGTTCAAATAGAGGATGTACCTATTGTGAAAGAATATTTAGATGTGTTTCCAGAAGATTTACCTGGACATCCTCCAGAATGAGAAGTTGAGTTTTCCATTGATTTAATTCCTAGTTCAAGGACTATATCGAAGACCCCTTATAGAATGGCCACTGTGGAATTAGTCAAACTAAATAAACAACTAGAGGAATTGAGTAATAAGTTATTTATTCACCCTAGTGTTTCTCCATGGGGATCCCCTGTCCTTTTTTAAGAAGAAAGATGGATCTATGAGGTTATGTATCGACTATAGGGAAATAAATGCTATAACAATAAAGAACAAGTATACCCTACCTCGCATTGATGATTTATTTGATCAACTGCATGGAGCTCAATACTTTTCAAAGATTGACCTTCGATATGGATAACATCAGTTGTGTGTGAATAAGGAAGACATTCCGATGACAGCATTTCGAACCAGGTACGGGCATTACGAGTTTACAGTAATGCCTTTTGGATTGACCAATGCACCCTCTGTATTCATGGAACTAATGAATAGAGTTTTCAAGGAATATCTTGATGATTTTATGGTGGTATTTATTGATTATATCTTGGTATAATCCAAAAGCTACGAAGATCATGAAAATCACTTGCGCATTATCCTGAAGACTCTGAGAAGTCATGAATTATATGGGAAGTTTAGCAAGTGTGAATTTTGGCTTTAGGAGATTTCTTTTCTTGGCCATATTGTCTCTAAAGATGGAATCTCTGTTGATTTTTCTAAGACCAAGGAAATATAAGAATGGTCAGCACCGATGAGTATAACTGAGGTATGTAGTTTTATTAGTTTAGCAAGTTATTATCGACGTTTCTTCCAGAATTTTACCCGGTTGGCTAACCCATTAACAAAGATCACACGTAAAGGGGTTAAATTTGTTTGAAAAAAAGAGTGTGAATAATGTTTTGAAGAACTGAAGAGAATATTAGTCAATGATCCTATATTGACTCTATCATCGGGGAATGATGGGTCTGTTATTTATAGTGATGCATCAAAGAAAGGACTTGGTTGTGTCCTTATGCAGAACGATAGGGTTATTGCCTATGCATCACGACAGTTGAAAATTCATGAGAAAAACTATCCTACTCATGATCTCGAGTTAGCAACTGTGATCTTTTCTTTGAAGATATGGAGACACTACCTCTATGGTGAAAAATGTGAGATTTATACTGATCACAAGAGTTTGAAGTATATTTTCTCACAAAAAGAACTCAACATGAGGCAAAGGTGATGTCTTGAACTACTCAAGGATTATTATTGCATGATACACTACCACCCGGGGAAGGGAAATAAGGTGGAAGATGCTTTGAGAAGAAAGGATCATGGAGTTTTGAACATGATGAGATTTTAAAGGGATCCTATTTTCATGGATCTAGTGAAGTTGGATATGGGAATCACCATGGAAGGTGAAACATCAATGCTTTTTCAAATGGTTTCCAAACCATCTTTACTAGAAAGGATTAAGAGTTCTTAGACCAATGATGAAGAATTTAAAAAGAAGATTAAAGTAGTGAATGATGGGAGATTGAGTGAATTTGTGTATGAAGATGTAATTTTAAAATTCGGGAAGATATTTTGTGTTCCCGATATACCTGATCTAAAAAGGGAATTGTTGGATGATGCTCATAGTTCCAATTTCTCTAAACACCTCAGGAGCACCAAAATGTATAGAGATTTGAAGGAACATTTTTAGTGGGACAACATGAAGAGGGAGATTTCTGATTTTGTGTCAAGATGTATGGTTTGTTAACAAATGAAAGCTGGAAGGCAACAACCTGGAGGACTCATGAAACCTCTTTCCATACCTGAGTGGAAATGGGATAATATCACGATGGACTTTGTCATGGGACTACCAAAGACTCCTAGAAGGAACGATGCAATATGGGTTATTATTGATCGTCTTACCAAGTCAGAACATTTTCTTTCTATAAGAGAAGATCTACCACTTGAACGTTTAGAAATAATATATAATAATGAAGTTGTGAGACTTCATAGAGTACCCCTATCAATTGTTTCGGATCGTGATCCCCGTTTTACTTCAAGATTCTGGAAGAGTCTTCAGAAGGCCTTGGATACTGAACTTAATTTGAGCACTACCTACCACCCTCAAACAGATGGACAATCAGAATGGACTATTCAAACCTTAGAAGACATATTGAGATCATGCTCACTTGACTTTTAGGGTATGTGGGATCAATATTTACCTCTGGTAGAATTTTCCTATAACAATAGCTTCTATTCAAGTATTTGGATGAAATCATATGAATCGTTATACAGAAAGAGATGTCACACACCAACCTGTTGGGATGATGTTGGTGAAATAAAACTTGTAGGACCAAAAAAAGTGGAGGAAATTATGGAAAAGGTGAAGGTAATCCAAAACCACATCAAAGCAGCTCAAAGTAGGCAGAAGAGCTATGCTAATAACCGAAGGAAGTATTTGGAATTTCAGGTAGGAGATAATGTTTTCTTGAAGGTATATCCATGGAAAGGAGTTATACATTTCGGTAAGAAGGGTAAATTGAGTCCCAGGTACATCGGACCTTTCGAAATTCTAGAACAAATTGGGGCTGTAGCTTACCGTTTGACAATGCCGCAAAATCTCTCCAAAGTTCACGATGTGTTCCACGTATCACTGTTGAGAAAATACATGCCTGACCCAACGCATGTAATCACTTACGAGGAATTAGAACTGGAACCCAATCTATCTTATTGATAAGAGCCCGTCAGGATTCTTAATACGAGAGAACAAGTGCTGAGAAATCGGACGACTTGTCTGGTAAAAGTTCTATGGAGGAACCAAAAGATGGAAGAGGCAACGTGGGAACCCGAGGAAATGATGATGAAGAACCACCCAAGTCATTTCATGTGGTAGTATTCTAGAAATTTCTAGGATGAAATTATTTGAAGTAGGGGAGAATGTAACACCCCAAGCTTCCACGGTACACTTCTCTTTGAATAATACAGTAGCATGTGTTGTACGCAACTTCGAGATTCTAACACACCGCGACCAATCAAACCAGTCGTTATGAATAGTAATACCCACTTTTTGAAATTTTATAAATTTTATCTCTCAAAATGGAATTCATTTTTGTATTTGGAATATCAAATTTATCATAGGGTGAAATTTTGGTACTTTTTGGATAACTTTTATATTTTGATGAATAGTGAAAATTACTAAATTTTAATTAAAAAAAACTATTTTAATCAAATTAATTAATAGTGATAAATTATGAATTTGAGTGGTTTTAAAGTATATTTATAATATATTTTTACCATATAATACAATGTTTGTCATTGGAAATAATTTCACATTTAAACCGGACATAAACAAGTGTCAATATTTTGATAGTTATTATCTCTTAAAAACACGTGTTTTGTTTTAACAACGGGAATTAATTTTAAATTAATTTCTGCCACTTATGTGTTTTGAATTTATAAAAATGGATTCCATATTTAGAATCAAGAGGTCCAAATTATGTAAATAGGTAACCTTTATTTTTAGACATTTTGAATAATTACTTCGGTAAATATTTTATTTACCATGGTTGAAGGGTAAATCTGGTAAATAAGGGTAAAAAAATAATATTATAATAATAATAATAAATTACCCTAAAACGTGTCCTAACCTTATTGGTGGATACATGTCCGACCATGGGCATCTTTGGGTCGATTTTGGGACCCCATGGAACCACTTGTTGGTGATAGAGACACTTTATATTAATTAAGTTAAAGTAAATACAAAAATGACATAAGCATATATATTTTAGGAAAACAATTTTTATATAGGGTTATACATAAGATAAATTAGATTGTAAATATTAATTATAAATACAAAAATATTTCCTACATAATGGTATTTTATTTATAATTTTTAGAGATTAAATAATTTAATTTATTTATGACACAATGGTGATGGAGTAATTACCTAGTTAATGAAATATTAAAATAATTGATATTATAAATATCCAAATAAATGTAATTTGAGACTTTTTATGAATTACACTATTTTTATAGGTTAATATGACATGTTAGTATTCATTTAAATATATTTTTTCGAAGTAATCATGCTGTTATGATTTTTACAAAAACCATATACCAAATAGTGTCAAAATTGACATAAAAGAATTTTTAAAACACATATTATATTATTAATTGATATTCAATTCCTAAAAATCTAATGTTCGGCCAAGAGACTTATATCATGATAGGTGTATCATTAATAGACCACTTGGGGGTCTCTTGGATGTATATGTTATGTTTATTGACTATATAATATAAAAATACAAAGAGACATGGTAAGTGTCAAACTAATTAACTAAGAGTTAAAACTAAAAGATAAGGTTAATAAAGTGACCCAAACCTGTCTAAAACCTATTGGTTGGGTGGTTTTCGACCTATCCACACCTTAACCTTTAAATAATCCACTTTTGGATCCATTAAAAACCGAATATGAATTTATTATAAAATAATATTTCTAGCTTTTCCAAAGGTGCCCCTCACCCCTCTTATAAAAGGGAACTCCCACTTCTCTCAATTTAACACCTTCAAAGCCTTTGGGATCGGCCAAACTCTGCCCAAATACCATCTAAAATATCCTAACTTCATCCTAGAGGCCTTCTTTTAGTCATAAAGACAATCTATGGATCCCTTTTGATCAAATCAAAAGCAAGAACCCGAAGAAGAGGTAATGATTTCACCACCCTCTTTCAAGTTCCTTTCTTATTCAACTTCTTCTTTACTTGTTATTTACATTATAAAATAATAAATCCAGTATATTATATATACTGTGATGTTATTATATTTATGGAACAACCAAATTCATTATTCTATCCATCCCTTGAATGACATGTCACCATACGTGCATACGTATGGCCTACCGTCTCCACGTCGTGGTGTAATTGTTATTCAATATATTATTATTTAGATGGGTATAATAATGATGTATAATTCATGTAAATAATAAATATAACATGATAATGATTCTTTATATATGATATACCATCCAATTATATATTATTTTAATATCAAAAGAATGATATTGTCGCTCGTGCGTACGTACGGACTACCGTCTCCACGAACGTGATGAGATTCATTCCCCATCATATCCATTCAAGACTAATTCTCATTTGATGATTAAAAGTAATGTTTAAGGACTTTATATAATTATTTATATGAATAAGATACAACCTATCCATAACAAACACGACTTATGTAACAAAACATATAAAAGAAAACGAGTAAGTTAACACCCGAAACGACGATAATACTAAAATATTATTAACAAAGCATTATTAGAAGATAATATATGATATCATAATTATGTATATGGTTCTTGTATAATTTAATAAAAATGTTTTAACTATTATACATGAGGTTAACATACCATCTACTAAGGAAAAATACAAGGTAAGGGTTAATTTCACAATCTCTTTATTATCCGAGGTTGTTTTTACGTAAGTATCTACTGGGACATATTTATTATTCATGTCCATGTTTCATGAAAGAGTTTAAAAAGGGATTATTTTAAGGGAATTTTTACTAAAACATCATTTCAAATGTTTTAAAATTTTATTCTTCTAAATCTTTCTCATTAATGTCTATGTCTTCAAAATGGTTTATAAGGATTTATTTATACGGACATGAATGTTTTTAAAATGTTAATTCCTTTCAAAAAGTTTCAAAGTGGTATGGGACACTTTGATCAAAAAATGTCTTTAAATGTCTTCATTTCTAAATTATGTGACTTTTTGAATGTTTTTCATGAAAAAGAGATATATCTCTCAAAGGGTTTTATAAATCATTTTCATCTATGTCAACATCCTTTGATGGATTTTAAAATTGTTTGATGTTTATTTATTATGATACAAATCTTCCATATTGTATTGAAGCCTTTTGTGATATGTTTGAGTGTGGATGTGTTATTTTTACACCATTCATGGTTTATAAATAAATTATTGACATTTCGTATGCTTGTTTTAATACGAATGTTTATGTTATGTTTAAACCTTTTCATATGAGGAATGCATTGGACTTAGTAAGTGATGGGTGGAGCCCGATATAGCTCCTCAATGCATCGGTAGGTCTCATGAGACAAACTAGTGTCTTGGCACAAGGCCTTGACAAAATCTTATTTGTAGTCTTGGAATGAGGCCTTGACTATGTGGTTATGATAGTCTGGCATTATGCATTCCATCATTATGAAAGTGGTTATTGATATTGCATGTGATTATTCAACTAGTAGAATATCCATGTGAATAAGTAAATGACATTATTTCATTTTATCTTTTCCATATTATGCTGAAGTTCAAGTTTAAAAGGCTTTTGTTTTAGTTATACATTGCCTTAAATGTTTATGCTTATTTATGAATGTTTCCGCTATATTGTTATCCTTACAGAGCATCTGAGCTCACCCCTTTCAATGTTTTATTTTTTCCTAGGATGTGAAGAAGTAATTTATGAATGAACTGTAGGGATAGTATGAGGGGATATGAAGACAAGATGTTGTTGTAGTATTTTTCACTTTATGATGTAATATAAACTTTATGAATGTATCTAGTTATTCCAAGGCTACTAAACTAATTGGTCTTTCGAGACTTGATCTTTTGTGATCATGCCAATATTATATAATAATGCACCGACTCTGTGTAACTGGGGTCGGGACGTTACAGTTATTTATATTAAACAAGGTAAAATTATTTCTCAATTACCTTTATATTTTATTTAATATTTATGTTGAGGTTTTTATCTTCATTAATTAAACTATTAAAATCACAGATCTCTTTTAAGAATTTATATTTTTCTTCTTCATGAATCATTTCTTTATTGTTAACAAGTTGACCATATTTCTTAAAATTCTTATTTTCTTTCCCAAGTTTAGTAAAATTTTAAATACATTCTTGAAATTTTGCTTTTAGAATAAAATCCATCTAAGTTTTCTATTCTTATTTTTCAGTGTTTCTTCCTTCACCAGTGGTAAAAATATCATCAATTACTTTTTCAATAATTTACTTCTCAGCACCATCATCACTGGAATTTTAAGTTTCCACTTCACTATCATCAACTTTCTCACATTTTGATAAATAATTTATACTTTTATATTTATAGAACTTCATATCCTTTCCTTTTGAATAGGAATTTTATTTTTCTGTCTTCTTCTTTAGAGGTCTTCTTGACTATTCATAATATTCATCTCTATCTTCATCTTTCTTTATCCTTAGAATTTTTTTTGTGAAATATCTAATGTCTCTACAATTAAATAACTTTAGTGGTAACTTTACTTTATACTTATCCATGCCTATTTTCAACTTTCTAGAAAAAAATACATGAATTCATGAAACATTTTACTCACTTCATCTTTAGTGTTTGCATCACCAAATTTTACTCATAAATATTCCTATACTTTACTTTCTTAACAGCTCTAAAAGATATTTTGTGATCAAATTTCTTCTTATTTTTGATGGTTTTATATATTATTTAATATGTTATGAGAATATAATGAAAATAATATAGATAGATAGAGTTACAAGATCTATATCTTATAAATATGATACCTTGGTGTCAAATTTATTAGGAAGAATTATTCAAAATCTTTTAAACAATAGTCGAATCATCTAAATTCTCACCAAAAAATATTATGGTGATAACAATGTCATTAAACCTTATAATGAACTAACCAATAGATTCATTATCTCCCATTTTGAGATCTTAATAATTCAATATAAAAATCTATAACTTAACTTTCTCCACTTTCTTATTTCTATCATAAATATTTTTCAACTTATCCTAGATGACTTTAACTATTCCAATTCTTTAACTCTCAAAAATCCACTTTCATAGAGAGAGGAAAACATAACATTTATGGATAATACATTATTATATAGATTATTCTTATCAATTTATGTTAAGGGATCACCCTCAGTAGGAGGAGTGAAACTATCTATAGTATCTTCAATAATTTTATAGTCAATGGATAATAGATAGGCTATCATTTTTCCTTCCAAATATGATATTTCTTCCCATAAAATATAGGAACCTCCATAATATTAATTAAATTACGAACATCTATAGAAATATTATTCTTATTTTTAAAAATTCAAACAATAAATATTCAATGAAGGAACCATACCTTTATTACCAATTGAAAGGTACATTCAGGATCTATGAGACCAATGAGAACATGGGGGGGGGGGAGTGGGTGAACCAGTGGTATGAATTTTAAAGTTTTTCCTCTTTGAAAACAACCTTCACCTATGGTTAGAGAGAATTTAATTCAATGAAAAAAACACAAAATCACACCCATAAAAAAATAAGAATTTACAAGGTTAAATACTCAATAATAGTAGATATTCCTTGGAATGGTATGGAAAAAAATCAATACCACACATCCACTAGAAAAAAATCCTTTGTGGTTTACAACAAGCATGGTATATTCATAATTTTCATATCACTATATTCTATTAACAATGCATGTTATTCTTGCATAGATAATATGATAATTTTGTTGTAATAATTAAATGAACCTCCACCAATAGGCTTCAACATTTAATCACTATGCTACTTGAATTCTTTACACTTTCCTTTTAACAAGACATATTTTCTTCCTTTCGATTTCTTACACAATAGTGACCAAGAAACTCTATCTAAAACTTCTCCATCCGGTACCTATAAATCCGATACTTCTCTATACAATACTAGTATGTACAATACTTATACTTTAGATACTTTTCCATATGATAATTATATGTTTAATACCTATCCATATGATACTTTTCTATTTGGTACCTGTCTATCTGATACTTTTTTTGGTACCTATATTCATTACTCCTCTGTTCAGTACTTCTTTTTCTGGTATGTATTTTTTCGATACTTCTTTCTCCAGAACCTAGTGTCTAGTGTTTTGACAAAAGGATCTCTCAAGATTCATGGTTAGAACCTTATTTTTTCAATAGATATTTCATATTGCACCCAATCCCATTTATATACTCATTATTTCTTGAAAAAATAAGGGAGAATCATTAAATTTTAATTTTAATTTCTCACTCCAAATTTGAATTACCCACTTGAGTCTTCCTTCATCTAACTACCTTATAACTTCATAAAAAATTTCCTAAAACATTAGTGTCAACAATATTCAATGATTCTTGAAATCATGGCTATAATCACAAACTTTCCTTTGTGATTATTGAAGCATTGGATTTCTAGATCAGTATATTTCTAATGAATGACTTTACAAAGACTTTTTAAATATCCTCATACCACCATCTAATTATTCATATTATGTACTCACACATTCAATAGTGATTTACATGTTTCCTTTATCTATAGATTTTTGAGTTTCTCTTTCTAATGGATCTGTCTAGAAAAATATGTCTAATGGATTTTTTTGGGAGCCTCTGTCTGAGGACTTCATTCTAAAACCTCTTTTCGATGACTTCATTCAGAAACCTTTGTCTGGTGACTTCATTTGGAAACCTTTTTCCGATCATGATGTTTTTTACTTTGAAGAAAAACAAATTATTTCTTTATTTTATTTATCTGAAACACTTATTATAATATCCCTATGAATGATTTTAGATAAACACTTTGTTTTTTCTTATGTATGATCACATCAATTTGATAGATTCTGTCCGATCACCTCTATCTTCTAGACTCATACTTCTATCTATCTGGTCACCTCATTCCATTAGACTCTTTCTGATCACCTATATCCACTAGAATACTATTTCTCTATCCATAAAATTTTTTAAATAAGGACCAACATTTTCAAGTGATTTATTTCCTGAAAAAAATGTAACACTATAAAAACATTCCTTCTTGTTAACCAACTTCTACTCAATTCAACAATAGTACAAAACCTCTTAGTCTCAATATAAACATTTAAACAAGTAAATTTTATAAAATCCATTTGAATTATACTTTCAATATCATCTTACCATGACTATTAAATTTGTTATATGGATTTAAATACAACCATAATTAATAAGAAACTTATAAAAGATTTCTATATGAAACAACCGGAAGGGTTTGTGACTCCAAAAGATGCAAAAAAGGTACGAAAATTAGAGAGATCCATTTATGGGTTAAATTAAGAATTCGAGACATGGAACATTCACTTTGATGAATCCATAACTGAATTTGGTTTCATAAAGAATGAATGTGAGCCTTGTATCAACAAGGGATTTAGTGAGAGTGCAGTCTTTTTCCTAATAGTATATATTGATGACATATTACTTATTGTAAATTAGATACCAATATTATAGTCTATTAAGACTTGGTTAAACACATAATTATTTATAAATAATTAGTATAATTAGTATATATTGTTGGGATCAATATCCATTATGATACATCCAAGTGGGTACTTTGTAACACCTTGAAATTTTAGAATACATTTTTTTCTAAATTAATACTGTGTTTGATAGATTATTTCACACATGACACTAAACTAAAAAGAGACGTGACATATTATATGAATATTATTAAGAAAATTATAATAATAATAAACCTATAGAAAATAAAAATACTCTACTCAACTAAAATTTCTTACATTTAGAGGATAAATAATTAATATTATTTAATATTAAAAAGGATTGTTCATTATAAAATAACATTTTTTAAAAGTGTTATATATTTAATCATAATAAATTATTATTATTTAAAATACTAATATATATGGAATAATATATTAACATTATTTAAATTATAAATTGATATGAAATAATATTTAGAGCACTTAATGTTTAAAAATGTCATTTTTCAATAAAAATAGTTTTTCTTTATATTTTGTATTTTCATTTAAAAGTTAAATTTATAAATTTATGAATTTTAATTTGATTAGATGAACATTATTTTTGAATTCATCATGTAAAAATTATCTTAGAATGAATTTTTGATATTTTTATGAAATAACTGATTTTAGGTAAATAGTGAAATATACTATTTTCACTAAAACCGTAGCATCTATGACTATACTAATAAGTAAGTACAACTTAAAAAATTATAAAAAAATTTTAATTATAAAAAAATTATTCAATAAGTAAAATTATTCATTCAAAAATGTGGTATTGAATTTAGAAAACCCATATTTAACATTTTTGAAATTAAACAATATTTTTCTAATAAAAACTATTTTTAGACTTTCTCTTTTAATTAGGGTTTTTTCTAGGTGGAATCAGGTTTTGGATTTCTCTTAAAGTCACATAAATATCATTTATTTAATAATAAAATAATTATGTTCATTAAAATCAATAAAATTAACATTTTTTTCCTAAATATAAAATTTATGCTTAAAAATAATTTTTTTCTAAAATAGGTTTTTATACGTTACATGTGCTATCATTAAAATTAATTTTAGTTACACATAGAAATTCTATTTGATAATATATATTTAATATATTTAATCATTATTTATAAATTATTTAATAAGACCCATTTTATTTTTAGGCATTAAAAGTAAATTACTTTGGTAAAAAATGTAAAGACCCGTAAATTTCAAGGAAATTTTTTTCTTAATTTTCTTTGGAATTTTACAAGAACACAGTTTCTGACGACACGTGATTCCGAGGCCTGGTGTGCCCAGAATCATTTTCCGAAGTTTGGCTCGGGTACGTTCAGTGAACGAACGAGCGGGTTTTTTCTAACTTTTGAACCGGTGCTCGGAATCGAATTTCGAGGGAACCGATGGAATCGCAGCGCCTGTTTTTGCTTAGAAACACCTCTTCCGAAGTTGCGTTTGCTCGGGTGTGGTTTTTAATTTTTGGGGTTAAGTGAAGAAAATAAAATAAAGTGGTGCGAAAAATTTATTTTATTTCACTTAAAGCCACTTAAAGACACTTAAAGTCCCTTAATCTGAGTTGAAGTGGATAGGGTGGAACCCAAAATATCTTACCCTCTTGGTAGGATATTTTTGAGGTGGGGCCCGCACGATCCCCACCGTTTCTTTTCCTCTAAGTAACGCACCCACAAAAACTCCTCTTTAATGAAAGTCAACTGGTGCGTTTTCTAAAACTCTTAACGCCCCTATTAATTGGACAGTTAAGATGTTACCATTAATTCACCGAATTAATGGTTCGTTTCTTAACTTGTTTTATTCAAATTGTTGGCATGTTAATAAAATAATACCAACACATGTTTTTCTTGGGTGTGGATTGTTGATAGGATTTGGAGAAACTCTACCTTCATCCTCCTTTGTGAAGAACGCGAAGAACGTGAAGAATGACGACCTTCGACGAAAGGCGACGAAGAACGCCAAACCCTCGGAGATCGACGACGCGACGTTGTGTACCGCGACGCCAACGATTCTCCTCCCGCGACGTTCTTCTGCGACAATCCTTCCCCGCGACAACCTTCGAACAACACTGTTTGAGGTAGGGGATTTCAGATCTTTTAAATTTCCTTTGTGGATTTTATCCTCAACATGGATTTAATTCGTGAAATTAAATCTGTGCGTTTTCTTTAACCCTCGGAGATCGTCAACGCGACGCCGCGTACCGCGACGACGTGACGCCCCTTCCACGACGCGACGATCCTCTTCTCCCGCGACGAGCAATTCCGCGAAGAACTCTCGTTCGACGACTATGACGAGGTAGGGGTTTTATTTGAGAATAATATTTATTCCCATGGTTGTTTCCTTCTAAAACAAAGAACCTGGATCAACTCATCATCAAGTTGATCCGCGTTTGTTTTTATGTGCGGGATGAGAATTTTTTATTTACGGGAGTTTTTTTGGGAACTAGGTTCAATTTTAATTTATTAAAATTGTGCCTTGTTATGTTTTCATGTGTTGATTGTTATTCCCAATTGTTATCACCTAACGCGGAGGGTGCGGGCCAAACAAACACGGCTCGACAACCCTCCGCAGTTTTTCATTGATGCGTGGATTAACGGCGTTTACGAAATGGGATCGAAATGGTGATTGGAGGCCTTCGTAGCAAAGTTCGGATCCCGGGAGAGCCGTAGGTGCAAACCACAAGCAAAACGAACCACCGGAGTGCGTCTGGTGGTCCTCGGAAGTTCTCCCCGGCGCGCGCCAGTACGGAGGCCGGCCGCCAGGAAGCGGCGACGGCGAGCGCCGGTCCCACGGCCGCGCAGGACCGCGGGGAAGGGACACGACCTTGTGCCGCGTCCGGTGACACGGAGCGGCCCCCGCGCGGGGGGCCGCGGCTCCTTTGGCGCGGCCGCTCGGCCAGCACCGAGCCGGGCCACGGCCAGGCCGGGCTGGGCCACGCCCAAGCGGGCCGGACCTGGACCCAGGTCGGGTTGACCCGGTTCGGGCCGACCCAGGGGGTCTCGGGCTGGGTTGGTCCGGGCCCAAAACCCCAACCTCCGGACCTTTTCGGAATTTTGCCCATATCTTGGGCTGCGGACCTCCGATTGACATGCTGTCAGTGGCAATGCGATCCTTGGATTGATACAGTCGTTTCAGTATATCGCACTCAAGGTTTCTGTGTACTTTGGGTTTGGCCGGGTTGGTTCGTACACGAAACCAACCGGGCCCTCGGAGCGGAAACACTCATATCTTGAGCCCCGGACGTCCGAATGACATTCCGTCGACTTTGTTGTTTTCCTCTAAAAGAGTCAGATCTTTTGGATTACTCTTCCTGAGGTTTGGACGCAGGTGGAGTATGGTCGGGTTGGTTTTGCCTTAAAAAACCAACCGGACCCCTGGGACGAAAAATCCAATAACTCTCAGACCGGGCGTCCGATTGACGCGCCGTCTGCGACGTTGAGTTCCTGTTGACGATATGGAACTTTTGGATACATCAACTCTGGACAATGTGTCAGTTGATGTATCATCCCCTTGGCTCGTGGAGCGAACCCTCCCGAGTGAGCTTGCTGTGTGCGGGAACCCTAGTGCTGGCTGCGACTGCGACTGCGACGACGACGACGACTATGCAGAGATCCTCAGTGGATTCGATGGATATGACTACAACACTCAGAAATCCTTTGTGGATCAGTGCTACCGATCCTGTGTGGGTCAGCGCTCAGCGGTCCTGTGTGGGCCAGCGCCTACAGATCCTGTGTGGGTTTGATCCTGTGTGGGTCTTCTCGGGGGTTAGTTACCTATCGATCCTGTGTGGGTCAAACCCTTTGTGGGTCATTGTGGGGGTTAGTTACCTATCGATCCTGTGTGGGTCAGATCCTTTGTGGGTCATTGCGGGGGTTATTTACCTATCGATCCTTTGTGGGTCATTGCGGGGGTTAGTACCTATCGATCCTTTGTGCGTCCGACGGCTTAGATGAATCAGTGGCAATATCTGGTCATCTTTATCGTCATAAGAAGAAGTATACCTGTGTGAGCTGAATCCTGTTTTTCTTTCCTTTGTGGATTGGGTTGTGCTATCCTGTGTAGATTTACGTTTTTCTTTCCTGTGTCGACTGGGTTGTACTTGGGCTCGGAAGTTGGAGCGTACGAGAATTGATGACTTAGGTATATGTATGGGCATATACCTAAGTAGTGTCGGATGTTACTTCGTGATTGTATCTTTCCTTTGTGGATTATCCTTTGTGGATTCTGGGAGACCTTCGGGGGTCTTGGGGTCCCTACTGAGTAGCTTATACTCACCCCTGCACGGGCTATGCCCACACTACGTTGTGTTGGTTGCAGACGACAGACAAAGCTGATCGTGGTTGAGTCTTGCAGAGCAAGACGGTACCTGGAGGTTGACCACTGGGTGGGACGTACTCGAAGCGGTCGGCTGGACCCGAGGAGCAGTGGAGTCTATCTGTACCCACCCTTCAGGTGGGATTTCTAGTGGACAGCTCGGCGTTTCGGCTTTACTTTTTAGTTGCTGTTTTCCCTTCCAATTGTACTTTACTTTCAGTTTGGTCTTGTATACTGGCCCACTTAAATTCCACACTTACTGTTGTACTCAGTTTTAATTAGTGTTTACTTCTACTGCTTGCTTGCTCTGTGGTGTTTGTGGTTTACTTTACAAAGGCAATGCCTTCCCTTTACCGGTATTTACGCCTTGGTGCTAGTCGCCAGCCCCTGGCCTATAGAAGGCGGGCTTGGGGTAGTCACGGAACGGGCCCCGAGGACGGGTCGTGACAATTGGTATCAGAGGAGTTCGGTTCTACCGCATAACTTGGGACTCTGATCTTTTTCTATGTGAAGAAATAATGTTAAGCGTATTGGGTGTGGTTATCAGTTCAGGGAGTCCAATGTTGGTGCGGCGGCCGACGTATCCGTACACCATGACCCTGACTTCTGATTTCCGACTTAATGCATGAAAACATTGATTGCATGTGTGTGTTTCAAGTTTTCTTTGTGATTACTTTATGTCAGCTCACCAGGTATACTGTTTTGACCGTGACGCACCTGTTTCTTTTCAGGATGGCCCCATGACGGTAGCCAGCTAGGGTTCCGAGAGTTGAGCATGACGACAGCCCGCCGAGCGATGAGGCCTCGGTACAGGGCCCTTTGACAGCTGAGGCACCAGCGGTACCTCTACCCGCCGAGCCACCGATGCTTCCAGCCCTAGCCGTTGACAATGCACGTCGCCTTAGTGCACTGCATGAGTTCCAGCACTAGCAACCGCCCAGGTTCCGCGGGGAGACGGACCCCCAGGCAGCCGAGGACTAGCTGGAGGCAGTGGTACGAGTTTTCCGGTTAGTGAGGACACCAGCAGACCTCATGGTGATCCTCGCAGCGAGCCTACTACACGCGGCAACGGTCCGATGGTGGAGATTGATGCTCCAGGTGCACGATGAGGCATCTCTTCTCTGGACAGACTTTGAGGGCCTCTTCCGCTCAGAGTTCATCCCGGCCACCCTCTGTGCGGTGCGCATCCAGGAGCTTCTTCAGCTGCGGCAGGGAAGCTTGACGGTCGCCCAGTACTCGGCGAGATTTACCGATCTATCACGCTGCTCGACAAACATGGTACGAGACCCGTTCTTTCGGGCCCGGACCTTTGAGTAGGGATTGAGACATTAGATCAAGGCATCGCTGATCTCCCTCAGCATTCCGACTCAGGCAGGAGTACTGGAGCGAGCCCTTTTGATCGAGAGCTTCCTTGCTGAACCTTCATCAGTAGTGAGACCTACCGCGGGGCGACACGTAGCAGAGTCTTCTGCAGCAGGCAGTCGACGAATGACTCAGGGGTCTAGGCAGACCAGACCCTCATGCAGACGACCTCAGGACACTGGCTCAGCAGTGCGGGGCACACAACGTGAAGCCAGTCTTTCGAGAGGCAGGCAGTGCTACACATGCGGCGGGCAGGGCCACATGGCTTGTGACTGCCCGAACCACCGTGCCGAGGAGCAGCAGACGGTTGAGGGGCCACCCAGGCAGAGGCAGAGGGTCGACCGTGGCAGTCCGTAGGGAGCATGCAGACGAGGAAGAGGAGCTGGCCGAGCAGCAGGTGGTGGGAGACGCTTTGAGGCTCTACCACCACCACCACTAGGAGGTCCACCCCGGCCACCGAGAGCTGGCGGGCAGAGACAGGCACAACTCCAGGTAGCGGAGGCCTACGACCACGGCGCGCCCAAGATGATTAGAGGTACTATCTGTGTCTATTCCACCCTTGCTGCAGTTCTTATAGACATAGGAGTGAGTCACTCTTTCATAGCCGCTTCCCTTGTTCGGAGCTCGGAGATTCCGACAGAGCCATTGGCTCGATCCTTACGGCTAGAGACTCCTATGGGAGCAGACTCAATGATTATGCACTAGTGCTGGCAGTGTGAGCTTACTCTAGGAGGTGAGAGATTTGGCTGGGATCTTCTTGTAGCGGCGTCGAGGCCTTATGACGTCATCTTGGGCATGGATTGGTTATCTACAATCCATGCATAGATTGACTGTATTAGGCGCAAGGTGCGATGTGTGCGCACCGACGGGAGCAGGTTCACCTTCACCGGTGAGAAGGGAGCCCTCGCAGCACATGATGGACTCTCTCAGAGGAGAGGACATCCCATCACTCATCAGTTGGCTAGCCTCATCCTAGGAGCAGTTGACGTGCGGAGTCCTAGTTTTCCTGCAGTGGTGGATCAGTATGCGGACGTCTTTCCAGACGACGTTCCAGGGCTACCTCCTCGCAGAGAGGTAGACTTTTATATTGACATGTACCCTGGGACAACCCCAATATCAACTCTAGCGTATCAGATGGCACCCGATGAGCTTTGAGAGCTACGAGTACAGTTGGAGGACTTGCAGGGTAGGGGATTCATCCGAACCAGTGTTTCACCCTGGGCTTCCCCGATATTGTTCTCCAAGAAGGCGGACAGGAGCTTTTGACTTTGTGTCGACTATCGTCGCCTGAACCAGGTGATAGTGAGGAACAAGTATCCGCTACCGAGGATTGATGACCTCTTCGATCAGCTCAAGGGATCATGATGGTTCTCGAAGATAAACCTCAGGTCAGGCTATTATCATCTCAGAGTTCGGGACGAGGACGTGCAGAAGACGGCCTTCAGATGTCGGTATGGCCACTATGAGTTCTTGGTTATTCCTTTCAGCGTGACCAACGCTCCGGCAGTGTTCATGGGCCTCATAAACAGGATCTTTCAGCCATACCTTGATCGATTTGTCGTGGTCTTCATCGATGACATTTTGATTTACTCGATGACTGAGGAGGAGAACGCCTTCCACTTATGGGTTGTCCTAGACACACTCCGAGAGCACCATATTTATGGAAAGCTCTCGAAGTGTCAGTTCTGGATACGCGAGGTCCACTTCTTAGGGCACGTCATCTCTGAGGCGGGAGTTGCAGTGGATCCTACGAAGATCGAGGCAGTGCTAGCTTGGGAGCCACCCAAGAGTGTGACGGAGGTGCAGAGTTTCTTGGGACTAGCTGGATACTATCAGAGATTTGTGCCAGACTTCTCCAGAGTTGCGGTACCACTCTCATCTTTGAGGAAGAAGGGGAAACCCTTTTTGTGGTCAGACAGATGTCAGCAGAGCTTCTAGGAGCTGAGACCGAGATTGACCAGCGCCCCTATCTTGAGGTTTCTTGAGGAGGGAGTAGGGTACATAGTCTACTGCGATGCATCAGGGACCGGACTCGGATGTGTCCTGATGCAGGAGAGGGCGGTGATCGCCTATGGATCACGTCAGTTGAGGCCGTATGAGCAGAACTATGCTACCCATGACCTGGAGTTAGCAGCAGTGGTCTTCGCTCTGAAGACATGGTGACACTATCTGATGGGCAAGCGCCTTACAGTCTTTTCTGACCATCAGAGTCTCAGGTACATCTTCTCTCAGAAGAAATTGAACCTGAGACAGTGATGATGGCTCGAGTTCCTCCAGGACTATGACTTTGAGATATTCTATACTCCTGGGAAGGGGAACGTAGTAGCCGATGCTCTCAGCAAGAGGATGGGCATTCATCTGCTTTAGGAGGTGACAGAGCAGCTACCCGCTTTGCGAATATCCTTCGTGGATAGAGATGGAGCAGCTTTACTTCAGTCTCTCACAGTCACCCCTCTACTACTGCAACGGGTCAGAGAGGCACAACGTGGGGATGCTGACTGTGAGACGTGGCGTGCATAGATATCCTCAGGTCAGGCACCTGATGGTTTCTCCTTTGGAGCAGAGCACGTCGTCCTTTTCAGAGGATGTACCTTGGTACCAGTTGCTTTATGGGAGGAGGTGCTGAGAGAGTTTCACACTTCTCCTTTGGCGGTACATCCTGGAGTGGCAAAGATGTACCAGGACCTCAGACGACAGCACTGGTGGCCGGGCAGGAAGAAGGTTGTGGCAGAGTTCATTTCACGATGCCTCACCTGCCAGCAGGTGAAGGCAGAGCATCAGGTACCAGCAGTCTTGGTACAGCCCTTGGAGGTCCTGGAGTGGAAGTGGGATGGGATATCTATGGACTTCATGACTAGACTTCCACACACTTCCAGAGGTCACGACTCCATTTGGGTGATTGTCGACCGACTCACCAAGTCGGCTCACTTCTTACCCATCAGAGAGCAGGTCTCAGTGGAGAGCTTGAGACATCTCTACGTTCAAGAGATTGTACGGCTTCACGGTGTGCCATCATCTATCATCTCCGATCGAGATGCTCTCTTTACTTCCCGGCTTTGGAAGGGGTTGTTGGAGGCATTCGGGACACAGCTATGTCTGAGCACCACCTTTCACCCTCAGACGGATGGTCAGATGGAGAGGACCATTAAGACTCTCGAGGACATGCTCCGCGCATGTGTCCTCGACTTTGGTCGCAGCTGGGAGGACCACATAACCTTGGTGGAGTTTGCGTACAACAACAACTACCACTCCACCATCAGGATGTCACCATACGAGGCGTTGTACGGAAGACCTTGCAGATCTCTTTTATGCTGGACAGACCCTGGGGAGTCAGCACTTGTAAGACCAGAGATGGTCCGGGCCACGACAGAGAAGGTCCAGGTCATCCAGGAGTGGATGAGGACAGCTCAGAGCCGGCAGAAGTCTTATGCTGACAGGAGGCGGAGGCCACTAGAGTTCGAGGATGGCGACCACGTCTTCTTGCGTGTCTCACCACGACGTGGATTATAGATATTTGGCCGAGGCGGAAAGTTGTCTCCACGCTTCATCGGACCATTCCAGGTCCTCAGAAGGATCGGCGAGGTGGCTTATCGCCTGGCTCTACCACCTCAGTTGCACCAGGTGCATGACGTCTTCCACGTATCTCAGTTGAGGAGATACGTGCACGACCCGACACATATCATTGACCATGGGGAGCTGGACGTTGATGATGGGGAGACTTTTGCGGAGGTCCCGGTGGAGATCGAGGATTGACAGGAGCGGGTCCTACATGGACGATCGATTCCTCTAGTGCGCATCAGATGACAGCATGGGAACCTCCAGGAGAGCACTTAGGAGTGGGAGGCTCAGATGCATGCTCAGTACCCACATTTGTTTCCCTAGTTTATGATGTATCTTTATGGGGACGTAAAGCCCTGAGGTGGGAGTGATGTAAATACCTGTAAATTTCAAGGAAATTTTTTTCTTAATTCTCTTTGGAATTTTACAAGAACTCAGTTTCTGACGGCACGTGATTCTGAGGCCCGATGTGACCAGAATCACTTTCCGAAGTTTGGCTCGGGTACGTTCAGTGAACGAACGAGCGGGTTTTTCTAACTTTTGAACCAGTGCTCAGAATTGAATTTCGAGGGCACCGATGGAATCACAATGCCGGTTTTTTCTTAGAAACGCCTCTTCTTGAGTTGCGTTTTCTCGGGTGTGGTTTTTAATTTTTGGGGTTAAGTGAAGAAAATAAAATAAAGTGGTGCGACAACTTTATTTTATTTCACTTAAAGCCACTTAAAGCCACTTAAATCCACTTAAGCTGAGTTGAAGCGGATAGGGTGGAACCCAAAATATCCTACCCTCTTGGTAGGATATTTGTGAGGTGGGGCCTGCATGAGCCCCACCGTTTCTTTTCCTCTAAGTAACGCACCCGTGAAAACTCCTCTTTAATGAAAGTCAACTGGTGCGTTTTATAAAACTCTTAACGCCCCTATTAATTGGACAGTTAAGATGTTACCATTAATTCACCGAATTAATGGTTTGTTTCTTAACTTGTTTTATTCAAATTGTTGGCATGTTAATAAAATAATACCAACACACGTTTTTCTTGGGTGCAGATTGTTGAGAGGATTTGGAGAAACGCTACCTTCATCCTCCTTCGCGAAGAATGCGAAGAATGCTGACCTTCGACGAAAGGCGAAGAAGAACACCAAACCCTCAGAGATCGATGACACGACGCCGTGTACCATGACACCGACAATTCTCCTCCCACGACGTTCTTCTACGACAATCCTTCCCCGCGGAAACCTTCGAACAACACCGTTTGAGGTAGGGGATTTCAGATCTTTTAAATTTCCTTTTTGGATTTAATCCTCAACATGGATTTAATTCGTGAAATTAAATCTGTGCATTTTCTTTAACCCTCAGAGATCGTCGATGCGATACCGTGTACCGAGACGACGCGACACCCCTTCCACGACGCGACGATCCTCTTCTCCCGCGACGAGAAATTCCGCGAAGAACTCTCGTTCGACGACTACGATGAGGTATGGGTTTTATTTGAGAATAATATTTATTCCCATAGTTGTTTCCTTCTAAAACAAAGAACCCGGATCAACTCATCATCAAGTTGATCCGTGTTTGTTTTTATGTGCGGGATGGGAATTTTTTATTTACGGGAGTTTTTTTTATGAACTAGGTTCAATTTTAATTTATTAAAATTGTTCCTTGTTATGTTTTCATGTGTTGATTGTTATTCCCAATTGTTATCACCTAACGCGGAGGGTGCGGGCCAAACAAACATGGCCCGAAAACCTGTCACGACCCGTCCTCGGAGCCCGTGCCGTGACTACCCCAAGCCCGCCTTCCATAGGCCAGGGGCTGTCGACTAGCATCAAATGCGTAAATCCCGATAACTAGGAAGACATTGCCTTTATAAAAGTAAACAAAACACCACAGAGTACAAGCGGAAGTAAAACACTAAGTAAAAAAGAAAGTGTTGAAAATTAAATGGGCCAGAATACAAACCCAACTGAAAGTACAGCTACAACTGAATGAAAGTACAACAGAAAAAGACAAATAGCTAGAAGAAAGGAAGCAGCTCCTGGGTCATCCTCCTCGGATCCTACCTGAAGGGTAGGTACAGATGGCGCAACTCCTAGATCGTCCACCACGGATCCTACCTGAAGGGTAGGTATAGATAGATTCCACAACGCTCTCGCCCATCAACCTCCTCCGAGTGTCATCTCGCTGTAAAGTCCACCTCTGGGTACTGACTCGTCGTGTAGTCTACCTCCGGGTACCATCCAGTCCTCGAACACTCAGCCTCCGTCAACACTGCCCGTCGTCTGCAACCAACACAACGAGGTGCGGGCATAGCCCGTGCAGGGGTGAGTATAACGATACTCAGTAGGGACCCCGAGACCCTCAAGGTCTCACTAAAACCAACAAGGTTAACCAAAACGAAGATCTCAACAGATAAACTCTACTTAGGTATATGCTCATGCATATACCTAAGTTATCAAGTAACCCATATCAATCATGAGGAAAACACCAAGATCATGAAATCAACGGATAACCACTACCCAGGTATATTCCCATACATATACCTAAGTTATCAAGTGACCCATCTCAATCATGAGGTAAACACAAAGGTCAAAAGTCTCAGTTCAAACCAGGATTTTCATTATCGAAACCGTAACTGCTGAAGAGCCCCATCTCTGGAGTGTACATTGGTCCTGTCACGACTCCGAGGTACTGCTCACTAACCTAAAACTGCTGAGGTACTCCTCCTGTCGAGTACCGCGGGTCAGCCACCCAAACAAAGTAGTGCTTCCCGCCGGGGTATGCCACCCAAACACAGCAGTGCACACCCCCTAGTAGCCTGCAGAGGTACTCTCCGGACGAGTACCGTGGGTCTGCACTGTCACACAGGTAGTGCTCCGTCCTCCATGGGTCTGCACCCAAACAAAGTAGTGCTCCATCCACTGGGCTAGTCGACTCACTCCAAGTCGAGTCGGTCAAGCAGTCGTCAGGTCTCAGTAGGCTACACGGTCTCCGTACTCCGCACGCTCGTCTCTGGGAGGGTCCTCTCCACGAGCTACAAGTTGATACTCCAAGTATCTCAAAGTCCCACAAAGAAGTATCTCAAAGGGCCGCCTCGTCATAGGGGTCTCAACGCAACAGACGACACGTCAATCGGACGCCCGGTCTGTGAGTTACTAGCTTTTTCGTCCCAGGGGCCCGGTTGGTTTCGTGTGCGAACCAATCCGGCCGTATCTCAACTGTACGCCGAACTCTCATAGGGTATACTCATAGGGACTGTTTCTCAACGTGATCACCAACGCCGCTGACGGTTCATCAAACGGACGTCCGGTCTGAAAGATATCATCTTTTCCGTTCCAAGGGCCCGGTTGGATTTTGGGTACAATCCAACCCGGCCATACTCCAACTACGTCCAAAACTCGGGTGGAGTATTCCAAAAGTTTCGTCTCAACAAGAGGATTCCAACAAAGTTGACGACACGTCAATCAGACGTCCGGTGCTCAAGATATATCCGTTTCCGCTCCGAGGGCCCGGTTGGTTTCGTGTACGAACCAACCCGGCCGAATCCAAAGTTCTCCGAAACCATGAGTGAAATATACCGAAACGACCGTCTCTTTCCAAGGATCGGATCGCCGCTGACGATGCGTCAATCGAAGGTCCGTAGCCCAAGATATGGGCAAAATACCGAAGAGGGTCCGAAAACGGGGGTTTCGGGCCCGAACCGCCCCGGCCCGAGGCCCCCTGGGCCGGCCCAAACAGGGTCCGACCCAGCTGGGCCCGACCTGGCCCGGCCGACTGCGACTCGGCCAGCGTGGTCAAGCCAAAGTCGCGGATCGGGGGGGGGGGGGGTGCGCGGCCCGCCCTCGCCGTTGATTGAGGCCGGTGGCAGATCCGCCACCGCCAATCTTCCGGCGGCGCGCTCGGGCGCCGCCGCCTCCTGGAGGCCGGATGGCTCCGGCCACCGCCCCCGGTCGCCGGCGGTGCCGCGCCGGTGACCCGCGCCTCCAGGTGTTTCCGCGGGCCACCGGAGTTGCTCTGGTGGTCCGTTTTCAAAACCGTCTGAGCCGGTCATCATCTCGGGTCTCGAAATTTACTGCGCAAGCTTCAAAAATACTTTGCGGCCCCGTTGGTCATCGCTCGTCAATCCGCACGTCAATTAATAAAACGTACCGTCTTTGTGGTTTTCCGGCGCGGCGCGATGGCGCCGCGCCCCTTCGCTGCGACCCGACTCCGGCCGCGGTTCTTTTGCGGTTCTTCGGCACGGCGCGACGGCGCCGCAGAATTGGTTCAAAAAATTGAATGCGCGGCATGACGACGGCGCGCATTCTTGCCGCTCAATCCCACGCGGTGCGACGACACCGCGTCACTTTCATTCGATCCGCAATAACAAGAAAAACAATAGGGAGGGGGTGGCCGTGTTTGTGCGGTCTGACCTCCTCCCGTTAACTGATATCATGCGGTCCAAATAAACGCGGATAAAAGACGGAAGATAATCACGTAAGGAAAAATCACATAAACCCCCTACCTCGTGCGAGCTTGAACAGAGGTTTGTCGAACGAGGATTCGTCGCGGAAAGAGACGTAGCGGAAGAAGACGTAGCGGAAGAAGATGTCGCGGAAGAAGATGTCACGGAAGAAGACGTCGCAGAAGAACCGTTGCGGTAAAAGGCGTCGTGTAGTCGGTCTCAGAGGACTCGGCGTTCTTCGACGGAGTTCGATGCGTTCTTCGCGTTCTTCGTGTTCTCCGACGAAGAAGATGAAGAACTCTAGCTTTCCTTAGCTTTTCTCCCCAAACCTTTCAAGCAACAAAAGTTCCAACCCCAAAATAAAATAAGCTTACCTATTATTTTATTAACATAATAAATATTTGAATTTCAAGAGTTTAAAATTCAAATAACCACACTTAACTCACTTAATTAATAACATAAGTTATTAAACTTAAGTTGTCAAATATTAAATGTGAGTTGAGGGGGGTTAAAGAATGTGAAGAGTTATGGAAGGTTAGGGAAGGTGAAGGGGTAGGGTTCGTGTGGGCCCCACCACCTTCATAACCTCCCTTGGGAAGTTGGGTAGTAACCCAACTTCCACCCAAAGCCTAATCCACTTAGTTAAAATAAAAATTGTAGTTTAATTTTTATTTCAACTTCCACAAATTCCAACAACTTACCATGTGTAAACACAACTTCGGAAGTGGCGTTCCTAAGCAATTACTGGCGCTACGGCTCAATCGGTGCCCTCAGAATTTGATTCCGAGAACCGGTTCAAAAGATAGGAATTCCCACTCGTTCGTTCACTGAACGTACCCAAGACAAAATTCGGAAAATGATTCCGGGCACACCGGGCCTCGGAATCAGGCGCCGTCAGAAACTGCGTTCTTGTAAAATTCCAAAGAAAATTAAGAAAAAATTTTCCTTGAAATTTCCGGGTCTTTACACAACCCTCCGCAGTTTTTCGTTGATGCGTGGATTAATGACGTTTACGAAATGGGATCGGAATGGTGATTGGAGGCCTTCGCAGCAAATTTCGGATTCCAGGAGAGCCGTAGGCGCAAACCGCAGGCAAAATGGACCACCGGAGCACGTCTGGTGGTCCGCAGAAGTTCCTGCCGGCGCCGGCGGCCGGAGGTGGCGCCCGGCAGCGGCTGGCCGCCAGGAAGCGGCGGCGCCCGGCGCGCCACCAGGAAGACCCGCCGCGGATGAAGCCGCGGTGGCGAGCGCCGGTCCCGCGGCCGTGCGGGACCGCGGGGAAGGGACGCGGCCTTGCGCCGCGTCCGGTGACACGGAGCGGCCCCCGCGTGGGGGGCCGCGGCTCCTTTGGCGCGGCCGCTCGGCCAGCGCCGAGCCGTCCCCAAGCGGGTCGGACCTGGAACCAGGTTTAGTCGACCCGGTTCGGGCCGACCCAGGGGGTCTCGGGCCGGGTCGGTCCGGGCCCGAAACCCCAACCTCCGGACCTTTTCGGACTTTTGCCCATATCTTGGGCTGCAGACCTCCGATTGACGCGCCGTCAGTGGAGATGTGATCCTTGGATCGAGACGGTCGTTTTGGTATATCGCACTCAAGGTTTCGGAGTACTTTGGGTTTTTCCGGGTTGGTTCGTACACGAAACCAACCGGGCCCTCGGAGCGGAAACGCTCATATCTTGAGCTCCGGGCGTCCGAATGATGTGCCGTCGACTTTGTTGTTTTCCTCTAAGTGAGACGGATCTTTTGGATTACTCCGCCCGAGGTTTGGATGCAGGTGGAGTACGGTCGGGTTGGTTTTGCCTTAAAAAGCCAACCGGGCCCCTGGGATGAAAAAGCCAATAACTCTGAGACCGGGCGTCCGATTGACGCACCGTCTGCGACGTTGAGTTCCTGTTGACGATATGGAACTTTTGGATACATCAACTCTGGACTATGTGTCAGTTTATGTATCATCCCCTCGGCTCGTGGAGCGAACCCTCCCGAGCGAGCTTGCTGTGTGTGAGAACCCTAGTGCTGGTTGCGACTGCGACTGCGATGACGATGACGACTGTGCAGAGATCCTCAGTGGATTCGACGGCGACGACTACAGCACTCAGCGATCCTTTGTGGATCAGTGCTACCGATCCTGTGTGGGTCCGATCCTGTGTGGGTCTTTGCGGGGGTTAGTTACCTATCGATCCTGTGTGGGTCAGATCTTTTGTGGGTCATTGCGGGGGTTAGTTACCTATCGATCCTGTGTGGGTCAGATCCTTTGTGGGTCATTGCGGGGGTTATTTACCTATCGATCCTTTGTGGGTCAGATCCTTTGTGGGTCATTGCAGGGGTTAGTACCTATCGATCCTTTGTGGGTCCGACAGCTTAGATGAATCAGTGACAATATCTGGTCATCTTTATCGTCATAAGAAAAAGTATACCTGTGTGAGCTGAATCCTGTTTTGCTTTCCTTTGTGGATTGTGTTGTGCTATCCTATTTGGATTTACGTTTTCCTTTCCTGTGTGGACTGGGTTGTACTTGGGCTCGGAAGTTGGAGCGTACGAGAATTGATGACTTAGTTATATGTATGGGCATATACCTAAGCAGTGCCGGATGTTACTTCGTGATTGTATCTTTCCTTTGTGGATTATCCTTTGTGGATTCTGGGAGACCTTCGGGGGTCTTGGGGTCCCTACTGAGTAGCTTATACTCACCCCTGCATGGGCTATGCCCGCACTACGTTGTGTTGGTTTCAGACGACGGACAGCGCTGATCGTGGTTGAGGCTTGCGGAGTAGGACGGTACCTGGAGGTGGACCACTGGGCGGGACGTACTCGAAGCGGTCGGCTGGACCCGAGGAGCAGTGGAGGCTATCTGTACGCACCCTTCAGGTGGGATTTCCAGTGGACAGCTCAACATTGCGGATTTACTTTTCAGTTGCTGTTTTCCCTTCCAGTTGTACTTTACTTTCAGTTTGGGCTTGTATACTGGCCCACTTACTTTCCGCACTTACTGTTGTACTCAGTTTTACTTAGTGTTTACTTCTACTGCTTGCTTGCTCTGTGGTGTTTGTGGTTTACTTTACAAAGGCAATGCCTTCCCTTTACCGGGATTTATGACTTGGTGCTAGTCGCCAGCCCCTGGCCTATTGAAGGTGGGCTTGGGGTAGTCACGGCACAGGCCCCGAGGACGGGTCGTGACAAAAAAAAAATTACAGCGATAAAAAACAAAAAATGGAAAAAGTGAAAAATCTAAGAGTAAAAAGTCTTAAAACATGTATAAAAATTAATGGTTGAGGTATGATCTAAATTAACTCACACACTCCATTATTTTTCACTTTTTATCAAAATTACTTGGGAATAATGTTCTATCTTTATATTAAGAAGTTATACTTACAAAAATGACATTCCCTTCAATTATAAAAGGATCTTACCTCCACCTCATTTCTCCAATCATTATAAACCATTAACTCAAAAAAACAAATCTTCCCTAGTACCTCCTACACTCTCTCACTACATCCTATAATCCTTTTCTCTCTCCAAACTACCAATATAAAGATCTTTAAGGTGTCACCTAGTGGAGAACATCTAAAGAAATATATAATGTTCTCAACCAATCTCTCTTAATTATTTTCTTCTTACACCCCCTAAAATATATTCTATCATTGAAATTATGATAAAATAAGTATTAATAATATACTTAAATTTTATTATACAAATTTAATATCCCTTTTATACCTTCCTGCAAAACCATTTGAAAAATAAAGATGTCTTCATGCGTACGTGAAAATTATTGCCTCCATGAACGTCATGATTGATTTTTCATCACCGCCTTATATGGAAGGATATAAAAGTATTTTTAATAAATTTATGTGATATTTATAAAGTTTTTAATGTTATATAATTATAAACCATTCCCTATCTTCCTTCTATTCTGTGTAAAATGAACGCGTTTCCCGTGCATACAAGCGGACTGCTGCCTCCATGAAAGTGATGTATTTCCTTTTTCACTCTAGTATTATTATTATTTATCCAAATATATAGTAACCTGATTCAACACCTTAAGAAAATATAAGTAATATCATTAAAATTATGTAATAATTCTATTTTACCAAAGAAATCGCTTTCTTAACCATACTCACCCATAGATTATAACTTATTCTTTTTTGGATTGGTTTAACCGCCTATATGAACTATGATGTAGTTTTCTATCATGGATAATTAAGTAAACCTAATTACTATTTATATTGGAAAAAAATATGTAAATAATAATAATTTTTTGTTATGGAATGTAAATGTTAATATCTAACCTATTATTTAGATACCACCCATCATTTACCAAAAAGAGCTTGTCACTGACTTCATCGTCACGAGTCATAACTAAAATACTTATGAAATGAAATTAGAAATTTATAAATAATTATAAAACATATATTACATTAACTTTAATGATATAATAATTATGAGATTTTAATCTTTGAATAAGAATCGACACTGCCATTTTGAAACTAGTGCTAAAAAAAAATAATCAAAAGTATTAAACATCCAATGATGAAAATATTATATAACTAATTAATATATATGTAATAAATTATTATAAATTAAGTTTATAAAATATTATAGTTATAAATAAGTTTATATAATAGGTGATTAAGATAGTTATTTTTTTATATAGGAGGTTAAAGTGATTTCATGGAATTTAGGGATTAAGGTAAGGGTTTTTACATCTTAATTTTGCTTCACTGAGATATAATGTGAATTCACCACTTATTTAATTTCTATGGTGCATATATTATTCAATGATTTATTTTATAATAATATTTAAATCAATATAATGTATTTAAAAATACATCTCATGTTGTTCCTTTCATGGGTTTTCATTTCATAATATAATAATGATGTAAGGGTTACTTTTTCTTAGTTTTCAAATCCATGCGATATGTTTGATATTGTACACCATGTTTTCTTTTATATGGTGTATACAAAACCATTTTGATATGTTATATCATAAATTATCTTTAATTAATGTTATTTAATATCAATTTTAAGCTCTTTATTTAAATTGGTTCTAATTCAAATTTACTCAAGATGTAAAGGTTTCGTCACCAATATCATTTAAAAATAAAGATTGATTTTGAAAGATAATTCATATGGAAAATGTGTATAATTTTATCTCTAAAACCCCCATAATTTTATTCTAATATAGAAATTATTAGGGTTTTACATGTCTTATCACTATTTAATTTTCCCCATGGCTCATAGTTTACCCGTTATAAGAGAAATTGAGCCCACCTCTTCTTTTTTCAGTCAGATATCTTTCTATTCCACGTCCATATTCATTGGATAATTTTCCATATGCACTTATTTATGACTCAATTATTGATTAATTCCATTTTATAATTTTTTAATTTATTTAAAAGGTTTTAATTATTTTTTTAGGATTTTCATATGAGTGATTTTCAACAGAGTTTGAAAAGAATCTATTTTAAATGTTTCATTATAAACACATCTTTACATCATTTTGTCCTTTTTAATGGTAATTTCTCTCTATGTTTTCATGGTTTTTAAAATAAATTTTTATTATCATGATTTTATAAAAATATTTCTATTTTAATAAATGATTTCAAAAGTCCATGGTTATTTCTTACTTCCAAATAAAATTTCTTAATGCTTTCAAAAAGTGTTTTTAATCTATGTCCACATATTTTGACATAATTTATGATTGATCAAGGAAAATTCTCAAATGATACCATAAAAATTATTTCTCAAGAAGACTTATTATTTTTAGTTAGAAGAATGAATCATCACTGCTTTTTTATTTACTAATCATCCAATGTTTATAAACGTGTTTTTCTTCCAATGACTTTCCTCTATAAATAACCAATATTATATTTCATTATTTGAAGGGTGTTCCCTTAGATACTCATACATCAATTGATTGGGGGAAATTATTGACTAAAAAATATAATTTTTATTCATATAGTGTAAATATAATATACCTCATCATCTTAATTGAAGGGTATTTTCCTAGAAAGTTAATAAATATATTTGGATACCTATTTATTTTTAATGGGTTTATCATGATATGATAATTGATGGAATTATGTATGATTTATTTATGTAATTTATTTTTAAATAGATATAAAACACATTTTATTTCCATTGGTTATTTATTTTATGATGTATTATTGATTTCACGTGGCACACATATGTATGTATTATTAACAGGCATGGTCCTATATCTCCTTCAAATTCATTAGTTAAAAGCTTATATCTCAAGAGATATGTATACATGGGTGAAATTAAGTTTTCCCTATAAGAGTGAGTGAAAGTAGTGACCCACAAAGGCATGTGTGTGTAGTGTATCACAAAGGTAATTATACCCTCGACTTATGTTTGTACCAAAGTTCTTTGTTATTCTATATTTAAAGGGCATGTTATATTTCCATGCCATATGACCATGATTATGTTCCATAGATCATATTTATTATATAATTATCCCAAACTCTTTTTAAATGGTATATGTTTTTTCATTTGAGATTACATGTTATTATATCTTGAATTATGGAAAACTCTTATTGACCCATGTTATTTTTAATAATATACTTTTCATTTACCCATGTTTTCTTATATGCTTATGATCTAACCCTTGTTGAAATGTTGATAAGTTTTCTATTATGATCATTTGAACTAACCCCTTTCTTATATTTCTATTCCCTCAGTTATGAAGATGAGTATAACTTATGATAAGTATATAATAGAGTCTAGTGTGGATCAATTATGGAGAAATATTCACAAGTGTTGTAAAATAAGTTACTTATATAGCTAGTTCTCAAAAACACTAAACCTTTGGTTATTGGAACTGTGTGTATATTCTGATAAGTAATATATATCTTATGGAAATAATATTAAATAAAGATATATTTATCTTAGATAATCTCACTTGGTTTCAAATATAATGTTTAAAGAAAGTTTTTTTAGCACTAAATCCAAGAGTGCAGGTTTGGGGCATCTCAGTTGGTATTAGAGAAGGGTTTAGTTATTTTTGAGGATTAGTTTTGTTATTTTTTTGGATTAGTTTATTCATTTTGGGTATTAGGATAATATAATTTTCATAAAAACCCTAAGTAAAAGTCTAAGTATAAGATAACATCTTGAAATATTGATAAAGTTTTGAGTATGTGGTTTTCCTAGAAATTAAATCCTTGTATGTATACTCAAAAGTGGATATGGTTGTGCCACAGATGAACCTAGGGGTAATCACCCTGGAAAAGGATGGTAGAGTATAAACTCAATCTTCACTCAGTGCATGATGAGTGAGAATAAGACTACACATATGTCTAGAAACTCCCTGGGGATATGATATAATGAATCATTCACTCTTTATGAACCATTATAATGTATTTAAATAAAATATAAGGACATAATATATAACTTGTTAGTTTAAAGAAACTAATATGAATATGATTATTGAAAACCTAGGATAAACTAAAGAAGATAATGGTTGATCTAATTATATCATAGTTTCAAAAAATTACATTAGGATGAAATGAAGGTGTCATTAGAGAAGACACCTTAGTATTGAGTTTTAATGTTTATATGATCATTTAATTTGATTTTTATTGGATATTATCATAACCATTTTTATTTTAGTATTTGATTGGAATCAGGATCATGAAAATTAAGTTATGAAAGGTATGTATCTAGAAACCCCTATGTATTACAAGATAACTTAGGAATCACATTTAGAATAAATGGTTATGATAAATAAAAATATGGACATATGTTTATTAATAGGTAAAGGATGAGTTCCATAGTCTTTCCTAAGGTAATAAGTTAAGAATAAATTTGGAATTATATCTTGATTCATGTATATATTTTAGATACACTTAGATATAATTATTAGTAGGATATAACTAAAATTATGAGGATGAAATTTATTTTAAGGTGGGATAATATAACACTTTGAAATTTTAGAATATATTTTTCTCTAAACTGATATTATGTTTGATAGATTGTTTCACACACAACACCGAACTAAAACGATCAATGACATATTAGATGAATATTATTAAGAAAATTATAGGAATAATAAAACCACTAGTAAATAAAAATATATTATTCAACTAAAATTTATTACATTTAGAGGATAAATAATTAATATAATTTAATATTAAAAGGGATCATTCTTTATTAAGTTACTATTTTTTTAAAATTATTATACATTTTATCCTAATAAATTAAATTTTACAATTTTAAAATATTATCATTTATTAAATAATATATTAAAATTATAAATTGATATGAAATAATATTAAGAATACTTAATTTTTAAAAATGTCATTTTCAATAAAAACATTTTTTCTTTATATTTTTTATTTTCATTAAAAATATAAATTTATGAATTTTGAAATTTTAATTTTATGAAATAAACCAAATTATTGAATTCATCATGTAAAAATTACATTAGGATGAATTTTTTAGTTTTTTATGAAATAATATATTTTTAGGTGAATAGTGAAAAATACATTTTTTACTAAAACTGTAGCGTCTATGACTATATCAAGAAGTATAAATTAAAAACTCATAAAAAAAGTTTCATGATTTTTTTTTATTAATTGAAATTATTCATTTATAAATACTATTTTTAATTTATAAAACCCATGTTTAACATTTTAAAAATTAAGAAATATTTTTCTAATAAAAACTATAATTAGACTTTCTCTTTTAATTATATTTTTTCTAGGTGAAATTAGGTTTTGGATTTATTTTAAAGTCACATAAATATATATTTTTTAATAATAAACCAATTAATGTCATTAAGATCAAAAAAATTACTAATTTTATCATAAACATAACATTTATGCTTACAAATACATTTTTTCCTCTAAAAATGGTGTTTTTACGCATTATATGCACTAACATTGAAATTAATTTTAATTAAATATATAATTTTAATTTTATAAAATATATTTAATATATTTAATAATTAGGTATAAATTATGTAATAATGGAATTTTTTTTATTCATCAAAAGTAAATTACTTAGGTAAAAATTAATTAACATGATAAAAAACAAAAAAGGGTAAAGTGAGAAATCTAAGAGTAATTTTTTTTAAAAAATGTATTAAAATGAATTTTAAGGTATTATCGACCTTAACACACACCCTAATCCATTATTGTCTACTTTTTCTCCACATGCCTTGTGAATCATGCAATCTCTTTAGATTAAGAAGTTATATTTACAAAAAATCCATTCCCTTCACCTATAAAAGGAGACCACTTGCACCTCATTTATCCACTCATTATAAAGAATTATATAAAAAATAACTCTACTATATTCTCTTCTAAAATATCTCACAATATTATAGAATCCTTATTATTACCAAAATACCAAGCTAAATAGCCTTAAGGTGTTACCTAAGTGAGAATATCCAAAGGGAGATGTAATATTCTCAACCGAGTTCTCTTAATTATTTTCTTATTATACCCCATAAAACCTATTATATCCACGAATGTATGATAAAATTATTATTAATAATATTATAAAATGTTATTATAACAATGTAATATCCATTTTTACCTTCCCCCAAAACCATTCAAAAAATAAAGATGTCGTCATGCGTACATACAGACTACCGCCTCTATGAATGATGTGATCAATTTTTCATCACTAACTTAGATTTAAGGTTATAAAATTATATTTAATTCATTTATGTGATATTTATAACATTATTATTTTTTTAATTATTAACCATTCCCTATATTCCTTCCTTTATATGGAAAATTAACGCGTCACCAGTGTGTACGTGCGGACTACCGCCTCCATGAAAGCGACATATTTAATTTTTTACTATAGTATTTTATTATTTATCTAAATAAATTTTAACATGATTTAAAACCTTTAAAACATATAAATAATATCATTATGATTATTTAATAATGATATCATTACAAAGGAATCACTAACTATACTCTCCCATAGATTTTAGTTTGTTCTTGTTTGGTTTGGTTTAACCACCTACATGAACAATGCTACAAATTTATATCATGGATAATTAATTAAAAAAAATTAATGGTTATATAATAAGAAAATAATTTTTCGGGTTTTTAATGGTAATATATAACATGTTATTAAAATACCACCTATCATTTATTAAAATTACCGAAATAATCTCGTCACCAACTTCATTATCATAAGTCGTAACTAAAATACATATAAAATGAAATTAAAACTTTATAAATAACTATAAAACATATATTAAAGTACCTTTAATGATATCATAATGATGATATTTGAATCTTTAAATATGAATTGAAACCTCCATTATAAAACTAGTACTAAAAAAACAGTCGAAAGTAATAAACATTCAATAATGAAAATATAATATAACTAACTAATATATTTGTAATTAATTATTATAAATTAAGTTTATGAAAGATTTTAGGCATGAATAATTTTATAAAATAGGTTATTAAGATATTTATTTTTCTTATACATGAGGTTAAATCACTTTCATGGAATTTAGGAATTAGGGTAAGGGTTTTTGCATCTTAGTTTTGCTTCATTGAGATATGATGTGTATTCAACACTTATTTAATTTTTATTATGTATATATTATCCACATATTTAATTTATCATAATTTTTTCATGAAATATAAGGTATTTATAAATCTATCTCATGTTCTAACATTCCTATGTTTTAAATTTGAAATATAATGATGATTTATGGGTTTCTTTATCTCAGTTTTTAAAACCATAATACATGTTTGATATTAGACACCATGTTTTCTTTTATATGGTCTATAAATTTACCATTTTATATGTTATATAATGAATTATTTTTCAGTTATGGTATTTAATATTAATTTCAATAACTCTATTTAAATAGGTTCTAATTAAAATTTACTCAAGTTATAAAGGTTTCATCACCAATTTCATTTAAAAATCGAGATTGATTTTGAAAGATAATCTATCTTGGTAATTTTACACCTTTTTGTCTAAAAATACCATAATTTTATTCTCTTATTAAAATTATTGTGTTTTTACATGTATTATCACTATTTCATTTTCCCCATGGCTGATAGTTTACCTATTATAAGAGAAACCTATGCCACTTCTTATTTTCGGTTGGGTATCTTTATCTTCTATGTCGATATTCATTGGATTATTTCCTAGATATCCTTATTTATTCCTTAATTATTAGTTAAGGAATTTTTTTCTATTTATAATTTATTTATAATGTATTTAATTATTTTTTGAGTCATTCTCAACATAGGTTCAAAATAATATCTTTTAAATGTTTCTATGTGAACACATATTTCTACCGTTTTTTATTTTTCTATGAAACTCCCTCTATATTTTTATGGTTTATAAAAGAAATCATTATTATCCTAGTTTTATAAAATATTTCTATTATATAAATTTTTTCAAAAGATTAATGACATTTTTTATCTCTAAATAAGTTTTCCTAATGATCCTAAAATTATTTTTAATCCATGTATAAATATTTTGATATAATTTATAGTTTATCAAGGATATTATTCAAATGTTACCATATAACTTATTTCTTATAATTTATCATGAAATGTTATTTTTTATCAATAGAATGACCTATCCCTACTTCTGTCTTACCCAATCATCCTATTTTTGAATTTTTTTCCAATGCCTTTACTATTTAAATACCCTATATTACATTTCCTTATTTTAAGAGTGTTCACTTAGATACCCATACATCAATTGACTGGGGAAATAATTGAATAAATCATATACCTTTTATTTATATAGTGTAAATATCATATAACTCATAATCTAAATAGAAGGGTATTTACCTATAAATTTATTGAATATGTTTGGATAACCATTGATTTTCCATGGGTTTATCATGTTATGATTATTGATGAAATTATGAATTATTTATTTATGCGATTACATTTGAAAAGGATATGAAAACCATTTTATTTCTATGGGTTCTTTATGTTATGATAAATTATTAATTTCAAGTGGCACACATATATATAGATGATTTATGGGTGAGGTCCTATATCACTGACCAAAGCATTGGTTTGAAGTTTATATCTCATGAGACATGTATAAATGAGTTTAATTAAGTTTTATAACCAAATGTGAGTGAAATTAGTGAATCATGAAGGCGTGGGTTCAAGTAGTGACTCACGAAGGTGATGATACCCTATACTTATGTTTATGAAAAAGTTCTTTGTTATGCTATGTTTTAAGGGAATATTAAATTTCCATGCCATATTGATGCATCCATAGGACAATTTTAAATCCTACAAGAATGATCAAATTATAAAATTATAAAATCCCAAACTACAATAACTATAAAGGTATAACATAATGGCAGTACGAGGTTGATCCCACAAAAAGTGGGGAACCCAGTGATGATAAATCTTAACCAATGGTTGGGTCATCCTGATTTTAGTTTTATTTTATTAAAATAATTAAATGAATCATAAATTTAATAATTAAAATGTAGACACAAATATAGGAAAAGGAAGAAGAGAGGGAAACCAACTTCCATGGGAAGATAAAAATAAATCTTGATTGCACTTGAAAAACAATAATACTCATTGGCTATGCAATCAATCAGTTTTACCGATAGATGAAATGGTCAATCCCTATAAATATACCCCATAAACCTAATTATGCATGGAAATATTAATTAAAATGCCAAGATGCTTTATATTTTTATTGAAAAAGTAGAAGAATAATCAAATATAGTGTATGTGAATTAATTACCTTTATCATATTGGGTTTTTGTCTACTACCAAATGAACTTGGTCTATGATTTAATAATACATATGAATATAACGAGTTGAAACACAATAAAAATTGAATATAATAATTTTTCAAGTAATGAAAGAAATAAAATAATTTTGTATACACCCATTTCGACTAATTCCACTCTCCCTTATAGATTTATCTGATCATCATTGGGTGATCACCGATGATGAATAAACCTAAAACCATAGGAAATAGAATAGAAGATAAGTATTTAGAAATAAATACAATAAAATAAACTATAATTAAATTAATTACAATCCAATATAACATAAAATCATAACAAAGGAAAATAAAAATAAAACCTAACTATGAAGAATGATCTCCGAGTTGGAACCCTGGCGGCGGCCTCTCAGTGTTCATACATCTATGCATAGAATAAATCCTTTTTTCTTTAGTTGGAACCCATATTTATAAGTCTGGAAGTATTTTTTAGGGTTTCTCTAGTTAAAAAACGATGTTAAATGGTATTTTGAGTCATAAACGGGTGGCCTACCATTGAAAGATATGCATAAACATTCGTATCTGTTTCTGTTTGGAATGTTTCATGGTGTGAAAACTGTTCACACCATGAAAGTTGTGGGCTCCCCTCTAATATGTTTTTTCCACTTCACACTCTATATTAATTTTAATCCTTGTAAAATTTTCATATCCTGAACTTAATACACGATGAGAATCTTTAATTTACAGTTTTGGAACCTCTATTTATTCCCATTCCATCAATTTTGAGATTCTAGAACATTCCATAGATATCCTATACCATATAAAGTCTTCTTACTATTCATAACTTTATCTATTTAACTCCCTTTTTAACTTTGATTCATCATCATTTTCCAGTGTCATGTTGTGCTGCTTCGTATCATGGAATGAAGTGCCTATATCTTCTCAACATGTCATGATTTCCTCTTTCTTATTCCAAATGTTAGTCCTTCCATAAGATTACATGAAAAATTAATATCAGACACAAATCTTATATTAAATCTCTATTTAACTAAAACACATATAGAAACACACGAATATATAGATAAAAAACATCACATATTTCTATGATTATTATATACATCTCATGTTTATTATTTCAAGATTCCACACAATTTTTACATGGTATATGTTTGTTCATTTGATATTATATGTCCTTATATCATTAATTATGGACAACTATTATTAACCCATGTTATTTTTAATAATATATTCCTCCTTTGCTCAAGTTTTCTCATATTCGTATGATCTAACCCTTGTTGACATATTGATAAGTTTTCACCTACCGAGTGTTTGATCTCACCCCTTTGTTATATTTCCATTCCCTAGGTTATGAAGATGAGTATAACTTATGAGAAATATAAAATAGAGTATAGTGTGTCTCAATTATGGATAAATATTCACAAGAATTTTAAAATAAGTTGCTTATATAGATAGTTCTCAAAGACAATAAACCTCCAGTTATTGGGATTGTTTTATATTATGAGATGTAATTTTTTTATTATAAAAATTATGTAAAATAAAGAAATTTTTATCTTGGATCATCTCACTTAGTGTTAAAGATAGTGTTTAAAGAATTTATTTTTTAGTATCGGACCAAGGAGTTTGGGGTTGAGGTGCCTCATTCTTGGACTAATTCAAGGTACATATTTTGAGAAAATAATAAAGATATTTAGTATATAACAATACAAAAAGGGATTTTTTACAATGTAACATGGAATTTATCTTTCCAATAAATTTTGTCCTTATAAATGTGGGGAGAGACATAGAATTAAAAGGACCCCATATGCATATACGATAAGATCAAACATGTATTCCATTGTATGTATAAGGTTATATTTCACATATTCCTTAAGAATAGTTGAAATATATCAAGTTGATCCAGGAGATAACCATTATATGGCAGTCAATACCATCATTAATTATTTGAGGCATACAAAGGATATGCTCTTGTTTTATTGAGGAGATGAGGAACTAGATTTAAGGGGATATACATATTCTAGTTTACAAATTGATCAATATGATTAGAAAACTTAATCAGGATATATCTCCACTATCAATGTTGGTGTTGTGACATGGAAGAGCTCAAAGTAATTCATTGTAAGAACCCGGTTCTTATTTTTGAGGTACATGCTTCTTCTTTTCTCTTTTCCTTAAAGAAAATATGGAAAATGGGGAGAAATCTGAAATTTTGGAACTACATGCCGTGTACGTTTCCACACGCCATTTACTTTTGGCTGTGTGAGATGTGTACACGGGGCGTGTAGCCATGTCGGAAACGAAGGGTGTAGGAACCGACTACACGCCGTGTAGGGGTCCTTTACACACCGTGTAGTCAGTTGGCAGGCCAAAATAGTAAGGCGGTGGAGTAGTCGCCAGCTAGGCGACATTATACGCAGTGTACTCAGAAGTACATGCCGTGTACTCATGTCGACGGATGAATAGTGTGGTAGTTTCGCCAGAGGAATAGTTAAATGATGAAAGTACACGCCGTGTACTTTGTTTTTTTTGATTAAATGGGCAGTAGCCTCCCCTATTCATAGGGAAGGATTAGAACCGGATGAGAGGAGCGAAAGAGGGAGGCCAAACCTTGGGAGATCTGCCGATCGAGCACCGGGAATCCAATTCCGCTCTTGTCGATCACGTTGGAACCACGCAGGTAAGCCCCATCTTCTCATAGCATGTTTCTTACCAATTATTCTCCTAACGGGAGTTATTTGAGGTTAAGTGGATTTTCTTCTTCATCATATCTACGTCATAATTGGGCGTTTCTAAGATTGATGATCGTGTATACTGCTCGTTGGTGTATAAGGTAGGTGGATTGGTGTTAATTTTTCTAACTGTTGTGTGTTTTGTGCATTTTTGTGCCACGAACCCATATTGGGGTGTCATGTGGCTGAGGCCATAGCTATTTTAAATACCTATATTTGAATAGGTGATTTAAATGTGATATTAAAATGCTGGTTGGGATCATTGCTTGGATCCGAAGCCACCCCGGGGTGTGTTCCACTGTTTAGCCGTTTGGTGAGGATACCCAAGGGTATGCCTTTAAGTAATAATTGTAGAATTTCCTTGAGAGGAATTACTTGTTTACTGCTTGTTTACATGTTGGGCATGACCCGATTACCTGTTTAGCCTGACGGGATTACTGTGATTATCCTGTGGGCACTACACTATTTCACCTGAGGGCAGTAGTTATTTCACCTGAGGGCAACCTTTCGTGCCTGAGGGATTGTCTTATGTGCCTGAGGGCGACACTTAGTATGCCTGAGGGCAATTTCTGTTACGCCCGAGGGAAATAACTGCAGGTTGGATTCTGATTACCTGAGGGTAAAGTTTTACTTGTCTGAGGATGCTGACGGATTATTTAGAAATTCACCGTGGTGGTTTCTAAATCTTAAATGGATTAAATGAATAATTAAATGTCAATATAACTGGTAAGTTAGTTACTTTTTAGTACTACTTAGTTTATTGCATATTACTACTGCACATTGTTGTTTCATGCGTACACGCAGTTGGGAATATTCCTTTGGTGGGTGCCTACTGAGACATATTTCTCACACCCTGTTTGGGTCATGCTTTTCGGCCCAAACAGATTACGTTTCTGTAGGTGTGGATAGGGGAAAGAGTCCCTATACAGGTACTTGACTGTTGCTGAGGTGTAGGAGGGCATGGGACCGATCCTAGGCTCGCGATACCATTGCCAGCTGTTTTTCTTTGTTTTACTGTACTCTGCATTTTTTTGTACTGTATTGATGTATAACATGTTCTGGATATTTTCTTAGAACTTGATACATGTTGCATCATTATGTATATACATTTGGTTATATCAAATGAATTTATTTATTTTAGTTGTGTATGGTTTATTTTTTCCGCTATCTTGGTGTGTTTTATTTTATATTCCACTGCGCTACACTTCGACAAATGAGGGCATAGTTTCCCCACTATCATACCTAGGCCCTCCCTGCTAGTCGACAGCCTCTGGCGTTTGGGGAAATGCGCTTGAGGTCATGTGGCGAACTGGGTTCGGGGCACCCATTGCGTGGCACCCGGAACCGGGACGTTACATTCATGGTCATCGATTATGTAATAGAGTTTTAGTATATTATGGTTTTTGATATTCCTAAATAAGAATTTTGGATAAAAAATTTCATCCATGAGTTTGACATAGTTCCTAGTAATAAATATCCTATCACACTGTACTATGATAATAATATAGTGTTGGATCTTTTAAATAAACCAAGGTCACATTAGTATACAAAGAACATAGCCATAAATTATCATCTATTGTTGGATTTTTCTCAATGAGGTAAATTTGTAGTAATTAAATTTTCCAAAAAAGACAATGTAGTGGATCTGTTGATTAAAAAACCATATCAATAGAAGCATGGGCATCATGTGGGATCTAGTGGAGTAAAGGTCATTAACAGTTGGCTCTATTCTAAGTGGGAGTATATTGGAGTTGGTTCCCTAGATACAATTACTTTTTTTACTTTAGATTACCTATATATATTAAAATATTTGAATGTTAATAAATATATTATCACATATTTACTATTCTTCAGTTTAACTTTAATGTGATAATGGCCTAGAGTATCTGTCACACTGAAAAGGTCAGAGCATCCCCCCCTGTGATAAAAACCTTGAAGTACTATGGGGATATTCTTAAACTCTATGTCTTATGGTCATATGATGTCATATGATGGGACACAAATGATGTATACTATTAGGTTTAAGTACTCATAATAAGATGAGACTTCATATCATTAAGTTCATACTTGGTAATCACAAAGATGAGAGATTATGAGGAAAAAATCATTAGTAGTAACTCCATATGTTTATATGTCATTGGATATTCTTATCCATGAGCATATGTAATTATCCTTAGGCTTTAATATTATTATTAATTTATATCATTAGGTATGTAATTTGATGTATTGATGAAAACTGTGGAAAAATATATGCATGGAAAAGTAGGATACGTTGGGTTTCATGAGTGATATGTATTAATGAATAAGTCGGGGAAGGATTAGTCCCTTCAATATTTATGGAAGTTTATATCTCAACCCTTTGATTGAAATGTAACTTTAAAACTAAATTCCATGTCTATGATGTATAGTTGAGTTCATTTTAGATAGTAAAAAAATGTATCAAACATATAGGTTGATGATACAAGTATGTAATCTATTAGATGAGATGTTGAGATAAAGAGATTATATCATACAATGAGTGTTCGTATGTTGTTATTTATGTTATATAATTAACTTATTTTTTATGGGTAAATTTATGTATTTATAGACATGAATATTAGACTTTAGGAACGCTCACTTAAGTCCATAGAGAAACAGGACTAGAGGGTCACACACTTAGTGTTTCCATTGATATCAATTAAATTCTATTTGAATTTAATTATTGGATTAAATATTATTATCTAGACCATGGAACAATATTTATTCAGGTTTTATTGATGGAAAATATTCAGTCACCATATCTATGTTTGAGTTGAATATTAAAATACATATTTATTCAAAATACCATGAATATTGTAAATATTTATTTATTTATAATGAATAATATTTATTATTATTTGATTGGTAAATCCATAGGAGGAAGTACGAATTGAGTTATTGGGTCTGGTGGGAATTATATATTAAATATCTTTTAAATAAAAATTAATTTATTAATTTAAATAAATGATATTTATTTTATTCAGGAGTTTAGCGCATGTTATGAAAATAATAATAATAAAATATCATTTAGACATAGAGTTTTATAGGGATTAATATAATAATAAAGCTCCTATATGCAATTATTTATTCTCTAAACTAGCTCTTTAAATACCTTTTTATATCATTTCATTAGGTTAGATGTTTTTTAACACCACACCCCCTTTGGATAATCTCTTAACCATATATAATAAATTTTATAGAATGATATCAAGAACTAAGAGAAAGATTCCACTTTCCTTCTCTCAAAAAATGATAAAATAAGAATCAATCCTTCAACCTTGAAGGACCCTATAGTGATTAAAGGAATCAATAAAAGACAATTAGTACCACCTCTGTTATAGATACCCAAGCCTTAAACACACCTTAATTCATTATTTTTAATGCACATTACCAATAATACAAGCCAATGATCTAGATTTCTAGCATCTTTGTAAGATTATATATATAAGTACATCAACATAAATGTAAAAAAAAACATATTTATTTAAAAATATACATAGTGATCATAAATCCCATAGATATTATTAAGCTACATAGGGTACCCTAAGGAAAATAAATAAGGAAAAGGGTGATCTAGAAATCCCAATAAGAGGCTAAAAATTGTAATAAAGCATAACATGAGATTCAAATGTCATAACATCATATCATAAAGAAAATGATCATAAGAATGGAAACGTGGAATAAGGAAATGAAATAATAATATCATTTAATCATGGAATATTTGAAAAAAACACAAGATATGACATTATAAACATAACTAAAGGGTCACTTCAAATACCATCATCATAAAGTGGGAAAAATTTAAATAATTGATTGAGTTTACTCATTATTCCCATAAACATAGTGGAAAAATTTCCATGGTATATTAGGTTACCTACATAATTATTTACATAAAATTCCATGATATATAAAGATTTACTCAATACATTAGAGGGATATATAGTTCTGGGATCACCCGTCATATAACATAGTGTGCTTAGGATAACTGACCGTGCACCATACATGGTATCTCATTAGATGAAAACATTAACCAATGAATTTGAGGGATATATAATTTTTGAACCACCTGTCACATAATTAAAATCATACATATGCATTCCATATGAGGAAATGAAACCATACATAAATCATAAGCATGATCAAACCCATGAGAAAAAAGTGAGTTTTACAATAATGATTCTAAAAATAATCGAAGGATAAATCATAAGAATTACCAATAGAATAAGTAATTAAATAATTTTAAAATTTAATAATTAAAAATGTGACATAGTTTTTGAAACTAGAGTTCTAATGTATAAAATTATTTAGAAGGATTTAGGATAATAATAGAACAAATCATACCACTTAAGTGGTGCTTTATGAAATAAGAAAGGGATATTTTTAAAGAAGGAAAGAGATTATTATTTTACATAAAACCATAATTTTAGCAAGAAGTTTCTCTAAAAAATAATTATAGTTTTTAGAATCTATTCATGGTTTAAAAATATTTTATGGGGGTGATTCTTGACATGATACAAGAAATATGAAAGTTCCCTTAAATTAGGTTTACTTAAAAGTGGGAATTTAAAAGGGAACTAAAAGAAAGTATAACCACAACAAATAAAATGAAATTTAAATGGGTATATATGTAAGTGAAATATTTATAAAAATATAATAAGTTTATGAGAATAATATTTCATAAAAATGGATAAAAATAAAGAGAACCTGTAACTAATAAGTAACATGGGTGGTACAAAAGCTCCCTTTTAATGTTTTAAAACACTTTTTCTAAAATCATATATCATAAAATAAGATAATAAAATTTTATTTTTAAAATATTAGAATTTAAATATTATGTTAACATTATATAACACTTAATGATTTTTCTAATTAAAAAAGGAGAACATTGGTGGGAAGACAAATCATGAATAAGGTGGGGAAATCACTGTTTAAATGGATGAGAATTATTCTTAACATAATTTCATTATCAAGAAGGATTAAAATTCATCAGCAAGAATAATTTTAATCAAAAGTGATCTCCCAAGATAAAAATAGATTATACCATATTAAATTAAATAAAAAACATAAGTAGAAATATTATAACTCACGAAATAAAATTGAGTTGTGAAAAACCCCTATATTTTAGGGAATACATCAATTACAACCCACAAAAAGGAAGAACATGATTAGAAGTGGAGTTTATAAGTTAAAAATATATATGATATTAAAATTAATGGTAGTAGTTGTTACACTATACAAATAAATATTGGGGCATAATATCTTTGTATTCCTCAATGAAGGGTGATTGAGACCGAAACCCTTATATCTTAAGAAACAATCTAATAAAACCCATTTAAAGAGACATATATTTAATTTGAAGTTAAAATATAATAAATAAGGATAATAAATGATATTATATATATCAAATTTTTATTATACACACCATTTAAAATAAATCAGGTGCATAAAAGACAACATATCTCAAAGAAGGAAATTTTGAGGCAAAAACCTTACCTCATGTATGAAAGTGCCCTTTAAATTCACTTAAATTCATGAATAATTAAATAAATACCATTATATATACACCATATAACCTTATTCATCAATATTTAATTATATAAGTTCCACATATTATCATTTGGTAATTATATTTAAAATAGTTTTTTCTTACATCAGTTATTCAGGGTTGTTCAGTTAATTTCTTCATCACACTTTCAGCTCATTGACTGTGTTCAAATTTATTATAAAATAAATTAATGATCTACATAATTATGTATGTTTATAAAATTTATTATTCCATTATTTAAATACTTAAATAGTTTTAAATTTTATCACAAAATATATCCAAATTAAGAAAGGTACCTCGATAAGTCCATTTAAGGTGGTTAAAGTTACTACAATTATTTCCTGTTAATTAAACATATAGAACACCCAATATTAATCTTATAGAATATTAATGGTGTGAAAAATATAATTTTATTTAATTAAATAATTTTTTTTGAACCTACCATTTAAAGTGGTGATGGAAAAATGAACACGTCATTCTTGGAGGTGGTAGTCCGCTTACACACACATGACAACATTTTTATTATTCTTAATGATATTAGAGGAAAGTTTAAAATAGATATTCCATTAGTATAATAAAATTTCATCATATTAAAAATTCTTTTTTATCATACCTTCATGTATAGAGGGTATTTGAGGGGTTTATAAGAAGAAAAAAGCTAGAGAAGTTGGGTTGAGAGTATTACCTCTCCCTTGGAAGTTATCCCTTGGGTAACTCCTTAAGGCTCCTTAGTTTGAAATTTTGGTAATATTAAGGCTTTAAATTCATAGAAAGGATGATTAGGAGATACTACTTCATATTTTTGTTTGATCCAAATCCTTTTAATGGGTAGATAAATGAGGAGGAGGTGGTCTCATTTTATAAGTGACAAAAATGGAACTTTTGTAAAAACTCATTATTTCTCAACAATATCTCTCCATTATTCAAGGGAAAAGGTCAAAAAATAGACAATAATGGTGTGAGTAAATATATAAGGTAGATACACCCACTAAAATTAAACATAAAACATTTTTTCCACATGTTTTAACCTTTTTAACTATATTAAACCACCTTTACCCTAATTTACCCTTACCATGGTAAGTCCACTTCAACCCTTGGAAACTAATTTTCATGGAAAAAATTAAAATTGAAATTATATACTAATTTAAAAATACTTATTTTAAACATTTTAATAATTTTATAAAATAAAATTTTGATGAGATATAGAAATTGAGTTTATTATTAGTGCATATAACATGTAAAAACTGTTTCTTAGAAAAATATAATTTTAAGCTTAAAATTTAAACATGGGATAAGATTATAAATGTTTATTATTTTCATGGAATAAATTAGGTTATTATAAAATAAATAAATTTTATGTGACTTTCAAACTAATACAATATTGAATTTACCAAAATGTTTCAAATAGTTTTTTATTAGGATTAAAATATTACCTTTTTTATATGGTTAAACAAATGTTTTATAAATTTAATACTATGCATTTAAAATTTATAAATTATTATTTAGATAAATATTTGACCAATTAAAAAGTTTTATGAAATTATATGTCTCTCTTATATATTTATAAAGAAACAAAAGCCAGTGTTTTGGAAAATAAACCGTATTTTTTTCACCATTCATCTAAACTAAGTGATAAAAACTAATTTTAAAATACAAAATGTATAATGTATTAAAAATATTTTTTTGGAAAATATAAATTAAGATAGAAAATTTAAAATATGGGTTTGTAAATTCAAACCAACATTTTTAAAATCATAAAGTCACTTATAATATACACATTTGGTCTTAGAAAAAGGTTTCATGAATTTCCAATTAATATTTATATATTAATAATGTCATAAAAGTCATATTATTTATAATAATATTAATTTTTATTATTCACCTAAAATAAATATTTTTTTTGAAAAAACCAAAAATTAATCTTAAACTAATATTGAAATTCTAAATACAAGAATGTTTTTCTTTTCAAATTCATTTTTTATAATTTTCAATTTTAACTTTTAATTAAAATTATAAAATACAACAAGAAACTATTTTTATAAGAAAATAAATTTTAAAAATACTTATTGTTCTCATTATTAATTTTTATAAAATACTAATGAATCTATAATTAATCAATAAATATTATATATTTTTTAAAATAATCATTTAACAATAATATTATTAGTTTTGTTTAATAAAAATTACAACACAAAAAATGATAGATTATTAAACACAATAATGAATAAAATAAACTATATATATATATATCATAATTTAGTTATTATTATTCATACCTATTTATTAAATGACTAGGTTTTAATGGTATAAACATATCATAGTTTCATTTTAGTTTTGTGTTGTGTTTGGAGAAAACTATAAAAAATATTTGACTTATATAGAGGAAAACATATATTAAAATCTCAAGTCGTTATATTATCCCCCTTAAATAAATTGTATTCTATCAATTTTAAAACTCATATAATGGGATTAATTTATATAGGTATATCCTAATTAACCATGCATTGGTAGTTTATCATGGGTGTATTTGAATATAAAGTGATATTTCTCTATAAGCAGTTTGACATAAGCCCTTTGTAAAAAGAGATAGTCGATTCCTAATAGAATACTAAAAAGTGAAGAAGAGATAAATCTATACAGTGAAGATTTCCTCAAAACTGGAAGAAGTTTCTTATACCTTGGATATAATAATTATACCACCAAATGTTTTTTATTTATATCTCAATACCTGATAGGTAAAATCTTACATGACACAAGGCATCAAAAAATCTTAGATGAAAAAATACTATCCACTTCAAAAGAAATCATTCCATAAGATTTTCCTTATTCCCATGATATAAGAGGTGGTTTGTGTTGGTTATCCACTTTAACCATTGGATTGGTTAATTAGGTTTCATAGTGATCAAATTCATCACATATAAAACATTGAATCACTAGTGGGTCCTTAGAAAGAACATTATCTTCCTTCATCATAGCCTTATTTTTCCCTATATAGCTTATTGATTGATTCCCTCATTTACCCCAAGTAAAATATATTCCAGTACCTTTGAGGAAATTCCCCTGGGGATTCTTTCCATATTATTAACATGTAGGGTATTGAATATTTTTTCCCTAATCATCTTCATCACCTGAGTTACTATGAGAATCCATCCTTCTCTTATTTTATGGATTTAAGATTTCAACTATGTTCACATGGTTAATAATATTTCACAATAGCTGGTTTGGTATAATCACTATATTTATTAATCCAACTCCCATTCTAATGGTTTGATCATTGAGGTAATTATCAAATTGTCCCTCACACCCAGGGTTAAATCGATTCCTTATTTTTATAGCCATCACTAAAACCAAAAGGGTTAATATGAGTGATGAACATTTAACATCCTAGGAGGATTATCATAATCAATAACATAAAAGGGATTTAATCTTAAAACCTTTTAACCTTTTACATCATCACATTATCCCATAATTAATTTATTCCAAATTATATTAATCATAGTTTAACCTTGGTTACTTTTAGTTGTGTTATCTTATACATATCAACATTGTCCTTAAAAATAACTTGGAAATAAATCTTTTATAGTAGTTTGTAAAGATATTGTGATTAACCAAAGTATATCCCCTGAGAGTTTCTATCCAGGTGTGTAGTCTTAGGTCCATTAATCAGGAATAAAAGTGTTTATTGAGTTAATTATAGACCAACCCTTTTTGGGTTGATTACCCCTAGGTGCATCTATCTCACAACCACATCCATTTACCACTATCTAGACAAGGATACAATTGCTAAAAAAACTATATACTCAAAATTTTCTAAAATTTCAGGATATTATCCTATATATAGGCTTATATATTATACTCATCCTTAAGGTTTTCAATAATTTTATCTCATCCTAATCTGTAAAAATAACTAAACCTTTCTCTGATACCAAATATAGAACCAAATCCTTAAACACACTTTAATTCATGATTTATAATGCACTTTCCCAATGATACAATCTAGGGATCTAGAGGTACAGTTTCTTTGGAATATTAGATATATAAGTATATCACCATAAAAATAAATACAATATATTTATTTAAAACTTAATATAGTGGTACTAACTCATATAGATCTTCTAAAATTACATATGATACACTAGGGGAAATACATAAGGAAAAGGGTGAGCTAGAAATAATATTAAGGGAATAAACATAGAAATAAATAATAACATGAGAGTAAAAAGGCATAACATGATATCTTAAAGATAATGATCATAATAATGGAAATATAGAATAAGGAAATGAAATCATAAATTCATGGAATCATGGAATATGTGACAATAACACAGGACATGACATTATAAACATAAGTCAAGGGTCACTCCCAATACAATCATCATAAAGTGGATGGAGTCCCATGGTGGATTGGGTTTACCATCCATTATGATAAACATAGTAGAAAAAGTCCCATAGTGGATTAAGTTCACTCCATAATCCCTTACATAACATCCCAGAAGATATAAAACTTTACCCAATTTATTGTAGGGTTATATAATTCCATGCTCACCATCACATAACATAATGTGCTTAGGCTAACCACCCTTTCACCATACATAGTATCTCATGAGATAAAAACATTTACAAATTCATTGGAGGGATATATAATTCTAGACCCACATTTAACATAATAATAATCATACATATGCATGCCACATGAGGAAAAGAAACAATACATAAATCATAAGCATGATCAAACCCATGAGAAAAAAGTGAGCTTAATAATTTTTATTCAAGGAATAATTGAAGGATAAATCATAAGGATTCATAATAAAATAATTAATTAAATTATTTTTAAATTAAAAATGGACATATTTCTTGAACATGGAGTTCTAATGTATAAAATTCACAAGAATAATGAATAAAAATTTACCACTTGGGTGGTTATTTATGAAATAGGAAAATGATATTTAAAAAAAATAAAAAATAGATTATTATTTTACATAAAACCAAAAGTGAAACAAGAGGGTTATACATAAAATAATAATTATTTTTAGTAGCTAGTAATTTTTTAAAAACATGTTATGGGGATGATTCTTATCATGAGACAAGAAATAAGAAATTTCCCTTAAATCAGATTTACCTAAAAGTTGAAATTTATAAGGGAACTAAAAAAATGTATAACAATAAAAATGAAAATGATATTAAAATAGGTATATATTTAATGGATATATATATATATAAATATAATAAGTTCATGATAATAATATTGTATAAAAATAGAGAAAAATAAAGATAACTTGTAACCAACAAGTAACATGGGTGGTACAGAAGATCCCTTTTTATGGTTTAAAACACCTTTGTTGAAATACCACATCATAAAATAACATCATAAAGGTTTCTTTTAAAAATAAGATAAGTTAAATATTATGTTCACATTAGATAACACTGAACGAGGTTTCCAATTTGAAAAAAAGAGAACATTGGCGGGAAATGAGATCATGAACAATGTGGGGAACCATAAATTAAATAGATAAGAATTATTTTTAACACAGTTGAATTATAAAAAATGATTATAACATACTAGTATGGAATATTTGAAAAAAAATAGATCTTAAAAAATATAGAAACAGGGTATAACATATGAAATTAAAGACAAAAAATCAAGGAGAAACATTATAACTGAAGAAATCAGTTTGAGTTATGAAATACCCTTATGTTTTAGGGAAGACATCAATCAAAACCCAAAAAAAAGAAGAGAATTAATGGAAGTGACTTTTTCAAGTTATGAAATAATATATGATATTATAAGTCATGGGGGTATTAATTACACTATAAAAATTAAAATTCATGCATAATATCTAAGCATGTCTCAATGAAGGGTGATTGAGATGAAACCCCTTATAGCTTAAGAAAAAATATAATAAAACACCATGAAAGAGATAAATATAGAATTTGAAGTTAAAATAAAATTAATAATGACAATAAATGATATTATATATTCAATTTTTGGTATAAACACCATTGAAAATAATTTAGGTGCATAAAATATAACGTGCCTCGAAGAAATAAATTTTGAGATGAAACCCTTACTTCTTGTTCAAAAGTGCTCTGAACTTGCACTTAACTTCATGAATAATTAAATTAAATTACTTATATACACACACAATACCATTAATAATCCCTATTTAATCTTATAAGGTTCGTATATTATATTTTGTTACTTATTTTTAATATAGTTTTTGATTACGTTGGTTACCCAGGATTGTTCGGTTAATTTCTTCATCACCCTTTTGGATTGTTGACCATGGTTTTGTTTTAAAATAGCTTCATAATATATATAATTTTGTAGGATTATGTAATTTATTATTTAATTTGGTTAATACTTATACAATTTCAAAGTTTATCCCAAATAGATCTAAATTAGGAAAGGTACCTTGATTAGTCCATTTAAGGTAGTTAAAGTTATTGTGATCATTTCTTGTTAATAATAAATATATAATTCCCAATATTATTCTTATAGTACATTAATGGTGTAAAAAATATCATATTAGTTAATTAAATAACCCTCTTAAACCTACCATTTAAGGTGGTGATGGAAAATTGAACACGTCGTTCATGGAGGTGGTAGTATGCACACACACATGATAAGATTTTATATTTTCTTAATGATTTTAGAGGAAAGTATAGAATAGAAATTCCATTATTATAATAATAATTAATCATATTAAAAATTATTTAGTTATAATATCTTCATTTATAGAGGGTATTTTAGGGGTTTAGAAGAAAAAAATATCTAGATAAGTTGGCTTGAGAGTATTACCTCTCCCTTGTAAGTTCTCCCATGGGAAACTCCTTAAGGATACTTACCTTGGTATTTTGGTGAGACCAAGGCTTCAAAGAAATAAGGAGGGTTTTGAGGATAGAATATGTTAGAGATTTGGTTGATCTAATTATTTGAAATGGATATAGAAATATAGATAAGGTGGTTTCATTTTATTAGTGAAGAAAAGGGAACTTTTGTAAAAACTCATTATTTCACAATAATTTCACTCCATTATTCAAGGAAAAAGGGTCAAAAAATGGAAATAATGGTGCAGGGAAATGGGAAAGGTTTATAATGCCTATACTATCCATTATTAAACATGTTTCTCAAATTTGTTATACTTTTTCACTATGTTAAACAACATTTACCCTAATTTACCATCCCCATGGTAACTCAACTTTCACCCGTGGAAACTAATTTTATTGGAAAAAATTAAAATTAAAATTATTTACTAATGTGAGAATACTAATTTTAAATATTTTAATTATTTTATAAAAAAAAATTCCATGATTTATAGGAATTAATTTTAGTATTAGCGCATATAACATATAAAAACCGTTTCTTAGAAAAAGATTATTTTAATCTCAAACTTTAAGTGTGGGATAAGGTTGTAAATTTATATGATTTTCAAAAAATAAATTGGATTATTTTAAAACAAATAAATTTTATGTTTCTTTAAAATCAATTCATAAATGAATTTATCAAAATATAAAAAATAATTTTTTATTAGGATTAAAATATTTAATATATGGTTAAACACAGTTTATATAAAATTAAAATTGTATCTTTAAAATAAAAAAAATTATTCCTTAAATAAATTTTATATTAATTAAAAGGTTTTATAAAATTCTAAGCCTCACTTATATATTGATAAAGCAATAAAATTCACCATTTTGGAAAAAATCTATATTTTTTCACCATTCATCTAAAAATAAATTATTTAAAAAAAATACTAAAAATAAATTCTAAGATTATTTTCACATGTTGAATATAAAAATGGAATTAATTTTATTATATTAAACTTATATAAGTTATATGAAATTTTTTTAAAATACTAAATTTACGATGTATTAAATTTTTTTTTTTTGAAAAATATAACTTAAGTTCTAAAATTTCAAATATGGGTTTGTAAATTAAAACAAAAATTTTAAAAATCATAAATTCACTTATAAAATATATATTTTGTATTATAAAAGGGTTTAATGAATTTATAATCCATACTTATATACTAATAATGTCATAAAGGTTATGTTTATTTATAATAATGGAATTTTTCATCATTCTCCTAAAATCAATCTTTTTTAGAAAAACCCAAAAAATAATATTAAGATAATATAGAAATTATAATTCCAAAAATGAAGTTAATTTTTTTAAAATAAATTTCTATAATTTTTAATTTTAACTTTTAATTAAAATTATATCATATAATGAGAAATAATTTTTATAGGAAAATAAATTTTAAAAATACTAGTTCTTAATATTATTTTTTATAAAACACTAATAAATATATCATTAATCAATAAATATTATATTTTATTAAAATAACCATTCAATAATAATATACTTAGTTTTCTTAAATAAAAAGTACATGCCATAAAAATATAGGTTCTTAAACAAAATAAATAATAAAATAACCTTTATATATATATTAATATATTTTGTAATTCAGTTACTCCTATTTATACCTACTAATTCAATGGCTAGGTTTTAATGTTATAAAAATATCACATTTTTTTTAGTTCAGTATTTATTATAGATAAATCTATCAAACATATTTGTATTAATTAGATGAAAACATATATTAAAATCTCTGGTTTTTACATTGTTATCTCCCAAAGTACCATCAATAATTCTTTGAGATCAAAGGATCACATGCAGATCACATCTAGAGTGGTTATACCTTGGATGTTATTCATTAAACAATGGTACAATTGAATGAAGGTTTGAATTATAAATTTATTATTTGAATAAATAATCTCAATAATATGGTAATAATTAATTTAAATAAATTATAAATTTAATGTGAAAAGATACTCTCTTGGTTTAGGTGATATTTATCAAACTTAATTTGAGAAATTAATTGATCATAATATTTATTATCATGTACATTATATATTATCCATTTAATTTGAAAAAAATATCAGTTTTGAATATCCCCAATAGGTTCTTCCACTATTCACGAATCCTACATCTACCACTTACATTCCCCTATATAATGATCCAATCAAGAAAGATCCTAGAGGAATAAATTTAAAGAGAAATTCGGGAAACTTTCTTAAAAGTTGATATGAATATTTCACTCTTATAATCTCTCAATAAGATTTGTAATTATGATAAGTTCATTAAGAAACTATAAACCAAAAAAAAAATTATTTAAGAGAATGAGAGGATAAAATTGGGAAGAAGTGTATTAGTCCTTATTACCTCATAGTTACCCATAAAATGTCAAGATCCAGGGAAAATTATTATCCCTTTAATAATTGGCTCCATGTATTTTTAGATGATTTGTATTATTTAGTTTTATATATTAATGTCACACCTCATTTAATTTTTGATTATTTTTTATATAGGATAATTGAATCCTAAAAGGGTGGTAGTTAAACTTGAAAATAGATCCACTACTTTTCTAGCAGGAGTCCTGGAATATGTATCAGTTAGAGTCCAAAATCCGATTTTCTTAGAAAAATTATAGGTCCTGAACATAGAGGAAGATAAAATTCTTTCCTATTCACACATCATTTTGAGTCTTCCATTCTTGATGATAGAAAATAAAATCATAAATGTGTAGGTCGGAACAATCACCATAGAGTTTGGAGATTAAAAAATTCACTTTAACATCTTTGAATCTATTAAATACCCTCAAGAGGATCATTACATTATTTCACTATCACATATTGGGGAGGCTGATCCCAATAGAGATCCAGGATGTTTCATGAAATTTTATGACTAGCATAACAATAAATTATTGAAAACTTTATGGAGAATGAGGATGTTCATAAATATAGAAAATTTATTTATAGTTAATAAGAAGAGGTAGATTATGAAGTATTTTATGGATTTGATTATTTCTTTCATGATGAAGAATCTTATTTTCTATATTTTATGTAATAAATAATTTTTTTTAAGTAAGGATCAAAAGTCACGCTCATCCTTAAAATAACCACTAATTTGGAATTAAAACCATTACTAGCTGAACATAAATATGTTTACCCCATGAATGGGGAAAATTTACCAATAATTATTTCTAGAATCTTATCCCCAAATAAAGAACAAAATTTTATTGAACTTTTAAAAGAAAATGTGCAAGAAATATTATAGAGATTAGGTGATAATCTATGTATTAATCCTAAAAAATCTATATACATAGAATATCACTTGAAGATAAATCAAAACTAGTAAAGTAGACCTAAACAAGGCTTAATCCAACCATGATGGATGTTGTGAGAAAAATAGAGAATCTATTTTAGGCATGGATTATATATCATATTATTTACTCATAATGAGTTAGCCCCATTTATATAGTTCCGAAAAAAGTAAGTTGACTTTAGTGAGAAATGATCACAATGAATTGATCCCTCTTAGAATTCAAAATAGTTGAAGAATTTATATAGATTAAAGGAATTTGAATCAGATAACTAGGAAATATAATTTCCCTATTAATTTTATTGACCAGATTCTAGAAAGGTTAAGAGTAAGGGCTCACAATTATTTTCTTGATGGATTTTCAAGATACTTTCAGGTTTCTATTACACCTGAAGATCAAGAGAATACTACCTTTACAAGTCCTTATGAAACCTATTCTTAAAAAAGTACACCATTCATCTTATTTAATTCTCTAGTTACATTCCATAGGTTCATGTTAATTTTATTTTATAATCATATTGAACACTTCCTAGATGCATTTTTATATGAATCATTATTTTTGGTAAATCCGTTGATCATTGATTTAAAAATATAGTTAATGTTTTGAAAAACTATATTGAAAAAAACATGGTTCTAAATTTTTAAAAGTGTCATTTTATGGTGTAAATAGGAATATTACTTGTTAATATGATTTTATAAAAATGGGTAGAGTTAGATAAGTCCAAAATTGAAGTGATGACTTTATTTCCCTATCCAAATTGTGTAAAAAAAGTTATATATTTATAGGATATGTAGGATTTTACAAGAATTTCATCAAGGATTTATGTGAGATTGATATTCCCCCTTATAGTTTACTTTTTAAAGATAATAAATTTATTTTTGATTATGATTTTAGGGAATATTTTGATAAACTAAAGTATAAGCAGATAAAACCACCAGTGATGCAGCCCCTAAACTAGGAGTACCCTTTTGAGCTGCTTTACAATGCCTCCAACCATACTACGGGGGAAGTGATTTCCCAAAGGATTTAAGGAAAATATAAAGTCATTACATATACATCAAGGAAATTGAATGTTAATTAGACCCACTACACAACCACTATAAAGAAGTTTTAATAGTCAATTTTTTTACTTTAGAAAAATTCAAATCATATATATTGGGAACTATAGTCACTATTTTTTCTAATCATGTATCCCTAAGGTATTTAATGAATAAATAAGGGTCTAAATCACTACTGGTCAAATGGATCATATTACTCTAATATGTTAACCTAGATATGAAAGATAATAAGAGAGTTAAAAACCAAGTGGATGATCACCTAAGTTGGACACCCAACATAGTAGAAGTGAAGATACAAACCATAAACCCACTGAATGATCATATTCTAAGAGAATAATTGTACTTGATTAAAAGCGAGGTACCTTGGTAGGATGATATGGTCAATTTTTTGGAAAATTATTAAGTTAAATCCTATATTAACCCTCAACAAGTTCTTATACTCAAATATCAATCAAGATTTTACATTTTAGAAGATTTATATATATGGAATATTATTAATAAATAATGATAAAAAGATGTTTTCTTGAAATTGAAATTCAATTTTCACTTTAAATTTTCCATAATTTATCTGTTTATGGCCACTTTGGACCTCAAAATAATATTGTGAAATTTTTATAATCATAAATACATTTTTATAATTTGTTTAAATATTATCATGAATATTTTAAAATATGTGAACAATGTTATTTTATTGGAAATATCTAAAAAATACAATAAATTACTCAAAAATTAATCAACTTTTGTGAAATTTTTGAACTATATAGAATAAAATTCATGAAAACTTTCCCCATTTCATATAGAAATTAATAAATTTTTCTAGTAGTTTATTATGTATCAAAATGAGTGGAATCAAAATCCACTAAAATTGATGATGATAATGTTGTTCATAACTAATATTTTTATTGGCTTGGAGTCCCAAGAGAAATTATCAGTGATCAAGGAACCCATTTCTAAAATAGGAGCATGGAAGATCTGATGATGAAGTATGGAGTAACTCACAAGACATAAACATCCTACCAACCAAAAACAAATATTCAAGATGAATTTTTAAACAAATAAATCAAGGGGGTCATAAAGAAAAAATATCAAAAATAGTAGGGAATATTAGAGATAAAGTATGGAATAAATCTTGTAGGATTATAGGAAATATTATAAAACACATATTGGAGTGATTCCATGTATTTTGATTTATAAGAAGAGTTTTCACCTACTTGTGGAACTAGATCTCAAGGAATACTGGGTAGTATGGGAGATAAATTTGAATCTAAACAAATCTAGAATAGAAAAAGGATATAATTATAGGATTTAGAATAAATTATAAGAGTGGATTTTAAAAACTCATATATTTACAAAGAAATAACTAGTGTGGCTCATGAAAAACTAATTCAACAAAAGTTATTCCATCTAGGGGACCTAGTGTTACATTACAACTACAAATTCAAAATTATGCTATGTAAAATTCATTTTATAAGGGAAATACCTTTTATAATCACTAATGTATACACTTTTTGTATTGTGTACTTCATTAAATAAGGATTCAAGGAACCATTTACTATTAATGGGTATATGATAAATAAATTCAATGGGAATCTTCCCTTAACACCAGTAGAGGAGATTACAATATTCTAACATATCTATCAATTAAAACCATCAGGTTTCACATCTCCTGGAATCTTAATTAATTACTGTGATTCTATTTAAATATATTTTAATTGATAAATCTATTATAATTCATCGAGGACCCCATATAATTTAAGTGATGAGAGGGAACCTTTGTAGTGTGGTATTTTCAAATTTTCTAAATTTTGGTTTTAATTTTCAATTTTTGTTTGTCTGTTTCAATTTTTTTGTTTGTTTATTTTTCTTTTTAGTGTATTTTTAAACATATTGATCTTAATTTGAAGACCATTTAAAATTTTAATCCATGAAAATGTTGGGAAACCAATTTGACCCATTTTTTCACCTTATATGAGTACTTAAATAAACTTCTTTTTAAATTATAAGTAAGTTAAATTCATGAAAAGACCACTTATTTTTAAATATTATAATATAAATTACTTCCCTAAATTTTAATAACTTATATATGATTATTTTAAATCCACTTTTAAATCTTCTTCAAAATTCCCTCATTTTTTAAGATAAATAAGGAAATATTATAAAAAACACAATTTTCTGAGTAATATAGTCAAAACCTTTGAGCATTAAGGACCTTGTTCTATAAATTATCAAGGAATTATTTTTATTTTTAAATCCCATTTTACAAATAACCTCTATTCTGATCTACCTTGAAATTTAACCCTTGTAACCCTTACAATAAATGAATGAAATTAAATATTTATCTACATTATAATCCAAAAAATCCCCATATAACTTGATTTTGAAGCTAATGCATGATCTAGTTTGAATTCAAGTGTGGTGAGGGGAATAAGTGAGATGGAAAGAGGAAGTACTACCTCATATTTTCTATTATTTTGGGAAGAAATTAATTCTTAAAAGAATAATAAGATGGGATAGAAAATATTAAATGTTGGACATGAAAGTCTACCATAGTTTGGAAGTGAAATATTTCTCTATTTCTCTCAAAATTCAAAATATTCACTGAATTATATATCTAAAAAAAATTAGATAGTACTGCTGTAAATGAGAGATGGGGGATAAATATTATTGATACTACTAAAGTTATTAAATAAATAAATACCTAAAAGAACAAGGAGATAATAGGATAATTTTTGTTTGAGAAAAATAAGGTGGGAGATGATCTAATTAAATATATATGGATGGTTCAATCTATTAAGCTATACGGAAGGTGATTCTAGGAATTATTCCTAGTTTTTTTTTGCAAAAAATCCCCCAAAAAACATCAAAATAGATGGAAATATCTCACCAATATAGGACAAGGTAGGTTAAACACATATTCATGAATTAAAAGTACCTATATACCTTTAATAGTATACCAAAAGTAAAAAAAATAAAATAGATTGAAGGAAATAGAGATAAACAAATATTGTTATTACTAAAATGTTAAAGGGTAGACTTTTTTAGAGAATTTAAAGGTAAGTTTTCCTAAGGGGAGTGAGTGGGGATTCCATTCTTAATAGAGACTTAAAATTATTCACTATTCTTAAAAATAGTTCTAAACCTCCAAATACGTCTCATATTTTTTCTATAGTACAACCAACTAACCCTAAGGCATAGATAAAAACTGAAAATTTCTCATTATATGCATAAATATTTAACTCATTCAATGGGGATGAAGAAATTCATCACGCCAATGGTGACCCTTGCATGAACTTTGTATGAGAATTTTTTTTTCTTTAAATTCATACTTGAGTGATGAGTAAAATATTTCTAGGAAGGTATGTATAAGTGAGCATAGGATGATGAAATAATTGGAAATTAATTGAATGAAGTTCATTATAAAAGTGAAATTAAAAAAATTAAGGAGTTATAATGAGATTGAGAAACATGGTTTTGAAAAAGGGAACTCATATTCGCTAGTAATTTAAATGTCAGGTAATATTTTTGACACTCACTTGGTTAGAAGTCCAAGGGTTAAGTGTGGGTGAATTGACATAGGTAATAAATTCATTATATTTAGTTAATAATAAATTATTTTTATTCTCCTATATTCATTAATTCATTGAGTTCTATAGAATTTTGGAATTAAAGTTCTATCCATTATATTTCATGAATATTTTTTAATGTTTAAAAGTGTGAATCTAATTGACTTACCATATTTTAGGAGTGAAATAAATGGATAGATACTAATTATTATTTTTATTTATTTTTTAAGGGTACAATACGTTAGTTTCATATTAAGAATGTAAAATTATAAAAGGAATTAATTCGTCATAAGAATGATTCTTATTTTTATAAGCATAAATTAGTGGACACATAAGGATGAGTTTCATTTTCATAGGCATCATGAAAACACTTCATAAGGATCATCTATCCATTATTAGGATCACTATAAAGATGGATATAGTATATGAAAACATGATTTTTAGTCAATTTAAGGATGAGTGATAATTTCATAAGGATGGAGGTCTTTGTAAGGATCATTCATTTTAAAAATTTAAATCTTTTCAAGGATGGTTTCCCTACTATATATGAATTATTTTATGTTATGTAAGAATCACGACTTTGTAGATTTTGGGAAAATGATGGTTTATAAGGATTACTTGTGTTTAAAGTCGATGCTCGGTGATACCACATCAAAATTCATTCAACCAATAATAAGTGGCCACAATAATGATAATAAATGAATATCAATCATAATTTATGATTAATATTTCAATAAAATAAGAAAGGAAATATGTATATTTTTAGGGAGGACCAGATCAAAACTGAGAAAGAAGACCAAGGAAAAAAGAAATATTGAAGAATTTTAGGGGATCAAGGATCTCTGAAGTTTGACTGTCGGCTGAAGAAGGAGGGAACTAAGGATCTATATGATTTAAATGAGGCTAAAGTAAGGAGGGGTGGATCCAGTGATACCACCATTTTTTTATGAGTTTTCATTGTTTTTTTATTTTTCACTCCACTATAATGTATTATTTTTCCTCATTCACTACTATTACATTTCACATAGTGGGGGTAAATATTATAATTGATCATGTAAGGGAAGTTATTTTGGTTTTAATACTTGATTCATATACTTGAATTAATAAAAAACAATTTCTTTTATTAAATTATGTTAGTGTTCCATAACAGTTTATAATTTTTAATTTGATTATATTTTATTTATTTTTATTTATTATATATTTCCTTGGTAGATGATATATTATATCTTTCCACTCAGACTATATATGAAGGAATAAACTAGTATGAGTGGTAAATTTCTTGGTTATTTCTAGAACATGCGAAATGGGAAGTTGACACTCTTGGACTGCTTAGGAAGCACAAGGAACAGATTGGGGTTTTCATGAGTAATTTAGGAGTGATTTACTATATCACTTATACACATAAGAAGGAGGGTATAACAAAAAGATATATCTATTAAGAAATCATCACCAAATACATTCAATCAAGGGTGAGAGGTTAATTGATTATATATCCTTACATTTATAAATTAATAAAAATAATATCCAACCTTAGAAGATATGGATAAAATTATAATTGGACAAAATAACCTGACCTAATTACTTATCATCACCTTTATTTCCAATCAATTTTCATCAAACTACTTTTTAATATCTTTATTTCTATAGATTTTAATTTTATTTCAATCAAATGATCTAGAACCACCCATTTTCCATTTAACCAAAGTAAAAATTGTGTTTTTGAGTACCACTCTCTAGTGATAACCCTAGGTTTCCACCAAACTATATTTTTATCCTAGGATATAAATAGATTTTTTCAACACTCATGATAGTGCTGTTAATGAATAGTGAAACATAGTTAATATGATATATGGTACAATAAAATAATTATTTAAGAAAAACCATTATACATGATGTAACAATATCTTGGGTTCTAGTCACATGACTCATATACTATTCATTGTTACAAAAAATAACCAATATTTTTTACTCTTGAGGTAAAATTATATTTATTAATTTTTATCCAAATATATTCAATTTTGTATTAAAAAGTCTCACATCCTCCATCTATAAAAAACCACATCTCTACCTTATTCTTACCATAACTTTATTTTTGAGTTTACTCTCAATAAATCTATCCTATAATTTCCTATTCAATTTAGAGAAATTGATTTTTTAAAATCTTATGACATATTTACATGTCTTTTCTTACAAGTAGGTGGACTTCCCAAGACCACTTTTAATAGGTTGGGGGATAAAAAATAGTACTAAGGTATCTACAAAAAATAATATGAGACAGTACCTCTGAATACAACACATCTCTTCCTAATATAAAACATCATCCATCAAATACAAATGAATAATAAATAATTACATACAATATAATAAATATCTCTACAATATAATATTATGTAACCAAATAAATTTCAAAAATAGAAATAACACATCCTTAATAAATGTAATGAGACATAAAACTTAATATGGATGAAATAAATGTGTTCATAACAATAAAGAATCCAAAAAATTAGACACTCTCATCAATATATATCATCCACTAGTTGCACTTGCAAATCTACATGAACATAAGAGTATACAATTCAATGTATGAATATAGGGGTGAGTAATAATACTTAGTATAGTTATCCCAAGTATCAAGTTAAATCCCACAAACTAATAAGTCCGACATGAATTATAAACATACAATGTTTTGAAAAAACCCAAGTGGCATATCACACATTGTCAACAATCATATTAATATCCTCATTTAATTTTAAATTAAGCTACCCATAACTTAACTTATTAACGATTTCCAAATAATAATGAAATTACACACACACACACACACTCACATATCCAAATATAATAATAAGAAGGTTACTTGAAATCCATGTCTAACTAGAGGCCACTAGGAACCTAGTACTTTAACCCATGACTCTATATATTCCTCAGGATTTGAGATAGGTAATGTCTATAGCACTCTAGCCATCCAAAAAATCACCATATACCTCCCTCAAAGGACATTAGAACCCATATTCCCCACATGCATGTGGTATTACCATCATATAAATAACATTTTAAAAAAATAATGATATTATATATGACATACCATTATAAATTTATATCTCTAATGAATCACACTGGATGCACCACTATCTCACATGTAAGAATCACCTCTACGACTACTCTCATTCCAGTGCAACATCTCCATAATTTGTTTACATAAAATCTAGAGTTTTGGGTGAGAAAATAATAATTAATTGATGCATCATTTTCCACCAAAACCCAAAATATATAGGAAAATAGAGTGTAAACACTTGGGCGAGTCATCTTCTACCACAATATTGAATAATGGGTGAGATGAGGAATAAATACTCAAATTTATAATTAATGATATCTAATCCATGGATATGAGTAAGAATAAAATAGAAAAAGTGTTTTCATCTTAGTAATCTATTCTGAAGCAGTGGATGAGAAGAGAATAAATACCCAGATGTTGTTATTTAGCTCTAAACTTAATCATTGGGTGATCATGAGAGTAGTCACTGGTGTATCATGCCCATTAATATTTTATAATAACCATACCACATCACACACACACATATGTGGTGATGAAGTAAATTATTTACCAATATAATAAATGAAAAATCTATCAAGAACTTCAAATTTCTCACATAATAATTTGTAATCCATTATAACATTCTATAATATTTTCTATATTCTTAACATATCAAAATCCAAAGACATTTTAGTGTCATTTACAAGATTATTATAGTTTAAAAAATCACCTTAGTAATAATATTAATATTAACATAAAAATATTATATTTACATAACCACAAACCATTCAAAGTATTTTCATGATATATATCCTCATAATTTATGTTGTTTTAATAGAACATGAGCCTCATCCAGGTTGGTGAGGAATCGACAAGTGCATCCAAGAGACCTGGGATTAACTCTGGGTGGAGACATATTTCTGGGTTACTATAGTAGGCAATGTAGTAGGCAATTTTTAGTACTATAATAGCTAGAACTATTCATCCTTCTGGGCCTATGGACCACCGGTTTGGTCCTCGGGTCCTGCAAGGCTTTTGGGACACCGAAGGCCTTCGGGCCAATTGTTTCTCAAGGCCTTCGGGCCACCTTAAGGCCTTAGGGATACCCCAAGGCCTTCGGGCCACATGATGCAGATGTACTAGTCAGACTATAAGGGACAAGGCTTCATATGAGGACCAAGACAAGCACATTCACTAGAGTATAGCTAAATGGAATTGGAAGAACAAGAGGGTATGGCTTTTCCATCACTACCAGGCCTGTGCAACCTTGCATAAGACAGCTAGCTGACCAGCCCTGTGAAGGTGGAGTGCTGATATTATGACATATGCAGGGGAGGATCAGTTCCAAGTTGTCTTGTCTGGGTGATTCCCTCTAAGACCTACGGGTCATGTAATTGTCTCTAAGCCTTCAGGACTTGTAAGGGTTACACCTCACCCCTTGAAAGGTGGATTATCAAAAATAATAAAAAAATGAAGGCCTTCGGGCCATTCCGAGTATGTTATTTTAATAGACAAACACATGAAATTTAAATGATTACAAACCACTTATATTAAGTTTCACATTAATATAAAAGTTTATTCTTAAAGTTATATTTAATAATTATTTTTATCATCATAAGTAATTCGGTCTCTCCTTGAAGAGTCCAAGTCATCATAGGAAGCTCATTCCCTTTGTCAAAAATCAATAATGTCTTGAGGAAACTCAAATTATAACATATCTAAATGTGTAATAATTATCATTTCAATAATAATTCCCTTGATTTCCATCAATAATTAATCATTCCATCACATTTAGACTCTATTATCATTGTGAGGAGTCATAGTCAACACCATAGTGATCCCATGTCGCAAAATGGATCCATTTCATTGAATTTTGAAATGATGGAAAGGAAACACAAGTTCATGAGTCCTATTTGAAAAAAATAGTCTTATTAAAAAAAATCAAAAAAATCATCAAGATAGTATTCTATTAGGTTTGGAAGTCAAAATACTCCTAAAAAATTTTATGGTACTGAAAATAGAGCTCACACATGCCCCCAAAAACCCTAGAAAGTGTCATCTAATAAGGGGGTGGCATGTGTCACCCATAACATGTTTCCATGTGGAACCCATAATATACCACCATGCATGGATTAAGTCATGTTTTCCTCTAATTCTTTCTCATCGATATGATCTTTGATTGAATAGTTGAAATCTTCTTGATTTGTGTCGCACCTATATATTGTTCCCCATCACTGATGTCCATATAGTCTGATGATTAGATGACTATAATATTCACTTTCTATAGCCATGTCCTTATCAACCACATGGGTCTATGGTTACATAGTGTAATGACATTGACCTGAACACCTATATGATACTTTAAGTAGGATTCCACTACCCTATGAGTGCTCCTCGATCCCTAGGTGTTGGAGACTAGTGTCGTGGGTCTCAATATACAATCATGGAATGAATTACCATCTCTGGTTATAGCAATAATTCATATTCATATTATACCAAAAACCCATTATGACTCATCAATATTTTGAAAGTTCTAAAGATAACTCCAATACCAAATAGGCCATACAAGAATAGAAAAGAATATAAACAAACCATAACTTCCTATATGAATGCATACTAGAATAGTTACCATTAAGTTTAGAATATAAAAATAATCCATAAACAATGACAAGGACAAACATGGACTAAGATAAGGAAAAATAAATATATAATAGTTTAGGGGACAAACATGACCTCTAACCATCACACCACTAGCTCCAACACAGTCGTGGGTCTAACCTTCCCCATGGAATGCATGAACAACAAAATAAAGTAAAATTACTTGAAAACAAAACACACAAATAAAAATAAATTAAAAAAATAAAGAAAACAAATAATTTTATATGGTTCAAACTCTATTCCTATAATTATGGTAAAACACAACTATTTCTATTAATTTCATGGAATACAAATTATTTTAATCATAACCAATAAATCAACTAATATTAGATCAATTATAGTAATTTGTTAAAAATTAATCACAAGTAAAATTGGTCTAACCCCACCTTTATATTAGGTACTAACAAGTTAATTGATTCCACTACCTTCCAAGATTCATGAGGGACCCACCGTTAGTCATTGTAACCTCTGATTCCTTGTATCACACCCAACCACAACCATTATCTTCTAGTGAATATGAATATCATTCTCATGTGGATCTTTAATTATTTATATCAATCCTTTATAAATCCTTAAATTATTTTTACATGAATACAAAACACACCTTATATAAATTTATCAAAGTTATTCTACTGTGAGCCATAACTTCTATATTATATCATCTGAACATGGTCACCTACACTCTTGGCTCTGAAACATATAATCTTGACCAACCCACATCCTTTTGATCATAAGCATCCATGAGACTTCATTATTCAAAACCCTACATTATAGTATTACTCCTTATAGATGCATGAAAACAAAACTTGAAAGTAGACTTCACATTTCCTAATAATCTCCCACTTAAAGGATTCTTTAAAGGATTAAAGATTCTATAAAACTTAGGAAAATTTAAATCATTATAACACCTGGAGTAATAGTTAGAGTATTTATTCAAAATTTTGGTAACCTTAGTCCCATTGAGGCATAATACTACCTTATAATTTCCTAAATCAAGACCTTAGTAAACATGTCAATTACATTCTGACTTCCACTTATCTTCAACATGAAAATCAAACACCCCATCCTATAGTATCTTCCAGGTAAATTGATATTTCATTTAAATATTATTTTCTACGAGTGAAACATATTATTTATAAATAAATTATTTACATAATGAATTCCATAGAATAATAATCCACTTTCTTAACCACTTGCAAGTTCCTCCAACAAACACATCTTCTAGATAAATTATTTCCCATCTTTCATGATGGTTACCTACTCTAATTTCATTATAGATAGCACAAAAACTAGTTAGAACCTTGAAATATAACTTATAGATATCTATTTTAAGTTAAACACAAAGTATGTGGTACTCTCCCATATATCTATATCCCCTATAAAATCCACATTATCATAACCCTATAATGGATCATATATTCTAAAAAAATTGCTACATCCTCCAAACTTCGAGATATTAGAGAATTAACTTCATAGATTTCTAGTGTTCCTTTCCTAGATTTTGTATAAACCAACTAAAAAATACCATTGTATATGAAACTTTCAACCTTTTATAAACCATGGTGTACATCAAGATTCCCACCATTGATGAAAATATAACTTTCACCATGTACTTATCCACATATTCCATTTTTGATTATTTATCTTTGGATAACTTGAAGTGTCTTTATAATGAGGTTGATAATGGTTTACATCTGATCATTAAAAATATTTCAATAACCTTATAAATTCATTCTCTCTGAGAAAAAACCAATTTTATATTTTTCTTATATCTCTCGATCTGCATCCCCAAAATTTTCTTAGATTAATTAAGATCCTTTATATTGAACCTTCTGGACAAATCAACTTTTCCCTCACAAATTTTTTTACTATCTAGACCCATTAGGATCATGTAATCTACATAAAATATAATGATGAAATATCTCCCATATATAAACACCTTATGGTAGAAAATGTTAATCGAGTTTCTCTGGACTAACCCCTTATCAGCTAAGGCATAAAACTTTTGGTTCCATTGCCTTAACACTTGCTTCAAATCAGAAAGGCTTATTTTTAATTTTCACACAAGGTTATTGGTGGTATACTTTCATGAAAAGGATTAATTTTATAAAATAGGAGGAATAACCTAATTATATGAAGGAAAATTCCCAGGTAAATGAATTACAATTTCTCATAAACCCTTGAAGTTCACACAAGTCAACCTTGCATATGATACTTGTGTGACTAAGATTTAAACATAAGTCAAACCTATGTGCACCACTTATGAACTATACCACCTATTCCCAAGTTATTAAATTTTTATATAAATAAGACCCTTGAGATATTTATTTAGAACCTTTTGGAAAAAAAAGATATGGTTTAAATCTCTGCTCACCACAGTCTCGCATCTAAGACTTCAAAACCATTTAGGTAGCTTATTTATGATAAAAAAAATAAATTAACAAAAATAGAGGGTAATTGTGTTTCCAAATGGTTTTAACTACTAATAAACTTAATGATAAACCAATCCCTACTTAGTTAATAAATAATAGGGCGAATGACCCTTACTCACCAATACACTTAAGCATTGGTTATCCAAACACATATATGGAGATCACCTATTACTAGGGTGAATAAAATACTAAATTAGGTCTATCATAGCATCATTTATCCCTAGTATCACTAGGGTTACAATCCACCCAATAGTAATAGAGTGAAACACATTTCTCTCCATCACTTGGGTGAAGCCCTTATATGTGCCCTCACTGGGGAGAGACCTCTTTATTTTCCCTCACTAGGGCAAGGCCTCCTTATTCACCCTCTTCAAGGTGAACCAAATTGTTCACCATCACTATGATGGACCACAATTTTCTACCTCATTAGGATGAATCACCTTGATTTCCCTCACTAAGGAGAATCCATCTCCATGACTCCATAGGGGTAAACCATCCACTTCTACTCCCATTATAGTGTACTATAAACACTCTGACCTCAATGGTAGCACATAACTTTTCAAAAGTCTCATACATGGGAAAATGATTATCAAGGAATCATTTAGAGCCACATGATTTATATAATTAGGTTTTTGAGCATGCTATAGTTCCCTTCTTTGATCATGAATTCCCTTGATAAAAGGCGCCTCTCACTTGTTCTCCTTAACTGAAAGGGCCTTCAAGGAATTTACAATCATGAATTACCTTGATAATTATGGTCCTCATCATAGGTAAATTAGTGATACTATCCACAAGACATGAAATTTAATATGTTTGACCTCATCCCGAGTTCGATTGTCTTGAGTACTTGGTGAACACCTGAGACTATTCACTAAGGGAGGTATCCAAAGATAGAATAAGACCCGCATCTACCCTTATAGTCCTCGATTGAGAGAGAGTATCCTTCATCACTCCCCTATTTTAAAAGCTTTCATGACAAAAAATCCCCCAAAATATGATGCTAAAATACATGTCCAATGTCCTAGTTATAGAACATAAAACTTCACAACTATGTATTTATCACATGGAATTAAACTGTAAGGTATGCTCCTACTAAATTACCTTAAACTATACACCTTTAACTATGTGGTATTTTATTATTGTTAATAAATATATGTATGATGATTCTTATAGGTTCAAACCCAATATAATTAACCCTATATCATCATCCTTATAGATAAATATTTTGTGTGATTGCATTTATGTCCTTCATTTCTAGGCTATATTCCCCATGAGATCAGATGTCCCATTATCTAGAGCCATATTCATCTATAACTCTCCTAATTGGTCCATATTTCTAATGAAAACACCCAAAAATAGAAGGATATATTACTTATTGGAATTAATTTATTTCCTTCATCATTTCACATCCCTAATAAAACCATATTCCTATTAGCCAAAACAACCCAATACTTCATAGGGAAACATTAATTATAAAGAAAACCAAACCTCATTAGGATATATTCCCTTAAAGGTCAATTATAAAGGGAAACACATGCATAATTACCACATTAATGATCAATAGTAACATTTACCCTAATTCCTTATCACACAATGTTAATCTGCATGGATTGTTCCTTATCAAATGACCTTAAGAGGTATGACGTGTCACATTAAGTGACTCCAAACTACATGTATTCTGATTACTTTCACAAGGATATATAGGAATCCCTTTTCATGGGCCTAATCCTGAAACCATCAACACTTACTAGTTCCCTAAATGGAGATAAACTCTAGAGTTCCCAATTTTATGGAATTAAACCATTATACTTTAAAATCAAGTATCATTAACAAATAAAGAATATAGATGTAGGATATCTAATACATATTAATGTTCACATTGATACATGTTAATGACCAATAACCATAATATGGCTAACTGGTTCTACATTTGGACTTGGGAAAGATTCATGAACATGAATTATTTTTATAAGAGAGTCTAAGAGCAAAAAAGAATCTACTAAAAAATGCATGATGTTCCCAAAATCCCACTCTCTTGACCAAAGCACATTCTAAGGTGTCACTGGTAAATTTACAGTGACCAAAAAACTCTGGAATGTAGGTCTACCCCGACTCAAAAATCCAAAGTTCTCTGCAATGTGAATCAAGCATTAGAGTTTATATAAAAAAAATTGGAAAAAACCAACATGAATCCTTTAAATATAAAAGTGATTGGTCGAATGTGTCCCTCACTTGTGGTGATTTATTAAAGAGTTTTTTTTATTGATATTTTCTAGATTTTCATAACTTCCTTTAATCTAAATCGATGGAATCACCTTGATAATAGGTATATACCTTACCAGTTGTAAAAGTCAGGGCCCCGTCAAATAGGAAGGTATTGTCACTGATGTAACATATCTAGAAAAAATTAAAAAACAAAATAGTTTGGGAATACCATTTTAATGGTACTATCCTAAAATTTGAGGTCACAAATTAATACCTCATCAATACAAATCCCCACTAACCATCTATTTAATAATGGGTAGTAGTGAATAAGTGTAAAAATTGGCCTCTATCGTGAACCGTTTTGGGAGACTTTCCTCAGATCATAATAACAAACACCTCCATTAAATAAAGTAAGAATTTTAGGAGTTATACAACTACATCACCACAATTCAGGAGTCACCTAGTATGGATCCAATAAATCTCCACAATCACCAACATCATGTGGTATCAACCCATCCCCAACCTACTGATAATGCCACCCAAGATGTATCTACTCCAAACACTCAAACTCGAGCATCTAGAAGATAATACTAGGGGTTGTGAGCTTCCAATAATAGATATAATAATCATATACCTAATTTTGTTGAATGATTACTATAGTGAACTCTATAGGTAACTGATGAGTAGGTATATATCCCTTTTCACACCCAGTAAGTATTTTAATATGCCCTAAAAACACTAGAGAAACCAAATTAGAATATCTTGATGTCTAGTAGGGGATGGTACCATATTCATACTCCCAATTATAAATCTTTCTAGTTTAATCTGGAGGTATATGAGAAATCATGCTGATATATCTCAACTATAACTAGGGGTTGACACATATTCACACCACATTACATAAATCCCATTAACATATCCTGATGGAAACTAGAGGACAATATCCAACTTATATCCATACTCCCATAGAATAATAGGCCCATATCACTATTCCAACTACATAATCCCATTAATACATATTTTTGGAAATTGATGAGAAAGATTATATACCTGCTCACATCATACAAAACTACCAATATATCTTGGAAGTGGTAAAAAATGATGATCATCAGCATATCACAAAAACCATCAGAGGGGAATACACATATTTACACTCTCACCATTAGAGATGCTCATAAAAATTCTTTAATAACTAATTAGAACTAGGAAAATATTCTTTCATCCATTTAGGAAGGTCTTTGTCACATCCCGATGAAGAATGAAAAATAGGATCGAGCACATATTCTCATTACAACTAGAGATCATTGACCTATTTTAATAACCAATTCAAGGAATACCCATATTCCCATTGACCCAAAAAATTCCTATCGACATATTCCAATGTAAATACAAGAGTTACCAAAGAATAATTCCACATATTAAGGTCATTTTTCACAATACATTTCCTTATCCACCCAATTGAGAGCATCCTAAAGAATGTATTAGTGGGGAAACCAAAAGTTCAATAGTAGGCCCATATCCCTTCCCTACTAAATAATGGTGTTATAGAGGCCTGAAAATATATTTTGATAGTATATCAAGAATATAATAACTTGTCAGTAGAAGGAGGAAGTAGTTGTAGTTGTAGAGGTCCTCCTACTATATTACTACCAGCAGCTCTAGAGGACCTCCCTAGAGTTTTCACCATGAATGCTACCCTATAAAAATATAATAATTGATCATGGTAACCTTATTATGGTGAGTTCTGCAAAAATACTCCTCATTATAGAAAGATTAATAAAAAATAAGGTTATCCACTTTCCATGATAAGCACTCTCTATCCTAAATGTCCTCACCGAGGCATATACTGTAGGAATTATTCTTGTATCTATACATTGAGACACAATGGTAATCCTCCCCATTATAGTGTTCACTATGAAGGTCCACCCACAATGAAATATTTTTTTGATAAGAATATCCTTCCATTATCAAAGCTACTTTGAGAAGGACTTCATACCTAGAGGTTATTGAAAGACTAAGTCTATCTACTCTAAGTGCCTCATATCTGATTAGTGATATATCTTATAAACCAAAAAGATAATCATAAGTGGTGGTTATCTTCTATACCAACTTTATATCATTCACCCTTAGATATTTTTTTTGTGAATATTCCAACTAATTACAATCCTATTGATAATAAAACTAATAAGTGAGAACTCTAGTTGGATCAGGTGGAGAAACCTATTATCAAATATAAAGATAATTCTAGGATTATTAGGAAATAACTAGGAAAATAAAATATACTGGTCATATTCTATCCCATAACTACTTCTCAATATGAAATTACAAATATTTTTATAGAGGAATGTATACACCATCTTCATCTAAATCCATTGATTAACCATAATAATATAAAGGTAAACCCTATTACTTACATGGAATAAGAAAACTATATTAAAGAATTATGATAGATTTACTATCAGATCAACTTAGAAACCATTTCAGTTACTCGATACTTAAAGTTGAAAAGGAATTGTATAAATTTTTGGGATGAATATCTTAATGCTGTAAGTACTCTATATTAGTTGATCACTGATAATATATACTATGTGAATATTAGATCTTGGGGTGAGTATGGAGTGATTTACTTCATTACACTCCCTAATCAACAGAGTCCACCAAGAGATACATCATGAAATATCATTTCCTTAGTCCAATTTCTTGCCCCAAGCTCTTCTCATACTAGCTGACCTATCTAATAGGGTATCGTTATATCTAAATCTTATAAATGGTAAACTTAGTAGGAATTATCCATCAATATAATTCTCCATCATACCTCTAAATAGGTTGAACATACTTCTCATTTAATAAAATATAAATCCTCAGCTAAAACACTACCCACAATAGCATATAGCTTGTGGTTAGAATATACACAACATTCAACCCTTTATTAGATGAAAGCCCACAAAATCTGAAGTGTAGAAGTAGTGGTAGTAGCATCAGTAGTATAGAAATAACCTAGAACTATAGGGATAGGGATATTTTTACCACTACCAAATATCTATATATCATAAAATCCATGATGAATACAATATTTTATGGTTTTGGAACCAAGTCATCCCTAGTCCATAGAGCTGTGGGAATTTATTTCCTAGCCTCATCCTCCCCTATGAAAATTAGTCTTCTCTAGGCTAGATAAAACACTATAATAAAATACCTCATAGTTTATCCCATTATGTTATCCATTATTTTATTTGGGGGAATATTCAATAAGGTTTACTAGATATTTCCTCAGGATCACTATCCATAAGTCAGTTTTAGGGGATAATTGGAAGGAGAAGGAAAGGCCTCATAGGGTCAGCAAGATAAAATAGTATATTAATAAAGGACGGACCAAGGAGAGTTATTATCTACCTCATGATGAATATTTATAAGTAAACCAATCTATTTACCATTATAATGTTGAAATGATTCTAGAATCATGATATGCATCAACAAATGTCATCATAATTTACCCCATCATTGATAAAAAATTTGGTTCTAACATAGAAGAGCGATATGAGAAAGTATTTATTAGAAACATGACCCATACTAAAATGCTTGAAGAAGGTGTTCATACACATCACCATATACAAGTTAAAATTATGGGAGTTCTATTGAATGCTTAGTTTCTACCACCTCATCAAAAGATAAGGGAAAGAGTGTGGCTGTAGTATACCCAATACCCTAAGAAGTTGATCCTCCTACTACCAACGGAATATGTACCCAATATGAAATAAATATAAATGTGTTAAAGTAACTCAACAATGAATTAATCATGGAAAAAATTTCCATCAAGCATAATCCTCAAGTAGAGACTTTTTTTCTCCTTTAGTAAATCTCCCTCAATATAGAGTGGATACTCTATCAATGAGGGTAGAATCCATCCATCTAACCAACTCAAGATTCAAAAATCCAATCTACCTTAACATGATGGATAGAGAATATCAGAATTTTAATTCATTGGGGAGGAATCCAAAACCATGTCAGGAAAGCTACCCTAGTTTGACCTATAATGACTATCAATAATAGACATAGGAAAAACAACCATATAAGGATATACCCATTACCTCTATACAAGTTTTAGGCCAATAAATAGTTCCACCAAAACTCATTGACTCCATCAAATCGATGGAATATCTAATAGTGGCCATAGAAGGATGAAATATGATAATTAAATAAAAAATAAAGTCATACCCCAAATAGGTGGATGCAACTCCTCATCTACCCAACTTTAGAAATCCAACTTTCCCAACCTAAAATGAAATTAGGGACTCGGAGTAGCATTTGATGTAGTTTGTATCTTGATATGGTCCCATAATGGTAACCCTTAAGCTACAAGAGGAAAATAAGATCATATTCTTAATGAAGAATATATATGGAACAATGTTTATATAGTATATCAATATACTAGCTAGATCAATCACATGATGGGAAGACCACCACTAGTTTCTCCTCTACCAATTCATCTCAACACCGAGAAATAAAATGATCCTCAATCTCTAAAATTTTAAACAATTTGATAATGAGTGGGTCAAAAAAATTTCCTAGGTGGAATGGTTTGATTTACTCATTGAAATTGAAACTTTCATAATAAGATTTATTGGTAATATATATGGAAAATCTACATTATGAGTTACAAACATCGCTCATTCTAGTAAAATAATTAGGTTGATTTTGTGAGTTCACTACTTTTTCATAGATTTTGTAATATTACATTTAGTGGAACCAGGATAAATCTTATCCAAAATCAATAACTTAATGGAAGTGTACTAGAAAAATAAGAAATAACAACTCTGATTACCAAGCCAACATTTACACCTAATCTAACACCCAAACCCATGAAATATCACATGGTAACTCCTCCTAAACACCACCAACACCACCAAAATCCTCATTAGGAAGGGATAAAGGAGAAAAATATCTTTTATATGAATATATAAGGACTAAAGTTTATTATTTATAAAATGATAAGTTTATTGGGTATTTTATCATGGTTATGGAGAATAATTTTCTAAATCTGGTAGAGACCAAGAACCCTAATTAAGTTGGCCTTAGTGACCACCCAAATTATTTTCCCTTCCAAAAAATTATAGGAGACACCATCCACGAGTAATTTTTCATTAAATACATCTTCTATAAGATGTTAGATTCTGGTAAAGTCAAATTGGGAAATCTACTAGCATAACTGCCCTATGTTTTTGCTACCCCACCAGAGGAGGAAATAGAATTGAAAGAAGTTTCAAATAAGTGTGCACATAAATTTGATGATTGTATGACCAAAAATATGATCAATTGAGAACACACTATCCTTAGGGACCAAATAAATCAAATATCTATTATCCCAATTATCTCCATAATGATTTAACCTACTTATTCAACACCATAATATTTTAAAATCCGATTTTCTAAGAACCATCAAAATCAGTGTAATAATATAAATTCATAAGAAGATATACCCATTATGATTTCTAAGGTGGTTCAAACCCTCTCAGACTTTATTCCCCTAGTATTTAGATGATGGGAACTACCCCAACAAATGTTTCAATGGGAACTACCTTTCTAAATGTTTCATTGGGAAATGAACCATCAAACTGAAACCTCATCAGATAAAGAATCTTAATATGAATATTTCAATGTGATTCACTTGAAAAAAACATTATCTGGTGAGGAATAAAGGAATGAGCCTAAGTTACCCTTCCAGAATCAAGAAGTATGTAGAGGTCACTGAGGTTGATAGAGTTGAGGAATATGAGGTCGACATGGATTTTGAAACTCTATTCATATCCCTAAAAGAACCATATATGATGAAGAGACCAAAAAATATGCATTCCATCTGGATCAACATGAGAACTGATCTATTATTGAATCATTAAGGGACCATTAGAGCCTAATAATATTAGAGGACTGATTGGAAAATCATTATATATCTAGTTAATATTAAAATGTGGGAAGGTTTGATAAGCCCAACTAGTAGATGGTAAATATTCCCTCAAGTTCTAATTAGTGAAGGAAACCACTATAAAAAATAACCTCAACCTATAAAACTTAGACCATGGAATAAATTTATAAGGGGAAGTGTAGTCCATTGGATTAGAAGTATGATATCTTGAAGTAACTATTCATCCTTCCAAATAAGATCTCAATTCTCAATTCCATTAATATCTTAAAAGAGCTTTGAGAAGAACTTATTTAGGATCTCCCAATATCTCAAGATTTTGAAGTCAAGGTTGATTCCATTGAAGTATATCATGAAGAGGATAACCCTACTAAATTCCATGTTATTATCTCCTTTATAGAGAACCATATAGGGAAATATCAGGCCCTTGTACATATCTCGAAAGATGTACAATATTGAAACTTTTCAAGACCCCATTGATGAATATTCTAGTATTAATCTCATACCGGTCTAGATGCTCTAAGTATTAGGATATAATGAATTAAAATTTTCTCCCTCTACCTTGATAATCCAAGAGTATGGAAAGAGTGAGTAAAATAATCTATCCCAAATCAATCTTAGAACCTAATTTAGAGGCATTATATACAATTCTATGTTCATGCTTTTCAATTAGGATACAACTTTAAATGTCCTATTAGGAAGACCATGGATTTTTTCCAATGTGGTAGTACCTTCATCATACCACCAATATCTTAAATACTTAATAAAAAAAGTATGGAGTGATGTACAGTGATGGTTACCCTTTCCAATATCTTAAATACCAATATTTAGATATATAATTTTATTTAAGGGATGTAAAACAACCAGTGACTGGTGATTTCATTTGAAATAATGCCTTAAATAGTATGAAAATTGCCTCTTTAAACCCATTATATGAACTCAGTGAAGAATATGTACTTACCTTCAATTGAATTGAGGTAATTTCTCCAGATCTTGGAAGTCATCAGGTCATATGTACCCCATATGAGAGGATAAATCACTTGTTTTCTTTTGTATCATATGATGGTCAGGATAAAGTTCCTCTATTAATGTTACATTTGATGAAGAAAAGGAATACCATACCATCCATACTGATCAATATCATTCCTCAGTGTATTTATTATAAGGCATGATTAATTGATCTATATCCTTAATCAATATAACCAATACTCACCGACCAAGTGAATATGAATCCTAAGAGAAGAGATAAGGCCTGGTATTTGGGCATGTTTTCTGCTATCCTCATGATATTGGTCACATTAACTAAATCCAATTGTGCAAAAGAAGGGTGAAATACCAGTCATGATGATAATCCCCCATATGATAATGATCCTACATTATCTTTAACATTTAAGAATATCCATACATCACTACTTGAATTAGAAAATTCTCCCATGACATTGATAAAAATTGAAAATTACTCTATATCACCTCCCAAATATTAGGATTTTAAAACCTCCTCTACCCCTGATGATAGTGGATAAGAAGAGAATATCTATAATGATCCCAATAATAATGATCATGAATTGGTACTATCAGAGTCTGGAGACACCTCCTCAACATTCATGGAAGATAAAAATTACCCTATATCATTATCAAATTCCAAAAAATCCCTTCATCACCCACTACCACTAAAATCAAGGTAAAGGAAGAAGATAAAGAATAATAAGAAGATAAATTTCTCAAATTTTCCCCATCATCATTCAAGGAAGTTTTATCTACCACTATTTATAAACTCATATAGGTGAATTTGGGTAAATAGGAAAATACACAACCCAACTAAATTAGTGTCTCCATGTCTCCCAAATAACAAAATATATACATCTTCTTATTGTAGTATCATTATAATGTCTTCATAAGGAATTATATAGAAATTTTTGGACTCAATCCTGATATTATCACTCATTATTTAGGTCTACATGAAGATCACCTTGGATATAAGTAGGTGTCTAGAAGAATGAGTCCTACTAATGCTTTAAGATGGAAGATGAAGTTGACAAACTCATCAAAGTCAACTTCATTCAGGAGGTTTAATACCCAAAATGAATTTCCAAAATCATCCTCATCAATAAGAAGAATGAGAAAATTATAATTTTCATTAACTTTCGGGAACTCAATAATTATTTTCAAAAGATGAATTCCTAGTCACAATCATGGATCTCTTGATCTATGCAACATCCAGTTTCCAGTCCCTCTCCTTCATGGATGGATATTCCTCTTATTACAAAATCTAGATGGACCTTGAAGATGAAGATGCCACCACCTTCAAGCCCCCAATGAGTGTATTTATATTGAATAATTCAATTTTTCTTAAATAATGATGGTGTTACACATCAACATTCCATGAACCATATCTTTAATCCCTTTTCAGTGAAGATCGTCGAATGCTATATGGACATATGGTGGTCAAATCTCAGTAGCCATATGATTATATTAAAATATATTTCAATAAAAATTAGTAGAAAAACCTAAATATGAACCCCTTTAAATGATCCTATAGAGTAACATCTATAAAGTTTATCATCTTTGTAGTATGACATCATGACATCAAGGTTGACCCCAATAAAACCAAGGCAATCCTTAATATTCCACCTCCTTTAAATATAAAATAGTTTAGATGGATTCAAGGACACATCACCTACATTAGATTATTCATATAAAACATGGAATTAAAGTTCAAAACCTTCACCAATCTCATGACGTAGAGAATAACCTATTATTGGGATAAATATTGTTAAGAATATTTAAAATATCACATGAAATTGTCTATCAATCGCACTATTATTGATGCCTATTTTAGAAGGGAATCCACTCATTTTGTATGTTCAAGATTTAGAGAGATAACTTAGTTCCTTTATCACATAGAATAATGATACAAGAAAACAAAATGGTCTCTACTATCTAAGTATGACCATAATTGACACTGAGACTTAATATTCAATCATCAAGAAGAATTTACTAACATTGATATTCATTCTTTAGATGTTGAGACACTACTAACAACATCATGAGTGCCATTTTGTCTCTTTTATTAACCTAATAAAATAAATCTTTAATTTTATATATTTAATAGATGAATGGAATAGTGTGTGGCCATCCTATAATAGTTTCATATTCAGATTGTACCATATAAGGCATTAAAAGGGAAAGCACTAGTAGACCTTTTTATGAAACATCCCAAATTAGAAATAATTTCAGTGGATATATAATTTACTAATGGAGAGGTATTATCCATTCATGATGTTCCCCAAACATGGGGGATGAATTTTGATAGTGATTCTATAAGTTTGACAAGAAGAAGGATGTAAAACCCAAAACTCAATAGATTCATCTCAGGAATTGTCCTCATTTTCCTAGAAAAAGTAATTTTTACCTATTCATTCCTATTTTCAAAAGGCTACACCGATAATGAATCAAAATATCAGACTCTCATTATAGTATTGTAATTGTCTCTACAAATACTAGTTTCTTGATCAAACATCATAATCAATTCAAAACTGGTAATGAAGTAAATTAACGGTGAATATGACATTAAGAAAAAGAAACTAATTCCCCTACTCAATTTTTTATGATGGTTGGTGGGAGAATTTCCCTATGATCCAACATTTTATCATGTATTGTGTTCAAAAAATTCCCATGTAGATGCATTGGAAAATGAAGCCACAACCTTGGAAGATCTATACTAGGATGAGTCAGTTATCAGTGTTTTACACCATAGGGTGGTGTAATTGTTTATTAGAAATTACATGAAAGAGACTAATGATATTAACACTACTTCGGAGTAAGGTGATTTTATACCCTCATCAAATTATGCAGCCATTGGATGGATGTATCATATACTATACTATCTCAAAAGTGGGATTTTTCAATTTTATTGAGCCAAGAAAGAACTGGTTTGATGATTGGCTATAAAATTTATCCTTTATGATGGCCCGAGTTATCGAAAAGTACTCTAAAAATGATTATTTTACAGATTCATCCTCAAATACATCAAAGGAGGAGAGACTCTCATTATTATACAAGAATCACACACATGCACTTGTGGTTATCATTAATATGGAACCAAGATCTCCCATCATATCAGATGGATCGATACTTTTGTCCATCAATGAAACAAGATTACTTATAATTCATAAGGAGATGTCATAATTTTTAGATACATACCATTTTCATCCATTAATTCCTAGAGTTGTTTCATACTACTAAATATTCTTGTCCATTTTCTATTTTGGAAATAGATATCATGGGGCCATATTCCCCATCAACTTCCATGTAGTTAAAGTACATCCTTTCTGATAATTAATTATTCTCTATGTGGTTTGAGGTTATATCCCTCAAGGAAGTTGGGACAAAATCCATCATCAACTTCATGAATTCAAACATAATCACCATATTTGGTGTCCCTCATATAATATTGATGTATAATGGAACCAACTTCTCCTCTTTTAAGTTGAAAAGGGTATACTGATGGTATGAAATTCTTTCAAACCACTCATTACACTAACATTTAGTGGAAAATGGAAAGATTAAGGCTTCCAAAAAGACCCTATCTAACATACTTCAGAAGATGGTGGATAAAGATAAGAAATACTATCTAGAAAAACTTCTATATGATTTGTGGGATTATCACACCATAACCTATACTAGTATGAAAGAGACCCCATATTTTCTTGCATATGGTACATTGGTAGTCCTATCTATCAATGTTTAGTTTCCTTCAATTTGCATCACCATCTATAATCATCTGTTTGAAGATAAACAATCTAAAAAGAGGTGGATGGATTGGAATGACTCGATGAGAAGATATTGTGCACATTTCATAACTTGTAAAACCCTAAAAACCAAGTTACATTAGTTTTAAATAAGAAATTTTTCATATGTTCATTCTTATAGGGAGAGATCATATTAATTATTAGAACTCTGATGATACTGGGGAAGAATCCTCAAAATATCAACCAAAACTAGGAAGGAACTTTTATCATACACAAGTTCTACTCTAATGAAGCTTACCCTTTGGAAACCATGTATAGGGAGCAGATCACACCTCCCACCAATGAAATATTTCTCAAGAAATAATTTTCATAGTTTTACATTGGTTCAACCACATCCTCACCATATGATATTAAACTACATGGTCATCATCCTAATCACATGATGCAATACTGCATGAAAAATTCCCAACCACATGATGTTAAACTATGTGGTATAAGTTTGAGTTGTAATAATTTCATCTATATAGTGATGGTCTATCCCACAACACTTTAAGATACTTGGAACTCATCCCCACCAAATAGTGTTAAACTACATGATATAAGCCTTAATTTTAGGAATTTAAACTATATATCATACCACCTTTATCGTATGACATAAAACAACATGGTTAGGGTCATAATTGCAAGACCTAAAAAAGCACACATTCACAGTCCAAACTGGATGAATTTAAACTATGTGGGATAATATCCTAGTCACATGACATTAAAATGTATGAAAACTTACACACCTTAAATGCTAAATACCATGGTATGTGTTTGAAATTCACCTATCATATTCTCTAGTGTGGTATATATAGTTTTTAAATTACCTCTTATTTATCACATAAAGCTTTACTTCTATGGTATTAGAGGTCTTAGATGATCACTCCATTTAGAAGGACTAAAAACACCATGATTAAGGATGGGGAGTGATCATTACCACCCTAAAAGTCCTTAAACTATTTAGAGAGGCTTATACTACATAACTTAAATCACCTATATGTGATCCAGATCTGTGTGGGAGTTCTTCACACACAATTTTCCCATATATGAATATATCAATGCATTCAACCCTATACAATAGCTTGATCTACATAGGAAATCATTTGCAAACTATGTATGTATCTATTTCTATCATCACAAGATATGTAGTTATTCCTAGATCTCTTATCCTAGGATCAACTGTAGTTTAAAAAAAGAAATAAAATAAAATTCCCCTTTTCTATCCATATAAGTTTGATCTATATGGGGAATTTTTCTTTAAGAACTATGTGTGGCGTGATTTTTATTACTTCATGATATGCAATGATTCATGGATCTCCTATCTCGGGATTAACTATGATTTCCAATAAATAAAATTCACTTCTTGGTGTGTGACACTACACTGAGTTTAGGATTAATTTTCTTCCCTTGCACATGAATATAATATGTGTAGATGAATCTTGACAAGAGCTATGTATGTTTTGATAAAAATACTCCATCCTATGTATGATCTTGATTTACATATATACCCCAATATAGATTCATACTTGAAATCTATTACTAAAAATGATTCCTCTCCTACATATGAGACGGATCTATTTAGGATCCTTCATTGTAGAGTTATTTATTAGTGAAATTATGCTAAAAAGAAACCCCCCTTATGAAAATGTCTGATCTGTATAGGGAACCCTATTTTAGAACTATGTGTGGATTGATTCCTATTTTTTAGGATACATAGTGATTCTTGGATCACCTAATCTTAGGCCCAATCATAAATTCCCATCAAATATCATATTTTTCTTCATCAAGGTGTTGTAAATGCTCAACAATAGGAAAAATTTTCCTCCATATATACACAAAATAGATCTACACAAAGCACACAAAACCATTTAATCTTTTGCGCATGATGAAAAACTAAAAAGTATGTAGTTCATCCCACATGACATCAAACTATCAAGAGTGGTCCATTTCATAAGACCATAATCTACTCAGAAGGGATTTTTATATATGAATCATATTGTAAAATTCCCCTAAACTATGTAAAAGTTCTATCTACATAGGGAATCTTTCTCCATCCCATGATGATTAAATGGTTATGTCTATATTAATTGAACCTAACATCATGGTTCACTAAACATATTATAGATAATGTCCCCTACAATATCAGAACTACATGTGGCATGACTCTTGTACTCATATGATAGGTAGTGATGCCTAGATTTCACATTATAATCCGAGAAACAAATTTTAATAAAAACTATGCTAAGTCCCAATGTTTATAATTCTTCATTCACATCAGGTTTACCCCCCATGAGTTTAGAACTAAGAAAAATACATATGTTTTTTTCACATGATCTAGATATATAGAAATCCTCTATATCTGATTTCTTATCACATGACATTAAACCACACAACATTTAATCTATGAAGCACGACTTAAACTACTTAGATTGGTTTATTTATATAGACCAATTTCTCTATATGAGTGTTGGATCCATGTAAGAGTTCCTAATGTAGGGTTATTATCAAAACAACCATTTGAATAAAATATAACTTTATAAATATTACATCCTAATGTTTAGATCTTCCCCTACAATATAATAACCACACGTGGCTTGATTTTTTGCTGATTCAAGATATATAGATACATATATACCATATATTATGGAATCAACCAAGATCATCACCCATTTTCACTCCTTTATAAAAGGACTATAGTAGTCTAACCGTGGTTAACTATGATTTTGGATACCTCCATAATATTTTTTGAACATTCCTTTCCATAATTAGCACTTTATGTCTCAAGCTCATGAGAATATTTAACACCAAAGGAAACTTTTTTTGGGCTATGAATACATTCCCCTAACATGGATCTGTATATGCACCCCTAGTATGACCTATCAACCAGATTCATATGCATCCCAAGGTAAAGATCCTCTAATCTATATATGCCTCCAAAACATTGAAAAAAAACCTTCTCTTTGAACAAGATTAGTGATCATCCCTTGCATACCTATTCTAAATATTTTCTCTTGATCCAAGAACCCCAATTTTTGATTTACGAATTCTATATTCCTTTGTTTGAAAGATGACGGGACATTTTTAGTCTTTAATACCCATTTGGATTGTTATTCCCACCCCTTATGTCCACACATCATGAATAAAAACTATACATGTTCCTTTGAGATTGGATATAGTGGAATTTGGCTCTCCATTCACATCAGGTAAAAATTTAATTTTCCACCAGAAAGACTATCTTGACCCCTTTAGTTCAGGAATGATGACCTTAAACTATGCACACCTTCTCTAAGAAATATTATAGTGGAATCAGACTCAACATTCACATTAGGGTTTTCCTTGTTCTTGCTATATAATCTATCTCTCTTTTTGGTCATAGTTGTATGACTATAAACTCATCACTTTTGGGTCAAATATATATGACCTTAAAATTTTTCACTCATTATTCCATACCACAAAACCCTAAAATAAATGTGAAATAGAAATAAAACTTATCAGAATGAAGACCCATAAAGGGAATCCTGAGAAAAATTAAAGTCCTTTCTCACTAAGCTATCCAATTTCAAGGATTAGGAAAAAATAAAATTAGGGCACAAATGAAAAAATAAATATTCTTATAGGGACAACCATATGGCCATAGAAAGAGCCGAGCCATGATTTTTAGACCCACTAGTTTATGAAAAAGTTAGAGTGATGGCATATCAAATCTCTTCATCCTGATTGTGTATTCCATACATAGAGGCATAAAATTTAGGGTGTTAGACCCCTTCTTGAATATTCCTTCCTTACATAAACTTATTTCATTTAATGATTATCTAAATCCTCAAAAATATTACTAGTTATTAATAAAAATATTATTTTAATCTAAAGGAAACTTCTTCTTAACTATGAATATATACCTCTAATATGGATATTCATATATTTCTTCTATATGGACTATCAACCAGAGGAAATATTCATCCTAAGGGGAAGATACTCTAATATTTGTACACCCATACAATATTGTAGCAGAACCATTCATTCCAATTTGGTAGTGATCATCCTCAATATACATTTCCCATCTCATTATCCCTGATTAAAATATCTTGAGTTTTGATTTACACAATATAAAAACTTTGGTTTTTTGGATTTTTCCATTGAATATTTATATGCATATATTATGATTTGTCCTTAGAGTTAGCACTGTGTTTGTGTTTGTTATGAGACCATAATTAATATATTTAAAATATTAATATATTTTAATGCATGTGCACACATAATTTAGGTGTTTATGGTTCTTTCTATTGATAGATACCTCAAATGGGAAATTTGAGACTATGATTGAATCTAGAACATGATATTTACCCTCGACATGAACTAAGGTTGGTCGACACCAAACATTCAGTTGAGGAAGCCGTTGGTGGGTTCATTTGATAAAAAAATAATTTATTTATTAATTTTATTTTAAATTACCTATTATTTTACCCTCTATATAAATATTCTACTATAGAAATTCTCTAGGGTTAGCCACATAACCCATGGGTATTATAGAGTGAGGAATGAGATCTATTGGAAACTGGGAGCGTGGATCAATGGAGAATGATTGCAGCATTGAGAGGAAGTGAACATAATGAATCATCTTCATCACCAATGAACATGTTCTTCCCCAATTATTTATACTAAATTTAGGTATGTCTTGTTATTTGTGGTTATTACCTTTGAATAAAGATTAATTGTGGATCTATTATCTCGTTTCTTTTTATCGGTGATTTTCATTCTTCACATGTGCCTATTTAATTAAATTTTATTCATTATGCCATGATTCACAACTATTTCCCCCCACCCTGGGATTTTTGTACATGAACTCATTGACCAATGATGGATTCAATTTGTTATTGTGCTTTTCTTACAACTATTCTTTGTGTTCTTAATTGTTGACCCATGGGGCCGCGGTTCGACATTGTCGGGGTGGGTTCAAGAGTGATCAAACCCAAAAATTTATGGAAGATTTGTGAATGATGTATAGATAAATGGTTTGGATATGAATCAAGGTTATATGTGGTATGTGGGTGATGTTTTATGGATTAGATATCTGAAGTGGCGATGGATGCGCAACAGACTCCCCTATGGGAAATCGAATTTCCTATTTTCGGCCATTGGAGGCTAGGAATTGATGGCCAATAATGATTACTCTAATTTTGGGAGATTAAATAGGTAAACTAGGAAAATAATGTGATATAACTGGTGGATCTATGATCTATGTGAATAATATAACTTTTTTTATAAAAACCTAACTACACGACATATAATGTGAAGAACCCATGTTGTGTAGTCCCCTGGCTATGGTGTCTAGGGTTTCAGATGGAGATAAGGATCACACACTATGTATGAACCCGTATAAAACATTTGACTGTGTGCTGGTGTCCTGACATGTACTCTAGGAGTACATGGGTATGGGAATGGCCAGGCATATGGGCATGGCCAAGAGTATACGGGTACAACCCTGTACTCAGACATGGCAAGGTACATGGGCCCAAAGAACATGGTAATAAAAAAATGTACATGGGAATGGATAGATGTACATGGAAATGATTGGGAGAAAGTGGAAAGGTATTAGTTATCCAATAAATGTTGTGTAGTATCTTCGCACACTATGTAGTACTGCATGGACATCAATGCTGTGTGCAGGAAAGGACACAACCAGGTGTCTAGGTGAGGTCACACACTGTGTGACCCTAAGAACACACCATGTACTTTTCCTAGGGTCTTCAATATATCATATATCCTCATTCTAGAATAAAAATTTGTATCACAATTATCCTATCCGGAGAAATTTTCCACATAGAATGTGATGGTAGACTTTGTAGGGGCTTTTGAGATACGATGAGAGGTGTTGCAGACATGATGCTTCTCCAGGAGACACTTGACTGATAGTAGTGATCATGCGGGATCATCAGAGAGATTCCAAGGCTAGAAAACCCCTATCACACCAGGGCATGGGTACCCCATATTTATCTATTTATTGATTGGTACTCCCCTTATGTACTAGGGTGCGATCCCTCTATCTACTGAGTGGTACCCCCTGATGTACTATGGTGCGGGTCCTCTTTCTACGAAATAATACCCCTGATGCACCAGGGTATGGGACCTCTATTCACTAATTATAACTCCCCTTTTATACTAGGGAGTTGGTCATATATTGAAGATTTTACCCCCTCAGGCTATGGAGTAGTGGAGAGGTGTAGGTCCTCTACATGGATTTCTCGGACAGACACGTGAGATGCTGGACATTAGAGATGAACCATTTGAGCTATAGGAAGACTCATCAAATTTGGATGGGCTATAAGATATATATCCCTTTTCTATAATTATTGGTATTATTTTTTAGTATGTATATTTATCTATATTGGGTTTTCATTTCCTATAGTTATGGGTTGAGATGACTTTTGTTATATCTCTCTATTGCTCCATTTTTTTGGTTTTTGGGGCATCCTGTCAAGTATGTATATACTCAACCTACATGGGATTTTCCCACACATGTTGTGTATTATCCAGATGATAGGTATATCAGTGATGAAATTGGTGGGGCTTAGTGATACTTGGGTTCATTGACTGTATACGATGTTCAGACTTGAATATCAGGAGTTAGGCTCTCTTAGTTTTCCTATTTTACAATTATTTTCAGGTTGGAACATCTTTTATAGTTGGGAATGAATTTTTACCCTTTTAAACTTTAGATTTATATTTTCATACTCTGATGTATTTCATAGAGTTTATTTCATGAATGATTATACTCTAGATATTTCATATTTATTATATTTCTCTACACTTTTTCATGAATATGGTTGTGTGTGTATACATGTACTTAGTCTAAGGCCTCCTATTTCATTCATGTCTTCTAAACACTTGTATTAAACCCTTAAACTATTGGAGGTGGGTTGGGGTTGTCATACATATCCTTCCACTGGCTAGGGAGGCCCTGATGGGTTAGGTCATGATAGAGTGGTATTAAAGGAGTTCTTCATCGGGTTAATGTTAGAGTGGTACCCATAGTGAGGATTGGTTGGTAACTCAGGGAGATGAAGTTAGAGTGTATCATGTGTGTTTTTAGGCCCAAGAATCCAGTATTGGTGTGTCTATCAATTTATCCATTCACCAGGACATTTACCACATTCTTATTAACTCGGCATGCCGAGACATCGGTTGCAGGGAACCATTTGTACATGCATAATTTAGGATTGAGTCCTTTGACTATCCTTCTTGAGTCATCACCCCATATATATATTTACTCATCTAACCAGGGCATGTATCTCAATATTCTTCCATGAAGATATCTAGCCAATTTACTAATACTGAATCGTGATGATGATCCATAGAGTAATGAGACCTCAATTCATGGGCCATCTCATGAGGTGTTTCCTCTAAGAGGGAAATGAGTAGTGCCATTGACTATAGATTATTAGATAATACAAATAGGGTAGGCTGATGATGTGCACTTTATTATTGTGCTCTATATGTTCTAGTGTTAGAGGATTTTGAGGTTTCATGATGAGCTATATCCTTAGGATATGGAGCATTGGATTGAGTCAGTGATCAAATTATTTAGGCTAGTTTAGACACTAACCGATCATATGGTTGTGGTGGTTGCTAGTATTTTACATTGATAAATAGGGAAATGGTGAAGTATGATGACATAGACCCATGATGAGATGATGATCTCATGGTCATACTTCTAGATGCTATTTCATGTTGAGTACCACCATCTATAATTGAAATTTGTATATATTCAAGTGATTATTGAGTTTTATTAGGGAGACATGACAATTGTTGAGTATGCTATGAATTTCACTACCCTAAAATGTTTATCCATCGATATGGTACAAGATGGTTTCTTCCAGTCATGTAAGTTTAATCAGTTTTTCTGTATAGACATTAATTCTTGTGTATTATCCCTATGCATACAAAATTATGATGGAGTATTAGAGAAGGATTTGATTACTAAGATATTTCTAGTAGAGGGACACTGAGAATATGGACTCAAGGGTGGTAATCATGGGGTTGATTTGTCTTCATTATCTAGAAGATTCTAGTTGTTAGGGTCTCAGGGTAGGAGACCACCCCACAGTAGGACTCAAGCATGTGGATCTATGGAACATGGTCTTCAAAGAGGATATATGCATACGAGATAGGGAGGTGCTATGATTTTGATAGGAGAGGTCACATGACACATGATTACCTAACCCAACATGTTGAGGTGGGAAGACATGGAACATATGGACCACCACGACAGAGGCTACACTGTGATTAGGGATCTCCCAGGTGTGGCCAGGGAGGCCCATAGGGAGGCAGTCATGGAAGAGGAGTAGTTGGAGCTTAGGATAGAGGAGCTACTGGTGGAGGGAAATGATAATAGATACTTCCACCACCACCATCAGGTGTCCCATTCTAGGCTCAGGGATCTAGAAATTGGGGCTATATACATCTACATACTATGGAGGTCTATGACTAGGATACACATGAGATGATTCAAGGTACGATTCATGTCTTTTGTACTATTTTACTAATACTATTAGACAAAATAATGAGTCATTACTTCATTTTATTATCCCTTGTGTGAGATATAGAGCTTCCATTTAGGACATTATCCTAGAAGCTATGGCTAAAGGATCCGACAAGGAGTGATTCTTCTATATCACATATCTTTTGGTAGTGAAAGATGAAGCTTGAAGGAGGTAGGTTCTCATGAGAACTCTTGTTTTTCATAATGAAACCTTATTATTTTTTCTTGGGTATAGATTGGATATCTATGGTTCAATCCCATATTGACTATCATCGTAGATGAGTTAGATGCTTATGGACAGATGAAATGAGATTATTCTTTGTAGGTGAGATATATCTCTTGGATGAGTGAGTGGGCCTTGTGAAAAGGAAGATGAAACCCATAACTCATCAGTTGGTGAGTTTTTCCCTTAGCATAGTAGTCACTTTAGGCATCTTGATTCCTTTGGTAGTGGAGGACTATATGAATGTCCTCCCTAAGAAAATTCTAGGACTACCTCCATTGTGGGAGATGGACTTATATATTGATCTTCACCCTGGTACCACATTGATATCTTTTTTAGCACATTGGATGACCCCTATAGATCTCAAGGAGTTGATGTTATAGTTGGAGGACCTTCAAGAGAATATTTTTATTAGAACCAGTGTGTCCCCATGGGTAACTCTAATATTGTTCATGAAAAATGAGAAAAATAGTCCAATACTATGTATTGATTATCATCGCCTGAACTAGGTTACAATAAAAAATAATAATAACCCTTGTTGATGATTGATGAGATCTTTGCCTAGTTGAGAGGTTTGAGTTTGTTATTTAAGATCAACCTTAGGTCCAGATACCACCAATTGAGAGGTCATGAGGATGATATTATGAAGAAATAATTATGATGTTTCTATATACACTATGAGTTCTTGGTGATGCCTTTTGGTGTGATGAATGACCATATAGTTTTATGGATCTTATGAACCAAATATTATATCCATAATTTTATTTATTTGTGGTTTTATTCATTGATTACATACTCATTTACTTTATATTATAGGAAGAGCATGTGAAGCATATTAGGATGGTTCTAGAATTACTCTAAGAGAACCAAATTTATGGTATGATCTCAAATTACTAGTTCTAGATATGTGAGGTTCTATTTTTGGGGTATGTCATCTTTGATAATGGTTTAGCTATGGACCTAGAAAAAATTTATGAAATGCTTTATTGGGATACACCTAAGAGTTTTTCAGAGGTGAAAACCTTACTTGTCTTGGTGGGGTATTACAGGAGGTCTTCATAGAATTTTCAATGATTATATCCCATTTGACCACCCTGACATGGAAAGGAAATCCATTTACCTGGACAAAGCTATGTCGCTTAGCCTTTGAGGAGTTGAGTATGATGTTGACCAATGATACTATTTTGAGACTACCAGAGGAGGGAATGAAGTACATAGTGTTACGAGATGCCTCTGGAACTGGGCTTAGTTGTGTGTTGATTTAGAGGCAGAATGTGATCACATATGGGTTGATATAGTTGATACCACATGATAAGAACTATGTAAATCATGACCAAGAGATGGCAGTGGTAGTATTCACTATGAAGATATGGAGACACCATCTTCTGGGAGAGAATTTTATTGTTTACTCAGATCACTATAGTCTTAGGTACATCTTTACTTAGGGATATCTTAACCTGAGACAGAGGTGATGGTTGGAGTTCTTGTAGGGATATGACTTCAAAATAGTCTATACTCTTGGGAAAGGAAACATGGTGGAAGATTCCCTTTGCATGAAGTACCATTCTTGCTTAGTGGAGGAGGTGTCTGAGCAGTTAGCATCATTGTAGTTAAACATTATGGTGGAGAGGGGTGAAAATTTTCTTTAGTCGATGGTGGTGAATTCTATAATTCTATAATGTGTGAGAGAGGTTTACTTGGGAGACATTGAATATGAGGTTCTATGTGACTAGATATCCTCAATTGATGCACCATATGGATTTTCTAAATAAGGAGATCATGTCTTCCTTTTCTAGGGATGGATGGTGGTTTTGTTCATTTTGTGTGAGGAGTTGATGAGGGAGTTTCACACTTCCACCATGTATGTACATCCCAGCGTGTAAAAGATGTACAAGGACATTTATTGGTAGTTTTTGTGGGATACAATGAGGTGGAGTGTAGCTGAATTCATCTCTTAGTGTCTCACATGTCAGTAGGTGAAGATCGAGCACCGGGTTTTTGAAGGATTGATGCAACCTATTGAGATCTTGAAGTGGAAATTGGATGGAAAATTCATAGAATTTTTTATAGGGATTCCATATATAGTGAGATTTCATGATGTTATCTGGGTAACTATTGACTGACTCACAAAGTTGGAACACTTTATCACTATCTGATAGAATATTTTGGTTGAGAGTTTGGGGTAGTTGTATGTGCAAGAGAACATCTAGCTTCATGGGATACCCTATATAATTGTCTCTAAATGTGAAGCTTGGTTCACATCATAGTTTTGGAGAATATTTTAGGAAGACTTATGGAACCATTTGAGTGTGATTACAACATTTCACCCCCATATGGATGGAATACCGAGCATATTATCTAGGTGTTAGAAGATATGCTAAGGAACTACATGTTAGACTTTGGTCGGAGCTGAGAGGATCACTTACAATTAGTATAGTTTTCTTATAATAAAAAAAATCACTATAATATCGACATGAAACCTTTAGAGTCCCTGCACAGAAGACCTTGTAGGTCACATTTATGTTGTACTAAGATTGGTGAGACATGTCTTATTGGGATAGAGATGACGCAGTTGATAATGGAGAAGTTTCAAGTGATATATGAGCGTATGAAGGAATCCCATAGTAGACATAAATCTTACACAGATCAATATCATATGACCTTGGATTTTGAGCAGAGAGACTATATTTTCCCAAGTTTATTCATATGATGATGATTTTGGTGAGGTTCACCAAGCCGTTCAAGATCTCATAGAGGGTTATTGAGGTTTATTAATACCTAGAATTTCTTCTACAGTTAGACCAAGTACATGAATTATTCCATGAGTCACAGATTATGAGATATGTACATGATCCTATAAACATTATTGACTGGAACAAGCTAGAAATTTGGGATAGAGCCACCTTTTTGGATAAACTGGTGGAAATTGAGGATTGAAAGGGTAGGATATTTCATGGATGAACTATCTCCTTGGTTCATGTGTTGTGGAAACATATGATCATGAATGATAGAAATGAGGATAATGAGAGATAGATGCGGGCTTAGTACCACCACCTTTTTATTTAGATTATTCTTTTCTGGGTGAAAATACTTATAGGAGGGGAGAATGTAATGAATCTGGTTTTTTTAGATTTGTAATTTGAATATTTATATGCATATATATAGATTTATCTTCAGAGTCAATGTGGTGTTTGGGTGTCTTAGGACCCTAAAATTAATATATTAAAAATATCAAAATATTTTAATGCATGCAAAATAATTATTTTAGTGTTTATGATTTTACCCATTTTTAACGACCTTAGATCAGAAATTCTAGACCATAGTTGAATCTAGAATGTTGCCCTAGGTATAACATAATGTTGGTTGAAACTAAATGTTTAGTCGAGGCATCCATTGGTAGGTGCGTTTAATAAAATAAATAAATAAAAAATTTATTTTATTTTAAATAACTTAATATTTTACCCTATATATAAATATACTGCTATAATAATTCTATAGGGTTAGCTACATAACCTTGGGATATTAGAGAATAAGGAAAGAGATATATTAGAAATCAGGAGAGTGGATCGATGATGAATGATCACTGAATTGAGAGGAAAAAAACATAGTGGATCATCTTCATCACTGGTAAACAAATTATTCACTTACGATAAATTCTAAATCAAGGTAGGGCTTTTTATTTTTAGTTTCTTCCCTTTGAATAAATATTTATCATGGATCTATTATCAGTTTTATTTTACCAGAAATTTCCATTCTTTTCATGTGCCAATTTAATTCATTTTTATTTTTTGTGCCATGTTTCACCCCTATTTTTCCACAATTTATGATATTTTACCATGATCTCATCAAACAATGTTGTAATCACCTAATTATTGATATTTTCCTCCCACATTTATTTATGTTCTTCATGAATGAACCATGGGGTCATAGTTCTATATTGCCGAGGCAGGTTCGAGTGTGATCAAACCACCAAATTCATGACAGATGCATGAATGATGTAAGGATCAATGGTTTACGGATGAATTGATGTTATATATTTTATGTGGGTGATGCTTATTAGATTCAAAATATGGAGTGGTGATGGAAACATGATGGATTCCTTCATGGGAAATTAGATTTTATATTTCCACCCATCAGAGGCTTGGAATCAATGGTAGGTGATGATTCCTATGATTTTAATAGATCTAGGAGGTCAAATAGGCACAAAAAAAGGTGTAAACGGTGGATTCAGGATCCATGTGAAGAATTTTACTTTCTATGAAAAACTTGACTACACAACATGTACTATGAAGAACACATGCTATGTAGTCCCTTGGCTACGGTGGCTAAGATTTGAGGTGGAGATAAAGATCACATGCCGTGTATGACCCTATACACATGGTGTGACCCTATGTTGGCATCCTAGAATATACTCTAGGAGTAAAAGAGTATGGGAATAACTATACACATGGGTACAACCATAATTATGGCTAGGTACATTGGAATGACCCAAAGTACAGGAGCATGACCAGATGTACACGGGCAGAACCAGATGTACATGATCATGGCTAGGAGCACATGGGTAGGCCCTAATAATTATAAGAAACACCATGCAGTATCCTTACATTTAGTGTTGTACTATACAACCATCCAATATATGTGAAGTATAGGACACAACCAATTTTATTGGTTGGGTCACATGCCATGTGACCCTTGGAACACACCATGTACTTTTCTCAAGGACTTCTACCCAGTGCATCTTCTTATTCATGACTTACATTTTTTCATGAGAGTAGCCTATATAGAGAAAGTTTCCATGTATAATGTGATAATATACTTTCTAAGGTTTTTTTTGAGATACGATGAGATTTTTTGTGATAATGACGCTTTTCCAAGTGATGCTTGACTGATACCGATGATCAGGAAGGATCATTAGAGAGATGTTGGGGTTTGAAACCCCCATATCGCACTAGGGTGTGGGTACACCATATTTATATATTTACCATGTGATACCCCTTTATGTTATGGGTCATGATTCCTATATCTACTGAGTGTTTCCCCCCTGACATACTAGGGTGTGGGTCCTCTATCTATAGAGTTGTACCCCCTGATGCACAAGGGTGAAAATCCTCTTTTCTCTGAGTGAAACCCCCTTTCATAATAGAGAGTGGATACTCTATTAGATATTTTTCACCCTTATAATGTGGAGTAGATGTGAGGTTCAGGTCCTCCACATGAATTTCTCAGATAGAAATGGAAGATGCTAGGCATCAGAGATGTACCTTTAGAGCTACATACAGACTCATCGAATTTGTCTGGGTTGTGAGATAGAGATCCCCTTTCTCTTAATACTAATTTTATTAGAATATATATATATATATCATGGGTTTTTATTCCCTATAGTTATGGGTTTATCTAACTTCTATTTTATCGCTATATTTCTTCCTTTGTGGTTTTTAGGGTGTCCTACTACGTATGTTTATACTCACCCCTGCATGGGATTTCCTGCATGTGTTGTGTCTTATTTATACGATGGAAAGATCAACAATGAAATTGATGGATATTAGTGATACTTGGGTACATTGACCATTTACGGTGGTCAAAATTAAGGATTAGGATCTAGGATCTCTCATTTTTTATCTTTTCTAGTTGTTATCAGGTTAGGAAATATTTTCTGGTTGGGTATGCATTTTTACCCTTTTATACATTGGATTTATATTGTCTCACTCTAATGTATTCCCTAGTGTTTATTTCATGAATGTTTGTACTATAGATTTTTAAGTATTTATTATATTATTATACACATTTTCCTGGATATGGTTGTGTGTTTTCGTATAAGTACATAGACTAAGGCCTTCTATTTAATTCATTCCTTCTCAGTGCTTGTATCCACCCCCTAGACTATTGGAGGAAAACTTAGGGTAGTCACACCTGACCTTCTATAAGATAGGCATGACCTTATGGTTGGGGTCATGATACACAATCCATAATCCAATTATTCAATAAAATATTTCACCCTTGATGTTACACACTTGTACATCATGCTCACCTTTAGAGTAAAGATTCGACATCTAACCCATGAACCTTTGTATGATCTTAATTTCATGAACCTAAACTGTATGGAATTATGGTCCAAGATTTATGATCACAATTTTAATTACCCCATTTTTGGTACATTCTATTTTAGGGATGTGAACCTCATTCATGTTAGGTTTTATCTTTCCCTTACAAGATAGTATATTCCAAGTATTTGGATGAATCTATCTAACCTTAAAAATTAGAAACTACTAGTATGAGCATTATGACTATTAAAATATGTGTAGTATGCCTCATCTTTTTGGTCAAAGATATCCAAAATTAAACACAATTTACATTTTCCCACCCTTTACTACCTAAAAATGCCCAAGGAAAGAGACATAGAATTCATAAGGATAAAAACTCATAAAGTTTGACCTTTGAAATTTTTTTAATCTCCACTCACTAAACACACAACTTGCATTATTTTGGAAAATTTTAGTAGTTAAAATTGAGAAGGTTCAAATATTTTTAGGTCAAAAACCCATAAAGGTAAACCTAATAAAATTTCAATTTATTACCCACTAAGTTTCCTTTACACGAGGCTTAGGAAAAAATATGGGTAATAATATAAATACTTAAAGATTACAGGGTCTAAAATATGATCCCAAAAAATGTAAAATTGTTCTCACTAGATCCCTTGACCTAGGAAAAATTTAGATCATTCATCCATTATTTCTTCCATGGAATATTAGTTTATAGGATTGATGATAAATGTGTGTATACATAAATTCAGGGTACTCATACCATTTTGAACACTAGAATCCTCATTCTAATTTCCACATTTATGATCCTTAAAATATCAAGTCATTTTAAAACACATCCAAATAGATCAACACTAGTGTTACAGTGATGGTATTTCAGCCTATACCCATATGTGATCTATTCCTAGGTGGAACTCATTCATCCAAAAGAATTGAATCTAGTGTTACAATGTTAATATTTCTACCTATAAACATTTTTGATCCATACCTAGGATGAGATCTTTTGGGATCAAGTGTTTTGGAATCATGATTGAATTTTTTAATTCCAATTAAATATTTGAATGGATTTAAGCTATCTTGATATTAAATTTTGAAAGTTTTGTAAGCCAAAACGAGGCAGAAAAAAAGTAAACCAATAGTAAAAGAATGAATTATTATTTAGAATAATTCCATTTTCATTTATTGAAAAAAATAGGAAAGGGGAGAATCTAAAAATTAAAGTCTCTCTTTATGATGATTATACATCACAAAAGTCGATCTACAAAATCTTGATGTTTTCTAATATATTATTGGTCTCCATCAATACTATCGCGATGCTTGGTTAACCAGACAGTTTAGACCTCATTAGTTGGATAAATACTCCATGCCTTAGTAAATTCTTCATTACCTTAACTTTGGGACTCCTATAGAAGTTTTTGGTGTTCTACAAGTTCTCCCTTAATAGAATATAACTTTTTTTAGAGATAGACTATTCAAGAAGCCTTTTCATTATCCAAGTCTTATTTATATAAGGTTACCCCCATGAAATTAGATATACATTGAGGTGCCATGGATTAAAGGATAGTAGAAAAATAATTTGATTCCACATCATGAAGGGATTCCCAAGACTCCTATTCTTGGTATCATGCTTCAAGGATAAAATTTATTTTATAATAAATGTATCGATAATAGAAAACCTTACTTTCTAGGTATATGAATTTATAGTAAATTATCTATATATTCTGGTATAGATTATCTATAGTGGGTTAAGAGAGAAACCTTCATATATTCACCCAGGTATTTTGATCAGCATTTTAGTAGAAATTTAGCAACCCTTCATCCAATTCAGTGTAACTATCATAAGGTGAGACATATTCTAGGATGAAATCACTAAGGGAAAGTTATCCAAGGGAAAATTCCATGTCGAATATTTCTATGTATGTTGGTTTATGGATAGAACCAGCCTCTACAAGTCTCGACTACTGAGATGTGAAGGTGGGAACTTCCAAGGATGGAATGATCACTTGTGATGACACTATTTCCAATGAGATAATAAGTACATGTTAGTTATAAATTATTAATGTTAATATAATGTGATGTGATAACTCACCCCTATCTTTTGGAATACTGGACTTAGCTATAACGACCCATACTTTACATACATTGTTATTACTTCAGAATTGAAGCACACTTATTACAACATATAACAAAACCAGGAAAGGACCGTATAGGTATAACATCTTTAGAAACTGGGAAACATAAACAACTGGTTCATAAAGCGTCTACACTGTCTCCTATTTATTTCATCATATATATAGTCCCTTTTGGAATATCTTACTTAATAACCTTCTTCCTGACCTGGGGTAAGAAAACATACAAAAGGGTGAGTTCAAATGCTCAGTAAGGGTAAACAAAAGAAATATCAATCACATCATATACATAAGAACATAACTTTTGGAAATCTTAACCTGCAAAAGAAATCATAATTTCATAACCTGGGATAAATCATAGTAGTGAAATGTAATCCCAATAATCATAACTTAAAACATGAAACTTTGTGGCACACACACATAATCATAGATAATCATTTATTATTAGTCAAGACTCATTTCCAAGACTATCTTAGTGGACAAAGTCCATTTCTGAACCGAGTTCACTCCTCGTTTCAGTCCTGTTTCACGGAACCGGTTTAACCTTCCATTCCATCCATATCTATCTCATGAGATATAAAATCTTTACCCAATTCATTGGAGGGAGATATAGGTCCCACCCATCTTATAATTAAATCATTCTTACTTGTTCCACAAAATAAACATACATCATTCATAATAATCAAACGAATAAAATGGGTTTCATAAACATCATCCCATCATAACATAATCCATATAAAAGAAATGGATATAATTTCATAATAAGAAAAGTGAAACCATGTAAATAAAAGATAAATTATACTTAAAACATACACATATGAAATAATTTCATTTTATATAGAAAATGGTTTTGATAAAACACTTGAAATGAATTGTTGAGGAAAATATCCTTTCTTCTTTAAAATCATTTTCTTTTAACAAAATGTCATTAATTTTTAAAAGAAAAGGATTTTCTTGAAAATAGTCATGAAATATTTTTGTGGAAGCTTCATGAAAATATGGCTTTATAAAACCATAAAAATCCTTTCATGCCGTATAAGTTAAAAAAACATTTTTCTCGTACTTTTTTCAGAAAAGTCAAAAAGTACATCATACGAAAAACGACAAAAGATTCCTTTCATATCTTTTACTAAAAACTCACCAAAGGGTAAAATTTAATTTAAAAAATTGTAGGTGGATGGAAATAATATTACATATTTAGGAAATATGGATGTGGATGATAAAATACACCCCAGTAATTTCTGAAGTATAAACAATCTCGGATAAAAATGAGATTGTGATATTTCCCTTACCTTAGGTCCAATTTGCTTCGTAAGTGTCAGAACCTCCTATATAATGATTTAAATAATGTTATTTACTTATTACAGAATCATACTTATTGTTATGATATCAAATATGGTCATATTCTTAGCTTCTTATTAGTAATATTTCATTACTACTTGTTATTCAGGTGTTTATTACTTTTTGTTCTTATGCATGTTTGGTCGAATAAATTCTTATTATTATCTTTAGGTTATAGATACCTCATTTACAGAATGGTATTAGTGTAATATATATCATATTCATTCATTCAATTCATTTATATAATCATTATGCAATGAATATCATGTAGAACGAGTCACATCACATCGTGGAGACGGTATTCCGTACGTACGCATGAGCGAAGATATCGTTCCCATGATCGTGTAATTTTATTGGAGTGTATGTATACTATTTCAGAATCAATATCACTTTACAATAATCATAAATAGTAATTATTTACACCATTATACCAATCCAAGTAAGGTGGTGGGGAAAATAGATTACACCACGACGTGGAGACGGTATTCCGTACGTACGCACGCGCAGTGATTTCTTTTTCCGTAGGATGGATAGATGGTGAAATAGGATTGTTTCATACTTATAATAACATATCAGTATATTAGTGATAATTATGTTATTACTTAATAATGAAACAACTAAAGAATAAGAAGTAGAAGAATAAATAAAGATGAAAGAATCGGTAACGAGCATTACCTCTTCTTTGAAGTGCTTCTTTGAGACCTCCTTTTAGGGCACTAAAATTGGTATTTGAAGAAGAAAAGGACCTCTATGATTTCTATAGGGAAGTTTAGAGGAGAAATTGTCAGGGGTTGGCCGATATTTAAGGCTAAAAGTGGTGTGAGGAAGAGGGGGAGAAGGTGCCCTTTTATAAGGAAGGAGAGGGGCTCCTTTGGAAAAACTAAAAATATTATTTTATTATAAAGTCAAGTTCGGTTTTAAATAACTCCAAATTAATTTATTTCTAAGATAAGGTGGGTATGGGTCTAAATCCTCTCATAAAATAGAATTTAGACAAGTTTAGGTTCCTATTTTAACCTTATCATTTAGATTTAACATTAAGTTAAATAATTTTACTTTTACCGTGTCTTCTTGTGTTCTTATACTATAAGGTTAATAAACTTACTATAACAAGACAAACGAACCCCAAGTTGTTTATTATTAATATATATAACCTTATCTAAGTCATTTTGAAGAACCTAATATTTTTAGGAATAAAATAACAATTAATAATATAATATTTGTTTTAAAAACTATTTTATGTCAATTTTGACACTATTTAGTAATTGATTTTTGTGAAAATAATAACAGAATTATTAGTTCTAATAAAGTTAATTAAATCAATAATAACATGTCATATTAACCTAGAAAATTAGTGGAATTCATAAAAAGTCTCAAATTACATTTATTTTGGTATTTATAACATCAATTATGTCAATATTTCATTAATAAGATAATTACTGCATCATATTTGTGTCATAAATAAATTAAATTATTTAATGTCTAAAAATTAAAAATAAGTAAAATTATGTAGAAAATTTTTTTATATTTCTAATGAATATTTATAGTCGAATTTATCTTATTTATAACCTTATATTAAAAATTATTTACTTATTAAACTTTGATTTTAACTATTTTAACCCTTCTTTAAATAAATTAATAATAAATGTCCTAATCTAATCCATGTGGGACTAAATGGTCATATTTTATTTCTAAGGTTGTTTTTGGTATAATTAAACATATCCAATAGAATTAGGACATGTGTTAGGGTAATAATAATATCATTTTTACCCTTAATTACCCTATTTACTTTTAACCGTGGTAAATAAAAGTAAAAAGTTACTATTCACCAAAAATTATTTTCATCTCATTGAACCAAATTTTACTTACTGACATCAATCATGTCTCTCGGATTTTTGAAATTCCACTGATAGAAGCGGTAAAATTAAGTTTTATGAAAAATTCAGTTTTTTTAACTACCAATTAGTGGTTTCACTATTCATCAAAAATTGAAAGTTTTCAGAAAAATACCAAAATTTCACCCTAGGATAATTTCGATATTCCGAATCCAAAAATGAAGTCCATTTTGAAAAATAAAATTTATAAAATTTCTAAAAGTGGTTATTACTATTCATAATGGCTAGTTTTAATAATATTTTAATAGCATATCATTGTTTAGTGAAACTCGGTATTGCGTACGACGCAAGCTATCGAGGAAGGTTGTGATTGCGTGTAAAGAAAGCCAAGATATTGTTGTGTGCAAAGAAATATTCCTTTTATGATTTATAAAAACAAAAAATATTTCTCATAAAAGTCTCGGGTGTTATATTCTATCCCCCTTAAAATGAATTCCACCCTCAAAATTCGTCACTTTGTAACAAACAGATGAGGATACCTCTCCCTCATCATATCCTCAAGCTCCCATGTAGCTTCTTCTAATTGGTGGTTCTTCCATAAAACTTTCACCAATCGAGTGGTCTTATTTCGTAGGACTTTTTCGCTACGATCCAGAATCTCTATCGGCTGTTCTTCATAAGAAAGATCTTGCTCCAGTGGTACAACTTCTGAGCTGAGTACATGTGAAGGATCAGGTATGTACTTTCTCAGGAGAGATACATGGAACACATCGTGAACTTGAGAGAGATTCGGTGGAAGCACCAATCAGTAAGATACCTTCCCAACATGATCCATTATTTCAAAAGGACCGATATATCTAGGGCTCAACTTCCCCTTCTTTTGAAATCTCATAACCCTCTTCAAGGGAGATATTCGTAAGAACACTTTATCACCCACTTCAAACTCTAGGTCTTTTCTTCGGTTGTCAGCATAACTTTTCTGTCGACTCTGAGCTGCTCTTATGTGTTGTTGAATAGATCTGACCTTTTCTGCCATTTCATCAACAAGATCGGGTCCTAATAGATTTCTTTCCCAAACTTCATCCCAACAAGTTGGAGTCCTGTATTTCTTTCCATAGAGAGCTTCATAAGGATCCATCTGAATACTGGAGTGAAAGCTATTATTATAAGAAAATTCCACCAAAGGTAGGTGTTGATCCCAACCACCTTTGAAATCCATAGAGCAAGCTCTCAACATATCTTCTAGAGTTTGAATTGTTCTCTCAGACTGACCGTCTCTCTGAGGATGATGAGCAGTGATGAAACTCAACTCTGTATCTAGAGTATGCTGAAGACTTTGCCAGAACTTTGAGGTAAACTTTAGATCCCGATCAGATATAATAGAAAGTGGTACTCCATGCAATCTTACCAGTTCCTTCACATATATCCAGTCAAGTTGATCCAGAGAGAAACCCTCTCTAATAGCGATGAAGTGTGCAGACTTTGTAAGACGATCAACTATGACCCAGATAGCATTATTGCCTTTGGATGTTTTAGGAAGTCCGGTGACAAAGTCCGTAGTGATGTTTTTCCATTTCCATTCAGGTATGGGTAATGGTTGTAAGATCCCCTTAGACTTCTATCTCTCAGCTTTAACTTGCTGACAAACCAAGCATCGAGAGACATATTCAGCAATATCTCTTTTCATTCCATCCCACCAGAAGTACTCTTTCAGGTCCCTATACATCTTCGTGCTTCCATGATGAAGAGAGAATGAAGAACTATGAGCCTCATCCAGCAGCTCCTTCTTTAATTCGGGGATGGGAGGAACACAAACCCGATTCCTGAACTTTATTATCCCATCACAATCAAGGTTGAATTTAGGAACATTTCTCACCTTCTTTTGTAACTCGACATCTTCTTTATGTGTCTCTTTAATCTTCACATGTATAGATGGTTGAAAATTCATTTGAGAAAGATATGATTTTTCCCCTTTCATAATAATTCCAAGATCCATCCTTTGTAAATCCATAAATATTGGATCTTTTGTGATCCTCATCATGGATAAACTGGCATGGTCTTGTCGACTTAATGCATCTGCCACCTTGTTTGCTTTCCCAGGGTGGTAATGGATTGAGCAATCGTAATCCTTAATCAGCTCCAACCATCTTCTTTGGCGCATATTCAGCTCCTTTTGTGTAAAAATATACTTTAAACTTTTATGATCAGTATAAATGTCACACATTTCTCCATAAAGATAATTCCTCCAAATCTTTAATGCAAAGATTACCGCAGCTAACTCCAAATCATGAGTTGGGTAATTTTGATCGTGTATTTTCAATTGTCGTGAGGCATAAGCTATCACCATATCATTTTTCATAAGAACACACCCCAATCCCTTCTTGGATGCATCACTATAGATCACAAACCTTTCTCCACTACAAGGAAGCGTGAGCACAGGTGCACTGGATAACCTTCTTTTCAACTCCTTGAAATTCTCTTCACATTCCTCTGTCCAAACAAACTTAACTCCTTTCCAAGTCAACTTGGTGAGTGGATTAGATAATCGTGACAAATCTTTCACAAAACATCGATAATATCCAGCCAAACCAAGAAAACTTCGGATCTCAGTTACTGCTGTTGGTCTCGACCATCTTTCGATAACCTCTATTTTTGCTGGATCCATAGATATCCCCTCTTTTGAGATTATGTGACCCAAAAATTAAAATTTTTGAATCCAAAATTCACACTTGGTAAATTTGGCATAAATATTCTCCTTTCTCAGGGTCTTCAAAATAATTCTCAAGTGATCTTCATGTTCTTCCTTGCTCTTTGAATAGACAAGAATATCGTCTATAAAGACTACCACAAACTGATCAAGATAGTCTCTAAAGACTCTATTCATCAGATCCATGAAGACAGCAGGGGCATTAGTAAGACCAAATGGCATCACTATAAATTCATAGTGTCCATACCTTGTACGGAAATCCGTCTTTGGTATATCCTCCCTTTTGACCCTTAATTGATGATACCCTGAACGAAGATCAATCTTGGAAAAGTATTGAGCTCCGCGTAGTTGGTCAAATAAGTCATCAATGCGTGGGAGAGGATATTTGTTCTTGATAGTTATCTTGTTAAGTTCTCGATAATCAATGAAGAGTCTCATTGATCCATCTTTCTTCTTAACAAACAGAACAGGTTCTCCCCAAGGTGACGCACTAGGGCGTATGAATCCCATATCAAGATTTTCTTGGAGTTGCTTCTTCAATTCCTGTAACTCAATTGGGGCCATTCTATAAGGTGTCTTTGAAATAGGAAAAGCACCCGGTACGAGTTCTATTGAAAACTCAACTTCACGATTTGGTGGAAGACCCGATAATTCCTCTAGAAAGACATCATTAAACTCCCATACAATGGGTATATTCTTAATCATGAGTTTCTCACCAACCATTTGAGATAAATAACCTTCATTTAGTGGAATCAAGACCCATAAGATGGAAGAAATTTCCACTGGAAGTTTATGTTCATCCTTGCATTGATAGATGATCATAGATTGATCTGGAATATGAAATGTGACTTCCCTTCTTTGGCAATTGATATGAGCTCCATATAAAGAAATCCAATCCATGCCAAGAATCACATCAAATTCCACTATAGGAAGGATCACAAGATTTGCAGGAAGCACTTTCCCACAAACTTCGATCGGAGAAGAATTATAAACTTTTGATGTGACTGTTGTGCCATTAGGGGTTGTCACAGATAACTCAACATCTAATTTTTGAGGTAATACGGTGATATCCTTAGAAAATTCTTCAGAAATAAAATAGTGGGTGGATCTAGAATCAAATAAAACATTTTCTACTTTAGAGTGGATGGTAAGTGTACCTTTCACCACATCGTTATCGTACTCCACATCGCTGATAGAAATTTCATTTGACTTTCCTTTGTCTTTAGCCTTAAGAGTTTGTTGACGTCGACCATCATCATCGACCCTTGGATTTGGGCATTGATTGGCATAATGCACCATCTCCTTGCACTTGAAACATTGAAGTGTAGTAGGTTCATTCTGTGTATCCCTTCCTTTATTTGCATCATTAGACATCTTCTTCCCATCATTTCAGCATTCAAATGCCCTATGACCTTCCTTTCCACATTTGAAACATTTACTTGTCCCTTTAAGACAACTCCCTCCATGTTTCTTTCCACACTTTGAGCATAAGGGAAAGCTCATCTTATATTCAGTGTGCTCTTTAGATTTTCCTTTGAATTCCATTTTCCTCTTCTTATCAAACCAATATGACTGATGGGTTACTCCAATCTCCATCTCGACTTTGAGAGCACATCGAACGATTTCCTCGTAGCTATTGAAGTCCCTTATGGATAACGCCCTTTGAAGACTTGGTTTTAAGCCACTAAAGAATCGATCGATCTTGCTCTCAGGTTGGATAATAATACCAGAAGCGTACCTTGAAAGTCTTGTAAAATTTGCTTCATAGGTACCAACAGATTCATCATACTTTTGCTTTAGTTCAAGAAACTCCTTCTCCATAATTGTTCGGAGAATACGAGGGAAGTACTTATTGAAAAATAAGTTCTTGAACTCGTCCCATTCCATGGACTCAATTTCATATTTTTGCCTCGTATTCTTAATAAGATTCCACCATTGATCAGCATCACCTTCCAAACGATACACTACTAAGATGACTTTATCATGTTCAGAACATTGAAGAACTGAAAATATCTTTTCAGTAGTACTAATCCATTGTTCAGCAACTAATGGATCAGTAGACCCGCTGAATGAAGGTGGACGTTGTGTCATGAAGGATTCAACAGAATGTTACTCCTTCCTTTTCTCATTTGGAAGTCCTGCATGATTCATAGCTTGAGAAAGTTGTGTGAGCATGGCTACAAGATTTTGGATTCTAGCTCCCATAACGTTTGGTTGCTCAGGGGGACAATCATTTCATTGCCCGTCGTATTCCACATTAACACAGTTCCTTCGGGTTCCAGCCATTGACTAAAACCAATAATAATAGTGTGAGCAACACTAATTATAATAGGAAAACCACATAATCAAGAATAAAATTTCACACTTAAGGTCTTATCCTAGGTTATTCATGGCCATTTCTAAAACACTAAGATTTTGTTCTATTCTTAGACTTATCCTTAGGATTTTTACTAAGGCTTTCACATCCTAGTTTCCAAAGGTTGACTATACCTTTCCTCTGATACCAACTATAACGACCCATACTTTACATACATTGTTATTACTTCAGAATTGAAGCTCACTTATTACAACATATAACAAAACCAGGAAAGGACCGTATAGGTATAGTGTTTTTAGAAACTGGGAAACATAAACAACTGGTTCATAAAGCGTCTACACTGTATCCCATTTATTTCATCATATCTATAGTACCTTTTGGAATATCTTACTTAATAACCTTCTTCCTGACCTGGGGAAATAAAACATACAAAAGGGTGAGCTCAAATTCTCAGTATGGGTAAACAAAAGAAATATCAATCACATCATATACATAAGAACATAACTTTTGGAAATCTTAACCTACAAAAGAAATCATAATTTCATAACATGGGATAAATCATAATAGTGAAATGTAATCCCAATAATCATAACTTAAAACATGAAACTTTGTGGCACACACACATAATCATAGAGAATTATTTCTTATTAGTCAAGACTCATTTCCAAGACTATCTTAGTGGACAAAGTCCATTTCTGAACCGAGTTCACTCCTCGTTTCAGTCCTGTTTCACTGAACCAGTTTAACCTGGCATTCCAGCCATGTCTATCTCATGAGATATAAAATCTTTACCCAATGCATTGGAGGGAAATATAGGTCCCACCCATCTCATAATGAAATCATTCTTACTTGTTCCACAAAATATACATACATCATTCATAGTAACCCAACGAATAAAATGGGTTTCATAAACATCACCCATCATAACATAATCCATATAAAAGAAATGGATATAATTTCATAATAAGAAAAGTGAAACCATTTAAATAAAAGATACATTATACTTAAAACATACACATATGAAATAATTTCATTTTATATGGAAAATGGTTTTGATAAAACACTTGAAATGAATTCTTGAGAAAAATATCCTTTCTTCTTTAAAATCATTTTCTTTTAACAAAATGTCCTGAATTTTTAAAAGAAAAGGATTTTCTTGAAAATATTCATGAAATATTTTTGAGTAAGCTTCATGAAAATATGGCTTTATAAAACCATAAAAATCCTTTCATGCCGTATAAGTTAAAAAAAACATTCTTCTCGTACTTTTGTCGTAAAATTCAAAAAGTACCTCATACGAAAAACGACAAAAGATTCCTTTCATATATTTTACTAAAAACTCACCGAAGGGTAAAATTGGATTTAAAAAATTGTAGGTGGATGGAAATAATATTAAATATTTAGGAAACATGTATGTGGATGATAAAATACACCCCAGTAATTTCTGAAGTATAAACAATCTTGGATAAAAATGAGATTGTGATATTTCCCTTACCTTAGGTCCCATTTGCTTCGTAAGTGTCCGAACCTCCTGTATAATGATTTAAATAATGTTATTGACTTATTCCAGAATCATACTTATTGTTATGATATCATATATGGTAATATTATTAGCTTCTTATTAGTAATATTTCATTACTACTTGTTATTCGGGTGTTTATTACTTTTTGTTCTTATGCGTGTTTGGTAGAATAAATTCTTATTCTTATCTTTAGGTTATAGATACCTCATTTACAGAATGGTATTAGTGTAATATATATCATATTAATTCATTAAATTCATTTATATAATCATTATGCAATGAATATCATGTAGAACGAGTCGCATCATATCGTGGAGACGGTATTCCGTACATACGCACAAGCGAAGATATCGTTACCATGATCGTGGAATTGTATTGGAGTGTATGTATACTATTTTAGAATCAATATCACTTTAAAATAATCATAAATAGTTATTATTTACACCATTATACCCATCCAAGTAAGGTGGTGGGGGAAAATAGATTACACCATGGCGTGGAGACGGTATTCCGTACGTACGCATGTGCGGTGATTTCTTTTTCCGTAGGATGGATAGATGGTGAAATAGGGTTGTTTCATACTTATAATAAAATATATGTATATGAGTGATACTTATGTTATTACTTCATAATGAAACAAATAAAGAAGAAGAAGAAGTGGGAGAAGAAATAAAGATGAAAGAATCGGTAACGGACATTACCTCTTCTTTGAAGTGCTTCTTTGAGACCTCCTTTTAGGTCACTAAAATTGGTCTTTGAAGAAGACCAGGACCTCTAGGATGTCTCTAGGGAAGTGGAGAGGAGAAATTGGTAGGGTTTGGCCGATCTTGAAGGCTCAAAGTGGTGTGAGGAAGAGGGGGAGGAGGTGCCCTTTTATAAGGGAGGAGAGGGGCTCCATTGGAAAAACTAAAAATATTATTTTATTATAAAGTCAAGTTCGGTTTTAAATAGCTCAAAATTGATTTATTTAGAAGATAAGGCGGGGATGGGTCGAAATACTCTCATCAAATAGAATTTAGACAAGTTTAGGTTCCTATTTTAACCTTATAATTTAGATTTAACATTAAGTTAAATAATTTTACTTTTACTGTGTCTTCTTGTGTTCTTATACTGTATGGTTAATAAACTTACTATAACAAGCCAAAAGAACCCCAAGTTGTTTATTATTAATATATATAACCTTATATAAGTCATTTGGCCGAAACTTAGATTTTTCAGAATAAAATAACAATTAATAATATAATATTTTTTTTAAAAACTATTTTATGTCAATTTTGACACTATTTAGTAATTGATTTTTGTGAAAATAATAATAGAATGATTAGTTCTAAAAAAGTTAATTAAATCAATACTAACATGTCATATTAACCTAGAAAATTAGTGGAATTCATAAAAAGTATCAAATTACATTTATTTTGGTATTTATAACATCAATTATGTCAATATTTCATTAATAAGATAATTACTGTATTATCTTTGTGTCAAAAATGAATTAAATTATTTAATGTCTAAAAATTACAAATAAATACCATTATGTAGGAAATATTTTTATATTTCTAATGAATATTTATATTCAAATTTATCTTATGTATAACCTTATATTAAAAATTATATACTTATTAAACATTGATTTTAACTATTTTAACCCTTCTTTAAATAAATTAATAATAAATGTCCTAATCTAATACAAGTGGGCCTAAATGGTCATATTTTATTTCTAAGGTTGTTTTTGGTCTAATTACACTTATCCAATAGAATTAGGACATGTGTTAGGGTAATAATAATATCATTTTTACCCTTAATTACCCTATTTATTTTTAACCGTGGTAAATAAAAGTAAAAAGTTACTATTCACCAAAAATTATTTTCATCTCATTGAACCACATTTTACTTACTGACATCAACCGTGTCTCTCAGATTTTTGAAATTCCACTCACAGAAGCGGTAAGATTAAGTTTTATGAAAAATTCAGTTTTTTAACTACCACTTAGTGGTTTCACTATTCCTCAAAAATTGAAAGTTTTCAGAAAAATACCAAAATTTCACCCTAGGATAATTTCGATATTCCGAATCCAAAAATAAAGTCAATTTTGAATAATAAAATTTATAAAATTTCTAAAAGTGGTTATTACTATTCATAACGGCTAATTTTAATAATATTTTAATAACATATCATTGTTTAGTGAAACTCGGTATTGCGTACGACGCAAGCGATCGAGGAAGGTCAGGATTGTGTATAAAGCAAGCCAAGCTAGTGTTGTGTGTAAAGAAAGATTCCTTTTATGATTTATAAAAACAAAAAATATTTCTCATAAAAGTCTCGGGTGTTACATTCTACCCCCCTTAAAATGAATTTCGCCCTTGAAATTTGTCACTTTGTAACAAACAGATGAGGATACCTCTTCCTCATCATATCCTCAAGCTCCCATGTAGCTTCTTCTAATTGGTGGTTCTTCCATAAAACTTTCACCAATCGAGTGGTCTTGTTTCGTAGGACTTTTTCGCTATGATCCAGAATCTCTATCGGCTGTTATTCATAAGAAAGATCTTGCTCCAGCGGTACAACTTCTGAGCTGAGTACATGTGAAGGATCAGGTATGTACTTTCTCAGGAGAGATACATGGAACACATCGTGAACTTGAGAGAGATTCGGTGGAAGCGCCAATCGGTAAGCTACCTTCCCAACACGATCCAGTATTTCGAAAGGACTGATATATCTAGGGCTCAACTTCCCCTTCTTTTGAAATCTCATGACCCTCTTCCAGGGAGATATTCGTAAGAACACTTTATCACCCACTTCAAACTCTAGGTCTTTTCTTTGGTTGTCATCATAACTTTTATATCGACTCTGAGCTTCTCTTATGTGTTGTTGAATAGATCTGACATTTTCTGCCATTTCATCAACGAGATCAGGTCCTAATAGCTTTCTTTCCCCAACTTCATCCCAGAAAGTTGGAGTCCTGCATTTCTTTCCCTAGAGAGCTTCATAAGGAGCCATCTGAATACTGGAGTGAAAGCTATTATTATAAGAAAATTCCACCAAAGGTAGGTATTGATCCCAAACACCTTTGAAATCCCTAGAGCAAGCTCTCAACATATCTTCTAGAGTTTGAATTCTTCTCGCAGACTGACCGTCTGTCTGAGGATGATAAGCAGTGATGAAACTCAACTCTGTATCCAGAGTATGCTGAAGACTTCGCCAGAACTTTGAGGTAAACCTCGGATCCCGATCAGATATAATAGAAAGTGGTACTCCATGCAATCTTACCACTTCCTTCACATATATCCTAGCAAGCTGATCCAGAGAGAAATCCTCTCTAATAGCGATGAAGTGTGCAGACTTTATAAGAAGATCAACTATGACCCAGATATCATTATTGTCTTTGGATGTTTTAGGAAGTCCGGTGACAAAGTCCATAGTGATGTTTTCCCATTTCCATTCGGGTATGGGTAATGGTTGTAACATCCCCTTAGACTTCTGTCTCTTAGCTTTAACTTGTTCACAAACCAAGCATCGAGAGACATATACAAAAACATCTCTTTTCATGCCATCCCACCAGAAGTACTCTTTCAGGTCCCTATACATCTTCGTGCTTCCAGGATGAAGATAGAATGAATCACTATGAGCCTCATCCAGTAGCTCCTTCTTTAATTCAGGGATGGGAGGAACACAAACCCGATTCCTGAACTTTATTATCACATGACAATCAAGGTTGAATTCAGGAACATTTCTCACCTTCTTTTGTAACCCGACATCTTCTTTTGTTGCCTCTTTAATATTCACATGTATAGATGGTTGAACATTCATTTGATAAAGATACGATTTTTCCCCTTTCATCATAATTCCAAGATCCATCCTTTGTAAATCCATAAATATTGGATCTTTTGTGATCCTCATCATGGATAAACTGGCATGGTCTTGTCGACTTAATGCATCTGCCACCTAGTTTGCTTTCCCAGGGTGGTAATGGATTGAGCAGTCGTAATCCTTAATCAGCTCCAACCATCTTCTTTGGCGCATATTAAGCTCCTTTTGTGTGAAAATATACTTTAAACTTTTATGATCAATATAAATGTCACACCTTTCTCCATAAAGATAATGCCTCCAAATCTTTAATGCAAAGATTACCACAGCTAACTCCAAATCATGAGTTGGGTAATTTTGCTCATGAATTTTCAATTGTCATGAGGCATAAGCTATCACCATATCATTTTGCATAAGAACACACCCCAATACCTTCTTGGATGCATCATTGTAGATCACAAACCTTTCTCCACTACAAGGCAGTGTGAGCACATGTGCACTGGATAACCTTCTTTTCAACTCCTTGAAAATTCTCTTTACATTCCTCCATCCAAACAAACTTAACTCCTTTCCGAGTCAACTTGGTGAGTGGATTAGATAATCGTGAAAAATCTTTCACAAAACGTCAATAATATCCATCCAAACCAAGAAAACTTTGGATCTCAGTTACTGTTGTTGGTCTCAACTATCTTTCAATAACCTCTATTTTTGCTGGATCCACAGATATCCCCTCTTTTGAGATTATGTGACCCAAAAATTAAACTTTTTGAGGCCAAAATTCACACTTGGTAAATTTGGCATAAAGCTTCTCCTTTCTCAGGGTCTTCAATATAATTCTCAAGTGATCTTCATGTTCTTCCTTGCTCTTTGAATAGACAAGAATATCGTCTATAAAGACTACCACAAACTGATCAAGATAGTCTCTAAAGACTCTATTCATCAGATCCATGAAGATAGTAGGGGCATTAGTAAGACCAAATGGCATCACTATAAATTCATAGTGTCCATACCTTGTACAGAAAGCCATCTTTGGTATATACTCCCTTTTGAACCTTAATTGATGATACCCTGAACGAAGATCAATCTTGGAAAAGTATTGAGCTCTGTTTATCTGGTCAAATAAGTCATCAATGCGTGGGAGAGGATATTTGTTCTTGATAGTGATCTTGTTAAGTTCTCGATAATCAATACAGAGTCCCATTGATCCATCTTTCTTCTTAACAAACAGAACAGGTGCTCCCCAAGGTGACGCACTAGGGCGTATGAATCTCTTATCAAGATTTTCTTGGATTTGCTTCTTCAATTCTTGCAGCTCAATTGGGGCCATTCTATAAGGTGTCTTTGAAATAGTCAAAGCACCCGGTACGAGTTCTATTTAAAACTCAACTTCACGATTTTGTGGAAGACCCGGTAATTCCTCCGGAAAGACATCATCAAACTCCCATACAATGGGAATATTCTTAATCGTTAGTTTCTCACCAACCATTTGAGATAAATAAACTTCATTTAGTGGAATCAAGACCCATAAGATGGAAGAAATTTCCACTGGAAGGTTATGTTCATCCTTGCATTGACAGATGATCATAGACTGATCTGGAATATGAAATGTGACTTCCCTTATTTGGAAATTGATATGAGCTCCATATAAAGAAAGCAAATCCATGCCAAGAATCACATCAAATTCCACTATAGGAAGGATCACAAGATTTGCAGGAAACACTTTCCCACAAACTTTGATCGGAGAATAATTATAAACTTTTGATGCGACTGTTGTGCCATTAGGGGTTGTCACAGCTAACTCAACATCTAATTTTTGAGGTAATACGGTGATATCCTTAGAAAATTCTTCATAAATAAAAGAGTGGGTGGATCCAGAATCAAATAAAACATTTGCTACTTTAGAGTGGATGGTAAGTGTACCTTTCACCACATCGTTATCGTACTCCACATCACTGATAGAAATTACATGTGACTTTCCTTTGTCTTTAGCCATAAGAGTTTGTTGACGTCGACCATCATCATCAAACCTTGGATTTGGGCATTGATTGTCATAATTCTCCATCTCCTTGCACTTGAAACATTGAAGTGTAGTAGGTTCATTCTATGTATCCCTTCCTTTGTTTGCATCATTAGACATATTCTTCCCATCATTGCAGCATTCAAATGCCCTATGACCTTCCTTTCCACATTTGAAACATTTACTTGTCCCTTTAAGACAACTCCCTCCATGTTTCTTTCCACACTTTGAGCATAAGGGAAAGCTCATATTCTTTTCAGTGTGATCTTTACATTTTCCTTTGAATTCCATTTTCCTCTTCTTATCAAACCCATATGATTGATGGGTTACTCCAATCTCCATCTCGACTTTGAGAGCACATCGAACGATTTCCTCGTAGCTGTTTAAGCCCCTTATGGATAACGCCCATCGAAGACTTGGTTTTAAGCCACTAAAGAATCGATCGATCTTGCTCTCAGGTTGGATAATAATACCAGAAGTGTACCTTGAAAGTCTTGTAAAATTTGCTTCATAGGTACCAACAGATTCATCATCCTTTTTCTTTAGTTCAAGAAACTCCTTCTCCATCTTTTTTTGGAGAATACGAGGGAAATACTTATTGAAAAATATGTTCTTGAACTCGTCCCATTCCATGGACTCAATTTCATCCCTTTGCCTCGTATTCTTAATAAGATTCCACCATTGATCAGCATCACCTTCCAAAAGATACACTGCTAAGATGAATTTATCAAGTTCAGAACATTGAAGAACTGAAAATATATTTTTAGTAGTACTAATCCATTGTTCAGCAACTAATGGAACAGTAGACCCGCTGAATGAAGGCGGACGCTGTCTCATGAAGGATTCAATTGAATGTTGCTCTTTAATTTGCTCATTTGGAAGTCCTGCATGATTCATAGCTTGAGAAAGTTATGTGAGCATGGCTACAAGATTTTGCATTCCAGCTCCCATAACATTTGGTTGCTCAGGGGGACAATCATTGCATTGCCCGTCGCATTCCGCATTAACACGGTTCCTTCAGGTTCCAGCCATTGACTAAAACCAAGAAGAATAGTGTGAGAAACACTAATTATAATAGGAAAACCACATAATCAAGAATAAAATTTCACACTTAATGTCTTATCCTAGGTTATTCATGGCCATTTCTAAAACACTAAGATTGTGTTCTATGCTTAGACTTATCCTTAGGATTCTTACTAAGGATTCCACATCCTAGTTTGCAAAGGTTGACTATACCTTTTCTCTGATACCAACTATAACAACCCATACTTTACATACATTGTTATTACTTCAGAATTGAAGCACACTTATTACCACATATAACAAAACTAGGAAAAGACCGTATAGGTATAGTGTCTTTAGAAACTAGGAAACATAAACAACTGGTTCATAAAGCGTCTACATTGTCTCCCATTTATTTCATCATATCTATAGTCCCTTTTGGCATATCTTACTTAATAACCTTCTTCCTGACCTGGGGAAAGAAAACATACAAAAGGGTGATCTCAAATGCTCAGTAAGGGTAAACAAAAGAAATATCAATCACATCATATACATAAGAACATAACTTTTGAAAATCTTAACCTGCAAAAGAAATCATAATTTCATAACATGGGATAAATCATAGTAGTGAAATGTGATCCCAATAATCATAACTTAAAACATGAAACTTTGTGGAACACACACATAATCATAGATAATTATTTCTTATTAGTCAAGACTCATTTCCAAGACTATCGTAGTGGACAAAGTCCATTTCTGAACCGAGTTCACTCCTCGTTTCAGTCCTGTTTCACTGAACCGGTTTAACCAGCCGTTCCAACCATGTCTATCTCATGAGATATAAAATCTTTACCCAATGCATTGGAGGGAGATATAGGTCCCACCCATCTCATAATGAAATCATTCTTACTTGTGCCACAAAATAAACATACATCATTCATAATAACCCAACGAATAAAATGGGTTTCATAAACATCACCCATCATAACATAATCCATATAAAAGAAATGGATATAATTTCATAATAAGAAAAGTGAAACCATGTAAATAAAAGAGACATTATACTTAAAACATACACATATGAAATAATTTCATTTTATATGGAAAATGGTTTTGATAAAACACTTGAAATGAATTCTTGAGGAAAATGTCCTTTCTTCTTTAAAATCATTTTCTTTTAACAAAATGTCATAAATTTTTAAAAGAAAAGAATTTTCTTGAAAATAGTCATTAAATCTTTTTTAGGAAGCTTAATGAAAATATGGCTTTATAAAACCTTAAAAATCCTTTCATGCCGTACAAGTTAAAAAAAACATTCTTCTCATACTTTTTTCAAAAAAGTCAGAAAGTACCTCGTATGAAAAACAACAAAAGATTCCTTTCATATGTTTTACTAAAAACTCAAAAAAGGGTAAAACTGAATTTAAACAATTGTATGTGGATGGAAATAATATTACATACTTAGGAAACATGGATGTGGATGATAAAATACACCCCAGTAATTTCTGAAGTATAAACAATCTCGGATAAAAATGAGATTGTGATATTTCCCTTACCTTAGGTCCGATTTGCTTCGTAAGTGTCCGAACCTCATGTATAATGATTTAAATAATGTTATTGACTTATTCCATAATCATAATTATTTTTATTATATCATATATGGTCATATTCTTAGCTTCTTATTAGTAATATTTCATTACTACTTGTTATTCGGGTGTTTATTACTTTTTCTTCTTATGCGTGTTTGGTCGAATAAATTATTATTATTCTCTTTAGGTTATATATAACTCATTTACAGAATGGTATTAGTGTAATATATATCATATTAATTCATTAAATTCATTTATATAATCATTATCCAATGAATATCATTTAGAACAAGTCGCATCACATCGTGGAGACGGTATTCCGTACGTACGCACAAGCGAAAATATCGTTACCATGATCGTGGAATTGTATTGGAGTGTATGTATACTATTTCATAATCAATATAACTTTAAAATAATCATAAATAGTTATTATTTACACCATTATACCCATACAAGTAAGGTGGTGGGGTAAAAATATATTACACCACGGCGTGGAGACGATATTCTGTACGTACGCACGCTCGGTGATTTATTTTTCCGTAGGATGGATAGATGGTGAAATAGGGTTGTTTCATACTTATAATAACATATCAGTATATTAGTGATACTGATGTTATTACTTCATAATGAAACAACTAAAGAAGAAGAAGTGGAAGAAGAAATAAAGATGAAAGAATCGGTAACGGACATTACCTCTTCTTTGAAGTGCTTCTTTGAGACCTCCTTTTAGGGCACTAAAATTGGTCTTTGAAGAAGACCAGGACCTATAGGATGTCTCTAGGAAAGTGGAGAGGAGAAATTGGCAGGGTTTGGCCGAGCTTGGAGGCTCAAAGTGGTGTGTGGAAGAGGGGGAGGAGGTTCCCTTTTATAAGGGAGGAGAGGGGCTCCTTTGAAAAAACTAAAAATATTATTTTAATATAAAGTCAAGTTCGGTTTTAAATAGCTACAAATTGATTTATTTAGAAGATAAGGTGGGGATGGGTCTAAATCCTCTCTTACAATATAATTTAGACAATTTTAGGTTCCTATTTTAACCTTATCATTTAGATTTAACATTAAGTTAAATAATTTTACTTTTACTGTGTCTTCTTGTGTTCTTATACTATAGGGTTAATAAACTTACTATAACAAGACAAAAGAACCCCAAGTTGTTTATTATTAATATATATAAACTTATCTAAGTCATTTGGGCGAACCTTAAATTTTTAGGAATAAAATAACAATTAATAATATAATATTTGTTTTAAAAACTATTTTATGTCAATTTTGACACTATTTAGTAATTGATTTTTGTGAAAATCATAACAGAATGATTAGTTCAAATAAAGTTAATTAAATCAATACTAACATGTCATATTAACCTAGAAAATTAGTGGAATTCATAAAACGTAACAAATTTCATTTATTTTGGTATTTATAACATCAATTTTGTCAATATTTCATTAATAAGATAATTACTGCATCATCTTTGTGTCATAAATAAATTAAATTATTTAATGTCTAAAAATTACATATAAATACCATTATGTAGGAAATCTTTTTATATTTCTAATTAATATTTATAGTCGAATTTATCTTATGTATAACCTTATATTAAAAATTATATACTTATTAAACTTTGATTTTAACTATTTTAACCCTTCTTTAAATAAATTAATAATAAATGTCCTAATCTAATCCAAGTGGGCCTAAATGGTCATATTTTATTTCTAAGGTTGTTTTTGGTCGAATTACACTTATCCAATAGAATTATGACATGTTTTAGGGTAATAATAATATTATTTTTACCCTTAATTACCCTATTTACTTTTAACCGTGGTAAATAAAAGTAAAAAGTTACTATTCACCAAAAATTATTTTCATCTCATTTAACCACATTTTACTTACTGACATCAACCGTGTCTCTCAGATTTTTGAAATTCCACTGACAGAGGTGGTAAAATTAAGTTTTATGAAAAAATTAGTTTTTTAACTACCACTTAGTGGTTTCACTATTCATCAAAAATTGAAAGTTTTCAGAAAAATATCAAAATTTCACCCTAGGATAATTTCGATATTCCGAATCCAAAAATGAATTCCATTTTGAAAAATAAAATTTATAAAATTTCTAAAAGTGGTTATTACTATTCATAATGGCTAGTTTTAATAATATTTTAATAGCATATCATTGTTTAGTGAAACTCGGTATTGCGTATGACGCAAGCTATTGAGGAAGGTCGCGATTGCGTGTAAATAAATCCATGCTTGTGTTGTGTGTAAAGAAATATTCCTTTTATGATTTATAAAAACAAAAAATATTTCTCATAAAAGTCTCGGGTGTTACATTAGCTGTCAGTGTCACCTTAGCTGGTAGTCTCCTATAGTTATTTCCACCAAAACGCGTCTCTTCATGGGTAGTGTTGGGAATATGAACCATTAATATGTTCTTGGTTGTAGATATAGAGGAAGAACTCTCATTACCCTTAATGCCTTAATAAACCTCCATGACAAGTATTTCCTTAGTAACTAGGTATAAACATTGAACTGAGGTGGGTAACTCAGAAGACATACATGGCCCACCTCAAGTAAGTTTACCAGGATAGTAGTTTATTGTGTTTGGTCCACCAATGATTCTACATAGAAAATAATATTAGATACATTGAATATGGTGACCCATACTTTTTATACATAGATATTACATCTAAATAGATGAATATTCTTTACATAAAATAATGATCTACACTATAATCATGTAGGTATAGTATATTTGGAAACCTGTAAACATAAAAAATGGTTCATAGTAGTTATATATCATCTCAAACTTGGATCGTCATAACTATCACCCTTATTAGACGTATCATGCATAATTTTTTTTTTCATAACCTGAGAAACAAAACATAAGAAAAGGTGAGATATGATGCTAAGAAAGCATAAACAAGGGAAATATAAATGATAATATAAAAATAATATGAGAAAAAGAGAATAAGAACATGAAACTAACATTTAAAAAACATACCCTCCATATCATAGATCATAATCTTGAGTCATGTAATAAATATTGGTAGTTTATAAGACATAAATCATAAAGGAATCAAAGAACACAAGCCATAAGAGCCTAACATTGACATAATGCATGGATTTTTGGCATAAACATAAGAATATAAAATAATTTCCTCAATAGTTAAATATTAATTCCAAGACTATAATAGTGTATTGGGTTCACTCCCCAAACTATTATAGTAGCCAAGGTTCACTTCCAAGACTATCAAAGTGGACAAATTCCCTTACTTAACTGGGATCACTCCCCATTCCAGTCCTGTTTATTTCATGAGATATCAATATTTAAAAAATGAATTATAGGTAGATATAGGTACCTAAAATAACATAATTAAAATCATAAATATGTATTCCAAAATATCATAAACCGTTAATCATATCAAAACCCATGAAAAGAAAGTGGTTTAATAAATATTTCATCATAGCATAACCTGTGGAAAATGAATGGGTTTCATAAAAATAGTACCATCATAAAGATAAACCATATAGATAAATAATAAGTTTTGTATCCTTGTATCACATTCCCAGTAAAAAATAATAAAAATTGAAGTTTTTTTATCATTAATGAATCCAATGATTATTAAAATATTATTGAAGAAAATAACTATTCCATTTTGAAATCACTTCTTAAAAATATAAAAATTTACAAAATATCATTGAAACCATTTTAATTAAAAATAAACATGGTAACTTATAAAGAAATCTTCAAAACATTAAGTGGCCATAACAAAGTATATTTTTTTCATGCCATATAAGTTAAAAAAAAATTCTTTTTACACTTTTGTAAAAAGTCAAAAGTGCCTCATTAGGAAAAAAAATATTCCTTTTAATTTTTTTTAAAATAAAAAATATGTAAAAGTGAAATTAAAAAATAATATTAGAATAGTAAAAACCTTATTAATTTTTTTTTATAAAATATGGATATGGAAGTAAATAGATTTTCGACTAAAGAGATAAATGAATTCAATTTTTTCTTAATTTTTTTGGTTTATTGAATACATAAGATTAGGTAAATGGAAGAAAACATGTATTTTAAAGAAATAAAAAAATTAGAATAAAATTATTATGTATCTTGAGGGTCAGATTATAATATTTTATTATCAGAGGTGTATTCATAATCAATCCTTGTAAACAGTAATATTGTGACGTAAAACCCTTACCTCGAGTTTGTCTTACTTCAAAATCACTATAACCTCCTATGAAATAAATTTAAATTTATTATAATTATATAAAAATTAATTTTTCATTCTTATAATATCATATATGATCCCTTTATAAGATTTTAACACCCCCTTTTATCAATAATCCCTTATTAAAAGTGTTATTTCTTGGTGTTAATTGTTTCATCTATCATGAGTATTTCAGTTCAATAATTATAGTCCTTGTACATTTATCTTGGTTAAATTATCTAAAAAATATTAATCATGATATAAATATCATATATATCCATTATATATATATTTATAGCCATCTATATAAGTTATGGATATAAAAATGAATTACACCATTCATGGAGAAAGTAGGTCATATATACGAATGAATGTTGTTTTCATTTTTTAAAAGATGGAATGAAATAAAGGTAAATAATAATTAACATTTACATAATAGTTATATTTTTATATATATCATATATATTCATTAAATAAATCCTCATTATCATAATTGTAAAATATAAATGAAAAATGAATCACATCGCTTTGTGAAGGTGGTAGTACACATGTACATACGAGCAACATTACCATTTTCAAATGGATCATAATGTAAGTAGGTAAATGTGATAATATAATTAAATAAGTATAATTAAATCATAAATATCATATGTAAACATTAAATCCATCATAATACCCATTCATAAAATATGGTGATGAAAAATGAATTGCATCGCTATGAGGAGAAGGTAAGCCATATATATGCACGAGTGATAATTTCACTTCTCATTTGATGGGAAAGAGGATGTATAATGGTGTTTAAATAATAATAAAAAGAATTCATAATATTTATTATACTAAATTTATTATTTTATGATAATTACCATAGATTTATAAGAGGTAAAGAAGAGTAGAAAATAAAGTGATTGGTTACGGCAGTTACCTCTTCTTTGAAATGACTCTTTTAGATATCTTATAAAGAGATCTAGGTTTGGTATATTAGGAAGAAAAGAACCTCTATAATTTGGATATTTATTTTTATGATAAAATTTTTAATAGGTTTGTTAAGCTATAATTCTCAAAGTGGTGTGAATAAGTGAGGGAGTAGTTTCCATTTTGTAATCGAGTTGAGGGGATCTTTTGGAATTTCACAAAAGATTAAATTATAATAAATTAATTCTAAATAAAAATGCCTCCAAATAGATAGGTATTCAAATATAAGGTAGGGTAGGGTTTTAGTAACAAAAAAAAATAGAATTTAGACAAATTTTGGTGTAATTTAAAACCACATAATTTTGACTAATCCTCAGTTAACCAATTTTAATTTTAACTATAGTGATAATATTTTCAATATTAAAGGGTTTTAATTTTTACTTATAAGGTTAAAATTAGCCCATAAATGTCCAAGATAGGATATTATAAACCATATAATATCCAAATTTCCTTATTTCAAGATTTTTATTATTTTTAAATAATTTAATAAAACATTATTTTGATAAAATATCATAAGGGATAATTTTAACACCATTCATTTAATTTGAATTAAAAGAGATAAATAAAAAGTTGAAATTAGAATATAATATTTTAAAATAAAACTGATTTGTCACATTCATTTATAAAATTCTTGTAACACCCTGAATTAGTCAAATTCTATCACTTTTAATATTTTCAAAATCATTTATTTTATTTTACTATAATTGAATAAATACTATTTTGGAATTATGTAAGAATTTAATGTAATTATATAATACCTAAAAATGATAAACAAATTAAAATCATGAAAATAATTTCATTATTAAAAATATTAATATTAATGTTCAATCATAACTAGTTTTTTTCCCTATGTGAACACATAAAGGATATTTAAAACTAAGAGAGTTACATTTTGTAGCTTTCTTTGATTAAAATAATATGTTAATAATTTTCATGAAAAAATGTATATTAAACTAATAAATATATATATTAACGTGATAAGGGTCCAATTAACTTCAACAAATAAAAATTTGGATGAAAAATTATTTCCATATCACCTTTTTTATCAAGATTTACCCGATTTACCCTTTATCGAGGTGATAAATTTTACCACAATTACTATTAATATTGAAAAAAATAAAAGGGGCCTATTTAAAAAATTTGAACAGAATAATTATAAATATGAAATTAATTTTATATAATTAAAAATATATAAATGGGATAAATTAATTTTAAAGTAAGTGCACATAATACGATAAAAATTTCTCTTTTATAAAAAAATACATTTTTAAGTATAAAACTAAATTTATTCTTATCCTATGTCTATAAAAATATTTTTTGAATGTTTAAAAAATTTTATCAAGTAAATAATATCTAAATTTAATCAAAACCATTCAAAAATAGTGATTAATATAATTTATTAATATAAAAATACATTGTGCGCATAAAAATAATTATTTTTAAAGAAACATCACCTTTATTTTCAAATAATTTTTGTTTTTAATTTTAATAATTTGATAAATAATGATTTTTTTTATAAATGTGTAGACCATATATTTTTCATAATTTATTTATTACTATCCATAACAAAAAATCCAACAACTAAGTGATAACAAACACATAATATTTTAATAATGTTATATAATTCATCTAAATTTTCTGTTGCATGTAACATAAGATATCAATGAAGTAAAATTATTTAAAGAGTGATATTTCATAAAAATATTAGGGTGTTACATTATACCCCACTTAAAATTAATTTCACTCTCAACATTCATCACTCTGATACAAACAAATGAGGATAATTCTGACTCATCACATCCTTAGGTTCCCACGTAGCTTCCTCAAATTAGTGGTTTCACCAAAAAAACACTGACTAGGTGTCTGGTATTGTTTTGTAGAAATTTATCTCCATGATCTAAAATATTTACCATTTATTATTGATAATAACTATCTTACCCCAATAGTAAAAACTTTGAGTTCATTACATGTGAAGGATCATGTATATGATTCCTCAGGAGAGATACATAGAACACATCATGAACTTGATAGAGATTTGGTGGAAGTTCTAATCGATAAGATACCATACCAATAGGATCAATATTTTTAAAAGTATTTTTATAACTAGGTATTATATTTTCCTTATTTCCAAATATCATCACCCTCTTCTAGGGATATATTTGTAGGAATATCTTGTCAAAAAATTTAAACTATATATCTTTCCAACGATTGTCAATATAACTTTTTTATCGACTATGAGATGAAATTATGTTATATTTAAAGAATTTAACCTTCTATACAATTTTATTAGCTAGATAAGGTCCTAATAGAATTATTTTTTCAACTTCATTCTATCTTTTTGGAGTTATGCACTTCCTACCATAGAGGGATTCATAAGGATCCATCTGAATGTCAGAGTGAAAGCTATTATTTTGAGAAAATTCCACCATAGGATGGTGTTGATACAAACCAACTTTGAAATATATAGATAAATATCTCAACATTTAATATAGAGTTTTAATGGTCCTATTAGACTGACCATATTTATGAGGATGATAAGAAATGTTGAAACTTAACTCTTTATCTAGAGACTACTAAAGGCTTCTCCCAAACTTCAAGGTAAACCTCATATCCAGATCAGATACAATTGATTGTGGTACAACATAAAATATTAAATCTTCCTTAATATATAAATGATTAAGTTCACCAAGAGAGAAATCTTATATAATGGAAATTAAGTGTACTAAATTCATGAGGTGATCGACTACAACCCAAATAGCATTATGCCCTATTGCTGTTTTGGGGAGTTTGATGACAAAATCCATGGTGATGTTTTCTCATTTACATCCTAGTCTGGGTAATGGTTGTAACATACCCTTAGACTTATATCTCTTAGCCTTAACTTTATAACATACCCAGAACTAAGAAACATACTCTACAATATCTCACTTCATACTATCCTACCATAAATACTATTTTAAATCTCTACACATCTTTGTACTTCTGGGATGAATAAATAATGAATAACTATGATCTTCATCCATCATATCCTTCTTCAAATTTGGCACCATATGGACACATACATGATTACTAAACCTTATATTTCATAACAATCAAGGTTTAACTCTAGAATATTTCTTACCTTATTTTGTATCTCTACATATTCCTTTTACAACTATTTAATCTTCACTTGGATAGATGGTTGAACACTCATTTGAGAAAGATAGTATTTCTCCCCTTCATTTAATATTTTAAGATACATCCATTTTAATTATATAATTATCAAATATTTTGTGATCCTTATCATAGACAAGATAGAATGACCCTTTAGACTCAGAGCATTTTCCACCTTGTTCACTTTCCCATAGTGGTAATGTATTGAGTAATTATAATCTTTAATCAACTCTAACCATATTATTTAGTGAATTTTCAACTCTTTTTGAGTGAAAATATACTTTAAAATTTTGGGATCAGTATATATGTCACACATTTTTCCATATAGATAATGACTCTATATATTTAATGAAAAATCTACTGCACATAACTCCAAATCACGAGTCAGTTAATTTTTATCAATGACCTTCAATTTTCATGAGTTATAAGATATAACCATATCACTCTGCATGAGTATGAATCCTAGTTCCTTACTTGATGCATCATAGTAGATTAAAAACACTTCTCTACTACAGGGTAGTGTAAGAACATGTGTGTTGAATAGACTTCTCTTTAGTTCCTTAAAACAATATTTACATTCATCCATCCAAAGTAACTTGGATCTCTTATGAGTTAACTTGGTGAGTGGATACAATAACCATGAAAAATTATCCAAAAAAAACATATAATATCCAGAAAAACCAAGAAAAATATGTATCCTAGTCATAGTGGTTGGTCTAGCCCAATGTTCAATAACTTATTTCTTTAAAGGGTCTACTTATATACCCTCACTTGAGATATATTTCCCAAGAATGAAACTTTTAGAAGCCAAAATTCACAATTGGTAAATTTTTCATAAATATTCTCCTTACTTATGGTCTTTAGCACAATTCTCAAATGATCCTCATTATCTTACATTATCTTTGAATAAATAATAATATTTTCTATAAAGACTACTAAAAACTAATCAAGGTAATCTAAAAAGACTCTATTAATTCAATCCATGAAGATAACATGGGTATTAGTAAGACCAAATGGAATAAACATAAATTTATAGTGTCCATAACTTGTATGAAATGATTAATTGGGTATATTCTACTTTTTGACCCTCAATTGATGATATCCATAATGAAGATCAATCTTGAAAATGTATTGAACTCTGTGCAGTTGATCAAACAAGTCATTAATACTGGGTAGATGATATTTGTTTTTGATATTGATCTTGTTAATTTATTTATAACCAATAAAGAGTCACATTGATCCATATTTCTTCTTAATAAATAGAATAGGTTCACCCTAAGGCTTTGCAATTTTCTAAATGAATCCCTTGTCAAGATTATCCTATAGTTGCTTCTTTAATTCTTTTAACTCAATAAAGTCCATTATATATGGAGTCTTGAAAATTGGTGTAGTACCAGACGTGAGTTATATTAAAAACATAAATTCATGATTTAATGTAAGATCATGAAAATATTCTAGAATGAAATTTATAAACTCTCACACAATAGGAATATATTTAAGGATGAATTTCTCCTCAACCATTCGAGACAAACACCACTTTTTTATAGGAATCATGTACCATATGATGGATGTAATTTCCATCAGAATTTAATTTTTTTAATCACACTAATAGGAGATCATATGTTGGTTTGTAATATCAAATATAACTTCCCTTCCATGGAAATTGATGTAGGATTTATGTAAATAAAACCAATACATTCCCAAAATTAAATCAAATTCTACTAGAGAAAAAATGAAATGATTTATAGGAAACAAATTCCCAAAAACTTAAACCAGAGAAGAATAATAAACTTGGGATGGGATCATCATACCATTAGAGGTTTTTAATTCTAAATAAAAATTTAATTTTTGAGGTGGTACTGTGATACCCTTAGAATAATTTTTAGAAATAAAAGAGTAGGTAGATCTAAAACAAAATAAGACATTAGTAGTTTTAGAGTGGATGGTAAGTGTAACTTTCCCGATGTCATTGTCACACCCATCATAGAAATAGTGATTGTATGAAATTTATGTTTTTATTTGGGATTAATATGTTTCTAATGTCAATCATCTTCATTAAAATTTTGATTTTGGAACTGGTTAGCATAATTCACATACTGCTTGTATTTAAAACATTTGAGTTTGGGTTCTAAATTCTGTGGAGATTTCTCTTTATCCATATCATTATATAACTTTTTCCCATAAATTTTACTTTATATTTCCCAATGGACTTCCTTTCCATGCTCAAAGAATTTACCATCTCTCTTAAGATAATTTCCCCCATGTTTCCTTCAACACTTCAAGCATAAAGGAAGTATCATCTTCTTCTCTCTATGGTTTTTATAATTTCCTTTTAATTCCATTTTTATTTTCTTATAAAAACATTGCTATTTATGGGTAACTCCAATATCCATCTCCACCTTGAGAGCACATCAAATAATTTCTTTATAGATATTTAAGTCCCTTATGTATAATTTACTTTAGAGAATTTGTTTTAACCACTGATGAAATAATCAACCTTACATTCTGGTTGGATGATAATACTAAAAGAGTAACTCACAATTATTTTGAAATTTACCTCATAAGTACCAATAGATTAATCATTATTTTTCTTTAACTGAAGGAATTATTTATCTATTTTCATATAAATAATACAGGGAAATTAATTGTTAAAAAATCAGATTTTAAATTAATTCCACTATATACATTAAAATTATTATAATTCTATCATGTTATTTATAAGAGACTACCACTAATATACTTCACCTTACAAATTATAAGAAACCCGAATAAATTTATCATGTTCAAAATAATTAAGAATAGAAAATATATTTTAAATGGTATCAATAAATTGATGAGTGACTAGTGGATTAGTGGATCTACTAAAATATAATGGACATTTTCAAATGAAGGACTGAATGATACATTTTCCCCTCCTTTGATCATTTAGAAGCTCAATGTGATTCATAGCTTGAGAAATTTATGTGAACATAGAAATAATATTTTTCATTCCAACTCCCAAAACATTCAGTTGATCAGGAGGAAAATCATTACATTATTCATCGCATTTATCATTAACACAATTACTTCAGGTTCCATCCATTGAATAAAACCAAAAATCATAGTGCGAGAAATAATAATCATGGTGGGAAACCACATAATCAAGAAAAATAGTTTAGAGGATTTCTAAATCATGACAACTTCTTCTTTGAAACCTTTTGATTAACCTATGTAATTCTTGATCATTACCAAAACATTATGATTTTATCCTATACTTAGACTTATCCCTATGGTTCTTACTAAAGTTTTTCTCATATTAGTTTCCAAAGGTTAACTAAACCTTGCTCTGATACCAACTATAGTGACCCATAATTTTCATAAATAGATATTAAATATAAATAGATGAATATTATTTACATAACATAATGATCCATGTCAGAATCATATAGGTCTATTATCTTTGAAAACTTGGAAACATAAAAAATTGGTTCATAATAGTTATACATTATCTCCCACTTAGATCTTTATAACTATCACCCTTCTTAGAAATATCATACAAAAAACCTTTCTTCATAAATTGGGAAAGAAAACATATGAAAGGGTATGTTATGATTCTCAGTAAGAATAAAAATGCGATATATAAATGATAATGTATAGACCATGGTTTTTATATGTAATACATTGGAATATTCATAAGAATATTTTTGGAGTTAGCCACTAAGATTACATGTGATTCCGAGACCCAGTAATCCTGAAATTAATTTTACATAAATATTATATATATTTTATATCAAATGCATTTATTTTTCCTAAAAAAGTGGAATAAATCTCAAAAGGAGTCTCATATTGGAAATATAAGACCATGGTTGAATTCAGAACATAGGGTTTCCCTAGTCACGACCTAAAGGCGGTTAGTGCGAGATGTATGGTAGATACACCTATTGGAAGGTGAATTTAATTAAGTTAAATAAATAATTTATTTATTTTAAATTAAATAACTTAAATAATTTTCCTATATAAATAAGATACTATAGAGAATATTTAGGTTTAGTCGCATAACCATGGGATTTTTTAGAGGAGCTTCCACCCATTCTTCACTAGCATATCCGGATTTGAGAATGACAGACAATCAGATCAAGGATAATCATGAGACGAATGATAAACATAGAAGAATCATCACCTTCATCTCTAGTGTATATATTCTTTACCAATGATTAATCCATAATCGAGTTAGGGATTTACATTTTTGGATTTCTTTATTTTGATTAAAATATTGAACATGTATTTTTTTTGCTTTTAATGTGTGATAATTGTTCTTTGCATGAGATCCAAAATTTTATCGATTAAATTTATCTTGTATAATTCTTCCCCTATTGTACATGTTATCACTCCATTTATATAATCATTTTCCAAGAATTCTTGGCTAATGATGGTACAATTTTTTCTTGTACTTTCCCCTATTCGTTCATTATGTTCTTGACCATTAGCCAACATGCCAAAATTTTACTTTTCCAGAGTGGGTTCGAGCATCGTCAAACCCCAAGATTTTTTTGTGGTAGCACAGTTGACACACAAATTGATAGTTTTTAGATATATTGATGAAAAATTGGGATTATGTTTTGTGAATTGATCAAATCAGTACCATGGGTATGAGATCACGATCGAGGATATGATCACGGTGCGAAGAGGACAGTGGTTGATCAAAGGTAAATCAAGATCAGATCAGGGATCCCTATTTTCCCAATCGATGTGTGGTGATGAAATGTAGTGTGGAGGGATTTTTTCTAAGTGTAGGCCCTGTGCAAGGTCTCATGGTGGAGGCTGCTCAGTGTGGACATGAAAGTGGCTCGAAGGTGTGAGGGCCGCTGCCCGGTGTGGAGCATGGTCAAAGCTAGATCTAGATGTGATTAATGAGATTTGTGTTATTATTATTATTTTTAATAATAATAATTTTGTGTTATTTTTTTAATAATAATAATTTTGTGTTATTATAATGATTTTTAATAATGATATTTTTTTCATTATTATTATTTATAATAATAATATGAGAAATTCAATTCAAATGATGAAGATGAGAGGGAATCCACTTGATGGAGGGGGTGTGGGTTTCCTGTGCAACATGAAGAGGTGGGAACCTACCACTGCTACTAATAATGATAATGATATATTATTATTTTTATTATAAATAATAATAATAATATAAAAGTAATCAATTGAAATTATTAAATCGGTGGGTGGCTTGCCTACAAATCTTGATAAGGGTGGATTACTGGATCCTTGATAATATATCTTGAGGTTTAAAAACAAATAAAAAAAATAAAAAAATATTATTATTATATATTTTTTTGGGAAATCCTTGCTTTAGTTGTAACTTCTCCAGGCAACATCATATTGACGAGCTGTCAGTGCAGTGTGACCTTGACATTGAGATGGTCATTTCAAGACAGATGTTGGATATTTAATTTGGGATCATATTTTAGATCCATTAAGTTCCTAATAATAATAATAATAATAATATATTATTATTATTATTATTGTTTTTGTTGTTGTTATGATATAGTATCAAACATACCATCTTCATATGGTGTCAGAATGATGAATCGTCTGCGACATTGAAACCCTGACATTGAGGTGTACATTTAAATACCAATACTAGGTATTTAATTTAGACTTGTGGCTCAGGCCCATGAAACGATGTTCAAGCATGGTGCAATGAAATTCATTTTTTTCACTGGGTGTCCTATTTGGGAAAGTGAATAGCCTATTCCAAGTGTTTTTCCATGAGGATCATAATGGTGTGATCCGTTTGGCCATTCATGGCCATTTTAAGTGACATATAAGAGGTTTTTAGTTTTATCCCGTCGGACCAATGATGATACTCATGTGTTCATCAATATTTTGGTTGAGACTCATTGTGTAGTACCCTTACATGACATATAGTACTACATGGACAACATGCCATGTGCTAGAGAGAACACGACCAGGTTGAGGAGTGAGGCAACATGGTGTGCGAACCCTTTACACACCATGTAATTGTTCATAATCTTCTACCTCCTGTATATTCTTCATATTGACTCATATTTTAGCCTGCAAGTAGTCTATACTGAGACTTTTTCCATATATAATGTGATAGTGTCATTTGTATTAGATTTTGAGATACGATGAAAGATGTTATGAGAATGACTCTTCTTTAGGTGGCACTTAACAATGATAGTGATCAGACAGGATCATTAGAGAGTTTATATAGAGATGGTACTCCAGTTTCATATTAGTGTGGATTTTTTCTATCCCTGGAGACAGTACTACCCTATCACATCAGGGAATGGGTACTTCATACTCATTGTGTAGATAGAGACAATACTCCCTTGTCACACTGGGACATGAGTCCTCTATCCATAGAGATGGTACTTCATTGTCGTATCAGCGTGTGGGTCCTCCATTATCATTTACAAATAGAGATTGTACTCACCTATCACACAAGGGTACACTTCCTCTATCCATGGAGATGGTACTCCAATATCGTATCAACAAGTGGGTCTTTCATAATTATTGTGAAGATAGAGACTGTACTCCCCTTTCACATCAGGGCACAAGTCCTCTATCCATGGAGGTAATCCCTTGTCATACCAAGGTTTGGGCCCTCCATACTTATTTTAAAGATATAGAGTGGAATCCTCATACTTTGACAAGGAATTGGTCCTTTATCTACTGAGTGGTACCCCCTGTCGTACTAGAGAGAGGGTCCTCCATACCTTAGAGATTGTGCCTCCATCGATTGTGTGGCATAATGGTGAGGTGTGGCTCCACCACATGATTAATTATTTAGATAGACATGAGAGATGTTGGGAATAAATGATTGAATCTTGGAACTATTGAAAGACTCATTGTTTTTCTGTAGTCTATGGATACGGAGATCCCATTTATATCTTGTCTGGGCTTCTTCTTGAGAATATATGGGTTTTAGTTATGGTTGTTGTCTCATATAATGATTGACACAACTTTTTTGTGATGATATGGATACTTATATAATGTATTCTATCACTCCATATATTTTTTGAGGTGCCCTAATGGGTATGTATATACTCACTCCTACATGATCTTTTCCCACATGTGTCATGTCTTATACAGATGACATATTGGTCGACAGAAATATCAGAGGAGCCTAGGGATAACCAGATGCATTTCATCATGTAAGATTGTAACAGCCCAAGATTTTATAAAAAAATATTCTTTTTAATTTTATTAATGTCTTGTGTTGTACGCTACACCAAAAGGAGCTTGCACAACACACATCCTTGACTTGACTTGCATTACACGCAATCGCGACCTTCCTCGATAGCGTGTGTAATACGCAATACCGAGTTTCACTAAACAACGATGTGCTATTAAAATATTATTAAAACTAGCCGTTATGAATAGTAATAACCACTTTTTAAAATTCTGTAAATCTTATTTTTCAAAATTAACTTCATTCTTGGATTCGGAGTATCGAATTTAGCCTAAGGTGAAATTTTGGTACTTTTCGGATAACTTTCATATTCTGATGAATAGTGAAAATTACTAAATTATAATTAAAAACAACTTTTTTAATCGAAATAATTAATAGTGATAAATCATTAATTTGAGTGGTTTTAAAGTATATTTAGAATATATTTTTACAATTTAATACAATGTTGGTCATTGGATGTAATTTCACATTTAAACTAGACATAAACAAGTGTCAATCTTTTGATAGATATTGTTTCTTAAAAACACGCTATTTGTTTTAACAGCGGGATTTAATTATAAAATTAATTAATTCAACTTTTATGTTACGAATTTGGTAAAATAGACTTCATTTTTGAATTCGGAATATGAAATATAGCTTGGGATGAAATTTTGGCATTGTTCTGAAAAACATCAATTTTTGATGAATAGTGAAACTACTAAGTGGTAGGTTAAAAACTGAATTTTGCATAAAACTTAATTTTACCGCTTCTGTGAATGGAATTTCGAAAATCCGAGAGACACGGTTAATATCAAGGACTAAAATGTGGTTCAATGAGATGAAAATAATTTTTGGTGAATAGTAACTTTTTACTTTTTTTTACCGCGGTTAATAGTAAATAGGGTAACTAAGGGTAAATATGATATTAATATTACCCTAACACATGTCCTAATTCTATTGGACAAGTGTAATTCGACCAAAAACAAAATTAGGAATAAAATATGACCATTTAGGCCCACTTGGATTAGATTAGGACATTTATTATTAATTTATTTAAAGAAAGGATAAAATAGTTAAAATCAAAGTTTAATAAGTAAATCATTTTTAATATGGGGTTATACATAAGATAAATTCGACTATAAATATTCATTAGAAAGCTAAAAAGATTTCCTAAATTATGGTATTTTATTTGTAATTTTTAAACATCAAATAATATAATTTATTTATGACACAAAAATGATGCAGTAATTATCTTATTAATGAAATATTGACATAATTGATAATATAAATACCAAAATAAATGTAATTTAAGACTTTTTATGAATTCCACTAATTTTATAGGTTACTATGATATATTAGTGTTGCTTTAATCAACTTGGTTCGAACATATAATTCTGTTATGACTTTCACAAAAATCATATATCAAATAGTGTCAAAATTGACACAAAATAGTTTTTAAATCAAATATTATATTATTAATTGTTATTTTATTCCTAAAAATCTAAGGTTCGGCCAAATGACTTAGATAAGGATATATGTATTAATAATATACAATTTGGGGTTCGTTTGGCATGTTATAGTAAGTTTATTAACCATATAGTGAAAGAAAACAAAAAGACACGGTAAAAGTTAAATTATTTAACTTAGAGTTAAATCTAATTGATAAGGTTAAAATAATACCCTAAACTTGTCTAAATCCTATTGGTTGATAGTATTTCGACCCATACCCACTTTATCTTCGAAATAAGACCCTTTGGAACCATTATAAACCGATTTTTACTTTAATATAAAATAATATTTTGAGATATTCCTAAGGTGCCCCTCTCCTCCCCTATAAAAGGACACCTCCTCCCCCTCCTCCTCACACCAATTTGAGCACTCAAGCTCGGCCAACCCCTGCCAAAATATCTTCTCCACTTCCCTAGAAACATCCTAGAGGTTCTGGTCTTCCTCAAAGACCAATTCTAGTGCCCTAAGAGGAGGTCTCAAAGAGGCACTTCAAAGAAGAGGTAATTACCGTTACCAATTCTTTCATCTTTATTTCTTCTTCCACTTCTTCTTATTAGGTTGTTTCATTATGAAGTAATAACATCAGTATCACTCATATACTGATATGTTATTATAAGTATGAAACAACCCTAATTCACCTTCTATCCATCCTACGGAAAAATGAAATCACCGCGCGTGCGTACGTACGGAATACCGTCTCCACGCCGTGGTGTAATCTATTTTCCATTACCACCTTACATGGATGGGTATAATGGTGTAAAGAATAACTATACATAGTTATTACAACATCATATTGATTCTGATATATTGTATAATCCACTCCAATTCAATTCAATATTTATAGAAATGATATCATCGCTCGTGCGTACGTACGGACTACCGTCTCCACGACGCGATGAGATTCATTCTCCATGTTAACCATTTAAGAATGATTATAATGTATATATAAGAAATAATAATGAAATATATGACATTATAAAGCTACTGGATTTATGTATATATATACATATGTATGTCATCTACTTACATCCATTTCAAGACAATAAGGAAAGAAAAACAGCGTTCATGCGTACGTACGGACTACCGTCTCCATGAACGGTGTTTTTCATTTTATTTATCTATCTATTATATATATATATACTGAATATATATGATATATAAATCATATTTTATATTCTGGAAGTAAGTAAATCATGATATAAGTAATAATGATGTCAAGAACAACAAGTCAAAACACCTACGATAAATGAAACGATTTTACCCAAAACGCTTCTTTAACATGGAATTTACAAAAGAACGGGTAATATAATGTCATAAGTGAACCATATATGATATCATAACAATGAATATGATTCTGTAATAAGTCAATAACATGATTTAAATCATTATACAGGAGGTTCGGACACTTACAAAGCAAGTCGGACCTAAGGTAAGGGAAATATCACAATCTCATTTTTATCCGAGATTGTTTATTCGTAAGTATTTACTGGGGTGTATTTTATCATCCACTTCCATGTTCCCTCAATATGTAATATTATTTCCATCCACCTACAATTGTTTAAATCCAATTTTACCCTTCTATGAGTTTTTAGTAAAGGATATGAAAGGAATCTTTTTTCGTTTTTCGTACGAGGTACTTTTTGACTTTTCCGACAAAAGTACGAAGAATGTTTTTTTTAACTTATACGGCACGAACGGATTTCTACTGTTTTATAAAGCCTTATTTTCATGAAGCTTCCTCTAAAATATTTCATGACTATTTTCAATAAAATCTCTTTCTTTTAAAATTTCATGATGTTTTGTGAAAAGAAATTGATTTTGAAGAAGAAAGGATATTTTCCTCAAGAATTCAATTCAAGTGTTTTATCAAAATTATTTTCCATCTAAGATAATAAAGGGTTCTGTTTCTATCCATATTTTTACATTGATTTGACTATGTTGAGATGGAATTATGTTTATGAATTCCTTTATCTTATATGAATTGATTTATGATGTCATGATGTTTCAAGAATCCCATTTTTATTACATGGGTTATGCGATGATGTATGATTTATGATTTTGTGGCACACATAAGAAAGGATTCATTAAGAGATGGGTGGGACCTATATCTCCCTCCAATGCATTGGGTAAAGATTTTATATCTCATGAGATAGACATGGCTGGAATGGTAGGTTATACCGGTTCAGTGAAACAGGACTGAAACGAGGATTACTCGATTCAGAAAGGGACTTTGTCCACTAAGATAGTCTTGGCAATGAGTCTTGACTAACAAGAAATGATTCTCTATGATTATGTGTGTATTCCACAAAGTTCCATGTTTTATGTTATGATTATTGTGATTACATTTCACTGCCATGATTTATCCCATGTTATGAAATTATGCTCTCTTTTGCAGGTTATGATTTCCAAAATGTTATGTTCTTATGAATATGATGTGATTGATATTTCTTTTGTTTACCCTTACTGAGCATTTGAGCTCACCCTTTTATGTTTTCTTTTCCCCAGGATATAAAGAAAGGTTTTAGGTAAAAAAAGGGGGAAGATCTTTATGGGAGATATTGAAGATCTTTCACCACGTTTAGAAGATTACGATCCGTGTTTCCAAAGACACTAAACTATTACGATCCTTGTGTGTGTGTTTTTGTTATGTACTAAGTATTCCGCAAAAGTAATGTAATTTCCATGTACGTCAAGCTTCGGGTCTCTACAAAGATGGTTGGGGATTAGATATATTGATCTAAAACTTATCATATTACTTTATTCAAGTTATTATCATGTTGGGACATATTTTTTGGTTGGGTGTGTATTTCCCCCCTTTAAATTTTAGATCACACCGTTTCACTCTTTTTTATTCTCCAGAGGTTATTACATGCATGATTTTTACTATATATGTTACTGTCTTTTATTTTTATTCCTCTAAACTTCTTCCTTGATATGGTTATGTTCATGTGTATTGGTATTTAGGAAAATAAATCTCATTTTAGTTATTCATTTTAGCTCTTTTCACTATCCCCTGGCCTATGGAGGTGGGATTGGTGTAGTTGTAGCTGAGTCTTTTGCCAACTAGGCATGCCCCAGTGGGTCGGGTCATGATAAATTGGTATCAAATAGAAATCCTGTTTGAAGTGTTATGAAACTTCTTGGGTTTGAGGTTTAGGTTCTTCATTGGGTTGCTGTTTGGAGTTAAACCCATGATTGGGATTTGGTTAAGAATTACAGTAATAATGTAAAAGTGTCTTGAGTGTATCTTTCAGGCTAGTGGGCTCAGTGTTAGTGTAGAGGTTGATGTATCCATACTCCGATACTTTAACTACCTGATAGTTGACTCAGCATACCGAGACATCGGTTGTAGGGATCAATGATAAATGCATTATATAGGATTGAGTCCTTTGATTTACCTTCTTGAGTCAACTCCCTAGATATTCTCTTTGACTATGGTATGTATAGATAACTTTATTTATTATTTCACGATGAAATCCATCTATGATTTCGAGATAGAGTTGCATCGATGAATAGTTGAAAAATGAGGAATAATTTCAGGGACCCACCCATGAGGTGTTATCTCCAAGTGGGAACTGAGTAGTGCTACCACCTATTGATTGATGCATGGATCCTTTTTTGGATTTGGAATAAGATCATCCATGTGTTAAGAAGTCGATATCTCCAGTGGGGAATGATGATGGTACATGCAGGATTAGCGCATTACCTGAGTTTGATTAATGGTGATCTCTAAGGTTCTGTAATGAGATATGTAACTCCCCGACCCCAGTTACCTAGAGTCGGTGCATTATTACATAACATTGGCATGATCAAAAGAAAGATCAAATCTCGAAAGACCGATTATTTTAGTAGCCTTGGAAACACTAGATATATTCATAAGTCTTACATTACAACATAAAAATGAAAACTACAACAACATCTTTTCTTCATAGTCCACACTCATATCCCCACATACTATCCCTGCAGGTCATTCAAAAATTACTTCTTCACATCCTGGAAAAAATAAAACATTGAAAGGGGTGAGCTCAAATGCCTAGTAAGGATAAAAACATAGCGGAAACTTTCATAAATAAGAATAAACATTTAAGGCAATGTATAACTAAAACTAAATCCTTTTAAACTTGAAATTCAACATAGTATGGCAAAAATGAAATAATTACATTTGATTATTCACATGGATATTCTACTAATCGAATAATCACATGCAATATCAATAACCACTTTCATAATGATGGAATGCATAATGCCAGACTATCATAACCACATAGCCAAGGCCTCGTGCCAAGACTACAAATAATATTTTGTCAAGGCCTTGTGCAAAGACACTAGTTTGTCTCATGAGACCTACCGATGCATCGAGGAGCTATATCGGGCTCCACCCGTCACATATTAAGTCCAATGCATTCCCATATGAAAAGGTTTAAACATAACATAAACATTCGTATTAAAACTAGCATACGAAATGTAAATACTTCATCCATAAACTATGAATGGTATACAAATAACACATCCACAGTCAAACATATCACAAAACCTTCAATACAATACAGAAGTTTTGTATCATAATAAATCAACTTCAAATAAGTGTAAAATCCATCAAAGGATGTTGACATAGATGAAATCAAAACTCTTTTTAGAGAAATATCTATTTCTTTTTTGAAATAATTTAAGAGTAATATATTTATAAAATAAAAAATTTTATTTGAAAATAATCTTATAATCTTGTAAGGGAAGCTTCGACAATTTTATAACGGTGGAAAATAGCCGCACCCGCCGTATAAGTTAAAAAAAACATTCTTACCTTAATTCTGTCGAAAAGGTTAAAAAGCACCTTGTTTGGAAAAATACGGAAATATTCCTTTATAAAACTCTTATAAAAAGTCAAAAAAGGGTATAAATGACTTTAACCCATATTCTTGTAAATAGTAAAAATGTTTTGAAATACATTTTTAAGAAACATGAATGTGGATGATAAAGAGATCCCAGTAGATTATTACGTATAAACAACCTCGGATAATGAAGAGATTGCAAAATAAAACCTTAACTTGTACTTTTCCTTGGTTGGGGTAGGTTAACCTACTGTATAATGGTGAAATAATTGTTATTAAATTATACAAGAATCATATACATTAATATGATATCATATATGATCTTTTAACATTGATTTGTTAATAATATCTTAGTATTATCGTTGTTTTGGGTGTTAACTTACTCATTTTCTTTTATATGTTTTCTTACATAAGATGTGTTTGTCATGGATAGGTTGTACATTAATCATATAAAGAATTATATCATGTCCTTAGATACTATTATTAATCATCAAATGATAATTATACTTGAATGGATACGATGGAGAATGAATCTTATCGCGTTCGTGGAGACGGTAATCCGTACGTACGCACGAGCGACAATATCATTCTTTTGATATTAAAATAATATATAATTGGATGGTATATAATATATACAGAATCATTATCATGTTATATTTATTATTTACATGAGCTACACATCATTATTATACCTATCCAAATAATAATTTATTGAATAACAATTACACCACGACGTGGAGACGGTAAGCCGTACATACGCACGTAAGGTGAGATGTTATTCAAAGGATGGATAGAATACTGAATATGGTTGTACCATATTTATAATAAAATCAAAGTATATATAATATACTGGAGTTATTATTTTATAATGGTAATAACAAAGAAGGAAGAAGTGGAAGAAGAAAGGAACTTGGAAAAGGGTGGTGAAATCATTACCTCTTCTTCGGGTTATTACTTTTGATTTGATCAAAAGGGCTCTTATGTTGGCTTTATGACTAAAGGAAGGCCTCTAGGATTAAGTGAGGGAAGTTTAGAGAGTATTTGGGCAGATTTTGGCCGAGCCAAAAGGCTTTGAATGTGTGAATTAGTGAGAAGGGGGAGTTCCCTTTTATAAGAGGGATGAGGGGCACCTTTGGAAAAGCTAGAAATATTATTTTATAATAAATTCATATTCGGTTTATAATGGGTCCAAAGTGGATTATTTAAAGTTTAAGGTGGGGATGGGTCAAAAAACACTCAACCAATAGAATTTAGATAGGTTTGGGTTACTATATTAACCTTATCATTAAGTATTAACTCTTAGTTAATTAGTTTCACTTTTACAATGTCTCTTTGTATTTTTATATTATATGGTTAATAAACTTAATATATAAATCCAAGAGATCTCCAAGTAGTCCATTAATGATACACCTATCATGATATAAGTCTCTTGGACGAACCTTATATTTTTAGAAATTTAATATCAATTAATAATATAATATTTGTTTTAAAAACTCTTTTATGTCAATTTTGACACTATTCAATAATTGATTTTTGTAAAAATCATAAAAGAATTATTACTTCGAAAAAAGTTAATTAAATAATTCATAACATGTCATATTTATCTATAAAATTAGTGTAATTCATAAAAAGTCTCAAATTATATTTATTTGGGTATCTACAATATCAATCATTTTAAATTTTCACTATTATGGTAATTACTACATCACCATTGTGTCATAAATAAATTAAATTATTTAATGTCTAAAAATTATAAATAAAATACCATTATGTAGGAAATATTATTAATTTATAATGAATATTTATTGTCGAAAATCAAACATACATAACCCTATGTAAAAATTGTTGTTCTGAAAGATATATGCTTGTGTCATTTTTGTATTCATTTTAACTTAATTAAAATAAAGTGTCCCTATCACTTACAAGTGGCACCATGGGGTCCAAAATCGACCCAAAGATGCCCATGGTCGGACATGTATCAAAAAATATGGTTAGGACATTTTTTAGGGTAATTTTTTATTATTATAATATTATTTTTTAACCCTTATTTACCGGATTTACCCTTTAACCATGGTAAATAAAATATTTACCGAAGTAATTATTCAAAATGTCTAAAAATAAAAGTTACCTATTTACACAATTTGAACATTCTGATTCCAAATATGGAATCCATTTTTCCAAATTCAATACACAGAAGTGGCAGAAATTAATTTAAAATTAATTCCCACTGTCAAAACAAAAAGCGTGTTTTTAAGATATAATAACTATCAAAAGATTGATACTTGTTTATGTTCGGTTTAATTGTGAAATTATGTCCAATGACCAATATTGTATTAAATGGTAAAAATATATTCTAAATATACTTTAAAACCACTCAAATTCATAATTTATCACTACTAATTATTTTGATTAAAAAATTTGTTTTTAATTAAAATTTAGTAATTTTCACTATTCATCAAAATATTAAAGTTATCCGAAAAGTACCAAAATTTCACCTTAGGCTAAATTCGATACTCTGAATCCAAAAATGAAGTCCATTTTGAGAGATAAAATTTCTAAATTTTTTTAAAAGTAGGTATTACTATTCATAACGGCTAGTTTGATCGGTTGTGGTGTGTGTTAGAACTCAATGTTACGTACAACACACGCTATTGCAATATTCAAAGAGAAGCGTACCGTAGAAGCTTGGGGTGTTACATTCTACCTTCCTTCAAATAATTTTGTCCTCGAAATTTATAGAATACTACCGCATGAAAAGACTCGGGCAGTTCTTCATCATAAGTTCCTCGGGTTCCCACGTTGCCTGTTCCATCTTATGGTTTCTCCACAAAACTTTTACCAGATACGTCGTCCGGTTTCTCAGTACTTGTTCTCTCATATCAATAATCTTGATGGGTTCTTCGCAATAAGACATATCGGGTTCCAGTTCTAATTCCTCATAGGTGAGTACATGCGTTGGGTCAGGCATGTATTTCCTCAATAGAGATATGTGGAACACATCGTGAACTTTGGAGAGACTTGGCGTCATTTCCAATCGGTAAGCTACAACCCCAATTCGTTCTAAAATTTCGAAAGGTCTAATGTACCTGAGACTCAATTTACCTTTCTTACCAAAATGTATGACTCCCTTCCATGGATATAACTTCAGGAAAACATGATCACTGACTTGAAATTCCAAATCCTTCCTTCAATTATTAGCATAGCTCTTCTGCCTACTTTGAGCTGCTTTGATGTGATTTTGGATTACCTTCACCTTTTCCATCATTTCCTCTACCAGTTCTGGGCCTACAAGTTTTCTTTCACCAACGTCATCCCAACAGGTTGGTGTACGACATCTCTTTCTATATAACGCTTCATATGGTTCCATCTGAATACTCGAATGGAAGCTATTGTTATAGGAAAATTCTACCAGAGGTAAATATTGACCCCACATACCCTGAAAGTCAAGTGAGAGGGATATCAACATGTCTTCTAAGGTTTGAATAGTTCTTTCTGATTGTCCATCTATTTGAGGGTGGTAGGCAGTGCTCAAATGAAGTTCAGTATCCAAGTATTTTTGAAGACTTTTCCAGAATCTTGAAGTAAAACAGGGATCACAATCAGAAAAAATCGATAGGGGTACTCCATGAAGTCTCACAACTTCATCAATATATAGTCTTGCTAGACGTTCCAGTGGTAGATCTTCTCTTATAGCAAGAAAATGTGCTGACTTGGTAAGATGATCAACAATGACCCATATTCCATCATTCCTTCTAGGAGTCTTTGGTAGACCCATGACAAAGTCCATCGTAATATTGTCCCATTTCCACTCCGGTATGGGAAGAGGTTGCATGACTCCTCCAGGCTGTTGCCTTCAAGCTTTCACTTATTGATAAACCATACATCTTGACACAAAATCTGCAATCTCCCTCTTCATGTTGTCCCACCAAAAATGTTCCTTCAAATCTCTATACATTTTGGTGCTCCCAGGGTGTATAGAGAAATTGGAACTATGAGAATCATCTAGAAATTCCATTTTTAGATCAGGTATATCGGGAACACAAAGTCTCTTCCCGAATTTCAAAATTCCATCTTCATACACAAAGTCTCTCAATATCCCATCATTCATAGCTTTAATCTTCTTTTGAAATTCTTCATCATCGGTCTGAGAACTCTTAATCCTTTCTAGTAAATATGGTTTGGCAACCATTTGAAAAAGCATTGATGTTTCACCTTCCCTGGTTATTCCCATGTCCATCTTTACTAGATCCATGAAAATTGGATCCCTTTCAATTCTCATATTGTTCAAAACTCCATGGTCTTTTCTGCTCAAAGCATCTGTCACCTTGTTTACCTTCCTCAGGTGGTAGTGTATCATGCAATCATAATACTTGAGTAATTCAAGCCATCTCCTTTGCCTCATGTTGAGTTCTTTTAGTGAGAAAATATTCTTCAAACTCTTGTGATCAGTATAAATCTCACATTTTTCACCATAGAGGTAGTGCCTCCATATCTTCAAAGCAAAGATCACAACTGCTAACTCGAGATCATGAGTAGGATAGTTTTGCTCATGAATTTTTAATTGTCGTGATGCATAGGAAATAACCCTATCATTATTCATAAGGACACAACCAAGTCCTTTCTTCGATGCATCACTATAAATAACGAACCCATCATTCCCCGATGGTAGAGTCAATATAGGAGCATTGACTAATATTCTCTTCAGTTCTTCGAAACATTCTTCACAATCTTTTGTCCAAACAAATTTAACCCCTACGTGTGAGCTTCGTTAATGGGTTAGCCAATCAGGCAAAATTCTGGATGAAACGTCGATAATAACCTTCCAAACCAATAAAACTACATACCTCAGTTATACTCATAGGTGCTGTCCATTCTTGGATTGCCTTGGTCTTAGAAGGATCAACAGAGATTCCATCTTTAGAGACAATATGTCCAAGAAAAGAAATCCCATGAAGCCAGAATTCACACTTGCTAAACTTCCCATATAATTCATGTCTTCTCAGAGTATTCAGGATAATGCGCAAGTGGATTTCATGATCTTCGTAGCTTTTAGAGTATACCAAGATATCATAAATAAATACCACCACAAATTCATAGATATATTCCTTGAAAACTCTATTCATCAGATCCATGAATACAGAGGGTGCATTAGTCAATCCAAAAGGCATTACAGTAAACTCGTAATGCCCGTACCTGGTTCGAAATGCTGTCTTCGGAATGTCTTCCTTCTTTACACACAACTGATGGTATCCAGATCGAAGGTCAATCTTTGAAAAGTATTGATATCCATGCAGTTGGTCAAATAAATCATCAATGCGAGGTATGGGATACTTGTTCTTTATTGTTATAGCATTGATCTACCTGTAGTCGATACATAACCGCATAGATCCATCTTTCTTTTTAACAAAAAGAATAGGGGCTCCCCATGGAGAAACACTAGGGTGAATAAATCCCTTATTACTCAATTACTCTAGTTGTTTCTTTAGTTTAACTAATTCTACAGTGGCCATTCTATAAGGGGTCTTCGATATAGGCCTTGATCCAGGAATTAAATCAATAGAAAACTTAACTTTTCATTCTGGAGGATGTCCAAGTAAATCTTTCAGAAATACATCTACATATTCTTTCACAACAGGTACATCCTTTATTTGAACATTACCTTCCTCACCCACAATCATTTCATTCTCTTCCTCCCCAATAATTGAATTTAGTTGAGCTACTGGGGGTGGATCTAGATAAGAATTAGGTGGTGACGATTCTACTCTGAAGATAAGGTGTTCCTTATCATCATCATCAAAAATCATAACCTCCTTCTTCTTACAATAAATCTTCGCATCATAGTCTGAAAGCCAATACATACCGATGATTATATCAAACTCAATCATAGGTATGACGATGAGATCAGCAGATAAAGAACATTTATGTGCTCTAATGGGTACTGATTCACAAAACTTTGTTGCAATGATACTTCCCTTAATAGTTTTAACTGAAAAATCCCTTGTTAAATCAAATTGGAAATATCTAATTTTCTTAGAAAACTGGGAAGATATGAAACAATGCGATGATCCAGAATCAAATAATGCATTTTCTAAACTTGAGGAAACCATTAAATTACCTGCCACCACATCTTTTGGAGCTTCTACCTCAGCAGTAGTGATAACAAAATCTTGGCCTTGATCCCTTTTCCTTTTCTGAGGTAAGTTCCCATGACGATTAGGAAATTAATTTGCATAATGTCCCATCTCCCTGCAATTGTAGCACTGAACATTGGTAGCTTCCTTATTCCCTTTGCAATCATGAGCTTGGTGGGCTTTTTCACCACACTTGTAACAGACACCCATTCCCTTCAAGCAAGTACCAGTGTGTTTCTTCCCACATTTACTACAGGATGGATATTCAACCTTTCCCTTCTTCCCCTTATTTCCATTCCTAGATTGATCAGCAGATCTCTTCTTCTCTTTCTTTGCTTTAAAAGTCATAAGACTTAGAGAATTCCTTTTCTGTCTTGATAACACATGAGACAATGTCTTCGTACGACGAGAAGTATTGTGAGACTAATGCTCGATGGAGAAATGGTTTTAACCCATCAAAGAAATGATAAATCTTACTTCTTGGGTTACTTATATAATCTCCAACATACCTTGATAACCTTGTAAAGTTAGCCTCATACTTTGCGACATTCTCATCCTCCTTTTGTCTCAGACTCAGAAATTGTCTTTCCATATCTGCTCGATGGTCACGAGGAAAGTATTTTTCTAAAAACAGATCTTTAAACTCCCTCCATTTCATATTTGATACTTCATCATCTTCATTCATGTTTTGAATCAATGACCACCATTGATCAACATCTCCAGTGAGGTGGTAAACTTCCATGATAACTTTTTCCCTTTCACTACTCCCCAAAGCCTCAAATATTTTCTCTATAGAATTTATCCATTGCTCAGCTACTAAGGGATTTGTACTCCCATTGAACGTTGGTGGTTTTTTCCTCATGAATCGATCTAACATTGATCCTCCATGCTGCGGATCAGGGTGCTCCATACGGGTAAGGTTATTATTCATAACCTGAGTGAGTTGTCCCAGTATGGTGATTAGCTGATCGACACCAGTTGCATCACCATCTCCACTATAATTATCTTGAGTAAGAGGGAAATCCCTACATGGAGTGCGTGCATTGATACGGTTTCCATTTCTTCCACTATGCTCCATTTCTAAACAATGGCATAAACTAGATCAGTTTATGAATCAAAATACATAATTCCATACTTATAAAACACTTAACATAAATTGAACTATTTATGGATATAATCCATAATCATAAAAATGTTTTCTTTGAGGAAGTATATACTCATAAACCCTTCATAATGATTTATAAAGAAAATGAGATTTATCCTAAGCATATCCACCGGGAGTGTCGTAACCAAGAGTGCAGCAAGGCCCGTTGTCATGCACCAGTTCCCGTTCAAGTCTAGATCAAAGTGGTGTTTTCAGGTTTTACCCATAGGTACATCTGTGCCAGAGCTGCCTCTACCTGCTAATATCCAGACATGGATGCATTGCTCGGAAAACTCACAAAATCTCTACAAAACCAAAATTCTAGGAAGTTCTTCTATACTACTCCTCAAATTACATCTTAGGTCTATGTTCTCTAATCAGAGTTTATCTAAATCTAGGTTCCAAGGTTTGTACTAAACTTCCTATGATACCAACTGTAACACCCCGACCCAAGTTACCCAGAGTTGGTGCATTATTACATAACATTGGCATGATCAAAAGAAAGATCAAATCTCGAAAGACCGATTAGTTTAGTAGCCTTGGAAACACTATATATACTCATAAGTCTTACATTACATCATAAAAATGAAAACTACAACAACATCTTTTCTTCATAGTCCACTCTCATATCCCCACATACTATCCCTGTAGGTCATTCATAAATTACTTCTTCACATCTTGGAAAAAATAAAACATTGAAAGGGGTGAGATGAAATGCCCAGTAAGGATAACAATATAGCAGAAACTTTCATAAATAAGAATAAACATTTAAGGCAATGTATAACTAAAACAAAAGCCTTTTAAACTTGAACTTCAACATAGTATGTCCAAAATGAAATAATTCCATTTACTTATTCACATTGATATTCTACTAATCAAATAATCACATGCAATATCAATAACCACTTTCATAATGATGGAATGCATAATTCCAGACTATCATAACCACATTGCCAAGGCCTCGTGCCAAGACTACAAATAAGATTTTGTCAAGGCCTTGTGCCAATACACTAGTTTGTCTCATGAGACCTACCGATGCATCGAGGAGCTATAGAGGGCTCCACCCATCACATATTAAGTCCAATGCATTCCCATATAAAAAGGTTTAAACATAACATAAACATTCGTATTAAAACTAGAATACGAAATGTAAATACTTCATCCATAAACTATGAATGGTATAAAAATAACACATCCACAGTCAAACATATCACAAAACCTTCAATACAATACAGAAGTTTTGTATCATAATAAATCAACTTCAAATAAGCGTAAAATCCATCAAAGGATGTTGACATAGATGAAATCAAAACTCTTTTTAGAGAAATATATCTTTCTATTTTGAAATCATTTAAGAGTCATATATTTATAAAATAAAACATTTTATTTTAAAATATTCTTATAATCTTGTAATCGAAGCTTCGACTATTTTATAACGGCGGAAAATAGCCGCACCCTCCGTATAAGTTAAAAAAAACATTCTTACCTTAATTTTGTCGAAAAGGTTAAAAAGCACCTTGTTTGGAAAACGACAGAAAGATTCCTTTATAAAACTCTTATAAAAAGTCAAACAAGGGTATAAATGAATTTAAACCATATTCTTATAAATAGTAAAAAAGTTTTGAAATACATTTTTAAGAAACATGAATGTGGATGATAAAGAGATCCCAGTAGATTATTACGTATAAACAACCTCGGATAATGAAGAGATTGCGAAATAAACCCTTACCTTGTACTTTTCCTTGGTTGGGGTAGGTTAACATCATGTATAATGGTGAAATAATTGTTATTAAATTATACAAGAATCATATACATTAATATGATATCATATATGATCTTTTAACATTGATTTGTTAATAATATCTTAGTATTATTGTTGTTTCGGGTGTCAACTTACTCGTTTTCTTTTATATGTTTTGTTATGTAAGCTGTGTTTTTCATGGATAGGTTGTATATTAATCATATCCAGAATGATATAAAGTCCTTAGATACTATTATTAATCATCAAATGAGAATTATACTTGAATGGGTACAATGGAGAATGAATCTTATCGCGTTCGTGGAAACGGTAGTCCGTCCGTACGCACGAGGGACTATATCATTCCTTTGATATTAAAATAATATATAATTGGATGGTATATAATATATACAGAATCATTATCATGTTATATTTATTATTTACATGAGGTACACATCATTATTATACCCATCCAAATAATAATTTATTGAATAACAATTACACCACGACGTGGAGACGGTAAGCCGTACATACGCATGTATGGTAACATGTTATTCAAAGGATGGATAGAATACTGAATATGGTTGTACCATATTTATAATAACATCACAGTATATATAATATACTGGAGTTATTATTTTAGAATGGTAATAACAAATAAGGAAGAAGTGGAAGAAGAAAGGAACTCGGAAAAGGGTGGTGAAATCATTACCTCTTATTCAGGTTCTTCCTTTTGATTTGATCAAAAGGGCTCTTAGGTTGGCTTTATGACTAAAGGAAGGCCTCTAGGATGAAGTGAGGGAAGTTGAGAGAGTATTTTAGCAGATTTTGGCCGATCCAAAAGGCTTTGAATGTGTGAATTAGTGATAAGGGGGAGTGCCCTTTTATAAGAGGGATGAGGGGCACCTTTGGAAAAGCTAGAAATATTATTTTATAATAAATTCATATTAGGTTTATAATGGCTCCAAAAGTGGATTATTTAATGTTTAAGGTGGGGATGGGTCGAAAACCACTCGAACAATAGAATTTAGACAGGTTTGGGTTACTATATTAACCTTATCATTAAGTATTAACTCTTAGTTAATTAGTTTCACTTTTACAATGTCTCTTTGTATTTTTATATTATATGGTTAATAAACTTAATATATACATCCAAGAGACCCCCAAGTGGTCCATTAATGATAAAAATATCATTATATAAGTCTCTTGGCTGAACCTTAGATTTTTAGGAATTTAATATCAATTAATAATATAATATTTGTTTTAAAAACTCTTTTATGTCAATTTTGACACTATTCAATAATTGATTTTTATAAAAATCATAACAAAATTATTACTTCGAAAAAGTTAATTAAATCTTTACTAACATGTCATATTAACCAATAAAATTATTTTAATTCATAAAAAGTCTCAAATTATATTTATTTGGGTATCTACAATATCAATCATTTTAATTTGTCACTATTATGGTAATTACTGCATCACCATTGTGTCATAAATAAATTAAATTATTTAATTTCTAAAAATTATAAATAAAATAACATTATGTAGGAAATATTTTTATATTTATAATTAATATTTATAGTCAAAAATCCAACATAAATAAGCCTATGTAAAAATTGTTTTTCTAAAAGATATATGCTTGTGTCATTTTTGTATTCATTTTAACTTAATTAAAATAAAGTGTCCCTATCACTTACAAGTGGCACCATGGGGTCCAAAATCGACCCAAAGATGCCCATGGTCGGAAATGTATCAACCAATAAGTTTAGGACACGTTTTAGGGTAATTTGTATTATTATAATATTATTTTTTAACCCTTATTTACCGGATTTACCCTTTAACCATGGTAAATAAAATATTTACCGAAGTAATTATTCAAAATGTCTAAAAATAAAAGTTACCTATTTACAAAATTTGAACATTCTGATTCCAAATATGGAATCCATTTTTCCAAATTCAAAACACATAAGTGACATAAATTAATTTAAAATTAATTCCCGCTGTCAAAACAAAAAGCGTGTTTTTAAGATATAATAACTATCAAAAGATTGATGCTTGTTTATGTTCAGTTTAATTTTGAAATTATGTCCAATGACTAATATTGTATTAAATGGTAAAAATATATTCTAAATATACTTTAAAACCACTCAAATTCATAGTTTATCACTATTAATTATTTTTATTAAAAAAGTTGTTTTTAATTAAAATTTAGTAATTTTCACTATTCATCAAAATATTAAAGTTATCCAAAAAGTACCAAAATTTCACCTTAGGCTAAATTTGATACTCTGAATCCAAAAATCAAGTCCATTTTGAGAGATGAAATTTTTAAAATTTTAAAAAAGTAGGTATTACTATTCATAACGACTAGTTTGATTGGTTGTGGTGTGTGTTAGAACTCGATGTTGCGTACAACACACGCTATTGCATTATTCAAAGAGAAGCGTACCGTATAAGCTTGGGGTGTTACAAGATAGACTCTTAGGAATTGGAGGTTTGAATCAAGGTAGTGGTCCAAGTTTTCCAGCTTGCGTGGACCTCGAATGATCAAATGGTTGCGTTGGAAACCAGTCTTCTCTGTGGAGATGATTTAAGATATGGAGGTGCCACTAGATTATGAAACTGTGTTGAGTGTGCATTATGGGCTTTAGAGATAGATATCACCCATGATTTGTGGTGAGATAAACCCCCTTCTCAGGTGGTAGAGTATTGGATCAAGTTTATGGTGAGATTTTCCACCTTGGATAGTAACCTTATGATGGTGGTCCTAGTGGAAATACTTCTCTAGGGTGATATAGGGTGTCGATATAGACCTATTTTGTAGATATTTGATGTGACTTTAGACATTATAGAAATAGGGACACTTCCTCCAATGTGACGTGTTCCTATGATGTGATTCAAAATTGTGAGGGCAACTCAGTACCATACCAAAGTGGATAGTATTGAGGTGTGGTACTTGAGTTCCTTCAACTTGTATGTTTGATATTGATTTGATGTGTTAAGGTGTCTAAGTGAGTTTTGGTTGTGTTGATATAGTGGGAAAGGGAATGGACAGATTCATTCAGTAGAGGCTTGTGGATCGGTGGATTCTAGTGTGGTTTGGGGTAGAACATGTGTCTCCACTACTCTAGACACAATTATAACATAGTTATAAACCACATTTCCTAGGATGTATCCCCTATTTGAGACCTAGAGATACTAGTGGGAGACTTTCTACTCAACCCTTGTGTTGAGAATTCTAGAGACATTGATCAACCGTTTTTTCCAATAGTGTGACATGAATCTATGAAGAGAGAGAGATCATCACATGAAATCTTTATATAGTGACAGTGGGACCATAAATTGTTTTCCTCAATATGGGAGGGATGTTTAACATCTATGATTAGATGATTTATTCCAGTGAGTGTAGAAGTGATTCTATTTTTTTGAGATGGATTTTTTCTCCTTTGATAAGGAGTGATCCCCGAGTAGGGAAGGATGAGATAATTTATAGGAGGTTATAGTTGCTTCCTTATTAGTTGGATAGTATTTCCCTAGGAGTATCAAATTCCATGAGCTTTTAGTTTCCTATAATGAAGGAGGAGTTTGAGGGAATCCTTCATGAGGATGTTCCGGGTTTACCTTACCTTCAAGACTTTTTTTTTCTATATGGACATGAACCAAGGATGACCCGATATCTACGTTAGCATATCATATGACCCCATGTAGCTCCGAGAGATAGATGTGTGGTTAGAGGAGTCTATAGAAATGGGTATTCATATGAACCAGTGTGTTTTCATGGGAATCCCTATGTTTTTCACCTAAGAGGTGGATGAGAGCTTTAGGTTTTGTGTTTATTTGTGTTACCCAATATAGGTGACTATCTAGGAGGAGTATCCACCCTTGAGAATCGATGAACTCTTCACCGAGTGGATAGAGGTGAAGTGGATCTCAGTTTGACCACAGGATGGTTTATCACTAGCTCTAGGTTTGATAGATGGATGTACCAAGTGTGGATTCCTAGATCCGTTGTGGTTTCTTTGAGTTCTCGGTGATACCCTTTGGTATGTTGAACATTATAGTATAATTCACAAGAATTAAGAGCTGGTTACTTAACCTTTCTTAGATCAATTTTTTATAGTATTCTGTGATGGTACTATTGTGTTCTCGGTGTCATAGTTTGTGTACTCTTGTGGAGTCAGTTATAGATTTTAAGGTCAAATTCTTGGGATATGTCTTCTCAAACATGGGATTGATAGTGGACCTTTCCAAGGTTGAGGTATCAGAAGATTGAGGGCCACCTAGGTCATGGCCATGGAATAATATGCTCAGAGTGAGGTTTTCCATCCACTTTTGTTGAGTGAGGTGATGGAGTAGTTAGCCTCTTTGCAGTTAGATAGGTTGTTTGGTGTTCTCAAAATGTCAAAGCTGAGAAGGTATATTCATGGATCATTGTATGATACCGACTTGGGTAAGATGGGTCATGTGAGTGAAATTTTCCTTTTCAAGAATCCAGTGGCATTGAGAACCAGTATAGAAATACCCTTTATGAATAAGTGTTTTCCTTGGGTGCATGTTTGTTGGAATCACTGGAAACCATCATGGTAAAATGAGAGCCAGATACTGGCTCAGTATACCCACCTTTCTACTTAGTATGTTATTTTTGGGGTTGAAAATATTTGAAGAATAGAATAATTTATAGACCAAGGGTTTTCCCTATAAGATGTTGTAATATTCTTAGGAATATTTTCGAAGCCAAGAACTGATACAGCGTGTGATTTTGAGGTACAGTGAGCCAAGAATTATTTTTTAAAAAAATATTAAAAATATTTTATATCATGCACATGTAGTTTTTATAAAAATGTGGAATAACTCCAAAATAGAGTCTCAAATCAGAAATCTGAGACAATAGTTAAATTCAGAGTGCAAGGTTTATCCTAAGCATAACCTAAGGTTGGTCAGTGCAGGACGTCTGCTAGAGGCAGCTGTTGGAAGGTGCGTTTAATTAAAATAAATAAATAATTTATTTATTTTAAATTAAATGACCTGAACTATTTTACTTTATTAATAAGATACTATGGATAATCTCTAGGGTTATCTACACAACCTTGGGATCATTTATAGGAGCTTCCACCCATTCTTCATTGGCGGACCAGGATTAGAGAATGACGAAAGATCAGATTGAGAATAATCATGGGATGAATGATGAACGTAGAGAGATCATCATATTAATTTATATCAGATGAGTTATTCACTAATTATCAATCCATAATTTTGGTAGGTCTATTAATTTGTGTTCTTACCTTTTGATTATAAAATTGAGCATAAATTTTTTTCTTCTTTTGATCTATGATCCTTTTTCTTCACATGATCCCCATAATTTTGTTGATCAAATTGGTCCATTATAATTCTTCCCTTGTTTCACATATTATTGACCTGTTTATATAATCATTGGATAATAATGATTGACCAATGATGATTCAATTTTTTATTTTAATTTTCTAATATCCATTCATCCCGTTTTTTCACTATTGGCCAACAGACCATAGTTTGATTTTTTATTGAGGGTTAGAGTGCAGTTGAACCCCCAGATTCATTATGGTGGAATGAAAAACACATGAATCAATTATTTTTGGATATATTTATGAACAATAAGGATGATTTTTTGAATAGATCAAATCAATACCGTGGCTGTGAGATCACGATCGATGATGCGATCACGGTGCAATGAGGACGACGGTTGATCGGAGGTGGTTTAGGATCAGATTAGGGATCCCTATTTTCTTAATTGAAATGTGACAATTATGTATGGTGCGACATGATTATTTCTGAGTGGATTCCATGCATAAGGTCCCATGGCAGAGGCTATTCGATGTGAACGTGATGGTAGCCTGAAGGTGCAAGGGTCGCTGCCTGGTGTGTAGAACGGTCAATGCTAAATTGGGATGTCATTAATGAGAGTTATTTTATTATTATTATTTTTAATAATAATAATGTTGTGTTATTATTATTATTTTTATTAATAATAATATTATGCTATTATTTTTGTTTTTAATAATGATAATTTTGTTATTATTATTATTTATAATAATAATTTGATGAATTTAATTCAAATGATAAATATGAGAGGGGATCTACCTGATGGAGGTACGTGGACTTCCTGTGTGGCATAAAGAGGTGTGATACTACCACTACTACTAATAATGATAATTATATAATAATAATATTATTATTATAAACAATAATAATAATATAAAAGAAATTAATTGAAAGGATTAAATGGGGGGTGTCTCACATACATCACTTGATAAGGGAGAAACACCAGAGCCTTGAGTGTATCTATTGAGGTTTAAAAAAATAAATTATAATAATAACAAAAACAATATAAATTATTATTATTATTATTATCATTTTTTATTTATAAAACCTTATTTCGATCGTAAATTCTATGTGCGGTATCATATTGATGAGCTATCAATGACAATGTGACCTTGACGTTGAGATAGTAATTTCATGAATGATATTGGATATTTAATTCAGGATTGTGGCTCAGGTCCATAAAACACCCAATAATAATAATATATTATTATTATTATTATTGTTATGAAATCTAGTATCCAATGTTCCATCTTCATATGGTGTTAGAATGAAGAACCGTCTACGGTGTTGCAACCCTAATATTGAGGCAGACCTTTCAATACCAATATCAGGTATTTAATTTGGACTTGTGTCTTGAGAACATGAAATTCCCTTCGAACATGGGGTGGTGAAATGTGTTTTTTTTCATCAGGTGTCTAATTTGGTCAAGTCAATATCCTATTCGAACTATTTTCTATGAGGAACATAACAGTGTGATACATTTTTCTATTAATGGACATTTGTGATGAAATATTAGAGGTTTTATATTTTATCCTGTCAGATTGAGGATTATACTTGTACGTTCATCAAGATTTTAGAAAAGACACATTATGTAGTACCCTTACACGTTGTGTAGTACTACATGGCCAATAAGCCATGTGTTGGAAAGAACATGACCATGAAGAGGAGTGAGGAAACATGATGTGAAGACCCCTTACACACTATTTAATTCTTTCCTCTTCATCTTGAATTGAATTTTTTCCCTCGATTATCCCATCCTATGTGTTTTCTACATAAAAAATGATGGTGTACTTCTTAGTGGATTTTAGGATACGATGTGATATGTTTTGAGTGAGATGATTCTTTAGGTGGATCTTGATGATGGCAGTGATGGGTAGGATTGTCAGAGAGATCAGATAGATAGAGTAATACACTTTCGTATCAATGTGTAGGTCCTCTATCCATGGAGACAATACTACCATATCACAACATGGCACGAGTCTTCCATAAAAATTGTGAAGATAGAGATGGTACTCCCCTATTTCACCAGGGTGTGGTTCCTCTATCCATAGAGATGGTACTCCACTATCATATTAGCATATAGGTCCTCCATACTCATTGTGCAGATAGAGATGATAATCCCATGTCACAACAGGGTGTGAGTCCTCTATACATTGAGATGGTACTCCACTATTGTATCAACGTACATATACTCAATAATTGTTGTGAAGATAGGGATGGTAATCCCCTGTCGCATCAGGGAATGAGTCCTCTATCCATGGAGATGGTACTCCCCTATCTCACTAGGGTGTGGATCTTCCATACTTGCTATACAAATATAGAATGGAACCCTTCTATAGTGTCAGGTCATAACTTCTATACCTACTGAGTGATACCCCCTAACACACTAGGACATGAGTCCTCCATTCATTGAATATTTTACCCCTTGACTATGTGGCATAGTGGTGAGGTGTGGTTCCTCCATACAATTACTTCTTGGAACAGACACACGAGATGCTGGGCATCGATGATGGACTCTTGGAACTATTGGTAGACTCATTATTTTTTGCTCGGCTATAAAGATGGAGATACACTTTCTCTCTCATTTGGGATTCTTGTTGAGAATATCTAGGTTTTACTTATGGTTTTCGTTGCATATATATAGATTGAAATATCTTCATTGGGATGATCAGACTACTTCTACCAAGTATTCTATCGCTCCCTCTAGTTTTCAAGTTGTCTTACTAGGTATGTATATACTCACCACTACATGGGATTTTCCCGTACGTGTCATATATTATGAAAAATATGGACAGGTTGGTGATGATTTTAGGGTACCATAGGGATACCCAGATGCATTTGACCACATACAATGAATGAGGATTGGAGATCTGGATATGTACTCTTCTATATTACTTAATTCTTATAGTTTTCATTTTGGGACATATTTTCTAGTTAGGAATTTATTTTTCCCCTTTAAATTTCGTATTAAACAATCACAATCTTTTTTATTCCCTATAGGTTATTACATTCATGATTTTTACTCTAGGTGTTACTATCATTTATTTTTATTCCTTTGCAATTCTGCATTGAGATGGTTGGGTGAATGTGTATAGGTACTTAGGAAAAGGATTCCCATTTTAGTTATGACTTTCGGTGCTTGTTTCCAGCCCCTAGCCTATGGTGGCGGGCTTTAGGTAGTTGCGACTTAGCCTTCTACTAGCCAGGTGGGCCCTGGTAGTTAGTATTTGAAATTGTTTTTAAATACTTTAACATTTTTAATGATATTGATAAATTACTTTAAATCAACATTTATTAAATTCTATTATTATTTTATAAGTGTTTTAATAAATACTATTATATTTTTAAGTGTTTTAATTAATTATATTTATTTTATTACATGTTTTAATCAGTTTATAAAATTTTCAAGTGTTTTATATTCTCAAGTGTTTTTAATTATAGTTATTAAAATAGATTTTTAATTAATTTTTGTAATGTTATTTGTTAAAAGTAATAATGATACTAATATTATTATATATTTTTAAAGTTTAATTTTGTTTAAGTAAAAAATTTAGACCTTCCCTTGTGAACTAAGTGGCTATCTCTAAATCGCATAGGGGACACATTGGGTCAACCCTATGAGAAATCCTGCCATAGAAAACCCAAAATGAGGCCTATTTATTTAGTGTTCATAGTTCACATCTTTGGCATGTGGGACAGTGTATAAGGCCCATCAATCGTGCCCGTAGTGTACACTTCTTGGGATAGGTTTTCCACTATGTTTGTTGTATTTTAATATGAGATGGGGAACAATGAAGTTTGATTCTTATATCGCTATACAACCTCTTCTTATATTTGATTTTGGATAAGGATATAAAATTAATATTTAACTGAGATTTAAAACTCATAGAAAATATCCACCACCAGATCTATTTACCACAATCCATTCAATCTATTTTTATCTCCTGTGCTATTTTTGAAATCCCATGCCCCTCTTTTTGTTTTCCACTCATATCCTTCTCGGCCAACCAGACTTTCAGTTCACCGAAACCAATGTCCATTGTACATATCTTCCCTTAAAGTTCTTTTACGATTTCTTATATTTTTTTTTATCTTTTTGATCTTGAGTTACTGGTTTGACGTTTCTTCAAGCCTTCGTTTTCTTCTCGTTTTGGTCTTGAGATCTCTTTCTGTTTGAAATTTACTATGGTTATCATGTTTTAAGTTTCTATAGTAGGTTTTATTATTCTTATTTATCACTAAATCTTTATGTCTTCTGGTTTATTCCCATGTCAATAGTAGGTCATAACTCTTCTTTGATGGTGCTCTACTAAGTCACCATTGGATACCAACAACGAGTCATGAGTCATCGTTGGATACCAACGGTGAGTCACGAGCCACCATTGGAACCCAACGGTGGGTTAGTGGCCTACTGCCAGATCTCAATGGCTGGTTATGTTACTCACTACTAGACACCAACAATAGATTATTTTCTTACCCACCAACTGTTTTCATTTTTTCAACATAGATATTGGTAGTAGCTCTATTATGATACTTGTTCTTTTTTCATTCTTTATAGAAGGTTATTTATTTTTATTTTCTTATATGCTAAAATGAGCCTTTATAGAAGGGTCTTCAAGATCCATTAGGATCAATTCATTATTTTTTTTAATTTTATATAGTAGTTAATTTTTTTTGCTTAATTTTTTTCTTTCTTGTTATTTTGTTTTTCTTATATTTTATTAGAATATTTATTTTTATATTATTAATTCTTTTTCTTACTAATTTTTGGAAATTTTTTTAGTGATCCATCATTGGTATTTTCAAATGGTAGGTTATGAGCCACCATTGGCTTCATGAAAAAGTAAGGCATGAGTCACCCTTAGACATATAACAGTGGAAAATTTTTTATTTCTTCTTATAGAACCTTTGATTATATAGTTGCATAGAATATTTTTTTTTTGTTTTGATTAGATGATTTTATTTTTTTATTAAAAAGAAAAATGGTTGGTCTTGCTCTGTTTAGCCACCATTGGTCTTCTTCAGCGGTAGGTCATGAGCTATGATTCTCTATTTTCAGTGGTGGGTAACGAGTTAACGTTAGTTAAAAAAATTGTTTTTGAAAAGTTTACTTTTTTTATTTCAATTAATGTTTATTAAAAATAAATATTTTGTTAAATATTGTTTATTTTATATTGAAATATGTTTTTTGAGTGTTAAAAATAATTGTAACATTATTTTATGAACTTTTTTGCAGGAATATTTAAAATTCACATGATGTTTTATTTTTCACAACATTATGGTATATATATAATCTACAGGATTATATATTTATTTAAATTATTTTCTAATTTTTAATTTTTTACATATTATTTATTTAATATATTAAATATTTTATTTTAATATTTCATAAATAAATATAAGGCTCATTTATAATTCTATGTTTTTCAGTGAGTCTTTAACAAAGAAAGGTAATAATCATTTTATTACATTAATTTGCACTAAAAATCATCATTCAGATATTTGATATGTACAAGATTCTTATAGATATCAGTTTTAAATGATATATGAGATCTCTTAAAGATTTAAAATATATTATAGTGCAGATAATTCCACACATTTTTCAAGATCTCTTTTGATACATCTTCGACATTCTTAATGCTATGAATTGTTCATGATATTTTTCAACTTCTGCACTCTTGTAGTGATCACCAAAGGAATACAACTTCAATATTTTTTTCCTTCCAAGTGATCAATGATCATTGAGCTTAAAATTCTTCAACATTCCGATCATCTACTAAATTTCTTGTATTTGTTTTATTCATATAATATGTTTCTTTCTAATTGTATTTTCTTCATGTTCTGGTTTATGAATTTCCATATCAGAAGAAGGTCTTGATTTTATTTAGTTATTCTACCACTCAAAAGGAAGTTTGGGTTGTGAATCCCAATCAAAATTTAGGATATAGACTAGGTTGAGTCTACTATAAAAATATTAGGATGGGCCTCTGGGTTGTTTAAAAGGTAGTGTATGTAATAATGTTATCACACCTTTAAAAGTGAAGTTCTTAATAGGTATTAATATCCTCAATTAGTAGAGGAGGTTGAAGAGTAGAATATGATTTTTTTGATCTAAACCACTATAAATCTTTTGTTCTTTATATTTTATTTTTATTTCAACTTAACTCAATAAAAATACACTCAAAACTATTTAATATTTTATAAAATATTATTTTTTTATCTTTAAATTTTAAAACGTCTATTTTCCCCACCTCTAGTCATATTTTCCATAAATAATGATCCAAAAATTGGTATTAGAGGTAGGTATCTAATAGGTTATTCTTTGTTTACTTTAATATGATACCAAATAATCAGTATCAGAGTAGGTCTTTGATAAGTTATTCTTTATACTACTTATTTTTTTTTAACTTTGTGCTAACCTGTATCCTATACTTAGCAGTTTGAGGAAAAAAGAAAATATTTCTTTTAAGATGGTACACATCCATGAAAATAATGGATTGAAACCATATAAAACCCCATTCTTTTATGGGAGTGACTATGGCTAATGGTAATAAATAATGTAAGACTACTTGAAAAAACTGAGTATAGATCATTGGAATATCATGGAAAAGTCATATGAGCTACCTAAAACTGATCCAGAGACACTAGTTTGTAATGAAATGGTAAAATATGTTTTAAAATATAAAGTTAAAAATATTTTGTATTGTTCTATAAGTATAAGTGTCTATAACCATGTATCGGCTTGTAAGACAACCCATTACATATGAAAGATTTTTCGAGTGACTCATTATGGGACTGAAAAGAGAAATAAAACCAATCTTGGAATTCTATGAGAAGAATACTCGGGCTTCAATATGGGAGATGAAGAATCTATAAACCAAATGTTTCATCGGTTCAAAAGTATAACCAATAGTATGAGTCCTCTTGGAGAAGATTTGGACAACACTGCTCAAGTGGAAACAGTACTGAGACCTCTTCGGAAAATATGACTTGCAAATAAAGTGTACATTAATGGGAGTAAGAAATTTATGGAATATACTTTATATGAAATAATAGGCTATCAAATTCCGTATGATTTAGAGATGAATAATATTTCTAATGAGGACTCTACTAAAAAAGGAATTTATTTAAAATCTAATATCACTAATACCTATAATGCCTCTAATTATAGGTTTTAGGAAAGTAACAATGAGATGGATCACTTCAGTAATAAATTTTACAAATTTATGAAAAGTAATAGTGGAAATAGATAGTTTGGAAGGAATAATGAAAATGATTACAAGAAATGTAATCTAAGAAAGAATACTGATGTTTCAGATTTAAAATGTTATGAGTGTAGGAATAAATCTCACATAAAACTTGATTTCACCAAGATCAAGAAATCAAAGAAGTATAAAGAAAAAAGGATAAAATAAAAATAATCTCTATTAGGAGGATGGAACTATTCAGATAGTTTTGACTCCAACAGTGACTCTATAAGTGAAAATGAGACTAGTAACTTTTCCTTAAGGGGTATTAAATGTGAGGTAAATGATTCTCTTTTTACTCAGTTGATGACTCTTAGAAATATTGATCATAATTAAATATCTTAAAGTGAAAAAGATACTGATTCTGATTCTAGTTGTTATTATGATTCTAGTAACTCTATAGTTAAACAATTTCTTAAATAGAATTAATAATTTAGAAATGGTAGCTTCAAAATGATTGAACAATATAGAGAATTTATATGCAAAAATAAAAATTCAGTTAAAGAAAATGCCAAACTGAAAAGGGAATGTGAAAATCTAAATATCATTATTTCCTATAATGAAAAATATAAAAGGAATTATGATTCTGAGATTTTGAAACTAAAATATGAAAATGAAAGACTTAAATACTTTATGGAAGTAAATGATAAAGACCAGAATAAAAAAATTTAATTTAGTTGTGGATAATATAACTAAATTATAAATTTAATTTAATAAATTAAAGTATGAAAATAAAAAGTTAAGAAACACAAATTTTGGATCCAATGAAGAAGTCTTTACATATTTAGAAATTTTCCAAAAGAAGAATATGCATTTGAAAAATGAAGTTATTAATCTTAAAGAGGAATTATATACTTTTTTAAAATGTGAAAAACAATATTATAAGATGATGTATTTAATGAAACTAAACACTAATAAAAATGGCTTTGGATATAACATTATAAATCTAATTTTAAATAAGATTTTTTTAGAATTTCAAAAGGAATCATCTCCACTGTAACTTGATTTATTGTAGAATGAAAGGGAATTATGCCAATACATGATCAATGAGATTCACTCAATCTTTTGTTCATACTAGAACTTCATTATTTGACAATATGTATTCAGATTCACCCATAAGAAAATTAATGAAACCTATGTGGGTGATCAAAAGATTTTTTGTGAATTTTTCTGAACTTATAACAACATGGGTACTAAAAGGATGTTACTCAAATCCTGTTGGACCTAAGCTGGTCACTATTCCTGAATAAGTATTTTTTTTAATCAGTATACATACTATATACTTTAATATAATTTGATATGATGGAATACAATATTTTTAAATTTTTTTTAATAATAATTGTACTTATGATTTATGGAATGTGTATCTATTTTTTGTATTTTTCAAGTAAAATTATTGTAGTTTACATAGTTAAAATTCCAATATGAACATGGTGATTATATGTTTACTTTTATATAAACTATTTTAACAGTTTTAATTTATCTATAGTCAAAGATGCATGAATTTAGGGGGAGTGGCCCCTTGTTTTTTATTTTAAATAAAATACTGTTATGTAAGTTTTAAATAAGTGTTTAAACAATTAGTTTATAAAATTTTCTTACTCTGATGGAAATAATTTTTCAATAACTAGTCTAAGTAAGTATTCTACACTATTCTAAATATCATATGTGTTCTATAATTTAGTTTTTCATAAATCTAGATTGAAATATTTTGTTATTATAAATTAATTTAAATAATAAATGTATTCAAAATTGATTAAATTTTGAAAATAAAATTTTATTTTTTGATCTATTTTTTAAACTTAATAATTTTATGCTTAAACTCAGGGGGAGTTTTTTTTAAAACCCTTAAAGAAAAGAAGATATTAATTTTTGGGAAGAATATTATTTTATCTAATCTATTTATGGAAATCAATTTTATTTGTTCATTGAAAATAATAATATTTTGTTATATGATAGTATTTAAACTTAACTTGCAAGATTATTGACATTTTTATTTTTTTTGTAAATGTTATATTTTGATAGTTTTGTTCAATCTTTTTAAATGGAATCTATATTATTTTGATTAAAATTACATTTTTTAAAACTTTTACCAAGTTTTAATTCTATTGTCTTTGTTAAAATTATACTATGATACTTTTTATAGTTTTTGAGTTTAATTAATAATGGATTCTCTTTTATATAAAAATTTTTAATACACTTTTTGATAAATTTTAAAATATGGGAAATTTTTTAAAAAAGGTTTATTTTTTTAATTTACTAAAGGGGATTTTGTTAGTATTTGAAATTTTTTTTAAATACTTTAATAGTTTTATTTGTTTTGATAAGTTAATTTCAATAAAAATTTATTAAAATTTATTATTATTTTATAATTTTTTTAATTGAAAGTTTTAAATTGTTAATTTTTTTAATTAATTAACAATTTTTTAATTATATGTTTAAATATATTTATAAAATTTTCAAGTATTATATATACTCAAGTGTTTTTAATTATGGTTCTAAAAATAGTTTTTAATTATTTTTTGTAATGTTATTTATTAAAAGTTATAATGACACTAATGTTATTATATTTTATTTAAAGTTTAATTTTGTTTAAGTAAAAAAGTTATACCTTCCCCTATGAGCTAAGTTGCTAGCTCTCAACTACATAGGGGACCCTTTGGGTCATCCACATGGGAAATCTCATCACATATAGCCCATAAAGAGGCTGGTTTATTTGGTGTCTATAGTGAATTCCTTTAGAATGTGAACCCATATATAAGGCCCATCGATCACACCTAAAGTGTGTATTGCTTAGGATAAGTCACCCTCTATGTGTGTTGTGTTTTAATTTGAGTTAAGGAACTATAGAGGTTGATTGTTATACTGCTCTGTTGCCTCTTATTGGATTTGATGTGGGACAAGGATATAAAATTACTATTCATCTAATATTTAAAACTCAGAGAAAATATTCACCATTGGATCCCTTCACTACAATCCATTCGATCTGTTTTGATATCCTGCATTGTTTTTGAAATGTAGTGCCTCTTTTTTTTCACTCATTCCTTCTCAGACGACCAGACTTCTAGTTCACCGACACCAATAGAAATTATGCATCTCTTCCCATAAAGTTATTATATAATTTATTCTATTTTTGTGATCTTTTTGATCTCGAGTTACGAGTTCGATGTTTCTTCAAGACTTCAGGTTCTTCTCGTTTTGGCCTTGACATCTCCTTCTGTTTTTGTTTAATATGGTTATCATGGTTCAAGTTTCTATAGTAGATTCTATTCTTCTTCTTCATCACCCCATATTTTTTTCTTATAGTTTATTCCCATGTTAACAGTAAGTCACCTATCTTATTTGATGGTTCCTTTACTAAGTCACCATTGGAACCCAATGGTGGGTCAGAGAACTACCATTAGATCTCAATGGTGGGTCATGTTACTCACCGATGGACACCAATGGTGGGTTATTTTTTTACCAACTGACTATTTGTGTTTTTATATATATATATATTGGAAACAACTCCATTAATATCCTCTTTATTTGTCAATTCTCTACTAAAGGTTATTTCTTTATGTTTTCTTCTTTGCTAAACTGAGCCTTTTCAAAAGGATCTTCAAGATCCATCCGGATCCCTTCATTCTTTGTTAGTTTTATGCAGTATTTAAATTCTTTCTAGTAAATTTATTTTCTTTATTATTATTTATTTTTCTTATATTTTATTATAATATTTATTCTTATGTTATTAATTTTTATTTTTTATTGATGTTTGGAAAATTTTTCAAAGATCCACTATATAAATTTTCTAATGGAAGGTCATTATCCACCATTGGCTTCATGAAATGATGAATCATGAGTCACCATTGGACATCCAATGATGTGAATAATTTTTTAGCTTATTATGAAGCCTTTGATTGTATTTTGGATTTGAACATTTTTTGTATTAATTATATGATTTTATTTTTTCTTGAAAAATGGAACGATATGTCATGATATGTTTATACACCATTGGACTTTTTAGTGGTTGGTCATGAGCCACCACTCTCTATTTTTAGCAATGGGTTATGAGTTACCATTAGTTTATTTTTTTTCTCTAAAAAATATATATATGTTATTTAAATTTATGTTTATTAAAAATAATTCTATATTTAAATATTTTATTATTTATGTTGAAATTTATTTTTAGATTGTTAATATAAGGACCCAGCCTTAAACATTACATAATATTTAATTAAATGAATAATTCACATTGAAGATCTTTTCAGGTTTAGAGTTTTAGATAATTAGGCCATAACTATTACATTAAAACTTGAATATTACAAGTAGACACTACTACTCAGTATCCATTTTTTTCATAAAATAAAAACTCTTAAAAAGAAAAATTTATAGTTCTATGTTTTAGATATCATGACTTTTCCTCGATCCCATCTTTGATCCTATTCATCTTTAAGTCCTGTGGAAAACATTTCAAAAACTTGGGATGAGCATAAAAAGCTCAGTAAGGGTTATACAATAAGGAAGGAAAACATTATCCCATCAATAAATACAAATCAATGAAACCATGCTTTTCAATCATAACATACCTTATGAAATCATAAGATTTATGAATAACACAGACAAATCATAAATCATAAAGGTTACTTATGGCATCCACATAAAACTTAAATTGTAGCTATCACAGCTACATAGGGAGTTACACATGGAATACCTATCATGGTATATTCCCTAAATCTCTTATGAGAAACATCACGTTCACCCCCACCACGTTACCCAATGCATTGGAGAGCTATCTCGAGCTCACCCGCCCTAGGTTTATCAAAGAACAACCCATATACGTAAAAAATTCCCAATAACCATAACATAATCATAACACATAACACATGTATAAAGTAAATTTAACATTTCCATATTCCAATATATCAAATCAAGATATTGAAATAAACAATTCTTTATCAAATAATTTTCAAAACCATTTAAAAAGAGATTTTTGAATCAAAGTGTCCCATACCACTTTGAAGCTTTTAAATGAATTATCATTTGAAAAAATTAATGTACATATAAATAAATAATAAAACCAATTTTTAAAACATGGACATTAATGAAAAATATTTATAAGAATAAATCTTTAAAGCATTTAAAATGATATTTTTGTTAAAGAGTTTTTTAACAAAAAGAGAGATGCTTGAATACAGATAAATAAGGAATAAAATTTAATCAGAACTTTATAATATAATGATAATAAAGGGATTAATTATATAATATGTCAAAGGACAGTATATACACCATATACTAGTGAATTGGTGCATAAAAACAATGAAGTCTTAGTGGAAATGTAAATTGAGATGAAATCCCTTATAAAGATAGTATCCTTAAATTAAGGATAAATCAATCACATAATTATGTGTAAAAAATATAAATACACCCAATATAAGTTGATATTAAGTGTAAAAAAATCAGAGGTCATTCACACATATTCATAGGACGACATATTCAAGAAGTACAAGTTGAACCCAAATAATCGAAATCGGGTTAAGAAGTTCCCTTGTAAAAATTCGACAGCCTAACAACGTCCATTTAAAATTCAGAAAATGAGTTGATGAGATAAAAAAGGGTATCTCATAACTTGGACATAAATTTTACATCAATAAGGATATATAATAACATATCCCAACATAATAATATGTAAATTAAAAGACATAACAAAAAAATAAGTCTTTTAAAAAGAGGAGGGTGAAAGGTTCCCTTACCGATTTGATAACTTACAAAACATACGCCTCATGAAAGAAGGATCATAAAATGAAGATTTAAATACTCATAAATGAAATTATATTACACAAATAGTACAATCATGGGTAGTATATACACCACACAAAAGAAAATAGTGGCAAATATAGCACGAGTCTCACGGGAATAAAAAGTGAGATGAAACCCTTTACCACGTTGTAATCAACTGAGTCGTATGACCAGAATTTTATAACCACCAAATGAATAATATAATACCATGAATATAATGAGAATAATGATAATATATATCAAATTTCAGTACACAATACACCACATGCAATGAATAAGTGGCGAACAATGGAAATCTCACAGAATTAAAAGTGAGATAAGAAAATCCCTTACATTTTGTCCGACTTGACTTGATCATTCTTTAATTTCCTGAATAATAAACTAAAGTTAATTTCTACTTTCTTAAGAACCTTTTTAAAGTTTATTATTCCTTTTATATCACTTATTACCATGTTATAAACATTATGTAATCATTTAAGTTAATAACGTCCATTTTGTTGATATTTGGTACTTGAGTCAAAAATGGACTTCTTATAATCACATGTTGTTCATGTGGTCAATGGTTCATTATATACAGAATTATATTCATGATTTGGATATCAAATATATCATATATATCCAGTATATACATATATTTATAATAGTACATAACATTTGGAGGTAAGAAATGAAATGCACCGTTCATGGATATGGTAAGCCGTACGTACGCATGAACGCTACTTTCATTTATATTTCTTATTTTAATGGAATTAAAACAAAATGATACATAGGTATATTGTAATTACAGTATAATATCATATATAATATCATTAAATCCATCCTTTATACATCCCACATAAGGCATTAATGAGTCACATCACTTTGAGGGGGCGGTAGTCCGCACTTCCTCGAATGAGATTATCGTATTTACCCACTATAGAAACCAAAAGGTGTGATATAAATGGAAATCAAAGAAGCATAAGTAAATCATAAAAATAATATATATATAATATATAAATACAGTGCCATCATAATGTCCACCATGAGAGGCAGTAAGAGTTAATTGAACAATCATCGTCTCGTGAGGCGTTAGTTTTCCATCCATAGAAACATTATGTTCTTAAACCATTTCATGGAGGTGTGTGTAAGTGTAGTTTGAATAATTCTCATAAAAACATCCTAGTATATTTAGGATACTGGTTTTGTTACAAAATAAAGGAATAAAAAGAGTTTAGGGTTTGAAGAAGTAAAATAAAAGAAAACAATTTAAGAGAAACCGTTACCTTTAATATGGGTAACTCCCTTTGGTTTGAACCAAAGGACTTCTTGAAGTGCCTTATGCCTAAGGTAAGGCTTCTAGGTGGAGTAGAGTAATGTAGGGAGCTTAATTGGTCAGAGTTTTGACGAGCCAAATGGTGTGAGGAATTGGATAGAAATGGTCTCCTTTTATAAGGGAGAGGAGGGGCTCTTTAAGAAGATGTGAAAATATTATTTTATTATATAATGATATTCAGTTTCTAAAGGTCCAAAAATAATTATAGTCGAAGATAAGATGACTAATATTCTAAATAAAATCATCCAATCATAATTGTACATGTTTTGGATAATGTTTTAATCATTATAATCTTATTTATTTAAATCATTTATTAATTAGGTAAATAGTGCATCATTATTATGTCATAAATAATTTAATTTATTCGATATCTAAAAATTATAAAAAAATACCATGATGTAGGAAATATTTTTATCTTTATAATGAATATTTATAGTCTAAAAGATAAATTATATAACCCCTTAAAAAAATTAATTTACTAAATGATATTTTCTTTTGTCATTTTTGCCTTTAAGTTAATTAATCTAAATTGTCATTATCACTCCCAAGAGGCTCAATGAGGTCCCAAAATCGACCCAAAGATGACCATGGTCATAATGACTCAACCAATAAGGTTTGGAAAAGTGTTAAGGTAATTTTAAATTATTATAATATTCTTTTAACCTTGAATTACCCTATTTACCTTTAACCACGGTAAATAAAAGTCAAAAGTTACTATTCACCAAAAAAATATTTTCATCTTAACGAACCACATTTTACATCTTGATAACAACCACGTATGTCGGATTTTTGAAATTAAATTCACAAAAGTGGTAAAATTTCATTTAAATAAAAAAGTTAGTTTTTTTTAACTACCACTAAGTGGTTTCACTATTCATCAAAAATTGAAGTTTTTCAGAAAAATACCAACAATTCAGCCAAAGCTATATTTGATATTCTGAATTCAAAAATTATGTCTATTTTTCCAAATTCAAAACATAGAAGTTGAATTAATTAATTTTAAAATTAATTTCCATTATCAAAACAAATAACGTGTTTTTAAGAAACAATAACTATCAAAAGATTGATACTTGTTTATGTCCAATTTCAAAGTGAAATTAATTCCAATGAACAAATTGGATTAATAGTAAAAATATATTTTAATTTAACTTTAAAACCAATTAAAAAGATAATCTAACCATATAAATAAATTAGATTAAAAGGCACTTTTGAATTAAAATACAATATTTTTCACTATTCATTAAAAAATGAACTTTATCGGAAAAATTCCAAAAAATTACACAAAGTAAATTTTGATGTCCCCTTTCTAAAGAAGGATTTTATTTGTTCATATAGAATGTATTAAAGTGACCAAAACTAGATTTAAAAAGGGTTCGCCATTAAAAGGTGATAAATCGGCCTTCTAATGTAAATTACACTTAAAATTAGATTCATTCACATTTTAAGCCTCTAACTTTTTATCGGATAATGTAAATACATTTAACAATCATGTATAATCATATTGTAGTTAGTTTTGTTCCTTCCCACCAATAAAATGCTTCGGAGTTAACTACCATTTAAAATAATAATATTATATTATTAGTGTGCCACGTAAGATTTCAAAGAAACTCATTGTTGCGTATTGGGTACGCTATCGAACATAGAAACCCTTTTAAAGTAAAATTAATATTTAATTCAAAAATATTAATAAATATGAAATATATCTTATTCTTCATTTACCTGGGATGTTACATCCTTCCCTCTTTTAGGAATTTCATCCTCGCAATTTTAAAATTGTGCTCAGGAACTTCATTGAAAGCCCCACATCGAAAAAAGAGTCAATAAAACTATCACTTTAAAATAAAGGAAGAGTAGTAAAAAGGTTACCCGAGATAACAGATACTAGGATTCCATGAAAACATGGATATGTAGGAGAAAAAAAACCATCACATTTTGATGGAGAGTGATAGAAAACATGTTTAGGAGAAAGTTAACCACCTGAAAATCACAAACTTGTGATGGGTTAAACAGTCTTTGATTCCCCAGTAGAAAAATTTAACGGAAAAGGTTTTTGTTTAAAGTTAATTTTTGTTGAGGAATTTATTTATGAGATTAATAAAAAACATAAGGAAATATACTTACTTGTCATGTATACATTCATCTTTTACTAGATTTCTAACGCAAACTCATATTTTCTCCAAACAATGAATATTCAGGATGACTTTTTTTTCACATTAAGAGCACTATAATCAACTTTGAGAGAATCACATAATCCAAAAAAGATAAACTATATATTTCCCATGTGTTTAGATATTAACTAAAACCAAAATGTTTATTATAAGATCAGATAATCCCCCAAAAGGATAAACTTTTACATAAAGAAAAGCTACTCTTAATCTCCAAAATTTGTCTAAAAAAACCCAAAGTTCAACAAAGACCATTCAATAAACAATTGTCCCTAAAATTCTTCAAAATTAATCCAAACTGTGTTTTTAACCCAAATCTCATGAGGATTTAATTACATAGACTTACAAGATACATCTTAACATTTATCTCCAAGTAACACCAGTTACTCATAAAGTCTCATATTGAAAAGTAATTAACCTAATCACATATTCTCCATGATAGGTTAATCATTTTCATAAATAAATCAAATCATCATGTGTCCATAATAAAAACATAGATTCTTCCAAACTAAAATTTCAAAAATTATTCCACAATTTAAATCCCATAGTATTCTATCTTCATTAGGCATATAGTGTTTCCTTAAAAGAGAGAACGTCTTCCTCCACAACCTTTATCACTTAATCACTAAATCATTTTTCTATACAAAGTATGTCCATTTGATAAAACACAAGTTCCAAAAATCAACTTATTCTTATTCTATAAAAATAGTTTACTAAAATAATAAGTCATACTAACTAGGGACTTCAAGTAGGCTAGTGGTAGGCGATGCGCCCTTGTCGCCCTTCGGTTGTGGGTTCGATTCCTACAGCCTTGCTGGATGCGACGAGTTGTCACTCATCCTATGAGTTGTTCTTTTTTTATAAAACTCAAAAATAAACCGAACATGTTTTAACCTCAAAGGTTTCCTTATACCTCTCATTTTCATCCAAATTCATTATGATCTCAACATCTTAATTCTTGAAGTATTATTTCACCACCATATAATAAAATAAAACAATCCCCAAAATGAAGAACATCATACCTTGATCATGGTGTCCATTTGGTTTCATCATCATCTTGTTCACGTAGGTAGAAGGTCCATGCATTGAAATAATGATTTAGAGATCCTTCAAAATCATTTTCTTCCTCCATCCAAATACACCTTGTACAACATGGGTCATATGGGTGTTCATAGAAAAACAGTTTTGGAAAATAATCATGTATGACATATAATTTCAAAACATCTGATAAAACATGATTTCTATAAAACAGTAGAACCAAATTTGAGTTGAAACTTTCAATTAACGGTCCTTTTAAAATACCATAAGTATGTGCTGAGAGACTATATTTTAAAATCCAATATAAATAGTTTGCGCAAGGGTCTTCTTCTTCAACACCTTTTTTAAAATCATAATATGCTTCAAAATCTTACGATAAGGTGAAATATTTGAAAATGCCTTGATAATATTTACCTTTCTTGAAAATATAAGAATATTGTGAAAATATGATTTTTCTAAATACAACCCATGATCCATGGTGATAACGAGGTATAGTGGAGGTTTTTGATATCTCAAACAACTTCTTTCAAGTGATTTGTATGCAAGAAAAAGTTTCACAATCATCCGAACATGACTTTGCAATAATTATTGCAAGAATGTCATCACGAAGAGATAGGAATGTCATTTGAGATCCCCCACCATACATTTGTAACTAAATTTCCTTGATCTGAAAAAGTTATAAAACAAGGATTTAACTGAAATAATAGACATATGGACTAACCATGTGTCTAATGAAAATTCATAATCCCTAAAGTTGTCTAAACTGACATCTGATACCAACTATAAGGACCCGACCTTAAACATTACATAATATTGAATTAAATGAATAATTCACTTTGAGGATATTTTCAGTTTTAGAGTTTTAGATAATTAGGCCATAACTATTACATTAAAACTTGAATATTACAAGTAGACACTACTACCCAGTATCCATTTTTTTCATAAAATAAAAACTCTTAAAAAGAAACATGTCTAGTTCCATGTTTTAGATAGCATGACTTTTCCTTGATCCCATCCTTGACCCTATTCATCTTTAAGTCCTGTGGAAAACATTTCAAAAACTTGGGATAAGCATAAAATTCTCAGTAAGGGTTATAAAATAAGGAAGGAAAACATTAGCCCATCAATAAATACAAATCAATGAAACCATACTTTTCAATCATAACATACCTTATGAAATCATAAGATTTATGAATAACACACACAAATCATTAATCATAAAGGATAATTATGGCATCCATATCAAACTTACATTGTAGATATCACAGATACATAGGGAGTTACACTTGGAATACCCATCAAGTTATATTCCCTAAATCTCTTAAAAGAAATATCACGTTCACCTCCGTCACATTACCCAATGCATTGGAGATCTATCTCAGGCTCACCCGCCCTAGGATTATCACAGAACCACCCATATACGTAAACAATTCCCAATAACCATAACATAATCATAACAAATAACACATGTATAAAGTAAAGATAACATTTCCATATTCCAATATATCAAATCAAGATATTGAAATAAACAATTCTTTATCAAATCATTTTCAAAACCATTTAAAAAGAGATTTTTGAATCAAAGTGCCCCATACCACTTTGAAGATTTTAAATGAATTATCATTTGAAAAAATTAATTTCTATATAAATAAATCATAAAACCATTTTTTAAAACATGGACATTAATGAGAAATATTTAGAAGAATAAATCTTTAAAACATTTAAAACGATATTTTTGTTAAAGAGTTTTTTTAACAAAAAGAGAGATGCTTGAATAAAAATAAATGAGGAATAAAATTTAATTATAACTTTATAATATCATGAGAATAAAGTTATTCATGAAATAATATGTCAAAGGACAGTATATACACCATATAATAGTTTATTGGTTCATAACAACAATGAAGTCTCAGTGGAAATGTAAATTGAGATGAAATCCCTTATAAAGATGATATCCTTAAATTAAGGATAAATCAATCACATAATTATGTGTGAAAAATATAAATACACCCAATATAAGTGGATATTAAGTGTAAAAAAATCATATTTAATTCACACATATTCATAGGATGACATATTCAAGAAGTACAAGTTGAACCCAAAGAATCAGAATTGGGTTAAGAAGTTCCCTTGTAAAAATTTGACAGCCTAACATCGTCCATTTAAAATTAAGAAAATGATTTGATGAGATAAAAAATGGTATCACATCACTTGTACATAAATTTTAAATCAATAAGTATATATAAGAACATATCCCAACATAATAATATGTAAATTAAAATACATAACAATAAATGAAGTCTTTTAAAAAGAGGAGGGTGAAAGGTTCCCTTACCGATTTGGTAACTTACAAAACATACGCCACATGAAAGAAGGATCATAAAATGAAGATGTAAATACTCATAAATGAAATTATATTACACAATGAGTACAATCATGGGTAGTACATACACCACACAAAAGAAAATAGTGGCAAATATAGCATGAATCTCATGAGAATAAAAAGTGAGATGAAACCCTTTACCACGTTGTAATCAACTGAGTCGTATGACCAAAAGTTTATAAACACCAAATGAATAAAATAATACCATGAATATAATGGTAATAATGATAATATATATCAAATTTCAGTACAAAATACACCACATTCAATGAATAAGTGGCGAACAATGGAAATCTCACGAAATTAAAAGTGAGATAAGAAAATCCCTTACCTTTTATCCGACTTGACTCGATCATTCTTTAATCTCATGAATAATAAACTAAAGTTAATTTTTACTTTCTTAAGAACCTTTTTAAAGTTTATTATTCCTTTTATATCACTTATTACCATGTTATCAATATTATGTAATCATTTAAGTTAATAACGTCCATTTTGTCGATATTTGGTACTTGAGTCAAAAATGGACTTCTTATAATCACATGTTGTTCATGTGGTCAATGGTTCATTATATCCAGAATGATATTAATTATTTGGATATCATATATAATATATATATCCATTATATACATTTATTTATTATAGTACATAACATTTGGAGGTAAGAAATGAAATGCACTGTTCATGGAGACGGGAAGCTGTACGTACGTATAAACTCTACTTCCATTTCTATTTATTATTTTAATGGAATTAAAACATAATTATACATTGGTATATTATATGTACTGTATAATATCATATATAATATCATTAACTCCATCCTTTATACATCCCACATAAGGCATTAACGAGTCACATCACTTTGAGGGGGCGGTAGTCCGCACTTCCTCAAATGAGATTATCGTATTTACCCACTATGGAAACCAAAAGGTGTGATATAAATGGAAAGTATATAATCATAAGGAAATAATAAAAATAATATATATATAATATATAAATACAGTGCAATTATAATGACCACCATGAGATGCGGTAAGAGGTAATTGAACAATCATCGTCTCTTGAGGCGTTAGTTTTCCATCCACAGAAACATTATGTTATTCACCCATTAGATGGAGGTGTGTGTAAGTGTAGTTAGAATAATTATCATAAAAACATCATATTATATTTAGGATACTGGTTTTGTTACAGAATAAAGGAATAAAAAGAGTTTAGGGGTTTGAGAAGTAAAATAAAAGAAAGAAATTAAAGAGAAACCGTTACCTTTAATATGGGTAACTCCATTTGGTTTGAACCAAAGGAATTATTGAAGTGACTTTTTCCTAAGGTAATGATTATATGTGGAGGAGAGGGATGTAGGGATATTAATTTGGTAGAGTTTGGATGATCAAAATGGCTTGAGAGGTGTGAGGAATTGGATATAAATGGTCTCCTTTTATAAGGGAGAGGAGGGGCTCTTTAGGAAAGCGTGAAAATATTATTTTATTATATAATGATATTCCGTTTCTAAAGGTCCAAAAATAATTATAGTCAAATATAAGATGACTAATATTAGAAATAAAATCATCCAATCATAATTGTGCGTGTTTTGGATAATGTTTTAATCATTATAATCTTATTTATTTAAATCATTTACTAACGAGGTAAATAATGCATCATTATTATGTCATAAATAATTTAATATATTTGATATCTAAATATTATAAAAAAATAACATGATGTAGGAAATATTTTTATCTTTCTAATTAATATTTATAGTCGAAAAGATAATTTATATAACACCTTCTAAAAATTAATTTACTAAAAGATATTTGCTTTTGTCATTTTTGCCTTTACTTTAAGTTAATTAATCTAAATTGTCATTATCACTCCCAAGTGGCTCAATGGGGGACCAAAATCAACCCAAAGATGACCATGGTCATAAATGACTCATCCAATAAGTTTTGGACAAGTGTTAAGGTAATTTTGAATTATTATAATATTCTTTTAACCCTGAATTACCCTATTTACCTTTAACCGCGGTAAATAAGTCAAAAGTTACTATTCACCAAAAATTATTTTCATCTTAATGAACCACATTTTACTAATTTATAACAACCATGTATGTCGGATTTTTTGAAACTCAATTCACAGAAGTGGTAAAATTTCATTTAAATGAAAAAGACATTTTTTTTAACTACCACTAAGTGGTTTCACTATTCATAAAAAATTGAAGTTTTTCAGAAAAATACCAAAAATTCAGCCTAAAATATATTTGATATTATGAATTAAAAAATGATGTCTATTTTTAAAAATTCAAAACATAGAAGTGGAATTAATTAATTTTAAAATTAATTCCCGTTATCAAAACAAATAACGTGTTTTTAAGAAACAATAACTATCAAAAGATTGATACTTGTTTATGTCCAATTTCAAAGTAAAATTAATTGCAATGACCAAATTTGTATTAAATAGTAAAAATATATTTTAATTTCACTTTAAAACCAATTAAAAAGATAACCTAACCATATAAATAAATTATATTAAAAGGCACTTTTGAATTAAAATACAATATTTTTCACTATTCTTTAAAAAAATGAACTTTATCTGAAAAATTCCAAAAATTTACACAAAGTAAATTTTTTATGTCCCCATTATAAAGAAGGATTTTATTTGATCATATATAATTTATTAAAGTGACCAAAACTATATTTAAAAAGGGTTCTCCATTAAAAGGCGATAAATCGTCATTTTAATGTAAATTATGCTTAAAATTAGATTCATTCACATTTTAAGCCTCTAACTTTTTATTGGATAATGTAAATACATTTAAAAATCATGTATAATCATATTTTATTTAGTTTTGTTCCTTCCCACCAATACAACAACTAGGAGTTAACTTCTATTTAAAATAATAATATTATATTATTAGTGTGCCACGTAAGATTTCAAAGAAACCCGTTGTTGCGTATCAGGTACGCTATCGAACATAGCGACCCTTTTAAAGTAAAATTAATATTTAACTCAAAAATATTAATAAATATGAAATATGTCTTATTCTTCATTTATCTGGGATGTTAAATTTAAAAATAATTGTAACATTATTTTATGAACATTAGTACACACAGGTTTAATAGTCTTGTGATGCACTTTTTTTTCATAACATTATGCTATATGTATAATCTACATGATTATATCTTTATTTAAAATTTTTATAGTTTTTAATTGTTTAAAAATGATTTACTTAATATATTAACTATTTTATATTAATATTTCATAACTAAATATAAATATTATTTGTAATTATATGTTTTTTAGTGATGATTAAATAGAGAAAGGTAATATTCATTTTATTACATTGATTTTCACTAACAAGTGTCAGGTAGATATTGGATATGTACAAGATAATTGTAGTTCTCAGTTTTAAAAGATCTTGGAGATATCTTCAAGATTTTTACCATATTCTATTATATATTACTCTACTCAAATTGAAAGATCTATTGTGATACATCTTCAACATTCTTGATACCCTTAATTGTTCACCATATTCTATGACTTCTGCACTCTTTTTGTGACCACCAAAGGACTCCAACTTAAACTTTTTTTCCTTCCAAGTGATAAATGATCATCAAGATTAAAATTATTATACATTTTTATCATATGATATATTTCTTGTATTTTTTATTTATTTAATCTATTTCTTTATGTTTTCACTATTTTCATGTTTTGGTTTATACTTTCCCCATAAAAAGTAGGTCTTTCTTTTCTTTGGTTATTCTATCACCCAAAATAAAGTTTGGATTGTGACTCGTGATCAAAATTTAGGATACATACTAGTTTGAGTCTCCTATAAAAATTCTCGGTTGTGTCTCTAGTGTTTTTAAAAGGAAGTGTCTGCAATAAGGTTCTCACACCTTTAAAAGTGTTGTTCTTAGTGGGCACAAATCTCCTAAAGGACTAGAGAAGGTTGAGGAGTGGACTAGGATCTTGGTAATATAAACCACTATAAATCTTATGTTCATTCTATTTTATTTCCACTACAACTTAAATCAAGAACACTGTACTCACCACTATTTAATATTTTATAAACTCTTATTGTTTTTGTATTTAAATTTTAAAATAACTATTCACACCCTATAGTCATATTTTTCATGAATAAAAATCCAACACTGGTGAGTCAAATCATAATAGATCATATAATCATAACATGAGAAAAACGGTATGATAACATGATTTGAAAATTTTAAAACCATACCCTACAAATAATAAATCATAATCTTAAGTCATGGAATTAAGCTTGGAATTTTATAAGATTTGAATCATAAAGGACTAAAAAAACATAAGCCATGAGAGAATAACTTTGGCTCATGACATGGAATTTTGGAATACACATAATCATAGAAAATAATTTACCTAGTAGTCAAGGATCAATTCCAAGACTATCATAGTGTATTTGTTTCACTCCCCAAACTATCTTATTAGTCAAGATTCACTTATAAGAATATCATAGTGGATAAAGTCCCTTACTCAATGGGGTTTACTCCCCATTATAGTCTTGGTTATCTCATGAGATATCGACATTTACCTAATTAATTGGAGGGATATATATCTCCCACCCATAACATAATGAAAATAATACATATGTGTGTTGCATGATCATAAACCATTCATCACATCAGAACCCATGAAAAGAAATGGGTTTCATAAACATTTCATTATATCATAACCTATGGAAAATGAAAGAGATTTATGAAAATAATACCATCATAAAAATAAACCATCCATAAAAATATTAAGGATGGAATCCTTGGATCATATTTAAAGTAAATAATAAGAAACTTTAAAGAAATTTACTGTCTATGAATTAAAATATCATTAAAACATTCTTAAAGAAAACAACTTATCCATTTTTAATTAATTTCTTAAAAATCTAAAACTTTCAAAATATTATAGAAAAAAATTCATTGAAATTAACCATGGGAAATTTTAAAGTAATATTAAAATAATTAATCCCTCATGACATAGGGAAATTCAGTTCATTCCATATAAGTTAAAAAAATGTTCCTTTTACACTTTTGTAAAAAAGTAAAAAATCACCTCATTCATAAAATAAAAAAATATTCCTTTTAACCATTTTATAAAAAACACGTATTGAAATGAATTTAAATAATAATATAATAATAGTAAAAAAATTCTTTAAAACATTTTTAGAAAATAAAGATATAGAAGAAAATGGGTTTTTGACCAAAGAGAGAAATAAAGTCGATTTTCATTAAAAATATATTATTAGTTTCTTGCATACATAAGATGAGTGAAATTAAAGGAAAACATGTATTTTAAATATATAAATATTGTACTATAAAATTATTGAGTTTATTGAGAGGTAGTTTATAATATTTCATCATCAAAGGCATAGTCATAATCAATCCTGATAAATAATGAGATTGTGACATAAATCCATTAGATCAATTTATCCACAATTTGAAATAACTCTAACATAGTATAATAATAAATATAAATTTATTATAATTCTATAACAGATTCATGGTTGTAATGACCCATGTTTTTCGACTAGATGATATTCTAATGGAAGTTGAATTTCTATCATTTGGTGGACTGTCTGTTTTCTAAACCAAATCTTGGATCATAATTCTGAGGGTTATATCACTTAAATGTAATGTTTTTAGGTTTGGTTTAAGGCCTAATAGATGCCTTGGGAGTTTCTTTAAGTTTCAAAAGTGTAAAACCCTAGAAACTCAAAACCAGAAAAGACCAATAGGGGCACACAATTTATTTGATACTATATAACCCTCTAGGAGAAACTATGAAACTGATCTAGTGGAGTTGGTGGTCTCACACAATTTTTTATAACCATACAAGAGGGGCCGAATGGATTTGATGTTTTTTAGGTTTTTGATAGAGGATAATTTCACAATTTTCATATAATTTCCCAAAACATACACATGAACATTTCCATAACCCTTCTTAAGCATAAGCTACATAAAGTTTGCACACGATTTGTCCAACCGTGCACCCAAACCATGTGCCTCATTAATGGGGTGAAATTACCATTTTCCCTTACATTCTTTTATTATCTTCCCCTCTCTTTTCTTCTCTTCCTCTAACCTTGTGAGGCTCCTCCTCTTCTCTCATGGGGCTCCTACTTCCCCATGCTAGGCATAAAGTTTTCTCCCTCATCTAAAGTCAAATTCAAGCTCCATACATCTCTATGGATTCCTACAGGTAATCTCTTGAACCTTTTTTTTATTTATCTCACTCTCGAGGAAGTTATTATGGCATGAGTTAATTCTTCCAATTTTCAAGGTGTTCATACGTTTATTCAATTTATCTCAAACCAGACCAAATAAAGCCTTGATATTGGATGTGTGGGTCATACATGGTATAAGGTAGGTAGTATATTACTTTTTCCTAAAAAGTTTCATTGATTTATAAATTGTGTTTTTATGCTATGCGGTGGAATTTTTGTGTGACGCCTCCAAAATGGAATATTTAAATAATAAATCCCAATGCCTTATCTCTAGTATCCATGACATGTAAAATTATTATTATTGTTGGTATTGTGATTTGAATTTAATTATCCCCCAAGGGTGTGCCCCTTGAATAAACTTAATTAATCAATTTTTTTTCTAATAGAAACCTCTTGATGAAGTGTGATATCTTTAAAACTATAAAAATTTATTTATTAGGAACATGATAGAATGTGTTACTCCCCAATGTTATCTCATAGTGACCAAACCACCTCTTTAGGATTTAGAACATTATTTATTAAAATAATTGCATGAATTTTATGTCATGATCGTTAGCCGGGACTTTTAACACCAAATTCATGTATGATGTGACTTTCAGGGATGGTACAACTGACCCTAATACAATTATCAAGTGCCTAGAATGGTGTAGTAATGGAAAGGATCAATTAATCAAATATATATCTTGCATATGGGCATTTACCTCTTCTAGTGACTTGATTATTATTTTGGAATGCTTATGTACGTGGCCACACTTATTGTATAAGTGGAATGTTTATGGGTTTTGACCTCCTTCCTATTAAAAGTTTAATTTTTAAATGTTTAAAGAGTTGTTTATTCCTCAAGCGATACTTGAGTTCATTTTTATAGAATAATGAGGATGATATAATGGCTTTTTGAGGCCTTATACATTGGGAGATATACATGTTATATCTTGGATTGGCTCATAGTGTGTGTTACTTACACCCATACGAGTGACACCGATTCCCATGGGAGCACCTGTTAATAGGATTAGTGGAAATATGGTTACACCATGCCATGAGTGAGACTCAGACACCTTTGTGAGATATAAAGGATGGGCTTAGAGGGGAATTTCTTTACTTTACATCGACTGTGATACTTGGAAATCCATTTATGGATTCTATGGATGGACTCTTTCGAATTAGAAAATTATTATGCTCCCAGTGAGATACATTGGTTACTTTATAAGGATCAACTTGGACAGGACTAGGATTCCATTCAATTAAATTCAAGATATGTGCATAATAAATTCTAACATTACATGAAATTTAAGATTAAGAATGGATAAATGTTATCCCAGGACTAGTTTTCTAGGACAACTGACATGACTAGGCTTGGTCCTTCCTTTCTAATTATTATATTATTTACCCATGGTTACATCCCATAAATTTTATACTGGTTCACCTCAGTAAGAGTCATTTATGGATTAGGCTGAAGCAGGTATGGTCCGACCAGGTGTTCTTGGGGAACCTGAGGTAGACTTGGTTATTTATTTATTTTTTATTACTGCTTTAATTTTAACATACACGCACACTTATTATTTTATATACATGAACTGAATTATTCTATAAAAACCATTGGTGGTGGCCTAATGAGTATAACTCACACCCTGATTGGACATCCATTGCACTAGGTTACCCAAGCTGATCCTCTTTTTCATAGGTCCTTGATCCTTTTCTTATGTTTTTCATTGTGCCTGGGAGTTAGGTGCATATGACCGATCTAATACTTAGGATGCTTGAGGAGATCACCCACATGGAATTTTATTCTTTTATTTTTCTATGTATTATAGAATATCACCTGATATATGATTCTTTCTTTATTAGGCAGCATCACATGGACATGCATGCATGGTTGTATTTGGAATTTTCCACGTTTACTCAATTATTATATTTATATTCTACTGACCCGTATTTCATTTATTACTTCTCATGCTGTTGTCGTTTACTTATTTTATGATATACCATTGTGATACTCTAACCATGAGGGTATAATATCCCCACTGTACCATTATTAGACCCTCACTGCTAGTTGAAAACCTTTGGTGTATGGGGAGCTGTTCTTGAGGCCATGTGGTGACCGGTCCAACTATCGTTTTTAGTAGTCAGTCATGATAGGACACTATAAAGTTGTATTTGAGGTTTTTTTCCTTTTTTCTTACTATTTTTGGCTTCTAGTTAGAATAATAGGAATGTGTCAATTATTGGTAAATATCCATGCCTGAGAGTGATCGACCAACATATAGGGAAAAGTCCAATTGGATAAGACTAGGATTGCTGATCGTGCTGTTCATTATTATAGTTGATTTTAATTTCACCTTGATTGATTGGAGTACATTCCACTACTTATTGATTTATGGGATTACTGCATTTAGCCTTGTCCTAGTATGATAAAGAGGGAGCATTACATGCATCATTATAGGAATGTAGGAATTCACTTTCCATGCATATACCATTCCATGTAGATTACATTGTTAGGCCATTTGAAATTTTGGATGTGCCTTGTGTGTTATTTTTATACTTGTTATATGTCATACTAGGTGTTTTTAGTAACATTCCTAAATTTTAAATACTTAGTTATTTCATTTAATTATTGTTTATAACATGTTTAAGTGTTTAATTATTATGTTTTCCTTGAATGTTATGCCAAGATTCTATGATTTTAGTGATATTATTAGCATCTCTTCTATATTCCATGTTAAGAATTTGAATAACATGTTTAGTTTTCACCTACTTAGGTATTTTATTAGAATGCTTCTATAAATTAAATTATCATGCGTTTCTTATATTCCATGTTTGATTGTTTCCTGATTATGTAGTAGATTTCCATGTTTATTTTAAATTCTTAGGATTATTTAGAATTCCTAGTGATTATTTTTGAACTTTTGATTTCCAAACATTTTTAGGTGACTAATTAATGTTCTTGTTCCTAATTTATATGCTTCAATTCTTGTTTAGCATGGGATGATAAATTATGGTTACAGTAAAATGGGAACTAATTTCCAATTTGTAAAGTGTATGAGCACTTTATATAGTGGAATTCAGTGACCAAAATAATCAAACCATTGTATATGCACTTTATATACTTAAATTTTATTAAATAAATGTTAAGGATATTGAATTATATTCTAAATTTTAGATAAAATGGTTACGAATAGATGGGATCTGCCTAAAATTTGTAAAGTATATGAGCACTTTATAAATTGAGAAGTGGTAACCCATATAACTAAAACATCTGTTATGAGCCTTACATTTAGAAATTGTTTCAAATATAAATGTCATTAAATTTGTGACCTAAACTTATTTGGTTTCCTTATAAATTCTTGTAACCCTATTACTTGGAAATAATGACTAGTGTGACTAAATTCCTAAATGCACAACTGGACCCAAGTAGGCCAGTTGAATCATGTTGCTTAAGAAATGAACCTCTAAGGGTGTTTTAGATACTAATGATTAAAATGTTTAGGTTGATTTTAGTTGAACCTAAAATGGATTAACATTACCCTAGTAGGTCACCTTTTCCATACTATGCTTATTACTAAACCCCATGGGGGTATACTGGTATCATGTGTGTTGGTAATTTAAAGTGTAAGTAGCTATTATATGATTTAAATATAAACATAATTTAGTATCTTACTTGACCATTACCTTTTTATTAATAAAATAACTTTTTTCCTTTGATCTATACTTATACGAGTCATTAGTTAATTAAATGGCCAATTACAACCTAAAGGGTGTTTTCCTCTATAGATTAAAATTCTAATTTTATTTAATTAATTAAAACTATGAGAATTTATAAGTAAATTAATTAATTTTAAAATGGGGATTTGTGTAATATATTACTTAATAATGATAGGATTCATGTTAATGAATTTATGTTAAAAAGGTAAGTTCAATATAATTTCCCTGAGTGCCTTGTAGATTTGCCCAAAAAAAGTAACTAATACTTTTTATTTATGATTGGTATTAGTTTTTATTTAAATCTAAACCATGAAATGTTTAATTAATTTAATGAGGCCCAATTTAAGGCCTTCAAATGAATCCTTAAGAGGTGTTGTTTTCCTTAACTCTTGTGTAATGATAGTTTAAATGTTTTCCTTGAATTTTATCTTAATGCGGAACATGATAATTTCTATAGGTTTCTCCTTCCTTAGTCTAAACCTAAATGATAGAACCTTAATCCTAGTGATATTTCATAGGCATGACCTCATTTTGGGTCAATGATTTATGCTTCTGTTAGGGGATTGACCATTGTAGCTAGTTTCCTCATACCTTCAAAGTCCTTGATATTTTATTGTATACCTTTTCAAGTGTGTGGTATTATTCAAGTTCCATAGTCTCTTGTAGGAATATTAGTTTCTAAAATCAAAACTTTGTTTGGAAGAGTGGTCATGTAGTGTTTTGAACCTCGTTTTAAGAGTGAGCATCATATATTACTCATTTCTGGCATGTTAGAAATGACTAAGGTATGATTTACTGCTTAGTGGGTTGTGTGACCCCCTCTTCCTATTACTATTCCTCATGGATGGGTGACTCGGTATGTGGAAATCTAGATTAATAGTCATATGGGAATATGTGAACTTGGATTAAATATTTTTTATAAACCATAAATACATGAATTCATAGGGCTAATAAACCTATGGGCAATATCAATGATGTTCCATTTTTCTCAAGGAGTACGTTGGTGTATGCGGTTCCCATCAAGTTGTTAAAGTTTGCAATGAACTATTTAAGTTTGGTGTTAACCATATAATCTTGAGATTTTACACTTGAATATTAGGTTACCTTCGGGGTAGGTGGATCTAGCCATTAGATGAAATAAACTCATACCAATGTTTGGGATGATGTTTTAAATAGGATTAGGTGTTTTATAATACTGTTAAATTGTTTGGATTTCACACCTAATGCCTTGACGTATGGGAGTGTGACTAAGAGAATAATCACATGTACTCCTAGTGAAAACCTATTCAAGTGCACTATTAAGTGGATGGTTTATTTACCTTTTTGAGTTAACTCTTAGTAAAATCATGTTATCCACATTCAGGACCTATAATCAGTAGTTCATGGAGCATGTTCCATGGGGGAAAGTTCTCTTCTTAGTAAATCTAACAACAGGGACACTCCTAATATTGGGATAATCATGTCAATTCTGGTTAAACATGTCATTACAAGTATAATACACACAACCAAGAAGGAAATTTGGGAATGGTTAGTTCCACAATTTTTTTCCTTGGGGCTAGGGAGTTACAAACCATGTCAGTGCTTTCAAGGTAGAACAATGATGAATGGGTGGATATGTATGAATCCTTTGTAAAAAACTTTATTCAAGGAAGGAATTTAGTGTTTATTATTAATCAAGAATGAGATTCCTTGGGTGGAAAAGGCACCATGGTTTGTTTGTGACAATGTTTCGACAGGTGAAGCCAAGTTCCTTCTAGAATAAGTTAACCATTGGTGTTTCAACTATTCTTCCTTTATTTTATTGAGTGGTTGGGTGGAAGCCATACCGAGCACCTCATCTTGGGTATGATAGGCGTGTCTTTGATCTTCTTGGTATTTACTAATACCCTCTTAGTGTACCCTTGTTTGAGATGATCATATCCCCTATCTTGACCTTTTCTGGGTACACTGAGAGAGTGTTGTTTTTACACCATGAAAAATGTGAACACCGTTAATCTTGGTAAGTAAGCTCCATGGGAGTTAGGATTTTAAATTAGGGTAAGTATAAGGGCATGGTTGTACTAAGTGATACATGGGTTCCCAAGATGGAACTCCTTGGATAGACTCATGAGAACCAACCATTTTCCTTTTAAATTGACTGCTCGGAAGATGCCTCTTTGCTCTTAGTCAGGGTCATGATACATGGATTTTCAGCTTTATACCAACGTATCACTTATAAATTATGAATGTAGTTTTCCTTGGATGAGATCCTTGGACTCGAGTTGATGATTTTGAGGTTACCCCAAACCTCGGTCAAGCTCAGTTGAGATGTTTAATGGGTAATGATCTAAGTGTTATGGATCTGGAATACGCCCATGTTCATGTTGGGAATAAAAATTTAAATGGATATTTCATCTAGAGACATCACCAGAAGCTGGTTACAGGATTCAATGAGTATACTAGAAGCAAATCTCAAGTCTAGTTTTTGAAAACACCATTATTTTAAGCCAAGTGTTTTTAGGGTTGTCAACTAGAAGAAGATAAAATTGACATATCAATCTCTTTTCATATAGTTAGTGAGGAACTACTTAAGTAGTTGGATGATGTTTTCATGAAAAGATAGATTAACAATTCATTAAAGTTAATTTCCATGCCAAGAGGATCATTAGAATGATGAGGGTATGCTTTAATCGAACTTCCCATTAGAGGTACCATGATTTAGAGTTTGTATTATAAAAGGGCAAAACCTATAGTGGGGATAATCATCTACTTAATGTTTTAAGAAACAATGATGTGATCATGTATCTAGACAAAAATAATCAGGTAAGCACCATTTTAGTGTTTCAGTCAGAAAAAAAGAATTGGACCGGGTCTTGACGACTTATGTTTCATATGATAAAGTGATGATTGGAGGTGAATTGGGAGTCAAGGAATGAAACAAGACCATTTTAATTTGTATTTATGACCTTTTTAGGTTGGGTGTTTTTTGTTTCCCCAAGGCTTCTCAAGGACAAGAAGTTTTAAGGTGGAGAGGTTGTAATGACCCATGTTTTTAAACCAGATGAAATTCCAAGGGAATTTGAATTTCTATCATCTGGTGGAAAAAATATTTTTTAAAATGAACCTTATATTATAATTTTTAGGGTTTAACCACTTAAATATTATGTTTTTAGGTATGGTTTAAGGTCTTATAGGTTCCTCAGGTGTTCCATCGAGTTTAAGAAGTGGAGGACCTCAGAAACTCAAACCTAGATAAAGCTGACATGGGTGATCGATTTGTCTAAAACCGTGGAACCTCCAAGAGAAAACGTGCGACTGATCTAGTGGATCTAGAGGTATCATATGGTTTTGTCTAATCATGTGATAGGTTATGTATGAACTTTTGGTTTTCTGTAGGTTTTTGACAGAGTAGAACCACACAATTTGCACCTGGTTTCCTAAACCCTACGCATGAACTGTGTGAGCACCCTCTTTAAGAAGAAGCCCACACATAGTTTTGAGAATGTTTTTCCATACCATGCACATGAACCGTGTAATCCCCCTCCTTAAATTGTAACAACCCGAATCTGGAGCCACTCAACTAGTGCCCCGTGCCCGGTTCACCACATGACCTCAAGCACATTTCCCCAAATTCTAGAGGCTGTTGACTAGCAGTGAGGGCCTTGGTAAGTTATTTGGGGAAACTATGCCCTCATTTGGTAAGGTATACAAGGTAAAAGAAATAACAGTCAATTACGGAAGTAGTAAACAACATACAACAACTGAAACCAAACAACGAAATCAATGAATATATATAGTAATAATGATAATGATGAAGCAGGTACAAGTAACTAAGGAAAGCAGCAAACCCAACAACGTGATGAAATACAACTGAAAACAAAGTACTAAGAGTAATAACAACTCTAGCAGCATAGCAAGACTAAGCTCGGTCCTATGCTCTCCATCTCTATCCAGTAATCATGTACCTAAAGTAGAAGGGCCACAATACCTATCCACATCTGCAACCATATAACCTATTTGGGCCAAAAAGCAGGACCCAAACAGGGTGTGAGACTAATCCCAGTAGGAAATCACCGCAAGATCTGTGCCCTAATGTCAGTGAGCAATATTGCAAAATTAAAGGAAATAAATTCAGCAGAGAAACATAGGTATACCAAAGTAACAATCCTACAAATATCCATTCACATTTATTTATTAATTTAATACAATCATTTAATTATTAACCAATGAGTCTAACAACAGTTCTATATTCTCAAGGCACAGAAAGTAACATAACAGGTATCTCAACAGACTACCTAGACAACAAGCATTACAAACCTAAGATTTTTCTTTGGCTTGGTGGACTCGTCACAACCAAACAAAAAAATAATAATACTGACTCTCTAGGTGGCTTCTACTGGCAGACCCATCTAGTCAAATAATTATACAAGGCATAGACACTATGGGAATCTCTCACCGTCAATTCCCCTATGGTCTTGCAATGATGGCTATAGACTCTTTGAAGAAGCACTTACATCTAATTCCTCATGTGGTATCGATATGCGCGTAAAATAAGGACACTCTTGGGAAGCACAAAGTCCAATTCCTGTAGGTCCTGCGTAAAAAACTAATTTATAACAGACTCTCTAGGGAAGCCCTTAATCGTCAATTCCCTCATTAGTCTACTACACCAGGTTCACACAGCCCCGAGCAGTCTATTCGTGCGTAATCGACTATCATCATCCCTAAGTAAGTTCAACAACTACTTGGATAATAGATACATTTCATCAAAATCATATAAATAGCAGGAAATACATGCAATCAGCTATAACAAGGCAGAAAAACAATGCTACAAGGTTTGCCTCACAGGCAACCTAAGACAAACGGTGATAAAAAACCAAAGCAAGGGAAATCACCCATGGGTGATCCTCGAACATGCAACCAAGCATATATTATTATCAATTAACCTCAATCAAACAAGCAATCTAAGGAAATTAAACAATGGAATTAAAATCCCTAACTCGGGATACCCGATACATGGGTATCTGACACTTTTTGCACAAAAACTCAAATACATTCAACATAGGGCAACAAACCACCTACCTTGATCCTAGGAGATCAATATACTTGATCCACAAAGATTGATTATCCTTAGAATGACAAAGATCTGAGAAAAAGTCCAAAACACTCAACCCATGATATCTTGAGAAAGAGGAAAAAACATGGAATGAAACTTAAGAATAAGAGAGAACTCACCGCTGCGATTCCAACGAAATTGATGGATTTTGATTTGGGTAACTGGTGAAGGATCGGTGGTTCAGAGAAGAATCGGCCTCCTTGGATGCTCTGGATGGAATTAGGCATAGAAGAAGATAGAAAATGGGATTAGATGCGACCCCGGTCCGATTAATGAAATAAAAAGAAAATTACACGGTGTGTACTTCATGAGTAGACAGTGTGTACTCGCCCCTTTTGTACACCGCATTAAGTGGCCTCCACCTCATTGCTACACCCCGTGTGTGTGGCCTAGACACGGTCAGCACACAGCCTCGTGCAGGAGAAAAGTACACGGCGTGTACTCATAAAGTATATAGAGTGTACTTCAAAAATTTCCAGAAACTCCTATTTTCTCAAAAACTTCAGAAAAAGGAAATACATACCTGAAAAGAAGATCCAAGTTCTTACAAACTTCCCCCTTAAATAAATTCTTCCCCGAATTTCCCTAGCAAGGCGATGAAGAAGAAACCTTGAACAACTCTGGCCACTGTGATCGCATATCGGCCTCTCTCTCCCAAGTCTTGTCGTGCTCACGGCCGTGCTGCCATATCACCCGTACTAGAGGAACAAAACGGACACAGAGTGCCTTTTTTCTATGATCGACAATGCTGATAGGATGCTCCTTTAATGATGCATCCTACTCCAGCTCAACCTCCTTGGGTCGAAAAATATGAGTCAAGTCTGAGAATTAGTGTCAAAGCTGAGAAACATGGAAGATGTCGTGCATATCCTGATATCTCTGAGGTAACTGCAACCTATAAGCAACCGGCCCGACTCTCTCCAGAACCCCAAATGGCCCGACGTATCTCGGTGAAAGCTTACCCTGTCTACTGATCCTCCTGTGTCCCAACCTCAGGGTAACATGTAGGAAAACCTGATCTCTGACCTTGAACTGCAGAGGTCGTCTCCGCTGACCAGCATAAGATTTATGACGAGATTGTGCAGTAGCCATCCTCTTCCGAATCAGCTCTATCTGCTCTGAGGTCTCCTGAACAAGATGAGGTCCCAGCAAATCTGCCTCTCCTGCCTCCAGCCAGCACAAAGGTGATCGGAATGGCCTACCGTACAAAGCCTCATAAGGTTCCATCTGAAAAGTTGCCTGAAAACTGTTGTAATAGGCAAACTCCACAAGAGTAATATGCTTCTCCCAAGAACCGCCAATGTCCAGAATGCAAGCTCGGAGCATATCCTCAAGCAACTAAATCGTGCACTTTGACTGGCCATCTGTCTGGGGATGGTAAGCTGTACTCAGAAGTACCTATCTACCCAAATCTTTCTGTAGCCCCTGCCAAAAATCCAAAGTAAAGCGGGCGTCCCTATTCGAAATGATAGTACTCGGAACCCCGTACAAGCGCACAATCTCATGGACGTATAACCGTCCAATCTCATCGACACCAAAAGTTTCCTTTATTGGAAAGAAGTGAGCAACCTTCGTGATCCTATCAATGAAAACCCATACCGTGTCGTTCCCTCTTGACGGTCATGGTAACCCTGTCATGAAGTCCATCGCGACATCATTCCACTTCCACTCAGGAATGGGTAACTGCTGCAAAATCCCTACTGGCCGCTGGTGTTCTGCCTTCACCTGCTAACAAGTGGAACATCTCATGAAAAAACCAAGAACATCTCTCTTCATACCTAGCCACAGGTACTGGCAGTGTAGATCACAATACATCTTGGTGATTCCAGGATGAACTGTCCAGATAGAGGAATGAAAGTCTCACATCATCTCCTCGCGTATATCTGCCGGCACCCATACTTTTCCCTGGAAACCCAAGATCTCATCCTCGCCAAAGGTCCATTCAGGAAGAGGGTATTCTCTAGACACACTTTCCCATAGGAATAGGACTTCAGAATCTGATAACTACCTCATCCGGACTCGGTCAAGAAGCGTAGAGTTAAAAACTACAGAAGATAGGAAAATCTGCTTCTGTCTATCATGCACCTCCAAATGCATTTCAGAGAACAATGCCATAAGCTGCCACTCACTGCTGGCCTCATGAACTGCCTGTATCTGAGTTCTCCTACTCAGTGCATTAGCCACTGCATTGCCTTTCCCAGGCGTATAGGCAAGCTCGAAGTCGAAGGACTGAAGATACTCGACCCACCTCCACTGTCTCAAATTCAGGTCACGCTGTGTGAAGATGTACCTGAGACTCTTGTGGTCAGTATATACCACAAAATTCTCTCCTAGAAGGTAATTACTCCAACAACGCAAATCATGAACAACTGCAGCCAACTCCAGGTTGTGCGCAGGATAATTCCTCTCATGTGGCCTCAACTGCCGAGATCCATACACAACAACATGATCCTCCTGCATAAGCACTGATCCTAGCCCGATGCCGGATGCATCATAGAAAACTGTATAACTCCTACCCGGCTCTGGAAAAACTAGAATCGATGCCAGAGTCAACCTCCCCTTCAGCTTCTAAAAGGATGAATCACAGGCTTCTGACCAAACAAACTTTACCCCCTTCTTAGTCAAGCCCATCAACGGCGCTAATAATCATGAGAAGTCCTTTATAAACCACCTGTAGTAACCAGCCAGCCCTAAGAAACTCTGTACCTTGAAGACATTCTTTGGCTACTCCCAGGTAACTACTGCTCTCACCTTCTCTGGGTCTACTGATACCCCTGTCTCTGAGATTACATGACCCAGGAAGTGGATCTCGTCCATCCAAAAGTGGCACTTTGAGAGTTTAGCATATAACTGATGCTCCCTCAGTGTACTCAAAACGATCTCAAGATGGGTTGCATGGTCTTGTAGAGTTTGAGAGTACACCAAGATGTCGTCTACGAAAACCACCATGAAGGAATCCAAGTAAGGATGGAACACTCTGTTCATCAGCACCATGAAGACTGCCGGAACGTTCATGAGACCGAACGGCATAACCAAGTACTCATACAGACCATACCTGCTCCGGAAGGCTGTAAGGGGTATATCAGATGGTCTAACACGCAACTGATGATAGCCGGATCTCAAGTCGATCTTCGAGAATACTATGGCTCATCAAAGCTGATCGAAGAGATCATCGATCCTCGGTAAGGGATATCGGTTCTTGACCGTCAATTGGTTCAACTTCCGATAATCCACGCAAAGCCTAAGGGTACCATCTACCTTCTTTGCAAAAAGGACAGGCGAACCCCAAGGAGAAGTACTGGGTCGGATGAAACCCTTTGCCTACAACTCCTCAAACCGCTTCTTGAGCTCCTGCAACTCAGTTGTAGCCATCCTATAAGAAGGAATGGACACCGGTGCCACTCCTGGAACGAGCTCAATCGAGAAGTCTACCTCACGCTCCAGAGGTAAACCTGAAAAGTCCTATGGGAAGACATCTCTGAAATGATCCACCACTGGAGGAAGGTCTAACTATGAAGTCCCCTGGTCATCCAGATAAAGACTAGAAAACTGGGACATAACCCCTCTTAGCCTATGATGCTCTGGTCCAGCTCTACCTACCTGGACATCCCACTCGTCTCTATGAAGAAAGGACCCACTGTCTGGTGATACGAAAATCACCCTGTGGCGATAGAAATCGACGACTGCCTGGAAGGGAACTAAACATTCCACCCCAAGAATGACACCGTAGCCTGTCATCTCTAGGACATAGAGATCCCATAATAAGTGAAACCCTACAACCTCTAGAGGGAATTCCTTGCACTGACATACGTTAGATGTCCTCGTTCCCAAGGGTGTGTCGAGAGTCAACATGCCAGCATACGAAAAGACACAGAGCCCAAGGATCTATACGATAGAAACATAGATAAATCTATGAGAAGAACCAATATCGAAAAGATATGAAGATAAAACTGAGGCTACTAAGATCATACCTCGAACTGTAGAGGGTCCGAGATCCTACTCCTGATGAATATGCTCTACAGGGAATGTATGGCCTGTACCGCGACCCTGTGTAGCAGCCTGGAAACCTTGATCTGCTCCTCCATGAGCCTGAACACTGCTTCCATGGCCTCTAACCTGACCTGGATGACCTGAAGAACTTTATCCCCCAGTCTGCTATGGAAGTGGTAACCCTGCTCTTATACGCAGGGTCGAAACTGATCCTCCTTCACTAGCTGCTGGAAGGGGAACCTTGCAAAAACGCTGTAGATGACCCATATTTCCGCAAGATCGGCACTCCACTGGGTCTCTCGGGAACTGGCACTTCTTATGCCTACTCCTCCCACACTGATAACACACCACTTGTGTTCCATAAGGGAGATATCATCTACCATAAATAATACCTCGCTTCCTCGGGTCGCCTCGGGTAAACTCTCGGTGGCACTTCCTGCTGTCTGCTTAAAAATAATCAGCCCTGGATACTGAACCGCCCTGGTCCACAGCTCCAGTCTCCCTCAGGTTCCTTTCCATGATCAGTGCCTGGTTTACTATCAGAGTAATAGAAGTCAACTGTAAGACATTCACCTGCGATCTGATCTCTAGTTTGAGTCCCTCCTCAAACTTCCTTGCTAAGAATAGCTCGTTATTCCCTAGGACGGGAGAGAAACACTGTAACTATGTGAAACAGGAGGAATACTCCATAACTGAAAGAGTACCCCACTGTAGGTTCCTGAAATCTCTTGCTCTGTCAACTCTCAGCGTCGCTGGGTAGAGGTAACGTACGCTAGAACTCATCCCAAGCCATAGTCTATTGGCGCCCTGTCTGAGAAACTACATCCCACCATCTTTTGTCGGAGTCTTGAAGCATGTAAATTGAGAGATTCACTATCCTATCTGAGGGTGTCTCCAAATGGTCTAATATGGATAACATGGCTTCTATCCATGACCCTACAGCCTGTGGTCCTCCATCCTCTGTGAACGTGGGGGGATGCTGCTGCTGAAAAACACGCGTCACCTCTGCCATAGTCGGGGCAGGATGATGAAATCCCTGGAAAGTCTGCATGAATCTCATGAAACCATCTCTGAAATGAGTGTTGGAACCAGTGTTTGGAATCACTGCAGGTGACATGTCCGGAACGATAGGCAGAACTACTGGTAGTCCCTGATCAGTCGCATCACGCGTACGATCACTGCCTGGTTCCTGTCGTGAAACGAGAGGAAATCTTGGTGCCATAGCTCTGAAATATCAAAACTCACCTTTATTAACAATGAAAACAGTTTCAACATAAGAGAGTAAAACAAAACAGGAGGAAAAAACCTTTAAAATTCGGAAAAAACATGACTACACGGCGTGTAGTATGGTTACACTGCGTGTTCCCTGAAATTTTACCCTGGGCGTGTACCTTGGCCATACATGGTTGTGTAAACAACCCGACTACACGATGTGTTCTCAAAATACATGGCGTGTACTAAACCTTTTTCTCCCTGCCCAGTTACTCCTACATGACTAAGTCACACGGACTGTACCGGCCGAAGACTACACGACGTGTTGAGGAAGACACGACGTGCACTAGACACGCCTTACCTGACCCATGTTGTTAGCAACATGGCCTGACACACGGCTGTCCCTTACACGGCATGTTCCGAACAAACACAGCGTGTATAGGAGAAGATAACACCAACCCATGTTGTTCGTGACACGACCAGGTACCTAGAACAATACTACACGACATGATCATACCAAACATGGCGTGTACTACCAGAGTTTTCCCGACCCGTGTTGTTAGTGACACGGCTGGCTACACAGTTTACCACTACACGGCGTGTACATACCATACAGGTCGTGTTCCTAAAGACCCTTTTATAGCCTCGTTTCCTTGTCCACATGGTCAGTGACACGGCTAAAAACTACACGGTGTGTATTTATAAAGTACACGCCATGTATTCTGGGTTTTTATGGAAAGTAGCCTCAGAATTGCACCGGAGCCCAGAAAACATAGAAAACAGAGGTTAAGGTGCCAAATTCCGATTCATGGGGGCCCATCCTCCCCGCGAATCAAAGCTTGGCATCATAACAATGCATATAACAAGAAATAGTATAAAAAACTCATGACCCACCAAATTCCGATCCTCAAGGGCCCATAACACCTCTAAGACCAAAGTTTGGCATCCGTGATAAATAAGCTCTAAACAACCGATACCCTATCCACATAGCAGGTATTTTATCACAGAAACTATCATAACAAAATGCATTGTCTATCACAAATTCTATCACAATAACATGAAATCTCTAATGCAACCTAGATGGCATGGAAAAATGCATGGCATGTGATTTTCTAACATGTACCTATATGATGCATGAGATGGAATACCCTCATTTCATTGGGTTGCAACAAAATAGAACCACAATCATATAAACCATAACATCACAAAACAAGTGCATCACCCATCGGTGAAATCAATTAAACTGTAACATTTGCAGAACTCGAAAATTACAACATTCAAGGTAATCTGGATTTTCCCCTATACACGGGTTCTAAAACGCTCAGGCATAGCTATTTACCATTTACCTATTCCATCCTATCCCTATCTAATGTCACCAAATAGTAAGTCAAATAGAAAAGGAAGAACCTCCTATGATACAACTTTGTAACGACCCGAATCCGGAGCCACTCAACTAGTGCCCCGTCCCCGGTTCACCACATTACCTCAAGCGCATTTCCCCAAATGCCAGAGGCTGTCGACTAGCAGTGAGGGCCTTGATAAGTTATTTGGGGGAAACCATGCCCTCATTTGGTAAGGTATACAAGGGAAAAGAAATAACAGTCAATTACGGAAGTCGTAAACGACATACAACTATTGAAACCAAACAACGAAAGCAATGAATATATATATAGTAATGATGATAATGATAAAGCAGGTACAAGTATCTAAGGAAAGCAGAAAACAAAACAACGTGTTGAAATACAACATAAAACAAAGTACTAAGAGTAATATCAACTCTAGAAGCATCACAAGCCTAAGCTCGGTCCTATGCTCTCCAGCTCCAATCAGCAATCATGTACCTGAAGTAAAAGGGACACAATACCTATCCACACCTGCAACCATATAACCTGTTTGGGCCAAAAATCTGGACCTAAACAGGGTGTGAGAATAATCATAGTAGGGAATCACCACAAGATCTGTGCCCTACTGTCAGTGAACAATATAGAAAAATTAAAGAAAATAAATGTAGGAGAGAAACAGAGGTATACCAAAGTAACAATCCTACAAATCTCCATTCACATTTATTTATTAATTTAATAAAATCATTTAATTATCAACCAAGGAGTCTAACAACAGTTCTATATTCTCAAGGCACAATAAGTAACACAACAAGTATCTCAACAGACTACCTAGACAACAAGCTGTACAAAACCAAGCTTGTTATTTGGCTTGGTGGACTCGTCACAACCAACCAAACAAATAATAATACTGAATCTATGGGTGGCTCCTACTGGAATACCCCTCTAGTCAAATAATCATACAAGGCACAGACACTCTGGGAAGCTCTCACCGTCAATTCCCCTATGGTCTTGCAACGATGGCTACAGACTCTTTGAGGAAGCACATACGTCTAATTTCTCCTATGGTCTCAATACATGCGTAAACTAAGGACACTCTTGGGAAGCACAAAGTACAATTCCTATAGGTCCTAAGTATGAAAATAATTTATAACAGACTCTCTAGGGAAGCCCTTAATCGTCAATTCCCTCTTTAGTCTACCGCACCAGGTTCACATAGCCCCGAGCAGTCTAGTCATGCATAATCGACTGTCAGCATCCCTAAGTAAGTTCAAAAACTACTTGGATAATATCTATAATGCATCAAAATCATATAAACAGTAGGAAATACATGCAATCAGCTATAACAAGGCAGACAAACAATGCTACAAGGTTTGCCTCACAGGAAACCTAAGCCAAACGGTGAAAAACAATCAAAGCAAGGTAAATCACCAACAGGTGATCCTAGAACATGAAACCAAGCATATATTACTACCAATTAACCTAGAAAAACAAGAAATCTAATGAAATTAAACAATGGAATCAAAATCCCTAACCCGGGATACCCGATACATGGGTATCCGACACTTTTTGCACAAAAACTCAAAGACATTCAACATAGGGCAACAAACCACCTACCTCGATCCTAAGATATCGATATACTTGAGCCACGAAGATTGATTATCCTTATAATGACGAAGATCTAAGAAAACATCCAAAACACTCAACCCACGATATCTTGAGAAAGAGGGAAAAACATGGAATGAAACTCAAGAAGAAGAGAGAACTCACCGCTGCGATTCCAACGAAATCAACATAGTTAGATTAAGGTAACTGGTGAAGGATCGATGGTTCCGAGAAGAACCGGCCTCCTCAGATGCTCTCGACGGAATTACGCATAGAATAAGAGAGAAACATGGATTAGATGCGACCCCGGTCCGATTAATGAAATAAAAAGAAAAGTACACGACATGTACTTCATGAGTAAATGGCATGTACTCACCCCTTCCATACACTGCATTAAGCAGCCTCCACCTCATTGCTACACCCCGTGTTTGTGGCCTGGACTCAGCCAGCACACGACCTTGCGTGAGAGAAAAGTACATGGCGTGTACTTCAAAAATTTCCAGAAACTACTCTTTTCTCAAAAACTTCAAAAAAAGGAAAGACATACCTGAAAAGAAGATCCAGGTTCTTACATTAAATTGAATCCCTTGCATGATTGAAGCATAGTTTGGCCAATCGTGAACCTCATTATTGGGGTAAAATTACCATTTTCCCCTAATTTATTTTATTTTCCTCCCCTATTTTTCTTCTCTTCCACCTACTGCATGAGGATACTACTATTCTCACATAGATATCCTTTTTATCCATGCTATGAATAGAGTTTTCTACCTTGTATGAAGTTGGATTTGAGCTCCATTGGTCTCTATGGATTCCCCTAAGATCTATATTCCACTTAAATATTTTTCTATTTCTATCTCTGTCTCTCTCTCAAGGAATTTATCATGGTGCAAGACAATTCACCCTATTTTTAGGGTGTTCATATGATTATTCAATTTTTATTAAACCATACCAAATCAAGCCTCGATAGTGGACATGTGGGTTATCCATGGTATAAGTTATTTGTTCTATAGATTTCCCCACAAATTTTTGTTGATTTATAAAGCGCGCTTTTGTGCTGCGCACTGGTATTTTTGTGTGATACCTCCAAAATGGGATATTTAAATTATAAATCCTAATGGATTACCTCTAGTATCCATAATATGTTAAATTAGAATTGATTTTGGTCTTGTGATTTGATTTATTTCACTCTCATGGGTGTGCCCCCTGAATGACCTTAATTAATCAATTGTTTTCTAATCAAAACCCCTTGATGAGGTGAACTGTCTTCAAAACTACAATATTATATTTGTTTGTAATGTGATAGAATATTACACTCCCTTATGTTATCTCCTAATGACCAAACCACCTCTTTAGAAGTTGGTACCTTCTTTATTAAATGAATTGAATGAATTGTATGGCATGATCATTAGTCTGGTCTTTTGACACCAAATGCTTGTATGATGTGGATATCAGGGGTGATACACCTAGCCCTAATAAAATCACCAAATTCCTTGAATAGTGTAGTAATAAAAAGGATCACTTAATCAAATAGATATATTGTATATGGACATGGCCTTCTTCTTGCAATTTTCTTATTATTCTGGCATGCTTAAGTACTTGGACTCCCTTATTGTATAAATAGAATATTTATAGATTTATCCATCCTCCTTGTTATAAGTTTAATGTTTAAATGTTTAAAGATTTTTTTTATTCCTAGAGTGATACTTGGGTTCATTTTTATAGAACTCTGAGGACATGATCATTGCTTATTGAGGCCCTATATACTAGGATCAGGACATGCTATATCTTGGATGGGCACACCATGCGTTTTACTTACCTCTAGATGAGCGACACCAATTCATAGGTGATAAATCCTGGATGGGATAAATGTAAATATGGTTACACCATTCCATGAGTGACACTCATAAAACTTTGTGAGATACCATGGATGGGATTGTAGGGGACATGTTTTACTTTATACCTAGAGTGATACCTAGAAATCCATTTATGTATTCTGTGTATAGACTCTTTCATCTTAGAGATTTATTACACTCATGGTGAGATATGTAGGTTCCTTTATAAGGTTAATCTTGGATGGGCCCAAGATTTCATTTAATTAAATTGAAGAAATTTCCATAATAAATGCTAAAAATGAATTGAATGTTAAAATTAAGAATGCATAATTGTTATTCTGGGACTAGTCTACCATGGAAAATGACATGCCTAGGATCAGTCCTTCCTTAATACTTATTATATTATTCACCCATGGTTACATCCCATAAATTTTATACAGGTTAAACTCAGTTAGAGGCATTTACATCTCATGCCCAAGAAGGTATGGTAAGGGTAGGTGTTCTTAGGGAATCAGAGGCCAACTTGGTTATTTATTTATTACGTAATGCAGATTTACTTTTGACATACATTCAGATTGATTATTTTATAGGACTAAAATATATCACTCTATATAAACCATTGGTGGTGGACCACTAATTATATCTCACACCCTACTCAGTCCACCATTACACTAGTGTACCTGAGTATATCCTCTTGTTCGCAGGTCCTTGATCTTTTTCTTTTGATGTGCATTGTGACTATGAGTTAGGATCACGGGAATGATATAGTACTCAAGATGCTCGAGGAGATCACCCGTATGGATATTTTTTCTTTTATTGTTCATGTACTGTATCATATCACCTACTGTATGTTTTTTGCTTCATTAGGTAGCATTACATGGACATGCATGCATGGTTGTATTTGACATTGGTCATTTTTACTTAGTTAATATATTTATTTTAAACTACTCTATATTTAATTTATTACTTATCTTATATTTTTATGTAACTTATTTTATGATATAAAATTTTGGTACTCTGATCATCAGGGCATAGTCTCCCCCCATACCAATATTAGGCCCTCACTACTAGTCGGTAACCTCTAGCGTACGAGGAGATGCACTTGAGGCCATGTTGCGACTAGTCTGGATACTAGTTTTAGTAGTCAGTTAGGCTGGGATTATATAATGTTCATACTTATAATATCATATATTATCTCTTTATAACATTTAAACACCCATTTTACCAATAATTTCTTATTAAAATCTCCATTTCTGGGTGTTAATTGTATCATTTATCATGAGTATTTCCGTTCAATAATTTTTATTCCTTGTACTTTTATCTTGGTTCCATAATCTAAATAATATTAATCATGATATAAATATAATATATATTCATTATATACATATTTAGAGTCATCATATAAGTTATAGATAGAAAAAATAATTACATAATTCATGGATATGGTAGACTGTACGTACACATGAACATTGTTTTCAAATTTTGATGGATGTAATAGAAGAAAGGTGGATAATAATTCAACTTTAAATAATCATTATATTTTTATATATATCATATATATTCATTAAATCTATTATTATTACCATCCACATAAAATGTAAATGAAAAATGAATCACTTTTCAACATGGAACTGGTAGTCCACACGTACACACGAGCGACATTATCACTTTCCAACAGATTTGAAGGTATGTTGGTAGATGTGATATTATAATTACATATGTATAATTATTTCTTAAATATAATATATAAAAATTAATCCCATCATAATACCCATCCATAAAATATGGTGATGAAAAATTATTTGTATCACTACGTGGAGAGGGTAAGCCATACATACACACGACCGATACTTTCACTTATCATTTGATGGAAAAGAGGGTGTATAATGGTGTTTAAATAATCATAATAACATTTAATAATATTGAGGATACTGGAATTATTATTTTATGATAAATACCATAGATTTATAGGTGGTAAATAAGATTATAAAAGAATGTGATTGGTTAAGGACATCACCTATTCTTTGAAATGACTCATATAGATCTTTTCTAAAGGGATATATGGTTGGTCTTTTGGGAAGAAAAAAACTGTAGAATGTGTATATAGAATTTTATAATATAAATTGGTTTATTTTTTTTGAGATATAATGCTCAAATTGGTGTAATAAGTGAGGTAGTAGGTTCCATTTAATAATTTAGTTGAGGGGAAATTTTGTAATTTCTCAAAAGATTAAATTATAATAAATTAGTTATTAAAAACAATTCCTCAAAATGGATAGGGATTAAAATATAAGGTATTATATGGTTCTAATACCATCAAATAATATAATTTATTCAAATTTTTGGTTCATTTTAAACCTTATCATTTTGATTAACCCTTAGTTAACTAATTTTAATTTTAACTACAGTAATAAATTTTTCAATATGAAGGGGTTTTAATTTTTACTTATAAGGTACAAATTGGCCCATAAATGGATAATTTATGATATTTTAGACCATATCATATGAAAATTTTCTTATTTAAATATTTTTATAATATTTAAATAATTTAATAAAAAATTATTTTCGATAAAATATCATTAATGTCAATTTTGACACTATTCATTTAATTTGACATAAAATACATAAATAAAAAGTTTTAATTATAATATAATATTAAAAAAAGACTAATATGTATAATTAAACTATAAAATTCATGGAAAACTATAACTTACTCAAATTATATTACTTTTAATATTTTCAAAATTATTTATTTTATTTTTTTATTAATTGAATAAATTCTATTTTGGTGTGGTTTAAGTATTTAATGAAATTATTTAACATATAAATATTATTAATAAACTATAATCATGAAAATAATTTAATTATTTACAAAAATTAATATTTATATTCTTTCATTAAAAGTTTTTCTCTATATGAACTCATAAAAGATATTTAAAACTAAGAGAGTGACATTCTGTAACTTTCTTTAATTTAAATAATATGTAAATAATTTTCATTTGAAAGTAACCATTAAACTAATAAATTTTAACCCTAAAGTGATATGGGTCAAATTACCTTCATCCAATAATAATTATGATGAAAAATTATTGTCTTCTCATTTAGTTTTAATCTTGATTAACCCGATTTACCATTTACTAAGGTGATAAATTTTACCACACTTACTATTTAGATTTACCAATAATAAAAGGGTCCTATTTACCAAATTTAAACCCATTATTCTAAATATATAATTAATTTCATCTAATTCAGTTACTATAAATTAAAAAAAATTAATTTTAAAGTAAGTACACAAAATGAGACAAAACTGCTCTTTTAGAAAAAATACATTTTAAGCATAAAACTGAATTTATTATTTTCCTATGACTAGAACAATATTCTTTTAAATTTTAAAAATTTTTATTAATTAAATAATATATAAATTTTATTAAAATTATTCACCAATAGTGATTAATTTAATTTAATAATATAAAAATACATTACGTTCATAAAAATAATTTTTCATAAAAAACATCACTTTTAATTTAATTTTTTTTTATTTTTAATTATAATAATTTGATAATTAATGAATTATTTTTTATAAATATGTAGACTATATATTGTTTAATAATTAAATAATTACTATTTATACCCACCAATCCAATGGCTAAGAGATAACAGAAACACAATATTTTAATAATGTTATGCAGTTTTTCTAAACTTATTGTTGTGTGTAACAAAAGATATTATAGAAATCAAATTATTTAGAGGGAAATATTTAATAAAAAATTTCATGGTGTCATAGTGAACCACACATGAGGATGTTAAGGCATGGGAACTTCTGTTCTTACAGTCCCTTCTCAAAGCTTCTGGGCACATCCAAGGAATTGGGGGCATCTATATTTGGAAAAATATAATCCATCAATACCTAAACTTCAAGAATTATAATAAAACATATTGTAAAAAATAATGGAATATTTATTAGTTGTTAGATAAAATTATAATAATGTTTAATTTCCATACATGCACCACCTCCTCCTCCATCTATAGGAGTAGGCGGGCTATCCATGACCAGCGTTTTCCCCTCTGTTGAAGAAATATCAGAGTTTGGGTAGCCGCGGTTTAGTCTCTTCTCATAAATGGAAGTCATACCATCTTAGCCTAGAATTATGTATTATAGGCTACTCCAATTTTATTCTCCATGAGTCTCATGGTTTTATATATATTAATTACTCTGGGTCATCATCACCATTATACTCTTGGTGATCCTTTTTAGTATGTTTTCCCTTGTCCTTAGTTACCGTAGCGGAAACCCAGGGGATGCTACACCCTATAATTCCCAAAGGGTACAAATAAATTGACGATTTGGCATATATAGGGGTAAAACTGATAAATACACTTAGAAGAGTCAATATGATTTCAACTTGGGTGGTTTTTTGGGCCATCAACACCCATAGTTATCATGCCACAATCAGATGCTTCTATACCTAAACATATTTTGGATAAAACAAAATCGGTTATTACAAGAAACTGAACTATATTATGAACTTTTAAGGAACATAAAACACACGTATGATCTCTCCATTGAATAATTCCACCAAAACACAGTCTCTCATATCCATCATATATGACTAATATTTGTAATTTATATTTCCATTATCAATAATTGTCCTAGTAGGAAGATCTCCATAGGGAAAGGATTTGAATTAAAAGTATAAAGGAAACACATTTAAGTCCACTCTTTACTTTAGGGACAAAGGATGAATGCTATAAAAAACCTGGATAAAGATTTTTAATCAACATTCAATTATTTTGACTTAATTGTGGATGGAATATTCCATAAAATACATTTCCACCTATCACCAAAACACTTGAAATAATCCCAAAATACGGGAAGGAGACTTTCTCTTGTAAATGTAAAATAATAACTGATGAATACTTTCCATCAAGGGTACCTCTTATCCAATACACTCTCCTTAAAAAAAATTCAGATTCCATAAAAAATGACCCCATTATAACATCTTGTGATAACCATGAACTGGAAGAAAATTAGTGCTCAACCACATCATTGAAAATCCTTTTATTCAATTCTGAGCTGGGATGTTGGGATTAACCTTGTTACCCTACTCTTTCTATAATAACTATTCTATTATAGAAAAATAATTTATAGGGACTACATAATTTACCATTGAGGGGAACCCAATTGGTTCTTTGAAATTTGGTCCTTTCCCATAGGGTTCCAAGAAGGACTTCATCCATAATTAAAAGTATATATTAGCTCATAGCTGAGGACCCTTTCTCGTAATCCCCAAATCCATCTTAAAAAATTTGTGTTCTAGTGGGAGAGTTTGAACATAATCCTCCCACATAACCTTTTGAGGGATGAATTCATCATATATATACCCAATGATGGATGCTCATGATACTCAGTAAATTTCCTATAGAATGATGCCAAATTCTCTATGCATAAAGTGGTATATATTGGTCTATGGGCTCCACTGAATCAAAAAATAATATACTAAATCAAATTTCATGTACACATATTTATGATAAATATATAAAAATTCATAAATGGATACCTCCTTGAGTTATTCCTTTAATTGATAATATTTATTGCACGCCTTGTATTCCTACATCCATTCAAGCCTGACACCATCTCCCACAAGAAGGTCTCGATATTAATTCCAGTCGTTTAGATTGATTCATAGTAGAATAAAGAAAAATGGATAAGAAAAAATGTGTATTAGATTCAGATATTTGGGGTGTGTGTTTGGGTAATTGTGGTGTGATGCATTAGGCACATTAGGTGAGATACTCCCTCATTTATATAAACACCCTTGTAAGAAATATTAGCTATGGTTACATTAGGGTACTTGGTGATCCAAGAGAAAAATATATTCATTTAGATTCAGGATGAGCACATAAATCAAAATACCATTCCCATATAATGTAATGAACTTAGGAATGAGATACTTATGATGATGTTGCTTCAGGATGCTCTAAATACATGATAAGAAATCATCACATTCATGATGGTATCATGATCAAACAATTTAAAACATCTTCTTGATTTGAGAAACATCCAGATCAATGAATATTCTATGATTCATTATTTTCCTACAATAATAAAAAAATGGTTCATCATAAATAAACTAATAATAAAAGATAATACATTTATGTAAAGGGATACAAAGACAAGAACCCATGGGTGAAAATTTATCTATGTAAAAATTAGTTCACTGAAGTCATTTTCCCAAATCCTTCGTCTAATTCCTTCACCTAGGTTCTATACCAAAGTCTATTTTACAAGTTTATCAGCCAATTCTAACACCTAGGTCTATCACTCAGGTCCTTCTTGGAAGATATATTTCCAACCTACATGCCTAAAATTAGTGTTCTAAGAGTAGGGTGAGGTTAAATGAAGTGTTTCTATCTCAAAGTAATGTGAATCACACTAGCACATTCTTGATGATCACTAATTTCACATGTTAAGAAGAAGTGCAGATGGAAGGACCCCACTCAATATTTATAGGAAGTGTATGGGATGATAAAACATGATACCTATGCATAACACTTATGTGAAACATTTTCATGCACATGCAACACACAACAATTATTCGTAAGCAGAAAATGACTCCCTTTCTAGAAATTAACCTCGTACTAGTATCATGTTGAACTCATGATTAAATCATTTTGGTTGATTTTACCATAAGGGGGGGGGGGGGAATTGGAACTCTACTTTCACAAAAAGTATGACTACTTTAAAGGTTGAATAATACCCAAAGTATATGAAGGAAAGTCATAGGTAAAGGTATTATAATTTTTCCCCAAACCCCTGAAGTTCATGAAATTAAACCATTTGTGCACCAATTTTTCATCTATGAGTCATGCGCAAGTAAAACCCATGTACAATACTTGAAATCCATACCACTATCACCTAGGGTAACAATTTTTCATATAAATAAGATCTTTGGTATCCTCATTTGGTCCATTTTAGAATGTAAAGAGATAACTTGAATCTCAGCTCACCCTAGTCTTGTTCCCAAGTCTTTAAAACTCTTTAACTAGATTATTTAAGCCATTAACCAAGAGAAATTAATCAAAATAAGGGAAATAAAGTTAACCATGGATTTTAAATACTAAAAACATTCTTGAGAAACCAATTCCTCCCTGGTTCATCAATACTAGGGTGAAGGAACCTTACTCACCAATACACTTGAGCATCATTATCCATAGATGCATGTGCTAAATCCCTATTACTAGGGAAAAGCCACACCTAAGTTTGGTCTCATAGAGAATAATTTCATCCTATTACCACTAGGGTTACAATACTCCCAAGTATCACTAGGAGAACCACCTAACTCTCCCCCACTTGGGTGAATCCCCTCTGCATGCCCTCACTAGGGTGAGGTCTCATTGTTTTCCCTCTCGAGGGTAAGTCCTCATAATTTTACCTCATTAAGGTGAAATAACTTTTTCACCCTCACTAGGGTGAACCAACATGTTATACCTCACTAGGGAGAACCTTCTTGGTCACCCTCACTAGGGTGAAGCCACCTCCAAGCCACTATAAAGGTGAACTATCCTCTACCACTCCTATTATAGGGTACCATAAACACCATAACCTTAATGTTAGAGTATCCATTCAACCAAGTCTCTGAATTAGGTTGCTTATTATAAAGGCCTCATTTAGAGACACCCGATGTATATACTTAGGTTTTTGATCATTCTAGAGTTACCCTTCCCCGATCATGAATTCCATTTATAAAAGTATTCTTATTCTTTTCCTCCCCAAGTAATATAGAACTTAGGGAATTTTCAATAATAAATTACATTTATTATGAGGGTTCTCATCATAGGGGAATTAATGATACCATCCATGGGACATGCGATATAATACCTATAACCTCAAACTGAGTTTGATTGGTCTGGGTGCTTGGTAGATGCCCAAATAAATCTAGAAAGGGAGACAACCTAAGATGAAATAAGACCCGAATCCACCCTTCTAGTCCCCTAATTAGGAGAGAGCCACCCTTTTCTCTCATCACATACCAATTGGTTGGAATATGTAAGTATGGGTCTCCTACTAGTTGTAAGCCTCGACTTTCCACACCTTCACCTAAGACCCTTATTATGCTAGGAATTCTTGGGAAGCTCCAAATGTACAAGCCCCACTTTATCCAATGTTGTTGCACCTTTTATGATAAAACCATCTCTTCAACATAAAATTAAACTATATGGAAATATCTTAGTCTCATTATATAAAATTTAATGAAAATATATTTACTGGGTGAAGTTAAACTTCATGGTATAGTCATGCTACATGACTATGAACCATGTATTTAGAACTACATGGAATTTGATTCCTACTAAGAAATATACATAGGAAACCTCCAAGTGGTTCAAGCCTAATGCCACTAAACATCCATCATCATCCTCATGGGACCATATTCCCAATGAATATATTTAAATCCTTCCTCATTGGACTATATTCCTGGTGAGATTAGATATCCCCTTCACTAGAGCCATATTCCTTGAGAACTCTCCTCATTGGTCCAAATTTATGATGAAACCATGCTCCCACATGGATGGCCATATTCCTTATAGGAATCACCATATTTCCTTCATCAAGATATATTCCAAAAAAACCATATTCTTCTAAGTGGTCCATACCCGGATAGCCATAAGAATCCCATAATTCACAGGGCTACATTCATTGTCAATTCGACCTAACCCCATTGGTATATATTCCATTTTAGTTCAAATAGAAAGGGACACTTGTGTTTAAGTACCACACTGAACATCCCTAGGCACCATTCACATAATCTTCCTTATCACACAATGTTAAACTATATGGTTTGGACATCGTCATATGACCTTAAAAGGTATGATGTTTCCCATTAAGTAACACATAACTACATAGGTTCTGATTGATTTCAAAAGGATACATAGAATTCTCTTTTCATGGAAATGATACTGACACCATCAATACCCACCACTTCAATTGATGGTGATAAACTCTAGAGTGCCTAATTGTGTGGATTTAAACCATAATACCTAAAAATTAATCTCCATTATTTATTAAAGAACAAAGCTGTAGAACTTTTAATAAATAAATATATTTCCAACAATACAAGTTAATTTATAACTAATAGGATAGGTATAACTATTCCCACACTAGGACTTGGGAAGGATTTAGCAACATGAATTTAAATCTATAATAAGGTCTAAGAGTAAGAAATAATCCCCTTAAAAAGGTTTGATGATCCTTCCCTCCTACCCTATCAACCAATGTTCATTCTAAGGTGTCACTAGTAAAGTCCTATTAACCATTTGACTTAGTAAATATTTTCCTCCCCAACTCCAAAACCCAAATCACCCCACGATATAGATTTTGTGTTAGAGTTTCCATTAGAAACACCCTCATTTCGTTTATCCACAAAACCATCTAGTTACTTCATATAGATTTATTCCTCTATATTTTTAAGAAGGAACACTATATTCACATTAATCTATTTAAGATGAATACTTTTAAGAGAAACCACATCCAACACTATCTATATAGTTGTATTTTTGAAAAAGGGTAAAAAAAAATTCATATAAGTACAATCATTTCTTCTGCTGAAATTCTTCGACAACCAACTTGTCCTTATAACTCCTTCTACTATCCAATTTTTTTCTTACCTAGAAATAAATTTTTTTATATAGTCATTTATTCCCCTATGGTAATTATATTATCTACTAGGTTATGTTTTCATATAAAAAATCCATTTCATATTTCATGGATAACTTCTAATTTCCATAATCAATGGGACCTTCTAATTCATCCAGGCTCTTAGGCTCTCCTCCATGTAGGTAATAAAAATTAGTGCTAACCATTTAAACTAGTTTTATAATCCTTTTAGACCTCTAGAAGTCAACTTGTAGTTCTATTATTTCTATAATTTCATCTCTTAGAAAATAAAATTTTTAAAATATACTCCAATATTATGTAATCCTTGAGTATTTTGGTACTTATTTTGGACTTATTGATTCCTCCATACTTTCCATGGTACCTAAACTTTCCAAAAATTCTAATCTTTTATAAATTTATTTTAGATTAACTTGGATATGGTAATTTAATTCTTTTTTCTCAAATCCATGTTTTACCATGTTTCGGCTTTTCTACAAGATATTCTCATTGGAGAGAGAATTAAATCTTCTAATGATCTTTTAATTATCATTATACTGAAGAATAAATAAAAAAATCATTTCCTCACCCAACAAAGAAATATTATTAGGAATTTTATTCAAGTGTTTATAAATCCTTTACATCAACATAGATGTAGGTGAGACTTCAAAAAACTTTCAATTGGAAAAGTATATTAGTTTTATGAACTAAAACTTTTCTTGAGTCTCCTACTCTAATAGCATAGAATGAATTTTGTTTATAATATAGGTTACATAATTGAATATTTCCACCCAAATATCCTTGGAAATTATAGAGTGCAATATCATACTATGTTCCTTATCAGTTAGTGTCTGGTTTATCCACTCTTCTATACCATTATTTTTTGGTGTTCTTGGAATATAATTTTCAAACCTGATCCATTTTCACTATAAATAACTTTATAATTTATTTCTACCATATTATCCACCATTATTATACCTTAAACACTTAATATTACATCCAATATCTTTTTCCACCATGTCCCTACATGAAAAAAAACACTCTAAACACCTCATAATTTTTTTCTTAAGGTAGTAAAACAATACTTTATTTGTTGAATCATAATTTAATGTAACAAAGTACAATGACCCACCCTGAGAATAGACTGGTGTGAGACCCCAAATATCTATATGCATGATCTATAACTTTTGAGACTTACGTTTTCTTATATTTATGTTAAAATTCACATTTCTATACGTTTTGAGTATAAAAAACTCACAATATCCAAAATCCATGTGACCAAGTTTTAGTATACCCTTAGACATTAAGAATCACATTTTCTTCTCACGAAGGATTCCTAGACAACAGTTTCATAACTCTAAACTCTTGAAATCTATCATTTTGGTAATTATTTCTCAATCAGATCTTCTGGTCAGAAACAAATTACCATTTTAAACACCTCTAGATACAACCATGGAACCCTGAGTAATATTCCGTGATCTATTTGAAAATATTGTCTTTAATCCTATTCAATATAACTAACCAATGAAAAGTAGATTCTTATATAAACTTTACATGTGATGAATTCCCTATAACTCCATTATTATTTTATTTTACATTAATAATTTAACATTACCCTTCCCGATGATCTAATGAGATTCATCATCAGCTAGATAAACCCTAACAAACCTTATAGACACATAATTTAACTTGAATCACATATCATCCATAGAATGGAATGAATCCATGTAATCAATGATCCATGATTCCAATGAAATATTAATAATCAGTAGTAAACTACTCTCCCCTTCAGACATAGTGTTGTTGGAACATGAAATTTTGGAATCACCCCTTTTGGAATTAACCCTCTGACCCCTGCAATATTTATTCAGGATTCCTTTCTTCTGAAAATTCCGACATATAGGTTTGGAAATAAAATATTTTCCTTAAATTATTTCTATTGATATATAGTCTAATTTATTTTAAAAATTCTATTGAATGAAATGTTCTCTACCTTCTTCATTGAGTGCATTTTTGGTAGGTGCATGGAATTCCTTCTGCTTGAGACCTTCATTTAAAATGAGATCATGAACATCCTCAAACACTAAGTTGGTATTTATATAATAATTACTTACTATAGTCACCATCACATCTTATAATTCCTATAATGATTATACCTATAAAAAATCCCACACATATTTTGAGAATTTCAATTTAACTGATTTGAGATATCTATGAATCATGTTAAATTCATTGACATGATCAACCATTAGTATTAATTTTGATATTATCATGAAAAATAACCTTTAAATAATGAATAATTTATTCATTTCTATTGAATTATCATACATTTCCACTAGATAATTCATTTTCTCTAATGTGGTCTTTAACTCTCAAATGTCATATGAAATATTTTGTGCTAGTGACATCTATATCAAACCAAGTGACTTATTATCATGATTTTCCCATTTCTTTTTTTCCATTTCTTCCTATTTGAATCCTTTAAATAAAACCTCAATATCCATTTGAAAAAGATAATCCTCTATCTACATCCTCTAAAAAAATAAGTCTATCTATTTAATTTTTCTATCTAGACCTTTTTTTCTTCTGAAGACATACCTTTTGAAAATAGTTGACTCCTGATGAATAAAAAATATCATAGAGACAAGAATAAAACCCTAAGAGTCTACTTCCAAGAGTGTATAGACTTTTTTAATCACTTACTATGATCCCACTTTTTGATATTTAAAAACCCCTGATCACTAAAAATGAACCACCAAAATATTAAATTGTGGAAAAAATCCAAAAACTTTTGTGTTTGGAAAATCTCACAATACCAATATATCAAAACTTAAAAGTCAAACTAGACCTAAGACACCACACCAGATATATACCCTCACACCCTAAGGAAGATAAAATCCTAGAACCAAAATAAAAAAATGTGGAAAAAGAAAAAAAGGAACAATAGAAATAAATTCTCCATCATTTATAATTTAGTCCTACATCTATGGGTGATAAATGATAATTATTTTCATTTAATGGATGAAGAAATAATATAATCACAATTAATAAATCTTCTTATATTATATCAATAATAATAATTTATTATAGATTATTAATTATATTAATCACATGTATAATAGGTCATACCCCACCATTGCAGTGGGGCCTAGTCAGTCAACCAGTTCTACCACATTCTGAGATTCATAGAGTACCCACTGTTATTCATTGAAACCTTAAATTTTCTGTAGTGTGGTTGACTGTAACCACTATCTCCTGATGAATGTGAAAATCATTCTCACATAGGAAAAAGTTTATAGTAGAGTTGGATAATCTTATAGTCCATTATTTTGGGATAGGGAAAAGTGTATACAGAAGTGAGGGTGCTGCACTCATATCATTTATCCCTTTATGTCATTGGTTGGTAGAACTACTAAAGTATTATCTAAAAGTAATATATCATACTAATGTAATAGGCATCCTTCATATCAAGGTATTATATATTCACTAGACCAAGCGAAATGACACTCTGTATATAAAGATAATATAAATGATCAATATCAAAGAAATAACCATTCTCAACAAAGATGTGGTAGATTAACTCTATAAAAAATTATATAATTTTATCTATGTTAAGGAAATAATTAAAAAGACTATTATACAAAAGTATAGTATCGTATCAGAATGTAAATAATTAGCACACTATATACAAAAAAACTACTAAACTATTATATTGATAAATTACACCATTAATATAGTCAAACATGTTGTTCTTAGTCTAAATGAAATCCAAGGTATAACACAATAAACCCTCAACATATACTTTTAGGACACTGAAAAAGTAAATATACATGGAATATATAATATCTTTATACATGGTATGAACAAGAAAAATGCGGAATTGAATGGGACATAATAGTAGTAGTGTTGGGAAAATAAAAATATACAATTCATAACCAATAATAAATTGTATATTCTTCTATAATCGATATTTAGTACAAAAATGTGTGGCATAAGAACAATATTTATTACCATATTTTTATTGTGATATGAAAACCATTAGTTAGCATAATCCAGGTCTTTGTTTTAGAAACCCATTATATACCCAATCTCTAATGAGACACTTTATCTTTTTTTAATTCTAATAATTAAGGAAAGATTGAAACCCATTTCCACACATACCATTTTGTTAAAACTTTTACAATTTTATACTATGAAACCATAATTTAAGAGAGAGTGAGAGATAGAGAGTAGTGTTTGTAAAATCAAGTTTAAATAAATTGTTTTAGAGAAAATTGAAATCTACTCAAGAAAGTTTTTTAAAGGGAATCGTGTATAATAATAGGTCCTTTATATGAAATTTATTTATAACCTTGAATCTCAAGGAAAACCATTGTATTTATTATATTTCAAAGAATTAGGTTATTCCAAAACCATTAATATTTTCATGTCAACTCACCCATCCTCCCTTAGTCATCCTATCCATTACATCTCAACCAAATAACTCTCTTAACCGAAGGTTAACTTTAGTTCATTGACTTATAATTCATTCATGTTTAGGTGGATAGAGTGTATTTCCTTTATATGACCCAATTAAGGATCAAGATGAATCCTTTATCTACATTTAAATAAACCAAAAAGGTTTAGTTCAAGAACCCATTCCATGTTTTCTACCTTCCCAAATGAAAATTCGACATATAAGACACACCAAAGGCTTCCATTTCATCCTAATATTAATATCAAAATATGGTGTGTAATTATTTAAGGTTATAAGATTCTGTGACATAACTCAAACTTAAAGGTAAAATTTAGCAATAAAGGAAAAGTCTTGTAAGGGTCCAATCAAATACAAATTGGTATTGTAAAGTCCTCAAAATAAATAAGATGGAACGAATATTCCCACTCAACACTATAGGAAATCATTTAAAACATTTAATTTTTTATACAAAAATATCATTAGAAAGACTCCCATTTATATTTATAAAATAGAAGGTAAGATTTATTAATAATTTTGGAAAATATAAACCAGACATGTTACATGAAATGTATAATGATCATTCAAGGAATGAGACCATATACCATCACCATTAGTGAGCTTTAAAACTAAAAAAAACTTATATGAAGTACCTAAGAATCCCCGAAACAATTTTCATAACCAAGGTACCCAAATATATAATCACCATAATAAGTGAGAAAAAAAATAAAAAAATAAAAAAATAAAACATACCTTAATCACCTTCTATCAAAACAGTGATGAACATTATGTGAATGATACTCTAAGACTATCCCTAACCAAGATGAGAATAATTAATCCCCAACCTCAATGTTTTATTCCAACATGATATAGAATAATTCATCTTAAAATACCTAGATATAGAAAGGGAAATTATATAAAAACATAAAAAGATTAAAAAAGAGTGGATAGGGGATGATTTAAATTATATTATGCTTTAGAAAGTCCCAAGAATCCACCTATAATCAAATAAAAAAGGTGGAGGAAGAAGAAGACCAAGAGAGGTCACAAGAGGGTCTCTAAACTTATTAAAGTATAATTAGTTCAAATTAGACCCTAAAAGTAGTACTAAGAGTTTTTAAGAAAAAGACCAAAGTTTACTTCACATTTAAAAAACTAGATGGAGCTACCAAGTACCCAGAATGGGCCACCAAGTACTTGGTGGAACCCCTAGGGAACCCGAATCTCTTCCAACTATAGCGGGTACTCAGTACCCCACCACTAGGCACACATAGTCAAATAAAGTTCTAAAATATTATTGGAACAACCTTAAAGCCTTTATGAACCTATAAACCTTCCACCAAACCTCAAATTAAATAAAAAACACTTAATATATTATCCTATATTACCAAAAATATAATAAAAATCCTAAATAAACTAACCCCTCAAACCAAACAAAAAATTCAAATGGGTCTTCATTTACATTTTTCAAATTCCCATTAAAAAAAATTTCATCTTAGATTTAATCGCCAAGAAAATGAGTCATTACAATCTCCCCACCATATGAATTCTAATCCTTGATAAGTCCAAGTAAATTCTCACCCATAGAAAAACACCCTTACCTAGTAACCAATTCTACTAAACTATCATAAAAAATCACAAAACCATGATCAAACCACCAATAAATGGATCAAAACATATCTCAATACATACAACTCACTTTTAATTCGAGTTCCCAAATCCAATAAAAAAACAAATTTGAGTCCTATTCAGTTGATACAAACACTGGGGGGGGGGGGGGTTGGGTGAATCAGGTGTTTCTATACTTTTACCAAATTACAATTTAATATTATATTTTCCCCTTTATTTGTTGAAATGATTCCACCTATTTGGTTGTGAATTAATCTATTTAACTTTTCTTAATAACATATACCATATGTAATGTAGGAAAGTAGTAAATTATAGAAAAAGTGTTTTTACAATGTTATTACCTTATGTGGGAAACCTAGTATTTTTTTTGGGTTTTATTGAGTCACATATTCTCCATTAATAATTTTATCATTAACTATAAGTGTTTTGGTTAGGGGTTATTCTGTACCCTCTCACCATATCATATAGGTGAGTGGTCACTATATTACACAACCGAACCAATGTCACTCTCATAGGTTCTTTATACTAACAACCCATCAATCTAAAAAATTCTACCACATGTGAAGTATATCTTCAATATACACAGGATATTAATGAATCCATATAAAATTATATTTCCTTCCTTATAGAGTCTTCAAATGAAATTATATCTTCAAGATCTGTAGCATGAGAATCAAACCTTATTTTATGCCAAAATTTCATTTCTAACTCAAAAATTTATTTTTGGAAATTCTTAAACTCAAGATTATATGATATTTAAACCTAGAATATCCTCAATAATATTGAAATTATTTGTCATATAAATTAAAAAAAATAGTAGTGTTGGCCTTGCTCACTATGACTTCTTCTTCCTTCATCACTATATATATAATAATATATATCACAAGAAGTTATTTTTATCATCTTAAACTTCATCCCACTAGAACAGATCTCATATTAATTGAAAAATTTCTCCTCCCCATATTTTTATTCTTTGATACTCATAAATTTATTATAATTTAACACCATATCATTTTATTCTTCTTATTTGAGAGCTCTATACGTTTTCTTGATTCTTGACCGCATATCTCCCACTTTTTATCTTTTATATGTTTCTCAGAAAAATATATTTTCTATATTTGAATATATAAAATATCCTTAAAATTAAGTATGATGAACTCATCTCATTTTTTTCTCAATAGGCTCATGTGAGCATCTCCCATTATCTTGGTTATTCCCTTTTCCTAAAATTATTATCAATATTAAAATAAAATTTTCTATTTATTTTAATTTTATATCATCTGAATATCCCTCTATTTGTTTTATCATGATCGACATACTCTTATTCTAAAAATATTCCACCACAATTATCCTCATAAAAACATTCTTCAAAGCTTTATAAAAATCATACATCAACTTAATATATGATATGGATCTTATTCCCGTAATATAAGAGATTCTATTAAACCATTATAGACTTTAATATTAGTTATAAAACCTTTATATAAAAACTCAAGACATCCTTATTCATCCACATCTTGAATTGAATTTCTTTGGGATAGCTAAATACATCGAATCAAAACACAATAAAAATAACATTTATTTTATAAATTTATGTAATCTAGAATGTCTTCAGTCTAGACTTAATAATTTTCTCAAAATTTTATTATGAATTTGATCTCCCTTTCCTCATATTTTAGACCATTCTCCTCATTCAAACACTTTGAATCATAATTAATTTTTTTAATTATTTAATTTAAGAAATTTAGAATCATAATAATTTGATTTAACTTCCAATAAATTCGTCAATTTTTATCACCAATGTTTATTTTCTAATATTCTCATTTGGAAATATCAGGTAAAAATATTAGTGATACTCTCATCTTTATCTCATTCAATATTCCTAAAATCAAGTGTGAATCACACCTTCACTAAGCACTATGATGTTTATATCATGTAAAAATACCTCAATTATCATCAAATATATTTTTCTATTTATTTTACTAATTATGAAATGTAAATTTAAATTTATAATAATTAAAATTTATTTTAATTAAGTTTAAAGTATTATTTAGATAATAGATACAAACTTTCATAATAATTTTTGATAAGTCTTCAAAATTCCCAAGTATAAGTCTTAATCATATTCCAAAAAGTCATACAAGGGAATATATTAAGTCTTACATGAACTCTAAATGTTTTATTCCACAGGTCAAAAGATATTGGAATTTTTAAAGTGTCTTATGAGAGTTCTGTGAAATTATTATGCTCATATAAAAATATTATGCATAGAATAAAAATCCTTATGATCATAGGTAAAAGTATTATGGATACTTACAAATACTTACATGTTATGTTAAAAAATTCTTAATTCTTGTATTGAATTTTTACATGTTTGATCAGAAGTCATACATGAGGTCCTATAAGTCTTATACACAACACATGAAGCCTTACGAAGTGCTGCTAAAGTCTTAAAAAGTAATTTTTCTCCAAATTTCTTCTTAAACTCCAAAATATATAACTTTATCAAATCAAAATTAATTTCAATCAACTTAGTTCCTTCTAAAATGGATAAAAAACTTCAAATGACTTTTGGTAATTTAAGAAAAATTCATAAACTACTTCAAAACCATTACCAAGGACTTGCAACATATAATTACTCATATAGATTATTTCAAGAACTTAACTACCTTAATAATTTTAGTTTCATTATAAAAAAACTATTAACATAATCCAAGAGTATTTTATAACTGATTTCATAAGACTTTATGATTGGTAACACTAGTATGGATTCTCTAACAATTAAACTAGATTTTTTATCCATTAATAACAATACTTCATTCTCTTTATTATACTAGTTTCTAAACTTATATAAAACTATTGTATAAATCACTTTAAACAACATTATTACTTCTATTTAACATTAGTATCATCTCTCTATTTTTTTATGTAAATGGATACTCATATAGAAACTATCTCTTTAAATTTACTTTCCAAACATATTACTTTTAATGTTCAATAGTAGCCTCTAAAACACATTGAAATTACTTTATAACTATATTTAAAACCAATTGATAAAAATAAAACTTCATCTCCATTAATCCATTTTGGTACATTAATAGACCCATCAATATTTGTTTTCAATGCCAATTTAACTCCTATAATGAGTGTATCTTTTCAAACCTAATTTAAAATAAATGAAAAGGAGAAAAGTTATTATCCACCTTATTGAAACTGTAGGTAAAGTATGGTCTTATAAGGGAAAATTCTTCTCTAATTACTCTTATGAATTTAAGAATCTTCTTATCCATCTTTGTTCTATTGTACTTAGTTCATTCCATGAGATAACAATGATACCAAATTTTTCATAGAAATGTGCCATCAACTAATCAACTCCAAGTCTACTTGGGATAACCTTGTATAGAAAGTGGGTGTGATTAATTTATAAAATAATTCTATCTATATATTACATGAACACTAAAATTCATCCATTATGGGATTCACTAACTAATTATCAAGAGATTTAATAAACCAAGTCTCAACTTGAAAAAATACATAATAAAATTTAAGTGAATTTATGTTTCTTCCAATTATTTTATTTGATAAAAATTCTCCCTTAATAACCATATTCTTTATAAAAAAATATAATTGGGAGAATTAAAATCATACCTCAACTTTATCTTTCATTAATGGTGTAAATATTTTGAGTTTTAATATAAATAAATAAAAATCTAGTAGTTTCATTTCATTTATAAATCCCCAATGAGGGATACTCTCCACACTCAAATATGGTTGTTTTTCTATTTAGATATAGTCTCAAAGATCTAGCCATAGTAGTTAGGTCCTGATATCAATTTTAAGATGAATAATAATTAATATATTCCATAATGGATAATCATTCAGGATGTCTATAAATTATATATTTTATATACTACTCCTCCTTTGATATATCACCTTAAATTCCATTCCTTTGAGACTAAGAAAATTGATATGGTAATGAGGTGATCATCCTTGAGCTCCTTAGTTGTTATAATAGGGCAGATACTTTCTTCTCAATCTAATAAAATTCATCTTTTTAGCTCCACTTATTTGGGAACTCTTCATGCTATCACTACCCTTGATTTTATAAGTCTATAAATATTTTGGAAGAATGAATTTCATCTTGATTTCAAATTTATTCTTAGTTAGAATGGTATTATTTATTTTGGAAATTAGAGCACTTTCATATCTTCCAGTTTTCTCAATCCTTGTAGAGACCCTATTTTTTCCTAATAAGAATTTGAAATATTTCTAAATATTATTCTATCGCTAGGCTTTGATACGACGTGCGATTATAAGGTCCAGTGTTCTCGAAATTAATTTTCACAGAAATATTAAATATATTTTATATTGCGCACATGAAATTAATTAAAGAAAATAGGATAAATCTTAAGTGGTTGATCAGATCAAAATATTGAGACCACAGTTGGGTTCATAATGCGGTGTTTCTCTTAGGAGAAACATAAAACGAGTCGGCATGGTACATTCAGATCCCTCACTCGTTGTAGGCACATTTTAAGTGATTTTATTAATTAATTTAATTTATTAATTAATTTAATTAATTAATTAAAATCCTTTAACATAATAAATGGTTATATTAACCTGATTATAAGGAGTTATCCTCATAATCCTAGTTTTTCCAATGATGAAATCTTCTCTCCTCTCTTCTCCCTTCCGTTGACAAACAATAAATAATGAACAACGAACCCCTAGATCTAGACAGATAAAAGTATAGAGGATCCTAGTTTTTCGTCAATAGAGAATGATCCAATATAAGTAAGTATTGTTCTTGGTGTTCTTATGACCCAGATTAAATTTTTGAGCATGTTGTTAATTGATTCTACAACCTACGCCTTTGAATTCAAATATTTCATGAGCCCAGGTACCAGTTTATTATTCTTTATCAGTTGATATAACCGTAATCACACAATTATGAATAGTTGAACAAGAAAAACTGTCCAATGATACAAACCCTTGTTTTTGTACGTTTACCCCTCTATTTTTACACATTATTCACCGTGGAATCCCCGTGGATCCCAGTTTGACAATTGTCAGGCGACCTGACCTCAATCAGGTGCTCAAAAACAGGAAAAAATCTTGGAACGAAAACAATTTTGTGAGTGAGACATAGATCTAGAAATAGAAGGATTCAAGGATGAAAAATCTGAATATTTCACATCAATTCAATGAGGAAAGAAGTCACGACAGTGAGAGTAAGATCTAGTCAAACCCTCATTTTTTAACGAGGCCAATTCATGATGAAAAATGAAGCAGTCCCGTGTTCTTCAACTAGATCTGGAGATTTTAGAGTGGATTCGGGCAACATTGACCACTATTAGAGCAGATTTGGAGCATGGACAAAGAATCAGGAGAAACTGGAGATTCTGGAAAAAATCCATACTACACACTATATTCAATAAATAACACAAGGCATGTATCCTCCCTTAGTGATGGTTCTAGGGTTTGGGAAAATATGAGGATGACATGGAGTGTAATCCCATCGACACACCGTGTACCTCCTCCCCATGTGAGATGAGCCATGTAAAGGTGCACACAACTAGGTGCACACTATGTGCTAAGCACACAGACATGACTTAGTCACACGGGCAATATCTCGTGTGGTCCAGCACGCTGTGTACCAAACTACATGGACACAACCACCAAACATGGCCTGATCCCTGGATAGGTGGGACACGCCATGTGGTCCACCTACATAGTGTTTACTACCACATGGGATATGACCTGTGTCCAACCAGAGACATGGATAGACAATGAAGAGGGTCCACATGCCATGTGTTCCCCCTCACACGTCACACATTCTTTGATCTCATCTAAGAAATCTTCAATTCCTTCGTATCTTCTTCGTTTAAACTCAAATTTCAGTTCGTGAGGTGCCTATCCTGAGTGTTTTTTTTGTGTAGAACATGATGGTTTCCTTAGAAGGAACTTTTGAGATATGATGTATATGTTCCAGGTTGGCATTCATAGATATGACTCCCAATAATGGCAGCGATCAGATATGCTTACCATATATTTCGGGCTGACCCTCCCTCTAGGCTAGGTAGTGTAGTCCCTAAGGACATACTAGGATAACCATCTAGTTAGGATGGGTAGTGTAGTTCCAAATGATGAGATATTAGGCTGACCCTACAGCTGGGCTAGGTAGTGTAGTCCCCATGAGAGACATCAGGATGGCACTCTAAATGGCCTGAGTAGTGTAGTCCCTGACGACGCGATACCGAGATGACCCTCCAACTGGTCTTGGTAGTATAGTCCCCAACGATGAGATACTGGGCTGAACCTTCATCTGGGATAGGTAGCATAGTTCTTGATGATTTCGGGCTAACCCTATAGTTGGGATATGTAGTGTAGTCCATGAAGATTCAGAGAAGACCCTCAACTATGCAGTATAGTGGTGAGGCATCGTTTGACTTATCTAAGGACTCACAAGAAATAGGGGCACTTTCCCCGGTGAGACAAATCCTTGTGACGTGACCTAAAACCTTATGGGTGAGTTAGTGATGCCCAAAGTGAATATTATAGAGGTGTGGTGATTTGAGCCCCTTTGACTTGTGTCTCCTGGGTAGACGCATGAGGTACTGGGCATTGCATATGGTTTTACATTGGACTTGTTGGCTACTCATATTCTTAGTCTGAGCTATGAGATGGAGATCCCATTACTCTCTCGTTTGGGATTCTTTGACTGAGCATATATATATATATCCTACTACAGTACCCACTCCTTGGGTATTGATTACTCTCCTTCCATGAGAGGTGAAGATGCGTGGGGTATGCCACATGATTTCCGTGTCTAGATTCTCATGGTTGGATGAGTCTACTCTCTAGATATCGGAGGCAAAGACTCAACAAGAGGGTTAACCTTCTCACCATTTCAATCTCCTTGTGTTTGGATGAGCCTACTTTCACACTCTTTTTGGGTTGAGTTTCACTCTTTCCATCCTCTTTTACTACACCTTGTTCCATTTACTACTTATCTTTGGTTATATCTCTTACTACTACCCCTTATCCTTTTTGGGGTGTTCTACTGGGTATATATATACTCACCCATACATGGGATTTTTCCAACATGTGTCGTGTCTTTTGTAGACGACAGACATGTCGATCATGAATACATAAGAGCGTAGGGATATGGGTTGCATGGATCACATAAAGTGGTCATAGTCGGGATATGGGAGCTGAGCTCTCTCAATGGATACACTTTTCTAGTTTCCTTCAGTTTGGAACTATATTCTGCTTTGGGCGTGTGTTTTCCCCCTTTACATTTCAGTATTCACTACCATACTCTTGTACCATCTATTGGTTCATGCATTCTCACTTTAATTTACACTAGTTGCATTTTTTTTACTTTTCTCTGCACTTTATCATTGATTTGGCTTCATGTGTGCATATATATTCTTAGCCAAAGTCCTCCCCTAGTTTTTTGTGCCTTCATTGCTTGTCACCAACCCCTGGCCTATGGAGGCAAGCTTGAGGTAGTTGCAGCTTGAGCCCTGGTTTGGGTTGGGTTGTGATAGAGTGGTATCAAAGGGAGTTCATTCCTTGGGATGTTGTTTGGATGTTCCCTAAAAAGTAATTGGTTGGGATTAGGGAAATAATGTCAAAGTGTCATGAAAGCGACTCTTAGGATAGGGAGTCCAGTGATGGTAGGGGAAGACAACGTATCCATTTACGAGGACCCTGATTACCCTCTTGTCAACTCAGCACTCCAAGACATTTATTGCATGGAACAATGATAAATATATCATATAGGACCGAGTGTTTGATTATCCTTATTGAGTTAACTCCCCATTATTTTGTTGATATATATGCTCATATGACAACAGTACTCCTTGATAAATTTCAGGATGCCTCCACGATGATAGCCGACCAAGGTACCAACTCCATTTTGTGACAATGACCCAATGAGTGACAAGGCATCAGTTTATGCCCCATCATGCGATCCACTCCCTCTTGGTGGGAAGGTAGCAGTGACTCCACCCATCGAGAAGTAGATAGTCCTAGTAGGGTATGCTGAGGACATGCACAGGCTGAGTGCACTCCATGAGTTCAAACGTCAGCAACCGCTGAGGTTCCATGGTGAACCAGACCCTTAGGCATCCAAGGATTGGCTGGAGTCAGTGGTCTGTGTGTTTGGACTAGTTCATACCCTGATAGATCAGAGGGTGGATTTGGAAACCAACCTTTTCCATGGAGTAGCTAGGAGATGGTGAAGCTTTGTTACCTAGATGCTCGATGAGGCGAAACTCTTGTGGGATGACTTTCAGCAGCTGTTTTATGAGGAGTACTACCCCTCCTACTTACTCTCTCTCAGAATTCAGGAGCTTCTAGAGCTTCATCATGGAGGAATGATGGTGACAGAGTATACAGATAGGTTCATTGACCTTACACGCTACTCTCTTGAGATTATCAAAGATGGTTACTTATGAGAAAAAAAGTTCGATCTGGGACTTCATAGAGATATCTATGCCATCGTAGTTCCATTGTGCATCCCCACCTATGCTGGGCTGCTAGAGTGGTCACTTGTGATAGAGAGATTCATGGTAGTGGGATGATAGATAGTTAGAGATGGTGGTAGGTGTGGCAAGGCCGAGTCATCATTAGCAGTAGGTAGGCATCAAAGGTCCATGAATAGGGGACCCTTCCGTAATTAGACTCAGGGGCGTGGTTGCCTAGTTCAGGGGTAACACAGAGCAATGGGGAAACACAGATAGGGCCAATTCTACACTTATTATAAGTGAGGTCACATGGACCAAGACTACCCGAATAATCATACTGAGTATCCTAGGTATTCAGTAGAGGGACCACCATGCTAGAGGTAGCAGTGTGATCAGGGATCTCTCTGGAGGGGACAAGGTGGTCCCAAGGGAGGTAGAGATGACAAAGGAGTGGGAGGAGCTATAAGTGAGGGAAGAAAATTTGAGGTTCTCCCACCACCACTACTAGGTGGCTCAGGTAATGCTTAGGGAGCTTGTGGCTGGGGATGTAGACAACTACAAGCTATGTACGTCTACAACCCGGTGACAAACGATATGATTCGAGGTACGATCTGTGTTTACTCTACTCTTTCCACAATATTAGTAGACATAAGGTCTAGCCATTATTTTATATCTTGATTCTTTGTGAAAGAGTTGGATCTCCTAGTAGAGATGATATCACAACAACTATGCCTTGAGGTTTCTATAGGGAATGTTTCCTTCATATCTTTCACCTATCGGCAATGCGAGCTATCTATTAGAGGAGAGAGGTTCATGTGGGACCTAATGGTCATCATGATGGAACCCTATGACATCATCCTGGGTTTAAATTTCCTTTCTATGGTTCAATCCCAGATTGACTATCACCAGAGGTTAGTTGGATGCATATGTGTTGATGGGATGAGGTTCTGCTTTCTCGGTGAGAGAGACCTCGTAGTAGGATGAGGGGGTGATGTGAGCAAGAATTTACAACCCATTACCCATCTGGGAGAAAGTATGACCCTTGATGAAGCATAATAATTGGGCATATAGATCCATTCAGTTTTCTAGGATTATCTGGATATCTTTCCTAAGGTCATTCTAGGACTACACATGATACATGAGTTGGAGTTTTGCATTTACTTGTAGCTGGGGATTGCCTCGATATCATCTGCAGTATATTGGATGGCACCCACTAAGCTATGGGAGCTGAGGTTTCAGTTATAGTACTGATAAAACAATTTTTCTGGAATAATTTATTGATCATAAATGATATAATTTCCTCATATTGTCTTAAATATGTTTATTTATAGAATATTTGGTATTAGATCATTGATTTTAAAATTTGACAAAACTTCCAATTTTACCAATTAATGATTCACTATAGTATTTTGAACATAAATAATTTTATTTGAGTTATTTGAACTTAATATTTTGTAATCGTGTTCTTGAATTAATGGGATATAAATTCTATTCAGGACATTGGATATGGATCATGAATTTGAGTGGGCTAAATGGGCATGCAGCCAAATATGGAATGGACTCACCAGATTGGATATCACTTTAGTATTTGGGCCTTATCATATTCACCCATGCTTGGAATGAAACCAAATTTGGAGGGTACCTCAAGTAACAAATTCCATAAAAATCATACTTCTGAAAGGACAACTAATTCATGCGTTTTGGAGGTCAAAGATGCAGTGCAAGTGGGATTAAAATATTTTCCAGAATTTTCCTTTCACACTTAAAAATGTCTATAACCCTAGCCCTCCCAAATTCTATTTAAATGACTTTTTTCACTCTTTTTGAGGGTGTTTATAGGCTTTGGGAAGGTTTAGACAGAGGAGTGTCTCCTAGGAACATCTAAAACCTCTTAGAAGTAGTAAGTACTTTTGAAAATAACTCTTCCAAGAGGGCTCTCCTCTCCCTCCTCCACTTTGAGTTTATTTGATTTAATGCTTATGGCTTGAATTTTTCTTCAATTAATATTATGTATGATTTTCATTTAATATTTTTATTTTTCTTCTTATTGCTGTAAACTAAGATTGGAGATAAGATTGCGTGTTTCCCTTTCAATCCATTGCATATGAAAAACGTCTCCACGATGACAACTCCACCCATGGAAGAGTGATTTCGTTCGTAGTTGATCTAATCCCTAATTAATTAATTAATTTATTTTGAATCCATAAACATACTATAATTCATAAATTTGGATCAATTAATTGAGTTTTAATTTTTAAGTAACTTTATTGACTTACACTTGATCGTGTGGCCAGACTAGTGTCAATCGTATGAGTAAAACCTCAATCACAAAATCCGATCAACTTGGGATAGAATTGTAGGGTTAAAGTCTCATATCAAAACTCAATTAATTATCCACTACAGGGAAGAGATTCTTCCATAATTGGAAACTAACCATAAGTTAGATTTTGGATCACAATCAAAGCAGAGTGCTACAATTGGATGTCCCAAAGTTAATCTAGGGATTATTTTTCAAATATTAGTGGTTGTGTTAATTTTTTAGGGTTCAGGGGTTGAAAATGTTAGGGGAGAATAATTTTTTTTTTAATCACATGGGATAATGATAAATGAATGGTGAAGGGGGTAGATTAGATCGACTACATCTTCTCATATATGTTCTTTTAAAGAAATTGTGTCTTTGATTGTTCATTCTCGTCTGTTGTTTAGTTTATTGTCTAAAAGTCACTAAACCAACCTCCCATCTTGTATTTCATTTATTTCCACTTATTTTCTTGTTTCATTCAAGCCTATTAAGGGTTGTCTAATTCAATACCTCCTTGAGAGAATGACTTAGGTCAGCCACTATTCTGCACTTAAGAAAAGCACAAATATTTTTGGTAGCATACGCAATAACACCTTTAAAATTGGCACCATTTCTGGGGAAGAAAGTGTTTTTTTCAACCAATTTTAGGTAAGTTATTTTTTATTATTTTTTATTTTTTTATTTTCTTCTCCTCCCTTTTATTTTCAGTTCTTTCTTCCCCACCTATTCTTTTTTAGACCATCAACTGATACCTAATTTAATGATAATGGTGTCTACTATTTTTTGTTTCTCTATTTTATATGATTTATGACATGATCCCACCTCGAGGATCTCTTTGATCTAAACCCTAAGATTTTACACAACCTTAGGGTTAGAATCAGACAATATCAGTCTACGGGAAGTGTCGAAATTCACCAAACTGGGGAACTCCTCCCCTCTAAGAATTTTGAAATAGGAGACCCATCTGAAAAAAATATTAAACTAGACCCAATGGCTGAAAATAATAAGAATGAACTCAATAAGACCATTAGAAGTTTGGATTTACCTAAAATTAATTATCAACCTAAATTTATTTCATATTCAACTCTTTAATCATACTTTGAGTTGAAATTTTGATTAATTCACCTTCTTCCAATGTTTCATGTATTATTTGGTGAGGAACAAAACAAACACCTTAAATTATTCTATGTGGTATGATCAACAATGAAACTGAGAAATGTATATGAAGATAAAATAAAACTAAGAGAATTCCCATTTTAACTTGATGGAGCTGCAAATGATTGGATGTATTATTTATAAGTAGAATGTGTAACATGTTGGAATGATTTGAAATGTATTTTCTCTTAGAGATTTCTATAGCATCGAATACCACTTCCATTCGAAAGGAGATATTAGGGATTAAGCAAGCATAAGGGGATTCAATGTATGAGTACTAGGAGAGATTCAAGAAGTTGTGTGGAAGCTTCCATAATCACTAAATTAGTGAGAAACCTATCATATAGTACTTTTACAAAGGCCTCATGCCTATGTAGAAAAGCATGGTGAATTTAATGGCTAGAGAATCATTGGTGGAAAAAACACTAGTAGCCACACATGCATTGATCAAAAAGATATAACAAAACTCCCAACAATTTGGAAATCGAGGTACACAACATGTTAGGAGAGTACATCAGGTAAGTCCATATTCTCTTGAGATTCATTTAATTGATACCAAGTTAGAAGAATTGACCACTATGGTGAGGCATATTGATTTGGCTCAAAATACACCCCAACCCACCCCTATGAGACCTTGTGGAATTTTCACTGAAACAAACCACCCGACTGATTGTTTCCCCTAATTATAAGAGAAGAAGGATTGCACAATAGTATTTGCTGGGAGACCATATCAATGGAAACAACAACCACATCCCCAAAATAAGTATTATTACTTTTCACCAATATACAACCAATGGTGGATGGATCAATCAGACATGAGGTATGGATCTGGACAACAATAAAGTACGCCTTTTAGATTTTTTTTTCAGAAGCCGCCACCTTACTAATAGTGTTTCCAACAAACCCAAAGAATATTTAAAGCCCAAGCATCAATAAGTAAACAAAAAGGGAATTATAAACCAATGATATGAAGAGTCAAGGTTTGGAGTTGAGGGAGTTGAACACTCAAATGAGATAGATTTCCACCGCCCTCTCAATGAGTGGTAAGTAAGAACTATGGAAATATTCCTTCATAAACTACTCCAAATCCCAAATGGAATGTTAGTTTCATCACATTGAGAAGTGAGCACAAACAACTAATGATTATTCACCTACCATTCAACCAAGATTCACATCAACCTTGGAGAAGCCCTATTCCACGCCAACTGATGAGAAACCCAAGGAGAAAGATAAATGTAAGAAAAATATTTATGATATTCCTAAAAAACCCCTTACTTTTACAAATAGAGTTGTTCAAACCAAAAAATATGGCTGAATAGGCAATGCAAAAAGAGGTTTTGGATACATTCAAGTGTGTTGAGTTCAACATACCTTTACTTGAAGCCATTAAATAAATACCAAGGTATGCCAAATTATTAAAATAACTTTTTAACAATCAAATAGGGCTCAAGGGAAATGAGAGGGTCAATCTTGTAAGGAATGTGTCATCACACATTACACCAACTCTAGAAATTCCAAAAAAGTGAAAGGATCCCGAGACATTCATCATACCATAAACCATAGGGGAGTTGCACTTTTCTAATGATCTTTGTGATTTTGGGGCTTCCATAAATGTGATTCCTCACTTTGTATTCTCTTCTTTATAGGTTGGTGAGTTGACGATGATGATAGTAGTGGTGCAGTTAGTGAATAGAGATTTGGCATACCCGGTGGGAGTCCTTGAGAGTGTACTTGTTCAGGTAAGATGCATGATCTTTCTAGTATATTTCTATGTTCCTAACAAGGAGCATGATCATGTAAGTTTCCATGCTCCCATTATCTTAGGTAGGCCCTTCCTAAAAACTAAAAAATGACCATAAATGTCCATGAGGTTACACTTTCAATTGAGTTTGGAATTGAAGTTGTGATATTTAATGTTATGGGCTCCATGAAGTACCCCTTAGAGGACCACTCTGCTTTTGTTACCTCTCATTATGAACCACCAAATAAAAACCCCATGTAATTTTATTGTCCTATTCTTAGATAGATTATGAGCATTGATTCTAATTTGATATCTAAGAGCACTTCCACACCAATTTCTAATTCACAAACCTCTCTTAGATTTTATTTTGAAATGGATTTATATTCTGATATTGATCATGTGAACTCTGATTATAACATGGATGATTAATATTTTGATGGATTTGATGCTTTATTCTCTAATTTTTATGATTTATATTCTGATACTGTTGTTTATTGTGAACATATTTCAGTTCCTTCAATTTATCCATCCATACATCACCCCTACAATGGAACTCAAGCCATTTCCACTGAATCTAAAATAATCATACTTTTTGAGTGGTGAGAAATTACCTATTATCATTACTAAAAATATACCTTTTGAACATGAAGAAAAACTTTTAAATATTTTAAGGGAGAACATTAGGGAAATTGGGTGGAGTTTGGCTGACATATCAGGTATTAGCCCCTCTATTTTCATGCATAAGATTATTTTGGAGGATGGGACTAAACTAGTTAGGTAGGCACAAAGGAGACTCAATCCAACCCTTCTAGAAGTTATTAAAAAAGTGGTTGGAAATTTTCTCAAGGCAGGTATAATTTATCCCATTTCAGATTCACAGTGGGTAAGTCCTATTAATGTTGTGCCTACAAAAAGTGGTGTTACTATTGTTAAAAATGATAAATAGGATTTAGTTCCAATGGGGGTAAAAAATAGTTGGAGTGTGTGTATTGATTATAGGAATAAAAACTAGTCCACTCATAAGGAACATTTACCTCCAATTTATTGATTAAATAATTGAGAGACTAGCTAAAAACACTATTGTTTCTTGGATAGATTTTCTGGATATTTTTAGGTTCCTATAGCTCTAGAGGATTAGGATAAGAAAACATTCACTTGTCCATTCAGTACATTTTCCTACCAGAGGATGCCATTTGGACTTTTCAAGTCCCCAGGTGCCTTCTAGAGATGCATGGTGGGTATTTTTTTTTTCAGATTTCATTAAGACATTCCTGGAAGTATTTATGGATGAATTTATAGTGTATGAATTTTCATTTGATGATTGTATATTTAGTTTCGGAAAGGTGCTAAATCATTGTATTGAGAAGAATCTAGTATTAAACTTTGAAAAGTTTCATCTCATTGTAGAGCAAGAGATTGTCTTAGGGAATGTAGTGTCAAAACATAGGATATAGGTTGATAGATATAAGGTAGATATTATTTCATTCTTACCCTATCCTTCATGTGTGAATTATGTTAGATATTTTCTAGGGAATGTAGGATTTTATTGACACTTTATCAAAGATTTTAGTAAGATTACCCTTCCTATGTCATGATTACTTCAAAAGGATTTTGATTTTGTGTTTAGCGATTCTTATAGGACTTCTTTTGATGATCTAAAATAGGATAAGGCCACTCCACAAATCATAAAACCCCCATGGTGGGGAATTCCATTTGAGTTGATGTGTGATACTTCAAAATTTGCAGTTGGAGAAATATTATCACATAGGGTGGAGGGACATTCACATGTGATTGCCTATGATTCAAGGATGTTGGATTCAACCTAATAAAACTACACAACCACTAAAAATGAGTTTTTTTCCATAGTATTTTCTTTAAAAAAATTCCAGTTATATTTCCTGGGATTTAAATTTGTTGTTTTTTATGACCATGAAGCTCTGAGGTACCTCTTGAAGAATCCAAATGCAAATCCCAGACTTATTCGATGGATTCTACTTCTTTAAGAATTTGATATTGAGATAAAGGATAAAAAGGTTTTAGATTACTTGGTGGTGGACCACATGAGTAGGATTATTCACACATTAGAGGATGAAACCTAGGACTAGGTACCAATTCAGGACACTTTCCCCGATGAGCATCTTTATTCCATCTCAGGTACGCATCCTTGGTATGCTGATTTAGTTAAATACCTTATTGTCTCTAAAATTCATACAAATTTAAAGAAACATCATGTCCAAAAGTTAAATAGTGAGTCAAGATTTTATGTTTGGGATAATCCATACCTTTGGCGAATGTGTAGTGATTAATTTATTAGGAGGTGTGTTCCTAATCATGAGTTTGAGTTTGTTCTACATTTCTTCCATACACTCTCATGTGGGGGACACTTTGGACCCCAATGAATAGATAAGAAATTCTTAGACTCTGGATTATATTATTCTAGATTATTCCATGATTCTAATGTGTTTCGTAAGTCATGTTCACATTGCAAACACATTGGGAATATTTCTAGGAGACACGAGATTCCCCAACAACCCATATTATTCTGTGAGATTTTTGATGTATAGGTGGCCATGTTTGTATACACTTGTCCATGTCCATGTTTGAGTACACAACGTTCCACTGTATATGTACTTCTGTATTTGTCCTTGTAATTTACAAAGTACATGCCGAGCCTCCAGGGGAGGTTCACATGGTGTGTGACCAAGTCACATGGTGTGAGACCAACTCACACGGTGTGAGACAAAGTCACACAATGTGTGATACTTAACTCAAACCAAAACCCTAGTGTTGCAGCTAGGGGGTCCCACATGATGTGTAATTCTAGACTACATGCAGTGTAAACTTGTATTTTCTAGATTTCATGGATTATCCTCTGAACTACTCTATGCATCTCCATAACCACTACCCTTTCTATAAATTAGAGATATGGGGTCGCCCGAGCCCTAATACCATCACTAGTCGGGATCCAGGTTTAGATCTACATGAGAAATGCCTTAGTTTATCCATCTATTTCAAAATCATTCATTACTCAAGATGAAAAAAGAACTCCCAATTCAGTCTCATTATCTCTTGATCCATCCACCATCATCATCAATTTCCAAAACCCAACATCTATCACGAGTTGTACCCACAACATAGATCTATTGTGCTGAATAATGGTCATGAAACAATTGAATATTAGGTATTGGTATAACTGTTGGAAAATAAAATACCAACGATGATCAAATGAAAAAATGGTGGTTAAATAAATAATCCATGAAAAGTTAAGAACAAACATTTAACTTTTCTCATTTGGCCTGGATTATTTGTCATAGAAGAAGATGAACGAATAGAAATAAACAAAATAAAAATATAATAATTCCTTAAAATTAAATCTAATGATGATGTGTGTATCAATTCCATTTATTGAATTGATCAGAATTCATCTCGGATTAAGAAACCATATCGAAAACAAAAATAAACATCCTATATAGAGTTTGGATTGATTGTTTATGAAGAACGTTTCAACATTTCTGTCTTTGAAGAGATCCAAAAACTCCATTGGAATAATGATTGATGATCCAATCCCAATCCATCATCATTATACAAGAACACTCTCCAACATTTGTCTAGATATCTAGGGTTTGAAAATCCAACCCTGAGAAAATACTCATAACCATATACATATAGAAGAAAACAATCATTGTGTCAAGAATAAATAAAACAAATTAATTTTTTTTTTCATTTTATGCCTGTGATGATTTTTTCACAAAATCCCCATTTTTAAAAAGGTTATATCACTCTTAGGATAAAGCCTACATTCTAAACTCAACGGTTCCCTCAGATTTATGATTTGGGCCCCCATTCGGGATTTATTCTACTTTTTCAAGAAAATTTCTTATGCGTGTTATTTAATATATTTCAAATATTTATTATGGGAACACTCAGCCTTGGAATCACATGCTCTCTCAGCATCTAGTCTCGAAAATAATCCATATAATAAACAAAAATAATACATAGAAAACATGTGTCATTTCATTCTCCTCACATCAGAGATTTTCATCCAGATAAGAGAAAAACCTACTAAAAAAGATGAGGGTACTAGTCTTGCATCTAGGTCTCCCTCTCCTAGGTTCTCTCCTAAAGATTCCCATACTACCACCAGACACACACTAGGGGAATCGATCTCCCACAAAGGATCCTCTCCTTCAAATCCTATATCTCCATCGATTACTCTTCATATGCAGCTCCATCCTTGATGTATAGCTCACCCTATTCAATAAAATGCAAATGTCATGCATGTATCTCCTAATATATAACACATGGAAGACAATGAGTACCTATTCTAACATCTGATGTAGAGCTAAATAGTATTCCACCTCACCAAATCTACATAGTATCTAGAAGGGACCAATGAATATTGGAGATAACTTTCCACCCTGAATAAATATCTACAAACCACATCGAGGAATGACCCTAAGGGACACATGGTTTCCCTTATCAAACTCCATAGGTATTTGTTGTTGGTCCATGTTTCCGACGCTTTCACCGGGGCGCGCGCGCATCCGTCCGTCACGCGGAGGGGATGCGCAGCTTTGTTTCCCCGCATTCCCACTTTCCAAAGGCGGGCGGCATTCGTTCCTTGTTCAGGTACGTCTGCTCCTTGATCGAAACGGGATGATGGGATGTCGGTTCTTCTTTCTGGGGATTCCTCCTCAGAACTCGTCACCTAGTCAGGGTCTCCCTTATAGATTTCATACGTAGTTCGTGAAACTCTTCCCAGTGCCATGTTTCCATGGACGCCGATTAATTACACTGCTTCTGTCGGGACATTCCAAAGGGTCCGGTTAGGGCAACAACCTTCAGTCGGGGGAGTAGTCACGTTGAGGCATCAGTAGCGTGTCTGGATGCTGGGGGCCTGGCATGTCTGTCTATTGTCCCTGGTCACAGGGCTTCTCAAGGGCGTGGAAGCCCGAGGCATCCCACATCGAGTGTGGGGGATTATATGTCATAGAAACATATCTGAGGTTTTCCTCAGCTTCCCGTGTTTAACACAGGGTACGCCGTGAGTTTAACGTTCAGCGGAGATGGAAGGATTCATGGAATACAGTTTAACGTCATGCGGGACGATAGTGAACCCCGACGTGAATAAACGACGGGCGGTGGGTGTCGACGAACTGACGTAAATGAGGTCGGAACGACCGGATGGTGGGTTTGAACCTCATAGAGGCTTCCTACGTACCATGCTTTGACATGGATCAAAGTCCTCGTAGTTCTGGTTGGTCACAACGGCTTTCCATCAGACTGGAATTGCAGTTTAACGTCGTGCTGGACGTAGGTAGAACACGACGTGAATTGGATGATGGGTGGGCTTGAACCTCGTAGGTCCTTCCTACGTACCATGCCTTGACATGGATCAAAGACCTCGTAGTTCAAATGGGGCTTTGTCAGCGGACCGACGTGAAAGTGGACCTTGGTCCAATGAGTGGTGGGCTTGAACCTCTGGAAGGCTTCCTACGTACCATGCCTTGACACGGATTAAAGACCTCGTAGTTCAAGTGGGAATGGGTGTGCAGTTTAATGTCATGCAGGACAAAGGGGGCATACAATTTAACGTCATGCTGGATGAGGGCATGCAGTTTAACGTCATGCTGGAAGAGGGCATGTAGTTTAACATCATGCGGGACGGAGACATACAGTTTAACGTCTTGCTGGATGAGGGTGAAACTCGACGTGAATTAAAGTCCGAGCAATGTGTCTTGAACCTCATGGAGGCTTCCTACGTACCATGCCTCAACATGGATCAAAGTCCTCGCAGTTCGCTAGGATGGGTCGCACGTCTTGCCATTGGACCAGAATGCAGTTTAACGTCGTGCTGGACGGGAATGGGACCCGACGTGAATAGATGATGGTGGGCTTGAACCTCATGGAGGCTTCCTACGTACCATGCCTTGGCATGGATCAATGTCCTCATAGTTCGCTGGGATGGGGGTCAGGGTCAGTGCTCACTCTAAGCCCACGTGATTCATGCTCGGTGTGAGAAACAAGAGGTTGCAAGGACCTGACGATCACGTCGCGAAGGATGTGTCCGTGTGAAGCGAAGAGGGGCTTATGCATTAGGTGGCCCATGGTGTTGGGACTTACTCCAGGATGGAGGCCCAAAGTGAGGCAAAGTGTAGCAAAAGAGGGATTTGGGACCAATGATGGGAGGTGCCTCGTTCCCTATCACGCCCTCCACTGACCTTGGTAGTGGGGAAGTACGGAGATGCAGGGGTGAAGTCATCCATTGAGAGGCTAGGGGCTTACGCTCTGACGCGGCCCTTCCCCCGCGGACAAATGCCACTCCGAAAAAGAGGATCTCATTCCATGTGAGGAAGAGTCCATTCTCGTGGAGACGAGTGGGCGTAAAAAATGTCCGAGATGGGGGGACCCTGCGTGCGAGGCACGAGGTCGAGTCACAGTTTAATGTCATGTGTTGAGGACGTGGTGCTTGGCAGTTTAACGTCCTGCAGCTCGGATGAGGTTGGTTCACTCCACACCCCTAGGACTTACGTAACCGGTACCCTCTGGTCCTTGGGGAAGGGAAGGTACCAGTAAGGCCATGGTCATGGGGGGTTGTGGAACGAACCATCAGGGGGTCCACGTTAGCATGGCTATGCGAAGAAGCAATAGCCGTTAGCGTGCCTATGCGAAGAAGCATTAGGCGAAGCAACGCTACGGGTGGTATTGTCCATGGGACTTTGAAATCACATCGTGCAAACCTGGAGGGTTTCATGGGAAGAGGAATCTCTAAGCAAAGGAGTGTGCTTTGCGAAGTGAAGTGCCTTGGCCTTGGCATGGGGTGTAGGTGTGAGTGGAAGGTGTTTCGCGAAGTGGAACAGTGTTCGCGGAGCACTGCCTCGCAAAGAATGGGTGTCTCGCGAAGCAGGGTCCTGTGAAGCAGTGTGCTTCGCGATGTGAAGTGATCCTACCTTAGCATAGGGATCACTAGTATGGGTTGGGTGTTTCGCGAAGCATAAGTGCTCCGTGGCTACCCGGGTTCCCTTGGGAATCCCCTTCCTTCGCGAATGCCCTTGAGCTTCGCGAAGAGCATCCCTCTCGGAAGAGGGGCTCAAAACGAGACAAAGCAGAGGCGTCTCGCGAAGTAGAAATACCTCGCGGAGCTCATGATTCCCAGGGCAAAGAGTGCTTCGCGATTCGGGAGAGGAGAACCCGAAAGGTCGGATCATCCATCCTCGGGACTCAGGGGGAGTCCAGTATTTATAGGGAAGGTGTGCCGCGAAGCAGAACTCGCGCGCTGCCTCCTGTGCTTCGCGGCGCGCTCGCGAACGTCAACGTCGTCCGCGGAGGGCACCGCCTCTGGAGCTTCGCGGCGGCTCGCGAACGTCAAATGCGTTCGCGGAGGATTACCACCTCTGGAGATTCGCGGCGGCTCGCGAACGTCAAATGCGTTCGCAGAGCATTACCGCCTCCGGAGCTTCACGAGGCCGCCATGGTCAGGGCGCTTCGCGGCGGGGCTTCGCGTGGGTGCTTCGCGGCGGTGCTTCGCGAGGCAGCGCACCAGCCTTTTCCTTTCCTTTCTTTCGGGCCATATTTTGGTGCCAACAAATTGCCCCCCTCAGACTTGGAGCCGCGGAGGGCGAAGGGTCGAAGTCTGAGGGAAAATCGCCAAAATTGTCGGTGGTTCGCGATGCCGCTACGCGAAGGGGCCCCGCAGTGCTCACCGGGGCCACCGATCCGGGCGCGCCGCGATGCTCCGCGTGGGTGAGGCGCGCCGCTATGCTCCGGGGTCGCCGCCTATAAATAGGGGGGTCGACCTCTTTTGTCTTCACGTGCCTTCCTTGTCTTTTTGTGCTCTCGACTTCGTGAAGCTCCGCGTACTCCGTGACAGCCCTCCACGAATCGAGCTTCGCGGCAAACCGCGGGTCTTCGGCTCTGCGTCCGCGCCAAGCGAATCCTATGCTTGTCGGCCTTGGCCAGACTTCGCGGCTTGGTCTTGCGACCGATCTTCGCGATTCGGCTCCGCGATTCAGCTTCGCGGTCAAGCGGAAAAAATTCTTTTCTGAGGGCCAGAGTTAAGATGGCCCATCAAGAGGCTGTATTGGGGGTGCTTGCAGATGCTGCTCGTCGAGACGAGATGGCCAACCGTCCAGGCCTGGGGGAGATGGTCCGAAGCCAATCGGACCACACTTCTTTGACAGATCTGCTATCGGAGGGTCAGAAGGATTATCCGCAGTGCAAGAAACTGCCATTGTACGACTTCAGGTTGAGGGATGACGTCTTCATCCCGGAGGTGAGTAGGGATGAACCAGCTTGCTGGTTCAGGAGCACACCATGCCAGCACCAATGGTTCAGGGCGGCCGATGGTCACGCGCGGGAAGAATTCACACCCGTCACCGCTGATTGTCTCTACAACCTTGTGAATGATATTGATGGGAGGCCATTGCAACCAGAGATTTCCCCTCCTCTCTACCGTACCATGCTGAAGGCGGCCTTGCAGGATTCGAAGAAGGGATGGTCTGATGAGTGGTACCTACGCCAGGGCGGCAACTTTACTGATGAATGGGCCTGGGCCTACTGGGTAGGAGCCTCATGCGAGGAGTTTGGGGCCGAGCTGAGGAGAGTGGGGTTGTATGAGGCGGTGTGGGCCTCCCAATTCCACATTTACCAACCCAAGCAACTGATACCAAAATTGCTGAGCAGATGGTCGTCTAGGACCAACACTTTTCACCTGCATCACAGGGAGGTGGGCATCAGCCTGTGGGATGTCCACCAGATTTCTGGGGTTCTGATCTTGGGGGCCATGTATGAAGAATTCCTCCCCGTCGTCAGCGCATGGGGGGATACGGAGCAAATGCCGCGACTGGCGTCAGCGCTGATGGCACTTGTCCCTGGAGAGGACAAGGAGGCAGTGAGGGATGTCCATTTTAGGATATGGTTCAAATGCTTCCTGAATTTCCCAGGGAATCGAGAGTTCCCTCCGAGGCCTCGAACTTGTCCAAGGGCGGCCCAACGGGGCAAGGGGCACTCATATTGGTGGGTCTTGGAGGACATCCAATGGAAGACTTGGGGTTTCAGTGTCAGCACTGAACAATAGCCGATAGTCAGGCTGGCGGCGTTCATCGCGGCTCTCATCTGTGGCTGGATCCTACCGGTGAGAGATACAAGCATGGGGGTGCGACCCAGCTCGTTTATCATGGCGTCGATGTTGGCGATGGGACAACGGATCAATCTGGGGATTCCGATGCTCACCAAATTGTACAGAATGCTGCGGCATGTTAGCGAGGGCAAGAAGCCGCCAAGGATATGCGGGACCTTCCACCTCCTGTATGGGTGGATCGCAGCGCATATCAGGGGGATTTACGAGTATCCAAACCCCATTTCTCCACCGGGATCGAACTTCCGCCCCTCCATCCTGAATGTGGTTGGGAGCTTCCCGTTCAAACTGGCCATTCCGATGGTGCTGAATCGGGTGTGGAGGGCGGACGAGTTCAACTTCCACCCCTTCCCCTTGCCGACAGGTATAATTACTGATGACGGGCGGGGAACGGAAGAACATCGGGCTTACCTCCTGGCCTTCCGAGGTGGAGTTTTGGTGGCACGGATAGATCATGAGCCACTCTGCGAACCGTACACCCCACATCGGTTTGCGAGGCAGTTCCGGTGCCTCCAGCGGCTGACCCCGCAGGTCTACTGGGAGGTGCGTCACGAGGAGCACCCATGCGTGATGAGGCAGCTGTGGCTCATGTTCACATGGGAAGATGGGAAGATGCGGATTTCATTGCCTCCATCCACCGCCACTTTTGGATTGGTGAAGGAGTACGCCATCAGTTGGGAGGCTGCTTACCCAGGGGAGATGCTAAAGCAACCAACTATCCAGGTCGGTGACGGTGGGCCTCCTCTATCTCGAGGTCGGGGTCGGAGGGCAACTAGGTCCGCTCGTGGTAGCGGGGCTGCCATGGCGGTGAGACCTGCACCGGCCGAGGGTATGGCAGCAGCAGTGGATCCGGTGATTCCGGAAGAGCAGGGTCATCCAGAGGGGCGGCCACCGAGGGGATTTCATAGGATATCCACTCAGGCTCCGAGGAAGCGTCTGCGTCATATTGACATGGCAGAGGATGCCATATTCCCGGAAGCTTGGGACATTTGGGATGTCAACCGGCAATTCCTCAGCCCACCCGAGATATGGGCCCACCTGAATCGCCTTAGGATGGAATTACTGGGTATAGGCCCAATTCGGGCTGGATTCATGGCATCTCCGGTGGAGGCAGAACAGTACCTGGACGAGCTGGAGGATTACGTCCACTCCAGTGGTGTCCCTCACCCAATGACAGACCAGGTGAGGGTACTGTTGAATCATATGGTCCCCCCACAGTTATCGGCTGCCGATCTGAGGGAGCACTTCCCCTTGCCGGAGGAATCAGAGGACTCCTCTCGGGAGGATGAGGCTGGAGGAGGGAGCCAGTTGGAGGAGGGCGAGGTCAGAGACCGAGGCTCAGAATCCGACGACTTCGCGGAGGCTCTTGAGGTAGCATTCCGAACTTCTCTCCTTATGATCTGTTCTTGGGTCACTATGGACTTCTCACCAATGTTTGAGTCATGCAAGAGGAACTTGTTCACAGGCCTCGTTCTTGCTCCTTGGCGGGTGATGATGCGGGACCTTCAGAACCCGCGCCTATGGCTGCGTCCAGTTCTGCGTCTGGTGGGACCAGGGCGCCCGAGGAGGCTCCTCCAGAATCTTCAGACCTTCCAACAGTATACGGAGGGCCTCGTCTCGGGGTCCCGTCAGTACCGGCTCAAGAGAAGCGCCAGGAGGTCGATCTTCGTAAGTCTCCTCTACCGGTCTCCTCGTTGTCACATGTAGGCCATGCCAACTAACGTTTATGTCCCTATTTGTCGTACAGTTCTTCGAATGGCGTGGGCTACTGCGGCAAGACTGGTCGAGATGTCTGGTGGCCCCCCTCCTAGGGGCATGCCGGTGATGGTGGCGATAGTCCCCCATCTCCTCAGGCTGCGAAGCACACCATCACTGGCAGGACGATTAGTAGGGCCGTACCCGAAGTCATTGAGGTGGACTCCGAGGAAGAGGATCAACCGGTCGGTCCCAGTCCTGTCGCACCTGCTTCGGCGCCAGGTGTCGTATTGGATTCAACACCAGATGTAGATCCTGCCGAGGATTTCCTGCGGGTGTACCCCGCGTATGAGCCTGCCAATCGCGCAGACTGGGACGAAACGACCTCCGATGAGGAAGACAACAGCATAGTCCGCCGCCGGTCATGGAAGCTGATCACGCGCTTTATCAAGGACACCCCCAAGCACAATGGTTGGCCGAAATGGATAGACTCTGCTCGCGATTGTGCAAACTGTGTGCTGGGGGAGTGGATGCCCAACGTCCTCACGCACTCGTCCGAGATCTTATGGCTGAGAAGATAAGGGAGCATGATCGTGGGCTCAGTGTGGGCTGGCAGCGGAGGAAGGCGACTAGCATCAAGAAGCTCCAGGAGGCTGAAGGCGAGGTCCAACAGATGCAGACCCGGGCAGACGAGATTTCAGCCTCTCTTGATGCACAATCTGAGCTGGTCTCACGGTTGAAGGCCCAGCTGGCAGAGGCAGAAGAGCATATGAGGCAGACCTCTGGAAGGATGGCTGCTGTTCAAGCTGACGTAGAGAGGGCCAAAGCCAGGACTGACGAACTGCGCCCCGCCGCTGCTGAGGAGGAGCGGGAGCTGATTCAGCGGCAGCAAGCCTTGGATGCCGCAAGTCAACGGGTGGCGGAGCTACAATGCTCTTTTGATGGGGTCAACCCATCCATGGGGGGCGTCGACCCCCGAGTATTGTAACAAACCCCCAAAAAACTTTTATTTGTACTTTCGTGTCTCAATTTTTTTTTCTTTGTTTTGAATGCCATAGCACGCACGATTTCCACTATTTGAATTGCCTTGTTACATCCCTACGATGTTTGTGGGATGTTCGGCGACAATTCCCTAAGCCAGTCCAGATTCCCGAAAGATGGGGGAGGCTTGATCGGAGGAGGAACTTCCAGGATAGCCGAATTACCACTTCTTCAGCGTGCTCTTATGCACGAACGGGGCAATGCCAGGGGTGCTGAAATCATTCCAAACAAATGAAAATGGGAAGTGTGAATCACGATACCTAAAATCCGGAACACTGTGGGGATGGCGTGACAATAAGGGACAACCGTTAACCTTGGAGGAGAAGCGGTATCCTTACTGTGTTAGCCTGTAATGGGGACAACAAATGAGGGTTGACCATTGACCATGTTCGAAACACGGGACCATGTCACAAATGTTGTCGATCAATCCTTCGGGACGTTGGCCCAGGATAGTTGGTGGACCATAGGTCAGACATCCATACTGTTAGAGGGTCCTTCCAGACATGACCTGTCTTCCGGAACGTTGGCCCAGGATGGTAGGTGAGCCGATGCGGCATGAGACCAGGCCATTAGGGGGTTCCTTCATACATGAAAGGGGACGAGGGTCCGACTAAGGGGTACGCAAAGCGTGGAATATGGAGTTATGGTTTGTCCGAACAGAATCCAACACTTAGGTAGTTACACCATCGTGGTGGGAGTACGCCAGATGGGCGCATCAGTTTGATCATGGATCATTCCTTATTTGGGGCAGGGCCTCCCTGACGAGGGGATCTGTCACTTTCCAGTGGGATCTTGGGGCATCCTGAACTTGTTTGGGGTAGAACCACAGTTTAGTGTCATGCGTTGAGGACACACAGACTCTTGTAGTTTAATGTCATACGATAGGACGTGGAGCGAAAGGAAAGATCCCAGGGAGCATGTGGTGCGGTAGACATGAAACCGACATGAATGAGGACTTGGAGTCGAAATCATACCACATACCCCCGGAGGAAACTCTTCAGGTCGAGGGACCAAGAGTGAGGATTGGGCTGGGCCCGAAGCAGAGTGGTCGGGCGTTCCTACGTACCCCATGAGGATGGGAATCAAGCCATACGTAGTTCTGGAAGCGCAATTTAACGTCATGCGGGATGATGAAAAGCCTGGCCGTGTTGGTACACATCCTGCCAAAACTACTAAGCCCACGCGAGTCGTGCTCGGTGTGGGAAACAAGCAGTAGTGGTGGGAATTTCCCGACACAAAAGGGGCAGGTCAGGGAAAAGGGATACTCGGTGAATACCGGCCCAATGATTCTAACACGATCATTTAGAGAACCTAGATGCGCGAAGAGAAAGAGACGAGTATGATGGAATTCCACTTGAACATGAGGAAGTGGAAACGTGTGAATCATAGGACTCGAGATTCAGATCACGATGACAGCGGCGTGATGATGAAGGATAAATATTGACCATGTTCTCAACAAAGCATCCTGTCGCGTTATCCTAGAATGGGGACAGACAAATGAGCATCGACCATTGACCATGTTCGAAACACGGGACCATGTCACAAATGTTGTCAAATATCCGTAGGGACGTTGGCCCGAAACGATTGAAGGGCCATTAGGTCCAGAATTCATGGAGAGCCCTTAAGCCTAGTATCCATGTCGTCCGGGGGTCCTTTTGGATGTGGAAAAGGATGAGGATTCAAATAGCGAGCTCAAGAAGCTTGATCATGGGACGAGGGGAATGTTCGTATGAAAATCCCACACTTCGGACTCTTTGTCGAAACACATCTGAATACGACAACGAGACGTATTAGATAGAGGGAGTAGATTCTTTTCCCATGGGGATATCTTAGTTTAAGGTCGTAGAATTCAGACCATGGATGGGTAAGGGGAGCAGGGGATACATGGCAAGGCGGTTACAAAACCCGACGTGAATGAGGACCTAAGCCCTACTTACCATGCATTCTCTGGAGAAGTGCTCGAGTCGAGGGACCAAACACACAGGTTAGGCTGGGCCCGCGAGGAAGTGCCCGGGCGCTCCTACGTATCTCATAAAGATGAGAATCAAGCCATACGTAGTTCTGAAAGGCGGCACGGTAAGGTACCAGTGCCAGGGGAAAAGGGGAGTGCGGGCGTGGCCCTTTCACTAAAAGAAGCGGAATTTGATAAGTCTTGTTTGTTCTTTAAGGTGAATGGTTTTTTTTGTGAAGAGATAGGCCTAGAGTAGTAGGTCGTGATGTCGCCACAAGGATCAAGCTGTGATGGGCATTGAAAAATGGCATGGCACGTGACCAATACCCAACGTGATTTCCTCTACAACGAGGTCACCACAATGCAGTGCCATTTTTCGTCGTGCGGCCAGGACGATGATGTCACATTTTAGGGTCGTGTGACAGGACCAAGAAAGCATTTTAACATCATGCAGTGTAGACGTAGCAGAGGCAATGCTAGGCGGGGAATGTGCGCAGTGTCATGAAACACAATCAATGGAGACATGATCCCACATCACACTATGCGCCACTCCAAGAGGGAGACCTCAGGCCGAGGGGCCTATATAGAGGTAAGAGGTGAAACATGGGGGGGAGACTAGCTCACCAAATGGGCTGGACCCGACAAGGCGTCTAGGTGGTCCTATGTATCCCATCAGGATGTGAATCAAGATGGACGTAGTTATAGATGGATCTTAGTTTATGGTCTTAGAGATCAGACCATGGGAACCCCGAAGGACGCCGTATTTCAGCTTTATCCCCTTGACATGCAAAGGTGCACTGAGGGATAGCGCCAAAAGTGTCGAGATTCCACCTGGACATGATGGGGTGGAAAATGATGCGAATCATGCAACCAACATTCGAGGACTGAAGGGGCTGGCATGACGACAGAGGATTGCTGCTGACCATGTTCTCAACACAGTATCCTGTCGCGTTAGCCTGAAATGGGGACAAACAAATGAGCATCGACCGCTGACCATATTCGCAACGCGGGATTTTATCGATTTGTTGTCCAAAACCCTCAGGGGCGTTGGCCCGTAACGGTAGGAGAGCCCTTGGGCGTAGTATCCAGGCCGTTATTGGGGGTCCCTCAGAGTGTGAAAGGTAATGGAAGCCCGAATGGAGGGGAACACGAAGATTGACAAGTGGAAGGAACTTGATCAAGTTGAATCTGACACTCTTGGTCCTAGACCAGAGTACTCTTGACACATGGGTTGGTAGCTGTATGGAGTCGAGGGACTCAACTTGAGGGTGATCGAGAGATGGCGGATCCTCGGGAGAAGGGGGCATGGTGCCCAAAGCCTTGCATCATACCTACATATCCCCCTTCTGTAGAGGGATGGACCAAATGGCCTAGGCGACCGGGAGATCAGGAGATCTCTAAGAGGTGGGGATGGGCCCGAAGCCTAGACATTCAGGTGGTCCTACGTATCCCATTAGGATGGGAATCAAGCCACACATGGTTCTGAGGGGTGCCTTTTAATGTCATGCGAGACAAGGAATAGGAGGGCTAACTCTCAGAACGGGGGTGCACGTGGTGCAACTATTGCAAACCTGACATGAATGAGGACATAATCCCGCACTACACCACGCTGTCCCATAGTCGGGGTCCTGAAGGCAGGACCAGAGAGGTGAATTTGCTGAACTCAAGCTGGGCCCAGAGACAAGGGGTCTGGGCATTCCTACGTATCCTGTCGAGACAGGAATCAAGATGAACGTAGTTCCAGATGGGAATCTTAGTTTATGGTCTTAGAGCTCAGACCATGGATGGTGACAACTTCCTGAGTAAGCATAGATGTCAACCCGATCCCTAAGCCCACGTGAGTTAAACTTGGTGTGGGAAACAAGGGGGTATCCTCATCGAAATACTTGGGGGGAGTCAAACGGGAGTTGGTAGAGAGCCCCGAAGGACACCTTCGACATGGATTGTTTCCCCAACATGCAGACGTGCACGGAGGAAAAGTACCAAGAGTTTCGAAACTCTACTTGGACACGATGAAGTGATGAAGGGCGTGAATTGTGCACCCGACATTTTGGGCCTAATGGGTTGGCGTGGCGAGAGAGGAAAACTGTTAACCATGGTGGAAACGTAGCGTCCATATCGCGCTAGCCTGAGGTGGGAACATTAAACGAGCATCGACCGCTGACAATATTTGCAACGCGGGATTTTATCGATTTGCTGTCCAAAACCCTCGAGGGCGTTGGCCCGTAACGGTAGGAGAGACCTTGGGCGTAGTATCCAGGCCGTTCTTGGGGGTCCCTCCGGGTGTGAAGGATGATGAAAGCCCTGATGCAGGGATACACAAAGCCTGGAAAGCGGGTACGGACGTGTCCGAGTAAAGCGTGGCATTCCGGGTAATGAACCAGAGTACTCTTAGGCACATTGGTGAATCGCCAAAAAGGGAACGATGAAACAGCTCAGTAGGAAGAGGTACATGGCGGTCATTACGAGACCGACACGAATGATGACATAGTCCCACACCAAACCATATATTCCTCTTATGAAGGAAGGGTAGGCCAAGGGGCCAAGATGGGATGAAGATTCCCGAGGGATGGGGCTGGACCCAAATCCTAGACGTTTGGGCGGTCCTACGTATCCCATTAGGATGGTAATCAAGCCACACATAGTTCCCCAAATGTAGTTTAACATCATACGGGACGAGGAGGGGAGTAATATACCCCTAAACAAGGGAGGTGTACGGTATGGAGAAGAAGCCGTCGTGAATGAGGACATAGTCCCACACCACACTGTACACTTCTATGAGGGAGGACCTGGGCCGTGGCCTGGAAAGGCCAATGGGCCTGATGGTTAGGCATTGGTTAGGAAGGCCCGACCTGCTTGTAGTTTAATGTCTTGCAATTAGGGCAAGGGTCGGGGACCCAAGAAGGCCAAGGGGCCTGAGGCTGGGCCTCATAAAGGGAGGGCATACAACATGGTACATAATCCCGACGTGAATGACGATGTAGTCCTACACCACACCATACACTCTGGGTAAGAGGGGACCTAGGCCGGGGGGCCTGAGAAGGCATCGGGACCTAAGGTCAGGCATCAGTCAGGAAGGCCTGACTGGTTTGCAGTTTAACGTCTTACATGAGGACAGGGGTCAGGGACCCGAGGAGGCCAAGGGGCCTGAGGCTGGGCCTTATAAGGGAAGGTGTACGACATGGTACATGATCCCAGCGTGAATGAGGACTAGTCCTACGCCACACCGTACACCCCTACGGGGAATCGGGGCCGTGGGCCCGATCGCTAGCACCACCCGGGGGGAAGTTTGTCACCTCGGGATGGGGCAGAATGAGTCACTGCACTCGATGTCTGGGACATCTCGGGGTGGACCTGAAGATCCAGGACACTGTTGACCATGTTCGAAACACAGCGTTCCTATGGTGACCCGATATGGGAGCAACAAATGAGCGTCGACCGCTGACCAAATTCGCAACGCAGGACTTGTATCAGCTTGTTGCTTGAAAACCCTCGGGGGCATTGGCCCGTATCTGTAGGAGAGCCCTTGGGCATAGTATCCTGGCCATTCTTGGGGATCCCTCTGGGTATGCAAAAATGATGTAATCCCAGTCAAAGGGTGGGTGAAGCATAGCTGTATCCATCCATGAAAGAGGCAAACATCTCCAGGGGGGATGTGCAGCCGGGTCGAGGCTTACTCGATGTGAGTTGGGGAAAAAGTGTGCACCCTACCATGTCTTGACCGGAGGGGAAGATTTTGGCTTTGGGGCTTGGCCAACAGAAAAAATGTCCTGGCGTTCCTACGTATCTCATGAGGACGAGAATCAAGCCATACGTAGTTATTGAAGGCCATGCAGTTTAGCGTCGTGCGGTGAGGACGTGGGAGGATAGAAGAATGGGAGTGGGCACATGGTGTGACCCTTACAATCCTTGTGCGAGCAGGGTTGTATGAGCGGGGCTAAGAAAGTATGCTCCCTACTACACAAAGTTCCTCCAAGGAAACTACCCCCAGGGGGGATAGTGGAAGAGAAAAGCTTGGGGCTGGGCTCAACACGAGGCGTCCGAGTGTTCCTACGTATCCCATGAAGATGGGAATCAAGCCACACGTAGTTCTTGTAATGCATTTTACCGTCCTACGGGACGAGGAGCATCTCACTTGGGGATTTGTACGGTGCGGCAAGTAATCCGACGTGAATGAGGATGTAGTCCTACACCACACCGTATGATCCCGTAAGAGGGTAAGTCGGGGAAAAAACCAAGGGGCCTGGGGCCAGACCACGGTCAGGGAGACCTGACCAGCTTGTGGTTTAACGTCTTCCAGTGAAGACGATGGCCGGGGGCCCAAGGAGGACAAGGGGCCTAAGGCTGTACCTCGGTCAGGAAGGCCTGACTGGCTTGCAGTTTAACGTCTTGCAGTAAGGACGGGGGCCGGGGGCCCAAGGAGGCCAAGGGGCCTGAGGCTGAGCCTCGTTCAGGAAGGCCTGACTGGCTTGCAGTTTAACGTCTGGCAGTAAGGACGGGGATGCAGTTTATGGTCGTGCAGGACTTTACAGTTTAGAGTCATGTTGGACCATAATGTGCAGTTTAAGGTCATGCGGGACCGTTTCACAGTTTATTGCCTTGCAGGACGAAGATGCAGTTTAAGGTCGTGCGGGACTATTTTGCAGTTTAGGGTCGTGCATGACCTTTTCGCAGTTTAGGGTCGTGCAGGACCATTTTTCCCTAGGCAAAGTATCTCTTGAGGAATTTGGCATTGGTGGGAGGGGTTATACGCTCTCCATCTGTGGTCACCAAGGAGTATGCTCCATTGGGATAAACCTTATGGATGATATAAGGCCCTTCCCATTTAGGTTCGAATTTGGGCGGTTTCCTACTGGGAATCATTGGCGTTTGAAGGGCCAGTACCAGGTCGCCCTGTAGAAAAGAGCGGAGACAAACCTTCTTGTCGAAGGCCCTCGCTATCTTGTCCTGATGCCTTTCCAGATTGTGCAGGGCACGAAGCCGGTTCTCGTCCAATGCTTCCAATTCATCTAGACGGATCTCAGCTACCTCATCTGATGTCTGGTGATCATAAACTGCAGTGCGTAGCGACGAAAGCTGTATTTCAATGGGTAGGACGGCCTCAGCTCCATACACCAGGGAATATGGGGTCACCTGGGTGGAGTTGCAAGTCATCGTCCGGTAAGCCCAGAGGGCATTGGGGAGCTTTTCCGGACAACTTTTCTTGTTCTGACCAACCATCTTCTGCATAATGTTAGAGAGGGTCTTATTGAACGCCTTGATCTGTCCATTCGCCTGCGCATGGTAGCGGGAGGTATGGTTCGATCGGATGTCGTACTTGGCGTACAATTTCTTTAGTTCAGCCACTCGGAAGTTGGTGCCGTTATCGGTGAGGACGACGTGAGGTACCCCAAACCGGTGAATAATATTGGAGCTCACAAAGTCAACGATGGAACGTGCCTTGACCTCTTTGAGCGGAACTGCCTCTGCCCACTTGGAGAAGAAATCTGTGGTAGTCAGGATGAACCTACACTGGCGGGCTATTGCCGGTGGATACGGTCCCACTACATCAAGCCCCCATACCGTAAATGGCCAAGATTACTTGGTGGGGTGGAGGGGTTCCGGCGGCCGATGCAGGAAGTTGGCGTGAACTTGGCACGCGTGGAATCTCTTGGCATACCCAATACAATCGTGGATCATAGAGGGCCAAAAGTACCCTAACCTCCGGATTTGATGGGACAGCTTCGGCCCAGCTTGATGGGCGCCGCAGGAACCGTCATGAACCTCTTGCATAACTTGTGGTATCTCTACTCCTTGGATGCAACGGAGGAGGAAACCATCGAAGCTCAGCTTATAAAGGATCTGTTCAAGACTAGGGCCGCTCTAGAGGGTAAATTGCAGCGCGCGGTGTCAGATTCGCTCGCGCTCGGCCCGGTCGTTCGGGAGGCAACCATTTTGGAGATACTCGACAAAAGGTGCCCTCCAGTCGGGAGTGGCTTCAATCACTACGTCTGACAAACCCGGGACCCCTGACGCAGAGGGTCCGACAGTGAGATGAATTACCCACAGGCCGTCATTGTCCTCTTGGGTGACGGGGTCAATGACTCTCTGGTGTGCCACATGTATGATCAAATCATCTTGCTCGGGTTCTGCGAGCGACGCGGCTAAACCAGCTAGGGCGTCTGCTTGGCCGTTCTGCGACCGTGGGACATGGGTAACCTCTGGTCGAGAGGAGAATTGGGCCATTAGGAGGAGGGTGTACTCTAGCAATGGTGCAAGCTCTGACTTCCTGACGACGTAGTCGCCATTAACCTATTTTATTACCATCTCAGAATCTCCCTTCACATGTAGATGGGGAACATGGATCTCAAGGGCCAACTCGAGGACAGTGATGAGAGCTTGGTACTCTGCCTCATTGTTCTTACAACCTTCTGACAACAGGAACGAGTATGGAAGGACGACCTGCGCCGGGGTAATGAAGACAATACCCAGGCCCACTCTGTTGAGCTTGGGATCTTTGAGCCTCCTACCGGTGGGGCTCCAGGAGGCGCCGTCGAAATGAATTTTCCAACATGGGACAACATGATCGACTGAGCGGATCGTCTCATCAGGGAAATCCAGGTCCAGGGATTGATCCATGGAGGTTGTATGGGCAACTAAAAAGTCTTCCAATTCCTGTCCCTTAATGGCCTTCTGAGGTACAAACCTGATATCAAACTACTGGAGAATCACTGCCCACCGTGCTAGTCGGCCAGTCAGCATGGGGCGGTTCAGGATGTACTTCAGTGGGTCCACCCGGGAGACCAATTGCACCTCATGGTGCTGCAGGTAATGTCGCAACTTCTTCACGGTGAAGACGAGCGCAAGACAACTCTTTTCAATGGGGGAGTATCAGACCTCCGTATCGAGAAGCATGCAGCTGAGATAGTAGAGACTGTTCTCAGTACCCTCGTTATTCTTCTGGGCAAGCAGCGCGCCAAGGGATCTCTCCAGGGCGGTCACATAAAGGACCAGCGGCTTTCTGGAGACGGGTGGCATCAAGACCGGAGGTTGGAGCAGATACTGCTTGATTTCCTCGAAGGTGGTCCGACACTCCTCATCCCATTCGTAGGCGGCGCCCTTCTTCATGATCCGGGAAAAGGGCTTACACTTGCCGGCCAGATTCGCGATGAATCGGCGTATATAGGCTAAGTGGCCTTGAAGGACTCGAAGCTCCCGAATGTTTCTCAGGGGAGGAATTTGGCTGATGGCCTTGATCTTCTCTGGGTTGATCTCGATACCTCGGTATCTGACAACAAAGCCCAGAAACTTCTCGGAGGTGACCCCGAAGGCACACTTCAGCGGGTTCATCTTCAGGTGACGGGAATGGAGGAAACCGAACACTTTCTCTAGGTCTTTGAGATGGTCCTGGCGCTGACATGATTTGACTATGAGGTCATCCACGTAGCATTCCACCAATGTCCCAAGGATCGGTTTGAATATGCGGTGCATGGACCTCTGATAAGTGGCACCTGAATTTTTCAAACCGAATGGAATAACCTGGTAGGAAAAGGTACCTTGGGGAGCCCTGAAGGCAGTGGACTCCTCGTCTTCGGGGGCCATCCAGATTTGGTTGTACCCGGAGTACCCATCCATGAAAGAGAGGTCCTGGAACCTGGCCGTGGCGTCAATCAATAATTCCGTCACCGGGAGTGGGAAGTCATCCTTTGGGCAGTGGCGATTAAGATCGTGGAAGTCGATGCAGACTCTGATCTGCCCATTCTTCTTCCTGACTGGAACAATGTTGGCAAGCCCCTTGGGGTACTGGACCTCCTTAACAAAGTTGGATTTGATTAGCTTATCAACGTCGGCCTCAACCATAACACCATGAGAAGGGTGCATCTTCATGGGAGGCTGCTTAAACCCACGATGTTTTGCCGGGAGGCCCAAACGGTGAATGGCTACCTGGGGATCTAGCCCTGGAATCTCGTTGTAACTCCATGCAAACACATCATGGTGCTGTTTGAGGAAGTCTACGTACTGTTGCCGCTCCTTGTGGGACATGGCTGCACTGATCAATGTGGGTCTCGGATCTGCCTCGCTGCCAAGGTTCACCTGTACCAGTTCATCAACCGTGGTAGAGACGCCTTCTTCAAAGGCGGGGGGAGCATCCTCCAGGTCTTCCTCCCCACCCGTGGGGGGACTTCCCGTGACAGAAGATACTTCTGGGCTATCAAAATCCGAGGGGCAGCTAGTGCCAGATCGGGTAGCAGCGGCCATCACATCGGGAGACTCACTTGCCATCGAGACCGTAGCAATGAAAGCAGTCGACCCTATCCCATCTGGCCTTCAGCCTAAGGGGCTCCGTTTGATGATATCAAAGCAGTGGTGGCGTGTCGGCCTGAGTCGGTGGATTCCAGCCCGGCAGAAGAGACACGTATGGCGCACCTCCGTCGTCATAAGCTTGACATCCTGGTACCGTACAGGGGTAGGAGGTTCCGGGATCACCTGAGCCTGGTTGATGTAGGAGTACGAGGTGATTTTCCGCCGTCGCTTGGACACGAGAACATGCCTTCCTTGCGTACCCGAAACAACAAAACATTGCCCCATGTCGGGGGTCGTGGCCTCCAACCGATGGATCGGGAGGATGTAGGCGTCATCCATGCTTGCCCAGGGATCACTTGTGACCGGGGCGGGTTCATCCTCGCTTACTAGGATCTGTTTATCCTTACTTTTGTAATAACCCACATCCAGATAGTGGGCCTCACAAGAAGCGAAAGGGGACGCGTCTCCTTGGAGAACGCCTACTCGACCGTTGAGCGAGTACTTGAGGCACTGGTGATACGATGAAGGGACCGCTGCATGCAGATGGAGCCATGGCCTACCCATCAACGCGTTGTAGGCGGTGTCCTGAGAGACGAACATGAACTCGATGCTGGAAATTAAGCCACCGAACTGAGTCTTCAGGCGGATCTTGCCGACTGGAGTTTGTTCGGTCCTGTCATACCTCTAGATTCTGAGGTCAGAGGGAGTTAAATCACCTTCAGACAGACTCAGCTTTCAAAACGTCCGGGTCGGAATTAGATTGATTCCGGAGCCCGTGTCAACGAGGTAGCGGCGGATTTCCACGCCATTTAAGTGGCCAGTGATGTACAGCGGGCGAATGTGCCCCTGTATAGGAGGGTCCTAATCTTCACCAGAGAATGAGATAACCGCCTGACATTCGGCGTTTTCAATCGCCTCAGTATGGAAGGCTTCTGCAGCTGCCACATCTGTCTCAAACTGGAGGGGGCTCCTTAGGGCCTCGGCAAGTGCCTCGCGCATTTCGGATGACAGGAGAAGGGCCTCAAGGATTGAGAGCCTCGCCAGAATGCCGACCAGGTGCTTCACGACATCATACTTTCGTGCCAAACGCGAACCTCTGCTTGTAGGAGGTCGCTCGGCACATGGAGGCACAGCGGGTCCTGCCGGTTGAACCGGCGATCAGCTAGTACTGGGCACATCTTGCTGCCTACTAGTTGAAGCCTGGAGAATAGTCGCCGGACTAGGATTGGACGGTGGAGGCTGGCCTGTAGCCGGGAAAGACTGACTGTGATACGAACGAGGCAGCTCTCCCCGATCCAATAGCATGAACAGCGGTGGAGGTAGAGCTGAGGGCGTTAGATGGGGTTGTGCATGCTGAGATATGCGCTGAGCCTACTGCCTGGTCTCAGTAGCGTGCACGGCTTGGCCGAAAGTGCCTGCTGACATACCTCGATGACCGGCGCGGTTGCGATTCCGCTGACATTGACGTCGGTTGGGAATGTTGGGGAGGTTTTCCTGACGTTCCCCCTCGTCGGGGGTCATATAGGGCTTTACCAGCTCCACGGTGTTAACCAAAGCGTACCCCTGGCTGTCGCTCGAGGAGTCATCCACTGCTGGGTGGATTCTGGAGGGAATCCCCATTTCAGGGGGCATAAAATCACCGAGAGTGCGGGATGATGACGGCACCTGCAGTGCGCATTGCTTCTTCTTGCGTCGCCGCTGCTTGCCCTTTTGGGAAGGGGCCGACTGTGAAGATGATGTAGAGGAACCGACTACTTCTTCTGAAGGTTCCGACTGCTTCAGGCGCGCCCGAATGATACCTTGGGCAAGGACGATGGTTTTTCGAGCCATCCAGTCATCATATTTCTGGGATCCGCAGCTGGGGACCTACTGCCACTCGCCTTCGCTGTCGTTGCCGATCTCTGATCCTGCAAAGACACCTGCCACTTGTGCTGGTGCCGGGCCCAACTTGACTATGTTGTTATTGACCTGGTCTTGAAGCCAGTCTTTAAACACATAGCATTGCTTGAGAGTGTGCCCAAGAATCCTATGATAAGGGTAGTAGTTGGGGTGATCAGTGAGATTTTCCTATACCGGCCTTCTGCACTCGGGCATGCGCACGATCCCTTGCTCTAGAGCACTTCAGAAATAGCCAGGGACCTAATTTTCATTAAATGAATAAGTCTGGTGCCTTCTTTCCGGATATGGGGCCCTAGGGGCCGGGCCCTGACGAGGGGCCAGAGGGTCCTGTCGAAGAGGCGGCGCCTGATTGTCTCGCCTAGGTGGCGGTGGCGCATTGCGCGGGGGAACCTGTCGGTTCTGAGGTGGTCGCTGCTGGGCGGGAGCCTGTTCTTGAGGTGGAGGACCTCTGCGGGGTTGTGGGGGTGGTGCCACCGGCAGTAACTCCAGCTGCCTCGGGGCTTCTATTTGGGCCACCACGGCGGGTTCAGCCCTGGTGGCCCTCCTGGCCGAGATCATAGGGGGCAACAAACGTGCCTGACTAGCATGTTGCAGGGCTTCCCTGAGGCGCTGAGCCTTATCTGAGAAATCTCTGAACCCTCTAGGGTAGTTCTGGGTGATCAGGGAGGGTACCAGCTCTGTCTTGACGTTCCCCACACACATCGTCAGTAATTGCTCCTGAGTCAGTGGCATATCGAGAGAATACGTAAGTCCCTTCCACCGGGCGATGAAATCTGCAACCCGCTCATCAGGCCTCTGCTTGCACTTGAAGAGGTCTGCAATGCTGGTCTTCTGCGTGGTGGAGCTAAACTGGTATAAGAACTGCCGGCGAAGATCCTCCCAACCAATCACCGATCCGATAGGGAGCTGGCTATACCAGACGAATGCCGAACCTTCCAATGTCTGTACAAAACATCAGTGTTTAGCGGCTTCTTGCTGAGCAGGGGTCCCTAGCATGGGGCCGCACCTGGAAGAGAAATGAGCCAAGTGCTGGGGAGGGTCCCCTGTCCCGTTGAAGGGTGAAAAAGTGGGGTTCCCAAAACCCGGAGGTGCGGGCATATCATCCACCCACGCGGGATAAGGCTTGCCATCCGGTGGGACCGCCACCTGCCGCGTCTCTAATGCTTTAAGGCGGGCTGTGAGTGCCGCAATAAGATCATCCGGGCGGGGGTCCCTGTCTTGACAGGGATCCCTAACCACAAGTGCATTTCCAGGTTCTTCAACACGGTAGACGACTTCGGCCGCTCGTGGGTCAACTGGATGGACGACTTACAGGGCGACTGGGGGAACCCGGACTGGATTCTTCAGATTGCCCCGTCGCTCGGGGGGATTCGGTGAGACGTATCGCGCCCTCTTGCCATACGTTCTGGCTTCCGCCCTGTCTGCGGCAGTAGCATGATCAAGGTTTCCCGGAGGCATCTCACTGGGGGGAAATTGTTCCTGCCCCTGCTGCCCCGGCCTGGGATCACCATAGTCGGGTCGCCGCTCTGCGACGCGCTCAGCCAAGAGTTCGTCAACCAGCCTCTTCTGCTCAGCAAGCTGCTGGCGTAACGTGGCCTTCTCAGGATCCTCGTCTGTTTTCTGCACAGAGGAAGACGGGTCGGAGTGCTTGACAGTTCCGAAGTGCTCTTTACCCTTGCCGGTGTTTCAACCAAGCACCAACGATTCAGTGGGTATGGGGAGGCCTAGCAGGTTCCTCTACTGGAAGGTAACTCTCCCTGATGGGTCCAGCAGTGGCGGTACGCCCTCGGGGGGTAAGTCTCCATCAAGGAATTCAAGCCCGTCTTCCTTGCCCACGACGTCGGCCATGTGGACCGCGACTCCTCTCGAGGGCATGTCCTCGATATCACATAATGAATCAGGCTGCCGTCGGATAGGGTCGAAGAGTAGAGAGGCATAGTGTCCCCAACCACAGACTTGCACATGGGGGGTGGCTTCCCTGACGATCCTGCGGAGTGCTTTAAAACTCTGAATGCATTTTCGTTGAAGGGCGCTCTGGCAGCTTGGTGACTCAGGGTGCTGGGCCACAAGGAGTGCGACCACATCGATCAGGCGGCACTGCTTGACGATTTCTTCGAAGTGCTCTCGACTTATGGGGTACACCAACCATTCGTAACGGAGGCATAAGTGTGTCGCCCATAGGGTTCGACAAAAGCACCCCACTTCTTCAAGGGTAAGAGACTCCGGTACGCAAAAATTCAGTGCCGCCGTTGGCCAGAACTTCTCCGGGAAGTAATCTACTGCAAGAATACTCGAGAAGCTCCTGGGTTCGGACTCAGGGTCCGACCCTGTGTTGCCCCATTTTTCAACCGGGGGCGGCTGAGGGACCGGTAGCGGTACCGAGGAAGACCTCTGGGATAGAAAACTCGGTGGCGGAGAATACGGCGAACGAGCTGACTGACCGCCGAATTCCGGGCCATCCTCCGAAGAGTGAGGTGACCTGGCCATGATGTCACGATACGATGGGCTGATAGCCACAACTTCCGGCACAGGAGTCACGGCTACCGGTGACTGGTCATGTCGTCGTTCTACCGTCGCTAGCCCCCAAAACAGCTCTCCGTGATCTCTGGTAGAGGTAGAGGGCGCTTCTGGTGACGATGGCGATGATTGCGCGGTCGAGACCTGTAGAATTCCCAAGATCTCTTCCTCCTGGATGTACCTGCGGAGAGAGACAAGAATATGGTGGACCTCATATTCCGGGAGAATGAGGCTAACGCGTCTGGTTCCTGCCCCAGTCCTTGATACGGAGGAGCGGGGAGAAGGTTCCATCGCTGAATCGCATTCCACTTCAGAGTCGGAGAAGCGGGCGGGTTTGATCTCCACCCGGGCTTTCCCAGGACTCTTCTTGTGGCAGCGACGACCTTCTCTCCTACCCCGGGGTGGCTCTTCGGGACAAGGTTGATCCCTATCATGGAGTCTCGGGGTGCCGCTGGCGCCATGGCGGAGAGGGCCCCCACTCGAGATGGCCGAGGCGTGAGGGGCACCGGGGAAAATGTCGAAGGGTACATGGGGAGGACCTCCATGAACATCACCCATGTAGGCGGGGCCTCTGTTGGAATTGGTAGGAGCATGGGGAGGACCTCCATGGTCGATGCGAGTGGAGCGAGGCTGACCTTCACTCCTTGAGTTGCTGGGGCAAGGAGGACCTTCGCCGGTTGCAGAGAGGACGTAGGGAGGGCCCCCACATTGGAGAAGGACCGGAGGGACGGATCCTTCAGATCGGTGGTCAGGGGCAGGAGGATGGACTCCATACCCTGTATAGTGGGCGCGGGAAAGATTTCCGCACTGAGCGTCACTGCCGCGGGGCAGGTCTTCCTTCGGGATTGGGGTAGAACGAGGCTTGCCTCCATGACGAAGTTCGGAGCAGGGAAGGCCCACACTCTGTGGAGTAATGGTACGAGGAGGACCTCCGTATAGGGTGACATTACCGCGGGTTAGTTCGCGGCGATCACCACTTGGGCCTGCAACCCGGAGAGTCAACCCAGCCTGCCCGTGGGGTGGTTGGGGTCTCGATCCTGGTTGGGTGAAGGAGTGCCCCTGCTCAGTGTATGCAGGGGATTCATGATACACGTCGGCAGTGGCTCGGGCCACTGTATCTGTCGACGTTGACGCGCCTAGGCGAGCGTCCTCAGCCCGGGCCCGGCACTGACGTCGGGTCAGGCGAGCTGGTGCAGGTGGTGCAGGGACGTAGTCTGCCTGCTCTTCCTGCTGAGCCGGACGACGGCGCTGATGTAGTCGAGCGGGAGCTCTCGCCTGGAGCCCTTGGGTCGGGACCCTGAGCGGGCTGAGCCGGACGACGCCCGCCTCATCAGCGTAAGGCGAGGAGTCGTCAAGGTGTTCCAGAGACAAGCTCCCGAAACGGTTGAATGTTGGGGTGGGGAGCAGGGGCTCCCTGCGCGGCCTGTTAGGGCGGCGTTGACGGTGGGGCCTGGAGGCCTCCAGGTCCAGGCGGGCCATATCCCGAGTTGGGATGACTCCTTCTTCCTCGTACCTGCGCACGAGGTTGTTGATCACCCTTCGCTGGATGACCTCGGATGGGGAAAGGGGTCGTGGGCACCCCGTATTCTGCGATGTGGCAGCCGTTGTGGCGGTAGCAGCGCCATGTGGGGTGGCTGTGGCATTGTTTCCCCTGCCCCTGCGTGGGCGAGGAGCGGACGGTGATCACGTCTTTGTAATAGCAACCCGGTTCTTGAGAAACGAAGGGATCAACTCATCATCACTGAGAGGGAAAAGGATCGACAACCAGTGCCCCAGCATCCTTCCATTCTCCACGTTTGTAAGAAGTATCCACGCCAACACGCTGTAGAATGGAGTGCCTCACGTTCTACTGCCCCGACTTTCTGTGAGTTTCACGACAGACCCGCTTATTTGCTTTGCGGGACCAGGCGCCAGATATCTAGATCCGGTGAAACGTCAATCTACTGGTGTCTCAAACGCTACTAATCTCCATATTGAGGAGAAGAATTTCACGTCGGGTTCACCATTTCTGTTTCCGACGCTTTCGCCGGGGTGCGCGCTCATCCGTCCGTCACGCGGAGGGGGACGCGCAGCTTTGTTGCCCCGCATTCCCGCTTTCCAAAGGCGGGCGACATTCGTTCCTTGTTCAGGTACGTCTGCTCCTTGATCGAAATGGGATGATGGGATGTCGGTTCTTCCTTCTGGGGATTCCTCCTCAGAACTCGTCACCTAGTCCGGGTCTCCCTCGTAGATTTCATACGTAGTTCGTGAAACTCTTCCCAGTGCCATGTTTCCATGGACGCCGGTTAATTACACTGCTTCTGTCGGGACATTCCAAAGGGTCCGGTCAGGGCAGCAACCTTTAGTCGGGGGATTAGTCACGTTGAGGCATCAGTAGCGTGTCTGGATGCTGGGGGCCTGGCATGTCTGTCTATTATCCCTGGTCACAGAGCTTCTCGAGCGCGTGGAAGCCCGAGGCATCCCACATTGAGCGTGGGGGATTATATGTCATAGACACATATCTGAGGTTTTCCTCAGCTTCCCGTGTTTAACACAGGGTACGCCGCGAGTTTAACGTCCAGCGGAGACGGAAGGATTGATGGAATACAGTTTAACGTCATGTGGGACGATAGTGAACCCCGACGTGAATAAACGACGGGTGGTGGGTGTCGACGAACCGACGTAAATGAGGTCGGAACGACCGGATTGTGGGTTTGAACCTCATAGAGGCTTCCTACGTACCATGCCTTGACATGGATCAAAGTCCTCGTAGTTCGGGTTGGTCACAACGGCTTGCCGTCGGACTGGAATTGCAGTTTAACGTCGTGTTGGACGTAGGTAGAACACAATGTGAATTGGATGATGGGTGGGCTTGAACCTCGTGGGGGATTCCTACATACCATGCCTTGACATGGATCAAAGAAATCGTAGTTCAAATGGGGATTTGTCGGTAGACCGACGTGAAAGTGGACCTTGGTCCAATGAGTGGTGGGCTTGAACCTCTGGAAGGCTTCCTACGTACCATGCCTTGACACGGATCAAAGACCTCGTAGTTCAGGTGGGAATGGGTGTGCAGTTTAATGTCATGCAGGACAAAGGGGGCATACAGTTTAACGTCATGTTGGATGAGGGCATGCAGTTTAACGTCATGCTGGACGAGGGCATGTAGTTTAACATCATGCGGGACGGAGACATACAGTTTAACATCTTACTGGACGAGGGCGAAACTCTACGTGAATGGACGGCCGAGCAATGTGGCTTGAACCTCATGGAGGCTTCCTACGTACCATGCCTCGACATGGATCAAAGTCCTCGTAGTTCTCTAGGATGGGTTGCAATGACTTGCCATTGGACCAGAATGCAGTTTAACGTCGTGCTGGACGGGAATGGGACCCGACGTGAATAGATGACGGGTGGGCTTGAACCTCATGGAGGCTTCCTACGTACCATGCCTTGGCATGGATCAAAGTCCTCGTAGTTTGCTGGGATGGGGGTCAGGGTCGGTGCTCACTCTAAGCCCACGTGAGTCATGCTCGGTGTGAGAAACAAGAGGTTGCAAGGACCTGACAATCACGTCGCGAAGGATGCGTCCGTGAGAAGCGAAGAGGGGCTTACGCGTTAGGCGGCCCATGGTGTTGGGACTTACTCCAGGATGGAGGCCCAAAGTGTGGAAAAGCACAGCGAAAGAGGGATTTGGGACCAATGATTGGAGGTGCCTAGTTCCCTATCACGCCCTCCACTGACCTTGGTAGTGGGGAAGTACGGAGATGCAGGGGTGCAATCATCCGTTGAGAGGCTAGGGGCTTATGCTCTGAGGCGGCCCTTCCCCCGCGGACAAACGCCACTCCAAAAAAGAGGATCTCATTCCATGTGAGGAAGAGTCCATTCTCGTGGAGACGAGTGGACGTAAAAAATGTCCGAGCTGGGGGGACCCTGCGTGCGAGGTACGAGGTCGAGTCACAGTTTAACGTCATGTGTTGAGGACGTGGTGCTTGGCAGTTTAACGTCCTGCAGCTCGGACGAGGTGGGTTCACTCCACACCCCTAGGACTTACGTAACCGGTACCCTCTGGTCCTTGGGGAAGGGAAGGTACCAGTAAGGCCATGGTCATGGGGGGTTGTGGAACGAACCATCAGGGGTCCACGTTAGCATGGCTATGCGAAGAAGTAATAGACGTTAGCGTGCCTATGTGAAGAAGCATTAGGCGAAGCAATGCTACGGGTGGTATTGTCCATGGGACTTTGAAATCACATCGTGCAAACCTGGAGGGTCGCACGAGAAGAGGAATCGCTAAGCAAAGGAGTGTGCTTCACGAAGTGAAGTTCCTTGGCCTTGGCATGGGGAGTAGGTGTGAGTGGAAGGTGCTTCGCGAAGTGGAATAGTGTTCGCGGAGCACTGCCTCGCGAAGAAGGGGTGTCTCGCGAAGCAGGGTCCTGTGAAGCAGTGTGCTTCGCGATGTGATGTGATCCTGCCTTAGCATAGGGATCACTAGTATGGGTTGGGTGTTTCACGAAGCATAAGTGCTCCGCGGCTGCCCGGGTTCCCTTGGGAATCCCCTTCCTTCGCGAATGCCCTTGATCTTCGCGAAGAGCATCCCTCTCGGAAGAGGGGCTCAAAACGAGACAAAGCAGAGGCGTCTCGCCAAGTAGAAATACCTCGCAGAGCTCATGATTCCCGGGGCAAAGAGTGCTTCGCGATTCGGGAGAGGAGAAGCCGAAAGGTCAGATCGTCCGTCCTCGGGACTCAGGGGGAGTCTAGTATTTATAGGGAAGGGGCGCCGCGAAGCAGAACTCGCGCGCCGCCTCCGGTGCTTCGCGGCGCGCTCGCGAACATCAACGTTGTCCGCGGAGGGCACCGCCTCTGGAGCTTCGCAGTGGCTCGCGAACGTCAAATGCGTTCGCGGAGGATTACCGCCTCCGGAGCTTCGCGGAGGCTCGCGAACGTCAAATGCGTTCGCGGAGCATTACCGCCTCCGGAGCTTCGCAAGGCCGCCATGGTCGGGGCGCTTCGCGGCGGGGCTTCGCGTGGGTGCTTTGCGGCGGTGCTTCGCAAAGCAGCACTCCAGCCTTTTCCGTTCCTTTCTTTCGAGCCATATTTTGGCACCAACAGTCCAGATAAGGATTCTAAAAGATATGTGTAGTCCTCATCTAGTTCTGGATGATCTTCATAGTATGTGTAGTAGCTCACACAAACCTTGGGACCATGAGTTCTGGAATATCTGGACTAGGACAACAAGGTGGTGACCTACAGGTTCATTTGTAAAAATCATCAAATAGTTCTATACCAATGGTGGTGTGGTAATTGTCATTGTATGTTAATTTCACCAATGGTAGATGATCCTCCCAACTCTGGATAAAGTACAACATGCAAGCCCACAACATGTATTCCAGGACCTTAATGGTCCTCTCTATCTTGCCCTTTATATTGGGGTGAAATGTTGTTCTCAAGCATGACTGAGTTCCGAATGCCACCTACAATTATCTCCAAAATTGTAATGTGAAGAGAGTGTCACTATCTAAAATGAACATCAAGGGGAATATATGGATTCAGAAAATCTCTTATACGCAGAGGCGTCCCAAGATCTATACTGAACTCTACTCTCGAATAACTAGAAATTGGGATGACCTAGTGAGTCAATCTACAATCACCCATATGGAATCATGTACCCTGGATATATATGGTAATCCCATCACAAAGTCTGTGGATACCCTATCCAAATTCCACTCTGGAACCTCAAGGGGTTGATCTAAACCCATTGGAACTTGGTGCTCAACCTTTATTTACTGATAAGTAAGGCATCGAGAGACAAATTCTGCAACTCCCTTCTTCATGAACGACCACTAAAAGTAATTTTTAAGGTCTTGTAACATATTTTACACACTTAGTTTTACCTCAAAAGGGGAGTATGAAACTCCTACATCACCTCCTCCTAAAATTTCAAAGGTACCATCATTCATCCTATGAAAAGGATAGTGTGCTCCCAACCTTCAAAATATCTATCAGGAGCACATCCAATGGATATCTAAGTACGTAAGGTCTCAAAGTCAGTATCTCCACACTGATCATCCCTAAAATTCTATAAAAGTAGTAGGGTAACAACCATTAACTGTAGATATTAATCCCCATCCTTTTCCACCAAGGACATATGCAATGAGGCTAACTACTCCGATGACTTGTCCAATAACTGAGAACAATATCTCTAATTGAGAGAATATTCCACAATGTTCTCCTTCCCAAAAGTATAGAAAATATTGAATTAATAATCCTATAGGAACACTAGCCATCACCTCTATCTCAAGTTAAGATCATTATGATAGAATATGTACTTGAGACTCTTATGGTCAGAGTAAACAATAAATTGATCACCCCTCTCAAATGATTTAATAGTTCATTATTCCTTGTTAGTGAATAATTATTCTTAATATTCACATAGTTCAAGTGCCAATAATTCACACACAACCTCAAGCTACCATCCGTCTTCTTGGGGAACAACACTAGGGCTACCTAGGGGAAACATTGGGTCTAACAAAGACCTTCTCTTGTAAGTCATCCAACTACACCCTAATCTCAAGAAGCTCTATGGGATCCATCCAATATGATGGTTCAGATATCAGGTTCATCTCAGGATGCATGTCAATGAATAATTATACCACTCGATAGGGAGGTAAACCTGATATGTCCTCAGGAAAGACGTCCTCATACTCTATCACTACCATAGGAAAATGAAATATTTTATCATCCACTTCACCAAGAATCAAGAAATACAACTATTTATTAATCTGATACACTATCTTATACCCAATCCCATCCCACTCTTCCAAGTTTTCATTTTTACCCTAAAAGGAAAACCTTGTCCCATCACTGAAAAAACACCGCATCCTCTTCCTAAAACAGTTGATCTAGGCCTGAGATCTGGATAGCCAATCCATACCTAAGATGAAGAATTACTTAATCATTTATTTTAAAAATAGATTCCATAAAAAGATTTCCCCTCTAATAATTAGGTCTCACTATCAACACAAGTATGCAATCAGTGAGTCACACCTATCAGAGTATCCAATTGTAAGTTTTGAGGCAATGGATCCACTAGAATCTCTAAGTATCGAACTAGAGAAGTGGAAAGGAAGGAATGACTCACATCTATGCATATCAATACTAAATCTAAATTATAAAAGTCATAGATCTTAAATGATATCATCCTTGGAGCCTCAGGGTCAAAGGACTCAATAGCCTGTAGCTAGCCTCATCCCTGATCACCGACCCCCTATGTATGACATAGACCACCTGAGGGTAGTGGTAGTAAAATGTAAAACCTCAGACCACCTTATGATACTCTTCAAGACCCTCTAGCACATCCTCCACCCTGTGGGCCACCCTGATCCTGCCACTATATCAATCTTGGAGGTCCCTTGACCATATCTCGATCAGCTATACAAAGGTTCAGACAATCCTGAGCTAGATGTCCCCATCCATCACAAGAGAAACACCACATCTACCTCAATTGATTCAATCCACTATGAGAGCCCTTCACTACTGACCCTATGTCTTAAGATCAGCTCTTGAAGCATATAAAATGATTGGATCCCTATAACTACCATCAGATTCCAACTACCTAGGTCTCAGCTCCTGGGTTCTTCTTTTCCAGGAAGCTATCCACCACCAAGGCTTTCTCAAGTACCCCATAATAGGTGGGAATTCAAAGGGATACCACTGAAGCCCTAATATACCAACATAATACCTACTCAAATATACTTTATCTAAAGGAAGGATCTAGAACCATATCCATGGAGTAATAATATAGATCAATAAACCTCATCGATTACTCCTCCATGATCAAACTACCTTTCTATAGAAGCATAAGATATTATATTCACACCGATCAAAATATGGGAAAAAAGAACTCCTACCAGAAGAGACACTAAAATTATTACTAGGAAAGAGTTGTGTTATCATGTGACTGAGTCACTAAGATCCACCATGTCTCAACTGATCCCTAAAGAATATTTTCTAGGAGGACTACCATTTTATCTATAGGTGTACTCACAAGGTGGAAAGCATGAGTAATTACCACTAGCCCTTACTCATCCACGTGGGAGGCTGGCTTACCCCAAAACCTAGGAGGTCACTACCTCTAAAACTCATGTAGTGAACTCAGCCTACGTGCATCCTCAGTCGGCACTACCAATACTAGCTACTCCTCAAAAGGTGGTGTTATATATTGTAAACCACCTGAAAGTTCTATATCTGGTAAATTCCCCTATATTGAAGCCTTTCCACTTGGAGAATAATCATCATGATCACATAGTAGAATCCTGGATAACTGTATGTGTAGAGGCATCCTGAAATAAAATAATATATACTACAATAAAAGTTTATATATGGGGAGCTGAATCAAGAAGCACATGGAAAACACAACCTATTCCAATATGATGCATGCACCGATTTTTTTTCTTGAAACTAATGTTTACATGTATTAAGTCAAAAGTAATGTGATCAGAGCCCTTGTGTATGGATAAATAGGCCGCCACATAGGAATCCCTAGCCTAAAAGTGGAACTCCAAACACTAAACACTATTTCCCCAAACCAATTTCACCGAATTTAGTCATAAGTTGGAACTGACTTCTCTGATGTCACTATGTCATGAACTTACCCACCATGGGTCTATCCTGTGACTACCCCAATCCCACTTCCAATAGGCTAGGTGATGGTGGCCAACATCAACAAAAAATATCTCACAAATGAGAATCATTATCCTAAAGTACCTTAACACATGCACGCATCTCAAAGACCATACAAAGCTGAAATGTAAAACAAATGAAACTAATGTATGCATACATATATAATCCAAAAACAAAGTACGAAATTAAAGTACTGAAAGAAAGAAAGGGTACAAATACAAGCCCAACCAAAAAATGTAAAGAGTATAAACTTATATAAGGGAAAGGACTATGATAAAATGAAAGAACTTGGAAAAAACCCCGGCCAGTCAAAATCATGCTATTATCCACCCACTCCCATTCCTTATAGGACACCATCAAATGGTCCATCGTCTACATAAGAGATGACACATGCATGAAGATCTCATGTAGGGGTGTGTATAAAATTACCTAGTAGGACACCCCAAAACACTAAACATGAAGAACCAAGTATATCCATCTCAATAAAAGATATTAAAATCAATGTATAACATAAAAAACTCAAATATACTCAGGAAGGACACCACACCTCTAGGTGTTCACAACCAACTATCAACCATAGGAATCCTGCTCAATGAAATGCCCATTCCAGTAAAACCCACTCAAAAAATCCATGATATAACTGGAGACACTAAATCAAGAGGTCAAGATCATTGGGCTCTACCCAAGAAATCTCACTATCCTCAAAAGACCCTAATACTCGGATTGGTGGTCACACCTAGAACCACCAAGGGACACCAAAAACCCAATATAGATAAAATCGCTACTAGGGGATTATACGCCGATGATACCAAAAATCCTACCAATATGGACTACTATATGGAGGGTAAATTCCTAACTCAAAAAGGTCATGTAAATTCTACAAACCCCACCTAGGGTATAAACATAATAGAGGATGACTCTCTAGTCACATGAAGGGATTCCAAAAACTCTATCGGAGGCTCATCCTCTAGAGGGGATCAAACTCATATGATGTAGATGCAATGACGCACTGTAACCTTGAGGGATTGGACCAAGGGACACACTCCATAAAGACTATTTCAAAATAAAGAAATCAAGGGCTATAAATGCACTGGAAGGGGTTGCATGGCATGTCCAGCTATCCCCAATTCTACTCGTACGGTAATTCCTCACACGACATGTAAATATATAAATAAACAACATGTATGTAAGGTATATAGTGTGTAGATATCATTCAATACCCTGTCCATGTATCATAGATGTGTCCATGTACTTTGTCCTACCCGTGTACCGAACAGTTTACAAGTGGCCATGTCCATGTACACCTGGCCGTTTTTGTGACCAAGTACATAACATGATACTGGACATGTGATTTTGTGTGTGTCCATATAATTTCTGAAGTACAATCAAAGCCTCTAGGGGATATTCACATGACTTGTGATGAAGTCACACTACATGTGATACTTAAAAACTACTAAAACCCTAGAGCCACATCCCGAGGGTCCCACATAGTGTGTAATGCTGAATTACATACCATGTAACCTTGGATTTTCCAGATCCCATGTATTTTCCTCCACATTTCTCTCCATGTTTCTAGAACCACTACCCTTTCCAAAAATCAAATATTCAAAGTAGGTTGAGCCTTGTCGTTGTCTCTAGACATGATCCCGGTTCTGATATGCTCAGAAAACACCTTCATCGAGCTATTCCTCACTACACCGTACATTGATTAGGAAGAATGAAGAACTCCCAATTGAGTCTTGTTCTCTCTCGATCCACCCACCATCATCATTGATTCCCAAAACATAACCTCCATCATGATATGTACCCATGACATCAATCCTTTATTCCAAATTATAGTCATGAAATGACAGAATATCGGGTATTGGTTGAACCATTGTCCAAAGGAAATACCAATAATGATCGAATGAAGAAATGGGGGATAAATACATTATCCATGAAAAGTGAGGAACAAACCTATACCTTTGTTTGTTTAGCTTTGATTAGTTTTCATAGAATAATATGAAGGAATAGGAATAAACACAATGAACAGATAATAATTTTATCAAATTAAATCTTTTGACAATATACATATCAATCTTATTCATTGAATTAATATGCTTTTGTCTGGGATTAAGAAATTGGATGGAAAAAAGAAATCAACATCCTACCTAGAGTTTGGCTCAATTATTGATGGAGAAAATTTTGGCATTACTATTATTGATGAGATCAACAAACTCTTTTGGCAGAACGATCCATGATACGGTCCCAATCTGTTAATGATCATTAAGAAAACTCTCTAATAGTTTTCTAGATCTCCAGGGTATAAGAAACCAACCTTGAGGAAATCCTCCTAAACATATATGTATAGAAGAAAATAGTCACTGTGTCAAGAATAAATAAAACAAATTATTTTATTTTATTTTATTCATTTTACACCAGTGACGACTTTTTCACAAATGCCCAGTGCTAATAAAGTTTATGTCATGCTTAGTGTAAATATTGCATTCCAAACTCAATGGTGCCCTCAGATTTATGATCCGAGCCCTCGTTTGGGAGTTATTCCACTTTTTTCCAAAAAAATGTGCAAGTGTGTTATTTAATATTTTTCAAATATTTATTATAGGCACATTAGGCCTTGTGATAACAAGTTTTTGTAGTGCCTCACCTTGAAAGTAATCCATATAATATCCAAAATTAATACACAAAAAATACGAGTCCTTATAAAAACCATATCCAATCCTTAACAAACCTCTATATCTTCTACTAAACCAAAAATCAAATCCAAACCAATTTATATCACATCCTTAATTTCCCACTATAAAATCCAATTTATATAATGAAAAAACCCACAATTAGAACCAAAAAATCAAATTGACCTGCATTTCCGTTGACCAAATTCCCACTAAAAACTAAATTTACTCTTAAATATGATTTACCAAGTAAATAAGTCATTACACATATAGACAATATAATCAATTAATTGAATTTATATCCATATTATATGTAACATCATTTGGTGTCACATTCTTCTATGACGTGAAGGGTAATATGGACTTTCCCATATTGTTTTATTAAGGATTGGATATCCCTCATTCATCCACTAGCCACTATTAATCCACGAAAATCATTCTGTCACATTCCACTAATTACCATGGTTATTTAGGGAGATAATGTATAAAAAATTATATAATTTTTTTATCATAGGTTCATCTCATATTAAGGATCATAGAATCGAAATTTATATCACTAGAATCAATCTTTAAGTTCACAAAATAATAGATAGAAAATGAAATTCAATGAAGCTTATATCAATAAAAAATTTCAATTTGTATGTTTATTTTTATTTTCTTTGTATCATTAGTTTATTTTTTCCAAAATAGAAACAATGATATTTCCTTTGAAATATGTTTAATCATGTTTTATATTTTTCTCAATTTTTTTTAAAAATGACATTGAAAATTCTCTCTAAGATATCACTAAAACCATAATTTATAAAATAAATAACTTCATATCATTAGAATGGTCTCAATACACGGATTCAATATATATATATATATATATAAATTTATATTATACAGAGAATTTATGAATATCAAAATTCTCTTTAAGAATAACCTTAATCCATAAATTTGATTAATTTCATTCAAATTTCACCATGTTCATCATTTTTTATTCTCATAATACTTAAATTTCATTTCAAATTTGTATATTGGAGGAGAAAGAAGAATAATTGAATATGAAGTTCTATATTAAACACATAAAAAATCATCAAATCATAGAAAAATTATTATTTTGTAATGAATTCACATTATCTAATTAATCCTCCCAACTATGGTGGAAGAATCTATCTTGAGAGAAATTTATAAACCTAGATACCATGTAAATTCCACTAAAATATAAATATACAAAGTAATTTTTAGGTTAGAAATAATTTTTAAATAAATATATTATTTAATTAAAAATTCACCACCATCATAAAAAACTTAAATAACATTAAATCAACCATAAAATTTCACATAATTATAAACAACCCATTCTAGACTTAACGATCAAGTGTATTTCTCTATTTGATTCTCTATTAAGAAAAAAATTATAGTTTTAGACTTTTTATTAGAAAAATAGCATATCATTTCAAAACTACTCATGATATCCAATTAATCCACTAAGATATGTTATTTAGTAAATATGAGTGTCAAAAAATTCAATAAAATCTAAATGGGTGAAAAAATAGGGATCATTAGATATTCCATTCTTAGTTAAAAGTTAGAACCATTACTAATAACCATTGACATCCACATCACTTAATATTTTTCAAACTTTTTTAGTTCATTTTTAAACTAAAAAAGGCATAATTTAATTAATAAGGACACAAATGAATTTAATAAAATTTAATTTGGAGAAATATTTCAAGTATATTTTATATAATTTATAGTTATCCATATATCATCTAAATAACTATTATAGCATTTTTCTGAAAGCACATATAATAATATGTATCCTAAAATCTATTGGTTTAATGTATTGGAAAATTAGGTTCATGTAACACTAATAAACATAAAACTTTAAACTTTATTCAAATCCTTGAGTATAATCTTCCTATAAAAATTCAAAATATTCTTAATACATTTGATAAATTGAAGGCATACAAAAAATAAAGGGTGATTTAAATGACTAATGGGTGCGGGTAATAATAGGAATGAAAATAATACATAAATTAACTCGAGTATATGGGTAAGTATAATAATAATCACCACATCATAAGTATATGATCATAATCATAATTTTTTTGAAGGGGATATGGAATTTTTAACATCCATAATAATGAAACATATTCATTCAAGTATTACAAAAAGACATCATTACATAATGGACAATGCTAATCATATAATGTCCGTGCAAAACATTATAGAAAAATCTAGCTCAATAATGTCAACATATGATGATATCATGATATATAAATATTTATATAATTAATTTTAGGGATTTATATTTCTAGAAACACCCTTTACAACATATTATATTCAAAATAATTCATGCTATATAAAAAAGAAACATACATCAATAATAAGCATAGAATACCATATAAGGAGATGATGGGTTTCATAATAATGTTGTAAAGTATATATCAAAGAATAAAACAAGTGGTGTTAAAAATAAAAAAAGAATAAATTATATTGGATATTAAAGGGTAATATTAATAATTTTAAATGGTATAGGCCATAAATAGAAGAATAAGAAACATAATAATACTCAAAGAGTTGTTTAAAAAATAAATCCTTCATCAAAATCATTATAGGTGGATAATAATTCATCCTAAGTAAATAAATATATTTATATATATGAAATAAGGAAAGAAAAAATAAAATAAAATTTCTTTATAATGTATGTAATAAATTTTGAAGAAGCATAGGGACAAGTGAGAGGAAGAAAGACTATAAACTTACAAGGATAATTTTTTTTGAGAGTCCCATTAACTTAGGTACCATTTTGTTTCATCACACTTACACATCCTATATAACAAAATTTTATTTATTAAAATATCATTGAAAAAGTATTTTAGTTAAATTTAGGTTATTATTGATTAGTTATTATCATTGGAAGTAAATAATTATCTTTTTGTTAAAAATAGAAAGCATGATGAAAAATTTGTTTGAATTATTATATTTTTGTTTCAATTTCATAATTTTGATCATTATTATCTATATATTAAATAAATTACTTCCATAAGAATAAACATATATAAAATACATATTTATATATTATATATAATCGATATTAACTATCTATGAAGTTGGTGATAATTAGAGAATTGAGAATGTCCTCATAGGTGAAAAAACTGACCATTAACATGATATAATAAAAGAGGGAGAGGGAGAATATATAGGTTCTAAATAGTTTAAACCAATTACATGTATTAATAGTATTATTTATAACATGAATATTTTTTAATTAATTAGATTGGTGAAGTTAAAATAGAATTTAGAATATGAGATTGAAGAATAAAAAAAATGAAATGAAGAGAATGGGGGTTACTATTCCATTGAAGAACACTCATTTTATGAGGGGAAAAGTACCTACAATATGTGAATTGGGTGATACTATAACATATATATGGATATAAAGTGGATTAAGGGGAGGAATTTAGGAAAATATTGGGAAATTTAATGAATTTTGGAAGTGATTTTCTATGGGGATGAGAGAAGATATTTTTACTTAAAGGGTTGGAGTATTTTAGGTTAAAGTAATCATTAAAATATTATTTTAAGTCTAAGGCTTGTAATAGTGGTCTTATTTGGGAATATAAATAGAATTTTATTAAAATTTTTTTTTTTAAAATTTAATCCCATCCAAAACTAAAATTAATTATCTTATACAAAATAAATTAACATAAAAAATGGAAAATCATTTTTTTATATTGAAAAATTATATTGTTATTTATATTAAATAAAATTTATTATATCATTATAATATAAACATTATGTCATGAAATCTATTTTTTTGAAAATTATTATTTTTACTATTCACCCAAAATCTCAAGTTTTCATAAAAATACCAAAAATTCACTTTAATTTGAATACATTAATTCCAAAAATTACATTTATTTTATCAAAATATTTTTCAAACTTAGGTAATTTTAATATTTATATATTAAAATAATTTTTTTTATAAAACAAGATATAACATAACTTATATAAAATATACATTTATACTTTCTTTGAGTTACCTGATTTGAATATTTATTTTATGGCATAATAATATTTAAATTTAATTATTTTATTCCTAATAAATATTAAATACCAATAATTTTATTATTACATTAGTCAAGTTACCATTCTATTGGTTAGGATATTATTCTAACAATTAGGTTACTATTGTAGTGACCAAGTTACTATTATCATGGTCATATTTCCATTATAATTCCTATAAATACTTATTATTTCCTATATTAATCATCCATTTAGTTTTCTTTCAAGTTTATATACGTCATTTACAAAATTATAATCATATTTCTTATCTTTTATTTTATTTTTAAATTTTTATTCATGACTATGATGTTTTTAGGAGATCATGGGCCTATATATGTTCAAATTCATCTTATATATATATTTTTAAATTATTTGATTGTAATTTTTTAATTTTATACAATGTATATTTCCTTCACATGTAATATTATTTATTTATGAAATAAAGTAGATTTAGTTTTTATTATTTTATGTATGTGATTTATAATATACCTTATACTTAAAAATAACATATAAATATGTTAATAAAAAAATATATTATATTGAAAAGTATAGGTCATTACATTATCCACTATTTAGAAATTTCACCATCAAAATTTATATTTATATCACTAGTCAAGAATATATGGGGGAACTTCAATTTCACTGTATACTCACATTCCCATGTTACCTCTTTGTACTATGGTTTTTATATAGTACTTTGAAAAAGTGAGTTATCTTATTTCATAGAACATTGTCTCTACAATATAATATATTCACCAATAACTTCTCATAAGACAAGTAATTATTTATTTTTACAACCTTTGGATTCAATTCATGTGAGTTATATGGTATGTATTTCTTCAGGAGAGATATACAAAACAATTTATACACTTGAGAGTAGTTTGGTGGAAGTTCCCATTAATAAGACACAACTCCTATGTAACACCCCTCATATTCTTAGGTATGGATTTGTTTAAATTCTTTCAAACATATTGTTTTTATTGGTTTTTTTTGGAATATTAAATGTGTTTTTGGGGCCCATGAGTTGATTTTGAGGAGTAGGTCTAAGATTGGACTTAAATTTTGATGTAGGTCAGATCTCATGACATAATAGGAGGTGTTGTGATGTGGTGAGTGATTTTGTAAGGTAAAGTTTTTATGGAGAAGGTGGTCAGTCATGTTACAATGAGTGCCATTAATCCATGAGTATCTTTCATAAGATTGAATTTTGGAGTAGGGTTTTGGTCATTCCAGACTAGGTATTATGTCTGTAGGGCCAGATCAAGGGGATTGGGATGCACCATAAAGTACAAATCTATTATATTATGGGTGGATATAATTTATTGATGTTTCCCTAGAATAAGGAATCACATCATGATGATGTGGGTCATACCTTAACATAACCCTAGGAAAATGTGGTTATGGTTTTTTTAGTTCTGACCTAGATCAGGGCATTACTACATGAGGAATACGGACATACTGAAAATATTTACATGGGCTTGTTTGGTTTCCCAGTGGACGGGCATTTTAATGTGATGCATATTGTCTTACCACAGTGTAACCTCATGTAGTTATCGTGATTCCCTAGGAAGAAGCGTTGCACCATGATGTCGGGGTCACACTGTAATGGTTCCATATTCTATTTTTAAGAGGGTTAGAATAGAAATTGTGACCATTATTTTAAATACCCCACATAGCGGTGTTCTTCTTGATCCAATTGAGACAAAGTGTGATTATCTCCTTTATCTTCTTAATCCTTTCATTTATATTTTATAGATACTCACTGAACCTGGATTTTTTTCTTCATCAATTTTTTAAGTATCTCCTTGTTTTTCTCTTATTTAATATTCCAATCCCTCTAATCCCAATTTTAATGGAATTTATATGGGTATTTGATGTTGATTCAACTGAATCATGGTGATATCAGGATTGGATGAGGGATATTTTGTTTAATATGGATAAAAAAGTCTATGATAGGATGAATATACATGGTCAATAGAAATTTCTCTTGAATTAAGATGATTATCCAAATATACATTGTTTTTTTACCAAATTAAAATTTAATTGGATTTTAAATTAGATTAATATGTTAGGGATTTGATTAGTGGTGGTCTTAGGGCTATATTGGTAGAGAACCAAACATTGTTTATTGAGGTATTGGCATCGTTACACTACTATATGATTTATTCATCATTTATTCCAAATTTAATAATTGGTTAAATTAATTAGAAGTTGTTTAAAATTAATTTGTAATACTTTTAGATTATTTAGGGGCATGAGTTTAGTTATGGAACTTAGAGATTACTTGGATGAGGATAGAGTGAGCATGCTTCATGGTATAACTCCATTATTGAGAAAGTTGATTTATAATATTTCTACACAATATGTATTTCCATATATTTCCTAGATTGTGAATTCATTATAGTTAGTATGAGTGACTTGATAAGGAACCATGAGTGGGTTTCTCCATCTAAGGGAAGGCTATGGGGTTCCGTGGAACTATTAGAAATCTTATTGGAGTTATGGATTTATAATTTAGCCTTTATAGCTAATTATCATATGTGGTAGGTTTGGTTAGAAAGAGATAGAACCATTAGAGGTATATATTATAGAGATATGGAAATCATGATTAAGATATTTGTTTAGTGGTTTTTGGTTCTCACCTAGAGAGATAAATAGGGGTGATTTTATTTGATTATTATATAACTTTCCATGTGATACATGTGCTAGAGAAGGCATGTGATAATGACTAGAGTTAGAACCAAAGGGGGTTTCCTTATCTCTTAAGTGATGAGTTGGTCTAGCTATATCATGGTAGAATCCTTGAAACTTATAGGTTGTTCCTAATGTGAATTTATTTTGATACATGTTTTCCACATATTTTTGATGAAAATGTTGATGATTTTGATGATAAAATATTCTTTAATTGACAATATTTTGAATTCTATACATTTTAAAGGAAAATGTAATTATTTTATTATTTGAATGCAAATGAGGGTTTTTAGAGTTAAAAATATTAAATTATCTTTTTTTATATTTTCATATTTGTTGACATCAAATACCTTGGTGGAATTTGGTAAATTTTTTGTTGAAATAATTTATAAAAGTGATTTTGAATGGTTTTTATGTTTATAGATAATTATTTCTTTATTTAATGAATTTATATTGAATACATTTTGATGGAATACATTTTAGTTCATATTTTTAAGTCTGTAATTCCTTATTTTAAATATATTTTGATGTTTGGTAATACGTAATATAATGTTTTGAAAAGTAGGAAAATTGTCCAAGTTTGGTAATGTGTGAGAAATTTTCTCATATAATGATCATACATAATATATATTTGGATAAAGAGGATCATATGTATGGTTTTTGAGGTGAAGGAGATGATATATATTATATTTCCTATCATTTTACTTTATATATAATATTTTTTTTGATTAGGAATATCATATTCATGTTTTTGGAGTTTGAAAAATTCAGTGAAGTCTTATATATAACATATTTTTTTAGATAATTAGTCTATACATAACATGTTTTTCTAAATTAGATATCCATATGTAAGTTTTTATAGTTTTTCATTTTTGAGGAATCTGTTGCACTATAGGCAATAAATAATATACTTTCTAATGAATATTTTCATATATAAAATATTATTTCTCCAGGGAGCTTGATACGTTACATTTTATTTTATAATTTTAGGTTTGACTAAGTTATGAAGACTTAAAATCAAGAAAATGACACAATGATTCATTTATTTTAACTGGAAATATAATTAAGGGGGAGCTCAAGACCGATGAAGCTAAATACTTAAGAAAGATTCTAAAATATTATAGATGAAATTTTCAAGACTGAATCAGATGAGAAATACACCCACTTGTTAGATTCTTGGAGTCAATGCCAATAGATTATGGGGGATCACATTCTATAGAAGATTTCAGCTAGTGTCAATGTGAAGAGGATGATAAATAGTCAAATATTTCATATAGAGATCAGGAATACGATCTCAAATATATGAGTTATGAGAAATTATAATGATGAATTCATTATATATTCACAATAATAGATTTATTTTAGGGGTCAGTTAGGAGGATTTAATTTCGGGTGTTGATCAAATATCATACTAAAACTAAGTTGGGAATGACTTATAGAGAAGAGGGTTAGAATATTTTCAAGTCATGAGATAATACCTTAAGAAGAAATAAAGTGTATAATGGACGAGGGAATAAGGATCCCATCTTGATAGAGAATAATACCTTCTCCCTTATCACTTTTATACTATATTTATTATTTCAATTTGTTGTGATACCCACCATTATTTATAAAATTTCACTATATTTTAATTCTATGAGGGGTGTTCAATTGTAGTATTTTTCTATTATTTTCATGATCTTGATTATTTCATTAAAGTTTTATTTCTATTCTTATTAGGTTGTTTCCCTTCCATTTATTTTCTTGTCTTTGGTTGATGTATCGATATAAGAAAAAAAAATTCAAGACTACATTGAACTTTTTTACACAATAAAATAAATATAAATACTGAGTTTTGGGACTCGTTGAATTGAAATTCATAGATAAATGATAGTTTATTCTCTAAATTAATCCCCTAGTTTAAAAATATTTTGAATCCATTTTCAAGATCACCATTCTTTTATCAATATTATTTAATTGGGTTTCCCCTTATTATATTTCCTACATGCCTAATTTACCTAAAATCCATTTAATATTCTTGAATTTATCTCACTCACTTTAAAACCTCCCACTCCATCATTTTTTTACTCTTACATTCATAATTTCAATCCCTATTTTTATTAGTATAGGCTAAATAATCCCTTAGAATAGTCACCCTTCTACCCTTAGGTTTGACCATACTATATTACTATACTAGTACGGTGTAGGATTATAAATAAATATTGTTATTATCCAAAATAATTTAAAATTTTGTTCCATTTAAGATAAATAATGGTATTTAATGTTTTAGGGTAATAAAAAATTCAAATAAATGTAAAAAATGATTTTTTCACTATTTATTGGGGTTGAAAATCCGAAAAAATTCTATTGTTAGTGTGTGTTGAGATTGTAGTCATCAGAGTTTTTATTTACAATTAGATAAATTAACTGATTAAATTTAATCATTCTTCTTTTTTCTAGTTTGAAATTGATTATTTTGGGGGTTGGGACTAAAAAGGTAAAAAATATTTCATATGTTTTGGATGTTATGGGCATACTTCTTAGAAGCGTGCCTATAACAAGACCTAATATCCCCATAAAATTTCTTAAATTTAAAACATTTATGAGCATAAACATGAATACCAATCAAAACTAGAAAAATTTATAATATAGAATAATTTTAGTTTTGACCAGATCCATGAACATCAATTTTTATTTTCCTTAGGGCCATGAGAACCACTGATAAGGGGAGATGAATCATGGTTATCTTTTATAATTTCAATTCTTTAGAAATTAATACAAAATTTTTGTAAGAGTTATTATCCTTATTTACTTTATAAAAACCTCACAAGAATTAATTGATAATAATGTTAACAAGGCACACATGATTTATAAGATTTGACCTTAGTGTGAGAACCTATATCCTTTCCATAGAGACTCCTGTCGGTGTATAAAAATTAACTATTAATAAGAAGTAATTATAACTTAAGAAAACTCATATAATAATCCTTATATCTCCTCATAGTTATGATTATACTGACTCCCATCAGTTACATTTTTTTATTATTAAACTGATATGAAAAAAGAAACATTTCCACTATCCCTCTGAAATTTATTCCAAAAGAATATCCCTCAGATTTTATAAATATAGTAGGTGTACATCCAGCATTCCCTACATTCATCCATTATTCTACATCTTGTGCACCTTATTGAAATTTCATCTATTTTTTAACTTGAGTTCTATCTAATGAAAAAAACTAATGTGCCTCATAACATACTAGGAAACTCTGTCTGATTACTCTGTTCAGTGATCTATCCAATGCCACTTCTTAGTAAGCCAATTTTCAGTAACTATAAACTAAAACTATATCTAGAATATTCCTATAATTCCTCTATCTAGAATACTTCAACTTCAATAAATACTCAACTAGGTTGGAAAAGCACACTATTCAAAAAATCTAGCATGTAATCTTTTTGTACTATTGAATAGTGTTGGTAAAATTTTACTTGCAACCCTTTATATAAGTGTTCTAAAACTGGAAAATAAAGGACCCCAATATTTGTTTCTCTTCTCACTAAAAACTTAAAAAATCTCTCACTCTTCTAAAACTCAATAGATTATTCTTAATAATTCTAGTGTATTCTATAATCTTCTCATAAACTCAGAGCCAACTTCAACTTTATAGACATACATAACCTCAACATTTTGGAACTTCTTCATACTTTCCATATTATATAAAGAAAAAAAATTCAATTGAACATATCAAAATCGTCATTGTGGTGGGATTTACAATGTTATGTAAGGATTGTTTAAATCTATATTTTGTGGAATGTTTTTATGATGTCATATTTAGGAAGTCCTATATCAGATGAAAAATATTCACTTCTCCACCTTTCTTTATCTGGATAACTCTCTCTAGTAATCCTTCCCCAGTTCAACCTGTATCACACCTATTTTCAGGTAATTAACACTTTATTTATGCATTTTAAGTATATAAAGTAATTGAGTTATGTTTTAGGAGGTTTAGAGGAGTTTTGAAAAGTTTTTTTTTGTGATTTTATAGAGTTGAATGATTATATCATGGTTAGTGGAAACCATGAAACACCTTCTAGGAAATAGTGGAACTGAAACAGAGGGCACTGGGTAGGTGCAAAGTTTGTCCAAACCACGCACCCACTTAGGAGAAACTATGCTAGTGTGGAAAGAGGGGTTATCATGGTTGGAAAAAAATATTTCTAACTGTATAAGAAAACCATGTGTGGGGTGTTTGGAGGTAGTTTATAGCACATGGTTTTCCTAACCGTGCTCCCTAGCCATGAAATGTTACAAATTAGATCTTTATTTTGTGGATCTAATATGAACCACCTATTAAACCATTATTTTCCCCATTAATCCAAACATAATGATAATTTTGATCCCCCAAGGCCATGGAGACCCTTCCCCCTGATTCGGGAGCAATCTATTGGTGAAAGTTGGTGTGTTGGATGCCAGATTCCTTGCTAAGTTCTTGTTCTTGGTGTTTTCATTAGTTTTCTTCATATTCCATCTCTTAGATTTGTGGATATAATTTATTAAGGATAGATATATGTTTTTTGATTCCAATAATGATGATATATGGTTGTTCTGATGATATGGAACAAGATCTAAGGTAGGTTTTGGAAGTTCTAAGCAAAGTTTACTGAATAATTAATTCCATTCTTCCTTTTCACCTATGTTTGTGAGGTAGGTGGATTCCCTATCAGCTCATATTATTATAAATTGAAGTATTTATTTTTAATTAAATTTATTTTTTTATTTAATTTTGTAATTTATGTGAAAATCTTGATAAAACCCTCTTTAGTGATGGTTTGTGAAATTGTGAAAATTGGTTGTTGTGCATAGTACATTGTTTCATGATTAAAAAATATGGATTTGTTTTGATTTATGGAAGAGTTTTTTAGATTATTTTTATAGTAAAAGTTTTTTTATTTAAATGGTGGCTCAATTGGTTTGTCATATTTTATGGCATAAGTTTTTGGTGTGTGTTTATGTGAATTGGGATAGAGAGGGTTATGAAGTTTCCCCCATAAAAAATGGGATAGATAAGGGAATTAACTTTCACCTATAAAAATGGTTCACCAAGTGATGGATTGGTGGAAATATGAATCACCACTCATAAGAAGAAGGAGGTACATGGTTTCATGCATTTGTGGATGTGTGGAATGGAATTTATTTTTTTCAAATGATTTGAGAAATGATTTTAAAGACTAGTTTGGTTGCGTTCCATGGATTACTGTTTTTATTATATATTTTTTGGTTTTGATATAAACTATTTAATTTTTTTATATAAATGCAATAATGTGTTCTATGCTAGTGTAATGAGTAAGAAAGTCATTAGAAAAATCCTACCGAGTTTTATCTCACCCCTTCTTGGGAACTTTTGTGAATTTACAAATATTGTATATTAAGACATAGGTAAAGGCATGATATAATAGTTCTTTAGTGATGTATCATGATATTATGGGAATTAATTGAATAGTTGGTGTTTAGATAATGTTGGGAGCTATGTATTTTTTTATCTTTGGTGTCTTTGGGTTTTGTTGGTTTTTTGACTTTCACTTTTTACTCTGATGTAATTTGGGTTGTTTTGTTTCTCTTTGAGTTGTATTACATTGTCCTCATGCATCATTTAGCGGTTTTTTGGTTATGGTTATCTTGGAATGGTTGTTTTATTTTCAAATGGAAATTATTCCACCAATTTTTATGAATCTATTAGAATTTATTTTTAGGTTTGGTTTATTGGGGATGTCACCTAAGGCCCTGTAACACCTACTACCTCTTCCCAAGATATTGGGTGAGGGGTGGGATGTTACAAATTTTATCAGTCTTGGTTTGTCTAAATATCTTTTTGGAAATAATAATATCAGTTTTTTTGGCCTAAAGTTTAAATTAAGTCTTGTTTATTCCTTGAGTTGGATTTATAGCAAGAAGATATGATATTTATAACTTGAAATGTAGATCATAAAGAGGCATAAAAAACATATTTAAGCTAAATCTAATGTTACTAGTGATTTTGAGTACATGAGTGTTTTTGATCCACTTCAATGAGTTTTAACCTCATCATAATGGGTTTAGACAACGATAAAGTCATGAAAATCATTGATTTAAATGGATTCCCTAAAACAACCCATACATTATATACATTTTTAATAATTCATAATTAAAGTATATTTATTACAACATATAACAAAACCATGATAGGACCGTATATGTATAGTGTCTTTAGAAACTGGGAAACATAAACAACTGGTTTATAAAGCATATATATTTTCTCCTGTTTATTTGATCATATCTAGAATCATTTTTGGCATATCATATTCAATACCCTTATTCCTGACCTGGGGAAAATAAACATACAAAAGGGTGATCTCAAATGCTCAGTTAGGGTAAACAAATGAAATGTCAATCATATCATATTCTTAAGATCATAAAGTTTGAAAATCTTATCCTGCATAAGAGGTCATAATATCATGTAATGGGATAAATCATAGAAATACAATGTAATACCAATCATCATAAAATAAGACACGAAACTTTGTGTCATACACACATAAGCATAGAAAATCATTTCATATTAGTTATTTCTCATTTATAAGACCATCGTATCAGACATTGTCCATTACTAAACCGAGTTCACTCCTCGTTCTAGTCCTGTATCAATAAACCAAATTAACTTAACGTTCCATCCATGTCTATCTCATGGGATATAAATCTTTACCCAATTCATTGGAAGGAGATATAGGTCCCACCCATCTCATAATGAAACCATTCTTATGTGTGCCACAAAATCATAAATCATACATCATAGCATAACCCATGTAATAAAATGAGATTCTTAAACATCATGCCATCATAAGATAAAAGGACTTCATAAAAATAATTCCATCAGAATATAATCAAATAAATTTAATAATAGGGACAGAAACATAAACCTATATCATCTTAGATGGAAAATAATTTTGATGAAACACTTGAACTTAGTTCTTGATAAAAATATCCTTTCTTCATCAAAAAGATTTTATTTTCTCAACATGTCACGCAATTTTAAATAAAAAAAAGTTAATTGAAAATAAACTTGAAAATTTCTAAAGGAAGCTTACATGGAAATAATTTCCTATGAAAGAATAAAAATATGCTCATGTCATATAATTTAAAAAAAACATTCTTCTTGTACTTTGGCAGTAAAAGTCAAAAAGTATCTCGTACTGAAAATGACAAAATATTATTTTAATTTACTTTACTAAAAACTGATCAATAGGTAAAATTGGATTTAAACAATTTTAGGAGGATAAAAATAAAATAAAATATTGAGGAAACTTGATGTGGATGATAAATATGCCCCATTAAATACTGAAGTATAAATAATCTTGAATAAAAAAAAATGAGATTGCGAGATTTTCCCTTACCTTAGGTCCGATATGATTTGTACGTATCCGAACCTCCAGTATAATGATTTAAATAATGTCATTGACTTATTCCATAATCATATTCATTGTTATGATATCATATATGGTCATATTATTATCTGTTTATTAGTAACATTTCATTGTTACTCGTTATTCGGGTGTTAACTGCTTTATATTCTTATGCATGTTTTGTCAAATAAATTCTTTTTACTCTTTTTAGGTTATAGATATATCATTTACATAATGGTATTAGTATAATATATATCATATTTATTTATTAAATTCATTTATATAATCATTCTTCAATGAAGATCATGTATAATGAATCACGTCACATCATGGAGACGGTAGGTCGTACGTACGCACGAGCGATGATATTATTCCCATGATTGTGGAATTATATTGAAGTGTATGGTTTATAATATTTTAGAATAAATATCACTTTAAAATAATAATATATAGTAATTTATTCCATCATTATACCCATCCAATTATGTTGGTGGTGAAAAACAAATTACACCACGGCGTGGAGACGGTATTCCGTACGTACGCACGCGCAGTGATTTCATTTTTCATAGGATAGATAGAAGGTGAAATAGGGTTGTTTCATATTTATAATAACATATCAGTATATGATTGGTACTTATGTTATTACTTTATGATGAAATAACCAAATAATATGAAGTAGAAGAAGAAATAAATTTGAAAGAGTTGGTAGAAGATATTACCTCTTCCTCGAAGTGCCTCATTTAAACTTCCTCTTAGGGAACTATAGTTGGTCTTTTGAGAAGACCAGAACCTCTATAATGTAAATAAAGAGGTTAAGAAGAGGAATTTCAGGGGTTTGACGAGATTGAAGGCTCAAAATTGAGTGAAGAGGAGAGGGAAGGGGGTGCCCTTTTATAAGAGAGGAGAGGGGCACTTTTGGAAATCTCAAAAATATTAATTTATAATAAAAACCAACCCCACATAAAAACCTCCAAAATGAATCAAATTTGAATATGCGATTATATAGGATTGTAATATCATCAAAAAATAAAATTTAGACATGTTTTTATTTTATTTTAAACCTTATCATTTAGATTTATCTTTATTTAATCTATTTAATTTTATTTGTGGTAATAATGTTATAAATTTAAAATGGTTATAAATACTTACTTATGTGTTTTTAATTGTACATAATTTGATATTTTATGACATGTTAGACCATATAAATTTTAATTTGTAATTTTTAAATATTATTGTGATTTTTAAACAATTTAATAATATGTTATTTTCATAAAATATCAATAGTGTTAATTTTGAATCATTTCATTTATTTTAATTTAAATAAAATACAAATAACAGATATTTTAAAAAAAAATTAATAGATTCATAAAAGGTCATATTCATCTATAAAATTCTTAGAGAACATTAATTATATCATATAATATTTATTTTAATATTTTTAAAACTATTTATTTGATATTTCTCTTGATAAAATAATTACTACAATATTTTAATATAATTTTTTAATCTACTTATTTGTTGCATAAAAATTAAAAATAAAATACTATGGTGAAGATAAATATAATATATTTCATAATAATACTTTTAGTCTATTTTATATTCTAAAAAATCAACTTTTAAAATGTTATATTTATTAAATTATAAAGGTGACAATTTTGACATCATTTAAAATAAAAAAATATAAGTGTCATAATCCCTTTTATAAGACTCCAAATGGTCCACAAGTCGACCCTTGGATGTTTATGGTTTAGATATACTCGATCAATAAGTTTTGGTCAAGTTTTTGGTCCTTTTAATGGGTATTAATATTTTAATAAAAACTATATTATTGAGTTTTCACTAAATAAATAATTTCTGCATCATTAATGTATAAGTTATTAAGGTAATTTTATATTTAATAAAATTACAAATAAATTACCATAATAAATAAAAAAAATTTAATATCTAAAATTAGTATTTATATTCTAATTTATATTCTGTATGACATTATATTAAATATTATTTAATTATTAAAGTTTGAGTGAGACATATTTCACTTTCCTTTAAATAAAATAAATTAATTGTATCAATCTCATTAAAGTGGGTTCTAATAGATACCATTTCGACCCAAGTATGTTTTTGAATGAAATATAATCATCCAATTATATTAAGACACGTGTTAGAGTAATTTTATAATATTATTTTTACCCTTAATTACACGATTTACCTTTAACTGTGGTAAATAAAATTTACCGTAGTTACTATTCATAATTCCCAAAAATAAAATTATCCTGTTAACATAATTTGGACCTAATGATTCCAAATATGGAATCCATTTTTTCCAAATTTAGTACACAAAAGTTGCAAAAATTTAATTTAAAATTAATCTCATTGTCGAAACATTGCAAAAGATTGAAATGATTTTACCTATGAATTCGTTGTAAAATTAATGATAATGACATAAATTATATTAAATAGTAAAAATATATTCTATTTATACTTTTAAACAATTCAGTATTATAATTTAACCTTATAAATTATCTCAATGAAAAAAAGTTGTTTTTAATTAAAATTTAGCGTATTTTTACTATTCATCAAATTATGAAGCTTACTAGAAAAATATTATAATTTTAACTGAAGTAAATTTTTATATCCCGCTTCAAAAGAAATAGTTTAAATTGTAATATTAAAATTATTAATGGGACTAAATCTTAAATTAAAAAGGGTTTTCCATTAAAAGGTAGAAAAACATTCTTTTAATATCTATTTGATGAATATCAAAAGTATCATTTTAATTATATAACATACATATCTTATTAATTTCATTCACTCAAATAAATAATATGACATATAATTGATTTAAATTTATCATATATTTTTAAAAATTAGTTATATTTATTCCCGCTAAGATAATGTCTATGTTATAACGAGAATTTTATATTAAGGGCATCTCACAGTTTGTTTAAACTAAGGATTTCATGAAAAAAAAGCTACTGAATAAGAAAAATTATTTAAATATTTCATAAAACACATGGGCATTACATTCCCATTATAAGTGGAAAAATAATTTTGAGTAATGGGTTTTAATTTGATGAAAAATTTGTTTATTTTTTAAAATAGTTAAGAATGGTTTAATTTTCAAAGAGAATTGGAGAATTTTAAAAAATGGTTTTGATGTGAAAATTTGTTGAATATTGTAAAAACTTATTGTGAAAAATATAATGTGGTTAATTTGAAATTGTAAATCCTTCAGTTTCTAGAGGGAAAGACTAAATGGTGTTTTTTTTCATTATAGAAAATGGAACAGGTTAGGCATAGAAGAAACCAATTGAAAGAGGTTGCTGAGAATGTATTTGAACCTGAGCCACATGTGAACTAATAGCTAGTTCAGAGTATTGTATGATATTTTCAAGCGATGAATATTGGGAATAAAAGTGATGGACCGAGGAAAGTGGATCATTCTATTTAGTCCTAAAAGTAGAATCCATCCATATTTCAGGGTGATTTAGATCTAGAAAAAGCAGTGGTGTGGCTGGATAGGATGTATAAAATCTTAAATTTCCTAGGCACAATAGTTAAGATAAAAGTGAAGTTGTAAATATAAATTTTGATGGATTTAGCATGATATAGGTGGGATTTAATAGTTCAGGCTAAATTAGACCAAGGCATTTAATGGGAGGATTTTGAATAATTGTTCAAAAAACAATTATATCCTCGCATGTTTTAGATTAGTAGAACAACAGACTTTTTCCAATTAAATAATTGGAACCTTACATTTATAGAGTACGTGGATAAATTCATGAATTTAGTCATATTTTCACCTGAAGTTACTATAAGTGCTTCGTTGAAGGAACATAATTTTGAATCAAGATTGAGGCCTGAGATTTACCCAAATATTGTTGTGATTTGTATAATGAATTATAAATATATGGTACATAGAGAGATAGTTGAAGAAAGATATATCTCTTGTAATATGGGTGGAGGAAGCATGTTTATACCTATGTGAAATGGAGGGAATTCTAATTCTAGGAATATATAGGAGAGGGAAACCTATTTCCAAGGTATTTGTATGACTCAGAATTAGATGGATATATTGGTGAATCTTCATATGAAAAAAATATAAATATTATATGTTTTAAATGTGTTTATTTTGATCACATGAAGTGAGATTTTATGACAACACCTATAACATTCCAAAATTACAACAAGATGGGGTATCTTTAGCTCTAAGGTTGGGTGATCAGGACAAAAATCATGTTTTGCAAACATTGCATGATTTGATGGGATGAGGGATTTTGGATAATTCTCATTAGTAGAACCAAGATATCCATGGTGATTCTAGGAATACCATGACTCCTAAACTAGGGAAATCTCAAAAAAGTAATAAAGAACAAAGTTCAGTGAGTAAGAAATTGTATGGAGATGAGAAAGTGATTGTGGATGACCAATCTAGACTATCGATGGTGAGAGGTGAAAGATTTTGTTTTGATATCTGTGAATCCAATTAATTTTTTTATTCTCAATCTATTGATCTTATGGGTTTTCATGTTGAGGTAATTCCTTCTATTTTTAAAATTCAAACTCCTCTTAGTAAAAGAGAATGTAGAGCCTTTATGTGTAAATCATGTTATATCACTATATACGGGGATGAATTGAGTTGGGATTAATCTATGATTGATATGGATGTATATGATATAATCCTATGTATGTATTGTTTGTAAATGTTCAAATATCACACCAAAAGTTATGCTTGAAGGGTTAGTATTACAACTGATGATAACATTGATCATCTCTTTAGAGGAGAATAGAATATAAAGGAAGGTGAATCGAGATTGTTATAGAAAACATTTAGAATTATCTTATACTATTTTGAAGATTTGAACTTGGAATCAGTGGATGAGATTAGGGATAGCGGTTTTCAAAAAATTATTTATCTGTTTCTAGATGTTTTCCTAGAAATTTCTTTGGGTTTCCACCCACAAGAGAATTGGAGTTTATTATTGATCTCTTAACATGGACCAGTCCTATCTCACTTTCATGTTATCGAATGGTATTGATATAATTAATGGAATTTGAAATATAGTTAGATGAGTTAGAAAATAAAGGTTTAATTAGGCCTAGTACGTCTCTATGGGAAGCACCTGTCTTGTTTGTGAAAAAGTTGGACAAAACTCTAATTTTTTTTGTGGGTTATCATATTCTTAACCAAGTTACAATAAAGAATCAGTATCCTATTCCACGAATTAATGATTTTTTTGACCAATTGAGGGAATACCACTATTTATCTGAAATTGAATTGTGATAAGGATATCAACAATTATGGGTTTGTAAAGAGGATTTTCCAAATACAACTTTAAGAAGTATATATGGCCATTACGAGTACGTGATTATGACTTTAGGTCTTACGAATGAGCCAAATATCTTTATGGAATTGATGAATTAGATATTTCAAATTTTTATGTATTTTTTTGTGGTGGTGTTTGTGGATAACATATTATTTTATTCAAGGAAAAAGGTTGATAATGAGCAATACTTGGCGATGGTGTTGTGAATTTTCTTGGAACATTTTTTATATTCAAAAATTTATAAGTGTGATTTTTGGATACCAGTGTTACATTTAATTGTACATGAAATCTCTGAAAAATGTTTTTCCATGGATATAAAAAATATATAGGTTGTAATATTTAGAAACCACCAAATAATGACTTTGAGATACAAAGTTTCTTTAGGCTAGCTGGTTATTATTGACGCTTTGTTCATGATTTCTTATGAATAGCTTAACCAATGAAAAACTTGATAAGGAATGATATTCTATTTCAATGTAATAATAAATTTCAGAAGTCTTTTCAAGAGATTAATTCTCACCTTACATCAACACCAAACTTTATATTACTAGAATTAAGATAGGCTTATGTGGTGCATTGTGAAACTTTGGGATCTAGGTTTGGATGTTTTATCATGTAGGGAGATCATGTTGTTTCTTATTAATCATAGAAGTTATGGTTTCATGAGAAGAAATAAACCATACCTGATTTGGTATTAGATTCTATGGTCTATTCTTTGAATACTTGGAGTTATTTCCTCATTGGTGAGAAATCTTTAGTGTTTATAGATCATAAGAGTTTGAAACACATTTTATCAGAAAGGTATTTGAACCTGATACAAAGAATATGGATAGAGTATCTTTATATGTTCAACATTAACTTGATGTATACACTGGGTAACGGAAATTCAGTTTTGGATGAATTAAATAGGAATTCGTATAGTCAATTGGTTAAAGAGGCTTCAGATCAGTGCTAGATGATGTTGGTGATAGAGAACATGCACCTAGATTATAGAGACTGATGTAGTATTGTATTTTTTCCCACATTCTGTTATTATTAATTTGGTTGAAAAGGTTAAAGAGGAACATACATCCAATTATTAATGTATTTTAATAAGGTTAAAAACATAATGGTTGGGAGACCATTGATGGGTGGAAGCTTGATAGAAGATCACTATTGTGTTTTAGTGATTGAATGGTTGTACCCATGGATTGTTAGGAACAACTACATAATGCTTACCACCATTCGAGATATACAGTTCAACTTGGAAAACAAAATATGTATAAGGTGTTGGAAGGTCAATTTTTTGGGGTTGGAATGATAAGAAAAGTGGATGAGTTTGTTATGAAATGCCTCACCTTTATACAAGTTAAGGAAGATAACTCACAACAATTGGGTATGTTGTAGTCTTTACCTATTTTTATTTGAAAATGGGAGAAGATAACCAAGGATTTTGTTCCAAGTCTCCAAAGGATGGTTTAGAAACATGATTCCATATGGTTGATAGTGGATCAACTCACAAAGTTAGCCCATTTCATCCCTATTCATTAATCTCATATGATGGAGGAATTTTCTAAAATCCATATTCGAGAATTATTAAAGAGGCATAGTGTACCAATTTTGATAGCATCATATTGAGATCTAAAGTTTAATTCTCATTTTTGGAAATCCATACAACAATCCTTTGAGACTCAGTTGACTATGAGCATAGTGTATCATCCTTATATGTATGGAAAATCTGAAAATATGATACAAACATTGGAAGATATTCTTTAGGCTTGTGTAATGGATTTTGGTGGCTCATGGGAGGAGCACATGCCATTAGTGGAGATATCATACAAAATATAGTTATCAAGACTCGATATTTATGGATCTTTTTGAATAATTTTATGAGCGTACTTCTTGTTCTCTAATTTTTTGGGTGGAAATATGTGAGACTTCACTAGTTGGACTAGGTCTTATGTAATAGACAATTGATAAGATTTAGTTGATTAAGAAGTGAATGGGGATGACTCATAGTCATTATAAATCATTTACAGATCATCATTGATGGAAGTTCTTGTTAAATGTGAGTGATCATGTATTCTTTAGATTCTCTCATAGGCTTGGAAATAATCATTTGGGAAAGTAGGGAAAGTTAACTCCATGATATATATGCTGTTTTGAGATACTTTAATGGGTGGGTGGTGTGAAATATCGATTGGCTTCACCACCAAGTTTTAGTTTAGTGCATAATATGTTTTAGGCATCTTAGTTGAATATGTGTTAGCCTAATCCTACTCATGTGATTTGATGGGATCATGTTGACCAAGTGATGGATTCTATGTTGGTTCATGTGTCAGTGCAGACTGTGGTTAGAAAATATTAAGTATTGCATGGGAAAAGAATTGATCTAGTTTGGGTTTTATGGAAGCATGGTTGGATTCATAAAGAAACATGGGAGAATGAGAAGGAAATGATGAATAATTTTCCCAAACTCTTTCAATATAATAGGGATATTCTAATTTCTAGGGGAGGAAAAGATAATGATGGGGAGAATTTAGCACCTCGTTTTTAGGTATTTAACCCTTTATTTATGTATTTTAAGTATATAAAGAAATTTGGTGAATTTTAGGGAGGTTTGGAGGAGTTTTGGAATGCTTTTAAAGATTTTCAATAGGTTCATAGTTTGATAATGGTTAGTAGAAATCATGAAACAACTTCTAGGAAACCATGAAAATGAAACAAAGGGAACTGGGTTGGTACAATGTGAGGTGCATTGTTTGGCCAAATTGTACATCCACATAGGAGAAACCATGAATGTTTGGATATTGGGGTTAGAATGGTTGGTGAATAGTTTCTCTAACCATGCGATCCAACCATGTGAGGGGTATTTAGAGGTAGTATATAGCATATGGTTTGTGCAAGGTTTTCCTAACCATGCACCTGAACCGTGCAACATTAAAAATTAGATCTAGATTTTGTAGATCTAATATACACAACCTCTTAAAACACTCACTTTTTCCTCAATCTAACCCTAACTAGAATTTCTCTACCTTCTAAGGACATGGATATATTTACCCTTGATCTGAGAGTGATCTATTGGTGAATCTTGGTGTGTTGGATGTCAGATTCCTTAGTAAGTTCCTGTTCTTGGTGTTTTACTGTAAATTTATTCTTCTCCCTAATCATAGATTCATCGATCTAACCTTTTTGGGATTTATCCATGGCGTGTGATTCTAATAATGATGATATATAGTTGTTTTTATGATAAGGAACAATATCTATGGAGGTTTTGGGAAGATCTAAGAAAATTTTGGTGAATAATTTTTGTCATTCTTCATTTTCACCTATGTTTGAGAGGTATATGGATTCAATATAAACTCCTATTAGTAAAAATTAAAGAATTGATTATAAATTTATTTAATTACTTGAATTTAATTGTGAAATTGATGTGAAAATCTTCATATAAACCCTATTTAGTGATGGTTTGTGAAATTGTGGAAATTAGTTTTTGTGAAATGTGATTTGTTTCATGATTTTAAAATTATAATTTTAAAATATGGATTTGTTTTGATTTATGGAAAATGTTTGTATACATTTTTTTTAATAAAAGGATTTTTATTGAAATTTTGGCGCAATTGGTTTGGAATGTTTTATGGAATAAATGGTTGGTGTGTATTCTTGTGCATTGGGATAGATAAGGGTATAACGTTTCCCTCACCAAAAAGTGGGAGAGATAAGGGTATGAACTTTATTCCATAAAAATGGTTCACCAAGTTATGTCTTGGTGAAAGGATGACTCACCACTCACGAGTATAGGGAGGTGTTTGGTTTCATGCATGTGTAGATTTTTGGAATTGAATGTGTAATGCCAAATGGATTAAGAATTGGTTTGAAAGGATTGTTTGGTTTCTTTCCATGAAAAATAGTTTTTCATAGAAATGGTTTTGTTTTGATATAAACTATTTTAAATTTTTTATATAAATTTTTTTATATAAGTTTAATAACGTGATCTTTCATATTGTCTTGAGAAGGTAAGTCATTGGGGAAATCATTCTAAGTTTTATACTCATCCCCTGCTTGGGAACTTTGGTGCATTTGTAGATATTGTATATTGAGACACAGGTAAAGAAAATGTATCACATTTATTTAGTGACACATCATGTTACTATAGTAATGGATTACAGAGTTAGATCTTGTATCTTGTTGGGAGCTATAAAGTTTATGTCTTTGATGTCTTTGGGTTTTTTTTTTGGTTTTTTATTTCTGTTTTTTTACTCTGATAAAGTTTGGTTTGTTTTTTTTCTATTTGAGTTGTATTAAAATTTTCTCATGCATCATTTAGTGGTTGTTTAGTTATGGTTATATTACCATGGTTGTTTTATATTCAAAGGTAAAAGAATCCCCTAATTTTTATAAAGACCTTGGAATTTATTACAAGCCTTTGGTGTCTTAGAGATGTCATATAAGGTCCAGTAACACCCACCACCTCTTCCCAAGACTATTAGCAGGGGAAGGATGTTACATAACCTCTGCTATTCTTTTCTCTAAAAATCATCCATATGATTAATGTTAATTTAATATATATTTATCCAATGGATTTGATATGATGTCTCTTCTTCAGAAGTGTACTTCATGAATTTGTAATCTTAAACTTAATATAACCTGTAACTAAATTTTTTCCACTTGAACAACCATACAAACTGTCTGTATGGAAAATTTATCCATGTCTGTCCAATTCACTTGATCCATTTGTATGTGTTATAAAAATTATTTCAAATTATAAATACTTATGTTACTGAATTATTTTATATCGTATTACAAAATCTATGCTTCATTCATTTTTGTATCTTTAACATTGTACAACCTCTTAAACCTCAACTTCTCAAAAATCTATTTCTTTTAACAATGTGCCTAGTCTATTTGGTACTTTTTCTTTCTCTATGTACTCCCACTTGAATTATGACTTCTCCCCTTTTTAATTTTTTTAACACTTAATTTTTTTTGAAATAAATTTTTGTATGATCACCTCAGTTCAGTAATCGTCACTTGGTAAAATTCATTTGGTGACATTGTGAAATATTCTTATAAATATTTATCTGGTTTATTTATTAATGGTTTGTCCAGTTACTTGAATCTAGTGACATGAATATATTGACATTTTTGTGTTTTTTCTCCCAAAACTTCATTTGATCACCTTCTGTGCAGTGATTTTTTTTCTGGTGGACACAATCTACCCCTTTGAAAAAATCTTAAATCATGAGTTTTTTTATGATTTTGGGAACTTATTGAACAACTCAGCATCATATGACTTTGAAAGAAAGTTTTTTAATAAATTTAAGAAAAATTTATAACCTTATCCAATATCTTGTTAGTAATGTTTTTTAAACCTAATAAGGAAAACGTTCATAAAAATTTTTATAAAATATTTATCACATATTTAAACAAACATTATTAAAAAAATATTTCTTCAATGAATATACATTTTTTTAAAGAAAACATCACTAATGTTCTTCAATTACCTTTTTTGGATTTGTGGTAAACATTTTCTATAACATTTTCACAAATCATTTTTCTATAAAAAATATTTTAAAACTTTTTCTAAACTTTTATAAAATAAAATCCTTTCTCATATAGAATTAAATAAAACCAAACTGCTAGATAAATTGATGTTTTTCAGTGAATTAAATCCCACAAGGACAAGAAATTTTGTAGACATGAAAAGATAAAACCCCCTAAATTTTATATTATCCCCCATTTTATGATAACTATAGCTTCATATTCATTTTATTAAGGATGTAATTTTTTTTAAAAAGTTATAACTACTCTCCCCCTTTGTCAACATAGTCCAATAAATAGCGTGGGTCCGTTCTTACAAACTTTATGAAGTATTTAGTGGAGCTCAAGAATTTAGTTAAATCCATAATTATAAAATTATTTCCAGTAACATAAATTTGGTGAAAAGATTATAAATTTGATACTTAATTGAAATATACTCAAGAATAATATCTCCACCAGTAACTTTCTCTTTTATGATGTGATACTTTATATCAACATGTTTTGATCTTAGATGTTGTACCTAATTTTTTTCAAAATAAAAATGAAACTTTGATTATCAAAACTTATATTCAATGGTTTAAAAAAATCAACTCTCAAATATTGTAGATAAAATTTCATCCAAAACATTTTTATAAAAGCACGGGTAGTGAAAATATATTCTTCTTCCTCTATACTCAAAGTATCTAGAGTTTGTTTATTACTATGAAATCTCACACAACATTCTCCCATGAAAATGTTCCTCCTGATTTTAACTTTATATCATTATAATCTCAAGCCCAATAAACATCAATATGTCCAAGAAACTTCATGTCACAACTTCTTTTAAACAATATCCAAGAATAAAATGATCCTTTAACATAACTAAGTATGATTTATTACCTCAAGGATATTTGATTCTTTAGGATCACTCTGATATATTTCACACAATTTAATAACATATTCAAGTATCACCTTGAGGCTATGAGGTATATAAACCTTGCAATCAATTTCTTAAAGTCTTTCTAATTCACAATTTTCCCAACTTTATTTTTACTCATCTTTATCTATATAGAAATAGGAGTATAAGATTATTTGGAATCCATTATTCTATACTTTTAAAGAAACTCCCTAGAATGAATTTCTTATGATAGAAAAATATATATTTTTTCTGTTGAATTTTGAATCCTAGAAATAAATTTAATTCTACAAGCATTGAAATTTCAAAATTTTCTTCATTAATTCAATAATGTTTTTAATATTTTTCTCTACCCCCTATAAAAATTTTATAATCAACATAAATAATAACAATCAGGATAACTAAAGTTATCTACTTCACATATAAGTTATTTTTTCATATTTTACTTTATAAAAGTTTAACTTATTAAAAGTTTAACTTATTAAATAAAGTATCAAGTTTAGAGTACCATGAATGAGGAACTTATTTCATCCTATGAAAATATTTCTTTAACAAAAATGGAATGGTTCTATCTTTATCAAGTTAGAACACACAATGTTTCTCAATATAAACTTCTTCTTAAAATTTTTAATTTAAGAAATATGAAATAACATATATTTGATCAAATTTGTAACAACGATGTGTAGAAACTTCCAAGAACATTATTATAGTTTCCAATATTGAAACAAGGGAAAAATTCTCTTTAAAATCCACACCTTCCACCTGTGTGAAACCTTTGAAAAAAACCATGCATTATTTATCAAAATTTCTCCATGAACATTCATCTTTTTTATTAATGCCAACTTTTTTTCAATAATGTTATTTCCTACTGGTCATGGAAGAAGTTCCAAGGTGTAATTTTTCACAATGTGATCTTACTCTTCATTCATATCTTTTACCCATTCTCTATATTCAACATCTTCTAAAACTAATTTCAGTTATCCCTATGAGATAAGTGATGTCTAATACTCTAACATCAATCTTATTTTAGTGTTAACTAAAGATTTTTTATTTCCAAAGAAGTTTTTATATTCAACTTTTTTTGCAGGGTATGAAAGTTGAGAGATTTTATACCTATCTCACTTTCTTTATCAAAGGATTCATCTGAATATTCATGCAATTATTTTAGATCACAATATTATACACTATTTTTTATTCTCATTGTAAGACTTCAATTTATCTTCAATAACATTTTTAATAAAAATTTTAAAGGAATTTTCATTTTCAACAAATTTCACATCAAAGGAATCAACCAAATATTTTAGAAGTTTATTCCAATATTTATAACTTCTTTTATTATATTAATATCTCTTGAAAATTCCTTGGTTTTTTTATAAAAATTTCTAAAATACATACTTGAGATCTTTATTAATCAAGGACTCCCAAAAACAATGAAATATTTTAGTTACTGTTTTTTATTATACCACATATCATAGGAATTTATTATGGATTTTGACCATAAAAAACATCTATTTTGTATGTTTATATCAGTAATAACATCATTTCTTGAGAAAAACATAGAATGTTTATATTCATCTAACATACTTATTCCCATTTACACTAAAATTATATTTTCTCCTTTACAATACTCTATTTTGTTAAGGAGTGTATGGGGAATTGTGTTGATGTTTGATTCCTTATTTATATAGATAAGATTCAAAACCATTTCTTGTGTTTTCAATTACATTATTAGTTATCAACTTCAGAATATAAAAATCAATATCTATTTCAACTTTGCTTCTAAAAAATCTAAACATTTCTACAACCACTGATTTATTCTCCATGAAAATTATGTTGGTCATCCATGTGAAGTCATCAATAGAAGTGATAAATTACAAATACACTTTTGTTGATTAGTTTATAATCATACCAAAAACATCAAAGTGTATAAAATCAATTGGTCTGATGAACTATATTTCATCTTTCTTATACCTTTCACTAACCATATTATATTTCTAATATGTTTTAGAAATATCAAATTCTTTCATTTTCATCAATGTTAATTTTATTAAAACATCTACTTTGAATAGTTTTTTATTGTTTTTTGGACAATATTCCCATGTATTTGATGACACAAGTTATTTTAATCTTCAATAATTAAATAAAATGGGTTACAAAGTTATTAAATCTGTAAAATATTTTCATTTATTCTCTATCCTTTAGTAACAATTTTACCATTTTCATGATTCTGATGATACAATGATATTTCCTAAATATTACTTCTTTACTATCCCCACAAATATGGATAACACTAAGTAAGTAATGTTTGATCCCATCAATATATAAACATCTTTTTATTTTAGTTTATGAGCTTTAATCTCAGTAGTTCCTATTCATTTTTTAAAGAACTATCATTTCTGAAAGTAACTACTACTCATTCACATTATTTAATATATTTCAAGATCTTTATATCAACTATCATGTCACGAACCACCTTCTCCAAGATTAGGTAAGGGAAAAAAAAGTTCCACACCCTTCCTTCCTCAAGATGAATGAGAGATAATGACCCCTGATTCCAGCCTTTAATAGGCCCCTGAGCGGTGACTAGCACCAAGGGTATAAAATCTCACATAATATAGAAGCCATTATCTTTTTTTATAGAACAATATTGGGAGATAAAATGGTAAATTCCAAGAAACTCCAAATAATAAATGTAAAACTGATATAAGGTATGAAAAAACTCCAAAGCAAAGTTTCAAAAGAAAAGAGACTAAGCAGCGACAACAACTAATACTGATGCTTGAGATAGTAAAATCCATTACAGTCTTCAATGTCCACCTGGAAACCTAAAAACAATTATATATATATATATAGGGTGAGCATACGAGTATACTCAGTAGGGAAACTAAAGCCACCCGTGAACAAGAGGGGGAACATACTAATGTCCCTGTGAGAAAATAGTAGAACCTCAAAGAACTTACCAAGGAATACTAACCATACTATCCCCACCAAGGAACACTCACCAAATAACACAAGTCAAGTATGGTAGTAGTATAATCACATCGACATTTGGGTACCCCTCACCACTTTCCCACTGGTTAAATTCTCATCCCTAATGGATAACATCATGACACTACCACTCTTCCCAAACGTAGTCCCACTGCCATTGCGTACCCTCGCACACCTAGGCCTCAAACCACACATGATCCTACCTATAGACACTTGGTCCACAACAACCAAACCTCTCACCTGAGGACGCATGGGAATCATCCCAAAGACACTTGGGAAAACAATCCTGGCCCACAAAACCTAAGCCTCTCATTCACAACAAACCTACCCAAAGGATCTGGGACTATGGTAATACTAAATCCATTATAGAATTCCTGGATATACTCAAGTGGTAAGAACCCGAAAGAGGGTGTGTGGAAGAAAGTCAATAACCAACCATCAATCCTCCCACCGAGATGTTGGGAAAAAAACCCTTCCCCATGAATGAGGGTGTTCAACACATGATTCTAAACAAGGGTGGGGTGCGTATAGAAATAAAAAAGAACTAAAATTAATATATATAGAGGTAATAAAGCACTCAAACTAACCTATGGGTCCCCACAGTAGACAACCAACTCATACATAACCACATTTTTTTCTACCCCTATATACACAACCACACAACAACCACTACCAAAGCATAAAGCAACCCCTTTTTCATTTAAACACTTTGAATTTATTAATTAAGGGATTCACATTAATTTATTTTAGCACTACCAGGAAAATTAAATCCACAAACATATAAAAACAACAAACAAAACCAGATTTTTAGTCCCACTGCACAACGTCATTTGATGGCCACAAAACAAAAAAGGTAGTCCCACTGCCTACAAGTCCATCCATTCCAAAGTCAACCAGTCACTCAAACTGGGATACCAAAACACCACCTATAATTCCCCACACACAAAGCACATAATCACTACAATTTTAACCACAATCCCACTACACACCTATACTACTCCCTTCTCATAGAACCGACTCCCTTGTACACCATTTACCCATAACCGTGATCCCAACAGCTGCACCACACAACTCACACAAAACCCAACAGAACATAGCACTCAACCACACCAAAATATAGGATATATATATATATATATATATTCAGATTTGGTAAGCACTATTATTTAACATGTTTGATAAACATGGGTGATCATACAATGGTTTTCATCATGGGGCATTCGTTTCACTTAACTGGGTATATGTGGTTAGAAAGATTAGGATTAACACCAATTATTCATAAGGAAAAAACTATAGTTATAAAGATTCACCCATTCATAGACAAATAACACCAACAGTCATGATTTTTATAAGTCATACATCCACAATAACCACAAAATAATCAACAAAAATGAAATAAAACAGGAGATCAAACATCAAACTACTCCTTCTACATTACTTTATCTAAAACTATTATATTTTTATCATAATATCTTCTTATTTATTACATATTAAGAGAAAATTATACACCATTATTTATAAGGAATCATTAGTACAACCACTCCTCATGATGCACAATTAAAGAGAGATAAAAGAAATCCCTATCTGAAACAACAGGCGACCAAAACTCCCTATGTGCCAAGAACAGGGGATCGTGAGGGTAGTAGGAAACTCCAAGAAAAATAAATAAAAGGGGATATAGAATAGGTTCATGACTCGTCTAGGGAGTATGTATCTAAAATCACTAAGGGGAAACATAAAACACACTAGTAAGGGAAGATCTAGACTCTGAAGAGCCAGATCCTATATTAAAGGAAGAACAATTTCCAAAAGTCATTAACGTGAGATCATGGTCAAGATCCCATAGTTTGTGTATCTAAAATACCTTGTGATGTTAGGATATTAAATATATAATTAATAACCTTCAAAACACCCATAAAAATTCTCAAGGAAGGCTTGAAACTTGGTTTAAATCAAATAAGATGTAAGAGGGACGAAATTGGGAAAACTCAGGAAACTAGAAATTTTGAAAAGGGTGAGACATTGTTTGGTGTGCCACCATTTTGATGTGGAAACATCATGGTTCCACCATTACAGTGCCACTGTTATGGTGTTCCACCATTTTTGTGTGGCACCATTTCGGTGTGGAACAGTTACGGTGCCACCATTTTGGTTCGGAACCATTACGGTGCCATTTTTATGGTGCAACTGTTATGGTGTTCCACCGTTATGATGACACCGTTACGGTGACACTGTTATGGTGTCACTGTTTTGATGAAACCATTTGGTAAAATAGAATTTTTTTCAAACCCCCACAACCAACCATTGTGACCCCAAGAACACCATAAGCAGTGGATTTTCAAAAAGGAAAGGCCTGGTAAAATCCATGTTATTACATCAGATACTTCTCAAACTATTCTTCACCGAAGAATTTAAAACTAAACTAGAAGAAAGGGGATCTGAACTACCACCCCATAAAATACCTCTAAAGATAAAACAACCTTCTGTTATTATAGATATGGATAGAATACCTCAACATCCAAGAAAACCTCTTTGACATCTATCTTATGAAAAACTATAGAAACACTAAGGATCCATTTCCCCAAGAAACCACACAAACACCGAAGGTCACACTATTTAGAAACATGGATTATAGAGCTCCTTCCCCCATGTGTAGATATTATCCTCTTTGGGCGACATTGACTCACCTGCACGAGTTTAATTACATCCACAATAATGTATCTCTATTAGGGATTAGGTCCTGACATCTCCACATGTTGGTATTTTTCACACGCATTCAAAGTATATGGAAATAACTCATCTCATAACAAACAAGTTCAAAAATTAAATCACAAATAAAATAACAAAAGTAAAACTGAGAATCAAATCTCAGAACATCTCCGGGTACTGGTCACACATCTATGCCTCTTGATCTCATGTACTCTCCTCGAGGCCACCATGTCTGTAGAGTGCATGAACTAAAGGAATGGCCCTTCCACAAAACACCTTTTCCTAAAGATCCTTGATTCTTACTACCCACTCCACAAACATAGCATCATTCTCGATATCCAACCCTCCCCAGTTAATGACATGGGATTCATCATGTAGATACCGATGGAGTTGAGAGACATGTAAGACATCATGGATCCTCACCAACCATGGTGGAAACACAAGATGATATGACACCTTTCCAACTCATCCCAACACCTCAAAAGGTCTGATGAAACTAGGAGAAATATTTCTTCCCTTTTCAACCATCTGCTGTCTACACTGAGGGGAAACCTTTAAGAAAACGTGGTCCCCAACCTCGAACTCCAAGGGCCTCCTCCCATGATCGACATATGAATTCTTCCAATTATAAGATGCCATCATCCTATCATGTACAAGATGAACCTTCTCTGTCGTGATTTTCACTACCTTTGTTCCAAGAAGAGATGCTTCCCAAACCTATGTCCAACATACGTGTGAATGATACAGTCCTTCATACAAGGCTTCAAATGGTTCCATGCCAATGGTATATTCATTTGTATTATTATATGAAAACTATACCCAAGGCAAGTTTCATACCCACAATCCTCTAAAGTCCAAGACATATGCCCGAAGTATGTCCTACAACATTTGGATGGTCCTCTCAGTATGCCTATCCGTATGAGGGTGGAAATCAGTGCTGAGGCATAGTTGGGTGCTAAAAGTATGCTGTAATACCCTCCAGACTTGTGAGGTAAACTGTGTTCCTCGATTCAACATGATGGATCTTGGAACTCCATGCAGCCTCACCACTTCACCTACATACCTTTGTGATAGGGAATCCACTGCGCTTGACTCCTTTATCTCTAGGAAGTGAGATGATTTCATCATTTTATCCCCCACTACCTAGATAGAATCATATCCTCCCTGATCCCTAGGTAGTCCTATGATTAAATCTTTTGAGATGTCATCCCACTCCCACACCGAAACATCTAAGGGCTACAATAGACCCCTGAGAACATGATGATTAGCCTTCACCTACTGACACACTAGGCACCTTGCCACAAAATCTGCCACTTCCAACTTCACCCCAGACCACCAAAACTATTCCCTCAGGCCTCAGTAGATCTTGAAAAATCTTGGCTGTACCTCTAGGGGTGATCTATGGAACTCATGGAGAAGTCCCTCACACTTTTTTTCAGGGACAAACAACTTCCCCTGAAACCACATTTGATTCCAAATATCCTTCAACCATCCTTATAGACCATTACCCTGGATAATGATATCACACATCACTTTAGTCTCTGAGCCTACCCACAGAGACTCTTCCACCTTCCGTACCAAGGAATACTGCACTATCATATGAAACAGATATTATATGCCACTGTCTTCCCTAGTATCCAGGCGCAAAGCGGCCAAATCCTCCATTTCCATCCAATCATCTGTGGATTCTTGAACTACCTCCTTCTACGAATTCTTAATAAAATCATCACCCACAACATTCCCTTTTCTCAAGGTGTAATATATCTCGAAGTCTTAGTCCTAGAGGAACCCCATCCACCTTTTCTGATGCAAGTTTAAGTCTCACTAGTAGAAGAAATACCTCAAGCTATTATGATCCGTGAAGACCATAATGAGCTCCTTGATGAGGTAATGCTGCAACAATTTTAGAACAAACATGACCACTACATGCTATAGATCATGGGTGTAATATTCACGTTTATGAAGATGCAACTGCCTAGACCCATAAGAGATTACTCCTCACTGCTTCATCAACACACATGACAAGACTATACTAGAAGCGTCATAGAATACCTTGAACAACACCCCTTGCTCTGGAAACCTAAGCACAAGAGTAGTGACCAACTTTCCATTCAGACAGTTGAAAGAGGCATGACACTGCTCACTCCATATGATGGCATGACCCTTTCCAGTCAATAATATTAATGGAGCTGCAACTCAAGAGAATTTGGGTACGAACCTCCAATAGTAACCTTCCGGATTGAGGAAACTTCGAACATCCATCACATTCTTTGGTGTTACCCAAGAAAAAACCTCTTTAACCTTTGATAGGTCCACTAATATCCCTTTATGGGACACCACGTGTTCAAGTAAGTTCACCTCTTGTGTCCATAAATTGAACTTGGACAACTTTCTATAAAGTTGGTGGTGTTGAAGGACCTCCAAGACCATCCTTAGATGCTCAGTGTGCTCCTCCTATGAACTTGAGTAGATCAGGATGTCATCGATCAACATGATAATGAAATAGTCCAATAACTCATTGAAAACAGAGTTCATGATCCACATGAACACAATAGGTGCATTCGTGACACCAAAGGGCATGACCATGAAATTGAAGTGCCCATACCTACACCTGAAAGTAGTCTTCGAGATGTCACCCTCCTTCACCCTCAAATGGTGATACACAGACCAAAAATCAATATTATAGAAACAACCTACTCCCTTTAATAGATCTAAAAGATCATCGATCCTCGGGAGGTGGTAATGGTTCTTGACTATCACTTGACTCAGTCTTCGGTAGTCTATGCACAGTCTTAGGACACCATCTTCCTTCTTCACGAACAAGACTGGAGCACCCCATGGTGAAACAATTGTCTAGAGAAAGCCCTTCTAAATCAGGTCATCAACCTAAATACGCAACTCCTGGAACTCATAAGGTACTATTCAATAGGGATCCATTGAAATCGGATGGGCAACGAGAAGAAAGTCTGTCCTGAAATCAATGTCACATTAAGGGGGTAGAGTCATAACCTCTTATGGGAATACATCCTGGAAATCACTGATAACCCTAGAAACTTCCACCATCTTTGTGTCCGCTAATTCCGTTAAAAACTCAACTAATAAGGAAAGAAGAGGTTCCAAACACTGGTTTCATACCTAACAACTTCGCTCTCCAATGAAAGCTACGTGCTGACCGCCTATATCTAAGAACACGACCCTTAGCTAGAAGTATTTGATAATGGAATGTATAGAGAAAAACCATTAGATACCTAGGATTACATCATATGGATGCATCTGTAGCAGAAGAATATCCCCACTGTACTGATATGGTCCCGACATCTGTCTACATCCTCAAAAAACATCAAACAGACTAGTTTAACCTCCAACTAGAGTACCCAACACCAGGGGCATGGGAATAATTTCTACATCTAGACCTAAGGAATGGAATATATTGGGAGAAAAAAAGGATTTCAAAGATATTGAATCAAACAAATAACATGCAAGGGTACTAAACATGCTGATCATACCTCAAACAACCTTCAACCCCGCTGGAACTACTGCCTCTACGGTGTGTAACTGCCCACACCCATCTCCCCTTCCCCTCAGCTACCGACCCCCCTGACCACACCCTAGTTGAGGTCCCAGAGGAGTTACCTTGGCCTCCTCTAACACCATCTACCCTTGGTGGAGTGGGAGCTCGCTGCCCCTACTATTGGAAAGCCCTAACTGGAAACTGCTGCTACAGAGGTGGGCGCTTAACCTGCCCACCCCCACCGTACTAAGTTCGAACTGGACACTGGTTCCGAAGATGTACAAGGACTCCATAAACAAATAACCTCAGTCAAAGGTCCATGGGGAAAGGGTGAGGACCAGGATACCAGAACTAGAACTACTGAGGCCTACTCCCCACTGGTAGAAACTTGGAAGGCCCTGACGTAGGAGACCTAATGATGACTGAATTCTCCTTCAATGAAGTTTACTGGATCCCCTCTCATCGTACACCTCCTTGAGAGTGAATCCTCTCAACTACTTAAGCCTTCTTCTGAACTTCTAAGTATGTTGGTAGAGTGAAGGGAGTAACAACATACTGAAGATATGGTCATAGTGCCTCCTCTATGTTCCTCTCTCAGGATTTCTCATCCAGAAAGAGATCTGGTGCAAAGCGTAGTAGATCCTTGAACTTGATACCTAGTTCCCTTACTGACATACTCCCCTTATGGAGGGAGATTATATTTTTCCTCTTATCATAATTTATTATGGAATAAAGGAATTACACCTAGAACTCCTTCTCAAAGTCATCCCATGAGATATCGGTCTCCTTCCTCTCCTTGAGGTAAAGCATCCATCACTGACACACCACTCCTTGTATCTAGATCACTACCAGAGGAACCTATTACTATGTTAGAGCCCAGGTCAGGTTAAAATTGATTACTAGAACCTTGATCCAACTCTCCATCTCCATTTCTAAGACGATGCCCTTGTACTTTCCCAGAGTCTATCATTGGAAGGCACGAGGCATCTTCCGCCACTAATCATTCTTCTTCTTTTGATCCTACCTCCACTGATCAAACCAGTCAACCTGATGGCCCCCAACTGCTCGTACCATGCATGGGAAATGTCTGAGTTCCATAGATGTAAAGGAAACAAGGAACTCCTAAGTCTTGGTCGTATGTAAATTTTCTTTTAAATTCATTTTAACTCTTCATTTTTATTTAATTTCACAAAACTCCCAACTCAAATAAGAACACAATTCATTATGATGCATGTAACTTTCCTAGGGTCTCTAACCTGCAACTAGTGTAACCTCACTTAGTCTTTCAGTAGGTTTAGAGTCCTTGCATCAGATCATGGGGGCCACTAAAATCCCATGTTCTAGTTGTTCTTCCCTTTCCTATTTCATGTACCAAAATTTCCTAACACTGTCACTCTACCATCCCATGAAAACCTCACTATGCCTAACTCTGAACTCCATCCTATCTCTCAACTTTCAAAACCTCCTTTAATATCATTTTGTCATGAACTGCCTTCTCCAAGATGAGTTAAGGGACAAAAAAGTGCCATGCCCTTCCTTCCTTAATATGATGGAGAGATAATGACCCCTGAGTCCACCTTCAATAGGCCCCAAAGTGGCGACTTTCACCAAGGGTATAAAATCTCACATAATATGGAAGTAATTACCCTTTTTTATAGAAAAATACTAGGAGATAAGATGGAAAATCCCAAGAAACTCCAAATACTAAAAGTAAAGCTGATACAAGGTATAACACAACTCCAAAGTAAAGTACCAAAAGAAAAGAGACTAAGAAACAACATAAAAATAATCTTGACTCCTGAGATAATAAAGTCTAAAATGATCCTTAATTCTCACCTATAAACTTAAAAACAATTTTATATATATAGGGTGATCATACGATTTTACTTAATAGGGAAACTAAAGATACCCATGCACAAGTGGGGGAACATACTAATGTCCCTATGAGAAAATAGTAGAACCAAAAAGCACCTACCAAGGAAAACTAACCAGCCTAGCCTCACAAAGGCACACTCACCAAATAACACAAGTAAAGTAAGGTAGTAGTATAAGCACATCGATATTTGGGTACCCCTCACCACTTTCCCACTGGTTAACTGCTCATCCATAATGGATAACATCTTGACACTACCACTCTTCCCATACATAGTCCCACCAAAACAACCTGTCTGCACACACCTGGGCCTCAAACCACACACAATCTCACTCACAGACACCAAGGCCAAAAAACCCCCGCCTCTCACCTGAAGACACATGGGCCTCATCCTGAAGACACTTGGGAAAACAATCATGGCCCGCAAAAACCTCAGCCTCTCATCCAAAACAAAACTTCTGGAAGGATCTGGGACTATAGTAAGCCTCAAGCCATATAGCCTTCCTAGATATGCTCGAGCAGTAAGAACCCAAAAGAGGGTGCAAAGAAGAAAGTCAATAACCATCCATCCATCCTCCCACCGGGATGTTGGGAAAGACACCCTTCCCCATGAATGGGGGTGTTTAGAATATGGTGCTCAACAAGGGTGGGGTGATTATATAAATCACAAGGAACTACATTTTATATATGTATAGGTAATAAAACACTCATCCCAACCTATGGGTCCTCACAACAGACAACCAACTCATACATAACCACATTTGCTACCACCCCTATATGCACAACCACACAACAACCAATTCCAAAGCATAACCCAAACCCATTTTCATTTAACCACTTTCCATTTATTAATTAAGTGATTCACATTAATTTATTCTAGCACTAACATGATACTACCAACCAACACCATATCAAAACAACAAACAAAACCATATTTTCAATCCCACTGCACAATGTTGTTCGACGACCACAACACAACAAAGGAATTCTTACTGCCTATAAGTCCATCCATTCCACAATCTATCAGTCTTTCAAACTAGGATACCAAAAAACCACCTATACCTCCCCAAAAACAAATCCCACATTAACTACCATTTTATCCACAACCCTACTATACACCCATACTAGTCCCTTCTCACATAACCAACTCCCTTTACCACCCCTGCACCCATAAGCATGATCCCAATAGCAGCACCACATAAGTCACACAAAACCCAACAGAACACAAAACTAAACCACACCTAATAATAGTATATATATATATATATTCATATTTGGTAAACATTGTTCTTAAATATTCTTGATAAATAGGCATGATCATACAAGGGTTTTCATCCTAGGGCATTCATTTCATTTAACTGGGTATACATGATTATCCAGATTATGATTTACACCAATTATTCATAAGAAAAAAACAATAGTTATAAATATTCACCCATGCATAGACAAATACCACCAATATTCATGATTTTAATAAGTCATACAGACAAGAAAACTATAAAACAATCAACAATAATAAAATAAAATAGGCAATCAAACATCAAACTACTCCCTGACCATTACTTTATTTACCCCTGTTATATTTTGATCATACTACCTTATTATTTATTACTTGTTAAGGGAAAATTATCCACCATTTATTTAAAAGGAATCTATAATACACCAACCTATAATGAAATATAATTAAAGAGATATAGAATAAATCCCTACCTAAAATAACATGCAACCATAACTCCCTATGCACCAAGAACAGGGGATCGCATGAGTAGTAAGAAACTCCAAGAAAATTGACCAGGAGGGGATCTAGCATAGGTGCATGACTCGTATAGGGAGGAAAGATCTAGATGCACCAAGGTGAAATGGAAACACACTAATAATGGAAGATCTTAGATTTGAAGAGCTAGATCCTATATTAAAGGAAGAACAATTTCCAAAAGTCATTAATGCGGGATCTTGGTCAAGATCATGCAGTTTGAGTATCTCAAATCACCTAGGATGTTAGTATATTAAATATATAATTAATATCCTTTTAAACTCCCTTAAAAACACACAAGGAATTATTAAAACTTGGTTTATGTAAAATAAGATATAAGATGGGAGAAACTGGGAAAACTTGGGAAACTGGAAATTTGAAAAAGGGTGAGACAACATTTAGTGTGCCCCCATTTCGGGGTGGCACTGTCATAGTGATACCATTATGATGCCACCATTTTAGTGTGTCACTGTTTCAGTGAAACCGTTTGGTGAAATGGGATTTTTGGCAAACCCCCACAACAAACCACTATGACCCCCATGAATGCCACAAGCACTGGATTTTCACAAAGGAAAGGCTTGGGGAAATCCATGTTATTACATGTCACACGTGAGGAATAACAACTATTAATAATCAAAGGTTTGTTCTTTTTTATAGATTTTAGAGTAGTCTCAACCATAAAATATCTTTCCTCAACTCTCTTCTTTCCAAGTATAAGAAAATTTTTCCATGAGGGTTGTCAAATATCCTTCAGCAAATTGACCTGGTCAGAAAAAATATTCTACAAAATTCATCTAGGAATTAAAATTGTTTTTACAATAGAATTTTATTTTATTTGATAATTTTTCCTTTCATTAATCCTGTATATTAAGAATGTTAATCTCTTTTCTTCCACTATTTTTCCTCTTTATTCATTCCTTTTCCCTGGGAGATACATTTTGTTCTAAAATTTAAAATATTTTTGACCATAAGTTATATAGCACAAAACAAATCCATAGAATCTAAATATTATATAGATGTAAGATATTTCCCTATTGAAATTTTACTAAGGTTCGTAACATTTTTCTATACTTGTTTCCCCCTAGTGTGAGCCGATATTCTTATGAAGTTTATTTTAAACTTTTATTAGTATTATGTTTTTCCCACATTCTTTATCAATATAAGCTTTCCCAAAAATTTTCCAAACACATTCATGGTTAGTAAAGTTAGATTAAATTTTATATTTAGTGGTTTAAGATATCCCCAGATTATTAGAATGGGATTTCGCATCCAGCTGTGATGTTTCATATTTTACCTATGAATCTTTTTTTAAATTTATATTAATCCTTTTAAGGCACTTTCAACCTCAATAAATGTCTATTGAGTTTTACAAACCTCTTCTTCCTTAGTAGTAATTTTCATTCTCATATTCTTCACTATATTTCCTTTATACGTAACTTTTAGTTTAATATTATTAATTTATTTAATGTAAACATATTCATTTCTAACAAGATATTACTTTACTAGATTCTTATTTACACCTTATTTCATTATCATTATAATTTCATTCTTTATTTTTGTGTTTTTATAAAGATAAGACACAAGTTATAATATCATTTGATATTCTCTATAGGTTTCTTCACCATTTTATTATTCACTATTAGAGGAATATTTATATTTATCAACATTTTCAAAGATGGTTATGAAATTTTATGGTTTTTAACTTCTGAATAATTGTTTTTAGAAATTTCATTTTTAACTTTATTACTCAACAAACTTCTTTTATTTTGAGACAAAAAATTTCTTCATTATGTGTGATGTTTTATCTTCCATAGAGGTTTTACTCTACTTATTCCACTGAGAATTTTCATTATAATCATCTTAATTTTCTCCAAATTTATTTTTAGGATAGTTCATAGAAAAATTACAAATTCATCTTCACTTAAAACATTTAACCTGGAGTTTTACTATATATTTTCCTCTACCTCATCTATAATTTTTAGTGATTAGAGACATGATATTTTCATTTATTTATTAATCTTAATTATATTACAAATCATTTTGTTTAAAATATAAACTTATTTTAATTTTATTATTATCATTACTTGAAAATCAATTTCATCCTCGATTTTTTAGTACTGTAGCTTTCCTTATTTCAGATGAAATAATAAATTTTTGTAATTTATCAAGACATAAATCATCTTTATCTTCAAAATAATAAATTGTAGAATAAAAAATTTCTAGAATGTTTATCTTGAGTTTCTTAATAATGGTAAAGTCTTCCAAGACATATCTGAATATTTTGATATTATAAACAATCTCTTTAACTATGGTTAAATACTCATCAATAATTTCATCATCTGCTATTATGATATCTTAAAACTTTCTATGCTATATTTGTAGCTATGAATCCTTCACTTTGGTGTTTCCTTTGAAAACAAATTCAAGTTTATCCTATGTTTATTTATCTTTATTTAGAACCATCACCTTCATAAAATATATTTCTAATAATGACATTATAATAAAATTTCTATCTTTACCATCAACTTCAATATTTATTTTAATAACAAATGCATTGGAGAATTTTTATCAATGGGTAGAAACTCGATTTTAGTAATTCAATTACCTCTATGAAAAGATATAGAAGAAAAGATATCATTATATTTTTCCAACCATGATAAGTTTTCAAATCAAAGTTAGGAATACATTTACTTTTGAATAAATTGATATTTTTTATAATAAGGATTAAATAGGGGAACCTTATATTTGATACCATTTTAATTTCCTTGGGATTGTGAGAACCCCTGAGATGGGGGTGGGGGTGGGGTGAATCAGTGGAAATCTCTTAAAATTTCAATTGTTTATAAATTAAACCCTTTAACTTGTTATAGTTGTTAACCTTATAAACCTTATAACATCATTAAAATAATTCAATAATAAAAATGTAAAAAAGGCATACATGTAAAGACCAGTAAAATTCAAGGGATTTTTTTTCTTAAATTTATTTGGAATTTTACAAGACGCAGTTTCTGACGGCACCTGATTCCGAGGCCCGGTGTGCCTAGAATCAATTTCTGAAGTTTAGATCAGGTACGTTCAGTGAAAAAACGAGCGGGTTTCCCTAACTTTTTAACTGGTGCTCGGAATCGAAATTTGAGGGAACCAATGGAACCGCAACACCAGTAATTGCTTAAGAACACATTTTCTGAAGTTGCGTTTGCTTGGGTGTGGTTTTCAAAAATAGTGGGTTAAGTAATGAATAAAATAAAATTTGTGCAACCAATTTTATTTTTATTTAAGGTAGTTTAAACCTATTCTTGGTGGTTGGAGTGGGACCCACTAATATTCTAAAACCCTAGCTAGGATATTAGTGAGGTGGGGCCCACACGAGCCCCCCCTTTATTTCCTTTTCACCTCCCACAAGCATTTATTTTGGTCACTCACCTGCACACCCCTATTAAGTTCCAAGTCAACTCTCACATTTAATTGGATTATTAAATGCCTCATTAATTGGTCAACGCTCGATAATTAAATCGTGATCTGATTTTGAATTTCAAAAACAGTTGGCATGAGAAATAAAATAATGAAAGGCCTTATTTTATTATGTTTTTTCGTTGTGCGAGAAGGATTTGAAGAGGAGAGCTCAAGTCTTGGAATCCGCATCTTCCTCCTTGAAGAATGCAAAGAACGCACCCTCACCGACGAAGAACACCAGCCTTCGACGAAGGACGATGAAGGACGCAGAATCCTCAGAGATCGACGACGCGACGCCGTGTAGCACAACGCCGACGATTCTCTTCTCTAAGATGTCGACGACGCTTTCAGAACCTTCTTCCACGACGATTATTTCCAGCAACGAACCTTCATTCGACGACGCCTTGAGGTATGGGGTTTTCATGTATAGTGTTTATGTGAAATATACTCTCGTGGTGGGTATTTAATTGTAGGGTGTTAGTATAATTTACTTGAATAAATTATACCATCGTCAATGATTAAAATCATGTGTTTAAATGATTGCCCTTGATAACACCTAACGCGAAGGTCGTGGGCTGAACAAACACGGCCCGAAAACCCTCCGCAGATTTTTTATTGATGTGCAGATCAACGGGAGATAACGAAATGGGCCGCAGAGGTATTTTGAAGGCTTCGCAGTGAAGGGAGGGTCCCGGGAGGACCGCTGGCGAAGACGACAGGCAAAACGGACTACCAGAGCGCATATGGTGGTCCGAGGAAGACCCTTCCGGCGCGCCACCAGGAGGAACCGCTGTGGCTAAAGCCGTGGCGGCAGGCGCCCGGATACCGCGGCCGCGCAGGATCTAGAGGAGGAGGACGCAGCTGGTGCGCCATGTCTGTGGGGCCAAAAGGGGGGGATGGTTCCCCCCATGTTCGGCCGCTGGCCGAGCCAGCGTGCCACCCGGCCGGGCCGGGCCGGGTTGCGCGTGCCGGACCGGGCCGCGCCCAGCCGGGTCGACCTGGTTCGGGCCGACCTGGGGGGGGGGGGTTGGGCCGGGTCGAACCGGGCCCAGACCCCCCATTTTCGGGCCACTTTAGTTCTTTTGCCCATATCTTGGGTTGCGGAACTCTAATTGACGCACCGTCAGTTGAGATGCGATCCATGGATCGAGACTGCCGTTTCGGTATATTACACTCAAGATTTGAGAGAACTTTGTGTATGTCCGGGTTGGTTCGAACGCGAAACCAACAGGGCCCTTGGAGCGGAAACACTTATAACATGAGCTCCGGACGTTCGATTGACGTGCCGTCGACTTTGTTGGGTTTATCTTAGTGAGAAAGACCTTTTTGGATTACTCCGATGGAGGTTTGGACATAGTTGGAGTGTGTTCGGGTTGGTTTTGACTTAAAAACCAACCGAGCCCCTAGAACGAAAAAGCCAATAACTCTCAGACCAGGCTTCCGATAGACGCGCCGTCTATCATGTTGAGTTCCTCTTGTCAAGATGGAACTTTGAGATACATCAACTCCGGACTATGTGTCATTTGATGTTTCGACCCCCCTTGGCTCGTGGAGTGGACCCTCCCGAAAACGAGCATGCTCTGTGCGGGAACCCTAGAGCTGGCTGCGACTGCGACTATGACGACTGCACTGAAATCCTATGTGGGTTCGATAGCGATGAAGACCGTACTGAAATCGTCCGTGGGTTCGACGATGAAGACTACCGTACTGAAATATTATGTGGGTTTGACGGTGAAGACTTTCGTACTGGAATCCTCCGTGGGTTCGACGATGAAGACTTTCGTACAGGAATCCTCTGTGGGTTCGACGATGAAGACTACCGTACTGGAATCCTCCATGGGTTCAACGATGAATACTTTCATACTGGAATCCTCTGAGGGTTCGACGATGAAGACTACCGTACTGAAATCCTATGTGGGTTTGACGCTGAAGACTTTCGTACTGGAATCCTCCATGGGTTCGATGACTATGACTACACTAAAATCCTCCGTGGGTTTGGCAGTGACGACAACCGTACTGGAATCCTCTGTGGGTTCGACGGTGAAGACTATCATACTGGAATCTTCCGTGGGTTTGACGACGATGAAAACCATATAGGAATTCACCCTGGGTTCGGCGGTGATGACTACAATACTTGTATCTTACATGGGTCCCATCTAGATGAAATAATGGCTACATCTGATCATCTCTATCACTGAAGAAGTATACCTGTGTGAGCTGAGTCTTGAATTTCAATCATTATCTTCGATATGATTGAAGTTCTTTCCTATGTGTATTGGTTTGTGTTCTCCTGTGTGGACGTGATCGAACTTGGGATCGGATGTTGGAGCCGAACGAGAATTGATGACTTAGGTATATGTATGGGAATATACCTAAGTAGTGTTGGTTGTCACCTCGTGATTGTATCTTTCCTTTGTGGATTATCCTTTGTGGACTATGGGAGACCTTCGGGGGTCTTGGGGTCCCTACTGAGTAGCGTATACTCATCCCTGAATGGGCTATGCCCACACTACGTTGTTTTGGATGCAGACAACGGACAACACTGATCGTGGTTGAGGCTAGCGGAGCAGTCGGTACCTGGAGGAGGACCACTGGCCGGGGCATACACGGAGCGGACGACTGAACCTGAGGAGCTAAGGAGGCTATCTGTACCCACCCTTCAGGTGGGATTCTATTGGATGGATCGACGTTGCTGCTTTACTTTCAGTTGTTGTACTTTACTTTCAGTTTGGGTTTGTATTCTGGCCCACATACTTTTCTGCACTACTTTTGTACCCAATTTTACTTAGTGTTTACTTCTGCTTGCTCACTCTGTGGTGTTTGTTTACTTTATAAAGGCAATGACTTCCCCTTTTGTCGAGATTTACGCCTTGGTTCTAGTCTCCAGCCCTTGGCCTATGGGAGGCGGGCTTGGGGTAGTCACGACACGGGTCCCGAGGACGGGTCGTGACAAATTCGTATCAGAGGAGTTCGGTTATACTGTAGAACTATGGGCTCTGATATTTCTTCTATGTGAAGCAATAGTGTTATGGGTATTTAGTGTGGTTATCAGTCCAGGGAGTTCAGTGTTGGTGTGGAGGCCAATGTATCTGTACACCAGGACCCTGACTTCTGATTTTCCGACTCAGTGCACAAAAACATTGATTGCATGTGTGTTTCAAAGGTTTTCGTTGTGATTAATTTGAGTCAGCTCACTAGTTATACTGTTTGACCATGGCACACCTATTTCTTTTCAGGATGCCCCACGACGGCAGCCAGCTAGGGTTCTGAGTTTTGTGCGAGCCGACAGCCCACCGAGCGACGAGGCCTCGGTGTAGGGACCTTTTTCATCGGAGGCACCAGCGGTACCTCTACCCGCCAAGCCACTGATGCTACCAGCCCCAGCCATTGATAGTGCACGTCGCCTTAGTGCACTGCATGAGTTTTAGCATCAGAGACCACCCAGATTCCATGGGGAGACGGACCCTCAGGTAGCCGAGGATTGGATGGAGGTGGTTGTGCGAGTTTTAGGGTTAGTGGGGACACCACCTGACCTCATGGTGATCCTCGCAGCGATCCTCCTGCACGCGGCAGCAGGCAGAGGTGTTGGAGAGATCCCTTCTAGTGGAGAGTTTTCTCGCCAAGCAGGCACCAGCGGAAGGACCCTCCGCAGGACAACCCGTAGTAGAGTCTTCTGCAGCTGACAGTAGACAGGTGATGCAGAGGTCCAAACGGGCCGAACCATCATATGAGAAATCTCAGGGTGAAGATTCGGTTGTGCGGGCCACACGAAGGAGTGCCAGCTACATGAGGATCAGGCAATGCTACGCATGCAGCGGGCAGGGTCACATGGCTCGTGACTGCCTGACCCACCGTACAGAGGAGCAGCAGACGGTTTTGAGGCCACCCAGGCCGAGGCATAGGGTCGACCATGACGGTCTGCAGGGAGCAGGCATGCAAGGTAGAGGAGCTGGCTGAGCAGCAGGTGGTGGATGACGCTTTGAGGCCCTACCACCACCACCACCCATGATACCACCCCGACCGCAGGGAACGGGTGGAAAGGGAAGAGCTCAGCTTCAGGCAGCTGACACCTACGATCATGGAGCTCCGGGAGTAGATGGACAGGAGCGGGACTAGCTCCAGACATGGAAACATTTGTTCATGTTTCTTCTAGCTTTGTTGATATTAGTTTGTGGATGCTTTGTGTCTTTTTACTTTGAGCTACAGTAATAAAAGACACCTTTCTTTGTGGCATTTACTTTCATATCCTCTCTTTGTGTGGTTACTAAGAGGTTCCAGTTTAAAACTGTTGACTTGACCCTCACTTTTGAGATATCTACTAGGGGAGACCCAGTGACCACACACTGATGCCGACAGTGTGACTCAACCCTTGGAGGCAAGAGTAATGGTTGGATCTATTGGTAGTAGCGTCAAGGCCTTACGACATCATAGTTGGTATGGATTAGTATCATCCATGTCAGGATTAGATGTATTAGGCAGAGAACGTGGTTCATCCAGGGGATGAGACCAGATTTCTCTTATCGGCAAAGAAGAAATCTTAGCAGCTCTTGTAGGACCAGAGAAGGTCCAGGTCATCCAGGAGCGGATGAGGACAGCTCATAGCTGGCAGAAGTCTTATGCTGACAGGAGGTGGAGGCCACTAGAGTTCGAGGATGGCGACCACGTTTTCTTGCAGGTCTCACCTCGACGTGGATTACAGGGATTTGGCCGAGGCGGCAAGTTATCTCTGTGCTTCATAGGACCATTCCAGGTCCTCAGCAGGGTAGGTGAGGTGGCTTATCACCTGGCTCTACCACCTCAGTTGCACCAGATGCACGACGTCTTCCACGTATCTCAGCTGAGGAGATACGTGGACGACCCGACACATATCATCGACAATGGGGAGCTGGACATTGATGATGGGGTGACCTTTGTAGAGGTCTCGATGGAGATTGAGGATCGACAGGAGTGGGTCCTACGTGGATGGTCGATTCCTCTAGTGTACATCAGATGGCAGCATGGAAACCTCCAGGAGAGCACTTGGGAGTGGGAGGCTCAGATGCATGCTCAGTATCCACATTTTTTCAACTAGTTTATGATGTATCTTTACGGGGATGTAAATACCTGAGGTGGGAGTAATTTAAAGACCTGTAAAAATCAAGGGAATTTTTTTTCTTAATTTTCTTTGGGATTTTACAAGAACACAGTTTCTAACGGCACCTGATTCCGAGTCCCAGTGTGCCCTGAATCAATTTCTAAATTTTAGCTCGGGTACGTTCAGTGAACAAATGATCGGGTTCCCCTAACTTTTGAACCGGTGCTCGGAATCGAAATCTGAGGGCACCTATGGAACCGCAGCGCCGGTAATTTCTTAAGAACACCTTTTCTGGAGTTGCGTTTTCTCGGGTGTGGTTTTCAAAAATAGTGGGTTAACTAATGAATAAAATAAAATTTGTGCAACCAATTTTATTTTTATTTAAGGTAGTTTAAACCTATGATTGGTGGTTGGAGTGAGACCCACTAATATCCTAACTCCCTAGGTAGGATATTAGTGAGTTGGGTCCCACACGATCCCCACCCCCTTTATTTCCTTTTCACCTCCCACAAGCATTTATTTTGGTAACTCACCCGCACACCCCTTTTAAATGCCAAGTCAACTCTCGCTTTTAATTAGATTATTAAACGACTAATTAATTGTTCAACGCTCGATAATTAAATCATGATCTGATTATTAATTTCAAAAACAGTTGGCATGAGAAATAAAATAAGAAAGGCCTTATTTTATTATGTTGTTTCGTTGTGCGAGAAGGATTTGAAGAGGAGAGCTCAAGTCTTGGAATCCTCATCTTCCTCCTTGAAGAACGCGAAGAACGCACCGTCTCCAATGAAGAACGCCAACCTCCGATGAAGGATGAAGAAGGACGCTGAATCCTCGGAGATCTATGATGCGATGCTATGTACCATGATGCCAATGATTCTCTTCTTCGAGACGTCGACGACGCTTTTGGAACCTTCTTCCGCGACCATAATTTCCCACGACGAACCTTCGTTCGACGATGCCTTGAGTTAGGGGTTTTCGTGTATAGTGTTTATGTGAAATATACCCTCGTGGTGGGTATTTAATTGTAGGTTGTTAGTATAATTTACTTGAATAAATTATACCAACATCAATGATTAAAAACATGTGTTTAAATGATTTCCCTTGATAACACCTAACGCGGAGGGCACGGGCTGAACAAACACCACCCGACAACCCTCTGCAGATTGTTTATTGATGTGCGGATCGACGGGTGATGACAGAATGGGCCACAGAGGCATTTTTAAGGCTTCGCAGTGAAGGGCGGGTCCCGGGAGGACCGCTGGCTAAGACGGTAGGCAAAACGGACCACCGGAGCGCGTCCGGTGGTCCGTGGAAGACCCTACCGGTGCACCGCCAGGAGGAACCGCCGCGGATGAAGCCACGGTGGTAGGCGATCAGATCCTGCGACCATGTGGGATCCGGAGGAGGAGGACATGGTAGGCGCACCGCATCCGTGGGGCGAAGGGGGGGGGGGGGATGGTTCCCCCCATGCTTGGCCGCTGGCCGAGCCAGCGTGCCACCCGGCCGGGCCGGGCCGGGTTGCGCGGACCAGACTAGGCTGGGTTGCGCGGACCGGACCGGGCTACACCCAGCCGGGTCGGACCCGGACCTGGGTCGGGTCGAACCGATTCGGGCTGACACAGGGGGGGTTGGGCGGGGTCAGACCGGGCCCAGACCCCCCATTTTCGGACCACTTTCGATGTTTTTCCCATATCTTGGGTTGCGGACCTCCGGTCGATGCACCATTAGTTGTGATGTGATCCATGGATCGAGACCGTCGTTTTGGTATATTACACTCAAGGTTTAGAAGAACATTGGGTACGACCGGGTTGGTTCGAACGCGAAACTGACCGGGCCCTCAGAGCAGAAACACTTATAACTTGAGCTCCGGACGTCCGATTGACGTGCCGTCGACTTTTTTGGATTTTTCTTAGTGAGATAGACCTTTTGGCTTACTTTTCTCGAGGTTTGGACACAGTTGGAGTGCAGTCAGGTTAGTTTTGACTTAAAAACCAACTGGGCCCCTGGAACGAAAAAGCCAATAACTCTCAGACCGGGCGTCCGATAGACGCACCGTCTGTCATGTTGAGTTCCTCTTGTCAAGACGGAACTTTGAGATACATCAAATCCGGACTACGTGTCAGTTGATGTTTCGACCCCCTTGGATCGTGGAGCAGACCCTCCCGGAAACGAGCATGCTGTGTGCGGGAACCCTAGAGCTGGCTGCAACTGCGACTCTGACGACTGCACTGAAATCCTATGTGGGTTCGACAGTGATGAGGACCGTACTGAAATCCTCCGTGGGTTCGATGATGAAGACTACTGTACTGAAATACTATGTGGGTTCGACGGTGAAGACTTTCGTAATGAAGACTTTTGTACTGGAATCCTCCGGGGGTTCGACGATGAAGACTACCATACTAGAATCCTTCGTGGGTTCGACAATGAAGACTTTTGTACTGGAATCCTCCATCGGTTCGACAATAAAGACTACCATACTGAAATCCTATGTGGGTTTGATGGTGAAGACTTTCGTACTGGAATCCTCCGTGGGTTCGACGACTACGACTGCACTGAAATCCTCCGTGGGTTTGGTAGTGACGACAACCGTACTGGAATCCTCTATGGGTTTGACGGTGAAGACTATCGTACTAGAATACTATGTGGGTTCGACAACGATGACAACCATACAGTAATCCTCCGTGGGTTCAGCGGCGACGACTACAGTACTTGTATCCTTCGTGGGTCCCAGCTATATGAATCAGTGGCTACATCTGATCATCTCTATCACCAAAGAAGTATACCTGTGTGAGCTGAGTCTTGACTTTTAATCATTATATTCGATATGATTAACGTTCTTTCCTATGTGGATTGGTTTGTGTTCTCCTGTGTGGACGTGATCGAACTTGGGATCAGATGTTGGAGCCGAACGGGAATTGATGACTTAGGTATATGTATGGGCATATACCTATGTAGTGTTGGTTGTCACCTCATGATTGTATCTTTCCTTTGTGGATTATCCTTTGTGGATTCTGGGAGACCTTCGGGGGTCTCGGGGTCCCTACTGAGTAGCGTATAGTCTCCCCTACACGGGCTATGCCCGCACTACGTTGTGTTGGATGCAGACGACGGACAGCGCTGATCGTGGTTGAGGCTCGTGGAGTAATCGGTACCTGGAGGTAGACCACTGGGTGGGACATACACGGAGCGGACAGCTGAAGCCGAGGAGCTGAGGAGGCTATCTGTACCCACCCTTTAGGTGGGATTCTAGTGGACGACTCGACATTGCTTCTTTAATTTCAGTTGTTGTACTTTACTTTCAGTTTGGGTTTGTATTCTGGCTCACATACTTTTCCGCACTACTTTTGTACCTAGTTTTACTTAGTGTTTACTTCTGCTTGCTTACTCTATGGTGTTTGTTTACTTTATAAAGGCAATTCCTTCCCCTTTTTTCGGGATTTACACCTTGGTGCTAGTCGCCAGCCCCTGGACTATGGGAGGCGGGTTTGGGGTAGTCACGACACGGGTCCCGAGGACGGGTCATGACAATACAATATTTACAAGATTCAACCTCACTGTGAGAATCTACATTCATTCCATGGAAAGTATCTTCAGTCCATGGAAATTAAATATCAATAAGAAGTGAATAAAACTTTATCCAACTACTTTTAGAGACATTTTATATCTCATTATGTATGATTATTATAACTCCCAACGGTTATAGAAGTATTTATTATGAATCTAATCCACAATAAAAATAAGAAACGTTTACACTATATCTTTGAAAGTTCTTTTATAAGAATATTTATCCAATTTTCTCCATCTATTAAGTGTCCATACAGTGCGCCTTTCCTTGGTGCGTTTTCCCCATTTGGTGAACCGCTTTAAGATTACATCTATTTTTTAATCTAATATATATCAACTAAAAAAACCTCTATGCTTACAAATTTCTTGGAAAGTATAAGTAATTATTCTCCTTAGTGATCTATATGATTCCATTCCTTGGTAATCCACTATCCAATAACTCTTAACTGAAACTCTATTTGGTAGCTTCTCACATTATCTTTGTCTAGTATTCTTCAACTTCAGCTAAAAATAAACTTGATTAGAAACTCATATTGCTAAAAACAATTGGCATTTTATATTTTTGTACTTGTTAATAATATTAATATGATTTTACGTTCACCCTTTTATATAGGTGTACTCAAAGTAGAAAAGATGGGAAAACAATTTTTTTAGCTCACTGGAAACTCAAATAAAATTCCCACTCATATGAAAATTGTTGGATGATTATAAATAATTCTAGATTTTAAAATAATCTTACTATAATCTTAGTTCTAGATTTAACTCTTTATATTTACTTAACCTCATCCTTAAATATATTCTTTATACTTTACTTATCTCAGAAAGATAACCAACTTCAATAAAATAGACCAGCAACATCATTGTGATGGGATTTAAAAAGTTAGGTGAATATTTAAGAAAACTACATCTGGTGGAATATTTTTGTAATGTCATCTTTAGGAACTACTATTTAAAGTGAAAAATATTCACTTCTCAACATTTCATTATCCAACTGACTCTATCCAACTATCCTTCCTTGGTTCAACCTCTGATCAAAAAAAACTTCTTGGAATATTTCATCCATTGAATGTTCATTCAACGGAACTTTGTCCGATGGACTCGATTTGATGTCCGTCATTCAGTAGTGAACTTCATGACTATACAACCTATAACTTCATAAAACCTATAAAAAAGATTTTCCACTTTAAAAACTATACAAAATATATATCCCGAAACTTCATCTGTCTATATCTGGTGAACTAGAGCTATTTTTTCTCTGAAAATAATTGTTGCATCATCTAAAGGATAATGTTACTAAAATAATTTATATAGATTTAAAACATACATGTTCCATCTGGTGTTGTAGATTAAACATTGTACAACTTCTCAAAAAACGACTTCTCAAAAATATCTATTTATTAACAATGTTCCTGCTCTATTTGGTAATTCACCTTTCACTTTGTATGCCCACTCATATTATGAATTATCCTCTCTTTTACTTATTTTAATAATTTGATTAACCTCATAAATATCTCTTTGTTCAGTCACCTCTATCTAGGGATATTTTTCTTGTATCCAACGTCTAGATCCATTATGTAATCTTCTTATAAATATCCATCTTGTTTCTTCATCCATAGGACCATCTGATGACTTATTCCCAATGACATGCATATAGTGATTTTTTTTATTTTCTTTCCGAAATTTTTTCTAATAATCTTCCATCTAGTGATCTATGTCTAGTAGTACTGATATTACCATTTGAACAAAATCTTGGATCATAAGTTTTTTCATGATATTGGGAACTTGTTGAACAACTTTGAACCCTCTAAATTTTTAAAAAAATTTCTTAACAAAGTTATCGAAACCTTAAAACCTTCTCTGGAATATCATTATTAATGTTTTTTAACCCTAATAAGGAAGAAATTAATAACAACATTTATAAACTCTTTTTTATCTATTTAATAAAACCTTTCTTAACAAAATTTATTGTCAAAAAATAAAAAAATAAGTAGAAAAACATTAAAAATGAGTTTTAAAATTTTAAATTCTTAAGTTATAGAACATAAAATTTAAAGGCTACAAAAAATGTTTTAGGATTTTCAAGAAAAAATTAAATAACAAAAAAAATTTAAAAGGTTAATGATAAAGATAAATTGGCGGACTTTAATAATTATAATGTAATTTAAAGTGATGAGGTAAGTATATCCAGTGATCAATAATATAATAATGAATTAGTTCTAAAAAAATATTATAATAATTAAACCAATAGGCTTTAAATATGGAACAAGAGTAATTTTACATTGTTCAATTACCACATAATCCAAAAAAATAGAATTTTTGAGGAAATGGTAGCCTGGGTTGAAGAGAAAATTGAAAAAGAGTGATTAAATTATAAAAAGTCTTCAAATTATCTTTCATTAATAATGATAAATGAAATGGATCTATAAATTGGGGAATTTAAGGTATAGAAAAACAATATATACCACATTTATTTTAAGAATTTTTAAATTTTTATTTAATGTGATAATCTATATTTTAAAAGTATGAACCATTTTTTTTCAACTAGTTATTGATAAATAGTATATAGAAGTGTACTTTAAATAAATATTAATTAATTAACACCCAATTATATATCCTATAATTAAATATTTATGTAAATATTTGTTTAATGAAATGGAAATTTCTGTTGATAATATTGGGTAAAATAGTTTTAATCTATAAACTCTCGACTCTTATTTAATTATAAATAAAACAAACTATTTCTCCCTTAAAACTAAATTAGAACAATGAAATGGTCTTGATTTGGAGGTTAAATTTTTATAACTTGAACATAAAATTATAATAATAAATAACTTTTCTGAATGAGTGACTCATATTTACCTTTTTTAGTTGAGGAATCTTTGAGAGTGAATCATAAATTAGTAAAAACTAAATGTGAAAATTTTTATGATGAATATAAATCAATTATTCTCTACTCATCAATATATTTATCAACTATTTTTGGTATTTAATTTTACTTATAATCTAAGAGTAATTTGTAATATGAATTATTTTTGATTACCAATGTTTAAAAAACTATTGATAACATCATTGAAAAACCTCTTATTGATTTTGTTTTTCATAACTCATCCATGTGTACACTTGTTGTAAATGAGGTTGAGAGTTGTGAGGATCCTACTAAAACCCTAGAAACACCTGGTCCATTTATTTCCCTTTAATAAATATTAAAATTTATTAATTTTTAAGCAATTTAAAAAGTTTATATTATTCTTGTTTTCATTTTAAAAGTTTTTATGAAGATTTACTTTCAGTTACTAAGACTAAATGATTATTGAAAGAGATCTAGGGAGTCTCTTATTTTCACCCATGTTTGAAGTTTTGGAGTCCACTAAGGTGGTGTAGTTTTTTGAGGTTTCTTTTTTTTTTCTTTAAGAAAAATATTGAGGCTCTCCAATTATATAAAGGGATGTTTCTATTGGAATTTATAGATATAATAGGACTTGATTTTTTTTTCTGATAGGTTTAGGTTACCAAAAATATATCTCACTTAAAAACACATGGGCTATAAATATTTAGTGGAATATGGATGAGAAAACATATCCTACATTTGTATATGGATATTTCATAAGGTAAGTATTGATGAAGATAAACTTAGTGATTCATAGGGAAACACATGTTTTAATAAATCTCTTTAATCTATTTTTTATTGAAATAAAAATCCATCACATTTTTTTGTGCATCTACTTGCTCATATGTTCCCTGAGTTAAAATTGAAATATGATATTCTATTGAAGAACTAAAAAAACTCTATCATTAGTGGTTGTTAGGCCACATCCTCTCACCTTTTTACTTATTTTCATGTTTTTATCTTCAGTGTTAGGATTTAATTATTAATATTTTTTAAACTTATAAGTAATTTAATTGAGAAACCCAGTGGGGTGTCAAGTGTTCTTAGAATAGTGATCAATTATATGTGCACCAATGAAGAAAAAAATGAGTTATTTCTCATTGATAAAAGAAGATAAATGATGGATCATTATTGATCACTATACAACATATCACTCACTAATTTAATTTCTTATATACTTAAATTTATTGAATTTAATTATTTTTAGTTATAATTTATCGTAACTAAAAACTAGGAAAATAGTGGGTTATCTCACATGGAACAGAAGGAAGGTATTTATTACTATAATTTAAAGATTAAGGATTCTACATTAGGAGAGTAATTTTTTTTCATTCTTTCAATTTTTTTATTGTTGAAATTTTTTGAAACTAATTTCACGATACTCAATTAGTTATTAGTTTTAAGATCAAATTTTGTTTAATATTATTTTGAAATCTATTCACTTTTGGAAGATAAGGGTGTGGGAGAACTATTTAAATTATTTAAATTTGAATAAAATATGAATCTATTCTATAATTTAATATTTATATTATTATTTAATTTTATTATATTGAAAATAATTTTGAATTAGTTTCTAAATCTTGTTTTTAGGACCTTGATAATTTCATTGGATTTTTTAACAATTTAAAAAATTGTTTAAAAGGCTAATTAATTTATATAATGATTTCCTAAAATGATATTTTTTAAACATCCTTGAAAATTATTGTTATTTTATATATTAAAAAGGTTTTTTCCTTCAATTTTTTAAATAATTGTAATTTATGGTAAACATGATTTTTGGAATTCACTTTGGCCATGGTATATATGTTTAAACTACTAAAATCTCAAAAATATTTTCATTTTAAAATATTTTAATTGTTATCGCACCATAAAGTTTAAAATTATTGAATTTTTTTTATTTTATGTGTAGGGGAGAAATTTGTATTTTTTATAAAATGAATTTCATGAAGTTTACATTATAAATACCCTATATATTTTTACAAATTGACTATTTTTAAGCATTAGTTTACTTTTTTTGTGGTTGAATATTATTCTTAAAATTAGATATTTGTTTTCTTAATTGAGGGGGTTAATCTTTTCTATTTCTCTATGGATTAAATTGGGTAAAAACTATTCATTTATATCTTGAAAGAAACTATTTTTAGTAAAATCATGGTAGTAATGTTTACAATTTTAATAAAATTTAATTTCTTGATTCGATTTAAACGGAATTTTTTTTCTTTTAAATGGACTAAGAATTAAATATTAATTCTGGCTATGTTTTTAAATTTAAATAATTGTATAATTTAAATTACTCTATCCTATTAATTACTAATCTCCCTCATCCATAAATTATTTCTTATTATGTTTAAAGGATAAATTATATGTGTTTATTTGACCAAGTAGATAAAGAGAAATTGTAGGAATAATTGAATAAAAAATGATTTTTTTAAAATACTTTGAAAATATTCATATTCCATAATATTTATCAAAATAATAAACTAATGTTTTACCAAAACCATTTCTTTTGAGAGTTGAATAATTCAGTTTTACTTATAAGTTTCCATAGGGAAAACATTTTTTTGAATCACTTATTAGTTTTCAATAAATCATTTCAATTTTAAATAACTTTTTGTTCCCTAAATATTTTTAATTTATTTCTTGAGAAAAATAAATTCTTTAAGTGTTTAGGAAGTTGGTGTGTATTTATTTTTATAATTTTTTCCAAAATTTTTTTATGAAAATATTAATGTTTTTTATGATGAAATGTTCTTTAATTAACAGTATTTTTTATTCTTTAAATTTTGAATGTAAAATTTAATTCCTTGATTATTTTAGTAAATATTATGGGTTTTGGTACTAAAAATATTATGTGATACTTTTTATAATTTTAATATTTTTTGAAATAAAATACTTTGGGTGAATTTAGTAAAACATTGATTAAAATAATTTCTCAAAGTTATTTTGAATACTTTTTTATGTTTAGAGATAATTATTTTAGTCTTTCATGAAATTATCTTGAATATATTTTAGTGGAATACATTTTAGTTAATATTTTGAAGTATGTAATTCCTTAGTTTAAATCAGTTTTAATGTTTGGTGATACTAATATAATATTTTGTAAATTTGTAAAATTAATTAATCTAGTTCATGTATAATGTATTTCCTCATAAAAAGATCATACATAAATTTTTTTTTGGTGAAGGAGGATTATACGTATTGTTTATAAGAAGAAAGAGATGATATGCATGATATTTTTCCTCATTTGAGTTGATATGTAATATATTTTTAATATGTTATATCATGCATTTGATTTCAGAGTTTGAAAATTTTATCGAAGTTTTGTAAATAATATATTTTTCAAAGAATAAGTCAATAAATTACATATTTTTCAAAATTATATGTTCATATTTGTGTTTTATAGTTTTTCATTTTTGAGGAATCTACTATGTTGAAGAAATTATGTAATCTAATTTCTGATGATGCTTTTTATACGTAAAATTTTATTTCCCAAGTGATCCTTATATATGACATTTTCTTTTATAATTTTAGGTTTGGATGAGTTGTGGTGAGTTAAAATCGAGTAAAGTACATATTTCATTATTTATTTTGACAAGAAATATAAGTAAGGGGGAACTCAATCCTGAAGAATATGAATACTTTAAAAATATACAAGAAAATTATTGAGGATTTTCAAGACATTATCAAATAATAATTATTACAACATGCTAGATTTTTAGATTCGACACCAATAGAACATGGAGAAGTGAATTATATGAGGGAGTTTAGTAGGAGTCATTGCAAAGTGGATGATAAGCAGTCAAATCCAACACATAGAGATAATAAATGCAAGCTTGATAAAATGAGCTATGGGTAATTACAATGATGGATACCTCTTATATTCATGATAACTACTTAATTTTTGGATTACTATTAGGAGGAATGAATTTTATATAGATATCTATTAACAAAATGTGTAATACTTGATACCCTACTATAACAGGTAAACACTACATCCCAAAAATATTACATAATGTAAACTTTAAAGGTCCTTTATTTATGAATTTATTTAAAATTTAAATTTAAATTTAAATTTTACCAGATTAAATTTATTTTTATATTTATAATTTCTATTTTATCTTAAGATATTTTAATAGGAATTTTTGAAATAGTTAATTTTTAGGTGAATATTAAAAAATATAGATATTATTAAAATCATCAATTTTATGAAATTATCATAAAAAATGACTTAAATATTTTGGAAATGTTTTTCTAATATATATATATGTATAAGTAAAATAAATAATTTAAAACTACTATTTTGTAGTTATAAAACCCATGTTTATCATTTTGGAAACATAAGTAACATTTTACTCTAAAATCTAATATATTCACTTCTATTAAAAAAATTAGCTTTAATCACTTATAAAAATCAAATATAAAAAAATGGATTGAATACATTAGATCCAAATTATCTTATTATATAATAGGGTAAATTTGATTTTTGGGACTAAAAGTATGATTACTAAGATTAAAGCTAATGACCATGATAATAATGAAACAATTTTTTTCAAAGAATTTATTTATTAATATTGTATATTTTTTATCTAATAAAATTAATTAATATCTTATCAAAACTAAATTTAATATAATTTTTAATTATATATTTAAATAAATAATAACTCATTCAATTGGTAATTGATACTAAATATTATAACGAACACTTGTTGGTGAAAACAATATTCTTCTTCCGAACCATTTTTCAATATATAAAATGTTTTAATTTAAAAGTTAATTTTATCTTAATTATAAATTGAAATAAATTAAATTTATATTAAATTTGGGATTATCACACCCAAATCTGGGAAGATGGGTTATTTTATCTGTTTATTAAAACATGAGTAACTTGGGTAAGAACTGGTTATGTCAGTAAAAAATGTTAAACATAAAAATAGAAGAATAAATGAATTCCAAAATGTTTAAAAAATATGTGTAAATAATTATTTGAGTATTTATAAACCAAATATCACCCCAAAATATATTATTTTTATATTTTTGAACTATTTTACTTTGAAAAGTGTAATTCCATTATTTAATAATAACTAGTGTTCACAAAAGTGCCATAATCTTCCGTTATAACAGGAGATTAATTACTCCCTTTAAATGATCCAATTTTTAATAAAAATAACCTTTAACCCCACTAAATTTTATTATCTTATAATTCAATTTAATTTCTTAAATCTTATAGTCAATATAGTTAAATCTAAGTCCTTGAATTCTATGGAGTCTATTAAGAGTAAGTTAACAATCCTGATGTAAGTATTACTTAATATTTACCTTTTCTTCATAATTTTTCTCTACCAAAATTACCCAAAAAATAGTAATATAATGAATTAATTATCATTATTATACTAAAATGTTATTATATTAGTATAAAAATAATTATTTATTCCTTTCCATCCACTTATAAAAAATATAAGAATGTCAATCGTCTGTTGTGCGGACTACAACCTCTAAGAAGCAATAACTTCCATTTTCACCACCACCACTCTTCACTAGTTATAAGGATTTAATTGAATAATAAAAATGAAATATATAACATAGTTATTAATATATAGTGATAAAATATAATATATATTTATTTCCCATATTTATTAGGAAATGAAAATGTTAACCCTGCATTGTGTGGACTACCTCCACCAAAATGTAACATTTTTTGTTTTTCATATTGATTTTAAATATTAATCCAAAACAATTAAAATATGATTTAAAAACATAAAATAATCTAAAAAAATATAATTATGGTTTTTTAATAATGATATTATTTAAAAATAAATATTTTCTTAACCGTACCCACCCATTAAATTGTGGTATGTTCATGTTTGAGTTAGTCTAAAAACCTACCTAAAGAAGGATATAAAAATATATCATGAGTTACTATGGGAACTTAAATACCAATATTATTATAATTTAAATAAGATTTTTTTATGATTATATAAAGGTTATATTAAGTATATAACATATTATTAAAATACCATTTTCGATCACTAAAATCACTTAAATAAACTGACACTGATTTCTCTTAAACGTAAAATAAATAAAACACTTATGGGATGAGATGAGAGATTTATAAATAAATATAATTTATATAGTGAATTAACTTAAATTGTCTCAGAATTATAAACTTTGGGTTATGAATAACAAACGACCCCACTAGTATGAAATTATTTCAAAATGATCAAGATTACTCACACATAATATCAAAAATTGAAAATAACTAACAAATATACATGTAGATAATAACTATAAAAGATGTTTCTAAAAGTTTATAGGAATGAATAAGTTCCTTAAGTAGGTATTGTAGATAGATAATTTTATCCTATAGGGGATTCAAAGATGTTATTAGAATTTTGGAATTATGGAAAGGGAGATTTCATCTAAAATTCTTTTTCTCAGGACATGTTCTATATTATGAACCTAATTTTAATTATATTGTTTATATATTTACTACTTGATTTATTGTATGATGAATTATATTTTATTCATGGTATTTTAAGTTATACTAAAATAACTATTTTTCAAATGGGTTTTAATGAAATATTACCTAAACCATCATAATGCACCCAAATCCAAAATTTTGGAAAGTAAAGTGTGTGTAGTTTTACTAGAAATTACACCCCATATAGGTACTAGAAAATAGATGTGGATGTAGAAAAAATGAATTTAGGGGTAATCACTATGAAAAAGGATTTTTTAGTTTCAAATCAATCTTAACATGGTACATGGTGAGTGGGCCCAAGACTGCACACCTGGATAGACACTCCCTAGTGATATGCTTTGGATAATTTACATGATCTTTAAAAACCTTGATAATACATTTTCCTACCATTTCTTTAGTCTACCACCATTAAAAACTAATTAAATCATTTAATATATTCAATTGATAACTCAAAACTTTTAATTCACCCTCTCCACAACCTCATTTTTATTTCTTTAAAAACTATAATTCTTAATACATTTAGAATACCCCACATTTTATAATTTTATTTTCAAGATATTCTTCTAGACACACACACACACGATTCCATTGAATGGGGACATATTTGTTTTTTATATTTCCATCATAAAAATATCCATTATTCTATCTTTACATGATTAAATAATAAGTTCCTTATGGAATGTTATGAAATATATTCTTCACTCATACGATGAATGCATTGGAATTAATTTGCGATGAGTGGTCCCCAATATAGATAGCCCCTCGATGCATCAATATATCTAATGAGGCAAACAAGCTGGGGTATTGGAAAATGTATTACCCATTTATGTATGATGCCTTTGTATAAGGCCTTGATAGTATATTTATAATATCCCACATTATACATTCATTGATTATGTGATCATTAATTATTATCTATGTTTTTATTTGTTGTAATGGATATTTTATTCCATAAATTTCATTTGATTATGAAATTATTTTGATCATTTTTTCCATACTATTTATTTTATTCTTATGTTATGATAAATTCCACTATAAGCTACTCCTTACTAGGAATTGAAGACCACCCTTATTTTTTTCCTTTCCATAGAAAACCTATAAGAGAAAAATGTTTAATTTTATAGGATATACTATAATTGATAATAATGTTCACATGGATTTTTTTCTATATTTTATGTTCTCAAGTGTAATGTGAAATATAGGTATGCATCTAGACTTCCATGACTACTCAGATATTGGATCCTTTAGAAAATCTTTTATTATGGGGAAATACTATAATATATCTACCAGATCTGTGTTTCTAGATAATTGTTTATTAAAATTAGTATTAAATTAATTTTAGTTGAAATCTTAGGGACTATATTTAGAGTTCATGTTAGATATCACAAATATTATGAAAAAACCATAATATTTTAAGGAATTTCCCCCTATAAAATTTAATTGGGATTATATTTTACAATTCAATATCATGTGATAATAAAATGTATTCCATATTTTAGATATAGAAACAAACAAAAGGAACGAGAATCATATCAACATCCTTATTCAATATAGGGATGTTCCTCCCAAGGAAGTAATTGAGGCTAGAGTAGAGATAATCAGATTATAACTATATTAGGAAAGTTGACCTAGGTTATGATAAATAACCTCACTTACATAGAGAAACCTGTCAATCTATAATTTAGTGTAACTATATTACACCCCTTCATGTGAAAACAACCTCCACCATTCAATGAAACTACTAATCTATTCAAAACTGAGAAATGGATCATGTCCCTAGAAAATATATTTCTTACTTTGGGAAGTAGTGAAAGGAAAAAATTCATCACTGTGGTATATTATTTGAAGAGAGATGCTAATAATTTTGTTAACTAATTAAAAAAAGTAAATAGAAAGTAGAAATAGAGTTTATAGAATAGTGAACTTTTAAGGTGATATTCGATGAAAAATACATTCCTCATGTGAAAATTCTAAAATGGGCATCAAATTCATGAATCATAGGCAATAGGAAAAGAAAAATATTGTTGAGTATATATAAGGTTATCTATACATGTTTCAGAATATATTCATTGACTTAAAAAAATATTGATCATTTCTTTGATGGTCTAAAGATGATAATTCAAAGGGAATTAGTCTCTCATGCATTTAAATAATATAAGAATACATTCTAAAGTTCCATTAAGATAGAAAAATAGTTCTTGTAGAATTATGTGCCCAATGGAAATCTATATAATAAGAGTTTTGATGATAACCAAAGAAATAAAATTTTTTCAAAGGGGAATAAAAGAAGAGTTTAATTTACCACATGTAATAATTTTTGAAAGAAACAGTCAGTGAATTTATTGAAGGGAATGTGTGTTTGTTTCAAGTATAGAGAAAGATTCTATAAATCTAATGAATGTAATGGAAAGGATTTATTTTCCGAAGTTATTTATCAATTTTGATATGGGTAATTATGTAAACCAATACCTCAAACATCATGGGAATTTATTTTAGAAAATTTGGAGGGCATAAGGCCAATCTTATATGATCAATATAGTTGAGATTAAAGTACCAAATTGTGTGTTAATAGGTACATTGATCCAAAACTAGAAGTTAGAAAATTCTTTATTTGATTCCAAATTTATACACTCCTTTATACCTTGCATGTTCACTCATAACTTTTATTGATCCCCTAATACTATGATAATGGAGTTTTCAGTTAAAACATCTAATGAAAATATTATTCCAACAAATATTTACCAAACAATATCTATTAGGATTCATACAAGTATATAACTTGATTATTATACCAATGGTTTATTTTGACTTAATCCTTTGTATGATTTGGATATCAATAAATAATATGATAATATATTTCTAAGATAAGGGGATTACTGTTTGTGAAGGGGGTGTAGAATCCATTTTTTTCAAGGGAGTGACTTCACCTCTCAAGTATTTTCTAAACCCGCCTCTAGTAACCACCCTAAATGAAATTATGAGAGAATAGGAAGATAAAACACAATCTATGTATGATAAGGATGTCCTAAGGATATATGATTCACCCATTGTAGAAATATACATTGATGTATTTCTAGAGGAACTACCTTGTCATCTACCCTAGCATGAAGTCGAGTTTTTCATTGAACTCATTCTTGATGTAATAACCATATCCAAAAATCCCTTTAAAAGGAAACCAATGGATTTGGAAGAGTTTAAGAAACAAATACAGATGTTTTATGCTAAGGTATTTATACTCGCTAGTGTTTCACTATGGGGAGCCCCTATTTTATCTATAAAAAAGAAAGATGGGTCTATGAGATTTTTCATCAATTATAGAGAGATCAAAACCATTACCATAAATAATAAGTATCCTTTATCACACAATGATGACTTATTTTATAAACATCAAAGAGCTAAATATTTTTCAAAGATCGATCTTTATTTTGGTTATCATGATTTAAAGGTGAAGGTAAAGGATATACTAAAGACTATATTTTATATGAGATTTGTATATTATGAGTTTATAATAATGATCATCATATTGACTGATACACATTCTATTTTTATGGATTTTATGAATAGATTATTCAAGGATTTTATTGATAAATTCATGGTTATATTCATTAATGATATATTAATATACTTCAAAATATATGAAGATTATGAGAACCACCTAAGAATAATTATTGAGACTCTCATAGAAAAGGAATTATATGTGAAATTTTGTAAGTGTGAATTTTGGATCCATGAATTTTATTTTTTTAACTACATTACCTCCAAAGTTGGAAAATTTATTTATCCTTTTAAGAAAATGGTATTCATGTAACAGACTACACTGATAAATATAATATATATACGTAGTTTCCTTGGTTTAGTATGTTACTATCACCGGTTTTTTCAATTTTTTCCCAATTATACAACCCACTAACCACATTGACATGTAATGTTTCCAAATTGACATGATTCAGGGAATGTATAGAAGGTTTTAAAGAGTTAAAGAGGAGGTTTATTAATCAACCAACATTGAATTTACAATTTACAAAGGAAGTTTTTGTAATATATACCGATTCATTGAAGAAAGGACTAGGTTTTTAATTATACAGAATAATATAATGGTTTCTTATGCAACATGGAAATTTAATATCCATGAATAAATTTATCAAACTCATGAACCTGCGTTGGAAGATATAATCTTTAAATTGAAGATATGGAGGAACTAACTCTTGATAAAGATGCGAAATATATACAGATTATAAATGTGTGAAATATATTTTCTCACAGAAAGAGTTCAACTTGAGGTAGGGAAGATGGTTATAATTACTAAAAGACTATGATTTTTCAATACACTACCACCCTAGGATAGAAAAAAGGTGACATATGGTTTGAATAGGTGGGACAATAGATTTATAACAATGATGCAGATTAATAAGAATCCTATATTTTGAGATCTAGTAAAGATAGATATATTAATTTTTAGGAAATGGGATCCATCATTCCTTTTCAAAGAAATTTATAAACCATATTTATGATAAAATATATGAAATTCCTAGTATTATGATAAGGATATACAGAGGATGATTAAAGTAACAAATAATGGGAAATAGATAGAATTCATCTATAAAGTTGGAGTGTTGGAGTTCGAATGAAGGTTATGCGATCCATCCATACCTAAACTAAAGAGGGATCTACTAGATGAAGCACATAACTCAAATTTATCTATACACACTAGTGGGGAAAATATGTATAGGGATTTAAGAGAACATTTCTAGTGGGATGGTATGAATCCAAAAATTGTTGACTATGTGTCTCGATTCATAGTGTGTTATCAGATAAAGGATAAAAGGAAACATCCTAAGGGAGTCATGTAACCTATTCTTATACCTTTATGGAAGTATGAAAATATTATAATGGAATTTTTCCACTATAATTCTATAGACTCCAAGGAAGAACTATGCTATATGGGTCATCATTGATCACCTCAAAAGTATGTACATTCCTTAGTATTAAGGAAAGATCTGTCCCTTAATTTCCTTGACCAAATTTATATTGATGAACTCATAAGACTTCATGGGGAACCTCTATCAATTGTATCTTATCATGACCCTCAATTCACATTGAAATTATGGAAGAGTATTTAAAAAGATCTCGAACCCAAGTTAAATTTTAGCACCGACTGTGATTCCCAAATAATTGGTCAATATGAAATGAATATTTATACACTATAAGTCATGATGATATTATGTTATCTTGAATTAAAAGGATCATGTTATTAGTATATACCTCTTGTGTAATTTTCATACAATAAAAATTTCTATTCAGTCATCCAGATGGAAACGTATGAGGCATTTTATGGGAAGATATGTCATAATCCAAATTATTGGGAAGAAGTTTGAGAAAGGAAGATATTAGGACGATGAATTCTATAGGATACAACTAATAATGTGCGAACTATATAGAATCATATCAAAGAAACTAAAATTTGACCAAATATTTATGATTATAATCGAAGGAAAGACTTGTAATTTCAATCGGGGGATCATGTATTTTTAAAATTTCCCTCAATTAATTGGTTTTTATTTTAGTTTTTTTAAATTTAAAATATAACAAATTTACATTATTTATATTTTTAAAATTTATATTTTTTATTCATGATTTCATCAATAAATTTTATTCTTGTATTCAATTAATTTTTTATTCTTGCTGTCAGGTAATTTTTTATTCTTACAGTTAATTAATTTTTTGATTTTATGGAAACTTAATTTTTTATTTATATGTTCACATTGTTTTTTATACTGGCAGTTAAATTTTTTTTCTTATAGTTAGTTATATATATTTTTATTATAGACAATTTTATTTATTTTTTTGTTAACTTTATTACACATTTAATTGTTCTTCTAGTAAATTAACCTACCACAATACATGTTTTTTTAAATTATTTAACCTATTATTACCCAACCTACCACATGTTATTATTTAACCTACCATGAGGCTAAAACCTACCACCTTAAGCTTCAATTTACCATTCTTGTTTTTTGGTTAAGTATTTAACATAACATGCATGAATAAACAATCTAATGTGAGGAGGTTTTTAACCTACCTCATGAAGCTACAATTACTATCCTTCCAAACTAATCCTACCACATAAATTATTAATCCTACTATAAAAAATCAACCAACTGTGAAGCACTAGACCTACCCATATTATACTACTACATTTGTAGAACTCTACAAAATATCTATTTACAATCCACATGTTATAATGAAAACACTATATAGTATATTTATATTAAAGAATACAATATTGTTTCTCATGAATTGTTTTTAGGATTTCTTTATATAGTATGAAAAGAGAAAATCATATTGAATTTCATTTTTATACTATATGTTTTATAGGAACTCATCCACCTGAATAATAATGAAGAAGATGAAGCATAAGAATCTTGGATTTTGTATACCATATATGAGTCTTTCTCACAAATAATTACTTAAAAAAATTCTTGATATTATATTTTTGTGAATACCATGAATCACACATATATGAACTCAATTTTTAGAGCTATTATACAATGATTTACTATGAATCTCACATAAAATATACATGAAAATGTTTTCATGATTTTTAGTATTTGACTTTGTGATCTTCATATAGTATTCTATGGGAATATGTATTATTATGGAAGTCTATATAGAAATCATGTTGTGATAAAGATGTGCACATGCAGTGAAGATCACACATATATTCATGGTTTTCATTGAAGAAGAAAGTTAATATTACCTCAAGAAATTTAAGCTTATCAATATATGCGTATACTGTACACACATCACTTTCTTACAGTAAAAAAACCTACTATACACACTCTTCTTATAATAATTTTTCTCTATAGTTCACTCTTTCAGTAGACTTACCACAAACACTACACTCAATTTTTATTTATTTTTTAGTTTTTTATTTATTACCATTTTATAATAAGTATTTTTGATAAAAATATTTATCCATAAATATTTATAAATCATATCCAAATCATGATTATTTTTTTAAATTTTTTTATCTTAAAATCACTATATTGTTTATGATACTTTTTTAATTGTTTTATAATTTTTAAGTACTAAAATTTTATCAATTATATTATAATTTTTTATTGTAAAATAAATATATGTGTTAATGATTATATTGGTAGTGTTTTGGGTCTCTTTCATGTTGGAATCAAAGAGCGAGAGTATCATTTTATAATGAGTGTGATATTTATAATAAAAAGTTATGGGTATATTTTCACATTTATTATTTTCTAACATGTAAATATGTGATTTTTTTCTCAATAAGTTCCCACATTCTTGAAAAGATATTAGATTTAATGATGTGACATTAGATATTAGAATGTGCTTTAAGAGTATCATAATTAAATAGATTTTTGATAATTTATTAAATCATGGTACATAGAAAAATATGAAATTCATATGAGAATTGTAAAGTGATGAATACCTATTATGAATACTATTTCATTAGTGAGATCATGAAAGAACTTAATTTTTTTATCATTTAATACTAAAGTGATTGAAGTTCTTGATATGAATTTCCATTCATCTTCATTAGATATAGTGCTATTATTATTGATTTTGGGTTTTCATTGTTATATTGTTTAAATATTTAATTTTTTATTTTCAATTTGGTTTGAGATTTTCCATCCAAAAGATATTAGTATAGGGTATACCTCTTATTCAAAAGGAATTTTGAGTTGTGACTCTAAAACAAAAGTTAGGATGGTTATATGTTGTGAATCCTATAAAAGTTAGTTGGGTTTTATCACCAGGTGAGAAAAAGGTACATTTGTAACAGAGTTATCACTCCTTATAAAAAGTGAGTTACTTAGTGAATTCCAGTCTTCTCATTGATTAGAGAATATTAAAGAGTAGATACTGGATCTTGATGATCCAAACTACTATAAAATATAATGTACTCTTTAATTTATTTTTTTCTGCATTATTTTTTATTCATTATACTATTTATTACTTTGATAATTTTAATTTAATTAAATATTTAAAAAATGACTATTCAACCTCCTCTAGTCCATCTTTCAATTTCACCAGGACCTAAAAATTGGTACCAAATCATGGTTCCTTTAAAGGAGTTGTTTGGTGATTACTATTTCATTATCTTTATTTTTCACTAACCATTATACTAGACCTTAATTTGTAAGGTAAGATAAATTTCTATATTATGTAAAGTCATGGATTTGAGTTATTGAATCCCATAAGACTACCTCATTTAAATGGAAGGGATTACATATAATGGAAGGATCTAATTTCAGATTATTTTTAAAAAAATATATGGATTGAATTTCTAGATATCATGTCCAAACCTTATGAATTTCCTATGGTAGTTTTAGAATATCTAACAGGTAATGATACAAAAAAATACATTCTAAAATACATTATTAAGAATAACCCATATAGTTATTTATATAAAAATATATTTACTTATTTAATCTTGTAAAACCATATATGACTTCTGGAAGACTTTAAAATTAACTCATCAAGGAACTAAAAAGTTTCTTAGAAACAATTTGGGCATTCACAAGGTTAAGTTTCAAGAATTCAGAATGAATAACTAAGAGATCATCATTGATATGTATAAAAGATTCACTAAAATAGTAAAAAACATGGTTCTCCTCAGTGAAACCAAAAATAATGAATTTCTTAGTAAAAGAACACTTCAAGACCAACCTAAAAGTTAGAGCTCAAAAGAAGGCTTCCATTTAAGAAAGTAAGTATTTTACTGAGTATTCAATGGATGAACTAATAATATCACTTATTCAATACAAGTTGGAGTTGGATAATGATAATGGTGAAGATATTGAAAAAAGGAAAGGTATAAAATTCAAATATAATATAAATATATATGATAATACCTCTGATTCTAAGTTATAGGAAACTAAGAAAGAGATAATAACAAATCTTACAAAAGAAGATTATATGTACATGAAAATAAAGATATGTTCAAAGAAGATTAAAAAAAGAGATCATAAAAAGGATGATAGAAACAAAAGTAAGAAAGGTAATGACAGTAAATGAAATAATGTTTTATAATTAATATACTATGAGTATATGAAAAAGGTACATATCAAGTCAGATTTTTCAAAATCAAAACAGGAAGGGAAAGATAAGCAGTATAAGGAGTTAAAACATGCATATCACGAAAAATAGAGTTTCACTGAGGAGTCAGACTCGATCCTTAATGATTCTGAGAGTAGAAAATAAATAGAAAATATATTTTTAATGTCAAAAAAAATTCATGAGGTAATTACTAATTTAGATTCTAGTTCAGGCTATAAGTATGATATTAAAAATTAAGTTAAATAATTAACTAAACAAAATTAAAATGTTCAAAAGTATATTTCGAGAATTTCTGAACTATATTGAGAATTTAAAATAGAAAATAAGTAAATTAAATAATAAAATTAAAACAATGAAAGTTTATAATTTAAATAATGGATAATAGAAAATGGTTTCATATTATGAATTTTTAAATATCAATTATGATAATAATAAAATGAAATATTTTATTTAAAAAATTAATGAAGTTCAAGAAATTAGATTTAGGTTATTTTTGGAAAATTTATCTAAAGTTAAAAAAAATGAAATATGTTCAAACATGTAAATAATAAATTAAGAAATATAACACCATGTTAAAATGGGAAATCTTTGTTATCCTAGAATTCAAAATGAGAATAAAAATATCAAAAGGGAAATTATTATATTAAAATAAGCCTTATATATTTTTTTCAATTCAAAGAAAAATTTGATAAGATTATAGTTATGAACAAACCAAATGAAGATAAAACTAGATTTGTTCTGTCACAACCTGACCCAATGGGGTCTGGGCAGTATATCTCCAGGCCTGGATCTAATAGGCTAGGGGATGGAGACTAGTGCTGAGTTGGAATATTACATAGATGGAAATCATTTTAATAATGTAACAATATACACACACCCACAAACACTTCGATGAAACAGTGCATAGATATTAAAAAAAATATGGAAACTAAAATGTATGCATATAATTATCCCAAACTAGAGTACAACAAAAAATGCTGAAAGCATAAAAATGGGGAAAAAATCCCACCAAAAGAAAAATATATAACAATCAAACCTAGTCAGAAGGAGGGTAACACTTTCAAATTAATCTATGAGAATTCTCCTCAATCCAGTTATGGTAAACACCTTAGTTAGTTTAACTCACTAAGATCTTACTATGAAATGCCTATGGTCTGTCTAAGACACAACATATGATGGAAAATACTATGTAGGGGTGAGTATAAAAATACTCAGTAGGCACCCAAAAAACCCAAAAGAAAATGGGTAAATTGATAGGAAAAAATCTAATCAACCTAGAATGATGGAACCCAATCGAGATAGAAACTCCATTTCAAACCATCCCGGACTAAAACATGACTAATCAACTCAGTCCATAAGGGGTGTCAACCTAGACACATGGAAACACCACAAGGACTCCCAGAAATCACCCAGATATACTTGTCTCAGAATACATGGTTCATGAGGTTTCAACCTCATAGCTAGTAATCAGATTACACTCAAGGTTATAAAGGTAACTAAAAACTAGGAGAACACACTCTCCAAGCTCAACCATCCCAGATGGAACCGATCTAAGAGATGTGATCCATCAGGAACAACTCACTAATTCTAGCACTAGTTCCCAGCACCAGCGGTCCTTCCATCACAAACCCTAACCCTATGAAAGGCTACAAGAAACCAAGTAGATATTACCACCCCTCACCACTACATACAGCTGAGGGAGAACTGATCCAGACTATGCACTACATGCATCCTATCTACCAAGAGAGAATGAAGGGACCCACACCTCACCACCACCCTGCAGTCAAGGGAGTACTAGATCTTAACTAACCCATGAAACCTATGTAATTACTATAAGGAGTGGATCACACCTCAATACATCGAGGGAGAACTAACCTCAATGGTGGAACCACACCCCACTACTACTGGGATATGGAGGAGTACTACTCTATAGGTGATGACTTGTTCCATAGTCCAATAGGTGAGTACTAACATATAGCTAGATGACCCACACCCTAACACAATAGGGGAGTACCACTCTAGTAACTCGTTTACTATGGGATACTTTCACCCTGTCACAACAGGGGAGTACCAACCACATGCTATAGGACCCACTCCATGGTACTATAGGGAAGTATCAAATCTTTTGGAACACAATACATGTAGATAAACTACACCCTAGTATGAAAAGGGAGTTCATACTCCAAGGATAAAGGACCCGCACCCAAACACGATAGGGGAGTACCCACTCTATCTATACACCATGTATGGAGGACCCAAACCCTGAAAAGAAAGGGGAGTACCAAATCCAAAGATATAAGACCTAATCCCTAGTCTAATAGTGGATTTAGAACTCTATCTAGCCAACAAGTATGGAGGGACCACACTCTAGCATGTAGGGGAGTGCTATCACCAACTCCACGAGCGATAAGGGGAGCTCGTGCCCAGATCCAATGGGGGAGTAAAGACCCCATATAAGATACCCCATAGGTATTGAACCCATAAAAACAATGAGATGATTTCTATATCAACCAAATAAGAGAGTTAAGGGAAACCCATGCCCTGATCCAACATGGGAGTACCATTCTTGCACCTCTGTTAATGTCCCACCCTAATCTACAACATCGATCAAGCACCGTTGAAAGGAGAGTCATGATTATCATAAATCACATAAAAACAAAGCTATGTGTAGGGGAACCATGCCCTGATATAATAGGGGAGCACCACCCCACCATCCTAAAGGGTCTAGGGGACCCACAACCTAAGGTGTAAGTGAAGGGTACAAACCCTGATGTCAACCCAGTGATCCACTTTGATCACTACCAAAGGTCAAGAACCATTACACAAGTGTTGTGCATGAAACATGCCACATCATAATTTGTAGTCCAAAAAAGAGGCCAACCACACATTTTATAGGGAAAACTTTTCATGATAGTCTACTCACATGCCTGAATCTGAGTTTCGGAGATGGAGATATGTAAGGTGGAAGATCCCAAGAATATCTACAAGAAATTACTTGGTGTGAACTAGAGGACACACAACATGTGGAATCACTTATTCACCTAAAATTGTATCCCATTCACATATCCTAGATTGGCCATATAGAGGTAAACAATATGTACATCCCCTACATGGAATGTTCTTCCTCAATTGACCCCTGGTCATGTTTCTCTTCCACATGGACCAACCAGTCATGTCTCTCACACACCGTGTATCCCATACCACATGGTATGTTTATGATAAATGGAAATTGGGCCTTGTGGTTTTCCCATTAATGTGTATTAAACCATATGTTTTCATACTTTATTTTTGTATTTATACATAGCCACGTACTATCACATGACTTCCTAGGTGATATCCTCTAGCCACATGACATGGGGTCACTACATGGTGTGTAACCACAGTACATGGTGTGTAGTACCAAAATGTAATCTTACCCAAAGAGGAAGAGATACATGACGTGTCTCCCTATACTAAACTCCCTGTATATAGAAATTCCAGTCGGGTATTAACATGAGAATCACTGAATTCTCCATAGTTTACCCTAAAACCTATAGATCAACCTAGGAGGGATCTCTAGAATTTGTAATAGGGCTCTAATAACATTAAAAAATCATAACAAAGGGTTTTGGGGAAAAAATAAAATACAACTACCTCAAGGGATAAATATTGAAGCTTGGGATGTAAAATGATTCCCCAGATCGTGCTTCTCATCAATCTAATGATGACTGACACCAAGAACAGAGATCAGTAGTGCTTTTTCAGTTTTATTCGTCTTAGTTTTACTTCATTGACAGGGGTAGGAGAGGAGTGACTCTAAATTGTGTTTATTTCACCCAAAATGGCATAGGTATGTATTTAGGTTTTATTTTATTAATTAAATTTTCATTCAATTAACAATCCCACCACTTAATTTCCCACCAAATCACCTCCAACCAAAAACCCAGCACATACAAATTTATGTCATGGATAGGGTAAAAAAAAGTTATGAACCCAATCGTGGCATTATATTTTTAATATAATCTCCACTTAGGAGTTATTCATGTTATAATATAATCTAAACATCTGTGAAAAATGTATTTAATATTTTTGAAATCACCACACTGAGGCTTCGGGGCCCCGAAATCCCACACTGAATCAGTTCCTATCTTTGGAAATATTATTAAGAATATTGAAAATTATTATAGGTCAAAACTGAGTAACTAAATTACCCCCCACCTTAAGGATTTTCATCCATAAACATCAAAATACTAGGTGCGGTATAAAGAAATGGAGGTCTCCACTGGAACTCCCATCCCAACTAGATTACCAGGGGTTCCCATGCTGCTTCCAAGGACATACTTAGGAAAACCACCAAGGCCAAAGCACACTCACTTATAGATCCAACCAGGTCAACATCACAAAAAAGTGGACACATGTTTCATAATTTGTGACATGTAAAAATGAACCAAGAAACACTGTCCATCTGCAGTCATAGGGTTTAGAAGTACAACACCTCACTAACCAGACATAGATACCTACATAAACCAGAAGTTCACATCCACCCTCAAATAAACTATACTATAACCTCATCAAGAATATTTCATTTAAGGTTTACTAAGAGTATGTGAGGGTACCAAAAAACAAAACAGGGCTAACCATGTGTTAACACTGGGTCTTACCAGGCTTCTTGATTGGGAACCTCTAGCTGTAACAGAGCTCGCAAAAACAGAAACACTGCCACATTCCCTAGTGGCATCCTAACTGATTATGGATAGAAGGAAACCAATCCACACTATAAAAAAATAAAAGGGTCATACTCTACCATTAATAAATGTTTCTAATCATGTCTATTCCTCCATCGGGGATTCTAATAAGAAAAGGCTCAAGTAGAAAAACTCCACTGGAAATGCCAAGACCTACTCTGACACTCTAGTGCTCAACCTCACCCTAAACACAAAAGTATAAGGAATCCATTCACCACACCTTGAAACTATCCACTTTGGGAAGCACTAAATCATCCACATGGTTTTTATCACATCACAAAAATGTGTCTCAGTGGGGAAAGCATCCCTCTTCCTTGTATGTCCAAAGCTATGTCATACCACATCACATCCTCTTGAAGAGTCTCACGTAAAAATCCGACTTCAAGCACATGAGGTAACTAAAGAACAATAAAGGGATGACAAAAAAACTCACACTAGATCTTATTGGTCCCTTTATCTACAAACCACCAACCTACCGCCCATCCTCGAACACACAAGAAAGATGGAATCATCCACCACACCACGACACTATTCTCTTTGGGAAGCATTGACTTGACCGAATGATTTTTACTCATGTTATGAACTGAATCATGGTGGGGGAAGGACCCATATTATTTATGAATTAAAAGATACATAAAAACACCAACATAGGGTTCTACTGATTCCCCCTATCACCATGGTTAAACCTCAAGAAAGAAGTGGAAAGAAAAGTGTACCTCACAAGATTGTTTAAAAATTACTTCTACAGAAAGTGAAAATGACACAGAGTGTAACTATATTCATTATGGAAGCTTTTGGTTCAAGGGACTCTATTGGATACAGCTTTACTTTCCTATATCATCTATCTCCCTAATCTTGGTGTGGACCGTCTAGGTGTGGTGGTGGAAATAACTCAAATTTCCTTCCACCTACTCCTACTTTCTGAGCTCCTCTACCACATCCACCATTTTGCAGAACTCCCTATTCCAAATTCTTCCTCTTAAAAATAGGACCATTGAGAAGCTCCTTCTTAGTATCATGGTGGGTTGGAAAATTTCTAGAAATAATCCCTTAGTAGTTTCATGCATAACGCCACCTCTCCTACGTTTGATCTAATCCTCGACACTGCTACGCTACATTCCCATGTTCTTAAGTCTTGGCATGGGTATGACTCCACCTCTATGATCCTATTGTCTTCTATATTCTAGATACTACAGACAACTGAGCCTTGTGACTATGACTCTGGGCCACATTCACCTATCCCTTTGCTAGGAATCTCTCTATGACTAGAGCTCACTCCAGTACCCCCACATAAGAGGGAAAGAACAAGGAGACCAAACCTGTTCAAAAATATCTATGGAGGCCCCAATCAAAGGTCTAAGCTCTGAAGAATGGGTATCAAACCATATCCATGGAGTAATGAAACAGGTCTATAAACCTTATAGAGTACTCTTCCATAGTCATGGTACCTTGCCAAAGATGCAAAAGTTCCTGGATATGCATCGACCTCAACGTGGCTGGGTAAAACTCTTCCCTGAAAAGTCACTCAAACCCTACCCAAGTGAGTGTTTCCTCCTTGTAGGAATGTTTCACTAAACTCCAACATCTCCCAACATAACTATATAGAAGGATCACTGCTAGGACCACCATATAATTGGGAGGTTTCCTCACTAGGCATAAAATACGCCTATATACTTTGAGATAGTCATCATCCACCTAGTGGTATGGATCACCCTAATACCTTAGATGTTTCTTCCTCTTAAAAATGGGTAGTGTGCTCAGCTTACATGCATCCTTGGCCTCAACTACTAGCACAACCGGTTTCTCAATGGGTGGTGGATCAATTAGTCAACCACCCAGACGTACCACCTCAGAACCAGTTCCCTACACCAAAGCCTCATCATTGGGAATATCATCACCAAAATCCCAATGTGGAACCCTATTTGAAAGTTATCATATTGGAATCTTGAAACAAAATCAATATGCACCACGGTCAAAGAGTATATCTAGGGAGCTGACTCAAGATGGACAGGAAAAACCAAAACACAATCCTATGTGATGCATGTACCATTATTACCCTTTGACTAGTGTCCAAGTGTATTGAGTCAAAAAGTAGGTTATCAGAATCTTGGTGAATGTATACATTGGCATTTTCACAAACACTAGAACCAATGGCTTGAGTGAAAAACTCGAAACAACCTAAAACTATTTCTATGCAACCCAAACAAAGTTCACAACAATGTAGTTCCAAAGTGGAACCTCCTATGATACAACTCTGTCATGATCCAATCCAACCGGGCCTAAGCCAAAACTACCCAAGCCTACCTCTAATATGCCAGGGGCTAGAGACTAGCACTGAGTAGGAAAATCACATACATGGGTGGAATTTTCTTAAGGTACATATACTCACACACCCACAAAAACCTCGATAAAATAGTGTAGTCATACACAAAAAGATTGAAACTAAAATGCATGCATACAACTATCCCAAACTAGAGTGCATAAAAAATTACTAAAAGTGTAAAAAGGAAAAAAAACACACCACCAAAAGAAAATTGTAAAGGCATCCTACCTATTCATAAGGAGGGGATCACTATTAAATAAAATTACCAGAAATCTCCTCAGACCAGCTCTAGAAAACCCCTCAGTCGGTCAAGCTCACTAAGCTTTTCATTCATTGGGTCCTCCAGGGACTCTCTTAATAGACATTTGGTATACATAATAAACAACACATGCAGGAAAATCCCTTACAGGGGTGAGTATAAAAATACTCAGTAGGTGTCCCAAAAACTAAAAAAAAAGGGAGAAACTAAAAGGAAACCATTATCTAGACCTAGCCAAAGGGAACCCAGTCGAGTGATAAACTCCATATCAAACTATCCTCACCTAAAACATGACTAGTATGATTAGTCCATAAGGGGTGTCCACCCAGACACGTGACAATATCACAAGGAATCCTATAATTCAACCAGATATACTCGTCTCAGATTTTAAATTGCATGAGCTACCAACCTCATATCCAATAAAAAGATTATAATCAATGATCTAATGGTAACACAAAACTAGGATAATACACTCCAAATGTCCAGAAATCCTAGATGGAACTCATATGAGAGATACTATTAATCGGGAACAACTCACTAAGTCCACATCTAGTGCCTAGCACCAGAGGTCCTGTCATCTCTAACATGCACCCTATGCAAGGCTATAATAAATCAAGTGGAGAGACACTCACCTTATCACTACACATAGTTGGGGGAGAACAACTCAAGACTATGAACCACGTGCATCCTCTCTAATGCGATAGAGTGGAAGGACCCACACCTTTCCATTGTTCTATATTTGAGGTATTACTAGCTTCTAATTAACTCGTGAAACCTCTATCTCTCCTATAAGAAGTTTCTTTCACCTTAATCCATAAAGGTATCACTAAATTCAATGGAGGACCTACTCCCCACTGCTACTCAAAGATGGGGGAGTACTACTCTGTTGGTGAGGACCCACACCCTGGTCCAACAGGGGAGTACCACTATGTGTCTATAGGACATGAAAATTGACATGACATGGGAGTACCAATCTTCCGACTCATTTACTATAAGAGAACTTCACCCCAAGATGATAGGGGAGTATGAAACCAAGGTTATAGGACCCACTCCCTGGAACGAGAGAGGAGTACCAACTCTAATGGAACAAAGAATTCATGAAGGACTCTCACTGGTGTATGACAGGGGAGTTCCTACTTCAAGTATAGAGGAACCACACCCCAACATTATAGGGGAGTAGCCACTCTAGAAAAATCATATTTGGAGGACCCACACCCTAACATGACAGGGGAGTACCAACTTCACAGATAGAGGACCCACTCTCTGGTCCAATAGAGAATTAAATACTCTATCTGTCCAACATGTATAGAGGGACCACACCCTATCAGGGAAGGGAATCACTATCTCCTACTATATGAACGATACGAGGAACCCGTTCCCTAATCCAATAGCGGAGTACCAACCTTGGATAATCTACCTCATAGTTATAGAACGCATGCCCACAACATTGGGAGTTCTATCTCAACAAAATCAGAGAGTTAAGGGAAACCCTCTCCCTAATCCAATAGGGGAGTACCAATCCCAATGTATCTCTTCACAAAACACATTGATCTACAACATCGGTTAATCAGTATTAAAATGAGTTCCATTCTTATTATACCTCATATTTCATCATAGCTGCAGGTAGGGGACATGTGCTCTGATACAATAGGGGAGCACTATCATACCAGCCTAAAGATTCCAGGGGACCCACATCCTAAGGCAGAAGGGAAGGGTACCAACCTTGACATCAACCTAGTGATTCAGCCTAATCAATACCCATGGTCAAGCACCGCTACACAAGAATAATTCTCTAAATATGAAACATTGTATCTCCTAGGGAAAAATAGAGTCCACCATCATGTTCTACATGGAAAAATTATCAGGATATTCTATTCAAAATCCTAAATCTAAGTTCCAAATAAAAAGATATGTAAGGTATAAGTTCTCAAGAATATCTCCAAGAAAGTACATAATGTGCATTAGAGGAAACACGATGTGTGTAATCACTGGTACACCTATCCATTTATCCTATTCACACAGCCTAGATTGACCATGTAGGGGTACATGGCATGTAAATCCCCTACATGGTGTGTTCTTCCTCACCCACCATCGAGCAGTGATCCTCTTCCACATGGACCAACCAATAGTTTCCCTCATGCATTGGGTATCCCAATATACATGGCATGTTTTGGCTAAATAGCCACTGGGCCATGTTGTTTTCCCATGCCTATGTTTAGAACCCCGTGGCTCTGTGCTTTTTCTGTGTACTTATACATGACCCTGTACTATCACATGGCTTCCCAGGCCATGTCCTATGGCCACATGACAAAGGTTCACTACATGAAATGTAACCTTAGTACATGGTGTGTAGTCCAAAAAATTCATCTTCCTCCAATAAGAAGAGATACACGACATGTCTCATTGGAATACACACTATGCAGATGATAATCACACTTGAGAGTTACCTTGAGAATTACCTGATTCACCTCCTTTTACCAAAAAACCTATAGATAAACCTAATAGGGATCTCAAGAATTTTTAATATGACTCCAATAACCCTAAAACAAATCATAACAAAGGGGATTAGTACCAAAACTAAAATCCACCAACTTCGGGGGAGAAATGTCAGTGCTTTAGGTGTAGAATGATGCTCGGATCATGATTCTTGTCAATCTGATGATGATTTGTGCAAAGAATGGATATTGGGAACACTTTCTCACTTTGATTCAGCTCATTTTTCATCTGTCACTAAAGGGGGATAGGAGAGGAGAAGCTCTCCTTTTTGTTTCACTTACCCAACATGGGAGTGGGATGGATTTAGGTTATATTTTATTAATTAAATTTTCTTTTAATTAACAATTCCACCACTTAATGATGCACAAACTTGACTCCAAATGAGAACACAATATAGAAAATTTTATGTCATTACTAGAATAAACATGATTTTATAAACTCAACCACAGCCTCAAATTTCCCATATGAGACTCTTCTCACAAGATATTCACATTCCAAGAGAAATCATGTGTGGGTGATTTTTTTAAAACACCACTTTGAGGATATTTTGGACCCGAAATCTCGCGCCAACTCAGAGATTGGATATAGAAATATTCTTAGGAATATTACAAAGTCTTAAAGGTAAAACCCATGTGAATATATGGTTATAATAGTCTTATTCCTAAGTTGTATAAAAATACTTTTTTTAAAAGTGGTAAAGGTAATGTCTCAAGTCTTACATGCTTTATAAGTAATTTGAAAGGTCATTTTTAAAATGAACGTTCATTAAGTTTCAGTTAGTATTTAGGAAATAAAAAAACTTTTATTTATAAGTATCTTTATTCTTGATTTCTATATAATAAATTTCTTAAATTAGTATGGGTGCCTAATTTTTTTATCACTAATCTAGTTGGATTCAAAGTAGCTTGTGTTAAAAAATAGTTATATACATAATCTATTTCATATGAAATCTACCTAAAGAGTTCTAAAGATACATGATATATGGAAAGCAGTTATTCAAGGATCAAGAATGGTGATATTTATAATTTTATATCTTTTAATATATGTGATGGAGGAACTTCCACTTTTAGTTACAACCCTTAAGGTATGTTTAGAGGTTTTGGAGAAGTAGGAATATGAAAATCTATTACAATGTCTAATGTACTATATATAGAGGGATTAAAAAACTATTTAATTATTATATTAAAAGTTTGTGATGATGAAATGATCCTCATGTTTGAAGATAATAAATTTCTTGTTTATAAAGATAATACCATTTTAATTTATGGTAATAAAAAAGAAAATATATACTCAATATATTTTTCAGAACTATCCCAAAAGAATACAAAGTGTTTAAATACTATATAAACACACTATATTCTTTGGAACATGAGGTTGAGATATGTTAACCTTTGAGAATTGTACAATTTTTAAAAACATAGATAGGTTACAAATCTTCCAAAATTAAATTTAAGTAAGTATTTTGTGTGTGATTCTTGTCTAAAGGATAAGCAACATAAATAGATATTTAGATATGTTAACAATATTAACACAACAAGATTTTTATAACTAATTCATCTTGATTTGTTTAGACCCATGAAAACTACTAGTTTATGAGGTAAAAAATAAGTGTTTCTAACTATCGATGATTTTAGTAGGTTTACTTGGACTCATTTCCTTTCTCGTAAAAGTGAAACCCTAAAAAAGTTTATTTCTTTTTGTAAATATATTCAAAACAAAAAAGGAACTTTAATAATTTTAATTAGAAGTGATAAAGGAGGATAATTTTTTAACTTATATTTTGAGAATTTTTTTGAAGATAATAGATACTTTCATAATTTTTAAACACTTATAAAACCAAAATAAAATGATGTAGTATTGGAAAAAATATAACTTTTGAAGAAATGGAAATAATTATGGATAATGAATTCAAATTACAAAAATATTTTTATGATGAACCAGTTAAAAATTATTGATATATTTTAAATATAGTATACATTAGGCCCTCAATAAATAAAAATCCTTATGAACTATTTAAATTAATTAAACCCAAATTGGACACTTTAATGTATTTTATTATAAAGTTCATGTTTTAAATAACAATGATAATTTTTTCATGTTTGATGCTAAAAATGATGCTGGTATTTTTATTAGATATTCAAATATCAGAAAATATTATAGAGCATATAACAATAGAACCATGCCAATGTATGAATATGTTCATTTAAAGTTCATTGAAAATAAAGAAAAAATGAATGCATTTTTTTAATAATCTTGATAAAGAATTTAAAGTTCTTAATTTTGGTCATGATAAACTTGAAAATTAAAATTAGTAAGTTAAGGGGGGTATATATCTTATAAATATGATCCTATTAATTAGACAACTAATATAGATTATTATTTCAAAAATTTAATTATAAATGTTGAATATGGATTAAGAACTATAAAATATATTTTAATATTTTGTGCTAATTTTTCTTTTGTTGTTTATTTTGGCCCTATTAATGTTAAAGAATAATTGAATGATTAAAATTGGATAACTTTTATGAAATATTAACTGAATCAATTTGAAATAAATAATGTACTAAATTTAGTTAAATTTCGTAAATATAAACAATACATTGGAACCAAGTGGGTTTTTAAAATAAAATGGATGAGTTTGGTAATATTGTAAGAAAGAATTCTATGATAGCTTCCTAAGGATATTAATAATGAGATAGTGTTTATTTTGAGGATTTAGTTTTAGTAATTAATAGAATATAATCCATTTGTTTTCTATGAGTTTTTTCTTGTTATCAAAATTATAATTTTTTTCAAATAGATATAAAAAGTTCACTTTTAAATGGTGTTTAAATGGTGTAATTTCTAAAGTGGTGTATGTTAATAAACCATCAAGTTTCAAAAATAAAAAATTACCAAATTATGTCTTACAAAAATATAAAGCTTTTTAGGGTCTAAATTAATATCTAAGAGATTGGTATGATAAAATAACAATAATTTTATTGAAAAATGATTTTATAAAAGGAAAATTTGATCCAAATTTATCTATAATGAAATATTCTAATGATATTTTAATTCTAAAAATATATGTCTATGGAATTCTATTTGGTTCTAAAAATGATATACTTAGTATTAAAATTTAAAAACTAAGGACAAATGAATTTTATATGAGTTTAAGTGAATTTAAAATTTTCCTTGGTCTTTATATTTTACCCAGAAAAGATGGCATATTTCTAAGTCAAAAAAATATTCTAAAGATATGGTAAAGAAATTTAATCTTGATTCATGTAAGACTATGAGAACTCTGATGTGTACTAGTTCTAAAATGTATTTGGATTAATTTTAAAAATCCTTGAATGATAAACTATATAGAGGAATGAAAATAATACTATATTATTTGAATGTATTAGGGAAAGATATTATGTGTCAAGTATATATGTGTGCAATATTTTAGTCTAATATAAAATAAATTCACTTAAATTTAGTTGAAATAATAATTAGATATGTTAAAGTAACTATTAACACTGGTTTGTTTTACTCCAATTAGAACTATTTGGTCATATAAGTGATAGAATATGGTATGGGGGGGGGGGTGGATAGACTAGATTAAAAAAATTAGGAAATTAATTATCAAAATCAATTAGTAGCAGAAAATAAAAGAAATAACACAAGGATTTTTATAGTATTATGGTCCAAATTGGACCCATTATGATCTTATATATCTCTACTTGATGAGATATATATCGTGCACTATATTGATTTTTGAAAGAAAATTATAACATAATTAAAAAAAACGTTTTCTAGTGTAAGTACAACCAAACGACACCTAGATTTTGTATGAGGAGTCACAAACTAATTAAAAACCTAACTTTAGACACAATGAGTCACAAACCAAAAGGTCATGAATTTAGAATTTGGGAATCACAACCCAAAGATAGAGAATGATTTTGTTTAAAAAATCATAAAGAGAAAGTGAAATCATGTAACAGATGGAAAGAAGTGTTACATACTCAAGAAACCAAAATGAAACAGATAGATGAAGAATAAAACACATATATTGGTTATTGAGTGTCTGATCAACTTGATTTTCTTATCAAAACAATATGAGAATTCATAGAAGTTTTTGTTCATCCTTTGAGATATTTTATAGTAGTAGTGAGAAAATTTCAAAATAGAAAGAATGTATAACACTTCATAATATCAACACCACCACACTATTCATATTATATAACTTGAAAATATGAAATCTCTCATCGAAGAAGTATTTCATTAGTATTATATCACTTTCCAACCCCACAATCGATATATGTTAGAGAATTCAAATTTTAAAAATGATAAAACTAGATTATTGGAGAGATAGAGAGAGAAAAATAGAAATAATAATTTCATAATAATCACTTACATCATGTCTAGTTTTCAAAAAAATAAAGAATAATTCAAACTAATTTGAAACACCCATTAATTAATTTAAATATTCTCTATAATAATAGACAATGAAATATCCCATGAAAAACACAAGTTTGAATTTGAAATATGAAATCCAAATGCATTACATTTAAACCAAGTAGTAAACACGCAAAGAATTTCAAAACATAATAACACTATATTAAAAATATTAAAAAAAAGTTTAAATGAGTTTAATATCAATTAATATAAATTTATAAATAATATAATTAAAGAAAACCATATAAAATAATAAAAATGATTTTTTTTAGTTTCAAGCTGCATGTTTCTTATGTGAAGATGGAACACACATTAATCTTTATAAAATCATGTTTAAAATAATTAAAAACAATTCACATTGGTTATACATAATTAATTTGAATTTATAAAGTCATAAGAATAATTTAAATATTTAAAATAGACCTCCATAAAATTGAGATATGAAAAAATATCTAAAACATTAAAAATTTATATATTTTGGAATAATATGTAGAATTTCACTAAATTGTGTAGGAAAATTCAAATAAGTGTTTTTTCACATAATAATTTTTCTATACATAAGATAATTGACCAAATAGAAAAATCAAATTAATAGAATTAATATAGGCTAATTGAAATATGCGAAATGATGTAACCGATTCATGTATGTGAATTTATATAAAGGATTCATGTAGGTGATCCATGTATCCAAATTTCTAAAATCTATAAATATATAGACTTATCTCTCCATTTTTAAAACTACAAAAAATATAAGGTTTAAAATAAAAAATAATGGACCATATGATACAAGGTAATAATTTAGATACAACTATAAATTTTGTATAATTTTTTTCTTAACCCAGGTGTTTTTAAAACATGTATCACGAGCCACTGTAAATTCATCTATTGTTAAAAATTATAATTAAATGTAGTGAGTAGAAATTTTTAATTTTTTTTTTTGATTAAAATAATGGGAAATCTTATACAAAATAAAAATTTATGCAAACTAAAGGTTAAACAATTAAGTTAACATCATCTACGATATACAATAGGTTTTAAATAATAATATAGTAAACTAATATGTTCAAAAATTAAGCAATAGTAATATAAAAACAAATTCTATATTTCACAAATTTTATGTAAATATAAAAAATTTTGTATATAAACATACTCAAACTCCCCCAAAATTCATTTCATATAAATGAAAATTTAAGTCTCTATCAGAGAAAGTTCAATTTTTTTTTCAAACTTAGAAAATTCTAAATGATTAGTAAAGATGTCTATAACATGATTATTGGTAGGGATAAATTAAAAAAAATATCAACCTTATTCCCATGATCTCTAATAAAATGAAATCTAAGATTGAAATAATTTTTTGTAGAATTATGTAAATGATTTTTAGAAATAGAAACTATAGATGTGTTATCATAGTAAATAGGAAATCTATCAAGATAATTATGAAAATCACATAATGTTTTTTTAATCCATAAACTTTGAGGACAAAAACTAGAAGAAAAGATATAATTATCCTCTGAAGTAGATAGATAAATCGATAATTTATTCTTAGAAGACCAAGAAATTAAATTTTTTAAATGAATATGATAGATACCCAACCTCATTTGGTGGCACTTTTACCACCTATAAAATTAGAGTCAAAATAAGATATTAAATCAAAAAAACTATACTTAAAATAAAAAAAACTAGAGTTAATTTTTTTTAGCATATCTAATTATAATTTTCATAGATTTAAGATGACTCTATTTAGGATCATCTTTAAATATTATACATATAAAACACTAAGAATGATATTTGGTCTAGATGTAGTTAAATTAAGAAGTCTGCCTATAATGAATCTATAAACTTTAATATCATTATATTTACCAGATGCATCAACATCTAATATATGACTAGTACTCATAGAAGTTTTCATAGATTTCAAGAATTGAGACAAAAAAATTTAGGCAACTATTTAACATAAATATATTTATTAATAAAAACCCCATATTTCCTTTGATAAATTTAAATTCCAATAAAGAACTTTAATTCTCCCATTAAGCTCATTTCAAACTGAGATAACATCAAAGTAGAAAACTCAATACAAATAGATTCATAAGAAGAACCAAAAACTATATCATCACTATAAATTTACAAAATTAAAATATAATTAGAAATTGTTTTTTTGAAAAATAGGATCAAAACTATAATTTTTGAAACCATTATTCACCAAAAATAAAGAAATTCTCTCATACTAAGCATGAGTCGCTTTTTCGAGAACATTCAATGTTTTATATGATTTAAAAACATTATTTGGAAAATTTTCATTTTCAAAACCTAGGGGTTAATTATAATAAAATTATTTAGATATAAACCCATTTAATAAATAAATTTTTACATCTATTTGGTATAACTTAAAACCTTGAAAATAGAGAAAATTTAATTATTTTAGAATAACCTATAGAATTTCACTGAACTACATAGGAAAATTCACGTTGGTGTTTTCCATGTAAGTATTTTTCTATATGTAAGTTAATATACCACATAGAAGAATCGACATAATTTAATTCACATAGGTGAATTGATTTTGGTGAAGCAACATAAATGATTAATATAAGAGAATCTGTGTAAGGGAATAACAAAGGTGATTCACATATCAAAATGTCTGAAATCTGTAAACAGATTAACTTATATAGTTTCAAACCTAAAATACACCTAGTTAATAAAATAATAAACTTTGGGTCCAGTTGAACTATAATTGGAATCTTTTATTTTTTTTCAAATAATCAAGAATCACCTTAATTAAACCTCTATATCCTAGGTTATGATTAAAAAAAGAAGCAAAATAGTTCTGAAAAATGGTAGAATTCAGACTGAAAACATACAATAATTTCTAATCATAATCATACAAGATAGAGATCATTTAATATTTTTATGTATTCTAATAAAATTCATATAATAATCTTATATTTCAAAAAAAGATTTATTACTAAATTTAGATTTTTTATCCCAATATATGGTCATAATATAGAAGGAAACAAAAAATGAAAAAATGACTATGTTGTGAACAAATAAGCTATACAAATTTTGATTTTTCTACATGGTGTGTAATAAAATGGATACCGAGAAATCCTTAAAACATGTATAAATTATATTTTAAGTTCCCAAATGACGTATTTATCCTAGTAAAACTTCATGACACTTATAGAACTTGTTTTTGTAATCAAAACATGAAATCTAAAGATACATTAAGCAAAGAAATATTATGATATAATCAAGATTAAGCATACTTTAATCAATAAAAATGTCAAAGTATTAATAAATTTAAATTAAATAAAACAAATAAATATTTTTAATTATCAGAACATAATGTGGTTCAAGGAGCCACTCAAAATTCTCCCATTTTTATTATTACAAAACCAAGTATAATTTCAAAAATAAGAACTATTTTAATTTTTTTATCTTATTCTGAATCTAATTTTAGAGGATAAAGAAATGACAAGGAAATAACATCAGGTGTGTGTCACTTACTCATTAAAATTTTAATATAATTTAGTTACAACAAAATTTTCATTTTGATTTTATACAACTGAGGTGGAGTATATTCTTTCTTTAAATTATTGTACTGAAAGTATTTGGATAAAAACACTATATGATTTCAATGTTTATTTAGATAAAATTCCCATATGTTATTATAATACAGATTCTATTTCAATATCTAAAAATAATTTACAACATTATAGGGAAAAATATATTGATGTTTATATTTAATTTATTAAGAGACCATATTAATAAAGGGAAAATAATTCTCATTTTTTTTCCAACAGAAGATCAATATACAATTACCTTTACTAAACTATTTTTTTGTGTGGTTTAGGAAATTAATGTTTGCATTTGGGTTGATGGAAATTTATCTTAACTTATTTATACTTAATTTTATTTTTAAAGTAATAATTTTTTTAAAAATCTATTAAAATGTCTTGAAATCTTGAATTTAGGGGGATTTATCCTTTTCTTTCTAAACCTTTTTAAAATGATAAAATTAACAAGCTTTAAATATTATTTTGAAATTATATGAATGTGTAGTTCTATTTTTTCTATCCTTAAATAGAATTTTTTTACTAAATTTTTTTATTTTTCTACAATTGTGTTGGGGTAATTATAGTTTAATATGTTTAATTTCATTGTTAAAAATTAAATTTTATCAATTTTTTTAATCATATTTATATAAGGGAATAAAATATAGAATAATATAAAAATTTTCAAGCATTAATATATTGAAAGTTTTAAAATGTTTTTTAGTTTTCTAAATTTTATAATTTTACTTTTTGAAAAATTAAAAAAAAAGGTGAAAAAATGATGAATTAATTATTTATTTTTAAAGTAATAAAAGGGGAAGAAATTTTGTGTTGGAAATTTTGATTATTATTATTTTATCATTTTTTGATAAATTAAAATTCCCCTGAATTATTTTTTATTTTATTTTAGTTTTTTAAAATTAAAATATATCACATCTAAAATGTTTTTATTTTAAAAATAGATATTTGTTTTATAATTTCCTTGACAAATTTCATTCTTACAATCAGTTAATTTTGAATTCTTACAGGCATGTAATTTTTTGTTCTGGAGATTAGTAATTTTTTCATTCTTATGATCACATAATTTTTTCCATATGATCCTTTCATTTTTATTCATAATTTAACTTATTTTTTGTTCAAATGGTTATCTAATATTTGGTTCTTCCAGTCAATTATATTTTTCTTCTTCTTATAATCAGTTTTTTAATAATTTTTTAGAAACTTTTCTATACATTTAATTGTTCTTTTGGTATGTTAAACTACCACAAGGTATATATTTTTTAAATTTTAAAACCTATCATGAACCAACCTATAACATGTTATGCTTGAAGCTACCAGGATCATGAAACCTTCCTCATAAATCTTAATTCTACAATGCCTATTTTCCAGTTAAGTATTGAACCTACTATGCATGAACTCACAAGCCACCATGAGGAGTTTTTCAACCTATCGTGTAACACTACCATGACTATATTTCCACACTCATCCCACCACATGAAGTATTCATCCCACTATAAACAATAAAAAAACATGAAGCACTTGACCAACCCATATTGTACTACTATCTTATTAAAACTCTATTAGAGATAAACTTGCGACTTTCAACCTACAAGTTATAGTAGAAGTGGTTTACAATATATCTAGATTTAAGAAGATGAAAATATTTATCATGATTTTTTGGTTTTATTTATACATTATGTGAATAAAAATTCATGTAGAATTTAATTTATAGAATGGATGTTTTACAGAAACTCGTCATTGTGTATAATAGTGAAGAAGATGTACATGAAGCTTTAATTTTTCATATTGCATGTGAAGTTTTCTAATTTAGAATCTCTTACAGTAATGCATGATATTTGCTTGTTATTGATATCATGAATATCATATATAGGAACTTAATTTTTATAGATATTCTACAATAGTTTACAATGAAGATCACATATAGTATATGAAAAAAATGATTTAATAATTTTTAGTATTCGAATTTGTGATCTTCATATAGTATTCCATGTACATAATTATTATGATGGGAGTAGGTTTAGAAATTACGTTATGATGAAGTTGTAAAAGTGCAGTGAATACTACACATATATACATGGTTTTAATTGATGTAGCCAACTTGAAGTATATCAATCCACTAAATGAAAGAGTTATAAATATATAGTACACATGACACCTTCTTATGATAACTGAACCTACCACACACACTCTTCTTACTTTATGTTTTATCTATAGTGAACACATTCAATAGATTTATTATACACACTATACTACATTTTTATTTATCTTTTAGTTTTCTATTTAATATAATTTTACAAAATTTATTTTCAATATATTATTTTATCTATAGATATTTTAAATAATACCTGAATAATGATTATTGTTTTTTAGTTTAAATTCTTTTATTATATATTAAAACCACTATATACTTTATGATACCCTGTTTTAACATTGTTTTAATATTTTAAATTACTATAATTTTATTTTATATATTCCTAATTATTTTTTTTGTTATAAAATACATATATTTTTTAATGATCATATTTCAATTGTTTTGGATCCATTTCATGCAGGAGCATGAGAATTCTATGATAATGATCATGATATTTAAAATAAATAGTAACAAGATATTTCCCATTTATTATTTTATAACATAACATTATGTGATTTATTCTCAAGAAGTTCCCAAGTCCTTGAGAAGATATTAGATTTAATGATTTGATATTATCTATTGGCATGCTGAAAGGCACTGTCTTGGGTACTCTCAAATGAAGTGTGATTTTTTGGTAGTTTAGTGCAGCAGAGTGGCTAACCATAGTCATCTCTCAAAGAACAAAGTAAACTAAAACAACTTATTAAAGTTATTCCAAAAAAATAAAAGAGAATAAAAACAATACTGAAAAGTGATGATGGTTTTTTAACATTTATAAAAGAATAATAAGTATGCTGAAATGAGATTTCATTTTTTTGTTTTTGTTTTTGAAATTAAACTTGATTAGTAAAACACAATACAGAGATGTTTTTTAGAAAATATTTTAAAAGTTATAATTGATATAACACTCCCTCTTCACTAAATTATTTATCATTATCATTTAAATTAACATCCACTTAATTATAATCCCATAATTTGTTAACAGTTGAACCCAATGGGAGTTAACTTAACAACAAAGATGAAATTACATAAACCCTTGGCTAGCTTCCAAACATGAAATCGTAGCACCTTGCTTTGATTGATGATATTAGGCTAGCTTATGGTCCGTGGTTAATTAGATCAAATATCCACTCTGGAAATCAGTATTAATTGAGTTTAGGGATTATATTTTAACTCTATAAATTTATCCCTTGTGGTCTTGTATTAATGATTAAGATCGCACTCTCACAATTTACACAAATATCGACCTTGCGTGTTTTTGTGTTAATTATTCAATTGCTTGTTTTGTTTCATTTAAATTGAAAACTCAATTAATAGATCATATTAGGTGAATTAAAGTAGATCATTTATTTAAAATAAATAAATGAATGAGGTTATAGGTAGATCGATTACTAAAGAGAAGAAATCTTCTATTGGCTATGTGGTCATCATAGAAACGTTTTGCATGTGCAGAGGTTTAGAAATGGTAGAACCCAATATTGTTTCTACTCTCAATTCCAGACCAATTAGGAAGATTAATATAAGAATAAATTTGAAAAAAACAGAAGAAAAGGGAAGAAATAAAATAAGAACTAATAATTTTATTACGCAAATACATACATTACAACACGAAGAAGAAGAATATGGATTCGATGAGTAGATCCTTGCTTCAAGAGCTACCCCTCTTACAATGGTTGTATAATTTGAGTGAAAACAATTCTGTTCTACCTTTAATATTCTAATTCATATCCCAACCCCTCCAAATAAGAAAAATACATATTTAAATAGTTTAGGGGAGGTTAGGTTAAAAGTGGTTTCAATTGTGAATGAGAAGATTCTGCCAAATATTTTAATTCCAATTGCAACGTCTTATTGACCACCAAAACTCATGAATTATAAGTTATTACAGAAGGATAATTTTTGATAAATTGGGTTATCAATATCATCCCAAAATTTGGCCTCAATACATACATTGATGTTGAAGATATGGCCCAAACACTACAATGATGTCCAATCAGGTGTGTCCAACTCACCTTTGACTTAATGGCCCATTTAATCTATCTAAATTCATGCTTCAGCACTAGTGTCCTGAATAAAAGTTTCCTACCATTAAGTGAGGAACAATATTACAAAATGTTTTGTTCAAATAAGTCATATTAAAATATATATGTACGAAATACTATATTGAATTTTAAAAGGGTAAAACTAGAATTTTCATCAAATTTTAAAAAATGAATGATCTAATCCCAAATATTCAATAAATGAAAATATTTAGCATAATGTGAGGAAATTATATAATTTATTATCAATAAAATATTCAATAAAATTGTGTTTTATCAACTCCCCCACACTTACCCTTTTCCACTCCTGAGAAAAACCTCATATCATGTTTTCGAAAAAATTATGACAAGATATGCATATTCAAATTTATCAATCCACAATGAAAATATAGGAAAAGTAAGAATCCCATAAAGAGTCAATATCAATATCAATAAATTTTAAATTTATTTTCTCATAAATTGTGTCAAAAAAAATCCAATGGGATTTATAACACTAATCCTAGAGAAACAAGTCATGGGTCTACCATGCCTCAAATTCTCCATGTGTGTGTGTGCTAAGCATTCCAAGCTCATAAATCCACCCTTTATTCAGTATATTCAGGACAAGTAAAACAATTATTATTATATGGTTTAATTCACTGAACTTATTCTATATTCCTTTGAAATATAATTTCAATACCCACTTACTTAAGCACTCTTTAAAGTCAAACCTTAAGCTCCCGAAATAGATATCCCCATATGTTTTACATTTCATCACTCCCCTCATTTATTATTATTATTTGTTTGTTTTCTTAAGTTTCACTTAGAACAAATCTCACACTCAACTCTCAACTTTTGTTTGATCTCTTCATGAAACTAATTGTAATAGTTATAACAATATCAAAGGTAGATGAATAGTGGTTTGTGACCTATCAAAGACACAACCCATATTTATTTTAAGGGTGTAAAAAAGTAGGATAATAGGTACACAGGCATAGTTCAATTCGGTATAGTAATGAAACCGATTGAAAGAGAAACAAATGTGTGGATCAACCAATTATTTTTTTATCTAAATTGACTATACCTTCAATTGAGTACGAAAAATTTCCCAAGTAATGGTTGAGTGAAAATTTTTGTGGAGAAATTAATGACACAATTTACCATAAACAACTATCACAAATAATGATGTCAAAATCTAAAATGTTTTATAACGACACATTCATTTGTATCATCGACGACTTCAATTTTTATAAAAATCAACCATTGATGATAAAATATTACTCATTATTATAATTCTACCAATGAATTTTTAAAACATGCATTTTTTATATTTTTTACATGATATAATTGTTTTTTTTTTGTTTTTTTTGTTGAAAATTTCACCAAAAACATAATAAAAAATACACACAAAATACACACAAAACACACAAATAAAAATCCTAAATATTAGCCCCAAATTTGTTTCCCCTCCCCTACACTTAAAATATTGAATTTTACTCAATGTGAACCTATGAGATGATATATGCACATGAAATATATAATTTTAAATAAAATACATAATATAAATGTGAAAGGGTTAGGAACAACCTAATTTTCTCAAGTGATGATGGGGTCATGAAACATGATGAAATCCACTGCATCAGTAGGACGTCCCTCAATGTATTGCTTCAATCATTTCTCATTGACTGTAATGATTCATCCTGCGTCCTCTTATGTGATCTCCACTATACCATAAATAGAAACATTAGATACAATATAAGGACCTAACCATCTGGAACACAACTTACCAGGCACCAACTTCAGTCGTGAACTGTAGAGAAGGAATTTATCTCCAACACGAAACTCCCTTTTTGAGATCATTCTATCATGATATATTTTTTATCTTTCCTTGTAGATTCTTGAGTTCTCATATGATGATAATTGAATCTACTCAAGATCTTGAATTTGCATCTTCCTTTGAATTCCTGCTTGGGCCGAAGGCATGTTGCATTTCTTTGTAGCCCGATATGCCTGATGCTCTAATTCCATGAGGAGATGACATGATTTCCCAAAAACAATACAAAATGGGGAAATATCTATGGGTGTCTTGTATGCTATCCTATAATCCCATAACGCATCATCCAAGTGCTTTCTACAATCCTTCCAATTCAGCTGCACAGTTTTCTCCAAAATTTGTTTCAACTCATGATTTGAAACTTCATCCTGGCCATTTGTTTGGGGTTGGTATAGTGTTGATGTTTTTTGCGTCACCACATACTTCTGAAAGAGTGAATCCAAATTCTAATTGAATAAGTGTGTCCCTTGGTCACTGATGATGGCGTTTGGTACTCCAAACCTTCAAAAATATGTGTCTTGAAAAAGTCCACTACAACATAGGAATCATCAGTCCTGGTGGCCTTAGCCTCCACACATTTACTCACATAATCAAAAGTAACCAAAATATAAAAAAAATGAAATAGGAAAATGGACCATAAAATTGATTCCCCATAAATCAAAAATCTCACAGAATATTATGTGTTGTTGGGGAATCTCATGTCTCATAGAAATGTTCCCAGTTTGTTGGCAATGAGAGAATGTCTTGAAAAACACATGGGAATCATGGAATAAGATTGGATAATATAATCCTGAGTCTAAGAATTTCCAAGCTATCTATTGGGGTCCAAAGTGTCCTCCACATGAAATTTTATGAAAATAATGTAGAACAAACTCAAAATCATGACCAGGAACAATCCTCCTAATGATTTGATCACTACATATGCACCAAAGGTAGGAATCATCCCACACATAATAACGAGAATCGATTTTTAATTTTTCAACTTGATGTTTCTTTAAATTTTAAGTAATTTCATATGCAACAAGGTAGTTAAAAAAATCATCATACCAAGGATGCATACTTGAGATAGAATAAAGATGCTCATAAGTGTCCCGAAGTGGTACCTAGTTCAAGGTGTCATCCTCTAGTGTGTGAGTAAGACTACTCAAGTGGTCTGCCACCAGGTTTTCAGTCCCCTTATTTTCCTTTATCTCAATACCAAATTCTTAAAGAATAAGAATCCATCGGATTGGCCTAGGCTTTACATCCATCTTCTCTAATAAGCACCTCAGATCTGCATAGTTAGAAAAAAACTACTTTAGAGCCTAATAAATATGAACGGAATTTATCTAAAGAAAATATGATAGCTAGAAACTCCTTTTTTGTGGTTGTGTAGTTTTATTGGGATGAATATAGTGTCTTCGATGCATAAGAAATCACATGTGAACGTCCCTCCACCCCTTGAGATAAGACAACCCCCACTGTGAAGTTGGAGGCATCACACATAAGCTCAAAAGGAAGCTCCCACCGTGGGGAATGTATGATCATTGGAGTGGTGATACACTTATTTATCTCATCAAAGTAAGTCCTACAAGAATCATCAAACACAGAATTAGAATCCTTTTTAAGTAATCATGAGATAGGAAGAACAATCTTACTAAAATCTTTGATGAAGCACCGATAAAATTATGCATGCCCTCTGAGAGATCTAACATCACACACACATGAAGGATAAGGTAAGGATGAAATGATATCTAACTTATATCTATTAACCTCTATCCCATTTTTTGACACTACATGCCCTGAGACAATTCCATGCTCTACCATAAAATGACACTCTTCAAAGTTCAAGACCATATTCTTCTCAATACAATGATTCAACACCTTTCCCAAACTAGAGATAAAATCATCAAATTAAGACCCATACATTGTAAAATCATCCATAAATACCTCTATTGTGGTCTCAATAAAATCGGAAAAAATAGTCACTATGCATCTCTGGAAGGTACCTGGGGCATTGAGAAGTCCAAATGGCATCCTATGGTAGGAAAATGTGCCAAATGGACTAGTGAATGTTGTCTTCTCCTGATCCTCCAGAGCTATAGGAACCTAAAAATATCCTAAAAATCTATCCAAGAAAAAATAATGTGTCTTCCCATATAGTCTCTCAATCATTTGATCGATAAATGGGAAGGGGAAATGGTCCTTATGAGTGGAATGATTTAGTTTCCTATAATCAATACACACATGCCAACTATTTTTCACCATCATCATAAATAACTCATCTTTATCATTTTTAACAACAGTAACACAAATTTTTTAAGGCACAACCTTTATAGGACTTACCCACTGGGAATATGAAATGGGATATATTATACCAACCTTGAGTAAATTTTCAATCTCTTTTTTAAAAACTTCTCGAAGGGTTCAATTGAGTCTTTTGGGTGGCTGCCTAACTAGTTCATCCCTATGCTCCAAAAGAAACCTATGTATGAAAATGGAGGGGATAATACCTGATATATCAACAAAGGTCCACCTGATTTCCCTAACATTCTCCCTAAAAAGATTCAAAAGTTTTTCTTCATGTTTAAAAGGAATATTATTACCAATTATAACAAGTAATATCTCTCCACTTAACAAGTATGAGTATTTGAGATTTGGTGGCAATGGATTAATCTCTAATGAAGGGGGTGATGTATGGGTAGAAAAATTGAAGGAACTGAAATATGTGCAAAAATAACATCATTATTAGATGTAAAATCATTAAAATCAGAGAATAATTCATAAAATCCATCAGCATACTCAACAACCTTGTCATAATCAGACTAAACATGATCAAAATAATAATTTGAATCCATTTTAAAATCAAATATAAGAGAGTATTGTGTATTAGAAATAGGAGTGGAAGTACGCTTAGATATGAAACTAGAACCAATGCTTATAATCTCCCTAAGCATAGGACAATAAAATTCCATGGTGTTTTTATTTAGTGGTTTAAAATGGGAGATAAAAAATGTAGAATGATACTATAAGGGGTACTTCATGGAGTCCATAACATTAAATATCATAATTTTATCTCTAAACTCCCTAGAAAGTGTACCCTCATTAACATTTATGATAGTTTTTTTAGTTTTGAGGAAGGGTCTACCTAATATAATGGGAGCATGAGAACTTACCTGATCATCCTCCATGTTAAGGACATATAAATATGCTTGAAAGATAATGTCTCTTACCCAGACAAGTACATCTTCAAGGACTCCTACAATATATGATGTAGCTCTATTTTCTAACAGTACCACTACTCTCGCCGGCTTTAACTCACCAACCTGTAAGGAAGATAATACAGAGTGAGGCATTAAATTTATGGAAGCTCCTAAATCACATAAATCAAAAAAAGTATAACTCCCCTATGGTTCATAAGATGATGAATGTCCTCATATCCTTGAACTTTGTTGGAATTGCTAGAGTTGGTGTAATGAGTACTGACACATTACATCTAAGATTGATCCTCTCATTTTCCTTAATCCCTATTCGATTGGTACCAAGTTTTTTTAATAATTTGGCATACCTTGGTATTTGTTTAATAGCTTCAAGTAATGTGATGTTGATCTCCACACGCTTGAATGTATCAAATTTTTTTTTGGATCACCTCTTCAGCCATATTTTTTATTTTAACAACTCTATTTGAAAAAAGAAGGGGTTTAGGAGGAATATAATCAATCTTTTTCTTACCTTTATCTCTCTCCTTAGGTTTCTCAACTGTTGGTGTGGAATGGGCCTTTTTTGGTGTTGAGGTGAATCCCAATGGAATGGTAGGTACAGATGTATCATTCATTTTCTTCCCACTTCTCAATGTGATGGAACTAACATTCCCCTTGAGATTTGGAGTAGGTTTGGAAGGAATATTTCAAGAGTTATTACTTACCATTTCATAGAGGGAAGTGGAAATATGGATCATTTGTGTCTTTAACTCCCTCAGTTCCAAACCTTTACTCTTTAGCTCATTTTGTTGATTAAGAATAATTTTATTAAAAAGGTCATTAGTTTTAAAATCCACCTTGGGTGTGGGATTACCTTGTTGTTGGATTGTTGATTATTGGGATTCAAATCTCCTTGGGGTTATTGGAAACCCTGCTAGTATGGTGGAGTCTGCTGGAAGTTTTGTTGAAAAGGGATCCTTTGTTGTTGTCCACAACCATACCTAATGTCTGGTTGATCCTTCCACCCTTGGTTGTATATTTTATCAAAGGAATCAATCTTATTTTGGGGATATTATTGTTTTTTCTACTGATATGGTATCCTAGAAAACACTACTACACAATCTTCTGTTTCTTATAGTTGGGGGAAAGAGTAAGTTGGATGGCTTGTCTTAGTGTAAATGCCACAAGGCCTTGATTAAGGGGGTTGGGATTTCTTTTGAGCCAAATCAATCATCCTCACCATAGTGTTCAATTATTCCAACATGGTATCTATTAAATTACTTTCAAGAGAAGGACTTACTTGATGTCCTCCCCTGACATGTGGTGTACCTCAGTCAACAAATTGTTGGGAGTTTTGAGCGATCTTGTCAATCAATGCATGTGAAAATACTAGTGTCTTATCCACCAATGCTTCTCCATCCAAGAAATCCACCATGCTTCTCCCCATAGGTGTGAGTCCTTCATAGAAGTATTGGATGAGGAGTTTCTCACTGATTTAGTGATGCAGACATCTTGCATGCGACTTCTTGAATCACTTGTTGTACTCATACATTGACTCCCTTTGGGCTTGCTTGATCACTATGATCTCCTTTAGAATGGATGCGGTACTTGATGTTGGAAAAAATATCTATAATAAAATATTTTTCAAATCGTTCCAACATGTTACATCTTCTGGCTGTAAATAATACACCCAATCCTTTATAGCTCCATCAAGTGAAAGTGGGAACACTCTTTGTTTAATTTGATCATCCGAGAAATTTCTTGGATTAAGGGTTAATAAAACCACATTAAATTATTTATGGTGTTTTTTTGGGTCCTCACCAAATAATCCATAAAACTTTAGAAGATGGTGAATTAATCCAGATTTTAGTTCAAAGTCCAATTCGAGATCTGGGTATGAAATAAAATTTGGTAGATAATTAATATCTAGTGAAACCAATTCTTGAATTGTTCTATTAAGTTCATTGTTATTTTTTTTAGACATTGGTTATTTTTTATGTTTTATTTATAATTATTTCCAATTTCAATGTTGTTAGAGTATAGGAATTCTCTAACTGGTTGAATGTTGAAACTACCCATAGACTGAGAATGTCAGATTCGATCATGAAGGCTTTGTTAAATCTAAGGGTCAAGATCTAAAATATATTCAGGATTAGTTTATGTCACAAATCATATAAAAATATAAATAAGTAAATTGGACCATAATAAAAATGATAACTTTGAGTCGATGGTCACAAAAGAGGAAGAAGAAAATAAAAGAAGTGGAAAAAATTCAGACAGGGTAAAGAAGGAAGAAAGAAGAGAAGAAGAGAATAAAATGTAAAATAAAATAAATACCTCTAATTGGATGAAATAATTACATTCCTCCCCATAAATGGTTCTAATTTGAAAGGTATTTTCATGGGAACTCTCAAATGAAGTGTTATTTTTTGGGTACTTGGGTGCAGTAGAGTGGCTGACCAAGGTCGTCTCTAAAAGGAATAAGTAATTAAAAAAAATTCTTAAAGGTATTCTAAAAAAAAAATAGAATAAAAAAATGAATTAAAAGTTATGAGGTGGGTTTTTACCATTTATAAAAGAATAATATGTATGTTGGAAGAAGATTTCATTTTTGGTTTTTTTTAAAATGAAACTTGATTATTAAAACAAAATACGATGATATTTTTTTAGAAAATATTTTAAAAGGAGTAATCGATATAACTCTAACTATTCACTCAATTATTTATCATTATCATTTAAATAAAAATACAATTAATTATAATCCCATAATTCTTTAACCCACAAACCCTACGGGAGTTAACTTAAACACAATGATGAAATTACTTAAACCCTAGGCTAGCTTCGGAACATGCAATCACAACACCCTGCTTTGATTGATGTTCTTAGGTCAGATTATGGTCAGTGGTTAATTAGAGAACATATAAACTCTATAAATGAGGATTAATTGATTTTAGGGATTATATTTTAACTCTACAAATTTTTCCCTTGTGGTCTTGTATTACTGATTTAGATAGCACTCTAACAATTTACACAAATCTCAACCTCACGTGTTTTTGTGCCAATTGTTTAATTGCTTGATTAGTTTCATTTAAATTTAAAAATCAATTAATATATCATATTAAGTTCATTACATTATCTCATTGATTCAAAATAAATGAATTAAAGATGTTAAAATTAGATCAATTACTAAAAAGAAGTATTATTCCATGGGCGGTGTAGTCATCGTAGAAATGTTTTGCATGTGCAAAGGTTTAGAAAGGGTAGAACCTAATCTCATTTCTAATCTTGATTACATACCAATTTGGAAGATTAATAGAAGAATAAATTTGAACAAAAAATAAGAAAATATAAGAAATAAAATAAGAACAAAGAATTTTATTATGCAAATACAAACATTACAACATGAAGAAAAAGAAGAAGAAGGCTTCGATGAGGGGATCCTTACTTAAAGAGCTATCCCTCTTAAAATGGTTGGATAATTTGAGTGGAACCAATTATCATCTACCTTAAATATTTTAATTCACGTCCCAACCCCTCCAAATGATATATATATATATATATATATATTTATATTTATATAGTATAGGGGAGGATCGGTTAAAAGTGGTTTCAAGTGTGAATGGAAAGATTCTTCCCAATAATTTAATCCCAATCGCAGCGCCTTCTTGACCACCAAAACTAATGAATAATATATCCTTCCAAACAGATAATTTGTGAAAAATTGGGTTTTAGATATCCTCTCAAAAGTTTGGCTCACTACATGAAAGGATGTTGAAGATATGGCCCAAACACTATAATGATTTCCAATCGGGCTCGTCCAGATCACCTTTGACTTAATGTCCCATTTACTCCATCCAAATGAATGCTTTAGCTCAAGTGTCCTGAATAAAAGTTTTATCCCATTAAGAAAGGAACAATATTACAAAATTTTATGTTCAAATAAGTCATATTAAAATATATATGTACGAAATACTACAGTGTATTTTAAAAGGTAAAACTAGAATTTTCATCAAATTTTCAAATGAATGATCTAATCCCAAATATTCCATAAATGAACATATTTACCAAAATTTGAGGAAATTATATCATTTATTATCAATAAAATATTCAATAAAATTGATTTTTTTCACATAAAATCAAGGGGGAATGTAATTAAATAAACCTGACATGGTTTATTCAAGCATAAGACATAGAAAAATATGACATTCATATGGTAATTATGAAGTGATGAATACCTACCATGAAAACTATTTAATTGGTGAAATCCTAAATAAAATTCATAATTTGATCATATACTACTAAATTGACTAAAGTTCTTGAGTTTCACCGACATTAATCTTCATTTTCTCAACTACAATTCTTAATATCTTTTGGGATTTCATTTGTGTATTTTTTATTCTTATATTTTTTTCAAGTTAGTTTATGATTTTTTTGTATCCAAAATCAATTATTATAAGTTATTAATCCTATTCAAAATTAATTTTGGGTTGTGAATCCTAAACAAAATTCAGGTTGGTTGTAACTCCTGTAAAAGTCAGTTGGGTTATACCACTAGGTGAGAAAAAAGTACGACTATAGCTAGGTTACCATTCCCTATCAAAAGTGAGTTACTTAGTGAATAAAATTATTCTAACCATGTAGAGGATATTTAAGAATAGATATAGGATATTTGTTATATGAAATATTATAAAATATCAAATTCTCTTTTTTTTATTTTTGGCAACATTATTTATTTTCATTGTTGCCCTATTTATTACTCTATTAATTTTAATTTGATTAAATCCTAAAAAAAAGATTATTCACCCAATCTATTGTGTCTTTACATATCACTTGGACCTAAAAGGGCCTAGTTACATTGTGAATTTTGAAATTATAGATATAATTAGAGCTATATCTTACTGATTAGGTATTCCACCCTACTTTTCTAAAGAAAATGATGCATTCCATGTTTCCTTATCGATGATATACATGCTAGATCCAATGAATATACTAAAATATGTGGGAAGCAAGTCAAAAAATCAATGTATTATAATGAATATCCTATCCATATTATTGGAACTTGAGATCATGTGTTGTCGAATCAGACAACTTGGCTGGTGAAAGTCATTTGGAGAAATAATAAACTCGAAGAGGAAACATGAGATCCTAAATAAGATACGAGGAAGGAATACCCATAGTTTTTTATTAATTTACATTTATCCAATTTTTATAATTAAATTATTTTAGTGGATAGAATGTAATATTTGATACCCAAATATAATAGGTAATCAATGTAACACCCCATTATTTCATAGTACATTATTTTTCAAAGTAATTCAATAACTTGCACTACACGCAACACCGGGTTCGAGCGCACCCCAAGATTACCAAACTAGTCGTTCAAAAGCGGTTATGAATAGTATTAACTGAATATTGAACTATATATATTTTTTATAATTTTAGAATCCATATTATGAGTTTCTTGGACATAATGTAAGAATAAATTCATTTTTTCAGATAAAAGAAGTATTTATTTCAAAAAATTCACTTTTACCGCCTTTTAATGATGAACCCCTTTTAAATCCAATATTTGAAACTTTTATATATTATATTTTAAAAAATAAACTTATTATTTAGAATCGGGACATAATAATTTAGTTTCAATAAATTTTTTGTGTTTTTATGATAAATTTCATATTTGGGTGAATAGTGAAAAATACTATATTTTAACTGAAAACAACTTTTTTAGTCAAAATATTTTATAGTGTTAAATTATAAACTATAATGGTTTGGAAGTATAAATATATTATATTTTTATCATTTAATCCAATTCTGGTCATTTTAAGTAATTTCACTTTGATATTGGACATAAATAAGTGTCAATATTTTGATAGATATGGTTTCTTAAAAATATGCTTTTTGGTTTTGACAACGGGAATTAATTTTAAATCAATAAATGAAAATTATATGTTTTGAATTTGGTAAAATAGACTTCATTTTTTAACTTATAATATCATAATTATCTTTGGGTGAATTTTTAGTACTTTTTTGATAACTTTCATATTTTGATGAATAGTGAAAATTACTAAATTTTAATTAAATTTATTTTAATCAAAATAATTAATAGTGATAAATTATTAATTTTAGTGGTTTTAAAGTATAATTAGATTATATTTAACCATTTAATACAATTTTGGTCATTGGAAATAATTTCACATTTAAACTGGACATAAGAAAGTGTCAATCTTTTGATAGTTATTATTTCTTAAAAACATGCTTTTTATTTTGACAACAGGAATTAATTTTAAATTAATTTCTTCAACTTCTGTGTTTTGAATTTGGTAAAATGGATTCCATATTTAGAATCAGTAGTTCCAAATTGTGTAAATAGTTAACTTTTATTTTTAGACATTTTGAATAATTACTTCGGTAAATATTTTATTTACCATGGTTAAAGGGTAAATCAGGTAAATAAGGGTAAAAAAATAATATTATAATATTATTAAATTACCCTAACACGTGTCCTAACCCTATTTGTTGATACATGTCAGACCATGGGAATCTTTGGGTCGATTTTGGGACCCCATGGAGCCACTTGTATGTGATAATGACACTTTATATTAATTAAGTTAAAGTAAATACAAAAATGAAATAAGCATATATGTTTTAGAAAAACAATTTTTACATAGAGTAATATATGTTATATTTTCGACTATAAATATTCATTATAAAACTAAATATATTTCTTAAATAATGATATTTTATTTATAATTTTTAGACATTGAATAATTAAATTTATTTATGACACAATAATGATGCAGTAGTTTTCTTATTAATTAAAGAATAAAATAATTGGTATTATAAATGTTAAAATAAATATAATTTGAATGTTTTGATGACATAAAAAAATTTTATTGGTTAATATGACATGTTATGATTATGTAAATGATTTTATTTTGAATTAATAATGTTGTTAAGACTTTAACAAAAATCAATTATTAAATAGTGCCAAAATTGACATAAAGGAGATCTTAAAAAAATATTATATTATTAATTGATATTATATTCCTAAAAAATATAATAATTAAAAATAGGACTTATATAATGATAGTTTTATCATTAATGGACCACTTGGGGGTCTCTTGGAAGTATATAGTAAGTTTATTAACTATATAATATAAAAATACAAAGAGACATGGTAAATGTCAAACTATTTAACTAAGAGTTAAATCAAAATGATAAAGTTAATATAGTAACCCAAACTTGTCAAAAACCTATTGGTTTAGTGGTTTTAGACCAATAACCACATTAAAATTTAAATAATACACTTTTTATCCATTATAAAATGACTAGGAATTTATTATAAAATAATATATCTAGCTTTTCCAAAGGTACCCCTCACCCCTCTTATAAAAGGGAACTCCCCCTTCTCTCAAAATTCACACCTTCAAATCCTTTTGGATTGGCCAAACCCTGCAAAAATATTCTCTAAACTTCTCTCAATTCAACCTATATGCATTAGTTTGATCAGAAATCCAACATAAGGATCCCTTTTGATCAAATCAAAAGGAAGAACCCGAAGAAGAGGTAATGTTTTCACCACCCTTTTTCAAGTTCCTTTCTCTTTCCACTTCTTCTTTCTTTGTTATTTACATTCTAAAATAATTACTCAAGTAGATTCTATGTACAATCATGTTATTATAAATATGGTACAACCATATCCAGTATTCTATCCATCCTTTGAATGACATGTCACCATACGTGGGTACATACAGCTTACCGTCTCTACGTCGTGGTGTAATTGTTATTCAAATTTTTTATTTGGATGTGTATGATAATGATGTCTAATTGAAGTAAATAATAAATATAAAATTATAATTATTCTTTATATATGATATAACATCCAATTATATATTATTTTAATATCAAAATAATGATATTGTCACTCGTGCGTACGTACGGACTACCGTCTCCACGAACGCGATGAGATTCATCCCCCATCGTATCCATTCAAGTATAATTCTCATATAATGATTAGAAATAATGTTTATGGACTTGATATCATCCTGGATATGAATAATCTACAACCTATCCATAACAAAAACGACTTATGTAATAAAACATATAAAATAAAACGAGTAAGTTAATACCCGAAACGAAGATAATACTAAGATATTATTAACAAAGAAATGTTAAAAGATCATATATGATATCATATTAATGTATATGATTCTTGTATAATTTAATAAAAATTATTTCACCATTATAAAGGAGGTTAAACTACCCTCGACCAAGGAAAAGTATAAGGTAAGGCTTAATTTCACAATCTCTTTATTATCTAAGGTTGTTTATATGTAATTATCTAATGGGACCTATTTATCATCCACATCCATGTTTCTTAAAAATGTATTCCAAATTTTTTTTACTATTTAATAGACTATGGGTTAAAGTCATTTATACCCTTTTTTTACTTTTTATAAAATGGTTTGAAAGGAATCTTTCTGTCGTTTTCCAAACAAGGTCCTTTTTAACCTTTTCAACAAAATTAAGGTAAGAATGTCTTTTTTTATACAACAGGTGCCGCTATTTTCCACCATTATAAAATCATCGAAGCTTCCCTTACAAGATTATAATAATATTTTAAAATAAAATATTTACTTTTATAATTATGTGACTTTTAAATGATTTTAAAAAAAGAGATATTTCTCTCAAATAGTTTTTTTCATCTATGTCAACATCCTTTGATGGATTTTAAGCTATTTAAAGTTGATTTATTATGATACAAAACTTTCATATTGTATTGAAGGTTATGTGATATGTTTGAATGTGGATGTGTTATTTTTATACCATTCATGGTTTATGGAGAAAGTATTGACATTTTGTATGCTAGTTTTAATAAGAATGTTTATGTTATGTTTAAACCTATTCATATGAAGAATGAATTGTTCTTAATAAGTGACGGGTGAAGCCTGCTATAGCTCATCGATGCATCGGTAGGTCTCATGAGAAAAACTAGTGTCTTGGCACAAGGCCTTGACAAAATCTTATTTGTAGTCTTAGCACAAGGCCTTGACTATGTGGTTATGATAGTCTGGCATTATGCATTCCATCATTTTGAAAGTGGTTATTGATATTGCATGTGATTATTAGATTAATAGAATATCCATGTGAATAAGTAAATGGAATTATTTCATTTTATTTCTTCCATATTATGCTGAAGTTAATGTTTAAAAGTCTTTTGTTTTAGTTATACATTGCCTTAGATTTTTATGCTTATTTATGAAAGTTTCCGCTATATTGTTTTCCTTACTGGGAATCTGAGCTCACCCCTTTCTATGTTTTATTTTTCCCAGGATGTGAAGAAGTATTTTATGAATAAATTAAAGGGATAATATGAGGGGGTATGAGTGTGGTATATGGAGACAAGATGTTGTTGTAGTTTTTCATTTTATGTTATAATGTAAAATTTATGAATGTATCTAGTGATTCCAAGGATACTAAACTAATTGGTCTTTCGAGACTGGATCTTTTGTGATCATGAAAATGTTATTTAATAATGCACTGACTATAGGTAAATGGGGTCAAGGAGTTACAATTGGTATCAGAAGAATTTTAGAACAAACCTTGGAAGCTATATTTAGATAAACTCTGATTAGAGCACATATCCCTAAGATAGACTTTGAGGATTAGTATAGAAGTACTTCCTAGAATTTTGGTATTATAGATATTTTGTGAGTTTTATAAGCAATACATCCATGTCTGGATATGAGCAGGTAGAGGCGGCTCTGGCACAGATGTACCTAGGGGTAAAACCCGAAAACAACACTTTGAGCTAGACTCGAATTGGAACTGGTGCATGACAATGGGCCTTGCTGCACTCTTGGTTATGACACTCCCGGGGGATATGCTTAGGATAATTCACATTTTCTTTACCAACCATTATGAAGGGTTTATGAGTATATACTTCCCCAAATATTTTTTTTATGATTATGGATTATATCCATAAACTGTTCAATCTAGGTTAGGTATTTTACAAGTTTGGAACTATTCATTTCAATTCATAAACTGACCTAGTGTATACCATTGTATAGAAATGGCACCCAGTAGAAGGAATTTGAACTTCAACAATACATATGATCCAAAGAGTAAGAAGGATCATATATTTCACAGTATTAATCCAACATTTAGAAGGGAAATTATCACCCATTTATTGTCAACATATGAAGAAATATTATCATGTGTTAATAATATAAGTAAATAATTCTATTAGTCCTATGGATTTTAAGGGAAGCAAGAGAAGAAAAGGATGGAAGAGATAAAGATGGATAAAGGGAAGAGAGAAAAGAAGAAATTTTACATATGTGATAATTATGGGAAGAAACACCCTGGAACTTTTCTGAAGGGAATATGAGTTTGTTATAAGTGTAGAGAAAAAGGACACCATGTACGTGACTGCAAGGGTAAGAAAAAGGTTTCAAATGTACAATGATTCATCTGCAAGGAGTTGGGACACTACGTGAACCAATGTCCAAATCATCAGACTATGCCCCAAATGCTGCTATTGGACAATAATCAAGTTATGATACTACCAAATATGAGGAGTAATGATTATATTTCTTATGTTGTTATTACATAATTATTTCATTTGAGTGTTGTATCAACAATGTACTGGTTATAATAATTATGGAGTATATAAGGATTTTACTACAATACTATTTCATTAAAGACATGAGATTTTGTAGAACCAAGAAAAGTGACTCAATAGTAGGTTAAAATTTTGGAAAATATATGGTTGAGAGAAAGATAAACCATAATATGGTTCTGATACTGAGGTAGTGATTTTGGAAAAATACATGTTTGATTTGGATAAATTATATTGGATATTCTTGACTACCTTGAAACTGATTAATGATTTGTATATTCCATCATTTTTTGAGTTTACAAAATTTTTGGATAGAAGGAGTATATCCAGTATTCTATAATGAATAAGGGACCATGAATGTAATTAATAAGGTTTTATGGTAATTCATGATGTTGTAGTGTTTTAAAAGAATACATGATGAAGGTGTTCACATGTTATTACATAGAAAAAAAGATTTTCATTGTGTTTAACTTCCTTATAAATTTTGGACTGTGAGTTTTGAGAGAAGTATTTTGGATAATTATAGTTTGATATAATTTTTTGATTTCCATAAAAATGACAACCTAGAGGTTAGGTGGCAACCCATCGCATTCGGCAAGGCCGTGAGACTTGAACCCGCAACCGAAGGGTGACAAGGGTGTATCACCTACCACTGACCCACGTGATTTCTTGGATTGAATAATTTAGTTTTTTAAAGGGTCTGGTAGATGAATTATAAATTCATTTTTTTGGAACCCTATACGAATAGGATAAGTAGAATATTTTTTTTATTTCTATTATCTTTTAGAGTGAAAGATGATTTTGTGGTAGAAATTAGTTAAAGGATGGAACTATACGTGTTAAGTATATATATATATATATTTATTCTCTTATTCTATGAATAAATTAATTCTTAAAATTCAGGTAAGGTATCTTAAAACTAAAAATGTGTTATCCTAATACCTTATGTTTTGTGGAACTAATGATATTTTAAATCATCATAGATTGATGGTTTTGAGGCCCTCAATTCTAAAATTGTTTTTGACTGATGACCTCAATCACTCCCTATAAATATTTAAGTTTTTCCTCCAATTATGTGTCTCTAATTTCCACCAATGTTTTCCTAATCGAGGTCATAATTTGGTGGTTACTTTTTTATTCCCTATTCCTCTAATTAAGACTAATTTTATTAACCCAATTTCTAATGTGGGTTTTCCAGCAAAGGTATTTTCTATTTTCAACCTTTTATTTTCAAAGAACAATTTAAAATTGCGAGGAATAAATTTATTGAAGGAGGGAAGAATGTAACACCCCAAGATTTCATAGTACGTTATTTGTCAAAGTAATTCCATAACTTGTACTACACACAACACCGGGTTCGAGCACACCACAAGATTACCAAACTTGCCGTTCAAAAGAGGTTATGAATAGTATTAACTGAATATTGAAATATATATAAATTTTATAATTTTAGAATCCATATTATTAGTTTCTTGGACATAATGTAAGAACAAATTCATTTTTTTCAGATAAAAGAAGTATTTATTTCGAAAAATGCACTTTTACCGCCTTTTAACGATAAACCCCTTTTAAATCCAATATTTGAAACTTTTATATATACTATTTGAAAAAATAAACTTCTTATTTATAATTGGGACATAAGAATTTAGTTTCAATAAATTTTTGGTGTTTTTATGATAACTTTCATATTTGGGTGAATAGTGAAAAATACTATATTTTAACTGAAAAAAACTTTTTTAGTCAAAATAATTTATAGTGTTAAGTTATACATTTTAATGGTTTGAAAGTATAAATATATAATATTTTTACCATTTAATCCAATTTTGGTCATTGTAAGTAATTTTACTTTGATATTGGACATAAACAAGTGTCAATCTTTTAATAGATATTGTTTCTTAAAAATATGTCTTTTGGTTTTGAAAACAGGAATTAATTTTAAATCAATAAATTCAACTTTTATGTTTTTAATTTGGTAAAATAGAATTCATTTTTTAATTCATAATATCAAAATTATCTTAGGGTGAATTTTTGGTACTTTTTTGATAACTTTCATATTTTGATGAGTAGTGAAAATTACTAAATTTTAATTAAAAAAAACTTTTTTAATCGAAAAACTTAATAGTGATAAATTATGAATTTGAGTGGTTGTAAAGTATAATTAAATTATATTTTTACCATTTAATCCAATTTTGGTCATTTAACACAATTTCACATTTAAACCAGACATAAGAAAGTGTCAATATTTTGGTAGTTATTATTTCCTAAAAACACGTTTTTTGTTTTGACAATGGGAATTAATTTTAAATTAATTTATATTACTTCTGTGTTTTGAATTTGGTAAAATGGAATCCATATTTATAATCAGGAGGTATGAATTGTGTAAATAGGTAACTTTTATTTTTATACATTTTGAATAATTACTTCGGTAAGTATTTTATTTACCATGGTTAAATGGTAAATCCGGTAAATAAGGGTAAACAAAATAATATTATAATAATATCAAATTACCCTAAAACATGTTCTAACCCTATTTGTTGATACATTTTCGACCATGGGAATATTTGGGTCGATTTTGGGACCCCATGGAGCCACTTTTAAGTGATAATGACACTTTATATTAATTAAGTTAAAGTAAATTCAAAAATGACATAAGCATATATCCTTTAGAAAAACAATTTTTACATAGAGTTATATATGTTATATTTTAACCAATAAATATTAATTAGAAATATAAAAATATTTCCTAGATAATAGGATTTTATTTATAATTTTTAGACATTGAATAATTAAATTTACTTATAACACAATAATGATGCAGTATTTTCCTTATTAATGAAAAAAATTAAATAATTGATATTATAAATGTTAAAATAAATATAATTTGAAAGTTTTAATGACATAAAAGAATTTTTTTGGGGAATATGACATGTTAGTATTACTTAAATGAATTTTTTTCGAATTAATAAAGTTTTTAAGACTTTAAAAAAAATCAATTATTAAATAGTGTCAAAATTGACAAAAATGAGTTTTTAAAACAAATATTATATTATTAGTTGATATTCTATTCCTAAAAATCTAAGGTTTGGTCAAAGGAATTATATAATGATATTTGTATCATTAATGGACCACTTGTTGGTCTCTTGGAATTATATAGTAAGTTTATTAACTATATAATATAAAAATACAAGGAGACACGGTAAATGTCAAACTATTTAACTATGAGTTAAATCAAAATGATAAAGTTAATATAGTGACCCAAACCTATCAAAAACCAATTGGTTGAGTGGTTTATGACCTATCCCCACTTTAACCTTTAAATAATTCACTTTTGATTCATTAGAAACCGAATATGAATTTATTATAAAATAATATTTCTAGCTTTTCCAAAGGTGCCCCTCACCCCTCTTATAAAAGGGCATCCCACATCACACTAATTCACACCTTCAAAGCCTTTTGGCTTAGCCAAAACCTGCACAAATATTCTCTAAACTTTCCTCAATTAAACCTAGAGGCTTTATTTTGATCATAAATCCAACCTAAGGAGCCCTTTTGATCAAATCAAAAGGAAGAACCCGGAGAAGAGGTAATGTTTTCACCACCCTCTTTCAAGTTCGTTTCTTTTTCCACTTATTCTTTATTTGTTATTTCCATTCTAAAATAATAAATCCATTATATTCGATGTACTGTGATGTAATTATAAATATGGTACAACCATATTCAGTATTCTATCCATCCTTTGAATGACATGTCACCATACATGCGTACGTACAGCTTACCGTCTCCACAACGTGGTGTAATTGTTATTTAAAACATTATTATTTGGATGGGTATGATAATGATGTGTAATTGAAGCAGATAATAAATATAACATTATAATTATTCTGTATATACAATATACTAACCAATTATATTTTTTTAATATCAAAATAATGATATTGTCCCTCGTACGTACGTACGGACTACCGTCTCTACGAACGCGATGAGATTCATCCCCCATCATATCCATTCAAGTATAATTCTAATTTGATGATTAAAAATAATGTTTAAGTACTTGATATCATTCTGGATATGAATAATATACAACGTATCCATAAAAACATGGTTTATGTGACAAAACATATAAAAGAAAACGAGTAAGTTAACACCCAAACGACGATAATACTAAGATATTATTAAAAAATCAATGTTAAAAGATCATATATGATATAATATTAATGTATATGATTCTTTTATAATTTAATAACAATTATTTCAGCATTATACAAGAGGTTAAATTACCCTTGACCAAGGAAATGTACAAGATAAGGCTTAATTTTACAATGTCTTTTTTATCTGAGGTTGTTTATGCGTAATTATCTACAAGGATCTCTTTATCATCCACATCCATGTTTCATAAAAATGTATTCCAAAACATTTTTACTGTTTACTAGAATATGGGTAAAAGTCATTTATTACCTTTTTTGAATTTTTATAAAATGGTTTGAAAGGAATCTTTCCGTCGTTTTCCAAACAAGGCCATTTTTAACCTTTTCGACAAAATTAAGGTAAGAATGTCTTTTTTTATATGGTGGGTGTGGATATTTTCTGCTATTATAAATTTTTCAAAGCTTCCCTTACAATCTTATTAGAATATTTTCAAATTAAATGTTTCCTTTTATAATTATGTGACTTTTAAATGATTTAAAAAAAATATATATTTCTCTCAAATAGTATTGTTTTCATCTATGTCAACATCCTTTGATGGATTTTAAGCTTATTTGAAGTTTATTTATTATGATACAAAACTTTTATATTGCATTGAAGGTTTTTTGATATGTTTGACTGTGGATGTGTTATTTTTATACCATTCACGATTTATGGATAAAGTATTGACATTTTGTATGCTAGTTTTAATACGAATGTTTATGTTATGTTTAAACCTGTTCATATGAGGAATGCATTGGACTTAATAAGTGATGGGTGGAGCCTGCTATAGCTCTTCGATGCATCAGTGGGTATCATGAGACAAACTAGTGTCTTATCACAAGGCCTTGAAAAAATCTTATTTGTAGTCTTGGCACAAGGCCTTGACTATGTGGTTATTATAGTCTGACATTATGCATTCCATCATTATGAAAGTGGTTATGGATATTGCATATGATTATTAGATTTGTAGAATATACATGTGAATAAGTAAATGGAATTATTTCATTTTATTTCTGCCATATTATTCTAAAGTTCATGTTTAAAATGTTTTAGTTTTAGTTATACATTGCTTTAAATATTTATGCTTATTAATGAAATTTTCTGTTATATTGTTATCCTTACTGGGAATCTGAGTTCACCCCTTTCTATGTTTTATTTTTCCCAGTATGTGAAGAAGTATTTTATGAATGACCTGCATGGATAGTATGAGGGGATATGAGTGTGGTCTATGGAGACAAGATGTTGTTGTAGTTTTTCATTTTATGATGTAATGTAAACTTTATGAATGTATCTAGTGAGTCCAAGGCTATTAAACTAATCGGTCTTTCAAGACTTGATCTTTTGTGATCATGCCAATGTTATGTAATAATGCACTGACTCTGGGTAACTGGGGTTGGGGCGTTACAAACAATATATCCCAAAACTATTACATAAGGAAAACTATAAAGAGCCTTTATTCATGAATTTATTTAAAAAAATATTTGATTTTTAATTTAACCAAATTAACTTCATTTTTTTATTTATAATTTCAATATAACCTTAAGATAATTTCTTATAATTTTTCTAAAATAATTTATTTTTAGGTGAATTGTAAAAAATACTGATATATCTAAAACCACCACTTTTATGAAAACATCATAATACAAGAATATATTAATGTTTTTAAAAAAATTTATATAAAATATATATATATATAAGTAAAATAAATAATTTTAAATTAATATCATGTATTTATAAAACCCATGTTTATCATTTTCAAAACATATGTAAAATTTTACTCTAAAAACTGATTTTTTCACGTATATTAAAAACTAAGTTTTAATCACTTTTAGAAATTTATACAATAAAAATGGATTTAATATATTATATCAAAATTATCATATTATATAATAGGGTTAATTTCATTTTTGGGAATAACATTATGTTTAATAAAGTTAAAGTTATTGACCATGATAATGGTAAAACTGTTAATTTCAAAGAAATATACTATTAATATTGTTTAATTTTTATGTAATAAAATAAAATAATCTCTTAAAAAATTGAATTTAATATAATTTTAATCCTATATTTAAAAAAATCATCACTCATTCAATTTTTAATTTATACTAAATAATATTAAGAACACTTAATGGTGAAAACATCATTTTTCAAAAAAAATGTTTTTTATATATAAAGTGATTTAATTTAGAAGTTAATTTTACATAAATTATAAATTGAAATGGACTAAATGGATATTAATTTTAAGTTCATCACCCAAAAATTTTGTAATAGAGGTTATTTTATATGTTTATTAAAATATAATATAGTTGGATAAAAACTACTTTCCCCTACAAAAACATAAAAAGGTAAAAGTAAAAATATAAGAACATTGGCTTAAAACATGTTTACAAGATGTTTTTAGACACTATTTTGTGGATTTATTTACCAAATATTACCTACCACTCTATTATTTTGATTATTTTGTATCATTTAACCTTGAATAGTGTCATTCTATTTTTGAAAAATAATGGGTGTACACAAAGGTCCCCTTTTCTTCACATAAAAAATGGATCACCAACACCCTTTTGGGGATCTAATTTTCCTTAAAAATATCCTTGTAAAACAATCCAATTTTACTATACTATAAGTAAATTTAATTTAATTAATCCACTAGTTACTACAATCTATCCTAATTTCTTAATTTCTATGGAGTTTATCAAGAGGAACTTTAATGTCTCAACATAAGTATTACTTACTCCTTACATTTTCTTCTTAATATTTCCCTTCCATAAAAACTATAAACATAGTAATATAAATAACTCAGTATAATTATTATACTTTAGTTTTATTATATTAATGGAATAACCCATATTTATTCCTTTCCATCCACTTTGGAAAAAAATAGAAGAACGTTGATCGTACGTTGCGCAAACTACTGCATCCACGACGAGAAAACTTCCATTTTTCATATACTCTTATCTTAGAAGGTCATAAGGATTTAATTGAATAATAAATGTTACATATATAATATAATTATAAATATGAAGAGACAAATTATAAATCCACCTTCATTTCTACTCAATTTTCTAGAAATGAAAACATTAACCATGAGTTTTTTAGACTACAGCCTCTATAAAGTAACGTTTTTTATTTTTATATTGATTTTAACTAGTTATCCAAAATACATAAAGTATTATTAAATCCCAAAAAATAATATAAATAATATCATAATGATTATTTTATATTGATTTTATGTCAAAATAAAAAGTTTCTTAACCATCCTCACCCATCAAATTAGGGTATGTTCATGTTTGGTTTAGTCTAACCACCTACTTGAATAATTATATAAAAATATGTAATGGATTATTATCGGATATTAAATACTATTATTATTATAAGTAAATAAGTAAATATTTTTTTTATGTCTTTAGAAATTTTATATTAAGTATCTAACTTATTATTAAAATCATATATTATTTCTACAATTACCAATGTAAACCAACACCAATTCCACTTTCATGCAGCATAAATAAAACACTTATGGGATGAGACAAGATATTTATAAATCAAAATAAGTTATCAATTACTGTACGTTAAATTATCTAAAAATTATGATATTTGGGATATGAATAAATAACAACATATCTCCTATGAAACTAGTTCAAAATGATCAATATTACTCACACACGATATAAAAATAGATAATAACTAACTAATATAATTGTAGAGAATAATTATAAAAGAATTTTATAAAATGTCATATATATTAACAGGGCCCTGAAATTTGTAATTAAGATTCTTATTTTTTCGTACAAGTGATTCAAGAAATTTAGTGGAAATCATAAATTAAGGTAAGGGGCCTTTCATCTCAAATTCCTTTTCTTGGTACATGTTTTGTATTTTTCACATAATTTAAATTATAAGGTGAATATACTGCCTATTTAATTTCTTACATCTTGACTTTTTATTTTTTTCATGATATTAAATCACAATTACAATAAATTTATTTGAAAGTAATTTGATTGAAATGTTACCTAACCATCATAATGCATAAAAATCCTAAATTCTATGAAGTTAAGTGTGAGTGGTTTTCCTGAAAATCACATCCATGTATAGTTACTGGAATGTGGATGTGGATGTAGTATAGAAGAACCTATGGTTAATCTCCCTTAAAAAGGATGGTTTCATATCAAATCAATCTTCACTTGGTGGATGATAAGGGGACCTAAGATTTCACACCTAGCTAGAGAATCCCTGAAGATATAATTTGGATAATTTACTCTATCATTACAAAACATGATTAAGGATTTCCCTTCCATTTATTTTACCTTCAACAATTTAAAACTACTAAAATATATTAATATCTTTTATTCAAAACCCAATATTATGAATATACCTTCTCCACTACCTTATCTTTATTTCTTTGAAAATGGAACATCCTAATACATTTAGAATACCCCATAGTTTCTAAATTTATTTTTGGGATATTCTCCTAGATATCCACACTATTCCATTAAATGGGAAAATATTTATTTTTCATACTTCCATCATATGAATAGATATTGTTCTATTTTTACATTATTAAGTAATAATTTACCTAGGAAATTTTATTAAATGGATTTTTAACTCATATGATGAATCCATTAAACATAATTAGTGATGGACAGGGCCCAATATAGATAGCTCCTTGATATATACCTATGTCTCATGAAAATAACCAGTTGGGGTATTGGTGTATATCTTAGCCCTTTATGTATGTTGTCTTGGTATAAGTCCATGATGATATATTTATGATGTTTGAAATTATGCATTACATCAGTATGGGATCATAAATTATTATCCGTGTTTTTTATTTATTATCATGGACATAGTATTCCCTCAGTTTCATTTGATTATGAAATTATTTCGATCATTTTTTTTCTATACTATTTATTACATGATTATGTTATGATATATTTCACTACATGATACTTCTTACTATGTATCTGATCTCACCCTTATTTTTTTATATTCCACAAGAAACCAGGAAGTGAACTATAGTTAATTTTGAAGGATCAACTAAAATGGATAATAATGTTCTCATTGACTATTTATATTTCATTTTATGTTCTCAAGTGTAATGTAAAAAAATATCTATCTATCTAGTATTCCAATAATACAATGCTATTGAATCCTTTTAGAAATATTGTATTTTGTACTAATAATGTAATATTACTACTATATCTGGGTTTTTAGAGATTGGTTTGTTAAAAACTAAGATTAGTTTATGAAAGATTTTTAGATCAGCAGGGTATGATATTTTATAGGAACTAGACAGTGCCTCCAGTAGAAGGAATACAAAAAATGGATAGGGGAATGGAGGTGCCATATCGACAGAGAATAATTCCTTCTCCCATATTAATTTTCTGATGTATTTATTTTTTCAATTCTCAATTCTATCCATCATTATTTTTAAACAATAAATGTAGTTTTATTCTATAAGGGGAATGAAATTGTAGTTGTTTATTAATATTTTAATGTTCTTTATTCATTATTTCAAGTTTTATTTTCATTCTTCTTGGGTCATTTCCATTTTAATTTAGTTATTATTTTTGGTTTATTTATAAATAGAAGAAAATAAATATCAGTTTGGTTTTGAAATTTTTTACCTACTATAATAAATCAATAGATTGAGTGTTGGTACTAGTTGAATGGATATTAATATATAAATTATAGTATATTCTTTGATTCACTCCCCTAATTTTAAAATATTTTTAAACCCATTTTATGCATCATCATTATTTTATAAATATTTTTTAATTGGGATTCCCCTTCTTTTCTTTTTTTTCATTCCTCCCATCCCCTAATAGTAATTTAAAATTCTTTACTTTCTCCCACTTACATTTATCCCTTCTAATCAATTATTTTTTACTCTTAGATTCTAAATTTCTATCTCTATTTTCATTAGTTTAGGCTAAATAATTCCTTGGAAAATTCACCCTCTTTTCCTTAGGTTTGAGAATAATTTACTATTATACTAGTATTTTGTTAGTTTATAAATAAATATTATAATTTTCTAACAACTGATCATACTGTGTAGCCACCAGTGGCTATAGTTCCTTTAGAAGTTGAGAGATATATATGGAATAGAAAAATGGGGTGGATTAGTCCTTAGATTATGTTGTGGGCCTTGTAAAGCATTATAAAGTTTTCCTTAGTGATGAAAAGACATGTTTGGTTATGCTGTGTGGTGAGATTCACATTGTGATAAAATTTCACTCTGATGGGTACCACAAGGGCATGAACCTTATGGGATTAGTAGTTTTATGGGATACTAAGTTGATCCATGGAAGGTTGGATTTATTTATTGTATTCTAGGTATGTTATATCATGGGAATGTGTAGACTATCAAGTAACCAGGTCAGTAAGACTGATTCCTAGGGTGATAACTCATTTTCCATGTATATGATTTGTATTTATATGTTTATGTTTATAGTTATAAGTAATTCAATATTGTTCTTATGTTCATGGTGATGGATTATTCACTTTGTGTATGGGATAAATTATTTATCATTCACCATATTAATGATTTTAGTGATAAATCATCCACTCTCTCTATGTAATGGGTGATTCCTCACTCACCACCATTTTTTATGTGTGACACCTTATTCACATGGTGATGAATCATTTTCCACCATTATTTATGGGTGATGATTCATTCACTTGGTGATTCCTTACTGACCATTTTTATTGATGTGTAATTCCTTATTCAATTAGTGATGATTTTTTCACAATATTTATTAATGGATGATGCCTTATTTTCCCAGAAATATATCATTAACCACTATCATTGATGATTTATTCCTCATTCACTAGATAATATTTCATTTACCCATTTTTGAGGAGTGATAAATCACTTCTAGAAATACTAAATTCATCCTAACTATGATGTGTATGATGATACATTATTTAGTAGGTGATATAACATTTTCCTATTCTTGTATGGCGATACATCATTCACCCTGTTGTAGTAAGGTGACACATCATTCACAAGGATATACCTTATTCACCATATTGGATTTTATGGGGAATAATTAAACAATAATAATGAATAATGAGATATCATTCACCTTATATATGATTAGGTGATATATCATTCACCTTTACCATTGTGCTAGTGATGCATCGTCCACCCTTATGTTATGATATGGTGATAACTTATTCAGTTTGACTAGAAAAATGAGTAGTGGTAGATTATTCAAAATCACCTCAAAGCCTGGGCCCTCTATAACAGCACCGGTGGATCCTTCGATTCAGAGTGTCAGTGGGGAGGTCAACTACATACACAATACTAAAGATTATGGTTTATCAGGTTCTGCGGTTTCCAATGAATATATTGGTGGAAACCCTCCTCTCACCGGACAGCAACTGAACCCCCTTGACACCGCTAAGGGGACTGGTCACCCAGCTAATTCTCTGAATGTTACAAATACAGATGCTAGTAAGGGCCATGAAGACTCTATATCTACTACAAATGCTTTGATACATTATAATAAATCCACTGAAGGTGTTGTGCCAACTGAAGAACCTGTTCTTCATAATCCTCTGGATGAAAATTCTGGTGCTCAAAACCAGTATATTATGGCCTCCTCTAATAGAAAATCAGAGGCTACACATATATAGGCTCCGTCCATGCGCTCTGACACTGATCTGGAATCTCTAGAAGGTAATGTGGATCTAACCATTGTCAATGCAGGTATTCCTAACATATCTTCTGTTTCCCCCATGAGTAAGCAGGAAAGGAAAAAAGCCACCACCCCATCCCATAATGTCAGTAGATCTAAAAGTATGAAATTTCTGGGTGGCTCAAAGAAGAAAAATGGAGGTTCTACCTCAAAAACCAGGTTTCAACACTAGTGCAGAAAACGTTTTTTACGTCACCATTTTTTACGTCGGTTATATAAAACCGACGTCATAATATGTAAAACGAGGTTTTTTACGTCTTTTATTTAATAACCGACGTAAAACCCTGTGTTTAGTACACCTTTAACGTCGGTTATTTTGATAACCGACGTTATTAATCGCGCGGCTTCGTTTTTTACGTCGGTTATACATTAACCGCCGTAAAAAACAGAAGCGGGGGGCATTTGTTACGTCGGTTATAAAATAACCGACATAAAAAAAGAATCCGCAGATGTTTTTGACGTCGGTTATGGAATAACCGACGTAATAAAACACGGATTTTGATCCCTTTATAACGTCGGTTATAGAATAACCGACGTAAAAAAAGAATCGGAGGAATGTTTTTACGTCGGTTATTGAATAACCGAAGTTATAAATGTTTTAAAAAAAATTATAACGTCGGTTATTGAATAACCGACGTGATAACTCATTTAAAAATTTACCCAGACTCGTGGATTGTCATTCGCGAGTTTACCTTCGACAGTCGCGACTCGTCTCTCTCGCGCGTAAACCCGAATCGGCTCGTCCATTTCGTTGGTTTAGATTCGGTTTGCGATCATCGTTTCTCATATTTAATCTCCTGGGATCAATCATCTAAACTCGCAGCACTCAGGTAATCCTCCCACTCGTTCATTTTTTTTCGCGGATAGTATATATATATGTGTTGTGATTTTTTTGTTGAAACTAGCTAATATTCTTCGATTGCGAACCCTTTTAACTCGTTTTGGCACCATAATCTTATTTATCATCCCTAGATCTATTAGTTCGACTTGCAATATTGACTAATTTTATGATTTCACTAATTTTTCATCGTTTTCTATAAATCCCCGAGAGGGTTGGGGCGTGTCCATTTGGATGGGTTGCCCTTTTACAGTTGTTACTACTTTATTCAGTGATTCCAGGGGGGGTGGGAGGGCTATCAAGAGGGTTGGGGGGTGTCCAGGGGGGTAGGGTGTGGGGGTGGTGTCCAGGAGGGGTGGGGGGCTGTCCAGAGGGGTCGGGGGTGTCCAGGGGGGTTTACAAGGGGGTGGGTGGGTGTGGGGGGCTGTCCAAGGGTGTGGGTGGGTGTTGGGGGGTGTCCAGGGGGTGTCCAAGGGGGTAGGGGGTGGGGGGTGGTGTTTAGGAGGGGTGGGGGGCTGTCCAGAGGGTTGGGGGGTGTCCAGGGGGGTGTCCAAGCAGGTCGGGGGTGGGGGGTTGTGTCCAGGAGGGGTGGGGGTGCTTTCTAGAGGGGTCGGGGGCTGTCCAGAGGGGTCGGGGGGTGTCCAGGGTGGTGTCCAAGGGGATGGGTGGGTGTGGGGGGCTGTCCAAGGGGGTGGCGGCCTGTCCAGAGGGGTCGGTGGGGTGTCCAGGGGGGTGTCCAAGGGGTTGGATGGGTGTGGGGGGCTGTCCAAGTGGGTGGCGGCCTCTCCAGAGGGTATTTGGGGTTGTCCGGGTGGGTGGGGGGGGGGATGTCCAGAGGGTTGGGGGATGTCCAGGGGGGTGTCCAAGGGGGTAGGGGTGGGGGGTGGTGTCCAGGAGGGGCGGGGGGCTGTCCAGAGGGGTCGGGGGGTGTCCAGGGGGGTTTACAAGGGGGTGGGTGGGTGTGGGGGGCTGTCCAAGGGTGTGGGTGGGTGTTGGGGGGTGTCCAGGGGGGTGTCCAAGGGGGTAGGGGGTGGGGGGTGGTGTTTAGGAGGGGTGGGGGGGCTGTCCAGAGGGTTGGGGGGTGTCCAAGCAGGTCGGGGGTGGGGGGTTGTGTCCAGGAGGGGTGGGGGTGCTTTCTAGAGGGGTCGGGGGCTGTCCAGAGAGGTCGGGGTGTGTCCAGGGTGGTGTCCAAGGGGATGGGTGGGTGTGGGGGGTTGTCCAAGGGGGTGGCGGCCTGTCCAGAGGGGTCGGTGGGGTGTCCAGGGGGGTGTCCAAGGGGTTGGATGGGTGTGGGGGGCTGTCCAAGTGGGTGGCGGCCTCTCCAGAGGGTATTTGGGGTTTTCCGGGTGGGTGGGGGGGGGGGGCTGTCCAAAGGGTTGGGGGATGTCCAGGGGGGTGTCCAAGGGGGTAGGGGGTGGGGGGTGGTGTCCAGGAGGGGCGGGGGGCTGTCCAGAGGGGTCGGGGGGTGTCCAGGGGGGTTTACAAGGGGGTGGGTGGGTGTGGGGGGCTGTCCAAGGGTGTGGGTGGGTGTTGGGGGGTGTCCAGGGGGGTGTCCAAGGGGGTAGGGGGTGGGGGGTGGTGTTTAGGAGGGGTGGGGGGCTGTCCAGAGGGTTGGGGGGTGTCCAAGCAGGTCGGGGGTGGGGGGTTGTGTCCAGGAGGGGTGCGGGTGCTTTCTAGAGGGGTCGGGGGCTGTCCAGAGGGGTCGGGGTGTGTCCAGGGTGGTGTCCAAGGGGATGGGTGGGTGTGGGGGGCTGTCCAAGGGGGTGGCGGCCTGTCCAGAGGGGTCGGTGGGGTGTCCAGGGGGTGTCCAAGGGGTTGGATGGGTGTGGGGGGCTGTCCAAGTGGGTGGCGGCCTCTCCAGAGGGTATTTGGGGTTGTCCGGGTGGGTGGGGGGGGGGGGGCTGTCCAGAGGGTTGGGGGATGTCCAGGGGGGTGTCCAAGGGGGTAGGGGGTGGGGGGTGGTGTCCAGGAGGGGCGAGGGGCTGTCCAGAGGGGTCGGGGGGTGTCCAGGGGGGTTTACAAGGGGGTGGGTGGGTGTGGGGGGCTGTCCAAGGGTGTGGGTGGGTGTTGGGGGGTGTCCAGGGGGTGTCCAGGGGGGTAGGGGGTGGGGGTGGTGTTTAGGAGGGGTGGGGGGGCTGTCCAGAGGGTTGGGGGGTGTCCAGGGGGGTGTCTAAGCAGGTCGGGGGTGGAGGGTTGTGTCCAGGAGGGGTGGGGGTGCTTTCTAGAGGGGTCAGGGGCTGTCCAGAGGGGTCGGGGGGTGTCCAGGGTGGTGTCCAAGGGGATGGGTTGGTGTGGGGGCTGTCCAAGGGGGTGGCGGCCTGTCCAGAGGGGTCGGTGGGGTGTCCAGGGGGGTGTCCAAGGGGTTGGATGGGTGTGGGGGGCAGTCCAAGTGGGTGGCGGCCTCTCCAGAGGGTATTTGGGGTTGTCCGGGTGGGTGGGGGGGCTGTCCAGAGGGTTGGGGGATGTCCAGGGGGGTGTCCAAGGGGGTAGGGGGTGGGGGGTGGTGTCCAGGAGGGGCGGGGGGCTATCCAGAGGGGTCGGGGGGTGTCCGGGGGGGGGGGGGGGGTTATATCTTACTATATTTTGTTTAAAAAATAATATTCAAGCATATTTTTTTAAATACACATCGATTTGTTTTATATTTCAAAATTGTTTACATTCAAATTATGATTTTTTTCATATAAAAATATATTTTTCTTATCTAAAAAATATATTTTTTTTGCTATTTGTTATAGGTAATAATGAGTCGAAGTTGGATTACGGCACATCGAATGAGCAATGAATATGAGGAAGGTGTTGATGCCTTTTTGGAATTTGCTAAACGAAATGTTCCAAGTAGTGACATTTTTTTCTGTCCATGCCTGAAATGTCTGAATATGAAGAAGTTGAAAAGTAGAGAGATAAAAGATCATCTGATTTGTCATGGTTTCAATCCGAGTTACAACCCTTGGATTTGGCATGGCGAAACTGGACAGAATTTCACTAATGATAATGAATCGCAAGATGGTAACTCCGATGGAATTGAAGAAATGATTCGCGATATTGTAGCAGAACAAATTGAGATAGAACCGACAGTTGCACGTCTATATGGTGATGCCGAAAAACCATTATATCCTGGTTGTACAGATTTTACGGTTTTGTCGGCGGTGTTAAGATTGATTAACCTGAAGGCGAAACATGGATGGAGTGACAGAAGTTTTACAGAGCTGCTACAATTGATGAAAGACATTCTTCCAAAAGATAACGATCTTCCAGATTCACATTATAAGGCCAAAAAAATATTATGCCCGATGGGATTGGGATACAGGAAAATACATGCCTGTCCGAATGACTGCATTATATATAGGAAGGAATATGAATTTCTGAAAGAGTGTCCTAAATGTGGGACATCACGGTATAAGGTGAAAGAAAAATCACAAGCTGATGTAGAGATTACAAAGCTCCCTTCAAAGGTATTTTGGTATCTTTCTATAATTCCTCGTTTCAAACGTTTATTTGCTAATTCACATGATGCAAAAAGGTTAAGATGTCATGCTGATGAGCGGGTATGTGATGGAAAAATACGTCATCCAGCTGATTGTCCACAATGGAATAAAATTGATGCCCAGTACACTACATTTGGAAATGAAATTAGAAATCTGAGACTAGGCTTGTGCATAGATGGAATGAATCCATACCGAACCCTCAGTAGCACACATAGTTCATGGCCTGTTTTATTGGTAATTTACAACCTCTCTCCTGAAGTTTGTATGAAGCGCAAATATGTCATGTTGAGTATCATGATCTCTGGTCCAAAGCAACCCGGCAATGATATTGATGTATACTTGTCACCGCTGATTGATGATTTGAAACTGTTATGGGCTGATGGTATTAGGGTGTATGATTCTTATAAAATGGAATATTTTCAACTGCATGCAGTGCTTCTATTCACTATAAATGACTTCCCAGCATATGGAAATTTGTCTGGATACAGTGTTAAAGGGCATAAAGAATGTCCAATTTGCGAACAACAGACGTCATATTGTCAATTGCATCATGGGAGGAAAACAGTGTACATGGGTCATCGAAAGTTTTTGCCTATGGATCACCCTTATAGAAGACTAAAAAAGGCATTCAATGGCTCACAAGAATTTGATACTGCTCCAAAACCTTTATCCCCAGATTTGTATTTTGAGAGGGTGAAAAACCTTGATGTGGCATTGGGAAAGACACAGAAATATGGTAATGATAGACATATTTGGAAGAAAAGGTCAATATTTTTTGAGCTACAATATTAGAGGTATCATGAAGTCAAACATAATATTGATGTCATGCACGTGGAGAAGAATACCTGTGATTCTTTGATCGGAACATTGCTAGATATTAAAGGAAAGACAAAAGATGGGTTGAATGCAAGGTTAGACCTACTATAAATGGGAATACGTTTGGAGTTACCTCCCACTCCTAAAGAAAGACGAACATTTCTTCCCCCGGCTTGTCATACATTATCGAAGAGGGAGAAAAGTAGCTTCTGTCAGTGTCTTCATGATATCAAAGTGCCTCAAGGTTATTCTTCAAATGTAAAAAATTTTGTCTCATTGAAATACTTGAAGTTGATAGGTATGAAATCACATTATTGTCACGTCATGATGCAACAAATTCTACCAGTTGCACTGCGTGGAATATTACCCATCCGTGTCAGAAAGACTATAATGAGGTTGTGTTATTTTTTCAATTCAATTTGTAACAAGGCGATTGATGTGAATGCTTTGAACATTTTGGAAAAGGATGCAGTTTTTATACTTTGTCATTTGGAAATGTATTTTCCTCCAACTTTTTTTGATATGATGGTGCATTTAATGATTCATCTGGTTTGAGAAATAAAGCTTTGTGGACCTGTATATCTTCGTTGGATGTATCCTTTTGAAAGGTATATGAAAATATTAAAGGGATATGTTAAAAATCCATATCGACCTGAAGCCTCCATTATTGAAAAGTATATTTATGAGGAGGTAGCAGAGTTTTGTACGAGCTACTTGGCTACGGCGCAACACATAGGTTTGCCTCCATCTCGCCATGAACGGGTTAATAATGAGGGAAAGGGGATTCGTTGCTTGAAAGTCAAATCACTGTCAGTTGAACATATGAAGAAGTTAGAATCATACATCTTGAATAACATAGCTGATGTTCAACCGTATATCACATTGCATATTAATGAGTTGAAACAATGTCATCCAAAGAAGAAAGAAATGTGGATTTTGAATGAGCACAACAAAACTTTTTTTCCATGGTTTAAAAAGACCTTGCTTGGTAGATCAGATGTATCAGATACATTAAAATGGATAGTGGGTGGTCCATCTTTAAATGTGATAACATGGTCCGCTTATGACATTAATGGCTATACATTTCATACGAAAGCTCAGGACAACAGAAGTGCAGTTCAGAATAGTGGTGTATTGGTGTTTGCAGAAGCAATGCATTTTTCGAGTGCTAAGGACAGAAACCCAATTTCGGCATCAAGTGCATATTATGGAGTGATTGAAGACATATGGGAGGCTGATTACTTTAAAATTAAAGTTCTTGTTTTTAACTGTAAATGGTTTATCGGTAACAACAATGTCAGACACGATGAATTTGGAATGACACTTGTTAATTTGAATAGATTGGAAGACACAGCTGATTCTTTTATAATGGCAACACATGCCAAACAAAATTTCTATGTAGTAGATCAATCAGATATGCAGTGGGCTGTTGTTTTACAAGGGAAAAAACAATATGTTGGTGAGGATGAATTTGATGAAGATGCTGATTTATGTGAGATCCCTACTTCCATGGAAAGATTAACAGAACATAATGATGAGTATGTTGAAGACATGGTTTGTGCCATAAGGAACGATCACGACGAAGGAATTTGGGAAAACAATCCAACTGTACATTCCTAAAATTACAGGTAACACATGTTTATTTCTTGTTTATATTTAGTTTTTTCATATAATGTTAGATATTGTAAATTTTTTACTTATTAAAACATGTATCAAACCAAAACGATAAAACAATAAAAACCGTAAAGAGGAAAAGTCCTGGGCGCACCGGCTGGCCGGTGGTGGATCACCGGTTGGCCGGTGGTCCAGAGCAAAGCTCTGTCTGGTCCACCGGCCGGCCGGTGATGAGCCAGCGGCCGGCCGGTGGTCCAGACAGAGAGGAAGGCTCTCTGTCTGGTCCACCGGCCGGCCGGTGGTGAGCCAGCGGCCGGCCGGTGGTGATCCAGCGGCCAGCCAGTGGTCCAGACAGAGGAAGGCTCTCTGTCTGGTCCAGCGGCCGGCCGGTGGTGATCCAGCAGCCGGCCGGTGGTCCAGACAGAGAGGAAGGCTCTCTGTCTGGTCCACCGGCCGGCAGGTGGTGATCCAGCGGCCGGCCGGTGGTCCAGACAGGAAGGCTCTGTCTGGTCCACCGGCCGGCCTGTGGTGAGCCAGCGGCCGGCCGGTGGCACCAGGCAGTGGGCAAGTCTACTGCCTGGGTCCTCCGGCTGGCTGGTGAGCTCACACCGGCTGACCGGTGGACTCAGTGATTCCACTTTTCAGCTTTCTTGGGCCAACTCCTTGGCAACCTTTTGCCTGTGTTTACCATGTTTATCATTGTTTAACATGCTTACCATATTACCAATGTTTACTATTATGTAATTTAGTACACTTTTCTATTTTCTGATTAAGTAGTACTACAATATTTTAATTTGTATATTTGTGAACTAATGTTTGTTTTTTTGATTTGAAGGAAAATGACAGATCAATCAGTTGATCAGCCACATGATTCTGGAGATGAGCATATTGGTCATACATCTGGGGAGGAACATTCAAATGCTCCTATTACGAAAAAGAGTTCAAAGGTTGGTAAGCGTGGGTGCACACGTTTACCAAAATTATCACTTGCCCGTACGAAGGAGGAGAGGATAGTCGTGGAGTTTGATGATGATGATCTTCCTAGAGGTCCAAATGCTAAAGATTTTAAGGGTTTTGTAGCAACTCAGGCTAAGAGAAAAGTAAGCATTCTCTATTATGATTGGAGAAGTGTGGATAAGGCGATAATTTCTCAGCTGTGGGAGACCATTTTGGTAAGATCTTTTGCTATTGTTTGACTGTTCTTTAAATGTTTCTAGTATATATAATATTTTTAACCTCTTTTTTATCAGATGACATTTGATATTCCTAACACTGGAGGAGTCAGGAAGAAATGCTTATCGTTGGCTGCTAGGAGATGGAGGGATTTCAAATCAACCCCCTCATCTGATTTCATTTATGGTCATAGGAGTCGTGAGAATCCATGTCGTATATATCCTTTTATAGATGAAGACACATTGAGACAATTTTTTGAAAGTAGAAGAAAAGAATCATTTTTGGTAAGGGCAATGTAAACTTTTATAAGCTTTCTTATATAAATGATCTTATTATTGTTTTGTTAATGATTACTTATTCTTAATTTACAGCAAACAAGGAAAGCTCATCAAGAGATCCAATCTAAAAATGTATACCCTCATAGTTTATCTCGGGGAGGATATGCATTATTGGAAGAACAAATGATGGCAGAAAAATTTCAACAACTAAGAGCTGAGTCTTCAAGCTCTGGAGAGGTGGCCCCTCCATCCCCTCCATCTAGACATGAGAAATGGAAAAGAGCTCGGAAGGGCAAAAAAGGACAATATCTTTCGGAAGAATCGAGACTCGTAGTTGAGAGGATTGTAAGATATCTATTTTATTTATTTAAGTTTACTATTTTCGTCATATATTTCCAATCATTATAGAAATGTTCAATTAATTATTACAGGACTCTCTTGAGGAGCAGAGTTCACAGGGGACATTTACACCATTTGGGAGGGAAGATATTTTATCTGTGGCATTGGGAAAGCCCGAACATCCTGGCCGTGTAAGAGGATATCCGGCAGGTGTATCGGTAAGAAAAGTGTTGCCACATTCCTCAACTTCTAACGTTGAGGGAGTTTATAAAAAAAAATAGAATCCTTGGAGGCTGAAGTCCATAATATTAATGCGACAATGGAGGACAAGATTAGAGCATCGGTGCAGTTTATGTTTGCAGACTTGCAAAGACAATTTCAGGGTGCAGCTCCCACTCCACCTCTCCCAGTAGCTCCCACTCCCCCACCTCAGCCTGCGGACCCCATTTTTGATCCTCCTCCTCCGCCGCAGCTACCTACTTATTGTGAGTTGTATGTTGATGATCCTCAACATCATATAGTTGCATATGGGATGGTATATTGTATAGGAGATACAGTTCATCATCAACAGTTAGAGGTAGAGAATCAGAGGGTCACTGTACAGGATATTATAGATAGATCAGCTCGGATACCATTACCTACAGATGAGGTGACGACAGTTGGACATAGTATCGGCCATTTTTTACTTTGGCCATCCAGACTTCTTCGACTCATTACCATAGAGGTATGGATGTTATATCTTTTATTTTATATTTTTATTAATGTTTTATCATTTGGAAACTAATATATTTTTCAATTTATTTTTACAGGAATACTTCAAAGGTAAAGAAATACTGTATAGACAACAACAAAGACAGATAGCTATGACATCAGATGCAGATACTAGCAGTCTTGACAAATTGTCAAGATATTCAAATTTGTTGTTGGATCATTATGACTTTAAAATGGAAGCTCATGTCTGTGGACGTGAACTAAGTGTGGGGATTATGAAAACCGATATCATGGAGTTTGTCACTGGAGATAAGTTGGGCATCAACGTGGTGAAAATTTTTATCATGTAAGTCTTAACACATTTTCCTTGCGTTATATTTATTAAAAATGTATACTTATGTCTGCTTTGTATTAGGTATCTGTATAAAATTTGTGAGAGGAATGAGCTGACAGATGTATATGGATTCATGGACCCAGAATTGATTTCCCCTGAAGCATGTGCATTGGATGAGGAACAAAGAATGCTTTATATTGCTGATAGATTTGAAAAGAATGTAATCACACAGTGTTGGATGATGCCTTTTTGTGAGAGGTATGAAACACATCCCTCTCAAAGAGTTAATTATCTTTTAACATAAAAAACCACTAACGTTAAATTTCCTTTTATCAGGGATCATTGGATGTTAGGGGATTTTTGCCCTAGGGAGAAAACACTTTATTGGATATGCTCTCTCCATGATGATGTGCGAGAAAGTTTTAAGAATATATTGGAAACGTAAGTTTCAATTTCACAATAGTTTTATATATTATAATGAATTTTAAATTTACCCCATTCGTATTATTTTCTAACAGGGCATGGGTCCACTTTCGAAAAAGCGCAAAGAAAAGGAATTTCAAGATCAAATATGTACATGCGAAGGTAAATATCCATTTATAATTTGTACATTTTGATTTATTACATCAAAATAATATATTTAATTTACACTCATTCAAATAGAAATGTCATGATCAACAAGGCATCATCGAATGCGGATATTACATGTTAAGATTTATGTATGAAATAATAACAACTGGGACAGTTCTGAGTTTTGACCTGGTAAGATTTCCTCTTTCTCATAATATTTCAATTTGATTTATTAATTATACACGTTGACTACTATCCTTTTCCTTTGTAGCTTTTTGATGACCCTCAACCCTTTACTGCTTAAGATATCAAACACTTACAAGTGGAGTGGTCAAATTATTTTACAGGTTTGATTGACTTTTAGTTGTTTGTAATGTAAAATGTAATTTTGAATATTGTCAATGTAATTGTGTATTTCTTAGTCGTTTAGGTTGGATTTAGTTTTTTTTTGAAGTTGACAGTGTAAGTTTTGAATGTTATATAAGTGAATGTTTAATTTTTCTCTACTTCTTGTTTTGGTCTACTGTTGATGGTTTTTCAGGTCTGGATTTTGGTATGGGGGGAGAGGTTCCAAGGGGGTGGGTGGGTGTTTGGGGGGTGTCCAAGGGATATGGGAGGGGTGTCCAAGGTGTGTTTGGGGCTGTCCTAGGGGTCGGGGGGGTGTAAATGAGGGTGGGGGTGTCCAAGGGGTGGGGGGTGTCCAAGGGATATGGGAGGGGTGTCCAAGGTGTGTTTGGGGCTGTCCAAGGAGTCGGTTGGGTGTAAATGAGGGTGGGGGGGGGATGTCCAAGGGGTGGGGGGGTGTCCAAGTGGTGGGGGTGTCCAAGGGATATAGGAGGGGTTTCCAAGGGGTGTTTGGGGCTGTCCAAAGGGATAGGGGGGGAGGGGGTTTCCAAGGGGTAGGGGGGTTTCCAAGGGGTCGGGGGGGTGTCCAGGGGGTGGGGGGCTGTCCAAGGGGTGGGGGGGGGTGTCCAAGGGGTGGCGGGGTGTACAAGGGATATGGGAGGGGTGTCCAAGGGGTGTTTGGGGCTGTCTTAGTGTTCGGGGGGTGTAAATGAGGGTGGGGGGGCTGTCGAAGGGGTGGGGGGTGTCCAAGGGGTGGGGGGTGTCCAAGGGATATGGGAGTGGTGTCCAAGGTGTCTGGGAGTTCTGTCCAAGGGGCCGGTTGGGTGTAAATGAGGGTGGGGGGGCTGTCCAAGGGGTGGGGGGTGTCCAAGGGGTGTGGGGGGGGGGGGGGTCCAAGGGATATGGGAGGGGTGTCCAAGGTGTGTTTGGGGCTGTCCTAGGGGTCGGGGGGGTGTCCAGGGGTTGGGGGGGTGTCCATGGGGTCTAGGAGGGCTGTCAAGGTGTGGGGGGGGGGGGGTGTCCAATGGGTGTTTGAGGCTGTACTAGGGGTCTTGGGGGTGTAAATGAGGGTGGGGGGCTGTCCAAGGGGTGGGGGTTGTCCAAGGGGTGGGGGGTGTCCAAGGGATATGGGAGGGGTGTCCAATGGGTGTTTGAGGCTGTACTAGGGGTCGTGGGGGTGTAAATGAGGGTGGGGGGGCTGTCCAAGGGGTGGGGGGGTGTGTCCAAGGGTTGTGGTGGGGCTCCAATGTGGTGGGGGAGGGCTGACCAGGTTGTTAGGTGGGTATAGATGAGGGTGGGGTTCAGTTGGGGATTGGGGGAGGGCTGGCATGGTTATTTTTGTTTGGTTTCTGGTTGCTTTTTGGAGAGAGCAGTGCAATTATTTTAAAAAAATAATATCGCTTTCACGTCGGTTATTTTATAACCGACGTGGTAAATAAATCGGTAGGGGTTTATCACGTCGGTTTTTTCGAGAACCGACGTGATAAACCATTCCCGGGCCTTTTATCACGCCGGTTCTTAAGATAACCGACGTGATAAAAGGCCTGGGAATCGATTTACCACGTCGGTTATTGGATAACCGATGTGCTAAAACGTTTCCTAGGCCTTTTTATCACGTCGGTTATGTCATAACCGACGTGATAAACGATATCCTAGGCGTTTTATCGCATCGGTTTAGAAAATAACCGACGTGATAACCCCCCCCCCCCCCCCCGCGCATATTTATCACGTCAGTTATTAATGAACCGACGTTATAAACACCGTGATGTTAGGGATGTTACGTCAGGTTTTAAATAACCGACGTAAAAAACGTTATTTATAACGTCGTCCGTATTAACGTCGCCTAAAAACCGACGTAAATAATGAAAAATAACCGACGTAAAAAATGTTTTCTGAACTAGTGCAATGAATATATTATATTGTAATTGTCAAGGAATTTCAAATCCTGCTACTCTTAATGTTCTTAAAATTTTTCTTTTGACTCGTCGTCCTATACTGTTTTCTATTTCTGATCCAAAAGTCAATTTTTATTTGAAATTTAGACACATTTGAACTTATGGCTATAATTATTTCTGTTCTTTCAAATAAGGTAATGATACAAAATCTCTTTGGATTTTTTATCACGTTTCCTTACAGAACATCAGTGTCATCAAAATTTCTGCTCAAATGTTGACTTGTGACTTCACCCTAGATGGAATGCATATCTTATGTACCATGGTTTATGCTAAAAATAGATATCAAGACCAAAGATCTCTATGTAATGATCTTTCTGGGTTAGCTAGAAATATTTTGGATCCTTGGTTTGGGATTGGTGACTTTAATGCTATCCTTTCCTCCAGTGAGAAACTTGGTCCATCCCAATCCACCATATCCTCTAGAGAATTCAGAACCACAATTAAGGATTGTGACCTCATAGAGATCAATCTCATAGGTTCCAAGTTCACTTGGTATATAAGACACTACAATAAGATCATTTCCAGTAAGTTGGATAGGTCCTTCACGAACATATTTTCTCTGGATTTTTGGGACACTATCTCTAGAATCACCTTACCCAAACTGAATTTGGACCACCACCCCATTTTGGTAAGTCTGCTCTCAAAAAAAATTAAACCTATTTTACCTTTTAGATTCAATAATTCTTGGTCTGCAAACTTGGACTGTGTGAATATCATTAACAAGTGTTGGGATTCTATGAACCAACACAATGATGATTTTTCTCGCATCATTAAATTAAAATATCACAAATAATGTCTCAAAGGTTTGTGTAGTACTAATTTTAAATAAATGGGAAAATACATCTCCATGCTTGAAAATTATCTTATCCAAATACAAACCGCCAACACTACCTCTGATTTCTCCTTGGACCCCCAACTTGAAATCAATAATTCCATAAAGCTTAATTATCTCCTTTCCCTTAAATACATCATACATAAACATACTTTTAAAAAAAATGGTTATATAATGGAGACCGAAACACTATGTTCTACAATTCTCTCCAAATAATCAAAAATGTTTGTAGGCCTCTTTCACTACTTAGAGTTGATAATACCCTCATTGACTCTAAGGATCACATTTCAAATCATGTGGTCTCCTACTTTGATAATATCTTCAATGGCCCTAATTTCAATAAATATTTTCTTCATGGGATCATTACCATTTTGTTAAATGAGGAAGACAATGTTTCCCTTCTTAGTGTGCCTCTTGATCATGAAATCAAAGACACCGTCTTTAGACTTAATCTTGAATGTTCCCAAGGCCCTGATGGTTTTAACAATGGATTTTCCCAACAATATTGGGAAACCATGAATTCTGATGTTTGAAATCTTTTCAGATACTTCTTTTCTAATGGTTTCATTCCTCAGGGTCTTAATGCTCAATTTCTCACCTTAATCCCTAAAGTGGACAACTCCTCAGAAATTCATCTCTTATAGCCCCTTGCTCTTATTAACACTATTTACAAAGTCATTACCAAACTTCTTGTCAATAGACATTCGACTTTGTGAAATAAGATTGTTTCTTAGAATCAATTTGGTTTTATCAAGGGTAGATCTATACAATACTGAAGTTGTCTTGCCTCTGAATGTACCAACACCCTCAACAAATCTATTAGAAGAGGAAATATTTCCATCAAGATTGATATCATGAAATCCTATGACACCATTGATTGAGATTTTATCTTCAAAGTTCTTCAGGCTTTTGGTTTTAATGACATATTCATAAATATGATAAAATCCGTATTCAAATCAGCTTCCATCTCTATCCTTGTCAATGGTTCCCCGAAGGGCTACTTTAAATGCACTAAGAGGGTTAGACCGGGTGACCCCTTATCTGAAATTCACTTTTCTATTGCGAAGGATTACCTAAGTAGATTACTCACTTGTCTCGTGGATCAAAATAAGATTAAACCTATTCAGGCTTCCATGAACTTAAATGTTCTTACAAAACTCTTTTAGGCCGATGAAATTATCTTATTCTTACAAGCGGATAGAAAAAATATTCAATATTTAAAAAATTATTTGTCACACTATGAAGAAGTCTCTTGTCAATCTATAAGTTGGAAAAAAAATATTATGTCTTCTTTTTCAAAAATTTCTCTTCTCCTAGAAAGATTAGTATTATAAATAATTTAGGCATCAAGGAAGGAAATTTTCCCTTCACCTATATTGGCATGCCTATCTTTTGGGGAAAGCCTAAATCTTTGCGTTTTTTCAACATTGTTGATCAAGTCGTTAAGAAACTGTCCTCCTGAAAAGGCAAATCCCTATCCATGGCTGGATGAATTTTTCTGGTGAAATCTACCATTGTATCTAAAATGGTCTACTCAATGATGGTCTATAAATGGCCCTCTGGACTTTTAAAGAAAATTATTGTTTACATAAAGAATTTTTTTTGGACTGGTAGTACTCTTGAAAGGAGGTTTGTGACAATACTCTGGGCTACTTGTTGCAAACCTTTAGAGAAAGGTGGTATTGGCATAAAAAATCTTAAAATTTTGAATGATGCCCTTCAAGTCAGACTCACCTAGAGGTTGATTCATAGCAATTATAACTCCATTTATTTTCATAAAAAAATTATTCCTTGTGAAGATAATGAAAAGAAATTGGAATTACATTTATTCTTCGATCTTTCCTTCCATCATGGAATCCTTTACCAATATTATGGCCAATTCTAGATGGATGGTTAGCACAAATTCTTCTTTGAATTTCTGGCTAGATAATTGGACCAGTTCCCCCCTTATCTCTATAGTGTCTCCTAATTCTCTTACGGACAATACCAACTGCTCTATAAAGGAGGTTATTCAACCTCTTACTTCTAATATCCCTGATAACATCATTCATGTCATTGATAATTACCCCTTTTCTAGCTCAGAAGATTTATTTATTTGGGAACCTTCCCACAATGGTACTCTTGACTCCAAAAGTTTTTACAATCACAATATTTCCGACTCTGAAACAAATTTTTTCTGGTTGAAATCTTTCGATAAACTCTTGATTAAACCATCGAGACTTACTCTGGTTTGGCGCATTGCTCACAATCGTGTTCCCACAAAGGTTTGTCTTCAATCTTTTGGGGTCCAACTTTTCTCCATGTGTCCTTTTTGTCACTAACACAGAGAAGATACTAACCATCTATTTTTGTCTTTTTCTATAGCTTCTACCCTTTGGAATTTTATTGTTAACAATTTTGACTACATATGGTTACTCCATGATACTATTATCACTCAATTAAAATGGTGTGGAACTCTTGGTATATTTAAATAGATCAAAAACCTTTTCTTAAGTGCTATTTCTGAGCTTCTTCATGTGATCTGGTATGATAGAAATGATGTTATCCACAAAAATTGTGAATTTAATCTTAATGCAGGTCAAACGCGTATCCTCATTTCTATTAAGGATGCTGCAATGACTCAAAAAGCTCATTGTGATAACTCCATTGGAGACTTTGAGATCCTTCTTTGACTTCGGATTGATGGGATATACAAACAACCACGACACACTTTTTAGGTCTTCTGGCAAGCTTTGCTTCCAGGATGGATCAAAGTGAATGTTGACGGTGCCTCCAAAGGAAACCCATGTCCCACAGGTAGCAGAGCTATTTTTAGAGACCATCTTGGTCAGTGTCATGGATTCTTCTTTGGCAGTTGTGGCACCACCTTGTCTTTGGAGGCTGAAATGATGGGGGTGATTCATGCCATTAATTTTGCCAATAAAAAGGGCCGGTGCAATGTTTGGATTGAACATGACTCCACCACTATCTTCCATGCTATTTGGTAGGGGGTGGTTCATCTCGCATGGCCTTTGACTACCCATTGGATGAGATGCCTTGCTTTGCTTCAAGAGAACAACCACATTGCCACTAATGCTTTTCATGAAGCGAACATGGTTGTCGACGGTCTTGCTAACAAGGTAATCAACCGGGCATTAACTTGGATGGATAAACCGCCTGCTGACCTTCTCCCCTTTTATGATAAAAAATGTAATAATATTCCTTACCTTAGACTCATGTATTTTCCTTGTTCCTTTTATTTTAAATAAATTGTGTCTCAGATTTTTTCTGAGGCACTACCTATTAAAAAAAATATGCTATTTTTTATTAGGTATACCATTGGTGGTGGCCTATTGAGTGTTATGATTACTCCCTTTGTGGGAAATTTATTGTGTGTTGATATTTTATAATTGGTGTAAAGGTCTGGGTAAATCCCTAGTATAGGTGGATAGGCTAGTATAGCTTAGTGGGATCTGTAGATAGGTCTGAGGTGATGTTGAGGATAGTGGTTGATTCTACCTTTTATTATTAATTTCAATTTTATTAAACTATATATAATTTTCAACAGAGTTGATTTTAATGATAAGAATCACTAAAAAATTATTTGTATTATGGGTTTAATTCATGAAGGTTTTATTGATTATATGATGTAGTAATATAAGGAGATATATATTTGTGTATTAGAGAGAATTGTGTGGGTGGTTATTCATGTGAGGATTTTTTCTGACATAAAAAGGAGGAATGGAAAATTGTTTGATTATGTGTGTGATCCTAGGATTGATGGGAAATGACTCATGTTGATATGAAGTGAGTGGTTTGGTGGGGTGATCTTATGGTGTACACCTACTAGGTGTTGTGATTTGGGTAACACAAGGGTAGTGATTCCCATTATGGTTGGTCTGTGGGATACCCTCTTACATTAGGAACACGAAAGTGAGTGTTCAAATTTTATTCAAGGTTCTCGGGATGTTATAACTTAGTATATTTCTTGTATTTTCATCTTAGTGTGTTTTCTAGGCGTGGTAATCCTAGAATGATGTTGATGAAAATTCATTGGGTTGATTTTGGAAAAAATCTCAAAGATTGTGTGATTGAGTTATGGAGGTAATGTGACCCATGGGGGTTAGGTCACAATGATAATGTTAATGTGTGATGATAACATGTGATGCCTTTCCGGTATATGGGTTAGGATGAGAAGGATTGGGTGTTTCATCTATTGATACTGGTAAGGGTGTAGGAACTTGAGTGTTGTTTATAAGTTTAGATGAGGACAAAGACTTCTTATTTCGCCCAATCTATATAAATCTATGTTATGGGGTAGTTATGGAACTTAGGAAAAGATTACTCTTGATTTTTATTGGGTATCAGGTGACTTGTTTTGAGTATGGATTGCCTATAGATTATACAATGAGAACCAATTCATTGTGATATGACCCGTGGATGAAATGAGATCATTATCATTCAATGGTTAAATTATTGGTTTTTTTAGGATTTTGGTTATGCCTAATAGTCAAGTTATATGAGGGATGATCTATGATACTTATGGGATGTGAAATATTGTATGATAAACATTGAATATTTTGATACACCGAGGTTTAAATTGACATAGTGTGATTTTTGAGGAATAGAAATAGTGCCTTAATTATAGTGAGTTAGGAACTAATAAGATTGAAAACTAATTTTAGGATCATGTGGGGGGAGGGGTCCACATTAAGTTAAAAGACACATGTCACATGATGTTGATGGGCATGTTGAAACTAGATATTGTGATGTTGGTTCATCAATGGAATTGAGAAGCAATGGTGAAAATCATCATGATGACACAGAACCTATAGTAGGGTTTAGGGGATGGGTATCTCCAGACATAAGAATCAGGGATCATGATTGTTATTACCCAAAAGATAGTAGATACTAAAAAAGACTGTGCACATTTACCATGAACAGGATAAATTATATGGTGTAGAGTACAAAATGTGAATTTTTTTCTTTTGAGCCTTGTTTTAGGTATGATATGAGGATAATCAGGTGTAACATGTTTAGTCAACATAAATTGGTAGTGGTTAAGGATGTGATCTAGTTCATGGATGAAATAGGCCATGTTATATTTAGTTTTTATAAAATACCCAGATATGAGTATTGATAAGTGATGATTGGTTATTTTTGATACTATCAAATGTGTTTGAGATAAATCAGTAGTGAAGTATAATAAGAATAAGTTATATAGAGTATAAGTATAGAGTCTCATGAAAACATTAATTTTCATGATACATTTTTTAAGTCACTGTGGAAAACAATAGTTCTGAGATCGCAAAACCCATAGTTGTGCGAGAGCCCCCCAAGTCATTTTTGTGATCTAGTAGAATATAAATATCCCTTATCTCTACCATTTAAGGTTGTTTTTTGAAAATTTGGGAAGCTGAAGAGCCTTAATTTATGAAACCCTCAATTCCATTCCTCACAAAATATCGATCAAATAAATTTCAATAAACTCGTATAGGTGATAAATTTATAAGAATTACCTTATAAGAGCCTTTAAATTAATTAGTGAATGCATAAGACTATTTTTCACAAAACCTCTTCCATGAAGAATCCATTTCTCAAAAAATTTATAATTCCTCATCAAAATAGAACCCCCACAAAACCCATATATTGTGAAATACCATATGGTTAATACCAATTTTATGTTTCCTTTATGGAGACAAAATTCTTCAATAGTGATGGTGTATGGGTACTTTGTTTACCTAATCTATATTTACTCATGAAAAATCCTTTCCTATGACCAAAATTATGAACTTTCACATTTTGAATCTTTGTATCAGACAAGGTTTAGGCATCATTTTCATAATCACTACACATATCCTTGCTTCTTCTCAGAAAGGTGTGAATAATTTCTCACATAGACTTTATCTTTTCAGGAAATAATATGTATAGTACCTACTCAATTTATTTTTACCATTCCTTTCATTCCACAATTGTCCTTACCGCATGATGTTGAACTATATGTACCAGTCCTATCAGATGACCTTTAACTATGCTACTTGAACTGTGTGGGTTTTGATTCTTTTTTTTCATGATATATATGATTCCTATTCGTGGTTGAATCCCAATACCATTACCATACCATCTACCTCTTTAGAGTTATTATACTAAAAAATAGATCATCTTTCTGTATATTATTGGCCCTCACAGAGTTCCTACCTATGATGATTCATTCCATAGAGTTTTCCTATGGAAATCTAAACCATGAGTGTCCCCAAAAGACTCTAAACCATGAGTTTTACCACTAGAATCTTAACTATGAGTTTCCCCAAATGACTCTAAACAATGATTCTCCCCACTTGAATCTAAACCATTAGTTACTCTATTGGACTCTAAACTGTGAGTGTAACTATTAGAATCTAAATTGTGAGTGTCCTAAATGAACCCCAAACCATGAGTTCCCTCACTAGTGTATGAACCTGGACTTTTTTTTCATGTATGTTTTTCCTTTTCTGGTTATTTGTGGGAAAAAGAATAAATTCAGAAAATTTTCCAAGTATATGTCGTGTACTTTATAAGTACATGTCGTGTACTTCTATGACACAGCGGGACGTGTGCTGGTCATGTTGTAGATGCATACATGACCGTGTGGGAGTGACTTGGAGGACACTTAAAGAAGAGTATAGAAAAGATGAGTACATGTCGCGTACTTCAAAAATACACGCCGTGTAATTTTTTATTTCATTAAATGCATCAGGGTCACGTCTGACGGACATAAACCACTTCATTTAGGTTTCGTTCATCTGAGAGAACTGAGCATTTTCAGATCTTCGATGAGCCCCTGATCCTCCATCTGTCTTCCAATTCAAGCACCGTTGATTTAATTGGAATTACATCGGTGAGTTCTCTCTTCTTCTAGAGCATCATTTTCCAATTCCTCCTCTTTTCCATGTTATCATGGGTTGAACGTTTTATGTGTTTTGTTAGATCTAAAACATTATAAGACGATTCAAGCTTCTAGGTTCAAGTATATTGATCTCCTAATTCCGAGGTAGGTGGTTTGTGCCTTTTGGTTGAAAGTCTTTGAGTTTTATGTGCACATTCCACCAATACCCTTGATCGGGGTATTGCGTGTTTAACATTTTGACCATGTTGCTTCTCTACTATGATGGTATGCTTGAGTAGATGTTTTTTTATTAAGAATATGGTGAATTTTTGTGATTTGGATGTATTTACCTTGCATGTTTTGCCTATTTTGACCTTTGGGTCTTGTTTGCCTGTGAGGCTGCTGTTTACTTTACCATGACTAGTTGTAGGATGGTGTGATTATTTCTCTATTATCCTGTTATGCTGTATAATGCTAGCCAAGTAGTTATTGAGATTTACTTTGGCCGTTACACACTGCTCCACTTTCTTGACTTACACAGGGCCGAGAGAACCTGGTGTTTAGACCATAGGAAGAATGGGAAATGAGGGATTCTCCAAAGTGTCTTTATATTTTCACGATGCGAGACCACAGGGGGAATTGATGATGAGTGCTTCCCTAGAGTTTCTATAGTTTTTTGACGTGGGCCACAGGGGGAATGAGACGTTGATTGCTTCCCCAGAGTTCCTTAAGTACCGATACAAGACTATAGGGGGAATTGACGGTGAGTGCTTCCTGAGATAGTCTATGCTTAAGCTGAACCAGAGGGGTTAGACTGAGTGTACTTCCCAGAGGGTTGCTTATACTTGTTAAATAGGGCCAGAGGGGATAGGCCATGAGTACTTCCCATAGTTTTACCTTGTCTTGAGCTATTTTCTTGTTCTTACTAGGTAGGACCAGAGGGGATAGGCTTTGGGTGATTCCCAGAGGGTTACCTATTGTGTTTACCTGCTTTGATTTGTTGTTGCATGTTGTGTAGTGACTTTAATGATTTGAAACTATGGACTGTTTACTGTTTAGTAATTTCCTGTTTACTGCTTCCAATACTTTTACCTTCCATATACTCACTGAATGTTAGGCACAGATCTTCGGGTGGTTGCCTACTGGGATTTAGTCTCACACCCTGTTTGGTTCATGCTTTTGGGCCCAAACAGATTATATTGTTGCGAGTTTAGTTAAGGTAAAGTTCCCTTCCACTTTAGGTACATGACATGTTGTGGAGCTGGAGAGCATGGGACCAAGCTATGGATTGCAATGATGAGGAGTTTATCTGTTTACCTTTCTTTTGTAATTTGGTTTATCACTATTTGTATTGCCAAAATTGTAACTTGTTTGGATACTTTCCTAGACATATGTATCATGCATCATTTCATATATATGTGTGCTCCGGTTTTTTATTATTTTAGTCTTCTGCTGCTTACTATTGATGAATAATTACTGATTCCGCTATTTTATGTCTTGTTTACTTCCGCTATGTACTCTACCAATGAGGGAATAATTTCCCCACTATCACACCTAAGGCCCTCGCTTCTAGTCGGCAGCCTCTGGCATTCGGGGAAATGCGCTTGAGGCCATGTGACCAACCGAGTACAGGGCGCCTCTGGGTGGCTTCCGGAACTGGGACATTACAAAGTGGTATCCGAGGATTTCTTTTCTCTTGACTTACTATTTGGATCTTATATCCAGGGATAGTAAATAATTGGTACTTGGTGTTAAGATGTGTTCAAGGGTAGCTAACCTATGTACAGGGAAAAGCCAATTGACCACGTTAAATTGCAATTTTTATGATTTTTCAATTGTTACGGTTGATTTGATTTCACCTTGAGTGACTCACATGATTTGTGTAGCTACTATTGATGTTATTGGGGTTCTATTTCTGTTGCATCCCGATGAGATGAGGGTATGCCATCTCATGCATCATATAGGTGCTTGCTAGAAATCACATGTGATTCATTTTTTCCATTCCATCTATGATGAATTAGCAATTTCATGTTGTTGTGATAAATGATGTGTAAAATATGCATGATGTTGTGATAGTTTCCTTGATAATAATACATATTATTTAATAGGGTATTGTTTGTGTAGATATTTGATTGAATGAATTCCAAACTTTGGTTCTTGAGGAGTTATGGGCCCTCAGGGACCAGAATTTGGTGGATAATTGCTTTTTTCCCTTTCTATAATGTGTAGGAGATGCCAAAATTTTATTCGCAGGGAGTATGGGCCCTCACAGCTCGGAATTTGGAACTTCTTGTACTCGTTTCAGTGTTTTATGGGTTCTGGAGTAGTTTATGATGCTTACTGTCGGAAAAAACCCAGAATACATGCCGTTTAATGTTATGTACACACCGTGTGTTCTTCTATTCAGGAATAAACAATTTTCTTAAGTACACACCGTGTACTTTATCTACACGCCGTGTAGTCTCTAAAACATGTCATAGGCTTTGTGGGAAGAGACACGGGATGGGGAAAGTCTGGAGTGAACACGTCGTGTATTATCCATACACTCCGTGTAGAGTTGACCTCATGCCCACCCGTGTCACTAACAACACCAGTTGGCCGAGTCATGTATAATACATGTTGTGTGCCATCTAAACATGCCGTGTAGTCGACCTAGGTACTTGACCGTGTCACGAAAAACACGGGTTGGTGTCACCCTTTCTTATACATGTCGTGTCAGCCTTGAACACGCTGTGTAGTTTGACCTAGGTACCCGACCGTGTCACGAACAACACGGGCTGGTGTTATCCCTTCTCATACATGCCGTGTCTGTCTGGAACACGCCACGTAGTGTGAGCTATGTGTTAGTCCATGTCACTAACAACATAGTCCAGGTGAATCTTGTCTAGTACACACCGTGTATGAATTTTACATGTCGTGTAGTCTTGCCTATGGATAGTCGTGTGGAATAGCCATGTAGAAGGACTCAGGTAGGGAAAGGGGACTCAAGTAAATTCCATGTGTGGGGAAAATACACTGTGTGTCTGGGGTGTTACACGACCAGTCTGGATAAGAGTAGATTCCCATGTGAATGAATTCAGGGAACACGCCGTGTAGTAATGTACATGCCATGTAGTCATGTTTTGTAAAACATGAGTGCTTTATTCCTCCTATTCCCTTATTACACTCCTTGCTTTCATTACTTGATAATATTGATCTAAGGTGTGGGATTGAACTTACAGAGTCATGCCACCGAGACATCCTCCGGTTTTCCGCCAGTTCCCAGACAATGATTAGACACCGGACATGGCTAATCAGGGACCACCTGCAGATCCTCCCGTTGTGCCAGCCTTGGCACCAACCATTGTACCTGACATTGGATGATGCAAACTTTTCAGGGAGTGCCGCCTCCTACACCATCGATTTATGATTTGATTCGGGTCTTCTAGCAGTATAATTCTCCCACTTTCTTTGGGGAAGGAGGACCTCAGGCTGCAGAGTCATGGCTAGAAGCCATGCAGACGATCTTTGAGCATCTGGAGATGCCTCCAGAGAAGAGGGTCAAAATCGCTACCTACATGCTCCGAAATTCTGCCAAGAGGTGGTGGGATGTGATCTTATAGGTGGGACGCCAGCAGGTTATGTCATGGGATTAGTTTCAACACATATTCTTTGACTACTTCTATCCAGAGACCCTAAGGGCCGATCAAGTCTGGGAGTTTATGATTATGGAGTAGGGTAATATTTCTGTAATTGAGTATTCCTCCCACTTTACTGAGCTACAACACTTTACACCTATTTTAGGTGTCAATCAGTTGTTCATGGAAAGGAAGTTCAAGGTTGTTTTGAGGCATGAATCTTCTGACTGACTTCTATCACTTCTATAGTCAACCAGGCGCTAATTACAGAGCGCAATCTGAGGGATTATGGAGTTTTGAACCAGGGTGGCTTGACATCTGGGGTTCGTATTCCTCCTTTTGATAGTAAGAAGTGCCATTGGGAGTCTTCACACATTGATCCGAGGAGGAAAGACATTTCTTCTGGTATCCAGGTGGTGCGCTACCAGTGCGGAAGTAGTGGGAATATGAGGCCACATTGCCCAAAAGAACCAATGGAGTTCCGATCTTGTGGAAAGTTGGGTCACCTTCAGCGCTTCTGTCAGATCTTCTCTCCAGTAGCTGGTGATAGGGGCTCTTCTATGAATCCTCATTCGGGAGCAGCGCCACCAGTTTCTCACTAGTCAGAGAACTAGAGTTCTTCCGGCCATTCAGTATGAGGTGGAGGTCATGGTCGTGGTAGACATTCACCCAGTTTTTAGTGACATCATGGTGGATCAGCTCAGAGTGGTCAGTTAGGGTCACAGGTCCGTGGTACATTCCAGACTTTTGCATTGGAGCAGACCCAGCAAGAGAAGGATCCCAGAACTTCTACCGTTCAAGGTACGATCTTAGTATCCTCTATTTTATCTTCTGCTCTTTTTGATACATGGGACTCCCATAGCATTATCTCTGTTGATATCATGGAGAGCCTTGGGCTCTACATCTTTTCTTCTGCTAATATCTTGATGCTAGACACACCATTGGGGACTAGAACAGCTAGTGTACGTCAGTGCAGAGAGTTCCCTCTACAGGTTGGTGGATGTCACTTCTTATGAGACCTCTATGTCCTAGATATGACAGGCTATGATGTCATTCTCCGTATAGACTAGTTAGTTCCATTATAGGTAGTCTTCGACTGTTATCTTCGTAGGGTGAGATTTATATCACCAGAGGGTGGATCCTTTCTTCATCGGGGTGAATGGGATGTCTAGAAGAGTAGAGCGGGTCCAGAGCATCATGATTTGGGAGGAGTTACAGCCCAGATTGCTAGTCTTTATCTGGATGACTAGGGGACTTCACAGTTAGAATTTCCTCCAATGGTGGATTGTTTCAGATATGTATTTCCAGATTACTTTTCAGGTTTTCCTTTGGAGCATTAGGTAGACTTCTTGATTGAGATTGTTCTAGGAGCGGCACCGGTGTCCATTCCTCCTTATAGGATGGCTACACCAGAGTTTCAAAAGCTCAAGAAGTAGTTGGAAGAGTTTTAGGAAACGGGTTTCATCCAACCAAGTACTTCTCCTTAGGGTTCACCTGTTCTATTTGAGAAGAAGGCAGACAATACCCTCAGGCTTTGTGTGGACTATCAGAAGTTGAACCAGTTGATGACTAAGAACCGATATCCCTTGTCAAGGATCAATGATCTCTTTGATCATCTTCAAGGAGCCCAGGTGTTATCGAAGATTTACCTGAGATCCTGTTATCATCAGTTGCATGTTAGACCATCAGATATACCTTTTACAGCCTTTAGGAGCAGGTATGGTATATACGAGTACTTTGTTATGCCGTTCGGCCTCACGAACGCACCCATAGTTTTCATGGAACTAATGAACCGAGTGTTCCATCCATACATGGATTATTTCGTGGTGGTATTCATAGAGGATATCTTGGGGAAATCTCACACTCGACACAACCATGCTACCCATCTTGAGATCATTTTGAGTACACTGAGGAAGCATCAGTTATATGATAAGCTCTCAAAGTGCCACTTTTGGATGGATTAGATTAACTTCTTGGGTCATGTTATCTCAGAGGCAGGAGTATAAGTAGACCCATAGAAAGTGAGAGCTGTAGATTCTTGGGAGCATCCAAATAACATCTTTGAGTGCAGAGAATTCTAGGGATGGGTGGATACTATAGATGTTTCATACAAGACTTTTCATGCGTAGCAACACCACTGACAGGTCTGACCAAGAAGGGGGTGAAGTTCTTATGGTTAGATTCTTGTGAGTCATCCTTTCATGAGCCGAAAGGGAGGTTTAATTTAGCACTGATACTAGTCTCTCTAGAGTCAGGAAAGAGTTATACTGTTTACTGTGATGCTTCATGTATTGGGCTGGGAGCTATGCTTATGCAGGGTGATGGAGTCGTCGTGTACGGGTCTCGGAAGTTGAGGCCACATGAGAGAAATTACTCGATGCATGATCTGGAGTTGGCAGATGCTGTTCATGCCCTACGCTTTTGGAAACAATGTCTTTTGGGAGAGCACTTTGTGGTTTTCACAGACCATAAGAGTCTCAAGGAAATCTTCACTCAGCGTGATCTGAATTTGAGACAGCGCAGGTGGGTTGAGTACCTACAATCCTTTGACTTTGAGGTTTCCTATATGCCTGAGAAAGGCAACGCAGTGGCTGATGCGTTGAGCAGGAGGACTTAGATACAGGAAGTTTAGGAGGCTAGTAGTGAGTGGCATCTTATGGCTCTATTCTATGAGATGTATTTGGAGGTGCACAATAGACAGGGGAATACTTTTCTTTCTTCAGTAGCTATTACCTCTACTCTTCTGGATGGAGTTCGAATGAGGCAACTATCAGATTGTGAAGGCCTAGTACTACGGGAAAGCATTTTAGGAGAGTACCCTATTCCTGGATGGACTGTAGGAGAGGATAAAATCTTACGTTTCCAGGGACGCGTATGGGTGCTAGCAGACATACATGAGGAGATAATGCGGTATTTTTATTCCTCAGTTTGGGCAGTTCATCCTGGCATCACCAAGATGTATTGTGATCTACATGGTCAGTATTGGTGGCCCGATATGAAGAGGGACATTTCTGGTTTTGTCATGAGGTGTTCCAATTGTTAGTAGGTGAAGGCAAAGCATCAACGGACAACATGGATTTTACAACAGTTACCCATTCCCAAGTGGAAGTGGAATGACGTTGTGATGGACTTTGTGACCATTTTTTCAGGGTCGACTCAAAGGAATGACACAGTTTGGGATATCATTGAAAGACTCACGAAGGTTTCTCACTTCTTGCCAATCAAGGAGACCTTTAGTGTTGATGATATGGGATGGTTGTACATCTGTGATATTGTGCATCTTCATGGTGTTCCACACTCCATTGTTTTAGATAGGGATGCATGCTTTACTTCTTGGTTTTGGTAGGGGATTCAGAAGGATCTGGGTACACATGTACTTTTGAGTACAATTTACCACCCCCAGATAGATGGCCAGTCTGACCGTACGATTCAGGAGCTTGAGGATATGCTCTGAGAATGCATTTTGGATTATGGATATTTTTTGGAGAAGCATATACCTCTTGTGAAGTTTTCCTACAACAATAGTTTTCAAGAAACTATTCAGATGGCACCTTATGAGGCTTTTTATGGTAGGCCATGTTGATCACCTTTATTTTGGCTGGAGGCAGGAGAGGTAGCTTTACTGAGACCTCATCTTGTTCAGAAGACCTCAGATCATATAGAGTTGATTCAGAAGAGGATGGATACGACACAGTCTCGACAGAAGTCTTATGCTGATCAGCAGAGATGACCTATGGAGTTCAAGGTCAGGGATCGGGTTTTCCTGTGTGTTGCACCGAGGTTGGGACACAAGAGGATTCAAGGACATGGTAAGCTTTTACAGAGGTACGTCGGGCCGTTTGAGGTGTTGGAGAGAGTTGGACCGGTTTCCTATCAGTTGCAGTTACCTTATAGGTACCAAGCTATGCACGATGTCTTCCATGATTCTTAGCTCCGACGTTACTTTTCAGACCCGTCTCATGTCTTTTGACCCAAGAAGGTTGAGCTCGAGGCATATGCTTCATTTGAAGATCAACCTATTTGGATTGTGGATCGTAGTATAAAGTTTCCCCATGGCCGGTCTTTTCTTATAGTACGAGTGCTATGACATCACGAGCGAGTGCAAGATGATACTTGGGAGAGGGAGGCCAATATACAAGCGCATTGGCTGGACCTGTTCTAGGTTTATTCTTCTACACCAAGCTAGGGAAATTCGGGGACAAATTTCTTTAATGGGGGGAAGTTTGTAATAACACGGACCTTCTTTTCAGGTATGTTTTTCCTTTTCTGGTCATTTTTGGGAAAAAGAGGAAATTCTGGAAATTTTCCAAGTACACGTCGTGTACTTCTCTACCACAATAGGTCGTGTGCTAGCCATGTTGTAGCTGCATACACGGTCGTGTGGGAGTGACTTGGAGGCCGCTTAAAACGGAGTATAGAAAAATTGATTACACGCCATGTACTTCAAAAGTACACACCGTTTACTTCAAAAGTACATGCCCTGTACTTTATTTCTTTTTAATTAAATGCATCGGGGTAGCGTCTGATGGACAGAAACAAATTCTTTTAGGTTTCGTTCATCCGAGAGCACCGAGCATCCACAGATCTTCAATGAGTCCCTGATCCTCTGTCCATCCTCTGATTCGAGAACTGTTGATTGCATTGGAATCTTATCGGTGAGTTCTCTATTCTTCTAGAGCATCATTTTCCAATTCCTCCTCTTTTCCATGTTATCTTGGGTTAAAAATTTTATGCTTTTTCATTAATCTATGATGTCATAAGGAGATTAAAGATTTTAGGTTTAATTATATTGATTTACTAGCCCTGAGGTAGGTGGTTTGTGCCTTCCGGTTGAAAGACATTGAGTTTTATGTGAAAATTCCACCAATACCCTTGCGTGGGGTATTGAATGTTTACCATTTTGAACCTGTTGCTTCTATGTTATGCTGGTATTCTTGAGTAGATGTTTTTGGATTGAGAATAGGGTGAATTTTTGTGCTTTAGATGTATTTCCCAGGCACGTTTTTCCTGTTTTGACCTTTGGGTCTTGTTTTCCTGTGAGGCTGCTGTTCACTTTCCCATGCCTAGTTGTAGGATGGTGTGATTGTTGCTCTGTTATCCTATTATATTGTAGAATGCTATCCAAGTAGTTATTGAGGTTTACTTTTTTCCATTATGTGCTGCTACACTTTCTTGACTTACACAAGGCCGAGAGAACCTGGTGTATAGACCATAGGGAGAATGGACGATGAGGGCTTCTATAGAGTGTCTTTATATTTTTACGATGTGAGACCATAGGGGTAATTTATGATGAGTGATTCCCCAGAGTGTCAGTAGTTCCTTGACGTAGTCCACATGGGGAATGAGACATTGAGTGCTTCCCCATAGTGCCTTTTGTACCGATACGAGACTATAAGGGGAATTGACAGTGAGTGCTTTCTCAAAGAGTCTATGCTTAAGCTAAACCAGAGGTGTTAGACTGAGTGTACTACCTAGGGGGTTTCTTATACTAGTTAGGTAGGACCAGAGGGGATAGGCCCTGAGTACTTCCTAGAGGGTTACCTTGTGTTTAGCTGCTTTCTTGTTCTTACTAGGTAGGACTAGAGGGGATAGGATGTGGGTGCTTCCCAGAGGGTTACCTGTTGTGTTTACCTGCTTTGATTTGCTGTTGCATGTGTTGTAGTGACTTGAATTCTTTGAAAATGTGGACTATTTACTATTTAGTACTTTCCTGTTTTCTGCTTCCTGTACTTTTACCTACCATATACTCATTGACTGTTAGGCACATATCTTCGGGTGGTTGCCTACTGGGATTTAGTCTCACACCCTGTTTGGGTCATGATTTTGGGTCCAAACAGATTATATTGTTGCAGGTTTAGATAAGGGAAATCACCCTTCTACTTTAGGTACTTGACTTGTTGTGGAGTTGGAGAGCATGGGACCAAGCTATGGCTTGCAATGCTGAGGAGTTTATCTGTTTACCTTTATTTTGTACTTTGGTTTAGAAATATTTGTATTTCCAGCATTGTAACATGTTTGGATGCTTTTATAGACATATGTCTCATGCATCATGCATCATTTCATATATATGTGTTCTCCAGTTGTTTATTACTTTAGTCTTCCATTTCTTACTATTGTTGGATATTTAATGCTTCCACTATTATATGTGTTTTTTAATTATGTTGTGTACTCTACCAATGATGGAATAGTTTCCCCACTATCACACCCAAGGCCCTCGCTGCTAGTAGGCATCCGGTAGCATTAAGGGAAATGTGCTTGGGGTCATATGACCAATTGGGTACAAGGCACCTCTGGGTGGCTTTTGGAACTGAGATGTTACAACTAGCCTATAAACTTTGAGTGAACCAGATGAAATATAAACTATGAATATCCACACTAGACTCTAAAAGACGAGTGTTCCCATTTAATGATAAACTATGAGTATACCCTTTTGGACACTAAACTATGAGTGTCCCTATTGGAATCTAAACTATTAGTTCCTTCTTGGATATCTTCAAAACACAGTGTTCTATCACCTTCCTAGATTTAAACCATAGATATAGTTTCCATTATATAATGATTATAATATACCCTTGTGTCTAATCATTAAGAATAAATAATATCATCCAACATGTCCAACACATACTTACATCTGATTTCAAGGTCTTAACCCTACAAAGTTAGTAAGTAACGTAATTAACTGAGTCTGTAGAGAAGGTATTGGGATGGATTTTATGGATATGTTTTAAATCTATAAGATATTATTAGAATAGGTAATAATCTCTTTAATGTGATGATTTAACCTCCCATCATCTTATGTGATAAAAGGATCCCTCATCATCACCCTAATGGTGAGGGGTTTCCCACTTTGGAAAGTAGGCACATAGGATCAGACTATGAACACATCATTGTCTTTCCTGAAATCATCACAAGTAGATTTATCAAATCTGATGTGAATCTATTATCCTTCAACAATGAGTGTATGAATAATGTTTAGTATCACCATTTTCATATGTCCATTTTTCATTTGCTTCAAATTTAATATTCTTGTTAAATTTCAACCTTTGGATGTGATGTGTGATTTTCCCCTGACACTTACAATAGTAAAGGAGGTAAGAGGAACATCATTCATGTTTCTAATAACCTCATATACCCAATGCAATGATCTATTCCACATATACCCAATCATTGATCAATATTTCTCCCAAAAATTTCAATTTCTTTCAGCTTATTTTCTTGATTAATGTTATAAAATGATGCACAATTAATACACTTTTACATTGGTATGAATGAGAAGGAATTATTATGTCATGATAGATGGATCAATGATGGCCACAAAAATAGATTTATGATGGGGGTAAAATAACTCTTATCACTACCTCCATTCACATTAGAATTTTTTACCTATATCACGGTGGCTCAACCTTCCCCTATCTAGAATAGGTGGAGGAGTTCTAGGATGAGATGGTTCTTACCATCACTTGGGAGTTTCCAATGATTTCTCTCACCAATAGGTGTTGTTATTAATATTGGACCAACTAACAAAAAACCAAAAAATTCAAGACTATTCACATTCAGGATACCCCAATCTAGGATACATGGAATACACATTAGGATTATTCCATTATCCATACTATAAAGGAGACACTTCCTCAGTCCCCATAACACAACTTCTATCCCAAAAACCATATGGGGGATGTTCTCTATAACACCAAGATTGAAGCCCCAATATCACACAAAGAATGATGACTTGTATCTCCCATCCATGGATTCCATCATCTACCATTTTATAGGTCATATCTATAATGTCAATATCAATGGTCATGGAAGTTTTCCCCATGAAATAAATAATTTTATTCTTGGGTAATTCCCACACGGGTGATAGAATAATAATAACAACGTATTAATTTAAGAATAACCTTTATATTTAAAGATCACATGTCATTGAAACCAATAATATATAGTTGTAGCTCTTACACTATAACCATTGAAGGTAAGGAGGTGGTGACTGGGGATATCCATTCTAGAAACTAAAGTTCACATTGTCTCAAGGACCCTAATCAAGTACTTATATGTGGATGATGTATTTTATTCCTTTATAAGTATTTCCAAGAAAAATTATGTAGTTACATAAACATGATCCCCCTACCTCTACACTATAGGTGGATAAGGTATCGTGTCTTGGACTAATAGTGTCATATGAAGAACAACATTAAGAGAGGATATGAGTAACTAACATGTTTCCTTAAAAAGAAGACACAAGGAACCCTATATATAATGATATTTTATTTAAAACTAAACTATATTAACAAGAAATTTCCATGGATTGAGGTATGGAATACTAGATGTTAGCACTCCCACCCAAAGATCCACAATAAGGGAGTTCCTCATAACTCCCTCCTATGGATTCCCACCAACCCAGTATCAAATCCTAGAGTAATGGTACCTCTAAAATAAAGTTGGGTATGAGTAAAACCACTACTTCAAAATAGGAGAGCCTTATGAACATGGTAAAGGGGATGAAGAGAACCTATGATAGGTTTTAGACACTGAATAGATTCTAGTCACGTTTTGACCACATGTAAATTTGGAATTTCACATCTCAAATAAACTTGATGAAGGATATAAAAAATATCTATTATATAATTTGCATGTGACGTTTAAAAACATTAATATTTAGTAGTGAATGTTTCTTAGAAATTTTTATCAACTTAAGTCCCTTAATAAGGTTTAAATTACTCCATTTCCTATTGCAAAACACCCTCATTATGATAAATGTCGTCTGAACTTCTGATAGGTATGAGAAAAGTTTTATAGTACTATATTGGATTGTATAATTGGAATCCCCCCATGTGTTCCTCAAGGGTTAGCGGTAGTATACTTACCTACAATTTTCCCATTTGGAAATTGATAACAATCCTCTAAATCATCATCACCTGGATTCATCCAAGATGAAACATGTACGACATCATATGATGTCGTCATATTTAGAGGTTGTGTGACCTAGAATAATGGGAACCATTAAAAAATCATTCAGCATTATTACAGTTTCTCTCACCCATAATGGATTCAAAATTTTAATTGGTGTGTAAATTTCAAGTGACTCAAAGGAGTAGTTCATCTAGTGAGGGATGCATTATTTTTTCAACCACACATTAATAACACTTACAATAAATATTAGTAAGTCAAGGTCCCCAACCCATTCTATATGGTTGGGGAGAGTTTTATAGATAAGTGAAAAACCATTGGCTACCCCATGATCATAATTCAATCCCATAAACTACTACAGATAGTGCTTTTAAAAGCATGAGAAAATGCTTTTAACTGTGCTGGAAAGGTGATGTTAATCTCAGTAATGACAGGGAGGTCCCCTTTAACATTGCTAAACAAGGACTGATAAAGTAAATATTTTATCACTACTGTTTTTAGAGCTGATAAATGACCACTTTATCAGCAATCTAAATAGAACTCATAAAGGAAGACTTTATCAATGCTCGAAATAGCATTGATAAAGGCCTAGCTACTTGTAATGTAGCTCACACACCAGCACTTACACAACAAAACACATGCCACCTGCACAACGCACACAAGAACAAAGAAGAACACACAAGAACAAATTAACTCACATAAAGGTTTGGAAAAAAAATTCTATATACATTTCAAACAATGTTTTATGTAATTACATTTACAATTATCCAACAAATAATTAAAAACATTATTATTTCATCCTTTGAAATCAATGACCCCATCTAAAAAATGTCCACCCGTGGTATTAGTTTCCAAACAAATAATCCCAACTCAAGAAAATGGTTCCACCTATATAAGAAAACAAATATTATGTGAGTAATACTATAAATAAATAAATTAAACATTTATATAAATGAATACTTTAATAAAATTTCAATTTTTAATAAAAAACACAAATTGGGAGTTATACAGGTCACACTATGTGTCATATTGAGGTGAGGTTAATTCCAACATGTCACAAATGAGTTATGGATCATTGTCCAAAAATATCAAAAACAATTCGAATGAGTTTTCTTGGTTTTGTGTATGTCCCTTATTTTTTTACTAAAATTAATATCAAATTTAAATGAGATATTTGAATTTATACCAGTCACATCATTCGTCAGATTAAGGTGTGTCTGATTCTTACACATCACAAATGACTCATGGATTTTTTTTCTAATGTATCAAAACAATACTCATGGGTTTTCTCAGTTTTCAGCATGATAGTTGTGTTTTTTTACTAAATTATCATTTCAAATTGGAAACACCCATTTTGATTCATACCCATAAAATCATTAATTTTTTTTGAGGTGAGACTACTTTATACACATAATAAAGGAGTTATAAATTTTTCTCCTAAATTATTAATACAATCAGAGGTTGTTTAATTGGTTTTTAGTGAGTGAAACGTTTTGAGCTAAAATGTCAATTTTAAATTGATAATGGACACTTTTAGTCATACTGGTCACACCGTGCGTTATATTGAGGTGTTGTTGATTCACATACATAAAAAATGACTAATTGATCATTTTATAAATGTTTCAAAACAATATGAATTCATTTTCTCAGTTTTTAGTATTTCACTTATTCTTTTTTACTTAAATTAATGTCAATTTTAAATAAAAACACATTTGGTTTAATACCGGTAACATAATTTGTCAGATTGAGATTTTTTTGATTCCTATATGTAAAAAATGACACATGGGTCATTTTTCTAAGGTATCAAATCAATAAAAATGTGTTTTCTTGGTTTTCAGTAGGTCATTTATTTTTTTTACTAAAATATCATTTCAAACTAAAAACATGATTTTTCAATCATAATGGTCACATTTTGCATCAATTTGCTGTGAGAATACTTCGTACACATCATAAAGGACTTATGAATCACTATCCTAATTTATGAATATGATTAGAAAGTGTTTTCTTGGTTTTTAAAGAGTGACACATTTTGAGCTAAGATTTAAATTTTAAACTGATAACATACATTTTTATTCATACCGGTCACATCTTGCACCAAATTGATGTGAGATTGATTCCTATATGTCAAAAATGACTCATGTATCATTTTACTAAAGTATCAAAACAATCCAAATGCATTTTCTTAGTTTTCAATATGTCAGTTGGTCTTTTTACTTAAATTAATGTCAATTTTAAATAAAAAGACACATTTTGATTTATACCAGTCACATCAGGAATTGTATTGAGGTGGGGTTTATTCCGATACATCAAAAATTACTCATGTATCCTTTTACCAAATTATCAAAACAATTTGAATGAATTTTCTCGATTTTCAGTATGTCAGTTGGGTTTTTTTCTAAAATTAATGTCAATTGTAAATAAAAAGAGACTTTTAGTCATACCGGCCGCATTGTGGATCAGATTGAGGTGTGGTTGATTCCTACATGTCAAAAATGACTTATAGTTCATTTTCATAAAGTATCAAAATAATACAAATGTGTTTACTCAGTTTTTATTTTTCCAGTTGTGTTTTTTTACTAAAATATCATTTTAAACTGGAAACACTCATTTTGAGTTATACCGGTCGCATCGTGCTTATTTTTGACATGATAATACTTCATACATGTCAAAAATAACTGATGAATCATTTTTATAAATTATGAAGACAATCAGATAATTTTTTTTGGATTTTTGTGAGTGACATGTTTTGAACTAAAATGTCAATTTTAAAATGATAACAGACACTTTTAGTCCTATCAGTAACATTGTTAATAGGATTGAGGTGTTGTTGATTCCTACACATTAAAAATGTTAGGTATATCATTTTCATAAAGTATAAAAACAAATTGAATTCATTTTCTTGGATTTTAGTATGTCTGTTGTGTTTTTTTACTAATTTTATTATTAATTTAATATAAAAATACACAATTAATGTCATAACATTCACACAATGTGTTGGATTTTGGTGAGGTTGATTACTACACATCAAAAATTACTTATGGATTGTTTTCCTAATGTATCAAATCAATACTAATGCATTTTCTCAATTTTTAGTATGTTACTTGTTTTTTTTACTAAAAATTATATCAATTTTAAATAAAAATAGACACTTCAAGACATATCGGTCACATATTCATTCATTTTTTGTACATTTTTTCATCAGGTTTGTTTCCCATTCCTTTCTAAATAAATCTATATTATATTGGTAATAAGAGTCTTTTGAAAATCATGGAAGTACTGAATAAATATAAATACACAAAGGATTTATAAATATTTTAAATGAAATAATAATTATTTTCAAAAATACTTCTTCAGGGACATTGGTTTATTCGGGGAATATGATATCTTTCATAAATTTATAAACATAATAACTATAGTATTTATTGTTTGTTTTGGACACTGCATAAACATTGAGAAAAATATGTAATTTTTTATATATGTTTGGATGGTGAGATCTTATTATATATACCCTGATTTGTATCCAGTCGTAGTACTTGTGATGTTTCTTATCCTTTCCCCCTATCCCCATTCCATGATGTAGACGATATTCATGCACCACCCTATCAAAACAAAATTTGCATTAAAGAAAAATATAAATTATATAACTATATGTTTAGTTATAAAATTTTAGATGTAGTGTATTAAAAATTGAAAAACTTCACCATGTGTGGTCGGTTTGTTGGATATCCTTGCATGGAATCCAAGAAATAAATATTTGGAGTATCCAAATTAACTGCAATGAGAATCCAATGCTGACTATGAACACAGAAAATAATAAGTAATGAATGAAATTAAAATATATTTTATATGATTAAATTGTAGTGTTTTACCACATGCATCATTGGTATTAAGAAGAGTCTATCATTTGTAATTTTGTTGTTAAATGATTTGAGCATACCTTCCACTATTTCACCATATTTCTTGGATTTTATTTTTGATTGTTCTATAGAGGTGACATGAGGAATAAGGAGTCCAAAATTTTTCTCATGGTAAAATTCCTTCAATTATTTTTCATATATACACCTGCGAAAAATTTGAAATGTATTTAGTCATAATTATTATAGTATATTAGTTTTTGGAAAATCAAATCATGAAAACATACCTCATGTATACATTTACAACTGAGCCACCTATCCAATCATACTCTGAGATTTCACTTACATTTTCAACATTAATAAAATTTGGATCTTCCCATTTGTATATATTTTCATCAAAAATAATTGTGTGAGTACCACCGTCTTTCAACTTTGTATTCACATGAGCCTGCAATGATTATAAATGTGGATATAGAATGAGTATTTTTAAGGTGATTTTAGTAGATCGTTTCAATCGGTTGGTTGATCCTTGAGATGGGTTTGATTCGTTCTTTCTTTTCACCCCCTTCTCTATGTCTGTCTATAATAAAATTCACCGGTTGATACCTTTTTTCATTAAATATTAATGGTTTATCTTGACAAACAAATTGGAAATGAATACCTCCTTGTCGATATGTTTTTTAAAAGCTATGAAATCCATGCGATGAATGTTTTAAGAACTTGTTTGACCTTATGAATATATTTATCATAAATTGGAACAAGTATATCAATGATCAGCTCATGGGATAGGTTAATCAACACTTTGTAATGACTTGTTGGAAGTGGTCTGTTGTGTAGCATGGTGTTCTGGATATTGAACACCGTAGCCTTCGCTAGAAGGTGACGTGTGGGTGTTGATAGATATAAATCACAATCATTTTCACCCTATACAATATCATTATAGGAAAGGTATCATTTTCTATCTGATTCGAAAAATCACAGAAAAAATTATTAGAACATTGGTTACCTTAGCTAAGACAGTTTTTTTGAGAGGAATGGCTTGCCTCAATACTAGTTGGTGGGTGGGATGGGGTGGGATCTTCACGCATTTGTTGTTCTTGATTTTTTTATTCTCTTTTCCCCCCACCATCAAATTTTCCATGAACTCTATTTTCAATTTCATATGTTCTTCAAGGATATATATTCTTTCTATCATCATTTTTTATTTCTTCACATTGATCCTCCTCTTTTTTTCTCAAAAAATGTCTAGGGTGTCACCCCAAAATCCGCACATCTAATGTGGCCATACTTTTCTGGATACATCAAGGACATCAAAAGTATGTCTGAATTCGGTTTGGATGTTGCTGATTCTTGTGACTATGTTAGATATAAAATATTGTAAAATAATTAATCAATGTTATGTAATATCTATTTAGATAAAAACAAATATTTATTTTTTCATAATTACACTTTTTTCCCACACATTTTTTTTGTGTTTTCATCTATTAGTATCCCATCTTTATTTACACATGCCTTCTTCTATAGCACATGGTGTGGTATGGAAGTGAATTTGGATTTGGATTCATCAATCTGAATATAAATAGAGGAACATAGTTATGGTGTTGTTTTATTTTACATGAAAGTATTACAATAGATATAACATACATACCAATTTTTTTCAAGTGAAGTGTACCCCATTCTTGCTTTATGGTAGGGGTATGCTGGTTTTGCTACTCATTCCTTATTTTCAGCAATCAATTGCAGTTTTAAAAATAAAAAACTTTTAATCAAAGTGACGAATACACATATTATCAAACAACATATTACCAAACACAATGTACCGGAAAATATAGTTCTCCACGATGACTAGTAAACACATCCCATGCTCCATGGGTTATCAGGTGTGCATAAATAAGAGGTGGGTGTGGGATTGTTTTCCCTCCAACATCTTCAAGATAATATCTCATTAAAATTGTGCTAAATCCTCTATGAATCCTTCCAGTAACCCTTAATACATAGTCCTTGTGCAAGTCATCCACTATAAATGCACTATATAAGGGATGATGAAGAGTAATTCAGTGTTCCATTATTTTATTTTATAGTAAATTAAATAAATGGTATCATAATGTTACCATAATATCTCCCCACATTAGTATCTTAATCATGGTGTCAACAGTGTGCCACAACTGTACATTAATCAGTTTTCATTTCTGAGTGATGATTCTAATGAAACTAATGAACATGGACTTGTTGGGGTTAACATGATAGCCCCTATTATTCCATCTAACCTCATATTTGATGCCTTTACCTCTTACCTTAAGGATTTTTTCTAATCCCACCAAACTATGATGTTTCTGTTTTTCTGTGACACCAGTGTTTTGTTGCCTACTATTTCTTTAGTTTCAATATCATCAATATGTTACTTTGGAGCACTAGAATCAGAATGTGTAGATGGTGGTTGTACCTTTGCATTGGGAACAACTACAACAACAAGTTGCAAAACTTGTTGGTCCTCTACACTATGAGAAGTTGCAGGTTGAGAGACCTATTATTCCTCTTCACTACAAGCAACAATAGGTTGAGAGACATTTTGTGCCTTAGGATTGGGAGCATCATCACATGCATAAGTCATTATCTTCAAAAGTAGTTTAATATTTAATTTAGATTACATAAAAGAAGAATAAAATAGATAATAACATAAGGTAACACAATGTATATTACAAAGAAATTTAACCTGATTATTGAACTCACTTTTTTTAAAGGTTGAATGGATTTGACCCCTCTATTGACTATCCAAATCCCTTTATTGTGGTCTCTTTTGACTTAAAAAACAGCATCTATATTTAGACCTCTACAAAATGATTGTGACTCCCTAATGAAAGGTTCATCCTCCATTGAATTTTCATCTGACCCTTCAGTGGTTTTGGTCGATAACAAAACAATTGACCACTTTCAGTTTGTAGGATCTATAACATAAAATACTAGTACTTCCTATGATTCCATTATAAATGGTTTTCCATTGTACCATTCCTTACTGAAATAAACTTTCATGAATCCCAACTCATCTATTTTAACAGCACTCTAATTATCAACCCACTTGCATTGAAAAATTGGCACTTGGACGTTTGTATAATCTAACTCCCATATTTGTTTGATGATGGAAACATATAAAATATTCACATAAATTGTATTTCTGTACTCAGCACCAGAAACATGAATCGCTTCAGCCACAAGTTTAAATCCACTATTCTTCATGGTACTATCTTCAACATTTTTATTAGTATAGAATGTATAACCATTATTTACATAAACATTAAAATATAATACATAAACACTTGGTCCTCCAGCTAGACATTGAGGTCGTTCTGAAATTGTGTCCAGATTTTCATCTGACTCCTTAAATATATGGTCTTGAAACCATCCTATAAACTATCAATTATGTGTATTTGATATCCATTTTTATACCTTGATGGATTCAAATTCCTAATTTTTTTGGGTTTTAAAATATAGTTCAACCTCCAAACTATTATGAAAATTGTAATGGTGGGCCTACTCCCCATCTGTAATATTGATTGTGACAACCTATCTTCCAGAAATTCCTTCAGCTATAAGCCACCCAGTTTGATGAGATTTCAGTATAACAATTATTTTCACACTGGATAGGTGTTCGATATAGAATTCAACTTCTTCCTCAATAATATATCACTCCACAATAAAACCCTCTGGCTAACTTTGATTTTTGATATACCCTTTCCAAATATTCATATATTGTTTAATGGGATACATCCATCTATAGTATACAAGACCACATAGTTTAATCTCTCTCACCAAGTGAACCATCAAATGAACCATCATATAAAATAATATTGTTAGGAAGAACATTTACAATTCACATAATATGACTAAAATTTCTCTTTCTATACTCAACAATTTCATCGGGTATATAAAATTTCTTTATATAACTTTCAAGAAGAAACATAGCTTTGTTAATGTATAATGAATATTCTTGGAAAAAATCCAATGTAAATCTATAAGAAATATATCTTGCATCAAAACATGGTAGTCATGTGATTTCAAACCCTTTAACTTTAAATTATCCATTGAAACAATGTTCTTGATATTCAATGAATACCCCTCTGAAACCTTTATCTCAATTAAGAAGTTGAAAAACTGATATCTCTCCTTTATGGAAAGAGTGTAAGTAGCTGTAGGAAGAAAATTTTGTTTTCACCCTTCACTGGTGCCAACTCTTATCAAACTCCCATGTCAACCATGAAAAATCTAGTCTTAATTCCATCCTTTTTTTCCAGGTGCATTTAGCAACATGCTGATGACACTATCACATACATTTTTTTTCAACATGAATTACATCTAGAAAGTTTCTGATGTATAGACAATTCCAGTATGGTAATTAAAAAAAATATCGATCTCTTATTCCAACTAGATTTCATAATGTTTTTCAAAAACGGTTTACCAAAATCAGTGTCCACATATTTAACTTTCTCAAACAGTTGATCACATGTTAGTGGAGAAGATATTGTACATTCTTATGAACTTCTATTGAATGATTTCATCCCAGATCGGTACTTATGTCGCATGGGTAGAAATATATGATGTCCTAGAAACATGGTTTTCGATGAATGTTTCAAACTAATTGACTTTGTACCTTGTTCGCAGACGGGACACCCATGAATTCCTTTAATGATATATCCTGAAAATTTCCCACAAGCAGGAAAGTCATTTATCATCCCATAAAACATGGATCTTAATATAAAATATTCATTTCTATAAGCATAATACAACATAACACATGAATCCCACAATAATTTCAAATCCTTGATCAGTGGATCCCAATAAACATCAATATCATTAATGATTTGTTTTGGTCCTGATATAAGAATAGATAGCATGATGTGTTTTCATTTAATGCATAACCATGGTAGAAGTTATAATTTTCTAATATATCCATCTATGTACTGTGAGTGATACTTTGAAAACCAAAAGGATTCACTCCATCTATAGATAATGCAAGATGAAGGTTTCTTGTCTTATTTCCAAAATCAGGATATTCATGATCGATTCTCTTCCACCAAGGAGATTTTGTCAGGTGACATAGTTTCCCATCTTTATTTCTTCTGTCTGTGTGCCACATCAATTTCCTTGTGGTCTCCTCACTTCCACACAAGTGCCTAAACCTTTAACTTATTGGAAAGTACCATACAACTTTCATAGGACCATATTCATCATTCTTGTATTTGGGCATACTATAAATGATTTTTTGTCCTTTTGAAATACTATATAGTCATTTGGGTATGCTTGTATTCATTCAGATATTACACCCATTGAACGCAGCATTCGTTTGGCATCGTATGTTCAGCTCTGGAGTTCATTATCTTTTGGGATCATGTCATTCAAGAGAGAGTAATTATTTAAAACTGGCGTCACTCTATCTGTTTCTTTCTTTCAAATTATACAGCTTCATTACAGCTAACAATTCTTTATATTTAGTGCAACCACCAGACAAAGGCATCTTTTCAAAACTCTTTAACTGCTCAAATTTTTTTGGGTAATCACGAAGTTCATATTCAATTGTCCTTGTCATTTCGTCAATACGATCTTTATCATCATTCAAATCTATAATCACATCGTCAATATGGTCTTATTCATTTTACACACTTGTAATTATATCATATGATCCATAAAATAGACTATTATCCCAGCCACTAGTGATCACACTGTGATTCACTGTTTCATTTTTACCCTTACTCCACTGTGCTAAACTTGTTTTATATTGAAAATTATAAAAATAATAAAAAATTTAATTCTATGTTTGAATCATTGATTTTGTGTTTATCACTGTTAAAAAGGAAAATATTACATGTTTTGATGTTTCCATTGCAAGATAAGGTGATTTGGAGGACCCATGATGATGTCCAAGAAAAATGGGTCAAACTGCGCAAGATCCATGCACACTAGTGGACTTATCCACGCACTGATCAGGAAATATGAATCCAAATGGCATGATATTTTTTGGCCTAGTCCAAAATTAATTGGGATACATTTTATATGAAGTAAACCATGACTCATTCGGCCATATGGTGGCCCAAATGACCTAATCTATCCAGAACACCGAATCTACATGGAGTCAAAAGTGGTGTGTTGTGATCTATCCATATCTCGGGATCTAGTTTTAAAAATTTTGAACAAATTTCTATGGATACATCCAAGAGGCGGGGATACAAATTTGTTACTTTCTAAAAAGTGCGATAAGGCTGTCTAGAGGTTGAAACCCATGTGACAAGTTGTTTTAAGAAATCTGTGTGCTTAAAATCACCTCCCCATTTTTCTATAAATGGCACCTTGGGCTCCCCATTTATAAGATCTACCAGGAATAAAAGATATAGTATTTTGGAGACCCAAAGGATTCATCTCATTATCCAGGAAGTTCTATAGGCCCCTATCATCGTATGTGGATCAACAATGATGAAGGAGTTCCACCCGAGCCTTCTCCTCCTCTCGATGGAGAGCTAAACGGTGGGTGATCATTGCGAGGGAGCTACACACTTGAATAGGGAGTTTAAACACCTTATATTATATTGGTTTTGTGTAATTTGTGTGTGAATTATTTCACTTATGTTTAATATTTATATTCTTCTTCTCTGAATTCATTTATTTGGTTTAATGAAGTGAAACATTTCTCATTTAAATACCGATCGGGTGGAGATTCAAGTGGGAATATTGAGTTATTCCGATTAGACAATACATGCATCATCTTTCTATGACCCATACATGAGATTTAAGTATTATTTTGTATACCTCACTCTATTCTTGAGGTCAAAACCTTGAAAACATGATTTTTGTTTCAAGGGGTGGTTCTTTGTGCATTATTTTAAGGGGAAAGAGGGGAACCAAGGTCTTGGTCATCCCTCAACCAAAGGACTACAAAAAAACCAAATAACCAATTGAGAAAAAGGAACTCTTTATGTGATGTAGTAACTTATTAATGATAACTTATTTATCTCATATTTTTCAAAATCCACTTTTTCTTTCAACTTTACAACTCTTTATGTTAAGTTACTTTCTTAAAATTTTTTACAAAATCACCCCATCTTTTTCTTCTTCTTATTAAATATAAATGCTCAAAACCAATCAAATATTCTTGAGAGACAACCTAGGGTATGACATAGACAATAAATAAACCTTAAAAACATAATTAATTTGATGTGTTATGATAAAGCAGTCAAATTTTGGTTCTATTTCCGGGGAGCACTTTGGTTTTTGTGCCTGTTTTTGATAAGATTTTTGTAATTTTTGTGAATATTTATTTATTTTATCTTATAATTTTTCATATATGTTTGTGTTATGATTTATTTCTTCTATAGGTTTTGTGCATGAAATATTCTACCCCAGGATATTTACCACCTTTTGAACCCAAAATGGAGAGGATCTTACGTTAGCGACCCTGAGATGCACAAGACAACCCTTTGAAGGAGGACACACCACAACTCAATACTAATCTAAACCCATCTTCTTCTGAAACCAAATTAAAACATGAAATTAACGTGTTTAAAATGTATAAAAACAATAGAACACTAAAATAATTAACCTCGCTAGATATTGATATCCAACCCACTTACATTCAAATGCAAGTTGAGGCACCCAATTTTGAACTTAAATCTGGTTTAATTCATCTGTTACCAAGATTCTATGGACTTGTTGGAGAAGATACAGACATGAATCTTAAATAATTTAATACCATGTGTTCTACAATAAAATATGAAAATGTGGATGAAGAACAATTAAAGCTCAGAGCATTTCCATTTTCATTGGAAGACACTACAAAAGATGGGATTTACTATGTTAATTCACAAATTAGAGGTTGGGAGAACATGAAACGCCTTTTTCTTGAAAAATATTTCCAGCCTCTTGAACTACAACTATAAGGAAAGAAATATGTTGTATAAGGTAATCTTAAGGGGAATCATTACATGAAAATTGGGAACTCTTTAAAAGGTTATGTTCAAGCTATCCACACCACCAAATAAGTGATAAACTTTTAATTCAATATTTTTATGAAGGTTTAATACCTATTGACCGAAATATGATTGATGTTGCTGTAGGTGGTGCGCTAGTTGATAAAACCCCAATCACTATAAGGACCATAATTGAGAACATGGCACAAAACACTCAAAAATTTGGTTCAAGGTCCAATGTACCAATTCGAGGTGTCCATGAGGTGCAAAGTACCGAATTCGAGAGGAAGGTGGACATGATGTTTGAAGAGGTAAGTACCCTTCTTCGACAACTTGCTATTTCCCAAGGGAAATCCTAATCACCTCCTCCCATCCATTGTGGTATATGTTATTCTGACACATGTTACTCTGATCAATTCCCCCAACTAAGACAAACTTTTGAGAGTTGTGAGGCAATCTTTCCAGGCCGCCCCTATAACCAACCCTTTAGGAAAGAACCATACTATCCATCCGATCCTGGGTGTAAAGGAAACCAATCCTATAGGGAAGGGGAATATTCAAACCAACCTCAACAACCATGGAACCAATCGGGGCAGAGTAGTCAACCACCACCACCCATAAATCCTCAAACACAATAAAGGTCTTTCCAACAAACACCTACAAAACCCAATCCTAGATTATAATAAATGATGAAACAAATGGTTTCCAATAATATCCAATTCCAACAAACCAACCAAGCTACCATACAAGACCTAAAAATCCAATTAGGCAAATTTTCCAACTTAGTGGGGGAAATCCAGAGCCATGGGTTAGGTAAACTACCTTATAAACCAGTAGTTAACCCTATAGACAAAGGAATTGTCATTTCCATCACCCTTATAAGTGTAAAAAAGAACTAAAAATCCAAATTAACCCTCCACTAGAGTCACCCCCTCCTATGGAAGCCACCATCCCAACTACTGGAAATGACCCAAATGAGGTAGAACCTTGTCCTGAGAGAATCCCCTCCAAAGGACAGAGTGTGTTTATTGATGAGTCACCTAGCCCAACAATCCCTCTTCCATTTCCACAAAGAGCTGCCAACCTAGAAAAAAGGTAACTTATCTCGATAAAGAGATTTTGGAGACTTTCAAAAAAGTGCATGTAAACATTCCCTTGATTGATGCTGTGAAACATATTCCAAGATATTCCAAGTTTCTAAAAGAGATGTGTACACACAGAAGGAGACTTCCAGGTGATGAGATGGTAAGATTGGGGAGTAATGTTTCAGCATTGATAGAGCCATCACTTCCCACCAAGTGCAATGATCCTGGAACATTCTCAATTCCGTGCACCATAGGGGAGTATTATTTTTCTAATTATTTTCTTGATTTATGTGATTCTATAAATGTGATGCCTCACTCCATTTACTCTACATTACAGGTTGGGGAACTGAATCCCACTATATTTATTGTTCAATTGGAAAACAGGAGTACTGAAAACCCCTCTGGTAAGTTAGAGGATGTTATTGTGAGGGTTCAAAATTTAATTTCTCCTACTAACTTTTATGTGATTAAAATGAATGATGATATGATGAATATACATGCCCTGATTATATTGGGGAGACCCTTCATGAAAACTTCCAAACTATAATTAATTTCTACAATGGTACATTATCTATTGAGTTTTGTGGTGATATTGTCTACTTAAATATCCTTGATTCTAGGAAGAACCGCTCAAAAGAAAATTCCTCTCTCTCTATTAATTCAATAGATGTACTCCCTTTCCTTGAAAAAACTTCATTTCATTATCCTGATCTCCTTTCTAAGGTTTATTCATTGATATAAATTCTAGGAAATTCTTCATGCATTGATTGTTGTAGTGGTCTAGAAAAGTGTCATGCATGTTCATTGATTGATGATTTCTTGAACACTAAGGATCCAATAACCATAAATGATATTTCTAAGCGTGTAAAAGCTCATTCCTCATTTGAGGATGAAACCATTGAGTAGTTATATGAGATCAGTGACCTCTCAGTTTCACACACACTCACTTCAATCCAAAATCCCCTTGAATTGGAATTAAAAAAACTGGCTCAAGATTTAAAATATTAATATCTTGAGAATAGAAATAAGTTTCCTATCATCATTGCTAGTTCACTCCATCTTGAGCATGAATTGTGACTTCTTAAACTTTTGAGTGAGTATAAACAAGATTTGGGATGGACACTTTCTAACATTCCTGGTATTAGCCCATCAATTTGTATACATCATATTTTATTAAATAATGAGGCTAACCAGTGAGGCAGGCACAACGTCGACTGAACCCAAACCTACTAAAATTTGTGAAAAATAAGGTAAACAAATTATTGGATTCTGGAATCATTTACCCCATCTCTAATAGACAATGGGTCAGTCCCGTTAGTTCCAAAAAAAACTGGCCATATTGTAATAAAAAATGAAAACAATGAATTGGTTCTAACTCGTGTGTAGAATAGTTGGCATGTCTGAATAGACTATTCCAAACTAAAAAAACACACTAAGAAGGACCATTTACCTTTGCCATTAATTGACCAAATGCTAGAGAGGATAATAGGTAGGTCCCACTACTGTCTCCTTGATTGGTATTCTGTATGCTTTCAGATCCATATTGCCCCCAAGGATTAGGAAAAGATAACCTTTACTTGCCCCTTTGGCACATTTGCATATAAGAGGATGCCATTTGGTCTGTGCAATGCTTTGTCTACTTTCCTGTGATGTATGGTTAGTATTTTCTTAGATTACCTGGAGAATTGCATGGAGGTTTTCATGGATTATTTCACTATTCATGTCTCCTATTTTGATGAATGTTTGAGTAGTCTTGGTTTAGTCCTACATCGCTGTATTGAAAAGAATCTTGTATTAAATTATGATAAATTCCATTTCATGGTGAGACAAGGTATATTTTTGGGGCATGTCATTTCTGGGGATGATATCCAAGTAAATAAATCAAAAGTAGATGTCATTTTTTTCCATACCATTCCCCAAAAATGTACTAGATGTGCGGTCTTTCCTAGGTCATGTTGGATTTTACCATCATTTCATTCATGACTTTATTAAGATTTCACTCCCACTCTCCTGGTTACTCCAAAAAGAAAAAGAAATTGTTTTTTATAAAGAATGTGAGGATGCTTTTAATAAGCTAAAATGGAGTCTCACGTCACCCATGGTAATCCAAGCACCTTGGTGGGATTTACCATCTGAGCTCATGTGTGATTCCTCTAACTATACAGTTGGGGAAGTCTTTTCACAGAGGGTCGATCGAGATCCACATTTCATATACCCTATGCCTCATGTACATTGGACTCAGCCCAAGAAAACTACACTACAACTGAAAAATACTTCCATGCCATAGTGTTTTCCTTGGATAAATTTAGGTCATATCTTTTAGGGACAATTTCATTATATTCTCCAACCATGCAGCCCTCTGGTATCTTCTTATGAAACCAAAATCCAAACCATGCCTCATTCGCTGGATGATCCTCCTTCAGAAATTCAATCTAGAAATTAGAGGTAAAAAAGGAGCAGAGAATTTGGTGGCTGACCATATCAGTAGGATCCACCCATCCGCGGACATTGACTCATCTCTATGTATTCTTATAAATGAAATGTTTCCTGATGAGAAACTGTACCGAGTGTAAGATTCTATTCTTTGGTATGTTGAAATTGTAAATTATTTGGTAGCATCATTCATTCCTACTGATTTCAAAAAAACCAGACCGACCGTCTAAAACTTGAGTCCCATCGGTACATTTGGGATGAACCCTACCTTTGGAGCACCTATAGTGATCTAGTCCTCAGGCGTTGTGTTCTTAATAGCGAGTTTCAGTCCATCCTTATGTTCTGCCACACTATTTCTTATAGGGGACACTTTGGTCCCCAATGGACTGCCCGTAAGGTCATCGATTCTAGTATCTTTTGACCCAAATTGTTTCAGGATGCCCATGACTTTTGTAAATCTTGTCCTCATTGTCAAACAATGGGGAATGTCTCTAAAAGAAATGAGATTCCACAAAACCCTTGATCTTCCATGAAATTTTTTATGTTTGGGGCATTGAATTTATGGGACTATTACCCAATTCATTTGGTATCCTATACATTATTTTGGAAGTGGATTATGTTTCCAAATGGGTAGTGGCGAAAGCTACAAGGATTTATGATTCTAAGGAAGTTGAAGAATTTTTGAGAACCCAAACTTTTTATAGGTTTGGATTACATAGGTTTATAATCAGTGAACAAGGTTCTCATTTCTGCAACCGAAAAATGCAATAACTTTAGTGTTGGTATGGGGTCGGTCATAGAGTGTATACTACATATCACCCATAGACCAATGGTCAAGCTGAGATGTCAAATAGAAAGGTAAAAAAAAATTCTTGAGAAAATAGTTCAACCCAATAGAAAAGATTGGAGTCTTCAACTTGATGATTCATTATGGGCATACTGTACTGCTTTCAAAACTCCCATTGGAATGCCACCCTATCGGCTTGTGTTTAGAAAGAGTTGTCACCTGCCTATTGAGATTTAGAACCGGGCCTACTAGGCCATCAAACAATGCAACTCTAATCTTTTTAGTGCATGTTCTCAAAATAGGATACAAATTTAGGAGATGGAGGAAATGATAAGATATTAATATGAGAACTCCAATATTTATAAGGAGCGAACCAAGGCTTCCCACAACCGTCTCATTCTTCATCGTTAGTTCCACATTGGGCAGAAGGTCCTCTTTTATAATTCAAGGATGAAGTTGCATCCAGGTAATCTTCATTTCCATTGGTTTGGAAAATACACTATTACTAATGTCTCTCTTTTGTCCAGGTTCAAAATGAAAAAACCAATAAAACCTTCACAGTTAATGGGAAGCGACTAAAGCACTTCCACAAAACCCTTTTGGATTCTTTGATAGAGGAACTTCATGTTTAAGAAGAAGTCTACAAATGACACCCACCTGGTTTTATCCTTCCTTCCTACATTCTATTTTTACAGTGGGGACACTACACACTCTAGGTGTGGGGGGATGGGTATATTCCTGGGTTAGTTATGAATTTTCATCATCTTTCCTCTTTTTCTCTTTTTAGCTTGATGAATAGTATTATTACTTTCCCCTTTTCTCTCCAACTCACCTTTGTGCCCGAATATTATTATTTTTTATTCCCATTTTATCATGGAAAATGATGCCCATTTAGTCATGGAAGTTATTGAAAATTCATGTGTAATGTCTGTATTTCATGTTATTTTAACATTAAAAAAAATCAGATGAAATGTGAATTTAAGCAAGAATTCAATACTATGGTGTGACTTTATTTTGAAATTTAGGTCTTTGTCGATGATATAAATGGTTGTATCATTTTTAAACCTTTGAGAATAATGGTTCCCTTTTTCTGAACAGTTTATAGGAAAATTGTGTCACTTAATCTCTGCACACATTTTTTTCACCCAACCAGGATGTGTGAAGATTTCTTACTTAATGGAAGGTAAATATAAGTTAGGTTGATTTTTCTCCACTTTCCAAAATCCTTTCCATTCATTCGTTCCTTATCCGATATATTTTATTACTGTACCAGATTGACCAATGTGTGTGTACCTGTTATCCAACTATTTTATGCCCTAAAAAAATAAAAAAATAAAATAAAATAAAGAGTTTTATATTGGGAACGTCAAAAACCACCCTTCCTCATCCTTTGATCTTCTTATAACTATTACAATTAGTGTTATGAGGAGATCAAACATGGGTTGGGAGAAGTGTGTGAGATTTGTTCCAAATGAAACTTTTGAAAAATTAATAAATGAGGGGAGTGAGAAAATGTACACCATATGGGGATATCTAAGTTGGGATCTTATGGTTTGACTTCTTGGAATGCTTATGTGAGTGGGTCTTGAAATTTGATTGCAAAGGATGTGGGGCAAGTTTAGTGGAAAGGATCTTTTAAGTAGAAAATTATTAAAATAACTTATATTTACTAGATAAAAAGTGGAAAGAATAGCATGAAATGGTTATCACACACACACACACATGGATAATTAGTTACATTATTAAATTTTGAAATATTTTCTTTCATTCGTATCATATATCTCTTGGAATTTAATTTGGATACAATTTTTGAGATGTCTTTTTCAATGATCATTGAGAATAACCCCTCGGTGTGATTTTTTCTTTGATCACATTTCTATCAGGAATTAAATTTTTATTGAATTTTAAATCTTTATGAAGTTATAAATATCTACATGCATAATTTTTGGAATTATTACTTTTCCCAAGAGTGAAAATGTTTAGGTGTGGGGGGTGTGATCTCACTGCGATTCACTGTTTCATTTTCACCCTTACACCACTGTGCTAAACTTATTTTATATTAAAAATTATAAAAATAATAACAAATTTCATTCCATGTTTGAATCTTTTTTGTGTTTTTATCACTGTTAATGATGGAAATGTTACTTTTTTTGATGATTCCATTGTAGGAGGAGGTGATTTGGAGGACCCACGATGATGTCCAAGAAAAATGGTCCAAACTGCGCAAGATCCATGCACACCAGTAGACTCAGCCACACACTGCTCATGAACCGTGATTCCAAAGGGGATGGAATTTTGTGGAATGGTCAAAATTAATTAGAATACATTTCATATTAATTAACCCAAGTCTCATTGGGCCATATGGTGGCCCAACCGACCTAATCTATCCATCACACCGAATCTACATGAAGTCAAAAGTTGTGTACTATGATCTCTTCATATCTCGGGATCTAGATTTCCAAATTGTGCTAAAATTTTGGTGGAGACATAATATAGGTGGGTCTACAACTTTTTTATTTTCATCAAAGCGAGATAAGGCTTTATGGATGTCAAAACCCATGCGAAAAGTGGTTTTAAGAAATCTATTTGCTCAAAACCACCTTCCCATTTTCCTATAAAATGGAACCTTGGGATCCCCATTTGTAAGTTCGACCAGGAGGCAAAGCTCTGGTATTTTGGAGTCCCAGAGGATTCCTATCCCAATCCAAGAGGTTCTAGAGGCCCCTATCATCATAAGGGTATCCACAATAAGGAAGGTGTTCCACCCGAGCCTTTTCCTCCTCTCAATGGCAAGCTAAACAATGGGTGATCATTGCAAGGGTGATACACACTTGAAGAGGGAGTTATAGAACCTTATATTATATCATTTTTGTGTAATTTGGGTGTGAATTATTTCACTTATGTTTAATATTTATATTCTTCTTCTCTTAATTTATTTATTTGGTTTAATTAAGTGAAACATTTCTCATTTCAATACCGATTGGATTGAGATTCAAGTGGGAATCTTGAGTTATTCCGATTGGACAACACAAGCATCCTCTTTCTCTCACACATACATAATATTCCAGTATGATTTGGTAAGCCTCACTCTATACTTGAGGTCCAAACCTTGACAACATGATTGATGTTTCAAGCAGTTGTTCTTTGTGCATTATTTTAAGAGGAAAGAGGGGAATAATGATCTTAGTCATCCCTCAACCAAAGTTTTACAACAAAACCAAATAACCAATTGAGAACAAGGAACTATTCAAGTGCTATAGTAACTTAGCAATTAACACTTATTCATCTCATATTTTTTAAAATCCACTTTTTCTTTCAACTTTAAAACCCCTTACGTTAAGTTACTTTCTTAAAATTGTTTACAAAATCACCCCTCGTTTGTTCTTATTATTAAAATACGCACTCAAAACCTATAAAAGATCCTTGAGATATGACATATGGTCTTACCTAGACTATAAATCATCCTTAAAAACATAATCAATGTGACGTGTCATGATAACACAGTCAACTAGCTACGTTATCTTTTCCCCATGTTTATTCCAACATTTATAACTTTGATCTATTCTGTGAAAGATCAAGTGTTCTTACAACTCCTATAGACTAAATTTTCTTGAATAACAACAACATAAACATAGATAAAGGATTTTATAAAGACAATATGCATGATCTTTTGAAAACATGATGAACTCTTTCACTCCTTCTTTATACTCTATTGTCAAATGATTAGATTCCATCCATTATTTATTCATATCCATCCTATTTGATTTAGTGATATTAGTACTTAACAAAATAAATACAAAAATATAGATATAATGTAATGGTTTTCCTAATTATATAAAAATATAAACTTAAAAAATTATGAAAAAACTACAGTTCAAATTTCCTTTGAAAACTATTTAAAAAATCACACTTGAAATCCCATTAAAAAACCAACCATTTACAAAAATTCCTCTTTAAAATAACACAACCATTTTAAAATAAATCAATCAGTTCGAAACACTCTTTCGCAAAACCACAATTATTTTTCATAAAGCATTGAAGACAAATTCATGACACAATAACCTTAATCATTTAAAATGAGTGAAATCCATATAAGAAACATTTCAAAACACTTGAATAATTTTTAAAGATCCATTTAGGCATTTTCACAAAGAAATGAATCCCAATAGATACACTTTATAAAATACATATAGAATACTCATTGATTCGTCCCAAATCAATCATTTTTGTATGATTCCATCGCATTATTCGAAAGGTATGTGTAATAATAATAATTTCCATAAGCATTTTATATTGTTCTTCCAACCATTGTATACCCCTTATCTGTGATTCCATTATCCATTTATATCAATTATCCTTCACCACAACCCCAGAGTACCAAAAAATATGTTCTATAGTCAGTGACCACACTCGCAACCATGAAACACTTGTGTTCCAGGTTACCACAAACACTGCATTATCCCAATGATCCTTGGATCACACCAAATCGATTGGTTTTACACCCCAAAACCAATGTATATGTCTCTCACATGAAGTAACATTGGTTACTTCTATTATAAATACACCTAAGAAAATATATAAGCATGAACCCATTACATAATCAAAAATTTCTCAAGTGTCATTCCTTTCACACAAAGAATTTCCCTATGCCACTCATCACTAGAAAAAATATATTGCTTTACTAATACTTTTAAGTACATCACATGTCAAGTAAAAATAAGAAAATAACTACGGTACTAAACTAATATATGGTATGATTTTCCATAGTATATTTTATAAAATATAAAAAAAGACTTTATAAGTGACATTACAAAGACTATTCATTCTAAAATTCTTAACTGAACTCAAAGCATCAACCTATTGAATCAAAGTGATGAGAGTATCATTATAAGTCTCAAGATAAATCTTAACCCTCAAAAACTCATTCATGAGGTTAATAACATTAATTCCCAAAATATTTTAGAATCTTTTAAAGAATATTTCATAAATAAAATCTAGGTTTGGTACCTTTGATGGGTGCATCACCCTAAATGTCACAACCACTTCATAACATTGAATATCAATAGTTAATAATTCATTCATATAATTTGTTATAATTGTAATAAAATACTAATTTATATATTTATATATAAAATTATGGTGAGAATAAAATATTATATGATAATCAATTGAATTATATCATTTGTCCCTTTGAGGGTATTCCCCATAAAGTGCTTGTGGGTGGAGAGATTCATTACAAGTGTTGTTATAGTTATTTGACTAGGGTTTCCAAAAAAGTGTCTCATGTAACTTTGGATAGGTAGGGCTAAAAAAATATATTTTTTACCTTATAACTCAATTTATCCCTTAATAAAAATATCAATGTATTCCCCTATGAAGTAGGATTGTCATCCAAACTACATAAATTTCATGTGGTGTTCTTATTCCATTTATTTCATGTGTTTATCCTTTATTGCTCATTTTCTTCTGGACCAGGTATTTTAAAAACCATGAGGTTACTAGAACTAGAAGGTATAGATCTGATGTAGTGACTTATTTGTAGCTTTACTTCTATGTTATGGTATATCAGGTTTGGGGATTTGTTTCAATTAATGTCTATTCTAGAATTTCTTCTGCTTTCTTCAAGTTTCGAGGGTTTAATTTATGTTTTGGGGGGTTTAACATTACGATTATTTATTTTTACCAAATCCAACTAGGGGAATTAGATCATTTTTTTATTCTACTATCGGTTACCAAAAAGTGGTTTTAAATATTGGTTACATAACATATAGTGATTATTTTATCAAGACTCAATAAAAATTCTTAGTTTCAAGAAAACTAGGTTTCCTCTAGTGAAGTGGTTTTCTAAGATTTAGTGGAATTTCACTAGTAAAAAAGTGGTAGTTCCATTGAAATGGGTAAGGTTTGGATTGATATTAAATGGTGAAGGATTCAGACTTTGGTGGAAAATGGACTTTCTACTCTTAGAGAGTTAAAAAGTTACATTGATTTTGAATTAGTCATAAGTGAGTTGTTCAGTAGAATGGGACACCATGAGATGAAAGAATTAGATTTTTAAAAAAAAAAGTTATGTCCAAGAGAATCTAGATACAAGAGTTAAGAAGGACATGAATCAACAATGTTGAGCATTAATGGTGTATGTGTAGTAAATGGAGAGATCAAGGAGTATGATTGGTCGAGGTTTTGGTGCAACAATAGTTCCTGGTGAGAATGTATCAATGCCTAGAAAGTGAAGTGTTTTGATCCATATCTAGGGAGATCATGTTGATTCCAACGAAGTGTGGGGATGAAATACCATACTAGGGTGAGTGGATCAATATCTAGCAAGTATATGTCCTAGGTCCCACCTAAGTAATTGGGGTTCTCATTATTAATGAAATAGAGGAGATCAAAGTCAATCATGAAGTATATCACATAAAATATGAATGACATGAAAAAACTATTCATCTCACCTATAAACATCCTTCACTAAAACAACCCCTATTTACCCATGTATAACACATTATAGAAGAAAATCAACCCAATTTATATAACCATTAGAATAAAAATATAATATAAAAAAAGTTTCCTAGATAAAAAACTATTTTTATAAAGTTCCAACTAGGACTTTGAGAATTCATTGATAAATAAAATATGAAATTATTTTTAAGAATTTTCCAAACTATATTTAAATATTTCACCCAAGTTGAACACATAAAATCATTTTTTTGGAGACCAAACACGATTCAAAACTTAATGAACAACTCCTTTAAATAATAAATGAATTAAATTACAACATAAATATATAAAAAATACATAACTGGGTGACACAAAATCATATAAGATATCCATACATATTACTAAATTTAATTAATATATAATATTCAGTAAATGATAACAAAAACACAAAATTTCAATAACAATAAAATCTTCTTCAAAAACTGACAATTTTTAGGAAATAAAGTAGAATTATTAATTGATTAATTATAGAAAATGTTTCATGTTCATTAGGTGTCTTGAACAAATGTTTTAAAAATATAAGTGCATGAAAAGGGCCTATAATAAATTTAAACAAACACATAGAGTGAATTAGAAAGTGGTTCTAACAAAATACAGATAAATGAAATTTAGGAAACCCATTTAAGTTAACTTGAAGGTCACCTTGATAAATAATCATTATGTTATCATCCAAACTATCATAATTTAATATAATTTAGATGAAGAAGGGGTTAAAAATACTCAAGCACCCAATGAATGTCAATTAAAAATAGTTTCATACAAACAACTACCTAAAAAAAGTTCAGATGAAAAGAAACATTTAAGGAAGTGAAGAGAGTGTTGGTATTATGGACATCTTATGATAAACCCAACAAATGATTGGAAAAAATTTAAAATGTTTATAAAAATGTATAATTGAAAACCATATGAGAAACCAATATAAATGATCATTACAATACATTCATACTTGGAACAACCATTCCCAAGTTCACACACACACACATTCAGGGTATACAATCATATTTCACTAGAGTACCACCAATTTATTTTGCAAAACAATCTAACATGCAATTAATTTAGTGAGAAAATAAGGACCAAAAATGAAAATGATTTTATGTGGGTCATTTAGCTTCTATATTTCACAAAATCACCATCAAACAAAGAGAAAGCGGAGAAAATCACTGAGGAGGTGTCATTCAACACATGGGGGAGGTGAATTCATGGAAGAGGAGAGATGCATAGCGGAGGAGTCCTCTAGTGGAGGAGATGTGCTCGACTGAGGGGAGATGTGTGGCAGAGGAGAGGTGCATGATGGAGGTGTGGTGCACGATGGAGGTGTGGCATGCAATAGAGGTGTGGCGGGTGGTAGAGGATAGGACAATGATAGTTTGGTTTGTGCACGACGGAGGTGTGGCACATGACGAAGGAGAGGCGAACGACAGTCTGGTTCGTGCACGGGGGAGGTGTGGCGTGCAACGGAGGATAGGCGCACTATGGTTTGGTATGCGCATGATGGAGGTGTGGCACACAATGAAGGAGATGCACATGATGATCTGGTTCACGATGGGGGAGAGGCTCACAACAGAGGTGTGGTTCATGGTAGAGGAGAGGTAGTGGGAGAAGAGGAGGAGGAGGCGTGACTGTAGCGATCGGCTTCCGCGAGAGCTTGAGGGGTACAAGGAAGGATGAGAAATTTAGGGTTTTTTTTAAAAATCCCAGTGAACCTTTTATTAGCGCTAGATAAAAAATTTCTGAACATTCATGATGATACATAATATATTATATATATGGGTAACATGAATTATTCTAATACACCTAGTAAAACATACATAATAAAAAACAGGTTATCAATAGACAACTTGAATAACAAGAAGTGTGTAATGTATTACTGACCATTCATGATGATACATAATATATATGCAGACATGATCAAAATATTAATTGACCAAATTCCTTGGAAACACATATATTTTTAATTATAATCTTATACTTTTTTCAAAACATTATATATATATATTTGAATTATTAGAAAATATATATTAATTATAAAAATGTTTTTTTATTTAATATATAAAAATAAAAATTGTTTTTGAATATAAATATAACAATTTTATATAAATTATTATTAAAAACTTTTATCAGCACTAAGACTAGCACCGATAAATCTACTCTTTATTATTGCTAAAAAAAGCCCTGATAAAGGGTAAACCTTTAACAACGCTTTTTTAGCACTAATAAAGGGTAGAATTACTAGCGCTAATAAATCCCCCCCTATCAGTGCTTTCTACTTAGTGCGGACAAAATGACATGCTTCCCTTGCCGTGTTTGGTAGTAGTGATACCATATCTCAACCATATATATAATACCTATTAACATGATTTAAAGATAATACACCAAAAGTTTTGGGTCAACATCATTGTGTGATTAATATTATTGATTCACTCATGACCACACTCCATGCTCGAATAGTCCTGGTACCTAAAATGGGTTAAATTGGAAAAAATGTGAAAGCTTAGAGAAACTATTAGGGATCTTTTTTAGATGATGTACCTAGGATGTTGATAGGTGGAGGTAGTTCCATGAAGGGAAACAATAAAATTCTTCCTCCCAATGATTTTGTTAATGTATTTATTCCACTAACCAGCATTATAGTAAATGTCATTTTAGTTGATCCCATTAACATCCAAAACCCTAAAACTGAAAATTAAGTAGGTGGGAAAGATTTTCCCCTAGAGGACCCATTACAACATGTGAATCTCACATGAGGTGTTCATACATGAAAAAAAAAGATAGACTATGGAACTTAGAATTCCACTTATCATAATAGTCCCTAACACCTATTAGAACCTTGAAAAAGTTAAATATATAGATGAGACTTGTAGTATTGTTGAGGTTATCTAAAAAATATATGCAGTTGATCTAACCAATATCTTGATCGATGAGCTTGAGATATATCTAGGGGTACCTTATTGATTAGGATGGAGTTAAATATGTTAATGTCACACCTCCCATCTATTTTATTCAACTTTAGGACATTGGTTGATAAACCAAAACCAAATAATGGTGCTTTTCTATCCTAAAACAGGATCTGGTAGTCCCCATGGATCCACCTTTAGTGGATTAATGGGATTTTATTCCTCTAGAACATATATTCTTTACTTCATAGGGCAGTTAACATATAAGGTAATAAATTCATGAGGAAGTATCCCATAATAATCTAGTTTGTTTTCTTTCCACTCGCATGAATCCGATTAAAAATCAATTGGTTTTAATATAAACTAAAATAATGTAGTACCCAAAAAGGGTGGACCAAATTCCCCCACCACCAAATTTAATCAATATGATTTTTCATCCTTCAATGAAATATGTGGCATAGAGTGTCACCTCAAACACATTACCTTTAAGTGTATCCCATTTCTAGGGACCCTAGATTAGTAGGTGGTTGCCAATATTATTTACTTTATTCATTCATTGGAATGACCTATCTTTGTCTATAAAATAATATAAAACCAATGTGCATTTCCAATTAGGGGGATATTTGTTGACTGTTTCACTGTAAGATTATATCTAATTTATATAAGAGGATTTGTGACCTCTCTAAGTGAAAATAATATGAGAATTAATGTTTCAATTATTTCATTTTTCTATGGAAATTCCTGATATACTCCCTTGACTATTATCTCCCATGAGAGTTTTTGTTAGGAATGTGAATTGTGAACATTTGGGATGAGTTGATCACAACTCTAGTCTCCCTATAGTATTCAAGTTGATTCTGAGATCTCTCGAAGAGAGAATAATATCTAAAGTATTCAATAAAGTGAACCAAGAAAATGTTTCAGCCTTTATCTTACCCACCTATGTAAAATTATATAATAGAGAAAATAATTATTGTAAATTAGGCTACAACCTCTTAAATGATCTGATTCCAGGTGGACCTACAAAACAAACCTCATCAAGTATAATATCATATTAAGAATGATATATATTTATTTCATCAATGATCTATGTATATATCATTTAAATATAAAAAAGAATTTTTTTATTCCTTTTGTAATATGAAAGTTTATATGTTCCAAAAAAATAACTTTCTCAAGCTTCCAGAAATTAGAAAAAATAATTTAAGATGATGGACCATACAAACTAATTCCATTTCCAAATATTCCTTGGAAACACCATCCAAGATTTCTTAATATCTAAGGATAGGTTCCAGAATATGATATGTCATGATATAGTAGAATTTTTAAATCCGTTGGTACATGTCACAAGCATTTTCAACACCCTAGATGATAACGATGAAGGTACCAGGGATTTCAAATGGGTTACGAGTAAGGATGTATAACGTTTTATAAATGGATAGATTAAAATTTAAAATCTTGATCCCATGGGATAATTCATGCATTATTAAATCAGAAACCATCCTCACAATCCAATTTATCCTTTCCAATAATGTCATTAGCTTCATAGCCCTCTAAATCTCAAAGAAGTCAGCACTGACATCATACGGGTAACATGGAACTCCTGCGAGTACCAATTTTTTTATTTACTCATATATATTTCATGACCCTATCATTAAGAGGAAATTTCATGGACCACCAGGAATTATAATAACTCTCTAATAAAGAACAATAGTTTTCCTCTATTAATATTAATAGATTGGAATACTATTGTGTCAAGCTCAGTGATGAAGCATACTAGACTCCTCTTTCTAAATCCTCTCATAGACATTGTCAAGATAGGGGAATTTGTTCATTGGGAACATACAGTACCAAAGGCGATATCCATAAAATAGTTTTTTATGATATTGGGATAAGTAGATAATCACTTATTTGGGATCAGTAAGAGAAACCATCCATTGTAGGGACCTCCAATGCAGCTCCACTTCCCATTCAATGAGTTGGAAACCTAAATAAGTAACAACCATACAAAAATCAATAAAATTTAGTTTGGGAACACTAATAACCTATTCTTAATTAATCTTGTTCTATTTCACTTTTGATCAGACGAAGAATCCTTGTAAATAGAATTGTGACCCTAATATAGAAGTATGAATTTCTTAAACAACTCGTTGATATACTAGATCAAATCTCAATCTTTGATGAACTTCCCTTTTCAAAGTTTTTGAAAAAAATCCCATTGGATCATTTTGGGTGTATTTGTTGAAAAGGGTGCAAGAATAATTCCCTAGGATGTTTAAACTCATGTATAAAATCTCAAGGAATTTTGGAAGAGGCTTGAAGAAGTTTTGTCTGTAGAATAGAAGTCACACCATAAAAATATAGGTCACATCATGATTCAAGTTCCCAGTTTAACACCCCAAGATTTTAAAATAATAACATTATTTTTGATAGCACGTATGATATGTAACACCACTATAAGAATAAAATACAACACCTGAGACTTTATTAAGCATTTCTATTTGAATAAATTTAATCTCTTCGTTAGCTTGCAGAACACACAACCTCGAGTAAAAAATGAACCATTATATAATATTCCACTATAAACTAGATGTTATATTGTTAAGTATGAATAGTAATAACTAAATTATTAAAATTTTGGTTATCTATTTTTAAGAAATAAAATAAAAAACATTTAAAATAAAATGAAATTTTTTCTAAAACATTCTATTATTTCTAATAGACGGTTCAGTCACGCTTTGAAAACATAATTGAAAATTAATTTTTATCACATTTATAAAATTTATCTGAAAAAAATAAATGTTAATTTTAAATAACATTGTCAAAATTATCTTAGTTTTAAATATTGGCATTTTATTAAATGTTTCATTTTTGATGAATAGTGAACAATACTGAATTTTAATTGAAAATTGCCTTTTTTGTTTAAATTATTTACAAAGTTAAATTATATTTTGAATTGGATTTAAAGTAAAATTAGTAAAATTAAATATTTATATTAATTCAATTAAGGTAATTGGAATCATTTTCATATTAAATTTTGAAATAAAAACTTTATAAACTTTTGAGCATTTTCCCTTTCAAAACCTGCTTTCTCATCACGTATGCGATATTAATTTTAAATTAAAATTTTCCACTTATATGAATAAAATTTGAATTTTTTTGATATTTTAAATAATTATAATTTATAATTTATTTTAATTTCTATTTAATTTTTTTCTAAAATTTATAGTAAAAGGAGTAAAAATTAATTATTGCGATTATGGAAAAATGGATGTAACCATGGTTAAACAAAAAAGATAAGGGTTAAATTGATGTAAAAACTTGTATAAAATATATTATACTAAACTATTTTGACCCTATAATCTGTAAGTATCTATAATACCCCATTTTGTACCCTTATGGAATGTGAAAATGTGGGTATGTCATTTTCTTTCCAAAAATTCAAGTGTTCCACTCACCTCACTCATAAAAGTACACCAACTCTCCACTATTATTAACACCTTGAAAACCTTTTTGTTTGGAAAATTACTACCCAAATAAATTTCCAAATTACTTCCATTCATCTTATGATCCTTATTTTTTTATATAAATCCAACCCTGGAAGGATTTAGTGAAAACCTGAGGAGGTTACCCAAAGAAGAGGTTGTGCTTTTCAATGGGCATTTTTATTTTCATTCGTCCTACACATACTTAAATTATTATAAAAACATGATGATATAATAACCTCAATATATTATATATACTATAACGTTTTTATAATAATTTAATGACCTAAATACATCCCCAATTCTATCAAATGGGTTATAAAATCATTATTTGTTTGTGTGACGGACTACCGCCTCACGAACCGATGTTATTGATTTTTACATTACCACTTATCACAGTTGGGTATGATGATGAATATAAAGTATATATATATATATATATATATATATGATATTTATAATATAATAATACTTCAATAGAAACTATAACATATATAAATTTTTAATTTCCATTCCGTAGGGGATATTATAATGTTGCTCATGTGTACGACGGACTACCGCCTTGCGAAGCAATGTGGTTCATTTTTCATTAACACTTTACATGGAATGTATTAAGTAAAATGTTAATGAATATATGTGATATAAGTTAAATAATTATTATATTCATGACATATTTATGATTCTTAATAGAAAGTATATCATTTTATTTTCTATACTGAAAAAGGATAACATCGTTTATGTATGTGTGGACTACTGCCTTCACAAAGTGATGTGACTTTCTTTCATCACCACAAAAAATGAATTATATATATAAGAATATTTAAAGAAAAAATATGGTATATATGATATTATTAAAATTATTTAAATATAAAATATTAATTAAATTATTTCCATAATGATCATTTAAAAATGGAAACATTAATCATGCATATATACGACCTAATGTCTCCCGAATTGTAATATAGTTCATTTTCCATAACCATATTTCATGATTTTTTTAAATTATGATTCATGTATAAATATGATAATTATTTCATGATTATTATTTTGGAGATCATATAACTATATAATATATGAAATAATCAGATCTTTCATGACAAAACATGCGTGAGAAAACAAGACAAAACACCTGAAACAATAAGAGTAATGAAATATTATTAATGAACGGGTGGTAAGATGTTATAAAATAATAATATATGATATTATAAATATTAATATGGTTTTTTAATAAGTTAATAAAATTTATAAAACAAATATATATGAAGTTAAATTATGTTCAACCAAAAGGAAGCATGAGGTAAAGACTTCTCGTCTCGCTTTTACTTCTGTGAGACAAACACCATTTTCACCACCCATTTACTTTTCATGGTGAATATACTACCAATTTTGGATTTTTATATCATGAATTCATTTATATACATGGTATTTAATGGTTGATTTAATTTTTTTTTCTTTTATTTGGATTATGATTAAAAAGTTAACAATGTGGTAAGGGTTTATTTCACAATCTCATCACTATTCAGAATTATTTTTGTTTAAGTCTCTATTGGAGTAATTACATGATATTTTTATTTTAAAATCAATATATTTTCTTGTCCTCTAGTTATTCATGAAATTATTAAAGTAATAGTATAATTTCTCTCTCCTTGTTACTTAAAATGATTAAGAATTTTTAGGATAATCTGACATTATTTCTATCTTCGATTGAAAATAATTTTTCTTCCAAAAACATGTATTATAAAAATGTTATAAAAAATTATTTTTAATTATTTAAATGATTTATTAAATATATTTTTAATTATTTTTTACATTTAAAGAAAATGGTTTGAAATGAATCTTATTTTCCTTTTCTAAACAAGATGCTTTTTATACCTTTTTACAGTGAAAATGGAATGTTCTTTTTAAATTGTACAACATGTACATAATTATCCACCATAATGACCGTGATTTCATTGAAGTTTTCTTTGAATGTTTATAAGGTTATTTTTAAATAAATTTTTTCCCTTATATTCTGGAAATTTTTAGTTATTAAAATTTATTTTCAAAGAAAATGTGTTTGATAATATTTTATGAATTTTCGAGTTTTAAAATAAAAAGTTTCTTTTTAGAGAATGGTTATTTTCTTCAAGAAATGTTTTTGAGATATATTTCAAAGTCATTTTCCATCTAAGAAGACATTATTTTATGTTACTTATTCTTTGATGGGGGTATTATCAAATGATACCATCCTTATTATTTCTCTATATGGTATATGATTAGTTTTAATATGGATATAATTTGTTGATACAATTAATATTAATCTAGATGGTTTATGATTATATTTATTGATTGAGTTAATTGTTAACATTTTGTATGCTATTTTTTCAATATGAATGTTTATGTTGATTATGTTTCTCCCCTTTCGTATTAGGAATACATTGGAATTTTTAAGTGATGGTTGGGGCTCTCTATATCCCCTCGATGAATCATTAGGCTTCATGAGACAAACTAGATAGGGTTTTGGACAAGACATTACTATAACATCCCAACCCAGGTGCCACACACCAGTGCCCCAAATCAGTCGGCCACATGGCCTTAGGCACACCTCCCCGTATGTCAGAGGCTGTTGAATAGCAGTGAGGGTCTATATCGATAATGTGGAGATTGTACCATCTTTATCACATTTGCACAAAAATGGAAATAAACAATATTAACAATAGGATATAACCAATAACCAGAATAATACCACTATCACATGATGACTAAAATGGGAAATACAATATCTAAACTAAATAGTTGATATGTCATGACAAGTACATTCCAAGTGTCAATATAAAAAAAATACAATGAAAACTCCCAAGAAGGTCCCAAACCACATAAAGTTCCCTCATCCATGATCTATCTCAAATCATCCATCTAACATAGGTAATTTTCCTTTAACCTCTCATAAAACCATGAAATCTATTTGGGTACCGATCTGGCAGCCTGAGTAGGGTGTGGGTAATACTCAGTAGGCCACCACCAATGGTGTCTAAAACAATATACATTCTACAAATGTGCACATAATTTTATAAAGAATAAATAAAATAAATAAATAAAATAGTTTACAATTATTCAATTACTCTTTATTTAACCACATAACACCCAGGTTCCCAAAGACACTCGAACTCTCAATACCTCCTTTATACCATGCCAGAGCCTTAAATATATCAAATAACAATTCAAAATAACTATATAACATGGTATTTCAATATCCATTTCAATTAAAACCATATGAAAACCAATTGATACCATAGACTAATTCCAACTTATGGGCATAAAATGGAATTTATAGAACCCTGTGGGTATTTGGAGCATCAGTCTATGTCCCATACCCCATGGGTATTTTTAGAATCAATCCTTGTCCCATAAAATAATATTTTCAGGAATGAAAATTCCATGTTTAGCACCCCATATGGGTATTTGGAGAATCAATCCGTGTCCCAGACCCCATTCTCAATCAAACACATACATCACTTATATCACGACATTCAAAGTCAATCAACATTAAACTTCTATCACATTACTCATTTAGAGAATTTATTAATTAATTAAATAATTAATTAATCCATTTCTATTAATTTCTTAGACACAACAATTTCTATTGATTAATTCAAAAATTAATTGACCATATTCACAACCTCAATACCCCAAAAATTAATTCAATAATTAATTATTAAATTCAGCTCCATGATCTCAATATATTATTTATTAATTCATTAATTAATTAATTTCATTTCACATTCAAGTTCACAACCCCCAATATCCCATTAATTAATTAATTAAATTCACAACCTCAATTTTACTAATTAACCTAAATCGTTATCACATGGAAATTAAGATAATCAAATAAATTATCAAAAAAAATCCCAATCATGAAAATTGAAATTCTCTAAATTACATACATGTACATTTAATTCGGACTATGGGATGGGATTTTGGACCACATACCTTGAAATCAGTGACGAATGAGCGACAACAGAAATCCCCAATTGAGTGGAATAACCCCAATCACGATGATGAATAAGATATTGAATCAAACCCTAGATGCAAGATCAAATAGGTCCAGAACCGTCAAACTTAGATCTAGATCTAAACCCTTTTTAATATTGGATAAAATATTCTCCTTTTATATGAAAAGATAAGCAGGAGAGAGAGAGATATAATCAGAAAGAAACCACATACCTAGGTGGTGAAGATCTTCCATCTGGAATTAAAATTGAAAATAATTGAAGTCAGAATCCTTTTGAATTAGCTCGAGTGACTCCAAAATAGAGATAAAACATTAAGGGTCGAGTGGGTTGATTTGGGGTTAATTTGGGGATTCAAGTATTTTAAAATCTATTTTTTAGGTTAATTAATATAGAATAAATGGATTTCTGGTAAAGGTCGAATGGTTTTCTAAACTATGTGCCTTAACTATGCACCTATTCTAGGGGACACACAGTTTCTCCTTTTATGGAAAATTGTTTTTGAAACTATGCACCCATCACATGAATCCCCTCTGCCTGGGTTCTCACGATTTCCTGGGATGGGGTTCATGGTTTGGGAAAATCATGCACCAACCTCTCCTCCTTCCAAAATTATCCAATTCTCTCCCAAAACTCCCCAAGATAAAACCCAAACATTACAAAAAATGAAGAAAAAGAGTACCTAAAAACAGGCTTGGTACATCTCCAAAAAAGGTTTGGATCTTATAATCTCCACACCTTACAAGGGCTCACTCTTGAGATATACTCCCAACCATCTCTAATATTTTAATCCAAACATATTTGACCACTAAGCTCGCATATCTTCTTCTCTATACCATGTTTCTTCATAAACATTCCCATGTTTCCACAATCCTTGAACTATCATCATAGTATTTCCACAAAATACATTTTCACTACGATCCAACACACAGATCAGATACTCTTCAAAGGACAAATCTATCTCAAGATCAACATCATCCACATAGATCACATAAGAAGGGTTGAGGTGATACCACTGAAGTTGCAACACATGAAAAAAATCATGAATGACACCACACCTCTGTGGAAGATCCAATCAGTATGCCACCGACTCAATTCTCTACACAAACTCAAACATCCCAATAAGCCCGAACACCTAATTTACCTATCTTTATATCCCATAGTGACGCAAACTTGGAAAAAATTGAAGGAATATATGATAAACCTCTATAAACTCTATGGTTCAATGAAGTTTATCATAATATGACTGATTTCTAATCTGATCTATTGACATACACTTTTGAATCAGCTACACTTGGTCTACCATCTCCCATAGGAGACTTGGTCCCAACAACTCTGACTCACCCACCTTCATCCAACATAAAGGTGATCTGCATGGCCTACCATAAAGTTCCCCATATGGTAATATCTGAACAGTTGCTTGATAATTATTGTTATAGGATAACTACACAAAATATTGGTGATTCTCCCAAGATCCTCCAAATTCAAGGACACATTCTCCTAGAATGTCCTCAGAAACCAAAATAGTACACTTTGACTGCCCATATGAACATGGGTGGAATATCGCATGAAACAAAACCTATGTACCAAGAACCTTATATAAGATATTTTATAAGTGATAAGTAAATCAGGAGCCATGTTCTAATAATATAGTATGTGGAACACCATATTGACAAATTATATTCTGAACATGCAAGTCTCCTAGATTCTTTACTGAGAAAGTCTCCCGCACCGACAAGAAATTCACTACCTTTGTTTAACCATCAACAACCACACAAATTGCGTCATTATTCTGTGTCATCCTCAAGACTACCACCACAAAATACATGGTAACATCATCCCACTTCCATTCAAAAAATGGGCAATGGATATATTTAACCTCTTGGTCATTGATACTCAGCCATCACCTGCATACAGTTTTAGCATTATGTCAAAAACTTTGATATCTACTTTTTCATGCATGGACACCAAAACTGTTTTCATAGGTTATGGTAAATTTTAGTCCCACCTAGATATACCAACCAATTTTAGGCATAAAGTAATCACATTAGATCCTCCCATATACTTGTCAGAACAATAACTCTATTATTGGCATAAATGATCTCATCCTCATCTATTCTCCAATCAAAAGGCGACTCCTCATCTTTAAGGCTCTCCATCAAGGTCAAACACTTTAGATCTTCATAATTTCTATCCTTGATCAATCTCAAATGTGTATACTCTATTGAAACTAATATGAGAGTCATCTTCTATTGACTCTCCAAAACCTCAAAATGAATCCTAGCTAACAAATTCATTATCTTTCACTCAGCAATGGACTCCTAAATATCCTATGTTCGAGTTTTCCTAATCAAAGCATCAACTACACTATTTCCCTTCCTGGGCATATATGCTAGCACAAAATCAAATGAATTAATATACTCAACCAACCTCCACTGATAGAAATTCAAATACTATTGGGAAAAGATATACTTTAAACTCGTGTGGTCAGTGTAAATAGTAAAATTTTCACCCAAAAGATAATTTCACCAACAATTAAAAGCATAAAAAACTATGGCCAACTCAATATCTTGTGTAGGGTAGTTTCTTTAATGAGGCCTCAACCAAAAAGACCTGATCTCCCTATATCAACACTCTTCCAAGCCTTATCAAAGAAGTGTCACCAAACACCATATAATCGTCACCTAGATTAGACAAGATCAAGATTTTTACTGATGTCAACCACTTCTTCAACTCCTGAAAGACATTCTACCATCCATCCATCCAATCAAACATTACCCCTTTTGGTCAAGCCCGAAATCGGTGCTTCTAATTAAGAAAAGTCCTTGATGAATATTTGATAATATATAGATAATCCTATAAAGCTATAGATTTAAGAAAAATTCTTGGGTTGCTCTAAAGAAAATTCTACCTGAACTTTATCTGGATCCACAGACACAACTTCTTACGAGATGATGTGACCCAAAAAGTGTACATGATCAATCCAAAACTGAAACTTTGATAACTTCATGTATAACAGATTCTCTCTCAATTTAAAAATGATGATGTCAATATGTTGGGAATTATCCTCATGATTCTTGGAGTACATCAAGATTTCATCCACAAAAACTACCAAAAAATGATCTAGGTACAGATGAAAGATTCGGTTCAACAAGTCCATAAACACTACTGGTGCATTTATCAAACCAAACGAAATTATGAAGAACTCATATAGGCCATACCTAATTATGAGATATGTCCTTGGTATATTAGAAGTTTTAACTCTCAATAGATGATACCCTGATCTCAATTCGATCTAGGAAAAGATACAATATCCCCTCAACTGGTCAAAGAGATCATCAATATGTGGTAGAGGATACCAGTTCTTCACAATCATCCGGTTCATCTTTCCTTTATCAACACATAAGTGTAGAGTCTCATCGGACTTATTAGATAATAACACTGGAGAAATCCAAGGTGATGTACTCAGACTGATAAATATAATATCATCCAACTCCATTAGATGAGTCTTAATCTCTTGAATATCTATCAGTTCCATTCTGTAAGGTGGAATAGAATCTGGCTCAACCCTCAACATTAACTCAATGGTAAATTCCATATCTCTCTCATGTGGAATCCCTAAGAAGTATTCAGGGAAAAAAACTTGAAACCAATATAATACAGGTGTAAAGTCATCCTACATTACCCCTCCATCATCCAACAACATACTAATAATCTAGGATGTAAGCTCCCCCAGTTTCTAGAGAACTGGCCCCGCACGACCTTCCTAGATATCCCACTATCCTCAGTGAGTATATTTTTCACCCTTAGGAGATGTAAAAGCTACTCTCATATAGTAACAATTTATGAAATCTCTGTATGCTACTAAATGGTCCATATAAAAAATTATTTCAAATCCCGACATGTAAATAATGTGAAGATCTCACAAAAAATGATACTCCCCAACCTCAAGAGACACCCCTAGAATAAATAGATGTCCCTTGACTGTACTCCCAAAGGTGTATATATCATCATAACTACACTCATGAACTCCACTACTAGGCTTAAACAATTCAAAAGTTGTGTAGAAATAAATGAATGAGAGGAACCAGTATCACATAAGGCACTAACTAACATAAAATCTATTAGAATATTACTTCTCACTATCAATGGTACGACCTCGCTATCCACCAATGTAGGATGAAATTTAGGTAACTATCCTTACCCTATTATCTATGATGTATTATGAGTATTTTGAGCTGCAACACTCTTTTGATATAGGTTATATTCCCCCAAATAACCTCTTTCACTATCTCTAATTCCATATCAAGTAGGCGTCCAACCGCTAGACTAATACGGTGAAAAAGATCCCCCTCCCACACTCTAGCTCAGTCTAACTACTCAATCGCTACCCATATATCACACGTTCATGTGGAACTTCTATATGTGTCCCATACTACTACAATATTGGAATTCTACTAGTTTTCGGATATAATGGCTATGATATTGGAGTAGCCTGCCACACTGGTTAAAAAATACTTGGGTAAGATCCTAGGTAACTTACCCCTCTACCTATCTACTTTGATTCCCACTTCCCTAGCTAACATCCTTGTAACAATGCTTCTGGATCTCAAAATTAGCACCTAATGATCATCCAACATAAATCACCTATCCACCAATAGAAGCCTTATTTAGGTTCCCCTCAGATATGAGATCCCAATTCACCACTTTTCAAAACCTTTTCAACCTGAATATATTCACCTGTGACTGAATTTCACATTTAAGACTATCCTAAAGCCTATTTTTCATAGCAGCCTCATATTCTACCAATGTGGAAAAAAGAGATGCAAATCTATAAAATGTTTATCATAGTCCATCACAAAGATACTTTCTTGATCCAATATCATGAACTGAGCTAGTATCTCTGGCCAGAGCGTTTTCGGATAAAATTTCTATAAGAACATATCCTGAAGATCCTTCCACACCATGTTCTACAGATTTCCATCATGAGTGTGGAGGAAACACCAATGATTTTCTTGACCATGTATCATGTAAGCATCAAACTTTAACCCTATTATTAGCCAGAGTCTCCAAGTGGTCAAGTATAGTTCAGATAGACTCAATCTAGAACTCAGCTTTCTCAGGCCCAACCTCTCTATTAAAAGTCAAAGGGTTCTACAACTAAAAATCCTGTGTTAGATCAGACATGCTTTTCACAACCTAATGTTTGTCTCTTTCCATGAATTTCATAAATTGAGAAACGTTATCTTGAAAATTCTCTCCAAATTCATCACCCAGCATAACTGTTTCCTCAAGTTCCACTACTCTAGGAGAATCTCTAGCCTTGTCCTCCTGTTGTCCTCTCAACAAGAATTTTCATGTAGGCTTGCCTCTAAAATTCCAAACACACATATTAGGACACATAACACAACATCAACATAGTTATTGGTATTCACGTAAACCAATAAGCATTCATTCCTGTAAACCCCACCTCACAGTCAGAATCGGTACTCGATCACTACCCTAAACCATCTTACATCTAGATCCAGGTTAAAAAAGGTAAACATGTACTCATTATTCAAGTTTCTCATTAGACACACATTCATTACTATCTTTCATCATTTTAAATATTTTAATTCATATTAGGAACCTTTTTTATTTCAATTTCACAATATAATAAAAACATTTCAAGTTCAACAACTTAGCCGTAACCCATTTTCCTATGCATTCTTAAAATGATGCATGCCAAAAATAGCCTTGAGTGCCTAGAATGATGGATTCATACTCAACTATAATGAAATTCTATGCCATAAGTCAAATATCTATAAAAATCAGAAATAATAATAACATCACACAACAAATGCATCACTCGAGGTGAAATAAAATCAACCATAAAAACACAAATTAATAACATGAATCACACCATGGGTATTTGGATTCTACCCTCATAATTTTGTTAGATAGTACCATTCATGAGATTTTAACCAAGACTTGAATCATCTTATTCTCATATCTATATTTACCAAATAGTAAGACAAAATAAAAAGAAATTAAATTGCATCTAATACCACTTTGTAACATCCCGACCTTGGTGACACACACCAGTGCCTTGACCTAGTTTGTAACATGATCTCAAACACACCTCCCCATATGCCATAGTTTTTTGAGTAGCAGTAGGGGTCTATATCGATCATGGGGAGACTGTACCCTCTTTATCAAAGTTGAAAAATAACATAAATTAATAATATTTACAATAGGATACAACCAATAACTAGAATAATACCAATATCACATGATGACAAAAATGGGAAATACAGTATCCAAACTAAGTAGTAGATATGTAATTACAAGTTTCAATATAAAGAACACTAAGTAAATAAAGACCCTAAAAACTCCCAACTGGGTCCTGAAATACATCTGGTTCCCTCATCCATACTCCATACTAACTTAGGAATATAATATAGGGCTTTTTCCTTTAAATGTCCCATAACCATTAAATCTATTCGGTTGCTGATTAGGCAGCACGAGTAGGGTGTGAGTACAACTCAGTATGCCACCACCAATGGTGTTTAAAACAATATATTGTCTATAACAATGTTCTCATTTTTAAAATTTATAAATAAATAGAATAAAGTAAATAGTTTACACTTATTAAATTAATCTTTATTTAACCATATAACACACTGGTTCCCGAAGACACTTGTACTCTCAAGACCTACTTCAACCTGTTCCAGAGTCTGATCTATATCCCATAATAATTAAAAATCACTATTTCACATGGGATTTCAATATCCATTTCAATTCAAATCATAAGATGGATAATTGAAACCATAGTCCAATGAAAACTCATGTTTATAGAATTCCATGTCTAGCACCCCATGGGTATTTATAGAATATGTCTCTCTGCCACACCCCATGGGTATTTGTAGAATCAATCCATGTCCTATAAAATAATATTTTTATGCATTCATTTGGGTCTAGAATTCTATATCTAGAAACCTCATGGGTATTTAGAGTGTCAATCCATGTCCCACTCTCCATTCTCAATCAAACACATATCTCACTTATATAATATCATTCAAGATCAATAAACATTAAACTTCTATCACATTACTCATTCAATACATTTATTAATTAATTCAACGATTGATTAATCCATTTCAATCAATTTCATGAACACAAAAATTTCCATTTATTAATTCAATAATTAATCAATACTAGTCATAACCTAAATATCCCAATAATTAATTAAACAATTAATTATTTAAATCAATTTCACAATCTCAATATATCATTAATTAATTACTTTGATTCCATATTTAATTTCACAATCCCTATATCCCATTAATTAATTCAACAATTAATTAATTCATTTTACAAAATCAATTGTCCTAATTAACATAAATTGTTAACATAATCGATTTAATTATAAAAACAATTTTCCAGTAATGAAAATTAATATTCTCAAAATTTTATACACATAAACTTAATCAATAATATGAGATTATAATTTAGACCACCTACCTCAAAATTGCTGATGAATTCTCACTAACAGAAATCCCCAATTAAGCTAAATAACCCAAATCATAATGATGAATGAGATCTTGAATCAAAACCTAGAAAAAATATCAAACGGATCAATATCCATCAAACCTAGATCTAGATATAAACCCTTGTCAAAAGTGGATAAAACATCCTCATTTTATTCAGAAAGAGGAGTGGTATAGAGAGTGATCTAAATGGGAAGAAACCACATACATGGGTGGGGTAAATCTTGAATTCGGGCTTCAAATCCCAAACAATGGAGGTATGAAGCATTTCAAATTCATCTAAGAGCCTCCAAAATTGAGATAAAATGTTAAAGGTTACATGGGTGTTGATTTGGGGTTAATTTGGGGGTTCAAGTATTTTAAATTCTAATTTTCAGGTTAAGGAAAATCAATTGCATGGTTTTCCAAACCGTGCACCTTAACCATGAACCTCTTCTAGGGGGTTCATGGTTTCTACTTTTAGGGTTCACAGTTTTTCAAAAAATGTGTTATCTATGTGAATCCCCTCTGACGGGGTTTTCACAGTTTTCTAGGCTAGGGTGCACGGTTTGGGAAAACCATGCGACAACCATGCACTGCCTCTCCTCTATCCAAAATTCCTTAATATCACTCTAAAACTCCCCAAGATACAGCAAAAAAAAGTACTCAAAATGAGAAAAATAGTACCTGAAAATAGATCTAATAAATCTCTATAAAAGGTCAAGATTTTAAACTTATCCATTTATATAAATTTCTTGGAACATGCCATGACAGTATTAGATGTCGTGGAACAAGCGTCAATGTTATTAGTTGTCTAGGCACAAGCCTCAACATTATGTTTTATATTTCCATCATTATGAATTCTATCATTATGAATTCAGTTATTGATATTCCATGTGATTATTTTATCAGTTAAAATATCCATGCTCAAGTTTAATTCTCAAGTGATTATTTATAAGGAATTATTTCACCATATTTCATTGCTACCATATTAAGATCAAGTTATTGATTAAATGGAATCTGTTTTAGTTATTTACCTTGAAATATTCATTATGGATTATGTATTCATGGATTATACTATACACATACCCTTAATAAGAATTTGATATCACCCCTTTATTATTTTTTATATTCCCTAGGACACCATAAAGTATTTTGTGATTAATATGGAGAGATAATCTACGAGGAATAATGATATTTTTAAACAGAATTCATTGTGTATTTTATGTTTTAAAATTTAATGTCAATTTGAAGTATGTATCTAGTTTATCAAGACTACTAAACTATTTGATCCTTGAAGATGTGATTATTTGTATCTTATGAAAATTTAATAAATAAGACACCAGCTCCGAGTAGCTGGGGTTGGGGTTGCTAAACCCATGGAAATAGAAAAAGGATGGAGTTCCCTGTATATGTAAGGGTATTTCAAAATACTTTATAAGATTTATTATAAAAATTCATGATGTTTTACAATTTTTTCAGTGGTAGAGTAATTCAGTCATGTCATGAAACTTATAGTAACTCTATGACTCAACTATGGAAGATGACCCAACTATGTTGTTTAGCATCACAGGGATGAGTCACACTGTGATAAGACCCAGTGTGAATTTGGCTATGGGTTGTTTAAAGATATAAAGTTGGTCACTCTTTGAGATCCCACATCATCCCATGAGCGGTCATATGGGTGAAAAATTGACAATTCTCTCAATTTATAAGAGTCTTTGTTATAATGGTCAGAATCATACATAATATTATTTTCATTATTGAAAAAGTTAAAGGAATTCATCACACCATGGGATGTATGACTATAATGTGACATGAGCGAGGTAAATTCAAATGGATTTATCATTTTTTACATGTGAAAACTATGGAGGTGGATCACATCATAGAGAACATATATGTAGGAGTTAATATTTTTTGATTTTATATGCTCAATATACTAAGATTTGTGTCATTACGAGATGGTTCTTACAAGTTAAGTGGATTGAAATTGAGAATTTAAAATGGGAATAAATTCTCACAATGGATTAAGAGTATCCTCATGAAAAATTAATTTCATGAATTAGTTAAAAGATTAAATTAGAAAAAATTATGTGAGTTTAAATGGATTTATCTCAGATTTTAAAAGAATTTTCTGAAAAAAACATTATAAGCACTTCAAAATGAAAAGTGATGTCGGAGAGAAGGATTCTAAAATTATAGGATAAAAATTTATTTAATATAAAGATAATATAATGGATTATAGAGTAGAATAAAACAAAATAGTAAAGAGGATGAGTTCTAGGTTTAGTGATGAAACAAATATAGAAGATAAAAATATCATGGTGTTCATCACATTAATGAAACTGAATCTCATTGCTACAACATCCCTAGTGTAATCCCTATATACTATTCATGGAAGAAAAAATAGAGTAATGGAGGAATAGTGAGTTATATATTATAGAGATATAAGTGAGTTAATAATTTTTTATAGGGAGGTTATAAACCTAAAGGGTTAGTACTTTCACATCAAAATGTATTACAATAAGAAAGATTAGTGTTTCAGGTGAATTATTACATTGTCATTTCATGATTATTTGGTTATCAAAATTTGGGTAAACCAAGGAAAACTATTTATGTACCTCTTTAATTTACTTTATCACTTCATATGGATTGTTATTAAGAGAGTTTTACTAATAATAATAGAACAATATTATTAGAAATGGTCATTTTATGTAATAAATATACCTTGATTTACCCCCTCTTAGTGTATTGACCATTCTTAGGACCAAAATGTTGTATTAGAGCTAAAGGTTCATGGTGATTTTTATCTATATGAACAATGGAAAGTGTTTTCAAACACAATTGTATTCCCAAATTTAATAATAGTAATTTTTAATTATAGAATAATCATATGTAACACTATTTATGATCTTTAGAAATGGATGTCTACACAACTTCCATACATTGAATTTTGGCCAGCATGGAGAGTGGAACATTATCAAAAAAATATTAAAGAGATATCAATGCTGACGTTGAGGTAATTAATAAATTTTTAGATGTATTATCCAAAGATATGTATGTAAAGATAATATGGTGTATATCCTCACCTATAGTGTGGGAAAAACTTCTCAACATCGATGAATTTTATTATAAGTTTTAAAGATAAATTACATGTACTATGGAAGATGTATGATTATTTTAAGATGCACCCAAATGAGTTCATTTATGAATCCTTTGATTGAGTGAAAATTGTTGTAGAAGATATGAATAGATGAAAATAAATACTCAAAATTTTCAAAATATTGAAGAGGATCCTGAGATGATTACCACTACATTTAAACATAAAGATATTGGTGCTTAAAGAAAAGAAAATAAAATATGAGATTCCAGATAGTATTTATCACACTCTCATTGTATATTATATTGGAAAAAATGGAAATAATTTTATGGTAAAAGATATTTATTAGGTAGTGTAATTAAATGAAATTAAGAAACTAACATTGGAGGATGATCCCAAAAATAGGGAAGTTGATGAGGTAATGTCTTTCCTTTCCTAAATCCTCAAAAGGGGAAAATTAAAATTAAAATTCAAGATTCCACTTGCTTTATTTAAATGTGAATTTATTGGGGATATCACAAAAAGGCATCTAAATAAATTTAGAGATGATGATGAAGATGAAGAACCCAAGAAGAAACTATTTAAGGGTGTGAGAGGAAAGATGAGTTCACAAAATAAAATATTCCAAATGAAAATATTTCTTATAAAATAATATTTCATCTCAAAAGAAATGGAAGTGTTGGAAAAATATGATTTCAAGGATCCTTAATAAGTAATTACTTGTTGTTTTCAAAGATAAATAATTGAAGTATAGTGATGATGAAGGTGCTGAATTCCAGGGGAGAGTCAACCTCAATTATTAAGTTGAAGTTTCTATTGAAGAAATTGATTTTTATATGGATAAAAAAAATAAATATAATAGAGTGGTATGTGATTCCACAATATATATACTATAGTTAGAAGATGAACAATTCAATTTGAAGGTTGAAATAAAAATATTTAAATCTATAAATACCAGAAATATAAATAAAGTAATTGAGCATAAAATCAAAATAAAAGAGTATAACTAGATTATTTTTCCCAAATTGATTCTATAAAATATCATGTCAAGAGGATTGGGGATCTCAAATCTAAATTCATGAATATGCAGCAAAATATTGGTGATCAATAAAGACTTATATCTTCTTTATTAACATTAGAATGTTTTAGTGTATGGGCTGCTAAGAAAGATGAGGTGGAACCTAAAGAGATATAAAAAGTTAGAATATTTCCCATAAATATCTAATTAATTTTAAAATGGAAAATTTATTTAAGGGATTGATCATAAGAAAAAAATATTAGAGGTTGATGCAATAACATAATCAATAACTCCCCAGAATAAGTTTTTTTGAGTGAATAAACACATACTAAAAAAATCAACAGATAGAGGAGAGAAGGCACACAATAATAAACCAAAAAATATAGTGTTATTATTGTGAAAATTTGGGTCATACCTAATATTGTTTTTTTATAGTGAAAATTAATTTTACGTATTAAGAGTAAATAAATCATTTAAGAATAATTTTCAATTCAAAAAATGTATTTAACATCTATTGTTTTTATTGTGAAGGTTATGGGAATAAGGAAAAAAATTGTCTTCAAGGGTAAAAAAAATATTAAAAATGAGACCCAAAAAAGAAGATTAAAACAGCTGTAAAAATCGAAAAGAAGGATAAATTATCTTAATAAATTTTTATCCTTGAAAGATTAGGATGATTCAATATAGCTTAAGGTGAAAAAAACTTTCTTCACCACTAAAGGAATGAATGTAGTGAATATGAATCATGAAAGGGAAATTTCATAAGGTGAACATCACTAATATTTCTATAAAGGTAAAAAAATATGATAGTGTGTTGATCCTTGATAGTGGATTAATTTAAAATATTATTAGAAACACAAATATGGTAATGAGGATCAAATAAAACAAAGTAGGCATCACTTTCTTTGGAAATGATAAAGGGTTAAAGATCATAAACTCTTAAAAATCCGAAATTAGTGGAAAATATATGATCGCATGGATGAATTGAAGGTTAAAGGCCATGGTCACAGTATAATAAGTGTATGTATTTTATGTTACAAGGTATATTTAATTAATTTTAAAAGGAAACTTGCATAATCTAAGTAATATGAAACTTATTTATTATTCAAGATAAGGGAAAAAAAGGGAATCTATACATCATTAGAGGAGAGGAAGTCAAGTTCTTACTAACTAAGGAAGAAGAAAATGAGTTATGGTATAAAATTCTTGTCCACTCGAGTTAAAATTACTTTTAAGACTTAGTGAATAATTTTAGAGCATGTGATATCCCTAAAATCTCATGAGATTTAACTATTATGTGTGATACTTTCCAAAAAGTTAATATTATTTATAAGTCTTACTTGATAAAGGATAAAACATCCATTATATTCCTTATTTTGGTGCATATTGATGTGTGTGGGCCATTATCACCCATATCCATGGATAGAAATAGGTATTATATATATTTTATCTATGATTACAATATGATGGATTGGATGATAGTAAATCCCACAAATAAATAGTATTCATGTTCATTACATGTTATCACAAATTAGAGGATAAAATGATTGGGATAAAAATTAAAACGTTGTTGACTAATAATGGTATGTAATTGACCATTAATTATTTGTAATAATATCTCAAAAAGTAGGTATATGTTGTTATGTTTCATTGGTATATACTCATCACCAAAACAAATTCATTGAGTGGAGGAACCAGATTGATAATAATATAGTTAATACTATGCTCTTTGGAAAAAAAAGCTTGATATATATTGGAATAAATTAGTTATCACATCAGTTTACATCTCTATAAGGTATTTTTTATGTCCAACTAATGAGGAGAAACCCTATGAAATGTGGTATGTGAATAATCTTACAATGAAATATTTTCTAGTTTTCAAAATTAAATTTTTAATTCTCAAAAAGAATAAGAACCTCAAGTATGAATATTTTTGGGATGAAGTGAATTTACTTGGATATTAATATAAGATAAATCATATAAATTTTACAATAAAATTATTTAAAAATCATTGAAATTGAATGTGTAATGGTTGTGGAAAACAAACATAATTTTTCAGAAAAGTGAGAAGATTTCATAGTGAAATAATAATGAAATTTTTGAATAAAGCGATGTCAAAGTGTTAATACAAGGTAGATCACATGTGGATATATAATAATTATATTAATATATTGAATATGAGAAAAATACAACAAGTTAAATAGATACAATTAAGATAGGAATCATGGATGAAATCGATGATATAAATATTAATGGTGATTGAACAACTTCGGTGAAAACACAGAGGATGTGGGATCTATAAATAACCTATATTTTATATCAAGTAGAGACAAATAGTATTTAATAGTCAACCAATGATAAAAATTAGGTCCAATCTATGCATTAAGAATTTGAAGAAATTGATAATAATAAAACTTGGAAAAATGTCTCGATAATGGAAGATAACAATATCATCATAGTCATGTGGGTGTTCCATAACAAAATAAATGAATATAAAAAGGTTTTTTTTAAATAATACATGGATAGTGTGAAAGATTTATCTAGAAATTTAAGTAAATAACATTGATGGAACGCTTTCCCCTGTATCTAGGTTGGAAACTATTTGGCTATTTTAGAATTTTTCAGTGCAATAAAATTTTAAAGAGTACCAAATAGACATAAAATAAACATTCATTATTGGATTCCTTTAAGTGGAAGTGTACATTGAAAAAATATATGGGTTACTTATAGATGAAGATGAGAGAAAATAATTTTAGTTAAAGAATGATATATATGGAGTAAAGCAAGAACTGAGAGATTGGTATTCTCTCCTTGACCAAAAATTTTAAATAGGTCAAATTATAGAGAGGTGGAGTTGATCAAAATATCTATATAAAAATATTCAGTGATCAAAGAAATTTGGTTTGAATTTACATGTATTACATAATTTTTAGAAGAACAAAAAATGAAAAATGATATCAATTTACTAAACATATGATCTGTGAGCTGAAGGTATTTATGATTAGAGAATTAATTTTTTTAGATTAATGGTGAATCAAGGAAACAATTACACATTAATTTATCAATAATAGTATTCCAAATATGTTCTTAGGTGGTTTGGAATTGAATATTCTATATTGATGAAAACTCTGGCAGGTACCTGAATGAAGATGTCTAGTGATGTTGATATAAAAAAAGATTATGTAACAGAATATAGAAAAATAAATAAATGTTTATTTCCCCTAATAATAACAAGACCCAACATTGTGTTTTAAAAATATCAATCCACATGGTACTAAATATATCACAATGAAATAAACTTACTAAAATTTAAAATAATTCTTCATTAAATCAATTGAATGTTGGATTTCAATCTCTTTTATTATATAAAATCACAAAAAAAAAATTTGGGATAAATATATGTTGAATGTAAAGGTTCAATAGATGATTGAAATTGAACATTGGTTGGTGTATTGTATCTGGTAATTTTGTTCATTAATTAGATAATCAAGATGAATAGCTACATTTCACCTATAAAATTTAAATATATTACATCTACTTAAGCTTATACTAATTATTATTGATTAAGAAACAACTTGTGGATTTTGGAACTAATGATAAATATCTTATTGAAATCATATGTGATAATTAAAGTGATGTTATTATATGAAAAAAATCCTTTTCATAACTCAAGGATATAGAAAATTGAGATACATTATCACTTCATGAAGGAGATGTTTATGAAAGGTATAATGTAGTTGAAGTATGTTTCAACTCAAGATCATGTCATAGAGATCATAAAAATAGAACTTCAACATGATTATTTGGAGAGGAATTATCTCTTAGAGTCCAATAATATCCCTAAAATGAGATATTTTAGAGATGGAAAGCCCAATACCTCTGTGTATTAATAATTTTACATAGTTATGGAGACTCACTTGAATTAATTTCTAGAATTTTTAACCCTCATTTGTTAACTTTTAAATAAGTAGTATTTGAATTCTTCGACAAAGGGTGATAAGATATACATAAATTATATGGGATAAGTTTTCTATGATTATAGAGGACATGAGTTTTATTTCATTTTAGAAAAGGGATATCTCTCATATAATGGTTTTTTTTAAATGGAAGAGTTTTTTATATTTATCTAGGGGAGCGATTTTGTCTAGAGGTTTCGGAAAGAATGAGGTTTAAGTAAGTGTTATTTTTTATGAAATTTTCATTTCAATATTGTATCTTACTAAGAACTTGACTCATATGGTATTAGAGATGATAATTAATGAATAATTGATACACTATATGATTATTTTATTAACAATTTTTTTAGTTTTTTTGAAGATTTCAGATAAAAATGTGATGAATCTGTTATGGTAGGAGTTATCAAAAAATAAAAAAGGAAATATTTCTAGAAAAATTCCACATGTAGAAATTTTCTATTTTATTTATTAGTAATAATGATATAAGACTTCCAAAGTAGCTTTTAATTCATTGATAAAGGATAGTGGTGTTTTAGAAGAAGTTTAATTTTTTTTCTATAGGATAGAAGTCAATCCTTAACAACACATCTCTTATTGTAATGTGAGTTTCTAGGAAGATGGAAAAGGGTTAGAGTTCCATATATATATATATATATTTTTTTTTTAAAATTATATATATGTTTTATTATAAACATGCCTGAGGTTTATCAACTTTTTTCTGGTAGAGGAACAAAAGTACTTCCATAGAAGCTATGGTCAGGACACAACCAAGTTATGATAGAGGAACTAGTTCTAAAGTTTGTAATTATTGTGTATAGTCACATCACGATAAGACCCTCAAAAAATTAGCCTATATTCTATTTTTATATAGTCAAGTGGGTCAGACCATGAGATCCCACATCACACCATGAGGGGAACTATAGTTTAAAAAAAGAAAATTCTCTCAATTTGTATGAGTCTTTGCGGCAGAGTCTGGAAGCATACTTATGATTATTTAATTGTTTGAAAAAGACAAAAAAATGTATCACAATTTAAGAGGTATGGAAACAAATTGACTTGAGTGAGGTTGATTTCTACGCCTCTTTAATTCTAGAGGTTCTCACACCATGGATGTGGGATCATTCCATAAAGACTCTCTATATATATAAGTTAATATTTTTGGAGTCTAGGTGATTATAATATAAAGGTTTGTGTCATCTCTTATGGTCATTATAATGTTATTGGCTCAAATTAAATATTTTATATTTAAATTAAATATAGTATATAAAGAATTCACAATATGAACTCGTAAATTTAAAAAGAAGTTCAAAGTTTAAAATATAAGAAATTATGTGAGATTCGATGCAGTTAACTTGACAATTTGATGGTACTTTTCACATAATCTACAATCATCAATTCAAAATGAAAATAAATTTCAAAGAGAAGGAGTATAAAAATAGAGGAGATATATTTCTTGGAAAAAGTTAAACATAATGGGCCACAATATAGAATAGAATACAAAATTGAAGAGGAATATATCTAATCTTAGTACTAGAATAAAAATAATACATCACAAGAGGAATTATAGTCTATATGAAAGAAAGTTATAAGAGAAAAATAAGAGGGAGATATAAGAGACCATATCACTAAAAGATAGTGGAGTTCATCATATTGATGAAATTGAAGTTGATTTCTACACCAAACCTAGTGTAATTTATACTTATTGTTCATGGAAGAAAAAATAAAGTGAAGATAGATTAGTGAGTTCCATCTTGTAGGGAGAGTAGATAGTTATTATTTTTATCTTTGATGGTTGTAAATCGAGAGTGTTAACATGGCTGCATCAAAGTATAATACAAGAAATGAGTGTAGTGTTTTATTTTCATGAACACATTTACACTACCTTCTCCTTGAATTATCCATGTTTTGGTGAACCAAGTAAAATTGATGGTATCCCTCAATTATTTTATTTAGCACTTCATAACAATTGTGTGGGAGAGAGTTTTCCTAGTAACAGCAGAGTAGGATCACTGGAAATATTTATTAGAAGAAATAGATATACCATGACTGAATCCCCATCTCTAAGGGTATTCACCTTTCTTGGGACTATCACTAAGTCACATGACAAGGCCCACATTGTGTTACTAAAGAGACCTCTGGATTTTTATATTGAAGTAGTTATCAATAAATCATACCATGTAGAAGAAGGTGAGTGTGAATAGTAAAAATCATCACATCCTTCTCGAGAGAGGATGTGGGAATGGCTATACAGGGCTATATACACCCCATTTATTTTTTTATAAAATATAAATAGTGTTTATGTATACAAATTCATTTTCGATAATGTATATGAGATCAATAGTATCTTGAATTTTATGATCCATAAGATGGGATATATAAAGGATAATTTATCCCCATATAACTTTTAAATTTAGGGATTTGAAATGCAGGAGAAAAATCTATTTTTTAAGATCCATATGAAAACACAATTTCGATATTTGGAATAAAAAAATGGGTTTATATCTATCTTTCAAGACAATTCCTTCAAATATTTACTGGGGAGTCCTTGGATACACATTCATGAGGACATTCCTTTTTCATACCACTAGTACTTGAAGTACCCCCTCAGTAGTGAAGTAGGGGTGTTCTGTGGTGATTCTACCCCCTTTGATTCATGTGAGACCTGTTACATTGATTTTGTTTATTAAAAAAGTAGTGAAAATTATCCCTAGGTTAAGGGAGTGTAAGAATTGAATGACCCCAATTATCTTACAACCACCTCATTGAATACTTAAGTTGATATTAAGATAAATTTTCTACTATCTATTCACTACCATGAATTGATAAAACTAGATCTAAGATGATAATTAAATGTGATAGAAATAAAGGAGTTATCTCAGGACTCCTACTTATAATATAATTGATAGGTGATCCTGAAGCCATAATAGTTCTTTCCCATTATGTTTTGAAGAGTTTTCTTTATGCATCTTAACTAGAATCTTGTCCATGTATATCGAATGGAAGGACTACCTTATTGGTAATGAATTAAGATGAAGTATTTTTGACTTACTTGGCATAAAATATAAGAAAATATCATAAGTTTTGGGAACCAAATATGCTTCCAATATGGTTTCTATAGAGTGAGATAATTATACACTTATATATAAAGGTTCTTCTCCTATTTGGGAAGATTCTTCCACCTCGCAACTGCCAATTCTCAAGAAGTTGAATCCCCCCTCCACACCTCAAAATTTCAATGAGGAGGAGTTTTATGAATCACATCCTATATTTTAAGATGGATTTTACACCACCATTGATGATTTGATACTAGAAAACCATGATACCAAGGAATACTTGTGACCTATATTGGTTTGTATAGTTTTCTCTCCCAAATAACAAGATCATTATGTTGTATTATTGATGAAAAATCACGATGTATTTATCTAGAATTACAAGTATATGTTAAGTATTTATCTTCATGTTATTGTACATTGATTTAGTCTTCTAGTGTTCCACCATGGGTATAAGTAATCACCCATAAGGATTCACACCTCCCATGGAACCATGGTTAAGGCCGAAGTGGAAAATTTTAACAAAGACTTCTTTTTTAAGGAGGTCCAATACCCCAAGTGGTTTTCCAATATTTCCAAGTTAGTAAAATAAAACTAGAATATCATGGTTTATATTAATTTCAAGGATATAAATGACCACTTTATGAAGGAAATATTCCCTATAATATTAATTAAGTTGTTGATTTTCATACCCACCAACTATCCGACCCTCTTTTTTTATGGATGGATACTTCAGATACAACCAAATCTGGATGGCCCTCAATGATGAAGAGGCTAGTATGTTCAGGGCTCCACATGAAACATAATATTACCTAGTTGTGAAATTAGGTTTTAATAAAGTTTTATAATACTTTTATTAGGATATGAATCAGATGTTTATGCCTCTTCTGGGAAATATAGTGGAGTAATATGAGGATAAATTTGTGGAAAAATCCCACCAATTCTATAATCATATTAGTAATATTGATATATTTTTCATCAAGACCCCTTCCTACAAATTGAAGATGAACCCACTGAAATTTTTATTTAATTTCACGTTTTGTATGTTTCTCATATTCATTTTTTGATATAGAGGCACTAAGATCGACCGAAAAATATTAAGTTTATCATTGAGATTATCTCTCTATTAAATTCATGAGAGTTGAGGGGTTTTTCAAGTATGTATATAATAAATAAAATATTACATTACAATTTTAGAAAGAAAATAAAAGTCTTTATAGAAGTTGATGAATAAAGGTGCTACTTAATGTTGGGATGAGGAATTCCAAGGGTCATTTTAAAACATCATGAATTACTTATTAAGTACTATTATTTTAATAATTACTAGCTTGGGAAAACATTTGATTGTTATTGTGATAATGTTATATAGATCTATTTGTTCCTTATTAGTTTAGAAGAACAAAAAGGGTAAAGATAAAAACTTATACAATCACAAAAAAATGATGATAGATATTAAGGTCATCTATTCATATATAATTTTTTTCCTTGCATCCACATTTTTTCTAGAAGTTGCATAACTATTAGAATCATCACGATGTTTATTTGATATTTTTCATCGACCCAATGAAGTACATACTCAATCATCCAATGATGATAAAATGATGGTAATTATGGGAATTTATCCTCCTATATTTCAACATCATATCCATCCCACATAATTCCATCAAGGGAAATAATTGGAAGACTTCCTAGCCATGCACCTGATATCAGATGAATTTCCCTTGTACAATGGATTTCCAAATGAGTCCATTCTCTCTATGGATGAAGCATTTCTATGTTAGGAAATTATTTTTAATTTTTCCTCTTAATGGATAACTAGGAAGAGGATGGACACCCCAAAACATAATAGGGTCATCCTTGGTGTTTTCCTTTTCTATCCCTTAATGTCCTACATACCGTATTGATTCTTCTTTTTGGAGGGGTTCACAAACAATGGGTAAGAATATCGATCCCTCATTACTGGATATGAATTAGACCTTGATATCTATTTTCCATATTTATATGTGAAGGGTAACTCGGATAATCTCATCAATAAAATTAATGGTGACTATGTTATAAAAAATGTGGAAATTTCCCCCAGGATTAAGCCCACCTGTGAGTTAATGGTGAAATTTTCCTATTAACCAAAGGTGTATCATGTTTTTAGCTCTTATATTTATTGATCATAAAATTTAGAAAACATAGCCCAAACCCTTGATGACTGAGACCAAGATGACATGATAATCTATATATTAAATCAAAGAGTGATATCCCCCACCATTATTGATTGAGAAGAGTGAGAGGTGAACAAACTCATCATTGAATCTTTATAGGTGGGGCCATAAAATAATCCTATAGAATATGAATTATTTAATTAAACAACCACATTTATTGAGTACCTACAGAATAGGATGATATCATCAATATGGGATTAGAAAGAATAGATCCATAGGTGAGAAATAAATTTCATCCTTTATGATGGACCCAACTCAGATAGAGTCCATTACAAATGCATATTTAATATAATTCATTTATATTTTATCAAGGGAAAATATATTCCATAATTTTTTTAAGAATTTCATGTTGAAGAATATGAGTCACATCATACAAGACTTAAACCAAAACACCATATCTAGGTACTAGGATACTTTTGTTCTACCATGATTTAGGAATTTGATTAGTTAACCAAGAGGTGTCAAGCATTATAGGTTCATGACAACTTCACACATAAACCTCCAGAATCTCTACATGCTATCATGTATTATTTTCCCTGTACGATATATAGAAATAATGTCATCGGTTTATACACTCTGTTGATAGTACACTAGTTCAGGTTCTTTTTTACTACTATTGATTAATTTTTAGAATGGGATTAACTCATTCCCATTAAGGGGGTCAAACCTGGAGAACAAAACAAATTTTGAGCATATGTGCTAAAGAAGGTGTATACCAAGTATTATATCTGATCAAACCATATATTCTTCTATCACATGAAAATGATTGGATAAATAAAATATTAAATAATTCACTCTATAACATTCCATATAATATTGTATATCAAAATATGAAGAGTTATCTTGACAAGATATCCAACTCATTGTGGGAATATCAAGCCACAAACTCGACTTCTACCAAGGAGACTTCTTACTCCTTAGATTATAGAATAGAGGTAGTATTACCTATCAAATTTAAGTTAATATGGATTCAAAAAACCATATATAACTAATTGATACATGATTAGTGGTCAAGAGTATATCTGTCTAAGTTATAATCCCTTGGTGAAATAGAATTCAAATTCTAAAAAATATTGATATTCATCAAAATCAAGTTTTTCAAGCATTCAATAATTTTTTTCCTTTTATACTTTCTTTAGGGTGACTTGGTGATAGTATTAAATATTCTAATGATACCATGAATACAAAAACTAATTCTAGAGCCCATGTGGGAAGTCCACTTCTCTATTAATAAGGTTTAATCTAATAGAACACATTCAATGATCACCATGGACATAGAGTACATCATAAAACTCATTAATGCAAGGTTTCTAAAAATTACCATGTATAAACCACACCATCCTTAATAATCCTTACCGCATATTATTATACATCATATAATTCCATTTCTATATGATGGTAAAAAATATGGATATCATCCCTACTGTAAAATGTATAATAACTACATGGGTATATAACTATCTCATGAATTTAAACTACGAGATTCATCTATTCTTCATTACATAGACCTAAAATATATTTCTTAATTTTATTTTATATAAATATTAAAATAAAAAACTATATTAAAATATTTTCTTGAGAGGATTCCCTTTTTATTCTAACATTGGTCACATATCATGATTTTGTTTTAATAATTTCATTGGGATTAATTTGTAATTACACATGATATATAGTAATTCCTAAACATATTCCCCTAAGCCCAACTATATGTTCATGTAACAACCTAGATCTTCTTTTTTAGGTATGTTTTTATTTTTCTGGTGCTTTTAAGAAAAGGAGGAGTTTCTGTAAATTTTCTAAGTACACACCATGTACTTTATGAGTACACGCTGTGTACTTGGTTACCGCGGGTAGTTGGGTGCTGGCCATATAGCAGCCATGCACACGACCGTGTGTGGTGACCTGGAGACCGCTTAATGTGGTGGCCGGTGAAGGAAAGAACACACCGTGTACTTTCTTTTTTTCATTAAAAGCACCAGGGTCACATCTGAAAGAAAGAACCACATTCTTATAGGTTTGGTTCATCTGAGAGCGAGAGAACTGTACCGATCTTCCTCCAAGATCCCAATCAAGCGTCTATTATCCTAAACAGTCATCTTCGATTGTGTTGGAATTGCCTTGGTAAGCTCTTCCCTCTTCTAGAGCTCTGTTTCCCGATTCCTCCTCTTTCTTAAGTTATCTTCGATTGAGTGCTTTTAGCATTTTTATAGATCTACAGTGTTCTTGGGTGATTTAAGGCTTGAGGTTCATGTATATCGATCTTACAACACCGAGGTAGGTGGTTTGTTCCTTTTTGTTGAAAGTGTTTGTGGTATATGTGCAAAAGTGCCCAATACCCATGAACGAGGTATTGCCTGTTTACCAGTTTTATCCTTGATAATTGCATGATATGCTTGTATGCTTGAATAGAGGTTAATTTAATGTGAATAAGGTTATTTTCTATGCTTTGGAGGTTTTTTCCCATGCAAGTTTTAGTTATGACCTTTTGGTACTGCATATCCTGTTAGGCTGCCTTGTTTTTCCCATGCCTAGTATTGTAGGATGGTGTGACTATTGCTTTGACATGCAGTTATGCTGTATTCTATTTAGCTAAGTAGTTCTTGAGGTTTACTTTGGTCAATACGTGCTACTATTCTTTCTTGACTTATACAGGGCTGTGAGAACCTGGTGTAGTAGAAAATAAGGAGAATGAATGTAAGGGCTTCTCTAGAGTGTTTGTTTACTTTTACGATGCGAGACCACAAGGGGAACTGATGTATGTTCTTCCTCAGAGTGTCTGCAGTTCCTCGACGCAGGCCACAGGGGAAATATGATGTAACTACTTCCCCAGAGCACCTTTAGTTACCGATACAAGACTGTAGTAGGAATTGATGGTGAGTTCTTCCTCCGACAGTCTATCATTAAGATGAACCAGAGTGGTAGATTGAGTGTGCTTCCTAGATGTTTGCTTGTACTTGTTCAGTTTAACTAGAGGGGTTAGGCTGTGAGTACTTCCTAGAGGGTTACCTTTCGTGTTTAGCTATTTGCTTGTGTTTCTAGGTAGGACCAGAGGGGATAGGCTATGAGTAATTCCCAGAGGGTTACCTGTTTTTTTTTACCTTATTTCATTAGCTATTTCTTGATATATGAACTGAATTCATTGAAACTGAGGATTGGTCACTGCTGATTACTTCCTTTTTTTGCTTCTTCCTTTACTCATTAACTGCTGTATTTTCACTGATTGTTAGGCACAAATCTTGTGGTGGTTGCCTACTAGGATTTAGTCTCACACCCTGTTTGGGAAATGCTTTTGGGACCAAACAGATTATATTATTGCAGGTATCGATAAGGGTAAGAACCCTTCTACTTCAGGTACTTGACTACTGTGGATCTAGAGAGCATGGGACCAAGCTGAGGCTTGTGATGTTGAGGATTTGTTTATCTATTTTCTTTTATACTTGTTTTTAGTAATTTTTTTATTCCAGCATTTTGATTTTTTGGATACTTTATTAGACATATGTATTATGCATCATTTTTATATATGTGCTCCAGCTATTTATTTCTCCAGTCTTCCGTTGTTTCATGTTGTGTAGCATTACTATTGCTTCTACTATTGTATATTTGTTTACTGAAAACATATTACTATGCCAATGAGGGAATAGTTTTTCCACAATCACACCCAATTCCCTCACTTCTAGTTGGCAGCCTCTGGTGTTTGGGGAAATGCACTTGAGGCCATGTGACCAACCGGGTACAGGGAGCCTCTGGGAAGCTTCCAGAACCCGGATGTTACAAAGTGGTATTAGAGGAATTATTTTCTATTGATTTAATGTTTAGATCCTATATCCAAGGATAGGACAAAATAGGTACTTGGTAATAATCTATGTCCGGGAGTAGCTTTCCCGTGTATAGGGAAAAGCCAATCTACCTCGTTATTGCAAATTTTCTTATTTTTCAAATTTACAGTTGATTTTATTTCACTATTGGGGGATTCACATGTTTTGTGCTGTTATTGTTTATGTTATTGAGGTTCTATTTCTATTGAAACCTGATGATATGAGGGTATTCCATCTCATGCATCATATAGGCACTTTCTAGAAATCACATGCCATGCATTCTTGCTATTCCATTTAGGGTGCATTAGCGATTGCATGTTTTTTTGATAGATGTTGTGCTATATATGCATGTTGTTGTGATATATTCCTTGATTGAATACCTATTTTTTAATAGGGTATTGTTTTGGGTAAGTTCTTTCTTGAATGGACGCAAAACTTTGGTTATTGAGGTGTTATGGGCCCTCATGGGCCGGAATTTGGTGGATCATTGCACTGTTATCCTTGTTTATAAATTGTATAAGATTCCAAAATTTGATTCGCGGGGAGTATGGTCCCTTAAGGATTGGAATTTGGCACTTTGATGTTTGTTTCAGTGTTTTTCTGGGCTCCAGAGTAGTTTCTGAGGCTTACTGTCTAGAAGAACCCAAAATACACACCATGTAGTTTTGACTACACGCTTAGTGTTCTTCTATTTGTAAAGAAAATTTTTTTCTTAAGTACACACCATGTACCGAATGTACATGCCATTTAGTCTCTAACCATGTCATAGGCTATGTGGGCAGAGACACGGGATGGGGAAATACTTGGGGGAACATTTCGTGTATCATTTGTACATGCCGTGTTGAGTAGATCATGTGTCCACCCGTGTGACTAACGACACAGATGGATAGAAACATAAGCAATACATGCCATGTCAGTCTTGACCATGCCGTGTAGTGTAATCCTTCGAATCCGGCTATGTAACTAAAAACATGGGTCGGTGAAGCCCGTCTAGTACACGCCATGTCTGGCACAAACACGCCGTGTAGTCTTTTTTGAGGAGAATCGTGTGGCTTAGCCATGTAAGTGAACTTGGGTAGGGGAAGAGGATTCAAGAACACATCGTGTGTTAGATAAACATGCCATATATGGGGTGTTACATGACCAGTTTTGGTAGAAGTACACGCCCATGTGAAAGGCTTAAGGGAACACACCATGTAGGCATTATACACGTCGTGTATCCTTGTTTGAAAAAAAACATAAATTCTTTCCTTCTCATGTTCCCTATTTTTCTTATATTTTTCAGTCCTAGACAATATTGATCTAAGGTGTGTGCTTGACCTTGAAGAGTCATGCCACCGAGACGTCCTCTGGTTGTACGCCAGTTACATGGAAACAATCAGAAACTAGACATGACTGATCAAGGATTACCTAAAAATCCTCTAGTTGTGCCAGTCTTGGCACCAGCCAACATTCCGGACACCGGTTTTGATGCACAGTTCCGAGATAGATTCATGAGGTTCATGTAGACTATCCACGGAGTACCGCATCCTGCCCCATCAATGGAAGAGTTGACGCGGGTTTTCCTGTAGCATCATCCTACCACCTTCATAGGGGAAGAAGAACCTCAGGTTGCAGATTCTTGGATAGAAGGCATGCTTTATATCTTCGAGCATCTGGATATTCCTACATAGAGGAGGGTGACTCTCGCTATGTATATGCTTCGTAATTCCACCAAGAGATGGTGGGATGTGATCTTACAGGCGGGACACCCTCAGGTTATGGTGCGGGATCAGTTCTATAATGCCTTCTATGATTACTTCTATCTGGAGACATTGAGGGCAGATTGAGACTGAGAGTTCATGAGTCTAAAGCAGGGTACTATTTATATTATGAAGTATTATTCTCTCTTCACAGAGCTGCAAAGCATCAGGACTATTTTAAGAGGTGATGAGTTATTCTTGGCAAGGAATTTTGAGGATGGTTTAAGGCATGACATCTGATCACTGGTGAACATCTTCAGGATGACTTCCATCACTTCTATTGTCAACCAGGTGCTGATCATAGAGCACAATTTGAGGGATTATGGAGTTGTGAGCTAGGGAGGTTCGACATTCAAAGTTAGTTTCCCTCCTACTGACAGTAGGAAGAGCCGCAGGGGGTCTTTTCATGGTGATCCAAGGAGGTGATACACTTTTTATGGTAGCCAAGTGGTGTGCCACCAGTGTGGAAAGAGTGGGAATACGAGGCAACATTTCCCAAGAGACCGAGTGGAGTGCCGATCATGTGGAAATATGGGCCATATTCAGCATTTCTGTCAGATCTTTTCACCAAAAATTAGTGACAAAGATTCATCTATGACTCCTCGTTCAGGAGCAGTGCCACCAGTTTCTCACCAGTCTGGGAACTAGGTTTTTTCTATCCTTTTAGGCTGAGGAGTAAGTCACGGTCGTGGTATTAAGTCTCCAGGATTTCAGTGACAATAGGATGGATCAGCTCAGAGTGGTCAGGTAGGTTCATAGGGCCATGGTGCAGGTCAGACTTTTGCAATGGAGCAGACCCAACAAGAGAAGGATCCTAGACCCTCCATAGTTTGAGGTATGATCCTAGTTGCCTCAGTTTTATATTTTTCTCTTTTTGATACAGGGGAATCCCATAGATTTATATCTGTTTCGGTTGTGGAGAGCCTTTGTATTTGTATCATTTCTTCTACTGAAATATTTACGCTAGACACACCATCAGGGACAAGAATATCTAGTGTGTGGTTGTGCAAGGATTTCCCTCTAGAGGTTGGTGGGTGTCACTTCCTATGGGACCATTATGTCATAGAGATGACAAGCTATGATTTTATTCTCGAAATGGATTGGTTAGTTCCCTTATAAGATTTTGTCAATTTTTATCGCCATAGGGTGAGTTTCACATCACTGTAGGGAAAATCGTTTCTTCATAAGGGCGAATGAGATGTCCTGGTGAGCAAAGCAGGATCCGAGCATCATGGGTTGGGAGGTTTTACAACCCATATTTCTAGTCTATATCTGGATGACCAGGGGACTTCCCATAAAGACCCTTTTTCAGTGGTGGATCATTTTTGGGATGTCTTTCTAGAGGAATTTTCAGGTTTTCCTCCAGATCAAGAGGTAGACTTTTCTGTTGATCTTGTGCCCAGAGAGGCACTAGTGTCCATTCCTCCTTATAGGATGGATACACCAGAGTTAAAAGAGCTCAAGAAAAGTTGGAGGAGTTGTAGGCAACGAGTTTTATCTGACCCAATACTTCTCCTTGGGGTTCACCTATTCTGTTTGCGAAGAAGGCAGACGGTACCCTCCAGCTTTGTGTAGATTATCAGAGGTTGAATCTGTTGATGGACAAGAACCGATATCCCTTGCTGAGGATTGATGATCTCTTTGATCATATTCGAGGACCCGGGTGTTCTCGAAGATTTACATGAGATTCAGTTACCACCAGTTGTGCGTTAGACCATCTGATATACCTCTTACAACCTTTTAGAGAAGTTATGGTCTATACGAGTATATAGTTATTCCATTCGGTCTCACGAACACGCCTGCAGTTTTTATGACACTGATGAACTGAGTGTTCCATCCATACTTGGATTCCTTTGTGGTGGTCTTCATGGACGATATCTTGGTGTACTCTCACTCTCGACATGACCATGCTACCCATTTTGAGATGAGTACCCTAAAAGAGTATCATTTATATGCTAATCTCTTAAAATTTACTTTTGGATGGACCCGATTCACTTCTTGGGTCATGTTATCTTAGAGACAGGAGTATCAGTAGACCCAGAGAAAGTGAGAACAGTAGTTTCCTGGGAGCATCCGAAGAACGTCTTTGAGGTGTGGAGTTTTCTAGGGATGGATGGATACTATAAACGTTTCATACAAGACTTTTCATGCTTAGTAGCACCACTGAAGGGTCTGACTGAAAAAGGTGAAAAGTTCTTGTGGACATATTCTTGTGAGTCAGCCTTTCAGAATCTAAAAGGGAGGTTTACTTAAGAACAAATACTAGTACTTCCAGAGTTAGGAAAGATCTATAATGTGTACTGTGATGCATTAGGTATCGGGCTTGGAGTAGTGATTATGCAAGGGGAAGGAGTCGTTGTGTACAGGTCTCCGCAGTTGAGGCCACATGAGAGGAATTACCCGACGCACGATCTTGAGTTGGATGCAGTTTTTCATGCCTTACACTATTGGAGACATTATCTTCTTGGGAGAGAATTTTGCGGTTTTCACCAACCAAAAGAGTCTCAAGTACATCTTCACTCAGCATGATCTGAATTTGAGACATTGAAGGTGGGTAGAGTACCTTATGTCTTTTGACTTTGAGCTTTCCTATACGACTGGAAAAGGCAACGCAGTGGATGATGCGCTGAGAAGGAGGACTTAGATAAAGGTAGTACATGAGGCTTGTAGCGAGTGGCAGCTTATGGCTCTATTCTCTGAGAAGCATTTGGCAGTGGACGATAGGTAGGGGCAGATGTTTTTTTCTTCTGTAGCTATTACCTCTACTCTTATTGATCGAGTAAAAATGAGGTAGCTATCAGATTCTGGAGTCCTAGTCCTATGGGAAAGTGTGTCAAGAGAGGACCTTATTCCTAGATGGACCATAAACGGAGATGAGATATTGTGTTTTCATGGATGTGTATGGGTGTCAGTAGACATATGTGAGATGTTGATGTTGGACTTCCACTCCTCAGTTTGGGAAGTTCATCTTGGTGTCACCAAGATGCATTGTGATCTACACCGTCAGTATTGGTGTCCAGGTATGAAGAGTGATGTTTTTTTGTTTCGTGATGAGGTGTTCCACCTGTTAGCAGGTTAAGGTGGAACATCATCGAATCGTTGGGCCTTTGTAGTAGTCACCCATTCCTAAGTGGAAATGGAATGATTTTTCAATGGAATTCATGACAGGTTTTCCAAGGTCGCCTTAAGGGAATGATGTTGTATGGATTATCATTTACAGACTCATGAAAGTTTATCACTTCTTTCCGATCAAGGAGACCTTCAGTGTTGATGAGATGGGAAGGTTGTACATCCGAGATATTGTGTGCTTATGGAGTAGCACACTCTATTTCTTCAAACAGAGACACATGTTTTACTTCTCAGGTCTGGCAGGGGATTCAGAAGGCTTTGGGTACACAGGTACTTTTTAGTACAGCTTACCATCCCCAGACAGATGGCAAGTCCAAGTATATGATTCAGGTTCTTGAGGATATGCTACGAGCATGCATCCTTGATTTTGGAGGTTCTTGGAATAAGCACACACCTCTTGTGGAGATTTCCTATAATAATAGTTTTCAAGCAACTATTCAGATGGAACCTTATGAGGATTTGTATGGTAGGCCATGCCGATCACCCTTATGCTGGATGTAGGTAGGAGAGACAGTTATTCTTGGGCCTCGTCCTATCCAGGAGACCACATAGCAGATAGAGTTGATTCGGAGGAGGATGGCTACTGCACAGTATCAACAGAATTCTTATGATGATCAGTGAAAACAACCTATAGAGTTTGAGATCAGGGATTAGGTTTTCCTATGTGTCACACCAAGGTTGGGGCATAGAAGGATTAGGAGACAGGGTAAACATTCACCGAGGTACGTCAGGCCATTTGATCTACTAGAGAGAGCTAGGCCGGTCACCTATCTGTTGCAGTTACCTTAGAGGTATCGGTATATACATGATTTCTTCCACATTTCTCAACATTGATGTTACTTCTCAGAACCGTCTCATGTTTGTCAACATGAGGAGGTTGAGTTAGATGTGAACTCCTTGTTCAAGGAGCATCCTCTCCGGATTGTTGATCATAGTAAGAAGGTTCTCCGTGGTCGGTCTATTCCTATGGTATGAGTGCTATAGCAGCACGAGCGGGTACAAGATGAGACCTGGGAGAGGGAGGCTAATGTATGATCATAGTGGTCAGAGCTATTTGAGGATTCTTCTTCTACACTGACTTCATAGGGAAATTTAGGGACAAATTTATTTAAGGGAGGAAGTTTTTAAGAACCCAGATCTTCTTTTCAGGTATGTTCTTCTTTTTCTGGTGTTTTTGAGAAAAAGAAGAGTTTCTAGAAATTTTCTATGTACATGCCATGTACTTTATGAGTACATGCCGTGTACTCGGTTACCACGGGTAGCCGGGTGCTGGCCATGTAGCGGCCATGCACATGTCCGTGTGTGGTGACCTGGAGACCGCTTAATGTGGAGACTGGTGAAGGCAAGTACACGCTGTGTACTTATAAAGTACACGCCGTGTACTTTTTTTTCATTAAACACATTGGGGTTGTGTCTGACGGACAGAACCACCTCCTTCTAGGTTTGGTTCTTCTGAGAGTGAGAGAACGATGTTGATCTTCCTCCGAGTTCCCAATCGAGCATAAATTATCCAAATCGGTCACTGTAAATTACATTGGAATCACTTCAGTAAGCTCTTCCTTATGCTATAGCCTCATTTCCTTATTCCTATTTTTTCTCAAGTTATGTTTGGTTGAGAAATTTTATCATTTTTGTAGATCTATGGCGTTATTTGGAGGTTCAAGGATTTAGGTTCATGTATATCGATCCTACAACACTGATGTAGGTGGTTCGTTCCTCTCTATTGAAAGTAGTTGAGGTATATATGCAAAAGTTCTCAATACCCATGAATGGGGTATTGCTTGTTTACCGTTTTTAGCCCTGATAATTTCCTGCTATGCATGTATGCTTGAATAGAGTTTAATTGAATGTGAATAGGGTTATTTTCTATTCTTTGGAGGTGTCTCCCCATGCATGTTTTAGTTATGACCTTTTGGTACTGCTTAGCCTATTAGGTCGCCTTGTTTTTCCCATGCCTAGTATTGTATGATGGTCTGACCGTTGCTTTGACATGCTGTTATGCTCTATACTTTTTATCCAAGTAGTTTTTGACGTTTACTCTGGTCGATATGCACTGCTATGCTTTCTTGACTTACACAGGGCTGTGAGAACCTAGTGTAGTAGGCCATAGGGAGAATGGACATAAGGGCTTCTCCAGAGTGTCTGTTTACTTTTACGATGTGAGAGCATAGGGGAATTGAAGTAAGTGCTTCCTCAATGTGTCTGCAGTTCCTCGATGCGGGCCACAAGGGGAATGTGACATAAGTGCTTCCCCATAGAGCCTTTAGTTACTGATATGAGACTATAGGTGGAATTAATAGTGAGTGCTTCCTAAAAGAGTTTACGCTTAAGCTAAACTAGATGGGTAGACTGAGTGTGCTTCCCAGAGGGTTGCTTGTACTTGTTCGACTGAACTAGAGGGGTTAGGATGTGAGTAATTCCCAGAGGGTTACCTCTCATGTTCAGTAATTTTCTTGTGTTTCTAGGTAGGACCATAGGACATAGGCTGTGAGTACTTCCCAGAGGGTTGCCTATTTGTGTTTACCTGCTTTGATTAGTTGTTTCATGATATATTAACTGAATTCATTGAAACTGAGGATTGGTAACTGCTGAGTACTTCCATGTCTACTGCTTCCTTTACTCATTACCTGTCATATATTCACTGACTGTTAGGCACAATTATTGTCGTGGTTGCCTATTGGGATTTAGTATCACACCCTTTTTTGGCCATGCATTTGGGCCCAAACAGATCATATTGCTGCATGTATAGATAAGGGAAAGCACCCTTCTACTTCAGGCACCTGACTGCTGTGAAGCTGGAGAGCATGAGACCAACATGAGGCTTGCGATGCTGAGGATTTGTTTATTAGTTTTCTTTAGTACTTGGGTATAGTACTATTTTGTATTCAAGAATTTCTATTTGTTTGGATTCTTTCTTAGACATATGTATTGTGCATCATTTTTCTATTTGTGGTCGAGCTGTTTATTTCTTTAGTCTTCCAACATTTTTTATTGTTTGGAATTACTATTGCTTTCACTATTGTATATTTTTTTTACTTCCACCATGTTACTCTACCAGTGAGGGCATAGTTTCCCCACTATCACACCAAAGGCCCTCGCTGCTAGTCAGACGCCTCTGGCGTTCGTGGAAATGCGCTTGAGGCCATGTGACCAACTTGGTACGGGGCGCCTCTGGTCAGCTTCTGGAATTGAGACATTATAATTCAAATCTTATTATATCATTTTGTTTTGGATGTAACACCCCCAATATCTCATAGTAAGTTATTTTCTTTAAAGTATTTAAATCGCTTGGGCTATACGCAACACCGAGTTCGAGCGCACCACAACATACCAAAGTAGCAGTTCAAAAAGCAGTTATGAATAGTATTAACAAAATTTCTAATTTTATATAGTCCATATAATTTTAGAATCCATATTATTTGTTTCTTAGACATAATATATGAACAAATTCATTTTTTTCAGATAAAACAATTATTTTTCAAAAAATGAAATTTTACCCCCTTTTAATGGAAACCCGTTTTTAAAAACAATATTTGAAATTTCTATATATTAAATTTAATAAAATGAAATTATTATTTAGAATCGAGTCATAAAAATTTATTTTGGATAAATTTTTGGTACTTTTCTGATGACTTTCATATTTTGACGAATACTGAAAAATACTAAATTATAATTGAATTTTTTTTAATCAAAATAATTTATAGTGTTAAATTATGAATTTGAATGGTTTGGAAGTATAATTAGATTATATTTTTACCATTTAATGCAATTTAGTTCATTATAAGTAATTTAATATTTAAATTTGACATAAACACATGTCTATCTTTTGATAGTTTTTACTTTTCAAAAACCCGTTTTTTGGTTTTGACAACGGGAATTAATTTTAAATTAATTAATAGAACTTATATGTTTTTAATTTGGTAAAATTGAATTAATTTTTGAATTCGGAATATCAAAATTAACATATGGTGATTTTTTGGTATTTTTCTAAAAACATTGAATTTTTGATGAATAGTGAAAAATACTACATTATTGTTTAAAACCAACTTTTTATTTAAATAATTATTTAGTTTATTTAAATTTATTTTAAGTAAAAATAGATACATAATACCTATATATGTTCAATGTAATTCATTGAAGTCATTTTATAATAAGTTTCGATATATGAAATTTTATTGAACTTTTTAGCGTCTTTTACCCACCTTCTAGGAGCATTTGAAAATTTTCATAAAATTTAATTTTACAGCTTCTGTGAGTTGAATTTCAAAAATTTGAGAGACAAAATTAACATCCGAAAGTAAAATGTGGTTCAATAAAATGAGAATAATTTTTGGTGAAAAGTTACTTTTGACTTTTATTTAGCACAGTTAAAAGTAAATAGGGCAATTAAGGATAAAAATGATATTATAATTACTATAACACATTTCCTAATTCTATTGGATAAGTATGATTCAACCAAAGAAAACCATAAATAATAAAATATTATCCACTTTCGTCCACTTGGATTAGATTAGAACATTTATTATTATTTTATTTAAAGAAGTGATAAAAGTGTTAAATTCAAAGTTTAATAATTAAACCAATAATTAATAAAGGGTTACACATATGATAAATTGAACTAAAAATATTAAATATAAATATAAAACTCTTTCCTACATAATAGTATTTTATTTATAATTTTTATACATTAAATAATTTAATTTATTTATGACACAATGATGATGCAGTAATTACATTATAAATGAAATATTAAAATAATTGATATTATAAATATCCAAATAAATGTAAATTGAGACTTCTGATGAATTAAACTAATTTTATAGGTTAATATGACCTTTTAGGGTTGATTAAATAAATTTTATTCTAAGTGATAAAGTCGTTATGGATTTCAAATAAATCAAATACTAAATAGTGTCGAAATTGACATAATTGAGTTTTTAAAACAAATACTATATTATTAATTGATATAATATTCTTAAAAATCTAATGTTCAGAAAAAGGACTTAGATAAGGTTATATATATTAATAATGAACCCCTTGGGATTCTCTTGGCTTATTATAGTATGTTTATTAACCATATAATATAAAAATACAAAGAGACATGGTAATTGTCAAACTAGTTAACTAAGAGTTAAATCTAAACGATAAGGTTAATATGGTGACATAAACCTATATAAAACCTATTGGTTGAGAGGTTTTCAACCCATCCCCACCTTATTCTCTAAATAAATATTTTTTGATCCATTATAAACCAAAAATTATTTTATTATAAAATAATATTTCAAGATTTTCCTAAAGTGCCCCTCACCCCTCTTATAAAATGGAACTTCCCCTTCTCTCAAAATCACACCACCAAAGCCATTTGGCTCGGCCATCCCCTGCCAAAATATCCTCCCAACTTCCCTCAAATAAACCTAGAGTCTTTACTTTGATCATAAAGCCAACCTAAGGAGACTTTTTGATCAACTCAAAAGGAAACACTCCAAGAAGCGGTAATAATTTCACCACCCCTTTCAAGTTCTTTTCTTCTTCCACTTCCTCTTTCTTTTTTTCCACTAAAAAACAATAAATCCAGTAACTTATAAATACTGTGATTTTATTATAAATATGTACAACCATATTCCTTACTCTATCCTTCCAATAAATGAAAAAGTCACCATACGTGCGTACGTACAACTTACCGTCACTATGGGAAAAATGGGTATTTGCGACGGGTTATTGCGACGGGGATAAATCCCGTCGCAAATAGCCCCGTTAAAAATTTATTTGCGACGGGGGTATTTGCCCGTTGCAAATAAGTAGTCTTTTGCGACGGGTTAGCTTTCCCCGTCGCAAAAGAACTGGCCCGCTTTGCGCGCCAAATCGCGGGAAACGTATTTGCGACGGGCGGTTATTGCCCGTCGCAAATAACCGGCGGCGGTAAAAGGTATTTGCGACGGGAATATTCCCCCGTCGCAAATAGTATGTCGGCAGGTTATTATTTGCGACGGGACCCGTCGCAAATAACTATTTAACCGTTGACCGTAATAAATGATGGCTAAGGTATTTGGGACGGGATACCCGTCGCAAATGGACCCATCGCAAATAATCTAACCTATAAATACCCCCATCCGTTTTTTTCAATTAATTCTCAAACTCCATCTTCTCCTTCTCTCAAAATTCTATTTCTAGAGTTCAGCGTTTCTTAAGTTTAATTTTTTTCTCCGGAGTTGATATTGAAGTTTTCAAGAACGATCAGAGATCAACCTCAGATCAATTTTAAAGGTATTTATGTTCATTTTAATTTAATATTTATTTTAAATTTTTTATTAGTTTCAATTATTCTTAATTAGTTGTAATTTAATTATGTTTACATTGTTTTGTTACTTAATAAATTTAAATTATTAGTATTGTTCATAGTTAATGGTAATTATGAATAATTAGTAATAATTTTCAATAATTAAGAATAAATGCTAATAATTAGTAATAAATACCAATAATTAGGAATAATAACATTATTACATTATTAGTATATTTTATTATTAATATTAAAATAATATAATTTTTTATATTATATACAATTCTCCTTTCATTTGTGTGTTTTCTGTCTCCACATGTAATATTTGTATGTGGAGACAGAAAACACACAGATGAAACGAGAATTGTATATAATATAGCAAATTATATTATTTTAATATTAATAATAAAATATACTAATAATGTTATTATTCCTAATTATTGGTAACTATTCATATAATTACCAATAATTTGGAATAATTACCAATAATTAGCAATAATTAGGAATAATTAGTAATAATTAGTAATAATTACCAATAATTAGTAATAATTACCAATAATTTGTAATAATTACCAATAATTAGTAATAATTAGTAATAATTATCAATAATTATCAATAATTATCAATTATTAGTAATAATTAGTAATAATTAATAATAATTAGTAATAATTACTAATAATTACCACTAATTAGTAATAATTAGTAATAATTAGGAATAATTACCAATAATTAGTAATAATTAGTAATAATTAGTAATAATTAGTAATAATTCGTAATAATTAGGAATAATTAGTAAAAATTACCAATAATTAGTAATAATTACCAATAATTACTAATAATTACCAATAATTATCAATAATTACCGATAATTACCAATAATTAGGAATAATTACCAATAATTAGGAATAATTACCAATAATTAGTAATAATAAGTAATAATTAGGAATAATTACCAATAATTAGTAATAATTAGTAATAATTACCAATAATTAGTAATAATTAGTAATAATTACCAATAATTAGTAATAATTAGTAATAATTAGTAATAATTAGTAATAATTACCAATAATTAGTAATAATACCAATAATTAGTAATAATTACCAATAATTCGGAATAATTACCAATAATTAGGAATAATTACCAATAATTAGTAATAATTACCAATAATTCGGAATAATTACCAATAATTAGGAATAATTACCTATAATTAGTAATAATTAGTAATAATTAGGAATAATTATCAATAATTAGTAATAATTAGTAATAATTAGTAATAATTACCAATAATTAGTAATAATTAGTAATAATTAGTAATAATTATCAATAATTAACAATAATTACCGAAAATTACCAATAATTACCGATAATTACCAATAATTAGGAATAATTACCAATTATTAGTAATAATTAGTAATAATTACAAATAATTACCTATAATTACCAATAATTACCAATAATTGCCAATAATTACCGATAATTAGTAATAATTAGTAATAATTAGGAATAATTACCAGTAATTAGTAATAATTAGTAATAATTACCAATAATTATTATTAATTAGTAATAATTACCAATAATTACCAATAATTACCAATAATTACCAATAATTACCAATAATTACCAATATTTACCGATAATTACCAATAATTAGGAATAATTACCAATAATTAGGAATAATTACCAATAATTAGTAATAATTACCAATAATTACCAATAATTACCCATAATTTCCAATAATTACCGATAATTAGGAATAATTACTGATAATTAGTAATAATTACCAATAATTAGTAATAATTAGTAATAATTACCAATAATTAGTAACAATTACCAATAATTAGTAATAATTACCAATAATTACCCATAATTATCGATAATTACCAATAATTAGGAATAATTACCAATAATTAGGAATAATTACCAATAATTAGGAATAATTACCAATAATTACCAATAATTAGTAATAATTGCCAATTATTAGTAATAATTACCAATAATTACCAATAATTACCGATAATTAGTAATAATTAGTAATAATTATGAATAATTACCAATAATTAGTAATAATTAGTAATAATTACCAATAATTAGTAATAATTACCAATAATTACCAATAATTACCGATAATTACCAATAATTAGGAATAATTACCAATAATTAGGAATAATTACCAATAATTAGGAATAATTACTAATAATTAGTAATAATTAGGAATAATTACCCATAATTACCAATAATTAGGAATAATTACCAATAATTAGTAATAATTACCAATAATTAGTAATAATTACCAATAATTTGTAATAATTACCAATAATTAGTAATAATTACCAATAATTAGTAATAATTAGTAATAATTACCAATAAATAGTAATATTTACCAATAATTAGTAATAATTACCAATAATTAGGAATAATTACAAATAATTACCAATAATTACCGATAATTAGTAATAATTAGTAATAATTAGGAATAATTACCAATAATTAGTAATAATTAGTAATAATTACCAATAATTAGTAATAATTACCAATAATTAGTAATAATTACCAATAATTAGTAATAATTACCAATAATTAGTAATAATTACCAATAATTACCAATAATTACCGATAATTAGGAATAATTACCGATAATTAGGAATAATTACCAATAATTAGTAATAATTAGCAATAATTACCAATAATTAGTAATAATTACCAATAATTAGTAAAAATTACCAATAATTACCCATAATTACCGATAATTACCAATAATTAGGAATAATTACCAATAATTAAGAATAATACCAATATTTTGGAATATTTACCAATAATTACCAATAATTAGTAATAATTACCAATAATTAGTAATAATTATCAATAATTACCAATAATTACCGATAATTAGTAATAATTAGTAATAATTAGAAATAATTACCTATAATTAGTAATAATTAGTAATAATTACCAATAATTAGTAATAATTACCAATAATTACCAATAATTACCGATAATTACCAATAATTAGGAATAATTACCAATAATTAGGAATAATTACCAATAATTAGGAATAATTACCAATAATTAGTAATAATTTCTAATAATTAGTAATAATTAGTAATAATTAGGAATAATTACCAATAATTTGTTATAATTAGTAATAATTACCAATAATTAGTAATAATTAGTAATAATTAGAAATAATTACCAATAATTAGTAATAATTAGTAATAATTAGTAATAATTACCAATAATTAGTAATAATTAGTAATAATTAGTAATAATTACCAATAATTAGTAATAATTACCAATAATTAGTAATAATTATCAATAATTAGGAATAATTACCAATAATTACCAATAATTACCGATAATTAGTAATAATTAGTAATAATTAGGAATAATTACCAATAATTAGTAATAATTAGTAATAATTACCAATAATTAGTAATAATTAGTAATAATTAGTAATAATTACAAATAATTAGTAATAATTAGTAATAATTAGTAATAATTACCAATAATTAGTACTAATTACCAATAATTAGTAATAATTACCAAAAATTAGTAATAATTACCAATAATTAGTAATAATTAGTAATAATTAGTAATAATTACTAATAATTAGTAATAATTACCAATAATTAGTAATAATTACCAATAATTACCAATAATTACCGATAATTACCAATAATTAGGAATAATTACCAGTAATTAGGAATAATTACCAATAATTAGAAATAATTACTAATAATTAGGAATAATTTCCAATAATTAGGAATAATTACCAATAATATTAGTACTATGAAAATAATAAAAAATTTATATAATATTAAAATTATCAATATTTGTAACAGGTTTTGCTTTATTCTCAACATATTCAATTCTTAAAGGGTCAATTTTTAGGTCTATCTCAATAAAAAGTTTGCGTCAGTCATGTATGATGTAAACTCTATAATTATCCTTGCTTGAGTGTTTTTTATAAAAAATTATTCAAAACCAGTAATGCTTTTATATTTTATAGAAAAATATGGAACAACGGGGTCGTCAATAATCATTATTAGGTGACCACATATGGATAAATCAACGTAGAAATCCAAATGGTTCTGGTTTAAATCCAGTATATGTAGAGGGTGTGGAGACTTTTTTATCATTTGCAGCATCAAATCCAGAATTTGTTTCAGAAGGCAAAATAAAATGCCCTTGCAGAAAATGTGCATTAAGAACATTTGACACGTTTGACAAAGTGGGGGGGACATCTCTTGCGTTTTGGTTTTCAACCAGATTATGTTTTTTGGTATCAAAACGGTGAACGCAATACCAGAGCAGGTGATACCAACTTGATTCCGGATCCATCCCAGTTTCAAGATTTAGTACATGATGTTGCAGGTTCATCTGTTCAACATACAAGAACTCCGGCTGATATAGCTTCAAATCCTGAGTTGGAACCGTCTAAATTTTATGAGTTGTTGAGGTTTGCTGAGGATACATTATATCCTGGATGCAAGATGAGAAAATTAGAAGCAGTTGAAAAATTTATGGCTATCAAATTAGATAACAGAATGTCAAACACCTATTTTCACCAGATATTTTCTTTGCTTAAAACACTGTTACCCGAAGGAAATGTTTTGCATGAAAATTACTATGAGAGTAAGAGGCTGGTTCGATATTTGGGACTTACTTGTTAGAAGATTCATGCATGTTCAAATGACTGCATTTTATATTCTGGGAAAAATGAGTCGTTGGATAGTTGTCCCACATGTGGGCAACTGAGATATAAAGAAGGATAACATGGGAAGTCTAGTTTGATTCCTGTAAAACAGTTGAGATATTTTCCGCTTACATCCAGACTTCAGCGTTTATTCATGTCTAAGAATACAGCGACAATGATGTCATGGCATAAAGAGAATATTTCAACCGATAAAAGCTTGAATCATCTCGCCGATGGTGATTCATGGAAACATTTTGATAGAGTGCATCCATCCTTTGCTTTAGAATCTAGAAATGTTCGACTGGGCCTTTCCATTGATGGTTTCTGTCCGTTCGGATCTTATGGTAGTCAATATTCATGTTGGCCTGTTTTTTTAACTCCGTACAATTTACCTCCATGGATGTTTATGAAGGAGCCATATATCTTTTTGACTTTACTAATTCCAGGACATCCGAAGAAAAATATTGATGTTTATTTGAAACCATTGATTGATGAATTAAGTTTATTGTGGAGTACTGGTGTCAGTACATATGATGTTGCAACGAAACAGAATTTCATACTGAGAGAAGCATTGATGTGGAAAATTAGTGACTTCCCGGCTTATGGGATGTTATCTGGCTAGAGTACACATGGTCAGAAATCATGTCCTTACTGTATGGGAGAGAACAAAGCATTTATGCTCATTCATGGAAGGAAACCTTGTTATTTTGACTGTCATCGCAGATTTCTTCCAGCTGATCATCCTTTTCACAGAAACAGATCTCATTTCAGAAAAGGAACAGTTGAAAGGGATGGAACTCCAAAAATGCTATCAGGTTCGGAGTTAAAATCTGTTGTATTTTCATTACCTCCCATCACTTTCTGTCCCACAATAAACCAACAGAAAATTTCTGGTTTTGGGAAAGAACACAATTGGATTAAACATAGCATATTTTGGGATTTTCCATATTGGTCTGATTTGTTGGTCCGACACATGTTAGATGTCACGCATATTGAGAAGAACTATTTTGATAATTTGTTTCATACAGTTTTGGATACGCCAGGAAAGAGAAAAGATAATGTAAATGCACGTTTAGATCTTGCCCAAATTTGCAGGCGTCCAGAATTGGAACTATTTGAGAATGTCAGAACAGAAAGGTTACTGAAACCAAAAGCATATTATACACTGTCTAAAGAAAACCGTTTATTATTTTGTCAGTGGATTGCAGATTTGAGACTTTCAGATGGCTGTGCTTCCAATTTGGATATATGTGTAAAGAATGGTTATATTACTGGATTAAAAAGTCATGATTGTCATGTTATAATGGAAAGAATTCTACCCATTGGATTAAGAGTTCTGTTGAATTTCGTGATTTGGGATTCCTTAACAGACATGTCTCATTTTTTTCGGGAAATTTGTGCAGCTAAAACAGATTATGATGCTCTAGGAAAACTTGAAAAAGATGTTGTTATAATTATATGTAAACTGGAAAAAATATTTCCACCGTCTTTCTTAGACTCAATGGAACATTTGATGTTACATTTGCCATATGAAGCCAAATGTGGAGGTCCAGTATAGTTTCGATGGATGTACCCATTTGAAATATGCATGCAAAAATTGAAAAGAAAAGTACGTAACAAATCATCTATTGAAGGATCTATTGTAGAAGCTTATTTGCAAGAGGAAATATCTTTTTTCTGCTCCCATTATTTTGAATCTGAGTATCCTTCAAAACACAACCGAATGGGATAGAACGATAGGAATATTGATGAAATCGACAATCAATTATCTGTTTTCAACTAGCCAGATCTTGGTTTTGGTGGAGTTTATGAACGCTGGCTTTCGGATGATGAACATCATAGAGCTCATACGTATGTTCTGCTCAACTGTGAAGAGATGACATCAGTTGTACTATAAGTGTTTATATCACTTATTCTATAATTTATGTTATAGTAAATAACTTTGGTTTTTATAGGTTGTATGATAATCATATCAAGAAACAAATTCCAAAAATTACAGTAGCTGCTCTCGAAGAACGTCGACTGAAAAATTTCTCTCTGTGGTTTCAAAAACTGGTAACATAAATTCTTTATCTTTTAGAAACTCATTCAATGTATAGTTTACGTCTTGGGTTTGATCCACGCACACGGAGGTGTGATAACATGTGTGATAATCTGTGGATTTGACTAAGATTTCATTAATCTATTCACATAATAAATGTTTATTATTTTTACAGTTTTCCGCATATAGCAGTCAGACAGGGCAGCGCTATTTTGCGCAACTATTTCTCTCAGCCGTGGACCACATGGGAGCAGATTCCCTTTGATGTGCAGCAGGCCATGTTCGGCCATTGGTTGCTATGTACGTAAATAAATAATTTTTATTTAGAAAATTATTTCATTTCTAACTTGATATTTTGATTTATTTGTAGGATTTATGGTATCCGATCGAGGATACCATGCGTGACGCAATCCACAAGGCATGGGAGGTGGCCATGCGTGATCGCATTCATTAGTTTTCCACAATTTAAGAAAAGCTTCCATGAAGAAAGTAGGAGTGTCAGATTTTGACGAGTCATGTAGAGCACACCGACGAGAGTACATTTCATCCCATGTATGGGATGGATTATGTGCGTACTGGTTGAGTGGTGCCTTTCAGAGGAGATCATCGGTGGGGAGGCAGAATCGGGGGAGACAGGAGGTGACTCATCGAGCTGGGAGTCGTTCTTTCAGTACTCATAGACAACATCTGGTACGTACATTATTTATAAATATTTTATATAACTATAAATATTAACAGTTTATTTTTTATTCTTATAGGCTGTCAAGCACCCCAATATTACAAAGTACGACGTATATGAGAGGATGTATAGTGATCCTACTATTGGGGAGCTCAGAGGTGATCGTCAGCACCACATTGTGGTCAGTATTATTTGTTTTCAAGTTTAAAAATTAACTGCATATAATATATTCACAATTTTAATTTTAAATTGCAACTACAGGAGTCATATGAGGTCGCAGTGTCACAGAACCTGCCTGAGAGTCAGGCCGAGTCATCAGATCAGACCACTGGCTGTCAGTTGGATGAGGCGACATGGATGCATGCCACCTAGTATGCCTTCGAGAAGGGCCGGGTAGTTGGTATTAGCTCTTGACTGACTCCCGGAGATTATTATGGCAGTGCTGCGATGTCGGCGTCCAGCTCGAGAGGAGCTCTTGCATCTTCTTCTGCTACACAGTATGAGGATCAGTTGCGATCTTAGACTGCACTGATAGAGAGTCTCCGACAGGAGCAGGAGCAGATGCGTCAGCAGCAGCAGCAGCATGAGGAGGAGCGTCGACACCAGCAGCAGCTGTACGAGGAGCAGATGAGTCGGTGGCAGTAGCAGCACCAGGAGCAGATGTAGTACATGTGCCGACTCACTCATGCTTTAGGGATGAAGTTTCCTCCACCGTCATCTGCAGATCCCCCCCTCATTCAGATTAGAGTTTGTTTTTATGTTATAAGGTTTGTAAAATCAAATATGAATTTTTTTTCTATTCGTAGTTTCTGTCTCATTATAAAATATTAATATGAATAATAATATTATTTATATTTTATAATATTAAATTATATATATATATTAAAATTTTATAATATTATAATTTAATTATATTTTTTTGTAATATTTGAATTATTTTAATATTTGAATGTAAAATAATTCTATTATTTTTATATTAATTAAAATAACTTATTAATATTTTTTTATTTATGAATTATAATTCTAATATTATTATATTAATTAAATCATTTATTAATATTCTATTATTTTTTATTTTTGAATTATAATTCTATTATTACTATATTAATTAAAATAATTTACTAATAATTTATTATTTTTATTTTTGAATTATAATTCTATTATTATATTAATTAAAATCATTTATTAATATTTTATTATTTTTTATTTTTGAATTATAATTGGATTATTATTATATTAATTAAAATAATTTATTAATAATTTATTTTTTTATTTTATTTATAGTATTTGCGACGGGATACTATGCCCATCGCAAATATTATTATTATTATATTCATTAAAATAATTTAATAATAGTTTTTTATTTTTTCTAAAAAATAGTATTTGCGACGGGGCCCGTCGCAATTACTCTTTTAAAAGTTTTTACAAAAAATACGGAGTAAGATTTGTGACGGGAAGTATCCCCGTCGCAACTACTAGCTTTAGCGACGGACCCGTCACAAATAGTTGTTGTTGCGACAGCGTTTTCCGCAACAGGCGATTTGCGACAGGCCCCCGTCGCAAAAAGCCATTTGCGACGGGATCCTGTCGCAAATCGCCCGTCGCAAATACCAGTTTTTCTAGTAGTGCATGTCCACGTCGTGGTATAGTTTGTTATTCAAACACTTAATTATTTGGATAGGTATAATAATGAGTATAACTGATGTAAATAATAAATATAATATTTTAATTATTCTGTATATATGATAAACCATCCAATTACATACAATTTCACCATCTATATAATGATATTGTTGCTCGTGTATACGTACTGCTTACCGTCTCCATGAACGCGATGAGATTCATTCTCCGTCGTAATCATTCAAGAATATTTTTCATTTTATGATTAAAAATAATGTTTAATAACTTAATATCATTCTGGATATGAATCAAATACATCCTATACATAATAAACATGACTTACGTAACAAAACATATAAAGGAAAACAGATCAGTTCACAACCAAAACAATGATACTACTTAAATATCATTAACAAAGCAATATTAGAAGATCATATATGATATCATATTTATGTATTTGGTTCTTGAATAATTTAATAACAAATATTGAACCATTATACATGAGGTTAACCTACCCTATACAAAGTATAATTACAAGGTAAGGGGTTTCTTATCTCACTTTTAATTCCGTGAGATTTCCATTGTTCGCAACTTTTTTATTGGATGTGGTGTATCCTATACTACAATTTGATATATATTATCATTATTATATTTATATTTAGGGAATTAAATGATTAATTTGGTGTTTATTAACTTTATCTCATACGACTTGATTGATTACAACGTGGTAAGATATTTTCATCTCACTTCTTATTTCTGTGAGATTCATGCTATATTCCCACTATTTCCTTTTATGTGGTGTATGTACTTCCCATGATTGTATTCTTTGTCTAATATACCTTAATTTATGGGTATTTACATATTCATTGTATGATACTTATTTCTTGGGTTTTATGTTTTGTATGTTACCAAATCGGTAAGGGAATTTCAAATTTGAATTTCCACTCACTGGGCTTTACACATACTTCATCGATTATTTTACTCCAATATTATGTGTGGAATCACTATTTATTATTTATATAGTAATATAAACTCCTCTTTAAGTGGATATACTTTTTATACACATAATAACTCTATTGATAAATTCACATTCCATTGATATGAACTTTTTAAGGGTAATCTTAACTCAGTTTCCATTCATTGCGTTAAACATCCAAGTCATTGGTTTTGTTTTTAAAGAATATTTGTGAATATAATATGATTTATTTACACTAAATATATAATTATATTGAGTGTATTTATATTCTTCACACATTATTATTTCATGGATTTATTCTCAATCTAAGGATATGGTCTTTATAAGGTATTTCGTCTCAATTTACATTCATTTGTGACCTGTTTGTCATTATGCACCAATTCACTTTTATATGGTGTATATACTGTCCTTTGACATATTTTATCATTATTTTTTATTCTCATGATATTATAATGTTTGATTAATGTTATTCCTCAGTTACTTGTATTCAAGCGTCTTTTATTTGGTTTGGAACTCTTTAACTAAAATATTGTTTTAAATGTTTTAAATATTTATTCTTCAAAATCATTCTCATTAATGTCCATGTTTTAAAAATGGTTTTAATTATTTAATTATATGGACATAAATGTTTTGAAATTAAAATTCCTTTTAAATTTTTCAATGTGGTATGGGACACTTTGATTCAAAAATCTATTTTAAACAACTTCTTTGATAAATAGAGTGACATTTAAGTGTTTTCAAGAAAAAAGGGACATTTCTCTAAAATATTTTTAATGACTATTTTCATCTATGTAAATATCCTTCAGTATATTTTAATCTTTATTGAGGTTTACTTATCATAATACAATTATCCATATTGTATTGAATGAGTTATGTTTGACTGTGGATGTTCTATTTTTATGTCATTCATGGTTTGTAGTTAAAATATTGACATTTCGTATGCTAGTTATAATACGAATGTTTATATTATTTTTCACCCTTTCATATGAAGAATGAATTGGACTTAGTAACTGATAGGTGGATCCCACTATGGCTCCTCGATGCAACTGTAGGTCTCATGAGACAAACTAGTGTCTTAGCACAAGGCTTTGAAGAAATCTTATTTGTATTCATAGAACAAGGCCTTGACTATGTGGTTATGGAGTTTGGAATTATGAATTCCATCATTATAAAATTGGATATTGATATTACATGTGATTATTCGACTAGTAGAATATCCATGGGAATAAGTAAATGACATTATTTGATTTATCGTTTCCATATTATGCTGAAGTTTAAGATTAAAAGCCTTGTGTTCTAGTCTTATACACTGCCTTAACTGTTTATTCTTATTTATGACAGTTTCTGCTATATTTTTATCCTTATAAGGAATCTGAGATCTCCCCTTTATTATATTTTATTTTTCCCATGATGCAAAGAAGTATATTATGATTAACCTGTAGGAATGGGCTAAGTGATATAAGAGTGTTGAAAGGGGACACTGCTATTTTTTTATTTCATGATGTAATGTAAAACTTATGCATGTATCTTGTACTTCCAATGCTACTAAACTGATCGGTCTTTCATGGAACGATTCCTTGTATCATTCAAATGTTATTTAATAATGTACTGATTCTCAGTAACTGGGGTCAGGGTGTTATAGTTGGTATCATAGAAAGTTTATTACAAACCTTGGAAGCTAGGTTTAGAAAAAAATCTAATTAGGAAACACTACCCTAAGATATACATTGAGGATTAGTATATAAGAACATCCAAATATTTTGGTAATGTAAATATTATGTGGGTTTTCTAAGCAATAAATCCCTATCTGGATACGAGTAGGTAGAGGCAGATCTAGCACAAATGTATCTAGTAGTAAAAATTTCGACAAGGAGTTTCGGGTTTGACCCGGGGTATCCTAGTACACGACAACGGGCCTTGTTGCACTCTTTTTTACGACACTCCCAGAGGATATGCTTAGGATAATTCACATTTTATTTACAAATTTATTTGAAGGATTTTAATATAAGATGAGAATAAATAACCTTGGTTAATCCTAAGGTGTTTTAGATTGAAAATAAGGTGTTATGATATTCTCTAAATTATTTTATGACTCACACTATGATTTATTGTTTTAATCAATGGTTGGGTTCCCAGGAAGTCATAGTAACATTGGACATGATGTATAAGGTGGGAACAATGGTGGAAATGAGAAACAAAATGGAATGTTGATAGGTGTAAAAGATATCGTGTTCATTCTGAATCAGTTTTCTAAAAATATTATCAATAACATATATATTATCCAACTCCCAAACTCAAAAATGAAGAGAAAGGTGATGAAAGATAAGAGCTCCAGCAGTGGAGACCATGGAGAAAAAAAACCTCAATTTCCATCATGCAAGAAATTTGGAAGGAGACACTAGGGAAGTGTCTCAATGGAACAAAGAAATGCTTTATGTGTGTGAAAGAAGGAAAAAAGGTAAATAATTACCGAGGAAAAATGAAGAGTACTATGGAAGAAAATAAAAATGATCCCAAGAATCCATTTACAGTCATTTTTCATAAATGTAGGGAACCTAGGCATTACCTGAGTGAATGCCCTATTCTATAGGGTAACCTCTTGGTCATGGAATAACCTATGTGGAAATAAATGGATCGTGAAATGTTTAAAAGTATGAGTGCTCTTTGTTGATGGGATTACTTTGGAAGACTTTTCTCTTGTATGTGTAACCTTGTAGTTTGTTATGTGAAAATGCTATTTTAGGAGGAATTTTCTTTTTTATTGTTAATATAGTTATAAATAATCATTTGGGTTTATATAATCCTTGAATTTTAAGAAATTACAAGTTATTAAATTTTGGGATGAAAATGCAAGGTATGAGATAACATTTGTGGTGAAATTATGTTATGGTTATTTTGAGGAATTTATCTCATTTTCAGAATGTTATAAAATATAGTTTTTGAAAAAGTACAACATGCAGACTCTGTTACAACCCATCGTGTCAGACAAAGCTATGAGAATCGAACCCACAACCAAAGTGCGATTGGGATTTATCGCCTTCCACTAGACTACATGAAGTTCCCGGTTATAGTGACTAATTATTTTTTAGTTAAGTTATTTTATTGATCAATAATAAGTTGATTTGGGATATTATGTCTTCTCAAATGGATATCCTTAGTATAGGAAAATGATTTGGTGATTAAGTGATAAATGTTATTTTGGAAGATGTTCGATCTGTTGGGAACACTTTATTCCTAAGGAAAATATAATACCATGTTATTTTATTTGAGGAGTAATGGTGGATTTTTATCTATGTTTTTATTGCGTATTTATAGCGAATTGGGCTATTTATGGAAATGATTAACCTATCATAGATAATATGTGATTAGTTTAATTACTTTTATGTATGTGACTTTAGGAGTAGTCGATGTTATTTAGAGATACAATTTAATATGGAAGAATGAGTAATAAGATTCTTTTAACTTTTCGATTTCAATATTAGTTTGGATTATATTGAAGGATTTTAAGGATAGTTGTTTATTGAATGGTATTTATTGAACTTTGAGTATTGTTGGTTTAATTTTAGAAATTAAGATTAGTATTTCTTTCTCTAAAGGACTATCCTTTTTGGGGATCATCTGATCTTTTACTAACCATTTTGGTTTTGAATAATCTCTAAATACACAGTAAATATATAGTTTATCCTTTGTGTATTATGTGATTCTCAAGAAGTTGATTCTAGCACTTCAGGTGTGACAAAGCCATTTCGAATACTCATCATTCGAAAAAAAAGATGAGTCAGTGGTAGATATTTATTAAAGGATGAAACTATACTTAAAAAGTAAGTATATCTCTTTATGTTTTTATTCAATCTAATAAATTAATTCTTCAACTTTATGAAATAGAACTTAAAGCAAAAAATGTTGTTCATTTACTTTTCCTATAGGGAAATTAATGACCATTTATCCCATCACAAGTTTGTGGTTTTCTTGTTGTTAACTTTTTTCTAATAATGTTTTATATCACTCCCCATCAGAACTTGACAATTAGTTTGTCTTCCATATCAATGTTTTCATACATGGAATCCTATTATGCGTTATCTCAGGTGAACTTTGTACTTCTATTTCTTTCTTTTAAAGTGATAGTTTTATTGACTATTTTTCCAATGGTGTACTTTCAATGAAGTTCTGAATCCCAATTTTAAAATTGCGAGGGCACAATTTATAAAAGGAGGAAAAAATGTAATACCCCAAGATTTCATAATAAGTTATTTTCTTTAAAGTAATTTAATATCTTGGGATACACGCAACACCGAGTTTGAGCACACCACGACTTACTAACCTAGCCGTTCAAAAAGAGGTTATGAATAGTATTAATTGAATTTTATATACTCCACATAATTTTAGAATCCATATTATGTGTTTCTTAGACATAATATTAGAACAAATTCATTTTTTTAGATAGAGGAAGTATTTTTCAAAAAATGAAATTTTACCACCTTTTAATGGAAAACCTTTTTTAAAACCAATATTTGACACTTATATATTTAATTTAATGAAATTAAATTCTTCTTTATAATAAAGACATAAAAATTTATTTTGGATAAATTTTTGGTACTTTTCTGATAACTTTCATATTTTGATGAATACTGAAAAATACTAAATTTTAATTGAAAACAACTTTTTTAACAAAAATAATTTATAGTGTTAAATTTTGAATTTGAATGTTTTTGAAGTATAATAAGATTATATTTTTATCAATGAATACAATTTAGGTTATTATAAGTAATTTCATATTAAAATTTGACATAAACACATGTCAATCTTTTATAGTTTTTACTTTCTAAAAACCCACTTTTTGGTTTTGACAATGGGGATTAATTTTTAATTAATTAATGCAACTTCTATGTTTTTAATTTGTTAAAATAGAATTCAATTTTGAATTCAGAATATCAAAATTATCTTAGGGTGAATTTTTGGTAATTTTCTAAAAACATTGAATCTTTGATGAATAGTGAAAAACACTACGTTATTGTTTAAAACCGACTTTTTATTTAAATAATTATTTATTTTATTTAAATTTATTTTATGTTAAAATAGATAAATAATACCTATATATGTTTAATTTAATTTATTTGAGTCATTTTCTAATAATTATAGGTATATAAAATTTTACTGAACTTTTTACCGTCTTTTACCCACCTTTTAGAAGTATTTGAAAATTTGCATAAAACATAATTTTACCGCTTTTGTGAGTTGAATTTAAAAAATTCAAGAGACACAGTTAACATCAGTATTTAAAATTTGGTTCAATAAGATGAAAATAATCTTTTGGTGAATAGTAACTTTTGACTTTGATTTACCACACTTAAAAGTAAATAGGGTAATTAAGAGTAAAAATGATATTATAATTACCCTAAAACATGTATTAATTATATTGGATAAGATTAATTTGACCAAAAAAAACTTAAGAATAAAATATGATCCTCTTTGGTCCACTTGGATTAGATTAGGATATTTATTATTATTTTATTTAAAGAAGAGTTGAAAGTGATAAATTCAAAGTTTAATAACTAAACGTTTTTAATATAGGGTTAAACATAAGATAAATTATACTATAAATATTCATTATAAACCTAAAAGGATTTATAAATAAATTTTTTTATTTATAATTTTTATACATTATATAATTTAATTTATTTATGATACAATGATGATGTAGTAATTACCTTATTAATGAAAATTTAAAATAATTGATATTATTAATATCCAAATAAAAGTAAATTGAAACTTATGATGAATTACACTAATTTTATAGGTTAATATGACATGTTAGGGTTTATTAAATAAATTTTATTCGAAGTGATAATGTTTTTATGGCTTTCAAAAAAATCAAATACTAAATAGTGTTGAAATTGACATAATTGAGTTTTTAAAACAAATACTATATTATTAATTGATATAATATTCCTAAAAATCTAAGGATAGGAAAAAGGACTTATATAAGGTTATATATCTTAATAATGATCCACTTGGGGTTCTCTTGTCTTGTTATAGTAAGTTTATTAACCATATAATATACAAATACAAAGAGACATGGTAAATGTCAAACTATTTAACTAAGAGTTAAATCTAAAATATAAAGTTTATATGGTGACCTAAACCTATCTAAAACCTATTGGATGAGAATTTTTCGGCCCACCACCATCTTATATTCTAAATAAATTATTTATGAGCCATTAGAAACCGAAAATGATTTTATTATAAAATAATATTTCAAGCTTTTCCTAAAGTGCCCCTCACCCCTCTTATAAAAGGGCACTTCCCCTTCTCTCAAAATAACACCTCCAAAGCCAATTGGCTCGGCCAAACCCTACCCTAATATCCTTTTAAATTCCCTCAACTGAACCTATAGTCCTTACTTTTATCAGAAATCTAACCTATGGAGCCCTTTTGATCAACTCAAAAGGAAACACCCAAAGAAGAGGTAATAATTTCACCACCCTCTTTCAAGTTCATTTCTTCTTCCACTTCCTCTTTATTTTTTTGTTTCCATAAAAAAATAAAACCAATACCTTATACATACTTTTATGTTATTAAAAATATGTTACAACCATATTCGTTATTCTATCCATCCTATAAATGACAAAGTCACTATACGTGCGTACGTACGACTTACCATCTCTAGGTCGTGGTGTAGTTTGTTATTAAAATACTTCATTATTTGGATGGGTATAATAATGAGTATAAAGAATGTAAAAAATAAATATAACATGTTAATTATTTTTTATATATGATATACCATCCAATCACATACAATTTCACCATCAATATAATGATATTGTCGCTCGTGCGTACGTACAACTTACCGTCTCCACGAATGCAATGAGATTCATTCCCCATCACAATAATTCAAGAATAATTTTCATTTTATGATTAAAAAACGTTTAATAACTTGATATCATTCTGTATATGAATCAAATATAGCCTATACATAACAAACATGACTTTCATAACAAAACATATAAAGGAAAACGAATCAGTTAGCAACCAAAACAACGATACTATTGGAATATCATTAACAAGGAAATATTAGAAGATCATATATGATATCATATTTATATATTTGGTTATTTTATAATTTAATAAAAATAATTTAACCATTATAAAAGAGGTTAAATCAACTTATACTTAGGAAAAGTACAAGGTAAAGAGTTTCTTATCTCACTTTTAATTCCGTGAGATATCCATTATTCGCCACTTATTTATTAAATGTGGTGTATCGTGCACTGCCATTAGATATATATGATAATTATTATCTTTATATTCATGTTATTATATTATTAATTTGTTGGTTATTAACTTTTTTTTCATACGACTCGATATATTACAACGTTGTAAGGGATTTTCATCACACTTCTTATTTCTGTGAGATTCGTGCTATATTGTCACTATTTACTTTTATGTGGTGTATGTACTGCCCATGATTGTATTATTTGTGTATTATAATTTAATTTATGGGTATTTACATCTTCATTTTATGATACATATTTTATGGGTTGTGTGTTTCGTAAGTTACCAAATCAGTAAGAGAATATCAAATTTCAATTTCCATTCATTGGGATTTACGCAAACTTCATTGATTATTTTACTCCTAGATTATGTGTGGAATCACTATTAATTATTTATGTAGTAAAATCCACTGACCTTTCTATGGATATAACATTGATACACATAATCACTCCATTGATAAATTCACATTCCATTGATATGAACTTTTTAACAGTAATCTTAACTCAATTTCCATTCATTGAGTTAAACATCCAAATCATTGGTTTTGTTTTTACAAGAATATATGTGAATGTAATCTGATTGATTTACGATGAATATATAATTATATAGAGTGTATTTATAGTTTTCACACATGATTATTTCATTAATTTATCATTAATCTAAGGATACGGTCTTTATATGGTATTTCGTCTCAATTTACATTCCTTTGAGACCTCTTTGTCGCTATGCACCAATTCACTTTTATATGGTGTATATAATTTCCTTTGACATATTATATCATGAATCCATTTATTCTAATGATATTATGTTTTGATTAATTTTATTCCTCAATTACTTGTATTCAAGTGTCTCTTATTTGGTTAGGAACTCTTTAACTAAAATATTGTTTTAAATGTTTTAAATATTTATTCTTCTAAATCATTCTCATTAATGTACATGTTTTAAAAATGGTTTTAAGTATTTAATTATATGAACATAAATGTTTTGGAATTAAAATTCCTTTTAATAGTTTCAAAGTGGTATGGGACTCTTTGATTCAAAAATCTATTTTAAACAACTTCTTTGATAAATAGAGCAACATTTAAATGTTTTGAAGAAAAAGGGGATATTTCTCTCAAATAGTTTTAATGACTATTTTCATCTATGTCAATACCAATTAGTATATTTTACTCTTGATTTAGGTTTATTTATCATAAAAAAATCATCTATATTGTATTGAATGAGTTTTGTTTGACTGTGGATGTGCTATTTTTATGCCATTCATGGTATGTGGTTAAAATATTGACATTTAGTATGCTTGTTTTAATAATAATGTTTAGATTATGTTTCACCATTTCATATGAGGAATAAATTGCACTTATTAAGTGATGGGTGGAGCCCGCTAGAGCTCCTCAATGCATCAGTAGGTCTCATGAGACAAACCAGTGTCTTGGAACAAGGCTTTGACAAAATCTTATTTGTAGTCTTGGCACAAGGCGTTGACAATGTGGTTATGAAGTCTAGAATTATGCATTACATCATTATGAAATTTGATATTGATATTACATGTGATTATTCGACTTGTATAATATCTATGTGAATAAGTAAATGTCATTATTTGATTTATATTTTCCATATTATACTGAAGTTTATGTTTAAAAGGCTTGTGTTATAGTCTTATACATTGCCATAAATGTTTATTCTTATTTGTGATAGTTTCTAATATATTGTCATCTTTACTTAGAATCTGATCTGAACCCTTTCTTATGTTTTATTTTTTCCTAGATTTAAATAAGTATATTACGATTAACCTGCAGGTATAGTCCAAGGGATATAAGAGTGTTCAAAGGGGACACAATTTTGTTGTTTTTATTTCATGATGTAATGTAAAGATTTTGTATGTATCTAGTACTTCCAAGGATACTAAACTGATCAGTCTTTTGGGACATGATTCCTTGTATGATGCCAATGTTATGTAATAATACACCGATTCTAGGTAACTAGGGTCGGGCCGTTACGTTGGATACCTCTTTAACACATGTTTGGTCCCCAATTACTTATTAGCAATCATATTATGTCCACATTTGACCTTCTCCTATGTATGATCCATATCTGTGAAGAAGATCCATATTAAAAATAACCATGTGTAGCTTGATTAAATTTTCATAGGATACATAGTTACACTCATATCTACTATCCCGGGTCTAGATACAAATCTCCCATTTTACCCATATTATCTAGGAATTTAGTGTTCTTCTATTTGATTCAATTTACCTTCCTAACACTAAGAAATCATTATTATCTAAGTAGATAGTCTATATTATATGACCTTAGACTATAAAGACTCATATACCCTACCAGTTCTCTTTTTAAAGCATGATTGATTCTAATTATCTTATCTCCTAGGAGGTTGGTATTTTTTATTTCACCAAAAATCATATTGGCCTCTAATATTTCTACTGGAATTGGATCACCCCATAGATATTACTAATGCACTATGATATAACTCAATAGTTCTCAAAATATTTTTGTGCATTTTCATTTCCTATACCAATACAGTTTGTGACTTTTTATTTTTAATCGTCATTTAAATACATCATTTTCAAACAGACTCCTCTTGGTTTATGGTGATGAAACAAGCACCCTAGTCCCATCCTTCCAATACTCATCTAGGAAAAAAGTCCTAATAGAAAAAAAAACATGGTAATAATTTTGTAGAAAAAAGTCTTAAATATGATAAATGATCATCCTAAACTTTTTAAACCCCATTTCAAATACTATGATATTGGAATCTATGTTTCAAATATATGGAAAATGGTCATCCATGGACTATTTTACACTTAACCCCTATAATCAAACTATTTGAGTCACGATTTATATTTTCCCCACTTACCCATGTTCAATTAAAATTCTAAAACCCTTGGTGTCACACCCTCATTCATCTATACAAATTTATAAGGGAAATTAGTCTGTTAGAATCATATATATCAAATTACTCTAACTACCCCATGATATTTAGTATCATTCAACATAGTTATATGACACCATTTAATTATTTCAATTTATATGCATAAAAATTAAATATAAGAAATAAAACAAGTACAATTTCATAACCTAACAAATGTGGTGGACCATCCACAAGCTAGATCCTCTCTTTGGTACACAATTTTATAATCTAATTCCTAATAAATTGAACATTCAAAATTATTCATATTTTATTGAGATAATTAAATATCTTATCATAGCCCTAACTTTTCCGCTATCTCAACCTCAACTTATGAGCGCACATGGTATGATTTCACTTGGAGATGATCCAAGAAATCTTTAAACTCTAGTACATGAGCCATTTCTTTGGTTAGTTTGACCTAAAAAATTTCTAGTTGGGTATTAGTACAGATGATTACCCCTTCCGTAACCAAGTTAAATAAATGAAACTGGTGTTTTTCCTCTTCATTCATATATATCTCCAACTGAATTTTCCATATATATTCTATAGAAAAATACCTGGACTTGAACCTATAAAAATTGGATGATCATGCCTCCACCCACTACTATTTGACTAAGAAGTTATGGATCATATGAAATAGGGAACTATTGTTAACCCTATTAGTCCATAAGTTCACTAGATAATGGAACGTGGTTCCCATATAACTACCCAACCAATAAAACAGAGTGTAGGTGATGAGTCCCCAAATGTTTTTCCATAAACTTTTTCAGACTACCTTAATTTGTATGCCTATATTTGAGCATTATCAAGCTTCATCCTTTATGGAAGGTTCATACTAAAGAAAATAGTCTATCAGTGGTGACATATTATCTAAAATAGGACCTACATGAATTTTTTCTATTACGGAGGGAAGACTTAACCCACTAGGTACCATGGGTTTGGGAATAGAAATAAAAATAAAATAGGTTTTAGTTAATATGATTCATGAGTAAGTATGCTTAGTAGTTTACATCCAGCATTGGCATAGATGTCATCCATGGCAGTGGAAAGATCTACACTTGATAATAGTGAGAATATTTCTATATCCCAATGCCCTTAATTTGACATTAGAAAATTTAATAGTTCCTCTAGGGTGGTGAATAATTTAGGTTCCCACACCCCTACTCTTTCTTCAAGGAAATGATTGGCCCACCACAATTTTTGGCAAACACACCAGTTTTATTTTATCATATAACTCTACAATTGAGGTAATGGTGGGTTAATTTTCTAGATTAGTTCCCCACTTTAGTTCCTACTCCTCAGAACCAAGAATATTTAAAACTATTTAAAATTTAATCTTGATAATTATGATGAGAACAAAGTCTACAAATGGATAGAAATAATACCATCCTCTAATGTAGTGACCACATCACTTACTTCCTCCATCGTAAAGGAATAGTTTTCATTATTTGGGAGTTTCCCATATCTAAACCACCATAGTCATCATGTTTTCTAATATTATTAACTATGAGGCACAATAAGTTGACTCATAAAATAGTGATAGCTTAGTATCAGTCACCAACCCCAATGATAGGGTTTTTATCCCAACACGTTAGTGTTATAATGGTATTTTCAAGGAAATTAGAATAGATATAATCAATAATGTTTAAATTATAAGGTATTTTTTACTTACATGGAAGGTATTTTAAAAGGTATATCATCACTATCCTTACATCATCTATTCACTTCTCATCATGGGTGAGTAGTGGGGTGGATGAATATTTTTGAGAAACCACTCTAGGGACCAATGAGAATACTATGAAATCTAGAGGCCCTCCTCCACTAAGTAGTCCCTCGAAGTCTAAAATTATTCCATCCTATATGAATAGTGATGGGGGTGTTCTAGAGTTTTTTGATCTAATTATTTTTTCACAAATGGTAGAACCAAAGTTAGCGTTTCTCTTAATATGACCATAATATTTACAAGATCCAGGAATTACTTCGTCTGATGAGATCTCCCTTGGTTCCTTGGTAGACACAATCTTCTCCCTATTCAAGGAAGTCATCACTCTCTCTAATTTTCTTCTCCATGAGTCTTAATTTCTTAAATTCCTCTACTCCACATCTATGGTTGGAGCGATATGTTTTAGACTTTTATCTGGATACATACCAAGCATAGTTATCACCAAATTAGTGAAGACACCCTCTTGGTCACAAGAGTACAATAAATCCTCCGGTTCATTAGTATAGGCCATGGATTTCATCTAAGAGACCATGAATCCATCTCTTATGAACCTTATATAGAATAAATACACCCTAATTGATTGATGTTTCTCCCCGTAGCCCCCAGAGTGTGATGAACATTCCCAAATCATCCCATGATTTATAGGTTATAGGGAAGACTTCAACTATCAAAGTATCCCTGATAAACCTTATGTACTTTCCTAGATACATTCTTGGATTAACCATTAATATTCACTGTTATGCAAGATATAATTCATGGGGAACCCCTCATTAAGGGTTGTTCTAGTATCTAAGTCTTCATCATGATACTATGCGAGAGGCCTTGGATGTTCCTTAGGAGAAAAATAACTAATATAATCCTTATGATTATATCAATGGTTTACCCTAGTTTTGAATTATAACTTACCTTTATACCCCACAATTTATGCTGACTCATCCACCCACAACACTAGATGCTTTAGTATAGGCCTTGTGTACACTAATGTCAAGATCTTTGCATCGTCCTGATGCAATCTAGTTGAGGAATTTTCCTCATATATTATGATCTCATATTCATTTTTCTCAAAATTTATCATCTACCAAAGATCCCATACGATTATCAGATGTTTTTATCAGAGAAATATGGTAGTCCCATTAATTGATCCATTGGATTAAGTGGAATAAGTGAAAGAAATTTCATGGAGTGTATGGATCACAGAACATTAGACCGTCAATGTGTGTGGAAAACACTCCATATTTGAAGGCCAAAGAAATAATATTTCATCAATAGAGATGTTTCCATTTTTTATAATGATCATTAATATGTTATAGAGTGAGGCATATATGAACATTTCACGGGGACACATCAGAGAGGCCAATATAATCTTATCAATACTAAGGGGATCAAATCTGATGATATTTAGAAAGGATATCCTAAAATCAATGTTTTGGGGTCTGATGGGGTTGTATTAGTGTCCCCTTAAATGTGTTGTGACTCATCTATACAAGAAATTGAACGGTCCAGAAATTTATAGTGCCACGTCCCTCTAGATCATGTTCTCTAATATCTTATGAAACTATTCCATGATTAGGAAAAAACATTTTATGTTTTTATCACATTCTAGATATGATTCAATCAGGTAATTGTTATAAGTAAACCCCATGTGATAATACCTCACTAGAAGATTCCAATTTCTGAGAAATGCATTTAAGAAACCTGTTAGGCTTAGGTTCAAGGTCAATCCATCATTTATACTAAATCCCCATTTTGTGTGTTGGTCCAGCTATATAAGAATTTTTCCAGAACCATGAGAGGATGCTCAATAATTGGTTCAACTCCCCTACCAAAATATCTCTAATAATTCTCATGATTATTTTGAACAATGACTTGAATTTGACAATAGGGTGTAAAATGGGATTCCTTTGATACTCCTTCTCTAATTCCAATAACACTTTTTCTATCAGGGGATATTTTAAATCACTAAAAAAGTTTTACATTGATATAAATTTTTCATAATTATATCCCAATATATGGATTCCTTTGACCTTATGGAGGGACAACAACCCTATCTCAACCAATCCTTAGTGTACACAGAAAGTATTTGTGTTTGGAGGCCAGCTAATAAAGATATGTGGAATGTGGTCTAGGTGACAACATGCATGAAACTACACCAACGACATAAACTTATATAGAATGTCCAAATAAAGATAGTCCCTAAACTCAATATAGGTTGATCATACATAGAAGGACCATTCCCACTCATCCAAGAAGTTTTCCTCAAGCACTGGTCCCATTCCATGGTACAACCCTGCCATCAATCTATGATGTTATATTAGTATATTATTTAATATTGTGATGGTGAGGTATCAATAGTTGGTGCCTCATCATTCACCATATATGTGGGATAATATAGATAATAGTATAGTGTTTGATTATGGTTCTTCATGATGTGTCCAAAAATGGATATGTTTGTTCATAAATACTATGGAGAGCTTCTGAACCAGTGGTTTGGGGAGTCAAAGTCATACTCTAGGATCAAAACATATTTTAGAAACCCAAATCTATATAGGGGTAGCCTATGTGATTTTTGATAATCCTTTTGATCTTTGTAAATTAGGTTTTATAGTATTTGATGTCATTGTTTGATCTGATTTATGGGTCTAACTCCAAGGTTATCTACTATCCTCTTTATTCATGGACTGACATTGATAATGGGGATGGAAACTATTCTCAAAGTTTTATATAATAATAGAAATTTAGAAAAGTTTAGTTCTCTCAAATAGTATTACTTTCACAATGTTTTATTTACAGTAACACATATAAAAGGTCTTCATAGAATTGGAGTTCGTAACAAGATTGTCCATGTAAGAGGTTTCTAGGTGAAGTATAAGGAGAAACCTCATAGTAAGTTTGTGAAAAGGTTAGAGATATGAGAAAAGATAGGATCACACTAGTTTTTTCTCAAGTCAATGGTCCCCTAAAACATTTATATGGAGGATAGAAATTACCATTCACCATATTTATTTTCATGAAAATAGAGATAAATAGATCGCTATATATCTCTTCTCCTCAAAATTTTACCATCCATCTTCCATGGAATTTAATTATTAGAAATGAATTTATTGATTATATAAAATTTATTTGAGATGGATCAAGGTTAAATAATAGAAATTAGAATATATTTGGAGTGTATTAACATAGTCTATAACAAACCCTAACTTGCATGAGACATTTTTTATGTCATCATAGAAAAAAAAAGTTTAGTGATTGTGAAACCCATAGTTATACAAGAGATTGAACATGTAATTTACAAGATATTGGGGACTATAAATACCAATAATCTTTCCCATTTGAGGATATTTTAGGTAAATTTGGAATCCAAAGCATCTTAGTTTATAAAATTATTAATTACGCACCTCACCAAAGTGTAATCAAATAAATTTCCACAAAATTATATTGTTAATAAATTTATGATAATTAGCATGTGTGAGACCTTCAATGCATTACTAAATTCTAGAGATTGTTTCTTATGACACCACATACATGAATAAAAAAATTATTCATAAGGATATAAAGCTTCACATAAAAATAATCCTTTCAAAACCAACAATTTTTATGAGACCATATTTTTAATTACCATTTTATTCTCCCTTTATAGAGATAAGCATCTGTGAGAGTGATATAATATGGGGAATTCATTCATCTAATCCAGTTTCAATTATGAAAAATCCATTAGTGTGACCAAAATATTTTTTTTTCACGACTTATTTCTTTGAATCATTCCTGGAATAAGAAAAAATTTTATAGTCCCCACTAATATCCTTTATTATTACAAGAATTGTTTTCACAAGATCACAAATAACCTTTCCATTTCTATGAATAGTTATGCATAATCCCCACTCAATACCTTTTTTTGTTCCCTTTAGGACATAGTTTTTCTTACCACATGATGTTAAACTACATGGACTAGTTCTGTCAGATGACCTTAAACCGTGTAACTCAAAATACATGTGTTTTTATTACTATATATTGGATACATATGATTCCTATTTTAGGTTCAAATACAATATTACTATCATCCTATCTCCCCATTTATAGGTTATATTCCCATAACTTCATCACCTTAATTGAGGTCATTGAAACACCTAGATTTCTTACATATGAGGCTCTGTTCAATATTATGTACCCATTATATTATAATACATATGTATCCCCACAAGTCTCTAAAACCTAAGTGGCCTTGTGGTAATATAAACTATGAGAACACCGTGGACTCTAAACCATGAGTATCCCCAAAAGACTCTAAACCTTGAATGTTCTTTCTAGAATCTAAAATGGTAGTGTTCCCACTATAATATAAACCATGAGTATCCCCATTATACTCTAAAAAAATAGTTTCCCCACTTCACTAGACTTTAAACTATTAATTCCCCCACTGGACTTTAAACCATTATTGTCGCCACTAAACTCTAAACATCATGTATCCTCACTAGGCACTACATCATTAGTATTCCCTATAGTATCTAAACTATGAGGGCATTTCTGTTTGTCTTCAAAACACATAGTTTCATCACCATCTTTTATTTAATATCTATTTCAAATTTCCATAATATTATGACCATAAAATACCATTATGTCCTCGTATTATGAATAAATATAATTATTCAATGTGTTTAACACATTTATCTCTCCGATGATAGGACTTCACCAAACTAAGGTAGAGAGTAACACAATTAACCAATTTTTTAAAATATGATGTTCAAAAGGGTTCAAATATATGTCTTAAATATATTATAGAGTATGAAAATAGAAAATAAGCTCTCTAGTAGGTTTATTTGACCATCAATTTCTGGAGTTTGATCAAAGGATCCATCCTCATCACCTCAATGGTGAGAGGCCATTTGGGCCATGAGAATAGATTGTAGTAGTGTCCCCATCCTAGTGTAATGTATTATAAAGAAGTATGTTGGTGTATTCAATAACTGATATTCATGAGTTTTAGGTCATAGTATGGTTTGATGATCAATTAATAATTTAAAAAAATATATTGGTAGGGTGATCTAGTATGTGGAATTTTGGTACTTCAAGAGAGTATGGTAGCATTTGCTTTGGTGTGATGCATTATTTTATTAGTATAGACTCATATATGAGGCTATGTTTTATGATGGGAATAGACAAAAATTTCTCAAGTGTATCACCAAGTGGGTGATGGTTTGGTTTCAACCTGTTATTTTAACCGATAAAGTATAACATCATTGAAATTAGAATCATTAATACTATCATGAGTGGGGAATCATCATAGAGTTGTTGAAAGTAGTCAGTGTTGTGATTCATGGGTCCTTGTTGTACAACCTAATATTTTAGTCTCTATTCATAATTAAATAAAACCAATATGTAAGATAGCTTAAGATACATGGAACGTTGAACAATATTTAATAATGATTTGTTGTAATATAAAATGAAAGAAATTATAAGATAGTAAAAAGAAACACAATTGAGAGAATAAATGATTTTGAAAAAATTAAAAGGGTTCTATTTTATATAGGTAAAACAAATAATTCATAGAGAAAATATTTTGATGAATTCTTTAATATTGATAAATTTAATACTTTGAAGAAATTATTCAATAAATTGAATTGATAAAATTCATGAAATTATTAGTAAAGTCAATTAATAACATCTATAAAATAATTTAGTAATTATAAGTATCACTATCTCCAATTCTATATTTTTTATTTTTTGATAATCAATATTTTTAACTTGGCTGATAGGGACCCTTACATTTCCTAGATGCCTAGAGTCATAAAGGGATAAAATAGAGTTATCAGAGGAAGATAGGCATAAATCCTTTACATCTTTATTAGACTCAACTATATTTGAATCCTCCACCCCATAACCTATTATAGTCCATTCATATATACCCACCTGAAATTTCTAATGTTTACAAGTTCCCATAGAAATTATAAATGGGATGGAGGAATGTTTTCCATATCCCTCCTTTAATCTCGGGTTTGGTTTTCTCTTCTTGGTGACTATTACGGCTCTAATTCATTATCCTGGGGTTTCTCCAGTAAGGTAGTCCTGATATTACCTATGAACTAGAGGCCATATGTACTAAAATACATTGATGTCCAGGTGGCCTTATTCCACAAAGGTCCACTGTTAGCCCGAATGCTTCATGTACTAAAGGCCATATGGATTTTTGGCCCAATTATGTTGCCCAAAATCCAAATTCATTTCATGAACCAAACCATGATTCCATTCAACCTATAAATCAAACCATCCCACGACATGTTCCAAAGGGAATTCCTAATCCCCAGTGGTTGGAAAGTAGTGTCTAGGTATCAAAAATTCACTTTTGGGAATGATTTCACCCATGATAAATAAGCAAGAAAAATACTCAAAATGAAACATAAAAATATCATCAATATACAAAACCATAATAGATACTTCAATTCATATTTAAAAATTTGACAACTTTAACCAAAATCCAAAATGGGTAGGGGTACAATCTTAAAAACTACCCAAAAACCTCCATGAAACTAGAGGTTCATCACCCTCAAGCCACCTCCACTAACACCTATGATAACATATCACTAGTAACCAGATCCACCTCCACCACCACATAAGAACATTCCTTTACCTTGGACATACATAAAAAATTATAAATACACCCAAGGGTGTATGTAGGATGTGAGAAAAAGACAATATATTCCACCCAAAAGAAAGGATTTCAGGCCATAACATTAGAAGAAAACTTAACATGCACATTTTAAGGATCTTTTTTAAGAATTTTTTATAGGAAAACATTTCATAGAAAAAAAAATTTAAAGGAACAATAATTTTCATTTACAAAGTATGAAAGTTCCTCTATATTCAGATAATGATCACCACATAACATGATATAACCATTTATTAGGAAATACATATAGGCTCTAGCTATAGTGGGACCCTAGGAACCTCATATCTCGGTAAAACATGGTATTGTAACCATAAACCACAACTTTATCATGAAATATTCACTAAAGGGGAGTCTATAACAAGTTCTAGTGGTCTTTGATCACCATCATGTTTAGTTAGGTTGTGTCGTAAATCATGTTATAATAAAATAGGCCTCAACCCCACCGATCTAACCAATGTACTGGACACAGTCCACCCACCTAGATACATAGGATTTACTTTGTGCTCAATTTCCATTTAACATGTCACATAGATCAGTATTTATAAATACATATATCAAGAAATATATGGTACACTTGAAAATCTTCCATTTATCATAGGTAAAACATCATTCAAATCTGTACACACACCAAATATGATTTAAATCAAACTGTACACCAATTAAAAAATTTATAGAACTTATTTTGAATAACAATAAGAAAAGAACACATTAAACAATACCATTTACACAAGTACCTTGAAAACTTTTGAAAACAAATTTCTCACCACACACATAGTCCATAGAACACATTCAAAAAATCATACCAATATCATCTAATAATTATAAAACATGGAATCACTAACCTCATGCTTGGAAACTTCTAGAATCTGGTGAACAACCACAAACACACGTAAAAAACCCTATAAAAGAAATATTAAATCATAAACATCAATAATTCACCCAAAAAACTCATGATCAACCCATTATTAGGTCAAAAATACTTATATAAGAGAAGAACCCAAATATGGAGGAAGAGAAACCCTAGAATAAAGAATAAATTGAGAGAAAATAGACTAACTTGATGATTATTTGAAGGTCCCACACCAAATCCACCCAAAAGTTGAAGTTAATGGGGGATAAGAAAGAGAAGTGGGAGCTCCTAGGGTTTTATATCCTATATGTTTCAAATTAGGGGTGGTTTTGGGTTAAAATTAGGTGATGTTAGAAAAGGCAGAATTCCAATTTTAATGATCTAGACAAGTTTCCTGGTTAGCCCACATGGTTTTCAAAATCGTGAGACAACCATGTGGTCTCCTCCATCAAAGAGGAAACCATCCACATGATTTCTAGGGGGAGGGTTCATGGCTGTGTGTCTAGCCCAGTGTCCTAGGCAGTGCGACTGTCTAGGGAACATTGTTTCCTCTAGACTGGCACACAATTTCCCTTAACCAATCATCAACTGGGCACCACCTACTGTCGAGCCCAAAAAATCCATTTTCTCCAAAAACTCTAGGAGGGGACAAGGAAAAATTACAATCCAAAAAAATTAAAAAGGAATACCTCAAAGAAAAAAAAATAGATGTAACAATTCTATTCACTATGAAAACTTTCCATCCCCCAAAAGTCATCCCAAAGTCTAATAAGAGAAAAAAATGGATACTGATCTTCAACCCAAGACTTACACTCCCAAGTATCATGCTCATCATTACCATGCTGTCAACAAACATAGAATGGCGGTATAGACTTCCCTCAAAGAACTTTACCTTGGGTATCACCAATCCATACTCGACACTCAAAACTAGATAGATCTGATTCTAACTCCAAATATTCCCAATTTCACACATTATATGATTCTAGATTATACTTATTAAACTGAGGAACATGGAACCCATAATGAATTGAAATCGAAAGAGAAGGAAAATCTAACCAATATGCTACCTTTCTAACTCTCTATGTAACCTCAAAAGGCCCAACATATCTCGACATTAGCTTCACGATGATGACCCAATTGAGGTTCCACTTTCAGAAACACTCAGTCACCAACTGTGAATTCCAAATCTTGCAACCTATGATCAGAATAAGGCTTATTGACAATATTTACTATAAAAAAACACTGCTTGATCTACATGATTTTAACAGGCATTTGCTACACAAGTCTCGTTCCCAACAGCGATGCCTCACCTACCTGAGCCCAATATAAAGGAGACTGACACAACAAACCATAATGTTCCTCGAATGGAGCCATTCTAATTGAGGATTGGTAACTATTATTATATAAAAACTTGACCAATAACAAATGGATATTTCACAATCATCTGAAATCTAACAAAAATTTCTAGATCATGTCTTTTAATGTATGATCCCCCAACTCTTTCTGAGCATCCATTTGGGTATGGTATGGCGTTCTCAACTCGATCTATGAACCCAGTTCATTCTAAAGGCCTTTCTGAATCCATGATGTAAATTTAAGGTCCTTGTATGAAAAAATCACCAACAATACACAATGAAGCCTCATGATCTTATGAAGATAAAACCATCCCAGTTCATCCACTTTGGATGAATCCTTAAACAAAATGAAATTGTATGATTTTGTAAGATGTTCAATCACTACCCAAATGGAATTCCATCCCCAAGGTGTTTGGGGTAGTCTGATAATAATATCTATGGTGACCTCATCCCTCTTCCAAGTAGAAATGGAAAGGGGATGAAAAAAACTAGAGGTTATATGGTTCTCTATATTAACCTGTTGAAATGTATAACACTGAGATACATAGTTAGCTATGTCTCAACTCATGCCCATCCTATATAATCGATGACACACTTCATAAAAAATAATGGTGGTCCTGGTATGAAAAAACCACTAAGATTGGTGGCCATTATGAATAACCATATTCTTCAATGATAATGGAACCACGAAGTGACCCTAGAAACACAAAACTACCTCATGAGACAAAGTCCATACACAGGAAACATCCATACCTTTTAGGAGCAACATGGAACACTGGGATAAATCATCACTCAACCAATATTGATGAATTAAATCCAAGAGGGATGATGTTAGATAAACATTATCCCAGAATGTACATCCACTATACTCCTTGGTCACAAGATGCAACTGAGAAAAAAGACACATCAAAGTCTACTCATCACCATACACTAATGATTTCATTGAAGCTTTTCATCTCAAAGAATCTGAAACCACGTTAGAATTACCTATAGCATACATGATATCAAAATTGAACCCCTAAATGTACTCAAACCAATAACACTGCCTCAAATTCAGATCCTTATAAGAGAAAATGTAGGGAAAATTATTATGGTCTGAGTAGACTATTTTTTTAAAAAAAATAGATAATGATGGAACATATTCAAGTAATGAATCATCACTTAAAATTCCATGTAATGGGTTGGGTAATTATTTTCATGTGGATGAAGTTGTAATGAACCATACACCACCACATTCTCACCCTACATCAACACACACACAAGACCCATACTCGATGCATCATAGTAAACCACAAATCCCTTTCCAGATTCTAGAAAGATCAAAATAGGGGTTTTGGTCAAACACCACTTAAGATCCTCAAATGAAATGTGGAACTCATAATTCCATTCAAACATCACCCCCTTCGGGGTGAGCACTGTCATGGGAGAGGAATGATGAGGGAAATTCCAAAAAAAACTACCTATAATACTCTACCCGGACCAGAAAATTTCAGATCTCAAAAACATTATTTAACTACTCCCATGAAATAACTGCACTAATATTCTCAAGATACACTTAAAACCCATGTTACGACACCACCTAACCAAGAAACTTCTCCTCCATGATCATGAAGGTACACTTGAAACCATCACATATAGACAATGGTCATGAAGAGTTCTGAATAAAATCATCTAGTGTTTCTCATGGTCTTCCTTGTACCAAGAATATGCCATGATCTCATCCCCAAATACTATGAAAAAGATTCAAGATACAAGTTGAACACCTAGTTCATAAGAACCATAAAGACCACTGGAGCATTTGTTAACCTGAATGGCATGACGAAATACTCAAAATGGTTGTACCTACTCCGGAAAGATGTTTTTGGAAAATTCAACTCTATAACTCTAACTAGGTGATACATGGAACACATACCAATATTAAAGACCCCCCTTAATTTGATCAAAAATATTATCAATGCGGAGTAAAGGGTACTTTTTCTTAATCGTCACCTTATTCCTATTCCAATAATCAATACACAACTAGGGAGATCGATTGGCATTCTTTGAAAATAGAACTTGGGAAAACCATGTGAGATGCTCAAGTGAACGAATCCTTTGGATTCCAAATCATCCTACTATACTTTTAATTCCCTCAACTTAGTGGGGGCTATATGGTGTGAGGGAATATATGTTGTCTATGTTATCGACACTAAATATATTGTGAAACCCACATCCCACTCCAGAGGTAAACCCAAAAATTCTTCTTCAAATACCTCTAGAAACTCATCCACTAAAGGTGGTAATCAACCCTTAGGAACACCACTATAGTCCTCTAACACAAGTAATGAAAAAAAATGATATTTCCCAATTTTGGAAGTGGAGGTCCAGCATGTCTCAAACTAGGATCTCATTAACCTAGGAAAACCAAGGTACTCTAATCATGTGCCACAAAACTTACTCATCGATAATAACAATCAATGAACACTTGAAATCACACCATCTAATCTATACAAAGGATCATGTCAAAGAGGTTCATTTATAGAACCAATAAATCCTATTCTATCACAACCCTGAACATGGTGAGTGCACAATATATACACCTAAAACACAAATATTGCTTCTTACCAAGAGACATCAACAACTCCATCTCATACAACATAAGCTCAGTTGAAAATTTCAATGCATCCACGAGATGGGAAGAAATAAATGAAACATAAGCACCAATATCAAACAAAGTAACAAATATTGATGATACAATAAGAATGGTATTTCAAACCATCACATGTCTTTTATCAGATTCCACTAGTACTTGATCCAGAGCATGAATATTCCTGGCCTCTGCCTAAGATTGAGAAAGACCACTATATTATGGCTCTTATTTGAACTGACTCATCCAATAAGTGGATCCAACCCTACTTCCATGACCAAAAAACCTAGAACCTATTATCTTATATGTTTCTAACTATGATGAAATTAACTTGGATAATATAGATCATTCACTACTTTTATATGGATATAACACCTTGAAAAACAACTACAAGTTCCCCATAATTCCACACTTATTTCAAGGAATGTGTTGGGATTAACAAGATGACTATATATTCCCTAACTCCCCCATATTAATGGCACAAAAATAATCCAAAACTCGAAGCCACAGATGAAGATAGCCAGGAAGGATGGTCTAATCTACCACCTATCTTCTTCTCCTGCTCATCCTGCATCCTATTCTACTCATATTAACTTCCACCTTCCTATCCCAATACTGAAACTACCCCATATAAATCAAAATTTTCACTATGGTTGATGTCCACCATCAGATAATTATCAACCATCTCAGTATAAGTATTTTTCTTTAACAATAATACTTGAGATTGGATATCCATTCATAGCCCCATTTAAAACTATTGATCCTTCGTCTACTCATTAGAAACTACCTAGGGTGCAAATCAAACTAACTCTGTAAAGTGGTTATTATACTCAATCACAGTCTGATCACCTTAGTGAAGTTCCAAAAAATATCAGGTCATGGAAAACCCCGGGTTCTCATGGAAATAAGAATCATTAAATAAGGCATTTAAATCATTCCAACCCATATGCTCATGTTTTCCATATTGAACCACTAAGAGCCACCACCTCCGAGTGGGACCCTCCAACAGAAATGAAGTATACTTTACCCTAACTACCATGAGAGTTTAAAGAAACCTGAACATCCTATCAATATTCTCAATCCAATCCTATGCTTCCCAGGGGTCCGTGCTACCCCGAAAGGATAGAGAATTTCTCTTGAGGAACTAATAATATTTGAACTTTCAAGGATATAGTTTAGCTTCCCTCGAATAATCATGAACATATCCCACTCCCTGACCGAAATACTAGATAACCCAAAACACAACATTCACTAGTCTCTGATAAATTGATGAGGGATAAATCTCCCTATTCTCTTCCTACGGTTGCTCATAAAGTCTTTGGGGTGGCATGCTGCTACATCAAGAAAAAACAACAAAGAGAAAAAATATCATTACACTAATCTAAAAAAATTTCATCCAAAAAAAATTCTCAAAAACTTCCATATATAAAAAAACCACATTCATCACAATATCAAGACACGAAACATCAACCCACCAGATGTCTATGCATTGGCTGGATCTTGTACATCTCACCAGGGTAAGAAGTTAAAGAAAATCGAAACATCCCATGATGACTCAATATTTTTCATGGGGTGTGTTGTCTAGAAACCTCAATCACAACCAGAGCCTCAAGACTTGACAATTAAATCTCTAGTCTATCAAGACTCTTCCCAAATTGAATGACCCAATGCTTTGATACATTTTTTTTCATGAACCAAACTGGGATTACATCAAATCCAGAAACCTACATGGCCCGTGACATGTCTCGAAGGGCATTTTGAATCCGCATAGGCTATAAACTAGTGCTTGAATATCAATAATGAAATTTTGGAGAAAATCTCAACCATGATAAACAATCAAGAACATTACTCAAAATGAAACATCACAACATGATCAATACCCAAAACCAAAATAGATACAAAATGTCATATTTAAATATTTGACAACATTAACAAAAATCCAAAATGAGGAGGGGTACCAACTAAAAAACAACCCCAAAATATCAATGAAACAAGAGGGTCATCACCCTCAAGCCACCTCCTCCAACACTTATGAGAAAAGAACACTAGAAACAAGATCCACCATCACCACCACCAAAAGTATTTCCATTAAATAGGTCATACATAAAAAATTCTACATTCAAATAAGGGTGTATGTAGGGTGTTAGAAAAGGAACAATAGAATGCCACCGAAAATAGAAGATTCCATGCAATAACATTAGATGAAAAATTAACATGCTTGTTTTAAGAAAATACAGAAACCATTTTTCATAAAATATTTTAAGGAGAAAACTTAATAGAAAATGATATTTAAAGGAAACAAGATTTAAAATTACAAAGTAAATAAGGTCCACTGTATGCCAATGATAAGAACTACATCATAAGAGAGCATTATGTATCATGAAATACTTATAGGCTCTAGATATAGTAAGACCCTAGGAACCTAGTATATTGGTGACACATGGTATAAAAACCATAAACCATAACATCCTCATGCATGAGACACTAGAGGGGATTCCATCCAAAGGTATAGTGGTCATCGATAACCATTAAGTTTTGTTAGTGTTGGGTCTTCAATCATTTTAAAAGAAATTGGTCCTCAATCTTTCCAATCCAACTAGTGTACTAGTCCTAGTCTACCCATCTAGATACCTAGGATTCCTTTTGTGAACAATTTCTATTTCACATGTCACATAGATCAACATTTTCATATAAACACATCAAGAAATATAAGGTACACCTTAAAACCCAACATTTATCTTATGTAAAACCCCTTTGAAATCTGTATGCACACCAAATACAATTTAAATAATACATCACGCCACTTACACAAATTATAGAACCATTTTAGAAGCACACAAATAAACAAACACTTGAAAGGAAAACATTTCAATTTAAGAAATCATTTTCTAACCCATATGCACCTTGAAAATATTTGAAAACACATTTCTAATCACACACATAGTCCATAGAAAACATTAAAAAAACCAAGAAAGCATACCAATATCATCTAATAATGCTAAAACATGGAATCAACTACCTCGATCTTGAAAACTTATAGAATCTAGTGGAAAACCCCAACAAGACCTCAAAAGAACTCTATAAAAAATGATCGAACCACAAACCTCAAAACTTCACCAAAACCCCAAGATATAACCCATATTACGTCAAACATCCCGCTGGAAAACAAGAACCCAAGGGGGGAGGAAGAGAAACCCTATAAGAAGGAATAAATTGAGGGAAATGAGGCTTAATTGACGATTATTTAAAATTTTCATAGCAAATACACCCAAAATTTTGAGTTCAATGGGGCCAAGAAGAAGAATATGGAGCTATTAGGGATGAAAACCCCATATGTTTTGAATTAGTGGTGGTTTGGGGTTAAAATTGAGGGAGGGTAGAAAAGTAAAACTCTAATTTTAATGAACTGGGAAGACTACATGTTTAGCCCACATGTTTTTCTAAACTGTGCTGAAATCATGCGGTCTCCGTTGTCCTAGGTGAAACTAACCCCACAATTTTCTAGGAGAGGGCACATGCTCATGTGGTAAGATGTACAGCCTGGAAAGTGCCACTATCCAGGATGCACAGTTTATTCTAGGATGAAACATGGTTTCTATTAATTGTGTACCAACCATGAACCACATGATTCCAAGTCCAAAAACTCCATTTTTTTCCAAAACATTAAAGGGAAACCAAGGTATAAATAAAAGACGAAAAGTAAACAATAGAATACTTCAAAGTAAAAATCATGGATGTGAAAATTCAGGCGAATAATACTGTTGTTATTGTATTGCTACTATAACATTGAAAATAATACACCAACATGATTTTAACTCAGGTCCCTGGTGTAGAATGATAGTATTTTTACCACTCAGGATCCACCTTAAATTTAAGTATGAGAATTACAAATCTAATAAACCTTGGTGAAATGGAAATTTTTTATTTAAAAACACTATTATTATATGTTTTTTTAAATCTTAACTAATTTATAGAATTAAATTTATTGAAAATCATTTCCTCTAAATTTAAACACATGAATAAAAATTCATAAATTGATGACCAAATGGTTATAAATGAAGATGAAATCATTTAATAGAAAAAGTGATATTTTTCCAAATACTGTTTTCATGTGAAAAAAATATTTTCATTTTAATAAATTAAATTAACCAATACTTATTAATTATTTTAATGAAATTTATTGATTATATATTCAATCAATTTTATTAATATTTATCTAATTGGATTCATTATTCATGAAATCATAAATAAATAATATTTTATTCTTAAAGATATATTTTTTCCTAAAATGGTTTTTACATGTTACATATTCTTAGATTTAAATTAATTTTTATCAAATCTAGATATTTAATATTTTAAAATGTTTTCCATATTTGGTACAATGATATTCACATTATATAATAAGTTCTATTTAATTTTTAGTCATAAATTTATGTTACCATAGTAAAAGTTTGTGAGCATGATAAGGGTTAAAATCAGTTAACTAGAGGGTTACACTATTGGATAAGGATTAAAATATCCCTATAAATTGTATAAATTTGATAAAAGGGGTGTTTTTAAACCCTCTATCACCCTATATTCTAAAATATATAAACTTTTTTACACCTCACCATTAAAAAAACATCTATATTATTTTAATGTTAAGAGTATTTATAAAAGTTCCAGGCCTAGAACTTATAAAAATTTCCCTTCAACTTTCAATTATTCACACAAATTGAGAATATTAACTCAAATAAAATATACCAAAAGTCCTAAAAACACTCTTTGAAAAATTATAGATCCTATAATTCCATAATAACCCACTTTTGATAGCATAAACAACTTATTAAAGGATCCCTCCCAAGATGTAATGTGTATACTTTTAATTATTTTTCTCATTTATATTTTCTTCTTTTAATTACTCGAAATATATCCTACACATACAAATATAATAAGATAAATATCATTTATTTAATGAAATGTTATTATGTTAGTTTCATACCCATTGTCTACATTCATCTTACCTTTTCGAAAATAATGGACATGTCACTTGTGTAACACGTGAACTATTGCCTCCATAGATGATGCAATTTATTTTTCACCATAATATTAAATCTATAGTTAAAAAAGATTTATTTGATAACAAAATATGGTATTTATGAAAAAATTGTTATTATTTAATGAGAAACCCTTATTTACCGTGCCTCCCTCCCATTCATTAGATTAGGAAAATTTCACCCATGTGTACATGAAGACTACCACCTTTAAGAAATATTTATTTAATTTTACATCACCACCTAAAATGGATGGTTATAATAGTTAATTTAATAAATTAATTTGATATTTATAGAATTATAAATTTTAGGGAATGGTTATATACATATTTTTATTCCATAATAATTTCAATTTTTTTATATAATCCAAATTCTTAACAGAAATATATTTTTAATATTTCTATGTGAATTATCACTATAAATTCCATGAATTGTACATGGAACTTCATAAATATATAAAAATACTATAAACCTTAAAATAATTCTATACATGACTAAATCATGTATATTAAGTGACTACCAAAACAATTACACTGAAATAGATAAAGAACACCGAACTACTAACAACCAATGATCAATATTTACTAAAAAATAGAAACAACTATGTAATAAATGAAAATAAAAAAAATATTATATAAGGTAATAAATATGAATAAAGTTCTGAAATAAATTATTAATTAATGTTATTTTATTTTATAGGATGTTAAAATATGTCTGAGAAAAAGGGGATTCAATGTAAGAGTTTCTCATCTAAAAATTCCGTCTTCAAGATAGTTTTTAAATTACTCATCTCTTTCTTTATATAGTTTATATGATAACTCATTGAAAATAATATCTATATAATTTTAATTAAATATAAACTTAATTTTCTATATTTCAAGTGGTTTTTTATTCAGGTTTTATAAAATATGTAAGGGTTTATTTTACAATCTTTCTTTTATTGGGATTGATTATGTTTCAATTTCCATTAGGTGAAATTGTTTATTATATTTCTTCAAAAAAGTATTTATTATCTTATTCTCTAGTTATTTATATTTATTTCAAGTATTATTTCCATTTTTCCTTTCTTTGGAATTTAAAACCATCAAAATATTGTTTATAAGGAAAGATGACATTATTTATCATTTTTAGTTGAGAACCATTCTCTTCCATATCTATATTCTTTATTCTGTCTCTAGAATATTATTTTATATACATTAATTATTTATAACCAATTTAAAATAAATGTATATATCTATTCAAAATTTAAAAATTAATATTTTAAAAATTCTCCATATAAGTTACTTTTGACATTATTTATAAAAGTGTAAAAATAACCTATTTCTATCATTTTTCACATGATCATATCTACCTATAATCTTGATTGTTCTTCATTATTCACATTAATTTATAAGTTTTTATATTTTACCTAAGTAATATATATTCTCATTACAATTTGTTTTAAAAATAAAATGATATTATTATCTGAAATGTATTGAATAGGAATTTCCTTCCAATCATATATATTTCTATATTCCATTGAACTTTTATTATCATTAACTTTATTTATTTTCATGTTTTAATTATTATTTCTAATTAGGATAAAAATAAATTAGTGGAATCCCTATGGATAAATCATAAAATATTTTAACATCCTAAAATTTTGGTAAAGTAAATTTTTTTATGGTTTTCTAGCAATGAAATCCCAATCTGGATACAAACAAGTAGATACAAGGTTTTTTATAGATAAAACTAGAGCTAATAACCCTAAAAATATTTTTTTGAGTGTTAACTTGATATTCACTCAGTTTACAAACTAGTGGGCTTATCAGACACCTGTTTTGACACTCTTATTGGACATGATTTGATTATTTAACATGATTTTTATGAACCATTGAACTCGTGATATCAGACAACCCAAATCTTGATATATTCTTATGTGATACCACTCGAAAGAGTTTAGTAACACATATTTTCATAAAATAATTTTTATCTTTGTAATCATCCTTTAATGTTATTTTTATTTTCTAGTTAAATAATCTAATTATTCCATCCACATTATTTCTATGGATGGATTAAGATGTCTTCTTAGGGATGTTTTTATGAAAATTATTTATTTTCCATGGGTTAGTTATGACATAATGGAATTATAAATACTTTCATGTTTCTGAAAGTTTACCTTGTAGTATTACACCCATTTATATTGAATTTGTTGTTTTATTTACTCCCTTATTAATTTACAGTTCATACCTCCCATTATTTGTAAGGTTTATTTTCTCTATCACTCTCTATCTCTCTATGGACTTTATTTATCTCTTTCATGTCAATGTACATTAATATCATGAATATATTCTCTATCAATTCTAGTATGTACATAACTATATATCAATTACTCTATATGGTGTGAACACCTTATAAATTAAAGGGTGTCTACTAAAAAATTTATTTCATTTATTGACTGAGGAATTATCAATAATATGTGTAATTTTTATTTCAATTTATATAATTTTTGATTACTAAGTCATACTGATTATGCATTTTTATGTATTATTTTAATATAATAAATTAATTTTAATTATTTAGTGATGGGCGCAGCTTTAAATTATATATACTCTCAATGAATCATTTGGTATCACGAGACAAAATAGTTTGAGTTTCTAGTGTATGTATTATCTATTTATTTAAAATTCCTTAGATTGATTCCTTGACAGTAAGTGTAAGATGTTTGGAATAATGAATTTCATCATTATGCAGTCAATAATTTATTCCAATGTGATTATAAATAAGATTAATATTTATGAAATATCTATAAATATACTATGTATAGTTAATTATTTAGGATATGTTGAAGACATATTATGGAATAATAAAATATGGGTATAGTGGAGAAAATGTCAATTGGTTGAGAAAGTTATGGATTTTCTAAATTATTTGTTTACCTAATTCTGTAAATCCATAAAACTAAAAACTAAGTGGTATATAATAGACTCAATATTTACTAATTATATTGTAATTATTAATTTCTATGTTGGGATCATTTCACCTGGTAACAAATCTAGTAAGTATTCTGTATGTTTTTAGCATCAAATATAAAATTGTGAGTCCTAAGGTATTAAAGTCCGTATCAAATTAGGTTTTAGATGACCTTAGATATTAGTATTTCATCGATTATGAATAATTTTAGAGTTATAAATATCATCAAGGGTTAATAATATTATGTTCGATCACATGTTCAAAGGTATACCTACCCTCTTTAAGTATTATGTGTCTACATTTTAAAATTATTAAAGATATTTTGGGTGATATTTATGGTTATACATGATTATTGTATATATAAACCTTGTGTTTTGTTTGAGAATTATTATGGTAGTTTTTTTAGAAGGGATTTATTATTTTAGACAATATTAAGGATTAAATTACATTTAAGTTTAGTATATGAATTTAAGTCAATGTGATTTAGGTTATTTTGGGGTAGATTTATATATTTTTGGGAGAATATGTTTTTATGATTTTTGGGTTTAGGATATAGTAAGGAATTTTTTAATGATTATTAACATTCAATAATATTTCAAGTGAATGTTAGGTTAATGTGATAAAATAATTATGATTTTTGGGTTTCAAAATTTATTAAGTATATTTTGATTAGTTTTAGGGTTTAGTTATTTGTGGAAGGGATTAAGTTGAACTTTTTGTGTTATGGTTATGTTTTTTTGAGATTAATGTATTAATTATTTATAATATGTTTTATTCATATTGAGTATTATCTTAACTAATGCTAACCATATATTGTTTTAGTAAATGATTAGAGACAAGAGGAATAACTTATGATTATTTTATGGATCTTATGATCTATTAAAATTTTATTTTCATGTTTCAAACATGAAAATTTCATCTTGGAACGTGATATGAAATAAAGGTGGAAACTAATCGAAACATGTTACCAAATAAAGATAAATATATCGAGTCTTATCACTCTTCTCTCAAGGTATGTTTTTAAAAAATCATTCAAAATTAAGAGTCTTAAAATAATACACAGGTTACATAGAAATAACCTGTAAATTACTTATCATGATAAAATCTATATATCATATTATATCTACATTAATATTCATTCATTTTGGTAAGAATAATTAGAATTGCGAGTAGAAATTTTATTTAAGGTCGAGAATATAACACCCCAAAATTTGAGTATGTATTATCCTTTAAATAAAATAAAGATGTAAGAATGACCAAGATAAATGTAACACTAAACAAAAGTAAATAATCCTTTATTATAATAAAAAACCAAGGACATTAAAATATATTTAAAAAAATATTATTAAAAAACAAATTATTCTAGAAAAAATAAATGGGTTCTATTTTATAGAGGAAAATTCCATTAATCATAGAGAAACTACTTTCATAAATTACATATTTTTAATAAATATAATAATTTTGAGGAAATTATATAATTTTTTTGATAAAATTTAGGAAGTGATTATTAAAATTAATTAATAACTTCTATAAAATCATTAGGTAATTAAAATGAGTGTTAATTTAATTATTCCTGAAAAAAATTGAAATGGTTTATTTTAACACATTGTTATTATATATTTTATTTAAAAACTAAACTTATCTCATTTTGAGAATTAAATTTATTGGAAGAAATTGTTTATAAATGTAATCACATGAAAAACCATTCATAATTTTATTTCCAATTAGTTATAAATGATGATGAAATCATTTTCTTGTAAAAAGAAATATTTATCAGATGACTGTTTCTATGTTCAGAACATATTTTTATCTTACTAAAATAAATCACTTCTAATTAATGATTTTAATAAAATTTATTGATAATATACTAAATAAAATATATTATAATTCATCCAATGGTTGTTAATAGACATGTAATTATAATAAATTATTTTCTTATTCTTAAATATAGATTTTTTTTAAAAAATTGGTTTTTACACATAATGTGAACTAATATTAAATATAATTTTTACCACATATAAAATTTTAATCTTGTTAAAGGGATTCCTTTTTTTGAATTAAAATATTAAATTCATATAATAAGGTAAATTTCATTTTTGTTCAAAAAATTTAGTTACCATAGTGAATGTTTTTCATTCTAGTAAGGGTTAAAATGGGTTGATGAGTGGGTTTAAATAAGGGATAGGGCTTCAAATTGTTTGTTTCAGGTGCAGTGGAAGGATATGATGGGAATGTATCAAAATTTACAAATTTCCATGATCAATGATTAATCTAGGATCAATATGATGATAAATGTTAGTATCCCCAGATTTGAATCAAAGATAAAAGACAAAGGAGAAAACCCAGAACTGAGAAGAGAGGATCAACATATTTTGTTTATAATTAATTTAATTAAAATATAGATTCACCTCCACGGTGATTCTTTATTTATTGATGTAGGATAAAGGTTTTAAACAACATCCAGGAATTGACTATGATGAAAACTTTTCACCAGTTTCCATGTTTAAATCCATAAAAATCATAATTTCCATAGTAGATTTACATGACTATGAGATTTCTTAGATGTATTTAAAAACTAAATTCCTTAACGGGAACCATTAAGAAGATGTCTACATGACACAACCATAAGGGTTTGTGACACCAAGTGATGCTAAAATGGTATTTAAGTAGCATATATCCATTTACAGATTAAATCAAGTATCTAGGTCATGAAACATTTGATTTGATGAATCTATAATAGAATTTGGTTTCATTAAGAATGAATGTGAGCCATGTGTTTAAAAGCGGTTTAATGGGAATGCAGTCATTATCCTAGTAGTGTATGTTGATGAAATATTTCTTATTTGAAATTAAATACTAGATAGGCTATCTTTCTTGAGATGGAGCACATCCTGAAAAAGGATAGTGGGAGCAAGATTGACTTATATGAACACTACTACAACTTTGACATTTATTAGAGCTAAAAACCACTATTAATAGTGCTAGAAAAGCACTGTTAATGCCGTCGTAGAGAAAGTGGGGGGGGGGGGTCCCCTTTATCAGCTCTCCGAAAAGCACTAATAAAGGCCACCATTATCAGCGCTAAAAAAGCACAGATAAAGGACCCCCTTTATGAGCACTCTTTTTAGATCTAATAAAGGCCACCTTTATCAGTGCTTTTCAGAGCGCTGATAAATGGGACCCCCCCCCCCTTTATCAACACCAGAATTACCAATGCTTTTCTAGCACTAATAAAGGGGTGTCTTTATCAGTTCTCAAAAAAGCGCTGATAAAGGCACCTTACCCTACACCTACACACTTGCACACCTGCACAAAATAGCACCTGCACACAAACCAAGAACCTAAAGACAACAAAGCGCACACAATATTTTGGAAGACAATGCTATATACATTTACTTAACATCATGAATATAATAAAAACATACTGCTATATACATTTCAAACAATTTTTTACATGTTTACAATTACAATTATCTAACTATAGTTATAAAAATTAATGTTTCATCTTTTGATATTCGTGATCATCTCTCAAAAATTCTCATCCATGGTATTTGTAGCCGAACAAAGCATCGGAACTCAAGGAAAAAAATTCACCTATATAAAAAAACAAATATTATGTTAGTAATACAATAATGAAATAAATTAAAACATTAATACGAAAGAATACATTAATATGGAAATGTGAAACTAAAATATGGAAATGATAAACTCAAATGTTTTCATTCTGATAACAATGAAAGGGAATAATGTAAAATAAATATGTTTTTGGATTATTTATCTCATTTAATAAATACTGAATCTTTATCTAATGAAAAGCTTTACAGGTCACACCATGCATCGAATTGAGGTGCGGTTGATTCGTACATGTCAAAAATGACTCATGGATCATTTTCATAAAGTATCAAAACAATCGAAAATGTTTTCTCAGTTTCTCGTATGCCACTTGTGTTGTTTTCTAAAGTTAATGTCAATTTCAAAGTGATACTAGACAATTTTATCCATACCGGTCACACCATGCGTTGGATTAAGGTGTAGTTGATTCGTACACGTCAAAAATGACTCAGGGATCATTTTCCGAAAGTATAAAAACAATAAGAACGCATTTGATCAGTTTCCCGTATGTCACTTGTGTTGTTTTCTAAAGTTATTGTCAATTTCAAAGTGATATCAGACACTTTTATCCATACCGGTCACACCGTGTATCAGATTGAGGTGAGGTCGATTCGTAAACCTCAAAAATGACTCATGGATTATTTTCCTAATGTATAAAAACAATCCGAACACGTCTGCTTGGTTTTCCGTATGTCACCTGTGTTGTTTTATAAAGTTAATGTCAATTTCAAACTGATATCAGAAACTTTTAGCTAATACTGGTCACACCGTGCCTCAGATTGAGGTGATATCAAGTCATAAATGCCAAAAAATGACTCATGGATCGTTTTCCTAAAGTATAAAAAATATCCGAACACATTTTCTTGGTATTCTGTATGTCAGTAGTGTTGTTTTTTAATGTTAATGTCAATTTCAAACTGATATCAGACACTTTTAGTCATAATGGTCACACTGTGCGTCAGATTGCGGTACGATTAATTCGTACACGTGAAAAATTACTCATGGATCCTTGTACTAAAGTATCAAAACAATCTGGACGCGTTTTCTCGATACTCTGTATGTCAGTAGTGTTTTTTTCTGAAGATTATGTCAATTTGAAACTGATATCAGACACTTTTAGCCATACTGGTCACACTATGCGTCATATTGAGATGCGATTGATTCATACACCTCAAAAATGACTCATGTATCATTTTAATAAAGTATTAAAACAATCCGAACGTGTTTTCTCAGTATTCTGTATGCCACTTGTGTTGTTTTCTGAAGTTAATGTCAATTCCAAACAGATATCAGACACTTTTATCTATAATGGTCACATCGTACGTCATATTGATGTGTGGTCGATATGTACACGTCACAAATGACTCATGGATCATTTTACTAAAGTATCAAACCAATACAAATGCATTTACTCGGTTTTCTGTATGTCACTTGTGTTGTTTTCCAAAGTTATTGTCAATTTAAAACTGATATTTGATAGTTATAGCCATATCAGTCACACCATGTGTCAGATTGGGGTGAGGTTGATCCGTACACGTAAACAATGATTCATGGATCATTGTATCAAAGTATCAAAAAAATCCAAACACGTTTTATCGGTATTCCCTATGATAGTAGTGTTGTTTTCTAATGTTTATGTCAATTTGAAACTGATATCATACACTTTTAGCCATACCGGTCACACCGTGCATCAGATTGAGGTGAGGTTGATTCGTACACCTCAAAAATGACTCATGGATCATTTTCCAAAAGTATAAAAACAATCCGAATGCGTTTTCTCAGTATTCCGTATGTCACTTGTGTTGTTTTCTAAACATGTCAATTTCAAACTAATATCAGACACTTTTATCCATACCGGTCACACCGTGCATTGTATTGATGTGAGGTTGATCTATAAACGTCACAAATGACTCATGGATAGTTTTCCTAAAGTTTAAAAACAATAAAAACGTGTTTTCTCATTTTTTTCGTATGTCATTAGTGTTGTTTTATAATGTTTATGTCAGTTAGAAACTGATATTAGACACTTTTAGCCACACCGGTCTCACCGCGCATCAGGTTGAGGTGTGGTTGATTCTTACACCTCAAAAATGACTCATAGATTGTTTTCCTATATTATCAAAACAATCCTAATGCATTTTCTTGGTATTCTGTATGTCACTTGTGTTGTTTTCTAAAGTTAATGTCAATCTCAAATGGATATAAGACACTTTTAGCAATACCAGCCACACCGTGTGTCGGATTGAGGTTCGGTCAATTCGTACACATCAAAAATGACACATGGATCATTGTACTAATGTATCAAAACAATTCAAACGCATTTTCTCGGTTTTCTATATGTCACTTCTGTTGTTTTATAAAGTTAATGTCAATTTCAAACTGATATCAGACACTTTTAGCCATACCGGTCACATCGTGCATCGGATTGAGGTGCAATTGATTCTTACACGTCACAAATTACTCATAGACCGTTTTCCAAAAGTATCAGAACAATACGAACATGTTTTCTTGGTATTCCTTATGTCAGTATTGTTGTTTTCTAAAGTTTATGTCAATTTGAAACCAATATCAGACACTTTTATCCATAACGGTCACACCGTGCATAGGATTGAGGTAAGGTTGATTTGTACACCTCAAAAATGACTCATGGACAGTTTTCCTAAAGTATAAAAATAATACGAACACGCTTAATCGGTATTCTGTATGTCACTTGTGTTGTTTTATAAAGTTAATGTCAATTTCAAACTGATATCAGACACTTTTAGTCATACCGGTCACACCGTGCATCAGATTGAGGTGCGGTTGATTCTTACACATCAAAAATGACTCATGGATCATTTTCCTAAAGTATCAAAACAATCTGAACACATTTTCTCAGTTTTAGATATGTCACTTGTGTTGTTTTCTAAAGATAATGTCAGATTCAAACTGATATCAGACACTTTTTGTCATACCGGTCACACCATGTGTCAAATTGTGGTACGGTTGATTCGTACACGTCAAAAATGACTCATGTATCATTATCCCAAAGTATCAAAACAATCTGAACAATTTTTCTTGGTATTATGTTTGTTAGTAGTGTTGTTTTCTAATGTTTATGTCAATTTGAAACTGATATCAGACACTTTTAGACATACCGGTCACACCGTGCATCAGATTGAGGTACGATTGATTATTACACCTCAAAAATGACTCATGGATCATTTTTCTAAACTATCAAAACAATCCGAACACATTTTATTGGTAATCCATATATCACCTGTGTTGTTTTCTAAAGTTAATGTCAATTTCTAACGGATATCAGACACTTTTATCCATACCGGTCACACCGTGCATCAGATTGAGGTGTGGTTGATTCATTCACATCAAAAATGACTCATGGATCATTTTCCTAAAGTATCAAAACAATTATAACACATTTTATCATTTTTTCTTATGTCACTTATTTTGTTTTCTAAATTTATTGTCAATTTCAAACTGATATCATACACTTTTATCCATACCTGTCACACCGTGCGTCAAATTGAGGTGCAGTTGATTCGTACACGTCACAAGTGACTCATGGATCATTTTCCATAAGTATCAAAACAATCCGAATGTGTTTTCTTGGTATTCCGTATGTCAGTAGTGTTGTTTTCTAAAGTTTATGTCAATTTGAAACCGATATCAGACACTTTTATCCATACCGGTCACACCGTGCATTAGATTGAGGTGAAGTTGATTCGTACAACTCAAAAATGACTCATGTATAGTTTTTCTAAAGTATCAAAACAATCTGAACATGTTTTATTAGTATTCCATATGTCACTTGTGTTGTTTTCTAAAGTTAATGTCAATTTCAAACTGATATCAGACACTTTTGGCCATGCCGATCACACCATGCATCGGATTGAGATGTGGTTGATTTGAAAATGTCACAAATGACTCATGGATCGTTTTCCAAAAGTTTCAAAAATATCCGAATGCGTTTTTTCAGTTTTCCGTATGTCACTAGTGTTGTTTTTTAAGTTTATGTCAATTTGAAACTGATATCAGCCTCTTTTATCCATACCAGTCACACTGTGCATCATCTTGAGGTGCGGTTGATTCTTACACCTCAAAAATAACTCATATATCGTTGTCCTAAAGTATAAAAAAAATCCGAATGCGTTTGCTCGGTATTATGTATGTCACTTGGTGTTGTTTTCTAATGTTAATGTCAATTTCAAATGGATATCAGACAATTTTAGCCATACCGGTCGCACCATGCGTTGGATTGAGGTGTGGTAGATTCTTACACGTTAAAAATGACTCATGGATCATTTTAATAAAGTATCAAAACAATATGAATGTGTTTTCTCAGTTTGTCGTATGTCACTTGTGTTGTTTTCTAAAGTTAATGTCAATTTGAAATGGATATCAGACACTTTTATCTATACCGGTCACACTATGCATTGGATTGAGGTGTGATTGATTCATACACATCACAAATGACTCAGGGATCATTGTCCCAAAGTATCAAAAAAATCCAAATGTGTTTGCTCAGTATTTCGTATGTCAGTAGTGTTGTTTTCTAAAGTTTATGTCAATTTGAAACTGATATCATACACTTTTAGCCATATCGGTCACACCGTCCATCAGATTGAGGTGCGATTGATTCATATACCTCAAAAATGACTCATGGATTGTTTCCCTAATGTATAAAAACAATACAAACACATTTTATTAGTATTCCGTATGTCACTTGTGTGGGTTTATAAAGTTAATGTCAATTTCAAATAGATATCAGACACTTTTAGCCATACCGGTCACACCGTGCGTCAGATTGAGGTGCGGTCGATTGTTACATGTCAAAAATGACTCATGGATTGTTGTACTAAAGTATCAAAACAATTTGAATAACTTTTATCATTTTTCCATATGTCACTTGTGTTGTTTTCTAAAGTTAATGTCAATTTCAAGCTGATATCAGTCACTTTAAGCCATACCGGTCACACCGTGCATTGGATTGAGGTGAAATTGATTTGTACACATCAAAAATGACTCATGGATTGTTTTCCCAAAGTATTAAAACAATCCGAACATGTTTTCTCAGTATTCTGTATGTCAGTAGTGTAGCTTTCTAAAGTTTATGTCAATTTGAAACTGATATCAGACCCTTTTATCCATACCAGTCACACCATGCGTCAGATTGAGGTGCACTTGATTCATACACCTCTCAAATGACTCATTGATCATTTTACAATGGTATCAAAACAATCTGAACACGTTTTATTGGTATTCCATATGTCACTTGTGTCGTTTTCTAAAGTTAATGTCAATTTCAAACTGATATCAGACACTTTTCACCATACCGGTTACACCGTGTGTCAGATTGAGGTGCAGTTGATTCTTACATGTCAAAAATGACTCATGGATCATTTTACTAAACTATCAAAACAATCTGAATGTGTTTTCTGAGTTTTATGTATGTCAGTATTGTTGTTTTCTAAAGTTTATGCCAATTTGAAACTGATATTATACACTTTTACCCATATCGGTCACACCGTGCGTCGGATTTAGGTGCGGTTGATTCTTACACCTCAAAAATGACTCATTTATCATTTTCCTAAAGTATCAAAACAATCCGAATGCGTTTTCTCAGTATTCCGTATGTCACTTGTGTTGTTTTCTAAAGTTAATGTCAATTTCAAACGGATATCAGACACTTTTTAACCATACCGGTCACACCGTGCGTCGGATTGAGGTGCAGTCGATTCTTACATGTCACAAATGACTCATGGATCATTTTCCTAATGTATCAAAACAATACTAACACATTTTCTTAGTTTTTTGTTTGTCACTTGTGTTGTTTTCTAATGTTAATGTCATTGTCAAACTGATATCAGAAAATTTTAGCCATACCGGTCACACTGTGCGTCGGATTGAGGTGTTGCTGATTCATACACATCATAAATGACTCATGGATCATTTTAACAAAGTATCAAAACAATCCAAACACGTTTTATCTATATTCCTTATGTCAGTAGTGTTGTTTTCTAAAGTTTATATCAATTTGAAATTGATATTAGACACTTTTAGCCATACCAGTCACACCGTGCATCGGATTGAGGTGCGGTTGATTCGTACACCTCAAAAATGACTCATGGATCGTTCTACTAAATTATAAAAACAAGACGAACTCATTTGATCGGTATTCCATATGTCACTTGTGTTGTTTTCTAATGTTAATGTCAATTTCAAACTGATATCAAACACTTTTATCCATACCGGTCACACTATGAATCAGATTGAGGTGAGGTTGATTCGTACACGTCAAGAATGACTCATGGATCATTGTACTAATGTATAAAAACAATCCAAACACGTTTTCTCAGTTTTCCGTATGTCAGTAGTTCATAAGAGTCTCTCATTAAGTTATTCTTTACTAGAAACTCAAATCATTTCTAAAACCATTCTTCATAATCTAATGATATGAAAAATAAGAAAGGGTGATCATAGATTCTCAATAAGTGTAAAAAATTGAGATATCAATGATCATATAAAGATAACATAAGTAGTAGGAATTCACCTTCATTGTCTAATTTGTTTACATTCTTCCATCAGGTACGCTGCCCATTCGTTTCTAAACACATGTATATCATCTTGTGAATATGAGTTTTTGCGACAGTCATAGTAGTACTGAAAAAATATAAATACACAAAGAATTAACAAATATTTTAAATGAACTAGTAATTATTTTCAAAAATACCTCTTCAGGGATGCTAGTTTGTTCATGAAATATGATCTCTTTCATAAATTTACAAACATAATAACCGCAGTCCTTTCCATTTTTTGTTTCAGACACTGCAAAAACATCGAGAAAAATAAGTAATATGTTTTGATATGTAGTTGGATAGTGAAATAAAATTATATATACCCTGATACTTTTCCATTTTTAGATCTCATGCCCCTTGTCGTCCTTAGGCTCTGGATTCATTCCAGCCATTAGACAATATTAATACACCATCCTATCATAAAATAATTCTCATTAAAAGATAATATAAACTATATAAATAGATATTTAGTTCTAAAATGTTGGATCTAGTGTATTAAAAATTGAAAATCTCCATCATGTGTGGTCGGTGTTTTGGACATCCATGTAGTGAATCCAGAAAATAAATCTTTGGAGTATCCAAATTGACTACAATGAGCATCCAATGTTTCCTAAAAACACAAAAAGGAATAAGTATGATAAAAATGAAAAAATAATTCATATGATTAAAATGTAGAGTTTTACCCCTGAAACTTTGGTATTAAAAAGAGCCTGTCAGTCATAATTCTGCATTGAAACGTTCTGAGCAGGTTTGACATTAATTCAGCCTGAAAATCAGAATCTATTTCTTTTTGTTCTGTATATATGGTGTGAGGACTAACAAGTCCAAATTTGTATTCAGGGTCAAATACCTTCAATTGTTTTTCATATATACGCCTGCGAAAAATATGAAATATATTTATCCATAATTATCATAGTATATCAAATTCTATAAAATCAACTCATGAAAACATACCTCATATATACATTTATAACTGCCGGTCGTATGTGATGATTTAAGCTACAGTGTCATCACTAACAAAATATAATTTTTCCTCCCCATACATATCTTTTTCACAATCAATTGTGTGATTATTCTCACCTTTCATTTTCATATCCACATGAGCTTGCAATGATATTAAATGTGGATATAGAATGGGTGCGGTGAAGGTGCTCTCATTAGATCATTTTGATCGGTTGGTTAATCCTTTTGATCCGCTATTTCGTTTTAGCTCCTTCCTTTTGTACTTCCGTAATAACATTCATCAGTTCAGCCCTTTTCTAATTAAATGTTAAAGGTTCTGCTTGAAAAATGAATTAGAAATAAATACCTACCGGTTGACATGTTTTTTTTACAAGATACGACGACCATGCAACGAATGTTCCGACATATTTTTCCACCATATGAATGTCATCATCATGATTTGGCATAGGTAGCTCGGTTCTTAGCTCATGAGCAATGTTAATCGACACTTTGACATGACCGGTTGGAAGTGTTCTGGAGTGTAGCGTGTCTTTCTGCATATTGAACACCGTAGCCCTCGCTACAAGGTGATGAATGGGAGTTGACAGATATAAATCACAATCATTTTCACCCTATAGAATATCATTACATGAAAGGTATCAATGTCTATGTGATTCAAATTTCACAGAAAAAAATATTAGAACATTGATTACCTCAATTAAGGCAGGTCTTTGAGGGTAATGGATTGCCTCAAAGTAGGTGGGGGGTGGGGCGGGATCTTCTTGCGCGTGTTGTTCTTGAGTTGTTTCTTCTCTTCGCCTATCCCACATCAAAGTTTCTATTAACTCTCCTTGACTTTGGAAATTTTATTCAAGGGTAGCAAGTCTATCCCTCATCATTTTCATTTCTTTAGTTTGTTCCTCCTCTTGTTTTTTTCTTAAAATATGTCCAGGGTGTCACCCTAAAACCCACACCTCTGACGCGGCCATACTTTTTTGGCTGTTTCAAGGCCGCTGAAAGTATGTCCACATCTGGTGTGAGTGTTATTGATTCCTATGACTATTTCAAATAGAAAATATGAAAAAATTAGTAATCATCAATATGTAATAGCAATTTAAAGAAAAAAAAATTTATATTATGTCATACTTACACATGTTCCCACACTTTTTGTGTGTTTTCATCTACCAGTTTCCCCTATTTATTAAAATGATCCTCCTCCCATAGCACATGGTGTGGGATGGAAATGGATTAGGATTTTGATTCATCAATCTTCATAGAAACAGAGAAACATGGTTACAGTGTTGTTTTATGTCACATAAAAGTATTACAGTAATTTTAAAATACGTACCAATTGTTTTTCAATTGAAGCGTACCCCAACCTTGCTTTACGGTAGGGGTATGCTGGTTTTGCTGCCCGTTCTTTATTTTCAGCACTCAGTTGCTATTTCATAAATAAAAAACTGTCAATCAAAGTGATGAATACAAGAAACGTTAAACAACGTGTTACAAAGCACAATGTACCTAAAAAGTCTGCTCTGCATGATGGTTGAAAAATGCATCCCATACTCCTTGGGATATCATGTGTGCATAAAGAGTAAGTGGGTGTGGCTTGATTTTCTCTTCTGCATCTTTCAGATGATATTTCATTAAAATGGTGTGAAAGCCTCTATGAACCCTTCCTTCCAGTCTTAATACATATTCTTTGTGTGAGACATCTACTATAAATGCACTCTGCAAGAGATGATGAAGAGTTAGTAAAAATTTTACTATCTTATTTTATTTTATTTTAATAAATTAAATAAATGATATCGTAATGTTACCGTAATCACTTCCCCCATTAATGTTTTCTGCCCACTGAGAACATGGTGCCACAACTCTATATCAATTGGCAGCCGTTGCCGAGTGACGATTCTAATGTAGCTACTAAACATGGTTTGTTGGGGTTTACATGCTATCCTCGCTTATTCCATCACACCTCATATTTGATGCCTTTTGCTTTTACCTTAAGGATTTTGGCTAAAACTGTTAAACTATGGTGCACCTGTTTTTTTTGTGCCGTAGGGGTTTCATTTCCTACCATTTCCTTGGTTTTTTGCATCATCATTATGTTCCTCTGAAGTGCTAGCATCAGCACTGGGACTAGCAACAACAGGTTGAGAAACCTGTTGTACCTCAGTAGTGGGCCTAGCAACAACAGGTTGAGAAACCCGTTGTACCTCAGCAGTGGGACCTTCTGCAATAGGTTGAGAGTCCTGTCGTACCTCAGCAGTGGGACCAGCTACAATAGGTTGAAAAACCTATTGTTTCTCAGGATTGGGTGCATAAGAAGGTGCAGAAGTCCTTATCTGTAGAAGTGGTTTAAAATTTAATTTAGATCACATAAAAGCAAAAATGAACAAATAATAACATAATGTAACACAATCTATATTACAATAAAAAATAACCTGATTATTGAACTCTCTTTTTTTTAAGGCTGAATGGATTTGACCCCTCTATCGACTATCCATATCCCTTCATTATGGTCTCCTATGACATACAAAATGTCATCTACATTGGGACCAATGCGAAATGATTGAGAAGTCCCAATGAAAGGGTCATCCTCTGTTGAATTTTCATCCGACCCTTCAGTTTTTTTGGTCGATAACAGAACAATTGACCAGTTTCGGTTTGCGGGATCTGGAACATAAAATACTTGCACTGTTTGTGATGCCATTATAAACAGTTCGTCTTACTCCCCTTCTTTACTGAAATCGACTTTTAGGAATCCGAATACATCTATTTTAACAGCACTCCTGTTATCAACCTACGTGCATTGAAAAATCGGAACATGGAATTTCGTAAAATTGAACTCCCATATTTGTTTGATGATGTCAAAGTATGACATATTCGCATAAATTGGATTTCTTTCCTTAGCACCAGAAACATGCATCGCTTCAGCCAGAAGTGTAACCCCACTATACTTCATGGTACTGTCTTCATCATGCTCATTAGTATAAAATGTATAACCATTAACTACATAAGCATTGTAATATAATACATACACACTCAGTCCTCCAGCTAGCCATTGATGTCATTCTGAAATTAACTCTATATTTTTATCTGACTTCTTAAAAATATAGTCCTGAAACCATCTTATAAACTTTCTATTATGTGTATCTGATATCCATTTTCATCCCTAGATGGATTCAAATGCCTAATAATTTCTTTGTGGGTTTCAAAATATGGGTCAACGTCGAAACTGTTATGGAAAACATAAAGGTGGCCCTGCTCCTGATCTGTAATATTGATTGTGACAACCTATCATCTAGAAATTATTTCACCCTAAATCCACCCAGTGTGACGAGATTTCAGTAGTCTAATGCTTTCCACACCAGAAAGGTATTCAATACAAAATTCAATGGCTTCCTTCACAATATATCGCTTCACAATACAACCCTTTGGCTGACTTTGATTTTTGACATACCTTTTCAAAATCTTCATATATTGTTCAATGGGGTACATCCATCTATAATGTATAGGACCACATAGTTAAATCTCTCTCACCAAGTGGACCATCAAATGAACCATCATATTAAAAAATTAATACGGAAAGAACATTTCTAATTCACATAATATGAAGATTTATCTTTCCATAGTTGGAAATTTCGCTGGGTCTATAAATTTTCTGCATATAGCTTTGAAGAAGAAATAGAGTTTCGTTAATGTATGGTGGACATTCTTAGGGAAAATGAAACGTAAAGAAATAGAAATGAATTCTTATATCAAAACATGGCAGTCATTTCATTTCAGACCTTTTAACTTCAAATCGCTCATTGACACGAGGTTCCTGATATTTGAGGAATACCCTTTTGGAACCTTTATGTCATTCAAGAAGTTTTAAAACTGATATCACTCCTACCTAAAAATAGTGTAAGCAGTAGAAGGAAGAAATGTTCATTTTTCACCCTTAACGGGTGCCAACTCTTCTCGTATTCTCATATCAACCATAACTAACCTAGACTTAATTCCATCTTTTTTTTCCTGGTGTATTTAGCAATGTGCTGATGACACTATCAAATACATTTTTTTCTACATGCATAACATCAAGAAAATGTCTGACATAGAGACAATTCCAGTATGGTAATTCAAAAAAAAACTTCTTTCTTTTTCCAACCGATTTTCGTAAGGTTTTTCGAAGCCATTTTACCAAAAGTAGTGTCAAAATTTTTAACATTCTCAAAAAATTGATCACCTGTTAGTGGAGATAGTGCTGTATGTTCTTCTGAGCTTCCATCGAATGATGTCTTCCACGATCGGTACTTATTTATTCTGGGTAGAAATCTGTGATGTCCTAGAAAAACGGTTTTCAATGAATGTTTCATCCTAATTGATTGTGTACCTTTTTCGAAAATGGTACACTATTGAGTTCATTTAATACTATATCCTGAAAAATTTTGATAAGAAGGGAATATAATTATCATCCCATACAACATGACACTCAAAGTGAAATCTTCTTTTTTGTAAGAATCATACAAAGTAACACCTGAATCCCATAATAATTTCAAATCTTCAATCAATGGAGCTAAATAAACATATATATCATTACCCAGTTGTTTTGGTCCTGATATAAGCATAAATAACATGATTTATTTTCGTTTCATGCATAACAACAATGGTAAGTTATAATTTACCAACATAACTGGCCATGTACTGTGATTTTTTCTTTGAAAACTAAAAGGATTCACTCCATATGTACATAACGCAAGATAAAGGTTTATCGACTCGTTTCCAAATTCAGGATACTCATGATCAATTCTCTTCCACTAAGGAGAGCCTTCTGAGTGACATAGTATCCCACCTTTAATTCTTGTATCTGCATGCCATGTCAATTGTCCTACAGTCTCCTCACATCCATATAGGCGCATAAACCTTGGAATGATTGGAAAGTACCATACAACTTTAGTAGGACTAGATTCATCTTTCTTATATCATGAATCACCACTCTTTGGGAATTCTTTAAGTGATTTTTGGTCTTTACAAAACAGTATACAATCATTCGGGTAGGCGTGTATTCTTTCAAAGATCATACCCATCGAGCGTAGCATTCGTTTGGAATCGTATGTTTGGCTCAGGAGATCATTATCTTCTAGGATCATGTCATTCAGAAAAAAAATTAGTTCCTAAAACTGACGTCACTCCACCCTTTGTCTACATTCAAATTATATAGCTTCAGTACGGCTGAAAATGATGTATATTTAGTGCAACTAGCATACAATGGAATATTTTCACAACTTTTTAACTTCTCAAACAGTTTTGGAGAATCACGAAGTTCAACTTCGATGGTCCTTTTCATTTCATCAATACGATCTTCATCGTCATTCACATCTGTGATCACATCCTCCATACGGTGATCTTAATTGTTCATACTTGTAATCATATCAGATGATCCATAAAACGCAGTGTTATCCTAGCCACTACCTACATTCGTTGTTTCCCCATGTTTATTCCAACATGTATAACTTTAATCTATTCCATGACAGATCAAGTGTTCTTCCAACTCCTATGGACTAATTTTTATTAATAATAATAGCGTAAACACAAACAATGGATTTGAGAAGGGTCATATGCATGATCTTTTTCAAACTTGAAAAACTCTTTCATGCCTTCTTCATACTCTTTTGTCAACCGATTGGAATTCATCCATTCTTTAGTTATATTCATCCTATTTGAAATCCAATGTATGGGTATATAGGTTAGGGGAGAAGGAATATGAGTATAATTTAGATAAAATACTAGATACTTCAAAAAATGGTTGGGGCGTGCTCATTAATAGCAAATCTTGGGTGGTTCTTAGGATTCATCCATTCTCTTCCTCTCTTGGATCCCCCCTAATGAGGGGTGGTTCTTGGGAGTTCTTTATAGTGAGTTAGTGAGTTATTCCCTCATAATTATTCGATTACTATTATCCTTTATTTTCCTATGATTTGGGATAATTTTAACTAGGATTTTTGTGATGATTTCACTATATCATATTCAAATCAATTCAGATGATGCAGATTTTGTTTGTATTGGCTAGAGATTAACCTCGTATGATGAACACACCATGTTTTTTGTGGTTTAGGTGGTGCTGTGTTTCCTAGTTAGTTTTTAAATGATTATTCCTAATTATATTAAGGTGAATAATTAATTATAAGTTTCTATATTTAATTATTTGGGAATTGTGCCTTGATATTGGGTCTCAATCATTGTATAAGAATAGATAAGGCATGTATAGTCTTGGTTGAGGATGAGTTGATCTTGGTGAGGGGGTTACTCCATTTTTTGAGGTTGATGGACCCTATAATACAGAACCATGTTCCAATTTATGCATGATTGTGCATTCATGAATGAGTATAGGTGTTCAAGAGAAAGGGATAGAAATAAAGATCAACCTAGATAAATAAATAGGGTGTTTTTGATCCACTAATAGATAAAGTGAGTGTTCTATTGAATGTTTGTCATTTTGTGATCATCCAGAGATTATGTATCCATGGAGTTAAGATTTCTAGTTGTGTTTATGAGAGTCTCGGGTTGGGGATGAGATTTTTATATCCTAGTTAGGTTTTCTAAGGCTATTTGAGTAGGTATCAATGTCTTAGGCCTAAAAAAGATGGATAATATTGTTTTATATCTCACGTATGATGGGTACAACCCTCTTAAGTATATGTAAGAGTCATGGTGTGTGTGATGAGTAGGATATTCCATATAGGGATTGGTGAAGTGTGACATAGATGATTTCCTCCTTATAATTGGATTAAGAGATCTCCAAGGGGAGATATGATATGGTACCTAAGTTAGGGTCAAGGTAATAGTATGGATGAATTAGCATAGGGTATCCAAGGCTCTTACTGTGTGTTTCTTAGGATAGTCATTATTTAGTTTTAATGAGTTTTAATGTGGGAATTATAAGATGATATAGACTATACTATCGAGGCCTAGGTCAAGTATAACATGTGGGTTGTGACATTACCATGTAGAGATGAGTGTGTGTTGGTATCAATGATCAGAGATGGGTTAGGTTTGTAGAACCCAATAGATTCCCTTATAGGTGGAATTAGAATGTTGATAGGTTGAGAATAATTTTCATGTATAACCAAGATGGTTTTAAGGATATTATTATGCTAGGATAAATGGATGGTGACTTTTATCATTTATGGTTAGACTCACTAAGAGATTGGGACTTCATATGACTTGCACCTAGTTAAAGTATGATCATCAATAGGGCCCACATATTGATGATGTGGTTTAGCTTGAATGAGAGGTTGGCTATCTAGATACGCTCCTTATATTACTATTTATATGTTTTGTGGCATGGTACAAGATGGGTGGCCTTTATTTAAGTGATAAGGTGTTGGTAGGACCCTACTTTGAGTGAGAAGGCATTAGTCAAAGGGGATTGGTGTGTGACATACATGGGATCCACCAATTGATGGTGCATTTCGACCTGTGATAGAGGTTGGATATTGTGATTCCTTACTTAGATCATTTTTTTATGATAATACGATGTTATATATAGAAATGGGGATCACTTAGTATTGGTTTGGAGTAGTTTTTTGAGAGGTTGTCTATAGAGATTCCCTCCTCAAATTGTTTTTTATGTGATGTGATGGTGAGACCCACCGTAAGTGAGAGGGGTGCAGCTACTATGTTGTGGAATTATAGGATATGTGAATCACACCCAATTGAGAGGTTGGTGGCACTGTTATTTTATAAGAAAGGATGTGATATTTAAATTGGTATATGACCCAACCTAGAGAGAGTGGGTAGTGGGAAGGAATTGGTTGAAACCCTATTAAGGTTCGTTTTTTTCGAAAACAAGGAGAATAGTGTACAATATAGTATAAAATATAGAACATAGTAAACATATGTATCATCTCGTTGGTATGCCTCACTTGATGACATGAATTCACCAACACAGACGGTTCAAACCCTACCTGGCCTAACTATGGGGTAGTATCCAAAATCAGAAAAAGATCCATACTAAGGGCCACTAGACGGAGTGAAATACTAATCTAGTGTAACAACCTTTCACAAAAAATACTCTCTCTATTCAGGTTTCTATCACAAGTCTATAGTGGGGAGAGATAATCAAGATCAAACAAGTAACCAACCACATATACATGTGCCACACATACAAGAATCACACACAATAATCACGCCAAATCATAATTAATATCAATATTGTCAATAAATGAAAACATAATTAACTCATGAAAAATCAATTTTACCCACCTTAAGGAGGAGGAACTAGTGGCGGAGGAGTAGGAGGCGTCAACAGTGGAGGAAGCACGAAGGAAGCGCAGAGGTAGTGTGGAGGCATCAGAGGGAGTAGAGGCAGCTCAGAGGCAACGAAGGAAGTAGAGGCAACAGAGGTAGTGGAGGCATCAGAGTAGGTGGAGGAGGAGGAGGAGGAGGATCCACGACAAGAGGAGGAGGAGGAGAAGTAGGTGCTGGAGGAGGAGAATGAGGCGGCAGACGTGGAAGAGGAGGAGGAGAAGGAGGCAGTGGCAGAGAGGAGGCAGCGACAGAGGCGCAGGGTAGGGCTTCCACGATTGACAGGGTTCGGGGAGGAGGAGCCGCAACAAGAGGAGGAGGAGAAGTATGTACCCGAGGAGGAGAATGAGGCAATGTCCGCGACAAAGGAGGAGGAAAAGGAGGCCAAGACAGAGAGGAGGTAGCAGCGGAGGCGCAGCGTAGGGCTTCTGTGAAATCTTGACAGGGTGCGAGGAGGAGGATGACCCGATGGCACTTATAAATCCCACGTGGACCTTTATCAGTTCTAGTAAAAAGCACTGATAAAGGGGGCCTTTATCCGCGCTAAAATGAAAAGCGCTGATAAAGACCCCTTTTATCTGCACTTTTTTAGTGCTGATAAAGGGTGTCTTTATCAGTGGGTTTTATTTTAGCACGGATAAAGACCCACTTTATCAACACTTTTTTAGCACTGATAAATCAATACATTATCAGTGCTAATAAAAGCGATGATAAATGTATAAATTTAATAATTTGTTTATATTATTATATATTTATTTAAAATGATATTTATGATAAATATATATATATTTATTCATAATTATAACTCTAAATAAATATATCCTTATTTATACTTATAAAATTATTTGAAATGTATATATATATATATATATCATTTAAAATATAATAAAATATATATTTATTTTTAAAATATAATATAATTTTAATTAATAGTGTACATTTTTTAGAACATATATATTATATGGGTAACATAATGAATTATAAATCAATAACACATCAACGTGATATGTAATTATAATCTATAAATGAACATTATTCATGCACATATATGATCACATAACATATACGCATGATATATTCCTTGACCCCAATTCATTGAAAAACACATATATATTCAGTAATTTTAATTATACATATATATTAAAAAGTATTATATATTTAAAAATAAAACAAATACATTAAATATAAACAAATATATTAAATATATATATTAAATATAATGAATTAAGAAATCTAAAAACATAATGAATTAATAAATATAATAAATATTATAAATCTAATAAATATATTTATTATTAATATTATAATTATTTAATTATATATATATAGTTATAACATGTGTTTTTTATTTAATGTACACAATAAACATTATCAGCACTAAGAAAAGCGCTGATAAATTTAACCTTTATCAGCGCTAAGAAAAGCACTGATAAAGGTTACACCTTTATCAGCGCTTGTTTTAGCACGGATAAAGGGTACATTTGTCAGCGCTTTTTTTAATGCTGATAAAGTCCTACCGCTTTATCAATTCTTTTCCATTTGCGCTAATAAAGGTAGGCACCTGCCTTGCCCAATTTTGTGGTAGTGGAAGTTGATGCTCAAGATACACTGGAGTTGGTAATGAACATGTTTCATAAGTCATTGTGGAAGAGGTAGTTCCTAAAATACATGTACTACATAGGAGTACAATAGAGGTAAGGGAACTAGATAGACATCGTTTCCTTGTCACTAGGGATGGTGACTCATTATTCATGGACAATGATAAACCTATCTCCTACAAGTAAGTAGTAGAGAGATGAGAAGCTTCTTGTTTGGTGCCACTTGACTATGAGAAAAAATAAATATTTCAAGGGCCTACATCCTTCTACACCACCCCATCATGTTTTTCTAAATCTTGTGGTGTATGGATGAGGCATATAACATATTATTTGGATTTTTTGAGATGAAATTTAGTTATATCATAATTTATTTATGTGAACTGTAGTTTGCGATGTGGGAGAGCAGTTCATGCGATCAATTTTTTATGTCCAGAGGGATGTGAAATCAGTTGGTGATTCTATTAAAGTAATAATAAATCAATTTCAATGATTAATTTAAAGAATAAAAATAATGAGGAATGTTTGAGAGAAATAAATAATTAAATTCATCATGAATTCTAGTATGCTTATAAGATATCTAGTCCTCAATAGTGGTAGTTGGGTGTTAGAGTGATGATAGCTATAGATGAGCCTAACATTAGGTTGATGCCCATAATTTTTTCATGAGCTATATTATATCATATATGTTTTTTGTCTTCCAATTATTCCATACTCATGTTGGTAGGGAAACTGATACCCAGTGGACTCTGGAAGGGTGTTTTCACTAATATCTAGGTTAGTGAGAAATGGATGGCTGACTACCCCCTCTTTCCCCTCTGTCTTCTCTTGGTACTATTATGTGCTGGTATGCACAATGGTTACCCTTTTCACATATGTGTATAAAGGGTTGTAATAGATTGGGGTTATTTTCAACACATATGTCTATGGATATATCATCCTATGGATTATTATAGTTTTTTCATGTAGAGATTGTGATGTGTTGAGGTATAATACATGACATACATGTTGTGGTGGATCTTAGGAACTACTTGGTTACTAACTGGAGATGTGGCATGGGATGGTGAGATAAAGTGATGCAGAAGGTTCATGGTATGTTATGAGATGATGGAATTCACAAGTTGCATGAGATGTTTTTTTTATCATAGGTTCCTTTCATATAGTTTTTTTTGAGAGATGCATTAGGCAGTGTGATGTTTGGGTAGAGTATAAAACTAGTGTTGATGTGGTAGTGGGGTACCTTCTTTTGATATTATATTATATGATGTCTAGTATGAGATATTTTATGAGATATATGCATGGTGAATCTTGGAATATAGTATACTTGCTTAGGTGATGAGTTAGATTCACTTTTTTCAATTGGATTTAGTATGCTTTCTTTATCTTTTGTAGGAGAGGCTATGAAGATGAAACTAAAGTGTATACCTAAAATTCTAACCTTACATCCTTATGAACCATTTTTCTGGTATAAAGGAGTTGGTTAGTGATCTGGGTGAACATTATTAGCTCATGGTGGCTATTCAAGAGTTGTTTTGGATTTTTGGTTACTATAGATGATATCTTTTGTTACTTTTAGATCTCTTATAGTTGTTTAGATGTATGAAATTACATGCATGTACTTTAGTTTTTATTAATATTATCTTTATCATGAGTTTTTTGGTGTTTCTATATTATCAACCATTTCTATTATATTATAGCATAATTCCTTCTATCTTTGTATATTTTATACCCTCGATGATTTTTTCGAACTCATGTCTTATTGGAGGTGCAATCCAAGTGTCATTATATCCCTTCTCCCATTATTATCCAAGGAGGGGTACCCTTGGGGGGGGGGGGTGGGTGGGTAATGATTTAGTGGTATCAGAGGATTATATTAAGATATATGATAGAGTATAGAGGTTATTACCAGTGTGGTAAATATGAGTCAATAGGGAAATGATGTTAGTTGAGTTTAGTATGTGATGTAATTAAGGAGGATTGTATTGGAAATAGGTATTTAAGAACCCTTGTGATCAATTTTATGAACCTTTAAGTTCACTAATCCTACTAAGATAAGTGATACTAGTTGTGGTCTAGAGGCCTAGGAAATGATCTTACATCATTATTCTTTGAGTGTTTTCTTGAAATGGGTAGACCATGGAATTATATTGAGAAATAAATATATAAATAAATAAATATATAAATAATGTTAAATATTTCATGATATAGGTTTAGAAGTCTATAATAGTTTGTTCTTTTATTGGTATGGATCAAGGTTGACATTCTGGTTAGGTTTTCACAGATGATGTTACCCAAGACGTGACAGTAGATCACCATTTGGTTGAGGTCAACAATGATTAATCTTAGGGTAAGAAACTATAAGAGCTTCAATACCAGAGTCTTCATAAGTATATGGGATCCATTTTGGGCTCATTGATATAGGACTAATTCAAAAATCTAGACATACCTTCAGTTCTATCCAATCATAGATGGAGAACTGAGTTTATTTGGTGGTGATGATGCTATGGAAGTGGTGGTTCTTATTCCTTAAAGATCAATAGAGGTCAATAGTATCCTGAGAGAAGTTATGAAACTAGTTTTGAGTAGAGTTTATTTCTTTGACCATGATGGAGGAAAATATCTAGGAGTTGGTTACCCTTCAACATGGGTGCTCTAACATGCATGAGTTTAGAATACATTTCAAGAACCTTATCTCATATACTCCAAAAATATTTCAAGAATAAGAGTATTTGATGAGGAATTTTTATTAGACTTTTCATAAAGTGATCTAGATCTTGGTCACACCATTTATTCTTTAAATATATCTCAAGGCATTGGTGATAGTAGAGGTTATTAAGAGGACACTGTATTGGACAAGATCATCAAAAGAGGGGATTTATTAGGATTCCATGTGCAGCAGAACTATGGTTTAGGGTTCCCAATTTCATTGATATAAGGTATTTTGGATAGAATTGGGTAGGTCTTAATCCTAATCATCTCAGTTATATGGTGGTATAAGATCTTAGTCCTATTGAAAGGGACTAGACATTGGTTTTTCATGTAGAGAAAGAGCTCCTCAGTGGTGAGAGTTCCCAAAGTTTTTGAGCTGGTAGTTTTCAAATTGGGTTTCCACTTTAAGTTCCTCCATTGTGGTAGTTTTATCTTAGGTAGATGCTTTATCATTGGACCAAATGAGAGGATACGGGGTAGGAAGAAGACAACCTCATGTTCCTCATCAACCTCAAAAAGTATACCACGACCTTGGAGGTGTTATCTATTAAGGTCATAAAGGTTTTGGATAGCTGCATTCTCTAGAGTTTCAGCTACCAGGTGAGATATAGATCATTCATGGTACCATTTTCTTTTTTTCTAATTGACTGAATTATTTGTTTTATTTAGGATATATTATATCCTTTATATCGCCTTCCCTAGTATATTTTTTAAGAATTGATGTGAAGAGGCTTTCAATTCCCTTAGTGCTGACTGTGATAGCTATATGATAAGCTTATCAATATGAATTTTATAGAGAGTTTGAGCTAGTTCTGGGGTAGAACTTCGATTAGGGAGACTTTATATGTTTACAGATATAGCCATACAACATCATACTTAACATGGACTTTCTATATTTAGTTTGGACCATTGTAGATTACTTTAGAAAACATATCATGTTCTGTGGTACTGATGGAGAGTCTACAGTTTTACTTGGTGAGTGAGATCCTTAGATGGGTCAGAGGCATGTTTGATATTTTTATTCCTTGATGACAGTGCTGAGGTAGAGTTCATTGGAAATTTGGTTAACAATGTTTCCTAGTGTTGTTGGAAGAGTTTCATATATTTCCTAACGATGTTATGGAGTTACTCCCTCAACGGGAGATTGAGTTTGGGATAGATCTATTGTCAAGTGCTTCTATGATCTCAATGTTTATATATAGGATGGTACCTTCATAGTTTCAGGAAATGAGGGTAAAGAGTGATGATCTTTAGAGTGAGGCTTTATTAGGACAAGTGTATTACATGAGTTAGAAAATTTTCAATTTGTAAATAATGTTGATGGAATTCTATATCTTTGTATCGATTTACATAACTTGAATCAGGTAACAATGAAGAATCGTTATCTCGTTCTTTGGATTGATGATATATTCAATGAACGGTAAGGGGTTAATTATTTCTCAAATATCGATCTATGGTTGGGGTATCATTAGATGATGGTGAAGTATGAGGATATATTAAAGACTGATTTCCAATTTCATTATGTGAATTATGTGTTTGTTATGATCTTGTTCGGTGTAAAAAAACACTTTAAAAGTGTTCACAGGTTTGATGAATGAAGTTTTCAAAGAGTTATTAGATCAGTTTGTGGTGGTTTTCATTGATAACATCCTTATGTAATCCATGTCCAAGTAAAAGAACACAACAAATCTATAGTAAATATTTGGATTTATTCATAATTAGTAGCTATTTGGGATGTTTTCAAAGTATGATTTATGGGAACATGAAATTTTCTTCTTAGGAAATATCTTATCCTAGTATGGAGTAGCTATAGATCCTTTACAGATTGAGGTAGACACTTTTTGGGAAGACTATAAGATTGTTGCATAGTTAGACAATTTCCTTGGTCTTATAGGGTATTATTTGAGATTATGACCTAACTTTTCTCAAATTAAAACTCCTCTGATAGCCTTGAAAAAATGGTAGGTGTTCTTATTGACTAACCACTACCATGAAGTTATTGAGTATCTAAAAGGGAAGCTGGTTAGAACCCATATACTTCATTTTATATAAGAGGGAGTTTAGTTTGAGGTATTCTTTGATGCTTTATGTCTTGTATTGGGTAGTATATTGATATAGAAAAATAATTTCATTGTTATTGGTATCCATAGTATTATGTCCATGAGTGTGACTATTCCACACATGATCGTGAGTTGGAAGTAGTCATGTTCACCTTTAAGTTATGGTAAAATTACCACATTTGAAAGTGTTTTTTGTTTTTCAAAAATTAAAATAGAATGAGGTATGTCTTCTTCCATTGCGATATTCACTTGTGAAAATGATAGTGGATAAAATTATTATAGAAATATGACTTCATTATTTCATATACACTAAGTAAGGGTAATATTGTAGCTAATGCACTAAGCAGTAATCCACATAAAGTTGTTATGAATGAGTTTGTAGATACCTGGAGAATTATGGAAGAACTATCAATGATATATCTTAATATTGAAGATGTTGGTGTTAGAAGATTAATTTTTTAGATGATTGTACAATAATATTTTGTGAATCAGGTGGAGGATACCAATCTGGGGGATTCTGAGGTGGCATTGTGGAGAGACCAAGTTGCCTTTGGTGATACTCCAATAGTTGGTTTGTGGATGAAAAAAACCATGTTTTTTTATAGATAAGGATTTTCATTCATTAAATGATGTGAAAGGTGGTTCTATATGATTTACATATATTATGCTTAACAACGAATAATTACATGATGATATTGTTCTATTCTAGAAGAGGTCAGTTTTTGTGTGTTGGGATGATGCATTCAGTTAAATAGTATCAGTTTCATTGTTTAGTCTACCATGAGGTTATGGCTAAACATTGTGTTCAAAATAGTATTATCTAGTTATTAGATATTCCTTAGTTGAAGTGGGAGTAAATTCCAATGGACTTCATCATAAATTTTTCTCAATCTAAAGGAGTCTATGATGCTATATTTGTGATAGTGGACTGTTTTAAAAAGTCATCTCACTTCTTTGCAATCAAAGAATAAGGCTTAGTGGAGGTTTTTTTGGGGAAGTATCTGGAGGAGGTGGTGAGGCTTCACGAAGTCCCTGATTCAATCATCTTTGATCATGATCCTAATTTTACCTCCAAGGTGTGAATAGGTCTCTAGTATGATTTTGGATCTCACTTATTGCACATTAATTATTTTAATCCATATATACATTGTCAGAAAACATAAAACATTCAAACTCCTGAGGACATGATGCATTATTGTGTTCTATATTTTGGAGGTTTTTGAATGAAGAACCTACCATTGGTCATGTTTTTTTTACAATAACAGTTTTCAATCCACCATTGGCATAACAACATTTGAATATTTTATGGATGACCTTTCTAATCTTCATTTCTCTGGACCAGGGTTAGAGAGTTACCAATTATTAGGCTATAACTAGTGAAAATAATGAAATAAATGATTTAGATGATTTTTGAGAGGATAAACGTGTTGAAAGTTTGTCAGGATTCTTATTCTAATCATAGGATAAAATCTATAGTGTTTAATATTGGAGATATTATATTCCATAAAGTGACTCCTTTTCATGGGTGATGAAGGTTCTGGTCATGGGATTAATATATCTCTCTTGTTTATTGTAACTTTATTTGTTTTTGGCTCATATTAGAGCCAGGAAGTATCATATAACACTTCTCCCATAGATGATATAGATAAATGATGTATTCTATGCATCACAGTTTCCCCGTTATCTTCATGATGACATTGACATCATCTATTGCAATGAGATCAACGTCGATGATGATAATACCTTCAAGGACAATCCAATGGAGATCTAGGATCCCCAAGAGAAGGTATTTAATAGGTGTGATATTCCCTTAGATCCTGTCATGTTGAGACATGGTGGTGTGGAGGAGAGTACCTAGGAATTTGTGTTAAATATCCACACGATAATCCATTATTTTGTATCAGTGTATTGTTTTTGTTGACCATTTTATAATTTTGAGATTTTTTTCTCTTATTTGATTACTTATTTATGTATTTTCACTTGTTTAATGTGTGTCTCCCCCAAGAGAATCTTTGTTATATGGTTTATGGTTATGCTTAGTTTTGAAAATTTTCCCAGGATTAGGTGGTTGTTCTCTTATGATGAGGAGATTCTGGAGAGGTATCTCATATGATGAATATTCGAACAACCTCTATTTCTTCCCCTATCATTGGGTTTGATTTAAAATTTTCAAGGGTGATAATTATTTGAGTGTTATTTGATACAAGGAAAAATATCCTTATATCTCATTTCTTGTCATGTTTCTAAATTATGTGGTTCTTGGTGGAGTCTTAGATCATGTTCATTGGAGTTTGGGAGATGAAATCTCATTGTAGGAGAATTTTATGATTTGAAGTATATTTACAGACATAAGAGATAAATTCATGGACCAAATAGGAAACTCATATCCTAAGAAAGGCGGTTCACATGATGTGACTCAAAATATGAACCATGGTTCATGAAGTAAAATGGTGGGGGAATAGATTTGATAAAATTTTCCTCCAAAACTCAGGATGAGAACATGAATTTCATGATGGTAAATGATCCTTGTTTTTTGGATTGAGGTGATGATTTTTTTGGTGAGTCTTGAAACTCAAGCCATTTTCAACATGAATTAAACATTCACACTATGGATCTTTATCTGATAGTGTTCCTATAGGTATAATCTTACCCTTGGCTTTTTGTAAAGACCATGGAATTATCCCGAACCCTAGGTGACCAGGGAAGCATTCTTAAGTCCTTTTGAATCCATTTTGATATGGATTGATACCTATATTCCCATGTCAGAACCATGTGGATATGAGATGATTTCCACTATTTATCTTGTGGTTCTTCTATATTTGGGTTTTCCCCTACCATGTTATCTTGATATGTTATGGTGGTTGATCTCTTTCATTTTTATGGAGTAATTTTTATGTTTGTTGGTGTAGTTGTGGCATGGAATCATTTGAGGGTTGGAGATTCCATGTGGTAGAGGATATCATAGATCCACATCATTATTCCTTTCTCATTTTAGTAATGTTGAAATCTTTGAGGTAAGGAATTCCTCACTTCTCCTATTATTTTATGTTTAATCATTTTATCTTTCTTAAACTCTTTGGTTGATGTTAAAATTAAACTTAATAAATATTAAACCAGATTAATGAACGATTTTGGTTCATGGTTGTAGTGATCACATGTTATTCCACCATGATAATGATTTTATTCTCATGTTTATCGATAGTGCTCCATTTATATTTATGCTTTTATTTTTCATGTTGTTTTGATGAAAATGGTTAAAGAACATAAATTCTGTAATGTTTATTGGAAAAATAATTAATGATACATGTTATAATGTAAGAATTATTATTATAATTTTTTTAGAAATAAAATTAAGATTGATTCATGTTTAATTAAAAACTTTCTTTGTTCTGTTAATGGAATTTTTTAAACAATGAAAAGATAGAATTCTAACCGAGGAAATAATAATGAAGCATTTTTTAATTAAATTTTCTTCCATAAAGTTTTATGACACTAAACGTTATTCATCGAAGAATATTTAAATAATTTATAGATTTTAATTTCTAATAACTTAGGATACCTATGGTTTTAACATGTGATAAATTAATTGGTTTATCCTAGATGTTAAATAACTGGTTGTAAGATAAAGATAAATTTTTGAGATGAGTGAGCCTATTTTCTTGTAAAGCCTAGTTGCCTTTCTTTTAGAGTATAGATGCATTTCTATCTTTTTAAATTTTACTTAATACCTTGTGTGTTTTATATGGATATGGGACATAATATAATATGTGATGTGAGACTGGGATAGCTTATGGTTGACAAGACATACGCAGGGAGGCTCATGTTTTTGGTAGAAGTTGATGCCTGAGATGGTGGGATGCATAGTGATATGAGTGGTGGTGTCAGGGATAAAACGATGAATTGTGGAATGGGTTGAAGTTGGGATTCACCATTGTTAGGATTAAATTTGGGATTATTTTTTGATAATATCCTAATTAAAAGTACCAATGGTATAATTTCTTATTTACCTACATTCCAATCCCCACATCTTGAGGAAACTGGTTGTTATTAGTTGTGCATATCTTTTTATGGAATATTAGGATGATTACTATAATACCTAGAATTATAGAATTATAATTAATAATAAATTATTTAACCCATGGGGTTAGTTATTGAAAAAAATTATTCAAATGATGATAATCTTGAGAAACCATGAGATCTATTTATTTATGCATAGAGGGCATGGAAATCAGTTGGTGGCATTGTTAAAGTAATGATAATAATAAACCTAATGAATAATGTTTAATAGAAAAATATAAATAAATTATCCTTTAATTGTTGTATGCTTATAGGATATATATTACTTAGCTGTTGTAGCTGGATGTTAGAGTGATGATTGGTGTAGTTGAGCTTAAGACTAGGTTGATGCCCATAGTGTGGTTGTGAGCTATATTATGTATAGTATGATCTATGTTTTTATATGATACTCACCAATGCTGGTAGATATACTGACACCCAGTGGACTAGAAGGGGGGGGGGGTGGTGATGTTTTCTCTAATATGTAGGTTAGTATGGAACGAATGGCTAGCAACCCCCTATTTCCCCACTCACATATTTTGTTAGTATTATATACTGGTATGCACGATAGTTACCTATGTGTATAGAGGGATGCAATGGCTTGTGATTATTTCACACACATGTATCTATGGATATTGTATCCTATGTATTATTATAGTTATTTCATGTATGGGTTGTGATGTATTCAGGTATAATACTTGACATATGGGATGCAGTGGATCCTAGGAACTACTTAGTTACTATCTGAACATGTAGCATGGAATTATGAGATGATTTGAGGCACATGGTTCATGGTATGTGATGAGATGATGTGATGAATGAGATGAATAAGGTGTTAATTTAGCACAGATGTCTTCAAGTCGACTTACTTTTAGAGAGAGATGGATTGGGACATGTGATTTTGGGGAATAGTGAAAACCCATTGTGGAAGTGGTAGTGGGGTATATTTTTTATATATTATATTATATGATCTCTTATATGTGGCAATTGGTAAGATAAAACCATGGTGAGGATGGGAACATAGTTTACCTTCTTAAGTGATGAGTTAGCTTCACTTGTTGTTCACTAGGCTTTGGTATTCTTTATTTATATTTTTTCTGAGAGGATCTAGGGAGGATCCTTCTGAGTAAACCTATTATGATCAACCTATGTCATTATAAACTATTTTTAGTCTAATATATGCTAGTTGGAGATCAAACTAGATATTACTATCTCATTGGGGTTGTTTAGAAGTTGTTTAGGATTTGTGGTTGATGATGAGGATATCTATTATTATTTTTATTTTTCATTAAATTATTTATATGTAAGAAATTAAATTAATTTACTTGGATTCTTTACTTTTATCTTGAGTTGGAGTTATTGGGTGGTTCTATCTTATCCATCGTTTCTCTTATCTTAGAGGGTAATGCCTCCCATATGTGTGTATGATATACCATCAATGCTTATCACTAACCAATACACTATTAGATGCATGTTTCAAGGATCATTATCTCCATTATCTCATTTAAAAACTGTAAGGGATACCTTTTTGGTGAGGGGTTCATGACATATATTATTTTAATGTTTAGAGTATTTACAATGTTCCACCCCGCTCACTTATAAGTGGACCCTTCACTCCATCACATTTTCACACTCTTTGAAAAATTTACTTAACCAAATTCTAACCCCCCCCAAAAAAAACTCTTAGAAACATCTTATAGATCTTATTCTCATTAAATTATTACTATTGTATGGCATAAACCATTTAGTAAAGCATAACTCCCAATAGGTGAGGTGAGATGTTTTAATTACTTTTCTATTTTTTAATTTTTTTCTTCCACTTCCTATAAATATATCCAAACCAGGATAATATAATAGAGTTAGTTTCATTAATGAACTGATATTTTATTATGTAAATGGTATACCCATTATCTACCTTCCTTTTAACATTTCTGAAATAAAGGAAATGTCACCCATGTTATGTGTGGACTACCACCTCCAGGGATCTTTACATTATTTTATCATCACCACCTTTCATGTAAAGTTATAAAATATATATTTAATGAAGAAATATTATCCTCAGGAAATAATTTTTATTCAATAAATATAAACCATTATCTATCTTCCTTCCCTATGATTCATTAGAAAATGAAAATATTTCTCATGTGTACACACATACCACCACCACCTTGAATGATGTATTTAATTTCACAACACCACCTAAAATGGATGCTTATACTATAGAATTCAATGAATTTATATGATATTTATAACATGTTTATGATTTTTATTAGTTATATACATATTTTTATTCCCTAATAAAATCAATTTTTTTATGGAATCGAAATTATAAAAAAAGAAATTTTTAATATTTTCATATGAATCTTTACCATAAGTTCCATGAAGTGACCATAGAACAAAATAAGTATTAAAAAAATACTATATACCTTAATAAGAAATTTATATATGACTAAATAATTTATATAAATTGATTAAAAATACTATTACAGTAAAATAGGGAATGAATAACTGAACTACCAAAAACCAATGATTAGTATTCACTGAAAACAAGTGGTAACTATGTAATCAATGAACATAAAATATTAATATAAATGTTAATGAAAATTAATAAGGTTAAAAAATAAATTACTAATAAATTTTATCTTATTATACAAGAAGTTAAAATATGTGTAAGTAAGAAGGGATTATAGGTAAGGGTTTCTCTTCTCAAACTTCCTTCATTGAGATATGTTTTAAATTAAGAACCTTTTTCCGTTATATGGTCTATATTAAACCTATTTAAAATATTATATCTTGATACAATATTAAATAATTATCATTAAATTTTTATTTAAATTTATCTCTTTCAATTGTTTTATTCGAGTATTATAAAATCCAAACGGGTTTATTACGAAATGTCACCTTTATCAGGACTATTAATGTTTCAATTTCAATTTGGTCAAAATTTATATTATTTCTTTCATAAAACCTATATATTTTATTCTACTCTAGTTATGTTTTTTTATTTTTAAGTATTAATTCCATTTTCCCCTCTTTGGTACTTACAACCATGGAAATATTGTTTATAACAAAAGCTGACCTTATTTATCCTTTTTTGGTTGGGAAATTTTATCTTCAATATCCATTTTCTTTATTTTGTTTCAACAATATTATATATATATATATATATATATTTTATAAATGTAAATTAATGTTAATTTTGACTTTCTATTCGAAAGTTTAAAAGGAATATTTTACATGTTTTCCATACAAGTCATTTTTACTTTATTTACAAAAGTGTGAAAATAATATATTTTTAACATTTTCTTTGTGATAAAATTTTCCCAATTTCATTCCCATTCATAAATTTTTATATTCCTTTTATTGTTTTTATAGTTTTAAAAATTAATTTATATTCCTTTTTTTATTTTTTTTTTCAAAATAATTTTTTTATTATTATAAGAGTTTTGTAAAGTGATTTGATTACACTTTTATAAATTTTTATCTTTCACTCCACATTTTTTATCATTAACATTATTTATTTTTATGGTTTAATTATAATTGGTAATTAATACTAGAATACATTAGTGGAATACCTAAGGATAAATCCAAATATTGGTCTACATCCTGAAATCTTGATAAAGTAAGAAATGTGTGTGGTTTCTTATATGTTGATACCCGGTATGGATACAAACAAGGGGATGTATGATTTAGAATAAATGAAACTATAGGAAATAACTTGGATAAGGTTGGATGGATTTTTAATGAATCTTCACTAAGTTAAAAACTAGTATACCTAACTTCACACGTGGCTGGACACTCCTAAGTTGTATACTTTAGATATTTCATAAGATTATTATGGACTATTGTACTCATGGTATGAAATAATCTACCTCTTAATCTATTATTCTATAAAACCATTATAATTTTTTATTTATCACAAAAATTTCATAAAAATATTTTTCATCTATGTAAAAATAAATTAATGTTTCTTATGCTTCATAAGGCATGTGTTCTAATGATATCATCAAAATTATTTCTCTAGATGGTTTAAGATAACATCTTAAGGATATTTTTATGAAACACATTTCTTTCCCATGAGTTAGTTAAGATAAACTAGAATTATATATGGTTTCATGTTCAGTAAATTTTACCTTACAACTCTTATTTTTTATGAACAGATGGTCATATTTCCTCTCTTGTAAATTAATAGTCCATACCTCAAATTGTTCATATGGTTTATGTTCTCTATTACTCTCCATATCTCAATGGATGTTATTTTTTCTCCATAATGTACACGTTAATTAATCTCATGAATATATTATATATAAATTACATTATTTAAATAACTATATATCCATTTATTTATATTCTGGTAACAACTTTTAAATTGAAGGGAACTTACAAAGAATGTTATTCCACTTGTTGACTGGGTAATTATTGATAATTAATATATTTTTTATTTCAGAAAATATAATTATTGATTTTTTAAGATATTTGATTATGTATTGTTTTTTAATTCCTTTCATATGATGAATTAATTGGTATTATTTAGTAGTGGTTAGGAACTAAAATTATATAGCCCTTCGATATATCGATAGGTCTCATGAGACAAATTAGTTTGGGTTTTCAGTGTATGACTTACCTATTTATTTAAAATGTCTTAGAATATGAACTTGATGATAAGAGTAAGATGTATACCATTTTAAAATCCATCATTTTGTAATATATTTTCGATTCCCGTGTAATAATTTACATTTTTATGTTATTTATGAATATAATTCAACAAAAATTTATTTTGGAATATTTTATTATTATATATCTCTTCTATATTTATCATGAATTGACTATTCTATGATAGCTTCCACTATAATCCAAACCATAATAACCATTTGAGCCCACCCCTTATTGCATTTCCATTTACCTATGTTATAAATAATATTGATAAAAATGATATATCTAGTGATAATTGTGTGTGGAGAATTTTTGGGAGATTTTATAACTTATTATGGAATAATAAAATCCTGGTATAGTGGAAAAATTTCCACTAGGTGATAAAGGTATTCTGTTTTTAAGGTAATGGTTTTCTAGTTCTCTAAATTTATAAACCTAAAATTAATTGGGTATGTTAGTGAATAAATATTTATTAATTATATTTAAATTATGAATTTTTGTATTTTGGTTATGTGAGTTGGCGTCAAAGCTAGAAAATATTGTATGTATTTTTAGCACTATAACTATGAGTGAAAATATTAAGGTGTTATAGATAGGTTTATAGAGATAGTTACTATAGTGGAATATTATTTAGTGAATTTCAGGAATTACTATTCACGGTGGCTCATATAATTTTCAAAACATGTCATTAGTTTGATGACTAGAATTTATGATGGGTTGAAAAAGGATGCTTATGATATTTGGGTATTTTACTAGTACGAGTGGGGTGATTGTGAGACAATAACCAGCCAAATGACTAAAAATTGGATCGAAAATTAGATCTTTGTGGACAATAGGGTTAATAAGAGATAGGTTAGAAGAATTATCATGGATAGTAAGTATTGTGGTGGGAAGGTTCTAACACCCCCCATATTTTGAGACATGTTTTTTTTAAAATTCTTGCCAAAACTTGTTGTTTTTAGGCTATTTTTGGGGTCCTAAGATTTGATTTCAGGGAGTTTCTATTGGGTTATGATGAAATTTTACTACATTAAGAATATTTTATCATGATAGGAGGAATCATGGAATAGTGATAGGCTATGTAAGATAAATATTTTTAGATTAAGTGGCTAGTCATGCTATAATGGGATCCATTGAACTGTTAGGATCCTACATGAGATTAAATTTTAGATTACGTGGTTAGTCAAATCAAATACCATGAATCATTCCTTGCAGGCTTACTCGATTGCATGTGGTTTTACCATGAATTTCCCAAAAATTACCCGATAGGCTCAAAAATTTACTGATAATACCCTGGAAAGGGGTGTTGTGTTGTGATGAGGAGGTTCATGATGAAACTTAACCCTAGGATAAGGTGACCATGGTTTCTAGGTTCTAATATAGTATAAGGCTTTTCACCATGAGGCATGTTACCATGATAATTTTTTTAATGACTCTTTTTTAGGTTTCGTAGTTATGGGAAGTTGTGTTATGATGCATAAGGTCACACTACAACCTAACCTTGTAAAGTTTTCAAGATGCCATGGGAAGAAGTGTTATTCCATGATGGAGGGTATTTATGGTGAAATAGTTACCTATTATATTATTTTAATAGGGGAAGAATTTAAATTCTTCTACCTCATTTTAAAAACCTTAGTCAAGGTGTTCTTATTGGGTTGAATTTGGAAAAGGGGGAGCACCCCCTTCTCTTCTTCTCCCTCCCCTTTATCCTATATGGATTCTTAGTGACATGGGATGTTTTTATTTATCAATTTGGTAATTTTATACCTATTTATACGTTACTTGTTCCCCATATAAATTTACTTATAATTTTAGTGAAAATTATCTAGGGACTTGATGTAGATTCGACTAGAGAATGGTAGAGTCGAATTAATATAATGTGGATTTTTTGGATGTATAGACAAGGATATGGGAGAATGAATGTTCATGGTTGTAAGTGGATTTGATTAAGGTAATTCATTACCATAGATATTACTTAGTTTATTGAAAATTATAATTTAATTAGTTTAAAACATTGAGTGAGATGTTAGGTATTTGATTCAAAGTAGTATCAACGGTATACTGGAAGTGAACCATACCATATTTCCTAATGAATTAGCCTAATTATAACACCTAGTGAATTATCCATCATTTATAAAAAATGAATAATTATTAATTAGTTAGTTAAATTAATTATAAATTGTTTATAATTAATTTGGAATCCTTTTGAATGAGAAAGGGGCTCAAGTTTGATGATGACGCTTGGTGACTACTTGGCCAAGGATGGGGAAATAATGGTTCATATGATAACTTTGTGGTTGAGTTTAGTGGTAACTAATATTATCCCACCTATGTTTTTTCATATATTTCATAGACTATCAGTGTGGGTTAGTGGGTGTGAGTGACCCAAGTGGGAATTGTGAGGGTATTTTTTCATATAAGGACAATCTAGGTGTTATATGGAAATCTTAGTGTTCCTATAAAAGTTATGGATTTATTATTTATACATTAGTGTATAATTAATTTACGTGATAGGATTCTATAGAAATAAATGGAATCATGTATAGTGAACATTCTTGAACTATGGGTCTCACGACCCAAGAGGGTTTTGTTTTTGGTTTTTGGTGTTCACATTGAGATATTGATAGGGGTGATTATATTTATTTATTATGTAATTATTTTTATAATATGAAAACTAGACTGAACATGTTTGAGTGACTTGGTTAGGAACTAAAGGTATTTTATTTATCTCTTGAGTATTGAGTTGCGATACCTAGATCGTGGTAGGTTCCTCAAACCATAGGGGTTGACTATGTGGCCACTGGTGGAAACCAAGACTTGGGAAGTGGGGAGATACATAGGGAATAGAACCAAGGAAGTTTCATGGTCCCTAGCTTATATTATGACCCTTGTATTCCATTATAGAGTGTTACATAGAGATGAAAACACACATAATTGTTAGGATTAGTGGTTAGATATAATTTAAGAGAATAATTTATTCTGATGAGTACCACTTTGGAATTACCCATATACTATGGGTAGTTATATGAGATCCTATGATGATACATGAATAATGGTCTTCATGAATGAATTCGAGGCATGGGAATTCATGGGTATATTTATCCTAGTAAGAAATCTGGTCAGTGAGATCAATTCCTTAAGTGATGACTAGTTCACAATGGAAGCAATATGTGTTTATGTTTTTTTGTTTATAATTATTAGTCATTCACTCACATTCATATTCTCATGGGGATGGGTTATTCACTTTGTGTGTATTATAAATGATATATCATTATCAAAATTGATGTTTTTGTTAGTGAATTTTACCCCTTATTCTGTAATCAGTGATTCTTCATTGACCAACACCATTGATATGTGATTCATTTTTCACTCAATGATGCATCATTCAGCAAAGTTATTGATGGGTTATGAACTATTCCCTAAAAAATTCCTAGTTTACCCATCTTTTTATGTGTGATACTTTTTCACTAGGATATGCCTCATTTTAACTAAATTTGATGTTTGATACATGTTCACCAAACAATGCCTCATTTACTAGCATTATTGATGGGATATTCTTATTTCACCATGTGATATGTCATTCTCACATTTTTGTGTGGTGATACATCATTCCCTGAGTGATATATTTTTTTCCATGACTATGATGAGTATAGTAACATGACATTAATTAGAAGTTATGTCATTTTCCCATTGTTGTTTGGTGATACATCAATCAACTAAAAATACTCATTTTATATGTGTTTAGTATTGTGATACATTATTCCCCAGATAACAATCCATTAAAAAATTTGGTATTAGTAGTACATTATTCACCCTCGATGAGGGATAGTGACATATCATTCACTTTATATATGAGTAAGTGAAATATATTTCACCATGATTAGTGTGTTGGTGATGCATCATTCACAGTTGTCTTATGACATGGAGATAGATTTTCCACCTAGATTTATTGAATTAGTGGAGATATATTATTCATACTTGTCATATTTTTAGACTATAAGAGTATAGACCCATTTAGGCTCTAGATCGAGTTAGTTTATGTTGACCATTCAGGTATATCTTTAAGCACCAAATGGGATATTTAGTGTATGTATGTGATATTTCACCATACTTTTCAATCATTATATGAATGCATACATATACTGGGTTTTATTATTGACACCATTGATATTCGAATACTTAGTGTTATACTCACACCCTACACAAGAACCATGGTGAACATGTAGATATTTTGATTGACTTATAAATCTATGAGATAAACCTAATATTGGTTGGGCAATTGAGCTCAATAGGGTTATAAAGATAGGGCCTTAGTGATGATGAGGAATGTGGTGAGTCTCCATTCAACAATTATTTTTAGTTATCTCATAATATATATTATTGAAATAGGGTTTTATTTCATTTTTTATGACTGTATGACATACTTGTACATATTATTATGGTATTACCATTTTAAATAGTTTTTTACATTATAATTCCATATATTTCACTCATTTATGATACTTATTATATTTTTTTATATTTTTTGTGATTTTTATGATGATAATAAAGGATATTTTCTCACCATGTGATACATTAGACCCTTGATGCTAGTTTGAAACATCTGGAATACTGGGAGGCACACCTAAGGTCATGTGGCACTATTGGTTTAACATTATTTAATTAGTTTAGGTTAGGATGTGACATTATACAAAATTAATGATCTTGAATTTTCCAATGTACCTTGGGATAATATTTACCTTATTTCCAAACCTCATGACTCTTTCTAGGGATTCATTCGAAGGTATTCATTATCTTTAAAATCAAACACCATTTCTATTTGATGAATTTCAACATAGAACCTCAGTTGACATTTTTATTCTTTAATGTGTTGGTGAATTGTTTAAAGCTTATCTTTTATATAATGTGCAAGTTAGTTTCCTGGTAAATTTCATTCATTAACTCCATCCCAATATATTTGATATTTTTATATCTTCACATATATATCTTCATATAGGTCCATCTTAATACTTAAGTAGATATTTTTGTTGTATGAAAGATTGGAAAATGGAATTTATTGATCCCAATATCCTTTAAAGTATATTAAGAAAGGGATTAGAATGTATTAAAGTTTTTGAAAGGGCCTTTTAGATTAACCATCGATCATAGGGATGATAGGCTATATCAAAGTATAAAAAATTGTTCTAGGTGTGTTGATGTCTCCTATAAATCATACAGGTGAACCTAGAATCTCAATCAGATATAATAGAAATTGGTTCACTATAAAACAACACTAATTTGTTGAAATATATCAAGGTGATAAGATGAATTCATATATAGATTTTTGTTTCATTTACTTAAGTATTTTAATTATTTTATTTGATAATTCACTTGGGGTGTGATTAATTTTCTATGAATGAGGCTTCATAGGGGTTAAAAGGAAGAACTTAAGAAAAAGTGCAGGATTCACCTATTACACATAGTGAACCATATATTCACAATGTGTAATAGGATTTCACATCATCCAGAATGTCATGATCCAAGTAATTAACCAAGTGGTCAAGAGAATAGAGAAATAAGAAAGTACACATCGTGAATGGCCAATACATGATGTGACTTCAGTCAAAACTATTTTTTGATAAATCTACTCTAGATGAAAAATTAGATGGCTAATACACATCGCGAGTCATCAGTACACAACATGTAAGTAGGAAAACCTCATAACTCAGGTGAGATACACGTGAGATACATGTTATATTAAAAAAACTGTAGATATCTACATGGACCGACATTACACAATGTGTAATATATTACATGTCGTGACCCATTTATCCTATTTATAAAGTAACCCCACATAAATTTTAAAATAATCCCATAGAAGAGTTATTTTTTGTTTTTTTCCATTTAGAGTTCCTTTGACTGTTTCCCTCTCAAACATAAATTTATTCATCATTTTTATATTTTATTTCAATACAAGAGATTTGGATTATGTTTTTATCCTCACTATTGACTTGAATTCATGTTCTTACCTTTTTTCATTATCAAACTCATATAGAATCTATTTCCGCTTCCATTCCAAGTATTTACCTTGTAAAATTTTTGATTTACATTTATTCAAACCTCACTTTCTTGATTGTCCTCATTGTGAATCCTAATAATATCATGATTGTAAAAAAGCCTTAATTTCATTGTTTTAAGCATGTCAAGAATTGTTTTTATTTATTTATTTGCTTCCTAACCTACCATGAGTGGCTAAACCAGTAAGGGGTAGGGATCAAGAGTTGATGTATCTAAATTCATAATAAATATTTAATTATAATTTTAGTAGCCCTAAAATATTAGTAATTAAGATAACTGATAAATGTCTGTCAAATTTAATTAAAACTCCCTAACCACATGATATATAAGAAGAAAACCCTATCCTGATTGGATTAGATTAGGCTACAACCACTATCCTAAGATACTTTCTTCCATAGGAGATATGCTTAATCCATCTAGGATATCACTATCTCCAAATAAAGGAATATTTACCTCCTAGTTAGAACTAGGTGACTTGACCAAAGTCAACTAGAGACTTCTACTTGCTTCATAGCCTAAAATTTTGGATCCTACCAAGATTATAATTAAGATCATCCTTTCACATAAACCCAAAATTGAAATTGACCCCTTCTATCATTCATGAATTAACTACCAACCACCATAGATTAATAACTCCCAAATTGAAGCAACCTCGAAAGGACTCCTACCTAAAGGGTCTCAAGCCATTGACCTCGAAGACCCAACATTCTCCCTATGGGATTAACCCTAGACTATCGCTATACTAAACCTGAGTAGTATGTGTTTTTTGGGAAATCAATAATTATAATATGGATGTAGCCTTTACAAATTAAATTATATGCGTGGGAACATCAAATTTTAGTGCCATTGCTGGGGAATTAACATTGTTCATTCTAAAGCCTCTGGTAGAAGACTTGGGATTTCATTTACCTAACCCATTTCCTTTTTTTCTTTCAAGACACCCCTGTGTCCCCCATTTTCACGGTTTCATACATGTACCAAGGTCCTTTGACTCATTCAGGGAACCTTGAGATAGAAGATCCATTACCCTTCAATCCTGAGATTTAATGGTATCTTTATATAGTCCACCAGTCGATGATGGTTGAACCCAACAACCCAACAAGACCCAACCCACCGAAACCTCATCAAAGTATTCCAAGAGAGCACTCGATGCATCAAGATAGGACCATCATAGATTAGGGATTTACCCCAATCCATGGTTCCACAACAAGCATCGTTCATCCCCCAATTCAAGATCATACCTTTGAGATTAAACCTAGAATAACTCACAAGATCCAGAATATGGGGAAATTTAGTGTACTTCATAGCTAAGATCCTCATGAGCATATCTCCAACATTTAAGAAGTTTGAGATAATTTTTTAACTAGGGAGTTTCTTCTGATGTTATTATACTGTGCATATTCCCATTATCCGTAAGATACTATTCTAAGGAATGGATAAAATTTCAAACTCCCAAGTTAATCAAGACTTTAGAAGTCCATGAAAATAAGTTATTAGATAAATATTCTCCACCGATCGGAACTTGGAAGCTCTATAAAAACATTCTGAACATTACTCAGAATGAAGACGAATTAGCATGGGAAGCATGAGATCGATTCAAGGAGATGATGAGAATGTGCCCCCCCATAGATTAGACATGCAGATTCAGTTACATACATTCTACCAAGGACTCCTTCCATCCATATGAACTTTCATCGATGCTACTGCTGATGGATGATTAATGTTCAAGACTTTAGAAGTGGTAGGATCTATTGTCGTTGAAGTTTCACACAATTCCAACCTATGAAAAAGTGATATTAGAACACCTAGAAATGGTATCCACCAGGTGGATGAGAATAAAAGATTAGAAGCATAATTCAAAGTGCTCACAAATAAGCAATAATCATTCTAGATTCCTACTGCACAACCCCCTCCTGCCCCCATAATGGAAATACAATACTGTGAAATGTGTGGAAGCCCACATCTCTACCAAGACTATAATGAAGGAGTTGAGGAATCAAAATCCCAGTATTGTAATTATATCAATTACAATCAACATAACCCCCTCCTGCCCCCATAAGTCAAATTGCTCACAAATAAGCAATAATCATTATTGATGCCTACATCACAAACCCGTCCTGCCTCCATAATGGAAATACAATACTATGAAATGTGTGGAAGCCCACATCTCTACCAATACTATAATGAAGGAGTTGAGGAATCAAAAGCCCAAGACTGTAATTATATCAATTATAATCAATAGAACCCTCCTTTTCAAAAGTAGCAAAAATTCTACCACAAGAGGCCTAATTAGTAGAAACCTCATGACAACCAAGGATATTTTCAATATTGAAGTGGTCATACACAATTTTGGAAACAAGGACCACTAGGGTATCCACCTATGAACCCAGTACTCAGACCTCAGCAACAGATGCAACAACTACCCTCCCCACAAAGGGCTCAACAACAATTCCAACCTGCCCATCCTAGACCTCAGCAACAACCCGATCCTCCTCAATGTTACCTCAAGAACCTCATAGATACCATTTTTCAAAAGAAATACCAAAAAATGACAACTTAAGAAATAGAGATGCCAAAACCAATTAGCTACCTTGCCGAACCTTGAATTACAAATGGGTCAAATCTCAAAGACCATGTTTGAGAGATTACTAGGTACCCTACCTGGTAACAAATAAATATACCCAAGGCACGAATCTAAATCAATAGTGTTGAGAAGTGGGAATATTTTTTATTTTCAAAAACCCAACAAAGAGATGAAATTAAATAGGAAGATCCTAAGAAAAAACTAGTAGAATATAGATAAATTGATAAGACTTCACTAGAAACCCCTCAAGAAGAGTTACTAGCTGAGAAGAACCCTACTAATGAGAAGCCAAATAAACAAGTTTATGTTTCCCCCTCCATACAATCCAAATATTTACTTCCTAAAAAGAGAAAGGAACAGGAGACTGGAGGCACACCACAAGAAATTCACAGAGACGTTCAATAAATTTCACACCAATATAATATTTGCAGGATCCATTGCCCATATTCCAGTTTATGAAAAATTTCTCAAGGATTTACTCTAAAAAAAGTAAGATAGATGTTATTTGGGGTTATCTAATTAAATGAAGAATAATATACTATTATGAAGCATAAAATCTCACCAAAAATAAGAAATCCCAGAATTTTTTCAATCCCCTATGCTATTGAATAATGTAAGTTTAGAAGAGCTCTAAGTGGCCTTGGAGTTAGCATCTATTTAATACTAATGTGTGTTTTCCGTAAGCTAGGACTCCAAGAACTTAAAATAACTATTCAATCAATACAAATCGTTGACTTATTAGTGAATTAACATAGGGGAATTCTTGAAGATGTTTTAGTGAAAGTTGGAAAATTCATATTTCCAGCAGACTTCCAAGTTATGGACTTAGAAGAAGAAGGCTATGTCCCCCTTATACTTGCAAGACCATTAATAGCCATATGAAAGGATTTTATAGATGTGAATCAAGGACGTATGATATTCCAATATGGAGAAGAAAAATTATTGTTCAATTTGGTCAAAGTTTCCCAACAATTAGATGATTTCATCTCTCTCAACCAAAAAGGAGAGGGGTACATGGTCATTGAAGAAGAAAGTGAAGAGTCACTCTCAGAGAAGGAAGAGGAGTACGATTTTGAGGAAGTAAGCTTCATTCAAACTCTCATAATGGAGACCTTTCCATATTTATATCTATCTTTAATTCAACCAAAAATGGTGGAACTGAAACATCTACCAATTACTCTTAAGTAATCATATATAAGAGTGTCAACCGCTTTTACAAATATTATAAATTCTGAACTATCTCAGGAATAAGATGAAAAAATGGTTAAAGTTTGGAAGAAATTTAAGAAATAAATTTCTTAGGGAGTGGATGAAATCAATGGAATAAATCCCACTAAATCTACTCACAAGATTCTACTCGAAGAATATGTAAATCCAAAACATCAACCTCAAAGGTGGATCACACCACCGATGATGGAATTCATCAAAAATAAGTATTGAAACTCTTGGTTGAAGGAATATTTATTTACATCTTAGATATTGAATTTGTAATTCTTCTAAAAATTTTTCCTAATAAAGGATGATTCATAGTAGAGAGAACTGAGGAAAACAAATTAATTTTAACGTGCACCATCATGGGATGGAGAGTTTCTGTAGATTATAGATGCCTAAATTCAGCTATAAGGAAGGATCATTTTACTTTACCCTCAATGGATCAGAACACAGAAATACATGCAAGACATGAATTCTATTGTTTCCTAGATAGAAATTAAGGGTGTAACCACATTGCATTCAACACCACTGATTACCCAAAGACCACATTCACATGACCATTTGGTACTTTTTCCTACAAGCAAATGTCATTCAAAATGTGAAATGATCTAGAAACTTTTCAAAGATACATGATGTATATTTTTCATGACATGGTAGAATAATTCCTAGAAATCTTCATGAGTGACTTCTCTATCTATGGAAGATCATTTTAGGTCTATTTAATAAATCTTGAATTAGTCATCCAATGTTGTGAAGAAAAATTAATTTTTCTAAATTGGGAGAAATTTTTTTTATGGTACAAGGAGAAATATTACTCACCCATAAAATCTCTAATGAATACATCAAAGTTGATCCAGCCAAAATAAAAGTCATATAGGATTTAATAGAATCCTCAATATTAAAGGGTATTAGAAGCTTTCTGGGCCATTCTGTACTCTATAAATGATTTATAAATAACTTCCCCAAATTTTTCCATCCATTGATGCACTTATTATCAAAATAATTTTCTTTATTATTCACTAAGGAAAGTCAGAAAAATTCCAATACCTTGAAGACAAGACTGATAATAGCCCCATTTATCATTTCACCCAATTGGGATAAAGAATTTCAGCTAATGTGTGATGCAAGAGACTTTACTATTGGTGCTGTATTTGGATAGTGAATTGGCAATATCTTTTATCCCATCTATTATGAAATCCACACACTCAGTGAAGCTCAATTCAATTACATGACTATATATAATGAAATTGTAGCTGTTTTATATGCCTTTGAGAAATTCTATTGATATCTGGTATTTTCCTAAGTGATTGTATATACTGATCATGCTGCCCTCAAATACTTGATGAAGAATAAGGATGCCAAACCAAGTTCAATATGATGGATCCTATTGATGAATGAGTTTGAGATTGTAACCAAGGACACAAAAGGCACAAAAAATGTTATTCTTGACCATCTATAATGACTTACCTTGTCATTTATTAAGGAATACGAAAAGAATGGCCTTGAAGTATAATTTCTTGATGAAACCCTTTTTAGTATCGAGGTATAACCATAGTTTTATGATATTTTCAATTAAAGTTTCAAGGGATTTTTGTATCAATAACTTTTATACCAATAGAAGAAGATATTTTTGGATGATTCCAAGCATTACAATTGGGATGGGCCACTATTGTTCAAACATTGTGCTAATGGATTTCTCTAACGTTACATCCCCAAATAGGAAACCCGTAATGTAATTGAGATGTGTCACACATCACCAGCTGGAAGACATCATGGACCTGAGTGTACAATGGCCATAATTCAAAACATTGGACTTTTTGTCCCATGCTACATCAAGACGCAAGGGAATTCTACCAAAAATGTGATAGAATCTAGTATACTAGAAACACAGAAAAAAGTAATGGGATGCTGCCAAATCCCATTATAGAAGTAGAAATATTTGATGTTTAGGGAATATACATCATAGAACCATTTCCCACATCATATGAAAAATCCCACATTCTGGTTGGCGTTGAATATGTCTCGAAATGGGTTGAAGCTGAAGCAACCTCACATGACACAACGCAAGTGGTTATAAACTTTCTAAAAAAGAATGTGTTTTCAATATTTAGATTCCCAAGATTACTCATTAGTGATCGAGGAACACACACCACAAACCAAGATGTTAGAGGATTTCTAGAGAGGTATGGAATCAAATACAACACCCAAACTCCCGACCCCCCACAAACAAGTGGGAAAGTGGAACGGTAAAACAGGTAGAAAATTTTTTTTGGAAAAGAATTTGAATAAAAATCGAAGTGATTGGAGTCTCAAAATGGATGATGTGCTATGGGTGTTCTGAACCGCCTACAAGACACCCATAAGAACCACACCGTTTATAATAATTTATGGGAAACCATGTCATCTTCCAGTTGAGCTAGAGGATCATTCATTTTGGGTGACTAAGAAATTTAATCGTGATTCAAAGAATGATAGATAATCTAGGACAATACAGTTGACTGAATTAGAAGAGATCAGAAGGGATTCCTATGAAAATTCCACAATCGATAAGGTTAAAACAAAAAAATGTCATGATTAATGAATTGATCGGTGTATCTTTGTATCAGGTAATAGGTTCTGTTGTTCAACTGAAAATTGAAACTATTACCTAGTAAGCTGAAATATCAATGGTTAGTTCCTTTTGTAGTCATTCATGTCTTTCCCTATGGGACCATCTAAATATAGGGAGAAGGTGGACCTCCTTTCAAATTGAATGGTCAAAGATATAAAATCTTTCAAGAACCATTTTGTGAAGGTTGTATCAATAGACTCAAATTCAATTGAGTCTAAATTGATTCAATTTATTGACATAAAATGAAGGGATGACTAGGAGGCTACCCAGGATTGGACATCTCAGCCTAGGATAGTTTAGGATAGAATTAGGAGAGTTTTGGGTAGGCCAAGAGTTGTACGAAAGGATTGAACACAATTTGAAATAAAACCACCAATTAAACATTCTGAAATCCAATTACACGCTGTGTAAGTTCTCTATATAAAATAATATTTAATTAACCATTACATGACATGAACCCCAGGTAAACATTAGGTAATGCGTTGAGTATGTTTTTTAAAACACTACATGTCTTAAAATTTGGGTTCACAGCCCACAAAACCCACCCAAACAATCATACCCCTCTTCCTACATCCCATACCCATGACCTCCCTTATCGTTCCACCTCTCTTCTGAACACCTACAACCCTAACCCAAACCCCTCTCCTACTTCTTGATCAATTGCACACCCACCCTCATAATCATTGTGCACTCTCCTCTCGAAGCCAATACGCGCACCCACAACCCCTCTCCCTCCCTCGCTTATACAATGGAACAAACCAAGTGTCCCCAAACCTCCACCTCATCATACTCATACTCTGATGAGTAGAAAATAGACAACCACAAAAAAACTTCCACTTCTACATCAAATGGTTCCCCTTCTGTATCACTTGCGAACCATCCACCACACATACAATAAAATTTGCCACACCAGCTGCTTGGAAAGACTCATCATCCACCTTGGAGGACTTCGCCAATGATGACAATCTCGACCTGCACACTATCCTCTACTTTACCAACCCACATCACTAGGTCAATCTCATAAGATTTTAGGCCAATCCAATGCTTACAAACAAGACCCTGGACATGCCCATCCTCGCCAGGATGAACATCATAAATGTCATCCATGACCTCCTACAGACACTCCATATCGATATTATTCTTGAGGTTCATAAGGATACCCACAGGGAGTTGTTTGTTGAGTTCCTGTCTAATTTTGATATGACCATATACTGGCACATATTCCACCTTAGTGGCTATCCCCAGGAGTCATCATTCACTATGTTTTGAATCAGGCTCAAAATTTTTACAGATGAGCTTTTCACATTGTATATCTATCTTAACCTCCTACTAGATCCACCCTGAGCCGACTCTCAGCGTCTTGGTGATCTAGTTACCTGAGATCCTCAATTTCACTAGGACCCACGCATCATAAAGTATACCCATCTACGAGGCCCCAACATATGTATTTTTCATCATGCTATGACACATGGATGGTTTTCCAGAGAGGAGTCTCATGGGAGTGTCATCTAGATGGATGTACTCATTCTCACTATAGTCATGGGTGGCCTAGCCGTCAACATGGATGCTAGGATTTCCCATTATAATAAACCACACACCTAGTATAATCATGGATCTTTTATGGGAGAATCTTTTATTCTTAATCAGGCTAGGGACCTTGGCATATTCGATACAACATGACCCCACACCTCCCTATGACCTATTGAGCACATCAACTTTCTAGCGCTGCACAAGAGGTAGCTACTAGTAAAGGAGGATGATTTCTATAGTTGGGCACCAGGTGTGAAGGAGGTAGCCCCACATGCCACAATAGATCTTCCAGCAGTGGAAGACCCTCCAGTTGAGCCCCACACTTCTTCTCACCTAGTATAACCTATTCCTCCTTTTACCTTTTCCTCCACCTCATCTACCATTCATCCCCTAACCTTTCACACCCTTTAAAAGATCTGGTCCTCCAAGAAGATCATCCTAGAAAATTTGTTCAAGATTTATACTAACCTCTATCTATATTTTTTTGAGCCTTTAGAGTTCACCACCATACCCACAACAACCCCAGCTGACCCCGCATCTTCTAACACACCCCCTATAGCCCATCCCAACCTATCAGTTGGAAACATTGATAATTCCTCTTGAATTCATTTTTTAGCTGAGTAGACCTAGTGAGGCATGAGGATACCGACCACTACATCCATAGAGGTCCCTTTCATCAATCCATCTTCCAGAACCATGACCTATTTATGAATCAGGACCTCTCCGCCACCCACTCTAGCCCATGTTCCCACCACTATGACTCTATAATATGCTTCTACCATGACCATTGATCCAGACATACATCTACCTTCACCACTCTAGGGTGGCTTGATGATGGAGGAGATATTAAGCCATGATGCCTGATGTGTCCTGTCTATTTCTTTTTGGGCTGTAGAATTTTTGTGATAGGGCTGGTCATTTCATTTTACTCTCATTTTTGTAACAATCATTCATATATATGAGTATTGTTTTTTTGTCACCATTGATTGGATTACATTTCACTTATTCCAATTTTTATATAGCAATGTGTATCTCCACTAAGTCGTCTATGGTTATCGATGGCCTTGTACCACCATTTATTCTATAACTAAGGGTAATCCATCACGTTGTCAAAATTGCACATCAACTTCATGAACATTCCATATAAATTCATGTACATCAACAACCACCACAAGAAATGATTCCACTCCTCCCTCATTTTATTCATTCTAAGGCTAATTCCCCTAATGTTTTCAACCCAGTAAAGAGACCTTGTAAATTAGAAGACACGACCACTAGTAGTAGAAAACTCAAAGGATCACCTGAGAAGATGGACCCCACTACAAGATATATTGGTCCATCCATCTAAGTGATGACATACTATTAGTGATTTAGGGGATAAAACCCATATTTGGTCATTTTTGTAGATTTATTTTTCATCCTTGAGTCTTTTTCATTTTCATTTTGATTACATTATTGAAGTATATTGAAACATTTGTTAACATTAATAAAACTGGTTATTCATGTTCAACAAACTATGAAATTTACCTTTATTCTTCTTTTCATTTTCTTAAAACTTATGGACTAATGTTTCCTCTAGTGCATGGATTCTTTTCTAAGATATTTTGTAGGTGGCACAAATTTCCCATTTAGATATCCCAAATTCCCTCATGGAACGCCACTATATAGGGAGATATTTAATCCATTAATTTTAAAATTTTAAATTCCCTTTCCATTTTCTAAGAACTACTTGTTATAACACCCCAACAAGAATTTCAGGGATAGTACAGACACTATCACCTTCTAAGTGTGGGGTATTTTCTCATGATTTTTACAATCGATACACTAATTTTTTTCTCATTCTCATTTGTCTAGGAGAAATTTTTAATGAAATTTTAAGCATGAATTAAACATGAAAAACATTATGCCCATTTAAATAAAAGAAAAATTTAAGTTGGGAATTGTTAATAATTCATGTTTTATGTCTCTTTAGAACATTATAATGATTGTTGTGCTTAGAAATTTGATTCAAATTCAACATTTTTAAGATTATGGTTAATTAAATGACTAATTCATTTTATACTATTTAGTGATTTCTAGTTTCTTTTGTTATTATGATTACCCAAGAAGACTCTAAGCCTACAATTTAATATTCTTTTCTGAGAATATTTCTTAAGTGATACCTGGGACACATAAACCTATAAGTACTTGAATTGAAATCTTATTGAGGCTATGACTGAACAAGTACAAATTTAAAATTATTGATGCAATATTTTTTATTAATTTTTTTAGGACCCAACTTAAATATTTCCTTCATTTAGACCATAGTTTTCATAAATAACCTTATAGGATGAAGCTATTACAAGAAGATTTTACCTTCCTACTAGGTTACTTGAATTTTGCCTGACTTTACTTTTAAACAAGTGTGGGGGAAGAATTCAGACATCAAAGATGCTTCTTTTTACAAAGATATATGATGTACTCATCAAAATATTTTGTTTTGATCTATATCTACAGTGTATAATTTCACTTTTATTATGTAACTTTTCAAAATACAAAAGAAAAGAAAATTTTACATGGGTTCTGTATTAGGAAGGTCAAAAATCACCATTTCTAGATTGATTAATCCTTTGAAAAATCAAATGTGGTTAAAGGGATGTATGTGAGATCTCTCCTAGACATGAATTTCAATAAATAGAAATAAAAAATAAAAAGGAATTGAAAAAAATACTCATTGTTTACTTAATTGACAAATATAGAGATCCAACCAGAGATACTGGTGTGTGGACTTGATTAGTTTAGTGGAGTCATTGTATTACACTTATCTTTACATTCTTGCATGATGATTCATATATTAACTTCCTTTTAATCTTGATTTTTAATTTTTACCCACCAACCCATAGCCTTAGAGTCATTTGAACCAAATTGTTGAAGTCATTTGTCATGACCTATCCTCGGGGCCCATGCCGTGACTACCCCAAGCCCACCTTCCATAGGCCGGGGGCTAGAGACTAGAACTAAAGGCGTAACCCTGGTAAAAAGGGAAGGCATTTCCTTTTAACCTGTAACACACAGTCTGAACACAAGAAGTAGAGGCAACAAGTACTAAAATATAAAAGTAAGGTGTGATAAAAGGAAAGGGGCCGGAAATACAAGCCCAATAGTAAAGTACAAACAACTGTAATACTAGTACAATTGCAGAAATGTAAAACAACAACTAATGACTCGTCCTTCAGGAACCCCACCTGAACGGTGGGTACATATGGCCTCCTTAGAACCCCAGGCATGTCTCTCCGCTCTGTGTATTTCATCGTTGTCGAACCCATGGAGGATTCCAGTATAGTAGTCGTCGCAGCCAGCCCTAGGGTTCCTGCACACAACATGCTTGATTCCAAGAGGGTCCGTTCCTCGAGAAAAGTGTCGATACATCAACTATAATGAAGTCCTGATTTGATTTATCATGTAGTTTCGTCTCGTAATAAAGAACCCAATGTGACAGACGACATGTCATTCGGACGCCCGATTTGAGAGTTATTGGCATTTCTATTTCAGGGGCCCGGATGGATTTACGCTCAATCCAGACCCATACATTTTTCAAATTTGACCAAAACTAACTTAGAGTATTGAAAAAGTACCACCTCTTCATGAGGGTCCCAGTTCCACAGACGGTGCGTCAATCGGACGCGCGGTCTAAGAGATATTCATATTTAAGCGAAGTCAGACCCAGCTCGTCAAGCCCAATTGGCTGGCAGGTCGGCCCGACCCGGCTCGGCGGGTCCGACCCAGCTGGGGGGTCATCCCGGCCCAGCTCGGTGGGTTTGACCCAGCTGGGGGGTCAGCCCGGCCTGGCTCAGCAGGTCCGACCCAGCTGGGGGGTCGGCCCGGCCCAGCTCGGCGGGTCTGACCCGGCTGGGGGTCGGCCCGGCCCGATGGGGCGCGACCCACCTACAGACTCGGCCCGCACTACGGGCTGCCTGGTTTTCCCGGTGGTTCCAAGAGGCACTGCCTCCACCCCTGCTCGGCTGGCCATAGCCGGCCGGTTGTACCCGGCGCACACGGCCCACGCAGCGAGCTGCGGTTCTTCCCACGCGGCGCCTGCGGGCGTCGCGATTCTCCAGCCAGACCAAGCGGCCCACGGTTGTGGGTCGCGACCTCCCACCACAAGGTGCTTGTGGGTGCCATGATCTTCCAGCAAGCCGGGTGGTCGTCCCGCGGTCCGGCTCCGCGGCAGCCAGCTCGGTCGGCCGCCTCCGCACCTCCACCGCGGCGCAATGATCCCACAAACCTGCTGCCATCTTCGCGGCGCGACCACGCCACGCTACCTTCGCCACGGCGTGCCGTGACTGTGGCCTTTGGCTCCACCACACAACGCGATGGTGCCGCACTTCTTCATCCATCATGGACATTCTGTCCGCAGTTCCTCTTTTGTCGTTGTTGTTCTTTTCCGGTGCGGTGCGACGACACCGCACCCTTTTGCCTCTGCCTCCGACGCCAAACAACAAGAACCAACGGAGGGGCATCGGTCCGTGTTTGTTTGGACCATTCCATCTGAATTAGGTGATATCAATTGGCCAATGAAGGACCAAATCATTCATCGAAGAACAGGGGAATAATTTTATTCATTTTAAAATAAACAAATCCCTCAACCTAGTATTTCGTCGTTGAACATTGACAAGTCGCGGAAGACGGACGTCGCGGAAGATGGATATTGTTCCGTAAAAGTTGGAGGGAATGTCATTGTTGTTGGAAACATTCTTCATGGGTGATGTCTTCCCTTTCCTGCCCCGGTTGGAAAAGAAGGTGACTTATCGTCATTCTTCGGCGGAAATGGCATTCTTCGTTGAGAGAAAAAGTGTTCTTACAAGAGTTTTCCCCAAGCTCTCCAACGATTATGCCAACCCAAAATAAAATAATATCATCCCTTATTTTAATGTTGGAATAATGAATTAAAAAGAATTCAAACACTCCAAAACAGTTAATTAAGTTGGTTCACTTAATTTAATGCACGGAGTTGGCAAGAATTCCAAGGGATTTAAATAATTAAATACAAGGGTGTGTTGACACATTAATGGGAAGTCCAAGAGATTAAAGGGGGTTCAAGGGAAGTTAAGGGGGTTGAGCTCATGTGGGTCCCACCACATAATATCGTCTCATGGGAGGATATGTGGGGGTGGTCCCCACCTCCAACTTCTCCTTGGTGGATAAAAACACCACTTAAATAAAATAATGTCACACATAATTTTTATTTAATTTATTAAGAATCCCCAAAAATTAACTTCCACTCCCGGTAAAATGCAACTATGGTAAAGGTCTCCTTAAGAAAATACCGGCACTGCAAGGTTATCAGTGTCCTCAGATTTCAATTCCATGCACTGGTTTAAAAGATAGAAAAACCCGCATGTACGTTTACTGAACGTACCTGAACAAAACTTTAGAAATTGATTACGGGCACACCGTGCCTCAGAATCTAGCGCCGTCAGAAACTGTGGACTCGTAAAATTCCAACGTATTTAAGAAAAGAATTTCCACAGGATTTCTGAGTCTTTACAAACTTAAATTAAATTTTGTACTTTTCTTTAAAAAGTGATGATTATAGAACTAATTCAAGATTATGGTTAGGAGCATATACTCAGGGTATGATCATAACTCCAATTTAATTATACCCTTAGTGATGAGAGAAAATTCATTGTGAGTTGAATTAAATATGGGTATATAATTCAATGAATATTTAAAATATTTTATTTAAAATATTATAATTTTCATAAAATAATTGATCTATGAGGCATGATTGATTTTCTATAAATGGATGATTTTAGAAACTATCCTTTTCCCTACCACCTAATTTTAATTCCCTAGATATAATGAATGTTTCCTATTTTAAAAAAATGGCTTTTCTTTTGGAAATAACTATTGAGACATTTTTTCTTGAGGATAATCAGTTGTTCAAGTGTGGGTTAATTTGATAAGCCAGATTCATATATACATTTTTTTCTATTAACTCAAGGATTTTAATTTTTTTATTCGATAATGAGCTTGGTGTGTGCGTAATTTTGTAGTAATGAGGCTTCATAGGGGTTAAAAGGAAGAAATATAGAAAAAGTGCATAATTCACCTATTATATGTCATGAACCATCCATACACATCATTTAATAGTATTTCATAGAATCTGGAAAGTCATGAGTTAAGTCATGAACCAAGTCATGAAGAAAGAAGAGAAATAATCAGGTACATGTCATGAATGACCAACACATGATGTGACCCGAGTCAAAACCACTAATTGAGAAATCCACTCCATAGGAACAACTGAAAGGTCAGTACATGTCATGAGTCATTAGTAAAAAACATTTAATTGTTCAAAACTCATAACTTGGGTGCGATACGCATGATATACACATCATAGGAAAAGGTTGTGGAGATCTACATAGATCGGTGTTACATGACATATACTATATGAAACGTTGTGACCCATTTCACATATTTAGACAACAATCTTGCATCATTTTTAAAATAATACAAATGTTCAGCTATTTTTTTCCTTTGTTTCCTTTCGAGTTCCTTCAACAGCTTCCCTCTCAAACTTTAATCTCTTAACTGTTTTTATATTTTTTTCAATAAAAGAGTTGTCGATTTTTTTCACCATCGCCTTTGATTTCCCATATTGTTCTAACCATTGTTCATCATCAAACTTGCGTCGAATCTATTTAAAAATCCATTCTAAGTATGTACGTCATTAAAATATTGATTTACAATTTTCAAACCTTGATTTCATGATCACCCTCATTGTGAATCTGAATAATTTCATGATTTTAAGAAGCCTTAATTTTATTTTTCTAAACATTTAAAGAATGGTTATTATTTATGTATTTGTATCCCAACCTACCATGAGTGGATAAACCACCCAGGGGTAGGGATCGAGAGTAGATGTATCTGAATTCATAATAAATATTTAATACTAATTTTGGTAACCCTAAAGGATTAGTAATTAGGATAAATGATAAATGTCTATCCAATTTAATTAAACATACATGAACACAAAATATTTAAGCGGAAGACCCTATCCTAATTGGAGTATATTGGGCCATAACCACTAGACTAAGATAATTTATACAATAGGATCTAATATTAATGTGTCTCGGTTATCAGTATCTCCATATCAAGGAATAGTGACCTCCTAGGTAAAACTAGGTGACTTGAAGAAAGTTAACTAGCAACTTCTGCTTACTTCATAGCCTAAACCATAGGATCCTACTAAGATTACAATTAAGATCATCCTTTTTTAGATTTCGAAAATTGATATCAACCCCTTCTATCATTATTTAAGTAACTACCCCCCACCATATATTTAGTAACTCCCAAACTGAAGCAAAATCGAAAGGAACCCAACCTAAAGGGTCTCAATCCATTGTCCTCCAAGATCCAGCTTTCTCCCCATGGGATTGGCCCCATAATATTTCTATACAACGCCAGAGTAGTATGTAGAGTTTGGGAAATTAATAATTATAATCTTAAATTAGCATGTACGAATTCAACGATGTGTGACGGTGTGTCACATGGATAATTAATTGAGTGAGAAATATTACTAAATGCAATTTAATTGAGTATCCTCTTATAAGTTAATCCACTATAACCCATATTTTTTTGTTTATTATAGATGTATTTGGAAGTCCCATGATACAATACATGGTAATGTTTTCCCATTTATTTGTTGTTATGGGAAATGGTTTTATCATTCCACTAAACATTAAAGTCTCTTTCTTAACTTTCTAACATACCAATCACTTTGAGGTATACCATATAGTCTACTTATTCATATTTTTTCAACTGGAAGTTCTCTCAAAGATCTTGTTACATCTTTTTACATCAGGGGTGACTAGACAAATATGAGATATGTGCATCATCTAATAGTTCCTATATTATTTAATGTTTGTATGGTGTATATATTCATGTTTCAAACAAAATAAATCTACCACTATCAATTTTTAATTCATGAATCTTACCTTATATGGTTTTTCTCAACATCTTTTAAGGCCTTAAATCATCCATTTCGGCCTACTTGATTTTATATTAGATAGATGGTTGGTAATTCATTTATGAATAGTATAATATCATCCAATAATTTATGATATCCAAATAAATTCTTTTCATGTGAATGAATATATAGTCTTTCTCAATATTCATAATGGATATGGTAGTAGGTTATTTTCTTCATAGATAATTGTATAACTTATTCACCTTCCTAGGATGATAATATATTGAGTATTTGTATTCCTTCATTAACTATAAAGGTATTCATTGATTCATTTTCAACTCTTATTTTGTAAATATATACTTTAAATTCTTATGATTGACATATATGTAAAACTTCTCTCCATATAGGTAATGTATCCAAATTTTAAATTCAAATATTTCAATTTGTAACTGTAAATGATGTATCTAAAATTTTTTCTCACAGATCATCAATTTTTAGGAGGTATAGTTTATTAATTTAAAATTTTCCATGAGGATGAAACTAAAGACCTTTGGATAATATTTTTGTATCACAAAACCCTCTATACATGTGGATTATGTGAGTGCATATGTAGTGTGTATACTTTTCCTTAAATATGTATTCTCATTTATCTATCCAGAAATACATTAATCTATACAATATTTTCTAAGTTAGTGGGATATAAAGCCATATTTTTTAATAAAAAAACATCAGTAGTACCCAGTTAAACCATGAAAAGTATGGATCTATAAGAAACTTGTTAGTCTAGGTTATTCCTCTATTTCAATTTCTTTTGAAGAATACATAGATGTTACATCGATTATGATCACTTTACATAATAATTTTATTTACCATATCAAAAAATCACTCTTATTTAATTTTATAACCATCCTATCCTTCTTTAATGTCATCAAAAAAATCCATATATGTTCATTTTTTTCTTCCTTTATCTTAGATTATATGAGAATATCATCAGTAAATACCATAAAAATTTTATCGATGTAGTCTCTAAAGACTATATTAATCAAGTACATAAAGGTTTATTGGGTGTTTATTAGTACAAATAGCATCAAAATGAAGTCATAATTTTTATATATTTTATTTAATGCTTCCTCTTAAATATTTTATATCGTGAATTTGAGTTGATTGGAGAAGTATCATTCTCTATTAAATTGGTAAAAAAATCATTAATATGTGGTAGTGGATTTTTGTTATTTAGCGGAATGCATCAATATATATACATATAATGAGTATCGCTTCACGGTTGAAACTCTACTTTATCTCAACCATTTATTGATGATATGCTTCTTTATTGGGTATTAATACCCATAACATTAACTAATTTAGTAATGGAGAATAATAATCCTCCTTATGCAAGTGTAGAATCATGTAATTGTTCAAGATATAGAATTATATTTTATCTTCTTCGCATTTTATATGAAAAATATACAATGAGAGAAAATACATGACTAATAAAACACAAATTTAACAAATGGTATAATTATAAGATTTTTTGGAAGAATATTTCCATAAAATTTATTTTGGAAGATTCAAATAGTTAGGATACAAAAATTTCACCACAATGTGTTTTAAAAAATATTTAAACATCATGGAATCAAAGATATGATTCAATATTTTTAATAATATTTTATGATATGAAAGAATGAATTGAACCATAATCATATACTATGTTTTCCATTATTAAGTTAAATGTTAGTCTAGCTTTCACTAAATAATTTTATTCTTTAGGTTCCAAAAAAATTTTAGGACAAAAATTATCATAATAAAAACAAAACATAAGTCGGTAAATCAGGTAAATTAAATTTATTCATATGAGAAAATAAATTCTAAGGTTTTAAGTTATGAAATTCCAAAGTTAAACCTATGATATATTTTATCATATAATCTAACATTCAAATAAATTAAAACATTATCTAATATCAAATAAAGTGACCCAAATATCTCTTATATAATTATTACATCATTTTTAATTTCAAGTATATATAATAATACACAATTAAAAATTTATTGGTTTAGTGTCATGAAAAATTAGGTTCATATAAAATTCATACACATAAAACATTAAACAATATTAAAATTCTTCGACATAGTAGTTCTATATTATTTTATAATTTTATTAATAAATGTGATCACATGAGAAAATAAATAAAAGGATGGGTGAGGTAAAATCACTATAAGATGAGGAATAATAGGAATGGAGATGAGATATAAATCAACACGAGTACATGAGGGAGTATAATCATCATCAAAATATCATAGGCATAGAATTATAATCATACAAATCATATTAAGGAGATATTTTTTTGTGAAAAAAACTCTAAAGGCATCATGTCAGTGTTTTTGGGGTGATTGTGTTTTTTGATAAATAAAAATGACCATGAATGAGTTTGGTTGGTGATTACCAAATAATGTTGTTATGTTGGCAAAATTTTCTAATGCCTGCCAAATTTTAGGGCCTCAAAATCAAGAGTCTTTTTTTAGGAAAGGGAAAGTTTTTTACAAAGGGTTTTATATTTTGGATACTATTAGTCATACTTCTTGAAACACCAAGGAGGTATGTGGAAAGACAAAGAGAAATATAAAAAGAAAATATTTCTACATAGTAGCGCTATTTGGACTGCGAAGCATGCTACGAAGACCGAATAATGAAAATAGTTAGTGGACAACTTGAAGTTAGAAGAAGGATCACCATTCAGGGGAAGCTAATTGTTTTTAGTTGAGAGGTGGTGATTAATTTTTGGAAGATATTGGATACCATAAAAGAAGAAAGGTGATATGTGGACCACATATCACAGTCTGTGGTGAAAGATGTACCACATCAATGTTTTCTGTAATTCGGATTAGAAGATTTTGCAGATCAATTTTCTGATATAAATACATATAATCACATCATTAATCAGAGTGAATTTAGTTAGAAAAAATCATCACTACAGGAAGAATTTATTGATGTCCAAAAGAGTTCACAAGAAAGGATTCCATGATAGAGAGAGTTTTCGGGGAAGCAATTTCTTGAAGGAGAAGAGTTCACGAAGGAGGATTCCATGAAGGGTAAAGTGGTTCGTGAGAATAGTTTGTGAATAGAGTTTAAGGGGATCTATATCCCACAAAAGAAGAGGAATACATGAAATAAGAGGTGGTCCATAGATGAGATTTGGTCCATGAATGAATAGGCAGTCCACAGAAGAAGATTTAGTCCATGGAAGAAGAGGTGGTCCGAGAAGCACATGCACCACACAGTGAAAGATAGTTCATGGAGGAAAAATGATAGTTCATGGAAGATTCAAGGAATTTCATTAAGTGTAAAAAATTTCATGAAATTAATTTTCATAAACTAATAGTATGTGGAAAAGTGTATTTCATCTACTGGTGAAAATGGGACTTCAGTCGAGCATCTATCTACATTTGAGGATGTGTGCATTCCTAAAAATGAAGGGACCTAAAAGTCCATAAAACATGGGTGAATCCCTTCTAGAGAAGTTCAAAAAGTAAGAGGAAGATAGTGATCCTTTCCACGGGTAATTATCAATTGAAAGAGACCTAGGGATTAACCCTTTTGAAAGTAGTGAGCTGCCCCAAAACCTTGTAAAGGTAGTGAGATTAGGTATAGTAGTGATCTAGCTCAAACCTTGTAATTTTGTAGTGATACATAGTGGATTTGGTACATTGAAACATCTTCATTGTATGATCCTTGAATATATCATTTTGAGGGAAATCCAAGTAATTTTTTTGTTTCTCATGCATGATTTCAATTCTGTTCATACATTGCTATGGGAAATTGAGAGAATAGTATTTTGTTTAACAATGAAATAAGATCCGAAGGGGAAAGAGTTTTAATATATGATATCTTGATTAAAACCCCCATCAGGGTATTTTACCTAATTGGGCTAACATATTTAACATTTAATAATAATAATAATAATTAAACATCTAATAATTACTACAAAGTCTTTAAGACATAATGGGAAAATCTAATTTCTTTAGGTCTATGTATAACATTTTCGAAAATTATTACTAAATAAAGTATAAACATAATGATATCATGAGATAAAAATATTTACTAAATTAATTATAGGTGTGTATAATTTTAATCCTACACTTCAAATCATTTTTTTAATCACCTATTATATATAGAAAGGAAAAATATATCAAGAATAACCATGAAATAACCCATGAGAAGAGAACGAGTTTAATAATATTCTAGTAAAGAATATTTTGATGAATTAACTTTTAGGTACCCAAATTAATAAGTTAATTCAATATATTTTATATTCAAGGGTATGTTCAATAAATAAAAATCGTATATTCCTTTAAGAGATAAAGAAGCACCATAAAGAGAATCAAAGAGATGTTTCAAAAATATATATTTTATTAAAATCAATAGGGGCACCGAATATTTCATCTTAAGAAACTAAATACATGAATTTCATTTGAATAAGGAAATAAAAAAATGAAACAAATGAACTTTAAAAGGTATGTAACTAAACTTTTTAATAATAATAAGGAATTGATAAAGGAAGAGAGAGTATAAATCAAAAAAGAGAGAGAAAGAGTTCGTGAGTCCCTTAACATTAATTACTATTTTTACCCTTGTTTACACTTGTCATATAACTAAATTTTGTTTTCAAAATACCTATGTATTTCAAATATATTTATGTTATTATTGAAAATTTACTATAATGTGAAATTATATGTTAATTTTTATCAAAAATAGAAACCTGCGATCACATGATTGGTTGAATCATTCCAATTTTATTTTAGCCATTGTTATTTATCTATTTGTTTTTCTTCTAGAAGTATTAAATTATATAAAATAAATATTTATATATTATATTAATGATGCAATAACTAGTTGTATATGATAGGTTTTCATTGGGTAATATCATAGTAGTTCATTTCATGTGGCCACTCCATGATCAAAGGGAACTAGAATGAGGTTCGAGTCTCACTAACTTAAAATATTGGTGAGGGGTAGGAATAATTTGAGATTAGTGGTACATTATGGAAGTGTTTTTAAATAAAATTATTTTTTATTATGGTGGAAATCATTATGGTTTATGTTATGTGGACACTTCTTTCTTAGGGGGAACTTGTTTTAGGTTCAAGTCCCACCAACTCAAAATTAACTAGGGAAGAGGTTAGGAACCATTAATCTTGGTGGTACATCATTGGGGTTAGTTTATATGAACCTATTTTTCTCACATGGTGGTTTCCTATGGATATGGTTTTTCTATTAGTTCCTTTAAGCCAAAATTTTAATTCCCAATGGTTGTGGATTTCCATTGTAATTTCACACATGTTTGATTTAACCACTTTGATAGTCTATTCCAGGGTGGAGGTTATGTTTTATTGAGTTGGTTCATGGTTAAAATTTTAGATCTGTTATATGGTAACTACTTTGGTAGGAGGGTCTAGGCTAGGAAAAAACAAGAAATGCATGGGTCCAGTTGGGTTTCAATTTAAAAAATTAACAAATAATTGAAAACATTTACATAGGTTGTAAACTCAACCATTAATGGAAGGGATAGAATATATATAAGATTTGAATATATCAAAGAATTATAATATTTCATAATAACATTTATATCATGTATATTTAAAAATTAATTTTCTTGGGGAATTTAGAATGGAAGGGAGAATAGGACTATAGAGGAAGAAAAAAAGTGAAGAGAAAGGGGCGCTACAACTTCCATAATGAATACTCATATACTAATGGACTAAGGCCTTGATGTTCTTGGGTTGGGTTAGAACATAATTCCAACATGGATTTAAAGAGTAGTAATTATAAAAATGTTTTCAAATATTTTAAAAAAAGGGTAAATTTTGAAATTGATTTTTCATGGGGTGAGAGGGGGCTCTTATACTTGAAGGGGAGGCAAATTTTGGGTTAAAATAATGAATAAAATATTATTTGAGGACTAGAGATTACAATAATGGTATTATTTGGGACTATAAATAAAATTTAATTAAAAATAAATGTTTTTATGTCTTTCAAAACCTTAAACCACTAAATTTATTATTTTATATAGAAGAAACAATCAAAAACTTTAAAATAGTTTTTAATGGAAGAAACTATCCTTTTAGACTTTGAAAATTATTTTTTTAGTTTATACATTTATTTTATTTTTTTAAAATATATTATATATCTTATTGAAAATATTTTGGGTTGATAAAACTATTCTAGAATTTATTAGGTCATTATTAAATAAATATCATGTCATAAATAATACTATTGGAACTGAGTTACACACAAAAAACCCAAGGTCATATTTTGGTAAATGGAAATCAACATTCAATTAAAGGAAACATGGTGAGAATCCCAAGTAATTCTAATTCAAGATCTAACACGTGTGCGTAAGATTGAAATCTTCGTGTAAGGCTCTTGGGCGCCCATTATGACGTATGTATCTCTATTCCCACGAAGTCCAAGTGAATCAGCCAAGGGAGGTACACACAAGAGTCTCCCTTTTCATGAAAGATCTATCCTAGTGAGTAAAGTTATTTCATGCCCAATGTGCTATCAAACATGCCATTATATGCTCACCGAGGCTAACTTTTATGGAACACCTCTTTTTCACCACAAATATTACATGATAATTCCAATAAATTTTCATATATATTGAAGGGAATCCCCTTTCTTTGGGGCGATCATCCAAAAGTTGGACTGAATATCTACTGCATGTAAGAACCCTCTTTCGAGAAAGAATAAAAACCATGAACTGCTCAAGGTACAAGATATTTCATGAAAGGTTCTTTAGGGGTCTGACTTCTTGTAGGACCCATATGGTTTGACCCTCACGAGTTTCTTTTCAGATCAATGAATGTGTGAATGAAAGACCCTTCTTATGAACAATAACTACCCTTAAAAATGAACCAATATTGTTCTCATCCCCTCCTTTTGTGTTCAACCCTCCATTATTGTGCACACCCCTTCCTTCAAGCTCATTGGGCTGCATTTTATCCAAAGCACCTAGTTTGATACCCTCTTTCGTGAAAATCCTATGTCTTGCACACACCTCCACTGTGTATCCCTATAGTATTGTTCATAGTGATTTCTTGGTCTCTTTTGTTGTTTCCATTGTATCGATGACCAACTAATTTATTTTTAGAATAGGTATACTAATGGGTTTTTCTTTCTATCTTATATACGCTAACATGGACCCCTCAACTGACCACTCCTTCACACCCTCACCTCCTGGAATTGCTGATGCCTCCCCTTACCCAAGAGTTTATGAGTGTTATTTATATAATACTAAGGGGCAAGGATGGATTCACCTTTTTTTACTACATGACAAAAAAATGCCCAGCACCATCATCCTCAGAACACGCTGTTTAACTGTAGCCTCACACAATGAAATGCACATTGGGTGATCTGACTAAAGACTTTTTCATTCCCACTTGTCTCTATAGGAATGAGATCTTAATAACATAGGATTAGAATCTCTTTTTGTGTAATGACATTCTCTCAGGAAGATTCCATGCGTTAGCCCCACCCCATCTCTTACTGATGCACCTTTCGGGAGACGATCGCCTGGCCTTCTACTTCATCTTGTTTCTCACAAAGAGCATGAATCACATGGGATAAGAGGTTAGTAGTGACCGTGACATATTTATTCATCCTCAATGAGAATCTGTCATAGAGGAAGACCCATTTTCCACCTTAATGGGACACTTCCATGCATGAGCCCCTCACCTCTTCTGAACTATGTGGACTTTGAATCCCAACTAATTAGGATATGTAGAAACCTTCTTGACGTTCAATCCCATAATCCTCACCCATCCCTACCATTCCTGGGCCACATACCGAGAAGGTGATGCCCCTATCATGGGATACATCATCTCCTCTAGGCCCACTGAGCAACTTTTATGCATAATCCCCATACCATATGCTCTATGGGCCTCCAATTTAGGTATAATCCCAAATGACCCTATTCATATTTACATGTAATTAAATTCAAAACCAATTTGGATACATAGGAAACCTCTTTGAGGTTCACTCCCACACCCCTTAAAACCCATCCAAAAAACCCATTCCACCCCAACACTTCATCCATATCCATCCCAATTCTAACCTAGGACACCACATCTGGGTGAGACCATCCCATCCATATGGATAGTTCCTAAAAATAATCCCCATCAATCATCACTACTATGAGTGTCACCTAGGAATTTAATAATGCACAATACCTACATCATCCATCATCCAACCAAAATCAATCCTCTTATGAAGGGAAGTTAACCATGTTAAGCCCCACACCATACCCTATCAAACTATGTGTTTTTTGATCCCTATATTCTATACATTGTATATAGGAATACTCTTTGAGGTTCAATACCGAAAAATGGTAAAACATGGTGCCTCTATCCTAGGGGTGTATCCCTTTATGGTGTGATACCTTCTCTTTATGAGACACACCTCCCTGATCTACCTCCATGGGGCGTTCTAATCCAGCCAATGGTAAACAATGTTTTCCCCCTATTTGGGGCACACCTCTATGATCCAAACTCAGTGGTTTCTAGATTATCCTTTATGGTTTAAAATATTAACTTTATGAGACACTCCATCCATGGTCTGCCTTCATAGGCATTTCTATCCATCCATTATGTAAAATTTTCAAGTACTCCCTTTTAGGGACACACCAATCTAATCCGCCTCCATGGGGAATTTTGATCAGCCTTCAATCCATATCTGAAATATGTTAAAGAGACGACCTACCTCATTTAAAACATGGGGTTTCTGAAGAAAAACTCAGAATACATGTTTATGGAAGATGATAACCCATGATCAATTTGGTATGCCTCAGGTTCCACACCCTTGAGAATCCATCTTATTAGGAAGAAAACATGTGACCAATGTTCCAACGTCCAGACATGCCAGTGATGCCCAACATGACTACTATACTAATCAAAGGTTTCTTTCCTATTAGACCCATATGAGTGTCTTGAAAAAATCACCATAATTAGCTAGTTTCCACAACAAGATGGAATTGAGATTAGGTTTCATAAGCACATAATAATCTTTGTGGGAGACCTGAACTAGGTGATGAATTCCAAGGAATAATCCATGGAAGGAAGAACTAAAATCACATCACTCCATTTCAATAAAAAATAATAAATCACCAAGAAGGCGAGGAAACCCTCCCACCTTTAGATAGAGGGAATGCAGGGCACAATGCAACCTTTAGTGAACTATAACAAGAGAGGTGGAATTCCCCGACAAAGTCATTAGAAATAGAAATGGTAAACCAAATGTAAAACTCTTATTCTCAACATGGGTATTATAAGTATTCAAGAAATCCATACATAATCATGTCACCAAATCTAGACATCCGATTTCAGGTCCCACAATGAAAATTGTTGACCTAGCATGGAATTCACCAAAATTATGGGCAGTTTATCATTGGGCATATCAGTCTATGAAATTGTCAGTGTGGATGTCTCTCTCAAACCATGGAAGATTGGATGACATTGGGTAATTGGAAAATGCTTTCCTAATATCTTTATTTATATCTAAATCCTCTTTCTTTTCAAGATCTAATTCATTAGAAATTAATCACCCCCTCCTGAGGATACATCTGCAAGAGATATTTTAGTACAATAATCCCACACAATACCACCTCCACTATGACTTCATCTATGAATATGGGTACCAGGCTCCCATTCCCCACATCACCATAAAAAATTATTTAGAGGAGGGTAATAGATGACTTCATATGAAAGTATGAGCATGAGTGGGTCATTCCCCTGAGTGACATTGCCCGCTAAAACCTACATGATTTTATGACATTCCAACACCACCTCCCCTAAGGGCCACATAGAGAGACACGAATCCCCACTACCACATTCAACCACTTTAGGAGATTTTACTTAGAGCAATATCATGAATCGATACCCTATGATGAGGAGGTAAGGGACACTAGGTTCATCCCTGCTATGACCAAAACTTGGGATCTACCATGGAGGTGTCCCAACAAGTCACATCAATGCCACCAAATGACCAGTATTCCAGTTTGAAGAACATGTGGATCTTTCCCCTACATTGTAGACCCCTATATGAATCACCCGATTCCAACATCGAGCCCATACTTAGGAGGATTCTAATTAGTGGGAATCATATTACATAGATTCCATTGACTATTCCACCACCAGTTCATTCTATTGGATCCCTTCCATTATAGGTAAGGGACCCATCAACACCTGATTGAAATCGAGACCTCAACCTCCTCACCAGCAGGATGGGTTGACTCTTTCAGTAGCCGACACCACCAAATGATGTCATGAACAATTTATGAAGAATATATCTAGTATAAGGGTTATCCCCAAACCCTCTCTAGTTAGAGTGGAGTTCCTCCCCACTCTCACATCCAACATTGAGGCTTCCCCATATTCCCAACATTGACGAAAGAGGATCTCCTCACTACATCATCAGCATCTAGAATGGAGGTCCTACCTGGGACTATAGTTCTCGATACAGAGTCCCTCCCCATATCATGGACCATCTATGTGAAGTTCTTCCTAACACAATTCTCATATCAAGCAGATTTCCTCCCCGAAACAACACTGAATAAAGTGAAGGCCCTATTTGCTTCGTCACTGGTCAGTACAAAGTTCCTCCTCATGCTATGACTACTGAATAACTTGGAGGTACTCCCCCTAACACATGCATCCAACATGGAGGTCCTACACATATTTCCATCAACCACTACGGAGGTCCTCCCCACACATCCACCAGACATTACAAAGGTCCTCCCCATTCTCATGTTTCCATGCATGGAGGTCCTCCCCATGTACCATTTCATATATATGAAGGCCCTCCTCTCCCCTTAACTCTTCCCATAAGAGGCCTTCCCTTCTATCAAATAAAACATGGAGGTCAAGCCCATGTTACCAGTGAATCAAGAAGAGGTCCTCCCAACTACCTCATTATCTAGACCGAAGGTCCTACCCACTCTAGAAAAAACAGATACATAGGTCATCCCCGTATATTGAAAAATAAAAGCGGGGGTCCTACCTATACAATAAACCAACAATAAAAAGATCTTTCCCATGTAGAGGCACCTCCGTACCCTAAAGAACTATCCCATCACAACAGGGTGATCCTTTACCATGAAAGGAATAACTTTGGGAAGCACCAAGGAATTTTATATCTCATTCTATTCTCACATTATGAATCCAAGTTTGACTTGATGATGGAGCCTTCCCCCAGTCTTCTGCTTCAGAGATTGGGATAGGATCCCAATAGGTGAGATTCATTATCCCAGAAGGTGAATTTAACAAGATCCCTGAATCTCTTTGTAGGTATATGTAGTAGGAGGAATACATGGATCCATTCCATGAACTCATGGTGTAGTCATTTCTTTAATCACTTAATCCTCTACCTCTACATGAGATCATAAAGAATATTTCTAAGATATGATAGACCATGGGAACCTGGTGAATCCGTAGATGACCACTACAGCCCTTGCACATGTGGAAGTGGTTGGAACCCCATTTTAAGGATATTTTATGATTCAGTGGGATCCACTTACCAGAGATGATCCAATGTGAAGTGATCAGTCATTTCATGCAGCGGTCTCTCCACTTGCTAGATCACTACCATAGCGGTCCACATATGTTTCATTTCAAGTTTCTCAGATAGTGAATATTGGAGCCTGATGTATCAATTAAATGATACTAACTTCTTAAAAAGGTATCTTGGGGGACACCCTCCCTTTTTATCAGTTGTCCAAGAAGTTCTTGATGATTTTAGTCCCCAACATCCATATTCCAGAGGACCTCACCCAAGAACAGGTTACATTCTTTCACCAAACCATTTGGGTGATTTTTTCACCTCCAAGACCATCAAGTGGTATACACAATGATGAAAGAGCATTTTTATGACATTTAATAGTAGTACTTCAAGGTTGAGTTGGCTGTGATTCTAGTGGTTGTGCATCCTATATTACCCGACTACCACCATACCCTTCAATAACGATTCGTTCAGTGCTTCATAGTGCTCCATATAATTATTAAAGTGGAATTCCCACATGTGTAGATCCATGAATGGGGGTAGTATGATTATATCCATTTAAATCCTATATTTTGGAAGCCATATCTACCTGAAGAAATTGAGTATATGCCATTAGGTGTGGTCACAGTGAATATAGATGATCTTAATTCACACATTGAAAAGGAAACTGAGGTAGGGATTGAGGAAGAGGAATCACCTCCTAGGGAACAAAGAAAACATGAAAACACTCAAATGGGTATCCTCACTCATCCGAAAAGGTAGGTACGTGGCCTTGGAGAACTCTCCATATCATTTCCCATTGGTTGAGACCTTAATAAGGGAAAATGGTATGTAGAGACATTTAAACAACCTTAACCATCCGATGTTGTGCAAGAGATAGAGGTTGAACTCACCGAGGCCACCTTACTCTAGTAGAATATAGATAATAGGAGGCTTATTGATGATCTACTTATTGAGTTCCATGCAATGAGACATCCAAACTATGGTGATCCCCAACACTTTTATTTCCATCCTCCATTGGGGCAACAGGGGTAATCATAAGTCATTCGTGGCCAATTAACACCCACATATCTTGATGATATCATGCATCCCAAAAGGGTGGAGAACATATTCTATGGAAATATATCATTGTACATGTTTCTAAATCCACCCGAGCACCATGTTAACCCCCCTTGGGATTATGATTGCACTGCTCCTCAAGCTACTCCACATGCCGCTCCATGGGTTAATCTAGCTGTTCCGCCAACCACTCTAAAAGATACTATTCATGACTATCATATTGATGAGCCTATCAATGTATTTCTGGTTAGAAATCATAACAAATATAAGAATCCAAGGCAAGATGATCTGATAGCTACTCTAACTACTCGCCTTGAAGCCCTAGAGATGTGGTGGGTAGCAATCCCACTTGATGGAAAGTCATTTCCCACATGGATGGACAACATGAGAGTACCCCCAAATTTTGAGAATCCTACCTTCATCCCCTTCAGTGGGATGGGAGATCCACTGCAGCATCTGGATCACTTAATTTCCAGGTGAGACCTATGTTAAGAACCCCATATAAAAAGGATGAAGCCATGCTCTGATGTTTTTATAGAAATTGGAAGGGCCTGCATTTTTTTAGTATAGCTTACTACCCATTGGGTTCATCACTGGTTGTGAATATATTCTCAGGTAGTTTCTATACCAGTTTAGCTCCCCCATGTGAAAGATGTATATTAATGACCTTTTCAAGTCGAAGAAATGGTCGGATGAGCAAGTTACAGACTTCATATCTTAGTGGAAGGTCCTAATGTATTCACTTATTATTCTACTGACTCAAGGGCAGTTGCTGACAATGTGTATAGGAAACATCAAAACTAAATTGGTTCCATCCCTCATCACTCAGAATTTACCATGTAGATTTTAGGTTTTTTATGATAAGGATTAGTGCCTAAAGGAAGCCTTTAATCAAGATAAGTAAGCACATTTTTTTCCACCTATAGCTCCAACAAGAAGATCCACCAAGGAAGAGGAAGCTATTATCGCACATGTAGAGGCCCCCAGGCCACTAGAGTTGTTACTAGAAGAACATCATCCATATACCTACTAAAGGAAATATCTATAGGACCATAAATTCTAAAAACATAATTAGTAGAAACTACCATGCAATGAACCACCTCTACCTAGGTGGGAGAATCAGGACACAACCCTTTGTTCAAATACATCCCACATCAAGGGAATACTCCCAAAGGTCCCTTCCTAGAAAAAAGAAATCGAACCTACTCATTCCATGAGTCTAACATCTTTGGTTATTTCCATAGTTCCCAAGATAAAGGGGTTCTAAAACTTCCAGAATATAGGAAACCCAAAAAATCTAAGTTCACTAATCACCCTAACTATTTACCTTATCACAGAACCCTTGGACATACCATTAAGTAATTATATGTCTTCAAGGACTAGCTCTAGGACCAGGTTTATAACAATGTAGTCAGGTTAGGCCCTACTCCAGCAATGGTGGCGTGCATCTCTACAAATCTAGATAGTGGAAGTGAAGGTGAATGGAAGTAAGTTTCCATCCATAGGACTCAGAAGTATGAGGATTGGTTTTCTCACAGAGTATTTTCTCGCACCAATGGTGTCATCTATGTCTGTTTAGATTGAACAGAGCCTCCTGAAGTTGCTGCAATTCCACCATCTACAACTTCTACATTGTAACGCCCTAACCCTAGTTACCCAGAGTCAGTGCATTATTACATAACATTGACATGATCACAAGGGATAAAAATCCCAAAATACAGATCAGTTTAGTATCCTTGGAAGTACTAGATATATTCATAAGTTTTAAATTACATTATAAAATGAAAAAGCACAACAATATTGTCTCCATTGACCACATTAATCCCTTAGAATATCCCTATAGGTCAGTCATAGTATACTTCTTCGCATCCTGGGTAAAATAAAATATAGAAAGGGGTGATCTCATATGCTCAGTAAGGATAACAATATAGCATAAACATTCAAGAAAAAACATAAACATTTAAGGCAATGTATTAGACTAAAACACAATCCAATTAAACTTAAACTTCATCATAATATGGAAAAGATAAATCAAATAATTACATTTAATTATTCACATGGATATTCTACTAGTTGAATAATCACATGTAATATCAATTTCCAATTTCATAATGTTGGAATACATAATGCTAGACTTCATAACGACATAGTCAAGGTCTTGTGCCATGACTACATGTAAGATTTTGTAAAGTCATTGTGCCAATACACTAGTTTGTCTCATGATACCTACCAATGCATTGAGGAGATATACCAGGGTCCACCCATCACTTACTAAGTCAAATGCATTCCTCATATGAAAAGGTTTAAACATAACAAAAACATTCGTATTAAAACTAGCATACAAAATGTCAATACTTTATCCTTAAACCATGAATGGTGTAAAAATAACTCATCCAAAGTCAAAAATATCACAAAACCATCAATATAATATGGAAGATTTGTATCATAATATTAAACTTCAAACAAGATTAAAATCCATCAATGGATGTTGACATAGATGAAATCAAAACGTTTTGTAGACAAATATCTCTTTCTATTTTAAAATCATTTAAAAGTCATATAATTATAAAAGAAAACAATTATTTTCAAAATATTCTTATAAGCTTGTATGGGAAGCTTATATGATGTTATAATGGTGGAAAATAGCCACACCCACCATATAAGTTAAAAAAAGACATTCTTACCTCAATTTTGTCGAGAAGGTCATAAAGTACCTTGTTTGGAAAACGACAGAAAGATTCATTTCAAAACATATGTGGTCAAATAATGGTATAAATGACTTTAACTCATAGTATAGTAAATAGTAATTTTTTTTGAATTATATTTTTAAGAAAATTCAGATGTGGATGATAAAGAGGTCCTAGTAGATACTTACGTATTAACAACCTCAGATAAGTAAAGAGATTGTAGAATTAACCCTTACCTTTTACTTTTCCTTAGTTGATGGTATGTTAACCTCCTGTATAATAGTTAAAAAAATTCAATTAAATTATAAAATAACTATATACTTAAATATTATATCATATATGATCCAATAATATTTATTTTTTAATAATATTTCAGTACTATCATCATTTTGGGTGTTAACTGATTCGTTTTCCTTTATATGCTTGGTTTTGTAAGCCATGTTTTTTATGGGTAGGATTTATTTGATTCATATAAATAATGATATTATGATTAGAAAAATTATTTTTAATCATAAAATATAAATTATTCTTGAATGATTATGATGGGGGATGAATCTCATCGTGTTCGTGGAGACAGTAATCCATACGCATTCACGACCGACAATATCATTATATTGACGAAAAAATCGTATGTAGTTGTATGATATTTCAAATATAATGAGTCATTAACATGTTATATTTATTATTTACATTAGTTATACTCATTATTATACCCATAAAAATAATTAAGTGTTTTAATAACAAACTACACCACGACGTGGAGACGGTAAGCCGTACGCACGCACGTATGGTGACATTGTCATTTATAGGATGGATAGAATAATGAATATGATTGTAACTTATTTATAATAACATCATAATATGTATAAGGTAATGGAGTTATTATTTTGGTATGTAAACAAAAAATAAAGTGAAAGTGGAAGAAGAATAAAATTTGAATGTGGGTAGTGAAATTGTTACCTCTTCTTCAGGTGTTTCCTTTTGAGTTGATCAAAAGGGATCCTTAGGTTGGATTTCTGATCAACGTAATACCTCTAGGTTTAATGGAAGATAGTTGATAGGATATTTGGCTAGGGTTTGGATGAGTCAAATGGATTTGTATGTGTGAAATTAAGAGAAGGGGAAGTACCCTTTTATAAGAGAGGTGAGGGTCACTTTATGAAAAGCTTGAAATATTATTTTATAATAAAATCATTTTTGGTTTCTAATTGCTCAAAAATAATTTATTTTTAGGATAAGGTGGGGATGGGTTTAAAACATCTCAACCAATAGGTTCTAGATAGGTTTAGGCCACCATACTAACCTTATCTTTTATACTTAACACTTAGTTAAATAGTTTTACATTTACCATGTCTCTTTGTATTTTTATATTATATGGTTAATAAACATTCTATAACAATACAAGAGAACCCCAAGTGGTTCAGTATTAATATATATAACCTTATCTAAGTTCTTTGTCCAAAAATTATGTTTTTCAGAATATTATATCAATTAATAATATAGTATTTGTTTTAAAAACTCTATTATGTCAATTTTCGCACTATTTATTTTATGAATTTAAGTAAATGTGATTTAGGTTATTTTGGGGTAGATTAATATATTTTTGGGAGAATATATTTTTATGATTTTTGTGTTTATGATATAGTAAGAAATTTTTTAATGATTATTAACATTCAATAATTATTGAAGTGAAAGTTAGGTTAATGTGATAAAATAATTATGATTTTTTGGTTTCAAGATTTATTAAGTATATTTTGATGAGTTTTAGGGTTTAGTAATTTGTGGAAGGGATTAAGTTGAACTTTTGGTTTTATGGTTATGTTCTTTTGAGATTAATGTATTAATTATTTATAATAAGTTTTATTCATATTGAGTATTATCGTAACTCATGCTAACCATATATTGTTCTAGTAAATGATTAGAGACAAGAGGAATAACTTATCATTATTTTATGAATCTTATGATCTATTAAAATTTTATTTTAGTGTTTCAAACATGAAAATTTCATCTAGTAATGTGAGATGAAATAAAGGTGGAAACTAATCGAAACATGTTAATAAATGAAGATAAATATATCAAGTCTTATGACTCTTCTCTCAAGGTATGTTTTTAAAAAATCATTCACAAGTATGAGTCTTAAAATGGTACACAGGTTACATAGAAATAACCTATAAATTACTTATCATGATAAAATCAATATATCATATTATATCTACATTAATATGCATTCATTTTGGTAATAATAATTAGAATTTCGAGTAGAAATTTTATTTAAGGCTGAGAATGTAACTCCCCGAAATTTGAGTATGTATTATACGTAAAAAATTAAATATGTAAAAATGACCGAGATATATGTAACACTGAACAAAAATAAATAATCCTTTATTATAATAAAAACTAATAAAATTAAAATATACTTAAAGGAAATATTTTTAAAAAAAATTATTCTATAAAAAATAAATGGGTTCTTGTTTTACAGAGGAAAATTCTATTAATCATAGAGAAACTATTTTTATAAATTACATATTTTTAATAAATATATTAATTTTGAGTAAATTATATAAAAAAAATGATAAAATTTAGGAATTGATTATTATAATGAATTAATAACTTCTATAAAATAATTAGGTAATTAAAATGAGTGTTAATTTAATTATTCATGAAAAAATTGAAATGGTTTATTTTAACTCATTGTTATTATATATTTTATTTAAAAACTAAACTTATCTCATTTTGAGAATTAAATTTATTGGATTTTTTTTATAAATGTAATCACATGAATAATCATTCATAATTCTATTACCAATTAGTTATAAATGATGATGAAATCATTTTCTTGTAAAAAGAAATATTTATCAGATGAATGTTTCTATGTTCATAACATATTTTTATCTTACTAAAATAAATCACTTATAATTAATGATTTTAATAATATTTATTGATAATATACTAAATAAAATAGATTAAAATTCATCAAATGGTTGTTAATAGACATGTAATTATACTAAATTATTTTCTTATTATTAAATATAGATTTTTGTTTAAAAAAATTGGTATTTACACATAATGTGAACTAAGATTAAATATAATTTTTACCATATATAGAAATTAAATCTTATTAAATGGATTAATTTTTTTGAATTAAAATATTAAATTCATATAATAAGGTAAATTTTATTTTTATTCAAAAAATTTAGTCACCATAGTGAAATTTTTTCATTGTAGTAAGGGTTAAAATGGGTTGATGAGTGGGTTTAAATATGGGACAAGGCTTCAAATTGTTTGTTTCGGGTGCAGTGGAAGGATAGGATGGGCATGTACCAAAATTTATAAAATTTACATGAACGATGAATAATCTAGGATCAATATGACGATAAATGTTAGTATCCATAGAATTGAATCAAAGATAAAAGACAAATGAGAGAACCCAGAACTGAGAAGAGGGGATCAACATATTTTGTTTATAATTAATTTAATTAAAATATAGATTTACCTCCGAGGTGGTTAATTCTTTATTGATACATGATAAAGGTTTTCAAAAACATCAGGGAATTGACTATGATGAAAAAATTTCACCAATTTCCATGTTTAAATCCAAAACAATCATAATTTCCATAGTAGATTTACATGACCCTGAGATTTGTTAGATGGATTTAAAAACTGAATTCCTTAATGGGAACCATTAAGAAGATGTCTATATGACACAACCATAAGGGTTTGTGACACCAAGTGATGCTAAAATGGTATGTAAGTAGAAGATATCCATTTATGGATTAAATCAAGTATCCAGGTCATGGAATATTTGATTTGATGAATCCATAATAGAATTTGGTTTCATTAAGAATGAATGTGAGCCATGCGTTTAAAAGCAATTTAATGGGAATGCAGTCATTATCCTAGTAGTGTATTTTGATGACATATTTCTTATTGGAAATTACATACTAGATAGGCTATATTTCTAGAGATGGAGCACATCCTGAAAAAGGATAGTGGGAGCAAGATGGACTTCTATGAACACTACTACAACTTGGCCGTTTATCAAAGCTAAAACCCACCATTAACTACACTAGAAAAGCGCTATTAATGCTGGCGTAGATAGGGTAGGGGGTCCCATTTATTAGCGATCAAAAAATCGCTGATAAAGTCCACCTTTATCGGTGCTAAAAAAGTGCTGATAAAGGACCCCCTTTATGAGCGCTTTTTTTAGCACTGATCAAGGCCACCTTTATCAGCGCTTTTCGGAGCACTGATATAGGGGACCCCACTTTATCAACTCGAGCATTAACAATGATTTTTTAGTACTGTGAAGGGGTTCCTTTATCAGCGCTCTTTTAGCGCTGTTAAAGGAGACCTTTATCCGGGCTCAAAAAAGCGCTGATAATGGCCCCTTCCCCTGCACCTGCACAATTAGCACCTGCACACCTGCGCACCTGCAAAAAATAACACCTACACACGAACCAAGAATCGAAATACGACAAATCACACCCAATATTTTGACAGAAAATGCTATATACATTTACTTAACATCATAAATACAAAAAAACACACTACTATATACATTTCAAACAATGTTTTACATGTTTACAATTATAATTATCCAACAACAGTTATAAACATTAATGTTTCATCCTTTGATATCCATGAACCTCTCTCAAAAATTATCATCCATTGTTTTCATTGCCGAAAAAAGCATCCGAACTCAAGGAAAAAAATTCACCTATATAAGTAAACAAATATTATGTTAGTAATACAATAATGAAATAAATTAAAACATTAATATGAAAGAATACATTAATATGGAAATGTGAAACTAAAATATCGAAATGATAAACTCAAATGCTTTCATTCTGATAACAATGAAAGGGAATAATGTAAATCAATATGTTTTTGGATGATTTATCTCATTTAATAAATACTGTCTCTTTATCTAATGAAAAAGCCTTACCGGTCACAACGTGTGTCATATTGAGGTACGGTTGATTTGTACACGTCACAAATGACTCACGGATCATTTCCCTAATGTATCAAAGCAATCCAAACGTGTTTTCTCAGTTTCCCATATGTCACTTGTGTTGTTTTCTAATGTTAATGTCAATTTCAAAGTGATATCAGACACTTTTATCCATACCGGTCATACCGTGCTTTGAATTGAGGTGATATTGATTCCTAAACGTCAAAAATGAGTCAGGGATTGTTTTCCTAAAGTATCAAAACAATCTGAATGCTTTTTCTCAGTTTCCCATATGTCACTTGTGTTGTTTTCTAAAGTTAATGTCAATTTCAAAGTGATTCAAGGCACTTTTTATCCATACCGGTCACACCATGCCTCGGATTAAGGTAAGGTCGATTCGTAAACATCAAAAATAACTCATGGATCATTGTCCTAAAGTATCAAAACAATACAAATGCGTCTTCTCGGTTTTTCGTATGTCACTTGTGTTGGTTTCTAAAGTTAATTGCAATTTCAAACTGATATCAGACACTTTTAGCCATATTGGTCACATCATACATAAGATTGAGGTGAGATAAATTCATAAATGTCATAAATGACTCATTGATCGTTTTCCTAAAGTATTAAAACAATATGAATGTGTTTTATTGGTATTCTGTATGTTAGTAATGTTTTTTTCTAATGTTAATGTCAATTACAAACTGATATCAGACACTTTTAGCCATACCAGTCACACCGTGCGTTGGATTGAGGTGTTGTTAATTCTTACATGTCAAAAATGACTCATGGATCGTTTTACCAAAGTATCAAAACAATCCAAACGTGTTTGCTCAGTACTATGTATGTCAATAGTGTTGTTTTCTAAAGTTTATGTCAATTTGAAACTGATATCAGACACTTTTTTCCATACTGGTCACACCGTGCATCGTATTGCGGTTCGGTTGATTATTACACCTCACAAATGACTCATTTATCATTATACTAAAGTATCAAAACAATCATAATGTGTTTGCTCGGTATTCCGTATGCCAGTTGTGTTGTTTTCTAAAGAAAATTTCAATTTCAAATGGATATCAGACACTTTTACCCATACTGGTCACATCGTGCGTTGGATTGAGGTTCATTCAATTATTATACGTCACAAATGACTCATGGATCATTTTCCTAAAGTATCAAAACAATCCGAATGCGTTTGCTTGGTTTTCCGTATGTCACTTTTGTTGTTTTCTAAAGCTATTGTCAATTTCAAACTGATATCAGACACTTATAGCCATACCATTCACACCATGCATCGGATTAAGGTGAGGTTGATTCGTACACGTCAAAAATGAATCATGGATCGTTTTACCAAAGTATCAAAACAATCCAAATGTGTTTTCTCAATATTCCGTTTGTCAGGAGTGTTGTTTTCTAATGTTTATGTCAATTTGAAACAGATATCAGACACTTTTAGACATATCGGTCACACCGTGCATTAGATTTAGGTGAGGTTGATTCATACACCTCAAAAATGTCTCATGTCCCATTTTACTAAATTATCAAAACATTCCGAATGAGTTTTCTTGATATTTCATATGTCACTTGTGTTGTTTTCTAAACATATCAATTTCAAACTCATATCAAACACTTTTAGCCATACTGGTCACACCGTTCATTGGATCGAGGTGCAGTTGATCTATACACGTCACAAATGACTCATGGATCATTTTAATAAAGTATCAATACAATCCAAATGTGTTTTCTTGGTTTTCCGTATTTCAATAGTGTTGTTTTCTAAAGATTATGTCAATTTGAAATTGATATCAGACACTTTTAGCCATACTGATCACATCGTGCCTCAGATTAAGGTGTGGTTGATTCGTACAACTCAAAAATGACTCATAGATCATTTTCCTAAAGTATGAAAACAATTTGAATGTGTTTTCTCGGTATTCTGTATGTCACTTGTGTTGTTTTCTAAAGTTAATGTTAATCTCATACGGATATCAGACACTTTTAGCCATACCGGTCACACCGTGCGTTGGATTGAGGTGCGGTCAATTCTTACACATCCCAAATGACTCATTGATCGTTTTCCTAAAGTATAAAAACAATCCAAATGCTTCTGATCAGTTTTCTGTAAGTCACTTTTGTTTTTTTCGAAAGATAATGTCAATTTCAAACTGATATCAGACACTTTTAGCCATAATGGTCACATCGTGCATCGTATTGAGGTACGGTTGATTCTTACATGTCAAAAATGACTCATGGATCATTTTACCAAAGTATTAAAATAATCTGAATGCGTTTTCTAAGTATTCTATATGTCAGTAGTGTTTTTTTCTAAAGTTTTTGTCAATTTGAAACTGATATCGGACACTTTTAGCCATACCAGTCACACCGTTCAACTAATTGAGGTGTGATTGATTCGTACACCTCAAAAATGACTCATGGATCATTTTACTAAAGTATCAAAACAATCTGAACGCGTTTTCACGGTATTTTGTATGTCACTAGTGTGGTTTTCTAAAGTTAATGTGAATTTCAAACTAGGATCATACACTTTTAGTCATACCGGTCACACCGTGCGCCGGATGGAGGTGCACTCGATTTTTACACATCAAAAATGACTCATGGATTGTTTTCCTAAAGTATCAAAACAATGCGAATGTTTTTATCAGTTTTATGTATGTCACTTGTGTTGTTTTCTAAAGTTAATGTCAATTTCAAACTGATATCAGACACTTTTGGCCATACCAGTCACACCGTGCTTCGGATTGAGGTGTGGTTGATTTATACATGTCAAAAAATGACTCATGGATCATTTTCCCAAAGTATTAAAACAATATGAATGTGTTTTCTTGGAAAACTGTATGTCAGTAGTGTTGTTTTCTAAAGTTTATGTCATTTTGAAACTGATATCAGACACTTTTAGACATACCGACACACTGTGCGTTGGATTGAGGTGCGATTGATTTTTACACCTCAAAAATGACTCATGGATCATTATTCTAAACTATCAAAACAATCTGAACATGTTTTCTCAGTATTCCGTATGTCAATTGTGTTGTTTTCTAAAGTTAATGTCAATTTCAAATGGATATCAGACACTTTTAGCCATACCGGTCTCACCGTGCATCAGATTGAGGTGCGGTCGATTAGTTCACATCAAAAATGACTCATGGATCGTTTTTCCAAAGTATGAAAACAATTCTAACGTGTTTTATCAGTTTTTCATATGTCACTTGTGTTGTTCTATAATGTTAATGTCAATTTCAAACTGATATCAGACACTTTAATCCATACCGGTCACACCATGTGTCAGATTGAGGTGAAGTTGATTCGTAAATGTCACAAGTGACTCATGTATCATTGTATTTAAGTATCAAAATAATCTGAATGTGTTTTCTAAGTATTCTGTATGTCAGTAGTGTTGTTTTCTAAAGTTTATGTCAATTTGAAACAGATATCAGACACTTTTAGCCATACCGGTCACACCGTGCATCAAATTGAGGTGCAGTTGATTCTTACACCACAAAAATGACTCATGGATAGTTTTACTAAATTATCAAAACAATCCGAACATGTTTGCTCTGTATTCCATATGTCACTTGTGTTGTTTTCTAAAGTTAATGTCAATTTCAAACTGAAATCAGACACTTTTGGCCATACTGGTCACACAATGCGTCGGATTGAGGTGTGGTTGATTCGTACACATCACAAATGACTCATGGATCATTTACCTAAAGTATCAAAACAATACGAATGTGTTTTATCAGTTGGACGTATGTCAGTAGTGTTGTTTTCTGAAGTTTATGTCAATTTGAAACTGATATCAAACACTTTTATCCATACCGCTCAAACCGTGTGTCGGATTGAGGTGAGGTTGATTTGTAGACCTCAAAAATGACTCATGGACCATTTTACTGAAGTATCAAAACAATATGAATGCGATTTCTTGTTATTACATTTGTCACTTGTGTTGTTTTCTTATGTTAATGTCAATTTCAAACGGATATCAGACAATTTTATCCATACCGGTCTCACCGTGTGTTAGATTGAGGTGGAGTTGATTCATACGTTTCACAAATGACACATGGATCGTTCTCCTAAAGTATCAAAACAATCCGAACATGTTTTCTTGGTTTTCCGTATGTCACTTGTGTTGTTTTCTAAAGTTAATGTCAATTTCAAACTGATATCAGACACTTTTATCCATACCGGTCACACTGTGTGTCAGATTGAAGTGAGGTTGATTTTTACATGTCAAAAATGACTCATGGATCATTGTACCAAATTATAAAAACAATCCGAATGCATTTGCTCAGTATTCCGTATGATATTAGTGTTGTTTTCTACAGTTTATGTCAATTTGAAACTGATATCAGACACTTTTTTCCATACCGTTCACACTGTGTGTCAGATTGAGGTGCAATTGATTCATACACCTCACAAATGACTCATGGATCATTTCTCTAAAGTATCAAAACAATCCGAATGTGTTTTCTCGGTATTAATTATGTCACTTTTTTTGTTTTATAAAGTTAATGTCAATTTCAAATAGATATCTAACACTTTTAGCCATACCGGTGACACCGTGCAACGGATTGAGGTTCGGTCGATTGTTACACATCAAACATGACTCATGGATCATTGTCCTAAAGTATGAAAAAAATTATAACATGTTTTCTCAGTTTTCCATATGTCACTTGCGTTGTTTTCTAAAGTGAATGTCAATTTCAAACAGATATCAAACACTTTAAGCCATACCTATCACACTGTGCATCAGATTGAGGTGTAGTTGATTCTTACATGTCAAAAATGACTTATGGATCATTTTACCAAAGTATCAAAACAATACGAATGTGTTTTCTCAATATTATGTATGTCAGTAGTGTTGTTTTCTAAAGCTTATGTCAATTTGAAACTTATATCAGACACTTTCAGCCATACCGGTCACACCCTGTGTTATATTGGGGTGTGCTTGTTTTTTAAACCTCAAAAATTCCTCATGGATCATTTTCCTAAAGTATCGAAACAATCCGAACACATTTTCTCAGTTTTCTGCATGTCACTTGTGTTGTTTTCTAAAGTTAATGTCAATTTCAAACTGATATCAAACACTTTTATCCATACCTGTCACACCATGTGTCGGATTGAGGTGCAGTTGATTCATACATGTCACAAATGACTCATGGATCATTTTCCTAAAGTATCAAAACAATCCGAACACGTTTTCTTGGTTTTCCATATGTCAGTTGTGTTGTTTTCTAATGTTTATGTCAATTTGAAAATGATATTAGACACTTTTAGACATACCGGTGACAACGTGCATCAGATTGCAGTGCGGTTGATTCGTACACCGCACAAATGAATCATGTATCATTTTATTAAAGTATAAAAATAATCCTAACATGTTTTCTCTGTATTACGTATGTCACTTGTGTTGTTTTCTAATGTTAATGTCAATTTCCAACGGATATCAGACACTTTTAGCCATACCGGTCACACTATGCATCGGATTGAGGTGTGGTTGATTCTTACACGTCACAAATGACTCATGGATCATTTTACTAATGTATCAAAATAGTCCTAATGCTTTTTCATAGTTTTTCTTATGTCACTTGTGTTGTTTTCTAAAGTTAATGTCAATTTCAAACTGATATCAGACACTTTTAGCCATACCGGTCACACCGTGCATCGGATCGAGGTGCGGTTGATTCGTACACATCATAAATGACTCATGGATCATTTTACCAATGTATAAAAACAATCTGAACACATTTTCTCAGTATTCCGTATGGCAGAAGTATTGTTTTCTAAAGTTTATGTCAATTTGAAATAGATATCGGACACTTTTAGCCATATCGGTCACACCATGCATTGGATTGAAGTGACGCTGATTCATACACCTCAAAAATGACTCATGGATCGTTTTCCTAAAGTATCAAAACAATACAAACTCATTTTCCCGATATTCCTTATGCCACTTGTGTTGTTTTCTAAAGTTAATGTCAATTTCAAAATGATATTAGACACTTTTAGCCATACCGGTCACACCGTGCATCATATTTAGGTGAGATTGATTTATACACCTCAAAAATGACTCATGGATCATTTTCCTAAAGTATCAAAACAATCAAAACGCGTTTACTCAGTTTTCTGTATGTCAGTAGTTCATAAGAGTCTCTCATTACGTTATTCTTTACTAGAAACTCAAATCATTTCTAAAAACATTCTTCATAATCTAAGGATATGAAACATAAAAAGGGTGATCATAGATGCTCAATAAGTGTAAACAAGGGAGATATCAATGATCATATAATGATAACATAAGTAGTAGGAATTCACCTTCATTGTCCTATTTGTTTACATTCTTCCATCAGGTACACTGCCCATTTTTTTCTAAACACATCTGTATCATCTTGTGAATAGAAGTTTTTGCGACAGTCATAGTAGTACTGAAAAATATAAATACACAAAGGATTAATAAATATTTTAAATGAACTAGTAATTATTTTAAAAAATACCTCTTCAGGGATGCTAGTTTGTTCATGAAATATGATTTCTTTCATAAATTTACAAACATAATAACCGCAGTCCTTTCCATTTGTTTGTTTCGGACACTACAGAAACATCGAGAAAAGTATGTAATATGTTTTGATATGTATTTGGATAGTGCAATATAATTATATATACCCTGATACTTGTCCATTTGTATATCTCCTGCCTCTGAGATGACGTGACCCAAGAAGTGAATCTGATCCATCCAAAAATGGCACTTCGAGAGTTTAGCATAAAGACGATGCTCTCTTAGTGTACTCAGAACGATATCAAGATGGGTGGTATGGTCGTGTCGAGTGTGAGAGTACACCAAGATATCATCCATGAAGACCACGAAAAAGGAATCCAAGTAAGGATGGAACACTCGGTTCATCAGTGCCATAAAAACTGTAGGTTTTTTTGTGAGTCTGAAGGGCATGACCGTATACTCGTAAAGACCGTACCTGCTCCTGAAGGCTTTCAGAGGTATATCTGATGGTCTAACGCGCAACTGATGATAACCAGACCCCAAGTCGATCTTCTAGAACAACCAGGCTCCTTGAAGCTAATCGAAAAGGTCATCAATCCGCGACAAGGGATATTGGTTCTTGACCGTAAACTGGTTCTGCTTCCTATAATCCACACAAAGCCGAAGGGTACCGTCTGCCTTTTTCGCAAACAGAATAGGCGAACCCCAAGGAGAATTACAGGTTCGGATGAAACCCTTATCCTGTTACTCCTCCAACTGCTTATTGAGATCCTACAACTCAGGTGTGGCCATACTATAGGGAGGAATAGACACCGGTGCCGCTCCTAGCACGAGCTCAATAGAGAAGTCTACCTCACACTCTGGAGGAAAACCCGAAAAGTCCTCTGCAAAGACATCCCTGAAGAAATCCACAGATGGAGGAAAGTCCAACTGTCGAGTCCCCTGATCATCCAGGTAAAGGCTAGCAATCTGGGCTGTCACCCCTCCTAGCTGAAGATGCTCGAGTCCTGCCCGACTCGCCCGAACATCCCATTTGCCTCTATGAAGGAAATATTCACCCTCTGGTGAAATGAAACTGACTCTACGGGGATAGCAGTCGACGACTGCCCGGAAGGGAATCAACCAGTCCATGCCAAGGATGAAATCATAGCCAGTCATCTCTAGGACATAGAGGTCCCATAAGAAGCGATACCCTGCAACCTCGAGAGGGCACTCTCTACACTGGCATACACTAGATGTCCTCATTCCCAAAGGTGTGTCTAGTTTCAAAGAGTCGGAAGAAGAAAAGACGCAGAGTCCAAGGCTCTCCACAATAGCAACAGAGATAAAGCTATGAATAGGACCAGTATCGAAAAGGGCTGAAGATAAAACTGAGGATACTAAAATCGTACCTCAAACAGTAGAAGGGTCGAGATCCTTCTCATGATAAGTCTAGTCCACGGCGAAAGACTATCCTGCACCGCGGCCCTATGCCCCTGGATGACCACTTTGAGCTGAACCTCCCTGTTGGTGCTGAGGAACTAGTGGCTGACTTCCACAGCCTCGACCTCCCCCTTGGCCCGAACGGCCGGAAGAACTCCAGTTTCCCGACTGGTGAGAAACTGGTGGGGCTGCTCCTGAACGAGGAGTCATGGAAGAACCCCGGTCACCTGATGCTGGTAAGAAAACCTGGTAGAAACGCTGAAGGTGACCCATCTTGCCGCAAGATCGGCACTCCACGGGGTCTCTCTGGCACTGCGGCCTCATGTGCCCTATCCGGCCACACTGGTAGCATGTCACCTGGCTGCCTGATGATGCATATCACCTCCTCAAATCACCGCGCGTAGGCTCCCTATGGCGCTTCGTGCTGTCATCTGACGGAAATCTAGCATTGGAAGCAGAACCGCCCGGACTCGCAGCTCCCGAGTCTCTCAGATTGCGCTCCGTAATCAGTGCCTGGTTGATGATGGAAGTAATGAAAGTCAGCTGGAAGATGTTCACCTGCGAGCGAATCTCCCGTCTGAGTCCATACTCAAACTTCCTCACCAAAAAAAGCCCACTCCTATCCCGAAGGGGTGTAAAATTCTACAGCTCAGTGAAACGGTAGGAATACTCCATGACAGATAGAGTACCCTGCTCTAAGCTCATGAAATCCCGGGCTCAATCTTCCCTCAGGGTATCCGGGTAAAAGTAGTCGTAGAATACGTGCTTGAACTCCTCCCAAGTCATAGCCTGCTGCTGACCCACCTGTGAGATCACGTCCCACCACCTCTTGGCGGAGTCTCGGAGCATGTAGGTGGAGAGCTTGACCCACCTCTCTGGAGGTGTCTCCAGATGCTCGAAGATAGTCAACATGGCTTCCAGCCATGACTCTGTAGCCTGAGGTCCTCCCTCCCCTGAGAACGTGGGAGGATGCTGCTGCTGAAAGACCCACATCAAGTCTTCCATAGACGAGGCATGAGGCAGTGCTCCCTGGAAGGCCTGCATCATCCTCATGAAACCTTCCCTGAATTGCGCATCAACACCCGTGACTGGTAAAACAACCGGTGCCAAGGTTGGCTCGACTGGGGGATCGATAGAAAGTCATTGATCAGCCCTTTCTAGCATCTGATCACTGCCTAAAGACAGACGTACGACCAGAGGACGTCTTGGAGGCATAGCTCTGAAGGATCAAAATCACACCTTAGATCAGGAAAACAAGGACAGAGAACACAAGAGTACAAAACAGGAACAGGGGAAGAAAAACACACAAGATTTCAAAACACGACTACACGGCGTGTATACAACTACACGACGTGTCTTCTTAAACCACTGACATGGGCGTGTACTCTTGCCCTAAAAGTCACGTACACTTGAAACTACATGTCGTGTTGACCCCCACACACGGCGTGTACTAGAAAACTATTCCCCTGCCTGAGTCTCCTTACACGACTAACCCACACGGTCTGACTCAACCCGATCCTACACGACGTGTGCGAAACAAACACGACGTGCACTAGACAAGGCTTCGGCAGTCCGTGTTGTTGAGTACACGGCCGTCTACATGGCTGAACCTTACACGGCGTGCTACGAACAAGCACAACATGCATATGCGAAGGTGACATCGTCCCGTGTTGTTCGTGACACGGCTGAGTGCCTAGGCAAGACTACACGACGTGTTCCGAACAAACATGACGTGCAGAAAAGAAGGTCACACCGGCCCGTGTTGTTTGTGACATGGCCGAGTACCGAGATAGGACAACCTGGTGTGTTCCCTATGGAATCTTAGTGCGGAAAAGAAGGTCACCCTGGCCTATTCAGTTCTTGACACGGCCGGGTACCTAGACAGGACTACACGGCCTGTTCCCTATGGACACGACGTGTTCTACCTGAGCTTCCCCGGCCCGTGTTGTTAGTGACACGGCCGGGTACACGGCTTCTAACTCACATGGCGTGTACCAATGGTACATGGCGTGTTCCTGAAGTTACTCCTACGACACCGTGTTCTGCTCACACGGGCAGTGACATGGCCTAAAAACTACACGACGTGTATCTAAAAAGTACACACCGTGTATTCTGGGTTTTTCTGGGCAGTAGCTCAAAAATAGCGAAGAATTCCAGAAACACAAAAAAACAAGGTAAAAGATGCCAAATTCCGATCTGAGTGGGCCCATAATCCACAGGTCAGAGGATCGAAACCTCCCTCTGATACAACTTTGTAATGTCCTGAGTCCGGAGCCCTTCCACTGGTGCACCGTACCCTGTTCGCCACATGACCTCTTGCACGTGTACATCATCCAAGTAATCCTCAAGAACTACTTGGCTATCAACTAAGGATCAACAGAAAAACAAGGCAACAGTCCACAATCCTACAACTAGGAATGGAAAGTGGCTAAACTCCAAACAGGCAGAACAATCATGGCAATCAAACTGAGCACAAAAAAAATCCTCTAATCACAAGCAATAACCTCTAATAAAGCAATCGTGCAATGAAGGCAAGTAACAAGGGAAAAACAGGAAACACGCAATACCCCGTTCAAGGGTATTGGTGGAAATTTCACAAAATATCCATAAAATTTCTACGGAAAGGCACACACCACCTACCTCGATCCTAGGAGATCGATATATGTGAACCTCGACGATAGATTCCTCTTAGAACAATGTAGATCTGAGAAAATGCAAAAAACTTTCATCCCATGATAACTTGAAAACAAGGAGGAATCAAGAAACAAGGCTCAAGCATAAGGAAGAACTCACCGTTGCGATTCCAATGCAATCGACCATGCTTGAATCAGAGAACGGAGGGAGAGGCGGAAGCTCAAAGAAGATTCGGCAGTACGGATGCTCTCGGGCGGTCGATAACTGAATAAGAAGACGAATATGAGGGTTAGGCATGACCCCGGTCTGTTTAATGAAAAAAAAGTGCACAACATGCAATTCTAGAGTACACGGCGTGTACATCAATTTTTTCTGTACTCTGAAAAACTGGCCTCCACCTCAGCCTTACAGACCATGTGTGTGGCCCGGACACGGCCAACACACAGCTTCGAGCCGGAACATAGTACATGGCGTGTACTCAGAAAGTACACGGCGTGTACTTTGAAAATTTCTAGAAAAATCATTTTTCTTAAAAACTCCAGGAAAAAGGAAAAACATACCTAAACGAAGATCCGGGTTCTTACATGGGACCAGTAGCAACAAGTTGAGAAACCCATTGTACCTCAGCAGTGGGACCAGATGCAACAGGTTGAGAAACCTGTTGTACCTTAGCAGTGGGACCAGCTATAACAGGTTGAGAAAACTGTTGTTTCTCAGGTTTGGGTGCATCAGTAGGTGCAGAAGACATTATCTGCAGAAGTAGTTTAACATTTAATTTAGATCACATAAAAGCAGAAACGAACAAATAATAACATAATGTAACACAATATATATTACAATAAAAAAACCTGATTATTAAACTCTCTTTTTTTAAAGGATGAAGGGATTTTACCCCTCTATTGAATATCCATATCCCTTCATTGTGGTCTCCTATGACATACAAAATGTCATCTACATTGTGACCACTGCAAAATGATTGAGAAGTCCCAATGAAAGGGTCATCCTTTGTTGAATTTTCATCTGACCCCTCAGTTGTTTTGGTCGATAACAGAACAATTGACTAGTTTCAGTTTGCGGGATTTGGAACATAAAATACTTGCACTTCTTGTGATGCCATTATAAACGGTTCGTCTTTATCACCATCTTTAGTAAAATAAACCTTCACGAATCCCAATTCATCTGTTTTAACAACACTCCTGTTATCAACCCACTTGCATTGAAAAATCAGAACTTGGAATTATGTAAAATCCAACTCCCATATTTGTTTGATGATACCAAAGTATGACATATTCACATAAATTGGATTTCTATCCTTAGCACCAGAAACATGCATCGCTTCAGCCACAAGTTTAACCCCACTATGATGCATGGTACTGTCTTCATCATGGTCATTATTATAAAATGTATAACCATTAACTACATAAGCATTGTAAGATAATACAGACACACTCAGTCCTCCAGCTATCCATCGAAGTCATTCTGAAATTGACTCTGGATTTTCATCTGATTTCTTAAAAATATGGTCCCAAAACCATCCTATAAACTGTCGATTATGTGTATCTGATATCTATTTTTCTGCTTTAGATGGATTTAAATGCCTAATAATTTCTTTGTGGGTTTCAACATATGGTTCAACGTCAAAACTGTTATGCAAAACATAATGGTGGGCCTGCTCCCGATCTGTAATATTGATTGTGACAACCTATCTTCCAGAAATTCTTTCACCCTCAAGCCGCCAAGTGTGACAAGATTTTGGTAGGCAAATTCTTTTCACACCAGAAAGTTATTCGGTATAGAATTCAATGGATTCCTCAACAATATATCGCTCCACAATACAACCCTCTGGCCGACTTCGATTTTTGACATACCCTTTTGAAATCATCATATAACATTCAATGGGGTACATCCATCTATAATGTACAAGACCACATAGTTGAATCTCTCTCACCAAGTGGACCATCAAATGAACCATCATATCAAAAAATGAAGGCGGGAAGAACATTTCTAATTCACATAATATAATGGAAATTTCTCTTTCCATAGTTGGCAATTTCACTGGGTCTATAACTTTTTTACATATATCTTTGAAGAAGAAACACAGTTTCGTTAATGTATGGTGGACATTCTTGGGAAAAATGAAACTTAAAGTAATAGGAATGAGATCTTGCATCAAAACATGACAGTCATGTGATTTCAGACCTTTTAACTTCAAATCGCTCATTGACACGAGGTTCCTGATATTTGACGAATACCCCTCTGAAACCTTTACGTCACTCAAGAAGTTGAAAAACTAATATCTCTCCATCCTGGAAAGAGTGAAAGTAGTAGAAGGAATAAATGTTCATTTTTCACCCTTCACTAGTGCCAACTCTTCTAGTATTTTCATCTCAACCATGTCCAACCTAGCCTTAATTCCATATTTTGTTTTTCCAGGTGTATTCAGCAACGTGTTGATGACACTATCAAATATATTATTTTATACACTCATAACATCAATAAAATTCATGACATACAGAGAATTCCAGTATGGTAATTAAAAAAAACTGATTTCTTTTTCCAACCGATTTTCATAAGCTTTTTCGAAGCCGGTTTACCAAAAGTAGTGTCCAAATTTTTAAATTTCCCAAACAATTGATCCCCTGTTAGTGTATATGGTGCTATACATTCTTATGAATTTCCATCAAATTATGTCATCCAAGATCGGTACTTATGTCATCGGGGTAGAAATCTGTGATGTCCTAGAAACACGGTTTTCGATGAATGTTTCAACCTAATTGATTGTGTACCTTGTTCGCAAATGGGACACCCTTGAGTTCCTTTAATGCTATATCCTGAAAAATTTCCATAAGCAGGGAAGTCATTTATCATCCCGTACAACATGGCTCTCAAAGTGAAATCTTCCTTTATGTAAGCATCATACAATGTAACACCTGAATCCCACAATAATTTCAAATCTTCGATCAATGGAGCTAAATAAACATCAATATCATTAACTGGTTGTTTTGGTCCTGATATAAGCATATATAACATGATGTATTTTCGTTACATGCATAACCACGATGGTAAGTTATAATTTACCAACATAACTGGCCATGTACTATGACTGTTTCTTTGACAACCAGAAAGATTCACTCCATCTGTACATAACGCAACACAAAGGTTTCTGAACTCATTTCTAAATTCAGGATACTCATGATCAATTCTCTTCCACTGAGGAGAGTCTATAGGGTGACATAGTATCCCATCTTTAATTCTTGTATCTTCATGCCATGTCAATTTTCTTGCAGTCTCCTCACTTCCATATAGGTTCCTAAACCTTGGAATGATTGGAAAGTACCATAAAACTTTAGTAGGACTAGATTCATCATTCTTGTATTGAGAAGAACCACACTTTGGGAATTATTTAAGTGATTTTTGGTCCTTGTGAAACTATATACAGTCATTCGGGCATGTGTGTATTCTTTCAGAGATCATACCCATCGATCATAGCATTCATTTGGCGTCTTATGTTTGGCTCGGGAGCTCATTATCTTCTGGGAGCATGTCATTCAGGAGAGAAAGTAGTTCCATAAAACTGGAGTCACTCCACCCATTGTCTTCTTTTAAATTATACAGCTTCAGTACGGCTGATAGTGCTGCATATTTAGTGAAACCAGCATACAATGGTGTCTTTGCACAACTTTTTAACTTCTCAAACAATTTTTAGCAATCACGAAGATCATATTCAATGGTCCTTGTCATTTACTCAATATGATCTTCATCATCATTCCCATCTATAATCACATTCTCCATACGGTAATCTTTATTGTTAACGCTTGTAATCATATCAGATGATCCATAAAATGCACTGTTATCCTAGCCACTACCTACTTTAATTGTTTCCCCGTGTTTATTCCAAAATGTATAAATATGATCTATTCCATGAAAGATCAAGTGTTCTTCCAACTCCTCTAGAATAATTTGTTTTGAATAACAACAGCGTAAACACGGACAAAGGATTTGATAAGGGTCCAATGCATGATCTTTTGCAAACTTGATAAACTCTTTCACGCCTTCTTCATACTCTTTTGTCAACCGATTGGCATTCATCCATTATTTAGTTATATTCATCCTATTTAAAATCCAAAGTATGGGTATATAGGTTAGGGGAGAAGTAATATGAGTATAATTTAGATAAAAAACTAGATACTTCAAAAAATGGTGGTGGCGTGCTCATTAATATAAAATCTTGTGTGGTTCTTGGGATTCATCCATTCTCTTCCTTTATTCTACCCCCCTAATAAGGGGTGGTTCTTGGGAGTTTTTTATAGTGCGTTTGTGAGTTCTTCCCTCATACATCTTCCATTACTATTATCCTTCATTTCCCTATGATTTGGGATAATTTTAACTAGGATTTGTGTGATGATTTCACTATATCATCTTAAAATCAATTCAGATGATGTAGATTTTGTTTGTATTGGCTAGAGATTATCCTTGTTTGATGAACACACCATGTTTTTTGTGTTTTAGGTGGTGTTGTGTTTCCCAGTGAGTTTTTAAAAGATTATTCCTAATTATATTAAGGTGAATAATTAGATATATGTTTCTATAATTAATTATTTTGGAATTGTGCCTTCAGATTAGGTCTCAATCATTGGTACAAGATTAGATAAGTCATGTATAGTCTTGGTTGAGGATGAGTTGATCTTGGTGATGGGGTTACTTCATATTTTTAGGTAGGTGGACCCTATAATACAAAACCATGTTCCAATTTATGCATGATTGTGCATTCATGCATTTGTATATGTGTTCTAGTGAAAGGGATAGAAATCAAGTATATCATGTGGGTTGTGACATTACCATGCTGAGATGAGTGTGTGTTGGTATCTATGAGTAGAGATGGGTTAGGTTTGTAGAACCCAATAGTTTCCCTTATAGGCGGAATTATAATGTTGATAGGTTGAGAATAATTTTCATGTATAACCAAGATGGTTTCAAGGAGATTATTATGCAATGATAAATGGATGGTGACTTTTATCATTTATGGTCAGACAGACTATGAGATTGGGACTTCATATGACTTTCACCTAGTTAAACTATGATCATCCATGGTTACCACCTATTGATGATGTGGTTTAGCTATAATGAGAGGTTGGCTATCTAGAGACCCTCCTTAGATTACTATTTATATGTTTTGTGGCATGAGACAAGATGGATGGAATTTATTTAAGTGATAAGGTGTTGGTAGAACCCTACTTTGAGTGAGAAGGCATTGGTCAAAGGGGATTGGTGTGTGACTTCCATGGGATCCACCTATTGATTGTGAATTTTGACTTGTGATAGACGTTGGATATTGTAATTCCCTAATTAGATATATTTTTAATGATATTATGATGTGATATATAGAAATTGGGATCACTTAGTATTGGTTTGGAGTAGTTTTGTGAGAGGTTTTCTATAGATATTATTTCCTCAAATTGTTTTTTATGTGATGTGATGGTGAGACCTACCGTAAGTGAGAGGGCAGCACCTACTATGTTGTGGAATTAGAGGATATGTGAATCACACCCAATGTGAGAGGTTGGTGGAACTGTTATGTTATAAGAAAGGATGTGATATTTAAATTGTTATATAACCCAACCTAGAGAGAGTGGGTAGTGGGAAGGAATTGGTAGAAAACCTATGAAGGGTCATTTTTGTCGAACCCAAGGAGAATAGTTTACAATATAGTGTACAATATATAACATACTAAACATATTTCTCATCCCATTGGCATGCCTCACTTGATCACATGAAATCCCCAACACAGACGGTTCAAACCCTACCTGGCCTAACTATGGGGTAGTATCCAAAATCAGAAAAAGATCCATACTAAGGGCCACTAGACGGAGTGAAATCCTAATCTAGTGTAACAACCTTTCACAAAAAATACTCTCTCTATTCAGGAATCTATCACAAGTCTATAGTGGGGAGAGCTAATCAAGATCAAGCAAGTTACCAACCACATATACATCTATCACACACACAAGCATCGCACACAATAATCATGCCAAATACTAGTTAATCTCAATATTGAAAATAAATTCAAACATAATTAATTCATGAAAATTCAATTTTACTCACCTTAAAGAGGAGGACCCAGTGGTGGAGGAGGAGTAGGCATCGACAGCAGAGGCAGCGCGGAGGTAGCAGAGGAAGCTCGGAGGCAGCGGAGGTAGTGGAGGTAGCAGAGGCAGTAGAGGTAGTGGAGTAAGTGGAGGAGGAGGAGGAGGAGGAGGAGGCAGAGGTGGAGGAAGAGGATGAGGAGGCCACGTTGGAGGAGGAGGAGCCGCAAAGGAGTAGGAGTAGGAGAAGGAGATTTAGTGGAGGAGGAGGAGGATGAGGAGCCACAGAAAGGGGAGGAGGAGGAGAAGTAGGCACTGGAGGGGAGAATGAGGCAGTGGAAGCGACAGAGGAGGAGGAGAAGGAGGCGACGGTGAAGATGAGGCAGCGACAGAGGCACATGGTAGGGCTTCCGCGATTGACAGGGTGTAGGGAGGAGGAGCCACGACAAGAGGAGTAGGAGAAGTAGGCACCATAGGAGGAGAATGAGGTGGCGGCCACGGAAGAGGAGGAGGAGAAGGAGGCCACGGCGGAGAGGAGGCAGCGGCGGAGGCGCAGCGTAGGGCTTCCATGAAAGCTTGACAGGGTGCAGGGAGGAGGAGGAGGACCCAGTGGCACTTATAAATCCTGCGGGGACCTTTATCAACACTAGTAAAATGTGATGATAAAGGGGGTCTTTATCAGCCCTAAAATGAAAAGAGCTGATAAAACCCCCCTTTATCTGTGCTTTTATTAGCCCTGATAAAGGGTGTCTTTATCAGCACTTTTTATTTTAGCGCTGATAAAGACCCACTTTATCAGCGCTTTTGTAGCGCTGATAAATCCATACTTTATCAGCGCTAATAAAAGAACAGATAAATGTACAAATTTAATAATTTGTTTATATTATTATATATATATTTAAAATGATATTTATGATAAATATATATATATATATATTTATTCATAATTATAACTCTAAATAAATATATCTTTATTTATACTTATAAATTTATTTGAAAGGTATATTTATATATATTGCATTGAAAATATAATAAAATATATATTTATTTTTTAAATAGAATGTAATTTTAATTATAAGTGTACATTTGTTAGAACATATATATTATATGGGTAACATAATGAATTATAAATCAATAACACATCAATGCGATATGTAATTATAATCTATAAATGAACATTATTCATGCACATACATGATCACATAACATATACGCATGATATATTCATTGACCCCAATTCATTGGAAAACACATATATATTCAATAATTTTAATTATACATATATATTTAAAAGTATTATATATATATAAATAAAACAAATACATTAAATAAAAACAAATATAACAAATATATATTAAATATAATGAATTAATAAATCTAAAAAATATAATTTATTAATAAATCTAATAAATATTATAAATCTAATAAATATATTTATTATTAATCTTATAACTATTTAATTATATATATATATAGTTATAACATGTTTTTTTAATGTATACAATAAACATTATCAGTACTAAGAAAATCTCTGATAAATGTAACCTTTATCAGCGCTGATAAATGTGCCCTTTATCAGCGCTAAAAAAAGTGCTGATAAATGGTACACCCTTATCAGTGCTTGTTTTAGCACTGATAAAGGGTACATTTATCCATGATTTTTTTAGCGCTGATAAAGTCCTACCCCTTTATCAGTGCTTTTCCGTTAGCTCTGATAAAGGCATGCACCTGCCTTGACCAGTTTTGTGGTAGTGGATGTTGATGCTCAAGATATGCTAGAGTTGGTATATGAACATGTTTCATAGGTCCTTGTGGAAGAGGTAGTTCCTAAAATACATGTACAATGTAGGAGTACAATAGAGGTAAGGGAACTAGATATACATCGTTTCCTTGTCACCAGGGATGCTGACTCATTATTCTTGGACAATGATAAACCTCTCTCCTACAAGTAAGTAGTAGAGAGATGAGAAGCTGCATATTTGGTGCCACTTGACTATGAGAAAAAATAAATAATTCAAGGGCCTATATCCTTCTACACCACCTCTTTATGTGTTTATAAATATTTTTGTGCATGGATGAGGCATATAATAGATTATTTGGATTTTTTGAGATAAAATTTTATTATAGGATAATTTATTTATGTGAACTGTAGTTTGCGATGTGGGAGAGAAGTTCATCGGATCAATTTTTTTGTCTAGAGGGATGGGAAATAAGATTGTGATTCAGTTAAAGTAATAATAAATCAATTTCAATGATTAATTTAAAGAATAAAAATAATGAGTAATGTTTGAGAGAAATAAATATTTAAAGTCATCATGAATTCTGGTATGCTTATAAGATATCTAGTCCTCAATAGTGGTAGTTGGATGTTAGATTGATGATAGATATAGTTGAGCCTAAGATTAGGTTGATGCCCATAGTGTTTTCATGAGCTATATTATATCCTATATGTTTTTTCCTTCCAATTATTCCATACTCATGTTGGTAGGGAAACTGATACCCAGTCGTCTCTAGAAGGGTGTTTTTACTAATATCTAGGTTAGTGAGGAATGGATGGCTGACTACCCCCTCTTTCCTCTCTCTCTTCTCTTGGTACTATTATGTGCTAGTATGCACGATGGTTACCCTTTTCATATATGTGTATAAAGGTTTGTAATGTATTGGGGTTATTTTCAACACATATGTCTATGGATATAGTATCCTATGGATTATTATAGTTTTGTCATGTAGAGATTGTGATGTGTTGAAGTATAATTATTGACATACATGTTGTGGTGGATCTTAGGAACTACTAGGTTACTAACTGGAGATGTGGCATGGGATGGTGAGAGAAAGTGATGCACAAGGTGCATGGTATGTTATGAGATGATGGAATTCACAAGATGCATGAGATGTGTTTTTATCATAGGTTCATTTCATATAGATTTTTTGAGGGATGCATTTGGAGGTGTGATGTTGGGGTAGAGAATAAAACTAGTGTTGATGTGGTAGTGGGGTAACTTCTTTTGATATTATATTATATTACGTCTTGTATGTGATATTTTATGATATATATTCATGGTGAATCTTGTAATATAGTATACTTTCCTAGGTGATGAGTTAGCTTCACTTTTTTTTTAAATTGAATTTAGTATGATTTCTTTATCTTTTGTAGGAGAGGCTATGAAGAGGAAACTAATGTGAATACCTAATATTCTAACCTTACATCCTTATGAAATATTTTTCAGGTATAAAGGAGTTGTTTAGTGATCTGGATGAACATTATTAGCTCATGGGGGTTGTTCAAGAGCTGTTTTAGATTTTTGGTTTCTGTAGATGATATTTTGTGTTACTTTCAGATTTATTATAGTTTTTTAGATGTATGAAATTACATGTATGTACTTTAGTTTTTATTAATTTTATATTTATCATGAGTTTTTTGGTGTTTCTATATTATCACTCATTTCTGTTATATTATAGAATAATTCCTTATATATTTGTATATTCTATACCCTCAATTCTTTTTTCCAACTCATGTCCTATTGTAGGTGCGATCCAAGTGTCATTATATCCCTTCTCCCATTATTATCCAACGAGGGGTACCCTTGGGGGGGGGGGTAATGATATAGTGTTATCAGAGGATTAGATTAAGAGATATGATAGATTTAGGAGGTTATTACCAGTGAGGTCAATATGAGTTAATAGGGAAATGATGTTAGTTGAGTTTAGTATGTAATGTAATTAAGGAGCATTAGATTGGAAATAGGTATTTAGGCCCCCTTGTGATCAATTTTATGAACCTTTAAGTTCGCTAATAGTACTAAGAGAAGTGATACTAGTTGTAGGGTACAGACTTAGGAAAAGATCTTACATCATTATTCTTTGAGTGTTTTCATGAAATGGGTAGACCATGGAATTATATTGAGAATTAAATAAATAAATAAATAAATAAACAATGTTAAATATCCCATGAATAGGTTTAGAAGTATATAATAGTTTGTTCTTTTATTGGTATGGATCAAGGTTGACATTCTGGTTAGGTTTTCACAAATTATGTTACCCAAGATCTAACAGTAGATCACCATTGGGTTGAGGTCAACAATGATGAATCTTAGGGTAAGAAACTATATGAGCTTCAATACTAGAGTCTTCATAAGTATATGGGATCCATTTTGGGATCATTGATAGAGGACTAATTCAAAAAGGTGGACATAACCTTCAGTTCGATCCATTCATAGATGGAGAACGGAGTTTAGTTGGTGGTGATGATGCTATGGAAGTGGTAGTTATTATTCCTTAAAGATCAAGAGAGGTCAATAATATCATGGGAGAAGTTATGAAACTATTTTTGAGTAGAGTTTAATTCTTTGACCATGATAGAGGCCAGTATCAAGGAGTTTCTTACCCTTCAACATGGGACCTACAACATGCATGAGTTTATAATACATTTCAAGAACCTTATCTCATATAATCCAAAAATATTTCATGAATGGGAGTATTTGATGAGGAATTTTTATGAGAATTTTCATCAAGTGATCTTGCTCTTGGTCACACCATTTATTCTTTAAATATATCTGAAGGCATTGGTGAGATAAGAGGTTATTAAGAGGACACTGGATTGGACAAGATCATCAAAAGAGGGGAGTTATTAGGATTCCATGTGTAGCAGAACTATGGTTTTGGGTTCCCAATATCATTGATATAAGGTATTTTGGATAGCTTTGGGTTGGTCTTAATCCTCATCATCTCATTTATATGGTGGTGGAAGATCTGAGGCCTATTCAAAGGGACTAGACATAAGTTTTTCAAGTGGAGGAAGAGCTCCTCAGTGGTGAGAGTGCCCAAATTTTTTGAGCTGGTAGTATTCAAATTGGGTTTCCACTTTAAGTTCCTCCATTGGGGTAGTTTTATCTTAGGTAGATGCTTTATCATTAGACCAACTGAGAGGATATGAGGTAGGAAGAAGACAACCTCATGTTGCTCACCAACCTCAAAGAGTATAACATGACCTTGGAGGTGGTATCCATTAAGGTCATAAAGGATTTGGATAGCTGCATTCTCTAGAGTTTCAGCTACTAGGTGAGGTATAAATCATTCTTGGTACCCTTTTCTTGCATTCTAATCGACTAAATTCTTTGTTTGATTTAGGATATATGATATCCTTTATATCACCTTCTCTATTATATTTTTTTGGACTCTATGTGAAGAGGCTTTCAATTCCCTTTGTGCTGACTGTGATAGTTATAGTATAATCTTATCTATATGAATTTTATAGAGATTTTGAGCTATTTCAGGGGTATCACTTCTCTTGGGGAGAATTTCTATGTTTATAGATATACCCATACAACATAATACTTAACATGGACTTTATATATTAAGTTTGGACCATTGTAGATTAATTTAGGAAACATATCATGTTCTATGGTGCTTTTGGAGAGTCTATAGTGTTACTTGGTGAGTGAGATCCTTAGATGGGTCAGAGGAATGTTTGATATTTTTATTCCTTGATGACAGAGTTGATGCAGTGTTCATTGGAAATTCGGTTGATAATTTTTCCCAGTGTTATTGGAAAAGTACCTTGATATATTTCCTAACGATGTTATGGAGTTACTCCCCCAATGATAGATTGAGTTTGGGATAGAGCTATTGTCAAGCGCTTCTATGATCTCAATGTCTATATATAGGATGGTACCTTCATAGTTGCAAGAAATGAGGGTAAAGAGTGATGATCTTTTAGAGTGAGGCTTTATTAGTCCAAGTGTGTCACCTGGGGTAGCAAATTTTCAATTTGTAAATAAGGTTGATGGAATTCTATATCTCTGTATCGATTTACATAACTTGAATCAGGTAATAGTGAAGAACCGTTATCTCGTTCTATGTATTGATGATATATTCAATGAACTAGAAAGGGTTAATTATTTCTCAAATCTTGATCTATGGTTGGGGTATCATTAGATGCTAGTGAAGGATGAGGATATATTAAAGACTGATTTCCAATGTCATTATAGGAATTATGTGTTTTTTATGATCCTGTTCGGTGTAAAAAAACTCTATAAAAGTGTTTAGAGGTTTGATGAATGATGTTTTCAAGAGTTCTTGGATCAGTTTGTGGTGGCTTTCATCGATAACATCCTTATGTAATCCATGTTCAAGTAAGAGCACACAACAAATCTATAGGAAATATTTGGAGTTATTCAAAATCAGTATCTATTTGGGATGTTTTAAAAGTTTTATTTATGGGAACATGAAATTTTCTTCTTGGGGAATATCTTATCCTAGAATGGAGTATCTATAGATCCTTTACATATTGAGGTAGAAACTTTTTGGTAAGACTATAACATTGTTGCATAGTTAGAAAGTTTCCTTGGTCTTATAGGGTATTATTTGATATTCTGATCTAAATTTTCTCAAATTAAAACTCCTCTGATAGCCTTGAAAAAATGGTATGTGTTCTTACTGACTAACCACTACCATTAAGTCATTGAGTATCTAAAAGGGAATGTGTTTAGAACTCATATTCTTCATTTTCTAGAAGAGGGAGTTTTTTTTGTGGTTTTCTATGATTCTTTATGTATTGGATAGGGTAGTGTATTGATATAGAAAAATCAGTTGTTTCTTATGGGTATCCATAGTATTATGTCCATGAGTTTGACTATTCCACACATGATAATGAGTTAGAAGCAGTCATGTTCACCTTGAAGTTATGGTAAAATTACCACATTTGAAAGTGTTTTTTGGTTTTCAAAAATTAAAATAGAACGATGTATGTATTCTTCCATTATGATATGCACTTGTGAAAATGACGGTGGATAAAATTCATACATAAATATGACCTTATTATTTCATATACACTAAGTAAGGGTAATATTGTAGCTAATGCACTAAGCAGTAAGCCACGTAATGTTGTTATGAATGAGTTTGGAGATCCCTGGAGAATTAGGGAAGAACTGTCAATTATTTATCTTAATATGGAAGATGTTGGTGTTAGAGGATTCATTTTTTAGATGATTGTACAATCATATTTGGTGAAGCGGGTGGAGGATACCAAGCTGGGGGATTCTGAGGGGGCATTGTGGAGAGACCAAGTTTCCTGCAGTGATGCTCCAATAGTTGGTTCGAGGATGATCAAAACAAAGTATTTTTATAGAGGAGGACTTTAATTCCTTCAATGATGTGAAAGGTGGTTCTCTTTGATTTACATATATTATGCATAATAATGAATAATTACATGATGATATTGTTATATTCTAGAAGAGGACAGTTTTTGTGTCATGGGATGATGCATTCAGTTAAAGAGTATATGTCTCATTGTTTATTCTACCAAAAGGTTATGGCTAAACATTGTGTTAAAAATAGTTTTATCTAGCTATTATATATTCCTTAGTGGAAGTGGGAGTAAATTCCAATGGACTTCATCATAGATTCTTCTCAATATAAAGGATTCTATGATGCTATATTTGTGATAGTGGATCGTTTGAAAAAGTTATCTCACTTCTTAGAAATCAAAGAATAAGGCTTAGTGGAGGTTTTTTTGAGGAAGTATCTAGAGGAGGTTGTGAGGCTCCACGAAGTCCCTAATTCAATCATCTATGACCATGATCCTAATTTTACCTCCAAGGTGTGAATAGGGCTCTAGTATGATTTTGGATCTCACTTGTTGCACATTAATTATTTTAATCCATGGATATATAGTCAGAAAACATAAAACATTGAAACTCTTAAGGACATGATGCATGATTGTGTTCAAGATTTTGGAGGTTTTTGAATGAAGAACCTACCATTGGTCATGGTTTTTTACAATAACAATTTCCAATCCACCATTGGCATAACAACATTTGAATCTTTTATGGATGATCTTTCTAATCTTCATTTCTTTGGACCGAGGTTAGAAAGTTAGCAATTATCAGGCTATAACTAGTAAAAATATTGAAATAAATGGTTTAGATGATTTATGATAGGATAAAGGTATTGAAATATTTTCAGGATTCTTATTCTAATCATAGGATAAAATCTATAGAGTTTAATATTGGAGATCTTATGTTCCCTAAAGTGACTCCTTTTCAGGGGTGATGAAGGTTCTGGTCATGGGATTAAGATTTCTCTCTTGTTTATTGGAACTTTATTGGTTTTTGGCTCATATTAGAGTTAGGAAGTTTCATATAACACTTCTCCCATAGATGATATAGATAAATGATGTATTCTATGCATCAAAGTTTCACCATTATCTTCATGATGACATTGACATCATCTATTGAAATGAGATCAATGTTGATGATGTTACGACCTTCAAGGACTATCCCATGGAGATCTAGGTCCCCCAAGAGGAGGTATTTCATGGGTGTAATATTCCCTTGGATCCTATCATGTGGAGACATGGTGGTGTGGAGGAGAGTACCTTGGAATGTGTGTTAAATATTCACACGATAATCCATTATTTTGTATCAGTGTATTGTGGTTGTTGACCATTTTATAATTTTGAGATTTTTTTCTCTTATTTGATTACTAATTTATGTATTTTCACTTGTTTAATATGTATCACCCCCAAGAGAGTATTTGGTAGATGGTTGATGGTTATGGATAGTTTTGAACATTTTCCCCTGAGTAGGTGGTTGTTCTCCTATGATGAGAAGATTCTTGAGAGGTATCTCACATGGTGAATATTCGAACAACCTCTTTTTCTTCCCCTCTCACTGGGTTTGGTTTTAAATTTTCAAGGGTGATAATTATTTGAGTGTTATTTGATACAATGAAAAAGATCCTTATATCCCATATCTTGTCATGATTCTAAATTATGTGGTTCTTGATGGAGGCCTAGAGCTTGTTCATTGGAGTGTGGGAGATGAAAACTAGTTATAGAAGAATTTTATGATTTGAACTATATTTACTGACATAAGAGATAAATTCATGTACCAAATAGGAAACTCATTGAATAAGAATGGTGGTTCACATGATGTGACTCAAAATTTTAATCATGGGTTCACGAAGTAAAATGGTGGGGGAATAGATTCGATAAAATTGTCCTCCAAAACGCAGGACGTGAACATGAATTTCATGATGGGAATTGATCCATGTTTTTTGGATTGAGGTGATGCATTTTTTGGTGAATCTTGAAACTCAAGACATTTTCAACATGAATTACACATTCACACTATGGATCTTTATCTGATAGTGTGCCTATAGGTATAATCTTACCCTTGGTTTTTTGGAAAGACCATCTAATTCTCACGAACCCTAGGTGACCAGGGAAGCTTTCTTAAGTCCTTTTGAATCCATTTTGATATGGATTGATACCTAGATTCCCATGTCAGAACCATGGGGATATTAGATGATTTCCTCTCTTTATCTTGTGGTTATTCACTATTTGGGTTTCCCCCTACCATGTTATCTTGATATGTTATGGTGGTTGATCTTATTCATTTTTATGGAGTTATTTTGATGTTTTTTGGTGTAGTTATGGAATGGAATCCTTTGAGGGTTGAAGATTCCATGTGGTAGAGGAGATCATAGATCCACATCATTATTCCTTTATCATTTTATTAATGTTGAAATCTTTGAGTTAAGGAATTCATCACTTCTCCTATTATTTTATGTTTAATCATTTTATCTTTCTTAAACTCTATGGTTGATGTTAAAATTAAACTTAATAAATATTAAACTAGATTAATGAACGATTTTGGTTCATGGTTGTAGTGATCACATGTTCTTCCACCATGATAATGATTTTATTCTTATGTTTGTAGATAGTATTCTATTTATATTTATTCTTTTATTTTTCATTTTTATGAGGAAAATAGTTAAAGAACATAAATTCAGTATTGTTTATTGGAAAAACAATTAAAGATGCATGTTATAATGGAAGAATTATTATTATAATTTTTTTAGAAATTAAATTAAGATTGATTTGTGTTTAATTAAATACTTTATTTATTTTGTTAATGGAATTGGTTAAACACTGAAAATATAGAATTCTTATCGAGGAAATAATAATGAAGCATTTTTTAATTAAATTTTCTTCCATAATGTTTTATGACACTAAACATTTTTCTTGGAAGAATATTTAAATAATTTATAGATTTTATTTTCTAATACCATAGGATACCTATGGTTGTAACATGTGATAAATTAATTGGTTTATCCTAAATGGTAAAGAACTGGTTGTTAGATAAAGATAAAATTTTGAGATTAGTGGGCCTATTTTCTTGTAAAGCCTAGTTGCCTTTCTTTTAGAGTATAGATATATTTCTATCTTTTTAAATTTTACATAATACCTTGTGTGTTTTATATGGATATGGTACTTAATATAATATTTGATGTGAGATTGGGATAGTTGATGGTTGACAAGACATATGTAGGGAGGCTCATGTTTTCGATAGAAGTTGATACCTGAGATGGTGGGATGCATAGTGATATGAGTGGTGGTGTCAGGGATGGAACGATGAATTATGGAATGGGTTGAAGTTTGTATTCACCATTGTTAGGATAAAATCTGGGATTATTGTTTGATAATATCCTAATTAAAAGTACCAATGGTATAGTTTCTTATTTACCTACATTCATATCCCCATAGCTTGAGGCAACTGGTTGTTATTAGTTGTGCATCTCCTTTTATGGCATCTTAGGATGATTACTACAATATCTAGAATTATAGAATTATAATTAATAATAAATTATTTAACCCATGGGGTTATTGATTGAAAAAAATTATTCAAATGATGATAATCTTGAGAAACGATGAGATCTATTTATTTATGCATAGAGGGCATGGAAATCATTTGGTGACGTTGTTAAAGTAATGATAATAATAAACCTAATGAATAATGTTTAATAGAAAAATATAAATAAATTATTATTTAATTCTTGTATGCTTATAGGATATATATTACTTAGCTATTGTAGCTGGATATTGGAGTGATGATTGGTGTAGTTGATCCTAAGACTAGGTTGATGCCCATAGTGTGGTTGTGAGATATATTATGTATAGTATGATCTATGTTTTCATATGCTACCCACCAATGTTGGTAGAGATACTGACACCCAGTGGACTAGAAGGGGGTGGGGGGTGGTGATGTTTCCCTAATATGTAGGTTAGTATGGAATGAATGGCTAACAACCCCATATTTCCCCACTCACTTCTTTTGATAGTATTATATACTGGTAAGCACAATGGTTACCTATGTGTGTAGAGGGATACAATTCCTTGTGATTATTTCACACACATGTATCTATGGATATTGTATCCTATGTATTATTATAGTTATTTCATGTATGGGTTGTGATTTATTCCGGTATAATACTTGACATATGGGATGTAGTGGCTCATGAGAACTACTTAGTTACTATCTGAACATGTGGCATGGAATTTTTAGATTATTTGAGGCACATGGTTCATGGTATGTGATGATATGATGTGATTAATGAGATGCATATGGTGTTAATTTAGCTCATATGTCTTCAAGTCGGCTTACTTTTGGAGAGATGTGGATTGGGACATGTGATGTTGGGGAACATTGAAAACCTATTGTGGAAGTGGTAGTGGGGTATATTTTTTAAATATTATATTATATGATCTCTTTTATGTGACATTTGGTAAGATAAAACCATGGTGAGGATGGGAACATAGTATACCTTCTTAAGTGATAAGTTAGCTTCACTTATTGTTCACTAGGCTTGGGTATTCTTTATTTATACTTATATGAGAGGATCTAGGGTGGATCCTTCTAAGTAAACCTATTATGATCACCCTATGTCATTATAAACTATTTTTAGTCCAATAGATGCCATTTGGTGGTCAAACTAGATATTACTAGCTCATTGGGGTTGTTTAAGAGTTGTTTAGGATTTGTGGTCGATGATGAGGATATCTATTATTATTTTTATTTTTCATTAAATTATTATATGTAGGAAATTACATTAATTTACTTGGATTCTTTACATTTATCTTGAGTTAGACTTATTAGGTGTTTCTATATTATCCATCGTCTCTCTTATCTTAGAGGGTAATGCCTCCCATATGTGTGTATGATATACCATATATGCTTATCACTAACCAATAGACTATTAGATGAATGTTTTAGGGATCATTATCTCCATTATCTTGTTTCAAAACCATAAGGGATACCTTCTGGGTGACGGGTTCATGACATACATTATTTTAATGTTTAGATTATTTACAAAGTTCCACCCCAATCACTTAAAAGAGGACCCTTCACTCCATCACATTTTCATACTCTTGGAAAATTTTACTTAACCAAATTCCACCCCCCCAATAAACTCTTAGAAACATCCTATAGATCTTATTCTCATAAAATTATTACTATTGGATGTCATAAACCATTTAGTAAATCATAACTCCCAATAGGTTAGGTGAGAAGTTTTAATTACTTTTCTGTTTTTTATTTATTTTTTCAATTCCTATAAATATATCCAAACCAGGATAATATAATAGAATTAGTTTCATTAATGAACTGATATTTTATTATGTAAATGGTATAACCATTATCTACCTTCCTTTTAATATTTCTGAAATAAAGGAAATATCACCCATTTTATGTGTGGAATACCACCTCCAGGGATCTGTACATTTTTTTTCTCATCACCACCTTTAATGTAAAGTTATAAAAGATGTATTTAATGAAGAAATATTATCCTTAGGAAATAATTTTTATTCAATAAATATAAACCATTATCTATCTTCCTTCCCTATGATTCATTAGAAAATGAAAATATTTCCCACGTGTACACGCAGAACACCACCACCTTGAATGGTGTATTTAATTTTAAAACACCACCTAAAATGGATGGTTATACTATAGAATTTAATTAATTTATATGATATTTATAACAAGTTTATTATTTTTAATAGTTATATACATATTTTTATTCCCTAATAAAATAATTTTTTTATGGAATCAAAATTATAAAAAAAGAAATTTTTAAGATTTCGATATGAATATCCACCATAAGTTCCATAAAGTGACCATAGAACTAAAGAAGTGTAAGAAAATACTATATACCTTAATAAAAAAATTATATACGACGAAATAATTTATATAAATTGATTAAAAAAACTGTTACACTAAAATAGGGAATGAATATATGAACTACCAATAACCAATGATTAGTATTCACTGAAAAAAATAGTAACTATGTAATAAATGAACATAAAATATTAATATAAATGTTAATGAAAATGAATAAGGTTAAAAAATAAATTACTAATTATTTTTATCTTATTATACAGGAAGTTATAATATGTGTAAGTAAGAAGGGATTCTAGGTAAAGGTTTCTCTTCTCAAACTTCCTTCATTGAGATATATTTTAAATTAAAAACCTTTTTCCATTATATGGTCTATATGAAACCTATTTAAAATATTATATCTTGATAAAATATTAAAGAATTACAATTAAATTTTTATTTAAATTTATCTCTTTCAATTTTTTATTCAATTATTTTAAAATTCAAAAGGGTTTATTAAGAAATGTCACCTTTATTAGGACTATTAATGTTTCAATTTCAATTTGAGGAAATTATATGTTATTTATTTCCTAAAACCTATATATTTTTATTCTACTCTAGTTATGTTTTGTTATTTTTAATTATTAATTCCATTTTCCCCTCTTTGGTACTTACAACCATGAAAATATTTTTTATAACTAAAACTGACCTTATTTATCATTTTTTGGTTGGGAACTTTTATCTTCAATATCCATTTTCTTTATTTTGTTTGAAAAATATTATTATATATATATATATATTTTATAAATGTAAATTAATGTTAACTTTGACTTTCAATTCAAAAGTTTAAAATTAATATTTTATATGTTTTCCATACAAGTCATTTTTACTCTTTTACAAAAGTGTGAAAATAATATCTTTTTAACATTTTCTTCACGATCAAATTTTCCCAATTTCATTCCCATTCAAAAAAATTTATATTCCCTTTATTGTTTTGATAGTTTTAAAATTTAATTTATATTCCCTATTTTTTTTTCAAAATATATTTTTTATTATCTTAAGAATTTTGTAAAGGGATTTGATTACACTTTTATAAATTTTTATCTTCCACTCCACATTTTTTATAATTAACATTATTTATTTTTATGGTTTAATTATAATTGGGAATTAAGACTAGAATACATTAGTGGAAATCCAAAGGATAAATCAAAATATTGATCTACATCCTGGAATCTTTATAAAGTAAGAAATGTGTGTGGTTTCCTAGAAGTTGAAACCCGGTATGGATACAAACAAGGGGATGTATGATTTAGAATAAATGAAACTAGAGGTAATAACCTGGATAAGGTTGGATGGATTTTTATTGAATCTTTACTAAGTGAAAAACTAGTATACCTAACTTCACACCTGGATGGACACTCCTGAGTCGTATACTTTAGATATTTCATAAGATTCTTATGGACGATTGTACTCATGTTATCAAATAATCTAACTCTTAATCTATTTTTTTGTGAAACCATTATAATGTTTTAAGTATCACATCAATTTCATAAAAATATTTTCATCTATGTAAAAATAAATTAATATTTCTTATGCTTCATACGGTATATGTTCTAATGATATCATCCAAATTCTTTCTCTAGATGGTTTAAGTTAACATCTTAAGGATATTTTTATGAAACACATTTCTTTCCCATGAATTAGTTAAGATAAACTAGAATTATGAATGGTTTCATGTTCATTAAATATTACCTTGAAACTCTTATTTTTTATGAATGGATGGTCATATTTCCTCTCCTGTAAATTAATAGTCCATACCTCAAATTGTTCATAAGGTTTATGTTCTTTATTACTCTCCATATCTCAATGGATGTTATTTTTTATCCATAATGTACTTGTTATTTAATATCATGAATGTATTATATATAAATTACAATATTTAAATAACTATATATCCATTTCTTTATATTCTCGTAAGAAATTTTAAATTGAAGGGAACTTACAAATAATTCTATTCCACTTGTGGACTAGGTAATTATTGATAATTAATATATTTTTTATTTCCAAAAATATAATTATTGATTACTTAAGAATTTTGATTATGTATTTTTTTAATTCCATTCATATGATGAATTAATTGGTATTATTTAGTAGTGGTTAGGAACTAAAATTATATATCCCTTCGATACATCAATAGGTCTCACGAGACAAATTTGTTTGAGTTTTCAGTGTATGACTTACCTATTTATTTAAAATGTCTTAGAACATGATATTGATGATAAGAGTAAGATGTATACCATTTTAAACTCCATAATTTTGTAATATATTTTTGATTCCCATGTAATCATTTACATTTTTATGTTATTCACGAATATAATTCATTAAAAAGATTACTTGTAATATTTTATTATTATTTATTTCTTCTATATTTATCATGCATTTATTATTATATGATAGCTTCCACTGTAATCCAAACCATACTAACAATTTGAGCACACCCCTGATTTCATTCCCATTTACCTAGGTTATGAAGAATATTAATAAAAATGATATATCTAGTGGATAATTGTGTGTGAAGAATTTTTGGGAGATTTTATGACTTATTATGGAATAATAAAATCCTGGTATAGTGGAAAAATTTCCACTAGGTGATAATGGTATTCTATTTTTAAAGTAATGGTTTCCTAGTTCTCTAAATCTATAATTCTAAATGTAATTGCGTATGTTAGTGAATAAATATTCATTAATTATATTTAAATTATTAATGTTTGTATTTTGTTTATGTGAGTTGGTGTCAAATCTAGTAAATATTGTATGTGTTTTCAGCACCATATCTATGAGTGCAAATCTTAAGGGGTTATAACTAGGTTTATAGAGATAGTTACAATAGTGCAGTATTATTTAGTGAATTTCATGAATTAATATTCATGGTGGCTCATATAATTATCAAAACACATTGTTAGTTTGATGACTAGAATTTATGATGGGTTGAAAAAGGATGCTTATGATATTTGGGTGTTTTACTAGTACGAGTGGGGTGATTATGAGACCATAACCAGCCAAATGTCTAAAAATTGGATCAAAAGTTATATCTTGGTGGAAAATAGGGTTAATAAGAGATAAGTTATGAGATTTATCTTGGATGGTAAGTGTTGTGGTGGGAATGTTCTAACACCCCCCATATTTTGAGGCATGTTTTTTTAAATGTTTTCCCAAACCTCGATGTTTTTGGGCTATTTGTGAGGTCCTAAGAGTTTATTTTAGAGAGTTTATATTGGGTTAGGATGAAATTTTACTACATATAGAATATTTTATCATAATAGGAGGCATCATGGAATTGTGATAAGCTATGTAAGATAAATATTTTTAGATCAAGTGGATAGTCATGCTGTAATGGGAACCATTGCACTCTTAGGATCCTACATGAGATTAAATTTTAGATTTTTTGGTTATTCAAATCAAATACCATGAATCATTACTTGCAGTCTTACTCGATTTCATGGGGTTTTTATTATTAATCTCCCAAAAATTACCCGATAGGCACAAAATTTATTGATAATCCATAGAAAGGGGTGTTGTGTCGTGATGAGGAGGTCCATGATGAAACATAACCCTAGTATAAGGTGACCATGGTTTTTAGGTTCTATGATAGTATAAGACTTTTCCCCATGAGTCATGTTACCATTATAATTTATTTAATGATTCTTTTTAGGTTTCCTAGTGATGGGAAGTTGTGTTATGATGTATAAGGTCACACTACAACCTGACCATGTAAAGTTTTCAAGATGCCCTGGGAAGAAGTGTTATTCCATGACAGAGGGTATTAATGGTGAAATAGTTACCTATTATATTATTTTAATAGGGGAAGAATTGAAATTATTCTACCTCATTTTAAAAACCTTAGTCAAGGTGTTCTTATTAGGTTGAATGTGACAAAGGGGGAGCACCCCCTTCTCTTCTTCTACCTCCCCTTTATCCTATATGGATTCTTAGTGACATGGGAAGTTTTTATTTATCAATTTGGTGATTCTATAACTAGTTATTCCTTACTTGGTCCCCATATAAATTTACTTATGATTTTAGTGAAAATTATCTAGGGACTTGATGTAGATTCGACTAGAGAATGGTATAGTCTAATTGGTATAATGGGGATTTTTTTGGATGTATATATAATGATATGAGAGGATGAATGTGCATGGTTGTCAGTGTATTTGATTAAGGTAATTCATTACCATAGATATTACCTACTTTATTGAAAATTGTAATTTAATTAGTTTAAAAATTTGAGTGAGATGTTAGGTATATGATTCAAAGTAGTATCAACGGTATACTAAAAGTTAACCACACCATGATTTTTAATGAATTAGCATAATTATAACCCATGGGGAATTATCGATCATTTATAAAAAATGAATAATTATTAATTAGTTCGTTAAATTAATTATAAATTGTTTATAATTAATTTGGAATCCTTTTGAATGAGAAAGGGGATCAAGTTTGATGATGACGCATGGTGACTACTTGGCCATGGATGGGGAAAGAATGGTTAATAGGATAACATTGTGGTTGAGTTCAGTGGTAACTAATATTATCCCACCTATGTGTTTTCATATATTTCATAGACTATTAGTGTGGGTTAGTGGGTGTGAGTGACCCAAGCGGGAATTGTGAGTGTATTATTTCATGTAAGTACAATCTTGGTGTTATATAGAACTATTAGTGCTCCTTTAAAAGTTATGGATTTATAATTTATCCATTAGTGTATAATTAACCTATGTGATATGATTATATAGAAATAAATGGAATCATTTGTAGTGAACATTCTTGAGATATGGGTCTCATGACCCAAGATGGTTTTGTTTTTGGTTTGTGGTGTTCACATAGAGATATGAATATGAGAGATTATATTTATTTGTTATATAATTATTTGTATAATATGAAAACTAGACTGAACATGTCTAAGTGAATTGGTTAGGAACTAAAGTTATTTTATTTATCTCTTGAGTATTGAGTTGGGATACCTATATCGTGGTAGGTTCCTCAAACCATAGGGGTTGACTATGTGGCCACTGGTGGAAACCAATAATTGGGAAGTGGGGAGATACATAGGGAATAGAAACAAGGCGGTTTCATGGTCCCTAGATTATATTATGACCCTTGTATTCTATTATAGAGTGTTACATATAGATAAAAACACATATAATAGTTAGGATTAGCGGTTATATATACTTTAAGAGAAGAATTTATTCTGATGAGTACCACTTTGGAATTACCCATATACTATGGGTAGTTATATGAGACCCTATGATGATACATGAATAATGGTCTTCATGCATAAATTCTAGGCATGGGACATCATGGGTATATTTATCCTAGTAAGAAATCAGGTCAGTGCGATCAATTCCTTAAGTGATGACTTGTTCACAATGGAAACAGTATGTGTTTATGTTTTTTTGTTTATAATTATTAGTCATTCACTCACGTTCGTATTCTCATGGGGATGGGTTATTCACTTTGTGTGTAGTATAAATGATATATAATTATCACCATTGATGTTTTTGTTAGTGAATTTTACACCCTTATTCTGTAATCAGTGATTCCTCATTGACCAACACCATTGATATGTGATTCATTGTTCACTCAATGATGCATCATTCAGCAAAGTTATTGATGGGTTATGAACCATTCGCTCAAACATTCCTAATTTACCCAACTTTTTATGTGTGATACTTGTTCACTAGGATATGCCTCATTTTCACTGAATTTGTTGTTTGATACATGTTCACCAAACAATGCCTCATTTACTAGAGTTATTTATGGGATATGATTATTTCACCATGTGCTATACCATTCTCCCATTTTTTTGTGGTGATACATCATTCCCTGAGTGATATATTGTTTTCCATGAATGTGATGAGTATAGTGACATGACATTCATTAGAAGATATGTCATTTTCCCATTGTTGTTTGGTGATACATCAATCAACTAAAAATACTCATTCTCCATGTGTTTAGTATTGTGATACATTATTCCCCAGATAATAATTAATTAAAAAATTTGGTAGTAGTAGTACATTGTTCACCCTCGATGAGGGATGGTGACATATCATTCACTTTATATTTGAGTAGGTGAAATATCTTTCACCTGGATTAGTGTGTTGGTGATTCATCATTCACACTTGCCTTATGACATGGAGATTGATTTTCCACCTATATTTATTGAATGAGTGAAGATATATTATTCATACTCATCATATTTTTAGACTATAAGAGTATAGACCCATTTAGGCTCTAGATCAAGTTATTTTGTGTTGACCATTAAGGTATATATTTAAGCACCAAATGGGATATTTAGTGTATTTATGTGATATTTCACCATACTTTTCTATCATTATATGAATGCATATGTATACTAGGTTTTATTATTGACACCATTGATATTAGAATACTTAGTGTTATACTCACACCCTACACAAGAACCATGGTTAACATATAGATATTTTTATTGACTTCTAAATCTATGAGATAAACCTAATATTGGTTGGGCAATAGACCTCAATGAGGTTATAAAGATAGGGCCATAGTGATGACGAGGAATGTGGCGAGTCTTCATTCAACTATTACTTTCAGTTCTCTCAAAATATATATGATTGAAATAGGGTTTTATTTCATTTTTTATGACTTCATGACATACTTGTACATATTATTTTGGTATGACTATTTTTTAATAGTTTTTTACATTATAATTCCATATATTTCACTTATATATGATACTTTTTATAATTTTTTGTATATTTTTTGTGATTTTTATGATGATAATAAAGGGTATTTTCTCACCATGTAATACATTAGACCCTTGATTCTAGTTTTAAACATTTGTAATACTGGGAGGCACACCTAAGGTCATGTGGCACTATTGGTCTAAAATTATTTAATTAGTTTAGGTTAGGATGTGACATTATACATGATTAATGATCTTGAATTTTCCAATGTACCTTGGGATAATATTTACCTTCTTTCCAAACCTCATGACTCTTTCTAGGGATTCATTCAATGGTATTAATTATCTTTAAAATCAAACCCCTTTTCTATTTGACGAATTTCAACATATAACTTCAGTTTAAATTTTTATTCTTTAATGTGTTGGTGAATCGTTTAAAGCTTATCTTCTATATAATGTGAAAGTTAGTTTCCTGGTAAATTTCATTCATAAACTAAATCCTAATATATTTGATATTTTCATCTCTTTGCATATATATCTTCATATGGGTCCATCTTAATACTTGAGTAGAAGTTTTTGTTGTATGAAAGATTGAACAATAGAATTTATTGATCCCAGTATCCTTTATAGTCTATTGAGAAAGGGATTGAAATGTATTCAAGTTTCTGAATAGGACTTTCAGATTAACCATCAATCATACGAATGATAGGATATATCGAAGTATAAAAAAATGATCTAGGTGTGTTGATGTCTCCTATAAATCATATAGGTGAACCTAGGATCTCAATTAGATATAATAGAAATTGGTTCACTATAAAACAAAAATACGTTGTTGAAATATATCAATGTGATAAGACGAATTCATATAAATATTTTCGTTCCATTTACTTAAGTATTTTAATTGTTTTATTTGATAATGCACTTATTTTGTGGTAAATTTTCTAGGAATGATGCTTTATAGGGTTTAAAAGGAAGAAATAAAGAAAAAGTGCAGTATTCACCTATTACACATAGTGAACCATCTATTCACATTGTTTAATAGGATTTCACATCATCCAGAATGTCATGAGCCAAGTCATGAACCAAGTGGTAAAGAGAATAGAGAAATAAGAATGTACATATCGTGAATGGCCAATACATGATGTGACCTCAGTCAAAACTATTTTTTGATAAATCTACTCTGGATGAACAACTAGAAGGCCAATACACATCGTGAGTCAACGGTACACAACATGTAAGTAGGAAAACCTCATAAATCAGGTGAGATACACGTGAGATACATATTAGATTAAAAAACCATAGATATCTACATGGACCGGCATTACACAATGTGTAATATATTACACGTCGATACCCATTTCTCCTATTTATAATGTAACCCCGCATCGATTTTAAAATAATCCCACAGAAGAGTTATTTTTTGTTCTTTTTTCCATTTCGATTTCCTTTGACTGTTTCCCTCGCAAACATAAACTTATTCATCATTTTTATATTTTATTTCAATACAAGAGATGTGGATTATGTTTTCATCATCACCATTCAGTTCCCTTCATGTTCTTACCTTTTTTCATTATCAAACTCATGTAGAATCTATATCTGCTTCTATTCCAAGTATTTACCTTGTTAAAATTGTGATTTACCTTTATTAAAACCTCTCTCTTATGCTCATCCTCATTATGAATCCTAATAATTTCATGATTGTAAAAAAGACATCATTTCATTGTTTTAAGCATGTCAAGCATGGTTTTTATTTATTTATTTTCATCCCAACCTACCATGAGTGGATAAACCAGTAAGGGGTAGGGATCAAGAGTTGATGTATCTAAATACATAATAAATCATTAATTATAATTTTAGTAACCCTAAAAGATTTGTAATTAAGATAACTGAGAAATGTCTATCCAATTCAATTAAAACTCCCTAACCACATGATATATAAGAAGAAAACCCTATCATGGTTGCATTAGATTAGGATACAACCACTATCCTAAGATACATTCTTCCATATGAGCTATGCTTAATCCATATAGGATCTCACTATCTCCAAATCAAGGAATATTTACCTCCTAGGTAGAACTGGGTGACTTGACCAAAGTCAACTAGCGACTTCTAATTGCTTCATAGCCTAAACCTTTAGATCCTACCAATATTATAATTAAGATCATATTTTCATAGAATCCCAAAATTGATCTTGATCCCTTCCATCATTCATGAATTAACTACTAACCACCATAGATTTAGTAACTCCCAAACTGAAGCAACCTCGAAAGGACTCCTACCTAAAGGGTCTCAAGCCATTGACCTCCAAGACCCAACATTCTCCCAATGGGATTAACCCTAGACTATCCCTATAATACACCTGAGTAGTATGTGATGTTTGGAAAATCAATAATTCTAATATGGGTGCAGCCTTTAAGAATTAAATGATATGTGTGGGAATATCAAATTTTGGTTCCATTGCTGGGGAATTAACATTGTTCATTTTAAAGCCTCTGGTAGAAGAATTGGGATTTCCTTTACCTAACCCATTTCCTGTTTTTTTTCTTTCAAGACACCCTTGTGTCCCCCATTTTCTCGGTTTCATACATGTACCAAGGCCGTTTGACTCATTCAAGGAACCATGAGATAGAAAATCCATTACCCTTAAATCCTGAGATTTAATGGTATCTTTCCATAGGCCACTAGTCGATGATGATTGAACCCAACAACCCAACAGGACCCAACCTGCCGAACCCTCATCAATGTTTTCCAAGAGACCACTCGATGCATCAAGATAGGATCATCACAGATTAGGGAATTCCCCCAATCCCTAGTTCCACAACAAGCATCGTTCATCCCCCCATTCAAGATCATACCTTTGAGATTAAACCTAGAATCATCCAAAAGATCCAGAATATGGGGAAATTCAGTGGACTTCCTAGCTAAGATCCTCATGAGCATATCCCTAACTTTTATGAATTTTGAGATACATTTTTTAACTAGGGTGTTTCTTATGATGTAATTAGACTATTCATATTCCCATTCTCCCTAAGATACTATACTAAGGAATGGATAAAAATTCAAACTCTCAAGTCAATCATGACTTTATAAGTCCATGAAAATAAGTTAGTAGATAAATATTTTCCACCGATTGGAACTTGGAAGCTCTATGAAAACATTCTGAACATTACTAAGAATGAAGAAGAATTATCATGGGAAGCATGAGATCAATTCAATGAGATGATGCACCATGGTTTAGACATGTAGATTATGTTTCATACATTATACCAAGGACTCCATCCAACCGTATGAACTTTCATCGATGCTGCTGCTGATGGAGGATTAATGTTCAAGACTTCAGAATTAGTAAGAGCTATTGTCGTTGAAGTTTCACAGAATTCCAACCTATGAAAAAGTGATAATAGAACACCTAGGAATGGTATCTACCAGGTGGATGAGAATACCATATTAGAAGCATAAGTCATAGTTCTCACAAATAAGCAATAATCATTCTATATGCCTACAACACAACCCCCTCCTGCCCCCATAATGGAAATACAATACTGTGAAATGTGTGGCAGCCCAAATCTCTTCCAACATTATAATGAATGAGTTGAGGAATAAAAATCCCAAGATTGTAATTATATCAATTACAATTAACATAACCCCCTCCTACCCCCATAAGTCAAAGTGCTCACAAATAAGTAATAATAATTCTAGATTCCTACTGCACAACCCCCTCTTTCCCCCATAATGTAAATACAATATTATGAAATTTGTGGAAGCCCACATCTCTACCAATACTATAATGAAGGAGTTGAGGAATAAAAATCCCAATATTGTAATTATATCAATTAGAATCAATAGAACCCTCCTTTTCAAAAGTAGTAAAAATTCGACCAGAAGAGGCTTACTTAGTAGCAACCTCAGAACAACCAAGGATATTTTCAATAGTGAAGTGGTCATACACCATTTTGGAAACAAGGAACACTAGGGTATCCACGTATGAACCCAGTACTCAGACCTCAGAAACAGATGCAACAATTACCCTCCCCACAAAGGGCTTAGTAGCAATTCCAACCTGCTCATCCTAGACCTCAGCAACAACTTGATCCTCCTCAATGTAACCTCAAGAACCTCCTAGACACCATTTTTCAAAAGGAAGACCAACAAATGACAACTTAATAAATAGAGATGCCAAAACCAATGAGCTACCTTGCCGAACCTTGAATTACAAATGGTTCAAATCTCAAAGACCATGTTTGAGAGATTACTAGGTACCCTACCTGGTAACAAAGAAATATACCCAAGGGAAGAATCTAATTCAATAGTGTTGAGAAGTGGGAAGATTTTGTATTTTCAGAAACCCAACAAAGAGATGAAAGGAAATAGGAAGAGCCTAAGAAAAAACTAGTAGAATATAGATAAATTGACAAGACTTCCCTAGAAACCCCTCAAGAAGAGTTACTAGCTGAGAAGAAGACAACTAATCAGAAGCCAAAGAAACAAGGTTATGTTTCCCCCTCATTAAAATCCATATATTTCCTTCCCAAAAATATAAAGTAAAGTAGATAGGAGGCACACCACAAGAAATTCCTAGAGATGTTCAATAAATTTCACATCAATATACTATTTGTAGGATCCATTGCCCATATTCCAGTTTATGAAAAATTTCTCAAGGATTTACTCTCAAAAAAAGGAAAGATAGAAGTTATTTGGAGTTATCTCATTAAATAAAGAATAATATACTACTATGAAGCATTAAATCCCACCAAAAATAAGAAATCCTAGAAGTTTTTCAATCCCCTATGCTGTTGAAGAATGTAAGTTTAGAAGAGCCTTATGTGGCCTCGAAGTTATCGTCAATTTAATACTAATGTGTGTTTTCTATAAGCTTGGACTCCAAGAACTTAAAATAACTAGAGCATCACCACAAATCACTGACTGATTAGTGAAGTACCATAGGGGAATTCTTGAAAATGTTTTAGTGAAAGTTGGAAAATTCATCTTTCCAGCAGACTTCGTAGTTATGGACTTGGAAGAAGAAGGCTATGTGCCCATTATACTTGTAAGACAATTCATAGCCATATGAAAGGATTTTATAGATGTGAATCAAGGATGTATGATATTCCAAGAGGGAGAAGAACAAGTAGTGTTTAATTTGGTCAAAGTTTCCCAATAAGTAGATGATTTCATCTCCCTCAACCAAAAATGAGATGGTTACATGGTCCTTGAAGAAGAAAGTGAAGAGTAACTCTCAGAGAAGGAAGAGGAGTACGATTTTGAGGAAGTAAGCTTCATTGAACCTCTCATAAGGGAAAACTTTACACATTTATATCTATATTTAATTGAACCACCAATGGTGGAACAAAAACATCTACCAAGTTCTCTTAAGTAATCATACTTAGGAGTGTCAACCAATTTTCCAAATATTATAAATTCTGAACTATCTCAGGAATAAGAATAAAAAATGGATGAAGGTTTGAAGAGATATAAGAAATAAATTTCTTAGGGAGTGGATGAAATGAAATTAATCAATCCCACTAAATCTACTCACAAGATTATACTCGAAGAATATGTAAAGCCAACACATCTACCTCAAAGGTAGATCACACCACCAATGATGGAATTCATCAAAAATAAGTATTGAAAATCTTGGTTGAAGAAATATTTTTTACATCTTAGATAGTGAATGGGTAATTCCTCTACAAGTTGTTCCTAATAAAGGAGGATTCACAGTAGAGAGAAATGAGGAAAACAAATAAATTTCAATGTGCACCATCACGAGATGGAGAGTTTGTGTAGATTATAGATGCCTGAATTCATCTATAAGGAAGGATCATTTTACTTTACCCTTAATGGATCAGAATATAGAAACACATGGAAGACATGAATTATATTGTTTCTTAGATAGAAATTAAGGGTATAACCAAATTGAATTTGACACCACTAATTACCCAAATACCACATTCACATGACCATTTGGTACTTTTTCCTACAAGAAAATTTCATTCCGAATGTGAAATGATACAGAAACTTTTCAAAGATACATGATGTATATTTTTCAAGACATGGTAGAGAAATTCCTAGAAATCTTCATGAGTGACTTCTCTATCTATGGAAGATCATTTTAGGTCTGTTTAATAAATCTAGAATTAGTCATCCAATGCTGTGAAGAAAAATTCATTTTTCTAAATTGGGAGAAATTTTTTTTATGGTACTACGAGAAATATTCCTCACCCATATAATCTTTAAGGAATGCATCAATGTTGATCTAGCCAAAATAAAAGTCATCAAATATTTAATAGAATCTTCAATATTAAAGGGTATTAGAAACTTTTTGGGCCATTCTGTACTTTATAAATGATTTATGAAGGACTTTCCAAGAATTTTCCATCCATTGATGCACTTATTATCAAAAAAGTTTTCTTTATTATTAAATAAGGAAAGTCAGAAAAATTCCAATACCATGAAGGCAAGACTGATAGCAGCCCCATTTATAATTTAACCTAATTGGGATAAATAATCTCAGCTAATGTGGGATGCAAGAGACCATACTATTGGTTCTGTATTTGAATTGTGAATTGTCCATATCTTTTATCCCGTCTATTATGAAATCCACACACTCAGTGAAGATAAATTCAATTACATGACTATATATAATGAACTTGTAGCTATTTTATATGCCTTTGAGAAATTATATTCATATATGGAATTTTCCTAAGTGATTGTATATACTGATCATGCTGCCCTTAGATACTTGATGAAGAAGAAGGATGCCAAACCAAGTTCAATATGATGGATCCTATTGATGAATGAGTTTGAGATTGTAACCAAGGACACAAAAGGAACAAAAAATGTTATTTCTGACCATCTATAATGACATACCTTTTCATTCATTAAGGAAGAAGAAAATAATGACCTTGAAGTATAATTTCTTGATGAAACCCTTTTTAGTATCGAGGTACAACCATGTTTTTATGATATTTTCAATAATATTTCCATGGGATTGTTTTTCAATAACATTCATACCAATAGAGGAAGATATTTTTGGCTGATGCCAAACATTACTACTGGGATGGGCCACTATTGTTCAAACATTGTGCTGATGGATTTATCTTACGCTACATCCCCAAAGAGGAAACCTGTAATGTAATTGAGATGTTTCAAACATCACCAGCTAGACGAAATCATGGACCTGAGTGTATAGTGGACAAAATTCTAAAAATTGTACTTTTTGGGCCATGATACATCAAGACGCAATGGAATTCAACCAAAAATGTGATAGAATCTAGTATACTAGAAACACTGAAAAAAGTAATGGGATGCTGCAAAATCCCATTATAGAAGTAGAAATATTTGATGTTTAAGGAATAGACATCATGGGACCATTTTCCACATCATATGAAAAATCCTACATTCTGGGTGGCATTGAATATGTCTTGAAATGGGTTGAAGCTAAAGCAACCTCACATGACACAACGAAAGTGGTTATGAACTTTCTAAAAAAGAATGTTTTTTCAAGATTTAGATTCCCAAATTACTCATTTGTGATCAAGGAATACACATCACAAACCATGTTTTGAGAGGATTTATAGAGAGGTATGGAATCAAATACAACACCCAAACTCCCTACCCCCCACAAACAAGTGGAAAAGTGGATTTGTAAAAGGGCTAGATAATTTTTTTTGAAAATAATTTGAATACAAATCGAAGTGATTAGAGTCTCAAACTAGATGATGTGCTATGGGTGTTCTGAACTACCTATAAGACACCCATAAGCACCACACCATTTATAATAATTTATGGGAAACCATGCCATCTTCCAGTTGATCTAGAGTATCATTCATTTTGGGTGACTAGGAAATTGAATCACGATTCAAAGAATGCTAGATAATCTAGGATGATACAGTTGACTGAATTAGAAGAGATCAGAAGGGATTCCTATGAAAATTACATAATCTATAAGGTTAAAAAATGGCATGATTAATGAATTGATAGGTGTATCTTTGTATCAGGGAATAAGTTTTGTTGTTCAACTCAAAATTGAAACTCTTCCTTTATTAATCTGAAATATCAATGGTTAGTTCATTTTGTTGTCATTCATGTCTTTCCCTATAGGACCATCGAAATATAGGGAGAAGGTGGACCTCCATTCAAATTGAATTGTCATAGATATAAAATCTTTCAAGAACTATTTTTTGAAGGTTGTATCATCAGCCTCAAATTAAATTAAGCCTAAATTGATTCAAGTTCTTGAAATAAAATGAAGGGATGACTAGGAGGAAACCTAGGATTGGACATCTCAGCCTAGGATAGTTTAGGATAGACTTAAGAGAGTTTGGGTAGGCCAAGAGATTAATGAAATGATTGAACACAATTTGAATTAAAACCACCAATTACACATTGTGAAATCCAGTTATAGGTTGTGTAAGTTCTCTATATAAAATAATTCTTAATTCACCATTACATGACATGTACCCTAGTTAGACATCAGTTAATGCATTGAGTATGTTTTTTTAAAACACTAGAAGTCTTGAACTATAGGTTCAGAACACACAACACCCACTCAAACACTCATATCCCTCTTCCTGCATCCCGTACCCATGACCTCCCTTATCCTTCAACCTCTATTCTGAACACCTACAACCCTAACCCAAACCCCTCTCCTACTTCTTTCTCAACTTCACACACACCCTCATAATCATTGTGCACTCTCATATTGAAGCCAATACGTGCACCCACCACCACTCGCCTTACCTCCCATATACAATGGAACAAACCAAGTGTCCCTAAACCACCAACTCATCATACTCATCCTATAATGAGTAGAAAATAGACAAGCACCAACATACTACCACTTAGGCATCAAATGGTTCCTCTTCTATATCACTTGAGAACCTTCCACCCCACCTATATCAGAATGTGCTACACCTGCTTCTTGGGATGACTCCTCATCCACTTTAGCGGACTTCTCCAATGATGACAATCACTACCTACACACTATCCTCTGCTTTACCAACCCACATCACTAGGTCAATCTCATAAGTTTTTGGGCCAATCCAATGCATACAAACAGGACCCTGGACATGCCCATCCATGCCAGGATAAACATCATAAATGTCATCCATGACCTCCTAGAGACGCTCCATATCGATATCATTCTTGAGGTTTGTAAGGATACCCACATGGAGCTGTTTTTTGAGTTCCTATCCAATTTTGATATGACCATATACTATCTCATATTACACCTCAGCAGATATCCCCATGAGTCATCATTCAATGTGTTTGGAATCAGGCTCAAAATTTTTACAGATAAGCTTTTCACATTGGATATCTATCCTAACCTCCTACTAGATCCACCCTGAGCCGACGCTCAACGTCTTGGGGAGATAATTACCCAAGATCCTCAGTTGCACCAGGACCCATGCATCATGAAGTATACCCATCTATGAAACCCCAACTTATGTATTTTGCATCATTCTATGAGACATGGATGGTTTTCCAGAGCAGATTCTCATGGGAGTGTCATCTAGATGGATGTACTCATTCTCACTGTAGCCATGGGTGGCCTAGCGGTCAACATGGATGCTAGGATTTCCCATTATAATAAAGCACACACCAAGTATAATCATGGATCTTTGATGGGAAAATCTTTTATTCTTCATCATGCTAGGGACCTTAGTGTATCAAATACAGCATGACCCCTAACCTCTCTAGGACCTATTGAGCACATCAACTTTGTGGCGCCGCACAAGATGCAGCTACTAGTAAAGGAGGATGATTTCTATAGTTGGGAACTAGGTGTGCAGGAGGTATCCCCACAAGCCACAATAGATCATACAGCAGTGGAAGACCCTCCAGTTGATCCATGCACTTATTCTACCCTAGTATAACCTGTTCCTCCTTTTACCTTTTCCTCCACCTCATCTACCATTCATACCCCAACATTTCACACCCTTTAAAAGATCTGGTCCACCCGACAGTGCATCCTAGAAAACTTGTTCAAGATTTATAATAAACTCTATCTATTTTTATTGAGCCTTTAGAGTTCACTACCATACCACCAAAAACCCCAGAAGACCCCTCATTTTCTACCACACCCCCTATAGCCCATCCCAATTTATCGGCTAACAACATTGATCCTTCCGCTTGACTTGATTTTTTAGCTGAGTATACCCAGTGAGGCATGGGGAAAGAGACCACTACTTCCACAGAGGTCCCTTTCATCGATCCATATTCTAGAACCTTGACCTATTTATGAATCAGGACCTATCCACCACCCACTATAGCCCATGTTCCCACCACTATGACTCTATAATCTGCTTCTACCGTGACCATTGATATAGACACACATCTACCTTCACCACTTGAGGTTGTCTTGATGATGGAGGAGATCTTAAGCCATGATGCCTAATGTGTCCTATCTATTTATTTTTGGGCTGTAGAATTTTTGTGATAGGGCTGGTCATTTCATTTTACTCTCATTTTTGTAATAGCCATTCATATATATGAGTATTTGTTTTGTCACATTTTATTGGATTACATTTCACTTATTCCAATTTTTATATAGTAATGTGTAGCTCCCCTGAGTCATCTATGGTTATCGATGGCCCTATCCCACCATCTATTCTATAAGTAATGGTAATCCATCACGTTGTCAAAATTGCACATCAACTTCATGAACATTCCATTGAAATTAATGTACATCAAAAACCACCACAATAAATGATTCCATTCCTCCATCATTTTATTCATTCTAAGGCTACTTCCCCTAATGTTTTCATCCCAGTAAAGAGACCTTGTATACTAGAAGACTCGACCACTAATAGCTGAAAAATCAAAGGATCACCTGAGAAGATGGACCCTACTACAAGATATATTGGTCCATCCATCTAGATGATGACATCCTGTTAGTGATTTAGGGGATAAAACCCATAGTTGTTCATTTGTCTAGATTGAGTTTTCATCCTTGAGTCTTTTTCATTTTCATTTTGATTACATTATTGAACGATATTGAAACATTTGTTAACATTAATAAAACTGGTTATTCATGTTCAAAAAACGGTGCAATTTACCTTTATTCTTCTTTTAATTTGCTTAAAACTTATGGACTAATGTTTCCTCTAGTGCATGGATTATTTTATAAGAGATTTTGTAGGTGGCACAAATTTCCCATTTAGATTGCCCAAATTCTCTCATAGAACAACACTATCTAGGGAGATATTTTTACATTAAATTTTAAATTTTAAATTCAATTTCAAATTTATAAGAATTACTTGTTATAACACCCCAACAATAATTTTAGGGACAGTTCATACACTATCTCCTTCTAAGTGTGCGGGATTTTATCATGATTTTCACTATCGATACGCTGAATATTATCTCGTTCTCATTTGTCTAGGAGGAATTTTTAATGAAATTATAATCATAAATTAAACATGAAAAACATTATTCCCATTTAAATAAATGAAAAATTTAAGTTTGGAATTGTTAATAATTAATGTTTTATGTCTGTTTAGAACATTAGAATGATTGTTGAGCTTAGAAATTTGATTCAAATTCAACATTTTTAAGATTGTGGTAAATTTAATTACTAATTCATTTTATACTATTTTGTGATTTCTAGTTTCTTTTGTTATTATGATTACCCAAGAAGACTCTAAACCTACAATTTCATATTCTTTTCTGAGAATATTTCTTAAGTGATACCTAGGACACATAAACCTATCCGAACATGAATTGAAATCTTATTGAGGCTATGACTGAACAAGTAAAAATTTAAAATAATTGAGGCAATTTTTTTTATTCATTTTTCTTAGGACCCACCTTAAAAATTTCCTTCATTTAGCCCATAGTTTTCATAAATATCCTTATAGGATGAAGCTATTCCAAGAATATTTTAACTTCCTACTAGGTTCCTTGCATAATGCATGCCTTTACTTTTTAAAAAGTGTGGGGGAAGCATTCAGACATCAAAGATGCTTCTTTTTAAAAAGATGTATGATGTACTCATTAGAATATTTGGTTGAGATCTATATCTACATTTTATAATTTCACTTTTATTATGTTCCTTTTCAAAATACAAAATAAAAGAAAATTTTACATGGGTTGTGTATTAGGAAAGTCAAAAATCACTATTTCTAGATTGATGAATCCTTTGAAAAATCATATGTAGTTAAGGGATGTATGTGAGATCTAGCCTAGACATCACTTTAAATAAATAGAAATAAAAAATATAAAGGAAAGGAATAGAATAGTCATTGTGTACTTACTTGACATATATATATATCCAACCAGAGATAATGGAGTGTGGACTTGATTAGTTTAGTGGAGGCATTGTATTACACTAATCTTGACATTCCTGCATTATAACTCTGATATTAACTTCCTTTTAATCTTGATTTTTAATTTTTACCCACCTACCCATAGCCTCAGAGTCATTTCAACCAAATTGTTGAAGTCCTTTGTCACGACCCATCCTCAGGGCATGTGCCGTGACTACCCCAAGCCCACCTTCCATAGGCCGGGGGCTGGAGACTAGCACCAAATGTGTAACCCTGGTGAAAAGGGAAGGCATTGCCTTTTAACATGTAACACACACATTGTCTGAACACAAGCAGTAGAGGAAAAAGGTACTAAAATATAAAATTAAGGTGTGCTAAAAGGAAAGGGGCCAAAAATACAAGACCAACAGTAAAGTACAAAAAAACTATAATACTTGTACAACTGCAGAAAGGTAAACAACAACTACTGAGTCATTCTCCGGGAACCCCACCTGAATGGTTGGTACAGATGGCCTCCTTATCACCCCAGGTATGTCCATCCGCTCCATGTACGTCTCGCCAAGTGGTCCACCTCTGGGTACCATCCAACTCTAGAACTCTCTACATCGATCAGCGATGTACGTTGTCTACAACCAACACAATGATGTGCGGGCATAGCCCATACAGGGGTGAGTATAACGATACTCAGTAGGGGACCCCGATACCCCCGAAGGTATCCCAGAATACATGAAGTATAAACCACAGAAGAAATATACAATCATGAAGTATCAACCAACCCTACTTAGGTATATTCCTGTACATATACCTAAGTTATCAATCACAGTTCGGCTCCAACTCTCGAGCCCAAGCACAACCCAATCCACACAGGAAGTAAAATCAATCACCTCGAAGATAAATGATTGAAAGAAATAAATAAGCTCACACATGTATACATATTTTGTAGAGTAATAGAGATGATCATATGTAGTCACTGATTCACATATGCTGTCAGATCCACACAGGATATAGGACCAGCTAAGCTGTCAGACCCACACATGATACAGGACCAGCTACTCTGTCGGACCCACATAGGATATAGGACCAGCTACTCTGTCGGACCCACACAAGATACAGGACCAGAAGTCAGAACTGTCAGATCCACAGAGGATCCCGGTACAGTAGTAATCTCTGTTGAACCCACTAAGGATTCCAGTTCAGTAGTCATCACTATCGAACCCACAGAGGATTCTGGTACAGTAGTCGTCGCAGCCATCCCTAGGGTTCCCGCACACTGCATGCTCGATTCCGGGAGGGTCCACTTCTCAAGAAAAGTGTAGATACATCAAATATCACGAATTTATGATTTGATGTATCCCGTAGTTTCATCTCATCATAAGGAACCCAACGCGACAGACGGTGCGTCATTCGGACGCCCGGTCTGAGAGTTATTGGCATTTCCGTTTCAGGGGCCCGATTGGATTTATGCTCGATCCAAACCCAACCATTTTCCAAATTTGACCAAAAAAAACATAGAGTATCGCAAAAGGACCGTCTCATCGCGAGGGTCCCAGTTCAATAGACGCCACGTCGATCAGACGTGCGGTCTAAGACATATTCGTATTTATGCGAAGTCGGGCCCGACCCGTCAAGCCCAGTGGGCTGGTGGGTCGGCCCGACCCAGCTTGGCGGGTCTGACCCGGTTGGGGGGTTGGCCCGACCGTGCTCGGTGGGTCCGAACTGCCTGGTCGGTCGGCCCGACCCGGATCGGCGGGTCTGACCCGGCTAGGGGGTCGGCCCGACCCGGCTCGGCGGGTCCGACCCAGCTGGGGGTCTGCCTGACTTGATGGGGCACGAGCGACTTGCGGACCTAGACCACACTGCGGGCTAGTCCAGCTCGCCTGGCAGTTCCAAGTGGCTTCGCCTCCTCCAATGCTCGGCCGGCCATAGCCGGCCGGTTCTACCCAGCGCACACGGCCCGCACAGCAGGCATCGGCTCTTCCCACGCGGCGCCTACGAGCGCCGCGATTCTTCTTCCTGGCCAAGCAGCTCACGGTTGCGGGCCGCGACCTCCCTCTACATGACACCTACGAGCTCCGCGATCTTCTAGAAGGCCGGCCGGTCGTCCGGCTGGTCATCCCGCGGTCCGGCTCCACCGCAGCCGGCTTGACCGGCCGCCTGCACACCTCCACCACAGCATGACGACGCCACGAACCTGCTGCCCTCCATACGACACGATGATGCCACGCCACCTCCGCCACGACGCGATGTGGTCGTGACCTTTGGATCCACCGCGTGGCGCGACGACACTGAGCTTCATCATCTGTCGCGGCCCTTCCAGCCACAGTTCCTCTTTCGTCGCCACAATTCTTTTCTAGTGTAGTGCAATGACACTGCTCCCTTTTGGCTTTACCTCCGACGTCAAACAACAAGAACCAATGGAGGGGCGTCGAGCAGTGTTTTTTGGGACCGCGCCCTACACATTAGGTGATATCAATTGGGCAATGACAAACCAAAGCAGTAATCTAAGAACGAGGGTATACTTTTATTCATTTAAAAATAAAAAAATCCCCATACCTCATATTTCATCATTAAACATTGACGAGTCGCGGAAGACTGACATCGCGAAAGATAGACATTGTTCCATAAACGTTGGAGGGAATGTCATTGTCATTGGAAACATTATTCACGGGTGATTTCTTCCCTTTATTGCCTCGGTTGGAAAAGAAGGTGGCCTGTCGCCGTTCTTCGGTGGAAACGACATTCTTCGTCGATAGAAAGAGTGTTCTTCCAAGAGTTCTCCCCAAGATCTCCAATGATTATGCCAACACAAAATAAAAGAATATCATCCCTTATTTTAATGATGTCATAATGAATTAAAAATAATTCAAACACTCTAAAACAGTTAATTAAGTTGGTTCACTTAATTAAATGCACGGAGCTGGCAAGAATTCCAAGGGATTCAAATAATTAAATACAAGGGTGTGTTGCCACATTAATGGGAAGAATAAGAGATTAAAGGGGGTTCAAGGGAAGTTGAGGTGGTTGAGATAGTGTGGGCCCCACCACATAATATCCTCTCATGGGATGATATGTGGGGGGGGGGGTCCCACCTCCAACTTCTCCTTGGAGGATAAAAACACCACTTAAATAAAATTATGTCACACATAATATTTATTTAATTTATTAAGAATCCCCAAAAATTAACTTCCACTCCCGATAAAACGCAACTTCGGTAAAGGTATCCTTAAGAGAATACCAGCACTGTGAGTTCATCAGTATCCTCAGATTTCAATTCCGAGAACCTGTTCAAAAGATAGAAAAACCTGCACGTATGTTTACTGAACGTACGCAAACAAAACTTCAAAAATTGATTTCAGGCACACCGGGCCTCCGAATCAAGCGCCGTTAGAAACTGCGGACTTGTAAAATTTCCAAGTATTTATGAAAAAATATTCCACAGGATTTCTGAGTCTTACATTCTTAAATTTAATTTTGTAATTGTCTTTAAAAAGTGAAGATGATAGAACTAATTCAAGATTATGGTTAGAAGCATGTACTCAGGGTATGATCATAACTCCAATTTAATTTTACTTTTAGTGATGAGAGAAAATTCATTGTGAGTTGAATTAAATATGGGTATATAATTAAATGAATAGTTAAAATATTGTATTTAAAATATTATAATTTTCATAAATGAATTGATCTATGAGGCATGATTGATTTTCTATACATGATGATTTTAGAAACTATACTTTTCTCTACCACTTAATTTTATTTTCCCAGATATAATGAATGTTTCCAATTTTAAAAAAATGGCTTATCTTTTGGAAATCACCATTGAGACATTTTTTCTTCAGGATAATCGGTTGTTCAAGTGTGGGTGAATTTGATAATAAAGATTCATATATACGTTTTTCTTCTATTAACTTAAGGATTTTAATTTTTTTATTCGATAATGAGCTTGGTGTGTGCGTAATTTTGTAGTAATGAGGATTCATAGGGTTTAAAAGGAAGAAATCTAGAAAAGGTGAAGAATTCACCTATTATATGTCATGAACCATCCATACACATCATTTAATAGGATTTCACAGCATCTAGAAAGTCATGAGTCAAGTCATGAACCAAGTCATGAAGAAAGCAGAGAAATAATCAAGTACATGTCATGAATGACCAACACATGACGTGACCCCAGTCAAAACCACTGATTGAGAAATCCACTCTGGAGGAAAATCTAAAAGGTCAGTACATGTCATGAGTCATTAGTAAAAAACATTTAAGCGGTCAAAACTCATAACTTGGGTGAGATACGCATGATATACACATCATAGGAAAAATTTGTGGAGATCTACATAGATCAGTGTTACATGACATATACTATATGACACGTTGTGACCCATTTCACATATTTATACAAAAAACTTGAATCATTTTTAAAATAATACCAATGCTGAGCTATTTTTTTTCCTTTTTTTCCTTTCGATTTCCTTCGATAGTTTCCCTCTCAAAATTCAATCTCTTCATTGTTTTTATATTTTATTTCAATAAAAGAGTTGTGGATTTTTTTCACCATCACCATTGATTTCCCATCATGTTCTAAACATCGTTCATCATCAAACTTGTGTCGAATCTATTTACACTTCCATTCTAAGTATGTAAGTCAATAAAATTTTGATTTAAATTTTTCAAAACTTGATTTCATGATCACCCACATTGTGAATCTGAATAATTTCATGATTTTAAGAAGCCTTAATTTCATTTTTCTAAACATTTAAATAATGGTTATTATTTATTTATTTGCATCCCAACCTACCATGAGTGGCTAAACCACATAGGGGTAGGGATCGAGAGTAGATATATCTGAATTCATAATAAATATTTAATAATAATTTTAGTAACCCTAAAGGATAAGTAATTAGGATAAATGATAAATGTCTATCCAATTTAATTAAACATATATGATCACAATATATTTAAGCAGAATAACCTATCCTAATTGGAGTATATTGGGCTATAACCACAAGACTAAGATAATTTCTACCGTAGGATCTAATATTAATGCATCTAGATTATCAGTATCTCTAGATCAAGTAATAGTGAACTCCAAGGTAGAACTAGTTGACTTGAAAAAAGTCAACTAGTGACTTCCTCTTGCTTCATAGCCTAAATAATAGAATCATACTAAGATTACAATTAAGATCATCATTTTTTAGATGTCCAAAATTGATCTCGAGCCCTTCTATCATTATTGAAGTAAATACCACCCATGATATATTTAGTGACTCCGAAACTGAAGCAAACATAAAAGGACTCCAACCCAAAGGGTCTCAATCCATTGACCTCCAAGATCCAGATTTCTTGCCAGGGGATTGACCGCAAACTATTTCTATACAATTTCTGAGTAGTAAGTGAAGTTTAAGAAATTAATAATTATAATATGAATGTAGCCTATATGAATTCAATGATGTGTGAGGGTGTTTCACATGGAAAATTAATTGAGTGAGAAATATTACTAACTAGAATTGAATTGAGTATCCTTTATAAGTTATTCCACTATAACCCATATTTTTTTGTTTATTATAGATGTATTTGAAAATCCCATGATACAATACATGGTATTGTTTTACAATTTATTTGTTGTTATGGGAAATGGTTTTATCATTCCAGTAAACATTAAAGTCACTTTCTTAACTTTCTAACATACCAATCACTTTGAGGTATACTATATAGTCTACTTCTTCATATTTTTTCAACCGGAAGTTCTATTAAAGATCTTGTTACATATTTTTACTTCATGGGTGAATAGGAAAATATGATATATGTGCATCATCGAATAGTTCCTATATTATTTAATGTTTTTATGGTGTATATATTCATGTTTCAAACGAAATAAATCTACCACTATCAATTTTTAATTCATGAATCTTGCCTTCGATGTTTTTTCTCACCTTTTTTTAAAGCCTTAAATCATCCCTTTAGGTCTACTTGATTTTATATTAGATAGATGGTGGGTAATTCATTTATCAATAATATGATATCATCCTATAATTTATGATATACAAATAAATTATTTTCATATGAATGAATATACAGTCTTTCTCAATATTCATCATGGATATGGTAATAGGTTATTTTATTCATAGAGAATTGTATACCTTATTTACCTTCCAAGGATGCTAATATATTGAGTATTTATAGTCCTTCATTAACTATAAAAGTATTCATTTATTCCTTTTCAACTATTATTTTGTAAATATATACTTTAAATTCTTGTGATCAACATATATGTCAAACTTCTATCCATATAGGTAATGTATCCAAATTTTAAATACAAATATTTCAATTTGTAACTGTAAATCAGGTATCTAAAATTTTTATCACAGATCATCAATTTTTAGGAGGTATAGTTTATTAATTTAAAAGTTTCCATGAGGATGAAACTAAAGACCTTTGGATCATATTTTTGTATCACAAAACCCTCTATACATGTTGATTATGTGAGTGCATATGTAGTGTGTAGACTTTTCCTTAAATATTTATTCTCATTTATCTATCCAGAAATACTTTAATCTATACAATGTTTTCAATGTTAGTGGGATATACAACTATATTTTCTAATAAAAGAACATCAGAATTACCAAGTTAAACCATGAAAAGTATGGATCTATAAGAAAATTATTTGTCTAGGTTATTCCTCTATTTCCATTTTTTTGAAGAATACATGGATGTTCCATATATTATGATCAATTTACATAAGAATTTTATTTACTATATCAAAAATTAACTCTTATTTAATTTTATAACCATTATATCCTTCTTTAAATTCTTATAAAAAATCTATATATGTTCCTTTTTTCTTCATTTATCTTAGATGATATGAGAATATCATCTGTAAATACCATAAAAAATATATCGATGTATTCTCTAAAGACTCTACTAATCAAGTACATAAAGGTTTACTGGGGTTTTATTAGTTCAAATAGCATCACTATGAAGTCATAATTTTTATATATTTCATGTAATGCTGCCTCTTAAATATATTATATCATGAATTTGAGTTGATTGGAGAAGTATCATTATCTATTAAATTTGTAAAACAATTCATTAATATTTGGTAGTGGATTATTTTTATTTATGACCAGATTTTTGAGATCTTAGTAGTTGATGACAATTTATATTAAATAATACTTGATGTTGAAAAGGATCACTGGTTCACCCCACTATAGAATATAAACCCTTTGTACAAATGTTGTTGAATATAATTATTTAATTTGTCTAGTTCTATTAGGGAAATTTATGAGGTATATTTTTTGTAGGTATATCATCAGGTATATATTCTATTGAGAACACCACCTCATGATCTATTCGAAGACCAATTAACTCTTTAGGGGAATGCATCAATATATATACATATAATGAGTATCTATTCGAGGTTGAAACTCTACTTTATCTCAACCATTTAGTAATGATATGCTTCTTTATTGGGTATTAATACCCATAAAATTAACTTATTTTGTAATGGAGAATCATAATCCTCATTATGTTGGTGTAGAATCATGGAATTGTTCAAGATATGGAATTATATTTTATTTTCTTCGAATTTTATATGAAAAATATATAATGAGGGAAAATACATGACTAATAAAACACAAATTTAAAAAATGGTATAATTCTATGTTTTTTTGGAATAATATTTCCATAAAATCGATTTTGGAAGTTTCAAATACATAGGATACAAAAGTCTCACCACAATGTCTTTTAAAAAATATTTCAACACCATGGAATCAAATATATGATTTAATATTTTGAATAATATTTTATGATATGAAAGAATGAATTGAACCATAATAATATAATAATTTTTCTATTATTAAGTTAAATATGAGTGTAGCTTTCATTTAATCATTTCATTATTTAGGTTCCAAAAAATTTTTAAGGAAAAAAATTATCATAATAAAAACAAAACACAAGTCAGTAAATCAGGGAAATTCAATTTATTCGTATGAGAAATTAAATTCTACGGTTTTAACTTATGAAATTCCAATGTTAAACCTGGGCTATCTTTTATCATATAATCTAGCATTCAAATAAATTAAAACATTCTCTAATATCAAATAAAGTGACCCACATATCTCTTATATAATTATTACATCATTTTCAATTTCAAGTATATATAATAATACACAATTAAAAATTGATTGGTTTAGTGTCATGAAAAATTAGGTTCATATAAAATTAATACACATAAAACATTAAACAATATTAAAATTCTTCAACATAGTAGTCCTATATTATTTAATAATTTTATTAATAAATGTGATCACATGAGAAAATAAATAAAAGGATGGGTGTGGTAGAATCACTATTAGAGGAGGAATAATAGGAATTGAGATGAGATATAAATCAACACGAGTACATGAGTGAGTATAATCATCATCAAAATATCATAAGCATAGAATTATAATCATACAAATCACATTAATGAGATATTTTGTTGTGAAAAAATATTTCAAGGAATCATGTCGGTTTTTTTGGGGTGATTGTGTTTTTTGATAAATAAAAATGACTACGAATGAGTTTGGTTAGTGATTACCAAAGCATTTTTTTATGTTGGCACAATTTTCTAATGCATACCAAATTTTAGGGCCTCAAAATCAAGAGTGTTTTTTTTGGAAAGGGATAGTTTTCCACAAAGGGTTTCATATTTTGGATACTACTAATCATAGTTTTTGGACCACCAAGGAGGTATGTGGAAAGACAAAGAAAAATATAAAAACAAAGGATTTCCACATAGTAGCACTATGTGGACTGTGAAGCATGCTACACAGACTGCATAGTGAAAATAGTTAGTGGAAGGACTGAAGTTAGAAGAAGGATCACCGTTAAAGGGAAGATAATTGTTTTTAGTTGAGAGGTAGTGATTAATTTTTGGAAGACATTGACTACCACAAAATAAGAAAGGTGATATGCAGACCGCATATCACCGTCTGTGGTGAAAGATGTACCGTGTCAAAGTTATTCATAATTCGGATTAGAATATTTTGCAGATCAATTTTCCAATATAAATACATATAATCACATAATTAATCAGAGTGAATTTAATTATAAAAAATCATCACTCCAGGAAGAATTTATTGATGTCCAAAAGTGATCATAAGGAAGGATTCCATGATAGAGAGAGTTTATGGGGAACTAATTTCTTGAAGGAGAAGAGTTCACGTGGGAGGATTCCATGATAGGTAAAGTGGTTCATGAGAATAGTTTGTGAATAGAGTTTAAGGGGATATATATCCCACAATATAAGAGTAATCCATGGAATAAGAGGCGGTCTGTAGAGGAGATTTGGTCCATGAAAGAACAGGTGGTCCACAGAAGTAGAGTTAGTCCATGGAAGAATAGGTGGTCCGAGAATCACATGCGCCACACTGTGAAAGATAGTTCATGGAGTAAAAATGATAGTTCATGGAAGATTCAAGGAATTTCATTAAGGGGAAAAAAAGTTCATGAAATTAATTTTCAGAAACTAATAGTATGTGGAAAAGTGTATTTCATCTACTGGTGAAAATGCGACTTCAGCTGAGTATCTATCCACATTTGAGGATGTGTGCATTGCTAAAAATGAAGGGACCTACAAGTCTATAAAACAAGGGTGAATCCCTTCCAGAGAAGTGAGAAAAGTAAGAGGAATATAGTGATCCTTTCCACTGGTAATGATCAATTGAAAGAGACAAAGGGATTAACCCTTAGGAAATTAGTGAGCTGACCCTAAACCTTATCATGGTAGTGAGCTTAGGCATAGAAGTGATCTAGCTCAAACCTTGTAATTTGGTAGTGAGACATAGTGGATTTGGTACCTTGAAAAATATTCATTGTATGATCCTTGAAGATATCCTTTTGAGGGAAATCCAAGTAAAATTTTTGTTTCTCATGCATGATTTCAATTCTTTTAATATTTTCTATGGGAAATTGAGAGAATAGTGTTTTGTTTAACAATGAAATAAGATCTGAATCAGAAAGAGTTTTAATATATCATATCTTGATTCAAACCCCCATCAGGGTATTTTACTTAATTGGGCTACCATATTTAACAATTAATAATAATAAAAATAATTAAACATCTAAAAATTATTGCAAAGTCCTCAAGACATAATGGGAAAATCCAATTGCATTAGGTCCGTGTATAACATTTTGGAAAATTATTACTAAATAAAGTATAAACATAATGATATCATGAGATAAAAATATTTACTAAATTCATTATAAGTATGTATAATTTCAATCCCTCAATTCACACCATTTTTTTAAATCATGTATTATATATAGAAAGGCAACACATATCAAGCCTAACCATGAAATAACCCATGATAAGAGAATGAGTTTAATAATATTCTAGTAAAGAATATTTTGATGAATTAACTTTTAGGTACCCTAATTAATAAGGTTATTCAATATATTTTATATTCAAGGGTATGTTCAATAAATAAAAATGGTATATTCCATTAAGAGATAAAGAAGAACCATAAAGAGAATCAAAGAGATATTTTGAAAATAAATATTTTATTAAAATCAATAGGGGCAGTGAATATTTCATATTAAGAAACTAAATACATGAATCTCCTTTGAATAAGGAAATAAAAAATGAAATAAATGACCTTTAAAAGGAATTTAACTAAACTTTTTAATAATCATAAGGATTTTATAAAGGAAGAGAGAGTATTAATCCAAAAAGAGAGAGAAAGAGTTCGTGAGTCCATTAAAATTAATTACTATTTTTTTCACCTTGTTTACACCTGTCATATAACTAAATTTTGTTTTCCAAATACCTATGTATTTCAAATATATTTATGTTATTATTGAGAATTTACTATAATGTGAAATTATATGTTAATTTTTATCAAAAATAGAAAGTTGTGATCACATGTTTGGTTGAATCATTCCAATTTGATTTTTATCCATTGTTATTTATATATTAGTTTTTCTTATAGAAGTATTAAATTATATAAAATGAATATTTATATATTATATCAATGATTCAATAACTAGTTTTATATGATAGGTTTTCATTGGGGTAAATCATATATGTTCATTTCATGTGGCCACTGCATGATCCAAGGGAACTGGAATGAGTTTTGAGTCTCACTAAATTAAAATATTTGTGAAGGGGTAGGAATAATTTGATATTAGTGGTACATTATGGGAGTGTTTTTAAATAAAATTATTTTTTCATATGGGGGAAAATCATTGTGGTTTATGTTATGTGGATAATTCTTTTTCAGGGGAACTTGTTTTAGGTTAAAGTCCCACGAACTCAAAATTAACTAGGGAAGAGGTTGGGAACCATTAATCTTGGTGGTACATCATTGGGGTTGGATTATATGAACCTATTTTTCTCACATGGTGGTTTCCTAGTGGCTATGGTTTTTCTATTAGTTCCTTTAAGACAAAATTTTAATTCTCAATGGTTGTGTATTTCCATTGTAATTTCACACATGTTTGATTTAAGCACTTTGATAGTCTATGCCAGGGTGGAGGTACAGTTTTACTGAGTTGGTTCATGGTTCAAATTTTAGATCTGGTATATGGTAACTACTTTGGTAGGGGAGGTCTAGGATAGGAAAAAACAAGAAATGCATGGGTCAGGTTGGGTTTTAATTAAAAAAATCAAAAAATAATTGAAAACATTGACATAGGTGGTAAACTCAACAATTAATGGAAGAGAGAGAATATATATGATATGAATATCTCAAAGAATTATAATATTTCATAATAACATTTATATCATGTATATTTATAAATTAATTTTCTTGTGGAAGTTAAAATGGAAGGGATAATAGAACTATAGAGGAAGAAAAAAAGTGAAGAGAAAGGGGTGCTACAACTTCCACAATGAATACACATATACTAAGGGACTAATTACTTGAAGTTCTTGGGTTGGGTAAGAACATAATTCGTACATGGATTTAAATATTATCAATTAGAGAAGTTTTTTGAAATATTTGAAAATAGGGTGAATTTTGGAATTGATTTTTCATAGGGTGAGAGGGGGCCTTTATACTTGAAGGGGAAGAAAATTTTGGGGTAAAATAATGAATAAAATATTATTTGAGGACTAGAGATTACATTAATGGTATTATTTGGGAATATAAATAAAATTTAATTAAAAATAAATGTTTTTATGTCTTTAAAAACCTTAAACTACTAAATTTATTATTTTATATAGAAGAAACAATCAAAAACTTTAAAATAGTTTTTAATGGAAGAAACTATCATTTTAGAATTTGTAAATTATTTTTTTAGTTTATAATTTTATTTTATTATTTTAAATATATTATATATCTTATTAAAAATATTTCCAGTTGATTAAACTATTCTAGAATTTATTAGGTCATTATTAAATAAATATCATGTCATAAATAATATTATTGGCACTGAATTACACACAAAAACCAAGGTCATATTTGGGTAAATGGAAATCACAATTCAATTCAAGGAAACATGGTGAGAATCCCAAGTAATTGTAATTCAAGATCTAACATGTGTGCATAAGATTGAAATATACGTGTAAGGCTCTTGGGCTCCCATCATGACGTATGTATCTCTATTCCCATGAAGTCCAAGTGAATCAGCCAAGGGAGGTACACACAAGAGTCTCCCTTTTCATGAAAGATCTATCCTAGTGAGTAAAGTTATTTCATGCCCAATGTGATATCAAACATGCCTTTATATGCTCACCGAGGCTCACTTTCATCGAACTCCTCTTATGCGCCACAAATATTATATGATAATGCCAATGAATTTTCATATATATTGAAGGTAATCCCCTTTCATTGGGGTGATCATCCAAAATTCTAACTGAAGCTCTACTGCATGTAATACCCCTATTTTGAGAAAGAATGCAAACCATGAACCCCTAAAGGTACAACATATTTCTTAACAGGTTCTTTAGGGGTCCTCCTTCTTGTAGGACCCCTATGGTTTGACCCTCGCCAGTTGCTTTTAAGATCAATGAAAGTGTGCATGAAAGACCCTTCTTATGCACAATCACTACCCTTACAAATGAACCAATATTGTTCTCATCCTCTCATCTTGTGTTCAACCCTCCATTATTGTGCAAACCCCTTCCCTCAAGCTCATTGGGCTGCATTTTATCGAAAGCACCTTGTTTGACACCCTCTTTCGTGAAAATCCGATGTCTTTCACACTCCTCCTCTTTGCATCCCTCTAGGATTTTCCATAGTGATTTATTGGTCTCTTGTTTTGTGTCCCTTGTATCGATGACCAACCAATTTATTTTTAGCATAGGTACACTAATGGGTTTTTTTTCTATCTTATATATTCTAACATGGACCCCTCAACTGACCACTCTTGCACACCCTCACCTCCTGTAATTGCTGATGCCTCCCCTTCTCCAAGGGTTTATGAGTGTTATTTTTATAACCCTATGGGGTAAGGAGGTATTCACCTTTTTTTGTGCTATAGGACATAAAAATTCCCAACACCATCATCCTCAGAACATGACGTTTAACTGTAGCCTCACCCCATGAAAGGCACATTAGTTGCTTTGACTAAGGAATTTTTCATAACCACTTGTCTCCATGAGAATGAGATCGTAATAACAAATAATTAGACTCTACTTATGTGGAATGAAATTATCCCAAGATGATTCCAAGCATAAGCCCCTCCCCATCTCTTACTGATGCACCTTTCGGGAGACGATCGTCTGGCCTTCAACTTCTTCTTGTTTCTCACAAAGAGCTTGAATCACATGGTATAAGAAGTTAATAGTGACCATGACATCTTTATTCATCCCCAAAGAGCATATGTACTAGAGTAAGCCCCATTTCCCACCTTAATGGGCCACTTCCATGCATGAGCCCCTCACCTCTTCCGAACAGTGTGGACTTTGATTCCCAACTAATTGGGATATGTAGAAACCTTCTTGAGGTTCAATAGCATAATCCTCACCCATCCCGACCATTCTTAGGACACATCCCAAGAAGGTTATTCCCCTATCCTGGGAGACATCATCTATTCTAGGCCCACTGGGAAACTTTTATGCACAATCCCCATACCATATGCTCCATAGGCCTCTAATTTAGGTATAATCCCAAATGAACCTATTCAGATTTACATGTAATTTAATTCAAAACCAATTGGGATATATAGGAAACCTCTATTTGGTTAACTCATCACACCCCTTAAAACCCATCCACATAATCCATTCCACCCCAACAATTCATCCATATCCATCCCAATTCTAACCTGGGACACCACATCTGGGTGAGACCATCCCATCCATATGGATAGTTCCAACAAATAATCCCCATCCATCATTGCTACTATGAGTGTCACCTAGAAATATAATCATTCACAATACCTACATCATCCATCATTCAACCAAAATAAATCCTCTTATGAAGGGAAGTTAACCATGTGTAATCCCCACACCATACACTGTCAAACTATGTGGGTTTTGATCCCTATCTTCTAGACATGGTATATAGGAATACTCCTTGAGGTTCAATCCTGACCAATGGTAAAACTTGGTGCCTCTATCCTATGGGTGTATCCCTTTATGGTGTGACACCTTCTCTTTATGAGACACACCTCCCGGATCTGCCTCCATGGGGCGTTCTAATCCAGCCAATGGTAAACCATGGTTTCCCCCTCTTTGCGGCACACCTCTATGATCCAACCTCAGTGGTGTCTAGATTAGACTTTATGGTGTGAAACCTTCTGTTTATGAGACACACCATCCATGGTCTGCCTCCATATCCATTTCTATCCATCCATTCTGTAAACTTTCCAGGTACGCCCTTTTAGGGACACACCAATCTAATCCGCCTCCGTGGGGCATTCTGATCAGCCTTCAATCCATCTCTGAAATATGTTAAAGTGATGACGTACCTCATTTTAAACATTGGGTTTCTGAAGAAAAACTCAGAATACATGTTTGTTGAATAAGATAACCCATGATCAATGTGTTATTCCTCAGGTTCCACACCCTTGAGAATCCCTCTTTTGAGGAAGAAAACATGTGACCAATGTTCCAACATCCAGACATGCCAGTGATTCCCAACATGACTACTATATTAATAGAAGGTTTATTCCCTATTAGACCCATATGAATGCCTTGAAAAAATCACCATAATTATCTAGTGTCCACAATGATATGCAATTGAGAGTAGGTTTCATAAACACATATTAATCTTTGTGGGAGACCTGAACTAGGTGATGAATTCCTAGGAAGAATCCATGGAAGGAAGAACGGAAATCCCATCATCGCATTTCAATAAAAGAGAATAAATCACCAAGAAGGTGATGAAACCCTCCCAACTTTATACAGAGGTAATTCTAGGCACAATGCAACCATTAGTGAACTATAACAAGAGATGCGGAATGCCCCGACAAAGGAATTAGAAATAGAAATGGTAAACCAAATGTAAAACTCTTCTTCTCAACATGGGTATTATTAGTATTCAATAAATTCATACATAAGCATGTCACCAAATCTAGACATCTGATGCCAGGTCCCACAAATAAAATAGTGGACCTAGCATGGAATTCAACAAAATTATGGGTAGTTTATCATTGGGCATTTCGGTCTATAAAACTGTTAGTGTGAATCTCTCTCTCCAACCATAGAATATTGGATGACATTGGGTAATTGGGAAATGATTCCCTAATATCTTTATTGATATCTAAATCCTATTTCTTTACAAGACCTAATTCATTAGAAATAAATCACCCCCTGTTGAGGATACATCTGCAGGAGATATGTTAATACAATAATCTCGCAAAATTCCACCTCCACTATGAATTCATCCGTGAATATGGATACCGGGATCCTATTCCCCATATCACCCTCAAAAATCATTTAGATTAGGGTAATAGATGACTTCATATGACAGTATGATCATGAGGGGGTCATTCCCCTGAGTGACATGACCCTCTAAGACCTGCATGATTTTATGACTTTCCAACACCACCTCCCCCAAGGGCCACGTAGAGAGCCAGTGCTCCCCACTACTGCATCCAACCGCTTCAGGAGCTTTTCCTTAGAGAAATATCATGAATCGAAACCCTATGATGAAGAGGTAGGAGAAACTAGGGTCATCCCTACTATGACCATGACTTGGGATCTACCAAGTAGGTTTCCCAACAGGACACATCATTGCCACCAATGACCGGTATTCCATTTTGAAGAACATGTGGGTCGTTCCCCTACTATGTCGGCCCTTATCCGAATCACCCGATTCCAACCTCGAGCCCATACTTAGGAGGATTCTCATTAGTGGGAATCATATTCAATAGATCCCATGGCCTATTCCACCACTAGTGCATTCTATTGGATCCCTTCCATTATCGAGAAGGGACCCATCGACACCTGATTGAAATCGAGACCTCAACCTCCTCACCAGCAGGATGGGTTGACTCTTTCAGTATTCGACACCACCGAATGTTGTCATGGAAAATTTAGGAAGAATATATCTAGTATGGAGGCTATCCCCATACCCTATCTATTTAGAGTGGAGGTCCTCCCCACTCGCACGTCCAACATTGAGGCTTTCCCCATATTCCCAACATTGATAAAAGAGGATGTCCTCACTACTTCATCAGCATACAGAATGGAGGTCCTCTCTGTGCCTATAGTTCTCGATATTGATTCCCTCCCCATATATTCCACCACTAGTGAATTCTATTGGATCCCTTCCATTATCGAAAAGGGACCCATCGACACCTGATTGAAATCGAGACCTCAACCTCCTCACCAGCAGGATGGGTTGACTCTTTCAGTATTCGACACCACCGAATGTTGTCATGGAAAATTTAGGAAGAATATATCTAGTATGGAGGCTATCCCCATACCCTATCTATTTAGAGTGGAGGTCCTCCCCACTCTCACGTCCAACATTGAGGCTTTCCCCATATTCCCAACATTGATAAAAGAGGATGTCCTCACTACTTCATCAGCATACAGAATGGAGGTCCTCTCTGTGCCTATAGTTCTCGATATTGATTCCCTCCCCATATCAGGGACCATCTATGTGAAGTTCCTCCTAACACAATTCCCATATCAAGTAGAGTTCCTCCCCGAAACAACACTGAATAAATCAAAGGCCCTATTTTCTTCGTCATTGGTCGGTACAAAGTTCATATTTATGATATGACTACTAACTAACTTGGAGGTACTCCCCATGACACATGCATCCAACATGGAGTTCCTCACCATATTTTCGACAACCACAACAGAGGTCCTCCCCACACATCCATCAACCATCTCAAATTTCCTCCCCATACTCATGTTTCCCTGCATGGATGTCCTCCCCATGTACCATTTCATATATATGAAGTCCCTCCTCACCCCTCGGCTCTCCCCATAAGAGGCCTTCCCTTCTATCATAGGCAACATGGAGGTCAAGCCCATGTTACCAGTGAATCAAGAAGAGGTCCTCCCAACTACTTCAATATCCAGAGCAAAGGTCCTACCCACTCTAGAAAAATAGATACATAGGTCCTCCCCATATCTTGAAAAATAAAAGCGGGGGTCCTAACCACACAATCAAGCCACAATAAAAAGATTCTCCCCATACCGAGGAACCTCCGTACCCTAAAAAACTATCCCAGCACAACAGAGAGATTCTTCACCACAAAAGGAATAACTTCGGGAAGCACCAAGTCATTTTATATCTCATTATATTATCATATTATGAATCCATGTTTGACTTGATGATGGAGCCTTCCCCCAGTCTTCTACTTCAGAGTCTGGGATAGGAGCCCAATAGGTGAGATTCATCATCCCAGAAGGTGAATTTAACAAGATCCCTAAATCTATTTGTACGTATATGTAGAAGGAGGAAGACACGGCTCCCTTAAATGGACTCATGGTGCAGTCATTTCTTTCATCACTTCATCCTTTACCTCAACGCGATATCATGAAGAATATTTCTAAGATATGATAGACCGTGAGAAGCTGGTGGATCCGTAGATGACCATAGTTTCCCTTGCACATGTGGAAGTGGTTGGAACTCCATTTTAATGATATTTGATGATTCAGTGGGAACTGCTTACCAGAGATGATCCAATGGGAAGTGATCAGTCATTTCATGTAGTGGTCTCTCCACTAGCTAGTCCACTCCCATAGCGGTCTACATCTGTTTCATTTCTAGTTTCTCAGAAAGTGAATATTGGAGCTTGATGCAGCCAATAGATGATCCTCACTTCTGAAAAAGGTATCTCGGGGGGACACCCTCACTGGTTATCAGTTTTCCAAGAAGTTCTAGATGATTTTATTTCCCAACTTCCACATTCTAGAGAACCTCACCCATGAATAGGTTACATTATTTCACCACACCATTTGGGTGATTTTTTTCACCTCCAAGACCATCAATTTGTATACAAAAAGATGAAAGAGCATTTTTATGACTTTTAATAGCAGTAACTCATGGTTGAGTAGGCTGTGATTATAGTGGTTATGCATCCTACATCATCCGACTACCACCATACCCTTTAATAATGATTCTTTCAGTGCTTCACAGTTCTCTATAGAATTATTAAAGTGGAATTCCCACATGTTTAGATCCATGAATGGGGGTAGTATGATACTCTACATTTAAATACAATATTTTTGAAGCCAAATATACCTAAAGACATTGAGGATATGTCATTAGGTGTGGTCACAGTGAATATAGATGATATTAATTCACACATTGAAAAGGAAACTGAGGTAGGGATTAATGAAGAGGACTTGCCTCCTAGGGAACAAAGAAAACATGTGAGCACTCATATGGGTTTCCTCAATCATCCGAAAAGGTAGGTATGTGGCCTTGGAGAACCCTCCATAACATTTCCCATTGGTTGAGACCTTAATAAGGGAAAATGGTATGTAGAGACCTTTAAATAACCTGAACCATCCGATGTTGTGCAAGATATACAGGTTGAACTCACCAAGGCCACATTACTCTAGTAGAATATAGATCATATGAGGCTTATTGATGATCTCCTTACAGAGTTCCTTGCAATGAGACATCCAAACTATGGTGATCCCCAACACTTTTCTTTCCCTCCTCCGTTGGGGAAGCAGGGGCAATCGTAGGTCCTTCTCGTTCAATTAACTCCCACTTATCTTTATAATATCATGCATCCCAAAAGGGTGGAGAACATAGTCTATGGAAATATATAATGGTATGTGTCGCTAAATCCACCCAAGCACCATGTTAACCCCCTTGGGATTAGGATTGCACCGCTCCTCAAGCTACTCCAAAGGCCGCTCCATGGGTTCATCCAGCTGTTCCGCCAACCAATCCAAAAGCTAATATTAACGACTATGATATTTATGATCCTATCAATGTATTGGTGGTTATAAATCATAAAAAATATAGGAATACATGACAATATGATCTGATAGCTACTCTCACTACTCGCCTCGAATCCCTAGAGATGTGACGAGTAGAAATCCCACCTGATGGAAAGTCATTTCCCACATGGGTGGACAACATGAGAGAACCCCCAAATTTTTAAAAAACCTACCTTCATCCCCTTCAGTGGGATGGGAGATCCACTGCATCATCTGGATCACTTCATTTCTAGGTGCGACCTATGTTAGGAACCCCATAGAAAAAGGATGAAGCCAAGCTCTGATGTTTTGTATAGACATTAGAAGGGCCTGCGTTTTTCTAGTATAGCTTGCTAAGCATTGGGTTCATCACTGGTTGTGAATACATTCTCAGCTAGTTTCTATACCAGTTTAGCTCCCCCATGTGAAAGATGTCTATTAATGACCTTTTCATGTCCAAGAAATGGTCGGATGAGCAAGTTACAGACTTCATATCTTATTGGAAGGTCCTAATGTATTCACATGACATTCTACTGACTCAAGAGCAGTTGCTGATAATGTGTATGGGAAACATCAAGACTAAATTGGTTCCATCCCTCATCACTCAGAATTTACCATGTGGATTTTATGTTATTTATTATAAGGATTAGTGCCTTGAGGAAGCCATTAATCAAGATACGTAAGAACATTCGTTGCCTCCTCTAGCTTTAGGAAGAAGATCCACCAAGGAAGAGGAAGATATTGTCGCACTTGTAGAGCCCCCCAGGCCACTAGAGTTGTTACTAGAAGAACATCATACATATCCCTACTGAAGGAAATATACATAGGACCATAAATACTAAACACATAATTAGTAGAAACTACCATGAAATGCACCACCTCTTCCTAGGTGGGAGAATCAGGATACAACCCTTTGTTCAACTCCATCCCCACGTCAAGGGAAGACTCCCAAAAGGTCCTTTCCTAGAAAATAGAAATCGAACCTACTCATTCCATGAGTCTTATATCTTTTGTTATTTCCACAGTGCCCAAGATAAAAGGGGTTGTAAAACTTCCAAAATATAGGAAACCCAAAAAATCCATGTACACTAATCACCCTAACTATTTCTCTTAACACATAACCCGTGGACATACCATTAAGTAATTATATGTATTCATGGACTAGCTCTAGGATCAGGTTTATAACAATGTAGTCAGGTTAGGACCTACTCCAGCAAAGGTGGAGTGCATCTCTACAAATCCTTATAGGGGAAATGAAGGTGAATGGAAGTAGGTTTCCATCCATAGGAATCAGAAGTATGATGATTGGTTTTCTCATAGAGAAGTTTCTCGCACCAATGGTCTCATCTATGCCTGTTTAGATTGAACCGACCCTCCTGAAGTTGTTGCAATTCCACCATCTACCACTTCTACATTGTAACGCCCTAACCCTAGTTACTTAGAGTTAGTGCATTATTACATAACATTGGCATGATCACAAGGGATAAAAATCCCAAAATACCGATCAGTTTACTAGCCTTGGAAGTACTAGATACATTCATAAGTTTTACATTACATTATAAAATGAGAAACAACGAAAATATTGTCTCCATTGACCACATTCATCCCTTATACTATCCATGTAGGTCAGTCATAATATACTTCTTCACATCATGGGAAAAATAAAATATAGAAAGGGGGTGAGCTCATATGCTCAGTAAGGATAACAATATAGCAGAAACATTCAACAATAAGAATAAAAATTTAAGGCAATGTATAAGACTAAAAAACAATCCTATTAAACATAAAATTCATCATAATATGGAAAAGATAAATCATATAATTCCATTTACTTATTCACATGGATATTATACTAGTTGAATAATCACATGTAATATCAATAGCCAATTTCATAATGTTGGAATACATAATGCGAGATTTCATAACCACATAGTCATGGTCTTATTCCATGACTACAAGTAAGATTTCGTGAAGGCCTTATTCCAATACACTAGTTTGTCACATGAGAGATACCGATGCATCGTGGAGCTATAGCAGGCTCCACCCGTCACTTACTAAGTCCAATGCATTCCTCATATGAAAAGGTTTAAACATAACATAATCATTCGTATTAAAACTAGCATAAAAAATGTAAATACTTTATCCATAAACCATGAATGGTGTAAAAATAGTTCATCCAAAGTAAAAAATATCACAAAACCTTCAATATGATATGGAAGAGTTGAATCATAATAGTCAACTTCAATCAAGCATAAGATCCATCAATGGATGTTGACATAGATGAAATCAAAAATTTTTGTAGAGAAATATCTCTTTCCATTTTTAAATCATTTAAAAGTCATATAATTATAAAAGAAAACATTTATTTTCAAAATATTCTTATAAGATTATATGGGAAGCCTCGATGATGTTATAACGGCAGAAAATAGCCGCACCCACCATATAAGTTAAAAAAATTCATTCTTACCTAAATTTTGTCGAGAAGGTCATAAAGTACCTTGATTGGAAAACGAAGGAACGATTCATTTGAAAACATATGTTGTCAAATAAGGGTATAAATGACTTTAACCCATAGTATAGTAAATAGTAAATTTTTTTTGAATTACATTTTTATGAAAACACAGATGTGGATGATAAAGATGTCCCAATAGATACTTACGTATTAACAACCTCAAATAAGTAAAGAGATTGTAGAATTAACCCTTACATTGTAGTTTTCCTTAGTCAATGGTATGTTAAACTCATTTATAATAGTTAAAAAATTTTAATTAAATTATACGGGAACTATATACATAAATATTATATCATATATGATCCTATAATATTTCCTTGTTAAAAATATTTCAGTTGTATCATCGTTTCAGGTGTTAACTGATTCATTTTCCTTTATATGCTTGGTTATGTAAGCCATATTTGTTATGGGTAAGATGTATTTGATTCATAAAACGAATTATATTATGTTCAGAAAAATTATTTTTAATCATAAAATAAAAATTATTCTTGAATGATTATGATGGGGAATGAATCTCATCGCGTTCGTGGAGACGGTAATCCGTACGCACGCACAAGCGAAAATATCATTATATTGATGAAAAAATCGTATGTAATTGTATATTATATCAAATTTAATGAGTCATTAACATGTTATATTTATTATTTAAATTATTTATACTCATTATTATACCCATACAAATAATGAAGTTTTTGAATAACAAACTACACCATGACGTGGAGACGATAAGCCGTACGTACGCACGTATGGGGACATTGTCATTTATAGGATGGATAGAATAATGAATATGATTGTACTGTATTTATAATAACATCACAGTATATAGAACGTAATGGAGTTGTTATTTTGGTATGGAAACAAAAAATAAATAGGAAGTGGAAGAAGAATAGAATTTGAATGTGGGTGGTGAAATTATTACCTCTTCTTTAGGTGTTTCCTTTTGAGTTGATCAAAAGGGATCCTTAGGTTGGCTTTATGATAAAAGTAAGACCTATAAGTTGAATGGAGGATATTTTATAGGATATTTGGCTAGGGTTTGGATGAGTCAAATGGATTTGGATGTGTGAAATTAATAGAAGGAGAAGTACCCTTTTATAAGAGAGGTGAGGGTCACTTTATGAAATTCTTGAAATATTATTTTGTAATAAAATAATTTTCGGTTTCTAATGGTTCAAAAATAATTTATTTTTAGGATAAGGTGTGTATGGGTTGAAAAATTCTCAACCAATATGTTCTAGATAGGTTTAGGTCACCATACTAACCATATATTTTAGATTTAACTCTTTGTTAAATAGTTTGTCATTTACCATGTCTCTTTGTATTTTTATATTACATCGTTAATAAACTTTATATAAAAATCTAAGAGAACCCCAAGTGGTTCAGTATTAATATATATAATTTTATCTAATTCATTTTTCCAAACTTTATATTTTTCAGAATATTATATCAATTAATAATATAGTTTTTGTTTTAAAAACTCAATTCTATCAATTTTGGAACTATTTATTATTTCATTTTTTTTGAAAGCCATAAAAACTTTATTACTTAAAATAAAATTTATCTAATAAACCCTAACATGTCATATTAACCTAGAAAATTAGTTTAATTCATCATAAGTCCCAATTTGCATTTATTTGGATATTTATAATATCAATTATTTTAATATTTTATTATTAAGGTAATTACTGTAACATTATTGTGTCATAAACAAATTAAATTATTTAATGTCTAAAAACTATAAATAAAATACCGTTATGTAGGAAATATTTTTATCTTTATAATTAATATTTATAGTAGAATTTATATTGTGTTTACCCCTATATTAAAAATAGTTCAGTTATTAAACATTGAATTTTACTCTTTTAACTCTTCTTTAAATAAAATAATAATAAATGTCCTAATCTAATCCATGTGGACCAAAGATTATCATATTTTATTCCTAAGATTATTTTTGGTTGAATTAAACTCATACAATAGAATTATGACATGTTTTAGGGTAATTATAATATTATTTTTACCCTTAATTACCCTATTTACATTTAACCGTGGTAAATAAGAGTCAAAAGTTACTATTCACCAACATTTATGTTCATCTTATTGAACCAAATTTTACTTAATGATTTCAACCATGTATCTAAGATATTTGAAATTCAACTGACAAAATCGGTAAAATTATTTTTTCTGCAAATTTGCTAATGCTCCTTGAAGGTGGGTAAAAGACGGTAAAAAGTTCAATAAAATCATTTATATAAACATATTATAAAATTACTACAATGAATTAAATTAAACATATATAAGTATTATGTATCTATTTTTACCTAAAATAAATTAATTTAAAATAACCAATTACTTAAATAAAAAGTTGGTTTTAAACAATAACGTAGTGTTTTTCACTATTCATAAAAAATTGAATGTTTTCAGAAAAATATCAAAAATTCACCCTAAGCTAATTTCGATATTTCGAATTCAAAAATGAAGTCCATTTTGAAAAATAAAATTTTTAAAATTTTGAAAAGTTGGTATTACTATTCATAATGGCTAGTTTGATTGGTCATGGTGTGTTAAAACTCAAAGTTTCTCACAATGAAAGCTACTGCATTATTCAATGGGAAATGTACTAGGGAAGCTTGGGGTATTACATTCTACCATCCTTAAAATAATTTCTTCTTCTAAATCTCTAAAATATTACTGCATAAAATGATTTAGGTGGTTCTTTATCATATGTTCCTCGGGTTTCCACGTTGCCTCTTCCATCTTATGGTTTCTTCATAGAACTTTTACCAGACGAGTTTCCCGGTTTCTTAGTACATGTTCTCTAGTATCAAGAATCATGACAGGCTCTTCATAATAAGACAGATCAGGTTCTAGCTCAATTTTCTCATAGGTGAGTACATGCATTGGTATAGAAATATATTTTTCAACAGTGATACGTGGAACACATCATGATCATTAGAGATACTTGGAGGCTTTGCCAAATGATAAGCCACAACTCCAATTTTTTCTAGAATTTCGAAAGGTCTGATGTACCTGTGACTAAATTTACCCTTCTTATGGAATTTTATAACACCCTTCCATGGAGATACCTTCAAGAAAACATGATATCATACTTGAAATTCCATATCCTACCTTCGATTATCGGTATATCTCTTTTTCCTACTTTGAGCTGCTTTGATGTGGGTTTGGATAATCTTCACATTTTTCGTTGTTTCCTCAACAAGTTCTGGGCCTACGAGTTTTCTTTCCCCAACAACATCCCAAAAATTTGGTGTGAGAAATCTTTTTCCATATAATGATTCATATGGTGCTATCTGAATACTTGAATGAAAGCTATTGTTATATGAAAATTCTACCATAGGTAAATATTGATACCACATACCTTGAAAGTCAAGTGATCAAGATCTCAAAATGTCTTCTACGGTTTGAATAGTCCGTTATGATTTTCAATCGGTTTGAGGGTGGTAGGAAGTGCTCAAAATAAGTTCAGTATCCAAGGCCTTCTGAAGACTTTTCCAAAATATTGATGTAAAACAGGGATCGTGATTAGAAAAAATTGATAGGGGTATACCATGGAGTCATACAACTTCATTAATATATAGTCTTCCTAGACGTTCAAGTGGTAAATATTCTCTTATAGCAAGAAAATGTACAGACTTAGTAAGATGATCAATAATGACCCATATTTCATCATTCCTTATAAGAGTCTTTGGTATCCCCATGATAAAGTCCATTGTAATATTATCCCATTTCCACTCAGGTATGGGAATAGTTTGCATGAATCCTCCAGGCTATTTCCTTCCAGCTATCACTTGTTGACAAACCAGACATCTTGACACAGAATCAAAAATCTTCCTCTTCATTTTGTCCCACCAATAATATTCCTTAAAATATCAATACATCTTGGTGCTCCTAGGGTGTATCGACAAGTTGGAGCTATGAAAATTATCCAAAAATTACATTTTTAGATCAGGTATATCAGGAACACAAAGTCTCTTCCCAAATTTCAAAATTCCATCTCCATATACGAAGTCACTCAATTACCCACCATTTACAGCTTTAATCTTTTTTTTAAACTTTTCATCATTAGTCTAAGAAATTTTTGTCCTTTATATTAAATATGGGTTGGAATCCATTTGAAAAAGTATTGATGTTTCACCTTCCATGGTTATTCCCATATCTATATTTACTAGATCCCTGAAAATAGGATCCCTTTCAACTCTCATCTTGTTCAAAACTCCCTAATCCTTTCTGATCAAAGTATCTTCCACCTTTTTTCCTTCCTTGGGTGGCAGTGTATTGTGAAATCATAATCCCTGATTAGTTCAATAAATCTCTTTTGCCTCATGTTGAGTTCTTTTTATGAGAAAATATACTAGAAACTCTTGTGATCAGTATAAATATCACAGTTTTCACCATAGAGAGAGTGTCTCCATATCTTCAGAGCAAAGATTACATTTTCTAACTCAAGATTATGAATGGGATAGTTTTTCTCATGAATTTTTATCTATCCTGATGCATAGGGAATAACTCTATCATTTTGCATAAGGGCACAACCAATTCCTTTCTTTGAAGCATCACGATAAATAAAAAATTTATCATTCCCTAATGGTAGAGTAAAGATAAAAGGATAGACTAATCTTTTCTTCAGTTCTTCAAAAAATTCTTCACACTCTTTTTTCCAAACAAATTTAACCTCTTTAGGTGTGATCTTGGTTAATGGGTTAGCCAATCGGGAAACATTCTGGACGAAACGTCGATAATAACCTTCTAAACCAATAAAACTACGTACCCTAGTTATACTCATCGGTGTTGGCCATTATTGGATTGCCTTGGTCTTTGAAGGATCAACAGAGATTCCATACTTAGAGAAAATATGGCCAAGAAAAGAAATCTCTTGAATCCAGAATTAACACTTTCTAAACTTCATATATAATTCATTTCTTTTAAGGGTTTTAAGAATAGTGCACAAGTGATTTCCATGATCGTTGTTTCTTTTTGAGTATACCAAGATATCATCAATAAATACCACTAAAAATTCATCAAGATATTCCTTGAAAAATATATTCAATAAATCCATGAATATAGAGGGTGCATTAGTCAATCCAAAAGGCATTACTATAAACTCATAATGCCCATACCTGGTTCGAAATGATTTTTTCGGAATGTCTTCCTTTTTCACACACAACTGATGATATCCAGATCAAATGTCAATCTTTGAAAATATTGAGCTCCATGAAGTTGGTTGAATAAATCATAAATTCAAGGTAAGGGATACTTTCTATTTATTTTTATATCAATGATCTCCCTTTAGTCAATGAACACCCTCATATATCCATATTTATTCTTAAAAAAGGATAGGGGATCCCCATGGAGAAACACTAGGGCGAATAAATCCCTTATTACTCAATTACTCTAGTTGTTTCATTAGTTCCACTAATTCCACAGTGGATATTCTATAAGGGGTCTTTGATATGGGCCTTGAACCAAGAATTAAATCAATGGAAATCTCAATTTCTCATTCTAGAGGATGTCTAGGTAAATCCTCTGGAAACACATCAACATATTATTTCACAATAGGTACGTCCTCTATTCGAACATTATTTTCCTCAACCATAATTATTTCATTCTCTTCCTCCCCAATAATTGAATTTAGTAGATTTATTGGGGGTGGATCTAGATAAGAATCAGGTGGTGAGATTTCTGTTCTAAATATAAGGTACACTTTATCATCATCGAAAATTGTATCCTCCTTACAATAAATTTCTGCATCATGGTTCAAAAGCCAATCCATTAAGAGGATTATATCAAATTCAATCATGGGTATGATGATGAGATTAGCAGATAAAGAACATTTATATTCCCTAATGGGAACTAATTCAAAAAACATTGATGCAATTATACTTCCCTTAAGAGTTTTGACAGAAAACTCCCTTGTTAATTAATATTGAAAATATCTAATTTTCTTACCAAACTAGGAATATAAGAAACAATGCGATGATTCAGAATCAAATAAATCATTTGATAAACTTTAGGAAACCATTAAATTACCTTCCACCATGCCTTTAGGAGCTTCAACCTCAGCCGTAGTGATCGAATTAGCTTTTCCTTGCTCCCTTGGACTTTTCCGAGGTAAGTTCCCTTGGATATTTGGACATTTATTGTCATAATTTCCCTTTTCTCTACAATTATAGAATTCAACATTGACAACCTCTTTCTTTCCATTTTAATCATGAGCTTGGTGACCTTTTTCACCACACTTGTAATAGACTCCCATTACCTTCATGAAAGTACCAGGGTGTTTCTTCCTACATTTACCATAGGATGGATATTCAAATTTTCCCTTCTTCCCCTTATTTCTATTTCCAGAGTGATTAATAGATCTCTTCTTATCCTGCTTTGCTTTAATGTTATAATACTTATAGAATTCCTTTTCTATCTTGACAGCACATGAGACTATATTTGTACGAAGAGAAGGATTGTGAGAATAATGGTCGATGGAGAAACATTTTTAACCCATCAAAGAATCGACCAATCTTACTCCTTGGGTTAAGTATATAGTTTGCTGCATGCCTTGCTAACCTTATAAATTTAGCCTCTTACTTTGCGACATTTTCATCCTCCTTTTGCCTCATACTCAGAAATTGTTTTTCCATATTTTCTCGATGTCCATGAAGAATGTATTTTCTATGAAAATATCTTTAAACTCATTCCGTTCCATGTTCGATACTTCTTCATCTTCCTTTATGTTTTGTATTAATGACCACCATTGATCTGCATCTCCCGTGAGGTGATAAAATGCCATGAAAACTTTTTCCCTTTCTCTAATCCCTAAAGCATGAAATATTTTCTCTAAAGAACTTATCCATTACTCACCTACTAATGTATTTATACTCTCATTGAATGTTGGTGGTTGTTTACTCATGAAGCAGTCTAACGTTGATCCTCCGTGTTGTGGATCAGGGTGCTCCATATAGGTAAGGTTATTATTCATAACCTGAGAGAGTTGTCCCAGTATGGTGATAAGCTGATCAACACCAGTTGCATCACTAGCTCCACTATAATTTTCTTGAGTAGGAGGGAAATCCCTACATTGATTATGTGCATTGATACAGATTCCATTCCTTCTACTAGGCTCCATTTCTAAACAATGACATACACTAGATTAGTTTATGAATCACAATACATAATTTCAAACCTATAAAACACTTAACACAAATTGAACAATTTGTGGAAATAATCCATAGTCATAAAAAAGAAGTTTTCATTGAGGAGGTATATACTCATAAATCCATCATAATGGTTTGTAAAGAAAATGTGTATTATCCTATGAATATCCCCCGGGAGTGTCGTAAACAAGAGTGCAGTAAGGCCTGTTGTCATGTACCAGGATACCTTAAGTCAAGACTAAAACTCCTTGTCAGAGTTTTCACTCCTTGGTATATCTATGCTAGAGCTGCCTCTACCTGCTCATATCCAGACAGGGATGCATTTCTTGGAAAATACACAAAATATCTACATTACCAAAATTCTAGGAAGTTATTCTATACCAATCCTAAAAGTCTATCTTAGGGTAATGTGCTATAATATGATTTTATTTAAATCTAGTTTCCAAGGTTTGTACTAAACTTCCTTTGATACCAACTGTAATGCCCTTACCCTAATTACCTTGAGTCGGTGCATTATTACATAACATTGGCATGATCTCAATGGATCAAAATCCCAAAACATCAATCAGTTTAGTAGCCTGGTAAGTACAAGAAACATTCATAAGTTGTACATTACATTATAAAATTATAAAAACAACAACAATATTGTCTCCATTGACCACATTCATCCCATAGACTATCCCTACAGGTCAGTCATAATATAATTCTTCACATCCTAAGAAAAATGAAACATAGAAAGGGGTGAGCTCAGATGCTCAGTAATGATAACAATATAGTGGAAATTTTCAAGAATAAGCATAAACATTTAAGGAAATGTATAAGACTAAAACAAAAGCCTTTTAAACTTAAACATAATCATAATATGAAAAAGATAAATCAAATAATGCCATTTAATTTTTCACAAGGATATTCTACTAGTCCAATAATCACATGTAATATCAATAGCCAATTTCATAATGTAGGAATGCATAATGACAGACTTCATAACCACAGAGTCAAGGCCTTGTGCCAAGACTAAAAATAAGATTTTTTCAAAGCCTTGTGCCAAGACACTAGTTTGTCTCATGATACCTACCGATGCATCGAGGAGCTATAGCGGGCTTCACCCATCACTTACTAAGTCCAATAAATTCTCCATATGAAAAGGTTTAAACATAACATAAAAATTCATATTAAAACTAGCATAAAAAATGTCAATACTTTATCCATAAACCATGAATGGTGTAAAAATAATACACCCACAGTCAAACATATCACAAAACCTTCAATACAATATAGAATATTTTTATCATAATAATCAACTTCAAACAAGCTTAAAATCCATCAAAGGATGTTGACATAGATAAAATCAAAACATTTTGTAGAGAAATATCTCTTTTTATTTTGAAATCATTTACAAGTCATATAATTATAAAATCAAACATTTATTATGAAAACATTCTTATAATATTGTATGAGAATCTTCAAAGATGTTATAACAGAAAAAATAGCTGCACCCGCCGTATAAGTTAAAAGAAGACATTCATACCCTAATTATGTTGAAAAGGTCATAAAGTACCTTGTTTAGAAAACGACGGAAAGATTCTTTTCAAAACATATGTGTTAAAATAAGGGTATAAATGAATTAAACACATATTCTAGTAAATAGTACATTTTTTTGAATTACATTTTTAAGAAAACACTTATGTTGATGATAAAGAGGTCCAAGTAGATACTTACGTATTAAGAACCTCATATAAGTAAAGAGATTTTAAAATTAACCCTTACCTAGTAATTTATCTTAGTGAATGTTATGTTAACTTTTTTATAATAGTTAAAACATTGTTATTAAATTATACAAGAACTATATACATAAATATGATATCATATATGATCCTATAATATTTCTTTATTAATAATATTTCAGCAGTATCATTGTTTCAGGTGTTAACTGATTCGTATTCCCTTATATGATTGGTTATGTAAGCCATGTTTGTTATGGATAGGATGTATTTGATTAATATAAATAATTATATTATGTTTATAAACATTGTTTTTAATCATAAAATTAAAATTATTCTTTAATGAATATGATAGGGAATGAATCTCATCGCGTTCGTGGAGACGGTAATCCGTACGTACGCACGAGCGACAATATCATTATATTGATGGTGAAATAGTATATAATTGGATGGTAATAATATATAAATAATAATTAAAATGTTATATTTATTATTTACATTAGATATACTCATTGTTATAGCCATCCAAATAATGAAGTGTTTGAATAACATGCTACACCACGACGTGGAGATGGTAAGTCGTACGTATGCACGTATGGTGACTTAGTCATTTATAGGATTGATAGAATAACGAATATGTTTGTAAAATATTTATAATAAAATCACAGTATTTAGAAGTTAATGGAGTTATTATTTTTGTATGGAAACAACAAAGAAAGAGGAAGTGGAAGAAGAGAATTACTTGGAAGAGGGTGGTGAAATTATTACCTCTTCTTCAGGTGTTTCCTTTTGAGTTGATCAAAAGGGCTCCTTAGGTTAGATTTGTGATCAAATTAAGACCTCTTGGATCAAGTTAGGATAGTTTATAGGATATTTGGTCAGGTCTTGGATGATCCAAATGGCTATGGATGTGCGAAATTAAGATAAGGGGAAGTGCCCTTTTATTAGAGGGGTGATGGTCACTTTAGAAACAATTTGAAATATTATTTTATAATAAAATCATTTTCGGTTTATAATGGCACCAAAATGATTTATTAATAGGATAAGGTGGGGATGGGTCCAAAACCTCTCAACCAATAGGTTTTAGATTGGTTTATGTCACCATATTAACCTTATCTTTTAGATTTATCTCTTAGTTAAATAGTTTAACATTTACCATATCTCTTTGTTTTTTTATATTATATTATTAATAAACTTACTATAAAAAGACATGAGAACACCAAGTGGTCCAGTATTAACATATATAACCTTATATAATTCCTTTTTCTGAACCTCATATTTTTAGGAATATTATATCAACTAATAATATAGTATTCGTTTTAAAAACAAAACCATGTCAATTTTGACACTATTTAGTATCTGATTTTTTTGAAAGCCATAAAAACATTATCACTTAAAATAAAATTTACATAATCAACCCTAACATGTAATATTAACCTAGAAAATATATATAATTTATCAAAAGTCACAATTTACATTTATTTGGATATTTATAATATCAATTATTTTAATATTTCATTATTAAGGTAATTACTGCATCATCATTGTGTCATAAATAAATTAAATTATTTAATGTCTAAAAATTATAAATAAAATATAGTTATGTAGGAAATATTTTTATATTTATAATGAATATTTATAATCGAATTTTTATTGTGTGTAACCCTATATTAAAAATGGTTTAGTTATTAAATGTTGAATTTGATTCTTTTAACTCTTCTTTAAATAAAATAATAATAAATGTCTTAATCTAATACTTGTGAACCAAAGAGGATCATATTTTATTCCTAAGGTTGTTTTTGGTCAAATTAAACTTATACAATAGAATTAGGACATGTGTTAGGGTAATTATAATATCATTTTTACCCTTATTTACCCTATTTACTTTAACCGTGGTAAATAAAAGTCAAAAGTTACTATTCACCAAAAATTATTTTCTTCTTTTTGAACCAAATTTTACATAATGATGTCAATTGTGTCTATTTTATTTTTGAAATTCAACTCACAGAAGCGGTAACATTATGTTTTATGAAAATTTGTAAAAGCTCCTAGAAGGTGGTTAAAAGACGGTAAATAGTTCAATAAAATTTTATATATCTAATCTTATTATAAAATAAATCCAATGAATTACATTGAACATATATATTTGTTATGAATATATTTTAACCTAATATAAATTTAAATAAAATAATAAATTACTTAAATAAAAAGTCGGTTTTAAACAATAACGCAATGTTTTTCACTATTCATCAAAAATTGAATGTTTTCAAAAAAATACCCTAAAAATACCCTAAGATTATTTTGATATTACGAATTAAAAAATTATTTCCATTTTGAAAAATAAAATTTAAAAAATATAAAAAATTGGGTATTACTATTCATAACAGCTAGTTTGATTGGTCGCGGTGTGTTAAAACTCCAAGTTGCGTACAACGCAAGCTACTACATTATTTAAAGGGAAACGTACCGTGGGAGGTTGGGGTGTTACATATATCCAAATCACACCCTTCTACTACTCAAAAGAGTATGTTATGATGATGCAAGGGAAAGAAAAGCCCCCACCATTTCCAAATCCTTCTCACACTAGTAGAGATTTCATGCCTCCAAAGATGGAAATTTCCTCCTAGAGTCTACCTAGTATTAGAAGAATCCTTTTATGATGACCAGGAGTATGCATCTATGAATTCCGTTGAGCTGGTGGATCCTTATATGGTTCCCATGATGAAGAGTATTGGGAAGGTTCTCCAAATTTCCCTGTTCAATGACATCGTTGATAGAACTGTAAATATATAAATCGTCAGAATGCCTAGGACAATGATTCAAGAAAATAAATACATGCTATTGAGATGAGACAAAAATTTCAACATAGATAATAATAGGCATAATCCTCTTAGCGAGTCTTGTCAGATTCATGAACACAACTGATCATTCTACTTGACATGGTGAAGCAGCCACAAAATCATCACGACGAACTAAATCAAGGCCTAATCCATCTAACAGTCATCTGGTATTGATCATTTGTGCTTTATCTGATGGGAAACATGATATTTACATAACCAACAAGAATCCACCAGTTCAACCAGTAATGCCCATCATTCCTCCCACCAAAGAGAAACCTCCAACTGGAAGAAATGTGGGCCTTCCATGGAAGTATGATGTTCTTAAGAATCTCACCATTTCTACAAAACATTTGAATCTTGAGGCCCTATGCCTATCAAAGTAAATGAAAAAATACCTCACATAGTCCTTGAAGAGCCCCCTCTAATTTTAGGAAGAGGTAGTGTCCACAGAGTCCTTTCATTCTGAGGAATTCAAGATATAAAAATACAAATACATAATTTTTTCTCAGGATAAGATGAACAATTATCATATAGGGGTACATCTTTCTAATGTACATCACATGCTAGTTCAATGGCGTGGAATTACATTAATATCTAATTGACATAGGTTTTGGGATCAATATCATCTAAAATTGGAAACTCTATGAGCTAGGAATAACTAAATAATATTTGAGTCCCTCTAACATTAAGATTTAGGGTTATTATAAGAATGAAAAAGACCATGTGGTGGAATAAATTTGAAGAACCAATATATTGTCTAGGTTGAAGACACTAAATTCATGGTTGTCTCATAGGAAACCCCCTATAATGTGTTGATGGGTAGACCCCAGCTCCATTCGTATGCATCAGTTCCCTGCTCATATCACCAATTCCTCAAGTATTCCATCAATAGTTGAGTTGGTATGCTCTAAGGTGATGCATCTCCCTTAGCCTATAATGAATCCCACTATCTGAATGAAAATATTATAAGAGGAAGGAAAAATGGATTCAGAACAATGATGCTGAGCACACTACTACTATGGATTACCCGTGGATAGATCTAGATAACAAATTAATCCTCCCGATTCGCTATTTGGAGGCTACAATGGAATATTTTGGGAACAACTTTGTCATTTCTGATAGAAGAGGGCGTTGCGTCCCTAGGTCAAGGAATATCCGAAGAATACCTCGTACTCTTACATGGGTTAAGCTTGAGTGATACCAAAACCCCTACCCCTGTGATGTGTTGATATGTTCTCCCCAGGGCTATGACCGTATGCCGCACATACCTATTCCATCGAGCCAGGTTGCACTAACACTAACCAACCCACCACCACTACTTTAACATCAATCATGGAACCCTAAGTCAAAGGCATGATGGAATCAGTGTGACAACATCTATCACCATGATTACTGTAGAGAAATATTTACCCCATGAGGACTCAACATCTTCCCAAAAAGGCACTGATGTTCTTTCTAGATTAGTTGGATTGGATGTGCCATCTCTCCCCATTGATTCCCCTGTTTCATATGATGAAGTATATTTGGAAGATTCTCTTACCACATTCAAAGAGGGATTCTCCACCACTATTGATGTGTTGATATAGGTGAATCTAGGTACCAAGGAAGAACCAAGTTCAATTTTAACTAGTTCATCCATGTCTGCTAAGGAAAAAAAACAATATGTGGATTTACTAAAGCAACATCGTGATTTATTTTCATGGAACAATTACCAGATTCCATGAATAGAACCTTAGGTCTCCATACACTATCTTGGTTTTCCCATTATTCATTTTGGGTTTAAGAATCCTCCCAGGAAGATGCACCACTCTCATGGAGAAATGGTCAATGAAAAAGTTGATAATATTATCAAATACAACTTCGTTAAGGAATTTCAGTACCCTGGATGGCTGGAAAACATGGTTCCCATCAGGAAGAATAATAAAAATATCAGAGCCTTCATCGACTTTTGGGATCCCAACCACCATTTACTGAAGGATGATTTTACACTTTTGGAAACAGAGTTGTTGATAAATTCCACCACCGGGTTCCAGAATCTCTCCTTCATGGAAGGGTATTCAGGGTATAATTAGATCAGGATAGACCCTCAAGATAAAGAGTCCACTGACTTTAGGGTGCTGTAAGGAACCTTATGCTATCAGGTAATTTCATTCAGGTTGAAAAATGTAGAATCCACTTATCAACGTTCTGTGAACCTCATCTTTAAACTAATCCTAAGGACAGTATTTGAATGCTATGTGGATAATTTGGTTGTCAAATACCACCAGTGTTAGGACCATATCAAAGATCTTGAGAAAGTGTTCGACTTCCTATGATCCTGACATCTGAAGATAAACCATTTCAAGTATTCCTTCAGGGATACCTCCTAGTGGTTTCTAGGAATTTTTTTCTGATACAAAGTCCTTGAGATTGACCAAGAGAAGATCAAGGCTATTGGCCAGATTCCTGCTTCCAGAAACCTCTGGGATCCCCAACGATTTCAAATCCACTTAGCCTACATATTCCAATTCATCAAAAATATAGCCATAATATGTAATCCCTTTTCTATAATGATGAATAAAGGTTCCATATACTAGTGGTATGAATATTTCCAAATCACGTTAAAAAATATTACGTCGTATCCGCTACAACCTCTAGTTTTGATTCCACCAATCCCGAGGAAGTCGTTGGGTTTCTATGTAACTACCTTGATACAATACCTCAAAGCCATTAACAGTCATAAAAATAATGAAGGGGTGGAAAATGTTTTATACCATCTTAGTTGAATTCTCCTCAACAAAGAGTCCATATACTATCTTATTGGGAAGATCTACCCAACATTGGTTTTTTTAGTGTAGAAGTTACTATAGTATCTGCAACATCATGGGATACAATCGGTGTCCCAAGTGGATTTTCTAAATTATATCATAAACTTCCCAATGTTGATAGGTATTCTAGCTCATTAAATAGTTATTATTTAAAATTTGGACATCATATTTGTTCCATTGAAGGATATCAAGGGTCACATGATGGTAGATTTTATGGCCACCCATCCGGCCCCCAAAGAGAAGTATTTGGATCTTGATTTCCTAGATGAGGATATCCTCTCCTTGGACCAAGCCATGTAATGCTAGTAGATTCAATTCAATGGTGCCTCTCCGAGTCCAATAGATTGAAGGCTCAATGAACCGAAGCTCAATATAATGGTCATGGGAATCATCTTTATCACACTAACACATGATGTCCTACCCTATTCAATCTTGATATCATAAGGCTACACGAACAATGAGGTAGAGTATCATGATCTCATTACTGTTCTTGAGATGGAACTCGAGATTGATGTCCCCAAATTTCATGTGAAGGGAGAATCCAAGTTAGTCTCCAAGAAGATCAATGGTTATTATATTGCTAGGAATCCATAACTCAAGACTTTTCCCAAACATGCTCATCAGCTGATTTCCTAGTTCCATTCTCATCCAAAGGTAACTCATATTCCCCTGTCATAGAATGTTTGTGATGATTCCCTAAGCAGTTTAGCTTCATCCCTTACAAAGCCTAACCAGAACAATCTATTCATCTATGTGGCGTATTGAAGGGTCATCACTCCTTTAACTCTAGACAATTATGAAAACTAGTTGGTAAACCACATGACCTCCAATGATTTCATATTAGGACCTCCATATCCACCTGTGGTGGAATAAGACACCTATTGGACGACCCCATTCATCAAGTATCTCGATCATGAAAATATCCCATTAGATTGAGTCTAGCATGAGAAAATCCATTAGCGTTCAATACATCTCACCCTCCAGAGTGGTCCCAATCTTGACCAGACTCTCTAAAAACATGGATTTGATTGAATTATCTTATATTTCATTCAAGTAAATGAGATTACCTAGGTTATGTGGGAAGTTCATGTCAGTTCTTATAGATATCAACATGTAGGGTGGAAGCTCTCCCTCTAGATCAGAAGGATGGGATACTTTTGATCCACCATGGTCCATTACTGTATTGAGTTATATAAGAGGTTTCAAGCATGTTTGATCCATGCCAAATTAATTCATCAACAATAAGAGCCACTCCAAACTACAAAGTATTCTTGGTCCTTTACATTATGGGGACTCGTTGTCATGGGACAATACCCACCTATAACTTCTCACTAGTGCATGTTCATTCTGACTGCAACATATTTCTTTTTATAAGTGGTTAGAAGAAGTTCCTCTCAAGGAAGTCAAAGACCAATCATTTGTTGAATTAGTGAGATCCCACATCATCTATTAGTTTATAGGCCCTCACTCCATTCTTACAGAAAATGGTAACAACTTCTTAGAAGTAGAGCTGATGAAGTTATAATCCAATTACAACATCCTATCCAACCATACTTCTCGCTACTATGCACATGAAAATGGATAGATCGAGGTTTTCAACAACAATCTCTCCAAAAAATTTTCAAAGATGGTTGGTTAGAACAAGAAGATTTGGTTGGAAAATCTCTCCAATGGCCTCTTGGATTATCAGATGATGAATTATAATTCCACCAAGGTGACTCCATTTTCCATAGTGTATGGAATAGAGTTAGTCTTTCCCATTGAGATTCTACTTCCATTACTCTAAACAAATTTCTATGACCAATAGACGTCAAGTATAATAGATTAAGTATGTCTATCTAATCTATAAGAACTCAATAATAATATAATCCATGCCTTGCATAATCTTGATATGTTCCATAAAAAGATAGCGATTTCTTTCAACAAGAAATTTTATCTCAGATCTTTCTATCAAGGTGAAATAGTACTGGATATAAGGATGCCATTGATACCTAGAAGAAAGCCTCCAAAGTCGGAGCCCAAATGGGAGGGGCCTTATATCATTCACATGGTCTATCCCATTGGTGTGTATTTTTGGTCACCATGGATGTCGAGTGCATCATGCCTCCAACCAATTACAAGTTCCTCCAATAGTACTTTGTGTGATGAAACTGTAGCAACCGTCCTTGAAACATGAAATTAAACTGTACTTGACAATACTAGTTTCATGATGACAAACTACATAACATTTTTTTACAAGGAACATGACATTAAACTGGGCACACAAGTCCAAACATTATGACAGTAAAATGTTTGTGGGCTCTCTTTGAAAATGTGTTGTGTGAGGGATGACCTCTTCAGTCCTATTTCACTGCATGTTTTGTTACTCCTTCACTAAGCATACATCTCCTCAAATATGTTTTCATCTTATGGTCCAAACTATATGACATTATAATAAGATCAAATGGTCCAAACTCTATGAACATAAACTAAGAACCTATGTTCCATGCTCTACGACCTTAAACTTGTAGTACAGTCCAGTAACCATGAATTTAAGTGGTGTACATATATTCTTGAAGATGTGTGGTGTGTCCTCAGGCATCTCCCCCCCCCCACCATTCAGGTTTTGTTTTACTAAAATACCACACCAAAAATCTTCTTGAATCCCATCTTATGATCCAAACTATATAATCTTAACTAAGAGCCTATGGTACACACAATATGACCTTAAAATATCCACAATAGTTACAAGAATTATGAAATTAAACTATTTAAAACCTCATTATTCCAAACATCACATCTTTAAACTATATTTATTTTTTCCTTTGGTATTTGTGGTTGTAGACCTCTTTGGTCACCTTTTATGTTGGTTTATAGTTTCCACATTATGACACTTACCTTAGAACACTCTCTATTTTTTTATCCAACATTATGATGTTAAACTTCATAGAATCCACATCCTAGTTTCATGACTTAAACTATGTAATAATTACCATCCTATAAGAACGATTAAAAACAACACAATACCCCAATATTCTTGCTTTAGAGAACATTGATTTTAGCACTGGTCACATACCATTCCATATTTCAAGAACTACATATATCTTGATTCATGTCGACATATGATACATACTTAAGCCTAGATTATACCTCATAGCCCATCCACATCAAAACAAAAAAAAATTCCCCCTCTTTGTGCATGGGTCAGAGCTGGGTAGGGAGACTCCTGTTCAAGAACTATGTGTGGCATGATTCCCATCCTTATGGGATATTTAGCAATGAACAATTTTTTTTTCTTCAAGAATAGAACCATGTTCATCAAATCATTATCCCCTTGTCCTCAAATTAGTACAAGAAACATAAATTTATACTTTATTCAAGCTCACTCAGAATTGTGTATGTGGTGTGTGGGCCTCCCCGACCCTCTTTCACATCGGGGTTGTTATGCCACAACATTATGAAATTTACCCATGGAGTTCTTACCCCATGATCCAAGTTACACAACCTTAACATCCTCAATGAATTACATTAAAATAAAATCCTACCATAAAGATGTTCTGGATGCCACATGATAATTTTGGGATGCTTCATCTTCCTTGCTAGAGAGGATTTCCCCCACCAGTGTTGGTCTCTCAGGACGCTGTGTTTTTGAACAACATATGTCTTTATTCTCATCCTTATGGGACACATAGAGATGCCCATACATTTGTTCTTCAGTCCCAGCCATAGATTCATTAATTTTATTTGGCCCTTTGGCCTCAGTTATAGTCTAAGCATTATGACATTAAACATCATTAAATTATTCTTTGTGTTTGTGTGAGGCATGTGAGCCTCCTTGTTCCTCATTCATGTTGGGTTTTATCTCCTACACCCACCATAATACTAAAAATCACTTAACTAATTCAAACAACATGACTATAAACTGTATTCCATAGTCCATGAAAAACAATCTTAAATTATTTTAACACAGGGTTCTGTATCCCACTCTTTGATATGATCATCCATCAATTCCAGCCATTTTTGGTTTGGGGTTTTGCTTAATAGTTAAAATACATAAATAGCCTATAATGGTGATGGTATCATGATTATTTGGCCCACCACTCATCCTTGGACAACACCATAATGGATATTTTGTAGTAAATGGTAGATCATATGTTTTTGAATTTGGTCGATAGTTGATCTAAAATTTACTTCCTCTACTCTTATCTGGTATGGTTATAATCCCTATGTTTCAAAAATGGTCAAAAATAAATCCTTACACACTAGTTTTCCTTTCACCCAGACCTCAAAATTATCGACTTACTCCCTTTCCATTCTCTTGGTATCACCTTTAATGCACACTCCCACAATTTGGATAGACCCCTATTCCATTCCTTATTTTCTACACCGAGCATTTCTCATATAGGTTTAGAAGTTTGGGTATGGTGTGTATCGATGTGGTCAAACCCCACATGAGGCTCATAGTCTAAAATTTATTACCTTAAACTAAAATCCCTATAGGGAAAGTGCAATTTGTTGGGTTTTTCACATTGCCACACCACATATTCCCATATTTGGAATACTCCTTCCCATATTATTCTGATAATGTGGTACGCAAGCCTCTTTGGATCTTTCATGTCGGGTTTCTTTTTTTGTGCCTCATAATTAATTTAGGAGAGGGAATTTATTATTATGTGAAACACAAAACTAGAGTATTCTCAAGGGTCCAGATAGTATGAAATTAAACTATATACCACATCCCAATCACATGATGTTAAACTGTGGGACATGTTCTAATCACACGATGTTAAACTGTACCATGAATTGTCCTTACCATATGACATTAAACTATGTGTTCATCATCCTCACTTGCATGATTTAAAACTAAAAAGAATCCCAGGAATAACCTGAGAGGTCTTCTACCTTGATCCTAGTCATCTACCACATTGTTCACATCTTTATCTATCGTTCGGCAACCGAGACCGCACTCCCATGGATTATTGGTTTAATTTTTTTTTAAATAGTATGCCCACACCAATTTGTTCTAAGACACAATGACATAACTCCAGGACTGTTGGAATCCATTCAAACATTCCATAACTCCACTTACATACTTAACATGCCCCTTTACATGGATCTTCATCCTCTTCTACGTCTTAAGGGACCACCTAACGAAATGGTTTATGGACAAGTATCACCTACCATTTAGGATCAATGTCCCTAAAGACATTTGATGACAATTCGAGATATGTTCCATGTTTTGAACACGGTCTGTAGTCGACCCTCGTTTGATTGTCCCCATATCAGGATAACCAAAATAGTTGTTGTGTTTCAAACACATTAAAAATTTGTGCTATATAATGAATATGATCACATTGTATTCATAATTTTAGATATCTTGATTCACACGCCTCATTCCCATTTGTTTGGATAGATTCCAAATCCCCTGTTTTTATCCCATTCGTACACTATAGCATGTTGGGAAAAGAAATTTGGATGCTCTGAGAACCCAATTTACCAGCCGCAACCCCTCTCATCATGAACACTCTAAGTGGTCAATAAATAATAGAATACCCCAAGTTTTTGAAAAATATATGACACTCTCATATAACGTGAACAATCACATGGTCATCCATTGTTTCTCACACTGGGAAGGACCCGCATATTTTGGAATTTTTCATCTATTTTCTCAAAAATATGATTGAATTACAACAATTAATATAAGTAAATCAATTTGTTTGTTCACACATATGTTTTAAAAAAAATTGTTTCACGAGTTTGGAAAAGAAGTCCCTTTGGATCATCTCCATCAATCGAGTGCCTCATCTCATCCACCCTTAGTCGTGTGGCCTCTGGGAGTCACTACCTCCTCCCAAACACTTCTTCCTCATCAATGGACTCTAGGAAAAGCTCATAAACCCTTGTCTATGCTTAGTTCCATATGAGAAACCTGATTTGTTACCTACTTCAATTGATTCTCAGCCCCCCTAGTTGAGAATTCAGTTTATTGATGACTTCTGTCTATGTTTAGAGGAAGGAAACACACTCACCCACTTTCTCCTCTAATTATTGTATCTACTTTTTGAACTCTTGAAACTTGCATATACTTTTAGATTTCATCAATAACTAAGAAGCTTTTAAATTCTAGCTCCCCTCCCACATATTTTTTTCGAGGTAGCCACAGACCAACGCATGCATAACTTGATCACCACTCCTCTAGTGAAAAGACAACACAAAAAATGGTGATGTGACCCCATCCAGATCACCCATTGTGATTATAGAGTGTTTTCAAAGAAACAGTTGATGAATTTACATGCTTGAAACCATATGATGTGATTTTCTTTGGCAACCTTAGGGTCAGATTCTTCCATCTCCTCATGATCAGTAAAATCATATTATACAAAAACAATGAGAAGTCTAGTAGTGTGATCTTCCTCTAGACAGCTCTTCAAGGGGATAGAATCTAGATTATGGGGAATATTGTCTCCACCTATTTCATCTCTATTATCATTGATCATTTCCCAACTAGTGGAATCATTCCTAGTGGAAAACCCCCACTCATCTATTGCTAAGGCAGAATCATCGTGGATAACTAGCTCCTCATTGACATGTGCAGTCATCAAAAGAGATCCCATAGATTCCTCATAATCATCTGATTTTTGGGCTTGTTTTCTTAAGATCACTACATGGGATAGTCACCACAGTAAACCTGATCCTCAAGTAATAGGTATGGGCTGTTGAAGGCAGAGACTTACAAAATCTAAGCGGTGTTGTGTCATGTTCCCACGTCACTGTAGGAAATTCCACCACTAGAGACCCTTAAAAACATGTTACATTAATGAACAATATGGACTACCCAAATTTTTATTAATAAAAGACTACATGAAACATTAAAAACATTGATAAAAAGCTCCATGAGACCTGATCATGACCAGATGAATCAAAATTTGCTCTTACCTTGGGGAGGATGCATTTAAATGGTGATTATTATTGGTTATATCACCTCCATTGAAGTGGATTCCTCTATATATATTCCAAGTTGTCACTCCCCATAATCATAATAGCATGGGATTTCAAGTTTGTCACCCCGATTCCTTCAGTTGTCCCACCACTATCTACCTCAGCCGTGATTGGCTTGTCGCCTTGCTCAGCCCTTGGTGTAGTCCTTAGGGAACATCCTTCCTCATCCATTGCCATGTTATCATCCATTTAAGTGGGAGATACTTTCTCAACACTGATTTGCTTTTATACATAAAAATTATTGGTTTGTGGATCTAAGTTTTGAAAGGGGATGGAAACAAAGAAGATGTAGGTTAAGACATACCAAGATATACTCGGTGAACCCCTCATCAGAGCCTAAAATCTTTCAACTCTTATGGGAACTCCCTTGATGAGTGGTTGTCCCTTGGGATCCCCCACCACCATGCTCTTACTTAATCTATTCCTATTCCTCTTCTTCCTCAACCTCTTCCCCTTTGTCTTCCTCTACTACTTCATCTTTTTATTCATCGTCACTATCGTCCTCAAAAGAAATTTATTCTGAATCATGAACTTGAACAAGAATAACTTTCAAGATGACATTCAGTTCTTCATATTTCCCCCATTGGCATGCATAAATATCCATGGATGTCAGGTACACATAATGCTGATGAAATTCCACCCTATTTACAATCCGAATGAGCCCGATTTTTGGCAGCTCGATCTCATCCTAAATTATTTTATACCACAAGTATTATATAGATATTGATTGTTGTAGTTTTCTCCAGGATTACCAAATAAAAGAGATGATAACATCAATGGAAGGTTTAAATAGATATCTCTGTTTCTTCGAGGGGTCCTCTTTTACCGACCCCTGAGGTCACCTTCAGGACCAACTCCCTTTAGGAGATGGAGGTGAAGAAGAACCTTCTAATATCCCCACCAATGTTCCTCTATCTTGTGCTACCATAGGTGTTTTCTTAACTCTTAGGTTGCATCCTACCTACCTCCCCACTTCTTTGACTCTACGATCACTGGTTCCATCACCTGAATTCAATGGGGAAATATTTCTTCTAGATATACCACCACCCATTTTTGGAATAATCCATGGATTGGATGGCATAAACATTAGTATCCAGAAGCATGATAGTATTGACAAATCCCATAGTCATAAACATTATCCACAATGAGATAAGGATACATGGGTACCTCTCTTTGCGAACCTATGTATACAATTACTTTGACACATGTTGAAGGTGTTCAAATTGTCTAGTGTAGAGAAATAGAACATATGTATTACATAGAACTTTTCCATTGATCTGAGTCACTGCAACACCTCCCTTGATGCTATGTAGGTATTCTCTCTACTATAGTGAACCTCACAAGTCATCCAGAATCAGACTAAATAGATCATGAAAGGGATGGAAGTTGAAATTCATATGGTTACCAATTTGGAGTTTTACCTCTTAATCATTAAGAGTCACTTGCTAGACCCAAACTATGGTTAGTAGGGATAGATGTGGATTGGTTCTTGTGGATAGAATAGTGTTTGATAATTCATACCCCCAGATATGTGCTACGATCCAACCATGTAAGATCATCGATGGAAAATAGAGTGTCATAGGAGTGATTCCCCATGAGATTTGTCCTTAGATTCCATAGATCCTTGTCTGGATATGCACTCCTAGGTTAACCCTGTTAGGTGAAACCAAAATCCCATCCATCTCTAGAATATCTGGAAGGATTCCCATCCTAGTTTCCCTCAACAGTAGTAGGCACCGACTCATGAAGGTGGAAAGAAATGCATTTTATTGTACCTTCGACTTCTATTATATGACCATGAAGTTCCCCATGATTAAAATTATATTCCCTTCAAGATCATCCAATATGATCCTAAATTCCCCCTCTATGACATCATCAAGCACTTCTTCCCCTGACCAGGAATCCTCGCATTAATTTCCTCAAGGAATAGGTCGAACCGTGTTGGAACATGATGTACTTATAGACATATTTGATCTTTAGATTCTCCTTCATCGCATCTAGAATATTCTATGTTAGGATGGGGGTTCATTCCATATATGGCCAGGTATTATTTAGTGGAAGTAATACTTCCTATTGGATTCCCTCCAAAGGAATGAATATGATTCACTGAATGTCCCACAAACTGATGTCGACTACCCCATGGTGAAAATGGAATGTGTTCATGTTCGAAGACCATCAACTAAAGAGTTCTATGACCATCTCCTCTTGAAGATAGATATTTAATTGCAATTTTCATACTTTCTAAAATAGTATGATGTGTAATAGATCCTCTCAAAACTCCTCATATAATTAGAATACCCAATATGCTCATGAACATTCACTAGTAATGATTCCCTAGGACCTCAGGTCTTGATCTTTCTAGTAGCCCTTTATATCAGTCCTCATTCCACTCTAGAAGTTCAATTAATAGTCGTTAGGGTACTCCTCAAACACTGGATCATATCGCTTGACTGTATTGGTATTCTCATTTCGGACATAGATGAGTATTTTTTGATACTCTTGGTTAGTGTGGCTATGAAATTTTTTTTTGTATCGCTGGAGGATGTCTTTACACGTGAACCATGATCGCGATGAATCAGTTTCAAAGACTAAGTTGAATACATCATATTGGAACTCAAAATTTCATAATGGAAGACATTTATTGAGAGGGTATTCTTTCTGTAGCTGTGTTATCAGGATTAAGAGAACCTAATTATTTGATACGTCTCACCTATCATGGAGTATTTGAGGGTTCCTAGTCATCTTTTACCTTCACGAGGAAATGGATGCTTCGACCTCATCATCAATCCTTTGATCATCCACTCCAAATGAGATTGAAAGAGTTTCTGGAAAAATCTGATATACTAAGGCATGAGCACAAAATATTGGAAGATATATTTCTAATAGGAAATGTTGTATGCAGTAATCATAAATGAAAAAAAATGCTGAATTTCAGTTTTTCACACAGAAGATCAGATCTTATGCGCATGAGATCAGTTGAAATATCATGCATAAAGTCAATATACCATACATAGGAACCCCACATATTTATAATCATGTATTGAGGGTTTTTTGTGCATGAAAGAATATTTAAATGATAGGGAGGGAATTTTTAATTCACCCACATGAAGGTCTACCTATATTTATCATTTCCCTCAAAACATGAGCTTCTAGTCCCTATTTAGTTTAGATTAAGAGGGGGGAATCTGTTGGAACTGAATTCCACACAAGACCACCAATGTCATCTTTGGGAAAATGAAAATCACCATTAAATTAAAGGAATATTGATGAGAATCCCAAGGCATTTTCATGCAAGATCTAAGGTGCGTATGCAATATTGAGATCTATGCACAAGTCTCTAGCATGTCCAATGAGATTTATATATCTCCATTTTTGTAGAGGCTAGATGAATTTTCCAAAGAAGGTGAGGGAAAGTTTTTTCATTTGCACACAAAATCTATCCTCGCACATAAAGTCATTACACGCCCACTGAGATATCTAACATTTCTTTACATGATCACCAAATCTCACCTAAGTGGAAAACCTTTTCCAAACTCAAAATCATACGCAATAGCACAATGGTTTTTTCCTATCTATTAATGGGCACCCCCATTTTCAAGGTGATCATTTATAATTCAAACGGATGTTATGCTTCATGTAATAACCCTATTCTAAAACAACATGAAATCCAGGAACCCCTTAGGGCATATGATATTACATGACATGTTCCCTAAGGGTTTTCCTTCATGTAGGCCCCCAGTGGTTTAAAACTATCTAGTTTCTTCTAATCCCATGGAATGTTCATGTAAATTATCCTTCTTGCATGCACTTACTACCCTTACGTGAAACCCAATATTTCAATCAAACCATTATTTTGTGTGAAACCCTGTAATCATGAGTGTATCCTTTCCTCCAAGCTCCATGGTTTTCCTTTACTACAAAGCACCATGATCGAGCCCCTCTTGCGCACAACACTTCTGACATTTTCACACCTCCGCTATGCTTCCCTCTAGGCCTGTGCATAGTGATTTCTTAGTCCCTCCTGAAGTGTCCCTAGTAGCAATGACCTACCTATTATTTTTTAGCATAGGTACTCTGATGTATTTTTATTTCCAGAATAACTATGTTAACATGGACTCCATGACTAACTAGTCCTCCACACCCTCATGTCTAGAAATTTCTGATGCCTTCCCTTCCCCAAGGGTTGATGAGAATTAGTTATGTAAACCCAAGGGGTAAGGACAGAGTCCCGGTCACCCATGATACAGTACATAAAACTACCCAGTTCCATCATCCTCAGTACATAGTGTTAAACAGTAGCATCACCTCATGCAATGCACATGGGGTTCTACACCTCAAAATAAATTTACATTCCCAATCACCTCCATGGGAATGAGATCTTCCTCACATGGAATTTGATCCTCCTCATTTGGAATTAGATTATCTCAGGATACTTCCATGTGTAATCCCCACCCCATATATCACTGATTCACCTTTCTTGACATGACTATTTCCCTACTACATCTTCTTGATTCTCACAATGAGCATCAATCATGTGGTTTTAGAGGTTAGTTATGACCATGAAACAATTTCTTCACCTAGAACCAGAATCCCTCTTAATGTAAGCCCCAATTTCCTCTTTTATGGGAGGCTTCCATGGGTAAGCCCCTCACCTCTACCCGAACTATTTGGAATTTGAATCCCAACTAATTAGGATACATAAAAAGCTTCCATGAGGTTGAATCCCATCTTCCTCACCCAGACTGACCTTTCTTGGGACACATCCAGAGAAGGTCATTCCCCTCACTAGAGAGACCTCATATCCTCTAGGATGGTCATATTCTATGCATAATCCCTATACCATATGCTTTGTGGGAATCCCCAATTGGTATAAGCCCCAATTCCCCTAATCCGAACTACATGGACTTTAATTCCTAACCAACTTGGATAAATATGAAACCTCCCTAAGGATCAATCCCATCAACCCTTACAACCCATTCACTTCATTCCTTCAACCCAAGAACTTCAACTATATCTATCCTTACTCTTACATGGGACACCACATCCCAATGTGATCATGCCATCCATCTAGACCATTCCTACACATAATCACCAACCATTATAACTGCTCCTAGTGGAACTGTGCAGCTAATCATTCATAAGACACACATCACCCGTCATCCAACCAAGATAAATCCTCTTTTTGAGGGTATATAACCATGTGTATTCCCATAACATACCCTCTCGGACTATGTGTATTTTGATCCATGTCTTCTAGACAGGGTATGTAGGATATCTCATTAAGGTTCAATCCTGACCAATGTGAAAACCTTGGTGCCTTCCTTTTAGGGACGTACCCCTTAATGTGCTTACACCTTCTCTTTATGAGACACACCTCCCAGATCTTCCTCCAAGGGGAGTTCTGATCCATCCAATGGTAAAACTTGGTGTCCCCCTCTTTGGGGAACACCTCTATGATCCTCCCTTAGTGGCATCTAGATCATCCTTCTTGGTGTGAAACACTTTTCTTTATGAGATAGACCATCTAGGGTCTACCTCCATAGGTGTTCTGATCCATCCATTTGATAAAAATTCCATGTACTCCCCCCTAGGGACACCAATTTGATTCTCCTCCATGGGGTATTCTGATTAGCCTCCACTCTGTCTCCGTATGATATTAAACTTGAAGCTTACCTTGGATTAAAGATGGGATGCCAGAAAAAAAAGTCACAAGACCAGACTCTAGAATAAGATACCACATGATCTATGTGGGATTACTAAGGTTATACACCCTTGAGAATCCATCATAGGAAGTGGAAAATAGGAGACCAATGATCCATTGTCTAGACATGCTAGTCATGCCCAACATGAATACTCTCTTGACTAAAGTTTGCTGCCCTGTCTGACCATTAGGAATATCCAGACTAAAGTACCATAATTGACCAGCGTCCACATAGAGATGGAACTGGGAACAGGTATCATGAACACATCTTAATCTATCAGGGAGGCCCAGAATAAGTGATGAATTATAATGAATAATCCATAGAATGAGGAACCGACATCCCATCATCCCATTTCGATCAAAGAGAAGACATTTATAAGAAAGTGATGAAAGATGCTGGCCTTTGGAAAGTGGGAATGCGGTGCACAATATAGTCGTTAGAGAACAATAATAAGAAAGGAGGCGTGCCGTAGTGAAAGCATCATAAACACATACCATAATTGAAAAGTTTTATTTTTTTACCATTCAATAAAAAATTTATGTTTTTTTGAAAAATATCAAAAAATAACTCTTATTTTTATATTAAATGTTTTAAAAATGGTATTCATTTTATCCAAATATTTTTTAAACATGGGAAACTTTAATATTAAGCTATTTATATAAAATATATGGATATTACCAAATATGTTTAAACATATAATGTTAAAAATAAACACTTCTACATTATTTGTGATATATAATATAAATATTTATTTTATGGCATTGTAATATTTATATTTAACTATTTTATTCAAGGTAAATATTACTTTCCAACAATTTTACTCTTCCAATGTTCATGTTACTATTCTTACTATAGTTTTTTATTCTAACATCCATTTTACTATTCGAAAATCAATGTTACCATTATTATGGTCATCTTTCATTTATAAATCCTATAAATACTTTTTATTTACTTGATTTATAATTTAATTAGTGTTATTTCATGGTTCTCTATATCATTCAAAAAATTTAAATCACAATTCTAATGTTTTACCTTTTTTTATAGTGTTCATGATTGTGATATTTGTAGGATACCATGACCCTATAGATTTTCAAATTATACTAATGTTATTTATTTGTTTTTACTATTCTATTTTACTATTTTTAATTTTATGTAATTAATTTTTCCTTTATATATAATTTTATATGTTGATGAAATAAAGTATTGTTTGTTTTTATTATGAAGTGATTTATACAATGCCTTATTCCTAAAAATGAAACACATATATATTAATAACAAAATGTTTAAAATTGAAAAGTACTTGTCATCAAATTTTTACCCTTTAGAAATTTAACACTTTAAACTCTAATTTGTATCATTATTTGAGAAAAATTGTGTAAATTCTATTTTATTTCTTACTCAGGATCCCATGTTTCCCCTTATTACTTTTGGTTTCACTAATGTCCTTTAAAAATGTTAGTTATATTATTATATAGAACAATATCTCTACTTTTATATCTTCATCAGAAGCTCCACTTAAGAGTGTTCAAGTAATTATTGTATAACCTAAAAATTCAGTACACATGATGGATTGAATATGTACTTCTTCCTAATAGATACGTGGAAAAAATTATGTAGTCAATATTGGTTTGTTAGAATTTATTGTAAATAGGCTAAACCTCGTATGGGATAAAAAATATATATAAGGGACAAAAATACCTAGGGTTGAATTTTTCTTCCCTTATATACCCCAGGAATCACTTCTAGGGAGATATTCAAAGGAAAAAATTATCTCAAACATCAAACTACAAGTATCTTCGATGCTTTTTAGCAAATATATGTGGAATTTTCCACTTTAATGTGTTACTAAATAATTAAAACCATATCTATCATCTTGTACTCAATTCAAAGTCTCAAAATATTCCATTCACCAACTTCATCCAAGAATATTGGAGTTCTACATCTCTTCCCATATAAAGCTTTATATGGGGTCATATAAATAATTGAGTATAATTTTATATTTTATGAGAACTCAACCAATGGAATATGTTGATCCAATCCTCTTTTTCATTCCATTGAGGAATCTATCTCAACATATATTGTACTATCTGAATGGTAATTTTAGATTAAAAATATATCTAATGTTGATAATATGTACTGAAGTTTAATTCTATGTTTAAGTTATGTTGAAGAGTCCTCTATAACATAGAGCTAAAGCTAAGATCATGATCAAATATGATTTAAAATAGTTTTTCATATAGCCTAACAACTTGATATATATCATGGAGTGTTGATAGTGTAGAAATGTTCTTATATTGCAATGAATTGAGAAGCCTTTATAAGTTGATCCACCATAACCCATATCAGTATGTTTATTTTATATATCTCTGTAAGAATTATGACGAAATAAATGGTATTGTTTTCTAATTTCCATGTTTTTAAGGGTAATGGTTACATCATCCTTTTATACATTTGATGCTCTACCTTAGCTTCCGGATATACCAAGCACTTTTAGGTGAATTATGAAATCTATTTCTTCACGTTGACTCACTAGAAGCGCTATCAAATATCACAATACATATTTTTATATCCTGGGCCTATTGAGAAATATATGATATGTCTATCACCCAAAAGTTCCTTCATTCTCTATTATTGATGTTATATAATTCCTAGTTCCAAATCGAATGACTCAATCATTATCAATAATGAATTTATAAAGCCCCTTCCTTAAATTTTTTCACCATATTTTGAATATCCAAATAATCAATTTATGTCGCCTTGACATTCTCTTATATGTATAGTAAAGAAACCATTTGGTAAAGGTATAATTTTTGACTTTCCCTTATGATTTTTAAATCCATTATTTTCAAATCCACGAAGATAAGTTATTTATTAATCCTCATCATAGATAGGGTAACATGTTATTTTCAGCTAAGATCCACAATAACATTATTTTTCTTCCATATGAGGTGATGTATCATCCAATACTAGTTTATGATTATGTATAACCATCTCTTTTGACACATCACCTGCTATTTCTATGTGAATTTATTATTTATACTATTTTGATCAGTATTTATAAGACACTTCTCTCCATTGAGGTAATCTATCTAAATTTTCAATGTAAGGATAAAATCATATAACTTCATATCACATGTTAGATAATTTTTCTCATGGATCTTCATTTTCCATGGGGTTTATGTAACATCCCAAGATTTCAGTATACGTTATCTCTTTAAAGTAATTTAATAGCTTAAATTTCATGTAAAGCTGACTTGGCTTGTGTTATATGCAAGATTGAGTTTTTGCAAAACAACACATTTGATTTAAAATTATTTAAATGATATATTTATTTATTAATTAAATATTGTAATATGAATAGTAACAAATAAATTTTAAAAGTTATTTATAATGTTTTCACATAATTAAAACATATTTATAATGAAATGTATAAGTCCTGTTAAAGTAGTTATATATTTAACAATACTATTTTCTTAAAAAAACCACTTTTTATGTCCTTTTTTGAACAATAATAAAATTAATTTCAGACACTCCTAAAAATTTAATTTTTTAAAATAGAGTTCATTTATAAATTTGGAACATCAAAATTAGGTTAGGGTGAATTTTAAAAGCTGAATTTTTCATTTAAGAAAATTTTTTAATTAAAATTTATCTTAAATTAAAAATAGACAAATAATACATATATTATCCGAATCTATGTAATTTTAGTCATTTTATAAACTTTTTGTTACATATTTTTACCCACCTTATAAGTATATTTGAAAATTTGAATACAACATAATTTTACTGCTTCTGTGATTTGAATTTCAAAAAACTGACAGACACAATTGTAATTAGTAAGTAAAATGTGGTTCAATATAAAGAAAATAATTTTTGTGAATAGTAACTTTTGAATTTTATTTACCACAGTTAAAAGTAAATAGGGTAATTTAAGGTAAAAATGATATTATAATTACCCAAACACATGTCTTAATTCTATTGGATAAGTGTATTTTGACCAAAATCAACCTTAGGAATGAAATATGATCCTTTTGATCCACTTTTATTAGATTAGGACATTTAGTATATTTTATTTAAAGATGAGTTAAAAGTGTTAAATTCATTGTTTAATAACTGAAACATTTTAAATACAGGGATAAACATAAGATAAATTCAACTATAAATATTCATTAGAAATAAATAATTATTTCCTATATCATGGTATTTAATTTATAATTTTTAGACATTAAATAATTAAATTTATTTAAGACACAATGATGATGCAGTAATTCCCTTATTAATGAATGATTAAAATAATTGATATTACAAATATTAAAATAAATTTAAATTTATAATTTGTATGCCATAAACGAATTTTATGGGTATTCATTACATGTTAGGGTTTATTAGATGTATTTTGTTGAAGTAATAATGTTTTTATGACTTTTAGAAAAACCAAATACTTAATAGTGTCAAAATTGACATAAATGAGTTTTGAAAACAAATACTATTTTATTAACTAATATAATACTCTTAAAAATTCAAGAGTTAGCCAAAGTATTTAGATAAAGTTATATATTATATTAATTAAATACTTTTTGTTCTCTTATAATTTTATAGTATGTTTATTAACCATGTAATATAAAAATAAAAGACGACATGGTAAATGTTAAACTATTTAACCAAGAGTTAAATCTAAAAGATATCGTTTATATGATGACCTAAACTTTTCTAAAACCAATTGGTTGAGATTATTTCGACCCATCCCAACCTTATCCCAGAAATAAATAAATTTGGATCTATTACAAACCAAAAATGATTTTGAAATAAATTAATATTTCAGTCTTTTCCTAAAGTGCCCAGCACCTCTCTTATAAAAGGGCACTCCCCCTTCTCGTAAATTCACACCTCAAAATCCATTTTTCTAGGAAAAAACCTGATAAAATATCCTCCTAACTACCCTCACATCAACCTAGATTCCCTACTTTTATCAATAATCCAACCTAAGGACCCCTTTTGTTCAAATAAAAAGGATGAACCTAAAGAAGAGGTAATTAATTCATCACCCCTTTCAAAATTCTTTCCTTCTTCCACTTCTTATTTCTTTGTTGTTTCCTTAACAAAATAATCAATCCAGTACCTTATACATACTTATATGTTATTATAAATATGGTACAACCACATTCATTATTCTATTCATCCTATGAATGAAAAAGTCTCCATACGTGCATACGTACGGCTTACCATCTCCACGTCGTGGTGTAGTTTGTTATTCAATGATTTATTATTTGGATGGGTATAATAATGAGTAAACTTGTTGTAAATAATAAATATACCATTTTAATTATCATGTATATATAATATAACATCAGTTTACATGATATTCCACCATTAATAGAATGATATAGTTTATTGTGCGTACATACGGCTTACTGTCTCCATGACGCGATGAGATTCATTTCCATGTTCATCATTCAACGAGGATTATAAAAATATATATTATTAATAAGTATGTAATATATGACATAATAATGCTATAGGAAATATATATATATATATATATATATATCTGTGTGTGTGTATTTACATATATCTCATTCACTTAATTCTGTTCAATACGATATGAAAATGGAAAGAACGTTTATGTAGGTATGGCCTACCATCTCTATATACGTTGTTTTTCATTTCATATATCTATCTATTATAAATATTTATATTCTGAATTTATATGATAAATAAATAATTTTTTACATTCTGGAAGCAATTAAATCTTGATATAAGTGATATGATCAAGAATAACAAGTTAAAATCTTAAGATAAAGAAAGAAATTATTACCTGAAATGTTATTTTAACATAGAAATTATTATTAAATAAGTTGTATAAAGTATTAAATGAATGAATTATCATATCATAAATTTGAATATGGTTCTATTATAATTTAATAACATACTATGGTAATTATACATGAGGTTAAATGTACCATCGACCAAAAGAAATTACAATGTAAGGGTTAATTCCTCAATCTAATTATTATCCGAGATTGTTTATGTGTATGTATCTACTATGAAATATTTATCATCCATGTAAATGTTTAATAAAAATGTTTTAAAAATGAATATTTTAAGGTTTTATGTAAGGTACCCTTTAATAATTTTAAATGTTTAAATGATTTATTTTTCTAAATCATTTTAATAAATGTCCATGTTTGCAAAATGATTTCAAGGATTTATTTACATGGATGTGATTATATTAAAGTGTTAATTTCATTAAAAAGTTTTAAAGTGGTATTAGAAAATTTGATTCAAAAATATCTTTTAAATGAATCACTTTTTAAATTGTGTGACTTTTAAATTATTTTATGAAAATGGGTTATTTCTCTCAAAGAGTTTTATTGATTGTTTTCAAATATGTCAATATCCTTTAATAGCTATTATTCATAATTGAGGTTGATTTATTGAAATAGAATATTTTTTATTGTATTGAATGAGTTATGATATGTTTTATTGTGGATGTAATATTTTTATACAAGTCATGGTTTATGGTTAAAGTATTAACATTTCGTATCCTAGTTTTAATACAAATGTTTACGTTATGTTTCTCCCTTTTTAGATGAGGAATGTATTGGACTTAGTAAGTGATGAGTGGGGCCCACTATAGCCCCTCGTTGCATCAGTAGGTATCATGAGAAAAATTAGTGTCTTGGAACAAGGTCTTGACAAATTTTTTTTTCTTTATAACATCCCACCTTTTTATTACATAACTTTTTATTACATTTTATAAACATATGATCTTTATAGTCTAGTGTCTTGGAAAACAAGAAAAAAATACATGAAAATAACATTAAAAACTATTTTAAACAACTTGTAAGGCTTAATAATAGGTTCATTATAAGAACAGTTACTACATCTCATAACCTAGATATATACATCAAAGGAAAGGGTGAGTAGAAGGCCCAGTAAGGTTAAAAAAAGGACTCAGTTTTCTTGTGATATCAATAAGAACTTGATAAAAAAACCTAATGAAATGAGAAATGTGATAAGAGGAATATCATAATAAAAATAACATGAATCATAATATTAATATGTGGTTAAAACATTTAATTTATACATTCCTGAACATATCACCATGGTTCTTCCCCAAGGTGTCCTAAAAAATTACCAAGGTTATTCACCAAGGTATCGTGAAACTTGTCATCTCTAGAGATTAAATTTTTTACCCAATGCATTGGAGAACTATCAGGGAGAACCCTTAATATGTCTTTACATTCATGTGATCCACGTAGATAATAATATAACATTTCATAAATAACCAAAGGAGAATAAAAGAAATGGGTTTCATTTAGAAATCGTGATGTTTTAAAAGTTCTTTAAAATAAGATCATTATGTCATTTACAACCCATGGAAAGGGAGTGAGGGTTATATGTATATCAATTACAGAATCAAATATATAATTTTTATGTATTTATTAAAACCAATAAAAACAAAATAGTATTGGGTATTCACATAAATAAAACTAGATAATTTCATGATAGAAAGAGAGAGAAATTTTGAGACGAAATTTCTACAGCATAACGACTATATAACATGGATTTAGAAAATAAAAAATAGAGAGGGGACAAGGGTATCCCATCAAGAAATGAAACATTTTTAAGTAGAGGTATAGAATAAAAAGAAACATAATCATTGTGTGGAAAGTTGAATGACATACCACCTGAAAAAGAAACATGAAAGGAAAGAGAAAATGTGATTTATTAACGAAAATTCGGCAGCCTAACACCGTCGCTTATAATTCATAAAAATAAGTTTATGAGAGCTTAAAGAGTCTCTCATAAATTGGACATAAAATGGAAATTAATAAGGTTGTATAATAACATACCACCACATAATAATATGGAAAATAGAAGACATAACACAATGGAAATCATGACTAAAAGAGGAGGGTTAAATGTTCCCTTACTCTGAAGAGTGACTTAGAAAGCTCAATAGTTGGGACCCTGGGGGCTTGAAGGCACCATGGGAGGACTCCTTTGGAGTTAAAAATTCTAGATATTTGTTTAGGAGTATCTTGGAATGAAAGGAATGAGGTAATGGCATGGTATTTATAGCAAAAGTGAAGGAATATTTAATTAATTTCCAAGGGACACCTCATTAGTGGTATTTGAAAAACCATGGGCTTGCCCATGGTATTGGCCAATTGGGACACCTCATAACATATCATACTATTCATAATTAGATCAGATTTATTACATCATTATTACATCATTAATGATGTCATTAATCACACCGAAACTCAAAACTATATCTTTTCTATTCACTGAAAACAAAACATTTTACAAAAATATCATAAATTCACCCTAACCTAATATCGATGCTCTGAATTCAAAAATGAAGTCCATTGTATAAAATAATTTTCTACATATTTTTAATCTAATTTTTAAATAAAATCATTATTTAGTAAAAAAAAACTCTAAAACTATAACTTTTTTTGTAACACCTTGAAAATGTAATAAAGGTCCCCTAAAATTATTATATAACCATAAAAAAATAAAGTAACAATTTATGATTACATTTTATGAAAATTAATTTTCATTTTAAATTATTAAATTAATTATAAAATTATAAATAAAATATTTATGACACAAAAAATACCAAAAGTTATACAATGATCATTTTTTCACTTTTAAGATACCTACATTGTATTTATACAATCATGGGTGATGTTTATATTTTTTTGGATGATTTACTATTCATTACTATTCATTAATATTCATAAGGGTAATATTACTATTCATACTTTACTATTTACTAAAAATTATGTTGATCTTATTAGACTCTAAATTTCTTACTGATCACAACTGTAGAAGACCATTTTTTGAAAAACATTTCACGTTATTAATTATTTAATGTTTACATGAATATTTTAAAATACCCATTTTTCCAAAATTAATCAATAATATTTTTCCTATGTTTATCTAAACATTTGAAAATCCCAAATTTCACCATAATAAGAAATAACAATTTTATTTATATCAAGGGATTACAAAATGTATCTAAGACCTCGTTACATAGCCCCTTATAACACCTACACATGACCTAAGCGTAAGGTATGATACGGTGATAGACTCTTTGGGCAGCTCGAACAACATTTCCCGAGTGGTGATTTCTATCAGCTTGAACTTCTCCCTTAGGTGATTCCATTCAAGCTTCACATCTAGAAGCTCAGCTTGGGCTTGGACCAGAGAAAAACCTAGATATTCTACCTCTTTCCCAAGATCCCACATATGGGCTTCGTACGGACTGAGTCTACTAAATGAGGCCATCGACTCTTCTATATATATTAATTAACCAAGATCACTTGTATTTATAAACAATAATTATAACATTAAGATTTTAGTTTCCAACGGTCATTTTGACCAAAGGTCATATAACAGTCAAAACCCAACTGTCTCATTTAATTATACTAACATCATTAATTAAAGATATAGTTTTGTTGAGTATAAAATAACACAAAAATTTTGGAAATAAATATTATTAAAAAGTTCATGTCCTTACATTTTCCCCCCTTAAGAAATTTCATCTCTAAAATTTTAACTCGTACCCTAAGAAGTGAAAAGGTGTGGGTACTTCTTCCTCATAGACTCTTCTGGTTCCCATATGGATTTTTTAAATTTGTGGTTCCTCCACAACACCTTAACAAGGTGGGTCATGTGGTTGGGTAAAAACTTGTCTCTACGATCAAAGATCTCCACCAGCTACTCATCATAAGAGAGGTCATGTTCCAATTGTACCACCTCTATATTTAGTACATGTGAAGGGTCCGAAATGTACTTCTTCAAGAGGGATATGTAGAAAACATCATGAACTTTTCTAGATTTGGAGGGATTACAAGCCGATAAGCCACTGCTTCTATGCGATCAAGGAATTCATAGGGGAAAATTTACCTAGGGATGATATTCCCTTTATTCCCAAACCTCACGAATCTCTTCCATGGTGAAATTCTAACAAAGACCTTGTCACCAACCTCAAACTCGAAGTCCCTTCGATGGTTGTCGACATATCTCTTTTTTTTCCGACTCTAAGTAGCCTTAATGTGTTTCTAGATGGAATGGACTTTTTCTATCATCTCCTGCAAAAGATCAGGCCCAAGAATCTTTCTGTCACCAGCTTCATCCCAATATGTATGAGTTCTACATCTCTTCCCGCACAGAGCTTCATAGAGAGCCATTTGAATGCTCGAGTGGAATCTATTTTTGTAAGATAACACAACTAAAGGGAGATGTTGATCACATCCACCTTTAAATTCCATTGAGCATGTTCTCAGCATGTCCTTGAGTATTTTAATATTCCTTTCAGATTGGCCATCAGTTTGGGGGTGATAGGTCATACTAAAATTCAATTCAGTACACAGAGCATATTGAACACTTCTCCAATCTTTTGATGTGAACATTGGGTCATGATCAGATACGATAGAAAGTGAAACCTCATGCATCCTTACCACTTCTTTCATGTAAATCCTGGAAAGTTGATCAAGAGAGAAATCTTCCTTAATGGAGAAAAAATGCGCAGTCTTGGTGAGACGGTCCATAATTAACCATATCACATTGTTTCTTTTGGATGTTCCTTGGAGACCAGTGATGAAGTCTATAGTGATATTATCCATCTTCTATGCTGGTATGGGTAGTGGTTGTAATAACCCTTTTTGAATTTGTCACTATGACTTCACTTTCTGACATACAAGGCACCTTGAAGTGTAGTCATCAATCTCCCTTCTCATATTATCGCACCAATAATGATCACGAAGATCCCTATACATTTTTGTGCTTCCAGGATGTATAGAGAAAGTAGAGCTATGAGCTTCATCCATCAGATCCTTATTTATTTATAGAATAGATGGAAGACGTTGTCTTGTATGAAATTTTAGTACACCTTCTTGATCAATATTGAACTTAAGAAACTTCTCATCCTTCACAACCTCAAACTTCTTCTATAACAACGGATATTATTTCTGAGCTTTCTTGATCTTATCTAGTAGTGAAGGTTGAGAAATAATTTGGGTTTGGGTTGATGATGTACCTCACCTTATAATTCCCATGTTCTGATTTACTAGGTTATTGATCAAAGTATCGCTTTGAATCCTTATCACAGAAAGAACAGCTGGGTCTTTCCTACTTAATGCATCAGAGAATTTGTTTTATCTTCCATGATGATAATGAATTGAAGAATCATAGTGTTTGAGAAGTTCCAACCATCTCCTCTTCCGTATGTTTAATTCTTTTTATGTGAAAATATCCTTCAAAATTTGATGGTTTGTGTATATATTACATTTCTCCCCATAAAGATAGTGCCTCCATATCTTCAGAGTAAAAACAACTATAAACAGCTTCAAATCATGCTTAGGATAGTTTTGCTCATTATTCTTCAACTATCAAGAATCATAAACAATGAATTTTTCATTTTTCATGAGGACGCACCAAAGCCCTTCCAGAGATGCATCACTAAAGATAATAAATCCTTCTCCACTTGAAGTTAGAGTCAACATGGGTTTAGTAACCAATATTTTCTATAGCTCTTGGAAACTTTCCTCACACTCCTTTGTCTAGATAAACTTGACCCCTTTTTGAGATAACTTGGTTAATGGATTAGAAAGTCATGAAAAGTTTTTCAAAATCCTCTTATAATATCTGGCTAAACCAAGGAAACTACGAATCTCAATTATTTTTGTAGGTTGAGGCCACTCCTCTACAAATTTTTTCATTGTAGGGTCAACTATGATTCCTTAATTGGTTACAATGTGCCCCACGAAAGCAACTTGTTGTAACCAGAAATCACATTTTCTGAACATCCCAAAAAGACTATCCTTCTATAGAGTTTTCAAAATAACAATTATATGATCCTCATGGTCCTATAAAATTTTGAAATATGTCCAAATATCATCAATAAAAACTGCCACAAAGTTATCAAGGTAATTTTTAATGAATCTATTCATCAAATCCATAAAAATAGTTGGTGCATTAGTCAGTTTGAAGGGCATAAAAACAAACTCATAATGCCAATATCATAATCAGAAGGTATTTTTTGGAATATCTTATTTCTTAACCCTCAATTTACGATAACCAGATCAAATATCAATCTTAGATAAAAATTGAGCCCCACGAAGTTGGTTAGATAAGTTATTAATTTCTGGAAGATGGTATTTGTTCCTCATTGTGACTCTATTCAGTTATTTATAATCGTTGCATTGCCACATCAATCCATCCTTCTTCTTCACAAAGAGAATTGGTGGTCCCCAAGGAGACATACTTAGTTAGATAAACCTCTTCTCCAAAACATCTTGGAGTTGTTTCTTTACATTCTATAGCTCAACATTTTCCATCCTATAGGGGGTCTTTGATATTGGATGAGTTCTAGGTATGAGTTCAGTGGAGAACTCTACCTTTATTTCTGGGGGAGGTTTGGGTAACTCCCCAGAAAATAATTCAACATAATTATGGACAATGGGGACATTTTCTATTCTTAAACTATCATTTCCTTATACTTTTCCACCGATAATCTCCATAAATAAGGATATAAGAGGTTCTTATAGAAAAATATCAGGTTGAGATATCTCTACATGGATGATAATTATAGGTGTTCCATTAAATACTACTGATATTTCCGTGTTTTTTCATTTGATCTTAGTATTGTAATTTGAGAGCCAGTCCATCCCTAGTATAATGTCGAATTCTAGCATGGGAATGACTAATAGATTTGTGATAAGATTTTACTCACTAAAGTAAATACTAGAGTTTATAAACACTAAATATTACTGGATAATCCCACCAGGAGTCATGACTGATAACTCCACTTTTAGAATATTAGAGGGTTGATTCTAAATTCTTGGAAAACTTAGAGAAAATAAAGGAATGCATAGAACCAGAAAAAAAAGTACTTACCAACTTTGAGAGAACAACAAGTGCACCTGTCACCACATCATTTGGCGCTTAAACTTCATACCTAGTTATTGAAAATGTATGACCTTGTTCCCTTGGCCATTGCTGAGGATGATGGTGATTCTCCTCCACTTCCCCCAGATTTGGAAAGTGATTGGAAAAGTTCCCAAGTTGTCCAAAAATATATAATTGGACATCAGATAGGTCCTGAACCATCATACCCTTGTCTTTATTATTGGGAAGTTGAGGCTTCACCACACTACGACTATTCTGTGAAATATGGCCATCTCTTTCACAATTTCAGCACTTCCCGCTCCTGGGAAGGCAGTTCCCTGAATGATTTTTACCACATTTATTACACGTGGGATGTTGTACTTGCTTGCCTATTCTTTCCTAGTCGAAACTCCTCCCTATTATTGGCTCCATAAATCACTTCCTTTCATTGGATTTATGAGACCACTAAATCTCTCCAAACTCTAGTTCTACTTTCATCACACTCTGCACGATCTCCTCATAGCGGTCATAGTCTCGGTTGGCTAGATTCTTCCGCATATGAGGTCTTAGAACACCAAATAATCTATCAACCTTCCCACTAGGATCCATGAAAAGGATTGAGGTATAATGGGAAAGTCTAGTAAAGTTCATCTCATAGCTTCCCACATATTCATTTTCCTTCTACTTCAACTCGAGAAACTCCTTCTCCATTATTTTTCTTAGGGAATGATGTAAATACATACTGAAAAAGATCCCTCTGAACTCTTCCCACTATATAGCCTCAACCTCCACTCTTGGCCTAATGTTTTCAATCAGTTCCCACCACTGATCATCTTCTTCCTCCGTGATAGATAGCCAGGGTGATCTTTTCTTTCTTTGAAAAGTGGAGCACAGAAAAATTCTTCTCTATAGAGCTGATCCACTATTCAATAATCAATGGGTTGGCCGATCTACTAAAGGTTGGTGGTCATTGGTGCATAAAGAATTCTACAAAATGTTTTTCCCTTGGTGGTGAGATCTGTCTCTCAGCTTGATTAAAGTTATTTCCCATAACTTGAGTCAATTTCTTCATCATTCACATGAAAGTTTCTATTCCGGATTCCATCGAAGGGTCGTCAGTGCATGGTCCATTACGGTCACCATTAGAACAGTTTCTTCTATTGCCCGCCATTTTCTAAATGAATAAAACCTTAGTGAGTAACTTATTTCATTTATGAATCTTTTAACTATGAAAGATTGTATGTCTTAAAACACCATACTTAAATAATTAAATTTATCTATAAATCCTTCATAATGATTCATAAAAAGGTTATGATTAACCAAAAATATCCCCTGGGAGTGTCAAATATGGAGTGCAGTAAGGCCCATTGTCATGAACTAGGGTACCCCAGGTCAAGCCCAAATCCCCTTGTTAGAGTTTTCACTCCTTGGTACATCTATTCCATAGCCACACCTACTTGTTCATATCCAGACAAAGATTTATTTGTTCAAAAACCCCTTGCTTAATATTTCACCAAAATACAGTGGTTATGCATATGTACAGCCTACTGTCTCCATAAACGGTGTTTTTCATTTAATATATCTATCTATTATAAATATTTATTTTATGAATTTATATGATACCTAAATAATTTTATTTATTCTGGAAGTAATTAAATCATTATATATGTGATTTGATCAAGAATAAAAATTTATGAAACGTAAGATAAAGAAAGAAATTATTACCTGAAATATTATTTTAACATGGAAATTATTATTAAATAAGTTGTATAAATTCATAAATTAATCAAGTATGATATCATAAATATGAAAATGGTTCTACTATAATTTAATAATATACTATGGTCATTATACAGGAGGTTAAACATACCTTCAACCAAATGAAATTACAAGGTAAGATTTAATTCCTCAATCTCATTGTTATCCAAGATTATTTATGTGTAAGTATATACTAGGAAATATTTTTTATCCATGTACATGATTCATATTTTTTTTTTAAAATTAAACTTTTAAGGTTTTATTGAAGGGACTCTATAATCATTTTAAATGTTTTAAAGATCTATTTTTCTAAATCATTTTAATTAATGTCCATGTTTTCAAAATGATTTTAAGGATTTATTTACGTGGACATGATTGTTTTAAAGTGTTAATTTTATTTAAAAGTTTCAAAGTGTTATGGGACAATTTGATTCAAAAATCGTTTCTAAATAACTTCCTTTATGAATTGTGCGAATTTTAAATTATTTTAGGAAAAAGTATTATTTCTTACAGAGAGTTTTATTGATTGTTTTCAACTATGTCAACATCGTTTACTAGATATTATTCTTGATTGAGGTTGATTTATTACAATACAATATTCTATATTCTATTGAATGAGTTTTGACATGTTTCACTATGGATGTAATATTTTTATACCATTCATGGTTTATGGTTAAAGTATTAATATTTCGTATGGTATTTTTAATATGAATTTTTATTTTATGTTTCTCCGTTTTCATACGAGGAATTAATTAGACTGAGTAAGTGACGGGCGATGTCCACTATATCTCCTCGATGCGTTGGTTGGTATCATGAGTCAAATTAGTGTCTTAGAACAAGGCCTTGATAGAAGTTTTATTTCTAGTCTTGGCAGAAGGCCTTGAATATGTTGTTATGATTTCCAACATTATGCATTTCCTCATTATGAAATTAGTTATTACATTTGATTATTCGACTAGTAGAATATCCATGTTCATGTTTATATGGTAATTTTTGAATTATTTATAGCATATTTTGTTCAAGTTTTATGTTTAAAAGGCTATTTTTTATTATATATCTTGACTTAAATGTTTATTGCTTCTTCACATGATTTGTTTTACTTGGAGATTTGTTCTTCAGTTGATTTTTTTGCTTCTATTGTTTATGTACAGTTATGGGATATATATATATATATTCCATTTTTTCTAATATATATATATATATATATTTCATCTTGTCATCACTTCAGGTTGGGTGAAATCATTCCCTCTATTGTTAGATACATGTGTGCTAATCGCCAGCCCGTTGGGATTGAGAATGCCCTTCGAGTATTTGGAGGGTTGGTCCAAGTACGAATCTTAGAGGTTATTCAGGTCAATTCAATACATGATATGTTTTATCTTCCAACTCTACTCTAAACCTATATATTATTCCCCTTCACCAAAATATATCAAATTTTATTGCTGGATAATCTCGATACACATGGCAAGTGCCCCCTATCCCACTTCAGTACTTGGATACATGGATATATAAAGAATATATGATCAAAAGATAATATTATTATCCATAATTAATATTGTGTTACAAAATAGCATACCATGATGATAATGGATATTTGGACCTTCCTTGAAAATTTAATTATACACTAAATAACTCTTACTCCTCCACATGCCAATGTTATTATTTTATTTCTATTCCAGCAACCATCACTACCTACAATGGTTCGGTAAAGAGGTAAAGTTAATAAAATTTTATAAAATTTCACCATAGGTTTATCTCATTTCAAAGATGATGAAAATAAAATTTTATATCACAAAAACCATTTATTTAGCTCAAAAAAAGTGCGCAGAGAATATTCAATTCATTAAAAATTATTTCCACAACAACTTCTAGTAAGTGTATTTGATTGTTATGATCATCGTCACATTAGTTTGGTTTTCTTATTATCTAAAAAAATTTATATTATTTTTATATGATTGTTTATAGTTTTAAGTTACTCTCCCTTTAATAAAAAATTCCATAGGAAGTTTACAGTAAAATATCTCGTTGATTATAGTTTAGAAAATCATAAAATTTATATCATTAAAATCGTATTAAGATAATGATTTATAATTTATATTACAATATCAATGAATTTTAAGAATAATTATTTATATCATATTGAGATGATTAAGAGTAAAAAAAATTTCTATTAAAATAACATTATTTTATAACTCAGATTGATTTCATTCAAATTTATTCATGTTTATCATTTTTTAACCTTCTTTATAAATGATTTACATGTAAAAATTCTTATCATAATAGATGAAGTAGATGAATTGAATATAAATATATATATATTGAACACATAAATTTTTTTCATATTAAATAATAATGCCTATTTTCCAATGAATTCACATTGTCTATGGAATTTTTCCAAATATAGTGGTTTCGTTCATCTTGAGGGTAATTTATAAACTTATATTCATGTTTGTTTCTCCAAAAGATGAATATATAGAGTTATTTTTTTGTTAAAAATTATTATTAATTTAATATATTATTTATTTAAAAATTTATTATTATAATATAAAATTATAAGGGTGTCACACTAATACCAAAATATCACCCCAAAAAACCCCCTATTTTGAAATCAATGATGAATTATATTTCTCAATCTGACATAATATTAAGTGGAAAATTATATTTTACCCTCTTTATTTTAAAACTTTTACATTATTTTAAATCATCCCATGTTAGTCAAAGACCCACTAGGAATCTACATTTAGAATGTATATGTTTTAATGAATCCAATAAAGCTAAAATGAGTAAAATATTGGTCATTTTTTGTTGAATTTCATAAAGACCATTCATAAAAACCTATATCATCTAGATCCCTTAATAATTTTTAAAAAAAATTATATTGCATTTTTTAAGTATAACAAGGAACAATTTTAAAAATAAGTACACTAATGATTCTAAAAATATTTATTATAGAGATAAATTACTAGTATATTTTATTTCATTCGGGAAAGGGAGCTAGAATACTATACATATCAACATAAAAGATAGTAATCAAAATTCAAAGTTTTTTTTAATAATGTACAAATTATTATAAATTATATGAACTAATTTTAATATTAGGATTAAAATGGATCTATTATAAATTTAATCAATAAGGGGAAACATATTGTATGTTGTGATAATTACAAAAACAATCATTGAATCAATAATAATATTGATCTTCCAACAACTGATGAATAAGGTAAAAAGTATTAGCCTAAATGGCCCTAAGGCCTTAGTTTTTATTTTATTATAGATAATCCCACTTTTAAGGGATGAAGGGGAACCCGTACATGACCCGTAGGTCCAAGGAACAAGGCCTGACATGACCCGAAGGCCTAGAGGCATACCATGACCATTACATGACCTGTATGCCTAGTCCACTAGAACTGCCCCTCCCCAGCGTCTGCATCATTGATCGCCTTAGCTCCCCACCCTGCATTGCTGATCAGCTAGCATTGCCCCATACAAAGATGCATGATGACTGGTACCGATGGCGGTTCGCATACCCTCTCATTCTGAAAATCCGGTTAGCTCTACGTCTCGTGAATGCCATTTTTACTTTGATCTTCTTCTGGGGCCTGCTCTATGTGAACTGGGCTACTCCATGGTCTTTATGGCCCGAAGGCCCTATAGCCCGAAGGCCGTTGATGACCCGAAGGCCCTGTGAGACCCAAGGCCCAAACTGGTGGCCCGAAGGCCCAAATCGGTTGAATAGTTCTAGATGCTACAGTACCGAACAGTACCTGCTACAATACTGTTATAGTACCCGGAAATTTTCCTCTACCCAGTTTTGAACCTGGGTCTCTTGGATGCCAAGAAGGAGCCCTTACCACTCGGGTACGGGCTCGTTGGCAATGTATTAGAATATAACTATTATGATATAAATGAAATGTGAATTAATGATTGATATACAATAATAATATTTAGCAAGAGATGAATAATTGAATGGTTGGAAATAAATTAATATCACAATGTTCATTTATGATTGAAATATATTTAATTTTATTATAGAGTCATTATCTTATGTGGTCATATTTATGAATGTATATTGACTATGTTGTATACAATATTTAATCTGATTCAACTACTTAATGAGAAGTAATGAATACATCAATCAATATATTATTTATTTAACACAAATTGTGGATCTTAAGGGTGATTACCATGATGTCACCAATTGGTTTCCAAAAAGGCACTTCAAAGGTGAGTAAAAAAGCATTGGATCTTTTCTTCTAAGTGATTCTCTATAAAATTCACCCTATGTTGTGAATTTCCAACTTGAGTGTTAATTGGGTATTTCTTCTTACTATTTAGGATATATATAATTATGAAACATAATCTATATAATATTAACAGAGGTTATACCCCCTCAAAAATATATATTGGAAACATTTTAACTAACAAGATCATTTAAAAAAGAAAACAAATATTTTCAAAAAAACTATTTTCTTTTAAAGTGAATCAATTTTTTTAATATTTTTTAAAAGGGTTTTTAAATTTTCATAATGAAAAGTTAAATTGATTTAATTTTTTATTAAATAATTTTTTTTGAAAAAAAATATTATTTAAAATTATTTAATAAAATGAATATTTTAAATATAAAATGGAATTTATTTTAGTTGAAAGTATTTTTTATTTTAAAAAATAATAATTTTTTCTATTTTATAGAGCAATAAAAAATATTTTTTTTAAAAAAACAAATGTTTATAAAAAAAATTTATTTTTTAATATTTTATTTAAAAATGTTATTTTAAGAAAGAATATATTTTACAAAACTATAATTTCAATTAATTTTTGATTAATATTAATTTGTTTAAAAAATTAATAAGTTGATTGTTTTTTATTTAATAATTAAATATTTGAAAGTTAATAATTATTATTTAAATAATAAATTAAATGAATTAAGTATAAGAATATATTTTTTTCATTAGAAATGATTTTTAATGATTACTGTTAATTTTAATGTAAATTGTTTTTTTCTAAAATTTAATTTTTTTATTCTTATAAATATAAAATTAATTAATTTGTAAAATTTTGTTAATTTAAAATAATATTTACTATCATTTTTTTAATGAAATTGAAATTTCTTTAAAAATAAAAAAATATATTATTTATTTTTTTATTGAAATTATTTAAAGGAAAAAATATATTTCTTATATATTATATACGAAGATAGTCTGAGTACGGGTAGTGAAGCCAACCTATACCAATAAATTTATTATAAAAACGAAAGTACAACAGAAAGGATGGAGTTTCGAACAGAGGGGAAAACCCTCATCGATGAAAGAAACTACATATCAAGAGACTGAGGCTCATTACCATAGTCATGATCAGAGTAATCTACTTCATCAGTGTCATTTCCAGTTTCTCAATCTAATTGTAGACTAAAGAGTGCCAAATATGTATCCTTTAGCTTTTTTCTGTTCCATAGTCTTCGCCATTTTTTGTGTATGATTTTTCTAAATTTTATTAGAAATAGATTTATTATTTTTTAAAGAAAAATATATTTCTCTTATATATTAAACTTATTCAAATATTTCTTAAAAGAAATTTTTTTTTTGGATATTATTTATCATTTTTATGCAAAAATACTAAATTTTAAAACTTATCAATACCATGGTAGAGAATGATTTTTTTATTTTTTAAAACATAATTTTTTAATAAAATGGAAACATTTGTAAATTTTTAAATAAAATAGGTTTTTTTGAATGAAATTATATTTTAATTGAGATTAAAAATTTTAAAAAATAGAAATGATTTTTGTTTTTTTAAATTAATCGATGATTCAAACCATTATTAAAGAAATATTTTCCCTTTGTTTAAAAAAAATATTAGAATTTTATTTTTATATTTTTTGTATTTTTAAAAAATATTGATTAATTCTATTTGCCTATATTAATTTTTATAAAAAACTATTTTTACTAAAAAGGTGCATTTTTTAAAAAAAATTGATTATAAATAAGTAAAATATTTATAAAAAATATGATTTTAAATAATTTTTCTTTTATTAAAATAAAATTTAAATATAATACAAATAAAATTCAAACTATAATATAATAAAAAAATTTATACATATTTTATTTATTACTTTTAATATAATATTTTTTATATTTTTTATTAAAATGAAAAAATAATTGTTTTTTTAATGAATAATGAGAGTTTTATTAGTTTTTAATTGTGGGAAAAATTTTCTTCTAATCATGTAATGAGAATGGGTATTTTTTTAATGTTTTTAAATAGGGAGAAAGATATAATTATTTTTTTATGAAAAAATTAAGTAGTAAGGTGGATATGATTTATGATGTTAAGGAAAAAATAATTTATTCAATATTTAATATATTTTTTATATGAGATATATATTTTAAAAAAAGGTTACATGTAAAAAAGGTAGAATTTATAAAAATTTTAAATTTATTTTTAATGGAAAAATTCATTTCTATTTTAATTTTTTTATTAGTATTTTCGAATATTTTTAAATGAAAAAATATTTATTTATTTAGTTTAAATTATATTGAAAATTTAATAATTTTTTTGAATAGAAAAATTAGATTTCTAAAATAATATATTAATATTAATATTTTTTATTTTAATATTTTAAAAGAAAAAAATTATTTTCATTTTTTAAAATAAAAAATATAATTTTTGAAACATTCATCATAAAAATGGATTTTTTATTGTTATCAAATGAAGAGAGACTGTTTTAAAATTTTCTTTAAATGAAAAATACTTTAGTTTTAAGTAATATTAATTTTATCTCATTGGAAATTAGTTTTATATTAATAAGAAAAGATATTTAATTTTTTCTATTTTAATTTGATGAAGAACAAGATTTTTAAATTATATTTCAATAGAATAATGAGATTTGTTTTAATTTTAATGTATAAAGGAGAAATAAATTCCTTGATTAAGAAGTAAAATTTTTATTTTATAATTGAATATAAGAATTTTATTAAAAAAATTTCAATGGAATTTTTTAATTTTTTTAAATTGAAATGTCAAATAAATTAATTATAAAATAAGATTCTAAGGAAAATTATATATCTTTAACTAAATTTTTTTATAATAATTCATTTACTTTTTAGATTAAAATAGGTTTTTTATCTTTAAATTTGAATTTTTTTAAACAAGAAAATGAATAATATTTTATTCTTAATTAGATAAAATATTTTTTTTATTTTTAATGATTGAATGACAATTGTTTTTAATAGAAACACCCCAAGACATGAGAAAGATACCCATTCCCTATTAATAAATGAAAATAGAGTAAAATAATAGACGAGGGCTATGATATACGAGTATAAACAGCCCCAACCAAGTTCAAGAGATATAAGTGTAGAAGCTCCATAGAAAATGATAAGACTAAAGGGAAACCTAAAGTTAAATCACGTTCTATGAAATTGAATCAACACCCATATTAACTTTCCTCTAAATATGATAGGTAACGACATACATCTATGACATCTGGTATAAAAAGGTCTTCCAAGCGAAGTAAAGCTTCCATTGAACACTATGTGATCCGTTTTTGATCAAGTTGACAACCAAATAAGAATCACTTTTAATCCAAATATCATACCATTTGAGTTGCAATGAATTATTGAATATATAAATATTAACCCAAATCATAGCCTCATAAGCAAGGTGAGTTCTAGAAAAGTTGTAGAATTTACCCTTAATGTTACCTATGCACTTTTTGAAAATGCCTCCATAGCCAGCTGGACCAAGAGAGCCTATCACTTCACCATCTATATTCACTTTAATGTAAGGTGATACAATAATTATCACCCTAACATACTTGAATTTAACTGATTTAATAGGCATTTCAGGAACTCCATGTAGTCTAGATATGAGAAGGTCATTAAATCATTTATTTATAACACCTATCTAAATTTTGGAATCCATCTACATTCCCATGCAATCATGAATAAAGATCTACCTATGGTGAAGAGTATGTATGAAAAAGAGAATGACATTCACTGCCTTAAAAATATAGAAAAAAACTATTTACCACTAAAACTGAAAGAATAATATTCATATAAGAGTTACAATTAAGGTCAATATTATAATTCTTGAATGTGGTAATTCCAAGCTAAGAGTCCAAGTCAAACAAAAATATACTATATAAGAAACTCAAATAATGATATGAGAATTCATGTTGAAAAAATAGGTCACAATTACTAGACACTTTAATTCAAAGTACACAAATAAATTGAAGGCACATAAAAAGATAGATTGTCAATGAATCGTAGGAAAAATTTTATTCCAGACTTTTTTTAAAAGGTTGGGGCCGAATCCTCATTTATTATTAAAGAAAAGAAAATAATTCTTTTAACTGGTTAGAGGGAGACCCATTACATAGCCCGAAGTCCAAATGAGAATTTAGCCCATTACATGGCCCTTAGGCCAATTTTTTTTGCCCAAATCCTATTATGTGAATAGTACTTCTACAGTACCCTGTGCACAATGGGTTTTGAACCCCCATTTTTCATATAGATTTAAGGGGTGCTTACCACTAAGACAAACCCCAAATACACTTTTATTCCAGACTTTCTATATATGAAAATATCAGTTTAGTTAGATGAAGTTCTACTTGGAATATTTCTACTATCTTGAATTTTAACAGGAATAAATAAAAAGAGAATCATATTGTATCTTAAAATTAAAATTTCCCATTATTGTAGGCATCCAAATGGAAAGAAACATAGTAATGTTGTGATACATTTCATTCATATTGGAGGAAATGGTCATTGATGGTATGTGTGGAATACCTATGTAATTAAAGGGGAAGGATCTAATTCTAACTCAAAGAGATATATTAATATGATTTATGTTTAAAGTAGTTTGGTGTTTCCCTCCATAATGGAATGACTTGTTTTATTTGAAAGATTGAATTAAAACAACTTCATAATGATGGAAAATTTCTTCCAAAGAATAAGTAAATTTATTATATGCTTTAAATAAAATGAGAATATCATCAGTATAGAAGAGATTTATAAGATATAAAATATTTATAGTATCTTTTTTATAGATAATTGACCAAAAAGATAAATTTTTAATGAAATCTACAAAGGTAGTCCTCCCAACACAAAAAATAAGTACAATGATAGGATATCCCATTCAAACATCTCTAGTACAACCAAACTACCCTTTTTAGTGATATTAATAACAACTGATAGTCATTATTTGTTAAGAAGTTAATTGATAATATTGACAATCATTTCATAGAAGCCATACATTCAAATCACTTTAAGTTAGAAATACTAATCTCAGGCATTGAAGGATTTTGAGATGTTAACTTTAAGGGATGAACTCACATTTCTAGACTTCCTTTAGAGGATATTAACACACATAGATGTAGAATAAATGAATTATTGAATCCTCCATTTTACAATGATTGTAAATTGATAGAAGGAAATAATTTGGTTAACAATAGCACTGAGTCTGGTAATAATGACTATATTAATATCCTTTTGTAAGTTATTACCATAAAAAATATAAAATTATAATTTTTATAGAATGAAAAATTACCGGGGGGGGGGGGGGGTTCTTTTTAAAGAATAAATCTATATATTTGAAATTTTAAATTTGAATATTTTAAGTAAAATATATAATTTTTTTTATTTTTTTAATGTTTATAATTATGTTTAGTATATTTTAAAATATTTTCATTATAAATAAGAATTCTGATTATAGTGAAACAAATTTACTTTTTTTCCTCTTATAAATAAGGTAGTAATATTTTTTTAAAAAAGGACAATTATTTTTCAAAGAATTCTTTTTTTAATTTTTAATAAAAAGTAACACATTTATTTTTCTAAAAATATAGTATATATTTCAAAAAATGATAATTTTTATATATTTTTATAATAGAAATGATATTATTTTAGTATCTTTAAGATAATCCTAAATATTTTTTCATTTTTAATGATAAGAAGAGTTTTTACACTAAAAAAATCCTATTTTATATTATTATATTTTTAAATCTTAATGAAATATTTTTTATTTACATTTTTAATAAAATAAAAATATTTAGTATTCTACGTGTCTATTTTTAGATAGAATTTTTTCTGAAAATTTTTAAGGAAAAATGACTGATTGCTAATTATGATAATTCTTTATGATATTTTATTATTGATTCTTTTTTTAAATAGATATATAATATTTTTATTTTTATACTGAAATAGATTAGTAATTTTTTTTAAATCAGTTTAAAAATTTTAAAAATAATTTTTTTCAAAATTGAAAATACCTTTTAAAATTATGAACGTATTGTTTTTTTAGAATTTTAACTAAAATAGAGAGTATTTCTAAAATAAAATAATTATTATATAATAAAATTATTTTTTATTTTTATAACATTTTTAACTAGAGATATATTTACTATTTTTGAAGAGAAATTATATTTTGGTAATTATATTTTATAGAAATTTATTTTATTTTATTATTTTTAACAATAAATATATATTATTATAATATTTTTAAAATATTTTTTATTTTATATATAATTTTTTAAGTATAACTATTACGAGTAATTAAATATTTTAAAGGAATAAGTGGATATCTTATTAAAAAGGCATTAATATTGAAATTTTGTTTTAGAAAAAACTATTTTAAATTATATTTTGAAATAAAAAATATTTTATTTTCTTAAAAATGATAAATTTTTAAACTTTTTTAATGAAAATGAAAGTTTTAATGAATTTTTAAGGATAAGAAAACTATTTCTTTTTGAATTTTTAGAAGTGGTTTTAAAACATTACATAGAGATAGAATATATTTTAAAATTTTTTAAATAAAAATAAATTTTTTATTAATTTTCCATGAAAAAGTATCATTTTACATAAAAAGATGTTTTTAGTGTTTTTTTAATATCAAAAATAGAATTTTTTTATTTTAAAAATAATTGTGATTTTTTTGAGGAAATTGGATTTTTGTTTTTCAAAATTAGAAATCTTTTTAATTTTTTTTATATTTTCTGAAATAATGAAATACTTTTAAATTGAATTATTTTTTCTAGTAGATAAAATTAGTTTCCTAATTTTTTTTAAAATAAATAAATTGAAAATTTGTTTTTGAAAAATCGTCAAAGAATATATTTTTAATAAAAAAATGTTTTCCTGAAATTTTCATGAGAATATTATTTTATTCATAAAGAATAAAACTAATTTAATTTTAAAAATAAAAATATTTAGCCACTAAGAAACTTATATATATTTATTATTTTTAATTATTTTGATGAGATAAGTGATTTTGTTTCAAATTATGGTTTTCTATCATTTTTAAATACATTTAAATGAGGATCCAAAATATTAAAGTGTAGCGTAATCTTCTTTAAGATACTTTTAATGAAAGTATTAAATTTTTTTGAAAAATATTCCTTATTTTCATCAAAAAATAGATTGAATTTTGGAATTTTGAAGACTTCTTGTAAATCCTTAAAAAAATTTAAATATTAAAAATAACATATTTTTTAATATTTTATTTAAAATTTGTAAATTTTTTTCCCTACATTATTAATAGAAAATTTTTCAAAAAGTTTTTAAATGTAAATAGGAATTTTAATTTAATTTTTAAATATGGAGTATTTTATTTTTGATTCATTAAATGAAAAACTTGTTGGATTATTTATTTTTAAATGGAAACCAGTTTTTTATATTTAATTTTAAGTAAAAAGGGGGTTAATATTAGAAAGGAGGTTTTTTTTAAAAAAATTTATCATGAATTAGAATATTTTAAAGAAGAAATAAAACCAACATTTTTGAATGAAAATGTATATATTCTATTTTTTAAATTAAATTTTATAAAATTTGAATTTTTCTCTAAAAATAAAGTTGTTTTTGGAATTTTCAACTAAAAACTATTTGCAAGAAAACATAATTTTTTTTCTTTCATATAAATAAAACTGTGAACATTAAATAACAAAAATAGAGAAATTTTTTAAGGATTAATGAGTTAATCTAAATATGTTTTCAAAAAATGTATTTTTTGTGTTTTTAAGTGAATATTATGTTTTTCTTATTCAATAATTTTTTATTGGAAAAATATTTTAAATTTTTTCGTATAACAGATAAATTTATAATTTTATATAAAAGGAGGACTAAATTTAAAATTCTTTTTTTAATTAATATTTATAATATATAAATGTTGTTTTTAATTATCTTTAATTGATAATGTTGTTATTCAATAATTTTTTATATCTTTTAGAGGAAAAAATATATCCTTTATGTCTTGTTTATGATTTTTTTATTTAAAAAAATATTTTGTTATTTATAAATAAAAATTGAATTTTTTTTGATTTTTTAAAGGAAAAATATATTTATCTTTCATTTTTAAAAATTAAAAGTGGGATTTATGTTTGATTGTTTAAAGTAAAAAAATAAAATTTTATTTTATTTCATTGTATTTTTTAAAAATTTTATGGAAATTTTTATCTTATTATTAATAATAGTTGATTGGTATTTGTTATCAATTTTGTATTGCTTTAATGTGAATAATATTTTCTGCTTTTTTTAAATGTGAAAAAATAGTTTCTTGTCATTTTTGAAAGTGGAAAATATAATTTTTAAATGACAGTGATTTTTTGCTTTTTAAATAAATACAAAATTTCAAAGATATTTTTAATTAATGTATATATATATATATATATTATTTTGAAGTTAATTATTTTTATTTTATTAAATAGTTTTTCTTAAAATAAATTTATATTTTTCAAGAAAAATCAGTTATTTTTATGTTTTGATGAGATATATGTATTTCTTTAAAAAGTGGAACATTTTTTTGTCATTTCATTAAATAAAAATGAATGAAAATTGCTTTTTTTGTTATAGAAAAGTATTTTTATTTGTGATAATGGTTTTTAAGTTAAATGATTATTTAAAAAAATTAAAGGAAAAATATTTTAAAAAACTAGTATGAAACCTATATGTCAATGTATATTTTTTTTATAATTTTTTTGGGTATTTAAAAATATAGATAGTTCGGATTTAAATTTGTAACATATAGAGAATTTCCTCTATTACATGGTTAGATTAAAATGTTTTGGAGAAATAATGTGATTACCCTTTCATAGGGTGTTTATCAGTTCATTTTTTTACTGTATATGATTTTTCAACATGAGTAGCACACATTTGGGTCCAAACCATTTGAAACTTAGGGGAAACTATGTGTAAAAATTTAGAGTTTTGCTAGTATAAGATGACTTGATCAAGACAAAGAGGAATTGTGTGGAAAGAATGTGGGGGTGCTTCTTTTTTATTTTATAGGCATTTTTACATAATTCATGCAAGATATTTCAAATTGTATGACCAAATTGTGCAAGGGTGTAGTGGGTCTCTAGTGATGCCTAGATAACTAACACAAGATTTATTTAATCGTGCAGCCTAACCATGTATGTTTCTCAGATTCATAAAAACATGAAAATTTGGAAAAAAATTTCTTGATTTTAAATCATCGGGACTCCTTCTCCCCTATCATTCGGCATAACATGGACACACAGGGGGAGATCCCCCATTCAATTTTCAGTTGATTTTGGGATCTTGCATCTTGATTTCAAGTAGGTTTCTCAAGGTAATATCTTTATTCTTCTTATACCCTTTCTCCATTCTCATTTCCCAAGATTTTTCCTTTCTCTAGTGAACCTTAATTTCATTGCGAGATTATTTATGGTTCAATTAGGTTTTATTTTAATTAAATGGAATATGATACCCTCTAATTGTACTTTAAAAAATCCAATACATACTTGAATTATCTTTCTAATCCCTAGGGGATAGAGACCAGCAACTAGGAATTGAAAAACAAGCATTAGTAACGATTTCACCCAACATAAAAAATACCAGGATATATATATATATACAGTGCAAAGAAAGAAAAAAAACAAGAAATATTCTATAAACATTAAAGACAAGGTGGTGATATAATCCAAATTTACATGTCCAACAAAACCAAAAAAGAAAACTAAAAAAATAACCACTCTTATTTGTATATGGAAAATATCCCACCATCTTACTACCAAATACCCATACATTGTTGACATAAAACTCGCCATATTTCTCTGGTTCTTGGCCTTTTCCATCATCAATATACAATTCAATATCGACACATCATCGAATGGGTGTGTATGGTGTGATCTAAACTGGCTTAGTAGGTTCCCATTTATGTGTTCCATAACAAGTCTCAATAAAATAATCCCAATATACTCAATTTATAAAAAAACATGGAATGATAGGCTGGTAAAATGTTTTATATAAATGGTTTGGTAAATAGTTACCTTTTCAACATTTCTAAAAAAATCAAGGTAAAATAGTTTCAAATAATAAACCCACATTTAACCAAAAATTTATATGTATTCCAAAAAATTAGAAACAAAATAAAAATGGTAAACCTGCCTTGGATTAAATAGGGTGGGCTAGATATGGAAATCGTACCATAATTAATAATAAAAACAAGTGAACACGTGATTCTTTTGGGTAAAAGTCATAACGAATAGACGAACATACTATGAGTGAACCCCATTTGACTTCAATATCAATTCCCTTAGAAACATGGAATTGGGAATAGAGGAACACCCCATGAGTGAATCCCCTAAGAAAACAATTGATAAAGACCAATACTACATCCTCTACTTAGGTACCCAAGGATCCAATAATCGGTATTTTTATCAAATAATTTCAAACGAAATTATCACATTTCAAAAAAAATCCAAAACAACCTTTTATTCATCAAATACATCCTTTGAAAATCATTTTAGAACTCAATTTCACAATTCATTAAAAAAATTTACCAAACCATGGGGTGGAACATCTATTTTCAAAAAAGAATTTACCCAAACAAATTAATTAGTCATTCTAATTTATTTTGTAATAAAATTTTAAACTAATAGAAATTATTTTTCATCAAACATAGTCTATAGAAAAAACAACCTTCCTTATCTTCGGTAGAATACTAACCACAATGAGATCCATACCCCTATAATAGTTGGAAATGGATACCAATAAATAAAAATATATACAAGGGATTTACGAAAAATCATGACATTATAAATAATCACAAATAAATATCCCAATAATTCTACATAATACAAGAGATATACAATAATAATAAAAAGAAAACAGATCCCTTACAAAGGGAGAACCGACCAACTACGTAAGAGATCAAGGATCCAAATGGAGTAATATGAAAGTTATAGAATCAACCAATATAACCTAGTGTATCCCTATAGTTTATGGTAGGATTAATCACAATTAATTAATTAACATTGAGGATTGAAATTCATAAAAACCCACTAGGTGTGGAGGATTTGCATCATGAATCATTAACTTGGTATGTGAATATCCCATGTTGCATGAATTTCAAAAAGGGAATCGCCTTGGGTTAAAAATATTTGGAGAAGTATTCATGATGCGAATTAAATTAATGTCCTAAATAATTTTCATTTTATGAATTGGGTTCATGGATTTTGACAAGTGATTGATTCACGTTGTAAATGAACTTCATGATGTGAATTTTTACTATAAACAACACCCAATTGTTACCCTATAGTAAACTCCCAGAAAGTCTTATACACCCTCCTAAATGAAAACATGAACCATAAAATATTGAAATATTTTATTACCTTATTATTGGGATGTTACAATCTCTTTACTATAGGAATTTCCATCCCCAAGATGTCATAAGGAAGAAGAATGATCTGGAAAGAGGTGAGGCAACTACTCCCTCACCAACAATTTATACTCTCAAGTCTCATAAGAATATGCTCTATATTAGAAAAACACTTTTACTAGTGGAATAAACTATCAATGAAATCATTTCATCTAAGAGTTAATTATCTTCATTGGTTTCTCCACAACATAAATATCTAGATTTAACACAATCTATTCCAAACTCAGAACATAATAAGGGTTAGGATGGTACTTCATAAGATCAGATATGTGGAAAACATCATGTATATCTATGTAGGGATTTGGTAACTCCAAATTATAAGCATCATGAACAATATACTTAGTGACCTAAAAGGGTTTAATATATCACAGATCCAACTTTATTATATTTCTAAAGTTGACGATGACCGAACCGAGTGGAATCTTTCAAGAATAATCAGGAAACAACAGAAAACTCCAAAGGATCATTCCACTGATCTATATACAATTTATACCATATCTGATCTATAACCATGTGTCTACAAACTTCATGGATCCTCACTGATGTCTCTTGAATGAGACCCAACCATATAGGAGATGCCTCATCCATCACTTCTCAATAGAGAGGTGACCTTCATGGGAGACCAAACAAAGGACCAAAGGGATAAATTCTAATCGATGAATGATATCTATTATTATATATATAATCGAACAGTCATAGTTAGATGTTCCATGATCAACCAAAATCCAAGACACAATAATGAAACATATAATCTAGTATTTTAGTAGCATGCTTAAATTTCCAATCAATATTTCGATAATGAGATGTAATAAACATGACCTGATTCTCCATTTCCATCTAGAGACTCCTACAGAATAAGAATGTGAACCCAAGATCCCTATCCAAAACAATGGTATAAATAATCCCATATAACCTCATGATATTATTCATATATTGATCACCCAGATCCTCAACCTTAGCGGTGTCCTTGATCAGAATAAAATGTGTATATTTCGTCAACTGATCAATCACCACCCATATAACATTATTACATTGGGGAGTCTCTAGAAATACAACACAAAATTCCATAGAAAGATCATTACATTTATATACCAACACTAAAAGAGTCAAGAGAACACTATAAGGCTTTAGGTTCTCTACCTTTATCTGCTGGAAGGGGTAATAGTGGGACAGTTAATAAAAAATTTCGTGCATTATACCTAGTGACTAGAAATTCGGTCTAATGTCATAATACATCTTTATAACACTAATGTGAGAGGCCCATGGAAAACTATAAAAATTATGAAATAGTAGTTTTCTCAGGGTAGATAGGATGAAAAACCAATCCTCTAAGTGAAGAATACCATTATAAGGGACAGACTAAACTGAAATGGTCTCCTCGCTATAAAGGGTTTCCCTGATTCATTTGGACTCATCATCTTGTATTTGGCCCTATTGGATAGACTTAAGGAGAGAGAATGAAAGATAAATTCTGACCAGAACCATAGTTTAATCTTCCTTCTATTCATCAAGATAAAATTGAGAAAGAATCACCATTAGATTACACTAACCTTTAAATTCCAAAACATCCTTGAGTGGAACCTTCATACTAAGAGAATAGTAAAAACATTCCCCTTCCCCAGGGTGTAGGAAATGTCGAAGTTGAATATCTAGAGATATTGTATCCCCATATTTATTTTAGGTTCAGGGCATTCTAGTAAAATATATATCTCAAACTCTTCTAACTATAAATCACCATGAACCCCTCCCCAAAAAAGTTCCAACATCACTTAAGAGCTTTCATAACTGCATCAAACTCCAAATCAATAGTGGGGTAATATTTATCAGGTGGATAAATATGATTATTGTAATAGTCCACAAAATGATAATATTTTATAATAATTCAACCCAATACAACACTAAAATCATCAACGATTACTAAATCTATCTTACTGGGTTAAGAAAAGATCAAAATAGGGGTTGATTTTAGAATCCATTTAAACTCATCAAAATAAGTCTGCCATTTAGAAACCCAAATGAATTTCACATCTTTTAAGGTAAGCGTATTAAAAGGTAATTTAAACATTAATAAATCCGTTATAAACCATTTATGGTATCCTTATGGATGTAGAAGAATCTATATATTAAATATGTTTCATTGTTCATCCCATGATAAAACAACCATTACCTTTTTAGGAAAAACTGAATGTACATGTTTTTAAATCACATAACTTCTTGTATCTAAAATTTTCTTTTACAAAGATTCCTAAAAAAGTTAATTGATTATCAATATTCCCAAAACCACATTCAGATAGTTCTCATTCTCACACTCAGATATTGAAAAAACTAGGTTATCATCCATAAACACAAAGACAAAGGAATTAAGGTATTGATGGAATATCTAGTTCATCAAATCCATAAAAACTGAAGGAGATTTATTTAGACCAAAAGGCATAAAAATATATTCTAAATGGAAATACATGCTCATGAAAGTGGTCTTCAAAATACCAGACTCTATGACTCTGAGATGATGATAACCTGACCAAAGATCGCTTTTTTAAAACCAATTCTCCGCCTTTAATCAAATAAGTAATTCACATGGGTAAACGGGTAATTGTTATTAACCATCACCCTGTTAAACTTTCAATTTTCAATGAAAAAAATGATGTGAAGCATATTCCTTCCCAGAAAAAATCATGGAGGTTTCCCATTGTGAAACACTTGGATGGAAAAAACCATTCTCCACCAGATCATCTAACTGGAGTTTATGACAAAAAATAATAATGTCTCAAGATTAGCTGAGTACCCATCACTAGATCAACTATGAAATCCAACACCCTTTTTAGAGAATTACTGGATAATTTATATGGGAAAATATATTGTAAATCTTGAACAACCCCAATAAGATCACCAAAAGTGGGTGAATTATCACACTTAACTATAACTATAGTCAACTGACTCTAGATATATGGGTGTAAAGGTATTTCATGACCAAAACTAAGATCCCACTCTCTATGAAACTTATATCTCCCATTAGAATAAAATAATAAAATATAAAAATTCTAACAATCTATATTAAAATAGTGAGAAACTAAAAAATCTTTCCAAATGAGGACCTAGAATCGATCTTGATTATGAACCATAAAATCACACTCTAAGTCCACATCATAAATCAATAGAGAACACGATGACTATTAAAACCCATGATCTATACTCTTTAAAAGATGTGGTTCAAACTCCATAAAAAATAAATGACCTCCCTTGGATGTTTTAAAACATTAAAAAATGAACATATATAAATGATTGAGAGGAACATCTATCAATCGAAGTAGCTTCTATGGAATATGAAGAAAAAATGGTACCTCCCATAGTCACTTGGTCCACATCAACCTCTATCAAGATTTCATCCACTGCATGAACATACTTTACTCTTGAGGCCTATGGTCGGATCCCTATAGACTTTGAAACTTTTGACCATGGAATAGTTGCCATTGGATACATTGATCCTCAACTATAACAGGATAAAGAAATATCTAAGAAAACCCTTTATAGATGACCTTAGAAACCACTAGCATTGAAATATTTACAGGTGTGGGAAATATACATTAGGTGTTCCCTATATAGAAAAACTGATATCAAGTCAATGGTACAATACTAGATAAATTTGATGGTTTAGGTGTGTGATACTATAATAACCAACTCCACTATGCTTGCGACGGTCATTCCACTTCCTCTTCTTTCTCAGTGCACCACTGAAACTTTCAGTGGGTGGAAGAGAACATCTAGAGAAAAAATATTTTCTTCTATGTGCATTTAATCTATTATAAATCTATCTTACATGTCATCATATGTGGTAAGGTTTATCTTGTAAACCATCAATAATATACCTGGTCACAAACCATTCATGTATTTTTGATATTTTAACTAATCATTCATCACCACATCCAAAGAAAAATGAACTAGCTCTGCAAAAAAGTTGGAGTAATCTAACATCAAACACTCTTCCTACAATAAAAAGTGTAACTCTATAGATTTCTATGTCATCAGAGACTTTGGGTAGAAATTTTGAAAAAAATAGTCTTCAAAACATTCCAATCCAATCCCAAGTGTTCGTCTACCTATACCATAGAAGACCACCACCACTTATTGGGACCAGTAGGGTCTTGAGAAATTCATTAGAGGGAAGTAAATAGTTATGAAAGAACTTTACAGATGGAAGAAAATATTCCTACAAGTCCAAAAAGGTAATTAGAAGAAAATTATATTGAAAATCTGTGAAAAAAAAAACATAAATCAGTCAAATTTTGCAAAGGATTTTTGGCTGACCGCATACCATCATCGGGAAAGGTTAGCAGGATGCATGAAACACTAACCATATGTATATGGAAGGACCCACGAGGTGTTAGACCGTAGGGTGATGTCAAGAAAACCCAAGATGTCATGAGCTATGTTGTTGGAATAATTGAACTTAAAATGCCATCCACATACTGTCCCATGAACTAAGCAGTTCACAGGCGAAGCAAGCTGGCAGGATTCAATGAAACATGTCTCACAAACCATAACATCTAAAAACCTCAGCTGACCTTGTCTTTTGGGCATTGAGATATATCTTCATGGGATTCTATAAATGGTTCTTCATGACCACAAATTTTATTTCCCCAATACTCTATAAAAGGAGAAAAAGAGGAACCAAAAACCAATATGGGTGGATGATCGAATGAAGGAGACCATAGAGGCTGAAAGAGAGAATTTGGAAATAGATAAGATTTCAACATTGGTTTTGTAATCATTGAAGAAGTGCGAACCATAAACCAATTTTCCATAGTTATAACCTACCGAGAACCAAAAAAATAAGGAAATTAATAATAATTGGTGAACCTCTAATCTAATTGGTGCAATCACAAACCATAAATCCCTCATGGATGAATTCCCAGTGAGCCACAGCCTTCAAGACCCTTCATCAATTTGGTTCCCCACATAGTGCATCATAATTCAGATCAATCCATGTGCCATATATTGCATTATTATGCATATGAAACCTAGATCAGCGTGGCGGACCACATTCAAGACTGTGTACCACTTTGGTACGCGGTGGTCCATACCCACGTCCGCATACCGATTTGGTATGCGGATGCCCCTTATACCTACACAACATTATGCTACAAGGGGGCAACCCTTATCCTACATGAGAAAACAGTTCGTGGAATGAGGTGTCTTTGGGTGTACTACCCTCCATATCCAATCATACCCCTCTATTACCATCCAGTCCTCCATAACTCCTCTATGAACCAGTCCATCGACATCAGGCCAAACTCTCCTTCAATGCCACCAGACCCATATGATCATATCATTGTGTAAAACAACATGCCTTATTTAATATACATACCTTAGGTAAGAAGAGTCATTAAGGTTTTCCCCACAATGGTTTGGACCCCCAGAATTTCTCGAAGTCTATATCCCCAAGGTGACCCAAGGACTGACTTTGGGATGCCAACATGAACCTACCTATTCTTGGGTTTATGGGTAACTACTTCCATATCTCTTCAATGAGTTCCAATGAAAAGCAAAAAAGTTTCTTTGTCCTTCCCCTTTGACTAGGGATGATGCTTCTCTCCTTTCCTATAACCCGTAAAAGGGAACTTCCCATGAGGTAAGCCCCTAGAATTTTGTGAAAGGCGTCACTATTCACCATATTTGCCTCATATTGGGATGTTTCGCGATAAGTCACTAAGATATGAGTATCCTAGATAACTACATGTGAGAGGGTTTCATGGTTAAATATCTCATTTACCCCTCCCATTGGGCTCGTATCCACGACCTCTTCTGCCATTGTCATCCTCCTTTTCCATCAACAGAGATGAGAAAGTGTCCCTTTGTTTAATCTTTCACATCCACTTATTTCTCACACCAATAATGACTCATGTGGGATAAGTGTTTTGTGATAACCCAGCATTCACCCAATCAAAATGAACTACGCGAACTATAATTACCACCATAACTGGGATACATAGGATGCCTAATTAAGTCTCGATCTCAAAGAGGTATACTTTTTCAAAAGGTTCAACCCAATAATGTCCCCAAAAATGGGCATCATATTTTGGAGTATGTCCGTATATGATTCTATCAGACGAGAAGATGCCATGTGCAATCCCCAACCAAGTCAAGACCCATAAATAATATTTGAGAATTTTGATTCCTTCTCTAACTGGGATATGTAGGATGCCGGTCCAAGGCACAAGCTCAAGGGATGTTCTCCTCAGAAGTTAATCCTGATAAAATGTTCCCAAGATTCATAAGTGATTCCTATTAGGTGTAAGTCTCGATAATGGAACTACATGGGCTTTGATTTCCCATTTGACCAAGATACATTGGAAGCCTCCTTGAGGTACAAATCTAACCCTCAAATCAATCCTAATGTTCTCTGGGCTATATCCCTAGTAGGGTCATGATCACCTAGAAGATCATATCTTTTTTGACACCCTTAGAAAAATTCAGTGTAATCCCCTCACCAAGTCTTGACCTGGCATCTTTCACCTGGATGTCCTCACTACATGACGTTAAACTTCATGGATGGGTCCCTGTCACACGACCATAAAAGGTGATGTGTCCAGTTAAGAAACACCAAACTACTTGGGATATGATTCCTCTCCGGATGATATGTAGGAAGTCTATATTATGGGTCTGAACCCAACATCAAACCACCTTCCGTCCCTCCTAAATGACAATAAACTCCAAGGTGACTCATTACATGGATTAAGTTAGCATTGTCTCTATGGAATCAAATTCATATATATACATGATGATCCAACAACCCATGGGTAAACCTTGGATACACTCTTTGGGAATTAACTGAGGATTCACAGACATATGAACATGGCTTAAATATGTAAGGGAGTCTCATAGTTGGCAACAATTCCCCCCAAAAGGGATTGATGAGCCCGACCTCCCATCATCTAGACCAATAGGGTCATTAACTATCGTTGGAAAAATTGTCATCCAATGAGTGACTTCCTTTGGAAATAAGGTTCATGAATCATGGAAACCAGGTTTGTTGAGTGTTTATGGCAGCTTGAATAAAACCATTGAAGACCTTTCAAGGAAATCATATCATTGGGGGGCCGATTGAACAAATACATAACCCCCTGCAATCTTGTGCTGGGGCCATTCAACTGTGGCACCTCCTTCATTATGAAAAATGGATAATCTCCCCAGAACCTACAAGGCCACTCCAATTCCCCCTAATAGATAATGACATGAATCAATTTGAAATGAAAATGGTGAACCCAATGTGAAATTATCTATAATAAAAGACAAATTCTTAGCACCCGTTCAACCATTTTGTTTTCTCCCAAATGCTCACCTCAGGTCAAAACTAAAATAGTGAACCTGATGTGAATATTCAATGCTGGTGAACATTTTACCCCACTCAAACCCCTTCACCTCAGAAAAAGGAAGGCAGATACGATGGATCGTTAATTATGAATGTGATTAAAATATGCTACTTTGATGGAGTTTTTTTCTGTATATACCACACACACACAAACACACACACACACACACACATATATTATAGGTTTCTAGAGAAACATTCAAACCAAATGGAATGTCAAAAACTAATGTAGACACACACCTCAGCGATCCCAAAAGTGCTCGAGGCCCATATGAAGATAAGGACCCCATCGCCTACCCAACATCTTCAACACTAGGTATAAAAGATGTTGATTAGATAGTAGAACCAAAACTATACTCTCCCCATAGTAGAGGTCCCAAGAGAAGCCCTATAATTTAAAAAATCTCTCCATCCACCTCCTCAGTAACGGTCGGCACCCCTGCAGAAGGCAGCCATAGCGTTCACCTAGAACCATTTCAGGATCCTATCCTTGGAACGCAAGCACCTCCCTTATCTCAGGGAGGCATAGAAAGTTGATGTGGATGACTTCATCTTAGCTTCACATGGTTCTTACACATGGGACCCTTCTAGAAATAATCACCACCCACACTAGGTGACCAATTATCCTTTATCTGAAGACCATCTCATGCTAAGGTAACATGCAAAAGTCCAAATGATGCATTCCCCTCAAACCGCCAGTTGGGGATGGAAAACATATTATCAGTAGTAGGTAATCACCTAGATTACTGGGGAGTAAATCCTTCTTAAAAACAAGGTGACATTTAATGGCCAGACATATAACTGTCCCCCCTCTAATAAATCCTACCACAGAAATAGGGTGGCATAATACGAGCACCTTCAAATTTCTTCCAGTGCTCATCGGTCCCACCATGCAGATTGGGTGGAGAATTACGGGTAGATGAAAATATCTGCTTATATATAATAATCCCATTATCCAAATAGGAAAAAACCAACTACAGGTAGGTAAAAACTCATACTGATGTGTACCAAGTCCTCTATCTAAATAGGGAATCAAAAAAATATGAGAAAACTCAAATACCTACAGTTGTATACAATGCTTGTGAGATAAATATAGAGGTATGTGAGTAGATGAAAATTCATTCTAATAAATATTAATACTATCAGTTAAATACGTTGGCAACCACAAAATAAAACTGACTACAGACTCGTTCCTCTCTCCTGGTATAAGAGAACAACCAGTATCCACTAACAACCTATGAAGTACTAGATTAGGCCCAAAATCTTACTATGACATTAGAATGGGCCTTCATACCCATCCCAACCCAAGACATATCTTAGAAAATCTTGGCCATGATGGAATATCATACTTCGATCCCAGACTATATCTTCCAGAAAAGTCAAGACATCATTGTGTCAGTAGAAAAAGTGAGGAGTCAACCCACAACCTAGTCTCCTTAGGTGGGGTGATTCATCTACAAAATCACGTAATCACCTCGGAGTAGATCTTCATCCCTTCTATGATCTAGGAGGGTCGGCGGTAAAATCCTGCGACATAAGGACAACCATATCATGAACAAATATTCTTTCCAACTAGGTGACACCAATCCAATGTGGTGGCCACTCCCGGGCAGGCATATATCCTTGAAAAAACTCATGATGTCCATCAACATAACTCGACGGAATCACAAGAACCAATAGAATATGGACCCATATATGAAGGTTGTAAACAATAATAGATGACCCTGATTACCCGCAAGAAAGCACCTAATAATGAAAGGCACCAAAGACAACCAAAAAATGAACAGAATATTTTTAATTTTCTCTACTAGAAGTGGGAGTTATTGACATCTATGAGAATATATCAACAGAGGCTCAAGATCCAGTCAGTCCATTACCAAATTATTGATGTGGTAGTAGTAGTTGCGATGGACCTCCCTGGAAAGTTGCAAATATTAGCTCTAAAGGTCATCCCTAGAGCATCCAAGGGGGCTTACTTTGTGGTCTAGGAATGATCAATCATGAGATCCTGTCTCTTGATTCCTATCATGGTAGCCCTCCCCTTGACAAGAATATTAGACATAAAGAATGCCCTCCCCTTGCTTTCATCCTCCCCAATGGTCCTCTATAAGTATACATTGTATATATGTTTCTCCCTATAGTCAGATGTTAATTCATTATGGTAGTCCTCACCAATATGAAACCACTATGAAGGCCCTCCCCACAAGGGAATTCACTGTGAAGGCCCTCCCCACAATGATATCAAAAAATGCGAGGGTACTCCCCTAATTGTAGTTTATTCTGAAGGCCCTATATAAATTCTCCCTGCATCCACAAATCAATCTATGATAGTAGTCATCTCCATCATAGTAGTCATTGATAAGGTCCTCCCATAGGTGACATCAAGTTACAAGAATGTGCTCCTCTAACTAGAGCCTTCCCTAAAGGTCCTTCCTAGGGTATACTCTATAGGAAAATTCCCCACGGTCAGGCATCAAGTTTTAATGGTATCCCTCTCCATTGTAGCACCAATTAAGAAGGTCCTCCTCCCAATCAAAATTTACACAAGCAAGAATGTCCTCTCCTTATTGGGTAATGTAATTCTTTAACCATAGTTACACAGAGTTGGTGCGTTATTACACAATATTGGCATGATCACAAGGGATCCAATATCGAAATACTGATCAATTTAGTATCCTTGGAAGTACTAGATAGAAACATATGTTTCATAATACATTGTGAAATGAAAAAAAACATTTTGTCTCATTTGTACACGTTCATATCCCATAGACTGTCCCTACAGGTCAGTAAAAATATACTTATTCACATCCTAAAAAAATAAAACATACAAAGGGGTTATCTCAGTGCTCAGTAAGGATAAAAATATAGCATAACCTATCATAAATAAGAATAAACAATTAAGGTAATGTATAATACTAAAACACAAGCCTTTTAAACTTAAACTTCAGCATAATATGGCAAAGATAAATCAAATAATTCCATTTACTTATTCACATGGACATTCTACGAGTTGAATAATTACATTTAATATCAATAACCAATTTCATAATGATGGAATTCATAATGTCATACATCAAAACCACATAGTCAAAGCCTCGTGCCAAGACTAAAAATAATATTTTTTCATGGACTTGTGACAAGACACTAGTTTGTCTCATGAGACCTACTGATGAATTGGGGAGCTATAGCAGGCTCTACCTGTCACTTATTATGTCCAATTCATTCCTCATATGAAAAGGTTGAAACATAACATAAACATTCTTATTAAAACATTCATATAAAATGTTTATAATTTAACCATAAACCACAAATGGTATAAAAAAACACATCAATAGTCAAACATATCACAAAAACTTCAATACAATATGGAAGATTATATCAGAATAAATCAACTTCAAACAAGTGTAAAATCAATCAAAGGATGTTGACATAGATGAAACCAAAAATATTTGAGAGTAACATCTCCTTTTATTTTGAAATCATTTAAAAGTCACATAATTATAAAAGAAAACATTTATTTTGAAAATATTTCTATAATCTTCTAAGGGATGCTTTGAAGGTGTTATAGCAGCAAAAAATATCCACACTTGCTTTATAAGTTAAAAACATATTCGTTCTTTAATTTTGTCGAAAAGGTCGTAAAGGACCTTTTTTGGAAAACAACATAAAGATTCCTCTATAAAAAATTTATAAAATTTAGACAAGGGAATAAATAATTTTAACCCATAGTCTAGGAAATAGTTAAATGTTTTTAAATAAATTTTTGAGAAACATGGATGTGGATGATAAAGAGGTCCCAGAAGATACTTACAAATAAAAAACCTTGGATAATAAAGATATTGTAGAATTAACCCTTACGTTGTAATTTTCCTTGATCGAGGGTAAATTAACCTCATGTATAGTAGTTAAATAATTTTTATTAAATTATAAAACAATCAGATACATAAATATGATATCATATAAGATCTTCTAATATTTCTTCATTAAAAATATTTCGATAGTATCATTGTTTCAGTTGTTAACTAATCTATTTTCCTTTATATGATTTGTTATGTAATACATGATTGTTATGGATAGGATGTATTTGATTCATGTCCAAAATGATATTAAGTTCTTAAAAAATATTTTTTATCATAAAATGAAAATTATTCTAGAATGGTTATGATGGGGAATGAATCTCATCACGTTCGGGGACACAAGAATCTGTACGTACGCACGAGCAAAATTATCATTCTATTGACGGTGAAATCATATGTAATTGGATGGTATATCATATATACAGAATCAGTAACATGTTATATTTTTTATTCACATCTATTATACTCATTATTAGACCCATAAAAATAATTAAGTGTTGAATAAAAAACTACACCACAACGTGGATACGGTAAGTCGTACGTACGCACGTATAGTGACATTGTAATTCATAGGATGGATAGAATAAAAAATATGGTTGTACCATACTTATAATAAAATCACTGTATGTATAATGTACTGGGGTTATTATTTTGGTATGGAAATAATAAAGAAAGTGGAAGTGGAAGAAGAAACGAACTTTGAAAGAGGTGATGAAATTATTACCTCTTCTTCGAGAGATTCCTTTTGATTTGATCGAAAGGGCTCATTAAGTTGGCTTTATGATAAAAGTAAGAAAACTAGGTTAAAGATAGGGTAGTTGGGAGGATATTTTAGAAGGTTTTGGCCGAGCCAAATGTCTTTTGAGGTGTGAAATTAAGAGAAGGGGAAGTACCATTTTATAAGAGGGGTGAGGGTCACTTTAGAAAAAGTTTGAAATATTAATATATTTTACAATCATATTAGGTTTATAATGGCTCCAAAAGGATTTATTTCTAGGATGAGGTGGCGATGGGTAGTGAACCTCTCAACCAATAGGTTTTAGACAGGTTTAGGTCACCATATTAACCTTATCATTTATATTTAACTCTTAGTTAACTTGTTTAACTTTTACAATGTCTTCTTGTATTTTTATATTACATGGTGAATAAATATAATATAAAATTACAAGAGAATCCCAAGTGGTTATTTAATGAAATATTTATTATTTTATAAATTATTTTTTCAAACTTTAGATTATTAAAAATAATATATCAATTAATAATTTAGTATTTGTTTAAAAACCTCATTTCTGTCAATTTTGACACTATTTAGTATTTAGATTTTGTGAAAGTCATAACATATTTATCACTTCCAAAAATATAATTAATCAACCCTACCATATCATTTTAACCAAGAAAATTATTTTAATAAATCAAAAGTATCAATTTAAAATTATATTAATATTTATAATATAAATTATTTTAATCTTTCAAAAATAAGGTAATTAATGCATCATCATTATGTCATAAATAAATTTAATTATTTAATGTCTGAAAATTATAAATAAAATACCCTTATGTAGGAAATATTTTTATCTTTCTGATGAATATTTATAGTGGAATTTATCTTATTTATGACCCTATATAAAAAATGGTTTAGTTATTAAACTTTGAATTTAACACTTTTAACTCTTCTTTAAATAAAATAACAATAAATGTCCTAATCTAATCCATGTAGACCAAAAAGAATCATATTTTATTCCTAAGGTTTATTTTAGTAGAAATAAACTTATCTAATAGAATTATAAGATGTTTTAGTGTAATTATAATATCATTTTTACTTTTAATTACCCTATTTACTTTTAACCATGGTAAATAAAATCCAAAAGTTACTATTCACAAAAAAAAATATTTTCATCCTATTGAACCACATTTTACTTACTGATGATAACCGTGTCTCTTGTATTTTTGAAATTAAATTCACATAAGTGGTAAAATTTTGTTTTATAAATATTTTCTAACGTGCCTGAAAGGTGGTTATAGACATTAAAAAGTTTAATAAAATTTTATATATCTAATCTTATTATAAAATGACTCTAATTAATTATATTGAACTAATATAAGTATTATAAATCTATTTTGACTTTAAAATAAATTTATATAATAATAATTATTATTTAAATAATGTTTTATTTTAAACAATAACGCAATGTTTTTACTATTCATAAAAAATGAATGTTTTCAAAAAATACCAAATATTCACTCTAAGATAATTTAAAATTTTCAAATCCAAAATTGAAGTCCATTTTGAAAAATTAAATTTATAAAATTTCAAAAAGTAGGTATTTGTATTTATAATGGCTAGTTTGATTGGTCATCGTGTGTTAAAAATCGAAATTGAGTACAACACAAGCTATTACATTATTCATAGAGAAACGTACAGTTGAAGCTTGGGGTGTTTCATTCTTACCACCTTTAAATTATTTCGTCCTCTAAATTTACATAACATTAATATATAAAAATATTCAGGTGGTTCTTCATCATAAGTTCCTCGGGTTCCCACGTTCCCTCTTCCATCTTATGGTTTCTCCATAGAACTTTTACAAGACGAGTCATCCGGTTTCGCAACTCTTGTTACCTGGTATAAAGAATCATGACAGGATCTTCACAATAAGATAGATCAGGTTCCAGTCATATTTCTTCATAGGTGAGTACATGTGTTGGGTCAAGCATGTATTTTATCAATAGTGATACATGGAACACATCATGAACATTGGAGAGACTTGTCGGCATTTCCAAATGGTAAGATATAACTCCAATTCGTTCTAGAATTTCAAAAGGTTCGATGTACCTGGGACATAATTTACCCTTCTTACCAAATTGTACTACACCCTTCCATGGAGATACCTTCAAGAAAAATTATATCCTACCTGAAATTCCAAATTCTTTGCTTCAGTTATAAGCATAACTCTTTTTCCAACTTTGAGATGATTTGATTAGGGTTTGGATAATCATTAACTTTTTCATTGCTTCCTCAAAACATTCTGGGCCTACAAGTTTTCTTTCGCCAACATCATCCCAAAAAGTTCATGTGAGATATCTATTTCCATATAATACTTCATATGGTGCCATATGAATACTTCAATGGAATATTTTGTTACAGTAAAATTCTACTAGATGTAAATATTGACCCCACATACCTTGAAAGTCAGGTGAGAAAGATCTCAATATCTCTACTAAGGTTCGAATAGTCCATTCTGATTGTCCATTAGTATGAGGGTGGTAGTAGTGCTCAAACAAAGTTCTATATCTAGGGCCTTCTGAAGACTTTTCCAGAACCATTATGTAAAATGGGGATCATGATAAAAAACAATCGATATGGGTACTCCATGAAGTCTTAAAACTTCATTGATATATAGTATTGCTAAAATTTCAAGTGATAAATCTTTTCTTATAGAAAGAAAATGTGCTGACTTGGTGAGATGCTCGACAATGACCCATATTGAATCATTCCTTCTAAGAGTATTTAGTATTCCCATGACAAAGTCCATAGTAATATCATCCCATTTCCTCTCAAGTATTGGAAGAGGATGCATGAATCCTCTAGGATGTCGTCTTCTAGGCTTCACCTATTAAACAACTATACATCTTGACACATTATCAGAAATCTCCATCTTCATGTTTTCCCAAAAAAAATGTTCCTTCAAATATCTATACATCTTTGCTCTAGTATGGTGTATTGAGAAATTTTAGCTATGAGGATCATCCAACAATTACCTTTTTATATTAGGTATGTCAGTAATAGAAAGTCTCTTCCTAAATTTCCAAATCCCATATTCATATATGATGAATATTGATCTCCCATTGTTCACAACATTAATTTAATTTTGAAACTCTTCATCATCATTCGGAGAAATTTTTATCCTTTCTTTTAAAGATGGTTTAGAAACCATTTGTAAAAGTATTGATGTTTAAACTTCCATGATTATACCCATATCCATCTTTACTAGATCTATGACCATAGGATCCCTTTAAAATATTATCTTTTTCAAAAATCCATGATACTTTTTGATCAAATCATCTTCCATCTTATTTGCCTTCCCCAGGTGGTAGTGTATAGTAAAATCATAATCCTTGAGTATCTCGATCCATCACCTCTGCCTCTTGTTGAGTTATTTATATGAGAAAATATAACTTAAACTCTTGTTATCAGTATATATTTCACATTTTTTACTATCGAGATAGTGTCTCCATATCTTCAAAGAAAACATTACAGCTACTAACTCAAGATAATGAGTAGGATAGTTTATTTCATGAATTTTTAGCTGACGTGATTCATTGGAAATAACCCTATCATTTTATATAAGGACACAACCAAATAATTTATTTGAATCATCACTCTAAATAAAAAACCCATCATTCCCCGATGGTAGACTCAAGATAGGATCATTGATTGATATTCTCTTCAATTATTCAAAACATTTTTCACATTCTTTTGTCCAGAAAGATTTAACCCCTTTATGTGTGTTAGTGGTTATTGAGATTTCCAATTGGGAAAAATCTTGAATGAAATGTCGATAATAACCTTATAAAGCAATAAAACTGCATACCTTAGTTATAATCATTGTTTCTAGCCATTAATATATTTCAATTTTCTTAGAAGGATGAATAGAGATTCCATCCTTAGAGACAATATGGCCAAGAAAAGAAATCTTATGAATCCAGAATTCACACTTTATAACTTCCCATATAATTCATTTCTTCTCAGTGTTTTTAGAATAGAGTTCAAGTGATTTTCATGATCTTCATAGCTTTTGAATTAAACCAAAATATCAATAATAAATACCACAATAAATTCATTAAGATATTCCTTGAAAACCCCATTGGTTAGTTCCATGATGATAGAGGGTGTATTAGTCATTCCAAAAGGCATTACTATAAACTTGTAATGCCTGTGCCTATTACGAAATGCAGTATTTGGAATGTCTTCCTTCTTCACACAAAATTGATAATATCCAGATCGAAGATACATCTTTGAAAAATATTAAGATCCATTTTGAATAAATCATCAATTAAATGTAGGAGATACTTATTCTTTATTGTTATATCATTGATGTCCATGTAGTCAATTCACAACCTCATGGATCCATATTTCTTCTTAACAAAAAGAATAGGGGATCCCCATGGAGAAACACTTGGGAGAATAAATCCTTTATTAATCAATTATTATAGTTGATTATTTAGATCCACTAATTCCACATTAGACATTCTATAAGGGATATTTGATATGGGCCGTAACTAGGAATTAAATCAATGGAAAACTCAATTTTTCATTCTAGAGAATATCCAAGAAAATACTCTAGAAACCCATCAATATATTCTTGTACAATAGGTAAATCCTCTATTTGAACATTCTTTTCCTCACACATAATTATTTCACTCTTTTACTTACAAATAATTTATTTTAGTAGATCTAATGGGGGTGGATCTAGATAAGAATCAAACGGTGACATCTCTGCTCTAAAGATAAGGTATTCCGTATCGTCATAAAAAATTGTAACCTCATTCCTATTACAATAATTTTTTTATCATGGTCCGAAATCCAATCCATTATGAGGATTATATCAAATTCAATCATGGGTATGATGATGAGATATGAAAATAAATAACGTTTATATTCCCTAATGGGAACTGATTCAAAAAACATTGTTGCACTGATACATACATTAAGAGTGTTTACTGGAAACTCCGTTGCTAAATCAAATTCAAAATATCTAATTTTCTTAGAAAACTGGTAAGATATAAAACAATACGATGATCCAGAATCAAATAATTCATTGGCTAAATTTGAGGAAACCATTAAATTACATGCCACCACATCATTCAGAGATTCAAACTCAGTAGTAGTGATGGAATACGCTTGGCCTTGATCACGTGGAATTTTCTAAGGTAATTTTCCTTGGATCTTTGGAAATTAATTTTTATAATGCCCCATTTCTCTACAATTGTAGCATTCAACATTGATAACCACTTTATTTCCCATGAAATCATGAGCATGGTGGACTTTTTCACCACACTTGTAATAGACACCCATTCCATTCAAGAAGGTACTAGGGTGTTTCTTACCACATTTACCACATGATATAAATTTTACTTTTACCTTCTTCCCCTTATTTCCATTTCTAGAGTGTTCAACAGATCTCTTCTTCTCTTGATTTTCTTTATAGTTATAAGACTTAGAGAATTCCTTTTCTGTCTTGATAGCACATGAGAAAATATCTTCATATAATGAGAAGGATTGTGGGACTAATGATCGATGGAGAAATGGTTTTTACTCATCAAATAATTGATTTATGTTACTCCTTGAGTTACGTATATAATATGCTACATGCCTTTATAACCTTGTAACATTAGCCTCATACTTTGTGACATTCTCATCCTTGTTTTTCCTCAGAATCAAAAATTGTCTTTCCATATATGATCAATGGTCACTAGGAAAGTAATTTTCTATGAAAATCTCTTTAAACTAGATCCATTCCATATTTGATACTTCTTCATCCTCCATTGTGTTTTGAATTAATCACCACTATTGATCTTCATCTCCTGTGAGCTGATAAATTTCCTTGATGACTTTTTCCCTTTCATTACTCCCTAAGGCACGAAATATTATTTCTCTAAGGAACTTATACATTTCTCAGTAACAAATGGACTTGTAGTTACATTTAATGTTGGTTGTTGTTTCCTCAAGGATCGGTCTAACTTTGATCCTATGTGTTGTGGATGAGGGTGCCTCATATGGGTAAGGTTATTATTCATAACCTGAGTGAGTTGTCCCAGTATATTTATAAGTTGTTCAACAAAAATTGAATCACCAGATCCACTATAATTAGCTTGAGTAGGAGGGGAATCCCTATATTGATTATGCGCCTTCATATAATTTCCATTATTTTTACCAGGCTCCATTTCTAAACAATGGCATACACTATATTAGTTTACGAATCACAATACATAATTCCAGACTAGTTAAATACCTAATATAAATTGAACAGTTTATGGACATAATCCATAAAATTAAAAAAAATTCTTTCAAAAGGTATATACTAATAAATCCTTCATAATGTCTTGTAAGAAAATGTGAATTATCCAAATCATATCCCCCGGGAGTGTCGTAACCAAGAGTGCAGCAAGACCCATTGTCGTGTACTAGGATACCCCGGGTCAAGCCCGAAACTCCATGTCTGAGTTTTCACTCCTAGGTACATCTGTTCTAGATCTGCCTCTACCAGCTCATATCCAGATAGGGATGTATTTCTTAGAAAACTCACAAAATCTCTACATTACCAAAATTATAAGAAGTTATTTTATACTAATCCTCAAAGTCTATCTTAGGGAAAAATTCTCCAATAAAAGTTTTTCTCAATCTAACTTCCAAGTTTTGTACTAAACTTACTTTGATAACAACTGTAATATAAGGCCCCAGCCTTAAAAATTACTCAATCTTGAGTTACTTCAAGAATAAACGTTTAGGATCTATTCAGGTTTAGAGTTTTAGAGAATTAGATCATAAAACATGCATTACATTCTACATTTAAACAAAGTGGTTACATAAAAGATAGTACTCATTTTTCCCATAAACGGAAACATATTTAAAATAAAACATGGATTCTTTCTTGACACATCCTTGACACTATCATCACATCATGTACCTTTCCCTTGACCTATGAAAAACATTTCAAAAACATGGGATGAGCATAAAAATCTAAGTAAGGGATATAAAAGTACAAAAATAAAACATTAGTCCATGTATGAAATCATAATTTACTCATAAAACATAATCATTTTAACATACCTCATCAAATCATGAATAAATCATAGAAATCATAATACATAAATGTAACATGAGGCATTCATAACATTCTTACGTAGGGTGTAACCCTCATGGTTAAGTTTGGAATACCCATCACAATATATTCCCTAAATCTCTTCGGAGAAACCTTAACTTTTAACTCCTTCGCGTTACCAAATGCATTGGAGAGCTATATTGGGCTCACCCAACCTTAGTTTATCTTGGAACCACCCATCTTCTTAATAATTCCCAAGAACCATAACATAATCGTATCACATAAAACATGTATAAAGGAAACATAACATTTCCACTTTTCAATCACAAGATATCAATACAACACATTGATATAAGAACATTATGAAAACCATTTTCAATACCAAAATAAAAGAAAAGTAAAACATGGTATTTATTTTTCATTTAAAAAAAAATTATGACTTGTAGAGGAAGCCGAAACTCAAATAATGGTCACAGCGGCGGAGAAGTTGTTGTCGCCGCATACGTACGAAAACAAAACATTCCCTTTTTTTGTTTAGTAAATGCTTTGTATAAAAAAATATTCCTTTTTTATAAACGTAAAAGTCAAAGGGGTTTACACACCGTATAAAAGAAAGTTGTGTATAAAACAAAATATGCCACAATGAAAGGAGATTGAGATGAAGTCCCATACCTCGAGTCTGACTTGACTCGATCGTTATTTAACATCCTGAATAATAAACATGAGTTAATTTATACATGCTTAATAACATTTTTCCTGTTCATTATTTGTTTTATATCACTTATTAACATGTTGTGAACACTATGTAATTATTTAAGATAATAATGATTGTTTTGTCGATCATTGGTACTTGAGTCAAAAATTAACTCTTTATAATTACAAGTTGTTCATGTGGTAAAATATCTATTATATCCAGAATTATATTAATGATGTAGATATCATATATATCATATATATCTAGTATATACATTCATTTATAATATTACATAACATTTAGAGGTAAGAAATGAAATGCACCATTTATGGAGACGGTAAGTCGCACGTATGCATGAACGCTACTTTCATTTCTATTTCGTATTTTATGGAATGGAATCATAATGATATAAAAGTATATTATAATTCCAGTATTATATCATATATAATATAATTAACTCTATCCTTTATACATCCAACATAAGGCATTAATGAATCAAATCACTTTGAGGGGGTGGTAGTCCGCACTTCCTAAAATGAAGATATCGCGTTTACCCATAATGGAAACCATAATGGTATGACATAAATGAAAAATACAAAAGCTTAAGGAAAACATAAACATATTATATATCATATATAAATATAGTGACATCTTAATTTCAACTTTGAAGGTGTTAGAAGAATATTGAATAATCATCGTTTCGTGATGCAGAAATTCGCCATCCACATAAACAGTATGCTCTTTAACAATTAGATGTAGGTGTGTGTAAGTGTAGCTCGAATAATTCTTATAACAACATCCTAGTATATGGAAGATACTGTTTTTGTTACAAAGGAAATGAATAAAAATATATTAGGGGGTTGGAGAAGCAGAATAAAACAAAAGAACACAAGTGAAGACATTACCTTTAAATCGGGTAACTCCCTTTGGTTTGAACCAAAAGGGTTTCTTGAAGAGCTTCCTGCCTAAGGTACGACTTCTAGGATTAGGAGAGGTATGTGGAGAGAAAAAATGAGCAGAGAATGGCCGATCCAAAGGCTTGATAGGTGTGGGTAAGGAGGTATAGGTGGGGGCCTTTTATAAGAGGAGAGGAGGGGCACTCTTGGAAAGGTATAAAATGTTACTTTATTTTCAAATGAGTTTTGGATTTTAAAGGTCCCACATTGATGTATTTAGAGGATAAGGTGATAAGAGTTCTAAATCCACACATACAATAGGTGTTTGACATGTGTAGGTCTTAGATTTTACATTATCGTTTCATTTTAGTTAAATCGTTAAATAATGAGGTAATTGCTCCATCATCATGGTCTCATATATAATTTAATTTATTTAATATCTAAAAATTCTAAAAAAAACTACTATGATGTAGGAAATATTTTTAGATTACCAATGAATATTTATAGTCCAAGAGATAATTTATTTAGACAAAATTAAAAATGTTTTACTCAGGTGATACATTCTTTGTTATATTTACTTTCTTTAAAAAATAAAAAGATAAAAAGTCATTATCACACAAAAGTGATTCCATGGGGACCCCAAGTATAGAAAAAAGAATCCCATTGTAGGTCATGAAACAACCAGTAGTATTAGGACACATTTTGGTGTCATTTTTTATTATTATGATATTATTTTATTATCCTTAACTACCCGATTACTAATTAATCAAGATAATTAACGATAATTACCGTTGTTACTATTCACAAAGTCCAAAAACAAAAGTCTTAATTACCTAAATTGGATCTTATGATTCCAAATATGGAATCCATTTTACCAAATTCCAAACACATAAATTGAAATAATTAATTTAAAAATAATTCTCTTTGTCAAAACAAATAGCGGGTTTTTTTGAAACAATATCTATGAAATGTTTGGCACTTGTTTATGCCCAATTCCAACGTGAAATTAATTACAATGAACCCAATTGGTTTAAATGGTAAAAATATATTCTAATTACACTTTAAAACCAACTAAAAAGATAATCTAACCATATAATCAAATTAGATGAAAAAGTAGTTTTAATGTAAAATGCAGTATTTTTCACAATTTATTAAAAAATGAACATTGTCAGAAAAATACCAAAAATTTATCCAAAGTAAATTTCAATGTACCAATCATAAATAATAAGTTTATTCTGAAAAATAGAGATTATAAAATTTTCAAAATATTGATTTAAAAATGGTTTTCCATCAAAAGGCGGTAAAATAATCTTTTAAAAATATTAGAGAATTCTATGCTTAAGATTGGATTTATTCCCATTTTAAGCCTCTAAAACACTATCTAATTAATAAATAGACATAGATAAGAATATATATTATTCATTACTTACTTGGGATGTTACATCCTTCCCCACTTTAGGATGTTTCATCCCCATAATTTATTTACTTATCGAATAAGTGAGGGTATTTATCCCTCATTATATTTTCAGATTCCCATGTTGCCTCTTCACTCATGTGGTTTTTCCACAAAACCATTACTTGATGAATCACCTTATTCCGCAACACTTTCTCCTTGTGGTCAAGAATCTGGACTGGTTGTTCCTCATATGATAGATTCTATTCAAGTTGAACTACCTCTGGACTCAAAACATGAGATGGATCTGGCATGTACTTCCTTAACATTGAATCATGAAAAAAATTGTATACCTGAGATAAACTCAGAGGTAAATCCACTTGGTATGAAACTGATCCAACTCTATCCAGAATTTCATATGGTTCAATAAACCTTGGACTTAGCTTTCCTTTCTTACAAAATCACATCACAGTTTTCCATGGTGATACTTTGAGAAAAACATGATCACCTACCTCAAAAGAGAGATCCTTCCTCCTGTTGTCCACATAACTCTTCTGCCTGCTCTGAGCTGTTCTCATTTGTCTCTGTATCAGCTGAACTTTTTTTGCCAAATATTCTACCAATTTTGGTCCCATCAACTTCCTTTCACCCACTTCATCCTAGAAAGCTAGAGTTTGAAACCGCTTCCCATATAATGAATCAAATGGTTCCATCTATATACTAGAATGAAAACTGTTATTATAAGAAAACTCAACCAAAGAAAGATGTTGGTCCCAACTTCTTGATAATCCATCGAACAAGCACGTAGCATATCCTCCAATATCTGAATTGTTCATTCTGACTACCCATTTGATTGAGGATGAAAAGCTGTACTAAAGTTTAATTCATTACCCAACGACTTCTGAAGGCCTTTTCAAAAGTTAGAAGTGAACCTTGGATCACGGTAAAATACAATGGAGAGAGGAACTCCATGTAACCTGACTATCTCTTTAAGATACAAATGAGAATGTTGATCTAGGGAAAAATTATCTCGTATAGCAAGGAAATGAGCATATTTAGTCAAGCGATCAATAATAATCCAGATTGCATTATTACCTCGAGGTGTCTTCAGCAATCCCACAACAAAGTCCATGGATATATTCTCCCTTTTCCACTCTAGTACTGGTAGAGGCTGAAGCATCCCTTTCGGTAACTGCCGCTCTACTTTAACCTGTTGACATGTCAAACACTTCATAGTAAAATTAGCAATATCCCTTTTCATTCTGTCCCACCAGTAATACTTTCAAAGATATCTATACATCTTAGTACTTCCTGGATGAACTGAAAACGGAGAACTATGAGCTTCACATAAAAAATCTCTCTTCAACTGTGAATCACAAGGAACACACAATCTCTTCCCAAGTATCAAAACACAATCATTATCAATGTTGAATTCAGGCAACTTACCCTTCTGAGCTAGATCTACCTTTTTCTGTAACTCGTTGTCTTTCTACTATGCTTGCTTAATTCTGTCTGATAGAGAAGATTTCACTGATACCTGAACCAAAATAGAAGGACATCCTGCACCAACAGCTTCAATGCAAAAGATCATCAAATCCTTAACCAAAGGATCACGTTCCAAACACAACATTGTTAATGAAGAATTACTTTTTCGACTCAAATCATCAGCCACTTTATTTTCTTTTTCCCGGATTGTAATGAATTGTATAATCATAATCTTTGATTAATTCTAGCCATCTACTATGTCTCATGTTTAATTATTTTTAAGTGAATATATACTTTAAAATTTTGTGATCGGTATATATTTCACACATTACTCTATAAAAATGATGCATCCAAATTTTTAAAGTGAAAACAACAACAGCTAATTCCCAATCATGTGTAGGGTAATTTACCACATGAGTTTTCAACTGACGTAAAGTATAAGAAATTACCTGATCGTTCTGCATTAGGATGCAACCAAGTCCTTTCAGTGAAGCATCACTGTAGATAACAAAATCCCCATTCCTGGAAGGTAGTGCCAAAACGGGAGCATTCACCAATCTTTTTTCAGTTCCTGAAAACAATCATCACATTCTTTTGTGCAGATAAACTTAACACCCTTCCGAGTGAGCTTTGTCATTGGATTAGATAACTTGGAGAAATTTCTAACAAACCTTCAATAATAGCTTGGCAAACCAAGGATGCTATGAATCTCAGTGACATTTGTTGGCCTTGGCCATTCTTCAACAACCTTTGTTTTTGTAGGATCAACAGTTATCCCATATTTAGAAACAATGCAACCAAGGAAGGAAATTTGTTTCAACCAAAACTCACAATTTCTAAATTTCCAATACAATTTCTTTTCTTTTAAGGTTTGCAAAATAATCCTTAAATGACTTTCATGCTCCTCTTTACTTTTAGAAAACACCAAAATATCATCAATGAGAACCACCACAAACTTATCCAAGAACTCGTGGAAAATTCTATTCATAAGGTCCATGAATACAGCAGATGCATTTTTTTCCCGAAAGGCATAACTACAAATTCATAATTTCCATATCTTGTACGAAAAGCAGTCTTCAGAATATCTTCTTCCTTTACCTTCAACTGATTGTACCCCGATCTCAGGTCAATTTTTGAAAAATACTGAGCTCCCTAGAGCTAATCAAACAAATCATTGATATGAGGAAAATGATATTTGTTCTTAACAGTGATGTTATTCAAGGCTCTATAATCAATGAAAAGTCTCATAGAACCATCTTTCTTTTTAACAAATAAAACAGGAGCACCCCATGGTGATGTGCTAGGTCGAATGAAACCTTTCTCAACTAAATCTTGCAATTTCTCCTTCAACTCTAAAAGTCCAATTTGAGCCATTCGATAAGGGGGTTTTGAAATTGTCTTAGCATCAGGAACTAAGTCAACGATAAATTCAACTTCCCGATCTGGTATTATTTCAGGAAACTCATCAGGAAAAACATCATGATACTCATTTACCAATGGCACATCATTAATCTGAACAGTTCCATTGTTTTCAACAATATGTGCAAGGTAACATTCATTTCCATCTTTTACAAGTTTCTCGGCCTCTTGATATGTTATCAACAGTAAGGGTTAATTATTGTACAAAAAATGAATGTATTTATGAAATGAAACTTCTTTATCTCTATAGTCAATCTTAGCATGGTAAATAGAGAGCCAATTCATACCCAGAATAACATCAAACTCTACTAGAGGTAAAACAATAAGGTTTGCAAGTAGGTTCTTTCCACGGATAAGGATAGAAAGGTTCTTATAAATTCTTTTTGCCTCAACATTTCACCCTGGTGTTTTTACCACAAGTTCAAGAGTCATTTCTTGAGATGGTATTCCCATTTTACTAGAAACATTTTCAGAGATGAAAGAATGTGTAGACCCCGAATCAAACAACACACTTGCATCATATGAAAAAACAAACAAAGTACTTGATACCACTTCATTTGATGGCCCAAAATCTGCTGAAGTAGTTGTAAAGGATTTCACCACCCCTTTCTGCTTGTAGTCTAGCTGCTTCCAATCACTCGAGCTCTTTGTCGGACACTCGTTTGCATAATGACCCATCTCATTGCACTTAAAACATTTCACTAACTGTAAATCAAATTTGGTCTTACCATCACCCTGATCTTTTTTAGTGCAATCACGAGCCTTATGTCCCATCTTACCAAATCAGTATCACATTCCAGAATTCAGAAAACATTCCCCAGCATGCCTTTTACCACATTTATCACAAACTGGAAACTTAGTTTTCTTACCATCAGACCTTTTTGAATAATTCTTCCCTTTCTCCTGCCACCTCAGTCTCTTCTTCTGTTTGTTGTTATAGAAAACTTGATCATCAGAAAACTCCATTTGCACCTTCTCAGCATATCGAACAAGCTTTTAATAACTTTTGAACTCACAAGAAGCCAATTACCTTCGATATTTTGGCTTTAATCCTGAGTAAAAATGATTGATTTTACTATCAAGGTCTCAGATAAAATTTGGAGCATACCTTGCCAATCGAGTGAATCTCTCTTCATAAGAAGCCACTGAGTCTTCCTCTTGCCTCAATTACTAGAATTGTTTTTCCACCCTATGTAGAACATCCTTAGGAAAATACTTCTCAAGAAACATACCTTTGAATTCATCCCAGTCAAGAGCATCAATCTCATCAGTGCCCCTGATATTTTTAACCATCAACCACCATTGATCTGCTTCACCCTCCAAACGGTAAATTTCAAGACTAACCTTTTGATTTTCTGAACACCCCATGACATCGAAAATCTTCTCCAGTGCTTTAATCCACCCTTCAGCTAGAACATGGTCAGATGATCCTCTGAATGATGGGGGATGTTGCCTCATGAAATATTACACCACTGACAAGTTCCTCTGCGGTTGATCTGGCTGATCTCATGCATGGATACCGCCACCATTTATCTCTTTAGTCAACTGCGCCATTACGGCAACAAACTGTTCAGTTCCAATTCTGACCATCTCAGGATGATGATTTAGAAGGTTATTTCCTTCTGTATGCCTTCCTAGCACTGCTTCCTTGTTTCCTCTGCAGAAAACCATTCTGAACAAACAAGTCTTAGATGAAGCAACATGGTAATCTTAAAATTCTATATCATTTCAATTTGACCATAAAAAAAATATTTTTGGATGATTATTTAATTAGATTTCTAACTCCTAATGTTATCTAAACCGACCTATGATACCAACTATAAGGCCCCAGCCTTAAACATTACTTAATCTTGAGTTACTTCAAGAATACACATTGAGTATATTTTTAGGTTTAGAGCTTTAGAGAATTAGATCATAAAACATGCATTACATTCCATATTTAAACAAAGTGGTAACATAAAATATAGTAATCATTTTTCACATCAAAAGAAACATATTTAAAATAAAACATGGATGCTTTCTTGAAACTTCCTTGACACTATCATCACATCATGTACCTTTCCCTTGACCTCTAAAAAACATTTCAAAAACTTGGGATGAGCATAAAAAGCTCAGTAAGGGATATAAAAGTACGAAAAGAAAACATTAGTCCATGTATGAAATCATAATTTACTCTTAAAACATAATCATTTTAACATATCTCATAAAATCTTGAATAAATCATAGAAATCATAAGACATAAAGGTAAATTTAGGCATTCATAACATTCTTACGTAGGGATTAACCCTCATGGTTGCGTTTGGAATACCCATCATAGTATATTCCCTAAATCTCATCGGAGAAATTTTAACGTTTAACTCCTTCATGTTACCCAATGCATTGGAGAGCTATATTGGGCTCACCCACCCTTAGTTTATCACGAAACCACACGTCTTCATAATAATTCCCAAGAACCATAACATAATCGTATCACATAAAACATGCATACAGGAAACATAACATTTCCACTTTTCAATCACAAGATATCTATACAATAAATTGATATAAAAACATTATGAAAACCATTTTCAATACCAAAATAAAATAAAATTAAAACAAGGTATTTATTTTTCATTTTAAAAAAAAAGTTATGGCTTGTAGTGGAAGCCGAAACTCAAACAATGGTCACAGCGGCAGAGAAGTCGCTGTCGCCGCATACGTACGACAAAAAAACATTCCCTTTTTTGTTTAGTAAACGCTTCGTATAAAAAAAATATTCCTTTTGTATAAAATTAAAAGTAAAAGGGTTTTATACACCGTATAAAAGAATGTTGTGTATAAAACATAATATGCCTCAATGAAAGGATATTGAGATGAAGTCCTATACCTCGAGTCCGACTTGACTCGATCGTTCTTTGACGTCTGGAATAATAAACTTGAATTAATTTATACTTTCTTAAGAACATTTTTCAAGTTCATTATTTCTTTTATATCACTTATAACCATGTTATGAACACTATGTAATTATTTAAGTTAATAATGGTTGTTTTGTCGATCATTGGTACTTGAGTAAAAAATAAACTCTTTATAATTACAAGTTGTTCATGTGGTAAAATATCCATTATATCCCGAATTATATTCATGATGTAGATATCATATATATCATATATATCCATTATATACATGAATTTATAATATTATATAAAATTTAGAGGTAAGAAATGAAATTAACCATTCATGGAGACGGTAAGCCGTACGTACGCATGAACGCTAATTTCATTTCTATTTCGTATTTTATGGAATGGAATCATAATGATATAAATGTGTATTATAATTATAGTATAATATCATATATAATATCATTAACTCTATCCTTTATACGTCCCACATACGGCATTAATGAATCAAATCACTTTGAGCGGGTGGTAGTCCGCACTTCCTAAAATGAAGATATCGCTTTTAACCAGAATGGAAACCATAATGGTATGAAATAAATGAAAAATAAAGAAGATTAAGGAAAACATAAACATATTATATATCATATATAAATATAGTGACATATTAATGGCCACTTTTGAAGGTGTTATAAGAATATTGAACAATCATCGTTTCGTGAGGAAGAAATTTGTCATCTATGGAAACATTATTCTCTTTAACCATTATTTGTAGGTGTGTGTAAGTGTAGCTAGAATACTTCTTATAAAAAAAATCCTATTATATGGAATATACTGGTGTTGTAACAAAATAAATTAATAAAAAGAGTTTATGGGGTTGGATAAGCAAAATATAACAAAAGAACACAAGTGAAGACATTACCTTTAAATCGGGTAACTCTCTTTGGTTTGAACCAAAAGGGTTTCTTGAAGAGATTACTGCCTAAGTTAAGGATTCTAGGATGAGGAGTTGGATGTGGAGAGAAAAAATGAGCATATCTTGGCTGAGCCTAAGGCTTGAGAGGTTTGGGTAAGGAGGTAGAGATGAGGGCCTTTTATAAGAGGAGAGGAGGGGCACTCTTGGAAAGGTATAAAATGTTAGTTTATTTTCAAATGATTTTTGGATTTTGAAGGTCCCACATTGATTTATTTATAGGATAAGGTAACAAGAGTTCTAAATCAACCCATAAAATAGGTTTTTGACATGTGTAGGTCTTAGATTTTACATTATCTTTTCATTTTAGTTAAATCGTTAAACAATGAGGTAATCACTGCATCACCATGGTCTCATATATAATTTAATATATTTAATTTATAAAAATTATAAAAAAATACTATGATGTAGGAATTATTTTTAGATTTATAGTGACTATTTATAGTCGAATATATAATTTATGTAGACAAAATTAAATTTTTTTTACTCAGGTGATACATTCTTTGTTTTATTTACTTTCTTTAAAAAATAAAAAGATAAAAAGTCATTATCACACAAAAGGGATTCCATGGGGTCCCCAAGTTTGTAACAAGGAATCCCATGGTCAGCCATGACACAACCAATAGTATTAGGACACATGTTGGTGTCGTTGTTTATTATTATGATATTATTTTATTATCCTTAACTACCTGATTACTAATTAATAAAGATAATTAACGATAATTACCGTCCTTACTATTCACAAAGTCAAAAAACAAAAGAGTCTTAATTACATAATTTGGACCTTCTGATTCCAAATATGGAATACATTTTACCAAATTCGAAACACATAAATTAGAATTATTAATTTAAAAATAATTCCTTTTGTCAAAACAAATAGCGGGTTTTTTTGAAACAATATCTATGAAAAGTTTGGCACTTGTTTGTGACCAATTCCAAAGTAAAATTAATTATAATGAACACAATTGGATTAAATGGTAAAGATATGTTATAATTAAACTTTAAAATCAATTTACAAGTTAATTTAACCATATAATTAAATTAGATGAAAAAGTAGTTTTAATGTAAAATGCAGTATTTTTCACTATTCATTAAAAAATGAACATTGTCAGAAAAATACCAAAAATTTATCCAAAGTAAATTTAAATGTCCCAATCATAAAGAATAAGTTTATTTTGACAAATAGAGATTATAAATTTTTTAAAATATTGATTTAAAAATGGTTATCCATCAAAAGGCGGTATAACAATCTTTTAAAAATATTAGAGAATTGTATGATTAAGATTGGATTTATTCCCATTTTAAGCCTCTAAAACACTATCTAATTAATAAATAGACATAGATAAGAATATATATTATTCATTACTTTATTGTGATGTTACATGTAACACCCCGAACCTAGTTACTCATAGTTTGTGCATTATTACAAAATATTTTCATGAACATAAGGGATCAAATCTTGAAAGACTAATAAGTTTAGTAGCCTTGGATGTACTAGATACAAACATAAGTTTTAAAATACATTATGAAATGAAAAACAATAAAAAAATTTCTTCTTTGAACACATTAATCACCCTTATACCATCCTTGTAGTTCGGCCATAATATACTTCTTCGCATCCTGGAAAAAATAAAACATAGAAAGGGATGAGCTCAGGTGCTCAGTAAGGTTAAAAATATTCCAGAAACTATCATAAATAAGCATAAAAATTAAATGCAATGTATAAGACTAAAACACAACCTTTTTTAAACTTAAACTTCAATATAATATGGAAAAGATAAATCAAATAATTCCATTTACATATTCACATGGATATTCTACTAGTCGAATAATCACATGTAATATCAATATCAAATTTCATAATGATGGAATGCATAATTCCTGACATCATAACCACATAGTCAATGACTCGTGACAAGAATAAAAAAAATAATTTTTATGGCCTTGTTCCAAGACACTAGTTTGTCTCATGAGACCTACCGATGCATCGAGGAGCTATAACGGGCTCCACTGGTCACTTACTATGTTCAATGCATTCCTCATATAAAAATGTTGAAACATAACATAAACATTTATACTAAAACTAGCATACGAAATGTTAATACTTTAACCATAAACCTTTAATAGTATAAAAAGAACACATCCAAATTCAAATATATCACAAAAACTTAAATACAAAATGGAAGATTGTATCATAATAAATCAACTTCAAACAAGTGTAAAATCCATCAGTGGATGTTGATATAGATGAAATCAATATTATTTGAGAGAAAAATCTCTTTCTATTTTGAAATATTTTAAAATTCAAATAATTATAAAATAGAAAGTTTATTTTTAAATTATTCATATAATCTTTTAAGGGAAGCTTCAAAGGTGTTATAGCAGCAGAAAATACCCGGACTCGATGTATATGTTAAAAAAACATTCTTTCCATAATTTTGTCGAAAAGTTCGTAAAGGACCTTGTTTAGAAAACGAAAAAAATATTACTTTATAAACATTTTATAAATTTTAGACAAGGGAATAAAGGATTTGAATAACAAACTACACCAAGACGTGGAGATAGTAAGCCATACATACGCACGTATGGTGACTATTCATAGGATGGATGGAATAATGAATATAGTTCTACCATACTTATAATAACAGAAAAATATGAATAAGGTATATGATTTATTATTTTGATATGGAAACAACAAAGAAAGGGGAAGTGGAAGACGAAAAAAACATTGAAAGAGTTGATGAAATTATTACATCTTCTTCGAGTGCTTTCATTTGATTTGATCAAAAGGGATCTTTAGGCTAGTTCTATGATCAAGGAAAGGACTCTAGGTTGAAGATAGGGTAGTTGTTAGTATATTTGAGCAAGGGTTGGCTGAGACAAATGGCTTTGGAGGTGTGAAATTAAGAGAATGGGAATTACCCTTGAAATATTAATTTATTATACAATAATATTCGGTTTATAATGGATCTAAAATGATTTATTTCGAGTATAAGGTGGGGATTGGTCGACAAAATATCAATCAATAGGTTTTGGATAGGTTTAGGTCACCATAATAGCCTTATATTATAGATTTAACTCTAAGTTAAATATTTTAACTTTTACAACGTATTCTTTTATTTTTATATTACATCGTTAAAAAACATATGATAAAATGCTGAGAGAACCCCATGTGGTTCATTAATGAAATATATATTATTATATAAATCCTTTGGCTGAACATTAGATTTTTAGTAATATTATATCAATTAATAATATTGTATTAGTTTTAAAAACTCATTTATGTCAATTTCAACACTATTTAGTATTTGTTTTTTTTGAAATTCATAATAACATTATAAATTTGAAATAAAATTATTTAATCAAACCTAACATGTCATATTAACCTATAAAATTATTCTAATACATCAAAAGTCTCAATTTATAATTAAATTAATATTTATAATATCAATTATTTTAATCTTTCAATAATATGGTAATTACCGCATCATCATTGTGTCATAAATAAATTTAAAGATTTAATGTTTAAAATTATAAATAAATACCATTATGTAGGAAATATTTTTATATTTCTTATTAATATTTTTTGTTGAATTTATCTTATGTATAACCCTATATTAAAAATGGTTTAGTTATTAAACTTTGAATTTAACACTTTTAAATATTCTTCAAATAAAATAATAATAAATGTACTAATCTAATCCAAGTGGACCAAAAAGAATAATATTTTATTCCTAACCTTGATTTTAGTTGCAATACACTTATCTAATAAAATTAGGACACGTGTTAGGGTATTTATAATATCATTTTTGCCGTTAATTACCCCATTTAATTGTAACCACGGTAAATAAAATCCAAAAGTTACTATTCACCAAAAATTATTTTTATCCTGTTGATATAAATTGCACATACTGATGTCAATAATGTCTCTCAGTTTTTAAAATTCATTTCACAGAAGCGGTAAAATTACTTTTTACGCAAATTTTCTAATGTGCCTAGAAGGTGGGGAAACGACGTTAAAAGTTCAATAAAATTTTATACATCTAATCTTATTATAAAATGACTCCAATGAATTACATTGAACTAATATAGGTATTATTCACATATTTTTACTTTAAAATAAATTTCAATAGAAATAATTATTATTTAAATAAAAGTCGATTTTAAATAATAACACAGTGTTTTTCACAATTCATCAAAAATTGAATGTTTTCAGAAAAATTCCAAAAATTAACCCTAAGATAATTTCAATATTCCAAATCAAAATATGAAGTACATTTTAAAAAATAATATTTATAAAATTTCACAGTATGTATTACTATTCATAACAGCTAGTTTGATTGGTCATGGTGCGTTAGAACTCAAATTTGCGTACAACGCAAGCTATTTCATTATTCAAAGAGAAGCATATCGTGGATTATTGGGGGTATTATAGGTAAAGTTTGAGGAAGCCATCCTACACTAAGGTACTCAAAAAGATGGATCCAACATGTCAGAAACTCTGTTTATAAAGAGTGATAACCTTTATCAACTTAAAGAACGCCTAGGGTCACGCTCATCTTCCAAGCCACTCCTGAGCCACTCAGATATCAATGATAATCCTACCACCCCTACTCCTTGGAATGAAATTATTGATAAGTTGTCATGTTGGGAATATCAATTAGAGGAGTCTCTGGCCAAACATCAAAAATATATGTTTCTTGTGAGAGGAATAATAGCAAGGAATGACATACCAGTGATGTATTTTCCCACAATGACTTCTCACTTTGACATAAAAATAGAGTTGCCTAAGGAATGTGTGCGTAAAATTCACCCTAATACATGGAAAAATCTTCTCCAATTAAAAAAAATTCTTTCCCTATAAAGGGTGTATAGACCATTTTAACATATTAGGATAGCTTTTCCATCTAATCAACTTATAAAACCTCCCATCTGCATTCCGAAAACAATCATAAAGGCGAAAGAAAGATCTGGAACTAGCCTGCCTCGACACACTACACAAGTCATGTTGCCTAAATAGTGACAAACCATATAGAGTTCATATCTAGGGATGAGAAGAATATGGAGCTCTACATTTCATCCAACGTTCAATCCAGCAGACCTCATAAAAAATTAAATCTTTCAATGTCTGTACCCAAAAGAAATCATCAAATGAAATACCTACTTAAGAAAGGTGGAACACTCAACAAGAACCATCCATGAGTGTGTTTTATAGTTGTTAGGTTTGATGAGATAAAACCATTGAGAAGCTTCTGACTCCAAACATTGAAAACATCCAAAATGATTCTCACCTCAGGGAATCCAATCAAAGAATAATGATCATGTCTTTAAAAGAAAATAAATCCCATGCAAACCCAGTTCTATACCCAGATCACACCCATGTAGGAGTGCATGAATTCAAGAAGGTGGAAATAGAAGTAGCTACTGCCACAATACAAGAACAACCACAACCTGTAGGGATGGGGGCATTATTAACTCAAAATTCTCGTGTAAGACCAATGAATCTTGTCCATTACACATCAATAGAAGAATGAGAGAAACCCAAAACCATATGGTTGGGGGTATTTTTACCTCAAATCCCCACAAAACAGACGTCTGTATTCTCCCATATTGGAATAATGATGAGCAAGGAGGTCACCCATTTGGTCCTATCTCATGGTTTATACCCCCTAGGATGAAGGCATATTGTGTGGTCATATCAGGGCTCTGTTCTGGTCTATCTTCACCACGAAATTCAAAGAATACCAAATAATGGATGGAGAATTTCCAAAAAAATACATAGAAAACTCTCTTACCATTCATCATCAGGTACACCAACCCCAATGCAGTATGTTTTAGTGAACATGGTGGGCGTCAGTTCCAAGTAACTCATATAAATTGTTACAAATGGAGAGAATTCAAGAGAATATGGTTCCCTCTTGGAGGCGGCCCACGTCAAGCCTGATGGTGTGCATACATGGAACCAGAGAGCTGCCCTATATTTTGGTGAACCCTCAGCAAACCCATTACTACATCCCTCACGAATCCCCATAAAATGGAAGAAATAATCCCAGGTCATCTATGACCCACCACCTCAACCCCCTAAGAATGTCTCTCTCATGCTCGAGGAATGATTCAACATGCAGGAGGTTGAAATGAAAGAGATTAGGTGAATAAATGTTGAGCTACATCGAGGAAGTTACCTTTCCAGGTGCGCTCCTCAAGTGTAATAGCAACAGGTTATCCAAGAAGAGGTTCCACTGCCACATACACTCATCTTGGAAAATGAAACTAGGCTCAGATTCTCGTCCAATATAGGATCAGGACCATCATTATACATGAATCCGTCCCCAAACGTATATCAAGACTTCCCTCCACTGGGGAAGCAACCAGAATATATCCAGGAAATCCCAAAAAGGATACCCCGAGCTAGGTATCTGCCCTAAATTCTAGCAGTGATGACATGTCAAGGTTTCCCCCTACTACACGAGACCAAGAACAAGTCTGGAAGGATATGCCTCAAGGGATCTTGAATACCATAGAGAAATTGACAGCTCCACTAGAAACCATGGAAGGGTGGAATGCTCAGATCTAACAAAATTAAAAACTTACCCTGATTGGTTGAGCATTGTTCCCGTATCTACAAACACCGGGAACCTCGTATTCCCAATGTTCAACAGCTCAAGAGACCCTAAACAACATCTAATTCACTATGACTATTACTATGAACCCATGATGAGAACCCCAAAGTAACACAAATTTGCGAAACTCAGGTGATCTTTATGAACTCAATAGGGTTTATACTTTATGTGGTACACTAGTATTCTAGCTAACTCAAACAAAAGCTAGAAGGACCTCCAGTTATAGTTTCTTTTCCACTTCAGTTCAACATTTCCTAAGACAACAGTTAGTGATTTCATAAACTGAAAGCAGTAAGAGAATGAAAGAGTTTCAAACATCACCATTATATAGAAATTCCTAACTTACTTTCTAAACCAGCCACTCCCCCTGAATTAAATTCTCGCTCTATGAATCAATAATATTTGTGATAAATTATGGACTCCAATCATCCCAACGAAGTACACAAGTGGGTTATGAGATTTCTCCACCATTTCATAAAGGATAGAAGACTCCTTACAGTGGAAAAATCTCAAGTCCTGAGTGGCTATTAGAAAAAGAATAGAAAAAGTTGAAGCAGATTCTATCATTATTAAGGCACCCCGACACTAGCTCTAGTTGTGAGGCCTCCACCAAACTATGCAGGACCCCCTAGATTCCAACAACCACCCTCTCCACAGCAAGATGAGCGAAGGGGTGCCAAAAAAATTAGTTCGTGGAATGAAGATATAATGTCTACTTGTTTTGAGATGACCAAGTCTGTGCCTAATTCATTGACTCCATGAATTGAAACTTTCTACAGCTACCAGATCCAATGTGATCTATTTATTTAGGCCTCAATGACTATCCAAATTATTTCCCCTACCATAGAATATTAGGACACACCATCCATGAGTGCTTCATCTTCAAGGATCTCCTGCAAAAGATGGTTGATTTTGGACAAGTAAGGTTGGGTCTTCCACCAACACAAGTGGGGTATGTATCCACCTTAGAACAATTAGAGGAAGAGTAGTGGTAAACTATGTATAAAAAAAGTAGAAAAAATTTGATACCTAGAAGATATGAAAAATAGTCAAATATGCTCATGTCAACCTCTATGCACAAATGAGGCAACCAACCATGCCCCCAATAGATCCTGATTCAACACAACCATCAACCTTAGCCCCACAATCTTCCGAGGGTGGAAATGTAAGAAAGCATGAGCCTGCACCAAATTTGAAACCGGTATCAACAATTTCAGACTTCATTGAAGAAAACATAAAATCATGGGCCTCGACCTGCAAAATAAGACAATGTGAACCACCCCACCAAATGGGAAAATGGGAACCACCCCACCAAATAGGACACCATGCACCACCCCACCAATGGGACAATAGGCACTGCCCCAAAAACGATAGCATCAGAAGAAGGTAGGCATAAATAATTCTTGTTGGATCAAGAATTGATCTTCCACTCCATTAATTCCATTCAATTAAAGGACCCCTTCCTTAATAGTGACTATGGTTACAGACCTGAATTCCCCACATCCAAACAGTGTGATTAAGGTAGAGGCCATGGAGGCTGAGGGTTTCTAGAATTTTTTTATCATGGAATGAGTAAAATTCATGGCCACGCCTTAAATCATGTTAATTTTTCGAAAACTCATAAAAGAATCCTCTAGCATACACAATAGGAACTGAAGTGTTTCCTTACCAATTCTAGAATAAATCTGATCCCAATCAACATGGAGAATCCTTCTAAGGAAGAAAAAAAGTATAATATCCTTAACCATGTAGGTCAACTAGTTCAGATGAATCCAAAAAGCATGGGAGCACAATCAGTTCCCATCCTAGAGGTCAACCCATCCACCTCTAGGGCTCATGTCCCTAAAGCGCCCATGAAAGAGAATTCCATTTCCAATAATCATTGGACTTTAGAGTATAAATATGATATTTTGAAGTATCTATCCTCAATACTTGAAAAATATATCGATCTTGGATTCATTGAATCTATCATCAGACCTTAGGGATGCACTAATGAAGATTTACAAAGTCCTCAGGAATTCATGGCTGAAGTAGTAGCTACCAAAGTCTATCAGATGGAGGCCAATCCCAAAGAATTCTATGCTACCATCTCCTTCATAGATCATGATGAATATTCCATCAGAAAGGGACACATAAAACCCTTATATGTTTCTGGAAAGATAAATGGAATTGATGTCTAGAAAATATTCATCGACAATGGCTCTGGAGGTAACCTTCTCCTGCTGTGAACACATCATTGGTTGGGCTATGATGAGGACAGTCTGACACCCAACACCACAAATTTTCTGGGATATGAAAAATGTCAGCAGAATACATTGGGACAAATCAAGCTTTAAACTTGTCTTAGTGACCTCTTGTATGATTCAATTTTTATAGTAGTGCAGAAAGGTATAGACTTAGACGTCTTATTGGGGAGGCCCTAACTGCACAAACATGTTGTGATTCCCTCATAATATCATTAGTGCATTAAATATTAAACTAATTGAAAAAATAAGACATTTCATTTTGAAAAATCCCCATTCAAATTCTATGAGTTTCATTACATCGATTCTGGGTTCTATGAACCGAAATAAAAGTAGTCTTTGGCCAACAATGTTGATTAGATCACCCCACCAAATGGATTGGTAATGGATAACACTAATCCCCTCAAAATTCTTGGGGAAGAGTATGTATTACCCCTCAATCAGTTCATGTGTATAAGTTTAATATTATATGTGGAATCACCCATATATAAGATCTCCATTATGGCTGCCAATTCCAAGAATGATGAAAAGCGTGATAACCCCCGTGATGATGGTGAGGGATCAAATAAAAATTCTCTCATCCCATACTCAGGGAAATATACAATTCACTACCTACTCACTAAGGCAGAAGATGATGTCCTGTCATAAAAAAAGTGAGGAAACTCCTCCACCCCCCATTACATCCTCTGTAGAAAAACACCGTAGTCAGTCGGGAAAAAAGGATCTATTTTAGCTTTTAGAAATCAGAGTTGTGATTCCTCTCCAAATGATGGATAGTTAATCTAGACAATTTTGCCTTCATTAGAAGAGGAATATGATGATAAAGAGGATCATGAAGAGGATGAAGAAGCATCATAAGAAGAAGATCTCAAAGATTCCCCTCCCACATTTGAAGAAGGTGTCTCCACCAACAATCAATAAACTTAGGGATATAAACATGGGAAAAAAAGATGACATGTGGCCCACTATGATTAGTATGAAAATGAATTTTGAGGAATAATAGTCATTACATCCTTCCTAAAGAATAATCGAGATGTTTTTTCTTGTAACTATACAATCATTCCAAGCCTTGATCCTCAGGTTGCCACTCATCACCTGGGTCTATCGGAAGACCATCGTGGTTACAAGTAGGCTTCCAGAAGGACCCACTCGACACATGCTTCCAAAATAGAGGATAAAGTTGACAAGATAATCAAATATAACTTTTTTTAGGAAGTTTAATATCAATTATGACTGAAAAAATTGTCCCTATCAAAAATAAGAATGGATAGACCAGAATCTGCATTGACTTCTGGGACCCTAATGGGAATTTCTCAAAAGATGATTTCCAAGTCCCGATCACTGAATTTCAGATCAATATAACCACTAGATATGAGGCCCTCTCCTTCATGGATGGATACTATGGAAACAACAAGATCCTAATGATTGGAGATGATAAAGAAGCCACTATTTGTAGGGCCCCGATAGATTACTCTATTATAAGGTGATGACCATCAGTCTGAAAAATGTCAGTGCTATATATCAATGCACCATAAATATCATTTTCAAGGCATTACTGGGAATATTCTATGAGTGCTACGTCGAATGTCGGGTGGTTAAATCACAATAGCGCTTAAACCACCTGAAAAATCATGAAATTGTCTTTATTAAACTACGATAACATAGTCTAATGATGAAACCCCGGAAGTGTGGTTTTGGCGTTACCTCTGAGAAATTCCTCAACTTCACCGTATGCCATTGCGACATCAAAATCGACCCATAGAAGACCAAATCCACCCTTGGAATGTCATCACCTCGCAACCTCACTGTGTTGAGGGGTATCTAGGGGCACCTGACCTACATTTGACACTTCATAGCCTTCCTTACAAGTAAGTGTTTTCCTTTCATAAGGCTAATGAATAAAGGGGTCACATACCATTGGGATAATGATTTTCAAGAAGTATTTGACAATATTTAAATGTATATCCTAATCCCACTGGTGCTAATGCTTCCAGTTGAATAAATACCACTGATTTTTTATATGACCACCTTGGAACAATCACTAGGATCCTTTCTCATATAGAAGAATAATGTCAGCGGTGAAAATAGTCTCTATTACATCAGTCGAACAATGATTGATGTTGAGACTCAATATTCATGAATATAAAGGAACTACATAGCCCTAATCTTTGCGGTTGAAAATATCAGGCATTACTTGCAGCACCACAAATTCCATTTGTTCTCTCACTACAACCCACTAAAGTATATCCGTAGTAGTCCTATTCTAACTAGATGCCTATCATAGTGGGAGGTCATCCTACAACAGTTTGACATGCGGTACATTCCACATAAATCCATCAAAGGGAAGACATTAATAGATTTACTAGAAGAGCACCCCTCAGCCGAAATAACCCCATTGGATACTGAACTTTCTGATTAAGAAGTATTCACTATACATGAAGGACCCAGGCATAGGGAATGTACTTTGACGGTGCATCTAGAATCCCAAAAAAGAAAAGAATAGAGGACCCCAAGCTCAATAAAGTGGGGATAGTAGATCTACTAATATCTATAGAGAAGGAGGTATTGCATTAATCCTTCCTACATTTAGAGGGTTGTACAAATAATGAAACAAAATACCAGGACCTCATTGTAGGCCTACAGCTAGCACTTCATGCACAAGCCAAACCCCTGAAGTTAAAAGGTGATTTAGAGCTTTTTATCAAGAAATTTAATAGTGACTAAGAAATTAGGAAAGAATTATTGGTTTCTTTGATGAGCCTTGTTTGAGAGATGATGGAAGAATTCCCATCAGAACCAAAAATGACTTATGTCCCACGATCAAAATAATTATACGGGAAATGCATTGGGAAAAGAAGCCAAAACCCTGGTTGATCCGGACCGAGATGAAACATTCATCATCATTTCCCATCATCGAATGTTCTTGTCATTCATTCCGAAAAAACTCAGTAAAAATCAATGAGACTAGCCACATTTTTGAGCCTTATGGCCACACCACCATCTAGATTACTCCCACTGAAAATTACCTTCAAAGGTGAGAACTCTAACCAGATAGGGCTGGAATAGAACATATTCAGAGGTGTGTAGTCAATTTGGTTTTGTACGATGGTTTAAACCAAGAAAAGGTTCACTACAAGAATGACATTGACAAAGTCCTTCACAGGTTCAACGATAGAGAAGATACTGCTATCATCATGAATGAAGTGCATGCCAAAACATGTGGACCACACCAATCTATAGCCAAGATCTCCCATAAAATTCAACGTCCTGAATACTATTGGGCCACTATGATACGAGATTGTGACACATTTTCCAATAATTTCCATCCCTTCCATGTTCATTCCAATTTCATTCACCAACCCAAGAACTACTTTGCATAGCTAAGTACTCCAGGCTATTTTTTGTATGGGGTATGGATTTCATGGGACAATATCCTACCACCACAGCCAGAAAATTTAAGATCATTCTCATAGTAACCGACTACTTCTCTAAATGGGATGAAGTTGTACCCCTTAAAGAGGTCGGGTAAAGAAGTATCGCTAGCATTATGAAACCCAACATCATCAACAAATTTGGTGTCCCTCATACAATACTAATAGAAAATGGGACCAACTTCTTCTCTGTTGAGTTGGACAAGCTATAGAAGGAGTATGGATTCCAAGACAATTGTTCATCCAGCTACTATGAAGAGGACAATGGGAAGATAGAGGCTTTTAAAAAGTCTCTAACAAATATACACTAGAAGATGGTAGACAAGGACAAGAAATTGTGGCCGTAAAAGATCCCCCATGCTTTATAGGGTAGTGGACCATGACCCACACTACCACCCAGGCAACCCCGCACTCACTAGTAAATGGGATAAATGTGTTTATTCCCATCAAAGTTCGAGTTCCATCATTCCGCATTGTTTTTTGTGATCAACTGTACTTGGATGAGCAATCCCAGAAATAGTTTGATGAGTTGGAGCAACTAGATGAGAAAAGGTTAAACACTTTTCACCATTTGGAAATATACCAATATCAAATCGCATGAGCCTTCAACAAAAAGTATTATCTTCAGTCATTCCCCCAAGGAGAGATGGTTTTGGTCCTCAGAACCCCAATGATACTCAAGAAGAAACCCCCAAATCTAGATACAAAATGGGAGGGACCATATGACATACATAATTTCTTCTCTAATAGAGTATATTCCTTGATATCAATGGATGAACAACTCTTCACAGCACCCAAAAATTCATGGTTTCTGAAGAAATACTTCGCATAATAGCGACACATACATCCTACATATATGACATAAAACTACACAACAATATAATAGTTCTTATCTCATGATGTGAAACTGCATGATCATTTTTGTCATTCCCGTATAGTGTTAAACTGCATGTCAAAAATCATCATTGCTCTATGACACTAAACTTCACAGAATCTTTGTCCTAACCACAAGATGTTAAACTGCATGGTAGGTATTGTGTTCCCGCTAAAAATCCAAAATGTATAAATCAAATTCATGTGAGGAAAATATAAAAATACCCTCCCCCTTAATGTGGATAGGTCAGACCAACATAGGAAGCGAATTCTATAACTATGTATGGATTGATTCTTGCCCTTATAGGATACATAATGTCACCTCGACCCTTGATCTTGGCCCAAACATCACATGAAACATAATTACCCTGTTATATCCTCTATCACCCCATACTATGAGGGAAATCCTCGTTGCTCTTTGTTTCTCACATAGAGTATAACTCATTTCTGATTATGATCGATGGTAAGGGTTCCCATGTGTAAAGAAATCATAGTCGAATATGATAGACCTGAAACCCATAGAGGATGAAACAAAAATGACCCTACACCTATGCTGGATTCAGATTGGTATAAGTAGCATATTGTGTATAGAACTATGTATGGATTGATTCCTGCCATTGCAAGATATGTCGTGACACTCGGATTTAAAATCTGAACCTAGCCACCAATCAAAGAAAAATTCCCTCTCATTTCTCAAAACATTGACTCAGACTCTATAAGAAACATCTAGAACTACCTATGGGTTGATTCCATCCCTTTCAGGATGCATAGTGACAATATGATCATTCATCCTATCCCATCCATCAAAACATGATAAAAATTCCCCCTCCATATGAATTTACTGGACCTATACAAAGAAGGAATCTACTAAAACTATGTATGGATTGATTTCTATCTCACTGGGATATGTAGTGATGCCCAAATCTCATATCCCTATTCAGACATCATTAAAAACGTCTTCCCCTCATTAGGAAAAGACCATAACATTATAGGAAGGATATGTCCCGAACTACCTATGGATTGATTCATGTCCCTGTGGGATACATAGTTACACCTTGACCCCAAATCTTCACACAACCACCAGGAAACAAAAATTCCCCTTTCTATATGAATGGGCCAAACCTATTTAGGAAATTCCTATTTATAAGTACATATGGATTGATTTCTTCCCATAGAGGATACATAGTGATGCCCAGATCATCCATCCTTGTCATGCCACCATTTAAAACAAAAAATTCCCCTTCCTCTAGGTATATGTTAGACTAGCATAGGGGAATCCAAGAAAGGTCCCCACCACATTACATTAAACTGCAAGGTTCCTCAAGAATCATGTGTGGACCGATTCTCGGTGTTATGAGGTCAAAAACATGCCCCCAATTTCCTATACAATTAAATGAAAAGAGATGATAGAAATTACATGTCTGAATTTTGGCACCCAGAAGGAGTCAAAAGAGAATACTTCCCCCTACATATGAGTTAGATCTATGTAAAATCTTCCATAGTTCATGGGTAATCATAGTATGAATATTTCTTATATTCCCATACACAACTTTCTTATCCTTAAAACTTCATATTTCAGGAATGTTTTGGTCCCCATAAAAAATCATGAACATTGGAAGCGGAAAGCCAGTGTCTTACAAGAACTTTTGTTTGACTATGCACATCATACCCCAGTGACTTTGCATATGTTTTCTTCAAATGGCCCTGTTAATCAATTGAAAATACATCCTTTGGAGAGGCTTTTCCTATTTTTATACATCCAATGGATACCAAGACCCATTCCATTCCTCTTGATCCACAGTCCCTAGAGGCTATGGTTTACACCTTTTATCATCGCTCATGTCGAAGGAATACCTGAATATCCCAACCATGATTTAATCAATGATATTTATGGTCCTTGTGAAAAGTTGTCTCTACAAAATGACGGTAAACTATGTTTCAAATTTCCTTATTACATGATGTTAAAATGCAAGGCCAGAAGTGTCCCGACTGCATGGCATTAAACTGCACCACACAATGAAAATGCTTAGATTCTTATCTTGGATCAACCTCATCAAATAAAATAATTTTCCTTCCTATGTATGGGATAGAACTCTGCAAGGAAAATTATTTAGGAATCCTACATGACTTGGTTTCCCCTTGATATATGTGTGGTAGACTCGAATCCTATGATCCGAACTCATCCACAAAAGTATTAAAATGTCTCCTTCTATTTATATGAATTGAATCAAAGTATAGAATCTATTGACAAGTCATATTTTTAGGGCTTCTCATGGGTAATCGTATTTCCATTCTTTAATGTTGGTATTACCTTATGTCCACCCCATATGATGATAAATCTTGTGTAATTCATCCTTGCTACATGACGTTAAACTACACAATGTTGGTATAAGAATTAAACATTGCCTACCATCGATTATGCCATTATTAAGTGGTGATTTGAAATCATTGTCATCTATTATTTATCACACCAAGCATAGATCATGTGATATTAAAGAACTAAATAAGAGATCCACCATGGTGTCATAGAAAATTAGTCTAGGATATTGGTCCTAGATGTACAACCATAAAAGGAATGTTATGGTTCCCCTCCCTATAAGGAACCCCATGTCCTGGCTATACAACGTTAAGATGTAGGGTATACCAAATATGAAACAGATGCATCACCCTATGTATGAGCTAGATCTATATTGGGGATTACTTGATCACACAGGTGAATCACATCCCAAACATTTCTAATGTATATGAATAGACTCCTTCCACACATCAAAATTCATTATTTGAGTAATCTCGAATCCCCATAACCCTCCATGGTCATTGAAGATGGATGACTAGTGTCCTGTGGACACTATTGGTTGACTATGCACATTATGACCTAGTGGATCTACATATGTTTCCTACAAAACAGCCATCAATCAATGAAAGATTCATCGACAGGAGAGTCACCTCTGACCTCAGTATGCATAACGGCTCCCAAGTCCCATGAGATCCCTCCAGATTCAAGAACCCTCAAAATCATGGTTTACATACTCTTTGTTACCCACATTATAGATATATCAAAACATCATAGCTAGATTCCCCTCCATTTTCTAAATTCTTCTACAAAATAAATATTCCCCATCCATATGCGCTATGTTGATCCACGTATGAAAATAAAAATTCCCCCACTTATTTCCAGTTTTCCCAATAAAGTTCGTCCAATTAAATTTCCCCTTTAATTATTAGGTGCACCCCCTTCCACAAGTCACACTCTATGACTAGAAAGGTATGAATCCTCATAATATTTCATGGCTATTGGAAATGGAAGTTCAGTGTCCTATGGACACCTTTGTTTGACTATACACACCATTCCTCAGTGGATCTGCCTGTGTTGGTGACAGAGAAACTATCAACCAAAGATGAAGTCATCCCCATGAGAGTGCTTTCCTGTTTCTGTACACCCGAATGATATTTATGTCCCATATCACTCCCTATATTTGAAGACTCCCTAGATTACAATTTAAATAATTTTTCCTTTTAAAGTTCCTAAAAATAATGAATATTTCTGGTCAAACTGTTTAATCACTCTACCATATTTTGGTCAGAGTAGAATGACTCCGCAAAACATGATGTCTAAGCTGTACACCGTTAAACTACACCATAATTCAACACTCCCTTATAGAATAAAAGTTTGTGTGGGAGTGGTTTTTCATTAAAAGCTGACACAAATGTCCCTAATAATTTCAGACATCATACCACAGATAGGCCACCCACTATAGTATTCTAGCCACAAAACAAATGCAAAATTCCAATAAATCTCCCAGGCCATCAAAAATGGAAGGCCAATGTCATGAGAACACCTTCTTTTGACTATTCACTTCATTCCTTGGTGGCTCTGCATATGTTTCTTATATAACAACCAATAATCAAAGGAAAATTCATCCTCAAGAGAGTCCTTTCCAACCTCTGTATGCCTAAAATGGCTCCCAAGCACCATATACATCCAAAAATCACAAATTAAGGGTCAAGAAAAATCCCTCATTCATGTTTGAGAGTTATTAGGACATTCTTGACTGATGAATCCCAAATTTGGGACCCTTCCACATCAATTTTGGTCAAATCTATTTGACCTAAAACATTAGTAATAAGTCTTATTTACAAGACTGTTAACCTCCAACAAAAAAGACCCAACACTCTCTAGAGTGAAAACCCGCAATGTAAAACCCTAGATAAAATCAAAGTATCATCTCGTTAATCATATAATATGTATGGTTTTGGAAAAAAATTCTGAGAAATCAAAAAATCAAATGAGACATAAAGCTTGATGGGTTAAAAAACATCAAAGGGTGGCCTATGAAAAAGTCATGATGTACTTACTATGCTTATACCAAATAGTATTAGGGAAAAATTAGGGAAATAATGAAAAAATCAAAAAGATTGTTAGGTTTTCCATGTAACCCAAGAAATTTCCAAACTACACATTTTGAGTCTCATGACTCAGGAAAAAATTAGGGCATAATTTTATTTACCGGTTCAAATTTAAATTAATACTTGGTCAAAATGATATTTACATCATCAATTATTATTGATTGATGTTAAAGGGGAAAATGAAAAATAATCCCTATACATTAAAATGGTTTCTATTCCATGAAATGAAAGGGAGGATCATCCCAAGTCTAGAGTCCCTCCATGATAAAAAAAGGAATAATACATAGATAGTTTGGGGAAATCTCAAAGTAACCCAGCTTGGTCATTCCAACAGATCAATGATCTTTTGTCGTGAACTGTCTAGGGACTTCTCTAAAGTATCCCTCTGTTCATCTTCAACCTCAACCATTGGACATGCTCGGTTCATAACATCTCTAATGTCCTGACCCTTCTTCTTAACGACATTGTAATTGAAACTTGATAATGCCAACTGTGCCTTCATCTTAGCCACATGATCCTCACATTCTCATAGCTCCTCCATATGGGTGATTACCAAATCACGATCTCCCATATTCTAATCCCCAAGATAATTCAGTTCATTAGAAACATATCAGAAGTTTAGTGTCTAATATTGTGAAGAATTGAATTTGGGAAGGATGTTCTCACATGAAGTGAGGTCTTCTCGATCCATAACAACCCGGTGTATAAGAATGTGTAGACACCGGTAATCGAAGACACCAGAACCCAATTAAGAGAATATTTTCCAGAAGTTGTTCTCTTCATCGATGAAGCTAGCCAGGGGAGTTTTTGTAACAAGGTAAAATAATTTAGGGAACACCTATTTTCAAACGGCTTAATGCCTCATCATGGTAAAAGGACCTTGTTCCTCCCACTCTGCAATGAGTCTATAGATAGGAAGCATCATTGAGGTAGATGGAAGGTACGTATGATAGGACACCCAAGCATAGCGATTTCCCCCCTAATATAAGGTTTGGCCCCTGGAACCAAGTATAGGGGACTTGACATGAATTCTGGGATATATAGTGACACTTTTCTGTGTCCAACCTCATTAGGACAACAAGTAGTGACTGCAAGCGGAGAATAGTCTGAATCACTCCCTACCAAAATGGGTTATGCAGATAAAGACCCTTACATGTCAATTTGATAGTGGATCAACCATCTTCTCACTATATGGAATGAAATATATGGTGTGGTTGTCATGATCAATATAGGAAAGGATAGTTAATGGCTTTTGGACTAATCAAATTGGCCTTCTCAGCATCCTATTAGTGTAACAGTCCACCCACTATTGAGCATACTCCAATAATAGAAAGGTGGATCCCACTATATTAGGGATGATTAACTCTATGTTGGCACCTTCCTGCATCATTAGAAGCTATAATTGGTGAATAATTCCATGATGATATTCTCCCCTCCACAAAATAGTGGGATAAAGAACAATCTGTTGAAGGCATATGAATTTTCTAGAAAACCGGTAGGGTATGTATGGATCAAAAATAGGCACTTATTCTATACGAGTAGTTAGAATCTCATCTTGAATCATGGTGATATACGAGTTCTCTTATGAAGAAACTCTTTTATCACCCATTACTGAACCATGAGGGGTAGGGTACGGTGAAAAAGAAAAGTGAGAAGTGTCATTCAGTAGCCCAACTTCAATGTTATTGATTAAAATCATAGGAAGAATAAAAAAATGTTAAGAAGGGTGGGGTGAATGTCATAATGATGAACCCTCGCAATGTGTCGATATTCATTGTAGGGGAAATTTTCTTCTATACGCCCATATAACAATTGAAATAGTCCACTGAGATGATGTGGAGGTTTACCTTCAAGTATCTTCCCAAACAACTTTAATGTCATGGAAGAGTAAGAATGGCCAGATTAATTGGATGACCCTATGCCTATGTAGCTGCCATCATCATTATGAAAACTCTGAACCCGATATATTTGTCAAGGGTGGGAAATATCCATCTCCTCAAAAAAATGAAGAAGAAACCTTCAAATCTAAGATCATGTGTCACATCTGATCAAATATCATATCCCCAAGAAGTTTATCATATTGCTTCAAGGGTGGCACAATATGACCTTGGAAGTTTTCATGATTGTTGGGTTGGATGAGTCTGACTATAGTAGACCCTCATACTAGGCCTATCCACCAACATAAATGACACTATCCAATCCCCAAATGGGACAATGGAGCGAGCTTGGAGGGATTGATGAAGTAGTTTTTGTGCTATGACCAGTAAGCTCCTGGCTAGCAGGGACACCTGATTGGAATTTTTCCAAAAAGTGGCTATTGGAAGGAACACATATTAAATATTTCCACGAATTGGGATCCCTCCATGATGATAGATTTCCCATAAGATGATCCCTACCTTTACATGTGATAAATGGAAAGTATTAGTTCTTGAACACTAGCGGCTTAGAAGTTTGGGTAGGATTTCACCTAGAGAGAAAACCGAAAATTGGGAGGTCAAAGATTCCTGGTACAATTTCACCACTTCCAACAGATTGGGGGACTCCAAACAGATTTGATGTACCCAAAATTTGTAGGCCCATTCGTTGGAAAATCATCCTCTAGCTCACATGTCCCATTTGGTGCTCCACCCACCATTATGATTTTCTCAGGTAAAGTTGATAATGGATGTGTACTCATGGGTAACTAGTCTCAAGGAAGTGTTGAGACAACTACAATTTCTCTGGGTCCATGTCGAGACACTAAGTGTGAACAAATTGTCTTGAATTAGAGTAGTTATGATTTATCTATTTAAAGAAATATTGGCTCGGTTATGTCCTTGGGGTGCTTCCAAGAGAATGAAAGGAGTATTATGGTCAGCCAATAGAAAAGGGACATCATTAAAAAGACCAAAGTCGTATAGAGGTAGCTTTATAGAAAATGGGTAAGCTAGATGATCTGGTGTAAGAAGGTATTTTGAGGTACTATCTTGAGATACGATGTAAGATCAATTATGGTTCTCCGTGTTCTCAGTCATGGATGCTCTCATTCTAGTTGATTCTATCAAGGTATGTGGAAGGGCCATTGCAGTCTGCACAAAAAGATCCAAAAGGCCATAGAAAAGTTAGAAAAATGTGAAATTTATTGGAAAAAGTTCTCAAAAATGATCGAAGGAATAAAAAATAAGGTTTTCATGTGGTTCTACATACTTTTCCTAGGAATGGTACGTGGAAGCCATTTTCCACGTATTGCATCAGTACACGGAATCTATATCATGCATATGGCCTTGGTTTGCCGAAGGCCCATGAGGCGTAGGCCTATGGAGCATTATCCAGAAAACTATGTGAATAAAGGAATTATGAAACTACAAATCAAGGCCTCACTAATCATATGTTCAAGGTTTTCCTATTGAAATTTTATGATCGATTTAACAAATTCAAATGTTCAGTTCTCCTATTTAAAGTTTGGTGTGTGAAACAAGAAAATCGCATAGCTTTATACTACGCGGAGGTCTGGAATTATGTTATAAATCCCACATTATAGTTTTCAGAATCATAATTCAGTTCGTGAGAAAAATCAATTCTGAATATTTTTGTTTTCAGAACCAACAAAGTGGTTCATGAATATAGACTTCACAAAGGAGTCGGTACACAGATGTAAAGGAAGATGATGAGAGGTTGAGAGAACTTTTCTATGTGAGATATGGTAAATGAAAATGACATGGGCCCCTATAAATAGGAATGTTACCCCCTTACGAAACCTACCTATTATACTGGAAATCACTTAAGTTTAGGACAACTTCTACATAGGAATATCCTCCTCTTCATTCCGATTGGACCCCATTCCGATGGGGGGAATTTGTAGGGTCCTAAAAAATTTAGTAGTGGGAAGTAAATAATCCCACAATCACTTTTCATAGGGATGAAAATATTCCTACAAGTTCAGCAAGGTAAAAGGTTGAAAATTAGATTTCAAATATGAGAAAACAACATGAAGCATTCAACTTTTGCAATGGATTTTTGGTTGATTCCACACCATCACTAGGAAAGGTTCACGGGACGCCTGAACCACAAACCATCTACACATGGAAGGACCCGTGAGGAACTGGACAGTGGGGAGATGACATGAAAACCCAAGATATTACATACCATATTTTTGGTGGAGTCAAATGCAGAAATTCCATTAGCATAACATCCCACAAACTATGTAGTTCATGAACAAAGCAAGATGGTAGGGTTCCACGAACCACATCTCGCAAACCACAACCTCTATAAACCATGGTTGACTAATTCTTCTATGGGTTGAGATATATCATCATGGGCTTCCACAAATGGTGATTCATAACCACAAATACGATTTCCCTGGGGCTCTATAAAAGGATCACAAGAGTAATTGAAAAAACGATGGGTGGATGAGATAACAAATGAGACCCTAGAGGATGGAAGAGAGAATACAGATATAGAGAAGATTTTAACTTTGGTTTCCAATCATCATTGAAGTGTGAACTAAGAACCCATTTTCCACAGGTATAACCCACCACAAACCACAAAATAAAGGAATTTAATAATAATTGGTGAACCTAGAACCTAGTTGGTTCAATTGAGAACCATAAATCCCTCGCAAATGAATGCCCTATGAACCACAGGCTCCAGGACCCTTCTTCAACTCGGCGCGCCGCATAACGCATCACTATTAAAATCGAACCCTACACTGCGTAATCCATCAGTACATGGATAGAACTCGGAGTGGTGTGGAAAACGACATAAAGGATCATGTACCTATTTGGTATGTGGTGGTCCATACCCACATCTGCATACCATTTTAGTACATGAAAAACCCATCTACCCAAACTGAACTATGCTACATAGGGATGCCCAACCCCTCATGAGAAAAAATTATGTGGAATGGGGTGTCCTCGGGTGTCCTTCCCTATGGATCCAATCATTCCTCTCCATTACAATCTAGTCCTCTATAGTTCCTTTGTGAACCTATCCACCAGCATCAATCCAAAGCCTCTTTCAAAGCCACCAGAACCTTATGGATAGATCAATGATCATAATAGATTTCTTTCCTAAGTCTATATACCTACGGTAAAAGGAGTCATGAAGGTTGTCCCCACAACAGTTTGGATCCCTAGAATGTCTCCAAGTCTACATTATAAAGGCGACCCAAGGACCGAACTTGGGATGAAAATGTGAACCTCCATATTCCCAGGATTAGAGGAAACCACTGGCCTTTCCCTTCAATTAGTTCCTGTGATAAGAAAAAGGTCATTCTTTCCTTCCACTTTGACTAGAGATGATGCTCCTCCACTTTACGATAACCTTTGAAAGGGAAATCCTCTTGAGGTAAGCCCCAATAATTTTGAAAGAGGTGTCACCCCTCACCCTCTAAGGCTCATATTGGGATGTGTCCAGATAGATCATAAAGACATCACTATACTGGATATCAACATGGGTGAGGGTTTCATGCTTAATGCTCTAATTTCTTTCTCTTGTTGGGCTTGTAGCCATTGCCTCTTCTTCCATCATCATCCTATTTTTCCATCAGTGGAGAAGAGAAAGTTTGACTTTGTCAAATCATTAAAATCCTATTGTTTCTCACACTGAGCACGACTCACATAGTCTTAGGGGTTTGTGATGATACAAAATTCACAAACTCATAATGAACTACAAGAACTCTGATTCCCACCATAACTGGGATATATAGAATTCCTACTTAAGAACCGAGATCAAAGTGGTACCATTTTTTCAAATGGTTCACCCCAACAATGTCCCCAACAAAGGGGCATCCCCTTTAGGAGTAAGTGCCGATTCAATTATCTTATACGGAAAGATCCCATGAACAAGACCCAATAAAGTCATGACCCATAAATTAACTATGTGAACTTTGATTCTTGCTAAAACTAGGATATGTAGGATGTCTGTCCAAGGACCATGCTCGATGGGTGTTCTACTCAGAATTTTGTCCCGATATAAAGTTCCCACAAATTAAAAAGGGCTACCTCCTAGTTGTATGTCCCGATAATAGAACTACTTGGAATTTGATTCCCTATTTCAATGGGATACGTAGGAAGTCTCCCCGAGGACTAAATCTGAACCTCAAATCAACCCTAATGTTCTCCTAGCTATAACCTAGTAGGGACGTGTTCACCCAGAAGATCATATATTTTGTGAGACCCCAAGGCTTCTTTGGCGTAATCCCCACGCCATGTCTGAACCCAGAATCATTCACCTATAATTCCTCAGCACACGAAGTTCAACTACATGGATGGGTCCCTGTTACATGACCTTAGAAGGTGATTTTCTTCAGTTAAACAACACTAAACTACATGGGCTCTAATTCCTCCCCTAAGGATACATATGAATCCCATATTATGAGTTTTAACCCTACATCAAACCACCCTTCATTCCTCCTAGATGATAATAAACTCTAGAGCACCTCATTATAAGGCTATAGTCAGTATTGTCTCTCTAACATCAAATCCATGTATATCCATGATGATCCTGCAACCCCGGGGTAATCCATGGATACACTCTTTTGGAATTTACAAAGGATTCATGAAAATATAAAAATGGCTTAAATATACAATGGAGTATCGATGTAGGAAATAATTCTCCCTCAAAAGGGTGTGATGAGACTGACCTCACATCTGCTCGACTAATGGAGTCCTTAAGGGTCATTGCCCAAATCTTCATCCAACAAGTGCCTATCATTGGAAATAAGGTCCATGAATCTTTGATACTAGGGATGTAGGGTGTTTCTATCTCCATGAATATACTCATACGAGACAATCCAAAGAAATAATATCGTAGGAGTAGTGATTTCACAAATATATAACACCCTACAATCGCCCGCTGGGACCATTCGACTATGGCATATCCTTCATAATGCAAAAGGGATAAGCTGCCTAGCCCCCATAGAGCTAGTTCAATTCTCCCTAAAGGATAATGATGGGAAGTTGGTCGATACAAATATTCTTACAAGTTCAGAATGTTAAATTCTCCCGCAACCACATTGTAGAGGTAAGTAAATACCCCTACAAATACTCCTGCATGTCTAGAAAGGTAAGTAAATAATCTCATAAACTTTTTTATAGAGGGAAGAAAATATTCTTACAAGTCTAGCAAGGTAAATGAATACAAATTAGATTGAAAATTTGAGGGAAAAAATTTAATCAATAAAAAATTTTAAATTATTTTTAGCTAAAAGCACACCATTGTCGGGAAAGGTTCGCGGGATTTATGAACCTCAATCCATCAGTACATAGAATGACCCACGAGGCGCTGGCCCACACACCGATGTTATGAAAACCCATGGTGCCAAAAAAAAATACATTTGAGGAATAAAATGCAGAAATTACATCCGTATAACATCCCAAAAAATATGATGTTCAAGGAATAAGCAAGCTGGTAGGGTTCCATGAACTATGTCTCACGAGCCCCAACCTCCACAAACCATGGCTGACCGGGTCTTCCATAGGTTGAGATATATCTTCACGGGATTACACAAATGGTGTTCCATTCCCATAGATATTATTTCCATAGTGCTCTATAGAAGGATCACAAGAGGAGATGGAAAATAAATGGGTGGAAGAGATCATGAAGAAGACCCTAAAGGATGGTAGATAGAATTCAGATACAGAGAAGATTCCAACTTTGGATTTAAATCATCGATGAAGTGTGAACCATGAACTACCTTTCCATAGGTATAACCCGCCAAAAACCACAAAAATAAGGAATATAATAATAATTGGTGAACCATGAACCTAATTGAGAAAATAAAAAACCATAAATAGCTTGTAGATTAATTCCCCATGAACCACTGGCTCTAGGACCCTACTTCAACTTAGCTCTCTGCATACTGCATCACTATGCGGATCAACCCATGTGTCGCGTACTGCATCCATATGCGGATAGAACCAATAGTGGTGTGGAAAACCACATCTAGGACAACATAACACATTGGTATGTGGTGGTCTATACTCATGTTCATATACTGATTTGGTACACGGATGACCCCTCTACCCACAATGCATTACACTACGCAGGGCTAGCCCATACCATATGTGAAAATAGTACATGAGAATGGGTGTCTTCATGTGTCCTTCCCTCTAGATCCAATCATGTACCTATATTACTGTCTACTCCTCCATAGATCCTCCGTGATCCAATCCACTGACATTAGGTCAAAGCCTCGTCCAAATCCACCAGAACCATATGATCTAATCATCGGGCACACCAGCGTGCCATTCTGAATCTAAATACCTAAGGTAAGCGAAGTCACAAAGGCTTTCTCCATAACTGGTTGGACCCCCAAAATGTCTCTAAGTCTACCTTCCCATGGTGACTCGATGACCGGAATTTCGATTCTAATGTGAACCTCCCAGTTTTCAGGATTAGGCGTAACCACCAGCCTTTCCCTTCAATGAGTTCCAGTAATAGGAAAATAGATAAGTCTATCCTTCCCCTTTGACTAGGGATGATGATCCTCCCCTTTCTCAAAACCCATAAATGGGCACTCCTCTTGAGGTAATCCCCTAGACTTTTATGAGGGTTGTCACTCTTCACCCTCTTTAGATCAGCTTGGTATAGGTCCAGATAAATCAACAAGATATTAATATCCAAGAGACCAGCACGGGTGACGGTTTCATGCATAAAGCTACCCTTTCCCTCTCCTATTAGGATCATAGCCATGGCCTCTATCACCATCATCATCCTCATTTTCCATCATCAAAGAAGAGAAAGTGCACCTTTGTTAAATCTTTCATGTCCTTTTATTTCTCACACTGAGCACGACTCACATGGGCTTAGGGTTTTGTGAAGACAGAACGTTATCCCACTCATAATAAACTACCAGAACTATGATTCCCACCATAATTGGGATATATAAGATGCCTAGTTAAGGCCCAAGCTCAAAGTGGTACCATTTTTTTAAAAGGATCACCCTAATAATGTCCCCAACAAAGGGGTGTCCTCTTTAGGAGTAAGTCCTGATATGATACTTTCAGAAGGGGAAACTCCCATGTGCAAGCCCCAATCAAGTTCAATCCTCCCCTTTCCTAGGTGTCTCTCTAAAGTTGAATACATCATTAACAGTATCCAATTAGTCATCCACCTTTTGAGGTTCATTCAAACCATTAAAATATTGGGTTTCTCATGTAGGAACTCTCAAGATCAATCCTTATCTCATCCAGATCATGTATGCAACTCCACATCTATTTTGTAAACTGACGGTTCATTCTAGTCCATGGTATAAACAAACCATATGATAGCCTCTATAATATTTTGATCTGAAAAAGGATTCCCTTGAGGAGTATCCCTCATTGAGCCCTCTTGTGGAACTAGTGGAAAACAATTTGGAAGAATGTTTATATACAATAGAAATAGAATAAATGTTTTTATAATAGAAAAACATAGTTTAAAATATAAAACCATAACAAAAAATACAGATTGATGTCAAAACTGAACACAAGAAATAGACATGCCAACATCTGATAGTATCTTGAGGCTTTTCATGGAATGTGTTGGCCAATAACTTCTCACAACCTATGTCTCAAGTATTGAAAATCCTATCCACAGTATTCTACATATCCCAAGATATGGACTCTTGAAAAAAATATCATTTGGTACTAATTTTTAATGAAATAAACCAAGATACCCTCCACTAGTACTATAAATGATTTGATGGAGACCTGAAGGGAATTATTAATCCCCATGGGCTTGATAATATCACTTGGGAATCAAACATAAAATAGAGGGAATTATATCATCCAACTTAAAACAAGATACATGGAACAAACGCATACACACACACACCCATACAACAAAAAGAAAGAAAGTAGTGAAAATATATTCCATATACTTGAAATTCAATATAGTGAAAAAACCCCAATGCACATGTCCAACAAAAGAATAAGGGTAAAATAAAACCAACTACTACTAATCTATGTTATATATGATAAATCTCCAACCATATCACCACTAGATACCCATTCCCATCTCACATAAACCTCGCAACCTTTGTTATAAAATCATGAGATTTTATGAAACATATTCTCTCAATTTAATATAAATTATTTAATAGATTATGCAACACACAATACATAGTTTATAATTCATCACAGAAAACACCAAGTTTAACTTTTATTTCATGAAACATCATGTCACTTTGTTAACTTGTGTTACATACATGGTCGAGTCAAACCAAACAATAATATACTGTTCATATTATTTTTTAATAGGGAAGTTATCACATGACCATTATATTGAAGAGTGTGAATATGACTAACTATATTATTTTTTACAAATGTTTATAATTTTTTTACATTCATAAAATAATTTTGACTGTATTTAAAAAACAAAAAATCCATGTTTATGCATAAAAAGCAATATATTTTTAAAATTTTCTTTTACAACCATTTAATAGTGCACCTATTTTAAATATAATTTTTTAAAGTTTTATAATTTTTAAATGAAAAAAATAAACATTAGTTTTGAAATCAGAACATCAAAATTTTCTTATGGTGAATTTTTGGTATTATTCTGAGAAGTTTCATTTTTTGATGAATAGTGAAAAATACTACATTTAAGTTGAAAATAGCCTTTCTGTTTAAATAATTACTGTTGTTAAATTATATTTTAAATTTGTTTTAATGTAAAAATATTTCAATTAGAAAATATAAATCCTATTTAGTTCATTATAATAATTCTCATATTTAATTTATATATAAATACATAATGAACTGTTGGACATTCTCAGTTTAAAAACCCACTTTTTCCCACGTCTACATTATTTTATTTAAATTTTTGTTTTCCAATTTTGAGAATTGAATTTTAAAAATAGGAAATAAATGGTTGTAATAAGTATAATATTTATTCAATAGGAATATAAACTTAAATTTTTTACCAAAATGATCAGTGAAAATAATTTAAATTTATTTTAACTATTAAGGTAAAATTATGGTGAACTAGGGACTAAACCATAGACATAATGACCAAAATGACCTAGAAAAACTCCCAAAATCCATTGTATGATGTTATGTATACAATAACCCATGTAGGTTTTAATTTTATGAGTTATTGGGACACATGTTCATGATATTGACCCATATAATATGTTATGTAAGGAAAATACAATAGAAGAAACGTCTTAACCTTTAAATTTTATAAATCATTAGAGTATGGAAGAATATACATAGTTTCAATTATAAATATTATATTTAAATCTAAATGAGTCGTTATTATCATGGTAATTTAACTTTAATTTTTATTGATGATATATTTATATTAATTTCTTAACAACCGCTAACACATGGATTATTTAGTCAATAATTAAATATATAAAATGAATCCAAAAACATTAAAAGTAAAGTAAATTTAACTAATTATTGTGTTCCATTAATATTTTAGATTCATATATCATGTCACAAAGATATTAAATTAATATATTTTAATTCCGTCATTGTTTTTACAATTTTTTTAAATTTAAATTAAGTGAATAATTTTAAAATTTTCATTAATGTCATTTTATAATAAATAATATTTTATTAAATGATTTAAAATCAATAAAAAACATATCTTCTACCATGTTATTTATAAGTGTCAATAAATAAAAAAATGGACTATTAATTTACCAATTTATCTTTTATAATTTACATATTGACACATAGAGAGTAAAAACATTAATAGCACTGTCTAAGATAAAGTAGTGTTTTTGCGCGTTACATGCGTTTGTTTTGAAATTAATTTCCAACATAAATTGGATTATTATTTTGTAAATTACTTATAATATTTATAATTACATGGGTATATATTTTATTATAAATATAACCATAATTTAGTTGTAATGGTAAAATTACTAAGGCTATAAAACTAGTTACTTAAATGAAAACCCAAAATGAAAAATATAAGGCAAATTTAAGAATAAGGATCAAAATTTTTAAAATACACATATTTTTATGTGGTGGAGATTTTGATCAACCTTAAATTTACATTAATACACTATTTTTCCAATTTTTATGCACATGAGGTAAGGTAGACCTCCCAATAGTGATTACCTTTTGGTATTTATAAGAATTCCACTCCCCTTCCATTATAAAAAAGGAATTCACTATTCCCCTTTATCACACCTCTGAAAACAATTTTTCTCTTTAAAATTTTTCCCATATAGTCTCTAGACGTCTCTAAACTCAACCTATAAGCCTAAATGTTTGAAAAAAAATCCAACCAATGAAGCCCTTTGGCATAAACCAAAAGGCGTTACCCAAAAAAGAGGTAAAAATATTAAATTTACATTTATGATTAATTTTTTTCCACACCTTAATTTAAAATCATTACATTGTCATATAATAACTTCATTATAATAAATACACTTAAATTTTTCTTTATGTTATGGTTTTTACCTAAACATATACGCACTTCTATCAAATTGGAAACAAACTTACCATTCATGTGTAAACTGAAATACCACCTCACATAATGATGTCGTTCATTTTTCCTTTACCACCTCTCATGGTTGGGAATTATGATGAACCTAATGTTTTTATATGATATATGTGATATTTTTTTTCTTCATAGTTATGTATTTTTTTAATAACAAATATAATTATGTGTTTTATATGGAGTAAATATGCTAATATTGTTTGTGGACGTATGGACTACCGCATACTCCAAATAATGTGATACATTAAAACATTAAATTAAATATATTATGTTGGTTTTAATTAAACATATGTGAAATTAATGAAATATATATGATATTAATTATATAATTAAATTTCTGAAAATATAATAAGTAATTTTATTTATTACGTTTTCACACACTGAAAAAGTGATAACATCATTCGTGGACGTGTGGACTACCGCCTCCTTGATATGATGTGATTCCTTTCACATACCATTAATAATATTTATAAGTATATATGACTTAATGATATGTTATATTTGATATAATTATAATTATTTATAAATAAATGTTACTTTCTATCTTTACATAATGATCATTGAATGAAAATATTTCTCATGTTTACATACGACCTACAATCTCCATAATTGTAACATTGGTTCATTTCTCATAAAAATAATTCATGATTGGTTTTAAAAGTATAATTTATGTATTAATATGATAATTATTTCAATAATAATATTATTAATATGTTTAAATAATTACCCATTTGACCATAGTTTACCAACCAAATTAAGTTTGGACATATAATCCAAATATGGTCAAAACATCCAGCTTAAACATTTTTTATTAGGAAATATTATATAACTTATTTATTACTAAAATAAAAGTAATAATAAACTTTTAAAAGGTTATTAAGAAATTATATAATTGACATGATCTTTTCATTTAGAATTATAGAGTACAAGCATGACAAATCAGACTCAAGGTAAGGGATCACCATCTCGATTTTTTATATCTGTGAGATAAATGTTATAATCACCATTTACTTATTTTTTGTGGTGTATCAACTGCCCATTTTGATGTATTATATCATTATTAATTTTATATTAATGTTATATAATGTTTTTTATTTTCTTATTATTACTTTTTTTATTTTTAATTTAGATGTTACCATAGTTGTAATGGAATTTTGTCTCACTTTTAATTTCATGAGACTCACTTCATAATCACCACTCACTTATTTTGTTTAGTATATCTACTGTGAATTTTGATATATTATATCATGAATTATTTAATCTTCATGGTATTTAAATTTTTTCATTTACTGATTATTCTATCATGGGGTTACAGTTTAAATCTTTCCAAAGCAGTAATGGATTGTTTCCACAATTTTCCTTCATTGTGACGTTTGTTATGTTATACACCTATATTATTTTACAGGGTTTATATATTTTATATTTGAAATGTAATATCATTAATATTCTAATTCTCATTATATTCTATGTTTCATTTATAGTTATTCCATTCATGTGGTTAATGGTTCAAATGTTTCAAAGTGGTATGAGATGCTTTGGAATGTTTAATGATTATTTTTCACAAGAATATTTTAAGGTAATTTTAATGGTAATTCCATTAATCAAAATCAAAAAACCTTGTTGTTATGTATTATCCACTAGGTATATTTTCTATTGATACCATACCCATTCATTCCTTGGATGTATTATGTTTGTTTTACAGAGAATGTTATTTAACATATTTCTTTTCCACGAGTTAATCATGTTTCAAAGAGATAGTTTTGAAACTCATTTCCTCTACATGGGTTATTAAGGTTTCAAAGAGTTTTTTATTTAACCCATTTCCATTTCATGGGTTATTAATGTGTTAATGATATTTTTATTTAACTAATTTACTTTCATTGGATATTCATGTTTCAATTTTTTATTTATCCCATTTACTTTCATGAGTTATTCATATTTAAAAGAGATTTTTATTTAACCCATTACCATTACATGAGTTATTCAAGTTTAAAATATAATTTTATTTAAACAATTTCATTTACAAGGTTTATTGATTCTTTAAAAAATATTTTTATTTAACCCCTTTACTTTACTTGGTTTAATCATCGTTCAAAAATATTTTCATCGAACCCATTTCTTCTCCATGAGTTAATAAAGGGGATATTAGTTACACCAATGAGTTTATAGAATCCTTTATGTGTGATGATTTTGTAATTGAACTTGTGAATTTAATCAGTGGTAATGTGATAAATCAACGATGGTTTATTTCATGATAGACTAAGGGCAGGTGGTTCTATGATATCCCTCCAATTAATTTGATTTGGAAGTCGGCCATATGGATATTTCATTTGTAAGAGTGACATGTATGGAAGTCATCCACATGAGTATTCCATATATAAGAGTGGAAAGTTGATTCCAATGCTTTATCTGGGGTGCACGTACATTCATCTATGGAGGACACATAAATATTGTCCCGCATTACCGCTTTCCAAAGGAGGGAAGCATTCGTTCCTTGTTCAAGGATGTTTTCTTCGTGATCAAAACGGGATGCTGGGATGTCATCTCTTCCTTCCGTGGATTCCTCCTCAAAACTCGTCACCAAGTCCGAGTCTCCCATATAGATTAAGTCATGGGTCTTGAATATCATTCCCAGTTCCATATCTTTGTGGACTCCGGTTAATTATAGTAATTCTGTCTATACATTCCATGGGGTCATGACACGGTAGCAACCTTTAGTCGGAGTAGATGGAGACATCTGGAATGTCGGGGCATCTCTGGATGCGTGGATATTGGGGAACCTTTATTCTTCCTCATAAAAGGGAATCTCAAGGGTGAAGAACCCAAGGCATCCCATGTTGAATGCGGGGAGTCATATTCTATAGGCATGTATCTAAGGTTTTCCTCAGCTTCCCATGTTTAACACAGGGTATTCCGCAAGTTTAACATCTCACAGAGATGGTTAAACCAAAGGCGTGTCTTCCGAGGTTATCCTCAGGCATCTCATGTTTATCACAAGGTAGGCCGCGAGTTTAATGTCTTGCGGAGACAGTTATGCTAAAGGCATGTCTTCTGAGGGTTTCCTCAATCATATCACATTTATCATGAGGTAGGCCATGAGTTTAACATCTTGATGAGATGGCATGAGGTTGATCAGAACGTCCCAATATAGACAGATCGGATTGGTACATCCCTAGGAGGGAACGCCTAGAAGATGGATGGATCATAATGCCTAATGAGGATGGATCCGAGGTGGTGCACCCCATGGAGGGGGATGACACACCGTAATGGCCGATCCAAACACCACTGAGGGTGGATCCGGGAGATTGAACCCCAGAATGGGGGACACCAAGGTTTACCATTGGATAGGATTGAGCCTCAGGGAGTTTTCCTACGAACCCTATATAGATGATAGGGATCAAAACCCATGTAGTTCGAAGGGGTGATGATTCAGGGTGTACATAAAGGACAACAGCCTAGAGACATGCTGAGGATTACTTGTGAATTATGGCCCAAGTACTACTAGAAGAAGTGGGGAGGTGGATGGCATGATTCCACTAGAATGTGGCGGCCCGGGTGAGAATCAAGATGGATGGTGGAGAGTTGAATAGAGTGGAAGGGGGATGTGATGCGACCGTTGTGAAGGTGACAGTAGTGTTGATCTTGATCCTTGAAGAGACTTCCTATGTATCCCTGTGGCAGGGAATCAAAGTCCGCGTAGTTCAGTGGGATGATGGGACACCTGAGGAGGCGGCCTGTGACAAGAGACACATGGATGCGACTCGGAGGAAGTATAACCTTCGGGTTATGGAATGGTCTTCCCGGAACACATGGGATCGTGGGATAAATAAGGATGAGACATGGGTGCTAGGCTTGAGCCTCATGGAGGCTTCCTACATATCCTCATAAAAGGGAATCAAATTTATCGTAGTTTATTAGGGTGCAACGGCTTACCGCCGACTGGGGAAACAACGGATTACCACTGATTGAGGTCCACGGTTTAACATCATGCAAGACAAGGGTGAACCAATGTGAAGGGGGTCAAAGTGACCATGTGTTGGGCTTGAACCTCAGGGAGGCTTCCTACGTACCTTGCCTTGGAAAGGATCAAAGACCACATAGTTCATGATGGGGTGGGAACCGACGTGAAGGTGGTCGGAATGACCAGTGGGTGGTGGGATTGAGCCTCAGTGAGGCTTCCTACGTACACTACCTTGGAAGGATCGATGACCATGTAGTTCAGATGGCATGGTATTTACAGTCAAGGCTGCCCAGAGTGTTGGTGAACTGACGTGAAGGGGGGTCGGGATAACCAATGGATGGTGGGATTGAACCTCATGGAGGCTTACTGCGTACCTTGCCTTAGCAAGTATCAAATACCTTGTAGTTCAGGTGGTGGTGGGGGGATTACACTCTAGGATGCCCATGGAAAAGTTCTTGGTCGGTGCTAACTCTAAGCTCACGTGAGTCATGCTCGGTGTGAGAAACAAGAGGTAGTAGAGACCTAACGACTACATCGTGAAAGGTGCATCTGTGAGAAGTGAAGTGGGGCTTACACGTGATCACATCCCAAAGAGGAAACATGGACTTATGCATGGTTAGGAGCCTGAAGAGGTTAGGACTTACTCAAGGATGGAGGCCCGATGGTGACAAAGCCCAGTGGGAGAAGTTTTTGGCACTGAATAAAGGAGGGTTCCGGTGTACATTTCCCCCTCCCCCCTGGTCCTTGGGACCATATAAGAAAGGAGGAGTAGGGATGCTGCCTCCTAGAGAAAAAGCTTGGGGCTTACACCAAGATGGTTGCCCGAGTCCCACTACGGAGCGGCAATGGTGGATGGGGCTTACACGAGAAAGCTGCCCGGGTGCTGCTATGGAGTGGCAATGGTGAACGGGGATTATGCAAGGATGTTGTGCAGGTGCCACTACGAATATGCAATGGTGAATGGGGCTTACGCAAGGATGCTGCCTGGGTGCCGCTATGGAGCGACAATGTTGAATGGGTCTTATGCAAGGAAGCATCTCAGGTGCTGCTATGGAGCGACAATAGTAGATGGGGCTTACCCAAGGAAGCTTCATGGGTTCCTCTATGGAGCGACAATGGTGGATGGGGCTTACAAAAGGAAGCTACCCAGGTGACGCTATAGAGCAGAAATAGTGGATGGGGCTTATGCATGGAAGCAGTCTGGGTGCTGCTATGGAGCGGTAATGGTAAATGAGGCTTACACAAGGAAGCTTCCGGGGTGCCGCTATAGAGCGGTAATGGTGGATGGGGATTACACAAGGATGCTTCCCTTGTGCCTCTATGAAGCATCAATGGTGGATGGGGCTTATGCAATGTAGCTTCTTGGGTGCCGCTACGGAGCGACAATAGTGGATGGGGCTTATGTAAGGAAGCTGCACAATGTCTTCCTTGTGTCTGGACACGAGGGCATCCCAACTCACCGGTGGGTTAAAGCCTTCACCTACGCACTAGCGCACAAGAGGGATAATGCCAAGGGATGTTGGAATCTGTCCGAACAAAGGGAGATGAAAAGTGTGAATTACATGTCCAACATTCAGAACATAGTGAGGGTGGCATGGTGATAGAGGATAACTATTGACCATGCTTGAAACATAGCATCCATATCGCATTATCCTGAAATGAGGAAAAACAAATGAGGGTTGACTGCTGACCGTGTTCGAAACACATGACCAGACTCAAAGTGTTGTCAAAATTCTTCTGGGGCGTTGGACCAGGACGGTAGGTGAGCTGATGCAGCATGGGACCAGGCCATTAGGGGGTCCATTCATACATGGGAGTGGATGATGATCCGAATGAAGGACACACAAAGCATGAGGTGGAGTGATGGAATGTTTTAATGGATTCCAACACTCTTGAAATTACGCAATTGTAATCATGGAATTAGGAATCTTATGCTTGGAACACAAGGCATCTCTTATTTGGACCACAAGGCATCCTATATTTGGAACATAGGAAATACTATAGTTTGTAGTCATGTAGAGAGGACTATTGGCATCTCATGCTTGGAGCATAAGGAATATCTTGTTTGGAGCAAGCGACATCCTATGTCTAGAACATATGGTGCACTACAGTTTATAGCCAAATAGATAAGACAGTTGGCATCTCATGCTTGGAGCATACGACATTTTTTTGGAGCAAGAAGAATCCTATATTTGTCATATATGGTTCGTTACAGTTTATAGTCATATAGATAGGACTGCTGGCATCTCATGCTTGGAGAATAAGGCATCTCTTGTTTGGAGAAAGAGGCATCCTATGTTTGGAACATATGGATTATTACAGTTTAAAGTCATGTAGATAAAACTATTTGGCATAAGGCACCTAGAAATGGGTGGTGTTGGGGCTTACTCAAGGGCGGCTCTTTCTGGTTCAACTTGGTATATGATCCAAGTGATGAGGTTTGTATGAGTTACATGAGGAATCGTTCGACTCAAGGTACTCAGGGAATTGATGATGAGAGTCTCAACTCACAACATGGGAAACAAACCAAGAGGAATATGTCGACTCAAGGTGCTTAATGGTGTATGGAGGAGTATCTCAAATCATGATATTCCATAGGTAGAAGGTGGGAGCAATGGAAAATGTCGACGTCCCAACCCGAAAAGTTCACGGTGCGACTCTCAATTTTTCAAGGGGTTCAGCGATGGTTGCGAAGGGACCTTCCCGAAGGGCTGAGACTGGAGCCATGCATTGACCCCAAGTGGGGGTGCAGGGATGCATCCCTCATAGTATGGACTGGTGGGTATGAAGGTAGGAGGCTCACAAAGGATTTGTCTTCATGATGTATCTTCGCAGAGAAAAAGGGTTTATGGAAAATGGGGTCTTACGGAGAATCGACTTATAGAGCATGGAATCGCAGAGCAGCAATGCTAAGGAAGCTGCTCGCGGAGCATGGGTCCACATAGCCACTTTTCGAAGGAAGTTTCACGCGGAGCATGGTGTCGTGGAGCCGCTTCGTGAAGGAAGTTGCTCACGGACTGGGAGATCAGCCGCCCAAGGGGCAGAGTGACCGTTTAGCGAAGGTGGGTGAGTTGGGTATTTATAGGCAAGGGGAGCCGCGAAGTAGAGTTTGCTCGGCGTGAATACGGATCTTGCTCCATAGTGAGTTTGCGAATGTCAAAGGGCTTCGTAGAGCCATCCTGCCTCCTTGCTTTGCAGTGGTTCGCAAACGTCAAAGGGATTCACGGAGCCGTCCCGCCTGATTTCTTCGAGGCGGGTCGCGAACATCAAAGGGATTTGCAAAACCGTCCTGCCTCATTGCTTAGAGGTGGGTTCATGAACATCAAAGGGGGTTCATGGAGCATCCTGAATCCTTGGTTTGCGGTGGCGCTCCATGATCGTGGAGGGGGATTTTCAAACCGGCTTCGCGAACCAGTTTTCAATCCCAACTTCAAATGTCCATAACTCCAAATCAGTGACTTCATTTGGTCCCTACAACCTACCAAATAAAAGCTTGCGAAATGGGATAAGATCTTGGATTATGTATGGAAGCATCTCGAAAATTTTAGGGATGAATTTTCCGGTGTCAACAAAAGTATAATGATTTTCCAAGATACCTTCATGTGTTTCTTTATTATTTCTATGGGTTTATAATATTTATAATATTCTAAAATGATATCACATGGATCAAAATTATTCATTATGATGACTCTTTCATTTTCCATGTTTTCATATTTGGTGGTTCTAGTATTGATGGGTGTGAGTTCTTTTATGATTCCTATGTTCACTATTATTATATCATCATACTATTATTCTCTTCTTATTTTCATTGATGACATTCATTTGTTAATGCTTATGTTTTACCTTACTGAGCATTTGAACTCACTCTTATTATGATTCCTTTTACCTTGGTTTTAATGAATGATATTAAATGAATTATGTATATAAAGTATTTCACAAGGATGGTGTTGATGGCCTGTTGTGAAAAAAGAAAAGCTAGGTCAAATTAGAGAAATGATCTTTTGAAAATAGAAGAGTTCAAGTTGAGATGTGTTGTTTATAGAAGAGTTTTTTTAATACTACAAAACTATAAACTAAAAAATTACTCAAGTTTGTACATTATCAATGTTTTAATTTTTATGGTTTAATGTTGAGAGAAAAAATTTGGGTCCCAATTATCAAAACCATAGCCAGATATGTAATGTTATGGATTTCAGCATAGGATATAGGAGTGTGGGTTTTGATCTGTTATAGTTGGTATCAAATGTTAGTTTAGATAATTTTGGATAATAGTATGTTTTGATATGATGTTTTATTAAGAGTTATGAATGATTTCATAGGTCAATAAGCATAAGTATGATCATAGGCACAATGTATTAATACACACATTTTGATATTTTTAGTGATGATGTATTAAAGTGGTTTTTGGAGATGTTTTTAGGATGTGATATTTTTAACCCCTAGGATAATAATGATGTTTTTTAGGGAGGAATAGTTTTCATGTTTAATGGAAAAAATAAGGACAACCTCTATGTTTGGTAAAAACATATCACATCCGGTAAGGTAGTGGGGCTTAAACCAATGTCCAAAGAATGATAAGGGTTTTTCATCCTACCCCTAGACTACATGATTTCCAGTTATTATAACCCTTTTTCTGGTAAATATTATGTTTCTTTAAAAAAATATGGAATTTTAGTTCATTAATAATTATTTATTTATCTTTTAAGAATATTTGATCAAATCATTATAATATTTAGGTTTTGAACTTAGATAAGAAATGTTTGAAGGATTTTATGGATAATTATTGATGGAATAATTTAGTTTGAACTTTTGGTAATAATATTGAATTTTTATGATTAGAATATAATTTGAAGCATTGCTCATTTTGGTAATTATCTTACCATGTGCTAACAATTTTTTGTTTTCGTTAATGTTTAATGATAGGTGGAATAGATTGACTATCCCTATATGTGGTATTTAATTGTATATTTTAGAGCTTCAATAATTAAAAATACATCTTTAATAATCATCATTTGGTGAAAATTTAGAATTTTGGTGAAATTATACTCATCAAGTAAGTATATTTCCTCTTGATCTAGATGGTTATAGAATTACTTAACTATGGGAGAAGGATCTTGAAACAAGAAGTATTATCCTATCACATTGAATTATTATGAAAAAATTATATTTTAGATCCTCAAATGTTTATGTTTTTGAGTCCCTTAAATTTCAATTGATCATTCACTTGTTTTATATTGATGACTTCAATCACCATCAATAATTATTTATTTTTTCCCACTATACCCACCTATGTTCCCTCTATGGGGAATCATAGTTATGCATAACTTCTAGTGGACCTTATGTTTTAAAATTTACCACTTTAAGTTGATGTTATAAAAACACTTTTTATGATGGGTTTTTAAATTAAATAATTATATAAGTGTTATTAATTTTATAAACAAGATGAATTTCAATGGAGAAATTCATTTTAAGGGGTGTAGGATGTAACATCTTGAGAATTTATGAAAAGTATTCTTGAAATTTAATTTAATTTTATTAATAGATTGTGTTACAAAACAAACATAGTTTATCTTTCTTCACACGCAACACCATGATTATTATACATTGCATGAAACATTGATTACTATTGATAACTTGTATTAAATGAAAGGTTGAGTTTTATTGAACTATAATATTCTATTAATATTATTATTTAATATAAAATTTATCACCTTTCCATTATTCTGGAGGGTCTGAATACGACTAACTATATTTTGTTTACACATGTTTATAATTTTTTTTATATTCATCAAATAATTTTGATATTCTTAAAATAACAATAAATCCAATTTTAAGCATATAGAGAAATATATTTTTTAAATGTATTTTTATTACCTTTTAATAGTGCATATATTTAAAATCTAATTTTTGAAAATTTTATAAATTCTATATGAATAAATAAGCTTCATTTATTAAATTGTAACATACAAATTATATTAGGTTTAATTTTTTTTATTTTTTGGAGATGTTTTATTTTTTGATAAATAATGAAAAATACTTCATTTTAGTTGAAAACAACCCTTTAATTTAAATAATTATTACTCCTCAATTATATTTAAAATTTGTTTAAAGTGACAATATATCAATTATATATCTACAAATATATTTTATTTCATTAGTATAATGTTAATTTTTAATATATATAAAAAGAATTAATGAAATTTTGATAACTTTCAATTTAAACCCCCCACCTCTTGCCATATCTACGAGAGTTTCTTTAAATTTAATTTTTCCATTTATGTGAATTGAATTTGAAAAAACATACATAAAATGTTGTAATAATTATATTATTTATATTCCCATAATATGAAATTTATTTTTTCACCAAAAATATTAGTGAATATAATTAAAATTAATTACAACTATTAAGGGAAACTTAATATTAACAAGAGACTAAACCTTAAAATTAAGGACCAAAATGACATAAATTTTTTTCCAAAAGACATTGTATACCAATATATCGACTTTATCCCATTTTTTTAATTTTTTGATTTATTGGGACATATATTCATGTGAGTGACGCACATAATAAATTAAGTAAGGAAAAATACAAAAAAGGAACATTCCTTACCTTTAAAACTTATAAAGATTTAGTGTATGTAAGAAGCTATATAGTTTCAGTTATAAAATTTATATTGAAATTTAAATGAGTTTTTATATAATTTTAATTTAACATTAATTTTTAGAGATGATATAATTATATTAAACACTTAACAGAGGATAACACATGGATTATTTAGTTAATAGTTAAATTAGATAAATGATGCCAAAAACATTAAACATAAATTAAATATAATGAATTATTTTGTTTAATTTGTTTATATTAATATATAACATTACACTTATTTTAACATAATATTTTATAAATATGTCATTGTTTTGATATTTTATTAAATTTAAATTAAGTAAATAATTTCAAAATTCGCATTAATGTCATTTCAAAATAAATGATATTTTATTAAATGATTTAAAATTAATAAAAATACTTTATTATTTTATGTAATTTATATGTGTCAATAATTACAAAATTTTTTCCATTAATGTACCTATTGATCTTCTATAATTAATTTGTTGACCCATAGATAGTAAAAAAATTATTTTCACGGTTTGGGTTAAACCAGTGTTTTTGCGCATTACATGCACTTGTTTAAAAATTAATTTCCAAAACACATGTTATTTTTATTTTTTAAATCATATATCATATTTATAATTTAGTGGGACTTTTTTAATAAATTACATCTAAATTTATTCATAATGTTTAAATTACTTGTGCTAGAAAACTAGTTACCAAAATGATTAACCAAAAACAATGTTGGGAAACATAAAGGCAAAGGAACAAAATTATAAATATGAACTTATTTTTGTTTTTTTGAGACTTGTATTGATCATAAAATAAGTTTAATCTATTATTTTTACATTTTTAATCACATGAGGTAAAAAAGACCTCTCAATAGAGATTACCTTTTAGTATTTACAAAAATGCCACTCCCCTCTATTATAAAAAAAATTCACTCTTACCCTTACTCACACATCTCAAGAAACTTTGGATCAGCCTAAATATGCCCATATAGTGACCAAAAATACCAACCATCAATCTATAATCCTAAATTTGGGCAGAAATCCAACCAATGAAGCGCATTGGTGAAAACCAAAATGAGTTACCCGAAAAATAGGTAACATTATTCAATGTGAATTTATGTTTTATCTTCTTATCCAAACATTCGTTTATTATAATTCTATTTCTATATAATAACATTAGTATCCTAAATACACATAAATATTTTTATTTTAGTGTTTTTTACAAAACCTACACACACTTCAATCAAATGTTTAATGAACTTACCGTTCATGTGTATAATGAACTACCAATTCATGTAACAACGTCATTTGTTTTTTCCTTTACCACCTCTCATGGTTGGGAATTATGAATGAAAATTATTTTTATATGATATTTTTAATTTTTATGTCATATTAATACTCATTTAATTTTTAAATAATGCATAACTTTAGTCATTTCATTTGATGTAAATAAGACAACATTGTTTGTAGATGTGTGGACTATCGCCTCCTCAAAGTGATGTGATATGTTCCCAAATAACCTGGAATGTATTAAAGATGATTTAAATTAAACATATGTTATGTAAGTTAAATATATGTTAGATTAATTACATAATTAAATTTATGTAAATTTAATATATCATTTTCTTTGTTACATTTTCACACACTGAATATGGGATAACATTATCCATAGACTTGTGGACTTTGACCTCATCAACGTGATGTGATTCATTTAACATCAAAAGAATTATATATAATTATATATGATTAAATGATATATTATCTTTTATATAATTTTCATTCAAAAAATATAAATGTTACTTTACTTCATTTCATAACGATCATTGAAAATTTAGAATGTTACTCATGCGTACGTACAACCTACCATCTCCATGATTGTAACATTGGTTTCTTCTTTATGAAAATAATTCATAATTCGTTTTAAAGATATAATTAATGTATAAATATAATAATCATTTTATTATTATCATTATGGACTATTTTTAATAATGACCACTTATAACATAGTGGACCTACCAAAGTCATTTTTGACACATAAACCGGATATAGTCATAACATCCGACATAAACATTATTGATTAAGAAATTTTATATAACTTGTTTATAAGTGAAATTAATTTAATAATAAACTTGTAAATGGTTCTTAAGAAATTATATAATTAACATGAGTTTATTATTTTGGAATAGAGGGGACAATCATGACAAACCAGACTCAAGCTAATGGATCTTCATCTCACTTTTTTACATTTGTGAAATAAATGTGATAATCACCACTTAATTATCTAGTTTAGTGTATCTAGTACAAATCTTTATTTATTATATAATTAGTAATTATATATTAATTTTATTTAAATGTTCAATTTAATGATTATTACTTTGTGGGGTTTCCAATTCATATGTTACCATAATGGTAAGGGATTCATGCCTCACTTTTACTTTCACGAGGCATACACCATAATCACCACTTTCTTATTTTTTGATGTTATATATAATGATGTTTTTTATATTTTATATCATAAATTATTATATATTCATGGTATTTATAATTTTTATTTAATTATTATTCATTTATAGGGTTTATGTATTCATACTCACGAAATCATTTATAGATTATTTTCACAATTTGTTTTACGTTTGTCATGTTATACACAGATATTATTTTATAAGCATTATATATTTACTATTTTACCTTATTATATAATGAATCTCATTATTATAATGATATTTTATGTTTCATTTATTGTTATTGCATTCATGGGGTTAATGGTTCAAATGTTTCAAAGTGTCATGGGATGCTTTGGAATGTTTAATAATTATTTCCCCAAGAATTTTTTAATGTAATTTTAATGGTATTTCCATTCATAAACATAAAAAAACCCTTTTTATTACATACACTACACTAGGAATATTTTTTACTAATATCATCCTTATACATTTTTTGAATGTATGACGTTTGTTTCAATGAAAATGTTATTTAAGAAATTTTTTCCATGGGTTAATCATGTTTGAAAGATAGTGATTTAGAACCCATTTTCTTTAAATAGATTATTCATGTTTCAATGATATCACTATTTAACCCATATCTTATCCATGGGTTATTCATGTTTCAATGATATTGTTATTTAACCCATTTCTATTCATGGTTTATTCATAATTCAATGAGATTTTTATTTAACCCATTTACTTTCATGGGTATTTTTGTTTCAAAGAGACTGTTATTTATCCCATTTTATTTCCACATGTCTTTCATGTTTCCAAGAGAATATTATTTAACCCATTTCCTTTACATTGTTAATTTTTTTTCAATGATATATTTATTTAACCCATTTCCTTTCCATGGGTTAATCATGTTTAGAAGGGATTATAATAGAACCCATTTATTCTCCATGGGTTAATCAAGGGGTTATTGGTTTCTATAATGAGTTAATGAATGAATTTATATGTGATAATTTTAAAATGGTATTTAGAAATTTTAAGGGTGGTTTCATGATAAACTAATGACCGGTGGTTCCGCAGTAGACCATGGATAGATGAGTATTTAATATCCCATAAATGCATTGGGTATGAAAGTCAACCATATGGATATTTCATATCTAAGAGTGACATGTATGGAAGTCAACTGCATGGTAATTACATTTATAAGATTGAAAAGTATAATGATGTTCCAATATACCATTATGTGTTTCTTTATTCTTGATATGGGTTTATAATGATTATAATGTTCTAAAATAATATCACATGGCTCATGATTATTCATTGTGATGACTCTTTAATTTTCCATTTCTTCCTATTTGATGGTTCTAGTACTGATGTGTGTGAGTTGTTTTAGGATTCTCTCATTCATATTGAATTTGTGATCATAATTTTATAATCTTCTTGAGATCATTGATGACAATAATTTTTTAATTATTACATTTTCCCTTACTGATCATTTGACCTCACCCTTCTTATGTTTCCATTTACCTAGGTTTTAAAGAAATATGTTGAACAATTTTATGTATATAATCCATTTTACAAGGATGATTCTTATGACCTACTGTGAAATAAGAAAAGATATATTAAGTGGTAGATATGTTCATTTGATAACTTATGAGTCCAAGTTGATATGAGTTGTTTATGTTTGAGTTTTTCCTAATTATCTAAAACCTTAAACCTAAAAGTTCTTCACATTTGTACACAAGCCAAGTTTCACTTTTGAGGTTTTATGGTTTAGATGAAAAATTTGGGTCATAATTAATGGCAACAAATATGGAAATGTAAAGTTATGGATTTTAACACATGATCTGAGAGTGTGGGTTCTAGGTTATTATATTACTAAACTGTCTTGCATTTTTTTGTATCAGAAGAAAATACAATCTTCATACACCATCGATGGGGTGTGCATAGTGTAAGATAAACAGGCTTAGTATAATCCCACCTTAGTGTTCCTTAAGATGTCCTTGTACAATAATCCCAATATTATCAATTTATAGAAAACATGGAATGATAATAAGTAAACCTATTTTTTATAAAAGACATGGTAAATAGTTCCACTATTCTATTTTTCTAAAATAAATATTTTTAAAATCGTTTCAAAGAATAAATAAATATATATATATAAATAATGTATATAAAATAAAAAATATTAAAAATAAAATCACAATGGAAAATATGACTAGGATCACATCAGCCAGTCTAGTTAACTAACATGTTGTGTAATGCATAATTATGGATAGTGATCACTTGAGTCCTTAGGAAACAACTCCTAAGGAATAGAAGAACACCCTATGAATGAAACCCCTATAATATAAAGATCATGTCCTTAGAAAACATGGAATAGGGAATATAGGAAAACACCATGAGTTAACCCTCTATAAAATCAATAGAAAAGCCCCAATATTAAACCCTCTATCTAGTTACCTAAGGATCCCATTAGATAATTTTATCAAATAATTTCAAAATGGATTATCAAATTCGAAAAAACATTTAAAAATAACCTTTTTAAAATTAAATACATGATTTTAAAATCATTCAAAAAATCTATTTCAAAATTTTTGAAAAAATACAAATTTCTTTTTCCAATTAGGGGGGGGACTATATTCATTCAAAAACACATTTAAAAACAAAAATAAATCAATCATTCCAATTTATTTTTAAAACAATTTATAAACTAAGAGAAATTACGGTTCTTCAAACACAGGTTTGAGGCGAAACTACTTACCTTGAATTTGGGTTGAACTGCACCTGTAATGGGTTCCACACAAAAACATCATAAGTAAAGGGATATAGATCGACAAAAAAATCTATAAGGGGTGAAGGAATCATCATCACATGATCAAAAATCCCAAAAATGAATACCAACTCTGCTGCCAAAGCTAATAGAGAGATGACACCCACATGAAGATAGCCAAATAATTTTTGAAGGAGACGAAACCAACGAAATTGGAGATCATGGTTCCAAACAGTGAAATCTAGAAGGGATTAAATCACCCAAAATAGCCTATTATATCCCTTGGGTTTGAGGTAAGAGGAAACATAATGAATGAATTATAATTCAGTCTTGCAACACATAAAAACCTATATGGTGTCTAGGATTTACATTTTGAACACATGAATCATGATATTAATATCCCACATTTCATGTATGATGAAAATGGTGTCACGTAGAGTTAAAAATCAAGGTTGATGAATTCATGATGTGAATTCATTTAACATACTAAATCATTTTTACATGATGAACTATTTTAATGGATTATGTCGAGAAATAGATTCACATCAAGAATCAACTACATGTTGTGAATTTTTCCTACAGACAGTACCTAAACACACCTATAAATAAGATTCCTAAATTCCTTCTACACCTTCCGAACCGCAAAAATGAATTAAAATTTGAAATAGAGCATACCATTTTTTTCTGGTATATTAAACTAATCCTTGGGGATTATTCATTTAGAGTTTATGTAGGGTGTCTTCTTTCTCAGTTGGTAATTCACCATCGAATGTGACACATTATGATGATTTTATTCTTGGATCATGGTAGGTGGTTTTATGTCATTCATTAATATTATATTTTAGCAGTTTTTTGGATTTTTAAAATGATTTAATTTCCAAATAATACATATATATTTTATCCTTTATTGGTTTGAAATGGTTTTAAATGGGTTCAACAACAGAAATAGAATTTTCACATGCTAAGTGTATAAAAAAATGTATGAGAGTTTTATTGAAATGAATTAATGTGTCTTAAAGGGGGTTTTAAACAAGTTTTATTTTAAATGGGTTATTTGTTTATTTGTAGTTAATGTTTTATAAAAGGGGTTAATTTGACTATATTTTAATTTTATTGATACCCTTGGGTCTTAGTGGAATTTTGAAACATTTCCAAATGAAAAATTCATCCATCCTTGTGATTTTAAAAGGTTGTTTAAATGGTTGGATTTCAAATAATGTAATGTGGTTTGGCGTTACAAGGGTGTATTCAAAGGCCCATTTGGAAATTTGTGAAAAATATTTTATTTTAAATTGTAATTACCCTCTTTATCAATATTTTTTTATGTTATTTTTTTGTAGATTGTAAACACATTGGGGAAATTTTTCATCAATTCTTATGTATTGATATAAAATGATTTATTTTTTTGTGAGGGTGTTAAATGTAAGACGAGGTTAATTGATTTTTTTTACAAAATATTAATTTATGCGAGGATTAGTGTTTTTATTAATCACCTTATTTTTTTGATATCATGGTAATCCTAGGTAGATAAGTACAAGGTACAAATAATTATTACAGTATCATATTTTTCATAGGATGGATGATGCTGTAATAATGTCATAACCTCTTATGGGTATATTTTTTTACACAGTGACCCCAAGTGGTGCTGGGAGGTATGCTATAGTTTAAAATAGGGGGACCATAGATATATTTGACTTAAAGATACTAGGCCCAGTATAATTCATGTTAGAGATTAGTGAATTTACCATGTTACATAGATCTATCTATAAAATATTTAATGGATCATGATGAATATACATCAATTGAATCACCATGATTTTGATTACATGGAAACATGGTTTAGTTAGAGGTTGTTTCATTTATTCCATTGGTATCTTGGTGTCCTGGTATTATTACATGGGGTTGATTATGGTTTTGTTTAACATTAAAAATTATTTTAAATTTTTTTGTATATAATGGTTTCAAAAAGGAATCCGACATTTGATTTAAAAATCTTTTATGGAATTTTTTTCATGAAAGGAATATGAAATGGTTGTTTTATTCATAAAAGTAATTTTTTATTTTAATAGTTTCTATGAGATTTTTGAAATAAGGTATTGTTTATTACTTTGGATTTTAAATATATTGTTCTAGGGCCAGATGATCCTCAATTATTTTAATTGTTTTACCCTAATTTTTGAAAAAAGAGAAAAATCATGAGACATTTTTTTCATTTGATAGAATATATGGAATGTATTATAGAAGGAACTATATTTATATTTTGGTGAAATCCTATTAGGAATTTTTGGCTCACTCCTTTTATATAGTAATGGTGTGTGTAGATATTGTGTTTTATTTTAGGTTTTATGTATTTCATACTAATCTATAATTTCTCATTTCATTTTTCATTGGAAATTTTTGGATGTATTGAGTGACCGTGTTTCATATAGATGTTCTATTAGAATTGATCGTGTTTCATATTAATTTCAAGATGTTGTATCAACTTGTTAATCATGTTTTATTCTTATATATTTCTCTATTGTATCTACTTCCATTATATTCTATTATGTGTATTCATTTATTTTTTTATGATGGATGTTGTAACATCCCAATTCATCATAAATGTTCAGAACATTATTTTTTTGTTCTTATTACCATAAAAAACATAAAATTAACGCATAATCACACCAATGAGGAATTAGGTGAATTTAGGGGTTGTTTAAAGCGATATCCTTGTAAAACATAAAGTATACTAGGTCACACATTTTGTCTACAATAGTGTGACCCAAGGTACACAACTGTGCAAGCTGTATAAAATCCATGGAAGAGATATTTTTCACGATTTTCTCAAAATTAGTCAAACTGTGTGAATTTTCCCTTATAGAAGTAAATGGATAAAATTTGGAACATTGTTTGGCCAAACCATGTGAAAAGAAAAAATGTCTGAAATTACCCATTAACCCATAATATATGATTTTAGACCAACCCTTCTTTTCCATTTATTATTTATTATTATTTCTCCTGTAGTGTCCCTCCTCTTAGGGGTATGAACATTACTCCATTACTCTACCTAAGGATCTATGTATATTTTCCATCTCTCATCCATTTATATTTAATTTAGAAGAATCAGAACCATAATAGTGAGATCCTCTTTCCCCATGCCTCTATCTCAACTTTTTTCCTTTATTTTATATGCAAGTTTGGTGGAATGGATTTTTTCTTATTTTTGGTTCATTTGAATGTTTCATTATTTTCCTATAATTTAGGTCAAATCAAAGGTTGAAAATATATGATGTAAGCTCTACGAGTCTAGGGTAGATGGTCATGACCTTTTCCCATCATTTCTTTAGTTTCATAAATAGTACAATTATGCCACTCCCTGACCATTGTAGTGATGCCACCAAATTGTTAATTAAATAATTCGGAGCTTTTCCACACATGTATTGTGATCACACATAGCAGATAATCACCTCCATGGTTGATCACCTTGATTTTTTCCAACTTGTTGGGAAATCTATGCATTTTCCCCAAATTTTCCATTTTAGCTTGGCTTATTGAACGCTCCAAATGGGAATTTATTTATAAAACATTCCTTAAGGTATGTTTGACTTGATAATGGTATTGAGCTTAGTGACTAGACCTTGCTCCATTCCCCTTATGGATAGTTGGATTAAATGGCTTTGGCCTAGTGATTAAGGCCTTGGACCTCTTGTATGAATTGAATTGTCCATTGGTTAGACATTGATGACTTATGTCAGATGACTAAAATGGAAAATTCCCAAAGACATTCCTTGATCATTGTTCCTTTTACGATTAGATGGATTGAGTGAATTAAATTGACTAAATTTTTATTCCTTGGGACATTTGACCTAAAGGATATTGATAATGATTTGGCTTAACCAATGCGACTTATAATGAAATTGATTAATTAAATGATATAGCCCTTGTTTTACTATTTATATATATGTGATTCTTGGTTAAGTGTGGTTTCCATAGTACCAAGCATGAACCAAGGTTTTTCTAATTTAATTTCATATTAGATAGACTCTCATTCCATTTTTTGTTATTATAAATGTTTTTATATATTTTAGGGGTGAGATAAATTATTCATGAGATGTGATTTCCACACATTATTTATCTATGCCTCTAGATTAGTGACACAAGTTACCTAGAGGAGACCCCTTGAATTGTCTTGATGGAATGAATGGTTGTACCATGCCACATGAGAGACTTGATCCCTTATGTGAAATACTAGATACATAATCGGATGTTAGTTCATATTATTTTTAAATCATGCCATAGTGAAAATTGGGACTTTATACATGATTCACCTAAGAAGGACTCTTTGAACTGGACTTTGACCGATCTATTCAAGTTATACTTGGAATGTCTTTCCAAATTTCCATGGATGGGCTCAAAGAGTCTGGACATATTTTTTAAATATATAATTAAATTTTTTTTCAATGGAAATAAATGTTTTCAAATAAGAAATTATTTGTTGGTTTAAAGAATGTAGGGACTTGTTATCTAAGCCCAATCATAATCTTGGAGATAATCTAGCCTATAACATTTTTACCTTATTCAATTTTCCATTTTAGGATATCTCAATTTAGACACACCGACTCAAGAAGAAGTAGGTAGATTGGATGGGTCCCTAAGTGGAACCTAGTCCAATGATTGATTTAATTTATTCTTATTTTCACATATATTATATATGACTCACTGTTAAATTCATAATGAATGAAATAGAAAGGGCATGAATCATGGGTTCTGAAATACCGATATTATGTCTCACACCCTACTCGAGAACCATTGGAACCCAAGTAGACATTATGATTTTAGGTATAGAAAAAATGGAAGTAGCTGGAATCTAATTCTTGATTTACTTTTCAATGATGGAGGTGTGAGTAGAGGACCAAGCCTATACTAAAGATGACATCTATAAATTTTTTTGGATTCATTCATATTTATATCAGAATGTTTTATATTCCTGTATCCCCTACCCCTACCTAGTCATTTTGGTATAAACATGACATACTACTATCATCTGTTGTTTATGTTAATTTATTATGCTTTGTAACTTTATTTATTTCCTTGCATAGTTATGCGTTTTGGTTTCCGCTACTATATAAATATTTTTATTCCTTATATTGTTTCTTATGTATATATATACCAAAATTCTCTACTTGGATCAATGAGGGAATAATATCCCCATATAAGTACCAAAGGAACTTGTTTCTAGTAGGTAGCCTTTTTAATTTAGGGAGAGGCGCTTGAGGACTTCTGGCTCACTACCTTAGGGCAGTGTTAAGTGGTACTCGGGGAGGGATGCTATAAAGAGGTACTAGATCCCATTTCATTTTGAATTACAATTCATATTAGACAAGATAATATGACATGGGTTTTGTATAGGGAATGTGTCTGGGAGAGTCTACCCCATGTATAGGGGAAACCAAAATTAACTAGGCTGGGTAAATGATGTTATTTATTTCACTTGTTATGAATTCACTATATTTCACCATTGGGTGACTCACATGAATTATTCTGTTATTAATGTGGATACTATACTATTGGAGTTCTTTTCCATGGGCTGATGATATGAGGGACACTTAAAAGCAGGCATCATACTAGTCACAATAAGTTTTAAATTTATATGAATCTTTCCATTCCATATATACTTTCTGTATGAATTTCCTGTATTTCAGGTGATTTTTGTATGTTCCTTGTTTGTAACTATTTACAGTGTTATTTTACTCCCTATGATAATATAATTGGTTTAATTGACCAATTATTCCACATTAGTTGTTTTTATTGGTGAGTTTCAATGGACGATCATCCAATTAAAACACAACCCATGGCCTGTTACATTAACTGTATGATGTAAGGTTCTGGAAGAAGTTGGTTTACATGTCAATTTTAATTTATAAGGTGTATTGATCATAATGAATTGGAATTTACAACATAATTAACTGGATTGTTATTTTGAAAACCAAAAAAATAATAATGAATCCAAATAAATTGGAATGAATTCATTCTTCAATTTAAATGGAACCCCTGGGTATGTGACGAGAGACTTTAGACTGACCCGACATTAGTAGTGGGTAGAGGCCATGTCTCTTTTTCCATTCAGTTTCCCTTTCTTATTATGTGGTATTTGATCCAAGATATGGCTAGGGTTTATTTTTGTGTATAGGTTGGAATGTACATATCCTTAATTACATCTTCCACTATATGTTAAAATCTTTTATAGGGTATGTACAAAGAATTTATAAAGTAATTCCACTACAACAATCTGGTGATGTATTCTAGGGAAGTGGTGATGGGCATACTCTTGAGGTGGTGATCCCATATCCACCCATGATACCTCCTATAGTGCCACCTAAGGTACCTCTTACAGAGATTCCCCTAGGTGTTGGTGCCCTGTTCTGGGATTGTTCTCTCTACTTCATGTAAATACTGAAAGGTGATCCACAAATATAACATTATATGGAAAAGATGAGCAAATAATTACAATAGAATAATCCTGTTATTTTCTCCACGGATGGCGCAGCTCAGGTTACTGAGTCATGGTTGGAGGATATGGTTTCAATATTTTATCACCTTGATATTCTTCCTGATAGGATGGTCAAGCTTGCAGCCTATATGTTGCGAGACTCCTCCAAGTGATTGTGAGATGTTCTGATGCAGGCTGGTTGACACCAGGGTATGGTCTGGGTAGACTTCCAGAAAATATTCTTTGAATATTTTTTCCCAATTACTCTGAGGAAGGAAATTTTTTGATAAGACATGAACCATGAGAAAGATGACATGTTAGTGATGGAATACTCATCTCACATCACTGAATTCCAGTGTTTTACAACAACCATAAATAGTTACAAGCTAACTAGTATGAGGTGATTTTAGGATGGAATTCCATAATCCATTTACTCATAAGTGAACATATTATGGACGAAAACCATTTATGAAATAGTTAACTAGGACCATATCACTGATTTGAACCCAAGGGAGTTAGGTGATGTGGATTAGGATAGTTTAGTTTCCAGGAAGAATTGTTGTGAGTTATCTAGTGGAATGAAGCGTTGCTTTGAGAGTACATTCCACCCAGTTCCAGCCTTGTGGAAACCCTTGATGGACTTATAGTGTGCCACTAGTGTTGAAAGATTGGTCAGAGGAATCCCTGATTTATGTGGAACTTGATAGAATGTTGGGATTGCAGCAGGATGTGTAACCTCCAGTGCTTCTTCTGATCCTTTCCTTATGTACCATGTAAGCGGAGATCTATTCCAGCACAACCCACAGGTGAAGGGTTAGTAAAAAAAATTTAGGAAGGAATATGGTCTTCAATAGGTTCATTAGGTCAAGAAAATGGTTGGGGCTGAGGTAGTCAGGATCTAGAGTTACATTTTCAGGAGAGTTGTCATGCTCAAAATTATTAGTTAGTATATCAAGGCTGTAGCTATCTATGTTGTTCAGCATATTCCTAGGGAGTAGTTTCCAGGGCCTTCTATAGTTAGAGGTACTATTCTAGTAGCCTCTAATTTAGTATCTACCATATTCAATAAAGGTACATCACACTCCTTTCAATCTTATACAATTATGTGAAGTCTTCTCTTAGTGATCAAGTATTCTAGTGGTGTTATAACCCTCGATAAACCATTAGCTTTTTAAGTAGAAGGAATACTCCAGTGTATAGAGTTCCCCCATGAGGTTGTTGGGTATCATTTTTTATTCAGTTTATATATCCTTAAGATGATGGGCTTCGTCATCATTCTCAATATGGACTGGATTGTGCAGTATAGAACCAAGGTGGATTTCTATCACCACCAGGTGACATTCATATCACCTAAGGGAAATACGTATGTCCATATGGATAAATGGTACTTCTATTCTAGTTTATATGGGATCAATTATACTGGGATGGGTAGGATGATAGCCTGGGTAGCGAACCAATTTATGATTCATCAAGGGATACAACTAGTATAATTCCCTGCAATCATGGATCATTTTAGGGATGTATTCCTTGACGATTTCTCCAGTTTACCTCCTACTATAGAAATTTATTTCACCATAGAGTGTGTTATAGGTGAATCACCAGTGTCCATTAATCCTTATAGGATGACACCTATAGAGCTCTAGGAACTCAATAAGAAGCTTGAATACCTAGAGGCTAAGGTTTTCATTTGAATGAGAGCATCTCCATGGGTTTCTATAATGACCCATACTTTACATAAATTGTTATTATTTCAGAATTGAAGCACACTTATTACAACATATAACAAAACCAGGAAATGACCGTATAGGTATAGTATCTTTAGAAACTGGGAAACATAAACAACTGGTTCATAAAGCATCTACACTGTCTCCCATTTATTTCATAATATCTATAGTCCCTTTTGGGATATCTTACTTAATAACCTTCTTCCTGACTCGGGGAAAGAAAACATACAAAAGGGTGAGCTCAAATACTCAGTAAGGGTAAACAAAAGAAATATCAATCACATCATATACATAAGAACATAACTTTTGGAAATCTGAACCTACAAAATAAATCGTAATTTCATAACATTAGATAAATCATAGTATTGAAATGTATTCCCAATAATCATAAATTAAAACATGAAACTTTGTGGCATACACACATAATCATAGATAATCATTTCTTATTATTGAAGGCTCATTGCCAAGACTATCTTAGTGGACAAAGTCCATTTATGAACCGAGCTCACTCCTCGTTTCAATCATGTTTCACTGAACCGGTTTAACCTGCCGTTCTAGCCATGTCTATCTCATGAGATATAAAATATTTACCCAATGCATTGGAGGGAGATATAGGTCCCACCCATCTAATAATGATACCATTCTTATGTGTGCCACAAAATCATAAACCATACATCATAGCATAACCCATATAATAAAAATGGGATTCTTAAACAAAATGACATCATAAAACAATTCATATAAGATAAAGGATTTCATAAAAATAATTCCATCAGAACATAATCAAATAAATGTAATAATAGGGATAAAAACATAACCCTTTATTATCTTAGATGGAAAATAATTTTGATAAAACACTTGAACTCCATTCTTTTGGAAAATATCCTTTCTACTTCAAAAAAACATTTCCTTTCTTAATATGTCATACAATTCTAAACTAAAAGAAGTTGATTAAAAATAAACTTGAAAACTTGTATTGGAAGATTCTTGGAAATATTGTTTTAAAAATCCATTCATGTCGTATAAGTTAAAAAAAATTCTTCTCGTACTTTTGTCGGAAAAGTCAAAAAGTACCTCGTACGAAAAACGACAAAAGATTCCTTTCATATCTTTTACTAAAAACTCACCGAAGGGTAAAATTGGATTTAAAAAATTTTAGGTGGATGGAAATAATATTACATATTTAGGAAACATGGATGTGGATGAAAAAATACACCACAGTAAATTTCAAAGTATAGACAATCTCGGATAAAAATGAGATTTGCAAAATTATCCCTTACCTTAGGTCCGATTTGCTTTGTAAGTGTCCGAACCTCATGTATAATGATTTAAATAATGTTAATGACTTATTATCGAATCATAATTATTGTTATGATATCATATATGGTCATATTCTTAGCTTATTATTAGTAATATTTCATTACAACTTGTTATTCGGGTGTTTATTACTTTTTGTTCTTATGCGTGTTTTGTCGAATAAATTATTATTCTTCTCTATAGGATATAGATACCTCATTTAAAGAATTTTATTAGTGTAATATATATCATATTAATTCATTCTATTCATTTATATAATCATTATGAAATGAAGATCATGTAGAACGAGTCGCATCACATCGTGGAGACGGTATTCAGTACGTACGCACGAGTGATGATATCGTTCCCATGATAATGGAATTGTATTGGATTGTATGTATACTATTTCAGAATAAATATCACTTTACAATAAACATATATATACATTATTTACACCATTATATCCATCCAAGTAATGTGGTGGTGGAAAATAGATTACACCACGGCGTGGAGACGGTATTTCGTACGTACGCATGCACGGTGATTTCATTTTCCGTAGGATGGATAGACGGTGAAATAGGGTTGTTTAATAATTATAATAACATACCAGTATATGAGTGATACTGATTTTATTACTTCATAATGAAACAACTAAAGAAGAATTAGTGGAAGAAGAAATAAAGATGAAAGAACCGGTAACTGACATTACCTCTTCTTTGAAGTGCTTCTTTGAGACCTCCTTTTAGGGCACTAAAATTGGTCTTTAAAGAAGACCAGGACCTCTAGGACGTCTCTAGGGAAGTGGAGAGGATAATGTGGCAGGGGTTGGACGAGATTGAAGGCTCAAAGTGGTCTGAGGAAGAGGGGGAGGAGGTGCCCTTTTATAAGGGAGGAGAGGGGCTCCTTTGGAAAAACTAAAAATATTATTTTATTATAAAGTCAATTTCGGTTTTAAATAGATCCAAATTGATTTATTTAGAAGCTAAGGTAAGGATGGGTCGAAATACTCTCATAAAATAGAATTTAGACAAGTTTAGGTTCATATTTTAACCTTATAATTTATATTTAACTTTAAGTTAAATAATTTTACTTTTACCGTGTCTTCTTGTGTTCTTATAATATAAGGCTAATAAACTTACTATAACAAGCCAAACGAACCCAAAGTTGTTTGTTATTAATATATATAACCTTATCTAAGGCATTTTTCTGAACCTTAGATTTTTAGGAATAAAATAACAATTAATAATATAATATTTGTTTTAAAAACTATTTTATGTCAATTTTGACACTATTTAGTAATTGATTTTTTTGAAAATCATAACAGAATGATTAGTTCGAAAAAAGTTACTTAAATCAATAATAACATGTCATATTAACCTATAAAATTAGTTTAATTCATAAAAAGTCTCAAATTACATTTATTTTGGTATTTATAACATCAATTATGTAAATATTTCATTAATAAGATAATTACTGCATCATCTTTGTGTCATAAATAAATTAAATTATTTAATTTCTAAAAATTACAAACAAAATACCATAATGTATGAAATATTTTTAGATTTCTAATGAATATTAATAGTCTAATTTGTCTTATGTATAACCTTATATTAAAAATTATTTACTTATTAAACTTTGATTTTAACTCTTTTAGCCCTTCTTTAAATAAATTAATAATAAATGTCCTATATCTAATCCAAGTGGGCCTAATGGTCATATTTTATTTCTAAGGTTGATTTTGGTCGAATTTCACTTATTCAATAGATTTAGGATTTGTGTTAGGGTAATAATAATATCAATTTTACCCTTAATTACCCTATTTACTTTTAACCGTGGTAAATAAAAGTAAAACGTTACTATTCACCAAAAAATATTTTCATCTCATTGAAGCACATTTTACTTACTGACATCAACCGTGTCTCTTGGATTTTTGAAATTACACTCACAGAAGCGGTAAAATAATGTTTTATGAAAAATTCAGTTTTTTTAACTACCACATAGTGGTTTCAGTATTCATCAAAAATTGAAAGTTTTCAGAAAAATACCAAAATTTCACCCTAAGCTAATTTCGATATTATGAATCCAAAAATGAAGTCCATTTTGAAAAATAAAATTTATAAAATTTCAAAAATTGGTTATTACTATTCATAACGGCTAGTTTTAATAATATTTTAATAGGATATCATTGTTTAGTGAAACTCGGTATTGCGTACGACGCAAGCTATCGAGGAAGGTCGTGATTGAATGTAAAGAAAGCCAAGCTAGTGTTGTGTGTAGTGAAAGATTAATTTTATGATTTATAAAAGCAAAAATATTTCTCATAAAAGTATTGGGTGTTACATTCTACCCCCCTTAAAATGAATTTCACCCTCGAAATTCGTCACTTTGTAACAAACAGATGAGGATACCCCTCCCTCATCATATCCTCAATCTCCCATGTTGCTTCTTCTAATTGGTGGTTCTTCCATAAAACTTTCACCAATCAAGTGGTCTTGTTTGGTAGGACTTTTTCGCTACGATCCGGAATCTCTTTCGGCTGTTCTTCATAAGAAAGATTTTGCTCCAGCGGTATAACTTGAGAGCTGAGTACATGTGAAAGATCAGGTATGTACATTCTCAAGAGAGATACATGGAAGACATCGTGAACTTGAAAGAGATTCGGTGGAAGCGCCAATCGGTAAGCTACCTTCCCAACACGATCCAGTATTTCGAAAGGACCGATATATCTAGGGCTCAACTTCCCCTTCTATCCAAATCTCATGACCCTCTTCCAGGGAGATATTCGTTAGAACACTTTATCACCCACTTCAAACTCTAGGTCTTTTCATCGGTTGTCGTCATAACTTTTCTATTGACTCTGAGCTGCTTTTATGGGTTGTTGAATTAATATGACCTTTTCTACCATTTCATCAACGAGATCGGGTCCTAATAGCTATCTTTCCCCAACTTCATCCCAGCAAGTTGGAGTCCAGCATTTCTTTCCATAGATAGATTCATAAGGAGCCATCTGAATTCTGGAGTGAAAGCTATTATTATAAGAAAATTCCACCAAAGGTAGGTGTTGATCCCAACCACCTTTGAAATCCATAGAGCAAGCTCTCAACATATCTTCTAGAGTTTGAATTGTTCTCCCAGACTGACCTTCTGTCTGAGGATGATAAGCAGTGCTGAAACTCAACTCTGTATCCAGAGTATGCTGAAGACTTCGCCAGAACTTTGAGGTAAACCTCAGATCCCGATCAGATATAATATAAAGTGGTACTCCATGTAATCTTACCACTTCCTTTATATATATCTTGGCAATCTGATCTAGAGGGAAATCCTCTCTAATTGAAATGAAGTGTGCAGACTTTGTAAGACGATCAACTATGACCCAGATAGTATTATTTCCTTTGGATGTTTTAGGAAGTACTGTGACAAAGGACATAGTGATGTTTTCCCATTTCCATTCATGTATGGGTAATGGTTGTAACATCGCCTTAGACTTCTGTCTCTCAGCTTTAACTTGCTGACAAACCAAGCATCGAGAGACATATTTAGGAACATCTCTTTTCATGCCATACCACCTGAAGTACTCTTTCAGGTCCCTATACATCTTCGTGCTTCCAGGATGAATAGAGAATGAAGAACAATGAGCCTCATCCAGCAGCTCCTTCTTTATTTTAGGGATGGGAGGAACACATACCTGATTTCTGAACATTATTGTCCCATCACAATCAAGGTTGAATTCAAGAACACTTCTCACCTTCTTTTGTAACTTGAAATCTTCTTTCTGTGCCTCTTTAATCTTCACATGTATAGATGGTTGAACATTCATTTGAGAAAGATACAATTTTTCCCCTTTCATTATAATTCCACGATCCATAATTTGTAAATCCGTAAATATTGGATCTTTTGTGATCCTCATCATGGATAAACTGGCATGGTCTTGTCGACTTAATGCATCTGCCACCTTGTTTTCTTTCCCAGGGTGGTAATGGATTGAGCAGTCGTAATCCTTAATCAGCTCGAACCATCTTCTTTGGAACATATTCAGCTCCTTTTGTGTGAAAATATACTTTAATCTTTTATGATCAGTACAAATGTCACACCTTTCTCCATAAAGATAATGCCTCCAAATCTTTAATGCAAAGATTACTACAACTAACTCCAAATCATGAGTTGGGTAATTTTGATCATGTATTTTCAATTGTCGTGAGGCATATGCTATCACCAAATCATTTTGCATAAGAACTAACCCCAATCCCTTCTTGGATGCATCACTGTAGATCAGAAACCTTTTTCCACTACAAGGCAGTGTGTGCACAGGTGCACTGGATAAACTTCTTTTCAACTCCTTTAAATTCACTTCACATTCCTCCGTCCAAACAAACTTAACTCCTTTCCGAGTCAACTTGGTGAGTGGATTTGATAATCATGAAAAATCTTTCACAAAACGTCGATAATATCCAGCCAAACCAAGAAAACTTCGGATCTCAGTTACTGTAATTGGTCTCGACCATCTTTCAATAACCTCTGTTTTTGCTGGATCCACAGATATCCCCTCTTTTGAGATTATGTGACCCAAAAATGAAAATTTCTGAAGCCAAAATTCACACTTGGTAAATTTGGCATAAATCTTCTCCTTTCTCAGGGTCTTCAATATAATTCTCAAGTGATCTTCATGTTCTTCCTTTCTCTTTGAATAGACAAGAATATCGTCTATAATGACTACCACAAACTGATCAAGATAGACTCTAAAGACTCTATTCATCAGATCCATGAATATAGCATGGGCATTAGTAAGACCAAATGGCATCACTATAAATTCATAGTGTCCATACCTTGTACGGAAAGCCTTCTTTGGTATATCCTCCCTTTTGAACCTTAATTGAGGATACCCTGAACGAAGATCAATCTTGGAAAATTATTGAGCTCCACGTAGTTGGTCAAATAAGTCATCAATGCGTGGGGGAGGATATTTGTTCTTAATAGTGATCTTGTTAAGTTCTTGATAATCAATGCAGAGTCTCATTGATCCACGTTTTTTTCTTAACAAACAGAACAGGTGCTCCCCAAGGTGACGCACTAGGGCATATGAACCCCTTATCAAGATTCTCTTGGAGTTGCTTCTTCAATTCCTGCAACTCAATTGGGGCTATTCTATAAGGTGTCTTTGAAATAGGCAAAGAACCCCGTACGAGTTCTATTGAAAACTCAACTTCACGATTTGGTGGAAGACCCGGTAATTCCTCTGGAAAGACATCATCAAACTCCCGTACAATTAGCATATTCTTAATCGTGAGTTTCTCACCAACCATTTTAGATAAATAACCTTCATTTCGTGGAATCAAGACCCATAAGATTGAAGAAATTTCCACTGGAAGGTTATGTTCATCCTTGCATTGATAAACGATCATAGATTGATCTGGAATATGAAATGTGACTTCCCTTCTTTGGAAATTGATATAAGCTCCATATAAAGAAAGACAATCCATGCCAAGAATCACATCAAATTCCACTATAGGAAGGATCACAAGATTTGCAGGAAGTACTTTCCCACAAACTTCGATCAGAGAAGAATTATAAACTTTTGATGCGACTGTTGTGCCATTAGCGGTTGTCATAGCTAACTCAACATCTAATTATTGAGGTAATATGGTGATATACTTAGAAAATTATTCAGAAATAAAAGAGTGGGTGGATCCAGAATCAAATAAAACATTTTCTACTTTAGAGTGGATGGTAAGTGTACCTTTCACCACATCGTTATCGTACTCCACATCGCTGATAGAAATTGCACGTGACTTTCCTTTGTCTTTAGCCTTAAGAGTTTGTTGACGTCTACCATCATCATCAACCCTTGGATTTGGGCATTGATTGGCATAATGCCCCATCTCCTTGCACTAGAAACATTGAAGTGTAGTAGGTTCATTCTGTGTATCCCTTCCTTTGTTTGCACCATTAGACATTTTCTTCCCATCATTGAGGTATTAAAATTCCTTATGACCTTCCTTTCCACATTTGAAACATTTACTTGTCCCTTTAAGAAAACTCCCTCCATGTTTCTTTCCACACTTTGAGCATAAGGGAAAGCTCATCTTCTTTTCAGTGTGCTCTTTAGATTTTCCTTTGAATTCCATTTTCCTCTTCTTATCAAACCCATATGACCGATGGGTTACTCTAACCTCCATCTCAACTTGAGAGCACATCGAATGATTTCCTCGTAGCTATTGAAGTCCCTTATGGCTAACAACTTTCAAAGACTTGGTTTTAAGACACTATATAATCGATCGATCTTACTCTCAGGTTGGATAATAAGACCAGAAGCGTACCTTGCAAGTCTTGTAAAATTTTCTTCATAGGTACCAACAGATTCATCATCTTTTTTGCTTTAGTTCAAGAAACTCCTTCTCCATCTTTGTTCGGAGAATATGAGGGAAGTACTTATTGAAAAATAAGTTCTTAAACTCGTCCCATTCCATGGACTCAATTTCATCCCTTTGCCTCATATTCTTAATAAGATCCCACCATTGATCAACATCAACTTCCAAACGATACACTGCTAAGATGAATTTATCATGTTCAGAACATTGAAGAACTGAACATATCTTTTTAGTAGTACTAATCCATTGTTCAGCAACTAATGGATCAGTAGATCCGCTGAATGAAGGTGGACGCTGTCTCATGAAGGATTCAACAGAATGTTGCTCCTTCATTTGCTCGTTTGGAAGTCCTGCATGATTGATATCTTGAGAATGTTGTGTGAGCATGACTACAAGATTTTTCATTCCAGCTCCCATAACGTTTGGTTGCTCAGGGGGACAATCATTGCATTGCCCTGTCGCATTCTGCATTAACACGGGTCCTTTGGGTTCTAGCCATTGACTAAAAACAAGAAGAATAGTGTGAAAAACACTAATTATAATAGGAAAACCACATAATCAAGAATAAAATTTCAGACTTAAGGTCTTATCCTAGGTTATTCATGGCCATTTCTAAAACACTAAGATTGTGTTCTATGCTTAGACTTATCCTTAGGATTCTTACTAAGGCTTTCACATCCTAGTTTCCAAAGGTTGACTATACCTTTCCTCTGATACCAACTATAACGACCCATACTTTACATACATTGTTATTTTTTCAGAATTGAAGCACACTTATTACAACATATAACAAAACCAGGAAAGGACTGTATAGGTATAGTGTCTTTAGAAACTGGGAAACATAAACAACTGGTTCATAAAGCTTCTACACTGTCTCCCATTTATTTCATCATATCTATAGTCCCTTTTGGCATATCTTACTTAATAACCTTCTTCCTAACCTGGGGAAAGAAAACATACAAAAGGGTGAGCTCAATTGCTCAGTAAGGGTAAACAAAATAAATATCAATCACATCATATACATAAGAACACAACTTTTGGAAATCTGAACCTGCAAAAGAAATCATAATTTCATAACATGGGATAAATCATAGTAGTGAAATGTAATCCCAATAATCATAACATAAAACATGAAACTTTGTGGCATACACACATAATCATAGATAATCATTTCTTATTAGTCAAGGCTCATTTACAAGACTATCTTAGTGGAGAAAGTCCATTTCTGAACCGAGTTCACTCCTCGTTTCAGTCCTGTTTCACTGAACCAGTTTAACCTGCCGTTCCAGCCATGTCTATCTCATGAGATATAAAATATTTACCCAATGAATTTGAGGGAGATATAGGTCCCACCCATCTCATAATGATACCATTCTTATGTGTGCTACAAAATCATAAACCATACATCATAGCATAACCCATGTAATAAAAATGGGATTCTTAAACAACATGACATCATAAAACAATTCATATAAGATAAAGGATTTCATAAAAATAATTCCATCACAACATAATCAAATAAATGTAATAATAGGGATAAAAACATAACCCTTTATTATCTTAAATGGAAAATCATTTTGATAAGACACTTGAACTCCATTCTTGAGGAAAATATCCTTTCTACTTTAAAAACACTTTTCCTTTCTTAATATGTCATACAATTCTAAACTAAAAGAAGTTGATTAAAAATAAACGTGAAAACTTGTAAAGGAATATTCTTGGAAATATTTTTTTAAAAATCCATTCATGCCGTATAAGTTAAAAAAAACATTCTTCGCGTACTTATGTCGGAAAAGTCAAAAAGTACCTCGTACAAAAAATGACAAAAGATTCCTTTCATATCTTTTACTAAAAAATCACCGAAGGGTAAAATTGGATTTAAAAAATTGTAGGTGGATGGAAATAAAATTACATATTGTGGAAACATGGATGTGGATGATAAAATACACCCCAGTAAATTTCAAAGTATAGACAATCTTGGATAAAAATGAGATTTGCAAAATTATCCCTTACCGTAGCTCCAATTTGCTTCGTAAGTGTCTGAACCTCCTGTATAATGATTTAAATAATGTTATTGACTTATTATAGAATCTTACATATTGTTATTATATCATATATAGTCATATTCTTAGCTTCTTATTAGTAATATTTCATTACAACTTGTTATTCGGGTGTTTATTACTTTTTGTTCTTATGCGTGTTTTGTCGAATAAATTATTATTATTCTCTTTAGGTTATAGATAACTCATTTCCAGAATGTTATTAGTGTAATATATATCATATTCATTCATCCAATTCATTTATATAATCATTATTCACTGAAGATCATGTAGAACGAGTCACATCACATCGTGGAGACTGTATTCCGTACGTACGCACGAGTGATGATATCGTTTCCATGATCATGGAATTGTATTGGAGTGTATGTATACTATTTCAGAATCAATATCACTTTACAATAATAATATATAGTCATTATTTACACCATTATACCCATCCAAGTAAGGTGGTGGTGGAAAATAGATTACACCACGGCGTGGAGACAGTATTCCGTACGTACGCACGCGCGGTGATTTCATTTTCCGTAGGATGGATAGATGGTGAAATAGGGTTGTTTCATACTTATAATAACATATCATTATAAGAGTGATACTGATGTTATTACTTCATAATGAAACAACTAAATAAGAAGAAGTGGAAGAAGAAATAAAGATGAAAGAATCGGTAACAGGCATTACCTCTTCTTTGAAGTGCTTCTTTGAGACCTCCTTTTAGGGCACTAAAATTGGTCTTTGAAGAAGACCAGGACCTATAGGATGTCTCTAGGGAAGTTTATAGGAGAAAGTGGCAGGGGTTGGCCGAGCATTAAGGCTCAAAGCGGTGTGAGGAAGAGGGGGAGGAGGTGCCCTTTTATAAGGGAGGAGAGGGGCTTCTTTGGAAAAACTAAAAATATTATTTAATTATAAAGTCATGTTCAGTTTTAAATAGCTCAAAATTGATTTATTTAAAAGCTAAGGTGGGTATGAGTCAAAATACTCTCATAAAATAAAATTTATACAAGTTTAGGTTCCTATTTTAACCTTATAAGTTAGATTTAACATTAAGTTAAATAATTTTACTTTTACCGTGTCTTCTTGTGTTCTTATACTATAAGGTTAATAAACTTTCTATAACAAGCCAAAACAACCCCAAGATGTTTATTATTAATATATATATAACCATATCTATGTAATTTTGCCAAACCTTAGATTTTTATGAATAAAATAACAATTAATAATATAATATTTGTTTTAAAAACAATTTTATGTCAATTTTGACACTATTTAGTAATTGATTTTTGTGAAAATCATAACAGAATGATTAGTTCGAAAAAAGATAATTAGATCAATACTAACATGTCATATTAACCTATAAAATTAGTGTAATTCATAAAAAGTCTCAAATTTCATTTACTTTGGTATTTATAACATCAATTATGTCAATATTTCATTAATAAGATAACTACTGCATCATCATTGTGTCATAAATAAATTAAATTATTTAATGTCTAAATATTAAAAATAAAATACCATTATGTAGGAAATATTTTTATATTTCTAATTAATTTTTATAGTCGAATTTATCTTATGTATAACATTATATTAAAAATTATTTACTTATTAAACATTGATTTTAACTATTTTAACCCTTCATTAAATAAATTAATAATAAATGTCCTAATCTAATCCAAGTGGGCCTAAATGGTCATATTTTAATTATAAGGTTGTTTTTGGTCGAATTACACTTATAAAATAGAATTATGACATGAGTTAGGGTAATAGTAATATCATTTTACCCTTAATTACCTTATTTACTTTTAACCGTGGTAAATACAAGTAAAAAGTTACTATTCACCAAAAATTATTTTCATCTCATTGAACCCAATTTTACTTACTAACATCAACCGTGTCTCTAGGATTTTTGAAATTCGACTCACAGAAGCAGTAAAATTATGTTTTATGAAAAATTCAGTTTTTTTAACTACCACTTAGTGGTTTCAGTGTTCATCAAAAATTGAAAGTTTTCAGAAAATCACCAAAATTTCACCCTAGGCTAATTTCGATATTCCGAATCCAAAAATGAAGTCCATTTTGAAAAATTAAATTTATAAAATTTCAAAAAGTGGTTATTAGTATTCATAACGGCTAGTTTTAATAATATTTTAATAGCATATCATTGTTTAGTGAAACTCGGTATTGCGTACGACGCAAGCTATCGAGGAAGGTCGCGATTGCATGTAAAGCAAGCCAAGCTAGTGTTGTGTGTAGTGAAAGATTTATTTTCTGATATATAAAAGCAAAAATATTTCTCATAAAAGTCTCGGGTGTTACATTCTACACCCCTTAAAATGAATTTCGCCCAAGAAATTCGTCACTTTGTAACAAACAGATGAGGACACCTCTCCCTCATCATATCCTCAAGCTCCCATGTTACTTCCTCTAATTGGTGGTTCTACCATAAAACTTTCACCAATCGAGTGGTCTTGTTTCGTAGGACTTTTTCGCTACGATCCAGAATCTCCATCGGCTGTTCTTCATAAGAAAGATCTTGCTCCAGCGGTACAACTTCTAAGCTGAGTACATGTGAAGGATCAGGTATGTACTTTCTCAGGAGATATATATGGAACACATAGTGAACTTGAGAGAGATTCGGTGGAAGCACCAATCAGTAAGCTACCTTCCCAACATGATCTAGTATTTCGAAAGGACCGATATATCTAGGGCTCAACTTCCCCTTCTTTCCAAATCTCATGACCCTCTTCCAGGGAGATATTCCTAAGAACACTTTATCACCCACTTCAAAATCGAGGTCTTTTCTTTGGTTGTCGGCATAAATTTTCTGTCGACTCTGAGTTGCTCTTATGTGTTGTTGAATAGATCTGACCTTTTCTGCCATTTCATCAATGAGATCAGGTCCTAATAGCTTTCTTTCTCCAACTTCATCCCAACAAGTTGGAGTCCTGCATTTCTTTCCATAGAGAGCTTCATAAGGATCCATCTGAATACTGAAGTGAAAGCTATTATTATAAGAATATTCCACCAATGGTAGGTGTTGATCCCAACCACCTTTGAAATCCACAGAGAAAGCTCTCAACATATCTTCTAGAGTTTGAATTGTTCTCTCAGACTGACCATCTGTCTGAGGATGATAAGCAGTGATGAAACTCAACTCTGTATGCAGAGTATGCTGAAGACTTCTCCAGAACATTGAGGTAAACCTCGGATCCCGATTAGATATAATAGAAAGTGGTAATGCATGCAATCTTACCACTTTCTTCACATATATCCTGGCAAGCTGATCTAGAGAGAAATCCTCTCTAATAGCGATGAAGTGTGCAGACTTTGTAAGACGATCAACTATGACCCAAATAGCATTATTTCCTTTGGATGTTTTAGGAAGTCCAGTGACAAATTCCATAGTGATGTTTTCCTATTTCCATTTGGGTATGGGTAATGGTTGTAACATCCCCTTAGACTTCTGTCTCTCAGCATTAACTTGATGACAAACCAAGCATCGAGAGACATATTTAGCAACATCTCTTTTCATGCCATCCCACCAGAAGTACTCTTTCAGGTCCCTATACATCTTCGTGCTTCCATGATGAATAGAGAATGAATAACTGCAAGCCTCATCTAGCAGCTCCTTATTTAATTCAGGGATGGGAGGAACACAAACCCAATTCTTGAACATTATTATCCCATCACAATCAAGGTTGAATTCCGGAACATTTCTAACCTTTTTTTGTAACTCGACATCTTCTTTCTGTGCCTCTTTAATCTCCACATGTATAGATGGTTGAACATTCATTTGAGAAAGATACAATTTTCCCCTTTCATTATAATTCAAAGACCCATCCTTTGTAAATCCATAAATATTGGATATTTTGGGATCCTCATTATGGATAAACTGGCATGGTCTTGTCGCCTTAATGCATCTGCCACCTTGTTTGCTTTCCCAGGGTGGTAATGGATTGAGGAGTTGTAATCCTTAATCAGCACCAACCATCTTCTTTGGCGCATATTCAGCTCCTTTTGTGTGAAAATATACTTTAAACTTTTATGATCAGTATAAATGTCAAACCTTTCTCCATAAAGATAATTCATCCAAATCTTTAATGCAAAGATTACTGTAGCTAACTCCAAATCATGAGTTGGGTAATTTTTCTCATGTATTTTCAATTGTCGTAAGGCATAAGCTATCACCATATCATTTTTCATAATAACACACCCCAATCCCTTCTTGGATGCATCACTGTAGATCAAAAACCTTTCTCCACTACAAGGCAGTGTGAGCACAGGTGCACTGGATAACCTTCTTTTTAACTTCTTACAATTCTCTTCACATTCTTCCGTCCAAACAAAATTAACTCCTTTCCAAGTCAACTTGGTGACTGGATTAGATAATCATGAAAAATATTTCACAAAACGTCGATAATATCCATCCAAACCAAGAAAATTTCGGATCTCAGTTACTGTCGTTGGTCTCGACCATCTTTCGATAACCTCTATTTTTTCTGTATCCACAGATATCTCCTCTTTTGAGATTATGTGACCCAAAAATTAAACTTTTTGAAGCCAAAATTTACACTTGGTAAATTTGGCATAAAGCTTCTCCTTTCTTAGGGTCTTCAGTATAATTCTCAAGTGATCTTCAAGTTCTTCCTTGCTCTTTGAATAGACAATAATATCGTCTTTAAAGACTACCAAAAACTGATCAAGATAGTCTCTATAGACTCTATTCATCAGATCCATGAAGATAGCAGGGGAATTAGTAAGACCAAATGGCATCACTCTAAATTCATAGTGTCCATACCTTGTACGGAAATCCATCTTTGGTATATCCTCCCTTTTGACCCTTAAATGATGATACCCTGAATGGAGATCAATCTTGGAAAAGTATTGAGCTCCGCGTAGTTGGTCATATAAGTCCTCAATTCATGGGAGAGGATATTTGTTCTTAATAATGATCTTGTTAAGTTCTCGATAATCAATGCAGAGTCTCATTGATCCTTGTTTCTTCTTAACAAACAGAACAGGTGCTCCCCAAGGTGATGCACTAGGGCGTATGGACCCCTTATCAAGATTCTCATGGAGTTCCTTATTCAATTCCTGAAACTTATTTGGGGCCATTCAATAAGGTTTCTTTGAAGCACTTTCCCACAAACATCGATCTGAGAAGAATTATAAACATTTGATGCGACTGTTGTGCCATTAGGGGTTGTCATAGCTAACTCAACATCTAATTGTTGAGGTAATATGGTGATATCCTTAGAAAAATCTTCAGATATAAAAGAGTGGGTGGATCCAGAATCAAATAAAACATTTTCTACTTTAGAGTGGATGGTAAGTGTACCTTTCACCACATCGTTATCGTACTCCACATCGCTGATAGAAATTGCATGTGACATTCCTTTGTATTCAGACTTAAGGGTTTGTTGACGTCGACCATCATCATCAACCATTGGATTTGGGAATTGATTGGAATAATGCCCCATCTCCTTTCACTTGAAACATTAATGTTTAGTAGGTTTATTTTGTGTATCCCTTCCTTTGTTTTCATCATTAAACATCTTCTTCCCATCATTGCGGAATTCAAATTCTCTATGACCTTCCTTTCCACATTTGAAACATTTACTTGTCCCTTTAAGACAACTCCCTCAATGTTTCTTTCCACACTTTTAGCATAAGGGAAAGCTCATCTTCTTTTCAGTGTGCTCTTTAGATTTTCCTTTGAATTCCATTTTCCTCTTCTTATAAAACCCATATGACGGATGGGTTACTCCAATATCCATCTCTACTTTGAGAGCACATCGAACGATTTCCTTGTAGCTATTGAAGTCCCTTATGGATAACGCCCTTAGAAGACTTGGTTTTAAGCCACTAAAGAATTGATCGATCTTACTCTTAGGTTGGATAATAATACTAGAAGAGTACCTTTCAAGTCTTGTAAAATTTGCTTCATAGGTACCAACAGATTCATCATCCTTTTGCTTTAGTTCAAGAAATATCGTCTCCATCTTTTTTTAAGAATACGAGGGAAGTACTTATTGAAAAATAAGTTCGTGAACTCGTCCCATTCCATGGACTCAATTTCATACCTCTGCCTTGTATTCTTAATAAGATTCCACCATTGATAAGCATCACCTTACAAACGATACACTACTAAGATGACTATATCATGTTCAGAACATTGAAGAACTGAAAATATCTTTTCAGTAGTACTAATCCATTGTTCAGCAACTAATGGATCAGTAGACCCGCTGAATGAAGGTGGACGCTATCTCATGAAGGATTCAACAGAATGTTTCTCCTTTTGCTCATTTGGAAGTCCTGCATGATTCATAGATTGAGAAAGTTGTGTGAGCATTGCTATAAGATTTTTCATTCCAGCTCCCATAACGTTTGGTTGCTTAGGGGAGCAATCATTGCATTGCCTGTCGCATTCCGCATTAACACGGTTCCTTTGGCTTCCAACCATTGACTAAAACCAAGAAGAATAGTGTGAGAAACACTAATTATAATAGGAAAACCACATAATCAAGAATAAAATTTCACACTTAAGGTCTTATCCTAGGTTATTCATGGACATTTCTAAAACACTAAGATTGTGTTCTATGCTTAGACTTATCCTTAGGATTCTTACTAAGGATTTCACATTCTAGTTCCCAAAGGTTGACTATACCTTTCCTCTGATACCAACTATAACGACCCATACTTTACATGAATTGTTATTATTTAATAATTGAAGCACACTTATTACAACATATAATAAAACTAGGAAAGGACCATATAGGTATAGTGTCTTTAGAAACTAGGAAACATAAACAACTGGTTCATAAAGCTTCTACACTGTCTCCCATTTATTTCATCATATCTATAGCCCCTTTTGGAATATCTTACTTAATAACATTCTTCCTGACCTGGGGAAAGAAAAAATACACAAGGGTGAGCTCAAATGATCAGTAAGGGTAAACAAAAGAAATATCAATCACATCATATACATAAGAACATAACTTTTGGAAATATGAACATGAAAAAGAAATCATAATTTCATAACATGGGATAAATCATAGTAGTGAAATTTAATCCCAATAATCATAACGTAAAACATGAAACTTTGTGTCATACACACAAAATCATTGATAATCATTTCTTATTAGTCAAGGCTCGTTGCCAAGACTATCTTTGTGTACAAAGTCCATTTCTGAACCGAGTTCACTCCTCGTTTCAGTCCTGTTTCACTGAACCGGTTTAACCTGCCGTTCCATCCATGTCTATCTCATGAGATATAAAATCTTTACCCAATGCATTGGAGGGAGATATAGGTCCCACCCATATCATAATGATACAATTCTTATGTGTTCCACAATATCATAAACCATACATCATAACATAACCCATGTAATAAAAATGGGATTCTTAAACAACATGACATCATAAAACAATTCATATAAGATAATGGATTTCATAAAAATAATTCCATAACAACATAATAAAACAAATGTAATAATAGGGATAAAAACAGAACCCTTTATTATCTTAGATGGAAAATAATTTTGATAAAACACTTGAACTCCATTCTTGAGGAAAATATCTGTTCTACTTCAAAAACACTTTTCCTTTCTAAATATGTCATACAATTCTAAACTAAAATAAGTTGATTAAAAATAAACTTGAAAACTTGTAAAGGATTATTCTTGGAAATATTTTTTTAAAAATCCATTCATGCCGTATAAGTTAAAAAAACATTCTTCTCGTACTTTTGTCTGAAAAGTCAAAAAGTACCTCGTACGAAAAATGACAATAGATTCCTTTCATATCTTTCACTAAAAACTCACCAAAGGGTAAAATTGGATTTAAACAGTTGTAGGTGGATGGAAATAATATTACATATTGAGGAAACATGGATGTGGATGATAAAATACACCCCAGTAAATTTCAAAGTATAGACAATCTCGGATAAAAATGAGATTTGCACAATTATCCCTTACCTTAGGTATAATTTGCTTCGTAAGTGTCTGAAACTGCTGTATAATGATTTGAATAATGTTATTGACTTATTATAGAATCATAATTATTGTTATGATATCATATATGGTCATATTCTTTGCTTCTTATTAGTAATATTTCATTACAACTTGTTATTCGGGTGTTTATTACTTTTTGTTCTTATGCGTGTTTTGTCGAATAAATTTTTATTCTTCTCTGTAGGTTATAGATATCTCATTTCAAGAATAATATTAGTGTAATATATATCATATTCAATCATTCAATTCATTTATATAATAATTATGCAATGAAGATCATGTAGAACGAGTCGCATCACATCGTGGAGACGGTATTCCGTACGTACGCACGAGTGATGATATCGTTCCCATGATCATGGAATTGTATTGGAGTGTATGTATACTATTTCAGAATAAATATCACTTTACAATATTCATATATAGTCATTATTTACACCATTATATCCATCCAAGTAAGGTGGTGGTGGAAAATAGATTACACCACGACGTGGAGACGGTATTCCATACGTACACACGCGCAGTGATTTCATTTTCCGTAGGATGGATAGATAGGGAAATAGGGTTGTTTCATACTTATAATAACATATCAGTATATGAGTGATACTGATGTTATTACTTCATAATGAAACAAATAATGAAGAAGAAGTGGAAGAGGAAATATAGATGAAATTATCGGTAACAGACATTACCTATTCTTTGAAGTGCTTCTTTGAGACCTCCTTTTAGGGCACTAATGTTTGTCTTTGAAGAAGACCAGAACCTCTAAAATGTCTCTAGGGAAGTGTAGAGGAGAAATTGTCAGGGTTTGGGTGAGCATGAAGGCTCAAAGTGGTGTGAGGAAGAGGGGGAGGAGGTGCCCTTTTATAAGGGAGGAGAGGGTCTCCTTTGGAAAAACTAAAAATATTATTTTATTATACAGTCCAATTCGGTTTTAAATAGCTCCAAATTTATTTATTTAGAATCTAAGGTGAAGATGGGTCGAAATACTCTCATACAATAGAATTTAGACAAGTTTAGGTTCCTATTTTAACCTTATCATTTAAATTTAACATTAGGTTAAATAAATTTACTTTTACTGTGTCTTCTTGTGTTCTTATCCTATAAGGTTAATAAACTTACTATAACAAGCCAAACAAACCCCAAGTTGTTTATTATTAATATATATAACTTTATCTAAGTCATTTGGCCGACCCTTAGATTTTTAGGAATAAAATAACAATGAAAAATATAATATTTGTTTTAAAAACTATTTTATGTCAATTTTGACACTATTTAGTAATTGATTTTTGTGGAAATCATAACAGAGATTAGTTCGAAAAAAGTTAATTAAATAAATACTAACATGTCATATTAACCTAGAAAATTAGTGGAATTCATAAAAAGTCTCAAATTACATTTATTTTGGTATTTATAACATCAATTATGTCAATATTTCATTAATAAGATAATTACTGCATCATATTTGTGTCATAAATAAATTAAATTATTTAATGTCTAAAAATTACAAATAAAATAATATTATGTAGGAACTCTTTTTAGATTTCTAATTAATATTTACAGTCGAATTATATTATGTATAACCTTATATTAAAAATTATTTACTTATTAAACTTTGATTTTAACTATTTTAACCCTTCTTTAAATAAATTAATAATAAATGTCCTAATCTAATCCAAGTGGGCCTAAATGGTCATAATTTATTTCTATGGTTTTTTTGGTCGAATTAAACTTATCCAATGGAATTAGGACATGTGTTAGGGTAATAATAATATCATTTTTACCCTTAATTATCCTATTTTCTTTTAACCGTGGTAAATAAAAGTAAAAAGTTACTATTCACCAATAATTATTTTCATCTCATTAAAACACATTTTACTTACTGACATCAATCGTGTCTATCAGATATTTGAAATTCCACTCACAGAAGCGGTAAAATTAAGTTTTATGAAAAATTCAGTTTTTTTAACTACCACTTTGTGGTTTCACTATTCATCAAAAATTGAAAGTTTTCGGAAAAATACCAAAATTTCACCCTAGGCTAATTTCAATATTCCGAATCCAAAAATGAAGTCTATTTTGAAAAATAAAATTTATAATATTTCAAAAAGTGGTTATTACTGTTCATAACGGCTTGTTTTAATAATATTTTAATAGCATATCATTGTTTAGTGAAACTCGGTATTGCGTACGACGCAAGCTATCGAGGAAGGTCGCGATTGCATGTAAAGCAAGCCAAGCTAGTGTTGTGTGTAGTGAAAGATTCCTTTTATGAATTATAAAAGAAAAAATATTTGTCATAAAAGTCTCAGGTGTTACAGTTTCACCGTCCATTTTTCAAGAAGGTGGAAGGTACCCTTAGATTTTTCATGGATTACCGTAGACTGAACTCGCTTATGGTAAAGAATAGTAATCAATTTCCTCATATGGATGACTTATTTAACTAGCTCTAAGGATAAACTATTCTCTACAAGATCTATATGAGGTCGTGCTATCATCAGGTTCATTTGAGTCCATTATACAAACCTTGTTTAATGTTCTAGAGTGGTTTCATCTTATACGAGTTTCTATTTATTTTTTCTTATCCAAAGAATGTTCCATCAACCTTCATGGAGCTGATGAATTGGGTTTTACATCCATATCTTCATTTTTTCATGGTAGTCTTTATAGATGAAATCGTGGTGTATTGTTTCACTAGGCATGACCATTCCAATTATCTTGAGATCAGTTTAAGTACATTGAGAGAGAACCATCTATATGAGAATATTAGTAAGTGAGACTTTTGTATTAGAAAAGTTTACTTCTTGAGTCATATTATATTTGAGGGAGAAATACAATTTTAACTAGATAAATTGAGTTTCATGATTTCTTGGGATCAACCAAAGAATGTGTTTGACCTACACAACTTCTTAGAGATTATTGGATATTACAAGTGATTCATGAAGAATTATTCCTAGAAACACTGAATATGGGATTGACCAAGAAGAGTTTGAAATTAAATTGGATAACAGCTTGCGAGACAACTTTTTATGACTTAATGGAAATAATCACCTCATGTATGTCCATGATTCATCATGAGTTGTTTTGAAGCTATATGGTTTACTATGATGCTTCAAGAATTGGACAGGATGACGCTTTGGTGTAGGGTGAATGAGTTTTGTCATATAGATCACACTAGTTGAGGCCCCATGAGAAAAACTATTCTATGCATGACCTAGATCTAGTTGTCAAGGTTCATGATATTTTCTGTTGGAGGCACTACATTTGGGGTGAGCAGTTCATTATTTACATGAACCATAAAAGTCTCAAATACATTTCCACTTAGTGAGACTTGAATATGATGCACAAAAAGTTAGTGGAATACCTAAATTTATTTTACATTGAGCATGATTATACACCCAGAAATAGTAATGTAGTGGATAATTCCTTGAGCTAGAAAACACAGATTAAAGATGTTAAGGAGGCCAACACTGAGTGGAAGTTGATCGATTTTTTTCTGAAATTCATCATGAGGTTCAAGAAAAAAAACTGGAGGCCTTTTCTAGTAACTCTAGTAGTGACACACTCTATTCTAGAGTGGGTCCAGATTAGACCGTTATTGGATTTTGAGGGTCTCATGTTGACAAAGTGCAACAAAAAAGATAACCCTTCTCCAGGTTGGATTGTGAATGGCATAGAGACTTTACTCTTTTTTTGTCGTGTATAGGTACATTCTGATATACGAGAAGAGTTGATGTAGGAGCCACATGTGTCTATTTGGGAAGTTCATCTTGATATCACTAAGATGTACATAGATAGTCACTGTTAGTATTGGTGGCCATGAATTAAGAGGCAGATCACATAATTTATAACTCGATGTTCCACAAAACATTAGGTGAAGGTAGAGCACCAATGATCTACTAGACTTCTACAAAATCTATCCATTACTGAGTAGAAATGTAAATATTCCAACATGAATTTCATTATATGATTGATGATACATCCTCAAAAAATCGATATAATGTGGGTGATCTTCGACAAGATAACAAAAGTCACACACTTCCTACTGATATGGGAGACCTTCGCAGTTAATGAGTTCTAAATACTTTACATCTTGGAGAGAGTTAGACATCATTATGTTCCACATTTTATCATTTTAGATAGAGATTATATCTTCACATCATGGTTCTAGAAAGTGTTGCACAAGGCACTGGGTTCATAGGTTCTCTTGAGTATTGCATATCACCCTCAGATAGAAGAGCAGTCCGAGCGAATGATTCAGGTGTTAGAGGATATCCCTTTTCCTATATCCTTGATTTTAGAGGTTCCTGGGAGAGTCATATTTCTATGTTTGAGTTTTCCTATAATAAAATATTTCAGGAAATGATTGATAGTGTAACACCCCGAGATTTTATGAAAAATATTCTTTTTAATTTCATTAATGTCTTGTGTTGTACGCTACACCAAAAGGATCTTGCACAACACGCATCCTTGACTTGCCTTGCATTACACGCAATCACGACCTTCCTCGATAGCTTGCGTCGTACGCAATACCGAGTTTCACTAAACAATGATATGCTATTAAAATATTATTAAAACTAGCCATTATGAATAGTAATAGCAACTTTTTGAAATTTTGTGAATTTTATTTTTCAAAATGGACTTCATTTTTGGATTCGGAATATCGAAATTAGCTTAGGGTGAAATTTTGGTATGTTTCAGATAACTTTCATATTCTGATGAATAGTGAAAATTACTAAATTTTAATTAAAAACTACTTTTTTAATCAAAATAATTAATAGTGATAAATAATTAATTTGAGTGGTTTTAAAGTATATTTAGAATATATTTTTACAATTTAATACAATGTTGGTTATTGGATGTAATTTCACATTTAAACCAGATATAAACAAGTGTCAATCTTTTGATAGTTATTATCTCTTAAAAACACGCTATTTGTTTTGACCACGAGAATTAATTTTTTTAAATTAGTTAATGTAACTAATATGTTTTGAATTTGATAAAATAGATATCATTTTTGAATTCATAATATTAAATATACCTTAGGCCTAATTTTTGGTATTTTTTTGGAAACTTTCATTTTTTATGAATAGTGAAACCACTAAGTGGTAGTTAAAAAAATGAATTTTTCATAAAACTTATGTTTACCGCTTCTCTGAGTGGAATTTCGAAACTCCGAGAGACATAGTTAATATCAAAGACTAAAATGTGGTTCAATGAGATGGAAATAAATTTTATTGAATAGTAACTTTTTACTTTTTTTACCACTATTAAAAGTAAATAGGGTAATTAAGGGTAAAATGATATTATTATTACCCTAACACATGTCCTAATTCAATTGGATAAGTGTAATTCGACCAAAAACAACCTTAGGAATAAAATATGACCATTTAATCCCACTTGGATTAGATTAGGACATTTATTATTAATTTATTTAAAGAAGGGTTAAAATAGTTAAAATCAAAGTTTAATAAGTAAATAATTTTTAATATAGGGTTATACATAAGATAAATTCGACTATAAATATTCCGTAGAAAGATAAAAATATTTCCTACATAATGATATTTTATTTATAATTTTTAGACTTTAAATAGTTTAATTTATTTATGACACAATGATGATGCAGTAAATATCTTATTAATGAAATATTGACATAATTGATGTTATAAATACCCAAATAAATGTAATTTGAGACTTCTTATGAATTCAAAAAAAATTATATGTTAATATGAAATTTTAGTGTTGATTTAATTAATTTTTTTCTAACTAATCATTCTGTTATGATTTGTACAAAAATCAATTACCAAATAGTGTCAAATTAGACATAAAATTGTTTTAAAGAAAATATTATATTATTAATTGTTATTATATTCTTAAAAATCTAAGGTTAGGACAAATTAATTAGATAAGGTTATATATATTAATAATAAACAACTTGGGGTTGTTTGGCTTGTTATAGTAAGTTTATTATCCTTATAGTGTAAGAACACAAAAAGACATGGTAAAAGTAAAATTATCTAACTTAAAGTTAAAATTAAATGATAAGGTTAAAACAGTAAACTAAACTTGTCCAAATTATATTGGATGATATTTTTTCGACCGATAACCACCTTGGATTCAAAATAACTCAATTTGGAGATATTAAAAACCGAATTTGACTTTATAATAAAATAATATTTTTAGTTATTCCAAAGGTGCCCCTCTCCTCCCTTATAAAAGGGCACTTAATCCCTCTCTTCCTCACACCACATTGAGCCTTAAAACTCGGCTAACCCATGCCAATTTCATCTCTCCACTTCCCTAGAGACATCCTAGAGGTCCTGGTCTTCTTCAAAGACCAATTTTAGTGCCCAAAGAGGAGGTATCAAAGAGGCGCTTCAAAGAAGAGGTAATGTCTGTTACCGATTCTTTCACCTTTATTTCTTATTCCACTTCTTCTTCTTAGGTTATTTAATTATGAAGTAATAACATCAGTATCACTCATATAATGATATGAAACAACCCTATTTCACCATCTATCCATCCTACGGAAAACGAAATCACCGCGCGTGCGTACGTACGGAATACCGTCTCCACGTCATGGTGTAATCTATTTTCCACCACCACCTTACTTGGATGGGTATAATGGTGTACATAATAACTACATATGATTTTTTTAAATTGATATTTATTCTTAAATATAATACATACACTCCAATTCAATTCCATGATCATGGGAATGATATCATCGCTCGTGCGTACGTACAGAATACCGTCTCCCCGATGTGATGTGATTCGTTCTACATGATCATCATTGCATAATGATTATATAAATGAATTTAATGAATTAATATGACATATATTACCCTAATACCATTATGTAAATGAGGTATCTATAACCTAGAAAGAAAAATAAGAATTTATTCGACAAAACACGCATAAGAACAAAAAGTAATAAACACCCGAATAACAAGTAGTAATGAAATATTACCAATAAGAAGCTAAGAATATGACCATATATGATATCATAAAAATAATTATGATTCTGGAATAAGTCAATAACATATTTTAAATAATTATATAGGAGGTTCGGACACTTACGAAGAAAATTGGACCTAAGGTAAGGGAAAATATCACAACATCATTTTTATCCGAGATTGTTTATACTTTTGTATTTACTGGGGTGTATTTTATCATCCACATCCATGTTTCCTTAATATGTAATATTATTTCCATCCACATACAATTGTTTAAATCCAATTTTACCCTTCGGTGTGTTTTTAGTAAAAGATATGAAAGGAATCTTTTTTCGTTTTTCGTACGAGGTACTTTTTTGACTTTTCCGACAAAAGTACGAGAAGAATGTTTTTTTTAACTTATACGGCATGAATGGATTTTTAAAACATTAGTTCCAAGAAGATTACTTTACAAGTTTTCATGTTTATTTTTAATCAACATCTTTTAGTTTAGAATTGTATGACATGTTAAGAAAGGAAAAGTGTTTTTTAAGTAGAAAGGATATTTGCCTCAAGAATGGAGTTCAAGTGTTTTATCAAAATTATTTTTTATCTAAGGTAATAAAGGGTTCTGTTTCTATCCCTATTATTACATTTATTTGATTATGTTGTGATGGAATTATTTTTATGAATTCCTTTATCTTATATGAATTGTTTTATGATGTCATGATGTTTAAGATTCCCATTTTTATTACCTGGGTTCTGCTATGATGTATGGTTTATGATTTTGTGGCACACATAATAATGGTATCATTATGAGATGGGTGGGACCTATATATCCCTCCAATACATTGGGTAATGATTTTATATCTCATGAGATAGACATGGCTGGAACGGTAGGTTATACCGGTTCAGTGAAACAGGACTGAAACGAGGAGTGAACTCGGTTTAGAAATGGACTTTGTCCACTAAGATAGTCTTGACAATGAGTCTTGACTAATAAGAAATGATTCTCTATGATTATGTGTGCATGCCAAAAAGTTTCATGTTTTATGTTATGATTATTGGGATTACATTTCACTACTATGATTTATCCCATGTTATGAAATTATGATCTCTTTTGCAGGTTAAGATTTCCAAAAGATATGTTCTTATGAATATGACATGATTGATATTTCTTTTGTTTACCCATTCTGAGCATTTGATCTCACCCTTTAATGTTTTCTTTTCCCCAGGATATAAATAAAGGATTTAGGTTTAAAAAATAAAGATCTTTATGGGAGATGTTGAAGATCTTTCACCACGATTAGATGATTATATTCCGAGTTTCCAAAGACAATAAACTATTACGGTCCTTGTGTGTGTGTTTTTGTTATGTACTAACTATTCTGCAAAAGTAATGTAATGTCTATGTACGTTAAGCTTTGGGTCTCTATAGTTGGTATCAGAGGAAAGGTTTAGTCAACCTTTAGAAACTAGGATGCGAGAACTTTAGTGAGATCCCTAGAGATATTTCTAAGGTATGTCTAGGGATGTACCTAAGGATAAGTATACGTATAGGTTATAGTACTAGAACTACGCTAACGATCATAGAATTAAACCTAAGATGTTAGATATTGAAGGTACTCCCCCTTTATTATGTTGTTTTCCCTAGCATGATTTTTTCCTCTCACACTATTCTTTTTGGGTTTTAGACGATGGCTGGAACCCAAAGGAACCGTGTTGATCAATGCAATGGACAATTCAATGATTGTCCTCCTGAACAAACAAATGTTATGGGATATGGAGTGAAAAATCTTATAGCTATACTCACACAAGCTATGAATCATTCTGGACTTCCAAATAAGCAGAGAAGGGAACAATATTCTATTGAGTCCTTCATGAGGCAACGTCCACCTTCTTTCAGTGGGCCTTCCGATCCACTTGTTGCTGAACAATGGACCAGTACCTCTGAAAAGATATTTTCAGTTCTTCAATGTTCAGGAAATGATAAAGTCATCTTAGCAGTATATCGTTTGGAAGGTGAAGCTGATCAATGGTGGAATCTTATCAAGAATACGAGGCCAAGAGATGAAATTGAGTCCATGGAATGGGACGAGTTCAAGAACTTATTTTTCAATAAGTACTTCCCTCGTATTCTTTGAACAAAGATGGAGAATGAGTTTCTTCAACTAAAGAAAAAGGATGATGAATATGTTGGTGTATACGAAGCGAATTTTACAAGGCTTGCAAGGTATGCATCTGGCTTTATCATCCAACCTGAAAGTAAAGTTGATCGATTCTTCAGTGGCTTAAAACCAAATCATCGAAGGGCATTAGCTATAAGAGACATCAGTAGCTATGAAGAAATTGTGCATTGTGCTATCAAGGTAGAAATAGAAGTTGGTGTTACTTATCCATCAAGTAGTTTTGACAAAAAACGAAAGATGGAGTTCAAGGAGAAATCTCATAATAATGGTGAAAAGAAGATGAATGTTTCCTTATGCTCAAAGTGTGGAAAGAAGCATGGTGGAGATTGTATTAAAGGGGCTAGAATATGTTTTAAGTGTGGAAAAGAAGGTCATCGAGCAGCTGAGTGTCAAAGTAATGGAAAAAGGGTTTCTAATGATGTTAATAAAGAAAAGACTGCAGAGAACACACGACCAACACTTCAATGCTTCAAGTGCAAGGAAATGGGGCATTATGCTAATAAATGCCCTAATCCAAGGGTTAGTGATGATTGACATGAGAAACCACTTATGGAAAAGGACAAAGGTAAGTCACATGTGATCACTATTGGCGATTTTGAATATGAAAACGATGTGGTGGAATGATTAAGTGTTTATTTAATGGGATTATAAAATAATGTTTTATATAGTATCGTGGAATATTAGAATATTTACGTATTGGTCTATTATGGTTTTCAATTATTTTATGGTACCGGTAACCATGGAAAGTGATTGAGATATTTTTGGAAAAAAGATGATATGCGCATAATGAAGGGATAAGGAGAAAATGAAATGTTTGACAGTATTCATGAGCTCATGACTCATATAAGGAAATAGTTATATCATGGTTTGAGGTTTTGGTATGTGAAAAGAGTTAACTTTTGACAACACTCATATTTTCACTAAGATTAAATGGGTATTCATTTTTCAAGAGAATACATGATTAAGGCCTTCAGATGTTTGGAATGTGACCAACAAGACATATCTCATGATATATGGGGATCAACGATGGTATTAACATTCTTGTTATATGAACTCTTTGGTAATCGTTTTCACTATAATATGAGATTGGACAGCAATATTTTGGATAAGCCTAAAGATTGGAAATGATTATGTTGGACATAAGTTAGTATTGTTTAAGGATAGAACTTTTTTCGATATTATTGATGGGATGTTATAGTAATGTAGTTTTAGAAAAAGGAAAACCTGCAGGATGGGCGACAACCCATCGCGTCGGACAAGGCTGTGGGAATCGAACCCACAACCGAAGTGCGACTGGCCTTTATCGCCAACACTGGCCTACAGGAAGTCCCTGGTTAGTAGAAACTAGTTTTATTATGCGGTATGATATATGAAGTATAAGATCATTTTTGTAATCGTATATGATTATCCTCACCATAGATGGTCTTATGTATTTTTGATAACTTTTGTAACCTTTTGTTTGAGACAGATGGAATGACCCATCATTCTATCACATGATCTGCTAACACTTCAATAATGACAAATCCAACTTCATTTCTTTAAGAGATGAAGTGGAAATTGTGCAATGAATGACCAATGATGACACTGTACCAAAATCACGAAAGTATTTCTTCTAATTCCAATTTCAAGAACTTTAGGGAAATGATCTTGAAAACCAAAAATGCTGTCCTAGTACTCTTATATCTGATGAATCAGATGGTACCTTAGATCGTCACAAATTTATGGCTTTGTGAATGATGGATTTTCCATATCCATGTTCTATACCACTGTCCATCAGAACATGGTGGTTAGATTTCTCTTCCATATCCATATTTTCACCTATGTGGAAACCCAGTGATTAGTTTATTCTGGTAACCATTATGTTTCATACTTTTGTTTTTAATGATTGGTTTTGGTATTCCTTTTTATTATGTGGGTTTCTATTAAAGAAACTTTCGAGTAGTAAACCATTTATAACCCCGACGAATTTCGAGGGTAAAATTCATTTTAAGGGGGGTAGAATGTAACACCCCGAGATTTTATGAAAAACATTCTTTTTAATTTCATTAATGTCTTGTGTTGTACGCTACACCAAAAGGAGCTTGCACAACATGCATCCTTGACTTGCCTTGCATTACACGCAATCACGGCCTTCCTCGATAGCTTGCGTCGTACGCAATACCGAGTTTCAGTAAACAATGATATGCTATTAAAATATTATTAAAAATAGCCGTTATGAATAGTAATAACCACTTTTTGAAATTTTGTAAATTTTATTTTTCAAAATTGACTTCATTTTTGGATTCGGAATATCTAAATTAGCTTAGGGTAAAATTTTGGTACGTTTCGGATAACTTTCATATTCTGATGAATAGTGAAAATTACTAAATTTTAATTAAAAACAACATTTTTAATCAAAATAATTAATAGTGATAAATTATTAATTTGAGTGGTTTTAAAGTATATTTAGAATATATTTTTACAATGTAATACAATGTTGGTCATTGGATGTAATTTCACATTTAAAGCAGATATAAACAAGTGTCAATCTTTCGATAGTTATTATCTCTTAAAAACACGCTATTTGTTTTGATGACGGGAATTAATTTTTTAAATTTGTTAATGTAACTGATATGTTTTGATTTTTTTAAAATAGACATCATTTTTGAATTCATAATATCAAATATAGCTTAGGCCTAATTTTTGGTATTTTTCTGGAAACTATCATTTTTTGATGAATAGTGAAACCACTAAGTGGTAGTTAAAAAACTGAATTTTTCATAAAACATAATTTTACCGCTTCTGTGAGTGGAATTTCGAAAATCCGAGAGACACGGTTAATATCAAGAACTAAAATGTGGTTCAATGAGATGAAAATAATTTTTGGTGAATAGTAACTTTTTACTTTTTTTTACCGCGGTTAAAAGTAAATGGGGTAATTATGGGTAAAAATGATATTATTATTACCCTAACACATGTCATAATTCTATTGGATAAGTGTAATTCGACCAAAAACAACCTTAGGAATAAAATATGACCATTTAAGCCCACTTGGATTAGATTAGGAAATTTATTATTAATTTATTTAAAGAAGGGTTAAAATAGTTAAAATCAAAATTTAATAAGTAAATAATTTTTAATATAGGGTTATACATAAGATAAATACGACTATAAATATTCATTAGAAATATAAAAATATTTCCTACATAATGTTATTTTATTTGTAATTTTTAGACTTTAAATAATTTAATTTATGTTTGACACAATGATGATGCAGTAAATATCTTATTAATGAAATATTGACGTACTTGATGTTATAAATACCCAAATAAATGTAATTTGAGACTTTTTATGAATTCCGAAAATTTTATATGTTAATATGACATGTTAGTCTTGATTTAATTAACTTTTTTAGAACTAATCATTCTGTTATGATTTTTAAAAAAATCAATTACCAAATAGTGTCAAATTTGACATAAAATAGTTTTTAAAACAAATATTATATTATTAATTGTTATTATATTCCTAAAAATATAAGTATTGTCAAAATAACATAGATAAGTTAATATATATTAATAATAAACAAATTGGGGTTCGTTTGGCTTGTTATAGTAAGTTTATTAACCTTATAGTGTAAGAACACAAAACGACATGGTAAAAGTAAAATTATCTAACTTAAAGTTAAAACTAAATGATAAGGTTAAAATAGTAAACTAAACTTATCCAAATTCTATTGGATGATAGGATTTAGACCCATCCCCACCTTAGCTTAGAAATAACTCAATTTGGAGCTATTAAAAACCGAGTTTGACTTTATAATAAATAATATTTTTAGTTATTCCAAAGGTGCCCCTCTCCTCCCTTATAAAAGGGAACTTCCTCCCTCTCTTCCTCACACCACATTGAGGTTTCACTCTCAGCCAACCCCTGCCAATTTCTTCTCTCCACTTCCCTAGAGACATCCTAGAGGTCCTGGCCTTCTTCAAAGAACAATTTTAGTGCCCTAAGAGGAGGTATCAAAGAGGTGTTTCAAAGAAGAGGTAATGTCCGTTACCAATTCTTTCACCTTTATTTCTTCTTCCACTTCTTCTTATTAGGTTGTTTCATTATGAAGTAATAACATCAGTATCAGTCATATACTGATATGAAACAACCCTATTTCACCATCTATCCATCCTACGGAAAACGAAATCACCGCGCGTGCGTACGTACGGAATACCGTCTCCACGCCGTGGTGTAATCTATTTTCCACCACCACCTTACTTTGATGGGTATAATGGTGTAAATAATAACTATATATGATTATTATAAAGTGATATTGATTCTTAAATATAATACATACACTCCAATACAATTCCACGATCATGGGAACGATATCATCGCTCGTGCGTACGTACGGAATACCATCTCCACGATGTGATGCGATTCGTTCTACATGATCTTCATTGAATAATGATTATATAAATGAATTGAATGAATTAATATGATATATATTACCTTAATACCATTCTGGAAATGAGGTATCTATAACCTAAAAAGAAAAATAAGAATTTATTTGACAAAACACGCATAAGAACAAAAAGTAATAAACTCCCGAATAACAAGTAATAATGAAATATTACCAATAAGAAGCTAATAATATGACCATATATGATATAATAATAATAATTATGATTCTGTAATAATTCAATAACATTATTTAAATCATTATACAGGAGGTTCGGACAGTTACGAAGCAAATTGGACCTAAGGTAAGGGAAAATATCACAATCTCATTTTTATCTGAGATTGTTTATACTTTGGTATTTACTGGGGTGTATTTTATCATCCACATCCATGTTTCCTCAATATGTAATATTATTTCCTTCCAACTACAATTTTTTAAATCCAATTTTACCCTTCGGTGTGTTTTTAGTAAAAGATAAGAAAGGAATCTTTTGGCGTTTTTCGTACGAGGTACTTTTTTGACTTTTTCGACAAAAGTACGAGAAGAATGTTTTTTTAACTTATATGACATGAATGGATTTTTAAAACATTTTTTCAAAGAAGCTTACTTTACAAGTTTTCAAGTTTATTTTTAATCAACATCTTTTAGTTTAGAATTGAATGACATGTTAAGAAAGGAAAAGTGTTTTTGAAGTAGAAAGGATATTTTACTCAAGAATAGAGTTTAAGTGTTTTATCAAATTTATTTTCCATCTAAGGTAATAAAGGGTTATATTTATATCCCTATTATTACATTTATTTGATTATGTTGTGATGGAATTATTTTTATGAATTCATTTATCTTATATGAATTGTTTTATGATGTCATGATGTTTAAGATTCCCATTTTTATTACATGGGTTATGCTATGATGTATGGTTTATGATTTTGTGGCACACATAAGAATGGTATCATTATGAGATGGGTGGGACCTATATCTCCATCCAATGCATTGGGTAAATATTTTATATCTCATGAGATAGACATGGCTAGAACGGTAGGTTATACCGGTTCAGTGAAACAGGACTGAAACGAGGAGTGAACTCAGTTAAGAAATGGACTTTGTCCACTAAGATAGTCTTGACAATGAGTCTTGATTAATAAGAAATGATTCTCTATGATTATGTGTGCATGCCACAATGTTTCATGCTTTAAGTTATGATTATTGGGATTACATTTCACCCCTATGATTTATCCCATGTTATGAAATTATGATCTCTTTTGCAGGTTAAGATTCCCAAAAGATATGTTCTTATGAATATGACATGATTGATATTTCTTTTGTTTACCCTTACTGAGCATTTGAGCTCACCCTTTTATGTTTTCTTTTCCCCAGGATATAAATAAAGGATTTAGGTTTAAAAAAAGAAGATCTTTATGGGATATGTTGAAGATCTTTCACCACGATTAGAAGATTAAATTCCGAGTTTGCAAAGACACTAAACTATTACGATCCTTATGTGTGTGTTTTTGTTATGTACTAAGTATTCCGCATAAGTAATGTAATGTCTATGTACATTAAGCTTCGGGTCTCTACAGATAGGTCTATCTATGAGGACCTATATTTAGTAGAATAGGATGCACGGTTTCTATAATGTCATGCGGCATAGGGTCCACAACTGTGTGAGCCATAATATACAATCTATGGTAGAATGATTTCGTAGGGTTTTGGAATGGGTAGTCAAACCATGTGGAAGACCATACAATGTTACCATTATATAAGTTAATGGCGCATGTTTGGTGCATGGTTTCACCAAACTATGCTACCAAACCCTATGCGGTGCAAAAATGGGTGAAATTACCCATTTAACCCTCTAAAACAATTTTAACTCATCCCTTATATTCCCTTTCTTTTTCTCTTCTTATTTTTCTAGTAAGCTCCCCTCTCATAGGTGCATGAACCATCCTCCCTTCTTCTATATAGGGATCCAAGTAGCTCTTATGTCTCTCGACCATATCTATTTCCGTCGAAAGCATATGAAACATATCGGTGAGGTCTCCCTTCCACATTCCTCTATCTTAATGTTTATCTTTTCTCTGTCGCACTATTTTGTTGCAATGGATTATTCCCTAGTTTCATGGTGTTTGATAGCTTCATAGTTTTCATCCAATCTATGTCAAATCAAATGTTGAAACTAGATGAGGGAAGATCTATAAGTTAAGTTAGGTGGTCATGAGCCTTTTCTGTCAGTTTATTAAATTAAATAGTGTCATTGTGCTACTCATTGGACCATTCTTGTAATGCCTCCAAATTTAAATTAAATCATTCTATGTTGTTACCCACATGTATTATGATCCCACATAGCTACAAATCACCATTGTGGTTGATCTCCATCATTTTGTTTCAACAAATTGGATGTTCTATTCCCTTGATAGCTATGTGTACATTTTTCTATGGTTTATTGAACACTAAATATGGGTCTTGATTTATAATGAATTCCTTTAGCTAGGGTTTTATTTTCTAATGGTGTCAAGCCTAGTGACTATACCTTTCCCCTTGCAACTTATGGATGGTTGGGTTAAATGATTTTGTCATAGTGTTTAAGCCATTGGACTTCATGCCTAAATTGAATTGGCCTTTGGATAGAACATGGTGCCTTTTTCCACATGACTAAAATGGAAAATTCCCCCGGACATGCCTTGATCAATGTGCCATGTATTATTTAATGGCTTAACTTAAATTGAATTGACTTAATTTTTATGCCTTGGTCAATGTGACCTAATGAAGATTGATAATGGAATTCTTTTACCAATGTGACTTATAATGTAATTTCTTAATTAATTGAGATGACCCTTTTTCTACATGTTATATATGTGATGCTTGGTCATCTGTGGTTTATATAGTTCAAATAGTGAACCAAGAGTTTCCAACTTAGGGGACTATTTGGAGGGCTCTTGTGGCTTTTTATTGTTGTTATAAATGTTGTTAAATACATTAGGGGAGACACCAGTTATGCCCGAGATAAGATTGTTGTATGTTATTTGTCTTTTACTCTAGATTAGTGACACCAGTTCATTTGGGGAGATCCCTGAATGGTATCAAGGGAACAATTGGTTGTACCATTCCATGATAGAGACTTAAGACCCTATGTGTGATACTAGGTACAATCTTGAAGATCAGTTCATATTGTTTTTACATCATACTAGAGTGACACTTGGGACATGCTTTGTAAGTCACCATGAAAGGGATATTGGCATTAGACTTTGAACAGGCCCTTCAAGAGATGCTTTGGAAGTCTTTCTAGATTTTCCTGGATGGGCTCAAGGAGTGACAACATGTTTTGTAAAGAGATGATTGAAAATGAATACAAATGAAATAAATGTTTTCAATTGAGAAATGATTTGTTGGTTTATAGAATGTAGGGACACGTCCTCTATGTCAAATAAAAAATTGGGGATAGTCCATCCTATGAAAATTTATCCTTATTCACTTTACCATTTCATGATATCTCAGTTTAAACCCACATGCTCAGACGAAAGTAGGTAGATTAGATGGTTGTTCATGTGGAACCAAATACAATTATTTATTTAATTTATTCTGTATTTCATGTAAAATATATATGTCATAATGAAAAAATTAATAATGCATGAAATGGAATGGCCTTGACATTGTGGGTGTTGGCCTACTGATATTATGTCTCACACCCTACCCGAGAACCTTTGGTACCTGAGTAGACTTTTTGATATCAGGTATAGACAAAGGTAAGATACCATATTCCAATGCTTAATTTAATTTTTTATTATGAATTTTGGAGTACAGGACCATGCCTATGCTCGAGATGCTAGATGTAGTAGTTTTTGGATTCGTTTATTTTTTTTATGAGTATGTTTTATATGCTTGTATACCCTTCGCCTTTATATTCATTATTGTATAAAAATGATATACTATTATCATCATTTTTTTGATTATTTATTCTAATTTAACATATTATTTTTTTCCTTGTATGGTAATGCATTTTGGTTTTTCCAACTATTAAAATATAGTCATTTTTATGTGTTTTATTATATATATCTACTATTGTGCTCTACTATGATAAATATGGTCATAGTCTCCCCATGGACTTACTGAAGGCCCTCACTTCTATTTGGAAGCCTCTAGCATTTAGTTAGATGAAGTTAAAGGGTTTTGGCTCACCACCATGGGGAAGTGTTCAGTGGAACTTGGGGTGGGACACTGGATATTTATTTCATTATACCATGTTTAGTTTGTTTATTTATTTATATATAATAATTTCTACACATATATCTCTCACATTTGGATTGGTGACACCATTTTTTAGTATTTTGAAATTCTTATTAATTTGATTATATGGGGTTGAAATAGTTCCCAAGTGTACATTTTATATATATAGGAACTAGTTTCTAGAACATGGGAATCGAGAACACCCTTCCTTCCTAGAGGTGAGTTAGGTCAGATGAAAATATGAGTAAGGAAAATCCAATTTATTATAAATGGTATTAGATCTTATGTTTCATAAAGGGTCCTAGGTTCCAGAGGACCTCTAACATTTGTTGGGAAGTCTGGTAATATGGAAATAAAAATGTCAGGACTCAAGTTTTAGGTGCATGGAGAGTCTATCTATCTCTTTCTTTCCCCAAGACTTGAGTTACTATGAGAATTTTAGTTTAGGTTTCTATTTTGATTATTCATAGTTTATTGATATTTTAGATTGGTAGATTTTAATCCTTATTTGTATTTTATGTGTTCTCATGGGGTTTTTTTGACTTTTTGGGTAAAAAATTAAAAACGATAAATGGCCAGAGGTCAGATTTCACCACCTAATAAACTGAGAAGTGAATAAATAATCAATATTTAAAATATTTCAACTATTGTTTCATGAATGGATGATGGCCCATAAAACCATCTGTCCAAGTAAATAATGGTCATGTATCCTATCTTTTATTGATATTTATACTTCCTTTGGGTGATAACTAGTAATGGTGGTAAATTAAAAGGGGGTTTGTTAAATTTTAATGTCATTGAATAGATTCCTTTTGAATATGTGACATACATTGTTTACGGGGTTTTGGTGAAAAATTGTTATATTTGGAAAATATAATGTCATGAATTTTTTTTGGTTTTAAATAATTTCTTTTAGTTTTTTTTGTAAAATGGAATTCGTTTTCATGAAATGTTTTTGGAAATTGTTCATTTCATAATTAAATCCAATAAAAATTGGTATAAAAAACTAGTTTATTTAGTTATTTAGTGACAATTATTTCTCTATCATAGTGTATTTTAAATATTTGTTTGTTTTAAAATGAAAATAATTTTTTTTTTGAAATTTATTAATGGGTGAATAATTTTGAAATGGAATGTAAATTTCTATGTCGAATTTTTGAGATAAAATATAGTTTTGTAAAGATAATGTGGGTTTTATGTTTTGATAATAAGTTAGTGGGATTTCATATCTAAATTAAATGTTTTATATTTCCATAGTAGTTAGATTATCCTCTAAATAATGGTAAATATTTTCAAATAGATGGGTGTTTTAAAAATAATGCTTGTATATAAATAATAATATTTTTGTTCTTCATGGAATATGGTGATTTGTAAATGAATTGGATCTATGAATTGGGAATTACGTGATTTGTGATAGATTTTATATTTTGTACCTTCATGTGGGTCGGGTTTAGTCATTTTTAGTTTTGGAAACGTGAATGGGTTATAATTATTCTTATTTTTGTGTAATGTATACCTATTGGAAAAAATTCAATGTATGGTAGAAATTTTGTTTCTTGGGATAAACCTTAACATGAATTCTATTATTGTTTAAGTGTTCATATTTTAGTAGATATCACTATCCTGGCCCTAAATAGATGGTCAGATATCATTTTTCAATATTCTTATATTATATTGAATCTTGGAGAATTATTCAAGATGATTTTCTTAAGGGTGTTATACCGAGACCAAAGAGGTGGTGAATATAGGGGGTATTGAAGCCTTCTTTTGGAATGAGTGGAAAATAAATGTTTATAGTGATTTTTTTGAGGAATCCATATGAGTCACCTATAATGGTTTCAAATAGATAAATTGGTGAGTGTATTTTAGATATAATCTAAATTTGGGTGATGGTGTATTTTGGTAGTATTTTTAAAGAAGCATAAATCATTGGAGGCTTTGAGGTGAACTTCTTTTAATACATATTTTTGGTACTTTTAAGGATTTATCTGGTGTGAGCAGTGGAATCTTTTGGATTTTCTTTCCAAATTTGGTTTTTATTATAAGGTTGATTTTTCATTCTATATTTTTGGGAAATCTGGTTATGTGGATATTTTGATGGATAAAATTGGATTTTCTTGGGTGAGTGATTGGTTAATGGGGGTATAAAATTAATTACCAGATAAAACATAAGGGATACCAGGTTGGGATCCAATATTAGAATCACAATGGGTTAATGATCCATGAGTTTATCCCTAGTTTACCCTTCATTTAGTTTCTTAAACCAATGTTAAAACCATGTTATTCCACATTAATGAATGTTCATGATCGATTGTGTTTTTGCAACATTTCTAGTATGTGTTGGGTTTCTACCCTAGTTTTTTTCCTTTTGGAATGCCCCTTTTGTGGCTTTTTTGTGTGGTTTGTAACTAATTGCATTTATGTTTGTTTTTGGTTGGTAAATTTTTATGGTTTTCATTGATGATTAGAAAAAAATAGTTGTTTTGGAGATGTTCATTATCATGGGTGTTTCTACCCATTATTTCATCATTCTAAATGAATTCTAAATTATGTAGAGACCTATGTCAAGGATCTATTTTCTTAGGGATTAATATTTTACAGTTATATTTTGGGTAATGTTTGAGGCTTTCATTTGATTATTTGGGTTTTTTATGATTTCTATGGAATTAACTAATGTGTAGGGTTTAATTGTTCATAGTAGTTATCTATAGTATTCATTGACCTCCAACATAATATGATCAGGTATGGTGTTTTTTGATTTTGTTGATTCTACAATTTTTGTCGATTTTATAGGGGATTAAAGGGGTTTGGTGGGAAAAAATATAACACCTACATGTCATTTTTTATTTATTTATTTTTATATTTATTTTTGTATTTTTAATCCTTGATATATTGGTTTAAGGAATATTAAATATAGAAGTTTTCTTTAGTTTAAGGGTTAGTGAACTCATTTTAGGAGGAACCATGTGATTACCCATACACATGATTTTTTTATATTAAATCTTTTTGTGTACATTGTTCATGCATGGGTATCATATAGTTGATTCCAAACTATGGAAAATATAGAAGAAACCATGTGGGAAACATTAGGATTGTATTAGTGCAACACAAAAAGTAGGAATCATGGGACAAGGATTAAAAAATTCTAGGTGGTCACACATTTTATAAAATTATACAATCAAACACTATGAGAATATGATGGGTATCTACTGAATCCCTCATAAGTGGCACTCATTTTACAAAACCAAGCAGCATAGCCATGTGAGCTGCCTAGATTATTAAAAATTTTAAACATTAAAATACCCCAATTAATTTTTAAGACATTTGACCTCCTTATCTCTTGTGTATCATTTTTCCTACCATGGAAGTAGATGAGGAGATCCTACCTTACCTTATTTTATTTTTGGATCTTATATATTGATTTCCATAGGTTTCCGCAGGTAATCTCTTCATTCTTATTTTTTCCCATTACCTTCTATATTCCATTGATTATTCCCTTCTCCCATGATACCTAATCATTAAACAATATGATTTTTGGGTTTAAGTACATTTTCATCATGCGGTCATGGATTTTTTGGGGTTTTTGAGATTTTTTTATTAATTAGTTTTTTTACTCACAATTGAAGCATACACATTTCAATGAGTATCCCCTTGGATCAAGGAAGGTTTTTCTATGTTGTTCCATTATATTACATTCCATAAGATGCTTAGTTGTTTAAAATTATTTCCGTTCCAAATTATCAATATATGTATTATCATTGATGAGTTTGAAATGGTTTAAAATAGTTTATAGACTTTTCATGGACTTTTTATTTGTCATGTGTTTATAAAAAATTCTTGAGTGAATATTTCATATGAATTAATGTGTTTTTAAATTTGGGTTTTAATTTTTTTTCAATTATTAATGGTTATTTTTTGTAATATGTTTTATTAAAATAGGTAATTGGTCCTTATTTCAATTATTTTGAGACCCTTGGGTCTCAATGTCATTTTGTAAATTTTTTATGTATTTTTTGGTAATATTATTGATTTTTTAGAGGATTTTTAAATAGTGGGATTTCAAATGATGTGAAATTACTTGGTATTCCAAGCGTGATTTCAAAGGCCCATTTGGAACTTTTTTAAAAATACTTTATTTGAAATTATGATTACCCTCTTTGATGAACCCCTTCTTCTATGTTATATTATTGTACATTGTGACGTCATTATGGATATTTATTACTAATACTTATACATTGATATGAAAGGAGATTTTTTAATGAAGGAGTTAGAGGTGAGATGAGGTTTGTTAGTTTTTAAAAATAATGGATTTGTGTGATAATTATATTTTTTATTGTTTGCCACTTCCTTTTGATGATATCATGGGACCCCTAGGATGATAAATAGAAGCTAAGGATTTTCATTTTTCTAGATTAATTTATATAGACTGCAATGCTCCTATGGAAATTGACACCCTCCATGGGGTTTATTTGTTTTACTCGGGGACCCCAAGGGGTGATGAAAGGTTTGTTTTGGTTTCACATAATGAGACCCCAAGGAGATGTTACCCAAGGATAATATTACTAGTACATTAATTTTAGGTAACATTGAGTTTACTATGATACATAGATCTAGAAAAGGATGATTTTGTGGATTCTATTTCGCATGCCTTGATTGTATCCCCCATATTTAAATTGCAACACATCATAGTCTTGTTTTTGGTTATTTAATTTTATTCCATTAATATCTGTGTGACATGGTATTATGAAATGTGTTTGATTATGGTTTGTTATTACTTTCAAACAGATTTTAATTTTTATTAGAATGTGTCATTTCAAAAAGGAAAGTGATTTTTAAAAAAATGAATTTGAGAAATGTTTTCAAGTAATGATGAAGAAAGTGTTTTTTATTAAAAAAGTTAAATGTTAATTTTTTTATTTAAAATAGGCTTTTAAGAAGTTTTTATTTATTAAATTGTGTTTTCAAACTATGGTTTTGTGATAGGATAATCATTGATTATTTTAAAAAATTTACCCAAGTTTCGGAATGAAAGAGATAAGGAACAATACTTGTTTTCTTTTTCATTCTCATGTGAAATAAATATTTTATAAATTATACACAAACTAAAAAATATTTCATTTAATAAGAAAAAAAATGTATAGATTCCTTTGTGAAATACTATTGTGTATTTTTTTATTAGTTTGTGTATATACATGTGTGTATGTGAATAGGTAGATATTTGATTTTTATCCCATGATCTTGGTATTTTGACTCATTATTTATATTCTTATTGGGTCTATTGTTTAAAATAATGGGATGTGGAGAGTAAACATGGGTCACATGAAGGTTCTATTAAACTTTTTTAAGTTCCATTTTATTTTTTGGATATTGTATTGACTAATTATGATTAGTATATTCTTACCTTTAGTATGTGAATTCCACAGTTCAGAGAAAAATATTCACACACATTATATATAATAATTATAATTCCGTGGATGCACTCCTGGAATTCAGATTGATGTCCTTGAATAAGAGGGACCTTGGATTCCTCTTATGGGCCCTAATAATTATTATATTGAGATTTACTATGGATATTCTCCATGGAGTTGGTTAGACAATTTTTTAGAGGATTGCCTTAGGTGGACCCCTAAGATTACACTTAGGCCCATATATCTTGGCTACACGGTTTTTTTGGAAGTGATATAGAATGGACATCTAAGGTTAAGTATTCCTTAGTTTCACCTTCAGTTATATCCTCCAAATATTCCTTCTTGGATGAATTGGTTATACCTTAGTTCCCACTTTTTATATAGAATCTACTAGGGGAACATGGATATATTATATAGACCCTAACCATTTATAGTTTACCTATTTAGATGCATCCCATGGAGAGGTTGAGCCTAGAATGTTTATAATTTCACATATTTTATTCTAGTTATTGCTTTTGTACCTACACACTATTAAATTTCTATACATGGACTGAAATTACTATAGACCCCATTAATAGTGGACGGATAAGTATTTATCACATCCTATTTGGTCCACTAATTGGTTCCTGGATAGACTTCATAGAAGAAGGCAGGGACAAGGGGAAGTTCTTACTCATGGATTTCTGATTTCCTTATAAAATGGGATCTTAGATCACTGGACTGAGTTAGGCTGATGATACCATTAGAAACCATTTTAGTCTATTTGTTCTTTTAATATACTTTTATTTCATGTATTCCTGAATCCATATTGTATCCTACTTATTTTATATAGAATCATGACATTGGCATCATTTGGTAAATAGTGATAAATATTACTATTCATAAAATTTATGTTATTTGGATGTTTATCTATACTATGATTTTGGTTTTTCACTATTTTCTATTTAAAAATTTTGTCAATTTATTATTATCCTGATGTGCTACACTTTTACTAGATGGTATAGTCTCCCTATAAACACAAGCTAGGCCATTACTACTAGGTGTCCGTGTCTAGCATATGAGGAGGCATGATATAGGTCATGCGGCTAACCGAGCGTGATGACTTATGAGTGTACATGCTCTAAGATATCACACCAAAAATTATTTATGTGTTGAATTTTCTAAAATAATGAAAACTGAATTTGAGATGAGTAAAATGGGTTAACTACATTTTATTCATGGATTTCAAATTTTTCAAAAAACAACTGATGTGATTTTTTAAAATTTAAAAAATACACAAATGATATTTTAATTTTTTTGGTAGGAATAGAACCAGATTCAGTGATACTCTCAGGAGTACAAGCCATAGGTTTTATCTGGATGAAACTAAGAAATTCATTTGACCAAAGTACTTATAAAGCTATGATTGGATGTTTACTATACTTAACTACTAGTCAACCAAATATATGTTTTGTGTTTCTTTTAGATCTCAAATTCTAGAAACACATAGTAATATCATTTAAATTCTATTAAAATAACTTTCAAGTTCCTAAAAAATAAATCCAAACTTGGATTTATCTACTCCTGCAGTCATGCATTTAAATTATTTTGTTATTTTGATACAAATTATGATGATTATAAATTAGATAGGTAGATGACCCATAGAAAATTTCATTATTGGGAAATTTTCTAGTTTCAGTTTTTAGTAATACATAAAAATCTATTGCAATATATAGTGATTAAGTAGTGTAAAAATATGCATGAATTTTTTGTGAAAAAATTTTGTGTATGAAACACACATTATAGATTATGGTTATCAATTTTAATATGCGCCTATAATGTTTGATGAAAAATGTGATATTAAAATGTCTAAAACAAACATGTATAGTTCTAGAGAAAAAATATCTATATAAGATGTCACATTTTGAGAGATAATTTTCAAAATGAAGACATTATTATTGAGATCATTGGCATTGAACATTAGCTTATTGATATTTTTATAATGCCTATGAATGTAGAGTGACTAAATTATATAATATATGAGTTATGAATAACTAATTTTTCCTACATCCTTCAACTCAAGATGAAACTATTAAATTTATTTATTTATTTTTATAATTATGTTCATTTAGGTTTACTAGGATTTTTCTTAACTTAATTAATCTATTCCATTTTGTTTAATAAACCATGAATCTTAGTTTATATGCTCAATTAATTTACCATGTGATTTTTTTTCATATGGTCAGTTAAGTGACCACGAATAATTAGTCTTGTGGTTAGTATACACAATATAAGCCATTTAAATTATGGAATTTTTATGGTCAGTTAACCTACTATGACTATTTGATTTTGAAATTTTATTTAATCATTTTAGATGGATTTTATTGAGTTTGTTATTATTTTCTATCCAAAATGATTGAATAAAATTCAAATAATAATTTGAATCATCCCATATTTATTTCATAAAATCACTTTCCCTAAAACCATACTATATATATATCTCTCTTGAATATATCTTTGTAGAGCATCTTTTACATTCCAAACTGAACTGAAACCTCCATAGATTCGAATCAAAGTATAAGTATGGTTAGAATGAGAATGAACCATGAATTCTCATCTCTAATTAGTTCTACTCATTTAAAGAGATTTATAAATAAATAATTTAGGTCATGAGGTATGGTAAATCCTTGAAGTCCCCTTCTGCTATATAATTTTATTTGTATAAAAAAAGATGTGATTACCGAATGGATTTAGTTTAGAAAATCATTATTATCAGAGTTTATTCAGATGAATAGGTGAAGTGAATGATTTATGGATTATGGTATCTTATTTTATCCTCAGTTATTATGGATTTTTATATCCATATAAAATAAGTTTCTAGTCATTCATGTGATACCATTGAAAAATTTGTAAATTTATAAAATATTGTTTTCTCTTGAGAGATATGGTATAAAAGATTGAATGTTCCTCATAAAGGAGATCATGATAAATATGAATGTTCTTATCCTATGGTTTATTCTTATTCTATGTTTTTTAGTGATCTTAAAGAGATAACATGGAATAACACTCCTAGAATACCTACTATTGTGAAGTTAAATAGAGAATATTGATTTTTGATAAAATTTATTAAACATTTGTTTAGTCCTAGTAAAGGGGACTTCATCATCATAAGGAATAAATATTTTTTCATTCTATATTTGATAAAACAATGAATTCAAATAGAACTATTCAGATATATCATGTGGAATATAGTTGTGTCATGAAAGCACACCTATAATTTTAACTCCTTATATTACTATAAATTTGTCTCATCCTTCTATGAGTTCTATGCATTAGTTCCCGATGGGGAGGAAAAAGTTATTTCATCTTTTCATTTTTTCCAAAATCAAAACATGTATTGGAAAATGAAATTTTTATGGAACCATTGGAGATGGGAGTGGGTATCATATACTAGAAAGATTTAAAAATATCAACCCTATTAAGAATTATGTTAGAAAAATTTATCATGTATATATAAGTTTTTAACATGATGAAGTAGTTGAATATAACCCTGATGAGAATGAAGTTTCATTTCAAGTTCAAGAAGTGGAAACATAGGGATCTGGCATTAGTGAGGAAGTTGGGACAACCTTTATTTGGGATCCATAATCAAAAGTGCCTTTTGGATCTCTTGATTCTCCCTTACCCCATATTTCTTTAGAATAAGATTTAAAACATGATGAACATGATGATACTGATGTATTTGTGAGTGGTTTTATTGAAAAATATTTTGGGAGGATAGTTACTCATGTGAGTCTGAAGAAAGTGAATAATGTTCTGGTAGATCATACACTTTGAGCCTTATCATTTGATTTACTACTAGGAAAAGTGAGAGAGAAGAACCACCTTAAGGGGAGGAATCTAAAAATGATGGGCATGGTGGTTGTGCACCTGTTTATGGTATAAATTTTATTTATTATGATCAAAATTTTCTTCAAGGATATGTAATTATTGATATTGATTTTCAAGAAAGAAAAAAATTTATCCTCCTAGGACATCAATTGACCATGTTCTTGAAGAAATGTTTGGTCCAAATCAAACTTATGATATTTAGAATCCATTAGAGAGAAATGTGGAAACTCATATTGTCTCTATATATACATATCTTCTTAAAGTTGATAATGAAGTTGATGCAGTACAAGAAGTCCAGTTGTTGAGACCAGAGTTAGTAGAGACTGTAGGTGAGCTAGATTATAGACAGTTTACATCTAAACCATCCAATACATTAAATTTTTCCTCTCCTTGTAAATCCATAATTACTAAATAATATTTTAATGAGTTGAAGTCATATTTTGTATTGGGTTTTAAAGAGTTATTTATTTGTTTTGGGATTATAGTGGAACAAATTAGATAAGAGGACATCTCCATGATATTTATTATGGTTATCTATAATTTTCAACATATACGTCATCTAAAAATGGATCTTATAATAAATGAGATTGATTATTCAAGAGATAAAGTTTTTTCTCTATAATAATATATACAAGATATATTTTTGAAGCTTGATAAAATGGTTTTTAATGTAGTTTCTCATTATTCTACTTCAACTAGCCCTCCTCTGACTTCATATATTCTACCTTTTCCTTATTTGAAACGTTTTTAGTGAAAATTTCATAAAATAAATTATAAAAAAATTCAATGTAGACATGGATGAGTTAAAAAATAGGTATATTGTGTTTGATAAATTTCATACACATTATGAAAAGAAGATGGATTTGGTTAGAAATGATTTCAAGAACATCTACTGAGATAGATAGAAAATATGAAGGACCATGATTTTTATGTCAGTAGGATCAAAAACAATTGATGTAAATACCAGGTTTAGATACACAGCCAGTGATTTCTGAATTACTCCTTTCACTCTGGCCATCAAATCTCATGTGGATATGTTAATGGTTATAACTCTTGTTTTGGATGCTTTTAAAAAAAAGGTCATTTTTAGGCAATGTAACATGGATCTATGGTTTTGAAGGACATCACTAGATCAATAAATCCATATATATATGCTACTAATAATATCATTTTAACTCATTTGGACTTACCTATTTCTTCAGCCCCAACATCAACCACTTTCTATAATAACCCTTTTTTCTTGTCTCTTAGGCAAGCTATTAAGAATTTGTTCCCTATTTCCAGGTGTTTTTTTATTAAAGAACAATATTTCACCTCATCACCAAATAAAAACCCACATTTATCATCCTATATTATGGATTTAAATGATCATATTCTACATTATAACATTAGATATATTTTGTAGGATTATGGTTTTGATTGGGGCACCCGATATGGTGTCTCTATGTTATCCTTTTCGAAAGGTAAATGAACTATTTTTTATATTCATATAATCCACTTTTTAAATAATCTATTTATTTTATATTTCTCTTAGAGATGATTTTGAATAATCCCAAAAGGGGGAGTAAAATGATGTTTAAATTAATTGGATTCCATTATCCTTCATGATTTGGGATCATCAAAAGAGGGAGATTCTTGTATTAGTAAAAAAACCCCTTATTTTAATGAAAAATCATGTTCATTATGTTATTATTGTAATTTATGTTTATTTATTTTAGAATTTTTATGGAAAAAATTATTACAATGGATAATTATTAAAGAAAAAGTATGAATCTACCATATAAAGGAGTTCAACTAGCTGTAAAGGCCATGCGATTGTATAAAAGTAACCATTTTTTGAAATCCATGTCACTTAAAAAAACAAGTAACCATGTTTCCGATGAGCTAATTTCCTCTAATTATTAAAACAATACGTGATGAATGAATGTGGAAGAATACATGATTCAATCTACCACATCAATAAATGAAGTGACCACCTAAATAAATAATGTGGCTACCTAAAGAAATGATGTGGACTCTTGAAGAATTGAAGGGACCACAATAGTAAGATACAATAAGAACCAAGTAACTATAATTTCAATGAGACCTAAAATATAAGTGATGGAAATAAAGAAACCACCTGAAAAAGAAATGATGCTTATATATAGTCCATGTGACCATATATAACTTAAGTAGTGAGGAATATTAAATTGTCCAATAAATATATTTTGAATAATTTACTATAGAGTTAAAAGATTTAAGGTTACCAAATCAGAATAATAATTCCAAGGATTAATTTAGGAATATCCTCTAATGGATAATTAAATAAGGTTCTCTCATTAAGAAGAAGTTCTACTTAGGGATAAGGAGAAATTTAGAGACATAGTGACACATTGAGGACTTTCAATGATATACTACATCACAATATGTTTTGAAAATTTTTTATTTCTAAACTATTAATGAAACACTCAATTGAATATTTTTCAAGGAAATATTTAAAGATAATTAATGAACCAAATCTGATAAGATTGAGATTCTTCTAATTTTATCACATCCTATTGATTTCTCTATCTATTTTAGCTTAATTTTAAGATATGTTTTCATTACATTATTTACTCATTATCACAAGATCATTTACTATATTTAACAATACTATATAATATTTGTCTTATTCTTTCAAAACTTTTATCCCATGTATTAATGTCGGATAGGTTCTATTTAGCCTTCAATTTCTCTGTCTTATTTTATTAATTACGTGATCAAGGTTATTAAACATGTTTATCCCCGAATGGCCTGAAGGCCTTATTGTTATATATTTTTGGATAATCCCCCTTTTTAAGGGATTAAGGGGAACCCTTACATGACACCGAGGCCCAAGGAGCAAGGTCCACACATGACCCAATACATGAAATTAAAGTCCCAAGACCTAACACACATGAAACAACCCTTCCCCCGCATCTGCATGGATAATCGACTAGCATTTCCCTCTGTATAGTTTCATGGTGCGTAGTCCTAAGGGTAGTTTTTATACCCTCTCATTATACTAATCTGTTTATCTCAGCTTTGGTGGTTGCTACTTCTTTCTCTAAATCCTCATCTAGGCCTCCTCAAGTGTGGTCTACCATATTCTTGGTCATTTCTGTGGCCTGAAATCCCTATAAACTAAAGGCCATTAGTGGATCAAAGTCCCTTATAGATCAAAGGCCCTGTAGCCTGAAGGAATATGGTGCCCTAAATGACCTGATACCCATTGGACCAAATTGGTGGCTCGAAGGCCCAAATCGGATGAATGGTGACTACTGCTATAGTACTGAACCACAGATACTACATGAATTCTATAGTACCCATAAATTAACCCCCACTTAGATTTGATCCTAGGTCTCCTGGATGCGAAGAAGAAGCCTCTACTGCTTGGTTAAAGGATTGTTGGAATTAAAATACTTTATTCTTTAACAAACCTCTTGGAAGTTCATGATTTCCAAGATAATTGGACTAGGTATTGACTTGAGACTGAACCTCTTGTTTTATTCCACTATATGTATTTATTTCTTTTCTATTGTGTTTCAAAAACAAATAAATTTTAGTTTTCACAGTATATATAGAAAAAAATTACTTTTTTAGTTAGCTTTGAGTAGTTTTTTATATAGTGTGTTTAATTTGATTAAATTAATTTCAAAGTTAAAGTGATTTTGAATATTTTTTAACTATGTTGGGTTCAATCCTTTGAGAAATATTTCAAAAAAATTAATTAAACATTTTTACTATTTTAGTTAACTATGATGTTTTTATAAACTATAGTATTTTGTTACTAAATTATTCAAAATATAAATTTTTATTTGGAAACTCAATTAAACCCCTATTTAGTTATCCACTAGGACCAAAATTACGTATTAATTTGAGAATCATGGACATTACCATGCACAATTTTCCAGTAAATCGTTAATGGGTGGGTTTTTTATGAGAATAAATTATGGGATTCCTTTTCTATGTAAATGATATGGTTATCAAATAAAAATTAAGGATATAGGTTATCCTTATGTTATGACACTATGGAAGGGACAAAAAGGAGCTTTGCACATCATAGAAGATACCACTTATTATATTTTGGGGAATTGAGAAATCATCTTCTTGATCCATAATTATATATACACATGACAATTTTTCATAGGATATCTAGTTCAAAATGAGACATTATCATTATTGATTATACATTTAAATTTTTATTATATAGTTCTCAATAATGAACAGAAAATCAATACATCAAATATCTATCTAGCTAAATAAACTAATCAATGTATTTTTTTCCTTCACGTTTGGGAAGCAACAACACTTTTTATTTTCACATGATGGTCTATCCTCCCCACAATGTGGGTTCCTATGTGGGAACCCTTTGGTGCAACTTCATTTTTTTAAATAAAAGTTTCATTATTCTTTGTATACATAACCATTATCTTCCTATAGACTATAGTGTACATTTAAGGATATTTTTAATCATCAAAATGTTCTTGTTTTTCAGTTGGGAATGAAGAAATGATATAACACCTCTATTGGAGGGGTAGAAGGCTAGTTTTATTTAGTGTTTCATTATTGGTGATGTTGGAAATTAATTTCTTCTTAATTACATCATGAATTTCAATGTGACATGGTTTTTAAACACAAAGAGGTGGCCAAGAGTATGATAGGTCCATTTCATATGAATGTCGTATTATTTTTAGGTTATTTAATAAACTCTTAACATATACCAACACCAAGAGTGAAAACAAACTATATAAAGACTCAAATTCAAGGTGATATTCATAGTGATTGAGATGGACTACTTAATCAAAGGCAGTGATGGACCTCTAAACATATGAAATATTCTTTTAGGCCAGGTCTTGAATTCCTCTAGTGTACACAAAGGATCTCAAGGGTTTTGGATTGGGTGGAATCCCCATAGGTTAGGTATATAACTCAATATTGATGGTTCCTATGATCTTTTAATTTTAAAGTGATGTTTTGTTATATGTGATTCATGTGTCATAATTGTGTTGGCTTTCAACACTCATTATGTTTATGGAAAATCTCTTATAGAAGATTCCTAGGCCATGCACTGTGGATTGTTTCTTAGAAATTTATACATCATGGGCTTTAAATCAATATAAACTGAATTGATCAAGTTATAGGTTTTATTTTACCGATAAAAGACTCATATTTGGTCAATAATCGATATATTTAGGGCCTCTAGTTACTTTATTGAACAAGTTGGTATGTTTTTTTATACATGGTGTGAGAGGAACTTGGAGATTGATACTGTTAATTCTTATAGAATCCAAGAGGACCCCCTTATATTTTTACACTGTCGTATCTCTTCCCCGAAATCTTAATGATATTATCCTTTGATATAATATATTATTTGATTATTATTGGCCTTCTTGAGACTTTATTTTCAGGTTTTCATCCAATTTTTATAAAATGTTTCAACTATTAACCATCCATGCCATAGATCATAGAATATTTTTTAGTCTCAAAGAGGGTAGAGGTAGTTTTAATTCCAATATATCCATATCCATTATTCAACTCCTAGTGAAACTAACACCATATATTAATAACTATATTTTTATCTCAATAATTCATGGATACATCAAATGGATTATGAAACCAAGTCGTCAAAAAAATTTCAAAATATCTAAGGCTAATTGTGATTCCAAACTATCACTAAAGTAACCATGAGATGTTTCCCACCCATCCCCCTTCCAAAAATCTATAATATCATGTATATATTTTATAGTTATTACAAAATAAATATTTAAAATTCCAATGAAAATATTTTTATTAGTTTATATTGTTTATGTGGATAGCTTTGTGTCTTATGTTTTAAACCCAAAAACTATATTTTGTAGGATTATATTTATTATTAGAAATATTTTCCACACTATACCAAAACTTACTAAAAATAAATAGGGTTATGATAGAAGGATGTTCGAAAAAAGACCTAAAATAAATGGATTAAAAACAAAGCAGTATATTTTTTCCTCGAGTATGATATAAAAAATGATGTATTTCTTATCTTCTTCAAAAAAATCTTTGAGAAACTTTTGATTCTCCATAACCAAAAAGATCATAAAGGGGTACAAGAACCCTAGAAAAAATGTATTGAATAGAACACCATTCTATTCAAAATGACATTTAACCATGCCATATGATCCATTATGTATGCTAATTGAGAGTATGAATGGAACCATAATGGCATTAAACAATTTGAGAGGATGAAAAGTTACTACTATTCAAAGTAGTTCTGATATTTCATTGGGAAATGTAATGTAATAATTCTAAAATTTTATGGTGTGTAGTAAATCCCTAGATTAAGGAAGATCATAATTACCTTGTAAAAACACCATGAATCATATTTTTTTAAACTTTGTTAGATAGAACGTGGAAGATTTATAATCAATCCATAGTTGTATTAATGGGAGAGAAGGATGAGACCTTATAACTTATAAGTTTACTAGAAGTATCGATGCATGTTAGAGAAGTTTCTTCTACCAAAATTTGGCATGAACATTCAAGCCACCTCAGTGTAAAAGGAATTCAAATTCTAGCTACAAAGGGGTTTTTGGAGATCAGAAGCACATGGTTTGAAAAAATGGGGGATTCATCCTTAAAAAGATGTATAAGGTTTACTTTTGGATGGAAGGGAAAATATAAACCCACCAAATGGCGGAGTAGGTTTACATTGATGTTTGGGTTCCAACTCTAGTGAATTATCATAGATTTTAACTATTATGAATTATATTTATTATTAGACATAGAAATTTTGTGTAACATTTTTAGGAATAAGTACGAGGTGACTTATACTTTACTAAAATGGATTTACATAGTGAAAAAATATAATAAGTAAGTTTAAATACTTATGCGAATAAAACAAATGTGACTATAGAATTAGGGTGTTTTAATATTTCTACTGGAAGATGGGGATTCATTTTGAAAAGGTAAATCTAGGGACTTTAGAGAAAAATATAGTTATAGAGAGGATGAATAGTAATTAAGTGGAATGTTTTAGGAGCATGATGTTTTATGTAGGTATCCACAAAGTATTTTAGGTAGTGTTAATAAACTAATCGGGACACTTAGTCAATAAGATTCCAAAATCATCAATTATAAAATTACTAATAGATAACTTTTATTCTGTAATAATGTTTGGTTTGAACCACCCCGAATACTTAGAAACTATTGAATATACCCACATTGATTCTTAGGAAAAAGAAAATAAACAGGATAAATCTCAATTAAGTTACTTAGTTAACAATGATGGTGAATTATTTTGATTTTGAATCTTGGATAATGATCCTAAAAAATTAATCATAAGTATAAATGTGATGTTCAAACAATGATATCCTATAGTAGGATTTGAAATTGGAAGGAAATAATGATGAAATAAAATTATAGTAAAAATATGAGGTTCACATACAAAAAAAACAAAAAAGATACACATATTCTACTAAAATTTGAAATCACGATAGTTTAGTAAACATCCTTACAATTGTATAAGTTATCAGATGAAATGGGTTATGTTCTGATGGTGACTCCCTATCCTAAAGTACCAGTACATTCAAGGACTACTAAATCTTGATAAATGGATGTTTAAACATCATATGTCATAGAAAATAATGGATCATGACTATATTTTCATCTATATAAATGTACTATAAAAACTTCCAGGTGTAAATGTATGTGAGTAAATTGTATTTTAAACTTATAATGGATGATGGGGAGCATGAATTTCTAGAGGAGTTAAGGATTTTTAAATATTAAAAGTAGTGTAAATTTTCAATAAAGGATGAAATTGTGTCCCACGATGTGTTGATGATGTTAGAGATGTGTTGAAAATGTTAGAGATGGTTGAATGACCTACCAAAAAGATTATTTTATATAACAAATGACATTATCACCTAAAGGAAGAAAAATATGGAAGAAAAATGTATTGGTTTAGGCCAGTTTCAATGGTATTTCAATAGAAATAAGGGGTGGATTTATATGAAATATTTTCTCTTGTTTTTAAACACTCAACTCTCTATATTGTGTTTGTTATAGTTTTATTATAAGATCTTCATCTATATTAGATAGATTTTAATGAAAAATTCCTTCATGTGGATTTATGTGATGAGATTTACACGGGGAAGCCGAATAGTTTTCATGATTAATGGAAAAAGGGACTTGTGTGTAAGTACAAACAAAGCCTTTATGATTTGAGAAAAATACCATGGATTTGGTAACAAATGTCCAATGATTTTATGATGGTGTAAAAGTCCATTATGTGAAATGTTTTACATTTCTTTTATAATAAGGTATTGTATACTAGAAGATTCATCATAATTTTTCTTTTATGTGGATGAAAAGTTGATCATGGTTCCTATGAAAGAAAAGATCTATGAGCTACAAGATTATTTTTCTAGAAGATTTGAGATAATGGATCTCGATCTAGAAAAATAAATTTTGGTGATAGGGGTTTTAAAATATTGATGTTCAAGTACCCTATACCTGATCCACATTTAATATGTTCAAATTCTGTGGGAATGATTTGAGATATTAGAAGTGAAAACTGTGATAAAACCTTTTGTTAGGTATTTTTTTATATTCAAGGAGAATTCATTGTGAATGGAATTTGAGGTCATATTCATGGAAATGTTTCCTTATGAATTATATATCATAAGATTAATGTATTCTATTATGTATATTAGTTAGTAAATTTCATAGTAAGTGGGAGTTGTTATTATGTTTATATAAAACCCTAGAAGGGAATAATTTTTGGTTGTGAAGTGGAATCTTTTGTACTTAAATATTTGGAAGACTTGACAATTTTCTTTAAAATATATGACCCTCAATATGATTTTAAAAAATTTGAATTTGGGTGATATTTAGATTAATCAAAGAGAACAACAAATTATGTGTTTACTTTTGGAGGAAGAATGTTATGTTATATATATAAACTTTAATTAGTGGTCTCACTTTAAATTATTGAAGTGGAGTACATCACTTTATTGGAAGAAGGGATGTTGTTTGTATAGAATAAGGGGTTAATATAGGATCTAAAAATGAACCAAAAGTGGGGGTGTTATTTTTTGATTCATTGAGAATGAACCAATTAGGAAGAAATATAATGCTTCATTATCATAAAAATAATATTATGTTGAAGTATCAATTAATATAAATATAGTTAGAGGAGTGTATTTTAGACCTACATAAAATCAAAGGGACACCAAATCTATCCCACATATTAAAAAATATCATATTTGTTGAAATTTTGAGGTAGTTTTATGACTCAGTATGTTTGGGTATATTACAAGGAAGAAATTATGGGTTACCATGTAGATACATTACAAAATTCTTAAAAAAACGTTTTTCTGGGACTTCATGAAAGAAATTATTGAAAAACCAAATATAATCTCATGTGGGGGAGTATTGAGCTATGATCCACATTTCTCTGGAATAAGGGAATATTATTTCACCATAAGTAGGATTTTTCGTGACCAAATTTAAAGTGACTACATGGAGATGAAGTATCATCAGTAGAGTTTTGGTTCTCTAAAAGATGAAGGATGTTGAGTTGATGTTATATAATCAGAATTTCTTATACATTAAAATATATAGGATTTCATATATATGATGAATTAGAACGGGGAATGATTAAACATGTGGGAAATGTAGTGGTAGTGTAAATATTTGACCCAGTGAATGGTTACTCCATGGATCACAGATGAGGTAGACTTCAACCCACATGGATTAGAGGGTGGAGGTGAAAGGAAGTATCTAAAAGAGGATGATATAATGGAAGGTTAGATATATTATGTTTGATATCGAAAAAGAGATGAGATTTTTATATTTATGTGATATTGATTATTGGAATTTTCCTCTTGATACTATTTATTACATAAAGCAACCTTCCTCCATGGATTAGGATGAAAGCCTTGATGATGTTTTCTATTTTTGTTATTCAATTCCACTCTTTATTCCTTTGATAGTTGATTTTCATAGTACTTTAATTTTTTTCAAGGTTTGATATTATGGTATGGTAACTTGGGTTCTTGTTCTTCCATGATATAGGATTTATAAATGTGGTTTATACAAGAGATGTTATTTATATAAGTGATGTTTTGGTATATTTTGTTTTAGTGGTTTAATCAGAATCATTCCATGTTTAGGAAAAAGAAAACCTTGAAATATATTGATACCCAAAGAAATATATTATTTTAATAGTAGATATTTCATCCTTTGATTTAATCCTTCATAGGAATGGATTATATAACTATATCTTGGTAGGGAAATGAATATCATTTTTTAATTTTTAGATAAACCTCATTAAGTTTAAACTGTACCCTAAAAAATTAAAATTTTACAACACATATTCTACAATTGAACAAAAATCATTGGGATACTAGACAGGCCACCCGAGTGATCAAATAAGAAGAAATATTTCAAAATTCATAAGTAGTGATAGGAAAATATAGAAAAAAAGTAATGGATTCCAAGAAACTCATGGGCCTTTCGCCACACATGACCTCTAATGTCACATTACCCACCATATTTTAATCACAATCAAATCATTTTTCTTAATCAAATTCATCACTAAAAGAATGAAAAATTGAAACCATTTGGCTTCATCCCAGGAGCCTTGTCTACAAAGGATTCTTTCTAGTTGGAGAAATTGTATTTGAACCGTAAATTTTGAAGCACACTAAACACATTAGTAGGAAAACCACCACAAAAACATAAATATATGGATAGATCTCTATCAAAACAATTCTAGTAAATCAATAATATAAAATAAAAAAACAATAATGATATTCCACTATAAAAATCATGAAAAAAATCTAATGAAGAGGCATAATCCAACTATCAAAAATCAACAAACTTAAATATCATCAACAAGTATTGAAACTTTTTGATCCACCACATAGACCAAAAAGAGAAAATTAATCACTGAGTGGGTAAGTGATAAAACTATTATAAAACATAATAAAACAAAACTAGAGAGTAAATTTTTGACAACAACAAAATGTTAAAATTCTTTCCAAGTATAAATTAACAATCACAAAAAATTTTGTCACATGGACCTCATCAAGAATTCCACCATCAAAATCCAAATCCACTTTAAGAACCATCATAGAAGACCATATCAGGGTAAAAAAGGATATACTTTTCTAGAAGAATAAACCATAAATAAAGACGATCATCATCTATAATAAATGAACACAAAATAAATTCTAGAAATAACCCCTACAAAAGGGAATCCAAACCATTATCCCCTCCACCATCACCGACTCAATCCATCAAAGTCACAACCATGATAAACCAATATGGTTTTTACTGTAATGGGAATGGAAGAAAGTGTATAGGAGGAAGAAAATTTATCTATTTATAAAAATGTTATAGGAATATATTTATCATAATTATATCATATTCAACCAATGTAAAAATGAAAAACCTATATGTTTACATGTAATCTCACAAAGATATGGTCTATCATAGTGGGACTTGTGGAAGGAGTATTTTTTATGATGAAGAGTTAACAAATTTAAATCATTACCAAGAACTATAAATATTTTTACTTTAACGTGGGTGTGTGAAGTGAGGAGTACTATCAATATGGTTATGAAAACTAGAATCCTTAGAGGAGAGTGAGAGAGATGTGAGATAACTATTGGATAGAATGTTGTAGTTCTGTCAACTAGATGCACACTCCATTATGATACTCATTAAAGGAATATGGAATGTTACAAAGGGAAGTGTCTACCTCACCTGACATAGATTATCCTTCCTTCATCAACAAACACAAAAATGTTAGTAATCCTTAAAAATATGAAATAACTTTCGATCTAGTTACACTAGGTTCATTGATAAAGGAACCATTGTATAATTTCATAGTGAGATTCCCTATATATTTATATTCCTTAATGAATTCATAGATATAATATGTGTCGCTTTCTCCCTTTTTATCAATAATGTTATAGATATTTCTCTAAATGTCACATCATACTCATTAAATATCCCCATCAAGGTTCGCTAATTAGTGGTTAGGATTAAATATTTATCATCCTCACATCTCTCATTAAGTACTATATCAATATGGATGATTTTTATTTTCATATCTTATATAATAATATGAAAATATGGGAACCTACAAACCCATTCCAATATACCACCTTAAAATCTCCGATAATTTTATTAAATAATATCCCAAAAGAGACAACTTATGGGCGAACTCATAGAAATCTTTCAAATAATGTTTAAAAACATTATCTTAAGACTGAATATTTAAATAAAATAATTGAATAATATTATGATAAATGTTTTAGTTTGATTAATAATAGGGAATGATCAGATTGTGTTTGGGGAAAATGAGTAAATTATGTAAATTATAGATGTAAATCCCATATAGGTGGAATAAACACTTGTCAAAATATATCTAGGTCTTATGATTACCACGTTTTTTGTTGCAACCTTTGAAATTATAACTTGAATATATAAGATAAATTATTTTTTTATCCATTATAATGTCTCTAAAATCCTCCATTTATTTTAGGTAATAATAAACCCACCTTATTTATCAAATTAGTTTATAATCCTATTAAAAATAGCTCCAAGAAACCCACCATGAGACCCAACGTTGACGTTTGAGAGCATAACAAGAAGGGTATACCATACATTAAAATTATATATAGATTAAATTAAATACATTAATACTAAAAAATTTGACTCAAACAATTCAACCATGATGTGCTGAGGGTTCAAAATAGCCTGTTTCATGAGGAGATAATTTTTTTTTTCAAAAAAATTATACATTGTTGTTTTCAAGACTATCATGTATATAATTCTACACTTTCATCTTAGATAAAAATTACTTAATGAAGAATTCCTTATTACTAGGCTCAATAATAATGATCAAATAAACATGATCCAGTCTAAATTTATTGAGAATGAATTCAAATTTGGCCAAGGATTCAAGACCCACATCATTCTAGATAATTATGAAAAGCCTAGTTTAATAGGAAGAGATGACATAGAGGATTGGTTATATAGATCATAGAGATAATAATCTAATAAAATGTAATAGGATACATATTTATATCTCATCACTATGTCTCCATATTTTAATGAGATAATATTATTATTCCCCTAGTGATATTTGGATGGTGGGATGGGGGGATGCATGAAGGTCATCATTTAGTAGGTGAAAAGTCATCAAAAAGATTAAGAGAAATGGGACATATGATCCGTTCCTTACCTGGTGTAGAAAACTCTAGTAGTAAATGGGTTAGAGAAACCTATGATTAAAAATTCTTAATTGAATCTAACCCAATATCACTATTGACACCTCTAAAATTACCATCAACAAATTCACAAAGGAATAAATACCTAAATATGGGTATTATGTTCCCTGAAAAAGTGAAGGAAGAAGGATGTGTGCAATACCCATGAATTGTGTGAGCCTCCAAAGGATATGTGATCGCATGACCATAATGAGGTCACATGAAGGCACCATGCACAGAGAATAACCTACAAAAATTCCCACGAAGCCCCTTTGATAAAGACCATGTTCTCTTGAGAGGACAATGCAGACAATTAGTGATCGTGTTGTGAATTCTTGGAAAAGATCCCCCAAGAAAAATGAATTTTCATTTGGAAGATTCTTGGTAAACTATCCCAAAGTACACTGAAATTAGGACAAAGATATGCAAATGATGGGAGCCTCTTTTGATCTTAAAGATCATGTAATGCATCTATAATTTGAAGAATTATTGTCCTATACATCATTCAAACAAACTCAAAAACACCCCAAATTTTTTAAAATTAACAATGTAAAGAAATATGCAGGAGGAAGAAGCCTCTCATTGTTGTAAAAGTCACATGATTCACCCATATCAGCCTGAAAAACACCACAAGCCCCGGGTGACATGTCCTCCTCATCTTGAAAAATCCCACTGGCTTATCATCCTCATCAGGTGAAGGGCCTAAGGTATTTTCATGAAACCATGTGATCCCCGATTATGATCTTTAAAGACAAGAATATGGTATTTTATATGAAATTATCACATTCCTCTATAAAAACTTTTTTGGTCACAAGATGCATCACTAGGAGGTAAGGCTATAATCCCCAAAGACACCCAAACACCCTCCCAAACTACCCAAAGATTTTAAAATAAAAAAAAGGAAATAAAAATGTGAAGGAGGAGGAAGCCTCTCGCAGTTTAAAAAATCTCATGAAATGATATGTTTTTCCATAACATGGTCTTGTATAACCCATTGACTGGTTTTCTTAATCCCACAAAGGCCCCTTGACATGCCATCCTGTTTTGAGGAAATTCCCAAAAAAGTTACATGATACCACACGAAGGCCTTCTAAGAGGCACCCTAATCTTGAAAAGGCCCTTGGACATGTCAACCAGAAAACACAAAAGTCCCTTGACATGTATTTATAATCAGAAATAATTCAATAAAAGAGACATTGAAGGGATTATCAAATGCTCTCTGATAAAGTAGTTGACAACTCCAGAGTTACATGTGGAAGGAACTGATAAAGATGAGTGACACTGATGCCCTCCTCAAACTCCATCCTAGATTTGAAGATACACGCCATGAAAAGATATGTACAATTGGGGTGTAGAGGCCTATAAATTTCTCTACATGGAAGGAAATGTGAATATTTATTGACCACTAATATTCTAAAAAAGTGTTTGAATTCAAGAACCTATACATACAAATATTAGAGAGGATTTCTCAGAGTGGATAATCTTGAGTCCAAAACGTTTTTCATCAGGTAAGATACCGGTGGACAGTTGGAGCACTCATGAAAAATTCATAGGTCCTTTGAATGATCCCACATAGATCACATAAAGAATTTTTGAAAGACACATGATGGAAATCCCACAAACCTACACGATCACATGAGACTTAATGTAATCTAACTCTGAAGAAATATATGTCATTCAAAAAATAGGCAAGAATAAAGACTAAGGGTGCGAGACTTATGTGAAGGCCATATACGATGATCCTCATGCACTTCATGTGAACCACCCAAGGCACATGATATCAGTAGGTCATGTTTCTCAGATCTCATGATATCCTTTTGGTATACTATTTGAGTCATGAAAATTCCTCCAGACATGTTGAAGAAAGTAACATGTTTCCCCTCCGACATGCCACCCAAGTCTCATGAATCCCTATTTTTTCCCCATTAAATCCTCAATATGTACTTCATAAATGTTTTTTGTATCATATAAAGGAATCGAAATGTTTTATAAGAGTCTCACAATAACACCAGAACATGTCTATTGAATCTCACAATTCCCCATGGGAATGGCGATAAGCTCTTTTGATGTTCCACACACAAACCAGCCAGGCTTTGTGATGCCTTCCAAACATGTCATCTAGGTCATGTGACACCCTCCAAGACATGTACAATTTAATATCGTGATGACCTTAATGTTTGTCAGTGATCTCAGAAAATGGAAAAACGGCATACCAATCAGATCATGTATAACCATATAGAAAATCTAACTAAGACCACATGATGGATTCTAGGGTCCACTATCTAGGACTCATGATGTCCTTAGGAAACTTAATCCTTGATTATGAAACAATATTTTAACATACCATCAAGATTATGAGAATTCCACCAGACAAGTCAACTAGATCATATAATTTTCTTTGGACATATCAGTAAGACACTCTCTAACTTGTCAAGTAGGAAATCAAGACATGTCGAATGAAAAATCAGTGCATGTCATTTAGAAAAGTAGTCCAATTTAGTGAGGGCATCCCAAGATCTGTTGAAATTTTCCATCCTCAATGTGTAATCTACTATTATAGGGAAACATTAAAGTGTAAGACCCAATCATCAACATTGTATGATATATCCCATATATAAGGAAATCATAGTATTTAATCCCTAATAAAATGAACTACGGAGTCTCTGATTCCTACAATACCCATGATATGTAGGACCCCTCCCTATGGTTAGAGAGATATATTAACAATCCAAAGGGTGGTCCCAATGCATAAGTCCCACATAAAAAAGAAATGATAATTTACATTTTCTATACCCTGTTTCTCACACCGAGTATAGCTCACATGGTCTTAGGGAGTTTCAAAAAATCACAGAATTTACACCATAAATCACCTTCAAGTGAGGGAAATATTTGTGTGTAAGCCCTGATGAACTGAACTGTGATAAATCTGATTCCTTGAATAAATAGGATGCATATAATTCCTCTCTGAGGCCAAAGATACATATTAAACATCCCAAGTTCTATCTTTGTACATAATCCCCACATCTTTATACACTTAGATTGATTACTTGTTTTCTCTTGTTTCTCTCACCGCACACATATCACATGCACTTAGGGAGTTTCAATGGTGAGATTATTCAAATCAGGAATCTCTACCAGCCAGGTAAAATTTAGTTTGTATTTCCCGATGAGTGGTAAGATATAAAACTCCCATATATGAGGGACTCTTCCGTGGGGAAAGTCCCAATAGTGTGAATAAAACAAGAGAACTCTGATTTTTTCAATGACCAAGATATATAAAAAATATTTCTAAGGACCAAGCTAAAATAGGCACCCACTTCAATGTAACTCCTCCCATGTCTTTGACATCTCAACCATCAAGACCCAATCATTTTTTTAGGCTGTTAATCCTACATTATCCATTAGTTGAATGAGAAACAAAATTAACTATCAAAACTATGATTCTTTTCATATTCGTGACATGTAGGCCATCCCCAAAGAACTTGAGCTTTAATATATTATGCCTTATAGCACTCACATATTTCATTTCCATATGACATTAAGTTGCATAGGTTTAACAAACTATATGAATTTTGATTAATGCAATCACCATGATATATAAGATGACTTATAATAGCTCAATTTCCTACTCATGATATTAACCACCTCCCTACATGGAATTAAATTCCAAAGCTCATAGTTACACGACTTCATCACATATGTAGTTGTTCACTACTAGGAGATAGATTAAGAACCTAAGATACCTACAGATGGATTCAATAATAAGATCCCCATCTACTGTAGAAAAAGATACTTAACCCTTAATCATTTTGTTAAGGTAGTCAGCACCATATTAGGATTGTTAAGAGATTTGAGAACATTTCTTAAATATATAAGATTGTACTAGAGTAGGCAAAAATTCCCCGAAAAGGGGTCCGAGGAGCTTGACCTCCAATCTTATTGAAGAATTTGATTCCCTAAATGTAATATGCCTTAATCACTCAAGTGACCCACTACCTTTGGAAAGTGGGTTTGTACCATATTATGGATAGGGGACCATTCAGGGTTTCCATTAAAGATAAAAAATGGTAACCTAATGATTGTTCATGAAATAAACCCCCCAAAATTGGACATCAGGACAAATCGTACCCACCTCAATGAGGGGTCCCAATCATATACACTCTTTTTATTGCTGAAACAATAATGGTGAATGAAACATGAATCTATCAAATAAAAAAATTATTGGGTTATTACTTATTAGGCCATTTTATATAACCCAATACACAAATAGAAATGGTAGAATCGATACGACTATTCCCATTGATAGAATGACCTGAACCATGTCATTTTTTTTTCATACCCGAAACAAGAAAAGCTAATAATCCCGATATGAAACCTATAGCTGATCCTAAAAAACGGGGGTTCTCATGAAATAAGTGCATCCTATTATTGACAAGTCCATGCGAGAAGAATGGATGGATCAGGAATAAAAGTAAAATTATGTTAACCATGCATATATGATTGAGAATATCATGCCAATGATATTGAACAAATCTATGACCTTTTTATTTTTTTTCATCATGAATTAAAAAACTATCATGATCAACACAATCCCTGTATGAGATAATTTCATCATCCAGTGACTATACCAGAGGTTCATTTGTGGATACAACCCCTGTTGGTCACAAAGTTATCTAACCTACCTAATAACATCAACATCTGGTGATGAACATGATGGTCTAAGAGTACCATCAACATGGTGTAATCCCAAACCATGAGACTTCTCATGATGGTCTGTGATTAGCCACTAAATGAGGATAATATTCATTATTAATATACATATTATTCATGTTATTTATTATTCATAAGCACCATTTTAGTGCATTTTACACTTTGAACATCATTACACATTATGATTGTAATACCTTCTTAAAATGCACTATTATGTGGTACATTTTTTAACATCATTTAAAGTACCCAATGATTCATATGATGTTAAGGAATATAATTATAAATATTTTAGTTTTATATTTTTGGAAATTGATCTACACTTAAATATGAACATGTTTTATTCATGGATCAATGGAGATTTCATGGAAGAAGATGGGGATATTTTGTGATGAAAAGAAACAATTCTGGAGAAGTCATATTGGACATCAGCCCACTGATGAGACTGTGGGGCCCAACATACAGGACCAATTAATCCCAATTTTGTGGTATTCTAGAAGAAATGTATAGAAACAAATCACTCTTTAGGATCCAATGCTAATTCGGCCACCATGGTGTCCATTTAGGTGGCCCAACTTAGAGATAAAATTCTAGGCCAGATTCTGCATCCCAGAAAAACATCCCACTAATATGATCATATCTCGTAATCTACAACTCCAAATGGGCCCACATTTTACAGGAGGATAGAAGACATCTGGAGCTCCATTTTATGGTTCTATGGACCACTCTAATTAGAAGGCCTTCCAAGTGCGTCTGTTTGGTGAATGAAAGCTGGCTGCCACCTCGGGTCAAGGGTGGAAAAATCAACTCTTCCTTACTTTCCACTCACCTATGGCCTACCACATTTAATTGAGGAGACTTGGACTATTGGAGGATCGACCCAAGGGCTCAAAAATGCCTATTTAATGTAGTGTTGAAGAAGGAGTTTATAATCGTGGATTCTTTGTTCAATTGTAATGTTATGCTACAATTTTCCTGTCTCAAATTTGTCTTTTGCATGTAAGTTGTTCAATTCACATTAGTTTCTTAATAAAATTTATTCTTATACTCTTATTATGTTATTCTTCATATCACTTTGATACCATTGGATCAAGTTGTGAATTTATTCACACCAAACCTTGTGAAATTATTCACACAATGGTGGAGTGATCATTTTATTTTTTTTGTTTTCTTTACTTCTCCATTTCCTCCCTCATGAGTCTACTTTCCGCTTCCATTGAAACCATGGGATCAGTGGAGGGATAACCCACATATGCGTTGATCCAAGGGAGTAGCAAGGGGATGGATTGGATGTTATTTATCACCTAATTAATGTATAATCACTTCTTTAATTGAGATTTTTATTTGATGATTTTTAAACTCCATCATCCTTGTTGAATTTAAGGCCACACACTTCAAGTGCTAATACAAACCTTTACCTTGAAGTGCTCAAAACTTTGATCCTTCAAGTGTATAGGTGATTAGTATTAAAGGGTGTAGGCATTAAACCAGTAAGTGATGATGTTGTTTTATCTCCTTAAATGAACCCATCTCAAATATAAGAAATTGAAATCATTAAAAAGGAAATACGTCCAATCCACCCCGAGCGATACCCTAGGATCAACTCATTATTTTTAATTGAATTCACTTAAGTTTCTTAGAGTTAATTTAAAACCATCTAAAATCAACCCATGTTTTCCACTTCATATCCAAAAATAGTCCATAGAATGTAATTTTCTATAGGTTACTTCTTAGGTATCTGAGGATTCGACAACCCAAGCTAAACTACAATGACCGTCTTACCTTCTTCTCTTGGGTAAATTTGAGTGAGAATTAGTCTCCAAGCACTAAATCCAATGATTCCACATATTTTAGAGAATTTTGTAGAAAATATAGTGGCCCTCATATCCACAACCAACCGATTTAGAATCTTGTCTTGGAATCATGAAAACTACCAACATAAATATCTAATAAAGGTGAACCAAAAATTTAAATAAATCTCCCATCTAGTTTAGGGTCCTCCTTGGGGGATCCAATAAACCATTGTCTCCAGCTCCATCGCACTGATACCCATTAGTTTCTTTCTGAGGGTACCACCATAAATACTAACACCTGTAAATCCCCTGTATGGGTCGCAAGCAAGAGAAATCGGGGTGAGGATGGTCCTGGATAACCGTGGGTGGGATTATATCCCCACCCCCACTGACTATATCTACCAACATATTCTGGTAGAAACCAATGAGAATACTTATATTCCCTCTCACTTAGAATGAGTCTGCATACATATTTCCACAGAAGGCATGGGGTAGGTGTGTAACCCTACCCCCATGAAGAAATCCCATTGAAATATTTTGATGGTATAAGTAGGGAAGAAGTGGGATCATATCCCTACTTCAATCGAATAATTGATGTGGTATATAATGGAGATGGAAAATGTGAAGGCATATTTCCCTGCACATAATTTTCTGAAAATCCAATATATATTAACAATAACTGAAGAACTCCACCGGCACATTCCCAACTGGTATTGATATAGGGAAAGGCACATAATTCTACCCCTATATCCAGGACAACTCAACACTCTGATCATTATGAAAAAGTGGATTCTCTAGATTAATCACACATTCTTTATCCCATCCAAGAGGATTATCTGCATATCTTGGTAAACTGAGACACATCGAACAAGCTCAAACTCCCATTCCAACAAGGTTTCCCTAGGTGAGAGTAGAATATACATTAGTATAAGAACACATACCTTTATAAAAAGACCACTGAAATATTCCAAAGGCCTAGGATAGAGATCGTATCCCCTTTCACACTATGGATCAAAAAGTGAGTGTGGAACAAGCCTTGGGGTAAGATCATATTCTTCTCGAAGAAGTCATGTGACATTCTAAAAAATCCTTGGATCAAGAATATTTCCCTGTTCTAGCTAGTGCCAACCAAGGATAATGAAACTAGCCTAAGGAAAGGCTCAAATTCCAGTCAGTAAATCCGCTTGGCATATTCCATTAGACCACAATATCTAGACAAATATTCCTACTTCTTTGGATGAAATATTTCACTAACATCATTTTGAGGAAATATAAGTGAAGGATTATATACCATTTACCATTATAGAGGACCATCAACATATTCTTGAAGGGGATTCATATTCAGATCAGGCTCATTTTCCTCTTCCATCTAGAGATCACCGGACGAGAGTGGCACATACCTCGAGGTAGGCTCATACCCCTGCCAAGAATGACCAGTGAAATATCCCAAAGTACTATGATTGAGACTTTTCTCATGTTCTGACTAAGTCTCACCATGTGGGAATAAAACATGCCTCAGGGTAGATTCAAATTATTATCAATAATGATAATCCTTATTGGACTATTCAAGAAACCTCTCAGCAGTGAGCACATATTTCTACAACACTATATTTTTATAAAAAAGTTCCAATAGTTGTAATAAAATGGGCTCATATACCTATATAATTCCAAAATTTGGGTCAGCATATTCTAGAAATGACATAGAACATTACATATATTTCTAATATTTTCAACTCCAGTGTCCTTGAGGTTATTTGAGACACATTATCAACACCCCGAGGGTTAGTCAAATCTTCAACAAGAGAAAAATATAATCATTACCATGATAGTCCTCTTCTTGGTAGTGTGTATATGGATCTCATGGACTCTACTACTAACATAAACCTTGTAAAACCTCACCACGATGATATATCCCACAAATAAAGAAATAATACCCTTGATCGGACACCTCCATAAAGAGAGTTTTTCAAAAATATAACACCTTTTTATAGAATGGTTGACAAGACATCAAGGTCAACTCCATATGGTTTCTCATCAACTTCTAACAGCACACCACTCTAGTTAGCAAGTGACCATCAAAATCATCTTCTAAGGTATGAATAGATTGAGGCATGTAAGTATGATGAAGAGGATGCTGACATTGACATGTGGAGAATGTAATCAGGAAACAACCTCCCCATCATGTTCTGGACCCTTGCCAATTCTGACTAAGAGGTCCCAAATAAGGTAAAAAATGAGTCCATGCATTACATACACCAAAATATGTTGGATACTCATTAGTGATAGAAGGATTGACATCTCCCATAACCAATATATGAGTTTCAACATTAGATAATCGAGTTAATCTATTCTAAACTGGACCTAGCTACTAACTTTTTGGTTCAGGATCCAAAACTAGAAAATAACAACACTAATATGCAACACACTTGTTGTCACTGCATCCTAAACCAAAAAAGATGAACTCCAAAGGCACATCATGCATCTGTATTCGATGATGGAGAGAGTATGGAATGTTAAACATTTTTTTCCTTATAATAAAGTAACCCCTCAGACATAGTGTCCTATAATATTATAGCCTTTGGTGAAATTAGGGGACCTTGTTATGGTTGGGGTAGTTGGTCACTATGAAAGAATTCCCCCACTTCAACAATGCCCATAAATCAAAATCTAAGGGAGATGGTAGACAATATGTATTCTAACTAGGACCCTAAATGTAATTAGAATGAATTCCAAACACAATGAAAAAATTTCAATCACTTAGACAACTTCCTGTAAAGAATGGTTCTCATCATGGTTTGTCATCACACCAAAATCCTAAGCAAACCTAGTCGTGCCACATCAAATATGACACAATAGAAGTTGCATAGAAATTTCTAGGAGAGGAACTGACCTACCAAACTGGGGAATATCTACCAACTCATCCACCCCTTGGATATTAAATTCTTGAGAGGATTAAGGACATATCCATAGCAGATTCGAAAAAAACCCATCCCGCTGGGTAGGGAGAATTTATATCTCAATCACCATCACTAGGTTCATCATCCCATAAAAGGTTCATGGGGACATCAATAGTTTTCATAAATCACCCCCATCCCACTAGTATAAGATCATTCATATCTCAATGTCCATCCTGTGAATACTCAAATCCCCAATTGGAATAATTGGATCCCCAACAACAGCATCAATCAATGCTAATTACAACCCCAAATAACCGCTACCCCACAATGATGGAGTAATTTTAAACACCATCAGCTCTATTGAGTGAATCATCCTTCTCCAGGTTGGGAAGATAAGATCAAAATTCAATATCCCATATATTCCTCCCACTAAAAGACAAACCTCTATTTTAGGAGGGCATGTTCGGAAACCATGACTAGAAACTCCCTCAAGGACACTATTACTGAACTAGGATTGGAGGAGTTTCTAGAAAAGATAATTATACCATTTCAGGGTCACAATAAAAAATGACCCAATATTTCCATGGATTTTAATATCGTCCCTGATGAAGGCATTAGAGAATCTGTCTAGCACATTGAATGTAATGGAAAACCCACAATTACCCAATATGCTTATGATAATGTCATCACAGGCAATATAAAATATATTGATGACCAGACCAAAGATATAGAGGGATTGAACATAGAAAGAATACACCAAGATAAGGGTGATTTGGATGCACCAACAGAGTTTTCACGCTCCTAGAATATCCCTCAACAAGAAGCATAGAGAAATTAGGCTCAGGATTTGAGGAATGAATGAAAAAATTACATTCCTTTTGAAATGAACAAGTACCTAGTTATTGGGTGGTAGCCATAGAAAATAACATACTCAGGCAAAAACAGACTTGGACACCCAATGTGGTCAACCTCACGGACCATGCCAATTACTTAATTTTCCATAGAAGGATGGACCATAATATCTTGGAATTATTCATCTTAAAAGAGGTCCTTCATGGCATGGTCAATTCTGGACATGTGTTTTTAGATAACTCCCTAGAGTAGGTGGCTTACATAACCATTTCCTAGTTAGAAGAAGAGGATGGTTGGAAGAATGTCCTGGAAAATCATGCATAGATGTTTGAAAACTAGATGAATAAGGAAACAGTTGACTGAGCCCATGACACCCTGATAGCACAACTGTGCATACCAAAAATACCTTGACCACCTAAATAGGTGACATTAGATATGCCTTAGATGTGTGGGAACGACTGTTAGAAGTAGGAAGAGATAAAAGAGAAAGAGTCATACACTATTCCAATGTAAGATCTAACTACAGATTTATTCCCAAAAACATTTGAAGCTTGAGAAACACCCCAAAAAACATAACCCTTATTAGAAGAAGAACTCATCTTCAGTTTTATCAACATGAAACTTTGAATTTCCCTTCTCTAATGATTAATATGCCTTAAAATATTAGGATCCCAGACATAACCAGGGAACGAGAGGCTACATGGACATGAACCGAGGATACAAGGGAATGAATGGGCATAGTCAGACCCAAAATTTTAGTCTCATCACAATAAAGGAAATATATTTAGATTATAAAAATGGGTAGGCACTATCATGGTCCTAGAAAATACATGGAGGCATCCTATAACCATCCATCAGTCATCCACACCCAATTGTCTTAGATGACCACCTAATGAGTGAATGATAATCTGATTAAACCAGGCAATGTGAAAGGCCATAACAAACTATTCTTATGGAATTATATGATCCTAAAACCTCTACACAGGAAATATGATCATCAACCTCAATTTCCACATTTCATGAGCTACATGTCCCAGAGAAACCCCAACTCATGAAGAACCAACCACTGGTAGTAATGTATGACATTCTTAAGTAGATGTGTAATGGATCGGACCTCTCCGGCCCATTTCGTTGTAAAAAAGAAGGCCACAAAGTGTTTTGGAGGGTAAAATGGACTTTTCCCACACTTTCCAGAATTTTGAAACTACACGCCGTGTATTTTGAGTACACGCCGTATACCCCCTTGTCGGGTATACCCTATGTTGAAGGCCATGTCCATGCCATGTGAAATAAATGGTTACACGCCGTGTATCCAATACTACACACCGTGTCGTCTCTCCCCGCGTACGCATTACCGTGTGTTGACCAGTCAATGGCTGTGTGCCGTGTTGGAGCCATGTGAAATAAATGGGTACATGACATGGATCCAATACTACACGCCGTGTAGTCCCTCCCCGCGTATGCGTTACCTTCAATCTGTGTGTTGACCAGTCAACAACCACGTTCAGCATTGTAGGCCATGTTGGAAGCCGCGTGGTGATCGTGTGAAACGGCCGAGTACACGCCATGTACCATAAATTACACGCCATTTACTTTTGTTTTTCTTGCCTATAGAAGGAGGGGTCCCCTCACTCTTTTCAGCTCACACCTCTCCTCCCCATTCCTCTGTGCAGAGCTCTCCCAAAAGACTCGAAGGCTCCTTTTCTTCCATAACTTCTTCATCCAAGCTCCGATTTACGATCCATCAGCGGCCACGTGATCGTAACGACGAGGAGGAACTTCTGAGCTTGGATCCGTTGTCCTTCCTTTGGCCTTTCCTTTCCAACTTACACCCAAGGAGGTTTTTCCGAGACTCGACAGAAGTGACGGACATCGACGGACGTCTTCTAAAGTAGATCCGGGGGAGCGTTGTGATCAGAACCTGTTGAGGTAGGGATATTACCCTCATCTCTATAAATTGTGCATCATGCGGGGTGGGTATCCTCTTGTTTTCATGAGAAATAGTTGAACCATTAAACGAAGATAATAACTGGTTAAAGAATGGGGATGGGAAATGTAACACCTGGGACTTTTATAAGAAATATTTTGTTTTTATGTCATATAAATCATCAAAGGAATCTTTCACTACACACAACACTAGCTTGGCTTGCTTTACACGTAAATGCGGCCTTACTCGATAGCTTGCGTCGTACACAATACCGAGTTTCACTAAAAAACGACATGCTATTAAAATATTATTAAAACTAGCTATTTTGAATAGTAATAACCAGTTTTTGAAATTTTATAAATTTTATTTTTCAAAATGGACTTCATTTTTGGATTTGGAATATCGAAATTAGCCTAGGGTGAAATTTTGGTATTTTTCTGAAAAATTTCAATTTTTGTTGAATAGTGAAAACACTAGGTTACTATTTAAAACCGAATTTTTATTTAAATAATTATTTATTTTATTTAAATTTATTTTAGGTCAAAATTGATACATAATACCTATATAAGTTCAATGTAATTCATTGGAGTAATTTTATAAAAAATTTAGATATATAAAAATTTTATTTAACTTTTCACCGTCTTTTACCCACCTCCTAGGAGAATTTGCAAATTTACATAAAACTTAATTTTACCGCTTCTGTGAGTGGAATTTCAAAAATCCGAGAGAAAAGATTTATGTCAGTATGTAAAATGTGGTTCAATGAGATGAAAATAATTTTTGGTGAATAGTAACTTTTTACTTTTATTTTATCACGGTTAAAAGTAAATAGGGTAATTAAGAGTAAAAATGATATTATTATTACCCTAACATATGTCCTAATTCTATTTGATAACTGTAATTCGACCAAACACAACCTCAGAAATAAAATATGACCATTTAGTCACACTTGGATTAGATTAGGACATTTATTATAAATTTATTTAAAGAAGGGTTAAAATAGTTAAAATCAAAGTTTAATAAGTAAATAATTTTTAATATAGGGTTATACATAAGATAAATTAGACTATAAATATTAATTATAAAGCTAAATAGATTTCCTACATAATTATATTTTATTTGTAATTTTTATATATTAAATAATTTAATTTATTTATGACACAATGATGATGCAGTAATTATCTTATTAATGAAATACTGACATAATTTATGTTATAAATTCCAAAATAAATGTAATTTGAGACTTTTTATGAATTAAAAAAAAATTATATGTTAATATGACATGTTATTATTGATTTAATTCACTTTTTTCGAACTAATATTTCTATTATGATTTTCAAAAAAATCAATTACCAAATAGTATCAAAATTGACATAAAATAGTTTTTTAAAAAAATATTATATTATTAATTGTTATTTTATTCCTAAAAATATAAGGGTCGTCCAAATGAATTATATAAGGTTATATATATTAATAATAAACAACTTGGTGTTCGTTTGGCTTGTTATAGTATGTTTATTAACCTTATAGTGTAAGAAAACAAAAAGACACGGTAAAAGTAAAATTATTTAACTTAAAGTTAAATCTAAATGATAAGGTTAAAATAGGAACCTAAACTTGTCTAAATTCTATTGGATGAGAGGAGTTAGACCCATCCCCACCTTAGCTTCAAAATAAATCAATTTGGAGCTATTTAAAACCGAATATTACTTTATAATAAAATATTTTTTTAGTTTTTCTAAAGGTGCCCCTCTCCTCCCTTATAAAAGGGCACATCCTCCCTCTCTTCCTCACACCACTTTGAGCCTTCAAGCTCAGCCGAACCCTGAAAAATTCTATTCTACACTTCCCTAGAAACATCCTAGATGTCCTGATCTTCTTAAAAGACAAATTTTAGTGCCCTAAAAGTAGGTCTCAAAGAGGCACTTCAATGAAGAGGTAATCACTGTTACTGATTCATTCATCTTTATTTCTGCTTCCACTACTTCTTCTTTAGTTGTTTAATTATGAAGTAATAACATCAGTATCACTATTATACTGATATGTCATTATAAGTATTAAACAACCCTATTTCACCATATATCCATCCTACGGAAAACGAAATCACCGCGCGTGCGTACGAACATAATACCGTCTCTACGCCGTGGTGTAATCTATTTTCCAGCACCACCTTACTTGGATGGGTATAATGGTATAAATAATGAATATATATGATTATTGTAAATTGATATTTATTCTGAAATAGTATACATACACTCCATTACAATTTCACGATCATGGGAACGATATCATCGCTCGTGCGTACGTACGGAATACCGTCTCTACGATGTGATGCGACTCGTTCTACATGATCTTCATTGCATAATGATTATATAAATGAAATGAATGAATGAATATGATATATATTACACTAATACCATTCTGTAAATGAGGAATCTATAACCCAAAAAGAAGAAGAATAATTTATTCGACAAAACACGCATAAGAACAAAAAGAAAAAAACACCCGAATAACAAGTAACAATGAAATATTACTAATAAGAAGCTAAGAATATGACCACATACGATATCATAACAATGATTATGATTCTGTAATAAGTCAATGAAATTATTTAAATCATTATACAGAAGTTTCAGGCACTTACGAAGCAAATCGGACCTAAGGTAAGTGAAAATATCACAATCTCATTTTTATCCGAGATTGTTTATACTTTGGTATTTACTGGGGTGTATTATATCATCCACATCCATTTTTCCTCAATATGTAATATTTATATCCTTCTACAATAGTTTATATCCGATTTTACGCTTCGATGAGTTTTTAGAAAAAGATATGAAAGTAGTCTTTTGTAATTTTTCGTACAAGGTACTTTTTGACTTTTCCGACAAAAGTACGAGAAGAATGTTTTTTTAACTTCTACGGCATGAATGGATTTTTAAAACATTATTTGCAAAAAGCTTCATTTACATGTTTTCATGTTTATTTTTAATCAACTTCTTTTAGTTTAAAATTGTATGACATGCTAATAAAGGAAAAATGTTTTTGAAGTAGAAAGGATATTTTCCTCAAGAATGGAGTTCAAGTGTTTTATCAAAATTATTTTCCATCTAAGATAATATAGGGTTCTGTTTCTATCCCTATTTTTTCTACATTGATTTGATTATGTTATGATGGAATTATTTTTATGATGTCCTTTTATCTTATATGGATTATGTTATGATGGCATGATGTTTAAGATTCCCATTTTTATTACATGGGTTATGAAATGATGTATGATTTTTGATTTTGTGGCACATATAAGAATGGTATCATTATGAGATGGGTGAGACCTATATCTCCCTCCAATGCATTGGGTAAAGATTTTATATCTCATGAGATAGACATGGCTGGAACGACAGGTTAAACCAGTTCAGTGAAACAGGACTGAAACGAGGAGTGAACTCGGTTCAGAAATGGAATTTGTCCACTAAGATAGTTTTGGAAATGAGTCTTAAATAAAAAAAATGATTCTCTATGATTATGTGTGCATTCCACAAAGCTTCATGTTTTATGTTATGATTATTGGGATTACATTTCACTACTATGATTTATCCAATGTTATGAAATTATGATCTCTTCTGCAGGTTAAGATTTACAAAAGTTATGTTCTTATGTATATGATGTGATTGATATTTATTTTGTTTACTCCTACTGAGAATTTGAGCTCACCCTTTTGTATGTCTTCTTTCCCCAGGTCAGGAAGAAGGTTATTAAGTAGGATATTCCAAAAGGGACTCTAGATATGATGAAATAAATGAGAGGCAAAATAGATGCTTTATGAACCAGTTGTTTATGTTTCCCAGTTTCTAAAGACTCTATACCTATACGGTCCTTTCATGGTTTTGTTATATGTTGTAATAAGTGTGCTTCAATTCTGAAGTAATAACAATGTATGTAAAGTATGGGTCGTTATAGTTGGTATCAGAGGAAAGGTATAGTCAACCTTTGGAAACTAGGATGTGAAAGCCTTAGTAATAATCCTAAGGATAAGTCTAAGCATAGAACACAATCATAGTGTTTTAGAAATGGCAATGAATAACCTAGGATAATCCTTAAATGTGAAATTTTATTCTTGAATATGTGGTTTTCCTATTATAATTAGTGTTGCTCACACTATTCTTCTTGGTTTTAGTCAATGGCTGGAACCCGAAAGAACCATGTTAATGCGGAATGCGATGGGAAATGCAATGATTGTACCCCTGAGCAACCAAACATTATGGGAGTTGGAATGAAAAATCTTGTAGCCATGCTCACACAACATTCTCACGCTATGAATCATGCAAGACTTCCAAAAAAGCAAAGGAAGGAGCAACATTCTGTTGAATCCTTCATGAGGCAGCGTCCACCTTCATTCAGTGGGTCTACTGATCCATTAGTTGCTGAACAATGGATTAGTACAACTGAAAAGATATTTTCAGTTCTTCAATGTTCTGAACATGATAAAGTCATCCTAGCAGTGTATCGTTTAGAAGGAGATTCTGATCAATGGTGGAATATTTTTAAGAATACGAGGAAAAGGGTTGAAATTGAGTCCGTGGAATGGGACGAGTTCAAGAAATTATTTTTCAATAAGTACTTCCCTCGTATTCTCCGAACAAATATGGAGAAGGAGTTTCTTAAACTAAATAAAAAGGATGATGAATCAGTTGGTACTTATGAAGTAAATTTTACAAGACTTGCAAGGTACGCTTCAAGTATTATTATCCAACCTTAGAGTATGATCGATCAATTCTTTAGTGGCTTAAAACCATGTCTTAGAAGGGCCTTAGTCATAGGGGACTTCAATAGCTACGAGGAAATCGTTCGATGTGCTCTCAAAGTTGAGATGGATACTGGATTAACCCATCAGTCATATGGGTTTGATAAGAAGAGGAAAATGGAATTCAAAGGAAAATCTAAAGAGCACACTGAAAAGAAGATGATCTTTCCCTGATTCTCAAAGTGTGGAAGGAAACATGGAGGGAGTTGTCTTAAAGGGACAAGTAAATGTTTCAAATGTGGAAAGGAAGGTCACCGGGCATTTGAATTCCGCAATGATGGTAAGAAGATGTCTAATGATGCAAACAAAGGAAGGGATACATGGAATGAACCTACTACACTTCAATGTTTCAAGTGCAAGGAGATGGGTCATTATTCCAATCAATGCCCAAATCTAAGGGTTGATGATGATGGTCGACGTCAACAAAATCTTAAGGCTAAAGACAAAGGAAATTCACATGCAATTTCTATCAGCAATGTAGAGTACGATAACGAAGTGGTGAAAGGTACATATACCATCCACTCTAAATTAGCAAATGTTTTATTTGATTCTGGATCCACCCACTCTTTTATTTGTGAATAATTCTAATGGTATCACCATATTACCTCAACAATTAGATGTTGAGTTAGCTGTGACAACCCCTAATGGCACAACAGTCACATCAAAAGTTTATAATTCTTCTCCGATTGATGTTTGTGGGTAAGTGCTTCCTACAAATATTGTGATCCTCCCTATAGTGGAATTTGATGTGATTCTTAGCATGGATTGGCTTTCTCTATATGGAGCTTTTATCAATTTCCAAAGAAGGGAAGTCACATTTCATATTCCAGATCAATCTATGATCGTCTTTCGATGCAAGGATGAACATAACCTTCCACTGGAAATTTATTCCATCTTATCGGTCTTGATTCCACTAAATGAAGGTTATTTATCTCAAATGGATGGTGAGAAACTCACGATTATGAATATTCCCATTGTACGAGAGTTTGACATTGTCTTTCTGGAGGAATTACCAGGTCTTCCACCAAATCTTGAAGTTGAGTTTTCAATAGAACTCGTACCGGGTGCCTTTCCTATTTCAAAGACACCTTATAGAATGGCCACAATTGAGTTGCAGGAATTGAAGAAGCAACTACAAGAGAATCGTGATAATGGATTCATACGCCCTAGTGCATCACCTTGGGGAGCACCTATTCTGTTTGATAAGAAGAAAGATGGATCAATGAGACTCTACATTGATTATCGAGAACTTAACAAGATCACTGTCAAGAACAAATATCATCTCCCGCACATTGATGACTTATTTGACCAACTACGCGGAGCTCAATACTTTTCAAAGATTGATCTTCGTTGAGGGTATCATCAATTAAGGGTCAAAAGGGAGGATATACCAAAGACGACTTTCCGTACAAGGTATGGACTCTATGAATTTATAGTGATGCCATTTGGTCTTACTAATGCCCCTACTATCTTCATGGATCTGATGAATAGAGTCTTTAGAGACTATCTTGATCAGTTTGTGGTAGTCTTTATAGACGATATTATTATCTATTCAAAGAGCAAGGAAGAACATCAAGATCAATTGAGAATTATATTCAAGATCCTGAGAAAGGAGAATCTTTATGCCAAATTTACCAAGTTTGAATTTTGGCTTCAAAAAGTTTCATTTTTGGGTCACATAATCTCAAAAGATGGGATATATGTAGATCCAACAAAAACGGAGGTTATCAAAAGATGGTCAAGACCAAAAACAGTAACTGAGATCTGAAGTATTCTTGGTTTGGCTGGATATTATCGATGTTTTGTGAAATATTTATCACGATTATCTAATCCACTCACCATGTTGACTCGGAAAGGTGTAAAGTTTGTTTGGACGGAGGAATGTGAAGAGAATTCCAAGGAGTTGAAAAGAAGGTTATCCAGTGCACCTATGCTCACACTGCCTTGTAGTGGAGAAAGGTTAGTGATCTACAGTGATGCATCCAAGAAGGGATTTGGGTGTGTTCTTATGAAAAATGATATGGTGATAGCTTATGCCTCATGACAGTTGAAAATACATGAGAAAAATTACCCAACTCAAGATTTGGAGTTAGCTGCGGTAATCTTTGCATTAAAGATTTTGAGGCATTATCTTTATGGAGAAAGGTGTGACATTTATTCTGATCATAAAATTTTAAAGTATATTTTCACACAAAAGGAGTTGAATATTCCCCAAAGAAGATGGTTGGAGCTGATTAAGGATTACAACTTCTCAATTCATTACCACCCTGGGAAAGAAAACAAGGTGGCAGATGCATTAAGTCGACAAGACCATGCCAGTTTATCCATGATGAGGATCACAAAAGATCCAATATTTATGGATTTATATAGGATGGATCTTGGAATTATAATTGAAGGGGAAAAACCTTAGGTTTCTCAAATTAATGTTCAACAATCTATACATGTGAAGATTAAAGAGGCACAGAAAGAAGATGTAGAGTTACAAAAGAAGGTGAGAAATGTTCCTGAATTTAACCTTGATTGTAATGGGATAATAAAGTTCAGGAATCAGGTTTGTGTTCCTCCCATCCCCGAATTAAAGAAGGAGCTGATGGATGAGGCTCATTGTTCTTCATTCTCTATTCATCCTGGAAGCACGAATATGTATATGGACCTGAAAGAGTACTTCTAGTGGGATGGCATGAAAAGAGATGTTGCTGAATATGTCTCTCGATGCTTGGTTTGTCAGCATGTTAAAGCTGAGAGACAGAAGTTTAAGGGAATGTTACAACTATTACCCATACCTGAATGGAAATGTGAAAACATCACTATGGACTTTGTCACCGGACTTCCTAAAACATCCAATGGCAATAATGCTATCTGGGTCATAGTTGATCGTCTTACAAAGTCTGCACACTTCATTGCTATTAGAGAGGATTTCTCTCTGGATCAACCTGCTAGGATATATGTAAAGGAAGTGGTAATATTTCATGGAGTACCACTTAATATTATATCTGATCGAGATCCGAGGTTTACCTCAATGTTTTGGCGAAGGCTTCAGCATACTCTGGATACAGAGTTGAGTTTCAGCACTACTTATCATCCTCAGACAAACGGTCAGTCTGAGAGGACAATTCAAACTCTAGATGATATGTTGAGAGCTTGCTCTATGGATTTCAAAGGTGGTTGGGATCAACACCTACCTTTGGTGGAATTTTCTTATAATAATAGCTTTCACTCCAGTATTCAAATGGCTCCTTATGAAGCTCTCTATGGAAAGAAATGCAGGACTCCAACTTGCTGGGATGAAGTTGGAGAAAGAAAGGTATTAGGACCTGATCTTGTTGATGATATGGCAAAAAAGGTCCGATATATTCAACAACACATAAGAGCAGCTCAGAGTCGACAAAAAAGTTATGCCAACAACTGAAGAAAAGACATAGAGTTTGAAGTGGGTGATAAAGTGTTCTTACGAATATCTCCTTGGAAGAGAGTAATGATATTTGGAAAGAAGGAAAAGTTGAGCGCTAGGTATATCGGTCCTTTCGAAATACTGGATCGTGTTGGGAAGGTAGCATACCAATTGACGCTTCCCCTGAATCTCTCTCAAGTTCACGATGTGTTCCATGTATCTCTCCTCAGAAAGTACATACCTGATCCTTCACATGTACTCTGCTCAGAAGTTGTACCACTGGAACAAGATCTTTCTTATGTAGAACAGCCAATAGAGATTCTCGATCATAGTGAAAAAGTCCTACGGAACAAGACCACTCGCTTGGTGAATGTTTAATGGAGGAACCACCAATTAGAAGAAGCTACATGGGAGCTTTAGGATATGATGCGGGAGAGGTATCCTCATCTTTTTGTTACAATGTTACGAATTTGGAGGGCGAAATTAATTTTAAGGGGGGTAGAATGTAACACCCGAGACTTTTATAAGAAATAATTTGTTTTTATGTTATATAAATCATCAAAGGAATCTTTCACTACACAAAACACTAGCTTGGCTTTCTTTACACGCAAACGTGGCCTTCCTCGATAGCTTGCGTCGTATGCAATACCGAGTTTCACTAAACAATGATATGATATTAAAATATTATTAAAACTAGAAGTTATGAACAGTAATAACCACTTTTTGAAAATTTATAAATTTTATTTTTCAAAATGGACTTCATTTTTGGATTCAGAATATCGAAATTAGCCTGAGTGAAATTTCGGTATTTTTCTGAAAACTTTCAATTTTTGATGAATAGTGAAAACACTCTGTTACTATTTAAAAACCGAATTTTTATTTAAATAATTATTTATTTTATTTAAATTTATTTTAGGTCAAAATTGATACATAATACCTATATAAGTTCAATGTAATTCATTAGTGTAATTTTATAATAATTTTAGATATATAAAAATTTTATTGAACTTTTCACCGTCTTTTACCCACCTCCTAGGAGAATTTGCAAATTTACATAAAACATAATTTTACCACTTCTGTGAGTGGAATTTCAAAAATCCGAGAGACACGGTTGATGTCAGTAAGTAAAATGTGGTTCAATGAGATGAAAATAATTTTTGGTGAATAGTAACTTTTTACTTTTATTTACCACGGTTAAAAGTAAATTGGGTAATTAAGAGTAAAAATGATATTATTATTACCCCAACACATGTACTAATTCTATTAGATAAGTGTAATTCGATCAAAAACAACCTTAGTAATTAAATAAGACCATTCAGGCCCACTTGGATTAGATTAGGACATTTATTATTAATTTATTTAAAGAAGGGTTAAAATAGTTAAAATCAATGTTTAATAATTAAATAATTTTAAATATAGGGTTATATATAAGATAAATTCGACTATAAATATTCATTATAAAGATAAAATTATTTACTACATAATTATATTTTATTTTTAATTTTTAGACATTAAATAATTTAATTTATTTATGACACAACAATGATGCAGTAATTATCTTATTAATGAAATATTGACATAATGGACGTTATAAATACCCACATAAATGTTATTTGAGACTTTTTATGAATTAAAATAATTTTCTATGTTAATATGACATGTTAGTATTGATTTAATTCACTTTTTTCGAACTAATATTTCTGTTATGATTTTCACAAAAATCAATTACCAAATAGTATCAAAATTGACATAAAATAATTTTTTTAAAAAATATTATATTATTAATTGTTATTTTACTCCTAAAAATCTATGGTTCGGCCAAATTAATTATATAAGTTTATATATATTAATAATAAACAACTTGGGGTTCTTTTGGCTTCTTATAGTATGTTTATTAACCTTATAGTGTAAGAAAACAAAAATACACGATAAAAGTAAAATTATTTATCTTAAAGTAAAATCAAAATTAAAAGGTTAAAATAGGAACCTAAACTTGTCTAAATTATATTTTATGAAAGTATTTAGACCCATAACCACCTTATCTTTGAAATAAATCAATTTTGAGCTATTTAAAACCTAATATGACTTTATAATAAAATAATATTTTTAGTTTTTTCAAAGGTGACCCTCTCCTCCCTTATAAAAGGGCACCTCCTCCCTCTCTTCCTCACACCACATTGAGCCTCCAAGCTCGTCCAAACCCTGAAAAATTATCTTCTACACTTCCCTAGTAACATCCTAGAGGTCCTGGTCTTCTTCAAAGACCAATTTTAGTGCCCTAAAATGAGGTCTCAAAGAGGCGCTTCAAAGAAGAGGTAATGTCCGTTACCGATTCTTTCAACTTTATTTCTGCTTCCACTTCTTATTCATTAGTTGTTTCATTATGAACTAATAACATCAGTATCACTCATATACTGATATATTATTATAAGTATTGAAAAACCCTATTTCACCATATATCCATCCAATGGAAAATGAAATCACTGCGCGTGCGTACGTACGGAATACCGTCTCCACGCCGTGGTGTAATCTATTTTCCACCACCACCTTACTTGGATGGGTATAATGGTGTAAATAATGAATATATATGATTATTGTAAAGTGATATTGATTCTGAAATAGTATACATACACTCCATTACAATTTCATGATCATGGGAACGATATCATCGCTCGTGCGTACGTACGGAATACCGTCTCCACGATGTGATGCGACTCGATCTACATGATCTTCATTGCATAATGATTATAAAAATGAATTGAATGAATGAAAATGATATATATTACACTAATCTCATTATGGAAATGAGGTATCTATAACCCAAAAATAAGAAGAATAATTTATTCGACAAAACACACACAAGAACAAAAAGTAATAAACACCCGAATAACAAGTAACAATGAAATATTACTAATAAGAAGATAAGAATATGACCATATACGATATCATAACAATGAGTATGATTCTAGAATAAGTCAATGACATTATTTAAATCATTATACAGGAGGTTCAGACACTTACGAAGCAAATCAGACCTAATGTAAGGGAAAATATCACAATCTCATTTTTATCCGACATTGTTTATACTTTGGTATTTACTGGGGTGTATTTTATCATCCACATCCATGTTTCCTAAATATGTAATATTTATATCATTTTAAAATAGTTTATATCCAATTTTAACCTTCATTAAGTTTTTAGTAAAAGATATGAAAGGAATCTTTTGTCGTTTTTCATACGAGGTACTTTTTGACTTTTCTGACAAAAGTACGAGAAGAATGTTTTTTTAACTTCTATGACATGAATAGATTTTTAAAACATTATTTCCAAGAAGCTTCCTTTACATGTTTTCAAGATTATTTTTAATCAACTTCTTTTAGTTTAAAAATTGTATGACATGTTAGGAAAGGAAAAAATTTTTTGAAGTAGAAAGGATATTTTCCTCAAGAATGGAGTTCAAGTGTTTTATCAAAATTATTTTCCATCTAAGATAATATAGGGTTCTGTTTCTATCCCTTTTTTTACATTGATTTGATTATGTTATGATGGAATTATTTTTATGATGTCCTTTTATCTTATATGGATTATGTTATGATGGCATGATGTTTAAGATTCCCATTTTTATTACATGGGTTATGAAATGATGTATGATTTTTGATTTTGTGGAACATATAAGAATGGTATCATTATAAGATGGTTGAGACCTATATCTCCCTCCAATTAATTGGGTAATGATTTTATATCTCATGAGATAGACATGGCTGGAACGACAGGTTAAACTGGTTCAGTGAAACAGGACTGAAACGAGGAGTGAACTCGGTTCAGAAATGGACTTTGTCCACTAAGATAGTCTTGGCAATGAGTCTTGAATAAAAAGAAATGATTCTCTATGATTATGTGTGCATGCCACAAAGGTTCATGTTTTATGTTATGATTATTGGGATTACATTTCACTACTATGATTTATCCCATGTTATGAAATTATGATCTCTTCTGCAGGTTAAGATTTCCAAAAGTTATGTTCTTATGTATATGATGTGATTGATATTTATTTTGTTTACTCTTACTGAGCATTTGATCTCACCCTTTTGTATGTTTTCTTTCCCCAGGTGAGGAAGAAGGTTATTAAGTAGGATATTCCAAAAGGGACTCTAGATATGATGAAATAAATGAGAGGCAAAGTAGATGCTTTATGAACCAGTTGTTTATGTTTCCCAGTTTCTAAAGACTCTATACCTATACGGTCCTTACATGGTTTTGTTATATGTTGTAATAAGTGTGCTTCAATTCTGAAGTAATAACAATGTATTTAAAGTATGGGTCGTTATAGGAAAGTTGTTATGTTTATCTTTATATCCTGTGATATTATATTGTGAATTGAATAGGCTTATGCCTACTAAAAATCAGGGTCGTTGGGGTCTTTGATTGTGCAATTAAATGTTTCCCTATATTCTAGACCGTTTTTTGAATGGAACCTTCTAGAATGTGGAATCTGGTTAATCACGTAAAGTTGGTTGATTAAAATTATGAAACCCTTGTGTGATCACCCCGGATAAACACAATGGAATAATGAACATGTGGGTGTTGGGTTGTATACGTGGCATGTGATGGGGGTGTTTTGTGGGTTGTTGTGGATCGGGTGAGCAGCAGGGCTGCAGTTGGCTTGGTTGTGGGTTGGTGTGAATACTATATAGGTAATGGGCAACGAGAATGCCACAAATGGTATTAAAGGAAAAATGATGTACGGGTTTCGGTGTGAGTGTAGTTATGGTGGTTAGTAGCGGGGCTGCAGGGATGGGTTTGATGTGAATGGGCTACGGGTTGTGAATAATAAATAAAATTTGGATGAGTTAATGAATGGTGGGTCATGGTAATGGAACCAGATTAAATAATCAATGGGTTGGTTTGTTAATAAGGATGATTTTTTTGTGCTGCTTTTGTTTTCCTAACTTGATTTGTGGATGGCAGGGATATGTTTTACGAATGATCAATGTTGTTGGTTGTGGATAGTTTCCCAGTATTTAAGGAACTAATAAACTATTTCTGCTGAAACGTGAAAACCTAAATGGGGTTGGGGTTGTTTATTGTATGCATGCTTCGTAGTAGCAGTGCTGAGGAACATGCTTAGTTTCTCTGTTTAGAATCCATAGGTTGGGCTGTGTTTTTGGTATACATATATATATATATCTATATCTTTTGTGTTTTATCGCACCCCACCTATGTTGATCACCTAGTACCGAACACTCCCATTTCATGGGAGATTGTGTTTTCCCCTTAGTTACTAGCTCATTCCTTCTCCTTCTTCCCTAGGTTGTGATGGCTTGAGGCGACCTTACACCTAATACCCTTCAGGTAGGTTTCGATTGGGGTGGTTCTAGCCCAAGACTCTTCGGGCAGGTTTTACTCTTTCCCAAGAATCATCAGGATGAGGCCCAGGTGTGTGCGGGCGGGATACGTGGTTGTGAGGCCCAGGTGTGTGCGGGCGGGATACGTGGTTGTGAGGACCAGGTGTGTGCGGGCGGGATACGTGGTTGTGAGGCCCAGGTGTGTGCGGGCGGGATACGTGGTTGTGACGCCCAGGTGTGTGCAGGCGAGATATGTGGTTGTGATGACCAGGTGTGTGCGGGCGGGATATGAGGTTGTGAGGCCCAGGTGTGTGCGGGCGGGACACGTTGTTGTGAGTCCCAGGTGTGTGCGGGCGGGGAGAGTGTGGCAGCGTCAGGACGTCTTCCATTAAGAAGAGCAACTAACAAAAGGGGAATGGTGCGGGTTACCCAATTCTCTTGTTCTTATATACTACTACCTGTTGTGATTGTGTTTTTGGTGAGTGTGGCTGGTGAGGTTGGGTGGATAGAATTCCTTGATAGGATTCTTCTGTTGTTCTCACGGGACATTAGGATGTCTCCCCACTTTTTCAAGAGAACTTTAGGTTTCCGTACTACGTATACTTGTATGCTCACCCTACATTTACTTTCAGGTTTCCAGGAGGACTACCAGGGTCATACGGGACCCTACTAGTCAGACAGTTGGAGTTGTTGCTGTTGTTGTACACTTGTTTCTTTTGGTAATGTACTTTGAGCTTTATTGTACTTGAACCTTGTTATAAAATTGTTTAAACATGCATGTGGGATTGGTTTGGGTTTATTTATATACACTTGTTCTTTTCATTTTTGGTTGTTGACTTGTCCTATTTCCCGATCTTAAAATAATAAAAGGGTAATGCCTCCCATATTTGTGAAAACTCATACCCTTGGTGCTAGTCACCAACCCGGGGCCTACTGAAGGTGGGACTCGGGGGTCATTATCTCCCTTTCACCATTACTAGCTCAGGAGGGGCATCTTTAGTGGGAGGGGTCGTGACAGAATGGTATCATAGGTGATGGTTGAGAGATAGGATAGAGTCTGGAGTTAGGCACAGTGAAGATTGCATGGGATGGTAGGGAAATAGTGTTAGTTAATCTTGGTGCGTGATAAAGGCCATGGAAGACTGACTAGGACGCTGGATTTTAGGGCCCCCGGTGATCTGATTCAAGGACTCTGAGCCTACCGAACGACCAAGTGAGACAACTTTGATTGCAGGGTAGAGACCCTAGGGAAGGTACATGCATCATCATTATTGGATTTTACTTGATTTGGGTGTTCTGGGAAAGAAATTGAAATAAAATGTTAAAATGAAACCCTGAGAAATTTCCTTACTACTTGGGATTAGGCGATCTATGGTTACTGTACAACTATGGCACCTGGACGTCGTCCCCGGGTGGCTCAGACGGCCGAGGCCCAACAGATTCAGGCGGTCGATCAGTTGAGGATTGACCGAGAGGAGGAAGATATCCAGTGGCAGAAGACTCTTCGTTCTTTCCAGCGGCAAAATCTCAAGAAATACGATGGTAGTACTTCAGATATGGATATGTAGGGGTGGCTTGAGGAGCTAGGGATCGCTTTTACTTTGATTCGTGCATCGAGGGAGTACTAGGTTCCCCTAGAAGTTAGTCATCTGAGAGGTGCAGCGCGACAGCGGTGGACGCTCTACCTCAGAGAGAGGATAAAGGTAGAGGTTCCATGGGCTGACATTGAGAAGGAATTCAGAGATGAATTACTTTATTCCCTGATCAAGGCGGAGAAGTGGCAGAAGTTACGCTTCCTTTAGTAAGGGAGTATGTTAGTACGAGAGTTGGGGATAATGCTCAAGGATATCCTGTGCTTTTCTCTGGATCTCTTTCTCGATGAGGAGTCTCGGGAAAGACGTTTGGAGGAGGCGCTTCGCCCTATTCTCTAGTATGCTGTCACCCCCTTCACCCTTCCAATGTACATGGCGGTACAGAAGAAGGAAGAGGTTGTAGTGAGGATGCACTCGCTGGGAGGTTCACCACAAGAGGGGATCCAGCCGGGCTCATCGAAGGGGAAGGCTGTCAGTAGTAGGTCTCCTGCGATGGGACCTTCTAGGTTCAGGCTAGTGGGGAGCAGGCCCCAGCAGTTCCAGTTCAGATCATCAGGTCCTCGTCCCTTTTTCATAAGCCCAGGACCGAAGTGTTTTTCTCGTGGAGGGTTCAGGCACATTCAGAGTCAGTGCCCGGCCCGAGTTCAGTATGGTAAAGGTGGGTAGGTTCAATGCCCACCTCAGAAGCACCAGTTGCGGATGAGGCCCTTCCAGCAGCAGCAGGACCATGCTCCTCCGAGGGCAGACGTTGTGGGAAGAGGTCGACCTCAGGGTTCTCCTTAGGGACCTCGACCAGGGCATGGTCGGGGAGGTGGACAACATCAGAGAGGCAGAGGAGCTGTGCGTGGACAGTTGCATGCAGTAGAGTTGACAGCTCCAGCAGGACCAGAGGTGGTGCGAGGTACGATTTTTTTGTTGAACACTCTCGTTTCTGCTTTGTTCGATTCGGGAGCTTCAGACTCTTTTGTTGCACCTGGTCAAGCCCATTCTTTGGGACTAGACATAGAGAGACTTTCCATACCACTGGTGCTGAGTACACCAGTTGGAGGCCAGACCAGCGTATCTTGTGTTTGTCGGGGATGTGGGCTGACATTGGGACCACATCGATTTAGTGGGGACCTTCTTCTGTTACAGATGGAGCCATATGATGTCATCCTAGGCATCGATTAGTTGTTTTCCGTTAGTGGCGTTATCGACTGCTTCCGTAGAAGAGTCGTGTTCTCCGACGTGGATGGGTAGCATGTATCTTTTGTTTGTGAGAGGAGCCATCAGGTGGGAAGCCGGTGTGTAAAGCCGCTCCTTTCCTTGTTAGGAGGGCTATCGGTGGTTCCAGCTGATACAGAGATATCCCAGAGGTTGTTGGGGAGTTCCTAGTTGTTTTTCCTGAGGAGGTTGTGACTCTACCCCCCGACGTGACATTGAGATCTGGATAGACTTACAGCCTGGTTCCCGTCCGATTTTGATGGCCCCTTATCGGATGGCACCTTCAGAGTTGCGGGAGTTGCGGATTCAGATTGATGATCTGATGGAGAAGAGTTTTTATTGACCCGACATATCACCATGGGGTGCTCCAGTTTTGTTCGTGAAGAAGGAAAATGGTGGTCTCAGGAATGCATATACTACCGATGGTTGAACGAGGTAACGGTCAATAACTGGCACCCCCTTCCATGGATATATGATCTCTTCGACCAACTGATGGGAGTAGGTTGATTTTCCAAGATTGATCTACAATCTAGATATCATCAGCTGAGGGTAATGGACAGTGACATCTCAAAGATGGATTTCATGTGCAGGTATGGGCACTTAGAGTTTGTAGTGATGCCGTTTGGAGTTACAAATGCATCGGCTGTGTTCATGGGACTTAAGAAATTTTTCTCCCGAGAGTTTCTGGACCGGTCCGTCATTGTGTTTATCGATGACATCCAGATCTACTCAAGATCAGAGGATGAGCACATTGAGCATCTCATGGTAGTCTTGTAAGTCCTTCGACACCACCATATTTATAGGAAATTTTCGAAGTGTAATTTCTTGATGCAATATGTACACTTCCTTAGGCACGTGGTATCGCAGCATGGAGTGTAAGTGGTACCGTCGAAGGTGGAGGTAGTTGTTTCTTGGTAAGCACCCAAGAGCATGGAAGAAGTTCGTAGTTTCTTTGGGTTGGCAGGTTACTATTGGAGGTTCATTTTAGACTTATCTCGAGTTTCTACTCCATTGACAGCTTTGACTAGAAAGAACCAGGTTTTCCTATAGAGCGAGCAGTGCCAGATAGCTTTCTACTACCTGAAGGAGAAGTTGGTCAGTGCTCCCGTACTCAGGTTTCGAGAAGAAGGGTTTTTGTATGAGGTGTTTTGTGATGCTTCTAGCCTTGGTTTGGGGTGCGTGCTAATGCAGAATAAGGGAGTGATCTGTTATGGGTCTAGGCAGTTATGCCCTCACGAATGTAACAATGCCACCCATGATCTAGAGCATGCAGCAGTAGTGTTCGCACTGATGTTGTGGCGACATTACCTCTTTGGGGAGCACTTTGTGGTCTTCTTAGATCACAAGATTTTATGTCATATCTTCTCCCACCGTGACTTGAACCTGCGGAAATGGAGATGGGTCGAGTTTCTCTAATACTACGACTTTGATATCTCTTACACTAAAGGTAAGGGCAACGTTGTGGCTGATGCCCTGTGCAGGAAGTCACATCATGAAGTGGTTCGGGAATCCACTGATGCTTGGAAAGCGATGGGAGAGTTGGCTGCCTTGCACGTGGATGCAAGGGTAGAAGGTGTTAGAGGCTATTTGTTTTAGATGATGGTGCAGTCCTCCTTGTTGCAGCAGGTGGAAGAGTCTCCGTGGGGGGACTTCGAGGAGGAAGTGATGCGGGATCGTATCGATCAGGGGAATGCTTCAGAAGAATGGTCAGAGGACAGCCAACATCGGATGATTTTTCATGGAAGGTTTTTTGTGCCGAAGGAGATTCTTGAGGAAGCTCTCCCTGAGTTCTATAGCTTAGCCTTGGCGGTACATATAGGAGTTTCAAAAATGTACCAAGGCATGAGGGAATAGTTTTTGTGGCCCGGGGTGAAACAAGCAATGGCAGAGTTTGTGGCTAAATTCCTAGTGTGTCAGTAAGTTAAGGCTGAACACCGTGTTCGTAGTGGTTTGTTTCATCCTTTAGATGTCTTCGAGTGGCAGTGGGATGACATCTCAATGGACTTTTTCACAGGAATACCTAGAACTCAGGGTGGTTATGATGATATCTGGGTAGTGGTGGATCGACTGAATGAATCGGCTCACTTCTTAGCAATTAAGGAGTCAGGCCCAGTGAGTACCTTAGCACAGAGGTACGTAGATGAGGTTGTGTGGTTGAATGGAGTTCTGAAGACTATCATCTCATATCGGGATACTCGGTTTACCTCAAGAGTCTGGAGGGGGTTACAACATGATTTTGGTACCCAGCTATGCCTTAGCACTGCTTTCCACCCCCAGACCGACGGGCAGACAGAACGGACTATCCAGACGCTGGAGGATATGCTGCGAGCATGCGTTCTGGATTTTGGAGGATCATGGGTATGCCACTTTCCTTTAGTAGAGTTTGACTACAACAACAACTTCCACTCTACTATTGGCATCGCACCATTTGAGGCTTTGTATGGAAGATCATGTCGTTCACCCATTTGTTGGGTAGAGGTTGGTGAGACAGGTGCTCTTGGGCTAGAGGTAGTGCAGAGCACCACAGATAAAGTCCATCTTGTACGTGAGAGGATGAAAGTGGCTCAAGACCGACAGAAGACTTATGTTGATCTTCGGAGGATTCCCTTGGAGTTCGAGGTGGCAGACCATGTATTCTTGAAGGTTTCCCCTCGACGGGGGAATTGGAGGTTCAGGAAGGGGGTTAAGCTCTCCCCTAGGTTCATCAGACCTTTTGAGGTGCCGAGGCGAGTCGGTGAGGTGGCATATCAGCTAGCCCTGCCACCTTAGTTGGAGAAGGTTCATGATGTCTTCTACATCTCCCAGCTACATTGATACTTACATGATAACTCTCACGTTATTGACTGGGGAGAGTATGATATGGGAGACGATGTGACCATCGAGGAACGACCAACCAGAATTGAGGATCGTAAAGAGAATGTGCTTCGTAGATGAAACGTTCCCATGGTTCGTGTGTTGTGGAGGCATGGCGGCCTCGAGGAGAGAACTTGGGAGCAGGAGGCCCAGATGAATGCTCGGTACCCGAAGTTGTTTTGACTTGTGTTTTTCGTTGTTCTTCTGGGCTTTGTTTTGATGTTATACTCTATACCTTTGATATATGGAAGTGGGAAGGCCCAATCATTAATCAAGATGCATTAATGCGGATGTGATTAAACCCATGCACGTGATTCAGTGCCGCCTAAAGCGGATAATATCTCGACATAGGAGGGGGAATTACTAACACCTATGATTAGGGTTGTTGGTTGGGTTTCTGTTATAACGAGAACCCTAAGAGGTATCTTGTTGGGTTCCTCTGGGTTGGTTTTTGAATTCTCGAGGACGAGAATGTTTTTAAGAGGTATCTGATGTAATGGCCCGGACCACTCCGGCCCATTCCTTTTTCAAAAAGAAGGCCATGAAGTGTTCTGGAGTGTAAAATGGACTTTTCCCACACATTCCAGAATTTTGAAACTACACGTCGTGTAGTTTGAGTACACGCTGTGTACCCCCTTGCCATGTATACCCCGTGTTGAAGGCCATGTCCTTGTTGTGTGACATAAATCGATACATGTTGTGTATCCAATACTACATGCCATGTAGTCTCTCCCCGCGTACGTGTTACCATGTGTTGACCAGTCATTGGCCGTGTGCCCTGTTGGGGCTGTGTGAAATAAATGGGTACACGCCGTGTATCCAATACTACACGCCGTGTAGTCCCTCCCCACGTATGTGTTACCTTCAATCCATGTGTTGACCAGTCAACGACCGCGTTCCACATTGAAGGCCGTGTTGGAAGCCGCGTGGTGACCATGTGAAATGGCCGAGTATACGCCGTGTACCATAAATTACACGCCGTTTACTTTTTGTTTTCTCGCCTATAAAAGGAGGGGGTCCCCTCCTCCTTTTCAACTCACCCCTCTCCTCCCCATTCCTCTGAGCAGAGCTATCCCAAGAGACTCGAAGGCTCCTTTTCTACCATAACTTCTTCGTCTGAGCTCCGATTTACAATCTGTCAGTTGCCATGGGATCATAACGGTGAGGAGGAACTTCTGAGATTGGATCCATTATGCTTTCTTCGGGCTTTCCATTCCAACTTACACTCAAGGAGGTCTATCCGGGACTCGACAGAAGTGACAGACATAGAAGAACGTCTTCTAAAGTTGATCCGGGGGAGCGTTCTGATCAGAACCTGTTGAGGTAGGGATATTACCTTCGTCTCTCTAAATTGTGCATCATGCACGGTGGGTGTCCTCTTATTTTCATGAGAAACAGTTGAACCATTAAATGAATATAATAACTGGTTAAATAATGGGGATGGGGAAGTTTTTATGCTTATCTTTATATACTGTGATATTATATTGTGAATTGAATAGGCTTATGCCTACTTTAAATCATGGTCTTTTAGGGCCTTTGCTTGTGGAATTAAATGTTTCCCTATCTTCCAGACTGATTTTGTGAATGGATCCTTGTGGAATGTGGAATCCTGTTAATCATGTAAAGTTGGCTGATTAGAATCTGGAACCCTTGTGTGATCACCCTGGTTAAACAAAATGGAATAATGAACATGTGGGTGTTGGCTTGGATACCTGGCATGTGATGGGGGTGATTTGTGGGTTTTTTTGGATCAGATGAGTAGCAGGGTTGCAGTTGTCTTGGTTGTGGGTTGGTGTGAATACTATGTTAGTGATGGGAAGCGGGGCTGTGACAAATGGTATTAAAGGGATAATGATGTACGGGTTTCGGTGTGAGTGTAGTTATGGTGGTTAGCAGCGGGGCTGCATGGATGGGTTTGATGTGAATGTGCTATGGGTTGTGAATAATAAATAAAATTTGGAAGAGTTAATGAATGGTGGGGCATGGTAACAGAACTGGATTAAATAATCAATGGGTTGGTTGGTTAATAAGGAAGGTTTTGTTGTGATGCTTGTGTTTTCCTAACTTGATTTGTGGATGGCAGGGATATGTTTCACGAATGATTGATGTGGTTGGTTGTGGATTGTTTCCCAAAAGATAAGGAACTAATAAAATATTTTTGCTGAAATGTGAAAACCTAAATAGGGTTGAGGTTTTTTATTGTATGCATGCTTCGTAGTAGCAGTGCCGAGGAACGTGCTCAGTTTCTCTATTTAGAAGCCATAGGTTGGGTTGTGTGTTTGGTACACATATATATATATCTGTATATTTTGTGTTTTATCGCACCCCACCCATGTTGAGAACTTAGTGCCGAACAATCCCATTTCATTTTAGAGGGTGTTTCCCCTTAGTTACTAGCTCATTCGTGCTCCTTCTTCCCTAGGCTGTGATGGCTTGAGGTGACCTTACACCTTTGAACCTTCAGGTAGGTTTTGATTGGGAAGGTCCTAGCCCAAGACTCTTCGGGCAGGTTTTACTGTTTCCCAAGAATCATCCGGATGAGGCCCAGGTGTGTGCGGGCGGGATACGTGGTTGTGAGGCCCAAGTGTGTGCGGGAGGGATACGTGGTTGTGAGGCCGATGTGTGTGCGTGCGGGATACGTGGTTGTGAGACCCAGGTGTGTGCGGGAGGTATACGTGGTTGTGAGGCCCAGGTGTGTGCGGGCGGGGAGAGTGTGGCAGCGTCATGATGTTATCCATTAGTAAGAGCAGCTAACTAAAGGAGAATAGTGCGGGGTACCCAATAATCTTGTTCTTATATACTAATACTTATTGTGATTATGTTTTTGGTGAGTGTGGCTGCTGAGGTTGGGTGGATAGAATTCCATTCTAGGTTTCTTCTGTTGTTCTCACAGGACATTAGGATGTCTCCCCACTTGTGCACGAGAGCTTTAGGTTTCCCTACTGAGTATACTTGTATGCTCACCCTACGTTTACTTTCAGGTTTCCAGGAGGACTACCAGGGCCGTGCGGGACCCTACTAGTCAGATAGTTGGAGTTGTTGCTGTTGATGTACACTTGTTTCTTTTGGTATTGTACTTTGAGATTTCTTGTACTTGCACCTTGTTATAAAATTGTTTAAACGTGCATGTGGGCTTGGTTTGGGTTTATTTTTATACACTTGTTCTTTTCATTTTTGGTGGCTGACTTGTCCTATTTCCCGATCTTAAAATAATAAAAGGGTAATGCCTCCCATATTTTTGAAAACTCATACCCTTGGTGCTAGTCGCCAACCTGGGGCCTACTGGCGGTGGGACTCGAGGGTCATTATCTCCCTTTCACCATAGCCAGCTCAGGAGGGGAATCTTTAGTGGGAGGGGGTCGTGACAAGATGGTGGTTGTTCCAAAAAAGATCGAAATCCTTATGCGATTCATCATTCATAATAACTTACAAAGGAAGTCATTAAACCCCTATAAATACCAGAATAATTTGATAAATAATTAACTAAAGTCTAGTTCAATCAAATGGAGACCATGTCAACCAAATTTCATGTCGACATCTCATTCATAGAGCATGATCATGAGGATGTCATTTAAGGGAACATTAGAACTCTATATGTTTCTAAAAGACTAAATATTTTCACCATCTAAGGGGATATCATTGAAAATATCTCTAAGATCAATATCATATTGATTCTAACACTTTAATTTTTGGGATATATTGAGGGGAATTTTCTCCCACAAAGATAACCATTAAAGGGTATAAATCAAATAGGATTTGTCTAGGGATTGTTTTATCTCTCCAGACAAAGAATGTTTTCCATACTCTTTCTCACTATCCAAATACTATAAAAACAATGAGGATGATTACTAATCCCTCCTCACAAGGTTGGAACTATCCCTAAAACTTCACTTACCCTACCTTAATATAAACGGGGATTAAAAAATAGTGATAAAGTTGATCAATGAAGAATATTCCATCAAAAAGGAATAACTGACCCCTCTCACTATCTATGACAATGGACTGATGGAAGAGTTCCCTTTTGAGACCACATTGCATCATGTTCCCCCATCACAGAATTCTCACACTAAATCATTGGATAATACAACCACCATCATAGCCGACCCTAATTAGGAGGAAGAAATATTCCATATCACACATCGAATAATATTATCACCGATCGTTATATGTGATATGGAAGAAATCAATCTGATCAATAGTTCCCCAGAGCGTGATGAACTGATGACCACCCCTTGGAAAAACCGAGCTAGATGTGAATAGATTTTCCAACATACAATGTACTTCACCCTACAGGATGGTCCACCTAAGAAAAATATCATCTAAAAGAGAGGCTTTGACATAATCCTCACTATATGTATAGACAAAGATATTACCACCATCATATAGGAAGTAGACATAGGCTCATGTGGTGCTCATCAGTCCAATACTAGACTCTCCCACCAAATAAGAAGGTTGCGATATTACTATAAAACCAGGATACATGACTATGTGGAGTTCAAGGAGAAATTTCATGGATGCCAAATCCTTGAAAAAATCATCTATCAGCCCCCATAATTTCAATATATAGATAAATATATCTGGTCATTTTCTATTTGGGGAATGGATGTTGTGGGCCATATCCCTGAACCACTACTAAGTATTTTAATTACGTCCTTACTACTATAAAATTATTTTCTAAATAAGAAGAGGAAATAGACCTCAAATAAGTTTGAATAAAGAAAACTATCAACTTATTAATGTCCCATATAATTCATATGTTTATGGTACCTCATAAAATATTGATGGAAAAGTATGAAAACATCTACTCTATCGAGCTGAATAAGCTCTACTAGAAGTACTCGAGTCCAATCACTCATCTCTCTATCATGGTGTGGAAAATGGATAGCCATAGTCCTTCAATAAGACTCTTTCAAATATAACCCATTAGATGGTGAATAATGATAACATGTTCTGGGTGGACAAGATCCTTCAAGCTTTATGGGTATACCGTACCTCCACACATACTGCTACACAAGAAATTCCATAATCATTGGTATACAAGATCAAGGTAGCATTAAACATATAAATCTAAGTTGCTTATCTCTGAATAGCCATTTTTTGACATCTCTTACATTAAGAGAAATTGAAAATGTGGTTGGATGAACTGATGCGACTAAATGAGAATAGGTTGCTTATACTACACAACATTAATGTCCATCATAATCAGATAACAAAATACTTTTACAAGATGGTTTAACTCATTTCATTCATTTATGGAGAACATGTTTTGGCCCTCAAGACCCTAATGATACAAGGAACGAATATATCAAAATTGGAGCACAAATATGAAATACCTTTCATCACGCATAAGATCTATCACAATGGGGTTTACTCATTGGCCATAATGGATGGTGCATGTGTCCCATTCTAACAAATGTGAGGTTTCTCAAGAAATACATTGCATAGATGTTATCAAATAGGAATTCGCATTAGTGTAAACCTCACAATTCATCATTGTTACATGATGCTTAACTATAAACATTTTCCTCCATTACATGAAATAAAAATGTAGAAATTCATTTTGGTTTCATGACATTAAACTAAAAAAATACATCTAGGGTAAATGACATTAAACTGTAAGAATTCATTATAGTTACATGACGTTAATCTATACAGGATCATCCTAATTACATGTTAAACTATACTCGCTCGTCTTGGCAACATGTCATCAATTTTTATTGATCCATCCTTAATGTATGACGTTAAATTGCATGGATGATGTCCCCTCCATATGAAATTAAAAAAAATAGGTTTTCTAAAACTATATGTGGCCTGATTCCTACCATCAAAAGATATACAGTGACACCCAAACCTTTAGTAATAGGTCCATCAAAAATATCCCTTTTATTTTCATGTTGGGTGGTCAATGTGTTTACCACAAGAAATTAAACTGCATGGAAGATGTCTTATCTACATGACATTAAACTGATTGGGTTTATAGAAATATGTACGACTTGACTATCATTTTTAATGAGATACACAGGGAAACCACGATCCCATATCTTGGTCTAGCCACCATGTTATATAAAGTACCCCTGTCCAATTCTGACACACCTCTTCATAGTGAGAGGAACCCATGACATTCCTTGTTTCACACACAAATCAAAAATCATGTGAGTTTGGTAGTTTTAGTAAGGGCCTCTCTACAGAAACTGGAAATATAAGTTTGTGACATGATCATCATGGTCCTAAATGAACGACCATAACAAGGCATACTATGAGCCCTTATCACATGATGTTAAACTGCTTGATTAATTTCCCTTACATGGAAAAAAACTATACAATCCTATGGACCTCTCCAAAGAGGACCATATCTGTTGGTGTCGGTATCCTAACAGACCTCCATTTAAGAACAACTCGTGGATTTATTATCACTAAAATGTGATACATAATGACACATGGATCTCTGATCTCAGGTCTAGTCACTATCAGAAGATCTCCCACTCTGTGTGAATGGATCACACCTACACAAAGAACCTTCCATGAACTACATGTGTAATGATTCTCATTCACATAAGATACATAGTGATTCCAAAACATCCATTCTTATGCTCAAGCATAACATTTATGTTATTTCAAATTGGCTCATCTTCTTCCTCACTGTATGATTTTAAACTGCATTGGATTTCAAGAACTATATATTTATTGATTCCAATTACTATATGATATGTAGTGACTCCCATATTTTCATCGTTGTGTCTAGTCACAATTCCCCTTTTCATGTAGGGAAGCCCACATCCTTGCTGTATGATGTTAAACTGCATAGTTTCTCAATAACTACGTGTGGATTGACTCCTTTCATCACAAGATATACAGTGATGCAGAGATCTCCAATCTTGTGCCAACCTTCAACAATCAACTAAGAAAATTCCCACCACTGTATACAAGTTAGACATTTGTAGATAGTTTCTCATTAAATAATTATGTGTGGCTTGATTCCATTCCTCATAGGATACATAATGATGACCAAAACTCTAATCCTAGGTCCTTCTTTAACAAACAATAATAAATGCATTGCAAATGCATAGAATCCTAGTCTCCAATGTTTATTTTCCTACATACTAGCTAGATCTACATATGTATTTCATGTGTACATAATATATTATGATAAAAATTCACATCAAATCCCACACCCTTACCATATGACATTAATCTTCAAGTAAAATATTTATTTTCATTACATTGAATCTTCCAAATAAGAACATCCTCACCACATGATGATAAATGACCTAACGTATGTCCTTACCCCATGACGTTAAACTTCATGTAAAAATTCCCCTCTACATCATGATGAAAAATATATGAGCCATCACCCATTTATTATCCCATATCATGGGACCAAAATATCCTTATCCTAGTCATCTATAGTACGAGGTGCTTCTATCATATTTTAAAGGAACCTCAATTTATAAACCACACTTCATGTATTGAGTGGGTTAGGATACCAAAACCTTCCATGGACCCTGGAAATGAAACTCGACTTCATGAAAACTTTCCTTTACTATGAATGCATGCCTATGGATCTCAAATATGAACCTATGGTAATTATCCACATGTGTCACTCTCTAAATATGGATTTTTTATACTTTTGAGAACTAAAATCACCCTGGATGAACTCAACACATTAGTGTGATCAAATATTCGCTTGGAATGATTTCCAATATCATTACTCATGAATTGGGGACTTCAATCCAAGATTTAAATCATTTTTATCTCATGCCCAGAAGGACGTTCATGTACTCTTGACCCTTGGTATCCAAATTGGGATCTTGTGTATCATCCTTCATATTAGGTCCCTGAGCATCATGACCATAAACTGATTTCACTTTGGTCAATGCTTTATGACCTTAAACTCTATCCAATAATGGTACAAAGCACAAGAACATAAACTGTTATTAAAAGAGACAAAAGAATTGGCATGTCAAAAACCCACAATGGGAGGCCTGAGTAAAACTCTATTATTCACTCACTAAACTCTTCACCTCTATAGTATAGGAACATGTTAGGACCCAAATAAATAATTCATAAAGATCCTAGGGTCTACATTTCAACCTTATTAAAATCAAACCTATGCTCATTGGACCACACAGTTTTGAAACAAGTTAGAGTAATTATTTATCAGATATCCTCATCATGAGAATATTTTTCACAGGGAAGTAACACAACATTTCAGGTTCATGATCCCATCTTTGATATTTTTTTTTCAAATCACAATTCATGATTTGGTTGCCTCAGATCACCGTAAACATTCCACGAATCTTATAAAGGATACCCTATTTTAAGGGACCCTTTTCTATAATATTCATGTATGCCCATGGATCCTACATATGTTCCTATAGTCTTCAACCAAATTGGTCACTCTACAAAAATGATTTCTTATACTCATGAACATGACATCACTACAAAAGAACCTAGCACCCCATCTTGTTTTAGGTCATTACCAGTATGATTTTTCTATATCATCCTCATAGTAAAATCACATTGGACCATTATTTATAATATATATACCAAACTATACAAGAAGATTTGGAATCCTTGATGCTATTCTGTTGTGTTTTGTACACTTTATCAAAGCAAGAATTTGACAATCCATTCCCAAAAATTTTATGGACCACACCTCGTGACTCAAAACTAAATGGTGTAGCATTATATATTTAAAATAAAAGATAAAAAGTTACCTAGGGTGCTAGAATCCTTCTAGGAAAGATTTCCTCTCATACCCAACTTCATTATCTAGATGTTTGAGCCCTCAAAAATCGTCCATGGCCCTAAAAAAATAGTGGATATCATATATTTTTTGACCATGGTACTAGCACATAAGGTCCTTGACCCACCAAATAATGGAATCTTCTAATTGTATGAAAGGATCTTTAATACTTGTGATCCCATGAAACACTGCAGTACAACCTAGTACCTTAGTATGTAATTGGCCAACCTCGACATATCTGCCCCATACCATATTATTTTACTAAATTTTTTTGGGTTTGAATTACATCATCAATGGTCCGAATATCTAGTGGGGCCATGAATCCTTATCATTTATCCCTCAATCGACATTTCCTTCATAAATCTTCCATAACCAATGTAAATGATACTCGGATTCAAGAGACTGTTTTATTTACTCTTCATGTATGCATATGGTTCTTGAATATGAACTTATGGTCTTTAACCAAATGATTCACTCTACAAAAAAAGGAATTCAGATAATTGTGTTCCTAAGAAATAGAACAATAAAACCCAACACCTTAATGTGTTTTGTGTAATTAATTTCATGTATAAAACATATTCTAAAATCATTTATCAGGTATGAACTAAAAGAACCTAAAACAAAGAGATAGAAGGTCTGCACTAAATGACCTTAAACAAAAGAAATAGAAATTTCAATCTAGAATGTCCATAACTAATGTGATAGATTATCAAATCTAAAAGACCCTAAACTAATGTGATTGAAGGTCTAAGATAAAATCCACTAAAATAATGTGATAGAAGGCTTAAGATACAATAAAATAAGGTAAATATATAGGAAGTCCAATCTAAAATACCTTAGAATAAATATATTTATAGTGTGAGATAAAAGAACCAAAAATAATGTGATGGAAGGTCTGAGCTAATATACCCTAAACTAAAGTTGTTGTAGGTCTGAGCTAAAAGACCCTAAAATAAAGTGATAGAAGGTCTGATAAAAAATAACCTAAACTTAAGTGAGAGAATGTCCATGCTAAAAGACCCTAAACTAAAGCGATAAATGTTATATGCTAAAATACACTAAATTAAATTGATGAATGGTCCAACCTAAAAGACCCTAAAATAAAGAGATAGAAGGTATAATATAAAAGAACCGAAATTAATGAGATAGAATGTATAATCTAAAATACTGTAAACGAAATAACTAGAAGATCAATGAAAAATACACTAAAATACAGTGATAGAAAGTCTGATCTAGATGAACCTAAACTATAGTAAGAAAAAAATCTATCCTGCAATAATGAAAAAGATTTTAAAGGCCACTATATTTCCTTATAAAAGATAAATTTATGCTTTCCATTCCCATCATCTTCAGAAGAGGAAAGATCACCCTCCCTATGCGATATATATTCTACCAATTTTTCCTTTTGTGAATCGGGTGATCTCAAGATAGATGGAATATACTTATCAATGATGAATATCATATTAGTGGGAATTAATTATAATTTAACAAATAAATATGTTATAATTTCAACATTAAATTCCACGAATTAGTGTTTATTTGTTATTATGAAAGGGGTTGGTATCGTTAGTGATTCATAAAATATTGGATCAGTGAAATTTCATGTACATCATGAATAAATGAAAACTGGACAACAACATATTATGTTTTGCATATATATTCCCTAATTAGAATATAGAAAGGGGTATAAATTTTGAAATATTGGAGTCTCTCTAAGGATCTCATCAAAAGAATACATAAAAATGATTGAAATACAATAATATTTAATTGGTAAAGTTGGATTTGTTGAAAAGTGAATGGAGGGAATTTTCAATCAAACAATGGAGTGCTGCTCACCCATCCTCTTCTGATTTTACCCTGGGGAAAATTGTCTCAACTAAAGTAGTCAAATCCTCAAATCTCTTCTAAGATGTTTCTAATGGTGTTGATGATGTTGAAAGTTCATACTTCATATGGGCTTTGATTTCCTCATGCCTCAATATTTTTGTGTTCCAGGCTTCCATTTGTGCTTTTATTTTAGATATTAACTGGAGAAACTTTTACAATGCCCCGCAAATCTCATTCAACATCCCAAAATTCCAATCCTTGTCTTCAAGATTGTGGATGTCCCTATCATTGGTAGCCTAATATTTCCTATTTAGAATGATTTCCCTCATGATTTCATATAGTGGGTATTGATCAAGACCACCTGGCCCCCCCCCAAGTCAAGAAATAGATAATGATGTTTTTTCCACTTTTTCATGGAATAATTTGAAATGAGTATTAGTAATAAAGGTGTTAATATATTACCAGATCAGCCTACTTTGTGTCTGAGCCTCTGCAACTGATGGAGAAGGTGTGATAGGAGGAGGAATAACCAGTTGATCCGATAAGGAATTAGGGGAAAAGCCTCATATTCTATTTTCTCAATAGGAATATCATTCATAGACTATGTTAGAGGAATAATATTACACAATATATTTTTTCTCACTATCATGGTAGTCATCAGTATGATGAGGGTGCCTCCTTGACATCTCACCCGGATCTTCGATCAACTCCACCATTTCCACATACATAGGGGTTGATGATAAAAAGTGCATATCCAAAAGACAGACTAGATATCTTATCCCACCATCCTGATAATCTTTTACCCAATCCCAGGAATAATCTTTGGTATGGAAGGTGGGAGAATCTTTAGGTGGAATAATTATCTCAGTGTTAGTGTCTCAACGTACCAATATCATGCAAAAATAGAGGATGACTTTTAGGGGAACTATCCTTGTATACTAGAAAAAGGAATAGGGAAGACCTTTTGGGTGCAACCAAATTGATGAGCAGGATGAAAAGTTGTATAAGTCTTGTATATGGCCAACTCATCAACTTTTGCTTCAAGAATCCCATATAAAAGATAGATTATATATAACCTTTCATCAAGGGAACCACTATCATTGTCAATAATTATCCCAACTAGTTCATGATAGGTGGTAAAATCAAAGCTGTAGGATTGTATCAATACATCCTTTACCTCAATAGGTCTTAGAGACATGGTTTTGACCCTAGATATGTTCAGTAGTCTGGGATGGGATAAGGCATTGGGGATCCCATTGGAATAATAGTATCTATAACTGTGGAAATGATCCCTTATCCAACCAAACAAAAAATGGAAAGGACCACTGAACCAGTAGGGAATGATTCATTATTGAATGTGGCCTTGGAGTAGGTAAAGGCATATAAGGACTGGAACATCAAAATTGAGGTGATTTCCTTCCAAAAGCATCTTCATCATCACCAACATGATGAAACAGATCCATAAACCTGCATCCCCAGCTAAGAAAATTCATCCATTAAAAACAAGGCCCTAAAACCAACAATCCTACTGCTTAAAGGGATATCTGAGTTCACTAGGTATCCCCAAAAAGTATTGTCCCCAACTTCCAATATAGTTGAATATGAGCTAACACTATCATGGACCTACTGAAAGGTGAACTGATGTTGGTGGATAACATTTTTCATAACCCCACTATGAAAATGGAAAATATAAATCCAGTAATTAAAAGTGATGAGGGAGCACATCTTCATATCCTTCCATATCATCTCTTTCACAATGATAATCATTTATTTCACTAAAAATTTAGTCTTCAAGGGATCGTTGAAAACACTTACAGTAGGGAGGAACTCATCATACATCTCTCCGAGAGGGGGAATCCCACCTAGTTGTTAGATGTCCCAGAGGAAGATTCCTACTTCCACATGGGACAAGTGGAATGTGTTAGTTCCAGGACACCAATGATTGATTAGCTCTTGAATAAGGTCAGGCAGGAGATAGTCAATTAATTGGTAAATCCACAAAGCTTCATAAATATAGACCTTGTGTAATTGGTCAGAGAAAAATATGTTGCTTTCTCTGACCCAGATGGGTAGTTCTCATTTATGAAAAAATTACATCAAGGACGAAGATCCCATTTCAAGCTACATCTGCTTCCAAAAGTTTATATAGAAAAGGAAAATATACTTGAGTAGTTATTATAAATAGGATGATGAGTAAATTTAAATCCATACAGACCAAAGGGGTAGTTTTACAACATAAAAGATAAACCATAGAGTTTATCTATAACCAGCTAACTATTCATACCAATTTCTATATGAATACAGTGAGAAGAAGATGACACCCATCGAGATGACATATTTATGTCTGAAGGAGGGATGAAAACGTTGACTAGCTATCCAAACCTATATAGTTGAAGTTGATGAGATAGAATATAATCATTAATCTAGAATTATAGAAACGTCTTTAGATTATTTTAATACAAATACATGCATTTTAGGGGGTCGACATTGTAGTTTATTCAATAATGGCCCATTGATTGGATAGAGTAGAAGAAACTTAGTGAGAAAAAGTATCCATATAAATAGAGGTAAGTTGTAAATGTTAGATAGATAAAATAAAATCTTTTCAAAAGAAATATATAATTTTATTTCAGCATCATGTGCATCACATGAACCAGAAAAGGAATTCAGGAATCCCCAAAAAGGACTTGTAAACTGCCTGAACCATGAATATCTCATGAGTCGCATACACCCGCATGGAATTGCACAATCCCATGACCCCTTGAAGACTCATTATGATATTATAAAGACATGGTCACACAAGCTTCATGGTAAACATAGAATCACATAATCATTCCATCACACCCCAAAACACCCCCAAGAAAATCATGCATCTTAATAGATGAAATTGATGAAATTACCAAAGGAAAGTTCAATGTTTGTTTGAATGTGTTCCAAATAAAAATAAGTCTGGTGGAATATTTCTTGTGAAAAAATGGTCTCGTTGTGGGGTCTATTGATTGAGTCTTGAAATAGGTACTGTAGGATCAAAATAGGTTATGTAGGTGAACAATTACAAGAGGGTGGGGTTGAATTGTAAGATAAAAAACTTTTGTTTTTAACTATAAGGAAAAATATGTTTAACACAGATAAACATGGTAAATTCACAAACCCAAAAATATTTCTATAAGAGGAACATGATAGGTTCTGGAAATATGGTTCTGAAATGGAACCTTAAAGAAATTATACTTATATAAAGATTCAACCTTAATAGTTATATAATTTTATTTATCAGAGTACATAAATCAATAATAAAGTATAAGAAGGTTATACTTTCTTCCTTTATCAAAATACAGCGGAAATAAAATTGAAACAAAAAAAGTGACAAGTATAAAAATTTTTAACCAAAAGAGTAGGGTATCCAATAACCTTGGATATAAGAACCTTAATTTATACTTTCAAAGAAGTTTGTATTACCCACACCTGGGTAATCCTTAAACAGGAATATAAGAATCTCTCTTGCTATCTACAAAAGCCCTCAATATTTAAGGTAGTCAACACCTCTTTCTTTCTATCCTTGTAAGTAAATTAATTTTAAGGTAGTCAGTACCTCTGTCTTCCTATCACCATAATCCCTAGATTTTACTCAACAAAAATCAGAGTCGCACGAAGAAATATGAACAAGATTTTCTCAACCACAAAAATCATGTGTGTCTCTATCTCTAGAAATCACTACAGTAGCATGAAATCTCTAGCGTGATCAACATATCTCAATTATATGATCATTCAAATGAGATCTTATTTATATGCACAACTTCAATGGTCAGCTCCCTCCTCCAACAGTCATATTTTTCCTTGAATCTCGGAGGGACCTATACACATGTCACTCAAACAACGGTTAGTTAGAAATAGATTGTATGACGTTGTTTCATAAAAATTTTAAGGAAAATGATGTAACTTAACGAAATTTATTTTTTGAAGTCTAAAAAAATTGACTAGAGAGTCTAATAAAATAAATATTCCAAGTCTATAATATATGGATATTCATATTCTATTTTAGAAAGAATTTAGAATCAGAATTCTATAGATTTTGGAGTCTGAATTCCGATGAATGAGGAATCTAAATTCTAAGGAATTCAGAGTATGAATTATGAGGAATTCGGAGTCAGAATTGTGAGGAATTCAGAGTCCGGATTCTAAGGAATTCGGAGTCCAAATTCTAAGGAATTTAATTTCTAAATTCCAAGGAATTTGGAGTTTGAATTCTGAGTAATTTAGAGTATGAATATTGAGGAATTAGAAATATGAATTTTGGAGAATTCAAAGTATGAATTTCATAGAATTCGGAGTCTGAATTTCATAGAATTTGGAAACTGAATTTTAATGAATTTAGAGTCTGAATTTCAGAGAGTCTGGATTCTGAATTTTAGAGAATTTAGAATCTGAATTTTAGGGAATTCAATGTCTAAAAATAAAACACTCTATATCAGTGGAATCATAAGGTTCTGAGGTTTTAAATAATAATACAAATTTTATATATATTAATAAAATTGTCTTGATTTAGTGGGTTTGTAAAATGAAATAATGAAAACAATATTTAGGGTAAAAATTTCTTTAGAGAAGGGAAATTTTCTTTATGAAAATTATCCTTTGGAAAAATATAATTTTCCTTAAAATAAAATGTTTCTGATTTTCAAAACATAGGGAAATGGAAAAGTCATAAAGAAACCTTATTGACTCAACAATGTCATTCCTTTTGGAAAACACAAACACCCTTACGAAAAAAATATAAGGACATGGAGTTTTTCATTTTAAACATAAAATAAAAACTTATCTTCCTTTACTTATAGATCATGATGAATATTAATAACTCCCCCTTAGGTTTTGAAATCCCTAAAGATCGTATTCGTGACTTAATCAAAGAGATTTCACCTTTTCTTGCTTAAGGAAATCATATTTTGAAAAAAAACTCCCTTATATAGACTCCCCATTATGTAGGGAATTCTATTATTTAGGTAGTATTATTTTTATCATTATTTTTTCCCCCTTTGTGATTTTAAAAAAGGAATAAAGGGAATGGAAAAAATGGTTCCTAAAATTTAGTGCTACACAACAAAACACCTGAAGGACAACCAAAATTTTCATTATTATTGGAAAAATTTGTACAATAAAGGTAATACAACAAATGATCTGAGTTCAAGAAAAAATCATCCTTCTTTTTCCTTCATCTCATGAATTTTATCAATGGTCATTAACTTCATAATATTTTTATAATCATATTCAAAACATTTGAGCAGTTGATCATAATCTTTATTTTTCTTCTCCATACCTTTTATATTTTTTTCTTGAGCCTTAAAAATTTCTTCTTGAGTCTTAAAAATATCTTCTCACTTACTGAACATTTTTTCAAACTCAATTCTTAGATCTCTTTTCCTTTTGAGATTCAAAGCAACTGAATAATGTTTCCCATTTCAATCATTGTTTTCCTACTTTCGAGTTGTTTGTTCAAGATTAATTTTTCATTGAAACCTTTAGTAAGATCTTTAATCATAATATCTTCCGTATAAAAATCATCATTCACATTATCATGAAAATCATTAAAGATTCTCAACTATTCAATTGTATTCTTGGAATTTTTAGTGATTTACTTACATGACCAGCGATGGGCATCAGACTAGATGTAGAATAATTTAAAATCAGCCTCAAGGATGAAATTTTTTTCCATTAGCATGGGAAGAGAATAATTTTTTTGATTAAATCAATGCTAAATAATATGAAATCTTGAGTCAATACTTGGAAAGAGAGGAATTTTATAAACCAATTTTTTCTGGGATTTAACAATAAAATCATGACATATAGATGATGATTCTGAATCAGATTCTCTTGTTGGTGATTATTTCGTATATATCTCATCATTATTTATTTTAGAAGATCCACCAAAATATTTCTTAGCCTCTATGACTTTATTAGGTGTATTATCCGACAATTGTTTTAATTTACCATCTCTACAAATGATCTTAACATCATTTGGTGATTCATGTTCACTATCTGATCGTTGATCTATCTTATCTTCCTCAACACTTTTCTTTTTAGAATCTTCCACTAGATCCTTTGGTAGAAACAGTTCTTGCTTTATGTTCTCATCCATTGATGGGGTTTTCACTTCTTCATGGCCATATTCTTCTTTTCCTAGGGTAACCGGTTTAGAAGATTCGACCTGGGAAGTCCAGATCAAAAATTTCTCAGAAATACTCTCCTAATCATGATATTATTCAACTTGTCATATGATATCATTAGTATCAACACTTCGTTCCTATTCTTCTTTTTCTTCTACTTCATCTTCCTGCATAATTTCTTCCTCTTCATTAGGTTCTAGAATGGAAATTTTCTTTCCCAGAGTCACTGAAAGTGATTCTTGTAAAAATGATTCTGGTACACAGATTTTTTCAGAGACTCTTTCAGTATCTTTGATAAGAGTTTGAATTATTTCAACCTCAGACATCTTCTTCATTTGCTTCTTCTCTTTTCCTTGTTTTTCATACTCCTCAATAGCCTTAATCTTCAATGATTTTCACTTAATAGGGTCCAAGCCAAAGCTTTGCTCTACTTCCTTATATTTCTAATTATCTTCTCTTCACATAGCAACAAATTCATTTGGATAAGTCTTTTTATTCTTAGGTTTTGGAGGTGTTGATTGGGTTTCCAAAACTGTGGGAGTTTTTTCCTTTTACTTGTGGTCCCTTCAGATATCTTTTCATTCCACCCTTTTTTTTAATTCTCATCTACTTCCTTCTTCTTTGATAAGGCTTCAACCTCATTTTTAAACAAGTCATAAAATTCTATGGACTGTCTATTAAATCACACCTCCATCCTTCTTAGAATATCATCACTCAGTAACATAACCATCAAATTCCTTGGCTTAGAACTACATGAAATTTTGAATGAGTCAAGACAAATAACTATGATCTTGGAAAGAATAACTAGATACATAATGATATGCAATTTGAGGGTCCCATTCTTGATATTCATAATTTTAATCAAGATATAATTCACCAGATTAATATTTCTGATGTTCACTAGATATTCCAAAATTTAGATATCACTCTTTTTCAAGGTATCCTAATCACCTTTTATCATAATGTGAAATACTTGAACACATAACTCTAGAATCCAAAAATTTGTAGAGAGATAATTAACCTTTAGTGTTTTTATCTTTGATAAACCAAGGCACTCTATGGCCTTCTCCTTATCAAAACATCACGATATATCTGGTCACTTGTCAGTGTAAAAATCAACTACCTCTTCATATCGAATTCCTATAATTCTTGTATCCAAGCTAATGGAATGGGAATAATTTTTCCCATATCTCTTAAAATAAAACATATCTTTCCCATATAAGAAAAAAAGTTATAGTCTCATAAAATTATACCAGCAACTTCAGATAGACCTGATCATGTTCCTTTGGTTTGTATACACATAAACACTCCCACCCATTCAACTTGATTTTAGTTAAATAAGAAAATCTTACATTTTAAAAAAGTTAGGATCTACTGAACTCTATCTGTAGATTTTCCATTTATAAATTTCATTAGTTGATGACATTTTCTTTTATAAGGAAGCTTCCAAATACATACATATTTGAGAAAACCAGAAAATTCAAAAATACCCTTAAGTAGATTAGAAGAGATTCAACATGAAAGAGCTAAAAAAAATATATGGGACAACCATTAGGGGGCCTTTATATAAGCATCGAGGCTACAATTCATATTCCTACATTGATCCAATGGTTAAAACAGGATTGATATGATCTTATGGTTAAGATGAAATTTGAATAATTATTTTGGTAGATTCTAATATTTGTGGTTTTTAAGACATAATTTTTTATTTAAGGAAAGTTAATCAAAATTTTTTTCTTAGAAAAAGATGAAAATACCAAAAAGATGAAAATTTGATTACGAAAATTTATGTAAGGAAATTTACCTTCTGGATTGCAAGGAAAATTATCAGTAATGAGGAAAATTATTCATGAAGAGATTTAGATTATGGAATAATTAATGAAAAGAAGTTTTTGAAACTTGAAAATTTTAGCAAGTAAACAAAATTGGTAGTGGAATTTTGAGTTTTTAAAAAATCTGACGACAAAAAAATGATTATGAATTTTTTTTATGAATAAATTTTGATTACGAAGAATTTTTATAAAACAAAAATTATGATTATGATTTTTTTGATTAACTAGCAATTACTCCCCCTATGAAAAGATTTTTTTTTAATATAAGTAGATAGGTTTCAACAAAAATTTAATATGAAAGATTACCTTATGGTAATCATTCCTAATTTTTGTTTAATGTATTCAAATCTATAGAAAGGTAATGATTTTTTAAAAATATCTGCAAATTGATCTTGAATTCTGATAAACTATAGAATGATATATTATTTATTCTTAATACCTTTATCGAATAAAACATTTTAAAGTAGTGTTTTTTCATGAGGAACAATGTTACCTATACCAATAATTTTCCCCAGAGCATTATCTTCGAAAGTTACTTTTACTCCTTTCATCTTGATAATCATTTCAAAGAAGTTTTTGTTACCAGTCATATGCTGGGAAAATCCACTATCCATGTACCATGTATTTTTGTTGGTAACTTCTTTTCTTTCCTAAAAATAATAGAGTAAGACTTTCGGAATCCAAAATTTCTTGGATCCGGGTATTTCAGAATGAAAATTTTTAGGAATCCATATTTTCATAGAAGAATAAGCTTTATGAAAACCAAATGAATGTGTTTTATTTAAATAATAATTTCCCACCAATTCCCACCATAGTGAAATTTTGTAAAAAATGGAGCACTATGGAGAAAAATAGATATTACTAAAAATAGGTCATTAATAGGTATAACCAAAACTAGAATGATTCCTTAAAGGACAAATTTGGGAATACATCTTGTCAAAATTTTATTTACCATAGGTATAGTTTGATATAAATTTCCTTAAATAAAATATTTCTGAATTTAGTTTAATAACCAAGTTCTTATCTTAAAAAATATTAGTTTTATAACTAGAGATATCCTCTAAAAAATTTCTATTAGATGTTGCATTTTCAAGATTCTTAGAAATTTTCTCTTTCTTAAAATTAACTCCCTTAAGGTTTTTGGAAATACTTTCAAAATAAAAAATTTTCTTATCAAGATCTTTAGAAATATTTGATAATATTTTAGTTAAAATAGATATTCTATAATTTTCTTTATCAATATTTTTCTTGAGTTTAGAATTATCATTCTCAATAAGATTAGAAAATCTAAAGACTTCTTCATAAGAAGTTAAGGAATTATCTTTTGAAGAGGAAGATTCATCATATGAAGATTCATAATATTTATAATCAGTATAATTTTTATTCCAAGATACATTGGTGACATATTCGGCATTGTGTACCCTGTCCATTAGACAATGATTTTTATTGGGTATTCTGGCTAGTAAACCAAGATTCTTCTGACCAGAAGACTCATAATCTGATGAGTAATCAGATGAGTCACCACCACTATCACTCCAAGTGTCATTATCCATCAAGACCTTCTTATCCATAGAATTGTAATACTTATTTCTATTCTTCTCACAATGTTTTCCTTACTATCCTATTTATTAAGCATTGCACAATCCGTCCATATATGACCTGCTCTTTTTCATTCATAAAAAGCGACTTATATGCCTTTCTTATCTTTTCGTTATTTCCTCTTATATCTATATTAAATTATTTCTTTCTAACTATCTTGTTCATTATTTGAAAAAATATTAGGTAGATCATTCTCCGAATGTTCACTTTCACTAGATTCAGAAAAAACAATAACATTCTTCGACTAGGATCTTATAACCCATTTAAGAGTATTGGATTTCATAGTAGTAAAGGCTACGATTCCATTTATATTCTTCTTCTTATTCACATTATCATCTGTTTTCATTCTTGTCTCATGTTTAAGAAGAGTTCCAAAAAGATCATCAAGAGTAATTTGATATACTTTTCTATTCACATCGATAACTGTTCTCTTAGATTCCCACTCATTAGGCATAATATCAATAATATCATGTACATGAGCTTCATCATCACGACCTTTATCACCAATAGATTGTAAAATATTGATGTTAGTCATAATTCTTTGTTGAACCTTGCATACTTGATCTCAATAAGAAAATAAGAATCCATGATATTCATCTCTAAGAATAGCTTTTCAAGTTTTTATTACTTCGGATATACCAAAATGTGTAACTACAAGTTTCTTCTAGATGAAGTTATCAGCTTTATAGGAAGAAATTTGACTATATATATTCTTAATCATTTAACACAACCAAGTATTATGTACCATGTAATTTAGTTGATATTATAATTTATCTTGGTTGGTGAAGGTTTTGACTTCCTTGTCAGAAATTCTGTAATCTCTAGTAAGCATGACAAAGTTTTCCACTTTAGTATTAATTATAAATGTCTTCATACAATCTCTCTAGTGCTTATAATCATTACCATAAAAAATAGGTGGTCTTATAGGGTTTATATTTTCAATCGAACCAATATTAATTCCTTATATTCTATAAGAAAATTTATTTCCACAAAAATTTATTAATAGTAAAAGTTTGTAAAAAAAGATAAAAATCTAAAAAAAACTTAAAAAAAAATAGTTAAGCATGAAAAATTTAGAACAATGAAAACCTGATAAAGAAAACTTATATGTGAATATAAGTATTTCAGAGACCTCCTTTGATACCAATTGTAGGATTGAAATAGTTCATGTAGATTCCCAATTACAAGAGGGGGTGAATTATAAGTTTAGAAAAATCATTTTAACCTTAAGGAAAAATATTGTTAACAAAGTTAAACAAGGTAAATTCACAAACCATATAATAGTTTTTTAATAGAATCTTGATATGTTCTAAAAATATGGTTGTGAAAAAGGAAACTTAAGGAATGTTTACTTATGTAAATATTCTACCTTAAATCTTATAGAATCTTATTTATCAGAGTATATAAAAGAATAAGAATGTAAAAAAAGGTTATTCATTCTTCTTTTATCATTATAAAATGGATATAAACATGAAACAAAACAAGTAACAAGTATGAAATCTTTTATCCCAAAGAGTAGGGTATGCAAAAACATTTGATAAATATCGCTTGATTTTTAATTTTATGAAAGTCTATCTTACCCACACAATGGTAAGCCCTTGATAAGAATATCAAAATCCGTCTTGTTATCCTCACAATCCCTTATGCTTTAAGGTAGTCAGAACCTCTCTCTTCCTATCCATGGAAGTCCTTGAAAATTAAAGTAGTAGGTACCTCAGTCTTCCTATCTTTGGAAGCCCTCGATTATTCTCAGCAACAATTGGAGTCGCACGAAGAAATCTGAACAAGATGTTCATAACCAAACAAAGCATGAGAATCTCTCTCTCTAGAAATCACTTCAATAAAATTCAATCTGTAGAGTGATCAAAATATATCAATTACGATATTTTCAAATGATATTTTATTTAAAGGAACAACATCAACGGTCGACTCCCTCCTCCAATGGTCATATTTTTCCTTGAATCTCGGAAGGACCTATAAACATGTCACTAAAACAACTATTAGTTAAAACAGATTGTACGACATAATTTCATAACAAGTCTAATGAAAATGATTTTACTTAATCAAATATATTTTTTAGAGTCTAAGGGAAAAATATAATTTGGAGTCTATGAAAATAAATATTCAAAGTCTATAATACATGGATATTCAGATTCAGTTTTTTAAAGAATTTGTAATCAATATTTTATATATATGAGAGTCTTAATTCCAATGAATTAGAAATCTGAATTCTAAGGAATTCAGAGTCTGAATTCTATGGAATAATGAGTCTGAATTCTGAGGAATTTGGAGTCTGAATTATGATGAATTTGGAGTCTATATTTCGACGATTTTAAAGTCTAAACTTTGAGGGATTTGGAGTAAGAATTTTGAGTATTTTGGAGTTTGAATTCCGAGTAATTCAGAGTCTAAATTCAGAGGAATTTGGAGCATGAATTCTGAGGAATTCAGAGTCAAAATTACGAGGAATTCAGAGTCAGAATTATGAAGATTTTAAAATCTGAATTTCAGAGAATTCAAAGTCTGAGTTTCAGAGAATTTGGAGTCTGAATTTCAGAGATTTCGGACTCAGAATTTAATAGAATTCGGAGTCTGAATTTCAGATAATTCAGAGTCTGAATTTCAGAAAATTTGGAATATGAATTTCAGTGAATTTAGAGTTTGAAAACAGAACACACTATATCAATGGAATTATACGATTCTGAGGTATTACATAAGAATGTGAATTTTTGACGTAGTAATAAAATGGGTTTGATTTAGAGATTTTGTAAAATGAAATAATGAAAACAATGGTAAGGGTAAAAAATTCCTTAGAGAAGGAAATCATTCCTTATAAAAATAATCCTTAGGGAAAATATAATTTTCCTTAATATAAAGTTATTCTAATTTTCCAAACATAGAGAAATAGAAAATTCATAAGGAGGCATTATTGATTAAATAAGGAAATGTGATGGAAACAGGGAAAAATAGATCTAAAGATCAAGTAGCCAATAAATGAGGCCCATATCGACTCCCCTATATATAAGTAATTCCATGTAATACCATGAGATGCATGGAAAACCAAACATTTCTCAAGAATCCATTCATAATAGGGCCAAATACTTAGGTAAGATTTTTCATTCCTCATAATTGAGCCCTTGACTTAGAGGAAATCACTCGTAAAGGAGGTTTATTTTTTGATTCCCTCCAAAACATCATCATCTAATTTATAAATACTGAAATAACAAAATATGTATATTCTGTTCCCCACAAATGATAAGGATGTAGATGATGGACAACACCTTCCAATCATGTGAGCCTCTAAGGGATACATCATTACATAACCATCTAAGGTCACATGAAGGATCCATGAATAGTGCATAATCTATATAAGGTCTCATTAAGTCCCTTGGATTTTGTCCTTTTTCTCTCGTGAAGGCACCCTAGATAATAAATGATCATAAAACAAATAATAGGGAAATTTCCCTGAAGACACATGAATTGTCAGCCAGTGGAAGCCCAACAAACCATCCAAAAAACTATCAAAAGTAAGAGGAAAATATTAAAAATACGAGAGTCCATGGTTAACATAAAGCTCATGAAAAAATCAACGATGAGTAGAATTATTATCCTTGAAAAAATGAAAATAAAATCTCAAACTCCCTAATTTTTTTTAATAAACAACGTCGATAATTATGGAGGAGGTCGAAGCATCTTGTGGTCATAAAAGTCAAGAGGTGTGCCCTTGGAGGTCCGAAAGACACTATCGTCCCATGGAGATATGTTTTCCTCATCTCTCAAAATTTCACCATATTGTCATCCTCATAACAGAAAATACCTTAGGTATGTTTAGACAACAACCTTTCCCCCCTTTAAATCCTTAAGAATAAGCAGATGGGATTGTATATGAAATGATTGCATGCCTCCATAAGACCTTTTGTGGCCTAGTGAAACATCACCAGGTGTTATGGTCATCATCTATAATAACATATAAAAAACCTCATGAACCCCCTAAACATTGTAAAATAAACAAAGGAAATAAAAATGTGTAGGAGGAAAAAGACTCTCGTAATCATAAAACTCTCACAACACACTAAGGTTGTCTGTAAGATGGTCTCGCAATACCTCCTGGAAAGTCTTCTAGATCCCATAATGAAAATTGACAAGCCATCTATGTCTAATGGAAATTCCATGAAATGTCACCCGAGATCATGACAATTATATATAAGAGGTTCCATGATCTCACGAAGGCCCTTGGACTTGTCAACCTAAAAATATGAAATTCCCTTCACATTTACACATGACTCAAAAAATTCACATTAATTGAAAATAATATAACAAATGAGGATTTGATGGGATGATCCCATGGTCACTAAAAATTAGTTGGTGACTCTAAATATACCAATTGAAATACCTCATGATGACATAGAAAGATAATTCCCACCGTCGACTCCAACCTATATTCATGTGATATGAGCCACATAAAGAGGTCAAACATTGTGTTGGTGAGGCCTATAAATCCTTTATCCCATCATGAAATAGAGAACCTTTTGGACTACAAATCAAATAAATGAAGATTTTTCCTTCCCACACCTAGACACACTATTGCTAGATAGTATTTCCTAGAGTGGCTGATTTTGCAATAGGAATGTTTTTTATTAGGTAATATACCAGTGAATATATAGTAGGACCAAGAAAAATGAATAGGCACTTCACATGATCACCCATATTTCACATTAAAGAATTATATCTGAAAAAGTGAAGGCCTCCCACAAACATATGAGATCATGAGATATTTATTATGATATAACAAAGTAAAAATATAATGAATTAATAATATAAAGGCTAGAACAAAGAATGATTGTGGGAGACTTACATCAAGAACATATATGATGATCCTAATGTCCTTCATGTAGAACACCTTAGACATTTGAAAAAACCACAGAATGTCACCCAGATCATCTGTAGTCTCTTTGGTATACTATTTGGGTTTTGTGATGTCCTTTGGACATGTCAAAGGAAGTCACATAGTGCCCATTTAGCTTTCCATACAAGTCTTTTGAAACCCTCTGAGTTCACCACTCAAGCCCCCTGATGTCCTTTATACATGTTACCTAACTTATATAACGGAACAAATACATGTCAACTGAGTCTCAGGATAACATCCATTAATGTCAACCAATTCTTGTGATTCCATCTGGGTATTCCAATTATCTATTGTAACATCCCTCAGACACACCATCCAAGCTTCCCTATATCTTCCAAACATGTCATTGAGGACATGCACCACCCTATGAGACAAGTATCAGTAACTCTCGAGATTCCCATCAAGTGTGTCATCAATATCCCATGATGACACCAAATAATTTCATCTGGATCATGTGACACCCACAAGACAAGCCATTCATGATCATGCGATGGTTTCTAGGGATAACCAGTGAGGTATCGCGATGTCCTCTATACAAGTCATCCCTGATCATGTGAAAAACATCATAAATGACATCTAGATTTTACAACATCCTTTGGACGTGAAAAATGGATCATATAATTTTATTTATACATGTTAGGCAGACAATATCTGATATTTCAAGTAGAAAATCAAGACATGTAAAATGGAAAATTAGCGCATATCAGACAGGAAAAAAGGACAAGTGAGGGAATCCCATGAATTTATGACCTTATCCATCTCTAGTGTTTATGCACTGATTATAGGAAAAAAATAAAGTTTAATCCATGATCATCGGTACTGTATGATATGTTCGACATATAGGGAAATCACAGTATCTGGGCCCTAATGAACTGAAATATGATTCCTTTGATTCATTCCATCCCCATGATACATAGGACACCTATATGTGGTTAGAGATCTATATTAATCATCCAATGGGTGGTCCTAGTTCATAATTACTACATCCATATGAAATGATAATGATCATTTTACATCACTTTTTTCTCACACCGATCAAAAGTCATCTGGTCTTAGGGGTTTCAATAATAACATTATTTTCACCATAAACCTCCATTACGTGAGGGAAACGTCATTGTGTAAGCCTTGATGAACTAAACTATTGGAACTCTAATTCCTTCTATAACCAGGATATGTGGGACACCTCCTTGAGTCCCGAGATCTATATTAAAAATCCAAAGGGATGTCTTAGTACATAAGCTCCACATTTGTATGCAGTGGGTTTAATTACAAGTTATCCATTATTTATCATAGCGAGCATAGGTCACATGGTCTTTGGGAGTTACAATAGACATATAATTCACATCATTAATCTACACTAGATAGGGAAATGCTAGTATACAATCCCCAATGAGTGGAATAATAATAATGTACCCCATACGAGGTAGTCTACCATGGGGCCAGTCCCATGGGAATGAATGAACTATGAGACCACTAATTCCTAAAAATGACTATGATACATATGACACCTTTTTATAGCTTAAGCTCAAATATTAACCCACTTAGGTGTAAGTCGTCCCATGTCTCTAGCATATCAACCAATGAGACCCAATCATTACTATGGGATATTCATCCTACCTCATCTGACTATAGACTAAAAACAAAAATGAACTACAAAAATACAATTCCTTCCATAACCAGGATATGTAGGACATCCCCTTGGGACTCATGATTGAATATTTGTTGCCTCATAGAAATCATATATTTATTTTTCATATGTCTTTAAACTGCATTGGTTTAACAAACTATGAGGTTTTTATTATTTAAATAACCATGATACGTTGGAAACCTCAAAATAGCTCAATCCCCTCATCAGAATATTATCAAACTCTCTATGTGGTATTAAAATCTGATGCACCTAGTTAAATGGATTTAGCACATAAGAATTTACTCATTACTAGGAGATTGATGAAAAAACATCAGATACATTCAGATGGATTTACTAATTGGATCCCCATATTCTACATCAAAATATACTTATCCCATTAGTATTTTAAGCCAACCAATCCCATCTCAGGATTATGAATAGATTCATGATCATATCTTAAATCTACAGGAGAGGCCTAGGGTATGAAATAATTCCCCAAAAGGTTATGATGAGTCTAACCTTCCATCTTATCAACCAATGTGAGTCCATTAGTATCATTGAGCCTAAAAATTTTAGTAACTTATTTCTTTTGTAAATAATTTATGAACCCTATTATGGATGGGGGAACCATAAAGAGTTTCTGTTAAAGAGCAACAACAATAACCCAATGATTGTGAACAAAATATGACCCCCAAAATCGACCATCAATCCAAATCAAAAACACTTATTTATTTGAATATTATGTGTTATTATAAAAGTTAATTATAGAGAAATATATATTACAATTTGACTTTATCAATTTTCTCCAAAAAATAATTTCCACTTGTGCGTAAACATACATTTAGAATTTATGCGAAGACAAATACCCTATCAAGTTCAAACATCGATGCCAAGATAAATGATCTTTTATTAATATTTAATTAATGGATTCACTCATGATTTTTATAGGTATCTAATTATACCAACCCATTTTCCCTTTTATTCATGATTATCCATATTACAATAATAATTTTCCAGATTCATGACCTATATTCTATCCATTTCTGCAACATATCACTCAAGGGTAGTTTTTTTAGTATTATGATTAATCCTAAAAAATAGGTATTATTTCCATTGACTTTATATATAATCAAATTAAATACTATTAGATACAAAGTCTACAATAACAACACATACAGTTACATTGGTTGTTTTGATGTTAAGGGTGGTTAGTTACTGACATAAAATATTAAAAGGATCAATGAGGAGGTAAGATATTTAAGTAGAATACAGGGGTTATAATATAATTCAAGTGAAAAATTTTCCTCACACATGTCCATAAAAATTGATAACCCAATACTTACCTATTAAATTTTTCCCACTGATTGGAAATTATATCCAATTAAATCAATGAATAAATAATCCTTTATTCTTTTTTTCATATAAATATTTATAGTTTGAAAATAAGAGGATCCATAGAATTATAATTAAAATTGACATGGTAAATTTTCTACCTAAAACCAAGGATAGAAACTCACACTCTCCCCATACATTTTTACTTTCTATAAAAATATATTTTTTAAAAACCCATTATTTAGATTTAAATTTAATCATTCAAAATACTAATTGATTTTTAGGTAAGGATAAATAGGCTTCTAATGTAGCTAGCCAATTAGGATTTCAAATTTTTATAAGTGATCAAATAATGATAAAATATAATGGGTGCCTCATTTGGTTTAAAGGGGATTAAATAAAGAATTTTCTCAATTATATTAATGTTACTTGATTCTTATAGATATAAACATAAATTCTAGTAGTTTACATGTTCTCGGACTATTGAAAAATAATTGAGTAAAAATAATTTATCAAAGTTTGTTAGAATAGAAATGAAATGAATAAAAAATAATGATTTGATAGAAAATGTTTAAATTAAAATAATAAAATATTATAATAGTTATAGTATTAAATCATTATTTCTGTGAAAAACATATCCCACTATTCGAAAAAATTTCAATTTACCTAGGTGATTTAAGATACTTTTTTAAATAAATACATATAATAATTTGAACTCATTTAAAATACTAAAGGAAGTCCAAAATATATATTATCAATTACCCCCATTTTTATTTGTTCCATTATAATAAATTTAAGTTAAATAATTTTTTTTTATTTTTAAAAATTTAAAGATAATTCATCATGAATGATATATAAAATAAAGAGAAAATTTGGTTAATTATTCCCCAAGATATCTTAGAAAAAGAAACTATTTGATATATATTTTTTTATTAAAAAAAATATGATTATTATGTTTTTAAGAATTTATTTTGGATTAAGGAAACACAATAAAGGGGGAGGAAAATAAGTGAAAATGTTGAGGTTATCGACAAGGAAAAAAATAAAACTTGTATGAATAATCTATTAAAAATATTGATATGACATTACGTCATTATATAGACCATCACAAAATGTGATGTCCACCTTCATAAAATTATCTAAATTAAAAAATAAAAAATTGATATGAAGTCTAATGGATAAAGTATGAAATCATCCCAATATGAAACCCATATCCTTCTTGGGTATGTTGACTAGAGTGATACCTAAGTTGGATACCTTTATATACCACAATTATCTTTCTACATATATAGTACAAAACTCATTGGTGAATTATTCTTCAGACCAAGATGTTTTGAATTCTTCTTTAATTTATGAAGAATATAGTGATTAGTAAGTGTAATTGATTAGGATGTTTTCTATGGTTTTCAAACAATAAATCAAAAAATTATGGTTGGTATATATCACTAACCTTTTGTGAGATTAAGGAAATCAACCATATGTTTTTTCAAGAATCCAAATTAAGGAAAGAGGGAGAGCATGATGTGATTTTATTGACCACACATTATATAGAGTAATAGTACATTTTAAATAGATCAGCCATATAAAGGGTTGAGGGAACTCATGAAGGACCATGTGACCAAATATTGGAATATATTCATAACATGAATGTTTAAAAAACACTTTGAATGGTTGGGGGACTATATGATTAAATATATTAATTATATAAAGGGGTAAAAGACCATAAATTGTAAAATGATTGACCACCTGAAGGGTTGAGTGACTACATGAAGGGAAGAAAAAATTCACATTGAAAGTTGATCGACTATACACGTATTAAATTGATTGAACATTGTAACAAGATGCCACAAGAAGATGATAATAGACCATGAACATAATTATGGTGATGAAAATTAAGGTGATATACTAAAGTTTAAATATACTAATATAGAATATCATGATTCTTGTATAGTACTATTTTGGATAAATATAGAAGTAAGAAGAAAGAAGAGTAATCTTATAACGACTCGAACATTTTAATAATTTTGGTTTCCTATTTTTTGTGTGTTATTTTATTTTATACTCAGCAAAACTATTTCATTTAATGAAATGATTATAATTAAAGTGTGACCGCAGGGTTTTGACTGTTATATGACTAGTGGTCAATATGACTGTTGGAAACTAAACTCCTAATGTTGCGATTAATTTTCTATAAATACAAGTGATATTGGTTAATAAATATAGAATGAAGATTTGATGGCCTCATCCAGTAGTCTCGAGCCGATCGAAGCCCATCTGAAGAAACTTGGGTAAGAGGTAGTACCACTGGGCTTTGCTTAGGACCAAACCCAAGCTGATCTTCAAAGTGTGAAGCGGTAATAGAATTGCCTTCAGGAAAAGTTCAAGTTGATATAAATCACCACTCGGGCAATGTTGGCTGAGCCGCCCCAAGATTCTATCACCTTAGCACACCTTACACTTAGTTCCTATGCTGGTGTTATAAGGGGTTATGTAACAAGAACATAACTACTTTGTGTAACCCTTTGAGATAAATAAAATTGTGATTTCTTGTAATGGTAATGGTTGTAATTGTCCGGATAAATATAGGATGTATATTATTGATGAATTTTTAAAAAATGAATATTTTAAAATATTTATTTAAACCATAAATAAGTTATAATGTGAAATGATTTTTAAAAAATGATCTTCTACAGTTGTGTTTAGTAAGAAATTTAGAGTCTAATAAGATCAACATAATATTTGGTGAATAGTAAATTATGAATAGTTATTTTGTGCTTTTGATTAGTAATTTTATCAAATGGATTAATTAACCTCACTTAAAAAAGTATTAATATAATTTATGAACCTTGATTATGTATTGTGATTCAATAAAATATATACATAAATTTTTCAGAAATTATTGGTTAAGTATTAGTTTTTTCAGCTGAATAGTGTTTTTTATTTAAAAATTAAAATAAAAATGTTTATAATTTTTTTTAAATGGAGTTCATTTTTGAATTCAGAGAGTATATATTAGGTTTAGGTGATTTTTTGGGATTTTTTTGAAAAAGATGAATTTTCGGTGAATAGTGAAACAAGTTTTTAGTTTTGGGTGTTTAATGACATCATTGAGGATGTAATAATTATGAAATCATTCTGGTCGACTTATGAATAGTGAGATAAGGTATGAGGTGTCCCAAGTGGCCAATACCATGGGAAAATACCATTGGAAAGCTCATGGTTTTACCAATACCACTGATGATGTGTCCCTTTACAATTAATGATTTGTTCCCTCACTTCCCCTATAAATACCAAGCCATTCCATCATTATTTTCATTCCAAAACACTCCCCAACTATGTTTGGGTCTCCATACCTTCCATGAATTCCTCCCAAGGTGCTCTAAAGCCTCCCAAGGTCCCAAACATCATGCTTTTAATGTTACCTTTCAAGGTAAGGGAATCATTCACCCTTCTCCTTTAAGTCACGACTTCCTTTATGTTATATCTTATAGTTCCATTTTATTATGTGGAGAATTGTTCTTATATATCTTTAATAATGTCCATTTAATTTCCAAATGTTGATATACCCTTTACTCACTCATCAATTTATTCTCTGAACTTTTATGTGATGCCGTTAGGCTGCCGAATTTCTTGTAAAAGAAATCGCATCTTCCCTTTCCTTTCATGTTTCCTTTTCTTGTGGTATGTCATTCAAATATCCATACCATGTTATTATCTCCATGTTATAATGTATTTATATTTTAATATTAGTCATTTATGAGTGGGTTACCCTTGTACCCTCTCTTATTATTATTTTCTAAAACTATGTTATATAACCGTTATTCTGTAGAAATTTCGCCTCAAAATTTCTATCTCTTTCTCTCCAGAAATTCTCTTGTTTTATTTATGTGAATACCCAGAAATATTTAGTTTCTATGGGTGTTCATAAATATATAAATATGATATATTTTATTCTGTAATTAACATACATAAAACCCTCACTCCTTTTCCATGGGTTATAAATGACATAATGTTCTTATTTTTAAGAAATTTTAAAACGTCACGATCTTGAAATGAAACCCATTTTTTTATTCTCCATGGTTTATTTATGAAATGTTTTATTAAAGTATATGTGGATCACATGAAATTAATGACATATTATGGGTGTTACCTGATAGAAATCCAATGCACTGGGTATAGAATTAATCTCTAGATATGACAAGTTTCACGATACCATGGTGAATAACCTTGGTAATTTTTATGACACCTTTGGGATGGACTTTGGTGATATGTTCATGAATGTCTAAATGAAATGTTTTAGCTACATATTCAAGTTATTTTACAAGTTATTTTCATTATTATATGCATATAATTCAATTTCTCATGTCTTTATGTTTTTATTCACGTTCTTATTGTTAACACAAGTAAACTGATTCCCTTGTTTACCCTTTTTGGGCCTTCTACTCACCCTTTCCTTTGATGTCTATCTCCAGGATATGAGATGATGTAAATCTACATAGAATAAACTTATTATGAAGCCTTACAAGTGTATTAGAAGAATGTATTATGTTTTTTTTTCAAGTGTTTTTTTCCTGATTTCCAAGACACTAGACTTTAAAGATCCTCTGTTTGTAAAATGTAATGAAAAGTTTTGTATTAAAAAGGCGAGATGTTATACTTGGTATCAAAGGATAGTTTAATTATTTATAGAAATTTGGCTATGAAAAAATTATTAATAAACCTATATAAAAGTTTAAATATATGAAAACATACTGGTATTTTGGTGAGTATTGAGTAAGTGGTTTATCAAATAAATACATCCCTATCTGGATACGAGCAAGTAGAGCTGGATCTGGAAAAGATGTAATAGGTGTAAAACCCAAAAACACCGCATTGAGATATACTCAAATGGGAACTAGTGCATGAAAACGGGACTTGATGCACTCTTGGTTACGACACTTCTGGGGGATATGTTTGGTTAATCTCAAGCTTTTTATGAATCATTATGATGGAATTATAGAGAAATGTAATTGTTTAAGCCAGATGTTTTAGGAAATAAAATCCTTTATAGTTAAAAGATTTATAAATGAAATAAGTTTCTCACGAAGGATTTATTATTTTAGAAAATGGAAGGCAATAGGTGGAATCGTGCAAATGGTGATCACAATGGACCATGCACTAACATCCCTCTGATGGAATCCGGAATGGAAACATTCATGTGAATGATGAACCAAGTGACTCAAGTTACGGGAAATAACATGAATTGAACTAAGAGACTAATCTCACCACGAAGGGAACAAAATTATGTTGTGTCCTTTATGCATCAACGAACACCAACCTTCAATGGATCGATTGACCCATTGATTGCTAAGCAGTGGATAAAAACAATCGAGAAGAACTTTTTTGTGCTCTGCTGTTCAGAATAAGAGAAGGTCACCTTGGATGTCTATCAATTAGAAGAAGAAGCTGATCAGTGGTGGGAACTACTTAAAAACATGAGGAAAATACTGGATTTTGATGCTATGAAGTAGGAATAGTTTATAAGGATCTCCTTCAGTATGTATTTACCTCGTTCCATGAGAACACGAATGGAGAAGGAGTTTCTCGAGCTGAAGTAGAAGGATAAATAATCTATCGGATCCTATGAGATGAACTTCACCTGACTGTCACGATATACCTATATCTTAGTCATGGATCCAAATGGTAAGGTTGATATATTCTTCAATGGACTAAGTCCTCATCTATGGAAGAATCTTGCCAACCGAGACTATAATAACTATGAAGAGATCGTGCAGAGTGAGATGGAAGTCGAGCTGGAGTTTGGTGAGATGTAGTGGTCTCATAAATCAAATGACAAGAAGAGATCAATGGTTCCCAGCATAGGGAGTACTTTTGAACTAGGAAGAGGAGGAAAAAAAAGTGCAACTTCCCACGTGTAATAAATGTGGGAAGAAGCATTCAGGGAACTGCCTGCTCAGGAGTGGGAGATGCTACAAGTGTGGAAGAGATGGCCATATTTAAAGGAATTGTTGCAGTGATGTGTAACCTCTACTTCCAAAAACAAATGACAATGGGAAGATGGTTCATGACCCACTTGATGTCCAGTTCTTTATGTGTGGACAAAATGGGGACACTGCCAATCACTGTCCAAATCTGAGGGCAGTGGTGGGGAACCACCATCAGCCTCAACAATGGCCAAGGGATCAAGGATGTAAATTTGATATCATGATAGCTGAAGTTGAAGCTCCAAATTATGTGGTAGCAGGTACTCTTGTTGTCCTATCAATTCTAGAAAATACTTTGTTTGATTCTAGTTCTACGTATTCCTTTATTTCCCCCATGTTTTCAAAAAATATATATTCAACCCCCTATTTTCTAAAAGTAGAGTTATCTATCAAGAATCCTGGTGGGATTATCCAAGCATCGTCAGTGTTTAGAAAATCTACTATTTACTTTAGTGAGCACAGTATTATCAAAAATCTAGTAGTAATTCTCATGCTGGAATTTGAAATTATATTGGGGATGGACTGGCTCTCAAAGTATAATGCTATGATCAATTGCAGAAGCAAGGAAATATCAATAGTCTTGAATGGAAAACCTACAATTATTTTCCAAGGAGAGATATCTAAACTTGTTCTTTGTCTAGAAGAACCCCCTATATCCTTATCTATGGAGATGATCAATGAAGAAGAAGAATAATAAGGTGATAGTTTAAGGATAGAAACTATCCCCATCGTCCAGGAATATGTTGACGTATTTCTTGAGGAGTTTCCTAGACCTCCCCCAAAAAGAGAGGTAGAGTTATCTATTGAACTCATGATTGGTTCTCATACAATATCAAAGACCCCATCTAGGATGGGAAATGTGGAGCTAGAATAATTAAAGAAACAACTCCAAGATATTTTGGAGAAGGGGTTTATCCGACTGAGTGTGTCTTCTTGGGGAGCACCTATTCTCATTGTGAAGAAGAAGTATGAATCGATGTGGCTATGCATTGATTGTAGAGAACTGAACGGGATCACACTGAAGAACAGATATCCTCTTCCAATAATTGGTGACTTATTTGACCAAATTCATGGGGCTCAATTATTCTCTAAGACTGATCTTCTATCTTGTTATCATCAAATGAGGGTGAAGAAAGAAGATATTCATTAAACTACCTTCCGATCAAGATATGGACAGTATGAGTTTGTTGTTATTCCCTTCGGAGTGGCTAATTCACCTACTATTTTTATGGATTTGATGAACATACTATTGAAAGACTACCTTGATAAAATTTTGGTTTTTTTTATTGATGATATTCTAACATGTTACATAAGTCAGGAGGAGCATGAGGATCATCTAAAGCTATTTTGAAATTTATGCAGAAGGAGAGGCTTTTTGGAATGTTTAGTAAATGTGAATTCTGGTTACAACAAGTCGCTTACATGGGGCACATTATTACCAATGAAAGAATCACAATGGACCCTGAAAAGACAAAGGTTGTAGAGGAGTGGCCTCAGCCTACAACAATAACTGATATTCGAAGTTTTCTTGGATTAGCATGATATTATATGAGGTTTTTGGGAAAATTATCATTAATTTCTAATCCATTAACCAAGTTAACTCAAAATGAGGCCAAGTTCATCTGGGAAAAAGAATGTGAGTAATGTATCCAAGATTTGAAGAAGGGATTGGTTACTGTACCCATGTTAGCTATGCCCTTAAGTGGAGAAGTATTTGTTATTTTCAGTGATGTATCTCTCAAAGGGCTTGGGTGCGTCCTCATTCAAAATGAAAAAATCATTGCTTAAGAATATCGACAGTTGAAGAATCATGAGAAGAATTATCCTACGCATGATCTCGAGCTGGCTACAGTCGTTTTTTATATGAATATATGGAGGCGCAATCTTTATGGGGATAAATGTTATATATAAACTGAACACCAAAGTTTGAAGTATATTTTCACACAAAAGGAATTGAATATGAGAGAAAGGAAATGGTTGGAAATTCATAAATACTTTGATTGTTCAATTCATTATCATCCTGGAAGAGAAAAAAAAGTTTCTGATTCATTAAGCAGGAAAGACCCATTTTTTCTTTCCATGATGAGAATTCCAAGGGATCCACTGATCAATGACCTAGTAAAGGTGGACATGAGAATTATAAAGTAAGGGGCATCATCAACACTAACCCAAAAGATTTATCAACTGTCAATACTAGAGAAGATTAAGAAACCTCAGAAGGAAGCACCTTTGTTACAGAAGAAGTTTGACGCTGTGAAGGATGGGACATTTATTGAGTTCAATATTGATCAAAAAGGTGTACTGAAATTTCAAACAAGACAATGTGTTCCATTTATTCCAGAAATAAAGAAGGAGCTAATAGATGAAGCTCAAAGATCTACTTTATCTATACATCCTACAAGAACAAAAATTTATAGGGACCTTCGTGATCATTATTGGTGGGATAATATGAAAAGGGAGATTGCTGACTACACTTCTAGGTGCCTAGTATGTCAGTAAGTGAAGGAATAGAGACAACTTCCTAATGGGGTATTGCAACCACTACCCATACCAGCATTGAAGTGAGATAATATCACTATGGAATTCATCACTGGTTTCCTGGGAACCTCCAAAGGAAATAATGCGATATAGGTTATTATGGACCGTATCACCAAGACAACCCATTTTATATCCATTCGGGAAGATTTATATCTTGATCAACTTTCCATGATTTATGTGAAGGAAGTGGTAAGGCAACATAGAGTTCTACTTTCTAACGTATCTGATCATGATCCAAGGTTCACATCAAAAGCCTGGAGAAGTATTCAACATGTTCTGAGCACAGAATTGAATTTTAATACGGCCTATCACCCCCAAACTAATGGCCAATCTGAAAGGACTATTAAAACACTCAAGGAAATGCTATGAACATGCTCAATTGAATTTAAAGGGGGATGGGATCAACATCTTCCTTTGGTTGAGTTATCTTACAACAATAGCTTCCACTCAAGCATTCAAATGGAACCCTATGAAGCTATGTATGGGAAGAGATGTAGAACTTCTACTTGTTGGGATAAATCTGGTGAGAGAAAGCTTCTTGGGCCTTATCTTGTGCATGTAATGACAGAAAATCTCTATGCCGTCCAAGAACACATTAAGGCCACTCAGAGTCGGTAAAAGATCTATGCCGACAACCGTCGAAGAGACATAGAGTTTGATGTTGGTGATAAGGTCTTTCCTTAAATTTCACCTTGTAAAAATTTCACAATGTTTGGGAAGAAAGGGAAGCTCAGCCCTAGGCACATTGGCCCCTATAAAATTCTTTATCGTGTAGGAGCAGTGGCCTATCAGCTTGAAATTATTCCAAATATAGCACAAGTTCATGTTGTCTTCCACTTATCCTTCTTGAGGATGTACATACCTGACCCTTCACATGTACTAAATATAGAGGTGGTATAACTGGATCATGAAATATCTTATTAGAAGCATCCGGTGGAGGTATTGGATCGTAGAGACAAGATTCTACGCAACAAGACTACCCACCTTGTTAAGGTGTTATGGAGGAGCCAAAAATGTGAAAAACCCACGTGGGAACCAGAGGAGTCTATGAGGTAGAAATACCCAAAACTTTTCCCTTCAGTGAGTACAAGTAAAAAATTTCAGGGATGGAATTTCTTAAGGGGGGAAGAATGTAATGACCCAAACTTTTTAATAATTTGTGTTTACTATTATGTGTGTGTTATTTTATTTTATACTCAACAAAACTATTTCTTTTAATGAAATGAGTATAATTAAAATAAGACCATTGGGTTTCAACAGTTATATGAGTATTGGTCAATATGACCGTTGGAAACTAAAATATTAATGTTGCGATTAATTGTCTATAAATACATTTGATCTTGGTTAATTAATACAGAAAAAAGATTTGATGGCCTCATCCAGTAGTCTCGGGCCGATCGAAGCCCATCTGACGAAACATGGGAAGGAGGTAGTACAATTGGGCGTTTCTCTGGACCAAACCCAAGATGAACTTCATCGTGTGAAGCTGGAATGAAATCTCCTTCAAGAGAAGTTAAAAATGATAGAAATCACCACTTGGGAAATGTTGGCTAAGAATCCCCAAGATTCTATCACCTTAGCACACCTTACACTTAGGTCCTATTCTGGTGTTATAGGGGGCTATGTAACGAGACCATAATTGCTTGGTTTAACCCTTTGACATAAATAAAATTATGATTTCTTCTTATGGTGAATTTTTTAAATGTCTGGATAAATATAGGATGTATATTATTGATGAATTTTGAAAAAAAAAGACATTTTAAAATATTTATGTAAACCTTTTATAAATAATAATGTGTAATGATTTTCAAAAAATGGACTTCTACAGCTGTGTTCAGTAAATAATTTAGAGTCTAATAAGATCAACAAAATTTTTGGTGAATAGTAAATAATGAATAGTGATTTTATGGTTATGATTAGTAATGAGATCAAATTAATTATGTAACCTCAATTAAGAAATTATTATTATAATTTAGGCACCTTTATTAAGTATCATGATTCAATAAGATAGGTAAATAACGGTTTTAAAAATTATTGGTGAAGTATTAGTTTTTTCGGGAGAATAATATTTTTTATTTAGAAATTAATTTAAATATGTTTAGAAAGTTTTTTTATAAAATGGAGTTCATTTTTGAATTTAGAGCACTGATATTAGGATATGGTTATTTTTTGGGATTTTTCTGAAAAAGTTGTATTTTCGGTGAATAGTGAAACCAGTTTTTAGTTTCGGGTGTTTAATGACATCATTAAGGATGTAATAATTATGTAATAATTTTGGTCGACTTATGAATAGTGAGATAATGTTTGAGGTGTCCCAATTGTACAATACCATGGGCAATCCCATGGTTTTATCAATACCACTGATGAGATGTCCCTTTACAATTAATGATTTGTTCCCTCACTTCCCCTATAAATACCAATCCATTCACTCATCCTTTTCATTCCAAAATCCTCTTGAACGATGTTATGGTCTCACTACATTTCACGGAGTCCTCCCAAGGTTCCCTCAAGCCTCCCAAGGTCTCAAAAATCAAGCTTTTAAAGTTACATTTCAAGGTAAGGGAATCTTTCACCCCCCTCCTTTAAGTCATGACTTCCTTTATGTTATGTATTATAGTTCCATTTTATTATGTGGGTAATTGTTCTTATATATCATTACTACTTTCCATTTCATGTCCAAATGATGATATACCCTTTCCTCTCTCATCAATTGATTCTATTAATTTTTAAGTGATGCTGTTAGGCTGCCGAATTTCTTGTAAAAGAAATCGCAACTTCCCTTTCCTTTCAAGTTTCCTTTAATTGTGGTATGTCATTCAAATATCCATACCATGTTCTTATATCCAAGTTATTCTGTATTTATATGTTAATATGAGTTATTTATGAGTGGGTTACCCTTGTACCCTCTATTTTTATTATTGTCTAAATCTATGTTATATAGCCGTTATGCTGTAGAAATTTCGCCTCAAAATATTTTATCTCTTTCTCTCTAGAAATTCTCTTGTTTTATTTATGTGAATACCCAGACATAGTTAGTTTCTATGGGTGTTCATAAATAAATAAATATGATATATTTTATTCTAGAATTTACATACATATAACCCTCACTCCCTTTCTATGAGTTATAAATGACATAATGATCTTATTTTTATGAACTTTTAAAACGTCACGATCTTGAAATGAAACCCATTTCTTTTTTTCTCCATGGGTTATTTATGAAATGTTTGATTATGATCTATATGAATCACATGAAATTAAATACAAATTAATGGTGCATCATGATATCATTCCAATTCATTGGGAAAAGAATTAATCTCTAGAGATGACAAGTTTCACGATTCCTTGGTGAATAACATTGGTAATTTTTATGACACCTTTGGGATGGACCTTGGTTATATGTTCCTGAATGTCTAAATAAAATGTTCTTTCCACATATTCAAGTTATTTTCCAAGTTATTTTAATTATTATATTCCTATACTTCCATTCCTCATGTCTTTATGTTTTTATTCAAGTTCTTATGGTTAACACAAGTAAACTGATTCCCTTGTTTACCCTTACTGGGCCTTCTGCTCACCCTTTCCTTTAGTGTTTGTCTCCAAGATATGAGATGCAGTAATTGTACTTAGTATGAACATATGATTAACCCTTAAAAGTGGATTATAATAATGTCTTATGTTTTTTCATGTGTTTTTGTTTCTGATTTCCAAGATACTAGACCTTAAAGATTATCTGTTTTTAAAATGTAATGAGAAGTTATGTATTAAAAAGGCGGGATATTATAAATATATTGAAAATATACATGTTCAATAATAAAAATTTGAAGATAAATATGACTTAATAATAAAATTTTATGTAGTTAAAAAAAGATAGATTTGATGAGCTTCTTAGGAAGTTTACTTTCCAAAAGGGTTGTTTGATTCCGTTTGATGGAATGTTTTTAAAAATTATCATAGAAATCATTAATCCACATATGAAGCATGAAATGTTAGAATTATTGCATGAATATAAACATTATAATTTCCAAAGGTGGTTTTTGTAATTATCTTTACGAGAAGGAGGTATAATTTTGATCATATTTATGAGGAATAATGAAAATATTAAAGCTAACATGATCTCATCAGTGTAAAATAAATATTTTCATATATGATGATTTAATATAAATAGATTTAGGTTTTAGAGGGAATGAATAATTTATGATATACATATATCTTTACATTCAATTACAAACAATTATATAATTAGTTTTTATGGATGTTATTATAAAGAGAAGTTTTAATAATTCTTTTAATTTTAATTTGAAAATATTTACATGGTGTCATAAATATTTTAATAAAAAATAATGATAAGAGTTAACTACCATTTCCTGATATATTATTTATAGTTAATGCATATTTTTAGTGTACATAAGTCAGTAAAATATATAAAAAAATATTATATGGTGAGGTTTTTTCTTGATCCTATAAAGGAAATAAAAATTGAAGAAGTCCTGAATTACAATATGGAATGTTGGAATAATTCAAGTATCATAGTGATGATGTGTAGAAATAGTTATCAAAAGTTTCATTCCATTATTAAAAGATTTTTAAACATATTATTATGTAAATATCATTTTAAATTTAAAGGGACTATTGTGAAATTCATGTGATGTAAATACCATTTTTTTATTAAACAACTACAGATTATTTTCTAGTGGGATGTGTGATTTTTTATTTTTTCAAGATTATACCAAGGAATAGCTACTATTATTGAGTAGTTAAAATTATAAATTCTTATGTTCCTCTAGGTGTTATTTGTTTTTATTTATGAAATTAATTATTATTTAACCATAGTTGAATGTTTTTTTAAATAACAAATCATAAAAAAGGAAAAAAAAATGATTGCACCCCTAGTGGTCACACAATTCTTGACTGGTCATTTCAATTAGTATTCGATGGAGTTTCCTTTATCATGTCTAGAATATTTATAGTTTCAAGAAGAAGAATAAGGCTACCATTTATGCCTAGAAATGTGTTAATAAAAAGATTATTAATGTACATAATAGAAACAATATCATATCTATAAGGATATAATTTGAACCACTCTTTTTCCCATTTTTTATCAAGTTCTAGAAGCTACTATAGCAATTAAATTCCTCATTCTAAAGGTGATCCCTTAATAAAAAATTAGTGGAATCTATAGAATTATGGATTAGACACAAATTCTATTCATTACTAAATTAAAGAAGGTGAATCCTCACTGGTTGAAGGAATTGAAACTAACAATGGTATCCATGATAAGTTTAATAATATTTATAAAAGGTACATGATGGTGAAGAAAGAAAAGTTACAAAGTTGGAGATTGAAATATTAATTTTTTAAAATGGGAGAAAATGAATCTATTAATGAGTTCTTAACAAAGGATAATGATATTATAATCACCTAAGTAATCCTTATAGAAACCTTGGAATATTCAAAAGTTTTTGAAAAGATAGTGTGGGTTATTCCCGACATATTTGAGGTGAATGTTTTATCTTTGTAAAATAGTGATCACAAAATAATATCTACATCTGTTTTACATAAAATTATCATTACATAAATTACGTGAAAAAATAATGATATCAAAATAAATGAAAAAATAGATCATAAAATCTTCATTATATTTAGAAGGATGTAAAATTCAAAGAAATTTATTTCTGAAAAAGTGATTTTTGATTCTGACATGGATGATTAAGTGAGTATGAATTTTGATGAATTAATGAATATATTTTTCCATAAATATGAAAATAGTAAATGGATGTATAATGGAATATTATAATTTATGTTCTTTAACATTGTATATATTGAACATTTTCAGAAAACTATCCAAGACTAAATGAAGATGAATATAGTGATAAATAATAAGGAAGGACAATAAGACCACATAAAAAGAAGATAGTCAAATGGAAGTATTTTTGAAAATGTAGTAATTATAAGTCCTCAAAATATAAAAAGATATTTTTTCCAAGATTTGTGGACGATGAAGGTAGTGAAAAATAAGTGTAATTTGACTATTCTAGTTATTAAGGTGATAAGAATTTTCTTATTTCAAAGGTCAATGATTAGATTTTATTCTGTGATGAATGAAACAACTCATAAGAATAAGAAGAAGAATAAGTATATCAAAATAAAATGAAGTTCATTCTAAAAAGGGAATTGAAATGATGTCTTTCAAAAAATTTTAATGTGTGAAATAAATCAACAATTTAAATGAATAGTGTTAATAAAATAAAAATAAAGAAAAAATTTATAAAGAAGATAAATTAATTTGTTAAAAAGATATTGACAAAAAAAATAAGTCACTTGATGAAGATAAAATCCTTATCATAAAGATTTAGGAAATGATGTGGGGGAAGGATGAATAAGTTTAATTCAAATAATAAAAACTAATTGAATATGAGTAATGAATAAAAAACTTTCAAAATTTAAATCAATAATTTGGTGAATTATATAAGGAATTTAAATCTAAAAAATATCAATAAATATATTCTTCAAAAGATAATAATAAAGACAATGATGTCATAAAGAATTAGTCAAGAAGACCATGTATGTTTCTAAAACATGTGAATTGAAAAATTCAGGAATTTCTAAGAAATATAACATTGAATAAAAATTATATAAATATAGAATCTAAGACGTATAATAATAATTATAATTTGATTATTAATATTCCTAGAGTATTAAAAAAAGTTTGTTCTATAACAGATCCAAGATTAATATATAAAAATATATTGGAGTATAATTATTTATTTTTTGATATCATGGGGTTTACAAAAGTAATTATGTAATTTTATGGATATTACTAGTGTTTTGGAGGATTTAATAATTTAATTCAAATTTTATAGTTCCATTTTCAAAACTAAAATGGATCCTATAGGTATTACAGTTAGATATTTAGGGAGAGTTTTCCAACTGAAGGAAGATAAGTAAAATTACAAAATGAAATAACTAATATGATGTTTTAGAATAGAGTTGAACATATTGAAACTATCTATGATATGTGTGATAATCCTATAAAACATAAAAAACGATGTCATATGATGCTATCAGCCCTACAATGTTCAGATGAAAAAACTCAAAATAATCAAATAAAAGAATAAAAAGGGAAAGAAGAGGATCTTGTGGATGAGACTTATATCAATAATATAAAAGGATAATGACTTTAGATCTTGTAGAGTTGATTTTATTCATACATTATTAATGATTTGAAGATATAGAGAAATATGAATGGCTATAAATAAGGAACAATTACTTTTGGAAATGATGAGTATATCAGAATCAAAAGCATTGGATCAACATTCATTGGGAAATAGAAATTGAAATCCATAATTTCTTTATAAGTTGATGGAATAAAACCTAGTCTGTTAAATGTTTTACATATTTTTGATGATGTAAATGAAGTTATCTTTGAAATAAAAGGTTTTATTGTTAAAATGGTTGAATTTAGAGATGTTTTGACCAGAGTACAATGATCTAAAAGAAATCCACTATGGGTTAAACTTTCTTAGAATATATGTTATCTAGGTATGATAGAAGAAAATAGATTATTGAATAAAATGATTTTTTATATGTGTAGAAGATATAAAAAAAAGTTAAAACATAGTGGAAGTGTGCACGATGTCTGAGATATGAATAAAAGAAGAGATTGGATTTGTTAAAATATGTCAGAAAATGGAAATTTTCAAATTATTTAGACAAAAATATTGAGATAAATACATCTTATCCCTTGGAGCTTATTTATACTAACATTTTTAGAAAATTAAAATACAGTCAATGAATATAAATATATTTTTTGTTTTATTTATTAATTATTTCAATCATATTATATATATCTTGTTTTTAAAACATAAGTTACAGACTCTAAATATGATCAAAAGTTTTAGGAGAAGTGATGAAAAGGGATGCGAATAATCTATATAGAGGATATGAGCTGAATATGGGTTTGAATATAAAAATTGAATTTTTAAAGGTTATCTTGAAATTAAGGGTATACATAATGAACATGGGTTACTAAGTACACCATAAAAATGTTATGGGTAAAATGAATAATGAATTTTTTATTGATATGGTTTGAACCGTGTTAATTGAACATGACACCTCATGATTATTTTAGAAACAAGATATTGGTGTTCTATCCGACATTGAAAATCACTTCATATATAGACTGAATTTAGACATGTATTTCTATGAAATGTATTATTTGAAGACACCTTGTTTAATGTACATAAGAGTGTTTGGAAGTACCTATATTATCAAAGTTGAAGCAAAAAATAATTGGATGTTTGATCAATGAGGTTTTTATTTTATTCTCATTGGATACCCTTCAAATTAAAGGGGATATAAATGTTATAAAAAGGAGACTGAAGAATCATTGATTTGGATGATGAGAAATTATTTAAAAAACCCATTTTTGAATAGAATATAGATTTAGATAAATTAGGGAATAAATATGTTCTTATAAAATATGAGGATAAATCCATTTACAATGATAAAATAATTAATTTTATGTAAGGAGGAGAGGAAGACTCAGTTATTTGAAATGTTTTTTAATATCCTTATATATCAGACCGAAGGACGAGAAAATAGGTAAATATCCAAACATTCATTAACATCTTGAAAAATAGGTCCAAACTAGAAGAACATTGAGGATCTCTAGACTTACCTCACTATTTTTATAATTTAATACAGAAGTTGTTAAATATGTATTGATGCATTAGTAGTAGATTAATGTCATAGATGAAGAATTTAATCATATTGAAAATAATTTGCCATGAGATATGATATGTAAACTAGAAGATAAAAATTTTATTGTGAGAAAGTTATTTTTCATAACTATATTAATAAAAAAGATAATGTGGTAATGAATATGGAAATGATTGTTTGTAAGGGATACTACTTAGTTAAAGGCATTGATTTTGGCGAGTATTTTGTACAAGTTAAAAGAATTGAACCCATTAATTTTTTTCATTTTTTACTAATAATTGGAAATATATGATTATCTTAATGTATGTCACGTATTCCTTCATTAATAGATAACTAGATGAAGAAGTTTTCATTGAATAGAAAAGTCTTTTCTTACATTGAATATAAATGAACTGTTTGTGAATGTTGAGGAATGTGTTTTATGGGTCCCAATATATTAGCATTACAAGATCTATTCTGATCTAATGATAATCAACTTCAAGAAAGAAAGAGTTGAAATAAAAAACTATATAAAATAAAATCAATTCATTTATATCATTGTTATTTTTTATTTTCATGATATATTATTTTTTGGGAATAATGAATATGGTAGTAAAATTTTTTATAAAGAGATGAAGATTTTGTTTAAAATTCATATTCATAGAAATTTTTTGTACTTTCTCATCTTAAAAATATCTTAAGAGAATGATCAATTTTTCCTATCATAGGAAAATTAATCTAAGGATTTATGTAAGAATTAAAAATGGAAGATAAAAAATTATTTCTACCCCAATCTACGTGGTAAAAATGGTTTGTCAAGAAAATGATAGAAATGAAATTAATTACAAAACATTTGGGAAAATGGTTTGAATCCTTCTATAATTGACATTCACTTGGAAAGCCTTAGTTTATGCATTTACCCTATGTGACAGATTTTAAAGTACACTGAAAATGTCCCATATTTTTTTTTATAGAAAACCAATTCTCAAATAATTTTAGGGAACTATAAATTTTGTGAGAATGTATGATAATATGATAATGTTAAAACATTTTGGATATAATATATAGAATAGTATGACTGTGTCAATGACTAGAGATCCACATATGGTGGTGTTTTAATTATGGGAAAATGATGTGTGAGTTGGAATATAAAGATGAAAAATTCAGTTATTCTCTTCAATTTCAAATTAGAGTTTGTTGTTTCTACTAAATAAAAATAATAATTAGTAACGTTGAAGACAGAACATGAATATTATTTGGTTAATGTTATGATGGTACTTATCTTGGGATATGATAATCAAAATGATATCAATCCAATACAGAATTTGATATAACATTTAGGATCAAAGAACATTAACCATAAATATCACTTCATCAAAGAGATTATTGAAGTAAATTAACTAATTCTATGATTTGATTATATATAGGACCATATGGATTATATTTCCACCAAACCATTTCCAAGGAAACCTTTGGGAAATTGAGGCTGATACTGACTGTTCAACCTCATCCTCTTAAAGGATACGACATATGATATATGACCCTTATCACTTCAAGAATTTTGATATTTTTCCAATTAGAGAGAAATTATGACGAAAAAATACATCCATTTATATAATATATTCTTGTTAAGGGGGAATATATATTTATGGTATTTTTATAAGGGATAAACTATGATGTGAACATGTGTGAACTGTTTTAATAATTTATTCAAGTGGTTATAGGAACTGTTTCTAAAATAATAGTTTAAAAATCAGTTGTTTGATGTTAAAAAAATGCTTTTGGGATGTATTTTGATCTATATTTTAAAGAAAAATTTTCTTATTTTTCAATGATTATTTTTTTCCTACACCAATCTTGCTCAGGTGGGCTTATAATTGATGGATAATGATAAATTTCCTATGTTTCATAACACTATGAATTTAAATTCCAAAGTTAACAGTAATATCCAACGAGGAGGGGGGGGGGGGGGGGGTGATAATTGAGACCATTTAGGTTCTACTTGTTGACTGATTGATGAAGAATTTAATGATCCAGAAGTATAAGTGATTATTGTGTCATAATTTTTCAGAAAATCATAATTTATTTTGTTATGATAGGAAGATACCACCAACATTCCCTGACATAAATTAATTTAACTATATGTGTAGTCAAACAACTACATGAAGGACACATGAAGATATTTGTGAGACCACACACAATTTAGAGAATGTGTTTATAGTAAATAGATCTACCACATAAATTATCTAGTGGCTGCATGAAGGGACTTGATACTAGACATTAGAATAGATCGACCACATGGTGGGTCAAACATCTTCTTGGTGGGTCAATTTCCTACATGAAGGGTCGATTAGATTCATGTTGAAATATGTTGACTACATAATGGTCTGAGCAATCATACACTATGAATAGATTTTCTGTATGAAGGCCCTACTGATTTTATGAAGGGATGAGTGGCCTCACATTGAGAATGGACTAACTATATGTGTAATGATCAACAAAACATTGTAATGAGCTACCTTGTGAATAAGGTAATCTCCCATGATCATAATTCTAGTGATGAAAAGTAAGGTGATTCACTAAAGATTAACTAACATGATAAATAATATTATGATTTTTTAAATAGAGTATTTTGGATAATGTATTAAGGTAGAATAAGGAAGGGTAATGTATTAAAACTATTAATGTGCACTAAAGAAAAGCTACTGAGAAATTTGTGTTATGAATATTAGTTGTAATAGGATAAATAATATAAATTGGTTGATCTTCAATGATGTTCAACATGATGAATAGGTTTTTGATTCAATTTGGAGGAAGATTTGAATAAAGTATCACACCAAGCCGTATTCCTTGTATGTATCATGATATGCAAGATTTCATACATGGATTTATGTATGATAATTTCCCAATGTGATGATTATAGAGTTGTTCATATTGACCAAAACATATGAAATTGCATTAGGATAATGCGCATTGATTATGAAATCTATAAAAGATCATATCGTATTGCATATCTACCAGAAAAATGATGAAATATAAAATAAATGATGACTTGAGGAGTTATTATAAATAAGGATTTGATTCTTATGATTGATTTTTAATAAGAAGGACAATATGGCTTTGTTTTTCATATGGTTATTGGGTGTGCGTTTTTGTTGGATATGGAAAAGTATTTTATATTGGATATTTTGTTTTTATGGGAATGCATTTATTATGGGAGAATTACTTTATGTATGAATACTAAAAAATAATATAACATAGACACTCGGCCAGAAGGGACTAAACCATGTGGAAGCCTAGCAAGGATCACGCCACAACTGTCTGATATGAACATCTGAACATATTGACCATCGATCTGGTGATATGATGATCTAGACCATCTAATAAATCTTCAGTTCTGTTATCTTCTCGAACATGCCATGGGGCTCTCTTTTTCACCTAGATCTCCATTTTATACTGATTGAATCATGATCCAAGGCTTTTTTTATTGTTTTGTTTTTCGAAATACTCTGATATGATCTATATCATCTACTCTAATCAGAATGATCAACAATTTATGACATATTCTCCATTAAGAATCATGGATATGTGTTCCATTCATAGAATAAGACCTCCATGTAGTGATGTAAATTGAAACATGAGCAGTGATATTAGAGATTCATTTGTATCATTTGTTTATCCTAATCCGGTCCAAATCATCTACTTATTTTTATTCCTATTTTTATAATGATCAGACCGAAGCAATGCAACATATAAGAAATTAATTTTTCTTCACATATGGTGATGATAAGTTATATTTAAGTAAATCTCAGCAAGCTCTAAAGCAATAAATTGAATGGTTCATTGTGATTCGTGAATGTTCTGAGATTATTTGTGTTACCTGTAAATACATAAAATCACGATCATTCAGTGTCACTTCTTATCTCTTATCCATTTTATTTTGTCTTGATAAAAAAAATAGTGGATAACACTCTATGTATTTTCGAAGGAAGTTTCTTTTATTTGAGATGATCAATCTACATTCATGGTTCACATGATATTAATGAAAATCAGATTACATGATTTTGTTTTTTTATAAAGATAAATTCTGAATCCACATTGATGATGGAAATATGTGATTGAGTGTACTATTTTGTGAAGTGGAAGGAGATACCACATATTATGTTTTAAAAAGTAAAGAGTGACACCACACAACACACTTCTGAACTCCAACTCTTGTGAACCTGTATTCTCATAATTGGATATTCACCCAAATTGTATGTCCAATGAAGTATGGATTATTTATGCTGAGAAGGTGATATAGACCATGAAGTATATGTAGAAGGTCTCCATAGAGAATGTTCAAGTGTTCAATTTCTGTGTAAATTTATGAAGAAATTGTATTGAGGATAATTGTTCATGAATCAATACTGAGATAATATACAAAAAAAATGTTTGGAAATTTATAATTTTCATAGAATGTAATTTCTTATAGTGATATCTGTAGTTTTAATATATTAAGAAAGATGATTTTTTTTACTTATTGTTTTCATGTAATACATGATTTTGAGTTTTCTCAAAGAGTATTACTATAAGAATCTGTATTTTGTATCAGTTTTAATAGATAGTGATGTCTTGTAGTTTATTGATACTTAGGTACATGATCTATGGAATGAGTGAGAAAGTGGAGTATCATAATATTAATGTGGCTTAGTGAGAATGATTTTTTATTGTAATACAGGAGCTTCGTGGAATCTTTCTCAGATTGGTTTTGTTTTTTTATAAGTTGGTGTGAACTAGTATATGTTATTCATCAGGAAATAATATATTGGGGAATGATTGATACCTATCATTAATGATTTCATGGTGATGCATGACCAACCCAATTTTGATTTTTAATTATTTTTTAGTTTAAAATTGTGGATCAAATCATCCAAACCATAGGAAGGACATAATCACCCTTCTAGGGGGTAAAAATTGTAAAAATATTTTTGTTCATTGATATCAATATCTAAAAATTCATCCAAATTTTTATTTCAAAGAAAAGAAATTTTAAAACTATAGTACCACTCATTAAACCCCCCTTATAATGGTAAAAATCTTTCTATGATACATCAATTGGTATTAGATATAGTTACATTTGATAAATATTTTTAAAGTAGTGATAGTTAATTTGAATTCAGTTAATAATTGGGGTGTTCTAATTTTTGATGGAAATAACATTCACAGATAGAAGAACCCAATAATTCAATACTATAAATACACACTATACCAACACCCATATACCAATATTTTTCACTAACCATTGGTATATGGTTGTTTAAATACTTGTTTCCCAATAGTTTCAAACAACCATTGGGATAAAACCACCCTATTCCAATGGTTTGAATAAAACATTGGGATAGGGCCCATCTATCAATCTATCCCAATAGTTTTTAAAACTGTTTGTAAATTTATCCCCCAAAATTCAGCAGCCCCCAGATTCCACCTCCGCTTGCTTGTTTCATTAAATCAGAGCTCTGCTCTTCCCTAGCCTGTAAATTTTTTTCTCAGTAGTTGATCAAACTTGATTCAAGCCATTTTTTTCTATAACTCCCAATATATATGTGCTAACTTAGTTATAATGTTATTCATTGATTTGTTTTTTGTTTTTGTGTTTTGATTTATATAACAACCTTCCTCTTTATTTCACACATAAACATGATTTATTACATAAAATCTTCACATGATACAACAAAAAATATCAAGTGGTATAGTGTATTTGGGGCTTAATAACATTACATAACAACATAAAACATGAAATACATGTATTTATTTAAAACAACTTTTAGAAGACCATGCACATTCCTTTGTACTTAACATATATTTGGATAACCTGGGGACATGCATAAGAAAAGGGTGAGAGATAAAGCCCAGTAAGTTAGTAAAGAAGGCATAAAATAATGAATAAATTACATTTTAGGATATAGGCAAATCAATGGAGAAAAAATGAAACATGAAAACAATGGCATGATATAGCATGATTATCATAACATGGAAATGTGGCATAAAAATTTAACATGATATTAGCATGAGCCTTGGATCATTGCTCATAGAGCATGATTAATCCCTCATTGCACTAGAATTATCATGAGTAAACCCCCATCTCACTTTATGTGTCATGATACTAATATTTACCCAATGCATTGGAGAACTCTCAGGGTTCACCCCTCTTAATCACTTCATTTCATGCAAAAGTGTGCCACATGGATCATATAACATGGATTAATTATACAACATCATTCATTAAAATAAAAAAGAACATGGAATTATTACATGATACTCTATAATAAATAAGAAAATGTGAATAAATATTAATACCCTTGATAGAGAAATGATCATGGAATTCACTACACAATGACTTTGGGTTAGAAAATCGTCGTGCAACTTTGGCAGCATAACGACGTGACATAATAATTCATAAAAATGGATGATGGGATATAAAGGAGTATATAATCATATTTACATAAAATGTAATTTAAGGGGGAAATATAGATACATTACCCAACATATGTAATGGAATTTATATTCATAATATAAAAGAATATCTTGAATGTAAATGAGGAGAGAGAAATCCCTTACTGAATTTCAGCATAGTAACAGGTGTACATGGGGGTCATTAATTAGAGAGAAAGGGGTATATCATCCTTCTAACATAAATAGGGCGGTATAGAGGAGGGGAAAATCGTACCCCAAAATTTTTAATTGAAATTAAAATGGCATAACAACATAATAATATTTGGACAAAAATGAGAAAGGAAGAAATCCCATATTTGGGTGTGTGATCTCAAAGGATTGGGAGAGGCTTGAGAGAGGCTTCATGGGATCTTGGGGAACCTTGAAAGGATTATAGAGAGATGGGTGAAGTGTAGGGACATTTTCAAAGTATTTTGAGTGAATAAGATGTGTCATATTGGGTGGGTTTATATAGGAAAAGAGAGGGAATTCTTTATTATTTAGGTTTTGGACACCACATTTTAAACTAATCAAAACCACAAACTAACTCATGGGTTTGGGCAATGTATTTTTCCAAATGGGAGTAGAAGATATTGTTTTATAAGTCTAATATCCCAACTACTCAAAATACTAGGCTTGCTTATGAGGTGGTGAGTCACACTCTCAAGGAAATCATATTAAATGTTAAAATGTTTTATAAGATTTCGAGTGTCAACTAAAAATTTGTAAAATAAATAAAAAAAACCTAAAATCATATGTTTTTAATGGAAAAACATATATTTTCCTAAAATATAATTTATATTATTTTATTACATCACTATTTGGTCATTATGATGTCATAAAACAGATTATATAATTAAATGGTATTTACTTTTTAACAAAAAATTCGACAATATCAGAAAACTATGAAAAATTCACCATTGGATAATTTTGATATCTAGATTATAAAAATAATATTAATTTTAACTAAATAATATTATAAATATTTGAATTTTTACTTTTATAATAAAAAACAACATTTATTGAAAATTCAGGGGCATTGTAAAAAATAGCTTTCAAACCTTAATAAAAATTTCAATTACATTCATAAAAATTATACGCTCATTTATATTTAATAAAAATTAATTTTTTAGTAAAATTTTATTAAAATATTTTTTAATTCAGTAATACATTAATCTATCAAAATATATTTCTTTATTGAATATTAACTAAGAATACTAATAGTTCTTCAAAAACTATTTTCAAAGAATCAATAATAAAATGAATGTATATTATTTATTTTATAAAAAAATAATGCACATAATCCTAGTTCTAGGGTATTGTTAAATAACCCCTTATAACACTTTCATAATACCTAAGCATAACGTGTGTGATGTTGACAGACTATTGGGGTGGCTGGGATAAAATTTCTCGGGTGGTAATCTCTATCAACATTCAATTATCCCATATGAGGTTTCGTTCGAGCATAACGTGTTAAAGCGCGACTTGGGCTTGATCAATAATGAATCCCAGTGACTCAAACTCTGTTCTACGCTCTGACAAATGGGCTTCGTATAGAGTAATTATACTGGATGATTCTATCACTTCCTTTTTCTGAGTAAGTTAGATTCATTAAATCCCTATATTTATACAAATCATTTTATCACTATTCATGACTATATTAGCAAGGGTAACCATTTTTAACAGTATTTTGAAATCCAAAAACATACAAACAGGGAAGTAAAATTTTTTTTATATAAACATTTTATATAATAATACATTTAATTAGATCAAGATAAATTTACATAAATAAAAGATTGGGTCATTACAATATTCCCCCCTTGGGAAATTTTTCCCTTGAAATTTCATTTTCCCTCAGTAAAATAGATGCGGGTACCTCTACATCATTACTTCATTATATTCCTACATTCCTTCTTCAAATTTTTTTTTCTCCACAACACCTTCATGAGGGGAATTGACTAATTTCATTGAATATTTTCCATATGATCTAAGATCTTCACTGGCTTCTCTAAATATGATAGGTCATTCTATAATGGAACCACCTCTAGATTGAGTACATGAGAAGAGTCAGGTATGAACTTACTCAAGAGTGATACATGGAATGTATCATGTACTTCAGATAGGTTTATTGGGAGTTCTAATCAATTGGCCACTAGTCCAATGCGATCAAGGATCTCAAACGGATGACGTAACTTGGACTAAGATTTCCCTTATTCTCAAATCTCATGACTCTCTTCCATAGTTATATGTGGAGGAATACCATGTCTTCGACAATAAACTATAGGTCTCATCGACGATTATCAGGATAACACTCTTGTCAACTCTGAGTAGCTTTAATGTACCGCTGGATGGTCTTAACCCTTTCCACCATTTCTTCAACCATTTCAGGACCTAGGAGTTTTCTCTTCCCAACTTCATCCCAACATGTAGGTGTTCTGAACCTCTTCTGATACAAGTCTTCATAAAAAGAAATTTGGATTCTTGAGTGGAAACTGTTAATATAGGAGAACTCAACTAGAAGAAGATGTTGATCCCATCCTCCTATGAAGTCCATTAAGAATTCCCTCAACATGTCCTCAAGTGTTTGGATGGTCCACTTAGATTGGACATCAGTTTGAGGAATATAATCTGTACTGAAGTTCAGGTCAGTATTCAGAGCTTATTGAAGACTCTTCCTGAACTTAAATATGAATCTTGGATCTCGATTGGATACAATAGATAGTGGTACTTCATGAAGCATTACCACTTGTGAGATATATATATCTACCAGTTGATCCAATGAGAAATCCTCTCGAATTGCAGTGAAGTGTGTAGTCCTTATAAGATGATCCACAACAACCCAGATATCATTGTTTCCTTTGGATGACTTCAGATGTATGGTGAAAAAGTCTATGGTGATGTTATCCCATTTCCATGATGGTATGGTTAATGGTTTCATCATCCCCTTAAGCTTATTCCTCTCAGACTTCACCTGATAACAAACCAAGAACTTTGAGGTATACTCAGAGATACCATTCTTCATGTTATCCCACCAATAATTCTTTCAGAGATCTCGATATATCCTTTTGTATCCTGGGTGAATGGAGAAATTTAAACAATGTGAATTATGAAAAATTTCATTCTCTGATTCCATATTTTATGGAATGTATAACCTTGTCACAAATCTCACAATTCATTCATCATTAACATTGAACTCTGAGGATTTCCATTTTCTAATAGTTTCCACTTTCCTATGAATTACCACATCATCCTTTTGAGCATCATTTAACATTTCCAAAATAGATGGTTGAGAAATAATTTGTGAATGTATTGATGATGTTATATTATTTATGATTCCTATATCCATCTTCATCGAATTTAAGAATATTATATCCTTTACAATTCTCGTTAATGAACGAATTGTTGGGTCCTTTCTACTTAGAGAATCCTCCACCTTGTTTTCTTTCCTTGGGTGGTAATGGATTGAGAAGTCATAGTCTTTGATAAGCCCTATCCATCTTCATTGGTGCATGTTCCCCTCCTTCTGTGTGAATATATAATTGCGGGTTTGTTGATCTATAAATATTTCAAACTTATCTCCAAATAGGTAATTCCGACAAATTGTAAAAGTGAATATTACTACATCCAACTCCAGATCTTGTGTTGGATAGTTTTTCTCATGAAATTTCAATTTTATTAAGCATAGGCAATTACATTTTCATTTTCCATCAACCCAAATTCGAAGCCCTTTTTTTGAAGAATCACTAAATACCACAAACATTTCTCCACATAAGGGTTGTGTGAGTACGTGCACAGTGATAAGTCTCCTTTTCAACTCCTTATAGATCTCTTCACATTCATCATTCCAAGAAAGCTTTACTCCTTTCTGAGTTATCTTGGTAAGAGATGTTAAAAATCGTGATAAATTTCTCACAAATCGGTGATAATATCGAGCTAAACCAAAAAAGATATAGATATCCATTAACAATGTTGGCCTCGACCATCCCTTTATGGCAGTTTTATTGGACGGATACATAGATATTCCATTTCTTGGGATGATATGACCCAAGAATGAGACTAACTTCAACTAAAACTCACACTTTATGTTTTTATCATAGAGATTATTTTTATTCAAGGTCTCAAGTACAGTTATTAGATGCTCTTCATGCTCCTCCTTGGTTTGGGATTATATTATAATATCTTCTACAAAGACTACCAAAAACTTGTCTAGGTTATCTCTAAAGACTCTATTCACCAGGTCCATGAATATTTCAAGGGCATTAGTGAGTCTGAAAGGCATTATAATGAATTTATAGTGCCCATACCTAGTATGAAAAAAAGTGTTGGGGATATCCTCCTTATTCACCCTTAATTGGTAATATCACAACCAAAAATCGACCTTGAAGACGTATTGTGCACCACATAGATCATCGAACAAGTCATCAATTCATTGAAGAAGATACTTGTTCTTTATTGTGATTTTTTGAGCTCATGATAATTAATGAAAAGGTTCTTTGACCCATACTTATTCATGATGAAGAGGACTGGTGCACCCCATGGTGAAGTACATGGGTATATAAACCCTTTATCCAGATTCACTTGTAGTTGTTTCATCAGATCCTCAAGCTCCACAACATCTATTCTATATAGAGTCCTTGATATTGGAAATGCCCCAGGTATAAGATCAATTGAGAATTCAACATCTCTTCTAGGAGGAAGACCAGATAATTCCTCAGGAAACACTTCATCTTATTCCCTCACAATAGGCATGTCTTCGCGGATGGTTGCTACCATATACTGAAGCATCTAAGCAAGATATTCATGCTTATAGGCTAGTAATATCCATGCTTGAGATGATGGGGTTAAGGAGGATTCATCCTCCTCCTTACACTTGTACAAAATCAGGGGTCAATTTTCCATGTGGATAGTGATCTTCCTCTCATGAAAATTTATGCGGGATCTATATAAAGAAATCAAATTCATAAAAAGAATTGTATAAAATTAAACTAAAGGGAGTTTGACGAGATTCTCTAGGAAGTTAAATCCTTAAATTGTGACTGGGGAAGTGATATATTCATGGGTTGTAATGATTCCCCAATTTTTATTCTCACTAACATCATTACTTCCACGACTTATGGTTGTGTTTGGATTTTTCTACTAAATTTTTGGGATATAAAAAAATTCATAGAACCTGAATCAAAAAGTAATTTCGCTATTCTTGAATTAATAACTAACATTCCTTTCACCACTTTTTTTTTTCAAGGTTCACTTCAACATTAGTGATGCAAAATATTGCCTTTGCTTCCTTAGAGGTTGTTAGTTTCCTCAAAAAACCATTTACTTAGGGAATTAGTTTGAAAAGTTCCCTGGTTCTTTGTAGTTGAAGCAATGAAAAATGAATTGACAGTCAAATGAAGCATTCCAATCCCCTTTCACAACTGTGGATTTTTATTTTCAGTAGTTAATGGCCTTTTTCCATTCTCTTCCACACCTAAAGCATTCCCTCGTCCCATTCAGGCAATTTTAGAGGTTCTTCTTTCCACACCTTTGAAATGAGAGTTGCTATTTTTTCATATCACTATTAGATTTATCCATCGTACCACCAGAATTAAAGTCCATCTTAAACTTCTTATCCCCATGATTCCCATAAGATTAGTTAATATTTATTTCGACCTTGAGGGCACATCAGACAATTATCTCATAGCTTTCCATGTCCCAGATCTCAAGGGATTTCCATATTCTAGGTTTTATCCCACTAAAGAAGCGATCATGCTTTTATTCTAGAGTAACGACAAATCTCGAGGCCTATCGTGAAAGCCTTGTGATTTTTTCCTCATATGATCTTACATATTTATTTTATTTTTGATTAATGGAAACTAATTGACTTTCCATCTTAAGTCGAAGGGTGCAAGGAAAATATTAATCATTTTTTATGGAAATACATTCTTTCCAATGCCTCGATCTCATCCTCTGGATTTGTATTTTTGATCAATGTCCACCATTGAATAGATTTACCCTCTATATGATAAGCATCCAAAATAACCTTCTTTTGTTCAGAACATTTAATGATGTAGAATATCATTTAAATGGAGTTGATCCATTGTTCGGAAATTGAGGGATAAGATGATCCATTAAAATTAGAGGGCCTTTTTTTCATGAATCATTTGATTGAAACTTTTTCTTTCATGGGGGGGGGGGGGGTTAATATTCCACTTGACGAATGTTTCTAATCAAAGCTCAAGTTAACTGAGAGGGAATCATGACAAATTTTTTGATTCCGGTTCCCATTGGATTGGACATCTCATTAGAATAGTCATCACATTGATCTTTACTTAATTTGTTAGCCTATGTGCTCCTATTACCATCCATTAGCTAGAATAAAAGGAATGTTAGGGGTAGTACATAATGTCCTATCTAAATAAAAAAAAATACATGACCTAAAAATTTCTTTTATATCCTTAAATTATGAATTTGTAGGCTACTATCTATGTTATTCGTGGTCTACTACCTAGCATATATTTTTAGAATTTTTTTTATTTTATTTAATAATCGTCCATAATAAGTTTATGAATTTACCAAAGAATATCCCCCAAGAGTTTTGTAACCCAGAGTGCAGCAAGGCCCATTATTTTGCACCAGTTCCCGTTTGATTCTAGCACGAAGCGGTGTTTTCGGGTTTTACCCCTAGATACATCTATGCCAGAGCCACCTCTACCTACTCATATATAGACAGAGATGTATTTTATTGATAAAACACTTACTAAATACACACAGATAATTTAGGGATGTTTTTATTATTATTAGTTTTATCTCTAAGGCTTTCACTAGGGTATTCTATTCCTAGTCCCAAAAATAACTAAACCCATCCTCTGATACGAACTATAACACCCCTTCCATTCATTTCAAATTTAAACATGATTTATTAAATAAAATATTCACATGATACAAAATAGAACAATGAGAGGTCTAGTGTATTTGGGTATTAGGAACATTACACAACAACTTAAAATAAGAAATACACGTCTTTATTGAAAACTTCTTTTACATGACCACACACATTCCTTCGTACCTCGCATTGCATGGGATAACTTGAGAAAATCCATAATTAATGGGGGAGCGATAAATCCCAGTAAGGGATTACAAAATGTATAAAATGAAGAATACAATACATGTAATAAAATAGGGATATCAATGGTGCACAAGAGAAACATGAACATAAAGGCATGATATAACATGATTATCATAACATAGAAATGGTGAATCAATATTTAACATGATATTTACATGATCCAAGGATCATTTTACATAGAGAATGATTAATTCCTCATTTTAATTGTATTTTCAAGAGTAAACCCTTATTCTACTTGACGTATCATGATACTAATCTTTAAATAATGTATTGGAGCACTATCAGGGTGCACCCTTCTTAATCATTTCAGTTAATGCATAAGTTTACCACATGGATCATATAAAATTGATTCATTAAACACCTTAATTTATTCCAAAATAAAGAAATGTTTAATTCATTCAAGAAAATATATAATCAATAAGAAAATTTTCATAAATGTGAATACCATTGAAAGAAAAATTGGCATGGTATTCACTACACAAATACATTGTTTTGGAAAATCATAGTGCAATTTCAGCAGCATAACGACGTGACATAACAATTCATAAAAATGAATGGTGAGAAAGAAATGGGTATCACATAATATTTACATGAAATAGACATTAATGGGGTCATATATATTCATTTTCAAATATATGTGATAGAATTTAGATTCATAATATAAAAGTATAGCTTGAATGTAAAAGAGGAAGGAGAAATACCTTTTGGAATTTCGGCATAGTAACTGGTGTAAATGGGAGGCATTAATGAGAAATAAAGGGGTCACTAATAATTCAAACATAAGGTGGGATGTATGTTGGAGGTTATAAATCATACCCCAACATTTTTAATTGAAAATAAAATTGCCTAACAATATAAAGAATTTTGGACAAAAATGAGAAATGAAGAAATCCCTTACTTGGAAGTGTGATCCAAAAGGCTTGGGATATGCTTGAGAGAGGCTACAGGGAGCTTGGCAAACCTTGGGAGAATTATAGAGAGAGTAGGTCAGGGTAGGACCATGCCCCAAGGTTTTTTAGGGAAGATTATGTGGGAGCATGGATGGGAATATAAAAGAAAAGAGGGGTAATTCTTTAATATTTTGGTTTTGGACACAACACATTAAAATAATAAAAAACCCAAACAAAACCATAGTTTATGACCATTTTATTTCCCAAAGGGTAGTTTAAAACATTATTTTATAGTTACAATGGCATAAATTCTTAAAATATTAGTCTTTCTTATGTTGAGGTGAGACACAGTCGTAATGAAATCATTTTAAAAGATAAAATATTTTATAAGTATTGGACGGTCCACTAAAGATTTTTAAAAGAAATAAAACAATCCTAAAATCACATTATTTTAATTGTAAAACATATATTGGCCGGAAATACCATTTATAGTATTTTATTACATCACTATTGGGGCATTATGATGTCATAAAATATATTATATAATTAAATAGTATTTAATTTTTACGCAAAAAATTGACTATCTGAAAAAATTATGAAAAATTCACCATTACATATTCATTATGACCTAATCCCAAAAATAATATTCTTTTTATCTATATTTTTTTTAAATAAGTGAATATTTACTTTTAAAATAATAACATACATTTTTAAAAAATTCACGGGTTTTGTCAAAAACAGCTTTAGAACATTTAAAAAAATTACAAACTGTATTCATAAAAATTATATGATCATTTGTATTTCATAAAATATAATTTTGTAATAATATTTAATAAATATATTATTTAATTAGAAAATTCATTAATTCATCAAAATAGATTTCTTAATTTAGTATTAACTAAGAATACAATTATTTTCGTAAAAAACTATTTACAATGAAAAAATAATAAAATGAATGTATATTATTTATTCTATTAAAAAATAATGCACATAATCATATCAATAGTTCCTTATTACATAACCCCTTATAACACTAGAATAAAACCTAAGGGTAAGGTTTGTGATGGTGACATACTCTTGGGGTGGCTCAGAGAGGTGGTTCAGTTTGAGCAAAATGTGTTGTAGCTCAGCATGGGCTTAGTCAAGAGAGAATCCCAATGACGCCACCACCTTTCCAAGCTCCAACAAATGGTCTTCATATGGAGAAATTCTAATATTTGATACCATCCCTTCATTTTTCTGATTAAATTGGATTTTTTAAAGGCCAACATTTATACTATGCATTTGATCACTGTTCACAACTATATTAGCAACGGTAACAATTATTAATAGTATTTTGAAATCCAAAAACATAAAACCATGGATGTCCGTATCTTTTATATAACCATTTAAATAATAATAAATTTAATTAGATCCAGAGTAATTTTCATTAATAAATGTTTGGTTCATTACAATTTACCCTAAATGAAACCCCCTTCTTCTTCCAAGCATTCCAACCATTATTCCCAACCGGAGAACCATAATCATGTCATTATTTGTTCTTCCACTTCAAATCAGTAATATCTAATTGTGTTTTATCTTCTTCTACAATTTTTTTTCCTTTTTTTCATTAGTTATGGTTTTATGTCAGGTTTGTTTTTTTGTTTTGATAATTAATTTTGGTTTCTGATGATTTATACCTCCCTTGAATCTTATTTTTTTAATTAACAATTTTTCTAAGTGTTTTATTATTGTTTTATGTTTCATATCAGAAATTTCCATTATAACACTATATTTCTAAAATTATTTTAATCTTAGAAATTTTAGGGGGAGATTTAGATATGGTTACTCTCTAGTTATGATGATAATGATTATATACCCCTTGTGTGGGATACATCCTAACCTTGGGGGAATGTAACTGGTGAGGCACATTTAGATAAGAAAATTTCTTATAGACTAGGAATGCATTAATTGGTCGATATATGGTTACACCCAAGTACATATGGGATCCTCTCAATAGATTCTTAAGATTTTACCATAATTATATACACATTACCCTCTCATTATGATGTTTAGTGATTATTTTAGTACATTATTTTGTTATAAATATACATTTTATGCATTATTGATTCCTATATATTTTAGAGTTGTTTCTAAAATATTCTTTTCATAGTAGAAATTGATTGATACTTTCATCTAGTTTATGGCTAATTCTGATCTGGATATATATCATTACTTGTTTGTTAATTTTTAGTATTTATTTAAATTTGTGTGATTGGTGTTTATTTTAGATGGAGTTCCATTCACAGAATTTTTTAGACGTGGTTTTGTAATTAGTTTTTGGAAATTATAATTTCAAATCTATTATAATTAAAAATATATTTATTTGGTTTTAAGCCTTGTATAGATTTAAAAATAGGGTTTTAATGAAATTCTCTTGGACTTGATTTCCAAATGTGATAGACAACCAATTTTGTAATATTTCAATTCAAACTATCTATTATGGGATGTTTTGAAAAAGTAATTTCATGTAATCCTTTGTGATATACTATTGGGTTATTATTCTCACAACATACTTGTACCAATAGGTGTCTATAGACTAAGGAGATTTATTGTAGGTTTTGGTTTTTTAATGTTTTAGTTCGGTGGAATTCTTATTTTGGGATGCTTGGGGAGTGGTTGGGTTGGATTGTGACCTTGGGTCCTGAGGAAAATTTTGGTATGTATATATTTGTTTCATTTGGAATCATTATGTATCAACCAAAAAAACTATTCTTATATTTGAATTTTGTAATATTTTACAATGTATTTAATTATATATACATGATATATTATTATTTGATTAATTATTTAATTTTATTGGCTCTATAATACTAGTTAAATAATTATAATATCATTTTTATACATGTTATTAAATTTTTTGTTTTATTGTGAAATGATTGACATAAAATATAGTGATAATAGGTGATGATTCAAAGCTAGTATATAAGGACCTCATCCACCAATATGGTCTTTATACAATAATTTTCCATAACTTCCACTATGTTTCACATAATCTCCCGAATTATTTCTTTGTAATAACCCACTAAATAAACTAAATTGAAATTAATTGATCATACCCTAAGAAAAATAAATCCAACCGAATCGACTAAACTAGTCTTGAAAATAATAGAACTGAACCTTCCAACCCTTTATATTGAAACCTAATCGAACTAAAAAATCTGATCTCTATAATAATTGACCCGACATGACCAAACCAAATGAATTGAATTGAAATTACTTGATTTGACCTATGTATAATTGAGTATATCTGAACAACACTAAACTACATCATACGGAACTAAAACAAAATTAATTAAATTATTGTTAACCTAACTAAAATAAATTCTATATTAATGATAAAAAATGATCTGATTTGAATAATTATCAGTAACTTAACACATCTTATCTATATAGTATTTTGTTGTCTTTCATATAATGATTTTCATATAGAGTTTTGTGTTAGTTATGGTTTTATATAAAGTGAACAAGTCTCGTTTACTCAAATTTATTTTTGATTAAAATCAAATATTTTTGAATTTCATTCACGAAATAATTTATATAAAATTTTCTATAGAATGTATAGAATATGGATGTATAAAACTTATCATATATCAAATGATTTTAAAAAAATTAGAGAGTTTTTTAGTTCTTCATTTGACAAATCTTCAGATTGTGGTCACAAACATTACCCATTTTATAATATTGTTGGAAGACCATGATTGATATATTAAGGAGTTATCTACCATATAACCAAATATAGTTTTCAAACAAACTAGTATGTGTAGTATCAGAATGGGGAGAAAATGGAATCTCAAAATGCTGATGATCCAAATGAGAGGACTGGATTGGAGAATTTCATATATGAACAGTTTCTATTTATTCATCATCATGAGAAGAAAATGATTTTGACCCAAGAAGACTTCGATATGGACACACATGATGTGTCCACTGAAAATGATGATGTTGATAGGGTGAAAAAAATTGAAAGATGCAGACACGAATACAATATATTGCCATTGTGGTAAAATGAAAAGCCTATAATTTTTAATCCAATTGTTTCATGAGAAAACCATGTATGAGATTTATAATATTTCCTTATATTACATTCTTAACTTCTAGGAGAGATTATTTCCATATGATATAGATATTCCCTCAAAACAATGTATGGAATAGAAGTTAGTTTAAGAACATGCATTTTCAAAAAACAAAATTCACGTTTTTTGAAATATTGAAGCATATTTTGGGAGGAAATAGCTAAAAAATGATTGTATAGAATATGGAACATCCAGATGGATTCCAAAAGTTGATGGAACACTATACTATATACCTCATAAAGTAATGGGGCACCTCCCACTAATCCTCAGAATCTAGAATATTTTCACGTCTGATGAAATATCATTAAAAATGTGATAACATGATAGCAAGTGAAATAAAAATAATAAAGAGAGTGTTCGCAATATATATGGGTTTTCATGGATGAGATTTGATGCTTTATATCTTTATTTTATAGTTAACATGAATAATATGAGGCTGGGGCCTTCATGTGACAGTTTTAATCCATTTGGGAAGATACTTACTTCACATAACACATGGTTGGTTTTCATACATATTTATAACTTTCCCCCATGGTTGTTTATGAAAAAACCATTCACATTCATGATTATATTTATATATATTTTTTCTCATATGGGCAATGATATATATATTTACATGAAACAATTAATAAAAGGGTTTAATAATATTTGGGATGTTGTTGTGCGCACATAAAATGCATGTTCAAAAGACATATTTCAGATGCATTCCGCACTTATGTGGAAGATTAATGATATTCCTTGATATGTAAAGATTTTTAGATGGTTCATAATGGAAATATATCATGTCATATTTTTATGAAGAGTATTAAATTTAGATGTATGAAATATCTCTATAGTTTTAGTTTTATGGGACATTGATAATTCTTCCAATGGTCCATCCATATAGAAATCATCTTCAAATATTTGACAGTACTATGGAGTGCAACGATCCACCTCAGTGTATTTCTGGAACTGATGTTCTTAACGAATTGAAATATTTCAGTTTTTATTTTGGAAGGTTTGAATGAAATATATAAAGAGGAAGAATATTTACAATGATACTTGTTACAATTGGAAGAAGAGGAGTATATTCAGTGAGTTTACTTATTAGTCATACTAGTAGTTATGTCATTGGTTATATGTAATGAACATTGAAAAGAATATATGTGAAATTTTTATTTCAATTATTCTAAATTACATGGGAAAGATAAAGGATGATTTATTCTATTGGTATGACCTGATGGATTAGGGGGTCAGAAAAGAATTGTATCATGTGTCTATTAGTGAAAATAAAAGACAAGTTTCTTGTGCTTATAATGTTATTACACTTGTATGAAAAAAATTTCTTGATGTACTAGAGACATTTAATTTTTTGATGTCTATTCAAGGAATATATCAAAATGGGTCAATATAAGATATTCGAAGATGAAATATTTGAATACTCATGATCATCACATCCATTTGCATGAGTGGATTCAAATAGAAATCCAACACATTTTTTCCAATAATGTATGGGTGTTCGTTTTTCAGTTGTTCTATTTGTTTAGATATCATTGTAATAATAACTTTTCCATGTATTTATTGAATTCTTATTGGCATAGTCAACATTAATTTTGTGTGAGTTAGAGAAAATATTTCCTCTATTTTTCATATTCATTCTGTATCTGACTGTCCATATTCCAACTAAAATACTACTCGAACAACCAGTTTTTTCATTGTATGTATCCAACTAAAATAAATATGTATACATATAAATCTTATGTCTGGAATAGGAAATATTCTGAAGGCTCCATCGTGAACATTTACTTTCCTCAAGAATGTATGGATTTCTTCTAATTGTATTTGTATGATCTTACAATGGGAATGAACGATTAAATGAGAAAAAAATAATAGTACAAGAAAATTGATCCTAGTTTCCTATCACTTTCCCAAACAGGTGGAATTCTCAGATGATATACACTGAAGACATTAATCCTTTAAGAGAAGGACATGTCACATCGCACAATGTCGTTCAACTATGTTGTTCTCTATTAATACATGAATTAAGTAAATTAAACATGTATATATTATCTCATATATCTAAAATTTACATATCTATTAATCTATTTCTATTTTTACATACAGAGAACATACAGAAATGATAAATAGAAATAATTTTTATTTATCATTGAGAATGAGATAGACATTTCACAGAAAAGAGTTTTCTGCATGGTTGAAATTGAAGGTAGAAATATAGAGATAAAAAATAAATAAAATAAATTATTTAATTAGGTTTAATATTCATTTATATTTCAGGTATCATGTTTTCCTAGTGACTCCATCTATGATTAAATAATATCGTTATATTTCCATCCTAATACCATGGCTCATCAATGTAAATCAATTCCAATCAATGGGTATAGATTTATTATAACTAAACAAGAATATAACTTGAGAACACAACATGATGGTGTTATGATAAATGCCAAAATTGACTGTTATGCTAGTGTATTGGATAATAGACCTTATTTTGAAAATGTATCTTATTATAGAGTCATTAAAATAATAATAATATTGGATTATTTCTCCCATGGTCAAGTCACTATAATGAAATTCCAATGGTTTGATTCAATTATGAGGTAGGCAACTTTTATTATATATAAGGACCCTACCTTATTACAATGCATAATCTTGAATTTAGTTAAGACATAACTTCCTTATTATATTGAGGATTTTTTCAACTTTAGAGATTTAGTTAATTAAGAAAATACATTCATAACATTACACATTGTTACAAAGTGGATACCATAAAAACAGTTTCCTTTTTTTCCAATTATAAAACATTAAAACAAAAAACATGACTCCTTGAAAATTCTTCAACATTTAACATGTCTTCCTTCTTTATCCTACACATCCATTAACCTTTTAAAATCATTTAAAACTTGGGATTCACACAATAACTCAGTAAGGTATATAAAAATAAAGGAATAACACATTAGTCATATGAAATCATTTCCAAAGACATACCTATCACCTATATATTTATATATATAGTTACTTTGTGAAACTTTAGATTTTCAAAATTCATAAGAAGATAAGTATAACCATAAAGGTATCTTGGATAATTATTTACATAATCTTGTAACCCTCTCGGCTACCTTATAATTTGTAACGCTCACGATTACCTTACAATTTGTGTAACCATCGCAGTTACACTTGGAGTAATCATACGGTCGACCTCCAACATACACATACCAAATGAATTGGAGGTAAATATAGGCCCTACACTTAATCATAATAAATTACCAAGAACCAGAACATAATCATACAACATGAATAATGGAATAAAAACATTACTTTTGAATTTTGTAAAACATAATTTTAAAAGAGAATTTGAAAAGAAAAACCCCTTATAAATATCATAGAATTGAAGAGAGAATTAATAGAGTGGATGGAATATGTATATTCAATGTAAATATACATAAATAAACATAATATAAGCAAAACCAATGACACAATAAATTTTAATACCACATAAATAATGGAGTATAAGGTAAACCCCAAGAATGGAAATCGTGTTAAGAATTCCCTTACCTCGGGTTTGTCTTACTTTAAACTTGTTTAATATTTCTGTATAATGGTGAAAAGAGTGTTATTATTATTTTAAAGAAACATTTTCATGCTTATAAAATCTTATATTATCAATTCATAATGTCATTTCACCCTTTAATTGTTAAAATTTTCCTCCTTGCACTGTTTTTGGTGAATTCTTTACATGATTTCCATGATTGGTTCATGGTGGATGTTCTTGTCGATTGGAATTGAAACACCATAATTGGAATGAATTAGTATTTAAATATATAAATTATCTTATATTATGCCATTTATCATTTTGAATTCATTGATGACAATGATTCATAAGAAAAAACATTAATGATGTTCGTTTAGATCTTTTTAGTGGTTCTTTGGTAATAACGACATCATTTTGTCTTGTAAATTAAACCCGTGATTACCAAATAATTCCAAAACCGTGGATGAGATATAATACATATATTATAACTTTTTTTAACAATAAAAATGGTTTTATAACCATAATTGAAAGAGTTAATGAAAATTTAAATCACATCATCCACGATGTCGGTAAATTGACACATCATGGACGATGTTTTTATTCCTTGAATAAGTGGAAGAGGAGAAAAATAATGATGATGAATTTTCCATGTACATGATAAAATCTATAATAGACATTATTTATGGAGATTTCATGCCTCTTGGGTAAGAATAGATGAATAAATAATTAGAAAGGAACTCAAAATAAAAGAATAATTGAGAAATACCTTACAAAAATTCGGTAGTATAACAACTACGCAACATTGTTTTAGAAAATTTTAAAAAGAGAAGGGACAAGGGTCACAAATCCAAAAATGAGTCATAATATATATTATATCATTAATAATAATTAAATGTAAAAATTGTATATAAAATTGAATGTTATACCACATAAAAGAGAACAGGAATGGAAAAAGAAAGAAATTGATAATTTTCATACCTTATAAAGAAACCCTTAGAACATGATGGTTGGGACCTTGGGGGCTTGAGGAAACCTTTTGAGGACTTATAAGAAGGTAAGGAGGACAAATATTAATTTAGGAGGAATTGGGAATGAAGTTAATGAGTGAATGGGTTGGTATTTATAAGAAAAGTAAGGGAATATTTTAATAATTTCCAAGGGACACCTCATGAGTGGTTTTTGCAAAACCATGGGCTTGCCCATGGTAATTGCCCATGGTATAAGACACTTGGGAAAACTCACATATTATTTAACTATACACAAGTTGAACATATTTATGACATCATTATTACATCATTACTGAAGTCATTAACACACCAAAACTAAAAACTTTATTTTTTTACTATTCACCGAAAAATCAACTGTTTCAGAAAAATTCCCAAAATTCACCATAACCATTTAACGATGTGTAGAATTCAAAAATTATGTCCATTTTTTTAAAAAAAATTTCTAAAGACTTTTAATTTTATTTTTAAATAAAACCACACTTAATTCAGAAATTAATTATTTAAAAACTATAACTTCTTTTATATTACATTGAAAAATTAATCAAGGTGTCATTATCTTAAATCCTTAATAAACTAAAATAATAATAAAATTTACTATTCATTAGTGTCATATTACTGTTCATATTACAATTCATAAGGGTATGTTACTATTCATCAAAAAAGTCGGGTCCAATAGACTATAAATAAATACGGAAGACAGTTGTAGAAGACCATTTTTCAAAATTCAAAACATATAAGAAGTAAAATAACATTTAAATGATATTTATAAATATCTACATTAAATCAAATTTCCATGCATTTGTATTTATTTTTAGAAAAACTTGGGGTGCTATATTATCCCCACCTTCGAGAAATTGTGTCCTCACAATTTAATTTTCTTATCAAACAAGTGAGGGTAATTTTTCCTCATAGAATTTTTAGACTACCATATTTCTTCTTCAACCATATGGTTTATCCACAAAACCTTTACCTAGTGGATTTCCATATTCCTAAATACTTGTTCCCTTCGATCAAAAATTTGAACTGGTTTCTCTTCATAAGTAAGGTTCTCTTCCAACTGAACTGCTTCTGGGCTCAAGACATGTAACACCCCGAGATTTTATGATAAGTATTCTTTTTAATTTATTTGATGTCATGTGTTTTATGCTACACCATGATTATCTTGTGCTATACGCAACACCGTATTAGCTTGCAGTATACACAACACAATTCTTGGACCGTGTTATACAAAATTTCAAGTTCCTTTGATAGAAGTTATTCTATGCAACATTTATTGTATATATATATATATATATTCAATGTATAAATAAAGTATGGTTGGATTTTGTTATATGAAACAACAAATGAGTCTTGAAGTAAACGCAACCCTGATTTGGCTTTCATTACACACAATCGTGACCTTCCTCGATAGCGTGTGTTGTACGCAATATCAAGTTTCACTAAACAACGTTATATGGTTATAATATTATCACGAACTACCCGTTATGAATAGTATTAACCACATTATTAATTTTATAAAATTATTATTCATCTTATAAATTTTATAAAACATTTTATGTGAAAAAAATAATTTTTTCGGGTAAAATAAGTATTTTTAAAAAAATGCAGTTTTGCCGCCTTTTAATGGCACACCCACTTTAAATCTAGTTTTTGACATGTTAATAAGTTCAATTTTACAAGGTAAAATTATTATATGGAATAATTATATAAAAGTTTACCTTGGATAAAATTTTCATGCTATTCTGATAACTTTCATATTTTAATGAATAGTAAAAACGTGCTATATTTTAATTAAAAACAACTATTTTCATCGTAATAATTAATGTGGTTAAATTATAATATTTAATGGTATTAAAGTATAAATAGAATATATTTTTACCATTTAATATAATTTATGTCATTATCATTGATTTTACCTTGAATTCGTAGGTTAAATCAATTCAATTTTTTGTAATGTTTTAAACAAAAACCCGTTTTCATTCGACAACAGGATTAATTTTAATTTAATTTCTACAACTTCTGTGTATTTAATTTGGAAAAATGGATTCCATATTTGGAATCAGTGGTTCCAAATTATATTAATATACTACTTTTTATTTTTGGGCATTATGAATAGTAACTACATTAAATTTTATTTACCATAGTTAAAGGTAAATCGGGTAATTAAGGGTAAATATAAGATTATAAAATTACGCTAACACCTGCTAAAATCATATTGGATGACTAAAATTAGATCCATATCACCTAAGGGTAGGATTATAATCATTTAATGGACTTTTTTCCATGAAAATCACTTAATTATTATTAAAACCAAAGAAAGTGACAACATGTCACTCTCTTAAATCTTATAAGTATATTAATTTTAATTTAGTGATAAACTTCATGAAACTTCGAACATGAATAGTCTAAAGAAAGAAAATGAAATTATCTACATCATATGAATTTATTTACAATTTTTAGGGATTAAATAATTATCATTAATTGTGAAACAATAGTGATGCAAAAATTGTTTATCTAGTGAAAAATCAAGAATATAGTTTTTATTAAACTAATAGTGACCATCAAAGGCACCAAACCCTGACCAAACTTATTGGTAATGTACATTTAAACCATAATCATCCAATGGTATACTATTTGACCATTTGGAGCCTTATAAAAGGGATTATGACACTTATATTATTTTATTTAAAATGATGCCAAAGTTGTCACCTTCATAATTTAATAAATATAACAATTTACATATTGTGATTTTAAGATTATAAATTAGGGTAATAGTATTATTGTGAAATTTAATAGATTTCTATTCATCATTGTATTTTATTTTTAATTTTAATGCTACAAATTAGTATATTAAATAATTATACAAAAATGATGTAGTAATTATTTTATTAAGAGATAAACCAAATAAATGGTTTTAAAAATAAATAAATAAATATTATATGAACTATTTAGTGTGCTCCAATAATTTTCTAGATAAATATGACCTTTTATAAATCTTTTAATGCTTTTAGTTAGAACATATCTGCTGTATATATTTTATTTAAATTCAAATAAAAGAATAGTGTCAAAATTGACACTATTGTTATCTTATAAAAATAACATATTATAAAAATGTTTAAAAATCACAAAAATATTTAAAAATTACAAATTTAAATTTATATGGTATAATATGTTATAAAGAATCCATGTATGGAAAATTCACAATAAATAAGTAAATATTTGTTATAATTTATAATTTATAATTTTATTACCACAAATAAAATTAAATTGATTAAATAAAGATAAATAAAGTTGATAATGTTTAAAATCAATTCCTAACATGTCTAAATTTTATTTTTTGATGATATTACAACCCTATATCATATAATATTCTAATATGAGTCATTTTTAGAGGTTTTTAAGTGGGATAAAATTTATTAAAAATTAATATTTTTAAGATTTCCAAAGGTGCCCCTCTTCTCCCTTATAAAAGGGCACCTCATCCCTATCTTCCTCACACCAATTTGAGCCTTTAAGCTCGGACAAAACCTACCCATTTCCCTTATAAACTTCCCTAGAAACATCCTAGAGGTCCTGGTATTCTTCAAAGACCAATTTCAGTACCATAAGAGGAGGAATCAAAGTGGCGTGTCAAAGAAGAGGTAATATCCGTTACCGATTCTTTCAATTTCCATTCTTCTTCAACTTATTCTCCTTTATTTGTTTCATTATTAAGTAATAACATCAGTATCCCTCATATATTTATATGTTATTATAAATATGAAACAACCCTATTTCTCCTTCTATCCATCCTACGAAAACAAAATCACCGCGCGTGCGTACGTACGGAATACTGTCTCCACGCCGTGGTGTAATTTGTTTTTCCACCAACACCTTACATGGATGGGTATAATGGTGTAAAGAATAACTATATATGGTTATTATAACATCATACTTATTATGATATATTATACCATCCACTGCAATTCTATAATTATGGTAACGATATCATCGCTCGTGCATACGTACGGACTACCGTCTCCACGATGCGATGAGATTCATTCTCCATGATTAACCATACAAGAATGATCATAATGTTTATATAATGAATAATAATGAAATATATGAAATAATAATGCTCTTGGATTTATTTATATATATATATATGCATGTCATCTATTTAGTTTCATTCAATTCAATAAGGAAACGAAAACAGCGTTCATACGTACGTACGACCTACCGTCTCCATGAACGGTGTATTTAATTCCCTTTATCGATCTATAAGATATATGTATATGATGAATATATATTATATATAAAACATATTTTACATTCTGGAATTATTTAAATCTGGATATAAGTAATAATATCAAGAAACAACAAGTCGAAACACATACGATAAATGAAATAATTTTACCCAAAATGCTAATTTAACATGAAATTTATAAAAGAACGGGTAATATAAAGTCATAAGTGAAACATATATGATATCATAACAATGAATAAGATTATTTAATAAGTCAATGAAATTATTTAAATCATTATACAGGAGGTTCAGATCCATACGAAGCATATCAAACCTAAGGTAAGGGATATCTTTTCCAATCTCGTTTTTATCCGAGATTGTTTATTCGTAAGTATTTACTGGGGTTCTTTCTATCATCCATGTACATGTTTTATAAAAGTGTTTTCATGTATGTTTAAAGTCATTTTTACCCATTTTCTACTTTTACTACATGGTATATAAGAAATATTTCTTTTTTTTACGTTACGAGGTACTATTTTGACTTTTCCGACAAAAGTACAGGGAGAATGTTATTTTTAACTTATACGACGTGAACGAATTTTTATGGATTTATAAAGCCTTATTTTAATGAATCTTCCTTAAAAATATTTCATTACTATTTTCAACAAAAACCTTTTCTTCTAAAATTTCATGACATTTTGTGAAAAGAAAATGATTTTGAAGAAAAAGGATATTTTCCTCAAGAATTCATTTCAAGTGTTTTATCAAAACCATTTTCATCTAAGATGACATTATTTCACATGTGTATGTTTCAAGTATCATGTCTCTATGATTTACATTGTTTCACTTTTCTTATTATGAAATTATATCCATTTCTTTTATATGGATTTTGTGATGATGGTATGATGTTTATTAAACCCATTTTATTTATTGGGTTATTATGAATGATGTATGTTTATTTTGTTGCACAAGTAAGAATTATTTCATTATGAGATGGTGGGTCCTATATCTCCCTCCAATGCATTGGGTAAATATTTATATCTCATGAGATAGACATGTCTGGAATGGCAAGTTAAACCTGTTTAGTAGTACAGGACTGGAATGAGGAGTGAACTCGATTCAGAAAGGGACTTTGTCCACTAAGATGGTCTTGGCAGCAATGCCTTGGCTACTATGGAAATAATATCATGTTATTAATGGTTTCCACAATTACATGTTTTATTATAATGCTATTTTATCATGATTGTTGTTCCCTTATGATATATTCCTTACGTACTTCCAAGATTCATGTCTTTGCTCAAGATTTTGATGTTTAGATTTTATGTTCAAGTTTTTGCATTCAAATGTTTATGGATTGTTTTATGTTCTCTATGATTACCTTTACTGGGCATTTGAGCTCACCCATTTTATGTTTTCTTTTCTCGAGGATATAAATAAATGTTTTAGGTTAGAAAAAAGGGGATGATCTTTATTGGGAGATTTTGAATATCTTTCACCATGATTATGAGATTTTATTCCGAATTTCTAAAGACAAAAAAGTATTACGGTCCTTGTGCGTCTGTTTTTGTTATGTATTAAGTATTCAGAAAAAGTAATGTAATGTCCATGTACGTCAAGCTTCAGGTCTCTACATTTGGTATCAGAGGAAAGTTATAGTCAACCTTTAGAAACCAGGATGTGAAAACATTAGTGAGATACCTAGAGATATTTCTAAAGTATATCTAAGGATGTCCCTAAGGAAAAGAATACGTATAGGATATAGTCCTAGAACTACAGTAACAATCTTAGAAGTTAACCTAAGATGTTAGATATTGAGGTTAATCCTCCTTTACTATGTTGTTTTCCCTAGCATGTTCTTTTCCTCTCACACTATTCTTTTTCAGTTTTAGAAAATGGCTAGAAACAGGAAGATTCACGATAATGGAGGATATGAAGGAAAATGGAATGATATTATTCATGGGCAACCAAAGGAAATGGAATTTGGAAGTCCACACATCATTATTATGCCTAATTAGAAATCTCATAATATGATCAATAATCTCGACTTTGGTAAGTTTCCCGACTCAGATAATAATAGAAAGATGGAGTTTCATGATGATCATAGAGGAAAGAAATTTCATTTTCCCTCTTGTAAATCATGTGGGAAGAGGCATTAGGGAGATTATTTCAAAGGAACTAGAAGATGCTTTGGGTGTGGAAAAGAAGGACACAAAGCTAATAAGTGCAATGGAAAAGGTTAAGCTAACACCATGGACAAGGATAATGGTATTGCTACGACATCAACAATGATTAGATGTTTTAAATGTGGAATGTATGGGCATTATACAAACCAATGCCCTAAGGGAAAATCTCATGAAGAGAATCAGCATGGTCATATGAGTAGTATTTATGTGTATGATGATGAAGAGACTACAAATGAAATATGAGATAAAAGAAATGATGAAGCTCAGTCAGTGGTTTATGAAGTTAGTGGAATGATTGTATGTTTATAAAGATTAATGTATGGTACTATGGAATACATAATCATCTAAGGATTGTTATACTATTGTTTTTCCTAAAGTATTTGAAAGTATATGTTGAATGGTACCGGTAACCATGGAAGGTTATTCAGATATTTTTGGAAAGTAGATGATATGCGCATAATGAAGGTATAAGAAGATAATGAGATGTTTGATTCTATTCATGAGCTCAGGACTGATATAAGTACTAAGTGATATTATGGTTTGATTATATAGATTTTTTTTGGATTTTGGTATCTGGAAAGAGTTACCTTTTGATAGTATTCATGTTCTCACTAAGGTTATATGTTAATTTATGTTTCAAGAGAATATATGACTAAGGTATTCATGTGTTTGTAATGCAACCAACAAGATATATCTTATGATATATGTGGGATAAATTCTTGTATTCACTTTCTTGGTAGATAAAATTTCTAGTAATTGTTTTCTTTATACTATGATATTGGACCGAAGTATTTTAGATAAGCATAAATATTAGAATGGATTAAGGTGGACTTAAGTTAGTATTGTTTAAGGATAGAATTTTTTTAGATATTATTGATGGGATATTATAGTAATGTAGTTTTAGAAAAAGGAAAACCTGCAGGACAGGCGATAGCCCATGGCGTCGGATAAGGCTGTGGGAATCGAACCCACAACCGAAGTGAGAATGGCCTTTATCACCTACCACTGGCCTACAAGAAGTCCCTGGTTAGTAGAAACTAGTTTTATTTTATTAAGCGGTATGATATATAAAGTATAAGTTCATTTTTGGAATCTTATACGATTAACCTCACCATAGATGGACTTATGTATATTTGATAACTTTTATTAACCTTTTGTTTGAAAAAAATGGAATGACCCATCATTATATCACATGATCTGTTAACACTTCACGAATAACAAATTCAAATTCATTTCTATAAGAAATTAAGTAGAAATTTTTCAAATCACGAACTACAGTGAGATTGTACCAAAATCAAGTAAGTATTTCTTCTAATTCAAAATTTTCAACCTTAGGGAAATGATATTGAAAACCAAAACTTTTTTCATAGTTCTCTTATATCCGATGAAATTGATGGTACCTTATATCATCACAAATATACGGCTTTGTGATTTTTGTATTTTTCATAGCCATGCTCTCTACCACTATCCATCAGAACTTGATGGTTAGATTTCTCCTCCATATCCTTATTTTCACCTATGATCTCCTATGTGGAGAACTAGTGATGAGTTAATTTGGGTAAAAGTTATGTTTCATACAACATTTTTTAAAATTAAGTTTTAGCATTCCTTTTTACGATGTGGGTTTCTATGAAAGAAATTCTCAAGTAACAAACCATTTATAACCCCGACGAATTTCGAGGGCAAAATTCATTTTAAGGGGGGTAGAATGTAACACCCCAAGATTTTATGATAATTATTCTTTTTAATTTATTTTATGTCATGTGTTTTATGCTACACCATTATTATCTTGTGCTATACGCAACACCATATTAGCTTGCAGTATACGCAACACAATTCTTGGATCGTGTCATACACAATTTCAAGTTCATTTGATAGAAGTTATTCTACGCAACATTGAGTGTATATATATATATATATATTCAATGTATAAATGAAATATGGTTGGATTTTTTTATACGCAATAACAAAGGAGTCTTGCAATACATGCAACCCTGACTTGCCTTTCATTACACGCAATCATGACCTTCCTCGATAGCGTGTGTTGTACGCAATACCGAGTTTTACTAAACAACGTTATATGGTTATAATATTATCACTAACTACCCGTTATGAATATTATTATTATTCATCTTATTTATTTTTTAAAACATTTTATGTGAACAAAATAAATTTTTTGGGTAAAATAAGTATTTTTCAAAAAATGCAATTTTGCCGCCTTTTGATGGCGCACCCACATTAAATCTAGTTTTGAAATGTTTATAAGTTAAATTTTACAAAGTAAAATTATTCTTTGGAATAAGGATATAAAATTTTACCTTGGATAAAATTTTCATGTTATTCTGATAACTTTCATATTTTAATGAACAGTAAAAACACGCTATATTTTAATTAAAAACAACTTTTTTCATCAAAATAATTTATGTGGTTAAATTATAATACTGAATGGTATTAAAGTATAAATAGAATATATTTTTACCATTTAATATAATTTATGTCATTATAATTTATTTTACCTTTAATTCGTAGGTTAAATCAATTCAATCTTTTGTAATGTTTTAAACAAAAACCCGTTTTCTTTCGACATCGGGATTAAGTTTAATTTAATTTCTGCAACTTCTATGTATTGAATTTGAAAAAATTTATTCCATATTTGGAATCAGTGGTTCCAAATTATATTAATAGACTACTTTTTATTTTTGGGCATTATGAATACTAACTACGGTAAATTTTATTTACCATAGTTAAAGGTAAATCGGGTAATTAAGGGTAAATATAAGATTATAAAATTACCATAACACCTGACAAAATACTATTGGATGACTAAAAGTAGATACATATCACCTAAGGGTCATATTAGAATCATTTAATGGCATTTTTTCCATGAAAATAACTTAATTATTATTAAAACCAAAGAAAGTGACAACATGTCACTCTCTTAAATCTTATAACTATATTAATTTTAATTTAGTGATAAACTTCATGAAACATAGAAAATGAATAGTCTCCAGAAATCTAATGAAATTATCTACATTATATGAATTTATTTGAAATTTTTAAGGATTAAATAATAATAATTAATTGTGACACAATAGTGATGCAGAAATTGTTTAACTAGTGAAAAATGAAGAATATAGTTTTTATTAAACTAATAGTGACCATAAAAGGCACAAAACCCTGACCAAAACTTATTGGACATGTAAATGTAAACCATAAACATCCAATGGTAGAATATTTGACCATTTGGAGCCCTATAAAAGAGATTATGACACTTAACTTATTTTATTTTAAATGATTCCAAAGTTGTCACCTTTATAATTTAATAAATATAACAATTTAAATATTGTGATTTTAAGATGATAAATTAGAGTAAAAGAATAATTGTGAAATTTAATAGATTTATATTCATCATAGGATTTTATTTTTAATTTTTATGCAACAAATATGTATATTAAATAAATATACAAAAATGATGTAGTAATTATTTCATTAAGAGATAAACCAAAGAAATGGTTTTAAAAATAATAAAATATTTATTATATGAACTATTTAATGTGCTGAAATAATTTTATAGATACATATGATCTTTTATGAATCTATTTAAGCTTTTAGTTTGAACATATATTTTGTATATATTTTATTTAAATTCAAATGAATGAATAGTGTCAAAATTGACAGTATTGTTATTTTATAAACATAACATATTATAAATTTGTTTAAAAATCACAAAAATATTTAACAATTTTAAATTTAAATTTATATTGTATAATATTTTATAAATTATACAATTATGGATAATTCACAATAAATAAGTAATTATTTTTTATAATTTAAAATTTGTAATGTTATTACCAAAAATAAATTTAAATTGATTAAATAAGGATAAATCAAGTTGATAATGATTAAAATAAATTCCTAACATGTCTAAATTTTATTGGATGATGATATGAAAACCCTATCTCATCTAATATTCGAATATTAGTCATTTTTGGAGGTTTTTAAGTGGGGTTAAATTTATTATAAATTAATATTTTTAAGATTTCCAAAGGTGCCCCTCTTCTCCCTTATAAAAGGGCACCTCCTCCCTCTCTTCCTCACACCAATTTGAGAATTTAAGCTCGGCCAAAACCTACCCATTTCCCTTAACAACTTCCTTAGAAACATAATAGAGATCCTAGTCTTCTTCAAAGACCAATTTTAGTACCCTAAGAGGAGGATTCAAAGAGGCATGTCAAAGAAGAGGTAATATCTGTTACCGATTCATTTAATTTTCTTTCTTCTTCAACTTATTCTTCTTTAGTTGTTTCATTATTAAGTAATAACATCAGTATCCATAATATACTTATATGTTATTATAAATATGAAACAACCCTATTTCATCTTTTATCCATCCTATAGAAAACAAAATCACCGCGTGTGCGTACATACGGAATACCATCTTCATGCCATGGTGTAATATGTTTTTACACCAACACCTTACATGGATGGGTATAATGGTGTAAATAATAACTATATATGGTTATTATAACATCATACTGATGCTGATATATTATACCATCCTCTCCAATTCTATAATTATGGGAACGATATCATGGCTCGTGCGTACGTACGGACTACCGTCTCCAAGACGCGATGAGATTCATTCTCCATGATTAACCATACATGAATGATAATAATGTTTATATAATGAATAATAATGAAGTATATGAAATAATAATCCCACTGGATTTATTTATATATATATATATGTATGTCATCTATTTAGTTTCATTCAATTCAATAAGGAAACGAAAACTGTGTTCATGCGTACGTACTGCCTACCGTCTCCATTAACGGTGTATTTAATTCCTTTTATCGATCTATAATATATATGTATATGATGAATATATATTACATTTAATTCATGTTTTAAATTCTTTAATTATGTAAATCAGGATATAAGTAATAATATCATGAAATGACATGTTGAAACACATACGATAAATGAAATGATTTTACCCAAAACGCTACTTTAACATGGAATTTACAAAAGAACGGGTAATATAAAGTCATAAGTGAAATATATATGATATCATAACAATGAATATGATTATGTATTAAGTCAATGATATTATTTAAATCATTATACCGGAGATTCAGATCCATACGAAGCTTATCGGACCTAAGGTAAGGGAGAACTTTTCCAATCTCGTTTTTATCCGAGATTGTTTATTCGTAAGTATTTACTGGGGTTACTTCTAGCATCCATGTCCATGTTTTATAAAATTATTTTAATGTATGTTTAAAGTCATTTTTACCCATTTTTTACTTTTACTACATGGTATGTAAGGAATCATTCTTTTTATTACGTTACGAGGTACTTTTTTGACTTTTCCGACAAAAGTACAGGGAGAATGTTATTTTTAACTTATACGGCGTGAACAGATTTTTATGGTTTTATAAAGCCTTATTTTAATGATTATTCCTTCAAAATATTTCATGAATATTTTCAAAAAAAAACCTTTTCTTCTAAAATTGCATGACATTTTGTGAAAAGAAAATGATTTTGAAAAAAAAAGGATATTTTCCTCAAGGATTCATTTCAAGTGTTTTATCAAAACCATTTTCATCTAAGATGACATTATTTCACATGTGTATGTTTCAAGTATCATGTCTCTATGATTTACATTGTTTTACTTTTCTTATTATGAAATGATATCCATTTCTTTTATATGGATTATGTGATGATGGGATGATGTTTATGAAACCCAATTTATTTATTGGGTTATTATGAATGATGTATGTTTATTTTGTGGCACAAGTAAGAATGATTTCATTATGATATGGGTGATACCTATATCTCCCTCAAATGCATTGGGTAAAGATTTATATCTCATGAGATAGACATGGATGGAATGAAAAGTTAAACCGATTCAGTAATACAGGACTGGAACGAGGAGTGAACTCGATTCAGAAAGGGACATTGTCCACTAACATGGTATTGGAAACAATGCCTTGGCTACTATAGAAATAATATCATGTGCTTAATGGTTGACACAATTACATGTTTTATTACAATGATATTTTATCATGATTGATGTTACCTTATGATATATGCCTTACATACATCCAAGATTCATGTATTTTCTCAAGATTTTGATGTTTAGATTTTATGTTCAAGATTTTGCATTCAAATGTTTATGGATTGTTTTATGTTATCTATGTTTACCCTTACTGGGCATTTGAGCTCAGCCATTTTATTTTTTCTTTTTCCTAGGATATAAATAAAGGTTTTAGGTAAGAAAAAAGGGGAAGATCTTTATTGGGAGATGTTGAAGATCTTTCACCACGATTAGGAGATTTTTTTCTATGTTTCCAAAGACACTAAACTATTACGGTCCTTGTGTGTCTGTTTTTGTTATGTATTAAGTATTCCCCAAAAGTAATGTTATGTCCATGTATGTTAAGATTTGGGTCTCTACAAGACATGTGATGAATCTGGAACATACTTTCTCAACATCGAAACCTGAAAAACATTGTCTACCTAAGAAAAACTCAGAGGCAATGCTACTCGGTATGCCACTACTCCCTCTTTCTCCAAGATTTCAAAAGGACTGATGAACAGTGGACTTAGCTTCCCTTTTTTTTACCAAAACGTATCAAACTTTTCCAACGAAAGATTTTACGGAATACATGGTCACTTACCTCAAAAGAGAAGTCTTATCTTCTATTAACTGCATAACTTTTCTACTTGTTCTGAGATTTCCTCATGTGATGTTGGATCATCCTCAATTTATTCGCCACTTATTCTACTAATTATAGCCCCATAAACATTCATTAACCAACTTCATTCAAAAACACTTGAGCCCGACACCGCTTCCCATACAAGGCCTCAAATGGTGTCATCTGAATACTTGAATGGAAACTATTATTATAAGAAAACTCATCAAAATAAAGACGTTGATCCCAACTTTCCTGATAGTCCATTGAACAAGCTCGAAGAAAATCCTCCAAAGTTTGAATCATTCGTTCTGACTGCCCATCTGATTGAATATTAAAATCTGTACTCAAATTTAACTCTATACCCAATGTCTTCTGAAGTCTCGTCCAAAAGATAGAAGTGAACCTATGATCTCGTTCAGATACAAAAGAAAGGGGAACTCCATGTAACCTGACAACCTTCTTGAGGTACAATTGAGGAAGACGATCCAAAGACATTACACCTCTAATAGAATGAAAATGTGCATACTTTGTTAACCTATCAACAATAACCCAAACCACATAGTTACCTAAAGAAGTATTTGGTAGTCCCAACACAGAGTCCATGGATACATTATCCCATTTCCACTCTGGCACTAGAAAAGGCTGAAGCATCCCCTTCGGTAACTTCCACTCTGCTTTAACCTATTGACATTTCAAAAATTTCATGATAAAATCAGCAATATCTCTTTTCATTCCATTGCACCAATAATACTCTCGATGGTCTCTGTACATCTTAGTACTGCCATGGTGAACTAAAAATGGGGAAACTAAGAGCTTCAAAGAACAACTCTTTCTTTAACTGGGAATCAGAAGGCACACACAACCATTTACCAAATCTCAAAACACATACATTATCAAGATTAAATTCTTGAAACATAGCCATTTTAACCAATTGTACTTTTTTCAGTAGCTCATGGTCTTTTTTCTTTGCTTGCATAATTCTGTCTAACAAAGACAATTGCACTGAATACTGAAACAAAACAGAGGTATTTTCAACCCTAATAACTTCTAAGACAAAATTTTTCAAATCATTAATCTATGGATCATGTTCCAAATGTATCATGGTTAATGATGCATGATGTTTCTGACTCAAGGAATCCGCCACTTTATTTTCTTTTCTAGGATAGTAATTGATCATGCAGTAATAATACATTATCAGTTCAAGCCATATTCTCTACCTCATGTTTACTTCCTTTTGAGTGAATATATAATTCAGAATTTTATGGTCAGTATATATTTGAAATTTGGTTCCATATAAATTATGCCTCCAAATTTTCAAAGAAAAAACCATAGCTTTGAATTCCAAATCATGTGTGGGATAATTTAGCTCATGAGGTTTATGTTTTCTCTAATCATAGGCAATTACCTAATCATTCTGCATCAAGACACAACCATTTACCTTCAATGAAGCATCACTGTATATGATAAACTCACTATTTCAGGAAGGCAAGGCCAAAACAGAAGCATTCAACAATCACTTCTTTAGTTCCAAAAAACAAACATCACATTATTCTGTCTAAACAAATTTAAACCCTTTCCATGTTAACTTAGTTATCGAGCTAGATAATCGAGAAAAGTTCTTAACAAAAAGTCAGTAATATGCTGCTAATCCAAGAAAACTATGAATATTTATAACATTTGGGGGGTCTTGTCCATTCATCAACCACCTTTTTTTGGAAGTATCAACTGTTATTCCATCCTTATTTACAATTTACCCAAGAAAATAAATCTACGACAACCAAAAATTACACTTGATAGATTTTCAATACAGTTTCTTTTCCTTAAAAGTTTGTAAAACAACCCATATATGTTTTTCATGCTCCTAATTATTTTTATAAAATACCAGATTGTCATCAATAAATACAACCACAAACTTATCCAAGAACTCATGAAATAATCTATTTATAATATTAATGAATACATTAGACACATTAGTTAATCAAAAAAGAATATCAACAAATTGATAATTACCATATCTAGAATGAAAGGTTGTTTTCAGGATGTCATCCTCCTTCACCTTCAGCTGATGGTATTCAGATCTAAAGTCAATCATGGAAAAGTACTGAGCTCCCTGGAGCTGATCAAATAAGTCATCGATTTGAGGTAAAAGATACCTCTTTTGAATAGTGATGTTATTCAAAGCTCTAAAATTAATGCAATGTCTCATGGAACCATATTTCTTTTTAACATACAATATAGGGTCTCCCCATGGTGATGTGCTCAGACAAATGAAGCCTTTGTCAAAAAAATCCTGCAACTGAATTTTCAATTCCAAAAGTTCTATTGGAGCCATACGATATGGGGGTTTTAAAATTGGATTAGCATAAAAAACTAAGTCAATAGTGAATTTGACTTCTCAATCAGGTTTGACACAATGTAACTCATCCGGAAAATTGTCAAGGTATTCATTTACCACTGGCACACCATTAATTTGAATAGTTCCCTTATTTTCAACAATATGATCAAGATAACATTCATTTCCATATTTCAATAGTTTCTCATATTCTTGATATGTTATCAATTGTATGGGTTATTTAATTTATAAAAACAGAAAATATTTTTGAAAAACAACTTCTTTAGATCTACAATCAATCATTGCATGATAAACAGAAATGCAATCCATTCCCAGAATAACATCATACTCGACTAAGGGTAAAACAACAAGGTTTTTAGGTAATGTCCTTCCACAAACCACAATATAAATATTCTTATAATTCATATTTTATATAATATTTCTCCCGTGTTGTTTTAACAACAAGTTCAGGTCTCATTTATTGAGGTGAAATTTCCAATTAACCAGAAAATTTATCTGAGATGAAGGAATGTGTAGACCCCATATCAAAAAAAAACTTTACAAAAATATGAGTGAACAAACAATGTACCTGATTCAATTTCATTGGATGTCTTGAGATCTTCTGACGTAGTTGCAAAGGATCTCACTACACCTTTCTTCTTGTAGTATGGATTCTTTGTATCATTAGGATCTCTATTTGTGTAGGTATTTTCATAATGAACCATTTCAGCACATTTAAAATAGTTTACAGTCTACTTATCAAGATTATTCTTTGGATCATTTTGGTTACAATCTCGAAACATATGCCCAAACTTACCACATTTAAAACACTTCATAGTTTTTCTAATACATTCCCCGGGGTGTTTCTTGCCACATTTTTTATGAACTAGAAATTGGATTTTCTTACCTTAAGATTTCTTGGGTTGACTCTTACCCATTTCATTCCATTTGAACCACTTCTTCTCTTTGTTTCCAAAATGCACATGATCATCAGAAACCCCCATATCTACCCTCTTAGCACATTGGAAAATTTTCTCAGAACATTTTAATTCACGGGAGGCCAATGCCCTTCGATACCTTGGATTCAATCCTGAGTAAAAGTGGTTGATTTGATATCAAGATCCAGAATAAGAATTGGAGCACACCTCACTAGTCGGGTGAAGTTTTATTCATACACAACCACTGAATCTTCCTCCTTCTATTTCAATTCAAGGAATTTCTTCCCCATTCTATGTCGCACCACCTTAGGAAAATATTTTTCAAGGAAAAGACTTTTAAATTAATCCCACTCTATGGCATAAAAATCCTCTCTAGCCAAAATATTCCATACCATTGAAAACCACTGATTAGCTTCCTATTCAAAATGATAAATAGAAATACTTACCTTTTGATTGTCTAAACATACCATAACATCAAATATCTTTTCAAGGGATTTGATCAATCCTTCAGATGCTACTGGGTTAGAAGATCCATTGAATGCAGGAGGGTGTTGTCTCATAAAATGTTCCACTATTGTCATGTTCTGTTGTGGTACCTCTATTGGTTCTCTTTCATGGATGCCACAACCATTTATTTCCTACCGTAACTGAGCCATTACTTTCACAAAATACTCGGTTCAAATCCCTACCATTCCAGGCTTTAAATTTGGAAGGATTTCATTATGTAAGTGCCTCACCTCTTCATCATCCCTGTTCCTTTTGCAGAAGACCATTCTGAAAAAACATATATTAAATGAAGAAACATGGTAATATATAAAGGCTAAAAAAATTCAAATTAATAATTGAGTAAAAATCATTTACGGTATTCTTTTAACATCACCCTAAGCCCTAAAGGTATCTAAATCATACTCTGATACCAACTATAAGGACTCGACCTTATTACATTTATTAATCTTGAATTTAGTCAAGAATTAACTTCCTTTTTACATTGAGTGTCTTTTCAAGTTAAGAGCTTTATAGAATTAGGAAAATACATCCATAACATTACACATTGTTATAGAGTGGATACCATAAAAACAGTTACCATTTTTTTCAAATTATAAAACATTAAAACATAAAACATGACTCCTTGAAAATTCATCAACATTTCATGTGGATTATTTCTTTGTCATACAGATCCATTAACCTATGAAAATCACTTAAAATAATGGATGGGCACAAGAAATTAGTAAGGGATATAAAAATAAGGGAAGAACACATTAGTCATACGAAATCATTTCAAAATAAATACTTATCACCTTTATATATATATACTAAATTTGGGAAACGTGAGATTTTCACAATACATAATAACATAATTATAATCATAAAGGTATCTTTGGACATTATTTACATAATATTGTAACCCTCTCGGCTACCTTATAATTTGTAACTCTCAAGGATACCTTACAATTTGTGTAACCATCGCAGTTACACATGGAGTAACCATATGGCCGACCTCCAACTTACACATAACCAATGCATTGGAGAGAAACATAGGTCCCACCCTTCATCATAAAAAATTCCCAATAACCAGAACACAATCATACAAAATGAATAATTCTATAAACACATTTCTTTTGAATTTGGTAAAACATAATTTTAAAAGAGGATTTTAAAAGAAAAGACCCTTATAAATATCATACAATATAAGAGAGACTTAATAGAGTTGATGGAATATGTATATAAAATGTAAATATAAATAAATTAAAATAATATAAGAAAAACCCATCACCCAATAAATTTTAATACAATATAAATAATGGTGTAGAAGGTTAGCCCATAGAATAGAAGTCGAGTTAAGAATTCCCTTACATCGGGTTTGTCTTACTTTAAACTTGTTTAAACTTTCTGTATAATGGTTAAAAGAGTGTTATTAGTATTTTACCGAAATATTTTCATGTTTATAACATCTTATATTATCATTTCATAACATCAATTAACCCTTTAATTGTTAATATTTTTCTCCTGGAACTGTTTTTGGGTGAGTTCTTTACATGATTTCCATAATTGGTTCATGGTGGATGTTCATGTCGATTGGAAGTGAAACTACATAATTGGAATGGAGTAGTATTTACATATATCTAGTAACATAAATTATACCATTTATCATTTTTAATTATTACATGAGGATGATTCATATGATAAAACATTAATGATGTTCGTTTAGATCTTTTTAGTGGGGTTTTTGCTAATAATGACCTTATTTTGTCTTATAAATTAAAACCATGTTTACAAAATAATTAAAGAACCATGTATGTGAAATAATACATATATTATAACTTGATTAAACCATAAAATTGGTTTCATTACCATACTTTAAAGAGTTAATGAAAATTGAAATCACATCATCCACTTTGTCGGTAATTCGACACATCACAAACAATGTTTTTATTCCTTGAATAAGTGGAAGAGGAGAAAAATAATGATGGATAATTTTCCATGTACATGAAAACATCCAGAATATACATTATTTCTGGAGATTTCATGACTCTTGGGTAAGAATAGATGCAGAAATAATGATAAAGGAAGTCAAAATAAAAGAATAATTGAGAAATCTCTTACAAATATTTGGCAGCCTAACGGCTACGCAACGTGGTTTTAGATAATTTTAAAAATAAAGGGGACAAGGGTCACGAATCCAGAAATGAATAATATTATAGATTAGATCATGAATAAGAAGGAAATAAGAAAATGTTATAGAAACTTTAAAGTTATACCACATAAAATATAACTTGAATGGAAAAAAGAGAAATTGAAAATTTTCATACCTTGCCATGCAACCCTTAGAACATAAAGTTTGGGACCTTGGTGGCTCGAGGAAACCTTGGGGGGACTACTAGAAAATTAAGGAAGCCAGATAATAGTTGAGGAGGAATTGGGTATGAAGTTAATGAAGGAATGGGTTGGTATTTATAAGAAAAGTAAGGGAATATTTTAGTAATTTCCAAGGGACATCTCATGAGTGGTATTTGAAAAACCATGGGCCTGCCCATGGTATTGGGCCATGGTATAAGCCACTTGAGAAAATTAAAATCTTATTTAACTATACACAAGTCTACCAGATTTATGACATCATTATTACATCTTTACTGAAGTCATTAACAGACTGAAACTAAAAATTGTTTTTTATTATTCACCGAAAAATCAACCATTTCAGAAAAATTCCCAAAATTCACTCTAAACATTTAATGACATGTATAATTCAAAAATGAAGTCCATTTTTTAAAAATAATTTTGTTAATATTTTAAATTTTATTTTTAAATAAAATAATTCTTAAATCACAAATTAATTATTTAAAACTATAGCTGCTTTTATATCAAATTGAAAAATTAATCAAAATGTCATTATCTTAAATCCTTAAGAAAATAAAATAAAAATAAAATTTACTATTCATTAGGATCATAATACTATTCCTAAGGGTATGTTACTATTCACCAAATAAAACAAGTTGGTTTCAATAGAATTTAAATAACATACTGAACACAATTATAGAAGACCATTTTTCAAAATTCGAAACATATAAGAAAAAAAAATTATTTTTAAAGGATGTTTATAAATATCCTATATAAAACTATGTTCCATGCATTTCTATTTATTATTAGAAAAACGTGGGGTGTTACATTGATGATTCTGAATTTTGAGTTACGGACATGACTCAAACTCTTGCTACCAATGAACCCTATGTAATGGAATCAATGAAGAAATGAGTTTTTTTATGTCAAAGATCATATTTGACCTAAATTTGGTGTAATTGTTGAAGAAATTACCTGTAATATTTTTTATGATGGTATTTATGGAATTGACACCATCAATAATTCCATTAGATCTAATCCATTTGTTACATATGATGACTCAAATAGCTCAATTGATAGAGTTTATTGTGAACCTAAAGTTGTAGTGGGAAATATATAGAATCATCAATCCTTGTTCTTAGTAATTTTGTTTTAGCTAGAATTTGGTTATTAAGGTTCATGCTATTCAAAGTGATATAATATTGATTACAGATATTTTTTATCTGAATTTACCTTAATGTTAATTTTAAATATTTATTGGTTGTAGTTTTATTTGACTTTCATTTTCTATTATATTCAATCCTATAGAACTAAACACAACTAAAATAATTAAATTAGACTGAAAATCAGTAGTGATTGAATTGGACATACTAAACATATTTATATGAAAATCTAAACAAATAAAAATAATAACCTAACAGAAAATAGATAAATTACCTAACAGAAAATATGACCAAATGAACTAGGGCAAAGAAGTCATGTCTCATATTATTTGCCTTTTTGTTTACAATTAGTTATCCTTTACAAATTAATTCCATATTTTTTTTTTCAAATGAATGACATGTGTAATTCCCCGACCCCAGTTATTCAGAGTCGATGAATTATTACATAACATTGGCATGATAAAAAAAGTTCAAGTCTCGAAAGACCAATTAGTTTAGTAGCCTTGGAAACACTAGATACATTCATAAAGATTACATTACATCATAAAATGAAAACTACAATAACATAGTCTCCATAGTCCACACTCATATCCCCGCATACTATCCTTACAGGTCATTCATAAAAGAATTCTTCACATCCTAGGAAAAATAAAACATAGAAAGGGGTGAGGTCAGATGCCCAGTAAGGATAACAGTATAGTGGAAACTTTCATAAATAGGAACAAACATTTAAGGCAATGTATAACTAAAAAATTCCTTTTAAACATGAACTTCAACATAATATGGCAAAAATAAAATGAAATAATTTAATTTACTTATTCACATGGATATTTTACTAATCGAATAATCACATGCAATATCAATAACCACTTTCATAATGATGGAATGCATAATGCCAGACTATCATAACCACACAACCAAGGCCTCGTGCCAAGACTACAAATAATATTTTGTCAAGGCCTCATGGAAAGACACTATTTTGTCTCATGAGACCTACCAATGCATCAAGGAGCTATAGTGGGCTCCACCCATCACTTACTAAGTCCAATGCATTCCTTATATGAACAGGTTTAAACATAACATAAAAATTCTTATTAAAACTAGCATACGAAATGTAAATACTTTCTCCACAAACCATTAATGGTATAAAAATAACACATCCATAGTCAAACAAATCACAAAAACTTCAATAAAATATGGATGTTTTGTATCATAATAAATCAACTTCAAATAAACATAAAATCCATCAAAGGATGTTGACATTGATGAAATCAAAACTATTTGAGATAAATATGTTTCTTTTAAATCATTTAAAAGTCACATAATCCGAAAAGAAAACATTTAATTCAAAAATATTCTTATAATCTTTTAAGGGAAGCTTAACCGATTTTATAATGGTGAAAAATAGTCACACCTGTTGTATAAGTTAAAAAAGACACTCTTACCTTAATTCTGTCGAAAAGGTTAAAAAAGAAATTGTTTAAATACGACGAAAATATTCCTTTATAAACATATGATAAAAACTCAAGAAAGGGTATAACTGACATTAACCAATATTCTATAAAATATTAATAATTTTCTGAAATACATTTTTAAGAAACATGGATGTGGATGATAAAGATGTCTCAGTAGATAATTACATATAAACAAGCTCGGATAATGAAGAGATTGTGAAATAAACCCATACCATGTAACTTAACATGGTTGAGGGTAGGTTAACCTCTTGTATAATGGTGAAATAATTTTTATTAAATTATACAACAATCATATACATTAATATGATATCATATATGATCTTTTAACATTTACTTGTTAATAATATCTTAGTATTATCATCATTTCGGGTGTTAACTTACTCGTTTTATTTTATATATTTTGGTACATAAGCCATGTTTTTTATGGATAGTTTTTATATCATTCGTATCAATAATGATATCAAGTCCTCAAACATTATTTTTAATCATCAAACGAGTTATAATTGCATGGATACGATGGGGAATGAATCTCATCGTGTTTGTGGAGACGGTAGTCCGTACATACGCACAAGAGACAATATCATTATGTTGATATATAATTGGATAATATATCATATATAAAGAATCATTATCACATTATATTTATTATTTACATCAATTACATTTCATTATCCTACAAATCCAAATAATAATGTTTTTTAATAACAATTACACCATGACGTGGAAACGGTAAGCTGTACGTACACACGTATGGTGACATGCCATTCAAAGGATGGATAGAACACTAAATATGGTTTTACCATATTTACAATAACATCACATTATATAAAAGATACATGAGTTACTATTTTAGAAAGTAAATAACAAATAATAAAGATGTTGAAGAAGAAAGGAACTTGAAAAAGGGTGGTGAAAACATTACCTCTTCTTCAGGTTCTTCCTTTTGATTTGATCAAAAGGGCTCTTTAGGATGGATTTTTGATCAAACTAAGTCGTCTAGGTTGAATTGAGGGAATTTGAGAGAGTATTTGGGCAGGTTTTGGCAGAACCAATATTCTTTTAAGGTGTGAAGAATTGGTTATATGTGGTGTCCTTTTATAAGGGGGAGGAGGGGCTTTTTAGGAAAAACGTAAAGTATTAATTTATAATAAATTCATATTTGGTTTCTAATAGCTCAAAAGTGGATTATTAAAAGTCTATGGTGTGTATGGGTCTAAATTCATTCATCCAATAGATTTTAGACTTGTTTGGGTCATTATATTAACCTTATCTTTTAGTTTTAACTCTTAGTTAATTAGATTGACATTAACTATATCACTTTGTATTTTAATATTATATTGTTAATAAACTTACTATATTCATCCAAGAGACTCCCAAGTGGTCCAGTAATGATAAAACTATCATTATATAAGTCCTATGGCCAATATTTATATTTTTAGAAATAGAATATCAATTAATAATTTAATACTTGTTTTAAAAAACTCATTTATGACAATTTGACAATCTTTAATAATTGATTTTTGTTAAAGTCTTAACAACATTATTAATGAGAAAAAAAATTAATTTAAACAATCCTAACATGTCATATTAACCAAAAAAATTCTTTTACAGCATCAAAATATTCAAATTATATTTATTTTAACTTATATAATAACAATTATTTGAATCTTTCATTAATAAAGAAAAAAATGCATCATTATTGTGTCATAAATAAATTTAATTATTGAATGTATAAAAATTATAAATAAAATACCATTATGTAGAAAATATTTTTATCTTTCTAATGAATATTTATAGTCGAAAATATAACATATATAAGCCTATGTAAAAATTGTTTTGCTAAAAGATATATGCTTATGTATTTTTTGTATTTACTTTAGCTTAATTAATATAAAGTGACTTTATCACCTACAAGTGGATCCATTGGGTCCCAAAATAGACCCAAAGACTCCCATGGTTGGACATGTATCATCCAATAAGGATAGGACATGTTTTAGGGTAATTTATTATCATTATAATATTATTTTTTTACCCTTATTTACTGGATTTTACCCTTTAACCATGGTAAATAAAATATTTACCAAAGTAATTATTCAAAATGTATAAAAATAAAAGTTTCCTATTTAAAAAATTTGAAATCCTGATTCCAAATATGGAATCCATTTTTCCAAATTCAAAATATAGAATTGGCAGAAATTAATTTAAAATTAATTCCCACTGTCAAAACAAAAAGCGTGTTTTTAAGAAATAATAACTATCAAAACATTGACACTTGTTTATGTCCGGTTTAATTGTAAAATTATGTCCAATGAAAAAAAATGTATTAAATTGTAAAAATATATTCTAAATATACTTTAAAACCACTGAAATTCCTAATTTATCACTATTAATTATTTTTATTAAGAAAGTAGTTTTTAATTAAAATTTAGTAATTTTCACTATTCAAAAAAATATAAAAGTTTTCCGAAAAGTACCAAAATTTCACCCTATGCTAATTTTAATATTCCAAATCCCAAAATGAATTCCATTTTGAGAGATAAAATTTATAAAATTTCAAAAAGTGGGAATTACTATTCATAACAGTTAGTTTGATTGGTCATAGTGTGTTATAATCTCAAAATTGCATACAATTCAAGATATTTCACTATTCAAAGGGAAACGTACCATGGAAGATTGGGGTGTTAAATTCTACCCTCCTTCAAATAATTTCATCCTCGAAATTTCTAGAATATTATTGCTTAAAAAGACTCGGGTGGTTCTTAATCATAAGTTCCTCGGGTTCCCACATTGCCTCTTCCATCTTATGGTTTCTCCATAAAATTTTTACCAGACGAGTCGTCTGGTTTCTCAGCACTTGTTCTCTTGTATAAAGAATCCCGATGGGCCCTTTACAATAAGAATAATGAGGTTCTAGTTCTAATTACTCATAGATGAGTACATGCGTTGGGTCAGGCATGTATTTTCTTAACAGTGATACGTGGAACACATCGTGAACTTTGGAGAGATTTGGCGGCATTGCCAAACGGTATGCTACAACCCCAATTCGTTCTAGAATTTCAAAAGTTACGATGTACCTGGGACTCAATTTACCTTTCTTACCGAAATGTATAACTCCCTTCCAGGGATATACCTTCAAGAAAACATGATCTCCAACCTGAAATTTAAAATCCATCCTTCGGTTATCTTCATTTCTCTTCTGCCTACTTTGAGTTGCTTTGATGTGGTTTTGGATTACCTTTACCTTTTCCATCGTTTCCTCCACCAGTTCTGGACCTACATGTTTTCTCTCACCAACGTCATCCTAATAGGTTTGTGTGCGACATATGATTCTGTATAACGCTTCATATGGTGCCATCTGAATACTTGAATGGAAGTTATTGTTATAGGAAAATTTCACCAGAGGTAAATATTGATCCCACATACCCTGAAAGTCAAGTGAGCATTATCTCAACATGTCTTCTAAGGATTGAATAGTCCGTTCTAATTATCCATCCATTTGAGGGTCGTAGGCATTGCTCAAACAATGTTCAGTATCCAAGGCCTTCTGAAGACTCTACCAGAATCTTAAAGTAAAACGGGGATCACGATCAGAAACAGTCGATTGGGGTACTCCATGATGTCTCATAACTCCATTAAGATATATCCTTTCTAGAAGTTCAAGTGGTAAATATTCCCGTATAGAAAGAAAATGTACTGACTTAGTAAGACGATCAACAATGACCCATTTTTCATCATTCCTTCTTGGATTATTCGGTAGTCCCTTGAAGAAGTCCATCATAATATTATCCCATTTCAACTCAGGAATGTTAAGATGTTGCATGACTCCTCCAGGCTTTTTCCTTCCATATTTCACTTGTTGACAAACCATACATCTTGACGAAAAATCAGCAATATCTCTCTTCATGTTGTCCCACCAAAAATGTTCCTTCAAATATCTATACATTTTGGTTCTCCTAGGGTGTATAGAGAAATTGGAACTATAAGCATCATCCATTAATTCCATTTTTAGATCAATTATATCAGCAACACAAAGCCTCTTCCCAAATTTCAAAATTCCATCTTCATACACAAATTCACTCAATCTCCCATCATTCCCACCTTTAATCTTCTTTTGAAATTCTTCATCATCGGTCTGAGAGCTCTTTATCCTTTCTAGTAAAGATGGTTTTGCAACCATTTGAAAAAGTATCAATGTTTCACCTTCCATGGTAATTCCCATATCCATCTTCACTAGATCCATGAAAATAGGATCCCTTTCAATTCTTATCACGTTCAAAACTCAATGATCCTTTCTGATCAAAGAATCTTCGACCTTATTTTCCTTCCCCGGGTGGTAGTGTATTGTGCAACCATAATCCTTGAGTAGTTCAAGCCATGTACTTTGCCTCTTGTTGAGTTCATTATGTGAGAAAATATACTTAAAACTCTTATGATCAGTATATATCTCACATTTTTCACCATAGATATAATGTTTCCATATCTTCAAAGAAAGGATTACAGCAGTTAACTCAAGATCATGAGTAGTATAGTTTTTCTCATGAATTTTAGCTGTTGTGATGCATAGGCAAAAACCCTATCATTCTGCATAAGGACACAACCATGTCCTTTCTTCAATGCATAACTATAAATAACGAACCCATCATAACCAGATGGCAGTGTCAATATAAGGGAATTGACTAATCTTCTCTCTAGTTCTTCAAAACATTCTTTACACTCTATTGAAGAAACAAATTTAACCCCTTAGCGTGTGAGATTTGTTAATGGTTTAGCCAATCAGGAAAAATTCTAGACGAAAAGTCGATAATAACCTACTAAACCAATAAAACTTTGTACCTCGGTTATACTCATTGGTGCTAGCCATGCTTAGATTGCTCTTGTCTTAGGAGTATCAACCAAGATTCCATCCTTAGAGACAATATGGACAAGAAACGAAATCTCTTGAATCCAGAATTCACACTTTCTAAACTTCCCATATAATTCATGTCTTCTCAAAGTCTTCAAAATAATACACATGTGATTTTCATGATCTTCGTAGATTTTGGAGTATACCAAGATACCCTCAATAAATACCACTGAAAAATTATTGAGATATTCCTTGAAAACTCTGTTCATTAGATCCATAATAACAGAAGGTGCATTAGTCATCCCAAAAGGAATTATTGTAAACTCGTAATGCCTATACCTGGTTAGAAATACTGTCTTCAGAATGTCTTCCTTCTTCAAACAGAACTGATGGTATCGAGATCGAAGGTCAATCTTTTAAAAGTATTTAGCTCCATGCAGTTGGTAAAATAAATCATCAATGCGAGGTAGGGGATACTTGTTCTTTATTTTTATAGCATTGATCTCCCTGTATTTGATACATAACCACATAGATCAATCATTCTTTTTAACAAAAAGAACATGGGCTCCCCATAGAGAAAAACTAAGGCGAATAAATCCCTTATTACTCAATTCCTCTAGTTATTTATTTAGTTCAACTAACTCCACAGTGGCCATTCTATAAGGGGTCTTCGATATAGGCCTTGATCCCAGAATTAAATCAATGGAAAAATTAACTTCTCGTTCTAGAGGATGTCTAGGTAAATCTTCTGGAAACTCATCTGCAAATTCTTTCACAATAGGTAAATCCTCTATTTGAACATTCCTTTCCACACCCATGGTCATTTCATTCTCTTCCTCCCTAATAATTGAATTTAGTTGATCTACTGGGGGTAGATCTAGATAAGAATTAGGTGGTAACGATTCTGCTCTAATGATAAGGTGTTCCTTATCATCATCATCAGAAATTGTAACCTCCTTCTTTTTACAATAAATCTTCGCATCATGGTCCAAAATCCAATCCATACCGAGGATTATATCAAACTCAATCCTAGGTATGATGATGAGATCAGCGGATAAATAACATTTATGTGCTCTAATGGGGACAGATTCTTAAAACATTGTTGAAATGATACTTCCCTTAGGAGTTTTAACTGACAACTCCCTGGTTAAATCAAATTGCAAATATCTAGTTTTCATAGAAAACTAGGAAGATATGAAACAATGCGATGATCCAGAATCAAATAAAGAATTTTCTAAACTTGAGAAAAACATTAAATTACCTACCACCACATCTTTTGAAGTTTCTACCTCAGCAGTAGTGATAACATAAGCTTCGCCTTGATCCCTTGGCATTTTCTAAGGTAAGTTCCACTGACGCTTAGGACATTCATTGCAAAATGTCCCATCTCTCTACAATTATATCATTCCATGTTGGGAGCTACTCTCTTTCCCTTAAAATCATGATCTTGGTGGCTTTTTCCACCACACTTTTAATAGACTCCCATTCCCTTCAAGATAGTAATAGGGTGTTTCTTCCCACATTTACTGTAGGATGGATAATCAACGTTTCTCTTCTTCCCTTTATTTCCATTTCCAGAGTGGTCAGCAGATCCCTTCTTCTCTTGCTTTGTGTTAATGTTGAAAGACTTAGTGAATTCCTTTTCTGTTTTGATAGCACATGAGACAATATCTTCATATGACAAGAAATATTATGAGACTAATGTTCAATGGAGAAATGGTTTTAACCCATCAAATAAACGATCAATCTTACTCCTTGGGTTACGTATATAATCTGATGCATGCCTCACTAACCTCGTAACATTAGCCTCATACTTTGACACATTCTCATCATCATTTTGCCTCAGACTCAGAAATTTCCTTTCCATAACTGCTCGATGGTCACGAGGAATGTATTTTTATATGAAAAGATCCTTGAACTCCCTCCATTCCATATTTGATACTTTATCATCTTCCCTCTGTTTTGTATCAATGAAGACCATTGATCAGCATCTCCAATGAGGTGATAAACTGTTGTGATAACTTTTTCCCTTTCACTACTCCCTAAAGCCTGAAATATTTTCCCTAGGGAACTTATCCTTTTCTTAGCTACTAATGGATTTGTACTCCCATTCAATGCTGGTGATTGTTGTCCCATGAAGCAATCTAACATTGATCCTCCACGCTGCGGATTAGGGTGCTCCATATAGGTATGGTTATAATTCATAACCTGAGTGAGTCGTCCCAACATGGTGATTATCTTATCAGCACCAGTTGCATCACCATCTCCACTATAATTATCTTGACCAGGAGGGAAATCCCTATATGGAGTGCGTGCATTGATAAAGTTTCCATTCCATCCACTAGGTTCCATTTCTATACAATGGCATAAAATAGATCAGTTTATGAATCAATATACATAATTCCATACTTGTAAAACACATAACATAAATTGAACTATTTATGTATATAATCCATAATCATAAAAAAAATGTTTTCATTAAAGAATTATATACTCATAAAACCTTCATAATGGATTGTAAAGAAAGTGAAAATTATCGTAAGCATATTCCCGAGGAGTGTCGTAACCAAGAGTGCAGCAAGGCCCGTTGTCGTGCACCAGTTCCCCTGCAGGTCTATCTCAAAGCGGTGTTTTTGGGTTTTACCCCTAGGTACATCTATGCTAGAGCCGCCTCTACCTTCTTGTATCTAGACAGGGATGTATTGCTTGAAAAACTCATAAAATCACTACAATACCAGAATTCTAGGAGGTTCTTCTATACTAATACTCAACGTCCATCTTAGGTCTATCTACCCTAATCAAAGTTAATATAAATATAGCTTCCAAGGTTTGTACTAAACTTCCTATGATGCCAAATGTAATGCCCCGACCCCCGTTACCTAGAGTCTGTGCATTATTACATAACATTGGCATGATCACAAAATGAAAACTGTAACAACATAGTCTCCATATTCCACACCCATATCCCCTCATACTATCTCTGTAGGTCATTTATAAATAATTCTTCACATCATAGGAAAAATAAAACATAGAAATGGGTGAGCTCAGATGCCCAGTAAGGATAACAATATAGTGGAAACTATCAAAAATAAGTATAAACATTAAAGGCAATGTATAACTAAAACAAAAGACTATTAAACATGAAAATCATCATAATATGGAAGAAATAAAATGAAATAATTCCATTTACTTATTCACATGGATATTCTACTAATCGAATAATCACATGAAATATCAATAACCACTTTCATAATGATGGAATGCATAATTCCAGACTATCATAACCACGTAGGCAAGGCCTCATGCCAAGAATAAAAATAAAATTTTGTCAAGGGCTCGTGCCAAAACAATAGTTTGTCTCATGAGACCTACTTATTCATCTAGGAGCTATTGCAGGCTCCACCCATCACTTACTAAGTCCAATGCATCCCTCATATGAACATGTTTGAACGTAACATAAACATTTGTATTAAAAATAGCATACTAAATGTAAATAATATCTCCATAAACCATGAATGGTATAAAAATAAAAAATCCACAGTCAAACATACCACAAAACCTTCAATACAATATGGATGTTTTGTATCATAATAAATAAACTTCAAATAAACTTAAAATCCATCAAAGGATGTTGACATAGATGAAATCAAAACTATTTGAGAGAAATATTTTTTTTTAAAATAATTTATAAGTCACATAATTATAAAAGAAAAAATTTACTTTAGAAATATTCTTATAATCTTGTAAGGGAAGATTTTATGATTTTATAATGGTGGAAAATAGATGCACCCACCGTATAAGTTAAAAAAATACATTCTTACCTTAATTCTGTCGAAAAGGATAAAAAGGACCTTGTTTGGAAAACAATAGAAAGATTGCTTTATAAACTTCTTATAAAAAGTCAAACAAGGGTATAAATGACTTTAACCCATATTCTATAAAATAGTATGATTGTTTTGAAATACATTTTTATGTAACATGGATGTGGATGATAAAGAGGTCCCAGTAGATAATTACGTATAAACAATCTCGGATAATGAAAAGATTGTGAAATAAACCCTTACCTTGTACATTTCCTTGGTTGAGGGTAGGTTAACCTCCTTTATAATGGGTAAATAATTGTTATTAAATTATATAGGAATCATATACATTAATATGATTTCATATATGATATTTTAACATTGATAGGTTAATAATATCTTAGTATTATCATCGTTTCGGGTGTTAACATTCTCGTTTTCTTTTATATATTTTGTTACATAAGCCATGTTTGTTATGGATAAGTTGTATCTTATTCATATCCATAATGATATCATGTCCTTAAAAATTATTTTTAATCATCAGATGATAATTATAATTTCATGGATACGATGGGGAATGAATCTTATCGCGTTCGTGGAGACGGTAGTCCGTACGTACGCACGAGCGACAATATCATTCGATTGATATATAATTTGATGGTATATCCTATATGAAGAATCATTATCATATTATATTTATTATTTATATCAATTACATATCATTATCATACCCATCCAAATAATAATTTTTTGAATAACAATTACACCATGACGTGGAGACGGTAAGCCGTACGTATGCACGTATGGTGACATTTCTTTCAAAGGATGGATAGAATACTAAATATGGTAGTACCATATTTATAGTAACATCAAATTATATATAGTATACTAGATTTATTATTTTATAAAGGAAATAACAAAGAAATAAGAAGTTGAAGAAGAAAGGAACTTGAAAAAGGTGGTAAAAACATTACATATTCTTCGGGTTATTCCTTTTGATTTGATCAAAAGAGCTCCTTAGGTTGTCTTTATGATCAAATTAAGGCATCTATGTTTAATTTAGGGAAGTTGGGAGAGTATTTGGGCAGGTTTTGGCCCAACCAAAAGGCTTTGAAGGTCTGAATAATTGGTTAGAAGTGGTGTCCTTTTATAAGGGGGAGGAGGGGCTCTTTAGAAAAAAACATAAAGTATTAATTTATAATAAATTCATATTTAGTTTCCAATGGCCCTAAAGTGGATTATAAAAAGTATACGCTAGGGATCGGTCGAAATCCTTTTAACCAATAGATTTTAGATAGGTTTGTGTCATTATATTAACCTTATCTTATAGTTTTATCTCTTAGTTAATTAGATTGATATTAACCATGTCACATTGTATTTTTATATTATATATTTAATAAACATACTATATACTTCCAAGAGACCCCCAAGTGAACCATTAATGATACAACTATCATGATATAAGTTCTTTGGACGAACCTCTTGTTTTTAGGAATAGAATATAATTTAATGATATAATACTTGTTTTAAAAACTCATTAATGTCAATTTTGACAGTATTTAAAAATTGAATATTTTAAAGTATTAACAAATTTATTAATTCAAAAAAATATTCATTTAAGAAATCTTAACATGTCATATTAACCAATAAAATTCATGTATGGCATCAAAACATTCAAATTATATTTAATTTAACTTTTATAATACCAATTATTTGATTCTTTCATTAATAAGGGAAATATTAGATCATTATTGTGTCATAAAAAATTTTAATTATTAAATGTATAAAAATTATAAATAAAATACAATTATGTTATAAATATTTTTAGATTTTTAATGAATATTTTTATTTTAAAATATAACATATATAACCCTACGTAAAAATTGTTTTTCTAAAAGATATATGCTTATGTCATTTTTGTATTTAGTTTAACTTAATTAATATAAAGTGTCCTTATCACCTACAAGTGGCTCCATGGGGTCCCAAAATCGACCCAAAGATGCCCATGGTCGTACATGTATCAACCAATAATGTTAGGACACGTTTTAGGTTAATTTCTTATTATTATAATATTATTTTTTACCCATATTTACCGGATTTACCCTTTAACCCTGGTAAATAAAATATTTACCAAAGTATTCAAAATGTATAAAAATAAAATTACCTATTTACAAAATTTGGAAATCCTGATTCCAAATATGGAATCAATTTATCCAAATTCAAAACACAGAAGTAGTAGAAATTAATTTAAAATTAATTCTTGCAGTCAAAACAAAAAGCGTGTTTTTAAGAAATAATAACTATTAAAAGATTGACACTTGTTTATGTCTGGTATAATTGTGAAATTATGTACAATGACCAAAATTGTATTAAACTGTTAAAATATACTCTAAATATACTTTAAAACCACTCAAATTCATAATTTATCACTATTAATTATTTTGATTAAAAAAGTTGTTTTTAATTAAAATTTAGTAATTTTCACTATTCATCAAAATATAAAAGTTATCTGAAAAGTATCAAAATTTCACCCTAGGCTAATTTCGATATTCAGAATAAAAAATTGAAGTCCATTTTGAGAGATAATATTTATTGAATTTCAAAAATTGGGTATTACTATTCATAGCGGCTAGTTCGATTGGTCACGGTGTGTTAGAATCTCGAAATTGCGTACAATGAAAGCTATTGCATTATTCAAATTGAAACATACTGTGGAAGCTTGGGGTGTTACAACATGAAACCTATTAAAGAGTAGTGAAGATAAAGGATGATAGTAAATAATCTCTAAGTGACTAATATGGGAATTCCTCCATTACATCATGTTGTTATTATTTTCATTCAAATATATATATATATATATATATGAATAACATATAATTTTATGTGATTAATTTTTTTAAATATTTATCTAGGATCCACCAATTATGTTATAGTTATTAGACTAGCATCCCAGTAGTGGTTCCAGTTCTTAGGCCGGTGGCACGAGGGGGGGGGGACAAGATTTAGTTGCTCTAGTCAGAAAACCTAATAAGACCCTTCCCCTCCCACTGACATACTATATTTCACACATTCTGATCCTGCAATGTTGTTAGGGACACATGAGTTATTTAAGCACCCAATTTTTCACTAGCCTTTACATATAAGACAACATACCATCTTTACCGTATCCGATGATGACTCCCACTCCTTGTCCATATCAAGTATTTGGCCAGCCATCCATGCCATCTTTATTTCCCTTTAATTTTTTTTCTCTCTGAGCATATACATTCCTTATCTGAATCCTTCTTTGACGTATTCTGTTCCTACAGAGCGTACAATGGGACCCACACTACATGTATTGGGTGATGTTACATCAATTCCAATGGATCCAACGGTGCCTATTGATGAGACTATCATAGGCAAATTTTAGAACTCCGATTAATTTTTTACCGTAATTTATTTTCATTATTACATGTATTAATATAAAATTTGTTTGTCTTATATAACAGCTACACAAACTGATAGGAGGAAAAGGTGTAAATTCAGGCATGTGGTGTGGAACCACGACATGTAGTTGATCAGGGAATACAATGAAGACCACCAAATGATTGAAAAAATAGGATAGTAATGTATTATTTTTTTTTGTGACACTTTCCAAATACCCCGACATCATTCCCATCAGCCCTCTCCCAGGGACACAGTTGCCATAAAATGTCAAGGATAATTTATGGGCATAGATATGGGTAAAACATACATTGAATTTAATATAATATTAATTTTGTTTTTATATGAATTAATATTTGTGACTCATCTTCGTTTTAATTTTCCCGATGGGGAGGGTGCACAACCAACAGGTCTAATGGAATAAAGTGAGGTTTGGAGAGCCTATAAGTATGATTTGAATATTGGATAAAATGTTAGAGTTTTCAAATAGTTATAGGTCGTACCTATCATAGATTATTATCTAATAGAAAAGTATTGACAAATGATTTCTCCATGGATGACTACAACGTTCATGGTGTTAATCACATTTGTGGGATTTAAATTAAAATTTTCATTTTTTTGCATTAATACTATCATTTAGATTGTTGAATTTTATTTTAGGAATCATCCGGAAAAAATAAAAATTTCATTGATTCTAACAAATACCTCCTCACATTGGGGTACGCAATGATGTCAGATAATGAGAGGAAGTAAGTACAATATCCATTTGTAATTTTTATTTAGGACTTTCACATTCTATTATTTCCCCCACAATTTAATTGATTTAAAAATATTATATATAATTTTAGTAATGAAATCCATTATTGTTAAACTATTTTAAATGATGGTTTCTAACATTCAATGCCATTATAGAGGCATGTGTGGAATATTAAAGGATGTGTACCTTGAGAAAAAATGTTTTTCTCGAGTAGAAAGAAAAAACATTGAAGTGTCATTAATGAACCAACAGAAGAAAATTTTTTATGTTATAATTTGTTGAATTAATATTTCAATATCTATTTTGTAACTTAATAATCTATTTATATTTGTAATAAGAATCATTGGAGTAACTTGATGCCTAGGAACCTGTCAATTTTGGGCAAAATGATCAATTATATCAGGTTTAGGGAGATGAGAACCATGAAAAATTACACTACAAACCCAGGAAGTGTATAGCCTTGATGAGGTATCGGGCCTCTTCAGGTAACATTTTTATTACCAATGAGTTGGAAAAGGTTAATGCACATGTAGAACATGCCAAAATGTGGTCACATATGTGGATGACTCCGTTGATAGGGAAAAAACTAAATTTATGAAACTGATGAACATTTTATGCCCATAAATTCCACCAGAGACCAATATAGATTGTTATTAATATATGTCATCAATGCATTCATTATATAGTGAAAAAGGTTACAATATCAGTGGTGTTCTTGAATATTTCATTCCTGGTGATGATGACGGTGTGGATGATTACAAGAAGAGGTCGAGGATGATGATGATGCTAAAACCGAGGTTGAGGATTTGGATGAAAGTGGGGATGACGATAAGGATGAGGAAGAGGATGAGTATGGGGAAGAGGAAAAGGATAGATATGAGTATGAGGATGAGGATGATGAATATAGTGATGGTATTGATGGTGATGAGGGATGAATTGACTCGTTCCATTTTTTACCTTTAATGTTTGATGTTTTACTATGACTAAATTTGTTTGTGATATTTTGTATGTTTATTATCAATGGTTAAATGTATCTATTTATTTGTTATGTTGTCATTATTTATGTATTGGTCTGTTGGAATTTTAGGATTCTCTATTGGTTTCATTACAAAATTTGTTTGTTGATGATTTTATGTATTCAATATAGGTTGAGGATGTTCTGTTGGTGTTTTGATTGTTGTGGGTATTTAGATTCATTATTTACTATTTTCTATTTTTATTATTGGTATTTTTAATTTTAGGTGAATTATGATTTGATATTTTGATCAGCTGAATTGCATTGAAGGTAATTCTGTTTTCTAGGTAGTAATTTTTTTTTTGAATTGTAGGTCGTGTTATGGTGCATTGCAGGTACTGAGGTGAATTGCATTGTAGGTAGTTCTTTATCACTCAGTTCATGATGAAACATTAAATTTATAACATTAGGTATGAATGTTCACCAACCACATTTTTCTTGGTGAATTATTTATACAGTGTTTATATACTATAAAAACTGTGTCTAGAATGACTTGGTATTTTCAGTGTAGTGTTTTTTTTCAGTGCGGTGTTGTTTTAAGTGTTGTATTAGTTTATTAGGAGTTGTATTAATAATTATTATATAGTGCATTTGTATTTGTTTTTAGGGTATTTTTAGGTGTTTTTCTTTCTAGTGTGGTATTCTGTATATTTTCTGGGTTCAAAAATTCTCCCCACCATGGCTATTTTCACCGTCAATAAGCTGGTAGACATTCCAAATATACAAATATTTTCTATGGGAACGATAATCTTCAATGTTCTCTCCACCATCAAGAATCTACTTAGTCAAGGGAAATCCACTAAACCATGGATGATTTCATTCGTCTTACTAACCAAACAAACAAGAGAACTAGAACCCACAACTGTATAGACCACTCTCTTTGAATATACATATCTATCTATAGTATCCCATATCTATACTCACATAATATGTTTATAAAAGTGAATAAAACTCTAAATAAACGTTCAATTAACATGTTATCACCTAGACAATAGATTCTAATATCGGGATTATTGGAAAAAGAAACCCAAAACAAATTGATCATCCTTGACATATCATTTCTATAAGAACATAGACCCCACATCCCTCGAGTCATCTAGAATTATTAAAAATAATAAACACCCAAAATTATCTCTAACCACAAGTTCAATATATTTTCTTTCTTAAGGGATCTTAAAAGCTGTAAAACACCAAAACTAAAAAAGAAACCATGGAACCCTCGATGCCTTTATCTAAGAAACATGAATATGCATAATATGTACCAATTCAAAAATGTATATAACATTCATTCTCACACAAAAAAGTGTTTAGACATAATACACTCACAAAAAACCTTACACATGATCCCATTTCCCATATTTCTTACCCAATAACAAAAAATCAACTATCTAAGATAAGCTGTTTTAATTACAACAAAACAATATGATGATAACCCAAGACACCAACCAAAATATTGGTTCATCTAGGCCAACAACTTATGTATGTCATGTAAATCTCGAAAAATAATCCACCATACTAAAACCACCATATCAATATGTAATATGTTTACCAAATCCATCCAAAAAATTGAATTATGGATATCCAACATTACCCATCATAATGATTCCAGGCCCAACTATAACCTTAATAAGGTTTTTCATTTTATAAATCATTATTTGTCTCATGTAGATCCCATGATATACTACCCCAGTACCTAGAAATATTATATACTCATATGATTTAAATAAGAATATCCAAATTCCAATATATCAGTCTGACCAACGACAAATCCCAACCCCTTTACCAAACCATAACCAACTGTTAACCACCATAAATTTATTTTACTCACTCACTGAAACTACTATCACTACAACAACAATGTCTAAACAATCCAACTACTCACACTTCAGACCATATCTTGCACTAAATAATTTTTATCGACATAACTAAAATATATCACTAAGTGCCCTTTCCTAGACCATTCACATGTGAAACATACCTATTATACTATTATCTAAATAAAATGAACCAAAGACAACTATGCATCTATACCAAAGCCTCTTTCAAACCTAACGAAACAAAAAAAAAACAAAAAAAAATCCCTTGAATCCACTCCACTATGCCTTTTGTAAAATAATCATCAAAATCTAAAAAAAAATGTCTATATCAAAACAACATCCAATATGAAAAAGGTCAATATAAAACCCTAAAAAATATATTTGGTTCAATACACTAACCATCATGACATAATAAGATAATGTGTTCTACCATTTATGAAGGGACCCATAAACAGCCAACAAAAGGATTCCACCCATTGTCAAAGAGCTATCCAAAATATCCCTAAAAACCAAACCTAAATCATCACCCATCAATATGCACCAAGAAACCTCTTTCTTCCTTGGATTACTCACACACAATTAAATATATGAGTCATTTTTCACTACATTTTTTAGAACATATATAATTCATATGGGTAACTTAATGAATTAATCAATATACCACATCAATGGACAACGTGATGTAATCAATGTAGAAATGAACATTCATATGCATGATACGTAACATATATATATACATGATCAATATATTCTTTGACCAAATTCATAGGAAAAACATATATATTTAATAGTTTTAATTGAAAATATATATATTAAAAAGTATTATATATTTATAAATAATATAAATATACTATATATATTAAATATAAAACAATATAAAAATATAATGAATTTGTCCAATAAATTTAACAAATCTGATAAATTCATCTAATAAATATCTAATAAATAAAAAATATAAATAATTTATTTATTATTAAATGTAATTTATTATGATCATATAATAATTTAATTGTATATATATTTATTTATTTATTTATAATCTTAGAAATAATTTTTTTAATTAAAAAAATATATTTTTTGAATTATTAAAAATATAAATTAATTATAAACATTTATTTTTAATTTAATGTATACAATTAAAAATTACTTTTGGATAATTTTATATAAATTCATAATATTTTTGATTACAAACATTTATCAGTGATATTATTAGCAGTAATAAATGTTCCCTTTATCAGTGATATTTTAGCACTGATTATGGTCACATTTATTTTTTCTTTTAGCTAGCGCTGATAAAGGTCCAACCCTTTATCAGTGATGTTTTCTTAGCACTATGAAAAGGCAACACTTCCCTTGCCCTATTTTGTGGTAGTGTAAGTCAATCATGGGGAGACTATACACTCATTTTCCAGAGTAAAACACTAGTGTAAATAAAAAAATGAAGAAGAAAATATAACGATAACCATATTAATGTCACAAGATGACCAAACAAGAAATACCATACTCAACTAAAAGTGAAAACATGATTTTCCAATACAACTGTCAATTTTCTAAAATTAAACTGAATGTAAAGACACTACGACTCCCCAAACGAGTCCCAAACCATGCCAGGTCCACTCATCCAAGTTACATATCCAATCAACCATCTATTGTAGGAACTTTGTGCTAATCCAATCCTACAAAAATATAATCTATTCCAGTACTGATTAGGCATCCCGAATAAATTTTGAGTACAACACAGTAGGCCACCACCAATGGTGTCTAAAACAAGACCAATAAAAATATTGTGTGTGCACTTCTATAATGAAATAAGTAAAATAAAATAATAAATAGTTTATCAAATTTTCATTTAATAATATCTAAATACATTAACTCCAGGGTTCTCAAGGATACCCATACCACAATACTAACATTTTCTCGTACCAGGTCCAAAAGTGTTTCCTAGGTAATATCATATATTAATACCTTATTCTTGCTTATTCTTAATGTATTCAAGATTATATGATACCTTAGTACCTGATTCGACTCATGTCGCAGTTAGAATATTATCGTGTGATTCCATAACTCGAAGTTCTATTATTTCAATTCATTAATTTCTTATTTATAAGCCAATTTTCCAAAGTTACCAATATCACAAACATTAGTAATATGACCATGTTACCGTTCTTAACCCTCATTAGAATGTCTATGCTCCCATTCTATTTACTCATAAGTATAATGACCATGTTACCATGTATTATTCTCAATTACGAGTGGCCATGTTCCCATTCACTTTACTCATAAGCATAATGAACATGTTACCATTTGTAATTCTCAATTAAAAAGAACCATTTTCCCATTATTTATCACATAACTAATTTATCAATTAATCATCCACCTAAATCTCATTACTAATTCAATAATTAGTTAAATACATCTATTCCATTAGTTAACTCAAAAATTAACAAAGTGATTCATACCATTAATTAATCAATCAATTAATTGATCAATATCACAATTGATATTTCACAATTAATTTTCTATAAATAATTTATCTCATTATTATCTCAACTTTTCATATTTAATCCCCAAATTAATTATCTAAATCATATTATAAAAGGAACATAATTAATCAACAATTAATTATCTCAACATAGCCATTTCAATATATCATAATAAATCCCATTATTATTTATCTTGATTAAAACCCCTACCTATAAAAATAAATTTCCTAAAATTAATTATCTATTTGGGATACCCATAGTCTCATGAATAATTTACCAATTACTCACATATTTTAATAATGCTTCGATAATTCAATTGGTCAATATAATTAACCCAATTCATGAAAATCAACTACTAAAGGATGCTACCAGTTCTACAAATTTTCATATACATATCAAATCCATGAATAAGTGAATTAGATTTAAACCACCCACCTCAGTTCTTTGATAGAAATTTTCCCAATGGAAATCCCCAAAATCTAATCACCACAACGACGTTCATAGAAGAAAAACAAACAAAATACCCAAAACAAAATCAAGATCAAGGACATCAAGATCTCATAAATGTAGATCAAGATCCAAAATATGAGATCTAAATCTCACCACAATGGTTTATATCCATTAAATCAAAGGATATATTCCAAGAAAAGTTAAAGGAATGATATAAGAAACAATGAGATAAACATTGGGATGAAATCCACTTACTGGTAGAAGAGGATATCTTCAATTTGGGCTTTAGATCTCCAAGAATAGTGTTCTTAAGGCCCTGGGATCCCTCCAGGTCAATATTAGAACCTTCTATTACTTATTGGAAAGTAACATCTCGAGTTACGAATTCATATGAGGTGAAACATGTTTTTTAAAATTTGAAAACAAGTGAGATCCACAATTTTAGGATCACACTATCATCCCTCACATGGTTTATTGGATGATTAGACAAACTATGTTGTAACTATGTGTTATCCACTACCTCAAGGGGGGACATAGGGAAATCACCTCACATAACCTCTCAAACCAAGATTTAACCGTGATAAAGCTACTGGCTCAGAAGACCACGAATCTCGTAGTTTCTCTTAGAAAGCCACATAGTTTGTAAAAACTGTGCGCTGACCAGGGACGACTTCTTTTCACTTAAATTTTGTTTTACCTCACACAAACACACCCCAAGCCATAACTCCCATCAAAGTAACTTAAGTAAAAACAAAATAGTACCTGGAATCACACCCATTAAAACTCTAGAAAAGGACGGTATCTTATAGATACATTTATAATTTAGTATTAATATGAGTCTAAATACTATCATGCAATAAAATTTGGACATGATTATATGATGTTCTCAACCTTATCCCTTTATTTTAACCCTTGTTAACCATTTTGATGACTATCACAACATCAATTTTTCTTAAACTATAGAGTTTAGGAAAGCTAGTATTCAAGGGAATGTGACCCATATATAGACCGTGGTTGAGAGTCTAAACCACATCCCATTCACTTTTATGTATTTGGTAGTTTTTTAAATTTTAAATCATTTAATAATATAATATTAATTATATAAAGTCATTAATTTAATTTTTAAAAATATTTAATTAATTAAAATTTAATGTCATTAATATAATATTGGAATTATAATATTACATTTTAAAACATCTTTAAAACATTATATATATCTATAAAATACTTGGTACACTATAACTCAGCAAAAAAAATTGTTTTCATGTTTTTAACAACATTTACTTTACTTTGATACTGCTTGCACATGCACTATGTTAGTGTTGAAAAATAAATTAATGAACTTATTTCATCACTAACATATAAAAATAAATTAAAATAATAAAAATAAATTTATAAAGTTCAATATAAAATATTATATTCATAAAATATGTATATTTGATCACTTATATATCATAAAAAATTATTTATTTTGATATTTTTACCTTTCTTGCTTTACATAAGCATTACACAAGAATTTGGAGAAGTTTCTTGTCATATAACTAAAAAATTCACATATATACATAAAAATCATCAATAATAATTTATAATTACATCAAAATTATAAAAAATAATTTTTCCATTTCAAAAATTATCATTATGATACCAAATTTAACTTTTCCAGTGCTGTAGAAGCAATGGATCGACAATGCAAATTATTTTCATATTTATCATGAAATAAATTTTAATTTGAATTTTATAAATTATTCTGGTATAATAAATATTTTATATTATCATAAATTATTCTTTACATATGTTTAATAATTTTTATATCATTTTAAAGTGTTGGTGATATCAATAATGATACCATTCTTCATAAAACTATATATTTTTACAATGAAATAAAATTTTACTTCTTCAAAAAAGAACTAAAATTCATATTAGGATAAGTATAACATGATGAATAGGAAAATTTATTCCATTTAATTTTTATAAAATTATATAAGTGATAGAAATTACATTAAATATAAATTCATAAAAAGAAACGGAAAACATTTTTTAGAAAAATATTTTTTTAGGCCTAAAAATTAACAAATACCAAAATATAGTATACAATGAATTTATATTTAATTATTTAGTTTATTTAAAAATATATTCTTATTTTTTTAATTTAATATAAAATTATACTCATAATGGGGATTTTCAATGATTATAAATTGTTGTATTACAAAAATCATCAATTTAAACTATTCCCAAAGAATCAATCTTTTCAAAGAAATCACAAAAATTCACCCTTAAATAATTTGGATATGTTAATTTCAAAAATGAAATAATTTTTATCAAATTTAATTATAAAATTTCCAAAAATTAATTATAACACTCACTAAAAAAAATCAATCAAAACTATTTTTGAAAGATATGTCTTATTTATGAATCGAATAACATTACTATAAACTGAATGCTTATTTCTTTAGAATTAATCAATAAATATTTATTGGGTAGTAAATCTATATACATTTAATAATTCATTTAATATTATTCAAACCCACAAAATCAACTACTAGGTTTAAATGATTATAATAATATTCCATTTTTTATTTAAGATATGTGTTATGTATCATATACCCTATCCCACATGAAGCTCTTTTAACATCATAGCGTGTTACAAATGGTTAGGGAACATGGCATACATAATGTGTAATTAAAAGATATACAATCTATTATTGGAGATATAATAGAAAAAAATGGTTGTTTTTGGTTTTTTCTAACTGTGAAACTTTTTTTTATTTATAATACTCTCCATTAGTGGTATTATATTGTAAATTAGGATGTTTTTAAAAATATTTTAGATTTAAAATGAGGTTGATTTTGTTGATTTTTTATTTTAATGAATATAAATAATATTTATGGTTATTTATGAGATGTTTTAAGATTTAAAATGATTTTTTATTGAATATAAGATTTATTTTAATGAAATTAATTGATTGATTCATTTTTATGAATTTTTTATAGAGTAATGCCTTCTGTATGAGTTCCCATGAATTATTAAGAGGGAATTAAAAATGATATTCTACAACGCAATCCATATATTTTTCATATTTTAACTGAACATATTTTTTTACATAAATTAAATTTATATATGTGGTGTTAGTCATTATTTTGGTGAATCTTGATTTTGGATTCAATAATCACTTGACTATTTTCTTTCCAAATTCCATGGAAGACATGGTTTCCTATGATTAAAGTAGTGGTTAATGGTTAGCAAGAGAATCATTAATCATAAAAAAACTCTTGATACATTAAAGAACATTTTCAATACATTCATACTTGAGGTTCTGACTTTTATTTTGTGTATTTTAATTGTTTGGATAAGACACATTAGGACCAGCCTATGAAGTCTTGAAGGAATTATCTATTTAAAAATACCACCTTGAAAATGTATAGATGGTGAGGGGAATATATTTTATCGATATTATTTAGATTTATTGAATAGTGATGGAGTAAACTAATAAGATCACTAATCTAGTACAATACCTATCAAATTTTGTCTAAGATGATGTTATGAAGGTTTAGTGTTGTGAAATGATTAACTATTGAGATATATAGTAAAATTAATCCTTGCATGTTAAAACTTATTATATAAATGAAATGAATTAAGATATGAGGATATGGGTCATTATAAAATTCTTATATAGAATTCATGATATTCCCTCCAATCCTAGTGGAAATAAAAGAGGATAAAATATAAAATAAGTGAGAACATGTTGAGATAAATGTTGAATGTTGTATTGTTATCAAAATACCATCTTAATTTTCATCATAAACATTTTTTAAAAGTATACCATTCAGATATGATCAATATGGAATGATTTTTCATGCTTATAATTCTTTTCAAGAAGCTCCTAAATCTTATCATAATTGTGTATGGTATAACTATCTCCAAAAATTATATAGTGGAGGTTCCCAATGGATAGTTTATTTTTTTCCTTCCCTGTCAAAGTATCATCATTCATATTTGGATGTGACAAATGGAAATAATATTATTCTAAAAAATAAAAAAGCTAAGATTAATAATGTTTTAATATTATATTTCTCACGGTCAACCTGACATAGTGTAGGTTAATTAAGAAAAATAAGTTCTATTTGATCCGAAACCCATTATGGATTCTTTTGGAGGTGCTCATTTGAATTTCTTATTTTTTTGGGTCTTTTACATTATTTATGAAAATATATGTAGTAATAAATGTAAAATTTTTATTCTAGTTTTTGATTAAAATATTGATATGATCTATAATGTCCTTATATGAATATAATTATTTTTATGGTTTCGTGGAATTGATGAATGTTTTTTCCTATGAATGTATTGTAATTATATCATAGAGGTATGGGTATATTAATTAAATTTACTATTGTATTATTTTTCGTCATTTCATAAATTTCATATTTATAAAAACCCTAAATTTTAAGGTATATAATGATTTAGTTTTGGAATTAATTGGTTGTATTTTTACCCACTTTTGAGACATGATTTAGTTGTTTAGGGATCTAGAATCCGAAACATGATGAGGTGTGGGAACCAATCAATAGATTTAGAGATGTTGGTCTACCACCAACAATCTGATGGAGGAGTAAGTATCAATGGAACTACATATGTTCCACCAGATCACTAGTGTAGTTCTACTAATCAACTTGTGGAATAGGTAGTAGCTCCATGCTCTATTGAGAGCTTCCATCTAACCAGTGGTATCCAATGTAATCTGTAATCATCGGAGACCCCATATTTCCCCCCCAAACACCTATTTTATGTTTCAATTTCTAGGATTGAGCCCCATATTTTTAGAAATAATAGACAGGATCCTCAAAGGATAATTTGGATCCCTTCTCATTATACCTTAACTATATGAAGATCCAATTAATCTGGTGGATTCTATTAGATATTTTTATTCCAATAATTTTTAAAACTCTTCATTATATTAGGTCAAGTAATAAATCTGAAATTTTATGTACTGATATATGGATTCCTCTTGATCTAAATGAAAATTCATGGACTATTTAAGTAGAACATATATGTTATATTTTGAATAAAATTATCTATCATAATCAAATCTAGTCCTCTGGGTGACTATGATTCTCATTAGGTAAGTCTAACTATATTCTTTAAAATATCATGTTATTATTTTTGTATGTTAATTCTATAATCCTCTTGTGATGAATTTTGCTTGGTTATAGGGATATTTCTTAGGAGGGAATGATCTAGGTATAGACTATTGCCTTTGGGAACTAATATTTTTACGTTAGTAAGTCCATACCATTTAAGGATGTTTATGTAATTTTATATGCCTTGATTTTCATGTGCATGAATCTATCTCCAATGATACGCTTTCTTTATATTATTTTCATGTGGGTGTGTTTGTGGATGACCCATGAGTCCTTTATTGATATGATATTTTTATTACATTATATATTATGGATTGTGTTTGTATTCTTGTAGTGTTTCTATATGGATGGTATCAAGGTACCAGGTAGATCAACCATGTCTAATTAGAATTTTACAGAGGGAGTGATACTGTTGTGGTTGGATGTTTCTGATTACAGCTTCAATGATAACTTGTGGTAATTTGGTTTTCCCCAGATTTGTATATTGGGTTGAGAGGCATTAATTTGGCCTTCCCTAGGGTAGAACATTGGGTAGGCATGCCGTAGTGTGTCTAGGCCATACCCATTATTTAGGTTGAGATATTAACAGCATGTCCTTCCCTAATAAGACAGAGTGAAATTATTCCTTAAATGTGGAACATGGATGTAGGATTGATGGTTGATTATTTCAACCCAATCATTGGAGAACATAGAATGATACAATTCATGAATCAATTAATTTAGATATTCCTTTTAGTTTAGTGAAGAAGTAACTATATATGCAGTGCATCATATCTCAGTTAGTACTTGATGAATCATCCTTCACTATATATTTATGAATTTTATTTATTCTGATGACAAAAAAATTATATATTGATTCACTTATTTTAAGGATGCAATGGTGGTTTCTTATTGGGTTTATAATGATACCCTACATGTGAATATTGGAATGTGTGCTGAATTTATGGTTAGGTATCTAGTGAAGGGATAGGGTACTATGTTAAGAAGTTGATAAGTGGGATCTTGGGTGATGGAGGCGACACAAGGATGAATTTATGAATTATTTCCATATAGATTCTTTTTTTATTAATTATTGGTATTGATCTATCACACAAGAATATTTTTTTCGATTACTTGTATAAATAAATTCCTAGTACATTGATACAATGTATTATTTTGGTTTTTCTTCCATTATGATGTTATAGTTATTTTATTATAAATTATTTTATATGTTATGTATGGGTATTGGTACAGAGGGTATTATATCACAGTAACCCCTTAAATACTTTTAGTATTAGTTGATAACCTATTTCATACTGGGAGGCATGTAAGAGGTCATGTGACCCTCTTTCCTAGAACCAATGATACTATATGATCGAAATAACGATGTAGATGCTCAATATACAAGAGGGGGGGGGGGGTGAATTGTACACTGTCACTACTGGAAAATAGGTATATACCCACGGGTTTGCAAAAAACCGTGGGTATAGAGTACCCCTATGCCCATGGTTTTCAAAAACCGTGGGTATAGGGATAGTATGTGAACCTATACCCACTGTTTTCCAAAACTGTGGGTATAGGTCACCTATACCTACGGTTGTGCCAAAAACCATGAGTATTGTTTTCTTTTAAGACCTATACCCACGGTTTTGGAGAAAACCATGGGTATAGGGTATTTTCTGAAGACTTATACCAACGGTTCTTCAAAACCGTAGGTATTACGGTTTTTTTTGAAGACCTATACCCACAATTCTCTAGAACCGTGGGTATAGATTTTCCACTTTATGGTCGGGAAAAAACATTAGGCGGGACACGACAAGAATATGGCGAGGATACATTTTTTCATGGATCATATTAATATATATAAGCAGATGAATGTTTATATAATAAGTAACAATGTCAGCTCGGTTGGTGCTTCACTGAAATGTAGTGTTGAGTCCCATTCTGAGACGTCGGTTCGAGTCTCCATAGCAGTGTTTTTTGAATTTAATTAACTTTTATATTAATATATATGGGCCGATATATGAATAAATAACAGATTAGATGAACATCTTGTTTGGTCCGACGTGGGGATCTGGCGGGACAGGTTGCTGGAGGCGCGGGTTCGAATCCCCGACACTGCATTTTTTGAATACGTGATGTTGAGCGGATTAATATATATCAGTTCATATATGTATATTTAATATATAAAGTTCCATGATCCATTGGTTCAGCGTCCCGGTCTCAGGTATCAGGTGCAGCATTCAAACCTTGCTGGACGCGTTTTTTTTAAAATGAATATATTCCCCACAGTTTGAAAACTGTGGGGAAAGTACCTGCCACGGTGTACACCATGGTGTTGCTGTGTGACACACCTATACCCACGGTTCTACCAAACCGTGGGTATAGGTCAATACCTCTATATCGACGCCGTTCCATCCCACGGTTTGCAAAACCGTGGGTATAGCCTATACCCACGGTTTTGGGGGCTATACCCACAGTTTTGAACCGTGGGTATAAGCCCTTTTTCCAGTAGTGTGTAAAAAAATTTCCTTAGAAAAGGAATGATATATGTTTAACAAAGTTAAAGTAAGAAAATTCACTACACCTCTAACACCAATTGGAGAATTGTAACAAGGTATAAAGTTATAAACATCTAGTTTTATACACTTGCTGAATTCTAGAAAGTGATTCCAAAAACCAGTTCTGGAAATATCGATCTAGAAATTGAAACTTAACCAAAGTTTACAATATGAGATTCTAAATTAAAGCGTATAGAATAAAATTGAAATAGAGTACAAGTGTAAGGAAATATAATAAGATTATAGTTTCCTTACAAAACAAAATGTAGCGAAGAAAATTGTAGCAAAAACAAGTTACAAGATATAAGTCTTTTAACCCAAAGACAAGCGTATCCAACAACCTTGGATAAAGGTCACTTGATTTATAATTTCAAGTAAGTTTGTCTTACCCACACCAGGTTAAGCCCTTTATACGAAAATCAGAGTCTATGTCTTGCTATCCCAGAAAGCACTCAACTTCAAGGTAGTTGGAACCCCTGTCTTCCTATCCCCAGAAGCCCTCGAATGTAATCACCAAAATTCAGAGTCGCACGAAGCAATCTGAACGAGCAGTTCAGTACGCACAAAGAATGAAAATCTTCTCTTTCTAGAAATAAACTTAACAGAATGTGGTCTCTATATTTTTCAACTTCAATGTGGAGCCCTTTCAAATGAGCTCCTATTTGTAGGCTCGGTTGAAACGGTCTGCTCCCTCCTCCAACGGTCATATTTTCCGTAAATTTAAGAGGTACCTGCAGACATGTCACTCAACCAAGGGTTATTTAGAAACATAATGGATGACATCGTTTAACAAAACATGTGTAAGAATAAGAAAAACTGAAGTTTTTAATGTAAGAAAATAAAAGTTCGGAGTTTAACCAAAATAGAATTCGGAGTCTATAATAACAGGATATTCAGATTTTGCTTTATAGGAATTTGGAACCGAAATTCTGTTGAAATCCGGAGTCTGAATTTCTATGGAAATTCACAGTCTAGTTTCAACAGAGTTCAGATTTGGAACATAAATAATTCAGAGTTGATCTTTTATAAGTTCAGAGTCAAACTAGTAAAATTTCGGAGTCGAACTTATAGAAGTGCGGAGTCAAACTAGTAAAATTTTGGAGTTGAACTAGTAAAAGTTCGGAGTCAAACTAGTAAATGTTCGGAGTCAAACTAGTAAAAGTTCGGAGTCAAAATTATAGATGTTCGGGGTCCAGAATTCGGAGTAGAACTTTGTTAGAGTTCGTATCCAGAATTCGGACTAGAACTTTATTAGAGATTGTATCCAGGATTCAGAGTGAAACTTTATTAGAGTTCGTATCTAGAATTTAGAGTGGAACTTCATTACAGTTCCTATCCAGAATTTGGAGTGTAAATTTTTTACAGTTCCTATCTAGATTTCGGATCCTAAAATAGAATTATTCATATCTAAGTATTATATGATTCCGAGGTTTTTGATATGAACCCTATTTTTATCCTTAAGAAAAATATTGATATGTGAAAGGAAATCTAGGTTAGGGAAAATTTCCGTAAGGAAGGAAATTTTCCATATAGAAGTAAAATATAGATTTTCTTAAGTATAAGGTGTTTTTGATTTCTAAAACAAGAAGGAATGGAATAATCATTAAAAACCATATTGACTTAATAGATACATGTTGGGTTTTTAAAAGGTGGAATCAATGTACAGTTTCCCTTCTCTTCATTTCCTTTTATAGACCATGTTTTGGGTATGGTAAATTGTTTATATATTGTGTGGAACATGACGAGGGTATCCAAACATGTTTCTAGATAGATCATGTGTAATAGACCACTTAGTTACCCAAGATGGGATTACAATTATCATTTGTACCTTTATAGTTTATTATTTATTATGAGTTTTATTGTCATATTACAACTTATAGGATTTTGGAGTACTCATGATTCACAAGTAGACATATAGGTTTATATGCAATACATAGGATTTCATTTAGTTTTTAGAGTTTTAATTAATTAAATTCTAGTAATAATATTTACCTTTTCCCTCCATATGTACCTTAGATTACATTTAATTAATTGAACTATAGCACACTATAATTATATATATACATATGAATGTGACTAAAATATAGTATGAAGGACTTGGGTTAGAACTTTTGTATATATATGGTGTTATGTGTTATTGAAAAGGTTCAAATATAAGGATGAGTCTTTGTAATGTGGTTCTAATATATGTTCCTATTTATTACATATGTGATGAATCCATTTAAGGTATTAAAGGTCTTTTATAGTGTTAATTATGGAATTTAGATGAAATCTACCACATCGTTGCCTCATGGGATGACCTAGGGAAGTTGAGTAAAATGACCCACATGGGAGGATACACATAGAGTTCCTATAAAAGAGTTATTAGATGAAATATATCATGCTATAGTAGTCACTCAAGTGGTCCTCTAGAGAAAAAACTTCAGGATGCTGTATTTAATCTTTTACCATTTCAGGGTAATGCCACTATCAAAGTTAGGCTGATTATGAGAGATGTTTTTCAATACATCCATATTCAGAATCCTATATACATCTAGGGTACTATAGGCCCCTAGGAATCCAAGGATTATATTGAAATTTTCTAAGAAATATTTTACATGGTTGAGGATCCTAATAATTGCAAACACTATCATTGTTCCTTGAAGATGTTCTTTGGAGTCTGAAGCATGGTCTATCATTAGTGTGTTTGAGAAGAATTAGCAAAAAAAATTCATTGGAGGCCTCTCAAGTTATACCATCATGCCTCCCAACTTGTTTAATCTTGATATAAAATATTTGAGTATTTATATATAGAACATAAGTATCCAATTTCCATCACCAATTTTAATGAACTAAATATACAACATAAGGATATGGAGGTGAAAGGTTTTATTTGATCGAGGAGTTCTCATTTAGGTGATCCTTTTTTTCATTTTGAATGAATATGTAATCCATCACAATGCATGGATTTTATCACCCCCAGTTTGAGGTATGTAGCCTTTTTATGCATTTAATGTGTTTAAAGTGCATGAGATGAGTAGAGTTGAGGTTGGGAGAGTTTGGAATTGTTTTGAATAAGTTTATAGGCTTTTCAAAGGGAGCATGGTTTGAGCACGGTTAAGGGAAACCATGCCAGTTCTTTAGGAAACTGTGCAGGGGGAGACAGTAGGCTTCACAGGGCCTGTGCACGGGTTTCCAAACCATGTGAGGCAACCTCGTGATCCATTTCTCCCAATACAGTAGCATGGGAATGGTTTGCCAAACCATGTGGGGTAACCGTGTATCCACTTAAAAATAGGGTTTTAAAACCCGGGATCACATGGTATTTCCTCATTTCACTCCAAATCCACACCCACTCGAGCCTCACTCAGAATTTTGGGTTCTCAGGTGTTGAAGGTGATCTCCCACTCATTTTGGAAGCGATTCAAAGGGGTTTTGTGGTGGTTTGAAGGTAGTTTCTCCCAAGTAAGTCTTTCCCCATGGGTTTTTTTGTTTTACTCTAGAGCTAAATCTCCCTCTCTCTCGGTTTTCTAGATATACACCCATTGAGTGTATATCTAGGGTTATGGTTGCCTTGGATGTTAATTTTGTGGCTTTTGATGTTAGGGAAAGAGATCAAGAGAGGCTTCGGTGGTGCATTCGCTGGTTTTGAGGACTAGTTGCTTGTGGGTTGATTTCTTGGGAACCCTAAAGGTAGGTGTATTCTCTCTTGACTCCACCTGGTTATAGCTAATGATTTTGGGTTACTATTAATTTGGTTGTCTTGAAATTAATTGTGTTTTGATGTGAATTTTTTTAGAAATCCCTTAGGTGATGTTTTGCAGATTTTTGGGAAAATGTGGGTTTTTTAGTGAAATTCTCTTGTTGGGGATTTTAAAATGGATATTTTAAAATGTGTTGCTGAGTTTGAATTGTGAAAATGGTTGATGGGAAATGGTTTTCAATAAAAAGACTATTTTATTGAAATTTTGTTTGGCATGGAAAATGGTTAAAGGGTGTTTTCAATAAATGGGTAATTTATTGAAGTGGTAGACATGTAATGTGAATGGTTGATTGCATATTGTTGTGGCGTTGGTGTGAAATGCTTGGTTATGGCTTGATTTGGAATGTTGTGTGAAAGTGGGTGGGAAGTACCACTATAAAAATTGGATGGATAGTGGACGGAAGGGAGGCCATCAAAAGATAAGTGGTCGGGAAGTACCGCTAGTTGTCAATGGGTGAACAGGTTGGATGGAAGTTCCACCGTTATGGTTGCTTTGTGTGCATTGCTTTGCAATATAGAAATTGTTGTGATAATTTGTAAATGATTAAATTTCTTATGGCATGTTTGTTTTGGCTTTCCCATGGTTGCTCGGTTTGGGTGAGATGGCCTGGTAAGGGTGTGTTTGGCTTATGGTAATGGTTGCACTTGTGATTATTTTATATAAAATATTTTCTATAAATTTGCTAATAGTTTTATCCTAGTGTCGTGTTTAGGGAAATCATTTGAAGAAAACCTACTAAGTAGTTGTACTCACCCCTTTCTTTGGAACTTTGGTGTATTTGCAGATGTTATGTACTGGGATATAGGAAAACGTAAGGAATCTCATTGCTAGTGGTTCGTGGTGATGCTTGTGATGTGTTGGTGGAGCTTGGAGCTTGGATCTTGGTTTGGAGCTGTGGTGGTGTCATGGATCATGCTTTTTTGTGGTTAAGTCTTCCAGAGATTACTCTGATAATGTGATGGATTATATTGGTGTTTGGGTCGTATTGTGGAACAACTTGGATGTCTTTTTGAAATACATCTTCAAATGGTTTATTGACATGCATCATATAGTGGTTGTTAGTGATTGTTTGGTTGGTTTTTTCTTAAGGGAAAATCATTCCACAATTTGTTCTTGAAGCCCTCGACATTTTTCGATAGCCTTTGGCACCTTGGTAAAGTCGCTTAAGGCCAAGTAACCCTCATCCCCTCCTCAAGACAATAAGGTTGGGGTGGGGTGTTACAAGTGGTATCAGCTTGTTTGGTCCTTTGTATTTGATTCTCGGTTTTGGAGTTGACATTGGTTGTGGCAAATTCCTTGAGGTGGGATGGTAGAAAGGTGTTGGAATGTCGGAACATGGAATGTATAGACTAAAATGTTGTAGCTAACCCTTTTATGTTGAAATTCAATTTACTAGGGAGTTGGGTACACAAGTGGTTGGAGACACTTATAGGTATTTGATATCTCATTGTTGTGGGTGTAGCCAATGAGATGACCAATACATGCATGGTCGAAATCAATTCCCAATAGAAATCATATTTCATTGGGGTATAATGATTTATGTTGTGATATGAATGTGTGGATTTGAAAAATCTAAATTGTGTTTCAAAATAGAATGATTTGAAACATTGAAACTGGTGGTATTTTGAAAATGGTTTGATTTTCAAAAATGGTGGAACATGAAAATGTGGAAAAGGTGGAAAGTCTCATTTTTATAGTGTTTTGTAATGCAAATTGAAATGAGAATTATTGATGTCTATAGAAGTGAGACTCATGGTTGTTTGTTTTCTGTTTATAGAAATGGAACTGGGTAGGTGTCGTAGAGACCAACCAGAAGTGGCCGATGAGAACGTGGTTGCACCTGAGCACCAGGTGAACCAGCCGTAAATCCAATGTATAGTGCATGCTTTCTAAGATGTGGAAAGTGTAAATAAAGAGGATGAAGCAAGGAATGTGGGTCATGTGGTTTAGTTTCAAAAGAAAAATCCACCAATCTTTAGGGGTTATTCAGAGACATAGAGGGCAGAGGTGTGGCTATCCAGAATGAACAAATTTTTTGAATTATTAGGGATACCGGTAGAGTTGAAAGTAAATATAGAGACGGATAAGCTAGAGGATCTTTCCCTTCAGTGGAGGGAGTTGGTAGTCCAAGCTGGAACGGACCAGGGTATGACATGGGAAGGATTTGAGTAATTGTTTAATAAACAATTCTACCCACATACATTAATAATTCAGTTTACAATAGATTTCTTCCATTTAAAACAGAAAAAACTTTCGGTAACGGAGTATGCTGCTAAGATTATGAACATAGTGGGATTTTCACCTGAAGTGGCGGGTAGTACATCGTTGAAAGATCGTATCTTCAAATCTGGTTTGAGGAAAGAGATTAATTCCAAGATAGTGGTGTTGTGTATAGATTTCTACACATTGATGGTTAATAGAGACTCAATGGATGATTGGGAACTATTGGGAGCTCTGAGCAGAGGAAGCATGGTGGTACCCATGTGTAATAGAGGGAAATCTGACACTGGGTTCAAGTAGAGGAGGTACACTTATTCCCATGGCTAGAGTATGGCACATAATATAATGCCAGGATCGATAAATCTTCCTTCGAAGCCCTGGAGCAAGACATGATGTTTTCAATATGGCTCTACGACACACATCAAGAGGGACTATATGACACAACCATGGGCATGTCACAATTGTAAGTAGATGGGGGAATCTGCAACGTTATTGTCAGAATGCTCCAAGGTCGGGTACACATGACATTCCTCAGGGATCTCTTACGTCATATGCATAGACGTTATGGGAAAAGCATCATACCCCTCATCAGCAAGGCAAAGCCAGTTATGGTGATTCTCAGAACACCACAACTCCTCAATCGGGAAATAAAGAGCAGAGTGTGGCAACCAAGGCATTGTTCGGAGCTGAGAAGGTTGTGGCAGATGATCAGTCAGGACCATCCATGGTGCGAGGTACTATTCTTTTAAATTCTACCACGATTCAAATGTTGTTTGATACGTGTTCCTCGAACTATTTAATTGATACACGTATGATTGAGTTGTCGGGTTTAAGGGTAGAAATGATGCCTTCAGTTCTGAAACGTCAAACTCCTTTTGTTCGAAGAGAGTGTCGAACCTTCTTGTGTAGAGCATGTCGTATTGTTTTGGGTGAGGTTTACTTAATGTGGAATTTATACGTGATTGAGATGGATGGGTATGACATAATCTTGGGAATGGATTTAATGGTGGTGTTTAAGGACCACATCGACTATAATGCATAGAAAGTGTCTTTTACGACACACGATGGCGTTAGACATCTCTTTAGAGGAGAGAGGAATGAAAGACAGGGTGCAACGAGTTTGTTGGCACCAGCAACAGGCACATCATCGTATCAGTTGGTGGTGTTGTCATTGGACTCAGTGGAGGGTGTTGAGCAAAGTGTTCTTCTGACCGTGGTGGATTAGTTCATCGATATTTTTTTCCAAAGAATTATTTTGGTTACCTTCCGTAAGAGAAGTGGAGTTTACGATTGATCTCCTTCCGGGGACCAATCCAATCTCACTTCCATCTTACCAGATGGAACCTACTATATTGTGGGAATTGAATGTCTAGTTGGAAGAGTTAGAAAAAAAGGGTTTATCCATCCTAGCACGTCTCCGTGGGCAGCTCCGGTGTTGTTTATGAAAAAGGCAGATAGAACTTTGAGGCTCTGTGTTGATTATCATTGACTTAACCAAGTTACAATAAATAATTGATATCCACTTCGACAAATTAATTAATTTTTTGACCAATTGAGGGGAGCCCATTGGTTCTCCATGATCGAACTGAGGTCAGGATATCATCAATTGCAGGTGGGGAAGGACGATTTTCTTAAAAATCATTCAGATGTAGATATGGTCATTATGAATGTGTGGTTATGCCCTTTGGTCTAATGACTACTCCAGTGGTATTCATGGCATTGATGAATCAGATATTTCAGAGATATCTAGATTCATTTGTTGTGGTGTTTTTAGACGATATTCTTGGGTATTCTAAGACAGGGGTGGAGAATGAGCAACACTTGGTGACAGTGCTATGGATCTTGAGGGATCATCAGTTGTATTCCAAATTTTCAAAGTGTGACTTTTGGATACAGTAAGTTCATTTTCTTGACCATGTGATTTCTAAAAGTGGTGTTTCAGTGGATCTGAAAAAGATAGAGGTTTTTATCTTGTGGCATCCACCAAATAATGTGTTTGAGGTATATATTTTTCTCAGTCTAGCTGGGAATTATTGGCGTTTTGTTCGTGATTTTTCATGTTTGGATTCACTGTTGACATCTTTGACAAGAAAGAATGTTCCATTCCAGTGGAATGAATAGTGTCAGTACTGTTTCGAAGAGGTAGAGGGTCGCCTTACATCAACACCAATCTTGGTGTTTCCAGATCCAATCAAAGGGTACGTGGTGTATTGTGATGCATCGAGATCAGGGTTTGGGTATGATGTCATGCAAGGGAATCATGTGGTTGTGTATGGATTACAGTAGTTGATGGTGCATGAGAAGAACTACCCAACTCATGATTTGGAACTGGCATCAGTGTTCCATGCTTTGAAAGTGTGTCATCATTATCTCTTCAGTGAGAAATTCACGATATATAATGATCATAAGAGCTTGAATCACATTTTCTCACAAAGGGATTTGAACTTGAGGAAAAGGAGATGGATGAAATATCTCCAGATGTTTGATTTTGACTTGATGTACACACTGGGTAAGGGAAATTCTGTGGAAGATGCATTAAGTAGAAAACCATATGTTCAAGTGGTGAAACATGCATCAAAACAGTGGCAGTTGATGCTGATTATTACTGACATGCAGTTGGAATGTGGGGACTAGGGAAATAGAGCGGTCTTCTTTCCGGTCATGTTTATTTCTGACTTAGTTGTCCTCATTAAAAAGGCATATATATCTGATTCTTAGTGTGTGACCATGAGGTTGAAACTCAATTGTGGGGAGACCATTGAAGGTTGGAAATTTAATGGAGATTTAGTTATGTGTTTTCTAAATCGAATGGTTGTACCATTTTCTTTTCAGGAGGATATTTTTAGGGAATATCATCATTACAAATGGGATGTTCATCTTGGAATTAAAAAAAATTATAAAGTGTTCTAAGTGATGTTCTGGTGGTCTAGTATGAAAGGAAGTGTGGCTGAGTTTGTTTCAAGATGCTTGACTTGTCAGTAGGTCAAGGCAGAGCATCAGAGGCCAGTGGGAATGTTGAAGTTTTTACAAATAACTGTTTGGAAGTGGGAGGAAATAATGATGGATTTTGTCACATGTCTCCCATGAATGGTCAGGAAGCACGATTCAATTTCGGTGATTTTGGATCTGCTAATGAAGTCGGACCATTTCATCCTGATTTGTGAGTCTCATACGGTGGAGGATCTATCAAAAATCTATATCTGGGAGGTGGTTAAGAGGAATGGTGTTCCAGTTTCGATAGTATCAGATAGAGATCTGAATATTACATCCTTTTTTTGGAAATACATGAATCAAGCCCTTCAGACACAGTTGAATATGATCGTACCATATCACCCTTAGATGGATGGTGTAACACCCCGAGATTTTATGAAAATATTATTTTTAATTTCATTAATGTATTGTGTTGTACGCTACACCAAAAGGAACTTCCACAACACACATACTTGACTTGCCTTTCATTACACACAATCACGGCCTTCCTCAATAGCTTGCATCGTACGCAATACCGAGTTTCAGTAAACAATGATATGCTATTAAAATATTATTAAAACAAGCCGTTATGAATAGTAATAACAACTTTTTGAAATTTTGTAAATTTTATTTTGCAAAATGGACTTCATTTTTGGATTCGGAATATCGAAATTAGCTTCGGGTGAAATTTTGGTATGTTTCGGATTACTTTCATATTCTGATGAATAGTGAAAATTACTAAATTTTAATTAAAAACAACTTTTTTGACCAAAATAATTAATAGTGGTAAATTATTAATTTGAGTGGTTTTAAAGTATATTTAGAATATATTTTTACAATTTAATACAATTTTGGTCATTGGATGTAATTTCACATTTAAACCAGATATAAACAAGTGTCAATCTTTTGATAGTTATTATCTCTTAAAAACATGCTATTTGTTTTGACGATGGGAATTAATTTTTTAAATTAGTTAATGTAACTGATATGTTTTGAATTTGATAAAATAGACATCATTTTTGAATTCATAATATCAAATATATCTTAGGCCTAATTTTTGGTATTTTTCTGGAAACTTTCATTTTTTGATGAATAGTGAAACCACTAAGTGGTAGTTAAAAAACTGAATTTTTCATAAAACTTAATTTTACCGATTCTGTGAGTGGAATTTCAAAAATCCGAGAGACACGGTTAATATCAACGACTAAAATGTGGTTCAATGAGATGAAAATAATTTTTGGTGAATAGTAACTTTTTACTTTTTTTTACCACGGTTAAAAGTAAATAGGGTAATTAAGGGTAAAAATGATATTATTATTACCCTAACACATGTCCTAATTCTATTGGATAAGTGTAATTCGACCAAAAACAACCTTAGGAATAAAATATGACCATTTAAGCCCACTTGGATTAGATTAGGACATTTATTATTAATTTATTTAAAGAAGGGTTAAAATAGTTAAAATCAATGTTTAATAAGTAAATCATTTTTAATATAGGGTTATACATAAGATAAATTAGACTATAAATATTCATTAGAAAGATAAAAAGATTTGCCACATAATGATATTTTATTTTTAATTTTTAGACTTTATATAATTTAATTTATTTATGACACAATGATGATACAGTAAATATCTTATTAAACAAATATTGACATAATTGATGTTATAAATACCCAAATAAATGTAATTTGAGACTTTTTATGAATTCCCAAAAAAATTATATGTTCTTATGACATGTTAGTGTTTATTTAATTAACTTTGTTCGAACTAATCATTCTGTTCTGATTTTTACAAAAATGAATTACCAAATAGTGTCAAATTTGACATAAAATAGTTTTTTTAAAAAATATTATATTATTAATTGTTATTATATTCCTAAAAATCTAAGGATAGGCCAAATGACTTAGATAAGGTTATATATATTAATAATAAACAACTTGGGGTTCGTTTGGCTTGTTATAGTATGTTTATTGACCTTATAGTGTAAGAACACAAAAAGACATGGTAAAAGTAAAATTATCTAACTTAAAGTAAAAACTAAATGATAAGGTTGAAATAGTAAAATAAACTTGTCCAAATTCTATTGGATGATAGGATTTCGACCCATCCCCAACATAGCTTCGAAATAACTCAATTTGGAGCTATTAAAAACCGAATTTGACTTTATAATAAAGTAATATTTTTTGTTATTCCAAAGGTGCCCCTCTCCTCCCTTATAAAAGGGCACTTCCTCCCTCTCTTCCTCACACCACATTGAGCCTTCAAGCTCGGCCAACCCCAGCCAATTTCTTCTTTCCACTTCTCTAGAGACATCCTAGAGGTCCTGGTCTTCTTCAAAGACCAATTTTAGTGCCCTAAGAGGAGGTATCAAAGAGGCGCTTCAAAGAAGAGGTAATGTCCGTTACCGATTCTTTCACCTTTATTTCTTCTTCCACTTCTTCTTCTTAGGTTGTTTCATTATGAATTAATAACATCAGTATCACTCATATACTGATATGAAGAAACCCTATTTCACAATCTATCCATCCTACGGAAAATGAAATCACCGCGCGTGCGTACGTACGAAATACCGTCTCAATGCCGTGGTGTAATCTATTTTCCACCACCACCTTACTTGGATAGGTATAATGGTGTACATAATAACTATATATGATTATATTGTAATGTGATATTGATTATGAAATATAATACATACACTCCAATACAATTCCATGATCATGGGAACGATATCATCGGTCGTGCGTATGTATGGAATACCGTCTCTACGATGTGATGTGATTCATTCTACATGATATTCATTGAATAATGATTATATAAATGAATTTAATGAATTAATATGATATATATTACCCTAATACCATTCTGTAAATGAGGTATCTATAACCTAAAAAGAAAAATAAGAATTTATTCGACAAAACACGCATAAGAACAAAAAGTATTAAACACATGAATAATAAGTTATAATGAAATATTACCAATAAGAAGCTAAGAATAGGACCATATATGATATCATAAAAATATGTATGATTCAGGAATAAGTCAATAATATTATTTAAATCATTATACAAGAGGTTCGGACACTTACAAAGCAAATTGGACCTAAGGTAAGGGAAATATCACAATCTCATTTTTTATCCGAGATTGTTTATACATTGGAATTTACTGGGGTGTATTTTATCATCCACAACCATGTTTCCTAAATATGTAATATTATTTACATCCACCTAAAATTGCTTCAATACAATTTTACCCTTCGGTGCGTTTTTAGTAAAAGATTTGAAAGGAATCTTTTGTCGTTTTTCGTATGAGGTACTTTTTTGACTTTTCTGACAAAAGTACGAGTAGAATGTTTTTTAACTTATAAGGCATGAATGGATTTTTAAAACATTATTTCCAAGAAGTGTACTTTAAAATTTTTCAAGTTTATTTTTAATCAACTTCTTTTAGTTTAGAATTTTATGACATGTTAAGAAAGGAAAAGTGTTTTTGAAGTAGAAAGGATATTTTCTTCAAGAATGGAGTTCAAGTGTTTTATCAGAATTATTTTACATCTAAGGTAATAAAGGGTTCTGTTTCTATCCCTATTATTACATTGATTTGATTATGTTGTGATTGAACTAATTTTAGGAATTCCTTTATCTTATATGCATTGTTTTATGGTGTCATGATGTTTAAGATTCCCATTTTTATTACATGGGTTATGATATGATGTACGGTTTATCATTTTGTGGCACACATAAGAATGGTATCATTATGAGATGGGTGGGACCTATATCTTCCTCCAATGAATTGGGTAAAGATTTTATATCTCATGAGACAGACATGGCTGAAACGGTAGGTTATACCACTTCAGTGAAACAGGACTAAAACGAGGAGTGAACTCGGTTTAGAAATGGACTTTGTCCACTAAGATAATCTTGGCAATGATTCTTGACTAATAAGAAATGATTCTCTATGATTATGTGTGCATGCCAGAAAGTTTCATGTTTTAAGTTATGATTATTGGGATTACATTTCACTACTATGATTTATCCCATGTTATGAAATTATGATCCCTTTTGCAGGTTAATATTTCCAAAAGATAAGTTCTTATGAATATGACGTGATTGATATTTCTTTTGTTTACCCTTACTAATAATTTGAGCTCACCCTTTTATGTTTTCTTTTCCCCAGGATATAAAGAAAGGATTTAGATTTAAAAAAAGAAGATCTTTATGGGAGATGTTGAAGATCTTTCACCACGATTAGAAGATTATATTCCGAGTTTCCAAAGACACTAAACTATTACAGTCCTTGTGTGTGTGTTTTTTTATGCACTAAGTATTCCGAAAATGTAATGTAATGTCTATGTACATTAAGCTTCAGGTCTTTACAGTTGTATAAGTGGAAATTTTTAGACAACCTTTGGAAACTAGGATGCGAGAACTTTAGTGAGATCCCTAGAGATATTTCTAAGGTATGTCTAGGGATGTCCCTAAGGTTATGTATACGTACAGGTTACAGTACTAGAATTATGCTAACGATCATAGAATTAAACCTAAGATGTTAGATATTGAAGGTACTCCCCCTTTATTATGTTGTTTTCCCTATCATGATATTTTCCTCTCACACTATTCTTTTTGGGTTTTAGACGATGGATGGATCCCGAAGGAACTGTGTTGATCAATGCAATGGAAAATGCAATGATTGTCCTCCTGAACAAACAAATGTTATAGGAGATGGAGTGAAAAATCTTATCACTATACTTAAACAAGATATGAATCATTCTGGACTTCCAAATGAGCAGAGAAGGGAACAATATTCTATTGAGTCCTTCATGAGGCAACGTCCACGTTCTTTCATTGGGCCTTCTGATCCACTTGTTGCTGAACAATGGATCAATACCACTGAAAAGATATTTTTAGTTCTTCAATGTTCAGAACATGATAAAGTCTTCTTAGCAGTATAACGTTTGGAAGGTGAAGCTGATCAATGGTGGAATCTTATCAAGAATACGAAGCCAAGAGATGAAATTGGGTCCATGGAATGGGACAAGTTCAAGAACTTATTTTTCAATAAGTACATCCCTCGTATTCTTCAAACAAAGATGGAGAAGGAGTTTCTTGAACTAAAGAAAGAGGATGATGAATCTGTTGGTGTATATGAAGCAAATTTTACAAGTCTTGCAAGGTATGCATCTCGCTTTATCATCCTACCTGAAAGTAAAGTTGATCGATTCTTCAGTGGCTTAAAACCAAATATTCAAAGGGCATTATCTATAAGAGACTTCAGTAGCTATGAAGAAATTGTGCGTTGTGCTATCATGGTATAAATGGAAGTTGGTGTTACTTATCCATCTATTAGTTTTGACATGAAACGGAAGATGGAGTTTAAGGAGAAATCTCAGAATAATGGTGAAAAGAAGATGAATGTTTCCTTATGCTCAATGTGTGGAAAGAAGCATGGTGGAGATTGTCTTAAAGGGAAAAGAAAATGTTTTATGTGGGGAAAAGAAGGTCATCGAGAAGCTGAATGTCGAAGTAATTGAAAAAGGGTTTCTAATGATGTGAATAAAGAAAAGACTGCAGAGAAAACACCACCAACACTTCAATGCTTCATATGCAAGGAAATGGGGTATTATGCTAATAAATGCCCTAATCCAAGGGTTAGTGATGATCGACATGAGCAACCACATAAGGCAAAGGACAAAGGGATGTCACATGCGATCACTATTGGCGATGTTGAATATGAAAATGATGTGGTGGAATGATTAAGTGTTTATTTAATGGTATTCCAAAATAATGTTGTATATAGTATTGTGGAATATTAGAATATTTACGTATTGTTGTATTGTGGTTTTCAATAATTTTATGGTACCGGTAAACATGGAAAGTGATTGAGATATTTTTGGAAAAAAGATGATATGCACATAATGAAGGGATAAGGAGAAAATGAAATGTTTTACAGTATTCATGACCTCATGACTGATATAAGGAAATAGTTATATCATGGTTTAAGGTTTTGGTATATGAAAAGAGTTAACTTTTGAGAGCACTCATGTTTTCAGTAAGATTCAATGGGTATTCATTTTTCAAGAGAATACATGATTAAGGCCTTCGAATGTTTGGAATGTGACCAACAAGGCATATCTCATGATATATGGGGATCAACAATTGTATTAAGATGCTTGTTATATAAACTCTTTGGTAATCATTTTCACTATAATATGAGATTGGACAACATTATTTTGGATAAGCCTAAAGATTGGAAATGATTATGTTGGACATAAGTTAGTATTGATTAAGGATAGAAATTTTTTTGATATTATTTATGGGATGTTATAGTAATGTAGTTTTAGAAAAAGGACAACCTGCAGGATGGGAGACAGCCCATCGCTTCGAACAAGGCTGTGGGAATCGAACCCACAACTGAAGTGTGACTGGCCTTTTTCACTAACACTAGCCTACACGATGTCCTTGGTTAGTATAAACTTGTTTTATTACGTGGTATGATATATGAAGTATAAGTTCATTTTTGGAATCGTATACGATTAACCTCACCATATATGGTCTTATGTATTTTTGATAACTTTTGTAACATTTTGTTTGAGACAGATGGAATGACCCATCATTCTATCACATGATCTGCTAACACTTCACGAATGACAAATCCAACTTCATTTCTTTAATAGATGATGTGGAAATTGTCTAAAGAATGACCAATGGTGACACTGTACCAAAATCAAGAAAATATTTCTTCTAATTCCAATTTCATCAACTTTAGGGAAATGATCTTGAAAACCAAAAATGTTGTCCTAGTACTCTTATATCTGATGAATCAGATGGTACCATAGATTGTCACAAATTTATGGCTTTGTGATTACTGGATTTTCCACATCCATGTTCTCTACCACTCTCCATCAGAACATGGTCGTTAGATTTCACTTCCATATCCATATTTTCACCTTTGTGGAAACCCAGTGATTAGTTTATTTGGGTAATGGTTACGTTTCATACTTTTGTTTTTAAAGATTGGTTTTGGTATTATTTTTTACGATGTGGGTTTCTATTAAAGAAACTTTCGAGTAGTAAACCATTTATAACACCGACGAATTTCAAGGGCAAAATTCATTTTAAGGGGGGTAAAATGTAACACCCTGAGATTTTATGAAAAATATTCTTTTTAATTTCATTAATGTCTTGTGTTATACGCTACACCAAAAGGAGCTTTCACAACATGCATCCTTTACTTTCCTTTCATTACACACAATCGTGGCCTTCCTCGATAGCTTGCGTCGTACGCAATACCGAGTTTCACTAAACAATGACATGCTATTAAAATATTATTAAAACTAGCCGTTATGAATAGTAATAACCACCTTTTGAAATTTTGTAATTTTTTTTCAAAATGGACTTCATTTTTGGATTCGGAATATTGAAATTACCTTAGGGTGAAATTTTGGTACGTTTCGGATAACTTTCATATTCTGATGAATAGTGAAAATTACTAAATTTTAATTAAAAACAAATTTTTTAATCAAAATAATTAATAGTGATAAATTATTAATTTGAGTGGTTTTAAAGTATATTTAGAATATATTTTTACAATTTAATACAATGTTGGTCAGTGGATGTAATTTCACATTTAAACCAGATATAAACAAGTGTCAATCTTTTGATAGTTATTATCTCTTAAAAACACGCTATTTGTTTTGAAAATGGGAATTAATTTTTTAAATTAGTTAATGTAACTGATATGTATTTAATTTGATAAAATAGACATCATTTTTGAATTCATAATATCAAATATAGCTTAGGCCTAATTTTTGGTATTTTTCTGGAAACTTTCATTTTTTGATGAATAGTGAAACCACTTAGTGGTAGTTAAAAAACTGAATTTTTCATAAAACATAATTTTACCGCTTTTGTGAGTGGAATTTCGAAAATCTGAGAGACACGGTTAATATCAAGTACTAAAATGTGGTTCATTTAGATGAAAATAATTTTTGGTGAAAAATAACTTTTTACTTTTTTTTTACCACGGTTAAAAGTAAATAGGGAAATTAAGGGTAAAAATGATATTATTATTACCCTAACACATGTCCTAATTCTATTGGATAAGAGTAATTTGACCAAAAACAACCTTAGGAATAAAATATGACCATTTAAGCCCACTTGGATTAGATTAGGACATTTATTATTAATTTATTTAAAGAAGGGTTAAAATAGTTAAAATCAAAGTTTAATAAGTAAATCATTTTTAATATAGGGTTATACATAAGATAAATTCGACTATAAATATTCCTTATAAAGCTAAAAATATTTCCTACATAATGATATTTTATTTGTAATTATTATACTTTAAATAATTTAATTTATTTATGACACAATGATGATGCAGTAAATTTCTTATTAATGAAATATTGACATAATTGATGTTATAAATACCCAAATAAATGTAATTTGAGACTTTTTATGAATTAAAAAAATATTATATGTTAATATGAAATGTTAGTGTTGATTTAATTAACTTTATTCGAACTAATCATTCTGTTATGAGTTTTACAGAAATCAATTACCAAATAGTGTCAAATTTGAGATAAAATAGTTTTTAAAACAAATATTATATAATTAATTGTTATTATATTCCTAAAAATCTAATTGTCGGCCAAATGACATAGATAAGGTTATATATATTAATAATAAACAACTTGGGGTTCGTTTGGCTTGTTATTGTAAGTTTATTAACCTTATAGTGTAAGAACACAAAAAGACATGGTAAAAGTAAAATTATCTAACTAAAAGTTAAAACTAAATGATAAGGTTAAAATATTAAACTAAACTTGTACAAATTCTATTGGATTACAGGATTTAGACCCATCCCCATCTTAGATTTGAAATAACTCAATTTGGAGCTATTAATAACCGAATTTGACTTTATAATAAAATAATATTTTTTGTTATTCCAAAGGTGCCCCTCTCCTCCCTTATAAAAGGGAACTTCCTCCCTCTCTTCCTCACACCACATTGAGCCTTCGAGCTCGGACAACCCCTGCAAATTTCTTCTCTCCACTTCCCTAGAGACATCCTAGAGGTCCTGGTCTTCTTCAAAGACCAATTGTAGTGCCCTAAGAGGTGGTATTAAAAGAGACGCTTCAAAGAAGAGGTAATGTCTGTTACAGATTCTTTCACCTTTATTTATTCTTCCACTTCTTATTCTTAGGTTGTTTCATTATGAAGTAATAACATCATTATCACTCATATACTAATATGAAACAACCCTATTTCACCATCTATCCATCATACGTAAAACGAAATCACCGCGCGTGCGTACGTACGGAATACCGTCTCCACGCCGTGGTGTAATCTATTTTCCACCACCACCTTACTTGGATGGGTATAATGGTGTACATAATAACTATATATGATTATTTTAAAGTGATATTGATTCGGAAATATAATACATATACTCCAATACAATTCCACGATCATGGGAATGATATCATCACTCGTGCGTACGTACGGAATACCATCTCCACGATGTGATGCGATTCGTTCTACATGATATTCATTGCATAATGATTATATAAATGAATTGAATGAATTAATATGATATATGTTACCCTAATACCATTCTGGAAATGAGGTATCTATAACCTAAAAAGAAAAATAAGAATTTATTCGACAAAACACGCATAAGAACAAAAAGTAATAAACACCCGAATAACAAGTAATAATGAAATATTACCAACAAGAAGCTAAGAATATGACCATATATGATATCATAAAAATACATATGATTCTGTAATAAGTCAATAACATTATTTAAATCATTATACAGGAGGTTTGGACACTTACGAAGCAAATTGGACCTAAGGTAAGGGAAATATCACAATCTCATTTTTTATCTGAGATTGACTACACTTTGGAATTTACTGGGGTGTATTTTATCATCCACATCCATGTTTCCTAAATATTTAATATTATTTAAATCCTCCTAAAATTGTTTAAATACAATTTTACCCTTCTGTGAATTTTTAGTAAAAGATATGAAAGGAATCTTTTGTCGTTTTTTGTACGAGGTACTTTTTTGACTTTTCGGACAAAAGTATGAGTAGAATGTTTTTTTAACTTATACGACATGAATGGATTTTTAAAACATTATTTCCATGAAGCTTACTTTACAAGTTTTCAAGTTTATTTTTAATAAACTTCTTTTAGTTTAGAGTTGTATGACATGTTAAGAAAGGAAAAGTGTTTTAGAAGTAGAAAGGATATTTTACTCAAGAATGGAGTTCAAGTGTTTTATCAAAATTATTTTCCATCTAAGGTAATAAAGGGTTCTGTTTCTATCCCTATTATTACATTGATTTGATTATGTTGTGATGGAATTATTTTTATGAATTCCTTTATCCCATATGAATTTTTTTATGATGTCATGATGTTTAAGATTCCCATTTTTATTACATGGGTTATTCTATGATGTATGGTTTATGATTTTGTGGCACACATAAGAATGGTATCATTATGAGATGGGTGGGACCTATATCTCCCTCCAATGCATTGGTTAAAGATTTTATATCTCAGGAGATAAACATGGCTGGAACAATAGGTTATACCGGTTCAGTGAACAGGACTGAAACGAGGAGTGAACTCGGTTAAGAAATGGACTTTGTCCACTAAGATAGTCTTGGCAATGAGTATTGACTAATAAGAAATGATTATCTATGATTATGTGTGCATTCCACAATGTTTCATGTTTTATGTTACTATTATTGGGATTACATTTCACTACTATTATTTATCCCATGTTATGAAATTATGATCTCTTTTGCAGGTTAAGATTTCCAAAAGATATGTTCTTATGAATATGACGTGATTGATATTTCTTTTGTTTACCCTTACTGAGCATTTGAGCTCACCCTTTTATGTTTTCTTTTCCCCAGGATATAAATAAAGGATTTAGTTTTAAAAAAAGAAGATCTTTATGGGAGATGTTGAAGATCTTTCAACATGATTAGAAGATTATATTCCGAGTTTCCAAAGACACTAAACTATTACGGTCCTTGTGTGTGTGTTTTTGTTATGTACTAAGTATTCCGCAAAAGTAATGTAATTTCTATGTACGTTAAGTTTTGGGTCTCTACAGATGGTCAAACCGAGAGGACGATATAAAATTTTGAGGATATGTTGTGCGCTTATGTCATGGATTTTGGTGCCTTGTGGGAGGATCACTTGTCATTGGTTGAGTTCCCGTACAATAACAGTTATCAAGCATCGATACATATGGCTCCGTTTGAAACGTTGTATGGGTGGCCATGTCGTTCTCCACTATGCTGGGTGGAAATGGGTGAGTCCTAAATTTTTGGACTCACCCTTGTCCATGATACTCTAGAGAAGATCAGGTTAATCGGGAAGAGAATGGAGATAGCTCAGTGTCGTCATAAATCATATATGGATCTTCGTTGACGGCCATTGTCGTTCATGTTGGGTGATCATGTTTTTTAGAGGGTCTCTCCTAGGTTGGGACATCATCTGTTGGGAAGCAGGGAAAGTTCTCTATAAGGTATGTTTGACCTATTGAGATTCTAGAGAGGGTTGGTGAGGTGGCTTATCATTTGGATTTGCTAGCTAGGTTCAGTGTGGTGCACAATTTTTTTCATGTGTCGCTGTTGGAAAAAGTATCATCTAGACCGTGACCATGTGATTCGATAGGATCATATTGAGAAAGATTCAGATGATTTGTTGGTGCACATGCTAGTGCGGGTTTTGGATATGCACGAGAATGTATTTCATAGTAAAAGCATAATTTTAGTTAATGTTTTATGGAAGCATGGTCAGATTCAAAAGAAGACTTGGGAGAAGGAGAAAGAAATGGTCGAGCCGTGGCCCGAGCACTTTCGGCAAAGGGTGGGTTCACTACATTCTGTGACTGGAAAGTCCAATGGTAGGGAGAATGTAGCACCCCTAGTTAGAGGTACATAGACATTTTCATGTTTTTTATATGTTTGAAAATCATGGTATGTGTTGGGTTGAGGTCAGGAGAGTTTGGAATGGTTTTGAATAAGTTTGGAGGCTTTTCTATGGGAGCACAGTTAGGGGAAACCATGCGGGTTCTCCCAGAAACTGTGCAGGGGAAGATATATGGTGTCAGATGCCCTGTGAATGGTTTTCCAAACCTTGTGAGGAAACCATGAAAACCCTTGCTCTCAAGATAGAAGCATGAACACAGTTTTCCAAACTGTACGTGCTAGCCATGCAGCCACATAAAAATAGGGTTTTGAAACCCCAGTTCACTCAGGCTTGCTCATTTATCTCCAAATCCTCTCCCACTCGAACCTCACTCAAGATTTTGGGTTCTCATGGGTTGAAGGTGATCTCCCACTCGCTTTGGAAGCGATTAAAATCAGTTTCGTGGTGTTTTGAAGGTGGTTTCTCCAGGGCAAGTCTCTCCTCTATGGTTCTTTGGGGTTTCCTCTAGATCTAAATCTCCCTATCTATCGGTTTTCTATATCTACACCCATTTTGTGTAGATCTAGGGTTGTGGTTTCCATGGATGTTAATTTTAAGGCTTGTGGACATTAGTGAAGGGGATCTAGGGAGGCTTCAGTGGTGCGTTCACCAGTTTTGAGGAGTAGTTTCCTGTTGGTCGATTTACCGAGAACCCTAAAAGTAAGTGGATTCTCTCTCAACTCCACTTGGTTAGAGATAATGATTTTGGGTTACAATTAATTTGGTTGGCTTGAAATTAATTGTTTTTTGATATGCAAAATTTGTTAGAAATCCCTTGCGTGATGTTTTGTGGATTTTTGGGAAAAGTAGGGTTTATGGTGAAATGAACTTGTTGGATATTTTAAATTTGGTTGCAGAGTTTGTTTTTTGAAAATGGTTGATGAGAAATCATTTTCAATAAAAATCTTGTTTTATTGAAATGTTGTTTGGCATGGAAAATTGTTAAAGGGTGTTTTCAATAAATGGGTGATTTATTGATGTGGTAGACATGTAATGGGAATGGTTGAATACTTGTTGTTGTGTCCTTGGTGTGAAATGCTTGGTTATGGCTTGATTTGGAATGTTTTGTGGAAGTGGGAAGGATGTACCACTATAAAAATGTGATGTATAGTGGATAGAAGGGCCACCATCAAAAGATATGTGGTCGAGAAGTACCACTAGTTGCGAATAGGTGAATGGGTTGGATGGAAGTTCCACCGTTATGGTTGCTTTGTGTGAATTTCTTTGCAAGATGGAAATTGTTGTGCTAATGTGTAAATGATGAAATGGCTTATGGAATGTTTGTTTTGGCTTTCCCATGGTTGCTCAGTTTGGGTGAGATGGCTTGGTAAGGGTTTTATTGTCTTATGGTAATGCTTTCACTTGTGATTATTTTATATAAACTGTTTTATATAAATGTGCTAACTGTTTTATCCTAGTGGAGTGTGTAGGGAAGTAATTTGGAGAAAACCCATTGGTTAGTTGTACTCACCCATTATTTGGAACATTGGTGTCTTTTTAGATGTTGTGTACTGGGATACAAATAAAGTTAAGGCATCTCATTGCTAGTGGATCGTGGCGATGCTTGTGATGTGTTGGTGGAGCTTGGAGATTGGATCTTAGTGTGGAGTTTTAGTGGTGTCATGGATTGTGGTGTTTTGTGGATTAGTCTTCTACATAGTACTTTGATAATGTGTTGGAATATATTGGTTTTTTGGTGGTATTGTGGAACAACATGGTTGTCTTTTGGAAATACATGTTTCAATGGTTTATTGACATGCATCATATAGTGGTTTTTGGTGCTGGTTTGGTTGTTTTTTTCTTAAGGGAAATCATTCCCCAATTTGTTCTTGAAGCCCTCGACATTTATTTCCAGTCTTTGGAGCCTTGGGAACGCTACTTAAGGCCAATTAACCCTCAACGACTCCTCAAGACAATGAGGTAGGGGCAGGGTGTTACATGGATTTTAGGAAGATAAATAGTGTAACTGTAATGAATTTGAATCCAATACCATGATTTTATGATTTATTTGATTAGTTTAGGAGAGATATATGTTTCACTAAGACTGAATTTCATTCTGGATAACATAAGCCTTGGTTCATAAGAGATGGCATATTGAAGAAAACATTTAAGACAATATATGTGTTGTATAAGTATATCTTTATTCTCTTTTGGTATATAAATTCTCCAGTAAATTTCATAGAACACATGAATATGTCCTTTCACCCATACACTCACTCCTTCATCATTGTAGTCATTGATGATATTATAATATATTTAAAACCTCTTAGTTTCATGGTAGACACATTGAGATTATGTAGTGTATATTTTGAGCACATAGGATTTATTCCAAGCCTTCAATGTGTTACTTTTGAATCCAATAGGTACATTTCATGGAGAGTGTGATTTCTGGTATTCAATATTGGTTGATCTGGAGAAGGAATAGGTTGTTATGTATTTGGAATGATCTAAAAATGTTCCTAATATTTAGAGTTTCTTCGATATGGAAGGACAATAAAAGTATTTTATTCAATACATTTCCCACATTTAATCTCATATTAAATAGATTACCAAAATGGAGTGAAGTTTTAATTGACAAATCAATTTTAAGAGGTTTCCTTTGAGCTAGTGAGACGGTTTAAATTTTCATTGATTGTGACTTTTCTCAAACATGGGGTTCGTTATTTAGATTACTGCAATATTTCAGGTGTTATTTTATGATCTGTTTTAATGTAATAGTATTTAGTAGTCACTTTTGAGTATTAAATGTTATGATACCATGATATGAACTAACCTATTCATGATTTGAACTTCGGTTTTGTGGTTCATGCCATGAAATTTTTACGATGATATATTTTTTCTTAGATATTTTTCATTTATACATACTAATAGATCTTATAGTATATCTTCTCTCTGCAGGAATTTAACATTCAGTAGAGGTGTTGTGAAAATTAATTTTAGGCATTTTAATTCATGATGGATTATGGTCATGGTAAAGGGAATGTTTTTGTAGATTTTATTAGTAAGAAGACACATGGTAATAGAGAGTGATCATAAAAATAAGAGTTAAATATTATGATATTCATGGATGATTAGTTGATTTGTAAATTTAAGGACGAAGGGGTAATGAACTGATCTCCATTAGTAATGAATTTTACCTTGGTGAAGTGAGTTAAATAAATATAAGAGTCCAATACTAATGGTTCTATGATGTGAGAATGGTTAGATGGGAATGACCTAGTTTTAGGATGTTATTTGGATGTGAATGATGTTATCTGTATCCATAATAGGGTAATAGTCAAGAAATCATATGAGGGAATAGAAAATGAAGGAATATCATGAATCATAGTGGGAAGTGCTCCCAAGATCAACTAAGATGTATCATGATATCAAATGATGCTATCATTATCTAGGTGTAAAGATGGAAATTTAATGTTTTGTCTCTCATTGTCTGACCTATTTAGGAGTCAAGGATATGAATCATCAACCAAGTTGAATGCTCCAACCTATTTGCAAACCCATTTGAAAGTGGTAAGAGGCGATTATGGTATATGTTTAAAGGATTCCCATGTCCCCAAGAGATCATGATATTATTTGGGTTGAATTTTATCAACCAAAAAAGGATGCACATTTCGTTCCAATTTTATTGATGAATTAATTTGATGAGTATAGAAGGCTCTACATCAATTAGATATTGTGGTTTCATGGAGCACCTATGAGAATTTAATCTAACAAAGAAACTCATTTTACATAACAATTTTGGTATTTCCTACAAAAAGAAATAGGGACTCAATTATTGTTTAGTATGACATATCATTTGCAGAGTACTACAATATTATAATGGATGATCTGATTTTAGAATATATTCTTAGGGTATGTGTTCTAGTTTTTAGTGGATCATGGGATTATCATCGAGAATTTTAAGAGTTTATATATAATAATAGTTTTTATCCTTTGATTCAAATGGATCTTTTTGAGGCTCTCTATGGTCAGCATTATAATTCAATACATTATTGTCATGAAGTATGGGAGTAATAATTACTTGCGAAGAGTTTGGTACAATAGTTTTAGGAGAGTGAGAAATTTATTAGTATGTAACTAGCAATCATTCAGAGTGTGAATCAATATTATACAGTTCAATGATAATGAGTTTTGGATTCCACCATATGTGATTATTTGTTCTTATGAGTGTAACCTTAGTTGGTACATGAACTATTGTAGTAATAGCGGATATTTGAACAATGTTTTTAAAACCATTTTACATCATCAAACACATCCGGATAGTTGATCAATTATTATATATTTCATCGTGATATTGTGGTTTTCATAATTTTATCCATGTGTCTCATATTTATTAGTATGATCCAGATCCTACAAATCTGACTGATAGAGAAGATAATGATGTGGAACCCAATTGATTATTTTTTGAAAATATGATTCATGTTGAACATAAAAGTAAGAAGGGGTTGTTAGGGAAGACCATACCCCCATAATTTAGGTTTTTTGGAAGCTCAAAAATATCCAAGAGTAGTTTAGGGAGTTGTAGTCATATGTTCAAACTGTATGTCCAAATTTGATTGAGAAAAAATTATAGAGGAACATCCTAAGGATGAGAATTTGTTAGAAATCAGGATTTGTAACATCCTCAAATTTAAAGGTATGTTTTTATTTAGTTATTATGTAACTTATATTTATTTTAGTATAATTTTTGATATTTTTTATTGTTCTTTGGGGAATGAGAATCAGAATATTAAGGAGGGGTGGGCACCAACAAATTGCTTTAGAGATTTTATATTGGCTCCAGCTAGCCGGTAGAGGTGAAAGTAGCCCAACAACCACCTTGGTGAAAATGAATAACTAGTGAAGTGATATCATCCATCCACTTGTATATGTAGTATATTTAGTATTTTTATATAGTTTTTTTCTAGATATGGGCCATCCACTAGCCATATGTTGGAACAACCAGCTGGCTGGTGGTATCCGGATATCTTTTTAATCATGGGTGTTACACCCCAAACATTTTATGGTATGTTTCCATTAAATAAATTCTATTCATCACTATGTTCCTTTGAAACAACACTATGTTATTTAGTAGATATTCAAAACCTAGCAATTAAATATAAATTTTCCACTTCTACATTTTGAATTTGGAAAAATGGTCATCTAGAGATGTGATTAAAAAGTCATTTCGAGACTGATAGAAAAAACTTGATTTCTAGTTAATAGTAACATACCCTTATGAATAGTAATATTAATAGTATTATGACCCTTATTAATAGTAAATAATAAATTATTTTATTTTCCAAAAGCAATAAGATAATGAGATCCTAATTATATTTTCAATGAGGAATAAAACTAATTGCACTTTTAAGATTGTTATTTTTAGAATTAACTATAACTTTATTTAAAAATTAAATTATTAATATTTAGAAAATTAATTTTTAAAAATGGAGTTCATTTTTTAATTCTACATATCGAAAAATGGTTAGGGTAATTTTTTGGGTTTTTTCGGAAATTCTGGAAATTTTTAAGAATAGTGAAATACGATAAAATACCGAATGTACAAATTATGAGTAAAATACACTATTTATGACATCATAAGTGATGAAAGGCCATTGGTTCGATCTCACATGCCATTATTACTATTAGGGTTCACCTATAACAATACTATTGGTTGTCTTGATGGAAATAATAAAATAGTGAAATTAAATATTCAAAATTTACCCCTCTCCTCCACTATAAGAAACCCCCACCACCAAATCTTCTCTTCACTCCTATAAGCCTTGATTACCATCAATGTTCTGCCCAATAATCCTCCCAAGTCTCTTCCCCACGTCCTAGAGCTACTGGTCTCACCAAAAGGCCAAAACCAAATCCCTTAAGAAGGATATCAAGGAGAAGAGATCAAGAGGTAAACAACCTCTTTTATTTTCTTCCTTTTCATTCATTTTATGTTATTCTCTTCCATTACCTTTTGATTCTGTTGGGATATTTATTTAAATATTCTCCCGTAATGTCCATATTATGTATGAATGATGATATATTCAATTACTCTCATCAAACTTTTTTTATAAAATTTAAAGAGATGCCGTTAGGCTGTCAAATTTTCGTGAGAAATATATCAAGTTTTCTTTCTTTTTACGATTCCTTAATTTTCTTCCTCTGTCCTCACCTCATCTTAACCAAGAGGATTTTATGCTCCATAATATTGTATATTCTGGATGTTATAATGTTTATGGAAAATTCCTCATCATTATTCTTCTCCTCTCCCACTTATTTAAGGAATAAAAACATTGTCCGTGTTGTGTTAAATTACCGACATCATGGACGATGTAATTTCATTTTCCATTAATTCTTTCAAGTCTGGTCGTGAAACCAAATATATGGCTGAAACAGTAATAATATATGATTTTTATATTGATTAAAATTCTGGAATCTTAATAAGTTCATAATATTGATTAATAATACAAAACAAGTTTATTGAGCACAAAACTGCCAATCCAAATTCAAGTGTTTTTTAACTCGTCGATTGAGTCATCCTCATGGTATATAAATAGAATCACTATTAGATTATTTATATCTATTTAATTTCACTAATAATATATATTAAAAATTCTGGATTTTTAACCATATTTCAAACCAACTTCCATTCATTAATACAGGTAAACAAATCATGAAACCAAGTAAGAAAAGGCTTCCAAAACAATAAAATTGAATATATTAAATCCAACAAAAAGTCCATTAATGAACTTAATAAGGATATAACATATCAATTAAATATAAAATTATTTCTGGATTTATGAATTAATAATCCTAATTTGTTTATTCAGGTCTTTAATAACAAGTCAAGAACACATTCAAGTATAAGGTAAGAGATTCTTTAACCCAATATACATTCTTTGAGTTATTATTATATTTACAAGAATACGTGTGAATGTAATTTTATTGTTTTATACAGTATATCCACTTATATTTTGTGTATTTTTATTTTTCACAAATTAATATTTCATTTACTTATCTTCACTCTAATGAAACAATATTCATAAGTGATCCTCTCCCTGACTTTGTTAAAGAATATCCCCTTTGTTGTGACTAAATTTGTATTGTGCACCTAATAATCCTTATATGGTGTACCTACTACCCATTTGATATCGCCTTCCATTTTAATTTGTTTTTATATTAAATATCCATAATCTCATGTCATGGATATGATTTTTGTCTAAATCGTATACCATTTTACATACTGTGTTTTTTTGGAATGTTATTATTGAAATATCGGTGAATCTGTATACTCTAATCTATATAGATATTGAAAAGGCATATTTATCTTTTATTGAATCAATGTATAAATAATTCTTGAAAATACAGTGGCAGGGGGGGCCTGCTACAGACCCTCGATGCATCGGCAGGTCTCATGAGACAAATTAGTTGGCGAGAAACCTTTCATGTTTGTTTCCAAAAATCATATGGGTTTCTACCCACAGAGCAAAACCGTTTCAACGGTATTATGGTTTCATGAGCTAGATAAATGAATTCCAATTAATAAGAATTATATTTATTCATTATATGTTATTATTATCCCTGAGGTCTTCACTATGACAAAATCTATTGATGCAGTTACATTCTCAGTTTGTTAATAGAATTAGTATTTCATTTATTCAGCATGTCATATTGATAATATCAGATTGTCAGTGATTCACTTATTATTTTATTCATGCTTCCGATATTTTTAACCATTACTGAGAATCTTATCTCACCCCTTTCATTGTCTATCTTCAACAGGTGATGAAGAGAAGACCTTTTATTGAGTTCATATGGATGTAGTTTTTAGTTTTTATTATGTATTGTATTTTGTAACCTTTTACAATGTAATTTGAGTTACATCAGCGTATCTAGTTTATTCAAGACTACTAAACTGATCATTCCTTCAAGATTTTCATTCCTTCTAACCATTCCAATGTCACAAGTAATGCACTAGCTCTAGCCTAGTGGATTCAGGGTGTTACAGTTGGTATCAGAGGAAGATTAGTAGAAAACATGGAAACAAGATTAGGAAATGTATAGTAGTGAACAAAGACGTAAGGTAGTATCTGAGGATTAACATACAAGAACGTCATGGTATTTAGGTAAGGAGTAGAATATGTGGATATTTTAAGCAATACGTCCCTATCTGGATACGAGCAGGTAGAGGCGACTCTGGCACAAATGCATATATGGGTAAAACCCAAAAACACCGCTTTGATCTAGACTCGAACGGGAACTGGTGCATGACAACGTGCCTTGCTGCACTCTTGATTATGACACTCCTGGAGGATATTCTTAGGACAATTCATGTTTTCTTTATATGCCATTATGAAAGAGTTAATGTAAATTTTTCCTTAGAGGAACCATGTTTATAAGATTAACTATGCATAGAATTTCAATCTATGTTGAGTGCATTTATATTTGATATTCATAAACTAATCTAGTGTATCCCATTATTTAGAAATGGCATCTAATGGAAGAATGGGAATCAATACTTTTGGGCAAGGTAGGGATATCCCTACTGAGAAAGTCAACACAGTCAACGTAGCAGCAAATCAGATCATGACGATATTGGTAAAACGTACTCAAGTTGTAATGAATAAATATTCAACACATGTGTTAGATCATTTCATGTGGCAGAAGACCCCATCATTCAGTGAGACTACTAATCCAGTGGTTTCTGAGCAATAGATCAAGTCCCTTGAAAAGATATTCACGCCATTAAGATGCAATGAAAATTAAAAGGTAGTACTGGCAGTATATTGTCTCAAGGGTGACACTGATCAATGGTGGTCCTGGATTCAAAATACCACAAAGGAAGAAGAGATAAAGGATATGTAATTGAAGAATTTTAAGGAAATATTATATGAAAAATATTTCCCACGTGAGAAACGAAATGAAATGAAGAGAAAATTACATGGCTTGAAACAAAGGGAAGACAATAGTGTTGTAGAGTATGAGGCTACCATCACATGGAAATCCAGATATACCGTGGATTACGTCCGTGACTCAGTGGACAAGATTGATCATTTATTTTATGTTCTTAAGCCATGTCTTCGAAGGGAACTAACTTCTCAATCATTTTCATCATATGATGAAATTGTATAAAGTTCTATCAAAATAGAGAGGGAATTTTGCTAGATCAAACTTTTTCAAAGAAAACCAAGATAAGAAGTGGCATTCTGATAACAAAAGAAAAGGAGAAGCACCAAAGAAGAGCAAGGGAATGAACTGTTTCCCATTATGTTAGAACTGTGGAAAGAATCTTCTCTGGAAATTCTTGAAAGGAAAGGGAGTATGCTATAACTACAGAGAAAAGGGCCATCGATATGATGAATGCAAGGGGAAGAAGCAATTCAATGATGTTCAATGATTCAATTGCAGAGAGATTGGAAAATATGAAAATGATTATCTTAAGTTCCAAGGAAAGATGCCTCAGAAAAATCCAAGAGAGAATGGGAGATCCTATGCGATTACAACGGCGGAGGTTGAAGTTCCTAGTGACGTGGTGGAAGATACATTAATTGTTTCCCGACACTTAGAAAATACATTATTTGATTCTGTATCATCTATTTCATTTATATTCTCTCAGTTTTCCAAGAATATTAGATATGTCCAATTTTATTTAAGAAAGGAGTTTTCAGTCAAAACATCCTTGGGACGTATCATTGCAACAAATGGATGTCGACTAGTCCCCCTCAATACACCAATACGTGCTTTAGTTGCTAGCCTTATCATCATAACCATGACTGAATTTGATATAATTATCAGTATATATTGGCTATGAAATTATTATGTGAGGATTTATTTCAAGAAAAATGAAGTTAAATTTTTTGTAAATGGTGTGGAATCCCTTGTCTTTAGGGTAGAAACATTGCCACCTGATTCTTATCTAGAACCACACCTAGTAGCTCTATTGAGTAAAATATTTGGAGAGAAAGATAAACCAATATCTATGTGAGAGGAAAAAAATCTTCAAATTGAATATGTGCACATAGTGAAAGAGTACATTGATGTATTTCTAGAGGATTTACCTAGACATCCTTTAGAGAGGGAAGTTGAATTTTCTATTGATTTAATTATTGATTCGAGACCTATATCAAAGACTCCCTATAGAATGACCAATGTGGAATTAGTATAGCTAAAGAAACAACTATAGTATTTTGGTGAAAAGGGATTTATTCAACCTAGTTTTTTTCCATTGGGAGCCCATGTTCTCTTTGTCAAGAAGAAATATGGATCCACGAGGATTTGCATCAATTACAGAGAAATCAATTCTATTACAATAAAGAAGAAGTATCTTATGCCCCAGATTGATGATTTATTTGACCAAATTTATGGAGCTTAATACTTTTAGAAGATTCACCTTCGATATGGATATCTTCATATGAATGTGAGGAAGGAAGATATTCCGAAGAAAGAATTTCAAACCAGGTATGGGCATTATGAGTTTATAGTGATGTGTTTTGGACTGAAAAATTAACCCTCTGTTTTCATGGATTTAATGAATTGAGTTTTCAAGGAATATATTGACAACTGTTTTGTGATATTCATCAATGATATCGTGGTATTCTCAAAAATCCATGAAGACCATGAGGATCATTTGCGAACAATTCTGAAAACTCTTAGAAGAAATCAATTATATGTGATGTTTAGCAAGTGAAAATTCTGGCTTCAGTCAGTTCCTTTTCTAGGCCATATTGTCTCTAAAGATGGAATCCTAGGTGATTCTGCAAAGACAAAGGCAGTCCATGAATGTCCCACGCAAACAAACATAACTGAGGTACACAATTTTATTGTCTTAGAAGGTTATTATCGGCACTTCATGTAGAATTTTTCCCGACTGGATAACCTACTAATGAAGCTGACACTTAAAGGGGTTAAATTTGATTTGACAAAAGATTGTGAAGAATGTTTCGATGAAATGAATAGAAGATTATTCAATTATACTATATTGAATCTACCATCGGGGAATGAAGTGTTTGTTATTTATAGTGATGCTTCAAAAAAGGACTTGGTTGTTTCCTTATGAAAAATGATAGGGTTATTGCTTATGCATCATGACAGATAAAAGTTCATGAGAAAATCTATCATGCACATGATCTTGAGTTAGATGCTATAATCTTTTCATTGAATATATGGATACATTATCTCTATGGTGAAAAATGTGAGATTTATACTAATCAAAAGAGTTTAAAGTATATTTTCTCATAGAAAGAACTCAACATGAGGCAAAGGAGATGGCATAAACTACTCAAGGATTATGATTGCACGATACACTACCACCAGGGGAAGGAAAATAAGGTGGCAGATGCTTTGAGTAGAAAGGATCAGGGAGTTATGAACAAGATGAGAGTTTAAAGGGATCCTATTTTATGGATCTAGTAATGATGGATATGGTAATAACCATGGATGGTGAAACATCAATGTTTTTACAAATAATTGTCAAACCATCTTTACTAGAAAGGATAAAAAGTTCTCAAGATGATGATGAGAAGTTTCAAAAGAAGATTAAATATGTGAATGATGGGAGATTGAGTGACTTCGTATATGAATATGGAATTCTGAAATTTGGGAAGAGACTCTGTGTTCTTAATATACCTGATTAGAAAAGGGAATTGTTGGATGATTCTCATAGTTCCAATTTCTCTATACACCATGGTAGCACTAAGATGTATAGAGATTTGAAGGAACATTTTTAGTGGTACAACATGAATAGTGAGATTTCTGATTTTGTGTCAAGATGTATGGTTTGTCAACAAGTGAAAGCTGGAAGGCAACGGCCTAAAGGATTATTGCAATCTCTTCCCATACCTAAGTGGAAATGGGATAATATCACAATGGATTTTGTCATGGGACTACAAAAGACTCATAGAAGAAATGATGCAATATACATCATTTTTTATCTTCTTACCAAGTCATCACATTTTATTGCTATAAGAGAAGATCTACCACTTGAACGTCTATCAAGACTATATATTAATGAAGTTGTGAGACTTCATGGAGTAACCCTATCGATTTTTTCGGATGGTGATCCACATTTTACATCATGATTCTGGAAAATTCTTCAGAAGTTACTAGATACTGATCTTCATTTGAGCACTGCCTACCATGCACAAACTGATGGACAATCAGAACAGACTATTCAAACATTGGAAGACATGTTGAGGTCTTGTTCACTTGATTTTCAAGGAATGTGGGATCAGTATTTACCTCTCGTGGAATTTTCCTACAACCATAGATTCCATTCATGTATTCATATGGAACCATATGAAGCATTATTGGGGAGGAGATTCCATACAACATCTTGCTGGGATGAAGTTGGTGAATGAAAACCCGTGGGCCCAGAACTTGTTGAAGAAACAACGGAAAAGGTGATGATTATCCAGAACCATATTAAAATAGCTCAAAGTAGGAAAAAGAGCTATGCATATAACCGAATGAAGGATTTGGAGTTTCACGAATTTGATCATGTTTTCTTAATGGTATCTCCATGGAAAGGTATTATACGATTCAATAATAAGGGAAAGTTAAGTCCCAGGTACATTAGACCTTTTGAAATTCTGGACCGAATTAGATCCTTTGCTTACCATTTAGTGATTCTGCAAAATCTCTCTAGAGTTCATGATGTGTTCCACATATCGTTGTTAAATAAGTACATGCCAGACCCAACAGATGTACTCAAATATGAATAAATAGAACAGGAACCTGATATATCATACTGTGAATAGCCAATCAGGATTCTTGACACAAGGGAGCAGGTATTGAGAAATCGAACAACTCTTCTAGCAATGGTTCTTTAGAGAAATCATAATATGGAGGAAGAAACATGGGAACCATAGGATTTCATGAAGATTAATAACCCACATATTTTTAGTGGGATTTATTCATAAAATTTCGAGGACGAAATTTACAAAGAAGGAAATAATGTAGCACCCAAAACATTTTATGGTATTTTTCCATTAAATATATTCTATTCATCACTTTGTTCCTTTGAAACAACACTATGTTATTTATGAGATATTCAATACCTAGACATTAAATATAACTTTTCCACTTCTATGTCTTGAATTTCGAAAAATGGTCATCTAGAGTTGTGATTAAAAAGTTATTTGCAGTCTGATAGGACAATCTTGATTTTTGGTGAATAGTAACAGACACTTATGGATAGTAATATGAATAGTAATATGATCCTTATGAATTGTAAATAATATAATTATTTTATTTTCTTAAAGTAATAAGATAATGAGATCTTTATTAGATTTTCAATGAGAAATAAAACTAATTGCACCTTTAAGATTGTTATTTTTTGAATTAACTATGACATTATTTCAAAATTAAATTAATAATATTTAGAAAATTAATTTTAAAAAATGAAGTTCATTTTTTAGTTCTACACGTCGAAAAATGGTTATGGTAAATTTTTGGGATTTTTCTGAAATTCTGGATTTTTTGATGAATAGTGAAATTCGATAAAATACCGTATATATAAATTATCAGTAAAATACACTATTTATTACATAATAAGTGATGAAATGCCCCATGGTTCAGACTCAAATTCCATTATTACTATTATGGGTCACATAAAACAATACTATTGGTTTTCTTGATGGAAATAATAAAATAATGAAATTAAATATTCAAAATTTACCCCTCTCATCCACTATAAAAATCCCCCACCACCACCTCTTCTCTTCACTCCTCTAAGCCTTTAGTCTCCTCAACATTCTAACCAATAATCCTCCCAAGTATCTTCCCTACGTCATAGAGCTTCTGGTCTCACCAAAAGACCAAAACCAAAGCCCTTAAGAAAGATCTCAAGGAGAAGAGATCAAGTGGTAAACAACCTCTTTTATTTTCTTTCTTTTCTTTCATTTTATGTTATTCTCTTACATTCCCTTTGGATTGAGTTGGGATATTTCATTAAATATTCCACTTTACTATCCATATTATGTATGAATGATGAGATATTCCATTCCTCTCATCAAACTATTTTTTTGAAATTTTAAGAGACGTCGTTAGGCAGCCGAATTTTCGTAAGAAATATATCATGTTTTCTTTCATTTTAAGATTCCTTTATTTTCTTATACTTTATTCACCTAATATTAACCAAGAGGAATTTATGCTCCAAAATATTGTATATTTTTTATGTTCTAATTTCTATGGAAAATTCCTCATCATTATTCTTCTCCTCTCCCACTTATTTAAGGAATACAAACATTGTCTGTGATGTGTCGAATTACCGACATCGTGGACGATGTAATTTCAATTTCCATTCATTATTTCAAGTCTGGTCATGAAACAAAATATATTGTTGAACCAGGTAATTATATATGTGTTTTATCTTTATTAATGTTCTGAAATATTTAAACATTCCTAATATGGAATAATAATACAAAATAAGTTTATTAAGCACAAAACTGCCAAGCCAAATTCAATTGTTTTTTTAACTCATAGAATGAGTCATCCTCATGGTATATAAATAGAATCACTATAAGATCATATATCTCTCTTTAATTTCCCTAATAATATATATTAATAATTCTGTATGTTTAACCATATTTCAATCCAACTTCCATTCATGAATGGAAGTAAACAAAGCATGAAACCAAGTAAGAAAATGCTTCCAAAATAATAAAATTGAATCTCTTAAATCCACCAAAAGGCCATTAATGAATTTAATATGGTTATACCATATCAATTACATATAAAATAGTTTTTTCATTTATGAATTAATAATCCTAATTTGTTTATTAGGGTCTTTAATAACAAGTCAATAACACCTTCAAGTATAAGGTAAGGGATTTCTTAACTCAATGTTCATTCTTTGAGTTATAAATCTATTTCCATGAATATGTGTGAATGCAATTTTATTGTTCTATACAGTATATCCACTTATATTTTTTGGATTTTTATTTGTCACACATAAATATTTCATTTACTTATCTTCACTCTAATGACACAATCTTCATAAGGGACCCTCTCACTCATTTTGTTGAAGAATACCCCCTTTGTTGTGACTAACATTGTATTGGGCACTTAATAATACTATGTGGTGAACCTAATACCCATTTGAGAAAAATTTCCATTTTAAATTTTATTTATATTAAATATCCATAATCTCATGTCATGGATATGATTGTTGTCTAAACCGTATACCATTTTACATACGGTGTTTATTTCGAAAGTTATTATGGTAGTATTTGTGAATCTGTATACTCGACTCTATACAGATATTAAAAAGGCATATTTATCTTGTATTGAATCAATGTATAAGAAATTATTGGAACTAAAGTGGTGGGTGGGGCCCGCTACAGCCCCTCGATCCATCGGTAGGTCTCATGAGACAAATCAGTTGGTGAAAAACCCTTCGAGTTTGTTTCCAAAAATCAGACGGGTTTCTACCAACAGAGCTAAATTGTTTCAATGGTATGATGATTTCTTGTTACAGATATATGACGTCCAATTAATAATCATTATCTTTATTCATTATCAGTTATTATTATCCATGAGGTTTTCACTACGACAAAATCATTGGATGCAGTTACATTCTCAGTTTGTTAATGGAATTAGTATTTCATTTCTTCTGGATGCCATATTGATTATGCCAAATTTTCTTTGATTCACTTATTATTGAATTCATTCTTCCTCTATTTTTAACCCTTACTGAGCATTTGAGCTCACCACTTTAATTTTCTATATTCAACAGGTGATGAATAGAAGGCCTTTTATTGAGTTCTTGTGGATGCAGTTTTTAGTATTTATTATGTATTGTATTTTGTAACCTTTTCCAATGTATTTTGAGTTACATCAGTGTATCTAGTTTCTTCAAGACTACTAAACTGATCATTCCTTGGATATTTTCATTCCTTCTAACCAATCCAATATCACAAGTAATGCACTGGCTCTATCCTAGTGGAGTAGGGGTGTTACAATGGGTGACCCTATCTCCCCTAAATCCGAAAAGAACTATTTGATATCTCCTATGTTTGGATTGAACCTCATTCATATAGAATGAATGGATATTATCCTTTTAGGAAAACTTGGATCCCTTATCCTTGTATCTTAACTATTTGAATAGTTTATTCTTCTAAAAGATTCCACAGGTTATATTTAAGATGATCTAGCCTAAAACCTCTCACTCTCTTAGGATGAATCATATATCAATATCGTTATGAAAAAATATAGGGATTATTATATGATCTAAGGTACAATTTGAAGATTGTTAATAAATAAGAACCCATATTTACTAATGATCTCTTTTCACTCTGAATTGGATATAGATCCATTGGTGATAGTTGTTCTAGTTAGTTATGTATATCTCAATTCTAGTGTTTATCATGTTCTTCTTCATGGATATTTATTCTATAATCCGAATTTGATGAATTTAGGATTGTTATATTGATAATTGGTTCATGTTCATGACTTAGGTATAAATTATTGTGTTTTATAACTAATACTTTTTAGGTAGGAAGACCTTACTATTAGATAGACTTTATATAAATTTATATCACATGATTTTCATGTGGGTACATGTGTGTGATTTGAGACCCCTGTTTGATGTGTTTCTCAAGTGGGTGTGTATGTGGCCCATGATCGCTTTCTTATCATGAGATGATTTTTAATCTCTACATTATGGTTATGTTTGGATGCATGTATGGAATCTATATGGATGGTTTCAATATACCAGGTTGGTCCAGCTCAACTAGTTGGCCCCTTATCAAAGTAATTCAACTGTTTTAGTTGTAAATTTTTTATTTCACCTTCATATATTAATTATGGTAATATGGATTTTCATAGAGATAGTTATTGGGTCATCATGTGTGAACATTTCTTTCCCAAAACCATTATATTAGGATGATATATCGTAGCGTAGCATTCCCTAGAACCACTAATTCGGTCTACATATAGACAACCAACTAGCCCTAAAATAAATGAATGAAACTGTTCCCAAATAGTGGAATGAGGACTCAGGGTATTTGGATGAATATGTGGATCTAATACTAGGTTTAGATACAATTATCTTTGATATGTAACAATTTCATAAAATCTTCCTTCTGTCTTGGTGTTGAAGTAGGCGGAGTAGGGGTTGGTAGAGGACTAGTTAACACATGTTGACGAGGAATATGATTTTTTATTTACACATTAATTTAATTTTCTAGGAATTAGATTCTATATATTATTTTAATTATGTTAATGATAAATTGGTGGGGTTATAGTAGGATAATACTCACACCCTGCATAACTATCTCGGTGCACATGGTGACATTATGGCCAGCGATCTAGTGAAAGGAAATGGCCTTATTTTGGGAAGATGAGTAGGAGGATCTTGGGGCTATGGAGGTGATATCAAGATATAATTCAATAATTTTTCAATAAAATTTCTTTTATTTATTTTTTATTTAGGTATGATATAGATCTATCACATGTTGGTATTTTTTTGGTTTATATTATATGATTCCTTTCATTTCCTTATTGATACAATATTTTTTTTAGATTCTAAAATGTTGTTGAAATTTTATTATATGTTTCTATCTATGTGATTAATGGATAATGATAATTAGGGTATAGTCTCCCTACACCACCTTCCAAGAGCTCACCACTAGTCGATAATCTCTACATATGTGGACTCATGCTTGAGTACATGTGACCCTTCAGAAAATACCTAATGATCTGTGACAAGGTATCAAAATATTTCTATAAAAATATTATGTATAGGTTTGTGTCACATGTTTATTTAAAATGATCCCATTGATGAATTTTCACCTAGTAAATCATTGATACCAGATAAAATATTTTGTTTCAGTGATGGTTATGCAAGATGTAAAATTCTATAATAATTTTTTTGATGAAATGGTTGTGAACTAATAATTACATATAATATTATGGTATATTATTTTGTAAAAAAATGCATATTTGATAGTATCATTAGGTTATTACCTTATCCATATTATGTATTCAAATTCATTTTCTATAACTTCCATGTTAGGTGGTGATGGAACCCTGTAATGAACAACCTCTTTTAAATTAGAACAATTGAAATTTAGAGTAAAATGAGGATATATATTTTACATCTTATAAAATATAATGGGTGATATTATCTTATTATGTGGATTTACTACGTGTATTTATCTGACTATGATAGTCATTATTTTAAAGATATTAAAAATAGTGGGAAGGAATCTTTTTCATGGTCTCATTCCTCTTCCAGATTTGTTTGAATCTATGATTATTATATGTGTTTTCATTAATTAAAAAATATGTATTAGAGAAATAACAAATTTATAAATGGAATATTTAATTATATTACCCACAATTTAATTTTACATGACATTTCAGTACCAAAAGCCTAGAATTAAGTGATATTGTGGTAATATTATCATTATCTAATGATAGTGAATGATAGAAAAATGATAAAAATCAATAGAAGTATTTCGTAACCTACCCATACCTACTAATTAGGTATATTATGTGATTATAAACATTATGATAAGGTAATATCATTTTAGATTTTAATTAAATGAGGTTATGTTATTATTTATGATTTGATGGAATCATGTAATTTCCTCCCATCATAGAAATATGAAAGTGTAAAATATGGTGAAGTCATTGGTACAAGAGACTATAAACTCAGTGGTGTTATCTAAACCTCTATATTTGGGAAGGTATTAGATTTCCCTCCCTAATATATACATATAATCTTTGAGATACAAAATCCCCAACAAATTTCACATGACATATCATCCCTAATTGCTGGTCAATCAATTACAGAGGGGTATTAATAATATATTATATACATTTTTTTGGATCTATAATTTCAAATATTTTAAAAATAATTTTCATTAAATATGAAATTTATCTAGTAATTATGATTATTGATATTTTATGAAGAGATTTTTTTATAAATGCCTTGGATTGAAAATCCTATACATCTTTATTAAATTAAAATATATATAATGGATCCCATTTATGGGAAAAATTATAGTAGAGAAGAATGTGGAAGAATATAATATGAGTCAAAATTATTGGAATAGTTTAACAAATCTATGAATTATATGATGATTATATTTGTAGATAATTGGGAATCTATATGTGATTTAGTGTAATAAATGCATAACTTATACTTGTTCATAGATGTAGCAAATTATGTGATGAAAATTAATAAAGGTATGTTATACTATTTATGTTTATTAAATTACTTTTAATTGATTCACATAAGATAAAATTTTTATTTTTATATGGAATGAATAAAAAAATAATTATATATCATAATGGAAGAAGCATCACCCTTGTACCTATCATTCAATATATTGAATAATGTTGAATATGGAGTGTTATACATTTTTAGTAGAATAACACACCCATATTGTAAATTATTATAATGATATCATACTAATAAATTCTATACTATCAAATCATATGAGAAAAAATGATAATAGTTTTCCTATGACATGGAGTGATGTAATATATAGGGTGATATAATATATTACATTCCTTAATTAAATAAAAATATAATAATATTTTGGGCATATGAATTGAAATGAAGTAGTTTAATTGAGTCACCCAAAAAGTTGCTTTTTGGTAAGTAATTATACATATATTTGTTATATCATTTATTTTGGTATTTTGGATGAGGATTTTTAAAATTTTGATAAATTAATAGCCTTAATGGTTAGGATTCATAGTAACCCCAACCATGTATGTAAACTATAAAAAATAAGTAGTATATTACAATAGCTATTATATTCGAGGATAATAGATTTTCTATTTTTGCATCTAAACTATTAATATAAAAATTTACATTCATGTAGCTATTTCTGAATTGGACCACCACTTGAATAACCATGTATCCCAATAGTGTAAACCAAATTTAATTTTATTTTGTACGATTTATTTTAAATTAAGTGTTATTTATATCAATACCCATTAATTCAACCTAAAACCATTAATTGACCTAGATGGGTTATCCCCTTTATATTGTTTTTTATTGATGAAACTTCTTCAACATAGATTCAATAGTGTGATTAATTCATCATTTATTACATATGATATTGAAATGTGGCTATATTTATTTTACATTTTCCATGAAACCATGAGTTCTTTTATGGTTTATTTTTTTGATTAATTAAATGATATATTTGATATATATATGATGACTCAATGAAATTGATATTTTATTTTTCCATTGGTTTTAATTTCACATAGAATTATTATTCTATGAAATGCATAAAATATAATTTTGTGTAAAAGCTTCACGTAAGGTGTTTTTTTAAATTTCAATGCCTAGTTTTATAATCAAATGAATGTAAGAGTCATCTAGGATATAATTTTTATTATTTGTACATAGTAAATATCCATTTTTTGTGAATATTTAGAAATGTAAATATGTGTTTGGATATTTAAAAATAAAATCATTATTTATGTTATATTTTAATTATTATTGGTTCTTTTAATTATTTCAATAGTTTTTATATGATCAATAAAATATGTATTTCGTCAAATATTTTTATTTCTGAATGATTATGTCTTCTTATATAATTTGAGGATCCTTGACATTGACTCTTTCACCCTAGGAGGCATGTACCTTGGATACCAATTACCTAATGATATATTAATTTATTATATAAAGTGATGGTGGAATTATATTATTTTAAAAGTTTTTTTTATGAAGGGTGTAATTTAGAGAGTATTGAGCCTATAAAAAAGGATATTATATGAATATATAAAAAAAATTCTAATTTTTTGTTAACATATTGGGAAGAATTGGAAATATATGTGAGAATTTAAGGAATGAATACTAAACTATATAATTATGAAACTCTCTCTATGGATTCTATAATATATGATTATGATTTTTATAGGGGTTTTCAAACCCAAGGAATCTAGGTGAGACAAAATGAGGTGTGACTATATTTTGGATAACATTCAATATCTGTTAAATGTATTTAGACCCAGAATTTTCCCATATTTTCATGTCAGTTCATAGGAATTCATTCCCTGATTCTTGAGCTATAAATATTATTTATATTTATTTATTTTTACTCCATGATCTTACATTATAAATTTTCATTTTTATAATACATGATTTTTGAGAATGTAATAGAAAATTAATATTATTTAATATGTGAGGAATTTCAGGGTTAGATAGTTTTTTTGTTATTTTTAATTATAATCAATGCCACTGGAAAATTCCTTGGAAATTCATACACTTTTATTTATGATTTTACATATGAAAATATACATTTTTTCAAAATAAACTAGTTATATTATAATGTTTGAATATAAAATATAAATGAATAATTTATACTATTCTCTATTAGTTGTTTCCAAAAAAATTTCCACTTTGTCATTTTTATTTTAAACATGAATATAAATGTTTATTTTTGGAATTTTATCCAATGATCATATGGTGTAATCCTATTAAATATTAAAATTGACAACCGCTATAAAAAATTTATGTATATATAGAGAGAATATAAAGTGATACTAAAAAAAGAAAATTACCATCTTGATTTAGAAGTTATTAAATATTAATGTTAGGATTATAGTTGTTTAAAATTAAATAGATATATCTCCTCAGATGATGATGGTTTTTCAATTTTGGTTATTTTATTTGGATTTAACTTGTTTATTTAACCTAATAAATGTTCTAACCTATTATTTCTCATTTTGGGTTATTATATGTGGAATATTTTTTGTATGTAAAACATATTAGTTTTTATATTTTCTAATAATTTTATATTTAATATTTACTATATTTCATTGATATGTTTTATCTAATTTATGGATATATATTATTTGAAATATTTTTAGTTTTATAGGGTATTGTCTCTCACATAGGGAATGTTTATTTCTGATTCCCAATAAGAATTAAATCTCCAGTATTTTCTTTATCATGTGAAATAATTAAAAGATGTATATTTTGATACCCAAACACTTCTCAGTATCCCATGGTTTCCAATAAAGTTATTTTGTCTTCATGGTACACTATCATGGGTATCAGAATAAGGTAGCCTCAGTTAGTTTTTCAAAATATTATACTTGCCACAATTTCTTTAATGGGAGTCAGTTTATGATGAGAGTACCACCCAAAATATGTTTTTTATATTTTTATTTTCATTATTATGTTTAATAAATAATGGTATAATATTTAATAGTATTCTATCTTCCATCTATATGAGCAAATATATGATGAATAAAGTGGTGAAAACTGCTTCCAAGATCCTAAAATGTTCAATGCATAATTATTTCTGTTATCAAAATTTTATCTGTATGCATGGGGTAATGGTAATAAAAATAATATAACTTATGATGAAGTTAATTTGGTGGATTATAATTATTTCAACATAGTTTGATGTGAACATTGGTTGTATAACCTTCTGTTCACCACGTTCCTTGGGAAATAAAGGTATCATTTGATCTAATTGAGGGATTGTAAAAGCATGGGTTTTCAATTACATTGGAATTAGATATACTTTTATGGATGAACATATAAAGATGATATTTTCAATCAAATATTAATATCTTTTTGGATGGATTCATATTTTGGTAAAATTTTACTCAAAACCTACAATAGACATTTTTAAATGTAGACAAAGGAATGTTTTATGGACGATTCTTCTATGTTGACATGAATATATTCAAGCTACTAATAATATGATCTTTTATATTACTCATATCTACATAGTGGAAAACTAGAAAATTTTCAAGAAATCCATTTTGGAGGTTAGTTACATGTGGAACCTTTTTATACCAAAATTATTTTTATTTTTTTTGAATCAGATATTAATAGTGAATTTTACACCATACTCTAAAAATATTCTCTGGGCCATTTTTCCCTTTACATCTTAATTAATTAATTTCTTATATCAGGTACACATAGTTTCAGAATCTTTTTTGATTAATATATTTTTTATTTAAAAAAATTAAATAAATATTAATAAATGGATATAATTTAATATATATATAGATTTTCCGTCACATAAAGTGCTATATATACGATATACATCCTAACAGTCCCATAAATTATACATAGTAAGATGGTGAAAATGGTTTCTTTGATGTATACTTCCACATTATTTCTTCCATAAATCCTTACAAAATTATTCATTTACAGGTCCCTAGAGCCTAATTGATGTGTTATTACTTCCCATTCAAATATAATCATATATTATTGTAAAAGTGGAATGATTTATTTGGGATACAAAATCATAAATTCATCAGTAGTGAACATACAACTCACTATGTAGTGAATGTCAGTTGCATAAGGGGTCTTATTTACTTATTCTCAAGATTGAATAATGTTTTCATCATTGAATTTTAGATCTGTATAAACATACTCTTCTTCCTTAGTAATTAGTACAATATTTCCTTCAATATGTGCTTCTCCTTTTTTAACAAATTTATATTATTTTTCATTATCTATAATAAGTATCAAGTATACTAAATAATCAATGTCAAAATGGAAATATTTTATCTTAATAGAGAATGATATTTTTAAATAAAGTTCATTTTTTGTTATCTCTTATAATAAACGTAGTGACAATCTCTTCATCTACTTATTATACTTCTAAAAATCAGGATATTTTTTGATAGATTCTTAGATCATAATCATTTAGTATATCTTAAGAATTTTTTTGGACACTTATTCTTCTACATAATCCGTAGAAAGTGACAATTTCATAGAATTTTAATATAAAAATAGGAAAGGTTAGATAGAAATTTAGTTTTTATACAATTTATGTAGTATTCATCAAGAGTAATTTTATATCCCTCAAATACATGAGTAATTTTTCTATATTTAAGACGAAATAATTCTAGAAGGTAGTTTGTTATTGGATTAGGTAGTGAAGGCCCTTCCAAATTTTCCCCAACCACTATAATCTCTTCATCAATTGTCAATGGGGCTCATTAGTTTTCCTCTAATTATTCTCATTTCTTTTATTCATTTTTTTTATTTTTATCTATTAGAGTGTGGTGGTTTATTTTGATAACTATTCCTATAATTTTATATCCCATCAATATTTTATACTTGATTTTGTAGTTTCTATTTTTGATCCTTGTAGGGATAACTAACATAAATATTTTATTCCTCTATTTGTGGATAAAAATATTGGTTTGAAATTTGATACATTGTATTAATTATAAATATAGAAGCAACTTCATTCATAATAGTTTCATCTACTTGCGTCTGCTTCAGTAATTTAGACTTAAGGTGGTTTGCAAGAAAATAGAGTAAAAATGGAAAATAAAAAATATATAAAGAAAAAAGAGAGTAAATAATAAATTAATTATATAAAATAAATTAGAGTGAGGTAATTTGGATACCACAAAAATATTGTTATATTTGTAGGATGACTGGTCAAAAGTTATATTATTAATAATATTATAAAATTACAATTTACAGTAATATATTTCAAAACCAAGGTAGTCTCTCAAATTGGAAAAAATACTCAATATATAATGCCTTGACCCTAGTTACCCAGAGATGGTGCATTATTTTAATAAATTTCCATGATTACAAGGAATCAGGTCCCGAAGGACCAATTAGTTTAGATGTATTAGAAAATAGATTACATACATAAACGTTACATTACATTATAAAATGGAAAACAATCACAACATTGTCTCCATTCACCACATTAATATATCTTAGACTATCCCTACAAGTCAGTCATAATATACTTCTTCCCATCTTGGGAAAACTAAAACATAGAAAGGGGTGAGCTCATATTCTCAGTAAGGATAACAATATAGAAAAAACATTCAGAAATAAGCATAAATATTTAAGGCAATGTATAAAACTAAAACGAAATACTTTTAAACACAAACTTATGCATAATATGGAAAAGATAAATCAAATAATTCCAATTACTTATTCAAATGGATATTATACTAGTCAAATAATCACATGTAATATCAAAAGCTAATTTTATAATGATGGAATGCACAATGCCAGACTTCATAACGACATAGTCAAGGCCATGTGCCAATATAACAAATACGATTTTAACAAGGACTTATTCCAAGACATTAGTTTGTCTCATGAGACCTACCGATGCATCAAGAAGCTATAGTGGGCTCCATCCGTCACTTAATAAGTCCAATGCATTCCTCATATGAAAAGGTTTAATCATAATGTTAACATTTGTATTAAAACTATTATATGAAATGTCAATAATTTATCCATAATCCATGAATGAGATAAAAAATAACACATTAAAATTCAAACATATCTCAAAAACTTCAATAAAATATGGATGATTTGTATAAAAATCAACCTTTATCAAGAATAGTATCTCATAAAGGATCTTGACATAGTAGAAAATGATTTGTACAAATCTTTGAGAGAAATATCTCACTTTCATGAAATCATTTAAAAGTAATATAATTTATAAAGGAATTAATTTAAAAGACAGTCTTGAATAAATTTTTCTCATACCACTTTGAATCTTTTGAATGGAATCAACATTTTAAAACATTCATGTCCATATAAATAAATCCTTAAAACCATTTTTAAAATATGGAAATTAATGAGAAAGGTTAAAATTAATAAATCTTTAAAACATTTAAAATGATGTTTTGTTAAAATATTCCCTTAAAAATAATTCATTTTAAAACACTTTTATGAATCCTGGACATTAATAATAAATATTTAACAGTAGATACTAATGTAAAAACAACCTCGGATAATAAAGAGATTATGAAATTAACCCTTACATTGAACATTCCATTAGTCAGGGTACGTTTAAACTCTTGTATAATGACCATAGTATGTTATTAAATTATACCATAAACATATTCATATTAATTATATCAGAAAAGAATCATTTATGACTTTATACAACCCATTTAATAAACATTTTCATGTTAAATTATCATTTTGGGCAGTAATCGCTTTCTTTATTATATATGTTTTAAATTGTTATTTTTGATTGTACCATTTAGATCATGATTTAAATACTTCAAGAATATAAAAAATGTTTAATATATAATATATATTTAGAATATAAATATTAATAATAGATAGATATATGAAAATGAAGTCACCATTTATGGAGATGGTAGGTCATACGTACTCATAAACGTTGTTTCTGTTTTCATATCGTATTGAATGAAAGTAAGTGAATAAGATATATGTATGTACATATATATATATATAGTATAATTATTAAGTAAAATATTACATACTTATTAATAATATATATTTTTATAATCATCGTAGAATGGTGAACCTGGGAATGAATCTCATCGCGTATTGGAGATAGTAATCCGTACGTACGCACGAGCGAAAATATCATTATATTGATGGTGAAATCATATGTAATTGGATGGTGTTGGACTCCTCATGTGTTAATCATGTTTTAATGATCACAAATCTTATTACTGTTAATTATTCTCGATCTTCATTGCACAATTTGTTAACGATCTTCAATCTCTATAATAACTACTCATCACATTTTAATGATAACAAATATTATGATGTTAATTACTCTCTTTATTATTTACAAGTCTTATTCATGATCACAAATCTCACATATATTATCAAGACTTTATGTTTATGATTCAAGTTCTCTTACTCCCTAATGGTTAAACTTAATCTATATTCTGCATATTAGTGTCTATGTCCAAATACAGATATTTTTCTAAGTATGGACTCACCGTGAAGGACTCACCGTGACCCAGACACCGTGAAGGACTCACCGTGACCCAGACACCGTGAAGGACTCACCGTGACCCAGAAACCCTGATGGACTCACCGTGACCCAGAACCGTGAAGGACTCACCGTGACCCAGACACCGTGAAGGACTCACCGTGACCCAGATACCGTGAAGCTCATATCGTGAAGCTCATACCATTCTGATCATACCGTGAAGCTCATACCATGAAGCTCATACCGTGAAGCTCATACCGTGAAGAAGGGACCATTTACATAATCATTGTGACACCATTTCTTAACTTTTTGTCCATATTATTTAAATAATTCTAAGAGTCATATTGGATGTTTTTAATGAAATTAATGTTATTTAATGATAGTTGTTGGCATGTCAGGAAACCGTATCTCGTACCTATGAAAAGGGAATCATTCCTACCGCCAGAACTTGTGGAATATAATGAAGATTAATATGCAGTACACGAGAAGACATATGAATAATATAGAATAGTAGGGAAGCGAGAAAAGTGTGAATATACAACAAGAAGAACATACATACATACGAGAGCATTGTGCTGAACAAAAGAACAATCTTGAACAATCAGGAGATTGCAAGACTTTCAAAGAACTCTCATGAATGCAATCCAACACCACTGAAGAATACACGAAGAATCAAGAGATCATTCTCACTCCTGCAAAACAGAAGTTGAACTATGACACTCTATTTTTTTAACAGAAAAACCTGAGAAGGACTCAGAAGCATTCCTATTGAATCCAACGAGTCCAGAGCTGCATTGATAATCACTAGAGCTTTCTAAACTTTTATCTGCTCTCTCTAAGTTATTTATTTATTAACATTTGACAAGTGTGGTGTACTCCATATTTCCTATACACACACTTTCTCCTGAACTGAACTAGAGGATATCAAAATTTTCACTCCAAATCTCTTATCTCTTGTTTACCCACGTCAAATGTGGAAGAGGTCCTTGTGTGGCCTGGTATTTGTTTTGTTTCACACGAAGAACAGTGGTAGAGGTCCCTGCGTGGCCTGGACAGTTTTGTAAACTGTTTTTAACCCCGATCCAGGGTGTGGATTAAATTATATATAAATTTGAGAGGACTAAGTCTCATGTTGAGACTAAACCTCTTGTTATATCTGCTATGCACTTTTAGTTTAAGTTCAATGTTTACTACATATATCTTATTTATTCCGCTGCTGTTACTTTGATATACAAAACTATTTTAAAGATACTTTGATAGTTAAATTATCAAGTGTTTACAATTATTCTAAATCAGTAGGTTAGTTTCAAAAGTTAGTTTAATCATGTGGTTAAATTAACTAAGACATAATCAATCTTTGAGAAGATAAGTGAACATTTACAATTTGTATAAATTCACTATAGTCTAACTTGTTCTATAAATTGGGGGATTTTAAATAGACAAAATTTTAACAGAAATTTTAATTGGAAATCAGTTTACCCCCCTCTTGGGTATCCACTCCGACCAACATTTGGTATCAGAGGGTTGTTTTTGTTTCAGGATTTTTTTTGAAATACTCTGTTTTTCAACTGTGATTTTAGTTGCATCTTTAAAGATCTTAAATTTCTGTTAGTTCTAAATTTTATCTCTTTAAATTATCATTTTAAAATCTAGTTTTGGATAATAGACTATAGGGTGATACTACTAACATACCACCTTTCTTAAATGGTACAAACTATGCTCAATATAAACTTAAAATGAAAATTCATTTAGAAAGCATGGGTTTTGATATCTGGACTGCTATATAATCACAATATAAAATTCCAGAACTGAAAGAATAACTTGGTATGAACCTACAAAGACTGCCTACAATAATAATTGTAAAGCTATGAATGCCCTGTATTGTGCTCTATTAGATGAAGAGTTTAACATAATTTCTTCTTGCAAAACTGCTTTTGAAATTTGGGATACTTTGGGTGTTTCTCATGAGGGAACAACCAATGATAAAGAAATGAGATTAAATACTTATATTATTAAATATGATAATTTTAAAATAAATACTGACGAACCTATTTCTGATATGTATCTTAGGTTTAATGAGATAGTCAATACAATTAATTCACTGGGAAAGGTTGTTCCAGCAAAGGAACAAATTATGAGAATCTTGAGATGTTTACCAGAACGATGGAGAGGCACATCTGTTTCAATCAGAGAGTCATGTGCCATTGCTGCTCTACCTGTCAAAGAACTCATTGGTAAGCTCATGATATATGAGGAAGAACTCAAGTTGAATAAAGAGGAAGATGATGAACCTAAGAGAAAATATGTGGCTTTCAAGACTACTGCTTCAATGAGAAAAGACAAGGAGAAAATGTTAATACCTATTGAGAGTTAAACCAGTGAAGATTCTGATTCAGATAGTGATGTTGAAATGGCTCAGATAGCCAGAAGGTTCAAGAAATTTTATAGGAAGAATAAATTATTCAGAAAATAAAATTACAATGGAAAGTATGATAATAAGGGACATTGGAAGAAGGATTGGAAAAATCTAGATAAAAGTGATGAAGTTGTTTGATATGAGTGAAAAAGTAAAGGACATATAAAAGCAGACTGCCCAAAGCATAAATACAAGAAGAAATATGATTATAAAGATAACAAGTATAAGAAAGCCATAAAGGATACGTGGAGTGCTTCTTAGGATAGATCCAGGGAATCTGAAGCTTCTGAGACTGAAAATAAAAATAAGGCAAACATGTGTTTTATGACAAACACATCTGAGGTAACATCTAAAACTCCTGCTTTAAATTTATATTATTCTAGAGATGATTATGATTATGAAAATATGTCAAAATCGGAACTGTTTGAATACTGTGATATGTTGGAAGAAACCTGTAATGAGATGAAAGACAAATAAAAAGATTTAAAGAAAAAGTATGCTTTAATAGTTAAACATAAATCTGATCTTAACATAGAAATGGAAAAATAATGCTCCGTTTCTTAATGAAAAAACTGAACTGAAATTTTCAAATGAGCAACATAGGAAGGATTTAGAAAAGTTCACAAATGGAAAAGATACTCTTACTCAAATTCTAGGTAAGAAGATTGCACCTAGATACACTACTCGAATAGTCTACAAACTTGGACAAAGAAAAATTACCAAAACTAGATTTATTCCTAAATATGGACTGAATGTAGATATTTCTAGTTCTGGACGTCCATATGCTTTAACTAGTTTTTCACTTAGTTATAAATCAAATATAGTTTATCTTTAAAAATCATTTGATTCTGTAAATTATATGAGACCCATAAGAAAAATGTGGGTACCGAAAGCTTTGATTGCTAACCTGTCTAGACCAAAAAAGATTTGGGTACCAAAATCTTTTCCTATTTAAATCTGTTTTGTAGGAAACCTGCTTGAAGAGTTCCCACAAGAAGACATTGTATCTGGACAGTGGATGTTCAAGACATATGTCTGGGGATTACTCGTGTTTCAAAAGTTTAATAAAGGATGATGGAGGTCATGTCACCATTGGTGATAATTCTAAAGGAAAGATCATCGGTCTAGCCCAAATTGGTAACACTGATTCAGTTTTAATTTCCAATGTTTTGTTTGTTGATGGACTTAAATATAATCTGTTAAGTATTTCTCAATTATGTGATGATGGTTTTAATGTCAAATTTGAAAATTATTCTTGTAATGTTTTTAATTCAAAAATGTTTTAGTCTTTTCTGCTTTACGAAATGAAAAGGTTTATGTTGTTGATTTAAATTCCTTATCTAAGAAAAATTTTACCTATTTAAAGGCTTTTCATAAAGAGTCGTGTTTATGGCATAGAAGATTAGGACAATGCAATTTAAACTCACTTAGAAAACTAAATAGGGAGAACTTAGTTAGAGACCTACCAAAACTTGAGTTTCCAAATGACAATGTTTGTAATCTATATCCAAAGGGAAAGCAACATAAAGTTTCTTTTCAAATCAAAGAAAGAAGTTTCAACTTCTCAACTTCTCGAGTTGGTTCACATGGATTTGTTTGGACCATCAAGAGTTTCTAGCTTAATTGGTAAGCACTATGTCTATGTTCTAGTAGATGACTTTTCTGGATATACTTGGGTATACATCTTATCTCACAAAAGTGAAGCTTGTTCTTACTTTATTAAATACTCCAAATTTGTAGAAAATATTAGTGGACTTAAAATTAAAACCCTACGAAGTGATCATGTCCGTGTGTTTAAAAATCATGAATTTGAATCTTATTGGTCACACAATTTCTATAGTAATAAATTTTCTTCTCCTAGGACACCTCAGCAGAATAGTGTAGTAGAAAGAAGGAATAGAACCCTGCAAGAAATTGCTAGAACTATGCTTAATGAATATGACCTGCCTATTTACTTTTGGGCTAAAGCTGTTAATACAGCTTGTTATATTATTAATAGTGTCTTAATTATACCTGTTCTTAAGAAGACCCCATATGAGTTGTCGAACAATAGAAAACCTAAAGTTAGTTACTTTAGAGTCTTTGGTTGCAAAGCCTTTGTTCTCAACACAAAAGATAATCTTGATAAGTTTGCTTCTAAAAGTGATGAAGGAATCGTTTTAGGATATTATTTAACCAAAAAATCCTATAGAGTCTTTAATAAGAGAACCATGTGTGTGGAAGAATCTTTTCACATGAAGTTTGATGAAACTGATCCACATGAGCCTAAAACATCTCTTGAAAATATTGAATATGATTTATCTGTTCTGGACCTTAATGAAAAATCTAATGAACCTACTATAAAGACAACCAGTTCTGGACTTATTCCAGAATCTGCTCATAATGAACTTGAACCTAGAGAAGAACCTGAAATTTCTAGTCCAACCTTTACTCGATCAACTATAATTCTAAAGAATCAATCTTTAGATTCTGTTGTAGGAAATATTGATAGAGGGACACAGGCTAGAGCTTCTCTTAGAAATCAGGTTGAACATCAAGCCTTCTTGTCATAACATGAACCTAAAGACATTGATGATGCTATTAATGATGAATTTTGGGTAATTTATATGCAAGAAGAACTCAATCAATTTGAAAGAAATAAAGTTTGAAATCTTGTTGAAAGACCTAAGGACACTTTCACAATAGGCACTAAATGGGTGTTTAGAAACAAAGATGATGAGTCTGGAAACATAGTTAGAAATAAAGTTAGTCTAGTTGAACAAGGCTATAGTCAAGAAGAATGTATTGACTATGAGGAGACTTTTTCTCCTGTATCCAGATTAGAAGCTATTAGGATTTTACTTGCTTATGCTGCACATCTAAATTTCAAACTATATCAAATGGATGTCAAGAGTGCATTCATGAATTGATATATTACTGAGGATGTTTTTGTTGAACAACCACCTGGATTTTCAAACCCTTATTTTCCAAATTATTTTCAAATTATCAAAAGCTTTATATGGTTTAAAGAAAGATCCAAGATATTGGAATGATAGATTAAGCACTTTTCTAATTTCTAAAGGTTTCAAAAAAGGAATAGATGATCCTACTCTGTTTATAAAACGAATTTCTAAAGATGTTTTAGTAGTAAAAATTTATGTAGATGATATTATTTTTGGATCTTCAAGAAATTCCCTATGTATTGATTTTTCCAAAATGATGCAAAATGAATTTGAAATGAGTTTAATGGGTGAACTTAAATTCTTTCTTGGATTTAAAATCTTTCAAAATGATGATGGAGTTATTTTAACTCAAAGTAAATATACTAGAGATATTTTAAAATGTTTTGGATTGGATAGAACAAAGAGTAGTGACACTCCCATGAGTACCACCCGTAAGATGGATCTTGATGAAAATGGTAAATATGTTGATCAAACCCCTTATAGAGGAATGATTGGAAGTCTACTCTACCTAACTTCTAGTCGTCCTAACATTATGTTTAGTGTGTGTATGTGTGATCATTTTCAAGCAAACCCTAAAGAGTCACATTTAAATGTTGTAAAAAGTGTTTTCAAATACGTCAAGCATACTCCGAATTTAAGACTGTTCTATACCAAAGGACAATCATTTGAATTAGTTAGTTATTCTGATAATGATTTTGCTGGATGTAAGTTATATAGAAAAAGAACCTCTGGAACATGTCACCTTCTAGGAAAGTTACTAGTATCATGGTGTAGTAAGAAACAATATTTTGTTGCATTATCTACTGCAGAAGCTGAATACATAGATACTAGAAGTTGTTGTGCACAAATTTTGTGGATGAAACACACATTTCTAGACTATGGATATCAATTCATACATGTCCCAATAATCTCTGACAACACAAGTGCTATTAATATTTTCTAAGAATCCTGTTTCTCATTCTAGGAAAAAACATATTGATGTAAGACATCACTTTTTGAGGGATCATTATCAAAAAGGTGATATTACTTTGGAATTCATTGGTACTGAATATCTACTTGCTGATATATTCACTAAACAATTAAATTCTGAGAGATTAGACTACATCATACATGATCTTGGTATGATTAGTCATTAGTAAATATCTTACTGATCTTAATGTTTAATACTTTACTTTATTTTACTTTACGGTGTGATGGTCACTGTTTCTAAGTTACTGTTTTATGTTCACGGTCTCACCGTCAAGACTTTATGCTCACGGTCTGTCAACTTACTGTCTCACCGTAACTACACAGAATGCTCACTGTCTCACCGTGAAGACTACCAACTGTCTCACCGTGATGACTAGTTTTCATCACACCGTAATGCCTAATCACAGTATCACCGTGAAGATTATTTATATTCTTATTTTAACCCGTATCGCGTAATTTTTATTTTACCGCTATTTGATTTCCTACATTTTTGTTCTTGTGACGTTTGACATTCCCGAATGATAAAACATAAGGGTTTCATTTGATTCCTTACCCGAACTCTCTCTTAAACCTTCTTTTCCCTCTCGCCCGAACCTTCAGTGGATTCATAGGATGAAGCATCCATCTTCACCCTCTTCTGAGAAGCGCCGCTCTAAGAATCATAAGAGGATATCGAGGATAGCTCCTGAAGGACCTCTAAACCCAAACCTGGTAAGCCTTACAGTTGTACCTGAAAAAGAGGTTTGTGCAGAGTGGTTCCTATCTAAAAGATCTTTAGTTTTAAAAGTTTTAAGAGAACAAGGATGGCTTGGATGGTTCACTGGACAGAATAGACCGATTTACCCGAGATTGGTATCTCAATTATATCAGTATGTGAAGTTTTCTTTTGAGTTTGGAGAAAGATTTATGGTGACAAGCTAGATAAATGGTCAAAAGTTCTCTTTCTCTTCGAAGATGTGGGATGTATGCCTAGGGATTCCCCATGAAGGAGTTTGTGAGGATTACCAGAGAGAACCTCCTCCAACAACCGACATATTTGACTTGGAGACTTCTTTGGAAAACATGACTGGAAATGGCACCATGTGAAGTGCCAAAGCTTCTGAATTAGTTGGGGAGACTAGACTTCTGTTCAAATTTCTTCAGAATTTGATTAGCCTGAGAAAAAGAGATTTTGATGTGATGAAGTATCAGGATGTGTTCTTGATTCATCTATTGATGAATGGCCATGAGATCAACCTATGAAAGTATGTTATCAACCATATCTGTAAGCTGATCAAAGTCACTTCCAAATCCACCTCCTTGTTTTACTCATGGATGATTTCAACTATGTTAGTTGTCAAAGGGATGGTTGGACTGAATGAAGAAATGTTAGAGGAATTGGATTTATGCCTATCCATGCCTATCATCAGAAGTATGAAGATTAGCCGGAAGCCTTGGAAGAAGTAGTGGGTTGAGGATAATGATCAAGTGTATAAAAAGTTTAATCCTATTGACTATCCAAGAAGGACTAAAAATCTGTCCGATCATGGTTTGGAACCAGATGAAGTGGCTGAGTATTCAGAAGAAGAAGAAGAGGAAATAACAGTTGAAGTATCTCCTAGAGAAGAAGCTGGAAGACCACCAATGGAAACATTTCCTGTTGAAAAAGAAATGACTGTTGTCCCTGCTGAAATACCTCATGGAGAGGAAGTTGGTGTTAGTTGGAGAGAAATGGAAGCTCCTGCTTCTAGTGCGGATGTAAATCCAGAAGCTCGTCCTAATGCTGCAAGAATGTTGGTTTTTTGTGATTCAGAACAGCAAGCAACCTTAGAGGCAGATGCTGTTGAAGAGGATCTTTCTATTGAGAAAGAAGCATGTCTGGAAGGTCAACCAGTGGAACAATCAGTTCCTGAGATTATTCCCTCTGCTGAAGAGAGGATGGAAATTGCCTTTCAGCTGGCAAGGCAAGAGTTTTCTGAAGAGATTAGAGATGATCCTGTGGATCTTGAACTTGTACCTGAGCCTCATGAATCTGAAAGGGAAGCACGGTTTGAGGGGGAGGAACCTCAAAACCTTGAGATTATAGAAGATGGATCTGCTGAAGCTTATCAACCTTCTGTCTCATACTCTGTGCACACCCGTTTTGTTTTGCCAAGATTTTATGATGTTGATGAGTCAGAGCCAGTGTCTAAAACTAGAATGGATCTTTCTTATCTGTTTCAACTGAAGTCTGTAGCTCATCCAGAACCAGAACCAGAGCCCCAACCTCAATCCGAATCAGAATCTGAGTCTGAAGATGACTCTGAACCTCAACCAGAATCTGAACCACTACCTTTACCTGCAACCTTACCTGAGCATCACTTTTTTGTGACTAAAGATTAACTGAATGTTTTTAGAGAAACTTTTTTAGCTGGAGTTGAGAATATCCTATCCACTCAACCTCGTCCAGTGACTCAGTTATGTCAAGAAGATGCATCAATTATCTTGGAAAATATTATCTTTCATATTCAACCAAGGATGATCCAAGAAATTCAAGAAGTAAGAGTTGAGAATAAGGTTATGAGTGCTGATGCTGAAAATCTGAAAAATATGATAGCAAATTTGCAGAATGAGTTATCTTTGAGATCAAGGCCTGCTCCTGTTTCTTCTCCTGCACCAGTTGCTGCTTCTCCTGAGATATCTGATTCCCTCCTTGATAGGGAGATTGTGTCTCAAGTTCATCCATATATGCTTTATTTTCATAAAAAGTTTGAAAAAAGACACACCAAGATGATGGAATGCATGAGATAGCTTGTCGAAAATTTGAATAAGCTTACAAGTGAATACACTGGATGCCTGCAAAAAGTTCTGAAATAGCTCAATGTTCTAACAAAAGCTTTCAAGGCTTCACCTGCTTCTGGTCAGATCTTCACATCTTATTTGGATGATTCTATGATGAGATCCATAATCAAGGAAGAACTTCAGAGTGCCTTCAGTGGCATGGATCTATCTTCTTTGTCATAAGTGGTTAATAATAGTGATAGATAATTGGACTTTGTTAGGATTCATTCTAAGATAGACAATGATGCTCAACAAGAGATCGCCAAAAAATAGATCTTTATCTCTCCCAAATTTTCTCTAAAAGTGATATGACAGATCACTTTAGATATCTTGTTGAATATTTGATAATCCCTCCAGTGACTCAAGCTTTTAAAACTCAAGGTTAGAAACTTATAGATTTAACGAGATTGTTGGACAAGTTTATGGAGAATAATAATGATTTTGAAAAGGCTATTCAATATGGTGGTGAAATCATTACTGATTTCATTAATCTTTTGAAGCTGTATCTTCATGTGCAGAGTACTGCTATAGTTGCTCCAGCTGCGGAACCCCTTAGACCTAGTCTACCTGCCTTAGCCTCAACTGCCATGACAGTCAGCCAAGATCTTTCTCAGATCCGGCCAGACATTCTTGGCCAACCTAAGTCTAGATCTTCTACTACTCGCACTCTGGATCCATCTGTTTTTTGAAGGTCTACCCTTACCCTCTTTGTCTACTGCATCTATGCCTTCTTCTACTTCAGCACCAGCTCCTGCTGCTGATAAAGTCAAGGAAAAGATGGATCCCTGAAGAGTCTAGCGAATGTTTTCTTTTTGATGGGATTTCATTTCTTGTTTACTATTTGTACTTCTCCTGTATGTTCTATACTGAACCCTTTGTTTAATGAAAAATGCTGAGTTTCATTTATTTTTCTCTACATTTTTATAATCCCAAAAGGGGGAGAACAATCTAGAAGTATAAATGGGGGAGGAAAACTACAAGTGTCTGTTCTATAATGTAAAACTACAAGTGTCAGTTCTATAATGTGAAACTACAAGTGTCATTTCTATAATGATTTTTGCTATTCTAGTATATTTAATGTTACAGTTCATATATATTCTGACTATATCTGATTTGTGATCATCAAAAAGGGGGAGATTGTTGGACTCCTCATGTGTTAATCATGTTTTAATGATCACAAATATTATAACTATTAATTAATCTCGATCTTCATTGCACATCTTTATAATGCTCTTCAATATCTATAATAACTACTCATTGTGTTTTAATGATAAAAAATCTTATGATGTTAATTACTATCTTTATTATTTACAAGTCTTATGCATGATCACAAATCTCACATATATTATCAAGCCTTTATGTTTATGATTCAAGTTCTCTTACTTTATAATGGTTAAACTTAATCAATATTTTGAATATTACTGTCTATGTCCAAATATAGATATTTGTCTATGTATGGACTCACCATGAAGGACTCACCGTGACCCAGACACCGTGAAGGACTCACCGTGACCCAGCCACCTTGAAGGACTCACCGTGACCCAGACACCGTGAAGGACTCACCATGACCCAGATACCGTGAAGCTCATACCATGAAGCTCATACCGTGAAGATCATACCGTGAAGCTCATACCGTGAAGCTCATACTGTGCAGCTCATATCGTGAAGAAGACACCATTTACATAATCACTGTGACACCGTTTCTTATCTTTTTGTCAATATTATTTAAATAATGCTAACAGTCATATTTGATGTTTTTAATGCAATTAATGTTATTTAATGATAGTTGTTGGCATGTCAAGAAACTGTATCTTGTACCTATGAAAAGGGAATCATTCCTACTTCCAGAACTCATGGAATGAAAGGAAGATTAAGATGCAGTACACGAGGAGAGATATGAAGAATAGAGAACATTAAGGAAGTGAGAAAAGTGTGAATATACAACAAGAAGAACTTACATACATACGAGAGCACTATGCTGAACAAAAGAACAATCCTGAATAAGAAGGAGATTCCAATACTTTCAAACAACTGTCATGAATGCAATCCAACACCACTGAAGAATACACAAAAAATAAAGAGATCATTCTCACTCCTACAGAACACAAGCTGAACTATGACACTCTGTTTTTTTAATAGAAAAATAAGAGAAGGACTCAGAAGAATTCCTGCTTAATCCAATGAGTCCAGAGCTGCATTGATAATCACTAGATCTTTCTAAACTTTAATCTTCTCTCTATAAGTGATTTATTTATTAACTTTCGAGTAGTGTGGTATACTCTTTATTTCTTACATGCACATTGTCTCCTGCACTGAACTGGAGGATATAAAAATCCTCACTTCAACTCTCTTATCTCTTGATTACCCACATCAACTGTGGAAGAGGTCCTTGTGTGGTCTAGTCATTGTTTTGTTTCCCACGAAGAACAGTGGTAGAGGTCCCTGTGTGGCCTAGATAGTTTTGTAAACTGTTGTTAACCCCGATCCAGGGTGTGGATCAAATTTTATATAAATTTGAGAGGACTAAGTCACGGATTGAGACTGAACCTCTTTTTATATCTACTGTGAACTTTTAGTTTAATTTAAAAGTTTACTACATATATATTATTTATTTTTCTGGTGTTACTTTGAAATACAAAACTATTTTAAAGCTACTTTGAAAGTTAAATTAGCAAGTGTTTACACTTATTGTAAATCAGTAGGTTAGTTTCAAAATTTAGTTTAATATTGTGGTTAAATTAACTGAGACCTAATCAATCTTTGAGAAGCTAAGTGAACATTTACAATCTGTATAAATTCACTACAATTTAACTTGTTTTATAAATTGGGGGTTTTTAAAAAGACAATATTTTAACAGAAATTTTCATTAGAACTCAATTCACCCCCCTCTTGAGTATCCACTCTGACCAAAAGATGGTATATCATATATACAAAATAATTAAAATGTTATATTTATTATTTAAATTAGTTATACTCATTATTATACCCATCCAAATAATGAAATGTTTGAATAACAAACTACACCACAACGTGGAGATGGTAAGACATACACACGCACGTATGGTGACTTTGTCATTTACAGGATGGATAGAATAAAGAATATTGTGGTACCATATTTATAATAACATCACATTATGTATGATGCATATAAGTTATTATTTTTTTATGGAAGCAACAAATAAAGAAGAAGTGGAAGATGAAAAGAACATGAACGGGGTGGTAACATTATTATCTCTTCTTCCAGTGTTTCCTTTTGAGCTGATCAAAAGGGATCTTTAGGGTGGATTTATGATAAAATAAAAGAATATAAGTTGATGTGAGAGAATTTGGGAGGATATTTGGTCTGGGGTGGGCCGAGACAAATGTCTTTGGAGGTCTAATTTTTAGAGAAGGGGAAGTGCCATTTTATGAGAGAGGTGAGGGTTACTTTCAGGGAAGATTAAAATATTAATTTATAATACAATAATTTTCCATTTATAATGTCTCCAAATGAATTTTTTTTAGCCTTAGGTGGTTATGGGTCTATATTCTCCCAAACAATATGTTTTAGACAAGTTTAGGTTACCATTTTAACCTTATCTTTTAGATTTAACTCTTAGTTAAATAGTTTAACATTTACCACGTCTTCTTGTATTTTTTTTCACTATATTGTAAATAAACATACTATAAACTTTCAAGAGAACCTCAAGTAACTCATTAATGAAATATATAATATTATTGAACCCATACGGACTAACCTTATAAGTTTAGGAATTTTATATGTACCAATAATATAGTATTAGTTTTAAAAATTAATTTATCTCAATTTTGAAACTATTTGGTATTTAGTTTTTTGTGAATGTCAAAAAAACATTATTACTTCAAAACAATTCATTAAATCAATCTTAACACATCATAAGAACCTATAAAATTATTTTATGAAATCAAATATTTCAAAATATAATTATCTTAATATTTATAATATTATTTGTTTGATTTCTTCATTAATAAAAAATCACTACATCATTATTGTGTCATATATTAATATATTTATTTTATGTCTAAAAATTATAAATAAATTATCCTGATGTAAGAAATATTTTTATATTTCTAATGAATATTTATAGTAGAATAGATCAACTATAAAACCCCATATAAAAATTATTTTACTAAAAGATACATGCTTTTGTTATTTCTATCATTACTTTAGATTATTTAATATAAAATGTCATTATCAATCCCAAGTGGCTACATGGGGTCCCAAAATCGACCCAAGGATGCCCATGGTCAGAAATGTTTCATCCAATAGGGTTAGCACATGTTTTAGGGTATTTTAATATTATTATAATATTATTTTTTTACCCTTATTTACAGTATTTACCGTTTAATCATAGTAAATATAATATTTACCGAAGTAATTAATCATATCATCAAAAAATTAAAGTTACCTATTTATACAATTTGTAAATCCGAATTCCAAATATGTAATCCATTTTTCCAAATTTAAAACACAGAAGTGGCAGAAATTAATTTAATATTAATTCCCGTCGTCAAAACAAAAAGCGTGTTTTTAATAAATAATAACTATCAAAAGATTGAAACTTTTTTATGTCCAGTTTAAATGTGAAATTATATTCAATGACCTAAATTATATTAAATGATAAAAATATAATCTAATTATACATAAAAATTATTCAAATGTATAATTTAATACTATAAATTATTTCGATTAAAAAAGTTGTTTTCAATTAAAACTTAGTATTTTTCACAATTCATCATAATATGAAATTTATCGGAATAGTACCAAAAAATTTATCCAAAAAAGTTTTTTATGTCTCGATTCTAGTGAATAATTTAATTTCATTAAATTTTATATATAAAAATGTCAAATATTTTATTTAAAAAATGTTTATAATTATAATGGGGTAAAATTTCATTTTTTTGTAAAATAATTCTTTAATATGAAAAAAATGAATTTGTTCTTATATTATGTATAAGAAATACATAAAATGGATTCAAAATTTATTTTAAGTATAAAAAATTCAAAATTCAGTTAATACTGTTGAAAAACGCTTTTGGATGACTAGTTTGGTAAGTCATGGTGTGTTCAAACTCGGTGCTGCAAGTTATTGTATTTCTTTGAATAGATAACATACTATAAAATCTTAGGGTGTTACATTCTACTCTACATCATTATATTATGTCCTCGCAATTTGAAAATTTCCCTCAAAAATAAATGGTTCAAAATAGAAAAATACCATTGTGGAAAACCCACATCGAAAATTTGGTTAATAAAATTTAGTCCTAATAAGAGGGAAAGGGAAATGAAAAATTCACCACCAAATTATTATCTCAATTAGGAGAAAATTGGTGGCAATTAGAGACAAAAAATATGAGGAAAAATGTAAATATTTATATGGAGTGGTTGAGGTCATTAATCACAAGCAAGTGTACAATTGAGGTCCTCAAAGCCGTCGATCTATGATGATTTAAAATATCATCAGTTCGACAAAACATAAGGTATTAGGATAACACATTTTTGGTTTTAATATATCTTCCCTAATGTTTTAGAATTTATTTCTTCATAGAATAATATATATATATATATATATAGTAGACATGTATAGTTTTCTCATTCAACTAATTCCAACCATAAGCTCATCTTTCACTCCAAAAGATAATAGAATTCAAAAATATTATATTTATCCTAATCATGTTGGGTTCCAAAACTAATTAATTTATGATTCATTTTTCAGAAAATTAGTAGAAAAATACATTATACAAACCAGGACATCGTGTAGGCCATTGATAGGTGATACACCCTTGTCACCCTTCAGTTGCAGGTTCTTCTCTCGTGGCCTTGCCAAACGTGTCGGGTTTTCACTCGAACTTCGTGTTGTCCTTATTGTGATAATCCAAAAATAATATCAAGACATGATTTATCCTTAATAATAGTATCCAATTTCAAACATAATCATTACCAACCTTTAGACTTATCCAAAATACTTCTGTCTGAACTCACAGTTCAAAATTTATAAGGAAGGTAAACACAATGAAGATCCTTTTTTGCCATATAATTACATGTGAATACATTCATCATGTATTTTTTAAAACATAGTAACACCCCGAATTAACATAAAACCTTATTGATTACATTCATGATCAATTATTCCTTATAGAATACTGGATATACTCTTTATATCCAAATCAGTTGTAAACTCCAAAAATGATAGAATAAACAAAAAATTAATCAGTTCCAAGGATGTCAATAATATCCAATATAATATATCCAAATCAATAATCTCTTATACCAAAATCAACAACTCATTATCAGGACCATATTAAATTTTAATCTTTCTATCATCCATGTATTTTTCTAAAAGATTAACTTGCTATTGATTCATTTTTCTTAGTACCACACAATCTCAAATCCTCAATGAAATAGTACTGTAGGAAAATCCTTATATACTCCATAATTATTATAACCAGCACATCATTGATACAATACTCAAATAAAATATTTTATTAATATCTACATAAGAACACTAGTCATTACTATACATCTGTGGTAACATCATAACATGATTATTATCCAACAACATCGTTTGTGGTATGCTCTGATGATTTGGACATTGAGTCACATAGTGTCCCAACTCCTTAAAAACATAGCATCGTACATTTGAAATATTTTTCATACCCTTACAATAAAGTACTCAGTTTCCTTTTTCTCCACACTTATAACAAACTCTCATTCCCTTCAAGAATTTACAAAGGTGATTCTTTCCACAGTTATCTCATATGGGAAAATCCTTCTTCCCCTTATTTTTTATCCATCTTTCTCTCTACCATCCTTTTTTCTCTGGCTTCCCTTGGAAGCCATCGGACTCCGAAAATTAATTATTTATCTTATTAACACATGATACTATTTATTCATATGATGATAATATGTGGGAGACTATTTCCATTCTAAATTTTGGCTTAATATAGTGAAAGATATGATCCTTCTTAATTTTTGGATCATGCGTATTGTTGGGGTTCTCATTCCATCTATTTGGTTCCTTTTCTAAATAATGGCATGCAATAGGTTTGTTTATGAACCACAATGAATAATTCCAAACTTGTAAAATACCTAACGCAAATTGAAATGATTATGCATATAATCTATAATCATGAAATATTTTTTTGAGGAAGTAATTACTCCTAAGTCCTTCATACTGGCATGTAATGAAAATGAAAACTATCATAAGAATATCCCTCGGGAGTGTCAAAACCAGGGATGCAGCAAGGCCCATTTTCATGTTCCAGGATACCACGGGTCAAGCTCGAAACTCCTTTTCAATGTTTTCACTCCTAGGTACATCTGTGTTAGATCCACCTCTACCTTCTCGTATCCAGATAGGGATGTATTGATTGGAAAATATTCAAAATAATTACATTACCAAAATTCTTGGATGTTATTCTTTACTAATCCTCAAAGTATGTCTTAGGGTAATTTTTTCTAATTAGAGTTTATCTAAATCTATTTCCAAGGTTGTTGCTAAACATACCATGATACCAAATGTATTTCCTCGACCCCAATTATGCAGAGTTGGTGCATTATTTTAAAACATTGTCAGGATTACAAGGAATCATGTCCCAAAGGACGGATTAGTTTCGTAGTATTGGAAGATATATTACATACAAGAATGTGACATTACATTAAAAAATGAAAAATGACGACATCATTGTCTCCATTGACCACATTCATACCCCTTAGACTATCCCTGTAGGTCAGTCATAATATACTTCTTCACATCTTAGGAAAAATAAAACATAGAAAGGGGTGAGCTCAGATTCTTAGTAAGGATAACTATATAGAGAAAACATTCATAAATAAGAATAAATAATTATGTTAATGAATAAAACTAAAACAAAATCCTTTTAAACATAAAATTCAGCATAAAATGGAAAATGTAAATCAAATAATTCCATTTAATTATTCACATGGATATTCTACTAGTCAAATAATCACATGTATATTTATAGCTAATTTCATACTGATAGAATGCATAATTCCAGACTTACTAACCACATAGTCAAGGCCTTGTGCCTAGACGACCAATAAGATTTTTTCAAGGCCTTTTGCAAATATACTAGTTTGTCTAATGAGAACTACTAATGCATTGAGGAGATATAGAATTCTCCACATGAAACATACTAATTCCAATTCATTCCTCATATGAAAAGTTATAAACATAACATAAACATTCATATTAAAACTAGAATATGAAATGTCAATACATTAACCATAAACCCTGAATGGTATAATAATAACATATCCACAATAAAAAATATCAAAAAACCTTCAATAATATATGGAATATTTGTATAATTAATCTACCTTGATCAAGAATAATATCTCGTAAAGGATTTTGACCTAGTTGAAAATGATCAGTAAAACTCTTTGAGAAAAATATCCCCATTTCACGAAATCTTTTAAAAGTCACATAATTTATAAAGGAAGTTGTTTAAAAGATAGTTTTAAATAAAAGTGTCCCATACCAATTTGAATGTTTTGAATGGAATTATCATTTTAAAACATTCATGTCTATATAAATAAATCCTTAAAACCATTTTAAAAACATGGGCATTAATTAGAAAGGATTAAAAGAATAAATCTTTAAAACATATAAAATGATGTTTTAGTAAAATATTCCATTAAAAATAATTCCTTTGAAAACACATTTATGAAGAATGTACATGGATAAATAATATTTCAATGTAGATACTTATGTAAAAATGACCTCAGATAATAAAGAGATTTTGAAATTTACATTTACCTTGCACTTTCCTTTGGTTGAGGGTACATTTAACCTCATGTATAATGATCATAGTTTGTTATTAAATTATAATAGAACCATATTCATATTTCTTATATCATAAATTATTCATTCATGACTTTATACTACCCATTTTATAATGAGTTTCATGTTAAATTAACATTTTTGGTTGTAATTGATTTCTTTATTGTATATGTTTTAAATTGTTATTCTTGATCATATCATTTAGATCATGATTTAAATACTTAAAGAATATAAACCATGTTTTTTATATCATATATATTTAGAATTAAAATATTTATAATTGATAGGTATATGAAATGGAAGACACCGTTTATGGAGACGGTAGACTGTATGTACTTATAAATGCAGTTTCCGTTTTAATATCATGCTGAATAAATGTAAGTGAATATGATATATATAAGAACATATATAGATCTTATGTATAATTATTATGTCATATATTACATAATTATTCAAAAATATATATTTTTATAATCATCATTTAATGGTGAACGTGAGATTGAATCTCATCTCGTCGTGGAGATGGTATTCTGTACATACGCACGAGAAAAAATATCATTATATTGATGGTTAAATCGTATTTAATTGAATGGTATATAATATATAAATAATAATTAAGTTGTTATATTTATTATTTCAATCATTTATACTCATTATTATACACATCCAAATAATGAAGTGTTTGAATAACAGACTACACCACGTCTTGGAGACTGTAAGCCGTATGTACACACGTATGGTGACTTTTTCATTTAGAAGATGGATGGAAAAAAGAATATGGTTGTACCATATTTATAATAAAATTATAGTATGTAGGGAGTTTCGTAGTTATTATTTTGGTATGGAAACCACAAATAAATAGGAAGTGAAAGATGAAAAGAACTTTAAAGGGGTGGTGAAATTATAATATCTTCATCGGTTGTTTCCTTTTGAGTTGATCAAAAGGACTCCATAGGTTGGATTTATAATAAAATTAAATAATCTAGGTAGATGCGAGGGATGTTGGAATGATACTTGGACAGGTTTTGGCTGAGCCAAATGGCTTTTTAGTTGTGATTTTGAGAGAAGGGGAAATTCCCTTTTATATGAGGGGTTAGGGTCACATTAGGAAACGATTAAAATATTAATTAATAATAAAATCATTTTCTGTTTATAATGGATCCAAATTAATTTATATCAAGACTTATGTGGTTATGGGTGTAAAGCCTTTCAACCAATATGGTTTAGACTTTTTTAGGTTACCATTTTAAACTATTATTTTAGATTTAACTCTTAGTTAAATAGTTTAACTTTTACCGTGTCTTCTTGTATTCTTACACTATATGGTTAATAAAATTACTCTAAACATCGATGAAAACTGCAAGTGGTTCATTAATTAAATATATAATATTATTTAAGGCCTTCGTAAGAACCATAATTTTTAGGAATATTATATCATCCAATAATATATTATTTTCTTTAAAAATTAATTTATGTCAATTTTGACACTATTTGGTATTTGGTTTTTTGTTAAAATCATAAAAAAATTTATTGCTTCAAAAAAATACATTAAATAAATTTAAAAATTTCAAATTCACCTATAAAATTATTTTATGACATCAAAACATTAAATTATATTTATTTTAATATGTATAATATCCATTATTTTATTCTTTCATTAATAAGGAAAATACTACATCATTATTGTGTCATATATTAATATATTTATTTTATATCTAATCATGATAAATTAATTATCATGATGTAGGAAATGAGTTTATAATTTTAATTAATATTCATAGTCTAATATATCAATTATATTCCCTCATATAAATATTTCTTTACTAAAAGATACATTCTTTTATTATTTATATGTTTACATTAGATTATTTAATATAAAATTTTATTATCATTCCCATGTTGCTCCATGGGGTCCCAAAATCGACCCAAGGATGCCCATGGTCGGACATGTATCATACAATAAGGTTAAGACATGTGTTAGGGTAATTTAATATTATTATAATATTATTTTTTTACCCTTATTTACCGGATTTTACTTTTAATCATGGAAAATAAAATATTTTCCAAAGTATTCATAATGTCTGAAAATAAATGTAACCAATTTAAACAATTTGGACCTCCTAATTCCAAATATGGAATAAATTTTTCCAAATTCAAAAAACATAAGTGGAATAGAATAATTAAAATTTAATTCCCATTGTCAAAACAAAAAACAAGTTTTTACGAAATAACGACTATCAAAAGATTGACACTTGTTTATGTATAGTTTAAATGTAATATAACATACAATGACCTAAATTATATTAAATGATAAAAATATAATATAATTATACTTAAAAACAATTCAAATTTATAATTTAACACTGAAAATTATTTCAATTTAAAATGTGTTTTTCAATTAAGACATAGTATTTTTTACTATTCATCAAAATATGAAAGTTATCATAAAAGTACCAAAAATTTATCCAAGCTAAATTTTTATGTCCCAATTCTAAATAATAATTTAATTCCATTAATTTGAATATATAAGAGTGTAAGATACTTTTATTTAAAAAGGTTCTCCATTAAAAGGTGGTAAAATTGTATTTTTTTGGAAAATACTTCTTTTATCTGAAAAAATTTGTTTATTATTATATTATGTCTAAGAAACACATAATATGGATTAAACTTTTTTTTGGAGTATATAAAATTCAAAATTCAGCTAATATTATTCATAACCTCATTTGAATGGCTAGTTTGGTAAGTCATGGTGCGTTCAAACTCAGTGTCGCAAGTTATTAAATTTCTTTGAAGAGATAACGTATAACGAAATCTTTGGGTGCTACACAATATATCATTTCTATAATTAATTTCTATAATTTTTATGAGTTTAATAAAAAAAATTGAAATATAATTTTTGTTTTTTTGATAAAATAGATGAAAACATACAATAAATGTCAATAAGAAAAACCAGTGATCCAAGAGAGGGTCCTAATGTGTATTTTTTTATAGTTTAGAATTTATTGAAATTTTATTTTCAATCATTGAATTCAAACAACCCCATTTGTTTAATCAACCCTAAATATATCCCTAATACATGAGTTAGATCACTATGTATATTAAGATAACTATCCCTTGTATAATTATACATGAATTAGTTAGATCACTTATCTTCAGTTTATAATGAGTGATCCAGTAAGGACTTGTATTTAAACACCTAAACAGAATTAAATGAACAAAATAGACCAGACCATACTCGAATACACATGGGAGAACTAAAATAAACTAAAATCAAATGAACTAAAATGAAATCAACATTTCCAAACTCACCAAATAAATACTCAAATGAACCAAACCCACTTGAAATGAAAAAACCAAACCAACACCCCCAAATAATCGAGAAAAAATCATACCCTAACTAAATTTAACAGAAAAAAACCAAAAAATAACTTACTAGAATACAGTTGAACCAAATCATATTAGAAAAAATTTAACTGAATGAAATAAAAAACTCATTGCTTAACATGAATCGAATATAGTAAAACCAAAATAACCTTACAAAAGTCAAATTGTTCTTATGTAAATAGTATTTAGATCAAAACCCAAGATAGATCCAAATTAAATAAACTTGAATTTAACAAACCAAATATGAAATTAATTGAATCTTGAAAAATCATACCAAATATAATTTAAATTCTCAAACCTAAATCAAACAAAAGTGAACCAAAAATAACCAAACAAACATGATGTCAATTAGAAAAAAAATAAAATTACTTTATAAAAATAGAATGTAACGTAACTTACACCATGAGAATAAAATGATATTTACCTAAATATAACAAACCCAAACCATCTCAACTAAATTATACTTACTACTCTATATTTTTTTATAGAACTAAAAATAACCCATTATCAGTGATTTCATAGGATTTGAGTAATGAATAATTTCTAAGAGTAGGGTATCTTTACCAATGATAAATTATCACCAATAAAAAAGAGTTTTTAGAGTTAAATTTTCCTTGATAATGGGGTTTTTATGAAAATAACCTGAATAACATTTAAATTCATCATAAGCGAGGAGTGATGATGAAATGGATAACGTAAATGATGAAATGAAATATATCCTATAATTTATTCACTGATATACACAAAATGTTCGAAAAAATATTCATTATTAAGAATAGGTTTAGAGAGGATGATGAAAAGTGGACAAAATATTTTACTATATAAATTAGACTAAAAAAAGGAAAGAGGGGTGGTGGATTGAACTCTTCTTTGACCAATTGGATCCAACTCACATGGTGTTGGCCACAAATAAATGGGAAGTGAGAATGAAGGTTTCAATTTGGTGGGTATATGGTGATGAGATAGATATAAAATTGGTTGAACTCTTGAAAATTATTTATTGAGAAAACATTCATCAATTTTTTTGATGAAGTGTTATTTTATAGAGAAGGATTATTCATCCACTAGAAAAACTTATTTTGTATTCATCTAAATTGAGGGTTTAATAACAAAAATGTTCATTGGAAAACGAATTTTAAATCTATATCAATGTTATTTTAAAAAAATCGAGAAAGTGTTACATTAATGATAACTTATGAAAAAGTATTTAGAAAATATACTATTTTAGTTAATTAAAAATAAAGTGGGAAAATTATCCTTTCCTTAATGCTTTTAAGAAATTTAAATGAATATTTTTTATAATTTTTATAGTATTGTATACCAAAACAAAACAAAAATAAACCAATATAAATATCCGGTTTGAATCAACTCAAACAGAGTGAAATACAACTTAATATACCTGAACTAAACTAATAAAACTAAATTCTCTTTACCCTACCAAAAATTAACTTGACTGAACGGAACAATGTGAAACCAAATTGAATGGAACCAAAATAAATACACTTTGATGGATAAAATTCAAAAAACTCCACACCACATCAAACAAAAATAAAATGCACTAAACTAGAATAAAAAAATTTAACTACACTAATAAGAAATGATCAGATTAGACTAAACCAAATTCAAATTGAATTGAACTACACTAAACTAAATAAATATAAACAATTATATAGCTAAAATAACAATAATTAATCTAAATATCATCATACTAACAAAAAAATATAAAAAATCTATGGAAGACCAACCTATAAAAAAATTAATAAAATGAAATATAAGTAAACTAAAATATTATAAAAAACATAACTGAACTAATTTTGACTATGCATACTTGAACCAACTAAAACCAAATTGAACCCATATAAATCAAATGAACATGAAATAAATCATATTGACCAAGCCAAAATCCTTATAAACATAATAATACCTAAAAAAGTAAACATGAATCTTATCAATACAAACTAAAAAGAGTTGTACTAATTTAATGAAAATGGAACAAAAGAACACCATACAAAAAAATAATGGCAGAACAAACCAAATGATACAATACAAAATTAAATCCAATGGAACTTACCTAATTCATAGTGAAGTATATAAAACCAAAATAGAGTTAATTGAACCAAATTGACCTGAGTTTAATAGGGATAAAAAATAATTCCCAAGATAAACTGAACTAAATGAAATCAAACTAAAAAACAAACCTGAATCAAACCACCACGATCTAACCCACATCAAGAAAAACTGAAATAGAAACTTAAATAAAGTAAATAAAACATAATATAATCCATCTAATACAATAGAATTTTATTAAAACAAAATCAAAATAAATTAAACAAAAGAAATTGAACTAAATTGAATAAAAAAATGTTACCCCATCCAAAATAAATGAAAAGGAACATAACTAAAGACACAAGAATAGTAATACAATTTTCCCACACAAGAATAAACCCACCCCACACAACATAATCCAAACCAAAAAGATCTAACCAAAATAAATCAAACCTAACCTAACCAAAATAACCAGACCCCAATAAAAAAACTAAACTAGTTTTAACTAACTAAACCATACACTATTAAAATATTTACAAAATGTTACTAAAAAATAAAACATAAACCAATGAATAAGATTAAATGGAAATGGACCAAATAACAAAAACTAAGATAAAATGTACCAAATTGATCTAATCAGAAGAGAAAATTCATAAATAGAATAGAATGATCTATACCCTTTCCTGTATGACCATAACTAAAGATAATATATTTGAAATAGAATATTTCAAATAGCAACAATATATTCTAAACTAAACAAAAATGAACTAAACTGAAAAAAAAATTAATTTTAACTTAATAAAAACAAATTGATTAATCCCAATCACGATGGATCCAAAATGACATGAATATTCAATAACTAGAAAAATATCCCTATCTGACACAACATTACATAATAATACCCTAATTAATTGGATATAAACTAAGAAAATTAAATACCAGTTAATCCTGTCCAAATATTATGAAATTGAATCCACTAATGGAAAAAATTCCATAATTGAACTGAACAAAATGTAATTGAAATGAAAAAATTAACTTTATCCCATTCAAATATAACAATAATGAATGAAAATATAATAATTAAATGTAATCCAATAATACTATAGAGAATCAACCTAAATGGAACTAAAGTAATGAAAAAACCCTAGTTTTTCTTGATCACAACCTACATGCATAAAAATGGATACATCATAACTAAATTGAATAAAATGAAACATTACCAAATTAACCCCAAATAACCCTATTAAACTAAAAATAGTAATTACATGTGTAATTTAATTGATTTCAATAAATATGAAACATAATTAAAGATGTCGGTGAGAATGGAAAAAGGGTAAATCATAGAAACCCATGAATAAAACTCCTCCCTTAACATAATTTGTGGATTGAACTTCCTGATGAACCAGTTCATACTCCCTCTAGTTGATTTTGATGCAATTCTTGGCTGGGATTGGATTACCTTATATAGAGGCAACATAAATTTATTTGAATGGGTAATCACTCTTCATATGGCGAATCGACCCCTGATTTGGTACAAGTGGAAGGAGGAGGATGAATATTATTTAGCATCATCATCTCAAGCGTAGATATTAATTCCCTATGAGCATGCATATATTCCTCAAATGATTGCGACTAAGGAAGAAACAAACCACAATGGAATGCCTATTGTGAGGGAATTCATTGAAGTGTGTCCTGAGGAATTGGTTGGTCTTCCTCCCAAAAGAGATATAGAATTATCAATTGATCTTATATCTGGGGCATTGTCAATATCCAAGACTTCGATTATAATGGATCGTGTGGATCTTGAGTCGATGAAGAAACAACAATAAGAGAATCTGTATAAGGGGATTATATTCTAAAGTGCTTCATCGTGGGGTGCACTCGTCCTCTTCGTCATGAAGAAGGATGGGTCAATGCCCATTTGCATTGATTATCGTGAGCTCAAAAAAATCACAATAAAGAACATGTATCCTCTACCACTAATTTATGAATTATTCAATCAGCTACATAGAGCACAATACTTCTCCAAGGTTGAATTGCAGTCAGTGTATTACTGAGTAAGGGTAATAAAACAGGATGTCCCAGAGACCACTTTTCATACAAGATATAGGCATAACGAATTCATAGTAACTCCTTTCAGACTCACTAATGCTACAAAAATGTTGATGGACATGATGAATAGAGTATTTTATGATTACCTCGAAAACTTTTTGGTAGTATTTATAGACGATATTCTAATAAACTTCAAAACCATAGAGGAGCATGAATAGAATCTAAGCACTATAATAGAGACCTTGAGGAATGAGAAGCTCTATGAAAAGTACAACAAGTGTGATTTTAGGTTGAAGGAGGTATCATTACTGGTTTATATCATCACATGAAATTGGATATTTTTGGATCCCTCCAAGACTACTGTAATCGAGGGATGGTCGACGACCACATCTGTAATCGATATCTGTAGCTTCCGGGGGTTACCTAGATATTATCATTGATTAGTGAGAAATTTATCACAATTGTCCAACACTTTTACCAAGACAACTCAGAAAGGACTCATGTTTTCATGGAGTGATGTATTTGAAGAAACCATCATGGAGTTAAAAAATAGGCTTATCACTTCACCCATGATCACACTACCAACAAGGAGAGAATGTTTTGTGGTATTTCGTGATGATTTGATGAAGGTCCTGGGTTCTATGTTGATGAAAAATTACAAATTCATTGCCTATGATTCATATAAATTTAATGTTCCATTGAAAAACTATTCAACACATGATCTAGAGTTGGATTTAGTGATATTTTCTTTAGAAATTTAGAATAATTACCCCTTTGGATAGAAGTGTGAAATATACATGGATCACAAAAGAATCAAGTATATATTCACATAGAAAGAGTTGAAAACGAACATAAGAAGATGGTTAGAGTTGATAAAAGACTATGAATGATTAATCTATTAACAACCTAGGAAAGCGAATAGGTTGGAATATTCTCTATGTAGAAAGGATCCAAGGATTCTATCATTGATGAAAATTTAAAAGGATCCAATATTCATAGATTTCATAAAGATGGACATGGTAATCATAAGTAAGTATACGCCAGCAATATTTTAACAAGTGATTTCTCAACAATATCATTTGAAAAAGGTTAAAGGATACTAAAAAGGATGATGTATCAATTTAGAAGAATGTGGAAACTATCAGAAAATGGAAATCCATGGAGTTCCATGTTAATAAAAAAGGAATTTTGAGATTTGGGTGAAGACATTATACTCCATCAAATCTATAGTAAAATAAAGAAATTTTGGAAGATACAAATTGTTAGAATGTCTCTATTCTCTCAGGAAACACAATGATGTATTGAGATCTCTAAAAAAATTATTGGTGGGATAACACGAAGAAAGAGATCATTGAGTATACATCATAGTGCTTGGTTTGTTAGCAAGTGTAGGCTGAGAGGTAGAAGTCTAAGGGGATGATGCAACCATTACCCATACCAATATGGAAATGGGAGAACACCATCATGGGATTTGTCACCAGACATATGATGAAATCCAAAGGAAACAATGCTATTGGGGTTATTGTGGATCAAATTAAAAATACTACCCACTTCATTGAAATTTCAGAGTATTTCTCATTGGATCAACTGGAACATATATATATCAGAGAAGTGGTAAGGATACATGAAGTACCACTACCTATTGTATCCCATCAAGATCCAAGATTCACCTTTATGTTTTGGAAGAGTATTAAACATTCTTTGAATATTGAGCTAAAATTCAGTACGGCTCATCATCCTCAAACTGACGGCCAATCTGAGCTGACTATCCACACACATGAGTCCATGTTGAGAGAATGTTCTGTGGATTTCAATGGAGGACGTGATCGACATCTTCAAACGATTAAGAAAGCATACAATAATAGTTTATACTGAAGAATACAAATGGCTCCTTATGAATCCCAAAATGGGAAGACCTGCAGAACAATGACATGTTGGGATGATGTTGGGGAGTGAAAACTTCTAGGTCTAGAAATGGTCGATTAAATGGTGTAGAAGGTTAATACCAACCCGCTTCACATTATAGCTGCTCAGAGTTGACAAAAGAGAAATTCTGATAATCAATGACGAGACCAAGATTTTTATGTTGGAGACATTTTATTCCTCCGTATATCACCATGAAAGAGGGTTATGAGATTTACGAAGAAGGGAAATCTTAGTTCAAGGTACATATGCCCATTTGAGACCATTGATTGCATTGAAGTAGTGGCCTATTGACTAGCACTCCCACCAAACCTATCTCAAGTAAATGACATATTCCATGCATCAATTTTGAGGTATTAAATACCTAACCCATCACATATACTCAATCTATAGGTGGTACCAATGTAAAATGACCCATTGAATGAAGAGATGCCAGTGAAGATCTTCGATCTTAGGGAAAAAGTTCTATGAAATAAGAAAAATCCCCTCATCAAGTAGTTATGGGGAAACAACATGTTTGAAGAGGAAATGTGGGAATCAGAGGAATTGATGATGTAGTGTTACCCACATCTATTTTAGTGAGGGAAAAGGAAATTTAATGGGTGAAATTTAATAAGGGGTAATGATTGTAATGACCCAAACTTTTATTAATGAAAAATATTATGGATATAATTAAATGTATTATTATGTTAAAATGTTATATGAAATTCCTTGTTTTTTTGGTTTTTGATTTCAATACACCATTACGAATTGTGACCATTTCTAATATAGTAGTTTAACAATGATCACTTTATTAGTATAAATATAGTGCTTTAACAAATCCAAATTACTTAGATAAAGGAAGAAATGGACTCATCATGTAGAATTTATCTGTAAGAATCCCATTTCTTGTACCTCGAAGAAGTGACGGAGTCACTGGGATTTGCTCTTAACCAAGCACAATTAGAGCTTCAACTTGTTAAGCTTGAACAAAACCACATACATGGGAATTAGAAGTTGTTAGATATTTCCACCTGAGCGATGTTATCCGAGCCACACCAAGTGTCTATCACCATTGCACACCATACCCTTCGGTATTATAAGGGTGTTAAAAGGGGTTATGTATCAAGACCATATCACTATGATTATGTGTATTATATTTGTATAAAATAAATTATACACATTAATTTTTTTATTGTTACTTTGTAAAGAGTTATTTTAATGCAAAAATAGTACTTTTTGTTAATATTCAATTATGAAATCTAATTACAAGAAATAATGGAGTTTTTAATTAATTAATATTTTAATAAAATATTATTACTAAATTATGTTTTATTAAAGATTAATTATGGTATAATTTTTATGAATACAAATGTAATTTTTATTATAGTTTAAAAGACATTTTTGTCAAAACCCAGGAGATTCCAATAAATGATGGTTTTATGTTTAAAAGTAAAAATTCACATGTTTAGATAACTATTTAGATAAAATGAATATTATTTTTTTAATAATTTCATAAAAATTATCCAATAGTAAATTTTTCATAATTTTCAATGATAGTCGATTATTTTGTAAAAATTAAATTTCGTTTAATTTTATATTGTATATTATGACATAATAATGACCCAATAGTTAGGTAATAAAATACTATAAATTGTTTTTTCCTCCAATATATGTTTTACCATTAAAATAATGTGATATTTGTTTTTATTTATTTATTTTACAAAGCATTAGTTGACACTCCAAGGGTTATAAAATATTTTATCCTTTTAAAATGTTTTCCTTGAGAGCGTGACTGACCTCCACATATGGAAGCTGAATATTTTAAGATGTTTGGAAATTTTACAAATAAAATAATGTATCCCACTACCCTTTCGAAAAACCATGGGAAAAAACCATGGGATGGTTTGTTGTTTTTATTTGTTTAATGTGTGGTGTCCAAAAACTAAATAATAATGAATTCCCTCCCTTTTAATATATAAACCCACCAAGGTACCACTTAACTTCACTGAAATCATTTGGAGCATGACCAACCTATGACCTCCTTTCTCTATAATCCTCTAAAGGCTCAACGATCTCTTAATAATTCTCTTACAAATCCTTCCCAAGCCTTTGGGATCACACATCCATGTATGAGATTCTCACTTTCCATCCTTCCTTCTTTATGTACTTGTTTTGTTATATTTTTTTTACCTTATATTTTAAATTGAAAAATATGGGTTATGATTTAAAACCTCCCCTATAAAACCCTTAATTTATAATGATAAGATACCCCTTTCTCTCTCATTAATTTCTCCCATGTACACCTGTTACCATGACGGTATTCTGTAAGGGATTTCTTTCTTTCTCATTTTGTCCAAATTAAATTATGTTTTTATTACATTTTATTTTCAATTTAACATGTGTAGTTATGATTTCTAACCTATCTAATACATCTCTATTTATGTTTTAATGATTATATACCCCTTTCTCTCCCGTTAATACATCCCATGTACTCGCGTTAGAATGCTGAAATTATGTTAGGGATTTCTCTCTCTTCCTTTACATACAAAAAATTCTTTATAATATGAATCTAAATTCCATTAAATAGGTTAATAAATGTATGTATATAAAGATAGTCTATGTTCATTATGACAAGGACGTGCTAGTTTTAATGGAAAACAATGGCGATTCTATTAGAAAGAGTTATAATTCTATTTCACAAATGATTTGATCACATTATTTTTACTATTAGAATTCATGTGTTATTTTTTAAGAAATTGATACTTGTGTTCTAGGGTAATGATGTGTATTCTACAGTTGACGTATATGATGATATAAAACTAATATATCAATTTATGCAACATATATGAGTGGGTAAATCAATATGGTGCTAGTGGTGATAATGGAATGAAGGGGTTGGTGGGGGGGGGTGGGTGATTCCTTTTTTAATTTGAAATAGAAAGGTGGTGGCACATTTGAAATCGGTTCCAGATGAATTTTGTGGTGACTCTAGTTATGAATATATATAATTATTCATAAAATTTTAATTATTCAAGAATTAACTTGGTTTATTCAGGGAATCACAAATCAAATTATCTATTTTTACCTATTGTTTTAGATTTCCTCATCAAAATTGGATTCATTCAGAAGAAATTTAAATAATTATAAGGTGAGTGAAACTGAATAAATCATTAAGAGGCATTGGAATGGAATTAATAAATTTTTTATATTTCTTCTTATTATATATAAATTTTGTTGACCCACATTGAATGCCCAATGATACTCTATAAATTCATATCTTTGAGATTTGTTTACGGTAAAACATCCCATAATGTGTTCTTATTTATAGAAAATGTGTCGAGTACATACCATAAATTCTTGTGTTTGTCCACCGTATTGGTCCATTAAGTGTGGAACATAAAGTTCATGTATGATTATTATTTATGTGATATTTATTCTAGTATGTAATTAAAATTGTAAAAATTTATATATTTTCTAACTGTATAATGTTTTATCCTACCATAATTACCTTCTATGTCGAAAATAACTGTATATTATTCTTAATTATCTACTTAAACCCTTGTTGAAAGATGTTAAGTGATGCTTGGGAATGTATCAAGTATATTATAGTAAAAAATTATTTCTCAAAACATATTTCTCACATATTTTATATCAACATATATTCTATAATACCTTCTTTTTGATTTGATATCAATTTATGTCATGGATGTTTGGGATGACTTCGTGACCCCATTTTAAGATCATTTCACACTACACATATGATTTGAAATTTTTATATAACTTTATCAAGAAAACATTTATCTTAATATTGATCTTGATTCTAGGGTGATCTTAACTCATATATCATTAATCACCCTCAGAAATCCATTTATGGTTTAGATCACAAACACAAACTGGTCTCTCTAGATTTTTCAATAATTTAAATAACATCCCTAAATAAAATTAGTAGAGGATAGAGTACATAGTGGGATCTGATAAATGGGCCAATATTTTCTAGGTTTGATAGAGTTTTTAGGTGTTCACATACTAACTACATGTAATTTATAATGATCTATAATTTTGGATTTTTAAATTCATTGTATACTAAAAGTTGAGAAATCAAGAAAATTTCCCCCATAGTGAACTCACAACACATATGGTTCATATTAGTCTATTATATTTGGGGAAATAATGATCTAGGGTTTTATAGGGACATCCTACATGTTCCCCTAGTTCTTTGACTTATAATACCTTTTAGAATGTTTATTAGCAGGTGGTTCTTAATGTTGAAAGACACATACATGGGTTTCATGGATTTTAATTTCATAATGGATTCCCAATTAATAGAATGCTAGTTCATAAACACAATAGTAGTGACTTGTCTTTACACGATAATAAGGAACATCCAGTGAGGAACACCCTTATATCAAATTTTCACACCCTCAAATATTTTTCATAGGTTTATAACAATCATATTTGGTGATTATTAATTAAATAATATAATATATATTTTCTTTCAAACTTCAAGACAATTTTATAAAATATCTCTAATGTATAACCCATGAAACCATAAAATGATGAGATTACTGATATAATTAGAGTCCGGAAATTTTTTTATTTATCCGTTATAAAATTTCACATAAACTAATTTTAGATGATTCTAGGTTAACCATTAAAGAGCTCTCATATATTATCTCTAGTAGAGATATGTTTTTCACAATTCATATGAAACACATCATTACTTTGAAATTGTATATTTTCTATTATTTTATAAGAAAATGTATCTATCTAAGGAGGATATCTTCAGTTTCATGGTATATGGTTTTAGAGGATCAATTCCTGGAGGTTTTATGAAATCATTGGTTAATCATATTATAGATGAATATGAAATTGAAAATTCTCCCAATTTATGAAGTTTCTATGGAACATTATTCTACATAATACTACAAAGGTTGGTTGAGATTCTACCTAGATGGTACACTATATAGAATGGTTTGTAGAGAAATATAATGAATATTCTATATGGATCATAGCTATAATCTAATTTAGATGTATCATATATATATATATGAAGATAAATCCATTAAACATGGAAGTAAATGAGGATACCCATATCAAATAGAGTATCATTATATTATAGAATAACCAATGTAGTTTTTGGATGTGAGTCTTGAAGATATACACAACATCATGATAATAAAAAAATTCAAGCATAAGGCCCATTAGTAAAGTTTCATATTGTGGAACCCCCATTAGAATTTGTCCCATAAGTAGGTATTATGAGTTCACCACCCAATTTATTATTAATGTATGCTGCTCTATCAATATTAGAACAGATTCATGATTATAATCCTGAGGTGGTCAGTTAATCAAGATTAGGATTTTAGGTTATCAATATGAACCACACAGTTCAAAAATAGTCCTAGGTGTTGGTGGTATTGATTATTGGGAACTAGACACCACATCTCAATTAATTATAAATTTCTGTGAATAAAGGGAAGTACAGTGACCTAAGATAAAAAATTCCAAATCTTCATATAATATAATGGAATATTTAATAGTGGTTTCCCAAGTACATTATCAAATATTTTTGGAGGTATCTCTCCTTCATAGTTTAATCAGTAAAAATGAATCCAAATTTTAATGAATGTAGTTATGATAAATTGATGTTAGTGTGGAACTTGATGAGGTTACTAATATGACATAGAGCCTTCGAAAATATTTGGAGGGTTTGGACTTTATGTTAACCTATTAGGAATACCATGAAAAAGTTTGTGTTCCCCTTATATTTAGGGTACAAGTTATGATTGATGCTTTCAAATATGATTTGATAGAGTTAATAGATACATGCATATATTTTTTATTTCAATAGAGAACACACATTTATTCATGTATCTTGAACAATCATAATGGCAAATTTTTTTCTTGAAAATAATTTATTTTACTTCATAGTAATACATACATATTTATATTAATTTTTTAAGAAAATAGAACATAAAAATATTTTAGAAATGAAGTTGGAATGAAAAAAATCCATTCATATTCCATTAAAATGAGAATTTTAAATCCCATTGAAAAATTTAACTTCATATCTAATGATATTCATGGGAAGGATGATGTAGAATAATCGAATATAAATTTGAATATGACGGGAGATGGTTTGGTCTAAAATAATGTAAATTAAATAATATTATTTAAAGGGAGTAAAATGGTATGGGGAATTAATTTTTCATTCACACTTGCGTTCTTAGACATGTGTTTTCATGCCATGTTCAATTACACTGTCATCATAAACCATGTTTTCCCTATTAGATGGAAATTTAGACCTATGATATATTCATGTTGTTGGGTGGATTTTAGAATATAATTATTAATTACCAACTCACAAAAAGATAATTTCAATATTCATAGATAAAAACTGAAGATGAGATCTCTCTAAGAAACAAGCCCCTAGGAAGGTATTAGTTTATGATGTTTACATAAAACATCATCTAAAATCATGGAATATAAATTTGTGTATGAAACGTTTTTGGGTGACTCATGAATATTTAGTTCATAAGTTAGGGGTTTTGGATAAATGATTTTTCAAGCGGAGAAAAGAAGCCAAATAAGATACTCTTATATCACTTTTCAGGAGGATTTGGTGAGTAGAAGTGGAGAATAGAAAAATACTAAAACATTTGCTATATAAAATAGATCATTTAAGTGTAGAATGTAATTTTCAATGTAAAAATATTATCTCCATAGTATTTATTCCTATTTCGTTGAAATAGAATAAAATTCTCATAATCCTTGACAGAATTGTCACTTGGTTGCAAAAGGAAGAAAATTTTCTTATCCCACCATATGTGGGTTGTCTGCCTCAAAATTGTCATTTCCATTTTATTTTCTGATATAGAGTATGGTATTCAAGACTTTAATGTAATGTGAGTTTTTTAGGTTAAACATATATTAAGAAAAGTTTGTTTTAATTTTAATTTCATACATAATTAGATAAAAATAAAATAAAATAAACCACAAAATGTGATTCATTCCATTCTGATATGAAAAAAAAGTTGAGAATTGACATGAGTGGACTAAGAGGATGTTGAATATTTAGATTTTTGACTAGCACTTCGGTAAAGGAACAATGCATTTATTTTCAATAAGTGATGATAAGAATCAATCTATTCCTAGTCCAAAATCCTCGGCTTCCACATAGATCTAGATCAGACATAGGAAAGAATAAAATGATTAATTTTATAGTATATAGATTTCTATGAGGTCCTAATATAAATTTATGAGTTGGCATAACAAGTAGGATGGAATGGGAACCTGTGTTTTTCTTTGAGGTAAGAGTTTTATGAATTGATATGTAACATGTGGTGCACGAAATGAGCCGCATGTAGTCCTATGATATGACACATATAAAGATATTTGGGGTATATATATAATAGAACCAAATAATCGAATGAAAGTATCCTGGTGGGAGGAAATAAAATATAACCTGATATGAAATACGGAAGATATTGTCACTACGAGAAAATATTGGATAAGGGATTGAAAATTTCACCTCGGTCTGAGAAAGTTGATTTTTTGAATTTTTACATATATTATAGTATAATAATACACCACCCCATTGTTAATAGATAGTGAAGTTGAATATATAAATCTTATGTTCATGGGATGTGGTGATGAAATAGATACATGTACAGGTGAGAGAAGGCAAGAACCCCAAATATAATAAGGTGAATACCTTTTTACTAAGAAAATTTAAAATGATTGCAACTTAATTCAGTGATATGGGATAAACTGATATGTATAAAGATAAATATTGGCTGTTAAGTGAATGTTTCTATAATTAGAGGGAATTTTTTTCCTTCGATAGACATATAGATTGGGAACCATATGTTGGGGACTCTTATATGGATCTGTTTCTCATTTTAAGGAAACATATTCATATAATCTTTTTACATCATGTAGTTTAACAGTCATCCATTATGGATTTTATGAAATTAATTTTATAAATATGTGATATGGATTATATTACAACAAATTTAACATTATATGATGTGTATTCAGCAAATATGTTGTTCAAGGGTCTAATGAGGATAACATTTATGTCTTTTAGTTTATGGACATATGACAAGAACATCAAGTCTTGATGTATATGTTCGTTTTAATATAACCAAAATTTCATGTAATTCATTATAATATGAATAAAAATTTCATTTCATTTAGTTTATGTTCATATGACTATGACTATCACCTGTTATAGTTTTGGGTTATAAAACTAGGACCCTCTTGTCATTTATTATATGTTAATGTAAAATTCTTATTATTTATTATAGTTTATGGTGAAAAAACAATTAACATCATGTCTCAGATTCATATAAAACATTTTTTCAAGAACCATTAATTTCATGAATTCCTAGTATCATTCCCTTCATTGGTTATCAATGAATACTATCCAGTAAAGATGAAATTATGTCAGACATTGATCCCCTCTAATTTAGACTTCTTTTTTGGAGGATTCCTCTATAGAATCATTAGTTTCTAGATGACTAAAAATAGTAACCCTTAATCAAATGTATTCAAACTCTATTATAAAATAATTTATCTATTTTATTTGGCTAGATTTCCAGTTTCTGTAGTGATTTAATTATTTTACCATCAGGGCCTTCAAAATAGTTTAATAAAATTTGTGGCTTCTAATTTTTAGAAATTTTTTCCTTGAATGTTGTTATAATTATGAAAACATGAATTTAAATGACATGAATATATATATCACCTATGATACTGAATATGAGTTTGCCCATGCGAGATTATGAAAAATGATACAATAAGATCATAATTCAATAACAATATTATTTTACCATTACTTTTTAAAATTTTCATCATCTTCTATATGATATTTGATAGGTTTTTATTTAAATAATATATCTATCTATTTCTATTTGTATAATATTGGAAGGATTTGTTTTATTAGATATTAAACATAGTGTAGAATCATTTAAACTCATGCACATAGAATTATGTTCCGTTATACATAAGGATAGTATAAGGAAATAAAAATCTTATAGTGATGATAAAATTTACGAATGTGATTATTGTTATAGTCATGAATTCATTTAAAGGAACTTATTTATCCTACTTAGATATGAAATTAATTTCCTTGAAGATAATATTATATATTAAGGTCACATCAGTAGCATATGGTCCCATGTCATCTAAACCCGATGTGTAAAATTGATAGGAGTACTTAGTTACATATAATAACTCTAGGGGTTTTTGTATAATGCTAGAATGAATTTTATTTAAAATGACATCTTAATATAATTAGTATAGTCTTTTATCAATAAATACTAGAAGTATTTGATCATTTTATTCTACTAATTGAATTTATCACCACTTTAAGGGTCCCCATATAATCTTATGCAGACATTTTATGACATTTTAGGGATCAACCCCTATCTATATATATAATTAGGATTCTATTTAAGATTATCTTCTATAATATTACTAAATAATTTCAGTCTCCATGAATGTGGAAGTTTACCACTCTGATGTGAAAATGTAATTTTTTTATCAGTCATGAGGGAGAATCCCATATAGAAGATAATATGTGATTAGGACGACCAAAAAATTATTCGAGAACCTTAAAATAGGGTTATAATTTATACCTGAGGTGAGTAATTATTAACCAAATATACAATTTTTTACTGCATCATAAGAATGAGGATAAACAACCATTTTATCTTTCCCATGGATAACAATTTCATTTTTTATTTAGATTAGTGAGAGTAAAGGTTAAGTTTTATAATGTTTTTATTGGGGAAATTTGTGACCATATAATGTAAAATATTTCTGGTTATATGGGAAAATGTATATCATATAATTACTTTAATCAATTATAGGTTTAGATTCCATTTTTTATGGAATATTCTTCATTATCCTATATAATAACATTCTCTGAGTTAGACTTATCATTAATGCGGGTGATTGGTAATTTCAATACTAACTCCATGATTGTGATGAAATATTGGTACTCTTCTTCTTTGTTAGTATATCGTCAAAAGTGGTTAAATGATTAAAAAAATATTTAATTTATATGGTTTGTAAAAATGATAATTGAAAAACCAAATTATATTTAGAAACCTTTATCCACATTGTAATAGGGATTTTGTAGGAATAATTAAAATAAATATCCGGTGTTCTTGAATACTAATCAATGGAGAACATTTATTCATTGGGAAGTTCAGTTTGTAGAAAAAATAAATAGTTAAAGTGTGGGTATCTAGATAATCTACATGTTCCAGTAATTTTGGGGCATCGAATAAGATAATCCGGATATCAATATTATAGAATTACAATCCATTTCCCCCAATACTCAATCAGATTTAGACGATTGGAGTATAATTCAATGGATCAATGCAGGAAATCAAATAGATTTCATAATTCCATATTCATTTCCAAAACAAATTACTACAAAATTAAAGAAATAAAGTTGTAAAATATGTCATATAAGATATTAGTCTCTATAATTGTGTGACTAAGGTTATATAAATTGTTTTTCGTTTCCCTCATTATTTTCTAGTTTTTGAGTGCACTAAGTGATATCTCTCAAGAATCCATATACGTGATATTGAGATTAACTTTTATAGGAGACATAAAAAATTTAGTATAGTAAATGTATTACATTATTAAATCAAACTGACTTTGAAAATCATTATCCAACAAAATTGTCACACCTTCCTTAACTAGAGTCAGTAAGGTATACCATTTTCTTGAAATATTCTTAATAATGTTCTATATGTATGTGAGGAACCCATGAATTTTGCTGGAATAAAAATGTTTCAAAGGTGGAGTAATATAAATCATGACATTGTTGTTTTCAAGATCTACCATGATGCCTCTTTGAATCTCCATGAACCCCTAAAATTTTTTAGTAGTGACCCACAAACACATTTAGGATTACTCAACCTTTGGATACACCTTTTTAACACAGAATAATATAATTCATGTAAAATAATTTTTTCACATAAATGGATGTACATCACTAAAAATGCATCAATATAAAATTTTATATGTATCCCAAGAATGGGAATAAAAAAATTGTGCATGTCCCACTGATAAGTGTCACAAGTGTTTTTTATGACGAAGGCCATTACAAGGTAGTAATAAATTCATTAAGAGGCCAAAAATGGTATGATTGATATATATTTAAAGACTATAATTTTTTTTATATCTATAATATCAATAAATAAATTGAAGGTATTAAAAAATTACAACCAAATTTATCAACAATTCCATGATTAGGATTAGAATGTCGTCCTTTGGAAAATGATTTATTGGGTTTATGAAATTAGCTATTGAACTTTATTTTTATATTCCAATTATAAATCAGAATGATATTTTATATCAATTTGGGGTACAATGTTTTGTAATGAAATGATATTTTATTCACTTATATATTACATACACAACCACAAATCCATGGGATGGGTAAAATTTCCTAACATTCTATTTCTTTCCACTATGCTATCTTTGGAGACCCATGAGATTAATGGCCACCTATAGGCCAGTTCCTTCCAAATATGTATAATTCCTTGATAAGTTTACCTTGTGTATAGAAGAATAAAATATATTTTTATTTCTCCTGAGAGATCATAGACACATTTATTAATGTGTATGATTGGACTTTTTATAGTATCGAATATTAGTTGTATAAGATCGTACATAGTTTTTGAGACTCTATCCTTGAAAGAGAGTATAGATTTATCAAGACATCCTACTTTAATGATAAGAGTTATTGAGGGATATATTTCTCTTTTGTCTTATAATGAGGGAATTAATTTTATGACTCCTTTATTAGAGGCATCATTACATATGGGGTTATTTTCCAGACATGCTGTTTGATTGTTAATATCTATATATATCATGTGGATAATTGGATTATTATATAGGATTTATTTCATATTCCTAGAATATAGGATTAATCTATCAGGTAACCTACAAGGCCATTTTATATGGTCTGGTATTATTTCCTAAATTTGATAAATGTGAAATAAAAAAATCATTTAAATAATTCCATTGATTACTTGATTCTATTTATATCACATTGAGGTCTCTTACATGTGCTGTGTTATCAGTTTTAATTTTATTTTCCTCTATTTTATAATAACCACAAGTATTGTACTATGCCTCACATATATATAAAATAGTGTTATTTTCCTTCTGCACCCATATTATCCCATTTATGGAATAATTCTAGGATCAGTTATTAGATGATAGAAACTATAAATAATCATGAAATCAAGGATAAACTTGAAATGGTATGAAAGAAGTGTCTTAATTAATGACCGTGAATTTTATTTCCATGATTGTATTTTAAAATTAGGGATTTAACTTGATTTTTTGGGCGTTCATGCTCATTTTATCATATCCTTATATTTTCACGGTAGATGGAGTAAGATCAATATCCATTAAAATAATGATCTAGAGAGCCGCAAATGGTATATGATTGATCTTAGAATCATTATTAACATAAAACCCAGAAAAATAAATCCCAGAGAGCTGTATATTTATAAAAAATTTCATAATGTGACCATGTATAATGGATACATTATCATACATAATAAAAGTCATTTCCTCATGAAAATGGGTGAAATATTTCTTATTGAGATAAGTTTCAGATGAAACCACCATAACCCCAAACTCTAAAGGGTATATTAGGGATTTGATGAGGGCCTAGATATATTATTTGGATAAATATATGGTATCCGGTATTGAGATCAATGATATAACTAAAATTAATATTTTCAATATGTAATATTCATTATAATATTTTATAATCTTCGTACCGAATTTGGTTCTTGTATTCACGTTGAGACAGACTTCCATGGATTATAAGATTTCACCCTTGAATTCTATAGGGGTTGAAACCTTTCAAATATTTAGTCTAGAAGAACTGTTACTCATTTAGATGAAATTTTGGTCAATTAGTAAAGATCCAAAAAATTATTTTCTTGATAGGTAAGATTTGGGTGGGATTTATAAAACCCTATATACCATTTTCACTATTTTGAAAAGGCATACAAAATCAAAAATCATATGTTTTCCACTCCCTGAATAACATATTCAAGTACCAGATAACTGATCCTGGGTAGAATATAGTTTTCTTAACATATATATTTTCTTTGTTGGACCCTTTTTTAGTCAAAATAAAATTAACCATTGTAATATAATTATTCTTTAACACTAAATATGTATATAATCTAGATGGAATTGACTAGGGAGATTAATTCATTATCATTTTTAGAATATTCAATTTTTTGGTGATATATCCAGCCTCCTATGCCATGGGAATTAAATAGAATATGGTGTTCATTGGTTAATATAGCCCTTAAGGTTTCCCATCATGTTTAATATTTTGTTGTCGAAGGTTTTCTCAAATATAAGAAATTTATATATTTGAAGAATTAACTGTTGAGATTTATAAAAAATGGGGGTTACAACTATTTTTCATAACCAAGCCCTAATAATTAATTTGTAATGATTTATTGATTTACGAGTGATACAATCATTAAATTTCTGCTAATTTTTAGTAAATTCTACCAATACCCTTGCCCATCATATATGCAGTAACCACATGTGACATTTGTTTTCTCTTAGGAAGTATGTTTTCCTCATTATCATCTATATATTTCCGATGTATTTTCTTTATAATGTGGTATTAATGTATTGTGTTCTTCAATATATAATTTATATTAAATTAATTAGGATGATCATCGTGGTCCACATAATTGGTATTTCTAGAATCATGAAATTTGAGGAATCCATTCCACAATACTAATATGAAAAACTAGTAAAATTTTTGGTATTAAATAAATATACTTTTATCATTGTATCTACAAATTATTGGTTCATTTATTACCCAAGATCATATTATATCTTGAATTTAAGTTACAGATAACATAATTCTCTGTGTCTAGATGAATATTGTAGTGCCTCAAGAATCCTAACCAGGTTGGGAGTGATAATCAGGGTTAGTGTCACTGTTTATTTAATGGTGATAAAAAATACTTCTTAAACTTCATCATTCTGATTTATAGGTGGTGAAACTGACTATAGTTTTGTCTCAGTAAGACAAATTCCATCAATAATTAATTATGATTTATCAAAAAATTAGAATATTCCTTAGGGTATTTTAATGAATCAAACATGGGGAGAATCTCATCTAACACATTTTCCATGATTTTTTTGATATTCTCTTTGGATATTTGAACCTATATTAAATTTCATAGATTTATATATTGAGATATAAAATCAATAACCCTATAATTATATCCTTTCTTATAATTATAGAGGAGAATTATTCATAATTTCTTCCAAATTGTGTGGGTGTGGTGATTTAATTGAAGATATATGTCCTCCCTTATAGATATATATTTGAACACAAAACTAATATTACAGAGGAAAATCAGTCTCTACAGTGACCGAATTATGAATCTAACAATGGAGATATATTTTTTTGGTTCCCAGTAAATAAACACATCATGATGTGAAATGGGTGAGTTGCTAATAGAGATACCATGTTCTATTTAAGGTTTGTAAGGTAGTGTTACTAATGTTTTATATAAGTGACATCAAATCGAACCACTACATATATAGTCATATTTTTGTTAGAATAGGTGATTAACATTGTCCTATATTTTCAGAATGGGTATTGATGTATTCATATATTAAAAATTATGATGTTTTCACACCCTATGATGGTTTACATCAAATAAGGGTTACATAAGTTGGATTTATATGATATACAGGATGACTATTTATAGATCTAAATGATACACTGAAAAAATTTACTGATGAATTGTTTGAAATTTAAATGAATGAAACTCTAGATGGTCCATCAGATATAATGTTAGTTGAATTGGATGATATTAATATTTTGAATCCATTGAGAAATATATTCTTTAATTTCAGGGGATTTTCCAATTATTGTATATTGATTTTCTTATATTGTGGATTGTATATCCCCTTGAATTTTATTAGCTTTAGGGATGATTTTCCAAAAATGGTGAATGTTGATTAAATGATGTTTTGAGATATATTTTTTATACATACCAAAATTCCCCTATATCATAAGTCTATCAACAATCATGAGAGGAGGGTGGGTCAAGGGGTAATCATTTTTTTCCTTGAGATATATTAGAAATATAATTTTCATGTGATATAGGATGTTCTATAACAGTTTTTATTTCCTAGGATCACCTTTGTTAGAGTTCCTATTCCTTCTCTAAATTATTCAGGATGAGGAGAGTTCTCAAATGTGGGATCCTAATTTTTCAATTCTTGTGACTTGGTTATTCCCCACAATATAGTTCATGGAAACACCTACTAATGCATATGTTACTATTTCATCACAATGTTAGTTAATTGCATGGAATATTCTTATTCAAAATAACTATAAAATATATATTACCTATATTCTATATGTGATATATTATAGAGGGTTTATTTGACCTTGAATCCCCTATCACTATCCTACATTCATTGATAAAGGAAATCATGTGATGTACAAAAAGGTTTTGTAGTGAATGTGATCCATATATAATCCTCTATCACATATATTGTGTATGATCTAGAATGAAAATTTTTGTTAATAAACTATTATTGGGGATCCCATCTTCATAAATTCTGATTTTATTTGAATAGATATCCCCATTTTAGATATCATTTTTTCTTACACTATGGGTGTGAGAGGTGATGTTGGTTGGGGAAAAAATACCACATGCCTATTGGTTGGAGATTTGGGAGTTAGGGTAAAAATACACCTAAACCAATAGGATAGGGACCCCCTTGTATTACGGACTCATTGAGTGTGATAAAATTATATGTTTATCAAACCTATACTCAAGCATGAGCAAAGTTAATAGATACTTTGGAAAATGGATAAATGTAAATAAAAATTTAAGAGTTCGAATTATATATTGGTCTAATGGATTTAAGATGATTTAACTTTTCGGTAACACCCCCATTTACTATTTGGATGGATTTGTGAATGAGTAAATTTTCATCTCTAATACATAGTTCTAATAAATTTAGAACTATTGAAGTAATATGGATTAGTCAACTTGTCTAACTAGAGATATCTACATATCATTAAGTATAACAAATAGTCACTACATTTCACGCCTCTATTTCTTGAAACATTTGTGTGTTGGTTTGAATTTATCCTCCTTAATCACCATGTGACTTGAGAGAGGGTATAAGTGAAGGATCAAATATTATATCCATCATCAAATGCACACATTTTGGTGGTATATTCTATGAATCACATCATTATCCCATTGATATATATATAACTATGACGGAGTGATTCATATTTTTTTTGAGACTTCATGCTTCCATATATAGAGAGGATAATCAGGGCAAAATTATATCATCATATGATTAACATTTCGGGGTATTTTTTATAACTAACCAATGGTATAAGTTGACCAATAACATGATTCATGATTTCATAGAGATTATGAAAGAGGTAAGGAAAATTATCTTCTTAAAATTAATTAATAAACACATATAGATTAGTAGTGAAGGCACAATCTATGACTATGACTCTCTCCATTACTAGTTCCTTATATATCTTACATGTGTAAGCATCTCCCTCTATAAATGGGATTTCATGTTTTTAATCCTATTTAATTTTCTATAATGTTTCCTAAAATGGAAATATCGTGATTCTTTGGGTAACATCAGCTTTAACAAAATTAAAAATATAAAATGAAAAAATGGACGATGAACATTTTTTTGGGGTGCCTTATGTAGTACTGAGACACCACCAACCATTCCTTTGGTTTTTTTTTATTTTACATCAGGGGAATCTCTAAATATTATGGAGTATTAACAGGTGTATGTAAATTATCTAAAAAATCCACAACTTGGGATACTATCTTAATCGTTGACTCTTTAATGTGATAGAAGAATGGTTTTGATATTTGAATTTAAATACACATGTATATATATTAGAAATAACTCTAGAAAATGGTGTATTATTTCCCCTTGTTAATAAATCCCATGAGGTAGGTAATTAGCTGTTAAACTGGTGGCGCCTCCCCCATTTAATGAAATATTTTTTTATATACATGTAAAACACCATTGTTTAAAAGTATATTTATGGGGATAAATTCTATAGAGTGTGTTATTGTTAGTATAGATATATCCCTCATTATATTTTCCAGTATCTTTTTAAACATGATTAGTGATGTATTCTTCTTCATTTGTGGGAATGATGTGTTTCACAGTTCCTTGAAATGTGTGTTCTAATTTTATGAATCACAGTTTCTAGGTAGTTTCCATGGGATTTATTCATGGAACTAGAAAAATTCAATAGTTCATTATCCAAAAGGGACCCTCTTTCCAAAGGAATGTATTCATTATTTTGGAACTTTACGATACTTAAGAACATACATTGGTTGAGAGGATGGGTGGTCAGACACATAACACCCTTTTGGGGGGTATTATTGTCCACTCTGGGTCTCTCTTTGAAAATTTATGATATTTTCATGAATCATTATTAATTCACTATGTATAAGATAAGTTTCCCTTGTAATTTTCAATAACTTATTAACATGTGTAACATTTATAATCATTAGTTTATATTCAAGGTTCTTCATTAAAGGAGATATCCATATGTATTTGAGGTTCTTCATCAATGGTATCATCTCATATACTATATAGAGATTCTTTTAATATTCTCTATGATGACCCAGGTTTTTAAGACACTTAGTGGGGCACTCTAAAATTTATTGTCATCCATGGAGAACTAAGGTTTGTTTTGATATTCGGATCGTACCCATGAAATGGGTTACCAAAATATCATTTTGAAAGGAATCATAACTGTCGTAGTTAGGTGCTGCTTAATGGGACAAATCATACCTTTTAGGGTCTTGTGATAAGGACCTAACTATACATTTTAATGACATGTAGTAAGGAAATATAAGAAGGTGGTGCTTAGTCAATGTTTAGTATGGGACTTATGCCTATTCATCCAAAGGTACGTGAAAACAATATAGGTTTCCAAGTAAGATTTTTCCCTTTGGGGAATATGGCCCAAGAAGAACAGGGTTGATTTTAAGTGTTGGTTTGAACCTCAAAGTGGATTCCTACTTATTCTATTTTGATGGGAATCAAATCCCATGTAGTTAGAGAAGCCTCATAGGAGAGTACAATATTTTTTGAGAAAATAGTTTATTATTAATTCATGAAAATTATGGCTTGATGATTTGGGCATTTAATTTGAGGCTTATTACTAAGCTGGATGCTCAGATTAAGGGAAATAGGGATGGATTCTTGAAGAGGATATCTAGTGATCTTGGGACCTGAAATAGCTTCCTATATGTCCCAATTTGAAGAGGAATCATAGTCCTCGTATTTTCTAGTAATGATTGTTTTTTCACATTTTGTTATAATCAAGAATCTCTCATCCCACGTGAGTCATGCTTAGTGTGAGAAATACGAAGTTGTGAAAGATTCAACAATGAAAAAAACACTTTTCTTCCTCCGCTGGTGAGGAGGGCGAGCCAACGGCGGCTAGGATGGATGAGGTCGGGTGACCCGAGAAGAGGGTGATGTGAAGAGCCCTCCCTTTATTCACATTACATTGGGAGATGAAGGTTAAGGGATTACACTAGGATGTATGATTTTTTGAGGTTTGGATGGGGCTTACTCATAAAGAGGATAACCATTTGAGATTTGACGGGGATTACTCCAAAGAGGATGCCCATTGAGCTTTGGATGGGGATTATTCTTATGGAGGATGCCCATTTGAGAGTTAACCTGGTATTGAAGTCAAGTGATTGGTTTTGAGGAGTTTCTTGAGGAGTGTATCAACTCAATGTACTCAAGGAATCCATAAAGAGAGTCCAAACATTTAACATGTGAATGGAACCAAGAGAACTAAGATGACTTAAGGAACATTATTGAGTGTGATGGAGTGTCACAAATCATTGTATTCCGAGGATGCATGTTGGGACACATAATGGGAGTGATGGAAACTTTCATCAACCAGATCCAAAATGTACACAGTGTGACTCTCAATTTTTCATTGGGGTTAGTGATGGAAGCGACGAAACAGGCCCAAAGGGACGAGAGCGCAGCCCGACACTGATCCCGAGAGTAGGCACAGCCTCACGGAATGGACTAGAGGGGTCACAAAGGAGCACCGCTAAGGTGCTTCACGAATGTGATCCTCTTAGGTATGTCGCATAGGTGTGTCATGTAGGTGCATCCCACAGGTGATCCACCCAGGTGCATCATGCAGGTGCTTCATGTAGGTCCTCCGTTGAGGTGCTCCACCAAGGTGCCTTGTATAGGTCCTCCGCACAGGTCCTTGGTGCTAGTCCTTGGCACAAGTCCAAATTTTATTGACCCTGATGGGACTTTGAACCACTTTTACCACTTTAATTATTTATTCTCTCATGTTTTATAGAGCTACCTAACAAAATTTGGGGGATTTGGGAGAAATAGCTACACAACTTGAGCATTGGGACATCTTCCAACATTTTCCCACCATTGATATGGGGAGCCCATTGGTCCAATTTATAGGCATGGAAGGGACCTGGTCAAAGGAGGTTTTCATTGAAGGTCCTCAATGTTGGTCTTCCACATAGGTATTCAAAATAGGGGTGTAGAAATTATATTTCATGTAGGTCCTCTGTGTTCATCCCTTTATGACGTTTACCCATCTTCTGAGTGCCATTACTTTTGATCCGTCAGTCTGTTTGGGATTCGCGAACTGTCAAATAGATGGTATTGACAATATATAAAAATATTTTTATGGTAAATACACCATATAATATAAAAAAACTGTGAAATTTAATTTAATGTGTTGTAATATTTTCATCATCGATATTGGAAACCCTCTACCTGCTCTTGGATGGGTAAATAATTCCACTTATCCATCGATGTGGGGTTGAATTTTTTCACATAGAAATAAAACATGCATATTCATAATTCATGGTGAAAACATATTTACTCATACTTGACATTTTTGGTCTACGGGATAATCATTTATTCAAATTTGAGGAGAAGTGCAGAATCAGATTTCATATTGTCTACATGATGTAATGTGAGTTCTTGAGAAAGGCTATAGGGGACCTGTGGCTTTATGATATCATGGTAACTATTATATCATTGGGTAGCTAGATTAATTGAAGGTTAAAAATCAATTTTATTCTTCAAAATATTTTAAAATATTCAACCCATCCAAACTATGTGTTTGGAATTCTAGTGATGATAGTTTCACCTAAAGGCTTGAGTTCAACACACTCCGGTCAAGATATATTCATAAACATTGGGGTAATTTGAGGCTATTTAACTATTATAATATGTAGGTTGATTGATATAAATCATAGGATGATCCCAAGATATTTAATTGATGCTGGTGTAATAGACACTATCCTCCTCATATCATGGGAGGAAGGTATTGTCATTCTCAGTGGGGAAGACTCGTGAAGCAATTAAAAGTATAAATAGAGGCTTCCTGCAACTACTACTTTGTAGGTTTGAAGAAAACTAATGTTACCCCATCTCCCAAAAGACTATCTATGTTAATAATTCAAATAGATTCTATTCCATTATTCATGCATCCATACCCTAACACATTAATGTTATATTGATAGAGGATCTAGGAAAAAGAGTGATATTGAAATTTACCAAATTCTTCATTTCAAGTAGTGGTATATGTGTGATGTTTCCTACTAATATTTCTCTGAATTAATTGGACATTGAACTTCCCTATGTACATATGGAATCTTAGATTATAGGAATCTATATTATGTAATTTTAAATATTAAAAAACTTTTTAAAAGGTAAAAAATAATATTATCTCTATATAATTGTAAATATAATAATATGGTCAATCGATCCCTTTTTATTGGTAATGGATTTCATGATGGGTTGACTATTTCTTCTAGATGTTTCATTTCTATTTTATCACAAACAAACCTACCAATGTTTTGTATTCACTAATTATAAATTAACGAAGAACTAAAACCAATAGAACCATGATGATGAGAGGCCAACTCCAATAACTAGGGAATAAATTTTCTAGTCTAATAGACTCTTATATATATAATTAAATAATCTGGAAATGTATGAATATAAAAATATTATTTTATTTTCTATAACTTTTCACATCATTTGGTTGAACGAATTTTAATAAAATGGATTTTTCAATCCCTGCATTGATCATTCAATGTAACGAATATAAAACATTCGATGTTCAATATTTAATAGTGTGTGTATGGGATAAATTTATTGTTAACATAATAGTTCATTCCAATAAAAAAACAAGGCTTAAAAATACTTTGACCTATCAGTGATCAATATATAAATTTCACTAGCTAGTCCCAATTGAATAAATGTGCATGGTCACCTCTCACTGGAGAATGAGTACACATCTCCAGCCTATCACATATAGGTGGTTTCATGCATATGAAATTTCACTAAATAGTGGATGTATATTTCTAAATATATGGATATCTTTAGTTTCTTTTTAGTGATTACAGAGTGGATATTATTATCCTGTTAATAATGGAAGGATTCTGTGGTTTAGTAGAAAGTAGGGTTGGTTTCTTGAGATAGGATTCATACATGTCCCTATAAAGGTAATAAAAACCCATAAATTTTAGTTCTATTTAATTATAAGAATCCAAATATTAATGTTCAACTTATAAGGACCATTTTGTGCCTTTTTTTATGAAACCATGATCGATGGTTACGTTATCCCACAATTTTAATTATGTAAAATTTTCATTTCATGAAAATAAATTAATGATATTTTAAGGTTTAGTTTCGTGGAAATTAGAAACATAATAATATAAATTTAAATAATTATTCTAAATCCACATTCAAAAAATATCCTAGGTATTACCTTAGGTTAAATTTAAGTGTCTCATATCATAAGGAAAAACATTAATGGAAAGGGGTTAAGAAGAATTATAGTAATATAAAAAGGATAGGGAGGCATATAGTATATATTTATGTTACATTCCAATAAGAACATAATTCATAACAATATAGAATGAAAATTATACCATGAAGGATATAATAAAAAAATAACATGAATCCTAAGAGTGAAATGTTTCTAATTCATTTAATTGTGTCATTCATAAAAATATCAGCAAGGTTTATCGCTATGGTGTTATAAATCAATATTACCAAATTTATTCACCAAGGTATCATAAAACACTACATCTTTAGATATTCAATTATTTACCATATTCAATAGAGGGATATTAAATAATAACCTTCATAATTCTTAATTTTTTGGTCCACATAATCCAAATGAATAATATTGCCAATGACTTGAGGAAAATAATGCATGGGTTTCATATAAAATCATTGATTATGTATGTTTTTAAAGGCATTAACATAACATAAATTTTATTATTGAAAAGGTGATTTGGGGTTTTTATATTTTAATCAGTATTATAATAAATAATATTCAAATATAGTTGAATACCAATGGATAATTAAATATTTTCGATATTCCCAATACAAGAAAATATTATATAAAAGGGAGAAATTTTGGAAGTAAATTCTGTAGCATAACAAGTATGAATTTTGGATTTTAAAAAGGGTAAAATAAGAGGGGATACAGGTATAAAATTTAAAAAACTATATTTTATATTAACCGTATGATATAATTTATAATTGATGAAGGTAATATACATTTTATAAAATAAACAAAAAAATTACTTCAATGGAAATGGAGATGATGATAATTCATTTACCAAGAAGAGTTATTCCTAAAACATGATTATGAAACCTTGGGTGATTAAATGAACATTGGGGGAACTAATTGGGAGGAATAAAGATCATAAATTCATTGATGATGGATTTGGAGTTAAGGTAATGGTTTAAATTGGAGTGTATTTATAGAAAAAGTGGAGGAATTGTTTAATAATTTCCATATATATATATATATATATCATGGAATTCCAGGTTATAGAAAAAGGAAAAAAATTATCATTCCTAGGGAGTTTTATCATTATTTTATATATTTGAGTTATAATTTATGATATATAAATCTATTAGAACTGAAAACCATTTTAAAATACCTAATCGAGGATGGAATGTCATTTTCGACAAAATAATGTTTTAAAAATCAAAATTTTCATATTAGATTTTGTAGAGTAACTTATAGGTTTGGAAATTGATTAAAATACATTAAAATTCATAATATTAATAAAATATAATATTTTAACTCATAAAGTTTTTTAATTAATTATTATATAATTATGACATAAATATGAATCCATAAAACAACTCATAATCCCATAATATTTTTACTATTCAATGAAAAATATTATATTTATAAAATTATCCAAATTTAAATAGAATATAACTTTTCTGTGTTTATTTGAAATATAATATTTAATTTTTCAAAATAATTTTATAAAAATGAGAATTTTAACTTTTAAATATAAATATCTATCTTCATTGAAAATATTGTTCTTTAATGAACAATCCAATTTATGACACTGATAAAATGTTCCAAGATCATTTTAAAATTATATTATCATTTATAGATAATTAATATAATTTTAAAATAATATATAAAACATTATTCACAATACATGGGTTTATTAGAAAAGTGTATATATTTTCAAATCAATATAATTACCTTTTATTCGTGTCTAAAAATCAATTTATCAAATTCATCTTATTTAAAAATATATTATATAATGAAAAAGTACTCAAAAAATGGATTTTTTGGAATAAATAATTTTTTTAGAAAATGAAAATTTAAATTTATGAAAATATGTTATAGACATGTAACCCCTTATTACTCCATTGTATATCGTAAGGGTAAGGTGTGCGACAATGTTAGTTTAACAGGGTGGCTCAGGTAACATTCACCGAGTTGTAGTATCCAATAACACGAAATTATCTCATAAAAATGTTCACTCAAGAAAAACATATTGAATCTCATATTGGGATTAGAAAAGAGAGATCCCTGGTGATTCTACCCCCTCCAATGTTCTAAAAAATGAGCTTCAAACAACATTACTATGCAGGTTGATCCCATCATTACTTCATTATGGATCAATTTATGATTGTCATTACTACCTATAAAAATTAATTATAATAAAAAATAATCCCCATGGGTATAATTTTCAACTATAAAACTGACAAATGGTCTTATAATGATAGAATTCTAGTGGACAGATTTCCCTTTATACCGTATAAATACCACTTCATTATTTCAATAAATACTCACTATAATTCTTATATGGTAATAAATTTTCATTTTCTAAGATATTCAGTGGTTTAAAAATATTTAGTTTCACTTATATAGTGTAGACCATGGGGGAGATGATTCTGGAAGATTGGGGTGATTCATATATTCCCATATTAGCTTTTCAATTTTATATTTTTTCAGTTTTAATATTTTTCATTTTCATTACATTTATAGAAGTATAATATAACAATATTTATTAATAATATATTTTTTTCGGTTTTTATATATTTTGTACTTATATAATATTATATCAAATATATCAAAAATAAATTCTAGAAATAAATATCATTTAAATAGTTTGGGTTATTAGATTATTCACCCATTTTAAAATTTCATTCTATAAATTTAAACTCATATTATTGGTTAATATTAGAATTGGATACTTATGAATCATTGTTTTGTCTAGTTCCTTATATCCACTTAACACTTATTGTTCCTCCAAAACACATTAAAAATGTAATTTTTATTATTTTGTAGAAATTTATCTCTCCATTCCATAATCTCTACTAGATGCTCCTCATAAGAGTAGTCATTCAATAGTTGTACCACCTAAGTATTTAGTACTTGTGAGGGTATATTTATATAATTACTCAAGAGGGATACATCGAATACATAATAAACTTAAACCATTTCTGGTATAATTATTAACTGATAGGGTACTACTCCTACCCAAGTATGGGATTCAAAGAGGAAAATGTACCTAGGAATAATATTCAAATTTATCCCAAATAAATTGAATCTCTTCCATGTTGAAATCTATAGGAAAACATTGTCTCCATAATTAAACGACATGTCACTTTGATGGTTTTAGTCATGCCAATTCTTCTGACTCTTAGCATCAATTATATTTTGTTGGATGTCCTGATCCTTTTATGTCGTCTATTGTACAACATCATTCCCCTGTGTATTCAACACACTAAATTCATTTCATCAAGATGTATTTATATATCTATTTCCATATAGATCTTGATATGTTTCCATTTTAATAATGGAGTGGATGTTTTTTGTAGAACTCAACTAATGGGAGGTGATGATCCTATCCCCATTCTAATTCCCATGAGCATGTTCTTAACATTGCCTCAAGTGTTTGAATAGTTTTTTCATATTGGAAAATAGTTGGGGGGGGGGATTAGGCAAATTGGAATATAATTAATTACTCATATCATGTTGATTACTTCTCTAGAATATAGATGTGAACCTTGCATCATGATATGAAATTATTGAAAGGGGAACCCCTTGAAACCTCACTACATACATTATTTATATCATGTTATGTTATCCAATAGATCAATATTCCAAAATAGTGATGAAATTTGAAGTCTTGGTGAGTCAATCCACCCTAAAACATATTATATTATTTCCTTTAAATGTTCTTATGACACTAGGGATTAATCCCATAGTGATACTTTCCCACTTACATGTTCGTATGGGCAGTGGTTTTAGTATACCTTTAGTATGTTGTCACACTTTCATTAATTGTTAACACACTAATAACCCTGTAGTTTTTTCCAAAATCTCCCTTTTATAAATTTTACCACTAATAATGATCATGATTTCCCTAATAAATTTTACTTCTTAATGGATATCTACTGAATGTGGAGCTATGAGATTCATCTATCATCTCACTCTTTATCTCTGGGATAGATGGGACACATTAACCTATATTACAATTTAGTACTCCCACTTAAAAAATATTTAAATCTAGAATCATCCCATTATTTAGAACCTCTATATACATTTGTATCGAAGTATCATCTCAATTTTATATCATTATATTATCCAGTAATTATGTTTTAGAAATCATTTGGGATGGGGTTGATGATTCCCATTCCCTTATCATTCCTATGTATTTCTTTAATAGGTCCTTTCTCATTATATTCACTTGAATACTCTTTATTTCAACAGAAATTATTAAATTCCATGTTAATGCATTTGTAACATTATTTTATCATTTAGGGTGATAATGAATTGAAAATTCTTAGTGTTTAAGAATATTTGGCCACCATTGTTCCATCGTGATCAATTATTTTTGTGTGAATATATACTTAAAACATTATTTGTGTGTGTATATATTATACTTATCTCCATTAATAGAGTGCCTACATATCTTTAGAGAAAAATTATAGATGCTAACTCCATGTCATATGAAAGACAATTTTTCACAATATAATTTTACTATCTAGATGCGCAAGTGATCACCATGTAATTTTTCATGGGGGAGTACCCAATCCTTTATAGAGATTCATTGCAAAGAATAAAAAAACCTTCTCTGAAAGAGGGTAGATTTAAAATAGATGCAGTAAACATTCATTTTTTCAGTTCATGGAAACATTCTTCACACTCCTTTTATCCAAATCTACTTTTCTCATTTACGAGTTGACTTGGTTAATGGATTCGAAATTCATGAATGTATTTCGACAAACCTCTTATAAATTTTTTTCTAAACCTGGGAAACTATGAATATCAATTAATATTTTAGGATAAGTCCACTCATCTATAAACATTTCACAGAATAGTTTATTATGATTCCGTCATTATTTAAAATATTTCCCAAGAATGTATCATTTTTTAATGAGAAGTCGCATTTGAGGAATTTTACCAACAACTCACCCTTATTTGTTGTTTTCAATATAACCGTTTAATGAACCTCAAGCTCATATGAACTTTTAAAATATATCACAATATCAAAATTATAAATCTACCATGAATTTATCAAGGTATTACTTAAATATTATATTCACATAATCCAAAAATACTATATGTGAATTTGTTAATCTGAAAGGAATAAAAACAAACATATAATTGCCAAATATTTTTCATAAGGTAGTATTTTGACTTTATTCTTTGTTCACCTGTAATTGATTATACCTATAACTGAGGTCAATCATGGAGACTAATTTATCACCATTAAGATGGTAAAATAAAATAGAAATCAATGAGAGAGGGTAATTCTTATTCATTGTGATCTAATTATATAATATATAATCAACTTATATCTGAATTGATCCAAACTCATTCTTTGCAAATATAAAAGGTGTTCCCCAAGGATACACACAAGGTAAGATAAATCCCATATCCAAAATTTATTAAAGTTTTTTCCTTAATATATCTAAATCAAAATATTTGATTATATATAGTCTATTTTTTATCTGTTTGGATCCAGTTATGAGTTAAATGGATAACTCTACCTATAATTCTGGTGGGGTTCTAGGAAACTATAAAGAAATATTTCAATGTATTCTTAAATAATGGATACATTATATAACTTTATACTATCATTTCCTTCCCCCCTTCAACGATAATATATATAACGAAGGTTATGGGAGGTTCTTCCTGTCAAATCTCTGGACAGATATGTGTCATTTGAAAATAATTATAGGTTTTTCAATCTGGAATACTGAAACATAATTTCTTAAGGATTTGATATTAGAATTATACATTAAGAGGCTATCCATACCTACTATAGTGTCAAATTTTAATATGTTAATGACTACTAGATTTGTGATGAGATTATACTCTACAAATATAATATGAGATTTTCTATACACTTTTGACACAAGGATAATACTTCATAGATTCATAACTTGTAACATTACTTCTAGAGGGCTAGAGATTGATTCTATATTCCTTACAAATATGTATTAAATAGTGGAATTCATAGTATTAGAATCAAAAAAATTACATGATAGGTTTGAGAGCACAACAAGTTTACCTATCACTATATAATATGAAGTATATAATTCATCTATAATGATTATAACAGCTTGAAATTTCTCCCTATTCATATTATAAGGTTTATAGTGGTTTTCCTCTATAATCATATAATTTGAAAATTGATTGGAAAAGTGCATAATATGTCCACACTTGATTAATTATACTTTATGCATGACCTTCAATATCGTCCCTTTGTTGTTTTTATAGAGAAGATAATTCAATACCACAAAATGATAGATCCAATCTATATTTAAATATCTTTTATACATTTAGAGATTCTCTCCCACAAGATATAAGTTACCTGAATGATTCATTCCACATTTATTTCACAGGGGATGTTCAACATTATTTCCCCCCATATCGTGATCAAAATCACTCCAAGAATTTGGATCAATTTCCATAATCATTTAATTTGACCAATGTGACCACTCCACCACATAAAACTTTAATTCACCCCTTATATCACTCCACATTATCAATTCATAGTCATCATAGTCTATATTTTCTAAATTATGCGACAAATGGTGTCTTAGTTCACCAAAATATATCACAATATTTACCTTAGGATCCATAGAAATTCAATAGATGTTTCAACAAAGTCAATTAAAGTTTATTTCATAGCATCCAACTAATTAATTTTGTGTATTTGTCAGATATATGAATTCCTTGAATAAAATTCACATGTATCAAGTAAAATATTTATTGAAAAATATTTCCATAAACTCATCCCACCCGATATCATAAACCCCCTTATTGGATTCATGTTTTTAATTAGTGTCCACCACTGATCAGCTTCTCTTTAAAAGAGGTATACTACTAGTGTGAATTTTCCTATTTCTAGATGGAAGATTATAGAAAAATATTTTTGATAATGGAAATTAATCTTTCATAAATTAATGGATTGGTAGATCCACAAAATGAATGTGGTCATTGATACAGGATGGACTCAATGATAATTTGTTCCTTTTGAGGTTAGTATTTTTTCTCAACATGATTAATGTTATTTTTAATATCCCATGATATTTGGTTTATCGTTGAGATGATGTTTTCCTATACCTCTTCCATTATGTTAGGATGTTTATCCATGCATCATCTGTTTCACTCATCATTCATGATGTTCATTCTAATTCTTTACATTTTTCATATTAAATAAAAAATTAGTGAGAGAAATGTTAAAATATGAAAACATATAAATATAAATTTACTTTAAGTCCTAAAAAGTAATTCTTAAATATTTGATTCATTAATACCCCTTAAACCAATTACATTTTCTTTTTAGACTTCATAATGATTTATAAAAGACTTTTGAATAGCCCAATATATCCCACAAAAGTGTCAAAAAATGTTTATAGTGAGGCTAATTATTGTGCACCAATTCCTAATCGGGTCCTACTCAATTCATTGTTTTTTGCTTGATAGACCTAGGGACATCTTTTCCAGAGCCACATACACGTGTTGTATCGATACATGTATTTCATTATTTGGAAACCACTCTCTTAATACATCAAAACAATTAGATGATGTTTTCCTTAATTTAACATTATCACTCTATTTATTACTAAATTATTAAAGACCTAACTTCAAAAAATTACTTGACCATTCCCTATTACCATCTATGAATCCCACATTTTTTATTATATAAACATTTCAATACATGGATCACAAAATTATATCTTTTAACATTTATTTTCATTGAAATTAGAAAAATAATACACTAAAAAATAAAACATTTTTCTAAATACAAATTAACGACAACTTTATGGTTTTAATGTAGGTAACATTAACTAGAACTCATATCCTAGGGTCAATCATCAATGGAAATGGGGGATCAAGAATCACAAAAAGTGAGTCAACATGGAGGAAAAATAACATTTGGTCATGAAGAATTCCAATATGAAGTTGAGGCATATAAATTGGGCATGATAAATAAATAATGAGAAACATCATTATTAAATAAACTTAAATCATAACATAGAAATTTGGGTACATCATTTAACTGAGTCATTCATAAGAATATCCCCATGGTTTATTACTAAGGATTCATAAATAAAAATTAACATGGTTTTTCCAAAGGTATCGTAAACCATGTTATATATAGAGGTTAATTTATTTTCATAATGCCTTGGAGAGAAATCAGGTTTCCTCATAAAAATGTATTAATTTCATGTGAAACTAATTTATCATAATAAATCATTTTATCAACAACTAAATTTAAATAATGTACGAGCATCATATAAAATTATTGAGTATGTATATAGGTAAAGGATATACTATAACATCATTTTCAACCCACAGAAAGGGGATATAGGGTTTTTATATCTAAATTACAGAAATAATAAACTATTCTAATATACAGGTGAGTACCCATGGGTAAATAAATGTTTTGGGTATTCACAACAAATTAATGTCTTATGTAAAAGTGATAAAATTGTGATCTAAATTTGGCATCATGAAATTTAAAAAAAATGTATTATAAAAGATTAAAATGAAATAGAATCAATATATCCTATTTACAAGAAATTATTTATTTGAATGGGTATGATAAAAAGAATTTGAAAACATGTTACCAAACCCTTTAAAATATGTTCATAAAAAGAATTACTAGAATGAAAGATAAGATGATGAGAATTCCCTTACCTGGAATATTTGCTAAAAAAACATTAGTATGGACCCTTAGGGTTTTAAAAAACCATTTTAGGGGATATTTGGAATGAAACAATACAATAAATTTTTGGATTAAGGATTTTGTGTGAATGGGAATCATGAAAGAGTTTGGTATTTATAGAAAAAGTGGAGGAATTGTTTAACAATTTTCAAATAGATGTCTTGTAATTATAAGTTTGGGAAAATGAAAAACCATTAGGTTACCAAGAGTTAGTTTTCGTAGATTTATATATTTGAGTAAATTTGATTAAATTTTAATCCATTAGAAATTAAAACCAATTTTAATACTTCTATTTTCGTGGAATGTTTAATTTTCCAAAAAATAATTTTTTTGAAAAATATAATTTTCTTTTTGGTCTTTGGGGAGTCACATAATGGTATATAAATTGATTAAAATATAGGAAAATATAAAATATTTATAAAATAAAATATTTTTTTCATTTACTATTGTTAATTAATAATTACAGCATTATGACATAAATATGAAGTCATAAAACAAATGGAAAACTAAAAACCATATTTTTACTATTTTCTAAAAAATAAAGAGTCTTAAGAAATTCTAAAAAGATTTACCCTACCCTTATATAAATGTGATGATTTCAAATTTAATATTTATTTTATCAAATAATTTTATCAACCAGTTAATTTTTTGTATAATTATAAATATACATATTTATTGAAAAATATCAGTTTTTAAAGAAGTCAAATGTTTAATAGTTATAAATATTTCATCGGACATTATAAATAATTTTATTATTTATATTAAAAGAAGTATGTTTTAAATTACCATTTCAATAATTTTATAGAATATAGAAGTTTTTTATAAATGATTATATATTCTCTTAAAATACAATTATATTATTTTGTGTCCAAAAAACAATTTATCAAATTCATATTAATTAACCATATATTTAATTAATAAAATATATTCTTAAAATAGAATAAATCGAATTAAAACTTTTTACATACATTTACAATTATAGTTTATGAAACTAAATCATGGACATATAACCATTTTTTACTCCCCCGTTCACCCCATGCATAATGTGTCTTATGGTGCTAGTTTCATGGAGTGGCTTGACTAACATTGAATGAGTAGTAATCTCCACTAAGATGAATATATTCAATAGGTTCTTTTTTTCAAACTCTCACATGATAAATCTTGGATTGAGACAAGTCATGAAAGAACTTCAGCTGTTCTACCAGTCTCCCATGTTCTAATAAATGGGTTTTTAACTACAAGACTCTACTAGTTTAGCCTATCATCTCTCTATACCACGTTGATTATAATTAATAAATACTACTTATAAACATTAATTATAATTTAAAACATATGACCCATGGGTATATTAAAATAAAATCAAATTTGATAATAGTTAATTTGATAAACAATCATTTTGACCAATATTTATATAACAGTTGAATCCTAATGGTATCATTTTCCGTTGTACCCTATAAATTAAAAATCATTATTTCACTCAATATTCACTATTACTTCTCCCTATGTTGTAAATTTTTATTTGAAAACTTGTTAATTTTTTACTAATATTTTGTTTCATTTATATAGTGAAAGGCTTGGGGTCTACGATTCCAAAATATGGAGGTGTTCAATATTATCCCCTATTATGTTTTGTAATTTATTTTTTTGTCCAGTTGTAATGTTTAGTGAAATCATTATTTATGAATATGAATAATGTAATTATATATTTTAATGAGTTAATTTGGTTAGTTTCTCTATATATTATACATTTATAATGTTATTATTATATAATAGACATTTATTCCAGATATAAATAGAATTTGAAAATCAGAGTCATTATAATGGTGATTTATTATTTAAGGTCATATAATAAAGGATAATTATAAGTACTTTAATGTAATTTGGAATAGACTTATAATGATAGGATGACAAAAATGACTGGTGCGAGGACTATAGTAAAGTAGACCATTGAAATTTGGTATATATATTAGTAACTAGAGATGAGAGGGTGTAATTTATTGGGTATTACATCTAGTTAGTGTCCTCAATAGATTAATGTTCTTATTTTTGTAAACCAAAATATGGGGAATAGTGACTGGAGACAATGGTTTTGTGATCTATCTATTGAGTAACATGAGGATTACATTATATCATCAAAATTTACTAATTTTAGAATATATTATGTTAGAATTGGAATGATATCCATGGATCACTAGCATGAAGAGTGTATCTGATCGAATGTTGTAATCTTAAAAGACATGATTTAGTGTATCATAGTTGAGTGTGTCGTTCCATGTATAATCATGATGTTTTTCCCATAGGTTGGTACCTCATTATCATGGTAATTAATAATTTACTATTACTCATGGACCCTAACCATTAGGGAGAAAATAATTTGTGATATTTGTTATGGTATGCCTAAACCATCTTATCAATAGTATATATGATCCAAGGGAATAGGAGTGAAATAATTATCCTTATAATGTAAATTGAGAGGCATTGAAAGTGGCTTGAATGGAATATTATATTTAATATTTTCATGGGTGAAAGGATTCTAGTAGATCTTTGTAGCTATTTATTTTGAAAGTATTGGTTTATCCAATACTCACAGATAGGTCTGATAAGTGCTATATTACCTGCTCATAATTAACTCAAATAACTTATCATCCCACCTTTGATGAAATAGAGAGAAATAGTTACACCCCCTTAGTAAAAGGGATTTCATAGTATTAAAGAGTCTTAAAAATTTAATTTAATTTTTTATATAATATATACGAATGATTTATAATGATTTTAATTTATAACAATATTATCATGAAGATAAACGGAGAATAATTATTCACAAGGACTCACACATGTGTGTATGGAAATATAGTTCCAATATGTTCTTCTGGTGAATATAGATCACATTATTCCGAGAATTACTTGGTAAATAATCCAACAGAATGGGTGGTTTATAAATATGGGTGACAGGATAGTCATCCTTGGATAAAACATATCCCTAATAGGAACACTAGAGATTGATTGTTTTTGGTCTAATAGAGGAATTATGGTTTACAAGGCATGATAATGATATTATCTTTGGGGGATATATCCTTACCTTTCCTAAAAGTCTCAACCTAATAATTTGTTGACTGTTGTAATTCACTTTGTATTTATAGGTAGTGAGATCAGGAACACTAAGGGAGATGGTGCAGACATTAGATTTTATGTGTGAACTAGTACAAAATTCACCTATCCATTATCCTGGGTAGGATATGTGACACCATCAATATAGATCTAGTAATGATTTTGGATATTATTTTTAGTGATGCATTTGATATTATTATTTCTTAGGTAGCGATGCCATGGACATTGATGTTGTATAAGTTAGGTTGTTCCTCTAGTTAGGATTATTAACCCAGATTCATAGTCTGGTCATAGTTTATTCTTTTACTATTATTATACATTGAGTCAAAATTTAAATAAAAAAATCATTTTTCATGTAACTTTTTTGGGTTTCTTACACATACTATATTTTCAAAATAATTATATAATATATATAAAAAATTGTATGTTGTGTATCCATTTAGATAAAATATGATGGCTGAATAGATTACATGGACAACACTCCATGAGTGTCCTCCACAACATGTACCCTAATAAGACACACCATAAAATTTGTGGAATACTGTACAATTTTTTATTATTCTACATTAATATTTGTTTTTATGTAAGAGAGGAATATCATGAAAAATTTTCCATATAGAATATAATAGTACAAATATATTCCTCATATGAAGTTTATATTCGATGTATTAAGTATATTGAGATCTATATCATCATAGAGATGATCTCATGTTTTTATGGATGACTATATATGCTATGGGGTCAATAAACTTCATAAATAATATTTGTATCTTGAGAACTAGTCATACATGTATATTACCTTTTAAATTGATGTGTCTTCCCACATGTCATGGGTCTCTAATTCATAGAGTAGGCAACCCACTGGACTAGTTCTCATTATACACAATATGGTGTGGACCCTCTGTAGGGGTTATCAACCCTATTGGTTATTGTACAATTTAGTGAGGAATTGGTCATCAATTAATGTCTCTAATTAGGTATGATGAATAAGTGATAATTATACAATGGTGTGTATTATTTGGGTTTTTTATTTACTCAGGTAAGATTAGATTTATTCCTAGTGTTTGAAATATATATAGTTAGAATACAATGACCAAGTCACATTGATTTAACATGGTAAAATCCCACACCTAATTTTTGGTGTGATAACATGAGGATTTTATAATACTATTTTCATTGAATTATTTTGGTTCAATGATGTTCATTGATTATTTTATCATCTAACTATAAGGAACTTATTTTTTATGGTTTTAGAATTTTCCCAACCCCAATTAATCACCAGAAAAGTATAACTTATTGGTAATATGTAGAAATAATAAAATTTAGGTCCTATGCTAATTTATTGATCCTTAAATCCTTTATTTTGTGATTCATCAAGGGGTTGAGTTATTTTATAGTCTCATGAGACTTCCCTATGTTATCATTTTTCACTATTTTTAATAATATCTATGAATTACCCTAACTTTTTCATTATTATCCACTTTAATATCTAGGGTTTAGAGAGTTGTAATTGATTTATCTTTTCTTTGTTATTTCGACTAGTTATTTTGGATATATTTATACTCATACTTGAATGATCTTACTTCCCACATATTTATTTTATATGAAGATGATACAATGAATAATTATTATTATTTAGATTATAAGGATTAATCTATTTATGTAGAGAATATTCTTAGTGAAGTTGGGTGGTATGTGATGGCAATTTCCATTATGAAAAACCCTCCCGAGGTGTCATTTGTGTTGGGTTGAACATGATGGTACTTTTAAATTTTCATTATGATGAGGATATGGTTTTCCATTTAGTATCATCTATTGAAAAATATTGGGTTATAATATCTTTTAGTTACATGTCATTATTTCCCATGAAATGTGGTTTTGTATGATTAGTTTCTATACCTTCATTACTATATAGTTTATTTGTTAATTTAAATTTATGTTAGTTATTGTTTATTTTCACTGTGTTAATTAGAATATAAATTTCAGGTGTTTGTAGTATAATTACTCCCATGTAGGATTATTCATTAACGGTTCTAATCTCTTGTTAATGGCTCAATATAGGTGGGTTTGGGATGACACACTTGAATCGTCACTGGCCCAGGTGGGGTCCCGGTTAGTTGGGTTTTATCAAAATGGTATCATGGTAGTTTGAGTTAAATGTATATATTTATACTTAGTAGTCTTATGAGTGTATGTTTTGGAATTTAATAAATGGTGTTAATATGTTTCGAGTTCGACTAATATAGTAATGAACCAAGTGTTAGTGCAGAAACTTACGTATCCATTAACATTGATTTTAATAATATATTTGTTGAATAGATTCATTATTGAAGAGATCGAGGGTAATAGTCAGTATGGTACATGAAAAAAACTAGTGAAAAATCATGGCCATATAGTCCCCTCTATATTAGCTCGCCCTTACATTCTATAAAAAAGTGGTAATATTCTTTGAAAGAATAGATTCCATCCATATGTTGTTAATCCATAAATAAAGGATGTGTTGTTAGAGTTTATGAAATTTCTTAAGATGATCGATATTTATGATAAGAAAAATGAGGAATTGATTCAATGACATTGTTGAGTGGTATCTCTTCCTACATGTTTTGAATTACGTTCTTCTTTTTTTTCATAGTGAAAAATATTTTATAGGGGGGATAGAAGTTCTTTTTCATTTAGATAATATTACCCTATTCATTGTATAGTATTTGAGTTCAATTATTATAGGTTTCTAATACCCAGATAAAAATCTAATCCTCTTCTAGATCAAGGTTATCTTGAATAAGTGACTCACATATTATCTATAGTTCAAATTCCCATTAACTAAATATTGAATCCTACCAGAATCCATTATGTAAATATTAAAGTTTCTAGTTGATGGATTTTTCATTCAAACCATGACATACAACTCCATATTGGTTATTGTTTGATCCCCTATTTATAAATATTGTAGACCATTAGTTGGAGAACACGACCATATACTTGTACATGTTGATTCAATAAAACACACATTGGAATTTGTAGACATATTTCACAATGAATATTTTTTTGAGTTCGACTGTGAATAATGTGATTTTAGTTAAAGTATATAGAATGTGAGTCTATTGTGCACAATCACACCTACAATAGGGTCCTTGATTAGTCATTTATAGATGTGAGTTTTCTAGAAGTGTTTTTCCTTTCATTGAGACTGGTCAAAAGGATCCCCAATGACAACAAAATCAACATCATTGACAGAAACCCTTGTTGGGGATAGTGATGAGGAAACATGCCCTCGTATTATATGAATAGTGGAGTTGTAATGAATTATATTTGATTAAAGATTCAGTGGAGTAGAAATGGATAATGATGGATACACTATTGATCCAAATGAATTAACAAAAAATTACTATTGATCCTATCGAGCATGAAGTTCTCATAGTATGAACTATTGGTTGATGTAGAAAATAGACAACTATAATTTGACAATTTCATGTATGGTAAGGTATCAGTGATTTCAAATCTTCATGAACCATTCTACTTGTGATCTAGGATCATTCAATTCATCCCACTCCATTTATTTTATAGTACGATATTCAATCTTAAACCCCTTCCATAACTAAGTTATGTATGGAGTATCCATTGATGTAAATTATATATCACTCACTATTACTAATGAGGTGAGTTTATTCAGGATATTCTTAGTGATATTTTAGGGGAATCTATCATATGGTTGATAAAATATAGTGGTGTGTATATTTAAGGATTTTTTTTTCGATCTGTAGCATCACATGGTGTTATGGAATTGAAAAAATGAGGCTGTGTCTAATCTAGAGGTGTGTTTAAATTAGGACTATGATCATAAAATAAAAACTTCATGATGTTGTGTATGAATAACTTCTAGGGTTTTATTTTGTAATATTTATATTTAAGGTGTAATGAATGATTATTTTTCATTTCTATGAATATTTGGAATAATTTTTATAGATTTTTCAAAGTATTAACCTCATAAATAATATATATATATGTTCCTTTCAACACTCTAAGAATATTTTTTAAATTTCATTGAACATGATGATGTGATTGTTTGATAGATCCGATTGGTAAAACACTAATATAATGCTCTATTTACTTACATGGGATAACATGTTCATTTAGTGGAGGAGGGATTCATGAAATTAGAACCACATATATTCTTTATCTATATTATAAGTTTTTTTATCATCTTTGGTTGAGATTTATTTCCCACACCCCTCTATTATGTGAGAGTTTCCCATAGTTGGTTATCGATTTAGTGGCCAAACATATGATGTTGCTTCTATAAATATTATTGAAAGGGTTTCCCCAAAAGCTTGGAGTGTCTCATCCACTTCTCCATGGAAAGAAACTGTTATCCCATTTTTTGTTTGAGTTGGGTGTATCAATATATGATAATTTCAACGATCTCTACGTAATTTTTTTTCCTTGATAATTTTTGTTTAAAATAGAATTTAGAAATTCTAAATTATTGAAAATATTTCTAAGAAATAAAGTATTATCTCTTGTGGGATTATTTTTTTAATCATTAAAGGTGTGAAATTTTTAATACTAGGGATTATATAATTGATAGTAGGTTTATCCAAATGCTTAAGACCATTTGTATCATGTTCTGAATGGACTGATTACCAATAAAGAATGGAACAATGTTGGGTAATATGAGTTTTTTGGTGATGTTTTTTGAAATTTTTCATTAATAACATTCATGTATATGTTATTAAATCAGATCTGGGATGTTTTCTATAGTGTAGATGATATTTTATAGGGTTAGAATATTGGATGTGTGGTTTTTTTATTTTATGTTTTTAAAAGGAAAAATATTTAATTTTTCTTGTTTTAGAGAAATTAAGGTATATCTTTAATTCCTTAAATAATATGAAAATATGATGTAGTCATCAGAGAAAATTCTACTAAGAAGATATTTGAGAGTAGGTTAAGAATATTTATGCCATATCTAGTTAAAGAGTTTTTTGTAGACAGATTAACCACATGTTACATTTACATAGAACACTATAAAAGCTGGGGATTGTAATGATAACATAGGAGATATTCATAAAAGTGATCCATTTCAAGATTTATATAACATATTCATGGTTTTGTTTCCTTCTAGTTATAATCATAGACATTTTGTGATGAAAAGGTATTGGGTGTAGAGGTTTAAAAATACTAACATGATGAAATCCTATGAATTTACTAAGGTTATTCATCAAGATAGTATTTTGATAATAACACTTTTAATTCAAAGTTAACTCATGATATAAATCTTATGCGTGTGTGGTAAGAGTCAATATTACCTCTGTATATGGTCTTGTGTTATGTACTCTTAAATACTAAAACACTAGATGTTGATTAACTGTGTCTGCGTATGGTTCTTTTGTGCACAAGGTAATATTATAAGAATATAGGTTAACAAATAATTATGAGTTATTTATAATTGATGAAAATATATATTGGTGGGTATGATATGTTGACCTATAATTTTGATTGGTAAAGAATAATGTTAGTTTTTATTTTTGGAGTCTAGAGCCTATAAAAATGGTAAAATAGTAATTTCAGTAAGGTTATGACTTCAAGAAACTTTTATAGTTGTTCTATTGGTACAAAATGTGGTTCTATGTTTTTTTAAAATTTATGAAAATTTTCATGCTACATGAGTTTTGTGGAATAAATTAATATTTATCAAAAAATAAATATTATTTGAGAGTGAAAACTAGTATCTCTATAATCAGGAGAATATACATATGTTTTTACACTACTGTTGTGTCTATAAAAGGGTGGTATCTCCTTTTGCGATATAATGTATGTTCATGGATATTTAGTTGTAGATTGAGTATTTTTGGGTGTTTATTCAATGAAATGAATTATTAAATTAAAAAATTATTAATTTTATTAAATAAATGGTTAGATTGTGATGGAAATTCCACATGGTGGAAAAGTTTCCATAATGATGGAATAAAAATTTATTTCATTTTAGAAAGAAAATATATAATAGTCAAACAAGAGATTAATAATGGGAAATAATAATATTTATTAATTATAGGTACCATGAAAAATTATTTAATGATAAAAAATCTAAAGATGTATTCCTCCCCTTAGGGAGGGGGTGGACTTCTCTCCATTGTAAAAACAATGAGCTCATACCCATCACTTATATTTACCATTTTCATTGTTGTGGGAAACACCAAATCAATAAATTCATAATATTCTCAATAACAAAAGGATGTCCTTTGTAATATAATGATTATTATGAAACATTTCAATGAAGATAAAAATAATTAAATTCTTGATTTTCAATCATGTTGTAGGGCTTATTGATTTCTATGAAACCTGATATATCGTTGGTCTAATTTTCCTCACAATAATGTGATACATTATTTTCTAGGGAAATTATGAGGAAAAAACACAAGAATTTCCTTAAAATACATTGGTGGTGTTTTTTTATTGTGTAATAATCATTTTTCCTATAGTTAATATAATATGAATAACATTGTATTGGTTTTAATTTTATTATAATTTGAACCTTTTGATAATTATTGAATTATTAATGAAATATGGATTTATTTAGACAAATATTTTTTAGAAATCGTGATTTAAATTAATAAAATATTTATAATGTCAAAACTAAATAATCCTACGGAATGTGAGTTTTTTGAATTACTCATTAATGGTATCAATATTTGAATTATGAAAATATTTTTTATAATCAGTTTTTAATGATATTTTTCTTTAAATTAGATATATAAATAATATTTTTTTATCACTAATAGAATTCCTAGATAATGTTTTATTATTTTATGTGTGATTATTCTATTTGTAATAATATTTAAATATTATTATTATTATTATTTCATTACTAACTTATTGTTGTTCATTAACACTGAATTATTCATGAATAATTTTGGTAGTAAAAAAAATCTTGTTTATAAAATTATTATTATTATTATACCAATAGGTTTGTGTTCTCCACAAGACAATAGGTTATGAAAGAAAATGAATAATGATAAATGATGATCAATGGAGAATAATAACAATATAATTTAGTTCCATTTCTCTCTACATGATTTATTTTCCTCCCCTGCTCCTTGGTGAATGAAATTGTTTTTTGTGTGGTTGAAAATTGTTTCCTACCCAATTAATTAATTATTTGTACTAATCCTTTAATATTTGAGTTTTTATAATTATGTGGTACTATAAGAGAGGGTGGTAAAAAAATTATGATCTAAAGTGTGTAAATATGATTTGATGTGTTTCATTTTCATTTTGATGATTGGATTAACAAGGAATTTTTCAAAAATAATTAAAAATACCTATCCATGTTAAAATCGTATGTCTAAATGTTGTGTAATACTCAATCACATGAAATTTATTACGATATTTTATATTCGAATATGTTATTTAACACCACACACCATGTCGTGTATCTTGAGATTTTTACCCTTAGAGGGTACATGTGTACAGTCTCTGTCATCAAATTATTCTCTAAATCATTTGTCACATTCACACACACCATGTACAATGTTTAGGGAAGCATAGTGTTTTTAGGCTATAAATTCTATGTATCATTGTCATCCAATACACTATGTACTTTTAAATGTGACTGATTATAGTTATAGTGGAGACTCGAAGTGTAATGAATGTACCTACCATATATCATGAGTAGGTATACAATCAATGTAATTTATGAGTATTCCATGTACCTAGTCACATTAATTTTATAGAAGGATGATATTAAACAACCAAACATCACCAGGAGACCTACATGTCATGTTCCATAAAAGAGCATTCCTTGTAATTGGTGGAATATATTACTTGGTTTATCATTCCACCTAGATGTCAGTTTTGTAAGTAAGTGTACTTTATTTTGAGTTATTTTACACATATAATAAGATGATACATATAAATTTAAAAGTTGGGTATTATTTTATAGACATTTTACATATTTAGTTCTATATCATTATAGAGATGTTGGTATGTGCATATTGATTACAAGAGACAATATAGGGTTAGTAATCATTAGAGAAAATAATGGTCTTTATGGAAAAAATTCTCCATGTATACAGTCGATTATGTTACATGATTTATTGAGGATTCACCTAGTGGAGAATTGTTCCTCCACTCATGGATTAGTTAAGTCTCTAAAATATTATACCTTATAAATATTTGAGAGTTGGTGATTTATATGGGTCACTAACCCTCTCAACTAATATATAATTCAATGGGGGTGTGGGTCCCCCAGTAATGTTGTTGTCAGGGTATGCTGTGGAGATGAAAGTTTTGTGATAGTGTGAGATGAACTGATCATATTATAGTAAGTAAGGTAATCATTTACATGAACATCCAGGACATATTGTAATTATTCACACCCCAAAACTATAGGTTTTGTTTATTTGAAGGATAAATACATAACCAAATCATATAAAAAGTATTATTCATTATATTATACAAATATACTTCATAAAAGATACAGTTATAGACATATCATACAAAATAATATTATTCATATGATGGGGAATGGAAATGTAATTATCAGTGTTTTGAGACTCTTTATAATGGAAAACATGAGAGAAACAACAAAATATAATTTTTATAATAATATGAGTGATTCAGAATAAGAATATGATCATATAAGTTAGAAAGAACATGATATATTTTTTTGGAAATTAATTTATTATTATTATCATTACCTCCCTTTTAAGGGTTGAGGGTGATCCCAACAAGATATCAATGACTTAAACAACAACCAAGCCTCCACATTCAGTTCAAGTAAAAAAACTCATTCAAAACTACCAAGAAAGGCCCCTACTCAGCATAAAAACCATTAAGAAAATCATCAACCTTCCCTTCGCTGCTGAAAAATCTGTCTCGTGCAAGGATGCTTAGGGATAGTACCGATGAAAATTCCATACCCTCTCAAACCACTGAACCCAAAAAAATGACAAGGTGAAAAATCTGCTCTAATACTTCAATGAATCACCCCATTATAGGTGAAATGATTTCAAATCCCCTTAGACATGAACCATAGGGCCCCAATGTAATCATTTCCACAAACATCATTATATGAAGTAAAAAAGTCAATAATACATAGAAAACCTTCATAGGATCTATTTTTGCTGTTCCTATGCCTTTTTCATCTCAAACCATCAAACTTCACTAGTAAACAATAATATAACTCAATCAAACCAAAATCAACTCCACAACACCATGAGAGAAAACCAAAATATCAATTAAAACCACAAGAGAAAACCCAAAAACATCAGATAATGTAGACCGCCACAACCACCACCAGAGAATGCCTCGCTACACAAAACCCACAATCCATCCTTTCTAGCGGAACTAGCCAGAACATGGGCAAGGCCACCCAGTGAAATCAAAACCTCAGGCCACAAAATCCATCACACATCCAAAACCAATAAGTAGTCAAAAGATGAAGAATCATAAGACAACAAAGAATTGAAGATCTCCCAAACACCAGATCTCACCGGAAGAATTCCCTTCTGCAATCCAGAACTGTTGATACTGTCACCACCTTCAAAACTACATATAGAGACTGGATCCGCCCAACACACCCACAACTGACACAAAACCCAGTGAAATCCCCCAGAACACTGCATATAGAACACAAACAATAGACCAGCATCGTGCCATCATGAAAGGCCCCAACTAGCTTGAGGGTTAGGGTGAGAATAATTCCATCAAAAGATGAGGTTCACCGAGAACATCTTTCCTACACGACGCTACCACTAGAAGAGGGCGCACACCATGAACGCGCTAAGAAGAATTCCCAAGGATATAACCACACATAATCAGAGACAGTTGAAAGGATGAAAATACTAGGGGGAAACCCTAGCGTAGCGAAGCCTCTTTTCGGATCACCGCCCTCTCATCTTTATAAAACATTTTAACATTAAAGATTTTTTAATATTTCATGAGGGATTCAAACATGATAAAACATACGATATAGATTTTGAGTTAATAATAAATATCTTTAAAAAAACAGAATCATAGGATTGCGGCATATAAAAATGCAAGTAATATAATTCTTTTGAGAAGGCTCACTTCCAAGACCATTATCACATAATGAATACCATCCCATAGTACATTGAGTTCAATCCCTAGTCCCTTACAAACCATATCATGAGATATATATCTTGATTCAATGAGTTAATGTGAAATATAATTCTAGTCCCACCTCTCACCATCTATAAATAATTCTTTTTTTTATTAAAAATCCACATTAAGGAAAAAGTGGGAACCGAACATTACCAAAAGCACGGTCAGGAAACTAATACAAAATTCAAATAGTCTAAAGAGTGAAAATTTAAAAGGAGTATCATTACTATGGGAACTGCTGCATTAGCAATAGAACCCAAAAATTGTACACCAGCGGTAGTGAAGAAGCCCATTGAAATCATTGAATCCTTCATTATCACCCATTTTCATCATCCCGACATTGAAGAACATTCTAAATATCATATTAATAATGCTCATTTCAAGAGTCATCATATTGATGGTAGGAAAACAACCTTAATCATCATCAACCATCGTCATTGAAGGTAGAAACCATGTCACAAAACTAAGACATCCACATAACACCACCACTGTCTTCTTATCGCTGATGTAAAACTCCAACATCACGACCATTAAATCATCATAATTGAATATCAAAAATATCGAAAACTTATATGGTAGGAAAATAACCCTCCAGGAGACCCTACAAAACTCAATATGTAACTCCTCGACCCCAGTTACCCAGAGTCGGTGCATTTTTTTAATACATTGGCATGATTACAAAGAATCACGTCCCGAAGGACCGACCAATTTAGCAGTCTTGGAAAAATATATCACATACATGAATATTACATTTCCACATTAAGACGTACAAAACAACATAAATAATCTTTATGAACGCCATTATTCCATTGTCTTAACCCTGCATATAAATCACATTACACTTCTTAGAATCCTGGGAAAAATGAATCATAGAAAGGGGTGAGCTCAAATGCTCAGTAAGGGTAATAAATACAGCGGAAACTTTCAAAAATAAGAATAAACATTTTTGGCAATGTATAAAACTAAAACAAAAGCCTTTTAAACTTGAACATCAGCATAATATGGCAGAAATAAAATAAAATAATGTCGTTTACTTATTCACATGGATATTCTACTAATAGAATAATCACATACAATATCACTAACCACTTTCATAATGATGGAATGCATAATGCTGAACTTTAATTTCTTTATCAAGGCCTCATGGAAAGGCCTAGGGGATAACTATAACCAGAACCCAACCCCGAGTGCCTCTAATAACCAGACACCAACCCGGAGGGCTTACTTTTACCGGTCCCCAACCCGGAAGATACTAGCCCAACACATTCATCTTAAAAAGAGGACGAAATATAATACAAACATTTGTATTAAAACTAGCATAAGAAATGCCAAAGAAATTAATCATAAACCATTAATGGCATAAAGATAACTCATCCATAGTGAAACATATCACAAAAACTTAAATAAAATATGGAATATCTGTATCATAATAAATCAACTTCAAACAAGTCTAAAATTTATCAAAGGATGTTGACATAGATGAAATCAAAACTATTTGAGAGAAATATCTTTTTTTGAAATCATTTTAATGTCACATGATTATAGAAAGAACCTTTATTATGAAAATATCTTTATAAGCGTGTGAAGGATTCTTCAAAGGTATAATAACGGCAGAGAATAACCACACCCGCCGTATAAGTTAATAAAATACATTCTTACCTTTATTTTTTCAAAATGGTTAAAAAGTAACTTTTTTCGAAAACGATGGAGAGATTCCTTTCAAAACATATAAAGTCAAATAAGGGTATAAATGACTTTAACCCATTGTCTTATAAAATAGTAAAAATGTTTTGAAAGGCATTTTTTAAAACTTGGATGTGGATGATAAAGAAATCCGAGTAGATTATTACGTATAAACAACCTCAGATAATGAAGAGATTGCGAAATAAACCCTTAACTATTTGGTAACTTACAAAACATACACCCCTTGAATGAGGCATCATACAATGAATATGTAAATAAAAATAAATTAATGTGTATTAAACAAAGAATAAAAATATGGGCAGAAAATACACCACACAAAAGGTAATAGTGTCAATATGGCTTGTATCTCACGAGAATAAAGGGTGAGATGAAAACCCCTAACCTTGTACTTTTCCTTGGTTGAGGGTAGGTTAACCTCCACTTTTTCGGGTTCTTCCTTTTGATTTGATCAAAAGGGCTCTTAGGTTGGCTTTCTAACTAAAGTAAGGCCTCTAGGATGAAGTGAGGGAAGTTGAGAGAGTATTTGGGCGGAGTTTTTCCGAGCCAAAAGGCTTTGAAGGTGTGAGTTAATGAGAAGGGAGAGTGCCCTTTTATAAGATGAGTGAGGGGCACCTTTGGAAAAGCTAGAAATATTATTTTATAATAAAATCATATTTGGTATCTAATGGCTCAAAAATGGATTATTTAAAGGTTAATGTGGGGATAGGTCTAGAACAACTCAACCAATAGAATTTATACAGGGTTGGGTTACTATATTAACCTTATCATTTAGTATTAACTCTTAGTTAATTAGTTTCACTTTTACAATGTCTCTTTGTATTTTTATATTATATGGTTAATAAACATACTATATACATCCAAGAGACCCCCAAGTGGTCCATTAATGATACACCTATCATGATATACATCTCTTGTCCGAACCTAAGATTTTTAGGAATTTAATATCAATTAATAATATAATATTTGTTTTTAAAAAACTCTTTTATGTCAATTTTGACACTATTCAATAATTTATTTTTGTAAAAATCATAACAGAATGATTACTTCGAAAAAATTCAATTAAATCAATCCTAATATGTCATAGTATCCTATAAATTTAGGTTAATTCATTAAAAGTCAAAAATTATATTTATTTGGGTATTTATAATATCAATTATTTTAATTTTTCACTATTATGGTAATTACTGCATCATCATTGTGTCAGAAATAAATTAAATTATTTAATGTCTAAAAATTATAAATAAAATATAATTATTTAGTAAATTATTTTATCTTTATAATGAATATTTACAATCGATTTTATCTTATGTATAACCCTATATTAAAAATTCTTTAGTAAATAAACTTTGATTTTAACTCTTTTAACTCTTCTTTGAATTAAATAATAATAAATGTCCTAATCTAATACAGGTGGACCTAAATGATAATTTTTTATTCCTAAGGTTGTTTTTGGTCGAGATAGACTTTTCCAATAGAATTATGACATGTGTTAGGGTAATATTAACATCATTTTTACCCTTAATTACCCTATTTACTTTTAACCGTTGTAAATAAAAGTAAAAGGTTACTATTCACCAAAAATTATTTTCATCTCATTGAACCACATTTTACTCCTTGATATTAACCGTGTCTCTAAGATTTTCGAAATTTCAATCACAGAAGCGGTAAAAATAAGTTTTATGAAAAATTCAGTTTTTTTAACTACCACTAAGTAGTTTCACTATTTATCAAAAATTGAAGTTTTTCAGAACAATGCAAAAATTCCACCCTAAGATATAATTGATATTCTGAATTCAAAAATTATGTCTATTTTAAAAAATTCCAAACATATAATTTTCATTAATTAATTATCATTGTCACAACAAATAGCGTGTTTTTAAGAAACAATATATATCAAAATATTGACAATTGTTTATGTCCAATTTCAAAGTGAAATTAATTCTAATTAACACCATTTGATAAAATGGTAAAAATATATTCCAATTATACTTTAAAACCAATAAATTATATAATTTATCACTATAAATTATTTTGATTAAAAAATTTGTTTGTAAGTATTTTTCACTATTCATAAAAATTGGAAGTTCTCAGAAAAATACAAAAAATTCAACTTAGGATAATTTCAATATTCTAAATCCAAAAATGAAGTCCATTTTGAAATATAAAATATATATAATTTCAAAAAGTAGGTATTACTATTCATAACGGCTAGTTTGATTGGTTGTGGTGTGTTAGAACTCGATGTTTCGTACAACAAACACTATCACATTATTCAAAGAGAAGCGTACCGTAGAAGCTTGGGATGTTACATTCTCCCCTCATTTAATAAATTGCATCCTCACAATTTGATATTGTTCATTGATAATAAAGGTTGAAAATAGAAAATATCTTTGTGAAAAAACCCACATCAGAAATTTGGTTAATAAAATTTAGTCTTAACAAGATAAAAAGAGAGATGAAAGGGTCACCACAAAATTATGATCTCGATTAGGAAGACATTGGTGGAAATTATAGACATATAATTGGGGGAAAATTGTAAATATTTATAGGTAGTGATTGAGGTCATCAATCACAAACAAGTTTAAAATTGAGGTCCTTAAATATATCAATATATGATGATTTAAAATACCATCGGTTCAAAAAAACATAAGGTATTAGGATAACACATTTTTGACATTTCAAAATATATTATTTGAAATCCCACATCATAAAATGAATTAATGGGGCCTATATTTAAAATAAAGTGTGGAAATTATGAAGATTACCGAAAATAACACATACTAGGGTTCCATGTAGGAAAATATGGATATGGAAGAGAAATCTAACCATCAATTATCTGATGGAGAGTGGTAGAGAACATGGATTTGAAAAGGTCAACAATCCCAAATCCATAAATTAGTGATGATCTAAGGTACCATCTAGGACAACATTTTTGTTCTAAGTTCCTATTCTTAATGTTGAGGAATTTATTTATGAGATTGGCTAAGATCATAAGGAGATATAATTACTTTATAATTAGAGTTTTATCCATTAATAAATTTCTACCACAAACTCATATTTCACCCCAAAACATAATACAACTAAAAAATACTCTATTTATCCTAATCGTATAGGGTTCCAAATATAATGAATTTATCGTTCACATATCAGACCCTTTATGTAAAGAAACTACCTTATACCATCCAGGAACTTCATGTAGCACAATGGTAGGCGATAAATCCCAATTGCACTATGGTTGTGGGTTCGATTCCCACAGCTTTGTCCGACACGATGAGTCGTCACACGGTCTGCATGTTTTCCTATTAAAAAAATCCAAAAAATAACTTTTCAAACATAATCCATTACCACCATTAGACTTATCCAAAATACTATTATCCAAACTCACATTTCGAAATTTACAAGGAAGTTAAACATAATGAGGATTTTTTTGTAGGTAATAACATGTGAACGCCTTCCTCATATATTCTTTTACAACACCACAACATCCTGAATTACAAAAATCAACCATCTCTTATTCCGAAATCAATACCTCAATATTAGGACCATATTAAATTTTATATTTCCTTCAATCATGTAATTTCCAAAAAAAATTAACTCGCTGTAGAGTCACTTTTCTTAGTACCATAAAGTCTCAAATCCTTAATTAAATAGTACATCAGTACAATCCATATTTATTTCTAGAACATCATTGATAAAACACTTAAATGAAATAATTCTAAAATGACAACATAAGAACACTATTCATTCCTCTTCATCTGTGGTAGTATCATAATTTGATTATTATCAAATAGCATCATTTGCGGCATAGTTTGATAACTGGGACATAGGTTTTCATAGTGTCTAAACTCTTTGAAAATTATGCATTGTACATTTGAAACCATTTTTTTACCCTTGCAGTCTCGTACTTTGTGCCCTTTTTCTCCACAATTCTAACAGACTCCAATTCCTTTCAGGAAAGTTCCAGGGTGTTTCTTCCCACAGTTATCACATATGGTAAAATTCTTATTTTCCCTCTTTCCTTTATCCATCTTTCCCTCTTCCATACTTTTCTTCTCTTACCTCCCTTCAAAGACATAGGACTTAGTAAACTCTTTACTTATCTTATCAACACATGATATTATTTCTTCATATGATTATAATACATGGGAGACTATTTCTCTTATAAATTATGTCTTAATACCATGAAAGATATGATCCTTCTTTATATTTGGATCATGTGCATTGCTGGAGTTCTCATTATTTCTACTAGGAGCCATTTCTAAACAATGGCATACACTAGATTAGTTTATGAATAACAATACCTAATCCCAAACTTGTAAAACACATAACATAAATTAAATAGTTTATGGATACAATCCATAATCATAAAAATGTATACTTTGAGGAAGTATATACACATAAAATCATCATATTGGTTTGTAAAGAGAATACGAATTATCTTAATCATATCCCCTGGGAGTGTCGTAACCAAGAGTACAGCAAGGCCAGTTGTCGTGCACCAGTTCCCGTTCGAGTCTAGCTCAAAGTGGTGTTTTTGGGTTTTACCCCTAGGTACATCTATGCCAAAGCCACCTCTACCTGATCATATCCAGATAGGGATGTATTGCTCAGAAAACTCACAAATCTCTACAATACCAAAATTCTAGGAAGTTCTTCTATACTAATCCTCAAATTCCATCTTAGGTCTATGTCCTCTAATCAGAGTTTATCTAAATCTAGCTTCCACGATTATTGCTAAACTTCATCTGATACCAACTATAACGCCCCAACCCAAGTTACCCAGAGACGGTGCATTGTTTTAATACATTGGAATTATTAAAAAGAATCAAGTCCCAAAGGACCGATCAGTTCAGCAGTCTTCGAAAAATAGATCACATACATGAATATTACATTTTCACTTTAAGATGTGCAAAACAACATAAATAATCTTTATGAACGCCATTATTCCATTGGCTAACCCTGCATATCAATCACATTACACTTCTTGGAATCCTGGGAAAAATAAAACATAGAAATGGGTGAGCTCAAATGCTCAGTAAGGGTAAGCAATATAGCGGAACCTTTCAAAAATAAGCATAAACATTTTAGGCAATGTATAAAACTGAAAAAAAAGCCTTTTAAACTTGAACTTCAGCATTATATGGCAGAAATAAAATTAAATAATTCCATTTTCTTATTCAATGGATATTCTACTAATTGAATACTCATATGCAATATAACTAACCAATTTCATAATGATGGAATGCATAATTATGAACTTTAATTTCTTTATCAAGGCCTCATGCCAAGGCCTAGGGGCTAACTATAACCAGAACCCAACCCTAAGTGCCTCTAATAACCGAACACCAACCCAAAGGTCTTACTTTTACCGGTCCCCAACCTGGAACATACTAGTCCAACACATTCATCTTAAAAAGTGGACGAAATATAATACAAACATTCGTATTAAAACTAGAAAAAGAAATGCCAAACATTAATCATAAACCATTAATGGCATAAAGATAACTCATCCATAGTAAAACGTATCACAAAACCTTAAATACAATATGGAATATTTTTATCATAATAAATCAACTTCCAACAAGTGTAAAATTTATCAAAAGATGTTGACATATATGAAATATAAACTATTTGAGAGAAATATCTCTATTTTGATATCATTTTAAAGTCACAAAATTATAGAGAAAACCTTTATTTTGAAAAAATATTTATAAGCATGTGAAGGATGATTCAAATGTGTAATAACAGAAGAGAATAACCACAACCACCATATAAGTTAAAAATAGACATTCTTACCTTAATTTTTTCAAAAAGGTTAAAAAGTAACTTGTTTCGAAAATGACGGAAAGATTCCTTTCAAAACATATAAAGTCAAATAAGGGTATAAATGACTTTAACCCATTGTCTTATTAAATAGTAAAATTGTTTTGAATGAAAATTTTAAAAACATGGATGTGGATGATAATGAAATCCCAGTAGATTATTACGTATAAACAACCTCGGATAATGAAGAGATTGTGAAATAAACCCTTACCAATTTGGTATCTTACGAAACATACACCACTTGAAAGAGGTATCATACAATGAATATGTAAATACACATAAATTAATGTGTATTACACAAAGAATACAATTATGGGTAGTACATACACCACATAAAAGGTAATAGTGGCAATATGGCATGAGTCTCACGGGAATAAAGGGTGTGATGAAAACCCCTTACCTTGTGCTTTTCTATGGTTGAGGGTAGGTTAACCTCCTCTTATTCGGGTTCTTCCTTTTGATTTGATCAAAAGGGCTCTTAGGATGGCTTTCTGACTAAAGGAAGGCCTCTAAGATGAAGTTAGGGAAGTTGAGAGAGTATTTGGGCAGAGTTTGGCCGAGCCAAAAGGCTTTGAAGGTGTGAGTTCATGAGAAGGGAGAGTTCCCTTTTATAAGAGGGGTGAGGGGCACCTTTGGAAAAGCTAGAAATATTATTTTATAATAAATTCATATTAAATTTCTAATGGCTCCAAAGTGTATTTTTTAAAGGTCAATGTGGGGATAGGTCGAAAACGCCTCAACCAATAGAATTTAGACAGGTTTGGGTTACTATATTAACCTTATCATTAAGTATTAACTCTTAGTTAAATAGTTTCACTTTTACAACGTCTCTTTGTATTTTTATATTATATGGTTAATAAACATACTATATCCATCCAAGATACCACAAGTGGTCCATTAATGTTACACCTATCATAATATAAGTCTCTTGGCCGAACCATAGATTTTTAGGAATTTAATATCAATTAATTATATAATATTCGTTTTAAAAAAACGCATTTATGTCAATTTTGAAACTATTCAATAATTGATTTTTGTAAAAATCATAACAGAATGATTACTTCAAAAAAAGTCAATTAAATCAATCCTAATATGTCATATTATCATATAAAATTAGTGAAATTCATTAAAAGTCAAAAATTATATTTATTTGGGTATTTATAATATCAATTATTTTAATTTTTCACTATTATGGTATTTACTACATCATCACTGTGTCAGAAAAAAATTAAATTATTTAATATCTAAAAATTATAAATAAAATATCATTATTTAGGAAATCTTCTTATCATTCTAATTAATATTTACAATCGAATTTATCTTATGTATATCCCAATATTAAAAATGGTTTAGTAAATAAACTTTGATTTTAACTCTTTTAACTATTCTTTGAATTAAATAATAATAAATGTCCTAATCTAATCCAAGTGGACCTAAATGATAATTTTTTATTCCTAAGGTTTTTTTTGTCGAGATACACTTGTCCAATAGAATTAGGACATGTGTTAGGGTAATATTAATATCATTCTTAACCTTAATTACCCTATTTACTTTTAACTGTGGTAAATAAAAGTAAAAGGTTACTATTCACCAAATATTATTTTCATATAATTAAACCACATTTTACTCCTTGATATTAACCATTTATCTTGGATTTTTTAAATTACAATCACTGAAGCGGTAAAATTAAGTTTTATGAAAAATTCAGTTATTTTTATCTACCACTTAGTAGTTTCACTATTCCTCAAAAATTGAATTTTTTCAGAACAGTACCATAATTTAACCCTAAGCTATAATTGATATTACGATTTCAATAATGATGTCAATTTTAAAAAATTACAAACATATAAATTTCATTAATTAATTTTATAATTAATACCCGCTGTCACAACAAATAGCATGTTTTTAAGAAACAATATATATCCAAAGATTGAAAATTGTTTATGTCCAATTTCAAAGTGAAATTAATTCTAATGAAAACCATTGGATAAAATGGTAAAAATATATTCCAATTATACTTTAAAAACACTAAATTATATAATTTATCACTATAAATTATTTTGATTAAAAAATTTGTTTTTAAGTATTTTTCACTATTCATAAAAATTGGAAGTTCTCAGAAAAATACCAAAAATTCAACTTAGGATAATTTCAATATTCTGAATCCAAAAATGAAGTACATTTTGAAATATAAAATATATATAATTTAAAAAAGTAGGTATTACTATTCATAATGTCTAGTTTGATTGGTTGTGGTGTGTTAGAACTCAATGTTGCGTACAACACACGCTATCACATTATTCAAAGTGAAGCGTACCGTAGAAGCTTGTGGTGTTACACAATCCCCACCTCCCAGAACATCCTCGAAGACCCAGACACTAGATTAATAGGGATAAGAGAGAATGACCAGGATATCATAGTAGGGATGATCAATGGGAACCATGGCAGGGGAGTAAACCAGAAACCACATTGTTCCATTGAAATCGAGATCTAATAATTGAAAATTATAATTAATACAAAAACAACAACACCAATCTATAATTAAAACTGCATATGCAAAATAGAGAGTGAGACAAATAGATTGAGAACCTAACAACATCGAAAACTAGAAAAAAAGATCGACATCCACCAAATAGTATATCGAGATATCATAGGAAAAGAACAGAAAACCTTCAACATGACATAAGGAATAAATCTCAAGTAATAAATTAGATAAGAACCCATCATCATAGGATTAATCTAAATTCGACATAAGAGGGACTAAAAAGTCATCGACCACTAAACCTTGTAACCCAAAACCTCTTTAAAACTGCCACTCTAGATTTGACTTCGAGAGTTGATGATGGAAAAGGGGTCTGAGGTGTAGTTTGGGAAGACATGTGATTTTATTATGAAAACCACATCAGGACCACCACCCTCCATCATGTGAGAATACATTGTCAAAAGGTGAAATGTGGAGCATTGAAAAGAAAGAGAGACTGTCAATAGGAGAGGGGGAAAGGATAGATGGAAACGAGAAGAAATGAGGGAGGATGAGGGGGAGGTATATGAGAAATCCTCCCCATCCCAACCTGCTTACATGTCTTATAATGAGAAATCATACAAATGTGTTACCCAATAAAATATTTATATTGTAACACTAATTGTTTACCGAATGAGGAAGAAAAATTTTTCATTGTGATTTCTCAAAGATATGATCATAAATCATCCATAGAGATAAATTTCTTGATGTCATTAGTCTATAAACATAGTGAATCATAGTAATCACTAATGAATTTGAACATAGATGAAAAAATGTATAAGATGATTAGAAAATAATAAGAAATGTAATTGGAAATACCCATTAAAATTACATATCATTCACATTTAAAGATAATTATTTATAAAGTGATGAAAATAAGAATTTATTTAACAAATAGTTAAAACATAGAAATTAATATTTTTAAATTATGACTCATATAATAGAGGTAAAATTTATACCTAATAAAATTATAAAAAATATATATTATTTTTTCACTATATTTTAGAGAGTTGAACTCAATAATAAATGAATCATGTCTAAACTGTTAAAAATATTCCCTTAAAACCATCATAAATATGTTTAATGAAAATAAAAATTGGCATTAAAAAATTATTCATATATATATGGAAAAAATTAAACAATTCAAATAATATGGTCATTGAAGATTACTATTACCAACCAAAAAGAAGAGATAAGGTGGGTATCACTAAACAGAATATCTTCTTGTAAATTATTAACCAATTGAAATAGAAATTGTAAGAGGATAAGTAAACCAAATTAAATGACTAAATGAGATTAAAATATATGTTGTTTGAGAAGGAATTAACATATAATTCTCCTATATAGAATTTCATTAAAAAAAATATCTATTTGAAATTGAGATTAAAAAAAACACTTATAGATTAAGTAACTTTGGAATCTAAAACCCTTGAAAGAGAGAATTTTATATAGATTTAAAATTTCCTTGAATTAAATTTTTTTAATAAATGATATCCATAAAAATTATATAAATGATAAATGGAAGATAGGTGTTGAATATGTAATATATCCTAATGAATGGAAAATTGTGATATGAACTCCTTACAGAAGACATATTCTTTGATGGATGCATCCTAGAAACTAGGATAATAAATTTATGGTTATATTTCAATTATATAAGAACTATATTTGTAATTATATTACAATATATCTTTAATTATTTATTTTTATCACAAATTTATTGGTCATTATTTCTAAATATTAATGTTAATATGTTAACTGATCCATTTTTTCATGAATTAATTTGTTTGGTTGTAATTTTCCGTGTTACATAAGCTTGGGTTCAGAACCTCTATAATATTCATGATGTTGGTATTTTTTTTAAATATTTTTTAAGTCTAATTTTCAATTCATGGAACATAAGGTGATAGATTGTGCAGAAAACTTAAAACTAACGTTTATTTTAGAATTTCGATTCTATAAATGTATTTTAAATTATTAGTCAATATATTTACATATATTACAATTAATAATTAAGAAAACAAATTAAATTAGTTACTATTACATTATATGAATCATATGATTATTTTCAAAATAATTCATGAAATTATGTTACAACTTCTTTCATATATATCGTAAAACCAACAATATGAAGAACTCATTATGATTACTAAAAAACTAAGAACACGTTTTTTATAAAATTAATAACATTTATATAAAAGATTAATGATATAAAAATAATTTAATTTAATTATTAAATAATAATTTCAAATAATTTGATGAATAAGGTCTACAATAAATGTTAAGGAAAAGATAACATTTATGTTTACGAGTTGAACATTCTCTTATAGTGACTCTTAGAAAAGAGGGGTTTGGGTCTCTTTATTATTACAATGGAATCCAAAACATGGGAGAAGAATTTCATAGAGGTTATTTTATTATGGTTTCAAGAAAAATTCAATGAAATTGTTTGGATTAACGTGGTGTGAATAAGTGAACTTATATAGGTCATATGGGTGACTTTTTTGTAAATAAGCATAACATAATTTAAAAAAGAATTTTATTTTAAATGAAAGATGATAATGTTTTTAAAAATAATGAATATATGATAAGGGGAGGACACACATTAAATCATACACATATTTACACAAAATGTTTTTGTTAAATTTTATGACTTCGACCCATGATATAGCACTTTTACCACATTTTTTCCATTATTGTTGTGACAAAATTTTACCTTGGAATATATTTTAAATCATAGTAATGAAAATGAACTTGTTACCTAATTATTAAATTTTCATTAAAAATATGAAAATAAATTTATTTTATATAAATTCTAATAATGATTAAAATTAAATTTAAAATAGAAAATTTATAACACATAAAAAATGATTTATATAATATATTTTTAATTGCAAAAAATTATTTATATTCCTTACTAAATAATAGGAATTAATTGAGTTTAAAATTATTTGAATATATATATAAGTATATATATAACTATTTAAATTAAAATAAGTATTCAATAAAAATTTATTTAAGAATTTAATAATGAAATCCTAAGTAATGAATAAAATTCTTTTAAACATATCCCTTTTAAATATCAAGGAATTTCAAAAACATCCCATTACATATACCCCAAATGTTGAGTTTCATCAATCCATAAGAATGAGAATAAAATAATTATTTAAAAAGTGTATGTAACACGTGGAAATTTTAAAAGATAAAAACCATACTATATAGTTTATAAAACACTAAACAAAAAAGTGTATGTAACACAACATGATTTATTGAAAATAGTTTTTAATTTTTACATTAAAACATTATTCACTTATGATACTTTTCTTTGTGGAAAATATCTCATTTTTTAGGTCTATTGTTAAATTTTAAATTTAATTATACCACTTCTTGAAACGTAAATTAGGAAAAATTATTTCCGCATTTCAAATCAGAATAATTGATATTATATATAAATGTTAACTAATTTTGTTTTACCAAAACAACTATTGAAAATTGAAAAAATAATTACTATGGTTGAGTTAAAAATGGTTTACCTAGTGTTCAAAAAAAGATTATAAGAGTTATAAATAACCCATAACATGTAAAAAACAATTTTATAGAATCATTTCTACCTAATAACAACAAATATATTATTAATAATCCATATTTTATAATTTATATAGAAAAAATACGTGGGTTTCATTTAATCTTTTCAAAAAATCCATGTCTTTCATATCCCCCAATTTTAAAGGCCACCACAACTCTGCCCTTATTCACACATAAATAATAATTTATTTCAGATAATACCTTCCAAAATACCATACATACGTCTCTAAAAACATCATATATTCCTTATTTAGATTAGGAATCTCTCTTAAGAAGGCTATATGTATAATCTAGAAGAGGATCACTGAAGAAGAGGTACAATTATTGAAACTATGTATATATTTTATTTATTATTCAAAATACATCAAATAATATTAAACCATGATAACACAATAAAAATATTCCAATATATATTGATATTTTATCATCCTAATTGAATAACACATATCCATCCCCACTTTAATCCAATTCAATACTAAACCATCGATCATATGTATGATGGACTACCCCTATAAAACTATTGTAATTCATTTTCCATCACCACATTTCAAGGATTTATATAAAATTTATACAACATATTTATATTAAATTTATTAAATTATTATACTTGTGGTATTATTATATCACATATACCATTTTCCATTCCCTTACATGGGGGATACGATAATATCGCTCATGCATACAACGAACTACCACCCCATGAAGTGATGTGAATAATTTTTGATTATGGGTTACATGGAAGTTATTAAGGTTAAATTTTACAAATATGTGTAATATTTCTGAAATAAATAAAATTGTGAATATAAAATATCACATATTGTCTCATAGATTCCAATACTTTTGTAAATAATTACATTTCTTTTGTATAGGTGTGGACTACCACCTCCACATTATGATAAGGAATTTAATTCATTTAATTTTTCCATAGATGTTAAAATGGATGTATATGATTAATATAATTTATATATATGACATAGTAATGATTATTTCAAATTTGAATTAATATTTATTATACATTTACTTAATCATTCTAGAAAAATGGAATCAAAATTCATGATTACATAAGACATGCTTCCTATAAGAACTGTGAAATCAATTTTCTATATATATCACAAATAGATTTGTATAAATAATTATATAATGAAATTATAAGAGTTTTATATCGTGGATAAAATTTTGGATGTGGTTTTTCTATGATCAAATTAACAGGACCACAATTAACCAAAAAACAAATATGAAAAACATAGTAATTACCACACAAAACATTGATTTTAACCAATAATTATTTATAAAGGGATGATAAAAGACTATTAATAAATTATTTTTGGTATAAAAAATATGGTCATATTTAATTAATAGATTTATAATAATACTGTATTTGTTATATAGGTGTTGTAGACAAATAAACAGGATGTCGTACCTGATATAGGAGTTTATAATCTCACTTTTACATTTGTGAGACATTCACCATATTAACCACTTATTTTTTGATGGCTCATATAATTCATCATTTGGGATGTTATATCATAAACCTTTTTATTATCCAATTATTATATGCTTTATTTTAGTTTATTTCATTCATGGGTCTTTTGAATACAATGTTTCCAAAGTTGTATGATTTTATTTAACAATTTCATTATTATTCCAGATTGTTTTTTTTTGCTTAAGATTACCCTAGGAGAATTATTTAATATATATAACTCGAACCCAATATATTTTATTCAAGTATATTTATTTATAAAAATAATAAGATAATAATACTTTTTTCAGTTTTTGGTACTAAAAATAATTAACCATATATTTATAAAAAATATGACTTCATTTCTCTCTTCAGTAAAAAATCCATTTTCCTATAAAAACATGTGTAATAAAAGGGTTTTACAAAATAATTTCATAATTATAAAAATTATTTTTTAAATTAATTTTACTCATTATTTTCTTTAAAAAAAATTAACATGAATTTTTAAGTCTTTTATTAAAAAAACTCTCAATTGTGTTATACTAAAAAATGGAAAGGAATCATTATATTAATTCACATAGAATATATGAAATTTCATTACATAATTAAAAATAAATGTTTCAAATATTTATTTATATGTTTCAAGATTTTTTATATGAAATTAATTTTCAAAATGATTTTTTATCTTTTATTTAAAAACATTTAGAAAGTGAGATAATAATTCTTCTAAAAAATTATTTTAATAACATATTTAAAAAAATTATATTAATCAATGACAAAAACCTATTGTTTTAAACGCTATCCACTTAGTATATGTTTTATTGATATAATAAATATTATTAATTTTTATTTTTTATGATTATATTGACTTAGTATTTACAATTATACTAATATTAACCATATTACTATGTATGGTTTATGATTGGTTTTATTTTTTTGGGTTAAGTATTAACAATTTAAATGATAGTTTCCAAATCAGAATTTTTATGTTTATTATGTTTCAATAAATTAATATGATGGATCAATTGTACCGAGTATTCTATATATAGTTCTTTGTTGTAGATACCCCCTTGACGCATTAACGAGTTTTATGAGACAAATTTGTTGAAAACATTAGATAGGTTTCAACCCTTATATTTATAATATCTTCTACAGGGTATTAATATCATGTTTTAGTTGTCCAAAAGTATTCACAACTTTATTATGAGATCAGTTATTGATTTCAATGTGATTTTTATTAGTTATAATATCGATGGATAACTTTATAGCTCATTTGATAATTTATATGGTTTGATTAAATCATTATTTATTTATTCCAGATTATGTTCAGTTCAGTTATATATCATAAAATATTGATATATTTTTTATATTAATGATACATTACGATGTAATCTAACCCTTACTGAGTATCTGATCACACACCTCTCTTGTATTTTATTTTCCCTAGGATACTGAGATGTTTTTTGTGACTTATATATAGGAATATGAAGTTATGAATAATGGAGTTCACAAACAAAACATTTTGTGCAGTTTATATTTTCAATTATAATATATATTTCATGTATGTATTTATTTACCAAAAAAAAAATAGAAATATTTTTTCCATCTTGAAAAAATTACTTGTTTCTTATTTAAATGTAATAATTCTTCCACTGATTTTGGGATACTATAGTCCTAATATTTATTTTAAGTATTAAATTATATTTATTAGAAACCTTGATAACTGGATTTCTGAATACATAGATTAGGGAATATAACCCAATGAATAAAATTTAGGATAATTCTATATAAAATATAAAAAATTAATATATTTTTTAATATAGAGATTTTTTAGTTTTTCTAAGAAATACATTTGTGTTTGCATACTATAATTAGATGTGGTTATAGAATAGATATACCTAGTGATAATGTCTTTGAATAAGGAATATCAATATTTACTCATACATTACTTGGTACATGAAAATAGTCCTTTCACATCACCTGGTTTTACACTGATTGGGGTTATTCATTGATTAATTCATATTTTATTTACAAACCATTATGATTGATTTCAAAATATATTTATCATTTTAAATCCATCCCAAAGAAACCGTGTCTGTTATTATGATATTAGATATAAATACATTTCTCAATTTATGTTATTTCTTCCACAATTATTGATATTATACATCTTGATTCATAATTTTATGATCTAATTTAGTATATTCAAATTTATAAGAATGAATCCTAGGGGATGAAATAACGACTAAATCAATTCTCAAATCCAATACTTAAGAATAGTCTTCTCATTGAAGGGATTAATCTGATATTTCAAAGGGAATTAATCTCCCAATAATTCAAATCATATGGGGATATATTATGATGTTCATTCAAGAAAGGGAAATAATTATCCATTTCTTGTGGCATAAAAGGTAAGTCATAGAAAAATTTGGAAGAATACAAAAAGTTTGATAAAAGACAGAAGAGAAATAATGATTTTCCCCATGTGATAATTGCGGAAAGAAACACCCTTGTACTTGCTTGAATATAATAAGAGTTTTCTATAGGTGTTGAGTAAAAATCCCCATGCTCATGATTTAAATGTAAATAAATTAATTTCTAATGAATAATTATTTATCTATAAGGATATGGGGAACTTAGAAAACTAATGTCCCAATCATCAAGTAAATATACCCTAGATGTAGCTATTGGATTAAGGTCAACATTACACTATTCATGGAGTGGATGTGGAGAGAAACAATTACTAAATTTTTTATTTAATAAATATTATGTATAAGTAAATTATTAATAATATACTCATTATATGAATTATTGAATGTATAAGGATTGTACCATAATACCTTTTCCATTAATGAACCAAAATCAATATATGAATTGTTCTGATAACCATGAAAATTTATTATATGGTCAGTTGATTTTTTTGGGAAACAAATTATTGAGGGAAGATAACCATTAATATGTGGATCGTGTTGACATAATAATCCTAAAGTGTTGATAATGGAATAATACTAGTGACATGGAATTTGTTTATTGATATCATTGATTTTTTATCTTAATGTGGCTATACTACATATTTAAATTTATAAATATATTCAATAATATAATATATTTTTATTATAAGAATTCATGATTTTTATTAATGCATTATACTAAAAATTCTATTCACATATTTATAATGTGACATTAAGAGCCACATTATATTTTTAGGGGAATATAATGTTGAATATGTAAACCTCCTTCAACTATTTTGGACATTGAATTTTGAATGACATATTTTGGAAGAGACTTATTGTTATTCATTTATTAAATGGATTTAATTGAATTTTTGGAGATACTATTGAGGAATTAAATATTATTGTATTATATTTTATAAAATTTTCGAACAATTATTTTAGTTATGACATGAAGATCATACTAATACTCTATTATGGATCTTAATATAGATTAAAAATTAATTTTTGTGCTCCATGTATAATATAATTCTTAGTGGATATTCATTTCATAGAGTAGGAGTTGATATATGAATTGATCGAAGAACAACAAAAGGTTGAAAATTTAAATATATTTTCTTGTATTCCATAATTTAATGGTAAGAAACATCCTCAACACTATGAAAATTATTTTGAATTAAAATTTTATCATAACAAATTCATTTATGATGAATCCTATGATCCCATAACAAATAAACAATATATGTATTTGTGGTGATTAAATTTTCTTGATCATTCAACTTGTTATGATCAATTATCTCTATGAATTTCCATTACTATTTACACATTCTTCTACATCCTTATCATTATCTATCACTAATAGTATCATACATAGATACCTAGTAATTATATATTATAGATCCCCTTTTCAATTACATTTTCATCCTACTAAGTGGTAGTTTTATTAATGCATTTTACAATGTGGGTTTTGAAAAAATTTGTTTTCAAATGTCAACCCATTGATTATTGAGATAATGATTAAGTTATGGGGACACAATTTATCTATGGGTGGTAGATTGTAACAACCCATGATTTGAAAAGAGGAATTTCATATTTTATAAAATATATGACACACAAAACCAGTAATAGAATAAAATTTAAAACCATTATACTTATTGGAATATTATTTTTAAATAAATTAAATCTCTCAAATTTCATGCAATACAAGAAACATTTGGTTTGAATTAAGCATGAAACTATATTAGAAATTACTATTTAAACATGACCATTATAACCTAGAAATTAAGATAGAGGGTTTTAATAGTAAAAAATAAACTAAGAAAATAAATATTTTATTTCATCAATAAATTTTATACATAGTGATTAGGAAAAAATAAAAAAAATTGAAAGAAAAATAATTGTTTTCTAATGTAATATATTTTTTAAAATGTCGGTTTTATCATGGATTATTAAAATAATTCAGTTTCTTTTTTTACCAAATTCAGAAGATGTATTTGAGAGTGAAAAAATAATTTTTTAAATATATATTTAAAAATTTACTTTGGTTGTATTTTCTATAATTTTAAGAAGAGTTTATTTTTTAGGAATAGTAAGAAATACTATAATTTAATGGAAACTAACCATTAATTTCAATTATTTTCAAAGTAAAATTATATATTAAATTGAATTTAATGTAAAAATAGTTAAATTTTATTAATTTTTTACTAATATATGTCATTTTAATGACTTTAAAATTGACATTTGATTTTAAAACAATATATATATATTATAATTTTCACTTTGAAAAACATCTCTTTCACCGTATTTACGGCATAGTATTAATTTTAATTCTGCCACAAATGTAAACTAAATTTAGAAAAATCGATTAAATATTTTGATTTATCATAATTTATATAAAATAACAAGGTCAACGTTATTTATGACCATAATTAATAGTGAAAATATATAAAATTAAGACTCATGATCAAGGTAAAATTAGGTTTTTTGGGTGTCAAACTTAGATGAAAACTATATAAATAATTTTAAACATGTCCAAAACCTATTTTGATGATGTATATTTACTTTATAACCTCTTATGATATATAATCCATATTTTTTAGGCTTTTTTAACGATTAAAACATGTTTATCCATTTATATTTTGAAGAATCCATGTGTGTCCTTTCGCAAAATTATAAAAGGATGTCCACTTTCCTCTATTATTGACACATGTGAACCCATTGTTTCATTCATTACCTACCCAAATTAATTTCCTAATTATTTACCCAAATGAAAAAGGCCTTATTTTTTCAAGGAATACTTCTTATGATGTCTTTATATATAATCCTAAAGAGGCTCTCCCAAGAAGAGTTAAAATTATTAAACTTGGGTATTTATTTTATTTCATCATCCATCTTCTTGAAATAATCTTAAAATATGATCATATAACTAAAATATTATCCCATAAATACATATATTTTATTATTATAATGAAATTAACCAAATATAACCCCACTTCCATATAATATGAAATGAAACTGTTGATCGTGTATATGATAGACTACCGCCTCGTGAAGAGATGTAATACTTTTTCCATCCCCACTATTCATCGTATGATATAAAAATGGATTTAACACCCCCACACACACATATATATATTATTTATAAAATTATTATACTTCTGGAATTATTATACCCCATATAAGTTCTTACCTTCCATTCCATGGGGGATACAACAACATCTCTTATGTGTGTAGTGAACTACTACCTCATAAAGTGGTGTGATTTCTTTTTTCCATACTAATTTCATAGAATGTAGTAAGGCTAAAATTAATTAATATATGTGATATATATCTAATAAAAATAATTTTAGAAATTTAATATCATATCTAACATCTTACATTTTAATATTTTGGAAAACAATTACATTACTCGGGCATACATGTGGACTATTGTCTCTTGGTAGCGATGTGAATATTTTTTCATTTTATTTTTACCCGGATGGTAATAAGGATATATATGATTAACATATATATATATATATGCAATATTAAGTATTATATAAAGGTTAATTAATATTTATTTTACTTTTTTGTATCTTGTATGTAAAATGGAAACACCATTTATGCATACATAGAACCTACCATCTCCATGAATGGAGTAATCCATTATATATATATAAATTTTATAGAATGATATAAATGAATATATAATGAATATAGATGATACATAAATAATGTTTAAAATTATATATATCATGTAATAATTATAAAAATATATATTAATCAACTGCATACATGAAAATGAAAAAATTATCACGAGAAAAAATTATTTTAACAAATAATTATTAATATTCATTTTATAAAAGAGTATATATAAATTTTATATGGTATTATATAAGTGATTATAGTTCTATTAAATATTTATAATAAAAAAATATTTATTATATAGGATTTTAGGACATATAGTAGGAATTTTATCCTGAGGTAAGGGTTTCTCCTCTCACTTTTACATCCATTAGACATATGTCATATTTTCCACTTATTCATATGTGTAGTGCATATATATCCTCTTTTAATATGTTATACCATGAAATTATAACTCCCCAAGGTATTTAATGTTATATTTGATTTCATTTCTTTAGTGGGGATTATTATTAAAAACATACCAAAGTGTAAAGGGTTTAATTCAAAATCTCATCTTTATTAGACATCATTATTGTTTAAGTCCTCATATGGGAAATTATCTTATATTTAAAACATAAAATATATATATTTTATCCAAATAAATTCATTAACTAACTTTTTTTTGGCAATATTACCCTTTTCTCACTTTATTAATTTAAATTATTGAGAAAATGTTTTTAATAAAATCATACTTTTTATTGTCTCTTTAGTTGAAAATAATTTGTCTTCCAAATCCATGTTTCATAAAATAGTTTTAAATTTTTTAACATTATCCGAATTATTTTTAAATTATTTTTTTCCTATATTTTATTTTTTATAAAATATGGTCAGTTAAATCATATTGAAATTTTCTAGATAATTCCCGTTCAACTTTTACTAAAAACGTGAATGAAATCATTTTTCTAACATACTAAAAATATACATAAATTAATTAAATAATTAAAAATCAATGTTTTAATGATTATTCTGTATGTTTAATGGGATTTTTAGATTAAAATTATTTACAATATTTTTTCCTAACACTTAGATTTAAAAATATTTTCAATATAAAGAGGTTATTTTTTAGAAAAAAGTTTTTAATGAAATTATTATGGTATATATATTCATTAAAGTACTCAATACCCTATTATAATTAAGATACAATGGAAATATTTTATATTTATATACTTTGTATTATTTATTTGGATTTTTTATAATCAGTTTCATTGAGGATTTACAATTATATAACAGTTCAACATGTTACTCTGGATAGTTTATGATTATGTAAATTTAATAGTGGTATGTATTAACCTTTTGAATGTAATTTTTATAATTTTTTTTTTTATTTTTACCTTTTAATAAGTTTAATTAATTATATTTTTTAAGTTATTAGGGGGATCGGTTAATGATAGACCCTTGATGCATCAATCTCACGAGACAAATTAGTTTCCTCAGATAGACAGACTTCTACAAATAGATTAAAACTATCTTGTGAAAGATTTTAAAAGTATGTCTTAAATTTCCATGAGTATTCATTTCCTCATTTTTAGATCATTTATTTTTTTCCACGTGATCATTCAATTAGTTATATTTTCGTTAATAAGTTTCAAGCTCATGATATTATTTATATAAAATTATATTATCTTTATTTATATATAACATATTATTATAAATTTATTGATTAAATGTAATTAATTTCAATTATTCACATTTCAATATTTAATATTATTATTTAATCATGGAAACATTCTTTGTATGGTTTTGTAAAATCCCAACACGTGAGATATTGAATGGTTCTATGAGAATGTCCGTTATATGGTCTTAAGCACACCCCATGCATACTAGAGGATACCCAATTGTAGTGGGGGTCTAATTATGGTTCAATGAGTAGAATATACCCCCATTATTAGAGTTTCACATTAGTGTAATAGATAAATAATAGTATATTAAATTGAAACAATTATGCAAGGGAAAATATCCATAATTAATAAAATCGATATTCCAAATACACAACTATAAATGTTTATATTATTCTATAATGTAAAAGTATATCTCATACAATAGGTGATGCAATAAATTTTAGAAAAATAAGAAAAAAACATAAATTCATTCTCCATGAGAATCTTGAACCCCCTCTTTATCCTATGTTCCAAATCACCCATGTACCAATGTAATAGAAATATATACTTCATGGACCTGAACAAGATACCATGAAGACTTTTTGGGCACCCTAATGTAATGTAAGTCTGAACAGGGTGGGTGATATTTTCAGTAGGATACCATGAATAGTGTCTAATTACTTCCAATGAATGAGTATAAAATAAAATATTGTGGATGTATATCAATAAGGTAGAAAATTAGATAATTAACAAGTATATCTCTGGTTCCTTAATGGATGTCTGCCCGACCATACATTATTCATCATAATCGTGCTGATTCTTGAAGAATTAAAAAAAAGTTCATTTATTTATATATGGTTATTGTATATATATATATATATTTGTTTATAGATATATATTAATACTACTTTTAGCCAAGACCAGAGTTCAACTCAAAAATACATGGATAGTAGTACGAGTCTCATAGAATTTTAAGGGATGCAATGATAGAAAATAATATTCAATAGGGTACATTAGTCCCATGCATCATAAATCAATAGGCACTACATGACTGAGTATCAAAATTTAATAGGGATTTCATTCCTTAATATAATAATCTATAAAGGAAACAATTCCTGAGGGATTCCATTCCCCAAAATCATAATCTATTAGGGTTGAAATTTTATAGAATACTATTCCCATGAATTAGAATCTATTACGAATTATATTCCAAATAAAAACCATACCCATGAAAAATATATCTGGGATTCCATGCCCAAGTATCAAAATAATGGGATTCCATTCCTAAGTGTCAAATTAGTTAGTGGACATAATTCCCATAATTCATAATCTATTTAGGACACGATGCCTAAATAATTTCAGGCTCATGAATAAAATTAATGGGATGCCATACCAACATTTCACATTAATGGGAATATATGCCCATCAATCAAATTAATAATCATAAAACAAAAATAAGAATCCAAATACTTTTGGGACATCACACCCAAGGGATTCCATGACTTTAAATCACATTAATGGGAAATCATACCAAATTACCATATTAATTAAGAGTTTCCTCACTCATGTATCATAAATCATATAAAATAAATTAATAATGACCATGTACATGACCTTCAATATCATAAACTGATTATAGTATTAGGTTCAGGTATTCCGTTCAATTTTTATATGGGTTATGTTTCAATCAATACCATTAATATTTTCTTCCATTTCATTTAGTCATTTCATAGTCTATAAGATTTCCATGCTATTTGTCTTTTTAATATTTAACTCTTTAGGAGGTCCATGTGAGTACACATGTCCATCTATAGTTAGAAAAAAAATCATATTTCATTAATAAATAAATTCACCCTCAATGGTTAATAAAAATGAATTTCAAATGAGCTCTTTTAATAGGAATGGAACAAGGGGTGGTCCATATTTAGGTCACCAATATCTAATCATGAAAAAAGATCGGAAAAATGTTCTCAGTTTTTAATTCAACAATTAATTTTGGATATTTCTTATTTTAGGAGCAATGAATGAAAAATATATCACGTGACACAATGACATAATTCATAAACAATGATACATTAATCAAAAAGGCATGAGACCACCAATATTATGCCATTGAATCTTTACTCTTCCAATATCATGATTTTATTTGAGCTTCTTTGAGAGAAGTTGATAAAATAGACATATTCCACACAAATAAAAAAAATTAACCCACACATATTAAGCATTCTATACATTAATGGAAAATGATATAAGTATAAGTAGGAGTAAAAAGATTATAGATACATTAATAAATCACCAAAAAAAATTATTTTGATATCAAATGAGGGATATATCTCTCTGAATAGGAGGAGTGGCAATGGGGACCTACAACATGCTACAAAATGTGGGTAGAAATGGATAAAGAGAAAGGAAACCCCCATAAAGAAGGGAGTGTATAAGTGTATGATTACACCGTTTACTGAACCAATTAGTTTGGAAACAATGTTTGGATAACTATACTCTAAATCATTTGATCCCTCTACATAAGTGGCACTACAGGTGTTGGCTAGGTGGATGGTTTTTCAATCCATGTGAAACCTTTTCACCCCACTTTGTTGTTTTAATATTGGTGACCTTTCACAAGTCTGCACCTATTCATGAATGGCTAGACAAAAAAGAGTTTTAACTCATATCCAGAAGACTAGGTCATACTATGTATCATATTTGGACAAATAGTCTAATAAAATCATGTTCTTATATAATTTTTTTCACATTTGGGCTATACTATTAGCACTAATAATGCTCGAAACATAATCCCTTATCTACTTTTCATAAAAATGTGTTTTTAGGGAATGATGTTCCCAAAACACATGTAAACACCTGATACACCAATCGATCCCTAATATCAATTTAATGTATACACCTTTTTATGTTCCAAATATTGGTTTAAAATTATAGATTTGAGTTTAAAAAATATCCTATACACAAAATGATAATTTTAAATTCTTTTGTATGATTTCTATGGTTTGAATTCAAGTGATATTACAACTTCCCTATATTAGAACTTCTCTCCTCGTTAATACTTTAGAAAAAATAGGAATTCACATTTGAACAACCTAGTTTGTGAAAATTTTTCTTAAGTGACTGGGTACTGTTTTAATTGCCCAACATTCCTACAAACATTATGTTTAAGTATACTTTATATAAGCCGTTAAAACATGACTAAATGACAATATAAAAAACCAAACAATGAGAATGTTATTACTTAATCTTGTATAACCCAAATAATAGTCACATCATCATTTCAATCATCATACTCCTCATTGAACTTTCCATAAAGGGTTATAACATTAACAACAAAATATAATGTATGGTACTACCCACCATCATATTTTCCTACAGGAGCATTACTTTATTGTTTTAACGTAGAACTTTAGAATGTTTTTGAACATTATAAAATGGTAAATTAATAATTAACCTCAATTAGTCTATTCCCATGGGTTATTCCATGAATATCATGTTCTATACCTGAACTGTATCTGTCTCTCCTCGATACTATACCTTATGCGGGTTTTCATTGACAACATGAAACAAGAAAAGAGTAAATCTTGTCATTACATTACTTGAAAAATATCCCAGAAAAAGTTTTTCTTCATTGGTTGATGCATCTAAAACCTGATTATTATGTTTTTATCCCAATCCATTTCAAGGAATATCTCTATCATACTTTCTGTATCCCATAACATACTTCTATTGATACCTTCAACCTAAAAATTCATTCCTATCATCATGTATTATCACAAACATAGGTGTGAACGCAATCTAACACCATTGGATCCTCACAATCAGAACATATCATTCATGAAAACCCATAGTCCATCATAACCATTGTATTAACTACTAGTGTACAATATTCTCATCCCGTGTATTATTTTATCAGATGTTTAGTAGTGAGAAATTGATACATTGTTGAAATGCCCACGTATCAGGAACACTGTTTGATCCTACAAGTGGTGTATTTCCTAGTTATCATGTAATGGAATCATCTGAAGTACATGATTCTATACAAGTAATTCTTAAATGGGATTGAAATTATCACATGGGATAGTAAAATCTTTTAATATTATCCATGAAAGCTGAGTGGAAATTAAAAAACATTCTATTTATCAATCCAGTTAGGTGTTTATTTATTTATTTTTGATCACACTATTACCAATTCATTCATAGTGTTCCATGGACGATGTAAATATAAGGGTAATGATCAAAACCAACATAATGGTACATTTGAATGATATCAATGATTAACAATAAATCCTAATACACTCCTATCATATCCTAGATGAAGTGTCTAGTATGTTTTCAAACCAACCATACAGAACAACACAAAAGAAAAACGATTCAAGAAACCAATAGAAAACTTATTTAAAAAGATATCATCTATAACTATCAATGAATCATTATCAACCAACCATAATTCCACCACTACCAACGAACATCATGATTTTCCAATGAAAATCAGTGATGTCTAACATGAGTAACATGGTATTTAATGGATACACATAGAAAGAATCATTTTACCAGCATGATTCTTTTAAATCACATACATTCTTCAGATTCATTAAAATATTGGGTTAATAATTCATCTCAAGTATAAATATAATTTATAGACTCCATCGAACCCCACAGTCAGGTTTTATATCAATTATATTCATAGGTACTAGATAACCCAAAATACATGCCTCACAACTTTCTAAATAAAAGGCAACCACTCCCAAATGGACTTTTAAAGTTGTTATAACTCCACTCCGGCAGTCATGTTAAACATATTCAATATGATCCGCTTAAATATAATATTTTCTTAGTCATAATTTAATAATATTGGAGATATTTCTATGACACATGCTCAATCCACCATCGGGCATAGGTTCTTGACATGGACAACATGCTCTTAACAAATGCTAACATGAAAATTTATGTTGACAAGCTACATAATAGTGCACTATATCAGACTTAACCTTGATATAATCATGACTCTATACCGATCCTTTCTCATATAAATCATTACAACCATGAATATAATCCAAATATATATTTATATGTATTGTTATAATAACCAATCATATTGAAATGTTATCTGGAGAACTTAAAGAAGTTAGTTTTCCATCCTAACCTATATCACTCTACCTCAGAGATGACTAGTGATCGAAAATTAGTAGCTCAAGGAATGATGATTTCCAAAAAAATCATCTGGTACATTGTCACCATGTAACAACATAACAGGTGCCAAATATATCAATGTGCAATACCCGGAGGTTCCATCCACACAATGACACATATTTTGATATTATCCATAAACCTATAGACCTATATGTCCTAGTATATGGTAGACTAGGTAAATGATTTATCCAAGATTTTTATCATCACATATGACTATTGTCTTGGAGGATGAATTTTAGAGTCATCCGTAAATAGATTAATCAAATGGTCACATGGCCTACCAGTTGGATGGACATTCCATCAGTATGTCTATCCTATTAAACTGTATCATTACATGATACTCATGATCATAATAAGGATCAACATACTGAATAACCACCCATGTACTTGGGGGGTGTTGTTTCCTCAATAAAAGGCGTATTCAGAGCAATCAACACCCAAACACCACATAGTATCAATAAAACGATCAAAAAATTTTATAATGCTATATGTTCTAAAGGTGATACCACAATAGGGAAAACCCCATCAATTTCTACATAAGGTGTTGATCTTGAAACTAGAGTCATTACACAAAATATCAATAATACCTACCACATATCATCTAGGATCAATTGATAAAATAAAATTTCTATGGGTAATTCTCATGTTCCCATTCTAAGGTAACTAAAATGAAAACAATAAGAATAACCCATATAAGAGGGTTGAAAATTAGAATACTACATTAATGTTTCCTTTAAGATACATTGACCATTATACATATTCTTAATAATTTAATGAGATTTAATTTATGAAACAAAATGTAAATATATAGGATAAAATAATACATGGCACATTATGTAACTAACTAAAAATGTAAATATTGGGATTTTATATCAAGATTCCTCTTAATAATCTTTTAATTAGATTACATCCTTTCATAACATAAGAAATTTATCATATAAATTCTTTTTAAACCATTATAGTTTCCCATAATGTTTATCAAATCTAACGTAGGTAATGAAAAGATCAATTTTAATATATATGGGAAAACCATTTAAGTTTCAATTGGAATTTTAATAAATTAAAACCACATATAAATATACCTCAATAGTCAACAACATGCCTTTTATTAAAAAGAGAGGACTTGTCAAGTAACATTCCACAATATGCTTAAACGTAACACCATATAAAAAAGTGAATACTCATTAAATAACCATCCTGATTATAATGAAATATCCCTTTTGAGTTAATTATGAATGAACAAAATAAAAGTAATGGTTAATGATGAGGGTCCCATCATGTCAACCATGTTTAATTTTATGGGAAGCCGGTCCATATTGTTTAATTCAACCATAAAAATTATACATGGAATCCCATGTATGTGAAACCAAATAAAAGTTAATATCAAAATATTAATCAATCCATTAACATGTTCTTACTATAAAAACATTACCTAACCGACCATCTTGTGTCCATCTATGCATTTAAGAATTTAGACAGATGGGGCGTCTTGATCAACTAAAGCTACAAGACATTATATTGAAAACAATTTTCAATAAGACCAGGATTATAAGATATATATATATATATATAATCACTATGTAATAGTTATATTATTTAACATTCCCAATTTATAAAGGTACTTGATTATATATTTTACAATTTGCAACCATGTAGCTGCAACCAGGTTTCTACCATGCCTTTATGATCATTACCAGTCAAATTTACGATGGTTTAATTATATGGGTTGTTATTATATAATTTATAATGGGCCTAAAATTAATAAATCAGAAAATGGAACCCATTTAACTTCAACCCATAATGTTTTATCCCATTCAACAAGTGGTTCGTGGATCATATAATTAACAATTATTTAGTTTAGAGGCCACCATCATACTATATGAGAAAACACCATTTAGGTTGATTCTTTCTCATTAATAAAAAATCATATTCTATTATCATATCAGTGAATGTTATAACCTAGAATTAGCGAATGAATGAATATAAAAAGAAAATAAATGTATCTTGTAATATAGAAAAAAGTCTAAATAATCCCTATGAAATTGTATTCAAATAAATATACTACTAAAAAAACATGGCACAACCTACATATATTAGACAACCAAGCAATATAACCTATATGGATCACAAATGCATTGATCGTAAATATATTTTTAGTAATAATGATGCGTGTAACAATACTTACATTCATTGTGGGGCCATGGGTAGCTTAAAATAAATATCATAAATCAGTAATCAGTAGAAATTTAATTAATGACAAGAGTTAAAATATTAATAAACTGTAATAACCAACAACACGAACAACAATCCCATATCCGAACACATGGTGTATTCTCAATTCATCAGTTGATCACTCTCATACCCATCTACTTACCAATAACTAACATGTTCCTAGTCTACTATCCACCTACCTAAAATTTTAATATAATGGAAAAAATTATTCTATTACCACATTGTAATTTGATGACCCGAGAGCCACTGAATGATGCATTGATTACTCAGACACATGGTCTCTTAGGCACCACTACATACAGTAGATGTTATAAATATAAGTTATTGTCAAATTATGGTTTATTTGGGAGACTAAAACATCAAAACATTAGTATCATAGTGGTATAAGAGATAAATAATAACAGAAGAAATATATACAACTAAGAAGAAAAAGAAGATAAAATTAACTAATAAAATGGTCAATTCTATATACAAAACCATTTTTCCAATATTATTATATAAGGTACACAAATTTTGTATTCAACATATGATATGATAAATGATTAAAAAAATAAAAAACCCTCAATGTCCATATCCATGATCATTCCATGTTCGCACAAATAATATCAGATGTACAAATGTAAAAATATAGGCATAAACTGTGGACCTAAATCCAAAACCAATAAGACTTTTCAAGAACCCCATTTAATTGGAGGCCCAAAAAGGCATGAGATATACATTTTATCCCACCAAAATTGGAGTCTAAAGTAATAAAGTGTTTGAGTAATATATTAAAACGTGTTAAAGTATATCAATGTGGTTGTAAATAAATAAATATTAACAATCCATGGTTGTGTTCCTCAATGGATGCATGACCGACCACACCTACTACAACCAAAGTCGAAAAATCCCTAAAAAACAATAATAAGTATATGTATGTGTGTGTGTGTGTATATATGGTCTATATTTATAGTGATAATTACATACATATATATGACCATTGTCTAGGACCCATGGTGTTAATAATGTGTACACGAATAATATTATGATTCCCATATAGTTTCAAGGGACATCACAAAAAAAGATAGAATAAATAGTTAAAATCATTACCATGTATTATAAATAAATAGGGACACCAATCCCATGTATCACAAGTCAATAAGAATTTCATTCCTGAATATAAAAACATGTAATTGATTCCATGAAAAAGGGATGCAATTCCAGTGAATCAAAATCAATTAGGGATTTTGTGATCAAGGGATTCCATCATCGTGAATAATATTAATGATACTCCATGCTCATGTATCACATTAATTAGATTCCAATCCAATGTATCATATCATTTAGGGTACTCATGTTTGTGATTGAAATTTTAATATGGTTTCCATGCATGATGGATTCCATGCTCATGAATCACATTAATGGAAAACCATAACCATGTATGGCATTAATGGGATCTCATGACCATGTATAACATAAATGATGTAATTCCATCCACCTGAATCATAATATAATAGGGATGATAAGCCTAGGGATACCATTCCTATTAATCTCATTAATGGGACACCATGTCCAAGTATGACATTAATTAGGTGACACAATTCCCAAGTATCATAAATAATATAAATTAAAAAAATGATTATCATGTCCATGGAATTACATTTAAAAAAACTATTATTTTACCAGGGTCATGTATTTCATTTATTTGTCAATAATGGAAATGTGTAGATATTTACAATTAACATTCCATTCCATATATATTCATCAATTCATAGGCTATGAGATTACCCGTTTCATTTGGTCTATTTAATTTATGAGTTTTTAGTAGGGCCAAGAAAGTACATGTTTCCATTTTATATTTAAAATAATTTCATTTATAATTAATTATTCAATTATCTCACAAGGTTCAATGACAATAAATGCAAAATGGTGGCCAGTAATAGGACTCACCTGAGGGGTGGACCATGTTGAGGTCACCCACCAAAAAACATGAAATCATTTATAATGGAGGGTCTAGGATGATAATTAGGAAATTAATTTAGGACATTTCACATTTTAGGGAAAAAATGGAGAATCTGGGGTTCAACATAGAGGTGTAATTATAAAATAATGATACTTTGTAAGGAAAAAAAATGAAACCACCTCTCTTATAACCAGTGTGATTAAATCATCCAATACAATCATTTTATTCATTTATGTATGATAAAAAAATGGACCAAATGAAAAAAAAACCAAAAAATAGAGTCAATTAGGTCACACATAATTACCATTCCGTAGAATGAGATACAAAATTAAAAAGAATGAATAGTCGAGGTCTTTCTGATACGCATCCAATAAACCCGATAGTGTTCGATTTGGATCTAAAATTTAGGTAGATCTCAACAAAAATAGGAGTGATAAGGAGGATCTCAAGTGGGATGAAACCTATGGGATGTGAGGATGAAATCAAGAGGAAACCCCCTTTTTTCGGATATTGAAAATAAGGTAAAATAACCTCATTTAATGAATCCATTTTTTAGGGACATATTTTGGATCATTGTACATCAACTGCATGGTCCCACTACCGATGTGGTACTAAGGAAGTGGGATAGGTGATTGATTTTCATAATAGTGAGGATCCGATGAGCTCCCATCTATATTTTCCTACAGAGAACCACACATGGTTGTGCACCTCCTATTACATGGTTTGTTTAAAACCATGTGAAACCCCAATCATAGTCAACAAGGCTGTATAATTTATCCTAGAGGGAATCATGGTTCAAACAAACCACATGCCTATAAAAAAGCTATTATATTTTTTCGACGATTAACACAAACCATGTCCCAAACCAGAATCCTTATAGATATCATCCATAACAATGTTTTTGAGTTATGACTCTCATGAAACTCTTTCATACCCCTCATACACATCTTAGGGCATAAATCCAATTTTAATACAATACTTTTCAGTGTTCTAAATTTCATATTTATATTCATATGCTGAGTTTAGAAGTCTTTTCATCCACAAAATTAAAATATCAAATCCCTTTGGAAGAATCTAGTGGTTTGAAAATATTCGATGTAATAGTTTACCCTTAGAGAGAATATATAAAATCTTATTTCTTATGATTTATTTTTCCTAGGATATGAGGAATAATTATTTATTGATATATCAGGATACACTATGTGGAATAATGGATTTATCCAATAAAATACATTGTGTTTTATGTTTCCATTTGTTATTTGAATTTCATGTATGTATCTAATTTACAAAGACTACTAAACTATTTGGTCCTTCCGGTTGAGATTGTTTATATATTATGATAATCTAACAAACTAACCACTGACTCTTGGATACTAGTATTGTTGTCTTTACATAGTAGTAATATCCAATTAATAAAAAATATATTTTCATAAAATGATAATTAAATGAATTATAATGTTTTAATTCTTTTTGTGAATTAATTTTTTTAATGTGTTAAAAACAATTAAAAACAAAAAATTACCTGTGTGATTAATTTTTTCCAAAAACAAAATATCCAATTAGTATATCTCTATTTATTATATTTTTAATGTCCATATGTTTAATAACTAGGAATATCACTGTCCTATTACATTCCAATATATAACATTACATACTTTACTAAAATTAATTTATCCAATCCATTTACATCTTCCTCAATTTCTTTATATTTCTAACATTTTTCAATCTTTATATTTTTTTAATTTGTGTATTATATTTATTTAATATGAAATGGTTAATAATTTCTTGTTAACGATATTTTTATTTACCTATAGAATTATATCTCTTGTATATTTCATAATAGTGATTCATGTTGTATTATCATTATATATTAAGGTTTATATTGTATTGAAATTTTTTATCTTGATAAAATATTTCGTTGTACATTTAATTTATTGTTTCATTTTTATTCAGATATCACTCACATAAATTTTACATTAGTACAAATATATAATAAAATCCCAAGGAATTACATTCTATTCCCCTTAAAATAATTTAAAAATAAAAATTTTAATTATGCTTATAGAAATTGTTGAGGGTACTTCTGCTTCATTAAATATTTAGGTTCCACATTTCACCCTCAAGCTTTTTCATCCAATAAATGATGTTAAACAGGTGATTGATATGTCTTTCATGGTATTTTATTACTCTGATCCATGATATCTAGTAGTTTTTCCTTATTAAAGAGTCAATGTTCTTACTATATAACCTCTTAGTTTAGTAAAGGTGATGGATCCGATTTTTACACAAACAATAGTTATATAATTAACACATCATACACTTGGGGGAGGTTTAGTAGAAGTGTAATATAATAAGCTACTATACCCAAATAATTATGGATTTTGAAAGGGCTCTTTCTTTTGGGGTTATCTTTTCCTTATATTGGAATCTAAAAGTACTATTAAAGTTTGATATTCAGAGGAATACATTATATCCAAATTCAACTCTGAAATATCTACAATGATTATCTTTGTAGACTTTTTATTTAATTATTGAAATGTTAATATAATGATTATTGATTCGAATCATAAATAAAATATTTTGAGAAATATCTCATCCTATTACATTATGTTCTCCATGTTTTTCTCATTATATTAGATTTATACACCTGTTTGTTTATAAATCATCACAGGGTTCCATTTTAATTATATATATGAAAATTATTTTTTTATAAGAACAAAACTAGGAGAAGGTTTCAATAACAACCTCCATTGAGACCCTTTAAATAATATATCAATATATCAACTAGTTTTTGAATAGACCACATATATTGATATTCAGTATGGAGATTACATTCAGTGTTAATAGTAAATTCAATATTTATTTTATAGTTAACACATATTCAGATCATTGAGGTACACCTCAATGCATGATTTGATACAATTGAGTGTGGAACACCATTTGACATCCCAACTTCTTTTATATAAATACTAATTGGTAGAACAAGAGATAGATATTATCAAATTTTTATGGAAATATGATAACTTCATAAGAAGGTCGGCTACAAAAGAAATTACTCATTATATATATACCTATTATGTGTACTCACAATGAAATCCTTGGTGATGTTCTACCTCTTCTATATAGGTATATGCGGTAGCTTATTCATCAAATTAGACTTATATCATTCATTCCTACCTTGTTGGAACTTCGATCATCAATATATATACTCTATAATCTTCCTCTTTATATTTTCCATCCAAAAATACTCTTTGAGGATCTATATATATTTGTTATTCCAATAAGGATAGTTGATGATGATATATGTACATTAAAAATAACAACAACATTAACTAATGCATTCATAAAACAGAAATTCAATTCATTAATCAAATAATTACACCATTTTAAAATTTTAACTCCGGAATATTCATTATATTTTTTGATAGCTATATATCCGCCTTTTATGCCTCCTTGATCTTCACACATATTGATGGCTGAGCAGTCATTTGATAAAGAAATTATTTACCCACTTCCATTTTGATTTCAATGTTCTTCCTTTTTCTAATCCAAGATTATTTAGTCATATTTAATTTTAATCATGGATAAGATAGCATGATGCTTCCTGTTTGGATCATCCACCACCTCAATAACCTTCCCAGGTTGATGTTTTCTTATTAGTAAAAGACCTTGATGAACTCCAAACATGCCCTTTGGTAAATAATCAATTTCATATATATATATATATATATATATATATTTATTTTTAAATTTAGATTTTATGATATATAAATATATACATATGTAAATGTATTCACTATATAGAAAATGTCTCAATCTATTTAATGAAAATATTACCACCATATCTCTATGTCATGTGTTGGGTAATTTTTCTCCTGATCATTTAGCTAACACATTTTATGTGTTACAACCATGTCATATTATAAGAGGGATAATCCCAATACCTTTTTTAATGCTTAATTATTTAAAACAAATCATACCCCACTAGAGGGTAATGATCGTATAGGTGTCGTGAACAACCTTCTTGTAAGCTCATTGAATTTTTCTACACATTCACCTATCCGTGTAACTCAACACCCATCTGATTTATCATGGTTAGTGGATTTAAAAATCATCTAAAGTTTATAAAAAAGCATTAATAGTATAATGAAAATACATGAATTTTATATATTTCTATTTCAGTGGTTAGTATGAGTAATTCCTCATTCAAATTATTCATTAAAGGATAATATGATACACCCATTCTTGGTATTTCATGTCCCCAGAATGATAATTTATATATCCATAATTAACAATGTTTATTTTTATATAGTTTCTCATTTCATAAGATAATCATCAAAATCCTCAAATATAACTCATGCTTCTCCTTGTTAAAAATATATATTAGAATATCATCTGTAAAGCCTACTATGAATAAATAAAGGTATTATATAATGAATCATTCAGGAGATCCATTGTTGTGGAATTTGTATATAAAAATGAAGTCACTAAGAATTCATAATGTGGATATTTTGTATGAAGAGTTTTCATAGATATATACTCCCTTTTCAACTCGATTTGGATATAGCCGGATCTATAGTCCACATTTGGGAAATATTTACACAATATATTTGATAATTAAAGAGATAAATATAGAGTAGACAATACTTTTTATAGATATTTATTATGTTATGATCATGATAATTAATGCAGAGATGCATTAACCCATCTATATTCATTCAAAAGAGTACATGTTCACCCCATGATTAAGTATATAGGTTTATTAAAACCATATATAGAAACTCATAGAGGTTCTTCAACAATTAATTTAATTAGACCAGGTTAATTTTAAAATAAGCCTCCCATATTGGCATAACACCAAGTATGATTTCTATAGATAATGAAACATCATGATCTGGTGGAGGATTTCAAAACTCATTATGAAATACAATGAAATACTCCCTCACAACAGTATTATCTTGAATATTTATTTTCTCCCTTACCATTCGAGAAAAATTCCCTTCATATTTGGGTATTAAGACCCATATAAAGGATGAATCAAAATTAGGGAGTTCTTAGTTATATGTACACTGATAAGTTATAACATGTTTATTTGAGTTATGAAATGTGAATTACTTATACATATAATTAATGTGGGTCATATGTAGAAACATCCAATGCATGACTAAAGAAAAAAATACAACCAATTGGAGAAAAATAATAATTTAAAGAAACCCATACCTAAAAAATTCATTCATATATGAGTTATATACATGGGAAAAATCATAAAACAACTAATTGTTATCATAGTTAATTAAACATACAATTGTTGGGAGAAGTGGTAATATTCTCCTAGAAATATATTTATATATAAAATAGTGGGAAGGATTAAAAAAATTCCAAATTTATATTTCATTAGTGGAAGAGTAGTATACCATTCTCCACTACACTTACAGGTCCCATTTTGAATGTTATGATTTTATAATATTTCACTTTTTCCCTTGGATTTAAAAGTTATTGATCAGGATTTTTACCATTAAGACATGTACTATTGTACCTGTTGGCACAATTTCCACAGACTATAAAATTGATGCTTTGGAGTGTGGTTGTGGAATTAGGTAGAGTATTAATTTCATTAATGAAATTTTTGGGTTACTTATATCTATTCAACATTCATGTTTTTGATGTCCTTATACTATATAGTTAAACCATATTCCCTCTAATTCTTAGAAATTTACTCTATCATCATTTCCACATTTTTTCATGTAAGAATATTAATTTTCTATCCTCCATGGGTTTTATCATTCCATTTTCCCTTCCTATTCGCGAAATCATGAAAACATATAGAGTATCCAAATTTTATTTATAACTCAAAATCACATTGAATAATTTTTTTAAAACATAAAAAGTACATTATATAAATTTCAAATTTTACAATTTTTCGTGATACTCAATAAATGATCAATTGTCTCTCTTAGCGGAAATTATAAATCATGAAGTGTACCTTGGAAGTATTTTGAAATTTTATTCATAGACACTGATGGATTTATCCTCCTTTTTCATCTCTATGAATGTTCACTCCACTTTAGAGTAACGTTTTTTAGAAAAATACTTTTTGGAACATGTCTTTTAAAAATATTCTTATTCAAAAGAGTTGACTTATCCCTCTTTTTTTTATAATCATATGAAGAATATAGAACATTTCAGATTCACCTACCGAATGACAACCACGCAAAAGAAACTTTTTTTATAAAAACACTAGAGAATAAAAAAATCATTTCCTTTATAATGATCCACTTCCCACCTCATAGTGGATTGGAAGTCCCACTGATGGAGGGTGGACATGAAAGACTCAATGTACAGTTTTTATGTTATTAAAGAGTTTTGGTGCTTTTCACGATTAATTTTATTGTTTTTATCTTAGAGAGTTAGGTGAGAAAATACATAATATTATTCCCTATAACTCTCATCCCATTCAATTTCTAATTTGGATAATCAATTCACTATTTATCAAACTCATTCCTAACTCAATTCATCCTATTTATAACCATTTACTAAACCCAGAATGTTCGTTTGAGTATCACGTTATAATAATTAGAGCATATAATCATATGATAATGAAAATCAATGACAAATTATGACTCCTTCATTTTAGACTTTGTAAAATTTAGGATAATATAACTTCTCTTTTGATTTAATTTTTTTTATTTTTTGGTTCTATAATTGTATTAATTATAATCATATACCCAAAAATTACTACATTTAGTCCAGATATCATCTACGACAACTCAATTATATATTAAGTGCATAATAATTCACATTAAATTAATATTCATGATATTTTAAAATAAATCCCTCCCTAAAACTATTGGTTTTGTTTATTTGGATATTAGTTATAGAACCAACTTATCTAAATAAATCATTAAAAACTCTTTTAAATATCCTTCACATAGGATAAAATTATTGAAATGTCATACATAAAGCTTTTATTTATATCCTAGGAAATGGATTACTCATGTCATAACTCATCCAAATGGGGTCTATATCATGACTCCCTACGTCCGCCTCTGATAGGCTATCAAATAAAAATTCGCACTGAGTATACATATCACTAATATGGGATCCCGTAGCCTATGTACTTACACAAACCCCACATATCCAAGGCCATACAATGTTGATATTTTAAAAAATTATAAAAAATGATTCATATATCCATATATATCACACAACCAGAGCATGAGAAGACAAAAATGGAGTTTAAACAAGAACAAATATAAGCCCACCACAAATAGTATGTAAAAAAGTCTAACCTGAATGTAAATATGTGGAATGATTTTATGATACCACTAGGAAATACCTTCTTCTTTCCATTCAAAATAAGAACCATCTTGTCCAGGTCCATCTAGGACTCTGTGAAATAGTTGATTTTATCCACATGAAAGGACAAATGTGGGAAAAAACCATGTAGGGGCGAATATAAAAATACTGAGTAGGACACACCGAAACCATAAATAATATAAAAATGGGATTACGATAAGTTATAAATAGGTATACTACTGTAATATTCATAAAAGGAATATCAAGATATACTCCCTAAAAGACACATAGTGTCAACAGTAATTTCACAACAGTAAAGATAGCCTAGGATTCCAGAACAAAATTTCCACAAAGAACATTTCCAAAAGATCACACTCCCTGAGTCTGATATCATGGATAACATCCATATAAAACGTCATGGTCATCGAGTCTCATCATAGGGACTGTATGATGGAAGTATTAAGAGAAATGATACATATTTTGGGATCACACAAAAGGCCATGGGTTATACCAATAACTCAATATAGAACAATCTTCTTTGTAGAGGGCCAATTCCTGCATTTTGTTAGATCTGAAAAAATAAGAACTTCACATAGGGATATAAGATGATGGAGGATCTCACATTAGGACTCATAGAACGATTCTATCAACTCTATATAAGAATTCCTACAAAATGGATCAATGTCATACATGTAGGAGGTGAGTCCATACTGACCCTAATGGAATGGATAAGGGGAACAAAATCTAATGGAACCTGTACAAGATACATAGGAAAAAGACTCTAAATTAGTATTGAAGGACTACAAGAGGTGTTGTGGGAGTAAAATTACGTCCTTTCGACCCTAGTTCCTTACCATATAAATATACCATATATGTGTCTTTGTAATAGTACATGGAGTGTGATAGACTGTGTACTTCTTCCCATGTACCAATATACAACTTTTATAGGGTATTCCCAACCTAGTAATTTTAGTACTGGTGTACACAACATGCCCATGTACGTGTACTCTCTATCCATGTATGTGTAGTTTCTATGGTATACACAGTTACAATGGTGATTGGTCACATGATGTATGACATGGTCACATACTATTAGAAACATATATTTCTATTCAATTACCAACCTCCACTAAAATTTTCCCATGGATTGAGTAACACTACCGTACCATCCATGTAACATGGGATTTCCTAGAATCCTAGATCTGGAATCACATGTCTTTTCTTCTTCTCTAGCAGCTGATCCGGCCATGTCCCATTCTGAAACCAAGGCGTGTCATCAGTCATACCTTGAGGCTACCATATCATCTATATCAATCCATAAATCCATTCAAATACTCCATCGAATGGTGTTTTTCATTGGTCCCCAAAAAATATGAAAACTGGGTTTCCACGCTGCATGATTTTCTACCTATTCTATTTTCACACTTCCATCATTTCGTGCTAATCTCAGATCAACATTATCAAATTCTTTCTCCCAGAAGTAGGTGTGAAATGATAGATTCTTTCAATGAATTTTGAACAATAGTTTAGTGAATAATAAATTTGATGAATTAATAATCAGTTGTGAAAAGACCAAGGAAAAATCATTAATTATATACCTTGGTTGATGTTCATTACAACCTCAATTCATTTAGGTTATAATGAATAATAAAGTGATTAAAAATAGTTATAAATAAGTTATCCCAATTCTCAAATAATGTTAACCATCTTGTAATATATAGGATCTAGAGATCAATATTTTGGTGATTGATCCGTGTTTATCATAGAAAAACAAAATAGAAAATGAATCTAAATTAAAATAACATCTTACCTTGAATTGAATTGATCATTGATGATTAACCGAGATGCACTGTGATTGTTAAGGAGATCCAATAATTCTGTCTCACTTCGTTCACTGATCCTCAATTCATTCATCATCTACAAATGAAATCTAATTCAATGCTCTCAAACAGATGTAAAACCCATTGAGAGATTATGAATATTTCCCTAAAAATCATCCATAAACATGATTATAATGAAAAATAATTAGATGAATGTGTCAATATATTAAATAAAATAATTTAATTAAATAATTTACTAATTTTACACAAATTTATTTTTTTCACGAACACCCTGATATGGTAAAGGATATGTGACACATAGTATAAAGAACACATTCATAAATAAAGTTCACCCTCATATTTCTAACACAGGCCTATTTTTAAGAGATTTTATTAGGAAAAATTGGAAACTTGTTTATTTAATATATTTATCATATTTAGAAACTTTATTCAAGTTACAATGGGTCTCCAAATCGCACACTGTCTTAGAGCATAGTCATGAAAATAATTTTCACATTATAAAATAAATAATAAATAAAAAAATTAAAGTAATAAATTAATCCACACCTTGTATATTTACATTATAAAAATTTATAACAAGGGATACACAAATATATGATAATACTAAGAAAAAATCTGAGCCTCTTAATCCTAGGTTCTATCTTAGAGATTACCATGCTAATAACAGACACACAGTAATGGAACCACATACCAATGATGTATCCAATACTTCTAACAGACAATCCCTACTAGGTAGTCAGTAAAGGAAGCTCCATCCTCTATGTCCAACTATAACACTCCAAAAACTCTAAAAGAGTAATTTTTATTCGATATATTGTATACCACGCAAAACATAACGTAGAAAGGAATATAACAACATGAGACATTATGATATATTTACAATTTTAAATAATTTCAATATATTCTATTTCTCTTAATTCACACAATAAATTTTTTCTTGCATTACATGCAATAAATACTTTATTTGATAGTTTACATGACACTGAATACTGAGTTTTACCGAACAAAAATATATTATTAAAATATTATTATTTAATATAATTAGAAATAGAGTAGACATTAAATTAGATGTTATGAATAATATTAAGTGAAATATTAATATATATTATTTAATTAATTAGTTACTAACTAATTAGAAATTAATATAAGAACTAATTTAATTTCATGTGGATGTTTCTATAAAAGCTAATATTATGCGCAAAAGGTGTTTTGTCATTATAAATTTAGTTATTTACTATTCTTAAAGGATATTGATGAAATATATATGTATTATATATTCAATAACATATTTTTTTTATATTCATGTAATATATTTTATTTGAATATGATAATAATAAATCCAGTTTCACGTTTATAGATTTTATTTTTCAAAAAATGTAATTTTGTGGACAGTTAATAGAGACACTATTTAATTTTTTTACATGTTTATAAAAAATATTTTTCAAAATAAAATTCACTTTCCAATAATAACATCCAATTTATCTTTGATAAATTTCTTTATACTTTTTTATGAATTTTTATTTTTGATAAATTGTGAAAGTTGTTAAATTTTAATTTAAAATACACTTTTAGTGTCAATAATATATAATTTTAAACAATATTTTAAATTTTTTTAATGTTAAATTAGATTAATATTAAATTTATAAATCCAATTTAGGCCTTTTTAATAAATTTCAAACTGATATTTGAAATAAAAACATTTCAATCTATTGAACATTTCCACTTTAAAACCAGTTTTGTCATCCCATATATGGAATTAATTTTATATTATTTTATTCCATTTAATTAATTAAAATGTATAAAAGTTTATTAAATTTTTTTAAAATCAATATTTATAATATATATTAATCTCAATATATTTTTTGGATAAAAATATTATTAATGGTAATTAAAATTAACTATAGTGATTAAGATAAAAACTAGAATAATAATGGACTAGACCATATTCATAAAGACCAAAATAAACTATAAAATTTCCATGAAACATGACATTAGAGATACATGGGTGGAGACCCCTGTTTAAAAAATATATATTAGAATGCCACTCCACTTATACTATAAAAATGATCTCACTCCTTAAACTTATTAACACCTCTATAGCCCTTTATCTCATAAAAAACATAAAGAATTAATACCGATCATGACTCCCCAAATCAAAGAATCATAACATGGATAATAACAAAGTCCAAGAAAGAATTTTGATAAAATCCCAATGCAGTTACCTAAAAAAGGGTACCACTCTTCAATGATAACTTTTGTTTCATTTACTTATCCACTACTTAAATTATTTTCATATCATGCTTATATAATAAAATTATTGTATTAAATATAATTATATGACTTTATACAAATATTTTTACCTATAAATTCTCAATCAACCCTCAAATGGTAAACACAATCATCATTCATATTTATGGAGGACTACCACCTCACAAATCAATGTCATTTGTTCTTCCATTTATTACCATTCATTGTTGTTAATAATGAATTATTTGTAGTTTATATATGATATATATAGTATTTATCATTTAATTATGCTTATGTAACATATTATATAACCATACCTTCATGCCTTCTTTTTTGTGGGAATACAATAACCTTGCTTGTGGACTACCTCCTCCTCAAATCAATGTGATTCATTGACACATAACATGGAATGTACTAAAAAAGGATTTAATAAATATATCTTATTCATATAATGAAATATAATAATGGAATAATTATACAAAAATAAATTATTTAATTTTGATTCTTCTAAATACTTCAATGAAATGAAAGTAGATTTTATGCGTACATACGACCTACTATCTCTGTGAACAATGAATTTCTTTTCCTATATCAAAATATTTTTCATTAATCTGAATAAATATATTATGAATATATAATATAATTAAATAATGGTTTCAATTATTTATGTGAAACAATGATGATCAAAATCATAAGAATAAAAAATAACAATTAAAAAAAGCTCGAAAAACAATGCAATTATTACCGGAAATGATAAAAACAATGAAATATAATTAATGGATGGGTAAAAATATATTATAAAATAGTAACATATGATATTAGAAATATTAATATGGTTATATTGTAATTTAATAACATTTTTAAAATAAATATATATATATATTTAAAGGGCATTCACCAAAAAGGTAAGACAATGTAAGAGATTCTTGTCTCACTTATTCATTCCTAAGGCATACACCATTTTGACAACATATTTCTTTTGTGTGGTGTATATAATTCTATATTTTATTTTATATCATCTATAATTTTATATTTATGGTATTTTTTGTTTCATTTTATGTTATTTTTTAATGGGGATTAAAATACCAAATTTACAATTTGGTAATGAAATTTCATAAATCAATTCATTTTCATTTGGTTATATTACTTCTCCATTGTCCTTAATATGACATGACTATGCATATAAATAATATTATATCTATTGATTTATTTTTAATTTTTTATGTGAATTTATATTGCACACACATAAAAAATAAATTTAATAATTTGGACATCAACATTATGATAATTTTATGTGTTTATTTCACAATATCATTATATTTGAGATTTCCTATTCTTAAAATTCCATTAAAAAAATTATAGGATCATTTCTCAATAAACCCTTTAATTTTAATCTCCTTTAGTTATTCATATATTTTTTAATGTAATAGTTATATTATATTAATATTTGGTACTAAAAAGGTTATAGAAAATGTTTTTTATTAAAACTCCACTTCATTTCTATCATTAGTCATAGCACGATTTTTTTTTCAAAAAACCAATTTCCTAAAAATAGTTTTAAAAATTATTTTAATCTTTTTGAAATGATTTATTAATTATAATTTAAACATTTTATATTTTAAAAATGTTTCAAAGAAATATTCTTTTTTTCATTCTGAACCATCCACCTTTTCAACTTATTAAACTTTATAAACGAATGATCTATTTTACCTTTTATGATATGTGAAAAACTACCTAAGGAAATACATGTAAATGATTAAAAGTCTAAATTTTAACTAATTTTTTTCCTTGTAGTTATTTTCAAATAAAAGGTTTTTCAAATTGTTTTTCAATAAGAGAATGAAATTTTCCTCATGAATGTTTTTAAAATATATTTTTAAAGTATTTGTTACACCATATGATTTTTATGAAATATTTTTTTAAAAAAATATAATTTCATTATTAGGTTGTATTGCATGCTACACCATGTTAATATTTTACCCACACAAAACATGCTTATATTGTGTTATACAAAATATTTAGTTTCTATGAAACATAAAAATATTATTATAAAAATTTTCAACAAGACAATTATAGCCTAGTTATTAGAATTATTGGAATAAAAATACATATGTAAATTGGGGAAAATGGTTTAGATATGAATATGTAATTATTTTACTGATTAATTATAACTAAATGTAAAACACTATAGATAATAAATGAATTTTTTTTTTCTGAATTATTATTTAAATGTTCACAAGTGTGTTATAACAATAAATAAAAATATCTATTGATGGATTATATTAATGAAAAATATTTATAATATAATAAAAATAAATTTTAACAATATTATTATGTGATTTCTATTCTTCAGATAAGAACATATCCAATGTTACACATAGAAGAAGTATTTTTCTAAAAATATTGTTCTTCCACATTTTATTGACACATTTACTTTATATAAATTTTTAACACATCATAAGTTATATATTTAATAATAGTTTCATTATTTTAAATAAATATATCTAAATTTACTTTGGGGGACTTTTTTGGAATTTTACTATGAAGTTTTAAGTTTTTATGAATAGTGAAATTACTAATTTCTAATGAAATTTGTATATTAATTTAACGTTATTATTGGGTAAAATTATATTTTGAATTTGTTTAAAATTTTAATTAGTTAATTTTAATTTTAAATAATCTAGTTATGGTTTTGGAAAGTTAATTTATACATTAACTTATTATAAAAACATTTTATATTTTAAATGGTCTTTATTTTTAGAAAACTATTTTTCATGTGGGTTTACCTACTTTTTTTATTAAATTATTTAAATTATATGTTTTTAATTTAGAAAATCCATTCAACATTTAGATTCCTAATGTAAAAATATAGTGAATACATCACTTTAGTTTTTGGCCAATATTAATTGTAACCCTGTAAAATATTGTTAGAACTATAAAAGTTAAATTTTGTAAATTAGGTTTAAATTGAAATTATAATGAATATAAAAATGATTATAACATATGAGAAAATTTTGTTGATGATGAAAATTTGACCCTTAACAAGTAAGGATCAAAATTATGTTGTTTAATGGACACATACCCCTTAAATTGGCTTATATAATATTTAAATCATTGAAAGAAAAAATGTAACCTTATATGTCATAAATATAACTCATGTGTCCAAACTGGGATAAAAACCGGATATTAATTTTAGTGTTTTACTTAATAAATATGTTGTCATGATATAAATTTAATTCTGGATTTTTAGGCCACTTATATGAGATTATAATATCTGTAGTATTTTATTTAAGAAAAATACAAAGGTGTCACATTCATGTTTTAAAAAATATATTATTTTTTATATAGAGATATCAAAAAATATATTCAACTATAAATATTATTCCAAAATTTATAATATTTATAGTTATTATTGTATTTTATTTTTAATTTTTTGTGAAAAATTAAGTATATGAAATAATTACACAACAAAAATTTATTAATTATCTTATTAATTGAAATATTAAATAAATGTTATTAAAAATAATAAAATAAATATAATTTGATATAATTAATTTGATATATTTTTTTTGGAGGACCGTGTACCCTTTGCGATATAATACAATATTTGGTTCAATGTCAACTTGTTATCTTATCATTTATAAAAGTTCGTGTAAGGAATAATAAAAAAATTGAAACCAATTATATTTTATAAAGATAACGTTTTATTAATTTTTATTAATAAAATTTATAAAAATACAAAAAATTATAATATATTATAAAATGTAAAATATTCATTTCTGTTTGATAATGTATTTTCAATGGGGTTTACGGGTCAAAAGTTACCAAATCTGTAAGGGAATTTTTTCAGTATCTTAATTATCTGAGAAACATGTTTTGTTATGAACCTATCTTAATTATAAATGTGTATATACTTCCCTTAGAAATCATTTATCATGAATCTACATCTTTTCATGATATTATAACTTTCATGTATTATTGTTCTATTTTTAATTGGAAATATGTGTTCCTTCCAAACAATGTTTTCTAAAAAGTTTTAATGGTGTTTTGAATGATATTGTATGAAAAGGATTTCAAATAGTTTTAATATGGGTCTCAATATTCACATTATTTGAATGAAATGTTATTTTCATAGAATAAGGTTTTCTAAATATTTTATGATTTTAAATGTTTTTTATTTCAAAAAATTGAATGATTGTTTTACTCAAGAATTATATCAACTAATCACCCAAAATAATTTTCCATCTAAGATAATATTATTACCTATTTTTTACGAGGCATATGTCCCAAATATACCATTATTATCTTTTCATTGAATGGTTTATGTTTAAAATTTCATAATATTTATGAATCCTTTTTCATTTCCATTAGTTATGTTACGATGAAGTGTTTATGAAACTCATTTATTTTTATGGATTCTAACATGATGAATGATTTATGTTCTTATGAAAAAAGTATTTATTGATTTATTAATGTGAAAGATATGGCATACATGTCACTCTAATTAATTGGGTAAATATTTATATCTCATAAGATAGACAAGACTAAAATGGGAAATAATCCTAGTTCAATAATATAGTACTAGAAGGGGAGTCATCACAATTCAAAAATATAGGGCTAGAATGAGTAGTGACCACAATTTAGTAAGGTCTTTTTTACGGTATGATGGACTATGTAGCAATCCTTGAAATATATGAAAACAAATTTTTATTCTTATGTGTTTGATTTTATTATTTTTCTTATTATGATCTTATTTAATATGTTCCTTGATTATTTATGAATATCTATTATTTATGCCATGACATGATATCAGGCATCATTGATATAAAAGATATAATTTTCAAAATTCTTGTTTACATTCTGATGTCTTATAGTTATGATGTGACTGATATATCTATTGTTTAACCTTACTTAGATCCCAATCTCACCGTTTTATATGATTATTTTCCACAGGTTATAAGTAATGGTTTTATGTATGAATACTAAAGAAGATGAGCTCCATGGGAAAAAGTTGAATGTCATCCACCATAATATTTGTTTGTGTTCCAATTTCCCAAAGGCGGTAACTAATATGGAATTTTGGTGTATTTTTGTAATGTATGAAATATTCAGAAAAAATGATATGATTTATATACACATTAATACTCATTCATTATAGTTGGTATCAGAGTAATGGTTTTGTTAAACAATGGAAACTAGGATAATAAATCCTTAGTATGTTCCCTAAGGATACATAAAAGTATATGTTATAATCATAGAATTTTGATAACACTTATTAATAACCTAAAATTAAACCTAAGAAGATAAATATTTAATTAAAATTCCATTGATTATGTTTTTTCCAACTAGTATTATTATTACGAACTCAATAATTTTCATAGTAGTTAATGGATGGAACCCATAGGAACCACATATAGAAACACAATGATTGATTTCCTTAGAAACTTAAATATATGGATGATGTAATGAAAAAACTAATTATTTTATCCATAGAAAATTATCAATCCATGAATCATACTAGACATTTAAATGAAAAAAGTAGGTAACATCATTTTCTTGAATATTTCTTAAAGAAAACATCCACCTTATTTTAGTAGAAAATTGATCCCTTAGTTGTTGAGAAGTGGATTTGTACAATTGAAAATATCTTCTTAAATCAATGTTGTTTAGAAAATGAAAATGTTATGTTGGGAACTTATCTCATCAATGGTGATGTGAATAAGTTCTGGATCTTTATCAAAATATGAGATAATAATACAAAATGAATATAGGGATTATGATTAGTTCAATAACATATTTTTTAGAATGTACATTACATATATTTTTCAAAAAAAAAATAAATATTAAATATTCCATTCTATCTTAGGGATATGTTAAGAAAAAAATTATTGAGTTCAAACGAAATTCTAAAATATATGGTGAGAGGAAGATAAGATTTACATTATACTCATTGTGTTGAAAGTAACATGGTGGAGAATATCTAAAGGGACTGGAAAATGTTTCAAGTGTTTAATGGTAGGTCTTATATAAAATGAATCAATATGTAATGTGGGCATGTTAGCTAATGATACAAATAGTGATAAGGATTTATAGATTTTACCCTCTACACTTCAATGCTTCATGTTTAAGGAATATGGGAATTATTCAAGTCAATTTCTAATCAAAGGGTTAATAATGTTGATCCATCTCAGAAACCAATTAAATCCCAATTTAAAATAAAATATCATGTGATCACAATTGTAAGTTAGGAGTATGATAATGATGGCGTATAATTATTGAGTACTTATGTAGTAAAATTCAAGATTATTGTTAGAGAATTACTTTTACAGAATTATGGAATAATGTTATATCTTTGTATTGGCCCACTATAGTTTTTCCATATAGATTTTTGAGGATAATATATTGAATGGTACTGGTAACCATTGAATGTTATTGATGTGGTAAGGTGATACTTTTAAAACTCACGATTAAGGGATAGATAACCACAAATACCATAATGATGAGGGTATAATAATAAGATTATGAAATGTATTGTTTGTGATAAAATAAATAGGATAATATTTATAACCATGGAACTAAATAGTAATATAATAAAACGGTAGTTTATGTTTGGATTTTATTGATTTTTTTGGATTTATGGTATGAGGAATGAATTAAATTTTATTATATTCATGTTTTCAATATGTTTTTATGGAAATATAGGTTACTATGATGTTTCAAGGGAATAAATGATAATGGTCTTCACATGTTTTGTGTGTAACAATTTAGATCAATGTCAAGTTGTTTTAGGGGTTAAAGATAAGATTATTTTGTAAATTTAGTGAACTTATTGATATTTTTTTTTGGATTTTTATCTTTTAGAAGGATCATAATTGTATCCATTTATGATTTTTTGTTGAAATTTGGATGCGGTTTTATATAAGAATGAATTATCTCTCCATATATGAATTTATCCATATTGGATAACCTATGTTCAACATTTTTGGTGTGATGAAAATAAAGATTGAGTAACCTATCAGTTTTTTGGATCTCATGATATTTTAATGCTTTAGTAATGGTAAATTCACCTTCATTTCTGGGAATAAGTGATGAATTGGAAAATCATAAAGGCATAATGAAATGATAATATTAGGCTTTTGAAATCAATTATTTCTTCTCAGGAAAATTATTTAACTCTAGGGAAATGATCTTGAGTCAAAAAATGTTATCTTAGTACCTAATTTTTTCAACAAATCTAATGTCCACATAGCTGATCATAAATTTAGATCTTTTTTATTAAAGACATTCTCTTGACCATGTTTTCTATCAATCACAATAAGAAAGTGATAGATATATTTCTTTTACTTGACCCAATTTTCACATTCCACCTATGTTATCCATTATGGTAACCTAGTTATGAATTACTTTTGGTAATCATTGTGTTTAAAACACACTATTTTTAAATGGACTTTTATTATTTATTTTTATGATGTGGGTTTCTATAAAAGGAACCTTCATGTATTAAACCTTTGATAAATCAGATGAATTTAAAGGGAGAAATTCATTTTATGGGGTATGGAATGTAACACCACAATATTTTTATGAAGTTTATTTTTAAATAATATGATATTTTTTAATACCATTAATTTCATGCTAGACCATTTTCAGCATTCACTACACACAACATCGGGTTACCTTTCATTAATCACAACACAGAGTTTCTAAGAAACATAATTTTATTATTATAGTTATATAAAAAAGAAAGTTATAATATAGTCATTAGAATGGAAGGAATGAACATGATTTTATGAATTATAAAAAATTGTTTACATATGAATATTTAATTATTTTACAATTAATTATTAAGTACTATAATTCCATTTTTAAAATAAATGGAAATGTTTTTTATGAAAAACTACTAAAATTTCTATATGGGTGGTATACCAAAAGAAAAAAAATAACTCTTTTTGGATTATATTAATAAAATTAATTTATAATATATTTAATATAATTTGTAACATTCGGCTTATGTGATTTACATACATTATATAAGAACAAATCCAATTTTATATGTAAAAGATATAATTTTCTTGGAAGATATATTTTACGCCCATTGATGGTGCACTTTTTTTAAATATAGTTTTGTTATCCTTAAAAATTATATTTGAAATAATAAAATTCTTCTATGAAATCAGGATATCAGAATTTACATTGGTTGAAATTTTGGTATTTTTACAAGATGATTTTTATTTTGATGAAATGAGAAAATACTGATATTTATTAAAAACATTATTTTCAATTAATTCCTTTACAAGGTAAAATTATGTCTTGGTTTAGTTTAAAATATTAAATATTTAATTTTAATTCTAAATAACCCAATTATATTTTTAAATGATTTTAAACAGAATTTTTTAATTTTATTGTTTTTAAAGGAAATTATTTCAAAAAAAGTTTTCATTGTCTTTTACTAGTTTAATTTTTAAATAAATTTTAAAACATATGAGTTTTTAATTTTGGAAAAATTGATATCGAATTTCGATTCAGATAATTCATATTTAGTGAATATGTCTCTTTTGATTTTGGCCAATATGAATTGTAACCATGGAGAATTTATTACTATGATAAAAGTAAAATTGGGAAATTTATGTTGTTTAATGGAAACATGTTCACGAAAATGACATATATATTTTTTAAAACATATAATGTCACAAATTTCACTTTTGTTATCTTAAATATTATATATGAGTCCATATATAGAAAAAAAATGTAATAAATGATTTTTATGTAAATTTTTAACTTAATAAACATATTTTTATGATATAAATTTATTTTTTTCTTTTTTGGACACATAGATAGGATTATGAAATTTATAATATTCAATTTAATAAAAATTAAAAGATATCACATTCATGTTTTGAAATAAATATTGTTTCTAGTATAATGATCCCAAAAATTATATTTGATTATAAATAAAATTCTGAAAGATAGATTATTTATATTGGTCATGATATTTTATATTTATTTTTTAGTGAAAAAATAAATATATTAAATAATTACCCAACAATTCCATCCAGAAGATAAGATTCTGACCATTTATTAAAAATAAAATTAATATTAATTGGTAGATGGGTGGATTCAAATAAAATGACTTTCCATCATCCCTCGAGAAAAATGTTACAAATCATAATAGGACATTTTATTCGCATAATCAGAATCGTCAATTGTTTCCCATTTGGATTGGGAACTTCCTTGATTAAAGATCTTATGAATTTATGTACTGAACCTGCCCAACTTCTTAGAAGAGGATCAGGTAGACATAGTGTGAGGTGTGTTATAATAATCCTTCCATGGCCTTCTCTTTGTTGGAGAAGGGCTGAAGTCTGTACTTCTAGCCCCCTTCCCTTTAAAGTTAAGATTGTATCCTTGAAAGAAACATTATCACCATTGCCCATTGCATGTAGGTGTTGAAATCATTTATGCTTTATACCATCGAGATATCACCCCACTTATGAGATATCCTATAGGAATTGAAAAAATTCTGGATCTCCTAATGAAAATTAAATTGAGGAGCCCCATTGTGACATTCCAAGATGGGATCCAGATTAACAGTCCAAACTCTTTGCGAGCCCTCACCTAGAATGGGGTTCATGTTAGTGTTTGAATGGTTTGTTAAAAGGAGACATCAAAATAGTGAGACTAGTAGTTCCTCTGGGATCAAAAGATGCAATAGGTGTATAATCCTAAGAATTATTATATGTGGCCTCCTTGTAAAATTCTACCAGAGTATTAGAGGGACCACTATTGGCTCTCATCCGAGACTTATCTAACACAAGTTTTTTTTCATTTCAAATTAGGAGTGTAAAAATATGATTTTACAGAGGCCAACACATCATCTATTTTAGAAAATGGATCTTTGAAAACAATTCCATTAGGATCAAGAGACATTAATAGAGCCACAAACATCCTCTCTAGTTTTCCATATAGCAATTGGATAGATTACCCTTCACCTCACATCTCTCACAGGAGAGATTCCTCTGATATTACTCCACTTAATTTTTAAAAACCATAAAATCATTATAAAAAATAGTCATTTTTTATAATCAACATCAATTTGGATATTATAAGTGTTAGTGGAGAGGGAAATTTTATCAATCAATGTAAATCTAAGATCAATCTCCACCAACGTTCTGGAATATTTTCCAAACCAAACAACCCAAGTTTCCTTATTGTGATGTATATGAGTCCCAAATTCCATGATTATATCATGAAAAATCATTGAATGACCATGGTACCAATTAAGTTTGTTCAAATGAATCCATAACTAGGAAAAGTAATTCCTTACACATGATGCATTGATGTCTATGGACAATTTATGAAGGTGAATCCATCCATGTTTTAGGGATAGAGATACGAATCTATATTCTTAAATTTAAAATGTATGAGTGGGAAAAATAAAATGAAATAAACAATGACAAATTAACAATCATAGGAGCCCCATAAAAAAGATCATCCTCGCCAAATAATCAAACCTCTAGGACTTCTCACTTTTTGGTAGGAAAAGACATGAAATCAAGGAATTTTTACCCAATCTAATTCTCTCCGAAAGGGCTTCAGGATTAGCCTCAACATTGGATGATGACCCCTTTAGTAGAATCCTTAGAGAACATATGTTAATGAAAGATAAAAACAGGGGTGTTAGAGAAGGTCCAACCCTCGAAGTCAGGATGTTAGGGAAGAACATTATATTTAAAATTCCATTTGTGACCGTCGATAAATCATAAAACTTGGGTTTATCTTTTGTATATCTGGGTTTCTAGAGGGGAAACATGACACATCAACCTACACACCCTTATTCACCGTAATTAAACATTTAGACCTAGAATACTCATCATCCCGCACACTTCCAACATCACAGTTAACACCATTGATCTGAGGGTTACGATCCTACACAACCTTGAATTTGGAATTGTGTACATAAGGTTCTTACATAGAGTAAAATGACCAATATGACCTTATAATGGAGTCACAATGCTGAAAACAACCTTCATCTAGATGGAATACATCGCTTAGATCCTGATCTATATGCAAATTCAATTTCTTCACCATGAAATTAATTTGAATGATTGGAAAGATGAGAGCTACCCCTGGAGCATAGCAATCCTTCATTCAAAGCCAATCCTCATTCTCCATCCACGATCATAGAACCCCAAAATGAGGAATAAAAATCAATTAAACAATTAAAAAATAATAATATAGTAATTATTTTTTAGAGTAAATATAAATAAATGTAATTAAAAATGTTTACATAAATACGATTTGGAAATAATTAATATGATAAACAAATTTTCTTTATGAACTCGACCTATTTGATATATAATAATTAATAAATTTCTATGTTAAATTGATATATTTTAATTTTTAAAAGTCGTAGTAATGAATATTTTAAAAATTGATAGTAATGATATTTTATAAAAATAATATTTAATTTAATTACTTAAAAATAATAATTTTTTTTACAAATACTAAAAATTATAATATAGACGAATTGTTTACAAATTTATCATATAAGGTCTTATTTACATCACATATGTTAAAATTAAGTAATTTTAATATTGATGTATTGTTATCATAGTTGCGATTAATATTGGTTAACTAAGGGTTGAAAAAATTGATAAGTTTTAAAAAAATATGAAAAAATTCCAAAATATATTTTATATAAGATTAAATACTTATATATCATTATATTCGAATCAATATTTTTTTGGATGTATTTGGATTTATATTGTATTTATTAAAAATTAATTTTTTTGGTAATTCAAATAGCGTCGCTCAACTAAATTCTAAAATGGAACTTCCTCCATAATTTCCCCACATCACCTTGAGCATTATATCTGGAAAAAACAATGAATTTTTTTCTCCACATCTCTAGAGACTGTATAAGGGTTATATAATTCCCAAAATACTTTATCTAGAGACCTTTAGAGGAGATATGAAGGATCCATTTCGAAGAAGATGTAATCGATCCATCCAATCACTCTCTTTTTCTACTCGTATATATCTTCTCAAAATATATGATAAATATCATAAAATAAGTAATTATTCATACCTAATATTCTAAAAAATAATTATGATTATGAACATATCATTATATATCCCATTTCCAATATAAAAATAAATGAATGTATCGCTGGTGTGTACGTATGACCTACCGTCTCCGCGTAGTGATACAATTTATTTTTTATAACCATATTTTATGAGTAAGAATTATGAAATGTTTAATTTTTATATGTGATATTTATGACATAATAATACATCTGGAATGAGAATATCATACCTTCCTTCTTACCACCCAATCTTTTTCAAAATGAAAACGTCGCACATGCATACCTTTGGATTACCATCTCCACGATACAATGTGATTATGTTTTCATATATATTCGTCATGGATGGTCATAGGGATAAAAATTATTAATATATATAATTTATAAAAAATAAATATTACTATATAATAAAAATATATCAATTAATTTTCATTCATTTAATATGATAATAAAATGGAAACATCGTTCATATATACGTACATCCTACCATCTAGATGAATGATGTAGTTTATTTTCTATATGTAAATTATATATGTCGCTATGAATACTTATATAATGAATATATAGGATATTTATACCATTTTTATCATTCTGGAGATTATGAATTCATGACTAATTTAATAGGACCAATGATAAAAAATCAATGCATGTACGAAAATTAAAGTCGTTAATAGATGAAACATAACATTTACAAGGAATTGATAATAATATATTAATATAATGTCATAAGTAAATTGTATAGGTTATTATATATATGAATATGGTTATGTTATATATTAATAATAAACCCATATTTATGTAAAGTAGGTTTTAATTTATATGATAGAGGTAAAATATTTTTTTCTCACTATTATTTTTGTCGGACACATGCATTAGACACACCTCATTTATTTCATGTGGTGTATATACTGTACTTAAATTTATTTCAAGAGTATTATTATGATATTTATTTGTATTTACATATCCGTTTTATTATCTATTTTTCATGTGGTTGACGGTTTAAAAGTTTCGAAATCGATAAGGTAATTTGGTCTCAACTTTTGTTGTTTGAGACACAAGTTATATTTTGAACCTATATTCATTTACTATGTGTATATACTTCCCATTGAAATTATTTATCATGAATATCCTTGTTTTCATGATATTATAATATTCATGTAATGTTATTCTCTTTTTGGTTGGAAATTTATGTTTCTTTAGAACAATTTTTTCTATTTTTTTTAAATTTGTTCTAAATGATATTTTAGGAAAAGGACATCAATGATTTTTAAAATGGATATCAATGTTTCCATTATAATTTTTATTGGTTTTTTTCAAAGGATAATTTTATTAAAGATGTTATGCTTTAAAATGTTTTTATTTCACAAAATTTAAAGGATATTTTCCTCAATAGTTATTTCAAGTGAGCTTTCAAAATTATTCTCCACGTAATATAATATTACATGATGTTACATATGATTACTAGGGAAAAAAACTGTTGACACCATTCACTTCCATTCAATGAATGGTTATTGCTTTTTATGGTATGATATTTTTAAAACATATTTTCTTTTTATGAGTTATGTCATGATGATGTGTTTAGAAAACCCATTTATTTTTTTAGGTTCTGATATGATGAATGATTTATGGTATAGTGGCCCACATATGTAAGGTTTTCATTATGTGATGGATGTGAACTATATTTTCATCAAATTAATTGAGTAATTATTTATATCTCTTGAGATAGATAAGACTGAAATTAGAATGATAACCAGTTATGTAATTCATGACTCATATGGGAGTAAAATTAGCTCAGTAATATAGGGTTAGAATGAAGATTGAACTAAGTTTTATAACGGAATTTTTCCTCAATGATGGTACTTGTAGTGATAATTCACAAATATAAAAATGATTTTATTTGATTATATTTTTCCATAATTTTATTTTTATCTTATATACTTATGGAATATGTTTTGAGATTAATTATAACCAACAATGTTTAATCAGATGCCATTATATCATTATTCTTTGATATGAAGGATATAACTTCAAATGTTTTGTTTGAGTTATTATTTGATATGATTATGATTTGATTGATATATCATTATTTACCTGTACTAATAACAAGATCTCACAATTTGAATTTGTTTAATTTCCTTAGTAAATAAGAGAGGCTGTAGGTCGGAATACAAAAGGGATATATCATTTTGGTAAACATTAAAAATATTTAATCAGAATAAAAGTTTTCTTTCTATGTTACCATAGAATCTAAAATAATATGGTTGTTCGGGGTGTTCTTTCATAATGCGTGAAATATTATGAAAAAATGAGGTAGTTTCTATGTTATTTGAGCATGATTTGTTATAGTATTTTCATTCACCAAGGTAAAAACCCCTTAATTTTAGCCCACTTGAGATATTTTGTATTGAAACCATCATTATTTTACCTATGTCTGGGTTATAATTGATTAGTCCAAGGATTTTATTATAATTCAATTCTATAATTTATTTATATAGTCCCCTTAAAATATATAATTTCTAGAAATCATTGAACATTATATTTCCCATAAATATCCATATCTTTTATCATTGATTTGATTATTTCTTAAACCATATACCATTTTTACATACAGTGATTACATTGAATGTTATTTTATATCTGGGGAAATATTATTAAATCCTCATCATTTACAATATGTGGATATTCATTAAGGAAATTTTTTCATGATTTAAATCAATTATTGGATATATAAGGAACGCCTTTGATCGATATGACATAGGTGGGGCCAGATTATAAAACCCTCATGATGCAAGAGTAGTCTCATGGGAAGAGTTAGTGGGATAGAATTAGTGGGGATTTTACCATTTATGTTATAAATTTTAGTGTGAATGTTTTTTTACAGTAATAGTTCAATGTACCTAGGAAACATGGAATCCAATAGAAATTTATCACCTTTATTTTGATTCAGTTATTATTTTTCATGATATTTAGAAATGAAAATATCTAGGATATATTTCATTTTTTCATTATTGATTAAATGAAGTGGTTTTTAGTTGTTTACCTTTATAAATTATTTATACCTTTCTTGTTATTTTAAATGTCACGTGTGTTCATTTATTTAAATTTCCATATTGTTTATGCAATCCCTCTTATTTTTTTGATTCCATGGCATGTGTGTTCATCTATATACCATGATATATTGATTATTTTCCATGATTGATAACTTCTTCTATTGTACATAACCCTAGATTAGAAATTGAACTCACCCTTATTTTGTTTCCCTTCCTATGAAATCCAATATGAGTACATTGAATGACATGAAATGAATCTATAAATAGAGTAATGTTCTCCATGAATAAAAAAAATGATGTTTTGATTAGTGTATTTATTTTTAATAAAAGGATCATATATATATCTTGTTTACCAAGACTATTAAACTTGTTTTTAACTTTGGGATTCGATTCCTTGTAATCCTCCCAATGTAATGGTAGTTGACACCATATTTAGGTTTTTGGGATCATGGAACTATAGTTGGTATCAGAATAAGATTATTATCAACCATTGGAACTAGATTTATGAAAAACATATAATAAAGAACATATCCCAATGGTATAATTTACGGATATGTTTAGAAGAGCATCCTAATTTTTTTGTTAGATATAGATTATTTTTTTTAACTAGGAATACATCATTATTTGGATACTAAAAATAGACATGGTTCTAGAATAGATGTACCTAGGGTAACAACTCAGAAAAGGTGCATTAGACATGACTCGACTGTAACATTGTATACAACAATGAGCCTTATAATGCACCTGGTTTGACACTCTAGGGGGATATGATTAAGATGATTCAAAATTTCATTAAAAATCATTATAAAGGATTTTAATAGATAAAAATATTGAATGTCATAGGTTAAAACATTGTCTAGGGAAGGAACTTTGTTGAAATAAAATGTACGGTGTATTTATGTATTGAGGTTGTATTGAAATCCATAGTAAAAAAGTTTATTTAGTGATTAACCTTATTTCAAGTATTTATATCATATTTATTTTGTAAATCTTATTAATATTGGTTAGAAAAAGTAATACATGTATTACTGGTGAAAACCCATTAAATTATTCAAGGTGGTGGGGATTGAACCCATGAGTGAAGAATGATAACTTTTTCACACCATCCACTGATCAATGTGATGTCTAGGTCTGTGCAAAAATATTTTTATTTGAACAATTAGATGAATAAATATTATTGACACACCATTAGTATTAGTTTTTAGGTTGAGAGATTAATTTATTAAACTTATTGGTTTTGTGAAATAGTTTGAAACCAATATAAAAACTTTTTTTAGTGATCTTATGATCAATAGAAATAAAATTTTAGTGCTGTAGGCATAGAAACTGATTTTTGGAAATTCCTTTCTTTAAGAAAAGGGATATATGTAAAATTTATTTAATAATAAAAAAGGATGAAATAATATTTATAGAAATATATTCAATAAGTATATTTTATTATATTTTAGGCATTAAATTAATTCCCCAACTTTAGAAAAATGGTCTTAATAAAAATATTATAATAATACCTTCATTTTTATTGAACATAAGATATTTTAAATTAGAATATATTTATGGATTTGAGGCCATCATCTTTTCATTGATCATTGAACTATTTGTGGTCAATGAATTCAATAATTCTTATAAATACTTATTCATTTCCATCATGTACATATCAACACTTTCTACTAATGACCACCTACTTAGATACCTTGTTATATGTTATTCCATGTGACATTTAAATGTCCAATTATATTTTATTAAGAGGGTATTTTATTAAATCTTCTCATTATGTTGGATTTCAGAAAATTATATTGAAAATATCAAACCCTAGATTTATAATATTCAGTTTAAATTTTGAGGACACAATTTATTAAATGTTGGGATAATATAACACCAATAAAATTATAAAATGTTTACATTTATTCGATAACATGTATGACATAGAACAATAAACCTAGAATGGAATATAAAATCTCTAGAAAAAATGGTATATTTCAAATTTTCTTTAAATTAAATATACTATATTGCTTTTAACGGACATAATTATATGTTTTACTACATCGAGTGCAACATATAATTTCATTGATATATTTTGTTACATGCAAGAATGAGTTGAACCGAACAACAATATGTGTTTAAAATATTATTATTTTATATAATATGATATAACCTATCCATTAAATTTGAATTTATCAATTGTAATAACTAATATATGAATATATATTATTCAATTCATTATTTAACAATTAATTATGAATGAATATAAATACCTATTGAATATAAATGGGGTATTTTTATAAAAATACTTATTATGCACCGAAGGTGTTTTATCATAATTCATTAAATTAATTAATATTAATAAATTATATAATTGAAATATATATATTATACATTCAATAAAATATTTTCTATCTTCATCCAATATATCTTATAGGAATTAGATAAGAATAAATCTTGTTTTATGCTTAAGAATTGTATTTTTAAAAAATAAATTTTTTTTATGTCTCTTAATGTTGGACCTATTATTGATTTGAATTTTAAGAAAATTATAAATTTAAACTATATAATGTATATTTATTTTTTAATGAGAACATCAAAATTATCTTTCAGTGATTTTTTATATATATCTATGAAGATTCATTTTTTTATTAATAGTTAAAAATACATACAATTTAATTGAAAAATGACTTTTCATAACAGTAATTTATAATGAAAATTTTTATTTAAATTTTTATTTAAAATTAAATTAATACAATTTTAAAAAAATAAATCCAATTTAGTTTATTATAATCAATTTATTATGGAAATTTAATATGAGAACATTTCAATCATTTGATTATTTTCACTTTAAAATATGCTTTGTCATCCCATCTACGGGGTAAATTTTAAATTAATTGAGGCCAATTTTGAGATTATTATTTGAAAAACAATATTACATATTTTGAATCATCATAATTTATAATTTATAATTAGTTCACCATGGTTTTTCCCAAAAATATTATTTTTGTTAATTAAAATTAATTACATTGATTAAGAGGAAAACTATCTTAACATAACACTAACCCATAAAACTGAGTGCCAAAATAAAATATAAAATTATCAAAAATCCATTTTGTAGATATTTTTATAAAATATCATCCATTACAACTAATTTGTACCATTATTGGATCCACATGACCTAGGAAAAACATGGGTTAAATTTCATCGTTTTGAAATTTACAAGAATACCACTCTCTCCACTATAGAGTTGAACTCACCCTCCCCCTTATATTTAAATTTCATTCCCTTTCTCTAGTCCAAATACTTCCCATATAAGAAAAAAATCCCCAATACTTATTCCAGAACATTCATACTATGTTGAATGAAAACTCAGGATGTATTTTCATATAAACCAAAATGAGTTACCTGAAAAAGTGGTTACATTCTCCAATGATCACTTTTGTTTCATTTAAATCCACAAAACATAGATTATTTTTATATAATGATTATATAATTACATAATTATTTTAATTATACTGATATGTTATTATTATATAATTTTTACCTATAATTATATAAATATCCATCAAATGCGATACACAACCCTTATTGTGTATAATGCAGATTACCGCCTCAGGAACCGATGTCATTCATTCATTTACCATTATTCATGGTTGAAAAAATTACGTATTTTTAGTTTTCATATGATATATATAGTATTTATACTTTACTAATTCATATATAAATTTTTATATTACCTTAACTTCATGCCTTCAATTTTTTCGGAATACGATAACATCATTTGTGGTTGTGTGGACTACAACATAATAATTTCAATGTGATTAACATACAGTTAACATGTAATATATTATGAAAAGTTTTAATAAAAATTTGTGATATATATGATATAAATATTATAATTTAATATATATATATATAAATATAATTTACATTAAATTCTTTTAAATATGACAATAAAATGGATGTATCATTCATGCGTACATACAATCTACCATATCCATGAATAGTGCATTCTAGTTCCTATCTACAAATATTATGGATTATTAAAAATAAATACATAATAAATATATATAATAATTAAATATTGGTTTAAATTTTGTATATAGTGAAATCATGATCCATTTAAGATTAAGAAAAAAACAAGTCAAATCATTATTGATAAACAAATCAGTTTCTACCCGAAACAATGAAAATAAGAAATGATCGTTAATGGAAAGTTAATAAAATATTATAAAAGAATAATATATGATATAATAAATATTATTATGGTTCTATTATAATTTAAAACATTCTTAAAATCATTAATGAATAAATCAAAGTCCATTCACCCAAAAGGAAACACAAGGTAAGAGATTCATGTCTCCCTTTTTCTTCCACGAGGCATACAAAATATTGATCAATTATTAATTTTTTTTGATTATATTATAACACTATTTTATTTTATATCATTAATAAATTTATATTATTGGTATTTAGATTTTTATTTGTTGTTATTTATTTCATGGGTATTATAATTCAATTGTTACCAAGTAGAAATAATATTTTATAATTCAACTCCTTTTTATTGTATTATATTACATCTTCATTGTCGTTAATATTCTATGATTTTGTGTATAAGTAAATTGAATATATATTAATGTATTTACACTTATTTTATGCGAATTTATATTTTTTATACATAATCAATAAGTTTATTAATTCTCATATCAACATTATGATCAATTTAAGGGTTGATTTTATAATCGTATTTTGATCGAGAATTCCTATTAATGAAATTAAATTAATGGAATTAGTATGATGATTTTTCGATAAAACCATTAATTTTATTCTAATATATTTATTCATGAACTTTATCATGTAACAATACAATTTTAAACACATTGGTACACAAAATGTTTTAGAAAATGTATTTAAATAAAACATGAATTCACTTCCCTTTTAAGTCGGAGAACCTGTTTTCTTATAAAAGCCATATTTTCTAAAAATGTTTTCAAAAATGTTTTTGACCATTAAATTATTTTTTATAAAACTAATTTTACAATATTTTTCCTTTAACATGTATTTCCAAAGGAATCAACTTTTCTCATTCTGAGCAAATCACTTTTATTTACTTTTTACCTTGTAAAATGAAAGGTCTTTTTACCTTGTATATAATGTATGGAATTAATTATTTACATATCACAGAGGATTTATTTTAATATTTAAAAGAATAATTACTAAATAATGTTTTTATTAAAATTGAATATAAAATAAAAATATTATCAAAATGTTTGTTTTCCTCAATAATGTTTTAAAAATATATTTTTAAATTTTTTAAATTCATCAACAAAATATCATTTATTTAAATATACACATTAAATTTTGTATTAATTCTATCCTTATTATTTCTATGGATGGTTTAAGTATATTATTCCCAGAATAGTAAGTACATTCATTGCATGAATCATTTTTATAGTCCCCAAGAAAAATTCAATTTCTTGTAATCATTGAATATTAAATTTTGTAAAAATATACATATAATTTTTCATGGAAAATATTATTGCCTAAATCATATCCCATTTATCACATATGGTGTTTAACCAGATTGTTATTCAAAATCATAGGAAATATTGATAAATTCAAATAATTTACACAATGTGGATATTTTATAAGGCACATTATTATTGAATTTAATGAAACATTTTATATATTATGATTTATTTGCACAAGTGTGATTGTACTGGGACCTAGTCATTAATAGACCCCTGATGAATCAGTAGACCTATGGGATAAGTCACTTGGCTATCCTTAGTTGTTTTTTAAAATTGTATGTTTTAAAATTTCATTTTAAAGCACTATACATGAAATGTACCATGTATATAGGAAACATGGAGTCAAATAATAAATCATCTCATTAATTTTGATTTAGTTATTATTATCCATGATATTTTCACGATAAAAAGAATATTTTGAGGCATTTAATTCTCTTAAAATTTATTAAATGTACGGGTTTTCAGTTATCTACCTTCCCATATTAATTATTCATTATCTAGTAATTTTTAATTCAATATGTGTTCAGTTATTTAACATTCTACATTCTATATTCAAATTAATTAATTAAAATTTTCATTGACTTAAACATTATTGAGAATTTCATTTCACAATTATTTTGTTTCTTTTCCATAGGATTCCATGAAGTTTACAATGAATGTTCTTCAATGATATTCTAGATGGAATAAACTTATCCTTGAATGAAATAATTATGTTTTAATTAGTGTGTTCATTTATTATACATGACTCATGTCTGTATCGGGTATACCAAGACTAATAAAATCATTGGTCTTTTAGGATTTTATTTCATGTAATCATGTCAATGTAATGGTGGTTTACACTAGCTGTGGGCTATAGGGGTTGGGGTGCTACACTATAACTCCCTAATCTATAACATGTGATGGTTTATGCACGTAACTGATCTTCTATAAAGTGTGGAAGATTTCACTTACCTTGTCTAATAGACATATTTGAGCTAACTAGTGTTCCACCTCCCCAACACGACTTATTATCAATAAAGGTCCCACGAATTTCGAAGATATCTTGCCTCCCCAAACAAATATCCATAATTCACATAAAAGTGAAACAAATTTAAACACATGGTCTATATAATTGAATTCTAAGGGTATCCTTATTCAATCCACATAACTCTTATGATTTCTATGTGAAATTCTCACACACTCCTAGATGAACTTCATCTTTTCAATGGTAGCTCACACCAACTCATGGACCGTAAGTGCTGACTCTTGTGGGTTAGTTCTACAAGTGTCGACCTACATGGTTGCCCATATAATATCTCTAATGGTGCTTTGCAAGTTGTGGAATGGTAGTTTTTTCTATATGAATACTCTACCAAAGATATTTTATCATAAAAAATATGCCCAAATTCCAAAAAGGAGGCCTGCAACATGTCTTATAGGACCTGGATAATTCACTTTGTATGGTTAATAGTATGGGTTTGAAATGATATACTCAAGTGAGATATAGTTCCAAAATTCTTTGGTAGTGCCTTCCATAACTTTTATCTGAAACATGCATCACAGTCAGACATGATTATTGATGGATACCCATGGAGTTAGAATATCTCATAAACATAGAGTCATCCCATGATATCTTAAGAACTATTCCCTTGATTAGCTATGATGTCAGATGACTTGGTGAGTTGGTGTACAATATCATAGATGGAATCCTGGTCGGAAGACATATGTGATACTCCCTTCATTATGTCAATGGATATCCTACCCCACTTATACTATAGAATCACAATTGATTTAACTAAACCTGTCAGAACATGGCTCTCATCCATCACCTTATGACATGTAAGGAATTTAGAGACAAACTCTACTGCTCCATTATTCATCCCTATCCACTAAAACTAATGTCTGGGGTCCTAGAACAAATTTTCCACACCACAACGTACCACTAAAGGATATATATTATACTCTCTCCAAACCTCCTCTCTTTATAGAAGTTGTACCATCATGCATCCTCTGAAAATAATGACATGATCCCCACCTTCAAAAAATCCATCAGGAGAATTTATAGTGGATATTTGAGTACATTTGGTCTCACACTTGATATTCACAAGCTATGATTACCAGAATCTGAATAGAATAGAAGGGGTAATAACCGTTGATTAGTGGTAAAATAATTCATCTCCATTTACTATGGATAATGGCTTTTAGAAAAACCTCTCAGATACCTCATTCAAAAATTTGAAACAAGATCTACTGGTCAAATAACCTACTACCTCGTTCCCCTTCCCATGGGTATAGTCAATATCATTTTCATAATTGGGGATGAACTGTAAACATGAAATCCATCTCAAGTTATGATCCTTCTAGGATAAGATATATTTGTAACTCTTGTGATCAAAATAGATGATAAATCGATCGACCACCAAGTAGTGTCACCCCATATTTAGTATGAGTAAAACCAGTTCAGACTCAATATTGTGGGTAACATATTTTTTATCAAGTGGTCTCAATAGAATAGAATCCTATAAAATCAAAAAACACATCTACATTAAAACACTTCCATGTTTAGTCCTTGATAAATCAAAAAAACTTCATACTTGATACCTCATATTTAAATCTCACTATGGGAGTGATTTTCAATATCTACCTCGACTCCTGAAAATCAAGCTGGCACTTTTTATCCCATATAAATGGAATCCCTTTTTAGGTTAACATAATGACCTGAATAATATGTCGAAAATTAAACAACCACATGATACTCTCCTAGCTATGCTTCCACGTCTACTGCCCTGCAGATTCATATGTCACTATCATATCCTCTTACTGAAAAATTTTAAAAGCCCAAGTCTCTGAGACTGGCGCCCGTTCCCTGCTTTCCCACTGTTAACATTCACTGGCTGTATCTATTCATCCCAAGAACATTAAACAAAAAAGGTTCTTTCTAGAATGAAAGCATATGTAAGAATACATAGAGTAATATTGCTGGCTTGGATGTACATTAAGCACACCTCACTCAGAAGTTCAATCCCTAAGGCTTTGATCGTATCGTATTCAGTGAGTACTAGAAATGATGGGTACACCTTGATGAATACTCAACTAATGACATGTCATCCTGACAAAGAATTAGAAGTTCTAGAGAACTCTCAGCCACCTCTTTCAGCCAGTCCTCAGCCGTCTATGAGTCGGGCTTGCCTTAGAACCTGAGGGGTATCTGATGCTGAAACACGTGTATGGCACTAAGCCTACATGTGTCCTCTACTTGTATCACTGATTATAACTGCTGACCAACAGGTTGTGATATAGCTGGCATACTACCCAAAGGTACTATCTTGAGCAATGTTCCATGTACCGAAGCCTTATTACTATCAGACCTTCCTCATGGTCACTCACTAATAAATACTATTATCTAAGACCACAGTCTACTATACTGGTGTCTCAAATATATGGAAAACTCTTGAAATTGCCTCTAGCTAGCCCTCAGCTATGTGGGAAACTGTCTCACCTCAAAAACTCATAGGCCTCTACTACTAGAACTCATGAAATGGGCTTAGTCGGTGTGCACTGTCGGCCAGTTTGGCTGGTGGTATCTACTGACCAACGAGTGGCGGTGTTGCTGGTACACCACCCGAAGGTGCCAACACAGTAAGAGGGCCCTACACCAGAGCCTCGTCACTTAGTGGGATGTTAGTGCATACAACTCTCAAGGCTCTAGATAGTCATTCACAGGGAGGCATCCTAAAAGAAATAGATGAGACACAATCAAATGATTAAACCTAGTGAGCTCACCTGGATGAGCTGACTTAAAGAAAACTTTTGAAAACACACACGCAATCAGTGTTTTCATGCACGAAGTTGGAAATCAGTAGTCAGGGTACGATTGTATGGATATGTAGGCCACCGCACCAACACTAGACTCCCTGAATTGAAAACCAAAATCACTAAACATAACACTATTGCTTCACAAAAAATATCAGAGTCCAATGTTCTGCTGTAGAACTGACTCCTCTGATACCAATTTTTCACGACCCATCCCCCAGGGCATGTTCCATGACTACCCCAAGCCTTCCTTTCATAGGCCAGGGTCTAGAGACTAGCACTAAAGGTGTAAATCCCTAAAACTGGGAAGGAATTGCCTTTATAAAGTGTAAATACACACAAAAGAGTACAAGCTATAAGTAAAATACTAAGAAAAACTGAATAAAAAGGAGTGCTGAAAAGTAAAAGGGGCTGGAAATACAAGCCCAATAAGAAAGTACAAGTAAAAATTAGAAACAATAAAAACTGAAGAAAAGGTAAATCATCTACTGGGTCGTCCTCCGAGGATTCCTACATGAAGGTTAGGTACTGATAGCCTCCTCATCAATCCATGTCCATCAGTCTCTTCCATGTACCGACTCATCGTAAGGTCCACCTTCAGGTACCATCCAGTCTTGCTACTCTGATCCTCAGTCTGCACTGTTCTTCGTCTGCAACCTACACAATGAGGTGTGGGCATAACTCATGCATGGGTGAGTATAATAATACTCAGTAGGGATCCCGAGACCCTCAAGTTATCACAAAATACAACAAGGATAAACCAAAAAGTATTAAATCAATAGATAACCTCACATAGGCATATGCCCATACATATACCTATGTTACCAAGTATTCCATTTCAATCATGAGGAAAAACACAAAGTAACTAACTCATCTCAACAACGATTTTCATTCACATTGTCGTAACCACGACTGCAAGAGAACTCCTCCACTATCAAGTACAGTGGGCCTTCCTCCAACATCCGGGTGCTTCCTACTAACCTTGGACTACTTAGGTAATCCTTCTGTCAAGTACCGTGGGTCGGCCGCTCTCACACAGAGGTGCTCCCCACTGTGGGTCTGCTGCCAACTACCATGCGTTCCCCCTAATATCCAGAAAAGGTACTCCTCCTGTTGAGTACCGTAGGTTTTCCACCATCTACCAGGCACTCCTATGCCATGGGTCTGCCACCAACTACCAGGTGTTCCCCACTAGGATAGTCGAATCACTCTGAGTCAAATCGGTTAAGCAACTGCCAGGTCTCATCTAGATACTAGGTCTCCGTAATCCACTCGCTCATCTCTTGGAGGGTCTGCTCCACAATCTACAGGTCAATACTCTAACTGCCACAAAGTCCCACATAGAAGTATCTAAAATTACTGCCTCGTCATAGGGGTCTCAACGCAACAGACGACACGTCGATGAGATTCCTGGTATGTGAGTTATTAGCCTTTTAGTCCTGGGGGGCCCAGTTGGATTTGTGTACAATCCAACCTTACAACATATCAAATATACCCCGAACTCTAGTGGGGTATTCTCAAAGGGACTATCATGTTAATAGAATACATGTGCCGCTAACGGTTCATCAAACGGACGTCCGGTGCCAAGGATATGGCCAAAGAATGTAAAGGGGTCATTAATGGGCACAGGTCAGGTCCGACCGGGTTCGACCGACTCGGCCCAACCTAGTCTGGGGCGACTAGGTTTGACCCACTAGGTCTGACCCAGACCGTTGGGCGGGTCAGCCTTCCAGGTTCAGCCCGGTCCCCTGGTCCCGACTCAGTGGACTGCGGGGGAGGTTCGGCCCTGAGGTCTCCGCGTAGGCGAATCTACCTGGAGGCTAGGGCTGGTTTTGCCGGTACATCGCGGGGCGTGAATCGAGTAGATCTGACCAAATGGCCGTGTAGGTTTGGATAGGGGAGCCCTGAGGGAGGTTGAGGGCCAGCTCGGGAGGCCAGCGCGGCTTGGCAGGGCAGGCCGGCGTTGCGGCTGGGCAGGCCGGGTGATGAACTGAGCATGCCAGCGGGGTGGCTGGGCAAGCCGGCTAGGCATCCAGGAAGGAGCCGGGCATGCCGAAAGGTGGATGGGAGGGCACCGGGCATGGAACACTGGGTGCAGCAGGGCGGCCGGGAGGGAGTCAGGTAGGCCGCGCGGGGCGCGGGCATTCCGCGGGTAGGCGGGCAGGAGGGCCAGCGTTGTTCGGCCAGGAACACCAGTGTGCCTCGGGGGGAAGCACGGTTCACGGAGGCCTCGAGTATCGAGGCCTTTGTCGTTGCCGCCTTCTTCACCTCGTTCTCGCTTTGAAGAACACCACAAAAAAAGAAAAATAGACGATGGATGTCGATCCATGGTAGGTTGGCCCGCATTCTCCGTGTTTAAGGTGGTATCAATTTTTTCATCAATAAAAGAAGATAAAAAAAAATTAATTACATCACATTGATCAATCCCTTTCATTAGATGATGAGAAGAAGAAAATAAAATCTTCAACATGAAATAATCTCCTACCTTTCTCATAGTTCGTCGATGAAGTCGCGAGGGAGAAGACGAATCATTGGGAAAAGACAGACTTTGGTGCCGTGGGCATTTTAATCGATCATCGGTTTGTGCGCCGTCTTGTCGTAGTAATTGACGACCTACGTCGGAGGAAGTCTTGAGGAATAAAGTAAAAGTTCAGGTTGTGCTTCATCAAGAGAGAGTCCTTTTTCGGGAGAACACATTCTTCGTTGGAGAGCATAATCTTCCATGTGTTGGGCATCACATCACTTAACCATCGCTATGTCGCTTGGTGAAACTGTCCCAAGTCCTCCTCCTAGGCTTCATATATATAAGATAGGGGTAGAGGTTGGAAACGATCATTAGAATTAATAGTAGTTTTTTTATTAGAAACCTTCCTAAATTCCAATGATGCTATTACTTAATTTAAAAAGTTGCAAGCCAATTAATTTATGTTGGTACAATAATGCAGTGTGTTGGAATGATTAATGGTATGTGCATTGGAACAATTAAGGTAGAGTAGGTGTAGAGGCTCCCCCTCATTAATTGTGGGAGTTGAGGGTTTCTTCCAATTAAAGGGGTGTTACAACCAGGGTGGTCCCCACCACTATAACCTTTCATGGGAGGTTATGGTTTGGGTGGTCCCCACCACCTTAACCTCTCATGGTAGGTTAATGTCCGGTGTTCCCCACTTCCAACTTATACTAGGAGGTTTTGTTCTGGTGGAACCCACCAGAAATATCCACATGGAAGCTCAAAATAAAATAAAAGGAAGTTTATTTTATTTTATAAATTCCACGAAAAACCCAAAATCTATCATTCACCCTCTACCAACTATTATCAAGGTGAATGTTTCCTTGAGAGAATACTGGATCTTCGAGTTCAACGGTGCCCTCAAATTTCAATTCCGAGCACCTGTTCAAAATTATAAAATGCCGCTCGCGCGTTTACTGAACGTACCCGAAAAAAAGTCCAGAAAAATATTATCAGTCACCCTCGACCCACTCAGGCTGAGTTTAGGCTCTGCCTAGGTGAAACACACCCCAAAGAACCCAACGGTACTCTCAAATTTTTAATCCGAGTTATCATTTAGATGTTATGAATTTTACAATAAAATAATTGTCACATAAATATTTTATTTTCTACCAAAGACTAACTTTATCTTGTGGCCCGCGCTTACCATTATTAGTATCTTCTTAATAAAATCATACCCTCAGAAGTTTAGCAGTGGTATCAGATTTTTAATCAGAGTTACCTTTTGTGAGTTATAAGTAGTTGAAAAATAAAATAATTTATTTAATTATTTTATTTACGATTATGCTATTTTTTGGGATCTCTTACAGGAAGTTCACGCCGACTAATCTTATGTCACGACTATCGTAAACCCACCATCATGAGCACAACAATGCCCTCATATTTCTGATCTGAGTAACCATTTTTGTGTTATTCATCTTTTTCAGGAAAAAAACTTAAGCGTGTTAACTTAAGCTTAACAAAACTTAGAAGGATCATTCCGGGCACTCTGGGCCTCAGAATCGTGCCCCGTTAGATTTCACGGACTCGTAAAATTCTTATATATTTAAAAACATTACATGGAAATTCATGGTATTTAAACCATTAGGTATTTTTTTAAAGTATTATTGATATTCTTTTAGATAATAAGTAAATTATTTCCCTTGTTTTCCCTTACATTGCCTTATGCCCACCCATTACTTTAATGAATGTCCCTAGGTTATGATAAAATGTAATTGGACATATGTCGAACCTATTATGAATCCATTCAAGAATATTAGAAGATGGTTTTCATGTCTTCATGTATTATTAATCTTATATAAATGACACTAAACAATAAAATATCATATTTTTTATACAATAAAATTTAATGTTTATGTGATAAAAACATGGTATTACATAGTCAAATATATAATTTGTGATAATATCCTATTGAAATAATTTATAAAATTCCGATAATAGACTACCATACTAAGGAATCATTGAAACTACATCACGTTTTCTGGTGGCTCCCAAGATAAAACTACCTTGATCTTGGGAGGTTCCACTAACACTCAATCTATTGAGAAAAAGTATCATAGAAATTGTACCACATGTATCTAGAATGGAAACTTTGTTAAATTCTTTTAAATATGGTTATCACTAAGTACATTTAGAACAATACTCATGTGTATTACGTACTCCTACTCGGATATTGAGTATACAAGGAAATAATCAGTGATGACAACCATAAAATGCTTTGTGAAAGGAAGAAAGACACTCTTCATGAGTCCCATGAAAACTGTTGAGGAATTATTTAGGCCAAAAATACTCACTATGTACCCATAGTGACCACACCAACATCTAAAATCCATCTTTGGTATATCAAATTTTTTTCCTCAAACTAGTGAAAAAAATGATGTCTGCCTTTAAGAACTATTGTAACCCTCTTAGCTAATAATTGAGTTAATTAATCCTCAGTGGTGAATACTTGTTCTTCATAGTCACCTAGTTTAGGAACCGATAATCCATGCATAACCTCAAGATCAGGTTTTCCTTTATTAAAAAAATTTGGTATTCCCATTGTGAAACACTATGTCTAACAAATACCTTACCTTGCAAGTCCTCCAAGTGCTCCCTCAGCAAGAAAGGCTCCACATGATCCATCTGATATAATTAAGTAGATAACATTTTTTTTCTTGAGGTCTAGTTGAATTAATAATTCTATATATTGGTAGGGAGGTAAACATGGAACATCATTAGGAAAGACTTACTCATACTTCTCCATCATTGTAGGAAATTGGAAAATCCTAACATCCACTACACCAACAGTAATTCTATCCTACTAATGAGTAATTAGATATAGCCTCTTATAAATGAGTATATCCTTCACTATGTGGGTTTAATTGTCATGATAAAAATGATAACATAGACCAATGACTATCGAAACACCACATAATCCACATAAAAGTCAATTTGGGAATGAACATTAGATAAATACTTCATACCTATGTTGACGTCGTAATGCCTTTTTTCTATTAAAAAGTGATTGAAACTAAAACATTATCTTCCAAGATTCGTGTGACACTATAGAAACAAGTGTATGATCGCTAAGTCATCTCTAGCAGGTCTTTCCAAGCCTAAGGGTCGATCAAGGGGCTTAAACAAAATCTATATGTCTCAACCCATATAGGTGGAAATACAGAAATGACTGCCACCCAATTTTTTCTATACATCATATAAGTTTTAAAAGACATAGATCATACCTCATATCATTATTGGAGCCTCTAGGTCATTATCCTCAACTGATTATAGCTTCCCCCACCCCTATCCTCCATCTTCCAAAGCCCCGACTAGTCCTATTGAAGGCAGTGGTGGTAATAAGTAGAAGCGTCCACCACCTCCAACTGCTCTCCCAAATCATTATCCACATCCTATTCCTTACATACCTATCTCCTCCTCCTATATTATCAACATCAAAAACCCATCAACGATGTTTCTATATTCCATATGGAGGGTATTAAAATGTTGTACAAGATGCCTCCTACATTATCTGGGGTACTAGTGTGGCCCTCTGTTGTAAATATTTTCCAGGATGAGGAGACACATACCATGGTTTACAATGGTGGGATACCATGTAAAGAGAATTTGGTAGGAGGGAGCCAACATTAGTCTCAATGAACTCGATGGGAGAACTGTTTTTATAGGGGTCATATTAAGTAGGATCTATAATGAAGAGGATAGAAAGAAATTGAAGATAGTAAGTGAAAATAAGGTGGGGATGTGGTTTTTAGAACATAATCAAATTATATGAACAAAAATTATGATAATAATACCTGATTAAAAATAGGCAATAAATCAAGTGAAAATTATCCTGATCCATAAAAATATAACATAGGGATATGGATATGGCATATACATATGAATAAACAATCATTTCTTATGTTATATATAATTTCCAAGACTATCAACGCATATTGAATAGAGTCCCTGAGTTGATTGGGTTCACTCATTAATTCCTCACACACAATATCATGATATATAAAGAATTTTTCATTAACATATAGAGATGTATAATTATAATAATCATTTCACATAATAAAAATTCTATACATATGTGTTCTATATAAAAAAAATAATTCCATGATAACATAATTAATTCTTTTGGATAAAATTGGTTTCATAAATATTTACAAAAATATATAATCATAAGTCATAAGGTGAAATAAATTGGATGAAATAAATATATCATATACCAAGTTAATCAAATGAAAAATGTAGTGGATGATGACATAGATGAATGTAGTTTACAAGAACATTATAAAATCACTCTGTAATGTAATATGAAACCGCATTAAATTTAATGAACTTAAAATAAAAAAATAATTAATAAATATATTATAATAAGAAATAATTGGTAAAAACAAAGAAAACATGTATAGGGAGATTCAAAAATAACAAAATATATAAACATGGTAAAATTATCTAATGTGGGAAGGGTTAAATAAGATTATTATATTCACACATTAGTAATGAGAGTATAAGTTAGTAGAAAATGACTTGTTGAAAAAGAATTAAAATTATTCCATCAAATCCTTTTTATATTAATTCATAGACAATATAGATCTACCTTATATCACTATTTATATACATAAAAGGATATTAATAGAACAATATATAGAATACAAATATGGATTGGAAATATTCTCAACTAAAAATATGAGATAAGATTATTATCACATACAAAAATCAATTTAGGTAAATTATGAATTAAGGGGAAGTGAAATTGGAAAAATAATTTTAAAACCACAAAAAGTATGATTCAATAAACTATATAAGTATATAGTGAGAAATTACATATAATTATCCATGATGTGAATTCATTCGTCAACAAAATTTATTGGATATTATATTGGTATATAAATCCATTCTACTTTTAACTCTTCCAAGTCCATGCCCTTTGTATTAGATAAACAAATATTTATTTTTATATTCCTTGAGTTACATGAAATTTATGATAAATTAACTTCATGGGTATTATATACAGTGAATAATATTAATAGTCTTGAATATATAATCTATCATAATGAAATTACCATTGAGATGAGAAATGATTACATTAGTGTTTCATAAAACAAATGCTTCCTAAAACCCTTTATAATAAATTTTTATTAATTATAAGGATATATAATTTTTTCTAATTTATATTACATTATAATACTAATTTATAATGTTTTATTCCTCATTAAAAAGTAATTATTTTTTAGAATTAACATTCAGGAGAAAACTGTTCTATTTTTCCATACATGTTTTAATTTGTCGGTTTTGTTCCCTTTTTTACATGATCATGGGATCATCACTTAAACAATTGTATGCATGATGTAATAAATCATCATCATATATTTATAGTGTCACATGGACCATTACTCGATCTTATTTTTATGGTTTGTATGGATTATTTAAAAAAAATATTGTTTAATTTCATATCATTAAAAAGAATATATTTCATTAATGAATAATATTTACTGTATATGTATTCCAGAATTATAAAAATAATTTTAATTCATAGTTATCCCATAAAAGTAACATTATTTATGTTTTCATAGTCATTCATTACATAAATGTTAAAATATCATCCATGTTTGTAGTGAAATTTACATAGACAATAATATGTTATTTGGATTAAATTTGAATGAACATGTTCTTCTATAATAACAATATCACCTTTACTGAAGCTAAATGATTTTAAAAATTTTTGTAATATATTAATTTGTAATTAAGATTTTTTTGATGAAGAAAATATAAAATTATGATTAAGGAAAATAAAAAACTTGAATCGAAGACTTGAATAATCTTCTTGAGAGCCAATTGGCAATAATGAGTTTGGGAATAATCATTGTGAAAAAGGATTCCTACACAGGGGATATAAAATTAACAGTTGTAATAAGGGATTGGATTGCAGTTGTTTTTATGGAATTTTGTGGGATGATATGAGTGTAGAAGGTGTCCTTTAATAGTTGAGAGCGGTGGAATTTTTGTAAATACTAATCAATTAATACAAAAGGTAATGTAAATTTCAAGGAGTGTTGATCCAAATTTGAAAAATAACGAATAAATGATAATGATTATTCCAATAATTAAATTATCTATATATTTATATACCTTTTTTGATGTGTAACATTTTATGACATTATCCCTTAACATGTCACTTATACCATATTTTAACCTTTAACATGGTGATTTACTTTTACTTTAGTATGATATTTTATTGACTATAAATGAAATTGTATAAATTAAATAACTTGAAAATAATGAATCAAAATATCAAATCCATTTTATTTTATTCAATTTTTAAAATTTATAAAAGATAATTTTAAATGAAGAAGTGTGTATAACATAAAAACAGTTTAAACAATATATATTTTTAAGACAAAAAATATATATATTCAAACATTTTTACTAAATAATAGTTACAATATGAATTTAAACTTATTTAATTCTATATATAAAAAATTTTAATCATAAAAAATAATTATTTTACAAGATAAATTTAAATTTATTAACAAAAAAGTTAAAAAATGAAAAATGTTTAGTTAAAATATTCAATGATTAATGATAATATAAATAAATCACATACCATTAATTACCTCTTAAATCATTAAATTCTTATATCGAGTATTAATTTAATGAAATAATTATTTTAATTCAGTAATAGTATATAATAAAAAAATATATTTTTTATAAAACAATATTTTTATTATTTTTTCTTGTTATTATATTATTTAATTATATTATTTTTAATTTTTTACCAGCAATTCAAAAATTGTACCTATATGATACATGTACTTTTGATGACTATATATCTAATGGCTATATATCTATTGACCATATGTTGAATTACTGGATTTCCAATAACTATATATATCACAGTCATAAAATAATCATATATATTTTCATACATGCTTCACTAAAATACATTCATCTTAGTTATTTACTTATTCCTATAAATCTATATTATATTTCTATTTTTTTCATTCATTCTATAGTTTTATGTGAGTAATGATTTTTATGTAAAACCTTGATGATAATTATTTCATGTTCGTGTTTTATTTATTCACTTGTGGATTTATCCCTCTTGTACTTTTCTTAATGAGTATTCATATTGTATTAAAATTATTTGTTAATATTTATCTTAAATTTACATATTTTATCTCAATAATATACATAGGATCATATTAGTTTTATGTTAATTGAAAAACATGCTCGCAATCATAAAAATATATTTCATGAAAAATATACAGTAAAATAATAGGTTGTTACGTAGTGTGAGTGATTTGGTTTCTATATTTATTTAGTTACACAATCTTAATTTTCATTATTATAGTTTTATTGAGTTAATATGTGGGGATTAATGTGAATTTATCTGATGATTAATGTATGTTTCTATAATGAGGCAAAATCTCACTCCTTAGTTCAATATTGGTAAACATGTGATTTATATGATGATAGATTTTATGGATGATGTGGATTCCATGATGTTATGATATTAATTTTGATGATATCTCTAAGGATTTAGTTTATTATTTTGAATACTATCATTGATCACCACTAACACGTGGCCTTATTCTAGGCCACATACATTAAAGAGGTCTTGTTTTTAACTAAACTCTGTGATTTTAGATACATGTATTTTGTAATTCTTCATGGGCTTGTGGTGAGTTATGGTGATAGGAGAAATACCATATTCTTGTATTTTATAATAATTATAAATATCTATTTTTTTCGTTTATCTCCATCCATTATGGTTACTCTTTTATAGTTTGTTTCACACTAATTAGTTTCTTCTTCTGTCATTTGTTATTCTAGGGAATTATACTAGGTATATATATGTTAACCCATTAATGGGACCTATTCCCAAACATGTTGTCTCTATTTATATGATGCCCAATTTATATTAGGGATTTGCAATTGTAGATCCATATCTATTAACATAGACAAAATTTTTGGGGGATCATGGTGGTACATGACCGTACCATTTTCGATAAATAAAGTACAAAATTTTCCTTATTTTACGATAGTACACGGTGTCACTTCCAAAAAGTAATTGATATAATGAAACATAGTTTTGATTGTCTAGGGTTGTTGAAAAGTGTTGTTTTATCCTGAATTTGGGTTACATGTTAAGGTTTCCCTTGAGATGTGGTGTTTTATATCTATTATATATATATATATATATATTATTTTCATATAAAGATAAATTTTTCATTTATATTGATATTATTTTATTTTATTTTATTGTGTGTTCTTTTTGATATATTTTATAGGTTTTTATCAGTTACAACCTTCTATGTATGATTATAACATTATAATATTGGATTCCATCTTTGACCTATTAGAGGTGGGATTGAGTTTGAATAATCATCTTATCATAGACTAGGGTGGGTTTTTCTGTATCAAATTATGTCAAAACGACTATAAGAAACCAAAATAAATATTAATTAATTGAAACTGTCTAAATTTTATAAAAAATTATATTAATGAACCCAAAACAAGGTGAACCAAATATAAGTGAAACAAATAAAATTTGACCATATACAAAAAACTCTACAAAGAATGGATTGAACTAAAATGAACATATCTAATTTGATTTGAAAAAATTAAATCAAATGTATATAGTAAGAAGCATATTTCATATAATTGAACATGCATAGTTTGATCATAATTAAACCAAACGAAACTGAACTCACATGACCCAAACTGAACCAAAATGAAATTATTTGACCAAATAAATAATTAAATAAATAGAATAGAATATAGTGGCATATAATTGAGTCAAACCAAACAAAGTAGATATAACATCAACCAAAACATCCCAAATATTCTCAATTAAATTGAACCATAAGTGAGAAAATTGAATATACTCAATCCAATACATGTTAAAATGAACAATAAAAAATTTAATTTTATATACCTAAATGAACATTTCAACAAGAACCCATTAATATAGAGTTGGTGGTTATATAATTATATTTACAAAAAAAATAGGTGACCACATTACACAGGATTCAATAGTTTATTTGGAATAAGTGACTAGTTACTTATATGATCCTTACAATATATTTTGAAACCGAAAAAGCATAATAAAAAGTCATTTAAAATGTCACTATTCAATATAGGATGTACATGGATAATTAATTTTAATATTCGTGGTTCCATTAGGAAAGGGGACAAAATAAAGGCGTTATCTCATACTGTTAATAAGGTTTAGTGTGCGTTAGCTTATATCAAGGAATAAACATGACAAAAATAAAATTTAATTATTAAATAATAATCAATGTGGTTTATATAATTGATATCATGTGCCTAAAATATATTTATTAATATTAATAAAATGAAATTAGAAATTCATAAGTACAATATTAATTTATTTCTTAGTAAAAAAATACATACAGTCATACATCTTAAACATACCATCAATGCCCGTGATAAGACATAATAGATAAATGGGTAAGGAATACATATAATATTATAACTAGTTTGTCTCATGAGATAAACTGATGGATCTTGGAGCTATATATTTTTAAACCCCACCCATCATATAATTATGTACAATTTATCCATCTTATGAATGAATTCATATTACAATACGAAATATCTCAAAAAGAACCACTTGCGTACACATGAATTAGAAATCAATACATGTGCATATTAATGTAATGGGTATATATATTTTCATTATTTCATTAATCAAATAAATTTTATGGATATCTTATTGAATATCGATCCACATACAAATAATTAGTGGTTATTTACAAGGTGGAGGAATGTATCCTTGATAATTTTTCCACTATGTGGAATTATTTTATCATATACTAGTGTTAATAGGTATCAACAATTGCCATGGTTAAAAACTAATCAATTATAAAAAATTATCTATTAGAATAAATCAATATTTTAATGAAATTCAATAGATTTTGAGAGTTGTATAATATAAGGGGATGAGAATTTCAAATTATAAATAAAATCATCAATATTTAAAATAAAAATAGCATCATTATAATTGGAAATATAAGGGTGTATTAACCCCTTTATCACTTTCACCATTTAGAAAAACACATAATACTAGATTTCAGAGAGAAATGGTGAATGAGTTTGAAATTGTATTATATTTAAGACACTTGTCAAATCATCATAATAGGGAAAATAATATTAAATCCATGATCAATTGTTTTTAATTGACTTTACTAGGAGGATGTGTTGGTATTTATATAAAATAAGAGGGAATTGTTTATTAATTACTAAATATTAGTCTTGGATACTAGGTTATGGGAAGAAATAAAACCATTACCCTTATCATGTTTATAATCCATGGTATTTATTATTATGCTATTTTTTACTCTTATATGAATAATAACTATATCAATTATATTTTACATTATTTGGCCTAGAGAAAATATTTATTCATAATTATTTATTTGATTTATTATAATATAATTTTGGATTTAAAATCATTATTATATGTATGGAGAATTAATTTTTTTATTTAAAATTTATTATTTTAATTATTTATCATAATTTTTTGTATAAAAAAGCTTTATATTATTTGTTACATCCTTTTTAGTCAATATGATGTAATAATACCTATCCAATATTCAAACATTGTTTTATAGTTTAAAAATATTTTTAATTTTCAAAAAAATATAAGAAAATTGCACTTTGTCTAATTTAAACATGATGATTCTAGACATGTCATCATTTTTATGAATATAATTTATCTTATATATTAAAATTAATTTCAAAATAAGGCCCCTTGTGTATTTCAAAACTATACATTTGGTGCCACAAATTTTAAAACTTCTCTTTAATAAATTTTCTTTTTCATATAAGTAATTGGTGGGTAATTCTATTACTATTGTTTATCAATATACATTTTTTATAATTTTTAATTATATTATTACTGAATGATTTTATGTATTTTATTATATAGTAATATATATAATGGTGAAATTATTGTTATAGCTGTGAGGAAAGAATTTTAATATTCCGATAGCCAGATTCCAAACAATTATATTTCATTAGAATCATTACACATTATGTATACACTTTTTCTGTGCAACATAAAATAATCTATTTAATTATCCTAGTTCTTATACCTTGTAAATTCCATTTCGTACTATTTTATATATATTTGAAATGCATATCGTATAATTTAATTTACATTTAGAGTATGATATAACCATGTTTATGATTATTTTTCTTCATAATATTTCTATTGGTTATGTGGTACCTGAATAAAATGTTACAATGAATGTTATATTTTAGTATTTTTAATACTATTATGATTAAATAATATAATTTTTATTGTGTAATATTTTTTTTTCTGAAGTATTTCTTTATAATAATTGAATCATGGGTCTTATATTCCCCCAAAATAATTTCATCACTAATATTTATGGAATATATTATTCAATAAATAAATATAGTCAATTCCTCATCTAAATATCCTAGGATCCGAAAATTAATTCTTTATGTTTTTATTCTAGAAGTTCTTTTTATCTAGCAGAGTAGTTAGATCATGCAATAGTTGTACACTAGTATCAAAAATAATGATAGTCCATTTATTTTATGTAACATTAGGATCCAAATGAGTTTACTCAATAGTGAGTGTGTGCATTGGTCCTGAAATACATTTCATTAACGAGGAGACATGGAATATGTTTTACAATTTAAAAATTTTGGGAGGTATTATTAAATGTCAATCCAAAACTCAGATTCACTATAAATTTTAAAATCGGAAAATATTTCATGGAATCCCAATCCATTTTTAACAGAACATTATAACTCTCTTGCATGGTGATACCTTCTAGTTGATGCAATCTATTATATAAAATTGAAATTCCTTACATTTTTTTATACATAGAACATATATTATCTTTGATACTTCTTATTATAAAACTAAATGGAATGTATTTTCTCAATTGTATCATCAATGAGTTCTGGAACTAATAAATTCATTTCCCAATCATTATTCGAGTAGGTTTTGGTAATATTTTTTTTCATATACATAGCTTTGTTTTGTAGAACAAGAATCATTTAATTGATGTTTTTATTGTATAAATATCCCCCCAATGGTAGATATATGCCCCATGTTAATTTAATGTAAAATAATTGTGACATCGACATATATTCTAGTGTTTATATGGTCAATTCCAACTTCACATCACTTTGAGTATTTAATGTGCTTCTCATGTTTATAGTGGTGATTAAATCATCTAAAATTCACATCTATTATATAGATGATACATGGGTGTTCATGATCTAATATAATTAATTTTGGCTCACTGTGATGCCACAAAACATTATAATTATAGAGTTGTGAGTGATACTCAAGGGGAAGATCTTACCTATTTGAGAGAAAATGTGTACATGATGAAAAATAATCCATAATTAACATTATGTATTTATTCGTCCGATGAGTCTTGTGACATCAAGTAACAAATACCGTTGTGATATTATCCCACTCAAGAATTAGTATATGGATGGGTTATATCAAACCATTAGGATGTTTTCCCTCATTATTTAATTGTTGGAATGATAGAAATCATGATCGATAGTATGTAATTTTAGCATCATCTTATACCAATAGAAATGTTCTTCTACACCCATATACATCTTTGTGGTACACAGGTGTATAAATAACTTTAAACTATGAGAATCATCCAGAAACTCCCTCATCAACATAGGTACAATTGGGACACATAACATGTTTCTACAAATCCGTAAACTATTTTCAAATTAAATTTTATCTAATTCCTAAAATATATGGATTATATTATCTTTTGTAAATGAATATCATATTTTGGGGATTATTTATCTTCTAGAGTAAATATGATTGGCTTTGACGTGGCCTAACCCATCAGTGCCTCCCTAAGTTCTCTGGAAAGCTGAGTATGCCACCCCGTGCCTACATCCAAGAGGCTATGGGATAGTGATAGTATCGAGTAGGCCAATCACACAATATGGGTGGCCTTATAGAATATCAAACTAAAACATGCACATATCTATAATAGAAAAAATTACCATTAACTCCAGAAATTTGTATATATATAAAAAAATGAACTAAATTTAAAAAATTCTTGAAACACCAATATATGAACAATTCCACATATGTGATCCCCAATGAACTGCACATATGAAATGTATTTGAATCCATTGGTAACAAGAATTTTGGTGGCTCGTCAACATTGAAATAAATCCTAGATCAATCCCTATATTCAATAGTCACCAACACCATCTAGAACAACTAGGCCCAACAATGCATCACTATACGTCTCTATGGGTTTTCTTCAAATAAGACAGAGTAGTACTGCATTCTCTAGAACCATCTCTAAAACCTATATTATATGCACAGACACATCACCTGCAAGAATATGGTCCATGATGGGGTGAGATTAAATATACATAGTAGGATTCCTTAAATACAAATTGGAATAATAAGATATAAGCTATATCAAAACTCCTAGTATTGGAGGGTAACATTGGGGAAGACTAGAAATTATACTAATAAGGTCAACAAGTAGAATCCATACGAATGTAAATAAAGACTCAATCTACTCAACACAATTCAATTAATATTTTATCTAATGATCTATAAGGGATGATTCATTTATAAAAAATCCATCTCTGATTGATTCCAATAGCCACATAGTACATCAAAAATGAAAGGAAACCAAGGGTTGCTGATGGAATCACATGTCAGGAACCATATTCTCTTATTAACATCATCAAATACAAAAAAAAAATTCAATATCCATAAAATATGATTTATTATTTGTTTAATTATTCATGATAATCTATGGATTACCACAACTTATCGTCCATAATTTCCACATCATTTTAAGTAAAAAATTATAAGGGAACTATAACCTTGACCATGTATAGACATCAATTAAGGGGATATAAAAACATATTAATATAACTACAAATATATGAAAAAACCCATTTAATGATAATGATGAAATGCAGAAGACCCTTATATCACAAAATTATTATTATTATTATATAAGGGTTAATCGATTCCCTAAATAGAGGAAATTATTCCACAAGTATATGGGGGAATACTAACCCTACCTATAACCAACTCTATAAATAGTGGATACTACACCCTAGGTATGTGTGTGGGGGGAGATATTGAAAAAATCATTAAAGGGGTGTATGGATCTCACCCTATATATTCTCTTAGACGAGAGTGTAATAAAAAATTATATAAAGTGGATCCAACACCCTATGTAGGAATGGGGAATACTGATCCAAAATAAATTACTATGGGGGATCCACACCATCACATGAACACATTTCAAGGTGACTATAATCCTAAATAATTCTTTGAAATACATGAATATTCCTTATTTTTATCCCAATACATATAAAGAATCATGTTTAATAAATATTATATATCTCAACTCTGATGTTGAAGAGCGACACACCATCATGTATTTTTTGGGGAAATTATTTGCGTGTAATAATTAGGTGTAAATCTCTAATTATAAGGAAAATAAATCTAGAAGACCCTCTATAGATTGAAAGAATACATAAAATATACTTAGCGACATAATGAATATGTCCTGTCAGTTTCATTTTAGTCACATATTTCTATCTTTCATGGAATACTAGAGTCCTCTAATATGAATTACACCCCATGGTTTAAGATTTAGGAATATCCTTATCTCACTACGATTTACAACAATCTTATTGAATCTGATAGTCACAGAAATAAACATATTCTACTATGGATATGAAATATATTCTATAAATATGTATCCTTGGGAATAAACGTATACCCATGTTATGATATGTATTCTAGATATGGAATGTATTCAAACTGTACAACATGTCTTTGGGTCTCAAATCAACCTCCCTACAAGTAGTCTTAATTAATAATGCATGAAATGTGATGGATACGACCACCCAAACACCCAGTTCCACAATTAATGTGGTTCAAAAAAGTGTTATTAAAAATAATAAATTTTGTAGATGTATTTTTAACAAAATTTCTAAATCATTTTGATTTTTATATTACCAATGAAAAAAATTCCCCCAATAACACCGTATAATTCCATCTAAGTCTAATGGTTAATAATTATTATGATATTTTAAACACAGTAACACTATCTTGAATTCAATATAACATACCTAAATCAAAATACACATAAAAACTGATCAATGATCTCCCTACATGTCGACCACTATCCCCTTTTTCAAATAACATCTCTAATTATTATAGTTTGACTGAATATATATTCATACAAAAATATTTTCGTTATGACATAGGAAAAAATGATTTTTAAAACATGAGTGGAAAAAATGAATTGGGAAAGATAAAGAACTATATCCATTTTGAATACAAGACCTTAAAATATTGTACAAAAACTCATATAACCTTAGTGTTGGTGATGAGATGTTTTAGAGAAAAACAAATGATGAATATTTATGAAAAATATGAATGAGAATAATCACACCAATTATAATCAATATATATTTGGATAATATCTAAATAATGATTACAATGTTTACATACAGTAGAAAAAATCCAAAATAATCAAAGGTTATCATCAAAATATAATAGAGGATTTCGAAAAATTAATTAAAATGAAGAAGAGATAAATATTCTAAAGGAATAATCACTACTTAATAGAGGTCTACATATTAATACAATCAGTGTTCAGTTCAATGGTTCAATTCATTATTACCACTGATTCTAATCATGGATGGAATTGAGGATTTCTCCTCACCCAACAAATATATTTCATTTTCTAGAAAATGATATGTTCAGAGTCCTTCTACATTACTCTTTGGTTTCTTGATGAAAATATTATTTAACGCATTATAGGCTCCATTACCCTGATTAAATGACGAAATTAATAAGGATTTTAAAACCATTTAGACAATAAAAAATATTAATAAATTTCAGAAAATGTTGCTACCTCATTGAACCACCATGAAGCCTTAAATAAGAGAAGATATTACATCACCCATATGGTAAATCCCATATTATATAAAAAGTTACAGTGTCATAATTTACATGTAAGATTCAATTTATATGATATTTCTTCCCTTTCCTTCTTGTTATTATTTATTTAATTAATAAATAAAAATATCCCTTAAAATCCAGTGATCTTATAAACTCACTAAAACAAATCCTAGAGGTAAGTCGTAGATCTAGTGATCAATGGATCCATCTAAAATTTTTTATGTGGTCATCTGTTACGATAAATTTACAATTTTACCCATGGGGTGACCTTACGTCTATGAAAATGAATGTCAATATATGTCTCAACTAGGAAAAACTTGGCCACTAACTCCTCTCCAACATTAAATTATTATTTCCTTAAAAAGTAACAAACTATGGATACTAAAAAAGAATGATAACAAATTTTTTTTTTCAGAAAACCACCGACCTTCAAATTATCATTATTTATCTTTGGATTCCTAATATTTAAATGATACTTGTACACAATTTCCATGGATGGTTACATCTTCCTTTATAACTTTTTTTATCAGATCCATTTGATCTTGATGTAATAATAAATGTATAATCTATTTAGGGTCCTTTTCCACATGCTTCACCCAAAACCAATCTCATAAAAAGTTCACATTACCAAATGGAGAGGTGTTTATAGAAAATTCAATAGTATCCATCAAATATAGCTTTTTAAGAAGGACATATTCAATGGTTCTGCATCACTCCACATATTTTAATGTAATCTTAGTTTTTTTTCAGATGAAAATAATCAATTTACTATGTCATCCACCACTAATGTCATTCACATGGATTTCATTATTAAACATGAACGAATTGAATTAATTAATATCCTCTATACCCTCTAAATTCTGATCATCGTCTTCTATGTACATGTAATATTCACCCATGTTACTTTTTGCAACACAAATGCATCATGAGACTTCTGTTTTAACCTATTTACAGATAAACCTAGTAATCCTCCATCTATTCCTTAATCTCAAATAGGTTTTTATCTACTATCATAGATATCATTTCCTTATTCTAATCAAACATTCAAAAAATAAAATAACAAGAATGTTGATAACATCACCAACCTCATCATAATATTAAACAACAAACAAGTTCTTATTGGGTGGCTTAATACACCACAACTTGAAGAAGATAGTCCTGGCCATTAATTTGAACCAACATAGTTGGATATCAAACTTAGGATAACATTGTATAATATAGAGAAAAAAATAGAACCTCCGGAGAGAACCTCCCCCCATTAAACAAATAGAATTTCCATTTTATGGTATCTCACACAATTGATCCACTAGGAAAAACACAATGCGGGGAAAACTCCACTGAAGATATCAATCCTGATATTTAGAAAAAACATAAAAACAAACCAATATCCATAGGGTTTGTGGTGGATGTGCTCCACAACATTGAAGAAACAATATAGTTCTATCATCATAGAACATATAGTCACCCAAAATCACTATTTCAATATCACTAATATGGGCCTCTATTATACATGTTTAAAGTGGGGCTACCAGCTTCGATCGAGTATGAGAATTTTCTCCCTCTACACAAATTATTCAAAAAAATTGATGCTAACTACTCATGTTCCTTATATATCATTGAGACACAAATTCATTTGTAATATATGTTATCCACCAAAACACTACTATTTTACTCTCATCTTATCTGTAATAATGGTTTCAAATTATTCAATGGTTACCCAAAATTCCCTGAAACTAAAACAAAGGTGATTAATGTTGTAACACCCCAGGTAAATAAAGAATATGACATTTTCATATTTATCCATATTTTTTAATAAATTATTAATATTACTTTAAAGGGTATGCTATGCTCGATGGAGTACCCAACACGCAACAACGAGTTTCTTGGGAATCTTACGTTGCACTCTAATAATAAAATAATATTATTTTAAATGGTAGTTAACATGTAACCATTGTATTGGAAGGAACGGATAGAAATAAGTAAAATATGATTATATATGTTTTTAAATGTTTTTACATTTATCCAATAAAAGATAAAGACATAAAATACGGAAAGAATTCAATTTTAGGCGTATATGCCCTAGTTTTCACTAAAGGTTCACTTATCGCCTTTTGATGGAGAACCGTCATTAAATATAGTTTTGTTCACTCTTATACATCATTTTGGACCAAATAAATCTCTTCTTAAGAATTGGGACATCAAAATTTACTTTGTGTAAATTTTTGGTATCTTTCTGATAAAGTTCATTTTTTAATGAATAGTGTAAAATGTTGTATTTTAATTTAAAACCTCTTTTTAATCTAATTTATTTATATGATTAGATTATATTTTGAATTGGTTTTAAAGTGAAATTAGAATATATTTTTACCATTAAATCCAATAGTGGTCATTGTAATTAATTTTACTTTGAAATCAGACTTAAACTAGTGTCAATCTTTTGATACATATTGTTTCATAAAAACACGATATTTGCTCTGACAGCGGGAATTAATTATTAAATTAATTAATGTGACTTATATGATTTGAATTTTGTAAAATGGACTTCATTTTTGAATTTGGAGTATCAAATATAGCTTAGGCTGAATTTTTGGGATATTTCTGAAAAACATCAATTTTTGATGAATAGTGAAACCACTAAGTGGTACTTATAAAAACTGATTTTTTCCATTTAAATGAAATTTTTCCATCTTTGTGTTTTGAATTTCAAAAATCCGACATAAATTGTTGTCATTAAGAAGTAAAATGTGGTTCAAATGGATAAAAATAATTTTTTGGTGAATAGTAACTTATTAAGTTTTTAATCGCGATTAGTGGTAATTAGTGTGGTTTAAGGTAAAAATAATGTTTTAATAATATAAAATGACCTAGACACATGTCCTAACCTCATTGGATGTGTCATGGCCGACCAACACAACACATGGGACAACTTGGTGACCCCATGAAGCCACTTTTGTTGGAAAATGACATTAATATCTTTTTATTTAAAGTGTATGTAAAAATGAGACAAACATGAAATGTTTTACTAAAACAATTTTAACATGGGGTAATACAAGTCAGATTTTTGACTATAAATACTCATTGGAAATCTAAAAAGATTTCCTACATCATAGTATTTTTTGTTATAATTTTTAGACATTAAATAAATTAAATTATTTATGATATCATGATGATGCAGTGATGACCTCATTATTTAACGATTTAAATAGAAATGGAAGTAGCGTTCATGCGTACGTACGACTTACCGTCTCCATGAACGGTACATTTCATTTATTATATCACAATGTTATGTAATATTATAAGTACATATATATAATGGATTTATATGTAATATGTTACATAAAAATTATGGATATCATTCTGGAATTATAACATATATATATCTCTCTCATTTTGTTTTATTCCCATTAATATGACAAAAAATGAAAGTAACGTTCATGCGTACGTATGGCCTACCGTCTCCATGAACGGTGATTTTCGTTTTTTTATCTCCAAATGATATGGAATAGAATGAAATGAATATTTATTGGATATATATATGATATTTTAATCATTAATACTTTTATGGAAATTATTTACTTATAACTACATGGGCAATCTTTTTTCAAACAAGTTCATTTTTTACTCATGTACCAAACATCGGTAAAACTTTTGATATGAACTAACATTATTAAAAAATTATTATAAAATTATAATATGTGATATGAACTGAATAATAATATCTAAAGGAGTTACTTAGGAAATTATTAATTGACCAAAGTTTATTATTCAGGAATATAAAGAAACGAACAAGACAAGTTGGACTTGAGGTAAGGAATCTTACTCCTCTCTTTCTTTTTAAGTACACTCTTTAATGTCATTCCCTCTAAAGCTCATCATTATTGTTATTGGGATGTTATTTTATATTAAACTTACTGTAATTATTATGTTCATGTGATGAGATACCCTATTCTCTCTCATCAATCCATTTTGGAAGTTTTGAGTGGCGTCGTTAGGCAGCCAAATTTTTGTAAGAGATCTAACCTCTCTCTTTCTTTTTAAGTACTCTCCTTTATGTCACTTCTTTTAAGCTCCACTTTGTTATGTTGGGGCATGTTATTTTATATTCCTATTTATATAAACTTTAATTTAAGATGATGAGATACCCTATTTGATCTCATCAATCCATTTTTGTAAGTTTTATGTGGCGCCATTAGGCTGCCGAGTTTTCGTAAGGGATTTTTCATCTCACTTTTATTCCCATGAGATTTATGCTACATTTTCCACAATTTCCATTGAGTGGTGTATGTACTTCCCATTATTCTACTCTTTGTGTAATATACTTTCGTTTATGAGTATTTATATCAATGATTTATTGTCCTTTTTTCATGGGGTGTATGTTTTGAAAGATACCCAAGTCGGTAAGGGAACCTTTCACCCTCCTCTTTTTTAAAAGACTTCTTTTGTTGTGTCTTTTAATTTACATATTGTTATGTTGGGATATGTTCTCATATATCTTTATTGATGTAAATTTTATGTCCAAGTGATGAGATGCACTTTTTATCTCTCATCAACTCATTTTGATGTGACGCCGTTAGGCTGTCAAGGGAACTTCTTAACCCAATTACGATTTCTTTGGGTTCAACATGTAGTTATTGAATATGTAATCCTTTGAATATGTGTGAATGTCATCTGTTTATTTTACACATAATATCCACTTATATTTGGTGTATTCTTTTGTCACACATAATTATGTAATTGATTTATCCTTAAACCAAGGATACCGTCTTTGTATGGGACTTCATCTGAATCTCCTTTCATTGAGGCATATTTTGTTTTATACACAACCTTATTTTGTATGGTGTATAAACCCCTTTTACTTTTACGTTTATTCAAAAGGAATATTTTTATACAAAGCATTTGCTAAACGACAAAAGGGAATGATTTTGTCGTATGTATGCGGTGACAACGACTTCTCCGCCGCCGTGACCATTATTTGAGTTTCGGCTTCCTCTATAAGCCATACCATTTTTAAAAGAAAAATAAATACCATGTTTTACTTTTCTTTTATTTTGGTATTGAAAATGGATTTCATAATGTTTTTATATCAATGTCTTGTATTGATATCTTGTGATTGAAAGGTGGAAATGTTATGTTTCCTTTATGCATGTTTTATGTGACACGATTATGTTGAGGTTCTTGGGCATTATTATGAAGACGGGTGGTTCAGTGATAAACAAAGGCCATGTGAGCCCAATATAGCTCTCCAATACATTGGGTAACGCGAAGGAGTGAAACGTTAAGGTTTCTCTGAAGAGATTTAGGGAATATACTGTGATGGGTATTCCAAACGTAACCAAGAGGGTTACTCCCTACGTAAGAATGTTATGAATGCCTCAAGTTACTTTTATGTCTTATGACTTCTATGATTTATTCATGATTTGATGAGGTATGTTAAAGTGCCTATGTTTTATGGGTAAAGTATGATTTCATTCTTATGTATATATGAACTCATGTTTCCTTTCCATATTTTTATAACCCTTACTGAGGTTTTTATGATCATCCCATGTTTTTGAAATTTTTTCACAGGCCAAGGGAAAGGTACATGATATGATGATAGTGTCAAGGAAGTGTCATGAAATAATCCATGTTTTATTGTAAATATGTTTCCATTGATGGGAATGAAGAATACTATCTTTATGTAACCACTTTTTTTAAATGTGGAATGTAATGCAAGTTTCATGATCAAATTCTCTAAAACTGTAAACGTAAAATGATCCTCAACGTGTAATCTTGTAATAACTCAAGATAAAATAAGGTTTAAGGCTAGGGCCTTATAGTTGGTATCAAAGGTCGGTTTAGATAACTTTAGAGGTTAGGGTATTCTCTAAGCATAATTGACAGTACCATAATGGTTAGGATTTCAGAAAGAGTCCTAGTTTTAGATAAAGTGAATGAGTAAGTGTATCTTAGTGTTTACCTTACTCATTAGTACATGATGGTTTTGTTGATATAATCACACTTACATTTCTGTTTTTAGAGAATGGATGTATCTAGAAGGCACCAAAGAGACAAAAGGTTTGAAGGAAACTGTGGTGGTTCTATGATTAAGATACTAGATAAAATGGGGGATTCAATGAGGAAACTAGTGGTTGTTCTAAACCAACTATCAATGAGTCATGATCAACCACATGAACCTTGGTATGATCTTTAATGAATCATGTACAAGATGACCAATCCATGTGGAAGTTCAGGTAATAATTATAAAGGTAACCATTAGAGTTTATATGATCTTTACTTTTGAGGTAATTATGGGTTATTATATGATATGCTGAAAAATGAAAGGCATGAGATAAACATGAGGTTAAAATATGTTATGATGATTTTTGATGATTTTATCTCTTTTTGGGGAATGATTTAAGAATTATATAGTTTTGTAAAAAGGAAAACACGCAGACCATGTGACAACCCATCGCGTCGAACAAAGCTGTGGGAATCGAACCCACAACCAAAGTGCGATTGGTATTTATTGCCTACCACTGGACTACGTGAAGTCCCTGGTTAGTTTGACCGATTCTTTTTAGTTAGATGATTTTATGAATTATGAGTAAGTTTATTTTGGGTTATTTATGAAAATTATTAACCTATCATGGAGGATATATGATTAGGTTAATTAATTTTCAATATGAGACTTTAGGAGCAACTGATGTTGTTTGGAGATAAATGTTACGATTTAACATGGAAGACTATGTGACTAAATCCTTCAAATATTTGGATTTCAATCTTAGATTGTTTTACTTTGAATAATTTTATGGACAAATTAGTTATCGAATGGTCCTCATTGTACTTTGGGTTTTGTTGGACAAATTTTGGGATTAAGAATAGATTTTCTTTTTATAAAGGGTTATCCTTTTCTGGATTATCTGATCTTGTAGTAACCTTTTTGGTTTTAGTTTTGGTTAAGGTTTGAAGACATGGGAAATGTATAGTTCTTTTTTGTGGATTAGATGCTCCTCTAGAAGTTGTTTATAGTACTCTTAATGCGAACAAGTCTTCCTAAATACTCGTCTTTTGGAGAAAATATGAGTCTGTGTGAGAAATCTAGTAAAAGTTGAAAGTCAACATGACACGTAAGTATGTTTCCTTATGTTTTATTTAAGCTCAAAAATAAATTCCTCAATAAAAAGTAACTTAAAACAAAAATGTTGTCTATTAACTTTTCCTACTGGGGAACCCAACACTGTTTAACCCATCACAAGTTTGTGATTTTCTTATTGTAAACTTTCTCCTAAACATGTTTTCTATCACTCTCCATCAGAACATGACCCTATGATTTCTCCTCCATGTCCATGTTTTCCTACATGGAATCCTAGTATGGGTTAACTCGGGTGACCTCTATACCTATCTTTCTTTATTTTAAAGTGATTGTTTTACTGACTCTTGTTCCGATGTGGGATTTTCAAGGATGTTTACATGCTCAATTTTAAAAATTACGAGGACGCAATTCCCAAAAGGGGAGAAGGATGTAACACCCTAGGTAAATAAAGAATATGACATTTTCATATTTATCCATATTTTTGAATAATGTATTAATATGAATTTAAAGTGGACGCTATGCTCGATGGCGTACCCAACACGCAACAATGAGTTTCTTGGGAATCTTACGTTGCACTCTAATAATAAAATAATATTATTTTAAATAGTAGTTAACATGTAACCATTGTATTGGCGGGAATGGATAGAAATAACTAAAATATGATTATATATGTTTTTATATGTTTCTACATTTATCCAATAAAATATTAAGGCATAAAATACAGAGAGAATTCAATTTTAGGCGTATATGCCCTAGTTTTCACTAAAGGTTCACTTATCACCTTTTGATGGAGAACCATCATTAAATATAGTTTTGTTCACTCTTATACATCCTTTTGGACCAAGTAAATCTCTTCTTATGAATTGGGACATCAAAATTTACATTGTGTAAATTTATGGTATCTTTCTGATAAAGTTCATTTTTTAATGAATAGTGTAAAATGTTGTATTTTAATTCAAAACCTCTTTTTAATATAATTTATTTATATGATTAGATTATCTTTTTAATTTGTTTTAAAGTGAAATTAGAATATATTTTTACCATTAAATCCAATAGTGGTCGTTGGAATTAATTTCAATTTGAAATCAGACTTAAACTAGTGTCAATCTTTTGATACATATTGTTTCATAAAAACACGCTATTTTCTCTGACAGTGGGAATTAATTATTAAATTAATTAATGTGACTTATATGATTTGAATTTTGTAAAATAGACTTCATTTTTTAATTTGGAGTACCAAATATATCTTAGGGTGAATTTTTGGGATATTTTTGAAAAACTTCAATTTTTGATGAATAGTGAAACCACTAAGTGGTACTTATAAAAACTGATTTTTTCTGTTTAAATGAAATTTTGCAATCTTTGTGTTTTGAATTTCAAAAATCCGACATACATGGTTGTCATTAAGAAGTTAAATGTCGTTCAATGGGATAAAAATAATTTTTTGGTGAATAGTAACTTATTAAGTTTTTAATCGAGATTAGTGGTAATTTGTGTAGTTTAAGGTAAAAATAATGCTTTAATAATATAAAATGATCTAGAAACATGTCCTAACCTCATTGGATGTGTCATGGACGACCAAGAAAACCCATGGGTCAACTTGGGGACCCTATGAAGCCACTTTGGTTGGAAAATGACATTAATATCTTTTTATTTAAAGTTAAAGTAAAAATGAGACAAACATGAAATGTTTTACTAAAACAATTTTAACATTAGGTTATACAAGTCAGATTTTTGACTATAAATACTCATTGGACATATAAAAAAATTTCCTACATCATAGTATTTTTTATATAATTTTTAGACATTAAATAAATTAAATTATTTATGACATCATGATGATGCAGCGATGACCTAATTATTTAACGATTTTAATAAAATGGAAAGATAATGTAATATCTAAGACCTACACATGTCCAAGACCTATTGTATGAGTGGATTTAGAACCCATATCACCTTATCCTCGAAACCCAACAATGTGGGACCTCTTAAATCTGAATACCATTTTAAAATAAAGTGACTTTTATTTACCTTCCAAGAGTGCCCCTCCTCTCCTCTTATAAAAGGCCTCCAACTCTACCTCCATACCCACACTTCCAAAGCCTTTATCTCTGCCAAACTCTGCCCATTTTGTCTCTACACTTCTCTCTATTACTCCTTGAATCCTCACTTTGGGCAGAAGTCTTCCCAAGGACGCCTTTGAGCTCAAACCAAAGGGAGTTATCTGATTTTAAGGTAATGTCTTCACTTGAGTCCTTTTGTTTTATTTTGCTTCTCCAACCCCATAAACTCTTTTTATTCATTTCTTTTGCAACAAATACAGTATAATCAATATACTAGGATGTTTTTATAATAAGGATTCTAGCTACACTTTCACACACCTACATCTAATGGTTAAAGAACATACTGTTTCCGTGGATGGTGAATTTCGGCCTCCCGAAACGATGATTGTTCAACATTATTTTAACACCTTCAAAGGTGGCCATTAAGATGACACTATATTTATATGTGATATATAATATGTTCTTGTTTTCCTTAAGTTTCTGTATTTTTCATTTTGGGCATACCTTTATGGTTTCCATAATGGGTAAACGCGATATCTTCATTTAAGGAAGTGCGGACTACCGCCCCCTCAAAGTGATTTGATTCGTTAATACCATATGTGGTACGTATAAAGGATATATTTAATAATATTATATATGATACCATACTGGAATTAAAATACTATTATGTATCATTATGTCATAATTTCATTAAATATGAAATAGAAATGGAAGTATCTTTCATGCGTACGTACGGCTTACCGTCTCCACGAACGGTACATTTCATTTATTATCTCAAAATGTTATGTAATATTATATGTACATATATATAATGGATATATATGTAATATATTACATAAAAATTATGGATATAATTCTGTAATTATAACATATATATATCATTCTCATTTTGTTTAATTCTATTAATATGACAAAAAATGAAAGTAGCGTTTATGCGTATGTACGGCCTACCGTCTCCATGAACAGTGCTTTTCGTTTTTTATCTCCAAATGATATGGAATAGTATTAAATGAATATTTACTGGATATATATGATATTTTAATCATTAATACTTTTCTGGAAATTATTTACTTATAACTACATGGACAATCTTTTTTCAAACAAGTTCATTTTTGACACATGTACCAAACATCGGCAAAAACGTCTGATATGAACTAACATTATTAAAAATTTATTATAACATTATAATATGTGATATGAACTGAATTATAATCTCTAAATGAGGTACTTAGGCAATTATTAATTGACCAAAGTTTATTATTCATGAATATAATGAAACGAACAAGACAAGTTGGACTTGAGGTAAGGGATCTTACTCCTCTCTTTCTTTTTAAGTACACTCTTTTATGTCATTCCCTCTAAAGATAATCTTTCTTGTTATTGGGATGTTATTTTATATTAAACTTACTTTAATTTTTATGTTCATGTGATGAGAGACCCTATTCTCTCTCATTAATCCATTTTGGATGTTTTGAGTGGCGCCGTTAGGCTGCCGAATTTTCGCAAGAGATCTAATCTCTCTCTTTCTTTTTACGTACTCTCCTTTATGTCACTTCTTTTAAGCTCATCCTTGTTATGTTGGGGGATGTTATTTTATATTCCTATTTATATAAACTTTAAGTTAATATGATGAGATACCCTATTTGATCTCATCAATCCATTTTTGTATGTTTTATGTGGTGTCGTTAGGCTGCCGAGTTTTCGTAAGGGATTTTTAATCTCACTTTTATTCCCGTGAGATTTATGCTAAATTTTCCATAATTTCCTTTTAGTGGTGTATGTACTTCCAATTATTCTACTCTTTGTGTAATATAATTTCGTTTATGAGTATTTACATCAATGATTTATTGTTCTTCTTTCATGGGGTGTATGTTTTGAAAGATACCCAAGTCGGTAAAGGAACCTTTCAGCCTCCTCTTTTTTAAAAGACGTCTTTTGTTGGGTCTTTTAATCTAAATATTCTTATGTTGGGATATGTTCTCATTTATCCTTATTGATGTAAATTTTATGTCCAAGTGATGATATACACTTTTTATCTCTCATCAACTCATTTTGATATGACGCCGTTAGGCTGTCAAGGGAACTTCTTAACTCAATTTCGATTTCTTTGGGTTCAACATGTAGTTATTGAATATGTCATCCTTTGAATATGTGTGAATGACATTTGATTATTTTACACTTTATATCCACTTATATTTGGTGTATTCGTTTGTCACACATAATTATGTAATTGATTTATCCTTAAACCAAGGATACCGTCTTTGTATGGGACTTCATCTCAATCTCCTTTCATTGAGGGATATTTTGTTTTATACACAACCTTCTTTTATATGGTGTATAAACCCCTTTGACTTTTATGTTTATTCAAAAGGAATATTTTTATACGAATCATTTACTAAACGACAAAATGGAATGTTTTTTTCGTATGTATGCGGCGACAACGACTTCTCCGCCGCCGTGACCATTATTTGAGTTTCAGCTTCCTCTACAAGCAATACCTTTTTTTAAAAGAAAAATAAATACCATGTTTTACTTTTCTTTTATTTTGGTATTGAAAATGGTTTTCATAATGTTTTTATATCAATGTTTTGTATTGATATCTTGTGATTGAAAGGTGTAAATGTTATGTTTCCTTTATGCATTGTTTATGTGATATGATTATGTTGAGGTTCATGGGCATTATTATGAAGACCGGTGGTTCCGTGATAAACTAAGGGCGGGTGAGCCCGATATAGCTCTCCAATGCATTGGGTAATGCGAAGTAGTGAAACGTTAAGGTTTCTCCGAAGTGATTTAGGGAATATACTGTGATGGGTATTCCAAACGTAACCAAGAGGGTTACTCCCTACATAAGAATGTTATGAATTCCTCAAGTTACTTTTATGTCTTATGACTTCTATGATTTATTCATGATTTGATGAGGTAGGTTAAAGTGCCTATGTTCTATGGGTAAAGTATGATTTCATTCTTATGTATATATGAACTCATGTTTCCTATCCATATTTTTATAACCCTTACTGAGCTTTTTATGCTCATCCCATGTTTTTGAAATGTTTTTCATAGGTCAAGGGAAAGGTACATGATATGATGATAGTGTCAAGGAAGTGTCAAGAAATAATCCATGTTTTATTTTAAATATGTTTCCATTGATGGGAATGAAGAATACTATCTTTATGTAACCACTTTGTTTAAATGTGGAATGTAATGCAAGTTTCATGATCTAATTCTCTAAAACTCTAAACCTTAAAATATCCTCAATGTGTAATCTTGTAATAACTCAAGATTAAGTATGGTTGAAGGATGGGGCCTTATAAATTTTTACCATACACATGATACTATAATTATTATATATGGAAAACCAATTAAATTCCTAATGAAATCCTCCATGAAACAACACAAGTGATAATTTAGTTATTTTTCTCTAGAAATTTCTTAGGGGTGTCTAACATTTCAATAAAAAATTACTATAATGATATTTCTAGGACACATGGTGATGGAGAAATCAGTATCCAATTGAGGCCTTACCATGGGTAACATTTTTTACATTCATACATTCCAATATAATCCATGGATGAGAATACTCTTTAATATAGGTACCAAATAAAACCATTCATCGAGTATGACAAGAATATATTTACAAATCCTTGAGGGTGTCTCTTAATTCAATAACTAATGGTATCCCACAACTGATTGAGTTAGATCATGTTGAATTTACTCAATTGCACATCACAACCCACTATTGGACTTTGTACCCATTCCATTCTGAGGTATGTACCACTAGATTTGATCTCATACATGATTTAATTATCTCAAAATTATTCTCCATTTAATAAGGATAAACTCATTATACTAAAATTGGTGATTCAATTATATTATCTATCAGGGGGTACTGTATAGTTGACTATATTTTGTGTGTGACTACAACTAAAATTAATAACTTTGAAATATATGATGTATAATGAATTACTCATGCATATTATAAATATTGCTAGGGTCTATAAATAGATGATCCATATCATACTATAATGAATATCAGTTAATTCATGACTATAGAAAAATACCATTCATATCTTCCCACAACTCTAAGAGTCAACAAATAATGTTTGAAAGGGATTACCAGAAGATAGGTTTAATGATAATGGATATTAATATCGTTTATCTGCATAGACTCCCACACCACTCACATTGCTAATGAATAAATCCCTAGTATGACGATGGGTCTATAACATGGATGTGTTTCTCATTTGATACACAATATTATGTTTTATATTCCATCCATGACACTAAACATATTTATTTTGGAATTAATGTTAACTTGTTCCACATACAAGGAATTTATTTAAAAAAATAAATAATCTACAGATCCGTTCATAGGGGCCTATCTAATAGGTGGTTTTACATGAAAACAAAACCCCATATTGTAATATTAACCTTTAAATAAACTTATTGAGCCACTGATATTGACTAATTCATAGACAAAATATGTCCCTAGAACACATCATGAAGTATTTGGTCCTAAATGTGTACTCAAACCTTTTTATAATTCCCTGTAGATCCAAAATATCCAAGGATAAGACTCCCTCATATACATGGGATTAATAATTAACAATGGAAGAGAAGTACTACTACGAATTTTAGAATCAAATCATCCTCTAATGTATCACTGTTTCATATATGGATCTCAATGAAAGAATAATCATCTCATTAAAAAATTATGAACCAGATATAATTTCAAACATATATATGCATTAAATCATACAAAACATGAGGATTAGACAATCATTAAATTCACACGAGGCATTTATCTTCATAATTCTAACTAAATATCATTATCATAAGTAATCCTATCAAACCAATTGGGAACTACCCTAAAATCTTATGAATATTATCACTAATCATAATGAGGAGAGAAAATTAATTATATAGTAGTGTAATGATATCTCACTACCGAGCCTTTGTAAAATAACCCCATTATTAACAAAAAGAAAGTGACCAATATATATATAGGATGAGTCCCATTAGGACCCTTATACATCATACATGTAGTCTATCATTTGGTAACACACTTTATTTGATAGGACGAACCCTTAATGATTAGAGAATATCTAGATGAGATGACATGATATATAGATAGAATATCATAACGTGCCACTATATGATGTATGTACCAACATTATTATACCCCGAAATCAATTTCCTAGAGTTTCATATTGTCCAATAATTAAATAAATGTTTCGGTTAAGGGATAAATTAGACATTTCTCTTATATTGTTCTCCTCGTATGATACCAAATTGTACACTCCCTTAATACCATCACCCTTAATATATAGAATATCCTTTAAAAGAATATAAGCACAAAAAATCATCATAATAGTTGACATCTCTAATAAAAATCTAACATGAACCAAGCCGTCGAGGTCCTACTCATCCTAGTGATAAAATTATGGTCCCAACCAAAGTCCACCCCTAATAGGAATGCAGACGGTGACAAGAATGGAGTGTGAATTTCTAAAAATAGGGGACTATTTAGCCCATATAAGCATGGGAAAACATATCACCATTGTATAAAAATATAAATAAACACTATAAGTGTGAATAACAAAGAGAAAGTGGCCTAAATAAAACACAGACATGATACATCAAATATAATCACAATTCCACCTAGTAAAATACAAAAGTAAGTATACATATCACCATTTGTTAGAAATTAGGTAGTAAAAATATCCTCATCACTATATGTAAAATTGGATTAATGTACATATATTGTAGTGATGACAACCCTCATGAACTACCATTTTAATGGCCCAACTATTATGAATAAAATTCCCTTTCTTTCAATGGAATTTCTTAAAAATATAGAAAGCACATACACATTTAATTATTATTATTAGGTTTAAATGACCGTTATGTTTGATTAGAGTTGATAACATAGCCATCGAATAGTGTTTACAAAAATATATAAATATACGGTTTTAGAAAAACCCTTTGAAAGAGATAAAGAATATAATGTCCTTATCAATTAGACACGAGTTATATGAGGCTCATTTATCAATGATCAAAAAGGAGTTTGCGTCACTGGGATTTTCACTTGACCAATCCCAATCTGAGCTTCGACACGTTATGTTTGAAAAAATCATATATGGGGGATTTTTGACCTAATAGAGATTACCACCCAGGTGATGTTATCCGAGCCACCCCAAGAGTCTGTCACCATCACACACCTTACGCATAGGTCATATGCAGGTTTAATAAGGGGTTATATTACAAGGTATTAGTTACTTATTATGTAAAAACTTTCTATAAATAAATGTCTTATTAAATCAATTTTGTTATGAGAATATTATTTATTAAAAAATGATAAATTTGGTGAATTTATTTTTCAGGTAACAATGGCATTTTTGAGAATATATATTTTATTCTATTAAACAATGGGTTTTATTAATAATATTTAAAACAGTTCTTATATATGGTGATTATACCAACTATTTATCTACAAATAATTATCTAATAAATTCAATAAATGTTATATTTTTATACAATACAACAGAATGCTCATTTTTTAAGAATTTAATTTTAGGAAATTAATATTTTTTAATTAATTAAAATTTAAAAAAAATATTATTATAAAATTATTATCATTAAAAATAAATGAGTTGATAATTTTTATGAAGTGAATTATATAAGGTTAACAAACTGTTTTTTTCAAAACCATTCAATTATCAATAAATGTCAGTTCTCATTTTATAAGTGAAAGTTTACATATTGAGAAAATTATATAGAGAAAAAGAATTATATTTTTGGAATGAGGATATCAAAATTACCAATTGGTGTATTTTTCAATTTTTTTGAGATAATTAATTTTTTTGGAAAACATTAAATAATATATCAAAATATACTTTGACCTATAACATTATAATAACCCAAAAGTGATATAATAAATAACATAAATGGTATCTTAGACCAAATATATATTATAAATTTGTAATAATGTCAATTTAGTTTTATTTTACTATCTTTATAATGCCCAGTTGGATCCTCCCAAATGTATAGTATGTTTCATGATTTTAAATTCAATTCATTGAGGGTGTGACTCACCTCCACATAAACAATGATAATATTTTAATTTCCATGGACCTTTTACTTATAAAATATTGTTTTCCATTCACCTTGGTAATAAACCATGGGCATAAACCTTGTGTTGGTTCGGGGTTTTGAATATTGTAGTGTGTAGTGGACAAAACCAAAATAATAACGAATTCCCCATACTTTCTTATATAATCCCACCCAATCACCCTTTCCACTTCACTAAAACTATTTTAAGATATTACTCATTCTTCTATCCACTCCATATAGTCCTCCCAATGAACCCCCAAGATCCCAAGAATCCTCTCCCAAGCCTTTAAGATCACACATCCATGTAAGGGATCCTCACATTTCTTCCTGTCTCATTTTTTTTCCAAGTTTCCATATATTGTTATACCATTTTATTTTTCAATTAATGGTGATGGGGTATGTTTTTTCACCTCCCCCATACTTACCTTATTATGTTTTAATGGTGAGAAAACCCCTTCAGTCTAATTAATCAATCCCATGTACACTTGTTACCATGCCCAAATTTCACAAGAGTTATTTTATTCCTCCTATTTCTTCAAGTTTATTTACTATATTATGCCTTCAATTTAAAGATTAATTATGTTTTAAAATGTATTTATATGACCATGTTACTTACCATTTCATTTATATATTATTATGGACTAATTTATATCTCATCAAATCTTTTTATGAATATTTATGTCACGTTGTTATGTTGCCAAAATTGCAACATGATTTTCAATACCAAAATTGTCATGTAGTGAATACCACTCCCATTTCTCTACCATGGGTATTCACATTTATGTACATATACCTTTTTAAGACTCAAATTTATTTAATCCACACTCCATGATCATGAAATGAATTATAATGAATAATGAATCCATTTTTTATGATCTATGTGGTACACTTAAGCTTGAAAATGAAGTGAAAGTGATAGGTTTGCTCGATATTATGTTGCACTCCAATAAATTGGGAAATGTTCAGTATCATGATATATATTTTTTGGGCACGTTTTTACCAGATCCCTTTATTGGTGTTTTTATATCATGTTGGGATTTGGGATTATCTGATTCTTTTATGATTATGATTATGTGTTTTAGGTTGATGTCAAATTTACATGTTATTATAATCATTCTATATCAGACCTTTTTGTTAATGTTTATATTGTGCTCCATTAATATGACTACTATAAAAAATTATTACATTATTTATTTTAATCCTTGTTCACTCCAATACATGGATTTATATCTCACCCTTTTCTTGTGTATGTTCTTAGGTTATCCATTTCAATTCTAAGAAAAACGGAATATTGTGGTTAGGTAAAAAAAGTTTTCTATAAAGATGGTGTAATTTATGTTATAATTTTTGCTGTAATGTTCCTAATTCCCAATTTAACTGGACCTCTTGATCTTATGGGTTGTATTAATTTCAATTTTATTTAACAAATCATGTTCAAATGTGTAATAAATACCATGGTTGTCATTTTTGGTATTAGAGGATATGTTTTATTTGTTTTGGGATTAGGAATAGAAAACCCTATTGAAAACTATAGGAATAAGACTATGCATTAAAAAATAATCCCTAAATTTTGGATAGTATATACTAAGTGGTTATATGAAATTAAATCCCTATATTGATATTGATAAATAGAGGTTCCTCCAAGACAATTGTATCTAGGGGTAAAACCTGAAACCACTAGTTTGAGTCGGACTCCAATGAGGACAGGTGCACGATAACAAGCCTTGTGGTAGTCCAGCTTTGACACTTCCAATGTATAGGACTTGGTAAATTCATAAGCGTTGTATGAACCAATATTAAGGGAACAAAAAATTCCATAAGAATATACAATAATAAATTGATCATGTATATCATTGATTAAATCCTATAAATTAATAAGTTAAGGAAGTAAATTTAATTTATAAGTTATCCCTTTTTGTTGTTGGATTCCCCATTATGTGTTTAATAGCTTAAAATACATAACCATATTTTTTTATTCTGTCAAATAACCTGTGATATAATAACTCTGGCTAGAAACTGATATGAAGATCCAAGTGATGTCTATTTTATTGAGATTCCAAATATGATGGGAGTGATAATAACCAACATTGTCATGATACTCTCTTAGTTAACTCATGTTTTAATAGAAACATTGGTCAAGAGGAATGTCTAACCACCCCTAAAAAAGAACAAGTCCCAATATAGATCTTCGTAACAAAAAGGCCTTCAACTTTTAATGGATCATCTGATCCCCCAATGGCCAAATAATGGATCAACTCCTTTGAGATGATCTTCTTCATCCTTTATTGTTAATAAAATAGAATTTTATAATGGATGCTGATCTTTGGGAGGGAGAATCTTATCAATGGTGGACACTGATAAAAAATATAAAGCCTGAGGATAATATTGAGGTGATATGATGTAAGAATTTATGGAAATTGTTATTTGATAAATATTTTCTCTGCACCCTACGCATTAAGATGGAAATATTTTTCAATGCACACAAACAAAAGGATGGAGAATCTGTTGGAGAGTACAAGGAAAAATTCACTATATTTTCATGATATGCCTCTTTTTTTTTGTTATCTATAAATGGAAGGTTTTAATCTTCTTTGATTTCCTAAAACATAGCCTACAAAAACTCATAGTGATCTGAAACATTGAAAACTATGGTGAAACTATCTGATGTTCCCACAAAGTCAGGATGGAGATTAGCGACTCTCAAGGGTATCATGGGGATAAGAAGTGAAAAGTATCCTTTAATTCTAGCATTTTGATAGACAAATCTGGTGGTGTTAAATAATTGTTGAATCCCACTATCCAAAGGTGACAAAAGAAGAACCCTGGAAATTTCCTAAAGGGGAAAAAGGATTGATTTAGTTGTGGGATGGAAGGACACCTAGCCAGTGATTTTGGGTTAGAAAATCCCACTACAATAATGAGAGGTAAGGAATTACCTAGTAAAAACTAATCAAATTTTTCTATTATACAAATTCAATTATGGGGACATTTCTCAAACCAAAGCACTATTCCAAGGGTTTTTAGAGGCAACCAACAACCTCTAAGGTTGAAAGGGTGATATTTTTTCGTTACTAGAACAGAAACGAATCCCAACAAAGAAGTGGGGATAGGTATTCTATTTATTAATTCCAGAATAGAGAATGTGAAAATTTGAATCTATTTCAACACACTATTTTATATACCAAAAGTTTTTAGAATGATCCAAACACCACAAAAGAACCTGGATGTAGATATGTCAGTGAGAACCAAAAATGGGAAAATTATTCCATCACTTGAATATAACTCCTCACCTATTAAAATTTCTAGATTGAAATTCTCAAAACTCTTTATCATATTTCCCATGGTGGAATTTGATTACATTCATGGAATGTATTAGCTTTCCCTATATAGAGCCAACATAAATTGTTATGATTGGGAAATCACACTCTATATGGTGAATTAACCCCTGATTCTATACAAGTTCATGGATGAGGATTAATCTTATTTAGAACCATCAACTGAAGAATAGATATTAATTACCTATGAGCATGTGTATCATTCTCTTATAATTGTGTCAATGGAAGAAACCATCCTCAATGACATTCCTATTGTGAGGGAATTCACAGATGTGATTCCTTAGGAATTTCTTGGTCTTTATCCAAGAATAGATTTGGAATTCATGATTGATATTATACATGAGGTCTTTCTAATAACTTATTATCCCTATAGAATGTCTATTATTGATCTTGAAGAGATAAATATACAAGTACATAAGAATCTAGATAAATTGTTTATACGCCCATGTGCTTCACCATGGGGTGAACCAGTCCTCTTCATAATGAAGAAGGATGGGTCAATGCACCTTTCCATTGATTATCCTGAGCTTAAAATAATTATGATAAGGAAATGGTTTCCTTTTTCATAAATTGATGAATTGTTTTATCAGCTGCGTAGAGCATAATACTTTTATAGGGTGGATCTGTGGTTGGGATTTTACCAAGTTAGGGTGAAGATGTAAGATATCCCCAAGACTGCTTTTTGAATAAGGTAGGATAAATATGAATTCATAATAATACCTTTTGGACTAAGAAAATTCTCTAGAAATATTCATGGCCGTGATGAATAGTGTCTTTAGTGATTTTCTTGAGAAAATTGTTGTAGACATTATAGATGATATTCTAATATACTACAAAACCAAGGAGGAGCATGAGAATAATCTAAGGATTGTACTAGAGACATTGCAAAATGAGAACCTCAATAAAAATTACAACAAGTGTGGGTGCTGGTTGAAGGAAGTATCATCCATGGGGAATATAATTACAATCAATGGGATATTAGTATATCATTTTAAAAAAAGAAATTTATGGATGGACGAGGCCATCATATGTGATGAATATTCGTAGTTTCTTGGGGTTAGCAGGATATTATCAGCAATTTGTGGATACTTTCTCACAATTGTCAATCCCTATTACCATGCTAACTCAGAAAGGATTTATGTTTTATTGAAATGATGAATGTGGAGAAAGCATGAATGAGTTTATAAAGAGGGTTATCAATACCGATATAATCACACTACCCACACGTGCTGTGATTTTTCTTATTTTTTGTGATTTTTCATTGATGGTATTGACCTACATTTTAATGTAGAATGACCAAGTCATCTCCTAGGCCTCAAGGTAGTTGAACGCTCTACAGAAAAACTACCCACACATGATCTGGAGTTAGATATGGTGATCTTTCCATTTTTTATATTGCGACATTATCTCTTTTTATAAAATTATGAAATATATATAGATAAAAAATGTTTCAAATATATATTCACAAAGAAAGAGATGGACATACTCCAACGATGGTGGTTAGAGCTCATCAAGGAATATGAATGCTCCATACATTACCACCATGGGAATGCATACAAGGTAGAAGATGCTCTTTGTAGGATAAACCCATGGATTATATGATTTATGATAATTGAAAAGGATCAAATATTCTTATATTTAGTGAAGATGGACTTGGGAATCACAGAGAAGCGAAAATCACCAATCCTTTAAAAGAATTCTCAACTTTTTTTTGGAATTGTTAAAGGATGATAAAAAGTATTATATTTTAATTAAGAAGAATGTGGAAGATATCAATAAAAGCAAATCCTCAGAGTTTAATGTCAATGAATAAGTAATTGTGATACTTGGGCCAAGACTATGAATTCCATCAAATCTAGAGCTAATGAACAATCATTTGGATGGTGCAAATAGTTTGAATTTAACGATTTACCCCAGAAATACAATGATGTATCATGATCTACGAGGAAATTATTTGTGTGATAACATGAAGAATTATATTTCTTCATATACATCATAGTGCATGGTATGTTAGGATGTGAAGGCTGATAGTGAGAAGTCTAAGGGGGAGATGTAACAATTACCCATACCACCATGAAAATGGTAGAACATCACCATGGAAATTATCACCGGACATCCAAAGTCATCTAAAAAACAATGAAATCTGGATTTTGGTGGATCATATTTTAAATACTTTACACTTTATTGCATTTATAGAGGATTTGACAAGGGATTAATGAGCATGGATATAAATCAGAGAAGTGGTAAGGCTGTATAGTGTACCACTATCTATTATATCTAATTGGAATCTATGATTCACCTCTATGTTCTAAAAGAGTCTCCAAAACACTCTAAATACATAGATGAAAATTAGTACAACTTATCATCCTCAAACTATTGCCCAATCCGAATGGACTATCTAGACACATGAGGAAATGTTGAGATCTTGCTCAGTGGACTTCAAATGAGGATGGGATCAACATCTTACTCTATTTGAGTTCTCTTACAAAAATAGTTTTTACTCAAGAAGAAATATTTCACCTTATGAAGCCTATTATGGGAAGAGGCGAATAACAACATCATACTCGGATGATGTTGGGGAATTAAATCTTCTTGGTCCAGAAATGGTTGAAGAAATGGTGGAGAAGGTTAAGACCTTCCAACCGCACATCATAGCTACTCAGAGTCGACAAAGGAGATAATATGAAAATCATCAACGAGACCTAGAGTTTGATGTTGAAGACATGGTATTCCACTAAGTATCATCATGGAAGAGAGTTATGAGATTTTTGAAAATGGTAGAACTTAGTCCAAGGTACATCATCCCTTTTGAGATCCTTGATCTCATCAGAGTAGTGGCCTATTGACTATCAATCCCACAAAACCTATCTCAAGTACATGATGTGTTCAATGTATCACTCCAATGGAAGTACATACCAGAGCAATCACATGTACTCAATCTAGAGGTGGTTCAATTGGATAATGACCTCTCTTATGAATAGAAGCTGGTGAAGATCATAGATAATAGAGAAAATGTTCTATGAAATAACATAATGAACCCCCTCAAAATGTTTTGGAGAAACCATAGGTTTGAAGAAGAAACATGGGAACCATAGAAAGTAATGAGTAAGAGTTACCAAAATATATTTTTGTGTGGGAAAAGGAAATTTAGAGGGTGATATTTTTTAATTGGGGATGCTTGTAACATCCCAAACTATTATGAATAAGATTCCCATTCTTTTACTTAAATGATTTATGGATATAGAAAAAACATGAACTATTATTATTATTATTTTGGGGTTTAAATGAAATGTAAGTATCATTAAAATTGTTAATATATTGATTGAAAAATGATCACACAACTAATATAAATATATGGTTTTAACAAATCATTTTGACATAGAAAAAGAAGATGAAGGCCTCATCCAGTAGACTCTGGTTATAAGAAGTTCATTTGTTAGAGATCGGAAAGGAGGAAAAATCATTAAGATTCAATATTGACCAATTAATATCTGAGCATCAATATGTTATTCTTGAATGGAATCTCTTATGGCACAAATTCATGTTAATATAAATTACTAATAGAGCGATGTTAACCGAGGCACCCCAAAAGTATATCACCATCGCACACCTTACCCTTAGGTCTTATGTGGGTGTTATAAGGGGTTATTTAATATGGTATTCGTTACTTATTGTGTGATCTATTTCGAAAAATAAAAGTCATATTCCATAAATTACATTATAGGAATAATCTCTCATAACAAATTGAAGAATTTGATAAATTTAGTTTTTCGGGTAAAAATGGTACATTATAAAAATATATACATTATTATATTAAAATATGTTTTTTTATTAAAAATATTTTTAAAAAAATCTTATAAATTATGATTATAATAGTTCCCTAGATGTAAATGATTTATTAATTAGTTTAATAAGAGTTATATTTTTAAATAAAAAAAACTATATTTTTAATGAATATATTATAAAGTATTGTTGAATTTTTGAAATAATAAATATTTTAATAAAATATTATTATCTAATTGTCAAATGTAATTTTTATTATGGTCAAAAAACCAGTTTTGATAAAACCCTTCAATTTTCAATAAATATTATTTCTCATTTCAAATCTGAAAATTTTATTATTTAGAAAATTATTTAGATAACCTAAATAATATTTTTTGAATAAGGATGTAGAAATTATCCAATAGTGTATTTTTCATAATTTTTTGATAGAGTATAATTTTTTGGTAAAAATTAAATAATATATAAATATATTATGTGTTTCATGACATCATAATGAACCAATAGTGATGAAATCAATACAATAAAACTGATATTTGACCAAATTTGTGTATTAAATTTAATGTAATGCAATTTTATATTTATTTGACTTATTTTATAACTCCGTAGTGAATCCTCCGATATGTATAAAATATTTTATGATTTTAAATTCATTTCCTTGAGGGTGTGAATCACTTCCACCTAATAAAGGGTATTATTTTAATTCCTTCATCCCTTTACCTTATAAAATAATGTTTTCACTCTTTTTGTACAGAATCCATGGTAGAAACCTGCGGTTGGTTTGTAGTTTTGAATATTTCAGTGTGTAGTGTCCAAAACCTAAATAATAATGAATTCCCTCCCTTTTCCTATATAAACCCACCCATGAACCCAATCATCTTCACTCAAACTCAATGAATATCATCCTCACTCTAATATCTACTCCCTTTATTCCTCCTACGGTACCCCAAGCCTTTGTTAAGCCCTACCCAAGCCATAAGTATCACACATCCATGTAAGGGATCCCTACTTTCCTTCCATTCCCATTTTTGTCTGAGTTTCCTCATATTGTTATACCATTTTATTTTTAAATTAAAAATGATGGGGTATGTTTTTTCACCTCTCACATACTACCCTTATTATGTCTGAATGGTGATAGACCACTTTCAATCTCATTAATTCCTCCCTTGTACACCTTTTAACATGCCATAATTTACTAAGAGTTATTTCATTCCTCCTCTTTCTTCATGTTTCTTATTTATGTTACTCCTTCTATTTACAAATTAATTTTGATGGAAAAAGTATTTATATAAAACTCTTACTTCCCATTTTATGTATATATGATTAGATAACCCTTTCTCTCTCATCATCCTTTTTTTTTGAATTTTTATATCACACAGTTAAGCTATCAAAATTGCATCATGATTTTCCATACCAAAATCATCGCGTAGTGAATGCTATACCCATTACACTACCAATGATATTAACCATTAAGAAAAAATAATTTTTTTATTAAAAACAAACCTGTAATTATTCCACAGTACTAGATCATGGAATGAATTATTATTAAGAATTAATCCACGTTTTATGATCCATGTGGCACACTTAAGCATGAGGATGATGTGAAAGTGACAGGTGTGCACGAAATTATATAGTGATCCAATTAATTGGGTAATTGTTAGTATAATGACACCTCATTTTAGTATAGGGATTTACATGAATTGTTTATAGAAAATTTTCCCATCAGGTTGGGATAGTGGTTTACTATATTTATATTTGTTTATGATGTATTTTTTAAGTTGTTGCTATATTTGCATGTAATGATAATCATGCTATATCATCCCTTTAAGATCAGGTTTCCTTTGTTTTCCATTGATTTGACTATTTTCTAAACTACATTGTATTCTTAAAGTTATTCCTTGTTTACTCCCTTACTGGAATTTATAGCTCCCCCTTTTCTTGGATATGTCCTTAGGTTATCCCCTGTAATGATTAGTACGAATGAATGTTGTGGCCAGGTAAATGATGTTTCAATAATGATGTTGTATTCGATGTATTATATTTTTATGTAATATTCCAAATCACCAAAGTAATCAGGCCTATCTATATTATATGTTTTATTAAATGAGTGTTTATGTAATAAATGATGTTGAAATGTATAATAAAGACAAGTTTAGTTATAACCATACTCGACCATACATCCCTAGTCATTTCAAGGGGTTCGGTCTAAACATACCACACCATCCCTACAACCATATAAACCATCTATGAACACTACATCATTAGAATAGATTAAACATATATAGAAACAAATCATTTATATATATACATACAAGGTTTTCCAAGTGGATAAATATAAATAAACTCAGTATGATTCCTTAAAACCTGAAAAGGAAAAAGAGACAAGTCGGCTCAAAAATCATTCTATGAGAGGGTTTCCAGGAATAATACAAGTAATAAACCAAATATGTGAAACCTATGAAATTTATATAGACAAAAATTAATTCCATTCCATCTCAAAATAAAAACATTATTTTTGTATTTTAAGAGAAACATGGGATGGTTTAGTACATAAAAATACCATTAATTATGAAGTTGAATTGTGTGTTTAATATTATATCTTGAAGGAAAAAAGGGTTATATAGGTACCTTAGGTCATTTATAATTTAAAATTATAAACTTCTAAAACATCCATATCATCGTTGAGATCCATAAATGAGGACCCATTCCTTTCTGAAGCATATATAAAAATTAATGGAGTATCATGCCTTATTATACACCACTATAACATCACCCCTAATAAAATATATAGGGGAAACCACACCTTTACCAATGATCGATATAATTAGATGGGGTAAAAAATTATACTACTGTAACTACCTAGTAGTAAGAATAAATATTTCTCCCATTGTAAATAATAGTGTAATTACCTCACCTATCCAACTTATAATTTTCAACATTGGGGTTTACCTTACTCTATAACTAGACGATCTCAAGCCATGGGTATGAATGGGGGGGGGAGATACTAACCCTACATATAACAAGGATAAAAATAAATGATCCAACCCCATATATTAATTATGGGGGTGGGTGATATCAACACTACCTATGATGGGATGTAGGGTCCTCACCAACATATGATCCTAGATGGTTGGTCGAAGTAAACTAATTCCATAGATAGCTTAAACTGCACCACAGTTTGGTGTGTGGAATACAAATGATATCTATGAGGATGTGTGGGCCCCACTACATCACATAAAAATGAATCTAGGGGTGTATCAACACTGATAGTGATATGATAATCACACCAAATACTATTCATCCATCCTAAAGTGTTTAAAGAGACCAACCACATGAATTTCCTTATGTCTCGAATATGATACAAAAGAGAAGAACCATATCACTTCAACTGATGAAAAGTGATCATGGTGAACAGCTTATACCGAAAACCAATTTCCAAAAAAGACTATTTGTAGTCACTCTATAGATGTAAATGATATAAAACATCTACCCATGGGGGTAAACATAGTGTAATCCATTTACGGGTTTTCAACTCATGTATTACTTCACTACAAGGTGTGCATAATTCCTTTTACGTGGACATTACCCTTAGGTATTAAAATTTTAAACTCCATCATCTCACTCAGAATATAGTTATAGATTCATAATATTTGTAGTCACAAAATACATGAAGCGCCTATATGGAAACATGGTATGTGGTCAATTAATTCCTCTTTTATGGTATACATCAACCCAAGAAGTGACTTGTAAGACATATAAGGTATATAACCAAAATTTACTCTATACATTAAGAAAAGTACTAGTCAAACCAACATGATCTGTGAATTAATACTATGTGTGATGTTTATAGCCTCATAAAACAGTAGCCCTATATACAAAGAGGTACAAAATTTGTGTTCTTTTAAACCGAACATCATGTTGTAAAATTTCATTCACTATATTTATAGGTATATCTGATATTCAAATTATCTCAACCAAAAAATTAAACTAATAACTCAATCACAACAACCAATGGTGTTTAAAAAAGTTGAGGATCCTTCGTAGTGATCTTATCATCCACATTTCCCCATCATGAAGCTATTCCATCACCCCATGAAATAAATTCATGTCATTCAATTACCAGAGGGAATCATTGTATGTTGATAGATATCCCCTTTTCTCAATAATATCCATCCTCATTTTTGTTTTATCAAATAAATATACACCACATGATAAATTAAATATCTATTTGAATAATAGTATTTTAAAATGTAAGGATAGAAAAAATAAGGAAGGAGGATCAAATGTGACCTTTATCATTATTGACCATAAAAATATCCAATTGTGATGCTTATAATGTGAAAAAATAAGTGAGATGTTTTATTTTTAAAATAATAATATAAATAGAAGGAAAAAATATTAATATAATCTTCACAGTAATGATACTTGATATTTATAGGGGAATATTTCAAATAATGATATCAACATTAAATTACTTCATAATAATTTTTAATAATAAAAAGGTAAAAAAAAATATAACAAGGTATTATTAATAGAAAAATAGTTCATTGATGATATCATAATAATAAGGGAGAAACCATACCTTCTAAAATATTGACCATTAAGTAAAAATAATATTCGAACCATGGTTCTATTCATCAACATCCTGTAATTTGATACTCAATGATATCACATATTTGGTCTCAAACCATTGATCTTCTATACTTTACAATATAACCGGGTTTCTATCCATCTCTCTCAATCTAGTTTGTATTGATGAATATAGATATATAACTTATATATATTTCATAATATTGATTAAATAAATTAATTTTCTTGGGGTTTTCCATAAATTAATTAATAATATATATATATTTTAATTTCATTAAAGGATGAATCCATGACCTGAAATCCCAGGGGAGATAGTGTGAGAAGAGATTATATCACCCCTATGGTAAAAATTCTATTCCAAAAAACATTAAATGGTATAGAATTTAAATAAGAGAATTATTTTATATGATATTACCACCAACTATTATCACATAATATTCATTTAAATAACAAATATTGAAATATCTCTAAAAATGAGATTCGTAGCACACAAAAAATTAATAATAAAGATAAACATTGCATCCCATGATGTACAGAAACATTTATTTTTTTGGGTTGGAAATTGTTGGAACCATGAATATTTATTGATAGAAATTCAGTATGGTTTGTGTTTTCTGAATATTCTGACAATGAATATAAAGTAGTTTGGGTGACGAGGGATCTTAATGGACAAGCTTACATCAGTGTTGAAGGTGTAATTGTTTCCTTATGATGGAAAAATTTTAAGGCCTCAAATCTTGGAGTTTGTTTTTGGTAATGAATATTTTACACATAAAAGTTCAAAGTTAACAGACCATGAAAGAATATTTGTGGATCATATACGAGGTTCACGGAGCATCAATTTAAACCAGTAAATAGAAGGATTTAGCATAACTATATTATGCGGATCAGGAGGTGTGGTACGTGCACCACATAGGGAAAATGGTTTGTGGGGAGGATTTTGGTCCCCTGGATACAAATGATTCATGGAAGGCCTGGAGTACAAAGGATGAATCCAAATTTTTTGAAACGAGGTGGTGATTTTAGGATCCATGAATGAAGAGAGGTGGTATGTGGACTGCGATGGGAAAATATTTCATTAGAGAATCCACTGGTAGTAAAGCATGTACATCATAAAATGTTTAAGTAAAATGGATTAGTGATATTTTTAGATATATTTTTCTATATAAGGAATACCTATATCATCTTTAAAGAGATTTATTTTTATTAGAAATACATAAATAATTTACTGAATTCCTGAGTGGTTCATGAGAAGAAAGCATCGCAAAGAATAAAATGTTCATGACAAAGATTCCTTCAAAGGAAAAGTGGTCTATAGATATTGTTTTCAGAAGAGGATTTGGGGGATGCTATAGTCAGAAAAGGAAGAAGTATCTATATAGTAAGAGTTAGTCAACTATAGAAATGACATTTCACGAAAGAGGGGATGGTTTGTAGAGGAGGAATGATCCATTGATGAAAGGTTGTCTATGGAGGAAGAATCCAACCATGAAGTAGGGGCAGTCCGTGAAGGATAGGTTGACTAAGGAAGAAGAGTTAGTTCTCATGGGAAGAGGTGGTCCACAATGAACTCACACCATGCTGTGAAAACATAGTTTATGGAGGAAGTATGCAAGTACATGGAGAAATATATCATAAAATAACAATTCATAAAAATGTTTATTTCATCTATGGATAAAAATGTGGCTTCATCAGGGTATCTATATATCATTTTGGATGCACAATTTCATGAAAATTAAGGGACCTAGATTTCCATAAAATTTTAGTGGGTATCTCCCTAGTTAGTAATATAGAGTTAATTGTAAGATGTGTTATGAGGGACACAATAATATACTATTAATTTATTACCAATACACTGTTCCTTTCAGAAAGTTATTATGTCTAAACATTTTTATTCCACATCTTGTGAATTATAGTGCATTTAAGAATACCTGACACACTTTTGGCATAGTAACCTTGTACTATCCCTTAGTGCGGAACTATGTAAAATATTTGTGTTTTATTTTGACCTATAAATGTTTTACTTACTTCACATTTCCATAATACAAGTCTAATAGGTTCTTCCCAACAAGGGAACATGATCCTTCACTTAAGATGAAAATTTTGATGCCCTAATTGAACCCTACCTCTCTGGCTGTTCTGGATTCCTTATTACATTAGAGTTAATATAACGTTTTACCCTTAGGTGTCCTTGGAACACACATCTAAAAATTGTTTTATGTGTTGACCAGGATAAATATGACTTAGTAAAATGTAATTAAATGGAAAATGATTAATGTTTACCCTTACCTAATAATTACCCTATAATAGTTCACTGAATCCATTAAATATAAAATCCATTTCCAACCACATAATGGATAAACTCTTAGATCCTTCTTAATATATGTTTCATTCACCCTTTTATCCTTCCTAGGGGTGTACTATATCAGGATTCAAAGTCCACATGTAATTACAAAAAACATCATTATCTCATTTTGATATCATTATTCAAGACTATATACACCAAAAGAATTTATCTGTATATATTTTACATCTTTCATCATAGAGGTGTTATATCTACATCTTTATAGAAAATATTACAGATTCCTAATCAATTTCATGTTCTTTGGTAGTTATATTTATTGGTTTTTAATTTTCATGATATATAAATTTCAATATATCATTTTAAATAAGGAAACAACCAAGTTCTTTCATTGATACATCACCATATATGAAAAAAATTAAATTCCCCAATATTAATGTTAATAATATTGACTTGAAAATTATATTATTCAGTTCCTCTAAACAATCTTCATATTACTTTGCCCATATAAATTTATACCCTTTTCTTCTAAAGATGATCAAATGGTTGGAAAATTAAGAAATATTATGAAAAAAATATAGATTGAAACCAGTTAAAACTATTAAAAAACGTATATCAGTTATATTTGATGGAGGGGATATTATTTGAATTCCATTGTAGTTGATGTCTCTATATAAATTTATTTATTAGTTACATTTGTTGGAAAAAAATGCATATATATTTAATTTTTTGTTCAACATTTTTTCTACAAGATTCTTATGAAAAATTAATAAATGATTATCATGATCTTGATAACTTTTTATATATATATCAAGTTGTAGATAATAAATACAATCTAATTTATTATCTGGTAATCCATGATAATAATAATCATATAATCCAAAAAAAACATATGGTAAATTAACCTGTATAGGAGGAATTATTCTAAACTCAAAATCTACATAAAAAAAAGAGATTCTACCTTTGGTATATAATCTTTATTCACACTTAGTTTATGATAAATATAATGATGATAAATATTTTATAATTATATTGTTATTTTATTTTAATCAAATGATTCATCTATGTGTAGTTATGGATACATTTTCACAATTGAAATGGAATATATTTCTCTATAATCAACACCATAACTCATAGACCCATCATTATATTTTTAAAAAATGAAGGTGGAACCTTAAGGTGTGACACAATGGTGTATAAATTTGTAATATCAAAACACTTGTAGTTGTTTCTTTTTATCTAAAAATTCCACTTGGACAACTATATTGGTTGGTTTATATATGGTTTTGTTTCATTAGTGATGAGTTCAATAAAAAATCATCTAAACATTTGGGGGTGGGTTTATGTAATTCAATTAGATATACATCACTATAATAATAAATAATATATAAATCCTCTATTTTAGGATATCCCTCCAATATATAGACTAATTAAACTATTTTTATCATCCTAAAATTTCATTATGTTGAGAAACCCAACATGTCATAATATAAGACAAAGATAATGATTTCTATCCCTATAAAAATGTGATTCCATTCCACCCAAAAAAATCATTAACTTCTAATATCAATAGAAACTTTTTTCTTTACACTTTGAGAGAAAACACATACCATCGATTATGTTAAACTAAACTATATTCATAGATTTTTTTTAACTTTGTAATATAAATTATTCATAGTAGAATACACCAAGGATATCCTTTTTTAAATTAAATTTCCATGAGGCATTTTAATTGAAATTAATTTCATGATTATTTGAATCAATGACCACCACTGATCAGTATTTCCCAAAATAAGGTATTATTATGTGACAACATTATCCCCTTTACTATATCCCAAATATATTGATGTCTTATTTGGGGACAAAATATTTTGATCAAAAAATAATTTAGTGCTATTTCAATAAAATTATATAAAATTATATGTTATGAAGAAATAAAACATTGTAACACTATGTTGAGGGGGAAAGTAGTTGTTCAATAAAATAATTGTTATTGGTCAAAAAAAAGTTAAATTCAATAATATATTTATAACTTTTAGAGACCCATCACCAAACTCATTGATTTAATTAGGTATGAAATACCAATATTGAAAATATGGGTTAACATAATCATTTTCCCTACCATTTGATCAAATCTCAACAAAATAAAATATTATTCAGACGTTTAGGAATAAAATAATGATTTATATGCTCACTATTCACAGAAATTATTGAAGATTAAATTTTATAAATGGTTTTTTATAATGTTGTATAATCTATCTATGGTCATATAAATATTCTTCATTTGGTTTTGACTAAAAAATATCTCATAATAAATGTAATAAACATATTCCATTAACACTGAGGTAGTTTGTAATTTATTTATTTTTAAATAAAAAAGATTTTATTACTCATAATCTAATAGTTTAGTATTACTAGAATATAGATAGGTATAAGATCCTTATGTTACAATTGAAAACCTAAATACATCATAAATATTCACTAAAAAATTATTATTCTTCCTAATATTTCCACATATCGTTCATTGTAATCTTCCAATATTTCAAGGGAAAAGATAAACAAAATTAATGGGTGGGTTTAGACACTCATTAATGGGTAGTATATAAAAAATTATACCACAAAATATAAAAGACATCAATAATATGGTTGTAATATATAATAATAAAATCATCCCATATAACTGGTGTCCTCGGAGTGAAATGTATCCATGTACAATAAGAAAATGGAAGTAAATAATCACAAAAATAATAATAAATAACATCATAGTGATGGAATGTAAAATGATGGAAATCATACAAATTCGATCACGACCACACATCAAGACATCATACATAAATGAGTACGTCATACACCAAACACCCAACATAATTTATCACATGAAACCTACATATTAATTAAGGGGATACACAATTATAGCTCAACCCATATCATAATAAGTGTATTTAATCCATAATATGAAATAGTTTATCTAAAAATACATAATTTGTTTTTAACAGACTTCTTATATTTATCAATGTTAGTAATTAATACTTGTTACTATATTAAAATTACGTATCAATATTGAAAAAGTTTCCCTAATGAATTTAATGATATTTATATCTTGGGGAATATCAATCTATCTAGTAATAATTATATTATTTTTATAGTGAAATGTAAAATGTCCTTGATAATTTTGTATCTTTGGGTATTGCCTTCATTATTGAGGGGTTCAAATAGTTATTAATGAATGCAATGGTTTGAGACTAGAGAAATCATATAAAAATATTATATTATAATAAAAATAAATTTTAGCAAATTTAAATTGATATTAATATATGTATGTAAATTGTTAATTCCAAATTTAGATTCACAGTAATCTCATGGATTTTTATTAAGGTAATGAAATATAATTACAAATGTAATTCAAAATGAATTAAAATTAGTTTCAAAAGAGAAATTAATATTCCATTAAGAAAACCACTAAATTATTATACGCCTTAATAAAAAATGAGAATTTATTTATTAGATAATAATTTTTTGGGCTCTCGAAATAGAAATGAGAATAATTTTTTTAGAACTCATACATAACAGTGTGTTTTTTGATAAACGCTTGACGGTGACATTGAGTGATAAATGGGGATAGAGTTTAAAACTATTTACTATGCAAGACACTTACCATGGAACCGTCATATGGAAAATACAATGGTTTCTGAGTGGATATGAATAAAAGGATGTGGTAATATTTATATCATATCAGGGGGAGAGATTTTTAATTTTTAAATATAGGCCATAGACTATAGGTTTTGGAAAAATTGATAAATGCAATAAATCAAATGGTTTTATAAAACAAAATTTGAAATATGGGGATTATATTTTTTTCTTTCAAATGCTTAAGAATCGATTTCACATAAATTATATTATTTTGTACAATGAATATATAATTTTTCATAAAGAAGAATCTTTAGTATATTAAAATATACATCAATGTTTGGAATTTTTTATATATTTGGAAAGTATATTTTATAATTATAAAATACATTATTTTAATTAATATAAATATTTTTGTGGTGAAATATATTTTATAATATATTATATCATTTTTATGTAATTACAATGTCATAATGCTTAATTTACTTTTATGCTATGTTTACCATATACCCAAAAAATATCATTTTCTCAAAAAATTATACGAAATTCACCTTTTGATAAATTCCAAAAATTGGTTTTAAATTTCAATCCCCTTTTATAAAAATAATTTCATATATATATATATAAGAAATTTAATTTTTAAATAAAACCCTTAATATATTTTAAAACCATGAATTCGTCCCTTAAAATATAAAAATTCGTCATTAATAAGTCATATATTTATTATAATCCAATTTTGTGTAATTATATTACAATTATTCTTTGACCTCTTATTTTTAGATTATATAACAACCAAATTTATAGGATGAGTGAAAACCAATTTAAAACAATACAAAAATAGTGGTGATATGTTTGAAAAAAAAAGATTTTAATGAAGGAGTATCTCTAGGAAATTGATCAAATATAGATGGAACATCCCTAAAGTGAAATTAAAATTTACATTACAAGTATTCAAAAAGGGTTTTCCTAGAAAAATTGAGTGTTCTAACATACACATAATCTAATTTGAAGTTAACCAGGAATCATGGATTGATTCTATGGATGATCATCACCCTGAATCGACCTTTCATCCTTTGTTTCCACCATTAATGGGAATGTATTTCTTGTACATAATAAGTTCATTCACCTCCATATAGGTGAATATGGTTTGAAGTTAACACAAGAAGGTAAATTGATTGAAAATTCCCTTCTAGAACCACTCCATACAATTTAGTATTCTTAGCACGAAGTTAGAACTACTAGCTGATCTACCCCTCACCAGCCATTGAATAGGTGACAACATCATATATAGATCCTATCACGCCACTCCGATAATTTCATTCCTATAGAGAATAATGATTTAAATATAATAAAAAAACAAAGATGAATATTTCATTGATTGACTAGAATTCGTAACTATAAATGATTTTTCTTTTTCACCCACAAAATCCTAAAGGTAAAAAGGGGAATCATAGACCATGGATGATTAAAAATACTAGAGGGAGAATGATATATTAAGACCCCATGGTAATCAAGAGATATTTCCAATAAGTGGAATTATCTATAGTGAACCAGTAGGAAAACAACTTTTGACATGAGAATACATTCTTGGGGACAAATGTTCATAAGTCAAAGGACCCCATGAATCATCTTTGATATGCATCTTGTTACGCCAACAGTTAGTGGATACATGACCTTATTGACAAAAAAACATCATAAGATGGGAACATTTTCATAATGAATGCACTTCTAGAAATTCCACTCCCAATATACCGTAGTAGAATTCATTTTTGTGGGAATGATATAGAAAATTTTCAACAACAATTCATAAATAACCATCACATCTGAAACACAACATTTGATCATAAATATGAATGAAACTATCAATATGGTTAAGAATATCATAGAAAATAAATCAATTATTAAAGGGTAGTGGAAACATAGATGTGAGAATCCAAAACAATGATAGATTATAAATTATATCAATGTCGGAATCAAATTTTTAGAAGAAGAGGATGAAAAGTTAGGTGGTATAAATATTAATATTTGATGAACCAGTAGGGGAAAATTTGGAGTATTATATGAGATGAACACAAATTGATGATGGTTTAGGAAAAACACCTTAATTATGTAATATATACCCCATCGATTACTGATGAATACCATGAAAAATTATTGTAGTAAAAGTCCAAAAAAACATAGATACAAGTGTTCTTGAGTGAAATAAAGCCAACAAATAAGACTATGAATTCATAATGGTGATTAAAATATATCCCTTGAATGAATTCACTATATTAGGGTAAATACAAGTCATTAAAATTAGAGAATGTTTCAAATAGGTAACTCATAGGTATATAAAAACCAAAATATCCTATGAAATAGAGAGAAATGTGTTTATTGGGGTAACCATAATGGTTGGCTAGATTGACCTCTCATGAGGGGACAACACCAAGGAGGTAGAATTTATTAGGTTGAAAAATCTATTGGAAAATCCCTATATCTCATATCCTATTCATCAAAAATCTATATTATTAATCATTGATATATTTTTTTTTATAATTATTAATTATAATATTAAGATATGATTTTATATATTTTATTATAAAAATATATATATAAGGGTTATGTTGTTATTACTATGGCCATAGAGGAATGTAATAGTTTTATTGATCTAATTCTCAATGGTAATATGGTAATGGTCACCATACCCATTTTATGTAAATTAATTATAACATATAATATTATTAATATTCCCATGTAAGTTCTTATACCTTTTCTATTCCATCACATATTTTTTCATTTTAATAGAAATATATCTCACAATGTTTTTATTTATTTATTTGTGTATTTTATTTCAGAGTTATGAATTTTGTTTCTATGATATATTATTTCATCTTTTATTGTAAAATTTATAGGTATTATCTTGAATGTAATATTTTATTTATCTATTGTACTATTTTGACGAAATTATAGAATGTGCATTCTGTAATAATATTTGCAATGAAGTGTTTATTTACTATAGAATAATCTCATGTATTATAATAAAACATAACCAAATAAAAAAAATTGTTATTAATTTAATATAGATATACAATAAAAAAATAATATAAAATAACAAAATAACCCTAGTTGAAATTAAAGGATCCTAGTTGAATCAAAACCACTCTTACCAACCTGAATAAAATTTATCCCATCTGAACTAATTCAATTTGAATTGACCTAAGACGACTTGGACTAAAATATATTAACATGACCTAACCTAAATCAAGATAAATATAGATAAAACAGTATGAAATTATAGAATTAAATTTACAAAATTTTCCAAATTGTAAACTAAATAAAATGAAAATTTATTTACCTAAATGCACCTAACCAAACAAAATTAAATTATTAATATCCCAACCAAACCATACAATAACAAAAAATCTAATGATAGAAATGGTCCTGAATAGTCTCCACCAATGTTTAACTAAATAGAGTATATGTGGATGGAATTTACTATAGTAAATTAAAGTTATATTTAACTAAAAAAACATAATACATTACAACGTACAAAAATGAATATAATCAATGGAAATTGAATCAAATTTTATCTATCATACATAACAAATGACAGAAAAAATTTAAATGAATTGAATTACATTTAATTGAATGAAATAAATAAATCAAAATTAAAATAAAAAATTTCAAATGAACTTAAACCTAACTTAAAATAACTAAATAGATTAGTATGAAACTCCAACAATCGATCTAACTAAAAATAAACCGGAAATAACCTCATGTATCTAAGGAAAATTAAATTGAATAAAAATAAATTTCCTATCTAGACCCCACTACATTTGAACCCAAACCGAAAAAGTCTAAAATTAATAGATCTCAACACACTTAATTTAACTAATCCTAAACTCATGAGTTTGGAAATGAAAAAAATCTCAATCACATCATGTTGAATTAATTTATTGGGATAAAAACTAACCACACATGAAATTAATAAAAACATACTAACTCATATTTAATAAAACAAATGTGAAGAAAATTAAACAAAATATGCAATAAATTAACTCTATCAGTCATAATTTACATATATAGAACTATACGTAATTTAAAAACCATAATAAAACTAAACCGACATGAAGAGAACTGATTTAGATTTTGTTGAAATTTAACCCAACAAATAAAAAAATGTGGATATTTAATGTAATAAAGAAAAAAATTTGATTAACCTAAATTGACATTAACAAAATAGAATATAATATAATTTTACTAAATTCATGTATACTTTAAAAAATAAGTATAAATGATGCATATAAACATATAATAAAATTTAAAAAACATTGGCCAAAGTCTACAAATCCCAATAAAATAATATATATTTGAATTTAATTGAAAAAAAATATAATAATACCGTACCCAAATATCCCAACCAAAATGAAATAAAATTTAATTTTTTTCCTAAAAAAGATAGAACTACAATGAAATTAGTTAAAATATCATGAACTCAATTTAATTGACATAACCTAAAATGAACTTAACGTAATGAAACTTAAAAAATCCATCCTAAACATATAATATTGAGCCACCCAAACTAAATGTTTCATAATTAAACTACAATGAACTAACATGGAGAAACTAAAAGAGAAAAAATTGAAATTAAACTAAACAAAACATTATATTTCAAAATAAAATTGACTAAATTAAACATAATTGAATTGACCTAAACCAAAAAAAATTATAATTGAACCCAACCCCTGAAAATGTATCTAAATGAAATTTTATTATACTAAACAAAAATATAATTGGTTTGACCTAACATAAGAAAAATTGAATTTGATAAAATTATCATTATAAAAAGAACTAAAATAAATTGAATAGATATAAACTGAATCAAGACAAACTAATCTAAATTTACAAAACACAAATAGAACCTTATTAATTCGAATAAAAACAAATAAAACCAATCTAAAACAAATAAAATTGAAACCAAAATGTATCCACATAAAGAATTGATCATTATTATCTAAAAATCAATAAGACTCATTTTCACCCAGATTCACCAAAATAAAAAAAACCTATCCAGAACGAACTAAACAAAATAATACTTAGAAAATTTATAAGACAGAATAAAACACTAGAAGATAATAAAATAAAACTAGAAAAATTCAATCCAACCCAAATATAATAAAAAATGAATGATACAATCTTATGATAATGAAATTTAATAACAAATAATATGAAAAATGGATAGAACTAAAGAATGAGGAATTAAACTATACAAATTAATGTAACCTGAGTAATAAAATTGAAATGAATTGAAATGATTGGAACCTAATAAAAAAACATAAACAAAAAACATTAATAGAATAGAAGTTGCAGGAAATGACACAATATTAATTTTATTGAATAAGAAAAATCCCAATAGAATTACATAAATCCCAATATTTATAAGAAAAACACTCCCAAAATATAATTACTCAATAAAATATGAACAAAACCAAACCAAATTTTAAAAACAATAAGAACAATAAAAATAAACCAATACAAATCATTTTATATAGAGTTAATAAAAAACAAAAATTAAATGGTTGTTAAATAAATAAATTTAATTTGAACTAAATTGAATTAATGTATTTTGAATCAATATAATGTCTCATATCTTAAATTTGGGATTCTTAATTCATTTATACCATACATAAAATATAATTATATAATCTAGAATCAAAACATTATCCTTTAGGGAAAATTTTGGTTTATATATAATTATTACATAAGAAATTTTAATCAATATGAAAAATATAATAACACTAAAATTGTACTACCAAATATAATATTAAAACACAATATTCACATTCATAGCCATGATACTAATAAATGTGACCAAATTTTTTTCATAAAAAAATTACAACATTAAAAATAATATTAGAAACATTATATACCCAACAACCATTTGAGATTATAGTTTTAGAGAAATATGAAAAATAATCAAATTACAATACCAAAGTCATCAAGTGAACATTTTTTCACCATATACTACTTTTATTATTCCGAACAAAGTCTTTATAATCACCCAAACGGAACCCATCTAGACATATCGGTGTAAACATATTTTTTATAACCTAGTAAAATAAAACATAATAAGGTTGATATCAAATTATCAGTAAGGGTAAGCATATGAATTAAAAATTTAATATCGTTGGTTATCACAAGAAGAACATAAAGAGTTTGAGATCATATTAAATGAACTTGATAATTATGTAGTATAATTAATAACCATAAAAAACCAAGATCAGTAATCATTTGTCATGATATAATGCTTTATAAAATTCAAGTGTTATATGAATCAATAATCTAGAGCCATGGGTTGTCAATAATTATCAAATGAAACATCAAAAAATGTAGATAAATCATGAAGAAAACATGTTTTTATCATATAAAATTATCTTTATCACCCATGTTAACATATTTTAGAAATAACTGGTGCCTAGTTAAATTTTTCAGAGATACCTCCCCAAATAAATTCATCATTACTTCCTTTAATGGCCAGGAATATTATCCAATTCATTTGATGTTATATTTAGAAAAATTATCATATAAGCTATCACTGGATCACCCGCATTAATGAGATTTATCAATTGTTAATATCATTATAAGTCATTTAAAATTACAATACATTAATAATAAATGGAAGCTTATATTGTCATCAAAAATAAAATCTATATTATCATACAATCCTTCATAACTTGATTTTGATGTGGAGAAGAAATGGGTTTCTTAAGAAAAATAAACAATCTATAAAAAAATAAGTTGATGAAATAATTACATATTTTACCTTTTAAAACATTATAATCATTAAAATATGTTGATATACTTGAAAATATTTTTAAAAAATTATTTAAGAACATTTCCTTCAAAATAAAGGGAAAATAACACTTTTTATGTTATACATTTAAAACAATCCCAAGATATTGAGAAAATTATTTTCCCTAAAAATAAAAAATGATAATTTTGAAGGAAGATTTAATATAATTATTATTTAAAAAGGATTAAAAAACCTTTTATATCATTAAAGTTAAAAATGTAAATTATTTTCCAACATTTTATGTGATAGTCAAAAGTGACCCATGAAGAATTTGTTAAAAACATTATTTTAAATAATAATAAAAAACAATGAATATAATTTTTTTCGATGTTATATTTCATGAGTTGGTGTATACACCATTAAAATTAATATAGGTGTATTAATTAAAACATGTCTCTAAGAAAAAAGTTTGATGCGTGAAACTCTTGCCGCCTTAGTAATTCTTGAATCAAAAATCAATTTAGTGAATGAACATTACATGATTATACAAAAACATAATTTTCATGAATGAATATCGTAATACACATTCAAGGGGTTGTAATTACACCCTATAAAATAAATCATGGTGAATCAAATGAATTATGCCTCAGTGAATAGAAATTGAGACCGTAAATTCCCTTCAACCTTTTATAACATTTGAATCAATGACTCATGGAAGAATTAACCTCAAAGGAAACTAAATTAGCAGGATAAAAAATAATTAATGATATAATATCTCAATATTTGTCATATACATCTTATAAAATGATGTTAGGTAAAATACATATTATTTATAAAAGAAATATTATTAATACCACTAATCATTTCAAAGATTGCATCATTGAAGTTAAAATTAATCAATTAAGTTATTATGTGTAACAATTTAAAAATCACAAAAAAAAAAGAGAAAAAAATAATAATAAAATCAAATGACATTGAACACATAATATTGGCATAACAAAGTCAACGATGTATAAGCAGAACCCAATGAAAGTATATGGTTTTAAGAAACCACTTAACTCGAGTCCAAACATGTTACATGTGTCCTTTATGTACAATAATAAAAAATTATATTAGTTATTTAGTTATTTAATAACATTATCTAGTATTAATTATTTATTATTAAACCATTTATTTTATTTATCTTATTAAAATATTTTCTAACATAAGTAGTTAGGGTGATGTAAGATTTTTTTATCACAGTCAGTTCATAAAGAAAATATGTTTCTTTGGTTGGGTGTTGATAATGGTGTCTTTCTTCAATCGTCCATAGAATAATAATAAAGTAAAAATTATAATTTTTATTTATAAAATACATTTATAGATTATTTCACGAAAATTATTAATAAAAAAAATATACATTTTCTTGTGATGTGGTTGTCTGTTCGAACTCACTAGTGATGATTTTCTTTTTCAATGGATAGAAAATATAGTGAGAAAAAAATATTATATTTTAAGAATCATTAATATTTAATGTATATCATATATATACATTAATTTTATCAGAGTAACTATACATGAAACAAGGAAATGTGAAAAAAATACATCATCCTTTGAGATGGCATTATTCACATATGGATTGATTATGGTTTCATTTACTTTTTTAAGGAAAAGGGGTTCAATAAAGTTATTAAATCAATACACTAAAATGTCTTTATACTGGATATAATGAAGTTGTTATATTGGATGTTATTGAATACAATTTAATGAGTCATAATAAGAAATAAAATGAATGAACGTCATTTGGAGTTATGTACCACCCCATTAGAAGACCACATATGACTTCCACCTTAATACTAACAGTTTGGTCTTTTTGTTAAAACATGTCATTTATACATTAGGGTGGTATTTTTAGAAGGTTTTAGGTAGGATCTTGGTTGAGATAAATACATCATGATTTGTGTTTAGGATATGAGTTATGATGTACATATATAAGAGAGTAGTTGGGATCTCTTAGAAATACTTCATTTATTAAAATAGTATAAATTAATTTTAATATGTAATTGAAACCAAAATGTTATTTTGAAAATATAGTATGGATATATGTCAAAATAAACTCATATAATAATTTTTTTCAAAATTTTAGAAGATTCTATTATATTTATCATTGTGCTTTTACTGATCATTAACACTTTTTAGGATTACAGTGATGATGTTTTTTAATATTAAGGGGAACAGTTTACAATACATTGTAAATTATCACATAATTGGAAAGAGGATGATATGATTGATTTTATACCATTAAATTGGCTAAATATATTTTTAATGAATTTTAATCCTTTTAATAAAATATTATTGAACATAAAATACCATTAAATTCATTTTCTTGACTATTCACATAGTTTGAATTCAAGAATATGAAGACTATAATGATGTAGAATCCCAATGTTGGCACTCTCGGATCTGTAGTTAAAAAATATACTATACATTTCTGGATTTTATACTGTTGTCTATGATGAAATTTTTTCCATCCAAACCATAAAACATAAAAAGGTAATATAGTATCACATAAATATCAAAGGACTATTCTGCTTTAGAGCTTTATAGAAATTATTAAAACTATTACATAAACAATAACCCTATATTCAAGATAGTATTTTTCCAACTATACCCAAATTTTCATATCCAGTATTATATCATTAATTTAACCAATGAAATTCTTCACATATAAAACAATTCAAAAGTAAAATCATTTAACATAATTATTCATAACCTAGGTGAAATGGAAACATATCAAGGGATAATTGAAATTACTAGTAAGGGTAAATATAATCATTAACAATTGAATTTAATCAATTGTAATTATATGAGAATAAGGTTATCATTACATTATCTTAGTGAATTTTCATAACATAACAAAATCCATACCCATCAATACTCTGATCATCAATCATGAAACATAGAATGAAGAATTAACAATAGAACATATCATTAGAATCAGTAATCATGAGCCATGTGATGTCAATAATGATTAATGAAATCATTTAAAATCCATATATTTTCACCCATAAGAAGTATAAAATACTTATTAGTGAACATAAAATCATTTTCATACATTATAAAATTATAATATTTTCATAAAATCATATATAAATCCATGATAAATCATATATTTATCTTCAACAATCATTTAGATATCAGTTTTATGTATAGAGTATCCTTCAAAGTTACCCACCGATTAAATTTAATAGTTATATTTTATATAACCCAAATAATTATACTCTGAATGACCATAAAAATATATTCCATTAATTTCTTATTAGAGACCTAATTAGATAAATCCATTCCTTTACCAATGGTATTAGAGATCTATAATGATCTCACCCGACATTGGTTTATCAAATAACCACCCATTGTTATTAAAATTTCCCATGAATTATAACGTAAATAATGAACAACAAGCATAAATTTTATTATAAAACTATTAGAAAAATTTATTATTCCTTTTATAATATGATTAACTCATTGAAATTAAATGGGTTCCTTGAAAATATCATAAAAAAATAACCCATCCAGTGATAGAATAATTATGGAACCAAAAAAACCTGAATGGATCATAAGAAATATCATGGTTTTTTTGATGATGATGAATGGAACTACCATTAAATGAGACATAAAATCATTCTTCAATAAAATTACATTTTAATATTGAAATGAAATTTTTAAAAATCTGAATTCATAATATTTTATAAAAATAATTAAAAAAAATATACAAATGAAAATATTTATTAATCGTACATTAAAATAATTTCAATGATGGAGGAAAATCAATTAATGTTTTTAATGGTTAAAATAAATTAAAAATTTAAAATCACTATAAAGGGAGTAAAAAGTAACCCATTTAGAAAATATTATGATATTTCTGTAGAAATAAATTTAAAATAATTTTAATGTAAAACAAAAAATATTTAATAATTAATTTATGTTGATAAAAGATATTTTTTTAAAAATACTTAAAACATGTAAATGGGAGAGATAGATCCATGATCTAAAGAATGAAACAAGAACGATATCACTTACAAATAACACTCTTTATATTTATTTAATTAATAAGAGTGTAAATGTTGATTAAAATTAAAAAAAACAATTATATATATGATATTAAAATATTTGCGTTTTTATACCATAATATCATATTATTTCTTGCTAATGAACCTTGATCAAAAAGAATACTAAAAAGAAAATTGATGTTAAGGTAGTGCCTTTTCCACTTTGGTAACACTCAAATTATATGCCCCATGAAAGAATAAAATCAAATGAAATTTTAAATATAATGAAAATATGTAGAGTAATTATAAAAAATATCAATGGAAAAGTATATTCACCTCATAAAATATTATATGCACATATCATAAACATATATACCAAAAAACAAGAATATGAGACGAATAATCCTTACAGTGATCATAACATTAAATTGAGAATTAATCAAATAATAGATTATTTTTAAAGAATATAAATTCTATTTTATAAAATAAATAATAAATCAATATACATATATATTACCACATAATCGTGTCTTAACAATGACAATGAAGTACTAATATATCCCAATGAATAGAAATTGGGTTTTTAATATGTTTAACACTTCGTATTGTTAAAATCAATTAACATTGGTTAAAAAATTAAATTTCAACATGAAATATAATAAATTAAGTAGTATTCCTGACAATACTTGTAAAATGGTTATAAAAACACCAGATGAAATAAATATAGTGCAGAACAAAAAATAAGCCTCAATAAATGAGACTTGAGATGAAATCCCATACCTCAAATCCATCCTAGCTATATATTTTCCTTGGAAGAATTATAAAAAACTAGTGTCAATTAATTTATCTCATAAAAATAGTTTCCTTTTTTAATAAATTATTGTTTATAAATTTCATTCATTTAATTTAATGATATATTGTTTTTCATAATCAATTAAGTCTAAATCAGGTATTTTGATGATGTTCAGCCCATATTTTCAAAAGGGCATCACAATGATGACCTTGGTCAAATGTATAATTATTACATAATTTATAAAATAATATTAATGAAATAATTATCATTGTTATACATTAATTAAACATTAAAATCTAACTATTAAATATTCTTATGAAAAATGAACTATGTTATAATTAGAGAGATGGCAGACCTTACATAGGCATGAGTAACATTTAAATTTTGAACATTCATTATAAAAAGAATATAAGTACGACTTTATAACTAAATATTTATAATAATATAAGAAATTTAATTTTTAATTTTTAAATAAATTCATATATATCTTCCATGTGATGTAGTGATCAAAAATTAAACTGGTCCCTTTGTGTAGTTGGTGGTCAACTTTTAGGTACGAACGACATTATCATATTTTTGTAAATCTATATTTATGAGATTAAATGAGATATAAAATTTTAATAATGGAAAAAATTATAAATATCACATATGAACATTAATTTTATCATTATATGCATATGCATTAGTTGTTGATGGAAAATAAATTATACCATTTCACGAGGAGGTAGTCTGCCAGACACATGAACGATGAATTCCTTTCCCAATTTATGGAGGTTGTACATAGATATAGGTAATGTAACAAGTATAATAATATCCATTTATATCTAGGATAATTGTCTTATTATCTTATAATGGATGGGTAATACATGATGGAGGTGGTACAAGAAACAAAATACACTCAGTTAAAAACACTCAGTTAGGAATTTAATTAATTTATTTGGGTAGATATTGTATTAAACATGTTGGTTTTGATTTGTGAATGAATTAGAATAAAATTTTCCCATTTTTAAGAGAGGGGAGGGGCACACATGTAATTTCATAAAATATTAAATTATTATAAATTAATATTGATGTCTGGATGATTAAAAATATATATCATTATAATATAATAATATTATAATTATAAATAATATTTTAGAATAATTTTTTTTATGTTTTGATCATAGTTTCACCCATATTGTTTTTAACCCCCGTTATCCCCGATCACAATTACTATGATAACAAGCATTTAACTATTTCTAATTAACTATAGTTACCATAAATAGGAAGACATGGTAATAAATAGATCATAGTGATAGTTTAGATCATATAATAATAACCTGACTAAAGATATTACTATTAGTAATTTAACATCAATTTAAAAATATTGTTTTCATAAAATATAAATAATGTAAACTTTTAGAACTATTCATTTATAACTATGTTTATAACATTAAAACAATTAATGATATTTTATTAAAATAATTTAAAATATATTTTAATATTTATGATTATTTAAAAATATTTATTTCCAATTTATTCCTCTTTGTATACTACATATGATATTATTTATTTTATTTTTCCATTAAAGGAATAATTACAAGTCCAGCTTTACGTAATAATTTAAGGTAATAATTTCTTCTCTCAAAATTATAAATAAATTATCATTTTGAATGAAAAGAATTTACGCTGTAAACATTATTTATATCATAAAATATACTCTATTTATCTACATGATAAAAATATTTCATAAATAAAATAAAGTGTATTTTTTTTATTATTCATTATATAAAATATTAAATTGTTAAAATAAAATCCTAATATAATAAGGCCATATATAAAGATATTGGATGATTATTGATGAAATATAATCATAAAATAAAATTATAGAAATTGTTAGAGTCATTTTATAGTCCTTAAAATATTATTTTAACCCTTAATTACACGATTTAACCTTATTATGGTAACAAAATTACTAATATTAATATTCAAACTGTCAAAAAATAGTAGAGTTCTATTATCTACATTTTAACCAAATTTTTCAAATATGTAATCCATTTTCTAAATTTAAAAATATATAATTTAGTAAATATAATCTAAAATTCAATCATAAAAACATGATGATAAACAACCTTTCAGAAAAATTCCCCAATTTATATATATAATTTTTACTTACTAAAATGAAATTATAAAAATTATTTAAAAAATAACAATATGATTATTTTATTTTAAAATGAGGTTATTAAATTCTTAAAAAATCATAAATTTAATTATAATTTGTAAATAATCAAAAATGAAATAAAATATTCAATAAAAATAAATATTTTTTTCACAGTTCATTGAAATATAAAAAATTTATGGGAACTCTCAAAAATTCATGTTACTATAATTTTCCTATGATGATTTAAAAAATAAATATAATTTCATAATATAAATTTTATTAAATATTCATAATTTAATGAATTGACTTACTCACAAAAAGCAATAAGAATCATTTTTAAAGAAAATATTTTTTTGATGACTAAATGGACATTAATAAAATTGAGTACTTATTGCCGAATAATTAATCAATAAATTTAATTTAATTAAGAAATTTGTATTAATTTAATAATTTATATAATCTTATTTATACCTAGAAATTCCAAATCTATGTTATAATATACATATAATAATTTTTCACGATTCCTTTAAGCTTGGTTTTCCGTGATGTGCTTGCTATCAAACATAGAAATTATATTAATAATTATTATTCTTATTTCTATTATTAAAAACTATCAGAATATTTAAAATTTAGATCAAATATAATATTTTAAGACATCAATAATATGTTTGATTTGTTTAAATAGTTCATGTATCACCATAACTCCCCAGAAAAAATAATTATAATTTATTAATATCATTGATATGAGTTTTTGACCACATGAAGAAGTACTATTACATCAGTACACAATAATTTATGGTGCTTATTGAATCAATAAAATGATAAATTAAATTTCCATCCAAAAAAATATCCACATTAAATACAGTTATTTAGAACCATCAATGAATGGGTTTTATCACTATCAAAAAATATTATATATATTAAGGTCAATATAGTGATATTTTTGGAAATTCAATGATTTCGTCAAGTCAGTTTAAGGCATATGTAAAGGGAATTCGTTATCTGTTATTGTCTTATTTTTTTCTTATGAATCGTTAAATACATATTCAAACATATGGATTAGTGAGGGTCTCTTGCGACCCTTTATATTAGAGAAATCTTTAATGTGATTTCTCAAATCTTCTTTGTAGATGAATCTATTCTCTATCTCAACTGAAATTGTAGGTCTATCAAGGATCTTAACTGTATTATTCACAATTATAATAATTGAGGAGGGAAATCATTTAACTAAGATAAATTTATTTTCTACCTTCCAATGACATTCTCAGAGATAAACGGGAATAATTATGCCGATGATACGAGATTTCACAAGAATCCCTTACCATGGAATATTTGGGAGACTTTATACCCCCTGGTAGAATCTGTATTCATCTTTTTGATAGTCATATTGAATCAATTTTAAACTACATTATCAATTTTTTTTTAAAAAAATTCCTTACATATAGGGGATAGATAACCTTAGTGAACTATATTCTTACATCCATTACGATGAAAGTGTGGTCATCCCTCATTGTTCCCATGGTTATACTATGAAATATCAATAATTTTTTAACTAACATCATATTGGAAATGAATGTGGAAGAGATAAAAAATTATGAATCATTGAATATAATGGTCTTGGTGGTTGGGAGTGGCGGCATTAGACTAAGAAGTGTTGCTGAGTCATTGTACAATCTTCAAGATAGGGTTTCCTATGATTTTATAGAGGGAAAATTGTTATGATCAAGGAATACAGATCAAAAATATATGCTAGGTCTAGATGGATCTATATGAAGGTTTTCAAGGTTGTGAGACTGTATTTAGGGAAACGTAATAGTTATCTAACATCACTTGTAATGGATCATGGGTTGTGGGTAAATTAGCAATTAGAAAAATAATTGGGTGGGGGTTTGTTGTATTTCATATGGTGCCCCATACTAGATATATCCTTCACATAGGCCAAAAATTTCCCATCATCCTTATGTTCCAGACTCAATGAATTGTAGTTGAAGACATTTATTAATATTTATATGTTTACAGACCAATATATATTTTTTCACTTATTAAGTCACTAGTCTATTCTTAAAGAATGTTTACATACACCTTATGCAAGAAATCTATGATCATGATGCAGGGGGGAGATATTTTCTGTTCTAGGAGATCCCAAATATGTTAAACATACATGTATGGAATATTTTCAATAATCTTTACCTACTAATACGGTTGTAAGATTATGGGGGTCTCCATGGATTCCTGGTGGATCTGCTATATTAATATCATAGAGGTATCTATGTATCATATAACATTTTAAAGAAAGTGGTTGGTCTCCATATGACATAACATGGGAACTTACATTTGGAAGGAAAATCATGATACTTCCTAAATTATCATCTTCTATTCTTGGTATGAAAACATGGATTATAAAATTCATAAAGATAGGTTGATTGAATTATTATTGGTGGCCAAATGTTGGATTATATGGAAAGATCAAAATAATTCCCTCTATGAGGGGAATCATAGTTAATGTCTGGAGGTTATCGTATGGTCTCATGACAATTCTCTTGACCGTGTCCCTCTTCCTAAATTTTTGTATATCTCACCATCTGTTCAGACGCTCATGGTAGGCGTGCATCTTGCTATCATGGTTTATATCTCATCCCCACAAGAAATATAGGTCCACATGTTACCATGAGTTCATGGATTAAAAATAAATTTTGACAGAGCGTGCATCATCAGTAGAATTCATAGAGGTGAATTTTTTTTGTAATCAAGAAGGATCTGTCATCTCGGACTTCAACAAACGTTTTGGTTATTGTGAACCACAAATTGTAGAATAATTTTCCATTCTCAAGGGGCTCGATTGGTGCCACTACCACTATATATCTATTGATGTTATCGAAAATGATTCAAATATTTTACATTGATCTATCTAGAAGACTGTATAAACCCTTTGGATATCACCTAATTAGTTTTGATATGCATGTTTCTCCTCACTAATCACAAAGATATTAATCATACATGGAAGAAGGGAAATATGGATGAAGATGTCCAAGTATTGTGTGCCACTTTTGACAATCCATATCACATATTTCCTATTAGTGGGTATCTTCCTATAGAATGTGATACCCTTGTTAAATTCTATTATGTTTGGTAACACGATTTCTGAACTCAATGACTTCTAGGGTAATTTACCCATGTTTAATTAATATTATAACATTGGATGGATCTAATTGTTTTCACATTTACCTAAAAAAATCCATCTATTCATAAAAATCACAAAATTTAACGATATATAAATTTATATAAGACGAATTTAAAAATAAAATCATTTTAATGAAAATATCTTTTAAATGATTATTTTTTAAAATAAAAATATACCAATGACATTAAATAAAATCCATTTTTGATGAAGATGCATTTTTTAATTCTAAATGACTTTAATAATAATTTATTTCATATTTATTATGCATTCATCGTTACATTTTTATTGTTTCTGTATATTAATATATATACATATATAAGTATATATAAATATCATAATTAACGTACTCTTATTTGTACAATACTATTCAAAAATAAGGGAATAATGGCCATATTTAAAATAATAATATATCGTAATCGTTACACATATAAGTTGTGTTTTGTTTATGCTATCAAACATAGTATTATTTTAATATATATGGTTATTACATTCTGAAATTATATAAATTCCTTCCTCAATGTTTAATTTCAAAATTTGTAATTTAAGGGATTAATATTTTAAACTACCATTGGTAGAAACCCACATCATATTTTTTTTACTAAAATAACCTTTTAAAAATTACGGAAGAGAAATATGAATGTCATTAAGAACAACACATAACTTGGTTTACAAAAAGGATAAAATTAGTATAAAGAGAAATCATATAAATGATGGAGAAATTTAATTTTAAAGTAGTGATATTGAGTGACTGAAAAAATTTATTTCTAGAAAGTGAATGTTCATGAGGTAGTCAATATCAACAAAACCCTAGTGCAATGAGTTGTGAAAAATTATATCAATCCAACTAAACTAATTTTTATAAAGGATTACAATTTAATATTCATGATCATTTATATAAAGGTGAGTGATCTTTTTTTGTTAATATTAATTACAAAGGAAAACATGAATAATTTATTTTCTTCAACTCCATAAAATAAATTTCATTCTTTGGTTACAAGTATAAACATGTTTCCACATCTATATCATCCCACATTATAAATTATGAGTACACGTGATGAATCGTGCATGTGCCTAAAGTATCAAATTTTAGTAGATAATAGGATCTAGATAATGAAAATAAATATACTACTCATGTTTAAAAAAATGTTAGAATAGTATAAGGTGATAAAAAAAGGAATAAAAATTTTATACAAAGAAATAATACGTTAATATCCATAATTTAAGAATAACTGAAAATTGTCAAAGTAAATAAATCCCAAAACAACTAACAATATATCCCAAGTAAACATAAAAAGAACATATTAAACATAATGGTTATCTTGTAAAATTTATATTACATCCTCATAATGAAATAAGATTCTTTCCAAGTAATGTTTTATGTAAAGTCACAAGACACAACTATGGATCAATTATACCTCTACATAATAAATCAAGTACAAAATATCAATAATAACATCAATTACCACTTCAATTTGTTTTAAATTTTATTTTTATTTCGGTAAACAATGGATCATACTTATACATATTAACCTCAGATAGTATACATAAATATTATGTTATATTACTCTGAAAAAAACATAATATTTGTCATTTCTAAACCCTACATTGATACCACCTATAACAACCTTAGTCCCACACTCCAAAACCAATACCACAAACATAGTTTTTACATTTGTGGATTTTTTTAATTATAACAAAAAGATAATTTTATCCCTCTAAATCATAAAATATTCAAAAAAATTGGCTCACTTACAAACTAAATGGTGTTTTAGGTATATATTTTTAGAGAATCATGACAACTACTTACATTACAATATCGTCCCCTTTATGAGATTAAATTTACCATTATGCCAATTTTTTCATTTTTTCTATTAAGTGTTAATCATAAAAAATATAAAAATATTATATACATATCTTAGGTAACATCATTCTTTATCACATGGTAAAATAAATATAATAATGGTGATATCGAAATCACTGTAATTCTAAACATACAATTTAACAAATAAACATATTTTGAGAGCACAAGAAGAGCACAAGATAATGAGATCATATTCAAGGTGAATGATAATTAAATAATGGAATTAATTCCCATAAAAATACAATAGCATAAAACATGTAAAATGAAATAATCTATTAACAATGGAAAGATTCATAAGAATCCATTATGACAATCGATGTAATATAAATCACAATTAATAAAGTTATTAAAATCTCATAGAACTAATAACGATAACAAGTTAGTATCATGTAATAATATCATTATCACATCTGTTCACTCATGATTTAAATAATTGGAGCCTTCTTAAATCCATAGTAGAAACCTTGCTAGTTAGCTCCCTCTTTTTTACCTTTCAAGGGAGGGAACATTACACAATCAATTACAGAGTTATATAGTGCTCTTATATCTTATAATATTTATTATTCTCATCCATTATCATGGTATATATTATGATCTCTTTTCATAATAAATAATTTCAATACACTTTACATGAATATAAAAAATATAAGAAAGAATTTTAATCATCCATATTTTAGAAACAACATGAATTCATTTATATCATGACTTACACATGGAAATACAAAGAGTTACAAGAAAATCCTAAAAAATCTTTTGAAAAGTGTTGGATGATATAATATTAGAATATCCCCATTAAAAACTAAAAATGTTTAAAATATTATAAATTAGATAATATTAATTTAAAAAAAATCCTTGAAAATCATGGAAGGTAATTCATTTCATTTAATATCTTAAAAAATATTCCCAAAAACATATAGAAAATTATCTTCCTTGAAAATAAAATTGAAATAATTTAATGGAGGATTCAAAATAATGAAGAGTTACTATTGAGGAAAATTATATTTTTTATGAATGGGGTGCCTCATTCAAAGACCATGGGGAAAATTATTATATAGAGAAAACGTGTTACATGTGTCTGAAAGAATGAATATTATTACAATATGTATCATAAAGAGGGATTAAATTAACATGACAGTTATCCCACCAATTTATGTCTGGGTTTACTCACTTATTATCAAGTCCATCTGCAACAATGTTCGCTTCATGAAAGGAGTGTGTGAAAATGTAGAAGATATCCAAAAAAGTAGAAAGTCAGTTCATCTAACGGGTAGCAAGCAGACACACAAGGTACATCACTCCATTCCAAATATACTAGACAATAGTTGTTGAGTGACTGTTAATCCAAATATTGTTCGAGCACCATTTCTTAACATAGGCAACATCATAGATCACACTCATATGTTTTTTCTTCTAAAGAAGAGGCAATACAACAACATCCAATGAAACATATGTGGAACATTCCAAGGAAGTCTTTAAAAATATCACCACAACCCACATGAACTAGGTTTCCATTGGAATCCACATCGAAATTTACGTAGATCTAACATGGGAGTGGGTCTTTCCATAATACATAAAAACTAAATTTTGGTTGACAATAAATACCATAAATCCAAATTCTATGGAGGATCTCAATGTCTCTAACATGTTTGTCACAATAAGACTTCTGAATCAAGGAAACATCTTGAATATAAATGAGTATCCGTGTCCGACATGTATAAATACTAAATGAGTAATTATTATGAAGAATATAATTTCTATCATACCATATCACATGGAGAATATTAGAAATATTAGTTAATAAGAGATTTTTGATTTACTGAGAGGTTTAAAAACCCACACAATACTTTAGTTGGGAGCTGACTTAGTTAAGAAGTAGCCATGTGCAATAAAAAATGTCAAAGATAATGTTACAAAGAGATGAACTCACACCACAAATCAGAAAAAGATGGTTAGTATATTACCTATATTGGATATAATGTTGACACTTAAAGAAATGTTGAATCCCAAAATTCTGAAGACAGACCTCATTGGGGACTCTTTTGTATAAAATATTCCAACTAAGAGAAAAACATGACGGTTTAATCTAAGGCTTGTCAAAAAAATTCAACCAACTAAATGTAGTATTATAATTTAAAAACAATTGTTCAAAAAAGCTTTTGGATTCATGGACGCCATTATGACCAGTTTCCCAGATGTGGAAATCATCAGAAATAGAGTAGAGATTATTTCTTATAACATGAATAATGTCATTAGGATGGTTGGTGTTATGAGAATTAATAACATCCCTTATAGTATAGTTTCTGTTCTTTTGAAGAGAATTAGGTGGAAACATAGAAACTAAATGAATAAAAATCTAGTTATCTAGGCAAAATTTTATAGAGGAATATGAAAAAACCATTCATCTAGATTTATTCATGATATTGATAAAATATTTTCTGATGGATGTCTAGATAGAAGTGGTAATATAATTCATATTTCCATTATTTAACTTAGTAAGGAATCAATTTTTTGGGAAAATCAATGGACTCAATGTTATTTTAGAGAATCCTACATATGAGTCTGGCTTGCAGAGCACCCTTAAAGAGTTTGAAGGTTTTGATACCAAGACCACCATTATCTAAGGTTTTACAAAAAGTATCATAGAGAATGGTCATAAGATTCCATTCATGTTTTCTTCTAGTCCAAACAAAATTATTGATGTAAACATTTATTTTCTTAAGAAGACCAACTGGTCTTTTGTAAACCATCAGTCAGTAAACCATTTTGTAGACAATTTTAGATTTCACAAGTTAGATCTGGTCCGCCATAAAGAAGGATTTACCCTTCTATGTAGAAACGTTCTTAATTATTTGATCAATAGTGTTGGGAAAATTAATGAATATGGGCCTTCCCCAAAAAATGGGTACACCAAGATATGTAAAATGGATGGATCCTTCTTTATTTCCTAAATTATTTATTATATTACCATTTATATTGGGAGAAACAAATTTCCCATATAAAACATATCTTTTTTCTTGCTGATAGTATGACCAGAGGCATATTTATAATGAGACATGTCATTTTTGAAATTTTGAATTTTCCTTTTATCACCTTGTAAGATGAATATAATGGAATCAACATATAGAAGATGGGTAGAAACATCTGGATATATGGAATCATGAATTGATTTAGGCATATTTTTATTGACTACGTGTGTGAGCAATATGCTTATATAATCTTTCACAATGGAAAAAAGAATGGAAGATAAGGGGTTACCTTGTCTAACACCCTTGGTGAATTTAATTATTCCCTTGGGTGAAACACTAACAAGGATTTAGTTGTAGGATGATTTAAATATGGATCTTATCCTACTAATGAATGTATCATTAGAAAGAAAATCTCTGATGGACTTTTAAAATGAAACTCAAATCAATGGTATCAACATCATTCATAATATCAATATTAATGGAAATATCACCTCCTCTGGTGGGTTTGTTTAAAATTTTGGTGCATTCCAAGGAAATGAAGATGCAATCTTGTATAAAAATACCCTTGATAAAACCAAATTTATTACAAGAAACAATTTTATTGAAAATAGTAATATTTCTATTGAAAAGAAGTTTCAATATGATTTTTTAATGAGTGTTGATAAGTGCAATAGGTCAGAAGAGATGAATCTTAGAGTAATTTCACACATTAGTTAATAGATTAAAAAATATGGTATTTAGGACATGAGGTAGAAAACCATTGAAAAAGATAGATTTTATATGTTTACAAACATCCTTTTGAATAACTTCTTAAATGTGTTAAAAGACCATTATTGAAACCATCATGACCGAGGGTACTATCATGATTAAGGCTAAACACAATGAATTTTATTTCATGATAAATAGGAATTATTAAAAGATAAACATTGTCTTCTTTATTTACCATAGCAAGAATGATATCAGAAATGAAGTCTTTATTTACATTTGGGACATTAAACATATTTTTAATGTAAGAGACAACATGATTAACAATGGACTCTTTAGCATCAATGATACGGTCTTCATCTGAATGAAGGTAAGATGTATATAAACTTTTATAATTATTTTAAGAGAGTTTGTACAACATAATGTTTCTATCACCACCCCAAAGAGATTTAGTTTTGAATATTTTCTTATTCGTGTTATCTTTATGAATGAGTAAAGTGTGAAGTTTCATAGAAGTGTTGATTTCAAGCTGAGGGTCCATGGAAAAACAAGATCTAGTAGTTGTGTTCTGAAGTTGGATAAGTTCATTAACAAGAATAGATATAACCTTATCAATTGGTTCTGATTTGGAAATAAACTAACCTTTAGGACACTTTTTAAGCTATTTTAACTAGGTGATACATGCCAATGAATTATTGTGATGATTTATAGACTCCCAAAAAGTTTTAATGATGTTATAACATTAGTGTTTAGCGGACCAAGTGTCATTAAACTAGAATATAAGGATGGGATTAATACTTTTTGTAACAATACTGAAATAATGGGATGACGATATGAGTTCAATTTAGGTAGGGTGAAACTTGAAATGACGTCCCATTTTCCTAGAGTAGAGATATTTTCGAAAGCACTATCCCATTTTCTAGAAACTTCCATGTTGTGGTGCCCTCTATACCAAGTGAACATGGGACCAGTGATGTTAGTTTCTTTAAGGCTACTATCTTTAATAGAATTTATAAATTCTATTGAGGTGATAGAACAACGGTACATTCCATTCTTCCCACTGAATGTAATAATCACATTGAAATCCCCGATTACAAAACAATGATCATGTATATGTTTAGGTGAGATAGAATGATCATGAAAAAGAGGTATTTTATCTTGGAATATATTTTATTTTCATTAATAATGGAATTATAAATATATAAGACATGAAATAATATATCATAAGTAAAGAAATACTCATAAATTTTGAATGCATTAATATCATGCAAAGAAGATTGATATAAAATCCAATGAGATTCAACAACAAGACCATCATTGCAACAAAATAATAATTTATAACCATATGAATAAGGATACATAATCCTAAAAGAAAAATTGATTTTTGGTTCAGTAATATCAAAAAAAATTAGTTCATGAGTAATAAGAAATATTTTAATCCTAATAAATGTGTCAGGGTAGGGAATGCCCAGACAATTCCAAAAAAAATTAATTGGATCCTGAATTTGGGCTTAGAACCCCCTTTTTTGAACTATCTAATCCCTTCCTATTCTATAATCATAAAAAAAATTTAGTAGTGGTCAAACTATTTTTTTCCCATGTTTTCTCATAGGGTAAATAAGATATTAGTTATAAGTACATGAGCTAGTAAAAACTTGAGATTTTCAGGTGTTAGTATTCAAAGTGGTGGCCAATGTGTTGCCCCTAGTAATCTTTGAGTGTGCCTCAGACTGAATGTTGGTTAAACAAGAAGAATCTATGATAGAGGTAGTGCATTGTGTTCCCACTATCATTGATATTACTTTGGATATAGAAACATTAGAGTTTAGAGCCGCACCGGTAGAAACGTTCTTGGGAATCATACCTGAAGCACCCATAGAGGGCCAGACAGCTTCCAGGTTTTTTTATAAGGGAAAAAGGATTACCTCCCCTTGACATAGTGAAGTAAAAATATAACCATAGCAGTATATATTAGAAAAAGGTTGAACAAATCCTATGATGGTTTTGGCATTCACAACCTTCTGTAGATCATTAGATGGGTCGTCCTAATTCTATAATGATTTACTAATATTATTTCCACTGTATGAAAACATAAGAACATGACCATAATGCCAATTATATGTAGAGTTGTGCTCATGGGGTTCCTCTATAATAGTTTAATCTTTTGACTGTGTATATGTATCTATAACCCAAATTTCTATTTATTCCCAAATTCCCTTATCCATAGTGACATTTTCTTCTCCAGCAATAAGATTAACTGAGGTAGTATACAAAGTCTCTACCAAATGTGCTGATTCCTTCACCCATATCTTAGTTTTTTTCATGGTAGGTTCATGTTTCTCTATTATAGTGTCTTTATCCTTTCTATTCTTTTGAAAATATATCCATTAATTATCCATTGGTTTGACAGCTTTATTTTTCATCTCCCTAGATTTTAACAAGGAATGTCCTAAAATTTTACACAATTCACAGGATGGGGGTTTACCCTCAAATTCAATCCTAACCATTGTTCTGTAGTAATTTTCATTAAAATTGAAAACCTCTAGTTGTTTGGAGTCTAGATTGACCTCCACCACAACTATTTCACATAACCCAATCTCATTATTTAAGGATCATTGATTACTTTTTAGGGGAGTGCCTATAAAGGATACTTAGTCATTCAAAATCACAGGATACCAAAATAACCAAATGAGGCCCTTAAATCTCACCAATATTGGACCCATAGTATTCCTATAAGTATAAGGATAAAATGAAAAATCCCACATATAGATTCAAAGATAACTAGGTATGAGTTATATATTTCATAATTTCCAAATACGACCAGGCTCTTCCTTCCATAATAGAAAAATGTGGAAGTAACTCCTTCATATTTGAAAATGTTTCCAATGGTTGAAGCCAAATCATGTGCCTTGAAGAAAATATGATTATTTTATAGACATTAGAAATAAATATTCTCTTTAAAAATTGGAAATGAGATTCAAAAGTGACCTATGTTGAAAATGTTACGAATTATCATTTAATGTTTTTTAAATATATATAAAATATAATATTAATATAATTTAGGAAAAAAATTTCTATTTATAAAAGAAAATTATTGAAATATGATTACTAAAATTACGGAAGAATTTGATAAAATGTTGTGAAAAAAAATTAAATATCATATTTTATGAAGATCCCCTTTAAGACCATTTAAAAAAATTAGTTTGAATAAGAAATAAAGCATAATAAAATTCCTGGACAATAAAAATTTTGATGAAATTATATTTCTTGAGTCATTGTATAGACTGTATAAATGTATATAAAAACATAAACAAAAACACATCTCAATGAAGGAATTATGATATGTTAAACACTTGTAACATAGGTAATCCTTGAATAAAATATCCATTGAATTTAAGAACATGAAATGTTTTTAAAAAACTCATAATTTCAATAAAAAACATTTTAATAAAAATTCATGGGATAAAATATACACCATATAACAATTCAAGAAGAATACCATGAACAATGTCTCAATGAATTAAAGTCGAGAGAATGAAAACCTGTGAATGTTTCATAACATTTGATTTAATATCTAATTAAAGAGAGAGCGAGAGTGACTAAAAGGGAAATTAGATATTATGATTAATGGTTCATTCATCACATGTTATCTCAATTGTGATAATATATATCTTATAAAAGTAATTTGGTGTCGAATATAAGAAATTTCATAAAAAACATTATTTGGAGGAGCAATCCTATCAAAGATAGTATTATTGAAGTTACTATTAATCAATAAATTAATATTGCATAATAATTTTAAAATATATCGAAAAAAGTAATAAAAAAATAAGTAATTTCCTATATATTTATGGCACATCATAGTGAATAATTTATTTTTACGAAGAAATGAATGGAAATTGACAAATTAAATGACATCATCGAGTTCATATATTATTTTTATGTCCATTAATTACATTATAATATACATATATTATTTATTAATTTAGATAAAAAAATTATAGGTTTATTAATTATTCATTAAACCCATTATTTTATTTATTTCAATGACATATTTAATTATATACTTTTTTAACTTCCCATAAAGTGTTTGGAGGAAGTTCGTTTTAATAACAAAAATAGAAACAATTATTTTTAAAATCGTAAAAAAGGTTATAGTTGAATAATATATAAAATAATAATCATGTGATAAATATAATTTTTATACATCAAATATAATTAGAGTCAATCCTAAAATTTATACATATTAAAATATTTATAACTACTCTCGAGGAAGTATTCAGTACCTACACACATTAAATATTTTTAATATTCCTTGGATTGATAACAAAGAAGAAAATAAAATATAAAATTTAAAAAATAATTATTATGATATTTATATAATTTACATACATGATATACAGAATAATAACCACCCATGATAAGAAATTATGAGAAATGAAATAAACCTATTTTGAGGTGGTAGTCCTCGTTGGGCATGAATAATGGTTTGATTTCCCATTTGATTGAAATGAGATAAATAAGGTTATCACATAAAAAAATTCATGCATATGAGAGATAATAATAATATTATATTAAAATATTAATGATATAATTTAAGGAGGTAGAAGAAGAAATATATTGACAGAACATGATTTAGAATTACACATCATCATTGGAATATCACCATCGATTTTCACCACAAAACATATAGGATGATATATTGGTGAGAAAATGATCTTTAGGTTTTAGAGAGTGATGTTGGAATGTTTTTTGGGTCGATCGTGGTTCATATAAGTTTTACACATTGTGTGAAGAAGAGAGAAGGGGTGGGATGCTATATATGAGATAGGAGAGGGGAACTCATGGGATTACTTATAGAATTAAATTAATATATGGTAATTATAATGTTATCATGGTAAAAAATGATATATTTAAAATATTAGATAGATATAAGTTTAAATAATCTCTTATAATAAAATATAGTAATGTTTAAATGATATTTTTACGCATAATTCATAGTTATAACCTTCATTTGACCCTTTTAATTATTACCATGATATCATTTTTTAGACTTTAGGTGTCAAAAGAGTTACAATAAATGGAAAAGTGAAAAAAATGGATAATTGTTGATATTAATGATCATATACCACAAAATTCATCAATTTTTTTTCATTATTTTAAATCATTTAATAAAATATTATTTGACATATAATACAATTAAACTCATTTTTAATCTATTCACTTAATTTTTGATTAAAAAATATCATGAATTATATATATTTATATTATAAAAATAACAATCAGCAGTGAAAAAATTAATTTTAAAAAAAAAATTAACCAAAAATAACCAAAAATAATAATTACATTGTTGGTTTCTAAAATGATTTAATTTATTTTTCTACTACATGAATTACAAATGTAATGGCATTGCGTAAGTATTTTAGATAATTATATCATAAATAATTTTCAATAAATTACCATGAAAAAATATATTAATGTTACAAATAACCATTTATAACAATTAATTGTTTATTTTCATACTTGTTAAAACATATTAGGAATATTAAAATCAAAAAGGTTGAATTTGAAGATTATTCTTTACTTAAAAAACATTAATGATATTTTTTTGAATTAAGTTGACACCAAAATAACATATATATCATAAATTATCATATTTTCAAAATAAAATCTTATTAATGAATAAAATAATTCTTAATGGTGATTATAAAGGAATTTGACATTATTTTTAACCATAGTTAAGAAAATTCGACCTTTAAATTGGTGATATATTTTATGCTTAAAATATTCATTATGACCAAAAATGAATTTTGAATATGTAAAAAATTTAAACTATTATTGCAATTATTACTCCAAAATTTTGAAATTTAATTTCTATACGTTTTAGTAATTAATTATTAAATGAACTGAAAAAATGCGATGAAAAACTATTTATTCAATAAAATTAATTTTAATTATTAAAATTATTTTATTCCAATATTAATCATAATAGTGATCCTAATGAAATTAATTTGATTTTTTAATCCAAAATTAACTATTGAACTTTTAAAATCAATTAGAAATATAATTTTATTTTGTAACTACTTGGAACAAAAATATAATTTTCTATACGTCTATATTTTTCTTATTCCTAGAATAATCTATCCTTTTAGAAAAATATAAAAATTTGACCCTATGATAATTTTGATAATATTATTTGAAAAATGATATCCTCTTTATCAAATTCATTATATAAAAGTGTTATAAATTTATTTGTTACTGATGCTCAAGAAGTTCAATAAAAACTATATTACAAGAAAATGTATTTTTCAATCCTAAGTTGACATTAATAAAAATTGGTTTTTATTTATTAAAAAATATTCAATAAATTAGTATCTATTCATTACATTTGATAATATATATCTTTTATAATCTTGTTACTCCTATATATTTTCACCAATTCATATACTATGTAATAAGAGTCACATTTAAAATAATAATATTTCAGAGTTGTTACTGCTCAATGTTATTGGTCATGCATGTTATTGAGAATAATATTCATTTAAATTATCAAGGTATTTAATTCTAACGTAAAATTAATTTCTTCCCCATAATTCAATATTTATCTTGGTAGTTCCAGTTTTAAATTTTTGAAAATGATTTTTTTGGAAAAATGACAACACAAAACGGGATAATAAAACATCCTTCTGAAAAGTGGGAATGGGATACATAAATTTAATATAGAATAACAAATATATATTATTTTAAATAGGTGAAATGTGGTGGGATGTGAAAATATGGAAATCAAAAATAAAATAAATTTCTAGAAAATGGTGGATAGTGATATATAACATTGATCACAAGAAAACTAACGATGATGAGAATGTTAATTAAAAATAAACCATAAACTAATTAGGAATGAAAATGAATATCAATGCATCTGAAATTATTATATGAAAGGGAAATTTTTTCATTTTTAATATCATTTAACTAAAATTTTGGGATCCTTTTTCCATTAAGATAACAATCATTAAAATATATACTTATTTTATTTTAATTAAATCCATAATTCCAATTTCATCATTTGGTTGAAACATTTTTCAGGATTATAGCTCTTTCACATCCCATATTCCATGAAATTAGTATTGATGTTGAATATTTTTATATTCCGAAAGCACTAAATTTTAATAGATCATATGATCTATATAACAACTGAACAATTCTTACATGACTATTACATAATTTTAGAGATGAACAACATAAAATCATTACCAAAGTAGGATCCAAAGGTTTAGTATCATGGAAAAATTAAGCCTACAAATAAAATATTAATAAAAAATAAAATAGTTTTTTTAGAATGTATTCTTTATCATTAAAAATATAATGTTCTCTATAATACTTGTAGTCTCCATTGGATATACATCCAAGAAAGTGGGGAGATAAAATCCTTTTAAGAGGGTAAATAAGAAGGTAAAACAATATAAAATTTCTAAAAATAACCATCATCATAATAAAATAATAATAGGATCATAATCATAATAATGTTAGTAATAATAAGATAAATCATGGATTGTAGAAATTCATAAAAATGAAACGTCATGTCTTAATGGTCCAATACCACACATAGTTTTGGACAAAGATAGGAATATTTACACATATAACATGATTTAATTAACATAACCTCATCATTTGAAAAAAAAATCATGATGTTGTTAAATATTTAATATAATTTCATAATATACATCCCATTGCCCAATTAATTGCGGTGCTATAAAATTCTATTTGCACCTGTCACATAATAATATTGACACATTCATGCTTTCCATAGAGAACGTATATCAATCATAGAAATAAAATAATGCATGTTAAATAATTAGTATTATTTCATAACGAATAAATTTTTGAGTAATCATTTTGATAACAAAATGGGAGAGTGAATAAAATATTTGGTATAAGAATCATTACACTTGAGTGATAATGATACAACATCAAGAAGAGTTCAGATGTTCTTTGGAATGAAGAGTTATTTTGGAAAATATTTTTGTTTGTCATAAAATAAGACAGAAAACAAGTATATTCCAGAAATAAAAAGTTATGGAAAATGAATTAAATTTTAGTAACATTAAAATAATACCCACATTAAAAAATTTCGTGAAGATGTATGTCCCTAATAAAAAGTGATGGGTTTGACATCCCCTTATATTATGTTAAAATAAATTTTTCACATTCATATCGTAGAAAATATAATTATATTTACTAGATAATAAATCTAGAAACTATTAAACAAGAATTTAATTTGTAATAATTTTAATAAGATTGTTTATGGGAATTTTGATGAGTTTTCAAGTGGAATATCATCATTATAGGAGTGATCGCTTTCTTGGTTTTCTTTATCGGTTCACTTAAGTTCATGTAAAATGGGAATAATTTACATGAATTGTAATTATATATTTTTAATGAAATTAAATTATATTAAATTTTAATATATAAATTTTTTATGCATTATGAATATGAATAACTAGATAAAACATTAAATGGAAATGATTTAGTTTACTATGGTAGTTATTTTGACCATCATGAAATTATATAATTTTATTTAATATCATGTTTATATATTTGTTACTAAACATTATATGACATATAATATGTATAAAAAAATAATATGTATCTATAATAATGGTTTTATGACCATAATTTAAAGAGATAATGAAAAATGGAAACATTTCATCCATGATGGCAGAAAATCGACACATCAATGATGATGTTTTTCTTTTTAGAATAATGTATAGAGGACAACAGTTTTGATTATAGATATTTCCATAACATAATAAAATTATTGTAAATATATATATATAAATAAGAGGATGGAGTTAACAAGCCACATAGATATGTTTAGTTTTAGAAATAAATCGAAATCAAAAGAAATTAGAATGAAATTAAAAGATAATGAATGCATATTTTACCTCTTGAATTTCTTCTCGTTGAAAAAAACCATAAAGAAATTGGGATTGGTATTTATAGTGACTAGATACTCGAGGATAATGGGCAGAGGCTTTGGAATATGATTCTGTATAATTTTTACATGATTAAATGCTTCGTAGGTGTGGGGATAATATTTGGTGGGTGTGGTATTTAGAGGGGGAGATGAGTGTTTTTAAAATATTAAAGTCTTTTGTCTTTTATATTCTATCAATACAATAAATAATGTCAATTGAAATGACTAAATATAGTACAAAAGATATGTAAAATTATATATAATGGGTACATAAAATATATATGACTCATCCATGACTCGAAATTATATTTTTCTCATATAATGTTAAATAACGTAATGTTCTGTATTCCACTATTCAAAAAAATCTCTACTATTTAAAAAAACCCCAAATAGTCTCCCTAATAATTTGTAAACATGTTTATGTCAAATATGGACTGCATTTTATGAAAATAATTTTTTTAAATATGAGAAATTTAATATTCAATTAAAATTAGAATTTATTTGAAAAATGTTGATTTTAGTTTAATAATTTATTTTACCACACATTGGAAAATTAATTATTATATTGTAAAATTATTTTATAATCATACGAAAAAAAATATTAATTTATGAATATATTTTATTATAATTTAAAATAATTAAATTTTAGTTATATTCTAAATAAACATTTCTGTTTTACAAAAATATCAATACTTAATTTATCATGTTTAAAAAATTTATTTACTAATACATTAACATAATTATATAATATTATAATTAATAAGATGCCTATCGTTTATTCATTCCTTCATATATATGGTTATGATTATATATTATTATTTAATATGAATAATTTTTATGTTACTATTCCATGGGACAATTTATTATTCTATTTTTATATGTTTATTAATTTGTAATAATATCACTTATTTAATTCCCAATTAATGTGAATAACGTTTTTATTGGGATATATATGATATGTATGTTTCATATAATATATAAAATAATTAATATAAGGGGAAAATCCATTTATAATATATTGGGTTGTTACATTCTTCACACCTTTTGAAATTTGGCCCTTCAAATCATGTCCAACATAAATAGGTGAGGGTATTTGTCCTTCATAACAACCAGTCATTGTTACACCTATATTTTTTATCGAAATTTCTCTAATAAAATAATTTTAGTTCACGTATTTTATTTCAAATAGGTTAAATATTCCATTCATATAGAACCGACATGGCTTGTTCTGGACTCTACACCGACGGGGAATGTGTTACAAACAACATAATGTCTCTACGAAATAACATTTTATTTATATAATTATTCAATCAAAATAATTTTAACATAGATGATAAAAATAATAACATTAATATTAATATATAATATTTAAATATTTTTTATAATGTATTAATATAAAAAATAATTGATAATGAAATTTATAATTTTGTGTAAAGTTTATATAAGTTGAAAATACATTTCCATTAAAAAACTGTTTCTTCCCTTATGTGAGTAATAATAAAATTAATTTTATACCCTCATATAAATATAAATTGAAAAAATAGACTTCGTTTTTTAATTTATAATGTTTAAATTATATCATGGTATTTGTTTTGGATTTTTTTGAACAAAATTATTTTTGGATGAATTGTAAAAATTATCGCAACCTAGTTAAAACATCATTTTTGTTAAAATAATTATTATCGATAAATTATATATTTAATTTGATTTTAATGAAATAATAGATAAATTATACATATATTAATTCAGTTTTGTTCATTTTAATCATTTTTATATTGAAATTAGATATATATACTTATTCAACTATACATTGTTTTTACATTAAAACATGATTCCTCACCATGTCAACAGAATTAGCACTAAATATAATTTCTCCAAATTTTAAAATTTTAATACTGAAAAATAAAAAAAATGGAAATAAGTATAAAATAGTATAATTAATAAGATAAAAATTATATTTGAAAAAAAATATTAGGTAGAGTGATTAAAATTAATTATATTGATTGAGGTAAAATTTTGATTAATAAGGGACTACCAAATAATATTAAGAGACAAAATGACCTAGACACTTTTGAAAAGTAAATTGGATACCAATAATTAAACTCTACCCCCTTATGGTTATAATGTTATGTGTTAATGTGATATTATTAAATAGATGATCCCTAAATTTAATGTTATGTTTAGATAAAAGAAAAAAACGGAACATTCTATACCTTTAACAATTATAAAACATTGAGATATGTAAATAAAATTCTATTTCATATTATACATATCATTTTAAAATATAAATGAGGTATTTTTATCCTAAAAAATATCATTAATTTATATATATAATTTTTTGATTTAATATTCTTATGAAATGACATCATAGTAATTTTTAGTTATTAATGAACTAAAATAATATATATTATAAATATTAAAAGTAGAGTTAATTATTATAATTATGGTATACAATTATTTTTTTCAAAATAATATTTCATGTTATACTTAAATTAGATAATTATATTTGAATTTTAATACTAGTATGATCTCTTAAAATTAAAATAAAAAAATATATTTTCAAAATTGACATTAATGTTATTCACAATAAATTTTATTTTAGTAAATAATTTATTATTAATAAAAATATGATATTATTCCAATTGAATTTTAAGTGTTAATATTTAATTTATATGGTTTATTAATATACAAATTGGTCTATTATGTTTATCATATTTTCCCATAGATTATTAAAACATATTTAACATGGTTCGGGTTTAAGTAGTGTTTTTGTGCGTCACCTGTGCTTGTTTTACAATTAATTTTTTTAAAAAGGAGATTTTTATTTTTTAAATAAGTTATCATATGTATAATTAAGTGTATCTATATTCTCAATAATAATTTAACATTAATTTAGTCTTATTGTTAAAAAACATTTTTTATAAAACTAGTGTACTTAATAAATACCAAAAGGATAAACCCAAGGAAATAGAGAAGTTACTAAACCAAATAATTATAATTCATATATTTTTGGGTGGTAGAGGTTTCACTAGAACATTGATCCCATTTAATAAATTTTTCACATATGGTATTGTATAACTCCCATTAATGAATACCTTTTGGTATTTACAAGAGTTCAAACCCTCTTTCACTACAAAAAGGAAATCACTCTCCCACTTCCTCACACATCTCATCCCGCATAGGCTGTGTAAATTTGATTATAATATAGATATAAAAATCCCTAAATTATTTTTTTATTCCTTTCTTGGGTAATAATGTATTCCTAGTTATACAAACAAATTTTTTTAAAATAAATTTTGAATGAGTGAAACTTTATTTTAATTAGATAGTTATAACAAGCCGTTAGACATAATTTTTCTGCTCCAATGATTTGAATTAAAAAAAACTATCTAGGGTTGTGATCAGTATCTAATTTGGAATCTCATAGAACTAACATGATATTATTGTAATCGTAACTTAACATTATGATTATTAATATGACCCTACTGAATAGAAAATTGTTATATTATTTAATTTTATTATGGATATAAGATAATGATATGTTGATTAATTTTTCAATGTGTTTAAAAATGTGTAATGGATATAAAATTAAAATTTTTGAATAAAATTTTATTTTATTTAGAAATAAAATTAATAATATATAGATTAATATATTAATAGAATAGAGTTCATTTATTTATTCTACATGTCAAAAAATGGTTAGGGTGGTTTTTTGGGATTTTTCTGAATTTCATAAAATTTTGATGAAGAATGATATGTGGTTAAATACCGTATATTGAAGACAATTGTTAAATTCACTATTTTTGAAATCATTGCTAATTTATTCCCATTTTGTTCATACTCACATAAACTTATAACTATTTAGGGTCACATGAAATAAGTCTATTCATTGACTTGAGAAAAAATATTAAACAAATAATTAAAATAATGTTAAATCCCTCCTCTCCTTTAATATAAATACCACCATCATTCCACTCATCCTCTCAATCCACTCATTCCTTGAGCCCTATCTATATTCATAGAAATACTCTCCCCAAGGCTCTTCCCCATGTCCAATACCTTATGGTATCACTAAAAGTCCAAAACCAAAGGCCTGATGCAGGATATCAAGGAGAAGAGATCAAGAGTGAGAATTTTTTTCATTTTTAATTTGTATTCATTCCAATTCCATTCCTTTCATGTACTCCCATTCCCTCTACTAATCTAAGAGGTATGAAATATATATATTCTTATACATTCATTATGTTATCTTGCTCATGTAAAATATTCATCATCTTTCATCCTCTCATCTCCCCCTTTTTCAAAAAATAAGAACACCCTTTGTGATATGCAGTTTTACCCAAATCATTGATGATGTTTTATCAATTTTCATTAAAGTTAATAATAAAAACAATGGTAATGTAATTCTTAACACAATTTCTATTATTTGGGTTAACTTTTTATTTTATTATTTATGTGGTATTAAAATTAATTGTTTGATAATTTTTTTCTATATTTTTTATTATAATGTATATTTTAGTGTATAAAAATATTCCATTTATTCTATTGATTATCATATCAATTATCTGTTATTTGTAAGTGATTTTTTTTAAGAAACTCTCTTTTAAACGTGTATTTTTACCAAATTCAATGTGAATGTTATTATGAAAGTATTATTATTTGATGATCATGTTATGATTCTTGTGAATTTTATATGATGATGTATGGGATCTACATATCCTTCCAATGCATTGGGTATGTGTAATTTTGAGGTCGAATATATGGTTACTCCAAGTGTAATAGTGATAGTTACATAATAATGTTGTCCTGAGGATTACTTTGTAAGGTACCTGTGAGGGTTACAAATTATAATGTAGTCGAGAGGGTTAAAAATTGTAATGGTTTTGACAGGGTTATAATATTTTGTATTTAATTCCATGTGATAACTTTTTGGTGATATTAATGTTTTATGTTTGGTAGAAATTACATGGAAATCACATTTTTCACAAAGTAAGTTTATATGGGTAGAATGTATGTCTCTTGGAAAATGATTTCATATGTTACAAGTATTCATCAAGTAGTGTGTTTATTTCACCTTTTTATATCCCTTACAAGATTTTTGGGCTCATACCATGTTCTTAATTGAATTTATAGGTCACATGGATGTTTAAGACAAAGAAAGAATCCATGTTAAATGTTATGAAGATATGTCAAATAAATCATGTTTTATTTGAGAGTTTTTATATTTTGGAAAAATTTAATAATATTTTTATGGTATCATCTCTATATTATGGTGTGATTTTATGAATATATTATGTCCCTATTATCTAAATATATAAACTAGAAAATATCCTGAATGTTAAAGGAAGTCAGTTCTTGACTAAATTCAGGATTATTTAATATAATAATGACAGGTCTTTATAGATTCTTTAAGAGGATGGTTTAGATAACATTGTGGGTTATTAGGCTTTTAATTGAATTCCATAAATTATTTTTACTCTATGGTTAATTTTAAATGATATAGGATTTAAGCAATACAATTTTTATCTACTAATATATAGTTGTTCTAAATGGTTTTCTATAGAATAATTGGGGAAGATAAAGTGGAGAGGCAGTGACATAAAGATATCCTTATGAATCTAGAGACTGGAATGGTCGGGATTGGAATTTAGATATTTTTAATCGTAATGGTTTATCTAATGTTGGAAATAAATAGTGGTGGCATCAATTCAAGAGAACAATGAGAGGTACCACAAAAGAACATGACGATAATGGAATATTTTAAGAGACAACACCCCCTGTATTTTGTGGAGCTTCAAACCTGATAGTTGTTGAAGGATGGATTAAATTTCATTAAATGATATTCAATGTTATGAAATGTTTAGATAGTCAAAAGGAAATTCATTCCAGTTATCATTTTTAAGGTGAAGCTGATATGTGGTTGTCAATGGTATAGAATATCAGGGACCTATGGAATATTTATTCCTTAGAGTAGAATGAATTTAAATATATTTTGCTTTGGAAATATTTTACAATGTTGGTTTGATTATGTATAGAGAATAAATCCATTGAATTGAATCATATGGAAGAATATTTAATGGTAATGTATGAAGTGAACTTCATCCGACATGTGAGAAATGTTCCAGCTCATATTCTCGATCATGATAGAAAAATAAACCACTCTTACTCAGGATTATATCCAAATTATTTAATGGCATTGGCCTTCTATAAATTCAAAAGTTATGAATAACTTGTCTGATACGATAATAGGGTTGAGATAGAGTTTTATAATGATCACTTGCCTATTGAAAATAACTAGAATAAGAGGTCCACATGGAAAATTATTGGTATGAATCAAGTAATGAAATCAGATGGAAAAATTCTTGTTTTCATTTTCCGACTATGTGCCAAAAATCATCCTTTGGAAAGCCATACCAAAACATGGATCTGTTTTCGATCTGGGAAGATTAGACCTCTGGCCTGGGATTATATGGAAAATTATCCTATGACTAAACATGATAAGAAAACTATTAAATTATTTTAATGTGGTTAGATGGGTCATTATACAAATGCCTCCCCAAAGAGAGATCTGAATGTTGCAAAAAAGGAAGACTATAAGCATAAAGGTGTAGTGAGATCCATTAAGACTACATTAGTAGACGTCATTCCATTCAATAAAGTTGTATCAGGTACCTTTTTTGTCTTCTCAGATTTTCATAAAGTTTTATTTTACACGAGGTCTACACATTCCTTTATTTCTGAGGAATTTTTTTGGTAAATTCGAAATATCATCTCCAAAAATGAGACTAGAACTTATTGGTTAAACACCAGGGTAAATATTATAGTAAATTTGAATTATAATAATATTTTTATTGTGATATAATGAAAGAATTTACATATAAACCCTGTTATTTATTCCCTTAGTGGAGTTTGAGGTCATTCAGGGAAGGGATTGCATTTCATTTTATCATGCTAGGATTGACGGTAGTGAAAAATAAGTTTTTTTCAGAACTAGTTTCAGTTTTTATATAAGAACAAACAAATACAATTTATAACATATCAAGAACCTGAGGAACTGTTGAATGATAGAAAAGAAAGTTATATTGATCGTATTGATGAAAATAAGGGAACTGTTAAGAATAATGATGTTCTAGTGGTTAATGAATACCTTGATGCTTTTTCTGATGAGTTACCCAGTGTCATACCAGATTAGAAACAGAAATTATTAATTTATGTATTTCCTGATTCTGATCTAATTTCAAAACCCCCATATAAAATGTCTCAAATTGATCATATTGTACTATTTTCTTGATAAAGGATTCATTCATCCAATAATGTCACGATGAGATGCTCTTGTTTTGTTCAATAAAAATAGAGATGGGTCCATGAGAAATTTATTTGATTATAGATCCTTGAATAAAATCCCTATAAAAATCAAGTATCATTTTCCTCACATGAATGGCTTATTTGATCAGATCTTGGGATCTCAGTACTTTTACAAGATGAATTTGATATTCGAATACCTTTAGATTAAGGAAAAGGATATGACATCCCGAAAACAGATTTTGGTACTAGATATGGGAATTATGAATTTTTTATTATGCCATTTGGGTTACCTGATGCTCCTATTGTATTGATGAATTTTATTAATATAATATTTCAGGAGTTCTTGGAAAACATTTTGGTTGTTTTTGTTGATGAGAATATGGTATTTTCTAGGAGTAAATAAAATTATGCCAAACATATAATGGTTTCTTTTAATACCATAAAATAAAATAAATTTTATGGAAAATTCCGCATATGCAATTTTTGGTTGCAACCTATTTCTTTTCATGGACAAAATATAAATAAGGATTGAATAATAGTGGATCCATCTAAATTAAAAGTAGTAGATTATTTCCAAAGACCAAAAAATGATATAAATATTTGTAATTATCTTATATTTAGTGGGTTATTTTCGATGGTTTGTAAAAAACATTGCATGGTTATCTAGTCAGATAACTACGTTAACACGAAATGGTTTAAATTTATTTGGAAAGATGAATGTGATGTTGGTTTTCATGAACTGAAGATGAGATTGGCGAGTTCTATAGCATTTGGTCTTTATAACCAAAATGTTGAGTTTTTCATCTACAATGATTCTTCATTTAAGGGGTATGGTTGTGTTTTGATGTAGAATGATCAGGTAATTGATTATGCTTCATGATAAATAAAACCTGATCAGTTGAATTTTACCATACATGATTTGTAATTGGTACCTGTGGTTTTTTATTTGATAATTTGGATGAATCATTTATAAGGATCCAAATGTAAAATATATACTTACTAGAGATGTTTGAAGTATATATTCATATAAAAGGATTTAAACATGATGGAAGGAATATGGTTTGAAATGATAATGGATTTTTATTGCATGATCAATTTCCATCCAGGAAAATCAAACATTGTGGTGTATTCCTTGAGCTAAAAACATCACCCATCATTAACCATGTTACGTTTGGAACATAATACCTTGATTAATAATTTTATGAATTTTGTCTTAGAAGTTATTAGTGAATTCAATATATATGTTTTGTTTCTAGTCTTATTGCAGTCATAATTATCCAAAAAAATTATGAATTTGAAAAATGAAGACCATGAGCTTCAAAAAAGGGAGAATTTGTAAAAATGTGTATGTTATTTGAATTTAAACTTGATAAAGATTGGGGTTTGAGGTTTAGAAAAATATTGTGTGAGCCTTGTGATTCCCAGTTGAAGAAGGATTTGTTTTTTATAGTTTATAGTTCATCATTTTCACTTCATCTTGGTAGTACTATGATGTATACTGACCATTGTGAGTATTGATTGTAGGATGGAATGAAAATAGATATTGTATATTTTTATAATAAATAATTGATATATCAACATGTTAATGTAGAGTCACAATTATCGAATGGAATTCTTTAGACACTACTAGTGAAATGTGGTAATTAGAGAGTATATCCATGGACTTCATTGTGGGACTACCAAAGACTTCTCAAGGTTACAATGCAATATGGGTTATTATTTACCAGTAAACTAAATATGAAATTTTTTATTCTATTAGAGATAAAATTCATTTGAATAATCTTTCTCGACTATACCTCAAATTTATTTATTAGTTTCATAGATTTTCTCTTTCCATTGTATCTGATCAGGATTCTTGGTTCACATATTTTTTTGGAAGGTACATCAGAAGTCATTCAGAATGAAATTAAATTTCATTACAAACATTTAATCCTCAATTAGATGGATAGTCAGAATGAATGATTAAAAAATTCAATGATATTCATCGAGCTTTTGAAATGGACTACCAATAAATTTGGGATCATCATCATTCATTATTTTAGTTCTCTTATAATAACTATTTTCATTTTGGTATACAGATGGAACCATTCGAGGAATTGTATGGGAAGTAGTGTATAACTCCACCATCTTGGGATCAAGTGAGGGAAAAAAAGTTGATGGGACCTGAATTAGAATAAATAGTGGCTAAGAATTTGATGATTACCCAGAAACACATGAGGAAAACTCAAAGCAGGTAGAAACGTTATGAAGAAAATAAGAAGAAAGACTTATTTTGAGGTAGGTGATCATGTATTTCTTAGAATCTCAACATGGAAAACTGTTATGAATTTTTTTAATAAAGGAAATCTATGTCCACTGGTTATTGGACATTTTGAAATTTTTGAGAATGTCAGACCAGTCACCAACCGAGTAGACTTTCCCATGAGTTTACCAAAGGTATCCGATGTTTATATTGTTTTGATATCTTGATAGTATGTGCCAGATTCATTGAATATTCTAAACCCAATGGTAGTTTATATGGAAGGGAACCTTTCTTATAATGATAAACGAGTTCAGATTCCTGATAAAAGGGAACAAATATTTTGGAATAAGGAAATCCACCCGGTAACATAATAATGGAGAAATAACATGGTTGAAGAAGCAACATGTGAGTTTGAAATGAAATGATGGAAAGGTACCCTAGCATTTTTAATAATTAAATAAAGCTGTGAGGACACAATTTCATGAAGGTGGGGATAGTGTAAAACCACAAGGTTTTATAAATTAATTGGAAATCAATGAAGCATTGTTTAAAGTAGATATTTATAACTATACTTGGAACTTAATTTTTTTGCATCGTGGATTTAATTTTCAAAAAACAGTCATATATAGTTTTGATTAGTAAGTTATTTGGTGTTTGATGAAAACAACTTGATTTCTGGTGAATAGTAACATACCCTTATGAATAGTAATATGAACATAATGAATAGTAAATTGAATTATTATTTTATTATCATAAGGTTATAAGATCATTAGATGATGATTAACTGATCAAGGTGTTTAAAAATGAGTTATAGATTTAGAAATGTTATTTTTGAATAAATCGGGATTTTATATAAAGAGTAAATTAATAAATTTTAGAAATTTATTATAAAAAATGGATATCATTTAAGAATTCTAAACATTGAAAAATTATTAGGCTGATTTTTTTTATTTTTATGAAATTTGATATTTTTTTTGAATAGTGGAATACTGTAAAATACCGTATCTTCAAATTACTTGTTAAATACACTATTTTTGACATCATCACTGGTAAAAGCCCACATGGTTAAAGCTCACATAAATTTATTAATTTTTTGGGTTAGATGAATCAATATTATTCATAGTTTAGAGCATAAATATTATACAAATGATTAATGTAATGTAAAAGCCCTCTTATCCTACACTATAATTACCACCCTCATTTCCCTCTTCCTCTCACACCACTCAAGCGTTGGGAATTGTATAATATCTAAAAAATTCACTCCCCAAGGATCTTTCCCAATTCAAATACCTTCTGATCTTACCAAAATACTAAAACCAAAGGCCTTAAGGAGGATCTCATGGAGAAGATATCAAGTGTAAGAATTCTCTTCCTTTTTCAGGTGTTTTCATTCCAATTCCATTATTTTCTTATACTATCTTCCCCATCACTAATATAGGAGATATGATATCTCTAGAATCATATATATTAATTATTCAATCATTCTCATGTAATTTATTTAGCATATTTTTTTCTCTCTTCTACCTCTTATTCTAAAAATAAAAACATCATTCCTATGGTACCGATTTACTAAAATCCTCGACGATGTGATTTCAATATAAATTAAATACTTAAATGATGATCATAATAACATTTAAATGGGTGAAACAGAATTCAAATTGTATAATTTAACCAGTTATATGTTTTAGAATGAACTTTTATGCATGACATTAAATTATACAATGAAACAAGTTCATGATTATAGAGGAATCCCCAAAAACGATATAAACAAATAACATTATTATATTATCTAACTATTCCTCGTCATATAGGATAAAAAATTATTTTTTGTATAATTATTTATTCTTAAAAATTATCAATACAATTTCATTCTTATTTTAAATTTCATTTCCATATGACAAGAAAATCAAATACAAACTGACCATGGAAATCGTGTAAAGAACGCTCCCAAAACAATTGAAGGATCAAAATGCTAATAATTAAAAGGAGAAATTATGTTATGAAATAATCATATAAGGTATTATAAATATGAATATGTTAATTTAAGATATTAAAAACATTACTATAACTATTATACAGATGGTTTATAAAATTTTTAAGTAACAAAAACCCGAGTTAAGAGAATTTTTAACCCGATTTCCATTATTTGGGTAAACCATCTACATCATTATTTATGTGGTATTAAAATTGTTTGTGTGATTTATTTTGTTATATATTATGTTTTAAAATGTTTATTTATAGTTTATACACATATAAATATCGTTATATTGATTCTCATATCAATTATATGTTATTTGTAAGTGATTTTTTTTTATAAAATTCAATTTGAAACTTATAGTTTTACAAAATTCAATGTGAATGTTTTTATAGAAGTATTATTATTGGATGATTATGTATTGTTTTGTGGGAATTATTTATGATGAAGGGTGGCAAATATATATAAATCTAATTAATTTGATATGGGCATGTTGGCGGTCATCGGTATGGTTACTCCAAGAGTAACTGTGATGGTTATAAAATAAGGTATCCGTGAGGGTTTCGTATTAATTTAGCCATGAGGGATAAAAATTACTAGGTAGCCGAGAGGGTTACAGGGTTATATAAGTAATTACCTAAGATAAATTTATGGTTTTATTAATATTCTATATGTTAGGTATAAATCTAATGGATAAAACATGTTTCAAAATGTATGTTTATATGGGTGGAAGGTATGTATTTGTGAAAATGATTTCATACATTACAAGTATACATGGAATAATGTGTTATTTAATTATTTATATATCCCTTACTGAGATTTTTGTGCTCATCCAAATTTTTTAAATTATTTTCAATGGTTATAAGTATGTGTAGGAAAAATAAGGAATCCATGTTAAATGTTAGGAATATTTGGTAAAGAAATAATGTTTTATTCGAAATGTTTTATATTTTAGAAGAAATGAATACTGTTTTTATGGTATCCACTATATAATTATGTTTAATTTTATGAATGTATTATGTCTCAGTTCACTAAATATCAAAAACAAAAAATTTACTCCATGTAAAATTTTGTGAGTTATTAAATGAATTCATGATTATGTAATGTAATAAGTTCATGTCCTTATACAAGTAATACATTTGGTTCAAATCAAAAGTTGTTAATTGATTAAGAGTAAGACCCCCTCAAGGTCATTTATTTTATTTCCATTATCCACAACCTAAAATCTTCTTATTACATTATTGTATAATATCAAATATCCTCAATATAATAGGATTTTTTATGATATTTATTCTACCTAAAATTAAACACAGTTCCATCTAATGGGTAATGAACATATTGTTTATGTGTAAAATGAACTACTACCTCACGAAATGATGAATGTTCATTTTTTATTTATCACTTATCATGAAAGAAATTATGATGAAAAATATATTTATATAATATATATCTGTAATTTATATTCTCATTGTGCATCTGTTTTTTATTTAAAAATACCCTTATGCATTCCATCTTCAGTAAATACTATAATTTTTTTTGAGGAAGTGTGGACTACAACCCCATAAATGCGATGTGATTCACTCACACACTACATGGAATGTATTAAAAATGTGTATAGAGATCCTATATGTTATATATGACATAATAATTTCAAATTAATGATATTATAAACATATATAGATATAAAATTATTTCAATGACATTCATTCTTTTAATATTTATATAAAAAGGAAGCAGCGTTCATGCATACATAAAACATATTGTCTCCATGAATGATGTATTAAATTTTTTACATGTATATGATATAGATTATTATAATACAAATATACTAAATATAAAAGATATTTTTATCATGATTTAAATTATGTAAGTCAGTATATATGTTTATGGACCAAATTTATAACAAATTAAGAGACACGCGAAAAAAAGAGAATATAACCCGAAGCGTAATATTAACATGAAATTGTTTACAAGCGGTTAATATAAAGTCATAATAAAACCTTATATGGTATTAGAAAATAAAAAATGGATCAATAATATATGTATAATAATCCTAAATTTATCATACATTATGTTTGAATGAGTACAATGAGAGTCAAGACATGAGGTAATGGAATTTCATCTCACAATTTATTTCTACAGGATACATGCTTTATTAACCACCCATTCCATTTGTGTGGTGTGTAAAAAACCCATACATATATAATGTTATTATTTATGCGTATTTATATATTCATTTTATTATCTTTCTTTTATGTGTTCTATTTTTTAAAATTTACCAAAATCAGTAAAGTGATTTTGTCTTAATTTTTAATCTTTCACAAACATGCCATATTATGGACCTATATTTTCCCAGGAGGTCTATATATTCATTTAAGAGATTTTATCTTGAATATATTTATATTATTTATATTTTAAGTTCCATTTAATGTTATTATTTCCTTTTTTAATGATATAAAATTTCTATATTGGTAACAATTTATAGCTACAATCTCACCATTTATGGAGACAATTTATAATTATTCTCTAATTGAAGAAATATTATGATCTATTTTTCTTGAACACTAATGAGGTTTCTTACCCTATGGTTATTCAGGATATATCCAAGTAATGGTTACAATTTCCACTATTTGTAACATAATATGAATAATAATGTTTTTTAAGAAATTATGAATTTACCTCTCTTTGGCTAGAAATACGTGTTGCTTCAAAGTTATGACGTATAAAAAGGATTAAAATTTTAAAATATGTTTATAATGTTTTGTAAGATATTATCAATGATTAAATTATACGTTTTCATAAAAATATATCAAGGATTAATATTTCAATGATTTTAAGACTTATTTTCATGCATTCTAATTAGTTTCAAAGAAACGATTTCCAATCATTTTCAAGATTTATTTGTAAGTTTTAATACTGTTTTAAAAGAAATAGTTGTCAAGATAACTTGATGTTATTTTATATGTGTTCACAGAAAAAGGATTTCAAAATTATTTCAATCTTATTTTATATGTTTTCAAGGTAAAAGGCACCCAAAATAATTTAAGGAAATTTTTCAATGTTTTCGAATTACATTATTTAGAAAATGGTTTTCAAAGGGATCTATGTTTTAAAGAACATTTTTCAATGAATGAAGGATATCTACACAAAAAACATTCCTAATTATTTTCCATAAAAAAAATTAAATACATTGATATTACTCAACCTCATTAAAAAAATTATCTAAATGATCTAGTACTATTCTTTCTTGAATGGTTTATGTTTTGATGGAATGATACTTATGAAAACTGTTACTCATCCAAAAGTCATATGCCTTTGAAAATAATTTCTTTTCATGGGATAGGAATTAATGGAATGATTAAGAAACCTATATATTTTTCATAGGTTATTATGTGATGAAATGTTATGAATACCCATTTCGTTTCATGGGTTATGATTTCATATTTTTAAAACACATCTCTATTCATGGGACATGATATGATCAATGTTTTGTTACCTTTTGGGACATGTATGTATGATTTTATTATGTGACTGGTGAGAAATATAACCCCCTCCAATGAAATGGGTAATGATAATTTGTACATGATATCAAAGTCCACATAGGTTGCCGAACAATCCTGAAAACATGAAGCTTCATGGGTTATAACCCAATCCCAAAAACAAGATGGTATATGACCCGTATCCCAAGTCTGAAAATAAGAAGATAAATAGCTCGTAGAACACGTATTAGAGTAATAGGGTGCATGTTTTTTTATCCCAATCCTAAAAAAATTATGGTATATAGGTTTTAGACTTATTTTAATACTAATGGGATACAAGTGTTGTAGTCCAAGTCCAAAAAAAGAAAGTAAATGGGTGATATCCCATGCCTAACATGTTATAATTGTCTATATAGGTAGCCTTAAAATAAAAATTTCTATTCTTATATATATGAATAAAATTATATATATTATTTATCATTTATTATTTAATGGGAATGATATGCATTTTCTTATGATTCATCTTTAATGAATTTCTATTTTATAGAATTCTCTATGTTATAATATTGGATATGTGGGGTATGCTATTTTAATGTTATTGTCAGATTCTCATACCCCAATTTGCATGTTTAATAATACATGTCTCCCTTGTTTACCCTTTTTAACATCTAATATCACCACTTATTATGTTTCCTTTCATAGTTAATGATAATATGTATTATGTAGGATCAGTATAATAAGGGTTACAATCCTGAAAAAACTAGTGGGAGAACATGTTTCTCATTAATGTATCAGTTTTTATTTTTCCATTTCCTAAATGCAGTAGAGTAATTCTAGAATAAGTTTATATAACTCTTAAATTTTTCCACAAATTTTATGTTTCAGAGAAGGGTTTTATTCATTAATAACCTATTGTGGTTCAATGTAACTCGCTAATGTACCAATGTTCATGTTCCTATGTTTCCAAAGGAATTACACTAATTACAGTATTTGGTAATAGTTTTACATAACTTTTAAATTATTCTAAAAAGGTTTTGTAATGTTAATTTATCGTAGGAAATAGTCATTACAATTTATATTATAGAAGTGGTTTACATAAACATTGGGAACTAGGATGAGAAAACCATAGTGAGAACACTAATGAATTGTCTGAGGATAAGCCTAAGGATAATGAAAAGCATACGAATATGGCCTAGATATTTTGAAATTGGTAAAGTGTGTGGTTTGATATAAATACATCAATGTATGGATAATAAAAGTTTATGTGGATCTAGAATAGATGTAAATTGGGGTACAAACTCCAAAAATATGACTCGTACCTAATTCGAGGTAACCTAGTACATGAAAATGAGTCTTGATTCACACCTAGTTTGATACTCCAAAGAGATATGCATTGGAATTTCAAAAAAACTTCACAAAACATTATGAATTATTGCAAAAGATGATGAATATGAATATACTAGGTTAAAAAAATGTGACATAGATTAAAGAAGTAAGATACATGAATTAGGCACCCGATATAAATAAATTATAAAGATTATATGGTACCCCATTAAGATAAATGTTTCTCACAATATTATTTCTGGGTTTACTCAAAAGAGAGAAATAGAAGTAACATGGTTAAAATTTAATTTTCTATATTCATAATGTATGTGAGTTATGAGAATCATTTTTTGAAGTGAAAATATAATTAATAGAATTAATAATGTTGTACGAGCATTGGTTATGCATCTAGAGATAATGAGACTAAAAATTACATGTGAATGGTATGTGATGAAATTTAATATTTTTTTAAATTAATGATAATATTTATGATTATATTGAGGATGAAGAAAATTATGATAGGATTAAAATATCATATTATATGAAAGTGGTATTATGGAATAAAATGATGAATCATGAGTAATGGTTTAAGAATAATGTTGGATGACTGATGTATTTATGTTTTTTAATTCAAATATTATGTTATATAAATAATAAAATACATATGTATTTTAAGTATAATTTTTCATGAATGGTAGAAAAATATTTGTTTAATGTTGATGAAGACATTGAAAATATTTTTTTATAGTATGACAACCCTTTATATGAAAAAGAAGTGGTTACAACTGTTTTTATATTGGATTAAGAGATAATTAATTTGGGTAAAGTAAATTGCATACTATCAATGACCTTAGAAATGATAATCGATTTTTTGAGAAAGATATTTATTTAATCATGGATGATGTTTAATATTTATTGTATTTAAGGAATATATCCACTAATTTTTGGATTATGGAATCATGGATGTTTGGTGAAAGTAATTATGGTAATTCAGGTTATTACCATGTTTCAAGATAAAACAAGATGAAGGCATTCACATGTTTGTAATGTGACCACAAAGAGATACCCAATGATATATAGGGTACCAATATTAATCTGATTTCAAAAATTTATTAATAATGTTTTGGATTTTCATATTATTTTAGTGTTTTAAGGTAAATGATTTATGAAATGAATAAGTTATAATTCGAATGAAGTGTATGAAAATAATGTACTATCACACCACATGATTATTTATATATATTGGATAACCAATTTTAAAAAACATTGGTTGAAGATAGAAGTTGAAAAATTGAATGAAATATCCTGGATATCATGATATATTAGTAATTTAGGAAGGAAAACATCACCTTTTTTTTGAGAAATAGAAAAAGTGTATTAAGGAACAACAAAGTGTGCAATTGTCCTAAAATCATGAATGTATAAATTTTAATGAAAATTATTAAACTCTAGGGAAATAGATCTTGAAACCAAAAATTATATCCTAGTACCTTCGATTATGAGAAATTAAATGCTCCCTAAGATATTCATATATTTATGGCATTTTTATTGCAAACTCTATCATATCCATGTTCTATATCAGTCTCTTGTAGAATATGATAGTTGGATTTATCATTTACTTCTATGTTTTAACATTCCATTTATGTTCTACTATGTGGTATAATAGTTATGATTTTCATTGTTTAAATGTTATGATTCCAATATTATTTTTGATGTATTTTTAGTAATTATTTTTCAGAAGTGGGTTTCAAGGAATTGAATGTTCAAGTAATAAACCATTGATAACCGTAGAAAATTTTGAAGTCGAAATTAATTATAAGGGGGGTTTAATTTAACACTGTATGTTTTTATAGAATTTTTTAGAATGAATTAATTTTCATTTATTTATTTCAATTTAATAAGTTATATTTTCATTTAAAATGGAACTGACTTGTCTTGTGCTATACTCAACACCTAGGTGGCATGCATTACACAGAATAGTGAGTTTTTATGAGACATCATATGATTACTATAATTATTTAAATAAGATAATTATAACAATGATATTATACATAGTAATATGAATAGTAATAACTACTGTTAAGATAGTAATTATAATTTTTTCATATAAATTATAAATATTCATATGTAAAGTCATTATATATTTTAAAATACTATTTTTTTAATAAATCTTATTTTTATATCCTACCATGAAAAAAAATAAAATTAATCATAGACAATCATAAAAATATAATATAGTAAAATAATTTTTTTTGAAATCATAATATTGAAGTTACCATAAGGATAATTTGTTGGATTTTTATGAGAAGCAATATTTTTTGGTCAATTGAAAAAATTCTAGTAATTTAGTTAAAAATAGTCTTTTTGTTTAAATAATTATTAATATTAAATTATATTCTAAATTTCATTTTAAAGTCACAATAGAAAAAGTATAATATATTATTCTTATTTAGGTCATTGGAATCATTTTTATATTGAAATTATATATAAATGCTGATTGAACATTTGAACGTTTTTACTTAAAAACCCGTTTTCTCACAACATTTGTGGGATTAGTGTTAAACTTAATTTTCCCACCTCTATGATTTCAATTTTTATAAAAATATATAAATAGTTATTATCAGTATAATAGTTTTTGACTAGTATGATAAATATAATTTTTTTCAAAGAATATTTGTTAAAGTCCTTCAAATTAATTATAGTGATTATGGTGAAATTAAGATTAATAAAGAATATAACATAATATTTATGTGTAAAATTATATAAAACATTCTACAAAAGAATTTGGAATCCAATTAATTTACTATATATCCTTGTTGTTATAATTTTACTGGTTATTGTGATATTATTAAATAGACTTTCCCAATATATAGGTAATGTAATTAAATAGATAAAAAATGAACTTTGCTTACCTTTAACATTTATTGGACTTTGAGAGATGTAAAAAAAATAATAATATTTTATGTCATACATATCATTTTGAAATATAAATTGGTTATTTTAATCATAATAATTTAGAATTAATTTTTATATATGATTTTTTAAAATTAATGTTCTTAATATTCTCTAAGGTAGTGATTATTTAGTTAATAATTATCCAATATAAATGATACTTTAAATATTTAAAGTGAATAAAATTAAGGGAATTATTGTATGTAATTATTTATTTTAGATTAATCATTAATTTTATTTAGATATAAAATCATTATATTTGAATTAAAATATTGTTTAGGTATTTTTAAATTAAAATTAAATAAATAATTACAAAATGGACATTAATTTTATTTTACAATAAATAATATTTTATAATATAATTTTAAACTAATAAAAATATTATATTCCACCAAGTGAATTTTAATTTTTACTGAATATTGAATAATCTATTTTAATTCATGGATTGATCTTTCATAATTAAAATATTGACCCATATATATTAAAAACATTTTAATCATGAGCCTCGTTTATGCAGTATTTTTGGGCGTCACCTACGGTGGTATTAAAATTAATTTAAAAAACAATTGAAATTTTTAATTAGTAATGTATATAATATATTAAATTATGTGGCTATTTATTTTAATGGAATGATCACATTAAATATTGTTATGGTTAAACAAATTTGGATTGAAAATTAAGGTCATTAATTAAAAAAAATGATAAAATTTGAGAATCAAAAAACTTAAGGAACCATGTTATTAAAATAAAAATATTTCAATGTGTTTTTTGTTTTTATAGAAAATTATTACCCTTTAATACAATATTTTTTTAGTTTTTATGAATATTTGGTAAGTTATACCTCTTATTAATGAATACTATTTTCTATTCACAAGGGGGTTACTCCCCATCCACAAAAAATGGAAAGTATTCTCCAACTTCCTCACACGTCTCAAACCACATAGGTTCAGAAAATATAATAAAAAATAACATAAAAAAATCCCTTAATTACTCCTTGAATCATCTCTTAGGTCAGATATACTACCAAGTAATCTCTTTGTTGGAAACCAAAATGAGTTACCTAATTAAAATGTAACACCCTCTCTTAGGATCCAATCTTTTATATACATTATCTACTCCCTAAACTCTTATTATTGTATGTTATTATAAAAAAATAGTATCTTCAATTTACTGGGATGATTGAATTCGTTGGGTTTAAACTAAACATACACACACATCCATCTGATGGGTGACAAATATATTGTTTACATGTATGCCGAACTACCGCCTCAAGATAGAATGATTGTTCATTTTTCCATTACCCATATCAAGGTGGAAATCATGATAGAAAATATATTTATATATTAGACATAAGTTATTTATAATTTATTTATTTTTATTTAATTTTAATTGAGATCATAAATTTATATTTTTTATCTTGTTTAAATACTATAATTTCGTTTGAGGAAGTGTGGACAACCACCCCCTCAAAGCGATGTGATTCATTCACACATTACATATAATATATTAAAAATTTGTTTATAGTGAAAAAATATGGTATATATAAAATATTAATTATAATTTAATGATTTTATATACATACATAAATATTCATATATTTCATTTAAATTATTTCATTCAATACGAAAATAAAATGGAAGCAACCCTAATGTATATGTACGACATACTGTCTCCATGAATAGTGTATACTATTTAATAATTAAACATTATCTACATTATTAAAATACAAATATACATAATATAAATTATATTTACATAATGGATCTAATTCTGAAATTCATGATATAATTATAAGTAACAAAGATATAACAATGTAATACACAAGAGAAAAACAAAGAAAAATTACCTGAAGCATAACCTTAACATGAAATTGGTAACAAGAAGGTAATATGATTTCATAATCAAAACATATATGGTATTATTTATAAGAATATTTCTCATTAAATTATTTATAATAAATTTACATTTAGTATACTGGAGGATTGAATGAGTAATACGGGAGTCAAGAGTTAATGTAAGGGAATTTATTATCACACAATATTTCTCTGAGATACATTCTTTATTCACCAACAATTCCTTTTTTGTGGTGTATATACTACCAATGAATTTATTATATTATTTTTTATACATAATTTTTTGGGTATTTAAATACCCATTTTTTATCTTTCTTTAATGGGGTCTACGTTTTATATGTTTCCAAATAGGTAAACTGACTTTCTCTTAAATTTACTTCTTTGAGACCCATGACATTTTATGCAATTATATTTTTCAATGACGTGTAAATTCGGATGTAGACATGTTATATCATGAATATAGTTATTTTTAATAAATTTTATGCTTAATTTAATTTTATTCTCACCATTTTTCTATGATTTAATGTCACAAAATTGGTAATTATTTATTGCTATAATCTCACCATTTATCGAGATTTTTTATTATTATGCTCCCATTGATGAAATATTTGGATACATTTATCAATAATAGTAATTTTCTTCATTACATATGGTTAATCATCTTATATCTAGGTAATGGTACCATTTTTTCAATCTTTTTTACATAACATGAAAAATGATGTGTTTTCAAAATTCCGACATTACAACGGTCTTTATTAAAAAATATTTGATCCATAATGAAATGTATTCTAAAATAGTTTTAAATTTTTTATTTTCATTAACTAATTAAAATGGTTTTCAGAGCTTTATTTATAAGTTTTCAAAATTCAATTTTCAAATAAAATTATTTCAATTATTTCAATCCTTCTTTATAAATATTCACGTTATCTCCAAATAAATGGTTTTCAAAATGTTTTCAAAATTCTAATTTATGTTTTCAATGTTTTAAAAAAATTTAAATGTGTTGATGAATATTTTATATGTATTTAATGAAAAAGGATTTCAAAAAATTTCATGATTATTTTATATGTTTTATAGGTAAATGCTTCCCAAAATGATTTCAATATCTATTGAATTATTTGAAATTTATTTTATATAAAAAATGGTTTTTAAAACGTTTTCTGTTTTAAAGATCCCGTTTAAAATCATAGAGGACATTTACATAGTAAATGACTGAAAACTATTCTCCATATTTGATGAAATGAATTTATATTACTCATTCTCTTTGGGTAAATGATCTAAGAGTTCCATTAATATTTTTTATTGAATGGTGTATGTTTTGATGGAATGATATATATGAATCCCGTTACTATTCCACGTTTTAAATGATATTGAAACCCCCATCATTTCACAAGTTATAAATTAATGAAATAATTAAAACCATATATATTTTACTTAGGATATTATATCCTGACATCTTATTGATACCCATTTAATTTCAAGGGATATGATTTGATATTTATAAAACCAATCTCAATTTATGGTTCATGATATAATAAATATTTTTCTATATTGCGGAACATGTATGTATTATTTTATTATGTGATGAGTGGGACATATATCTCCCTCAAATGAATTTGGTTATTATAAGTTGTATACGATCTCAAAGGGCACACGTTTTGTAGCCCATGATCAAAAATTACAAGGTACATAGGGTTTAGAACAAGATAGTAACCATGATTGTACATGGGTTGTAGCACCAACCTGAAAACAAAAAGGTAAATTGGTTGTAGCCCAATCCTAAAAACAAGAAGGTACATTGGTTGTATACCAATGATGAAAGTAAGGGGTTACTTGGGTCATAGCCCATGCCCATTAACTAGAGGGTACATACGCTGTACCCCCATCCTAACATGTTATAAATGTATTAGATGGTAGCATTGACATATGATTTTCTATTCTTATATGCATTCCAAATATTCTATGTTCTATTCACTAGTAATGATTTCCTGGATTATGACCATTATTCAATTATAATTCATGTATTACAAACTACCAAGATTTATTCCATAATTCATTTTTGCTGTTTTTTATTTTATGTGTATGATATTCTATTGTTAGGATCACATTATTATACCCCTAGAATAATGTTTTTTCTTACATATCTCCTTTTTTACCCTTACTGAGCATCTGTGATAACTAATTCTATGTTTACTTCCCTAGGATATGAATAATTTTTTTATTTTTGATGTGACTAGTAAGGGTGATTGATATGATGAACACAGTGTGAGACAATACAACTCGATAATGTACCAGTGTTTATGTTTCCACGTTTCCAAAGGCACTAGGAAAATTATAGTCCTTGGAAATCTATTAATATAATGTTTAAATTATACCACAAATTTTATGTAATGTTAATGTATCTCAAGACTTGGTTCTTATACCGGTTCCCAAGCCACCTCTTAATACTTATTATTCCTATAAAACACATGGAAAATGTTATTTTTCATATTGAATAAGAATTTTTCTCTTCAATCCATGATCATTACCAGGTGCTCTTCATATTATATGTCATTATTTAGTTGTAATGCCTCTAGATTGAGTACGTGTAAGGGGTTAGGTATGTAATTCCTTAAGAGTGATATATGGAATAATTCATGAACATAATCCATACTAGGTGGATGTTCAAGCTGATAATCCACTAGTCTTATGTGATCAAGGATCTCAATGTCGATATTTTACCTTAGGTTATAATTTTCCTTCATTCCAAACCACTTGAATATCATCCATGGTAATATTCAAAGTATTATTTTTTCTCGAACATCGAACTACAAGTCCCTTATATGGTTGTTAGAATATATCATTTTCCTACTCTGAACATAATTTATTTGTTTTTGGATGATATGAACCTTCAATGACATCTCTTACATGAGATCTGGGTTATGTATATTTTATTTAACAACTTCATCCCAATAGGTTGGTGTTCAACAATTCATTTCATACATAGCTTCATATAGTGCCAGCTGAATACAAGAGTGGAAGATATTGTTAAATGAGAACTAAAATAATCGGATATGCAAACCCCATCTACATTTTAATTCCATTGATCAAGCTCCCATATTGTATTGAGTGTCTAAATAGTCATTTTAGATTAGAAATTAGTTTGTGGGTCATAGATCATGCTAAAATTTATATTTGGATTGAAATAATGTTGAATACATCACTTTAATTTAGATCTGGACATTTTATCATGATATCATATAATGGAAAGAGGAACCCCATACAACCTAACCACATTGTTCTCATATTTATTGCAATGTTTTTCAGGTGATATATCAACAAAAATAGTGATAAAGTGGGAATTTATGGTTAGCCGATACACTACAACATATATTTCATTATTTCCTCTAGATGTCTTCAAGAGACCTGTGAAAAAGTACATTGTGACGTTTTGCATTTTCTATATTAGTATATAAATTTTTTTCATCATCCCTTTATAATTATATCACACTTCATTAACATGATTTCAAATCAACACATAGAAATATATTTCAAAATATATTTCTATTTGTTTTCCCACCTGATGGGATCTCAGATATCACAGTACCTCATGGAACCTCTAGGATGGATGTTGGATGGTGTGATATGTGCATTATCCTATAACTCCATATTTATCATAGGTGATTAAGGTACATAAAGACTTGTTCCAAACTAAATCATGCCATCATTTGTGATATATAACTCTTGAATCTTACCTTTATTTATTGTAGTAATCTTCTATTAAGGATCTAGACGATACATTTTTGCTTCTTTGATCTTATCTTGTGTAGATGGCTGAGAAATAATTTGGTAATTTTAAGATTTATTTATTTCTATAGTTATATCATGGTCTTTAAGTATTTCATTGTACATATCATGCAAAGGGTTGTCAGATTATTTATTATAAGATAATCAGATGCCTTTTTATCCTTCCAAGGATGATAGTGAATATAGAAATCAAAGTCCTTTATTAGATCTGACCTTCTCCAATAATTAATCTATAGTTGCTTCTATGTGAATATATATATTAGACACTTGTGATTTGTATATATGTCACACTATTCACCATAGAGGTAGTGCTGGTAACTCTTCAAGGAGACAATCACAAATTCAAACTTTAAGTCATATGTTGGGTAGATCAACTAATGTATTTTCAACTTTCATAAGGTGTAGGCTATCAATTTATCATTTTTAATGAGTGAAAAACCAAAAAAATTCTTTGAAGAAACATTTTATATCATATATTTTTTTTACTTATAGGTAATGTGAGTATCGGTGTTGTGATCGTCCTATTATTTAGCTACACGAAGCATTCCTCACATTATTCCATCCAGACATACTTTACCTCTATCATTGTAAAATTTGTTAGAAGGATAGAAAATCATGTGAAATTTCTCAAAAAACATAGGTAGCACCCTTTTAAGCCATGAAAACTATATATTTATATGAAACTAGTGGTTTTGGGTCATTCCTCAATTTATTTTGTTTTTGAAGTGCCAATAGATATTCCCTCACTTTTGATAATGTGTCCTAAGATTGTAACATGAAATATCAAAAATTCACACTATAAAAACATGGCGTACAATTTCGCACCCATTAATATAACCAATAGAGTCCTTAGGTTTTCTTCTTGATCTTATTTACTATTGGAGTTAATGAGAATATATTTTTTAAAGTGGATTTGATGATAATATAATCGATAATAACTAACACAAATTTTTCAAGGTAGTTTTTAAATACTCTTTTAATAAAATTCATAGTGATTTTAGTTGCATTAGCAATCCAGAAGGGCATAACTAGACACTCATAGTTCCCATAACTTGGGAAAACAGAATTATTTTGAATATCTCCCTTCTTCACCTTCATTTGATGATATCTAGAATGAAGACACACCATTGAGATATATTGAGTTCATTATAATTTATCAATCCATTCATAAATAATTGGATGGGGGAACTTTTTCTTTATGTGGCCTTATGGAGTTATTATTAATAAATAAACATCAGCATTGATCAATACCTTTTTTTTACTGAGAACGAATTCACCATAAAGAGATACACTGGGGTGGATTTTCAATTTTCCTAAACTTTCTTACATCTTCTTCCATAACTCCTCCACTTCCATAGTGGCCATCCTACTGGTAAATATTTACATAAGAGTAGCTCTAGGGATTATTTCTAATGAGAATGATACCTCACAATCTGTTGGAAGTCTATATAACTCTTTGGGAAATACATCACAGTATTTAATCATAATGGGCATTTCATTCAGGTTTATACCTTCCTTCAACTAAACAATTTGAGCATGGGATATCTCTTCACAAGGCATAAACACCCATACCATTGAGGTATTTTAAATAGATTATTCATGATATTAATTTCATTTATATAGGATTAAGAGATCATTCATAATTTTAAAGGATATATCCTTTTCTTGAAAGTTTAAATGTTCTATATATAACCACAACCAATCCATGCCTAGTATTGAATCAAATTACACTAAGGGAAGTATCACAAGATTCAATGGAAGAGTATTCCCATATATGAAATTAAGAAGTGTTTCAAACACAAGGGTCATAATGATTTCACCCATTGGTTTTTTTATAGTTATCTCTACTTCAAGGATTCATGTATTTGATTCAATAGTTCATAAAAACATTTATGATATAATGGAATATGTATAAATATAATCTAATAATAGTTTTTAGAATATTTAGTAAATAGGTAGTGTACCTTATATGAATTTATTTTATTTCTCTACATAAGTAGTAGTGATGAAATATTCTTTCACTTACTCTTAATGAATTTATGGACGCTGATATTGATTACCCATGAGGTCATGGGTTTTAGTACACCAGAATTCAAAAAGACTTTTCTCCCTATAGTTGATGCATTGAACCACGAGTGGTGCTATCCTTTCATCAATCTCATCCGCTAGATTCGTCATGCCTCTTAGACATTCATAGTCTTGGAGGAATTCTCTCCCAGAATTATAGAATTTACCCATCCCTTTGAGGTAGTTCCCATAATTCATCCCCCCACATTTTTGAAATGTGAAAATTTGTGCATTCGTTCCACATTTGTCATTATATTCTAAATCTTGAGACGCCATATTTCATTTATGATCTCCATAAACATAGGATATGTTTTCAAACTCTATATCCACATTGAGTACACATTAAAAGAATATTCATAAAGCTCTAAATCAGAAATTTTTAGATCCTTTAAAATGATTTGTTTTAAACCACTGAATAATCTTATATTTCTATATAATTAATGACATTAAAACCCAAGCTGTACCTAGAAATTCTTGTGATGGTTTCTTCATAATATATAATATATTCCCCTAACTTTATATTCAACTCTATAAATTTTCTATTCATTTTTGTATGAATATTTTAAAGGAAATACATGTTAATAAATATTTTCATAATGTCCTCCCTGTCCATCAATTCAATTTATTCCTTGAGCATACTATATTTAATTAATTCCCCTTATTTATTGGCCTATCAATCTAAATAACAAAATTATAATGTAAATTTATCCTTCTCTTAAAATTGGATAATAGAATAGATTTTATGCATTGAGCTAACCCACATTTCCTTGATAAAAGGATTGGAAGATCCACTATATTTTGGTGGTTGTTGGAGCATAAAATGGTTTAAAACTAGTTTCTCTATCTTAAGTGAAGGAATATGTTCCTCATTTTTTTGTTGTTACTAGACATCTCATGATATATATAGTCAACCATCACCATTAATTTTTAACACCACATTCTATTGAAGTGGGGATGTTTTTTAAGATGTAACTGCGTTGTCCCTCACATTGGTTGTTGGCCAAATTACCCCAATTTCCGAAAATTTTCTAAAATAGAGATGTTTTGAAAAAATAATATGTAAAATATTATTGAATAAATAATTCTATCCTTGATTAAATTGACTCTATAGGAATATCTTGTGGCATCTAAATGTTTAACATTTTTCTGACACAATGTTACTTAGGTGATTACATATACATAGACTGATACTAATAGTTTTCATTAATTTCAAATAATATTAATTCCCAAATTGTTTAACACATGATCTGATACAATATCTAATGACCCTACTCTTTTAGATTACTATTACACCATTTCTGATATAAAAAACATAATATCGTTACCAAACAAGGATCAAAAGGGTTATAATTTTGGTAAAATTAGGGCCATATATCACTTATGAATAATAAAACATAATCATTCATTTAAAATATTATTATTTATCCATATAAAAATCATGATATCTTTATTATATCTAGTCACCATAGGATATAAGTTAATAAAGTGGTTTATTATAAGTCTTATTAAGATGATAGATAATTACATGAATTAATATAACTTGGGTGAGGCTAATCATGATCTTCAAAACATAATCAATGGATAATCATCATATTACTATGAGGAAACATTCGACAATGGAATCAAATATGGAAATGAATAGAAATGAAACGTCTTGTCTTAGTGGTCCAATACCACAAATTGTTGTGAACAAAGCTAGCATATTTTTTATGCATAACATATGTCCATTAAACAAATGCATTAATGTGGAAAAAATATAGCATCATGTTCACACATATAGTAAATAATCTCATGAGATACATCATGTTACCCAATGCATTTGAGTGCTATATAATTCTAGGCGCATCTGACATGTCATAAAATTTACATAATCATGACTACCACATAGAACATATATCAATCATAGAAATAATATAATCCATGTAAATGAATGGTTTTAATTTCATAGTGAATACATCATGAATAAACATCATGTTTACCAAATTATAAATGGAGGAACATATTTGGTATAAGCATCATCACACTCTATTAAAGAAGTGACGATCTCAAGATGATTCACGTTGTGTTTTTTGAAATAAGAGTTCTTTTGGAAAATCACAGTATTTTACAGAAAATCATATTAGAAACATATATATACTACTAAATAAAAAGGAAAGAATATGAATTATATTTTAGGATCATTAAATGGATATCCGCATGGAAACTGTCATGAAAGATGTATAACCCAAAAAAAGGAGTGGAGTTTGAGAATCCCATTACCTTATGTCTTAATGCTTTCATCACATTAATATCGTGGACAATAAAATTTGATTCATCAATTAATAAATCCCTAACTTATACAACTTGTATTTTATTTATTATAATTTTTTTAGGTTTTTAATATAATATTTTATGAGTTATCGAGTTCGACTCCCTCATACATGGAGTGTTTGTTTTCGTGGTTTTCAAGATTGGTTCACTTCTATACTAGTGTAGAAGTTCATGTAAAATGTTAATAATTTTCTGGAATTGAAATTATATGATATTAATGAAATTAAATAAATTTAAATGATCTTATGTAGAATTTGGTTATAATTAATGAGGATGAATCATTAGATAAACAGTTAGACCAAAATGATTACTCAATTTCGGTGGGTTTTATGAAAATCGTGAACTCATATCATATTATTTAATATCATTTTTATATATTGGTTCCATAACATTATACAGAATAAAATAAATATATTAAAATTTTATTTAAACATAATAATGGTTTTATGATGATCATTGAGGGAAATAATAAAAAATGAACACACATAATCCATTATGTCATTAAATCGACATATCACAAACAATGTTATCGTTTTTTGAATAAATTCGAGAGGAGAATGGGTTTATTGATGGATATTCAATTAAAATAATAAAATTTTAGTATATATATTATGATATAGTTTACATACCAATTATATTAGGGTAGGTTATGAGATAATATGAAAATAAAGAAAATTGAAATAAAATTAAAAGAGAATGAAATTGGATTTTACCTCTTGAATTACTTCTCATTCAGAACCACAATAATGAACATGGCTCTAGAATTTTATCAAGAATAAAAGTTTGTAGGTGTGGTGGATATTCTTGGGATTATTATTGTGAAAACATTTAGATGTATTCAAGGATTTGGAGGTGTGAGGAGAAGATGTGGTGCCTGGAAGAATTTATTGGGGGAGAAGAGATGTGTTTTGGGATAATTTTATTGATTTGTGTATTGTTTTGGATCAAAAATATTACTAGTTTCGATTAACATTAATAAATAGAGTAAAATTATAAGAATATTTTGATATAATGGGAAGTTAAATCATTGATGACTCATCCGTGACTCAAAAATCAATTTATATACTTTTAAGGTTAAATAACATAAATTTATATATTTCACTATTCACAAATATTTCAAATATTTTATAAAAATACCCAAAAATTACATGTAAAAATTATTCATTTTTAGATTTCAAAAATGGAATCCATTTTATGAAAATAATTTTTTAAATATAATAAATATAATTTTTAATTAAATTCATCATTTATTCAAAAAATACCGATTTTAAAATTGTAATCAATTTAAAAACACTTTGAAAAATTAATTAAGGTCTCATAAAACTATCATATAATAATAATAATAAATTTTATTTATGAATAAATTTAAAGAATATAAAATTTTTAAATCATTATATTAATTTTAAAATTTTAAATTAACATTTATGTCTTACAGAAATACTAATAATTAATTCATCATTAAAAAAATGTATTTAATTATATATTGAGATAATTATATAAAATTATTATTTATTATTTATCTAGATTTTATTTAAAAATTAATTGTTGTTTTCACTAATCAATTATCTAGATTAAAATTCCTAATGGACATGTTACAATTCCAAGGGCCAAGGTGTTACATCATTAGTATGTGTTCTTTCATTTTTTGGAATATCACTTATTTCATTCATTGTTTATTATGAAGACATTTTTATTGATATCTATATTATACTTTTGAGTTTTTTATCATATAACATAATTATAAAGATGTAATAATTATATTGATAATAGTTTTGGTTTTTACAATCTTTAGGTTGGTAAAATGACTATCCTTCAACAGTTACTAATACAAAAATATTTTTTGTGGGATAATATAATACCCAAAATGAATTAAAATTTCTTTGATAAAAAAATTCATTAAACAAGAAAACTAAAAAATAACTCCCAAAGATAAAATTAATTATGACAACAAATAATTAACCACATATCCCAAATTACTTCAATAAGAACATATTAGCCTAAAAGGTTATCTTATAAATTTTATCTTTTAAACCAAAAATATAATAGAATTATTTGCAAATAATCATTCATGTTAAATAAAAAATTTCACCTATGGGTTACTCATACCTCTACCAAATAAATATTCACCCTTGATATTAATATTTTTTTAAAAAATTTGATTATTTAAAAAAATTATTTAAATGGTATTCATGATAATGAAGGTATAATAAAACATAAATTTAAAACCCCATGATGGTATACATAACTATGAATTTAACATCTATTGAAAACCTTATAAAAAATAATTTATCTGTAATCTTCTCTAAAAATAACTATAATCGACCCAAATCTGGACCAATAGATACATTTCTAAACCAATTTAATTTATATTTATAGATATAATACCAATAAATTTGGAGAAAAAATTTTAATTACATAACATACAATATTTAAAAAAAATATAAGATTACCTTTGAACACAAGGATAGTTTACATTTATAGTTTTAGTGAATTTGAAAAAACATTTACATAGGAATATCTATATATTTAAAAATAATTTTTTCCATTATCTCCAACTTTTATTATCCAACGTTATTTCCTCATCATCACCCTCACGATTCCTTTCCAGAAACACCGTAATAATCATCATCCATTATACCCATGGGAAAATAAATTTAAGAAGGGTGAGATCATTTGAACAATATAAGTAATCATAGGCATTGAAAATCAAATATGTTTTCTGAGTAGATGATGATAATAATTGTATGAGAACATATTATATGTGAATGATAATTAAATAATATAATTTATACCGTCTAAAAAATAGGATTATTAAACATGAGACATGTCAGAATGTTTTAAAGAAGTAAATATTCATGTGAATTAATAACCCTGAGTAATGTGGTGTGAATCAAAAGTAATGTAACCAATAAAAGCTCTAAGAAATAATAGATAAAATTTATTAGAATCATAGAACATTATCTACATCATACATTCCAATATTGTAAGAAATAATTTGTTCATAGTTAAATCCAAAGGATAAAAAACCCAATTAATTACATCCTTCAATTTTATATTGAAATGGATAACACTACAATAAAACTAGGTTTCCGCAGCGCCACCCTTTAACAGTGATAAAAAAGCGCTGATAAAGGCCCCCCTTTATCAGTGCTAAAAAAGAACTGATAAAAGACTACTATTAATAGTGCTAAATAAAGGTGCGGTTAAAAGTGACCCTTTATCATTGTTTTATTAGCAATGATAAAGGGTCCCCCTTTATCAGAAATTTTTTAGTATCACTGATAATTTGGGGCTTTATCAACGCTTTTTTCCTTAACACTGATAAAGGTTATATTTTATTTAAAAAATTATTTTTAATAGGAAATATATATTTATATATAAATATATAAGTATAAGTATATTGATATAAATATAATATATATATATATATATTATATGTTTATGATAATTATAAATAAACATTTCCACTTAATATATAATATATGTAGTGAAAAAATATTATAAAATATCCCAAACTTAATAATTAATATTTCTCTAATTATAACCGACTAAGGATCATTTAATAAAAATTTGAAGACACAAAGAATCAGAAAATTAAAAAAAGATGTAAAATAAGTTGAAAATATAACTATAACTTCAAACGACATTAACTTTTGATCCATGTGTCCATTTGAGCAGTATAGCATACCAAATAGATGCCTCTGATATGCTCTACAGGATTGTTACCCAAGGGAACCTTTTGTTATATTTTTCAAATGCAAAAATCGCACATAAGGCCTCTAAAATTTAGTTTTAGCCCGGATACCAAAATACTTTAACATTTAATTGAATTTTAGTCTCTTTTCAGGGGGTCTTTTTGACCTTTTCCCTGGGGGCCTGAATTTATTCTGAAGGGTTACATTTATATTGATATTATGGCTTTGAAATTTTATCATTTCCCAAAATTTAATGTTATTTTTAATCAATTATATTACAGTATATACATATATTTTATATATTCACCCATAATTTTTTTTGTATAAATAACTAATTATACATATTTAAATATAATGTATATTTCTCAATATATAAGGCTTATCTAAATAAGAATCTAATATCAATTTTTTTTAAAATACAAATATGTTAATATTTATATATCTATATGATTTCTGTGTGTGTATATATATATAATTATTTTTTTCCTCTGTATTGAAAAACTAATGTATATTATCTGTATATTCTTGAAAAATGTATATATATATATTAATACATAATATTTGAAAATTCATATAAATATGTATAATTATACTTAAAAATACACATAATATATATATATGTCTTAGTGTGTTTGTGTGTGTTGTATATATATTTTTATTTATTTATAAACACACAAAAAGGATATTTTATAAATGTATTTAAAAATTATATTATAAATAAATATATATTGATATAAAAATAAATATTCTGATAAAAAATATAAATATATATAAATATATATATATAAATATATATTAATATAAAAATAAACATACAAATATAACAATATATATGTATATATGTATATATATGTATATATATGTATATATATGTATATTTATATATATATTAATATAAATATAAATATATATATATTAATATAACTAAATATATATATTAATATAAATATATCTATTTTAATATAAATATAGATTAATATATGAGTAAATATAACTATATATATATAAATATATATAAATAAATAGGTAAATTATTAAATTGAGTGAAAAGAAATATAGTGGAGTGGTAAAGGATTATGCGCCCAAAAAAGAGGTATTATGTTCGAATCCTAGGGAGGCAGTTCATGCGCAAGGGCGGAATTACTCCTAGCACTATTAAAGGGGGTGGGGTGGCAACTGGGGCGGTAGGCTGGGGGGAGGGGGGCTGGTTGCTGTGGCATTCATGATGGGGGTGGGGGAGCTGTTAAATAGAGCTTCAAACACAGTTAATGCCCCTCCCTGATATCCAGAAAATATATTTTTATGTTTTTTAACTTTTTCAAAACATTTCAAAAAGAGTTGATAAAAGGTGTCCACAAACAGTGCTAAAAAATAACTGATAAAAGATCCATTTATCAGCACTTTTTTAGCACTGATAGAAGACCACTTGGACTAGTTTTTTTTTCACCAATAAACGAGGTCTTTTTCAGCTCATTTTTTAAAACTGTTAAAGTGGACCCATAAATATCATTGCCTCGATTATTAGCACTTTTAAGCACTTTAAATGTGATTTTCTAGCGCTAATAAAGGCCATATTTGTAGGTATATCACAACCCAATGCATTAGAGAGATACCATAGGCTCACTCATCATATAATATATATCAAACTCAATTTTCGTATTGAGATATATAGGGATCGTCCATTATCAGAAATAATTTACAGCTACCATAAATGAATATAATACATAGAAGGTTAATTTTTCATGATCTGTCAGTTTACAATATCCTACATTCCATTATAATATGGATAACTCAAGTAAAGGAAACATGTTTCATGATAATCACAAAATGTCCACAAAATTGTTGATGATGGTATCATAAGATAATATACACAATGAAGAATAAGACTCTTGAAAATACGAGTATATTGATGAAAAATACATTTAAAATAACATTTAGAAACATTTATACGAACGAAATCATGAATATCACTTTGATTAAAAAATATATAAAAAATAAAACATTTTTCAGAAAATTATTTTTCATTGAAATGTCTATTGAAAATTGTTGATTATTCATAAAGAAAACAGTTATGATAGCATGATATTACATTAATTTCAAACAAATTAAAAATAAACATTATTTTTAATCATTTATAAAGAGTGTCTAAAGTGACCCATAAAAAAGTATTAGAGAAGATTATATAAAAAAATTAAACTTTTGTCAATTATCTTGGAAAATAACAGTAGAAAATAATTTCTATTTAAAAAATTACATTATCAAAATAATATATAGAACATGTGGGAATAGTTTAGTTAAAATTCAATTAAAATTTAAAACGTTTTTATAGAAATATCAATTTCAATTCTCATTAAATAAAAAAAAAGAAAAGAAATAATAAAAATAGGATGATATATAATGCCAAATGAGTATAAAAAATCATGATATTAGAGGATTACAGTTACTAAATAAACCAAAAAATTCGAAATAGGTTCATCAATCAGAACATGTCTCAAAGAAGGAAATTTGAGATAAGAAATTCTTAGAACATGGGAAATTATTGAATAAAAAAGATAAATAAATATATAATAATCCTATAAAACCAATTAATTACATTAAATTAAATGTTAAAAAATATTCATGGGTCAATTAGAGCACCGTAAAAAAGAAATCATTGTTCATTACATGAATTATGTCTCAACACACTATAACTGAGACCATGGAAACCCTTGAAACAATTATAACAATTAAATCAATATATCATGAAACAGGGAACTTCAATGTAATATTAAATATCATGATAAAAATTTCATTCATGATATAATATCATAATAGGTTACATATATACAATATAAAAGGGAGTATGTGAATAATATTACACATGAATCAACGAAAAAATATATAAACAAGAAGTCCTTAAAAAGATAATATCATTGAAGTTTGAATCAATCAATGAAGTTATTATTTATAAAAATTAAAAAAACCACAATAAATAAGTGGAGATAAAAAATAATTCAATTATAGGTTATTTCACACATAATCATGGAATAATATAGTCAATAGAGTATATGTTTATCCCAATGAAGTGAAAATGAGTTAAGAAACCACTTACCTCTATTCGAAACTTATTATATATGTCATATAATTACAATAAAATAATAAAATGATTATTATATATTTTTTTAAGAACCATTTCATGTCTTATTAATTTTTCATCATTCTATTTATTTCAATAAAATTTTTAATTAATTAATCAATTTGGTTTCAATTGGGTGATTTGAGGGTGTTTAGTTCATAAATATGAAATTATTTTATTGTGTTGAATGCGATAAAAGCGGTAATTATTCTATAATCTCCAAGACATGAATAATTAAATAATTATTATATTTATACATCTGATATAATTATATATTAATTAATTAAAACCCTTCATGATATATAAAATACATTTGATAATGAGGTGGTAGTTCATATGTAAGCACAAGCGATGTTTTTACATTTCATTTGATTTAAAGTAGAGATGTAAAATTAAAATATTCCACTAAAGAATTATTATTAATTCATTAGTATCATATGCATATATTAAGTAACTTATATTTACTTTCCACGAATATATGTTATGAGAAATGAAATACATCCGTTCAAGAGGTGGTAATCGAATGTATGCCCCAATGATGACATCATTTACCATTAAATGGAAAAGAATATGAATAATGTTATTATATATATAATAAAATATCATTATATGTTATGTTATGATATTACTTTTTTGGGAATTTTTATGATATAATTTGAGGATTTATAAGTATAATTATAATGAAGGAATTGTATTTAGAGTTATAAGTATTCTTTAGAAGAAATCCATTAACTTACATCATATGACTAATAGGTTTTATTTTGGAGAGAAAAGGCCTCTAGGATCTGGGAAGATATTTTTGTGATGTTTTACATGTAGTTCCTGGTTGAGGTAAATTCTTTAATAAGTGTGAGAAATAAAGGATGTGTGGTGTCCTTATAAAAGAAAAGACCATGACCCTTCCAATTTCTTAAATTATTAAATTAATATAAATTATTTATCATGTTCAAGTGGATCAGAGTTGATATATTTTTATATATTACAGATAAAAGTTTAAATAATCACTTAGAACATAATTTGGACAAGTTTATATGAGGTTTTAACCCCTAAATTTATGTTTTTTACTCTCACTAACCCATTTAACAATTACCATAATGACATTATTTTTTACTTTTTAGTGGTCAGGTTAGTTACTATAATATGTAAAATGACAAACTGATGGATAATAGATGATACAATAATACATATATGGTTATTTTGAACAAATATATCATTTTTATGAATTCTAAATTTGTTAATAAATTATATTTTAACATAAAATACCATTACTGTAATTTTGGGAGAATTAAAAAAACATAAAATTAAAAAATTTCATAACATTGATGTAATTAGAATATAATATTTAAAAAAATAAATAATAAATTTTTCTAAAAAAATCATCAAACACCCTAAATATCCCAATAAATATTAGTTTGTACATTAAAAAAATGATTTTCATTTTTTTAATACTTGAAAAAGCACCATGTCATCATTGAATATACATTTAGGTTAATTAATAATCAATAAAACTTAAATATAAATTACCATAATGGAAAAATTTATTCATATTAAATTTAACCAATTATAACCATACATTAGATTATAATATATTTTTAAAAAGATATTTTTGATATTAATCTCTAGAATTTGAACTTTGTGAGTTATTCTTTATGTAAAAGAAGTTAAATGTATTTATCAATGTAAAAAAATTCCATATTATAGAACATGTAAAGAAATTGATCAATATACAGTCATAAATAATAACAAAATCATTTTTTGTGTGATTTTAAAGAAATTTCCCATCATATTTAACCCTAGTTAACCCAATTTTTCCATTACTCTAGTGATCAATTTTACCATGGCCTCTTTTCATTATAGACAAAAATGAAGATGAAAAATTTACCAAAATCGAAAAATTTTATTGTAACATTGGAATCCATTTTATCATAACCAATTCATATATGTGGTAGAAATTATTTTTAACTGAACCCACAAAATGTGATGAAAAATTATTTTATAGAAAAATGATTTTAAGTATAATTTTTCTAAGCCAAATTTAGAATAACACCGATTGAAATTTATTTTGGAATTATTTTTTTGAAAAATGAACTAATTAAAATTTAAATCTAATTTCAAAAATAATAATTTTTAAATACATGAATAAAAAGTAAAATTTCCCATAAAATCATAATTTTTGACTATTCACAAAAAAATTAATATTATCATAAATAATTTAGAAAATTAATCTAATGATTTTGAGATATGAAGATTTCCAAAATTTAATAATTTTCATCAAATAATACCTCTAAAAAATATAAATAATTTATAATATTTGTGCATGAATTGTAATGAGACAATTTTTTATGATGATTAATTTTTCAAGCCTAAGATGACATCAAACAATATGAGTACTTATTTAATAAGGATTAATATATAAATTTGAATCCGGTGTGAAATTTGTATATATTTCATAATTTAGTAACGTCAATTTATATCATCTAACTCAAAAACTATAATATAACATTCATATTGATGATATTAATATTTCCCAGTTTATATTGCTTGATGTTTCTTTTCATGCACATTATTAGGCATAATAGTCTTTTTTAAAATATCAAGGTACTATAGAAATCATTCAGAATAATACTTATTAATTTTTTCACCATCCTAATAATAAATATAATTACCTAACGAAATATATCAATGGTTGGGTGTGTTAAAATACAAGTAAGGGGAGACTTTTTAGGGAATGAATAAGAGATAAAAATTAATATATTTCATGGATGAGAAAATTAATCATTCTTTTGTCATAAGAAAAGAGGATCCTTATCATAAGCATATGGTTATAATTTTAAAGAACCATGAAATGTGAAATTTTGATAATAATTAAATACAAAATTATGTAGTTAGAATCCCTAGAATAAATTGGGAACAAATCTAGTATCATGTTATTGCATAACACATATAAAAAAGCCATTAATTCCTAAAATTTGAATAAATTTAGTAACATATTAATAGATAAAAAATATCATTTGATATTTCAAATTACCTAATATATTTGATGACTTCAAAACCCATTCCAACCCATAAATTTATAGAATTTTCATAATAATTCATTCCATATGAAAGGAAATTATATAAATTCTTAACATGAAATAAACACCTGAGGAAAGAATGTGTTTCATATTGGTTTTTAGGTCAATTATTGATGAGTAAAGCATAGAGGATACAAAAAATAATGTGTTGTGAACTAATTCCATTAAAGTTAATGTAAATATTAAAAAATAAATTATAATATTTCATACTCTATAGAAGAAAAAAATAAAAAATTGAATAAAGTTATTTGAGAAATGTATTTCATTTAAACGAAAAAAGGTATCTTGGTACTCTTAAAAAATTACAATGAAGTTCAAAAAATTAAAAATAAAATCAATAAAAATATAATTTAAAATCAATTTAGATGAATAATGAAGAAATACTATATAATGAGTTTAGAAACATAATTAGAAGGAGTTATATTTGGAGTACACTTACCACATGTCCAATTATAATTTTTCCAATTTAATACTCATGTATTTTTATGAATAAAACAACAATAAAAATGTTCATTCTATTCATTTATATTGTTCTTGGTCAATTATAATAATTATAATTTATTTATATATCTTCTTTAGTTAATTATGTTATGGTTTGATAACAAATTCTCTTTGAATTATCAATTATTCATTTTATTTTATTTTTTTGATTCATTTTAATTTTACTTTTGTTAATTTTTTTAATTAATACTATAATAAATTAATATAAGATTAAAAATACAATATATAGTATAAATTTACTAGTTTTTTAGGCCATGATATGTAATGTATTTTTAATTTCATCATATGTTGAGTATATGGACCCTCAATCAGATGTGTAAAGAATGGGATGAAAAGAAGGGGAGTATATATACCATAATTTAATTAAAATCATTTCAATGTATCGAAATAAAATAAATTTAACATATATATGTATATTAATCTAATTATTTTAGTCGAAAAAAATGATATTGTGAGAGTTGAAAAAATAATTGATAAAATAGAAACAAGGGATCATGAGATTATTGATTTTTCAATGTGCTACTCATTATCTATGGAACTAAAGTCTATAGCTATAAGGGTTAAAAGATACCAAAAATCTCTATCATTAAAAGAATAATATTTAGTTGGAAATTTTGTAGACCATATGATTTATGAAGTATATGGGAATATATTTAATAAGGGATGGAAAATGGGGTATTTATACTTCTGTAAAGTATTATTTTAGCTTTATAATATTGAATAAAATATTATTTCGAATGAAAAACCCCGAATAGTGATATTTTTGAACGTATGGACGTTATTTTATGCAAATTATACTTTATTATTGATATTTTAACCTCATTTTCATCGAAATATTTAATCTACACAAAATTAGAGAAGTAAAAAATGAGAAACATTTTTTTTAATTTTATAATTTTTAATTCAAAAAAATCATTTCACTTAATAAATTATCATAAAATTTATATCTGAAAATTAAAATGTTTTAATTTAATAACATGTAATAATTTTATAAAAATATTTTTCTAAATTAGGTAATTTCAATTACTAATATGAAAATAATTTTTTTAACAAAATATCATACAATAATGATTACTAAAAAATTACTTTTACATTTTTTGAGATTCAGAAGTGAATATTTAATTTATTTCATTACAAAATTTAAATTATATTTATTTATTCATGGTAACTATTATTTTCCTATAATTAAACAATTTTTTATCTATAATACTATTATAATGTCCATGTTACTACTCTTAATTGTTAGGTTTAGGACCCGCCCAATCCAAAAACACCACTCCTCAGATGATAATATAGTAAGAGAGATTACACACCAAATGTCTTAGTTCCATAAGCCATTAGATGGAGACTATCAATAATGGTTAATTGATTTTCACACATATGAGAGGCATTTACCACATAATATTAATATGATAGAAAGATAAAAATTACAAAAACAATAAAAATAAATAAAATTAAGCTAAATATTTATGAAACCATATTATAGTGAAAATAAAATTAGTAGAATAAAAAACAATTGTCAATGTATTGTACCAAAGGGAAATCCTATGTCATCAACTCAACAAAAAACACGAACAACCGATCTATTAATGACCAAATATATCCATTAATACATCCAAATAGTATGAAAATTGTTTGGGTATGTGTACTGTTATTATTACAAGTATACTCCATAGGATCCTATCCATGGTCTATCCAGAATATGGGAAAGAAGAATAAAAATTCCCTAGTGAAGAAGTAGTTGAACCAACCAACACCTAAATAGGTAAACTGTCTATTTTCAACCACACAATAGATCACTCACCAAATAATGAATCTATGTAAAATAATATATCATAAATTGAAATATAAAATGGTTCCCCACAAATTCTTCAATATTGATTTTATTCCCTCATTCCCCAATGTAAAATTTCATGTTCTCCCATTCCATCAAATATATCTTGTAACATATCTATATATCTCTAATGTGGGCTAGGATGAATCCCTACCTACACTACCATCACAAGGTCTGACATCCCATCGGTACATTAGTCAAAATAAAAATCATAGACTTATAATGTAATCATGGATGTAGGTTATCATGAATGTGAAGGACATAAACATCATGTTATCATCATACCAAACATGACATCCACAAAATATAATAACCCCATTATCACTATGAATTTCTAACCCCATCCATAATTAACATTATGAATCTCGAAAAAATAGCTCAATAATCACTAGGCTTCTCTCACACCAAATTTGGTAATCACTAGGTTTCTTAGACAGAAGCCAGAATCGTCACTATGAATCACCAAAACTTTCTATCATATTCATTACTACTGAAGGAAGAGAAGGAAAGATTGGGTATATATCAATCCATTTCACCACCAAAATGGATATTAAGGAAATACATTAAACAAAGAACATATGTATAAAGTTATGGTTGTAATACATAGGTGGGGAATAATTATATAGAACATTTAAATAATAAATAGATATATAACTATCAATAAATAACTCAAGGGTTTAAATCCAACTCCACTAGACCTTCCAACAACACCCCAAAACATTTAATTCCCTACAAGTCCATCTAAGAGAACCAAACAAGTTCCACACTATACAAAAAATACAAAATTATTCTCCTATTTTAATGTTATCAAATATATAGATTTAATAGTTACCAACCATCTTATAGTTATTAATAAATTCATTTCAAATTTTATGATAATAACTATAACCCACACTTCCCATTAATGTCAATATTTTAATTAATCAAATTCGCATTATGAATTATATTCCACTATTATTTAATAACTAATAAATTAAATTTTGAACAATCCTTTTGAATTTCATTCAAATGGTACTAGTTTACTACCAAAAAAACAAATTATTCCCATGATAATTTTATAACAACCACATAAATAAGTGACATGTATTACATTAAGAAAATTGTATCAGTGGAACAATACTATGAAATACTCCCCATTCATCAGTACAAGTCATCCATTTCACATACAATTCCATTAAAAAATTTGAAAGACTAATCCTACAACATACCCCATACCCAAATGGTCACCACTATCATTATATGATCCCCAAAAAGGTTCAAAAAACCTCTACCGATCCACAAATAGAACATCATCGCCTAGAAATCTAATTTTTCTTCCACTTATGTTGAAAAATAGATTCATGATAATTTCAATATATATTACATCATCATGTCATAATAATTTATTTTTTACAAAAAACACTTATTTATAGGGATAAAATATTCATTATTCATATACATGTTCATAACTTTTTGGGCATGGTGAGTTCATTAATTTAGTCATAAAGTTTTATACAAATTATAACAACCACCTTAAAAATAAGGTTCCCAACAATAATTATTTTTATCAATGAAAATGATTGTGTATAAACTGATACAAAATATCAAAAAATAAGTAAACATATTTCCATAATCCCCTAATAATCAATTTTAGGCAAAGAGAATTATTTATCTGGTTATGTAAAACTATATTATCCACCCAAAGGAATAAAATATTATAACTTTTCTATCTATGAATGTAAAAGAATAAGGGAACATGGATTTGAAAAATCATACAAAACATCAACACTCTTATGGAAAGGAAAGGAAGATATTAGTCAATCATCACCAAAGTAAATAAAAATAGATTCTATGAATAGAAAAGTTCCACAAATCCTAACATGATTTACCTCCATAAAAATGTATTCCAAACTTTTTTTCCTTCAGATGAAAAAATAAAATTAAAAATCAATGAGAGGTGAAAAATGACCGTACCTCGATTCAGGGGACATTAATCTGAAAAAACCATGGTGTTTGAAATCTAAATAGATGTAGTTTTTATGGAATGGGTGGTTAAGGGGGCCAACTAGGTCTTTATAGAAGAATAAAAAGTAATCAAATGAATTTATGATGAACCTTTCTATAGGTAAGTGTATAAATGGCTTCATAATGTCATCTGGGTCCCCAAACAAACATCGTAGAAGATGATAAAACAATAGATTTGAAACTAATGATTTCAACCCTCGAACCTCAATTTTTTAATACTCATATCAAACTAATATGATTGTAACCATGAAATTTACCATGGATTGGTATTGGGAGTTAACACACCCCCAGTTCTTTCCACAATCATATAATATGGAATACCACTAAACGCTTAGCAGTTTTGTACTCACCATTCCCTAGACTATAGAATGGTGATAACCTCACTAGTTGATTCTCATAGGTAAACCATCCATGTTATTATTATGAAAAACAGGATCCCCAATCCCATTACACTATTCCCATTTCCAAAAAATTGTTTACTTCTCAAAAAAATCCACAAAAAAATTCATTCTAGACTATTTCACTCAAGGTATTTCTCCCTAGCCTCCAAACACCATATCCATGTTCAACCTCTAAACACCTATTTCCAAAATAGACTTCCCCATTCCAAAACCTCCACACATGATTCAAAACAGCTACAATTATTCCCAGCGTCGTGGTGTGGTGACCCTCTAAATGAAAAATAAATGCTCAATAGCCTTCAGAACACATCTAATGACCATATTGATAAGACTTAGAAAATGTAAACTGTAAAGGGAGTGTTTTATTAATTAAGTCCAAACATTAGATAACTATGAAAAATTATCTTCCATGAGAATAAAAATAAATCCACAAAATAATGAAGTGAAAGGGATTGTTTTGAAACCCCCTCAAGATAACTCTCCATTATCACATTACATCCCACGAACACCCAAAAACTAATTCCTAGTAGCTTTAGGAGAAGGAAATTTTCATATAAAAAAAGACTAAAAAAATAAGGATATTTAGTATACATAATTGAAACTTACTCTTAAGTTATCTTCTTTAAACCACAAGAAACATTATAGATGAGACTGGGAACTCATATACTAGATTATCCCTCCTAAGAGAAGCCACTCCCCAGTTTCATTATGAGAAAACCTACTCAAGGGGGATATTCATTCCACACTCACCACCTTATTTTAGTTATTATATCATATTTTTCCCATATACTACTCTATTGAACCATATATTCCACTAAATATCCACAAAATTTTATCATTCCCAATAAAGTTATCCAAATAATCTTTCACCAAAAATGGTCACATCTTCACATACATATCATAATAAGAATCCATAATACCCAATTTATATTAAAAAACTCCATGAAAAACATCCACATTATTATTTTTAGTATTAATATGAATCATAATAAGGAAAAAATAATCATAACATAGTGGTAAAAAACATTAAATAAAATCCCCCCATACATCATTTTTCATCACAGTTCTATTAATATTTATGTGTGGTTATCAATTCATCTTTATTAGTTTCTATATATTTGCAAAACCATTCTTTAAGTTCTAAATGAATAAAATTAATATGGTTGGGAATTTTAAATTGATTTTTACAGAAAAGCATAGCACTAACAAACATCATAGGAAACACATATTTAATGAAAAAATCATAATTTAAAAAAAATTAAATTTATTTGAGGTACATTTTGGGAAACTCATTCTGTCATCACACTTTAGTAATATTAAATAGATAATATTTCAAAATATAATTGAATATTTTACAATTTTGAGTTGATATGAACTATGTTTGATATCCATAATCAAGTATACCTCCAAAAATTTACCACATAGATGAAGTGATTTCAAAACTATTAGAAAAAAATTGTACGACCATTAATTTAATGTTCCATGTTATCTAAGGTCAACATTAGTTTTTTTTAAAATTTAACCATAAATTCAAGAATAATTTATGTTTACATAAGTTACAATGGGATCTAATAGTAATATTATTGTTCCAAAAAATGAGGTACATAATACACACTATTGGATTCTCCTTATTAACTCAATAAAAATTTACCGAATTTTATACATTAACTATTTTAATGAAGTTTATTTTTACCAGCCAGATTTAAGATAATCCTTCAAATAAACACACTCTTGATCATATATATTGATATTTCAAAAAATAAAAATGTAATAATATTTACATACTATCATACATCATAATAATATTTTAGAATCCCAAAACATCAAGCATAATCAAAATGTTGAAATTAATTCATCAATGAAAATGTAATCAAATATATAAGGATTTTTACTAAGAATACTCATTTTTAGGAATTTAATAATATAAGGGAAAGGTCCCTATCATGAAATAAATTTCAGACATATGCATATAAAATATAATTTCATTAGAATTCATACAAAATTAATGTGGCATGGGTCAATTATTTTCATTTTAGTCCACAATCATTAAATTTATTAGGTTTAATTTTTTAAAAAACATTCAATTTATAAATTATGCTCAAGAAAATATTTTGAAGCATTATATACCAATAGTTGGAACTATCATAGAATAAAATTAATGTGTCATCAAATTCAAAATTAATAGGTGAATATAATTGAAAATAAATAATTTTATGTTAATAATGCTATGATTAACTGATACAATACATTACATCAACATATTATAGGAGGTGTTTCTAGAATTATTCTTATCCAATACTACTATAATTATATCCTTCATAAAATTATCACATCATAATATTTACGTAAATTACATCAATTAATAATGTATTATCAATCTTTTAATTCATCCGAATAAATTTGAAATATTACCATTTCATGATTCACACATAATAAAATTTTTCACAACAAATCATGTTGAAAAATAAATTTATAATATAAAAATAATACCATCTAAAACATTTTTAATAGGTTTACTTGATCACATAATAATCTAATTTTAGAATTTGAATTTCTTTAGTACAACAATACTCAATTTAAATAATTCTTTTTCTTTACATGTTAAATAAAATATTCATTATGTGTGCATCCCTATAAGTCTTTAAGTCATATAATCTAAATAACCAAGATTAATAACCATTAATATTCACATTAATTTATTGAATTTCATTAAAAATTTGTATTTATTCAAATTAATTATATTTGGAACATTAAATAACATTTCATACAATTGAATTTCAAAATCTATAATTTGTTATTTATACATCACCAAAATGGATTTAATGTTTTTCCCGCAATGTGGTATCTATAAAAAAGAGATTAGGAATGTTATTCAAGATTTTGTTAATATGAGAATCAAATGATTTATCATTAGTGTACATATTTCATTATAACCTAGAAAAGATTAATATTATAATTTGAATTAAAAATTTTTTGTAACATGTTTTGAATCAACATATTCAAACTCTAAAACTAGCTTGAAATATGATTAAAGAAAACTAAGAACGTCATTATATCATATCTTTTATTGAGGAATGATTTAACTTTTATTTATCAATTTAAAAGTGAATCATATTAATCATAAATACCTTTTCATAAAAATACACAACAACATAAGTAAACACTAAAAAAAATTCAGAATAAAATTCTAACCAATAGAAATTCCTTCTTCACTCAAAAGTATTAAAATATCTTGGTTCATGATTTGATGTACCTTAAGAATATAATTTTTAAATTCATGAAAATTTTTACATGTGACCCATTCATTAATAATATTATAAGAAACTGAAAATCATTTTATGTTAAAAAAAAATTAAAAATCAACTTTTAAAATTGATTTTAATTGAAATATAAATTTATTTCGAAAACGAGGATAAAAATAACTCGTATAAAAAAACCAAACTAGTGAAAAAATAACTATGAAAATCATTTAATTTCCTAAATAAAAACTATTATTTATAAAAATAATAGTTGTTTAATGAAATCAAATGAAAAGGTTTTTAAATATATTAACAATTCATAAAATACAAGATATTATTTGTTGAACTCTTGAATCAATAAATAATTATTTTTCTATTTTAAAATAAATTTTAAAAAACATTATATCTTGATATGCCAATCCAACACATATATACATCATTGAAAATGAGGTTGTCAAATTTTACTATATGAGGTTTAAATACACTATATGTTATTTATTTTCAATTATTTAAAACAAAAAACATTAAAAATGGAATATAAAAACATAATTTTTCCATTTAACGTTTACTAATGGTGACTTTCATTTTTCTTAGATTTTTATATGACCATCATTTTATATTATAGAAAAAATTACAGTCTCATATAACATCACAGCAGAGTTGCTATGTATATAATAATCAAGGGATAATATCTATCATACATGGATATTTACAAAATTAATGGTATTTTCCCCACCACATATTTAAAACAAACCATGAAATAATGTTTCAATGTAGTAGCAGTGTCCCCCCACTTCGAAAACATGAATTCTAACATAAATTACTTATAAAAATTGAACACCAAGCTTGGTAGCACCTAATTATTTCAAATTAATTTATCTGAAATCCATTTTAATTTCATAAAAAAACACTTCATCTATATACAATTATATGAATTATGTATTCATCTCTCCCAAGTCTTTACCATGAGAGAACTACCCCACCATGTTTTTGTTCAATAAAATCAATGTCCTTATAGCATACTATAATGTGACTAAAAAACAATACAAAATCTGGTAATTCTTGTCCATGTCATGCAATAATATATTCTGATACAACATCTCTACCAGCCCATAATATACTCACAAGTTCTAAATTACATTATCAATCTTATCTACCATCCAAAATCCTTTAATACATCTCATTCATGAACCCTACCTCAAAATATTTTCCTCCTTGTCCAGTTTTAGATACTCAATCCAAATTAAAACGATGATTTCATTATTATAAATTAAAATAAATTCCATGTCCTTAATATCCATATGATGGTTTTGAGTCTATGAGTACTAACTACAAAAGAAATTTATCTTAAATTATAATTAAATTTTATACATAACTGATCCATATGATAAAAAATCTAAACTTCTCATAAGTAATACTCATCTAAATAACCTTGGGAAGATGGAAGATAATATATTAGTGATCCTAGATGCTCATAAATTTTTTAAAAAAGCCATAATCCACATCTCATTACCTTATTATAGGTATATCGTGACCATTTGTTAGGGTTTTCATTAGTTAGGGTTCATACTTAGGATTTTTAAAATTGAAATATAGAATAATTTTTTGGCCAAAGAGGTAGTTCATGGTTTGATCACTATTAGGGAAAACCATGCAGTTTGGCATAGAAAATAGTACACCTCATGGTGGTTCACAAGAGGGGGAGAAACATTTATCTAAACCAAGAAATCCATTTCATTACCCAGTTTTTTAGGTCTACGTATAATTAGAGAAAACATAATGTATTTTCATTTCATGAATATCTATGGTGGAAGGTTATAATTAACTAATATTACTGGATGTGAACTTTGAGATCAATAATGCACAAAAATATAATTTATTCCATCCACAGATTATGTAATATAGAATATTATTGGTTAATTTATAAATTCCGGATAATAATAATCTTTTAATACAGTTGAGATACATCTAGATGACATATTCTCCCATAATTAATTATTTAATCTTTATTCCAGTTTAATTGGATCATTATTTCTTGATGTCTATATAGTATTCTAAATCATCCAATGATTATAAGGCACCACAAAAAATTATAATGAATTGATTTATCATTATTGTATTAATCCACACCACACTTGGTGAATTATATGCATGATACACAATCCATGAGAAACAATATGAAATCATATGAACATAAATTCATTTTTTAGATGCCATGACCATTGAACATAGTATTCGTTTAGAGTGATATATTTGACAAGTAATTTTTTTATCTGGTGGAATATCGTTCAGGATACCATATAGTTCTATAATGATGATATCACTCCATTTTCCATAAGCATTCAAATTATATATCTTCAATAATGATAAAAATGTTGTATATTTAGTAGAAATTATATACAACCATCTCATAGAACATCTATTTTACTTACCAAACATATTTAGGCAATCAAAAATGTCATTTTTATTTTCCATTTTAATTTATTCTATAAGATCAACATCATCATTTAATATGGTATAAATATCAAATGATCCCTAAAACAACAATATCATCCCAATATGTGTGAATATTTATTTTTTCCCTGGGTTTATTCCAACATTAATATTTTTGATCTATTTTGTAAAAAAATGAAATCTTTTTCCCAATCATACAAAATATTTTTTCCTGTATAACAACAAGTTTAACACCGAAAAGGGTTTTGAGAAGGATCATATTCATTCGCTTTTACAAACTTGATGAACTATTTTACTTTATCTTCATACACTATTGTCATAAATTACAATACAACCATTTTTAAAACATAATCATCCAAATAGGTTTATAAAATATTAAATTTCTACAATAAATAAATAAATATAATTTAGATATCTATAATATAAGGGGATTTTCTTGATAATTACAATAAGGGGAACCAAAATTTGATTGAATACTTAAATAAAAATGTTCCCAAGTGGAATTTAGAAAAAAACATAAAGTATTTCCAGGTTTTCTTCCTAATGCTAAAAATATTATGTAGAAATTTGGTCCTTATAAGGGTCTCCTTGATTGGTGTGACCATGAGAAGGCTCTTGTGGATGGTCTTACACTCACTCATGCTGAGACAACCATTGCAGTATCATATTTCAATGAAATACTTCAATTATAATGTAAAAATGGTAAAATCCCTCATAAATTTTGAGTATTTATTATCATGATATACAATTATATTGATCTATATCTTTATGTACTAAAATATGAAGGTACACAATGTTTAATTCTTTATTCTCTTCCAAATATAAATGAAAATTCCATAGATTATGATATAAAGAATGATTATGCAACCAATTTCATTTATTAGGAAATTATTATGTTCATTAATTATGTTTTATTTAAATTATAGAATAATAGATATGTACACATTAGGATGGGTGTGCCTGGATAGTGAAAAAAGAATTTGTTACCCTCAAGACTATGCGAACTATACACAGTCAGCTTTTCATTTTCATTTCACAGTTACCCAAACCATTCATCTTCAAAATAGAAATGGATCACCTAAACTATTAGGGGCACAAAACTAGTGTTCATTGAAAGAATAATTAGGTATTCCCATCTAATGAACTATGCTCCTGGGATTTTAATCCTCTAAAATTTCATAAAAAAAATTTGGGGCCACTAAGACAACTGGTATAACCTATAATTAACTCCAACTATATCATTACCAAATTAATTTGTCTTAATTGACCTCAAGATTCAGTTTTTTGTACTCTATTCTCTTCAATTCGCACATTGTAGTGTGTTTAATCCCATTCGGTCTTTTTCGGGTAAGTAAATATATATTGAAGTGGTTTCATTCAATTTACTCCTTTTTAATATATATATATAATAAAAAATAATCATTTTATTTATAGATATAATATCTATGTTAATGAATCATAATATTTGGTTTTTATTCTTGATCTCCATCCCATTATTCTTTCTTAGAGAACCCTTTGTGGGTGTGGACTTTTACAATGTGATTAATGATTGATGGTCCTATAAATATTTACAATTCAATTTAATTCTATAATTTCTTGGTTGAATTTCAATTATTATTAAATGACTTAAAATTACAATCTTATATATTTTTTTATTTATAAATTGGGATGGAATTTATAAAAAACCACAATTTCAATGAAATTCAGATTATTGGGAGAATTTGAAAAAATTGATTTATTGATTTGAAAAATAATTTTATGAAATCCTTTTGTTGTTAGTCCTTATGTAATATAACTTAAATCTAATGATTATTTGAAAGGTAATTCATTTTAGGAAAACTTTTATATCGTTTTGAAATGGAAAATCCATGTGAAAATCTAAAATTTGGAAACTTTATTTTGAATTCATTTGAAAATTTTAATTTTACTGTGATTTATTGGTAATTTTACTATGTTTTATGGCCTCCCCTTCTACTTTGTAGATCTACTACCTAATATCAGATCCCATAATGGTATGTAGATTTGTATCTTGAAATACAGTTCCTTAATTGGTTTTAGTTTTATAGTGTGAAATGGGTTCCCCTAATTGGGTGATGTTTGTTTTCCTAAAATGGATTCCCCTAATGGGGTGTCAAAATATTTTGTGAAATTATCTCCCAAAATTTGGTGTCGATATGAGTATGTACATATATTAATTTATAGTAGCAATCATTGATTATAGTATTTTTTTAATTCATGACAACTTTTATAAGTAAACTTCTTTATATAAACTATTCATTTAAACTTGTTATTAGATATATTTGATAATTTATATTTAAATAATGTTTTTTTCTGAAAAATTAAAATAATTTTACATGAATATTTAATGAAAATTTATTCAATAATTGGTTTCTTGTTATTCTATATTTTAAAAAGCACATAGTGAAAACCTACTAGGTAATTTATCTCACACAATACCTTTGTGTCTAAGAGACTGTAGATTATATTCTGCTAAGAAAAATCAATGGAAATATCCACTTGAAGGAGGTGGATTTTTTTATCCATGGGACCTAGAGTGATAGAGGTGACCTGTGGAGATTATATCCACTTATTTCATGGGTTTTTTGAGCTTTTATCATGGATATTGTTGAGTACATTCATACTTTTTTCGTTTTTTACCTATTTTTTTACATTATTCTGGACGAGTATTGACCATACTAACTGTTACCCATCATTTTAGAATATTATACCAGAAAATTCCTCACTTTTTTCTCTTATGATGCCATTAGCTTGTCTCAAACTCATGGCAATAAGGAATGTCATTTGGGATATGTTAGAGTTATCTTATGTAATAGATTACCATACTATCAAATTTGGTTTGTTAAAATTGATATAAACTGTGTTAGGTTTTTCGTCCTTCCATGATGATGGTATGTAGTACAGATGTCCTAGTAGACATGAGATATGATTTTTGGGGAATAATCGGTAGTTTCAAGAATGTTCCAGATCAACTCTCATCAAAATGAGCCCTATGTAACCATGGGTGTCTGGGAAAAGTGCAATAAAAACCTTTTTTATATGATTTTAATATTTTTGATAACTTTTTATGGAGTTTTTTATATTCCAATATTTAACTTTTAATGGTATTGATACTGCATTATCTTTTATCAATGAATCCTCTAGTTTTGTGATCTTTTTAATTCTTGTGGTATCGTTTGTTGATGTTTTATTGTATCATGCCACAAAGATGAAATTTGAATAGGCTTGAAGTGAAATATGTTTGTGACCTAAAGTCAAGGAATCCTCTTTTCGAACATAATATTGTTGTGATTGTTGCGTATTTCATCAATGATATGGGACATACACTGAAACTCATTCCCATTTAGGCCAAATTTTGAAACCTCAAATTGAGGAATCATGGAATCATGATCAAGAATTTAATCTATAGAATCCATGTACATTCAAAGGCTCTAATTAAAATAAAGTGGATGAGGATTGTTTGAAAAATCAATATTATTTTCTAGTTCATGGAAATTCACAATTCCATTAAGGTAATATGTTCTATCTTTTCGATGTGAGGACTTAATAGGAGATGCACGGGCTCAATGGTGACAATAATACGTATGTGGTCATGGAGTGGAAAGATATAAAAGTTCTTTTCACTATTTATATTTCTAGAGTTTAAGGACTAGGTAAATTATATGGAGTTTCTCAACCTCAGAAATATGAAAATACTATGATTTAGTACATGACCATTTTACTAAGTTCTTATAATTTCCACACGAGGATGTGACAAATTATAGACTAACGTATCAATGATCTGAGATATGATATTATGATACAGTGAAATGTAATGTCTCAATATTGTATCACACTTCTTATGCTAATTTAATAAATATATCACTGATAGTTGATATTGATTGGTCTCGTGTGTCAGGGTTGGTGGGAGTTACCTAATCATCCAATAGAAGTTCAACGAGTTCATTAGGGGAATGAAAAAAAGAAGGACCTGCATCTAGGATCAAGATTGTAGGAATATTGAAAACCTTTTGATGTGTTTGGTAGAGTCCATGTGAATTTATTATAGTGTAAAAGCATCGGGAATTTAATGTGTATATGTACTAAGACACCTATGAATGGTTGTTCATGCGGGCACTCAGGCCAGCTTGAGAGGTTATTCTTTAACATTTTTGGTCTTATAGAGTTTCACGAAGCCAAAAAAACCTAAATTAACTACATTAAATTAGATAATCCATTATCTAAGGGGTTATATCCATCAAAGTTTACAATAAATATTATTCTCACTGTGGAATAGTCACCAATGGTAGTGTATTTTCTTCCAACGACTATGATAAGTACCATCACTATAAATTCATCTATAGATACTAATTTATTTGATAATTACATACCACTAATTTATATAAACCTATGTTGTGATCATGGTAAATTTTCATAATTTTTTTTATCTAATGTTGTTGATATTACTACACTCTTTGAAATGACGATTGAGAAGGGTCTTTGATGACTTGCCAGTGTTTTCTCATTTCTCATTGTCATATTTTTAATATACATTGGATTTTCTGGTTCTTGACAAAATACACCATGACCACATCCTCAATATTAATTGGATTAATTCCAATAAGGCACAAATTGATATTTGTATTATATGGTTCCCCTTTACTACACATGATAGAGTGCATATTTTCTTTTAGGGAGAATGAGACCCAAGGTCTAGCAGAGACAAAAAATTAATTTTGTGTTTGGTGAGGTAATATTAGTATTTTATTTTGACATGGAGTTGGAATATTTCAGTGATGATTTCCCTTTAGTCATCATCAATTTTTTTGATTTTTTTATTTTCTAATTTTTATATTCTTCAACCAGAATTATAGGTGTAGTTCTATTCTTCTTTAGTACCTTGTACTCATCCAATATTTATTATTTATTACAATATTAATGCAGTATATTTGAAAGTGTCATGGACTCAGTTGGATCATCTATTATGGAATGTATTTATATGACATACTATTTCATCTTGGTCAGAACCTAGTCGCATTACGAAGAATGTTGATAAAAAACTCACCTTTGTGTTCATAATAAAAAACTCAACTTGGTTGTGATAAAGAACAGGTATCTATTACCATAGATTTAAAATAATTTTGACTAGTTTAAATGGGATCATTTGTTCACGATGATTTATATTTGGTTCGGTTATCATTGATAAAGAATTAAGGAATATGAAAATTCAAATACATTGCTCTAGAGAAAATATATCCACTTTGAGTAACCTATTATTCCCTTCCTCACATTCAAAACTCACACATTAATTATGGATTTTATGAACACAGTATTCCATGAGTTCCATGATTCGTTAATAGTGGTATTTTTGGGTGATAATTTGGTTTACTATGAAATTGAGTAGGATAATTTGAATCCCATAAGAGTAGTCATAGAGTTCAATTGATTTCATGGATTTTACATGATTATTTCAACTTGTAGTTTCATTATAAGATGTGTGAAGTTATTAGACATGTGGTCTCACAACATGAATACATAATCAATTATAGGAAGGCGAACACTAGAATGAAATGAGATTAAACAAGTAATGTTTTTGAGAGACTAAGATTTCTCATATTCATAGTGTATTTCTAGAGTTTTCGTAGTGATTCCTAAAATAATGATTTTCTAACGACCTTTCTAACTCATAATGTCGTAATTCTCTTTTGGAATGAATATTTTCATAGACCATTTTTTTAAATAAATTTAACAACTTATATAGTTTTTAATGTTCTATATGAATGGAAGGGCTATGAAGTATTCTATAATTCATCTGGGTTGGTTTTGGGATGTGTTCGTATGTAGTGTGATCAAATTGTAACCTATAGATCTAGAAAACAATAGCCACATGTGAATAATTATCCAAACCATGATCTTGAAATCAAAGCTATGATGCATGATATTAAGGGTGGGTAGATTTACCAATTTTTAATACGATGTATCACTTAATCTAACAAAAAAAATTTTTGTTATGTTTTCCCCCAAAAAATATTTGAACATCCGACATAGGTGTTTGGTGGATTACCCATAGTCATTTGATGTCAACATTCACAAAAAATACAAATGCTGATAGTAGTTGTTGATTATTTAACCAAGAAACATCTATGTGAGACCATGAAATAATCATCATATAATGTAACTTAATGCATACATCACATAGTTTCATTGGGTTTTCCAAGAGGAATATGATGAGGTTGTCTTGGATATTGTTAAATTGACTTCTTCTCTTATCAATAGGATTCTTTAGGAAAAGCATCCCAAAGATGAATTCTATAACATTAGGGACTCTCTTTATTGTGCGGAGAACATCTATGAGTGAAAATTATCCTCCAAGGGAATGATATGTTTTTTGGAACCAGTTTTTTTGTATATTCCTTTGAGATATGTTGTAATGGGGGATTTCTATTATTCACTGTGCATGGTGCACCCTAGAACCAAGAATAATGTTTAGGAATAGAAGGTACATTTTAGGTGTTTATGTATGAGACACAACATTTTTTAATTTTGGTCATCATTATTATACTTTTCTGTACGTGAAAGTTTTGAATAAAACACTTTTGTGTTTGATTCAACAACTTCTTATTCATGAAATGGATGTGGGATGATCTATTGATGATATTTGAGTGTTTTTTACATGTCATCTTAAGATAAATAATAAAATATATGTTGTGATTGATAGAGTGACAAAATCCTATCACTTTATATCCATTTGAGATACAACCAAAGCTAAGAACATGGGATATTTATATATGCAGGTGGTTATAAGACTCCATGGATTTCATTTTACTATAGTCTCCGGCAGACATCATCTCTTTACATCTTTCTTTTAGAGGGGCATTCAGGAGGCTATGGTATCTTAAAATCATTTGATCGTGGCATATGATATGGAGACTAATTGAAAAATGAAATATCTATATATATCAATAAAGATATGTCATATGCATACATTACAGAATTTGGTGGAGCTTCAAACATTCAATTAGAACTAGCTCTGTGTACATACAATTTCAGTTACTAGTCTACAATTCATATGGATCATTTTGAGACCTTTTATGGATTAATATGTAAATATCTATTGTGTTGGTAAGGTATTGTTGAATATTCCTTAGTTTGACCAGGATTCATCCAAGAGAATAAATATAAGATTAAATTTATTCATCAAAGAATGGGTTGGTACAATGATGGTATAAGTCCCCGGTTTATCCCCATCAACAACTATTTTTTTAGATGGTGAAAAAGTGTTTTTTAGAGTTCCACATCAATTGGTTCACATACATCATTTTAATAATGGATATCAGGCACCATGGTTTGTGGGTCCATTTAAGACTTATGAGAAGATGAGGAAAGTGTATAATCCCTTATAAGGACCACTATATTTTACATCTATCCATTAAATATTTTGTGTTTTGAAACATTAGAATTATCATTCTGATCATTCTCTGGTTTTATGTTGGGATGATTTGGGTGTTGATTTTAATTTATCCATGATTGAGAATCCCGTTAGGATTGTTTATAATATAGAAAATGGTAAATCATGGGGGTATGATTACTTTGTCTATATAATATGGTAACATGGTTTTTATTCATAAGATATATGGGATTACAAGCAATAGATAATAGTATAGTTCCCTTAAATGTTTGATATTGAATCTTTTTTAGGAATCTCAAGGAAGAATGTTTTAACATTGAGGAGAATGTAACATCCCCTTAACTTGTCAATGATTCTTCTTGACCCATGTTTTTTTAATTTTATTGATGTATTCATCGGGTTTTTTGGGTGAAATTTTGGAAATTTTGGAAGACTAATTAGTAGTTCATTGTTGGAATATTGTTCGGGAAAATCATGTGGTTTGGCCCATAAAAAATGCATCCCTTGATTGTGTATGGGAGGAAAAAGAATTTTTTTTCCATACCATGAATTCTAGAGACATTGTAAAATTTAGGGATGGAAGATGGTTACAAGAACTGTGTTCTAACCTAGTAGATACCATTCACCCCAACCAGTAGAGGTGCTCATTTAGGGAGCACTATTAGTATAATCATGCATCCCACTAAAGAATACCATGCACATGGGATTTTAGTCAATATATATTTTTAAGATAATATTTAAGAACCTTATTTATCATTATTCAACCCTAATTGACCCAAATATAGTTACCTCATGTTTAATGCTCTAAATAAGCAATTTTGACTCAATTATCCTTTTTTCTTTAGTAATGAAAGCATGGTTGATCTTCTTCGATCTTCATTGGGAAATTAGATCTTCTATAAAGTGTTTTAATTATATATCATCTATTTTAATCCTTAAATATTGATATGTTGTCATGTTATTCTTGGATCTAATCTCCCTCTAGATGGATCTTGATTCTAGGTTGTGCTTCTTGGTCTCATTTAACTCATTATTCCTTGGTGGCCACATTGAGTGAGTTTTCTTTGACCATCAGATTAAATGTAAGTGGTTATATAACACATTACCCTTCAATTGAAACCTTTTATTGATTTATTAAATTTATATGAGCTTTAAATGATTCAAAAATTGTATTTTTTAAATTATTAGAATTAAATTTTTTTATTGGCATAGAATTTATTAAAAAAACACAATTTCAATGAAATTTAATATTTTTTATAAAATTTAAGAAAATTGATACCATGATTTGAAATATTATTTAATATAATTTATTTTATGTTTATCCATGAGTAAAATGACATAATTTGAATAATAATTTTATTGGGATCTAGTTTTATTACATCAGTGATTTTTTTAAAAGAAAATTTTATGCTGAACTCTAAAATTGAAAAATTTTATTTTTAATTGGTTTGAAATGTATGATTTCACTATGATTGATTAGTATTATGGATAAACAAATGGGATCCGCTATGGAATTATAGATTTACATCTCAATATGGGCTCCCCCATGTGGGTGTATATTGAGTTCCTAAAATGGGATCCCCCAATGGGGTGTAGATTGGCTTCATAAAATTTCTCCCCTAATGGGGTCTAGTTTTCTTACCTGAAATGAAATCCCATAATGGTGAGTAGTTTGATTTCTCTAAAAGTGGTCCACTAATGGTGCGTTGATATGATTATTAACATATATTTTATATTGATCTGTGATAATTCATTATAGGATTTTATTATTAATTAACCTTATTTTATATAATTTATTTTATATTAACTATTCATTCAAGCATGTTTTAAGATATTTTGAATCATTTTTTTGAAAACATGTTTTGTTGGAAATATGAAAAGGATTTTCAATGCCTTGTTTTATGTTAATTGGAATAATAATTGGTTTATTCTTACACTATTTTTTATAGAACACATAGTGATTCTATACTTGTAAATTTATCCCACACCATTCCATTTCATTCGGGCATTTGTAGATAATCTTTTTCAAGGTCCATGAAAATAGAAATAACCACTAAAAGGTGGTGGATGTTCATAATCCTAGTGGCCTAGAGTAAAGGAGTTTTAAAATTTATATAGTATACTTTATATTGGTTTTTTTAGATTCAATCATGGAAAATGATGAATTATTTGATGATGTGCTATTTTGGACTCTTTTACTTATTTGTTTCTAGTACATTATCCTTGATGAGTGTTGATCATGTTATCTTGTATCAATAATCTTCAATTATTTTTTTTAAAAAATAAATCCACTATGTTTATTATATGTTCCCACATTATAGACACCAAACTCCTAGGATCGAGAATTCACTTTGGGCTATTTGGTAGTTAGATCAAGTATTCAGGTACACGTGTATCTTGGTTGGTTCATGGAACGATGATAGTAAAATATAATAAGTGATCATAAGATAAGAATATAGGAATAATAATTATACATAAAAAACATAACAAAAAATTTCATAGTTCATAAACCCTGGAATAAGTCGTGGAATTACATAAGACATGAAATAAAAGAGTTTTCGAACATGTCATAATAAACATGATCCTTGAGAGAATAGGATAAGCATTAGAATAATAATGAAATGGTTAAATATATTTCAATTATAGATAAAAAAATTTATAGGAAAACATTGCATTGATGATTCACATTCTTTCACTACTTATTGAGAGACAACATAATTGAATGCATGTACGCACCACCTTCAATAGTCATATATTTTATATCACACCTAATAACAATGAAATTGTACCATGTATATATATATATCTTTAGAATAAATCATTCAACTAATGTATTGTATGGATATACAATACCCCACCCATCATAGTCCATACTAATGAGTTATAATTGAAACTAATTCAATTGTGACATCAAAAATGTATAAAAAATTGTTATAAAAAAATCACATAGAAAATTTGTCAATAATTATAAAAAGATAAAACATTTTAACGTAAGTGGGTATCCATAAATATTTAAAAAATTATAGGTAAATACCATTCAATCAAGATAATAAAAAAATGGTATTGGCAATAATTAAATAAATGTTATACGATAAGGATAATACTTTCCCCATAATTTGATGTGTTTGCCGTATGTTAACACCCTTCAATTAGATGAATGAAATTTTGAATTTTCACATTGGAATGTTTTTTATGATAATTAGTATTTGTATATAGTGCATGATAAGGAAAAAAATGAAATGATGGATTATTACTCTAAAATATAAGCAAATTTCAATATCTATTTTGATAAATAATATTAATTGAATTGGTTTAATTAATAAATTTATCATGTATAAGATATTTCAATGAAATTTAACTCATATTAAAAAAATTAGTACTTTATGAAAAAATCACATTAGGAAATAAAATATTCCATAAATTTGGAAATCCTTCTTAAAAGAAATATTTTTTAAAAAATAAAATATAATTTAGTTTCATTTCAATTAAAACGTAAATAAAATTTCCCATATAATATTTTAATGGAGGTTGGAATATGTGTTCAAATGGAAAGAATATATATAGATGCTTTCCACTCATTGAAAAAAGCATCCCACATAAAAAGATGACAAACATTTCATTAAAAAATTAAATGTAATAATGTAATAAAAATTACATAAATAAAATAGAGAGGTATATATAAGAAAATATAAAAATTCATCAAATAAATATGGACTCTTAAAATGGAGGTTTTTATTATGATGATGATACATTGTTTGTTTCAATTATAAGAAAGAGTTCATGTAAAATATGAGTAAAGGGGAAATAAAATCTTTATGGGACATAAAAATACTTTTATGATACAAAATAATATTATGATATATTTTATTAAATAAAAAATTTTCACCATATGTATTATCTTAATAAAAATTCTTGTTTTTAAATTTTTTTTTGAAATAAAACCCTTATGGTTTGAAGAAGATTTTGATTAAAAACTCATGTCAAAATTGATAAATTTTTAGTAGAAAAAAATTTCAAAGAGAATATGATAGATCACATAAAACCCCAATAAATATAGTAAAATATGAATATTAGTATGTACTCAATCCATATTAAATAATAATAGTTCATAATACTAATGATGTATAAAGAACATTTTATTTGGGGTAATAATGCCCATAAATACTTTTTAATTTTTGATTCAAGATAATTTTAGATAATGAACATGGAATATAATAACTAAGATGATTAGATATATGGTGACGGTGATAAAAAATAGTATAGGGAATTAGAAACACTATCCCATGGAAAACACATTGTGTAATAAATAGTATGTCTCAATGGTTTGAAAATTAAAAAAAGAAACCCTTTACTTGGTTCCCCACCAAGAATAATGCATTATATGATCATATTTAATAGACATAAATATCATAATATCCTATTTAATAAAATTATTCTTATCTAAAACCTTTTATAAACTTGTTATATAATTATTCATCACATGTATATTTTCTGTTATCAAATTTCAATATTTGGTGTGAGTTATAATTATTGTTTTGAAACAGTTTTTTTTGTTAATCATTAAAATTCCTATATCATTAATTTTTTTATAATTTATGATTTATGATACATTATTAATTTATAATTTCATTATATGAAATTTTTAGTTACGGTTCTTATTGAAGAAATCTACAATGATCACATTTTAGTTATTTTTTAGAAATCAATGGTGGTAACTGAATTAATGAGTTAAATTTTATGATTACCCATATTGTATTAGAAAATAATTATTTACTTGTCATTATTAAATATTATATTTCTAAATCAGTCATTGATTTATATTTAAATAATTGTAAATTTTTATTATTAAACAGAGAGATTAAGAAAATGCAACAATATACGCCTAAGCATGTATTTTGAAGATATTATTTTTATATAATATCACTATAAATGAGTATAATGAAATTATTTAAATATAATTTTGGTTATTTATTTTAATTTTGATGAATTGTATGAAAATGGAACATGAAAAATATGTTTTTGATTAAAACAAAATTGCTTTTTCTATTGTTCTGTTTGTTTTATGTGGTTACTTTTACAATTATCTATTATTAGTAATATTTCCTATATAATTAATAATGTAGATTTAAAAAATATAAATCATTAATTTAAATAAATATATATTCAATAAAACCATTTATAAAACATTCATTTATATTTGGCACTGAAAAATGAAAAATGTCATTCATGGTGATGATAGTACACACACGCATGAGATACATTTAGATTTTTTTTGATTGAATGTGAGTGGAGTAGATAATGGTTATTATACAGAACAAATTCATTTAAAAATTTATTACATGATATTTTTTAAAATATCCAATAATCATAGACAATAGAACGAGATCCCCAATGTCTTTGGAACACTAGATTTATGAAGCATGAAAATGAATCTAAAATAAATTGAATTTATATTAATCTCCCTAATGAGATAAAAAATATATTTGATCTCATATATATGCATTGGTGAACTTATGAAGTTTATAAAAAAAACTGGAATATTATAGTACATGTATGTAAATAAAAATGATTATAATGAATAACTGATGAGGGAAAAGGAATTATATCATGATTGACAAGGATCATGAATAATAATATGGTAGAATAACATAATAAACTTGTAATCCCAAGATAAAAAAACATATGTATTTCTCGATAACATAAATCAATACATAATCATTAGTCAATGATAATTGGAAAGAAAACATCACATGGTGTACATAATTCCATCATGGATTTGGTTAACTCCCCAACCTCATTTGTATTTCCTTATGTAACATAAAAGCTACCCAATGAATTGGAAAGAAATATAAGAATTTTAATAAAACATTTATATATATTTGAACCATATAATTAATCAAACATCCTAAATAAATATATTTATTACTCATGGAAATAAATTTTATGTATAATGTAACACCTCGGCCCAGGTGCCACCCACTGGTACTCTAAACCAGTCAGTCAAATGTCCTCAAGCGTGCCTCCCCATATGCTAGAGGATACCTACTAGCAGTGAGGGTTTGATAAGTTATTCATTGGGAGACCATACCCTATATTTATTCTTTTAACATTGTAATACATCGAAAAATAATTGACTATTTAAGAACGATATAATCATAAACAATACAATTATCACATGATAACAAACGAAAGAAGCACATTATACAAATTTAATAGTAAATAGGTCATGCAATGCATGTGCCCAATATGAAAGTGAAAATCAGAAAAATAGACACCAATGACACCCAGTAGTGTCTCTATCCATGTCATATTCCCTTACCATTGCCCCACCACAACTCATCCATCTATCAAAAGCAATTTTCACTTGACCTGTCCGATAATAAAAATGATTATTCTTGTATAGATCAGGCATCCCAAGTAGGGTGTTATTAAAATTTAGTAAATCACTACTAATATTGTCTAAACAATTTTAGCCCACAATAGTTTTTGTAATTTTATTTATAATATTTAAAATTCAAAAATAAATAGTTTATCACATTATTAAAAATAATCTCTTTAAGAACATAAATCCCCAGGTTCTAGTTGACACAAAAAATCAATTCCTTCTTTAGACCATACTTGAATTTGAAGTATCCTTGATGGATACAACATGTATAAATGTCCATGTTATCATTCCTATTACAAAAATGAATGAACAAGTTATAATTAATTAAATAACACAATGGAATGTCCATGTAACTAATCTTTATTTAAAACAGATGAATGGCCATGTTACCATACATTAATTTTCACCACTGAATGACCATATTACCTTTATTTATTTCACAAAAATGAATGACTGTGTTACCATTCCTTTAATCACAATATTGAATGAGCTTGTTACCATTAAACAACACAAATTTAATTTAACAATTAATTATCCACAACAATGAAATTACAAATTCATGAATTAGTTAAAGACATAGATTACATTAATTAACTCAATAATAAACTAATCACATCATAAAATTAATTAACTAGAGAATTCATTAATCACATAAATTTATGTAGTTAACCAAATAATTAACTAATCACATCAACTAGTAATTATATAATTATGTAATCACAGAAATAACTCAAGTTATTTCGCGTATTAACTAATCAAATCAAGAAATCTAGTCAATTCAACAATTAAATAATCTCATAAACAATACTAATTAATTATATAATTAATTAATCAAATCAAATACATTATCTAGTTAAAAAATTAATTACTTACTTCAAAACATTTATTCAATTAAACAACTAACTAAAAAAATTAATCTATTTACTAAAAAAATTGAAAAATCACATCAGTTACCCAATTTAATTCACCAATTAACTAATCACATCAGTAACACTAGATAATGAATCATTAAATTAATCACAAAATTACTCATGTTAATTCCAAAATAAAAAATGTCATTAATAATATTAATTATTTATAAAATTAATTATTCACATCAAATGAATTAATTAATTATATAAATAATTAATAACTTTATTCCAATTATTAAATTAATCATTTAAATAAATAAAGCAATTCATCTAGTTCATTAAACAAGTAACTAATCACATCAATTGCCCTAGTAAATTCTGCAATTAACTTATCACATCAACAACTCTAGTCAATTCGTCAATTAACTAATCCAATCAATAACTCTATTATTTTCAATAATTAACTAATAACATAAATAACTCTTGGAAAATTATTAATTAATTAATCAAATCAATAACATTATATAATTATTTCGTTAACTAATCTCATTAGATAATTTAATTATTCTATAAATAATTTATCACACCAATCCCTTCAACTAATTTACTAATTAATTTTTCATTATAATCTAATTAATTAATTCCACCTTTAATTAATCACTCCCATAATTTCCATTATTTAATTCAACCATTAAATAATCACATTAATTTCCTTATTTACTTCATAAATTAAATAATCACATCAATATCATTATTTAATTCAACAATTAAATAATAAAATTACATCCACTAATTAATTTATATATAAATTAATCTAAATAATCTCATTAATTAATACTACAATTAATTAATAATCCCAATCTCATTATCAGTTCAACAATTAGTTTATCACATAATTACCCTTATGTAATTCCATGATAAATTAATCATGTCATGTTGAACAAATTAATTCATAAATTACTTATTAAATATCCAAAAAAAATTATATCATAAATAATTACCCAATTAATTATCTATATGAGAGGCCCCTTGGGCTCATAAACTACTCCCCATTTTTTATATATTTCAAAAATTTATACAATTAATCAATTGGGTATTATCTAAATAAAAAATTATTAAATACCATAATTAATTAGTCAATTAATTATGTATCTAGGCATCCCATAAATCTTTTGATTAGTTTCCAACATATTTATCAAAATGACCAGCACCTTAGTATCATGATAAACTTCCCAGTTAGTCATAAATTTTTACAATTTATCCAATAAAGAAATATTCCATTATCCTAATCACAAATTACTAAATCACACAATTAATCCATAAATTAATTATCTCATTAGTTAACCCCTAAATATCGATATGAATTCCAAAATTAATTATCCAAATTATAATCTAATTAGTCTAATAATTAACTCCCAATTAGTTATAAATTTCAAAATTTTATCCAATTAATGATTTTTCCATTAGTGAAAAAAATTACAAAATCCCAAAATTAATTCATCAATTAATTGTTTACATGAATAGCTCATAAATGAAATTAGTAATTCCCAAATTAAGTATCTAAATGATCATACCATTAGTCTCATTATCAAATAATCAATTGTTTGTCAATTTCATCAACAACAAAATTAATCATTTGGCTATAATAATTATCCTAATTGTGGAATTCAAACTACTAAAGAACTCTATAAATTTTACAATTAAATATGCTTATGAAAAATAAAAACTATAATAATTGATTACTGGACCACCTACCTTACGAATATTTATAATTAACACTGACCATTAAAAACCCAAAATTTCTATAGAACAATGACATAGAATGGGCTCTTGATTTAATTCATAGATCTAGGATTTGAATGAATGATGATCTATTAAACGTATATATAAATCTAGATCTAAATGTGGATTGAAATCCATATTTTATACATATAGAGAGTGGTAGAGAGATAAAAATCTTCATGGTAATAACCACATACCTAAATTTTTTGACGAACAATCTCATAATGGATGTCCTCAAAAATCGAATGACACAATGACGAAAACCAATATCAGAATTGCAAAAACCTAACCCAAGAACCAGGAAAATAAAGTACATGAAAGGTTACATATTATTATAGATTCATTGATATATATCTCACTATATAGATATAGATCAATCTAATAAAAAGGATTGCACCGATGAAAGGAAGTGGAAAGGATGGAAGAATAAAAAACGAAGAATGAGAGAAGAATACACATACGAGGAGAGAACCTTCCTTTGTTCTGGGCTTTGATTCAAGTAATATTGTTGTTGGGAGGAGCACAAATTCTCCAAGATAGCTCGAAAAACATCATAGAGGATTCAAGGACAAATTTTTATCAATTTTTGGTTAATTATGGGGTTCATAAATTGTATGAATTAATTTTTTGGATTAATTAATTATGGAACATTTCACAAGCAAACATGGTAAGCCCCATATCCATCCATTTTATATCAAATTTCAACAAAAAACTCCACAAAATAAATCCCAATTTAATAGTACTAAATTCAAAATAATATAGTATCCATAGATGATCTTGAGATGTCTCTATAAAGTTTTAGGTTCATATAATATCCCTGCCTTATAACAACTCATCATTGAGGTGAAATCCTGAACATCTATAAGATTCCAAGTCAAAATATCTGGCCACTAATCCCCCCAACCATTTCCCTCACACATGTTTCTTCATAATCATGTCCATGTTTCCAAAAGACCAGAACTAATAGCACAATATTTCCCCATAGCACCTTCTAATGGAAATCAAGAACACTAATCAGATACTCCTCAAAAGATGAATCAGTCTAAAAATCATCTAGAGAAAAATACCTGATGCATTTCCGAATTCATAATTCACAACAACCAAATTATACCATAAATCGTTAAAACTCATCCATACCATGAAAAATCCATTTTTATTAGGCATACATCAATGTCCTCAAATTTTCACCTGGACTTTATCTAAAGAATTTGAAAATTCACATTTTATATTACTTATTGGTATTATAATGACAACATTTCCATCCTAGGGTCTCACTCCATATATATTCTGTCGATATATCACTCCTCACTGTAGAAGCTTAGTTAACACTTCTTTTTTGAGAAACTCAAACACCATGCCCCATGGTTTATACACAAGTAAAACAGAAATACTTCAATCTATCCTTATAAAAAATCATAAGACAACCCAAAAATATTAACTCCTTCTTATTCTAAACATCCAACTGCTAAACCCATGATATTCATTGTATTCCAATCCGTCATATGAATATAATTAGCCAACTATCAATGTAATACCTTCCGCCATCAATCTCAACATATAATAATTCATAAGTACATAGCCTATGAGTGACCATATCCATCAAAAATACATTCATGTATCTAGAAATAATTCCAATTCATTCTCAATGTACCAGGGATGATTTCATGCTAGGAGAAATGATCAACACTAATTAGAAGTACAATATGAATATATATATGAACACCACCACTAGTCATCCATCACCGATTATTCCTCCTATGACTGAATCACTATAACCTGTATAAAGTCACAGACATCCTTATCTTCCCTAAAGTCTCTACACTAATCCATAACCATACGGTCCCTTTCACATCTCACAATCATTTTCTCAAACTAGGTAATTCTCTTTACCCCAACAACACACATAAAGGGACAAATAAAAAAATGATTATCAATTCAAAACACTAACAATGTTAAGAAGGGTGATTTACAAAAATCCATATCATGTTGTTCCCCCTTTTTATTGCCACAATGTCAAAACCAATGCACTATCTCAACCCTTAACCATAGTACACCCAGTGCCTGTTTAACAAGGGTAAACAGATTTCACAAATTAATTTCCACAATGAATTAATCATATAATTTCGTTTAATTAATTCAATAATTAATTAATCATAACTATGTCATTATTTAAATTTCTCATTAGAAACCCATTTAGCATAAAGTATAAGGTAGAGCCCTTTATATTAAGGAAAAGAAAAGACAAATACAGATGGATGGGGACATAAAATCAGCCATGCCCTCGTGCCAATCAGAACTATAGGAAACTCAATTGTCAAAGTCACATTCATAATCACCATACAAATATTAATCATAATCTAGAGGACCATGAGACCGGGTAATTAGAGTTGGCTTTAGATATGAGAAATCATTCCTACGTCTTGTTTTCTTAGAAGGAACATGTTTAAAATCTTTAGCATCTACAAAAATGTTTTTTTCCTTTGGAAAAAACCAGACTACAGGTTGGTTGTTTTTTAGAGTCATCCTCTACATCATCCCACCTTCCATAGATTCCATGCATCTCCTTTAGTTTAATAATTTCATCTTGAGTTTTTGAAATATTTTCACCATCACTCGGAGATTGTTTCTCTTCGATCACAAGACCAATACCTCCCAGTGTCTTCCCCAAAATCACTTCTAATTCCATGTTACCCTCAGTTCAGGCATTCACCCAAAGCACAAGCACCAAAGTTGGGGCCACCCTTCTTCTAGATCCGGTCTCAGGCCTTCGTTCCTCAGTGTGCACCAGAAAACCATTTTCGGTATCCTTCACAACTTGAGGGTCTATTGGAACCTCATCGGAGGCATAATACACTACTTTAGTATCATTGTACTCATTACCTCTATCATTATAGAATTTTCCTTGGCCAATACACTGTTTCTGAGTTGGTTGCCTCATCATCTTCCACTTGAAAGAAGTATCACAATGCCCTTTTGCTGAATAAAATTCACATACAAAATTTTTACAACACTTCTCTTTATCATGGAAAATAACATGATAATTACTACAATAGTCAGGTAATCTTTCATATTCCACCTTTAGGGAGATATCATCATCCAATGTAGAAAAAACTATATTATGAATCAGACACGCACTTATATCAACATCCACTAGAACCCTAGAAAAATGACCACATTTCGGAGCCTCAGTGGTCCTATCCATTTTAATTGGAATACACATAGCAGAAGCAATGTCAAAAAAGATCATAGGGTTCCATAAGATCTAGTGAAGACCAAAAAAATTTCCCAGACTTGAGCCCAAGTGTTTTTTAAAGATAAAGGATTGAAACAGAAATCTCATTGCCGAAATCAAATCAAACTTGGCTTTATAGAAATTGATCTGATCCCCCATGCTCTTCGCTTCAGATCCTCTGATAGAAAAATAATGTGAAAAAATACTCATCCTATAGGTTTATGTCTCCAGCCACAAAACCCCCATATAGAAGTAAGCCTTAGAATCAAAACATCTATCTTACAAACGTTTCGTCAAATTGGAAGAATATGTCTCTTGATGATTGAATTATCAAAAAGCTTAAATCTGCTAAGAATATCTTCCCAACTGGAAACAACATGGGCATTGTCACCCTTTCTCATGATTCTCTCAATAGCTCCATCATGAACAAAATTGAAATGTCGTCTATTGGAAACCCAAATCCTTTAAATTATTTTAAGGCCTCTACTAGAGTTCACCGCATCTATAAAATTACCAAATGGAGGTCTCATCTCCACCTTATCCAAAGGGAGATTTCCCACCCTCCCCACTATAGGTCGAGGCATATCTGACTCATCAAAAGGGAAAACTGTGGTCGCCTTGCCCACAGATGGGTCATCCTACTATCAACCATCTATCACCGCTGCAACACCATTCATCTCTACAACTGAATTCTGTCGTCGATTGAGTGCAACAGTCACCACCGAGATCCCATGAACATCCGCTTCTTCCAGTCCCGCCATATTCACATCAACTCCCAATGATCTATTGGATCTGTCATTCTCAGCATTCACCACTGCATTCCAGTGCCGATCTGTCAGCTCGACACACATGAACTGTCGGAAATAATCAATATCTTTGCTCGCTGCTGCTATCTTCAACTCTTGTGAAGATATACTGAATAAATCCCTCTCAGTGGCCACCGAAACCATAAGAGGGCACCACAGACTGATATCGACATTTGATTCGGCATGAGGATCCCTTACAGGTAGCTCGCCTCTAGTGAGAAGGATGGAGCCATGAATATGTGGCATGTAAACAAAAACCCAGTTTCCCATGCGTTGTTAAAATGATGCATCTTCACAAAATAATATGAAGTTCGTATAATGATTCATGGAGACTGAAATATCATTTCATTTAGGTCTATTAGTCAATCATAAAGAATCTCATAGAAAATAATCACATCACATAACCAAGTGAATCACCCAATTTGAAATAACATTTAACTAGTACAACAAATGACAAGAACAACAATCCCACCATAGGAACATGGGTTCCCCCCATACATCGGGTAGATACTCCCATGAATGAGCTCTTAACCATTCCAAAACATTTCATAGCATCTTGTCTACCTTTCCCAAAATATAATACACAAAATGTAATAATATTATACTATTGATCTTATGCCACTTTTTAACATCCCGGACTAGCTGACACACATTGGTTCCCTAAACCGTTCGGTAACATATCCTTAAGCAGGCCTCCCTATATGATAGAGGCATCCAAATCATTGGGAGGGTTTGATAAGTCATTCATGGATAGATATACCTTATCTATTTTTTTATTTAAAAAGAGTAACATGCCAATATAAAAAAATAATCAACAGTGTAAACATAAAATCATAAACAATTCCAATATCTCATGATAACCAAATCATGAAGTACAATGTTTAAAAAAACAATAAATATGTCATGCAATATATGTTCCAAGTGTCAATGTGAAACACAAAATTATATACACCAGCAACACCAAAGAAGGTCCCGATCCATGTCCGGTTCCCTCATCAAATCTCCACCTCAACAAATCCATCCAACATAGGAACTTCTCTATTGACCTATCTTGCAATGAAAAAGTTTTTTGGGTACCAATCAGGTTACCAGAGTTGGGTGTGAGTATAACGTAGTAGGCCACCACTAATAGTGTCAAAAAAATTCTAATCAATAATAGTGTATGTAATTGTAATAATAATATTTATAATGCATAATTAAAATTTTTATAACAATTATTAAATATTATCTATTTAAGAACAAAGAACCTTAAGTTCCCATTGACACCAGACACTTACTAACTGCTTCATCCCTTACCGAAATATGAACTATCCCCAAGGGATACCACAGGCCTGAATTTCCATGTAATAATTCTTATTTCAAAAATTAATGGTGATGTTACAATTCATTAAATCAAACAATTGAATGAACTTGTTACTATTCTTTATTTCACACAAATTACAGACCTTGTAACCATTCATTAATTATCACCAATGAATGACCATGTTACAATTCATTTTTTTCAAATAAATGAATGATTGTGTTACCATTCATGAAATCACACAATGGAATGAATGTGTTACCATTCAACAACACATAATATAGTAAACAATTTATTGTACAGACCATTTACATTACTAAATTATCAATTAGTTTAACACAAAAATTCCATTAGTTAACTCAACGATTGACTAATCACAACATAAAAATAAATAATTCATCAATTAAATAATCACATCAATTTATCAGGTAAACATCATAATTAACTAATTTCATCAACAACTCTAGTTAATAAAACAAATAACTAGTCACATAAATAACTCTCGTTAATTATTTAATTAAATAATTACATGAATAACTTTAATTAGTTAACCCATTAACTAATCTCATCAATAATCATAAATAATTTGAAAATTAATTAATCAAATTAAATAAATTATTTAATTCAACGATCAAATAATTACTTACTTAAAATTAATCAATTAAATAATTACCTAAACATAGAATTTAATATAGTTCTTAAATAATTAACTAATGACATTAATTACTATAGTTAATTCAGAAATTAAATAATCAAATCACTACCTCTAGTTAATTTATCAATTAACTAAATACAAAAATAAATGTAGTTAATACAACAATGAACAAATAACATCAATTATATTAATTAATTCGATAGGTAATTAGTTACATAAAATATATTAAATAATTCATCAATTAAATAATCTCTTATATCCTATCAATCAATTCAATAATTAACTAATGACAAAAATGAATATAGTTAAATAAAAAACTAACAAATAAAATCAATTACACTAGGTAATTAGGAAACTAACTAATCACATAAAAAATATAGTAAATTCATTAATTAACTAATCAAGTCAATATCTATAGTTAATTAAATAATTAAATAATCCCACCAATAACTCTAGTCAATTTATTATTTACCTAATAAAATAAAATATTCTACTTCATTCTTCTTTTAGGTAATCAAATAAACTAAGATAATTAATTCCACAATTATTTATTAAGGTAAATCCCATTAATTAAATCTACAATTAATTAACCTCTCTGACAAATCCCATTATTTAATTCAAGCATTAAATAATCATAGTACATCCCTTAGTTAATTCATCATCTAATTAATCACATCAACATAATTATTTAATTATAAAATAAAATAATAAAATTAATTAACAATATTAATTCATTGATAAGTTATTCTCATAAATACTGTTATGTAATTCAATAATTAATAAATCATTTCAATCTCATTACTAATTCAACAATTAGTTTACCACATAACTACCCTTAATTAATTGACTGATTAATTAATCATGTTATATTCTTTTAATTAATTAATTAATTACAATTAAAAATACACAACTAATTAACTCATACATAATTCAACAATTTATATTCAAAATGGAAATCTCCTTAGTCTCACAATAAACTCCCCATTTTTTCATAAATTTCAACAATTTATACAAGTAATCAAATGTGAATTATCAAAATCACAAATTACTTAGTCTCATAATTAATTCATCAATTAATTATCGAATTGTATATTAGATAAATATAATTATTAATTACGAAATTAATTATCAAAATGGGAATCTCCATAGTTTCATAATCACTTCCCAATTAGTCCAAAATATCAACATTTTTTTACAATTAATCAATTTTTGATTATCAAAATCAAAAATTCTAGAATATCACAATTAATTCATCAAATAATTATATAATTAGACAAAAAATAAATATTATTTTTAATTCCCCAATTAATTTTATAAATGAGTGGCCCCAGTGACTAAAAATAAACACCCCAATTGGCCATAAATTTGAACAATTTATTCAATTAATAAATTGGCCATTATCAAAATCACAAATTCTTAAATATTGAAATCAAATCATCAATTAATTATCTTCAGGTACATCCCATAAATCTCATAATTAATTTCCAAATTATTTATCAAAATGATACAAACATTATTCTAATTATTAAATCTCTAATTAGTCATCAATTTCAACAACAAACCAATTATTCAATTGACCACATTAATTAACCCAATTTTGGAATTCCAATTAATAAAGAACGCTAGAAATTTTACATTTGTACACACATAATAAAAATCACAACTATTATAATTGATTATTATACCACCTACCTCAATAATGGTGATGAATAGATCCCACCAATGTAAAACCCCAAATTTCAGCAGAAAAATGACATAAACCCATATCTTAATTCTATTCCTAGAACCTAGATATAGATGAATCAATATTTATCAATCCTAGATCTAAATATAGATCCAAAATCTGATTATCATATAAATTTGGTTCCTATAGAGGAGTATAAGAGAGAGATATATCTACATGGAATGAACCATATACCTCAATTTGTTAATGAATGATCTCCCAATGGAAATCATTGAAAATTAAGAAGCATAATGTAATAAATCATGATCACAATATCAAAACCGTAAATCAAGATTCAAGAAAATCAGGATCTTGAATTTCAATATCATGATATTGAATTACATATATAGATATCAATAAATAGTTGTAGATCAATTCAATATAGTGTATTGTATTAATGAAATAAACATGAAATAATGGAGGGAGAACAAGGGAAAAAGGGGAGAAGAATCCACTTACCGGGAGAGAAGTGTCTTTCGATCTGATGTTCGATTCTCAGAAAATGGAGTTAGGGAGGGGATAAAATTCTTCTAGTGATCTCTAAATATTTCAAATATAATCTTCAAGAAATTAAGGTCTATTACGGGTAAATTTTTTGTTTCATGAAATTTTAGATTAAATTTTATGGATTAATTAATTCATGTACAAGATTTCCTACACAGGGGTGCACAATCTTCCCCATATCCTCATTTTTTAAACTTTCACAATAAAAGTCCCCAAAAATAAATCCCAATTGAAAATTACTCAATTAAAGTTCCAGTAGAATCTAAAAATGATCATGATATGTCTGAAGAAAAGATTAGGTTCTTGTAGATAAACATATCTTATAGAATAATTAGATTGAATATAAAAATGGTTACCAAAAAATAAAATATGAAATCATTATTATTCATTCATAGATGAAACAATTTCATGGAAGATGATTACTATATGATGTAAATATATTAAAGAGAATGGATAGGTAACTTTGGAAATGTACCAATTAAGTGGGGATTTAGGGAAAAGGTAATTAGTTGTTTTTAAAGAAAGAGAATATGATGGTTTATAAATATATAAATGGAAAATCATTTTAAAAAAAAGTTAAATTATATGGACAATGTATGGTTTAAAAAAATTCATGGAGTGAAACCTGAAATGGGGTAAGTGACAAAGAATTTCCCACTAATTGAGTCTACATAACGAATGAAATTGAGAGGGGAACCTTCAAAACATGTATATCCACATAAAATAAAGGGGAATTAAACGATGTATATATATTGGGAATTTATATTAATAATATTGGAGAATTAAATCATAATTTTAGAGAGACAAATTTAGATAAAGGGAATGAAAACATAACCCTCAAAATATATGGTGGTTGAGAGAGAACCCTTACTAAAGGTTGCATAATATTATTTCACATTCCAATAAAATCCAAGAAAATAATATTAGATTCATTAGATAAAAAATAAATAATTTTTTTATTCTATATATTATATAATATAAATATATTATGTTCATTTACAAATATTTCAATGAGATGCAATGTTAAATTTTATCTCTTCAGGGGCGATGTTTAATTATTATAATATCGGACCACCAAGGGACAATTATTAATGATATTATAAAATGTGACTATGATTTCTGATGTGAAATTAAATATTATTCATGTTCTTATAGAATGTTAAATTTTCCAAAATACTGATATTTACTCCAATATGGTGTTATTCTAATAGTAAAAACATAAATGTTATATTGTTAGTTCATTTAAGGAATTTTCCTACCGTCAAAGACTAGATTGATTATATTTTTATAATTATTATTAAAAATTAAATATCTTTAAATTTTATATAATATATTTTTTATAATCATATTTTACCATAATATTATTTCCATAACCAACCATGAAGGTGTATTAGAAAAAATTAGAACATTATTCAAGGACGCTGTTAATAAATGATTCAAATTTAGAAAAAAAAGAAAGGAGGGTAGAAAATGGAAGTTATGGTATAATAATAATAAAACCATATATTTTTTATTTTTATGTTACAATTTTCAGGTGAAATGTTAACATATCAGGGTTGTATAAGAAGACATTTTTATGAACTTTAGTTTGGAGTTCACTTATCTCTTTGGTTGTCTTCTTTTAATATGTCTTGGAAGGGTAATTTGGATGTCTATTGAATTATAACTATTTTGATAGGATGTGTGGGAGAGGATTGGGAATGAAATTATGTATAAATTTATGATCCTTCGAGTAATATAAGTTCTTATAAGAATCATTGCTATTTATAAGTGTGATAGAGGTGTGTTTATGAATATTAAATTGATTAGTTTGTTATTTTGGAAGAATATTTACAATAGTATTAATTCATGTGAATATATATAAAAAAGTGCATTTGAGTTTAAAATAGTGGCTTTACATAATCTATGAATAAAAAATTCATTTATTTATCCTGTAATGTTATATACTATGCCTTACCATTTTTCACTATTCGCAATAAAATCAACTATTTTAAGTAAATAAAAGCAATTGACCCAACCGATTTTTAGTGATTTATATTAAAAAATTAAAATATATTTTATAGGAATAATTTTTTTAAATATAATCATCATTTATTTGATTGACGTGAATATAAATATTACAATTAATTTTATAACCCTTTGAAAGTTTAATTAAGGCCTAATAAAAATTAATTATTATTATAAAAAATAATATTAATTTGAAATCCATTCTTATGAAAATATAAAATTTATTGAATCAATATATTTGTTATGAATTTGGATAAAATATAAATTTGTTATAAAAATATATAAACACATATTTTATCATTTTTATAATATTTATTTTCTTCCATTGAGATTTAAATATGTAATATTATCATTTATATCTATTTATATATATTATTTTAAACTGACACAAGTGAGGACACTATTCAAATAGTTAGGTTACTATTCTTAATATCTAAATTAATATTCAAGATGTAAAAATAATATTATAATGATCTGATTTATAATTGTCATATTGGTTCTCACTTTTCAATAAATAAATCGTATTTCATTCATTCATATTTTAATTCCATTTTCTCATAAGGATATATTTATTTTTTAGTTTTTAAAATGAATACATCATTACTTATATATTACTTCATTCAATATTGTTGTTCATGAAGGCAATTAATACAAAGGATTGTGGAGTTCCAAATATTTATAATATTGTAATATTATTTCCTATTTTTCCAAATTATAATAACTCTTATTGTTATGGAAATTTTTATTTTCTAAATATAATGAATAAATTATTGTTATAAAATATTTTTCTTTCAATATTGTGCATCATGTTCTTAATATAATTTTTATCACTATGTTTTTCATAATTATATAATGTGGGGTGAAATTTTAATAATGAAATTGTGGGTCTCTAAATTCTTCCCACATATGAAATTTTGTCATCAAAATTTCTTTGTACAAAATAATTTGAAAATAGTTCTAGGTAAATTTTCTTCATATATTCATTTAATTCTTCTCTCACCATCTTATATTTAGTGTTTTCCCATAGATCATTAACTAGGTGATTAGTCTTGTTGAAAAAATATTTATCTATATTGTCCATGATCTTCATTGGATTCTCTTTATAAGAGAAATTTTTTCCAAATATACCACATTTAAAATCATTTCATGTAAGGGATTTGTCATGTACTTCTTCAAGAGATTTGTGTGGAATACACCACGTTATGGATACATGGTTTTTTGGAGTGTAAGTCGATAAGACAAAACTATGTTTCGATCAAGAATATAAAAGGGCCCTATTTACATTGGACTAAACATACCCTTCATCCCAAATATCTTCCATGGAGATATATGGATGAAAAATTTACTTCCAACCTCAAACTCGAAGTCTCATTGGTGATTTTTATAATAGCTCATCTATCTACTCAGAGAAACACATGTGTTCTACTAACTGATGTTGATATTTTCTACCATTCTTTATGTCATTATAATTATTGGATGTTTATATTCACCATCTTCATACCATCTTTCAAGTGTTCTACAACTGTTCCGAAAATGGGGTTTGTATGGAGCCATTTGGTTGATTGAGTGGATAATATTATTATATAAGAGGTCAAACATTAGATGATTCTGATCATATCCACCATTGATGTCCATTCGGAATGCTGCAAATAAAAATTCATGTATCTAGACGGTATTCTTATAGTTATCATTACTTTTGGGACGATAAGTCGTAATGATATTTATTTTATTATTTAGATTATTTTGGTGAATTTTTTAGAACATATAGGTAAACATCTGTTCTCAAAAACAAATTACTGATATTAGTGTTTTTATAGACTCACCGCTTCTCTTTGTATATAAATGTATGTTTTTAGCGTGATAATTATTATGTAATGGTAATTAATTTAGTATTCTTTGTAAGAGGATCCACCAAATCCCATATATCATTATTTACCGTTGCTGTATTTTAAATACCAATGAAAATTCCATGGTGATACTTCCTTATTTATATATAGGAATGGGTAGTGGAATCATAATCCAAAAAAGATTTTTTATAATTAATCTAATGAAATTACCTAAATTAATTGGTATATTATATGATATTATTCATCATTTTGTCCCACTAATAGTTTTCACATTAATTTTAATACATATTTGTGCTCCCTTGGTGGGTAGATAATGTTGAACCATATAAATAATTATATAACATATTCATTATCTTGGGTTTTTATGTTACCCATAGTCATGGACCAAATTTGAAAATTACATTAAAAATTTTGAACTATTCGGATTTCCAATTTCATGTTGATTCCAACTTCATCTATATTTTCACATAATCTATTTGACTACCATTTATGTTATCTAGAATTAATTGTGGAGAAATCATTCTATATAGTAATGTTGGTGTTCCTTCCTTTATGATCCATATACCCATCATTTTAATGTCAATAATTATTGGATACATCTTAAGTATCACTATTGATAAAGTTTACATATCATTTATAATTATATTATCTTCTACTTTATTTAATTTCCTAGGTTGGTAGTAGATTGATAAATCACTGACATTGATCATCTCTAAACATATTTACTGGAAAATAATATGAACCTTTTGTGTGAATATATATTTGATACTGTTATGATTGTTATACATTACACTATTCACTCCAGAAAGATATTTCCACCAAATAATCAATTAAAATATCACTACGTCCAAGAATGCATCATATGCTTGATAATTATACTCTTGAACCGTCAAACCCCTTGAGTTACAGTACAACACTCCATAAAACAATACATATTTTAATCCATTCATTTATGAATCCTTGATTGAATGTATAGAAGGCCTTATTTTATTTATATATTTTGTACAACTCAATTTTTAATTGGGTTAAGACGGAACCGTTACATGAATCATAGTCTTAGTGGAACAAGGACTAGTATATGAATAAAATTCCAAGAGGAAAAATGCCTAATACATGACTTGGAAGCCCAACTAAACTATAGTATAATATGCCCTATCCAAAACCTTTATCATTAAAGGCAACCATCTCATTTAATTGTATTACTGATTGACCAAAATTGTCCCATAAAGATCTTCATAGTGCCTAGTAGACACTTAAGGGCAGTGTGAGGAATGTTTTTTATGAGCATATTTAATAATTCCATGATTATCTCTTCACATTTATCTATACAGTCCAAAAAAACCCTTTTTATTCAAAATAATTTATCATTATTGGAAATCTGGAGAAATTTATAATAATAATTCTCTAATAAATAAGTAGTCTAAGGAAACTATAGATATCTATTACAGACGTTGGTCTAGGTGAGTCTTAAATTTCCTTTTCAATATCATGGTATTTAAAAATACATTTTTTTGTGAAAACATGGCCTAGTAATGACACTTCATCCATCAAGGACACACATTAACTAAATGTTTCAAATAACTTTTCCTTTCAAAAATTATTTTGTAAAGCATCGAAATTCTCCTAATGATACTTCATTTATTTAGAGAGTTTAATTTTATCATCAATAAATACTATCAAAATATTATCAAATAAATATCTAAATAATTTATTCATATTTTCAATAATTATTTTTATTTTATAAGTGTTTTTAAGGGAATCACAATGAATTCATTGTTACTATATCATATCCAAATTGTATTCTAGGAATATGTACCTTCATTACTATTAATTGTTGATTTCATGATAAAATATCCATCGGAGGGAAATATTAGGGCTGATATTATTGATGAATGAATTAAAAAATCTATGGTACTAGATACTTGTTCATTAATGCGATTTATTGTATTTCATGATGGCAAATATAGAGATATGTTGAACCATAACTTTTTATAGTTAAGAGGATTGAAAAACCTTACAATGAAGAACTCAATCTTTTAAAATCCTTATCCATGATAACTTATTATTAATTATAGATTTATTCCAACATAATGGGGTTCATTATATAGGGATACTTGTATATGGTTATTGATATTGGTAATAGTTTCTTTGAAAACTCAACCACTTGTTTATGAGGAAGACAAGGGAACACTTCTGCAAAAAAAAATTATAATCCCAAAATTGCACATTTTTCCATCATGATTCTCTCATTTTCTCAATAATTTGATCTAGATATTGTATCTCAGAAGTAAAAAGTTTCTACTCTTGATAAAAAAAATTCAATGAATATTAATAGACATCATTACACTTGTACAAAATTAGAGGATGTCTTGGGATAGAAAGTGTGATCTCCCTCTCCCGATTATTGATGCTGAATTTATATAAGGACAATAAATCCTTGTTTAATAAATAATTAAATTAAAAAATTAAGTATGAAAATATTTCATGGATGTTTATTCTACAAATATTGATTTTTGAGGATTTAAATATATGGTATTCATGAAATTATCCTTATCAAATTTTTATATAAAGATAAAAAAGGTTGATTTAAAGTGGTGATAAAATTGTTCTTTTAAACATTTATGATAGGAAATAATGTTTAGAACCAGAATAAAAAATAATTATCCATATTGTCAAAACAATATGACATAACTATCACCAAATAATTTTTGGGATCAAAAAATGAAGTAATTATACCATATTCACTACATTGATCTCTATTTGATATAGGTTTTTATGATTTATTATCTCTAAAAACCCTTGTCTTTGGACTTTGAAAGTCATTATATATTATTTCCTTGTAGATGAATTACATTACCGAAACATAAGGGTTATCATATAATTTTTTTCCCTTATCACATTAGTGGACTTCACTATATATATTCTTTTTTGATTAACTATATTACCCTATTCTCCACACATGAAACATCTCTTTCTTACCATTAGATTGTTGTTAACCTTATTGTTTCCAATATTTTAATTGGTGGTATGTTGAGTTTTCATTCATATATGTAATTTATCCACTGATCCCCCTGAATTAATATCAATTTTATTCTTTTTATCTCCTACACCACGATACACCTAGGATTCACCAATTTCCAACTCAATATTAAGGGTATAATGAGAAATCTCTTCAAAGATATCAATTTAAATAATCAACAAAAACATTCATATACTTCTCTTTTATCCATAAATAAAATATTCCACCTTTATTAAATTTTTATAACAAATCTAGAGGTATATCGAGAAAGCCTTGAGAGTTTTTTTTGCATTCCCTTATAGACACATTTTCTCATTTCTTAAGTACAAAAATCTCCCTCTCTAATTTTTGATGTAGATTTAACAGAAAATACATATTAAAAAATATTTCATTGAGTCCATCCCCTCCCATGGAATAAATTTCTTACCCTGATATCACGTTCATGATTAGTTTCCACTACTTAGTGATTCCTTTTCTATGTGATAAAAACCCACCTAATATTTATCCTATTTTTAGAGTTATATAATGAATTTTTTTTCAATAGATTTAATAAATTGTTTTTTGAAGGGAGTGGGGGATTAGACGATCCACTAAATGTAAGAGGCCTTTTTCCCTGAATGGAATCAACTACAACTGTCAATATCTTACAAGAGGTAAGGAATTCCATTTGATTCCTGTAATTATTTATAACATGCATAACTTAAGATTTTAATACCATGATGTTCTCATCTCCAAATCCAATAATGCTAAGCATCACATTAGAATTATCATAAATTTTCATATTATGTTGGTTATTTTTAGGGGTTATACTATTACCATCCATTAACTAATATAACAAAGATAAAAAATGGGATAATAATTATCAAACTAAAAATTGTGTAAACATTAAACCAATGAACATACAAGTAAAAATATGTAAATGGAACATAAATCTAAAATTACGAGTCTATTTGTTTCAATCAATGTTTCTTATTGTAATTTTCCTATTATGTTTTCTAACCAAACAATCTATTCAAGTCCATCATCGTGGTCTAAAAAGTATTTTTGAATATTCCAAATCATACCAACTGGGAGTGTCAATTTAGGTGTGTAGTAAGCCCTATTTGACATGAACAATTTCATTGTCCTGTAATTCACCAATATAACATTTTAAATGATATTTTCCCTAGGTAAAAATATTATATATCTATATAAGATTAAGAAATCATTAAAGGGATATAATTTCATGGAATACTCTAGTTCTTTAATTTAATAATATTATAGGATATTATAATGTACATATAATTTTCATAATAATTTATACTAAATTGATTTATTCAAGATCCATTAAAATAACTATGCCTACTTATGATACCATCTAAAGTGACCCAAAAATTTTAGTCATTTTTAACATGATTATGAAATAAAAATATGACAATGAAATCAAAAGAACAATGGGTATACTGGCTATGAAAAACTAGAACAAAAATACATAAAAATGATGTTAATATAAAATGACTTCATTTTGATATCCATAATGAGTCCTCAAATAACATTAATCTATTTAAACTACAACGTATTACATTGTGAGTGCATAAAAAAGTGTGATAAAAAATCCATGTATGGTGATAAAAACTATAATAAAGTATATCAAATGAGTAAAAAGGAATAACACAATATCATGAATGTTAGAGATCCTGAATAATAACATCGAAGAATAAAATAATGTACATGGAATCATATCATGTAAAAATAATAATGGTGAATCATTTTAAAAAATGAAATATTTATAAGATAATACTAATTTCCACGACAACATCACACGGTAAAATGAGTCGTATTGTTGATTAAGATTGTACCCTAATATCATACATATAGTATCAGGAGACATAAATTATACCCAACTAATTCGGGGTCAATTAATGTTAACCCTTCATAAAATTTATATGAATCTGTGTTCCTCATAATGAATCAAAAATAAATCCTGAATATAAATATTAACCCCAGAATGAAATTGGTTGCATAATAATATCTTATATATAACCAGATCAAATGTAATACAGGTTTCAATGTGGTCAAGTATTTAAAAATTCATGGACTTTAATTTAGTAAAATGATGCAAGTTTTATGATATATTTTGTCTAAGGGATGTGAATATGTAAGAAATAGTGGATTTGTTACTTTGGAAATGTACCTCTTAAGCAGTGATTTACGAAAATGCGTATAATGTACACCAAAATGAAAGATCAAATTAATTTATATAAAAAATGTAAAGAAAAAATATATAATAAAATGGGAAATTATATAATCCAATAATGGTTTAAAAACTTTTATGTTATAGTACTTGAAATGGGTTGTGACACACATAAGATCCATTTAATCGGGTTTGTCTAAGGAATGAAATTGAGAAGGAATCATTACAACCTATATATCATTATAAATGAAAGTTTATTTAAAATAGATAATAATTTTGAGTGTTTATATATAATATAGAATAATTATACAAAAATAAAATTTAAAATGTTAGATAAAGAGATATAGATCACAACCCAATGAAAATATGGTGGTTTCGAGAGATCCCTAGGATTATATTTGAAAATAATTCCAAACATGCACTTAAAATCCAAAACTATAAAATTATATTCTACAGTTACATAATTAATAAAAATTTAAAGTTATAATTTGTTTTAAATAGTTATATAATGCTCCGGTAAAAAATTTCAACGTGATATAATATTCAATTTCATTGATATGGGGGCATTCCTTTGGAGATTTGAAGGTTACATAACTTCTTGAAAATAAATAAAGTTATTTTCAAATGGTATTATAAAAACCGAAGATGAATTAAATGGTATTTACATTAAAGAAATTCAAAAGGGTACTAAATACCCAAATGTGTTCCCATAGAGGTGTGTTTGAGTAAGTAAAAATGTTAACATTATTTGGTCAGTTCATTTTGGTCGTTTTACTAACTTTCATGAAGCAAATTCATTTAATTTATTTAAATTATTATAAAAAAAATTGTAACATTAATTAAGTTGTATTATAATTATTATGATAATAAATAAAAATATTATTGGTTTTATGACTGTCCATGAATGAATTTTGGACGAACGATATATGTTGTTCATGGAGATGGAGAACTAACCATATTTTAAACAACATTTTATTTTTCGAAATGAAATAACGGTGTATATATGATAGATATTAGCAAATAAAAATAACATAAGAATATATTTATGATAATATGTGACTATTATTAGTCAGATAGAGAACAAATGGTGGTTGTAAAAAGTTAATAAAATTAAAATAACATTCGTTTAGACTCTCTTTTGTTGTATTATTTTAGGATACACATTAGGACTCTTTTGAATGATCTATGAATGAGAAAAAAATAACTTAGACAGGAGAGGGAATACTGAGAAGGTAATTGTGAGGAAATTTGTCTAGATCCAAGGATTAAATGTTTGTAGGAGAAGGAAAGCTATTTATAAGAGGAGTCAATGTGTGTTTTGAATATTATAATAATTATTTTATTATTTTTTCTCCACCGTACTAGTTGTATTTATTCATATGAAATTATAAATTAGACAGTGCATTCAATTTCAAACTAGAGTTTTATGTAATATTCACGACTAAAAACTTCTCTTAATTAGATTTTATTGATAAATACTATATTTCACTGTATTTAAATATTCAGAAAAAATAAACTATTTTTCAAAAATACCCAAAATTTGTTTTGACTGTAAATCTAGGTATAGATATATAATGTTGAATCAATTTTATGAAAATTATTTTATAAATATTTTTACATTTTTTTCAAATAAAATCCACATTTATTTGGATAATACAAATTATAATGTTTTTTGTAACATATCTCACCCATTGAAAAATTACTTAAGGTCTCATATTATGATATTATTAAATGAATATATCATAACACTCATTTATAAACCAATTTTAGGAAAACAAAAAATATTGTAAAAAATCATATTTTTTAGTTAGTAATAGACGTATGTTGTATATACTTTCAATAAATACCTCGTATTTCTTATATTTTTCATTAAATTACATTTAATATCATTTTAATATATTTATATATAAATTTCTGTTTTCATAACTAATATTTTATTTCTAATATTCTGTTTCATATTTATAGTGTAGTTTTTGAATGTGATTATTTTGGAGGATGGTGTTGATCCAAATTTTCCTATTATTGTTTTATTATGTAATATTTTTTTATCCCATGGTAATACATTAAATTTTTATGGACTTTTTTAATCTCTATATTTAATGTTAAATTTTTAGGATAAATATTTTTTGGTTCTATCATGTTGTGCACAAGATTTATATAATTTTGTAACACTATATATCAGAAAATGTTATAATCAATGAGAAGATTTCATTGATAAAATTTTTAGTCGATATGATTATAAAATCATTATAATAAAATCTAAATATAATTTTATTATTTCTATTATTATATAAATATCATTATATTAGGGTTGGTGGAAGGTGGACAAGAATGATAAATACAGTAAAATGGTAAGAAGTAATTACCTTGAGAATTTCGATATTCTATTAAATTATCCATGTGAAAGGGAAATGATGAACATTATTGTGAAAACTGGATACCAAATGTGTATAATATATATCAATGAATTATTTTTGGTAGAGTTTCATGGGAATTTTTAACTAGATCTGGGTCTAAAAAAATATTGATGTAAGCTCCTTTTATTGGTGAATAAGTGGGACACGTCTTTAGAAAAGAGTATTATGTAAGGGGATAGAATCAAATTACAAGATATTTTGGTCCTTTTTCTTGGGAAATATTTTTGAGATATGTATTTATGACTTTATATCCTAAGAAATATATTCTTTAATTTCAACTACACCAACTGATTTAGTAAAATTTATTACATAATAGATTACACATTTTATCCCTTAAAAAACATGATTTAACTTTTACTGTGTTAATTATTTATACACTAAAAAAATAATATGATAATTCACAAAAAAATATAAACACGATAAATACTAATTTTAACTATTTTTATTATAATTCAATTTTTATTAATGAGAAAATTGCCTTTTAATTTATTGTATATAACGTGTTGAAGAAAGTGCTTTTTTAGAAAAATATGTTTTAATCACCAAGTGTTCTTAATAATATTTAACATTTATTACTAGTTAAGTAAGATTTAATAAATTTTCATATATTAGTGGACATGATATTAGAGTCTTAAATTAAAATTCAAGCCCTTAATTAAAAAAAATATTTATAAACCAGTGATTCATTAAAAAATTACTCTTTTACCGTGGAATCTAATATTTACCCCGGAAACATAATTTTATGACTAAAAATGAAATTTATAATTTATCATGATATTAAATTTTTATCAAAAATATGAAAATAATTTATTAAATAAAATTTCAAAATTATATAAATTTAAGTATTTATATAAGAATTTATAATTTTTAAAAACATTTTTTCACCAAATTGGTTGGTCTTAAGCAGAAAACATAGTTACAGTGTTAATTTATCAAAGTAATTTTATATTATAATATAAATTGGTAAAATTTAAAATAAATAAGAGTTATGTGGAATATAAATTTAGGCTAAAATAAATTGTAATTAAAATTTCAAGAAAACTGTTGATGTATGTATAAATTGCTACTTATGCTAAAAAATGTTGAAAATGGGTATTATATGTTTAAAATTATATTTAAAAATACATAAATTTACTCTTAAGAAAAATATATAATAATTTAAATTATTTTATTAAATTATATGTCTTTCTCACATATTTATTAATTCATAAAATTGAGAAACTCCGTAAAAATTATAATATTCATTAATCACCTTAAATTGAATTATCCAAGAAAAATTCATAAAATTTTATCGTAGAGTAATTTTTATATGACATATTTAATAAATTAAATCCATTTTACAAAAAAAACATCTATAATATATAGATTTATATTTTATATAAAAATTAAATAAAGAAACACAATGTTCAATGAGATATTCACTTTTATATAATTTGTGTCTTTAAATATGACTTCTCTAGAATAAATAAATGAATATTTTCTATTTAATATGGGTCTTACTATTATTAAATATTCTTAAAACTATTCATATAATATATGATTAATCGTTTTAGTTCATTGTTTCAAGTAATGTATGATATCTTACACAATATTCATTTAAAGATAATAAATACTGAATTATTCATGTGTTACATTTTCCGAATTGAATAAATATCATCAACATAAGTATAGTAATATATTTCTAATGAAATAATTAATGTTATCAATAATATTATCTTGAAACCATATTTAAATTTATAATGAAATTACATCCTCACCATCCTTTGTTAGACTAGTGAAATCATCGTCTCCCCTCATGATAAGAATAGAAATATGTTGAGTGTTTCAATATTATATTAGGAAAAATACCCAAAAAAAATTCATAATTTTTCATATGGTTTCTTTAGTCATATATGTAATAATATGTTTTCATGTGTTATTTTTTAGTTTTTTCTTACAATATTTAAAATATCCCTATCAATACATCCAATCTATGCTTGATATCATATAGAATATTACAAAAATAAAGATAATAATATTTTATGGATCACATTCCTATAAAAATCTATTAGATAGGATTTATAAAGTAGGGATAAAATAATAATAATAATCGTATTTTTTAACAATTCTACATCTAGTCATCAAGGTATTGAATTGATTTTCTATTTAATATACTAGGTACAATACAGGGGGTTGAAGAAGAAATAATTTCACCACCCATAGTTTTTAACTAGAAGATCTATGTACTTCACTCAACATCAATTTTAGATATTATTTAAATAGTGTTAGTTTCAAATGAATTCACTTATTCCATTTTCCTTGGAATTTTTTTATTCCAATCATCCTCATTATCCCCTATATTCTAGAATTGATTTAATTGATTTTCATTTTCCCCACATTTACAACATTAAACCACAAGTTTTACATCTAGAAAAACACAATTTCCTTTCATTGTTCCTATTGATATACTCTATTTTCAATAATTGTTAGTTTCTATGTGGCATACATTTACACACACACAAAAACTCCTTGTTACATTAATAGATTCTCCATAGTTGTTTTTATATCATTTATTTACAAGAAGAAAATAAAATATTTTTTTCCTTCATCATCATTATAGTGACTGCACTGTTTCTAAAAAATTATTAAATCATTTTAAAGATAAAAAATATAATTTTTATACATTCCAGGATCGAATGGTTTAATATGTAATGAATATTTAGGTTAAACATCACATATAATTAATAAAATGTTAACCGTATTAAAATCATTCTTATTTGTCAACGTAAAATTACTCATATTATCCTTAGTTCATATAGCCACATGATAGTATACATCAATTAAAGGGGTGATATAATATCATAATAATATGATAAATAATGTAAATGAATCAATATAACATGGTTGACTGTAACAATAATCATCACATCATTATAATAGTATTATAATCAACATCATAAGGGAAATAGTTTACATAATCATTAAATGTTGCAATACATAACAATTAAACATCAGGCTATAATGGTGAAATGAAACTCATAATAGTGAACAAATATAGAATCATGTTCACGAATAATATATAGGCTAAAATCATAACATCATTATTTTAAAAAATGATAGAATCATGTCCATTCATTATATGAATTATCTTAAGATAAATATCACATTTTGAAATAAATTGTTGAGAAATATAAATATTATAAAACCTATCACACCATAATATTTACATAAGAATACAAGACACATAGAATGTATAACAACCATAGTCAATAAATTACCTATGAAATGGAGTTGATTTAATAAATAATTCAGACAAAGAACATTCTGGAATAAACATTGGGGAACCAAAATTGAAAAGGGTTAAATTTTGATAAAAGACCATTTCTATTCTGATAAGAAGTAACACATGAGGATTCAAATATTTTATTTGGAATGATTTTTTTTCAAAATATTATTTTTTAACATATAAATCATGGTAGAAACTTATAGATACCCTAAAAGACAATGAAGTCTAGTCAAAGGATATTCTATGAACATTACTAAAAAATATATAATGAAAATTAAAATAAGTAGGGATAAACCATAAGAAAATGAGTCGAGTTCAGGTTTACCGTTACATTAAATCACACTGATAGCCTCACTGTGAGTCATTAGTCCCATACATCACTATACAAAAGCAATATTTATAAAAACTCAACTCTGTTACTCAATAAATTTAAATGCATTAAAGTATAATATCAAGATAGATTCATAAGGATGGATAAATTATTTTTATTAGAGCATAATTTTTTTATACTAATTTTGAGGAAATAATGAGAAATGGTATAATTGATTGATTTTAGGATCGAGTGATAAAAACAAAGTGCAATAGATTGATTTATTTGTAAGAATAGTTTGAATCCATGTGGAAGTATTGTAGTATCGGGGTCCAGGTGCAATTTGATATTTATAAAATTAGTTGATTCATGATTACTATCGGAGTCGAGATGAGGAATATCCAATGGTCATGGAATTTCTTCATTTAATGCAGAAATACCATATTTCCCTTGATTTTGTAATTTAGAATATTGAAGAATCATGTTTTTCATGATAAAATAATTAAATATGATTTTATGATAAGTTAACGCAGGCCATGCCCTATTTAGGGTAGTCATTTTCACAATTTAATGATAATTTTTAATTAAATTATCCATGGTCATGATAAAATTTAAGGAAAGGAATTAAAAGTATATTTTAGAAATCATGAAAACCGAATAACTGAATAATAAAAAGTATAAAATCCATCAGAACTTTCCCATTCTATTAAATAACCCGAGAACATTGTAGGATTACCCCTTTATCATAATGATTATAGGTTTATTGGGAAGGAGAAAATAAAAAATAATGGAAAAAAATAATGATCACTTGATGGGAGCATCGTCATGCTCTGAGCATTGATCTCAACCAAATCATAATTAAATCAAGTAGCAGTGTTCTCTTCTACTTATAGTAACTACCTGATATCTACTCAACACATTACATGCCATATAACTGGGTTACACATTGTTTAATATTGATATTATTTTTCCTCCACCAACAAGAATCACACGAGAATCTTGTATGTCATATTATGAAAATTGACTGGTGTCACAACATGTAACGTGGACTCACGATGTGTAATAATGAATCTTGATGCGTAACAACTTCATGAATTGTCCTAGTTTTGGATAATTTTATTGATAATGTCATGACATGTAAGGAAATTACATGCCATTTAGTGTTGTTTCTCTATTTTTCATCTCAAAAACATCATAAAAAATTCAGTGTCGCACTGCTTCTACTCATGGTGTGAATTTTCTTTTTTTAATTCATTCTTCACATATTTTTTTATATTTTTTAATTATTCATTGTATCCTACCGTAAAATAGAAAACAAGTTAATTTTCTAGAAATTTTGAAAGAATATTCATCAATACACATAAATCAAGACATTAAAATAAAATAAAATGTATGAATGAATTATACTTATCAAATCACCAAATACATGAATTCAGCCTTTTTCTCAAGGATGGAATCACAACATACTAAAAAGAATGCACAAATTTCAATGATTCCGATTCATTTTCATGAAAATAAATTGATCAAATGGAACACCAAATTTTTGAGCAACACACCAGAGAATTAATAAATTATATATTTTTAAACGAATCATGCAAACCATGTATTTTAACAATCCTCTTTTTAAATAGACATGTTTTATCATTTATCCATTTTCATTTTTAATCCATTATTAATATAAATTCCATGTGAAATCACCCTCACATGAAATTTTTCACTCATTATCAGGGTAAAAATGGATAGATTTCAACACATAACTCAAAAATATTTTCCGTTAGGCTTGCAAGGCATATAACATCACCAATGCATTAAGATAAAATAAATATTAATCATGAGGGCTTCACTATTAGGGATAAAATGTATCCAATGATTCAGGATAGGTGGGTAAATGATGTAAAGCATGTAAATCTCAAAAATCAGGTTCAACTCTAATGTGCATTGCATGATTCAAAATTATATGATCAATAAATATCTCCTTCACAGATGTCATTTCACACTTCGACCTAAAAAATCAATAGTGGTTCATGATACATATTATTTCTTTTAGAGAATAAACCTATTGTTATTTTATTTTTTCTTTATTCATATTTATTTAATTTATGAAATATATGCTTTGGAATTATCACACATCCATCATTTAACCAAATATGATCTAAAAATCATCAGTTTAGAAAATGGTTATTTTTAATCCCACCAAAACACAACACAATTTTATTAATTTATCTTTTTTTATCAAGAGAGGTTAATAGTTAAATACATTGAAATGTATGTGGATTCTACCTATATAATATTAAAAATATCTCAAGAAAAATAACAATAGTGAATTAAATCATGTTACAACCAATAAAGTTCATCCCCCAAACTTATTTTTTTAATATCCAAAAAAACATTTTGAGAAAAGTAGGAATGGATAAAATAGACTTGTAACATAGCTCATTTTATAACAAGTCATTTCACTACATCTATGGGATTAAAAAGTATTAATTTAAGGTGGAACTCTAGGTAAGGGATAATCAAAAGATGCAACATTTATTTTAAAAGTGATTATATTCAGTCATAGAATTGATAAAATGTAGTAAATATTCTAGAAGAAAACATACCAGAGTTTCTCGAGAAATATACAATAGAAGTACTAGAAAATATTGGCTCAATGGATGTATAAGTAATGAGATAACTTGTTAGATAATCCCCTAACTATAATTAATATGAATAATTAAATCAATTAATTAAACCATTATAAGTTCACTTCCTGGAATAATATCAGAATTATTTCATTTACAATGATTAATATTCCATTTAAATCAGGATTTGTAAAATCCTTATCAACATTTCTGTCTATAGTAATTTTTTCTCTATTTTCACAATAAATATTATTGAATATAAAATTTAAATTCATGGCATTGTAATTATCCAAATCATTTTATGTCTCATAAATAATTTGAGTAAAGAATGAATCAATTGTGGGAATGTAATTTGGAATTAATCCCCTAAAACCTTTAAAAATGTAGTTACCAAAATAGAAAAATTATGAATTAAACCACTTAATACCCATATAATTGGTGATTCAAACACAGTTGTTTGGGTTCTGTTATGTTCTTTCTTTCTTGTACCACATGAGGTATTTATTGTCCTATAAAATAATAATAAACAATTGAAAGAACATTCCATTGTTAATGAATTTTGAAATTTGTGGAGCTAAAGAATTTGGGCCTCTAAAACCCAAAAATAAATAAATAAATAAAACTCAGGTTCCCTCTCGAATGGAATTTTGTTAAACATATATGGATCAACCAAACATCTTTGTTCTTCAGCTCATGTGATAGATGATTGTAAATTTTCTACATCTTTGGGGTCCACAAATGTTTTATGTTGTGTCGAACCCACATAAGTCAGCCCCTAACATTCTACTCTAAACAAAATGATTCTTCCCAATGGTAACACATGCTAGACACCCATTGGACTGACCCACCACTTCTTCCTCAATCATGATGGACTAAATGGATGTTTATGTATCAACAAGACTTGATTTATTTCTCAAATTCAGTGTATTCAGTATCTTTTCTAGTGTTAGTAGTTTTGGTATTCAACTTCTCTTTATCCGTCTTTTGAATATCCTCTTCCACAAAAACATCTAAATCATGAAATTCATAAAAAACAGTGAAATACTCAACTTCACCTATTTCTATTTCTTCATACTCAATTTCCTCTTACCCATCATAGTTCATCATTCCAAGAAGATTTTGAAACTTACTTGATCACTTCCAACTGTCAAGTAGAGGTCACCACTTGGACCATTGATCAGCACACACCCTGTGGCTAAAAATGGCCTTCCAAGAATGAGTGGATTCCATTCCTCTTTCATATATAGCACTATAAATTTGATAGGGGTGTATAATTTGTCGAAATTAATAATGATGGATTTGATGACTCCTCTTGGGGATTTCATTATTGAATATTCTAAATGACAAAGTACTTTTTTAGTCTTTTGTCCATCCAGTCCGAAATTATTGAATGTCATGTATGAAATGATATTGAAACTCTCACCTAAGTCACACAAATCATTCCCACATTCATTATCTATGATAAATATGGGTATTGAAAAGCTACATGTGTCTCTATATTACATAGGTAAATTATTTGATACCATAATAGAATAATCTTATGTTAGTGGAATTGTTCCAATACCCTATAGCTTTCTCTTATTGGTTACTATATATTTCCTAAATTACTAATATGTTGGTTTGTTCACAAGATTATATGAAAAGGGTATATTCATAATCATATTTTTAAAGTGTTCATGAAACATACCTTTCTACACGTTGTTCTTTGTTTACACCATTTGATATATAAAAGGCGTCAGTGGCATGAACTGAGGTGATTCTTCTTCCTCTTCTTCAGGTACTTGTTCCTTTATTATTTTATCTGCATAATATATTACTTCAACTAGTGTTTTTCCTAAAAATTTTATGCCACAATATTTATTTTTCCTCCCACTTCTGAGCTCCATTGAATTCAAATATTCACATGGGAATTCCATAGGGAATGATAGTAGTGTTCCTCTAGGCGTCACTCTATGATGATCATAAATTTGGCCAACTTGAAGCTCCAAATTCATTAATGTGGCCCTTTGGTGTGATGATTGTTCTTTATTTCCTTAATATATACCCTATAATCAGTCATGAATACTGCCAGTTTCTCCTCTAATTAATCGACCTGGATCATCAGTGATCACCCTTTGGGGTCTTATGGTTGGTATCCTTGTGATCTATATTGAAATCCTTGTCATTGTTTTTGTTGAGGCCACTATCCTTGAAATTTATTACCCAGATTATAATATGTTTAGTCTTCCTATTTTATAAACATACCTTGGGGTTTGCTATTAGACCATCATGATTTCAATCTTATTGGTTAGTGACTCTAGTTATGCTACCATATGATCAGTGATTTTTATTTCATGAATGACTTTCCATTTCATTTCATCTCATTTCCATTGAAAAACATTGCTCACCATCTCATGCAACATGTTTTATCTTTCTACTCAAGACATTTTCATCGGTGGCCCTCTAGATGTAGCATAAAAAATTGACATGTTACCATGTGATAAACCCTTATAAAATGTTTTTATTAGTATCCATAGATATATTCCACAATGAGGGAATTTTATACACATATAAATATGATGTTCCCATGAAAAATATAGCAATTAATATTCAAATTGTCAAAAGCATAGAATGTTTATCTACCTGTCCCTTATTATATATGGTGGAAGGAAGCGAGTGAGGAAGTTCATGGCTAGCTCATTCCATATAGTGATAGAATGTATAAACAAGATCTAAAACTAGTCTCATGCTCTCTCATGAAATGTGAATAAAAAATATGACGACTTATCTCACCACATGAGATGTTTTGAAATTGGAATGGATTGATATGGTTGAGAAAATCTCTCATATAATTGTTCGGATCTTCATGAGAATGTCTAGGGAATTTCACAATGCTTTATATCATTAATATTATTTTTGGTTTGATGTCAAAATAATTTTCAGTAATGGGGTGTGTTAGGATGCTTAGTTGAAATCCTTTATTCGACAGTCACCCATTCTTTATGGGGATCTGAATCCCCTAATCTATTTGATGTACTTCAGTGGGTTGATTTTTTTAAGCATCAACCATGGTTGTGGTTATTTTTACATCTGTCATTGGATTGAAATAATATGTGGACTCGATGATTCTTTCTTTCATTGATCGAATGTTGTAATTGTGTAATAAAATTTAAATACCTAGAAATTCACAACACAATAATACCAATTGTAAAAAAGGGAAATTATTGTAATGAAATAAAAATAAAATCGAACACTCAAAACTAAGTTGTTGTCGACCCTCATAATGGTTCCTCTTTGATATCCCCATATGATATCATTAATTTCTTATAGTTCTATTACAAAACAATATTTATAAAATCTCAACTATTCTAATCAATTAAATAATATATAGTAAAGCAGTATATTGAGAGAAATCTATAGGGACTATGAAATTAGTTTTATTAGAGTTTCAAATAATTTTTTTATTAATTTTGTAAAAAGGGGGGTAAATGTTTTTTTATTCAATTTAGTGAAAGGTAGATGAAAACAAAGTGAAGAAGATTGATTGATATGTAAGTAGATTTTGAAATTTTGTTGGGGTAATGTAGTAACAAGGTTTTTGTATAATTGGATATTTATAAAATAAGATGATTCATGATTAGTTTCAGAGTCTAGACATGGAATATCCAATGGAAATGGTATCTCCTCTTAAACATGGAAATACCATATTTCCCTTATTCAAGTAATTTAAGGTGTTTCTTAATCATGTTTATCTTGATAACATAATTAAACCTGATTTACCCAATATTTGACAATGGTTATGCTTTATTTAGGGTAGTTAGTTTAATAATTAAAATGTTCCTTTATAATTAAATTATCAATAGTTATGACAAAACAAAGATAATGGTATTCGATGTTGAATGGTGAAATCACGTAAACCAAATACATTAAAAACAAAAATAATTAAATCTAATGCACCTTCCATAATAAATTATATCACCCCAGTACATTACGGGATTGAATCCTCAACATAATTATGATGCTTTTAGAGGGAAGGAGAAATTAAAACCTAAAGGAATTAAATTTAATAAACCATTAAGCGACCAATATATTTCTCCGATATTTTATCTCTGAGGAATCTCAATGAAATGAAGTAGTAAGAAGATCTTATATTTAGAATAGCTTAATGGGATCTGCCCGATCCTTTACATTCCATGTAATTAGGTTATATGTCATGTAATCTATATTGTCTTTTCCCTCGATCTACTCGAATCTTTTGGGAATTTCATACATTCATTTTGACCATTGACAAATTTAATAATGTGAAACTAGGACTCATGATGTGTAATGATGAATCACATTGTGTAATAGCTTCATGAAATGTCCTAGTGGTTTCCATTTCCATATATAAAGTCATGATGTGTAATTTAGTGACACGTCAAGTAATATGGTTTCTCTATATTCTAGCTTCACAACATCCTCAAAAATATGTTCTCGTGTTGTGAGTTGAAGTGGAACAGAGTCTCTTTTTTTTATCAATTCTCCGCATATTTTTGTTCATTTTTCAATTTCTCTTCTTATCCTACCTCAAAATATAAACAAGTTATTTTTATCAATATTTTCAAAGAATATTAGTGAAAACATACAAATCAATACATTCAAATACAATATAATGTATGAATATATTACACTAATCACTCTCTTAATATCATTTTTTTCTTTCACTTTAATAACAAACATAGGAATATTAAAACATAGTTCTTGTACTGATTTTTTACATTTATTACACTATTTATCAATTATAAATATTGGATTCTAATTTATATCACTCTTTTTAAAATGTGAATTTAGTTTTATATTATTATTTTTGTTAAATTTTCTCAATTTTTAGGACGTTATTTATGTTTAAGGACCATATAAATGGGTATAATTAGTTAAAGAAACATTTAGTATTGGTAAATTTATTTTTCAATATAATATATAATTCATTGTTTCCATCCACTATTATTGTTATAAGTGTGGACATGTAAATTTCTATAAAGGTGGTTAACTGACCTTTTACCGAACATTATCAAGAGGCAGGGATAGGGATGTCTAGAATTTATATATGTCATAAATATGATACATATAGTAGGTTAACATCATTATAAAAATGTGATAATACTTCCTAATTCATATTGTAATGTCCGATTTAGAAAGGGGTGGAGAAAACATTTTGAGATGAATAAAAAGGGAATAGTGTATTGAAACTTCTTTAATCCTTGGTGTACCTTCTCTTTTGTGTCACTAAAACTCCATTGATGATCAAATTTATATTAATCAAGAAGGTAACTATGTATTCTAATGGGATTGAGAGAGAGTACTTGACTAGATATTAGTATTTAGAATGTGATGGGGGTCATTTTCCATGGGGATGGAGACGGGTAATTTATACATGAGGAGAGGGATTTTTTAATAAGATATTAAATAGAATATTCTATCAAAGATAAATCATGATATAATGAATTTTTGAATATATGAAACATAAATAAATAGAATATATCTTTTTTATTATGTAAAAATTATTTATAAATATAAATCATTTGTATATAAAAATTTAAATAGGAAAAAATATAAAATGTTATTTAATTGAATCACTTTTGACTATATGTTTTGAAAAATAGTTTTTAGGTTTGTGAATTATGTCTTTTTTCATTTTAATTAATCATTTATTAAATTAAATATATCATTTCCAAACCACATGTTCTATAAACTATTATGTCATTATTATATCATGAATGATATAATTTAACGAAAACCGGTAAATGAATAATTTTATGTTTACTATTAACATAAAATATAATTTATTTTAGAATATTTCAAAAAAACTACCCTCAAAAAAATTTTGACTTGAGGAATTAAAAAATGATATTCATTTTTTCAAGAATATTTATATAATAAGAAATATTAATTATCAATATTAAAAATGGGGTTTTTTAGAAATAATTTAAAATATAGTTTATTAAAAAATTTCTAATATTTTCATTGAGTTTTATAATCATAATATTTATTTCATGGAATTAAAAAATTTATATTTACCTAAAATTTATTATAATTATTATTTATATAACAAATTATTATTTTGAGGTAAAAGTACTACTTAGTTGGTTGGGTTAATATTACCAAAAATCATTCCACCATTTCAATTGTCACATTACAATTTCTATAGTCACATTACCACCTATAAATAACACCTCATGAATTTAATAAATATATATTAAAATTCTCCCCATTGTTATATATTATCATATTTTATTATGTTGATTGGATTAATAGGATTTTTATTTTTTTCAAAAGTGTTGTCAATGGGGATGATGATTCTACAAAATTGGGACCATCCATATTTTCCCATTTTAAAATTTCAATTCAAGATCATTTTATAATATTAAATTTTTTCCATTTTAATTAGTTTTTTTTAAAATTAATATAACATTATTTTTTATTGAAATAAGTTTTAATCAATTTATTTTTTGTATAATACTATATCTTATATTATAATACAAATTTTTTTCGTAGAGAAAAAAAATTTATAAACGTTTGGTTATTACATTATTCACACATTAAAATTTTCATACATGAAATATCAAATGATATTCTTAGTTGATAATAGGTTAGGGAAATTCTCTTATTTTGTTTCCTCTATTTCCCATATCACCTCTTCATTCTTATGGTTCCTCAAAAAGACATTTTCTTTGAGATTTGTCGTATTAAATAAATATTTTTCTATATTTTCTAAGATCTTCACCTAATGCTCCTCCAAACAGAGGTCATTATCCAATTGTAAAAGATGTATATTTATATAATATGAGGGGATTGGTATGTACCTCAGGAGATATACATGAAATACATCATGAACATGAGCCATAGTTACTGGAAGTTAAATCTGATTGGCCTCTACGCATATGCAATCAATGATATAAATGTGGCCAATATACATTGAGATATGCTTCCCTTTCATTCCAAACCACATGAATCTTTTACATGTTGATGTTATAAGGTGAAAATTGTCTCCAACATCATTCTCCATTCCCCATTAATGGCTATCAAAATTAATATTTTTTGAAATATGATATAAATTTATATATTACATGTTGAATTGAACATTCTATGACATATCATTCACGTGGTTAGGTCTAAGTATCATTTATTCTCTATCTTCAAACCCGAATTTTTGTGTTATACATTTCATACCATATAGATATTTATATGGGCCCATTTGAATACTTGAGTAGAATTTATTATTATATGAAAAATCAACAAATGGGAGATTTTTATTCCATATTGATTATAATTCCATTGAGAAGGATCTTAGTATATCATCAAGTTCTTGAATAGTATTTTATGAATATACTTCATCTTGGTAGTGATATTTCATACTGAAATTCAATTTAATATTAAAATAATGTTGAATACACCCCTATAATTAATATGTGAAATATGGATCATTATCAGAGATGATCGAAGCTAGAATGAAAGAAAACCTCACCGCTTCCTTCACATATATAATTTCATGTTTTTCATGGGATAAATTTTTCTAAATTGAAATGTAGTTGTTAGTTGTACTGAGTCATTCCAACACAAAACACATCACATAACCCTTGATGTATGTCTTTAGGATACTAGTGATATTGGTGATGATGATATTTTACTATTTCTATCTTGGTGTAGGTAGTGGCCTCCACATACCTTTTCTAATTATATCCCTTTTCATTTACTTGATGACATACTAAAAACCTTGAAATATAATCTACAATATCCTTCATCTTATTGTCCCATCAAAAGTGTTGTCGATGATAACGGTACATCTAGGTACATTCATTTTGGAAATATAGAGGTTTGTTTTGTAAATATGAAATATATCCCTATTTTTATTAAGTAATTAAGGAACACAAAACCTACTCTAATATGAATAAAAACATCGTCATTAATGTGGAACTCATGTTGCTTCTTTTATTTTACTACTTTCGCATTATTTTTATCTCTATATTTTCTCTTTTGGTATCATTGTTATATTATTATATTTTTTTATTGAGAAATAATTTGGAAAATTTAGTATGTATTCCCTATAAATATTATTTCTAGATCAATCCCATTTATATCCATGAAGATGAGGTCTTTCATAATTTGTATCACAGATATAGTAACATTTTTTTTCTTCGAACCACATCATCTAAATGTATCTCCTCTCGTGGATTGTAGTTAATAATGAAATTGTAGTCCTTGATTAGAATTAACCATAATATTTAATGGATGGTGAGATCCATCATTGTGAATATATACTTTATAATCTTTTGATTGATATATATTTCACACTTATCACCATAAAGACAATGCCAAAAAATAATCATGGTGAAGAGAACAACTTCTATCTACATATTATGAATCTTTTTTATTAATGGATCATCAACATTATTATTTCATATGGCATAACTTGGTAATTATTCTGGATTTCATAACCCAATACTTTCTTTGAATCATCACTATATGAAATCAAATATTCTCTACTAGTTTATAGTTTGATTATAGGCATAATGATTGGACTCTTCTGGATCTCTTTAATACATTACACACATTATTCAATCTATACATACATTACCCCTTTCGTTGTTAACATAGTTAAAGGGATAGAAAATCATGTGAAATTTCTCTGAAAACATCGGTTGTATCCTACTATGAAATGAAAAAGATGGAATACATAGAAAATATTGGTTATGGTATATTACTAAACTACATTATATTTTTGATGGTTACTCCTAAAATTTTTCACTTGTGATCATGTGGCTCATAAATGTTCTTAATATATCCAAAAGTAACACATTCTTAACATTTTTTACGTACTATCTGTCTTGAATGTTTCATTTACAATCCTTAGATATTATTTAAGTTCTTCATTTCTATTGGAGTAAAGGAAAATATCATCGAAAAACACTACCAAAAATTTTCTTAGGTAGTATTTAAAGACACTATTCATGAATTCAATTAGTATTACTAGGGAATTAGTATGTCTAAAGAGAGTAATTATGAATTATTAGTGTCCATGACATGTATGAATAGAAGTATTACAAATATATTCCTTATTCACCTACAACTAATGATATCAGAATGAACATCCACCATTGAGAAGTACAAAGCTCCTCAGTGTTGATCGAAAAACCATCCATCCTTGGTAGTGATGGCATGTTATTAATGGTGATCATGTTTATCCCCAATTAATCAGTGCATATCCCCATTGATCTATTAGTTTTCCTTAAAAATGTCACTTGTTCACCTTAATGTGTTTCTCTAGTGAATATGAACCCATTTTGAATATCCACTTTTAAATGGTTCTTTTACCATTATAATTTGAATGGTGAAATACTATATGGTAATTTAATGATAGGAGTGTCCCTATATATATGTTCTATTTATAACTCCACCTCGTGATCAGTGGATGTTTAGGGAAATTTTCTTGAAATAATTCAATGTATTCCTTCGTAATGTGTATTTCCCATAGGATGGTACCATTAATAGACACAACCATTTGGGAAAATTATTCTTATTAAAGGTATATCGACACCCACACTGTTGAGGAATTTTTAACAGGATATATTAGATCACCCTTACATTTTATAGGTGCATGGTATGGTTTTTAATAAGAAAAGAGATATCATTTTCCTAATAGTTTATGTGTGCACTATATAAAAGAGCCAACCCATTACCAGTATAGTTTATAATTCAACTAACAAATTACAATATTATATTGAATAATCATCCCACATTCATTAATAAGAGAAGTTTCCAACACATGTTTTACAATAATAACACAACCAGTTGTTTTTATAGATATCTATATTTTAATGTATCATGGATTTTATTTAAGAGTTCTATAAATCATGAAGGATATAAATGAATTCGTAGAACCTGAATCATGTGAAAAAAATTCAATATTGATTCAATATGAATTGTACCTTGTAAAAATTCATTTTCACTCTCAACATTAGTAGTATTAATGTGAAATAATTTCCCTTATTCAAATGGATTTCGTGGTCGCTGGCACTAATTTCCCTTAAGGTCCTATGGTTTAGTTCACTGGTTTTCAAAATGACTTTTCACCCTACAATAGAGTTATTTAACCATGGGTGGTTCATTATGTGGTGTATTCCTATTATCCATCAGGTTTTCTAGATTCATAATTTTTATTGGATATTCATGAGAATGGTGGCCTTCTCTTGCACACTTGAATCATTTCCTCATTCTTCAATTGTAATTCCCACGATGTTTCTTAATAATTTTTGACATGTGGGTTGTTGGATAATCTTTCTTACTTTTCATTTGACCCAGTATCATGGAACTCCATTATTATATTATTATAAATATAACCAAATGTCAATTATCCAAAATTCATATCTATATTGAAAAAACTTTAAACCACATCTACATGACTCTGAATGTCTCATATAGTTAGATTATTTCAAAGAAGTAGTTTTAAACCACTAAGGAATCTATTGATTTTTATATCATTGAGGGAAAATAACAATAATCTTATTTTCATATTCTTATAAATCATTCCTTTTAATCAATGATATATTCATCTTCCATTTTCATCAAATTTATGAATTCATTCCCTATCATTGTTTGAATAGTTATATGGAATACTTGATATAAAATATTTTCAAAACAATCTCATCCATTTCATCAATTAGGGTGGTGTTCTTTATCTATGTACACCATTGATTGGTTTACCTATCTAAATGGAAATATACCAGACTCATATTCTCATTTAAAGATAAGTGGTCCTTAAAAAGATCATATCTAATGAGAAAACCCACAATTCCATGGATATTTGATTAAAATATCCACTAAATTTTGATGACTGTTTCCATATAAAATAATTAGTACATAGTTGATCCTTATAGGGTAAAGAGGGAACTTCAACATAGTTCAGTAATTTTTCATAGCCTCAGACAACTAGTTATGAATTTCCATAGTGTCTTAAACATGACCTCTCATGTCATTGAAAATATCCTTCAGGAAATCATTGCATTGTCCCTTATATGCATTGTGGGACTGATTTCTCCCAGTTCCAACCATTTTATTAAATAGAAAATGTTTGAAGAAAATGTATGTCATCAAATCAAGAATAAATTATTCTTTTATAGAATTAACTATGAAGGAATATCATATGGGATCCCCATGTTTATAAATTTACACCAATGAAATTTTCTTCGATGTATACATATACTTAAATATATCATAAGGGATTTCAGTAAAGTTTTAAAATCATAATTTAAAATATAACTACACTATAACTATGATACTAACTACAGAGTCACTAATTATTCTTACATTACTATTACAATATTTTAAAGTTAAAAAACATAAAAGTTATATATTCAAGGATTGAATGGTTTCATATCATCGAAAAATTAGGATCATATATCACTTATACATAATAAAAAATAAATATTACTAAAATCATTCTTCTATACCCACTAAAAATATCTCACATTCTCTTTAGTACATATAGTCACCTAAGGATATATATCAATGAATGGGTGAGCTAAAAGTGTATCACCCCGAGATTTTATGAGAAATATTATTTTTTTTAATTTATTTGATGTCTTGTGTTGTACGCTACACCATTATTATATTGTGTTATACATAACACCATAATATCTTGTAGAATATGAAACACTATTTTTGGCTTGCATTACACGCAAGAGAAACCTTACTCGATAGCTTGCATTGTATGCAATACTTAGTTTCATGAAATAATGAAATTCTATTAAAATATTATATGAAATATCTATTATGAATAGTAATACCCACTTTTCTGAAATTTTAAAAAATTTAACATTCAAAATGGACTTCATTTTTGGATTCATAATATCAAAATTAACCTAGGGTGAATTTTTGGTATTTTCTGAAAACATTCAATTTATGATGAATAGTGAATACACTGAGTTACTAGTTAAAACAGGCTTTTTATTTAAATAATACTTTATTTTATTTAAATTTATATTCAGAAAAAATATATAATAATACCTATATAAGTTAAATGTAATTTATTGGAGTCATTTTATAATAATTTTAGATATATAAAAATTTTATTGAACTTTTTACTATATATTCCCCACCTCCTTGAAGCATTTGAAAGTTTACATGAAACATAATTTTACCATTTCTATAAGTTGAATTTCAAAAAACAGAGAGACACGGTTGATATCAGTAGGTCAAATGTGGTTCAATGAGATGAAAATAATTTTTGGTGAATAGTAACTTTTAACTTTTATTTATCACGGTTAAAAGTAAATAAGGAAATTAAGTGTAAAAATGAGGTTATTATTACCCTAACACATGTCATAATTCCATTGTATAAGTGTAGTTCGATCAATAAACTACCTTAGGAATAAAATATTACCCTTTATGTCCACATGGAATAGATTAGGACACCAATTATTATTTTATTTAAAGAAGATTTAAAATAGTAAAAATCAAAGTTTAATAACTAAACCATTTATCATATAAGGATATACATAAGATAAATTAGACTATATATTTTCATTAGAAATATAAAAATATTTCTTACATAATGGTATTTTATTTATAATTTTTAGACATTAAATAATTTAATTCATTTATGACATAATGATGATGTAGTAATTACCCAATTAATGAAATATTAACATTATTGATATTATAAATATCCAAATAAATGTAATTTGAGACTTTTTATGAATTAAAAATATTTTATAAGTTAATATAATATATTAGGTTTGGTTGGATGAATTTTTTTAAGTAATAATACTATTATGAATTTAGAAAGAAAATACCAAATAATGTAACAATTGACAAAAAATAGTTTTTAAAACAAATATTATATAATTAATTGATATAATAGTCCAAAAAAACTAAATGTCAACCAAAATACATATATAATAATATATATAACATTAAGGAACCAATCATTATTAGATTGGCAGTTTTTAGTATGTTTATTAATCATATTGTGTAAGAATAAATGAAGACAAGGTAAAATTTAAATTATTTAACTTGGAGTTAAATCTAAATGATAAGGGTAAAATGGTAACCTAAACTTGTCTAAAACCTATTGGTTGAGATCATTTCGACCCATACCCACCCTATCCTCGAAATAATTCACTTTGGAGCCATTATAAACCGAATATTAATTTATTATAAAATAATATTTTATGTTTTTCCTTAGGTGCCCCTCAACCCTCTTATAAAAGGTCACTCCCTATTCACTCTAATTCACACCTACAAAGACATTTGGCTCGGCCAATCCCTGCCCAAATACTCTCTTAACTGTCCTACTTTAATTCTATAGGCCTTCCATTAGTCATAAATCCAACTTAAGGAGCCCTTTTGATCAAATCAAAAGGAAGAAGCTGAAGAAGAGGTAAATATCTCACCACCTATTTCAAGATCCTTTTTTCTTTCACTTCCTCCTTATTTGTTGTTTCCATTATAAAATAAGAAATCCAGTATATTCTAAATATTTTTATGTTATTATAAAAATTTTACAACCATATTAGTTATTCTATCCATCATATGAATGAAAAAGTAACTACAAGTGGGTACGTACGGCTTACCCTGTCCATGTCATGGTGTAGTTTTTATTCAAATATTTCATCATTTGGATGGGTATAATAATGAGTATAAATAATATAAATAAAAAATATAACATTGTTATTATTCTTTCTATATGATATAACATCCAATTATATATTATTTTAATATCAAAAGAATGATATTGTCGCTCATGTGTATGTACGGACTACCGTCTCCATGAACGCGATGAGATTCATTCTCCATGTTAACCATTCAAGAGTGATTATAAAGTATATATAATAAATAATAGTTAAATATATGACATAATTATTATACTGGTCTTATGTACATATAATTTTCATTTACTTAATTCCATTCAATTCAATAGGTAAACGAAAACAGCGTTCATGCATACGCACGACCTACCATCTCCATGAATGGTGTATTTTATTTCCATTTATCAATATATCATATATATTTATATGCATAATATATATTATATCTAATTTTTTTTACAATATAGAATTATTTAAATCAGGATATAAGAAATAATATCCTGAACAACATGTTGAAACACGTATGATAAATGAAACAATTTTACCAAAAACGTAGCTTGAACAAGGATTTTATAAAAGAAAAGTTAATATAATGTCATAGGTGAATCATATATGATATCATAAACATTATTATGGTTTTTTTACAAGTTAATAATATGTTTGAACCCACTATATAGGAGTTTCAGACACGTACGGATGAAATTGAACCTATGTTAAGGGATAATTTTCAAATCTCATTTTTATCAGAGATTACTTATAGGTAAGTATTTGTAGGGGTTTTATTTATCATCCAAGTCCATGTTTTCAAAAAAATGTTTTCATAAAACTTATAATATTCTTCCGTGTATGTTTAAATTAATTTTACCCTTTTTTGACTTTTTACCACATTGTATGGAAGGAATATTTCCTTTGGTTACCATGTAAGGTACTTTTTGACATTTCCAGCTAAAGTACGAGAGGAATGTTTTTTAACATATATGGCATGAATGGATTTTTACTGTTTCATAATGCCTAATTTTCAGAAAGCTTCCTCTACATGTTTTCATGGTTTTTATAATAAATTATTTTCTTTAATAATTGTGTGGCATTTTGTGAAAAGAAAATGGTTTTGATGAAGAAAGGATATATTCCTCAAGAATTCATATCAAGTGTTTTATCAAAAATATTTTCCATCTAAGATGAAATTATTTAGTATGTTTACATTTAATTTATAATTTCTCTATTATTTACATGGTTTGATTTTTTTATTATGATGAAATGATATCCATATGTTTTATACAGATTATGTCATGATTGGACGATGTTTATGAAACTCATTTTATTCTTTGGGTTATGATGAATGATTTATGTTTATTTTGGTTTACAAGTAATAATTATATCATTAAGGGATGGGTGGACCCTATAACTCCCTCAAATTCATTGGGTAAAGATTTATATCTCATGAGATATACATGGCTGGAATGAAAACTTAATCTGGTTCAGTGATACATGACTGGACCGGGGAGTGAACTCGATTCAATAAGGGACCTTGTCCACTATGATGGTCTTGGAAGCAATTCCTTGGCTACTATGGAAATCATATCATATGATTAATGGTTTTCCACAATTAAATGTTTTATTCCCATGTTATTTTATCATGATTAATGTTTCTTTTTGAGTTATTCCTTATTTACTGCCATGATTTATGCCATTGCTTATGTTCATGTTTTTATATTCAAATGTTTATGGATTGTTTTTATGTTCTCCATGTTTAACCTTACTGAGCATTTGAGCTCACCTCTTTAATGTTAATTTTTTTCCACGATATGAAGAAATGTTTTACCTAAGAAAACCAAAGTGGAAGATTATTATGGAAGATGTTGAAGATCTTTCACCATGATTAGAAGATTATGTTTCGAGTTTCCAAAGACACTAAAATAATATGGTCTTTGGGCATCTGTTTTTGTAATGTATTTTGTATTCCGAAAAAGTAATGTAATGTCTATGTACTTCAATCCTGGTTCTATACAGTTGGTGTCAGAGTAAAGGATTAGTTATCATTTGGATACAAGGATCCGAAAACATTACTGAGATCCCTTGAGATATTTCTAATGTATGTCTAGGGATGTCCCTATGGTTTAATATAACTTTAGGTTACAGTACTAGAATTATGATAATGAATAACCTAGGGTGAACCTAAGGTATCATGAATTAATGAATGTGTGATAAGTTAAACATCCCATAAGTGATATTTTATGATTATGTGGTCCCTTGTTATTTAAACTGTTTCTTACACTATGGTTTCTGGTTTTAGTCAATGGAGGGAACGAGAATGAATTCGGTTACACATTGATTCCAATGGAAAAATTGATGACTATGATCAACAAAATTGTGTAATTCCTGGAAGGAGAGATATTATGATTATTCTGAATCAGTCATCGTGATATATGATTACCTATTTTAAATTTAGTTGTATTCCTAAGTCCTCCAATATAAAGAAGATTTACTTTTATGCATGTTGGCATGGTGAGGATCATGAGAAAGGATTATTGAGATTTCTAATGAAGGAAAGAATAACCTTGATGAATACATAAAATTGAGGGGATGATGTTATCTATGTGGGGAGAAGGGTCATAGAGTGAAAGACTATTATGGAGTTCAATGTCTTATCTGTGGAGAACCTGGGCATTACCCAAATCAATTCCTTGACCTAAGAGGTTACTTCTAAATCAAGGAAGGACATATTCCATGAAAATCATTGAAGAGGATGGATTTAAGTGCTTAGGTATTGGTATTCAAGAATAATATTGTTGAGGTACTTTTATGGTATATTGAAATATCTATGTATTGGTACACTGTGGTTTTCCATAAGAATATGGTACTAGTATCCATGAAATGTGATTGACATGTTTTTTGGAAAGCATATGATATGAGTATAATGAAGGGATAAGAATAAAATAATATAAATGATTGTATTCAGGAGCTCATGATTGTGAAAACGACTGTAGATACCCGAAGCTTGACGTACATGGACAATACATTAATTTTTCAGAATACTTAATACATGAAAAAATTCAAATCTCATGGACCGTAATAGTTTAGTGTCTTTGGAAACTCGAAACGTAATCTTCTAATCATGGGGAAAGAACATCAAAATCTCCCATAATGATCTTCCTCTTATGTTTTATTACCTAAACCCTTTCTTTATATCTTGGGGAAAAGAAAACATATAAAGGGTGATCTAAAATTCTCATTAAGGGTAAGAATGGATAAAATAAAATAAACCATATACATTTGAACTTAAAAACATGAACACAATGTTTAAACATCAAGATCTTGAGAAATGAAATAAAACATGGAAATATGTAAGGAATAGATCATAAAGAAACATTAATCCTAATAAAATATCATGGGAATAAAACTGGTAATTGTGGAAAACATTTTGATTTCCATAGTAGCCAAGGAATTGCTGCCAGGACCATCTTAGTGGACAAAGTCCCTTTCTGAATCGAGTTCACTCCTCATTCCAGTCCTATATTACTAAACCAGATTAACTTACTATTCCAGCCATGTCTATCTCATGAGATATACATATTTACCCAATGCATTGGAGGTAGATATAGGTCCCACCCATCTCATAATTAAATAATTCTTACTTGTGCCACAAAATAAACTTGAAACATTCATCATAACCCAATGAATAAAATGGGTTTCATAAACATCATCCCATCATCACATAATCCATATAAAAGAAAGGGATATCATTTCATAATAAGAAAACTGAAACCATGTAAATCATAGAGACATTATACTTGAAACATACACATATAAAATAATTTCATATTAGATGAAAAATGGTTTTGATAAAACACTTGAAAGGAATTCTTGAGGAAAATATCTGTTCTTCTTCAAAAACATATTCTTTTGACAAGATGCCATGCAATTTTAAAATAATAGGATTTTGATTAAAATAACCATTAAATCTTTTAGAGGAAGCTTCATGAAAATAAGGCTTTATAAAACAGTAAAAATCCTTTCATGTCGTATACGTTAAAAAAACATTCTTCTCGTACTTTTGTCGGAAAAGTCAAAAAAGTACCTCGTAACGTAAACAAAAGAAAGATTCCTTACATACCATGTAGAAAAAGTCAAAAATCGGTAAAAAGGACATTAAACATACATGAAAACACTTTAATAAAAAATGTACTTGTATGATATAAATAACCCCAGTAAATAATTACGAATAAGCAATCTTGGATAAAAATTAGATTTGAAAAATTATCCCTTAACATAAGTCCGATTTGCTTTGTACATATCAAAAACTCTTGTATAATGATTTAAATAATGTCATTGACTTTTTACATATTCATATTCATTGTTATGATATCATATATGGTTCACTTATTACTTTATATTACCCATTCTTTTGTAAATTAATCTTAAAGTAGCATTTTGGGTAAAATCATCTTATTTATCGTACGTGTTTGGACTTGTTGTTGTTGATGTTATTATTACTTATATAATGATTTAATTACATCCAAAATGTACATCATGATTTATATATCATATACATTCATTATATATCCATCATATACAAGCATTTATAACAATACATAACATATGGAGGTAAGAAATGAAACACACCGTTCATGGAGCTGGTTAGTCGTACGTACGCATGAACGCTAATTTCATTTCTATTTATTATTTTAATGTAATTAAAACATAATGATACATAGGTATATTATAATTCCAGTATAATATCATGTATAATATCATTAACCACATCCATTATACATCCTACATATGGTATTAACGAATCATATCACTTTGAGGGGCGGTAGTCTGCACTTCCTCAAATGAGATTCTCGTATTTACCGACCATGGTAACCATAAAGTCTTGATATAATTTGGAAGTAAAGAAGAATAATGAAATAATAAACATAATATATATTATATATAAATACAGTGCCATCATAATTTCCACCATGAGAGGCGGTAGGAGAAAATCGAACAATCATCGTTTCGTGAGGCATTAGTTTTCCATCACAGAAACATTATGTTATTCATCCATTAGATATAGGTGCGTGTAAGTGTAGTTCGAATACATTTCATAACAACATCCTAGTATATTTAGTATATTGGTTTTGTTACAAAAGAAAGGATTAAAAAGAGTTTAGGGGTTGGAGAAGTAGAATAAAAGAAAACAACTTAAGAGAAACTGTTACCTTTAATTTTGGTAACTTCCTTTGGTTTGAACCAAAAAGACATATTGGAGAGCCTTATTCCTAATTTAAGGCTTCATTGGGGAGGAGAGGGATGTAGGGATATTAGATGAGCAGGGTTTGGAAGAGCCAAAAGGCTTGAGAGGTGTGAGGAATTGCATAGAAGTGGTCTCCTTTTATAAGGGAGAGGAGGGGCTCTATAGGAAAGTGTGAAAACATTATTTTATTATAAACATATATTCTGTTTCAAGAGGTCCAAAACACATTAATGTAGAATATAAGATGTCTCATATTCGAAATAAAATCATCAAATTGGAATTGGACAGGTTTGGATGATATTTTAATCATTATAATCGTATTTTTTAAATCATTTATTAATGAGGTAAACACTACTTAATTATTGTGTCATAAATAATTTAAATCATTTTATGTCTAAAAATTATAAAAAAATACCATGATGTAGGTAATATTTTTATATTTCCAAAGAATATTTTTAGTCGAAAATATAACTTATATAACCCCTTCTAAAAATTAATTACTAAAATATTTTTGTTAAAGTCAATTTTGTCTTTACATTAAATTAATTAATCCAAATTGTCATTTTCACTACCATGTGGCTCATTGGGGTCCCAGAATCGGCCCAAGGATGACCATGGTCGGACACTACTCATCCAATGAGGTTAGTACAAGTGTCAAGGTAATTTTGAATTATTATAATACTCTTTTATCCTTGAATTGTCCTATTTACCTTTAACCGTAGTAAATAAAAATTACCGTAGTTATTATTCATAATATAAAAAAATTAGAAGTAGCCTATTAACATAATTTCGACCCACTGATTCCAAATATGGAATCCATTTTTTAAAATTAAAAACACCGAAGTTGCAGTAATTAATTTAAAATTAATCATGTTGTTAAGCGTATAGGTTTTAAAAGTTAAAACATTGCCAAAGATTGAATTGATTTAACCTATGAATTCAGTGTAAAATCAATGATAATGGCATACATTATATTAAATGGTAAAAATATATTCTATATATACTTTAAAATCATTCAATATTATAATTTAACCATACAAATTATTACGATGAAAAAAGTTGTTTTTAATTAAAATATATCGTGTTTTTACTATTCATTAAAATATGAAAGTTATCAGAATAATATGAAAATTTTATCCAAAGTAAATCTTTATATCCTGATTTCAAAGAAGAATTTTCTTTTTTCAAATTAAATTTATAAACATGTCAAAACTAGATTTAATGTGGTTGCGCAATCAAAAGAAGGCAAAAATGCATTTTTTGAAAAATACTTATTTTACCTGAAAAATTTATTTTGTTCTTATACCATGTTCTTGAAAATGAGTATGATGAAATAATAATGTTATAACATTCAAAATTTAGTTAATAATATTAATAATTGCTAGTTCATAATAATATTATAACCATATATCATTGTTTAGTGAAACCTGATATTGCGTACAACACACGCTATCGAGGAAAGTCACGATTGCATGTAATTCAAGCCAAGTTAGAATTGCGTGTAGTGAAAGACTCCATTGTTGTTGCGTATAATAGAATCCAACCATATTATATTTATACATGGAATATATATATATATATACACTCAATGTTGCGTTGAATAACTTCAATAAAACGAACTTGAAATTGTGTGTAACACGAGCAAAGAATAGTGCTGCGTATACTGCAAGCTAATACAGTGTTGCGTGTAGCACAAGATAAACTTATTGTATCGTAAAATAGAAGATATGAATGAAATTAAAAATGAATGTATCTTATAAAATCTCGGGTTGTTACATTTTACACCCCTTAAAATGAATTTCTCCCTCGAAATTCGTCGGGGTTATAAATCGTTTACTATTCCTAGAAACCCACATCGTAAAAAGGAATACTAAAACATAATTTTAAAAACTAAAGTATGAAATGTAACGATTACCCAAAGTAACTCATCACTGGGTTTCTATATAGGAGAACATAGGTTAAAATATGGATATGGAAGAAAAATATAACCATCATGTTCTGATGGAGAGTGGTCGAGAACATGGCTATAAAAAAGCCAACAATCACAAAGCCATAAATTTGTGATGATCTATGGTTCCATCTGATTCATCGTATATAAGAGCACTAGGAAAAAAAATTGTTTTCAATATCATTTCACTAAAGTAGATGAATTAAAAGAAATACTTACATGATTTTCATACAATCTCACTATTGTTCGTGAATTGAACAATTTCCACTTCATATCTTAAAGAAATGAAGTTGATATTGTTATTCGTGAAGCGTTAGCAGATCATGTGATAGAATGATGGGTCATTACATCTATTTCAAACAAAAGATAAAAAAAAGTTATAAGTCCATCTTATGGTGAGATTAATCGTATATGGTTCCAAAAATGGGCTTATACTTTATTTATCATACCGCTTAATAAAATAAAACTACTTTCCACTAACTAGGGACTTCCTGTCGGCCATTGGTAAGTGATAAAGGCCAATCATACTTCACATGTGGGTTCGATTCCCACATCCTTATCCGACGCGATGGGCTATCGCCCGTCCTGCAGGTTGTACTTTTTCTAAAACTACATTACTATAATATTCCATCAATAATATCAAAAAATTCTATCCTTAAACAACACTAACTTAAGTCCAACATAATCCATTCCAATATTTAGGCTTATCTAAAATACTTCGGTCCATGCTCATAGTATAAAAAAATGATTACTTGAAATGTCACATAACAATCACGTGAATACCAACATTTATCCCCCATATATCATAAGATATATCTTTTTCATCAAATTACAAACATGTGAATACCTTAATCATGTATTGTCTTGAAGAATGAATACCCATTGAACCTTAGTGAAAACATGAATGCAGTTAAATGTTAACACATTCCACATACCAAAATCTCCAAAATTATATATACTCAAACCATGATATCACTTAGTCCTTATATCAATCATGAGATCATGAATACAATCAAACATCTCATTATCTTATTATCCCTTCATTATGTGCATATCATATGCATTCCAACATATTTGAATCACATTTCATGGTTACCGGTACCATATAATTATCGAAAATCACAATAAACCATTATATAGATATTCCAATGTTCCACAGTACTATAAATGAGATTCACAACATTATTTTGGAATCCCTTTACATGAACACATAATCATTCCATCACATCATTGTCAGAGTCAACATTGCTGATAGTGATCGCATGTCACTTCCCTTTGTCCTTTTCCTTAAGAGGTTGCTCACGTTGATCATTATTAATCCATGGATTAGGGCATTGATTAGTATAATTCCCCATTTCCTTGCACTTGAAGAATTGAAGTGTTGGTGGTTCATTCTATGAAGTAATTTCTCTATTCACATCATTTGAAACCTTTTTCCCATTACTTCAGCACTCAGCTGCTCGATGACCTTATTTTCCACACTTGAAACATTTTCTAGTACCTTTTAGACAATATCCACCATGCTTATTTCCACACTTTGAGCATAAAGAAACATTCACCTTCTTTTCACCAATGTTTTCAGATTTTTCTTTGATCTCCATCTTTTGTTTCATGTCAAAACTATGAGATGGATGCGTAACACCAACTTCCAGTTCTACCTTGATACCACAACACAAAATTTCTTCATAGATACTGAAGTCTCTTATAGCTAATTCCCTTCGAAGACTTGGTTTTAAGCCACTGAAAAATTGAACAACTTTACTTTCAGGTGGGATGATAATTCCAGATGCATACCTTGTATGTCTTGTAAAATTCGCTTCGTATATACCAAAAAATTCATCATTATTCTTCTTAAGCTCAAGAAACTCCTTTTACATCATTGTTCGAAGAATACGAGGGAATTACTTAATGAAAAACAAGTTCTTGAACTCATCCCATTCCATGTACTCAATTTCATCTCATTGCCTCATATTCTTGATAAGATTCCTCCATTGATCAGCATCACCTTCCAAACGATATACTGGTAAGATGACTTTATCATGCTCAGAACATTGTAGAACTGAAAATATGTTTTCATTACTACTGATCCATTGTTCATCCACTAAAGGATCAGAAGACCCGCTGAATGAAGGTGGACGCGCCTCATGAAGGATTCAACAGAATGTTGCTCCTTTATCTACTCATTTTGAAGTCCAGAATGATTCATAGCTTGTGTAAGTATAGAAATAATATTGTGAACTCCATCTACCATGACATTGGTTTGGTCAGGAGGACAATCATTACATTGTCCATTACATTGATCAACAAGCTTCCTTCGGGATCCAGCCATCGTCTAAAACCCAAAAATAATAGTGTGAGAAGAAAATACAATTCTAGGGAAAGAAACATTATAAAGGGGGAGTACCTTCAATATCTAAGATCTTAGGTTAAATTCTAATATCGTTACCATAGTTCTATGAATATATCCTATATGTATACTTATCCTTCGGGAAATCCCTAAATATACCATAGAAATATCTCTAGGGATCTCAATAACGTTTTTGCATCCTAGTTTCCAAAGGTTGACTAATCCTTTCCACTGATACCAACTGTAGAGACCCTAAGCTTTATGTACATGGACAACACATTACTTTTTCAGAATACATAATACATAACGAAATTTAAAACTCAAGGACCGTAATAGTTTAGTGTCTTTGGAAACTCGGAACGTAATCTTCTAATCGTGGTGAAAGATCTTCAACATCTCCCATAAAGATCTTCCCATTATGTTATTTACCTAAAACCTTTCTTTATATCATGGGGAAAAGGAAACAAATAATTGGTGAGCTCAAATTCTCAAAAAGGGTAAGCATGGATAAAATAAATCAATCATATACATTTGAACTTAAAAACATGAACACAATGTTTAAACATCAAGATCTTGAGCAATGAAATAAAACATGGAAATACGTAAGGCATATATCATAAAGAAACATTAATCCTAATAAAATAGCATGGGAATAAAACTTGTAATTGTGGAAAAACATTATGATTTCCATAGTAGCCAAGGCATTGCTGCCAGGACCATCTTAGTGGAAAAAGTCCCTTTCTGAATCAAGTTCACTCCTCGTTCGAGTCCTGTATTTCTGAACTGGATTAACATACCATTCCAGCCATGTCAACCACATGAGATATAAATCTTTACCCAATTCATTGGAGGGAGATATAGGTCCCACCCATCTCATAATGGAATCATTCTTACTTGTGCCACAAAATAAACTTGAAACATTCATCATAACCCAAAGAATAAAATCGGTTTCATAAACATCATACCATCATCACATAATCCATATAAAATAAATGGAAATCATTTCATAATAAGAAAACTAAAACCATGTAAATAATAGAGACATTATACTTGAAACATACACATATGAAATAATGTCATCTTAGATGAAAAATGGTTTTGATAAAACACATGAAATGAATTCTTGAGGAAAATATCCTTTCTTCTCCAAAATCATTTTATTTTCAAAAAATGACATGAAATTTTAAAAGAATAGGATTTTTTTTAAAATAGTCATGAAATATTTTGGAGGAAGCTTCATGAAAATAAGGCTTTATAAAACCGTAAATATCCTTTCATGCCGTATATGTTAAAAAACATTCTTCTCGTACTTTTTTTCGGAAAAGTAAAAAAAAGTACCTCGTAACGTAAACAAAAGAACGATTCCTCACATTCCATTTAGTAAAAGTAAAAAATGGGTAAAAATGAATTTAAACCTACATGATATTTTTTTATAGAACATGTACATGGATGATATAAACAACCCCAGTAAATACTTACAAATAAGCAATCTCGGATAAAAATGAGATTTGCAAAATTATCCCTTACCTTAGGTCCGATATGATTTGTACGTATCCACACCTCCTATATATTGATTTAAATAATGTAATTGACTTATTACAGAATCATATTAATTTTTATGATATCATATATGGTTCAATTATGACTTTATATTACCAATTCTTTTGTAAATTAATGTTAACGTAGCGTTTTGGGTAAAATCATCTTATTTATTGTACGTGTTTGGACTTATTGTTCTTGATGTTATTATTACTTATATCATGATTTAATTACATAAAAAATGTAAATAATTATTTATATATCATATTCATTCATTATATATCCATAATATACAAGCATTTATAATAGAAATAACATATGGAGGTAAGAAATGAAACACACTGTTCATGGAGACGGTAAGCCGTACGTACACATGAACACTACTTTCATTTCTATTTCTTATTTTAATGTAATTAAAACATAATGATACATAGTTATATTATAATTCCAGTATAATATCATATATTATATCATTAAAAACATCCTTTATACATCACAGATAAGCTATTAACGAATCACATCACTTTGAGGGGGCGGTAGTCCAAAATATCTCAAATGAGATTATCGTATTTACCGACTATGGAAACCGTAAAGTCGTGATATAATTTGAAATTAAAGAATCATAAGGATATCATAAACATAATATATATTATATATAAATACAGTGCCATCATAATGGCCACCATGAGAGGCGGTAGGAGAAAATCGAACAATCATCGTTTCGTGAGGCGTTAGTTTGCCATCATAGAAACATTATGTTCTTCATCCATTAGATGGAGGTGTGTGTAATTTTAGACAGAATCATTTTCATAAAAACATCCTATTATATTTAGTATTTTGTTTTGATACAAAATAAAGGATTTAAAAGAGTTTAGGGGTTGGAGAAGTAGAATAAAAGAAAACAACTTAAGAGAAACTGTTACCTTTAATTTTGGTAACTTCCTTTGGTTTGAACCCAAAGGACAACTTGGAGAGTCTTCTTCCTAATTTAGGGCTTCAAGGGGGAGGAGAGAGATGTAGGTAGCTCAGTTGGGAAGAGTTTGGACGAGCCAAAAGTCTTGAGAGGTGTGAGTAATTGCAACGAAGTGGTCTCCTTTTATAAGGGAGAGGAGGGGCTCTTTAGGAAAGTGTGAAAACATTATTTTATTATAAACTTATCTTCGGTTTCAAGAGATCCCAAACACATTAATGTCGAAGATAAGATGAATCATATTCTAAATAAAATCATATTATAGGAATTGGACAGGTTTTTGATGATATTTTAATCATTATAATCTTATTTATTTAAATCCATTATTAATGTGGTAAACACTACATCATTATTGTTTCACAAATAATTTAATTCATTTGATGTCTAAAAATTATGAAAAAAACTACCATGATGTATGGAATATTTTTAGATTTCCAAAGAATATTTATAGTCTAAAATATAACTTATAAAACCCCTTATAAAAATTAATTACTAAAAGATTTATTTAAAGTCAATTTTGTCTTTACATTAAATTAATTAATCCAAATTGTCATTTTCCCTACAAAGTGGCTCATTGGGGTCCCCAAATCGTCCCAAGGATTCTCATGGTCGGACCCTACTCATAAAATAAGGTTTGGACAAGTTTCAAGGTAATTTTTAATTATTATAATAGTCTTTTATCCTTGAATTACCCTATTTACCTTTAAACGCAGTAAATAAAAATTACCGTAGTTACTATTTATAATATAAAAAAATAAAATTAACCTATTAACATAATTTGGACCCATTTATTACAAATATGGAATCCATTTTTCAAAATTCAAATCACCAAAGTTGCAGTAATTAATTTAAAATTAATCCCATTATTAAGCGAATAGGTTTTAAATGTTAAAACATTGTCAACGATTGAATTGATTTAACCAATGAATTCAATGTAAAATCAATGATAATGACATAAATTATATTAAATGGTAAAAATATATTCTATTTATACTTTAAAACCATTCAGTATTATAATATAACCATATAAATTATTACGATGAAAAAAGTTGTTTTTAATTAAAATATAGCTTGTTTTTACTATTCATTAAAATATGAAAGTTATCAGAATAATATGAAAATTTTATCAAAAGTAAATTTTTATATCCTGATTGCAAAGAAGAATTATATTTTGTCAAATTGAACTTATAAACATGTCAAAAACTAGATTTAATGTGGGTGCACCATCAAAAGGCGGCAAAACTGCATTTTTTGAAAAATAATTATTTTACCCGAAAAATTTATTTTGTTCTTATACCATGTTCTATGAAATGAGTAAGATGAAATAATAATGTTATAACATTTAAAATTTAGTTAATACTATTCATAAAATCTAGTTCATAATAATATTATAACCATATATCATTGTTTAGTGATACCTGATATTGCGTACAACACATGCTATCGAGGAATGTCGCGATTGCGTGTAATTCAAGAAAAGTTAGGGTTGCGTGTAGTGCAAGACTCCATTTTTGTTGCATATAACAGAATCCAGACATATTTTATTTATACATTGAATAGATATATATATATATATATACACTCAATGTTGCGTAGAATAATTTCTATCAAATGAACATGAAATTGTGTGTAACACAAGACAAGAATAGCGTTGCGTATACTGCAAGCTAATACGGTGTTGCGTGTAGCACAAGATAATCTTAGTGTATCGTACAATCGAAGATATTAATGAAATTAAAAAAGATTATATCTTATAAAATCTCGGGTTGTTACATTTTACCCCCCTTAAAATTAATTTCAACCTCAAAATTCGTCGGGGTTATTAATCGTTTACTATTCATAGAAACCCACATCGTATAAAGGAATACTAAAACTTAATTTTAAAAACTAAATTATGAAATGTAACGATTACCCAAAGTAACTAATCAGTGGGTTTCCATATAGGAGAACATAGGTTAAAATATGGATATGGAAGAAACATCAAACCATCAAATTCTGATGGAGAGTGGTAGAGAACATGGCTATAAAAAAGCCAACAATCACAAAGCCATAAATTTGTGATGATCTAAGGTACCATCTGATTCTTCGGATATAAGAGCACTTGGACAACATTTTTGGTTTTCAATATCATTTCCCTAAAGTTGATGAATTAAAAGAAATACTTACATGATTTTCATACAATCTCACTATTTTTCGTGAATTGAACAATTTCCACTTCATCTCTTAAAGAAATGAAGTTGAGTTTGTTATTCGTGAAGAGTTAGCAGATCATGTGATAGAATGATGGGTCATTCCATCTATTTCAAACAAAACTTTAGCAAAAGTTATAAGTCCATCTTGTGGTGAGATTAATCGTATATGGTTCCAAAAATGGACTTATACTTTATTTATCATACCGCTTAATAAAATAAAACTACTTTCCACTAACTAGGGACTTCCTATAGGCCATTGGTATGCGATAAAGGCCAGTCGCACTTCAGTTGTGGGTTCGATTCCCACAGCCTTATCCGATGCGATGGGCTGTCGCCCGTCCTGTAGGTTGTCCTTTTTCTAAAACTACATTACTATAATATTACATCAATAATATAAAAAAAATTATCCTTAAACAATACTAACTTATGTCCAACAAAATCCATTCCAATATTTAGGATTATCTAAAATACTTCGGTCCAATCTCATAGTATAAAGAAAATTATTACTTGAAATGTTACATAACAATCACGTGAATGCCATCATTTATCCCCCGTTTATCATAAGATATATCTTTTTCATCAAATTAAAAACATGTGAATACCTTAATCATGTATTATCTTGAAGAATGAATACCAATTTAACCTTAGTGAAAACATGAATGCAGTTAAAAGTTAACACTTTCCACATACCAAAATCCTAAAAATTCTATATACTCAAACCATGACATCACTTAGTCTTTATATCAATCTTGAGCTCATGAATATAATCAAACATCTCATTTTCTTCTTATCCCTTCATTATGAGCATATCATCTGCTTTCCAAAATATTTGAATCACATTTCATGGTTACCGGTACCATATAATTATCGAAAATCAAAATAAACCATTATATAGATATTCCAATGTCTCACAATACTATACATGAGATTCAAAACATTATTTTGGAATCCTTTTATATAAACACATAATCATTCCATCACATCATTGTCATACTCAACATTGCTTATAGTGATCGCATGTGACTTCCCTTTGTCCTTTTCCTTAAGAGGTTGCTCACGTTGATCATCATTAATCATTTGATTAGGGCATTGATTAGCATAATGCCCCATTTCCTTGTACTTGAAGCATTGAAGTGTTGGTGGAGCGTTCTCGGAAGTCTTTTCTCTATTCACATCATTTGAAACCGTTTTCCCATTACTTCGGAACTCAGCTACTTGATGACGTTCTTTTCCACACATGAAACATTTTCTAGTGCCTTTTAGACAATCTCCACCATGCTTCTTTCCACACTTTGAGCATAAATAAACATTCACCGACTTTTCACCATTGTTCTGAGAGTTTTCATTGAACTCCATCTTTCTTTTCTTGTCAAAACCATGAGATGGATGCATAACACCAACTTCCAGTTCTACCGTGATAGTAGAACGAAAAATTTCTTCATAGATACTGATGTCTCTTATAGCTAATTCCCTTCGAAGACTTGGTTTTAAGCCACTGAAAAATTGTACAACTTTACTTTCAGGTTAGATGATAATGCTAGATGCATACCTTGAATGTCTTGTAAAATTCTCTTCATATATACCAACAGATTCATCATCCTTCTACTTAAGCTCAAGAAACTCCTTTTCCATCTTTGTTCGAAGAATACGAGGGAAGTACTTACTGAAAAACAAGTTCTTGAACTCGTCCCATTCCATGGACTCAATTTCATCTCTTTGCCTCGTATTCTTGATAAGATTCCACCATTGATCAGCATCACTTTCCAAACGATATACTGCTAAGATGAATTTATCATGATCAGAACATTGTAGAACTGAAAATATCTTTTCAATATTACTGATCCATTGTTCAGCCACTAAGGGATCAGAAGACCCGCTGAATGAAGGTGGACGATGCCTCATGAAGGATTCAGCAGAACGTTGCTCCTTTCTCTGCTCATTTGGAAGTCCAGAATGATTCATATCTTGTGTAAGTTTAGAAATAATATTGTGCACTCCATCTCCCATGACATTGGTTTGGTCTGGAGGACAATCATTTCATTGTCCATTACATTGACAACACGGTTCCTTCGGGTTCCAGCCATCGTCTAAAACCCAAAAATAATAGTGTGAGAAGAAAATACCATGAAAAGGAAAACAACATAATAAAGGGGGAGTACCTTCAATATCTAACATCTTAGGTTTAATTCCATGAACGTTACCATAGTTCTAGGACTATATCCTATATGTATACTTTTCCTTAGGGAAATACCTAAATATACCATAGAAATATCTCTAGGTATCTCACTAACGTTTTCGCATCCTAGTTTCCAGAGGTTGACTGAACCTTTCCTCTGATACCAACTGTATAGACCCGAAGCTTGACGTACATGGAAAACACATTACTTTTTCAGAATACTAAATACATAAAAAATTTCAAAACTCAAGGACCGTAATAGTTTAGTGTCTTTGGAAACATGTAACGTTATCTTCTAATCATGGTGAAAGATCTTCAACATCTCCCATAAAGATTTTCCCCTTATGTTTTCTCACCTAAAACTTTTCTCTATATCCTGGGGAAAAGAAAACATATAAAGGGTGATCTAAAATGCTCAGTAAGGGTAAGCATGGGTAAAATAAAACAAACCATATACATTTGAACTTAAAAACATGAACACAATCTTTAAACATCAAGATCTTGAGCAATGAAATAAAACATGGAAATACGTAAGGAATAGATCATAAAGAAACATTAATCCTGATATAATAGCATGTGAATAAAATGTGTAACTGTGGAAAAACATTATGATTTCTATAGTAGCCAAGGCATTGCTTACATGACCATCTTAGTGGACAAAGTCCCTTTCTGAATCGAGTTCAGTCCTCCTTCCAGTCCTATATTACTGAACCAGATTAACTTACCATTCCGGTCAGGTCTATATCATGAGATATAAATATTTACCCAATGTATTGGATGGAGATATAGGCCACACCTATCTCATAATGTAATCATTCTTACTTGTTCCACAAAATAAACTTGAATCATTCATCATAACCCAAAGAATAAAATGGGTTTTATAAACATCATCCCATCATCACATAATCCATTTAAAATAAATCGATATCCTTTCATAATAAGAAAACTCAAACCATGTAAATCATAGAGACATTATACTTGAAACATACACATATGAAATAATGTCATCTTATATGAAAAATGGTATTGATAAAACATTTGAAATGAATTCTTGAGGAAAATATAATTTCTTCTTCAAAATCATTTTCTTTTCAAAAAATGCCATGAAATTTTAAAATAATAAGATTTTATTTAAAATAGTAATTAAATATTTTGGTGGAAGATTAATGAAAATAAGGCTTTATGAAACCGTAAAAATCCTTTCATGCCGTATACGTTAAAAAAACATTCTTCTCATACATTTGTCGGAAAACTCAACAAAAGTACCTTGTAACGTAATCAAAAGAAAGATTCCTTACATAACATGTAGTAAAAGTCAAAAATGGGTAAAAAGGACTTTAAACATACATGAAAAAACTTTTATAAAAAATGTACTTGGATGATATAAATAACCCCAATAAATAATTACGAATAAGCATTCTCAGATAAAAATGAGATTTGCAAAATTATCCCTTACCTTAGGTCTGATATGCTTTGTATGTATCCAAACCTCCTGTATAATGATTGAAATAAAAACATTGACTTATTAAAGAATCATAATAATTGTTATGATGCCATATATGGTTCACTTATGACTTTATATTACACCTTCTTTTGTAAATTAATGTTAAAGTAGCGTTTTGGGTAAAATCATCTTATTTATCGTACGTGTTTGGACTTATTGTTCTTGATGTTCTTATTACTTATATAATGATTTAATTACATAAAAAATGTAAATCATGATTTATATATCATATATATTCATTATATATCCAGTATATACAAGCATTTATAATAGTACATAACATATGGAGGTAAGAAATGAAACACACCGTTCATGGAGACGGTAAGACGTACGTACGCATGAACGCTACTTTCATTTCTATTTATTATTTTAATGGAATTAAAACAAAATTATACATAGGTATATTATAATTCCAGTATAATATCATATATAATATCATTAGATACATCCTGTATACATCCAACATAAGGTATTAACGAATCACATCACTTTGAGGGGGCGGTAGTCCACACTTCCTCAAATGAGATTATTGTATTTACCGACTATGAAAACTGTAAAGGATTGATATAATTGGAAATTAAAGAAGAATAAGTAAATCATAAAAATAATATATATTATATATAAATAAATTGACATCATAATGGCCACCATGAGAGGCGGTAGGAGAAAATCGAACAATCATCATTTCATGAGGCGTTAGTTTTCCATCACAGAAACATTATGTTCTTCATCCATTAGATAGAGGTGTGTGTAAGTGTAGTTTGAATACTTCTCATAAAAACATCCTAGTATATTTAGGATATTTTTGTTGTTACAAATTAAAGTATTAAAAAGAGTTTAGGGGTTGGATAAGTAGAATAAAAGAAAACAACTTAAGAGAAAGTGTTACCTTTAATTTTGGTAATTTCCTTTGGTTTGAACCAAAAGCACTTATTGGAGAGTCTTCTGCCTAATGTAAGGCTTCATGAGGGAGTAGAGGGATGTAGGGAGCTTATTTGGACAGAGTTGGGATGAGCCAAAAGGCTTTAGAGGTGTTAGGAATTTCATAGAAGTTGTCTCCTTTTATAAGGGAGAGGAGGGGCTCTTTAGGAAAGTGTGAAAACATTATTTTATTATAAACATACCTTCTATTTAAAGAGGTCCAAAACAAATTAATGTAGAAGATAAGATGACTAATATTAGAAATAAAATCATCCAATTGGAATTGGACAGGTTTTGGATGATATTTTAATCATTATAATCTTATTTATTTAAATCAATTATTAATGAGGTAAACACTACAACATTATTGTGTCATAAATAATTTAATTCATTTGATGTCTAAAAATTATGAAAAAAATACCATGATGTAGGGAATCTTATTATCATTACAAATAAAATTTATAGTCGAAAATATATCTTATATAACCACTTATAAAAATTAATTACTAAAAGATTTTTCTTAAAGTCAATTTTGTCTTTACATTAAATTAATTAATCCAAGTTGTTATTTTCACTACCAGGTGGCTCATTGGGGTCCCAAAATCGTCACAAGGATACCCATGGTCGTCCACTACTCATCCAATATGGTTAGGACAAGTTTAAAGGTAATTTTGAATTATTATAATATTCTTTTAACCATGAATTACCATATTTACATTTAACCGCAGTAAATAAAAATTACCGTAGTTACGATTCATAATATAAAAGAAATTAAAGTAACCTATTAACATAATTTAGAACCACTGATTCCAAATATGGAATCCATTTTTCAAAATTCAAAACACAGAACTTTCAGTAAATAATTTAAAATTAATCCCGTTGTTAAGGGAATCAGTTTTAAAAGTTAAAAATTGCCGAAGATTGAATTGATTTAACCTATGAATTCAATGTAAAATCAATTATAATGACATAAATTATATTAAATGGTAAAAATATATTCTATTTATACTTTAAAACCATTAAATATTATAATTTAACCATATAAATTATTAAGATGAAAAATGTTGTTTTTAATTAAAATATATCGTGTTTTTACTATTCATTAAAATATGAAAGTTATCATAATAATATGAAAATTTTATCCAGCATAACTTTTTATATCCTGATTCCAAAGAAGAATTTTATTTTGTAAAATTGAACTTATAAACATGTAAAAAACTAGATTTAATGTGGGTGATCCATCAAAAGGTAGCAAAATTGCATTTTTTTTAAAAAAATTTATTTTACCCGAAAAATTTATTTTTTTCTTATAACATGTTCTAGAAAATGTGTAAGATGAAATAATAATGTTATAACATTCAAGATTTAGTTAATAATATTCATAACGGCTAGTTCATAATAATATTATAACCATATATCATTGAATATTGAAACCTGATATTGCGTACAACACATGCTATCGAGGAAAGTCGCGATTGCGTGTAATTTAAGCCAAGTTAGGGTTGTGTGTAGTGCAAGAATCCATTATTGTTGCGTATAACAGAATCCAACCATATTTTATTTATACATTGAATATATATATATATACACTCAATGTTGCGTAGAATAACTTATATCAAACGAACTTGAAATTGTGTGTAACACGTGCCAAGAATAGTGTTGCATATACTGCAAGCTAATACAGTGTTGCATGTAGCGCAAGATAATATTAGTGTATCATACAACAGAAGATATGAATGAAGTTAAAAAAGAATGTATCTTATAAAATCTCGGATTGTTACAATGACAAAGTGATATAATGGTTTTAGTATATAGTATTTTTGGGATTTTGGTATGTGGAAAGAGTTAAATTTTGATAGCATTCCTATTCTCACTAAGGTTATATGGTAAAACATGATTCAAAAGAAACATTATTAAGGTAATCACATGTTTGGAATGTGACCAACTAGATATATCTTTTGATATATGAGGGTTAAATTATGGTATTCACGTTCTTGTTATATAACCTTTTAATAATCATTATCTTTATACTACGTGTTTGAAAAAAAGTATTTTGGATAAGTCTTAAGGTTGGAATGGATTAATTTGAACATCATATAGTATTGCTTAAGTCTAGAACTTTTTTTCAATTTTATTTCTGGAATGTTATTATATTGTAGTTATAGAAAACAGACAACCTGTAGGACGAGCGACACACTATCATGTCGGACAAGGTTGCGGGAATCGAGCCCACAACCGAAGTGCAACAAGCCTTTATCACCTACCATTGTCCTATAGGAAGTCCCTAGTTGAGAAATTATTATTAATTTATTAAGAGGTATGATAGATGAAGTGTAAGTCCATTTTTGGAACCATATACGAATAATCTCACCATAAGATGGACTTATGTATATAACATTTTCTAACGTTATGGTTGAGACTGAAGGAATGATCTATCATTCTATCACACGATCTACTAACACTTCATGAAAGATAAACTGAACTTCATTTCTATAAGAGATGAAGTGAAAATTGATCAAGGCACAAACAACAATGACATTGTACCAAAACCAAGTAAGTATTTTGTTTAATTCTTGAACATTAGGGAAATGATCTTGAAAACCAAAAATGTTTTCATAATATACTCATATCTGATGAATCAGATGGTACCTTAGATCACAAAAAATTTATGGTTTTGTGATTGTTGGATTTTTCATATCCATGTTCTCTACCACTCTTCATCAAGACACGATGGTTAGATTTCTCTTCAATATCCATATTTTCACCTATGTTCTTCTATGTGGAATCCTAGTGATGAGTTAATTTGGGTAACCTTTACGTTTCATACATTAGTTTCTAATATTAATTTTTAGTATTACTTTTTATGATTTAGGTTTCCATGAATGAAACATTCAAGTAGTAAACCAATTATAACCCCGACGAATTTCAAGGGAGAAATTCATTTTAAGGGGGTAGAATGTAAAACCCTGAGATTTTATGAGAAATATTATATTTTTTAATTTCTTTGATATCATGTGTTGTACGCTACACCAATATTATCTTGTGCTATCTGCAACACTGTACTAGCTTGTAGTATACGCAACACTATTCTTGAAATATTATATAAATTAGCCATTATGAATAGTAATACCAAATTTTTGAAATTTTATAAATTTTATATTTCAAAATGGACTTCATTTTTCAATTCGTAATATCGAAATTAGCATAGGATGAATTTTTGGTATTTTTCTGAAAACATTCATTTTTTTATGAATAGTGAAAACACTGAATTATTGGTTAAACCCGACTTTTTATTTAAATAATAATTTATTTTATTTAAATTTATTGTAGGACAAAATAGATACATAATACCTATATACATTCAATGTAATTCATTGGAGTCATTTATAATAATTTTAGATACATAAAAATATTATTGAACTTTTTACCGTCTTTAACCCACCTCTTAAGAGCATTTTCAAAATTTACATAAAAAATAAATTTACTATTTATGTGATTTTAATTTCAATAATCTGAGGGACACAGTTGATATCAATATGTAAAATGTGGTTCAATGAGAGAAAATAATTTTTGGTGAATAGTAACTTTTAACTTTTATTTACCACAGTTAAATGTAAATAGGGTAATTAATGGTAAAAAAGGTATTATTATTACCCTGACACATGTAATAATTATATTGGATAAGTGTAATTATACCAAAACCAACCTTAGGAATAAAATATTACCCTTTAGGTCCACTTTGATTACATTAGGAAATTTATTATTATTTTATTTAAAGTAGAGTTAAAAATGATAAAATCAAAGTTTAACAACTAAAACATTTTTAATATATGGTTATACATAAAATAAAATAGACTATAAATATTCATTAGAAAGATAATATTCTTTCCTACATAATAGTATTATATTTATAATTTTTATAAATTAAATTATTTAATTTATTTATGACACAATGATGATGAAGTTATTACCATATTAATGAAATATTAACATAATTGATATTATAAATACCCAAATAAATGTAATTTGAGACTTTTTATGAATTACACTTATTTTAAAGGATAATATATCATATTAGAGTTTGTTTTATGAAATTTTTTTGAATTAAAAATGCTGTTATAAATTTAGAAAAAACAAAATACTAAATAGTGTCAAAATTGACATAAAAGAGTTTTTAATGAAATATTATATTATTAATTGATATAATGGTCCAAAAAATCTATTGTTCGGCCATAAAACTTATATAATAATATATATGACAATAAAAAACTAATTGGGGTTCTATTGTTAGTTTATAGTATGTTTATTGACTATATATTGTAAGAATACAAGAAGACATGGTAAAAGTAAAATTATATAACTTAGAGTTAAATCTAAATGATAAGGTAAAAATGGTAACATAAACTTTGTCTAAAACCTATTTTTTAAGAGGATTTATACCCATACCCACACTACCCTTTATATAAGTCTCTTTTTATCCACTATAAATGGAATATGAATTTATTATAAAATAATATTTTAAGTTTTTCCTAAGGTGCCCCTCACCTCTCTTATAAAAGGGCACACCACCTTCTCTCTAAGTCAAACATCCAATGCTGTTTGGCTCGGCCAAACCCTACCAAAATACTCTTTCAACTATCCTCCATTCATCCTTTAGGCCTTAGTTTATTCAAAAATCCATCCTAAGGATCCCTTTTGATCAAATCAAAAGGAAGAACCCAAAGAAGAGAAAAATATCTCACCACTTATTTCAAGTTCCTTTCTTCTTTCACTGCCTCCTTCTTTGTTGATTCCATTATAAAATACTAAATAATGTATCTTCTATATACTATGATGTTTTTATAAAAATTTTACAACCATATTAGTTATTTTATTCATCCTATGAATGAAAAAGTCACCACACGTGAATATGTACGGCTTACCGTGTCCATGTTGTGGTGTAGTTTGTTATTCAAACATTTCATCATTTTGATGGGTATAATAATGAGTATAAATGATATACATAATAAATATAACATTTTTATGATTCTTTATATATGATATACATTAAATTTTATACGATTTTAAAATCAAAAAAAATAAAATTGTCTCTCGTGCATACGTACGGACTACCGTCTCCACGAATGCGATGAGATTCATTCTCCATGATAACCATTCAAGTGTGATTATATAGTTTATATAATAAATAATCAGGAATTATATGAAATAATAATGATACTGGATATATTTACATATACATTTAATTTACTTAATTCCATTCAATTTCATAGGTAATGGAAAACAACGTTTATGCGTACGTACGACCTACCATCTCCATGAATGGTGTATTTAATTTCCATTTATCGATCTATCATATATTTTTTTATACTGAATATATATTATATATAAATCATGTTTTACATTATGGAATTAAGTAAATCCGTATATAAGTAATAATATCATGAACAACAAGTTGAAACACATACGATTAATGAAACGATTTTACCCAAAACGATACTTTAACATGGAATTTATAAAAGAACAGGTAATATAATTTCACCAGTGAATCATATATGATATCATAAACATTATTATGGTTCTTTTAAAAGTTAATAATATTTTTAAACCCACTATATAGGAGTTTCAGACACATATGAAAGAAATTGGACCTAGGTTAAGGGAAAATTTTGCAAATCTTATTTTTATCTGAGATTGCTTATACGTAAGTATTTACTGGGGTTATATTTTTCATCCATGTCCATGTTTTCTAAAACTATTTTAATAAAATTTTTACTATTCTTCCATGTATTTTTAAAGTTATTTTATCATTTTTTGTCTTTTTACAACATTTTATAAAAGGTATCTTTCCTTTGGTTACCATATAAGGTATTTTTTGACTTTTCTCGAAAAAGTACGAGAAGAATGTTATTTTAACTTATATCTTATGAAAATATTTTTACGGTTTCATAATTCCTAATTTTTATATAGATTTATCTACAATATTTCATGGTTATTTTCAATAAAATCCTTTTCTTTTAAAATTTTGTGGCATTTTTTGAAAAGAAAATGATTCTGAAGAAGAAATGATATTTTTCTCAATAATTCATTTCAAGTGTTTTATAAAAAAATATTTTCCATCTAAGATGACATTATTTATCATGTTTACGTTTCAAGTATAATGTCTCTATTATTTTTATGGTTTGATTTATATTAATATGAAATATTATCCATTTGTTTTATATGGAATATGTCACAATGGTATGATGTTTATGAAACCCATTTTATTCTTTGGGTTATGATGAATGATTTATGTTTATTTTGTGGAACAAGTAAGAATGATTTCATTATGAAATGGGTGGAACCTATATCTCCCTCCAATTCATTGGGTAATGATTTATATCTCATTAGATAGACATGTCTAGAATGCCATGTTAATCTGGTTCAGTGATACAGGACATGAACGAGGAGTGAGCTCGATTCAGTAAGGGACTTTGTCGACTATGATGGTCTTGGAAGAAAAGCCTCGGCTACTATGGAAATAATATAATGTGCTTAATGGTTTTCCAAAATTAAATGTTTTATTCCCATGATATTTTATAATTATTAATGTTGCTTTATGATCTATGCCTTATATACTGCCAAGAATTATGTCATCGATTATGTTCATATTTTTATGTCAAATGTTTATAGATTTTTTTATGTTCTCCATGTTTACCCTTTATTGAGAATTAGAGCCCACCATTTTTATGTTTTCATTTCCCCAGGATATAAATAAAGGTTTTAGGTAATAAATCCAAAGGGGAAGATCTTTATAGGATATGTTGGAGATCTGTCACCATGGTTAGAGGATTATGTTCTGAGTTTCCAAAGACACTAAACTAATACGGTCTTTGGGTGTCTGTTTTTGTAATGTTTTAAGTATTCCGAAAAATAAATGTAATTTCTATGTATGTCAATCTTGGGTCTCTACAAAAATCCTAGTAAAAGGATGAACAAGGGACATGATTCAATATAACATGGGAGAGAATAATACTCATCAACATAAGATAATCATAGTATCATAATTAATATAAATATGGAAAGATTTTATAATTGTTTGGAATGTGTAAAATCATAAAAACTAAATGTCATTCCATAGTGGTAAATACCACATGTTTCTTTAGAAAAATCCTGCATAATGTTCACACATAACATATGTGCTGAAATCATAACATCATCTTCTTGAATAAATCTATTATAATGTTCACACTTAATGAACATTATTTGATGAGATATAATACATTATAAAATGAATTATAGAACAATATGATTTCCGACTCACCCTTGATATCATAATATTTACATTGTTATGCATCTATATAAAATGTATAAAAATCATAGTCTTCAAATATCCCATGGAATAGAATATAACTCATAATAATTTCATATATCATACATTTATGAATAAAAATTTGGGTTCACAAATGAAAAATGGACATCATACATTAGGAATAAATATCATATTTCATGGATATGAAACGGCACAAGAGTAGTTAATGATTTTTTTTATGGTAAATTCTTTTTGGATAATGAATATTTTCAGACTAAAAATAATAGTGGAAAAATTTATATCCATAAAAAGTGAGTTTAATGAAGAGATAATTGATTTAAGAATATTTTTATGAATATAAAGAATGAAAATTATTTGAATGAAGTATATCCCAATAAAAATGAGTATGGTACATGAATCCACTTACCAGAAATCCGTATTTATTTCATTTCATTCCCACCTCTTGAGTTATAAAAAAGGATTATTAAAACATATTTATATAATTGGTTTTTTAAAATTTTTGCCTATTTTTCAATTATAATTATTGGAATCTAATTTATAACACTCTTTGTGAAATGTTAATTGTTTTTTATATCATTTTTTCATTAATATTATCATTTTTTGTTGTCTCTATTTTTAGTGGTAATTATAATTGAGTATAATATATTATATAAGATTATAATAAATGTAACTATATCATTATATATTATACAAAAATAATAAAACAAACACATGATGACGATTATATTTTTTGACATGGAAATGTCTATGTATGTAGTTAACAGACATTGGACTAGACATTGTCTAGAGAGAGTGTAAGAGAAGTTTGAAATTTTAATATATGATAAATATTATATATAAATTAGGTAAAATTAATTAATATAATTTCATTTTAATTCATAATTAATATTATAATTTTTCTGAAAGGGGTGGAAAAATAGGTAAGAAGAAAATATGAAAATAATCGAATCTTACTTAATCATCAGTTTAGCTTCTCTGGTATGTCACTAAAACACCGTTGATGCTTAGAGTTGGATTATTGAAAAACATACCATGGTCTTGTAAGGGGAGCATTATGGTTCAATTTATTAAAAAGTTTTATTTTTAAAGAGATGAATTTGTGTTTTTACAAGGGGAGGGTGATGGGTTATTTATACGAAAGGAGAGCGGTATTTTCATAATACAATATTAAATATAATAATATATTAAAAGTAAATAAATTAATATTTTTTTTTGAAAAAAATCATTTAAAAATATTTTATAATTTTTATATGAATTATAAAATCTTTAAAATTTTAATTAATTACTTTATTAAAATCAGAAGTGGAAAAAAAGAAAAATTATTATTTTATAGAATCAATTTTGACTTTTGGTTTTTGAAATTGTTTTTTTGTTATGCAAATTTAGTTTAATATATTTTTATTACTAATTTATGAAATTAAATATTTCATTTATGAAACTCATGTTCTAAAAATGAATTTGTTATTATAATATCACGAATGCCATAATTTATGAGACTCTGTATAAGGACCCGACCTTATTAAGTTACATAATCTTGAATGTAGTCAGGAAATCACATCCTTTTATATTGATGATATTTTCAAGTTTAGATAATTATATAAGGGTTACATAATACATTTATGAAATTACACATTAATAGAGACTGGATTCCTTAAAAACTGTATTCATTTCCTTCAAAATATTAAACATTCAAACAAAACATTATTTCTTTGAAAAATCATCATAAAATTTAACATGGCTTACTGATTAGTATTACACTTCCTAATACATTTTTTAAATAATATAAAAGTTGTTATAAGAATAAGATGATCACTATGGGATATAAAAACAAGGAATGGACACACTAGTCCTTGAATACATGTAACATATGAAATCATTTTTAAAAAGACATAATTATCACCCATTTAAACTTACATTGTGAAACATGATATTACCATGATATTTACACCAAACATATAAAACATAAATAGAACCATACATGTATCTTATGGAATTACATAAATATTATTATATCCCTCCTAGCTGCCTTATAATTTTTTACCCTCACGGAAACCTTACAATGTAATCGTCACAACTACCTTTTTGTGTAACCATCACAGTTTCACTTGGAGTAACCATTCGACTAACCTCCAAAATACACATACCTAGTGAATTAAAAGTATATATTGGTACCACCGTTCACCATAAAAATTTCCCAAAATCCAAAACAAAATCATCTAATACATTTACTAAAAACATTTACAGCGAATTTTGTAAAACTAGAAGATTAAAAGAGGATTTTATAATAAAATCACTTACAAATAACATATAATTAATATGAGAATCAATTAAATGAAATTAAATTTTGTATAAAATGTAAATAAAAAACATTCAACTTAATATTGACAAAAATTAACCACTCAAAAAATGTTATTACCACATTAATAATGGAGTACAAGTTTAACACAAATAATGGAAATATGGATAACAATTCCCTTACCTCAGTTCTGTCTTAATTATACATTGTTTAAACCTATTGTTTAACGGTTAAAAAATTTATTAATATATTGAAGAAACATATTATTTTTGATATTAAATTATATTATAGTTCCACATCATCATTTCACCTTTTAATTATCATTATTTTGGTCGATCCATTGTTTTTGGAGTGTTTATTACATGATTTCCTTGGTTATTTTTAATTGATTTTCCTATCATAAGGAAATATATTGTGAGAAGTAGAATGAAATAGTATTAATATATTCCCAAAATATATAATTATACCATAAATATTTTTTTACATATATGATGATGAAAATTTTAATAAATAATTAATTATATTTGTTAGATCATTTTTTGCGGTTCGTCGATAATCATGAACTTGTTTCATTATATAATTTAATGTTATGAGAAAAAGATAATTCTAGAACATAAAATGGGTTAAAGCATACACTTTAAATTCCTTTTAAACCATTAAAATGGATTTATGATAAGATTTTTGTGGTTGTAATGGAAATTGAAAACACATCATCCAATATTTTTGTAAATTATCACATCATGAATGGGGATTTTATTTGTAGAGTAAGAGGGAGAGAAAAGGATAAAATATGATGATTCCATTACATGATCTTGATAAAATACAAAATAAATATGATTTTGGAGATTTCAGAAGTCATGGAAAAGAGTAGGGGAAGATATTATAAAAAATAAAGGAATTGAAAGGAAAACACATGAAAAATAAAATGAATTCATACTCATGATCTCTTCTATTTATGATCCTCTTTAAGGCCATTGGTTTTGGCCTTCTGGAGATACCAGAAGGTCTTAGACATGAATAAGATCCTTAGGAATATGATTATGTAGAAATTATACAATAATAAAGGATTGAGAGGTTTGAGAGGATGATGGGAATGATGGTGGTATTTATAGTGGAGGAGAAGAGGGATATAACATTATTTTATTCCATAGTTTAATATTTTTCCTAACAATTATGAATAATAATGATTCAAGAAACCCCAAATCATAATAAAATAATTTATGTTCGATCCATATGGGATTACATCATCAATGATGTTTAAAATAGTGTATTTAAATGATAGTTTTAATATACAGTATTTTACCGTATTTTACAATACATTAGAATTTCAAGAATTTCAAAAAAATCCCAAAAATCACCCTAAAATTTTTTTGACATGTAAAATTTAAAATTGTAATCCATTTCTTAGAAAATATTTTTTTAAATATTTTTAATTTGTGTTTTAAATTATGTCATAATATATTTAAAAATAACAATTTCAAATCTATAACTCATTTTTAAAAACCTAGAAAAATTATTCAACACCTAATTATCTTATATGCATAAGAAAATAAAATAAAATTAAAACATAATATTTATTAGGTTCATATTAATAATCATATTATAATTCATAGGGGTAGGTTATGATTCACAGAAAATCATGTTGGTTTAATGAGACACCAAATAACATACTAATCACAATCATAGATGACCATTATTTGAAATTCATACCATAGAAATGAAAAAATTATTTTTAAAGGCATTGTATAACTATTTAATTTAAAAAAGTTTCATTCATTTTCAATTTATATTTAAAATATTTGGGAGTTACATTATCCCCACCGTCTAAAAATTGTGTCCTCATAATTTTATTTAATTATTAAATAAGTGAGGGTACCTTTCCCTCATAACATTTGTAGACTCCCACGTTGGTTATTCAACCATGTGGTTTCTACCTGAAACATTTACCTAGTGTATTAGCTTATCCTGGAATACCTATTATATTCGATCAAGAAACTGAACTGGTTTCCCTTCCAATAAAAGGTTCTCTTCATGTTGATCATCCTATAGGCTCAAAATGTGAGATGAATCGTGCACACACATTCTCAAGCTTGAAACTGTAAAGATATTTTATACCTGAGATAAACTTGGGGGGAAATCTACTTAGTAGGAGAATAATACAAATTTCTCTACAATTTCCTAATTCCAATGAACTGTGGGCTTCACATCCCATTCATACCAAAACACATAACACATTTCCATGGTGAGATTCCAAGAAAAACAAGATCAGTTGCCTAAAAAAAATTCATTCCTCCTATTGTCTACAAATATTTTCTTCATACTATAAGCATGTTGGACTCCACATGTATTAATCATGTTTTAATGATCAAAAATCTTATTCAACCTATTTAACTCATATAAATTATATCCAATAATGTGTATTTATGTTTACCATTTTCTCATGCTTTAAGAAGATCCATGAAGGATCTTAATTGATCTATATTCTATTTACCTACATTATAATATCTCTGATCTACTCTCGTAATACCTTATTTGAAAAATACTTATGTCTAATCCTTTCCATTATCATCATTATCTAAGTCTGGACAAAGTTAATTTGAAAAGACTAAGACACTGTGTTTCTGTCAATGCCAATGTATTTCAAACACCTTGAAGCAGACACCGTGAAGTAGACACCGTGATTCCAGACACTGTGAAGTAGACACTGTGAAGTATACATTATGAATCCAGACACCATGAACAAGACACCATGACCATGAGACACCATGACACTCACACCATGATCAATATAGACACCGTGTGAAGGAGACACCGTTTACAAGACTTACTGTTACATCGTTTCTTAAACTATTTTTTCATCTTTCAATTTAATTTCCAACATTCGTATTTTGGGCATTTAATGAAACTTCTATTAAATATTGTGGGTTTTTGGCATGTCAAGGAACCGTGACTCGTACTGGTAAAAGTTAATCAATATCATTGCCGGAGAAAATGAATAATAGGAATATTGAGCTACTGTAGAAAGATAAAGAGATAAGTATATGTAAGGAAGGATAAAAGATACCTACGAGACTCGTACAAAAAGATACACACATACATGAAGAGAAGAACAAATGAAGAACTCGAAGAACAATCATACACATCAGGAAAAGAAGTTAAAAGGGGAGGTTCAAGCGCTATAAGGAATATTCTCACATTCAAGTTGAACACCTATACTGGAAGTGAAGGAACAAAACCACGACACTCTGTTTTCTAGACAACTTCCAGAGACAGACCCAAAGCATCATCAACTTAAATCCAAAGGAGTTCAGAGCTGCATTGACATCACACATGAGAATTTGAAACTCATCTACATATTATTGATCTGCTGTTATCATTCTTTTCTTTACATTACAAGCAGTGTGTTCTTCTGTCTATTTGGACACACATTGACTCCTAAGATGAACTGTAGGATACTGAAATCCTCACATAAAAATAATTACCCCTTTTTGTATCCAACGTAGAAATGTGGTAGAGGTCTGAGGACCTGGACAGCTTCTCTGCTGTTTTTGTTACTTTCCCATATAGAACTATGGTAGAGGTCTGAGAACCCGGACAGTTTTAGTACTATTGCAAACCCCGATCCAGGGTGTGGATCAATGTTCTATATAAACTGTTTGAGAGGAATAAGTCTCAGCTTGAGACTGAACCTATTGTTTAAAACTAGTGTGCAGCTTATTTTAGTTTTGATTATTTTCAATATTCTGTTGCTAATTACTTTGAAATTTAAATCTATTTTAAAGTAAATCTGATAGTTGAACTAGCAAGTGTTTGTAATTATTTCTAGCTGGTAAGTTATTTTAAAAATCTAACTTAATATTAAGATTAAGTTAACTGAGAAATAATCAATCTTTGAGAAACTAATTAAACACTTACAATCATTATAAATTCCCTACAGTTTATCATTTTTATGAATTGGGGGATTTCAATATAAATATTTTAAATAGAAATTATTAATAAAAACTCAAATCACCCCCATCTTGAGTATCCACTCCGACAAACATTTGGTATTAGAGGTGTTGATAAAAGTTTATTAGAACACTCTATTTGTGAAAAATTTTCAACTGTTGTTTTAGTAATATCTTAAAGATCTCAAAATTTCTGTTAATTATAAATTTTTATATCTTTCTATATATTTTTAAAAAATAGTTATTACAGATAAGAGATTAGAAGGTGAAGCTACAAACATGCCACATTTCATTAAGGGTGTTAATTTTTTCCAATGGGAAATCAATATGAAAACTCACTTAGAAAGTATGGGATTTGACATTTGGACTGCTATAGAGACTCAGTGTATGATTACAAATAATGTTAGAACTACATGGGATGATCCTATGAAAGGTGCTTACAATAATAATTGTCATGAAATGAATGCCCTATATTTTGCATTAAGAGATGAATATTTCAATCAAATATTTGATTTTAAGACTACATATGAAATATGGGATACTCTGGATATGTCCAATGATGGAACAACCAATGTCAAGTAAATGAAGCTAAATACATACAATATTATGTATGATAATTTTAAAATGAAATATGATGAATCTATTTCTGATATGTATCTCAGGATTAATGAGATAGTTAATACAATGAGATCACTAGTATAAGATGTTCCAGCAAAAGAGAAAATCATGTGGATACTGAGATGCCTACCAGAAAGGTGGAGATGAACCTCTGTCTCTATATGAGAATCATGTTATATTGGCAAGCAAAATGTGAATGATTTGATTAGTAAGTTGATGATATATGAAGAAGACATAAAGGTAAACAAAGAGGAAGATGATGAAACTAAGAAGAAGTCAGTGGAATTTAAGTCTACTTCCTCAAAGACCAAGGATAATGGGAAAGTTCACATAACTATAGAAATCTCAACTAGTGAAAATTTTGACTCAGACAGTTATGAAGAGATGGATCATATATCCAGGAGATTCAAGAAGTTCTATAGAAAGAATAAATTTTTTAGAAAATCAAATTATAAGGGTATGTATGACCAGCATGTTAATTGGAAGATATATTGGAAGAATGGTGATAAAAATGATGAGGTAGTCTGTTAGGAATGTAAAAGGAAAGGACATGTTAAGGCATACTGTCCAAAATTGATGTTTAAGAAGAAATATGATTATAAGCGAAAAATATAGGAATACTATGAAGGATAAATGGAGTGGTTCAAAAGATAGATCGTGTGGATTTGATGCATTTAATTCTGAAGAAAAGAATCATGCCAACATGTGTTTCATGACTAAATCATTTGAGGTACTTTTTTCCCCTATGTTTAATGATTACTTTTCTAGGAATGAAAGTGATACAAATACTGATGATAAATTTCTAAAGATGAATTATTTGAATACTATAATATGTTAGAAGATACTTGTAATGAGCTAAAAGATAAGTAAAAATCATTAAAGAAATAATATTCCTTGACTAGTATGATTAAATCTGATCTTAGTAATGAAAAAGGAAAAGAATCCTCAATTGTTAAAGGAGAATACTGAAGTCAAATTGTCTAATGAGAAACATAGGAAATACTTAAAGAATATAAAAATGGAAATAACACTCTAACTCAAATACTTGGAATACAATTTGCATCAAATTATACTACTGGTTTAAGATACCAACCTAGAAAGAGATAGTTTGTTAAGAATAAATTTATTATAAAATCTGCACAGTATGATACTAGTTCATGTTCTGGCAGTTCTTATGCTTCATCTAGCTATTCAAATTCTTAAAGACCAAAAAAATATTTTTATCAACATCTTCCAAATCTGTTAATTATAGGAAACCTTTTAAAAAAAATTAGTGCCTAAAATTTTACTTTCTATCCATTCTAGACCCACGAAAATATGGGTACAAAAATTATTGTCTATCTAAATCTGTTTTGTTGGAAACATTCTTTTAATGTTCCTATATGATGATATGGTACATGGAATGTGGATTTTCAAGGCATATGATAGGATAATACTCATACTTTAAGATCTTAATCAATGTTGATGGAGGACATGTCACCTTTAGGGATAACTCAAAAGAAAAAATCATCATCTTATGGCAGATTGGTAACACTGATTCAATTTTAATATCTAAAGTACTATTTGTTGATGGATTAAAATATAATCTGTTATGTATTTCTCAATTTTGTGATGATGTTTTCAATGTAAAATTTTAAAATTATTCACGTGATGTTTTTAATTATAAAAATGTTTTGGTATTTACTGCATTAAGAAATGAAAATGTATATACTGTATATTTAAATTCTTTAGCTGACGAAAATGTTACATGTTTAAATGCTTTTCATAAAAAATATTGGCTATTATTCAAAAGGAAAGGGTACTGCAATGTGCACTCACTTAGAGAACTCACTAAAAATGGTTAAGTTAGAGACTTACCTAAACTAGAATTCCCAATTATCAAAGTGTGTAATCCTTGTCAAAAGGGAAAACAATATAATGTTTCCTTCAATTCAAAGAAAAAATTTTATACTTCTCAACCTCTTGATTTGGTTAAAATAAATTTGTTTGGAACATCAAGAGTTTCATGTCTAAATGGGAAGCACTATTTTTATGTTCTTTTAGATGATTTTTTATGTACACTTGGGTATAATTGCTTGCTCACAAGTGTGAAGATTGTTTTGATTTTATCAAATATTTTTAGTCTGTAGAAAACCATTGTGGACATAAGATCAAGACCTTAAAAAGTAATCATATTTGTAAGCTTAAAAATAAAAAATTTGAATCTCATTGCTCACACAGTGGCTATAGTTAGAACTTATATGCTCCAAGAACACCTCAACAGAATGGTGTAGTATAATGAAGAAATAGGACTCTTCAAGAGACTATTAGGACAATCCTCAATGAATATGATTTTCCAACTTACTTTTGGGATGAAGCTGTTAATAAATATTGTTACATTATCAATAGAGTCTTGATTAAACCAATTCATATAAAGACGCCTTATGATCTTTGGAACAATAGAAAGCCTATGGTTAATTACATTAGTGTTTTTGGTTGCAAAGTTATTTTCCTTAACTCTAATGATAATCTTGAGAAATTTTCATACAAAGGGATGAAGGAATTTTTCTAGGTTACTCAATCTCGAGTAAAGCCTATAGAGTATACAATATAAGAACCAAATGTGTGGAATAATCTGTACACATCAAATTTGATGAAACTGATCCACATGAACCTAAGACCCATTTTGAAAATTGTGAAGAAGATATGCCCATTCTAAACCTTAATGATAAAAACAATGAACTTGTTGTTAAGAAAAACGAGTTCTTGAAAATTTCCATAACTTGTTTCTGTAGAACCGAAACATGTAATTGAAACTGAAATTTCTATCCCTACCTTTTCTAGACAAACTAAAACCCTTAAAACCCATCCTTTTGATACAGTAGTCTGTTATTTAGATAGTGGGACACAAACTAGAGCTTCTCTGAGAAATCATGTTGAACATCAAGCTTTTTTTCACATATTGAACCAAAATATATCAATGATTCAATCAATGATGAAATTTGGGTGATGGATATGGATGAATAATTTAATCAATTTGAATGAAACAATTTTTGGGAATTAGTAGAAAGACCTATTAACACTTTGACCATAGGCAGAAAGTGGGTTTTTAGGAATAAAGTTGATGAAGATTGTAAAATAGTTGAGAACAAGGCTAGACTAGTTGTACAAGCCTATAGTGATGAAAAAGTAATTGACTATGAGGAGACCATTTCACCCATAGCTAGACTTGAAGCCATCATAATCATGCTTGCTTATGATGCACATTTTAATTTCAAACTATATCAAATTGTGGTTATGAGTGCATTCTTAAATGGGTATATAGCTGAGGATATTTTTGTTGAACAACACCCCGGATTTACAATCCCCCATTTTCCAATTCAAAATTTTAAACTTTAAAAAACCTTATATGTTTTGATGCAAGCTCCATGAGCTTGGTATGAAAGATTGTGTACTTTTCTTATTTCCAAATGTTTTACAAAAGGAATCACTAATCCTACCCTTTTTATAAAACGAATTCATAATGATGTTTTAGTTGTTAAAATCTATGTAGATGACATTATTTTCGGATCTTTGAAGAATTTTTTATGTGATGATATTTCTATAATGATGCAAAAATAATTTTAAGTGAGTTTAATAGGAGAACTCAAAATATTTTTTTGATTTTTAATTTTTTGAAAATGAAAATCTCATTATTTTAAGTCAAAGAAAATATAAAATTGATATTCTAAAATGTATTGTATGGGACATCACTAAACGTAGTGACACTCGCATTAGTACCACTTATAAAGTTGGATCTTGATGAAGATGGAAAATCTTTTGATCAAACCACTTATAGAGGAATGATTGGATGTTTACTCTACTTAATTGCTAGTCTTTCTAACATTATGTTTAGTGTGTGTATGTGTGCTTGTTTTCAAAAAAACCCTATGGAATCTAATTTAAATGTTGTAAAGAGAATTTTCAAATAACTCAACCATACATCCAATCTTGGATTGTTTTATCCTAAAGGACAATCATTTGAATTAGTTTATTATTATGCTGCTGACTTTGGTGGATGTAAGTTATATAGAAAGAAGAACCACTAGAACATGTCACCTTTTAGGCATGTCTCTAGTACCATGGTGTAGTAGGAAACAAAATTCAGTTGCATTATGTATTGCAGAAGTTGAATACATAGATATTGGAAACTGTTGTGCACAAATTTTGTTGATGAAACACACATTACTAGATTATGGATATCAATTTAGTCATCTACATATAAATTGTGACAACAAAAGTGCTATTAACATCTAAAAGAATCATGTTTCACATTCTAGGACAAAGCATAATTATGTAAGACATCACTTATTAAGAGATCATAATCAAATAGGTGATATCACTTTGGAATTATTTGGTACTGAATATCAACTAGATGATATATTCACAAGACCATTAAATTCTGAATGAATAGACTACATTATACATGAAATAGCCCTAATAAATTTCAAATAGATACCTTACTTGTTACTGTTTCATGTATTACTATTTGATATCTTAATATGTTATACATTACTGTTTCATGATTATGGTTTCTCACTTACTGTCTAATGATTAGTTTCTCACCGTAATGTTTTCTGTTTACGGTCTCACTGTTATTATTTTGTACTTATTCTCTAACATTTACTATCTCAACATAACACACCCTGAGACGTTCATTCACAGTCTCATCGTGAAGCTGCTTTACTCTCTCACTATAATGACCAATCAGGGTCTCATCTTAAAAATTCTTTATATTTTTCATTAATCCTGTATTGCGGTAATAATTATTTTAACCTTTTTTAATTTTCCCATGTTTCTATTTTTGCGACGTTTGGTGTTTCTAAATCTTAAAACAAATGCAGTATCACTTGATTCTTCACTCAAGTTTTGTTCTAATTACTCTTTTAGAACCCTTCTTCATCCCTGTAATCCTTTTCTCCCTCAAACCTTCAGTTAATGCCAAGAATGAAATGTCTGTCATCGTCAATACTTGAGAATCACAACTCGAAGTAGAAGAAGATTGCACTTAAGCTAACACCCAAAGGCCCATTAAATCCAAATCTGGTCAACCGAGTTATTGTACCAGAAAAAGAGATTTTCCCCAAATGGATTCTATCTAGTAAGTCTCTGGTATTGAGAGTGATAGAATAGGAATACTGGTTAGTGGCCCGTTTTACAAGTACGTTCAATTCTACTTTGATTTTGGTGATAGTTATATTGTAAAAAGTTGGGTCAATGGCCAGAGATGCACATTATCTTCGATGATATGGGCTGCATTCCTTAGGATACCTCATGAAGGAATGTTTTAGGATTTTTAGATAGGACCTCCACCTTCAAAAGATTTCTTTGATTTAGAAGAGTACTTGAAAACCAGAAATGGAATTGGAACCTAGAGGAGAGCCATTGCTGCTGAATTAAATGGAGAATCAAGGCTTATGTTCAAGTTTATCCAGAATATGGTTAGTCCCAAGAAATTTGATTTTTCTATTTTAAAATATCAGGATTTGTTTCTGTTTCCCCTTATGAAAGATGGTCATAAGATCAACCTGTGGAAGTATATCATACACCATATGTGTGAGTGGATAAAAATCACATCCAAGTCAACTTCTCTTATCTACTCTCAGCTAATCTCAGCCATTATTTTTGTGAAGGGTATGTTTGGACAAAATGAGGAAGTGATTATGGACTGTGAGTACTGTCTCTCAAAACCTACTATCAAAATAATGAAGATAAATATGAATGCTTGGAAAAAGGAATGGGTGGAAGACAATGATAGAATTTATGAGAAATTAAATCTGGTAGATTTTCTCTCAACAACAAAAGACATTTCTGATCCTGGTTTGGAACCAGATGATATTGTTGAATATCATTATGAAGAGGAAGAAGAGGATGAAGTGCCACCTAGGGAAGCTGTTATTATCAAGAAAGACAATACTAATATTCCTCATGTAGTTCTTGAAGAAGAAGTCCCTACTCCAAATGAAGTTGTTAATTTGGAAATTCAACCGATGGTTGAAACAGAATCAGTTGTCAAAAAATATAAAAAGCATGCCATGGAAGAACCTATAGTAGAAGAGCCTATAGTGGAAGAGCTACTTGTTTTGCAAGATGTCAATATTGAGGAACTCTCTGTGGAACAATATATTCCTGAAATCATACGTACAGCTGAAGGATGGATGGAGCTAGGTTTTCAGCTAGCTAGAAAGGAAATTAGTGGGGAACTTAGAGCTGAGTCTATGGAATTAGACCAAGATCCTATGCCTCTCAATCCTGAGAAGGAGGCATTAGTTGAGTGGGAGAAAACCCCAAATCACGAGTCTATTGAAGCCTCACATCCAACTGTGTAATGTCTTATAGAAACTCAGTATAAATTTCCCAGTTTCTATGATGTGGATGTCTCTATGTAAGTTACAGAAACTCGACGTGATATTTCCCCTCTATTTTAGATGAAATAAGTCTCCAATATTGCACCTGATAAAGAACATGAGCCTGCACTATTCCCTACTCTCGAACCCTTATCTGAACAGCAATCCTTTGTTAGTAAGGATGATCTGAAGGAATTTTGTGTTGACCTCTTTTCTGGAGTTGAGAATATCATGAATTCCAAACCTCATCCTGTGACAAATTTATGTTATACATATGCCTGACTATTTTTGGAGAATTATTTTTGGAAAATACAATCTAAGATGCTCAATGAGATTCAAGAAATATGAGTAGAAAAAAAGATTCTCAAAAATTAAGTGAACACCCTAGAATGTATGGTTGAAGACATGGAGAGAGATCTGCATTCGAGATCTAAGTCTGTTGCTCCTCATATAGAACCTATTGCTCCTAAAATCCCACAGGTTGGTTTGTCTCAGATTCAACCTTATCTACAATCTTTATAAGAAATTATCTCTGAAAGGAACAGAAAAATTGTGAAGGAAATGAATGAACTTGATTCCAATCTTAATAAAATTACTGATGAGTATATAGGGTGTCTTCAAATGTTTCTAAATAAACAAAAATCTTGGACCACTACTGTCAAAGAATCTGTTCATTCCCCTAAACCCTCAATGGATAGTGATCTTCTCAGAACTATAGTCAAAGAAGAACATCAAAATGAACTCAGTGGCTTCAATACAACTTCTTTATCTGAAGTGATGAAGAATAGTGATACAGTTCTTGACCTAGTACCAATCCACTCCAAAATTGCTAATGACTGTCAACATGATATTTCCATGAAAGTGGATTTCTAATTCAATAGAATCTTCTCCAAGACTGAAATGACAATTCATTTCAAGTACCGTGTAAAAAATATGAAGCTTCCTCCTGTGACTCATGCTTTAAAGACCCAAGTCCATAAGCTCAAAGAGTTTACTCTATTTTTTTCAAGTGTATGGAGAACAAGGATGACATTGAGAAATCCATGCAATATGGTGGAGATATCATTCCAGATTTCATCAAACTCTTGAGGCCCTATCTTCTTGTCTGGAGTACAACCACTGTTGCTCTAGTGGTTGCACCTCTCAGACCAGGGCTGCCTACCTTCACCTCTGCCCTAGCCTCAACCACTCTATCGGTCGGCCCAGCACTATGTCAGATTAGGCATGTGATACTTGACCAAGAACTGTTGAGATATTCTACTGATCCTAACTCGGCTCCCCCAGTCTTTGAAGGCCTTCCGTTACCCTCTCTATCAACCACCTCACTACCTTCTACTACCTCAACCTCCACCCCTATGGATTCCTATTCTACATCGACAACAAAAGTCAATGATAAGGCCAACCCATGAAGAATATCAGTGATTACACTTTTTTGATAGGGATGCTTTTGAATTTTGTATTATTCTTGTGTTTTGTACTGAACCATGCTTGTTATTAATGGAATATTTCTTATTTTACTTCTCTTATTTCATTATATTGATAATCTCAAAAGGGGGAGAAGTTTTTATATGCTATCCTTTTATCTCCATTTATATCCATAGTGAATTCAATATACACATTAATTGTACATGATTTTCGGTCATCAAATGGGGGATATTGTAGGACCCCCCTGTATTAATCATGTTTTAATATTCAAAAATCTTATTCATCCTAGTTAACTCCTATAAATTATATCCAATCATGTGTATTTATCTTTACAGTTTTCTCATTCTTTAAGAAGGGCCATGAAAGATCTTAATTTCTGTACATTATGTTTACCTAATTTATACTATCATTGATCTACTCTCATAATACCTTATTTTAAAAATACTTATGTTTAATCAATTATATTATTGTCGTTATTTAATTCTGAAAATAGTTACTTTGAATATTCTAAGACACCGTGAGTCTTTCATTGGATATGTATTTCAGACACTGTAAAGCAAACATCGTGAAGTAGATGCAGTTAATCTAGACCCCTTGAAGTAGACACCGTGAAGCAGACATCGTGAAGCCAGACACCGTGAAAAAGACACCGTGACCATGAGACACCATCAAAACTCAGACACCGTGATCAATCTGGACACTATGTGAAGGAGAAACGTTTTCCATGACTTTCAGTGAAACCGTTTCATAAAATATTTTTTTGCCTTTCAATTTAATTTCCAACAGTCATATTTTTGGCTTTTAATGCAACTACTATTAATTATTGTGGGTTTTTCGCATTTCATGGAGCCGTACCTCGTACCGGTAAAAGGTAATCATTCTCATTGCCGAAGAAAAAGGAATAAAAAGAATATCGAGCTACTGCAGAAAGACACACAGAGGCATATATGTACGGAAGAGTAGAAAATACATACGAGACATGTACAAGAATATACACACATACATACAGAGAAGAACACATGAAGAACTAAAAGAAAACTCAAACATATCAAGAACATATGTTCAAAGAGGTGGTTCAAGCGCTACAAGGAATAATCTCACATTCATGGTGAACACCATACAAAAAAGTGAAGGAATAATACCAAGATAATCTGTTTTCCAGAAAACATCCAGAGAAGGACCCAAATCATCATCTGTATCAATCCCAAGGGGTCCAGAGCTAGATTGACATCACACAAGAGCATTTTAAACTCATCTTCATTTTATTGCTCTTCTGTGATCTTTCATTTCTTTACATTACAAGAAGTGTGTGCTTATATGTATTTGGACACACACGAACTCCTAAGATGAACTGGAGGATACTAAATTCCTCACACCAAACTCATTACACCTTCATGTATCCCATGTAGAACTGCGGTAGAAATCTGAGGACCTAGACAACCTATGTGCTGTTGTTGTTACATTCCCACGTAGAACTGTGTTAGAGGTATGAGGACGTAGACATTCTGAGTACTGTTATAAACACCGATCTAGGGTGTGGATCAAAGTTATATATAAATTGTTTGAGAGGACTAAGTCTCACCCTGAGACTAAATATCTTGGTTAAAACTGTTTTGCATCTAATTTTAGTTTAAAATATTTTCAATAATCCGCTGCTAATTACTTTGAAATTCAAATCTGTTTTAATGTAACTCTAATAGTTGAACTAGTAAGTGTTTTTAATTATTTCTATTCAGTAAGTTAGTTTTAAAATTGAACATAATCTTTAGATTATGTTAACTGAGAAATAATCAATCATTGAGAAACAAATTAAACACTTACAATCTTTATAAATTCATTACATTTTAAATTTTTTATGAATTGGGGGATTTCAATATACATATTTTAAACAGAAATTTTTAATTGGAACTCAATTCACCCCCTCTTGAGTATCCACTCCAAACAAAAAATCTATTCTCTTGCCTTGCTGGATCATTGTCACTTTCTCAGACACCTCCTCTATTAATTCTTTTCTCATTATCTTCCATTCCATGACTTCATCTGAAAAATACAAAGTTCTACATTGCTTCCCATACAATTCCTTGAACGGTTCCTTCTATATTCTTGAATTAAAACTGTTATTATAAAGGAAATCAAATAATGAATGATGTTGATCAAAACTTATCGAGATATCCATTTAATAAGATCAATGAATATTTTCCAATGTCTATATCATTAATTCTGACTGCCCATTGATTGAGGATGCAAAGCTGTACAAAAAATTAATTCTGTAACCAATGACTTCAGAAGGCCCTTTCAAAAAGTTGATGTGATATTGGGATCCCAGTTGGATAAAATGTAATGAGGAACTCCATGTAAACTGAAAAAACCGCTTTGTGGTACAATCTATAATTCTAATCCCAGTACATTGTATCTCAAATAGAATGAAAATGGGAATATTTTGTTAGTCAATAAAAAATAACCCATATATCATTGTTACCTTGAGATTTCATTGGCAGTCTGATATCTATGTCCATGGATACATTTTCTCATTCCCACTCTGGTACTGGAAGTGGCTGAAGATTCTGCTTCTCTAACTACCTCCATACTTTAACCTGTTGACATGTCAAACATTTCATGGTAAAATCTGCGGTATCTCTTTTCATTCCATCCCACTAGTAATACTCTCATAGGACTCTGTATATCTTTGTATTCATAGGATAATCTAAAAATGGAGAACTATGAGCTTCACATGATAAATAATTATTCAACTAGGAATCTCAAGTCATACAAAATATTTTTCTAAATCATAAAACACATTCATTATAATTGTTAAATTCAAGAAACATACCCATTTTCACCAATTGTGCCTTTTTCTGAAGCACACGATATTCCTTCTACACGTTCCTAATTCTATCGGATAATGATGATGACAGTGAAAAAAAACAAAACATATTATTTTCTTAAAAAAACAACTTCAAATACAAAATTCATAAAATCATTAATCAAGGGATAATGTTCTAAAAATAAACTAGATAATTATTCATGATGTTTTACAATCAAGGTAACCCACACTATGTTTGATTTTCGTGGATGGTAATTTATTGTGAAATCATAATCCTTTATTTGTTCAAGCCATCATCTCTAACTTAGGATTAACTCATGGTGTGTGAATATACACTTTAGACTTTTATGGTTAGTATATATTTGTCATTTGGCTTCGAATAAATGATGCCATCAATTTTCCAACGACATAACCACAACTAGAAATTCCAAATCAATTGTGGGATAATTTGTCTCATGAGGTTTTAGTTGTCTTCAAACAAAATTAATTATCGGATCATTCTACATCAAAACGCATCCAAGTATAATCAATGAAGAATCATTATATATGAGAAAAACATCGTTTTGGGAAGGTATAGAATATTTTAGAGTATTATCCAATCACTTTATCATTTTATAAAAACAAATATTATATTCTTTAGTGGAATGAAATTTAACCCATTTTATGGTTTACCAAGTTATCGGGATAGATAACAGTGCAATGTTTTTAAAAAATCATTAGTAATAACCTAATAATCCAAGAAAACAATGAATCCATATATTTTTTTGGTATTTTACATTAATCTACAACATTTGTTTGTCTAGATAAACAATTATTACATCCTTATTTACAATGTCCCCAAAAAAAGATACATGTTTCAACCAAAAAATCACACTTCATGAATTTTGCATACATTTTCATTTCTTTATGGTTTGAAAAACAACCCATAGATTTATTTTATGAACCTCTTTACTGTCAGAAAATACCATAATGTCATTAATATACACAACCACAAATTTATCCATGAACTAATAAAATATTAGATTCATAGATTCCGGAATACAGAAGGTGCATTAGTTAACCAAAATGGCATAACAAACAATTCGTAATGTCCATATATAGTACAAAAAAATATTTTTAGGAATTCATCCTCCTTCACCTTCAGCCGAAGGTATCCATATCTAAAATCAATCTTGGAAAATTACTGAGCTCCCTAGTGTAGACCAAACAAGTCATCAGTGTGATGAAAATGATAATTTTTTTTAATATTAAAGTTATTTAAGGATCTATAATAAATTAATAGTACCATGGAACCATCTTTTTTTATGGGAAAAATAGGACCACCACATGGTGAAGTATTTGGATGAATGGATCCTTTATCAACGTACTCCTCAAATTTATTTTTCAATTCAATAAGCTCTATTTGAGCCATTAGATATGAGGGTTTAGAAATTGTCTTAACATATTGAACTGAGATAATTGTGAATTTGACTTCTCAATTATGTATGAGACCAGGTAACTCATCATGAAGAACATCATGGTATTCATTTACTATTAACACATCATTAAACCGAAAACTTCCCATGTTTACATCAATATGAGAAAGATAACATTCATTCCAATCTATCTATTTTTTTTTCAGCTTCCACCTATGTTATATGTTGTATTGGTTCATTATTATATACAAAATGAAACTATTTTTGAGAGTAAACTTTTTTATCTCTATATTCAGTAATAGCATGTTAAATAAAAATCCATTTAATTCCTATAATGATATCAAGCACTAATAATGGAAAAACATGGTTTACATGTAAATTCTTTCCACATTACAAAATAAAAATATTATTTTAAATCATTTTTTATATAATATTCCCCTACTGTTTTAACAAGTCCTTGTCTCATTTTTGGAGGTTATGTACCCAATTCTACTAAAATTTTTTAATATATAAAGGAATGTGTACACCCTATGTCAATTTTTTTTGAAAAACCTGAGAAAACCAACTAGGTTCTAGGTATAACTTCATTGAATGGATGGATGTCTGCTGACATTGTTGTAAAGGATCTCACTACACCATTCTGATTATAGTATTGCTTCTTCTTATCATTATTTTCTCTATTTGGGTAGGAATCTTTTAAATGACCCATCTTAGCACATTTAAAACACTTAAAACTTTTTTTATTTGGATTAGTCTTAGAATCATTTTTATTAAAATATCAGGCTGGATGTCTAAACTTACCACATCAAATACACTTCCAAATTTTTGTAGGTCATTCCACATGGTGATTTTTTCCACACTTATTACAAACTAAAAACTATAATTTTGTACCATTATATTTATTTGGTTCATTCTTACCCATTTCTTCCAATCTGGACCTATTCTTATCATTGTTGTCAAAGTGCATGTGATCACCAGAAACCATCATCTCTACACACTTATCACAACGAAAAGGATTATTAGAACTATTGAATTCACAAGAGACCAATTCCCTTAAGTACATTGGCATCAATCCTTAGTAAAATTCGTTGAGTTCTTATATCTATATCCATAATAATATTTGGAGCATACCTTTCTTGTTAGGAGAAGTACAATTCATAAAAAGTTCCTAAATATTACTCATTAGGCTTCAATTCATGCAATTACTTCTCTATTCTATGTTGAGTCTCCTGTAGATTAATTTTTCAAGGAAAATAGTTTTAAATTCATCCCACTCTAAGGCATCCATATCCTCTCTAAAACTAATATTATTTACCATTGACCACCACTAATCTGATTATCCTACAAATTTTAAATGAAAAAAATTTCCTTTTTATTATCTAACAGCCCATAACATGAAATAACTTTTCATGTTCTTTAATCCATCCACAAACCGCTACTTGGTCATATGATCCAAAAAATGTTGGAGGGAGTTCTCTCATAAAATTTTCCACTATTGTTATGTTCTACTGTGGTTATGGTAGTTGTTATCTTGCATGGATGAAAAAACCATTTATTTCCCACGTTAGTTGATCCAATACTATTGAAAAATACTCGAATCCAATACCTACAATTCCAAACTATATATTTTGAAGGAAATCATTCAATTAGTTCCTCCCCACATCAGATTCCCTATTTCTTCTGCGAAAAGCCATTCTGAAGAAACATATCTTAGTCGGGAAACAAGGTAATATTTAATTGATATATCATTTACAATTAATAATAGTGTAGAATTCATTTACAATATTCTGTTAAAATCATTACAAACTCTAAATTTATCTAAACCATCTTCCAATATAAATTATAATGACCAAACCTTATTACATAACATAATCAATAATTTAGTCAGGAAATCACTTTCTTTTACATTGAGGATAGTCTCTTGTTTTGAGATCTATTGAATTAGGACATAATAAATTCATAACATTGCACATTAATATAGACTGGATACCATTATACAGTATTCATATCATCCAAACTATAAAATATTTTGAACAGAACCTGATTTCTTTGAAAAATCGTCATAACATTAAATTTGAATTCATCATATGTCTTACACATTCTTATAGCCTATTAAAATCATTTAAAAACATGGAATTAGAAAAAAATCTTAGTAAGATATATAAAAATAATGAAAGAACACATTAGTCCCTGAATACATGTAAAATATGAAATTATTCTAAAAAAGACATACTTGTCACCCATATAAACTTACTTTGTGAAACATGATATTTCCATTATATTTTCACCAATCATATAGAACATAAATAGAATCATAAATGTATATTACGGAGTTACTTACATAATCATGTAACCCTCAAGGCTTCCTTATAATTTGTAACCATCACGACTACCTTACAATGTCACTCTCACGACTACCGTTTTGTGTAACTACCATAGTTATACTTGGAGTAACCTTACCGACGACCTCCAATGTACACATACCCAATTCATTGGAAGGAGATATAAGAACCACCATTAATCATAAAAAATTCCCATGATCCATAAAATATTCATCATTATATAATAATACTTTCCTGAAAAAATACCTATTGAATTTTCTAAAAATAGAAGCCAAAAAGGGGATTTTATAAAAAAATCACATAAAAATAAAAAAATATTTGATCTCATAATCAATAGAACGAATAGAATATGTGTATATACTATATATACACATTATAAAACATAATATTGAAAAAACATATACCAAAAAAACAATTTTAATACCACATAAACAATTAAGTAGAAGGTTAACCCTAACATTTGAAATCATGTTAAGAATTTCCTTACCTCAGGTTCGTATTACATCGAAATTGTTGAAAACTCTTGTATAATGTTTAAAAAATAATATCAATATCTTAAGAAAACATATTAATGTTTATAATAACTTATATGATCATTTTGTAACATTATTTCACCTTTTAATTATTAATATATTGATCCTTCCATTGTTTTAGGAACGTTCTATACACGATTTCCATGGTTGGTTAGTCTTTCATATTCTTTTCATACAAACATGAAATTCTAGAAGTGGAATGAAATAATATTAATATGATTAAATAACATCTAATGATACCATAAATTATTTTTTATCATATATGATGATGAATTTTTAGATAAATATTAAAGATATTTGTTTAGAACATTTTTTGTGGTTCCTCAATAATCATGAACATGATTCATTATATAATTTAATGTCATGAGTAGAATGTCATTATAGAACCTAAAATAATATGGATAATACACATACTTTTTTTCAACTAGAAAAAGGGTTTTATGATTAGATTTTAAGGAAGTAATGGAAATGGAAAATACATCATCCATGATTTTTGTAAACTGGCACATCACAAACTGTGTATTTATTTTTAGAATAAGAGGGAGAAGATAAGAATAAAGATGATGAATATTATACATTATCCAGATAAAATAATGAATATAAAATATTATAGATATTTCATACTTCATGGATAAGTGTATGGAAATAGATAAAATGAAAAGGAAGGAATTGTAAAGAAAACCCATAAAAAAGGAAGAGAATTCATACTTTTGATCTCTTATCCCTGAGATCCATCTTAAGGCCTTTGATTTTGGCAATTTGGTGAGACCAATGTGTATTTGACATGGGGAAGATCCTTGGGTAGAGTATTTAGAAGATCATATATAGTTATCAAGGATTTAGTGGTGTGAGAGGAAGAGGGGAATGTGGGTGGTATTTATAGTGGTGTAGTAGAGGGATTTTAAATTATTTTAATCATTAGTTTAATATTTTTCTCAATACTATAAGTATTCTTGATTTATGAGAAAAAAAATACAAATAGTTTTGTGTGAGTTCCAACCACATGGGTTTACATTAACAATGAAATAAAAAATAGTGTATTTCACAGATAATTTTAATATTTATTATTTTATCATATTTCACTATTCATAAAAAATTCATGAGTTTCAAAAAAATCCCAAAAAATAACGCAAACCATTTTTCTATTCTTTGAATTAAAAAATGATTACCATTTTTTTAAAATAATTTTCATACTATTATTTTTTTTCATTTTATATAAAAAAATAATTTATTCATAAATAATATTTTTAAATATATAACTCATTTTAATCACCTTTAAAAATTAATCAACATATCATTATATTATAACCATAAGAAAATAAAATAATAATATAATTTAAAATTTATTGGGATCATATTTATATTAATATTAATTTTCAAAACTGTCGGTTACTATTCACAAAAATCAACTTGGTTCTATCAAACTAAATATAACAAACTAATCACAATAATAGGTGACCATTTTTTTAATGCAATATCATAGAAGTAAAAAAATTATTCTTAAAGGCTTGTTATAATTTCATAAAAAACAAAAAATATTAATTAATTTCAAATTTATTTTTAAAAGCTTGGGGTGTTACACTCTGATTATATGAATACTCGTATTCTTACAATTCATTTGAAAACTAAAGTGTTTAAGAAAATAATTAAAAATAACCACTGAGAAATTTCAATATTAAATTTTAGAAACTAAAATAATATAATCCAAATAAAATTATATGATATATAATATTAATTTTTAATTGAAAATTGAGGATTTTTTATATAAATTGAAATACAATTGTATAAAAATGTGATTATATTCTCTTTTAGTTTTTTAATCATGATATTTATTATTATTAAATAATTTTTTTTATATTTACCAAAAGTCATAATTATTAAAATTATCTATGTCAAAATTAATTATTCATAGTTATATTTACTATTGAATGGTCAGTTTACTATTCTCAATGGTAGGGTTACTATTCCCAACTATCATATTCCTATTTAAATTGTCATTATACTATTTCTAAGGTCGTATTACTATACCGACAGTCACATTACCTCTTATAAATAATAATTTATAATTTCAATCAATATTTATTATAATCTAACTGAAGGATATTAAATTTTTTTCTATGATTTAAATTAGTATACAAATATTTTTTCTATAGTATTAAAAGTGTGGTGTTGAATGTCCCAAATTTGGTAGATCCATATCTTCCCATTTTTTCTTTTCTATTTTATTTTTATAAATATAAATAATTCAAATTTTAGTTTTTATTTTTATTTTTGATAGATTTTAAAGTATTTATTTTTTTAAAAAATTTATTTCGGTCTATTTATATTTATAATACTATATATTATATTATAATAAATATTTATTTGAAGATAAAAATATAATTTATAAACACTCGGTAGTTATAATCTTAATCAGTAAAACATCTATGATACTCACTAATTTCTTCTAAAATGTTTTTTTAAACTCAACTAATTCTACATTGGTTATAATGATTATTGATATATTTTTTAGGACAAACCAATGATTTCTCTATATAATTATTTTCTTGTTAGGTTTCTCGACAGTAAATTATACATAACAATTGTTATTAACATTTTTCATTCATAAATTAGTCATTTATAAAAGAAAAATTAGTAAATGTGAATGATGAACCCGATTATAGAATTATTTTTATATAATGACATGAAAAATTCAACCAAAAAAATTATTACTCTATTAAATTATTATAGTTACTTTGAGTTTAACATATATCACTCTCAGTTCAATATAGATTTATTTAGGTCGGGTTATCTCATATTAATTAACATATTTCTTTAACACAATAAATAGTTCATATTGGAATGTAAATAGAATCATCGTAACCAATGCATATCCCCTTATACTCTAAAGCCATGTGACCCATCTTAGGCAAACTCATCATGATCCTGCGTGAATATCGATTCAATGATGAACCAAACATTTTCTTGTTATTTGACCATAGTTTCATCTACTCCACAACCAGATCCACGTTTCAATGTAAATAATGGTATGTAATTTCTAAAATAACCACCTAATCACTAATATACGCATTCCTTTGATCCAATCCTATACTTATAATTATATTTTATACATATCACTAGGGTTTTTATTAATGTTTTATATTCCTATATAAAAAATATCTAAACTAATCAAAAAACATACAATACCCTCCTCTGATAAATAATATATAATACAATGATAAATGAAAATTATTACATTATTTTTTGTAAATAATACTTCTATTCCTCTAATTTTATAACAATCGAAATATCCTAATGTTTAATAACATTTACTATAATCTATATATGACATTTATTTTATAATATCATTGAAAATTTATACATAATTGAGTCGATCTAGAATCCTTCTATAAATATCTAATGTTTCAATCATCTTTATAACCTAGCTAAATGAAAACATAATAAATATTTGAGCGTAGATGCTCAGTAAGGATAAACTGAACTGATAATAATCAACGATCATATCGAAAAATAATAATAGTATATGTGTATTATCAGTTTAAATAAGAAAAATATTCAAAAAAATTTATATCATAAATCATGGATTAATGGTTTTCATAATATAAGAAGTGAATACAAAGAGATGTGAATTTATTATCATTAAACATGATCTATGATAGTAAAAGATAAACATGAGAATATGCAATACACTATGAAAAATTTTCAATTTGTGAAAAATATTAGTATAGGGAAACATTATACTCATTAATAACACACATACACCCATTCTTGTGAAACTCATTAATTATACACTTTTATATATAAATATCACGAGTCACACAATTAAACTCATTCTTAGATAAAACTAAACTGTTTCAATGTAATCATGTTTCATAATATTGACACATTTAACTAATGCATTATATGGGGTTATAGATTCCATGTGTTACCTTATATACTTATTTGTTCCACATGAGAATAATTATCTTATCATATCATAAATAAAACATCAAAAAAGTGCTTTCATGAAAATTTTAAATGGAATCACATAATTAAATCATCAATAATATTTACTGGATATACCCAAGGAAAATAAATGAGTATCCACATACTTTTAGAAATTTTCAATTTAAATACAATTCATTTAATATAATAAATCATATGGTATTTACCCTATATAGACAATGGGTATCGGCATAGGGAAATAATTTCAACAAATAATCCTTCAGCGAAATATTTTTGAACAACATTTTATCATAGGAATGATATATAGAGTTTCCACAGAGGAAAAAAATTGGTTGATAACATATATTTATAAGAACTGTATCATTTGGTAAGAAAAAGGATGTGATTAATCATTCCTCTCAAATGAAGGTAAATTACATAAGATACCAAAATAAAAAACATTTATGGTATCCAGTTAATAATTCCTATGTTAATTTATTGATTTATTGAAGAATAATGAATTTTGTGATATACTATTATTAGATGTTTTAGAAAACAATCACATTAAGTATGAGAACAAATCAATGTTCTCTTGGAATAACATTTAAATAAATAATTTTAAAAGATAAAAGAAAAATAATATATTTTTCCTTAAAAAATAAATACAATGATTAATATAAGTTAGAAATATTGGTGGTATGAGGTTTCCTAGTTGAAAATTTTAAAATTAAATTATTTTAAATGATTTTCGAAAATTAACACAAAAAAATTAAATATTTAATATATACATTTAAAGAAGGTAATGTATTCAAATATTATAATAATAAATTATTGATACATAAATAAGGTTATATATAAATGCATATAATGAATATGTACATGGGAAAAGGAATTTTTTCAACCAAGAATAAGAGATAGGGTGAGTTTCTATTATATGGAACCAATCGTGTAAAATATGAGTAATGTGGAAATAAACATTTGAGGAGAAATATAAATCACCATGAATATGAATATAAAATTATTATATATTTTATAAATAATATAAATTCCACAAATGGATTATCATTCAAAAGATATTTATTTTAAAATTGGATTGGCAATAAATCCCTTACGGTTTATGTAACATTTATATCAAAAACATCATTCACATATATATATTTTGAAGAAAAATACATTTACCAGATACCATAACATGAAAATTAAGAGAAATATTTTAAAATAAAATATCTAGAAAACAATAACTCTAGAATAATGATAACATGGGGCTGGATAATAAAGATGTGTCCTGAAGTTAAATGTGAGATAAAGTACCCATTACATGTTTTTTAAATTTTTAATAATAACCTTAAGATAAAATGAACATGAAATATAAATTTGAAAATAATGAAATATAACGTAAATATTAAAAATATACATTAATTGTAAGAAGATAACCCATTCCAAGGAACACAAGTTGTATTATATGTAGTTTGTCCCTTTTGATTGAAAACTGAGACAAGAAACACATACCATGTTTCCATACTCATTAAAATTAATTATATGTTCCTTTAAAAGCCATAAATATATTAATATCATACTTTATATCCTTATTCATATATATAACCATTTATAGTAAACATTTATAATTATTCTCTACATATATATTATAAATTTATTACCTATTTTGAATATAGGTGTCAGTAATCGAGTTTATTTTTCATTTATTTATAATTGTGGTGTTTTCATTAATTATTATTCTGAAATTTATCATTAAAAAATAATATCAGTTATTATAATTGTTTATTAATGAAATTTTATTGGCATATAATTTAATTATATAAAATCTTTAGGAACAATTCCTTCAAATGAAAATAGTGACCAAATTGTTTCAGCGATTCTTATTAAATGGATGGTTGTTACAGAATTAATGTGTTGAATTTTTATATTATCATTAAACAAATAAAAAATATTTACTTATTATTATCCAATATTGAGTATCCAATTAAATCCGTCATTTAAATTGATATCATTTTTTATATAGGTGGTTAAACTAACCCAATTAGAATGTGCTATAATCTATGTGCGAGTCTGGAAATGGAAGAATTTTTTTATTTTAATATAAATATCCTAAAAATATAATGAAATTATTTATATGTTTTAATGTTATCAGTAATTATTTATAAGTGTTATATGAATAATTAAAATTAATATGAATATTTCACTTATAAAAAAATCATTTATCTTTATGATATGTTCATTTAAGGCGATTAGATTTACAATAATCTATTATTTATAATATTACATTCAGAATTAATTATTTAAATATATAAAATAAAAATAATTAGTCCAAAAAACATATATATTTAGTAAGAACATTTCTAAAACTAATCATTAATTATATTAATGAAATATGAAACATGTTATCCATAGCGGTGACAATCCATAGATGAGGATGAGAAATGCTTACATTTGATTAATTTAATAGGGGTGGAATAGAAAATGGCTACAGTATAAATATAATTACATTTAATTTTATGAAGTATAATGAATTAATTATATACATATGGATATAATGGGTTATGAAGAGTTTTTATGAGAATTATAAAAAATGGAAGGGAATGGGAAAATAATAATTACACTGAGAATTTGAATCTTCTCATGATGTATCCATTATAAATGAATTAATAATGGAACATTGTTAAGGTTAGATGCTTAAAAACGGATTTAAGGGATATGAAATAGGAAATTTAATAGTGTTTCATTTGAATTTAGAACTACATTTGGGGCATGAAATGGTTGTATGTAAGCACATTTTATATTTGTAAAAGTCGGATACATCATTACAAAATAATGTTATATAATGTGTTATAATGGAATGTCGAGATAATTAGGTGAGTTATGTGGGTATATATTGGTATGACATCTAGGTATGAATTTTCATTATAAAATTGGAATTTTTGATGATCTATGTGGCATATTGATTAAGTAAAATTTGAGCCCCATTAGATTACCCATTTAACCCTTACTCATCTTGATTATAATTTTACTATGGTAAGTATTTTATCAATAAATATATATGATGAAACATCCTACAAAATGTTTATGCGATGAATCCAAATGCAGACTCTATTTAATCAAATTAATTATTAATTTATATTGAAATTAACTTATAAATATTAACTATATTGTTTTTGAAAACAATTTTTATAGTAAATCTCAACTCAACCATTAAGTGCTATAAATACTAATTTAAATATATTATTAATTAAATGAGTGTTAATTTCAATTTTTATATTTGTAATTATAATATTATAGTTTAAAATTAAATAGAATATTTTAATTAAAAAAAATAAAAAAAATTATAAATGTGATATTATTTTAAAATAATCATTTAACCATAGTAACTAATATTTATCTTGGTCACATAATTGTATGCCTAAAAAATAAATTGATCGTATTAAATAATATTTTTTATTATCAATTAAAATATTTTTTTCCATAAAAATTTCTAAATTTTTTAAAATATCATTCTAATATATGTTCACATAAAATATATAAATCATTTTTTAAAAAAGTTTTTATTAACCTACAAATTTTTTTTAGTATAAATCTATCAATATAGTTATCATTATAAACAAAAATTTGATTATTATAAAAAAAATTAATTTATATTCCTTACAATAAATTCTAAATATTAATATGGCCATTAGAAACATTAATTAAAGAAATTCCATAAACCATTTTATAATTTGAAATTAATGTTACATATGTTAAGAAATTCTCAACAAAAGTTTTCAAGGATCAAAATTATATTTTACAATACATAGTTTTAATACATATTTGAATATTTTGTCAATTAAATGGTTATATAAACATCTATGTATTGATAATATATTTGTAAATATAAAAATGATATACAATATTGGTAAAACTATAATTTTTACTATTGACATAAATTAATATTAATTTAGAAAAATGAATAAAAAATGATTAGGAATTTGTTTTTTTTCATAATATAAAATTTTTAAATTCGTATTACAAAATAAAAATACTAAAATATATAAAAATTTTATATAGATGGAAATATAATAAGAATAAACTAATTTAATTCAAAAATTACCTTTTAAATCATAATGTTTTTTAATCAAAATTTATAAGAATTTTTAATTAATTATAATTTTTATTTATTTTAGTTTTTATTTTTAATAAATTTTATTAATAAAATTATAGTAATGTGTCATGTCTTACTTTAGTTTTGAGATTCATGTGAACCAATCTATCAGTCACAATATTTGTATATGTAAAAGGAAGAGAGACTTTTTATTTAGTTACACAGTTAATGAAGGGAGAGAAATAATGACCCCAAGTCCCACCTCTAGTAGGAAATGAGTTGGATATAAGATCCAATGGATTAAAGAAATTATCACACATTGGAGGAATTAAAATCATTATATTTATATGACCGGGTGATAGAATGAATGAAAACCATTCCACTCAATCACTTAAAATTTATGAGGAAGCATATCAACCCTGAAATCAGGAACAATGTCAATAAAATATATATAAAAATCTCCATGAGAATTTTAAAAAGAAATTCCTATGGAAGTAACTCAGGAACACCTCCAATAAAAATGGTAGTAATGTTCAGTTTGATTATTGACGTGCTCTTGGAAAACTAAATAATTGTTTTTATGTACTTAGTCTGAGAATAACGTGAATTCTGAAGAGGATCATACCGAATTCTTCTTATGGATATATGTAAAGAGCATAATAATGCACTAGTTAATAAATAATAAGACCAAATATCACCAAATAAGGTCATCATCAATTCCCAACCTCACCATGACACTCTATGTATAATAACATTTCATTTAACAAAAAATAAGCATTGAATTCTTCAACCAAATTCCCACTAATTTTGTAATGAGTATTCTTTTATCATTGTAAAATTTTAATATATTTTAAAGAATACATTTTGAATCAAGTGTTTTGTCAGCATGAGATTCTAGGACCCGAACGGAATTGGAATTAATATATTTGAAATATTAAATATATTATATCATAGATGTGAATATTTTAAAATTAAATGGATTTCATATTGTTTTAGTCCTATGATGTGAAATTCGAGACAATGGATGATTATAGAACATTTGGTTTACACTAGGCATGATATAAATGTGGTTGATGCATAGAATCTAGTTGAAGGGTCTTTCAGTGGGTATTGTAAGTAAAATAATTATATATTTTAATTTATTTATGATTTAAACCTATAATTCCACTATAAATACATTCTTATGATGATATTAAATGGTTAGATTCATTATCATAGGATAATTAGTAGAGGATGTATAATTCATCATTATTTTCGGTGGATTTGAGGATCGATGATGAATGGATCACGGTGACTCACAAGACTTATAGAAAAAGAAATAAATCTCCATCTTTATCTCTAGTAGAAAAATAATTCACAAATTATTGATAACTAATCAAGGTAAAACAAAATATTTATTAATCTAACAACTTTTTTTATTATATTATGATCAAGGATTATTTTCTGGAAATCTATTTAGATTTGGGTTCCATGTATAATCACATTTATTTTAGTAAAAAAATATATTATATACTAAAACATAGTATCCAAAAGTAGATGATTCTACTACAAAACGTTGACCGACATGATCACATGAACCAAAAATGTTATCACATCATTCTTCGGCATTTCCGCACTATTATTTATGTTCATCAAAATCAGACCTCAATGTCTCAATTTGATATTCATGGTTGAATTCAAGCACGATCAAACCAATAGATTTGTGGAAGATTTATAAATGATTTGTGGATATTGTTTTGTAGTTGAATCATGTGTGATTCAAGGCTTATGTGTTGATGATATGAATCACATATTGTTTCCTTTTTACCCTTGCTGGCACCGGAAAAAACGTCCCCAAAAATTTTCCAAATTCTTCCATACACGATCCAAGATCGTAGTCTATTTCGCAAGCTTCGATTTGGTTGGTTGTAGGGCCCGAATGGAGCTATGGATTAGGAGTTATGGACATTTGAAGTTGGGCTGGAAAACTAGTTCGCAAAGCCCATTCGCGAAGCCCCCCTCCGTGATCGCGGAGCGCCGCCGTAAAGCAATGAGGCGGGATGCTCCGTGAACCCAAATGACGTTTGCAACTCCCTGAGAAGACCCTCCGCGAAGTAGAGGAGGAGGTACTGGTCCACGAATCCGGTTGATGTTCGCGACCCTCCGCGAAGCAACCAAATTCCCCCTTCGCACCGCATGAGCTTTGTTTCGCGGTGCCCCTTGCCTATAAATACCCAGCTCGACCCCCTTCTACGGATGGCCATTTTTCAGCCCTTTGGGTGGCCGATCTCCCATTCCACGGATCTCCTCTTTGCGGCTCCAAGAGGCCATGCTCTACGAGAAGATTCCTTCGCATTGCTGCTCCGTGAGCCGATGCTCTGCGAGTCCATGATTCGTGATCCAATGCTCCACAATGCTGCTCCGCGAGTACTCCACGAGCCACCATTGCTTCGCAAGAGGCCCATGTTCCACTAGATACCTTTGCTCCATGAGTCTTTGCTCTGTGAGCCTCCCTTTCTCCGCAAGAGGCCCATGCTTCGCGAGATTCCTTTGCTCCGTGATACCTTTTCTCCGCGAAGCTACTTCGCGAAGACCTATCCTTTGCGAGGATCCTACCTTTGTGCCTGTCATAGACCCCCATGAAAAATGGAGAGTCGCACCGCAAACTTCTTGAGCCGGGATGTCGGGATTTTCCATTGCGCCCTTATGCGCACCCACATCCCACCTTTGGAACACCATGATTTGAGATACTCCTCCGCACACCATGAAACACCTTGAGTCAACATATTCCTCTGGGTTTCATTCCAATGTCCTGAGTTGAGATTCTAATTCTCAATTCCCCGAGTAAGCAACTCCTCCAAACCCAATCACTTGGCTCCTATGCCAGGATGAACCCGAAAGGGCCACCCTTGCATAAGACCCAAAACCAATAATTTCTAGTCACCTACTTACCTAAAACTCTTATCTACATGAATTTAAACACTTGTAATCCCTATTTTCCAAACATAGGATGCCTCTTGCTCCAAATAAGAGATGCCTCATGCTCCAAGCATGAGATGCCAACAGTCCTACCTACATGACTATAAACTGTCGTATTCTCCCTATGTTCCAAACATAGGATGACTCTTGCTCCAAATAAGAGATGCCTCATGCTCCAAGCATGAGATTCTAATAGTCCTACCTACATGTCTCTAAACATTAGTATGACCTATGTTCCAAACATAGGATGCCTCTTTCTCCAATCAAGAGATGCCTCACGCTCCTAACATGAGATGCTAATAGTCCTATCTGCATGAATTTAAACTGTAGTAATCCCTATGTTCCAAACATAGGATTCCACTTGCTCCAAATAATTGATGTGTCATGCTACTAACATGAGATGCTAATAGTCCTATCTTTATGACCTTAAATTTTAGTAATCCCTATGTTCCAAACATAGGATGCCTCTTGCTCAAAATTAGAGATGCCTCATGAGATGTGAATAGTCCTACCTACAAGACACTAAACTGTAGTAATCCCTATGTTCCAAAATCGGATACCTCTTGCTCCAAATAAGAGATGCCTCATGCTCCTAACATGAGATGTTAATAGTCCTATCTGCATTATTTTAAAATGTAGTAATCCCCATGTTCCAAACATAGGATGCCTCTTGCTTCAAATAAGAGATGCCTTATGCTCCTAGCATGAGATTCCAATAGTCTTACCTACAATACTCTAAATTGTAGTAATCCATATGTTCCTAACATAGGATGCCTCTTGGACTAAACAAGATATGCCTTATGCTCCAAGCGTAAGACACTTAATTCCATGAGTACAATGGAATGATTCCAACACCCCTTGGTGATATCCCGCTTGTGCAATAGCGTATAGGTGAAGGCCTCAACCCACCAGTGATTTGGGATGCCCTCATTACTAGAGATGAGGAATACATCATGGGAAACATCTTTGCGTAAGCCCCATTCACCATTCCCGCTCCATAGCGGCACCCGATTAGCTTTCTAGCGTAAGCCCCATTCACCATTGCTGCTCCATAGCGGCACACGGGCTGCATCTTAGCGTAAACCCCATTCACTATTTCCGCTCCATAGCGGCACCCGGGCAGCTTCCTTGTGTAAGCCCCATCCACCATTGCCACTCTATAGGGGAACCCGTGCTACTTCCTAGCGTAAGCGCAATTCACCATTGCCACTCCATAGCGGAACCCGGGCAGCTTCCTAGCGTAAGCCCCATTCACCATTTCCGCTCCATAGTGGCACCCGGGCAGCATCCTTGCGTAATCCCCATTCACCATTGCCGCTCCTTAGCGGCACCCAGGAAGCTTCTTCGCGTATGCCCCATCCACGGTTGTGATCCTATGTAGTGGTAAGCTTTTGAAATACTTATCCAGCGGCAAGCCGTTATGACCCAATCTAGCACTAAGCCGTTGAAACCCCATTCGGCAGTAAGCCATCATAAGAAGAACTACATGGACATTGATTCCCTGCCATGGGGATACCTAGGAAGCCTCTTCAAGGCTCAAGCCCAAAACTATCGTCATCCTTTTCCTTGGGCCTCAATGATGGAGTAAGTCCCAACACCATGGGCCTCCTCGAGCGTATGCCCCATCTCATTTCCCATAGACGCGTCCTTCACAATGTGATCATCAGGTCCCTACAACCTCTTGTTCCTCACACCGAGCATGACTCACGTGAGCTTAGAGTGAGCACCGAACCTGACCCCCACCACAAGTGAGCTACGAGGAATTTGATCCATGTCAAGGAATGGTACGTAGAAAGCCTCCACGAGGTTCATGCCCACCACTCGGTCGTTTATTCACATCGAGTTCCACCCCTGTACAGCATGACGTTAAACTGTATGCCCCATCCATCATGATGTTAAAATGCACACTGGAACTACGGGGACATTGATCCGTGCTACGACATGGTACGTAGGAAGCCTCCACGAGGTTCAAGCCCATCGCCCGTCGTTTATTCACGTCAGGGTTCACTCTCATCCCGCATGACGTTAAACTACATTTCAGCCCAGCTGTAAGCCATTGTGACCCACCCAAACTATGAGGAATTTGATCCATGCTAAGGTGTGGTATGTAGGAGGCTTCTACGAGGTTCAAGCCTACCACTAGTGGACCCCCCGGGTTCACTTTCACATCGATTCACCGACAGAACCCAGCCCGAACTATGAGGACTTTGATCCATGCCAAGGCATGGTACATAGGAAGCCTCCTTGAGGGTCAAGCCCATCACCCGGTCGTTCCGACCTCATTCACGTCGGTTCACCCCCGTCCTGCATGACGTTATACTGTATTCCACATCTCATTTGAACTACGAGGACATTGATCTGTGCTAAGGCATGATATGTAGGAATCCTCCATGTGGTTCAAGCCCACCATCACCTGGACCCCTGGTCGTCCTTCACGTCAGCCTTCCAGCGTCCATCTTGAACTACGTGGCCTTTTATCTGTGCAAAGGCATGGTACGTAGGAAGCCTCCTTGAGGTTTATGCCTAACCCCCATCAGACCAAGGCCCACCTTCACATCGGTTTGCTAATGACACCCATCGGACCAAGTTCCACCATCACGTCGGTTCGCTGACAACACCATCGGGCCAAGGTCCACCTTCACGTCAGTTCACCGACACCATCTTGAAATACGCGGACTTTGATTTCCTGCCACATGGATACGTAGGAAGTCTCTTTGAGGCTCTATCCCAACTTCAATGTCTCCCTTGCGATAGTCCCATTTCATTCCCCCTCCACTTCATTCAACTCTCCATCATCCATCCTAATTCTCACCCGGGCCGCAACATCCCGTTAGGATCATGTCATCCAACCTCCTCGCTGCTCCAAGCGGTACATAGGCCACTATCCACGCACAAGACCCAGCATGTATCTAGGTCATTGTCCTCTGTGTACACCTCGATTCATCACCCCTTTGAACTACATGGGTTTTGATCCCAGTTGTCTACACAGGGTACATATAAAACCTCCATGAGGTTCAATCCTAGCCAATGGTAAACCATGGTGTTCCCCATTCTGGGGTGCACGCTCGCTGATCCGCCCTTAGTGGTGTTCATATCAGCCCTTACAGTGTGACATCTCCCCTCCTTGGAGCGCACCACCTCGGATCCATCCTCATTGGGCATCCTGATCCATCCATCTTCCGGGTATTCCCTCCATGGGATATACCAATCTGATTCATCTCTATGGGATGTTCTGATCACTCTCATACCATCTCTATAAGATGTTAAACGCACGGCCTACCTCATGATAATCATGAGATGCCTGTGGAAAACCTCGAAAGACACACCATTGGCGTAACTATCTTCACAAGACGTTAAACATGCTGCATACCCTGTGATAAACATGGGAAGCTGAGGAAAATCTCAGATGCATGCATATGTCATATGATTCCCTGCTTTCGACGTGGGATGCCTTGGGCTCTACACACTTGATATGCCCTCTTATGGGGAAGAATACATGATCCCCAATGTCCACGCACCTAGAGATTCCATGACATTCCTGATGTTGTCATCTACTCCGACCGAAGGTTGCTACCATGTTAGGACCCCATGGAATGTCTTGACGGAAGTAGTGTAATTAACCAGCGTCCATGAAGATATGGCACCAGGAACGAGATTCAAGACCATGTATTAAATCTATGAGGGAGACACAGACTAGGTAACGAGTTCTAAAGAGGAATCCACTAAAGGAAGAACCGACATCACATCATCCTGTTTTGATCAAGGAGCAAACGTCCCCGAACAAGGAACGGATGCTGCCCGCCATTGGAAAGCGGGAATGCGGGGATACAGCACCATGCCATCCACGGACGGATGCGCGTGCCCTGGAAAAAGCGTCAGAAAAAGCCATCCAAAATAGATGTATGATGTGATGTGATTGAGAAACACTAGGTTCAAGTGGTCTGAATCGGGCCACCAATGATGGATCAGGTGATGTCAACTGTGGATCTAAACACCCCATCATGAATGAAGGTTGAAATGGTGGTAGATAAATCATCTATGATATGCATTAAAGATTCTTAACATTCTTTAATATGCCAACATATAATGTGAGTAGTCTATGAAAAAATTCCATGAAGTCCCCCTAGATATAAAGGCTAGGGTTTTGTGTGAAAGAAAGTATCAAACACCATGAATGACACATACATGTTGTTTTACCTATTGTTTTCCACTAAATATGTACTAGAAATGTAAATGGGCACAAACACGACATGTTTACTAATTCATGGTCGGTGAAATTGGGCATGAGATGATGTACACCAATACAAGATGGAATAACATGAGAAGGACCTAAGTGCTGATGACATGTAATGTGACACTGGTACATATTTTGTGTACCATATGGACCATAAATATGTATGTTGATAATGATAGGTAACATGTTAGGAATCAGTAACAACTCATTTGACGATATGAACATAGTTGATAAATTCCTTAGAAACCTCCACCCTACATATATCTTTCACATTGACATGGTTTTTTGACCCACAACAAGACTATCATGAGTAGTGATACATGTAAAATGTGAAGATGGAATTTGTATTATTATTATAGAAATGAAATTAGTTTATATGAGTGTGATGATTCTTTCAGTACTGTTTGAATGATAGTATCTCTTGGTATATTTTATCATATTGGAAGTATGGTTGGACCCACATATTGCACTAGGGTGTGGTCCCTTCACCCTGTTTAAAAAGTTAGTGGTTAAATACCACCATACTATATAGGGTGCATGTTCTTTATCTACGCCATAGAACCCCTCCTTTGTTGAGATCATGTGGGGAGTGTGTCTTCCACTAGAGATTGTTCCCCATCATATTTAGAGCATAGTGTAAATGTGTGGGTCCTCCACAAAGAATATTATCTGATTTCCCATATATCTAGTTAGTGGAAATAGTCTACTAGAGTTATAGGATTACACATCAATGTCAAATTGGATGTAGACTTGGGGATCCCATTTCTCTCTCTTATATGCTTCCTTACGACTATATATAATGTTTTTTCATCTCCCTCATGCTTGGGTTGAGTTGACTACTATATTATCATCCTATTTCTACATTTATCGTATTTAGGAAATTATATATATTCAAATCCAAGTATCAGATTTTCACATACATGTAATTTTCTATGTATATTATTGGTAGATAATTATTTAATTTGGTGGAGCATAGTGGTACACAGGTGCATTTATCATGTTTGGTGAACAAAAATGGAGTTCAAGAGTCAAGATCTCTCCATCCCAGACTTATCTAGTTTATTTCTGGTTTAGACATCATGAAAGGGTTGGTTGTGTATTTCTCCACATATGATTTAACTTAATTTCATTGTACTCTTATGTATTCCCTGGATTTTTTTTGGCATGGTTATACTCTATATGTGGTAGTATTTTATTTTTCCTAAGATATTTTCAAGGATATTGTTATGTGCATGTCTATAGGTACATTAATTCTGTTGCATCCTATTTCAATTTTTCATTCTTGGATAATTTCTCAAGCCCATAGCTTTATGGAGGTGGCTTTGGGTTTTCTAACATGGATGCTCCTATAGTATGTGGGCCCCGATGTGTCTATTCATGATAGAGTAGTATCAAAGCATGGTATTCATCGTGTTTGGTTTCTAGAGTTAGTTCCATAGTGTGCATCTATTTGGTAATCATAGATAAAATTTAAGTAGTTATCATGTATAGCTTTTAGTCTAAAGAAGCCAGTGTTTTTGGTACATCTTATGTACCCATTCACTAGGACATTAGGTTTCATGTTTTCAAATCGATATGTTGAAACATTTTTTATAAGGGAAAACGGTACAAACATCATATTCGATTGGTTATTTTTAATTCCATGTCCTTCATGAGTCACCGTCACAAATATATGATCAATTATATGTGGTATATCATGATAAATTTCATGATTAATGAAATAACATAGAATTATATAATACCAATAATGTATTATGATTCTAATTGGTTGAGTGATAAGGAATAAGTTATATTACCTTCTCTTGATGAGTTATCTCTAGGAAGACATGGACCAGTTCCACCACTAGTCAAGTAGTATATTGTTATAGTAGGCCAGGATAAAAAATGATACATGCTAAAGTTATTACATGAGTTTTAGGGACCAAGAATGATGTTTTTCATGGAGATCTTGATCAATAGAACATATAGGATCGTATTGAGTTAGTAATTAAAGTCTTTAGATTGGTTCAAACATCAAATGATCATATGGTTTTAGTTGGATCCATTTTTCTTTATAGAGTAAGAGGGATCTAATGTATTCTAGTTACATATACTCATGAAGAGATGTACCTATCATGAAATGATGTCCAACATGTGTTTTATAATGAATATTACCCTTTGTTTTATTAATATGTGTGAATTCAAGATAATATAGAGGTATATCAACATGATTAGATAGTTTTAATATATGTGATTAGGTTCAATGACCTTACATGGATCTCCATAAAAATGTAATGGGATGTGTTATTCCAAATAAGGATGTTTGAGAAGGGCCACCATAGAGACATTCAATGTAGTGTAGTGTCCTTATTAATTCATACTTATGTTGTGGTGATGAGGTAGGATCCGGTTATTGAGATATTCATAGTTATGGGATAACTGGAGGATTGTGTTGATTGTGGACATAACGGGGGACGTTCACATGTAGTATAAAGTAGGCATTTATTTAATGTGTATCGACATAGAAGACCACATGAAAGTCAGACTCTATGTCATGGATCTACAGTGCATGGTTCATAATGGTGATATAATCCTCCTTGAGAGGGGGCTATAAAATTCTTTGGACAAGTGAGGCCACAAGGATCATGGTTTCCTGACCTTTTTTGGGAAATGGAAGGAAAAACGTTGTACAAAAAACCATTATATAGGTGAATTCTGGAAAATAAATCTCCAAAATGTAGCTAAGGTATCATCTAGGGTGGTAGTTCTATTAGAGGATAGTGTAGAGATCATGAATGGATATATGTTAGTAGATTATAATTACATGAGATACTACAAATATTTCCACATTGTTTAATATGTTTGTATCAAGGATTTGGAAATCAAGACCCTATGTAGTTGCCGGCTATTAAGGGATTTGATTAGGTTGGAGACAAGATGATTTTAAAAATGATATGAACAGTTTACATTGTATGTCAAAAACATTTAAATAATGGTGTGAGTAACTCCTTCACTTATATATCCCTTTTAAGTGACCTGGAGATTTATTCTGAGTAATTATCTTGTAATCTATGAAAATAGTTTCCCAAATTGATTGATTCTTCTAAATCATACATATATTGGTAGTACGAGTTGGAATTCATGGATAAATTTTATTACGGGTCCTATTGGTAATCATAACGATTCATTATGTTGTCATATTATTAATATACTAGTTTTCCTTGTTTTATTCATACAATATTTTCATCACATAACATTTATATTCCTTCATAAATATAAAAAATGTTCATCCTTTGTGCGTGAGAGGGACATCACAGCTAGGTGAATGGAGGTCATGACCAAAAAAATACAACCCATCACCCATAATTGTGAGAGTTTATATAATGGTTTAGTAGGTATTTATGAAAAATAGATTCCATTGGTATTTGAAAATACAATATACATCACTCCTAAATATGTTCTAGGACTAAAATTGAAGATGTGGATATAATTATTATTGACTTACTTCCTTGGACCACACTGATATCTATTATGTCATATTAGATGGCCCCAATTGTGTTATAGGAGATGAGGGAGCTGTTGAAGGATGATCAAGAGTTAGGTTTTATTGTAATAGTGTTTCCCTTGGGCTATTACAACTTTTATCGTGATTAATGAGGACTAGATAATGAGGAATATGATTATTACCATCATCAGAATTTTGCGATGATAAAGAACATGTAGCTGGGAGTTGTGTATTGGTTTTCAAATATTGATCAATGGTCCAACTACAAAAAATTAATGCTTTGTGAGGATTATATTCTAAATATGGTATTATTTTAACTTTATTAACACTATGTGTTCGTGTTTATGACTTTATATGTAATGAATTCCTTCATTAGGAACATTAATCTTATAATCTATATTTTTAACCATGCATGGATTGATTTTTGGTAGTCTTAATTGATGCCATAATCATTTACACTATGTAATATTAGGAGAATTCATAGCATTTGATGAGAGTCCTAGAATTACTAATGGATGACCAATTTTATTATAATATCTCAATGTCTTGGTTTTGGATTTGAGAGGTTCTATTTTTATGTAACATATTGTTTGAGTATTGTTTATCTGTGGACCAAATGAAGATAGTCATAATTAGTTCTAGTATTCCATTGATGAATGTGAAAGAGGTTTTTAGATTCAATGAATTGGAGTGGTACTATAGGAGGATTTTGGTGGGCTTATATATGTTAAATTTTTTTTGACTACCATGACATAGAATGAGTAGTATTTTATGTGGACTGAGAAGCCTCAAAGGTAGTTTTTTATAATGAGGTTTTGGATGAAAAATAATCATATATTGACACAAAGAAATTAGGGCTTTGAGTATGTAGTGTTTCACAATGCCTCTAGATCCGGTCCTGATTGTGTTTTGTTGTAGCGGTAGTCAGTGATCACTTTTTGGTCGATGAAGATGAGTCCCAACAAGAATATCTACACAATTCATGACTTAGAGATATCATTTTTAGTCTTTACTCTGATGATTTGGGGGAAATATCATTCTAGTGAGAATTTAATTATTTACATAGACCATCATAAGCCTAGGTACATCTTAACAAAGAAATATCATAACCCATTATTTTAGTGTTTATTATAGATCCTTTAGGACTTTAACTTTGAGATATTCTATACTTAGAGAATGGGAAATGTGGTGGATGATCTATTTAGGAGTAATTTTTATTCTATGTTAGTGGAGGATGAAACTGTGTAGTTAGATTCATTAGGATTGGAATTTCTAGTTGAGAGGGGAATTATTTTTCTCCAATCAATGGTGGTGAATCATCTTCTTAATTATTGTGTAAGAGTGGTTATGTTGGGAGAAATTTAATGTCATGATTTACATAGCCAAATATCCAATATATATGAACAAGAAATATTTTATGAAGTAAGGGTGAATGTATTCTTTTACATGGGAACAATGGTGGTTCTAGAACAATTTTTTGAGGATGTGATGTGGTAGTTTAACACTAGCACCTTGGTTTTAGATCTATGCTCAGAATTTATGTATAAGGATATTCTTTGGATGTTTTTGTGGGATATCATGAGGTGGAGTGTAACTAATTTGGTCTCTTAATGTCTAAATATGTTAATAGGTAAAGAATTATCATCAAGTTATAGTCTTTTTGACACATCCACAAAACCATTCAGTTTATTTGTTAAATATATAATGTTATACCATATTCTATACATTAGAGAGAAGAATATGACCGAGAATTTAAAATAGTATTTTTTATGGGGTAAAATATAAACTCATGGGTCACCCTCGATGATTATCTAAAACATTGACCCTCTAATCACATCATTGTTATTGAGAGCCATGCTGGGGGTCTTCATGACCTAATTGAAGATGAGAATAACATTTCATCCCCATATTGATAGAAAGATTGATATATCTATCTAGGTCATTTAGGATATACTGTTATCCTACATTATAGATATCATAAAGAGCTTTAATGAACACATTATATTGGTAGAGTTTTCTTATAATAACAACTATCACACTTCTATCCGTGTAAGCCCTTTTGTGGACCTGTATGAGTGACTCTAAGGGTCACCCTTATAGTTGATTTAGATTGTAGATATATAACAAGATGGACCTAAGATGAAATAGTTGAAAAAAGATAAATTTTTATTGATCTATTAGTGTATGAAGACAGCCCATAGAAGGAAAAAATATTACATGGATACAGGTCATAGTCCTTTGGAGTCAGAGTCAGAGACCATGTTTTCCATGGAGTCTCCCCCGACAAGAATTGAAGAGGAATTTTTCAGCAATAATGTTATACTTGAGGTTTATTGGGCCAATCAAGATCCTATAGAGTGTTTTAATGGTTTTTCCTACTTCTAATTTACAACACATTTGGATAGAGTGTATTAAATCTTCCATGTGTCATTACCAAGGAGATAGGTGCATCCAAAATGAAAACTATTGACTATAGAGAGATCAAAACTAGTGATGGATATACCTTTTCAGAGTACCCAAATGAAATCATGTATTAGAAGTTATGTATCCTACATGAATAGTACATCCCATCATTTTTTGTTTATTGGATGTATTGATGCATACAATAGAGCTTATTAGACCATTTGAGCCCTATTTTGTCTCACTATGCACCACATTTTTCATATCATTTTCTTTTTGGGGTGAGAATACTTGATGGAGGGGAGGAAATATGGACTCTTTTTTTAGCTAATACATTGAAATATTTTAAAGAATATTTTTAATTCATGTTACCGAGTCTGGTAGATATTTCAGGGCCTAATGGGACTCATTATAGATATGTTAAAGATAAAAATAGATAATATCACATGAATTTATATTTTTAGGAAATACTATATTTTCATTTATTAGTACATCATATGGGGAATATGATACCATGGTTGATTCCAAACTATAGGGTTTACCCTATGCATGGCATGAAGATGGTCAATGTTGGACACCTAATTAAAGGGGTGGTCGGTAGTTACATTAAGTAAATTAATTAATTAATTAATTTTACTTTATGATATTATAATAATATTCTTCTAAAAATAATAATTAGGATGAATTTATAGGATTAGATGTAATATATATGGAGAACTGTAGTAGGATGGTGAATGTCTCATTATTAGGAATAAATTATTAATGAATCATGAATAATCATGAGACGGACTATGAACAAATAATTCTTCTTTCCTTCTTCACTAGAAGATTTTTTATTATATAAAAATCATTCCATATCTATTTTAGGGGACCTTTTTTATTTATTTCCTCCCATTTTTTATTTTACTATCATGGAATATTATCTGCTCATCTATTTTGAATTTTAATCATCAACTGAGCTCATTTATTTTGGTATTGTTTAAATTAAAAATTTATTATCATGAAGCACAAAAAATCCAAGCCCAAATTGATTTTTCAACTCATGATGGATGTTTTTATCACCATTTCCAATTATATGTTTTATATTTTCTTCTTAATTTAATCCAATTTTATTTGTTTTCCTAACATTAGACCACAGGGTTGTATTTAGACACTGCAGAGTTGGATTTGAGGATGATTGAATCCGTATTTTTGTTGAGGATCCGTGAAAAAGTTGTGTATCATTGTTTTTTCGATGTATCATTGTAAAATTTGTGTTTCATGTATTGATGGTATGAATAGGTTACCAGATCATAGCTTCTCCTCCGCAAGAGATGCGTTGACTGATTGAATCAAGCCGTATAGAGTTCGGGTGGCCGGAATCCATCATTTGGTGATGGAGTTGAAACAGTAAGCAAGAAATCTAAAACTACTAGTGTTAATCAAGAATGAGATGGATGTAAATGAAGTGTGAGTGATAAACATGTAATATTATTTAATTTTTAGAAAAAACCAAGATATACATCTTGTACTATAGGAACACACATAGTGTAATCCTCTACCTTCGAAGAATTTGGAATGAATATAAGTACACATTGAGTATAGAATGATACGGGTGGCTAAGTGTATACCCATGAAGTACAAGGGTATATACACAAATTAGGATCAAATACATGGATAGAGTACATAGGCATGGGAATGCATATAGAAATGAACAATGTTATGGAACACGACTATTATACATATTCATGTTCATGGTACATCTACATTAGTCCATGTACATAGGAAATATGACATATGAACATAGATAGGTAATGGTAATCCTTCACATTAAATGTACCACTGGTAGAGTCTGTGTATTACCACATAGATAATAAATCCTTGTGTAATTATTGACATAACTATGTGTTCAGGTGAGGTCACATGCTGTGTGAATCTTGGTAAATTACATATACCTTCATATAGAACCTCCACCCCACAAATTTATTTCGTATAGAAAAAAATTGTGAACCCAAGTAATCTAGATTGAGAAGTATTACTAATTGAGAATTATAATATCCTTTATTTTGGTATCATCGATATTACACATAGTGGTATGGGCATGATTCTTCATTCAGCGATTCGTGGTCGATTATAGTGACCGAGATAAATTATGAGAGAGGTGCTATAGTGGGAAAATCGCTTCTACACCATGGTGTGGTTCCACCATACTCATTATAATAGTATAGTTATCAAACCCTCACTAAATAAGGTTTTAATCATCTATCTATAGTGAGGAAACCCCTTTGTTTAACTCTCGGCCGTGAGTGGGTCCTCCACTAGAGATTATTCCCCATCAACTATTGTGTATAGTGGTTTAGGGTTGTTCCACTATAAGGATTCTTTTGTGACTATGGAATATGATCGGATTCCGATATATACCATTGGATCTGCAAGCTAACCCATCTTTCTTTTATATGATATTAATATATATACCCCTTCCTCTCCCAAATGGGTCTATATAAGTGTACATATGTTGGGTTTTAATATTAATCATTTTATGGGTTGATCTAGCTAATATTGTCTTTTTATATTTCTCCCTTTATGGTTTTTGGGAAATCCCATTATGTCAATATATACACACAATTTCATGGTAATTTTACATTTCTGTTGTGTCTTATACATATGAGGATATTTTCAGTGGAGAATTAAGTGGAATATAGTGATACTTGGTAGCATTAATCATATATGGTTGTTGAAAAAGGAGATTAGTAGTCGGTGCTCTCTTGCTTTCATTTTTTGTCATTTTTGAAAGGTTGGAACTTTATTCAATGTTTGGGTGTGTATTTTTTTATTTTATTATATTTTTTCTACGATTTATTTTCTAGAGGTTATCTAAAGAATGGTAATATTCTAGATGTTATAGTCTGTTATTATTCATTTTTTACATTGCATAGAGATGGTAGTGTGTATGTATACATGTACATTACGATAAGACCTCCCATTTTATCTTTTGACTTACCGGTTCTTGTTTCCATACCCTATACTATTTTTTGTTGGATAGTAGTGTGACACACATATTTTAGTATACCATTGTTTTCTTGTTGGGTCATTTCATGACAGAGTTTCTTACCTCATCCCACCAATGTCAAATTTGATGTCCTCCCATTCATTCCATTCCATCACATTATATACTCATCAATACCTAATGTGGGTTCGGATGTAATCCCTACCCGCCACACACAATTTATGGTCTAGCCTCCAGTGGAAACATCTTCTAGAATACACATCAATAAATCATCGCATAATCCATGAATTGTGATATCATTAGTGTGATGAATATCAATGACATTCCCTCACTATACCATCGATTTATCTAGCCACATATCATAACACCATTATCTATAGGAAAATCGGAACAATAGTTTCCATTAATATTGTTAATATCCAAGTCTAGTCGTCATCAACCCATAGAATATCTCAATTAGTTATTATCGTCACTAGTCATCTACAACACCAATATTCATCTTCATTTAGCATCACCCACACCATCAATCATCATCTCTACTACTAAAAGAATAGAAGGGAAAATGGGGTATCCATACATCAAATTCACCACCAACATGGATATTGGGGAAAACTTTTAAAACAAATAAAATATTAGTGTTGGTTGGGTTCTACAATTTTGGTTGGGTGAATTTATATGTTATGTGATAATACATGATATGAAGGGAACACACAATACCCATCCTATGAGTTCACATCCAACTCCATGAGAACAACTAAAAACATTATGATAATATCTCATGAATTATTCCATGAAAATCATCCACATGTAACACATCACAACATGAGAAATGAAAAAATTTCAAAAATTCAAATCCATGTTTATTACTAAAAAATAACAATATTTAATGGTTTTCTATGAATATCAACATATAAAATAATTTATTTAAAAAATTTATGAAAACCCAATCAAAACTTCACATACCATAATTGGATACATGTTTAATAATCATTCATTTCATTAATCCAATTACTGAACTTGAATTCTGAACCACACATATTAAATTTCCTACCCATTAAATTTCAATCACATAATTACTGTTTCATTCAATCACAATCAACTAAATACCATAATGACACCACACACAAAACCCACATTACTTTCATGAATTTCCACATCAACACATTCCATCCATCACCAAAACAAAACAGTATCACCGTAATAAATCCACATCATACTCTAAAGTAATTATAATAAATCAACCATCTCACATCTGCAAAAAAAAGCCAATAACCCCAAAAAATTCAAAAAAATACCAAAAAATAAAACTGTTCATCACCCCCACTATGTGAGACCTAAATAATATCATAATTCCATCATAGATTCAGAGAAATAATTTCATCTCATATTATAAAATTTAGGCTTCTCTTTCCATTATAAACCAATTTAAAGTCCATTAAATATATATTGAATAATAATATTTTAATTATGGTTATTTACACCAACCTATATTCACAAGGGAAAAAGATTTATTACATATAGATATGTAATTAAACCATTTTCTGTGGATAGTTTAAGAAATGTGTATGAATGATGTCCCAAAATAACATTATCAATAACATAAACATGTTTCATAATGACATATATTTTCATAAAAGTGAATAAGTCAAAACTATAATGAAATATCATAAAACAAGTAATTACATTTTAGTACTCACACCACCATATGTTTTAGATTATGGAAATTATATATATGGATATTAAAACCCATATAATAATTTAAATGGAATAAAAATTAACGAAAATTTCATAGATTCATATAAAATATGTACAGGGAATTGATATCCTGCATCAAACATATGTTCAACGAACTCAATAATAGATTGAAAGGTCATGAATCGGACAACACTTGATCCTAAGAAAGTAAAAGTTCCACCAATGATGACCGAATTTTCAATACATAAAAGATGATATCTTCCAAAATATAATATCAATTGGAAGAAGATCCAGATTAAAAAAGAGATGTAAGTAAGTGGAGTAACATAATTCTTAAGAAATTGATTAAGATAAACTGAGATGTTTAAACCTCTGAATGGTGTGTCTTGATGGTAATGAGATTTGAAAGGGACGACTAGGTAATAAAAAAGATTAAAAATGAATCTATAAAAGAATGGATGCCCATTTTTATAGATGATTATTTTATAACCATTACCACTATGTAGGGGTCTTCAAAATTCCCATGGGGAGGTCTATCAAAGCATCGATTTTGAATTCGAGCATTAAATCCATGATTCTCATCCATTTAAAAAATAACATCAAATTGGTTAGATCATAACCATGACCTCTTCCATGATACATAATATTGTATTTCTTCTACCCCAACACTTTACATGATCATCAACTTTGGTTACTCGAAAATGGATGGTCATTTAACCTCACAACACAGATGACCACATCATAGATATCACCACAACACCCATTTAGCATAGGAAAACCATCCAAGATACAAAACTAAGAAAATATTATCCATGTGGAAATTCCTATGTCCTCATTTCTAAAGGTATGTGAATTCATATGAAACATCCTATAAAATGGATAGATTGGCCATTCTACTCGTTATGATGAACCACAATACCAAACTTCCAACTCTATGACCAACCACTAAGAACACAAGGCAAAAATGACCTCCCCTATTCTCATACCTCAAAAAAATATTCATATAATCTAACACCATTCCTGAATATGTAGTGAAGTGACCCTTTGAATGGATACAAATACCCCATATACATCAAAAAACAACAAAAATCTATCATAGAACTGAAAAGTCAAAGAAAAATTTAAATGTCAGTTTTTAGAAATTTAGGAAATCATATGGTTTTTATTATTAATGGTTATGTTATTATTCGTAAGGAAATATTAGTTTTATACATTGTATAAGTACCTCTGATTCCATAAATTATCCACTCAATTGAAAAATTAAAACGATTTTATATTCCTCATTTTCGAAATGTTGATTACCTTAATAATGTTTTGTTTCATTTTTTACAGTGTTTGTATGGGTGTGATAATATTTAGAGACCATAATGAGTAAATATTTTATATTTTAGTTATTTTATATTCTGTATGTCCATTAAATAATTTTAATATTTTAATATTTAAGGATATATCTATTTTCTAACTATAATATCCTAAAATAATGAAATACACTATTTTTTGTCACTGTTATATTTTTAATTTATTTTATACAATTATATATTATTATATATTAATGAATTTTTTATTTTGAAGAAAAATCCTTTTATATGTATATATTTTATTAATAAAATTATATTTTAAAAAATAAAACTGAAAAAATGAAACATAATATATATTAAATTATTTTTTTAGTCTCAAATGAAATAATAATACTTTAGTGAAAATGATACGAATGAACTAGAACGGTCTAAAATTAAATATAACAGAAAAGAATTGAATTAATGTTCATCCAATTGATCTAGTTCCATTTTTGGAAAACCGAGACAACCCAAACTGATCTATCCCATACTTATTCAAACCGAACTAACAAGGTTTAACCAATCTAAATTGATCTTTCCCTATCATAACTACATGAAAAAAAATTCCATATTGGACCCGAACTAAATTAGAAAAACTAAACCATTTTGACCATTAGAAACCTAAACTAGATTCAAATGTAATTAATTTAATTAATCTAAAAAAAACTGATATGAGTTTACATATCAAAATGTAATAGAATAAAAAAGTACAAATAAATAAAAATGAAAAAATTGAATAAAATTAATCCAACCCAATATAAAATGGACTAAAAAAATCAATGAAATTTTAATAGGATTTAGTAAACAAATGATCACTATATTAAAAAAATAAAACCATGAATGAACTACCTTGAATAATTTAAAATCAAAATAAATAGAACAAATCCCTATAAATTAATCAAAATATAAAAAAATATTAAAAAATAAAAAAATCAAGATGATTTGAACAGAAAAAATCTAAACCAAATAGAAATAAATAGACAAAAAATGTGAAGATGATTCTATATCAAATCAACCATTCTTGAACAAAACTTCTTTTAATAGAATTTAACAAAATTTAATAGATCCAAATTAAATATATATAATGGTAATAATATTTTATTTACTAAATCAAAATAAACATTGAGAAAATTAATAAATTAACTAGAATGAAATAATATTAAACCAAATATTATTGAATGAATCAAAAAATGGGTTAAAATAAACCGAACCTACCCAATAAAAGTTAATTATAATAGAATATAATAGAACCAATCATACCCATATTAGCGTTAATCGAATATAGTATATCTAATGAAAATTAAAATAATACAAACCCTGAAAAAAATTATTGAAGAATACTGAAAAAAATTATTTGAAATGAATAAAATAAAATAAACTTGAATAGAACTAACATGAACTCACTTTAACCTATGTGTTCTGATATAAATTTAACTGAATGAAAATGAATCGAACCAATGCTATAAACATTTATTAGAAATAAACTAGATTGGCCAAACCATGACCTAAAATACCTAAAAACCCAAATTGAATAAAAATGAACTGTTTTAACCAAACCAAATCATTCATATATTAACTAAATTGATTTATTTTAAGAAAATAAAAATTTTATACAATTAAATAAAAGGTATTTTGATATACCATTTCCATAATATTTTGCAACAATAATAATTTTAAAGAACTGATTAATCTAACCCCAAATTTAATAATCCAATTTAAGAAAACCAAATTTAAATTGTCCGAAAACCAAAACAACTAGAAACTCACTAAACAAAACACTAGATAAACTATACCAAATTAAAAAAATAAAAAAATGAATAAAAATACTCAATTATTACAATATTAATCAATTAAAATTGAAAGAATAAAATCCTAACCAATTCCATCATTCAATTAAAACATGATCAAAATTGAAAAATATGTTATCGAATAAAATAAAATTTAACTACACCTCATTGGGAATTATTTAACCAAATCAATCTAATCCATCAAATGAAAACAAGACTGGATAAAAATAAAATGATCAAAATCTATGTGGGCTCTATTGAATAAACTCAAATAGAACCAAAGGAAACTATAATATATCAATTAATATAAAAAATAAGAAATAAAAAGAATACAAATAGATTAATAAAGAATTAAATAATCCTAATTAAATTAAATATAATGAAATAATAATAAATAAATGGGAAAAAATTACATATAATTCAATTGAATAAAATTAACATGATCATAGTAAAACCATATAAAATAGAAATAGCCATGTATCAGAAAATTAAAAACAATTTTAAAAAATAAAAACTACACCAACCAATATATTATTAATCCTTATTGAACAATTCAATGTTGTTTTTCTCCTTGCAACTATTCTATTTTTATTTTTCTGAAAACCCAAAATAAAAAATTTAATTTTTTTTAACATGAATAAAAGTATATTTTTAACAATACCCTTTTTGTAATGTTTAATTGGTTATTTTTTATTGTTTCACACATTATTCACATGTTATCTAAATTGATTTTAGTGAAAAATCCACATCTGTATGTGTTCCGAAGTCCGTAAAAAACATACAATTTACTTTTGAATCATACAATCAACATTCCCTAATATTATGGTCATTTATAAAGACCATAAAACTAATTTTTTGAACCTGAAAAAATATAATTAAAATTAGAGAAATTATATCTATACCTTATATACTAACTATTAGAACCATATTTATTGTTTCTCAAAAATATAATATGTTTTTATAAACCATATAAAATGATCCGTATGAGAGTTTTCGGAAAAAGGATTATCCTTATGAAGATATTGAACCATATAAACATTATGAACCTTTCAAGATTATGATCAATTTCAAAATATATTAAAGCATATATTTTTTATTTTATTTTATTTTCATTCATATATTATATATTTATATATTTTGAAAACAAGGAAAAAAATTCTGTAAGTTGAAAAGTTTATTTACAATAATTATTTGAGAATTTTAATTTATTTAATGCCCCATTGTTTGTATTGTTCATTAACTTATTTATTATTTTTTTAATTATATTTATATCATATTTAATTGATAGACTATTAAATTTTATTTTCCCAATACTACATCTAATTATAAAAGAAATCCAAATGAATATTATTATGATTAATTTTAAAATAAGATAATTGGGGAATCTAGAAGATCACATGTAAGTATTAAAAGAATATGAATGAAATTTACAGTTTCACTTGTGCGCTTATGCTTCATGAATTATTATCACAAGTAAATAGAATGCTAAAATTTTATATTCATGTAAAAAATGAGGGGAAGTTAGTTTTCTAGAGGAAACTCTAAAAAAGTAATTTTATAGAAGAAATACATTTAATTGAATTGTGTTATTGAGTATAACTTAATTTAAATAGATCACAGAAATGTGGAAGCATATAAACTCAATGGATGTACTATAAATTCTTTTTACAACATATTTGTAATGATAATTTTGGTTTTACATTAGCATAAACACATTACTACTTATAAAGTGTCATCAAGGCTTCCTCATCATTCCAAACCACCTTATTTACCGTTTGGTTTCTATTGTGCTGTATTTTACATTATAGTTTTCATTTATTCAATTTATTCTTTTTCATTACAATGTTATAATATAGTGTTACGTTATACTACCCCTATAAAAGTTTCATATGGATTATCCCTGGCCTAAAAAAATGATGGGTTTTAGTTATTCCAGGGTCCAAATCAATTGATGAATGGTTCTTCATACAATTCAGATGGAAGATTATTATCAATATTTTGTTTTTTAATTTACAATCCAGTAATCTTTATGGAAAAAATAAATGTTATGGGTTGTTCCTTCATTTATGAAAAAATTAGTATAGGGTGTTATAATCTAGGTTTGAATAAAGAAGATATAAAGCCTTTTGAATTACAATTAAATGTTAATTCACTCTATAATGGGTTGAAAACTCTCATTTTGAGAGTGTAAAGAGTATACATATGATCAATTTAAACTCAAAATATATAATGAAAATCTATTTTTATTTTAATATTTGAATCATATTTATTTTAACTCTAATAAAAATTTAAAATTAGATCAAAAGGTAAATTCAACACATACAAATATTCAACACAATTTCATACAAGTAAAAAACAATGTTATTAGTGCATTGAGATCATATTGATTTTTTAATAAACAGAATATATTTTTTTCTAATCATATCCTACAATTAATAGTCTAAGGAAAACATCTATTTGAGATTATATTTTTGATCTCAAATAATTATTTTGTTTCATATAGCCACTATTTTTATATTAATGATTACATATACATGTAATTCCAAAAGGATGCATATCTAAAATAGAAAATTATTGACAAAATGAAAAGCATTGAAGGATCATAAAAACTCCTTGACACTTATTTGGATACACTTAATGGTGTTGATGATTTGAAATATTTACTAGATTATAAAACCAAGAAAATATATTAAAATTCTATAACAATAAAGTGAGAAAAATTTTACCATTTAAAACCACTAATGAAGTGTAGATAATATTGAAAACGTGTCCCTATGGTTCTGAAAAATTGACCTTAATTAATGAGGGTTTAAAAATGGGAAAATATCCTGGTATTACTATTAATGAAAATGAAACTCTATATCCAATGATTAATTAATTTTCTAGAATTATTAAAGGCATAAATAATTTAGGAGAACCAATATATAGTAATATTTTAGTTAAAAGACTTTTATAATATATATTAATAAAATAGAATGATTAGAAGTTAGTAATTAAAATAATTAATAAATTAAATTAATGTATAGTTGATGAATAATATTTGTTTTTTATTTCAATATTATATATTTATTAAATATAATGAACAATAAGAATTGGGTAAAAGAAAATTTGTTCTTTTATAATCAATAATTAATGCAACATCCTAATAAAATGATTCAGAGTTATAGTGAAATGATTATGGTTATTAAGATCTTGTATCAAAAGGACTATAAAAATATATGTTTTATATTCCGAAAATAATGAAATATATTATCCTTGAGATGATCCATGAGAAAATTGAGAAGGAAATTTCATTAATAATAATGTTTTAAAAATTAATTATAGTTAATATTTGAGAAAATTATACATTTAGCATAAATATTCTAAAATTAAATGAAAATAAAAAGAACATAATTGAAAATTAAAATGAGAAAACAACACTTTTATCTGGATATAACAATACTGAAGACTTATATTCCTTAATAGAATATATTTTAGGAAATAAAATAGGAAACTTGTTATTAGTGGCTTCATTAAATCAGTATATTTTCTCAAAAATTGAATTCACTACAACTCCTTCTAAAAAATTGAATTTATAAATGCTAAGATGAAATTGATAGAAATAAAATTACTTTGTAATGATTTAATACTAATAAAAAGAACTCAATATTAAGAACAAACAAATCATTGAGGACAATAAGGCAACTCATTGATAAAATAAAAAATAAATAAATAATACATATTAGAAAAAAAATTGTTAAATTATTCTTATATTTGTGATTTATTGAATTTGAATAAAATAAAATGTTAACTTAATAAAAATAATGCAACTATAGAATAAAAATTAAATATTTATTAAATTAATATATAATGATCAGAAAATAATGAAAATGATTATAGAAATTTTTATCCATTTTTTCAAGGGAATTTACTGATAAAACCATCATAAAAATAAAGACAATGAAAATAAAAACTATCATGGGTATGATAAAAACACACCTAAAATGTATATGAACCTATTTATTAATGGCTTAAATTAAATGTTACAATTATTACTTGTTTTAAATGTTGAATCAAATGACTTAATTCATGTGGCTGGTCACTAAGATTGTCATAAGCACTTGGTCCTATATGAAAATTCATATGTAATACAATATCAATAAAATTACCCTAGAATAATTGTTATATATATTCAGGATCTTAAGAAATGTTTTTCTAATCTCATTTGACTGAAATTTTAGTGGTACCAAAGCATTTCTAAATTTATTTTTATATAAAATTATAATTCTAACTCTCAAGATAGAGACATTGTATAGATAGTGGGTGGAACATCATATGAAAATAGATTCTTTAAATACATGTAATTTAAAACATGTGATGGATGAGGGTCAACCATTAAAATATAAAGATACTAGAAATCATTCTAGGATTCACCAGGTGTTGTGACTACATGAATTATATGTGAATAAAATATTGTCTTTAAATAATATATCAAACATTAGTAAGACTATGAGAGTTTATAATCCATCAATTAAGATAAAAATATAATATCATTATATATAATTCTTGTTGACATTTTTAAATTAAAAAACAAAATATATGGGTGGTAAATAGTATGTATTTGTCATTATTGATGAGAAAATAAAGATATATTGGGATTACATTATTGTTTATAAATATAATACCATATCCAGGTTTATGGATTAATATAAATATTTTCCAAATAATAAGGGTTATCCAACAGTTTTAATTTAATTTATAAGTGGTAGAAATTTTATAAAAATGGTTTCCAATTTCTTTGTAAATAAATATGATATTAGTTTGACCTTTTATCTCTTAGATCTTCACAATAAATGGAATACATTATTGAATGATTTGGATTTTACATGAAATGTCTTGGACAAAGTAGAATGAATTTAATAAACCTTAGTACCATTGGATATATTTTGTGATCACATCTTGTTACATTAAAATTATAATTATTTTATGATATATACTAATGAAAACACATTTACAAATTTTTAAATATAGTTAATAAATAGATGGTTATTTTAGTGTAGTTGGATACATAGGGTTTATTATTCAGACTAAATATTTATTTTATAAATTTGATGAAAACACAAATGAAACAATTTTTATAATACATTAAATCATTTGAATATACTAAAAAATTTATAATAAAAGATATGTGTGTTTTTAACAGTAAATATATATTAAATTCGGTGATAATTTATTATTTAAAATGAATACTTATTATTAAAAGGTTGCAAAAAATCGTAGATATTTTATTTTAGGATAATTTGATACTCAATTTAAAATTACATATTTTTAGGGGGAGCTTACCATTTTTGAAAATTATTTGATATCACCTAGATATAATAATATAGATAAAAATTTAGGAGATGATTCTATTGAAGTGTAGTCCAAAATATTATTAAACCATTTTTTAGAATAGTAAATCATTTATTTTAGCTTTAATAAAAATGAATTTATGTATCATATAATAATTATCACTAAATTTTTGACATAGAATATTAAATAAAAATTTATTAGATATAATTTTTAGGCCAGTGTTGAATTACAAAAATAATCTCAATTATTGTAACTAAATAGATATATAAAGATAAATATGATGAATTTAGAAATATAATAAGATATAAGGATATAGTGGTTTCATAAGGCTATTTCGTTCAAGAAGATATAGATTATGAATAATATTTTTGATATGATTCTTTGTTTGATGAAAATATAATTTGGTTATGTTATACCTCCTATTATTAATTTAAATTTTATAAAATATATATGGTTATTTCATTACAAAATCATGACATTATAGATTTTTTAATTTTAAACTGACCCATATATTTGAAATTAAAATAATCTATATTATGTTTTATAATATTATAATGATCTATATTGAGTTATACTGGGTCCTTGAGATTTTTATTGACAGATGAAAAAATTCCATTTTTAAAATATGGTTTCTTGATGGAACATTTGATACCACATTAACTATTGAAAATTATTCATATGATATTTTTATTATTAAAATAATTCATACTAATTTTACTTTTGGATCTTTTAGTCAAAATCTTTTTAATGAATTTTTTATTTTAATGACTTGTGTTTCCAAGGACCAGTATGGTTTTACTGGGAGGGGAGGTGAATCATTGGTATATTTATTTTATAAAAAAAATTCATTTTTATTAAATATTTGTGATGGTTTAATGTTTTGAACTATTCAATTTAATTTTATCCTCAAAATATATGCAATGTCATTAAATAGAGAAAAATACTGAAGGATTTTATAATGTCGAGTCAAACGACATATTCCTTACTACAACCAATTATTTCCTCTTTTTATTGATTGGTCATTATTTGTTGGTTGTTACTAATAAGGAATGTTTTATTTGCATCAAAATTTCATATCATAGTGTTACCCCTACAGAATACCACTAGTTATAATATGTTCCGACCTATAAAAGATATTGAAACAATGTCTCACTTTTTCTTATACCACTCCAAATTTATCCATAATTTTTTATATATCTATTAAACATATAATCTAATACTATGAGTGATCCTTATTAGTTTCTGATAGCATTTATCTGAATCAATATAAAATCTAAAAAAACAAAAATGGGACATATTTATTTTTCATAAAGAAGTTGAATGATTAATAAACTTATCACAAACTCTATGATCTTTCTCATCATCCATAGTTCATAAAATTATTTGGACCTTCTATATACATTGAGCAATTGGGAATTAATTTTCTTATCTTAATTAAATATATCCTTATAATTAGTCTCATATAATCTAGATATAATTCTTCATTTAACTAATATTTTCTGAAACTCAATAAAATTTTTGAAATTTATTCACACAAAATTTCATCAATATTATTTAATAAAATAAAAATATTTGAAAATATAAATTAATTATTCAGGAAATATCATCTTGATTCTTAAAAGTATGTAATAAATATTTTTTTATAAAAAATGATAATAACCATTTTTTATTGGTATTATTCAATGTGACTTTTATCAGTTTTTTATCTCCCTTGGTGTTTCATTTTATATTTTTTCCAAACTATTTAATGTAATTTTCTCCAGTTCCCAATGAATATTTATACCATTAATAGTGTTCCAATATCATATTCCTATTAAATAAATAAATACCAAATTAAGGAGATAATTTTACCTTCATTAATGTTTTTACACCAAACATCTTCTTTGTGCATGTGATGATCTCAAGCATGTGTGTTCTTATTCTTGGTCCAAGATGGAATGTATTATAGAATATATAATGATCCTTAAAAAAATATTTCTTATTATATATTTATTTATTCATGAATTATAATTAATTCTCATAATATAGTTTTTATTCATGCGAAACATCACACATAAATCATTTATCTTCTTTTTTAGACAATGATGTTCACGGAGCTCTGTTTTTCTTCTTAAAAATGATTCCTTTCGAGAACATAAATGGTAAAACTTGAAACCATTAGACATTCCATAGTATATATATTCATGTATTATCTAAATCTATTTCATGTATTAGATGATTTTAATACCTAAATATATATAAATTAAGGTTATTAAAATTCCAATTATTTCAGTAACTCAAATATCTCATAATTACATTATGCTAAAAATAGTGGAAGTTATTCCCTATGGGATATATTTCTATTTTGATTGAGGTTATCACCTTTATTTGATGATAATCACATTAATATACTCATATGACTCCATGTATTTTTATTAATTTAATAGAAATACATTCATTCCTTCGTTACATGAGTTGTTCTGACATGATTTTCGAAATATTACATTCATTCAGGATAGAGATTTCACGAATGGCTTCAAAAAGACCAATCACCCATGACATGAATATTTTAAACCCAAATGGTATAAATATCCAATGTGGAAATATATTTTTAGGGATTTGGATGGATAGAAATCATATCCTCAAGTAGAATAGGGCTGTATGAGGTTGAATATAACCTCAACCTTGATCAGACAACCCAGATCCAACTAATCAGGTATTTTAAGTTCTTTAAATATCATTTAGATAAGAGATAAATTTTAATAATAATCTAATCCCACATGTTATACTCTTAGAAATACCTATTTATTATACAATATCTCATTACACTATGATCTTTTGTTAGATCTCGTATTGGTACCCAAATACACCTTTACACACCACATGGGCACATACACCTATGTTTCCCTTCACAACACCTATGAACATCATTATGGGAACTTTCAATCCTCATTTATTATCTCCCATATTTACCCATGATTGAACTATACAATATCACATGTTTTAATTGAATGAACTAGTATAATATCATCCCACATGTTTGACTTTGTTCCCAAATGTTGTCGGGGTGGGTACATAGTTGTCTTTTGATCAACCCTTTTTTGTAAAATCCGATAAAATGAGATAGAAAATATTGAATATATAAATCTAGGAAATTATAAATATTTAGTTCAAACCCACCACACTAAACTTATCCATTTTAATAAACAAGAAATTTATTTATATAAATTAAAAAACTTATTCTCATAATATTTCTTCAATTATTGATATAAATTACAATATTTAATTCTATATTTCATTATTAATTCCATGTAAAAAATATAAATTTATTATTCTTCAAAATCCATCCATCATCAAAAGAATTTTTCATAAAATATTTTAGTTCGTCAAAATCATTTCAACATGTCTTTGTTGTTAATGATGAGTGTAATAAACATCACCATTATTTTTGGTATCCTCCTATAATAATCCTCCAAGAATTATCACTAGGATCAACACATATTCAACTAATTTCAAAGTAATGTAAATAATAAATTTTGGAATCAAATATAAATCACTAAAGATGAATTATATTCTCTACATTTGGATTTATTTTCTATAGGACCAAAACCATCGTTGTTAATATGTGGGTTTTACATTTTCATTATTTCCAGAGTTTGTGACTGAGATCAAAATTGTGGGTAATTAATGATAACTTTTATTCATTATTTTGAGTATTAAGAAATTCATTATAACATCATGACTATTTTTATATGTAACAATTCATGTGATAATGTCCAAAGTGTTTTTGTCAAAATAAAAGTTCATAATAATTCCCCCCTATGATGATAACCCTGAAATACTTCAAAACTATTCTGAAATAAATTTCATATAGATATCTTAAAACGTATAAGGGACACAAATGGCAAAGAATATCAGTGGATAGGACATATAAAATACACCACATGGTGTAATACTTTTCTAATATAAAATGTATTATATATTGACATTGAGACCCGCTTATAGTACAACCACATTTATAAGTGTCATTAGATTTTAATATCTGGGAAAATGTGCATGGACCCTTTGAAATTAATAATATTATTAATGTGTGTTATAATTAGATTACGTAAATATATTTATGAAAAATATTATGACACTTGTTTATGCTGAGCTCAGATTTGAGAGGTGAGGCACATGTTTTTTTTCATTAATGAATAAAGTGAGAATGTATTTTTCCATTATATTCATTAACTTATGTTAAAATATCATGACTTTTTTTGGAAATGTTATATACTTAATAAATCCATGATCAAGATGTTCTATGAGAAATTTAATATTTAAAAATGTCAACGGAAGAAAAAATAGATAATATAGGTCGATGGAATCATCTTTTAAATTAATCGACTAGATATATCAAGATCGAGGGATTACGTTATACAGATTACATCTGTATAAGGTATTAAGTCTTTAGGGAATTAACTTATTTCTCCATTGATTCCGTGTAGGTTTCTAGATTGTAACCTAGGACTTTAGGATACATCACCTAATTTCACTGAGAAAAGTGGACTAGAGTGTAACACACTATGGTAATTCATAATATATATTAAATAATATTTTATTATTTAATATTTTAAAATTTTAAAAAATATATTTCCAAAACCTGGGTTAAAAATTATTCATTTTTTATTGATCACATATACTCTACCAGTCGTATTTCGAGTGAGTATTATGAGGGGTGAAAATTTAATAAATATTTTATAATATTTTTAGTGAATATATTATTTAATTATTTATTGGAGAACAATGAAAGGATATTAAATTATTAAATTAACAGTCATTGTTCATGTATTGATAAATATAGAGGAGAAATAATAAATAGTGTTTAATGGTCTGGTGTGAAATAATATTTATTGAAATTTATTGGAATAAATAATATTTAAATCTAATCTCTAGTTTATCATATATTAAGAAATAATAATGAAAATATTATTATTATTATAGACATGGTGTTTCAAAAGTATTTTAGATATAATAACGTGTGCCTAAGAAATTGTAATTTTCGAACCATATTAATATATATACCATATTAAATTATTTCATCATAGTAAAAATTTATTTGTGTTGTGCATAATAAAATATAGAGATAATCCTCTAAAGGTAATATAGAGCTCCATCTCAAATACTTATGCCAATAATTTAAATCGATCATCCTCAGCCACTACTCTCAATTATTTATATATCCAATAGAACCATTTACATAAACAATTCATATGGAATTCAAAGGTGACTGATGCATGTGTTAGGATCTACCATGCTAGAACCATGATATTTCCATAATGACATAAAATGATTTTTAGAACATCTATGTATCATGACTAGAGGGATTCTCTTATTGATTACTATATTACAATGATATTATAATCTACATCCCTTTTTAGATCCATTAATAAAGAAATAATATCTCACATGGGATTCGTTTGAATTATTATATTTATTATAAATTGTTTTATTACAATTATACACTTTGGTGATAGTATGTATGAAATGTCTATATTATTTGATACTATTATATTGATCACAAAAATTTATCTTAGTGTACATATCATAATTATCATCAATCATTGAAAAAATAAATGTTGACTACGCCCTATCTAATGCTTCGTCTATGTCTGGAACTCTCAAGTGGTACCAGAGTGGTGACATAATGAATTTTAATTATTTAAATATCCTTGATTGATTTAAAAATTTATTATAGGGTTTCAATACTTGTAAAATCATTATATAATTTTAATGGATATATCCATATTTTTCTTCTTGATTTCACAAAATTATAATCAATTCAATTAATCTTATAATCTAAATAAATTTGAAGATCTTATACAGTTGTTGTAAAGAGTAAATCTTTGTGAAAAAAGAGTATAGATAATGTTACTAAGAGGTACATTCCATGTACTAATGATTAATTAAGAAATAATTAATTCATAATTAATTAATATATTGTTAATTTGTTTCACATGTTGAAATTAATTATAACTTGTTTGTTGATTGGTCTGGCCTGGTCAATGATCTATTGGAGTAAATTTCATGTATATTTAGTGCATGATATGTAGTTCCATAGTAACTGTTTGTCTTGGTATTATCTTATATTTCCAACATTAGAGGTGGTTGTGTAACTCAAACATCACACACCATGTATCCCATGGACATGTTGTGTACAATAACATTTTTCTGGTAAAACTATAGGCTGAGTTTCTCGGATTATTTTGTCAATAGGTAATGAGAAACAAAATTCTATGTAATCTTAAATATTCATTCCTTGTACTTTTACCAAATTAAGAATAATAAAATATTAATTATTTATATTGAAAAAAACATTCCAACATATGTTATGTTCTATCATTAAATTGATATTACATTCCATGTGATCAGTTATATATGAATATGTATCTAATTAATTTCACCATAATGATCCGATGTAAATATCATATATATGAATTATTCTAGTTATTACTCAATATGTTGTATAGTGAAGAGACTTCTTTTGACTTATCTATTCCTTTTTTTCTGGGAAACACAATCACTTTCGTAAATAAATAATTAGAAACTCATTTATATTCAATATGTTTATGATTAAAATCGAATATTGTTTCCCATGCATTAATATTTTATTAATACGATTAATTTATATTCTTATAATTATTATCCAACTAATGAGTTTTTAAAAAATTATTTTTCTCATGATTATCATAAGAGATTCTGGATATGATTTATATCATACACATCACATAGTGTTTTATAATGAACATAATTTTCATAATGATAAAAATCATAAAAACTCTCATAATGAAAATTATCATACACTTTTTCATTTAGTTATTTTTATCCAATATAACTATATCCTAATTAAAGTAAAACCTATAAATAAAAAGGATGTCATATATCCTGTTTCAAAACTCATTAAAAGAGATGTCATTGTTTCAATTATAAGATAACCATTCTAGTGTGAGGTGTCCATGTCCCTCTATGATTTCAGAATAAAATATAACCATTGGAATATGAGATGATAGTTAGGACAAACACAAATAAATAATAGATCATTTTTATGAGCTCTGGGGATTTTTATTGCTTATACATATTGACACTTCTGGAGTGCTCTTACAAATTAATGATATGTGTGAAAAACATGAAGTCAACAAGTGGTGAACTACATGTTCCATTTACATGTGAATATAAAGGGGTTTTATTTGGATTCATGTGACAGTGATCATTGTGATTATGATTGAGGAATTTTTTTGATCAAGAGAAATATATGCTGATATTTTATGGATCAAGTGATTTCAGGTATAGGATGACAGAGGGGTCGATGATATTTTTGATTGAGGTCTTGTAGGGATATAAAGACAGAGGCTGATCATCATATCGAGGGCTTACCCTAGTGTGGGTATGAAAGACATTAATGAAAGTATAAATCAGGGAACATATATCCAAGATTATTAGAAACCCTACTTGTTGGGTTAAAATAATTGTATTGATTGTATTGTTTTACTTTTCCTCTACATTGTAGTAGAAATTGAATTTTGGATATATTTTTTTTTCAATTCATTTTTTTTGTGATTATGATTATTCTAATTACGATTAAGATTATTATGATCACTTCATTTACTCAATATGAATTTATATGCTTTATGATAGAATCATTAATTTTTTGAAACTTTTTATTATAATGATTGTGATTACGATCCTTATTATTCATACTCTAATTGAATCATTTTCATATTGTTAATAATATATATTTCAATTAAGAACTGGTGAAAACTAATCATAACCTATGTATTATAATAATTTTTCCATCAAACCATAGTTCATGTCTTATTTTTGTTGAAATACAAAAGTGATTTGTGAATATGATTAGTAAAAATCTATTAATAGATTGTTTTTCTTTGTATAATAATGAAAATTTAAAAACATAAAATTAATCCCCTCTTGTATATTTTCATATACATATGTATTTCAATATAACAATTAGTATCAGAGAAAAGTCTCTATAATACTAAAACTAACATTTGGTTTAAAAGGAGGTTTCCACTAATATTTTTTTCCCTTCTCATTTTCATGTAAGATTTATTTCTATTATAAACTTTTTTTTTATAAATAATTGTAAAATACATGTATTATGTAAAATAATTTTTATATTGTTTTAAATATGGCATGAATTAATTTAGTTTCAATAGAAAATCTAAATCCTATAAGACCATCAAATTTTTATGGATACAATTATGAATATTAGAGAGACATGATGAATACTTTTATGATCCAAATAGGACATGAAAACTATTTATGAAGAATGGGGACTATAAAATTCCTGAAAAAATAGTTAAATTATTTACCAATCAATATAACATTGAATAAAATTTTTATTATAAAGTATGAAATATATTACTTTTTTCTATGACTAGAAATATATATAGCTAGATTAAATATTATGAGGATGAAAATAGTATTTAAAAAAATCTAATGATTAATAATTTCGGTAAATTTAATTTTTTTGAAACTAATAGATAAATCATATGTATAGATTTCCACAATTTTGAATTTATATAGAGAGAAACTGTTATTAATGGTACAATAATAGTTCATGAAAATTTTGAATAGTTTACAATCTAAGGGGGAAAATGATTAGTTTATGAGATCATTATGGAAAAGATAATTGAAATTATTCTAACTGAATGGGAATCTAAGAGAACATAATTTGATGAATCTAAAATGATTAAAAATATTTTACTTGAATATGTTTTTGGAACACTCATAAATTATGAAGGCAGGATAAAAAAGCTGATGATAAATTCAAAAATAAGTATAGTGGGGTTTCCTTTAAATCTAATTCACATTAAATGAACTCATAGATTATAGAAAAGTTTTTCAAATAAAAAAATTAAAATAAGGATATTGTTCAATTAGAATCATTTATTTCAAAAATTTATAACAATGATTTATTCAATAATCCTTAAATAATGAAGAATATTGATGGTAAAAAGGGTTTTCAGAATCAGTATATGAAAATTAATAAGGAATGTAATAATAAGAAAAATTATGAAGTTAACTCTTATGAATGTAAAATAACTATACATATAAACCAAAACTGTCAAAATCTCCAAATAATAGATAAAAAGTATTCGAATCCAAATTGAAATCAGAAAATAAATTACCATCCAAATGGAATGAATGTCATGAAATATAATGATCATGGAGTTCTAGTGGAAGATAATTTTTTTATGAATATATAGACAATGAATTATATGGACACAAAAATATTAGTCTCTATTCCACAGTACTTTGTGAAAGTCCACGTCTTAGGGTTAATTTATGAACTTGTTATTCTATAAAAAAATATGTCTATAAATGAAAACTATCATGATGAAAAGAATAATATATCTTCTGATGAATAATCATCTTTAGCTAGTGATAATAATAAAATTACTTCACATTTTGATGTTTCTAGACTTGAAAAATTGCATGAAAATGAAAACTAAATGGCCAGTAAAAAACCAAAAAAAATAAGCTACTAAAATGATTTTTTTGAGAAAATAAGTATCAGATCATTCAAAAAATCTTGATAAGAATTTTTTGGAAATTGAATGAGTTTTAAAATCCTTATGGAAGCTAATTTTGAGAAGGATAAGCTTTCTAATGATTTTTAAGAAGTAATTAAGGGGATAAATTTTTTAAAATCTAAACTCGATTCTCAATGAAATACTAAAGTGGATAAAATTTTCATTATAAAACTAATTTTTGAAATTTTTTGTTAATTATTTACTTACCAAATTTCATATCCAGAAATTAATGTTCTGATATGATGTTTGTTTTAACTTAATATAGATGTATATGTATATTAGATTGAATAATAATATAGGGGGATGAATTATAAGTTAAAAAAAATTTATTTAAACACTTAAGAATAAATTTAGTTTAATATGTCTTAATTTAATACAACTCAAAATCAATACAAATAACCACAATGGTCATGGATTTAATAGATATGATATCATATTATAATTGTAATGTAAAAAAATCGTATTATAATTGAATACAATGATCAGTGTAATACATGTGAGAAATATTCTTCCATACAATGTAGCCCGATGATTCACGACGGTAGAGAAACCATAGGTCTTATCCTTCCATTCCATGATGGCGGCGGCCTCTAGGCCAGTCCCTCCCTCACCAAGGGAGGGACCTCCAATGTCCTTTGAGGGAGCTGTGACCTCATTTTCCCCCTTTTCCAATCCAGATCTACTTCCTCCCTTCCCTCAATGTTTGTTGTGCCCCAAGGATCCAGAGCTTTATTAAGGATGCCCTAATCTTCCGTTGTAAATTGCCGAATTCAAAGAAGATTCATCTCTCCATAACCTGACCTTATTGCTATATTCTCTCAACGAAGGCCTTCAGTGGATTCATTTGTCAGGTTTTTCTTCGGCTTGTGGGATTTACAGGATAGGGAAACCGTGGGACTGATTTAAAACAAGAATATCATGGTCCTTTTTTCTTTGGAAGAGGACTTGATTAATGCCAGGTCTAGCGCCACCCACCACTGCAACAGATCTCACTTTTTCCTCCACATATTGACCTATGACTTCCACATGAAATGTGATTCACCTTCGGTCACGGTCTGGGTTAGTCTCACCAACATTAAATTACCATTTCAAAATCCCTCGATAGTTAGGATGCTTGGCAATATAGTTGGTAGATATTTATGCTCTAATATCCAAACCAATGGAATTTGTCATTATGTTAACCGACGCATTTGTGTGGATGTTGATTGCTCGAGGGTGCCTCCTGAATTTGTTTGGATCACATTGGCTAAGGAGTACGGTTTTAAATAGAAGGTTGTTTATGAATCTTCGTTTGATTTATGTTTGGTTTTCAAACGCATGGGCCACTCCTCTGCGGCCTGTAGGTGTGGCTCCAGTCTTTCAGACATGCAAGGTGAGGGGGGTTCAGAAAAAAATTTCAAGCCTCTTGTGACTCGTACAGTTGCAGGTGTGGAGCCTGCGATCAGGGTCCCCCATTTCCGGGAAGACAGTCAGTTTGGATTTAACCAAGAAGTTGTGGAGGTCTCGGTGAACCAACCAGAAGTGGCAATGAGGGATGTATCTTGGTTTAACCAGGATCGATGCATAGCTCATCCTTCAAGGATGGAGGAGGGAGGTCCCATGGACCTACTGGGTGCCCCATATGGTAATGAGGTATGCTCAAGGAGTGGTATATATCTGACAGCGATGCTGAAGGAACATGGGGTGGGAATGTCTTCAGATTTCAGACTCAGTCCTAGAAAGGAGGTGGCTATTGTTGAGTAGGGAAATGGGTTTGATGGCCTACTAAATGCGGACCTGGTTTTAGACGAGCAAGAGTAGCCCTGGGATGGGAAGAAGGTCCTCATGTCTGGTGATGACAAATAAGCTCAGCCTGCAGATGATGTTGAGTGTGAGGTTCAAGTCCAGGGTGAAGGGATTCCATGTCCTAGGAGGGGTAGTACCTGGAAAGTAAAACAAAAACCGAGAGAGGACTAATAATACTTGCCACTCCCTATGGAAACACGGTCCTCAAAGTATTCTAAAGACAAGATGGGGGACCAGGGGGGAGGAAATCATTGAAAAAAGTAAGAATTACTCTGTTGGGGAAATCATCCCAAGGACTAACAGGAGTAGCAGAATGTGTAGGGGCAGGAATGTCTCCTCTTCCTTTCCAACCACTATGAAGACTCGAACAACAGAAAGAAATTTGAGTAGAAGTTGGAGATGGAGGCCATGTGTCAACTAAAACCATATGGTCAATTTGACTCTTCCTGGGATCTGATCCTAAGTTCGGATGATGATGTGAAAGAGCAGGTCCTATTTCTCAATGCCTCCGAAGAGGATGCGGCGAAGATGATGGGTCGGACCATTGAAATGACTCCGAATGAGGAAAAATATTCTTGGGTCGAAAAACAGGACACAATTCTAGTTTGGGGGTTTAAAAAGGGGTTGATCAGCATAGAGGAGTATATAAAGGGTTCGAAAACACTATCTTCTTCATTTGAAGACCTGTTAAGTGGAGAAAATCACATACATGTAACTGTTATATCCTGGATGTTGTTTAGAGATATGGGTTTATGCAGAATTATTTTTTCTTCAATGATTCTACCATAGACATTTCTGACTAATGATATGTTCCTTTTTTCCTTATGCATTTAAAAGGGATATTTCATTATCAGTCTATGTGTTTCGAGTTGTTTTTGGGTGTTTGGTTTCTAGATTGGTTTCGGGTTCCACCTCAAATGGGGTTCAGAGCATGAGGCCGCCACTTAAGCATGTCACTTGGAGTGGAAGACTGAGAGGGTATGTCTTGGCCATCGGTTCTGTGCTCGTGCATCATTTCACGAGACTTTTTTCTGAGTGATCATGATTTGGTGTAGGTCATTCACATGGTATAGCTGCTGGGGAGAGGTTGAACCAGTAATTTGTTTTGGTTTTGCTTTGATTTTCATTTGGATGTTTTGTTGAATATGGTGGTTTCTCACTTGCTCCTTAAAAGTGATTTGATAATCAAATAAAAAAATAATTTTCAGGCAGTATATAATCTATTAATACGATTTTTATCAAAATAATCGTAATTGAAACAGTTACAATTAAACTGAATATTTATAGAAAGGGGAAATGATACAATCCACTTTATAATACAAATAATAGCAGAAATGTAAAAGTATTATTATTACTTGAACCCAAATAAAAGGGTATCATTTCACCTTGGTTAGAAGGTTTTTCTCACCAATACCTTGGTAAGAACTCAATACGATGATCGGTATAGTTGTCTTCTAATCCCCATAATTCATTGATAATGAAGGTAATCAACTCTTTTGTCTTTCAAGAAATTTATGGACCTCGATACGTTGATCGAAGGCACGTCTTCCAATCCACAGAGGCCCTCGATTGTTATAACCATATCAGTCAGACTAGGCCAAACAAATTACTTAGTAGAATACAAAAGCTAAGAACGAGCTGTTCAGGTTTTTTAATTCCAAGTCTTTTTCATGAATCAAGATAGAATTCACGTTGTCTCTCTCAATAACCAGATATACACAAAATATTATCAATGTCTCACCTCTTTTAATTGACCTTTTTTTATATTCCTTAGGTTCTAATAGTCATATTTTCTCCAATGGTCATATTTCTCCAAAAAACTCTGAGGGACATGGACATCTGGAAATGTAATGGTCATATTTAATAAAAAAAGATGACATTATTTTGGTTAGTTTATAAATAACTCCATGTCATTTTTTTGGTTAAAAAAATATATATGAGAAGGATAACATGAGTACGATTGATATTGAACATGTGGTTTGATATAAATAATAAAATCATGCATGAGATTAAAGTAAAACTTGAGTAAGATTAATATTACATAGTGCAATGTATTGATATGATGAAATGCTAGTACAATCCATAATGTGGGTAAGATGAACATAGGTAGTATTGTAGATAGATTCTGTATGATAGTCATAGAAAATATGATAGACATAGTCTGTATTATTGATAGGTTCACTACGATTGATAGAGTCAGTATGATTGACAGAGTTAGTATGATTGAGAGAGTCTGTACGATAGATAGAGTCAGTTCGATTGACAGAGTCATTATGATTGATGGATTCTATTTGATTTATAGAGTCATTACGATTGATAAATTCAGTATGATAGATAAATAACCATATTCGATGTAATAAATTTATTTGAGAATAGAGTATAAAAATATTAGTGATTTCCAATACAAAAGTTATAAAATTCCAACATGGACATTTGAATTGAAAATCTCCCCTTTTTTTAAAGAAATAAACAAGAAGTAAAACTTGAAAATAATTACTTATATCCCCCTATGTTATAAGAACTTTTTTGAATAAGAAATTGAATACATCTACCTCCCCCTAAGGTATATACTTTCCTAAGGATTGAATTCATGGAAATTCATTGATTTATGTGTATTATATTTGAGTAAAAACAGTTAAGAATACTCCCACATTGTAAAACATTCTTCCCTTATATAAAAAATTCTCCCCCATTGAGATTTACAAAAAACATGGGATAATTTTGAGTTTCTAGAAAATATAGAGAAACTAAATAAAAAATAATGGTAATTTAAAAAATGCAATTCATTACTATCAGAAAATTAAAGAAATTGAAAGAACAACCATGAATGAATGTTTCAACAAAAAGATCATTTGTTTTCTATTTATTTTTGTTCTTTGTCAAATAAATAAGAATTAACATCAACTTAATTATCTCCATATTGTACTATATGATAGAATCAAACTAAAATTTGAGAATCTCTTTTTGGTATGAAAAATATTGACCTTGGTTTTTGATAGTGTCTTCTTGTACCCTAATCACATTTTCAAGACTATCAATTATATAGTGCATATTATGGTTTTCATCCGCCAAAAAATTGTTTTTTTTCATTAACAAAACTATTTCATATTTGAAGATGAAACCATTGAGAAATCTGACTACAGAGCACAGATCTTATATTGCATTTATTTTACCAATAGAGAATCAGCACCATGAGATCTTGGAATCTGACTCAATATGTCGATTGTTTCCTTATCAAGCTTATTGAAAACAATATAATGATCATTTAAGAGAATAATTAATTATTTAATTGATTTACCATGATAATTTACATATCTTTATGTTTTTTATGACCTCTTAGTCATCTTGTTTCAAGCCTTCTCATGAGCAACCAAACTATCACTCAGAACATTTATATCAGCTTCTATTGAAATTACTCTCCTCCAGAGCTATCTTACTGAGCATAATTTATTCTATTGATTTTCAATAATATAATTAATTTATCCTTAAATTCTAGGAAAATATGAAATAGTTTTCTTATTTATTCTTAAAACATAAACAATGTAATATCTTTTCTTTAAAAATAATTTATGTTCAGAATTAGTATCATCTGCATATGATTCATGTTCATTAGATCAACTAGTGTATTCAATAGGTTGTTTTCATTTTCCATTATCTTTTTTCATTTTTAACTATTTATTCTCGTTTTTTAGATCTTTCTTATTCGACATTGTCACTAATGACAACTACTTTCTCGATATGGGAACATTGAACCCTTTTCTTATCTAGAGAAGGATCCTTTCTGATTGAGTTTATTTGGTTTGAATGGTGTTTGATCGGCATGATAATTCAGTTTTATTCCATCACATTTTGTTTTAAGATAATAATCGTTTATACTGTTCTTTTAAATTTGAATATATTCTAAAAGAATTTCTTCTTCCTCTTCTTCACGTTCCTGGCCTTCTTGAAATTTTTTTCCCTTTCCCTTTCTCTTTATCTGGAGAAGTCTGTATGATCAGTTCTTGTTGAAATTCTTCTATTAGTTGAGAACTATCCAACTCAACCTGTTTTATAATTTTAGCAACATCAAAATCTCGAGATTTTATTTCAAATGTAATCTTATTTTTATTCTCATCCTGTAGAGTATCTTCTACCCATATATTCTCAGCTAGAGCATTAACCAGATCAAGATCAAATTTATGATCACCTTATTTTCTTTGATATTTATTTTTTCTCTATATTTCTACATCCTCATTTCTATATTTGTTTTTATTCTTCGGATTTTCAATGATTTGGGGATATGAATTTTTATAAGAAACAACTATTAGAGCCAACTCTATTAGAATTGGTGCGGATTGATTTCGTACCAATTTATTTAGTACCGATTCTTATTCCACATCTTTGAAAAGGTGTTTTTATTCTTCATCAAAATAGATATACAATTTCATCAATTTATTCCTACTTATCCCAAAAGGCATCATCTCTTTCAATATCCCTTTTAGAGGAAATTTTTAAAATATCAAACTATAAAGAATAAACTTTGGGAGAATAAATGGATACATGATAAGATGATACATTACAACTCTATACTTAACATTATTGATATTTTCAAAAATGTAACCCATGATATTTACCATTCTTCCCATTATAAGATAATCTAACATAAAGACATCAGAGACTATAAGAGTTTCTCTATCCCTATTCCTTGGTATTAGAAACCCTAACATCTAAAAAATAAAAAACCATTTTTCTAAAGATAAACAAGTTACATTCCTTTTCACATCAATTATAAGAAATAACAATTTTTCATGTATATTCATATTCAACGTACCAATATATTCAGGATGTTTATGAGAAGTACCAAAAGAGTCACCTTCTATAGAAACATTGAGGAAATAAGCTGTTTATTTTATGGACATTGAAATTTTTTTATTGCACACAACAATGTTGATCCTCATATTCTTAATAAAAGAAAAAGTATTCTATATTTTTCTATCCTCATGGACAAGAATCATGTCATAAAATATGGTTTTCTCAATACAAAGATGTCCCCATCCTTGAAATTAAAAAATCCTTTTGATTGTTGAGACATAAAAGTCAAAAAAAAAAGAACCTGACCAATCTTTGACATAACAGTCTCTAAGAAACATCATTGAAGACATTTCAACATGAGTGTTTGTACAAGACTAAGACATAAAGATGATTGGTAAAAGGAAAAATTATATCGAGTCATAATAAGGGGAGGCAGAGCTTCATCTATAAATCTGAAAAACCATTGTGGGTTTGAGGTTGTGGATACAATCGTTATATGAAAATTTTGATGACCGTTGGTCTTCTACAATTGAGATTAAAAAATATATAATTCAATGGTGGGGTATAAAAGAAACCATTTTTAAAAAAAAACTATTAAACAATAACATGAATGGAAACACAAAAAGAAACAAGATTGTACATTCTAGAGATTTCATTTAAGTTGATGGTTTAATAGTATTATGAATGTAAAAAAATTATAAAATACAGAATAGAATAAGTTGAAATAATAAAAATTGAATACAATCATACCTCAAACTGTTGAAAATGAAAGTGAATACCGTCAGTGGTCAGACCGATGGAAAAAAATCATTACCATTTGTTTTCAAGAAAATAGAAAACAATGTCATCAACATTGGTTTTCAAGATAATGAAAAACAAAGTCATTACTATTGGTTTTGTTTCTTATGGAAAACTAATTCATTTCCATTGGATGCCGAGATGATTGAAAACAAAGTCATTACTATAGGTTGTCATGCTGATGGAAAACAAATTCATTACCATGGTTTGTCTCGATTATGGAAATCAAAGTAATTACCATTGGTTGTCAAGATGATGAAAAACAAATTCATTAAAATGGGTTGTCAAGCCTATGGAATGCAAGGTTATTATAGTAGGTTTTCATGTTGATGGATAAAAAGTCATTAACACTGGTTGTCATGCCGATGGAAAAAAAGTCATTACCACTGGTTGTCATGATGATGGAAAAAAATACATTACCATATGTTGTAAAGCCGATGGAAAAGATTCTGTTAGACTGATTAACATAATGTCAAAATGATAAACAAAAAATGTAATGTCAAAAGAAAAATGAAACAAAATGATCTGTCAAATAAAACCAAAATAAATAAATATTAAAGAATTAAGATAAAATAAAATACGAAATATGGAACAAAAAACTATAAAATATGTACAATAATGAAAAAATACAAATGTTCTCTTTACGAGATAGAGTGTTTTAATGGTAAAGAGAATTTTAAAAATAGAGAGTAGATATGAATTATTATTTTACAATAATCGCTCCTAGAATGTGTTTAATAAATTCAATTCTATCAGAAGGTAATGGTTTTGTAAAAATTCATGCATGTTGTTCATGAGTTATGATGAATTGTAAAATAATATATTATTTTTGTGTGTTATCTCTAAGACTATGATGCTTAAAATCGATGGGTTTTTCATGTGAGTGATGTTCTAGGTTTTTACTAAGATTTATGCCACTAGTATTATCACATAGTACTTGAGTTCTGAAAAAAATTCATGCCATAGTCAGTGAGTGTGTGTTGCATCCACAACACTTGAGCACAATAACTACTAGCTGCTACATATTCAGACTCAGTAGTGGAAAGTGATTCTTAGTGTTGTTTATTGAATGAACCAGAATCTAAAGAATCTTAGATGTACTCTTTATATCCATTACACATGCACCAATGGTATGATCTGAAATACTTTTTAAAACAAAATCTTTTGAAGAAGAATTGAATATTCAAATATCCATAGTTCATTTTATGTAGTGAAAATTTATTTTCCCCACTTTTAAATGAGATTATTTTGGATTACATTGGTAACATTCACATAATCATACAAAAAACATTATGTCTGGATGACCAGATGTTATGTATAAAAAATTTCCTATCATACGTATAATTTTTTTTTAATCCACTAGTTTCTCAGCTTCATCATGATCAAGTGTATTTGAGGTACCAATTGGAGTGATAATACATTTTTTACTCTCATATCCATACATTTTTGTTAGGTCATTGATATACTTATATTTGGATATGTAGGTTCCTTCTAATTTTGAGATATTTGAACACCTAAAAAATGTTAACTGATCCATCATACTAATTTGAAACACGAATATCATTTGATTCATAAAATAATAAGTTAGGATTTCTGAGTTGAGATGAATTTAATGTCACCAATATAGATATGAAAAATTAAATCATGTTTTCTTCATTTTTATAAAAAGGGTTCGGTCAGCAATACCTTTTTCATAATCGTTTTCTAAAAAAAAATATTGTGAGTCTATCATACCATGCTCTAGGGTTTTCTTTAAAGCCATATAAAGATTTGGTAAGTTTAAAAACATGATTAGGATATTTTGAATCTTCAAAATCTGGAGGTTTTTCAACAAAAACATCCTCTTTTACAAAAACATTAAGAAAATAAAATTTTAAATCATTTGAAATAGTTTAAAACTGATGTATGCTACAAAGGATAATAGAATACGAATAGATTCAAGTCTAGCTAATAGATCATAGGTTTATTCATAGTATATTCCATCTTATTGGATACAACCCTTAGCAACAAGTATTTCGTTATTTCATAGAATTTCTCCATTTTCAAAAAATTTGTTTTTGAAAACCCAATTTACACTAATTACAAATGTTTCTTTAGGCCTTTCAACCAAATTCTAGACATTATTCCTTTCAAAATAATTTATTTCATATATAATTGCATAAATCTAATCTTTATCACATAAGGCCTCACATGGTTATTTTGATTTAAATTCAGATATAAAATCAAGATGTTCTATTTCATTTCTAAAGGAATTTATTGTCCTTAATGGATTTTTTACATAACCTATGATATTATCACTTGGATTATTTTTATGAATCAATTGATTTTCATTTTGTAAAACATATTAATCAATATAAGATTTAATGTCATCAGGGGTAAATGTTTCAGAGACATTTTCATGTGTATTTCCATTATCAGAATAGTTTTCAATCATAGGTTGATAATCAGTTTGTGAAAGTACATCAGTTGGTAAAATTTAGGGTTGTTTAAAAACAAATTGGTCGGTTTATTCATATTTAACATGAACTATTTCGTCAACCGTAATCGAGATTTTGTTTAAAAAATTATAATCCTTATAAGTTGTAGAATAACCCAAAAATATTCCTTCATCAAATTTGGGTGTGATTTTCTATAAATTATCTTTTGTAATCAATATAAATATATTTCATCCAAATACTATGATGTATGAATCTTTATTTTTTATTTTAGTCCACATATTATAAGGTGTTTTATTAAGAAAGTATCTAGTTAAAACATGATTTATAGTATAACATGAAGTACTAATAGCATCATCCCAGAAAGGATTAGTAATTGAGAATTCACTGAACATGGTTCCAATCAATTTCTGAAGAACACAATTTCTTCTCTCAATAACACCATGTTTTTGAGCCATTATTGTAGCTGAAAAGTAATGAGTAATACCTGTCTTACAATGAAAAATTTCAAAATCAAAATTTTTAAATACACTATCGTGATCACTATGAATATTTATCATTGGTTGGTGTTTCCCATTTTTAAATTGGGCATTAAATGTTTTGATATAGAAAAGGCTAGAGATTTTATTTCTAGAAAATAGACCCATGTATATCTAGTGTAGTCATCAACTAAAATAAATACATAGTATTTTCCACCAATGCTTCCAATTTGTGTAGGACTAAAAAGATCAATATTCACTAACTATAATGCATTAGAAGATGAAACTTTATTGATTGATTGAATGCTAGTTTTATGTTTCTCTCCATTTTTACAAGGATAAAAAACAAATGAAGAATCACACCTAGGATCTGGTAGATCATTAACAAGTCTTTTCCATGAGATCTTACAAAGATTAATAAGGATAAAATGTCATATCCATCTATGCCGTAACAATTATTAGACTTATATTTCACTTAAGAAAGGTAATTCTTTTCTATTGAGGTCATCTATGTTAAATGTGTATACATTCTCATGCCTATGGGCCGAGAGAAAAAATTCACCCGTGTAATTTTGAACTAAAAAATTATCATTCCTAAAATTTACAAAGAATCCATCATCAAATAATTCACTTATGATAAAATTTTGTGGTTATGTCCTTTTTAAAAAAAAATTAAATTAAAATGTTAACCTGGAATATAATATTACCTATAACAACAATCATTCCTTGAGCATTGCTCCAAAGGTAACTCTTCCACTGTTTGTATCAATAATCTTTTCAAAGAAATAATTTTTATGGTCATCTACTGATAATAACCACTATTCATGTACCAAATGTTCTTGTTGATACACTTCTTGTTTTCATCGAAAAGAAAAAATTAGTTTTTCAAAACCCAAACATGTTTGGATTCGGAAACGTTAGATAAATGAATTTGGGTATCCACATTTGTTTTTCCAAATGAGCTTTATGAAAACCTATTGACAGAGTTCTGTTAAGAAAAAAATTTATTTCCCAATGTCCACCACATTGAAATTTTGTATAGAATGGGGCACATTGAGGACAAAAATAGTTATTACTAAATATTGGTTTACACGTTTTATAACCAAATCCAGAATGATTCATTAATATTAAAATTTCGGAATCCGTGTTGTCAAAAGTTTCCATAAATAAGGTAAAATTTGAAAGGCACATTCTTAAAGATAATATTTCTAAATATAGTAAAATAACTACATTTTTTCCCAAGAAACATTAGTTTTAGAACTATAATTACCCATATAAATATTTTTCAAATAAATAACATTTTCATGATCCTTAGAAATTATATTCATTCCAGAATTAACATTTTCATGGTTTCTTGATATACTTTTAAAATAAAGTCTATTCTTGTCAATATCTTTTGATATATATGATATTTATTTTATAAGTGCAGTTATTCTAGTATTTTCATTATCAATTTTTTTCTAGTTTGGAATTTTCATTCATATGTAATTTTGAAAATGGGGATACTTCTTTAAAAGAAGTGTATCTTCTTATTCTCAGGAAGATTCTTTATCCGATGAATAATAATCATTATTTCCAGGGAAATTTTCATTTAAATAAACCTTTCTATGAGATTTTGTATTGTGTACCTTAGCCATGAAATAGTTGATTTCAATAGGTAGTCTGACTTTAGTCAAATATTCCATTATCCCGAAGAATCATATTCTGAATAATCATCTATTGTATCATCACCCCTAGCAATCCTACTATCATTTTACATCAAGAATGTTTTTTAGTCTTTGACCTATTATAATTTTTCTTGTTTCATTCAAAATTATTATCCTTCTTGTCATTTCTTTTATAAAAAGGGAAATATGCCCTAATATTACCTTCTATATTTCATTCATAACATGTTACTTTTGAGTCTTTTGTATCCTTCACATCTTTATTTTTGAGTATGATTTGAAATTCTATCTTTCTGATAATCATGTTCATCCTTTAATAAATATTGCATGAATCATTCTCATACTTTTCTCTTTTACATGAATCAGATATAACAACAACTTTCTTATATTTGGATATTGTCACGCTTTTTGGTATCTTAGCTTTAGATGTAGAAGTAAAAGCTACACTTCCAATTCCATTCTTCTTCATATTGAAATAATTTTCTCTTTTCATTCATGTTTTGTGCTGATGAACTGTTCCAGATAACTCGTTAAGAGTGATTTGAGTATCATTCCTACATTAATCAATTGATATCCATTTTTTTCCAACTTATCTGGAATTATAAATATTATCTTTTCCTCAAGTGATTCATCATCAATACCCTTTTCATTCGTAGGTTCTAAACTATTGATGATATTCAGATATTTTTTTTCACCTTACATACTGGATCTCTATAAGGAAAAATAAATACTTGATATTTTTCTTGAAGCATTGATCTTCTTGTTTCTATAACATTAGATGTACCAAAATGTGTGAATTCTAATTTCTTCCAAATACAATTCTCTACTTCACATGATGATATTCAACTATAGATATTTCTTGACATAGAACAAAAAAAACTATTCCATACCTTTTAATTCAGTTGATATTCATTCTTTCCAAGATTGGTGATTGTACTGAATTCTTTGGCAGAGATTTTTTATGCTAATATAAGCATATTAATGTTGTCTACTTCAGTATTAATAACAATGGTCATCATTCAATCTCTCTGGTACACATAATCATTCCCATCAGAAATAGGCGGTCGAGTAGTATTTAGTTTTTCAATTGATCCTATATTCATTCTGATCATCTTATAAATCAATACAATTCCACTGCACATGTTTGAGTAGTTAGTAGGTATAAATAATGGGTTTGTAAAATAAATACAATTGTATTGTCAAAGGAAAAATTTCATGTGATAAAAAACAGTGGAAACCTCCACTGATAGAAATTGTTGGATCACAATATAGATGTATATGTATATTATATGGAACAATGCAAGTGGGGTGAATTATTTGGTTAAAAAATTGTATTTAAACACTCATGAAATAACATAGTTTAAGAGGTCTTAATCTAATACAATTCACAATCAATAAAATTTACCATAATGGTATTGGATCTAATAGATATGACATGATATAATACTAGTAATTTAAAACAAATTTATTCTAATTGAATATAATTATCAATGTAATACATGTTAGAATGATTTTACCATACATCATATAGAATCTATTAATACAATATATTTCCAATGAATCATAATTGAAACAATTAAAATAAAATTAAATATGAAAATAATGGGGAAACAATACAATCTCCTTTCTAAAACAAATAGTAGTGGTTGTGTAAAAGTATTACAATTTTTTTATCCCAAAGAAAACGGTATCCTTTCACCTAGAATAAAAGTTATTTTATATTAACAGCTTGGTATGGCCTCGATATGATGATGGGTACAATAGGATTCATATCCTAGGAAGTCCTTGATTAAGAAGGTAATCAAAACCTTTATCCATGTAGTAATTGAAGGCCCTCGATACGATGATTGACATCATGTCTTCCCATCCCCGAAATCCCTCTATTGTTATCAAATGATTGGAAATAGATGGAAAAACAAAGCACATGCTGGAATAAAAAAATCTTAGAATGATCCGTACAATGTTTTTAATTCCATGTAATTCTCACAAAGCAAGAGAGATGTCACAATGTATTTCTATAAAACATGATAGAAGAAAATTTTTATCAAAGCCCCACCTCTATTTCAAATGAATTCCAATTTATAGGTCTTAGTTTCCAATGGTCATATTTTCTGGAATGATCATTTTTATCAGAAAAACACGGAGGGACATGGACACCTGTAATTATAAAAGTCATATTGAAACAAAAAACATGACATAATTTTTATTAGTTTAGAACAAGCTCTACTACATTGTTTTGGTTAAAAATAAAAGATATATGAAAATTATTACATGAGTATGATTGATATTGAATTGGTGATTTGAGTAAAATAATAAAAGTGTGGATGGGATAAAAGTAAAACATGAGTACTATTTATATAACTTAATGAAATGTATTGATTTGATGTAAAGTGACTATGATGCACAATGTGGGTATGATGAACATAGTCAGTATGGTAGAAAGAACCATACAATATATAGAGACAGTACGATAGACAGAGTTATTATAATTGATAGAGTCAGTACAATTGATAGAGTCAGTATAATTGAAAGAGTCTGTACAATTGAAAGAGCCAGTGTGATAGAAAAAGTCAGTACAATTGTCAGAGTCAGTAAAATTGATAGAGTCAGTAGGATTGATTGAGTCATTACCATTGAGAAATTTAGTTTGATAAATAAATAACCATGTTCCAAAAAAATTATTTAATTACGAATAGAGTATGAAAATATTTTTTATTTCCAATACAAAAGTAATAAAAGTCCAAATAAGACTTTTGGCTTAATAGTGTATAAACAAATTCATCCACATAGGAACAGTTCTTAAATTGATTATTCATATTTAGAACCAATTTTTAGTAAAAATTATATTTCTCATGAAAATTCCCCATTTTTCCAAACATTTCAATGTGGAGGTACATGGAATAAAAATCATTTCGTAAAGAAAATACAATATTTATGGTTTCATAAAGGCCATTTTTAGAAAAATGTGGCTTCCTAAAATTTTTCATTCTAAAATCTGCAAATCCAAAAAACATTGGATTCATGATGTCAAATTGAATATTTTTTAGGAAAAAATAGTGATTACCAATAATAATAATAATAAAGGGTACAAGGTTAGAGTATGTTCTTAAAATATAAATGAACGAAATTCTTCTTTTAAAATATTATTGAAATAAAATATGGAAGAGGTTCCTTTTGATATAATTCTCAAGGAACTCCAACTCTATATCAATTTCTTATTATTTTCATAAACCAAATTCACGGCTAGAGTTGGAACCTCACATTGTTTAAAACATCAAACAATCAAAACAAATGACACACAATCCAACATGAGATAAATAAATATTAAAAATTAAAAACTATCAAACCCAACAGGATCCCATAAATCAAGAAGGCCATCCAAAAATAACACATGCCATCGGAACCACTGCATCACATCGAGTCATCAGCACATCCATCAGCGTCATCCAATCACTGTTGACTATCCCAAACCACGAACACTGTGTCACTGATTGTCTCTGCCGAAGAACCATCACTGACCAAGGAAACCATGAACCAGAAACCCAAAAACACTAGACTAAAACCAGAATCAACCATCGGAATCGACATCCTTGAATTTCCATGCTACTGTGACCATCGTCACCAGCACCAAAACATAGAACCACTGGCGAACTCTTGTTGGAATCCACCGAAACTCTCCAAAACCGTGAGATGAACTCCCCAAACTCATTTGGAATTAACATGTTCTTCAAAACAAGACCATAAAAAGCCAGATCGAGGAAGAACAGTGGTCATCATGTCTTCCCCTCACCTCCTCTGTTGTCATCCATGACACTACACAGACTCCTCCCTATTCCAACACTAAATTAAAACACTCAAAACTATCGAGATCGAAGATGAAAAATAAAAGGGGGCATAGAACCATAATCAGAACCAATGAAGATCGATGATGAAAAATAAAAGAAGAATATAACCCTAGTAAGAACCAATTAAGATCGAAACCATGAGGGGATGAAAACAAAAAAAATAAATTGGGTGCAAAAAACCCTATAATAGGAGAAAAAAGAGATTGCAAGAGTAAACTCGACAACCAAATTTCATTCCTAAATACTTAGTGTGCCCATCACTCCAAATCTGACAAAGAGTAGAGTGTTGGAACTCGAGTCCAAAGCGCAAAATATTGGATGGAAAAAGGGATTCACAGAGCTGGGGAGATGGGGCCCAGAACCAGAGATATAGATATAGAGGAATCGATGAAGAAGAAGAAAAACCAAGGTCGTCGGGGAGGAAACCCTATGGGAAGGAGGAACCTGAGTGGAGACGCGATCCTGAGAGCAGCCTGGGGAATGAGGCACCATCCTATATCATTCTCATTGAAGGATTATTTTTAGATGTAATATCTTTCATATCATAAAATATTTAATTTAAAATGTTTTAGTTTTAAAATGTCTTAAGAATAACCTTATAAACGGTAGTCAATTATGTGGTGAAGTATATCTTGTGAATTTCATAAATGAAAAATGTGTAGTAAACAATTTCAATGATGAATTAATTATTTCTTTTAATAGTCATGAGAATGTTTATACACATAACATAGAATACATTAGGAGGCAAGACATACATTTCCTTATTGATAAGGAAGAAAAATCATTTTTGTGCAATAAAAGGTAAGGAAACAATTACCTTAGGAACATAGGAAAATTTTCTATGAAAATGATTTTAAGGATCAATTAGAAAATAGATTTGATTCTTCAAAAGTTTGTGAAAATTTTTAATATGTAAAGGATCATAAGTCAAGATTTAAATTAATTTATGAAGTCTCAAATACTAATTAATTATTGTTAGTTCACATTGAATTACATGGAACTACACAAAATGGATGTATTAGAGGAAAATAAAATGTATTTTTTAGTTGATGGTTACATAAGAAAAAAGGCACTATTTTCGAGAAAATAAAATTGTATCCTATTGTAATTTAAAAATTATTTGTTTCCAATTTCCAAAATTAGAATAAAATTCCATTAATAACTATTCATAGTAATCATGGTGGAGAATTCTTAAATTCATTTTTTAAATATTTTTTTAGTAATAAAGGCATTACTCATAATTTTTTCGCTCCTAGAACTCTAAAAAAATAGTGTTCTGAAATGAAGAAATTGAATTATTCTGTAAATAATAAGAAAAATGTGTAGTGAATACACAATTGATAAACACTTTTGGGATGAAGTTGTGAGTACTTATTTCTATACTATAAATCAATTTTTAATTTTACCATTTATCAATAAAAACCTTATGATGTATAGACAGTCAAAAGACCATAATATTCATTGTTAAATATATTTTGATGTAAATAATTAATTTATAATAGAAAATACAATTAACATAAATTCCCACCCATATCTATTGAATGTATTTTCAAAAAATATTCAACTACTTCTACGACATATAGTGTTTCCAACAAATATTATTATGGTATTGAGGAAAAAATACATGTAAAATTTGATGAAACTGATCCCTTGGTTGTTAATAAATACCAAAAAAATAGATTCTAATGTGTTTCAAAATACTTATTATCATCCATTGACAGAATAATTTAATAGTAAAGAGAATAATCCAAAAATTTCTTCTTAATTATTCACTTTAGAATACTTTCTATCCAATGTATTTAAAGAGATTTTAAAAAATCTCATTCAATAGTTTCCTAAGAATATTCCAATAAACAATATAATTGGTGGTGTAAATCTAACATTAATGTCTAGAAGAACATTTGTTAATTTACTAGAACATCGAGAATTTTTTTCACAAATCAAACCCAAATGTCCCGATGAGGCATTATGTGATGAAGATTGTATTATAAAAGTGAAAGATGAAGTAAATTAATTTTAAATAATGATACTCTAATCCTTAGTTGAAATACCTAAAGAATAAAATATGATGAGCTTAAATTGGTTTTTTAGTAATCAATTTGAATAAAATGGAATCATTGTTAGAAATAAAGAGAGACCAATTACTAAAGGTTATAATCAGTAAGAGGGAACTGATTGTGAAGAAACCTATGCTCTGGTATCTAGTCTATAGTCTGTTCATATTCTCTTGGCCTTTGCAATAATCTTCTTTTTAAATTTTTTTCAAATGTATGTGAAATGTTATATATGAAATGTATATGTTCACATGAATTTTTTTGTTGAAATCCCTCCTGGTTTTAATGATAAAAAACACCATAAATATATTTTCAAACATACCAAATCGGTATATAGACCTAATAATCCTTTAGAGAGTGGTATGATAAATTAAAAGGATTTTTGTTACAAAAAATACTTTTAAGGGAAATGTTGATCCATATTTTTTCATAATGAAAGAAAATGATTTTTTATTAATCCAATCTATTTTTATTAAAATTATATTCATATAAACTGAATAATCATTAACATATTCATTTTTAAATTTCATGAAATCAGATCTTGAAATGAGTATGAAGTGTAAGTTAACATTTTTTCTTGGATTTAAAATCTTTCAAACACAAGAAGTATCATATATATCCCAACATAATTATATCAAAGATCATCATAACAATTTGGGATATGAAAATACCCAATGTATTTATACTCTAACAGGCACCACAAATACTCTTGAACTTGAAGAAGCATTGCAACCAGTGAACTGAAATACATTTAGAGGTATGATATGATGTTCAATAATTCAAACCTATAATCATCTAGAAATAATTTTTTCAGTATGATTATGTGAAGGATATAATGAAAATATAATGGAAAACCTTTTAAAAAATGTAAAATGTTTTTTTCATTATTTAAAGGTATCCATGGATTTAAGACTATACTATTCTTGGGGAAATGATTTTGAATTTAAAAGTTATTAAATATTGATATTGGGGGTTTTATAATGGATAGGATATGAACAAATTAATGTTTTAATTTCTTAGTTGATTCAATATATTCGTGATCTTTTATGAAACAAAACCCAGTATCACTTTCTACAGATGAAGCTGAATAGGTTGAAACTAGAAGCTATTGTGGTCATGTGTTGTAGATACAAACACATTCAATTATTATGGCATAATTTTTACTAAAACTCATATACTATGTTAAAATAGAAGTTATATAGAATTAATTAAAAACCATAAAATAAATCACATGAAAAACACATAGATATTAGGCATAAATTTCTTAAGTATAACACACATAATGGAGATATCATTTTATAATTAATCAGAGCACAAGAACAACTTGATATATATTTATAAAAACATTACCATCTATTATATTTTAGTACAGTAAACTAAATCTATGTATTATCAATATAAATTAGTCATTAATATATAATTCTTGTTTAAATTATCTCCTAACATTATTTTACTCCATTTGAAAGGGGAAATACATATGATTGAAAATATTATTATTTTCATTTCTTAAAAAAAATTTACTTAGAAGCATTCATACTGATAAATTTTGGTAAATTTTTTTTATCATTGTCATAAATTTTCATACACATAAATTTTTCATAGTCATAATTTTTAATGTTGACGTTAAATATTTTTGTATACATTATATTCTTATTGTACTCATACTTTTTTTCTATTAAAAAATTATACTTCTCAATGTAATTATTCTCGTACTCATAATTTGTTTTCATACCCAAATTTTTATAAGAATAGTATAGAGAAAAAAATATTGAGAGAATCAAAAAGGTAAAATTTATTAATATAAACATTATTCTGCAATTATAATTGTTAGTTTTTAATTTTTTTGTATTTTTTCTAAAAACATTACCGGATTTATGATGACTATGATAAATATATTTTATTTTTTAAAAAACACCAAGAGTTCAAATATTTTAAATAATTGGGTATTTTTTAACTAATGTTAGTTGTATAATCATAATGATCGTATTTATTAACATAAAAAAGGTACCCCTACCCTATCCCAGAATGGTTGTATCTTAATTTCACTAAAATTATTCACCCTTTCAAGTTGTCGAGTCTGATACTTTTTCTTGCACATAAGTTTTAATCATACTGAGGTCAGAATCATCAGCTACAACTCCCAAAACAGTGACTTCAAAATCATTATTCAGATTTACATTCTACATATAATGGTTAGTCACATTATATTTATATTATATATAATATAATTCTTCAAAAATATTATTCAATTTAATGTATTAGTGAATATTTGTGTAGAAAAACTGAACACCATTCATGATTCTATTATCCCTGATGTAGTTAAAATGTTCTATAGTATAGTAAAGGTTGATGAAGATTTAAAATATTGTTTTCCATCTATTATAGAGAGAGTAGTATATCAACAATTCATGTCACAAAATTTCATGGTGTACCATCAGATTTCCATGCCTTTTCCCTTTTCAAAATCATCCAAATTAAAAAGGAACCTCTAATATGGAAAGTGATGAAAAATACCGTTTTAAGATTGATAATTTCAGAAGGAAACCTATTCATATTCTTGTAGACAATTGACTAATAGATCTCTGATTGAAATGATTTACGAATACAAAAAATGGTGATAGAGAAACTCATAATGTATCATATTTGATTATTCTTGATTATTTGGGGAATATAAGAATGATAAATTAGATGTGTTTCATTATCATTACCATCGATAGTTTAGAGTTTGGTGCTAATAAGATTCAAATAATTATAATTCTAGCAATTTTGACCAAATTGATTTTTGATAGTTTCAAATATTTTAATCTCTCACTCAAGTTAGTTCTATAAAATTTGAAAGTTCCTTTTATTGGTGATGAAATTTTAAAGAGGATTAAATTTTTTTTCAATTCAAATTCAGTAAAGTTTGTTAATGTGGATAAAGCCAATGTTCAAAAATAAATAATTGGGGAATGTCAGGGTACACCAAAATAATTAGTTTCGATAGTTTTTGTGAATGAAAAGAAAGAAAAATATGAATATTAGTTAAAAATAATGAAGAAAAATGTTTATAGTGATAATTTTTTATATTAGGGTAGGCATAAGAAAATGTGAATGAAAAGAATTAGTACCACAGTTTGGTCTTGACCCTAATGAATCACTAGCTGAAAGAAATTTATACCCAAGAGGTTCTTAGAAAAAGAGAAGAAAAATACACTGAAAAAGTTAAATTATTACGATTTAGATATTGATATGTATTTTTTAGAAAATTTATGAAAATTTGAGTGATAGAATTTATATTAAGGCATAAATTCCTGATGAAACAATCAATCCCACCATCCAACACAAAGGAACGAATAGAAATAATGTTTGTGAAGAATCATCTCCACTAATAGATATTGAAAAATTATTCCCATAAGAACAAGAAGATAATGAAATGAGGGATACATATGAGTGTTTTGATGAAGAGAATGAATGATATGAAGCATACGTAAAAGATGAAAAAATAAGAAGAAAAAATGGTGGAGAATATAATGATGATTATTATTAATATGAAAATGATAAAGATACCAACTAGAAAAAAACCCAATCTGATTGAATACTATTAACATATTTAGAAGAAAAGTCTTGAATATTACTAACTCTGTGAGTATATAATTCAATGAAATGATATTTAATATCTCAATATAAATATGGAATTTATATATAAGATAAAGAGGATATAACCAGATCCAATGATGGTCAGAATCAGAATATTCCTAATGATTTTTTATGAAATAAATATGGATAACATCTTCATTATGAGGAAGAAATTGATCCACACATCAATTTTTCCATAAAAATAGACCAGTATGTGGACCAATACATAAAATAATTAAAATGGAAATACCATATCTCTCGAGGATTCAATGGAAAATTGTTTTGGATAGGGATAATGAAAATAAAATACTAGAATCAATCAATATTATAATAAAATTGCTACTAAAGCTCGAGGATGACTTCATAGTGTTTGATGAAAGTAAGAAAGAACATAGAAAGGATTTTAATAAATTGGTGAAGTGGTCACACAAATCTGATTCATGTACCAAACATAATGATGATTCAATGTAGGATATTATAATGATTCAAAATTTAGTAACAACATCTTTTAAAAAATTGGATACTAATACAACATGGAAAATGAATGACTACAGAATCATAGATGATTCTAAATCTAAAAAATTCTAATAAATTGAAATTAATAAGAAGGTTTTTCAATTAGAATTCTAAAGTTTTATATTGTAAAAATTTTATATAGTCAATTTTATAAGAAAAAATTACATACTAATTGACAGAATTGATGTTTAGGATTAAAAATCAGACATCTGAATGACAAGACTTATACTATAGATGAATATTTATAATATAAGGGGAAAAATCATTATAAAAATGACTAGATATTTGAATAACATGAATAATAATTTAAATATGAGAAAGAATATCTTGATAATATGATGGATGATAGGAAGAAATTTATGAAAATTTAGACACCTTTCAAATATCTCTTAAAAAGAAAATGGAAAAGGTAAAGGAGAATAATTTATTTCTCTAGAACTATTATTTTATTTTACCAACAAATTACTTTGGAATTCTAAAAGAAATTGAATTTATATTTTCCATTTTTTAGGATGATTCTATTTTCACAATACTAAATGATCAAATTTAATAATAATTCATGTATTTTTTGTCTCTATAAACTTTTTTAGGTATTACAAGAGTTTCCCTGTTTCATTTTAAGTCAATAATGAGGATAATGAATTATAAAGGGGGATAATTTATTTAATAGGTGGAAATGGGAGAATGAAAATAATTAGAAGATAATTTTTTAAGTGGTGGTAATTTTCTTTTTGTCACGACCCGCCCTCGGGGTCCGTACCGTGACTACCCCAAGCCCGCCTTCCATAGGCCAGGGGCTGGCGACTAGCACCAAGGCGTAAAACCCGGTAAAAAGGGAAGGCATTGACTTTGTAAAGTAAACAAACACCACAGAGTAAGCAAGCGGAAAGTAAACACTAAGTAAAAACAGAGTACAACTGAAAGTGCGGAAAAGTAAATGGGCCAAGATACAAGCTCAAACTAAAAGTAAAGTACAACTCAAAAGGGAAAACAACAACTATGAGTAAAACCACTACATCGAGCTGTCCACTGGAGATCCCACCTGAAGGGTGGGTACAGATAGCTCCACTGCTCCACGGGTCCCACCGTCCGCTCCGAGTACGTCCCGCCCAGTGGTCCACCTCCAGGTACCGTTCTGCACTGCAAGCCTCAGTCACGATCAACGCTGTCCGTCGTCTACAACCAACACAACGTAGTGCAGGCATAGCCCGTGCATGGGTGAGTATAAGCTACTCAGTAGGGACCCTAAGACCCCTGAAGGTCTCCCAAAATTCCACAAAGGATAAACTACAAAGGTGAGATAAAAACACGAAGTAACCACCGACACTACTTAGATATATGCCCATACATATACCTAAGTCATAAATTCCAATACGCTCCAACCTCTGAGCCCGAGTACAACTCAGTCCACACAGGAAAGTATACGTATTCCACACAGGAAAGCAAAACGAAATCCACACAGGATAGCTCAACACAATCCACACAGGAAGTAACAGGATTCAGCTGACACAGGTATACTTCTTCGAAAGACGAAAAAGATGATCTCTGATCCATCTAAGTTGTCGGACCCACGAAGGATCGATAGGTAACTAACCCCCACAAAGACACACACAGGATCGGGCCCACACAGGACCTGTAGGCGCTGGTTCACACAGGACCGCTGAGCGCAAAGACCCACACAAGATCGGGCCCACACAGGACCTGTAGCACTGATCCACGTAGGATCGCTGAGTGCTGTAATCGTCGTCGAATCTACATAGGATCTCTGTACTGTCGTCGTCGCAGTCACAGTAGCAGTAGCAGTAGCAGTAGTAGTCGTAGTCGCAGCCAGCACTAGGGTTCCCGCAGGCAGCAAGCTCGTTCGGGAGGGTCGGCTCCACGAGCCGAGAGGCTGATACATCAACTGTCACAAAGTCCAGAGTTGATGTATCCAAATGTTCCGTAACGTCAACAGGAACTCAACGCAACTGACTGCGCATCGATTAGATGCCCGGTCTAAGAGTTATTGGCTTTTTCGTCCTAGGGGCCCTGTTGGTTTTTAAGGCAAAACCAACCCGACCGTACTCCACCTATGTCCAAACCTTGGGCGGAGTATGCCAAAACATCCGTCTCACTAAGAGGAACACAACAAAGCTGACGGCACATCAATCGGACGTCCGTAGCTCAAGATATGAGTGTTTCCGCTCCGAGGGCCCGGTTAGTTTCGTGTACGAACCAACCCGACCAAACTCAAAGTAATCCGAAACCTTGAGTGCATTATACCGAATCGACCGTCTCGATCCAAGGATTGTATCGCCGCTGAAGGTTCGTCGATCGGAGGTCCGTAGCTCATGTTATGGCCAAAATACCGAAGTTGTTTCGAAAATGGGGTTTCCCGGTTCGGGCCGACCCGGCCCGACCCCCCCTGGGTCGGCCCGAACCGGTTCGAGCCGACCCGGGTCCGACCAGGCCCGACCGGCGGCGCGGCCCGGCCGGCGGCGCGGCCTGGCGCCGCTCGGGTGCCACGCGCGGGGGGCAGAGCCCCCACTTCTCCTGCCTAGCGGCGCGACTGAAGCCGCGCCTTTGTCAATCAACGGCCCCGCTCCGGTCGCGGCGCCTTCGGTTCCCTTCGACGCGGCGCAACGGCGTCGCGTTCATGATAATCCTTCCACGGCGCGGCGCGACGGCGTCGCAAAATATAACCGTGCGAATATCCGCGTGGCGCGACGGCACCACGCCATCTCGTTCATCTACAAGAAAATCATAATCAAGAACAAAGGAGGGGGAATTCGGCCGTGTTTGTGCGGTCCGACCCCCCTCTCATTAGACGATAACACATAATTAATTATACTCACGTTTGTCATGCTAGAACCAATAACGAGAATAAATAAATAACCAACAAAAACCCCTACCTTGGTTTCAAGATCGAAGATCGTCAACAGCCCACGGAAGACAACGTCGCGGAGGTTGGGCGTCGCGGTAATCGTTCATCAAATCCGTTGATGAAGAGGTACGTCCGAAGAGGTACGTCGTTGGAGAAACTTCGTAAGCCGACGAAGGAAGTCCGAGGAGGAAGCGACGTTCCCTTTCGTTGACACGGAAGACGTTGTCGATCTTCGGAAACAACCATCTACGAAGAAGAGAGGTGCGGCGTTCTTCGTTGGAGCTCGAAGGTTCTTCGTGTTCTTCGTCATAGTTGAAGAAGAAGGAGGAGAAGAAGAAGGCTTCAAAATCTCTCAAGAGGCTATAGAATTCTAACCAAATAAAATAATCTAAGGGCTTATTTTATTTACTCAACCAATCCTTTTTAAATTCAAAGGTTTGAAAAAAAATATACAACTCAACCCATTTAATAAGCTAAGTTGTCAAGTTCATTTAAAAGGGGGGTTATAGGGGAGTTTTGAGAGAAGATGAGTAGTTGGGGTTCGTGTGGGCCCCACCACACATAATCCTCCCAAGGGAGGTTAAGTGGATATGGGTCCCACCTTTAACTCCCATTGGGAGAATTTAACCAACAAAATAAAAATAAAAAGTGTTTCCACATTTTTATTTAACTTCTTATAATTTCTCCCAAATATAACTTTCGTCCTGCAATAAACGCAACATCGGAAAAGGTCTCCTTAAGCGAATATCGGCACTGCGAGTTTATCAGTGCCCTCAGATTTCAATTTCGAGCACCAGATCAAAAGTTAGAAATTCCCGCTCGTTCGTTCACTGAACGTACCCGATCCAAACTTCGGAAATTGATTCCGGGCACTCCGGGCCTCGAAATCTGGTGCCGTCAGAAACTGCGTTTTTGTAAAATTCCAAATGAAAATTAAGAAAAACACTTCCCTTGAATTTTACGGGTCTTTACATTACTCCCACCTCAGGGATTTACGTCCCCGTAAAGACACATCAAAAACTGGGGAAACAAATGAGGGTACTGAGCATGCATCTGAGCCACCCGCTCTCATGTGCTCTCCTGGATGTTCTCGTGCTGCCATCTGATGCGCACAAGAGGAATCGATTGCCCACGTAGGACCCGCTCCTGTCGATCCTCGATCTCCACCGGGACCTCTGTAAAAGTTTCCCCATCATCAACGTCAAGCTCCCCATGGTCAATGATGTGCATCGGGTCGTGCACGTATCTCCTCAGCTGAGACACATGGAAGACGTCGTGCACCCGGTGCAACCGAGGTGGTAGAGCTAGGCGATAAGCCATCTTGCCAATCCTGCTGAGGACCTGGAAGGGTCTGATGAAGCACGGAGATAACTTGCTGCCTCGGCCAAATCTCCGTATACCACGTCGAGGTGAGACCCGCAAGAAGACGTGGTCGCCATCCTCGAACTCCAGTGGCCTCCGCCTCCTGTCAGTGTATGACTTCTGCCGGCTCTGAGCTATCCTCATCCACTCCTGGATGACCTGGACCTTCTCTATCGTGGCCTGGACCATCTCTAGTCCGACAAGTGCTGACTCCCCAGGGTCTGTCCAGCACAAAGGTGATCTACAAGGTCGGCCGTACAACGCCTCGTAAGGTGCCACCCCGATGGTGGAGTGGTAGCTGTTGTTGTACGCAAACTCCACCAAGGGTAGGTGGTCCTCCCAGCTACGACCAAAGTCGAGGACACATGCGCGGAGCATGTCCTCGAGAGTCTGAATGGTCCTCTCCATCTGACCATCCGTCTGAGGCTGAAAAGCTGTGCTCAGAAGTAGCTGCGTACCGAACACCTCATGTAGCCCCTTCCAAAGAAGGGAAGTAAAGCGAGTATCTCGATCAGAGACGATATATGATGGAACACCGTGGAGCCACACAATCTCCTGAACGTAGAGACGTCCCAAGCTCTCCACTGAGCCCTGCTCTCTGATGGGTAAGAAGTGTGCCGACTTGGTGAGTCGGTCAACAATCACCGAGATGGAGTCGTGACCTCTGGAAGTGCGTGGAAGTCCAGTCACGAAGTCCATAGATATGCTGTCCCACTTCCACTCTGGGACGTCCAAGGGCTGTACCAAGCCTGCTGGTACTTGATGCTCTTCCTTCACCTGCTGGAAGGTGAGGCATCTAGAAACGAACTCTGCCATAGCCTTCTTCATGCCCGGCCACCAGTGCTGTCATCTGAGATCCTGGTACATCTTCGCCACTCCTGGATGTACCGCCAAAGGAGAAGTGTAAAACTCTCTCAGCACCTCCTCTCGCAAAGCCACTGGTACCATGGTATGCCCTCTGAAAATGATGTCGTGATCTGCTCCAAGAGAGAAACCTTCAGGTGCCTGTCCCGAGGATATCTGTGCACGCCGTGTCTCACAGTCAGCGTCCTCACGCTGTGCCTCTCTGACCCGCTTCAGTAGTGGAGGGGTGACTGTGAGAGACTGGAGGAAGGATGCTCCATCTCTATCCACGAAGGATATCTGCAAAGAGGCTAGCTGATCCGTCGCCTCCTCAAGTAGCTGAATGCCCGTCCTCCTACTGAGGGCATTGGCTACCACGTTCCCCTTCCCAGGAGTATAGACTATCTCAAAGTCATAGTCCTGGAGGAACTCGAGCCACCGCCGCTGTCTCAAGTTCAGGTCCTTCTGCGAGAAGATATACCTGAGACTCTAATGATCGGAAAAGACTGTAAAGCGCTCGCCCTCCAGGTAGTGTCGCCATGTCTTCAGAGCGACGACCACTACTGCTAACTCCAGGTAATGGGTAGCGTAGTTCTGCTCATGCGGCCTCAAATGACGTGATCCATAGGCGATCACTACCCACTCCTGCATCATAACACATCAGAGTCCGGTCCCTGATGCATCGCAGTAAACTACGTACCCTACTCCCTCCTCATGCAACCTCAAGATTGGTGCGCTGGTCAATCTCTGTCTCAGCTCCCGGAAGCTCTGCTGACATCTGTCTGACCACACGAAGGGTTTCCCCTTCTTCGTCAAAGCTGTGAGTGGTGCCGAAACTCAAGAGAAGTCTGTAAAAAATCACCGATAGTATCCAGCTAGTCCCAAGAAACTCTGAACCTCGGTCATGCTCCTAGTTGGCTCCCATGCTAACACAGCCTTGATCTTCGTAGGATCCACTGCAACTCCCGCCTCAGAGATAACGTGTCCCAAGAAGTGGACCTCACGTATCCAGAACTGGCACTTCGAGAGCTTACCATAAAGATGGTGCTCTTGGAGTGTGTCTAGTACAACTCTCAAGTGGTATGCGTGCTCCTCCTCAGTCGTAGAGTAAATCAGAATGTCTTCAATGAAGACCACGACAAACCGTTCAAGGTATGGCTGAAAGATCCTGTTCATGAGAGCCATGAACACTTTTGGAGCATTGGTTACGCCGAAGGGAATAACCAAAAACTCATAGTGGCCATACCGACATCTGAAGGCCGTCTTCTTCACGTCCTCGTCTCTGACTCTGAGCTGATGATAGCCTGACCTGAGGTCTATCTTCGAGAACCACCGTGCTCCCTTGAGCTGATCAAAGAGGTCATCAATCCTCGGTAGTGGATACTTGTTCCTCACTGTCACCTGGTTCATGCGACGATAGTCAACAAAAAGTCGCAAGCTCCCGTCCGCCTTCTTGGCGAACAATATCGGGGAAGCCCAGGGTAAAACACTGGGTCGGATGAACCCCTTGCCCTGCAAGTCCTCCAACTGTACCCGTAGCTCTCGAAGCTCGGCGGGGGCCATCCGACATTCTGGAGTGGATATCGGGGCTGTCCCGGGGTACAAGTCAATATAAAAGTATACCTCTCTGCGAGGAGGTAGTCCTGGAACGTCGTCGGGAAAAACGTCCGTAAACTGATCCACCACTGCAGGAAAACCAAGACTCTGCACGTCAACTGCGCCAAGGATGAGGCTAGCCAACTGATGAGTGATGGGCTGTCCTCTCCTCCGCGGAAGTCCATCTTGTGCTGCAAAGCCTCCCTTCTCGCCGGTGAAGGTGAACCTGCTCCCATCGGTGCGTACACATCGCACCTTGCGCCTAAAACAGTCAATCTGTGCATGGACCGTAGATAGCCAATCCATGCCCAAGATGACGTCGTAAGGCCTCGATGCTGCTACAAGAAGATACCAGCCGAAGCTCTCGCCTCCTAGAGTAAGCTCACACTGCCGGAGCCAGTGCATAATCGTCGAGTCTGCTCCCGTAGGAGTCTCTAGCCGTAAGGATCGAGCCAACGGCTCTTTCGGAATCTCCGAGCTCCGAACAAGGGCAGCGGCTATGAAAGAGTGACTCGCTCTTGTGTCTATAAGAACTGCTGCAAGGGTGGAATAGACACAGATAGTACCTCGAATCATCTCGGGTGCGCCGTGGACGTAGGCCTCTGCTGCCTGGAGCTGTGCCTGTCTCTGCCCGCCTGCTCCCTGTGGTCGTGGTGGACCTCTTGGTGGTGGTGGTGGCAGAGCCTCAAAGCGTCGCCCACCACCTGCTGCTCGGCCAGCTCCTCTGCCTCGTCCGCCTCCTCCCTGCGGACTTCCACAGTCGACCCTCTGCCTTTGCCACGGTGGTCCCTCAACCGTCTGCTGCTCCTCGGCACGGCGGGTCGGGCAGTCACGAGCCATATGGCCCTGCCCGCCGCACGAGTAGCATTGCCTGCCTCTTGAAAGACTGGCTCCTCGCTGTGTTCCCCACACTGCTGAGCCAGTGTCCTGAGGTCGTCTGCCCGAAGGTCTGGTCTGCCTGGACCCCTGAGTCATCCGTCGACTGCCTACTGCAGATGACTCTGCCACGTGCCGCCCTGTGGTGGGTCTCGACGCTGGTGTAGACTCAGCAAGGAAGCTCTCGATCAAAAGGGACTGCTCCAGTACTCCTGTCTGAGTTGGTATGCTGAGGGAGATCAGTGATGCCCTGATCTCGTGTCTCAAACCCTGCTCGAAGGTCCGGGCCCGGAAGAATGGGTCCCGTACCATGTCGGTCGAGTAGCGCGAGAGATCAGAAAATCTCACCTAGTACTAAGCGACCGTCATGCTGCCCTGCCGCAGCTGAAGAAGCTACTGGATACGCACCGCACAAAGGGTGGCTGGGACGAACTCTAAGCGGAAGAGGCTCTTAATGTCCGTCCAAAGAAGAGATGTCTCATCGTGCACCTGGAGCATCAAGCTCCACCATCGTCCTGCTGCTGCGTGTAGTAGGCTCGCAACGAGGATCACCATGAGGTCTGCTGGTGTCCTCACTAGCCTAAACACACGTACCACTGCCTCCATCCAGTCCTCGGCTTCCTGGGGATCTGTCTCCCAGCGAAACCTGGGTGGTCGATGGCGCTGAAACTCATGCAGTGCGCTCAGGCGACGTGCATCGTCAGCGGCTGTGCTGGAAGTATCGGTGGCTCGACGGGTAGAGCTACCGCCGGTGCCACTGCTGACAAAGGGCCCTGCACCGAGACCTCGTCGTTCGGTGGGCTGTCGTCACACTCGACTCTCGGAACCCTAGCTTGCTGCCGTTGTGGGGCCATCCTGAAAAGGAAATAGGTGCGCCACGGTTAGAACAGTATACCTAGTGATCTGATAAAAGTAATCACAAAGAAAACTTTGAAACACACACGCAATCAATGTTTTCGTGCATTAAGTCGGAAATCAGAAGTTAGGGTCCTGGTGTACGGATACGTCGGCCGCCGCACCAACACTGGACCCCCTGGACTGATAACCACACTCAATACGCTAAACATTATTGCTTCACATAGAAAAGATCAAAGTTCGCGGTAGAACCGAAGTCCTCTGATACCAATTTGTCACGACCTGCCCTCGGGGTCTGTGCCGGGACTACCCCATGGCCGCCTTCCATAGGCCAGGGGATGGCGACTAGAACCAAGGCGTAAAACCTGGTAAAAAGGGAAGGCATTGCCTTTGTAAAGTAAACAAACACCACAGATTAAGCAAGCGGAAAGTAAACACTTAGTAAAAACAGAGTACAACTGAAAGTGCGGAAAAGTAAATGGGCCAGGATACAAACCTAAACTGAAAGTAAAGTACAAATCGAAAGGGAAAACATCAACTGTAAGTAAAAGCCGCTACACCAAGCTGTCCACTAGAAATCCCACCTGAAGGGTGGGTACAGATAGCTCCACTGCTCCATGGGTCCCACCGTCCGCTCCGAGTACGTCCCGCCCAGTGGTCCACCTCTAGGTACCGTTCTGCTCTGCAACCCTCAGTCATGATCAACGCTGTCCGTCGTTTGCCACCAACACAATGTAGTGCGGGCATAGCCCGTGCAGGAGTGAGTATAAGCTACTCAGTAGGGACCCCGAGACCCCTGAAGGTCTCCCAAAATTCCACAAAGGATAAACTACAAAGGTGAGATACAAACACGATGTAACAACTGACACTGCTTAGGTATATGACCATACATATACCTAAGTCATCAATTCCAATACGCTCCAACCTCTGAGCCCGAGTACAACTCAGTCCACACATTAAAGTATACGTATTCCACACAGGAAAGCAAAACGAAATCCACACAGGATAGCTCAACACAATCCACACAGGAAGTAACAGGATTCAGCTCACACAGGTATACTTCTTCAAAAGATGATAAAGATGATCTCTGATCCATCTAAGTCGTCGGACCCACGAAGGATCGATAGGTAGCTTACCCCCGCAAAGACCCACATAGGATCGGGCCCACACAGGACCTGTAGGCGCTGGTTCACATAGGACCGCTGAGCGCAAAGACCCACACAGGATCGGGCCCACACAGGACCTGTAGCACTGATCCACGTAGGATCGCTGAGTGTTGTAGTCTTCGTCGAATCCACACAGGATCTCTGTATTGTCGTCGTCGCAGTCACAGTAGTTGTAGCAGTAGCAGTAGTAGTCAAATTCGCAGCCAGCACTAGGGTTCCCGCACATAGCAAGCTCGTTCGGGAGGGTCCACTCCACGATCCGAGAGGCTGATACATCAACTGTCACAAAGTCCAGAGTTGATGTATCCAAATGTTCCGTAACTTCAACAGGAACTCAACGCAACTGACGGCGCGTCGATCGGACGCCCGGTCTGAGAGTTATTGGCTTTTTCTTCCCAGGGGCCCGGTTGAGTTTTAAGGAAAAACCAACTCGACCATACTCCACCTGCCTCCAAACCTTGGACAGAGTATTCCAAAAGATCCGTCTCACTAAGAGAAACACAACAAAGTTGACGGCACGTCAATCGGACGTCCGTAGTTCAAGATATGAGCGTTTCCGCTCGGAGGGCCCGGTTGGTTTCGTGTACGAACCAACCCAGCCAAACCCAAGTAATCCGAAACCTTGAGTTCGATATACCTAATCGACCGTCTCGATCCAAGGATCATATCTCCGCTGACGGTTGGTCGATCGGAGGACCGTAGCTCATGTTATGGCCAAAAGACTGAAGTTGTTTCGAAAATGGGGGGGTCCGGGTCCAGGCCGACCCGACCCGGCCTGCGGCGCGGCGGCGCGGCCTGGCGCCGCTCGTGTGCCCCGCGTGGGGGGCAGAGCCCCCGCTTCTCCTGCCTGGCGGCGTGGCTGAAGTCGCGCCTTTGTCAATCAACGCCCCCCCTTCGTGGGGGCCGGCCGTTTGGAAAAACGGGGGGGGGGGGGGATGCCCCCCCCCCCTTTGTGAACCCCCCCCCCTCATAATGGGGGGGGCAATTAACTTGGCCGGGGGAATTAAATTCCCCCGGTCTTTCCCCTTCCGGCCGGCCCGACCTGGCCGGCCGGTTCTTCTTCAATGGACCGGCAAAGCCGGTCCCCTTCCGGCTTCCGACACCGGTGGCCCGGCGAGCCTCCGGTCTTCTCGTTCCGCCGCGGCCTTCGTCGCTCGGCACGGTACGACGGCACCGCCCCCCTCTGCCGCGCCCCCACTCCGGCTGCGGTGCCTTCGGTTCCCTTCGACGTGGCGCGAAGGCGTCGTGTTCATGATAATCCTTCCACGGCGCGGCGCGACAGCGTCACACAATATAACCGTGCGAATTTCCGCGTGGTGCGACGGCACCACTCCATCCCGTTCATCCACAAGAAAATCATAATCAAGAACAAAGGAGGGGGAATTCGGCAGTGTTTGTGCGGTCCGACCCCCCTCTCGTTAGATGATAACACATAATTAATTATCCTCACGTTTTTCATGCTAGAACAAAGAACGAGAATATATAAATAACCAACAACAACCCCTACCTTGGTTTCAATATCGAAGATCGTCAACGACCCGCGGAAGACAACGTCACGGAGGTCGGGCGTCGCGGTAATCGTTCATCAAATCCGTTGACGAAGAGGTATGTCCGAAGAGGTACGTTGTTGGAAAATCTTCGTAAGCCGACGAAGGAAGTTCGAGGAGGAAGCGGTGTTCCCTTTCATTGACATGGAAGACGTCGTCGATCTTCGGAAACAACCGGCTACGAAGAAGAGAGGTGTGGCATTCTTCGTTGGAGCTCGAAGGTTCTTCGCGTTCTTCGTCAAAGTTGAAGAAGAAGGAGGAGAAGAATAAGAAGGCTTCAAAATCTCTCAAGAGGCTAGAGAATTCTAACCAAATAAAATAAGCTAAGGGATTATTTTATTTACTCAACCAAACCTTTTGAAATTAAAAGGTTTGAAAAAATATATACAACTCAACCCATTTAATAAGCTAAGTTGTCAAGCTCATTTAAAAGGGGGGTTATATGGGAGTTTTGAGAGAATATGAGTAGTTGGGGTTCGTGTGGGCCCCACCACACTTAATCCTCCTAAGGGAGGTTAAGTGGATGTGGGTCCCACCTTTAACTCCCTTTGGGAGAAGTTAACCAACAAAATAAAAATAAAAAGTGTTTCCACATTTTTATTTAACTTTTTATAATTTCTCCCAAATCTAACTTTCGTCCCGCAATAAACGCAACTTCGGAAAAGGTCTCCTTAAGAGAATATCGGCACTGTGAGTTCATAGGTGCCCTCGGATTTCAATTCCGAGCACCGGATCAAAAGTTAGAAATTCCCGCTCGTTCGTTCACTTAACATACCCGAGTCAAACGTCGGAAATTGATTCCGGGCACTCCGGGCCTCGGAATCAGGTGCCGTCAGAAACTGCGTTTTTGTAAAATTCAAAGAAAATTAAGAAAAAAATTTCCCTTGAATTTTACGGGTCTTTACACTTTTAATATAAGTAATTTGATCTTTAGGGACCATTACAGTAAGGGGAGTTAGTCATATTCAACATCCTATTCAGAAGAGTTATCAAATTCCATGATAGGTAAGTATAATTTATTACTTTTGAATATGATAGGTATTTAGGGGTTTTAAATCATTTTTTAAATAGTAATATTTTAATTTAGAATTTTGGTATGTGTATTCTAAAAAAGGGGAGATTTTTGATTCAAAAGTCATGTATTTTACATCTCTATTACATTTGTTTTTGAAATAAAAAAATTCTTTCATAAATAATTAATTACAATCTTCTTTATATTTAATAATTTGAAAAATCTAATCATATATAATTTAACCATATATTCATATTTTATCAATACAATTTTTTATATGCATATGATAACAATTGAACTCATGAGTTCTACATAAATGATTCATTCCATGATTATTGTAACAATCTAGGAAATGATTTCTATTGTACACGATGAATAAAGTTATATCATTCACACAATATAGTGTTTTGTACTGATAATACATTTCATAATGATAAAAATAATACTAACTCTCATAATGAAAATAATCAGACCCTTTTTCATTTAGTTTTCTGTATCCAAAAAAATGTATCATATTGAAATAAAACCCTTTAATTAAAAATGATGTTTTGTATTCTGATTCAATATGAATTTAACATTACTTAGTTGTTTCAGTTATATGATGTTTATTGGATCTCCAGGTGTTCAATTTTCTCCATTACATCGAATGAAAATGTAACAATTGGATTCCAAGATCACCATTGGGAAAAAATACTATAAATTCAAGAAAAATTATATATGATTGGGGTGTTGTTGTTGATGCTAATTTTTTGCACACTTTGAGAGATCTGCAGAATTCTAGCTATGCGTGAAAATTTTGAAGTCTACAGGTTGTGAACTACATGTTTCATATACTTGTGACTCTCAAGAGATTCCATTTTTATTTGAGAGACACTACTTGTTTCCATTATAATTAATGGATTATGTGGATATGATAAATGTTGTAGTTATTCCTTTTAGATCAAGAACATCTATGGGTAGGAAGATAAATCAGTCGATTGGATTTTTATCAGGGGCTTGTAAGGATAGCAAGATAGAGGTCAATCATCATATAGAGGGCTTATCCAGTTGTGGGTAAGACATAATTTCCAAAAAGTATAAATCAAGGGACCTCTATTGAGTGTTTTTGGATACCATACACTTTGGGTTAAATTAATTGTATTCATTAATTGTTTTAATTTTCCACAATATTGTAATAGAATGTGATTTTTTTATATGTTCATTTTCTTATAACATATTCTATGATTACAATACTTATAATTAGGATTATTGTGATTATGTTCACTTAATTTAATCAATAGGTTTTTATACTATTTATGATTGAATTATAAATTATTTTTGTAATAACCTGCCAATTCTCATTGGCTGGAGAGTACAATGAGTCATTACTATGCCTTATACGACATCCCCAAGAAGACAATGGCAGGAAATAAGTTCAAAAGGGTTTCAAATACATGAGGGGGATGATTTGATGTAACATACCAAGTAAGTAATGAATAATAGATATTTTTATATATGTCTATTAATGAACTAGATAGTGTTTTAGAGGCTTAAAATAAAAATAAATCAAATCTTAAGCATGGAATACACTAATATTTTTAAAAGATTGTTTTACAGCCTTTTGATGGCAAACCATTTTTAAATCTATCTTTTGACAATTTTATAAGATATTTTTGTCAAAATAAACTTATTCTTTATGATTGGAACATCAAAATTTACTTTGTGTGAATTTTTGGTATTTTTCTGACAATGTTCATTTTTTAATGAATAGTGAAAAATACTGCATTTTACATCAAAACTGCTTTTTAATCTAATTTATTTATATTATTAGATTATCTTTTGAATTGGTTTTGAAGTGACAGTAGAATATATTTTTAACATTTAATCCAATGGTGGCCATTGGAATCAATTTCACTTTGAAATTAGACTTAAGCTGGTGTCAATCTTTTGATACTTATTGTTTTATAAAAATAGGCTATTTGCTCTAAGAGCGGGAATTAATTATTAAATTAATTAATGTAGACTTCATTTTTGAATTCGGAATATCAATTATAGCTTAGGGTGAATTTTTGGTAATTTTCTGAAAAACATCAATTTTTGATGAATAGTGAAACCACTAAGTGGTAATCCAGCAAACTGATTTTTCAGTTAAATGAAAGTTTACCACTAATGTGTATTGAATTTTGAAAATCCGACAAACATGGTTGTCATTAGTATGTAAAATGTGGTTCAATGGGATGAAAATAATTTTTTGGTGAATAGTAACTTATTAAGTTTTTAATCGCGATTAGAGGTAATTAGTGTAGTTTAAGGTAAAAATGATATTATAAAAATGAGATAAAACCATGACACTTGTCCTAACCCTATTGGACGAGTCATGGCCGACGATGACAACCCATGGGTCGATTTAGGGTACCCCATGGAGCCACTTGGGTGACATAATGACTTTAATGCCTTTTTTTAAATAAAGGTGGAAATGACACTAACATAAATTTTTTTACTAAAACAATTTTAAGAAGGGGTTATACTAATCATATTTTTGTCTATAAATATTATTTAAAAACTAAAAAGATTTCTTACATCATAGTAATTTTTTATAATTTTTAGATTTTAAATAAATTAAATTATTTATGTCATCATGATGATGCAGCGATGACCTCATTATTTAACAATTAAAATAAAATGGAAAGATAATGTAATATATAAGACCTACACTTGTCAAAAAACTATTGTATGGGAATATTTAGAAGCCTTATCATCTTATCTTCGAAATATATCAATGTGGGACCTTAGAAATTCGAAAAACATTTGAAAATAAAATAATAGTTTCATGATTTCCAAAAGTGCCCCTCCTCTCCTCTTATAAAAGGCCGCCACCTCTACCTCATTTCACACACTCCTCAAGCCTTTGGATCGGCCAACCGCTGACCCTTTACTCTCTCCACATCCCTCTCCTCATCCTAGAGGATTACCTTTGGTCAGAATCCTTTCAAAGGATGCCTTCAGGCTCAAATCAAAAAGGAGTTACACTTTTAAAGGTAATTCATTCTCTCATGTTCATTTGTTTTGTTTTTCTTCTCCAACACCCTAAACTCTTTATATTTACTTATTTTGTAACAACAAAAGTATCTTAAATATACTAGGGTGTTGTTATAAGATTTATTCGAGCTACACTCTCACACAACTACATCAAATGGTTAAAGAACATACAGTTTCCGTGGATGGAGAAATTCTGCCTACTGAAATGATGATTGTTCAATACTCATTTAACACCTTCAAAGGTGGACATTATGATGTCACTATTTTAATATATGATATATAATAATTTTATTCTTTCCTTAAGCTTCTGTATTTTTCATTTATGGTATACCATTATTGTTTCCATTATGGGTAAACATGATATCTTCATTTTAGGAAGTGCGGACTACCGCCCCCTGAAAGTGATTTGATTCGTTAATACCATATGTGGGATGTGTAAAGGATAAAGTTAATGATATTATATATGTTATTATACTGGAATTATATTATACTATTATATCATTATGATTCCATTCCATAAAATACGAAATAGAAATGGAAGTAGCGTTCATGCGTACGTACGGCTTACCGTCTCTATGAACGGTGCATTTCATTTCTTACCTATAAATGATTATGTAATATTATAAATGCATGAATGTACTGGATATATATGAAATATATGATATCTACATCATGAATACCATTCTGGATATAATGGATACATGAACAACATGTAATTATAAAGGGCTTATTTTTGACTCAAGTACCAATGATCATTAAAATGACCGTTATTAACTTAAATAATTACATAGTGTTCATGACATCGAAATAAATGATATAAAAGGAATAATGAACTTGAAAAAGGTTATTAAACAAGTAGAAATTAACTCAAGTTTATTATTCAGGAGATTAAAGAACAGTCGGGTCAAGTCGGATACGAGGTATGGGACTTCGTCTCAATCTCCTTTCTTTGAGGCATATTTTGTTTTATATAGAACCTTATTCTATACGGTGTATAATCCCCTTTGACTTTTACACTTATTCAAAAGGAATCATTTTTATACGAAGTATTTACTAAACTTCAAAAAGGGAATGTTTTTGTCGTACGTATGCGGCGACAACGACTTCTCCGCCGCCGTGACCGTTATTTGAGTTTCGGCTTCCTCTACAATCCATAGCTTCTTTTTAAAAGATAAAAAATAAATACCATGTTTTACTTTTCTTTTATTTTGGTATTGAAAATGGTTTTCATAATGTTTTTATATCAATGTGTTGTATTGATATCTTGTGATTGAAAGGTGGAAATGTTATGTTTCCTTTATGCATGTTTTATGTGATATGATTATGTTGAGGTTCTTTTGAATTATTATGAAGACGGGTGGTTCTGTGATAAATTAAGGGCGGGTGAGCTCGTTATAGCTCTCCAATGCATTGGGTAACGCGAAGGAGTGAAACGTTAAGGTTTCTCCGATGAAATTTAGGGAATATACTGTGATAGGTATTCCAAACGTAACAAAGAAGGTTACTCCCTACGTAAGAATGTTATGAATGCCTCAAGTTACCTTTATGTCTTATGATTTCTATGATTTATTCATGATTTGATGAGGTATGTTAAAGTTCATATGTTTTATGGGTAAAGTATGATTTCATTATTATGTATATGTACCCATGTTTCCTTTCCATGTTTTTATAACCCATACTGATCTTTTTATGCTCATCCCATGTTTTTTTTTGAAATGATTTTCACAGGTCAAGGGAAAGGTACATGATATGATGATAGTGTCAAGTATGTGTCAAGAAAGAATCCATGTTTTATTTTAAATATGTTTCCATTGATGGGAATGAAGAATACTATCTTTATTTAACCACATTGTTTATATGTGGAATGTAATGCAAGTTTTATGATCTAATTCTCTAAAACTCTAAACCCGAAACGATCTTCAATGTGTAATCTTGTAATAACTGAAGATTAAGTAAGGCTTAAGGCTGGGGCCTTATAGTTGGTATCAAAGGTCGGTTTAGATAACTGTAGGAGTTAGAATTCTATTAAATGATTATCCAAAAATATTTTTTTATGGTCAAATTGAAGTGATATAGAATTTGAAGATTACCATGTTGCTTCATCTAAGACATGTTTGTTCAGAATAGTTTTCCGTAGAGGAAACAGGGAGGCAGTGCTAGGAAGGCATACAGAAGGAAATAACATTCCGAATAAGAATCAAGAAATGGTCGGAATTGGAACTGAACAGTTTGTTGCAGTAATGGCACATTTGACTAAAGCGATAAATGGTGGTGGTATCCATGCACTAGATCAGCCAGATCAACCGCAGAGGAACATGTCAGTGGTGGAACATTTCATGAGGCAACATCCCCCATCATTTAGAGGATCATCTGACCCTGTGCTAGCTGAAGGGTGTATTAAAGCACTGGAGAAGATTTTCGATGTCATGGGGTGTTCAGACAATCAAAAGGTTAGTCTTGCTATTTACCGTTTGGAGGGTGAAGCAGATCAGTGGTGGTCGATGGTTAAAAATATCAGGGACGCTGATGAGATTGATGCTCTCGACTGGGATGAATTCAAAGGTATGTTTCTTGAGAAGTATTTTCCTAAGGCTGTTCGACTTAGGATGGAAAAGCAATTCTTGGAATTTAGGCAAGAGGAAGACTCAGTGGCTACCTATGAAGAAAGGTTCACTCGATTGGCAAGGTATGCTCCATATTTTATCTGAGACCTTGATAGTAAAATCAATCGTTTTTATTCAGGATTAAATCCAAAATATCGAAGGGCTTTGATTCTCGTGAGTTCAAAAGTTATGAAAATATTGTTCGATGTGCTGAGAAGGTGGAAATGGAGTTTGCTGATGATCAAGTGTTCTATAACAACCAGCAGAAGAAGAGACCGAGGTGGCAGGAGAAAGGTAATAATTCTTCAAAAAAGTTTGATGGTATGAAAACTATGTTTCCAGTTTGTGATAAATGTGGCAAAAGGCATGCTGGGGAATGTCTTCTAAATTCTGGAAAGTGCTACCGATGTGGTAAGATGGGACATAAGGCTCGTGATTTCACTGAAAAGGATCAAGGTGAAGGTAAGAACAAATTTTATTTACAGTTAGTGAAATTTTATAAGTGCAATGAGATGGGTCACTAGGCAAATGAGTTTCCGACAAAGAGCATGTGTGATGGGAAGCAGTTAGACTACAAGCAGAAAGGGGTGGTAAAATCCTTTGAAACTACTTCAGCTGATGTCGGGCCATCAAATGAAGTTGTATCATCTCCAGGAAGCTCAGTATTTTTCAAAGATTGACTTGAGGTCGGGGTACCATCAGTTGAAAGTAAAAGAAGAAGAGGTTCCGAAGACCGCGTTCCGTACTAGATATGGCCAAGACCCACAAATGTAACCGTTATTCGTAGCTTCCTTGGTTTGGCAGTCTATTACTGAAGGTTTGTTAGAAATTTTTCACGGTTATCTAGTCCAATGACTAAGCTAACTCGGAAGGGTGTTAAGTTTCTCTGGACAAAATAATGTGATGATTGTTTCCAGGAACTGAAAAGAAGATTGGTGAATGCTCCAGTTTTGGCCCAACCCTCCAGGAATGGTGAGTTTGTTATATACAGTGATGCTTCATTGAAAGGACATGGTTGTGTCCTAATGCAGAATGATCAGGTAATTACTTATGCTTCACGACAATTGGAAACACATGAGGTAAATTACCCAACACATGATTTGGAATTAGCTGCTGTTGTTTTTGCTTTGAAAATTTTGAGGCATCATTTGTATGGAGTAAATTGTGAAATATATACCGATCACAAAAGTTTAAAATATATATTCACTCAGAAAGAATTGAACATGAGACAAAGGAGATGGCTAGAATTAATCAAGGATTATGATTGTACAATTTATTACCATCCAGGAAAAGAAAATAAAGTGGCTTATGATTTGAGTCGAAAAACTAATTCTTCATTAGCAATGGTGCGTTTGGAACGTGATCCTTTGGTTAAGGATTTGATGAACTTTGGTATAGAATTTGTTGGTGCAGGATGTTCTTCTGTTTTGTTTCAGGTATCAGTGAGATCATCTCTATCAATAGAATCATGCAAGCACAGAAGCAAGACAGTGAGTTGCAGAAAAAGGTAGAGCTGGTTCAGAAAGTTAAGTTTCTATAATTCAACATTGATAATGATTGCATTTTGAGATTTGGGAAGAGGCAACATGGGAATCTGAAAATGCAATGAGGGATAAGTACCCCCATTTATTCGATAAGTAAATAAATTGCGGGGACACAATTTTATAAAGGGGGGAAGGATGTAACATCCCAAGTAAGTAATGAATAATAGATATTTTTATATATGTCTATTAATGAACTAGATAGTGTTTTAGAGGCTTAAAATGAAAATAAATCCAATCTAAAGCATGGAATACACTAATATTTTTAAAAGATTGTTTTACTGCCTTTTGATGGAAAACCATTTTTAAATCTATATTTTGACAATTTTATAAGCTATTTTTGTCAAAATAAACTTATTCTTTATGATTGGGACATCAAAATTTACTTTGTGTGAATTTTTGGTATTTTTCTGACAATGTTCATTTTTTAATGAATAGTGAAAAATATTGCATTTTACATCAAAACTGCTTTTTAATCTAATTTATTTATATGATTATATTATCTTTTGAACTGGTTTTGAAGTGAAATTAGAATATATTTTTACCATTTAATCAAATGGTGGTCATTGGAATCAATTTCACTTTGAAATTAGACTTAAACTGGTGTCAATCTTTTGATACTTATTGTTTTATAAAAACACTCTATTTTCTCTGACAGCAGGAATTAATTATTAAATTAATTAATGTGACTTATATGTTTTGAATTTTGTAAAATAGAAATCATTTTTGAATTCGGAATATCAAATATAGCTTAGGGTGAATTTTTGGTAATTTTCTGAAAAACTTCAATTTTTGATAAATAGTGAAACCACTAAGTGGTAATCAAGCAAACTGATTTTTCAGTTAAATGAAAGATTACCACTAATGTGTATTGAATTTTGAAAATCCGACATACATGGTTGTCATTAGTATGTAAAATGTGGTTCAATGGGATGAAAATAATTTTTTGGAGAATAGTAACTTATTAAGTTTTTAATCGCGATTAGAGGTAGTTAGTGTAGTTTAAGGTAAAAATGATATTATAAAAATGAGAAAAAACCATGAAACTTGTCCTAACCCTATTGGATGAGTCATGGCCGTCCAAGAAAACCCATGGATCGATTTAGGGGACCCCATGGAGCCACTTGGGTGACATAATGACATTTATGCCTTTTTTTAAATATAGGTGAAAATGACACTAACATAAATTGTTTTACTGAAGCAATTTTTAGATTGGGTTATACATATCATATTTTCGACTATAAATATTCATTAGAAAGATAAAACGATTTAATACATCATAGTATTTTTTTTATAATTTTTAGACTTTATATAAATTAAATTATTTATGACATCATGATGATGCAGCGATGACCTCATTATTTAACGATTAAAATAAAATGGAAAGATAATGTAATATCTAAGACCTACACTAGTCCAAAAACTATTTTATTGGAATATTTAGAAGCCTTATCATCTTATCTTAGAAATATATCAATGTGGGACCTTATAAATTCGACACACTTTTGAAAATAAAATAATAGTTTCGTGATTTCCAAAAGTGCCCCTCCTCTCATCTTATAAAAGGCCCCCACCTCTACCTCAATTCACACACTTCTCAAGCATTTGTCTCGGCCAACCCCAGCCCATTTACTCTCTCCACATCCCTCTACTCATCCTAGAGTATTAACTTTGGGCATAATACATTCAAAGGAATCCTTTAGGCTCAAATCAAAAAGGAGTTACACATTTAAAGGTAATTCATTCTCTCATGTTCATTTGTTTTATTTTGCTTCTCCAACCCCCTAAACTCTTTATATTTACTTCTTTTGTAACAACAACAGTTTCTTCAATATACTAGGGTGTTTTTATATGATTTATTCGAGCTACACTCTCACAAAACTACATAAAATGGTTAAAGAACATACGGTTTCCGTGGATGGCGAAATTCTGCCTCCCGAAACGATGATTGTTCAATACTCATTTAACACCTTAAAAGGTGGCCATTATGATGTCACTATTTTTATATATGATATATAATATGTTTATTCTTTCCTTAATCTTATGTATTTTTCATTTATGGTATACCATTATTGTTTCCATTATGGGTAAACACGATATCTTCATTTTAGGAAGTGCGGACTACCGCCCCCTGAATGTGATTTGATTCGTTAATACCATATGTGGGATGTGTAAAGGATAAAGTTAATAATATTATATATGTTATTATAATGGAATTATAATATACTCTTATATCATTATGATTCCATTCCAGAAAATACGAAATAGAAATGGAAATAGCATTCATGCGTACGTACGGCTTACCGTCTCCATGAACGGTGCAATTCATTTTTACCTCTAAATGATTATGTAATATTATAAAGCATGCATGTACTGGATATATATGACATATATGATATCTACATCATTAATACCATTCTGGATATAATGGATACATGAACAACATGTAATTATAAAGGGCTTATTTTTGACTCAAGTACTAATGATCGTTAAAACGACCGTTATTAACTTAAATAATTACATAGTGTTCATGACATGACAATAAGTGATATAAAAGGAATAATGAACTTGAAAAAGGTTCGTAAACAAGTATAAATTAACTCATGTTTATTATTCAGGAGATTAAAGAACAGTCGGGTCAAGTCGGATACGAGGTATGGGACATCGTCTCAATCTCCTTTCATTGAGGCATATTTTGTTGTATACACAGCCTTCTTTTATATGGTGTATAATCCCCTTTGACTTGTATTCTTATTCAAATGGAATCTTTTTTATATGAAGAGTTTACTAAACAACAAAAATGGAATGTTTTTGTCATACGTATGCGGCAACAACGACTTCTCCACCGCCGTGACCGTTATTTGAGTTTCGGCTTCCTCTACAAGCCATACCTTCTTTTTAAAAGGAAAAAAATAAATACCATGTTTTACTTTTCTTTTATATCGGTATCGAAAATGGTTTTCATAATGTTTTTATATCAATGTGTTGTATTGATATTTTGTGATTGAAAGGTGGGAATGTTATGTTTCCTTTATGCATGTTTTATGTGATATGATTATGTTGAGGTTCTTGGGCATTATTATGAAGACGGGTGGTTTCGTGATAAACTATGGGCAGGTGAGCCCGTTATAGCTCTCCAATGCATTGGGTAACGCGAAGGAGTGAAACGTTAAGGTTTCTCCGAAGAGATTTAGGGAATATACTGTGATGGGTATTCCAAACGTAACCAAGAAGGTTACTCCCTACGTAAGAATGTTATGAATGCCTCAAGTTACCTTTATGTATTATGATTTCTATGATTTATTCATGATTTGATGAGGTATGTTTAAGTGCATATGTTTTATGGGTAAAGTATGATTTCATTCTTATGTATATATGTACCCATGTTTCCTTTCCATGTTTTTATAACCCATACTGAGCTTTTTATGCTCATCCCAAGTTTTTTTTGAATTGATTTTCACAGGTCAAGGGAAAGGTACATGATATGATGATAGTGTCAAGGAAGTGTCAAGAAAGAATCCATGTTTTATTTTAAATATGTTTCCATTGATGGGAATGAAGAATACTATCTTTATGTAACCACTTTGTTTATATGTGGAATGTAATGCAAGTTTTATGATCTAATTCTATAAAACTCTAAACCCGAAAAGATCCTCAATGAGTAATCTTGTAATAACTCAAGATTAAGTAAGGTTTAAGGCTGGGGCCTTATATTTAACCTTTAATAAATAAACCAATAATCCTACCAACCATAACCAAACATTCACTATATGATGCATGAAAATATGAAATACAACACAACAACTTCTTGCTCTCAAGAACACATCAATGTAAGCAACAACAGATGCATAACTTAGTATCAGAGTCCACAGAGGATAAACTAAACAAGACTATCCAAATACCTCAAGACTACATTCTCCACAAGATCTTAGCTCCAAATTCTCCAAACATCCCAAACATCATGAGGTAATACTAAACACGTGTGAAACATTACCTTTTCCCCTATCCTGGAAGATAGAATCTATAAAAGTACCAAAGTGACAATGTAGGGGTGATTATCAAACTCAGTAGGTTGTTTCCAATGACTTCCCTACTCATTCCACTAGGATATAAGAGTTAGAAACAATTTTATAAAATGGTATATATTAAACAATTTCAAAAATAGTTTATCACTAAATATAGGCACGTTTCCAAAACCATTCATTACCAAAATCATAAAAGTTCAATTGAAACCAATTTCCCAACATGATATTTTTCGTGAAATATAACAAAACAGTCTTTACAACCATACCCCAATATCCCTATATTGGCATACCCAACCATTCCCCAAACACAAGAAACCAACCATGCATGGTACGTTATGACAGTTACATACTCATAACCAGTTTCTCATCGATCAACCAAGTTGTCAAAATGTAATAATTTATCATGTGCCATTAATAATTTGGCACTGACAACAAGGTCATATTTTATTTGAGCCAAATATGTTAAATTCCAATGTGCCATTAATCTTTTGGTGTTAATTCCTGATTCTGGAAGACACTGAGAAGCACCTCATACCCGGTTGGTCACATGGACTCAATAGAATTTACCCTAACGAAAGAGGCTATAGACTAGCAGGGAGGGCCTTGGGAGTGATAGTGGGGAAACTATTCCATCATTGGTGGATTAACACAAAGGAAGAGAAATAGATCATAGTTGCGGAAGCAGTAATAATGGAATACACAGTAAACAAAAGAAAACTGAAGAGAGAACAATTGGAACACATATATAGATAAATTATGCATGATACATATGTATATGAAAGTAGAAAAACAAGTCAAAATGTTGAAATATAAAAATAAACCAAAGTACAAAGGATATCTATAAACATTTCCACAGCATTTAAAGCATATTCTTGGTCCCATGCTCCCCCGCTCCAACACAGTAATGTACCTAAAGTATAAGGGCGCTTTCCCTTGTCTATTCCTGCAACAATATTATCTGTTTGGGCACAAAATCATGGTCCAAACAGGGTGTGAGACTAAATACTAGTAAGAAACCACAATCAGATTTGTTAAAAATAGTCAGTGAATACAAATTGCATACAATAAGCATGAAAGGAATTAGTAAACTAGGAAGTACTCAAAAGTAATCAATTCCCCAGTTTTAAGCATTCAGTTCCACATAGAAAGTAAACAACTCAACATGAGCATGTAACCCTCTAGGAAGTACTCACAACCTAACCCCTTGAGTTCAACCAAACAACACGTGCATCACAAGTAACCCTATGGGCAGTACACACAACCACACCACAATAGTTCAACTTTAGTAAAGACTCTCTTGGGAAGCAATCGCCGTAAATTTCACTAATAGTCACGTATTGGTAACTAAAAGGTGTTATAGGAATGAACATATGCCTCATTCCCCCTGTGGCCCATGTCAAGCGACTAGAAAGACTCTAAGGAAGAACTTATGTATATTCCCCCTATGGCCTCGCTTCGTAATAAATAAAAACAGACACTCTGGAGAAGCCCTTATGTCCATTCTCTGAATGGTATACTACACCAGGTTTTCATGGCCCTGTGTAAGTCAAAAAAGCATAGAAATGCAAAGAGGAAAAATTAAACCTCAATAAATACTTTGTAAACTATTTTATTGTGCAACAACATGTTAGATAATAAAAACTCTATCATATAATACTAGGCATTGGAAACAAACAAGACAACCTAATAGGCTAAGTAAGACAAAATTGTCATAAAGAAAACATGCATCAAAAAACACTTCCAAATCATAGAAATTAACCATATTCACATTCAATTAACCTCTACTCAAGCATACAAGAAAATCAGGCAATTGACAGGGTTAAACTGTAAACATGAAATACCATAATTAAGGGTATTGGGAACTTTTTCACATAAATCTCCATGAATTTCAATGGAATGGCACAAAACAGCTACCTCAGTGTCTTAATATTTTTATATGTGAACATTAAGCGTTGAATATCCCAAGAACACCATAGATCTAAAAAACGCTAAAAATGCTCTACCTAAGATAATGGGAGAAAGAAGGGGAATCAAGAAACAAATCTCTAGAAGATGGAAGAGACCACCGAGGTGATCACAATACAATCGATGGTGGTCAAATTGGAGAATTGATGCTAGTCTAGGGGCTTCGAGAAGTTCAACAAATGTATGGTCTCTCTCGTTCAATCCAGACCTAGAATGAGATGGTTCTGTCCATTTGAAGTGACCCCAGTATGTTTAATAAAAAAATAATAAAAATGGTGTGTAATTTAGTCGTACATGACGTGTTCTTTCCCTTATCAGCCCCCACATTAGATGGTCTTCAGGTTTCCACACATGGTCATGTGTACGGTCGTTACATGGCCAGCACAAGGCTACCCATAGTAACCAAGTACACATTGTGTACATATAACGTACACGGACTGTAATTAAGAAATTTCTAGAAAACTCATATTTTTCCTCAAAAACACCAAAAAAAGGAAGAAGTTCCTAAAAAGATGATCCGAGATCTTACCAAAATCTGCATTAAAGAAATTTGTAGCCTAATTCCCCATGAAATTATACATTGAAGAAGAAACCTCGAACAACTAGTCCATTGTGATCGTACATTGGTCTCCCTCTCCCAAGTCTCGTCCAATACTCACTTGTGATGCCCCAACACTCGTACCAGAGGAATAGATAGGTCATAGAGAACATTCGTACTTCCATCAACAATCCAGATTGGATTCTCCTCGAACGAGGAATCCACCACCAACTCAACCTCTTCAGGTTGAAGAACATGAGATGGGTTTAAGAAAGAACATCGATGCTGAGAAACATTAAAGATGTCGTGCATAGCCTAGCACCTCTATGGTAACTAAAACTGATAGGCAATCGGCCCGAATCCCCCCAAAACCTCAAACAGTCCGATATACCTTGGTGAAATAATACCCTGTCTCATAATCCTCTTGTTCCCCAACCTCGGTGGGACACGGAGGAAAACCTGATCTCTAACCTTATACTCCTGAGGTCATCTCCACAGATCAGCATAAGACTTCTTTCGAGACTGTATAGTATACAACCTCCTCTGAATCAAATCTATCTACTATGTGGTTTCATAGACAAGACGAGGTCCCAGCATAGCTTCCACTCCTACCTTTAGCCAACATAAGGGTGATCGGTATGGCCTACCTTACAAAGCCTCATAATATGCTATATAAATAGTGGCTTGAAATATTTTTTTGTAGCAAAACTCCACAAGAGGTATGTGATTCTCCCAAAAACCTCCAAAATCTAGGATGCATGCTTGAAACATGTTTTCAAGCACCTTAATTGTAGGCTCAGATGGGCCATCTGTCTAGTGATGGTAAGCTGTACTCAAAAGTACCTAAGTACCCAAAGCCTTCTAAATCCCCTTCCAGACCCGAGAAGTCAAATGGGCATTCATGTATGATTCAATGGATTGCGGAAATCCATGTAAATGTACAATCTCACAGATGTACGAGCATACCATCTCATCAACGATAAAGGTCTCCTCTATAGGCACGAAGTGATAATCCATTATGAGTCTGTAAATGACAACTCATACAACATCATTCCCTCGAGTCTAACTCGATAAACCTATCACGAAATCCATCACGACATTGTTCCATTTCCACTCAAAAATGGGTAACGGCTACAAAATCCCTTCTAATCGCTAATGTTATTCCTTCACCTACGGGTAGGTGGAGTAACTCATGAGAAAACTAGCAACATCCCTCTTCATACCTAGCCACCAATACAGATGGTGTAGATCACGATACATCTTGGTGACACCTGGAAGAACTGCCCAATTGAGGAGTGGAAGTCATGCATCATCTCCTCGTGTATGTCTACTGACAACCATATCTGCCCCTAGAAATTCAAGATCCTATCCTCACCTATTTTCTATCCAAGAATAAGGTCCATCCTGAAATTCTCTCCCACAAGACTAAGACATCAATATCTAATACCTTCCACATTCTCACTCAGTCATGAAGTGTAGATGTCACAACTGCAAAAGAATGAATTATCTTCCCCTGTCTGTTATACAAAATTAAATGAATCTCAGAGAATAAAGCCTTAATTTTCCACACATGAATGGCCTCCTAAACAACCTATATTTTTTTCAACCTTCTCAATGCATCAACCACAGTATTGCCTTTCCCAATAGTGTAGGAAATCTTAATGTCAAATGACTAAAGGTATTCAACCTACCTTCGCTATCTCAAATTCAGGTCATGCTGAGTGAAGATGTACTTGAGACTTTTTTGGTCGGTGAAAACCCAAAAATGGTCTCCTTGAAGATAATTTCTCCAAAAGTGTAAGGCATGAACATTTTCATCCAACTCTAGACCGTGTGTCAGGTAATTATTATCATGTGGCCTCAACTGCCTTGACTCGTATGCGATGACTCCTTATCCATGCACAATCACCACACCCACCCTGATACGTGAAGAATCACAGTAAACAATGTAGATCTTTACTAGTTCTGAAAAAACTAGTATTAGTTTTGAATTCAACCACCCTTTTATCTCATTAAAGGACGATTCAGAAGAATTTGTTTACTACTACAACATTCCCTTCTCAATCAGGCCCGTCAGTGGTGCTGCTAAGCGTGAGAATTCTTGTATGAAACGTCTGTAGTATCCATCCATCCCTAGAAAAATCTGTACATCAAAGACATTCTTTGACTGCTCCCATGAAACTACTGCTCTTACTTTCTATGGGTCTACTGATACTCCTGTTTCTGAGATAGCATGACCCAAGTAGTGAATCTGGTCCATTGGAAAGTGGCATTTTGAGAACATAGTATTTAAATGAGGATCTCTCAATGTACTCAAAACGATCTCAAGATGGGTATAATGTTCGTGTCAAGTGTGAGAGTACACAAAGATAACATCCATGAAGGCTACCACAAAAGAATCCATGTATGGATGGAAGACTCGGTTGATCAGTGATATGAAATCTTTAGGTGTGTTCATGAGACCAAACAACATAACTACAAACTCTTATAGACCATACCTACTCAAAAAGAATGTAAGAGGTACATCCGATTCTCTAATGCACAACTGATGATAAGAGGATCTCAATTCAATCTTTGAGAATAGTTAGGATCTTCAAAGATGATCAAAGAGATCATAAATCCTCGAAAAAGAATATAAATTCTTGACCATCAACTAGTTCAACTTCCATTAATCAACATAATTCCTAAAGTTATCATTTTTCATTCTTCGAAAATAAGACAGGCGATCCCTGTGGAGATGTACTGGGTCAGATGAAAGCATTAGCTAGAAAATCCTCTAACTATTTCTTTAGCTCCTATATCTCTAGTGTAGAAATCCTATAAGGAGTAATGGAAACTGGTGCCTCTCTTATCACGAGATATATATAATATTCTACCTCTCTATCTAGAGTAAAACATGAAAATTCATCCAGAAATACATCTCTGAAATGATCAACTACTGTAGGAAAGTCTTACTGTAAAATCCCTGGGTTATCCAGATATAGAATAGCAATTTGGGTTATAACTCCACCCACACCATAATGCTCGTGTCCCTCTCTGCTCGCTTGGACATCCCATTCATCCTGGTGAAGAAACGATCTTCCATCTAGTGACGTGAAACTCACCCTACAATTATAGAAATCAACAACTCACTAGAAGGTAAGTAACCTTTTTAACGACCCAAAGTTTCATTAATGAAAAATACCTCTTGATCCAGTTAAATGTTTCTTTATGAAAAATGTTTTTATAAGATGTCAACTTCTTTAGTTTTACGTTAAAATTTGTGACCGTTACTTTTATAGTCGTTGAACAGTGATCATCTGAGTAGTATAAATATAAGGCTTTAACGAACCCTTTTCTACTCAGACAAAGGAAGCGAAGGCCTCATCCGGTAGAATTTCCCCTTACGAAGCCCATTTTGCAGATCTTGGAAAACAGGTGGCGTCTTTGGGCTTCGCCCTTGACCAAGCCCAAGCTGAGCTTCATTATGTCAAGCTTGAATGGGACCGTCTATGGGAAAAGTGGAAGTTGATAGAGATTACCACTCGAGCGATGTTATCCGAGCCGCCCCAAGAGTCTGTCACCATCGCACATCTTACCCTGGGGTCTTATGCGACTATTTTAAGGGGTTATGTAACAAATAAGTAGCACCATGTTTATGTACATTATTTTTTTATATAATAATGAATATAATTTCTAGTCATTTTTGATACATTGTAATTAGTTTTTAAAGTACAACTGGTGTTTTTAGTTATTATTTAATTAATAATTATATTTTATTAAATTAAAGTATATTTGAATTAAATAATATTTTAATAAAATATTATTATTAATATTCAATTAATTTTTATTAAATATAAATGATCTTATAATTTTATGAATGCAATTAAAATTTTTATTAAGGTTTGAAAGCCATTTCTGTCAAAACCCGTGAATTTTTTATAAATGTCGGTTTTTATTTTAAAAGTGAAAATTCACATAATTAGAAAATTATTTAGATAAAATAAATATTATTTTTGGAATCAGGACGTCGAAATTATCCAATGGTGAATTTTTAATAATTTTCTGAGACAGTCAAATTTTTGGGTAAAAATTAAATACCATTTAAATATATAATGTGTTTTATGACATCATAATGACCCAATGATGATGTAATAAAATACCATAGTCCTTATGTTCGGCAAATATGTGTTTTATCATTAAAATAATGAGGTTTTGGGTTTGTTTGACTTACTTTTCAAAGCATTAATTGAGCCCTCAAGACTTATTCAACACTTTTCCTTTTTAATTAATTTCCATGGGAGTGTGACTCACCTCCACATAAGCAACCCTTATTTTCTAATAAGTTAGGACCTTGGCCTTGTAAAATACTGTTTTCCTCTTTCATTTTCCAGAAACCATGGGCATATACCATGGTATGGTTTGTGGTTTGGATTATTTTAATATAAGTGGTCCCAAACCTAAATAATAAAGAATTCCCTCACCTTTCCTATATAAACCCACCCATGATCCCACTTCCTCCTCACTCAAAGCCCTTGGAGTTCGTCCAAACTCTGCCCTAATCTCTCTATAATCTTCTCAAGGTGCCCCAATCTCCCAAGAAGCCTCTCACAAGCCTCTCTCTAGCCTTTTGTAGCACACTTCCAAGTAAGGGTTTTTTCTTCCTTTCTCATTTTTGTCAATATTCTTTAAGTTGTATTGCCCTTTTAATTTCAATTATGAATGTTGGGGTATGGTTTCACACCTCCCACATACTTCTCTATTATTGTTTGAATGATGGGAGACCCCTTTCTCTCTCATTAAATGCCTCCCATGTACACCCGTTATTATTCCAAAATTCCGAAAGGAACTTTTTTGTCCTCTTTTATATTCAAGCAATAATTTTGTATCATGAATATAAATTCCTTTTCAATTGATGGGAAATGTTTCTATATGACCTCCTTACTGTCCATTACATCTAAATTTGATGAGAAACCCTTTCTCTCTCATCAACCATTTTTATGAATTCTTATGTCACACCGTTACGCTTCCGAAATCACACCGATTTTCTAAGCCAATATCATTGTGTAGTGAATACCATGCCCATTTCTCCATCAAGTGTATTCACCTTTATGCACATTTACTTATTTATTATAAAGTTTCATGTATGAATTCCACATTACTTTATCGTGGAATAAATTATTATGTTTTATGAATCCATGTTTTATGATCCATGTGGCACACTTTTGCATGAAATGAAATGTTTAAGAAGGGTAAGCCCTTATAGCTCTCCAATGAATTGTGTAAAGTATAGTATCATGATACTTCATGTGCAATGAGTGTTTACTCATGCTAATTCAAGTGCAACGAGGGTTTACTCGTGCTTCAAGGGAAATGAGGGTTTACTCATGCTCCATGTGCAATGAGCCTTGGCTCATGCTAATTCAATGTTAAGTGTTGTTGCCACATTTCCATGTTATGATTATCATGCTTTATCATTCCTTTATGTTCATGTTACTCTTATGCTCTGTTGATATTCCTATTTCCTAACAAGTATTGAACTCATCATGTTATTCATTGTGTACTCCCTTACTGGGATTTATAGCTCAACCTTTTCTTATGCTTGTCTTCAGGTTATCCCAAGCAATTCTATGTACGAAGGAATGTAGTGGTCATGTAAAGGAAGTTTTCAATAAAGATGTTGTATTTCAATTTTAATGTTTTTATGTAATGATCCTAAGGCTGAAATACACTAAACCTCTCGATCTTCTTTGTTGTATCAAGTGAAGTTATTTGTAATAAAGCATGTTTTAAGTTGTAATAGAAAGAAGGGTTGTCATAGTTGGTATCAAAGGATAGGTTTAGTTATTTTTGGGATTAGGAAACCCTAGTAAATCCTTAGATACACGAATAAGTATAATAAAAACATCCCTATGTTTTGGTAAATACTAAGTAAGTGGTTTATCAAACAAATACATCCCTGTCTAGATACGAGAAGGTAGAGGCGACTCTGGCACAAATGTATCCTAGGGGTAAAACCCGAAAACGCCGCTTTGTGCTAGACTCGAACGGGAACTGGTGCACGACAACGGGCCTTGCTGCACACTTGGTTAGGACACTCCCGGGGGATATGTTTTGATAAATTCACAATCTTAGTATGAACCCTTATTAAGGGAAAAATTCCCCTAAGAATATATGTTAGAAGGAAGATCATTTAAAGCCTAGATTGAATCCTACAAAATCATGAGTTAAAGAGATTAAAGTTTATTTATAAGTCATCAAATTTTGTATTTGGATTACCCTTTATGTGTTACCCCTAACTTTCCTTTAATTCTAGCCAATGGATGGTAATAAGAGAACTTGGGCTAACAACCGTTGTGAAGATCAGTGAGATGATTGTACTAATTAGATGCCCAATCCAAAGGGAATGAGAATCGCAAACATTTTCATGCTTATCTCTAAGCTAACTCAAGTTTTGAATAGAAACACGGGTCAAGAGGAACGTTCAACCCCCCCCCCCCCCTAAGAAAGAACAAGTCGTTATCGAGAGCTTCATGAGACAAAGGCCTCCTACTTTTAGTGGATCATCTGATCCCACGATCGCTGAGCAATGGATCAACTCCATCGAAAAGATCTTCTCTATCCTTCAATGTTTTGAACAAGAGAAGGTTCTCCTGGTGGCTTATCGTATGGAGGGTGAAGCTGATCAATGGTGGATGTTGATCAAAAATACAAAGCCTGAGGAGGTGATCGATGCTTTGGAATGGAAGGAATTTCGGAAGATGTTTTTCGATAAATATTTTCCGCGCATCCTCCATCTTATGATGGAAAGGGACTACCTTTCCCTCAAGCAGAAATATGAAGAATCTGTGGGAGAATACGAGGAAAACTTTACAAGGCTTGCACGATACGCTTCCGACATTGTCGTTACCCCCGAATGCAAGGTTGACCGCTTCTTTTGTGGGCTGAAGCCTAGCTTGCGGAAAGCATTAGAGATCCGCGACTTCGACAGCTATGAGGAAATTGTCTTATGTGCCCTCAAGGTTGAAATGGAGATCGAAGAAACACATGGGTATCATGGGGACAAGAAGCGTAAGGTGGACTTCAATGCCGGTGGTCCGATGGATAAATCCAACGGCGCTAAGAAGTTCCAGCACCCCACTGGCCAAAAGTCTGGAAAGAAGCACCCTGGAAATTGCCTTAGGGGGACAAGAAAATGCTTCAGGTGTGGAATAGAAGGGAACCTAGCTATTAACTGTTAGCAAGAAGGACCCGCGGTTGCGACAGAGAAGAGGAACGCTTCGTTCGAATCTGAACGTGTTGTTCAATGCTACAAATGCAAAGAATCGGGTCATTTTTCAAATTAGTTCCCTAATCTAAGGGTTATTGGAGGCAACCAACAAACTTCAAGACGACAAGGAAGAAATTTTTCCATCACTTCTGCAAAAGTGAACCCCGACAACGAAGTGGTGACAGGTACACTAGTTATTCATTCAAGAATAGCGAATTTACTTTTTGAATTAGGTTCTACGAATTCTTTTATATCTCAAAAGTTTATTAGAACAATCCCTGCACCACCACAAATCATCGAAGTAAAGATGTAGGTGGGTACAGAAAATGGGGCAATCATTGCATCCCATGAGTATAAGTCCTCCCCTGTTATAATCTGTGGATTGAATTTCTCGGAAAACATCATCATACTCCCTTTGGTGGAATTTGATACAATTCTTGGAATGTATTGGCTTTCCATATATTCAGCCAACATAAATTGTCGGGAGAGGGAAATCACACTCCATATGGAGAATCGACCCCCGATTCTTTACAAGTGTCAGGAGGAAGATGAATCTTCTTTAGCTGCATCATCTCAAGCATGGATATTACTGCCTTATGAGCACGCATATCTGGCTCAGATGATTGAGTCCAATGAAGAAACCACCCTTGAAGAAATGCCTATTGTGAGGGAATTCGCTGAAGTATTTCCTGAGGAACTTCCTGGTCTTCCTCCAAGAATATATGTTGAGTTCTCAATTAAAATAATACCTGGGGCGCTAGCAATATCCAAGAATCCATATAGAATGGCTATTGTTGATCTTGAAGAGATGAAAAAACAACTACAGGAGAATCTGGATAAGGGGTTTATACGCCCTAGTGCTTCACCATGGGGTTCACCAGTCCTCTTCGTCAAGAAGAAGGATGGGTCAATGCGGCATTGAATTGATTATCGTGAACTTAACAAAATCACGATAAAGAACAAGTATCCTCTCCCAAGAATCGATGACTTGTTTGATCAGCTGTGTGGAGCACAATACATATCCAAGGTGGACTTGCGGTCGGGATATTATCAAGTAAGGTTGAAGAAGGAAGATATCCCCAAGACTGCATTTCGTACAAGGTACGGGCACTATGAATTCATAGTAATGCCTTTCAGACTCACCAATGCTCCAGAAATATTCATGTACTTGATGAATAGTGTCTTTAGAGATTACCTAGGCAAATTTGTGGTAGTCTTTATAGATGATATTCTAATATACTCCAAAACCAAGGAGGACCATGAGGAGAATTTAAGAACTGTACTGGGGACTTTGCGCAAGGATAAGCTCTATGCCAAGTACAGCAAGTGTGAGTTCTGGTTGAAGGAGGTCTTATTCTTGGGCCATATCATCATAAGCAATGGGATATCTGTGGACCCCTCCAAAACAGATGCAATTGAGGGATGGCCGAGGCCAACATCGATAACTGATATCCAGAGCTTCTTGGGGTTAGCTGGATATTATCGACGATTTGTGAGAAATTTCTCACGATTGCCCAACCCTCTTACCAAGCTAACTCGAAAGGGAGTAAAGTTTTCATGGAGTGATGAATGCGAAGAAAGCTTCAAGGGGTTGAAAAGGAGGCTTATCACTACACCTGTGCTCACTTTACCCACAAGTGGGGTGCTTTTGTGGTATTCAGTGATGCTTCAAAGAATGGCTTAGGATGTGTGCTGATGCAGAATGATAAAGTGATATCCTATGCCTCAAGGTAGTTGAAAATCCATGAGCGAAACTATCCAATGCATGATCTGGAGTTTCTGGCGGTGATCTTTGCCTTGAAAATCTTGCGGCATTATCTCTATGGAGAGAAATGTGAGATATATACTGACCACAAGAGTCTTAAATATATATTCACACAAAAAGAGCTTAATAGGCGCCAGAGAATATGGATAGAGCTCATCAAGTATTATGACTGTTCAATACATTACCACCCAGGGAAAGCAAACAAGGTGGCAGATGCCCTATGTAGAAAGGATCCAGCGGTTCTATCAATGATGATAATTGATAAGGATCCAATATTCTTAGAATTAATGAAGATGGATGTGGGAATCATAAAGAAGGGAACATCATCAATCCTTTCACAAACGATTGCTCAACCATATCTTTTGGAAAGGTTAATGGATGCTCAAAAGGATGATGTGGGAATCCAAGAAAAAGTGGAAGCTATCAAAAAGGGAAAATCCTCAGAGAATAATGTTAATGAAGAAGGAATTGTGCGGTTTGGGGAAATACTATGTGTTCCATCAAGTTTGGAGCTGAAGAAGGAACTTTTGGATGATGCACATAGTTCAAATTTCTCTATTCAACCAGGGAGCACAAAGATGTATCTTGATCTCTGAGAAAACTTTTGGTGGGATAATATGAAGAAGGAGATCGCTGAATATACATCAAAGTGCCTGGTGTTTCAGAAAGTGAAGGCAGAGAGGCAGAAGTCTAAGGGGATGATGCAACCATTTCCCATACCAGAAAGGAAATGGAAGATCATCACCATGGACTTTGTCACTGGACTCCCAAGGACATCAAAAGGAAACAATGCAATCTGGGTTGTTGTGGATCGTATTACAAAGAATGCACACTTCATTCCTATTCGAGAGGATTTCTCTTTGGATCAACTGGAACGGATATATATTAGGGATGTGGTACGGTTGCATGGAGTACCACTATCTATTGTTTCTGACTGAGATCCAAGATTCACCTCTAAGTTTTGGAAGAGTCTTCAACATGCTCTGAATATTGAACTGAACTTCAGTACGACCTATCATCCTCAAACTGATGGCCAATCCGAGCGGACTATCCAAACACTTGAGGATATGTTGAGAGCATGCTCAATGGACATTAAAGGGGATGGGATCAACATCTTCCTCTAGTTGAATTCTCTAATAATAATAGTTTCCACTCGAGCATCCAAATGGCACCATATGAATACCTGTATTGGAAAAGGTGTAGAACACCGGCATGTTGGGATGAGGTTGGTGAACGTAAGCTACTTGGACCAGAAATGGTCGAAGAAATGGGGGAGATGGTGAAAACCATTCAACAGCATATCAAGGCAGCCCAAAGTCGACAGAAGAGTTATGCAGATAATCGTCGACGAGACCATGAGTTTAAAGTCGGAGACATAGTGTTTTTACGCATATCTCCATGGAAGAAGGTCATGGGGTTTGGAAAGAAAGGGAAGTTAAGTCCAAGGTACATCGGCCCCTTCGAGATTATTGATCGTGTTGGGGTTGTGGCGTATCGACTAGCACTTCCACCTACTATGGCCAAGGTGCATGATGTCTTTCATGTATCCCTCTTAAGGAAGTACATACCGGACCCTTCACATGCAATCTCTTCCGAGGTGGTACAATTGGAAGATGATATTTCTTATGAGGAGCAACTAGTGAAGATCTTAGATCGTAGAGAAAAATTTCTACGAAATAAGAGAATGCCCCTCGTCAAGGTGTTGTGGAGAAACCACATGTTTGAAGAAGCAACATGGGAGTTGGAGGATATGATGAAGCTGAGTTACCCACATTTGTTTTAGTGTGGGAAAAAGAAAATTTCGAGGGCGAAATTTCTTAAGGGGGGAATATTGTAACGACCCAAAGTTTCATTAACGGAAAATCCCTCTTGATCCAGTTAAATGTTTCTTTATGAAAAATGTTTTTATAAGATGTAAACTTCTTTAGTTTTACGTTAAGATTTGTGACCGTTACTTTTATAGCCGTTGAACAGTGATCATCTGAGTTGTATAAATATATGTCTTTAACGACCCCTTTTCTACTCAGACAAAGGAAGCGATGGCCTCATCCAGTAGAATTTCCCCTTAGGAAGCCCATTTTTCAGAGCTCGGAAAAGAGGTGGCGTCTTTGGGCTTCGCCCTTGACCAAGCCCAAGCTGAGCTTCATTATGTCAAGCTTGAACGGGACTGTCTGCGAGAAAAGTGGAAGTTGATAGAGATTACCACTCGAGCGATGTTATCCGAGCTGCCCCAAGAGTCTCTCACCATTGCACAGCTTACCCTGAGGTCTTATGTGGCTATTTTAAGGGGTTATGTAACAAATAAGTAGCCCCATGTTCATGTAAATTATTTTTCTATATAATAATGAATATAATTTCTAGTCATTTTTGATACATTGTAATTAGTTTTTAAAGTACAAATGGTGTTTTATGTTATTATTTAATTAAGAATAATATTTTATTAAATGAAAGGATTTTGGAATAAAATAATATTTTAATAAAATATTATTATTAATATTAAATTAATTTTTATTAAATATAAATGATCTTATAATTTAATGAATGCAATTAAATATTTTATTAAGGTTTGAAATCCATTTCTATCAAAACCCGTGAATTTTTATAAATGTCGGTTTTTATTTTAAAAGTGAAAATTCACATATTTAGAAAAATATTTAGATTAATTAGATATTATTTTTGGAATCAGGACGTTGAAATTATCCAATGGTGAATTTTTCTTAATTTTCTAAGACAGTCAAATTTTTGGGTAAAAATTAAATACCATTTAAATATATAATGCGTTTTATGACATCATAATGACCCAATGATGATGTAATAAAATACCATAATCCTTATGTTCGGCCAATATGTGTTTTATCATTAAAATAATGAGGTTTTGGGATTTTTTGACTTACTTTTCAAAGCATTAATGGAGCCCTTAAAACTTATTCAACACTTTGCCTTTTAAATTAATTTCCATTGGAGTGTGACTCACCTCTACATAATCAACCATTATTTTTTAATAATTTCGGAACTTTTCCTTGTGAAATATTGTTTTCCTCTTTCCTTTTCCAAAAACCATGGGCAAATACCATGGTATGGTTTGTGGTTTGGATTATTTTAATATAAGGGGTCCCAAACCTAAATAATAAAGAATTACCTCACCTTTCCTATATAAACCCACCCAAGATCCCACTTTCTCCTCACTCAAAGCCCTTGGAGTTCGTCCAACCTCTTCTCTACTCTCTCTAGAATCCTTTCAAGATGCCCCAAGCTCCCAAGATGCCTCTCACAAGCCTCTCTCTAGCCTTTGGAAGCACACTTCCAAGTAAGGGTTTTTTCTTCCTTTCTCATTTTTGTCAATTTTCTTTAAGTTGTATTGCCCTTTTAATTTCAATTATGAATGTTGGGGTATGGTTTCTCACCTCCCCCATACTGCCATATTATTTTTTGAATGATGGGAGACCCCTTTCTCTCTCATTAAATTCCTCCCATGTACACCCGTTACTATGCCAAAATTCCGAAAGGAACGTTTTTCTCCTCTTTTATATTCAAGCAATACTTTTTTATCATTAATCTAAATTCCTTTTCAATTGTTGGGACATGTATCTATATGACCTCCTTACTGTCCATTACATATAAATATGATGAGGAAACCCTTTCTCTCTCATCAACCATTTTTGTGAATTCTTATTTCACGCCGTTACGCTGCCGAAATCACACCGATTTTCTAAGGCAATATCATTGTGTAGTGAATACCATGACCATTTCTCCATCAAGGGTATTCACATTTATACACATGTACTTATTGATTATAAAGTTTCATGTATGAATTTGACATTCCTTTATCGTGGAATAAATGATTATGTTTTATGAATCCATGTTTTATGATCCATGTGGCATACTTATGCCTGAAATGAAATGTTTAAGAAGGGTGCGCCCTTATAGCACTCCAATGCATTGGGTAAAGTATAGTATCATGATACGTCATGTGCAATGAGTTTTCACTCATTCTAATTCAAGTGCAATGAGGGTTTACTAGTGCTTCAAGTGAAATGAGGGTTTACTCATGCTCCATTTGCAATGAGGCTTGGCTCTGCTAATTCAAGGTTAAGTGTTGTTGCCACATTTCCATGTTATGATTATCATGCTTTATCATGCCTTTATGTTCATGTTACTCTTATGCTCTATTGATATTCCTATTTCCTAAAATGTATTGAACTCCTCATGTTATTCATTGTGTACTCCCTTACTGGGCTTTATAGCTCACCCTTTTCTTATGCATGTCCTCAGGTTATCCCATGCAATGCTATGTACGAAGGAATATAGTGTTCATGTAAAGGATGTTTTCAATAAAGATGTTTTATTTCAAGTTTAAAGTTTTTATGTAATGATACTTAGTTCCAAAGACACTAAACCTCTCGATCTTCTTTGCTTTATCAAGTGATGTTATATGTAATAAATCATGTTTAAGTTGTAATAGAAAGCAGGGTTGTCATAACCTTTCCATTCCAAGAATGACATCATAGCCTATCATCCCTAGGAATTAAATGTCCCATAAGAAGTGACACCCAGCAACCACAATAGGGAACTTCTTTCATTGATGTACACCAGTAGTTTTAGCCCCCAAAAGAGTGTCTAACATCATGATAACAACATAAGAAATGATATAGATCCCAAATCTTTCCACAACAGCAATAGATATAAATCTATGGGAAGCCCCTGTATTGAAAAGAGCAGACTCTAAAACTAAGGCAAATATGAAGATACATTAAACTATTGAGGGTATGGGATCCTCTTCCTACTAGGTCTAGTCCACTACAGAAGTATGACTTATATATGGCTTTTTTACCCTTTGTGACCACTTTGAGATGATCCACATTTTTTTTGCTGAAAGCCTGGTGACTAACTACCATAACCATGACCTCCACCTCGGCCTGAATGGACAAAAGAACCCTATTATCTAGACTGATGAGAAGCTGGGGGCATTTATCCTCTACGAGGAGTCATAGATGAACCCTTGTCACAAGCTTCTGGTGAAGAGATCTGACAGAAACACTGAAGATGACCCATCTTTCCGCAAGATTGGAACTCCACTAGGTCTCTTGGTCAATGTGTCCTCGTTTACCACCGCTTCCCCCAATGGTAGCACACCACCTAGCTACTAGAAGATGTGTCTCACCACCTCAGGTCTCCACCAATCATCTCACTGTGGAACTTTTTTCTGTCTGTAGGAGGGATTCTAACTCCGGATGTCAAACCGACCAGGCTCACAACATCAAAATCCCTCATATTACGCACTATGATGAGCACATGGTTGATTATAGAAGTGATTGAGGTCAACCTGAAGATGTTCACCTGAGATCAGATGTCGTGCCTAAGATCATCCTCAAAATTCCTTTCCATGAATAAGCCCTCACCTCCTGGAATAGGTGTGAATCACTATAGCTTAGTGAAATAAGAAAAATACTCCATAATAGAAATAATACCTTTCTCTAGGCTCATGGACCATCTGGATCGATCATCCCTCAATGTTTCTGAATAAAAGTGGTGATAAAAGACACGTTGGGACTCATCCTAGGCCCTGACCTGTGGGCGTCATGCCTGTGAGAACACCTCCCACCATCTCTTGGTGGAATACCAAAGCAAATTGGTATCAAGCTTCTCCCTCCACTGTGGGGGTGTCTCTATATGCTTGAAGATAGAATGCATGGCTTCTAACCACGACTCTGTATCCTATGGACCTCCTTCCCCTATGAGGTGGAAGGATGATGATGCTAAAAGTCCCACGTCAACTCTGTCAAAGAATGGGTGACTTGTGGTACTATTCACATGGTTTGCATAAACTACATAAAGCCTTCTCGAAATTGTGCATTAGCACCTGTGTTCGAAATGATGGCCGGTGCCCATACTGGAACAACTGGAGGATCTACTAGAAGTCCCTGATCAACCATGTCTGGTTTTTGATCACTACCTTGCAATTGTCTTACAACTGGAGGATTTCTCGGTGGCATGACTCTGCAATGTCAAACTCACACTTTTGATCAAGATTATCATGGACTTAAAACTGAAAGGTTAAGAAGGGTACCAGAGAAAAAAAGCATTCATGTTTTACAAAACATAGATACATGGCATGTATACTTAACTATATGGTATGTTCCCTTAATACTTTAACATGGGCATGTACTTCTGCCAAAACTGGTCATGTTACGCCCCAAACACACAACATGTTGTCCTAACACATGGCATATACTTGATTCCTCTTCCCCTACCCGAGTCATTTACATGAAAAAGATTCTCAGTTCTCCATGAAAAAAACTACCCGATGTTTTTGTGCCAGACACGACATGTACTAGACGAGCTTCACTGACCCGTGTTGTTAGTGACATGGCTAGATACATGTCTCACAGTACACATCCTATTCTAGTTGGGCATGGCATGTACTAAATGATTTCCACCGTCCTGTGTTGTTAGTTAGATGACTAGGTTCCAGGGATTACACTACACGGTGTGTTCAAGATTGACACAACGTGTATTTCTTATGTTTTTCTAACCATCTATGTCGTTAGTCGCACGTGAAGACACACGGTCTAAATACATGGTGTGTACATTTGGTACACGATGTGTCCCACAAAATTTTCTCAACCCCATGTCTCTGTCCTCAGGGCCAGTGACGTGTTTACAAACTACACGTCATGTACATTGAGTACACGCAATGTACTTAATAAAAACACTTTCTTCCCAAACAGAATAACACATGGTGTGTATTCAAAACTACATGGCATGTATTCTGGGATTTTCTAGACAGTAATCTTTAGAAACTACGATGGAGCCCCGAAAAACATTGAAGCGAAAATTAACGTGCAAAATTATGATCCTTGAGGGCCCATACTCTACACGAATCAGTGATTGGAATCTCATACATGTCATATAAAAGAAAAACAAGGAAAAGATCCACCTAATTCATGAACCATGAGGGCCCTTAACACCTAAAAAACATAAGTTTTTAATTCATTCAAACAAAACCATACATAAATAAATACCCTATCAAACAGAGGTTAGATTATCAAGGCATATATCTCAAAAACATGAACATCTAACAAAACATCTATCACAATAACATGAAATCACCAATTCACCCTAAATTTATTGGCAAGAATGCATGACATGTGATTCCATGAAAGTGAATATATGATTCATGAGATAGAATAACCTCACCTCATCAGGTTGAAATATAAATAGAACCTAAATGATATCATCAATAACAACACAAAGCATGTGAATCACCTAATGGTGAAATCAATTCAACCATAAAATTGCAAAACCAGAAAATTGCAATAAAATAGGTAAATTGGATTTTCCTTATACATGGGTTAGTTACTCCTTAGAATAACTTATTACCAAGTACATATTTTTGACTTATCTCAGACTACATGGTCTAAATAGTAAGTCAAGAGAAATATATTTCCTTGGATAACACTTTGAAATGTCCTGGTTCCAGAAGACGCCCAGAAGCGCCCTGTACTCGGTTGGTCACATGGCTAAAAGAAAATTTCCCCTACTGCCAGAGGCTGGTGACTATATGTGAGGGCCTTGGGTGTGATAGTGGGAAAACTATGCCCTCATTGGAAGAGTAACACAGTGAAAGAGAAACAACTCACAGTATCATAAACAGTAATAATTGCATACACAGTAAACAACGGAAGGCAAAATAAAGAACAACTGGAGCACATATATAGATAAATGAAGAATGATTCATATGTCTAGGAATGTAGCCAAGAAAGTAACAATTATAAAATATAGTACTAAACTAATATACAAATGAAAAGAAATAAATAGCTCTAAAGCATCAAAAGTCTATGATTGGTCCCATGCTTTCCAGCTCCAATGTAGTCAAGTACCTAAAGTAGAAAGGCGCTTTCCCTTATCTATACCTGCAACAATATAATCTATTTGGGTCTAAAAGCATGGCCCCAACATGGTGTGACAATAAATACTAGTAGGAATCCACCAAGAGTTCTGTTCCTAATAGTCAAATGAAAACATATGGTTAGTAATAAGAATGAAAAGCTGTAGTGAACATGGAAGTACTCAAATGAAAACAATTCCACAGTTTTCTAGCATTCAGTTTTACATAGATAATAAACAGCTCAACACAAGCTTGTAACCCTCTGGGAAGTACTCACAGCCTAACCCCTATGGTTTAACCAAACAACACAAGCATCCCATGTAACCCTCTAGGTAGTACACATAACATCACCCCTCTCGTTTAACTTTAGTAAAGACTCTTTGGGGGATCACTCGCCGTTAATTCCCCCATATAGTCTAGTATTATTAAATAAAAGGCACTATAGGGAAGCCCTAACATCTTATTCTCCCTATGGCTCACGTCGTGGAACTGGAGACAATATGAGGAAGCACTTACATCAATTCCCCATATGGTTCTGCATCATAAAAAATTAAAAAAGACACATTGGATAAGACCTTACCTCCATTCTCCCTATGATCTTCTACACCACTTTCTCAAAGCCCTGTGTAAGTCAAATGAGCATAGCAATGTAATGCAGCCAATGTAAACCATAATAACTACATGGATTACCAGTATAAAATGAAACCATGTTTTCGATAGTAAACACTCTATCCTAATAGATAAGGTAAGGATTATAAACAAGACATCCTAATAGTCTAAGCAAGACCAAACAGTCAGAAAGAAAAATTTCATGGAAAAATACTTCCAAAGCATATAAATTAACACTATTCAGATTGATTTAACCTCTACTCATGCATACAAGCACATCAGGCAATTAACAGGGATAAATATGAAAATACACAATACCCAGATTAAGGGAATTGGGCACTTTTTCACGTAAAACACAATGGATATCAACGGAATGTCAAAAAGCACCTACCTCGGTGTTGTCGGATCGTTATACGTGATCATGAATCCTTGAATCACCCATGAACACCATAGATCAACAAAAACACTAAAAAAACTCAACTGAAGATAACTTGATAAACAGTAGGAATCAGGAATTGAATATTTTGGAGAAGGACTTGCTTACCGAGGTGATCCCAAAGCAATTGATAGCAGTCGAATCAGAGAATGAATGCTCAGTCAAGGCCTCATAGTAGTTTCGTGGCCATACTGTCTTTCTCAGTCATACCAGACCTAGAAGTAGATGGTTCTATCCATCAGATGTGACCTCGGCATGTTTAATGAAAAAATAATATAAATGGCATGTACTTCTAAAGTACACGAAGTGTACTTTAGAAGTAAACGACATGTACTTCCCCTTACCAGCCCCTACATTAGGTAGTCTCCAGGTCTCCATACATGTCCATGTGTATGGACGTTACATGGCCTACACAAGGATACTTGAGATAACTTAGTACACGATGTGTATATATAATGTACACAACATGTACTTAATAAATTTCCCGAAAACATTTCTTTTTTCTCAAAAACACTAGAAAAAGGAAGACACACCTGAAAAGAAGATCTGGGTTCTTACATTTGAATCTAAGCACAAGGTCATATTTAAACAAATACCCATATATTCAATATCAACACACAACACATATGCCCAACGATCAATCAAAAAATAATGCTTTCAATAAAAACTCCTTTTATTGAAAACTATTTCAATCAAAATCATTTCCATTCCAAACCATTTCAACTCTAAACCATTTCAATAAAACTCAATTTTTATTGAAAACCATATCTATTGAGAAACCCATTTTATAAACAATTTAGAAATTCCAAAAAGTCCATAGTTTAATATCATCATTTTATATTAAACCGCCATTTGCAAAACTATTCATGGAGATCAAACAATTTCACAAAAACCATAAATCATTAGAAATGAATATTTCTATATAAATTTTACAATCCACAAAACAATATTAATTTAAGACAATCATTCTAGAAAGGGGAGTTATGAGATAGGCCTTTTACCTTTAAGGAATTGATGAAACTTTGACAACATATGAAGAAAGCACAATGAAGCATGTTGATTCTCCTAGAATGGCCATTGTTCTTTTATCCTAGCAAGATCACAAATCAGAATTGAATTACTTGGAATCAAAATACATAGGTATACCCAATATAGGTTCATATCTGAGAATTAATGGAGATCTGATAAGTAGATCTAAGCAGATCTAAGATAACGTGACAAATCCGGAAAGAATGGTGACATAACTCAATAACCGGACTTGAAATCACTATGGGAAGGCTCTGGGATGGCTCCAACTCATGTGGGGAGGTTTCTACAACCTTCTATGGAGTCTAATGTTGAAATAGTGTCCTTTTAATACAAAAAATATATATAATGAAAAAATGAGTAAGACCCTAGAAAATAGGATCTTGATTTGACCTATTCCTAAGGTTTGACCAAACGGTTTGTGCCATCCATGTGTGGATCTTGCGACCATTCTTTTGGACCCAACACTCCATATAAAACCCCCCAAACTCTCCTATCCATCACCTTTACACTTTTTATGGAAAAATTTAATTGTGGAAACAACCTACATTAGGAAAACACACCACAGTATAGAAACAACTCATTTTATGGAAACCCTCAACTTTATTGAAACAACCCACTTTATGAAAACACCACAAATTATCGAAACAACCCACTTTTTGAAAAAAAAAACAACATTATGGAATCACCCAACTTATAGGAAACTCAATATATTTTGGAAAGTATCTATTTTATGTATACTCCCAATTTTATGGAAACTCTCAATTTTATGGAAACTCACTCTTTAATGGATACTCTCTATTTTTATCGAAACTGTCAATTTTATTCACACTAATTAAAAAGTCCTGATGAACAGTGTTACGTACCCAAAACCGGGGGTACTAAATTCTCCCTACCATTGGACATTCCATCCTCAGAAAGTAGAAAACCCTCTCTGTCCATATATTGTTCCAGCCACTGCTCTCTCATTTCCTTCTCACGTTCCCAAGTCTCTTCTTAAATATGACCATGTTGCCCTAAAACCCGCACTAGGAGAATGATTCTCCCATGCAAGACATTATCTTGTAAATCTATGATCTGCACTAGGATATATACATGTGATGCATCAAGATCAAGCTTAATGTGATCCCATCTGATCACATGGTCATGATTAGTGTGATACAATTTCAACTGGGATACATTGAGAATAGAATGCACCAAAATAAACTATGGTGGTAATGCCAACCGATATTTTATATCTCCAACCCGTTCTAGTTTCTCAAAATGGCCAATGTATCAAGGAGATAACTTTCCATGAAACCTGAAATGACGATGTCCAAGCCTTGGAGTGATCTCGAAGAAAAATAATCATCCAGAACGAATGACAACGGTCTTTGACGGAGATCTGCATAAGATTTATGATGACTCTGAGCCGTCTCCATACTATTTCTAATCAATTGGATCATCTATGTGGTTTCATGGACAATGCATTGACCGAATAGTGATGTTTCACCCATTTCCACCTAGAATAGTGGAGAACGACAAGGATGCCATTACAATTATTCAAACGGATCCATGTGTATCGAGGCATGGTAACCATTATTGTATATGAAGTCTACTATGGGTATATTCCACTCCCATGAGCCATCAAAATCCATTACACAAGACATTAACATGTCTTATAATGTTTGTATCGTCGACTCAAATTTCCCACCTATCTGAGGATGATACGTTGTGCTCATAGTCAGTTGAGTCCCAAGGGATTGTAGTAAGGATTTATAGATACAAGATGTGAACCTCAGATGTTTATCTAAGACTATTGAAACTGGTACACCATGTATTTTTACCACTTCTCAGATATATAATTTTGAAAGATCCTCCACCATAAGATTTTCATGAATAGGGATGAAATGGGCCGACATGGTTAGACAATAAACTATCGCCATAATGGAATTTTGTTTATGGACCGTTCTTGGAAGACTCAATTACAAAATCCATTACTATATAATCGCATTTCGACACTGGGATGGGAAAATATTGTAACATACCAGCTGGTCTCTGATTCTCTGATTTAACCTATTTACAAATTAAGCACCGCAAAATGAACTCGACCACATTCCATTTCATGCCGCTTCAAAAAAAATAGAGCCTTTATCACCTTATACATCTTCTCTATACATGGATGTATAACCCATCTCGAATAGATGTAATAATGAATGAGTTGTTCCTAATAAACCATAGGTACAACCATCTAATCTCTAAATCAAAAAACTAAATCCCCCATCATGTTTCCTTCTCTCAATGGTCTCTCCACCATTGACTTTTGAACTTATAACCATACATTGTTCGTCATATGTTTGTGAATCTTTGATCATTTTTACTAAATCAGGAACCTGCGTAGCTGAAAAGAAATCTGCAACATCACCTCAGTCTTCAGATTCCACATGCATGTCCGCTAAGTCAGACATCAACTACCATTCATCTAAATCTTCTTTTGAAAACTGAACACATGACTTTCCACTCAATGCATCAACCATCGAATTTCTTTCCCCCATTGTGTACATCAATTCAAAGTCAAACATTTGGAGATACTCAATCAATCTCTTTTGCCTCAGATTAAAATCATTCTAGGAGAAATTGTGATTCACGCATTTTTAATTTATAAACATGGTAAATTTCTCACCAAAGAGATAATTTCTACATTTTTTCAAACCATGGATGACTACAAGAAAACTACAAATCTTATGATGGTTAATTCTTCTCATGAACCCTTAACTTCATTGAACCATAAAAAACCACATGATCTTTTTGCATGAGAACACAACTCAACCTAGATTCTAAAGCATCACAATACACCACATACCCTTGTCTGGATTCAGGAAAGAACAACATAGGTGCCGATGTTACCCGAACATTTAGTTCCTGGATAGACTTTTTACATTCCTCCATCCTTTAGAATGGAGCATTCATCTTTTTTCAGAGCTTTCATTAGTGAATATAGTCATGATAAATAACACACAAAGTGCCGGTAGTGACCTACTAGACTAAGAAAACATAATATCTCAAACACCTTTTTCAGTGGTTTCTAATATGTAACAAATTCTATCTTTTCAGGATAAAAAAAATGCCTTTCTCCAAAATGATATGGCCAAAGAAATGTACATCCTATATCCAAAAATTACACTTTGATAATTTGGAATACAAATGATTATCTCCCAATATTTGTAACACTATTTCTAGGTGAACCTCATGATCAGCCCTTGTATTTGAATGGACCAAAATGTTGTCCACAAACAACACAAAAAAAGAATCCAGATACTGTTGAAATATCAGATTCATCAATGAAATGAAGACTATTGTTTGATCAGATAGACCGAAAGGCATAATTACATATTCATAGAGGCCATATCTACTTCTGAAATCTATCTCTGGAATATCCTTTTTCTGATATCTCATTTTGCGATATCATGATCGCTAGTCAATCTGGGAGAACCACTGAGCTCCTCCAATTGATTGAACAGATCATCAATGCATGGAAGTGGATATATGTTCTTTAACATAACTTGTTTAAGGTTATGATAATCAAAATACATCCACAGAGTTCTATATTCTTTGTCCATGAACAAAACTGGTGTTTCCCTTGGAGACATTCTTGGTCAAATGAAACCCTTGCTTTCCAGCTCCTTTAATGGAACTTCAAATTCTTGTAATTCTATTGGTTCCATCCTATAGGATGGAGGTGAAAATGGAATGGACCCCGGGATGAGATCAATCGTAAAATCCACTTCCCTTAGAGGTGATAACCCTAAAAAGTTCTTGGGAAAGAAATCAGTAAATTGATCCACAATTTCTAGGAAAATGTTATCCTTGATCACTTCCATTGATGCCAATGTCAAGGCTGCGAATTGGTAATATATTTTTCCCACCATTGGTGCTAATAAGCTCTTTTCACCCCTATTTACAATCCTCTTTCCTTTAAAGAGATGCTTAATGCCGTCCTCAATCATGAAACTAACTGTTCTCCTAAAACAATCGATTTGATACTTGAATGTTGTCAGCCAATCCATACCAAGGATTAAATCATATACATCCATATACAACCTTGAAAAGTACCATTTTAGCTCATATCCATCAATAGTTATAGAAATTTCACTACACACAAAGGACTGACATTCTCCTTCCCTGAGAGGAGTTTGCAGTCATATCATAGAAGTCATCATTTAATGTTGTAAACATAGAAAATATGTTTCCCAATTCACCATCATCTAAGTGATAGAGTTAACATCTCATCTAGTGAAGAAAACAATACTTCTTCCACATGGATTTTCAGTAGTGAAAAATATCAAAAAACTGGGAATCTAGTTTTAGTCCCAACTCAATGGGTAGAATAGCCTGAGTGATGCTTTGAACCAACGGCTGGTTCACATGTGGGTCATGTGCAACCCAATTCTCAACAACCTCTTCTGAGTAGTTCTTATAACACCTATCAGGTGCCATTTTCTAAACCAAAAAAACTCTACAAGTCTCACTATCTAGAAATAGATGTCTTATCATTTCAAATTATATCACATCAACTAACACAACATTGTTTTCAAAAACAACTTTTTTCCATGTTCAACCATTTTTTAAAACACTTCACATGCTTTTGAAAATGATACAATTTTCATAATATGATAAGAATTCACTTTTTCAAAAACATTCATTTGAAACACAATTCTATAATTTTTCAAAAAATAACACTCTTTTTTTCACAACATGAATCATTCCTCAAAATGATATACACACTCCATTTGGGAATTCGTTCCTCTACAATGAATATCAAGCCCATATCATTGGCTAAACCCATAACAGTGAGACCTCAAAATCCTATAAGTGTCTCCAAAGGCGTATTTACCCAACTCTGAGGTAAATTGAAGTTCAACAGAAAATGTTTAGCTAGGTCCTTTAATGATATATATTTCATGTTCCAACAATACTACACCTTTCTATGATTCCCACCCAAGGAACTGACAAGAAGGGATTTCATCTCAAAAAATAGAAACATCGATGACTAATTGTCAGGAAAAGGCCGAACAATCTAATGCTATTTATAATGACCCGCCAATTCTTATTGGCTAGAGAGTACAACGAGTGATTACTACGCCTTCAGCAACATCCCTATGATTCCAATGGATGGAAATAAATGCAGAAGGGTTTCAAATACATGTAGGGGATGATTTACCATTTATGAAATTAATCAATACACCTACCAACCATAACGAAACTTTTTTTATATTATGCATGAACAAATTAATGAAAAATCAACAACTTCATGCACTCAAAACCACAACAATGTAAGAAATAATGGATGGATAACCAAGTATCAGAGTACACAGTGGATAAACTACACAAGACTCTCCAAAGATCCCAAGACTCCATGCTCCACAAGCTCTATCCTCCAAAATCTCATAGTATCCCAAACATCATGAGGTAGTGCTAAACAGGTGTGAAACATTACCTTTTCCCCTATCCATGAAGATTGTATCTGCAAAATCACCAATGTGCCAATGTCGGGGTGAGTATCAAACTGAGTAGGTTTTCCTACAATGAATTCCCTATCCACACCACTAGGATAGAAGTGTTAGAGACAATTATATAAAATGGATTATATATAACAATTTCTCCAAAGAAGTTTGTAACTAAATATAAAAAATTTTCCAAAACCATTCAATACCATAATCATACAAGTGCAACTGAAAAAAAATTCCCAGCAAGATATTATTCCAGAAAAATAACTAAACAATTTTTACAACCCTACCCCAATTTCCCTATATCATCAAAACCAACTATTCATTAAACCCTTTCAACCAACCATGCATGATATTTTATGATAGTTCCATACTCATTAGTGGTTTGACGTCGATCTACCAAATTGTCACAAATTAATTGATTCCCATGTGCCAATAATCCTTTGGCATCGAACAAAAGGTTATATATTAACCAAGCCTCGTATATGTAATTCCCATCTGCCATTAAACCATCATCCACAAGCACAAGGTCATATTCCAACCAAACCCCATATATAAAATATGTACACACAACACATATTCCCTATGATCAATCCAATATTAACCATTCAATAAAACACATTTTTCATTGAAAACTATTGATGTCAAAACCATTTCTCTACCAAGACATTTTGAATCAAAACATTTTCAATAAAACTCTATTTTAATTAAAAACCATTTTTCATGAAAATCCTATTTGTTAAACCATTTAGAAATTCCAAAAAATCCATAATTTAAAATCTTCATTTTAAAATAAACCACATTTTTCACAACTATTCACCATGATCATGTAAGTTCACAAAAACCATAAATCATCACAAATGAATATTTTACCATGAATTTAACAATTAATAAACCAGTTAGAATCTTTTCTATTAAATTCTAGAATGATGAGTCAACATAAAATCCTCCTACCTTGAAGTTTTAGACGAAAAATTGACAAAAAATGAAGAACGCACAAGGAAGCATGTCGATTTTCCACGAACGGCCTTTGTTCTCTAATCCTATAAAGATCACGAATCAACATTGAATTATTTGGCATCCAAAAATGTATATCTACCCACTATAGGTTCATATATGATAAAGAATTGATATTGGAGATGTAGATCTAAGAAGATCTAGGAAAACGTTACAAATCCAGAAAGAATGGTGACATACCTCAAAAACCGGACATGAAATCACCACGGGAAGGCTCTAGGATGGCTCCAACTCATGTGGGGAGGGTTCTCCAGCCTTCAAGGGAGAGTAATTTCTTTATAGGGAATTTTTGAAGCCAAAACTAAATATATGGAGAAAAGATGAGTAATCTCCTAGAACATATGATCTAGATTTGACCTTTGTGCCACGTTTAACCACACAGTTTGGGCCAACCTTGTACGGATTGTGTGACCTCCATTTTGGACCCAACACTCCTTTTAAAACCCCTAAAACCTTTCATCTATCACCTTTACCCTTTTCATGGAAACAAATTTTTATATGGAAACATCCAACTTTATGGAAACACCCCGTATTATGGAACCAACCGATTTTATGGAATCACCCCACTTTATGGAAACAACCCACTTTACAAAAACACCCCACATTATGGAAAAATCCCACATTATAGAAAAAAAACATTATGGAAACACCCAACTTAATAGAAACTATATATATTATGGAAACTCTATATTTTATGGAAACCCTCTATTTTATGGAAACTGTTAATTTTACAGAAACTCTTTATTTTATGGAAACTTACTATTTTATAGAAACAATCTATTTTATGGAAACACTCAATTTTATCAGAACTCACTATTTTATGAACACCAATTAAAGAGACGTGAGGAAATGGGTTATGTACCCAAAACTGGGGGTACTACAATTTCACTATTTTTATCATATCCATTGTCATTATGATTCTTATTATGATTAAATCATTTTTATATTGTGAATACAAATGATTTCAATTATGACCTATGGAATAATTATCATATCCTGCTGATAATAATACTTTTTCTATCAGTCCCAAGGCCCTATATGATTTTTTTAAATACAAGATAAGATTATGAATAAGATTACTTTAATTCTATTAGATTATATTCCATATAAGTGTAAAAATGAATGTTTTTAAACTTAAAAATCCCCTCCAATTTTATTTTATCATATATATACATTCATATCCAAAATCTGTTTGAAAAATAAAACAATACATAAAGACCATGTGATATGCATTGTAATTCCCCCACCCTAGTTACCCAGAGTTGGTGCATTATTAATGTAACATCCCAAGTAAGTAAAGAATTATTTATTTTCATTTCTATATCTATTTATGAAATATATAGTGTTTTAGAGGCTTAAAATGAGAATAAATAAAATCTTAAACATAGAATTTTCTAATATTTTTAAAAGATTGTTTTACTGCCTTTTGATTGAAAACCATTTTTAAATATAACTATTGAAATTTTATAAGATCTATTTTTCAAAATAAACTTATTCTTTATACTTGGGACATTGAAATTTACTTTGGATAAAAATTTGGTATTTTTTTTTACAATGTTCATTTTTTAATGAATAGTGGAAAATCCTACAGTTTAATTCAAAACTATTTTTTCATATAATTTAATTATATGGTTATATTATATTTTTAATTGGTTATAAAGTTTAATTAGAATATATTTTTACCATTTAATCCAATTTTGGTCATTTTAATTAATTTCAATTTGGAATTGGGCATAAACAGATGCCAAAATTTTCATAGATATTGTTTCAAAAAAACCAGCAATTTGTTTTATCAAGGGGAATTATTTTTAAATTAATTATTAAAATTTCTACGTTTGGAATTTGGTAAACTAGATTCCATATTTTGAATCATAAGGTTTAAAATATGTAATTAATACGATTTTGTTTTTGGACATTATAAATAGTAATGATGGTAATTATCTTTAATTATTGTGATTAATTAGTAATCGGGTAGTTGAGGATAATAATATAATATCATAATAATAATAAATGATCCCAAAAAGTTTCATAATGATACTTTTTGTGTCATGTAATACCATGGGATTCCTTGTGCCAACATATGGACCCCATGGAATCACTATTGTGTGATAGTGACACTTTATCATTTTATTTTTAAAGAAAGTAGAATATCACAAAAGTATGTGACACCTAAGTAAATTTTTTTTAGTTTTTTCTATGTAAATGATATATTAAACTATAAATATTCATTATAAAGCTAATGATATTTCATACATCATGTTATTTTTTTATAATTTTTAGACATTAAATAAATAAGTTTATTTATGACACCATGATGATGTATCGATTACCTCATTAAGGAAAGATTTAAATAAAATAAAAATATAATGTAAAATATATGACTTAAACTTCTCCAAAACCTATTGAATGGGTATATATCAAACCCTAATAACCTTATTCTATGAATATATCATTGTGGGACTTTTAAAATCCGAAACACATTTTAAAATAAAGTAACATTTCATGACTTTCCAAGAGTTCCCCTCACCCCTCTTATAGAAGGCCCCCACCTCTACCACCTTACACCCACCTCTCAAGCCATTGGATCAGAAAAAATCATCTCATTTTCTCTCCACATCACTATATTAATCATATAATCCTTACCTTAGTCATAATTCTCTTCAAGAAACCCTTTTGGTTCAAACCACAGGGTGTTACCCGATTTAAAGGTAAAGTCTTATCTAATGTTATTTTGTTTTAGTGTGATTCTCCAACCCCCTAAACTCTATTTATTTATTTATTTTGTAACAAAAACAGAATCTTCAATATACTAGGATGTTGTTTTGAGATGTATTCGAGATAGACTTACACACACCTCCGTCTAATGGTTAACGAACGTACTGTTTCTGTGGATGGTGAATTTCTGCCTCACGAAACGTTGATTGTTCAATCTTCATCTAACACCTTTCATGGTGGCCATTAGGATGTCACTATACTTATATATGAAATATATTATGTTTATATTTTCCATATGATTCTGTTTTTTTCATTTGTGGCATACTTTTCTGGTTTCCATTATGGGTAAATGCGATATCTTTATTTTAGGATGTGCGGACTATCGCCCCCTCAAAGTTATTTGATTCGTTAATGCCATATGTGGGATGTATATAGGATGGGGTTAATGATAATATATATGATATAATAATTTAATTATAATATAACTTTATATCATTATGATTTCATTCCATTAAATATGAAATAGAAATGAAAGTAGCGTTCATGCATATGTACGACCTACCGTCTCCATGAACCGTGCATTTCATTTCATACCTCTAAATGTTATGTAATATTATAAATGCATGTATAAAATAGATATATATGATATATATGATATACAAATCATGAATATAATTCTGGATATAATAGATATTTTACCACATTAACAACTTGTAATTATAAGAAGTTTATTTTTGACTCAAGTTCTAAAGATCGACAAAACAACGGTTATTAATTTAAATAATTACATAAAGTACATAACAAGGTAAAAAGTGACATAAAAGGAATAATGAGCTTTAATAGGTTCTTAATCAAGTATAAATTCACTCTAGTTTATTATTCAGGATATTAAAGAATGATCTATTCATTTGAGACATGAGGTAAGGGACTTCATCTCAATCTCCTTTCATTGAGGCATATTTTGTTTTATACAAAACATTCATTTATATGGGGTATATACCCCTTTGACTTTTAATTTTATTCAAATTGAATCTTTTTGTACCAAGATTTTAATTAAACGAAAAAAGGAATGATTTGTCTTACATGTGTGGCAACAACGACTTCTTCGCCTCCGTGACCATTATTTGAGTTTCGGCATCCTCTACAAGCCATAACATTTTTTTAAATGAAAAATAAATACATTGTTTTGATTTTATTTTATATTGGTATTGAAAATGGTTTTGATAATGTTTTTATTATATCAATGTGTTGTATTGATATCTTGTTATTGAAATGTGGAAATGTTATGTTTCCTTTACACATGTTTTATGTGATACAATTATGTTGTGGTTCTTGGGAATTGTTTATGAAGACGGGTGGTTCCGTGATAAACTAAGGATAGATGAGCCCGATAAAGTTCTCCAATTCAATGGGTAGCACGAAGGGGTTAAATGCAATGGTTTCTCCAAAGAGATTTAGGGAATATACTATGATGGGTATTCCAAACATAGCCATGAGGGTTACTCCCAACGTAAGAATGTTATGAATGCCTCAAGTTACCATTATGTCTTACGATTTCTATGAGTTATTCATGAGTCTTATGATTTCATGAGGTATGTTAATGTTCTTATGTTTTATTAGTAAATTATTATTTCATTGATTCTTATGTATACATGGAAAAAAAATTCATTTCATATTTTTATATCCCTTACTGATATTTTTATGCTCATCCCATGTAAGTGAAATATTTTTTACAAGTCAAGGGAAAAGTACATGATGTGATGATAGTGTTGAGGAAGTGTCAATAAAGAATCCATGTTGTATTTTAAATATGATTCCTTTGATGAGAAAAATGAATACTATATTTTATGTAACCACCTTGTTTAAATGTGGAATGTAATGCATGATTTATGATCTAATTCTCTAAAACTCTAAACATGAAAAGGTCCTCAATGTGTATTCTTGTAATAAATCAATATTAAGTAATGTTTATGGCCGGGGCCTTATAGTTGGTATCAGAGGTCTATTTAGATAATTTTAGGAGTTGGGATTCTATTAAATAAGTATCCAAAAATATTTTTTAACGGTCAAATTGAAAATGATATTGCATTTGAAGCTTACCATGTTTCTTCATCTAAGACATGTTTGTTCAGAATGGTTTTATGCAGAGGAAATAGGGAAGCATTGCTAGGAAGGCATACCGAAGAAAATGATCTTCCGAATCAGCATCCTGAGATAATCAGAATTGGAATTGAACAGTTTGATGCAGCAATGGCATAGTTGACTCAAGCGATAAATGGTGGTGATGTCCATGCATGAGATTATCCAGATCAACCGTAACAGAACATTTCAGTTGTGGAACATTTCATGGGGTAACATCCCCTATCCTTCCGGGGATCATCTGACCCTATGCAAGATGAAGGGTGGATTAATGTAGTTGAGAAAATTTTCGATGTCATGGGGTGTTCAGACAATTAAAAGGTTTGTCTTTCTATTTACCATTTGGAGGGTGAAGCTGATCAGTGGTGGTCGATGGTTAAAAATATCAGGGATGCTGATGGGATTGATTCTGTTGACTGGGATGAGTTTAAAGGTATATTTCTAGAGAAATACATTCCTAAGGATGTTTGAATTAGGATGGAAAAACAATTCATGGAATTGAGGAAAGAGGATGACTCATTGGCTTCTTATGAATAAAGGATCACTCGATTGTCAAGGTATGATCCAAATTTTATTCGAGACCTTGGTAGAAAAATCAATCGTTTTTACTCCTGATTAAAGCCAAAATATTGAAGGGCATTGGATTCTCGTGAGTTAAAATGTTATGAAAAGCTTGTTTGATGTGCAGAGAAGGTGGAAATGGAGTTTTCCGATGATCAAGTGTTCTATGACAACCAACAGAAGAAGAGACCGAAGTGGAAGGAGAAAGGGAAGAATACTTCAAGAAGGTCTGATGGTAAGAAAAAAAAGTTTTCAGTTTGTGATAAATGCGGAAAATAGCATTCTGGGGAATTACTTTTGAATTTTGGAAAGTGATACCGATGTGGTAAGATGGGGAATAAGGCTCGTTATTGCACTGGAAAAGATCAGGGTGATGGTAAGACCAAATTTGATTTACAGTTAGTGAAATGTTTCAAATGCAATGAGATGTGCAATTATGAAAATGACTGATCGACAAAGAGCTCGACTGATGGGAACCACCCAGACTACAAGCAGAAAGTGGTTTTGAAATCCTTTGCAACTACCTCAGTAGATGTTGGGCCATCAAATGAAGTGGTATCAGGGACTTTGTTTGTTTTTTCAGATTATGCCAGTTTGTTGTTTGATTCGGGTTCTACACATTCTTTCATCTCTAAAAAATTTTCTACTAAATTGGGAATTCCATCTTAATAAAAGACTCATGAACTTGTGGTAAAAACACATGGGGGAAATGTTGAGGAAAAAAGAATTTATAAGAATCTTCCTATCCTTATCCGTGGAAAGAACCTACTTGAGAACCTTATTGTCTTACCTCTAGTAGAGTTTGATGCAATCTTTGGTATTGATTGGATCTCTTTTTACCATGCTATTATTGATTGTCGAGCTAAAGATGTTTCAATTTAGAAAGACTATCAGTTTGTGTACAAGAATGAACCCTTATTATTGATAACATATCAAGAGTATGAGAAACTTGTAAAAGATGGAAATGAATGTTACCTTGCACATATTGTTGAAAACAAAGGAACCGTTCAGATTAATGGTGTGCCGGTGGTAAATGAGTATCTTGATGTTTTTCTTGATGAGTTTTCTGGAATAATACCTGATCGGGAAGTTGAAGTTACCGTTGACTTAGTTCCTGATGCTAAGCCAATTTCAAAACCCCCTTATGGAATGTCTCAAATTGAACTTTTAGTGTTGAAGGAGAAATTGCAAGATTTATTAGAGAAAGGTTTCATTTGACCTAGAACATCACCATGGGGTGATCCTATCTTATATGTTAAAAATATTGATGGTTCAATGAGACTTTTAATTGATAATAGATCCTTGAACAACATCACTATTAAGAACAAATATCTGTTTCCTCATATCGATGATTTGTCTGATCAGATCCAGGGAGCTCAGTATTTTTCAAAGATTGACATGAGATCAGGGTACTGTCTTTTAAAGGTAAATGAAGCAGTTATTTTGGAGACCGCGTTTCGTAGAAGATATGCCCATTATGAATTTTTAGTAATGCCTTTTGGGTTAGACAATGCACCTGTGGTATTCATGGACATTATGAATATAAATTTCAATGAGTTTTTTGATATGTTTGTGGTTGTTTTCATTGATGATATTATGTTGTTTTCTAAAAGTATAGAGGAGCATGAAAGTCATTTAAGGGTTATTTTTGAAACCTTAAAAGAAATGACATTTTATGGGAAATTCAGCACGTGTGAGTTATGGTTACAACAAATTTCTTTCCTTGGTCACATTGTTTCTAAATAAGGGAAAACTGTTTATCCTTCAAAAAAAAGGTTGTTGAAGAATTTCCACGACCCACAAATGTAACTGAGATTCGTAGTTTTCTTGGTTTGTCAGGAAATTACAGAAGGTGTGTTAAAAAAATTTCACGGTTATCTTGTAAAAGGACTAAGCTAACTCGGAAGGGTGTTATGTTTATCTGGACAAAACAATGTGATGATTGTTTTCCAGAATTGAAAAGAATATTGGTGAATGCTACAGTTTTGGTACAACCTTCTAGGAATGGTGATTTTATTATCTACAATGATGATTAATTGAAAGGAACTGGTTTCTTCTTAATACAGAATGATCAGGTAATTTCGTATGATTCACATCAGTTGAAAACTCATGAGGTAAATTACCCTACACATGATTTTGAACTAGTTTCTATTGTTTTCACATTAAAATTTTAGGGGAATCATTTGTATGGAGTAAAGTGTGAAATATATACCGATCAACAAATATTAAAGTATATATTCACTCAGAAAGAATTGAACATGAGACAGAAGTGATGGCTTTAATTAATCAAGAATTATGATTGTACATTTCATTACCATCCGAGAAAACAAAATAAAGTGGCTGATGCTTTGAGTCGAAAAAGTTTTGCTTCATTAATAATGTTACGTTTGGAACATGATCCTTTGGTTAAGGATTTGATGAAATTTGGCATTGAAGTAGTTGGTTCATGATGTTCTTCTGTTTTGTTTTAGTTCTTAGTGAAATCTTCTCTATCAGACAGAATTAAGCATGCACAGAAGCAAGACAGAGAGTTGCAGAAAATGGTAAAGCTGGTTCAGAAGGGTATGTTTCCTGATTTTAACATTGAAAATCACTGTGTTTTGAGATTTGGGAAGATATTTTGTGTGACTAGTGATCCACAATTGAAGAGAGAGTTGTTATGTGAAGCTCATAGTTCTCCGTTTTTAGTTCATCCAGGAAGTACTAAGATGTATAGAGATCTTCAGGTGTATTTCTAGTTGGACGAAATGAAAAGAGACATTGATGATTTTACTGTGAAGTGTTTGACTTGTCAATAGGTTAATGAAGAGTGGAAGTTACCGAAAGGGATGCTTCAGCCTTTACAAGTGCCAGAGTGGAAATGGGAGAATATATCCATGGACTTCGTTGTGGGATTGCCAAAGACACCTCGAGGAAATAATTCAATCTTGGTTATTGTTGATCACTTGACTAAATCTGGTAAATTCATTGCTATACAAGATACTTTTTCCCTATATCAACATTCTCAATTGTATCTTAATGATATATTCAGGTTACATGGAGTTCCATTCTCTATTTTATCTGATCGTGATCCCAGGTTTACTTTTAACTTTTGGAAAGGCCTTCAGAAATCGTTGGGTACTGAATTAAGTTTTAGTACAACTTTTCATCCTCAATTAGATGGGCAGTCAGAACGAACAATTCAGACATTGTAGGAAATTCTATGTTCTTGTTTGATGGATTATCAGGGATGTTGAGACCAGCATATTTCTTTGGTTGAGTTTTCTTATAATAACATATTTCATTCCAGTATATATATAGCACCATTTGAGGCATTATATGTGAAGTGGTTTCGAACTCCATATTTTTGGGATGAACTGGGTGAATGGAAGTTGATGGGACTAGAATTGGTAGAAGAGTTGGCGGAAAAAGTTCATCTTATTCAGATGCTCATGAGAACAGCACAGAGTCGGTAGAAAAGTTACGCAGATAACGGTAGGAAGGATCTTTCTTTTGTGGTAGGTGATCATGTTTCTCTCAATGTATCTCCATGGAAAAGTGTGATGCGACTTGGTAAGAAAGGAAACCTGAGTCCAAGTTTCATTGGACAATATATAATTCTAGAGAGAGTTGGAGCAGTTTTACACTGAGTGGCTTTACCTCTGAGTTTATCTCAGGTACACAATGTTTATCATGTTTCAATGTTAAGGAAGTACATGCCAGATCCATCTCATGTTTTGAGACCAGAGGTAGTTCAGCTGGAAGAGAATCTATCTTATGAGGAACAAAAAATCTAGATTCTTGACAATAAGGATAATGTTTTGTGGAATAAGGTGATTTATCAAGTAAAGGTTTTGTGGAAAAACCACATGATTGAAGAAGCAACATGGGAATCTAAAAATGCAATGAGGGACAAATACCTCCACTTATTCGATAAGTAAATAAATTGTAGGGATGCAATTTTCAAAAGGGGGGAAGGATGTAACATCCTAAGTAAGTAAATAATTATGTATTTTCATATCAATGTCTATTTATGAATTAGATAGTGTTTTTGAGGCTTAAATTGAGAATAAATCCAATCTTAAGCATAGAAAATCTCTAATATTTTTAAAAGATTGTTTTACTGCCTTTTGATTGAAAAACCTTTTTAAATCTAACTATATAAAATTTTATAAGCATTATTTTTCAAAATAAACTTATTCTTTAGAATTGTGACATTGGTATTTACATTGGATAAACATTGGGTATTTTTTCTGAAAATGTTCATTTTTTAATGAATAGTTGAAAATACTGTAGTTTACTTCAAAAATGTTTAATCATCTAATTTAATTATATTGCTAGATTATCTTTTTAATTGGTTTTAAAGTTAAATTATAATATATTTTTACCATTTAATCCAATTTTGTTCATTGTGATTGATTTCACTTTGGAATTGGGCATAAACAAGTGCCAAACGTTTCATAGATATTGTTTCAATCAAACCCGCTATTTGTTTTAACGACCAGAATAATTTTTAAATTAATTACTACAATTTCTGTGTCTGGATTTTGGTAAAATGGATTCCATATTTGGAATCATATGGTCCAAATTATTTAATTAATACTCTTTTGTTTTGTGATCTTATGAATAGTAACGACGGTAATTATCTTTAATTATCGTGATTAATTAGTAATCAGGTAGTTAAGGATAAAAAAATAATATCATAAAAATAAAACTAAACCTAAAATGTTTCCTAATACTACTAGTTGTGTCATGGACGACCATGGGATGCCTTGTTCCCACATAGGGGTCCTATGGAATCACTTTTGGGTGATAGTGACACTTATCTTTTTATTTTTAAAGAAAGAAGAATATCATAAATGTATGTAACACCTAAGTAAAACAATTTTAGTTTTGTCTGTGTAATTTATCTCTTATACTGTAAAAATTCATTAGTAATATAAAAATATTTCCTACATCATGAGAATTTTTTTATAATTTTTAGACATTAAATAAATAAATTTATTTACGACACCATGATGATGCAATGATTACCTCATTAATTAACGATTTAAATAAAATGAAAAGATAATGTAAACTCTATCACCTAAACTTGTAAAAAACCTATTGGATGGGTGGATTTAGAACCCTTATAACCTTATCCTACATATATATATATATATATATCATTTTTGGACATTTAAAATCCAAAATTCATTTTAAAATAAAGTAACATTTCATGACTTTCCAAGAGTGCCCCTCCTCCCACTTATAAAAGGACCCCACCTCTACCACCTTACCCACACCTCTCAAGCCATTGCCTTGGCCAAAATTTTCTCATATTATCATTCCAAATACATCAATTCATCATATAATCCTTTCCTTATGCAGAAAACTCTCCAAGAAACCCTTTTGGTTTAAACCAAGGTGAGTTACCTGATTTAAAGGTAAAGTATTCTCTAATGTTCTTTCGTTTTAGTTTGATTCTCTACCCCATAAACTCTTTTTATTCCTTTTTTTTCTAAAAAAACACTATCTTTAATATACTAGGTTGTTTTTATGAGAAGTATTTGAGCTAAAATTACACACACCTCCGTCTAATGGTTAAAGAACATACTGTTTCTGTGGATGGCGAATTTTGGCCTCAAGAAACGATGATTGTTCAATATTTTTCTATCACCTTTGATGGTGGCCATTAAGATGTAAATATATTTATATATGATATATATTATGTTTATTTTTTCCATTTTCTTTTGTATTTTTCATTTGTGGCATAACTTTATGGTTTCCATTATGGGTAAACGCGATATCTTCATTTTAGGAAGTGTGGACTACCACCCCCTCAAAGTTTTTTGATTCGTTAATGCCATATGTGGGACATATAAAGGATGGAGTTAATAAAATTATATATGATATTATTCTGGAAGTATAATATACCTTTCTATAATTATGATTTCATTCCATTAAATATTAAAAATAGAAATGAAAGTAGCGTTCATGCGTACGTACGGCTTACCGTCTCCATGAATGGTGCATTTCATTTCTTACCTCTAAATGTTATGTAATATTATATATTCATGTATACAATGTATATATATAATATATATCATATCTACATCATGAATATAATTCTGGATATAATGTATATTTTTCCACACGAACAACTTGTAATTATAAGAAGTTTATTTTTGACTCAAGTACCAATGATCGAAAAAAACGTCCATTATTAACTTAAATAATTTCATAAAGTCTATAACATGGTAATAAGTGATATAAAAGGAATAATGAGTTTGAAAAAGGTTCTTAAGAAATTAGAAATTATCTCTAGTTTATTATTCAGGATATTAAAGAACGATCGTGTCAAGTCAAACACGTGGTAAGGGACTTCATATCAATCTCCTTTCATTGAGGCATATTTTGTTTTATACAGAACATTGTTTTATATGGTGTATAAACCCCTTTGACTTTTACTTTTATTCAAGAGGAATATTTTTTTACGAAGTGTTTTACTAAACGACAAAAGGCATGTTTTGTCTTATGTATGTGGCGATAACGACTTCGCCGCCACCGTGATCATTATTTGAGTTTCGACTTCCTCTACAAGCCATAACATTTTTTTAAATGAAAAATAAATTCCATGTCTTACTTTTCTTTTATATTGGTATTGAAAATGGTTTTGATAATGTTTTTATTATATCAATGTGTTGTATTTATATCTTTTTATTGAAATGTCGAAATGTTATGTTTTCTTTATACATGTTTTATGTGATATGATTATGTTATGGTTCGTAGGCATTGTATATGAAGACGGGTGGTTCCGTGATAAACTACTTGCGGGTGAGCCCCATATATCTATCCAATTCATTGGGTAATTTGAAGGGGTTAAACGATATGGTTTTTCTGAAGAGATTTAGGGAATATACTGTGATGGGTATTCTAAACATAACCACGATGGATACTCCCTACGTAAGAATGTTATGAATGCATCAAGTTACCTTTATTTATTATTATTTCTATGAGTTATTCATTAATCTTACTATTTCATGAGGTATGTTAAAGTGATTATGTTTTATGAGTAACATATGATTTCATTGATTATTATGTATACATGGACTAATGTTTTCATTCCATATTTTTATATCTCTTACTATGCTTTTTATGCTCATCCCATGTTTCTGAAATGTTTTTCATAGGCCAAGAGAAATGTACATTATGTGATGATAGTGTCGAGAAAGTGTCAAGAATGAATCCATGTTTTATTTTAAATATTTTTCCTTTGATGGAAAAAATGAATACTATCATTTATGTAACCACCATGTTTAAATGTGGAATGTAATGAAATATTTTTGATCTAATTCTCTAAAACACTAAACCCGAAAAGATCCTCAATGTGTATTCTTGTAATAAATCATGATTAAGTAATGTTTAAGGCCGGGGAATTATAATTACATTATATAGGAATGATCACAGGGGATCAAGTCCGAAATACCTATTAGTTTTGTTTCCTTGGAAGTACTAGATACAAACATAAGTTTAACATTATATCATGAATTGGAAAAAACAACAACATTGTGTATCCTTTTAACACACTCATATCCCTTATACTTTTCATGTAGTTTAATATTAATATAGTTTGTCACATCCTATTAAAAATAAAACATAGAATGTGGAGATCATATATGCTCAGTAAGGATAAAAATATAGCGGAAACTATCATAAATAAGCATAAACATGTAAGGAAATGTATAAGACTAAAATACGAACCTTTTAAACATAATCATCATCATAATATGACAAAGATAAATCAAATAATTCCATTTAATTATTCACATGGATATTCTAGTACTCAAATAATCACATGTAATATCAATTTCTAATTTCATAATGATGGAGTGCATAATGATCAACTACATAACCACATAGTCAAGGCCTTATTCCAAGAATAAAAATAAGATTTCGTTATGGCCTTATTTTAGACACTAGTTTATCTAATGAGACCTACTGATCCATTTATTAGCAATATAGATCAGCACATGTCATTTACTAAGTCTAGTGGATTCCATATATGAAAAGGTTGAAACATAACATAATCATTGGTTTTAAAACCAGCATACAAAATGTTAACACATTAAACATAAACCATGAATGTTTTAAAAATATCACATCCACAGTAAAACATATCAAAAAACCTTATATACAATATGGATGATTGTATCTTAATAAATCAACATCAATGAATTGTAAAATCCATCAATGGATGTTGACATAGATGAAATCAATACTATTTGAGAGAAATATGTCTTTTTATTTTGAAACCACGTAAAAGTCAAATAATTATAAATGAAAACATTTATTTTGAAATTATTTTTATAACTTTTAAGGGATGATTTTAAGATGTTTATATGGAAAAAACATCCACAGTTTCCGAATAAGTTAAAAACATTCTTACGCTAATTTTTTGAAAAGATTATGAAAGGTATTGTTTGGAAAATGACAAACACGTTAATTTCAAAAACGTTTATACAAATGAAAACAAGGGTATAATAGAGATGAACCTATAGTATAGGAAAGTGTAAAATGTTTTGAAACACATTTTAAAAAAACACGAATGTGGATGAGAAAAAGGCCCCGATAGATTCTAACGAATAAACAACCTTGGATAATGAAGAGATTGTATAATTAACCCTTACCTTGTACATTTCCTTGATCATGGGTGTGTTAACCTACAATATAATATTTAAATAATTATAATTAAATTATACAAGAATATAGTACATAAATATGATATCATATATGATCTTCTAATATTTATTTGATTATAATATTTTAGTAGTATCCATGTTTCAGTTGGTAAATGATTCATTTTAAGTTATATAGTACTTTATGTAAGCCATGTTTGTAATGGATAAGATGTATTTTATTAATATGCATAATAATATTATGTTCATAAACATTATTTTTAATCATTAAAGAAAATTATTCTTCAATGGTTATATTGGGGAATGAATTTCAATGTGTTCATCGAGACAGTAATTTGTACGTACGTAGGAGCGTCAATATCACTGTACTAATGGTGAATTAGTATGAAATTGGATGGTATATAATATTTAAAGAATCATTAAAATGATTTATTTATTATTTATATCAGATATACACATTATTATACCCATCCAAACATTTTAGTGTTGAATAAAAATCTACACCACGACGTGGGATGGTTAGCTGTATGTACACACGTATGGTGACTATTATTTCATAGGATTGATTGAATAATGAATATTGTTGTACTATATTTATAATAAAATATTATAATGTATACAGTACTAGAGTGTTTATTTAGGTATTTAAACTAAAAATAATGAGGACGAGAAAGAAGAAAAAAAATTGAAAGAGGTGGTGAAATTATTACCTCTTATGCAGACACTTCCTTTTGATTTGATCAATAAGGCTCATTAGGGTGGCTTCTTATAAAATTAATTCCTATAGGTTGAAGTGAGAGTAGTTGGGAGGATTTTTATTAGGGTTTTTCTATGCCAAAGGGATTTGGTGGTATTATTTTGAGAGAATGGGGAGTACCCTTTTATAAGAGAGGTGAGGGTCACTTTAGGAAAAGTTTGAAATATTATTTTATTGTACAATCATATTTGGTTTATAATGGCTCCAAAAATATTTTTTGAAGGCTAAGGTGGGGTGGGGTCTAAACCCTTTCAAATATTACGTTTTAGATATGATTACGTCACCATACAGACCTTACCATTTAGATTTATCTCTTAATTAAATAGTTTATCATTTAAAATGAATTCTTTTATTTTTATATTACATGGTTAATAAAATAAATATAAAATGAAATTAAAACCCCAAGTGGTTCATTAATTACATATATATTATTATATAAGTCCTTTTGTTGATCCTTTTATTTTTTGGAATCTTATATCAATTAATAATATAATTTTTGTTATTAAAAATCATATATGTTAATTTTGAATCTTTTTTGAATTTGGTTTTCATGAAAGTTATAAAAATATTATCACTTCGAAAAAAATTATTTATTAATCCCTTACAAGTCATATTAATGAATAAAATACATTTAATACATCAAAGTCTCAATTTATAATTATATAAATATTTATAATATAAATTGTTTTAATCTTTTAAAAATTAGTTAATTAATCTATTATCACTGTGTCATGAATAAATGTAATTCTTTAATTTCTATAAAAATTAAATAAACAAAAATTATGTAGGAAATCTTTCAGATTTATAATGAATATTTATAGTTGAATTTATATTATGTATAACCCTATATTAATAATGTTTTAAATATTAAACATTAAATATAACTCTTTCAAATCTTCTTTAAATAAAATTATAATAAATTTCTTAATCAAATAAAATTGGACCAAAATGATAGTATTTTATTCCTAAGGATGCTTTTGGTCAAAAAAACACGTATCCAATAGAATTATTACATGTTTTAGGGTAATTATAATATCATGTTTACCATTAATTTCCCTATTCACTTTAAACTGTGGGAAATAAAGTTCAAAACGTTAATATTAAAAAAAATAGTTTCATCTTATTGAAAAAAAATTTAATTACATATATGTTTCATGTACCTTAGATTTTTAAAATTTAATTCACAGAAGCGGTAAAATTACGTTTAAAACAAATTTGCAAATGTCCCTAGAAGGTGGGTAAGAGATGAAAAAAAGATCAATAAAATTTTATATATCTAATAATATTATTAAATGACTACAATTAATTAAATTGAACTTATACAGTTATTATGTATCTTTTTATACAAGAAATAAATTGTAGAAAAATAATTATTATTAAAATAAATTCTCGATCATAACTAATAACGTAGTGTTTTTCACAATTCATCAAATATTAAAAGATTTCAGAAAAATACCAAAAATTCACCCTAAGTTAATTTTGATATACTAAATCCAAAAATTATGTCCATTTTGAAAAATATAATTAATAAAAAATAAAAAAGTGTTTATTACTAATCATAACGGCTAGTTAGATTGGTCGTGGTGTGCTCGAACTCAATATTGTATACACCGGAAGGTATTTCATTATTCTAAGTGAAGCGTACCATGGAAGCTTGGTGTGTTACATGGATGGTAATTATTTTGATTGAACACACTACGCAAATACCAAATAAATTATGTATTCTTCATCTAATAAGAGTAAAAAATATATGTTTATAATAATCATTGAGTATTTCAAATGATTACTCACCATGTTGCCTCCTATGTATAATTTTGTACACAGTTCAGTTTAAATTAATCTATTTAACTTTTTTTTGAAATTATAATGGATGATAATGTCAAGAATATATAGATGAGAATTAAGATAATAGAATTAAATAATTAAAGATAATAATTAATTTTTTAATGATAAATATAACTTAAATTATAGTAATTATATTTAAATGAAAATTTTATTAATTGCGTAATTCACTGAATGGACGTAGAAGATCATGATCCTTGAAAAGGGCATTGTATTTTATTGAAATAATTTAATTTATTATTAAATTAAAATTGTTATCTATGTGTCATCTCTCCTCTCATTATGTATGGGAATTCATGCCCATGGGTTCTTTAATGTAAACCCCTTAACACATATTTTGGGTCCAACCAAATACTTCTGAGTAAAAGAATATTGAATGGATGAACTTCCATGAAAGAGGATGTGATTCATGTTTGGAGCCAAGGATAATCTAATCCATGAGAGATAAAAAGTCGTACAGATGGAATACTACAATAGGATCCATAAATTGTTTAATGTGTTTTTCCCCTTGGTATAAGTAAACTATATCATCCAATAAATTAAATTACCATTAGAAAAAGGACATGATCATTAAACATTATTATTTCATTTCTGTCATATTTCATAGTTATTTCAATTTGAATGTTTTTAACAATCATATGAATTAATGAATTAACAATAATAGAAGATAAAAACAAAATAAATTAACTTAAGAATAAATATTTTATAAGGAATGGTTAGTCACATAAGTAGATCCACTTAATATTAAAGAGAATTTCAGAAAGATAATAATGGGATGTTTATGAATAAAATAACAAATAAATCAATGGCAATTATTATATTGGTTAACCTTTCACTACTTGAGTTATTATTTAACAATAGTTCAATGTTCTCAAGAAACCAAATTTGGGTTCTTTTCAATAATCAAGAAATTTTAATAGTATGTGATGGGTTTACATAACATAGTTCACATAAAGGGCTGACTACCCAACTAGGACATGTTGTAAATAAAGGGAGAATGAATGGGAAATATAATTGAATTATTTTAGGATATTGTATTCCACCAAACAGATCAAGGTGAAATGAGTTAATGTAGTTGGAATTTGGAATACAAACCATAAAACCTAAAGTTTATATGACTATCCAAATTCATGATGATGAGAAGTGAAACATGGATCTATTACACTATATATAAATGAAATAATATGTTCGGATTCAAATGGTGAGGTATATTTGGGTTAGATAAAAAAGAGGAAGATTAATAAATATAATATTTATTTATTTATCTAAATTTTATCAGATAATTTAATAAAAATAATCTTCCATTATTTGATGAAACATCAATAAATATATATTTCAAAAAATCATGGTGATCAATTTATGAAAAGAATAACCATCTCATTAGCCCAAATTTCCATGAATGGTAAAAGTAAATTACACATTATCCTATGATCTAAAAAGAAAATTTATGTTCTATAATAAGATATTAATTGTGTTCATGATAATGATGCTTCTAGGTAATAGTAATCTCTCTTTGAAAATCATTTTAATTATTCCACAGATGATTAGAGATTAATTCAATCATCCATGTCCAATGATCCTAGGATGAATCCTATGGACATAGATTTATATAGTAGGATTTCACAGCTTCATGATCTCTTTCAAGAGCGTGTGTTATAAGAGAGATAAAAGATATATGATGATCTTTATACAATTAATATGGGGATTCAAAACAAGATGTGGCTCATTTAGGTACGATTATTTTATACATTTAACACTTATAAAATTTTGGGATTAAAATATTTGAAAATTTATGATCATATTTCATTATTTATTTACTTCCCAATAACATCTTAGTGTTTTATTGTTAATTATAACATGAGAAATAATGATAATATTTTTTCATAACTTCTTACCGTGTTTTTACTTATTGAAAATGACAAGGGGATGAATGAACTATGGTATATATGGTGAATAATAAAATAAAGAACAAGGTATGGGGACCAAGACTAGTAAAAATCATAATGATCCTAAGAACCATCCAAACAATAAGTGAATGATCCAAATATGGTATTGGAAAAGGAGACCATATGTTTTTCACAGGGAAACCAATGCAAATGGAAGAAAAGCTACACCCAAAAACAAGGGGAATATAATGTTTTACTTATTATCAAGTGTAATATTTCCATATATAAAAATTGGATATTAGATATAGCTTTTGGAGATCACATTTATATTAAAATATAAGATTTATGTAGATTCAAAATGATTTCTATAGGATGGGTGGATTTGAGAGCTTCCAATGGTATGGGGATTTATGAACTATCCATTGGTGTCTACCACATTTGAATTCAAATAATAATGATATTTGTGTTAAGAGATTGTTATTATGTATAAAAGGTTACCAATAATCTAATTTAGGTATCATTCATAGATATATATGGTTATATTTTTACATTTCTAAAGTAAATTTGTATCATTTATATAGTAAACCGATGTTATGGTATATATCATTAAAATACTAGTATTTCTATATTAAATTATGAAATCCAACTGTTTGAAATAAAAAACAAATCATGTTCACTAGAATCATATAGAACCCACTTATAGAATCACCATATTAGTTATGTAAATAAGAATTATTTTTAAAATCACAGTTGAGATAGTTATTTAGAATCTTTCAAGATAAAATGACTTGAAATATAAGATTTTTGTTTATAGTGAAAAATTATAAATCCACCATTCAGTGGATATGGTGATAGGTCCCTAGAGTTTCTAGGATTGGTATACACTGATGTGTGTAGTCCATTTTTGGTTAAAGATAAATGATTGTATTCTTACATCATAAAATTTACTAATGACCTGAGATAATGTGGATATGAATACCTAGTAAGGTAGCTCTATAATTAACGTGATATATTGAATGAAATATTGAATGAAGTATAGAATCAATATGGAATAAAGATAATGAATCTTAAATAAGATCAGGGTGGTGAATATCTAATTCAAGAGTTTATCGACTATATATGGGTGTTTGGGATTTTATATCAAATAAGTCCACGTTAGACACTATAGTGAAACAATTTTAGTGACGTATTAATCCAACGTTTTTAGACAAAGTAAGGGTGATGATGAGTCATATAGATACTACATTATCCTTTTGGGGATATTAATTATAAAATATAAAATATATATTAAATCAAGTACCAAATACATTTGAAAATAGAATTCTCTTCCTGTTATGGTGTGGAAAAAACTGATCTTTTTATATACACATGTTTGGGGATGTGATGAGTTTGTTAAAGACTGATTAAGAAGAAAACTTGAACCCATGGGGAAAAGGATATCTTTATAGGGTATCCAAAGGAAACAATGAAACTAAAATTATATAGATACTTATATAATAATGTGATTATTTCCATAAAATATTTTCATCATAAGAGTGATTACATCATAAAAAAGGTTTAGTGGGAGATAGATTCAATTCAGTGAATTTGAACCCCAGGATACACAAGAGATTGTACATGAATTCATTCCACAGGTCCCCATGGATTATGTATATCCTAAAACACATTTAATACAATTAATAACTAGAGTGGTAAGATAACAAAAGGGATATAGTTTAATAGTCAATGAATATGGTGAGTCATTATTGGTAGACAATGATGATCTTATCTCCTATAAAGTGGTAATATTGATATCAGAAGTTGTAAGATGAAAATAATCCCTTAATTTTGATATGGATTCCATATATTAGAACCAATGATGGATTCTAGTTGATGTATTATTTGCTGTGAATCCCATATAATTAAAATTGGAATTCATTAGAAAAATAGACATTGATGGTAATGAAAATACATAAAAAGTAAGGATAGTGGATATAGTTTTCGAAAACATCAATATGTTTAATATGTTGAAACAATATCAACTCTTTCTCTATTCAATTACATCATAATTTTTCATTATATTAAAGTTTACCATCTCTGTGAAATTGGGACGATTGGTATCAAAATATCATTCCATAATGGGAACCTTTCGAAAGAAGTCTATACGATAAAACTAAAAGCTGTTGTTACTCCATGTGATTCCAAAATTATTTGTATGTTATATTGATACATTAATTGATTGAATAAGGAATCTGATTTGTAGAATATTTGATTTGATGAAGATAAAAATAATTTGGTTCCATTAAGAATTAATTTGTGCCATATGTTTACAATATGTTAAGATGGAATATGGTCAATATCATTTTAAATTATTTTGATGATATATATCTTATAGGAAATTACATTCCAATATTATATTCAGTTAATGGATTGTTAATGATGTGTATTTCTATGATGGACATAAGTGATGTAGACTATATTCAATGGATTGGGATCATTCATGATAGATCAAAGATGCTACTTGGACTAAGTCAATATACAAACATTGACCAAATACTAATGATATTTAGTATTTATAAATCCAATATGGGATTTATTCCTTTGTCAAATGGTATAAATATTTCTATGATAATGTTTCCTAAGAAAAAATTTGAGAAAAAGAGAATGAGTAAGATCCCATATTCTCCCTCAATATGAGAAATCTTGTATTTCATTTTATATACTAGACTTGAGGCTACCTATGAACTGAAAATGGTTGGATGATATCTACTTAACATAGATAACTTCACTAGTATATTGTAAAAGATATTCATAAATATCTAACATTAACTAAGGATATGTTCCTATTGTATAAAGAAGAATAGGTGGTAGTAACCTATTGTTATAATAATGCCTGATTCAAAACATATCAGAATGACCTGAGGTCATAGTCATTATATATTTTATATCTCAATGGAGAAGTAGTGAGCTAGAATAGGTCACTGAATCTTGTTATCACTTATTATTCAGAGAATTATGAGTATATAGATACTTTTGTTGCAACTAATGAATCAATTTAAATACAAAACATTTTATAGGATCTTGATGTTAAGCATAGTAGTAAATACCATATCATAGTGTATTGTTATAATAATATAGTGGTGGATCTCAAAAATGACCAATGGTATCACCACTAAGAAAAAATCACATATGTGTAAAGTATCTCCTCTGGATTGATTTTTTTGATAGGTGATGCTGTCGTAAAAAGTTTTCCCATAGAAGAAAATATTGAAGAACCATAGACTAAAAGAATATCTTAGCTTAAGCATGAGTATCACATGAGAGCTAGCATTCTGAATCTTGTTATTAGCTGGATCTATTTAATGTGAGAGTTTGTTGGAGTTCATTCCCTTCAAAAAAACATACATGTAATTTATGATAACAATTCTTCATTTTTTTAATATTTATAAACTCCTTATGATATCCTGATTGTTATTTTGCATCACATAGCATGTTATAATGTCCAAAGAGTATATGTCACACTAAAATGATAACACAGTCTTCAACTATGTTGAGAACTAATATATTCTAATAATTAATTCATATATACATTATATATAGATTGATTAAATCAATTTATTTAATAAATTATTCAAGTAATTAGGGGGGATGCTGATATGAAATTTAGGAACCTTACCAAGATGTACTCCCTTGGTAATATCTAATGTATAATATTATGTGAATAGGACATGGAATAAGGAAAAAGGATTTATATGTTTCATTAGAATTTTTTATTTATGGAAATATTTAATGATCCATTGACATTAATATTAGTTTAAGTGTGTCTTATAAGTCACGTAAACTGGTGGGTTGATGAAAATAATGATGAAATATGTTCACGATGTGGTAGGATAAAATGGATGTGTCAGGATTAATATTTTTATAATTAATAATTTTAGAAATGATTTTCCCCTTAACTATATTAATAGTAGCTAATATCTCATTCACAGTAATGGAAATGATATTGACTAAATAAATCAATGGCCATGGTACTTTGTGGGAATGTTCATATCTGCAAATTTAAACAATTAAACATTTAGTTCATCATTTGATGGAAACATAATGAAACATATTTGATTATATATATCATTATAAATTTATTACATTACCTAGTAATCATCCTTATTAAGTATTATGTCATTTTAGAATGAAATTATTTCCCTATAGGTGCGTTGAAATGTTCCAAGTTGCTAACCATAGACATTTGAAAGTATCTTCAAATGCCATTGAGAAATATTCATACATAATCACACAAGAAGTGTATCAGGAATCTCATTTAAATAATATATTATTATTTACTATTTAAAAGGTTGGATGAATGTTTTTTCTACTCCTGGTTTTATAATTATTCATTATTTATTAATAACATATATTCCTTCACTAGTTATATGAGAGAATATTATGTGAGAATAATATTTATTTAATATTAAATTCATGTTTCGTGAATATAATTATTATTTATTTATTAGTGAATAATTTCATGAAATTTATTGATTTTATAAATAATCATTATTGATGACCGGGTAAATTGTGTCACGGAATGGATAATTGAGGTTAATGGTTTGGTGAGAAATATTATATATTTAATATTACTTGGATAAATATTATTTAATATAATTCATGAGTTTAGTGCATGTAATGAAATAATAATAATAATATTATTATTATTGTTATTATTATATACTTGGGGATTTATATGGATTATAGAAATAATAAATGATTCGTCTACAATTATTATTTTCTGAATCGAGTTGTATATAAAACCATCTGTATTATTTACATAAGAGATACAATTCATTAGTATTGTGTATAACAAGATATATAAAAAATCCTCCCAAATTCCAATTGATCTCACACTATGAGAACACTCCAAATAATGCTGAGAAATTATCCTCGACCACCGATCTTCTATCATGAGAGATCAAATAGAACCCTATATGAAATATATTCTCAAGGTGATTATAGGAGAATGAACAGAGTGATAAGATTTTTCTTTCTAGAACCTAGAGATTCCAATGGAAATTCTTGGAGATTTGTAGGACATGTGTGGAACACAACCTGAGGGAATATATTATATATTATTAAAACAACAACAACAAAACATAGATCTATTCTAATATCCATCAATACAGAAGGATGTTGTAACATTTTCATTGATTAATTTCATAAAATAATTGTGAATAATATGTCATGATCCGATGTATTGGATATTCTGTTTATCGATTGTTTATATTATATGAAAAAATTGTTTTTATCATTGTGTTTTTCATCATTTAATATCATTTTAATCATAGATAATAATAAAAAAATGTGGTGAGATTCCCCGTATGGGGCTTCCACTGAGACTAAATTAGTTACTTCTTTCTACGAGTGAATATAAAGAGTATATAGAAGAAATATAATCTTAGATCCTTCGAATTAAACATAATATCATCACATTAGGATGACACCAAAAATTTTATTTTTTAATTAATCTTTATATTGAAAAAACTAATCCTACAAGGGTATACCAAGTGTATAAATCAATAGTGTGTACCCAAGGTGGTCCATATTGTCTATAGACAAACATGTATATGGTTCAAATAACATATGTCTCCCACATAATAATTTTTTTTTACTAATAATAAAATCATGAAAAATATTTTTCTTGTACTAATAAGAAAAAACATATTAGAATGTTGATGTCAAAACCATAGATCCCTCTTTTTACACAATATCAACTCTATCTATAATATAATTTTTCAAAATTAATCAAATTATGGTTTCCATATTTAATGACAAATTTGTTTATAAATTTAATATCCACAATTATTTGAATATTGAACACCTTCAAATTTTTTACTCTCCCCCTCAAGGGATGCATCAATATCCTTGAATTCCCTAAATATTAGTAAAAATCGAAAGTATATAAAAGAATAAGGTTTGACCTATTTGGTCATCAAAAAAATTAACACAACATGAGAGATTACTTTCAATTGTTACTACTCCCTTACATTTTGATGAAATATTAGAAAGAGTCTCTCATTTCACTCATACTCTTTACATGTTTTATTCCAACATTCATTCCTTGAATTATTTTTTCTCATTGGATATACTCTTATACCATTATATATAAATAAATATTATTTTCATTTGATTTCATTGAAATTTTCATGAACTTAACATGGAGTGGTAATATATTCATAATGTTCCTTAAAACATTCCCAAAATGTTCACACAAATTCTATTAATATTATATATCATCACCATTACCTTATTTTTTTTGATAACTTTATAAATCTTTTTCAAAGGTAACCTATTCAGAAAACACTATATAATATATTTAATTTTATGTCACACCCCAACCCTTTTGTAATGATTATTTATTATGTAATTAATTATATTTTATCTTCATATGTAGCTATCCTATAATCATAGTAAATTAAAAAAAATTAATCATTTAGTGTGTCACATGATTTTCCAACATGATAGGACAAATCATTCAGAAATTGTGTGGATGAATATGTCACATTGGAAGAGTGATATTTCATTCCTAAATAATGATTTTTTAATCTTTGTGACCAACCCATGTGGTTTCGTTCTTTTCCTGGTAAAGGTTGTGTGCTCGTTGAATGGTTCCATAATGATTTCACCTAGACCCTGGGACATACTCTAGGTTTCATAATGTCAATAATAATAATAATAATCATCATTATTAAATTAAATGAAAACATAAAATCACTCATTAATCATACCCCTCATGATGAACTACTCTCAACACTCTTCATACATCATGTGCGAGTGGCGCCCTCCCCCCATAGATCACGACCCCCCTCAGTTTGACCTCTATTCATCAATTATTAAACAATTTTTTTTGTGAAATAATCCTAGGTAATTGTTTTTCCTACCAAGGAAACAAATTTATTCTTATCCACTCCCCTTTCTTACCACTTGGATTTTTTACATATGGGATGGACCCTAAGTGTAGGGTTGAAAGATTTTGCGTATTTTGGTATACAGATGTGGTGTGATCCCATTTCATAGTCTTATTAATTTAATTATGGTGTACTTGACCATTGGATGTCCAATGAGAATATTACCGTAGGTTTTCACCATTCTTGACCATCTAATTTTATGTTATTTTATGTATTGACTATTAAATTTCAATTTTATGCATCTAATAATTTAATTATGGGTGATTATGGTATATTTATGGATGAAATTTCATTTATTTTTTCTTTTTAATATTTATCGTTTTGGATTCCTATTATTTATGAAAACAATTACCCTTTAACTATAATAAAATTAATTTTGTTAATATCTAAATTTGTATAGGTTATTATTTATGCTTAAATTGATATTTATGTGTTTTTTTGGACTGACAATGAAATTTTTATTATCCTCTAATGTGTTTTTTCATTTTAATTATTATGTTGTTTTTTAGTTAAGGATTTTGTGATTTTTATATTTCTTATATTTTCTAGTGTATATATGGTCATTGTTTAGGAAGACCACTAAATAACATCCACATGGGAAGGTCATATATATATATATATCTTCTTTATACATATTTCCTGATGGAGAGGGGAATATTTGAATTCAATCACGGGGTATATATATAAGATTATTCTCATATGTGTGTAACATTAAAGGATGGTTTTGCTTCACTAATGTCCCTCATAGACCCCCTAGTTTATGTGGACCCCATTAAAGTGGATTATGTATTTCCATTGGCAAAATCAACATGTTTTTGCAGTAGGTTCCCTATGTCTAAGAATGTAATTTGATTTTCATGATTTATTGAGTGTTGTAAAAGTATCTTTTATTATTATGTTGTATTTATATTATATGAAAATTAGTTGTGCCACATATAAACGGTAATTTTAATGGCCTCTAATAATTTTCATAAACATGAAACAATAGTTTTTTAATTAATATAATATTTCAACATTTAATTTTAAAATGTAATATTGTTTCAGGGATCAATTAGATTTCTAAATTATGTCTCACTAAAAGTAGTGAGGCTGATTTGGATTCGTTATGTTTTTCATTTAAAATGGTTTCAAAATCTAATGATGGGTAGGCCTATTTGGCAAATTCAATACACTTATTAAATAATGGGAACCCCCCCTATGTTGTCCATTTCCTAGAGAAGGACTCTGTTTGGATGGTGTTAGTATGTGAGAAAGGATTTCATGTTGACAGTCGTTTTAGTTCGTTGTCTGTGATTACATAATCATGTCTGTTTTATACTAAAAACATTTTATCATATTTATTATAATGATATTTGAGAGATAGTTTCAATTTAGTCAGGATTTGATGAAATCGATTAAAAGGGAGTGGCCATCATCATTGTTGCACTGGTGAGACCAGTTGAGAGCAGATAGCTATTTATCAACTAGGGAGCGCATCAGTAGGCTGAAACATGTATTTTTTCCAGAGTATATATCAGGCCACTTTACATAGTTTCAATATATATTCCATGAAAATATTATTACATGTGTATTAATTTCCTTCATTTTATGAAGAATAACTAAATCATTTTAATTGTTAAAATTTCAATAGTTATTCTTTTATCAAAAGTTATTTACATGTACTCCTCTCTTCACTTCTTGTTTTCACTATGGTATTTACCTCACCATATTTTTTTTCTAAAATGATTTATTTTCAAATAATTCATTCATTTAAACAATTTTGGAAATCAGATAGAATAATACTTTTTCTAAAATTATTATCTTGTTGTTATTTTAAATGGAAATGAAAACTTGGTAATAAATATATTTATTCCGAAGTAGCATAAAATGGGTTTATTTTTAAAGGTATAGAACAAGTTGTTTTTATTTTTGATTAAAATCCAAAATTAAAATCATGGTGCTCACTCTTAGTCTATCTTTTCAGTTTTTGGTTCCTCTAGTTTTGGATAACTCATAGATAGAGTACGATTCCATGATTATTTTTGACCCATACAGTTATTTGAAAGAATGTTTATGTATTTTTATTTATTTAATTTCTTTAGATAGTTTTTATTTTTATTCATTGTATTTATATTTTTTATCTGTTGGTTGTAGGTTAAATCCTTCAAAACATTGGTTCTGACTAATACCAATAACATGTTTCCATCATGGTATGGATGGGAATATCTATCGAGTCTTATAGTTGGCTGAATTGGCGGACTAGTTTGAGGTGGAATTAGGTCAATTCTTGAAATAACTACATCAAAGAATTTATCATTAATTATTTTTGGATTTCATATAGAGGGATATAATATTCATGTGGAATAGTAGGTCAGTAATGGATCTTTTTCATGATCACCATTTCTCTTGAATTAACCCAAGTTTATATGTAGTGTTGAGATTTTGATTTTGATTATAGGCTTCTGTTTTTTGGTGAAAATCAATAAAAATAGAATGAATCAGTTTCTCACATGGCGTAAAATCCATATGGAATCTATAAATATTGTTCTAAGAGATTAATAATGGTTGTTTCATGATTGGATTATAGTTCTTCAAACCATGAAATCCAGTTATGTAAAACCGATGTCCCAATTACGAAATTTAATTTGTATTCCATTGGCATGTAATTTATTTTCTGTGATACATAGATAAGATTTTTTTTATTTATAATTATGTTTTAAAATGAAATTTGGATTTAATTTGGAAAAGTTATCTTTTAAATTTTTAATGATTGGTTTCAATAAAATAAATTAAAAGGATTGTTTTTAATTAACAATATGGTTTATTAAAAATAAACATATAATGTTTTTTAATAATTTTAATGTGTATATATTTTATTATAAAATAATGTTATGTATTTTAAATTAGTTTTAGTGTATACAGATGATTCTTAAATTTGAAATTTTATATGAAAATATTTTTTAATATGTTTTCAACGTCTGTAAATTAACTTGAATGGGTTTTTAAAACAATTAAAAGATAAGGTATTTTTTTATCTGGTCTATGATTTATTTGAAATGTGACTATGACTTTAATTATTGATTTTTTAATTTGAAATATTAATTTTGTTCTGTTTTTACTATAAATGAGGTTTTATTGTGGAATTATAAGATGAAATTAAATTTTCATGCAATGAAAAGTAATTTTTTTAACAATGATAATGATTTTAATGAATTTATTTTTTTCATTTTATAAATGAGGGGTTTTATGTTCCTTTTTGTGTTAATTTTGGTTTCCTTTTTTGATTCAGGTTTCAAGATTTTTGGAAATGCCTCCTAGAGTAGACTTGAGTGTTTTTAGGCTTGGTTGATTATATGTTGTGGAATCTAGATCTGTTGAATAAATAATGTGGAACTTTCATTGGATTGTTTCTATAGTTCCCTATTTGACCGCTCATACAGATTGATATACCATCGATTTATGTTCTTTAATCATTGGAAGGGATCTGATTCTATATGATTTTATATTATTTGGTTGTTTTGAGTATTTTTATATTGAAATATCATGAAAAAACATTAGTGTTTGATTTGGGTGACTTAAAATTATTCCACAATGGTTAATATTATGCTCAGGCTAGTGTAAGGTTGGATATTTCTACGATCTCCTTTTTGTTAATTTAGATTTATGGTCCTAGTTCATCAAACTATTAAATATTGAAATTGGAGGGGATCCCCTATCATCATTAAAAAAGTATGTTCATAATTAATAAATCTCACCCAGTCATCCATGGGTTGGAGTGTATTAATGAGTGTGTTAGTGGTCCTTGATTCAAGAAATCATATGGGTTCTCTTAAGGTTGTGTTTTTATTTGAAAATGTGTGGATATATCTTCTCAGGTTTTGCATTTTTTAATTCAATATTTTTGTATACATCATTCTATCTCATGTTATAGTAGTAATATTAGTTTTTATGATTGTTTTTTTTGCTTCAGAAATCTTCTGTTCGTTTCAGTAGGGTTTTGGATAAGTTTTCAGACATCCTTCTTGAGCCTGCACATTTTGGAGTTTGGGTTATTTCCTATTGTAATACTATTGGAGTTCCATTACCATGTTGATTGAGAATTCTAGTGGAATACTTAACTGGTGGGGATGTCCACTATGAGTGTAGGATTCTAGTACTAATTGATCATGTTGGTCTGTTGTGATGTGTATATTAATAACTTTAGTGTGTTAGAGTTATTTTAGGGGTTTAATTTCAAATCAAGGTTCATTTTGTGTATCTTACATTGCATGTCAGATGGATTTTTAGGGGAAAACATTGCAGAGCTAATTATCACCGAACAAATAATATTTAATTATTATTCTAGTTAGGAAGGTTATTAATTTTTTTTCTTTAGATGTTTGGGTATTTTAATATGAAATTTTTAAAAAACAATTAAAATATTATGTGTGTTAAACATTTGGTTGAAGATTAGATGAACAATACAGTAACATTGATGGTGAATCTATCACCTTAGTAGAGAAAATTCTCATGATAGATCACTATTTATTTAATCATTCATCTAACTTGTGCAAGTGCTAATGGGCCCTATAAAGGGTGCATGATCAGTTCATGGTTTGATAAACCCTGTGCGAAGACCATGCAAGTTCCTATTGATTTAATACAATAATCAAAGTCATAATAATAATAATAATAATAACAACAATAATAATAAAATCTTAAATCCTACCAATTCCATTATACCCCTCATTATGGACCCCTCTCACCTCTCCCTGAACCATCACTATTGATTTAACCCCATAAGGTGTGAGACCCCTCCCTTTTTCTAGGATCAATCAGTCAATTACTATCCTATTTTGGGTTGAAATAATCTGACATAATAATTTATCCTAATTCGTATTCCACTTCATTCTTATCCATTTACTTTTATTCCCTATTTTGTATCCTCACAAATGGGACAACTATTACTTTCTCGGTGGCCAATTTTTGGGAATTTAGTTGACTGTTGTTGGTATGATATGTTGCAAAATAAAAATTATGAAATAACAAATTTAAATTCAATAGAATGTATAAAATGAAAGACAATAAATAGAAATGATTATAAAATATGGATAAAATATTATATACTTATTATTCTAAAAAAATCAGTCTATTATTAGATTTCAATGCATGAAATACTCAGTTAACTTGCATTGCACGCAACAACGATTCTCCAGGATAGCTTATATTACATAAAAGATTGTGTTTTATGGATTATTATTATCGAAAAGCAATTTTATTGTCATTTAAAAATATAATTAACCAAATTATGAAAATATATGGTTGAATTCATTGGTTACAAGTTAGTTGGAGGTGAATATAAAAACCAATCGAATACAAGGGAATTTTATTTTATATAACGTTATTTGGATTGGGAAATATATCTTAACAAATTAAATATATTACTATTCTTATAAAATATTAGTGAAATTAAGATATTATATATTATAATTATACGAAATGAATAATAGAAGAACACAACCAATTTTATGCACAAAATTGTGTATTTTTGTAAAGTAAACTTTCACCCATTAATGACACAATTGGTTTCAAATTAAATTATTAAATTGTTATAAATTTTATTGGAAAAAATGAACATTGGTTTTTAAATAATAATTCCACATTTATATTATTGTTATTTTATGTAATTTTTATGAGATGTTTCATTTTTTGATAAATAGTGAAAAATACATAATTTTAATTTAAAACTACCTTTTTATTTAAAAAATTTACAATTATATATATATATTGAATTGTTTTTAAATTTATAATAGATAAATAAGGAATATTTTAATCCAATTCAAGTCATTGGAACCATTATTTTTGTAATTTTTATATATAAATATAAAAATCTTTTGAACATTATCACTTTGAAACCCCACTTTCTTATCACATCAGTGAGATTAATTTAAAATTATATACATCCATTTATATAAATTTAGTTAGGAAAAATGGATTCCAATTTTTAAATCATAAAAATCTATTCCAAATGAGTTAAAATTATTTTTTACCAAAATTGTTTTTGAAAGCAGTTTAAATTAATTCTAGTGATTAAGGAGTAATTGTGTTTACATTGTGGTTAAACATAAAATATAATATGTAAAATTACCCAAAACTTTTAAAAAACACATTTTATTGACATATTTATAATCCAGTTATCATTTTATATAATTTTATAATCTCTTAGAAAACTTTTCCATTAAATTTACCCATTTAATAATTTATGTAATGAAAAAGGCCACTAATATTCTTTCCATACTTTTAATTTTAATAAATATTTTGGATAGGGGGAAAATATCTTATGTAAGGTTATATATATCCCTTTTAAATATAAATGGGTTTTTTAATCATGATAATTTGTCATTACTTTTAAGAGATGAATTTTTTACTTAAAATTCATAACAGATAGCAATGTAGTAATTATTTAGATTAGATTTTTCTAAAATAATTGATAAAAAACATATAATGTGAATTATATTAGATGAATTAATTGCATTAATTAATTTTATATAAATAGAAAATTTTAAAGGGGTTTTAATAGAATATATTTAAAATTTATTATATTCCTGATATTTAACTAATCTATATTAAATAAATAAATAAATAATTTTCATTAATGTAATTTTATAATAAATATTATTAAATGAAATGATTTAAATTTACTAAAAATCAAATTCTATTCCATGTTATATTTAAATTTTAATAAGAATAAAATATTTACAATTAATGTACAAAATTTTCACATAGAATGATCATTTTGACCCATATGTCGTAAAAACATTGTTAGCGCAATTGGGGTTAAGAATGTTTTTTCTGCATTACTAGAACTTCGGTTAAAATTAATTTCTTAATAACATCTGATATTTATTTTATTATTTAATTATATTTTTAATAATCAATGGAACTACATTATATATAAGTTATCTCTTTATGTTAGTCTTAATGATTAAACTTACCTGGTTGGAAATTTAGTGACCTTAATAAAATCTAAAATGGTGAAATAAGAGAAACATATACAATAAAGAAAAAAAATATAAAATTTGATTCTTTTTCTATGGTAGAGGTTTATATTGACCATAATTTCCATATACATGGTCATTTTTTAATATTTGGGGTACCTGATGTATTAGATACCTCCCAATAATGAATAATTTTGAGTATTAAAAATAATTACAGTCATCTTCAAAAATAAAAAATAACACACTATCCCACCCCCCCACATCATCAAACCACTAAATATATTTTTATCTATAAATATATACCCATGTCACTACCTAATATTATATAACATATCATAGAAGCCTTATTATTTTATTAAATAAAACAATTCATGGGTTTAGATAAAAAATAAGGTGGAAACATGAAGAAGTTGTAGTGTTCTTCTAGAATATTTGTCATTTTATTTCCATCAACACCTCCTTAAATTAAGTTTAGACCATTGTTATATAAAAAAATCAGAATATACCATATGTTTTAATTTTTTATGATATTTTTATGACTTAAAACTTCATATATTCATTCAAATGGGTTACAAAAATGTCATTCTTGTGTAGGGAGGACAAACTCCTCATGAATTGATATGGTTCATTTTTCCACAATAACCTTTAATGGATGGAAATAATAATGTGTTTTTAATTTATATATGAAAAATATGATATTTATTATGTTATTATTATTCTTTAATTATTATTTCAAATATACATTCATGCTTTCTATTTGGGATAATATGATAACATCACCCCTGTGTACAACACACTATTGCCTCACAAAGCCATGTGATTCGATCATGAATTACAAGGAGGGTATTAATAATATTTTAAATTAAAATATGTTATATATTTGACATAAAAATGACAATGTAATGTAAATATAAATAAGTATCATAGTTTATTTTATTTGAATATGATATAAAAATGTAAACAACATCCATGTGTCCTTATTACCTACTATATCTGCATACACTATAATCCATTTCTAACCAATAAATTTTATGGATTACACAAAATACCTATATATTGAATATATATTATATTTAAATCATTTCTTATATAATAGATATTATTAAATAGTGATTTAATTAAGAGGAAAAAAAATAAGTTGTCAATACAATCTTGAAAATTAATGCAATAAACAATTGAAACTGGGAAAATAATGAAATATTATGAACAAATAGGTCATAAGATGTCATAAAAGTATATTATATGATATTATAGGAATTAATAGTATTTAATAATATTAAATATTTTAAAACAATTATAAATGAGATTGAATAGTGTTCAAAAAAAGTAAGAGTAAGGTAAAGAACACTATTTATAGGTCTAAAAGAATTTTGAGGGTTGAGGAATAGGGTATAATGGTATTTCCTTGTTATAATTTATGGGTATATGGAAATATATGTTGTTTATATTATAGTATCACCATTTTATTCAAAAGTGGATCTTCAGATATGGGCAGTTTGGGTATGGAAATTTAGTGTTGGGATGCACACTATGGGATAAATGAACAAGTCGTCCATTTAGGTTTACTATTTTCATGGGGTGATTTACCTATTAAAACTGGGGAGTATGGATTCCAATTTTGTAGAATTATTCAAGTTCACTTGAAAAAAAATGGCTCTATACTTATATCATTTCATATCATTATAGTGACTAGGTGAATATGATGTTGAGTCTAAATTGTTGACATATCCAAAATGGTATGTTTGAATTCAAAACTATGTGGACTAAGGCATGGAACTAGTAATTGTTATTTTCATAATGATTTAAATGATCATCAAATAATAGGATATTCCATTTTCATCAATGGGTTACCATTTGTGATATTTTTATTTGATTCATTATCTAATTTTGAGTTGACTACTATCTAAAAGATGATCATTCCGTATTCATTTATTTGGTTCGCAATCCATACTATTATAGTGTAAATTGTAGATTCTTTATTTCAATTAATACAGACCCTCTTTGGGGTCTAGCTGTTAAATCCATTCATGTAAGGTGACTTATAAATCCCCATAACATTATTAAATACATTTAATCATGTTATTTTAATAGATAAATTCTCTTAATGTGATATCTCCTTCATAAACGAGTAAATATTTTTTCATATAATCATGGTGTGAATTAGTTTTAAGATAAATGTTTTCAGTGAAATTTACAATATTATTGGTAATATTATTATACATTTAATTAGAAATTTTTTGAACATGTGTAACAATAGAAGAATTTACAAAATTTTCTGTTTAGAATAAATTTAATTATTCTTCATATATTGATTTATCTAAAATTTAAATTCAATTTTAAGTAATATTTTACATAATTATTACCTTTCTCTACAAGGAACAGTAATGTTATATTGTGTTACTTGCAAAACTCACTTTCCTAGATGTCTATCGTAACATGCAAGATTGAGTTTTCCCGAATAATAAAATATTGTTAAATTATTATGACTTAATATTATAAGATATAGTCTAGATTCAATATTGGTTGTTATTATTTATATCAACTGAAATATGAAAATATATGTTTTATCAAAATATAATATTATTTGTTTGTTTCCAATTAATTATAAATGAATATATAAACTATTTTAATACAAAGGAAATTTCTTATATTCCCAATGGTTTTTTATCTTACTAAAATAAATTATTTACAATTGATGAATTATAATAATGAAAAATATATGATACATATCCAATAAAATATTTTTTATAAAAATTTACTATATTTCATAAGAACAAGATAAGAACAATCCAAAATTTATGAATAAAACTAATATTTTTAAAAAAGTTGTTATACTGATATTTTATAGAGAACATATTTTAAATAAAATTTTTGGAACTTGTAATTTTTTTATTTGTCTAAATATTCCTCATCCATTAAAAAGTTACATGAAATTTATCTTAGGGTGGAATTTGTATATATTTTTTGAGAAGTTTCACCTCTAGATGAAAAGGGAAAAATACAAGAATTTTAATATATACATGAATATTCATATAATTTATTTACCATCTAAAATTTTATTTTTATTATGTTTAAATTTTAATTAGAAAATTATAAATATATTATAATAATTTAGGTCATTAATATATATTACTCATTAAATTTATAGATAAAGACATTGTAAACCATTAAAATGTTTTTCTTTAAAAGTCAGCATTGTTATCTCATCTGGGGTATTACTTTTAAATTAATTTCTCCCACTTCTGTGATAATAATTTTTAATAATTGATTAATTTCTTTTAATAAAAATATATTATAATTTATAATATGGTAAAAATATATATTTACCATAAATAATATTGAATCTAATAAAAATTAATTACAATTATTATGCTAAAAACTACCTTAATTAATGACTACAATAAGAAAATGATGTGTAAAACCGTCCCTAAAATTGTATAGATTATATTTTTTGGATATAAATCGACCATTCAAACAATAAGTATCCAGTAGGATCCATTTCTAACACTATTGGGAGAAGTATAACGTGGTGGTCTCCAATATTTTAAAGAATACCCAAGGTTTTCTTTCCCCTCATCCAAAACCCGTCATCACCTCTCAAGACACATCAGAATGAAAAATATCTACTGTAATAGCTCATAAAAATACTATTTCTCAACCTATAAGCCTCACCGTTTGTTTAATTCCTTCCAAGGAAGGCCTTCGGTGAAAACTAAAATGATATACCCCAATAAGAGGTGACATTATTCCTCAAGCTCTTTAGTTTTATTTTAATTATAAGACCTTTAAAATACTCTTATTCTTATATTAAATAATATAATCAATATTTTAAATATAAATAGACTTTTTTTTATCATTTTTTAAGTACACTTATACACATTTCCATCCAATGGGTTATGAACTTACAATTCTTTTACGGTGAACTACCGCCTAACAAAACGAGATTGTTCATTTCTTCCATTAAAACATTCTTGGATAGGAATCATGATGGTAATAATATTTATATATTATATAGAGTAAAATTTTATTTATATAATCTATATTAATTCTTTTATAATGTATTCCTATATATTTTACATTTTGTGTAAATATAATAACATCATTTGTGGAAGTATGGTCTATCACCCCCTCAATGCCTTGTGATTCATTCATGCTATACATGGAATGTATAAAAGATGGTTTTAATTAAAAGGTATTAAATAAATGACATATATATGATATGAATGAAATATTTACCTTTCATTATATATAATATATCATTTTTATTACACTTCTCACACACTAAAAATTGATAACGTCGTCCGTGGACATGTGGACTATCACCTGCTCGAAATGTTGTGATTCATTTCAGCTAACATGAATAATATATATTGGTACATATGATTAAATAAAATGGAATTTATGATATAATGATAATTTTAGAAAAGTGTATTTCTACTTACATTTTTTCCATAATGATCATTGAAAAATGGTAACTCTATTCATACGTATGTACGACCGACCTTCACCATGATTGGAACATTTGTTTATTTTTAATGACCATGTTTATTGACTGGTTTTAAATTTATAATATATGAATAAATATGATAAATATTTAATTGATTTTTATTCTTGATATGTTTATATATTGATCCCTTTAATCCTAGTTGAAATTCCAAAGTCTTTTTTCCAAATAAAATGTATATGGTCAAATCACCTGATGTAAACATGATTATATAAGTAGTATTTTTTAAAATTCAAATTATTTTAATAAAATTAATGATAATGATGAAAAAGGTTATGATTGTCTTAAATAATTACAATATGATTATTATTGATATGTATATTTACACAGGTTACTAGTCAGTCTCAAGGTAATGGATTTTGTATCAATTTATATTTCATTGAGACTTATTTTTTGTTGTGCACCAATTCACTTTTATATTTTGAATTTACCGACCATTGACATGTTATATCAATAATATCCTTATTCTCATTATATTCTTTGGTTCATTTTTCTTTATTCCTTTATGTGGTTGAGGATTCAATTTTTTCAATGTTGTGTGAGACACTATAGATTGTTTACAAATTATTTTCCTAAGGAATTATTTAATGATTTTTCAGTGGTATTTTAAATCATCTATTTCTGAAAATTTTGTGACTTATTCACAAATGTTTATTTATAGTGAAATATTTTTTACCTATTCCAAGTGGATAATTTATGATAATGTATATTGTTTATTAATTATATTGATTATTTTTACTCTGATGAATGCTTTAGATATGTACGACTTGTGTGGGTCCTAGTAATAGATATCCCCATTATGTAGTGCTTGTCTATTGAAATGAAATCAGTTAGGAAAAACCCCATAATTTTATACTAATAATAATATAATTAAATGATTTGGTTTAGGTATCAGTTAATATAATACCATTGATGCATTATTAGTCCCATGAGACAAATAATTTGGGGAATTTTTATGGGTTTTTACATAATATGAAAAATCATCTTGTGGATGGTCCTGATGGTAAATTTACCATGTACCTAAAAAATATGGAATAAAATTATTAATAATTTCCCTCATTCATACTTAGTTATAATTTATCCAAGAGAAATTGTGTTGAAATATCTATTGACGCATTTGTTTCTAATTTTATTGAATAAATAGAAATCGTTTTTAGGTTATTACCTTGAAACATTGATTATTCATTATCTAGTTTCTTAAACTGTATTTGTGTTTAGTTAATTACCATTATATGTTGATTTACTCAGAATTAATTCTATTTTACATACATTTATCAAGCATTTGAGATCAACATAATTTTTTGTCATTTATAATGTTAGGAATATACAAAATTTGGATTATATTTCAAGGATATAGTTAACATCATTTTATTATGTATCATGTATTAATTTATGTTTAAAAATTCAATATGAGTATCATGTATGTAATATGGTATTACAAAAATAGTTATATTCATAGGTCCATCAGTATTCTATTCATCATAATAAAATCAATGTAATAATGTAATTAACCATATATGATATTTCTAGGGTTGGAGAGTTATAGTTGTATTGAAATAAATTTTTGGAGAATCCTTGGAAACCAGATTTTTAAAAACTAGAAATGAGAACATAATTCAAAGACATACATTGAGGGTGTGTATAAAAGAACATCTAGAAATTTTAGTAAGTAAAAGATTATTTTATTATCTTAGAAAAAATTCTATATCATGATACTATAAGTGAAGTTCATTTTGGTATAGATATACCTAGTGGTGATGTGATGCCTCCGACCAAGATGCCACCTAATGGGTACCTCTAGCTCAATCGTCCACATGGCCTCAAGTGCATGTTCCCGAAAACTAGTAGATGTCGACTGAAAACAATGGTCTAGGTTGTGTCTGTGGGAAGGCTATACTCTATGTTGAAAAGTGTAGCACAATAGAAGGAATATCAATGAATAGTATACAATTGAAGAAATATAAATAGATATTAGAAATAAACTTATGCTATAGATGAATGAGATTAATAATAACAACAATATCAACTAGAACAACGATGATGTAATGTCATGTCACTGGAAAACTAGAACACATGGACAGAAGACAGTAGTAATAACATGTTCCACAATGAAAATGATAACAAAAGCTACTCCAAGAATCTAGATATCATAATCATTAATCTGCTATAAATCATTATCCTATCATCACTAAATCAAGTGCTAGAAGCTATATGATTCAATTTTTCAATATGTGAAACCATGGTATCTACTCCATGTAGAAAACAACGCCCTTCATAGGGTGTGAGATAAATCATACTGTGCCACCACCGATGGTGTCTATTATATATAGCCAGTGTAATGGAATATAGTAGTTAACATGCATGCATATATAATATAAAGCAAGGATAATAATATAAATAATTATCTGGAACCTAATTCATTCCTTGTAGGTTGTCTGAATATGTTACTAGTTCATTATTTATGTTATTACCATATAATGTTAATAGTTCATGTGAGGCATACCCAACACTGACATCACCTCGTGATAGAATAAGTAGTGAAGGTTCAGAGACATGATAAGGAAACTTGAAAATAGTATATAGTGAGGGAGTTCCAGGTTAATAACCACGGTAAAGTAGATCTCACAAAACTCTAACTCAGTAGTATCTATGCTTATTTAAGGGATAATCTTGTAATCCATGGATTGTAATTCAAGGAATTGTACAATAATATGTCTACCTTGTCTAAGGTGATAGACCACAGTATAATGGGGATAAGAAAATATAGGTCCATATGGGCTTTCACCATGGAACCGACTAGCCAATGCTGGATCAAAGGACTGGATCTGGGGAATAATTTTATAATTTAAAGGACTATATGGTTTTCCACCAGGAATCTGAGGAATCGAAATGAACTAGATTCTAGGTGGGTATCAACCTAAGAGAACCACATCCTTCAATCAGAATGGGTTTCTCGAGACTTAAGGTATTATCCTCTAAGAATCCAAGGAAATATCGTGTCAGTCCATTCTGATTAAATACTATAATCATGTAATAATTCATTTGTTTTGTGTCCTACCTTCCATTACTGTGGATAGTTCAGGTAGAGTTTCAACAATTTTTATATTGTTATATGACTTTTCTTCCATTAGTGTAGAAATTCCATGTGGTGTTGCAACCATTTAACCAAGTTCTAATTAATGATTAAGGAAAGTTTAATTAGAGAGGTTCATGTTTCTACCTTCCATTAACATGGAAAGGGGTTGTATAGACATGTATCCTTTATTCAATCTAATTTTTTATTTCAATGTTATATACTTAGTATACCTGAAATTTCACAATTCAAATTTAATAATCATTTGGAAGAACATACCTTAGGCAAGTCATGTAGCGAGCCTACATGGTACATACCATTATGAAATTCTCATTAATAAAAACCATTTATTATATGAAGGCGCACCATTAGTAAGATCATGAATGGTCACACTTGAATGATGGATCAAACATTTCGAAACACTAAAACCCAATTGTGGAATAACCTTCGACAAAGGGTGGATTGAGTTGTGGGTGTAACCACTAATATATAATCACATATTTGGATAGAGAATAACCATATGATTCTATCATATATAATCATGACATTTAAATTTAAGAAACAACTTTCTATGGAACTGGTGCTCCCCACACAAACATTCCACAATCAACAAACTTTAGGGATAAGTTACAGGCCATCCATTTTTGGCTTGTTCGATCCATATCCTCTATTATTGTCCCTTGATTTTTCCTCTATCAAATTATATCTAATATAATTTTAAAAAGGATCACATGATGATTACATGGTAGAGAATGAATGATAAGAAGAACGACTAATGAGGACTCGAGTACTTACTGTTGTTCATCCAACGTGATGAATTAAAGCTCGATTGGATGCTGGATGAAGTAGATCTCTTTATCCCTATATTTTTTCTTCAAAACCTCCAAATGGGTTAAAAATGAGGAAAATACAATGGGTTCTTATATTTTTAGGAAGGATGATGATTAATATACCATTAATGGAAAGACAAGAAATTTACCATGAAAATTAGTCTATGCAAGATTTGTCTGAACTGTTTGTCAAATCTTCTACAGACCCTAAAAGATTGATCTTCTCGAATGGATTGGCCACACAGTTTGATTAAATAGTGAGAAATCTATACAAGGGTACCTGGAAAAAAGTGGCACTCACACAGTTAGGCAACATGGACGGATTCCAACTGTGCTAGGTGGCTCTGCTCAGAAAAACACTATATTCACAGTTAGTCAAACCATGCAAAAATTCTCCAGTGTTTACTCTAAGTCATACGCCAAGCCATTTTTCCATAAAATAAGTGTTTTGGTCTCTTAACAAGCCCCAGAAACCCTTGGAACCTTTACTAAAACATTAAGAATCCATATTAGGTCCAAAGTAATGATTTATAATGAAAATTAAAGAATACTTACCTGAGTGGAAAACTGGGTTCTTATAGTCTTCCTCATTAATAGAACTCTCCCTTGAGTTCTCCCTACAAAGGTGAAGACACATTGTCTCAGAGAAAATTTGGACATTAGGCACGTACTTCAGCTTCCCTCTCTAATGTATTTTCATGTACTCTTCCATGCTGCCATAATACCTGTATAAGAGGGACATACTTTCCTCGGAGAGGCTTCGTACTTTGGTAAAAGATGCGTATTGGATACTCCTCAAATGTAGTATCATTATCTAACTCAAATTCCTTGGGATCAAAGTTATGATATGTTTTGGAAGGATACTATTGAAGCTATAAGACCTGTAAGATATCATCCATGGCATGGTACCTCCGAGGTTGTTGCAATGGAATGGCTACCAGTTGACTCTATCTAGAATTTAAATCAACCCAAAATTACAATGTGAAAACTTTCCCTACTTCATTTACCATCTATACCCTAGACTGGGTGATAATTGAAGGAAAACTTGATCACCATCTTCAAACTCATGTGGTCATCAATGATGATGAACATAATACTACTGTCTCTACTAAGTAGTAGTCATACACTTACTGATCAGGTAAACCTATTCTGATGTCTCCTGAATGAGACAATGACCTTCTAGGAATTCCTCACCTACCCTTAGCTAGCACAAGGGTGATGGGAATTGCCTACCATATAATACCTCAAAAGGATCCATTTGATTCGTTGCTTGAACACTATTATTATATTAGAAATCAATGAGAGGAATATGATTCTACCATGAACCGCTGAAATAAAGGACACCTGTTATGTGGATATCATCTATAACCTATATTGTCTGTTCCAATAGTCTATTGGTATGAGGGTGAAAAGTCATGCCTAGAATCACCTGATTCTCCAGAGCATTCTGTATTCCTTACTAGAACCGTGACACAAAATGAGCATCCCTACCTAAAACCGTAGTACTTTGAAACCTGTGTAGTATATGGATCTCACGGACCTATAATCATACCTAATCATAAACTTAGAATATATCACATATAGTAATGATGTGGGATGACTATGTTAGTCAGTCAATAACAACCATGATAGAATCGCTACCCGTCGGCGACCTAGGTATGCCGACTATGAAATCCATAACAAAATCTTCCCATTTCCATTTCGGGACTAGAAGTAGATGTAACCAGCCTGCATGCCTTTGGTGCACTTTATTATCTTAATAATAGGTGGAACACCTTGTGATGAACCATGTAATCCAAGGTTTCATACAAGGGCACCTGTACTGGCATGTCATATCTCGATAAATCTTCGAGATGCCTGGATGAACTGCCCACTAAGAAGCATGTGACAATTTCATCTACTCATCTATTATATATACATAATCACAAACATGACCACGTAGACACATGAAGTCATATATGTCTATATACCAATCTGATGGTGGGTTATCTCATAATTTACTCACACAAAGAACCCATCTTTCCGTATTTGTAAATTACTTACTCTTCGACTAATCATAGAAGGAAGAGGTAACTCTTGTGGCATAGGGGTAAGACATCTTATGAATATCATGAATCTACATATGTTGTTTAGAAAGAGGTCCATTAATATCCATTCATCACTGGTGTCATGTATAGTTAGTGTTTGAGTTTTCTAAATTATTGCATTAGCAGCCACATTTCATTTTCCAGGCCTATAGGAAAGCATAAAATCAATGGATTGTAGATTTTTTACCCATCATTGCAGTCTAAGGTTGAAGTCACACTGGGAAAATGTATAAATGAGGATTCTTGGATCTATATACACCACAAAGAGATCACCCATAAGGTAATTCCTCCAGCAACGCAAGGCATATGAAACTACATCTATCTTGAGGTTGTGCGTTGGGTAATTTCTCTCATTTGGCCTGAACTATAAAGATCTTTATGCAATGACATTGTCATTCGGCATCAACACTAATCCAAGAACAATTCATTAATCGATAAAAAAGGTGATATAACCTTTAAGAGGTTTCGGAAGAATCAGAATCAGTGCTGATACGAGCGTTAATTTCTACTCCTCAAAGGATTTCTTGCATGCTTCTAACCATTGGAACATAACACCATTATTTGTTTATATAGTAAGTGTTGAATCAACGTGTGAGATGTCCTATATGAAATTCCAGTAATATCCCTAGTTCCCTAAGAAAATATTAATATCAAACACGTTTTTGGGCTGCTCCTATGAAACTACAACACTAACAGTCTCACGGTCAATAGAAACACCATATTATGAAATAATATGACCCAAATTGTGGACCTTATAAATCTATGAGTTGAATTTATAAATATTTTCATAAAGACTTTTCTCTCTCTGTGTACATATAATGACCTCAATATTCTTTTCATGGTCACTACGAGTGCTATAATACTCCAAAATTTCATCCAAAAATACCATGACAAAAGATTCTAGATATGGGAGGGAAAATATATTAATCAAAGTCATGAAAATGGTAGGGGAATTTATTAGAGTGAACAGAATTTCAAGATACTCATACAAAATATTCCATCTATGGGAAGTTGTACGAGGTTTGTCTGATGGTTTTAATCACACTAAATGATAACCTGATCTCAGGTCAATATTATAAAACACCTTTTAAACTTGGATATGGCCATAGAGATCATCTATTTGATGAAGTGGATACCGATTCTTAATCGTAATATGATTCTACATTATATATTCCATTCATAATAAAATAGTTTCATCTGCCTTCTTATGAAAATCCATGGGTGAACCCCCATAGGAAGTACTAGGCTATATGAATCCTTTGGCCTCTAAGTCCTCTATCTGCCACTTGAGATCCTGAATCACAGTTGGTGTAATCCTGTATAGAGGAATGGAAACTGGAGATTCTCCTAGAATTATTTCAATTGTCAACTTTTCCCCCCTGTTAAGGGGAAATCAAAAAAAGTCATTAGGAACATCTTCTCTGATGTGATCAACTACTGGAGGGAAATTAGATTGAATCAATCCCTTATCATCCATGAAAATATTTCATGAAGGGATGTCACATCACCTATACCAAGATGTTTAGGTCCGACACCCCCAGCCTGGACATCCCACCCACCATTGAAAAAATAACTGCTTCCATTTGCTGATGTAAAAGAGACCCTACAAACATAGCAGCCTACAATGACATGACAGTTGCCTAACTAGTCCATCTTGAGAATAATATCTAATCCTGTAATCAATAGAACAAATATATTCAACATGAAAGGGTAACTACTAACCTCTATCAGACACTTCTTGAACAAGTGTAGGCCCTCCATTGGTATTCCAAGAAGTGTGTCAAGGGTAATTACACAATAGAGATATTGTATCTCTAGTCCACGACATTCAACGATATATACAGAAATGAAAGTGTTTTAAAATCCTATATCAAACAAATTAGAGGAAATAGTGGAGGCTTCTAGAATATTACCTCACAATATAGATGGTCCCGCACCCTGATCCTTGGGTATCAACTATTAAACATGAAACTGACCTTACACACAACCCTATGGAACAAATATAATACCATGATCATGACTACACTAATTTTTCTTATAGTGATTAGGGTCGGACTACTACATCCACAACCGCCTCCTTAGCTAGGAATGCTGGTGCAACTCCATCTCCCCACCAGACCTGGCGCAAATGAGCTCGCTCCTGTAAGTAGAGTGGATGGTGATCCTTTTCCACTCAACGTTGGTTGAATGTTCATGTATAAATGCTAAAGGTTACCCAAATGGCCCCACGATATAAAAAACATAGGGTCCCTATCACATTAAGGATTCTTATGGTTTTTTCTTCCACACGAATGACACACCACAGAGCTATAAAATTGGATTCTCTGGATACCAATCTCGTAACGAAAAATTTATATGGAACGTTTCCTTCCACAGGAAAAAATACTGGCCTGATGCGACATAGAAAATTTAAACATTATACTCATGATTTACCTTAGGATACACTCAGTGACAAGGGCCAGATCATATATTTCATAAAATATATGAAATATAATGACATTCAATTGAGTTCGGATGGTGTAATGGAGCCCATCCTCAAAAAATATGACTTTCAAAAGTTCATCACTGTCTAGAATTAGTTAAAAGCACTATAAAATAATGAAAAATATTGAATAATCCATAACTGGCATTAAACCCTACTTGAGATTCCTGAAATCTCCAACTCTTTTAGTACTCAGTGTCTATGGAATGAACTGATCATAAAAGGTAGTCCGAATGTCAACCCATAGCATTCTGTGATGATGTCCAACTTAGGAAATGACATCCCACCAATGTTTGGATGAATCCCAAATCATGATTATATCATGCTTGAATCTCTTTTCTATAGGAATTTCTATATGATGAAAGATACAAAAACAAGGCCTTAGCCAAGACTCCATAGCCTATGAACCGCCAACCAATGAAAAAGTAGAAGGATGCTGCTGTTAGAACTCACAGGTCACATCAGCCATCATTGGTTCATCCTATGGAGAACCTTGTATGGAATGCATCAGATGTTGGAAACTATCACAGACCTGAAAATATGTACATGGATCAGGTACATGATGATGTGCCTTTATGGCACTTCTATAGGTAAGACAAATAGCATAGGGCCCACCATCTATGGAACATGGTCATCACCACCGTCATGGACTATGACATAAAGACGTCAAGGTGGAATGGGTCAAAGAATTCGAGGCACACTCCTAAGAAAAATATTACCAGAATGGGATAGCTTCAAAAATAGAAGATGAACGTAAGAAAACTCACTAACCAAGGCATACTACCCAAACTGCATGCTTAGACAACTGGGTTTCGGTAAGTTCTCAAGTATTAGATTCATGTAATTGTGTAGTTATTTTCTGGGTTCTCTCATTTACCATTAATAAAAATGATATAGAGTGAAAATGAAGTGTAACCAATTCATTTTTAGATTACATGATTCATTTTATAATGGATAACCATTTCTGACGAATTAGTCCCCATACGCCATTCACCCGAAATGACAACCATTTATTTATATCGTAGTGCCTCGACTTGGTAAATTAATTATCTAAACTAATGGGGGCCCATACACCTCATGAATTGAGACATGCAGTCACTAAATCGCAAAAAATGTAATACATGTACTTTCAAACTATCACAACTACACTCAACAATCACTAGCATATCAAGCCAGGGAAATATGTGAAATGCACATATATGGCATGTCAATATATATGACATGTGAATTCTAGGTGCCTATAATGACGCATGTATAAATGCTCATTTCTCTCATATCATTTGCCTAAGGATGATATAAAATCTCAAACAAATTAAAAGTAAACAACACCACACAAAATTTTCTTCACCCAAGGGTGAAATAAAATCAACTGTTATAAGGAAAAGAAGAATAACCATTATAATTTTGGAACATTGGTTTTTACCACAAAAATGGGTTTGGGGAGCCAATGAAGGGCTTGTGACCAACTCACAAATGTTTGAATTGTCAAATATATTATCTATAAATAAAATGGAAATAAAATAAACCACCTTTGATACCACATTGTTTCATCGCAGACCCAGATGCCACATAACGGGTGCATCAAGCCCGGTGGCCCACAATGCCTCAAGAGCATCTTCCCAAATGCTAGATGTTTTTGACGATATGTGAGGGTCTTGGGTATGTCTATGGGAATATTATTCCCTCATTATAAGAGTGTATAATAACAAAAGGAATATAAAGGAATTGTAAATAGCATTATATATTTAAATAGACAATAGAAGAAAACTGATGAAATAGATGAATTAGAATAATAATAATAAATATATGAACAAGAACAATGATGATGTAATGTCATGTCACTAGAGAATTAAAATAAATGGATTAAAGATAGCAGGCATAACATGTTCTACAATGTAAAAGAAAACAATGCGTACTCCAAGAATCCCGATATTATACTTAGTCATCTTCTATCAAGTTCCATCCTATCATCACAAAAAAAATTTGATGGATTTTTTATGCATCCATTTTTCAATACATAAAACCATGTAATATACACTAGCGAGAAAAAATTCCAATATAGGGTGTGAGATAGATCATAATGGGCCACCACCAATGGTGTATATAACATTTGGACCATGAAATGGAATATAGTAGTAAAGAGGCTTGCATATATAATGTAATGAAAGATGTAAAATATAACTAAATACATGGAACCTACTTTATCCCTTGGCTGGTGTTTGAACATGTAACTAATATTTTAATTAAGTAATTACAATTTATTTTTAATGGGTCACGTGAGGTAGATTCTACCGTAACGTCACTTATTGATAGAATAAGTAGTGAAGGTCCCAAGACATGAAAGGAAACCCGAAATTTGTATCCATTGAGGGAGTTCTAGTGTAATAACCAATGTAACATAGATCTCATAGAATGTTAACTCAATAATATTTTAGTCTAGAAAAGAGGTATGAGTGTAATCCAAGTCATGTAATCCAAGTCATTTCATAATAAGGTTCCCACTGAGTCCATGGTGATCGACTAATGTAAAATGGGGCTGAGAAAAGATTGTGCTCTATGGTCTCTAACCATGGAACCGACTAGCGAATGATGGATCCAATGAATGTATTAGAAGAATCAGATAATATTAAAAAAGAAACTATTGTAGTATACCGAGCATCCAAGGAATGGACATGAACTAGAGTCTGGATAGGTATCAACCAATGAAAACTGCATCCTTGAATCACAATGGGGTTCTCGAGACCCAAGGTATTATCCTCTTAGAATCCAAGGTGAGCTAGAGTCAGTCCATTCCCCTTTGATATTTTAATCATGTAACAATTCAATTAGTTCAATAGTTCCTTACTTCTATGTGGATAGGTCATGTAGTATTGCAACCATTTATTTATTTGTCAAATTATGGTATTCCATTACTGTGGATATTCCATGTACCGTTGAAACAATTTAATCAAGTATTAATTAACCATCATGGAATATTCAGTTAGAGAGGTTCATTCCTCTACCTTCCATTAACATGAAAAATGGTGCTACAAACATGTAACCTTTATTCAATATCTTTTCATAAGACTATGTTATATACATTGTATACATTCCATTTTACATTCTATATTTAATTATCCTTTTGAATCACCTACCTTAGGAGGGTCAGGTGGTGAACATACATGGAACTTTCCATTATTCAATTCTCATTAATATTATACCATTTATTATAAAAAGACTCACCTTTAGTATGGTCTAGAAAGAGAACAAATGAATGGTTTCACAAGCAAGATGAAACTGTAATACTCAATTATGGCATAACATTTGAAATGGGGATGACTGAGTTGTGTGTAACTACTAACCACTAATCATATATTTTCATAGATAATAACCATAAGATTCTAAAAAAATTTAATCATGGAATGTAAATTTATGAAACGACTTCCAACAGAACTTGTGGATCCACACAAACATTCCAAAATCAATTTACATTATGTATATGTTATAAACCACATACCTTAGGGTTGTATGATCCTAATACTCTTATATCAGCCCTTTATTTTCCCTGGAACAGAGTAGATCTAAAAAATGGTGAAAAATGATCACATGAGGATAACTTGGTCGATAGAAAAAGTAATGTTGAATGACTAAAGAGGACTCATGTACTTACCATTGTGAATCCAACATGATGAACAAAGGCTCGCTAAGATTCCATACAAATAAGATCTCTTGAACTCTAGTTTTGGCCATCAAAAACACCAAATGAATGAAAATGAAGGAAAATAGTGCTTGTTTTCGTATTAGAACAAAGGAAGAGGATTAATTTATCATTAAGGTCGATACTTGAAATTTATCTTAAAAATTATCTTACGTATGGTTTTCGGCACGATTTTTCAATATATATGGAAACCGTTAGAGGAGGCACTACAAAAATTGATTGGCTATATGGTTTAATCAAATATTGTGAAATATAAGAACAAGTACTTGAAAAAATGCAATGCTCACATGGTTAGGCCGCACAACCATGCACCAAATATTCGAGGAGGCTCTGTCTGAAAAGAACCGTCTCCACAGTTAGTCAAACCATGCACCAAGACAGTTTCTCTTAAAAAATGGTTTCGAGATCTGAAAAATCCCCATACACCCTTGGAACCTTTACTAACATAGTAGAAATCTGTATTAAGTACATTTTAATGATTTAGAATGAATCATAAATGATCCATACCTGAGTCAAAAATTGGGTTCTTAGAGGTAATAACTTCATAATAAGTTGTTTGTCCTGAATTTTTATTACCTGGTATATGATAATTATCTGTATTATACATTTATAATGACACTCATTGGTGATACGGTTATGATTGTTTTCATTTTCATGAGAAACCATTATGATTTATTTAATAGTAATGTTGAACCCAAGAAACCATTGTTTATGATTCCAAGATTTACAATGAATAAAATTATGTTATGTGATATAATATATATGGTATTATATTTTATGACATTATAAGATAATTTTGTGTATTACATTGTTTATAAGTGTTTTTTAGAAGAAGGAAAGAAAACCTCACCAATGTACATGACCCCACGAGTGTGAGGTTCTAATTGATTATGGTCTTAGACCAATATTTAGAAGATATGTAGTCTCCCAAACACTCTCATCATATGAGGATCTAGTGAAATCTGATAATTAGATAGGTAAAGCATTCTAAATGTCCTCTGACATTAATGTAATGCACGAAAAGAAGAGTTTTGAAGGACACAATGTGTATACATGTAATAAGGGAAATAATTATTTTCCCACAAATAATAATTCTGGAATGAAACAATATGGTACTTTTTTATGGGAATGTGAATTTGATATAAGTGTGGAGAAAAATTCCACCATGTTCATAACTGAAAGGGAATGAAAAAAAATTCAAACATTCTATGTTTCTACTAAATAGAGATTTAACACTACCCAAATCAATGTCTCCTGTATCAATGGAATATACACTAAAAAAGTCCAATGCATCATTGACCTAATATTGATAAAACCAAAGTGAAATATGAATGATTTATTTTATTATGATTTTATTCAAAAATTATTTAATTTCTTTTTCATAATAATGGTGTACTTCTAATAAGAATTATAGTATATATTGGGACTTATATAAATTACTTTATATCATATGTTGAATGGTACCATGAAAATTAATCAGGAGAATGCTAAAAGATTTTGAAAACCAATTTTGAATGAATGGTGACCCTAATATGTTTCTAATGTTATTTAAATGATGTTGGATATTGAAATTATTAGCTTTTAATACATAAATTAGATAATTAATAACAACCTTAGAACTAAGTAATGACTAATAGAAAAAGTCATTTGTGATATAATTGATCAATTTTACATCAATTTTTTATTTATGTAATATATCCACAAATATGTATTCAGTTTAATAAATAGAAATTGGGTTTTATAGTAATTCTTGTTATTACCTTATTCACATGATTTGTCTGTGTCTATTAAAATACAAATCATAATATGTGATAATATTATTTTGTAAATTCAATGAACATCCTTTTAAAGTTTTGGATCATAATATATTGGAAATGTTGTCCATTTATGAAACAATTTAATATGATATTTGGGCAATGTTTTAGTGTTTAATATATTAATTCACCCAATTATACATACAATGATAATAAATGAAGTATATATACATAAGACACAACCAAAGGATAAGATTGTGTTTATGTAATTAATTTATATATTTTTATAGAGAGTGAAATAATTCCCCATCTACAGAAAACATTTGTGTTGATTTTTTTAATATTATAATATTTTATTATGATTTCATTTGATCTGTTTATCAAATATTGTTTATGGATTTTGGGTCATAATATTTCATCTAAATAAATTTTATTTCACTCTCCATTAGAACATTATAGTCATATTTCTATTCCATGTCCATGTTTTCAATGACATTCTCTTATTTGAAAGACTAGTTTGGTGATAACCTATGTGTTTTCCATTACATATTATTAAGATGTTTTGTTATTAACCATATTTCTTATTTGGGGTTACAATAAATTGTTTATTTTTAAATATAAATCCCACATTTACTGATATCACATTTAAATCATGATGATGTAATTTATTTTTGGTGTAGATAATGTAACACCCGAAGAAATTAAAATATTTTTCATTTAGAATAAATTTAATTTTGGGTCTCAGATAGATTTTTGTGAAAGGCCTATATAATCTTCTTCTTCATGTAACATATATTATGTCTTTATATATAGGGAACAATGAGGTTTCCTTGCGTTATAGAGAAGATTAAATTTCCTCATTGGATTTCTTAACACGTGAGACCTAGTTTTATTGAACAATAACATACAATTAAAATATTATTTTTTAAAATAATAAAATTTTACATAGAAATTATAGTGGTAATTTTTAATAATATCTATTATCATATGAAAGTATTTGGTTCAAACAAATATAAGATGAATTTATTAGTATCCAATAAATTAGAAAAGAAAATATAAACCAATTAAATATAAAGAAAAAAATTTCATGTTCCCAAAGGCATGTTGTCTTAGTAAATTAAATTAATTAAAATTATTAAATGATATTAGTGAAATATATGTTATATATTTAATAAAATATTTTTTCAAAACCCATATAAAAGATTTCATAGGCATAATATAAGAACTATTCTATTTTTAGGCATAAAACCTATATTTTTATAAAGCTATTTTTACAAGTTTTTAATGAAGAACCAATTTGAATTACGTTTTTTTAGAACATGTAATAATATTATATTTAAAAAAAACATAATATTTCAAATGGGAATTGAAATATTGTCTTAGTAACATAAATATTTCTATGATGTTTTATTTTTTGATGAATGATGACAAATACTGAATTTTAATTCCAAAATAATTACTCCTCTAATTTATTTATTTGGTTAAATTATATTTTCAATAGGTTTTAATGTCATATTATGTACCTTATACATATATTAATCTAATTTATTTCATTGCAATCTATTATTCTTTTAAATGTAATATGAATCCTTTTAAATCCTTAAAATGATTTTATTTAACAACCTATATTTTCGTCTCGTATATAAGATTATTTTTAAATTATTTTCTATTAAATATGTTATTAGAAAATTATAAAATTGATTAATTATTTGTAATAATTATTTTTAATAAATTATAATATTTTTTAGATAGTTGTTTAATAAAAATATTAATCAACATAATCAAATTTAATTACAATTATTTATGTAAAAACTAGCATAATTAACAACTAATAATAAACAAAAAGATGTAAAAATGTCCCAAAACTTGAATAAATACAATTTAATGGGAATATATAAACACTTTAACCTCAAATAATCGGTAAAGATCCATTATTAACCCCTGGGGGAAAATTAATACATGGGGGACTCATATATTTTCAAGAATACCTAATGTGTCCTTTCGTGCTCTTAAGAGTGGCATCATCTCCTCCCACTTCCTAATTTTTATCAATCCTCATTGAATCAAATATTACCCACCAATATAGCTACTAATAATACCAAAACAATCTATATAAGGATAAAATTGGTTATAAATTCTTCCATGTATGCCCTATGATGTAATCCAAAATGAGTTACCCGAATAAGAGACAACATTTTACCGAAAGTTCTTTTGTATTAATTCAATTCTCTACCAGCTCAAATATTCTTATTCCATGTTTAAATTATAACATCTGAATCCTCAATATACATATATGTTATTATATTAATGTTTTTAAAATCAATTACACACACTTACATCCAATGGGTAATGAACATTCCGTTTGTTTATGATGAACTACCGCCTTGCGAAACAAGACTGTGCGTCTTCCTTTACCGCCATTCATGATTGGGAATTATAATGGAAAAAATATTTATATATTAAATATAAAATAAATTTTATCTATTTATTCATATTTAATTATTTTATAACACATTCCTTTATACTTTCCATTTTATGTAAATACGATAACATCATTTGCGATTTTTGGACTATCACCTCCTCAAAGTGATGCGGTTCGTTCACAATATTAATGGAATGTATAAAGGATGGTTCTAATTAATAGAATGTAACATAAATAAAATATATATGATATTAAAAAAATAATTCCCTTTTTAAAGATATAAAATATCATATTCATTATTACATTTCTCACACACTAAAAAGTGATTATGTCGATTATGTACTTGTGTACCACTATCTCCTCGACATGAGGTGATATATTTCACATCATAATATATATATACCTATGATTATATATCATGGTATTTATTATATAATAGTAATACTATAAATATATAATCTTACATAAAATATTTTCATAATGATCAATGAATAATGGGACCATTACTCATGTGTATGTACGAACTAAAATCTCATTGATTGTAATGTTGGTTCATTTATCATAATTATATTTCATTATTGGGTTTAAAAATATATTTGAAGCAAAATATTGTAAAAATTTAATTATTAATATTCTATATATGTTAATATAATGTCCCCTTTGACCATATTTGACCTACCAAAGTCATTTTTGACACATAAACTGAAAATGGTCAAAACACTAAGCACAAACATAATTTCTATATGTAGTTGTTTACAACGATGTAATAAGTGAAAGAAAAGTATTGAAAATTATGAAAACTATTATTAACAAATTAAATAATTAATATATGTTTATTATTAATGTATATAAATACTCTTGTGACATGTCATTCTCATGGTATGGGATTTCGTCTAAATTTAAATTTCATTAACACCTATTTGATTTTATACACAAATTCACATTTATATGGTGTATATATAGACTATCGACAAGTTATATCATGGATATCCATATTATCATGATATTATAAGTTTCAATTACTATTATTTATTTCTGGGAATTATGATTCAAATGTTTCAATGTGGTGTGGGACACATTGTATTTCTTAAAGATTATTTTCTTCAAAACAATTTCAATGATTTTTCAATGGTATTTTAATCATCATCCTCATCTTCCGTTGATGTTACATATCTAATTATGGGGATTTATTAATAAATATATATTATTTATCTAATACATATTTTTAATTATAAGGAACTTTTTTTATTAATTAAATATATAATTAGATATATGATTAATGATTTAGGCATGTGCGACATTGGTGGGGCCTGATTAAAGATATCCACATGATGCATTAGTAGTATAATCAAACAAAATTAGTTACCAAAAAACCCTTCACATTTATTTACAATAAGAATATACCGGTATGAAAATAGTTAGGTACTGGTTAATGAAATCCCCTCAGTGATTCAGTAGTCTAATAAGAAAAACATTAGTCCACATTATCTGGGTATCTACCTAACATAACCAATCAACTTGTGAGTGGTATTGTTGGTAAAGGTACCATGTACCTAGAAAATCCAAAATCAAATAATTAATAATTTCCCTCATTTAGTATTAGTTATCATTTATCAAAGTAATATTGCATCCTAATATTTGTGGATTAATTTCATTATAATTTTTTTGATTAAAGGGAATGTGTTTTTGGTTTCATTTTTTCAGTATTGATATTTCATTGTATATTTATTCAAATGGAAAGTGTATTCAATTATTTACATTTCGATATTTATGATTTTATTAATTTTTTAATTACCCTTAACAATAATTTTATCTCACCATTATTTTTTATTTTCCCCAGGTTATGAAGAATTAATTTTTGAATAAGATTTCAAGGCTGTAGTTCATTTCATTTTGTTATTTATCATGTTTTTTATCTCTTTCTGAATTTAATAGAGGTATTATTTATGAAATGTGGTTTTCTAAAATAGCTAAACTAAATGGTCCTTATGTATTTTATTCCTTGTAATCATGACAATATAATGATGTAATTCACCATCTTCTTTCATTTTAGGGTTGGAATATAAAATTTGGTATCAATGGAAATTTAACAGTAACCTTGGAAACTAGATTTAAAAAAATATAATATAGATCATAACCCTATGATAGTCATTTAGGAGAAGTATATAAGAAAATAATATAATTTTTGGAGGGTATATATTTTTTGGGTATTCCATGAAATAAATCATTTTATGGATATTACAAGTGGATGTGGATCTTGAACAGATGTACCTTGGGGTAACGACTCTGAAAAGGTTTTTTAGGCCAAACTCAATATAACCTAGTACACAATAAGAGGCATTACTAGGACCCTGTTTTGACACTCTTTGGGGATAAAATTAATATATTTATTAATTTATTACAAACCATTATAATGTATTTAATTGTAAATACATCCCTATGGAAACGACCATTTATGATTCTAATATTTATGATTCCAAAATTAATTTTATGTGCTATAACATATTTTGTACTATATATAATGACTTTATAATATAATTCAATATTTTAAAATGTTTTTAAATATGATATACTAAAAGGATTATCAATATCATCAATGTACATGATCTAATGAGTAGGAATGGACATATATTTAGCAGTTTAAGGCCATGATTACAAAGGAAAATAGTCTCCCAAGAATAATCATTGTATGAAGACATAGAATCAGGTGATAATGAGATTGGTAAAAAAATTTCCAATTACCATGGATATAAATGAATTTATGAAAATAAAAGGTTGGGAGGTCCAATAAAGGGATGAAGGAAATGAGTTATTTACCATCAAGTGATAATTAAGGAAAGAAACACCATGATACATTCATGAAGGGAAGTATAGTTTGTTATATTTTCGGATAAATGGCCCCCATGTTATTAATTTTAATTGAATGAAATAAAATTAAAATTTTCCATGTTTCCACAGCATGGAGAAGGGATTCTACACAAATAAAGGTCACAAACGTCAACGAAAAATTCCCAGAAGAATCTAATGGGTCATGGTAATTAATATGATAATACCAAAGACATAGATGAATGATAAATGTTTTTATGTTTAGATTCAATAATTACTCCATTTATGTGTTATATCAATAATGAATTGATTATAATAATTATGGAACATATGAATATTATACTGTTGTAATTTTTCATTAAGGATTTGAGATCTTATAATGAATCGATACAAAAAAAGTTTCTTTAGTAAATATATAATTTTTTTGAAAAACATATGGTTAAGGGAAAGATAACTCAGATATTTTTCTAATTTTAAGTAAATGGTGCTTGGATGAATAAATTATTGGTTTGGATAACATAAATTTTATAGTTGCTAACTACCATGGAACTGTTTAATGATTTATTAAATTTTTTTTCTTTTGTATCATTCATGGAGTATACATATTTTTTGGATATAAGGAATATATACAATAATCTATGTTTTATTTATGGTATGAGAACCATGCATGATTCCAATCAGGTTATATATTAATTAAAGTTATAATATATTAACCTGTACTATTTGTGATCATTAAAATCCACTTCAATTTATATTATATTTTCATTTTCAAAATTCAATGATCTTCATTCTAATGCGTTGGATCATTATATTTTAGAAATGTAACCCATTAATGAAATGATTTAATTTGATATTTGGAAATTTTTTTACATGTTAATGTATTACCTCACCATAAGATGCATTGTGTTATAAGAAATTATGTATAAATAGTTCTTGAAAAATAAAAAGTATTGGATTGTGTTTAGGAAATAGAATCGTATATGTTATTAGAGTGTGGGAGAAATCCCAAAATCTAGGGAAAAATGTCTTAACACAATAATGTTGTCATATTATCACCATTTTTGATGATATCAATGACATCATTAATAACTATGGTTTATTAATTTGGGGTTATCTAATTTTCACTAAAAATGTTCTCAATCACTTTTCAACAGAACATGACTGTTAGATTTCTCTTTCATGTCCATATTTTTACTAATGTTATCTAATTTGTAATCCTAGTTTTTTGATAACCATTACATTTACTTTTCCATATTATTTTTAATATATGTTATTATACCTATTAATAATTTTGGTTTTTTCAAAAATAATTTTTTTAATATCAACCCCTTATCTATGAAGATCATGTTATAATTTCTATGGTATAATTTTTTTAAGGTTGGGAGAATGTGACAACATAATACTTTATAATATTTTTCATATAGATAAAATTAAATTTTTCCCTATATTGATTTATATCAAACAAAATTTAATAATTATTTTAAATGAAATATGATTTTAACATTATATATATGGAACACAAATCTTATCTTACCTTATAGACAATACTAACATTCCACGATGGCTTATGTTAAATGCCAGATTGAGATTTTCTGAACAATAATATATCATTAAAATATTTTCATTTAAAATAATAAGAAATAAAATAGATATTATATTGAAAATTATTAATATTATATACTAAGTACTTTTAATATATGGGTTATAAAAATATAATATGAATTTATTGCGTACAAATTAATTAGAAACAAAATATAATATAATATATACAATGGATATAATTTTATGCACCTAATGATATGTTTTCATGATAAATTAAATTAACTATATTTATTTAATTATATTAATTAAATATAAGTTTTATATATTGTAAATTTTTTTATACTCTTCCAACAGATTTAATAAACAGAAGATAAATAAAACCCAATTTTAAGGAAAAACCGAATAATTTAAAAAATATAGTTTTAACTCTTTTAAATTGATAAGCTAATTTAAATCGAAATTTTGGAATATATATTGAATTTATATTATAAAATAAAATTCATCTTTAAAATAAGAAAAAAAATTTATTCTGATATTTGGTTTTGTCTGTGAAGATTCATTTTTTTGAGAAATTGTGAAAAATATTGAATTTTAATTAAAAATATATTTTTTTCTAATTTATATATAATGATAAATTATATTTTCAATTGGGTTTAATATAATGTATGATAAATTAGACATCTAATAATATAATTTATTTAATTTTAATTAGATTCAATTATAAATTCAATATAAAAACATATAAATCTTTTGAATGTTTTTACATTAAAAATATGTATTGTCGTCCAAATTTGGGATAAATATTAAATTAATTTCTTACATATGTGTAATTATAATTTGGAAAAATAGTCTCCAAAATTTTAATAATTATAATTAATAATGTCTAACATCGTAAGTAATTTTATTTAATTGAAAAATTATTGAGGTTAATTAAAATTTAGAGGAATTATAAAGGTAAAAAGTCACTTAATGAATTAGTAATCATATAAAATAAGGTGAACCAATGTAAATAAACCTTCATATAAACAATTTTATATACATTTTCTGACCATAAAACCTATATTAATTCATTATTATATATATGTAACCCTCTGGGGACAATAATAAAACTTGGGGAACTCTAATTGTCTAATGAATAACCAATGTGTCAACATCCTGTCTTATAAAAGGAATCCTCTCCTCCCAATTCATCATAGACATCAAGGAACTATTTATCAACCAATAACTACCCTAAAAAAACAAAATCAACCCCCTACACCATAAATCATAGAATTTGTAATATTTCCATCTCAGTAATCCCTTTGGTGCAAACAATATATAGTTATCCGAATAAGAGGTAACACAATTCATAATTGTCTTTAGTTTTATAATATTTATCCACCCCATAAAATGAATTTATAACATTATAATATAATAATATAATTATTATCAATATAAAAGAATGTTTTTATATTTTTCTTAAGTAATATTACACAAACATCCATAAAATTGGTAATGAACTTACCGTTCCTGTACGGTGAAGTATCACCTCATAAAACATGAATTTTGTCCCTTATATCCTTTTATGGTTTGGAATTATGATAGAAGATATATATATATATATATATATATAAGATATATATTTTTGTTTTTATTTATTTATTATTATTTGATTATATTATATCACATATATTTATTTATAAAATATTGATGTATATACGATAACATCATTTGAGGAAGTGTGGACTACAACCTCCTTAGAGCGATAAGATTTGATAATGCTAGACGTTGAATATAAAAAAGAATTTTTTCACTTAATATATGAGACACAGTTTAAATATATATGATATTTAGGAAGAAATTAAGTTTCATGAGATATAATATATAGTTTACTTTGTTATTCTTCTCACACACAAAAAATTGTTAATATCATCCGTTGAAATGTCGACTAACACATCCTCAACATGATGTTATTCTATTTAAGTCACATCAATTATATATATATATATGTGTGTGTGTACATATGATTATGTAAAAACTAATTTATGACAAAATTACCACAATACAAATTTGAAAAGTTAATAACTTTCATTCCATAAGGATCATTGAAAAATAGAAATGTTAGACATGCATATATAAAACTTATTGTCTCGACGATTGTGTTGTTGGATCGGTTAAAAAACAGATTTCATGAGTGTTTTTAAAATTAAAATGAATTTATAAATATGAAATATATTTCATGAATATTTTTATGGATATTTTAATATAAATTCCACTTTGACCATTGTTTAACTACAAAACATCAAGCACCTCATCCTCAAAATATGAAGTCAGTGCAATATAGTTTTACATTAGAATGATTACATTGAATAAAATCCAAAAGGATAGGTCAATTAAGAATTATTGTAATGCTATATTACATACATGATACCCATAATACATTGTGAAATTGAAATTAAAAACATAAAATAGATTAGAATTAAATCAATTGCTTCCCTGATTTTGTATTCAATGATTTATTCTTTATTACCAAGATAAATGAAGCATTATAAGGGTAATCTCAAATTTAATGTATGGGTAAATAATGTGGATGTGATTATGAATCAATGGGAATAAATTATCATGTCAAGATATATATATATATATATATGACAATGCATTCTATTAAAATAACCAGAATATGTAATATCAATATGTCAAGGTAAAAAACTAAACACACATTCCATCAAATCAATGCGCTGAAAATGTAATGCATCCTTAGATATATCGACTGAAAATCCCAAGGATAAATAATAACTGAATTCTCAATAAAGTAAATTCATAATTTTATAATTTCATGTTTCCTAGGATCATGATACCTTTACTCTCCTAATACATTAAAACTATTTTTCAAAAAAAAATTCACATCATGAGACTACCAATGCATCGATTGATTTTCATTAACTGGTCCCCAAACCAGATAGCTTGAATTAACAAGTCTCTAATCCATAAGTCTTGCATTAACCAGTCCCCAACCAATATAGTGAATTTTCAAAGCATTTAAATAATATAGTTTCATTTAAAAATATTCGTATTGAGAAAATAAAATGTATTTATCAATATTACCTAAAATTATGATATGTAACAATTAGGGTTATTGACATTAAAATATTCTTCTAAAAATATAAACATTAAACATTCAAAAGTGTCACATACCACTTCAAACATTAAAATAATATTTTCACAAGATTTTAATGAGACAAATAATATCATGATAATAAATTAATTCACTATGTATCATGTCAATGAGAAGTATATTCATGAAATCTAACAGAATTGGTGCATTTTCAAAATATTACTCTATGGAATATAAACTGAGATGTAATCCCTTACCTTATCCATCATATTTGTGGTGTGGTATTTTTACACTACTATAGTGTTTTAAATAATGTTATTAAATAATATAATAATCATACACTTGTTTATAATACCATATATTAACTTATTACAATATCTCATTACCCGTTTGATGACAACGATCATAAATTTTACTATTTTTGGGAGTTAATTGCCTAGTTTTCTTGAGGGAGTTCTAACTTTTTATTTGATGTTGTCAATTTTTTGATAAATTTTTAATCACATAACATGTGTAAACCATGAATTAATTACAATATATATTCAGTATATATGTATTTATATAATTCCATAACATTGGGAGAATATAAATTTATTGCACCATTCATGGAGATGGTAAGTCGTACGTATGCATGAGTGCTACATTCATATATTTATATTATGAAAACTGTGAAACATTTATGATAAATATGTGTATTATATATCCAGTATCATATATATGTTATATACATAAATGTTTTTTTATTAAAATGATATTTTATATATTCCACATATAGTATGAACGAGTCGTATCACTTTGAGTGGGTAGTAGTCCACACTCCCTAAAATGAAATTATCGTATTTACATAAGATGGAATACATAATGTTCTGTTCTAAATAAAAATTAATGAATCATAATTCCATTATAAATATCATATATATCATATATGAAAATATTTATTTTATCATACTGGCCACCATGATATGTGGTAAGGGAAAAATTAACAACCATCATTTTATGAGGTAGTAGTTCGTTGTACACAAAAACAATATGTTGTTTAATCGTTAGACGGATGTGAATGTAATTTTAGGTCAAACCAATAGAAAAAAATCCTCTTATATTTAGTATAATGTTTTTTATAAAATAATTGAATAATATTAATATAGGTATTTTTTAATTGATGTGACAGTAAAATGATTGAGGGATGTCATTGCCTCTATATTAGGTAACTTATTTTGGTTTATACGAAAATAATTACATGGAAGGATTTCTGCCCAAAGTTAGTTTAAATATTGAGGGGTTGTATTTTGGTAATCCACTTGGGAATATATTTATATAACATAAGTAATTTGATTCATGTGAAGAAGTGGTAGAGTTTGTTGCCTTTTAATGGGAAGGAAAAGGACATTGTCGGATTTTTGGGAAACATGTAGTGTGTACACTTGTTACTACCAAAACAAGTCATACCAAACCTACCAAAATAAAAAATATATGGTTTATTTATGATATATTTATATCTATTATATGTTTTAGAAGCTTATTGGTCATTTTTTTCATTATGTTAATGGTTTATTCATTTATTAAGCTTAATTTTTCCTCAATAGTTGTAATTACTTTAAATTAATTTCACAAATATTTAATGGTCAAAAACTAAGTTGAACTTATTATAAATTATAAATTATTATGATTAAAATAATTTAATCAATTTTTCCAAATTCAAATCACAAAAGTGTAATAAATTAATTTAAATTTAATCCCCTGATGGGACGACAAAGCTGTTTTTATAGTAAAAATTTCCATAATTATAGAATGTTTTTATAGTCAATTTCATATTAAAATTCATCCCAATTAAATATATTGTTTTAATTTATAAAAATAATATATAATTAAACTTTAAAATAAATTGAAAATAAAATTCATCCTAAATAATAAATTACATGAAAAATCTTTTTTAAACTAAAATTCAGTATTTTTAACCATTCATTAAAAATAATTATTAGAAATATATCAAATATTCACAATAAAGTAATTATGGTATTTATATTTAAATGATTATTTATATTATAAAATATTAAAAAAATTAATGTTTCAAATTATTTATTTAAAATGGGTACTCCATTAAAAGGCCATTAAATTATTTTTATAAAAATATTTTTTTTTGTAAAATAATGTTTATTTTTATCTTAAGTCTATACGATGTATTGGATGATTACAAAAACTATTTTATTGAATATATAAAATAAATATTTCATCAAAATAATTACCAAATTTTAAATAATTATGTTTAAATATTCATTTGGAAGAACAAATATAATAACATTTCTTTTTATATCCAATGGGTTATTTATTTTAATTTCTCATTAATTAGTACCACTGAATTTAGTTTATATTGGTGTAAACCGTAATTTTTATAAGATAATTTTTAAAATTTATATCTAATAATTTAACTACTATTTTTTTATCATATTATATTAAATAAAAATATTTTAATAATAGATTTTTATTTGATGAAAATAATTTTTGTTTTTAACTTAAGATAAGAATGGTTGCTCGTGCATGTAACACAAGTCATCAAGGAGTTCCACTCTTGTGTCAAACAAAATGTAACTCGATGTGGAATTAATTAAAATATATTTATTTTATTTATTTTATTGACTATTGTAATTATGTATTAGAGACTTGGGATATTATATTCCCTTATGCACATGGTGATGCACATCATACAAGCTCAATCATGTGTTTTCTTGAATCTTTTATCTTTCTATTTAATATTTTTTATTCGAAAAATTCAACATATGATCTCAAAGCATCAATTAAAATGTATTTAATTACACTCCTTTTACCGACCTTCTTATAACTATGAAATTACTCATAAGATATTAAAATGATATTATTCTTTAGTAGGAATATTAATTATTCCTATTCATTTGAGGTAGTATCATAACATGATCATTATCTAATATAATCTTTCGGGGGAATATTACTTTTAAACATTGGAAATTGATTCCAACAGTGTCCCATCTCTTTACAGTTAGATCATTGTACATTGAATCCGTTTTCATAATCTTGTAATCAAGAACATGGTTCCCATTTTCTCCAATACATATATCAACCAACATTTCCCTTCAAGTATGTACCAGAGCATTTCTTGTAACAATTATCAAATTTCAAAAAATAATCCATTCTCATCATCTTCTTCGACTTATTCCTTTTTTCATGGTTCTCAAATGGCCTTTTATTCTCTTTGTTTTTTTAATACATATGACGTGGATTATTAAATATATATATTTTTGACACACAATAATATTTCTTCATATGATGAAAATATGTGGGAGAATATTTCTCTTCTAAATGTTTTCTTAAAATCATGAATGTTATGATCCTTCTTACTATTTAGATCATGTGAATTGTCGATGTTCAAATTCCTTATACTGGGCTCAATTTTTAAACCATGGTATATAATGGATTAAATCATAACATAATGTATAATCCCAAATCTAGTGAAACACTAAACATTAATTGAATAATGTAATATCTTAATCCTAAGAATTTTTTAGTTGGGTATATCTTCTCTTTTAAATCATACCTATTTTTTGTAATAAAAGCATGAATTATCATAATCATATACCATGGGAGTGTGAAACATAGTGCAGAACTGAGTCCCATTTTTTGTTTACCATATAACCACAAGTCAGGATCATGAAACCTTTTCGGAGTTATTACATCAAGGTGAATCTGATCCAGAATAACATCTAATTATAGTATCCAAACATGTATTTATTGCATGGAATACTCAAAAATTCTCCACCTTATCAAAAATTCCAGATGTTCTTGTATACTTATCCTCAATATAAAATATAGGTTTGTGATCCCCAATCAATTTTTTATAAATCTAGTTACCCTGTTTTCTAGTATACTTCCTTCAATACCAACTATAATTCCCATACCCCATAATCCTTGGGTAAGTGGATTATTTTATTACATTGACTTGATTACAAGGAATCAAATCCTAAAGGACTGATTAGTTTTGTAGTCTTGGAAAACCATATTTCCTAAATGATACCCATACTACACTGGTAAATATAATTTACAATCTTGTTACATAATAAAATGAAATAAACTACGACTTTGAAATCACATACAATGATTTATTCTTCATTATAAGGAGAAATAAAACATAATAAGGGTGATCTGAAATGCTAAGTATGGGTAAATAAAATGAAATAAATAAAAATTAATAAGGAATAAATTAACATGGAAGGGTAAATAGATGATAAATCATTCCATTAAAATAACAAGATATGGGTATATCAATATGGAAAGGTAAGAATCTTAAAACACATTCATTTAATCAAATAATTGAAATTGAAATGAATCCATAGATTCATCGACACAAAATCGCATCAATAAATAATAATGTAATTATCAATAAAGTCAACGATTAATTATCATATTTAATTTTTCTTAGGAACTTGATATAATTTATGAAAAGACTCAGATTAACTATTTGTCCAGCAAAATTCACATAATATGGAAACCGATTAATTAATGGTCTTTCATTAACCTGTCCCCAACCCATTGAGCTAGCATTAACCAGTTTCTAACTCGTAGGGCATGCATTGACCAGTTCCCAACCTGTAGAGTACTTGTGCGAAGAAGTTAAACAAGAAATGTTCCTTATAATCTTTTTTTTGAAATGGATATATATATTTATCAATAATACCCCAATGTATGTTAAGTAACAACATGTGTTTTTTACATTAAAATAATACTAATGAAAAATAAACATTAAACAGTCCAAAGTTTCCCATAGCACTTGATACATTTAAATTATAATTACTATGAATTAAATGGAAAATATAACATGATGATAATGACTTGAGTCATGATATATCATTTTAGAGATAATTATATTGAAAAAATAGTGAATTAGTGCATAAAAACATAAGTCTCGATGGAATGTGAATTTAGATGAAATCTGCGACTGTATCCTTCCTTTTTGTTTTGTGGTATTTATCCTACTATATAGTGGTCTGAAATATGTCATTAACTAATATCATAACCATAATCATATTAATAATACCATATATAAACATCTTATATTACCTCATTACCCATTATTAAACAACATTTTTAAATTTTACTACTTCTGCTGTTAATTTTCTAGATATCTCTAGGTAGTATTAACTTTTTATTTCTTGTTTGAATTAATTAGATCATGGTTTCATCAGATAATTAATTACAACATTGAATTAATTACCACATATAATCCATATATATTTATTTATAGTTTTCCATAATATTTGGTGATTATGAATGAATAGCCTCATTCATTTGGATGGTAGGCTATACGTAAGAATAAACACTAGTTTCATTTCATTGTAGAAATATAATAATGAAAAATTAATAATTCATATGCATAATATAATTACATAATCATATATTTTTTATATTGGTTACATAGGTTTATTAAAAAAAATCATAATACATTCAATGAATGGTGTGATATATTAATATTGATTTGAGGGGGCAGTAGTCGACACTCCCTCGAATGAAATTATCCTATTTACACAAGTTGGAAAGAATAAATGAATGTTATAAATAAAAAATAATGAATAATAGAGACTTAATAAATATCAAATATATCATATATAAACATATTTTCTATCATAATATCCCTCATGATAGACGGTACAAGAAAAATGAACTATCATCATTTTGTGAGGTAGAATTTCATAGTACACTGAAGTAGTGTATTTGTTAACAATTAAATGATGGTGTGTGTAAGTGTAGTTTGGAAACATGGAATAAAAAATCATAGTATTTTTTGGATACAATATATTTTAGAAAACAATATAATAATAAGAGTATATGGAGTTGATAATGGAAATGAAACTAAAAATGATGAGATAATTTGTTATCTCTTATTCGGGTAACTTCTTTTGTTTTATACCAAAAGGATTCCATGGAAGGATTTAATCCCAAATGGATCCCTCATGGATTAGGGGAGGAATGATGGGAATCTATTTTAGTTGATATTTACTGAACTTAATATATTTTAGTGGAGTGAAGAAGTGGGATAGGTGTTTTCCTTTATAGGGATGGAAAAAAACTCACGTCGAAAATTTGGAATCAAATTAGGTATACACTTTTTATTACATAAAAAGTCATAAAAACAACGAAACTAAATAATTAAATGTTTATTTATGAGATATTTATAAACAATAAGTTTTGGACATATAGCTTGGCCATTGGTCCCTTATGTTAATGGTTTAGGCCTTTATTATTATAAAGACCTGGAAATTTCAAGGAAATTTTTTTCTTAATTTCGTTGGAATTTTACGAGTCTGTAATTTCTAACAACGCCTGATTCCGAGGCCCGGTGTGCCTAGAATAATTTTATGAAGTTTTATTCAGGCAAATTCGTTAATCATACGTGCGGGTTTTTCTATATTTTTTACTGGTTCTTGGAATTGAAATCCGAGGATATCGATGAAATCGTATCACCGGTATTCGCCTAAGGGGACCTTTACCGCAGTTGTGTTTTGATCAGGTTGAAATTTAATTTTTTGGGATTCATAATAAATTAAATAAATTTTATGTGTTATATAAATTTTAAAATGGTGGTGGTTAAATCCACCAAAGAGAGGTTGGAGTTGGTTCCCACACTTCATATAACCTCCCATTGAATGATAATGTGTGGTGGGGCCCACATGAGCACCTACCCCCTGTAACCCCTTAATCATTTGGACTTCCCATTAATGTGAGACCTCACCCATGTTATAATTTTACGAGACCTTTGAAATTCATTCCAAACCATAGAAAATAATTAAGTGAATCAACTTAATTAATGGTTTTTGTGTTTAAAATATTTTGAAAGGCATGGAAATATTATTAAAATATTTGGAGCCTATTATTTCATTTTCCTTGGAAAAATTTCAGTGGAAAGGCTTTGAGAGAATTCACCCTCTCCAGGAAAGGACATGGGGAACTCGATTGTCTTCCTTCACTTCTTCAACTAGGGTATGAAAGAAGGTGAAACCACAAAGGATGCTACCTACCTTCCACTTTCTTCGACGTTGACAGAACGAAACCGTCATCCGCAACGCCGATTTCCTCGACAACGACAACGCACCCTGAATCGAGGTAGGGGTTTGTCTTGTTTAAATTAAATCATCATTCCTTATTTTTATATGGTTTGAATTGTACTTTTGTTACCCTCTTAAGAGGAGGGCGTGTGCCAAAAAAACAAGGCCCGACGACCCTCCGTTGATTTTCTCATGAGTTGACGATGGTGGGAGAACCTGTATGGCATACCGCGCTGGAGGAAGGAGGGGGGCCGCGGCCATGCTGGCCGTGGAAGACGAAAGAAGCGGCGACTGTGTGCCAGCCGCATGAAGGAGAACCGCGGCCCGCACCCACGGGCTACTTGTTTGACGAACTGGTCGGCCATGCCGGCCCAGAATATGTAAACGACGCCTCCTGGTGTCGTGCTCCAGAGGAACCACGACCTGCGCTCCGCGGGCCGCTACGACGGGATAACCGGCAGGCTGCCTACCGGCCGTGTTGAAGGAAGTCATGAAACCTGAAGGTGCTGCGTTGGAAGACAGTGGCCCACTCTGCGCGGCACTTGCACCAGAGAAGACCGACCGACTTTAGCCGACTGTGCAGGAGGGGCGGCGTTGCTAGACGCCACCGTTTCAGAACCCACCCACCCCCTGCTCTGCTCGGCCAACCACTGGGGGTCAGGCTACACTTATATAGGATGATCCACCTGCCGTGTGGGCTGGGCCACGCACCACAGGGCCAGGCCGACCCCCATCCGAGTCGGACCGGCCGAACCGTGTCGGGCCGACCTGCCAGCCCATTGGGCTTGACTGGCCAGGCCCGTTTCACTTAAACTCGAATATCTTCTAGACCTCAGGTCCGATTGACGCGCCATCTGCAGAACTGTGATCCTCGTGATGAGACGTTCATTTTGGGATACTTTATGAGAGTTTTGGAAAACATTGAAAAACGACACGGTTTGGATCGAGCTTAATTACAACCCGGCCCCTCGAACGGAAAACCCAATAACTCTAAGACCGGGCATCCGTTTGATGCGCCCTCTATCACGTTGGGTTTTTTTATGAGATAGAACATCATGATACATCAACTATAGACTTTGTGATAGTTGATGTATCAAACCCTTTGCTCGAGGAGCGGACCCTCTCGGAATCGAGCATGCTGTGTATGGGAAACGTAGAGCTGGCTGCGACTACGACGACTACTGTACTGGGATCCTCCATGGGTTTGACATCAATGGATACTGTACTAGAATCCTCCATGGGTTCAACGTCGATGACTACGGTTCTTGTATCCTATGTGGGTTTGACAATATTGACCTCTGTACTTGTATCCTGTGTGCGTAGGACAGAGTAGATGGTATTGTATCATGTGTGGGTCCAACAACTTAGCTGTTCTTGTATCCTGTGTGGGTCCGACAGCTTAGATGAATCAGTGAATACATATTATTATCTCTACCGCTATATGAAAGATGTATACCTGTGTGAGTTGAGTCTTGACATTCAATCCTTATCATCAATGTGATTGACTTTACTTCCTGTGTGGACTGGCTTCTGTTTGGGCTCGAGAGTTGGAGCCGAAATGAGATTGATAACTAAGGTATAGGTATGGAACATACCTAAGTAGGTTTGTTTGACACATCATGGTTGTATACTTCTTCAATGGTTTATCTTTTGTGGATTTTTGGAGACCTTTGGGGGTCTCGGGGTCCCTACTAAGTATCATTATACTCACCCTTTCACAGGGTATGCCCGCACCTCGTTGTGTTGGATGCAGATGATGTACAACGTTGATGGAGGCTGAGAGAGAACTAGGACCAGACGGTACTCGGAGGTGGACCACATTGAGAGACGTTATACGGATCAGACGGATAGACATGGAGTGCTGAGGTGGACATATTTACCTACCCTTCAGGTATGATACACGACGGACATTCCAAGAGATTCCCTTTTTAGTTGTTGTCCCGTTTTTAGTTGTTATTACTTTTCGTTTTACTTGTACTTTACCGTTGGTCTTGTATTTTTTGGCCCCTTTAACTTTCAGCACTACTTTTTGTATATAGCATTCACTTAGTGTTTTGCTTCCAGCATACTCTATTTGTATGTGTGTTACTTCTATAAAGTCAATGCATACCCAGCATAGGGATTTTCGCCATTGGTGCGGGTCGCCATCCCCTGGCCTATGAATGCCAGGAATAGGGTTTTCACAGAATGGGCCTCGAGGACGAGTCATGGAAAATTAGTATCAGAGGAGTCAGTTCTACCGTAGAACTTAGGACTCTGATCATTATTTATTGTAATGAAATAGTGTTTAGTTTATTGAGTGTGGTTCAATGTCAAGGGAGACCAGTGTTGGTGCGATGACCAACATATCCGTACACCGGGACCCTGACCTCTGATTTCTGACTCAGTGCACGAAAAAACCGATTGCATATGTGTTTCCTTTGAAAACGTTTTCTTCATGATTACTTTGTGTTAGCTCACGAGGTATACTATTTTAACTGTGGTGTACATGTTTCTTTTATGGCCCCCTAAAGGCATCCAAATAGGGTTCCGAGTTACATACGAGATGTTAGCACAACAAGCGATGGAGCCTCAGTGCAAGGCCCCATCACTGTGGAGGAACCAGTGGTACAACAACCCGCTAGGCCATAGATACCACCAGCCCCAGCAGAAGAGAGTGCACACCGCCTGAGTGTGTTACACGAGTTCCAATGACAGATGTCACCCAGGTTCCATGGAGAGATGGGCCCACATGTAGCTGAGGATTGGATGGAGGCTGCCATAAGTGTTTTCAGATTTGTAGGTATACCAGCCGACCTTATGGTGATCCTTACCATGAGTCTCCTGCACGTAGTAGCAGGTAGATGGTGGAGCATGATGCTCAAGGTGCATGATGAGGTATCCATAATTTAGACATACTTCAAGAGTCTCTTCCACTCGATTTTAGTTCCACCCACCCTTCGTGCAGTGCAGATTCAATAGTTAATTCATCTGCAACAGGTCAGTGTGACAGTAGCTCAGTACTTAGCGCGGTTCACCGACCTCTCGCGCTACTCCGCGAATACGGTACGTGACACATTATTCATGGCCCGGACCTTTGAGTAGGGACTCAGGCATGATATTTGGGCTTTCATGATTCCCCCCAACATCCCGACCCAGGAGGGGCTTCTAGAGAGAGCCCTTCTAGTGGGGAGTTCACTCCCTGACCAGGCATCAGTGGTGAGACCTTCCATAGGACGACCCGTACTAGAGTCCTCTACAGCTGATAGTATACAGTTGACGCATAGGTCCAAGCAGACCAGGACATCAAGAGGGAGACCTCAAGATACATGTTTGGTTTTGCAGGGAACATGAAACAGAGCCATCCATACCTGGAGTAAGCAGTGCAATGCATGCGGCGGGTAGGGCCACATGGATCATGACTACCCAACCCGCCATGTAGAAAAGCATCAGACAATAGAGTGACCGCCAGGTAGAGGCAGAGGTTTGACTGTGGTGGTCCTCTGGGAACAGGCAGACATGTCAGATGAGCTGGACGAGTAGTGGGTGGTGGATGACGTTTCTAGGCACTACCACCACCACCACTAGGAGGTCCACCCCGACCTCCGGGAGTGGCATACAAAGGTCGGATCAACTCCAGGTAGTTGAGGCCTACGATCACGGAACACCTCAGATTATTAGAGGTACTATCTATTTCTACTACACCCTTCCTGCAGTACTTATAGACACATGTGAAAGTCATTCTTTTATTACCACTTCCCTTCTTCGGAACATGGAGATTCCGACGAAGCTGTTGGCTCGATCCTTACAGCTAAAGACTAATACGGTAGCAGAATCGACGATTACGCACTAGTGCTGGCAGTGTGATATTACTCTAGGAGTTTAGAGATTTGTCTGGGATCTTCTTGTAGCGATGTCGAGGCCTTACAATTTCATCTTAGGGTATGGACTGGTTTTCCACAGTTCATGCTCAGATTGACTATATTAGGCGAAAAGTGCGGCGTGTCTGCATGGATGGGACCAGGATCACCTTTACCAGAGAGAAGGGAGCCTTTACAGTGCAGGAGGGACTTATGCATAGGAGAGGGTAACTGATTACACATTAACTGGCAAGTCTCATCCTTGGAGCAGTTGTTGTGCGGAGTCTGTGTTTTCGTGTTGTGGTGGATCAGTACACGGATTTTTTCCCTAAGGACGTACCAGGACTACCTCCTCGCATACAGGTGGACTTCTACATTGACTTGTACCCTTTGGAAACACTAATATCTACTCCAGTATATCAAATGGACCCCGCCAAGATTTGTGAGTTGTGCGTACTATTGGAGGACTTGCAGGGAAAGGGATTTATCTGACCCAGTGTTTCACACTGGGTATCTCTGATTGTGTTCACCATGAAGGCGGATGGGAGCTTGTGACTGTGTGTCGACTACTGTCGCCTGAATCAGGTTACCGTGAAGAACAAGTACCCACTCTCAAGGATTGACAACCTCGTTGATCAGCTCAAGGGAGCAGAGTGGTTCTCGAAGATAGAGCTCAGGTCAAGCTCTCACCAGCTCAGAGTTCGAGACGAGGATGTGCAGAAGATGGCCTTCAGGTGTCGGTATGGCCACTATGAGTTCTTGGTTATGACCTTTGGTGTAACCAATGCTCTAGAAGTGTTCATGAGTCTCATGAACATGATCTTACAGCCTTAACAAGATTGTTTTGTCATTGTCTTTATCGACGACATACTGATTTACTTGACTACTGAGGAGGAGGACGCCTACCATTTTCAGGTAGTACTAGACACACTCCAAGAGCACCTGCTTTATGGTAATATCTCGAAGAGCTAGTTATAGATTTGAGAGGTTAACTTCATGGGGAACGCCATCTTGGAGGCTGGGTACCAGTGGATCCAGTGAAGATCGTGGCAGTACATGCTTTGGAGCCTCCTAGGAGTGAGACAGAGGCATGGAGTTTCCTGTGTTTTCCTGGATACTATCAGAGATTTATTCCAGACTTATCTAGAGTTGCATCACCACATTCAGCTTTGACGAAGAAGGGGAGACCCTTAGTGTGGTCAGAGAGATGCCAGAAGAGATTTCAAGAGCTTAAGTTGAGGTTGACCAGTGCGCCCATCCTGAGGCTACTAGAGGAGGGCGTTGGGTATGTAGATTTCTATGACACATCAGGAACCAGACATGGGTGTGACCTGATGCAGGAGTGAGCAGTGATCGCTTATGGTTCATGGTATTTGAGACAAAACGAGTAGAACTATGCTACCCATGACCTGGAGTTAGCAATAGTGGAATTTTCTTTGAAGATGTGGATGCACAATCTTATGGGTGAGCATTTTACAATCAACCCAGACCACCAGAGTCTCAGGTACATATTCTCCCAGAAGTACCTGAACCTGAGACAATGGCGATGGCTCGAGTTCTTCCAGGAATATGATTTCGAGATATTATATACTCCTGGGAAGGGGAACGTTGTAGCATATGCTCTCAGAAGGATATCGGGCATTCAACTACTAGGATAGGCGACAAATCTACTAGCCATGTTGCAGATATCCATTGTGGATAGAGATGGAGAAGCCTTTTTTCAGTCTCTCACAGTCACTCATCGACTTCTTCAGTGAGTCAGGGAGGCATAGTGAGGGGACGTTGACTATGAGACGCGATGTGCTTAGATATCCTCAGAAAAGGAACCTGATAGGGTTTTCTAAAGGTGGGGAACATGTCATCCTTTTCAGTGGATGTACCATGGTACCAGTTTCACAACTGGAGGTGGTGTTGAGTGAGTTTCACACATCCAATATAGCGGTATAACTATGAGTGGATAAAATGTATCAGGACCTCAGATGACAGCACTAGTGTCCGGGTATGAAGAAGGTTGTGGCAGAGTTTGTATCACGGTTCCTCACTTATCAGAAAGTGAAGGTTGAGAACCAGGCACCAGTAGGTTAGGTACAACCCTTAGAGGTTCTAGAGATGACATAGGATGGGATATCTATGGATTTTGTGACGGGGCTTCCATGTACATCCATAAGACACAACTCTATCTTGGTGATTTTCGATTTACTAACCATGTCGGCCCACTGCCCACCAATCAGAGATCATGGCTTAGTAGAGATCTTGGGACGCCACTACATTCAGGAGATCGTACGTCTTCATGGTGTGCCATCAACTATCATTTCCGATCGAGATGCTCGTTTCACTTCCCGGATATAGAAGGGGTTATAAGAGACTTTTGGGATGCAGCTTTAGTTGAGCACCACCTTCCAGGCTCAGATAGACGGTCAGATTGAAAGGACTATTCAGACACTCAAGGACATGATACATGCATTTTTCCTTGAATTTGGTTGTAGATGGGAGGATCACTTATCCTTGGCGGAGTTTGCGTACAAAAACAACTACCACTCCACCTTCGGGATGACACCATACGAGCCACTGTATGGACGACCTTGCAGATCACCTCTATGTTGGACTGACCCAGGGGAGTCAGAAAATGTAGGATCAGAGATGGTTCAGGCTACGACAAAAATGGTGTAGATCATCCAGGAGCATATAGAGACGGCACATGGCAGACAGAAGTCTTATGTCTATAGAAGACGAAGGCCACTGGAGTCTGAGGATGGCATCCACGTTTTCTTATAGGTCTCACCTCGACAAGGTATATTGAGATTTGGCGTAGGTGGAAAGTTATCTCCAAGCTTTATCGGGCCGTTCCATGTCCTCAGTAGAGTAGGCGAGGTGGAATACCACCTGGAACTTCCACCTCAGGTGCACCGGGTGCACGACGTCTTCCATGTATCTCAGTTGAGGAGTTACGTGCATGACCCATCCCATGTCATCAACCACATGGAGCTGGATATCAATGATGGGGTGAAATTCACAGAGGTCCCAGTGGAGATCATGGATTGACAGGAGTAGGTCCTACATGGATGGTCAATTACTCTAGTGCGCATTCGTAGGTAGCACATGAACCTCCAAGAGAGAACATGGGAGGAGGATGCTCAGATGTGTTCTTAGTACCCTCATTTGTTTCCCTGGTGTGTGTTGTATCTTAAATGGGACGTAAAGCCTTGAGTTGGGGGTAATTTAATTTTCTTAAAATTTCAATAAATTTTTTTCTTAATTTATTTGGAATTTTATGAGTCCATTGTTTCTAACCGCGCCTGATTCCAAGGCCCGGTATGCCCAAAATCAATTTCTGAAGATTTATTCAGGTACGATTAGTAATCATACGTCCATGTTTTTTATATTTTGAACCGATGCTCGGAATTGAAATCTGAGGACATCGATGAACTCGCAGCACCGGTATTCACCTAAGGGGACCTTTACAGAAGTTTCATTTTGAACAGGTTGAAAGTTAATTTTTAGGGCTTCTTGATAAATTAAATAAAATTTATGTGTTATATAAATTTCATAAAGGAGTTGGTTAAATCCACCAAAGGGAGGATGGAGGTGGGGACCATACCCCACATAAAATCCAATGGGAGGATAATGTGTGGTGGGGCCCACACTAGCACCTAACCCCCCTTTAACCCCTTAAACCTTTGGACTTCCCATTAATGTGCCAACTCACCCATGTTTTAATTTTATGTGACCTTTGAAATTCTTGCCAACCCATGGAAATTAATTAAGTAAATCAACATAATTAATGGTTTGTGTGTTTGAAATATTTTGAAAGGCATGAAAATATTATTATAATATTGGGAGCCTATTATTTCATTTTCCTTGGGAAAATGGCGGTTGAAAGGTTTTTAGAGAATTCACCCTCTCCATCGATGAACACGAGGAACTCGATCATCTCCCTCCACTTCTTCAACCGGGGTAAGAAAGAAGGCAACACCAAAAAGGATACTACCTACCTTCCTCTTTCTCTAACATTGATGGAACGACACCATTATCCGCAACACCGATTTCCTTGACAACTACAACACACCTTGAATTGAGGTAGGGATTTTTCTAGTTTAAATTGAATCATCATTCCTCTTTTTTATATGGTTCGACTTGGTCTTTTGTTACCACCTTACATAGAGGGAGTGAGCTGAACAAACACATCCCGATGACCCTCCGTTGATTTTCTCTTTAGTTGATGATGGTTGTAGTACTAGTAGGGTGTGGTGTGGTCGCACTACGCCGGAGGATGGAAGGGGTCTGCGGCCATGCGGGCCATGGAAGACGGATGAAGCGGCTGGCATGCACTAGCTGCATAAAGGAGAATCGCGGCCCACACCCACGACCCTCTTGTTGGATGAAATGGCCGACTATGAATGCTAGGTAGAAGACTGTGGTGCCTCTCAGCGCCGCACTGCGGAGGAATCGCGGCCTGCGGTCCATGGGGTACTTCAGTGGCCTAACCAGTCGGCCACCTGCCGACTGGGTTGAAGGAACCCACGACACCCGAAGGTGTCACGTGGGAGGACAGCGGCCCGCTGTGGGGGCCGCTCACGCTGGAGAAGACCGACCAGCTTCGGCCAGCCGGGGTGGGAGGGGTGGCACCGGTTGGCACCAACTTTCCATAAAATTGGTGGTCTGCGCCCCTCACCCCCCACTCTGATCGTCCAGCCATGGGCTGGGCCACCCTTGTGCGGGATGGGCCGCCTGCCACGCGGGTCGGGCCACCCTCACGCGGGTCGAGCCGCCCTCACATGGGCCGGGCCGCCCTCACGCTTTCTGGGCTACAAAGCCGGGCTGGGCCACACACCACTGGGCTGGGTCGACCCCAGTGCTGGGTCAGATCCGTCGAACCAGTTCTGCCCGACCCGCCAGCCCACTGGGCTTGACGGGCCGGGCCCATTTCGCTTAAATGCTAATATCTTCTAGACGGAGCGTCTGATCAATGTGCAGTCTGCGACACAAAGATCCTCATGATGTGATGGTAATTTTGTGATTCATTAAGTGAGTTTTGGACAAATTTGGAAAATGGCTGTGTTTGGAACGAGCGTAATTCCAACCGGGCCCCTGGAAGAGAAAAGCCAATAACACTCAGACCGGGCATCCGTTTGACGCACCATCAATAGCGTTGGGTTTCTATTGATGAGACAGAACTTCAAGATACATCAACTCTAGACTTTGTGATAGATGATGTATTGAACCCATTGCTCGAGGAGCAGACCCTCCTGGAATCGAGCATACTGTGTGCGGGAACCCTAGAGCTGGCTGCGACTGCGACGAATACTGTACTGGGATCCTTCGTGGGTTCGACAGCGATGACTACCATACTTGGATCTATTATGGGTTCGACAACGATGAGTAATATTTTTGTATAATTTTTGGGTCAGATAGTATTGACCTCTGTACTTGTATAATGTGTGGGTCCAATAGAGTAGCTGCTCTTTTATCCTGTGTGGGTTCGACAGCTCAGCTGGTCTTGTATCATTTTTTGCTCTGACAATTTAGATGAATCAGTGACTACATCTGATCATCTCTATCGCTATATGAATGATATATACCTATGTGAGCTGAGTCTTGACTTTCAATCATGATCATCTATGTGATTGAATTTACTTCTTGTGTGGACTGACTTGTGCTTGGGCTCAAGAGTTGGAGCCGAACATAGATTGATAACTTAGGTATATGTATGGGCATATACATAAGTAGGGTTGGTTGACACTTCGTGGTTGTATCATTCATCTGTGGTTTATCCTTCGTGTTTTCTGGGAGACCTTCGGGGGTATCAGGGTCCCTTTTATGTATCGTTATACACACCCCTTCACGGGCTATGCCTGCACCTCAATGTGTTGGATGAAAAATATAGACATCATTGACGGAGGCCTAGAGCAAGCTAGGACCGGACAGTACCCGGATGTGGACCGTATAGAGAGACGGTACACAGAGTGGACCGATAGATGTGGAGTTATGAGGTGGAAATTTGAACCTACCCTTCAGGTAGGATACTCGGCGGATGTTCCAGGAGCTTCCCTTTTTTGTTGTTATCCCTTTTTCAGTTGTAATTTCTTTCCATTGTACTTTTACTTTACCGTTGAGCTTGTATTTCTGAACTGTTTTACTTTAAACGCTACTTTTGTATACATTATTCACTTAGTTCTTCCTTCCAACTTACTCTATTTGTGTTTGTGTTACTTCTATAAAGGCAATTCATTCCCAGATTATGGATTTACAACTTTGGTGCTGGTCGCCTGCCCCTGGCCTATGGATGGCGGGCTTGGGGTAGTCACGACACAGGCCCCGAGAACCGGTCGTGACAAATATGTATAATATTACCTTAGTAATTGTAATTAATTTTAATTACATTCACTATTATTTTTTTGTAAAAAACGTATTATAAATAATTTGAAACTATAAATTATTCATATTAAAACTATGGAACACATTTTTCCAATTCAATTTATAGAAGGGGAAAAAATTAATTTAAATTTAATCTAATAGATGGGATGACAATGTGGGTTTTAAGGTAAAAATGTCCCAATTTTTTAAATGTTTTTATAGTCAATTTAAAAGATAATTTGATCCCAATGATAAATATTGTATTAATTTATAAAAATATTTTCAAATTAAAAAATAATACAAAAAATATATAAATTATCTTTATAAAAACAATTGATGAAAAAGCAGTTTGTAACTCACATTCAATATGTTATACTATTCATTAAAAAATGAAATGTTTTATAAAAATATAAAACTTCACCATAACATAATTATTATATTTCAATGTCAAACATAAATTTTACATTGTCATAAAAAATAAATTAAAGTGTCAGAATTTATATTTAAAATGGGTTCTCCATTAAAATATGGAAAATTTGGCATTCATAAAATATAGGTCTTTATGTGTAAAATAGGGTTTTATTCGGACCATATGCATATCAAACATAATGGATGAATATCAAAAATATATGATTGAATATATAGAATATAAATTTCATTAAAATAAATTACTAATTTTTTTAAATTATTCTCAAAAAGTCATTTGGAAGCATGAAAATAATAATATTTTAATAATTGATTGTTATTTTGGGAAACTCATTATTGTGTGCAACACAAGCTATTAAGGACGGTTGCCCTTGTGTGTAACATTAGCTATTGAAGATGGTCGTTATTGCATGTAATGAAAACTATGTTGGGGTTGTGATCATTAAATGATATATTGTTTATTTAATTTATTAAAAATACTAAATATATATTAGAGTCTTAGGATATTATATTCCCTCACATGCTTGGTGATTCATGTCATAAATGAAATCTAATTATAATTTGTACTTTATAATTTTGGGGTGTAACAAAATTAAATTTTGGCACATAAAGAAATTTTGTCAAGACATTTGAAGTAAACATAACTGATTATGTAGTCATTTAAAACAATATAATATGTGAAATAAAATTAATGATAAGTTTTGAATAATTTATTAATTAAGTTAATAAAAAAATAAGTTTATTATTCTGGTATATAAAGACACATGTGACAAATCAAACACAAGGTAATTGATTTTTTCTCAATTTATATTCCATGGATAATTATTTATTTTTATTAAAAAATTAAATTTTATATGATTTATTTACATTCCTTTTACAATTTATATCATGAACATTCATATTTTCATGATATTATAATTTTCAGTTAGTTTTATTTCTTTTCAGATATTATGATTGAAATTTGTTCTATGTGTTATGATAGACTCTAAAATGTATAAAGATTATTTTTCATAATTATGTTTTTATGATCATTTAATGATATTTAAATTCATCAACATACAATACCCTTTTTGATAATTATCATACACAAGGAGTTATTTATAAATACATATAATTTATTCAATAAATATATTTGATAAATAGGAACATTGGTTAATAATTAAATTGAATATTTAATATACGAGGAATGCTTTGGACAACTATTACTTGGGTTGGGCCTAATTGAAGAAAGTCCCTTAATGAATCACTTGTCTTATGAGATGAATGTAATTTTTGAGATCCCCCCTCGTGTTTGTTTCCAATCCAAATAGACTAGAATGATATGGGTTGGGGACTGGTAATATAAAACCCTAAATGCATCAGTAGTCTTATAAGTAGAATCATTTGGCCAAATTAGATGTGTTTCTTCCTGATATGGTAAAATGTGTTCTATAAGTTATTTATAATAAATGTTTTACATATCGTGGAATAATGGTGTCTAATAATGAAGAATTTACCATATTGAAAATCAGTAAACATTTATCCATAAGATTTTTCATTGACATATATATATATGCATTTTTTTTCTCAGTTTCGTTCTTAAATGGAATGAGTTTTCTGATTCATACCATTAAATATAGATTATCGATCATATGGTTGTCTAAATGGTGATAAAAGTCATTTATTTTCATTTCCATAATGATTTATTCATTATCTCATCAGTTTTACTTACAATTACTGAGCATTTTAACTTACCCCTATTTTGTTTCCTTTTCATGGGGTATGAAGAAGTAAAAATTTAAATATGCTTTCAAGGATGAAATTAATTTCATATTATTTTGAACAATGATTAATTTTATATTTTCATCTATAATATTTGTATAATTGTATGTTATATTGTTTTCCAAACCTGATAAACTAATTGTTCCTTTATGTTTTGATTCCTTGTAATCATGCCAATGTAATACCAAAATTCACCGGCTCATGGTTTATTAGGGTCAGGGCATTATAAGGAATATAAGAAATAATTTCTCACAAAATTAATTATGTTATAAATATCATATATATATATATATTATATGAATCATCATATCACACCATTAGTGATGTTAATAGAATATAATGACATCGGTTCATGAGGTGGTTGTTATCCGTCCACACGAAAGACAATTTCGACATTCTTTTTTATTAAAGTATATATAGATGTCGGAAGTGAGACTAAAATATAAAAAATATTAATATATTATATACAATTAATTTATTGTATCATATTGTTTTAAATTGATCTGGGGTAAATTTAGGAATGACTGCTTTTAAAATTCTCATTGAAAATATTACCACTTCTTTTGGTGTCTTCCTTAGGTTTGCACGACAATCCTTGCTTGAATGAATTTCCGATGAAACTAAGGTTTCTGGGATGAGAGTCAAGGATTTTGAAATTTATTTCGGTAGGTTTTTTATGATCCAAAAGTTTAATATTATGTAGTGTGGGGAAGATAAGGGTGGCCACTTATAATTGAGGTGAGTGATACACTTGTATGTTTCTAGAAGAAATAAATGGAAACACATTTTAACATGAAAAAAGCGTCTAAAATAAATTATTCCAAACCCTTACACATCCAAGGATGCATATATGGTAATAAAATTTAAATTGCAAATTTTCATAGGTTATTTTTACAATTAATATTTTATTTTTACCCCTAGTAAAATAATTTTTTCTTTAAACACGACAATTAATTTTTACAATTTCCCCTATTAATTTTGGTGAAAAATTATATCGACCTCAATAGATAATATTAATTAGTCTAATTCTGATTAAAGAATCCATTTTTCAAAGATCAATATATATAAGTGAAAAATACAATTTCTTAATCAATCATGTAGAAGCAATGAGAAAGTGGAATTTCAAATAGAAATATTTCAAAAGTTAAAAAAGATTTAATATTAATATTCAACATGAAAATTTTCCATTTACCTAATATTGAATTATATATATTCTAATGAAATAATTTTTTCAATGAAACAAATTTAATATATAATATCACATTATAATTATTTGTAATGAATATGTAGTTTTTAATAAAAATGTGGTATTTTCATTAATCATCTTTAATTTATAAATTTATGAAAATTATAAAAAATTCTCCCTATGATAATTTTGATGAGTGAATTTCAAAAAATAATTTTTTTTTCAAACAGATTTTCTTAATTGATCAATAATTAGTTTTAAAATAAGTTGAGAAATGTTAAAAAAAAAGCTATTTAGAAAAAAAAAATTCAATTTGTAGATATTAATTTATTCTTATATATTATCATGAAAAAAATTAGATGAATGTTAAACATTTTATTGAATATATTATAAATTCATTTAATTAATATCAATAATGATTTTTTTTCTGATTGGTTTAGGTAATTTTTTTTGAATACTAAAATATATTTAGAAATAAAATATTTAAATTAGCTTGAAATAATTTTTATTTTCATTTCCAATTAATATTAGTCGAAATAAATTATTTAGTATACATTTTTAAACCAAATATTTTCTTAATCATGTTAATCTTATTTATATCTTCCACTCAGAAAACTATCTGATGTCTATAGTATTAAATTACAATATTTCAACAGTATTCCACATTTTCGTTAAACTGTTGTTTCATGTTACACTAGGTAAAATCAGTGTTGTGTGCAATGATAAATATTTCTATGATTAAAAATATTTGAAAATGAATACATTTCATAAAATTTCAACATATAGAAAGGGGATATGACTTACCTTTCTATCATTGTGAATTTTAAGATAGTGTGAATTTTTGTATTTTTAACACAAACTACTTAATATATATATATATATATATATATATATATATGTTTGGGTGTACTCGAGAGAATTTGCCTCTCAATGAAAATTGTGATTAAGATTGAATCGCATTGAGAATCAAACATGATTTTTTTAATTCCATAAGTTTTCTTCATCATTCATTCAAAGAATATTAAGATCTCAGTGAGATCATGAATCAATGGTTCAAAGAAGAAGAGGTATGTGAATTCAGAAGCTAGATCATTTTACCTTCATTGATTGAAAATTCACATAATGGATATTTAATAAAAATAGCATAGAATATGTCTTGACAAATGGTACGATCATATTCAAGAGACAGGATCAATATATGTTTTCCATTTCTACTCGCATCCCAATATGGGAAGGTATCACCTTTATTTTAAAAGCATGATCTGATTGATTAATTTACAAGTATTTATGTTTTCTTGAATGGAAAGGCATCACCCTATCTAGGGGTTTCATTCATTTTATTTGTATATCTAAAAAATTAATAATATATCATGGGGAATTGGATCAATAAACATGAAATAATGAATCATCATAATTCATGAATAATTTGAAAATATTATTCCAATGGAATTAAAGGAAACTATGACAGAACTGTGGGTTATGATCATTAACTTGAATTGGGATTTATGGAACCCGGTGATTTTGTTAGACATTTATTCTTCAGTTTTTTTAGATGATGATGGATAGCTCCACTTGGTCAGAAAAATTTAGGTTCTATGATAGGTTCATAGTTTTGGAGGATTTCATTTCTACCATAACAGAGACAATGGTACACTCTACTCCCCGGGAAAAGGTACATGTAAAAATTAGATTGGTAAGGCTTCTTTGTTTCTCAATTGGTCGAAATAGAATACATTATAAGCATAACTATCAATACATTGTTTCTAATTTATATACCAATTGAAGGGTAACAATTATGACCAATGTATTTAAAGAAATAAGGTGTCGGAAAGTGATTCTACTAGAATAGGTTTTTATATGTCTTGTTTGTGGGTAATTGAGATGACTATATAGAGCATACACACATGACAAGGATGATCAAGGCTCTTGATAAGGGGAAAGAATCTACTGGTAATGAAAAGGATCATGAGGTAGGTATAAAAACATCTTCGGTTGAAAATATTGATAAAGGCACTAAAAATATAAATTTTACTTCCTCCCTATATACGAATAAGATATATTGGGATTACTTTACAGCTGATAGAATAAAAAATCACAACCAAAAAATATTGCTGAATATAATGATATCTTATACAAACAGTCTTCATTTTTGGCTATTATAAAAGGAAAATTAGATCTTGAATAGAGGGAGGAAAATTAATTATCAATTGAAAAATGTAAATGAATATAATCATGTAGTGGTTCCCTCAACTAAGACCTCCATGTTGATCCTATTAGGAATTTCTGGTCCTCAAAACAAATCCTGTATATAATTTTTATTTTTTCAGTCGTTGGATTCTAATGGGGAGAACATCGTTTTAGATGAAGAGGGATTCCAACAAGCCACACATATGAAATACAAATCACATGATTATACATCTAATTTGGGGGAATAATCTCTTAATAAATTCTCTAGACACAGAGTATTGTAGGCCCATATTTATCCATATATAAATTTTGAGCCTACATAACAAATTTCACCTTCAAAAACAAGATATAATGATGTATAGAATGAGGGATGTTCATACCCCCACTAAATTCATGTAATCATCAAAATCCACTTATTATCACTTTGGTAAGGTCTTATCAATATAACAATAGTTGGTATGGGTTAAAAAATTTATATTATAAACACTTTTGAGGAACTATGAATATAAATGGATACCACATGGCCTTAAAGAAGATGTTTTTGATTGTCTTAACTCATATATTGAGTTAATTTTTTCATAAAATGAACTTTATGTCAATAGTTACAAATATTATCATATTGAATAGAAAATTCTACCTATTAACATTGATGAGGTGCTTAAATATTTTCCAAAGAAGGGATTTCTATATTTATCATGGAAATTTATGATCATCTTTTTTCTAAATGGCACTTTTTCCTTCTCATCAGAAGAGGATAATGATCCTCCTCAGAAATCTGTCACATGGAATAGAGGTAGTTATCTACGAGTCAGAGGCTACTTATCATAAAATAAGTGGTCCATATGGAAGCCCAAGAAAATATTTCCATCATTTGGTCTTTTCATGAGGGCATGTTATGCATTGTTTGACACCAACATTGCATTTTTCTCATTATTCTATTTTCTTTTAATAAATTTATACGAGAAGGAACATTTGGTCATGATAATATTTACTATTAATTTATATTCATTTATGTTAATTTACACATTAATAATGTATATATAATTATAATATATATATATATATATAATATTATAATAATATAAATCACAATATTATTATATAATAACAACTGATAACAAGTAAGTGTGCCTATTTAATTTATAACATAAAAAACATTGTTTAATATATGAAATTATTAAAAATTATATTTTAATTTATATCAACACATAAAAATTATCTCATATATAAATATAATATAATAACAAATATTTTAGTATATAATAACATATATATTAATTTAGATTCTAATATATAATGTATATGTTAATTTATATATGAATTTATAATAAATATTTTTTTATATTCTTTTTATTTTCACACAAACACACTAGCATATATATATATATTAAATATATTTATATATATAAATAAATTTAAATGTACACACACATTGAAATACCTTAATACACCTATATAAATAATATATACATATATCTATGAGTGTGTGTTTGTGTGGGTAAGAATTAGTTTGTATTTATATTTATAAATTAATGAGTATAATTATACTAATTTAAATATAAATCTATGTTTCCTCACAAATCCATGGTCACACACACTAACACATAAATTAATATATGAAAATATTAATAATTAAATATATGAGTAACATATATATGTATTATGCATGTATGTTATTTTTATTATTATAATAAAATTTTATTTTATATTTGACAAACACACACCTACATGTGTACATATATTTATATTGAGAGAAAAAACAAGAAACCAATATAAATCTAATAGTATTATAAAATAATAAGAATAATTTATATACATATATGTCAAGAATTATTGATTATTATTTAAAATATAATTAATATTTATTCATAATAACTAAAAAATAAAAGATAATTAATATTAAATAATATAATATATGTATCATTATTGAAATTCATATATACCAGTTATAAACTTGTAATATTTTTTTTATGTTAATTAGATTTTATTTTAATATATGTGTGTTTGTTAACCAATAAATATTTAATTTTTTATTTCTAAATATATATGTCATAATGTGTAAATATATATAGTATAATATTTTATCATGCAGGAACTCAAATTTTATAGGGTAGTTCAATCATGGTATCTTTCCAAGCGGGTTCATTAGATCAATTCCACAGTGTCAAAGACAATATTTGTTCGGTGGGATTTCTACTTCCACTTGAGTTGGTGGTGATGAGATTTGTGATGCTAACATCAACGAGTGGTGAGGGGTTTTTCCTATATATTCTTTAGAGAGTATTGGTTATGTTCATAAGAAATAGGTTAGGGGTGGGTTATTTTACCATCCATTATTATTAAAAACTATTCATATTCTTAAAAAATGTGGTCGAGGGGTGGCAATTTTAAAAATCTTTACTAAAAATTTATCCATATTTTTTTGTAAAATGTGGGGTTTTTAGGTATTAATTATTAATTATTAATAAAAATATATGTACAATATATGTCACTAGATTTTCCACATTTCCTATATAATATGTGTGTGGTGGGGCATATGGAAGGGAAGAACTCTATATATAATTTACTAATAGTAATTAAAAAATTATCCATGTTTATGTAAAATTTTTTGTAATTGGGGTATCAATTACAAATGATTCCTAAAAATGAATATAATCTCTGTGTTTCTATATATTCTTTATTTAAATAAATTTAATAACATGACTAATTAGTTTGGTTTTTAAAGGTGGATAAATACAATAGATAATTAAAAATAAAAATTTACATCATTTATAAATGTTAATAGTTTGTGACTTTAGTTAAGGTATATAATTACTGATGTTTATAAATGCTATTAAATTACGATCCCTATATGTCTGAGAACATCTCAAAAACATGGGTAATGAAATTAGTAGGTAGTGAGGGTTGGTCCTAAGCATGACTGGGAGAGTTCAATATGTTCATAAGTGTGGAAGGTTAGATATGTGGGTCCCAGGATATGTGTTTCTTGTGTTAGGGCCACCATATGTGAAACATTTCAGAAATATTTTACAACACATCATTAATATATTTCCCATATTTATGAAAAATTTGTGTAATTAGGATATCTATTATCCGTATTTCTATAAAATGTTGGTAAAATTTGTGACATTATATTTATAAAATATAACATGTTTTGTTATTCTGTGGTTAGGCAGATGATATTGAAATAATTACATAAATATTTTAGTATTTGTTTTATTAAATAAATTACCCTTGTTCTGGTGACTCTATGTAATTAGGTTATCAATTACCTATGTTTTATGAAAAACATGTGTATGAAAATGTATTTTAATATTTAAAATATTTAACAATATTTATGAAAGAAACTAATTTGACTTTTTTTTAAAATAAAATAATTATAATTGTTTATAAACAAAAATAATTAAATTTTTTTATAAATGACACTAAATATTTACTGTTATTAAAATGAATAATTAGAAATTTTCGTAATTTTTCTGAATTGACTGAAATTATTTTTAGGAAACATACCAAAAAACATATCTAATTACATTACCATAGTTTTAAATTAATTAAAATACAGAATTAAAATGAATCATATGTATTTTTTTCTATAGTCTCACCCATTCCATTTGATGTATGTCCACATGAAATAAATTTTAGTATTGTGACATCTAATGGATTTATAAAGTCTTTTGTTAATATTATTGAAATATTTTTTATTTTTTATGTGATCTATGTACATTATATACTATTTTCTTATTTTTCAAGACAATAACCAAAAACAATTCATACAATTACTGTAGTGTGTTTCAATCAATAATGTTAAGTATATGGTATGAAATATATTGTTCAATATTATTCTACTCATATATTTTTTGAAAAAAACAATACTTCCTACAAAAAAAATCTAATATTTTTCACTAAAAGTCAGTAGACAATTGGGTCACATCTTCATGAACACAAATGGAATTCCATTATTGAAGTACCAAAAAATATTCTAGATCTAAAAATTATATTTAAGACTATTACAGTGACTATAAGTGAAAATTATCGACTTATTATGTAATTATTTAAGAGAAATAATACAATAGATTGTAGGAAAAAAATTCTTCCCATTTATATAATTAAAATTTGATTAACATAATGAATGACCATGGGATAAATCAAACGAGGTAATGAGTTTAATTTCCATATATATTATTAAATAAATCAAAATTTTTAGATGAAATATTCCAATGTATTTTTTACACTTAAAAAGAATTATTAATCCTTTTACCATTGAATAAAATGTACAATTTTCCTCCCCAAAAAACTTAATATCCTCATTAATTAAAACTAAAAGGACATTTAATGGTCCTGAGTATTTTTAAATTATTGTTATAGTAAATATAATGACTCTAGAAATTAAATTCAAAACTATTTGATCATTAATAATTTCTATTAATGTAATGGAAATCATTAATATTTTTTTTATAAATTCAATTATTTTCTTAATATTTTCTTCCAATCTCATATATCTCACACAAATCCATATTTATTATCCCTATAGTAGTTTTAAAACAAATTTTTAATTCTTTCCCATCTCAATGGTATTTATGTGGTATCTCTATAGGAAATATTAAATAATTATAAAACAACCATGTCTTTATGTGCACATCACATTGGGACTATAAATTGTAGCTCTACATGCACATAAGGCCTCATGTAATTTTAAATATTTCAATTTGCTTGATCTATACAAGGTTTTATGAAGACATTATTTTCATAATCTATTAGAAATTTTTTCATTCCAAATAAACTATGGATAATAAGTTGTTCTAATTATATGAATAGAAGCATTTTTTTTCAATCTAAACAATAATATAAATTTATTAACATGGCTTTTAGTGTCAATCATAAATATATAAGATCTCCACATATATAGAGAATGATCTTATTAATGAATTTGATTACACTATTGGATTTTATTATTATGGGAAACTAGATCTGTCAAAATTAAAAAAAATTAATAAAATTAAAAAATTAACCCATTCCCATGAGAATATGGATATGGTCCAATAAATTCCATGAAACAAACATCAAAAAATCATTATACAAAATTCTAGTTGGTTTCATCTTTTGTTTCATTCTTGAATTTCATATCCATTTTCACTTGTTAAAACCAATTTCCAACCCCCGAGAATCCTTAAAAAGGATTAGGACAATAGAATCCATCTTGTATGAAATTTTAATTTTTCCTATCTTCACCATGGTGTACTTCATCTATTGAAGAGTGTCAAAATGTTTAAAATGAATAAAATTCCATTATTAGTAAAAATAATCATTCAAATACCATCGTTACAAAATTTGATAAAAATGGGTCATCTAAAATGAAATCTGTGAGATGATGGGGTGGTTCCTTAGTGGTAAACCTCACAATCCTACATCCGAATGATACAATTTAAAATGGGAAGTGGTGAATTTTGAAATATTGTAACATATATTTTAGTTGTTAATGAGGAAATAAATATAGCATCATAACTATTCACCCAATTTGGACATAAGATACACATATCGGGGCCTTCGTTCCATTTATAATTTTTTACACTATATTCCTTTTTTCTATAGGGACTTTATTCTATATTTGTAATTTTGGACATGAGATTTTTATCCACAGGGCCTCATAAACATGATGCAGTCAGGCTAGACCACATAAGAGTATTTTTTAGAAGATGTATAAATGAATTTATTAACCTACATTGTATATTTAATTAGATTGGTAATGAAATAGGGCCTATAAATTAACACTGTGGTAGGAATCATGGAACTATTTTTGAGAAATATATATTTGAATACACATACGAGTTCGGGAGCTATGATCCATCATTGAATTAAAAGATAGGGAGGGGTAGTCCATGTGTTGTTGGTTCTTTGAGACATAAGGTAATGTGTTGGTCCTTGTTACTCTAGGAACATGGGGCAAGTATGTCCCCTGTTCCTCTATAACTATAGGTCATGTAAGGATTTATTATAAATATTATTTAAAAGGGTAATATCAGAAATTAAATAAAAACTTGGAAATTAATTCTATTCGATTAAAAATTAATTGTTTATATTGGATAATTATTTATACTATTCAACGTGTGATCATTTTTATTAAATATAGCCATTAAGGAGTTCACCAAATTGAAATACCATGATGATGAAACTATTGACATATTGAGCCAATTTTATACAATGGAAGAAGTGTTATCCTCACATGAGTGATAGTTAGGGGTGATGTATAACCTAGACATGTTCTCTTCAACTATATTCTTAGCAGCCTATTTCTGGAAAAATAAAAAATAAAACACATTCAATATAAAGATAAATATATTGAGTGTTAATTTAGCTACTTTTCAAGATATAATTTATTTATATGACACATGGTCAGTGAAAATTATTTCTTTAATCCAAATATAATATTTTCTAAACATTTCAGGCACAAAAAACATCAAACAATTCATTCTTAGTTGTGATGTCATTTATTATGGAATTATCTAAAAATTAAATATCATAAAATACAACATGTAATATATTCTCTTTTAATTTCCCTAAAAAACCACCTAAAGTAAGATCACTAGAATCATACATGATTTGAAATGGACAATTATAATTTTGGAAATTATTATTAGTGAACTGATATGTTTTACATTGAGAGTATTGAATGATTATATTAACGTCTCGTTAATGAAAAACTATGTATCCCTAACTAGAATTGATAATAACACCATGTTACCATTGATACATCATTAACAAACCCTGGTAAAAAGCATCATTCCCTAAAAAATATAAAAACATCAAAAATTTCTAGAGCAGTGGAATTTTAATGACTTCAACCATAGAATTATAAACTTATATTCCCCTTTGAGACATGTTATGTAAAATACCAATCCACTAAATGAAAATAAATTATCTTTCTTAATATAAAACCATGTTATCATCATAAATATTTAGTAACAAAAATAATATATTTTAATACACACACACAAATTTAATGTATTCCCAACCATGGATAAATCACTCAAAAACACCTAAATTATCATCTCAATCAAATCATAAAATATGGAAATTGTGAATAATTAGACAACATTAAGATCACCATACAATATAATTAGAATTCACCAGAAAGAAAATGTCTTATAATGTGATATTAATTTTTTCATTTGAAGATATATAGGGTGTTACGAATAATATTTTTACCAAAATATCAATCATGAAAGTGGGAAAACTCATTTCATGATAACATATTATGAATTTTATATAGGAATGGCATGGGAATGTGGTCCTTTGTAGTGAAACAATTAATATATAGTAGAAAATATTTACACACCATTAGGTAATAATGAAAATAATATTTTCTTATTTATTTTCATGTGTAACCACATTGAATCCTAATTATGTAAAACCTAAATGGGGTTGAACCAAGGACTAATAAATATAGGGTAAATTATATCTACATCTAAAACCATGATAACTTCCTCTCTAAAAACCACATTAATATTTGGATTATGTAACCTTTAACCCATCATTTCTAGATTAGTGACCAGGTTTCATATGAATTTAATGCATATAAATGTTATAATTATGCCATTAATCGTAGAAATGGTCTATTATATATTAGTTTAATGTATTTTTTAAACATTTAATAATTATATTTTTGACTTATGTCTATTTCAGAAGAGATTATAAAGGGACAGGTGAAATTATCACCCCATGAATGAATATTCAATGTGAGATTAAAGAGGTTTAAGGACTAGTAGAGTTGTTTCTTACATATAATGTAAAATTATTGGTCTACGACTTCCATGCTATTCAATATATCTCTTAAGGATAGTATTAAATCAGAAAAAAAGTATTCCCTATTTTAAAAATTGAATGGGTCCTTGTTGTGAAAATCATGATCTGGGATTAGATTATTTTTTAAGACATTTTTTAAGTGTTCAAGAAAATCTCCCTCCTATATATCTATGAACCCCCCACCTTTAATTGAAATTAATAACACACACACACATACATATATATGGGAAAATGATTACTCATACACAAATCAAGGATTCTTAAAAATGATTCCCATTCATTTTAATTTATCGGATTTATACAAACATAAGATCCATTAAATTTTGGATTAAATTCATTTAGATGACCATAATAATCATTCATATGTGGTTAAAGGATGTCCCAGGTGCATCTAAGAATCATTCAATGACTGTAGGAAGAAATGCGAGAAGGAAGCCTGAGATGCATAGTTTGTCTGAAACCTTGTGACACATTGTTTATGATTGTGCAAGTGTTGTAGGTTTTGGGACAATGTTTTATTTCTTGTTTTATGCAGAGATAGTCAAATTTTGAGGAAAACTATGTGGTGTTTCCATTATAGGAGTGAATGGTTCAATGTTGTTTCATTATTTTTTCAAACATGGTGTACAGTAGATGAGGATGAAATTAAAATTCTATCGCCTCATTAATGATATCATAATAATTTACTTATTTCCCCATCCTCTCTAGCGATTTATTTCACTCCATCCATGTGTGGAGAACCTCCTTCCATCTCCCTGGGGATTTAACATATGTCATTCATATAGCACTAAAATACTCTTCTGTCAGAAGATACAAAACCAAATTGGTAATCTTTACCTTCCACAACCATCTATTTCATGTTTCCTATTTTTTCTACTTCACTATATATGTTTAACCAATTTTCCCCTATTTTTGGGGAATTTGAAAAATCCATTAATTTTTTTTTGTTTTAGATTGAATTAATGATTAATAATGCATGAGTGGAGCACTACTACATTAAGGTAGGGGTTTTATTATAATTCTCATCAATTTTCTATCATTGTTTTGTCCCGCCATTGGGTTACATGCTAGAATCTTCGAGTAAGGTCTATTTATTGTTAAATAAAATATTTTATGTAGTTTTCCATGCCATCTGTGACTTTAGCTTATAGATAACCCCATTAAATGGTCTTTCACCTCATCTTTTTCCTCCATATTGGGTGTTCCTGCCATTAATTGGATGTTTTACCACAACTTATGAGTTAAATATCATATGAGAGTTTTATTTAATTAAAATCATTAAAAAATAATTTGAATTGAGTTATATGGTTATCCATGAGTGTAACCCTTGAGATTTATTACACACATCCTATTTAAAATTTATATTCTTCATGAATCACTTGATTGTGCCATGAATTGTTCGTATGTCTATTGTTATAGTTGTATCATTAATTTTTATATAAATATTTGTATGTTCATATGATTCATTCCATATTCCCTTAAAATTTGTTTTTTGTAAATAAACTACTATCATGAATAATATTTTATTCTTGGGAAAGAATGTTAGATAATTATATGTTGTTAAAGTTTATTGTGTGTGATTATATATATGTTATTCCTTGTTTCATATGGCTCATTCCATGATTTTTTTATTTAATGCATTGTATCATGTGACACTCCGGTTCTATAATGGTTGGATTAAATTGTAATGTTTGTTGTCTTGGATGAATGTGAAATTGATATGGATACGTGATGTCATGTCATTATACATATATATGATCTTCCTTATGATATTTTCCATGTTTGATATTGATAAAGTTTTATGGGACAGCATTGAACATGGGTCTCGATGATGTATTTTGTTGATGGACTCGCTATGCTTGGTTGGAAAATTTAGATGCACTGGGAGCGATACTTTGTATTCTAAGTATGAGCTAACCATAAATATTTAGATAAACTCATGAGTGATAGTAGATCCCTAGGGTAGAAATTAAAGAGGGATCCACAGGCAAGACGGTTATGCCATGCCATGGGAGACACCTAATCCCCTTTGTACATGGTATGGAGTCAAAGTCACAATGTCTTGAGTGATATAAGGGATCCTGTATTAGTTTCCATGGATTGACTTGATGACATTTGTTATATTGGATGTTTGATAAAAAACAATGGGATTTATATTTCAGATCACATTATATGATCTCATAATCTAAAATGATAATTGATTGTTTTTTATTGTATTTTATAATATGCGATGAATATTTGAAAATATAATTATTTTGATTACTTTTTTATAGAATATACATAAGAACCCGAGGAAATGAAAAAGATTGGATGTTTGAATTCTTCGATTTCCTTATTTTCTTTTACCCTTTTATACATATTATTCCCTAAATAGGTACCTCCTCCAGACATTCAACAAAGGCCAAAGCACATAGAGGAGGATGGGTGGCCATTCAGGAATCCTGATCAACGTTTACTTGTGACATTGATTTATTTATTTCATATATTATATATATCATAATGACCATTTTCTAATTTCATGAAATGAATTGGACTAGACATTGTGGGTTCTAGAATGATGTGTTTTATATTTCACACCATGCTCAGGTTTCATTTGAAACCTGAGTAGACCGTATGATCACATTTATGGATAGTGGAATGTGTGATGCTTTTTATTCTTGATTTACTTAATTCTTGGGATGATGTTTTTGGGTAGAATACATCGCCTATGCTCAATATGTTGTCTATACTTTTTTGGAATTTTTTACTATTTATGTAAATATGGAATTACATTCATTGTATCCCCTATATCATTGGGAACCCAATTCTTCAATAGAATCAAGAAAATTGAAATAATCTTTTCTACCCATTTATTTAATTGTTTTTCACCACATAGTTTTGTATTCATCATGGATTACTTCCATTATATTCCACTGATTCCTTTTTATTTTTATTTTTTCAAAATTTATTATTTATTTTTTACCATAATTCATACCATTATCTATAAAACAATTGTCTCCCCACCAATACCCCAGACCCTCACTGCTTATCAGAAGCCTCTACGGTAAGATAGATTCTCTTGATGATTTATAGCCCACCGACTTGTGGCACAATTAAGTAGCACTCTAGGCTATATTATATAATGTGATATGAGTGAACATTTTTTCCTTTTTTTATATTTTTTTATTTAGAAATTAGACTATGACAATAGAGTTTATAATTTACGCAAAGCGAGATCAATAATAACCCTTGTATAGTGGAAAACCATATTACCTAGTATGGGAAATTGAAGTTATTTGTTAATACATTTACGGTTGATATGACTTCACCATTTGTAGGAAAACATTTTTTGATGCTAATGATATTAGTATTATATAATTGATGATTTATTCGATTACATCTCAATGAAATGAGGATAATTCATAGAATGCATCATACTGGGAACCATACAAATTAATTTTCCTGCACATTTCCTTGCCATATAAATATTTTAATTAATTTCATGCATCACATGTGATTTCTGTTATTCCATGATTTTATTTTCTATTGATCTTGTTTTTATAAATATAGTGTTCTATATTTATAAGTATGTAAATTTTCTAATTTAACATGAAAGAGTGTGTTTTTAATTTTATTATCTGGACATCCATTTTCAATTTACATGGTATATGGGACCATATAAATTGGAATGTTGGTACACATAATTGAATCTTTAGAAAAAATTCGAAAATTTTATTTAAATAGATTTAATACCACATTTTCTAAATGAAATAGACACCCTATGTGAGAAATGTTCGACTTTACCGTTGACATTCCCTTGAAAATTGGATACAAATTGTGTCACATTTGATCCTTCTAAGGTCTTATCCTTCTACCCAGGTTTGGATCATGGAGAAGATAGTTAGTTATGTAGTTCTTATAGGTAGTATATTTCATAGTCCTTTTTTATAACATTAATTTTCCATTTTAAATATCAGTTATAAATACTATATGAGAAGTGTGATTTGAAATTTCATATTTGTACTATCATGGGATCCTCATAATGTATGCATAGAGAGTGGTGAAGATCATACTATGGATGTGGTAGAAAATTATGAACCTATTTTACCAATTGTAGGGCCACAGAAGTCACATAATACTAATCCTCTTCTCTCCATCGATGCCTAGTTTTAGGAAAAATTTCTTTAATTTTTTCTGTCTACTCAGTATGCTCCTTGACATACCCTGAATATTGAAGAGTTGGATCAAGACATCCAGAATCATTACTCTCCCACCTTCTTAGGGGATTATGGATATCAAGATTCTTGAGGAAGAGTAATAAGCTATGGTATCTGTATTCAACCATATTGTGATGGCTCCATAGGGTAGGGTCAATATTGCAACCTATTTGTTTTGTGAATACACTAAAATATTATAGAATGTGATATCTTAGTCTGATAGATACTGATGGATGGTATGGGAATAAATCTTGACTACTTTATATGGAAACTTCATTCCATTGAAATTGTGGTATGATATAACTATAGTGTTCATGAATCATTAATAGGGATCCTTGATTGTTCAATAATATTATAATCATTTCACTAATCTATATTATTTAGCTCAGTCTTTGACCAAAGATGAGTTGATGGTTGTGAGGAATTTTGAGGATGGGAATGGGAATATTGTCTGGTCATAAGTGAAAGTATTCCATTTGAATACCTTTATTGAGATAGTGAACCAAAACCTAATTACGGAGAATAATAACAGAGAAGCTAGAAATGGGATACATGGTAGTTTAGTTCCGTGACCGGGTGATGGTTCCTTTGGAAGTATGATGCCCAAATTTGAGTATACACATGTTGAAGGTGATATCACAGTGAAATTAACCAATTATATAGTGTTTCAATAGTTTGGATTACCAGTGCATAAGAATACGTTGTCCCTTAGGAACATGATCATATTTCAGGATTATGGTAGGACGGGTCATATTTAACACTTATTTCCTTATTTTCATCCACTATTTAGTTATAGGGGCTTCGTACTAGCCGCTCTATCATGTATATGATATGAAATTTTTTTTAGGTTTGAAGTTGGACTTCGACTGGACGATCAGTATGAGGAGGTAATAGTTATTGTTTAGGTAGTCAGGACCATGAGACTTAGACGCATGGGAGTGTATCTACTCCATCAAGTTAGGAAGCATCTTGGGTTCGCAAATCATTCCATATGTATGCTATATAGAAATTTCCATAGAGGAATATTTCAGGTCAATATATGGTTATATGTACTATTTTGGTGACCTATACTATAATTTACTCCCATTTTGATATAGGTTCTTCACACTCTTTCATATACACTTTTTTCATGGAAATTATGGTTCTTGAAATTGTATACTTATGTGGCATCATGTCTCTCAACACTTATCTCTAAGTTGAAATAGTTAGAATACAACAATTACAGTTGTTCCCCTTGAAATATTTAGGTTTTGTTTCTTCTGGTGTTTCTTCATCCGCTATATAAATGACTTCGATATCGTTCATGAAATGGATTGTCTTGTGCCATATAATTACCAATTGTATAGTTATCTATAATAGGTTTCCTTCATATCTATTGAGTGTGGAACATATTTTTAAAAATTTATAAATGGATATCTAGGCTAATAGATCTATACCTAAGAGAACTGGTCATGGTAGAGTGACAACTCAGTTTGTTAGTCTATTTATGAGTGATTAGGGGAAGCAATAAGTATATTTTATTCCTGTAGTTTATTGATGGGAGGATTTATTACCTATTGACTTCCCATGATTTCCTTGTAATAGAGAAGTTTATATCACAATATATTTTGTTCCACATTAAAAAAATTTCCATTAATCCTTTTTATAATTTCCCCTACAGAGCTCTACAAAATAAATATATAACATGAATGTCTTGAGTTGAAGTGTTTTCTCCAACCCACCACATCACCATTGGGTTCAACTATCCTTGTATCCTAGAAGGAATTTGTAACCCTCACATTGAGTGTGGATTAATGATGTTTGATGTAACGCCCTGACCCCGTTACCCAGAGTTAGTGCACTATTTTAATAAATTCGCATGATTACAAGGAATCAAGTCCTGAAGGACCGATCAGTTTAGCAGTCTTGGAAAATAGATTACATACATGAATGTTACATTAAACTTCATGACATACAAAAAACATAAATAATCCTTTATTAATGCCATTATTCCCTTGTCTTAAACCTGAATATCAATCAAAATACACTTCTTTCAATCCTGGGGAAAATAAAACATAGAAAGGTGTGGCTCAGATGCTCAGTAAGGATAATAATATAGCGAAAACTTTCATAAATAAACATAAACATTAAAGGCAATGTATTACTAAAACAAAAGATTTTTAAACTTGAACTTTAACATAATATGGAAAAGGTAAAATGAAATAATTTCATTTAATTATTGACATGGATATTCTAATAGTCGAATAATCACATTCAATATATATAACCACTTTCATAATGATGGAATGCATAATTCTAGACTATCATAACCACGTAGCCAAGGCCTCGTGCCAAGACTAAAAATAATATTTTGTCAAGGCCTCGTTCCAAGACACTAGTTTGTCTCAGGAGACCTACCGATGCATCGAGGAGCTATAGCGGGCTCCACCCATCACATACTATGTCTAATGCATTCCTCATATGAAAAGTTTGAAACAAAACATAAACATGCATATTAAAACTAGCATACGAAATGTCAATACTTTATCCATAAACCATGAATGGTTTAAAAATAGCACATCCAAAGTCAAACATAACCTATTTGATACAATTTGGAAGATTTTATTGTATCATATTATCCTCAAGTGTGAATGATGAAGGATATTGATATAGATGAAAATAATCCTCTAAACTATTAGAGTGAAATATCCCCCTTTTTCTTCAAAGCATTTAAAAGTCACACTATTTGTCAATAATCCATTTAAAAATATATGTTATAATCAAAGTATGCCATACCACTTTGAATATTTTAAATGTAATTTTAATTTTAGAACGTTAATTTCCATATAAATAAATCCTTAAAACCATTTTAAAACATGGAAATTAATGAGAAAAATTTTGAAGAATAAATATTCAGAACATTTAAAAATGATATTTTAGTTAGAGTTTCTAACCAAAAGAGAGACACTTGAATATAAATAATTGAGGTAATAAAAACATTTTAATTTCCCTAGAATAAAGGGATTCATGATATACTATGTAAAAGTACAATATATACACCATATAAAAGAGAATTTTTGTATGAAAATAATGAAGTCTCAATGGGATGTAAATTGAGATTAAGTCTCTTATAATGACCGTATCTTTAGGTTAAGGATAAATTAACGACCTAATTATGTGTGAAAAATATAAATACACTCAATATTATAGGATTTTTAGTGTAAATCAATCAGAGGATATTCACACATATTCTTGTAAAGACAATAACAATGAATTGGATATTTAACTCAACAAATGGAGAATGAGTAAAAAATTACTCTTATCAAATTCATATCAATGACTTGAGAAATTATAAATGGAGTGATTATGTGTATCAAAATTATATCCACATAAAGGGTAGTGGAAATTATGACATAAGAAAATTAATAGTGATTCCACACATAATCTTGGAGTAAAATAATCAATGATGTATGCGTAATTTCAAATGAATGGAAATTGAAATTTCAAATTACCTTATTGATTTGGTAACATACGAAAAATACACCCATGAAATAGAGATAATAAAATTATGTTTCAAATATAGATAAATTAAATTATTTTACACAATTAATACAATCATGGGAAGTACACACACCACATGCAATAAATAATTGGTGAACAATGGAAATCTCACAAAATTAAAAGTGAGATAAGAAACCCCTTACCTTGCACTTTCCTTTAGTTGAGGGTACGATTAGAATATTGTATGAAGACTATAGTATGTTATAAAATTATAACAGAACCATATTAATATTTATGATATCATACATTATTCATTAATGACTTTATACTAACCATTTGATAATAATTTACATGTTATGTTAATATTTCGGGTAACAATCGCTTTCTTTATCGTACATGTTTTAACTTGTTACTCTTGATTGTATCACTTAGATCATGATTTAAATACATCTAAAATATAAAACATGATATATTTATCATATATATTTAGAATATAAAAATTTATAATAGATGTATATATGAAATGGAAAACACCGTTTATGGAGGCGGTAGTCCGTACGTACGCATAAACGCTATTTCCGTTTTCATATAGTATTGAACGGAAGTAAGTGAATAAGAAATATGTAAGTACATAAATACACATATATATAAAAATATATATCTTCAGTAGCATTATTATTTCATATATTACATACTTATTTAAAATATATTTTTTGTAATCACCGATGAATGGTGAACTTGGAAATGAATCTAATCGCGTCGTGGAGACGATAATCTGTACATACGCACGAGCCAAAATATCATTATTTTGATATTAATATAATATATAATTTGATGGTATATAATATATACAGAAGTTTTATCATGTTATATTTATTATTTACATCCAATACACATCATTATTATACCCATCCAAATAATAATGTATTGAATATCAATTACACCACGACATGGAGACGGTAAGCCATACATATGCATGTATGGTGACATGTCATTCAAAGGGTGGATAGAATAATGAATTTGGTTGTACCATAATTATAATAAAATCACAGTATATAGAATATACTGGATTTATTATTTTATAATGGAAACAACAATGAAAAAGGAATTGGAAGAAGAAAGGAACTTGAAAGAGGGTGGTGAAATCATTACCTCTTCTGCGGGTTCTTACTTTTCATTTGATCAAAAGGACTCCATAAGTTGGATTTATGATCAATATAATACCTCTATGTTGAAGGGAGGATATATTAGAGAATATTTGGGTAGGTTTTGGCAGATCCAAATGTCCTAGAAGGTGTGAATTAGAGAGAAGGGGGAGTGCCCTTTTATAAGAGGGGTGAGGGGATCCTTAGAAAAAAATAAAATATTATTTTATAATAAATTCATACTATCTTTATAATGGCTCTAATGTTGAATATTTAAAGAATAAGGTGGGGATAGGTAGAAATAAACTCAACCAACAGGTTTTAGACAAGTTTAGGTTACCATTTTAACCTTATTATTTAGATTTAACTCTAAGTTTAATAATTTAACTTTTACCATGTCTTCTTGTATTCTTACACTATATGGTTAATAAACATACTATATACAGCCAATAGAAACGAAATTGGTTCATTATTGTCATATATATTATTATATAAGTCGTTTTTCCAAACCATAGATTTTTAGGACCATTATACCAAATAATAATAATATATATTTTTTGCAAACTATTTATTGACAATTTTTACAATATTTGGTATTTGTTTTTCTTTAATATAATAAAAACATGTTCACTTCAAATAAAATACATTGAATCAATAATAACATGTCATATTCACCTAGAAAATTCGTGGACAGAATAAAAACTTTGAAATTATATTTATTTTAATATTTATAATACCATTTATTTGATTCTTTCATGAATAAGGTAATTACATCATCGTCATTGTGTCATATATAAATTTATTTATTTAATGTATAAAAATTATAAATAAAATATCATGATGTATGAAATCTTTTTAGATTTCTAATGAATATTTATAATCGAATTTATCTTATGTAAAACCCTATATTAAAAATGTATTAGTTATTAAACATTCATATTAACTCCTTTAACTCTTCTTTGAATTAAATAATTAAAAAAGTACTAATCTAATCCAAGTAGACCTAAATGATAACATTTTATTTATAAGGTTGTTTTTGGTCGAGATAAACTTGTGAAATATAATTAGTACATGTGTTAGGGTTATATTAATATCATTTTTACCTTTAATTACCCTATTTACTTTCAACCATGGTAAATAAAAGTAAAACATTACTAATCACCAAAAATTATTTTTATCTTATTGAATCACATTTTTCACCTTGATATTAACCATGTCTCTAAATATTTTGAAATTTCACTCACAGAAGTGGTAAAATTATGTTTTATGTAAATTTCCAAATTCTCCTATGAGGTGGTTAAAAGAAGGTGAAAAGTTTAAAAAGAAATTATATATCTAAAATTATTCTAAACAAACTTCAATGAATTACATTGAACATATATTGGTATTATGTATATATTTTGACCTTAATGAAATTTAAATAAAATAAATAATTATTTAAATAAAAATTTGGTTTTAAACTATAATTCAGTATTTTTCACTATTCATCAAAAAATGGAAAGTTTTCATAAAAATACCAAAAATTCATCCTAAGCTATATTTAAATATTCCAAATCCATAAATGAAGTCCATTTTGAATGATAAAATTTATAAAATTTCAAAAAGTGGGTATTACTATTCATTACGGCTAGTTTTCTTGGTTATGGTGTGTTATAACTCGAAGTTGCGTACAAGACAAACTACTGTATTATTCAAAGTGAAGCGTACTATGGATACTTGGGGTTTTACATTCTCTTCTCCTTCAATAAACTGAATCCTCGCAATTTAAAATTTTTTTTCGAAATTAAAAGGTTGAAAATAGAAAATATCTTTGTGGGAAAACCCACATCAGAAATTGGGTTAAATTTTTTTTGTCTTAATAAGAGGAAAACAGAAATGTAATTTTCACCACCAAATTATGATCTCTATTAGGAGAACATTGGTGGAAATTAATGACACATAATTGGGGGAAAATGTAAATATTTATAGGGAGTGATTGGAGTCATCAATCATAAACAATTGTAGAATTGTGGGCCTGAAAGCCACTAATTTATGATGATTTAAAATACCATTGATTCAACAAAATGTAAGGTATTAGGATAACACATTTTTTATTTTAAGATCGCATCCCTAAAGTTTAATAATTAATTTGTCCATAAAATAAGAGGATATAAATATATATATATATATATTTATATATACATGACAAGTAGAGTTTCATCCTTCAACTAATTCCTACTACAAACTCATCTTTCAATATAAAATATTTAAATATATATATATATATATTCTATTTATCCTAACTGTATAGGGTTCCAAAAAAAATGAATTTATACTTCACATATCAGAACCTTTAAAAAAACTACATTATTTAGTCCAGGACATCACGTGGGCTAGGGGTAGGTGATACACCCTTGTCGCCCTTCGGTTCTGGGTTCCAGTCGTGCGACCTTGCCAGATGCGACGGGTTTCCGCCCAACCTCTAGGTTGTCATTTTTATGGAAATTCAAAAATAATCTCAAACTAGACTTATCCAAAATACTTTTACCCAAACTCACAGTCCAAAATTTATAAGGTAGGTAAACACAATAAAGATCCTTTTTTTCACGTAATAGCATGTGAACTCCTTCATCATGTATTATATTAAAATATGGTAACACCCTAAATTACCTTAAAAAAATATTTATTACATTCATTCTCCCTTATTCTTTACAGAATATTAGATATATTCCTTATATCCAAAAACATTGAATATTCCAAAAATGATGAAATAAACAAACCGTTAATCAGTGCCAAGGTAGTCAAGAATATCCAATATAATTCATCTAGATCAACCATATCTTATTCCAAAATTACTACCTTAGTATCAAGACCATATTATGGATTACCTTTCCTTCAACCATGTATTTTCAAAAAAAAAGTTTAACTTACTGTTGAGTAACTTTTCATATTACCATAATATCTCAAATCCTCAATGAAATAGTTCTTCAGTACAATCCTTATTTATCTCCATAATTCATATAATCATTAAATCATTGATTCAACACTCAAATGAAATAATTAATTAATAAAACAATAAGAACACTAGTCATTACTCTTCATCTATGGTAGTTTCATAACTTTATTATTATCCAATTAGCATCATTTGGTGCATACTCTGATGATTTGGACATCAGTTTGCGTAGTGTCCCAACTCCTTGCAGATGAAGGATTGTACATTTGAAAACTATTTCTTACCATTGAAATCACGTACTTGGTATCATTTTTTCCACACTTATAAAAACTCTCATTCCCTTCAATCATATACCAAGGTGATTCATTCCATATTTATCACATATTGGAAAATCTTTCTTTCCCTTATTCCCTTTATTCATAATTCTTTATACCACCATTTTCTTCTCTGGATTCCCTTCAAATCCATAGAATTCAAAGAGTTCTTTTCTGGTCTTTTACACTATTTATTCATATGATGATAATACATGGGAGACTATTTCCATTAGAAATGTTGTCTTAATAAAATCAATTATATGACCCTTCTAAATCTTTGGATCGTACGTATTACTGGGGTTCTCATTCCTTCTACTGGGCACCATATCTAAACAACGACATACACAATGTCAGTTTATGAATCAAAATTCATAATTACAAACATGTAAAATACCTAACATAAATTGAATTGTTTATGGATACAATCCGTAATCACAAAAAAAGATTCATTGAGGAGGTATATATTCATAAACCCTTCATAGCGGTTTGTAAAGAAAATGAGAATTATCCTAAGCATATCCACCAGGAGTGTTGTTACCAAGAGTGAAACAAGGCCCATTGTAGTGCTCCAGTTGTCGTTCGAGTCTAGCTCAATGAGGTGTTTTCATGTTTTACGCCTAGGTACATCTGTGTCAGAGCCGCCTCTACCTGCTCGTATCCATACATGGATGTATTGCTCTGAAAAATCACAAAATCTCTACAATACCAAAATTATAGGAAGTTCTTCTATAATAATCCTCAATGTCTATCTTAGGGTAATGTTCTCTAATAAGAGTTTATCTAAATCTAGTTTACAAGGTTATTGTTATACTTACTCTGATACCAAATGTAATGCCCCGACCCCAGTTACCCAGAGTCGGTGCGTTATTTTAATACATTGGCATGATTACAAGGAATCAAGTCTCGGAGGATAGATCAGTTTAGCAGTCTTGTAAAATATATTACATACATGAATGTTACATTACACTTCATAACATACAAGAAAACATAAATAATCCTTTATTAACACCATTATTCCTTTGTCTTAACCCTGCATATCAATCACAATACACTTCATGGAATCCTGGGAAAAATAAAACATAGAAAGGGGGAGATCAGATGCTCAGTAAGGATAATAATATAGCGGAAACTTTCATAAATAAACATAAACATTTAAGGATATGTATAACTAAAACAAAATCCTTTTAAACATGAGCTTCAACGTAATATGGGAAAGATAAAATGAAATAATGCCATTAAATTTTCACATGGATATTCAACTAGTCAAATAATGACATGGAATATCAACAACCACATTCATAAAGATGGAATTCATAATGCCAGACTATCATAACCACGTAGCCAAGGCCTCATGCCAAGACTACAAATAATATTTTGTCAAGGCCTCGTGCCAAAACACTAGTTTGACTAATGAGACCTACCTATGCATCGAGGAGCTATAGAAGGCTCCACCCGTCACTTACTAAGTCCAATTAATTCCTCATATGAAAAGTTTGAAACATAACATAAACATTAATATTAAAACTAGAATATGAAATGACAATACTTTATCCACAAACCATGAATGGTTTAAAAATACCACATCAATAGTCAAACGTAACTCATTTGATACAATATAGAAGATAATATTGTATCATATTAACCTCAATCAAGAATGATGAATTATATTGACATAGATTAAAATAATCATCAAAACTATTAGAGAGAAATATCCCCCATTTTCATAAAATCATTTAAAAGTCCCAATATTTGTCAAGAATCCATTTAAAAATATATTTTGGAATGAAAGTATCCCATACCAATTTGAAACTTTTAAAAGTAATTTTAATTTTTAAATGTTAATTTCTATATAAATAAATCCTTAAAACCATTTTTAACACATGGACATTAATGAGAATAATTTAGAAGAATAAATCATAAAAACATTTTAAAATGATATTTATTTAGATTTTCTAACCAAAAGAGAGAAACTTGAATAAAAATAATTGAGGTAATCAAAACATTTTTATATCATGAGAATAAAGGGATTCATGATATACTATGTCAATGTACATTATATACACCATATAAAAGAGAATTGGTGTATGATAATAATGAAGTCTCAATGGAATGTAAATTGAGATTAAGTCTATCATAAAGATCTTATCATTAGGTTAAAAATAATTTAATGACATAATTATGTGTGAAAAATATAAATAAACTCAATATGATTGGATGTTCAGTGTAAATAAATCAGAGGACATTCACACATATTCTTTTAAATAAAACACCAATGAATTGGATATTTAATTCAACAAATGGAGAATGAGTTAAAAATTACTCTTATCAAATTCATACCAATGACTTGAGAAATTATCAATGGAGTGATTATGTGTATCAAAATTATATCCAAAAAATGGGGAGTGGAAATTATGACTTAAGAAAATGAATAGTGATTCCACACATAATCTTGGAGTAAAATAATCAATGAAGTATGCATAATGCCGAATGAATAGAAATTGAAATTTCAAATTCCCTTATCGATTTGGTAACATACAAAACATGCACCCATGAAAGCTGGTTAATACAATGATGATACAAATATACATAAATTATATTATATTACACAATTAATACAATCATGGTAATTACACACACCACATGAACAAAATAAGTTGTGAACAATGGAATTCTTACGAAATTAAAAGTGAGATAAGATACCCCTTACCCTGCACTTTCTTTTAGTTGAGGGTACATTTATCCTTTTGTATGAAGACTATAGTATGTTATAAAATTATACCAGAACCATATTAATATTTATGATATCATACATTATTCATTTATGATTTTATACTACCCATTTAATAATAAATTCTATGTTATATTAATATTTCAGGTAATGATCGCTTTCTTTATCGTACGTGTTTTAACTTTTTACTGTTGATTGTATAACTTAGATCACGATTTAAATACTTCCAGAATATAAAACATGATTTATTTATCATATATATTTAGAATATAAAAATTTATAATAAATGTATATTTGAAATGGAAAACACCATTTAAGGAGACGGTAGTCCGTACGTACGCATAAACACTATTTCCATTTTCATATAGTATTGAACGGAAGTAAGTGAATAAGATATATGTAAGTACATAAATACATATATATATAAATATATATATCTCAAGTAGCATTATTTTTCATATATTACATAATTATTAGTAATATATATTTTTTGTAATCGTCGATGAATGGTGAACATGGAAAGGAATCTCATCGCGTCGTGGAGACGGTAATCCGTACATACGCATGAGCCAAAATATCATTCTTTTGATATTAATATAATATATAATAGGATGTTATATAATATATTCAAGAGCTTTATCATTTTATATTTATTATTTACATCAAATACACATCATTATTTTAGCCTTCCAAATAATAATGTATTGAATAACAATTACACCACGACGTGGAGACGGTAAGCCGTACGTATGCATGTATGGTGACATGTCATTAAAAGGGTGGATAGAATAATGAATTCGGTTGTACCATAATTATAATAACATAACATTATATAGAATATACTGGAGTTATTATGTTATAATGGAAACAACAAAGAAAAAGGAAGTGGACGAAGAAAGGAACTTGAAAGAGGGTGGTGAAATCATTACCTCTTCATCGGGTTCGTCCTTTTGATTTTATCAAAAGGTCTTTATAGATTGGATTTAAATTCAAAAAATTGCCTCTAGGTTGAAGGAAGGATAGTTAAGATGGTATTTGGGTAGGGTTTGGCTGATCCGAATGGCTTAAAAGGTGTGAATTAGGGAGAAAGGGGATTGCCCTTTTATTAAAGGGTGAGGGGAACCTTGGAAAAAATTATAATATTATTTTATAATAAATTCATAATCAGTTTCTAATGGCTTAAAAATAGATTATTTAAAGTCTAAGGTGGGTATATGTCAAAAAAAACTCAAACAATAGGTTTTAGACAATTTTAGGATACCATATTATCCTTATCGGTTATATTTAACTCTATGTTAAATAATTTTACTTTTACAGTGTCTTATTGTATTCTTAAAATATATAGTTAATAAACATACTATATTCAGCAAATATACCCCCAATTAATTCACTAATGTCATATATATTATTATATAAGTCTTTTTCCAGATCCTTAGATTTTTAAGACCATTATATCAATTAATAATATAATATATTTTTTAAAAACTATTTTATGTCAATTTTGACACTATTTAGTATTTGTTTTTTGTTAAAATAAATAAAACATGATTACTAAATAAAATACATTGAATCAGTCCTATCATATCATATTAACCTATAAAATTCATGGATTTCATAAAAACATTTAAATTATATTTATTTTAATATTTATAATACAATTTATTTGATTCTTTCATGAATATGGTAATTACTTCATCATCATTGTGTCATAAATTTTTTTTATTTACTTTATAAAAATTATAAATAAATTACCATGATGTAGGAAATCTTTTTATATTTATAATGAATATTTATAATCAAATTTAACTTATGTGAAACCCAATATTAAAAATTTATTAGTTATTAAACATTGATTTTGACTCTTTTAACTCTTTTGAATTAAATAATAATAAATGTCCTAATCTAATACAAGTGGACCTAAATGATAATATTTTATTCCTAAGGTTGTTTTTGGACGTGATACACTTTCCCAATAGAATTAGTACATGTGTTAGGGTAATATTAATATCATTTTTACCCTTAATTACCATATTCACTTTTAACGGTGGTATATAAAAGTAAAAAGTTACTATTCAAAAAAAATATTTTTATCTTATTGAACCACATTTTACTCCTTGATATTAATATTGTCTCTTGATTTTTCGAAATTACTCTCACAAAAGTGGTAAAATTATGTTTTATGTAAATTTCCAAATTCTCATAGGAGGTGGGTAAATGACGGTGAAAAGTTCAATAAAACTTTTATATATCTAAAGTTATTCTAAAATAACTTCAATGAATTACATTGAACATATATTGGTTTTATGTATCTATTTTTACCTTAATTAAATTTAAATAAAATAAACAATTATTTAAAAAGAAATTGTATTTAAACTATAATTCAGTATTTTTCACTATTCATCAAAAATTAAACGTTTTCAGAAAAATACAAAAAATTAAGCCTAAGCTATATTTAGATATTTCAAATCCAAAAATGAAGTCCATTGTGAATTATTAAGTGTATAAAATCTGAAAAAGTTGGTATTACAATTCATAATAGCTAGTTTTCTTGGTTGTTGTGTGTTATAACTCAAAGATTCCTAAAACACACGCTACTGTATTATTCAAATTGAAGCATACCATGGAAGCTTGGGGTGTTACAGTTGATCCAACAAACAATTAAGAATCATTATACATTTCCTCTTTTAGATACCCATTCAATTGTTTATAAGAAGATACTATTTTCTATATGATCTATTTGAGGTTGGGATATCATCTAGTGTGTGTGATACCACCAGACATACCACCTTAAATGTTTTTTAGGAAAAAATTGTAAATGTATTTGGTCTTACCATTTAGTCAGAAAAAATCACATATATCATCATGTATTTGATGAATTGGGTCTTAAACACAAATCGTGATTCCTTCCTGGTAGTATTCGTAGAAGACATATTAGGGTACTTACGTACAAGACATAACCATGCCAATCATCTTGAGATCGTACTAGGTACATTGAGAGAGAAACAACTATATGTGAATTTCAAAAAATTCCACATATGTATTTGTAAGGTTCATTTCCTTGGTAATATCATATAAAATTCATGTGTGTTATTTGATACAGAGAAGGTGAGTGTCATGGTTTCCTAATAGAATTCCAATATTGTGTTTAATATAAGAAGCCCCTTAGAGATAGAAGTCCATTACAAGAGATTCATTCAATAATTCTACCACATATAAGTGTCAATAATGGACCTAAATTAGAAGGGTGTGATGGTCTTTTGATCTAAAGCATGTGAGAAGTTATTTACAAATATAAAAGGGATACTCAATTTAGTTCTGATTCTGATTCATCCTGATCTAGGATGAAGTGATATAGTCAAATGTAATGATTCATGAATCAGAATGTGTGAATTTCTGAAGATTGGTGATCGAGTTGGGGCCTGTGGATCTCCCTAGATGAGGCATCATGAGCCTATGTATCCTACAAAAGACCCTAAGCCTGCATACATGGATCATTATTTGTGCAATTGTAGGAACTATATAACTGTAGATGTATACATTATTTAAAATGATCTTAAGAGTCTAAAATATATATCACCTCAGTGGGACATAAACATGAGCTTATGTAGGTGGATAAAATAAATGAAGTTGTTCAACATTTAGATTTATTATGTACATGGAATGGGTAATGTCATGGATAATATCTTGACCTGAAAAATGCAGTTGCAAGCCATAAAGATGGCTAACAGGGTGTTTTATATAATCGCTATGTTTTCTCAAATTCCCCTAGTAGTTTTGGAATAACAAAAGAATCATGTATTAACATCTCTAGAAGTGGTATCCTTTAATATAGAATGGATTAAAATACATCAGTTCACATATTCACCTGGGATCCTTTAGAGAGATAGTGTCATTGGGGAGAAAACACCTGCTGGTTGGGTTGTTAATGGTAGTGAGACCATGTTCTACCAGGGGTGGTTTTGGGTGCCCTTAGTTATATGAGAATAACTGATGAGAGAATATTATGGCTATTTTTTGGAATTCCATCACCAGATTTACATGATTTATAGAGATATAAAACATTATTATTAGTGTCTAGGTATGAAGAGGTATATTTCATTAATTATCACTATGTCCTCCAATAGTGAGTAGGTGAAGGCCAAGAAAAATTGACCTTCTAGACTTTTATTTCCCTAAACCATTCTTAATTTTATGTGTAGAGAAATCACATTAGATTTTACGATATGATTTCCAAGATATCATCAAGGATGTAATTTAGTATGAGTAAATGTCAATAGTTTATCCAAGGTCATTCACATCCAACCACTCTAGGAGACCTTCTATATTGACGAGTTAAGAATGATTTATATCCAAAAGATAGTGAGACTTCATGTAGTACCAAATTATATCATTTTATACACTGATTGTAGGTTCATATATTAGATCTTGAAAATGTTGAAAATGGGATTAGGTTCATCGGTTCCCTTAAGTACTTTGTATCATCCTCAGACCGATGGACAGTTTAATTGGACCATACAAGTGTTAGAGGATATTAATAGATCTTACATCTCTTGATTTTGGAGGTTCCTAGGAATACAATATTGATCTAGTTGTTATTTTTAAGAAAAATTCCATGGAACAGTTTTTATTGATCCATATGGGACCCTCTAAAGTACATGGTTTCATTCACCTCTATTCTAGATTGAGGTAGGTGAGGTAGCTCTACAAGATCATCATATCATTCAAGAGACATTAGAGAACGTTCAACTATCTAAAAAGTGAATGGATACAACTAAATTTAGGGATATAATTAATATTTATCATTGTTATAGACCTATATAGTTAGTGATGGGAAATCGGGTCTTTCTATTTGTATTAAATTTATTAGGATAGAGTCAAATTATTTTACATGGAATGTTATCACCAGGGTATGTCAGTCAGTTTCAGAAAGTGGATTGAGTTAGGATGTAATCCTATTTGTTACTATTACCTCCTAGGAATCATTATATACACGAAATCTTTTATATATCACATCATCTCAGTGTCATCTAGACCCCTACCATAATTTCGATCCCTTGGATATCGAGCTAGAAGCAGATATGTCCTTTGAGGATCATCCAATTCATATCATCGATCGTAGAACGAACGTTATCCGAGGTAGGTGAGTTCCTCTTGTCTAGGAGATATGACAACACTTATTTTTACAGAATAAGAACCAGGAGTGGGTAACCGATATATGTATGCAGTGGCAAGAACTGTTCTCAAATGATATCATACCACCCTTAAAAGGTCAACATAGGGATTAATTGTCCTATAGAGGGGAGGATTTAATGTACTGACATTGTCGAAAGGTACATACCATTAAATATTAGTCTAAATACCTTAAAACTATCCTAATAATCATGAATAAGGGGTTAAAGTATTATTTGAGTGTGTCCAAAACTCTTTCGAATACCAGAACCTAAAATGGGAGAAGGCAGACTTGTCCTTACAGTTTGTTTATTATTGTTCAACCTAGTGTGAAAGACTGTTTATGTGTCTCAGGTTTTGGTACTAAGTGTTTTTTCATGGTATTCTCATAGTTAATCAATCTATGTAGAAAACCATAAAATGTACCCCTATAAGAGTGGATTCTGTGTTGTTGGTGCACGGTTTGGCCAAACTATGTGGCCAAACTATGCATAGTGTAAAAGAGGGTTAAATTACATATTTACCCCTCATTAATGATTAGTAAACCATTTGTTTCATTTTACAATACCCTCTAATGATATCTTTTCCTCACATCAATCATAGTGCTCCACCTTCCCTCTCCATGGGGGTTTTCCCAGTCACATTAATACAATAATAAAATAAATCCTTTTAAAAGCTGCAGAACAATCTCAGTATGATCTTCCTTCAAACCCATCTATTTATAGTTTCCTCTTTCATCCACTATATTATTTTCATAAATCCAATTATACTCTAATTTTTTTGTGATTTGTACAATTACTTTGATTTCATATGTTTTAGGTTGAATAAAGGTCCAATAAAGGAATGAGTGGTGTCATAATACAACAAGGAATGGGGTCAGTGCTCATTCCAGCCATTTCATTACATTTTAGTTATCCTCCTAGTGTGGCTCTCATCGGAACATTCCATTGTGGTCTAATTACTGAAAAAAAATAATTAAAGCGGTTTTCCATGACATCTGTGACCTTAAAATATGGAAAACCCAACCAAGGTTTATTCTCCTCATCATTTGAAACCACTTTGTGTGTTCCCACATTAAAATAGTCATTATACCATGCCTCTAAAGGTTAATTATAATATGTGAGTTGATTTTTATTAAATACCATAAATTATAAGTATAATATTGTTTAATTATTATAAATGAATTTAACCCTTTATAGTTTATCCTCACATCCTAAATAAATTTATTAAGTTTGATGTTTCACACAATTATAATAAATTTTTTATTCATTAGATGGATTCCTATTGTTATTGATTTATCATATAATTTCATATGATATTTTTTGAGCTCTTATGATTCCATACACAGGCCCATTTCATTCCATAATTCCATAAATGTTTTTCTTAAATTAAATGTTATGTTTTGGGATATCTTGTTATCTAGTTATGTGAAGACACCATTGATGTTTTGTGACTATGAATTGGTTTTGTCATGTTGCTAATGTCTCATTCCATTCCTTCTTCTTATTTAATGCCTTTTACATTTCCACACATGTATTCCATATTAGTTTGATTAAATTTTATAGTTTTTTGTTTTCCTAAGATTGGTGTATTGATATTAATAATTTATGGAATGTTATGATATATATTTTTCTTACGTTTTGATATGATTCTATATTGATATAGATCACTTAATACCAGCTGAGAGTACATGGGTCGTATGTTAAGGATTCCAAGGATGGGCTCCTCATGCTTGGTTAGATAGATTTGATGAACCATGAAAAAAATCATTATTGTTAGGTACAATTTCACTTGAAGTTTTTTACTTATACTCGCGAGTGATGTCGGTTCCCTAAAAGAGAATCTGAGGAAAAATCCATTAGAAAATGGATACACAATTCCATGGGTGATACCCCAACCCACTATGTGATATGCTTGGTATGAAATCAGAGTCACTGTGTAATGAATGATTAATTAAAAGGTTTATGGTTTTCTTTGGATAGAAGCTATGATATTTCTTATATTGGATGTTCCATAGTGACCCTTGTTATTGTATTTAGATTTCCGTGGATGGTATCAGATCACAGAATATAAATTTATAGATTATTTTGTTTTCTCAATTCATATGTGACAAATCTATGCAAATATCATTATTTTAAGAATTTGTATGAAGGAATGTAAATTAGATCACATAAATAAGAAAAAGAATGGGGGTTTTAATTCTGGGATTTTCTTGTATTATTTGTACCTTTTATACATATTAATCCCTTATATAGGTTCCTTATTAATACTTCTAGCTTACGCCAAGGCACGTGGTATCGGTAGAGATTCCATTTAGGAAACAAGACCAAGGATTCCATGTGATATTTATTTATTACCATACATTTATTATACATGGAACTATGATCATTTGTTAATTGAATTAAATGGATCAGCCTATGCACTGTGGGTAATGACCTACTATGATTTATATATCACACCCTTCTCGGGTAGAATTTGGTACTCGAGAAGTTATTATGATCACTAGTATGGATAATTGGAGGCAAGCTGGTTCCGATGATTGATTTACATATACATTGGATAGAGTTTCATGGAAGAGGACCAATCTTAGGTTTGAGATGTTGTGTATTAGTTTTTGACATTTATTATAATTTTTATGGAATACACTATATGATTTGTAAACCATATTTCAAATATACATCCTTTTTACAGAATCATTAAATATACATCATATTTTTTACCCATTAATTTATTTGGATTAAACTTATTATATTTTTATTATATTTTTATTATTTTTATTATCTTATGATGTTATCTTCTTGTTTGGATGATTCATCAATTTATTATTTATTTATAAAAATATGATTTCCTTGATCTAGTAGGGAATAATTTTTCGACGACCCACCCACATCCCTCGCTGCTAGTTGGAAACTTATGGCACTCAAGATATAAGTTTGAGTTATGTGGCCCACTATATTTGGGGATAGTTGGTGGCACTCAGTATAGGATGAAATAATACCCATAATCATGTTCCCACATTCCAATAGATAATCTCTTAAATATTTTTCACCGCGTTTAAGTACATTACCATTTATAAAGTATTAAATTCTAATACTTTTCTCCCAAAATATATTTCAATTTTTTTTAAAACCACAACTATTACTCCACCAGTGGATAATAATGGCCTACCAATGATGATAGAGACTTATTTATCAAATTACATATATAAATATGGAAATATAGTAGGAAAATATCATATTTAATCTTCAACTAGAAATTAATCTATTCATACAACTGGATGAGTGATACATCGACAATCCAGATTTAAGATAATTTTTGTGGTCTATATGTCTTTTAAAATCAACAACTGAAAATACCGAGGAATAAAGAAGATAAATTATTGCACCAATATCACACAAATAGTTGAGATTGAAAATATTTCCAATGGTTATTTTTTTGAAAAATCTATCAATATTTTTATCATTAGATATATCTTTTTTTGATGCAAAACAAATGATCTATTTAGTGATACATTAAATTTAAAACCAATCCCATGTATTTTTATTAGAAATAATTATTTTAAATTTTTTAATGTGTGATAGGATTTGGTTAAACAATCAGGGAAGGGAATATTAAATTGATGTTTTTTAATCAACTCATGGAACATGAGATGTTCTAGTTCCATATGCTATTTATCCATTTATAAAATGGTATGTGTAGAAAAAATTATCTTAAAATATTATATAACCCCTCTAGATCAACCAAAATATTTTTCTTCCCAATATTATATTTCATTTTCATGTATTTTTTGTAGTTTTTAAGTATTATAGTATTGATTTTTTACTTTTATCATTTTTTCTTTCAATTTAATTTATGGTTTTCTTATCTTCTTAATTTTAATATTCCTATAAAATATTATAGTTAAATAAAATTAGATTATTTAATACATTAACTTGTGTTTTAGACCACTCATTGTCGTGATATTAATAGAATTTCCCTAGGGTACATTTAGTTATACTTTACACGTTTCCTTTTTCTTTTGAAGTAAAATATATATCTATTATACACAATTTTAGCTCATGTTTTTGAATAATTAATGAAATATAATATTTTCACCCATGTATTAGCAATTCATAGGTAAAATTTACATAAAACGTGTCAAAATATTCAACTTACCACCCATTGAGAATTATAGTAATAAATCACAGAGTGGTTTTAAAAATATTATCATGAATGATTTTGGAAATGAGGGGTAAATATTTTTATATTCATTTATTTTTCATTCCATTAAAAGTTGGGGTGGTTTATATAGCTAAGATTTTAGTTACTTTATAAATGGATATTATTATTATACATTCAATTACAATATCCCAAAATGCTATCATTCCCATGTGTTTGGGAATGTATGTGAATATTTACATAGTGATTTATTGTGTTACCATCCATACCAGACCAAGAACATTATATTCCAAGGTATTGATTCTAATTTTGATTTCCAAAATGATTAACATTTTATATGGAATTACAATTCATCATAGACTAATGTTAATCTTCAATTTCAACATATTGGGATTTTATTTACAACCATGATGTAGATTTATTTTCTTCACTATTCACTATTCTTTTCATAGGATATCTATATTGTGAGTATAAATTAAGGGTGATGTAATGCTTTATCATTTAATCACAGGTCATTTCAAATTAATTCCAAAACTTTTACTAGACAACTAAAAACCATCTTAAATATGGTCATCCTTCATAAAAATCATCAATCAATAGATATAAGTAAAGCTAATAGAAAAGACTGTCAATAAAAAGGTCCATTAATATATTAAAAGTTTTATAAAATTCTTCACCACCTTATTAATAAAAATAGATTATTATTATTTATGTTCTCTCAAAAACATCATATGATAACATTTATTGATAATGTAATTGTAATCCAGTTACTAGTTCTTAAAAATAACTACATCTAATTATATTAATTATTTATTTACCAATCATTTATGATAGATAGTAAAAAAATATAATTTTTATATTAGCCTCACATAATCCTATAATTGAATAAAACTACAAAATATTATAGAATAAAATTGTGATGGATAATGATTAATCATTGGATTTTCCATTAAATTCAATAAATAGTTACAAATATAATTTTAATCCTATATATTCAAAATATGTTGACAATCCTAATAGAATATGTGTATCAAAACAATTTAGTAATTTAGTACTTCAGCATCCTTGCCCTTTCTCGATTATCCCACCTAAGATTATGATGATATTTTTTTTCATGAATAATAGGGATAATCTCCCTAAAATTTCCCATTTCTATTTTATTTACCTTATTAAAATCCATAACATGTTTTTGAATTTAGTGAAATATCGGCTCTGGATTTCTTGGTCATTTACTACAACACATAGAGAAAATATATTTCCAAATTTTTTAAGATGGTCAATGAATTGATTCTAGATTTCATGAATTTTTATATATCTTTAGGTTTTATATTTTTTTATTCGAATGAAGCTGTCCCCAACAACGATGAAAAATTATGACTTATTCATTATATAGAATATATTATTAATATGTATTTTTGATCTAATCAAATTATATTATGGGTAGTGTCGAACCCAAAACGAAGATATTTTTTTCCCAACGATAAAAAAACAAGAGAAACATAAGAAAGGAAACTACATATCTATTAAGAGATGTTAAATTAATTTAATACCCAATACAGAATAAATATAACAGGGAAATGATAAGGTGAAATAATGTTGGAATGGATGTATCATCAATATGGTAAAAAATAGATAATATATGATTTTAGAGTTTAGGAAAAACATGTATTTTCTTCCCTAAAATGTTATTTATTCACACTATGAAGAAGAATAGATATTGAACCCCATATTTTTAGAATAGGTTCCAAATTTTTTTAAAAGAGATATATAAAAATAATCCATAGTTCAGTACCCAATAAACTACCGAGTTCACACTATGTATAGTAATGGCGACGTTAGTTCATCTAAGAACAAATTTTCATTTTATCTTAATGTTTGACTAAATAGATTCACCAATTAATGTTATAATGGTTTTCCAATGAAATATTCTTTAATGGGTTGGATATTTGAACATAGATATACTACTTATGAATCTTTAGGATCTTTATAATTTTTTACTATTACTGTGATAAATTAACGAGTGTAATAACATGGTAGTGATAATTAATTATGAATAAAGTGAACAACATGAATAATATAATAGTATTTTTTCTCCCAACATAATTTATTAAAAAAATATGAACAAAGATAAAATTTTAAATAAAAAATTCATAATAGGAGAATATCGAAATAGTAGAAAAATATTAAATAGAGGAAAAAAAGAGCCTCTCATGAATTGATTATCAACATCATCAAAGATCACACAAGATACTAAGTTATTATGGAATCTGTTATCATTTCAATTGTTTCGCATTATAAATAATGAATGAATGTGCACTTAATTTATTATAGATCGCTTTTTAAATATTCTACCTTTTTCAAATCATTCAAATCCCCCCACTCCAATTATCAAATATCATTATCAATCATCACTTCCTCAAATTCATCGAATGTGAATTGGAGTTTTTTTCTCATTTTCTCTAATAATGAATAATAATTATATTTACAAATTAAATTAACGGACATTATAATCCCTTATGTAATTAAAAATAATCCTAAAACATGGTTTTGATTTCATTTAATTTCATCAACACAAATTTATAATTCAGGGCTAACAGAATTCAGCCTCTCTAATAAAAAATTATTTCCGGGGAATAATATTGTGATACACTATTTGGAAATAATAAGACACATCTCCCCCTAAAATTCATAATTGATAAAACAATATAAAAATTAAAATCATTTATCTATATAGATCCACTAAAACTCAATATTATTTTAAGATGATAACAAAACTATACAAAAAAGTGATTCAAAATTAAAATGAATTGATTATTTTTTATTATGGTCACATAATGGAGATCGTCACAAGTTAATTCAAAAAATACATTTTGAAAATCTTATGAAATCTATTAAAAAATAGTAACAAAATAATTGAGAAAAAAGTAGCTGCCATCATCATCAACATATTTGAATCATTAATAAATAAATAATGAAACCAAAAGAATCCTTGGAAAATCCTTCATATATTCTTTAAAGTGTTAAATTTCAATCATGAGTTGATCTAAAAAATAACATGACCATATATTAGATCATCATGGTTTCTTATATGACTAATATCCATTCATTGGAATTATATCCAAATTTGATATAAGTTTTTATATGTGTTAACATTATAATATTTTATTAAATTATTTCATTACATGTATTTTATTCCTTCTTGTATTCACACCTGAATCAAGATACATGGCCCTTTATCTTTGATAATAATTTAGAATTTTCAAAATGATATAGTTAGATGTTGAAAAAAGATGAAAAACATTCCTTTTTGTAATATCAAGAATGAATCTATTATTACATGGTGAATTGAATCTCTTCTATCTTGAGAACATAAAACCTGGGGAAAAACAATTCATCTATTGGGAAAAATTTCTTCTTCACATTTTCCATGCCCTGAAAAACTCAAACTACCTTTATATATAATGTATCAGTTTGGGTGGTGGTTAAAATCTAACTTCTATATCTCAAAAACTAGGATTCATCCCTATTTAACACATCTTCTTGACAATTAATCAATTGTGTAATTGAATCCACGCAGATTTGGTCTGTGATCTAAAAATTAAATTATAACAAAGATCAACAATATATTCAATTTGAATATTATCTTGGAAATTCTTCAATAATAAATTTCGAGTGTCCATAATCCCATAAATAATACTTCCCACAAATCAATTCCTACCAGAAAATCCAGGAGCCGGGGGAAGCTGGTCCTAATAAAATTAAATAATGAAAATGAAAAGTGTCAAGAATACAAGGGATTATTACATAAACGAGTGTGCATCATCCCACACCTATCTGCCTCCACCAGGGAGGCACAATAATCTGGGGTCATGAAAGACCACATCTCTCCAGTATCAGTGAGCGCCTACTTTGCCAATGCATCCACCACCTGAATAGCCTCTCGATACACATGTGAAACGTCCTCATGCATCTGAGCAATATCACTAAGGCAACCAACCCACTGTGACAGCAAACACCAAGGGACCTGGCGCATCTTTGTGCTCAAGGCATGAACCGCAGTATGAGGGTAAGACTCAATCCATATATATTTACAATTAAACTAGACAACATAACTGATGGAATAGATCATTTCCCAATGTTCGTCTTCAAAAGCGGTGCTACTTCCAACAGGGTGGTGAAAGAATCCTTTTACAAACCCACAGTAGGTACGAAACACTCCCCCACAACCCGATGGTCCTAGAGCACCCAACATAGCCCCATCATCATTTACCTTGAGGAAAGGTCCATTGGGTGGGATCCATCGAATATACTTTAGCATCCCAGGCTTGCGTGTCCGCCCTGAAACACCTAGAGTTCGTAGAATTTTATGATACACAATTGCATTAGACATGAAGCCATCTTGCACAAGAGAAGCTGCATAACAATCTCTAGGAATCGCCATAATTTTTGGCTGAATTGTGAAGCGCACACTAGTGAAAACAGAATCATTTTAGTCTTCCCAATGGACTGCAATAACAGTAGCAATATCGACCAAAAATAGGTTATAAATCTGCTCACTAAATCATTCAGGAGAATTAGCAGATAACAGTTGTATAACCGATCCGTAGGTGTAAAAAACCACCCCAAACACAGAACCAATATATTCCCATAGTTGTTTGGCATGATCATAGCCTATAAAAATATGTTGAACAGAGTCCACATCGGTTTTGCACATGGAGCACATAGAGGCCATCTGAAACCTGGACTACTTGAGAGCATCATTTGTGGGTAGTCACTTTTTCTAGATGCTCCAGATCAGAGAAATTCTGGAGGGTCTAATGAATCGCACTATGAATTTCATCATCCAAGAAGGTGTAGGCGATTGACCCCCACAAAGGGTCGTGTAGTAATCCCTACTATTTGATTGCCCAGTTCTGCAATGCATTTAGATCAGAGTATCATGCTCCATAAAGACATAATTAGTGATTTAATTCTCCACATGCAAATGAGCACTAAAATAAGCTGATTGAATTTGTGAGAGGATGCTCGAAATTGACAAAGTGGTTGCCTCAGGTTGTATATTTAAGTCACAAAGAGGCTGTGTGAGCCACTTTGTGTTCCATCAATTTAGTGTGGAATCCCTGAAAACCAGCCATCGGGTATCGCGCATGATTCTGACATATGCCTTCTTGATAGAGGCCCAAAACAATGAGGCAATGTACTATTTTTATCCATTTAATAGCCTCTTTGTGATTCTGTTTGAAAGAAAATCATTGCCAGATTCATGAGAAAGCTAGTTCCATGTGAAATTCCCAATAAATACATCATTAAAGGTCCGATGATCCTTGATTCCTAGACCCCCCCAGCTCTACAGGCTTGATTCACTCCTTCCATGCCACTGTAATTAGCTTCCCCTCATGTAGTGACCCCATCAATATGAAATTCCATACCATGCTCTGAAGTTCCTTGAGAATTCTCCTCGCCCATCGATAGATGGAGAATGAATATACAAACTTCGATGTGATTACTGAGTTCACAAGGAAGACCCTCCCATCCAAGGACATAGCTTTCCATTTCCATATTACCATCTGATTAACAATTCCAGCATAGATTTCTTCCAAGTACTGACTTTTCAATTTTCCCCAAAACGATGAGACCCCAAGGTATTGGAATATTAGGGAAGCCCTCCTCACCCCAAGAAGTCTGACAATTATGTTCGGTTTCCCAACTGGAATTCCATTTCCAAAAAAAATGGATGATTTGTCCCAACTAATATCTTGTCTGGAAAGCTCCTCATAATGACTGAAAAAGGCATTAATGGAGGAGATAGTTTTCTTTGACGTCTGACCAAGGAGAAAGATGTCATCTGTATACAATAAATGAGATAGGTCATTCTCACTCACACTAGCCCTAATATGTTTATAAAGCCCCGTTTGAGAAAGATCATTAATACACATACTCAGGTAGTCTTCTTCCATGGAAAAAAGCATACCATACCGTGGATCACCTTGCCGCACCCCCTTGGTGCAAGGAAAAAAGCCCCGTGGGGCACCAATGACAAGAACTGATAACCTGGAAGACTCCAGAATGATATGGATCTGATTCAGAAAGACATTTGAGAAGCCATACCTTCTATTAATTTCAAGAATAATGATCAACTTAAGAGTGTCAAAAGCCTTGGATATATCAATTTTGATGGAAAAATTCCCATCCTTTGTCTTCCTTCTCATATGATTAACAATCTCAGAGGCCATAAAAAGACACTTTTGGATGCTCCTCCCAGGACAAATCCAAATTGATTCATAGTGATTATGCCATTAACCAACCCACTCATCATGTTCACCAAAACCTTGCTAATAAATTTGGGTATTGTGTTCCGAAGAGCAACTGGTCTGAAGTCCTTAATGTCAAGAGCATTCTCATTCTTGGGGATAAGATCAATGAAATAGAAATTCATTCCCTGTGGTATATATGAGTGTGAGATGAAATCCTTAATTCCATGAACAATTTCATTATTCAAGATGTCCCAATAGAACATAAAAAATTTATTTTTGAACCCATCAGAACCTGGGGCACTCTCAATATTGAGAGATAATAGGGAAGATCTAATCTCCTCTTTTCATGGGGGAGCAAGTAGAAGCTGATTCGAGTGATCATCAATACAAGGGCTGATGTTATCAACCATGCAGTGAATGTTGGACTGCCCATTATCAGAATATATTCCATTGAAGTATTCAACAACAGCCTAGGAAATCTCATTTTCTTCACTTTAGAGTTTTCCATCAGTGTTGTTCACCTTATTCCCTGCACGCGCCATCTTTTCCTTATGTAATCTGTTGAAGATCTTGGAGTTCCTATCCCCATCCATTAACCATTTCACATTCAATTGATTTCTAACCAGCTGTTCCTTTATCATTAAGAGATCTTCCAGCCTATTATCGGATGTTATTTCCTCTCTGGATAAGGTAGGATGTTGATCATGAAAAATATGAATCCTGGACAGATCCTCCTCTGCCTTCCTGATGTCCTCATCATTTTTTGAAAAATATTTTTTACTCCATTATCTCAGCAGCCCCTTAATGTGTTTGAGTTTCATAACATGTCGCTGAAGAGGACTCCAAATGACTTCATAATTCCATGCCTCTAAGACAATCTCCCTATATCCTAAAGTCACAAGCCTTCCACTGTTGAATTTGAATGGAATATGGGCTGACTTTGTCAACTGGGTATTGACATCAATAACCATCGGGTTGTGGTCAGACTAATGCTTAGGGAGCGTGAATACAGAAACTCCATGAGTCGTATCATGATCACCAATACACAAAAAACATCTATAAAGATTAATTTCTTGCTTTCCTCTCACATGTACGTGCACCATGTAAAATCTGAACCAGCTATGGTTACTTGTTCCAGATTTCAATAGTCAACGCATTTAGAAAATTCAGCAGCAACAACCCTATTGAAGTTTGTTCCAGTTTTCTCCTTAGGCTTCATTACTATATTGATGTAACCAATAATCACTCTTTTTATCTCCATATTCCTATAAGTGGCTTTAAGTTCCTCTGATAATTCCTTCCTCTTTGTATAAGAGTTGGAGACATAAGCAAAAGAGACTGATAAATCCTGCCCAGCAAAGATGTAGTTGACCAGGACACCTTGAGTCCCATTAGCACATGAAGTGATCTTGATGTCATCATGACTTAACACCCATAAGTGCTCTATATGAGATCTGTGATGATTATTAGAGACATAGCAGTATCCTAGAGAGTCCCATTTGAATCCTTTCCAGTCTTCAAAGAGGATTTTTGGCTCAACAATGATAACAAAGAATGAGAATAAATCATGATCTCATATTCTGAGTAAGGATAAATAGAGGCCGTATATATTAATTAAATATTTTAAGAATAAAATAATCATAAATATATATGAATAAGAGTTAGACATTAACCAACAATTCATATATCATTATATTTTGTCATGGAATAAACCATTTATGTTCATAAGATAAGAATAATAATGGAATAAAAAATCATGACACATGAGTGCATAAATTTGGCATACTATTATTTAATAATAGAGTGGAATAAATTATGGATTAATAATAGTAATATTAATTTTATATCAAGTCTAACTTTCATGATATTAATCAAATGATATAATCAGGTTCACCACATGTGTACTATCTTTGGTCTTAGGATAGCCTCCCTTTTACTCTCATTTGGGAGTGGGATAACCTCTTATATAACCATTGTGATTAGAAAAAATTAATCTCTACCCAATTCATTGACTGGATTTAAAGATAAATAATGTAATAAAATTATATTTCAGTTATATCTATGATACAAAATCATGATAATAATTAACATTTTATCTTGTCATATCATGGAGAAAATAAAACAGTTTTTATAAATATTTCATAATAGTAAGAATAAAACAGTCCAAGAATGAATAAGGATGGTAAAATTATATAACATCCCTTGTAAATCATACTAATAATAATTGTACATTTTTATATATTAAAATACCTTTAATAGATCATTGGAACATTTATTCATGTACCCATTTTTCATTTGAAACAAATTACTTAAAATATTAAAATGAAATTAATTATAAGAAATAAGTTATCAATGTAAATAAATATTTTCACTTATAAAATATTCATAAAATAAAATAGTATCCATGATGGTAGGAAATGCAGTTCATGTGATGTATGTTAAAATATTTATTCATTCTTTTTGAAAAAAACAAAAGTACTACATTAGGAAAACAATATGAAAATTGATTTTAGTATTTTTATATAAAGTAAAAGATGGAAAAAATTTTTATTAATAAATCAGTGGATAATATTAAAAAAAAAATATATTTTAATATTACTATAGACAAGAAAGAAAAATATTCCTAACAGAAGAGAAAAACAATGTCTTCTTTCTGTAATGTCATTCATTTGGTATTTGGAGTACCTTTAGAGAGAGAGATAAAATAAATTCATGTAATATATTGAAATATATAGATAAGAGGAAAATATATATTATTTTTGAGAGATATATCATCAAATTTCATCATAATAAATTTATTTATTGAAAACATCTAGCAAAATTAGGATTATATCATATAAAATTTTCTACTTTTGAAAAACATCATTCAGAGTATCTATGAAAATTTATCGTCAATTGAAACATTAAATACCTTGGAAATAAAAATATAAATGATATAACATGTTAAAGGGGATTTATATACAAATCATTAAATAAATATAGTGTATTACACAACATATTTATCGAATAATACAATTTGAGATTGAAATTAACTATTACATTAGTAAATATAAACTAAAAACCACTTTTATGAAATAAATAGAATCAAAAAAATTAAATTATATGATTTAATAAAAATAAATGATATATAATTTCAATTTTCAGTATATATACATTATAAATATATACACGTTCACATAATCAAACATTTTTCAATGAACAAATTTTGAGATGAAGAATCATTTCCATATATTCAACCTGAATTGTAATCACTCTATCCTTTGGTATAATAAATTTTTATTTATTATATGTATACACCTTATCCATTTAAATACATAAAATATCTTATATATTCCAATTATAAAATGAAAATTCCTTTTAAATTTTTTTAAAAAAAGCCTTTTTTATAGGTGATAAATGTTTTTCTTATCATGTGTGTTTCAGTCCAACAGTTGTGTTCCTTGAATTATAATCTTTTTTAAATATTATACAGAATATTATTAAATTAATGAGTTTAATATTTAATCATTTTTTACAATTGTAAAACTATTGATATAAATTGGTGATCAAAAATGAATTACATTACTTTTAAAGTTGATAGTCAGTATGTACACATGAATGATTTTTCAAAATTTTGATGGGTATAAAGAGATAAAACAAAATAATAACATACCATTTTAGAGTAAATATTATTTCCTAAAAACTATATATATTCACTAAACCAAACCATATTGCCTTATATTTACATCATAAATAAAGATGTATAACACCACTTTATGGATGTGGTAGTCCACATTTACATATGACCGATGTTAACATCTTTTAACTTATATAAAGGTATAAATTTAGACAAGTTATTGTAATAAAATTAGAATAAAATTTATAATAATTATAATATATTATCAATAAATCCTTTTAAAAAACCAACCATGAAAGGCAGGGTTATAAATGTTACATGTTACATCTTGGAGGTGGTAGTCCACACATATGAATCATCAATACTTTTAATTAGTATTAGAAAAGAAATTTCCAAAAATGGATATTAAATCATCACAGTGACATATAATTATATTTTTTATACTATATATACAATCATTCATTGAGATACCACCATTGGATTACACATTAATCCAAAAATTAATGGTATTAAAATAATTTCAAGGGATTAAGGATAAAGGGAAGGAATATAAGAAGGTTATAGGGTAGGTTTTTTCTAATATAGGAGGAATATATTTTCATAACAAGGGATTGAAATATGATTCCCTTTATAAGTTAATGGAGGGGCATGAATGGAATTAATTAAAATATTTCCACAATATAAGTTCACTTTAATGAGAAGGTGGAATCAAATACACAATAATATGTTGTTACAGAAAGATAATGTATAAATTTATTAAAAAAAATTTATTTTACATTTTTATATTAAATTAATACCCTTAACACTTGGTCTAACAAATTTTTAATATGTTTTGAAATTATCTATAATAACAAGATTTTATTTTTTTCTGTTCATTATGTGTAATACCTAAAAAATTATAAAAGGGAAACATTTATTTGTTAGATTATATAACATGAATCATAATTAATAGAAAGAAATGTCACCTCTGCAGACTTTCGGATTTAATTAATATTTTAAATAATTTTATTTTTTTGCTGGTAATGCACACGACCCTTAGTTAGCTTGTGTTACATGCAAGACTGACATTGTCTGGTAGTTTATATTATACACAAAACTGAGTGTTACATAACAAAAATATATTATTAAGATATTATTATTTCACATAATATGATAAAACCTACCCATAATGTTTTTTATAAATTAGAATAAATAAATTATAAATATAATGCTGAATACATTTTAATATGAAAACCAGTTGAATATATAGGAAAAGATCTTATGCTTCCAATGATATATTATCATAATAATGTAAATTAATTACTATTATTGATTGTTATTAATAAATATAGATATTTATAATCAATAATAAAAATTATATTGGCATGATATATTTCCTAGGAAAAAGATAGTAATAAATAAATTTTTATGTTTAAAAATTGCATTTTTTTTAAAATGAAAATTATAATGCCTTCTAATGTCGAACCTATTTTAAACATAAATTTGGACAGTTTTATATGTTTTATATGTAAAAATAAAATTCATTTTATAAATTTATATTTTAAAATTTTATTTGAGTGGGCGTTTACTATATTTCTTGGAAAGTGTGATTGTTTATTGAATGGTGAAAAATATTAAATTTTAATTGAAACAACTTTTTAATCTAAATTTATTTAATAGTTAAATTATATTTTAAATTGGTTTTAAATTCACATTACATAAATTATATATTTATTAATAAAATATATACTATTTTAATCCATATAAAATCCCAATTGTAAAAAAAACAATTCAAATTATTGAACTTTGTTACTTTAAAAACAATATTTGTCATCAAATCAATGAGATTAATTTTTAATTAATTTCGAACACTTATGTGATTCAAATTTAGAGTAATTGAATTCATATATTCATTAGTAATAATTTATAATTTATAATATCTTCAACTTGAATTTTGAACAATAATATTAGTGAATATAATTGTAATTAATGAAAACAATTAAAAAATTGGCTTAATAAGGCAGTAAAGATTAATCATAAGGGCCAAAATAACCTTGAAAGAATCTATAAACCTTTTATTTTTACATATTTAGAACATATATTCTATTTTATCTAAATTTATACATTATTTTTCTAAAAATTATGTAATGACGTCCTCTAAATAGTGTTCTCCTTTTTATATTTATATGAATTCCACTCCTCCCCCACTATAAAAATGAACACACAACTCACACATAATCACACCTATAAATCAATTTGGATCATCAAATATATTCATAAAATGACATTAAAATTACATACCCTCATCATAGGAGCCTCACTTTTGAATGAATTAAATCCATATTATTCTTTTGGCATAATCCTAAACGGAGTTACCTGAAAAAATGATACATTCTTCAACAATCACTTTTGTTTTATTTTGGTCCTAAAATAAAATATTTAATATTATTCCATAAATATAAAATAACATATGTATCCTAGATAAAATAAAATTTGTTAATTTTAATGGTCCTAACAACATATATATTCACTTTCATAAAATGTAAAATGAAATTACCATTACTGTGTACGATGGACTACAACATCACAAAACACTGTAATTTTTTTCCTTTAAAACCTAAAATGGTTGAGAATTATGATGGAAAGACTATTTTTATTTGATATATATGATATTTATTCTGACTTCATAATTCTAATTTTGTTTATAACACTTACTTTCATGATTTATGTTTTGTGGAAATATAATAAGATCATTTATGGCGTGCTGACTACCACCACCTCAAAGTTAAGTGATTTGTTAACCCATTACATGTAATTTGTTAAATATTTGTTAAATTAAAGATGTTTCACATAAATAAGAAATATATTATATTATGTAAATAAATTAAATACTATTAATATTTAATATCATTTTATTTATTACCCTATAGACATAATAAAAAAAAGTGATAATAGGTTTTGTGGATGTGTGGACTACTGCAACCTCAACCTGATGTGATTAAATTTACATATATATATATATATATATTATTAAATTAAATTAATTCATTGATATAATTATCATTATGTAAGAATAATATGTTACTTACCTTCATTCATTTAAAATCATTGAAAAATGAGAATATTACACTTGTGTATGTACGGTCTACTATCATCATGATTGTAACATTGGTTCATTCTTCATAAATATATTTCACAATTGGTTCTAGAAATTTAATTTTTTCATAAATAGGAAAATTATTTCATTATTATTATTCTGGATATACTTATATAAAGACCGCTTTAACTATTTTTGACCATTCTATCACGACTCGTCCTATGGGGCCCACACATGACTATCCCAAGCACGTCTTCCATAGGCCAGGGGTTGGTGACTAGCACCTGAAGGAATTTTTCGAAAAAAAGAAGGAATTAAATTTGAGATCTAAACACAATCAAAAGGTATACCCAAGTAAACAACCAAAAAAATTATGGTACAACCAAGAGAGTAAATTACAACCACAAGTACAACAGTATACTGAATGTAAAAAGGGGGATGAAAAACAAGCCCAAATGAAATGTAAAAGTACAACTAAAAGGATAAAACAACTCTCGGATCGTCCACCAAAGATCCAAAATGATGGGTAGGTACATCCAATCTCCATAACACTCCACTTCATCTCGTCGCTTCTGTGTAACACTTATCCTACTTCCATCAAGTGTCAACCCAATTTCTCATTATATACATGGGACACAACAAAGTGTGGGCGAAGCCCATGCATGGGTGAGTATAAAAGTACATAGTAGGGGACCTCGAGAGCCCCGAAGGTCTCTATGTAATTCACAATGGAATACAAACCATGATATACTATAAAAGAAAAATCACAAGCATTATTTAAATCAGGAACACAAAGAAAAAGAGAAATCTCACTCTAATGGTAACTTCAATGTTTCTGGGATAGGGATGACTAGTCGTATAGACAAATCATCCTATCCATAGTAAATTTGGTGCTGATTCATATTGTTCACTTGTGTAGACCTGTATTTATCGCTGGTACAAACCAGTATTTTTCACAAGTGCAGACCCGTATTGGTCTCTGGTGCAGACCTGTATTGGCCACTAGTGCAGACCCCTATTTGTCACTGTAGTAGACCCGTATCGGTCGCTACTGCGGACACCTATTGGTAATTGGGGGAAACCCATATTGGTCATAGGTGCAGACCCGCATTGTTCATTAGTGCAGACCTGTACTGGTCGCTAGTGCATAAAAGTATTGGTCACTCTTCTTCTTCATATAATAGTCAGCAACTGGATTCCCACTCAAAGCCCACATGATTCTGGGTAAACTGTTCCTCAAACCATCAGTCACATTTCAACTAGTACAATGTCCCACAAGAAGCATACCTAAGGGAATTTCCCCTTATAGAGATCCCAATGTGACATATGGCATGTCAATTAGTCAGCCGGTCTATGAGATATGTGCACTTTTTTATAAAAGCCCTGGTTGGATTCAAGTATAATCCAACCCAGGTTGCACGTCAAACTCCATATAACTCCCTTAGAGTATTTCCAAAGGGTATCCTTGTCACAAGGGTCCTTATTCCATATAATGTCTTTAGATCAGATGCCTGATATATTAGTTACACTTATTTCTGTGATATAGGGGTGATCACACCTCGGTCTGGCCCGTTTTGGTCGAGCCCACCAGAATATGTCAAAGGGACTGATTCCCAAAAGGGGTCCTAATTCCACTAGTGGTGCGTCGAACTGAAACTCAGTTCGTCTCTTATGTTCGTATCATTATTCCGGTATCGGTTCGGTCTGAGCCCATTCCGACTCAGTCGGACCGGCCCAACACAATGGGTTTCGGGGTCTACCTAACCTTGCTTGGGTTCGGCCCCATGGGGGTCAGCCCGATTCACATTGTCCGGATCGTCGGTGTCACCCTTGCATGTTCGTGGGTCCGGGCCATGGGTCCGGCCCATGTCAAGCTCAGTCTTCCCGGAGGCAGATCGTTGAGTCCCTCAGCCCCTGTGGTTGTGGGGCCGTTTAGGCCAGTTGTGGGGCAATGAAAAACAACAATTTAACGGTCAGTCGGTCTGCTGATTGGCTTCCGCCAACATGTCTTGGCATAGGGCCGCACGACCCCTTTTTTCTGCCACCCACTAGCCACAGATGCTTTGTGCTGCCCTTCATATGTAATGGATACAACCACCAGTGGCATATCCCTTTTGTCCCACAAGGGCGAATCGGTCTGGCCGCCTTCAGCCACCATGGTGGCCCGTCAGACACTGATTTCCACCACCTGCAGCCGATTGCTGCGGGTCTCCTCTGGGCAGCGCTGAAAGGGCACCCTGACAGTTTTCTTTTGTAGGATACTGAACATGCTCCAGTGTTCCATTCATGGTTTCATCTGCGCAATGGCTCTCACGAGGTTCCTTCGTCAAAACATACCCACTAATTCGCGTTGTCGTCAAATTGAGGAACCCTTCCCCGAAGAACTAAACATGAGCTATGTGGCAGATGGTCCGAACCTTGTTTGTTTGGCCATTTCCCTCCACCTTAACATGATAATCGTCGAGAGAAATGAAATCATCAAAGATGAACTTTAAATCGAACCCCCTACCAGGATTAGATGCCCGCTAACGACGGTCGATGAAACATATTTCCCCATTGTCATCAGTTTGAGATTCAATGGAACTCATCCTTGGTTGATGAAGCTAGTCTCGTCCTCCAACGGTTGGCGTCGCTGTACTTTTCCATATCATCATCGCTTGGGGAAGATGTGCCAACACTCTACCTCGAGCTGTATATAAATAGGATAGGGGAAGGGTGTGTAACGAACTTGGAATTAATAGTGTTCATTTAATTAATGAACCATAAAAATTACAATGGTGCGATTACCAGAATAAAGGGGGGTCATTCCATTTAATGGATTGACATGTCATTGGTCCCGCCACCGCCACTCATCCACTAAAGAGAAAGAAAAGAAATAATATAACACATCATGTTATTTTATTAATATTTCAAAAGTCTTCCAAAACTAATTTTTTCACCCGGCCTACTATGGTCAATGTGATGCCTCACTTAAGAGAATCCTAGAGATGTGGATTCAATGGTGCACTCATATTTTTTATCAGAGAATCGGTGAAAAAAATGAGAAAACACACCCACACTTTTACTTAACACAACATTTTAAAAATTACAGTAATTTAATAACATTCACCCTCAACCCGCTATGGTCACGTTTAGTATCTGCCAAAGGAAAACACATCCCAAAGAACTCAACAGTACTATCTGATATTCAATCTGAGATACCATTTATATTTTATGGATTTTAATAATAAAATAATTTTTTCTTAAATATTTTATTTATAGCCAAAAACTAACTTCAAATGTTGTCCTACAGAGGCTAATATTTGTTTCTCTATAATGAAAGTATACCCTCATGAGCCCAACAATGGTCTTAAATTTTTAGTCTGAGTCACTCTTCTTGAGTTACAATCATTTGAAAAATAAATTAACTTTATTTAATTATTTTATTTACGATTATTCCATTTTTGGGTTTTCTCAATGGAGGTCTACACTGAATAAACATAAGTCACACCTAGGGTAAATATGCTATCCGTATTTCAACGGGGCTCTAACATTTCTGATCTGAGAACCTCCTTAGTAGATATTACACTTTTTTAGGAAAACCATTAACGCACGCTATTTTTAAACATAACATTTTTCACTGGATCATTATAGGCACTCCAGGCCTTGGAATCATGCATCGTAAGATTTCGTGTACTCAAAATAATTCTATATAATAAAAAAAATAAAAAATTAAAGGACAATACACTTCTATTGTAATTTTTGACATAACTGAATTTTGTCAAAACACCTAATGTAATCCTAATTTTTTATGAAGTTGTACTAATCAATTTCATAAGTAAAATAAAAATATTAATGAAAATTGAAATAGTTATCATAAAAGTAAATTATTAGAAAAAATTTAGTATTTAGTAAGTCAAATACACACATGACATGTTGTACTCAATGTATGGGATTTTCATCTCGCTTTTTACATCTATGAGATAAATTCTATATTTGCCTCTTAATTCACTAGTGTGGTGAATATACTGAAACATTTAAATTTTAAATCATTATTCAATCATACATCATCTTATTTTATGATTAAATTTTAATTATATCAACCATGATGTTCTGAATTGAATATTATTGAGTAGTAAAATTTAGCTTTGTAGTCTCACTTTCTTTTGGGATTGATAACATTACAATGAAATAATAACTTATATATCATAATTTATCTTATTGTATGTAAAATTTATATCATATATCCATAATAATGATTAATTAATATTATTATTTCATATAATGCATTCCATTTTTACATTCACTATTAAATTTGAATGTTATTTGATTAACTAAGGACATTTTGATAAATCGGTATCTTTTATTCTATAAAAATATTTTAAAGTAAGGGTTATTTTTATTGGATAAATTGATTATTTTTTATATAAATAATTATTTTATAAAGTATTACATGGTTTGCGAACCATATAATCCAATCCCCTTGAAGTGTTCATAGTATCATTAGATGAATTAGTTGTCCAAATACGATGGGTTTCTTCCTGATATGCTAAACCATCTCGTAAATGTTATTGATAGTGATATAAACATGTATATAAAATATATGTAATACAATAAATAATTTTTTTATTTATTGATATTGTATTTATTATTATTATCCATGATATTTTCCTTGACATATTCATAGATTCATATCATTTGATATTTTTTTATTAAATGAAATGTGTTAGAGTTGTCTTCCATACCATATTTATTATGCATTATCCAGATATTTTTATGTTTTTGGTGATCATTTATTTAACTTCTCATGATATTTTTTTATCATTTATTCATTATTTATTACATTTTTCTTATCTATACTGAGCATTTTTATCAGATTATTTTTATTCCTTTACTCAGGTTATGATGATAATATCATTAAATGAGTTTTCAAGGTTGTAAATGTCCCAAAACTTTCATATAAACGAATATTAAATGATTATAGACCAAATTAACACATATAATCAAATAAATGATATCATCATTGTCATTTTATAGTCCTTATCATTTATTTTTAACAATAATTACATAATTTCTCCATAACCATGGTAATAAAAAATAATAATACTGTTGTTCATATTGTCAAATAATAAATTGGATCTATTAACCTTTAATTTTAACACCCCAAGCTTCCACAATGTGCTTACTTTCTAAATAATTCAATATCCTGTGATGTACGCAACACAGAGTTCAAGGAAACCACGATCTATCAAACTATTCATTTTAAAAGAGGTATTTAATATTATTATCCTCATTTGGAATTATATATATCCCATATAATTTTAACATTCACATATTCTATTTCTTAGCAATAATATAAGGACAAATTCAATATTTTAGATAAAATAAGTGTTTTTAAAAAATGTAAATTTTCCACCTTTTAGTGGTGAACCCTTTTTAAATCCAATATTAAAAAATTTTATATATTTAATTTGATGAAATTAATTTCTTTTTTATAAGAAGGTGATAAGAAATTTGTTTGGATAAATTTGTGTTACTTTTCTGATAACTTTCATATTTTGATGAATAGGGAAATATACTAATTTTTAAATAAAATCGACTTTTTTAGTCAAAATAAATTATAATGCTAAATTATACATTTGAGTGGTTTTAAAGTATCATTATATTATATTTTTTCCATTTAATAGAATTAAGGTCATTGGATGTAATTTCACATTTAAATTCTACATGGACACATTTAAATATTTTGATAGATTTTACATCTTAAAATCCCTCATTTTGGTTTGGAAAACAAGAATTAATTTCCAATTAATTTATGAAACATATGTGTTTTGAATTTGGAAAAAATGAATCTATATTCGGAATCTAGAGGTCTAAATTGTGTAAATAAGTACCTTTTCATTTTATACATTATGAATAGTAACTTCAATAAATTTTATATTTACCATGGTAAAAGGATATATCTAGTAAATAAGGGTAAAAAATAACATTATAATAATATTAAATTACCCTAACAATTGACATAACACTATTTGATGATACATGTTCGACAATGGGCATCCTTTGGTCGATTATGTGACCCCATTAATACACTTGTATGTGAAGATGACACATTATAAAAAGTAATTTAAAGTTATGGAAAATGTAACATTGATAAATATATTTTAGTAAAAAAATATTATATGGGGTTATATCAGTGATAATTTATACTATTAATTTTAATTAAAAATATAAAAATATTTCCTACATCATTTTATTTTATTTTAAATTTATATACAAAAAATAATTATATATATTTATGACACAATAATGATGCATTATTTTCTTTATTAATGAGCGAATCAAATAAAGGATAATGTAAATATTATATTACAAAATTTTATGTTTTGATTCCATACACAAATTTTATAGGTGAATATGACATTTTAGGGTTGATTCATTTTTTTGAGGTAATAATATATTTATGAAATTCACAAAATCTAAATACTAAATAGTTTCAAAATTTACATAAATTAGTTTCTAAAATAAATACCATATTATTAAATGATATATTATATCTACAAATGAATGATTCAGCCAATGGACCTATATAATGTTATATTACTCCTTAATAAACCAGATGATGTTGTCTTGGAATTTAACTGTATGTTTATTAACCATTTAATATAAAAATACAAGAAGATGTGGTATATTTTAAACTATTTAAGTAAGAGTTAAATTTTTAAGATAAGGTTAATATGGTGACATAAAAATCTGTAAAACCAATCAGTTTAGAATATTTACACCCATCCCCACCTTATTCTAGAAATAAATCCATTTGTAACATTTAGAAATAGAAATTTATTTTATAATAAATTAATATTTCATTCTTTTCCAAATATTCCCTTCTCTTACCTTATTAAAGGGTACTTCACCTAATCTTATATTCACAACTCCAAATCCATTAGTCTCAGCCAACTCCTGATCAAATATTCTCTTAACAACCATCACTTAATCTTAGGCCTCAATTTGATCAAGATGCATTCATAAGGATATCTTCTATTCAGATCAAAAGTAATAACATGATAATTATACAGGAATTTAAACATACCCGCAACCAAATTCATTATTCTATCTATCTAATGAATGAAAAAGTCACCAAACATGCGAACGTATGGTGTACAATTTCCATATCGTGGTGTAAATTGTTATTCAAGGATTCAATATTTGGATGGGTATAACAACGATTATAATTGTTATAAATAATAAATATAACTTGTTAATTATTCATTATATATAATATATCATCCAATTACATACTATTTCACCATCAATAGAATGATATTTTCGGACGTGCGTACATATGACTTACCATCTCCACGACGCGATATGATTCATTTCCACATTCACCATTCAACATTGATTATAAATATATATATATATTTCTATGTATGTAATATATGAAATAATAATGCAACCAGATATATATATATATATATATATATGAATGTATGTATTTACATATATCTCATTCACTTATTTCTGTTCAATATAATATAAAAAACAAAAATAGCATTTATGTGTATGTACGACCTACTGTATCCGTCAATGGTGTTTTCCCTTTCAAATATCTATCTATTATTCATATTTTTATTCATAATATTTGTGGTACTTAAATATCATATTATATTCTAGATGCAATTAAGTAATGGTATAAGTGATACAATCAAGAATAAAAAGTTAAAACACGTACAATAATGTAGGCGATTATTACACAAAATTTAATTTTAACATTGAGATTATTATTAAATGGGTAGTGTAATGTCATAGATGAATCAATTATGATATAATAAATTTGAATACAGTTTTTCTATAAATTAATAACATACTAAGATCATTATACATGAGGTTAAACATACCCTAAACCAAAGGAATGTACAAGGTTAGGGTTAATTCCTCATTTTATTTATTATCTGAGATTTTTTAGGTGTACAATCCTTACTAGGACATATTTATTATCCATGGACATGTTTGATAACAGATTATTAAAAATGGGGTTTAAAGGTACTTTTTAACTAAAACAAAATCTTAAATGGTTGAAAAACTTATTCTTCAAAATCATTCTCATTAATTTCCACGATTACAAAATGTTTTTAATGATTCATATATATGGACATGAGTATTTAATATTATTAAATAATTTAAAGAGATTGATGGTGGTATGGGACACATGGATTCAAAAATGTATTTTAAATTCATTCCTTTCTAAATCGTGTTCCTTTTAAATGTTTCCATTAAAAAAAGATATTTATCTCAAAGTGTTTTACTGATCATTTTTAACTATATCAAAATATTTTACTTCATATTATTCAAGAATGAAATTGATTAATTATAATAAAATAATACATATTTTATTGAATGAGTTATGATATGTTTGATTGTGTATGTGCAATTTTTATACCATTCATGGTTCATTTAAATTATTGAAATGAAATTTTACAGTTTTAATGAGAATATTTATGTTATGTTTCAACATTTTCATATGAAGAATGAATTTTAAATAGTATGTGATGGTCGGGGCCTATTATATCCCCTTGATGCATTAGGTCTTAGTGTCCTGGCACAGGGACATGAAAAAATTGATTTTTGTGGTCCTGGAAAGAGGCTTTGACTATGTCGTTATGATGTATGGAATTTTGAATTCCCTTTTTATTAAGTTAGTTAATACAATTGATTATTCGACTAGTTGAATAACCATGTGCTTGTTTGTATGGTAATCATTGAATTATTTTTTCCATATTATGTTCATGTTTATGTTTAAAAGTATTTTTTTTATTACACATCATTCCATAAAATTTTATATATTCCACTATATTATTTAACCTTACTGAGCATCTGAGATCACACCTTTCATATATTTTATTTAACCAGAATTCCAAGAAGGTTATTATGATTGATATGTAGGGTTAAGATAGAAGATTAATGGAATTATAAAATGATTTTTTATGATTTTTTATATGTTAGAATGTGTAATGTAATGTTCTTTTATGTAATCTAATTTCAAAAAATACTAAATTAATTATTCCTTAGAGACATGATTCCATGAAATCATGCCAAATTATTATAATAATTCATCGGCTCTGGGTAGCTAGGGTTGGGGAGTTACATTTGGTATCAGAGGAAGTTTAGCAACAACCATTTTAATATATTTAGAACAATTCGATTATAGATCATAACCATATGATCGACATTGCAGATAAGTATATAAGAACGCTATAGAAGTTCGGTAATTTAAGGACTATGTGGGTTTGGTAAGCAATACATCCCTATCTGCATAAATAAAGTGGACTAGCGTCCGATACAAATGTACCATGTTGTGAAAACTCCAACAAGATGTTTCAGGCTTGACTATAGGTATCCTGGTACATGAAAATGTGCCTTACTAAGCACTTGGTTTGATAATCCTAGGGGATATTCTTAGGATAATTCACATATAATTTACAAACCATTATGAAGGATTTATGAGTAAATACGTCCCAAATGATTTTTTTTTTGAGTTTTGATTATATGTATGAATTGTTAAATGTATATAAATTATTTTACAAGTTTGGTATTATGCATTGTGATTCATAAACTAACCTATTATTTTCCATTGTTTATAATTGTTGCTTTGTTGAAAAAATTGAAACTGTATCAATGCACAAAATCTATATAGGGATTTCCCTAATACACAAGATAATTATAGTGGAGGTGGAGATTCAACTGGTGCTGATCAGTTTATAACCATTCTGGGACAACTCACTTGGGTTATGAATAATAAACTTACCTATATAGGGCACCCTGATTCACAATGTGTATGATCAATGTTAGATCTCCTCGTGAGGCAACAACCACCAACGTTCAATAGAAATAAAAATTATTTTGTAGCTGAACGGTGGATATGTTACTTAGAGAAAATATTTCTTTCTTTGAGATGTAACTAATAAGAATAGGTAGTCATGGTAGTTTATCACCTCTCAAGAGATTCAGATCAACAGTGGTCATTAATTCAAGACATAGTGGATGATGAAGAAGTGGAAAATAATGAATGAAGATAGTTTAATGAACTTTTTCTAGTGAAATACATTCCTCATGATTAGGGATCTGATATGGGATGAAATTTCTAATCCTGACACCAAAGGAGTATGAAATTTTTGATAAGGATGAGGCTAACTTATCATGGTTAACATGGCATGATACATACTACAAATGTATCCTGAGAAATATGATTGATGGATTATTTTTTGGGTTAAAACCATTTTTCCATCGAGCATTGGTCTCACAATCCTTCTTATTGTACAAAAATATAGTCTAATATGCTATCAAGACAGAAAAATAATTCTCTAAGACTCATGACATTAATGAAATGACAGAGAAGAAGATAACAATGGATAAAAAGATATATAAAGGGTAAACGGAAAAGAAGGATTATCCCTTATCTAATAATTGTGGGAAGAATCACCCTAGTACTTTCCTAAAAGGATTTTGAATGTGTTACAAATATGAGGAAAAGGTCATGAGGATTATTATTATAAGGGATTGAAAGAAAGTTGTGCAATGTCAAAATTTTAATTATATATGACATTATGAAAATGATTGCACCAAGAATCAAGTAAAGATATATTAGAAAATGAAAATGGATCAATGAGAAGCTTATGATATTACTATATTTGAAGTGGAATAATTAATATATTTGGGTTATTGGAATCAATAATTATGTCGTGGTTATAAGAAGAATGTGAATTATAAATAAGGATTGTATTGTAGAAATTACTGTTTTCATCATGGTTTTAATATGATGAAGATAGTCATATATTAATTATGTGAATATAAGAGAAACATTATATTGTTTGAGGAATCTAAGGTTACAATTGATTTTATAACTATAGAAAGGTTTTAGAGAGTCTAGAATGATGTATTTTGGATAACTCTAAAGTTATGAAAGGATTAATTAGAAACATTAGAATGTATTGTTTAATATTAAAAAAATTTATAAGATTGTTTTTTAATGTTATAACATTATAGTTTTAGAAAAAGGACAACTTATAGGTTTTGAGATAACTTGTTGCGTCAGATAAAGCTGTGGGAATCGAACCAACAACCAATGTGCGACAAGGATATATCACCCAATACTAGCCTATAGGATGTCCCTGGTTATTATAAAATATTTTTGTTTATTTAAATGGTATATTTTTATATTTGGAACCTGGTATTATTGAGATAAATGGGATATTCATGAGTTTCATAATTTAAAGATATTGATGAGTTTGTGGTAGAGGAAGGGACACTACATGTAAATAATGTATGCTTCCTCACACTCTTAGTCAATGTTTTAAATTAATTCTACAACACTAGGAAAAGGATCATAAATCCAAAATGTTTTTCTAGAACCATATTTTCAGACGGATCAAATGGTCTCTTAAATGATCAAAGATTTATAACATTATAATTATTAACATTCCATAAATAATATTCTCTATCACTCTCCATCAAGAACATTATGGTTTTTTTCACTTCCATATCCAATTTTTCTTATTCAGAACACTAATATGTGTTATTTCCGATAACCTTCCTAATTATCATTATTTATTTTAAAATAGAGGCCTTGTTAATCCATTTTTCTATTTGGGATTTCAACTAAGTTATTTTCAAATATCGAACCCCATGTTTTCAATCATGAGAATAAATTGTGAAGATGAAATTTATTTATTAAGGGCATAATGTAACACCAAAATCTTCGATGGTACACTTACATTTAAAATAATTCAATAATTTGTGTTATATTCAACACCGAGTTCAAGCCCAAAAAGGCCTATCAAACTAGCCGTTTAAAATGAGGTAATCAATATTATTAACCACATATTAGATTTTATATATCCCATATAATTTCATAATGAATCTATTGTGCTTATTAGAAATAATATAAGGAAAAATTCAAAATTTTAGATAAAAGAATTATTTTTCAAAAAATGATGTTTTTATTCCTTTTCATTGAGAACCCTATTTAAATCCAATATTCAAAACTATTATATATTCAATTTTTCGAATTTGAAGTCTTATTTTTATGTGTGACCTAAAATTTTAGTTTGGATAAATTTTTGTTATTTTCTGATAATTTTCTTACTTTGATGAATAATAAAAAATAATGAATTTTAATTGGAAACAACTTTTTCTAATCAGAATAACTTATAGTTTCAAATTATACAATTGAGTATTTTTAAAGTATCAATATATTATATTATTATCATTAAAAATAATTTAGAATGTTGGATTTAATTTTACATTTAAATTCTATATAAACACATTAAAATATTTAAGTAGTTTTAACTTCCTAAAATATCCACAATTTTGTTTGGAGAACAAGAATTATTTTTAATTTTTTTTTTCAGAATCTGTGTTTTGAATTTGAAACAATGGATTCTATATTAGGAATCAGGAGGTCCAAATTATGTACATAGGTATCTTTTATTTTTAGGCATTATGATTAGTAACTTTAGTAAATATTTTATTTAACATGGTTAAAGGATAACTACGATATATAAAGGTAAAAAATAATATTATAAAAACATTAAATTACCCTAGTACGTTTCCTATCCCTACTAACTGAGACATTTATGACCATGGTAATCCTTTGCTATATTTTGGGAACTCATGGGGAATCTTTTAAGTGAAAATTAAACTTCATAAATATTAATTTAATTTTGAGGAAAATGTAACATAGACACATATCTTTTAGTTAAAGAGTTTCTATATGGGGAAATAAAAGTGACATTTTCAACTACAAATTTTTTTTATAAATATAAAAAAATATACATAATTGTATTTTATTTATTATTTTTATACATAATATAAATATATTTATATATGACGCAATAATGATGCAGTATCCTCCTTATTAATGAATGAATAAAATAAATGATATTATAAAAATGAAAATAAATATAATTTGAAATTTTGTAGGTCATCCATGATTTTTAGGTCAATATAACAATCTAGTTTCGATCAAATGTATTTTTTTGAAGTAATAAAGATGTAATCACTTTCAAAAAATGAAATACTAAATAGTGTGAAAATAAATGTTAATGAGTATTTAGAAAAAAAACCATATTATTATATGATATAACATTCCTAAAAATATATGATTCATCCAATAGACATAGATAACGATATATATTTAATTAAGGAATAATTTTTTGTTCTCTTTAATTGTATAGTATGTTCATTAACAATTTATTATAAAATTTCTAGAAGACATGGTAAACATTAAACTACTTAATTAAGAGTTAAATCTAAAAGATATGGTTAATATGGCGACCTAAACATTTATGAAACCTGTTGGTTGAGATTATTTGAAACCATACCCACATTATCATCAAAATAAATCTATTTCATGAAATTTTAAATGGAAATTTATTTTATAATAAATTATTATTTCAATCTTTTCCTAAAGTACCCCTCACCTCCCTTATAAAAGGGTACTTCCCCTTCTCTTAAATTCACACCTCGAAATCCATTTGGATTAGAAAAAAATGATCAAATATCATACCAAATACCACCACTTAAACATAGAAGCCATACTTTTATCATAAATCCAACCTTTGGAGCGTGTTTGTGTAGATCAAAAGGAAGAACCTGATGAAGAGGTAATTACTTCCTCACCTATTCCAACATTATTTTCTTCTTCCACATCCCATTCATGGTAGTATCCATTCTAGAAAAATAACTTGTGTGCCTTATAAAGATTTATCAGTTATTATAAATTTGTCAAAACCCTATTCTTTATTCTCTTCATCCTATTAATTACAAAATCACCATTCATGCATATGTACGGCTTACCATCTTCACATCGTGGTGTAGTTTGTTATTCAATGATTAATTGTTTGTATGGGTATAATAATGAGTATAATTGATATAAATAATAAATATAACGTGTTAATGATTATATATATATAATATACCATTCAATTACATATGATTTCATAATCAATAAAATGATATCGTCACTCGTGCATATGTATGGCTTACCATCTCCATGATGCAATGAAACTCATTTCCATGATCACCATTTAACGATGGTTATAAAATTATATATTGTTAATATTTATGTAATATATGACCTTATAATTCTTATATAAATATATATCTTTGCCTTAAATATGTTCAATATGAATGAGAAATGGAAACATCATTTCTGCGTTCGTACGAACTACTGTCTCCATATACAGTTTTTTCAATTTCATATAACTATCTGTTATACATATTTATATTCTGAATATACATGATACATAAATAATGATTTATATTAGGGATGTAATTAAATCATGATATAAGTGATACGATCAATAATAAAATGTTAAAACACAAACGATAATGAAGGCAATTATTTCCCAAAATGTTATTTTGACAAGGACATTATAATTAAATAGGTAGTATAATGTCACAAATGAATCAAGTATGATATTATAAATATGAATATGGTTCTTGTATAGTTTAACATCAAACTATGTTCATTTAAAATGAGGTTAAACATACCATCGAACAAAAAGAATGTACTTGGTAAGTATTAATTCCTCAGTCTCATTACTATCCGAGATTGTTTATGTGTATTTTTTAGTGAGACATATTTAGTACCAATTTCCATGTTTCATTAAAGATAATAAAAAAGGATTCTTTTAAAGGCAAACTTTAACGAAAACATCATTTTAAGTTTTTCAAATATTTTTTCTTCTAAATCATTATCATTAATGTACAAGTTTTGAGAATGGTTTTAAGGATTTGTTTATATAGACATTAATGTTTTAAAATATTATTTCTTTCCAAAAAATTTAATGTGGTATGAGACACATTTAATCAAAAATGTCATGTATATGTATTCATTTATAAATCATGAGGCTTTTAAAATATTTCATGGAAAAGGTATATTACTCTCAAAGAGATTTACTTATCATTTTCATCCATGTTAATATACTTTAATAGATATTATTCTTGATTTATGTTGATTAATTATAATAAAATATTCCATATATTATTGAATTATTTATGATTTGTTTACTATCGGTGTCCTATTTTTTTTTACCATTTATGGTTTAGGGTTAATGTATTGACATTTCATATGTTAGTTTTAAAATGAATGTTTATGTTATATCTCACCGTTTTCTTATGAGAATGGAATTGGACATAGTAAGTTATGTGTGGGGCCTACTATAGAACCTCTATTCATCGGTAGGTCTCATGAGACAAATTACTGTCTTCGAATAAGGCGTTGAATTTTTTTTAGTCTTGGTAGGAGGCCTTAAATATGTGGTTAGGATGTCCAGAATTATGTACTCCCTCATTATGATATTCAATATTACATGTGATTATTCGACTAATAAAATATTCATGTACATGTTTATATGGTAATGTTTGATTTATTTTTTCCATATTATGTCCATTTTTATATTTAAAAAGATTTTTTTTACACATGCCACCTTAAAATGTAATATCTTCTAATAAATATTTTACCCTATCCAAGGATCTGAGATCACCCCTTTCTTATGTTTTATTTTATCGGGATTCATAGAAGTGTATTATAATTCATATGAAAGGTTAATCTAATAGATTAATGGTGTTTTAAAAGGATTATTTATTTTCTGTTTTTCGTTATAATGGGTAATGTAATGTTCATGTATGATATCTACTTTCCAAGACTGGTAAACAGATCGGTCCTTTAAGACATGATTCCTTGTAATCTTGCAAATGTAATAAAATAATTCACCAGCTCTAGGTAACTGGGGTCGGGGTGTAACATCATTAAACCCACTAATTAAAAATACATAATACACTATTAAAAATTAAAAACCCTTAAGTTGTAAAATTTAATTTTTAATTATACAGTAAAAAATTATGAAAAGTCCTTTTTCGAGAAATTCCCATTTAATGTAAAAATGATTTTATACTAAATTCAAGTATAACATTAATTTTAAAAACTATAAATGCATAATTTTAAATTAAAGGGGACAAATTATATTTTATAAATAACCTAATATTTAATTGTTCATTTAAATTATATTAATGACACTATTTCATTTAATAAAAATACATGTTTTAAATTATCAATCAAAAATATATCGTTTCAAAAAATAATAAAAAAATTTATACTAATATAATTTTTAAAATATTAATTTAAAAATTAAATTCATTAAATTCCAATACATTTACTACCATTTAATAAAATTTATTATAATATCTATTCATAATAATAAAGAAACACCATTTTTAGAATATAATATATTTAAAATGAATTCACTAAAAATTGTGTCCATATTTAAAATGAATTAACAAATAAATGAAAAGTTTATAGGACTAGTATAAATATGAAAATTTGGTTTATAATATTTATTGAATCCAATTAAATGGAATGTTTATAATAGAAAAATTTAAATAATAATAATTTATTGTTCGTTTATGCTTGGTGTCACCTATCTTGTAGTTTTTCATATATAGTCTTTATCTTTTAAATCATATGATATTTAATTCGCCACCCACCCCATTTTTAAAATAACTTTAATGGAAAATGAAATATCCTTTAGTATCCTATAAATTAATTTAAAAAATTCATTTATTTGAAAACCCACGTTGTTAGAAGGGTCAATAAAAATTCTTCATAAACAGACTCTAATTAAAGAACAAATGTATCATGGAAAAAAAGTAATTAGTTTAGAACATTGTGATTATAATTGGGAGTAGAAAAAAGAGATATGTAATAAAAACTGGACTTCAAGGGATTGTTAGATAGTGAAATATAGCATGACCAATAATAATTAAACCATTAAAAAACCCAAAATCCGTGATGGGATAAAATTGATTTCATGATAATAAAAATAAACTGATGAAATTTTTATTTTCATAATATTTTTTCGAAATTTGAGGATATATTTTACTACATAGAGTATATATATAGGGATATATAATTAAAATTCAAGAATAATATTATCATTCCATCAATTTCCACCAAAAAAATCTTTTTGTTTTTAATGATGGGTATTCAAGATGAATTTTTTTTCTGGATATAATATAGTTAATTCTACAAGATCACATAATCCAATAATGATAAAAATAAATTACTCCTCTAATTAATAATTAACCAGAACCAAATAGATTGGAATAGTTAAGATAACTTCTCAAATTAATAAACCTTTAAATGAACAAAAACAAGAATAATTTCAAAAAACTATCATTAATACCAAAAGTAAAACATAGATCATTCACGAAATAACTATAATTAACATTCAATGAAATATCCCAGACTAATACAGAAACCCAAAATAATTAGGATTTAATCACATATAATTCCATGATTAATATAAAATTTATCATAAAATAGCTTCAATCACTCTTACTGGCTCATTATGAAAATCATATTCTTTAATCATATAAAGTCCAGGGTATAAGAGTGATTGAAGCTATTTTATAAATAAGTTGAATCATAATAATTAAACTTTGAAATAGTATATTCTTCATAAGATTCATAAACTGTTATTACTCACATATAATATAATATTTTTTTATTTTGGATAATCTTATAATTCCTCACAATATTATAATGGTATTTTTTGGAAATAACATTAATCACTTAATAACCAAATCTATTACCAATCACGTAGTTTCTGAGATGATAAAACATATATTCTAAAAATTAACTAATCCATTTTTAGATCATTTAAAAAAAATAAAATAATGAAACTAACCAGAAAATCTTATATTTTCAGTGGTAAGAGAGGCATCTTGTTATCCCTCTAGTTGTGGGTTCAAGAATCATGGTCGTTTTTATGGTGATCGGTTATCGACCATCTAGTGAGTTATCCAATTTCTAAAACTATATTAATTTAATTCTTGTTATATTAATATAAATGTTATTTAAATCCTTAAAAACCTTAATATAAAATTTTTCATAAAAGGTTATCTCATAACTATCATTTTACTTCACCAAAACTATAATAACCAATTATTAATACAAAATGAAGTATTAGATAAACCCTAATGTCTATCTATACCTTTATTCTATATGTAACAAAAAAATAAATATAATTATTCCTCCATTATGTTTTTCACCTGATAAACTTATAGGATACATATACATCATGAAAATTTAAAAATTTAATGAAAGTGTACTAAAGTACTACAGTCATAAAAAGATTATTAATTACATTAAAATTTTGAGCATCATTTTATTTATCATAAATCGATTATACCTTGTGTGTAGACATATTACTCATTAAAAACATTTCATAATACAATAAGAATTATGTTAAATTTTATTACTTAAAATCTATTTCTAACCAGAAAATTATATAATGTTATAAAGATTCACATTGACCAAATATAATCCATGAAATAATCCATTCCTGTGATAATTAGGTTTTTCAATTTCATGAGTTAATTTTAAATAGAAATATTTAATTTTAAATATATATTTGTATGTTCATATTAATCCCACTTGTGGGACTTCCCCCTCGAACATCAATTTTCATATTGATTATTCCCAACAAATTAAAAAAAATCAGTGAATACCTTAGGAAGAAATCCTTTAATAATCATGGATTCAAAATAAAAAATCTATTTCATTTTGAATGTGATTTCATTATGACCTCATCTGCAAAATTTGAAACATCTTCCTATTCTAGTTTGAAATCATACTGTGTGTTTATTTCTAAAATCGTGACATAGAAGTCATTGATTGCATATAAAATTGTGATCATTATCACCTGAATTTACATGGGGATTCATTTCAATCATATTAAATGCACTAGGAAACACACATAGGTTAAATTTATTAAACGTTAATTTTGATATTTGGTAAATAATAAACCTATGAGCTCTCCCAATAGCTCCCATTCCATTTTGTAAGTACATTAAGACAAAAACTATTTATTCTTCATATATATTATTACTATGGTTCCATCTGGATCCAATAATTTAATTAAATCACAAATTTTAGAATGAGAATACAAATAAAATCATAATAAACCATCTTAAGAGGGGGAAAACACTATTACATCCTTATCAGGTCATCTTATACATTTTTATCATATCTAGAATAACAATAATTCTCGTAAATATACTATCAATTGTTGTTATAGAGGAATATTGTATTTTTAACCAATAACATCATATCATCTATCACTATCTAAGACATTTTATGATATCTACTATATGAACCTAAAATTAATAATTTAATTTTCTATATATTTATAATTGGAATTAAATTTCCTAACTACTGAAAGTAATTTTTTGTTTAGTGGTTTAAACATTTTTTCATAAATATTATATATCCAAACCATATTTCAAAAAGTGGAAAATTATGAATTTTATGCATTTTCTCAAAATGTATAAATTTTAGAATAAAAAAATTCCTTTCATGAAAAAGATGCTGGAATTTTATCATGAATTCTTCAATTCCATTACCTATTATTAAAACCTATGAAAAATACATTAAAATTTTCAATGAGCACAAAATGGTGATCAATAGACCTAGTGGAATGAAATCATTTAGTCTACAGATAAAAATGATTATTTTTAAATTTTTTACATATATTATATTTATCTTTGATCTCATGAGATAAATCATTAATCTGTGAAGAAATAACCACTATTTATCAATTTAAATATTAAAATTCAATAATAAACATGAATAAAATATATAGGAGAATTGGGTCATCATATTCATATAACTCTTAAAAATAGGATAACATTCAGGGTTACACATAGATTAATGATCATTTTTAAATATAAAATTACCACAATGGTTACAGTTGTAATAAAAAACAAAATATTTTCCAACAATATCATATAAGAAAACTAATCACTTATCTTCATCCCTTTAAAAAATGAATTAAATTAATATAAAAATATTACCTAATATTAGTTTATAATTGGTCCACCATTCATTATATATAATTTTGATTAATAAAAAAATAATTTCAACTCATAAAAGAATTTAGTTTTGCAGAGTATCTTTTAATATAAAAGAAATTGTAGTTATAAAATATCGCTTTGATATTAAAAATAAATTTAGAATCATAAATCATCGAAAAAATTGTAATTAGTGTTTTTTATTTTATTAAATTATGAAATATTAGATATAGATAAAATAATAATTTATTTTTTATGGAGATCATAAAAGTAATTGTCATCATATACATTAAAATAGATAATTCCATTCATAACTTGATTAACATTTGGAAATTAAATATGTTCTATGATAGTCTATTTTTATTGAATAATAATCCATATAGATAATGAATATGTATAATGTAAAAATATATTATATCTACTGAGAAAATTATTAACATCAATGCTTTTTGTATTGAATAAACTAAAATACCATTAATATATTATGAAAAATATTGTTCATTAAAATACTTTCTATTAATTTTTTAATCATCTATCTATACAACCGTTCAATTAAAAAGGGGAAAAGTTTTGTAGAAAAAATATTCTAATCATGAAAGGAATGTTTTAGTTTGAATAATATACCTAATGGTGGTAAAATTCGTTTATTCAATATATTTTAATAGTATTCCTTTAATACTATTGAATCAAATTTTAAAAAGTACACAGTTAAGAAAAAAAATATTTATATTAAACCGTTTTTTTCATATTTTAATATGGATAGATTTTAATTTAAAATATATTCAAAACCAATGTTAAAATATTTTTATAAAATATGTATATGAAAAAAATATATTTTTAAAGGAAATATTATATGTTGAATTTAGAATGAATGTTACTTACCTTGAGTATGACTCATCATATAAATTGTTTATTTTTGAAATATATAACAATTAGACACTTATTTAAATTCTAATTAATATTATTCTGGTTTATCGTTTATTTTTTAACTTAATAGCAGGTAATATACAATTACTTAATCAATATAAATATCTTGAGATGTTTTGATGATATTCACCCCTTCTGTAAAAATTTACTTTATTAGGAAAAGTGTGGTAAAAAAAGTTATTATTAAATCATAGAATGAATAATAGTTATTGAATTATTATAAAAATTATACATTATCTATTAATTATAATCTAATCCTTAGATATTGGTATTAAAAATTTACTTTGTTGTAATTAGGTAGACAGTGGGTCAAATGTAACATTAGTAATGTTTACATTCTTTCCCTATAATTATGATAATAAGTAAAGTATTAATTTCTATTTCCATAATGATTATAATATAATTAATATAAATATAATTATTTTGTTAAACTTATAAATATATTCAATATGATGTCTCAATGAATATTAGATTACATTTCTACATGGAGGATTAGTCTACACACACACTTGAGAGATGTTATCATTTTAAAGAGAATGAAAAGGTAAATAGTAAAAAACATATGAAAAAATTATAATGATTAATAATTAATTATTATCATATATAAATATTAATTAAATGAATATTAACTGTCTTGAGATATGGTTATGGAATTTTAATTACATAGGCTGGTGATGAGGTATTCTATCTTACACATGAATGATTCATTTGTCTCCCATTTTATAATGATAAAAGATAGATATTGGTTATTAAATTAAAATAATACCTTTTATTATTTAGAAGTCACATGTGTTATTATTTTATGATATTTTAAAAATAATTTATGGAGTTAGAGGAAGAAATATAACAAAAACATGTGGTAAAAAACTATACCTATTCTTTAAGAAATCTCAGGTTCTAAACACCATAAGTTGGATTAGGATAGATTTATACATAATAAAATTACCCATAGTTTGAGGGAAGTGATTATTGTAGTTTATTTGGGAAGGTATTGGTAAAAAATGGTTTATGAAGTATGTTATAAATGGGTGATGTGATTCCCTTTCACGAGAGAGGTGAGGGGAACTCATGAAATTAAAAAAATATTAAAATAATATAAAATAATTTTCTATTCCAAATGGATCCAAATAGATTAATTTAAAATATTGGATGAATATTGATATAAATTTAATAATACAATACAAATTATACATGTTTTTATAACATTTTCCTCACATCTTCTTATTTTGGATATATGTAAACCCTTTTGATAATTAACACTATAATAATGATTTTTACTCATTGAGGGTCAATATAATTACTATAAATGAAAAAAGATCCCATAAATGAACTATTATTTATATTCAAAAACAAACCATCATAAAATTTATTAATATATTATTTAATGATATTTATATCATTTAATAAAATATTATTAATTATAATACATCATAATTATCCATTTTTAGTACAACTCATTTTATAGATTTGAATAACATAATGACACCAAATAAAATTATGGGAAATATATTTTAATAAATCTATATATATATGAATCATCTAAAAAAACATTGATGACCCTAATGCCTTAAAATTAAAATTCATTTATAATTTTCAATGCCATTTATTTTATTTTTTCCCATAATTGGATAATTGTTGTTTCTTCATAGTGTATGAATTTCAGATGGATATTCTTTCACTGAAGATTAAAAATAAATATTCATGATGAAGATATGTAAATAATATTTATGAATAATATTTGTAATTGAAAATATATTTTATTTTTCTACATAATAAAAATATTATGGTGACTTAAATGAAGAGTATCATTTTGTACTTTTCTTTAAATAAAATAGTATAAAAGATATAATCAAATTAAATTAACAAGAAGATACATATAACCGAATATTTTATGCATATAGATGAAATTTACTCATAAAAAATTAAATCATATATTCGATTCATTTTTAATCCTTATCATTTTATTTTTAACATTATTTATAGTATTTACCCTTAACCATGGTAAAAAATTAATACTGATACTATTAATATTTACAAAAATTATAGGGGAAATATTTACCAAATTTGGAGGCATTGTTTCTAAATATTTAACCAATTTCTCAAAATACAAATCATATAAGTGGAAGAATTTAATTAAATATTAAAACAACCAAATGAATGGAAACTAGTTATTTAGAAAATTGAATTTTTTAATGAAACAATATTCTGCGTACTAAAACAAATTACTAAATTAAATTCAAGACACTATAATTAGATCATTTGATAAAATGAAAAAGAAACTAATCTAAAAGTATATTTTATTTTATAATAACTTTTAAATTTTACACATTATTTTATAAAAAAAATTAATTTTCAAAATTATTTGAAAAATAAATCATTTTTAGAAAATTATATCTTATTATATTAAATAAAATATTTTAATAATATATTATTTTTTAGTAAAACTTTGACTTTCATGTTACAAAATACACAATGGAAAGTTAGCATTGGGTGTAATCCCAGATATCCTCGATGTTTTATATAGATCAATCTTAACATATGTTGCATGTAACATAATCATACATTAGTGTTTCGTATAAATCAATCTATGAATTTTAATTAAATTAATTATAAATGGAAAATATTGTAAATCCTTGAGTTCTGACATACCATCTCTATAATTTATTTTTTAGTGTATATGAGAAGATCTCATGTGTGTATGTAGGACTACCCCTTGCGATGTGGTGTGATTAGTTTGTCAAAGACACATTACATAGATGATAATAATGATAAGGATTATGAATAAATGTAATATATATGAATTAATTATGATATTAATTAATTAATTAAAAAAATTATAATATAATATATCATTTAATTTATTACCAATGAAATCACCGAATGATAATAGCATCGTTTGAGTTAGTGTGGATTGTCGCCTTCACGAAGCTATGTGGCACTCTCATATTATCACTTCAAAAAATAGAGGACATGTATAATTATATATTTAAATTGATAATATGTTATTTACAATAATATTATCATTATATCAATATAAAATATTACAATCCTCATTTCTATAATGATCGTTGAGAACTGGAAACATTGTTAATTCATACATACAACTAATTGTCTCAATGATCGTATCATACTTCACTTTTCAAAACTGCCTCTCAGGATTGGTCTTAAAATTTAAATTTATTGTATATATATGATAATTATATCATTTTTAATATTATAAATTTTGTTTAACCATGGTCAAAGTAATAGGACCAAAAATAAAAAAATCAAAACATATATGAGAAACATTGCAATTCTTATCCAAAATATGATTTCAATGACGAATTGATAATAAAAAGGTAATAAATGGTCATAGGTAAATCATATATGGTATGATATATATAATTATGGTTATATAATATATTTTTAACTAACATATGTTTGTTATAATGTTGGTTTGAACATGTATCAAAGTAGTTCAGAATTATGGTAATAGATTTTTAGTCTCTATTTTAGATTTGATAGGCCTAAAAATCACTAATCCTTACTTTTTGTATATTATATAGTTCTCCAATGAAATTTTATATGATTAAAAACCTTCATTTCATTATATTTATTTTTATTTGATTTTATTTTTTATCAGGTCCTACGATTGAAAAAATTATTAAAGAGGTTAGTGATTTCTATCTCACATTTTACTTATGTGATACATATGCCATATTCAACACATATTTCTTTTATGTGGGTATAATATTTTCATTATTGTAATTTATGAAATTTATCCTTAAAAATTTTGTAATATACATATCATATTTATGACTTATATTTGATTTGTTTTATGGTTCCCATGTTACAAAATAGATAATGTATTTTTGAATCAATTTTAATTCATTCATGTATATGTTATGTTGTGAACATGTTTTATTTTAGGAGGTGTATAGACAACCCCTTGGAAATGAAATATCATGAATTTATTTATACTATATATACTACCTGTTTAATTTCTTTTAATGGGGAATAAGGTTCAATGTCACCAAATTTGTAATGGTTTAATGATATAATGTTCTCATTTAGCAGGATTTTTTATGATTATAATTATAATGATTAAATAATATGAAAAATATCTCACGAATTATCATTAAATGACAACCCTATGGTTATTTAATTATATAAAAATTAATTTTTATTATGTTTCTCACTTTATTTACTAAAGAGTTCAAAATAATTCTTTTAATAAAAACTTTTTTATTTCTCTATTCGGATGAAAACTCTTTCCCATTAAAAACCATGATTTCTAAAAATGCCTTCAAAAATGTTTTTAACTATCATTAAATGATTTTTTAAAATAATTTAAACCTATGAGTGATTTTTTTAAATGAATAATAATTTAATATTGTAATCAAATAATACATTCCTTTTACCAAAAATGTTATGATAATATTTGTTTCGAAAGGAATAACATTAATGGAATTTTACCCCTTCAAGAAAATTAATTTGTTTAATATTTATTTATATGTTTTCAAGATCATTTTCAATTAATGGGATTTTAATTATGTTTTATGATTTTTAGTTTTAAATGTGATTTTAAATTAGAAATAATGTGTAGCCATATATTTTCTTAGATGGCTTTTAGAATCATTCTCAATCTAATATAATATCCATTGATGAAAAATATGAAATAATTGGGATATAATCCAATGAAACAATTAGTATTCAATTTATTAATGTTTTATCATTCAAATTTGTTTATGAAACCTATTTATTTTCAATTTTTTATTACCTTGAATTATTCTTAAGAAAACTACGTCATTTTCCAAAAGTAATGTTATGATTAATTAATGATATTATTATCAAACCTAGAAGTTCTAGAATTTTTATGATATGATAAAATGTTTACGATACCCTTTTCATTTCATGGGTAATTATATAATGGATGTTTTATGATATAGGGGAACAAATAAATAGAATTTTTTTGTGTTATGTGCGGGACCTATATCTCTCACTAATCCATTGGGAAAATATTTATAACTCATGAGTCAATATGTTTTCTGTGAAACTGATTAAATTTTCAAAAAACTATGCATTAACCTTATGTCATGTTCATGGTGTTGTTAATATAACTATATTTCATGATCATATTGTCTTGTATGGTAAATTATTAATGTCTATATATTTATGAGAGGCCTTGATTTCGTGTACTTAAATTAATAACTCAATGTGACTTTATTAATACATATTCACAAGGTTATAAACTGATATATATTCCACAGTATATTTATTATGACAATGGTTTGATTTCATTGGTGACATTATTTCAATGAAATTTTATTCATGTTTTATGTAATTCCAATATTTAATCCATTACTAGTTATTATAAACAATAATATGAATGGTTTTGTATTCAAATTTTAGGATCTTGTTATCAAACTATAATGGTAATGTTTTTATAACACATCTCCCTTATTTCCCTTTACTAGTAATATAAGATCACCATTTCTTATGTTTCCATTCAGTAGGTTATGAAAAAATAATTCAAGTAGGGTATGTTGGTGATGATTACTAATGTATAATCTCTCTATATATAATATTGAATACAATACACTAATTTTAATATTAAATGTATATTAAAATGACAAATATTTTGGTAAATGATAAATTGAGTGGTTTCCATGAACATTCATCCCTTTTTATAAAAATTAATTGATTTTATCCTTGCACAAAGGCATCTAGGGGTAATAAGTTCAAAAATTATGAATTGACCATAATTTAATCTGCACCAGGTGAATGAAAACAATTATTATTGAATACATTTTTTAACAATCCTAGTGGATTCTCTTCTAAAATTATAGAAAACATTATGAACAATTATGAACAATTTAACAAGATGATGACTATGAATTACATGCTTTAGACATATGTTTATATATATATAATATGATGTAATTATATAGACCATATATAAGTCTTTTTCGTGATTACATGGGCTTTCATTATGATTATTTTTTTTCTAGGTGATTATAACCTATTTTAGTCAATGGACATATCCCGAAGGAATCAGGGTAACATTGAATCTAATTGAAGAATTATGGACTACGATGAAACAAATTCAATAAAAATCAGAGATAATGATATTGTCATTATGAATAATCTATTATCATGATATATTACTAAAAACAATAACATTAATGAGATTAATAACATATAAATTAAGATGAATATGGACATTTTTTTATGGTTCTTATAGTAATAAACATATAAGAATAATGATTTAGCTTCTTACATTTCATGAATAAATGAAGAAGACCATGAAGTAATAAATCTAATGTAGGGGAATATGTTTTCTATATGGAAATTATGTTCTTAGTTTAGCTATTTATCAAGGAGATCAATTTATTATGTGTCGAGAAATTGGAATTATCTAACTCAATACCCTCACACGAGAATTAACTTCTTTAACAATGAAGAACATATTCCATATGAATAACTAATGAAGATGGCGTAATGTTTTTATGTATTTGGATTAATGAATTACGTTGAAGAATTATTTTACGAATGTTATTTGGTTATAAGATATTGAAACATTAAATGATTTCATTATTTATGGAAGCATAAATGTATTTATGTATGATTATTTTAAGGGTTGTAGATAACATCATGTGATTTAAAGGATTATGTATAATCATATGATCATATACAATGAAACCACTTTTTACATTTTATGTGATGAAAGTTTAAGATGACTAAGGATTTTTTTAGATTAATTTATGTGAATACAACAATATTGTTTTAAATTGTTTTTCTTTTACACTTTTTCACTTATTATTGTAGTACATATTAAAAGTTATAGTTTATAATATATTTTATGATGATATAAAATTCTTTTGTAGATGATCAACTTAAAATTAATCACACATCATTTATATAAGAGAGTATTTATCTCTAGGTCCTCTTTCCATAATATAAATAATAGGATCTTTTAGGTTTCATGGGTTACCAAATTCGGTTGTATATGATCCATATCTAATGATTACCATAATATTTTGGTGAAATATTCCACATGTTGTTTATATATAGTTGAGTTTCACCACTTCATATCTTCCTTTCCTAGATGGTTTGTCTTAGATAAAAATTCAAACCCTATTGAATATGATATGATATTTTTCTATGGTTTTAAATGGATGTATTGGTCCACACCTTCCTTAAGATGAGTTTTCTTGAAATTATATATTCTACTCACATGCGCATGGATCACTATGAATAATTTTATTGACAAAGTGTTAAACTATAATATTAATGAATTATGTCTCAGTAAAATACTATTTCGACCTGATCTAGTTAATGAGGTAGAAGACATGTTTCTAAATTTTTAACAATATGTAAAGAGAAAAAAATAATGACAATATATTTTTTTCTAATAATAATCCACATGATATAGATATTGATGTAGGTGAGAAGGTATTTGAACATATATTTTTGGGGATGAATGAAGAGAATATTTTCCATATGATTATTGGTCCATTTGCAATACATGATCCCATCGTGATAAAATATTATTTTTTGGAGGTTCAACAAATCATCTCTTAGGATCATGATTTGTTCCCCGTACTTTTCATGAAGATATATATAGTAGATATATTAAATGTGTGGAACTCAAAGGTAATATAATTGGGGAATTATATTTCTTACGAAGAAAAACATGGTGGTTTTCATGATCGTATAGATAAAATTTTATGAATTATTTCAACTCACGTTATTAATGTTTTCATGGAAATACCACAAGTTTGAGGAAGTTATATAGGAACCTTTGGATGTAATGAGGCATAAATATCCTCAGTTATTATTACTAATGTGTTTAATTTTAAAATATAAATTCATTAAATGGTGGTATAAGGTAACACCTTTATATTTCAGGAAATATATTTATAATATAAATATATTTTTTTGGATATTCATTGTTTAATGTATCTCTAAGTTTATCATTCGATACATTCAATATAGAGTTTAAATGAAACGTGAAATAATATTAATATATTATAGTTTCTTATTATAGATATCATCTAATCATTGTAATGGTCATTATAATCATTGTTAAATAAATTATAAAAATATATGGTTGACACATGTATATAAAATTAGTAATTTAGTGACCAATTAATAATAAATGACAAGGAAAACCATTTTGAAATAAATAAAATCATTAAAAAATATATTTTTATAGGAACTATTATATTTCCCTCGATAAAAAAATGGTCAATCATTTTAAAACATTTTATATTTAATGTAATCAAATATGTTTCTTAATATTAATATTTTGTGTTTTATAAAAAAGAGATAAGAATAAATCCAATTTTATGATTAATAATTTTTACTTACGTAAAAAGCGAATTTGAATCATTCTCAAAATTAATATATAACTATTTTTGACACAGTTCGATTTTTTTTAAAATGATATTAGTTTTTTAAATCATCATGTAAATAATATCTTGGGGTGAATTTAAGAAAATTTTATGAAACAATTAGTTTTTTGATGAATTTAAACAATTCAAAATTTTGTTTCGAGACATCAATTTAGTTTTATTTATTTATAGAGATAAAATGTATTTTCAAAATTTTTAAAGTCATATAATTTCAATTATACATATATTTATCCAATTTAGTTACTTTTTATTATTATTATAATTTTTTTTACAAACACCTTGGAAACTTATGATCTTTTCCTCTTTGAAAGCATGTTTTCTCATTGTGTATGTACCACTAATTTTAAATTAATATTTTCCAATAATAAGAATGGGATTTGTAAAAATGTTTTACATATTTGGTATTTAAATTATTTATTTTATCTAGTATGTTCAAAAAAATCTTCAACCATAATAAATAGTGAAAAATGTAAAATATAATTACCACAATTAAAGTAAAATTGCGTATATCGAGGTTAATATAATTTTATCAATGTTGAAATGACATGAAAACGTATCTAAACTATATTTTACTTATAAATAATATAATTTCAAATTATTAGTAATTATATTTTTTACAGTTCTTATTGTGAAAAAACACTATTACCCCTCTTTCTTTTTAAAAATTAAGGGTGTGCCACTTAGCTCACGTATAAAAGGTATCCCCCTTTCTTCTCTATTTAACAACACTAAACACATTTTTTTTGGCAGAAGCATAAGAAAAAAATTCACAAAAGACCTAAAATCATCCTTGAAGAGTTTCTTTTGAAAAAAAATACTTTCGTAGGAATACTTTTAGGGGAAAACCTAAAGAGTATAACCGATGAAGAGGTAATGTGCTTCTATGAGCTTTTTTATTTTATTTATTCCTCTACATATATCAATTGTTTATGAAACATATTAATATGATAAAACCAATAGAATTAATTAAATGATATTTTATTCATTTCATGGTAATTACATACCACTATATTGGATTCCATCATATGGGTTACAAAATCATGATTTTTGATTACAGAGGACTACCTACACACTAACTATTGTCATTCATTTTTCTATTACCACATCTCATGGTTCGATATGATGATGGATATAAATTTTAAATATGATATTTATAAAATAATAATTAATATGTATTAATTAAATATTATATACAAACATTTACTTTCCCTTTCGTAGGGGAAAAGAGAACATCAATCATGTGTATAGTAGATTACTGCCTCATTAAGCGATGCGATTTGTTTTTGTTTAAGTATTTACATAATAGATAATAAAGAAAAATTTAATGAATATATGTTACATGAATGATGTAATTATAATATAAATTTCGTATTTATCATTCCAAAATTATTTTATCATGTTACTTAATACCATTTCACTCATTTATAGATGAAAACATCATTCATGTAAGTATGGATTTTCGCCTTTATGAACTGATGTGGATCTATATTTTAGTAACCATTGCACATGGATGATATTTATTAGTATAATTAAATAAATAATATATTAATAATGTTAGTATTATCATTATTTAATGATAAAATATTTCTTACCTCCATTTCATCCTGATCCTTGATAGATGGAAATGTTACTCTTCTAAGGCATGGTCTACCATATCCATGATTGCAACATAGTTAATTTCTCCAAGAAATATTTCATAGATGATATTAAATTTTTAAATGATTTAAAAAATATAATAATTATTTCATAATAATAATTCTTTTTATGATTCAACCATGAACAATGAATGAATAAAAAAATAACCAATCAAAACATATACAAAAAACAAAGTTTTCATTTACCAAAACATGATTTAAACAATGAATTATTAACAACAAGGTAATAAGTGTAAAAAATTATATCATATATGGTATAAAATATATAATTATGGTTATATAATAGATTTATAATAATATTGTTTTTATTATACTTGATTTTTGAACTTGTGTGTAATATGTTTTGACTTAATGTAATGGATTTATTTTTTCTCTTTTTTCTGAGAGACATGGAAATTTAACACTAATTTATTTCATGGGGTCTAAAATTTTATGCTAGAAAATTTTATATCATATACCTCATTCACTTAATTATACTTATTGTTTTATTCAATTTTATTTTTTAGGAATACTATTGAAATGATTATTAATAATGTAATGAATTTTTGTTTTAATTTTTTCGTTAAAAAGACACATTCAATATTTACATCCTACTTCATTTATGTGGTGTATATACTTACTGTGAATGGATTTTATTATTGTTTTAATGAATTTTTTTTATTTATATATTTATCTTAGGACTTCTCGTTCTAGTGGGTTATGATTCAAATGATAAAAAAGAGAAATTTGATTTTTGTCTAATTTTTTACTTTGAGACATATGTTATATTATGACAATTATTCTTTTATGAGGTCTATATAAATCCCCATAAACATGTAATATCATGATATTATTTATTATCATGATAATATTTTTTTCATTTAATGTTATTCCTTCATGTTTACTCTATTTCAATGTTACCAATATAGAAATATTTTCTTAATATAGTCGCATCATTTCTCTGAAATGTTTATGGTAATTCTTACACGAATGAAATATTAAAATCTATCACTAAAAAATTATCATGAAAAATATTATCATCATATTATGTCAGTATAAAAACAATTCCATTCATTTTACTATGATTATGTACTCAACAGTTAAAATTAATGCTATTATGAAAAAATAGATTTATGTTTTTTGTTCTTTGGTAACTCATATTCATAGAAAACCATGTTTTTAAGAATGTTTTCAATATGTTTTTAACATTACTAAAATGATTTATCAAATAAATTTTCCCATAATTATTTATTTTTTTGAAATATTTTTAATGTAATCTTAATGTCATTGTAAAATAATACTGATTTTTTCTGTTGCCAAAGATGATAAAATAATATATATTTAAAAATGGAATGAATTAAAAGAATTTACCTCCAACATGGCCATTATTTTCATTGAATATTACATTGTTAATTTTCATTGTTTTTTCAATGAAAATGTTTTTGGTTAAAAATATGGAATTTATAATTTTAAAATATAATTTTCAATAAAGGATTATATTCCTTAATAAACATTCCTTGTGATTTTCAAAATCAATTTCTATATAAGATAATATACTTTAATGTAACTTATTCTGTTCAAGGTATATGAACCAATGATTAATTAATATTATTTATCATATAGGTTTATCATGAAATGCTATTTCTAAAACCCATTTATCTTCTATGAGTTATTCCATGATAAAATTCAAATGGAACATGATTATATTTCAATGGTCTATACTATGATGAAGTTATGAAATGATTATGATACTAATTAGTTTTAAATCGTTTATTATATGATTATTTTTTTAGAAAATAATTGCATTTCAATGATTATGATAATATGAATGTTTTAGGAAATTTTGGAACACATATATATGATTTTATTTTTGTGTTGGATGGGACCTATATCTCCCACTAATTCATTGGTTAAAGATGGATAAATTGTTAGTAAATAAGTTATTCGTTAACCAGATTACATGTTCACAACATTATTAATGAATATTGTTACATATTTATAGTGTTTTAAATGGAACTATATTTCATGTTCATAATATCAATTATGGACCAGGTTTCAGGTCACTATGTTTATGTAAGGACTTGATTTCGCAGGCTTAACTTAATGAGTCATCTTGTATCAATTTATAAATGTTAAAAATGATATATGGTTATGTAAATGAAATAATATATTTCTTATCCAATTAGATTGCACTATTAGATCATGTTTATTGATTCCATTTTGATTTATATATTATGGGAATCCTTTTTTATACTAAACATTATTATCATTGATATTGAGGGTATAGTTTACAAATTTTGTGCTCATGTTCTCATACTCTTATATTCCTGATATGCTTAGCTATCATTGTAGTTTAGCCTTACTAAGAATATGATCTCACAATTTCTTATATATCCATTCTAGAGGTTATAAATAAAGGTTTGATATTGCGTATGTTTATGAAGAATACTAATGGGGGTGACCTATATGGGAGATATTAAGGACCTTTCCCCAAATTACGTGATTGTGTACCTAGTCATCAATGATAGTAAACAATTATCATCCTCATGCTTCTGTTTTTTTCAGGGATACCATATCCATAAAAAGAGATGTAATATATATGTCCGAGAAGCATGAGTAACTATATCACCCCCATGGGGTAACCGACCAATCAAGACTCTTTAATTTGTTATTATATAAAACCCTTATGTACTTATAATTACTGATCAAAGAAAAAAATTCATATCCTTAGGCTAATTTTTTGGCCAATAATTCATTCTATATAGGTTTTGAGGTCATTAATGTGGTCATTCCCTACGTAATTTTAAAGAGTGGGATATCACCTCCTCCGCTGGGCCATATATTCCTGATCCAAACTATACAACCCATCCATTAGACATAAATTCCAAACCCCACCACCATCATCATTTTTATCTGACTTGGTCATTATCAGATACCATAGCTCCTTGCCACACTATAAGTGACCACATCAGAAACTCTTATTCCACAACATCATTCCACAACTACTCCAAATAATGATTAACTATAACTTGATACCACCTAACACCACCATCAACTGTGGGGTGATACTATTACTTTCAAGCAACCTATATGATTATGGTCATGGTATCATAATTTTACCCCAATCCCATCACCCACCTTCAAATAAATTGGAAAAAAAGTAACATATATGATTTAGTCATTTATTATTATTTTATTATTAATTTAAGTTTTTTCTAAATTGTATATAGGTATATATATGTTTATGTTTAAATTAATTTTATATAAACAATATTTTTTTATTATATAATAAAATTATATGTGTAATATTATTAATGTTCTATATATATTATTATTAATATAATTATCAAATTATATATTTATATATATATATAAATATATCCACATATATATATAAGTATGTACATATGTATGTATTTTTTAATATACATGTATATACTTACATATTAATATATTAATATATATTAATATCTTTAATATAATAAATAATTATATATATTATTATATTTATGTATATGTATAAATATTTGAAATATATATATATATTAATTTACAATAAAAATGTTTCTAACTACAAAATGATGAATTTTTTAAAACATAGATAAACACACAACTAAATTAGCTAGATTAAAATTTATCCATAATTTTAGACAATGTGTCTAAATCTAAATTTAGACACATTTTCACAAAACCGAGCGAAAAGACTATTTTTCATTATGTGAGAACAATGCCAAGTTAGTGGATAAAAATAAAAATGTATATAAGTGGTCATAATTGACAAAACACGCGGCCTAGTGTAAAATTTTAATCATGATTATATTAGATTTAACATGGAAATATGCTAATAATATTAAACTGAGTCATTCACATGTATATCAACAATTTTCTTTGATGTAATGTCATAGAACAAATTACCATGGTTATTCTCTGAGGTGTCACAAAAAATTGATATGGAATTAAACCAATGTATCATAAACATGTCTCTTGTAGAGATTATTTCTATACCCAATGTTGTAGAATATTTTTTGTGCACTCCCTTATTAAGATTAAAATTATTCGTGACACATTGTACATATATCATAAATGGAAATTCCATCATTTAATTCCATATATTTAGAATATCAGTTTCATACATGGGATTATTCAATCAATGAATTATAGTTATATATATATATGAATTCACATCATATAAATTAGAGTTTAATATTCATAATATAAATGTTTCCTATGGAAAATCAATGATTGATTTCAGTAGTATAACATGTATTGATAACAGTTATTTTAAAGGGAAAAATGGGAGAGAATGGAAACATATCAAAAGAAAAAAACTGTTAGAAAATAAAGAAATGATTATGAATATAGTAAATATAATGAACTAAAAATCAAAAGGCTAACCACAAATAAGGTACTTGAATAATGTGTGGGAGAATGAAAATACCCTTTCTCATATGTTTCTTCCTAAACAAAGAGTGGAAATTAATATAGAGAATATGGGGTATTAAAAAGGATTCAATGATTGAGTATGATTGGTAGGAATGTTCTAATTTATATATGAGTGAATGAATTAGGGTATATTGATTTTTATTTATTACAATATGGTAAAATTTTCTATTATTTCTATAATGGCTCATTTGGAATAATATGTTTTGGAAATTAAATTTACCAGGGTATACCCATGGTTTTGAATCATATTTTAACACATTAATACCATAGTCCAAGAAATATTACAAATTCGTAATTTAATTCTAATTATATATTTTTTTACCACAAAATTATACTTTAATCATTAAAAATGTTTTTAATTGTAAAATGTTCAATTTAGGCTGTAGATTTCATTTATTGCATTATAAAATAATTATAATACAAATGAAATATTAATATTATTAATTAAATATAATTAATCAATTTCAAAAATTATATAATTATATAATTATTACTTAATTATGAATTCATAAAACATATAAAAACACCAAATTTATATTTTTTTTGTCAATAAAAATAAAGTATTTTAGAAAATTATAAAAATTCTCCCTTAATCTAATATTATAATTTTTTTAAATATTATAATTATCTTATGAAAATAATGTCATAAATATTAAGAATAATATATTTAAATAAATTGTTTCAAATATTATATAAAATATTTTTTCAGAATGTAAACAATATATTCATTCACATTTAAGAATTCAAAGTTTATTAATAACATACATACTAATTTAAAAACAATATGTTTATATATAATTACACACACACATATATATAATTTATATATGATATATTTTAATTTCATTATAAACTGGTAGCTTACTATTCAACTTTGTATTATAACAATTTCAAAATTCATATAATGGTATCAATGATAAGGTAAAGTAACAGTCTTATAGTGGTTTTTAACGGAAACATTTTCCTTCACAACAAATATATACTCCAACATTTTTATACTTCATCATTCATTTAATCAATTCCAAATGTTTTAAACATCCACTTATAATGTGTGTTGTTAATACTCCGCTTTCATGTTGTAGTTTTATGGTAGGTGTGATCATTATGAGAGAATTTATAAATATGGAGTTTATGTAAGTGTCATAATTATTCATTGTCATTTATCTTCCAAAAATACTCAATCTTATTGTAGAAAAATTTATTTCATGATGTGTAATAATCATTTTATTCTCTAATATTGTAAAATTTAATAAAATATTCATTTTGAAATATATGTTACATTAATAATAATGAGATTGGATTTTTTTGTTATTAAAATATGGATGTTAATGGATTAAAGAGTAATTTATAGTGGAATAGTTTATTATCATTTATTATATTTTTTATCTAAGCATTCATTAACAATTGAAAATGTTTTTATGGATTAAAAAGATAAAAAATGTTTCTGAATGTGAATTTTCATGACAAAATATTGATAAATTTCATTCTTTTCCACAATCAATTATATACTTTTTCATGATTGAATTTTTACCACTTCAGGTAGATTTTAATATGTATTTGAAAATGATTATGTACATCAAACAATAAACATTCCTTTATATATTAACATTTTCAATGAACTGATATTTTTTAAGTAGTTATAGGATAAAAATCACATTATACACGATTTTATCTCTTTGTATTAATTATGTTGATTGGAATATATAATTTATAAACATCAACATGATAGTTTAAAACAACTATGAACTGATACAATTGTACACCCTTTTTGATCAAAAAAAGTTTTAAATATTCTCTCAACATTCTATTCATCATTTGAGATAATATTTTGTTTCAGTTTGGGTGGATCATTCAACATATTATGCTAAATTTTATTCCATGAAGAACAAAAAAAATTACACTAATTTTTTGTCAAATTAACTTTAAATATATTTGAAATAGTTTTATTGTAATAAATTTTTTCTTAAAATTAGAGTTTATATTTCTACCATAAGGGAGTTAAAAAATTCTGTGTTCCTTGTATTTAATCCAGTAATATGTTCTCAATTTATCTCCTAATAGTGATATTATACATAAAAGTTTTGTTGTATGTTTTATAAAATTAATGGAATTTATAATTTTATAGTATTTTAGTTGATATTATTTCCATTTAACAGTACTAGAGGAGAAATCATAATTATAGTTGAGATTTATATTATTTATACTAAAACCGTTTTATGAGTTGCATATATTTTATTGATAAATATTTTACTCATTCATTAATCGTTGTTTTATAGTTATGGTTTCTTATAATTATTATACTTCATTAGTAGGGAGAAAATGAGAATTATTTTTGGAAGACTTCATATAAAATTGATGTTAGTTAACATATTTTAAAATTTCTGAGGTCAAAAAATATCTGTATGAAAAGAACCCATGTTTTCACCAAATATCTTGTTATCTTGAGAATTTATTAATTTTATTATTTTAAATAATGTCTATATGGGTAAAATATTTTGAAAACATCCTCATGAATGAAATGGAAATTTTATATACTTGAGATAATGTTTCATACAATGAATAATTATGTTAATTTATTAAGGGAAAGGAATATATTATGTCTATCAGAGTTTATTATGGCTTAATTAATTTGTTATTTTTTATATTTATTTTCTGAAATAATTTTTAAGGTCAAATTTGTCTTTTACTTTATAATTATTATATTTAATATGTTTTAATGAGAAATACAATTTATTCACATTTTAAGAAAATTTGTTTTTTTGGTACCCACTTGATTAAATTTTTTTAGTTTTAATTTCCATAAATTTTAAGTACATATTTTATGTGTTTTGTAAATAAACATATATATGAAATAAATATTTGAAAATAATTTTTAAAAAATATTGTTATTTGAAATAATTCCTCCAATATTCCATGTTTTTTTTCTTGATTATATGTTCTGGGTGTACATTGTTATTCATTTTTATATATCAGTATTTTTTTCATTTCAATTTGATGTATAATTTTACATTTTTAATTCATAATTCTAACCAGTTTCAAATGTTTTCATTTATTTTATTTTCATAACGATTATTTCTAGTTCTCATATTTATGAATTTTCCATCTTCATAAAGATGCAGGAAACATGCATAAGGGTTAATTAAATCTTATCTATATTTTTATCTACAAAGAAAGATAGTAACATTTAGATATATGATATTTTTATAATAACAATTCATCTAGATTATTTTTATGGGATTTATGTTATGAATGAAAATGAAAAAAATAATGGGTTTTCTATATTTAAAAAATGAGTTCTAAAGTGGTGTGAACCACATTCACCCTTATTTACTTAATTCAGAATAACGAAATAGGATAACAATTTTTGGACTAGTGAAGGATATTACCACCATGATCATGCCTCCTATGGAAAATTTGTAAGGATGTGTGACCTTGATTCATGGATTCTAAATAATAATATCTTCTTTCAATACTTTTTTTGTAAAATATTTAAATTTGTATAAATAAATCATTGGAAATTTTTTTGATATAACTATTCATAATTTATCAATAGGTAATTTATGTATTATTTTTCAATTAAATATATATTATTAATTAAAAATATATTATAATGTAATTAGTATAATTAATATTATTTCAACTATAATTTTTTCAATTATTTTATTGAAATAATTATTATTAAAAAATATATTTACTAATAAATAATTATATTATTTTTTACAAAATTATTTTTTTTATTAATGATTTATTTATTTACATAATAATATATGAATTTCTATTAATTTTAACCATAAATGGTATGATATATTAGTTTAATAACTAAAAAATACACCCCCAAGGTTTGAGTTACAACCAAGAGGATCTATATCTATTTATTAAAGACATATATGTAAAAAAGGAGGTGATGAGTGTGACAACAGGATATCAGTGACACCCCAAACACCTCTCTGTACCGTGGTTAATGGGTCCTGGCCCACCAAGTACCACCTTCTGCCCCGCAAACACTTGGTCCCCACCCTAGGGCCGAAACGGGTTCCCAAATTGGTCGTCTAACTAATTAGTATCCCCATATGAAAACACATTTCCTTTAATCATTAAGCATCTAGAATATTTTAATGGGATTTATGTTATGAATGAAATTTAAAAAAATATTGGGTTGTCTATATTTAAAAATGAGTTCTATAGTTGTGTGTACCACATTCACCCTTCATTACTTATTAAAGAATAATGAACTAGGCTGACTGTTTTTATCCTAGTGAAGGATATTACCACCACGATCTAGCCTCCTATGGAAAATTTGTATAGGATATGTGACCGCGATTAATGGATCTATATAATAATATGTTTTTCAATACATTTTTATATAATATATTTAAATTTTTATAAATAAAACATTGGAAATTTTTTTGATGTAACTATTTATAATTTATTAATATGTAATTTATTTTTTAATTTTAAATTGAAATATGTATTATTAATTAAAAATATATTATTATGTAATTAGTATAATAAATATTATTTTAACTATAAATTTTTTTCAATTATTTTATTTAAATAATTATGATTGAAAAATATATTTACTAATAAATAATTATATTAATTTTTATGAAATTATTGTTTTTTATTAATGAATTATTGATATACATAATAATATATGAACTATTATTAATTTTAACCAGAAATAGTATGATATATGAGTTTGATAACTAAAAAATACACCCCCAAGGATAGATTTACAACCCAGAGGATCTCTCCCTAATTATTGAAGACATAAATGTAAAAAAGGAGGTGATGAGTGTGACAATAGGATCTCAGTGACAGCCCAAACACCCCTCCTTACCATGGTCATTGGGTCATGGACCACCACGTACCACCAACTACAACAAAAACACATGGTCCCCACCCTAGGGCCCAACCAGGTGCCCAAATTGGTGGTCTAACTAATTACTATTCCCACATGAAAACACAAGTCTTTTACAATGTTCTTTGTCCTCACTCGCACTCACCCTAAGAATCTTCCCAAATGCCCCCCATCATAATCACTACTCCAGACCAAAAACGCTTAACATTGGAGTTCTATTCTAGAAGACTCTAGAAAATGAATCTGAACCTTTTTGATATTAGTCATATCATTTAGTCAATTCACCCTTTATCATTATAGGGGACCCCTCCTTTAGAGCTTGACACACACGTTTTGGGAACTATGTCATATGACTGTAATTGCACTGCACTTAAGGATGGTACCACCTTGGATACCAAATAGGATAACTGGGTCCTAGTGACAGCACATACACCCCACCTTAACATAGTCGTCGGTTCCTGGCCTGCCAAATACCACCAGTTTCCCTGCAGACATGTTGTCAACAACCAAGGGCCCAACTAGGTTCCCGAACGGGTCATCTAACTAATGAAAATCCCCATAAGAAAAAATAATATTTAGTTTACTTTTTCTTCACATACACACACCATGAGAAACATGATAGAAGGACACCCATCCTAATCACAACTCCAGGCCATGCACTCATAACTGTGAAGTTCTAATTAGGAAGGCTCTCAAAAATCTAAGTGCAACTAGTAGAAATTAGTCATATCATTTATTCATTTAACTCTTTATCATTCTAGGGTGTTACATTGAGGTCAAAAAAATCATGAAATTCCTTCATTAAATATAAAAAACATACAAAATGAAATCAATTCACATAGATACCTGATGATGCCATGTTCCTTGGGTGCTAACACCTTACTCATGGTTGTCTGCCACTTCTCCATGTAGTTCTCCTTTTAGGAGGATCATTTTCATCATCAGATGATGGGTTATAATAATCAACATGAATGTATAAGATCAAGGGTTTCCTAGAAATTCCTTGTAAGCCCATATCTGAATTATCATTAAAACTTTCTTATATATTTGAAAATATGATTTTACGTATATGATTAAATATTTGTATCCAAATACATTTGTTTCAATTTTGTAAAAAATAAACCTAAAACATTAGTCAAAAAATTCGACCATGACATCCCTTACATGGGTGAACCATTCACCATCATGATCCTCCTATATATTTTATGACTGGATTGTTTTATTATATCAATCTACCAACCATTGATTGATGACATTCCAATGATATTTTTATGATTATTCATTAAATAAAAAATGGGATACTACCATCCTACAATATCATATTCATTCCTACTTTTTTATCATTGAGGGGTTTATAAGAAAAGATCCACCAAAAGAGGGAACTCAGGAAGTTCCAAAGTTATATCACCTAAATGTTAATAGGTGTAACAAACTCAGGATTAGTCGTATACTCAAGTGGTTTGTGTTTCTTATGAAAAACCAATTGGAATCCATCATCTTCCACTAAAATATTATTCCCTTCGGAAATGATGCATGGATTTCATCCATAGTTAGACCATTACACACTATCAAGGATTTTCATTGAATAGTTGGGTGAGAAATACTAGAACTACCATTATTTATCAATGGATTCTACTTAGAATACATAGATGAAGATTCCAATAGCTTGGATTGACCATTCGCATTGGATGTGGATAAGAGATGATCATGTTGTAATTCAATATCCTCTTCCTCTTGAGTTGTAGTCTCATTAATTGATTATTTTAATAAAAATTAAATAAATTAAAACAATATAGTTTTTAATATTTAGTAATAAATTTATTATGATTTTTATATACATAACATGGATAAGAATAAAAATATGTATTAATATATTTAATAAATAGTAAATAATATATTTACTAACATAGTTATTAATTTTAATGTTTGTTAATTTTAATAGTAAAATATTTAATTTATACATATTTGTGAAATTATTATTTGTACAATAATTAGTAATTTATTAATAAGTAATATATTTATTAATTTAAAATTATATTATTTATTACTATCTAAAAATATATTATTAGTTTATTAATTAATTAATAGTATAATAGGTAAGATTTAAATAAATTTATTTAGAAAACATTCTCAACTTTTTATTAATATAATTATACATAATTTATTTTTAGATAATAATTTTATTAAATGTAATTTTTTTTATTTTTAAATTTTTATTAATAAAATATTATTATGTTATTTATATAATTAATACTATAATATATAATATTTAATGTTTTCATTTGTAATTTATATAATTTTTATAGAAAAATTTATTTACTTCTTAATAATACTATTATATTTATTATAATTTGAAATATATTAAGAAATTATTACTTATTTCATTAATAATATAATATTTATTTTTAATGTTAACAATAAATATAGAATTAAATATAATAATATTTTTAATTTTTAATAATATATTTAGTACGAGTATTTAATATACATAGTGTGCATATTAATTCTAAAAAGTGTTAATATAATGGAAAATTATTATTATTGTTATTATTTTTAATATAGCTATTAATATTTATATTTACTAATATTTCCTACCCATTTTAATTAATTTCTAATGTAATCATGTAATTCATTTATTTAAAAATATATATTTATTTGATGGTTTTTCAATAATTTAGATGTAAATAGTCAAATGACATATATCAAGTATCCATCTAATATATATTGATGTCTCTGGTACTCCATTATTCAACAGAATGGTGTATAGATAAAGCATCCAAATTATTTCTATATATACCAATTTTCTATTGTATAAACCGATTCGTTAGAATCTTTGATACCAACCTACACATCATTGTATATGTCATGTGTTGGATCAATAATACCCACATGATGTTGCATATCATATCTGTATGGTTTATGGTCGAGTACATGGACTATCTCAAACATGTAAAGGAGGTGACTATTACGTAGGGGTTATAATTAAGTTAGCTTATAGTAATGAATTTAAAAACAACAACCATTAACAATCAATATAATTAAATATTTAATATTAATATAATACGATGTGTTAGAGCTCTCTAGATGAATTATACGTTGTTGTGGATTTGTATTTGACTATTTAAGTTATTTTATCTTATCTTTATGGATGTGGATAACATATAAGAGGAACTATATGATATTATAGATTATAATGATGATAATCCTACTCATGCAAGTTTTTTTCATCAATAATAGAGTCTTCACTCTCTATGAAATCTATATCATGCTCAACACCCACATCATTTCCTGGCCGATAAATGAAAATTATATTATAAATCCCATCCATGGGAATAATAATATGTTTCACTATACAAATAGACATTCCTAGTAAAATACTCCTCCCTCTATTGGTCTAGGGATGTGAATAAACAGGGTGGTACAAGCATCAAATAAACAACATTGTGCAGTTAACTAAATATAGTAAAAATATATTCAACATTCGAAGGAAGAAATATTACCAACTCATGATATCAATATGTGTGTCTCAATAGATATCTCTAATGGGGACATGCAGAAACAAGGACCATAATCATGCTGATCTAATAAATTCCTACATATATTATCTACCCCTCATATTTGGGAATCATGTTTTCCCTCCCACATCTCAATGTATCATGCGTGATATAATATCTAGATGAGGTCTCCCTTCCTTTAAATCTTCATAGAATTATGTGAAGGAAACTAAAATGGTAATCTATTAATGGTCTCCCAAAAGTTGATCTTCCTCATAACCCATTGAGAAATATAAATGTCAACAATGCGAAAATGAATAATTTGTATCATTCCTAATCCAACATCATGCAACACCATATAGTAATGTGAGTGACCCTAGATGATATTCTTAGTATATGACATTCATTAAACCCAAAATATTAAAATGGAATTGAAAAATGAATTAATTTTCTATGAAAAATAATAATTAAGCTGTATAATTAATAATCATGCACACTATCTAGTTGAATACTATCCTATATAAGCCTATATGTGTGATCATCATGTCTAATAGTAATCTTATTTTGAATTCACCAAACTCTACATGTAAAAAAATTATAATACTTATATTTCTTGATATAAAAATACATATCTTATATTCACATAAGAAGGAAGGAAAAAAAATATCACCATCAATGTTGGAAATCCAAAAATATATAGGCATGCGATAGAATGTGAACATATGAAACATGATAGGGGATATAATATCACATCCTAATCTATTTAAGAATAATTTATTATGTAATCCTCATCTTATCTATGAATTATGCACTACATTACACTGTATAATTATTTGAAATTCAGGAAGAGTTCCATTTATACCTTCCTTTTTTCCCAATTACATTAGTTATTGTAAAAACATTAAATTGAAAATTACATTGAATTTTCATCAAAGATCATGCCAAAAATATGTCATAGAATATATGTATGTGTAAATATTAGTATAGTGGTTTTTTAAGAAACATCTTATATATGGCTAAAGTTCTCATATATCGATGTCATATGTTATTGATTCCCGATAGTGGAACATCCATTGTCTCAGATGTCATTTCATTGTAGTATGTGAACTAGATAAACTAAGACACAATAACTAGGCCCATCACAACCGCATCATTGAGGGGGATGACCAATATAATGGAAACATCCTAAATTGTAATAATCATATCTTTCTATGAGATATGAAATGTTTTCTTCTCAGGAATATATATATCTACTAGGTTATTTTTGCGATGATCATTAATAAATATGAAGTCAAAAATTTATATGCCATAGAACCCCAATTGATGAAGATGAGGTATGATAAAAGGTGGTGGTAAAACATGATGAAAATGAAACAAACTCTAAAAAATCAAAGACGGAACCATAAATAAAACTATTACTTTCCATGATACATGGTTCTTATTTATTGAAAGTAATAGAGGACCCTACCAATTATACATTTTATATCACCATTACTTTTTATGACCTTTTGACAATATTCATAAAGTGAATTTTCAAAAATATAAGACTTGTAATGTGGTTGGAAATTAGTATTTATAAATAATAATTATGATGAAAAAAATTGGTAAAAATGGTTTGGATTTATGTTATTGGATTATTCCTTAATTTTATGTGTAAGTGAAATTAAAAAATATTGAATTTATTTCGAAATAATTATTTTTATACCAAATGTGAAGAAAATTTCTCATAGTATAAGTGACTGCCTGATATATTGAACGTGCAATGTGATTTCAATGAAATATTTAATTTAAATTCATCTAGTGGATGACCCTCATATTATTCAATTTACTTTTTTGTATTAATTTCATAAAATATAAAATATCGAAAAAATTCATTATAATTGTAACCAGAAATAAAGAAAAGTAAGAGAGAAATTAAGAAATAAATGAAACAATCTAGATAAAATGATCCATTAATGAAAAATCCCTCACAATAATGATAAGTATATAAATCCATGATAAAATACATAAACATGAAAAATTATGACATTATGTGGATCCCCTTCATGAAACATGGGGAATCTCGTACAATTACTCCCTTCTATGGCAAAACAGAATTGTTTTCCAACTTCCCATTTTCAAATCCAGTCTATATCATTCCATATTTAAATAGTCTTTAGTCATCCTCATGGGTTAAACATTGGACTACCAAAAACAATATTATCAATCCATAAATAAAAAAATTCATATATGAAAGATTATATAAATGAGAAAGCATAAATACAAAACATGATAATATTAAAGACCATAATTGGATGATAAAAATTCCAGGTAATTGAATGAAAATCATAAAAATTTATCAAAGGTGTACTATAATCATAATCAAGAGTTCACACCTGATACAATAAAATTATATAGTGTTCCCATGATATGTTCCTTAACAAAACAGATGTAACGGCATGTTTATAGTGAAATCTTAATTCATAGAAAGAAACATAATCATAGTACATATTTTTCTATATAACCACCTACACTCGATAAATGTTTCATTTGAGGAGGCCATGGATCCCTATTTCCTAAAATCTACTCCCTAACCCATGAATGTTTTGAACACAAATTTATGTTGTTCCCAAAATATCTTATCAATCTCTCTTTGTTTATTTTGATTAAAAATAATTCTATTTTGTATCCTCTGATAGGCCAGCCAGGAAAATTCGACAAAGTAATTTATATATATATATATATATATAATATCACCTATACTATCCCGCGGATCGGTAGTTTATGAGAACCCATGAAGTCCCCATTTATATAGTCCAAATTATTAGAGTTCATATCTCTATATATAAAAACACCATCATAATATAAGGACCACTATCCTTTGAAATATAAATCATATAATCATATAAATCATGGTTATTATACCTAATTATTTATTGTCATTGATTGAACATTCCTTTTTGGGGATTATATTTTAAGAAAAAAATGGAAAATTGTTTTTAATGGAAAATATCTTATTATAAAGTAAATATATGTTAATGAAAACATTCCCAAATTGATGATCTCAATATTGTTTTTTTTCATCTCAAAAATGATTTTTCACATTATAAAAAACATGTATAATGAACTATCGGTGATAATCACTTTGTTTATTACATGAAATTTCTATTCATTAAATGGACTATATAATTGGTCAATATAGATCTGATGTAAAACCCAGTCCTTGTGTAACATGAGTGTATTCACAAGAGAATAACCAAATCCATTATTACAAATTAACCTTATCAAAATTAGAAAGTGGATGTTTTAGAGGTGCATTATTACTATCCTAAGTGGAATCAATAATTACAATACCTGTATAACATTCCAAAAGAAATGTTCTATAAAATTGAATAAATTGTTTGAAATAAGGAATAGTGGTGATACATGGAATGAACGGCTATTAAATAATATGGATCATAAGCATTGTTTAATAAAATTGGTTATTTGGGGATACATAATAAATAGTTTGAAAATTATAAATAACATGACTATTGATAAAAAAAATACAATTATGTGTTTAAACACAACAAATGATTCATCCCAATTGTTATAAAATTTCACAATTTCCAATATTTTTTTATTGCATGATTTTTCATATTATATATTTTATTAGTAAAAATATTGTCTTCATTCATAAACAAGGTACAGTAGGACATCCATACATGTTCATATCATATCTATAATAATAGTTGATTAATACATTGTATCGTGTAATGTGTGATCATAGAAAAATAATATATATAAAAAAGTTTTTTTCCTTCATTTTTTGTTTTCTTCGAAAATGAAATAGAATTTCATATATTTAAAAATTATGGAAATTTTATTATATGCCAAATTTTTCATGGAATATGAGGTGTTTTTCTTTCCTAGAATCATCATCCATAAATGATAAATGTCACTCAATGTGTTATTATTTATCAAATTTTAATGAAATTTTAAATTGAATATATTGTACCACATATGTTGTGTAATCTATTGATTAAGATGTATTACCTATATTTCTTTTGAATTCATTAGTTTGTGTAATTAAATATTAATGAAAATATAGTGAATATTAAATTTCTTCTACAAAGGGAGTTAATAATATATGATGACTACTACTAACTAGTTTTTTAAATATATCAAAGGAACCGTAAATATGTTTTCTCCCTATATCAACCTCACTTATATCATCTCCCATTGCATCATTAGATACATCATCATTGGATAATGTTTCATATATGAAATCATGATTATCAAGAAGAATATACCATATACGACATTCAATATTCAAACAATCTTCATCATAATTTTTTTCTATTGCATGATTCAAAAAAGAAGATAATGAATGGTAATATTTTTAAGTAATAACTTCTAAAGATCTAAAGTAATATGGTTCTATAGTAGTTGTTTTGACAATATAAATATAAAAAATATTTTCATTCCATTCAATTAAAATATTACTATACTATTTCTTGAAAAAAAATGATGCTTCCACCCATTCATCAACATTGAGAAGCGGATAGTCAAAGTTCCATATATTTTCTGGATATTGATGATATCAATTCATAATTTATATAATCAATTGACTCGTCCGATGTTTTGAAGGAATATGAATATTCATTTAATCATAATTTAACTTCACACATTTCTAATGTTTTCCAATCTTGAGGTGTAAATCCATACCTAACACACAACCCATATAAATGAACTAAACTTTCATATATATCAATGTATACATGATTACCGATATGTTTTTTAGTAAAATATTTCATACTATGTACTCAAATATTAAACATATATTAATTGGTTATGATAACATAACTATTACTTTATCATGATACTTATACAATGGATTTGCTTATAATTATTTACTAAACCATGCAAAACCTTTAAGGAACTCTATAATCATCTATTATCTCAAATTTTTACAACCCTAATTGTCCATTCAATCATGGTGTAAAAATTCATCATAAAAGATAAACACCTCGAATAGAATACTCTTTTATTGGAAGGTTATTCACATTTATCTAAAGGTGATTATGTATTTTAGATAAATATACTTTTTACACATATACATGATTCCTTAAATACTTATTTAGGACAATGATACACAATAACAATATGGAAAAGGTAATGTAATTATTAAAAATTACATAACCGCATAAAATCAAAACATGAAATTTCATCACACAATGGTTAGTAATCTAAATATATTTAGTCTATTACAAATTAAATAATAATATAAAATTAATATGACATAAAATTTTAATAATTCAATAGCTGGTAATCTCAAGATCAATCATCAAACAATACTGATATCATTTTTAGGATACATATTATGTCCAAATATTATAACCATACATACCACTATATCTATTATAATATATATATATCTATTTATATCCATACTATCATAGATATTTTCCATTCTAGTTTGCGTAAAACTATAGCATGATCCTCGTTATACATAATGAAGTTCACTATTGATTTATACTTATGCTAGCATGATTTAGTAAAAAAAAATTCAAATATTTTATTCCACATTATAAATTTTTTTTCATTTTATAATTCATTATGTATAAAAAATAAAACATGATGTTGAGTCTTTTCTTATGTATTCCATTAATATTATTTGATAAAACAACAAAAAAGGAGGAACCCTTGGACTATCTATTCTTTTATATTTCCCCAACCACCAATATTTTTTCTATCACGATGTTAAAATGTTTCCAAAATAGAAAGGCCACTTATCAAGTTCTATTTGATAACAACATCTTTGACATGAATATTAGAGGGGAAATGCCTTATAGATACATAAAACTTTTAAAAGGACATTAGAGTCCTTTCACTAAAAGAAAGAGGGATGATACATAGGTCGTCAATGGTGAAAATAAAATCAAATAATTATAAAATATATAACTATATAAAATAATAAGATACCCAATTGGAAACATACATTTCTCAACCATTTATAGTTTATTTATCACAAAATATTTTTAACATGTTTTTGGATATTTATAATTTCTATATATTATAAATCTTACTATAAAAATAATCATGAAATTATAGAAATATATATATATATATATATATTCGTCTATTAATTAATCACGATTTCAAATATTAGTAAATATATGTATTCATTCCTTTTTCTATGTAATGGTATTATTTATTTATGCCTCATATTATTTTTCAAATATTATATTAAAATAATATGAAATCTTTTATCATAGCAATGATATACTTTATTTGAATTGATTTATGGTATACATTATTCCATTTAATGATTATTACTAATACTCTTTTGAAAAAAAATATTTTACCATAATCCTTTCGTTTATCCATTAATCTAAAAAAATATTACACATTTTTTAATTTGGAATCTACTATATATATTTTTATTTAAATATTTATAACTATAATTTTACAAATTTAAAATTATAATATTGTAAATTTTTGGAAAAAACAATAGTTTTCTATATAAAATATTTATTATTTTTTACAAAACAAACCAAAATATTCATACAAGGAAATTTTTTGTTAAATTTAATAAACAAATGTCATACAATTTATAGTTAAATGACCATTATAAAATTATAATCCTATAAAAAATAAATATAATAAATTTAGATATGTATATAAACACATTTTATGTAATTAAAATGTACAATATTTAAATATTTATATTAAAAACAACATGACATGGAATAAAAATTATTTATAATTCATATAATTAAAAAATTATTATTAATAAAACATTCTAGATATGTTAAAAAATAATAATATTTATATAAATATATCTAGTAATGTAAAGTATATTTAAATAACATTTATTTTGATAAATAATATAAAATATAATTTTATATAATTTTATTAAAATAATGGAAAAAATATTTAATAAAAGTAATTAGAAAAAAAATTATAAAATTATAAGGTACATTCAAGTTATTTTTATATCTATATAAAATAGTGTATTTGAAATATATTTAACACTAAAAATACTGTCTCATATATATATCTATATTCAAATATATTTATTCCCAAATTAAAATAAAAACATATAATTTTTTTGACAACAATATTTAAGTAAATATAAGTTCTATTATTTTATAGAATTTAAATTATAGAAAGAACATATAAAAACTATATAAATCATTCAATATAACTTATTTCATATAATGAAAACATAATTCATAAATTAAAAAAATTGGCTTTTTAATAAATAAATAGTATAAATAATATAAATAATTATATTAAATAATTAAACATTTTAGATATAAAACTTACCTTCCCAAAAACTAGTGAAATATATTTATAATGAAATATGATAGGTCTTATCTATAAATTATAGTGTATCAGAAAATTGAATGGAGGTATGGATACACTGTATTTATAAGATTTGTTAGTAGGACCTATGAACCCCATTCACACTTCTTTTGAAACGTATACAAAGGATGGATAAATGGGTTTCATGATTCATTTCTGCCCCTGTGGAAATGTATACGCTGTTAATTTTTTTGTGGTAAAAGTGGAGGTGTGAACAACATCTGTTCCTCCATCGTCCCACCTTTTGAAATACATTGTACCATAACCAAAAAAATTTAAAATCATTTAACCTATTAAAAACTCACACGAGACTATGTGAATAATGTTTACTTTCCTTCAGTGTAATAATAAACACCCACAACATATGTACAAATTTCCAAACTATAAGTATCAATCATATCCTTCATATGGTTGATTATTAATAACTGTTTAAGTATCACTACCTATATATAATTATCAATATTATGTTGAATAAGCATCAACTTCTAATCTATTTAAGAATGAATATCACATAGATTAAGGATCTTGTTACCATACCAAAACGATCATTTGGTAATGATACTTGTATCCCATTTAAAAATCATAAAATATCATGAATGATTGAATAGGGAAGGAATATATTATGACTTGATTTTGGATATTGATTGAAAATGTTATTTTTACATCCTAATCTCAATAAATTTATATTCACTAAACTTGTAGTTCTTTAGTTTAAATAATCACTACGAAAGGGAATGTTTATAGTGAAATGTAATTTTATTTCATAGAGATAATGAATTATATGAATTTTCCACACCCTCTCATCATGTTCATTTTCAATTAGAGCTAACATGAATCAAAAGATAAATTGATTGCCTGTATATTTTGATGGATGATGAAGGATTTTCCACACATCATCATTTTATATCTATTTTATACAATTTTCATTTAAAGAGAAACACATTATCCATTTATAATAAAATTAATTTTATTGAAATATATTTATTTAATATTAGGGTCATCTTAAATTTTTTGTTCATTCGCATATATATTCAATGAATATGAAAAAATGAAAATCTTATTCAATAATCCCCCTTAAGCTACAATCCACTTGAGAATTTACAAAATATAAATTCTCCCAAGATACCAACTTCATCAGCATGTCTATCATGTTCTCCATCACATTGGATGTTGCATGCCAAAGTAAACGTTGCTCCATCACATTATTTATGCAATGGTAGTGAATGTAATTTTTTATTCTCATAAAAATATATATACTTATTTCTCAAGAACGATTCACGTTGACTGTAAAAATGATCCATGTACATATTATGGTTTATTACCATCGACAACATCTCATTTCCAACCTCTATATCACAAATGAACTCAAATTTGGTCATAGATAATGTGAAAAACAAATGAATCATTTAATTCCATGATAAACCTCCACCTATAATAGTTTATACGTATCATAATGTATACTTATTTCTATCAGGATCATTGAACTCTCTACATCCTTATAGAAATCTAATAGTGGTTCAGTTCCACTATTTCAGAAACATGATTTTGATATAACATTAAGATACCTCTTAATTCATTATACTACATCCAAATTCTTATTCTATACATTGGAGAGAAATATTCAGACATTCACCATTACCTGGGAAATTTAAGGCCCTATAGACACTATAGAATACCTAAATCAACTAACCTATGAAGAGCGTGGTTTCATGGACATCACCTCGATTTATTCTTTTGATGACATAATTGAACTATTTATAAAATTCATATAAATGGGTAGAGGAATTATTAAGGGATTTCATTTATCCATGTTGAAAAATTTCATGACACATTGAACATACTTTTCATGAGATAGTTATAACGAAATTTTATTTATTTATAAATTGACATGTGTCCTAAATATATATTTAGCCACTCCCAAGAATTTATTGTTAAAATATTCGGATAAGTCTTTCAACAGGATATTCTTCATTACATCCTTCCAAATTATTATAATGTCATCAAATTAAACTATTAGATAAACATTCATACTTTAATGAAATACCTATATATAAACACACTGGTCTACCTATGGTCCCTTGTATAAATCTCTTAATAGGAATGATTCAAAATATTTGTACCACTACCTCAAAAATTGTTCCAATATGTTTATTAAAATAATCAATTTTTTAATGTGGGTCACATGTCTAGATACCTCTAAAAAATCTTGATGATTCTTGTAGACCTTTGTGAATTTTTCACCATGATGAAAAGATGCCTTTTATGTCAATTTGATCAAGTACCCTTTCATAGAAGGACAACACACTATAAATAACTCATATTGATGTCATATACACCATGAGTGAAAAGACCTCATTAAATTAAACTTCTTTAATATTATGGTATCTTTTAACAACTAGCTTAGATTTTTTCTGGAACTATTGTTTGTTTTCATCAATGATTATTATGAATTTTTATTTTTTAACTAGTTCTTTATTACCTTTGGATTTTTCACTAATTTATATGTATTGTTCTTTATCAAATACTCCATCTAATTATTTATTTCATGTAGCCACTTGAATATGTTTGGTTGAGACATTTATTTATGGTATTCTTCTAGATCCCCTCATATTTTATAAATAGGATAAAAAGTGTAAATAAACTTATCAAATCCTTTTTTTGTGAGGATATTATAATAATTAAATTTTTTGGAGAGAAAAATAACATATCTAATTTGTTCATTTCAAATCTTGGGGTGGATATAGTTGAGTATCCCCAAGTAAACATACTTAGAAACACCCTCGTTGGTTGCCGTTGATTAATCATATTTCACCTCATTCTCTTAATTGTAATGTGGTACCGGTACATGTATTGAATAAGTTACTTATTCCGTGACACCATCATTTTGACACCTTCATGGATCTTGAACCTAATTTATATTATGGTATTAGTGGAACATGAAATATCTTCTTATGTTAACCTTCTTCTCTGTCATATCATTAAACATGAATCTGAATTACTTATCTCTATAAACATTAAATATTCATATAGAAGATTTATCATATATATTCTACATGATCTCATTGTATACATGATCAAAAATCAGTCATCTAAAAAATAAAAAATGAGACTAATAAGGATGTCCATCAAGCCATCAATTATGTGAAATGTCACAATTCTTGGTAACTAAAAGTTATCTAATATTGACATAGCATGAAACATGAATGAATTATACCAATATTGGATTAAGAATTGTATCCCACGTAACCATATTCCCGTCCTTCTCAGGGAATTTTCTAGTAATTATTTTTATATTGTGGTTTAATTGTGGTGTGTTGGGGACAATAATCTCATGTTGAATTCCATGTTTCATAAAATTAGCATCAAAATATCATGGATATATACCCTCATAAATTTTATAAATTATGAATTATCATATTCCTTACAATTTCATGCTTCACCTTAGTGTTGAAAATTTTTAAGTAGTCCAACACCTTTTCCATATCTCTAAATAATTACATCCACACATTTCGAGATGGATCATCAATAATTGTTATAAATTATTTTTTACCTTCTAGTGATTCCACCTATGTGGGACTACATACATTAGTGTGCACAAAATAATAATTCTTCGATCTCCCTAACAAATCAATGATGAATAATACCTTATGTTTCCTCCAATATAAGAAGTATTTTCAAGATTAGTTGATGAAACCTTCTCTACAATGGTTTAGTTTTTTTCAGTGTAGATAACCCTCTTTTTCTCATATTTTAAGTCCTCCTATGCCAAAAATTGGATGAAAATTCCCATTATAATGCGTTACAGTTTTTCAAACATATATTTACATGGTTTTTATATAACATAAATCATATGTGTCCATTCGTTATGAATATGGATCCCTTTATCATCTTCCTTGCTCTGTTTCTGATAACAGTGTCATATGCATCTTTGTTATCGTCTATCCTTAATAATATGTTCATAAGAATAAATAAACATGTAAAATATCCTCTGATGGGATTATGAATCCAATATTAATCTTGAATTGGATATCACCCATGCCAAAAATCTATTCCAAAATGCAATTTCTCATCATGAATGAACAAAACTCACTCTCATGATATACCCAATAATATTAAAAATTCAGTGTGTTTTGAAATGCGGCAATAGTATCAACCATACAATGTGTGTCATGGCATGATGTTTGAAATCATGTGTCTTCTTCATCTTTGAATGAAATCACACTTTCTTAATTTAAAGGAATTCAATAATGTTTATTTCATTATTGTTAGTTCTTAATATGAATTTTAACTTCATGTAACATTCTACAGTTCTGCATCATGTGTCCCACTAAGAATGTTTTTATCATTTTTATGTTTTCTTATTTTAATCAATAGTCTTTTTTATTATTATTCAATAACCCCTACTTCTTACCCCTCAAATACCTTTTATTATCTCCCTTGCTTCCTCTTTACGAGATCCTCTATTAGGAAGTAACTGATTTCCTTCCTTCAGGTCACATAATTGGAAAATAAATTCTAATCCATTTTGTGGTTATTTTTCATCCAGGTAAAATTTTGTTAGGGGAGACCACCACATTATCACAACTATTGAGATGTGTGAAATGTTTATTGTTTTCCCCATATTCATCAGTTATTGTCTTATTGAAATCCACTAGTTTATTCACCTATTTCTGGAATAGCTTGTTAGGTTCTAATATAGAGTTCCCACAACGTAGTGATGATTAATAGATTGATTTAACTATTCAATCATGTTTCCAGCTATCATTTTTTCTTAAATAGTCATTAACTATATCTGATGTTCTAATGGGATCCTCTATCGAATAAGGTGTTAGAAGACAATATGGTCAATCTATTGGTTGATTAGACTTATTATATTCTTTTTTATCTTCTTAAAATTATTTTTCATGGTGCCATTAATAACGAATACCTCATTCTGAAGTAGGTGAATGATATCTCTTTATTTAAAGAGATCTTCCATTTGAGACTTCCAAATCTTGTATTTAGTTGATGCCAACATGATCATCCCCCCTGGGATATCCCCTCTATTGAATTTTAATTATCTATATACTAGACCATATTTTTGAAAAATAGAGTATACAATTGAATCCAAAATGGTCAAAAAGGGTGAAATAGACTTCATGATCATCAAAATAATAATTTTACCGAAGAAGATATGATAAAATATTTTCAAGTGGATGAGATTTACCGTTGATGAGAACCAATGGAGCATCTTTTAGAAAATTCATCAAAAAAGTCCCCAAAGATAGTATTATATCATATCACCTTAGTTTTTTCAGTGAATCACCCTTGGATAAAACATTTTCATACATACCAATAACTATAAAAGGAAATGGGTAGAGAAAAAAGAAATTTAATTCCATAGATAAGAAGGATTTCTTGAATTTCCCCAACATGACACACCATTTCTCTCCCTCCTAGATCTCTCATGGATCTCCCAGTACAAATTATGTCATTGAAAATCATTGGATGATAATTGATTATCCTTAAGGTATACATTTATAGCCCGGGAACATGAATTTTATTTAATTAAAAACAAAATGGCCCTATTTAATATGATTATACTTAATGATGAAATTATAGAGAATATTTTTTTATATTTATTTCATTATATCCATGAACCTAAATATTCAATTAATATGAAAACAAGGAAAATTTTTCTGGGATTAAAAGTGATTATTTTATAGAGCCTAAAAATAATTCAATGAGGGAACATGAACCCGATTAGTGTGTATTTGATTTATTATTTTCATGATATTACTAAAGGAGTGTCTGAAATAGATGACTCCTATCAATGTAATAATTAATATGAAATAATGAAATTAAAATTTTCATTAGAAACAATGACTTGTTGTGTTATTTTAGAGGATGATGATGGTGTTAAAATTATTTTTTTTAGTTTAACTGTTTGTTTGTAGGTAAAAAATTTAAAAGTTAATGGGGCTTTGAGGCACCCGTATACTATGGATTTACATTCCATGTTGATCACATGAAATGGGTTCGATGTTTTCCTTCATTGATATATATTATTATAGAATTGTGAAATTTTTTATCATGGTTATACGCTTTTGGATATTGGTCTATAAATGGACACTAAAAAGAATATGAACCATTGCACATCGATGACTGTAAAATATACACCAAACATGACATCAAGAGAGACCAAAATAAAATGGGAATATAAGTTTAATGAAATATATGTTGTTGTATTTGGATCCCCATTGATATAAATTGTAGCATCATGAGTCTTTGAACATGACCTAAGTTGAATGAACTAAATTCATTAATGATTTTATTGAGATGTGGAAGAATGTGTTACCTTGGTCATTTTATTGATTTTTTAGTAATTTGAAGATAAATGTGGATCATTTTTTATATTTGATTTAGAAATTATATAAAATGAGAGTAAACATGAAGTTAATGATGAATATCATGAATGAACTAGTGGGGATCTTCATGATATGACAACATTATAGAAAAATAAACTTATTTTGAAGTTGGATTACATGTACAACAACATCATTTACATCTAAATAAATCATTGAGTCTGATTGGATTATGAATAAGTTTAATTGATTTTGATATTTTTCTAGTGATTATTTTTTATAAGAGGAAATTCTATATTGTAAATCCAAATATAAAATTGAAATATGAGTTTACTAGGAATGATTATAAATAAATTGTTTGAATTTTATGAGCTATGAATTATCTATATGATTCAATGAAATTTGATTATAGGATGAAACTTAATTCCATAGTCTAATTCTGGCCAACATTGGGTGTTTTAAATATTGAAAATGGAATGTATTAAATATAATAATTAATGATTATTAGGAAACGGAAAAAATTTTAGTCACTTGTAATGTATTTGAGTTAGGGGTGATAAATAGTGAAAATAGTAATGATATGAGAGGGAATTTATAAATGGGATGAAAGAGACTCCATAAAAAAGGTCGGTGTAGTAAGTTCCATATACATTTATTAATATTATAAATTAATAAACTAGAGTCATGAGAAAATATTTATAGAGAAATTAGAAATACAAGGGAGTAGTGAGGGGTGACAATTTACATGATAGTGGAATTTTTTATCTTCATTTGAACAATTTATGTTATATATATCATCCATAGTAATGACATATTCTATTTTTACTATTTTATTTAACATGGTGTTTGAGTAAATAATATTTTTGGTCAATAAGATTATCCTTTCATTAAATTTTATATTTAGTCTTAATTAATTTTATAAAAAAGTTCATTAATATTTTTAATTTTTCTTCTTGAGTGTATGAAATAACTAAAACCAATAAGATTCAGTCACAGTTAATATAAATTGAGAATTTTTAACATTTAATGCTTTTGTTCATTCCAAAATAATTCTAACAAGAAGCATATGAATATTTTGGGTAGTTCTCTAAGATCAATTAAAATTTTACATTATTTAAAATAACATCATTATTTCAACTCACTTTTTGGTCTTATTAGTTTACATAGTAATGAACATATAGATTGGTGATCCAGTTTCATGAAAGAATGTTTTCTGTATCACTTATCTAGTATATTTTCAACACACAAAATATTACAATAAATTATGAGAATGTATATAACAAATAGAAATAATATGTTAAGTGAGTTTGGTATGTATGATTTCTAAATAGGTATACTGAAAATTAAGGGACACTAGCCATGAAATAAATTATCTTTTACTATATACCAAATTCCTTGATTTGATAAATTTGAATTATTTGTAAAAAATAAAATTGAATCATATGTCCCGTATCATAACAAAATATAATTTAAAACAATGTGAAACCAAAATAGGTAATAAAACTGATTTAATCTATAAATAATTTAATGGGATAAATTTATTAGTTTTAGCCCATGGTTTTTAATTAGTACAAAAAAACTAATATCATTTTTAGGATATATATTTTTGAACATATGTTGAGGACAGGATATAGCTACTAATTTATTTATACAATATGTATTTGGGATACATCAAATAAACTCATGAAACAAAATAATACTTTAGTTTGATTGATGTAGATCCCTAGATGGTTGTGTGAGGACCTAAATTTAAGGGTTTATCTTCATTGAGATAATTTGGATTACCGGTTCAACCATCTCTTCCAGATGATGTCTAAATCATAGCAGACATGGTTCCTCCAATGTCAAGTACATTTCTTATAGTGATTCTATGAAGCCATAAATTATTGTTCTAATTAATGTTTTTGATGTTAGAGACATTGAAGATTTAGTCAGCAATTATGGATGATGTTCTAGGTGGGTTGCTTTGAAATTTTTTTCTAACAAGGGTTTATAACACTCTTTTAATTTTTTCTTTTAATATTTTGTAGGTAGATGATTATTTCTCCCTGTAGAATAATTTTATCTCTTATTTTATTTATGAAATGTTCTGGGATCATGAGTTGGTCTTCCCAGTCATGGTTTGAGCTGTTCAATTTAATAATATCTAATTAAATATAACTCAATACGAATAGTAAAAAAAAATTAGCTACTAATTAATAAATAATAATTACAATGAAATGAAAATTTAATTAATAGTAAGTGTTATTATTAATTATTAGTTAATTTTAATTTATGAACTATAAAAAATAAATTTTATTAGCTAACTAATAATAATATTGAACAAATAAAAATTATTTTAATCATAATTAAAAGTAAATCATTTAATATTTTTTAATTATTAAAAATTTATAATTAAAATTCTGAATCATTTTTTTCTTTAAATAATATTAATTTATTAAAAATTGATAATTTTATAATTTAATCATTACAATGATAATTTATTATATAATTAATAGTTATAAAATATTATTTTTAATTGTCTTATATTAATTATTAATGTTATAGAATTTGGTACTGGTTAATTATTTAATTAGTAATGGATACTATAAATAAGCATTTATATATTATTTTATTACTGATTAATGAACTATAATAAACTATAAATAATTAATTAGTTATGTATTAAATTTATTACTCATATATAGAATATTAAATAGTTATATGTTAATATCAATGGAAAAAATCAATAAAAAATAGTACTTATTTATTAGTTTCATTATTATTTTTTATAAATTAAAAAATAAATAATATTAATTATAAGTTAATTCCAAATTATTTATGGTAATATATTCTTTTTCATTTATAGGAAAGTGGAAAGCATGATAAAATAAGGAAAATCGATAAGGAATTTTGGGGTAACATACCAAATAAAAGGAAAGCCGGGGAGAACATCTTAGTTATGTTTTAGATTACATAAATAGATGTAAATAAAGATATCATAAAATTTAAATTTGAATTTGAATATTTTTAAATAAATAATATTCTGGGTTGAAACATCTTTATTAAGGAAATAAAAAAATAATGGTCAAAAGGAGAGGATGGGATTAGACAAATAATTTTTTACCTCATCAAAAAAGACAAAGGGTAACATATAAAAAAAATCAACCAGATCATGAGTGGGTAATCAAACAATGATATGGTACTCTTCCTCCCTAACCTCAAGGATTACACCCCCCTCTCCATTTCTTTATATACTACCAAGGTACAATGATATCATTAATTGGCTCATAATCATAATAATCCCACCCATTCATGAATTAGATACACCATATATTCATTCCTACTTACTCTCTACATTTTGAGGGATATAATTCAATATAATCTTGTGTATGAACAATACAATCACCTAGATAGATGAGTAATAGACTTATTTTAATAAATAACCTACAAATGAAACTACCCTCAAAGATCGCCAAGAATCATCAATATTTGTAGAGACATCATGTCTAATTTCATGTACAACCAAAGGACAGTGCCTCACCTTTGGATCATCACTAGTTGAAATCATCAGACCATTGCCTATATTTTCACCACTTACTTATCATTCTTATCATGAATAAGATTATAAAACACTATAATAATTGAGAATCATTGAAAAAGGTATACATTATAATAAATCATGTTCCCTCTTTTTCATTTTGAATTCTAATTACTATAAATATAATATCACTCTCTATTTATGACCTCACCAGGATAGTGATAATTACATCATTACTAGTAGGCTCGAAAAATGGCCTAATAGCCTCATACATCCTCCAAATATAATGATATACTATAGATCCCCTTTTTAAAGAGTATTCATCCTTTTCTAGATATCCTCTATGCTAGTCCAATTTTTTTTATTGACTTCCCCTATGAATTCTCCACCACTTTGGTTTTCTTGTTTCACTTAACAGTGGCTAGAACATACTCCAATAACAATTCCATATCACCTAATGACTATTAATCAAACTCGATATATTACTAAAAATAAATAGAGTATGTATAAGTCTAATCCATATTAAATAATTATAAACGGACATCAATAAATGATGTCTTATCAAAAATCGACTACACATCAGCCTTCTCTTCCCATACAATGTCATTAAATGGCCTTTAATAATATATCTATGAATGATATAAAACCTAAACAATGGGTTCCTTAGGACAATTTTTGGAAATTATGGGGGATGATTATAGATCTTTCCTGAATTATAGGGGTCACATAAATCAATAACTATATATGGTCTACAAGACACATTAAGATCACAACCAAATGTATTTAGCTTCACATTATTTTTTCATTCATTTCACTCATTTCAATACTGGGAACAGAAAGAGTAGGAGAGTATCCATATATATTTTTAAAGATTATGCACTGTATATTAACAAACCATGAAAAAATAAATAGTAATTTCATACATAATTCTCATGTAAAATTCCTCCTCAGTGGTAGTGAGGTAAAATCTATTAACTAATGTAGAACAAATATAAACTTCCCATAGTATGTGAACCAAATGATCCAATGGAACATTATTCATTTACATGTCCAATATAAATGTGATTTAAATATAAATGGAAATGTCATATAAAATTATTTAATTTCAGAAAAATAATGTTATTTTAATAAATTTTATCTCATCCCATCAAAATTTATTTCATCACGTTCATATTAAAATTGAGGTCCTCTATCTAACTGTGTAGGAAACCTTGCTTGAGGGAAATTGAGCTGAACCCCAACCCTATCATTTTCTAATCCTGATAAAGAAGTAACAAATTCCTGAAACCTTCATTGTTTATGATATGACTCCATTTTATGGAAACCCTAAACAGAGGAAAGATTACTTTCGATGTCCATGATCCTCCAATGATTAGAACACAATAATAGAACAAAACACCCAATGGTAGATTATTTACCTTACTCGAGTAATTCTAGTATAGAATCATCTTTTTCATCATGATTTATTGTGCATTCCTTCCATTGAGACTACCTAATTCTGAATCCCTAAATGGAATAAAAATTATAGACTATAATGCCTTTGTCCCCTTACAAAATCAGCCAACAGTTCAAGGTTGTTTAATGACTATGATACCAACAATATAAATAATTTTTATCAATAATTTGTTTTATTTTCTTTGATAAACCTATATAATTATCAAATAAATTTCCTCAAATAAAATTTACTAATGTCCTTAAAAACGTCATGGAGAATGTCATAAAAATTAAATTAGTCATGATAGCATACAAAAGTAAATAATAGGAATTAACTGCAACAAACTCTGATTTAATAATGTATAAATCATTCCAAAAATCCCTTTGGGAATAATATAATTTAATTATATAAATATATAATGGTGAATTTAAATGTTTTTTAGGTAGGTTTATCCTCAATACCACTCATTAAAAATGGAAATGATAATTTTAATGACCATGTGAGTAAAATGTAAAACCAAAAAGAACATATCATGTAAACTAACACCCATCCAAAGAAGGGCTCATAGACCAAATATTGAATCAATTTATATTAATATAATATCAAAAGACATATCAAGAGGTTACCTGAAAATAAATTAATCACTAGTTCATTTCACTCATGCTACTATTAAAATTCCGTTTTTTTCAACCTCTTACACATGAGAACATATTATTATCTTTTATCACAATTATAACACTATATGTAACATCTTATAACCACAACATACCATTCCAAAACCACATACCATATCAAAACACTACATAGATATATGTCAAATATGAATCCCAATAATATCACAATTAAGAATTATGAGCATGAATGAAATTAACATTTAACCATCATACTATCATATATGATGGCTATCATTTACCACATCAACAATATAAACACTATCTGAATAATTAATACACTAAAAATATTATACATTTTTAATCATGTATTATGACTTCAATTCATTATTGATGAAAAGATGTATAAAGGAAGAGTGGATAATAGGGAGTAACCCACTATTCATTCACATGAAAACATATATATATGGGTCACTCATTGAAAACTAAAACTATTTATACCTATTCCTAACTACATCCAACAAAATCATGACACATCTCAATATGTGGAAAAATAATTATGTATGATTAAAAAATTTATATATAAAAATTTTCCTCAAAACATTAGATCATCCACATGGAAAAATGCCTCAAAAATGCCTCTATTTCCCTACCCAATCTTTAACTATGAAACCCAACAACAATAAAACATCATTCACTTTTTGGTATACTTTAACACCAAGACACCCAATTCCAAAATAAAAATAACTCTTTCTTGAAAAAAAATCATATATCCTTTTTCATATACATTTCTCAAATATCATCATTCAACATTCAATATGTAGAACACATAATGTAATAAATGAATGGTGGATTTTATGTCACATTAGGGACCTCTCAATCAATTCTCATCCCCCGAGATATAATCTAATATAGAAAAGGAAAACCCTATCACCAAACAAATTCATCCTACAATATACCTTTCAAAAAGAAAAAAAACCAAATAAATACAAAATTAATACTCAAGGGAAGAAAACATTATACATGAAGATATAGATTCAATAATTTCAACATTACATTGGTGCATGAAATGTTTCCACAAATAACTTTTTCTATAGAGATACATCTTAAAAAATTACTACAATACCTAATAAAAATAATCTCTTAAACTGAGATGGAACATATCTATCAATGATCCACACTCTACTCTCTAGAGACCCCCCCTATGAAATGGATTAAATAATCAATTAAATCAACACCATGAAATCATGAATATAAATTTAATACTATTCCAATATCATCATGAGAATACCAAACACCAAACATCATTGTGGAATACATGTTAAATATAAATTATACTAAAGAGGTCATAATGTAATAAGGAATGAAAGATGAGAACATATATCACCCACATCCAGAAACTGTAAAAATTACTAACCATCAATCATTTTATAGATGTAAATATAGCTACTAAATATAGGGGTACAAATATATTTATTACCCCAATAATGACATTAAAATTTTACATAAATATGTTCACATATTTAAGTAAAACATATATCCACTAACTATCTCAAAAAATATCCCATTCTAAAATTATCATTTTATATGAATAAAGTATGTATTAATTAAATTGATAATTGAATAATTAATAGAGCTAATAATGGATTTGGGAATACATAAAAAATTAAATTTCAATGATCATTTTAAAGTGAGTTGATTAAATAAGGGTTAAGGTAACTAACTCAGAACGTTGTAACTCTATAACTCTAAAACTAAAAATATCTCATTCTAATAAAATAACCATATAAACATAACCACCCACAATAATAAAATAACAGTATAACACAACATAGGAACACCATGAGTCTTGAGAATATAATATTTTATATTCCATAAATTATTAACACAATAAAAATAAACCCACTAGACACATGACTCCCCATTCTACTCTATCATAGGGCTTAATTTCACACCCTATATTTGGAAGGCAATATTAGTATCTATTTATAACTTCATTTGGGTCTATAACTCGAGGAATCATCAATATCCTCCTATATATATCATTGTAAACCCCTCTAGATCTCAATACAAAAACACCCCACATGTAATTAAAATGTTAAACGCATAATTACTTCACCACGTTGAATCTTCAACCACATGGTTGAATCAAAATTCCACACTTACACACCTTAACCATCTAAGATGTTTAAAATATTTCACTATTGATTCTTAAAAGTAATCTCTAAAAACATGAAAACATGACTCCCATTTTTATATATCTACTATATCCTTCACTTGCTCATCCATTTTCTACTAAGAAACAAACTTTTCTGTGAAATAGGATAAAATCTATTCCTACGGAACCTCTTCTAGAAGATCATTATTAATATTTCACTATGCTTAAGACATAACTCTATAAAAGAACACTGATAAGGAACCTATAAATTGTTATATAGTCTTTATAAATTTAATGGACGCCTTAATATCCTCTAATAAATCCTTAAACATAAGGACATACATATAATAACCAATTAATAAATATTAAGTAATTTATTTTCTTTTGAACCTATGGTGTTTGATATCATGTGATGCAGTCGACACCAAACAAAAAATCAACTACAAAACCCTAAATGATTATTAATATATAGATGTAAAATTATAATGTAAAAACATATTTAACCAAATTAATTAATATAGTTATTAATAAAAAAGTTAGTTATCAATTATATGGAACTGATTGGTGAAATCAGAGTAGCTAAATAACCAAAAAGACCGATTTATGCTTGAAAATGCAGTCATACAAAAAAATTAAATTGTCATTTGTTTTTTAAGAAACTAAATCCTTTTTTGATAAAATATATTTTTTTATTAATAATATGTTTATACCAATATGAATATAAATTTATATGAAATTATTATAAGAATAGCTAATTTATTAATGAATGTTTTATTTTCCTACGAAGATAAGAGTCGTGAAGTTTTTTCATTACTTAAATGTAATATTTTCAAATTTTAGATTTTTAATTAGATAAAATGAGTAAAATTTATAGTTTCAAAATTTCATTTTTATATTGAAAATAATATATGGATTATTTCTGGAAATCCTGAATTTTGTGTGAATAATGAAAAAGATATTTCTTACTAATATTGTAATTGTTATGATTTTATCATTATAAAATTGAGAAAAATTAATTTTGAAAAAAATTAATTTATAAAATATAAATATATTTAGTGAAAATATGGATTTTTATATACAATTATTAATTTATGAATCTTATATTTTACATTTTTTCCCTGACGTAATAATTTTTTCTAAAAATAATTTTTTATATAACTATTATAATTAAATTTTCATTAAGCGTAGAAATTAAATTTATGAATGTGAATTTAAATTTTTAAATAGAAATTTTAAGGTAATGAATAATTTAAATTTAATTTTTGGTCATCTATTTATAATTACATAGTTCAAAGTTAAAGGACATGATTATAGAAAAACAATTATATTTAAATAATTTTTTTATTAACATAGTGCAGTTTTTATATATTAAATTAAATATATAAATTTAAAAAAATTATTTTAAAAATTATTTAGACACATATATAATTAAATTAATATATATTTTATTATTAATAAATAACAATAAAAATTAAGAACACTTATATGTGAAAGAACTATTTTATATTTAAAAATGTGTATTTATGAAATTATATTAACTTAATAAAAAGTTAATTAAAATAAATAATATATTATATATAGGTGCATAAATAAAACATTTAATAACAGGGGATATTTTATATGATTATTAAAACATATGTTACATAGGTAAAAACTATTTATCTATGTAAATAAGGATATTGGTAAATGTATAAATATTAGAACATAAGAACTAAATGATGATTAAAAAATATGTTTTAATACATACATATGGAATGAGAGACTATATATCACATAAAAATCATTATTTATCTCTTTTTAAACAATTTTACATTGAATAGGGTCATTCCATTACAGAAATGAGAAAGTTATTTAGAAATGATATTTTTTCTTCACATAAAAAATGGGAGACGTCTACCAAATAATAGTGCTCCCATTTTAGAAAATATCATCTCAGGTGTCTTAAAATATTCTTCTACATGAATCTTTTATCAGGATTAAAATTATTATGTCTCAATTATTTTCATAATCCATTCATTTAAATGGATAAAATCAAGGGAATTTCCATTCTCCCAATGTGACTATCAATTAATCCATACCATCCATCCATTATTAATAGATTTTAAAAATAAAATATGTGCAGTCCAATCCTAATCAATTCAAGGATGTATAAATTAATGAAGTCTTAGGGTGTCTGCCTGAACAAGATTCAAACACTTTACTGGAAGGGATCAAATATTGTTATAATTAAAACATGAATTAGAAGGGATTCTTCCCGAATAAAAATTATATGCAACCATGTTGCCCTACCGCGAAATATGGGTTAGAACAATGTCACATTAAAATAGCTTTTTTCACTAACGAATGATGTAACTAATAGTACAAGGGATATTGATATGTTCTTTTATGGACCTAGGAATAATATAAGAATATATCTCAACCTAATTCAAATTTATACCTAGAAAATTGAACAAATCCATCCCTATAAGAATGGTAACAACTTCCACCTTGATAGAATATCCATATCGAAGAAATAAACTAAAATTGAAAACAACTGATCAATCATGTTTTTAGAAAAATTGTATAGGAATTCCCCCTTCCATGTAAGATCTATGTATAATCAATTTTATTATTCAATGTGGGGGATTCCAACTATTCCATTTACACTGAGTAGCCACAAATTGAGTATGATGATGATCACCTTCCATCCACGAGAATCCATAATTAAAGATACAGGTATCACCATTGAAATATATGGGTGGGATGCTTAATTAGCATTGTTGCCTGAGAATTCACAACCTTCTATGATCTAGAAACATCAGCATTTTTAGACCTATTCTGAGCATTCAAGATCCCCCAATAGCATAATAAAAAGGATAACAATTTCGAATTATGATCAAGAGAATTTCCTTCCACACTACCATGCAATGAAAGGATGAAATCTTCACCAAAAATGTTCTAAATGTTCATCCACATGATCCTATAAATGTCATTCCTTATTTCATCCACCTAGTCCCCTTCAGAAAACAAATTTTGTGTCACCTATTATCTTGGAGTATGGAAACAGTTTCACAGAGAGACAGTGGTAACTCCCCTAAGTAGCACCCCCTAGTTAGTAAGGATCACTTGATTATGTAGTTCCAATAGAATAATATTCAATATAGTTTTAATATACTTGCCTTATAAAATATCCCCCAAATATTCATGTCCTATATTAATATGTGAAACAATACTATTATTGTTTGGTGAGAAAAACAGTAAAAAATGAACTAGTGTATCAATGATTGTCTAGTTTAGTAGAGAGTCTAATACCCAATGATAAATCAAGGTGTGGAAGGTTGTGGTTAGCTTGAAGGATGTTGGGGAAATTACTAGTGTGAGAAATGATATTTTGGGGACTGGATAAACTAAGAAAATCAAATTATATCCAATACAATTATACTACCTAAAGCTGATCCTATGAAATCCCATAATCCTGTGTGACTTTTACTGAAGAGTAATAACATTATGACATGTAGCAGCATAGATATTGGAGTAGTGGTCTCCCAAGATAACTAATTCCATTTCATACATCATAGAGTTAAAAATATACCATAATGAGCGGACTTCCATAAAATCATAGACTAGATTATTATAAATAAAATTCATGATGTCCTACATGGTACTAATATTGATTCCACTCTATCTCACATCATGAGAAAGTCTATTCCATGAATCCCAGAAATTCTTACCTTTGGGGTGTGTGTCCTAGATATTAATAACCATGAAATTCTTGATTATTATATAGAAGCGTTTTTGGGACATTTATATATGACAACACTTTCATGGGTATTGATGAGAGAATATTATTAACTAAGGTACTCTTAACTCTAATAAATGGAAAATGATACTTATAGTTCATTATATGTAAGGTGTTATTGTCAACAATGTTGTCAATGTGATGAATGTTAACCCTTTCTAGGGATAAAAATTATCCTTTGTAATTCTTTCGAATTTGTATTTGAAAGGTTACTAGACTCTACTCAATATTCTTATACCTACTCTCTTTGAATTATTTTGAAATAATGTATATTCTCTTACCATGTTTTATAATCTTCCCATTTCATTTACTTTAATCATTCAGAATATGATTAAGTTGTTCAATTGACTGACTACATCCATTGGGGAAAATCAAATGGTCGTCTTCAAAGACAATGGTAAATTTATTAAAAACAATATTATAAAATATAAATAAAAAAATTATTATTTTATATTCCAATTTATTATATATTATTTATTTTATTTAAAAGTAAAATATCTTACATGATAAATAAAATTACAAAAATACGATGGCACTGATGCAATTTACCTAAGAAATAACAATCACAAGAAAAAATATATATTAAATAAAATGATAATGATAATAAATAGTCATTATTAAATTAATTATATTATATTAAGTTTCAAAATAAGGTATCATACAATCTTAATCATACCATTAAATATGTTAGGAATTTGCATTGGGTGAATAAAAACCACAATTAGAGCTACTTGTCTAAAATTTTCACCCATTGGGACAAATTCATTATTATAGAACATGTTTTTAATTTAAAATTTAATAACTAAAACCCATTTAATATGATTATATCATGATTAATTAATTATTTATTTAATTAAGTATATCATTTTAAATTTTATCCTTCAAGAGATTTTGATAATATATTGTCTAAATCTATAAGGGTTATTTGTCTATATTTTCAATTTAATGTTACATTTTTGATAGTTTTAACGATATTTTCTTTTAAATAGTGAAATTATTTAGCAATTAAATTCAATAGTATTTAATATCATTCATTTAATTATTTTTTAATTTCATTTTATCACATCATTGACCATTGATTTTTTTTGTTACAATTACCATAGGGGTTTTCCATCTCAATTTTATTTCATTGAGACATGATTCATATTAAAATTCATTTTCCATTTTTACGAATTATTTCATCCATTTTTATTTCTAAATACAATCATAATAATTTATTTGGCGATTAAATAGGAAATAACATATCAATTTCATTGTGTTGTTAAATCGTCCTTGATTACATGAATAATCTTTCTTGCAAACCCATTTCTTTTTGAACACTCTATATTTAATTCATTTTATTGATGCATGTTATCCTATAACTTTTCACATAAATTGGTTGTGGAATATATGTAGTGATAAATATATTGACTTCTCTTTAAATTGTTATATTTAAGGATTCTTACATTGAAATAAATTCTATTTATTCATAATAGAAATGTTTATATTCATATACTTATAGTTTCATTAAGTATGTTTTATGATTATTATTGATTGTTGAATATTTGTTATATATATTATTAATTACATAATACGAAGAATTAATTAGATTCAATAAATTATTTTTGGGGGCTACAACATCCCCCTCAATGGATAAATAATTTAAATTAGAAATATTACCTATGGTATATTTTTTTATTCATATCCCGAAAAAAGTATTTGCAGGATACGTTGACCCGAAATTAAGATCATGATGTCCAAGAAAACGGTATGTAATTTAATTTCTAACATTGTTAATAATTTCATTACAAATAATTTTTATGGATGAATAACATTTGTGAATAATTTTGTAAGATATATTGTCGAATTATTAAAAATTATATAGTTTATCATGTAGCGGAAAACATGATATTTGATGATAAATGAATGGGTGGTGTTAGATAAAAATTTAACCTAAATCTCAAAAACACTAAACCTAATAGTATCTTTACATTTATGTAACTCAATATATAATTTTGATATTTAATATATTATGGGTTTAATATGGGATGCTAATGTTCATTTCAAATCTAGTATGTAGTGGATACAATTATTCACACTCGACATGAGGGTGTGGGTACATGGAATGATAGTTGGTATCAATGGTGGGTTTAGAATAATTTACAATTGAGGATGAGAGATGATGTTAATTTAAGGTCTTATAGGGATATATTTATCATCATATCAATGTTATAGATATCTATTTTATGTTTTCCAATGAAATGTATAATATTTTAAGGATATGGGAATGATATATATAGTTAGAACCCTTTTTATAAGTCTTACCTATTAGTATATGTATAGTATTATTCCCCAATATGTTGGTAAAGTATATGTTTTATGGTCCTCCTATAAATGAAACCCTAGTATGAATATTATCTTGTCGATGCGGATTTGTAATAGATTCATATATAGTAGTTCATCGGAATGTTACTTATCTGAAACTTGGCCAATCTCAACTCTAGTTCACGATGAGTTGGACTATGTCTACCCACATGAGTTGAAACTCTTGAAAGATATCACTTATAATTCAAATTATTTTTATTCTTCATTATAATTGATTGATTATGTTATAGAATTCCATTAAGGGATATTATAGAACCCACTAAAATGAAACATACATTAAAATAGAGTTATTTAGGTTCAATATAATGTTAATTTGATATTTTTGTTGAGAAATAAATTTTGAGGTATAATTTAAATATGTAAAATAATTTAATTTTGTTGTTCATTACTTGATTTTACTCTTTTTAGTTTTATTAATGGACATATTCCATAGGATACACCATTATAATATATTCTATGGAAAATAAAATTACATTCACAAAGGGTGACTTAATGAGATAAGAGATAGAGTGATAAATACTGATATTATTAAAAACAATCTATCATTAATTATTATTAAAATGTGAACATATTTCAATACCCAAATACACTAAATAAAATAAATGTGGATCCACATGGATGTCCATGTGGAATATATAATGGAATAAGAATCAATATCCTATTTTCTATGAACATAGGAATAAAATTATTATTCATTTCATAAAGAGATTATGTGTATTGACCTATGTATTCATAAAATTTTACATAATACATTGGTACATGTATGTTATAGTAGGAGAAGTTTTGGGGGTTAGTTGGAGTTGGGAGTAACATGCCACAGTTTTAAAAAAAATTGAATTGCATGAAACATTGTTTAGATAGTTATTTATAAGTTTCCTTTAAATATTATTTTCCACTTCTATGTTTTGAATTTCAAAAAAGGGTCATCTACCTTTGTGAATAGTAAGATATTTTAAATATTATAGAACCAACATTTTTTCATGGTGAATAATAAAATTCTCTTATTAATAGTTATATGAATAGTAATATGGAAATAATAAATAGAAAATTGTATTATTATTTTATTTTTTAGCATTTAAGATAATAACATCTTTGTTAATTTTTCTATGTTATATAAAAGCAGTTGTTGTTTATAATTATTAATTTTAGAATAAATTTTGATTTTATAAAATTAATTAATAAATCATATTTAAAATTTTATTTCCATTAAATAGATTTAAATTTATAATTCTACATTTCAAAAAACAGTTATTTTGATTTTTTGGAATTCTTGTTGAATTTTTTGAATATTTGATTAATAGTGAAATATGGTAAAATACCATATATTTATATTATCAGAAAAATACATTATTTATAAAATCATGGATGATGAAAGAAAACATTGTGCAAACTCACATGCACTTATTACTATTTTGGGTCACATTAATCATTACTATACATTGTATTGAGATAAATATATTAAAAAATTGATTAAAATAATGTAAAATTCCTCCTCTCCTCTACTATAAATACCCACCTCATTCCCTATTTATATCACACCTTTAAAGCCATTTTAATTTTCTATTTTCTACAAAATATATTCCATAAGGCTCTCCCCTAAGTGTTAGAGATGCTGGTCTTACCAAAAGGCCAAAACCAAAGGCCTTAAATAAGATCTCAAGGAGAAGAGATCATGTGGTAAGAATCTTCTTCCTTTTTCATGTGTTTTCATTCCTATTCTTTTCATTTCTTATAATATCTTTCTCTTTACAAATCAAAAAGGTTTGAAATCCTAAAAATATTATATATTCTGTATTTTACAATGTTCATTTAAATTATTCAATTTCTTCATCTCCTCTTCCTCTTGTTATAAAAATAAAAACAACGTCCACTATGTATCGATTTACAAAAATCGTGGATGATATGTTTGAAATATCATTTACATTCTTAAAATAATATCATAAAACCCATTTTATGGTTGAACCATAATGTATATTGTATTTTGAACCTATTTAAACTTCTAGAATGATCATTTAATTGTTCCATTAAATTATATAAAGAATCAAATTCATGATTATTGAGGAACCACATAAAATGATCTAAACAAACATCATTAAGGTATTATCTAATGATCCATAGTAATATATGATAAAAAATGATTTATGGTATCATTAAATTATTTGAAAACATATTAATACAATTTAATTCCACTTTGGTGATTAATTTTCAATATTAAAAGAAAAATCAAAAAAAACTGTTAATGGGAATCATGTAAATAAAGCATCCAAAACAATTGTAGGAACAAAATAAGAACAATTTAGGGTTAAAATGATGTAATTAAATTATAATATAATGAATTATTATCATGAATATGTTTTTCTAAGATATTAATAACACTCTTATAACAATTACACATAAGTATTAAACAAGTTATATGTAAGATGAACCCGTGGAAAGGGAATTTTTTAATCTATTTCCATTCATTGGGATAACAATCAAATTATTTATTTATGTGTTATTTAAATTGTTTGTGTGATTAATTTGATATATATTTTGTTGAATTATGTGTATTGACATTTTATATACATATTCCATCAACTATATTAAGAATCACTTCAATAATTTCATATTTGTAAGGGACTATGCTTTTTAAAAAAACACTTTTAAAAAATCAGTTACACGAAATTCGAATGCAATGGTTTTATGAAATTTTTCACGTGGTATGTTTTTTGTTTTAGTTCATGGGTATTATTTACAATTAAGGGTAGAAACTACATCTCCCACAATTCATTGGTTATGTATATGTGAGAGGTCGACCATATGGTTACTCCAAGTGTAACTCTGATGGTTACACAAATTGTATGGTAATCGGTAGGATTACAAATTATATGGTATCCCAGAGGGTTAAAATATAATGTAATTAATTCTACATTATTGGATAATGGGTATATTTATGTAATATCTATTTTGTTTAAATTTCATGTAAGTATCTTGTTTCCCAATGTATTATTATATGGGTGACAAGTATGTCATTTTAAAAATTATTTCATTCGTTAAAAGTATTCACGTGACAATTTGTTCTTTACTTCTTTTTATTTCCCTTATTGGCCATTTTTTATAATCCCATGTTTTTTATTTATTTTCACAGGTTATAAGTATGTGTATGTCAAAGAAGGTAGTCATGATAAATTTTATGAATATATTTCAAAAAAATGATGTTTTATTTGATATGTTTTATATTTTGGATGAAAAGAATAAATGTTTTATGGTATCCACTATATATTAATGTCTAATGTTATGATTGTATTATGTCCCAATTCACTGATGATATTCACTTGGAAAGATCTTCAATGTGAAAGGACGTATGTTCTTTACTAAATTCATGATTATTTAATGTAATATGTTCAGGTCCATATAGTTTTTAACAAATGATGGTTTATATAACTTTGGGGGTTAGGATAATGTTAATAGAATACCATAAATGATTTTCACTCGATTGATAATATGAAATGATATAGAATTTAAAGATTACAATTTTTCTTCAACTATGATATGTTTCTTCATAATGGATTTCTATGGAAAAAACAAGAAATCTAAAGAGTAGAAGAACTGACAGAATGAAATCCTTCCGAATTTGCATCCTAGAAACGTAGTGATTAGAACTGAGAAGCTTCTGACAGTAATGGATAATAAAACGTAGAAAATAAATGGTGGTGTCTTCCATGCATGAGAAAAACTATAGGTACCACAACAGAACATGATTATAGTGGAACATTTTATAAAACAACACACTTCTAATTTCAAGGGACATGCTAGCCCTGTAGTGGCTGAAGGATTGATTAAGGCCATTAAGAAGATATTTTATGTTATGGTCTGTTCATATAATCAAAAGGAATGTATTTTACATTTATCATCTTGAGGAGAGGTTGATCAGTGGAGGTAACTGGTAAGAAATATTAGTGATATGGAAGATATTAACTCTTTATAGTGTGATGAATTAAAAATTCCATTCTATGAAGAATATTTTTCTAAGGTGGTGAGACTTAGGATGGAAAAGAAATTCCACGAATTATTTCCAATAGAGAATGATTCACTAGTTCTATATGAGATAATCCAAACATTTCTCTCAAGGTATTCCCTAAATCATATTCTATTTCTTGATATTAAAATCAACCGCTTCTACTTCGGATTAAATCCAATATATAGAAGGGAATGAGCCTCCCATGAATTAAAAAGTTATGAGGAAATATTTTATTGTGATTAGAGGGTAATGATGTAATTTATTAATGATCTCATGAAATTTGACAACAAGAAGATGAAGTGGACCAAATGGGAAGCTATGGGTAAGAATCATACAATGAAATATTATGGTATACAAATCCTTTTTATTGTTTGTGAGAAGTGTGAAAAAAATTTCCTAGGGATTGCCTTTCCAAATCTGGGTTGTGTTTTCAATGTTTTATATTAGGAATTATGTCCAGATAATATAATGAAAACTGTTCTAATGGTATACCTAATTAGAAAAATGTTTTGTGTTTTAAATGTGGAGAGATGGGTCATTATGAAAATGCTTTTCCAAAGAGATATCTGATTGATATCAAGAAGCAATACTATAAATTGAATCATGTCATTAGATCGTTTATGACTATGTCAGCAGATTTCGAGCCATCCATTGAAGATATATCAGCTACCTTGTTTGATTACATGGATTTTTATAATGTTATGTTTTGTATGGAGTCTATAAATTCCTTTATTTCTGATGAATTTTTAGGTAAATTTGAAATATCACCTCAAAAAATGAGACTATAACTTATTGTTAAAGAACCAATGAGAAATATTATTGCAAAAAGGATTTATAATAATCTTTATTATGTGGTATGCCGAAATAATTTATGTGAAAAATTATTTTTTCCCCTTTATTGAGTTTGATGTCATTCGAGGAATGGATTGGCACTTGGTTTATCAAGATAATATTTTCTGTAGAGATAATAAAGTTGTTTTTTAGAATGTGTTTTAGTTTGTAATGAAGAAAAAACCCATATGACTGATAAAATATTGGGACGATAGTAAATTATTGAATGATGGAAATGAATGTTATCAGGATAATGTCGTTGAAAATAGGGGAACTATTTAGACCAATGAGGTTCCACTGGTAAATGAATATCATGATTTTAACTGATGTGTTACCCAATGTCATACCTGATCGGGAAGTCGAATTAACAATTTATATAGTTCATGATGATAAGATAGTTTCAAATCCCTCAAATAGAATGTCTTAAATTAAACTTCATGAGTTGAAAAATCAGTTTCCTGATTTCCTTGATAAAGTATTCATTCATCCTTGAACATCAACATGGAGTGCTTCTGTTTTTTTCATCCAAAATATAGATAGTTACATTATTCATTGAATTGATTATAGATCTCTGAATGAAATCACTATTAAAATCAACTATCATTTTCCTCAAATTGAAGAATTTTTTTATCAACTCTAGAGATCCCGGTAATTTTTTATGATATAGTTGAGATCCAGATAACATCAACTGAATGTGAAGTAGGATGACATCCCAAAAACATATTTTCATTCTATATATGGGAATTATGATTTTGTTGTTATTCCATTTTGGTTAACTAATGCACCTAATATATTCTTGGATACCATGAATAGAATGTTTAATGAGTTCTTGGAAAAGCTTGTGGTTATTTTTTTGGTGAAATTTAGTTATTTTATAGGTGGAATATGAAACATGAAAAACATATAAGGGTTGTTTTTCAAACCATAAAATAAAATAAACCATATGGAAAATCCAGAATGTGTTATTTTTTGTTGTAACATATATCTATTCAAAGGAAAATTGTAAATAGGGATTTAATAACAATTGATCCTTCCAAGAAAAATGCTGATGATGAATGGGAATGAACCAGAAATGTTATAGATATTATTAGTTTTCTTGGATTATTAGGTTATTATAGAATTTTTGTTAATAACATTTCATGGTTATCTTTCATTCTATCTATGTTAATGGGGAAAGGGGTTAAATTTATATGGATAGATGAATGTGATGATTGGATTCATGAAATGAATAAGAGATGGGAGAATGATCCAGTTTTGGTTTGGCCTTCCTGAAATGATGAATTTTCATCTATAGCAATGCATCATTGAAAGGACTGGGATTTTTTTCATTCACAATGATTAGTTAATTTCTTATACTTCAAGACAATAAAATCCTCATGAGTAAAATTATCCCACACATTATATTTAATTAGAAGCTATGTTTTTTTTCCTTGAAAATTTAGAGGCATCATTTATATGGATCCAACTGTCAAATATAAAATGACTATAACAGGATAAAGTATATAATCACTCATAATTAATTAAACATGAGGTATATATGATCGCTTGAACTGATAAATGATTATGATTTCACATTAAATTACCTTCTAGAAAATGAAAACAATGTGGTAGATACTTTAAGTCGAAAACATCAAGCATCATTAACCATGTTACATGTGGAACAAGATCACGTGATTAATGATTTGGTGAATTTTGGATTAGATGTTATTTGTTCTAGAAATACCTCTATTATGTTTCATGTTTCAGTACAATCATCATTATCAGATAGAATTATGCTTGTGATGTAGAAAGACTATGAGCTATAGAAAATGGTAGAACTGGTTATAACAGGTAAGTTTCCAGAATTAATCCTTGTTAACGATTGTGTATTATGATTAGTTTCAAGTCTATGTGTTCCTTGGAATCACCATTGAAGAAATATTTTTAAAAAAAATTGTAATAATTCTCCATTTGCAGTTCAATTTGGACCTACTTATATATACAAATAGCTTCTAGAGTTTTACTGGTGGGATGGATTGGGAAAAGATATTGAAAAAATTACAATGAACTTTTTGAAATTACAATATGATAAAGTAGAGAGTTGGTTACTAACGGGGATAATTCAGCCACAATCATTATCTTAGTAGAAACGGTGGAATATATCCATGGAATTAATGGTGGGACTTCCAAATACATCTTACCATAATAATGTGATTTTGTTTATTGTTGATCTGGTGACTGAATCTGCACATTTTCAATCGATTTGAGATATAATGTTTTTGGATTATCTTTCTCGACTGTACCTAAATGATATTGTTATGTTACATGAGTACCTCATTCCATTGTATCTAGTTAGAATACCATGTTCACTTATTGTTTTTGGAAGGGACTTGATAATTCGTTGGGAATAGAATTAAATTTTAGTACATCTTTCCATCATTAGTCATATTGGAAGTCATAACGAATGACTAAGACATTCAAAGATATGATTCGAGAATTTTAAATGGACTACCAGGGATGTTGGGATCAACATATTTCTTGAGTTGTGTTCTCTTATGATAATAGTTTTCATTCTGTATACAGATGGAACCATAGGGGGCATTGTATGTGAAGTGGTGTAGAACTCCATTTTTTGGGATGAAGATGGGGAATTGATGTTGATGGGACAAAAATTTGTCGAATAAGTGGCTGATAATGTGACTTAGATCCAACCATGCATGAGGAAAGCTCATATCAGAAAGAAATATTATGTAGACAACAAGAGGAATGAATTTTCATTTAAGGTTAGTGATCATGCTTTTCTTACAATCTCACCACTAAAACGTGGTATGCATTTTGGTACGAAAATAAAAGATATATCAATGGTTTGTTAGAACTTATAATATTCTGGAGAATGTTGGACCAGTAACCTACCAAGTTGTTTTGCCTCTGAGATTATATCAGATTCACAATGTTTTTCATGTTTTGATGTTGAGAATGTACATGTCAGATTAATCTCATGTCTTCATCCCAAAAGCAGTTCATCAAAAATAAACCATTTCTTATAAAGAGAAACCAGTTCAAATTCATGATCCGAGGGAATATGTATTTTTAGAAAAATTGCATCCACTAGTTCATGATTTTGTAGAGAAACCACATGGTTGAAGAAGCAACATGGAGTATCAAAATGATATTAGGGATAGAAAACCTCAATTGATTAATAAGTTAAAAAATTATGATGACATAATTTCTTGAAAGAGATGATAATATAACACATGATGTTTTTAAAATTAAAAACAAATTTACGGAAATTTTTTTTATATAGATATTTATAACTATCATTTGAACATACTATTTTCAGTTTTATGATTTGAATTTCAAAAAACAGTTATCTACGATTGTGATCATTATTTTGTATGATGTCTTATAGAACAAACCTAATTTTTAGTGAATAGGAACATACCTAGATGAATAGTAATATGACCCTAATGAATAATAAATTTTATTTTCGTTATTTTCATAAGGATTCATGATAATGGCATCGTGGATAATATTTTAATTTGATAAAAAAGAAGATATAGTTTTAAAATTTGTAATTTTTTATTAAAGTATGATTTTATTTAAAAATTAATTTAATATTTTTTAATATTTATCAATAAAAAATGGAGTTTATTTTTTAATTAGGCATGTAAAAAATTGGTGGGGTGAATTTTCGGGATTTTTCTAATTTTCATGAATTTTCGTAGAATAGTGAAATTCGGTAAAATACCATATATTCAAATTATCAATTAAATACACTTTTTATGAACTCATAAAAGATTTATGACCACATGGTTTGAACTCACTTGAACATATAACTATTTTGGGTAACAGGAATCAAGAATATTTACATTCTTGAGAAAAATATATTAAAATAATGATTAAAATAATTTAAAATCCCTCTTCTCCTCTATAATAAATACAACCCTCATTCTCCACTTCCTCTAACACTTCTCATGCCTTAAGAATTGTTTTTTTTGAAAAATCCATTTCTAAAGGATCATCCCCACTAACTATATCTATATTTCTCTCCAAAAGGCCAAAACAAAAGGCCTTAAAAAGGACATCATATAGAAGAGATCATGAGCTAAGAATACTCTTCCTTTTTCATGTGTTTTCTTTCCAATTCCATTATCTTATTATAATCTATTTCCATCCATGTATCCAAGAGGTATATAATCTATGAAATAATATATATTATATATTTTACCATTTCTAAGTAAAATATTCATACACTTCCTCCTTTTTTCCACTTTTTCTAAATATAAAACCATTGTCCAAGATGTGTCGATTTACCAAAATTTTGTACGATATGTTTAAAATATACATTACATCATTAATAGTTGATCATAAAAATATTTTTTTGGTTGAAAAATAATGTAATTTGTATGTATCAACAAATTTTATTTTTTTAATAAACATATATGAATTACTTTAAATTATATAAAGAAACAAGTTCACGATTATCGAGGAACCGACAAAAATTACCAAAACAAACATCATTAATGTTTTATCAAATGATCCATAATAATATATGATAAAAAATTATTTATGGTAAAATTATATATTATATATACATATAAATAATATATCATTACACTTCTATGATTTTTTTTCAATAAGACAAGAAAAGTCAAATACAAATTGGCCATGGAAATCGAGTAAATAATGCACCCAAAACAATGAAAAGAACATATTACTAACAACTAAAATGTTAAACGATACAATTAAATTATTATATAATGTACTATAACCATAAATAATTTTATTAATGATATTAATAAATCTATTTTTACCATAATACAAGTGTTTTAAAATAGTTTTATGTAAGAAATTCCTGAGGTAAGGGAATTATTAACCCGATTTCCTTTCATTGGGTTAAAATTACACATCATTATTTATGTGTTATTAAAATTTATTGTGTGATGAATTCTTCTTATTTTATTCTTAATTATGTTTATTTATAGGTTATATATATATATTCCATCTACTTTATTTATTTTCACATCAATAATGAGAATATTTGTAATGGACATTTCTTTTAAGAAAACCTCTTTTAGAAATTCTGTTTTACGTAATTCAAATGAAATGTTTTTATGAAATAAATTTTGTTGTAAGGTTGTTTTTTCATTCTTGGTAATTTTTTATAATGAAGGGTGGTACCTATATCTCCATCCAATTTATTGGGTATTTCTATTTTAGAGGTCATATGTATGGTTACTCCAAGTGTAACTGTGATAGTTACACCATTTTTAAGGTAGCCACATGGGTTAAAAATTATAAGGTTACAAAGAGGGTTACAATATTATGTATGTAATGAAAATATATGCCTTTATGGTTCTATTTATATTTTATATTTTTTGTGGAAATCTCATGGAAATTGCAAATTTCACAAAGTAAGTTTATATTGGGGAGAAGTATGTCTTTTTTATAATGATTTCATATGTTACTAGTATTCATAGAATAATGTCTTCATTCATACTTTTTATATACCATACTGTTATTTTTTTGACCATCCCATGTTTTTAAATGATTTTAATAGGATATAAGGAATTTAAAGGCAAAAACAAAGCCAAGTTAAACATTATATATATTTTTCAAATAAATCATGTATTTTTTTAAATGTATTATATTTCGGAAGAAATGAATATTGTTTTCATGGAATCCACTATGTATTAAAGTGTAATTTTATGAATGTGTTTTTTACAAATTCATGAAATATCTAAACATGAAAGGATAATCCATGTTAAAGGAATTGAGTTCTTCACTAAATTGATTAATATGTAATGTAACAAGGTCATGTACTTATATAAGGGACATAATATTTATATAATATTTAGTTAAAATCATTAATTTGTATTCAAATCATGATGGGTTTATTCATATAATAGAGTATGGTGAATTCAAACATGTGTTTTTGGTTATGTTTCCATGATTAATAAAATTGTGATATGTTGGGAAAATTAATGGTTTAAATTAACTCATGACTCATGCAACCAGAATAACCCTAATGTTAGTCAAAATTTTTTTAGGAGTTCATAAATTTAAATGGATTCCTAGATTTAAATGGAAAGTGTTAATAAAACTCATGACATGAATATTAACTTATTTCATGAATCTGGTGAGATCCAATTAGTTCAAAAATATTAGGTGTTATCAAATTTCAACCATTCCTCACTCATATCCCACGATCCCTGGTGAACTCTATGTGATTTTGGAAGATCATCTAGTGAATATAATTATTATATAATTATTGGATTTCAAAGTTTTATAAATTGTAACACTGGATGGGTTCTCCATATTATTCCCTTATTCATCTTTCTCTCTATTTCAGATTCCCAATATGGATTATTTATTGATTGGGGTGTCTTTGTTCTAAAACATTTTGGATTTGTTAGTGAGATATTGGGTTATTTGACTTCAATTAGTTGGTTTTGGTCTTATAGTTATTTCTTCCCCACCCTTTTGGGCATGAAAATTCAAATAGATTCAATGATGGTGGGGATCCTCATTCTCTTCATATTAATGTACATATGGGGGTATTAAAACACTTTTCCTTTAATTAAGTATATATTACGGGTTATATTAATGATTTTAGTTAATTGAATTAAATTAAAATTTACATAAAGAAGAGATATAATATATATTAAGACTTCTAACGTTTTGATGAAGACATTTTACATACATAATTTAATTTCTGAAACTCACATCTATTGGGATCCTTTTTTTCTTATAGTTGATATATTTGTGAAACACTATTCTGTTATTACTTGATATCACCATGATATAAATTTATAGTTACATATATCAATCCAATGAAGACTTTTCCAATGAAAATCATGAATTTGTGAAAAAATACACATGATATGTAATGAATTAAAAAAATCCCTTATTGAATCAAAAAATTTGTCATCCAGATTTTGGTTGTCTAAGTGGTTTTAATTGTTCTAATTCAATTTTTGGGGAGGGATATTGTACGATGATAGTAGTGGACAAATTTTGGGTGGGATGTGTGGGGGATGTCACCAGATGGTTGGTGTTCATGGGATGAAATATGAGTGTTGTGTGATTGAGTAGATTTTCAGTGGCTTTGATTATGGTGGTGGTGATTTGTTTCGGTTATGTTATATAATAGATATTATGTTTTATGGTTGAGTTTTATATCTATAATGGTGAGATAGAATTTGTGATGTGGTGATGTGGTGATGTGGAAATGGTTTATGTGATATTCACAAGCTATTGCATGGTGTGATTGTGTAAGTATCCATGTTAGCAATGAAATAAAATGTAATGACAAAACTAAAATATCATGGATTGGAATATGAATAATAATTCTTTGTAATTTATTTGTGGTGATTCATTTAAAAATATAAGACAACAAACGAAGGTCCTATGTTAAAGAAAAATTAATTGACTTTGAAAAATGGATTTAGTTGAAACAACTAAAATAATAGAAAATAGTGGAACCTATAATTAAATGTGTAAATGAGTGTCAATGTGTGATGGTTATGTGATGTAATGATATTTTTTGTTTTAGTGGACATGATGGAAGTTTTATGATGTATCAGTGGTGTTGTGTTTAATGCTAATGCAATTGATGTGAATTGATAGCTTTGGTAATCTATGATATCTATATATCAACAATTCTATATAAATTCTACATTTTCCCCACCAAATATAGATAAACATATGAATTCATAGAGGTTTAGTATTTTATTTTATTCCCAACATCTTGGTTTGTGGGTATACACATAGAAGTCTATATCATCTTCACTATTATTTAATCGGTTGAAGTGATGATGTGGTTTTTTGTTAGAGAATACCCAATAGTTATGAGGATGTGATATATAATGGTGGTCATTATTTTTCAAAGGAGAGAACAAGGTTGATTTTATTCATGTTTTCTATATGATAATTACCTTTTTATGTGATGTGGTTGTTATTTGATGAGGATATGTTGTGATAAGGCTATATTTTGTGATTTTATGATGGGATGAGGTTGTGCGTAATGATGATTGCTTCTTAAAAATTTATATAACATACACGGGTGAAGTAGGAAGGCATACATCTCAACCAACATCTTAAATGGCTAGGTTTGTGATGTCATTTGTATCAAATGTATGGGAGGACATGAAATTTTATGTTTTTTGATAGATAGGAAAATCGGTTGGAAGGTGCCTATTTGGAACCATTTTGGTATTCTTGATACCATTATAATATTAGATTCATGAGTTGGTGAGTGGTCTATTATGAGTATGGTATTGGTTAGTAGACATGTTTAGGTGTCTCTTTGTTATGATGCTTATTATTTAAAGAATTGGTATGATATTTTAAAATATTCACCAGAAACCATTGGTATGATCCTAATTAATATAATTTTTAGGTTCACTAAACATATTTAAAAACTATTTTTCAGGTATTCATGACGACATTGGGGAATGATATGGATATAAGTTGCAATTATTTAGAGATAATATTGACCCACTACCATTTTTCAAGTATTTTTAAATTTTCTTGGAGATATTTAGTTATATTTTTTGACATTGATTGTGAATTGTTGGATGATTTTGGGTTTGAATTATAATTATTTTTTTGAGTTTCATGGAATTTCATATACATTATTTTTATCCTATATTTTTATATGTGGAAATGCCATCAATTTGAAAATAATTTATACCCTCAGTGATTTTTTAAAACCTTAGACCTATTAGAGATGGGGCATGGGGAAATTTTCTATCTTCTGTTATTACAATCCTAAGAGGGGTGCCTTTGAATGATAAGGGGCGTGATATAGTTTTATTAAAAGTTTTTTGTTTTGAAAAAATAACGATGTTCACATTGGGGAACTATGATGTTTGGTGGGTTGGTGGGGTAATAGTTCATTTAGATCATTGTGCATGGAATAAGGTATATATTCTGTATATGATAAGGGATTTATAATCACATGGGATCCAATGTGGGATGAGAATGTGATATTAAGGCATTTTAGGGGATGTATATAGGGATTAATGAGTGGATTGACTCAAATATGAAGACCGATAACAAGTTAAGGGATCACTATATCACCAAAATTATAATTTAAGCACGTGATATTAATTGAGAACTATTATGAGTTAAAAAGTATTGATGTGATTTGTGTCATTGTTCAACATTTTACTTAGGTCAAAAAATGTAGGATAGTTTTTTTGGGGTGGAATATTCATAAGGGGGTTCTCAATGAATTATTTATTATAAAGACAAATGCAGTAATGATAAAATAGATGTCCTCCATTCATTAGGGGAGCATGAGTGTGTGGTGTTTTAGATTGGTTTTAGGGACCTCCAATAGTTTTCTAATGATTAAATTATATATGATTAGTCTAGACTATGTCATCTACTGAAGGAGTTCTACCCATCGATCAGGTACATTCTCAGCTGATTGACACTTTCTATATACATGGAGGTGTATAAGAAATAATAAGATAACATGATAATGCTTTCTTTAGGAGGTCACCCGCAATATAGTGTCCATTGGGGCATATCATGCAACATGGATTTGAGCAGCCTGTCACAGATGTTTGGTTAGTTTTTTTGACTGGTGGTGAACCATCTATTGTATATCCAAGAAATTACTTATAGGACTCATGAATTTTAATATGAATCCATTGGATTCCCATTTTCCTACTATATGGGTAGGGTTTAAGACACCAACATTCTCTATGTTCCACCACTCAAGGAGTAAAATTTATATATGAATTTAGGACCCTTCCATATATTAGTAGTGGTACTTTCCTCTAGTGATGTTTTTGGATCTTTAAGCACTGTTGCTTTCTTAGTATTTGAGGGTCGGTGGTTTTGGTTGGAGGCAGCCTCATTATGGTCATCATATCTAAGGACCTTTCCATGAGTGTAGTCATGAAGGCAGAAGGTAGAGAGTTTTATGAGATGGGCATGTTTATATTCATGTGACAGAGGTGGAAACAAAAGAAAGGCCAATGGTTTTCTCATGTATGACCATCTAATATTTTACCGTTTTTACCATTATTGACGCAGAAGACTCACAGTCCTTTTTTATCATATGTTGGACTATACCATGGGGCTATATATGGAGTGTATATTAGTTACTCTATATTACTCAACATTTTTTCGTTTTTATACTAATTCAAATGATGTGTTACATGGATATAGATTACTTGGTTGGAATAATAAACATTGAGATACTTATTTTTCCTATAGATACAATTGTACTATATTATCTATAAAATTGATTGGGTGAATTCTATTTTTGCAGTGAATGAATGATTTAATATTATAGATTTTTTCTGATGTGGAGGGAAAGAGAGTGGAAGTCATTGGTGTGTAATGTTGTCAAAGGGAAGTAAGAATGTGGATATTTTTTTTCATTATTGGAAAATTTATTATTGTATGAAAAATTGGATGATTTCCACCGGGTTGTGGAGTGCTTCCTGGTTATTTTCTCCGATGAGGTCAAAAGATTACCACCCTATGTGATGTTGAATTTGGGATAGAATTGAAACAAGTTGTGTATCTAATTGTGATGTATCTTTATCTAATAGTGCATATGAATTTTAATGAGTTGAGTCTTTAAGTATATTATTTAATGTATAGGGGTTTCATCTGACCCCAAGTGTCTTGTATGGTGTTTCTGATTTGTTCATTGAGAAGGAAGATTGTTGTCTGAGATTTCGAAAATACTGTTGAAGGTTGGATTAGTCAAGACTCTCAGAAGATTTCTATCTTTTGAGGATAAATGATATGTTTAATCATATTAAGTATATTTTTTTGATTTCAATTATATATTTTTTATTTGGAAATCATGATAATAGTTTCATAGATGAGGTTCTCCTAAAGAATTCATTCAATATTAGGTATGGAGATTTTCATGTCTTTTGTAATACGATTATGGGTCACAAATTATCTAATTGTATTCATATGGATCATTAATTACAATATTTTTGGTATTTTAGACTTGTTTATCATCATGAACATCTATTGTGTCCTCATTAACTATATTTATGATCAGGATAATTCCAATAATTTCAGATAAATATTTCAGGTACTTCAACCCCAAAAAATATTGACAATTAAATCCATGTTTATGTTATAGATTATGTCGGTCTATATCATTGAATATGGGGTTTCTATGACTAGTGTTACAATGGAGATATCATATATTTTAGAATTGTTTTTTGTAATATACCGAAGAACTATTCTAGGATTCATAGTTTCTTTGTTTTTTTATAGGATATTATTGATTTTTTCATCTATTTTATCGTGGATTTAGGCGCCACTAAAAGTGTTCATGAGAAAGGACCAATCCATTGGGTGGAAATTTTAATTCAATGTAGTAATTAGTTACATGAAGGAGAGGTTTATCTAATCCCAAATGATTCTTCTTATATAAGATTGTGTGATGTTTGGGGATTAATATTAGACACCCCATTTGTATTTGTTATATGGATTGATATATAAGAGGGAGATGATCAGATATGGGTCTACTAATTTATGTCACCATGAGCGTATCTATGCCTACCACAACCATATAGTGGTGGGTTTCTTGTTTTCACTGAGGTTGTGGTGGAATTTTCCACATTGATGAGCACTATGTGGATTTCATAAACCACAAAATCTTTATATATGTCTTCATATAGGGGGATGTCAATATATAATTGTAGAGGTGGATGAAGTATCTTTTGGATTATATTTTTAATATCATTTACATCTAAAAATTATGAATGTTGATGTAGATGCACTTTTTCATAAGTCGTAAGGAAAAAGTTTTGTAGGAATATATAGATATTTGGATATGGTTGTATGAGCTTGTTGAAATTCGTCGTGATGTGTGGGAGATTATGGTATATTTTATTCATTGTCAAATGACTATTCAATCATCATATATGAAATAGGTGGAGGAGACACAATGGGGAGACATAATGGATGAGGTGATACATTGTCATGTCGGCCATGGTTAGGCACCATAAGGATTATTATAACAATATGATTATCCCAGATATGTAGTTTGATCCACTGGTAATACAAGAAGAATGCAGCTTTTTGTTTCATAGATTACATATGGTGCTATATCCTGACATTAAATAAATATATAATTGAATTAGTATACATTTTATTGGGTGGGGATTAAATTGAATGTTTGGATGTTTTTGGTGAATTGTTTTGTTTCTCAGTAGGTGGTATCAAAAAATAATATTCTTGTAGGTTTTTTCTAGCACATGGATTATCCCATATGTAAATGGGGGAACAGATTAATATATTTCATCACTACATTACCCCATTCTAATGGATAGGGTATTGAGGTTGGGGTGTAGGGGACCTAATAATGAAGTCAACTCATTTTATGTCAATTCATGAATCATTTCTATGGATGTTATGGTGAGGAGGTATATGGATTATGTGGTTAAGACAAATTATTTAATAGGGAGCATAATCTCAAATCGTCATCATTGTTTTGACTCATGGGTTTTGAGGGGTTTATATCATGACTTTCTCTCCCAATTGCATCATAACATTTATTTCCACCCAAAGATAATTGAACAGATAGAGATATCCATGCTAGTGATTATGGATATATTTTGATATTGAAGATTATATATTTTAGAATCATTGTTAATGAAGCTGCATTTCATTTAGTTATTATAAAATGTTAGCTAGAAATCATCCATTGAAATGTAAACTTTTTAGGAGATTCATTACAGGTGGTGTTTTTATTCATTATGCTGGACAGATTTTGAGGATTTGGCATTTCTTAGTCATCATGTGATATAGAGATTAAAAAAAATTATTTTTGATAAGATAGGATGATGGCGAATAATTAATGTCTAATGACCTATGTTGATACCATGATGAGTATCCCAATGATTGATGTCAGAGGCCACATGTACTTGTGGTATTACCCTCATTAGGGGTAGTCGAGATTTGGATGGTGGATTAATATTTATCCTTGGTTATTCTATATTTAATGGTTTTGGGTAATTTTAGTGAGGTGGAATGTCGTGTGGAACATTAACCATGAATAGAAAAGATCCACAACATGTTCTATATTTCCTTGCTTCATTGATATCATCAGGATTTCTCCCACATAATTTAATGATGAGTTCATGATAACTAAAATAACACAATATTTTTGGAAAACCTAGTATAGATTGATGAAAATATAGGGAACGTGTCATGTGGATGATCCATAAACCAGGATCATGTGTTTTAGAAGATTGGTGTCTTAGAAGAGAGTACATAATTGTATGATGTGGAGATGTGATCAAAGTGCCTATGATTATTTCAAGTCTTTTGATAACCTATTTTTATTAGATGATGTAATTAATGAGGCTTGATGATTTATGATATGTTCATTATTTTCTATTACTGGTTATGCGTGTTAGGGATTATATTATATGAATAAGTAAATTACCATTCCGAAACAAGATGTGTTATATTATGACATATCATAAAACCCTTATTTTGAGTCATTGAAACATAAATTGAAAAATATCAGGATATGAAGAGATATTTTCCTTGATTTTTTATGGTCAGGAAAGTGATATGTGATGGTTTTGGAGGATATGGTCATGGAATATGAAGTGGTTGAAATTTATGTGAGGATAGTTATAATGCATATATGATTTTGGTTGTAATAGTGAGGTGGGGTTTTTTTGGATAGTTACATAGTGAGGACATTCTGTGGGGTTTTTTGAGGAAATTTTGGTTTGGTTTTCTGGGATAGTGTAAGAGTTTGAAGTGTAATAATATCCTAGAGAACTATATCACGAGAAAGTTGTTTGGATACCTATCATTCATTTTTTGGGTATGGTTTTGAATCTTCTAGAGAACATTAATTTATGAGGTATATAATGTGATGTTTCCTGATTCAATGGATTGTTATGTTACTGTTTTTGTAGTTGGTGGAGTTTGGAAGAGGATCATGGATGTTTTATAGGATTTGTAGTTTAATGTTTTCTATAGTTGGTTGTTTATAATGTGAATATGTGTCCAGATCATGATTTTCTAATTCATGGAAATGTGATTGGAGTCTCATGGATTGAGTTTTAGATGTGGGTTTTATTTATATTTAACTATTGAAATTAACGGAAAATTCATAATGTAAATTAAATCAATAATAAGGTGCCTTGGAAATTTTATGATGTTTATCTTGTTTATATTTTGAGGAGTTCATAGATTGAACTATATTTTTAACAAGAAATAAAGGGTCTAATAAAAAACAAAAACCTTCATATGTGATTCATTATGCGAATTTAGTGAGTTTATGTTTATTTATATATATCAAGGTTCACATTTTTTATTTAATTCTTCTTTTGTATCCAAAGAACCATGGGTGAAACCACAGATATTTTGGGAGATCTTCCAGCCCCTCTCCTCTTCAGTTTATACATTTAATAAAGATGGTTTTCCTTAAAAATATAATTTATGTTATCCATTATTTCCATGTTTCTAATTAGGTATTTACATTTGTGATGATGTTATAATTGAGATGATTTTTAAATTAAATTTTCATGATATCTTATTGTAATATATGTTGATTCATGATTTCTTTTTGTGGTTGTGGTCTTCTAGTTTTTTCACCTTCAACCTCTTATATACAGAAGATCAGATAGATTATTTAAGTCAGGGGATCCTCAATATCTAAATAATTATGTGCATGTGTAGGTATTTCGTGTCTGTGTCTTCAATTGGGAATATATTAAGGGTCAGATTATTAAAGGTAAGGATTTTTCATTAAATTAAATTGATGTGAAAGAATGGAAATTTGGAGATTTATTTCTATTGGTATTTTTCTAATGAGAGGATACATTATATTTATAAATTAGTGAAAATCACATGACTTGATATCTTTTATTATGCTATAGCTGATACTTTTTTAAGATCGTTGATTTTTTATTTTTTTATATCACACTAAATGAAATGGTTAATCACTTATATATGTCTAATATATTCATTTAGGATATTATTCTATAATACTTGTGACAAGAAAAATAATATGTAATGAATTAATGTAAATGTTTACCTTATTTAATTTAAAATTGTTAAAGTCATGTTTTATTGGTTTGTGAGGCTATTCAGGTTTTGTTTTGTTTTTTGTTTGGTGGGATATTGTGCAGTGATAGAAGTGACTAGATTGTGTGTGGGATGTGTAATGAATTTATGGAAATATTGAGTTGGACTATTTTCATGTTATCTTTCTGATATATATGGTTTTGGATGAGAATGAAATTAATGAGATGGTTGGTTAAAAAGGGATGAGATGTGGGTGGTTCAAAATTACTGTTTATGTGTTGTGGATGTGACATGATTATTTTTAAAAGGGTGATATGTGATCTGTTTTCAAAGAAAGTTGGATGTGTAATAATTTGGTTTTGATATGTGATATTTATGTTGTTTGGTTGTTTTGGTGAAATTTATTGGTTGATGTGTTGATGTTGGGATGAAAAATTGATATGGATGAGAAATTTTGTGTTGTGGATCTGTAAGTTCCTAGTTATCCATGTAATAAATTTTAATGAGGAGATTAAAATATCATAGGTTGGTTAGTGAATAGAAATTGACATGAATTAATGTAAGATAATTGGATTACATGTATTCAATAATAAATTAAAGGGTTGTGGTAATGTGAAATTAAATGGCTCAGTATATGAGAGTATGTTGTAACACAAAAAAACCAACGAAATGGTGTAACAAATATTCAAAACTGGAAATAATTGGCCATGTCTGATCGATATGTTATGTTATTTATTTAGTGGTGGAATCTGTCATTATGGATGTTATATGGATTATATTTTTTGTTTTTGTGTACACTAGTTTATTTGATGACATCCAATAGGTTTGGTATTAGGTGATAGCTATCTATTATGAATTTCATTTTATTTAAAAATGAACCCAACCTTAGTAGGAAAACATTATAAATTATAAATGTTTTTCAGTTTTTGGTGTCTTCCCAATTAATTTGGTTTGGTTATTATATATATTGTTAGATTCTTCCCTACCCCACTACATCAATATTATATGTGATGATTCTGGTTGGTGTTATTTACAACCTTGTACTGATGATGATATCATATATGGTTGGGGGATAATGTGTGGGGTTCATAGGGAAAGTATTTAATATCTATCACCATTATAATTACCTACTACCCATTTTTTTATGTTGTTTTGATCTGATTAGGCTATGGATTTTTGGTATATGATGTGATGTAGAATAATGATAACAGAAGATTTTGGACCATGCAAGGATGGGGTGGGTTGGGCTGTTTCGTGGGGCACATAAGATATGGGTGAATATGTGAAGTGATTTGTATAAAATGGATGGAAGTACAAAAAAAAATTAGTTTGGGAATGATAGTGTAAAATAAATGGGGAAGGGGTTGTGTGAACACATTGGTTATGTTCTTGATACAGTTTTACTATTTTTGTGGCTTGATTTATTTAGATGACCATAATGAAGCACGGTTTGGTAAGTTTACTTCTTTAAGAGATTCTTTTATTGTACTTTTTATTCCATAGAATATTAGTATTCACATTTTACATGGGCACTATCGGTCTTGGGTATTATTCTATTGAGTATGCATGTAATTCTCACAATATATATATATATATATATGAGGTTTCAATGATGAAAATGGGGATGAAAATGTACATTACTAATATTTTTTTAGAGAATTTATTTAGTACATGTAATTCAAATATTAATTTTGTTATTTACATGGATATGTTTAATTGTATTTTTTTATACTGTTTAGGCATTGTGTGATGGTTTTTGGTTTACATTTATATTATATTCTAGATTTTATTGGTATTTTTTATCATATATCTTGATCATATATTATAATATAGGGTAATTTCATAAATATGTGATATTATAATACCCTTTTTCATGTCACCATCCCAAGGCCTACTGGTTGGGAAACACAAGGGCCATTATCTCACATATTTAATTGTAGGGTGTAGAAGATCACTATCATGAACCAACCCAGATAAACCAATAACCAGTCACCTAATATAGATTACAACAATGGGAAAGAGGTCTTCCAGATCCTCCTAGGCTGACAAATAGTGCTGAGCTTCACGAATACATAGTTGTGAGTGATTTGGACCCAAAAAATTAGAGTTTAATAAAAAATATAAACTAATAAATAAAAATATACTGTAGTAGTGGAAGGTAAATAAAACCAAACATGTTCCTCCATGTGACCTCATGGGTCACTTCCAATCTAATATCCCACATTCTCCATGAGAAAAAAAAGAGGAAAGTAGCACAAAAAATGAAAAACAAAAACAAAATATATGTGTGTGTATTAAAATAGTGTAGGTTTTCCAAGATAAACTATTCCATATTTCATACATTAAAAATGAAAAAATCATGCTAGTTTGAAAATAACACCATATAAAAAAGGTTTTTTACTCTTTTAAAATTCAAATAAGAAGATTCCATTTTATAGAGAAATTATTTTCATTCAATCCCATCTCCAAAATATTTCATAATCATGCATTAAAATTTCAAAACTGAATTCAATCACTTTATATAATGTCATGAGTTTCATAAAATAGAAAACAAGAACAAAGTGACTGAAATGAAAATCACATCACATGTATCATGTCACAAGAGAGTACAATGGGAAATCCATGTGGGTAAATAGAATAATTAGAATCCTAGAAACCACATATCTTGATAAAATATGTTATAGAAACAACAATCCATAGTGTTCTTGATAATGGGTAACTAGAGAGGAATCCATCCGAAATTATATTGGTATCCAATTATTATAATTATTTAGATAGTGTTTTAATTGTAAATCCTACTAGATGAATCTGGGATAGGCTAATTCTGAGTCAACTAATGTACTGGTTCCTCTAAGTTCACCAACATTCCTTGGTTTACTATGTCATCTATTTATAGTGGTGGTGGGTTTCTATCAATCTAAAATACATGAACATGTCTTTCTATTTAGTAAAAAACATATCCAAACTCACCCCAATAAACTCCCTCCATGATTGCATGCCCATTTTTATGTCACACAATAATGGAAAATCCTATTTACTAGGAACACATCAGAAATCACAATTTTAACATACACATCATATTTCGAATATGAGGGGAATGCCTTAAGTGTTACTTTACACTCCCATAAGGCATTCTCAATGTTCCAAACATACCTCATTATTTTAAAAGGAATGCATTCACATTAGAAAATTAAATTTCCCAAAACATTAAAATTCATAATTAATTTAAAATTATGATTCAAAAACCAATTAACCACACAATTTAAGGAAATTTTGAAACCATAATTAATTCAAACAACTGATTTCAAAAGGTTAAGTGAAGGTCTTGTAACCAAGTGAAAATATAATTTTCAAGGACCACAGACAATGAAATATATATATATATATGTCATATTCATTTCATATAAAATGGAAAAAACATTTTTAAAAAAAATCAAGGAAATGTGTAATTTAAAATAATGGTCTAGGGGTAAGGGACCTACCACAAGAAGATGGAGACCAAGCTAAAATATCTTGACAATCAATGAATTTGACAATGGAAACTCCCAAAATCAATTTCCAAATGCCTGGATATGCACCCTCTATAATACGGAAGGAAACCTATCCCTTATGAACTTATTTCAAGGTCCAAATCTATATAAATTTATTCTTACGACTAGGATTATATATAAATATACCCTTTTTAACTTAAATAAGTATGAATTTATATATATATATATATATATTAGAATACATAACCACATTATATATAATCATCCTTCCAGGGGTGAATATATATAAATGGGGAACATACAAATACCTATGTCTACCAATAAATACACATATTATTCTTCAACACCAGAATCTAAAATTCATCCCAAAAACACCAAAACACAGTAATGAAAATTATCAAGAACTCATAAATTTCAAAATCCCTAATTATAAATTCATAAATAATGAATAATGGATGAAAACCTACCTGACAATGATAGTAGGTAGTCTAAAATGGCCTGAGATGGTTCACCATCAGTGGAGGATGCTGAAACATGCCCGATGGAGCCAGAACGAACCATCACACTACTTTGAAACAAGTGAAAAATAAAAAATCAACTAAACCAAAACACTCTAGTTTGGACCAACATTAGTGATGAGGATCTGTAAAATCGGAAATTGTGGGAGAAGAGAGGGAGGTGAGGTCTTACCCCAAGGTGACATCAATGAACCAGGATCCATCCGATTAAAATCGACCATGAATGGATGTTGTAGGTGGGTCATGTGCAACTATAGCAGTGGAAGGGAGGAAGTCTATCATGATGCATGAAAATTGAAATATGTAATGAAAATGAAATTTAATATTAAATATAGGAAAAAAGAAAATAAAAAGAAAATAAAAAACCAAATTTCAAAACACATGGAGATATGTAGTGTTTGCGCATGGTTTACCAAACCATGTGAAAACCATGTTCTAGCCACTACCAAGGTTTGGAACCCTTTGAATGATTAAATATTGGTAGAATCTAATTTTTTCATATAGTGTGCCAACCATGACAAACATAATTTCCATTTTGAAAGGCCCCCATTCATTATTTCCACACTGTGACTCTTAATCATGTGCAAACCATGCACATAACCCCATTTCATAAATGTTTTAAAAATTTATACTCAGGCCTACCCATAATCAATAGAGGGGATGAAAAATATATTAAAAATAAAATAACAAAAATTTCAGTGGTAATGGGGTGACAATTATCCCCTCCAAAAACTTATTTATCCCCCATAATGTCACCTATCTTATTACAGAATAAAACATACTCTCAAAACCTAATAGGTCAAACGAAACCACGAATTCAGTGTGAACATTCAATTTACCAGTCTCAATCTACCTGATCTATGATAAGCCTTAATGATATGAACCTTGAATAATATATAAGGGCTCTCCTTATAACTTGAACATGACTATAACCACATCACCCAACACAAAATAACCTTTGAAATCAATGCATAGAACAACTATCCTGGCCATTGGGAACACCCTAACAAAACTAAAAACCATTAACAAAACGGATACCCAATGATAGAAATTGAAATGAAGCATCATAGAAAACTAAAATTCATAACATCCACAAGATAAATGCTTCTCCAAACTATAAAAAACAAAAATCAAACTGTTCCACAAAGGCTAAATACATAAGGAAAACAGATCAGAGAATCACATTAAAAAAAGAAACAAATGTAAGAATAAAAAGAAAATAAATACCACCATGACATCATAATACTAGGGGGATCATAAGAATGAAGGAAACAACATAAGGGAAATATTCAGTGAGAGCATAAATAATCTCCACTCCAACATCAGATATAAAAATTGAACCAATGTTCATCACAACATTGATGATTATTGATTATGTTCATGCTTCACTCCGAGGCATATGGATGGAGCTCAAAAATCATGAAGCTTCCACAAAATCTCATCCCGATGATTAAATACTCTAACAGAAACTTCATATCTTTTAAAAAACTAGAAGAATGTTTCTAGGTGACTGAACATACCACACTGAAAATAAGGCATTCGAGGATGATAAAAATATTGTATAATGATCCCAAACTAAAAAAATTTAAGAAAAAAAGAGAGAGATATGGTGAATGAAAATATGGTGATGATAACAAGGATTGTTTGTAATAGGTTCCACCTATTCAAAATCCTCAACAGATGTGGTACCTTCATGAATCTAAAAAAGAAATCATTCCAAACCCTGGATGAAAATGACGCACAAAGGGATGACCTTCAAAATGATATCATGAATCTATCTCTGGATAAATGAAAACTAGCTCATTGAAATGGTCAACATACACATTTGTTGTTAGTTTACCTTGTCATGTATCCATGAGCTCTATAAATTTATTATACTTCACATTATCAACAATAAAATATGGGATTAAAGTGTTCTTGAATATCAATCTAGGCATCTTTACTCACAATGAGAATATAATGATTACATTCTTGTCCCCTGGAGATCCCTAATAATTGAGGACACCCTGAACTTCATCATGACACTCAAGAACCCAGAACCATCTTGTATAACAACAAATAACAACAAATAAAATATAATATAAATTCTCCTCCACTTAAAATGATTCTGGCCTGGGACAATGAAAGAAAGAGAGTCCTAGGAAACCTTATGGGTCATTCTGGGAGGCATACCCTCAAAAACATATCACACAAACCCCGATCAACATTGAAGCATAAATTTTCTAATTTTCTTTCTAAACAAAATACATATACCATGAACCCACACATCAAAAAACTAAATCAAATACAAATAAATTCTCAACTGATTAAAAACTATAAAAAATCAGAAGATAATTTTTGAACCTTGTTTTTAAAATATATATTTATCAAAATCACCAATTTTAAATTTTAATTATGCCATTAAAAATGAACTTTTTTCATTTCCCGAAAACATTTCAACACATTTATTTTAATATTAAAATCATCACTTTACATTTCCCATAAAAACACAAATCACATCAAATTAGATGACCATTTTTATAGGAACTATTTTTATTTTGAAAATAATTTGGAAAACATATCCAAATAATTTATTATTAATCATTAACCCATGGAATACAATAAAATTCCACACATGTTTTATTCCCACTTATACTTATATCATGCACACATACATACGAACATGATCAATCAACACACACACACACACACATGTCAACGTCTCTAAGGAATGTCAAGGATCATACTCACTATTTTATCACAAATACTGTGATTTCATCAAAATCCCTATTCATATTTCCTCCACATTTTCTAAAACATTTCAAAATTAAGAATAACTTTATCTTTAAAAACCCACCCTTTTCAATCTAAAAACCCAAAAAAAATTCAATTTCCTTTGAAAATCTACTTAGACCAACCAAAATAAGAAAAATGAATCACCATTAATAAAATAAATTGTAGAATGGAAGTAGTGGTAATTTATACCCCAACCACAAGGTTTATAAGACCATGTATTGAGCACGCACCACAAATAGATGTATGTTGAATCATGCATGTGATCTTCACATGGTTTTATATGCCATGTGTCATCACTATGTGACACCAGATCACTACCAATTTCATCCTAAAATATACATTGGCTCTTTCAACCAATCTATCACCAAAAACACAACTCTAAAAAATATTCATTTGAAACCCAACTACCCTTGTCAACTCTGGTGTTGTCAAGAGTGGTAGTGATCAGAAACTGAACCATGCCCTACCTCTTGAGCCCTGACAATCCTACCTTTTATCTACCTGATATCCCAAATAAAAATGGATTACTCAGGTATTATTTTGTCACAATCCTACCCAGATCATCCTAGAACTTGTCACCCATACAGGCCTGAAACAAAGCCAAAGAGATGATCATGATCTTTATGGGGTAGAAACTAGTTCTAGGAATCTGGAATATGTAGTTGTGAATTAGTATCAACCTAATGAAATGGAAAATAAATATCAAATATAAATAGAATAATAAATATAAACTATATCATTTGGTGGAAAATAAAACTGCTCTCTTACCTCTATGTGACCTCAAGGGTCACCTACAACCATAAGATAACACTCAACCCACGAGTGAACCCATGCTGGAAGAATCACTAGAAGATAATAAAAATAAAGTTGTAGGTATGATTATTAATATTATATAGGGATTCCTGGATATACATTTTCATATTCATTACATTAAAAAATAAAATTTTATGATTGTTTTAAAATACAACCCCAAAAAATAAACAATTCTTCTCTTTCAAAATGAAAATCTAAATTTTTTTATATTTTTAGGGAAAACATTTTTTTCCATCTAATATCCATAATAGTTCCATGAATGAATATAATTTCGAATATGAAAGGAAATCATTTTATATTAAGACATGGTATTCAAAAAATTAAAAACAAGTATAATGAAACTAAAATGAAAACCACATCACAAGTATCATATCACAAGAGAGAAACCTGGTAAATCGGTATAGATTACTAGTACATTTGTAAAACAAGAAATATCATATCTCGGTGAAACATCGTATAGTAATGACAACCAAAAAATTCTTCACACATGAGCCACTAGAGTGAAATCCATAGAAAATTCTATTGGTATCCAATAATCATTGTAATTTAGCTAGTGTTGTAATCATAAATCCTATTAGTTAAATTTGGGCCATGCCACTTCTATGTAAAATTGTGTATTGGTTCTACTTATCCCTCCATCATACCTAGGATTTCCTTGTTCACTATTTAAATTATTGGTGATTTTTTTTCAATCTAACATACATGAACATATTATTTTATTAACTCAAATACACATCCAAACATTCCCCACTGCCATTATTTCTTCAGTGGATTACCCATATAATGTCACAAATCAATGAATATGACTTTTCAAAAGGATCATATCACATATCAAACATTTTACATTTAAATCATATTTTTATTCGATGTGGTCATTCCTTAAGATTCTTTTTCCAATCCCATTAAACATTCTAGAATAAGCAAACAAGCCTTATTATTGAAAAATTAAAATGTTCACATTAGAAAACACCATTTCCCCAAAAATTTAAATAATATTTCTATCAAAAAGGATAACTGAATAACCAAATCACCAAACATTTAAATGAATGTTTAAAACCTTGATTATTTCAAATTACAAATTTTTAAAATATTTAGAGACATTTTCACAATAATGTTTGAAGCCATTTTTCAATGACCACAAAAAATTATATAAATATATATATATATGTCATAATCATTTAAAATAAAAATTGAAAACAAATTTGAAAATCAATCAGCAAATCATGTAATTTAAAAAATAGGCTAATGAATTGGTGGACTACCTCATGATTAAAAAGACCATGTCGAAACATCTCGGTACTCAATGACATGGAAAATATAAACTCCAATATTCCCTTTTCACTACTACACATATGCATCTTTAGATATAAAAATGGAATCCTAGCCCCTATTTACATATTTCTATGGCACAATATGTATTAGGGTATCCATACACATAGTATTATACATACATATACCACTTTTAACTTACATAGCTATGTATTTTGAAATATATATGTATATACGCCAAGCCCCGCTATATATATTCATCCATCCATGGGTGAATATATATAATAGTGGTATATACACATATCTATGTCTACTTATGAATACACATATAATCATTCGACACTACCATCTATAATCTATCCTAATGAAGACCAAAACCCAGTAAATAAAATTACCTGAAACACAATAAACAAAAAAATACCCATTTAAAAACTGATCAATATTGAATAATGGAAGGATATTTATGAAAATTTGATATAGGGTGGAACAAACAAGAGTGAGAAACAATGATCATAAAAATTGGCCAAAGTGGGATAAGAGAGGGAGTGAATTGTTATTATGAGGGTGAAACCATGGATAAATTCGGCAGAAATTAACCACAAATGGGGGCCTCAAGGGTGTGGGTCATACATGGATATGAATGATGATGGGAAGGGTATCACATGACTCACATAAAGAATATAAGGAATAAAAAAAGGAAGACAAAATGAATGAAAAATTAAAAAAAATCCAAATTCTAAAAATCATGGTGATCTAAATAGCTTACACATGGTTTATCAAACCATGCACCAACCATGTATTGGATACTTCCTTGGCCAGAAACTCATGTATATTTTTTCCCATGAAGACACAGGGTTGACAAAACCATGCTCCAACTATGATAATATATCTTTCTTGATAACAAGCCCTCACACATGGTTTCCAAACGATAATTCCTAAATGTGCACTACTCGTTAGGAGGAACTCAATTCGCTTGAAAATATTAAAATTAAAACTTCTACCAAACCAAAATCAATAGTAAGGAATAAAAATAAATAAACCTATAAAATTATTATAATTATTGGATCATTGTGGGATAAGAACTTTGAATTTAGGGGGTTGTGATAATGTAAATACTCTATAATTTTGAAAACGATGTTCATCATGGACATGAGTGTTAGGGAAAGTAATAAGGTATACAAAACCATTGATTAAATTACAATAACATTTCACATTACCAAAATCAATTCCAAAATCCAATATCTAATGAGAAAAATAGTTACTAATAATTTCTTCATCTATGGGACATGTAAAAGACATTAAAAAACTATAATTGGTGAGGATATATCTTATTCACAATATATTTTAGAGTTTCTAATAACATGAATGTTTTCAATGACTACTATATATTGAGTTATGATAAAAAAACATATGGTGGAATGATTATTATTATATTTTCTTCAAAGATTATTAGATATAACCTCTTAAGGATATAGTTTTTCCTCTTAATTTAATATGGTATTATGAATTAATTAACTCCCACTGAGATGTTTTCATAGAAATTATTATATTGGGAAATATCACAACTTGTCCTATATTAACCCATGACAATCAATAAATGTCAACTAGATACATCATTTAGAAATTACACATGTCATATAGGTCTTCAATCCTAATAATTAATTTCTTAGTATGTAAAATGGAATAATTTATATCTTGTTAATAATTAAACTCTGGATCATTTCTATCATATGGATGAAATCAAAAAAAATTCAGAGTCAAGTAATTAAAATTTATGAGAATGTAATTTATTTTGGTGAGGGGTAAGAATTTATCACCACAAGATTAAGGATTATTTGTTTTATTTTCTTTATAACCTGTTGAATTTTATAATATGTGATTCATGCAACATCAAAATAAAAATGAACCAAAAAGTAATATATGACCATTAAATTGTAGACATAGAATTGTTTTCTAAAAATATATATAACCAAATTATGATATATAATTGGAAATAAAAATAATTGTTATTATAAAAAAAATTAATTGATAAATTAAATAACAGTAGAGAGAAAAACAAAATTGATAATTTTTAAATTAAAAGGAATCCTTCCTAAAAATTAACTATTTTTGTATTGTTTAAGAAACTATATATCATTAGAATAATTTAATCATTGATATGAAAATTATATTAGAAATAATTTTACATATAATTTATATGAAATAAGAATAAGAATAATTATAAATTTTAAAGTTTATTTCCTATTTAAAAAATATACATTATATTTGAAATTATTATTTAAAATTTAATGTACCGAATATTTTAATTTTAATTTGATAAAATAAAAGGTAATTTTATATTAATTAAGTAAATATAAGTTTATGATTATTTTTTTTAAATTTTTCCTTTTTAGGAGATTAGTAAATATATAGTTTTTATAAATCATTAGATTTTATGTCCATATCACAATATAGTGAAGATAAATAATTTTACAAAAATAATTAATTATTAAAATATTTATCTTGGGAGTAATGATATACATTTTAAAATTCCATTCTGAAATTAGAATACATAGGTTTAAATTATTATGAACATAACTAATATTTTCTCTCAAAACTATTTTTTTCTTCTAACATTAAAAATATGTTTTTATCACCTGTATAAGTTAAATTATTCATAATGGATTTAAAATTTTAGATTAAAATTAAAAAACTATGAATTAATTTGAATTTTACGATTGTTCCTAAAATTATGATTAATAATGTTAATTTTAACCAGCATGATAATGGAAAAATTTTTATTTCCAATGAATTATTTTATCAATATGGTGTAATTTTATTCTAAAAAAATAATTTAATATATTTTAAATAATGTATCTTATGAGTTGTTGTAAAACAAATATAAATATATTAATATATTTATATATTTTGTAATCAATACTATAAATAAATAATTCTATATATAAAATGAATTAATTTTAATGATATTATTATTTTAATTAGAAAATTATATATATTATGTGGATATTATAATTTGGTTCATCACACCAATATTGTTTGTTGCGGTATATTTAATATTTTTAGTAATGAATGTGTTACTTGGGTAAAAAATAATTACCCCATTAATATTTGTAAAAGTATATATAAAAGGATTAATGAGATCCATCGTATATAAAATATTTGTGAAACAAATGATAGATTTGTGAACAAAACCTGATAAAAAAATGTGTATTTTTTCATTTCTCAAAATATGCCACAATGAATAGTTTTATCCTATATTGTAAAAATAACGGTTGTTCACAATAATATACTTTTCTTCACTTATTAATTGAGAGATTTCAACTCTTCATGCTTCACATATGAAATAATATTTCATACAAAGGAAATTAATTTTATCTCTATATAAATATATCCCAGGATTATTTCCCACTTGTCTAAATTAGTTATCCCAATCACTTAATTTTAAAAAAGACATTTATAAAAAATTTCAATGTTCTAAAGTAGGTATTACTTATTCCTAATTCTTTTACTCAATATGATTTTCTTATAAAAAATCCAAAACCATAGTAATATAACAAACACATTATTATGAGTATACTACATTGTTATTACATAAATTGAACAACCATGATCTTTTCCTTCAAAAAATTGTTTAAAAACAAAAGAACATTAACTGTGCATTGTACGAATTGAAACCTCCATAATGTAATGTTATTAATTATTCAGATTTATTTTTATTTCATAAATAATACATGTAAAATAAGAATAAAATTTTTAATAAAATATAAATATTATCATTTTTATTCAGTAATTATGAAATTATACACTCCCATAGCCATACTCTCCCATGAAGTTATAAAGTGTTCCTTTTTGTGTCAGTTGAACTACGTACATAAATTATGTTAGAAAAATCTATCATGGATGACTCTGAGAACATAAATATTAATATTATTATAATTTTGTAATAATATAAGAATATTTACTATATTTTTAGAGTTTATTTTAATTATTTAAATTTGTGTTAAATTACCATCCCCAATCTCTAATTTTAAATAAATAATCTGACACCGATTCAATTTTCCTGCAATATTAAAAATACAAGATAATGTTATATAATTATAAAATTAAATATGTTTATATATAGGAATTCATAAATTAATTATTGATGTAGAGGGTCATTATGAAGATATATAAAAAAATTATTTTTATTATGAAGGAATATAGCCACAAAAATAGAGTGAATCAACACAATAGTAAGGGTTTATTGTGTCGAATTATCACCCTTTACGAAATAATACTTATTGTTGAAAATGTTATTTTAATATGGTATATCAATTTACCATTTAAAATATTATTATCATAGAAAAGTCATTAATCATGAAATTTAATTTTTAATTTGATATTATATCCGTAAGGATTTTAATTTTAGAATTTCATAAGTTGTATGTATTATTAATGCCTATTTTCTATTTAAAGAGACATGTATGATATTGTGAACCATGTTTTATTTTTAATGGTTTATTTAGTTTTTATTTACTAAAAATATAATTAACATAATTCATTTCATTATAAATCAATTTCATTATATCCGTATTATGTACTATTATTCATACATTACAATTAATTTAAGGATATTTTTAATCAAAATTTTATTTCATTATGATATGAATATTATTATTTTCATATAGTGTATATATAATAAATTGATTACATCTAAAATCATGTAATAATTTTTTTATAGACTATATTTTCATAAATCAAAATCTAACCTTTTCTATCAAAATATTACTTTTTTTCAGCCATAATTTTTATTCAAATGAATTTCCATAGTAAACACTCTATATTTAATTCCATTCGTAGTAGTATGTTATTCAATGTTCCCTATTCTGATTAATTGGGGAAATAATTTACATAATATTACACCTATTTATCTATATGTCTTTATCTTATGGGGTTTATACATTAAAAATATATCACATTTTTGTATTAAAAAAATATTTAATATCGAGCAACTTTATATTGTAATAAATATTTTTATTGATTAATACTAAATATTTTTTATTTATCATACAGGTTTTTCATTACAACATTTGATGAATTCATTAAACATAATTAGTGATTTTTGGGGCCCTAAATTGCCACCTGATTTTTAAAAAGGTGTCATGTGACCAACTAGATTTTGGATTTTAATTTTTTCCAAGGAAGAAAAAAATATGGCTACACATTGGGCCTTGATGGTAGGACAATGAGTTCAAATATAAAGTTATCTTCGAATATATCTTGGAATTATTTATCGAATATTATTAATTTTACAACCAAATGAAAATTATTTTTATCAATTTGGTCATTAAATTTTTGTGATTATACATGATTATATAATTTTTATATTTTTAATCTTTTAGGAAAATATTTTATTTTATATTGAATTTTTTTTATATGTTTTCTCTAATTCTACCCAATTATGATATTTGACTGTTATAATGCTGATGATATGTGATTTTAATAACTTATGAATACCCTTACGAATTATTTGATCTCATATTTCTTATGTTTCTAATTATACTAAATATGAAGAAAATTATTACAAATGATATGACTATAGTAGGTGTATTATACTTAATTATTTTAAGATTTTGAAGAGTTTTTACAGAAAAGTTAGTATCTTATATTGAGAAAAAATGTCAATTTTATGAGAAAGATATAGACTTTCATAGTTATTTTATTCCATATCTCCATAAATAATAAATATAAAAGGTCATTCACATATGTGTAACTAATTTTTTTGGTTATATTATAAAAAAATACAGTTAAAACTTTATCGTTTCATCTCATTTGAAAGTTTACATGTAAAGAGGGTGTTTATTAACACTAGATCTAAAAGTGTGTATTTTGGGTTCTACAGAAAAACCCACCAAGAAACTTATATACCTACAAATATGGAATTTTTTTCGACACCCTATCCCATGACTTCATATTATTCTTGATAACATAATCTTGGTGATTATCCAATGAGATGTATTGAATACATATATAAAAATATATAAGGATAATCAAAATATTTAAATAATATTCTTAAAAATGGTAAACACTATCATCAAAAAATAATAAAATCTACTCACATACCCTTGGACAACTTTATCAACTAATACCACATAAAAATACCATATTCCATCAATATCATTACATTTTTTACTTCAAATAACACATCTTTCTCATCACCTTGATGTCACCATCCAAAAAAATATCATATTAAATGAACAACCCCAATTAAATAAAAATTGACTCAAATAGATTTAAATCAAATATAAGACGTTTGAATAGATCAGAAATGAAAACATTCAATTAAAATGCTATAACTTTTCCTTGAAACCCACACATTTATATTGATACAACTTAACAAAAAAACTAAACCATTATAAATCCATTTGAAATAACATTCATTTACACTTTTAATCATTATTTAGGATAAGGAATCATTTTATACATTTTTTATAAATCATATTAAACCTATTTAGTAAGAACACTTTTAAATTCCATTCAATTTTTTTATAAAGAATACCAATCATTTTTAATAATATATATTTTAAACAAGATATTCATAATTACCAAAAGACATGAAATCAAAAGTAACAATCAATTTAAATAATACAGAAAACAAAAAATATTATCTCAAAATAATGCAATATAAATTTTAATCAATTTTTTAGAAAAATATAATTGTAATTTATATAGAGTCAACTACTCCATAAATCAGTTGAATAAAAATTACCTGAAAAATATTTTATTATCATGTCATTAATTAAATCGTTAAATGTTTAACAAAATTTCATTTAATCTAAAATGAATCCACATAAATTTTAGATGTACTAATCATGGGGACTGAAATACCATATTAAACATTATCTTCTCATTCATTACTATGTATATAATCATGAATTTTTATATTCATACATCATATTATTTTTATTCTACAAATAAAACCATATAATGTTCATTATAGAATAAATATAATTATGTTCCTCATTTGAACTAAGAAATTTTTACTATCAAATCTTGATTTTAAAAAGTCATAAAAAAATTTCATTTAATTAAATAGTCCACTGGATTTCATATCATGCCAAAATTTATCATTCGATTATGGTTGGAAATTAACAATTCATATTGTAATATTTTATTTGGAAATTTCTAAGGGTTATATTAAACATTCACATAAACTAAATGTCATTAATTATTTTTTATTCAAATAAATTTAAACAATGTATCTATTTAAAAAATAAAAACAATTTAAGAACATATGTGATATTTTATATTTACAACATCATTAAAATAATGTGGAAATGAACATATACCTAATATAATGAAAAAATACTCAGAAAAACCCCTCAGATGGTTGGTGAAACAATAAGGAGGCTTTCAATAACTCATATTCATATCCCCAAATCCCAAAATAGACCACTATCATAGGTAAATTACCTACACCTTGTAGAATGAAATTCATTATGGTCTGTCATATTAGATTTATTTTAATCTCCCCAAGATCAACCCAATTCAATCATATACACAATCAACTGTCATAAATATACCTATCCCTAGGTTTTTCACCATGATTTTCATTATCTGACAATGGGTGTGCAAAGAGTTTATTCCCTTCAATAAGATAAATGGGTTTTGTATTATCACATTACCTAGACCTTGTCCCTTGCCACGTCACATGCTATGTTTAACAACCACTATTTCACAATGAATCCCATGAAATCATCACCAGTTCCTAACATTGTTCTCAATCCAAACTCTCATACAATGATTTTCTACCACATTTTCAAAACCCTAACAAAATGGGAATCCTTCTTGGGATTGTAGATAAAGTGAGAGAGACCCTCTATGTGTAACGTTAATAATCCTATAGTTAACTAGTAGAACTAAGGTTGTAAGGCATTCATAAGATATATATGTATATAAAAATTATAATATATCTATATATATATATATACATAAAAGAAAACCACATATCAACTTCATATTATATAATAACTTATATGATATAATTAATACAATGTTAAAAGAATTAATTAAAATTAAATATTTCCAAGATAAAATATTTAAATTACGCTATGGAATCAACACCAATCACAACTCCATTCACTGAACTAATAATGTCTATCCTGATCTCTAAATCTATCTAGAAATTAAATTAAATATATCTGTGTGAGAAAATACATGTACACTATGTATTATCCTCATTAATAAATCATATAAAAATTATTAAAAGAATACTTATACCTTAGTGAATAAACAGAAGAACCAACAATGTCATATGAGGTCAACTAACACCCATCCTCATTAAGGATCACTTACCAAATATCACAGCATATTATAATAAAATAATATTTCAATAATTTATCAATATGGTACCCTATAACGACATCAATATGATGGATTAAATATAATTATCCAATAAAAAACATCATGTTCATATATCTCTTTGATATAACTATATATCAAAATATCACATCACTTCCATAACAATATAATTATCTTTACATAACCACTATATTACATCCCAGAACTACACACCACATAGTCATACAATATATCAATTTCTAATGAGTATATCACATTTATATCATAGAATGGGGTCATGAATATAAAGGATATGAACCTTATGTCGTCACCCTACCATGCAGGACCACAACCATACACATCATAAAAAATTATATGATCATTGAATCCCATTAATAAACTATAATATATGTTCCTAAAAACCAATGAATCACAAACTATATCCATTTTAGAAAGAAGAAAATTTAACGGGAGAGAAATGAAAAGGTAGTATTCATACATTCATTTACTCAGAAAACAATATCATCAGAAAATTATGAAAAAACACTAAAGATTTCTGCATCATTAATGTTATCAAACTAGATAGGGAATCATATGAAATAAAAAAATACGATGAATAAAAACACACACATTTGCGATGTAAAATTTTCAAATCAAATAACACTACCTAACCCATTACTACTACCCCAATTTAAATATAATTGGATACTATCATTTATAATTAATATAACACATATATCCCCACAATACACATCAAATATTTATAATGAACATTCACAGATTCCTATTTAAACACAAAATTTAAAAAATTAAATATTTACCATTTACAAATCCTATTATATCAATTGTACCATCCAATTACATATTTGATGAAAAACAATCATTTACAAATACACACAATTACAACATTCAATCGATTTATATTAAATATATAACCTTTTGATTTATTTATCATACATTATTCAAATATTGACCTAACCAATTTCTATATTAATCAATGCCATACACATCACATTTCAAAAATGAATCTAAAATATTATACCAAAGAAAATAATATCTACAAGACATGACACCTCAACATGTATGCTTATATCAATAACAATAACAAAACAAAATCACCGTATTTTATATAACCATTATTTCTAATGTAATATATAACCAATACCCCTCAATAACCACCTATAACACTGCTAGAATAACCAGGTCCTCCACTAAAATCCATGAATACATTCCATATAACATTTTCCCCAATATATATGATATTAACAACAAAAAATCAAAAAAACAATATATTCAACTATATTTCCTCCATAATATACATACCACATCTATGAATTATTTATAAATAAAATATCAATCCAGATTGACTAGACACTCATAGGAAGGTAATAACTAATCATATAAAAAAATATCATATTGGAAAACTTATTTTTTATAACATCATCGTATAACCTAATCATATTTTTTCAGAAATAGTGTCATACCGATTATAATTTCCCACAAATTTATTATTAAAATATATACATGACTATACATGAATAAATTATGACTCCAAAATTAGATTAACAATTATGAAATATTTAATATAACAATGTCAATAATACAAACATAAATAATGAAAATTATTCATTAATCATATGAAAATCATGAATTATATAAACCCACATGAATCACCACATTCAAAACAATCTCACTAAGATTAATTCATTAAAATAATTATTATAATTCATACTGTAAACCCAATTATTTAATGATCATATCAATTATATAGAATCAAATAAATAAATATAGAAACCTAGAATTCCATACCTTAATTAATTCATCGTTGAATATTTGTAATGAAATGATATTTCATTATATAATTATATTTCATAAAAATAATATTTTTAATATTATATTTCACTCAAAATAAAAAATACCACTATAAATTAATGTAATATAACTTAAATAAACCATTATAAAATTTTCATTAATTAAATGTGTATAAATACATGCTAACTTAATATAATTTTTTTATTGAAAATATAAGTATTTGAATATAGAATAAATATATTTCCTTTTGATGAGAATCATTACATATGTTCAAATACGATGAATTATAAGGGTTTTACATTGAGAAATCACAATACTAAACCAAAGAAATATGTAATGTTAGAAACCTTATACAAGATAAGTTTAATCACATGAATAAAATGATATCCAATCCTAAGAAATCAGTACCCATAATGGCCACCATATGTTACATTACTAGTACATATAATGTTTAGGTTATAAGGGGTTGTTAAGTAGATATTCCAATTATGTAAACATGCCATTTTTATCTATACAAATTAATTTAGTAAGTCATAAATTGGTAAAATCCAAATCATGTATAAATATTATTTTTTGAGTTATTATTTATTATCTTAATATATATATATATATATATATATCATGTTTTTGGATTTAAACAAAATATATGCATTAATGAAATTAATATCGATCCAATTGATATTTATTAGCATGAAAACAATAATTTTTTTAACTTAGAATTTTAATTGTTTTTTAATTTTATTCTTTTATTCCTATTGAATTCATAGAGAAATATATCTCACTATCTTATTGAAAATAAATTTAATAAGATGAACATTATTTTGGAATTTAAAATATAATATTTTTCATAGTATAATATAGTTGAATTTTTTCTAAATACCTTATTTTTATGTTCATAATGAAAAATATAGTTTTAACAAGATTGTAATCATGGTGAAATTATCATTATATTATAAATAACTATATATTCATTAAATATTTTAATGAAAAAAATGTATTTATGTGATAATATTAGTAATATTAAAAATTATTTTATCCATTTAAAATATAATTTTAATATATAAAGATTAAGTAAAATTTTATTCCAATATAAAAATATTTTTTAGTATTTCATAATTGGAAAAAATATTCCCGTAACCTAAATATTTTTTATTCTTTTATTGATTTACTAAAAATAAATAAGTATTTCTAGTTTAAATTGAAAACATTTTTAATTTTATTTCACATTGATGTTTAATGATTAATAAAACATTTTTCCTAAATAAACTTTTTATAAGTCTTGATAATTAAGTATGATGTTATCATTTCTAAATCATAGTGATTATAATTTATAATTAATTTCACGTATTAAATAAAAAATATCAATTTTTTATATTTTCCAATTTTCTGTCTTGTTATAATAATTAAATACCTGGGTTAAAAACATTTTAGGACTTGGTAAATGTTAAATGCGTAAAGTGTATTACAAATGGTATGTGACATTAAGTTTTTCAAAAGATCCCATAAATGGGGTGGTAGAGAGGTGTCTTGAGAAAACATATTCCCTTTAATAATTATAAACATTTGGGTCATTTAACCCTTGAATAGTAAAATAACATTATTATAATTAAATGGGTATTTCAAAAATTATAATTATTTTCTGATAATAGTGAGTAATACAAACAACACGTCATGTTAATATTAGTTTATAAATATAAATATCATTTAAATTTATCTCTAAAAAGAATACATTATCTTGCTCATAAAGCCTCTACACCCAACTAGTTAGCCAAAGGCCTACATTTTACAGGATATTTTCAAGACAAATATTATGTTTAAAAAAATTGCTTCTTAGTCATGTATTTTTAATACACATCATGATAACATTTGTTGGGCAACATAATATAATTAATATTGTATTATTAAAGAACATAAATTTCAGGAAATTTTTTATAAACAATTATAATAACCACCCAATCAAATAAGAAAAATTAAATTACATAAATCATGTGAACAATAAGACTACTACATTTATAGAGAGATGTGGGTTTCTTATCATCAACTCATATCATATTTTTTAAAAAAGACATTTTAAAAAGTATTATGTTTTCTAAGATAATATATTAATAATTTCATAATAATTTATCATACATAATAATTAAATACCATGTTCTAGGAAACATAAGTGTTATTAATGAATACATATAGACTACCATGTCCACATACATAGACATTAATTTCTCATAACCACTCTTCATGGATGGTTTTAAAAGTCCATTCAAGGATCATATATTATATTTATGAAATTTTTTAAAATTATTTTAAAAAATTGTGATAAATAAATAAAAATTCTATTTCTCATTAAATGAATATTGCATGCCCTTATTTGAGTCTATTTTAACTCATACGTGAATCATTTTATAAAATTTATAATATAAATAATTGAAGAATTAATATAATGAAAATATAAATTAATAATTATTTTTTTAATATTATTTAATAATTGTAGAAATATTTTATTGAGGATTAATATATTTCATAATATGCCACCTTTTGATAGTTATGCATAATAAAACTGGTTAATTAATATTTTCATTTGAAAACACATAACATTATCATTCACCAATTGAAAATTAGATATGATTAATAATTTAGTAAAACATGATCTATTATATTATATTTTTTTTAATTATTAATACTTCGTTATTTTAAGATAATAGACAACTCCATTACAAAAGAAGTATGAAATTATAAATCCATGCATCTATTATATTATTATAAAAATAAACACACATTCTACAATATATTTATAATAATTTATCATAAATGAATTGTGTAAATGGAAATATATATAAATAATATCATGAATTTAAGGATTTATATAGTCATGTTTATTAAATAAGAGTCAGTAGTATGCTAATGTTGTTGGGATTACATTGGAAGTGTTGGTTGTCTATATTTTTATTAAATGAGAGAAGTTTTCTATTATGCACCACTAATTCATTCATATAGTGTAGTAAATTCACTTTTATATTCTTGCATAATGAATAGTATTCATTTCATGATATCGTAACATCCATATCTTGGTAAACCTCTTATAGGGGTTTTAATCATACGTTACCATTTTTGTAAGGGAGATTTCTTTGATATCATTTAAAAATAAAGATTTTTTTGATTGATAATTCATATGATTTTTTTATCTTTATTTCTAACATTGACCATTATTTTCTTCTCCTATGAATATTTTTTTTATTAATATGTCTTTTAAGAATAAGATTTTACCACTTTTCTCATTATTTAGCCGTTGTAAGAAAATTGACACTACCTATTACTTTTTTTTTCAGGAATCATCTTCTTCCATGAAGATATTAAATTCATCTATTAATGAATATCTATATATAATTTTCAGTAATTGATTGTGAAAATTTTATACAACCTTTAAATTATTTAAAATAATTTACATGAAATTTTAACATTTTTAATGTTGGTAAATTTCATCCTAGTGAGAAAAGAATTTATTGGTTATGTTATCCATGTGAACTCATATTTTTAACATATTTGTATTTTTCAATGAAATATACTATATAGGTGTTCCTGTTTTAATGAGGAATTACTACTGTCATAGTTTTATAAAAAAGAATATTTTGATAAATATTTATAAAATAGTACTGAATGTATTTATTCCATAGTGATTTTTGTGATTCTCTTATTAAAAATTCATCTTTTAAAATATCCTATAATTTATATTTAATTCAATTAATCATATTTTATAAATGATACCATCCATATTCTTGTGAATATAAATTATGAAATGTTATTTTCTATTAGGTGAACAACCCTACACTATATCTTTCCTTAACATCTATCTACTGAATATATAGTTGATTTTTCATCCAATGTAGTTCAGGTCCTTCATCTATAAATTCGATTTCCTTGATTGAATGATGTTCACAAATATTCCATATATCAAATGACTAGGGATATTGTTTACTAAACCTTATAAAATTTATCTATATGGTGTAATAATATATACATCATAATCTTAATTGAAGGATATTTACCAATAATTTAACTAAATATCATGGGATACCCACTATTTTATCATTATATAATATAGTTATTATTATTTATATAATTATGAATTTTATTTTTTATTATTCCATTTGAAAAGAAATTGGACCTCGTTTTCTATTCATGAATTCAGTATTTTATATTGGCTGATTGATTTCATCTAGTCCATTTATATAGAGATGATGGATGGGTGGGGTCCAATGTCACCCTCTGATTAATTAGATAAAAGTCTATATCACATGGAAAATGTATATTTAGGAGCAATTTATTTTATCACTGTAATTGGAGAAAGTGTGTTACTCATGAAGGTAATATCCCTATACTAATATTTTTCAACATTTCTATGGTTTCCTGATGTTACACAATCATGGATCAGGTTTATTGACAAATTTTCCGACACAATTTTATTCAGGTCTTATGATATTCCAAGACTTATTATTGATTCTTGACTTTGAATAAATTCTTATGTATGAATAATTTTATTATTGTATGTAAATAGACCTTGACTCTACCTGTATCCTCATGTTACACTCACATATGCTCATCCATTATTGTCATTTCTTTATACCAATACTATTCAAACAAGCGCACCCATTGTCTTAAATTCTCATTTCCCGAGGATATGAAGATGTAGGTCTTTAACGAAGTATTTTTTGGTTTAATTGTAGATAAATTATCTCATTTTTCAAAAATATGTTACATATATATATTATCCCAAGACAAAAAACATATAATATTGGGATTCAATTCGTATTTAAGGATGTAATGTTTATCTTATAGAAATTACATAAAATAAAGATATTTTTTTATTATATCTTCTCAGTTGATATAAGTGCTATTATTTAATGAAATAATCCAGAGTCATAGATCCAAGAGTGTTGATCTAGAATTCCGCAGTTTGTATTATAGCGTGATTTTATTATATTTTACTATTTATGTCGAATTTGGATGATAAAACATTAGTGTAAAACCTAGAGATATTTATAATGGGTATGTTTATGTGTAAGATAACATTTTATAATATTTATGATTTTATGAATATTCAGTTTTCCTATAAATAACATCCCTTTATATATACATTAAAGAGGAGTATGTAGTGTCATAGAGGAACTAAACGGTAATTGTCTTGGAAATATCTGGTTGAGTATTATCTTGGTGGTCACTCAATGCACAATTGGTGGATCAAATAGATGATGGATATTCATTTGTTATTTACATAGGGAATTATAAACGATTATTATGGAATTGAGTTTAAATTAAATTAATTGTTTTAGAGAAAATTATATATAATTAAACATTGATAAGAATGGATTGAACAAAAATAATGATAGGTTAAATAGAATTTATCATGTGATAAAAATCATTTCCATAGTGTAATATATCTTTGGATTTTGTATTTATAGACATATATTGAATATTATAATTACCATTTTGGATTGAGTATGTATTTTTTAAAAGACAACAAAAATGAATCTAAGAAAGGAATATATCTAGAATCCATTGTGTCCTACAACCAAATAAGTGTGTATATTTAAATGGTTGGTAATATTATTACATTCTGTTAGGATGTAAATGTTATGTTTCCTAGTCATTCCTAATTTAGTGATCTTAATATCTATATAAAAATTAAATCATAGTACTAATAGATATTTTCATTAGTGGAAGATATTTATTGATGATATTCAAGTATATTTTATAATATATGTGGGTTATGTGAAACCTATAAATATTTTTCATCAAGTATTTTATTTATTGTTTATTAAAACTTGTATTAAAAGTTATATGTACCATGAAAATTTATATTATGACATGAATATTTTATTGGGGATACATATTTAATAACACATGAATTAAGGATAAATAAATAATTGGATTAATATTTTATTGATGTTGAGGTATAAACGAAGGTTGATTTCAAAAAATTCCATTTAGATAAAATTTATATCATTATAAATAATTATTTGTTTAATTAAAAATTGATCCATGATATTTTTTTGTAATTTTATTCATAATTTTGTAGATTAATATATATAATGGATACTATGCGAGCTTATGAAAATGTTGTTAAAACCATTTGAGGGTTGATGATAATTATTATAAGGAATAATATATGATTTCATTGTGGTTTAATGTCTTCGATATTAAAATGTGTATAAGAAAGGTATGATATGTAGAATATTTATTTAGGGTATAAATATATTTTATTATATGATTGTATGAATTTTTAATGTTTTATAAGAAATATATGTAATTTGATATAGACTACGAGTGTATGGTAGATATCATATTATAATTTATATCATAATGAAGAATATGTTATGAATACCATCAACTACAATAATTAGTGAGTAATTATTATTATTGTTCGGATGAAGATTATTTATTTTTGGGTGTAATTCCATTGTTCTTTAGGTGAAACAACATGAATGGTTTCTCCCAACATTATATTTTGGGGTGGTTTAATGACTGTAAAATCATTCATGTTATATTCACCACTTTAAACTTTAACCGAAACTCCCTAGGGTTCACATATCCTTTACATAGTATTTACCTTCTTTCCAATGATAACATGTTCTTTGTTGTTTTATAACCAATGTTTCAAAAAAATACACATTAGTTGAGATGATGGAAGGTTGGTCTCATCACACCATTTTTGTGGGAATTTTGTCTTACCCCGGTATAATATTCTATATTTATGACATATTTAATAATCTCTTTCTAATCCCGATATTTGATTGATTTCGCAAAAAAATTATCACTTGTTTAATCTTTCAATGGGTAAGGATGTAATTCCCTGACCCTAGTTACCCAGAGTCGGATCATTAGTACATAACATTGGAATGATCACAAAAGATCAAGTCTCAAAAAACTGATTAGTTTAGTAGTCTTGGAAACAGTATATATATTTATAAGTCTTATATTACATCATCAAGTAAAAAAATTACAACAACATATTGTCTTCATATCCCCTCATACCATTCCTTCAGGTCATTAATAAATTACTTCATCACATCTTTGGAAAAATAAAATATTGAAAGGGGTGAGCTCATATGCTCATTAAGGATAACAATATAGCAGAAACATTCATAAAAAATCATAAACTTTTATGGAAATGTATAACTAAAACAAAAGCCTTTTAAACATGAATTTCTACATAAAATGGCAAAGATAAAATAAAAAAAATCAATTTACTTATTCAAATGGATATTCTAGTAGTCGAATAACCACATGTAATATCAATAACCAATTTCATAATGATGGAATTCATAATGATATCCTATCAAAACCACTTATCCAAGGCATCGTGGCAAGAATACAAATAATATTTTGTCAAGGCCTCGTACCAAGACACTTGTTTGACTTATAAGACCTACAGATGCATCGAGGAGCTAATGCGGGCTCCACCAATCACATACTAACTCTAATTCATTCCTCATATGAAAAGTTTGAAACATAACATACACATTCGTATTAACACTAGCATACGATATGTCAATACTTTAACCACAACCCATGAATGATATAAAAATAGTGCATCCACAGTCCAACATAACTCATTCAATACAATATAGAAGATTTTATTGTATCAGATTAACCTCAATCGAGAATAATGAAGGATATTGACATGGATGAAAATAATAATAAAACTATTGAGAGAAATATTGCCCTTTTTCTTGAAAACATTTAAAAGTCACACTATTTTTCAAGAAGCCATTTAAACTAGATTTTTGAATAAATGTGTCCCATACCACTTTGAATCTTTTAAATGGGATTTTTATTTGAAAAATTTAATGTCCATATAAATAAATCCTTAAACCTATTTTTAAAACATGGACACTAATGAGAATGATTTAGAATAATAAGCCCTTAAAACATTTTAAAATGATATTTTAGTTAGAGTTCCTAACCGAAAGAGAGACACTTGAATACAAATAATTGAGGTAATAAAAACTTTGTAATATATTGAGAATAAAGGGATTCATGATATATTATGTCAAAGTACATTATATACACCATATAAAACTGACTTGGTGTATAACAACAAAAGAGTCTCAATGGAATGTAAATTCAGATAAAATCTCTCATAAAAGTCATATCCTTTGGTTACAGATAAATCAACAACTTAATTATTTTTAAAAAATATAAATACACTCAATATGATTAGATATTCAGTGTAAAAAAATAAAAGGACATTCACACTTATTCTTGTAAAAACAACACCAATGAATAGGATGTTTAACTCAACAAATGGAGATTGAGAAAAAATTACACTATCTAATTCATACCGATGAATTGAGAATTTTTCAATGGATTGATTATGTGTATCAAAAGTATATCCACAGAAATGAGAGTGGAAATTATGACTATGAAAATGAATATTTATTCCACACATAATCATGGTGTAAAGTAATCAATGAAGTATGCGTAAAGCCGAATGAGTGGAAATTTTAATTTCAAATTTCCTTTATTGATTTGGTAACTTATGAAACAAACACCCATGAAAGGAGGATCATAAAATGATGATGTAAATATCCATAAGTTAAATTATATTACACAATGAATACAATCATGTGAAATATACACACCACATAAAATAAATAAGTGGTGAACAAAGGAAATATCACGAAATTAATTGTGAGATAAGAAACCCCTTACCTTGTACTTTTCCATGATAGAGTGTAGGTTAACATCTTTTATAATTGTTAAATCACTATTATTAAATTATACAAGAATAATATACATTAATATGATATCATATATTATCTTTTAACATTTCATTGTTAATAATATCTTATTATTATCATCGTTACGGGTGTTCACTTACTCGTTTTATTTTATATGTTTTTTTACATAAGTCATGTTTGTTATGGACAGGTTATATCTTATTCATATCCAAAAATATATCAAGTCTTTAAAAATTATTTTTAACCATAAAATGATAATTACACTTGAATGTATTAGATGGGGAATGAATCTCATCGCGTTTGTGGATACGGTAGTCCGTACGTACACACAAACGCTACTTCCATTTAATTTTCATTTTAAAAGGAATCAAAACGAAATGATACAGAGGTATATTTTTATTACAGTATAATATAATATCTTATATGTGTTACTTATGTTCATTAATACCATCATTTATATGTTCCATGTCTGGTTTGAACGATTCATATCACTTTGAGGGGGCGGTAGTTTGCAGTTCCTCAAATGAAATTATCGTGTATATACACAACATGAAACGAATAATGGTATGCTATAAAATGGAATTAAAGAAGATTATATATAAAAAAATATCATTTATATCATATTTAATTATAGTTACATCATAATGTCCACCATTAGAGGCGGTAGGTGAAAATTTAATAATCATCGTTTCTTGAGGTGTTTGGTTGCCATCCACAGAAACATTATGTTCTTCAACCACTAGATAGAGGTGTGTGTAAGTATAGATCTAATGAATCTCATAAAAATATCATAGTATATTTAGGATAATGTTATTGTTACAAAAGAAATTAATAAGAAGAGTTTAGGGGTTGGAGAATTAAAATAAAACAAAAGAAGCTAAGAGAAATCATTACCGTTAATTTGGGTAACTCCCTTTTGTTTGAACGAAAAAGGAATATTGAAGTTCCTTATGCATAAGGCAAGGCTTCTAGGTGGAGAATAGGGATATAGGGAGCTTAATTGGTTAGAGTTTGGACGAGACAAAAGGCTTTAGATGTGTGAGGAATTGGATAGAAATGGTGACTTTTTATAAGGGGGACGATGGGCTCTTTAGAAAAAACATAAAGTATTAATTTATAATAAATTCATATTCGGTTTATAATGGCTTCAAAGTATAAAATTAAAATTCCAAGGTGGTTATGGGTCATAAACTAATCAACCAATACATTTTATACAGGTTTGGTTTACTATAGTAACCTTATCTTTTAGATTTAACTCTTAGTTAAATTGTTTGACAATTACCATGTCTTATTGTATTTTTATATTATAAAGTTAATAAACTTACTATATACTTCAAGAGTACCCCAAGTGGTCCTTTAATGATACACCTATCAATATATATCTCTTTTTTCTGAACCATAGATTTTTAGGAATAAAATATCAATTAATAATATAATATTTGTTTTAAAAACTCTTTTATGTCAATTTTGACACTATTGTGTATTTTGTTATTGATAAATTTATAACAGCATTATTATTCCGAATAAAATTCATATAACCAATAATAATATGTCATATTAGCCTATAAATTTTTTTTTAATTCATAAAAAGTCTCAAATTACATTTATTTGGATATTTATAATATCAATTATTTTAATATTTCATTAATTAGGTAATGACTGCATCACCATTGTGTCATAAATAAATTAAATTATTTAATTTCTAAAAATTATAAATAAAATACCATTATGTAAAAAATATCGTTATCCTTATATTTAATAATTATAATCGAATTTATCTTATGTATAACACTATATTAAAAAAAAAATTAGTTTTTAAATATTGATTTTAAATCTTTTAACTCTTCTTTGAATTAAATAATAACAAATGTCCTAATCTAATCCATGTGGACCAAAGTGGATCATATTTTATTCCAATGGTTTTTTTGGTCTAATTATACTTATCCAATATAATTATTACATGTTTTAGGGTTATAATACTTTCATTTTTACCCTTAATTACCTTATTTACTTTTTACCGTGGTAAATAAAAGAAAAAAGTTATTATTCACTAAAAATTATTTTTATCTTATTGAACCATAGATTACTCATTGATATAAACTGTGCCTCTCAGATTTTATAAATTCCACTAATATAAGTGGTAAAATTATGTTTTATGCGAATTTGAAAATTCTCATAGGATATGGGTAGAAGACGGTGACAAGTTTAATAAAATTTTTATATTCCTAAAATTATTATAAACTGACTCTAATGAATTACATTGAACATATAAAGATATTATGTATCTATGTTGACATATAATAAATTTAAATAAAATAAATAATTATTTAAATAAATAGTCGGTTTTAACCAATAACTCAGTGTTTTCACTATTCATCAAAATTTAAATGTTTTCAGAAAAATACAAAAAATTCACCCTATGCTAATTTCGATATTTCGAATCCAAAAATGACTTCCATTTTGAAGGATAAAATTTTAAAAATTCCAAAAATTGGGGATTACTATGCATAATGGCTAATTTGATTGGATGTGGTGTGTGCTAGAACTCGAAGTTGCGTACAACACACATTACAGTATTATTCCAAGAGAAGTGTATTGTGGATGCATGGGGTGTTACATTCTCCCCTCCTTTACATAATTTCATCCTTGAAATTTTTAAAATTAGGTTTGGGAATATAATGCAAAGTCCCACATCAGAAAAAGAGTCAATAAAACTATCACCATAAAAGAAAGAAAGAGAAGTACAGAGGTCACCCAAGATAACTCATACTAGGATTCAATGTAGGAAAACATGTATATGGAAGATAAACTAAGTGTGAAGTTCTGATGGAGAGGGGTAGAAAACATGATCAGGATAAAGTTAACAATAATAAATCCACAAACTTGTGATGTGACAAACAGTCATTAGTTTCCTAGTAGGAAAAGTATACGAACAATTTTTTTTGATACATTATATAAATATGAGGAAATTATTTATTATATTGACTAAGAAAATAACGAGATATAATTACTTTTTATGTACAGTCACATTTTTTAATAAATTTCCACCAATAACTCATTTTTTTAAACAATGAGTATTCAAGAAGACTTTGTCACAGTAGAAGAGCTAGAATAAACTTCTATAGAATCACATGTTCCATGAAGGATAAACTATATATTTGCATTGTCTTTAGAGATTAATCAAAACCAAAATGGTTAGTACAAGATCTGATGATCCCCCAAAAGTATATTCCATTGGAGAAGGAAACACTAATCTTAATTTCTAAAATTAAACCAACAATACACCAAATTTAAATAAATACCATTCAATAAACAATTGTCCTTAAAATCCTTCAATAAAATCCAAAAAAAACATTGAAACAAAAAACATAGAAGAATTCGGTTTTGTAGTATTCCACGTTAAATTGTATCTCCAAATGACATCAACTAATCTTAATTTCACATACAAAAAAGTAATTAACCTAATCACATATTCCATATTATAGGTTAATGATTTCCATAAATAACCTAAATCACTATAAATCCACAATAAAAACATAGATAATAATCCACCATTACCCCTCAAATAAAATCTCATAGTATTCTAGTTTCCTTGGCCATATAGTGTTCCCATCAAAGAGAACATCTTCCAAACTAACATATATCACTTAATCACCAAATCATTTTCCTATACTAAGGGTATTCATTTGATAAGACATAAGAACCCAAATAAACTTATTATTGATCAATAAAATCATTTATCTAAAAATAATTAGTCACAAAAACCCGGGACATCACATAGTCCAGTTGTAAGTGATAAATCCTAATCGCACTTTGGTTGTGGGTTCGATTCCCACAGCTTTTCCTGACGCGACAAGTTTTCACATAGTCTGCGTGTTGTATTTTTTCAAAAACAATATTTTATTACATTACCGAAATGAGATAAATTCCTCAAAATAAACATAATATAATTTTAACCAGAAATGTTATATCATACCTTGAATTTTCATTCGAAAATATAATAACTTGTAATTTCCTCAAACCTAATGGTCATATAAAACCCAATAGTTATTTATAACTATATCTACAAGGGAAAAGATTAGTCTTCCTCAAATATTATTCTCACATGGAAAACTGTGGGGTTACAAATACAAGTGAAAATTATTCCAAAGTAATCCCATCAACAAGGAGCACTAATACATTAAGGAATTTCTCAAACCATTTATTTCGACATAGATTCTTCTATGACCAATAAAATCTCCTATAGAATAGGGAATTCACTCCGGTAATGGCCAAGTCCCATAAATTTACAGAAAATGACTATAAATGGAGTCTTAAGAACATTTTTTACTTCTATAGTACTCTTCATTTATCCTCAACAATTATTCACTTTATTTCATTCTTTCCTACACGTAAAGCATTTATTTGTTCCATTGAGACACTTTCCTGAGTGTCTCCTTCCACATTTCCTGCATGATGGAAATTTAGGATTATTTTCTCCATGGTCTCCACTACTGGAGCTCTTATCATTCATCACCCATCTCTTCTTTGTTGAGTCCAGGAGTTGGTTAATATATATGTTTTTGATCATATGTTTGGAAAACTGATTTGGAATGAACACGATATCTTTTACGCCTATCAAAATTCTATTTTGCTTGATCATTTCCACCACCTTTCCCACATTGTACATCATTCTAAAATTTACTATGACTTTCATGGACTCCATCCATTGACTAAAACTAGAATGCATTATGTGAGTAACAGTATTTATAAAATAATTTAGAGAATATCAAGACACCATATTCTCAATTTGATACACCTTAGGATTAACCATGGTCATTTATTCTCTTCTTATATTAAAATAATTCAAATTGGTTTATATAGAAAATGTAAATTATCCTAAGCATATCCTCGAGAGTTTCGTAACCAAGAGTGCAGCAAGACCAGTTTTCATGCACCAGTTCCCGTTCGAGTCTAGATCAAAGTGTTGTTTTCGGGGTTTACCCCTAGGTACATTTGTGCTAGAGCAACCTCTACCTTCTCATATCCAGACAAGGATTTATTTCTTGGAAAACTCAAAAAATCAATACAATACCAATATTCTAGGATGTTCTTCTATACTAGTCCTCAATGTCTATTGGTGGGATATGTGCTCTAATCAGAGTTACATAAATGTAGCTTCAAAGGTTTGTACTAAAATTCCCCTGATACCAACTATAACGCCTCGCCCCTAGTTACCCAGAGTCAGTGCATTATTACATAACAATGGCATGATCACAAAAAATCAAGTCTCGAAAGACCGATTATTTTAGTATTCTTGGAAACACTATATGTATTCATAAGTCTTATATTACATCATAAAGTAAAAAAAAATACAACAACATATTGTCTTCATATCCCCTCATACTATTCCTACAGGTCATTCCTAAATTACTTCTTAACATCCTGGGAAAAATAAAACATTGAAAGGGTTTAACTCAAATGCTCAGTAAGGATAACAATATAACAAAATCATTCATAAATAAGAATAAACTTTTAAGGCAATGTATAACTAAAACAAAATCCTTTTATTCTTGAACTTCAGCATAATATGGAAAAGATAAAATGAAATAATTCCATTTTCATATTTACATGGATATTCTACTATTTTAATAACCACATGAATTATCAATAACCACTTTCATTATGATAGAATGCATAATTCAGACTATCATTACCACATAGCCAAGGCCCCGTGCCAAGACTACAAATACGATATTTTCAAGGCCTCTTGACAAGACACTAGTATGTCTCATGAGACCTACCGATGCATCGAGGCGCTATAGAAGGCTCCACCTGTTACTTACTAAGTCCAATTTATTGTTACCATGAAATGTTTCAAACATAAAATAAACATTCGTAATAAAACTAGAATACGAAATGTCAATACTTTTTCCACAAACAAAGAATGGTATAAAAATAGTAGATCCACAGTCAAACATAACTCATTATATACAATATGGAATATTGTATTGTATCATATATACCTCAATTGAGAATAATTATGCATATTGACATAGATTAAAATAATCATAAAACTATTGAGAGAAATATCCACTGTTTTCTTGAAAACATTTAAAAGTCACATTATTTGTCAAGAAGCCATTTAAACTATTTTTTTTAATCAAAGTGTCCCATACTAATTTGAAACATTTAAAAGGGATTTTGATTTAAAAAATTTAATTTCAATATAAATAAATCCATAAACCCATTTTCAAAACATGGACATTAATGAGAAATATTTAGAATAATAAATCATTAAAAAAATTTAAAATGATTTTTTAGTTAGAGTTCTTAACCAAAAGAGAGACACTTGAATACAAATAATTGAGGTAATATAATCTAGGTAATATCATAAGAATAAAGGGATTCATTATATATTATGTCAAAGTACATTATATACACCATATAAAAGTGATTTGGTGTATAACAACAATGGAGTCTCAATGGAATGTAAATTGAGATGAAGTCTCTCATAAAGGTCATATCCTTAGGTTAAGGATATATCAACGTCATAATTATGTGGGAAAAATATTAATACACTCAATATGATTCGATATTTAGTGTAAAATAATAAAAGGACATTCACACATATTCTTGTAAAATCAACACCAATGAATTGAATGTTTAACTCCACAAATGGAGATTGATTAAAAATTACTCTAATCATGTTCTTACCGAGGAATTGAGTATTTATAAATGGAGTGATTATGTGTATCAAAAGAATATCCACTGAAAGAGAGTGTAAATTATGACATAATAAAATTAATAGTTTTTCCACACATAATATTGGCGTAAAATAATCAATGAATCATGCGTAAAGCCGAATGAGTGGAAATAGAAATTTCGAATTCCATTATTGATTTGGTAACATACGAAACATACACCAATGACATATGGATAATACAATGATGATGTAAATATGAATAAATTAAATTATATTACACAATGAATACAATCATGGGTATTACACACACCTCATGCAATAAATAAGTAGTGAACAATGGAAATCTCACCGAATTAAAAGTGAGATATGAAACCCCTTACCTTGTATTTTTCCATAATAGAGTGTAGGTTAACCTCTTTTATAATAGTTAAATCATTGTTATTAAATTATAAAATAATCATATATGTTAATATGATATCATATATGATCTTCTAACATTGATTTGTTAATAATATCTTAGTATTATCGTCGTTTTGGGTGTTAACTTACTTTTTTTATTTTATATTTTTTGTTACATAAGCCGTGTTTGTTATGGATAGGTTGTATATTATTCATTTCCAGAATGATATCAAGTCCTTAAAAATTATTTTTAATCATAAAATGATAATTACACTTGAATGGATACGATGGGGAATGAATCTCATCATGTTCAAGGATACGGTAGTGTGTACGTACGCACAAACGTTACTTCAATTTCATTTTTCATTTTAAAAGGAATCAAAACCAAATTATACATAGGTAAATTATTATTACAGTATAATATAATATCTTATATGTGTTACTTATGTTCATTAATACCATCCTTTATACGTTCCATGTATGGTATGAATGAGTCATATCACTTTGAGGGGGAGGTAGTCCACACTTTTTCAAATAAAATTATTGTATATATATATATACAACGTGAAACGAATAATGGTATGCTATAAAATGGAATTAACGAATATTATATATAAAATAAATATCATTAATATTATATTCAGTTATATTTCCATCATAATGGCCACCATTAGAGGGGGGGTGAGATTATTAAACAATCATCGTTTTGTGAGTAGTTTGGTTTCCATCAACAGAAACATTATGTTCTTCACCCATTAGATGGAGGTGAGTGAAGGTGTAGTTAGAATAAATCTCATAAAAGTAGCCTAGTATATTTTGGATACTGTTTTTTTTACAAATGAAAATAATAATAAGATTTTAGGGGTTATAAAAGTAAATATAAGAAAAAAATCTCAGAGAAATTGTTACCTTTAATTTGGGTAACTCATGTTAGTTCGAACCAAAAAGGACTCTTGAAGTGACTTATTCCTAAGGTAAGGCTTCTAGGAGGAGAAAAGGGATGTAGGGAGCTTAATTGGGTAGAGTTTATACATTCCAATGGCTTGAGATGTGTGAGAAATTGGTTAGAAGTTGTGTCTTTTTATAAGGGGGAGGAGGGGCTCTTTAGGAAAAACTTTAATTATTAATTTATAATAAAGTAATATTCGCTTTCTAATGGCTCCAAAGTGGATTATTCAAAGTCTAATATGGGGATGAGTCAAAAACCACTCATCCAATAAATTTTATCCAGGTTTTTGTCACTATAGTAACCTTATCTTTTAGATTTAACTCTTAGTTAAATAGTTTGACATTTAGAATGACTCTTTGTATTTTTATATTATATAGTTAATAAAAATACTATATACGTCCAAGAGAGCCCAAAATTGGTCCATTAATGATACACCTATCATTATATATGTCTTTTGATAGAACCATATATTTTTAAGAATATAATATCAATTAATAATATAATATTTGTTTTTAAAACACTTTTATGTCAATTTTGACACTATTTTGTATTTTGTTTTTGATAAATTCATAACAGTATTATTACATCAAATAAAATTCATATAACCAATAATAATATGTCATATTATCCTATAAAATTATTTTAATTCCTAAAATTTCTCAAATTACATGTATTTGGATATTTATAATATCAATTATTTTAATATTTCATTAATTATGTAATTAGTGCATCACCATTGTGTCATAAATAAATTAAATTATTTAATGTCGAAAAATTATAAATAAAATACCATTATTTAGGAAATAGTTTTAGATTTCTAATGAATATTTATAATTGAATCTATCTTATGAATAACTATATATTAAAAATGTTTTAGTTATTAAACCTTGATTTTAGCTCTTTTAACTCTTCTATGAAATAAATAATAATAAATGTCCTAGTCAAATCCATGTGGACCAAAGAGGTTCATTTTTTATTCCTATGTATGTTTTTGGTCGAATTATACATATCCAATTGAATTAGGACATGTTTTAGGGTAATAATAATTTCATTTTTATCCTTTATTACCCAATTTACTTTTTACTGTGGTAAATAAAAGTAAAAACATACTATTCACCAAAAATTATTTTTATCTTATTGAACCACATTTTACTCATTGATATTAGTAGTGTCTCTCGGATTTTCAAAATTCCACTCATAGAAGCGGTAAAAATTTTATTTATGTGAATTTGCAAATTCTCCTAGGCGATTGGTAAAAGACGGTGAAAATTTCAATAAAATTTTTATACGCATAAAATTATTTTAAACTGAATCCAATGAATTACATTGAACATATATATAGGTATTACGTATCTATTTTGACCTAAAATAAACTTATATAAAATAAATTATTATTTAAAAAAAATCAGTATTGACCAATAACTCAGTGTTTTTCACTATTCATCAAAAATTGAATGTTTTCCGAAAAATACCAAAAATTCACCCTAGGCTAATTTTGATATTCAGAATCCCAAAATGAAGTCCATTTTGAAAGATAAAATTTATAAAATTTCAAAAATTTGGTATTAATATTCACAACGGCTAGTTTGATTGGGTGTGGTGTGTGTTAGAACTCGAAGTTGTGTACAACACACGCCACTGTATTATTCAAAGAGAAGCGTACTGTGGAAGCTTGGGGTGTTACAAAGGAAGTTTATTTTATTGAGATCGTCTATCTATATATGTTTTCTTCACCAATTTAGGGTAATTTCATTATAATAGGTAGCTTCTTTTACTTTTAATCCATATAATGAGGAACTCTTGATTTTACATCCATACAGGGAGGTGATTGATATTTAAAGGATGAGATTTAAAGAAACACTCAGTTTTTATACATTAACATTAAATAATTTTTGCAAAATATATTATACATTACAAAATAGATTCTGTAAGACTGTATTAGTCTTGAGCCCTTGATAACATGGAATCATAAAAATTGCTACATTATTGAGCTACATTATCACCCACTATATTCTACATGATTATAAACATTCGTAGAAACTTTAGAAATGATACATATCATCAAATACTAGGGAAAAGAAACAAAAAATTGTCTGATATCATATGTTCTTAGATAGTATACAAAAGTGATATATAAACACAAACATGATGAAAATTGTATTAGAATAAGATCATGACATTAAAAGATCATACCCTGAATAAATAATATCATAATCATGAATCATGGAATATTGATTAGCATTTCATATGACGTTATTTATCAGTGTACCAAGAGAGAAATCCATAAATTCATAACATAAGAATAAGACACAACTTCATTATAGACATAAAATCAATGATTTCTATAGTTGTCAAGGAATTGAGGACAAGGCTATCATTGTAGTGTGGGTTCACTCCCCATAACATCTGAGGAGTCATGTATCACGCCCATGACAATCCCAGTAGTCCTGTTCCACTCCCAAGACAATATATATAGATAAATTCCATTATTTAACTGAGTTTACTCTTCGTTACATCCAAGTTTCTCTTCTGAGATATTAATATTTACCGAATTCAGTTGAGGGAGATCTACGTCCCACCCATCTCATAATGAAATCATACTAACATATTCCTCAAGAACATATACTATCATATCATCACCCATTAAATTAAATGTGTGTCATAAAAATTTTATCATTTCATCACCTATAGAAAAAGCGGGAGTTTTCAAGATCATTTAATCAAATTATAACTACTCAAAAGGAGCAAGTTGGAAAAGGATAAAACCTGTGTAAGAGGAAATAGTTTCATAATCATATAAACTATGAACGAAAAATGGGTTTTATAATTATCATGCCTTTAATAGAAAAACAATAACACCCCATGGATTTATAAATATATTTAATATATATTTCATGAAACACTATGTCTCTATGACACAACACGTTGTAATAACCTAGAGAATAAAAATATATTATCCACTTCTATGATTTTAATTTTGAAAAACTGATATACATGGTTTTGTTTAATAATATATATATGGTTTAATAGGTCCAACTCACTATTTTGTGCACAGTAAAATGGCCATTATAAATATTGATGCACCCTTATAAATTGATACATAACATTTATGAATTGTTTTATAACCCTTATCAATTGTAATCCTCACCAATCAAAGTATAACTAAAATATAGGCACCTTGTAAATGAAATATAACAAATAAGTAAGTGTTGATATTTATCATGTGTATAATAAATATTTATTTACAATATTACAAATAAAAAACTCAATCAAAAGAATTTTCATTTTCATATAATATATTCATGAATCAATATTTTTTCCCTATCATTTTAAGATAATTTACCGAGACCTTGGTTAATTTTTGTGGTGTTATAAAATCAATTTTTATTTTAAAGACTATTTTTTTGAGAAAATGATGATTTTAATTAAAAACTATATTTCCCATATTTAAAAATTTAATTTGATAAAATATAGACAAATGTTTTATTCAATAAAATTAAAAATTATTATGGTTTATTTTTGGTATCTTTTGGAAATATTTGAATTTTTAATGAATAGTGTAATAAAATAATTTTCTATATATATACATTTATTGTTAAATAAACTATACCTTCAATCAAAATGATGTAAGAAACCATTAGTTGGAACTCATATGAACCTATTTCTATTTTTTTCACAGCAATCAATCATTATTTCTTGTCTTGAAAAAACTAATAAAATAATGAATAAGATATTCAAAAATCACTCATTTCATCCACTATAAAAACCATCCATCAATCACTATTTTATTCACCCTAATAAGACTTCATGATTCTCAGTGTTCTACTCAAATACTCTTCCCTTGTCTCTCCCCACATCCATGACCTCTTGGTCTTTCAAAATGAGAAAATACCCTCCCTTTAAGGAGGTTCTAAATGAAAATATTTTATGAGGTAATGACTCTCCCTCTTTCTTTTAATTTAATTTTCAATTTGTTTTATATTATAATCTTCTCCTCACATCCACTGTCTAATTGATCATGATAACTAAAATATCTTTTATATATTTATATGATATCATTTTAATGGATAACTCATGATCAATCTATTTACACTCTTTCATTTTTTAACACAATATCTTTATCTAGGAGGTGTTGATTTATATCCATTGTGGACAATGAACCTTATTTATTCAATTTATCTTTCATTACTAGTCAAAGAACCATTTTTATAGTTTATGAAAACTATAATAAATGTATTATAACCTCATTTATTTTCTATAACATGTATATGTAAATAATATTAATTCATACGACAAAACATGTTCATAATAATAGAAAAACATGCATCCCAAATAATCTAAATGATTGTCAATAATGTTTCATATAATCAATTATCCTCATATCATATAAAAAATTAATTATTTGACTATTTAATATTTGGTATGTTTATTAGTATCATTTAATTTATTTCTAGAAAATTATATCCATTCTACATGAAATCTACTACTTATAAACCATCGAACCAATTATGAAATACATGAAAACGGGCACACCAGAATGATGAGACTCATTATTATTACTTATCGACAAAGACATAAATATAAAAGATAATAAAATAATGATTATAATATTATAATATAATGTTATGTATTAATTAATTAGTGGATTTAATTTTATTATCCAAGATGTTAAGTTCATGTATAGAATACTTTCGGGCAAAAGGTATGACTTTTCTCAACTCACCATCATTTCTGAGAGATATGCCTTACTGACTATTAATTCGTATTTGTGGTGTATGTATAAATTCCACTGAAGTATATTGTCACGAGTATATTTATATTCATGATATTTAATTTACCATTTTATTATTATAAATTTATGGTGAAAATTATTTTATTTATTACAAAGTGGTATGGGATTCCACCTGAACTGTCATTTTTTCATCCGGTTATTCCTTCCCAATCCTTACCCAATTTTAATGATTAATTAATTCTTTTTACATCTTTTATATATTATTTTTATGTTTCAAAATCATATATTAAAATTATTTCATATTTATTTTATAGGGATTATATGTTTTAATATAGTTCCCTTAAAAATTCTTCCAGATAAAAAATATGGATTCAAGGGAACATCTTGAATTATAACCCATTTTCATGTTTACTATATAATCCATTTTAAAAATCATTATTTTTGTAAAATCACACATTTTAGAATGGTAAAAATTCTTGGTTTATATCTAGTTTTAGGAATACCAACATTACATTCCACATTAAAATACCGTGAATATTTTCCTTAAACCATACAAAACTGTTTTATTTCGAAAGCATCATTAAAAATACTTTTTACCTGACTTCACTTCACTAGAGAAATATTTATGCCTATAATAAAATTTATATTTCCTTTCTTTTTCTTCTCTGGGATATAAAATTTTTAAAAGATTATTTCGTGAATAATAAAAATGATTTTCCTTAAGAACACTTCATTCCAAAGATAGTATGATTTTTTTCATCTAACATTTAATTATATGAGATATATTCATTGATCACCATTTATTCCAATAATTTTATGTATGTACTTCAATTTGTTATTTCATTTAATGAGTATCCTTATTCTCATGATATTATGACTAATTTTTATTTGTATGTTCCAAGGAGGTGTGGGACACTATGGAATATTTAATGATTATTTTTTTGAAGAATGTTACAATGGTAAAACATAAAAGTATCTTCTTTTATGTCAACGTCCATTGTTGAATATTTTTCTTCATTTAGGTTTACCTCTTATGATATCATTTATAATATGTTTTTATGTGTTTCTAATTAGTTGGTATATGGATGTGTTATCGTGAAACCATTCACCATGTTACTCTGAATGTTTAGTGTTTATGTTTATAGATTGAGGAATGTTATTTACATATCAAATGTTAGTTTCAATAAAAATTTATATGTGTATTAGGTTCATGCATTTCTGATGAGTAATGTGTTGGAATTATTATGTTTCTAGTGGGGGCTTGTTATAGACACTCAGTGCATCTATATGTCTCGTGAGACAAAATAGTTTGAGTTTTTAGTTGTTTATATATTTCCCTTAAAAAAGTCCTTGGAAGAATGGTTATGATGTACCAAATTATGTGTTCCCTAATTATGAAACTATTAGTTGATTCTCTATGTGGTTATTCGTCTAGTATAATTATCATGTTTATGTTTTATTATTAAGTTAGGTATTCATTTATTACACCATACATGTTATACTCTAGCTTATTTTGTTAATGGAATGTGTTTTTAGTTATTAATCATGTATAATGTTTATTTTTATAATTTCTTCTACTATATTTCCTACCCTTTCTGAGCATACGAGGTCACGAGTTTCTAATTTTTTATTTTTCCCTAGATAGCATTGAAATAAATAATGAAAAAAATTTAGGGATAATGGAGGAGATGGGGATGTTTCATGTGGAAATAATATAATGTATTTTAGTTCAAGTTGAAATATTGAACATATGTAAGTATTCTTATTACCAAACCAACTAAACTATTTGGCCTTTTTGCACTTGATTCATTGAAATTAGGACAATGTAAAAAACTAATGGACCAACTCCGGACATCTAGGGTCGGGGCATTATAGTTGGTGTCAATGGATTTTTAGAAGAATCCTTGGAAACTATATTTAGAAAATATATATAAGGGAACAAATTATATGATATAATTTAAGGATAAGCATACAAGAACGTCCTTGTAGTTTTTAAGGAGGAGATTATATGGATCTTCCTAGAGAATACAACCATATTTGGATACTACAAATAGATGTGGTTCAGGCCCAGATGTACCTTGGAGTAATAACTCTGACAAAGTGTTCAGAGCATAACACGTTTTAACCTAGTACATGACAACATGCCTTAATGTAAACATGGATTGACACTCCTAGGGTATATTCGTATGAAAATTAATATTTATTTTACCCACCATTATGAGCGATTTATGCCCCCAAAATTATTTATAGTATATGGTTCTAGGATTTATGATGCATAATTTTATGTTATGTGTTATACCATGTTTAAGTTTATAGAATTTTATTTATTTTATGGAATAATTTAGTATATAGAATTTATTAGAAATGGATCCTATTAGAAGAATGAGAACAACACCAATGTATTTGATGAAAAGAGCGATAAAGGCCATATCTGTCATGGTAATATGTCACCATTGCAAAGAAATATTGTCTCCAATGTATCCTTATCTTATGAGGAAATATTATCTTGTGTAAAAAGTATGTGTAAATATTTCTATGAGTCATAGGGATTTGTAGGGATGAAAGAGAAAAAGAGGTTGATATAGGAAAATATAGGAAAATGGAATAAGGTAAAGAAGTGTTTTACAATATGTGATAACTTTGGAGAGAATCTACTTGTAAATTTTTTGAAGGGAATGGGAGTTTTGATCATTGTAGGGAAAAATCACACCATGTTCATGATTTTTGGGTTAGGGAAATTTTTTCCAATATATAATAAATCAACTTCAATGATATGGGACACTAGGTGAATCAATGTCCCAAGCATCAATGGAATTTTCCCCAAATGTTGTTACTGGAGAATGATCATGTTATGATACCCCCATAGACGTGGAGGAATGATTAATATACATAATCAAATAACATTTCATTTCAATATTTTATTAGAAATGTACTAGTTCTAAAAACTATGGAATATATGAGGATTGTACTATATTCTTTTTTCATTAAGGATTTGAGACCATAAGTTGAATGTTACCAAGAAAATATATTCAGATTAATGGTAATATATTTTAACTTTGCATGATTGAGGGAATTAAACCCCTAATCATATTCTTGTTGTTGAGATATTGATAATGAAATGATTGATTTGGATTAGTTATAACTATCATCGAACTAATTAATGACTTGTCGAAAACTGGTTTATGTTATCATTTATAGAGTTTACAACACATTTGGTTATTATGAAATATATCAATTAACATTTTTATGGATGTATTCATGTTTACAATAAGATTTTATGGTAATTAAGGTTATTACAATATTTCAGAAGGCATATGATGAAGTTATTCACATGTTTGGAATGTGAAAATTTAGAATAGCTTCATGTTGACTAATGGAAAATTAGTTAGTTGATGCATTGTGTGGGATGGAAAATGGATTTATAATCAAAATTATGATTCTCAATGTATTCATGTACATGAATCTATCAAGGATTGATATAGTAATTGTCAAGGAATGGTGTTATATGATTTTAGAATTGGGGGGAAACTGATCCCCAATTACATTGTTCATTTTGAAATTCCCAAGAGAATTGGAGCCATAGATTATCATTTGGAAATGTCTCCTATCCTTTATATGGTTAAAAATGTGTTCTACATCACATTGTTAAGGAAGTAACTTCTAGACCCAACACATGTACTCAATACTGATAGAATATAATGGGAATGTGACTTATCTTTTAGTGAAGAGCCTATCCATATTATGGACACTAAAGACCATGTTTTTAATAATCAGATGACTTGATTGGTAAACATACCTTGGAGAATAATAAAATATAAGAGGTGGATAGGGAGCCCATGGTACATATCATGCAGAACTACCCACATCCTTTTAAGAGGTATCATTTTTGGAATTTAGAGAATTATATTTTTTCAAGGGGAAACAATGTAACACCGCAAAATTTATAAATAATTTTACTATAGATTTCATGAAACACTGAGTCTCTATGAAAAAATTCCATTTTATAACCTATCCAATAATTATTATTTATACACATCTGTGATTTTAATTTCAAAAAACTGAGATATACGGCTGTGTTAGGTATGATATTTAGAGTTTGAGAGAGCCAACTAAATTTTTTCTGAATTTAAAATGACATTTATGAATTGTAAAATGACATTTATAAATTTTATTGTATACTTATAAATAGTAATGTTACCTATATTAATAGAAATATTACCCCTATTAATAGTAACATTTCCTATTAAAGAATAAATAAAATTTATGCACCTTTAAATAAAATATTAATAATAATTGTCTTCATTTTTCTTGTGAATCATAAATATTTATTTAAAATTATATAATTACTAAATTTATTTTAAATAAAATAAATTTTCATAAAATATATTCCTAAATCCATATTTTATTCCTACAATTTTAGGATAAATTAATGAGACCTCTGTTAATTTTTAGGGTGTTATAAAATTAGGTTTAATTTTAATGAATATTTTTTTAGTAAATGATGATTTTAATTAAAAATCACATTTATTATAATTAGAATACTATTTTGAAAAATTGATTCCATTTTGGATTATACTCATTGAAAAAAGGTTATGGTAAATTCGTGAGATTTATTTCAAATATTTTAATTTTAGTGAATAGTGAAATACAAGAATTTACCATATATATATATTACATGTTAAATACACTATTCATTGTTTCCTAGATGATGTAAGAAACCATTTATTCAAACATAAATAAACCTATTAATATTTTTTCACAATAATCACACACTATTTTTAGTCTTGAGAAAAATAATAAAATATCAAATAACATATTCAAAAATCAGTCCCCCCTCCACTATAAAAACAACACCTAACTCCCTATTTTATTCACTCATATAGGTCATGAAACTCTTAAATTTTCTTCCCTAATACTCTTCCCTATTCTTTCACAAAATCAGGGAGCTCTTAGTCTTTCCAAATGACCAAAACACCATCCTTTATGGAGGATATCATGGAAAATGTTTCAAGATGTAAACCCTGTCTCCATATTTTTTAATATCATTTTCAATTTCTTTTATATTATTATCTTCTCCTACCATACTATATCCAAATGATTATGATTAATCTAGTTTCAATGATATATTTGAATGATATCTTGTTAATGTAAGACTCATCATCAATCTTATTACTCTATCTCTGTTATTTTAAAAACAAAATCATCATCTGGGAGGTTTCGATTTACAACCTTTTTAGACGATAAACCTTCATTCATAAATTCCTCCTTAAATAATGGTAATTAAAAAAATTTATGGAGGAAAAAAATATAATATATGAATTATAACCTATTTAATATTATTGAACTAGTATATATATACATAATAATAATTCATACGACAAAACTAGTTCGTAATAATCTATATACCGCCAAAATAATCTAAATGTATATCATTAATTTGTCATCTAATTAATCATCATCATACAATATAACCAAATGTAGTATATAACCATTTAATATTTCGGATGTAAATTATTATCATATAAAATCAAATTTGTAAAATTATATACATTCAAAATGAACTCTACTACTTATAAACAAGTGAATCTATTATGAAAACCATGAAAATAAACACTGCAGAATGACAGAATTAAATATTATAAATTATCAATAAGGACATAAATTAACAAAATAAAACAATAATGAATCAAATATATGCAGAAATGGTTAATAATTAATTAGTTAATAGATTTAATTTTATTATCGAGGATGTTAAGGTCAAGAGCATAATACGTTCAGACATAAAGTAAGTGTTTTCTTAACTCACTATTATTTCTATGAGATATGCATTATTCCCAATTAATTATTGTGTGTGGTGTACATGTACATACCATTGATTCATCATATCAAGTGTCTCTTTATTTTCATGGTAATGAATTTTTAATTTGATTATTATTAATTTTTGGGGCATATGATTTGATTGATTGTAGTGTGGTAAGGGATTCCACACAAACCATCATTTTATCATTCATGTTATTCCAATACTATCCTTAGAAAATTTTAATTATTATTTATTTTTGTTTAAATATTATATATTATTTTTTTATGTTCTAAAATCATATATTCAGATCATTTTATATTTCATTTATTCTGATTATATGTTTTAAAATAGGTACATTTTTAATTCTTCTCGATAAATATGCCAAATTCAAGGGAACTTCTTGAATTATTACCCATTTTCAAGTGAACTACTTAATATATTATAAGAAATAGTTATATTAATAAAATACCACATTTATACTGAAAAAATATATTAGTTAATTTCTGTTTTTATGAAACAAAACATTCCATTTTTCTTTAAAATATCATTAATATGTTCCCTAAACCTCAGTAAAATGTTTTATATCTAATGATTCATTAAAAATTATTATTACATGATTTCACATAATTGGGGAATTATTTATTCCTAAAATATAATTTATATGTCATTAATTTTTTTTTTCTAATTTACTTGATCTCAATCTAATTTCATGAAAAATATAAATGATTTTCAAAAATAACTCTTCTTTCAAATGTAAAAAAGATATTTTCTGGTCTCACTTTTACTTCAATGAGATATATACCTTGTTTACCATTTAATGATTAAATATGGTCTCACTAATAACATATGGTATATCATATTAAGAGTCTCATTATTCTAATTATATTCTATTTGATTAATATTAGAATATTCCAAGGTTTCGTGGGACAATTTGAAACCTTTATGGATTATTTCCTAAAATATATTTCAATGGTCACACATTAATGTGTATTAATATATGTCAACATCCATATATGAATATTGAAATTTATTTTATTATATTTATTATTATATCATCTATAATATCTTGTTGATGGGTTTCTGATTAGTTTGATTCTGGATGTGTTATCTTGATACAATTCACCATATTACTTTGGGTGGTTCATGATTATGTTTAATGAAGGGTGAATTTTATTTACAGTTAATATATTATTTTAAATATTAATTTATAAGCTGATGATGTTAAACCCTTTAATTTGTGTATTTAATTGGATTTGGTATGTGTCAGACAGGTCTCGTTATAGCCCATCGGTGCATCAGTTGGCCTCATGAGACGAACTAGTTTGGATTTCTACCCATTTATTTAAGGCATTAAAGCAAGACCTTGGAAAATGGTTATGATGTACTAAAAATTTCATTAACTCATTATTAAACTAGTAATTTAAAGTTCATGTGGTTATCTTAGGTATATAATACTAATGTTTATGTTTTATTAAAGAATTATGTATTCAACTCTTATTCCTTGCATGTTATACCCATGTTAAATTTTTTAAAGGCATGTGTCTTTAGTTATTTATCATTCATAATGTTTATTTTTATTATATCTTCCAATATATTTCATTCCATTACTAAGAATCTGATATTACACATTTTATATGATTTATTTTTCCCCAAGATGCGAGAAAAAATATAATTGATGAATTGCAAAAATAATCTAAGAGTTGTGGATTTTTCTAGTGAAAATTATATAATTTATATCATTAAAAGTTTTAATGCTGACATTATGTATGAATATTATATTCTTAAACTACAAAAATATTCATTCCATCAAGATTTAATTCATTGTAGTCATGCCAAGGTGATAAACTAATGCACTAATTTTGGGCTTTTGGGGTCAGGGTGTTACAAATACAATTTTGATAAATTATATGAATGGATAATTTGGATCTTTTACCAGAATTGAATTTGTATCAGAACCAAATGTCACATTATATGGTACATAATTTTGAAATATGCAATTAAATATTTTAGTAATATAACCTTTCTTTATTTATTTTTTTTAAACAAAAAACACTTCTGAATACATTTTTCTTTGTAATTACATTTTAAATAAATAATGCCATATTTGAAACCGAAAAAACATTTCTATAATATATTTTCATTCAAAATATTATCAAATTATAATTTTTAACATTTTGTTAAAACATATTTCAAAAAATGGTATTCAAATAAAACTGGTATCTGACCATAGTGAGAAATAAATTATTATTTTATTAATAAAATATTTATTATTATCTTAAGTAACAATGACTGGATAATAAAACTAATACATGTTGAAATAATTAATAATCACAGGGGAAGAAAATTAATGAGTTTCATTGATATATGAATTATACATTATCCTCAGTGAATGAATAATTTTAAATAGTCTCGATAAATGATTGGATTGTTCAATAAACTCTAAACATATTGTATCATTAAATAATAATCACCATGTTAGAAAATAAAATTAAATAGAGACTAAACTATAATTAAAAGATTAAAATTCAAGATATAAAATTTAAAATGGATGAAAATTATCCCCGTTAATCAATACAATTGCATAATAGAACATGGGTTTCAACAAAGGAAAAAATAAGAAAAAACTACTACAATGAATAGAAAACATTTGAACCATAAAATAACATGAAATATAGATCATCAAGTGGATATGAAAATTTATATATATATATAGGTATAATAGTTATCTAATATATTTTTGTTACGTGTATATAGATGACAAAATAAAAGAGTGGTTAATAAGGCATAAATATCAATGAAATAAATGTGAAACAAGAAAACCATTAAATTTTGTATTGAATATCATTGTACTTTTTAGAATATAATATATAATAAATAAAATATAATCATAAATATATTATAGAACCATATTTTTTTATAATACCATATATAATTTTATTTTGACATTATATTATCAGTTAATTAATAATTCCATGTTACTGTTATGCTTCAGGTAATATCTATTTTTTCAAACAAGTTTTACCTTGTTATTATTGATACTATTATAAAGATATTGGTTAAGATATTTTAATAATGTAAAAAATATATAAAAAAATATATACTATTTATATATATAATAAAAATAATATTTAATATATTGATATATGAAATAGAATGCACCATTTTTGGAGTCGGTAGGCCATACATATGCAAGAACGTTATTGTTATTATATTGTCTTATCAAAAGAATGAATGTAAATGAAATATATTTATATTTATATAATATCATTAATGTTCCATTATTATGTCATATATATATAATATTTTCAATAAAACCATCCTTAATACATTCTATATAATGTGTGAATGTATCACATCACATTGAGGAGGTTGTAGTCCACATGTCGAAAAACAAAGATATCATATTTAAAAAAAAATCATGATGGTATGTTTTATATCATAACTAAATAACTAAAGATAAATAATTAATATTATATATGAATTATAATAATTAGGTTTCCCTAAATATAACAAACCATGATAGGAGGTAACCTTAAAACAAACAACATCATTTTGTGAGGTTGTAGTTCCCTGAACACAAAAACGTTCTGTTTGTTACCCATTAAATGGAATTGTGAGTAAGTATATTTCAATAAAATAGAAATAGAACATAAAATTATATTAAGGAAACTTATTTTATTATATATTATAATAATAATAATATTTTAGGTAGTGTGTAATGAAAATAAAATAATGTTTCTTGAGGGAGAATGTTACTCCTTCGATAGGTAACTCCTCTTGGTTTGTACCAAAGAGATTCTTTGGTCGTATTTATGTTATAAAAAGGATAATAGTTCAAAGGAAGGGATATTTGGATTTTTTATTGGAATATGTTGAATGATTCATTGTGTCTTGATATGTTTAAGGAATTGAATGGTGTGGGTGCCCTTTTATAATGTATGAGGAGAGGATTTTTCTAAATATAAAAAGGTTAAGACTACTGAGAGGACTTTATTACATCCATGGAATTAAATAATTGATAAAATAATATAAAATAGAGTAATTGGTCGAAATATCTCCAGAAAATAGATTTTGGAATTGTGTATATGGTATTGGGCCTCTTATGATTAAGGTTTAATTATTATGTAAAATATATACCCCCAATCACTATAATTAATATTATTTAATGTCACTAATATTATATGTCAACAAAAATTTGAACATAATAGAAATTATAAATAATGATGATGAAAAATATGGAATAATTTTATTTAATTCCAGTCACTGAAGGTGATAAAATATATTTAAAATTAATCCTACAGATATGTCATGATAATGAGGTTTTAATCGAAAACGTTTAAATGTATGAAATTTTTTTATTTCAAATTTATAATAGAAATTGTTTCCAAGTAAGCATATTAAATTAATTGATGTAAAATTTACATAGTTAGACATCTAAACCAAATTAAATTATTTTTAAAATGAGAATATAAATTTGATGAAAAAACAGCTTCGAATTAAAATTCATTATTTTTCATTATTCATCCGGAAATGTATTTTTAGAGAGGAACCCCAAATAATTCACTATAAGATAATATTAACCATATTAATTAAAAATCAACTTATATTTAATAAATTTAAATTTCTAAATTATTTTCAGATTAATTTTATTATTTTTCACAAAAGGACATAAATAGTTGTTCATTTGAGAAAATAATAATTTTAATGGTATAAATACTTTAGAAAAATATATGTATTTTAATATAAATATGTTTTAATTATATAAAACAATAATATTTAAAAAATATTTATTAATAATCATAAAACATTGTTCAATGGCTATGTCATATAAAACCCATTTAAATAAATATAATGATAAAATGTTTTTCCAAAGAAACTCATTGTTGTATGTATCACAAGACTAGATAGTGTTACATACAACACATGTTTCTTATAGTGTAGAATATAATGATTGTTTAACATGGTGTATCATGATAATAAATAAATTTATGTAAATTAATATTTTAAAAAATTAAGGTTCATAAATACTCTTGTCATTACATTGTACCCAATTAAAATGAATTTCTCCCTTGAAATTCCTTATTATCATAAAAAATTGAGGATACATCTACCTGATCGTATCTTGATGTTCCCACATAGCTTTCTATAATTTTTGGTTCTCCTCAAGTATTTTACCATGTCCTTGTTCTTGTTTCAAGGTACTTTTAATATATGATCCAAAATTTTAATGGGTTATTCCTCGTAAGAATTATCTTTCTCCAATTGTGTGACCTCTGATTTTAGTACATGTAAAGGGTAAAGTATGTACTTTCTCAGGAGAGATACATGGAAAGTATCAATGATTTGAGAAATATTGGGGGTATGTTACATGTGGGAGGCCCATGTCTGATAAAATCAATAATTTCAAAAGGAGTGATATACCTAGGTCTTAGATTTCCTTTCATCCTAAACATCCTAACCTTCTTCTTGGGAGATATTCATAGAAAAAATTGTCTCTAATTTAATATTCTAGTTCATAATGATGGTTATCAGAATTAATTTTATTCTTACATTGAGATTCTTTGATAAGTTGTCGAATGGATCTAAACATTTTTTCTATTTATTCAGCTTTCTTAAGTTCCTATTTTTTTCGTTCTCCAAAATCATCCCTACATGTTGGAGATCAACACTACTTCCCATATAATGATTTATATGTAGATATCTGAATGATTTATTGAATGAAAATGTTCTAGAAAAACTAAACTAGTGTAAGGTGTTTATTATTGCCCCCATTAGAAGCCATAGAACATGATCTCAAGATATCTTCTTGGGTTTGAATTGTTCATTTAAACTGACCATTTTTCAATGGTTGATTATATGTGTTGAAAATAAAATTATTATTATGTTTTTTCTTATGACTTAACCAAAATAATGTGAAAAAAATGGTCTACATAAGATATGAGATAATGTGGTATAGCATTAAACCATACCACTCCATTAATCAATTTATTGGAAAGATTATATAGAGTGATTTTTTCTTCAATAGAGGAAAATTTTTCTAACATAGAAAGGTGATCGATAAAAACCCATATATTATAAATCCCTTAATTAGTTTTTTAGAGTCAAATGAAAAAAATCCACATTTATGTTCATTCATTTAATTTCAGTTATGGGTAATAGACGCAACATCCCCATATAATATTTTCATTCGTCCATATAATGATGGAATACCATGTACCTATATAAAGACTCTACAACATCCCTTTTCATTCTGCCCCAAAAAAGGTGTTATTTCAAGTCTCCATACATCTTCATACATCTAGGATAAAAATGGATTTCTGAACTATGAACTTCTTCTTCATGATCAGTCCCCAAATATAGTATTGAAGGAGCAAAAACGTGGTTCATATAAGTTAGCATTCCATCCTGATCATGGATAAATTAATGATAATTTCAAGCCTTCTTTTGATTCTCTAAACCTTCATTATACACCTATTTAATCTTAAATTGGATTGATGGATTACCATTTAATTGATGAATATAATATTTCCCCTTCTCTACGTATTTATAGATACATCCATTTCAGATTCTGAAATATTGTAATTTCTATTATCCACATCATGGATAAGCATGAATGATCCATTCCACTAAAATAAAAGGCCACCTTTTTTTCTTTCTCTAGATGGTAAAGTATTTATAATTCATAATATTGGATCATATGTAACCATATACTCAGGTGTATGTTAATATTAATATATGTGAATATATATTTCTAAAATTAACCATCTGTATATATAGTACACTATTCTCAATAATGAGAATTATGTATATCGTTCATTAAAAATCACTGATACTAACTCTAGGACATGAGAAGGGTAATTGTTCTCATGAATCATAATGTTTCATTAGTTATAGGATATAAACATGTTATTTTTAATGATAAATCATCCCAATTCCTTCTCTGATGCATCCCTATATATTACAAAGCAATATCACCTACATGCTATTAAATAACAAGTGTGTTAACAATCCTAATATTCAATTACTTGAAATCATCCTCATATTCATCCATCCCAAGTAACATGGAACCCTTACATGTTTACATTGTCATTGCATTATATAGTCATGGGAAATTCTCCTCAAGACATCAATATTATCCAGTTAAACCATGAAATTTATATATCTCATTCACCATGGTTGGTGTAGGATAACATTAAATAGACTCTATCATTGATGGATATACTAAAATACCCTAACCAAAGATTATATGTGTGAAAAATAAAACCTTTTATCGACAAAATCAACACATTGTAAAAAAATAATATAGTTTCTCCTTTTTGGGGGACATTAGTAAAATTATCCGTTTATCATCAACATATTTCTTTCCCTTTGAATAGATAATAATATCATCAATAAGGATTCCCACAAACTGATCAAGGTTGACTCTATAAAATATATTCATCAAATTCCAAAAGATAATATGGGAATTAGTATGAAGAGAAGGCATCATTATATACTAATAGTTACCATCCCTTATATTGAAAAATTCCCTGGGCATATCATCTATCATGACCATTAATTGATGATATCTCATATGAAGGTTAGTCATGGAAAATTATTGAGCTTTATGTAGTTTTCCAACCAATTCATCAATATGTGGGTGATGATAAATTTTCTTGATATTTATCTTGTTAAAATAATGATAATAAATATATTGTCCCATTTTTTCATCTATATTTTTAAAAAAATGGATAGGTGCTCCCCATGGTGACATAATTCCCGAAATAAATCCAATATCATTTTTTTCATGGAGTTGCTTCTCTAATTCTATAGGAAATTTACAAAAATACATCCAAAATATCGCTCACAATGGGCATATGATCGATGCTTCTATTCTCCAAAACCATATGAGACAAACAACCATTATAAATTTTAATTTAGACCCATACACTATATAAAATCTATATATAAAGTTTATACTTATCATATCATTGATATATAATCATATTTTTGTTTAAAATATCAATAAAATATTATATTCCTGGAAAATATATATGGGATATATAATGATAAATTCAATTTGTGACTGAGATGACATAAAATTCAACTAGTAGAATAATGAAAAGATATGATTGAATCACATTCCAAAAAACATAAACTAGAGAGGATTTATATACATTAGATGCAATAATCATATGATTAGTGGTTTTCTTATCTAATTCCATATCTGATCATTTGTGTAAAATCATAATATATAATGATATGTTTTAATATGAAATATTTGGTTGATCCAAAATCAAATAAAGCTATATAGGTTCTAGATTGGTTTGTATGGGTTCTTTTCCCAACATCATTATCACACAACCCATCAGAAAATATCCATTACATATGATTTTTTCTTTTCCCATGGATTAAGAGCATTATGAATCATTTCACCATCATCAATGCTTAGGTTTGGGAACATGATACCATAATGTCTATTCATCTTATAATATTATAACTGAAGTGAGGGAGGTGCATTCTGTGTAGTCATATCTCTATTCATATTGTTAGCTAACTTCATCCCATCCAATCAGAAATAAAATTCAAGTTAACTATCCTTTATTTACATAAAAAATTAATTTGACCTTGGATAAAGATTTACACCATGCATATTCACACACATATATCATAAATTAGTGTTCATATTAGTCCCTTAATTATTGTTAGATATTCCTTTTAACTCCACATTACTTTTTTTCAAAACAATGAGATTTATAAAAAACTCCAACACTATTTAATCCATGAATTCACCAATAAAAACCTATTAATATCTATTAAAGTATCTTATATCAAATATCCATATGAGACTTTACATTAAAATGTTTTTGAACCTATAAAATTTATATTCATGTGGGGTGATATTACATGAATCAAATCTCACAATTGTTGTGAAATTAACCCTGTTGTTACCAAACTAATTCATGATCTATTTTCATTCATTGATGGATCCATTTACCTATCATTGTGAGAATAATATTTTAGAGTTAATTATTTAAAATATGTTCTCTAACTAATCCAAAACTATGTATTTAATTTAATATTTCTATCCCATATTCATATTTTGAGTCCTCCAATGTTCCAGTTCTCATTCTAACTGATTAATCGGCTGAATGAAATTCTCATTTTTCAACCACTGGAAAATAGAGAATATCTTTTCAGCTATATAGATCATATGTTAGAAACATCTAGATAAAGTAACCCATATGATGAATGTGGTTGTTACCTCCTAATGGACTCAAAAAAATCTTATTCTCTCCATTTCTTATTTGGAAGTCCAGTATGATTTGTAGCACCTGAATGTTGAGTGGGAATTTCACTATGTGTTTTCTTTGAAGATACCATGGAATTTAGATGCTCAAGAGAATAATCATTGAATTCGCCATCATAATCACCATTAATGTCATTCATTCGTGTTCCATCCATTGACCTAAAACAAAACATCATGGAGTAAGAATAATTCATCATTGTGAGTAACTATATAATTCAAACAAATACTCACAAGATCTATAAATTATGATGTATTCATTAATATAAGACAACGTAGTTTTATCCTATTTTATTAATAGGGTACATATATTTAAATCCTTCATTATGGTTTATGATGAGTTTGTAAATTTCCATATAATACCCCCAAGATTTTTCAAACCATCTATGAATCGAGGACAATTCTCATGCTTCAGTTCTCAATAGAGTCTATCTCAAAATGGTGTTATCGAAGTTTGTACCACAATGTACATATAGAAATGATCCCGAAGGAATTTTAGTATCTAGAGAGATTTTTATTTCAACAAAACCACTCACTCTATTCTTTATAATAATTCATGGACATATTGTTATACATTTTCATATCCTTAGAATTATCCTTAGACATGTCCGTAGGGTTTTCACTATGGTTTTACTATCACAATTTATTAAGGTTGATTAATTATTTTCTCGGATACCAACACTAAATACCCTCTCATTCTATAAATTAAAATTATATAACATTTGTGGATTATATAATACATTATTTAATAGGTTCCACATAAATTTATTTTAGTAGTTTCATTAGAAACATGGAAATGTTGACACTGGTACATAAGTGTGCTATATTTTCTCCCAATTATTTAATCATTTCTATAAAAATTATTATACACCTCATATAAAAAACATTTTTACAACAAATATGTAAAGTATACATAAAAATGAATGATCTCGGTTTCTCAGAAAGGGTAAACAATAGAGATAAATAAGAACTAACAAGGTCATAAGGGTATCAGATCATGATAATGACATTTGAAGATCAAACCCAAAATAATAAAGATCATAAACCTAAATCATGGTATATTGATTAGATGTTCATAAGGTTAGAATTATATGAAAATCAAGAGAATAATATAAGAATCCATAAAATTATAATATGACATGGAATTGTTAGAAACTCACAAGAAGAATTTGTTTCTATATTATTCAAGGAATTTTTACCACGGAAATCTTAGTATTATGGGTACACTCCCCATATAATATTTATGTCCATGGTTCACTGCCATTATAATCTTAGTAGTCAATGCTCACTCCCAATTCCTTCATAACAGACAATGTACTTTATTGAAATGAGTTCACACCCCATTATAACCATGTATGTCGCATGAGATATGAATCTTTACCCAATTTATTGGAGGGAGATATAGGTCTCACGTAACTCCTTAGAAAATCCTATATACATGCTTCATAAGAATGTAACCAGTAATATAATATTACATTGAATGAAATCATTATTATAATCATGTAATAAAATAATTAACTATGGAAAATATATAGGTTTTATAGTCATTTCATCAATTCATAATCGATGAAAATATTCTTGATTCAAAAGCAAGAAAGTTGTGGAAGCATAGCGGGTTTCAAAGAATATAACCCTTGATATACAAATGTGGTTCATAAAAATCATATTACAAATACAAAAACCATAAAAATAAATAATATTAATGGAACAATTGGATCATTTAACTTTAATTCTTGAGTTACAACAACAAATATCATCTTAGATTGAAAATACTTTTTAATGATTCTTTTAACATCATATCTTTGGGAAAATATCCTTTTATCTTTGAAAAATTCATTTCAACAGATAAACCATTATGGAAAACAATTTCCATTGAAAATATCTTCAAAATTTTACTATAGAATCTATGAATACCATAAAAATTTATAAACATCATATTTCCTTGAAATTAAGATCAAACTTTTTTTTAGGAAAACATTTTTTTGAAACATTTTTGATTTATTTTGAAGACAATATTTTCTAATAAAATAGTTATCTGAACAAATGGAGAAATAAGATAAAATTTTATTAAAAACAGTTTTTAATTGACGTATGTTTTATAGTGGTAAAAAATGATACGAATACACTACTATATCATGAATAACAAGATGAGAAGAAAATTCATGATTGTTCTACAAAGATGGATTCTTAAATTTCATCAACAAAAGCATAATCATAAACAATCTTGATAAATGATAGGATTATTTCAATAAACTCTTACCATAGGGTAATATTTAATCATACTAACTATGTATGAAAATGAAACATAATGAAGCTTATAATGTCATTAAAATAAGTATGTTCATGATTTAACATGTTAAATAGGTGTATCTACAACATGTAAAAGAATATAGGTGCATATCCAAACATCTGTCTCAAAGAAGAAATATTGGAATATGAATACCTTACATAATTAATTTTTCTTATTAATGTAGACCCCCATTTAAGGGTTGAGGGGGAAACCAATAGGACTCCAAGGACATAATACAACAATGAAACCCCACAGACCAAATGTCCAATGAAAAAACAACGAAATTAAAGTCTATAGAGATAAACCCCTCTCCATCATAAAAAAAATTAAATTAGATTCCACCTTCTCAACACTAATTTTTTATATTTCACGTTCCTCTATGGAAGATCCTATAATTGATGGCAATCTTTATACCATCTCAAACATCCAATTCTAAAATACAACTACCTTATAGAATTTGTAAAAATTAAAATTCAAAACCCTATGAAATGTAGATCATAAAATGGATCTTTAGATACCCATATTTTTAAATATAAGGGTCATATAATATATTCATGGGAAGTATGTATACCTATAAAAATTAATGAGTGGTCAATAAAGAATAAATTTCATAGAAATAACAGTGAATTGACAAATCCCATACATTATGACTTGACTCTAATTATACTCGTTAAAACATCCTTTATACTAAATATATGATTATTATTAATATATTAATAAAAAATATTATTATATATTTTACAAAATATTATTTAACTATGTCTTTATATTTCCCATTTATTAACAATTTGATGTTAATATTATGCTTGGGGTAATTTATGGTTTTTTTATAAATCTTTTGACTTGTTATTCATCATCCTCATACATATATAATGATTTATTTATTTAAATAAACATAAAAATGATATAAATAACACATATATGAAACAAATTTTCATTTATTAAAATATATAAAATAAAAAAATATGTAACTGAATAAAGTGTTCCTCGAAACGGTAGGTCATACATATTCGTGAACTATGTTTCCATTATATTTTTATATTGAAAGAAAGAATGTAAATTATATATATATTATTATATATATTATTTTAGAATAATTATTATTTCATATATATAATATAATTTTTCTAAATCCATTCTTAATACATTCCATGTAACGTGTGGACAAATCTTATCTCTTTGAAGAGGTGGTAGTCCACAAGTCCTCATAAAAACTGATCGTATTTTCAAAAAAAATGAAAGAATAAATATATTATTTATTTAATAATTAATTAAGTAATAACACAAAAAATACCATATATATCATATAAAAACATACTATCAATCATAATTTCCTTCTATGATATGTGGTAAAGTCAAAATGAACAAAATAATTTTGAAAGGTTGTTTTTTAACATATACAAAAAGTGTTTGTTCATTACCCAATAGTTTGAATTGTGTGTATGAAATGGTCATCCCTTTAGAATAAAAATATTATCAATGTATTTCGGATACTATGTTTTTTATATAATCATTAAGTAATAATATTTTATGCAATCGAGAATGAAAATATAACAGAGGATCTTGAAGAAGGATGTTACCTCTTCTCTGTGAATCTCCACTTTGTTTAAACTAGGGTGATTTTGTGGTGGATTTATTATAATAGCGAGGTATCTAGGTCGAAGGAAGATAATTTAAAATTGATTGGATTTGAAAATAGGCTCTTGAGATGTGTTAGGAAGGGATGTGGGTGACAACCCTTTTATAATGTAGGAGGAGTAGAGCTCTTGTAAATATAAATAGGTAACCAATATTGAGAGGCATATCATACATCATAGACATAAACTAATTTATAAACATAAATCCAATAGAATTATTGTTTGATATATATATTTAAAATGGATTTTTAACATGTTCTTAGAGTTATTATCCAATTAATATTAAGGTCTATTCATTAAGTAAATTTTTTTACTTTAGTCACAGTGTTGACATTTAATTACATTGAAAAGTATTCTTTGTAATTTTTTTTGTTGACATTATGAGACATTAAACTAAAAATTTACCCCCGTATATTGGAACACTTTTCCTAAATTAAAATCACACAAGTGGATGAAATAAATTTAACATTATTTCCATTCACGAGTCCCGACATCCAGGTTTTATGAGAAAATGTTTAAACATTTGAGAGGATTTTATATGAACAAACAATCTTAAATAGGTTTCAATGGCCAAAATTGGAATAATATTTTTAAAAATTATAAAATTATTCTTTAAAACAAAAAATGAAATATTATTTCACTACATATATAAATTGGATGAAAATACCGTTGGAATTAAAATTCAGAATTATTCAATATTCATGAAAAAATGATAATTTTGTAAAAAACCCCAAGATATCACCATAATATAATTATTTAATTATTAATTAAAAATGAATATTGTTTTATTAAATTCAATTTCCATGAGTGCCTAAATTTATTTTTATTTTTGTTCATAGAAGGACATGAAAAGCAGTTCATTTGAAAAAAGTTAATTTTAAATCATATTATGACTTAACGAAAAATTATTCCTTATAATTAATATATTTTATTTTAAATAATAATATCTAAAAACAAGTTATTAATATTAATATCTCAATGTTTAATGGGTATGTTTTAAATATCTTGTTTAAATAATTATAATTATTAAATTATGTTTCATATTATCTAAGTGTTTCGTCTATCATAAGCCTAGTTGGGGTTACGTGTAGTACATGTTTTTCATGTAGTAGAGTATACATAAATTTTAAATTGGTGTATCACGTGAAAAAGTTAATAAAATGAAATTTATTTATTCATAAAATCTTTTCTTAAAAACTCGGTGAGTTACAGGATTGAACATTTATGAGGAATCCTAAGTATCCTACTTATAATAGAATTCAAAACCCATATATATTGTTTCATCCATTCCATTTAATTTCATGTGGCATATATTTATATCAAGACACTTCAACACCAAGAATTAATATTGATATTTTTCAAGGAATCTTGTGTATGCTTTATATATCAGGAAACAATGTCATCATAGTTTGACTGCTCCCTCATGTCCTACCCTGAAGTGGATTCCCCTATAGTGGGGTCATCATATCATGCCACAGATGTAACATCCAAGGTAAATAAAGAATAAAACATTTTCATATTTATTAATATTTACGAATTAAATATTAATTTTAGTTTAAAGGGGTTTCTATGTTCAATTGAGTACCTGATACGCAACAAAGAGTTTCTTTGAAATCTTACGTTGCACACTAGTAATAAATTAATATTATTTTAAATGGTAGTTAACACATAGACGTTGTATTTGAGAGAATGAATATAAATAACTAAAATATTATTATATATGTTTTTTAAATGTTTTTTCATTCATACAATAAAGGATAAAGGCTAAAAATAGAAAAAGAATTCAATTTTATGCATATATACTCTAATTTTCACTAAAGGTCCACTTATCGCCTTTTCATGGCGAACCGTCATTAAATATAGTTTTGGTCAATCTTATACATTATATTGGACCAAATAAAATTCTTATTTAGAATCGGGACATCATAATTTACTTTGTGTAAATTTTTGGTATTTTTCCGATAAAGTTCATTTTTATGAATAGTGAAAAATGTTGTATTTTAATTCAAAAACTATTTTTAATCTTATTTATTAACATGATTAGATTATCTTTTGAATTGGTTTTAATGTGAAACTAGAATATATTTTTACCATTTAATCCAATAGTGGTCGTTGAAATTAATTTAACTTTAAAATTTGACTTATACTAGTGTCAATCTTTTGATATATATTGTCTCATAATAACACGCTATTTTTCATGACAGCAGGAATTAATTATTAAATTAACTATCGTAACTTATATGTTTTGAATTTTGTAAAATTGACATCATTTTTGAATTCAGAATATCAAATATATCTTTGGGTGATGTTTTGGTATTTTTCTGAAAAACTTCAATTTTTGATGAATAGTGAAACCACTAAGTGGTACTTAAAAACCTCATTTTTTGGTTAAATGAAATTTTACCATCTTTGGGTTTTTAATTTTAATAATACGACATACATGGTTGTCATTAATATGTAAAATATTTTTCAATGGGATTAAAAGAATTTTTGGTCAATAGTAACTTTTATGTTTTTAATCGCAATTAGTGGTAATTAGTGTAATTTAAGGTAAAAATAATGTTTTAATAATATGAAAGGACCCTAACACATGTCCTACCCTTATTTTATGTGTCATTTCCAACCATCAAAATCCATGGGTCAACTTGGGGACCCCATGGAGCCACATTGGTAGGAAAATGAAATTAATAATTTTTTATTTAATGTTAAAATAAAAATGTCACAAACATGAATTGTTTTACTAAAACAATTTTTAAATGGGGTTATTGAAGTCATATTTTTGATTATAAATATTCATTAGAATGATAAAAATATTTCCTACATCATGTTATTTTTTTATTATTTTTATACATTAAATAAATTAAATTATTTATGACACCATGATGATACAGTGATTACCTCATTATTTAACGATTTAAATTAAATAAAAAGATAATGTAAAATATAAGACCTACACATGTCAAACACCTACTGGATGGGTGTATTTAGAACTCTTATAACCTTATAAATGAAATATATAATTTTGGGACCTTTAAAAACTGAAACTCGTTTTATAATAAAGTAACCTTTTATAACTTTCCAAGACTGCCTCTCCTCTCCTCTTATAAAAGGCCCCCACATCTACCACCTTACCCAAACATCTAAAGCCTTTGGCTCGCCAAAACAGGCCCATTTTGTCTCTCTACAAACCTATATTACTCCTAGAAGCCTCAAATTGGGCAGAAGACTTTCCAAGGAAGCCTTTGAGATCAAATCAAAAAGAGTTACCCGATTTAAAGGTAGTGTCTTCTCTTGTGTTCTTATGTTTTATTTTGCTTCTCCAACCCCATAAACACTTTTTATTCCTTTATTTTGTAACAAAAACATTATCTTCAATATAATATGATGTTGTTATGAGAAGTATTAGACCTACACCTACACACAACTACATTTAATGGTTAAATAACATACTGTTTCTGTGGTTGGCAATTTTCTGCCTCACGAAACGATGATTGTTCAATCTTCTTTTACCACCTTTCATAGTGGAAATTTAGATGTCACTCTATTTATATATGATATATATTATGTTTATTTTTTCCTTATTCTTCTGTATTTTTCATTTGTGACATACCTTTATGGTTTCCATTGTGGGTAACCACGATAATTTCATTTTAGGAAGTGCGGACTACCGCCCCTCAAAGTGATTTGATTCGTTATGCCATAAGTGGGATGTATAAAGTATGGAGTTAATGTTATTATATATGATGTTATACTTGAATTATAATATACCCTTATATCATTATTATTTCACTCCATTAAATACAAAATAGAAATTAAATTAACGTTCATGCGTACGTGCGGCTTACCATCTCCATGAACGGTGCATTTCATTTCTTAACTCTAAATGATAAGTACTATTATAAATACATGTATATGCCAGATATATATTATATATATGATATCCAAATCATGGATATCATTCTATATATGATGAACCATTGACCACATAAACAACATGTAATTGTAAGAAGTCCATTTTTGACTTATGAACCAGATATCGACAAAACAAACATTATTAACATAAATGTTTACATAATGTTTATAACATGGAAATAAGTTATACAAAAGGAATAGTAATCTTGAAAAAGGATCTTAAGAAATTAGAAATTAACTTTAGTGTATTATTCAGGATATTAAAGATCAATCAAGTCACATCAGACATGAGGTATGGGACTTCGTCTCAATCTCCTTTCATTAAGGAATATTGATTTCTAATAAAAGGATTTCTTTTATAAGGTGTATAAACCCCTTTGACTTTTAATTTTATTCAAAAAGAATCTTTTTTCTATGATCCATTTTACAAAACGACAAAAGTTAATGTTTATTTTAACATATGCGGTGACAACGACCTTTTCCGCCGCTGCGAGTATTATTTGGTCTTTGGCTTCCTCAAAAAGCCGTAATGTTATTAAAATGAAATAAATACCTTATACTGTTTTATGTATTTTGGTATTTAAAATGGTTTTACAATGGATTTCTTATGTGAATATATTTATGTTATATATTCTGATCAAAGTGTGGAAATGTTTTCTTTCCATTATATTTGTTTTATGTCTTATGATTTTATAATGGTACCTGGACATTTGACGGGGGGTTACATGATAAACCATATGACGGGTGGTTCCGTGAATACCAGGACGGGTGGTTATGTTATAACCTCCAATGGATTGGGTATGGAAGTCGGTTGTATGGAAATTCCATTAAATGATATTTTTAGAAGTCGACTATATGGTTATTCCATTTAAGTACATTTATGTCCCAAGTTACCATTATTTGTTATGTGCTCTTTATATGGGTTTTATGGTGATATTTTGGTTACAAAAGGGTATGTAATGATATTTTATTCAGTGAAGAGTAATTACTACTCCATAAAGGTGAAAAGAATTACATTGATAATGTATTCATGGTTTATTTGTTTTCCTTCTTTGTGTATCCCTTACAGAGCTTTTTATTATCACCCCAAGTTTTTTTTGAAATGTTTTTCACAGGACATAATGTGGAATAGGGTCAAGGATGGGATCAAGGAAATGTCATGCTTTCATAAACATGGAACTAGAAATGACTTTTTTTAGAGTTCATGTTTTGAAAAAAATGGAAACTTTATAGAAGTGAATATTGTGTAATCTTTTGAGATGTAATAGTTATGATCTAATTCTCTAAAACTCTAAACCTAAAAAGATCCTCAATGGGAATTATTAATTTATTTCAATATTAAGTAATGTTTAAGGTCGGGGCGTTATAGTTGGTATAAGAGGCCGGTTTAGAAAACTTTAGGAGTTAGAAAATTCTTAAATTATAAATTAATTTATGGTATGATTGAAAAGATATAGTATTTAAAGATTACCATGTTGCTTCGCCTAATATAATTCTGTGTTTAGAATGGTTTTCCATAGAGGAAACAAGGCGACTATGTTGGGATGACATCAGGAGGAAGAAATCCTTCCAAATCAGCATCCTGAGATGGTGGTAATTGGAACTGAACATTTTTTTGCAGTGATGACACAGTTGACTCAGGCTATAAATGGTGGTGGTATCCATGCACGAGATCAGCCAGATCAACCACAGAGGAACATGTCTGTGGTGGAACATTTCATGAGGCAACAACCCCCATCATTCAGAGGATCATCTTACCCTGTTCTAGCTGAAGGGTGGATTAAATAACTAGAGATGATTTTTGATGTCATGGGGTGTTCAGAACATCAAAAGGTTAGTCTTGATATTTACTGTTTTGAAGGTGAAGCAGATCAGTGGTGGTCGATGATGAAAAATATCAAGGATAGTGATGAGATTGATGATCATCACTGGGAATAATTAAAATGTATGTTTCTTGAGAAATATTTTCCTAAGTTAGTTTGTCTTAGGATGGAAAATCAATTCCTAGAATTGAGGCAGGAGGATGACTCAGTGGCTGGTTATGAAGAAAAGTTCACTTGAATGGGAAGTTATTCTCCAAACATCATACGAGATATTGATAGTAAAATCAACAATTTTTACTCAGGGTTAAATCCAAAGTATCGAAGGGCTTTAGCTTATCGTGAGTTCAAAAGTTATGAAAAACTTGTTCGATGGGTGGAGAAGGTGGAAATGGAGTTTGCCGATGATCAGGTGTTCTTTGACAAACAACAGAATAAGAGGTCCAGTTGGCAGGGAAAGGGGAAGAATTCATCAAAGAAACAAGGAGGAAAGAAAACAAAATATCCATCATGTGAGAAGTGTGGTAAAATGCATCCTGTAGAATGTTTATCCATGTCTGGAAAGTTTTTTCGGTGTGGTATGTTAGGTCATATTGATCACAACTGTAATGAAGATGATCATGCAGGCAATGAAAATCGAATGGTAAGATGTTTTAAGTGTAATGAAATGGGTCATTATGCAAACGAGTGACTAATGAAGAACTCAACTAGGGGAAAGCAGCCAGACTACAAGTAGAAAGGGGTGGTGAAATCCTTTTAAACTACTTCAAAAGATCTTGGTCCATCAAATGAAGTAGTATCAGGTACACTGTTTGTTTGTACAGATTATGCCAATGTGTTGTTTGATTCAGGGTCTACACATTCTTTATGTTCTGAGAAGATTTCTAGTAAATTGGGAATACCATCTCAAGATATGAATCCTGAACTTATGGTAAAAACTCTCGGAGGAAACGTTGAGACAAAAAGAAATTATAAGAACCTTCCTATCCTTGTGTGTGGAAAGAATATACCTGAAAACCTTATTTTTTTCTCTAGTAGAGTTTGATGTTATTTTGGGGATGGATTAGCTTTCTGTTTATCTTGCTACGATTGACTGCAGAGCTAAAATGGTTTCTTTTCAGAATTATATTCAGTTTGTGTACAAGAATGAACAGTTGATTTTGATAACATATCAGGAAGATGAGAAACTAGTAAAAGATGGAAATGAATGTTATCTTGCACATATTGTTGAAAATAAAGAAACTGTTCAGATTAAAGCTGTTCCAGTGGTAAATGAGTATATTGATGTTTTTTCTGATGAGTTTCCTGGTATTATTCATGATTGGAAAGTTGAATTTAATGTCCACCTAGATCCTGATTCTAATCCAATTTCAAAACCCCCTTATCAGATGGCTCAAGTTGAACTTTTAGAGTTAAAGAAGAAATTGCAGAAGTTATTAGATAAAGGATTCATTCGACCAAGAACATCACCATGGGGTGCTCCTGTCTTGTTTGTTAAAATGAAAGATGGTTCAATGATACTTTTTATTGATTATAGAGCCTTTACTAATATCACTGTTAAGAACAAGTATACATTGCCTCATATCGATGATTTGTTTGATCAACTCCAGGGAGCTCAGTATTTTTCGAAAAATGACTTGAGTTCGGGGTACCATTAGTTGAAAGTAAAAGAAGCTGATATTCCGAAGACTGCGTTTTGTACTAGATATAGCCATTATGAATTTGTAGTTATTCCTTTTTGGGTTAACCAATGCACCTGTTGTATTCAGGGACCTTATGAATAGAATTTTCCATGAGTTCTTGGATAAGTTTGTGGTTGTTTTCTTTGATGATATTTTGGTGTTTTCTAAAAGTAAAGAGGAGCATGAAATTCATTTAAGGGTTATCTTGAAAACCTTAAAAGAAAATAAACTGTATGGAAAATTCAGAAAGTGTGAGTTTTCGTTACAACAAATTTCATTCCTTGGTCACATTGTTTCAAAAAATGGCATAACTGTTGATCCTGCTAAAACAAAAGTTGTCGTAGAATGGCCAAGACCCACAAATGTAACTGAGATCCGTAGTTTTCTTGGTTTGGAAAGTTACTACCAATGGTTTTTTGAAAATTTTTAACAGTTATCTAGTCCAAGGACTATGCTAACTTGGATGGTTGTAAATTATATCTGGACAAAAAAATGTGGTGATTGTTTTCAGGAGTTGAAAAGAAGATTGGTGAATGCTCCTGTTTTGGAACTTCCTTCCTAGAATGGTGAGTTTGTTATATACAGTGATGCTTCGTTGAAGGGACAAGGTTGTGTCCTTATATAGAATGATCGGGTTATTGAATATGCTTCACGTCAGTTGAAAACTCATGAGGTAAATTACCCTACACATGACTTGGAATTAGCTGCTGTTGTTTTTGCTCTAAAAATTTGGAGGCATCATTTGTATGGAGTAAAGTGTGAAATATATACTGATCACAAAAGTTTAAAGTATATATTCACTCAGAATGAATTGAACATATGATAGAGTATATGGATAGAAATAATCGAGGATTATAATTGTACAATTCATTACCATCCAGGAAAAGAAAATAAAGTGGCTGATGTTTTGAGTCGAAAAATTAATGCTTCGTTAACCATACTACGTTTGGAATGAGATCCTTTGGTTTTTTGATTTGATGAAATTTGGAATAGAAGTTTTTGGTGTAGGATGTTCTTCTGTTTTGTTTCAGGTATCAGTGAGATCATCTCTATCAGACATAATTAAGAAAGCGTAGAAGAAAGATAGTGGGTTGTAGAAAAAGGTAGAGCTGGTTCAAAAGGGTATGTTTCTTGAATTTAATATTGATAATGATTGTGTTTTGAGGATTAGGAAGAGATTATGTGTTCCTGGTGATTCATAGTTGAAGAATGAGTTGTTATGTGCGGCTCATAGTTCCCCGTTTTCAGTTCATCCTAGCAGTACTAAGATGTACAGTGATCTGCGGGAGTATTACTGGTGGGATAGAATGAAAAGAAATATTGCTGATTTTACTGTGAAGTGTTTGACTAGTCAGCAGGTTAATGTAGAGCGGCAGTTACCAAAAGGGATTATTCAGCCATTACCAATGCCAGAGTGGAAATAAGAAAATATATCTATGGACTTTGTTGCGAGATTACCGAAGACATCTCGAGGTAATAATGCAATCTGGGTTATTGTTGATCGCTTGACTAAATCTGCGCATTTCCTTCTTATTCGAGATACTTTCTCTCTAGATAAACATTCTCGATTGTATCTTAAAGAAATAGTCAGGTTTCATTGAGTTCCCCTATCCATTGTATCAGATCGTGATCCTAGGTTTACTTCTAAATTTTGGAAAGGCCTTCAGAAGTCGTTGGGTACTCAATTAAATTTTACTACAACTTTTCATTCTCAATCAGATGGGCAGTCAGAATGAAAAATTCAGATATTGGAGGATATGCTAAGTTCTTGTTCGATGGATTATTAGGGAAGTTGGGACCAACATCTTTCTTTGGTTTAATTTTCATATAATAATAGTTTTCATTCCAGTATATAGAGGGCACCGTTTGAGGAATTATATGGGAAGCGGTGTCGAACTCTAGCTTTTAGGGATAAAGTTGGTGAAAGGAAGCTGATGGGACCAGAATTGGTAGAAGTGATGGAAAAAAGAAGTTCAGTTCATTCAAAAACTCATGAGAACAGCTCAGAGCAGACAGAAAAGTTTTGCAGACAATACGAGGAAGGATCTATCTTTTGAGGTAGGTGATCATGTTTTTCTCAATGTTTCACCGTGGAAAAGTGCGATGCGATTTGGTAAGAAAAGAAATCTGAGTCCAAGGTTCATTAGACCATAAGAAATTCGGGAGAGAGTTGGATTAGTTTCTTACCGAGAGACTTTACCTCCAAGTTTATCTCAATTACACAATTTTTTTTCATGTTTCGATATTGAGAAAGTATATTCCAGATCCATCTCATGTTTTGAGCCCAGAGGTAGTTCAGTTGGAAGAGAATCTCTCTTATGAAGAATAACAAGTCATGATTCTTGACCGAAGAGAGAAAGTGTTGCAAAATAAGGTAATTCACCAGGTAAAGGTTTTGTGGAAAAACCATATGGTTGAAGAGGAAACGTGGGAATATGAAAATGCTATGAGGGATAAATACCCCCACATATTTTGATAAGTGAATAAAATTGCAAGGACACAATTCCCAAAAGAGGGGAAGGATGTAACATACCAGGTAAATAAAGAATAAAAAGTATTCATATTTAGGAATATTTATGAATTAAATATTATTATAGTTTAAAGAGGTTTCTATTTTCGATAGTTTACACGATACGCAACAAAGAGTTTCATTGAAATCTTATGTTGCACACTAGTAATAAAATAATATTATTTTAAATGGAAGTTAACACGTATCCGTTGTATTGGAGGGAATGAATAGAAATAACTAAAATATGATTATATATGTTTGTTAATTGTTTTTACATTTATCCAATAATGGATAAAGGCTTAAAATACGAAAAGAATTCAATTTTAGGCATATATACTCTAATTTTCACTAAAGATCCACTTATCACCTTTTGATGGAAAACAGTCATTCAATATAGTTTTGGTCACTCTTATACATTGTATTGGACCAAATAAAATTCTTTTTTTGAATTGGGACATCAAAATTTACTTTGTGTAAATTTTAGGTATATTTCCGATAAAGTTCATTTTTAATGAATAGTTAAAAATGTTGTATTTTAATTCAAAACCTCTTTTTAATATAATTTATTAATATGATTAGATTATATTTTTAATTGGTTTTAAAGTTAAATTAGATTATATTTTTAACATTTAATTCAATATTGGTCGTTGGAATTAATTTTACTTTGAAATTGGACTTAAACTAGTGTCAATCTTTTGATATATATTGTTTCATAAAAACATGCTATTTGTCATGACAGCGGGAATTAATTATTAAATTAGGTAATGTAACTTATATGATTTTAATTTTCTAAAATATACATCATATTTGAATTCAGAATATCAAATATAGCTTAGCGTGAAGTTTTGGTATTTTTCTGAAAAACATCAATTTTTGATGAATAGTGAAACCACTAAGTGGTACTTAAAAACCTGATTTGTTTTGTTTAAATGAAATTTTACCACCTCTGTGTTTTGAATTTCAATAATCTGACATATGTGGTTGTCATTAAGAAGTAAAATATGGTTCAATGGGATTAAAATAATTTTTGGCGAATAGTAACTTTTACGTTTTTAATCGCGATTAGAGGTATTTAGTGTAATTTAAGGTAAAAATAATATTTTAATAACATAAAATGTCCTTGACACATGTCTTACCCTTATTGGATGTGTCATGGCCGACCAATAAAATCCATGGGTCAACTTGGGCACCCCATGGAGCCACTTTGGTAGGAAAATGTCATTAATAACTTTTTTTAATGATAAAATAAAAATGTCACAAACATGTATTTTTTTACTAAATAAATTTTTAAATGGGGTTATACAAGTCATATTTCTTACTATAAATATTCATTAGAAATATAAAAATATTTCCTACATCATGATATTTTTTTATAATTTTTAGACACTAAATAAATTAATTAATTAATGACACTATGATGATGTAGGGATTACAACATTATTTAACGATTTAAATAAAATAGAAATATAATGTAAAATCTAAGACCTACACATGTAAAAAAACAATTGGATGGGTTTATTTTGAACTTTTATCACCTTATCCTCTAAATATACAATTTTGGGACCTTTAAAAACCGAAACTCATTTTATAATAAAGTAACCTTTTATAACATTCCAAGAGTGCCCCTCCACTCCTCTTATAAAAGGCCCCCACCTCTACCACCTTACACACACCTCTCATGACTTAGGCTCGGCCAAAACCTACCCATTTTTTCTCTACACATCCCTATATTACTCTTAGAATCCTCACTTTGGGTAGAAGTCTTTCCAAGTAACCCTTTGAGCTCAAATCAAAAAGAGTTACGCGATTTAAAGGTAGTGTCTTCTCTTGTGTTCTTATGTTTTATTTTGCTTCTCCAACCCCCTAAACTCTTTTTATTACTTTATTTTGTAAAAAAACTAGTATCTTCAATATACTATGAGGTTTTTATGAGAATTATTATAGCTACAACTACACACACCTTCGTATAATGGTTAAAGAACATACTGTTTCTGTGGTTGGTGATTTTCTGCCTCACGAAACGATGATTGTTCAATCTTCTTTTATCACCTTTCATGGTGGCCATTAAGATGTCACTCTATTTATATATGATATATATTATGTTTATTTTTTACCTATGATTCTGTATTTTTCATTTGTGGCATACCTTTATGGTTTCCATTGTGGGTAAACATGATAATTTCATTTTAGGAAGTGCGGACTACCGCCCTCTCAAAGTGATTTGATTCGTTATTCCATATGTGGGACGTATAAAGGATGGTGTTAATGTTATTATATATGATGTTATACTGGAATTATAATATACCCTTATAGAATTATGATTTCACTCCATTAAATATGAAATAGAAATGAAAGTAGCGTTCATGCGTACGTACATCTTACCATCTCCATGAACGGTGCATTTCAGTTCCTACCTCTAAATGTTTTGTACTATTATAAATACATGTATATTCTGGATATATATGTTATATATGATATCCAAATAATTAATATCATTCTAGATATAATGAGCCTTTGACCACATAAACAACATGTAATTGTAAGAAGTCCATTTTTTACTTATGAACCAGATATCGACAAAATGAACATTATTAACTTAAATGTTTACATATTGTTTATAACCTGGAAATAAGTTATATAAAAGGAAAAGTAAGATTTAAAAGGGTTCTTATGCAAGTATAAATTAAATTTAGTTTAGTATTCAAGAGATTAAAGAGCAATCGAGTCACGATGGACACGAGGTAAGGGGCTTCGTCTCAATCTCCTTTAATTGAGGCATATTTTGTTCTAATACAAGGATTTATTTAATATGGTGTATAAACCCCTTTGAATTTTAATTTTATACAAAAGGAACATTTTTCTACGAAGCGTTTTACAAAACTAAAAAAAGGAATGTTTCTTTTAACGTATGCGGTGGCAACAACCTTTTCCGCCGTCGCGAGTATTATTTGGTCTTTGTCTTCCTCAACATGCCATAATGTTTTTAAAATGAAATAAATACCATATACTCTTTTATGTATTTTGGTATTGATAATTGTTTTTATAATGGATTTTTTATGTCAATATATTTATGTGATATATTGTGATCAAAGTGTGGAAATGGTTTCTTTATATTATATTTGTTTTATGTATTATGATTTTATAATGGTAATTGGACATTTGATGGGTGGTTGTGTGATAAACCATATGAAGGGTGGTGCCATGAATACCAGAACAGGTGGTTTCGTTATAACATCCAATGCATTGGGTGTGGAAGTCGGCCGTATGGCTATTCTATTAAGTGATATGTGTGGAAGTCGATCGAATGTTTATTCAATTTAAGTATGTTAATGTCCCAAGTTACCTTTATATGTTATGTGTTATTTATATGGGTTTTATGGTAATATTTTGGTTACAAAAGGGTATGTAATGATATTTTATTCAGTAAAGAGTAATTACTACTCCATAAAGGTGAAAAGTATTACTTTGATAAAGTAATCATGGTTTACTTGTTTTTCTTTCTTTGTGTATCCTTTACTGAACTTTTTATGCTCACCCTCAGTTTTTTTGAAATGTTTTTCACAAGACATAATGTGGAATAGGGTCAAGGATGGGATCAAGGAAAGGTCATGCTTTCTTAAACATGGAACTATAAATGAATTTTTTTTAGAGTTCATGTTTTGAAAAAAAGGAAACTTTGTAGAAGTGTCTACTGTGTTATCTTTTGAGATGTAATAGTTATGATCTAATTCCCTAAAAATATAATCCTGAAAAGATCCTCAATGGGAATTATTCATTTAATTCAATATTAAGTAATGTTTAATGCCGAGGCCTTATAACAGATCGGGTACAATACACTATGGTTTCCCTGTAAATGGAAAATTGATGATTATAATGCTATGATCATTGAAAATACCTAATCCTATTTGATCCATGAACATTTTTAGAAACAAGGGATAGAAAATGACTAGTTTAATTTCATATGAAATATGGAATTTTTCATTAGGGAAACCCTAATGTGTTGTTTCGTATGGAGATTGGGACTTAAAAAGGAATCCAACAGATTCTGTTTATAGAGGAAATCATCGGAAGGTTTAGTTATATTCTTAGTCTAGTTAGGGATAATGTTGGAAGATTAAACTGTATAAGATTGTGGGTCCTTTGGGTTAGAGTGTTGGAGACATTAATGGAATTACAGTGTGGAAGATTTATATTATATCACAGGCATTGGGTAGTTCTCATACATGTCAGGTTGTTGTTGGAATAAAAATTCTCATAGTTTAGTTTGTGTATGACCAAATATATCTAATGGAAAGGTTATCATGTTCCATGACATATTCCGAAGAAGTCCTGATTATCTACCTATCATGTATGGGGATGTAGAATTATATTTCTGAGGATGTCTGGACGTGTAATGCTTTCTTACAAGACATTTAGAAATACAATCACATGATTTAGTTGAATTTTACAATGGAAAACTCATGATCTTGGTTGTATGCATGGAGTATGTATTGTTACTTGGATGACATGTATGGAGGACATCAAAATACATGAGAAACATGTATAGGAGGATTTTTAGGATTTAGATGACATGTTTGGTAGAAATTACATGATCTAGACGAACTTTTAGGAGGGTGCTGCCTAAAATTGGTGACATGAATATAGGATGTCACATGACCTAGATGACAAGTCTAGAGGACATCACAAGGCCTAATAAACTTATTTAATGGAATCCAAAATACATGGGTTGCATACCATGATATTTATGTATGTCTTGAGAGGCATGTCCAATGAAAATTAGAATATTTGGTTGACATGTTTATAGGGATTCTCAGAACTTGGTTGACATGTCCAAAAACATTTCATGACATGGTTTACGTGACCTAGTGAACCTAAAAGACCGGAATGGAATGTTTGGTGGGTGTCCCAAAACTCGGTCAATATGGATTGAAGACATTAGATGAACTAGGATATTTTTCAAAAGGACATAAAAATACATGTTTGACATTTAATTGTGATTCCACATGACTTGGGTTACATATTTAGAGGACATGAAATTATTTTGTATGTCTGTAGGTCTTCACAAGACATGATTGATATGACCAAAAAAAAAATTTAATATCACACACTCATTGGGAGTCTCATTACATGGGTGAAAGGTCACGGTACAATAACGTGATCTGAGAAGGTCATGATAAGTTCATGTAGATTAATGTTTGTTATATTTCATATGTATCCTCTATTTTTCATTATTATTAAATCATTATTTCATATTTTCCATAGGTATGTTAAGAATTATATTATTTAGGTTTTCTGTGACCTAGTCGACATGTTGGGAACACCTTTATAAGAACTGGCTGGCCCACTGAATATCTTTCATGTGATATATAGAGAGACCATTTAATGTGAATATTCAATTGGCATTCTTCCAAAGATTGATCCCTAGATTTAACATGGATGAATATCCTTACCATAATTTGAATTTAATCATAATGATGTATTATCCTATACTTCCTTGTAGGACTAACTATCATTTGTGTTTTTAGTGATATTAGAGTTTTGTACGCCTCTCCACCCTAGTTATAAACCAACTTTCCAAACACATATCAAAAAAATATTGTCACGATTATGGGAAATGATTTTTATGATGAATTCATTATGATCCTACCTTGAGTCATCCAAGTCATTGCATGATAAAAATGATCTTAAAAATGTTCTTCCCCGACAAAATTTATTGGACATAGTCATTTCAAATGGATATAAAATAAACATTTTCACATGTCGTATGGTCTTTTCACCATAGATATGAAATTATAGATACCCATTATGAAATAATGAAGACCTTGGAAAGGCTATTCCACAAATGAAATTGACTTCTTCTTGGTCCCCTACATGACTCAGAGGGACTATCAGAGGTGGTTCATGATTTCATGAAGGCATGTCGAGTAGTCTTGGGGAGATTAGTATGTCTTCTTGAAGGGGATTTGAATGATCGATGGTGATTACATGGGATAGATAATACCATTATATTGATTATTAGTGAATCATCCCACCATGAGATTCATCCCCCATTTCCCATTTTATTTCGATACTTATTTAACAATATTATAGGATCACATGACATTATTAGAGCATTTTCATGTAATGCGTCTCTTTATAGATATAAGGCATTATGTGATCAATGAAATACCCCCTATATTGTGAAAAAATATTCATAGACTATCCTATAAATTTTATATGGGGTTTAAGGGAATCATATGATTAAATATAAATGTTATATGTCCTTTACATGATGTAGGTGAGATGCCAACATTCTCTCACAAGAAATTGTGGATGTGCCACTACGGGGATTCATGAGGTCCTAATAATTAGATTAAACCCTATAATAAATTTACACATCTCATTTATGAGACTTTAAATTTTTTATGAAATTTTTTTTAATGGTATTTTGTATGATTTTCCAGAATCGTTTGATAAAAACGTTTCATGATCAGATGATCATTTATGGTAGACGTTATATAAAAAAAAGTATTATCTTGACACCATCAAAACTATGTGATGGGTTTTTTAGAGGGGCTTCAAATGTGAAAATCATGAAAAACAAATGAACCATTCATATGTACTTATATGTTCATGAAATCATATGTACTTATGAAGGATATTCTATCCATGTTATTCAGCCTCCTATAATTTAGGATACTCATTTCATAGCATTATAGATATAATAATATCCATTAATTGAGTATTTCTTCAATTTTATAATTTTTAATGGTTATATGGTGGCTGGAAACAAATTCCCTACCCAAATGTGATGTTTTCATTGATATTAAATCAATTTAGGGGAATACAAATTAATTCATCATTACTTGAATCTTCCACTAATTCGTGTATTGGGTGACAATCTTTATTAAAGTTGAGTTTTGTTATTTCATGGGTTTTTCAAAAAAATCCGATGTTGAGGGCTGCCTCATTACACTAGGGACTTCATATTCTAGAAATCACAACATTTAATCCATCATGTGATTAATTCATAAGTCCACATTTCAAGATCTAACTCACAATTCTTCTTTACTGGAACCAATCATAATTGTGCTTCGTATGATTATTTCCCAAGAATGATTTCCCTAGATTTGATTATGTGTTCGTTCTGTGTGAAGAATTATTCTGAAAACATATTCAAATGGATCAAAAAACAATTCTAATGAGTTTATTGGATATTAACCTTGGATATAAACTTCTTTGTTTAGTTGGTGGTTTTGAATGATCTGATGACTCGTTCTTATGATCACTTAATCATAATTTTGTTCATGTGGCCATCTTAGGGTCATGCGATCACAAGTCATATATTGTCATGAGATACTCCATGGGTTTTTCTATTTGTGATACATGTATTGTTTATTTGGTTCTTTATGATTTTTTAGGTCATGAAATTATTAATATTTCCATGGTTCATGTGATTCACATGATGATTTTTAGTCATGGTCCTCTTTTTAAAGGATTTTCCACTCATATAACATATGATTATCATTTTCATAGAGAATGATTCTAGTTATCATTAGTCATAAAAAATGGCTAGATAGAGGTAAAAAATTCAATTAAATAAAAATTATAATCCTTAATATTAATAATATTCTCAAAATGAAGCTCTTAGAAGGTTTCTCCCAAATGAACATTAGAGATATCAATTATCACACCTCCTTCAATTGATCAAATTTGGTAAGGTGGATGAGTATTTATTCCATTTTTATATTTAATATCTACAATCTTATTAGCCACCATATTCACTTTAGTATGTTCAAAAAATGATTTCAAAAAGATATTTAATTGGTCTTAGATCATTTATAGGGGTTTTCTTATATGTTGGGGATCTATACTCATAGTCCAAGATGTTTCTATTTTAGCCACCAACCAATTTATCAATGTTATTCAAGCATACATGTCTCCCCCTTATATAATTTAAGAAGATGATTGAGATTAAAATGGGACCTAAACCCTATAGTAAATTTTACTATTTAATGGGAATAGACATACTAGGTGAAAAAAAGATCATAATTCTCTGACCAACAAAATGGAATTCGTCATATGAACAAGCATGAATTTATCAGTTCACCATTTTTAGTCATTATGATATTAATTAAGTGATGTTTAGAAATTGGTTCCCTATCTAATGTTGTAACATCTATGATATTCTGAGGTTTTATTGCTTTTAATTTTTTTCTTAAATTGTTCTGCATGTTTCACCATGTCTTTTATGTGATCAATATAGATTTTGGGCTTGCGTGAAGGATGCACGTGGTTTAGAGAAACCGTGCGACCTCCCTTGTGAAACCGGATGAAATTTTTTTTTTTGGTAGTGGTGACCGCATAATTTGTATAACCATGTGTGATAACTATGCATCTCAATTCTGTAGGAATGTGATGGATCGATATCCACCCCAATGTTTTGAAAAAATTTTGGGCTAACCATTCAAATAGTCTAGGTCATTAAAAAGGTTAAAATTAGCCCCATTCCCTATTTTAGTTTAACAGTAAATCACCTCATTTCCAGTCCATATGGATTTTAAATCATTGAATCATTTTCCAAGCCTTCTTTGAGCCTTTTAACGCCAACATTTGTCAGGTTTTAGTCTCCGTACATCGAGAAGTAATCAATTAAGAATCTTTTCTGGTGATTTATCCCTTTTCATAGGGTCTCTCATCCATCCGTGATTTTTCCAATTAATAGTGGGTTATTTGAGATATTTAGGGTCTCATATTGATATTTTTGGTAAAATTTTGAGGGTTATCATTAGATCTTTTCTTTATAGGGTCTTGTAGTTGTAAAACTGTGGGTTTCCACCAGTTTTTAGAAGCTTCCAATTTTTTGGTTGGTACATCCAGGACTCTACATAATTATCTGTGTTTTGATTGATTTCTTGATTGTCTTAATTTGCTTAACAGATTATGTGTTTAGTGATAAATTTTTTTAAAAAGGTTTTGAGATGATTATTCTATGAAAATCAGTTTTCTAAATGAATGTGGTTATATTTAATTTGTTCTTAATGGTGTTTTCAATATGTTGTATACACTATGTGAATTGCGAGAAATGAGTTTTCCAATAGATTTAAAGGAAATCATTTTTTAATGTGTACTTTCCATGATAAATGTGGTTTTTTTCATGTTGGATTATTTTATTGAACCTTAAAATGTTTTATTGAATCATGAAAGGGTTGTCATGCAGGTTATAAAATGGATTTTATGTCAGTATAAATTTGAAAGGGGATTTTCCAATATAAATGGATAGATTTTATATGTTTTCATCATTAATTCATTCAAATGGGTTTCATAAAATTTTCAATTGGTATGAAATGTATTTATCAATGGGTTTGGTGGTTTTTGAAAAGAAAAGTACTTTTTTTATTAAACGTGGTTGTTTCTAGTTTTATTTATATCGTTAATTCAATATAAAAATGTGAAAGATGTAATTTATTTTGGGATTATGATCCATGGAATGTTTATGAGTATTTTCTCATTTATTTGATATGTTGAATGAAATTTGATCACTAAATTGAATCCCTGGTATATAGTTGGGGGGAGTATAACTAGTATACTAGTTGATTCAGAAGAGGATGAGGACATATTCCTATACTAGGACAGATGATTACGATAGTAACTAAACCTATTATATTATTGGAGACCAATAGAACATGGGATATGATCTTATCATTTTTTATAGATAATAAAACTATTTGTATTTGATTATGATTAATAGAAAACTAGAATTTTCGATGGGATCCTCTCTATTAGATCATGCTTGAGAACACTATTCGTAGTTCATGTAGAGTATTTTGTTCACCATGGTATGGGGTTTATAGGGACTAACATGTTCTTGTTACCTATACTTATTTCTCATGGTGCCCTCTTATGACATAATACCCTTTTTATTTGGTGTTATCCATCATAATATACAATACACTGGTTACATTGTTATTTCAATGAATCTTATTTGTGAATAATGGATTTATTAAAAAAATTATCTTAAGAATTTTATCCTTTAAAATTTTTTCGTGGACATGCTTATATTATTCATATAGAAATCTCCATTTTGTTTTTTCTCCTAATGTTATAGCAATGAATATTTATTTTGGGTGGAATCCTACTTGGATTTGGATCACACACTACATACACCTTTGTGGGTATGTAGTCACTTCTTTATATGAACAAGGTAAAGGCATGATGTATTGTGGTGGTTATTGTGGATCATGATTATAGTGATGTAATTATTTTTTGTTCTTATGGAGGTGGATTTAGGTGATTTTCCACTTGTATCAGGGATTTTTTGGGATATTTTATTTTCATTCAATTGTATTACTTTTGTTTTTTCTAAAATTTGAAAAATATTGAATCTAATAATCGGTGTACGTCATTTGGTTGTGGTTAACAGTAATTACAATACTTAATATTTTAGGTTTTTTGAGATTTTATAATTGGTTGAAATCATTAACAAATTTTATTGATGATTTTCTAGAACTAGTTGTCATCATGTGGTGATCTGGAACGCCCTTTAGGCCATGTTATGAATCTGACTGGGTGTCGGGTTGGATGAAACCCTGACACAGTTTGTCCAAAAATTTTATTAGAGAAGGTAATTATCTTTTTGAGTCACATTATTTTGGATGATTATTGGTGGACCAGAGTTAGGATTTTTAGAGAATGGGGTTCTGGATACGAGTGAGGTTCTTGTTCAATACTCTTTGTGAAAGGGATCGAGTCAACATGCAATGATAGGGTTTTAGTTTGACATATCCTCCAGGTGAGATGTACAAGATACATACATTATATGGAAACTGTGTGGGGTATAGTTATTTGGTTAGTATTTTTATTTTGATGGATATCTTTATGTTTTTATTTATGAAAGTGTTGGTATTATTTGTTTTAGAAAATGGTTATAGTGGTTGTATTGATGGTTTTCCTTGTGGTTTTTTCTATTTGTAGAAGATGCCTCATTGGAGAATTCCTGTGAAACTATGAGAAGATTAAATAGAGTTATACATCACAAGACAATATTAGGTAAGTTGATATAGTGCTCCAGTATAGATAAGATTTGGGTAATGGTGCGGGATCCTATCCTTCTCTGGTTAGAGAAGCTGGAACAGATCCTCGAAATGATGAAGCACAATATTTTCTTCAGGAATAAGAATCTGCATATAAAGGGTATCATAGATCCCTCAGATGCTGGGGAGTGGCTCGATAATATTGAAATGAGGTTTCTTTTCCTGATAATCTTGAGGTTGTAAGAGTGATGTGTTCTTTGTTCATGTTGGATGGTCCCAGTCCAAAGTGGTGGACTCGATAGTGAATGTGGGGAAGCATGAGGATTTGTGTTGGAAATATTTTAAGGGTTTCATCAATGAGATGTATATTCATGATATATTGGCATTCACCAAGTCATGTGTGTTTTTTGAGAATAGCCAGGGAGACCGGACTGTCATGTAGTCAGCTAACAACTTCAATGATATAGTTCAGTATCCATCTCATTAAATTTCAAATTAGGACCTAAGGGCTCAAGATCATGAGATCTGGTAGCGTCCAGGAATTAAATCTCAAGAATTATAGTTCAAGATGAGTATAAACAATGAGGTGGTTGATCATTCCATGATGGAATAAGTTTATCATAGAGGCATTCATGTCTTTTCTAGTGTAGTGTCAGTATTTCAAAATATGAGTTCATATAAGAGTAATAGGATGAATGAATATTAGGTGATAAGGAAGGTGGATGTTCAGGATATCCCTTGTGACAATTTTCATATTTTTCCTTTTATTTCGGGTCAGTTGTTTTACATCAATGAAAAAAGGAATATAAAATTTCATCTTCATGTTCATCTCCACCCAAACCTCTACATCAATGTTTAACTATTAGAGAATATAAAAAATAGTTTATTGTTCCCATATTAGAGTGATATAAGATCGGTATATTTTAAGTGGATTTCAATCTGGTTTGAACTATTAGGAATGATGGTTCTTAGTTTCGGGGAAATAGAGGTAGGTTTGGATCATCTACATGTTATAGTCCGTTTAGGGTGGTGTTATATGTTAGTGGTTACTCTTATGGTTCAGCTATGAAAGGGGACATCATGTCGTGGAACAAGTGCATGTTGAATTGGATGCAGGGACTATGACTGTTTGAGGAAAAATTCATATTTAATCATCATATTTATTATTCAATTAAATATGGTTTCATTAGTTACTTTACTTTTTATATAGTATTGTAGATGTGGTAATGATTTCAAATGTGGTTATTTCATATGTAATGGGGTTGTTAACAATATTTTGTAAGAATTGAGAGAAGGTTCTTCCGTTTCTATCTTGGGAACTCACCATGTCAGGAGTCACGTTCGATTGGGATTTCCTAGTTTTGGAGGTGGACCTCTTGGACTTTATTGTCAATATGGATTGGATGGTTCATTTTCAATCGCAGATCTATTTTTCTAAGCTGTGAGTGAGTTTTTAGGATCATGATGGAAGTACCCAGGTATTTCAGTTAGAATGGGATCCTTGGTCAGGATATGCTGGACCTCTACCTCTTGAATTGGGAAACCTAATTTATTAGATCCTTTTTCCCATGATGGAGTAAATTTATGTTTCTCTAAATATAGATAACCTATTATTATAGATGAGTTCCTATATTTTCATCGGATTTATTTATTAGTTCCCTCTAGAAGGGTATGTAGAGTTACCTATTGATTTGGTATTTGAAACACAATTGATAGTAGTTCCCTCTTACCATATGTACCCTACCATGTTGAGGGAATTAATGTTATAGTTTGATGATTTGGAATCCAATGTATTTCATCACAGGATCACATCAACTTGGGCCACCACAATTCTTTTTTCAAAGAAGTCCAATGGATCTCTCTGGTGTAGTATAGATTACTAGAAGTTGAATAATGAAACGTTCAAAGAAATTAACCTTTTCTCAATATTTGTGACCTTTTTTATGAGGTTAAGGGGGGAGAAGTGGTTATTTGATATTGATTTGTATTTTTGGTATAACCATGTAAGAGTAAAAGTGGAATATGTCCTCAATAATGCCTTCTAATGTAGGTGCATGCATTTTTTACTATTTTATCATTTCATTCATATTGAAAAATGACCTAGTGGTCTTTTTGATGTCCTAAGAATGGTGTTTCATTAATATTTTGTGTACATTATCATTTTAATAATGGATGGAATCCTATATTACTCATTGTCTATGGAGGACCATTAGAATCATTTTTAGGATTTCTTTGGGTCCCATTTTGTACCATCATATCTATGAAATGTTTTTGATGTGATCCTTTGGGATAAAAATGGTGATGTTTCTTTATCATGTGATCTCGAAAAGAGGAGTTCAAGTCATCCCTATGAACATCAGTCTGATATCATGGTAAATTCTAAACAACATCTTGGAAAATAGATGATTTTTTGGCATGGAAGGGATTTATAGGTAGTTAATTTGAGATTTCTCTTAGCATTATTCATGTATTATTGCACTAACCTAGTAAGGGGTATTGTTTGAATTGATCTCAGAGTGTCATGTTCCATTTGGGGAGTTTACAAGGATGTTGAACAGAACCCATGTTTTCTCCTTTCTGGTGACTGGAAAGAGATATGTGGTTAATCGAGAATTTTTTGGTTTGAGTCATGGGTGTGTTTCGTTATAGGACTAGATTATGGTGAATTATGGTTTTCACCAACTATGAACACATGAAACGAAATACCCAACCCATGACGAGGATTTATCTGTAGTGATGCATTTATTAAGATATGTGGAGCCAATAACTGTTTGGGAAAAAATTTGTGGTTTATTCTGATCATAATATAATGCCCGGAATTTTCTCTTAGAAATATATAAATTTGATGCAACATCATTATGTTCAATATATTTATGTGTTTTATTTTAATATGGTTAATACACTATAAAAATGAAATGTGGTTGTGGATTCATTGAGATATAAACTACTAGTGAATTCTCTGAAATATTCTGGTGATGAGTAGATGTTGATTGGTCTTTTCACTTTGATGATTCTCAAGGACATGGAGCATAGTGGAGATGTTTTATTAGATAGTTCTCAATAGAAATGTTTTCTTCTAGAATTGATATGACATGGGAAGTTTATTGTTGAGATATTATGATGTTGTATGTAGTTTCTAAATTGTTGGTATGTGACATGTGAATGGTTTTGTTTCACCTAATGGATAATTTTGATTTAAAGGTCCCTTCGTTGTTCATTTATCATTAATAAAGATTGTGATAATGGATATCCACCAATCTCAGTGGTCTATTAATACCGGTTCCAAAAATTCTTTTTATGATGTTCATCAGTAGTTCTATTGTTTTGTTATGAAGAAGGATCTAGAAGACATTTTATGGTGGTGTTATACATGTCTTAGGGATAAATAAGATCACTACATTCCCTGTAACATTTTTCATCGACTGCGAATTCCTACCTACATGTGGAATGATATTTCCATGGATTTTATTTTTTTCATACATCATACACCTTGAGGGAGGAATTCCAGATGGTGGAGATTGATCATTTGAGAAAATAATCTCATTTCATTACAATCATGGATTCAGACAAGGTATAGCAGTTAGGTTGGACGTATGTTTGTGATTTTGTGAGGATTTAGGGTGGTCCATATGTAAATTTTTTATAGGGACCAATTTTTTTATTCATTGTTTTGGGAAGGCCTTTATAAGGTGATGTGGTCATGATTCAAGTTGAGTACATCATACCATCCTCAAAAGGATGGTTGGGTAGAGAATAAGTATATGATCTCATAAGACATGCTTTGATAATGTTTGGTTGATTTTAAAATATTAGTTTATATCCAATTGGGATTGAGGGAGTTGTCATATAGAAATAGTTTCGAATAATAGATTCAAATGGCTCTCTTAATGATGCATTATGGTCGGCTCTGTTGACCGCCTTTTGGTTGGGATGAGGTTGTCGAGACAATATTTTTAGGACTGATCCTTGTGAAAAAAAATTTGATAAAGACAATTTGATAAGGTAGCACTGGATGACATCTCTGAGTGTAATTCCTCGGACAATGAATCCCAGAGTCAGTTCATTATTTTAATACATTGGAATGATTACAAGGAATCATGGCCCGAAAGAACAATTAGTATAGTAGTCTTGGAAAATATAGAATATACAATAACCGAAAATTATGATTTCTAGAATAAAATAAATCATTGAAAATCTTTTGAATATTCCATTATTCCCCTTGATTGTCCCAGATTATCAATCATAATACACTTCTAGGGACCTTGGGAAAATAAAACATAAGAAAGGTGTGATCTCAGATGCTCAATAAGGGTAAATAATTCAGCCAAAGCTATGAACATTTAAAGAATGTTTTATAATAAAAATTAATTACTTTTGAACATAAAAATGGACATAATATTGAAAAAATTAAAACATTACCATATAAACATGAACATAGATATTCTACTAGTATAATAATCACATGTAATAACTAATTTCATATTGAGAGAATTCATAATTCCTGCCATATTTATGAATACGACATGGCCTTGTTCCAATACCATTTAAAATTTTCTATCGAGGCCTTGTTCAGTGACACTGTGTTGTCCCATGAGACCTATCGATGCATCAAGCAGTTATATAGGGCCTCACCCTCCACTTATGATGTCCAATGCAATCTTCATATGAAAAGGGTGAAACATAACATAATAATTCATATTATAACTAGAATACAAAACGTCAATACTTTAACTATAAACTATGAATGGTATAAAAATTTCACATCCATAGTGAAATATATAATAAATCATTAAACCCAATATTTATGATTGTATTATAATAATTCATCCTCAATAAAGAATAATATCTACTAAATGATGTTTACATAGTTTCATATATTAGTAAAACAGTTTCGGATAAAAAGCCATTTCTTCATTAATTAATTTAAACGTCACATAATTTATATATGAAATCATTGAAAAGAGGTTTTAGAATCAATATGTCCCATACCACTTTGAATGTTTTTTATGAAATTAACATTTTAAAAAAATCATGTCCATATAAATAAGTATTTAAAATCATTTTGAAAACATAGAAATTAATTAAATAGATTTAGAAAAATAAATATTTGTAACATTTAGAATGATGATCTAGTTAAATATTACATTCCATAAAACAATAAAATATTCCTTTTGAATTAATTTTTATGAAACATCAACATGGAAGATAAATAAGTCCTAGTAATCTCCTACTCAAAATCAATATTGGATAATAATGAGATTTAATAATAAACCCTAACCTTATGGGTGATACTCTTCATATGTGTCTGAAACTGATGTATAATGTGCATAAACATATCATTAACTTACATAAGAATAATAATGATATCTAAAACATGATATATGTTTCATTTATACTTTATATTAGCTATTTATTAACAATTCCATGTTTATGTAACATTTATGGTAATAATTGTTGTGTTTATTGCATGTGATTAGACTTGTAATACATGATCATATAACATAGATTATGATTTACTTACTTTCGGAATGTATAATATGATTTTTATATCATATATATATAATAAACATATATATGAAATGGAATTCACCATTCATGGAGTCGGTAGGCTATACATATGCATGAATGTTGTTTCTATTTCCCTTCCATATAAGAGAAAATGAATGACATATATATATCATCCTAGTTGAATTATTATATCATATATTTTGTATAAATTAAAAATATTTATTAATATAATCATTCTTGGATGGTAAACATGGAAAATGAGTCTCATCGTGTTCGGGAGATGGAAAGTTGTACGTACGCACAAGCAAAAGATCATTTCTTTAATGGTTAAATGCTACTTAATTGGATGGAATATTAATTTTAAAGAAACAATATGATTTTATATTTATTATTTAAATCCATTTTACTCATAATTATACCCACATAAATTAAGTGTACATTGAAAAAAATTTACACCATGGCATGTAGATAGTAAGTTGTATGTGCACAGACATACTGGAATTGTTTTTAATATGATGTGTAAAAAAAGAAATTTGGTTGTCCCATAATCATAAAAAATATTATAATATTATAAGCTAGAGATATTATTTTATTATGGTAACAAAATAGTAATAAGAAGTAAAATAAAAAATGAACATTGAATGATGGGATAAAAAGATTACCTCTTCTTTGTGTGTCTCCTTTTGATTTGAACAAAATGACACCATATGTTGGATTGATGCAAAATTTTACACTCTAAGATAAATTTATTGATGTTGGGTGGATATTTGAGATGGTTTTGGCCAGAAAAAAGGGCTTCTGAGGTTTGAATTAAATAGAAAGGTATGTTCCATTTTATAAGGGAGGCGAGGGACACTTTTGGAAAATCTGGAAATATTAATTTATTATAAAATAACTATCTTAGTAAAAAGTCTAGAAATTGATTTATTTAGAGGATAATATGATTATTGTTCTAAATCCAATCAACCAACAGTTTTTAGACATCATTAGGTCATACGTTAACCTTATCCTTTAGATTTATGCCATATTAAATTAATGTAACTCTTACCATGTCCTCTGGTATTTTTATACTACTTAGTTAATATCATTGCTATAAAATTACAAGGGAACCTAAAATGGATAATTCATGAATTTCATAACAATATCAAAGTTATTTTTCAGACCTATATATTTTTAGTATTTTTATTTCATTTAATAAAATAGTAATTTTTTTAAAACTCATTTATGTCAATTTGACCATTATTTAGTTATAGATTTTCTAATGTTATAACAACATGATTCATTCAAAAAAAAGGCATTATATCATACCTTATATTTCAATTTAATCCATAATATTAGTGGATGACATAAAAACCTTCATATTATATTTTTATTATCATTTATAAAATAATTTATTTGAATCCTTTATTAGCAATCATTGCATCATCATTCTGTCCTTGTTAAATTTGTTTATATAATGTATAAAAATTATAAATAGCATTCCATGATGTAGTATATATTTTTATATTTCTAATTAATATTTATAGTCTAATTGATAGATTACAAAATCCCATATAGAATGTTTTTCAGGGAAATATCCATGTTTAGGTTATATTTTTATATACATTAAATTAAATCGTATAAAATATCATTTTCAACCCCATGCGGCTCCAGGGGGTCCCCAAATCGACCCATGTAATCCCTTGGTCAGAAATACCTTATCCAATATAATTAGGACATGTGTTAGGGTTTTTTTAATATTATTATAATATTAATTTTTCTTTTATTTTTCAGATTTACCCTTTAACCATGTTAAATAAAATAATTACACAAGATACAATTCCATGTTTCAACAAAATAAAAGGTAGATATTTAAAAAAATTGACCTTATGATTTAAAATATGGAATATATTGTCAAATGTTAAAAAAATCATCGATGAAATTAATTTAAAATTAATTTCCACTACCAAAACCAAAACTTGGGGTTTTTAGAAGTAAAACCTATCAAAATAATGACATGTGATTATATCAAATTAAAATTTAAAAATACTTATAATGAAATAAATTATTTTAAATGATAAAAATATAATATAATTACCCATTGAAACCAATCCGATGTATAATTTAACACTATAAATTATTTTGATTAAAAAAGTAGTTTTCAATTAAAATTATGTATATTTTACAATTCATCAAAATATGAATGTTTTCTTAAAAGTTAAAAAATATATCCAATAAATTTTTTTGTCCCTATTATAAAGAATAATTTAATTTCTTGAAATAGAAAATAGTAATGTTTCAAATATAGGATTTAAAAAGGGATCACCATTAATATGTGTAAAATAGCTTTCTTGAAAATAAATACTTTTTTATTAGGGAAATATAATTTGTCATCATATTATGTCTAAGAAACAAAAAAAGAAATTTAAAATTATAAGTGTTATATAAAATTAAAATTTTGGTTAATATTAGTCATAAAAATTTATTAAATGGATCATTTGATAGGTTATCATGCGCTTGAACTCAATGTTGCATTTATGACACACAATTGAAATATTTAAATAGGAATTTTACTGTGGAATCTTGTTTTGTTACACTAAGAAACCATTAATGTTATACCAATAAAAGTCACAGTGATTTGTAGTTTTCTATGGGTGATAGAGTGTTCCTAAAATTTGCACCACTCTTAGGTCATAGACATTTGGGTAAACACTTGATGATAACATTGAGGTCTGTAAGACCATTTGAGATTGTATAGAGAGTTGGTAAGGTGTAATAGAGGTTATATTTGAGCTCTCAATTTATTATAATTCAAAATTTATTCTATGTATCCTAGTTGAAAAAGTATAATTTTGATCCATATCATGTGCTTATTTTGGAGGATATGGAATTGGATCTTGATTTTTCAGTGCATGTGTGGTCAAAATTATGTTTTGGAATGGTTTTAAGATAAAAATTTGATTAAAATTGGTTTTATAGAGTGATTTTGTTATATTTTATGTGTTATTCATTTTGGTGTTTCTTGAAAATGTTGAAGGAGATATGAGAAATTTGATAATTTTGTTTTCTAAGAGATTTAAATGTGTTATTACATTGAATGATATTTTCCTTTTAGAAATGGGTATTGTTTCTTGTTTCTCTCTTTGTTTCCCACATTAAAAGTGTCATTGAATTGTGAAGGTTGTGAAAATAATGTTATAAAAAAATTTAATGTGAGTAAGAATTTGAAATGGTATTTTACCAATGAATGGTTAGATTTCATAGGTGTTTTTCTTATTATGTTTAAAAATGGGGTTCATAAATTTATCATTTTTCTATAAATGTATTCAAAAAAGGATTTGGTCCATCTGTGAAATAAAAAATTATTTTGTTTATGGAAAAGGTATTTAATTTATTGTTTTTTGTCATTGGATCCTTGTCAAAATTTCAATGTGGTGATTTATTTGTGTTATAATGATTATTGTCATGTTTACGTGAATGTTATCATTAAATGTGATACGTGGAATAAAATTTGAGAATAACTGGAATACTGCGTATCTAGGAGGGTATACGAGAAATATAATGCTTTTTAATTCATAATAGGATGATACCAAGATTGTTCTAGCAGGCTTTATGATTACACCACTAACTAAACTGGTGATATTATCTAAGACCACTAGAACTAGGGATGGGGTCCTCTATAGTAGATCAAGAATGATATTTTTGTTTGTGTTTTCATATTATTTGAGGACCACTAAGATTTTTGATTGGATCTTCTATTGTGGCTTGAGAATTAGAAAATAGTAGGTATATTAGAGAGTGGTTTTTGATCACCAGGGTATGAGGATTCAAGGGTCCCACTTGTGAAAGTTACCTATAAGAATTTCCCATGGTTCTATCTTTTAAAATGATACTCTGTTAATGTGGTGCTAATTTTTTGAACATGGTAAATATTGTGAAAATATTTTTTTGAATATTAGTTATGAAAAAAAATTTATAATTGTTTCTTGAGCATGTTTTCCTTAAAATATTATTTGTTTTAAATTTTTTAAGTATTATTATCTAAATGTGCATGTTTATTGTCCATTTAATGTTATGGAATAGAATCATTCCTTTTGGAGGATTCCTATAAGAATATTGACAACACCGTACATACACTATTGGGTGTATGTAGGCTTTGTTATGTATGACTCAGGTAAAGTTATGATGTATCATGGGGGTGATAGTCGATCGAGTTTCTAGTGTTCCACTTCATGATTATGTTCATGGTGGTGGTTTTAGGGTGACATCCCTCTACTTGGATGTTGTTTTTTGAAGAAGTTTTGTGGTTCCAATTCTAGTTTTATAACCTTTCTTTTGGTTAATGTTTAAATATATTTAATTTAATTTTTATTACCTTGTTTGGTTGTGCTTATGAGTTATTTTAATGGTTATTATTTTTTATTTTTTATTTTTTATAAATTGGTGAAATCATTTCAAATGTGTATTATTGATACCCAACACTAGTTTATCGACTCTGGGGATCATGAACACCCTTGAGGACATTCCATGAATTGGGATAGGTTTCAGGATGGATGGCACCCCGACTTGGTTCATGACACGAATTCCATTCATCTATCCTGGGGTGAGGTGGGGATAATCCTTTGGGTAATTTACTAGATGCCTGTAATATCTCTAAAATCGGAGATTTAGGAAGACTTTTGTCTTACTAAATATGTTTGGGTTGTCCCCACATAAACAATATCCTTGTAAAGGGACATGCTTACTAAAATAAATGAAAATTTTCGGATGAAGATGGACATATTCTCTCTCATCTCTTTTAAGAACTATATTAAAAACTTTTCATAATGTAATAAGGCTTATCCAACAAATATAATCCCTCACCAGTTCCCATCCTGATTAATTCATGATAATGTGAGCACATTTGGGTATATATATTATGGAAGAGAGTATGAAATAGGGGAATACTGGGTGAATCCTAACGTATCCACACGTCTTTGTAATGCATGATTATTATCGGTGTTTACAAACCGATATATTTTCATCACTAGGGATTATCACTTAGGTATTCTAGTGAGCAATATGGTGATGGAAGCATGATTAGAAGAAGGAAAACCTCTATTTCTAGTCATACTAACTATTTCTCACATCTACAAATAAATAGAACATATCCAACATGGAAATTTCCTTTAAAAGATTTGTATCCCCTTCCAGTTATTATTCTTCTTGACGGGGGGGGGGGGTTGAAACTACAAATATGATAACACAAATTGAATCAGTAATGTGTGAAACATTCCTAGGATTTTGAATTTTTAAGGGGATGAGAAAATGCTACACAAAACCAATGGGGGAATTAATATGTCGAGATTGCCAAATCAATCCAACATTATGCCTTATTTTTCACCAATAAGTCCAATTTTTTATAATAGATTTGGCATTATTGTTGAGCAGTCTTACAAAATATGTCTTTTGGATGGGGTTCTCATGGCCTATATGAAAACGATTATTATTTTCAATACATACACTGCATATTGGTTCTATCTTCAATTCAGTTTCATTGAAATAGTTTATCCTATTTTTTAGATAGCATGGGTGGATAATGACATCCAGATAATATTTGACTATAATTACTAATATGGGAATGTTAATAAATAATGATTTTATTTTCCATCTACCTATTAGAAAATATATCTTCATATCTTATGATTATGCACTGGCATGGGTCCAAGCCTACTTGGGTATTGTAGATAATAGATTTTTCTAGTGGGTTGACAAGCCATGTGATTCATTGACACATATATCTATATCAACAAAGGAGTTGACTAATGAACTAGTAGAGCCCCCAAAAAATAATTACCTTCGTAATAAAAATCAACCCACTAGAATGATAGAATTTATTTTTGACATTATTTAATAAATATTATTCACATATGATGGACCAATGATAGAATAGAATATTAATCTTCCAGTCTTATGTATTCATTATCCAAAATATCCATTCCCCCTTTTGACATACCCACCCCAATAGTTACAATGTAATAAGAATGAATCATGATAATCTAGAATTATATTTATATCATGACCACTGAGGATTCCATAGAAATGTTTCACAACCTAGAGGAACATATTTATCACCTCATTCACATCAAGGAGGTAGAAGTCTTCAAACATTATCTAATATACAACATCATATGAATAATTGTTCAGAATCACCATAAAATGGATAGTAGAAAAGGGGGATTTTTATGGTTTTCATGATGAAGGATCTATATTATAATAATTTTAGGAAGTGTTATAGTCTCAACTATAAATACATAAATATTACATGACCACATAAATAAACCAATTAATGGACATCATATATTTCGTAATGATTTATATTTTTCTGTTTTCATCATAATTGGTTACTAAAAATATAGGATTTTAAGAGATTTTTTCTTTTACTAAGTATCTTTATCCATAGTAAATAACATGAGTTGTAGTGTGGATGTCACTTCTACTCCCATCTAACAATTATCTAAATACTATGGATGACTTTTTATATTCAACTGATTAAATTCTTTTATAGAATGATAAAAAATTTATTTCAGACAAAATAATTTCGGATCTTTGAAATGAAGAGATTACTCTTTTTTATTAATCTTATCAATGAATAAATATAACAATATTTGTATTTTGTTTTCCATAATTCCTTTATTCATGATGCATATGAATTTCATTCAAATAATGTATTATGAATCACCAATGATACACATCTTTTTTACAATACCATATAGACTTAAATGGATTTATTTTAATGCTTCAATTAGAAAATATTTTTCTTCAAAAATAATCTTGAATGAAAAATGGAAATAGATTCATTATTAATACACATTCCCTTATTATCTAGAAAACATATAATTTGAAAAAGAATAATTGTCTTAAAACATAATTCCTAATGGAATAATTCTCTATATTTTTCATTGTATATGTACATAGAGAATAAAGTTATATTTTTTCTATAGAAAATTAATGATAACTAAAAGATTTATATACTGTTATTTTATATTTTCCTATGATTTTTCATAAGATTAATAGAGTGGAATGATTAGTTGGAATGGACTCACCCTTTTCTCAGGTGCCCTCATGTAGATTTTTGTCTAGAATAGTTTTATTCTTTTTTGATTGTATGAGTTCTCAATATTTTTTGGAGCACAAAATGTGCATATCCAGTGATCTAAGAATTAAATTTTTCATAGGATTTCGTTTTTGTGGTTTAAATTTGGATATTTTTTCCTCATTCAGTTTAATGGTTTATGGACATAAAAACTAATCCATTATTGTGATATAGTATAGGATCCTACATCGTAGACCTTTTCATGTTGGTTATAAACCATTTTTGAAGTAATTTTTTCAATGAATTTTAATTTCATGATGTAAGGATAACTTCAGTGTGGTTTACCATTATTGGGTAAAGATGTCATTCATATAGTTTAATATCATGTGAGATGTATGTATTCTCTGTAGTTTAATTTAATGTGGTAAAGATGTATTTTTTGAATTATAACATCATATGGTAAGGATTTCAACATTTTAGTTTAACATCATGGGGTAAGGACTTCATCTTTTCATCTTAACGTCATGTGGTATAGATGTGAAAACATTTATTACGTTTAAATTATTTCCTCAATAAAATGATTTATAAATATTGAATGGGAATGGATTGTTATGGATGAACCAAAAGGCCAAACTTTTTGGAGCTCTACTATGATGTTTCGAGGTCTCAAGATTATTTTATTTTCATTCCAATAATGGGGAGATTCCTCTAGTTGGTAGCTAAGAGCAATTATACATCACTAGCATGGTCAAATAGAGGTGTCCCCACACTTTTACTTAGGCCATGAATAATGTTGGTCATGGTATTGGAGGATAATGATATATTAAAGATTCCTATCCAATCTTGATAGTTTAATTATGGGTGGTTTTATTCATAACAATGATTTTAAATCATTGAATATGAAATGGGGAAATCATATTTATGATGACACGAAATAGTCTAAGGTGTTGAGTTCATCCATAGTTTTACATTATCTCCCATGGTTTGGAGTTCCATAATTGTAATAAACAGATGCCTCTATTTGGCAGATGTGATGACCTTATTCATGATACCAAAGTGATTACATAAATGGTAATTTAGAAAGGGATCATTAATATGTTCTGAGGGCTGTGATTTATTTGTGAATCATCAATCATTCAGATTATGAGGTTGACAGTGGGGAGAACAATGTTCAATGAAGGATAATCGAATCCTAGGGAAGTTAAGGATTTATGAAAATTTAAGGCACTACATATATTTTTTCTAGTGACATGGTGTGGTGCTTTGTAAATTTATACAATTTAGTGACTCATTTATGCATTGAAAATTGGTACAATAAACTATGATGTAACAATGATGATGTTAGATCCTCTTGAATAGCCTAGTAAATGGAATTGTAAATCATGTTCTAGAAATATCACTCTTAACTGGAGTTTGGAACTAGTGGATGTAGTTCCTTCATTTATGATGGAAGGGGCCCATAATGTACCATCATTTAAGGAAAATAACTCTTGGTTTTAAAGGGATAATTTTTTGGTTATATGTGTTTATTTGGATGAACCAATCCCTGTTAAATGTTTTTATGGGGAAGATCTACAAAAAAGCTGTCCATGTTTCATTTGGTTCTAATAGAAAAATTCTGACTTGATGAACATGATGTGTCAGCTTATTATTTTATTTCAAAATGATCTTTTATGAAATATGTATGATTCTAGAATGGTTCGAGCACTCTATAAGTGATTTTAACACCCCGTGGAAATATTATTTCATTGAGGAGATATGAAAACATAATATCCAATTATATTCCGAGTCTATAGGTTCTATTAAGAATGTATCAAATCTTAAAATGTATACAATGTTGGTTGATAATCATTATTACTTGTTCATTTATCCAAAACCTTTTCCAAAAACTCAATAGATGAATAATTTAGTTATTAGAGACCTGAATTTTTCAAAGGCCACCCTTTCAGGGATTTTAGTGTGACCTTGTTTTCTAATTATTTTAATAGCATTTTTTATCCTCTTTAACTGTACCATGAATAGATAATGATTAATATCATAAAACATTGATGAATCCTTTTTTAATTTAATTTTAACATCATTCAGTAAATAATTTTTCATTATAGTTTATTATAATATGGTAAGGATGTGGCAGCTGATGTGAAATTGTCTGATATATATGTTTGGAAAAATTTCACAATTTATGGTAATTATGATTTAAGTTGAACCATTTATCCAAGAACATTATTATTGAATGGTATACATATGTTTATGTCCTTTTATTCTTTTATTTATCTTAGGCAAAAAAGTACATTCATATATATGACTCATAAAATGGTGGAGAGAGCATTTATGGGATGTACCTCCTTAAACACAGGTATATGATACTTTTGTGGTAAGGGTCTTCCTGGGATTCCCAAGGCATTTTTTATGGGTTAGAATCCTTCCATAATTAAATCCATTAAGGGGATACCTATTCCTTGAATCTATTTCTATGATAGGTAATAGGGTGAAAATATCAATGGGATTGGGATTTATAGGAAAATTCATACCCAGAATGAAAAGGGTACAAGGATGCAATTACATTATAATACATAAAATGTGGGAACTATAACATCCCATTACCAATCTATATGTTGTGTCTTAAAAATCTTTATGGTTTTACTTTTATTTTTTTTAGAATAGGTGTGAGAAAAAAATTGGAGGATACCTTTAATGATTATGTCCATATCAATTGGACTCACAACTTTAACCAGTCATTTTGGAAGGAAGCAGGAGTATTTCAGGCCATGTATCAAGGTTACATGATGTGTATGTCTTGATAATAAAATTACATGAATGGGATTCTCACTATGAATTCTAACACAATGTAGAGTTTGCATTCATGTCATAAATATTTTAAATAATAGATATTTAATCTAAGATGAAATTTATATTGATGAAATGAAACACTGTGAATTTCATGAAGTGTAAAAGAGTTAAAAGTAATTTAATTCCAAAAGAAGTGATTTTTTAGGGTTTTTATCAGGTTTTGGTTTACCTATCCCCTGCCACTTATCCTTTTCTCTCATACCAATGATCATATTCATTGATTTTAGGAGACACCATTCCTTATGGATTGATCTCTTTGCTATTTGGTAATCAATGTAGAAACGGTTCATCTCATTGAGTAATTGAACTTTTCACATATTCTTTATTATTGATCACAATAATTTAGTAGAGTGTTGTTATTATCTATGTTTTACGAAATTGGTTTTTCTTCTTCCCTTCGTCCATGTTCTATTATGGGATCTCGTTTAAGAGGATGTGCTATTATGGGTTGTGGTGTGGCATGTGGTTGTTTTTTATTTATGTGGTGTTTCCTCATCATTGGTGTATCCTTGTTTCCAAAATTGGATCAATCTAGATATGCATATGGGATTCTAGGTTTTTCATTCACATCATTAGGCTTTCAATACTACTGGATCCCATTGTTGGAATGTGATAAATGAGTTTTCAGGTCGATTGTTCCTTCAATATCATGCATTTAACAAACCACAATGTTTTCTTATAAATATATTTATAAATAAATTTTTAAGAATTTGGTACGATTTTTACTGTGCATTGGAATGTGATTTTGAATAAATGTGGGTTTTATTTCGTCTTTGAAAAATGTTTTAAAAAGTGGTATTGTCAAATAATTCAGGAGGATTCTGAGAAATGGTTAAGAAATTATGTTCAAAACAATGGTATTATTGTGAAAACGATCACATGGGATACCTAGGGTACTAGGTGACATGTTTAGTATGAGGTCATCATCGATTATGTGGGTTATATTTATGGGTGTTCCTTTTTCCCTGTAGTGTATATTATTGGTTCTAAGTATATATATGATGTCGGGGTTTCAATTTCGTTAATGTATCCCTATTCCTGTAGTGTATATAATATTATTTTGTTTCCAAATTGCACTGTTGATAGAGTTTTTGGTACGAGTTGTCTAATACCCGGCCTATTGTATTCCTTGGTATTGTGATGCTTGTGATGCTATTGTTGTATTGTATTTTTTTTTTTATTACTTCATGAGGTATATTCATGTTGATTCATATGAAAAATGAGATAAAAAAGTTTTCTATGAAATTGATATACCTATATTTTTTAGAATTACAATTGAAGAAATGATTACCATATTTTTTATAAAACATCTCTACTACTTATCATGCCATGTTCTATTTAAAACAAGCATACAAGAATTGTTATACCGAGACTTGTTTGGGGACACCTTGGTGGGATCCTACTGAGCCTTTAATCTCACACCCTGCACACCACCTTAGTTCATTCAATACAATTGTATGTATTTCAATATACTGAACGGAATGGTGTCGCAGTGAATTTTTGGGGTTTCAGGTCATTAGAGTTGGGTAGTTGCTGGTGAGATGGCGGGAGTTCATCCACTCCATCACATGGTGTAGTTGTTGGGTGTTGGTCTTTTTCAATTGGACTTATTTCTTGGAGATTTTTTCTACATTTATATTCAATTTTTTAATATACTTATTATAATTTTGGAATATTTTATTGGATTTCCTCTCTTACTTCTAGCTTCATGAATATATATTCCATGTGTTTTGTCTGGTTGGGTGAACTTTTTCCCTATTGTTTTTCATTCAATGACTGTGTGCTTTTCCCCAGCTCGTGGGGATCAAAAAATCCCTTTGGGTATGTGATGAATGGGGTATAGTGTCATGGTTGGGGAAAAAATTGGGTGATTTAATTACAATTTTGTATCATAGGAGGTCTCTCCTCAAGAGACCTCATATTTGGAACTCTTTTGGATTAGAGATAGGACTATCGATACATGAGAGGTATTTTGTAAAAGTTTAATGTCCAACACTTGTCCTGAAAATATTAATGTTTCCATGATATTTTGTGATTTGTGTCTCTAGTTTCAGATTAGTTTTAAACATCAGTTTCTACTTATGGGTTAAATAGTTTAAACTGGTGTTTGTTCTATTATCTACTTATTCTTATGTTTTGATATGAAGCAGTATGCCTCTAAGACATCTTCCATGTGTTCCCTTGAATGGTTCATGTGATTATCATCATGGGAATATACTTATAGATCTGAATATCAGTGAAACGATTATATGGGCTATTTCTGTGGTTGATCAAGATGTATCACGTGTTCCAAATGTGGTTTCATAGGTATATAAATGAGATATACGGTAATATTAGAGACCAAGAAAACTCATATGTTACACGACATCATCCTCTAATGTAACGATGAACCACAATATGTGGAGGTCTAGATGGATAAGATCAACCAAATGTTAGAAATTCTTGAGAAACCTGAAAAATCATTTTAAAATGTGTAGTGTTAAAACTATAGGGTTCTATAAATCGATGGTAAGATTCTATGGTCCAAGAAAACATACATGTTGACTTGAAATTTAATTTTCTCAAAACCATGTTATTCCAAAATATATTTTAAAATATGGTGATGATACAAAATTATCTAGAGATATTGTCTTTTTAACATAGATAGAATTTGGTGTTAGCAGACATAAAATTATTTTCTGAACATTCCAATTTTTCTCTAGATGTGTGGAAGAATGACCAGTTAAAGGCTCAGAAATAACTTAATGGTTTTCAACCACATTTCAGATCATGGTTATTTATGTTGAGGCGTTCTACCTATGGAAATACTGTAGAAAAAATCTTTGATTGATGAGATGGATATAGAAGGCATGATTGGTTTTCCTATTCCTTATCATCCATATAGAGGAATTTTAAGTTGTGTGAATGGGAAGAAGAGGATGTGGCAAGATCATCACAGAAGTGGTGGATGTGGGTCTCTATAATTATCCTCATCCCCACCGTTTGCTGCATCTAGCAGTGTTCCTCTAACATGATATAATTGTTTAAAGATCATCAATAACAAACTTTTTTTCATAAGCCCGCGAAGATGTGCAACAGTTATGGCCATGTTGGGAATATACAATTCTTATATAAGGATATGTATATACCTCATTATGGTTAGGGTTCGACAACTCCAATTTCTACTAAAGTGCATTAAGAAGAATAAACTATTATAGCTCTGTAGCCATATGCCTCAAGAGTGAATCATTTTCATGCAGTATATGATTGTTCAGAATAAGTTGATGAATTTATGGGGATAGTGAGAGGTATGACCCTTATTGCATCATCCATAGCAATTGATTTATTTAACACTGGTGTCTCACACTCATTTATATCTTCATGTTTTGATGATACTCTTAAACGTCCCATGGAACATATATGTTTTTTAATGGAGATAGTGAACCTATCCATATAATGAAAGATAAAGGATTTTTGTTTCCTTTTTTTTGTTAATGAAATCTTATACAATGTTTTTTTGTGATTTCTCATTCTAATTATGGAATAGTTAAAAATCATCACTGTTATGGATTGGCTTGTTTCTCATCATGATTAAGTTGATTATTATCATTGGTGTGTTTCATTTAATGCTTCCAATGGGATTTGTCTTGTGTTTTTGTGTGATTGGGACCCACGGTCTGGTCGTGAAAGACATTGTCACCCATATCTCTTTAGATAATTCTATACTAATTCATGTGAGATTGATGAAAATTATTTTGTTATTAATATTCCATTTTTTGGGGACATTTACGATATTTTCCAAGAATACTTCTCTAGTATTCCTAATAAGATAAATGTATATATTATGATTTACCCTATTCTAGCTGCACAACTGTAATCAATACCTTTTTATCTAATTGAACAAGGCGAGAAGAAAGAACTCTAGATTCTATTGGATGACCTGTTGGAAAATGTTTTTGTTCCTCCTATAGTTTCACCTTTGTCATCACTTATGATCTTTTCCTAGAAGGATGATGGTTCACATTGATTGTGTGTGAAATATCAGAATTTGAACCAAGTAACAGTCCATGAAAAAGTATAATTTGACACATGTGGATAATTTTTTGGATCATTTAGTGGGGGTAAAGTGGTTTTCAATGATTGATCATCAGTCGAGTTAATATCCTCTCGGATTTAAAGATTCCAATAAAAAATAATATAAATGATCAATTGTGACTATTATCTGTATTTTGTGATGTATTTTGGTATAAATATCAATCATATACTTTCTATGGATTTGATGAATCAAATATTCCGTCAATAACTTAAATGATGTCTGGCAGTGTTTGTGAATGATATCATATTTTAATCAAAATCTGGTTTTGAGCATGGGGAACATTTGAGGTTAGTTTTATAAATTTAATGATTTTATTATTAGAATGTAATGATTTGGAAATGTTGTTTCTATATTCAAGAAGTGATGTTATTATGGACAAGATTTTTGAACATGGATTATCAGTTAATCCTAAGAAGGTGAAGTATGGTTGGTCCTTGAAGGAGCCAAATAATATTTTTCTGATATGGATCTTCCATGACCGTTTTGGATATGATAAATGATATCATAAAAAAATTCTAAATTGGAATCTATTATTACTACTTTTTCTAAGAAATTCGTGAAATTTATCTGGGATGAAAAGTGTTAGTCTTCTTTTGATGATCTGGAATGAACTCAGACATCAGTTCCTATTCGAATCTTAACTTATTTAGATAAAGTGTATCTATTTTTTTATTCTTGATATAGTTTGGGATCTGTGATTATGATTGATGATGGTGTGGTAGCTATAGTCATTTAGTATCTTTTAATGGATTAGATAAATTACCGTACTCATGATTTATAAAATTCTATAGTTATACATGTGCTAATATTTTGGCAGAAATATCTTGTTGGGGAGAGGATCAATGTTTTATCTATCCATAATAGTTTGAGTTATATCTCTTCACTAAAATACTTGAATCGCAAGCATATAATATATGTATAATACCTTTAGATGTTTGAATTTGATATTGCCTACACCCAGGGGAAGGGAAATGTCATTTTTTATTATCATTGTAGGATTTTTCCATAGGCTATTCTAGAATAGAAGAATGAAATGAATATTTTTTTTTGATATTTCAGCTCAATTTACAATGGATAATACAAAGGATGTTTTAGGTATGGCCTTGACCAGTTTTAAATTATCATTATCCCTTCTAGAGTCTATTTTGATGATTCAGTAGTTGGAGGATGATTTAAGTAAAATATAATAAATCCTTTATTCTAAGGATGCCATTTTTTATAGTTCCTTTATTAAGATGGTATACTCTACTTTGGGATGTTGGTTATCAACCCAACTTCTATGAGGATTTCCATATTTACTAATTTTCATATATATTCATGAACTGTTCAACCATGAAGTATGATTATTAATTATGACAAGAGACAATTATTATGGTGGCTAGGTAGGAAGCATGAAATTTTAGATATTAATTACCGCTAATACGGCTACCAACAGATAAAGGCATTACACTTGATACCCTATAGATATCATCAGTTTATATTGATGCTAGTCTATAAATGGGATGAAAATTCCATGGAAATTTAGGGGTGGAATTCTATCTGGGTGATTATAGATAAGTTTATGATGTCTTCTCCATTCATTCTGATCAAGGATATCCCTAAGGTTGAAGATATGGTAAGTTGTATGTGCAATAGATTGAGAGGTTACATGGAATTAGATATTCAATTTCTTATGTTAGGGATCCTAGGCATAAGAAGTTGTTTTGGGGGAGTCTCAAAGAGGTGATGGGATCTCCGTTCATGTTGGGAAACACATATCGTACACAGAAAGATGGTTATATGGAGCGAGTAATTCTAATGCAAGAAGAAAATCATCATTAATTTGTCTTGTATTTCAGTGGATCTTTTGATATCCATTTGGGGATGAATGAATTTTTTTATAACTATAGTTATAATTCGACGATCAGAATTCCTCACTTTGATGCTTTTTATGGTCATCCATGAAGTTCACATATTTATTGGGATAAGGTAGGTGATGTAGCTTTGGTGGGACGTTGTTTGGTTCATGAGACGTCCACAATGATTCAAGATGTAAATCAACATATAATTTCTTACCAGAGTCAAAAGTAATCATATATAGATCGTAGAATTATTCCTCTAGTGTTTTCTATTGGTAAGAGGGTTTTATTGATTGTTTCTCCTATGTTGGGTCAAAATATTCTTAGAAAACAAAGAATTATGGGATTGAGATATATTGTACCATTTGAGGTCACTGAGTAGATCAGACATGTTTCATATTGGTTAGAATTTCTGGTTCATTTGATATGTATTCATGATGTTTTCAACAAGCCTAATTTTAGGAGGTATCATCCTGATCCCGCTCACATTCTATATTTGGAGGAAATTGAGTTAGATTCAGATTTTTTTATTCTAGAGACACAAGTTGAAATCATTTACTCTCATGTGAATGTCTTTTGTTGGAAGTAGACTTTGTTGGTTAGTGTCATATGGAAACATATATCATATTCTCATGATAATTGGGGACACAATTAGTTGATTAAGGAGAAGTGAAATCATCATTTTCTAGTGATTACATCTTCTAAATGATTTCTTGGGGACATAAAGTATTTATGGTGGTGAGTTTGAGACATCTTCTTACTGATCTGTTATGTACTTATTTTACCTCACTGTGGGTTTACTTTTATAATTTTTTGGGTATATAACGAATTTTGAGGATATTTATAATAGCGAATTAATAGATTTATTGGGATCATAGTTATAACAGGTTGTTTCTACAGGCTGTATGAGGAGTTTATGTTGTGTAAGTAGAATACCTGACATATAAGAGTTGAAGGGTACAATTCATTAAAGGGATTCATTCCATGAAATGATACACAATTTTAAGTCTAGTTTCACATCATGAATATTTTAAATATTTAAATTTTTACCTATGGAAACATATTTTTTGGGGTGCATAATCACATAAAATTTCACAATCATTAATGAAGATACATGTCAAGTAAATCACTGAGCAGATAAGTTTTAGGGTTTCGTTCATATATTGGGATCCCATTTGGCCACCTGTACTCATTTTATCATGAACCCAGGCTCATCATCAGTTAATTTAGGATACCCCATTCGGTTTAGATCAATCCATTCCGAGTTCAATATTCATTGCAGAAGTAGTGTGTCTTTTCAGGTAACTGATCTTTCTTCTTATTCCATATCATTGATTGCCGTAATGCCCTAGAGTTACATTATCAGATACTTTGATCTAAATTGGTGTTTATAATTATCTTCATCCATGATCCATTGTGTGATCTCATTCCGAAGTCCATTAATATGTCCGTTGTGGTTTAGTAATTGTTTGTTTTTGATGTATGTGGTGTTTCCTCTTCTCAATTGACCACTTATTTTAAAAATATGATCAATCATGTGATATTTTTTAGATTCTATGCCCTTCGTTGGAATTGTTGGTTTTTTTTGTGGATCCCCTTTCACTCATGTGCAAGACAAGTTTAGAGGTATGTGGTTCTATCTCTAGAATGTGTTTGATAATATTTATTGATTTGTTTTTATAGATAGGTTTTTAAATAAATTATTATTAAATTGGCATTATTTTTTTGAGTGTTGGATTGAGATTTGCAATAAATGTCGATTTTCTTGGGTTTTAGGTAAATTTCAAGAAAAGAGTTATTTTGAAATAATTATAATGGATTTTGTGAAATGGTTTTGATAAGATTTTTGAAACATTGATATGATTTTGAAAGTGAGAACATGGTTTACATTGGGTACTAGGTGGATTTATTAGATTCAGGTCATCATCCACTATTGGGTTTTACATTCCAGGTGTTACTGTTATCCTAATGTGTATATAATCGGCTCTAGGTATGTATATGATGTTGGAGTTTCACTTTTTGGGATGGCTCTCAGGTCATTGATTTTCGATATTTGGCTTTAGGACCATAGTTCACAATTCATTGTTTTTTAGGTATGAGTAGTTTTCTACCTAAACTATCATATAAAATGGTGTTGTGATTACTATGTGGATACTATTTTTTTTTTGCTTGGATAAGTACTGTTTTATCATATATATATATGGAAGTAAATTATAGTGAAATATGACAATAAAAAATGTGATTTCAAATTTTCATACCTTTTTCTGTTTAAGAACTACGAAATAGTGAAAAAAATTACATGTTTTCTATAAAAAGGGTTTACTACTTATCATGTCATGTTTTATTTGAAATGTGCGTACATGAATGTTTATAAAGAACCTATTTTGGGAACACGTGGATGGTATCCAAGTGATGCTTTTGAATCACACCATGCACACCACTTCGATGGTGCGTAGTCCTTTGTATTGCTTCCAATGTAGGGAAAACCAGTGTTCTTTAGTGATGTGGAAAGGATATTTGTCATATAAGGTATGTAGCTAGTGGTGATATGCTGGGAATTCTTCCACACCATCACATGGTTAATCTGTTGAGTTTTTTCCATTATAATTGTACTTATCTCATGGAGATTCTGGCTACTTTTCTAGTTTATATTTTTGATGAGTTGTTTTATTATTATGGAATATTATTTTAGACTTCCACCATTTCTTATTTCATTGTGAATGTATATTCACTGTGTTTCTTTCAGTTGGATGAAATTTTTTCCTTTTTATTTTCATTTGATACTCGAGTTCTTGTTTCCATTTGTTGGGGGTCGGGATTACCCTTCATTTATGTGGTGGATCGGGTTAGGTTTTAAGTGTGAGGGAAGCATAGGTCAGATCATTATAGGTATGATGTATAGATATGTAACAAGGAGGGAATCATAATTCACTTGAATAGAAGGGATATAGAATATTTAAATCAAAACAAAACAATATCAAACTAAACTAGAGGTTGCAACTAGTTGATATATGTCCACCATTGACAATGACACAATCCCATAATCTTCTATGTGTTTGTGGAAATATCTCCTTAATTTATAATGGGATTTCCAAGGATCCAATGGCCCATTTCTTTTTAATTGTCCATAGTACCAATTTTCCATGTGGAAGAGCCCTTATAAAGTAATCCCTAGGTCCAATAGTTTCAATGAAAAGGTTATCAATTTGAGGAACTAGTTCCATTGAATCATACAGTGAATATTTCAAGTTGGTTCTTGTAAAACATGTTATTCAAGAAGTGTTGAAGGACCATAAATTCAATAATGTATTTTTCAAAGTTCAACATGAAATAATTAAATAGAATATTCACAGTTACAATAACATTATAGGGGATGACTTGTTAAATTTGAACACCATTTATCACTGTGTTTAATTTAATGTGACAAGGATGTCGTCTAGTAGTAATAGGTTATGTGACTAGGAAATTGTTCCCAGTTTTTTGTGTTTTTCATTCATATAATCCAAATATTATTTTTGGTATCCCTATGCTCAAATGAGACATGATCATCACATGAATTAAGGGTTGATTGGAATGTTTACTGATCTACAAGAGCATGGATCTCAGATAGATAACTATATAGGTCCATCCAATGTGTTGTTAGGGGTTGATTTTTATCATTATGTGTCTTTCATGTAAATACATGATTGGATATATGGGAATATCAACATATGATGTGATGATGGTATTCAATCAATATGTTGTTATTGCATGATAATTCCATGTGTAGGTCTAACCCATACATAGGTAGGGGACATTTCTTAATTGTTGATGGACCTTGGATCAGTGATCTGGATGTCCCTCTTTATCTTTGGACCATAGTAAATAATGTATTAATAGTTTTGGAATGGTAAACTCTTCATATTTTTTTAAACCATATGTAGAGGGGGGGGGGGATTTCCCACATTGATTAGTGTAGAAGGAAACATAATTGGTTATCCAGGTGTCACTACGTATCATGTTATGATAAGAATCATGTTACATGTAGTTATTTTACTAGAAATTCTCCCAGAAGGTCTGACCGATACAAATAGGGGATAATTTTTCTGGTATATTATTGGAGATTTATCCCATATTGGAGATCCAAGAGTCAGAAAAGATTTTTATGATAGGAATCAATACACATGTATCCTTGGAATGGAAAACTCTCCATGCAAGTCTGACCCATACATTTTGGGGTTGGGGAGAAGTGTTCCCAATAAATTTTATCATTAGGAATAAAAATTGGAGATATGGGCATCACAATTAATCCTATGATGTTTTGAATAAAGGCACACATAGTTATTAAATGGGAATATCTCCATTCATGTATGACCAATACATATATTGAGGTAATATTCTAACTGATTTTTCTTGCATGTCCAATGATTGCAGATATGTGCATCACTATGTATCCTAGGGTGTCAAGAATAAATCCCCACATATTTTATTAAACGAGGTGTGGTGGGACATCAAAAAAAGATAGTGGACCCATGATAAAGTCATATAATAATGCCCAATTTTATGTCATGTAGTATACATCGACCATTTTTTTAACATCATGATGTAAGGATGTACAAAAATACTTTTATAATTTTGAATAAAAGACCATGAAACCCCAATAATGAAGTGATTTATCTTGATCATGTGGGGAACACATTATCAAAAATATTAATCCTATATGGACTATACATGAAATGAATAATAAGGACTGGAAAATGACTTTCTCACTACACACATGTGATTAATGGAAAGTAAATTGTAATTTTGTATCATGTTCTAGTTAGGACATGATATATGATATAATATTCTCTACGAATCTCAATGGAAAGATATTAAATCGTACAATTTTATAGGAAATACCATACAATTAAATTCCAGGTGTTATGGACATCTTCCATTAAGTTGAATGTCATCCGCTAAGGATTTCAGTTACCTTATATAAAAAATATATCTTCAAACCCAATAAATTTTGTCTAGTCATACTAAAAATATTATAGTGCTAGCTATCCTAGTTTTATATGATTATTTATAATATTTTAAGCCTAGGTATTCAATTAATAGTACATGGGGTAAGACAACATATAAATGTCGCATTCTGAATAAGTATTCTCACATTGTGATGTTTTCTATATGGGATCAATATATTGTTACATAACAAAAAATTTAAGATCTGGACATTAACATGTATCATGTGATGGATGGGATTAATCCACATTTTGTTCTTGAGTTGAGATATTCTCTACTTGGATCATAGAAACACACAATTACAAGGGCACTTCATTTCTGTTTTTTAATGATCTAGCTCATATCTAGTGTGTCATTTATGATATAACTTTCTTCCATTTGGTTTGAAATCATTTAGAAAGGATAAATAATATCTTGTAATTATATTTAACATTTCTAGTAATTCTCATGATTTTTTTCATCATACGACTAGGACAACATCCTTATTGTTTCATTTCAATCATTAATGTTATAAGATGACATACAGTTTAAATTCATTCTCCTATTACTTATTTAAAGTAGATTTGTGTCATATAGTAGGGACATATAATTTATTTTAACATCATCAAATTAGGACATATTTACTTCTGCTTTAACATCATGTTGTCAGGATATATTATGTAGTTTATCATCAAAACACTAGGAAGACATATTCCTGAAAGAAAATATGAAATGTATTTATTATGAAACCTCTTATTTTTTCGGGGCTTGATGTGATACACATACATTGTGGAATGTGATTAAGATCCATTGTAATAGAAATTATATATTATATAATTTCTATACCCAATGTGTTCTAGCTTTAGAGGCTTCATTCATGGTATAATTTGATTTATAAGAGAAAATAACAGTTCTCCTTGAAGGGATGAATGGTGGTGAAGCAATTTATTTATGGATCTTCAAATACAATTTTGATTGAAATAATAGTAGTGTAGAATACACAACATTTACTCATCCTGATATTCTATTTTCTCTTCTATCTATTCACACTTATCATCGTATGATAATTCTCAACAACAAGAAATTTTATGTGATGAAAATGGAAATTCAATAGGAAACACGACCTTTGTTATTTAAATTAATGAATACATAGTTTATTTTATAGTATAAAGCATAGTTGTATGGTTGGCCCATATAGCATTTAGGATATTTATAGACAATTAAATATGTCCCTTACTCCATATCAGGTAGAGTATATACAATAGAGTTTAATTATAGTTAACTATTTGTAAATTTTCTACTACATGATAGTGGGATGAATTTTTCGAACTAATGTTATTCTCTATGTACAATTCCATTAACTGAATAAATAATATTTTGTGTCATTGTTTGTCAATATCACATGAAAGAATCTAAATATGGTGATGATATTAGTCATCATGTAGTTAATGATATTCCTCTTTCTTACTTCCACAAGAGGGTTTTCCTTAGATTATTTGGAAATGATGCCAGTACTAGTAAAGATTTAGCTAAAATTAATAGTTGTGGACATGGGATATTTCCCCGTAACATCATTCCCCCTTATAGAAAAAATGAAATAATATTTAGAATTCTGAAAAAAAATGTTGGCTGACAGGTAAAATTATCAAAAATCCATCATAAATGAAATTCCTATTCATTTATACAAATTATTTTATCATTTTTTATAGTATTAGACTAGAAAAAAAATCTGTGGGAGGGCTTATTCCTATAATGATGATAACCACAAAATCATAACTGGAATTCCTCAATTTTAGAGGGAATATCAATTTTTTCTATGAATATGAGCAGGATCTGATTAATGATACATTTTTAGAGTTCATTTTTCTCATTTGGACCATCCCGAAGGGTAAACTTCACTACTCGAAGTTGAGTATGCTCACTTATATCTTGATACATCCATAGTGACCCATTTTATAGAAAATTATTTTTGGGATCTATCAATACTAGGGTAGATATTGGTCCATCCCCCACTAGGGTGGTGTTGATCTAATAGATTTATTCAATGTCACAGACATTTATAAATGATACCACCCTTCGATGTGTAATGAGGAAGACCACCTCAACTTTAATAGGGTAATCTAGTACTATAGGTGGATTCGATTTTGATTCGGAATGATCATCTGGTGATTGATAAATGTTTTCAAATATTGGTTCAATTGAGAACCGTTACATCCGTCATTTCACATAGTGGATTACAAAGGATAATTATTCCCTTTAGATGGAATATTTGGTATTTTTTATTTATGATTATCATGGAATCCCCTTTGATATTCATGTGGTATATCTCTATATATTGTGATAGTTACAGTGTTGTAATTTCGGCTTGGTATTCATTCTCATTATTAGTGTACCATCCAGATAATGAGGTGTAAGTCAAAATTTCATTATATGAAGAAAAAAAAAGAAACTCCCTACAACAACACATATGAACAACGGTTTTCTAAGCCAATTTCAAATAATAAAATAGGAGGCACCAAAAAATATGCCCCTCATATGTTAGGAGTTTAACTGGCCTATAAAAACTCTTCATCTGTGTGACCTATGTCCAGTGGTGTAATTTCATATGTGGTATTCTCTACAACCAATTAATCATGTACAATCCCGTCCACTTCATTTTGTGTCATGAACTGGATGTCATATTTTTTAGAATGACTACCCAATGGATCAAATTACTAGTTATCATATGATGAACAATTATACACTTGATAGGGTTAATATAAAATACCAAATGGGATTTGTGGTGACGAAAGTACCATGTCAAAATTTTCACTACAAACATGAGTGACATGAAATTTTTCTCAACATCATATTACTAGATATTAATAAAGATTATTATTTAACTAACATTATAGAGACTGTTATCATTCCCAATATCAATTTGGTGTTCAAGGATAGGACCATGTTATCCTTCATTGGTGGAAACATATAAGATGTATATATTTTCATCCACTAGTAAAATCAATACCGGTGGATTTTTCCAAGAAATCGTAAGGACCTCAAACAATTCTATGTAGATCTCATCCCATTTTTATGTGACTCCCCTCTTCATCATGCCGCTAAAGGGGATTTATTTTCTAGAAATACTATCAATGAAATGATAAATGGATGCATGGTTCCCTTGGATCTCGGATATCTATTTGATATTTTGTGGGGGTGACATCGGTAGGATTTCAATACTCTTATCTATCTCAACCTCATTTCCGTTGTGTCATTCCACAAAGGCATGAAATTTTTCAAACATTACCTTGAAGGAGAGGATCAATGAATTCATCTACAAACTATGTTGTAGAAACGTGTTGAATACTGGATGAAGATTTTTTAGGTGATTACATTTCTCTAAATAAGTGACCACTATGTCATTAACATGATGTTTTCCTATTTGTATAAATAAGGGATTAAATATATTATGCACAAAATTTTGATAAGTAGAACAATAAATCATTAATAAAAAGGAAATGCATGATAGAAAAATATCACATGGGTTCATCTAAATGTATATTCTTCTTCATCATCAATGTTATTCATAATTTTATAGTACCCTGAATACCCATCCATATTTTAAAAGACAAGGAAGCCATTATTTGCATTAAATTAGAGATTTGGGATTAGAAATGGGATTTCATCATTTGGGAAGAGTCATTAATTTTATATAAAATTTAGTCATACCAAAATAAGACCGTTTTTTCATGGATGTTATTTGTGATCCATATTGGATATTTAGCTTCCAACCAATGTATACATTCATCATTTTTTAAAATTATTGTTATATATTTGTATCATAAGGGGTGTGAATCCTCTTGGAATCCAACAATTGACCTTGAGTTTCATTAGGTATGACTATATTGTGTATGTGAAAAATGGGGTTCAACCAAGTCATTTCTGGGTAATTCCATGTGAATATATATTGATGTTGTTTTTTAAATTTAATGTACATATATCACTCGTTGAGGGGAATGGAAAAACTAATAAACATTTACTGTAGGTATTCATTTATTCCTTTATTTTCCTACATGAATTCAATGATTGTAGTGGGGATGTCTTCCTCATTGTTGGGAGGGCCATTTGTTAGGATGTCCATTTCTTATTCCATCTATGATTCTAAATATTTATTTTCAGATTAGTTATTTATTCAATGTGAATCTGTATCATTTTAATGGTGAGGGACGCCATTGGAAGATACAATTTAATCCCAATCATCTGGAGACATTGAAGTGTGATTCCTAAGATGATTATTACATTTTACACTGTCTAATGAATTGGAAAATAATAGACATCAATGATTATTTCTAATTCCTCAATCTGGTTTGTGGGATGCACATAATTTATATCTCACATACTAAAGTGATTCTATGTTGCAGTCAGAAATCCATTAGGGGTGGAAAGAGGTTTATTTTCATCCAACATTGATTTTTTCCCTCAATTTTATGGAAACCATCCTTAGAATATTTGGTTTAAAAAGACACCGTTGGGGTAAAATCAATATTTAATTTTATGACCATGACATTGATTGGGATTTAAAAACTATGGTTTAATTTGAAAAAAACCACTATATTGTTTTTAATCTAGGGTCTTCATAGTAGAACATGATATGATGTGTCTTTGTGGATAACTATTTTATCAATATTATATGTGAGATCCCCAAATTGAGCATTGATAATGATCTTTGTGAGAGGTCTTTGATTGCAATGATAATACCCTTGAATGGATAGCTTTTATGAGATAAATATCTATATCTCTATCTTAAAGGTAAACATGTCCAAACTATAATAAGGTTGTTATAAGAACACTTTTCAACTAGACACCTTCATATGTAGAAATTTTTTATTCTTTCAGAATCATATATGGGCCTGATATTTCCCTAAATCATATCATCAAAATCATGTTCTATGAATGAGATGGAGGCATGTAATTGTGCTATCATAGCCACCACTCGATAAACCTCATATATATCATCTTTTGTCCATATTTCATGTTGACATTGTATGGATCCAATGAATTACACTTTTTGTTTTTATAGAATATAGAGAGAATCCTTCATTGACTGTTCTATTAGAACAACCACTAAATATTTAAGAATATAGAAATTTTTTTCCAGAATATGAAACTTCTGAATTTGGGATTTCTCATTATTATAATGATTAGGAGCTGGGAATGTTTTGGTGGATAGGCCTAGTACTTTTACACAAATTGAGGTTGTATCACCTTCTGGTGGTGTAGGCTTCACCATCATTCCATATTGTTTATGGTTGTGATAAAATCAGTCCCCATACAATAATTTTTTTAAGAATACTAGATCGAGTGATCACTTGAGTTCTATAGGACTCCTCTATGTTTTTTTGGGATTTCTATATTTCTCACTGATGGGTCTCAATATATATATATATATATATCATTTTTGAGTATATATTATATAAATTGAGTCTGACTACAGCCATGTTTTCTACTATATCCTCTAATCTTATGCCATTGTCCTCTGGTTGTTGGGGAGGTATGGGAAAATCATACACAGAGGCATATTTATCATTTTAGAAGTGGTATTATAGGTGTATTACATTAAAAAACAAATATGATATATTCATTTGATAAGGGTCTCATTTCTTTTGGGTAGTCCACATTCTATGGATATTGATGGAATGAATATCGTAGGAGATAGATCTTTCATAGTTGATGAATGTGAATCATTCCCTTCAATATCTACCAATGTATGATAATTACATCCACCAATAGGAGTAATATTCAATGTCACCTCTATAGGATTTTGGATCATTATGGATTTTTTTATCTATGATCTTTTAGTTTCATGGCCTCAACCAATAGTCTTCTAGTAATATAGTTATCAAACATACATCCAAACCTAGTCGAAACATAATTTCATTCACCATCTTCTTTGAGTTTAGTGACTGCTACACAAGTCACCTATACATAAGAATTTTCCAACATCAATTTTCCATAATTATAAATTAATTTTAGGGTGTCTTCGATTATATAGAAATACTAGATTGTATCACCCATCCTCTTATTTAATAGCATGTAGTTAGGATGATTTGTGAGGTTGACCTCACTATATATCTTGTGTAGAAACATCTTTAGTAGGTTATTTTCCATGGATGTATGAAAATAAAATCTGACCTTCTCATTTCCGAAGGATTATTATTTATTCATCTATTCGTAAAATAATGAATATCCCATATATGATACACTTATATATATGGAATATATTACTGTTGTTGGAACTCTAAAAGGGGATATATATTATTTAAGGCCTATATAAGTTCTTGAATAAGACTACTACAATATTGAGGGTAATAATAAAAGTCTATTCATTTCTAGAACATTTTTTTATATTAATTGTATGTGTTGAGATTAAGAATGGGTCAAATAAATTTAATACTACTTGTGTTGTGAATATTTTTTCAAAATAAAAAAATCGTTTTTGATACTAGATCACAATCAGAGGTATATACTGCTCATCCAAAATATTTTTCTGAATAGTGTTCTAGTAACTTCTCCTTCAAGAGTTGATTTATCATTGAATAGTTTGAACCATTCTATTTTAATATCATTTAATAAATGCTATAATATTAACATTCTATGTAGTTTGTGGGGTCCACATTCATCATTTTATTCAGTTTTAGTATTAAATGGATAATGGAAATGATGGAGATTATATTATCATTTGGGGAATATATCCTCATGTATTATTTGTGTATCAAAATATGGATTTCCCTATCAAAGTATATATAGAGATTCCCATATTTTTCATCTCTTACCGATGAAGAGGGCCCATCATTAGGTTGCATCCAGAATAGAAGTGCATGATATTCTATTATGGAACTCCCATTTAATCCAATATCAAGAATAATGGATTTATAAAATTGGGTGTGGGTAAATGGATTCCTGTTGGGATGTATTGGTGTACATCACCCTTCGATGGATTCAATTCAAGTAGCCATATATTCAATGTCACTATGTAGTTATAGGGGTATTATTGTCTATGATGCATCCATTTTGTAGGGAGCAGGAATAGATTGATGATGCAAACCTATTATTATCTCCATTGGAATATTAATTTATACTAAGACAAAATGATCCCCCTAGAAGGTGAGAGTTTTTCTCTATAATTATGGGAAGTCACAATCAACATCAAATCCCTCATTTATATTGATTAGCTACATTGATCCCAAGCCATCCTAGTTCATGGATGCCTCAATTGCAAGAGGATAGACTCTTTCCTGGTATTTTTATGGAGGGATATTTAACTCTAGCTAAATAATATAACTAATGGGAATTTTTTAATAGAATATCTTCTCATTACATGGTCTCACGATTTGTATCTCGTTATTAAAATGTTCCATCCATTCCTCTCTGGATGTAATTTTATCTCTTATGATTTGAGAGTTTAATGAAACCACACCCTTACCGATATCCTTGGTGTTCTTCCTCCATATTGGTGGAATCTAATTATTCATATGTATCAGTTTTTGGTTCCTCATCTAATTATCTGTGCATGTAGCCATAATTGGTCCATTTATATCACACATATTTTGAGGTATATTTTTCAATAGTTTTTCCTTCATTATTTTTTTATTAATCATTATCATATAATAGGTTAATGGATTTTACATTAGTTAATGTGTATCATGCAATTTTAGTCATCCCATTACTCTAAATGTAGTAGGTTACATCTTCACTTCTTTCATTAGAGTCGTTTTTCTGGACTATGACCTTATTGGACCATTTGTATTACGACCCATTTAGGGGTTTATTACATTCTCTATATGTTCCTCTTGTATAGGTCTATAACTAGTGAACTTAATGGAGTTTCTGATCATATTTTTGAAATGATCCCCAAAATAGAAAAGGATTTTCTTGTTTTGGGTGGACCAGATGGGTTGCAACTATTGATATTTACCTCCCAAACTAGAACAGATAGATCCCATAAATTGTTTTGATAATAACGAAAATTCCCCCACCCTAGTGTGATGGACACAATTTGGTGCTTACATTGGTTCTTTTTAATCATGTTGTTGAGGGTTTTATTATTTTCATAGAGGATTCTAGGAGTCCTCGTATGTGAATTGAAATATAAATTCTCCAAAAACCTATTGTACAGGATTGATCTAAAAACATTTTTAATTTATCCAAACCATATTGGGATGTGATGAACCTATTGACGGTGACTGATATAAAAATTCTTGATGACCTATATGTTTGTACTTTTTTTTGTGAATATTCCCCCAATATGTATTGAAATCACTTAGGGGTTGTTTATTTGAGAGGTAGAGGTAGTGATAAATATTCTACCAGACCTATGGGTTGGGTTCTCTCTTGGATTGATGATATGTATTCTTATAATGAAGCTCCTTTTATTTGGAACAATTGTATCTTGTATGATCTAGTTGTTGTTGAATCCCAATATGGGAGTAGTTTTCTTGGGGATATTATCTGGTTAGCCATACCTTCTGCATACATTTTTGAAATACATTCAATTTTTTTAAGGGAACCATTTAAGAATAGGTTGATATTAATATCCCTCCGTTCATGATGAAGTTGAATACATAAATAGGAGTTATTTCATTGTATTGACTAACTATAATGTTTATTACATAGTCTATTGATTTTACTAGAGGTGATTAAATTTTATGACATTTATTATAGGGAGTTATGTACTTATAGTAGTACGATGAAGCACAATGCTCTATATATTTCCATAAAATAATAATGATAACCGATGAGGCTTTGATAATTAGTTTCAAAAGTGTATTGGTACAATGGAGGAATGAATGTTGTAGATTTATGTGTTTATTTTAGGATTATGGGTTACAAGTCATGGATATATAATCTATGACCATTTTACAACAATGTATGATAAGGGGATAAAGGTGAACCTGATAACCATAATAAAGATAGTTCTATACTTCAATAGATATGTGTTTCCAACATATATTGGGGTTGGTAAGGAATTAACTTCATCTCTTTCTCATATTATATACCACAATAAAAAGTATCATGGGACCAAATCATGTTGGGTTGGTTGTTTTTGGATATCATTTACTTTATAACATTGTCAGCATCCTCTTCACCAGACTTACATGCCTCCACCTTGTTATACCATAGAGTTTACTTCACTAGGTCTACTTCTTACCATGGTTAAGTATTTCTTATATAAGATTGGGAAATATATACTATTGGCCCCAAGGTATTGAAAAACAATCAAAATGATGGTGTCTGAGTTTTGAGAACCTCTCAATATAGAGGTTTCTAGGATATGAGGGGATTTACATATTTGTGGGAATATCAAAATGGAGAGGTAGACCGTGGTAAATTTAAGGAGAAGAGTCCCTAAGATCTATCTCCACACTACCATGAGGATGTCTATCATAGTATTGATTGCGTTATCATTTGGTTTAAGAGTTAGATGACCCATATGATATTGTAGAAATGCATCAGAAAACCCTAAGGATGTTTTTATTGAGAAGACCAAGGATATGATCCATATTATGCATCGTGGCTAGAAAATGCGAACATAATTTTTCTAGTTGTACAATAGTATTAGAATGTTGAATCAATGGTAAAAAAATATGTCGATAACCATCGTGTTCTGTTGGAATATTATACTTGTTCTAAAAATCCACAAAATATGTTGAGGAGATTCTTTATTGTCTAAATGAATATGATCCATTTTTTGAGTGGTTTCAATAATTTCATATTCAACCTTGGATGAAGCAGAGATATAATCTTATATAAAATAATGATTCCCTTTTGTAATATGTTAAGAAACCTCCGAAATGGGTTAAGGGATATAAGAATCTTCTTGAATAGCCACTGAATGATATTGGAGTAGTCATTCATAAGTAAATGTATGCATATATTATGGGATTCATTTATTGAGATGAATATTACATGTTCATTCACATTTAGAAATGTGATCATTTCCCAAGGCATGTGACACTATCATTTGGTGAGAGAATATTGAAACCAAAATATGCTCCTTGTCCTATGATTTTGAGTTGTTTTATGGACCTTTTTAAAGAAATATAATCATGTCCCAAGGTATGTGCCACACTCAAATAGTCTCCGCTATTTTTTATGTTAATTTGAGCTAGGTCATTTTCTATTGGTGTATGCCACTATTATTTTTCGATAGAAATTCATGTATTTAAAAAATATTATTTAACTCTCACTTGGTGAACCCCAGCTGGAACCAAAAAATGTGTACAGTCTACTTCCTTGACCATTACCACAATATAAATATAGTCCTTCCAGATGGGTGAAAATTTATTTTTATAATCTAGAATAGCCACTTTTTCATAATAATTAGTGTGTTTTTTTACACAGGATGTTAGAATAGGAATATGTGTATGCCATTTTTCTGTACTAGTGCTAGAATATACCAACAGAGTTCAGTAGCTATTGCTCAAATAATGTGTCATTTTAGGAAATATGTATAGGAATGTTGTCCTGGTAATTTTACTTCTCCAATACTTATTATCATATATAATCAATTAACGTGGGGTGATAATCTAACTCCATTATCATTGTTCTGTCAAAATATAAAGATATGATTCATGCCTGGGATTATGAATATTCTCCACCCCCATTCATGCTATATGACTTTTAATCAAGAAATGATATATGTAGGATGGGATATGAGCTTTCTCATTGGATACCACTGTAATATACTGAAATAATTTATTAGAAAAATAAGGAATATGATATCACCCTTACTTATACAAAACATTTTGAGCCCAATGTGACATTCTATGTACCTATACATTATTATCTATTGTTGAAATGTGTTTGGTTTTTCTCATAGTATCATTATTAGTGTAACTAGCATGATGAAATTGTTGATGATGGTTGTCATGAGACCTCCTCAGTGATTCCTGAACTATATTGAAGCAATAGTTGACTCCTTGATCATTAAAAACCAAAAGTTCAATAATAGACACCATATTAATACATAATCTATTTTAGTGTGATTTTTTGTGAGATTAACATTTGTTGAAACAATGAACATAAAGAAAATAATCACTGATAAGTGAATCATCAAATTCATGATAAATGTTCAATGTTATATTCATAGGTAACACAATTTCCTTATATTATTTAGAGTCTATCCATTTTCTCTTGAGGACTTCTCCTAAGAATAATGGACTTATTACATGGTCACCATAGGTACATGGGATTTCTTAGAGGCATAAATTTTTTTACACATGTGATGCTAAAAAATGCATAATTCATGGTTAATTAATTCTTTTTATTATATGATTGATTCAAATCGGGTTAAAAAAATTTTTTGAGGAAAAAACAACATCCACAGTTTCACACAGTGGTTTATGGTCATGGTGTATTGCCTGTACAATCATTATGGCGGAATTAACATCTTTCTTCCTAAACAAAAACACACAACGGATCCCACATCCATTATTGTATTCCAACCTAATTTCTAAATGAAGGTGATTCTTTAGGGTATTAAACTCAGTGAATCTAAATAAGTAACATTGGTAAAGAGGATAGGTGTTTGGGAAAATCAAAATTTTTTGGGTGAATTGTTTCATACTTAATAACTCTCATATAGATTTATGTTTTGTTAAATAATATCATCCAAATACTAATATAGGATTGTTACCCGAAAAATGGGAAAACATTGAACACTCTAATGAATAAAGGAAGATCTATTAATGAGATGATATATATGGGTCTATGGTTTTTAATAAATTTGTAATCATTTCATATTAATAAGTATTTGAAATTTTTTTTTCTATATAAATTGGATATTTAGAGTTTACATTCATCCATGGAAGTGTTTTATATTTTGAGGGTCAAATAGATTTTTTATGATGTGTCCTACATATCCATTTTATAGCATGAATCAAAGAGCCCATTGTATGTTTCAGCCATGTAGTTTAACATCATCCATAGTGGATATATATGAATCCCCTTAGGTACAATTATAGTGATTGGTCCTTTGAATGAGATCATACATATCCTATTTATGTTAGGAATTCGAGTAATTGTAGTTCAATCAAGCCTTCTATAAAAATCATTTTCTAAATTAGTCTCAGGAATGATCCAAAAATTATCTTCATGATCCTAATATCATTTAGATTACAACAAGATACAATAAATAAAAAAACCAATATATCAAGGCATTCCTTGAATACATTATTAATTATATATACACACATATATATGGTACATTATTATATGTTAATGGTTTTATTGTACAATCATATTGTTCGTACATCATAAAAAATGATGTCTTCAGAATGTATTCATTCATTACTTGTAATTTTTGAATCCCAGAACTAATTTCAATCATTAAAAATGTTGTGTTCCAAGATGTTGGTCAAACATGCCACATATACAAGGAATGAGATAATTTTTATTTATACTAATAATATTAATTTCACTACACCTGATGGAAAACCTTAGAGAGTATTATTTGTTCTAAAAATTATTAGTTACGTCCCATAGTGAAATAGTAGGAATATAAATCCCATTACATAGAAATACCATGTTTTTTATTTAAATCCACTAATTCTTCAATGGGCATTTTATTGGGAGGCCTTGATGTAGGTTTTTCCAGAGGGATTATATCATCCTTAAAATCTTTTTATCATGTTCTTGGATGTTTAGAAAATTCCTATAAGATCCCATGATTTTATTGTTTGTTTTCAATTTAAATTAATATAACTTTTTATATTTCATTCAAAACCAACATGAATTGCGTTATTCACAATATTGTGTTTCATAAAAATGCCATATTCGAATTATCATTATTAAAACGATATATTTATTTTTCAATTAAATTTTGAAATATGAATTGTAAAAAATAATTTTTAAAATGTTATTTATAATGTTTTCACATAAATAAAACATATTTATAGTGATCTGTATATGTTATGTTAAAATAGTTTAATATATAAAAAACACTTTTCTTAAAAGAACTACTTTTTATGTCATTTTGTGAACAATAATGAAAATATTTTTAGACCCTCCTAAAAATTTAATTTGGTAAAATATAAACTATTTTATAAATCTATAATATCACAATAATGTTAGGTTGAATTGTTGGTATTTTCTGAAAATATTCAATTTCATATGAATAGTGAAAAATATAGCATAATACATAAAAACTGAAATTTTCATTTAAATAATTAATTTCAATTAAAAGTTATCATAAAAAAAACTATATACATAATAAATATATTTTTCCAATGTAATTCATTGGATTCATTTAATAATATTATTATATATTTAAAATTTTATAGAACTTTTTAACTTCATTCACCCACCTTCTAGGAACAATTATAAATTTGTGTGAAACATAATTTTACCACTTCAATGAATTGAATTCTAAAAATCCATCATAATTTTTTTATCAGTATGTATTTTTTTTGAATAGGATGAAAATATTTTTTGGTGAATAGTAGCTTTTGAATTTTATTTACCATGAATAAAAGTAAATAGAAAAATTAAATGTCAAAATAATATTATAATAATATAAAATTACACCAAATCAGTTCAAAATTCAATTTGATAAGAGTTTTTCAACAAAAATCAACCATAGGACTAAAATATGATATTTTTTATTCTCTTGGGTTAGATTAGAAAATTTAATATATTTTATTTAATGAAGAGTTAAAAGTGTTAAATTCATATTTTAATAACTAAAACCATTTTAATATGGGGTCATATATTAGATAAATTTGACAATATATATTCCTTAGAAAGATAAAAATAATTCATATAGTATTTTATTTTATAAATAATTTTTCTATATTAAATATATAAATTTATTTGTGACACAATGATGATGTTTTAATTACTTAAATAATTAATGATTAAAATAATTGATATTATAAATATTTAAATAAATTTATATTGGATCTTTTGATGCCATCCAAGAATTTTTTAGGTAAATATGACATGTTAGGGTTGATTCAATGAATTCTCTTCGAAGTATTCAAGATATTATGACTTTCACAAAAAAAATACTAAATATTGTCATATTGATATAAATGAGTTTCTAAATAAATACCACTTTATTAAAATATATAATAGTCTTAAAGATATATTATTTAGAAAATGACTTATATAATGTTACATATGTCATTAGTGAACCACTTTATGTTCTCTGGGAATATTATTGTAACTATATTAACCATATATGACTAAAATACTAGAAGACATGATAAACAATAATCTATTTAACGAATTGTTAAATCTAAAAGATAAGGTTAATTTTCTCTCCTAAACATATTGAAAACCTATTAGATTAAATTATATAGAACCATACAAAAATTTTCCTTGAAATAAATGTATATATATCCATTGGAAATAGAAAATATGTTTATTATAAATTAATATTTCAATATTTTCCTAAAATTCCCCTCACCTCTCTTATAAAATGGTACTTCCCCTTCTCTTAAATTCAATCATAAAAATCCATTTGGCTCATCCAAAACCTGATAAAATATCCGCCCAAAAACTCTCAAATCAACCTATAATTTGAGCAGAAATCAAACCTATGGAGACCTTTTTCTCAAATCAAAAGGAAAGATATGAAGAAGAAGTTATTATGTTATGAGCACTTTCAATGTTCTTTTCGTCCTCTACATGTTATTTATCTATTATTTACATAATAAAATTAAAAATAAAGTACCTTATACAAGAAAATATTTTATTATAATTATGTGACAACCATATTTCTTATTTTAACTATCCTATTAATAACAAAGTCATTATGCGAGCGTATGTATGACTTACAATCTCCACGTCGTGGTGAATTTTTTTTATTAACAATGTGTTATTTTGATGGATATAATGATGAGTAATATTTATATAAATAATTAACATAAAATGATTTTGTTTTTTTATAATTAATAAACAATCCAATTTCATTCAATTTTATCATTAACGAAATGATATCGTTGATCGTGCGTATGTACGACTTACCATCTCCACGACAATATGCGATTCATTTCCATGTTCACCATTCAACGATGATTATAAAAATATATATTATTAATATGTATGTAATTTATGAAATAATAATGCTATTATATATATATATATAACATATTAACATACTTCCATTAAATAGGATATGAAAATGGGAACATCGTTTATGTGTACATACGATCGACAGTCTCCATAAACATTTTATTCGATTTCAAATATACATATAATATAAAAATATTTATTCTGAATATATATGATATATATTTTTTTTATATTTCAGATGTTTTTAAATCATGATAAAAGTTAAACGATCAATAATATCAAGTTAAAACACATATGATAAAGAAATTGAATATTACCCAAAATGTTTCTTAAGCATGGAAAGTATTAATAAATGGGTATTATAAAGTCATAAATAATCATGTAATATATCATAAATATGAATATGGGTCTGGAATAATTTAATAACAAATTATGGTCATTATATAAGAGGATAAACGTACCATAGACTAAATTAATGTATACGATAAAGGTTAATTACTCAATCTCATTAGATTTCGAGATTGTTTATGAGTAAGTATTTAATATGAAATATTAATCATCCATGCCAATGATTGATAAAAATGTTTTAAAAATAAATATTTTAAAATTTTATGGAAGATAAACTTTAACTGAATCATAATTTTAAAAGTTTTAATGATTTATTTTTCAAAATATATTTAAATAATATCCATGTTTTTAAAATTAATTAATGAATTTATTTATATGGACATGATTGTAGTAAAATTTTAACTCCTATCAAAAGGTTCAAAGTTGAATGGGACACTTTTATTCAAAAAATTAAATTTAAATTAATTCATTATATATAGTGTGACATTTAAATTATTTCATGAAAAGTAGGATCTCTCCTAAAGAGTCTTACTGGTCATTTTCAACTATGTCAACATCCTTTACTAAAAATTATTCTTGATTGAGGTTGATTTATTATAATACAGTATTGCAAACTATATTTAATGAATTATTATATGTTTGACTATGAATGTTCTATTTATATACTATTCTTGTTTTATGGTTAATGTGTTGACATTTCTTATGCTATTTTTAATACGAAGGATTAGGTTATGTTTCGCCCATTAAATTTGAGAAAAGCATTTGACATGGTAAGTGAATGGAAAGGCCCTATATAGCCCCTAAATGAATTGGTAGGTCTCATGGGACAACTACTGTCTTGGAACAAGGCCTTGAGAAATTTTATATTTAGGGTAGTGGCCTGAGGCCTTAACATTGCGGTTAAGATGTTCGATTAATTCATTCCAACAATAAAAGAATAGTCATTGATGTTACATGTGATTATTCGACTCGTATAATATCCATGTGAATAAATAAATGGAATTTTTTTATTTAACTTTTCCACATTCTAACGAAGTTTATGATTAATAGGATTGTGCTTCAATTTTATACCTTGTAACAAAATATTATTTTTTTTAAGACAGATTTTTCTATATTGTTTATCCTTACTAAGCATCTCATCTCTCCCCTTTCATATGTTTTATTTTCCCAGAATTTCGATAAGTGAATTATAATTTATATGAAGGGTTATGATAGCAGAATAATTTCATCCTCAAATTATTAGATATGTGTAATTTTAGGTTAGATATTGTAATGTTTTGTTCTTTTTTGTAAGGAATATTTCAAGACTGGTAAACAGACCAGTCCTTCAGGAAATGATTCCTTGTAATCATGCCAATGTATTAAAAATATACAATGGCTTCAGGTTTCTGGGGTCAGTGCATTAATATTGGGATCAAAAGATGTTTAGCAATAACCATGGAAACTAGATTTAGATAAAAACTTATTTTGGAACATTACCCTATGATAGAACTTGATGAATAGTATAAAAGAACATCCTAGAATTTTTTTTGATGATGATATTTATTAGGTTTTCAAAGAAATATAACTCATTATGGATACTACAAGTGAACATGGTTTGGGAACATATTTACCTAGGAGTGACATCTCCGACAAGGTGTTCTGAGCCTGACTCTGGGTAACATGGTACACAACAACAAGACATACAACGCACCTGGATTGACACTCCTGGGGGGTATGATTAGAATAATTCACATTTTAATTACAAATTATTATGAATGATTATTGAGTAATTATATAAGTAAAGAATCTATTTTTATGATTATCAGATTAGATGAGTGAAAATCATCAATTAATACTATGAATTTTTAATGTTTTGGGATTATACAATATGATATAATCTATCCAATTGTATGTCATTATTTAAAAAGGGGTCCTGGTAGAAGGATTGAGAACTCTATCAATACGCATGATCCAAAGGTTATGAAAGATTATATCTATCATGGTCTTAATCCAACATTTATAAGGGAGAGAGTATCCCATGTATTCTCATCATATGAAAAAATAGTATCATGTGTTAAAAAGGTATGTAAGTATTTCTCTGAGTCATATGGATTTTAGGGGAAGAATGATTAGAAGAAAATGGAATATAAAAAGCAGGATAAAGGGTAAACATGATATAAAGATTTTACCACATGTGATAAAGGTGGAAAAAATCAATGTGGTCAATTTTTTATGTGAATGGGAGTTCATTATATGTGTGGATAAAGAGGAAAACATGTTCATGATTGCATGGGTAATAAAAAGGTTCCAAATGAACAAAGATTCATTTTCATGGATATGGAAAACTGTGTGAATCAATTTACCAATCATGATATTATACCCAAAATGATGATATTAGATAATAGTCACGTTATGATACTACCACATATGATACATAATGAGTAGTTTTCTTATGATATTATTAATGAATTGTGTCACTTGAGTATTTTAGTAATGATGTAGAAGTAATAATAATTATAGAGTATATAATGATTGTATTGTAGTACTATTTCATTATGTATTTGAGATTTTATGGTATTGAGTAAAGTGACATAGTTTCAAATTAAATATTTTGGAAAATATTTCATTGGGGGAAATATAACTCTTAATATAGTTCTGAAAATGAAACAATGATTTCAGACTAAGAGATAATTGATTTTTATAAAGTAGACTGGATATTCTTTTCACCCTTGGAACTTATTACTGGTTCGTTTAAATAGAGGATTATACCATAATTATTGGGAGAATTCAACATTCATGGATTTAAGGAGTATATCCTGTATTCATTTTTTTGCATAAAGAATAATGATGTACATCTATATTCAAATAATGTTTTATAGATATTCAGGTTGTAACCTTGTATTAATATAATACATGATTCAGGTATTCACATTTTTTATATGAAAAATTTGATCTTCAATATGTTATTTTGTCTTTCCTTGTAAATTTTTGAACTATGATTTTAGACACAAGTATTTTGGATAAGTCTAAAGGATGTAATTTGTTAAGTTGAACACTGGATATTTTTTGATGTTAAATTATAATCTAACCATTTAGTTTTCAGAAAACATTTTGAGGATTAAGGGAATAATTATGGACCCTGTGATTTATCAAATGTTCGTTAGGAATAAAAAACATTTTTTAACATTCATATCCTAGTGTAAGGTATGAAGTGACAATAGATCGAAGCACAACCAAATGATGGGAATATGATTATGAGAGGTAATGATATCAAGAATATTATCATGAATTCGTATCATGATAGTAAATTAATATATCATCTTAAAAAATATAGTATATAAAAAATGTGTTATCATAATACATTATGATTTGTTGACATAATGATATTTTAAATCATCATAGATTTATGGATTTGAAGCCCTCAGCTTTCCATTATTTGTTCACATGCTTTTCATTGATGACCTCAATCACTCATTATAAATATTTTGTTTTTTACTCAAATATTGTGTCTCTAATTTCCACCTAGGTTCTCATATTCGAAATCCTAATTTTATGGTGACATTTTCATTTCCCTATCAATCTTTTTATGAGTAAATATTATTAACCCTATTTCTGATGTGGGTTTTCCAAAAACGTATTTCCTATTTTAAATCATTTATTTTCGAAGAACAATTTCAAATTGTGAGGACATAATTTATTGAAGTAGAAGAGAATGTAACACAATAGTATATCATCAAAATTTATATCTTTAAAGTAATATAATTTCTTATATTGCACGAACCACCAACTTGTCTTGCATTATACGCAACATTGAGTTTCTATGAAACAACACATTAGTATTATAATTGTATAAATGATATTTTTATTTATCAATTAAATATTGTAATGTTAATATTAAAAAATAAATTTTAGATGTTATTTATAATTTTTTCACATAGATATAACATATTTATCCTGAAATGTATATGTTTTGAAAAATAGTTATATATTTAGAGGAGCACTTTTCTAAAAGGAACTACTATTTATGTTCTTTTGTGTAAAATATTAAAATTTATTTTATACACACCTAAATATTGAATGCTGTATAATTGAATTAATTTTTGAATTTGGAATAAAAAATTAGTTTTTGGTAATTTTTTGGTATTTTTTTGAAAAAAAAAATCAACTTTTGAGGATAGTGAAAAAAATATTTCATAGTATAAAACATTCGACATTTTCTTTTAAATTGTTATTTTTAAATAAAATTTATCTTAAACTAAAATTATATACATAATACATATATTTGTCAAATGTAATTTATTTGATTCATTTTATAATAATATTAGATATATAAAATTTAATTGTACTTTTTAATTACTTTTACCCACCATCTAGACATATTTGAAAATTTTCATAAAATGTAATTTTACAGCTTCTATGAACTGAATTTCAAAATACGACTTACATAGTTTTCATCAGTAACTAAACTATTGTTCAATAGGTTGAAAATAATTTTTGGTGAATAATAACTTTTGAATTATATTTACTATGTTTAAAATAAATAGTTTAATTAAAGGTAAAAATAATAATACAATAATATAGAATTAGCCCAAAAAGCTCTCCAAATTCAACTAGATAAGTGATTTTCAACTGAAATCAATCTTATGAATGAAATGATACATTTTTATTCACTTGGGTTAGATTAGGATATTTATTATATTTTATTTAAAAAATAGTTAAAAGTGTTAAATTAAAATTTTATTAACTAAACCATTAGAAATATTGTTTAATTCATAAGATAAATTCGACTAATGAAATTAATTAGAAAGATAAAAATATTTCCTAAATCATTGAATTTTATTAATAATTTTTAGAATTTAAATAATTAAATTTATTTATGGAAAAATTATGATTCAGTAATTACCTTACTAATGAATAATTACAATAATTGATATTAAAAATATTAAAGGAAATGTAAATTGAAATTTTTGATTCCGTTAATGAATTTTATAGTATTATATGAAATTTTAGGGTTGATTCAATGTATTTTTTTTGAAGTAATATCGGTTTTATGATTTTAAAATAAAAATACTAATTTGTTTCATAAATGAGATAAATTAGTTTTAAAATAAATACTATTTTATTAAATTATATAATATACATAAATATCAAATAATCAGGAAAATGACTTATATAATGTTACATATTTGATTGATTAACAACTTGAGGTTCTCTTTGAATTTTATAGTATCTATATTAACCATTTATGATAAAAGTACAAGAAGACATGGTAAAAGTTAAACTATTTAACAAAGAGTTAAATTTAAAATATAAGGTTAATATGGTTAGCTAATCATATCTAAAACCAATTAAATGAAATTATTTAGACCCATACCCACCTTATACTACAAATATGTCCGTATTTAGATATTTCAAACTGAAAAAATTATTATAATAAATTCATATTTCGCGATTTTCTAAAAGTTCCCCTCACTTTTCTAATAAAGGGAACTTCCCCTTCTCTTAAATTCACTCATTGAAATCCATTTGGATCGGCCAACCCCTACTAAACCCTTCTCCAGACTATTTTCATTTAAACATAGACTCCTTTGAGCATAAATGAAACCTAAGGATCCATTTGTTTCAAATTAAAATTAAACACACGAAGAAGAGGTAATTATTTTACCTGCTCTTTCAATGTTCTTTTACTCTTATATATCCACTTTTTTGTTGTTTCCATACTAAAATAATAAATCTGGTAACTTCTACAAGATATGATTTTATTATTATTATGGGAAAACAATATTTTTTATTCTATCTATCTTATTAATAAAAACTCCACCATGCATTCGTACATACGGCTTACTGTCTGCATGTTGTGGTTTATTTTTTTTGTTATAAATTTTGTTATTTGGATGTATATAATGATGATTATTATGTTAATAAATAATTATATTTACACGATGATGTTTCTATATAATTAAAATACCATCCAATTCTATACCATTTTTTCATTAAAGAAATTATATTGTCGCTCATGCATACGTATGACTTACTGTCTCCATAATGCAATGAGATTCATTTCAATGTTAACCATTCAATGGTGATTAAAACAATATATATTATAAATAAGTATGCAATTTATGAAATAATAATTCTATAATAATTATATTTCTATATATACATATATGTTTATTTATATGTATCTCATTAACATACATCCATTCAATACGATTTAAAAAATGTAACATTGTTAATGCGTAAATACAACATACCATCTCCATAAATGGTGTATTTAATTCCATATATCAATATATTATAAATATTTATATTATTATTATATATGATTTATAAATCTATTTTTATATTCTGTAATTATTTAAATCACGATCTATTTGATACAGTCATGAATAACAAGTTAAAACATGTACGATAAAGAACACAATTATTACCTGAAAATCTACATTTGCGTGGAAATTTTTGTTATATGGGTATTATAATGTCATAAATAAACATGGGTGATATCATACATATGAATATTGTTCTGGTATAATTTAATAACTTACTACAATAATTATATAGGATGTTAAATTCACCCTCAAATAAAGGAATGTACACGATAACGGTTAATTCCTCAATCTCATTATAATCTGAGATTTATTATGTGTAAGTATTTACTGCGAAGTATTTATAATCCATGTCCAACATTCATAAAAATGTTTTAAAAATGTATATTTTAAAATTTTATCGAAGTTAATTTTAATTAGATCATCATTTTAAATCTTTGAAAGATTTATTTTTCAAAATATATTTAAACAATATCCCTATTTTCCAAATTATTTTAATGATTTATTTATATAGACATTACTGATGTAAAATCTTCATTCCTTTCAAAAGCTTCAATGTAGTATGGGACACATTGATTCAAAAATTTATTCTCAATTAATTCCTTTCTATATTGTGTGACTTCTAAATGATTTCATGAAAAGGGATATTAATCTCAAAGAGCATTACTGATCATTTTCAAATATGTTAACATCCTTTACTGTATATTATTCTTGATTGAGGTAGATTTTTTGTAATAAAATATTCCAATTTTTTTTAATGAGTGACGATATGATTGAATGTGGATGTGATATTTTTATACCATTCATGGTTAATGGTTTTGGTATTGAAATTTATTATACTTGTTTTTATATGAGTGATTATGTTATGTTTCACCCTTTTCATTTGAGAAATTAATTGGACATAGTAAGTGACAAGAAGGGCCCACTATAGCCTCTCGCTGCATCAGTATGTATCATGAAAAAAACTAGTATCTCTTTACAAGGACTTGATAAAATTTATATTTAGGGTCTTATCATGAGGCATTGACATTTTGTTTTATATGTCTCACATTATGCATTCAATTATTATGAGAGTACTTATTGATGATATATGTGATTATTTAACTATTAGAATATCCATGTAAATAAGTAAATTGAATTATATGATTTATCTTTTCTATATTAGGAAGAAGATTATGTTTAATGGGATTGTGTTTCAAATTTATACATTTTCATTAAATTTTATGACTATTTTTGATAGCTTCCTCTATATTGTTTATCCTTACTGATCATCTAAGCTCACCCCCTTATTCTGTTTTATTTTCCGAGGATGAAATGAAGTGAATTATAGTTTATATTAAGGGTTAAGCTAATGGAATAATGTCATCATCAATGGATTATCTATGCTAAATTTAATGTTTGAATTATATTCTTATGTTCTGGTATGTAATATATTTTCAAAGTCTACTAAAATGTTCGGTCATTTGGGACAGGATTCCATGTAATAATTCCATTTTATTAAAATAATGCACTGGCCCTAGGATTTTGGGGTCCAGGAATTTAAATTCCATAAGAAATATATCAATGTACATCAATATAATATGAACATGTTTAATTTAATTATTAGATTTTTTTATATATATTATGCTGAAACTACATCTCCGAAAATATCATTAATAATTGCTTTTATGGGTGGATATCAATTTGTGTTAGATGATAATGTATCCCCTATAATGACATGGAATATTATATCCTTATACTGAATCATAATTTTGTACTCTTGGAAATATATTTTATCTTTCTATTTTGAAATCAGATAAATACCATGGAGTATATCACGATATAAAATATGAATATCAATCATGTCTTCTAACCGGGAATTTTTATGGCACATAATCGGAAATGAATGATAAATGTTTATTTTGATATGATTTCTCATAGAAATTTTGACAGAAAAATGTATATTACTTGTATAGAGAATTATCCAATTTTATGTGAAAATTTGAAAATATAAAAGTGTGAAAAACCAAAAATCAAATAATTGATTTGATAAATTTCATCCTATGACAAAATTAAATTCCACCACAAAATTAAGAACATCATCCACTACTCTAGTGATCACAAAAGCATGATCATACCCCCTTAGCCTCTTATGTTTAAGGTTCCCATCTTGAATGGAACATTGGTGGAAATAATTCCCCATTTCTCTATAGATTAAATAGTACATGATATTTTTTTTCTTCTTACACTTTCAATAAATAATTATATATCGCTTATATACTAACATATAATAAAATCCCATTCCATTAAAGTATTTTTGAGGATGTTTAATTCAATAATTTTCACATGATGAAAATTTCATTATTCCCTCCACCATTGATTATTTACCATTTTGATGTGGATCCAGGGTCCTATTCTTCTCTTAATTTACCTTAATGATATATGATCTAGACCATTACCTCTATGTCATAATTGTAGATAATACTATGTCATCATATGATTAAAATATTTTTGAAATCAGTGCCCTTCCGATACATGGCTTAATACTGTCAAATTAATGGCCAATATTTCCCTCCAATTTTTATACGTATTCCAAAAAATGCCTGGATAATAATGTGATGTTAGCCTTATATTTAACCCCCACCTTATTCCTCCTTCTATATTAAATTGAAAAACTTCCTAATTATTTCATATCATCATTATTGAGGGATTAATTTCATGATTAATATCACTTTAAAATTTATCATTTAAATCCTCCCAATTTATTCATCCACTTTTGTATTCTGGATCATTAAACAATAAGGATCATTATTCCATATCATGTAATATTATGATATAATAACCTTTTCTCTTTCATTACATGAAAATTCCATGAATCCATTTTTGAAATATTTAATACTTTTCTCATCTACCAATGGATTAATAGTTTCACTAAAATATGTAGTATTTTATCCCGTGAAAAAATTAATCAGTGAAGAATAAAATTGTTTAATAATAGGAATATATAGTTTTTTAAGGCTATTTATTACTACCCTAATATCTATCATAATATTTTTATAATCATTGATGTTTCAATACTAATTGAATTGGTTTTATCATCATGGAAACCCATTCACTATCTATGGATATTGAATCCATTTCGTTAATTAGGTACCATAAATGAATAATAATACATAATAAGTTAGGTCATATTTATCCTAAATATAGATCCATAAAATAAAATCCATATAATAGTGAGTTTTCTAAAATATTATAATGCATTTTCATAATTCTAATGACATATATGTTGATTTAAAATCTATTTGTCGTGTTTACAACTAAATATGTTTGATACTATCTATTACACCATGACCCCAATAACCCGTTGTTAGTGTTTAATTTATTTCATAATTAAAATATATAACTATTCCCACCATGTGGGATCAATATGTTAACCAATATTGATGAAAAAGATTCATACATTATTCCTAAATTACATTGGAAATATCAAATACATAACAAATGAAATATTATTCAATCCTTGATATTTTTAATAATATAAATCAATATATTCTATGGAATGGTAAAAAATAATTGGTGATCTCAATTCCCTTTTAAGGGTTATGTGTGGTATAATTAATCATGGGAAAATTTGGAATAATCTATATGGAGTGGTAAATAAATTAAAACACATGACATATTATCAATAACATGGGAACAATTTGATTATTGGATAATATATATTTACTTTCCTAAATGATAATAATAACATAATTTTCATAAAATTAAATTCTTAATAATGGATTTCAGGATTTTAAAAATTATTATATCTTAACCGTCAATACCATGTGTGAAGAAAAAATATTCTACAAGTAAGAATAGACCAAAATATTTTAATTTTGGTTAACTAATTTTTATCATGAGACAAGTTGATGAATTAGGGGTCTATATGATTTCATATCCCCCGACATTACATTTATTATGTATTCATTATATATTGAATTATTTTATAAAATATTAATTATAATCTATTATATATATTGTGTAAATAATATTTAATATAAACCATTCTATTGAAAATAGAATTACATTAAAAATAATACACCATAGGTAGAAATGGTGTATTGTTTAGTAAATAATCATTTCAATGATACAAATAATATTTATATTTATAATAAATGGAATGTCAAAAATAAACACAAGACGGTTAGTGTGTCTTGATAAAATTATTTTCCAATTAATCAATAAAAGATAACTGATGAATATTAATTCATTAGAGAGATAATGTTTATAGACAATATTATGATTTGGAGAAAAAAATAAAATGTGTGGGATATTTAAAAAAAATATTTCATGAATTTTATAATTTTTAAAAATTATTAAAACTTTTAGATGTGGCAATGTTTTGAAAATAGTTATTGAAGAGGGAAAATCTATGAACTATGTATACATAAAAAAAATTTCTACAATGTTCAAATAAAGGTAAAAACAATTTTATTTAAAAATATTTGATTAATTCCATTATAAAAATTTAAAAATTAAATTGTAATGATAAATTTACATAGTTAACCATTTGAGTAAATAAATTGAATTTTGTAAAACCATTTCTAAAAATATCAATATTGAGGAAAAATATTACCGATCAAAAAGGAAAATATGATTAAATTTTCATTTAAAAAATAATATTGACTGTGAAACATGAACTTTATCATTAATCATAATCAATAAATATATATTCATGTTAAATAATTTATATTTTTAGTATATACACCAAATAAAGTAAATATATGCATTATACCAAATATGACTCAATATAGTGTAAATTGAATGGAAATCATAGGCCTTGTGTTCGACATGATGGGTACGTTCTTTTGTCTGTTGTATAAAATATATAGATATTTTAAATTTAATTAAATAACCGAATAAATGTATAAAATATCATATATGATACATTTATTTCATTTTATGACTTTTTTGTTATCAATCTTTTGTTATTGTAATCATTTTCACGGTTTACTACTTCATTTCACTTGTATGTTTTTATTTTGTAGTTATGGTACTTGTAAATTGATTATGGTAATATAATATGAATAATTTTAACCATGACATAATTATCATATAAGTTATTTAAACATATGCACATTAAAATCCATAAAACGTGGAAATGAAATCGGTTCTCATTAAATTGTGGAAGTGGTTGTCCACATGTAAACAAGAATGATGTTTTCATTTTCAAATGGATTGGACGGTAGGGAGGAATTATTGGTATTATAATTCAATAATATTTTAATTTATTAATATAATACTGATTCATTACTTCCATCATTACATCCATCCTTTTCAATTGGTGATGAAAAATGAATTACATCACTATATGGGATGCTATGTCATACTCACACATAAGAAATTTTTTGTATTATCATAGGGTGTAAGATAGATTGAATATTTTTGTTTCCTAATAATAGTAACATTTATTTAAAGTGGTTATAATAGTTTTTTTTATTTTAGGATTAATAAAACAAATTGATATTAAGTATAAAAAGAAATAAACATGAAATTATCGGTAAGGAAAATTACCACTTCTTCGGTAAACATAATTTTTATATCCAATTAATGAAACTTGGGTAGGTATTTTGGTTGTTTTAGAACCTCTATAACATGAATAATAATTTTGATAATATGATTTTATATATTTTGGTAGAGATAGGTTGCCTTATATGGTTTAAAAAATAGATAATGGTTATCCTTTTATTTGTTAGGGGAGGAAAATTCATGAAAATTCATAAATAATAAAATTATAATTAAATAATTGTTATAAATAATGGAAAATTATTTAATTTAAACATAAACTAAGGATATATAATTATATTCTCATATAATAAAATATAGCTTTGTTTTGGTTATGGTTTTTCATTATCAATTATTTTTCACCACACATTAATTTTCTTATCAATTTCCAAAATATAAATTTATTCGAAACATTATGGGTAAATAATGATTTTATAAAATGAAAAAAGGCAAAAAATAGTCAATTATTGATGGTTTAATCATTACCCAATTTTTGGATGAAAATAGCATTTTTATGATTTTTAAATACTTTGTTAAAATTTTATTTATTTTTAAATCTCATTATTGTCATTTTTTAAATTATTAATTGTTTTAATATAAATTCATGAATTCAATTATATAATTAAAACATTATACTCTAACAAATAACTAAAATATCATATATATCAATAAAATCCTTGTTGCTCAATAATTCAGCAATTTTTTATTATTCTTAATATATTTTATATCATTTATTCAATGATTTCATTAAATGAAGAAATATTGTGTCTGCGTTGCATCAATATTATGATAATTATTCAATGAATAAAAATATAAAATTTATTATTATGATTAAAATATATATACCTATTTATAGTATAATAATAAAATATAACATATGTTTTTTATTTCTATCACAAAATATTATAGATATTAAAATAGGAAAAGTTACATTTTAGTCATTATAATTCATTTAAATATTATAGAATTCATAATCATACTCAAATAGAATAAATTCAATATTTTATATCTTTATATTAATAAAGATGAAATAGTCTAATAGAAGGAAATTAAGGAATGTTTTGAGTATATCATTAAGGCCCTAACCAATTAGTGTTAATCCTAATCTCCATATTTAACCATTATGAGGTGATAAATTTTACAAAAGATACTATCCATAATAACATAAAATACTAAATAACTATTTACAAAATTTGAACCATGATATGTTAAATGAGTTATCATTTAATTAATATTATTTTTATGGATGTGGGAGAATTTAATTTTAATAAAAATATATAAAACACATTGAAACACATTTTTTTTAAAATGTGTATTTAAGACTAAAAATTAACATTCACCAAAATCATGAAAATTACATATTAAAATTTGACAAATAAATATAAAATTGATCACAAATAAAATTATGAAAAAATAAAAAATATAATGTGTAAAATTAATTACTTATTGAAATTAAATAATAGTATATGAATTTTCAATATTCACTAAAAAAATAATTATTAATTAAAATTCCAACAATTTCCCTATATGTTAATTTTGATATTCTAATCTTAAACAGAAATTAAATTAAAAAAAATAAATATAAAATTTATTATAAATTATTTTTAAATCTGTTTTTTTATTTTGGAATTGTTTCATTTAACAATTGATGCTCAGTTGTTATATAGTGTATTAGAGTACTATGGTTCATTTATATATTTTACATGGATTTGACAACTCATTATTCCCTGAAAATCATAGAAGGTTCCCTTTACTTATCCTCTACATTGGAAACACTATTATTTCCCAAATATTTTAGCTCTACGATTTTAAAACCTTAATACGAGTACAACGAATGTTGGTAAACTTGATTCTCATTTAATTTTCATCCACCAAATCTTTTGGATCCAATTCGATCTTATTAGACATGTGTACTGATTGTTAGATAATGATATAGAAACAATAATTGTTGTTATATATCTTATGTTATCCTAATTATCCATTTGATGTTGTCCTTTTAAATGAATAGTTTTATTCATAATAATAAATTATTATTTTATGTTATAGGAGAATTCCATTAATATATTTAGATAGAAAACATGAGGTGTTTATTGGTTAAATAAAGAATTGGATGAATCCTTAATGGAACTACACATGATATTCTGGGTAATTACATTCTAATGGGAGATAGTATTTTTATTCTTCTATATGGTTTATTCAATGAACATGGATTCATATCTAAAATTTTATCATTATAACATCCCCTTTAGAGGGGTTTTTATTACTAAAGAGTCATATATGGTGTTTCTGGTGCTATGATAATATTTGTGGAATAATGGGTCACGTTGATGAAATAATTCAATTTCAAAAAGCCATATGGTGACCTATTGGCCATACCCTAATGAAATACGTTATTAATGTGATTTTTAAGTTGATGTATTCATGACATGATAAGTTACATAGGTCTTCTCTAAATATGGAACCATATGATGATGTTTGGTGTCATGATGTGGGATATCATGACCCAATGATGATCCTAATGAATTATGGTGATAAACCCAATATATTTAGGCCACATCACAAACATTTGGTTTCATATTGATGGTGTTTAATGAGGGTAAAAATATACTCTTCGGGGAGTATTCAACAAACCCCAATTCACACTTTATAAATTTTATGAAATGTTATGCCCCATGATCTAACCCACTTAGTCAGGAAGAAAACCATTCTTGGGAGTCTTTTTTATTAGGGAATGACTCGTAATTTTGGGTTCATCCATCATCTCATCATTCTTTAATAGATGGTCGGTTCAGTTGTCCCACCTCCTTTTCATCTATTGAATAACTTTTATAGGTGTTTGATTCTTTTTGGGTTCCTATGAATATCTATTGTACATTAACCAATTTAAAATTTTCTTAAATTCCATAACCCACAAATCTATTTTTGGTAAAAATAAGTTATGGTTTTGGTGGAAATTATATTACTCTATAATGGAATCGTGATAGAATGAAGGAAAATTTGGTTCTGGTGGTGAGAGGAGGAATAATATGGGTTTTCATGCAAGGTTTAATGTGATTTCGGTAAGGAATGGCTGGGAAACATTTTTTATAGGATTTTATAGTTTTGGTTTATGTAAAATAAATATTTATAAATCAATAAAATTATTTATTTATGACATATGGAATGAAAAAGCTTCTCTAGAGTTGTTTAGAGCATGGGCATGGCACATAAGGGATTGGATGAGGCTTGATAGAGCATATAATGAAGGATAATACTATTTCTAAGTATGATGTAGCCTTTAATAAAATTATATACTCAGTTTTAATCCTGATTTATATCTTATAGTAATATCCATATGATCTAATTGATAAATAAATATTGATAACATACTTAGAGATAACCTCTTTAACACATATATTAATTTTGATCACATGGAAACTATGTATCTGCGAGGATATAGTACTTGTTCGGTTGGAATGAGACTTCAGGTTGTTACGAGGTATGATATTTGATATTAGAGGGATTATTATGGGTTTTATATCATTAATTGATAATTTTTGGATTGGATTAGTCCATGCAGTGTTGTGTGTGGTAGTCATACAAATTGTGCTTAGTGAGTGGTAACCTCATCAAGGTAGGATATGTTTTTGTAGGTGTAGTGAATGGGACAATTAAATTATTTAAATATAGTGTGATAAGTTGTATGATTTCATCCCTTTGTTTAGTTCAAGGATCTTTATTAGGATATGTGATATAGGACACATGCTTTGGTTGAGTACACTTTTTCAGGCATGGAAACATGTTTATAAGGTTCTTAGTGTGATTTATATTGGCATGGTAAAAAATAATTGGGTCCAAGGTTTTTCATGGGTTATAATAAGTTATAACATGGACATGATGTATGGTTTTGATTGGTATACTTACTATGGTGTCATCGAAGGGTGATAGATTTGATATGGTGCTGATGATATTGTTAGACATATGATAGTATGGGACTCATATGCATCGTTTTATGCATTTCTTATAATTATGTGATCCTATTGTTGTGTTTTCATAATATTGTTCATGTTATAGGTGAATTATTCCTATGTTGGGATATTGATATTGGGGCATGACCTGTCCATGATTGATATTGTGATAGCTGGAATACCACAAATGAGTTAGAGTTCTTATTGTGAATTATTTCTGAGAACACATTGAATGATTTGTTGTGTATTAAACCTATTCACTTCACATTGATAGAGTATTAATTATTATGGTCCTTGAGGTGGTTGGGAAGTCATTCGTTGGTATAACAAACTATTTTTTGAGTGAGAAGGATTCAGATAAGATATTATATAATATTTATTGGGAAGGAGATTCTAGTTGTAGATTGATGCAACACGTTATCATGGGGCTCTACCATGGGGTTGTGTAGTGGTTTGAGATATGATTAAATAACCCTTGAGTGTGAAGGGTTGTTATAGTATATATAAACTTTACCCAACTCTACTCTGTTAGGTAATGTTTGTGGCCATAGATGATTCTTTTCCTAAATCATTTTGTATATGTAGGGTGGCATGTATAATGCTATGATATGATGATGGGATTATATAATGTTGTTAATGTAAGTATGTATGGGTTTGTGGTGTCCTATATATCAAACAATGAAATGAAATGTATATATGTATTGATTAAATGAGGTGGATAATATAATTACCCCGATGTAGGTATTATAATGTCTTATGATAATCTGGTTAACTACTAGTGACATGATAAGAAATGATTTATTTTATCTTCATTAATATAGGATTTCCATATAGTTGTTTGAATTTTTCCCATTTCCATGAATAATTTTATATCATTGTGAATATTATAACCACATTATGAGACCATACAGTGATGTCTTTCTTACAAACATTGAAATCACACTAGTGTGCATTTATACCATTGGTAAACTTTTATTGAGATGACATGATTTTTATTGGATTGGGATGGAGGAATTGGATTTGAAACATGATGTTTGATTATTTATGATGATATTTGAAGTCTCATGCTTCTTTATTTTTGTTAACTTTTTATATGAGATCATCTAAAAATTTGATTTGTTATTTCACTATTGTATAGCTCTATTAGTGTAATTTGACATAGAATTGTTTTTATTTTGAATATATACTCAAATTACTATATAAATTATTTAATATATATTTTTTATGTTGTGTGACTCTATTTTGATGAAATAGTTTCCCCATCATGTAGATTAGGCTCTGGCATCTAGATGGAAACCTTTGGCATATGGGGTGGCATGCCTGAGCTCATATTGGGACCTTAGATGTGGAACTTCTGAGTGTCCCATGGTTGAGTCAATATATATTTTTTTCAATGGGTTATCTCATTCACACTATTTGGGGAGATGGTTAGATGGTTTTCTATGAATGAGGAAGAGCATATGGGTGACCATAATGTAAGGAATATCGAATACCATTTTAGTGGTAAGTGTTATTGTCCATATGTATGGGATATTAGTTATTATATTTCACTCTTATAGTTTATATGTAAATTTAAATAATATGTGTTCGGGGAGGGTATTTTTTATATTTTTACCTATTATCTCTTTGGAATGCAGAAAATGTAAATGCATCATATTTGGAATATAGTATCCACATGACATACAGATGCTTGTGTCAAATTAATTTTACATATTCGAGGTTCTTCTATTTAATGTGTCCTATAACTTATATTAATTTCACTAATATTAATTTTTTCTGGAATTCAATTAAGCTATAAAATTATTTTTCATATGAGTATTTGTTTTTAAGATCTTAAGGATTCTATATTACATGATGTTATCTGTGGATGGTTATATTTTCCCTTTGTTCAAGGGGAGTGTAGTAACCCATACTGGGTTGATATATTCATCAAATGTCATGTTTTATATCTATGTAGATAGGGTATGCCTGATTGATTATTTTAGGATATTCAGGAGTCTCCTTTGGGATGTTGGTTTTATTATTTAATGTTTACAAAAAAATATATCTAGAGTATTACCATATATATTATTATTAGAATTTTATGTACAAATTTTTTTTTATTATGGTATTTATTTACATGGGTTTTTGAGATGTGAAATGGTGGGAGAGATTCTAGTATCATTAATTACTTTTAAATATAATGATTTTTGGGATTCATAGATCATTTTTTTGTATGAAATATAAGTGTTTTTATATACTAGAGGTCTTTTATAGTCTATCTTGTTGTGGGTGATCATGTAGTTAAAATTTGTATGAGTGAGAAGCATTAGGCTATTGGTTTTCCGGAAGAGTATTGTTTAAATTCTAGTGGGTTAGGTGAATGATCATTGGGATAGTGATATAAGACTCATTGGATCATGTGCTTAAATTATTGTTCTGGTTTCATGATATTTCATTCATATTGGGAGAAAGTGATATTTAGTTGTACTATATATTTGAACATATGTGGGGATTATCATCATTAATCCTTATTTAGATGGAGATATTATGTTATGGTTATTATTTCAGAGAATATATTACTGATTGAGGTGAGGTTCACAATTGTAACACACGTTGCCTACTTTTGATTTAGATCAATGACTGGTCGATTTTGGGTGAAAGAAAGATGGGTTTGGAGAGACACTAACTGGATTTTAGTCACGTGGATTGGATCCCTCTTAGGTTTTCATATTAAATTTTATTGTGGTGTTGGGAATCATGGTATAAGAACTAGTGGTTTGGTGTAAGGAATCTATATAGTTGAGAGCATTACATTCACCAATGGAAGAAGTGTTCATTTTTTTAGTGGATTGATGAATATTTTGGATTTAATTCATAGTAAAATTATTAGAGGATGTGGTTGGTTTTTTATATTTATGTATAGGTGAATAAAGGATGGTTATGCACAATCATTGATTTTTGGTAATTGATGGGGAATATGTTTCGGAAATCAGCGTGGAGTTCTATATGTGATGGTAAAGACACTCTGATGGTTGGGAGAATTATATTTTTTTGGGATATATGATTGTTTTGGAAATAGTGGTGAGTATGTTTGGGCTATCTAGTTGATGATCATTGTGGCATGATTAATAAAAGTGTGTGAAGATCAGATGTGATCTTGTTCCATGGGAATACAAGAATCAAGATTCAAATGTAATGTTGGATGGTGTCACTAAATTGACATAAGGATCAAAATTGGGTTGATGTGGCCAAATAGAGACTTAGATCAGAGTTATTTCATTGATCACGATTAGAATGTAATGAATAATTTTTTTATAAACAAGAAATATCGAAGGGACCCCGTTGTTGGTAATATTATCATTGAATTACATAGAGAAACTGGTTTAAACCACAATATAGGCTTTTTGATAATATCTTGATACACAATGAGAGTTAGGGATGCCTCATAGAGTGAGATGTTGTGTTAAGGCATGTAAATTTATGTATTATCATTATCCATAGAATTCAGTATTAAGAAATCCAACTTCATTTTTTCATTGATTAAAATGATGTGAAGTGGAAAACTATCGAGTGTGTATTAAGAATATAAAATTTATGTTTAACGTAGGTAATTCATATGAGGGGTTTACAATGGTTAATAATTTTCTATTTTAAGTGAAGCCTTATAGTGGATAAAATGTAAATGATTAAGATTAATCATTTTATGATGCTTTAGTTTTTTAGGATTGAAAGGGTTTGTTGAGCATCATCTTGATGATGGTGCTGGATGAGAGGGGGTGTCTCAAGTTTTATATAACAATGTTCATTGGTGTTCGGTGTTTATAGATGCAACATAGAGAGTTATTATTGAATTTTAAATGTTTTATGTTGTTATACATGATTTTATTACAACGATACATCACTAAGATTAAAATATTGATGATATGATTTTCTAGAAACCAATGAATTTCAATGTTGTTAAGATTTATGGGGAGTTCAAATTATGTTCCTGGGGAAGGGTTATTTAGTGAATTTGGAATTCGATCATGAACCAGTGAATTATAATATTTCTATGTATTTTAGAATAAGAAATATGAATCAAAATATATTTTGGATGTCAAGGTGAGTTTCATTGAATTATAGGATGGTGTTGTGGAAATGGAGACACCACTGGAAGATTTGTTGAGATCCATATGTCAATTAAAAATAGAGGATAATAGGTTGGTGGTGGCGTGCAATATATATTCACAACAGGACATTTTTCATGGGTTATAGATAAGGATATAATTATATATTGACAACTTTATCCATAAATGAGAAACTCGTACCTCTATAATGTTTTTTAAAAAATATGGTGATGATCATTATGAAAATATGTGGAACACATAGTACCACCAATGATGGTAATGGATATGGTTTGAGTCCTCCTCCATATGTGAATTCAATATATCTCCCTGGTTATGTGTTGAGAATGACAGTGTAATGTAAGAATCACGTTTTATCTCTCATTATCAAACTGAGATCAATGTATGGTAGACTGGTTTTATTTTTGGTAGACTAATCATTTAGGGGTATCCCCATCACATATTTGGTTAGATGAGGAATGAATATGTGAATGATTTTTTTTTGGAATTCCAACAGTCACTTACGATATGTTATTTTATTTTTGAATTTCTTTTGTTTTGATTAATATCCATATATGTTTTTGATATTTTTTCAGTTTCAGTTTTGATTCCACCAAAAAAATGGTTAATTGATTGAAAATTGTCATGATATTTTTAAATGTTTTTGGTGGAGAACTAAAGTGGTTAATCTCAATATATTACAAGTGATTTTAAAAATTTTGGCTACTACTAGTTAGTTTTTTAATCTTTATTCTCTTTTAATTTATCGCAAATATTTATTAGAAATAATTATAATTAGTTTATTATGTGGTATGGAATTATTTAGGATATTGAGAGTTGATGCATGTCGGAACAGGTCATAGAAAGTCATTGTTGAGGCCTGGGGAATCTTGGCTTGTATAGGTACTATATTTTTTCTAATGTTTTAAATCTACGAAAAATAAATACAGATATTTACCTATTAATTATATCACATATGCATGTAAAATTCATAGAGTATATGGAAGTGATCAAATATTTACCACAATATTTTTCCTTTTTTGAATGTCGGTACATTGGGAATTTGTTGAGAGTATGTCTCCATGGGGGGGTGGTTGTGAGTTAAATGAATGTGGGAAATTGGGTGAAATAATGAAGTGATATGAGATGTTTGGGGATAAGGATTGGGTCACCAGGTATATATAGGTTTGTATGAGAGGCCTTAACTATGGTTTGATGGGTGATATGGTTGTAGGCCTGACACAGGAGGAGAGACACCATCCTGAGGGAAGGTTGATAGTTACTGAGTACTATAAGTCAAAATAGCCATTTGGTACAAGTCTGGGGGAGATGGATAGTCTTCTTCTATGTCTGTCAATATTTGAGAGTTACATTTGGATATGTGAGACATGAACCACGTGATGGTTCACGAAATTTTTTGGGACATCATATCAGCTTTCTTTGGGATATAGGGTCAGATGCTATGGCATAGTCCCTAGCTAGTAGGAATGGAGTGTTGAGGAATTATTTGGTATTTATATCAGCCCTTGGGGGATGGTATAAATAATCCTTTGGGGTATGGTTTTATTATTGTGGTAGAAACCTAATAAGCTTCTAATGAACTTGTGTGTTGGGCGAAAAGCTACATGTAAGGTTTTTCAAAGGATGATAAACATGTAATCATATAAGTAGAAAATTATAGAACCATAAATTTGAGATCAACAATTACTATAATTCAAACTCTATATATAATTATAATTAAAAAACCCCTAATAGATTATAATATTTACTAAATTTCAATATATAATAAATGGATCACCATCACAGTGGTATGAGTGAGATCACTAACATTACATACAAATGATTCACAGATCTAGTTCACTCAATGGGGGAATAGAAACAATAATAATTATTGTAATAAGAAAATAATTCACTTGCATTTCCATAGTTTCTTATTATATAGATGGAATAGAATTAGATATATTCATGTTATGATAAAGTAAACCAACTCATTATGTGAGTTACATTTCCCAGATCTATCGCATGTTTATTGAATTATAAAACTCTCAAGGATACTCCTTCTAAACTACCACATAAAATCATGTATTATAACACATGATTCATTGAATTTTCTAGATCATGAATTCCATGAATGAATCAAATTACACTATTATATTTCATCTTATGAAATAGTTAATCCATAAAACATTAATCAAATATGTATTTGATAGAAACTCATCAAGATTAAATGTGTGCACACGTTTGGGGTTAATAGTGTTCTTATTTCCAAAGGAAGATGGATATTGTGAATTTTAAGGTATCATCATATTAAATGCATCTGTTGAGTGTATGATAGGTCGATCTTTGAACACTATTATTTGGTGGATTATTTCAAACTCTAGGACAGTACTATATATTTAATAAATATTTTTTAATTCCTCCAAAATTCAAATGTGGGGACGGTTACCCCTATCAAATAAACCAGATTTAGACCATAAGTTTTATGGAATAGATGTTATATGTTATAGTTTACTTTCATTTTACAAATTAGGCCATATATCAATTGATTAAATCTGATAAATTGGGATCTATGGAGTTTATTACAATCTGCATTGGTGGTTGGAGTTCTAGAATTTGGACTTAACATCGAGGAGGAATCCAACATATTCTATAAATGTATGAATTAGAATCCATGTAGATCAATGAGTTCCTTTAAGTTAAAATGAATCTCAGTTGGGAAATTAAATATGAATCCTACATATCCCGGTAAGAATAGGAATCAGATCTCATGAAGTTCAATTGAATTCTCAGGTATTATTCCTTATAAAGATGCATGAAATAGATGTACATTCATACTTCAAATAGAATGATCACCATTGATCTGTAATCCCATATATGTCATTATTTTTGTGATAAATAATATATGACTTTTGATTATTCATATTACATGAGGTCATGACATTATAGTTTAATATAGGGAATTCAGAATATCTTCACAAAGATAAATGACCTAAAATGTGGGTCGAGTTAAGGTATCATTTTGGGATCACACTTAAGAAGAATCATAGGTCTTTAAACCCATGTGGTGTGTCCTGAATCAATGGTTAATGGAAGGATTTGTTGGTTCATACACACAAAACTATTCCAATATATATATGTATCCATGGTAAGCATACAAATCATAGTGTATTGAATTTTTGGTTAAGGCTTACCCCTTAAAAGATTCCCATGTTTTTGAAACAATGGATAGTATATTAAATCATGGTTAATTGAATGTTTAGTTGAGGATATACCTATAATGATTCACATATTTTATTACCTCACTAACCCATCTACTGGTAAAAAGTTGATGAATTTTTATTTTATTAGATTGGGGATTGAAAAAAGTATAAGTCCCATGTTCATGGTTCCATGATGAGTATCTCAACTCATGGTGAAATTAATGATTGGTTAGCACTTACAGATTTGAGGTGTTCCATGCTTTATTATCTCCCCTTCCCATCTACATGTAAATAATGATAAATAGGGCTTCTCGTTATTGACGATTGCACTTATTTGAAGGATTATTCTTCTAAATCCATGTAGAGAATCATCTCACATTCTAAATTGATGGTTTTATTGTAGCTTATTACTATGAATATTTCCATTTCTATTTGAAAATGATGATTATTTATACTCATAAGTAATTAAATGATTGTTGGGGGATTATACGTACTAGGGAAATAATGATTTATGAACCATGAGAGATACGCTGACTCATGGTGAATTAATTGTTTGGTTATGTCTTATGCCTTATAGGATTTCCATGATTCTAAATCCATGTGGTGTATCTCATCTTATGGGTAATTTGTGGTTTTGTTGTGGATTACACCTATAAGGATTAACATGCTTATAAAACCACATTGAATATCTTGACTTATTGTTAATTGAAGGATGGTTAGGTGTTAGATGTTGTAGGATTCCCATGTATCATTGCATCTTCTATCAACTAGATAATGAATAAGGGATAATGATTATTCTAATTGGGGATTTCAATAATCGGGAGACCTGAAAATAGAGGAATATCTCTATTCTATTTTTATATTCTTGTAATATATTCCTATGTATGTGAAATGGGTGAATTTGTTCTTAACCCTAGTAAGTCATCTATTTCAGATGCATAACCATATATGATAGATAATTATGGATTATTTTCCTTGTCAGAGGGATTGAATGGATGACTATGCCTAGTGTGGGATATAATTGGGATTTTTATTACATGTAACCTAGGGGCTTGGTAAAGGGTCACTCAATTGGAGTGACTAATGTGAATGTTCTACCAATTAGAGGGACTTAACTGATGGGTGTCCCATGTGCAAGTCACCAAACAATGGGTCACTGAATTGAAAGTCACCCATGTGTGCATCACCCAATAAAGGGTTTCCTCATTATGGTTTTACCATGTACGGGTATCCCATGTGTTGGTTTCCCAGGAGTACAGGTCCCATGTATAGGACACCCATGTGTGGGGAGCCCAATTATATAACTCCCTAGTGTGGGTTTCCCAAGTATTGGTACTCTGGGAATAGCTTTCTCTAGTCTGGGACACCCATTTTTGGTATTACCAATATTTGGTTTTCGATGTATGGGTCTTCAAATTATAGTTCTCACAACTATGAATCCCCAAAGTGTGGGTCACCCATGTCGGGGCTCCCCTATGTTAGGGATCACCCATATAGGTGCTTTCCTATATAGGGAATCAGACATGTTGTTCTCTGAGATGATATATAATTTTGGTCTCAACCTAATAAAGGTTTTTCCATGGTGGTTTTCCAATTTATGTGTGATCTTTTTGAGTGAACAATTTGGATAATAAATCTATCTCATTTCTCCAACTTCCATGAGTTCATCTATCTATTATAAATTTTTGTTTTGAGTGGCGTTATATTTATAGATTTAATTGAGGACCTAGGTCTTAAAGTTGTGTTAAGGAGATCTGTGAGGGATTTGGGAAATGTATTTTTTGGAGAAATCATTACAATGGAGCTTCAAAATGGATGTCATGATTTCTTGAATTTCATTATAAAATTATACCTACATCTTACAACTATAACAGTTAATCCATAACTTTGTTTCAGCTATATGACTAGCCAAATAAAAACCTATGAAGATCCATATGCCCTTGGAAAAGTTGTATATAACATATTATGATATTTCATTATGAAAAAATTTCATAGAATACCATAAAAGCATGTCTTATTGAATCAATGTATTTGGATTAGTGATTTCAAAATTCCATAGCATACACCCTAAGAAATGATCCCTCCACCATGCCAATATATTGGGTAATGATTATGAGTAATATCAATATTAGTGTGTGTTAATAGTATTAGAAAACAGGGAAATAAAATCTTATTAATATTCTAGTATGGATACACATTTTTCTAAAACTCAACAAGAATTTTTTTGTGGAGATGTTATAATGGGTCATATGGAAATGTGTATTAAAATAATATTTTGATACCATAAAAACACCCACCCTAGAATTGGATTCATTTGAAATGAAATTATTTTGATCCAAATGTAAATTCATGGAACAATAATTTATTCATAACACATAAACTTATATTTAGAGACATAACAGTAGTTAGGGGATACTTTAAGGAATGAAAATAAAAACTCATGTAATCTGGGTAATCGAGAGAATCCATTTACATTAACTGTTTCAATTTATCACATGATTAATCTCAAATAAATACAATATAATCTAAAATTAAAAGTTTTATAGATTATAGGACTGAATAAGGATCGGAAAAAATCATTATTTATATATGGATCCATGGTATAAGATCTTTATATCACTATGTATATCATGGGAACATTAATGAATCCTCGAATAGTCATTATAAAGGGAATATTATATTGGTAAAGATCATACAAATATGGTTGGAATTTTCAATATTAGACCATTTATGATGAAAAATATAATTTAAACTATTTATATATCTATCTCAAGTATTTCAAAATTGATATCATCACCTTTATATGTATTTAGGATTAGGGACACCTGTTTTCTTGTTGATGTTACATAGATTTGAATCTTGATCCAAAATTCGTTGGTCACATAGGGTCATCCAATATATATATATAATGATATAGGAAGATATAACATATATCATACATTTATAATTTTCATGGGAACATGGTACCCATTTATATGTCATTAGGATAAAATATCTGCTCTAATGTTTTCCTATGTCAATGGACCACATGAGTATGGCCGGTTTTTTTCTAGGGCGGAATGGTTGTCCCTAAGAGAATTATACTTTTTTGAACTAGTATTTATATCTAAATTCATTAATCTGGATTCTTTGTTTTTATGAACTCTATTTTTATTCACGCCTCCTTCTGTGGGTTTTCAACATAACATATTTTATGATTTTTTTATTTTGCTTCAATTGATCATGTTTTTCCTAGACCACGAAGGGTTAATTCTTAGCGAGAAAAGAATACGTTTTTCATAGGGAGACTTTAACACCCCGACCCTAGATACCCAGATTCGGTGCATTATTACATAACACTGGCAATATCAAAAAGGATCAAGTCTCGATAGACCGATTAGTTTAGTAGTCTTGGAAACACTAGATATATTCATAAGTCTTACATTACATCATAAGGTATAAAAAACTACAACAACATCTTGCCTTCATATCCCCTCATACTATCCCTGTAGGTCATTCATAAATTACTTATTCACATCCTGGGAAAGATAAAACATTTAATGGGGTGGGCTCAGATGCTCAGTAAGGATAACAATATAGTAGATGCTTTCGTAGATAAGCATAAACACTTAAAGCAATTTATAACTAAAACAAAAGCCTTTTAAACATGAACTTAAAATAATATGGCAAAGGTAACATGAAATAATGTCATTTACCTATTCACATAGATATTCTACTAGTCGAACAATCACATGCAATATCAATAACCACTTTCATAATGATGGAATGCATAATTCTAGACTATCATAACCACATAGCCAAGGCCTCGTGCCAAGACTAAAAATAAGATTTTGCCAAGTCCTTTTTCCAGGACAGTAGTTTGTCTCATGAGACGTACCGATGCATCGAGGAGATATAGAGGGCTCCACCCATCACATACTAAGTCCAATGCATTACTCATATGAACATATTTAAACAGAAAATAAATATTCATATTAAAACTAGCATACAAAATGTCAATACATTAACCACAAACCATGAATGGTATAAAAATAGCACATCCACAGTCAAACATAACTTATTAGACACAATATGGAAGATTTTATTGTATCATATTAACCTCAATTGAGAATAATGAAGGATATTTACATAGATTAAAATAATCATCAAAACTATTTCAGAGATATATCCCCCTTTTTCTTGAAATCATTTAAAAGTCAAACTATTTGTCAAGAAGCCATTTAAAAATAGATTTTTGAATCAAAGTTTACCATAACACTTTGAAACTATTAAATGAAGTTTTAATTTTAAAACTTTAATGTCTATATTAATAAATCCTTAAAACCATTTTTAAAACATGGACATTAATGACAAAGATTTAGAAGAATAATTCTTTAAAACATTCAAAAATGGTATTTTAGTAAGAGTTTCTAACCAAAAGAGAGACACTTGAATACAAATAATTGAGGTAATCAAAACCTTGTAATATCATGAGAATAAAGGGATTCATGATATACTATGTCAATGTACATTATATACACCACATAAAAGTGATTTGGTGTATTATAACAAAGAATTCTCAATGGAATGTAAATTGAGATGAAATCCCTAATAAAGGCCATATCCTTAGGTTAAGGATAAATCAACGACATAATTATGTTTGACAAATATAAATACACTAAATATGATTGGATATTCAGTGTAAAACAATCAAAGGGCATTCACTCATATTCTAGTAAAAACAACACCAATGAATTGGATGTTTATCTCAACAAATGGAGATTGAGTAAAAATTACTCTTATCAAGTTCATGCCGATGACATGAGAATTTATCTATGGAGTGATTATGTGTATAAAAAGTATATCCACAGAAAGGGGAGTGGATGTTATGAAATGATCAAATGAATAGTTATTCCACACATAATCTTAGAGTAAAATAATCGATGAAGTATGTGTAAAGCCGAATGAGTGGAAATTGAAATTTCAAATTCCCTTATCGATTTGGTAACATATGAAACATGAACCCATGAAAGAAGGATAATACAATGATGATGTAAATATCCATAAATTAAATTATATTACACAGTTAATATAATCATGGGCAGTACACACACCACATGCAATAAATAAGTGGTGAATAATGGAAATCTCACGGAATTTAAAGTGAGATAAGAAACCCATTACTTTGTACTTTTTACTTGGTCTATGGTAGGTTAACCTCTTGTATAATGGTGAAATAATTGTTATTGAATTATAAAAGGATCATTTAAATTAATATGATATCATATATGATCTTTTAATATTGATTTGTTATTAATATCTTAGTATTATTGTCATTTTTGGTGTCAACATATTCATTTTCCTTTATATTCTTTGTTACGTAATCCGTGTTTCTTATGGATAGGTTGTATCTTATTCATATCCATAATTATATCATGTCTTTAAACATTATTGTTAAATCATAAAATTATAATTATACTTGAATGGATACGATGGAGAATGAATCTCATCGCTTTCGTGGAGACGGTAGTCCGTACGTACGCACGAGCGACAATATCATTATTTTGATGTTAAAATAATATATAATTGGATGGAATATCATAAAGATAGAATAATTATCATGTTATAATTATTATTTACATGAATTACACATCATTATTATACCCATACAAATAATAAGTTATTGAATAACTATTACACCACGACGTGGAGACGGTAAGTCGTACGTACGCACGTATTGTAACATGTCTTTCAAAGGATTGATAAAATACTAAATATGGTTTTAATATATATATAATAACGTCACAGTATATATAATATACTGGAGTTATTATTTTAGAATGAAAATAAAAAAATAATGAAAAAGTGGAAGAAGAATGGAACTTGAAAGAGGGTGGTGAAAACATTACCTTTTCTTCAGGTTCTTCCTTTTGATTTGATCAAAAGGACTCCTTAGGGTGGCTTTTTGACTAAGTTAAGGCCTATAGGATGAAGTTATGGAATTTTAGAGAGTATTTGGTCAGGGTTTGGCCGAATAAAAAGGCTTTGAAAGTGTGATGTAATGAGAAGAATGAGTGGCCTTTTATAAGAGTGGTGAGGGGCACCTTTGGAAAAGCTAGAAATATTATTTTATAATAAATTAATATTCGGTTTCTAATGGCTCCAAAGTGTATTAATAAAATGTTAAGGTGGTTTGGGTCTAAAACCACTCAACCAATTTAATTTAGATAGGTTTGGGTCATTATATTAACTTTATCATTTCGTTTTGACTCTTAGTTAATTAGTTTGACACTTACCATGCCACTTTGTATTTTTATATTATATAGTTAATAAACTTACTATATACATCCAAGAGACCCCCAAGTGGTCCATTATGGATACAAATATCATGATATAAGTCTCTTGGCCAAACCATAGATTTTTAGGAATTTAATATCAGTTAATAATATAATATTTGTTTTAAAAACACTTTTATGTCAATTTTGACACTATTCAAATATTGATTTTTGTAAAAATAATAATAGAATGATTACTTATAACAAAGCTAATTAAATAAATCCTAACACGTCATATTAACCTATAAAATTAGTTTAATTTATAAAAGGTCTCAAATTATATTTATTTGGGTATTTATAATATCAATTATATTAATTTTTCACTATTATGGTAATTACTGCATCATCATTGTGTCATAAATAAACTAAATTATATAATTTCTAGAAATTATAAATAAAATATAATTATGTAGTAAATCGTTTATATCTTTCTAATTAATATTTATAGTCTAAAATCCAACATATATCACCATATGTAAAAATTGTTTTTCTAAAAGATATATGCTTATGTCATTTTTGTAATTACATGAACTTAATTAATATAAAGTGTCATTATCACTTACAAGTGGATCCATGGGGTCCCAAAATAGACCCATAGATGCCCATGGTCGTCCATGTATCGACCAATAGGGTTAATACACGTTTTAGGTTAATTTAATATTATTATAATATTATTTATTTACCCTTATTTACCAGATTTACCCTTTAACCATGGTAAATAAAATATTTACTGAAGTAATTATTCAAAATGTTTAAAAATAATAGATACCTATTTACACATTTTGGACATCCTAATTCCAAATATGGAATCCATTTTTCCATTTTCAATACACAGAAGTGGCAGAAATTAATTTAAAATTAATTACCGTTGTTAAAACAAAAAGCGTATTTTTAAGAAATAATAACTATCAAAAGATTGACAGTTGTTTATGTTCGGTTAAAATGTGAAATTATGTTCAATGACCCACATTGTATTGCATGGTAAAATTATACATTAAATATAATTTAAAACCACTCAAATTCATAATTTATCACTATTAATTATTTCGATTAAAAAAGTTGTTTTTAATTAAAATTTAGTAATTTTTACTATTCATCAAAATATAAAACTTATTCGAAAAGTACCAAAATTTCACCCTAGGTTATTTTAAATATTCCAAATCCAAAAATGAAGTCCATTTTGAGTGATAGAATTTATAAAATTTTAAAAATTATGTATTTCTATTCATAATGGTTAGATTGATTGGTTGTGGTGTGTTAGAATCTCAATGTTGCGTACAGTGCACGCCATTGCATTATTAAAAGGGAAACATACCATGGAATCTTGGGGTGTTATAGAGACCTTTTCCTATTTTCATCCTAGAGATTTTTATGTATATTTTCATGTGATTTTTATGGTCTTAAAATATTATTCAATAAATTTGAAATTTATTGTCAGATAAATTTTGCAACATGTTTCTGAGGATTATGGACAATCCAAATTTGAAACATTTCAGTAGAGTTATTCTATACAGAAATAAATTTGAAAACCCAATCATGAATAGGATGTTAGTGATAGAATATATATTATCATGGTTAGGTAAAATTATTTAAATGTCATTATGTTTAGATCAGTGGAGGAAATTATTATTTTTCACATTTCTTGGACCATCTATTTGATAGGATTTTTCAAAAATTTAATATGAACTTGATGCATCATGGTCTCTATAAGATATAAACACCAAAAAAATAATTGGAATAAGAATATAATATTATTATATTACACTAAAAGTTATAATAATGAAAATATGTTTAATAATGAGGGTTCATTAATCACCATCAATTGTTTTGTTATAGAAGGTTTAAATCATAACCTATGAATGTTTTGATAAATTTTAAATAGTCACTATGGGTCTATAATAACCAATAATAATTGTTTAAAAATAAATATATGATCATTTGAAGGATATAATATGATGTTTAGGTGGATCTTTCATTATGATCTACAATTTCTCCAAAGGGATACCTTATAGGCTCATGGGAAAATATGTTATTGACCATATAATTAGAGTGGGGTACCTCTGTATCAGCCAATCCGAGTTACTAATATTTCAATGCATGGGAGAATGAGTAAAATTAATTGAATTAAGGTTATAGAGTTCCAATATAATTACTCAATGAATTGTTTGGTTTTGCAATAGAAATTATAGATATAAATTGGGTTAATAGAGAACATGACTATTGATGAAGTGCTCAAGAATCCAAATGGTTATACCACCATATATTAAAACATTGTTAGGGAAAAGGGGTATAACCTTAGATTCTTTTGTTTTTTACAATATTTTAATCTAACTAGGACTATGATGGGAAAAATATATTTTCTTGGAAATCGACCATAATTTTGATATGTTTAATGTCACATTGTATGAAAAAATTGTTACCATGATTAAGGTAAAATATATTAGACTAGAAGATTTTATATGGTACATGGTTAAAAATTTCTATTCCACTACAGATCTCATTGAAATGATATTCATTCTACATATAGTTCTTCTAATGAAAAATGTCCCACGGAAAATCTAAATCATATGCAGGGGAAGGGACATTTTATTTTTGGAATTTCACTATAAATTAAATAACATGAATCAAAATATAATAGAAAAATATGGATCTTATGTATGATGGGATGCATTTATACATATAGGTAAAAACATTTTTTAAAACATATTATTTTATTTCGATCGATCTCTCATGTATGGATGAATGAATTCAAATAAAATAGGTCGCCCAGTGTAGTTTCGATTCATGTCTGATGGACCTTTACCAAAATTTTAATGGTCAACGAGTGGGTATATGATCCTATAAGAGAATAAATCTATGCATAATCACACTAATTTGAGTGAATATATAGGTCCAATAATTTCTCATGAGTCATTCCCATCAGGATAAATAGAAGAAAACAAGGAAAATCATTTGAACCACACAAGGGTTCATGATAGGGAACATGTGAGGGAATTATCATTTATCTAAAAGTAATAGTCTCTAAATATATTTAGATCTCATGGTTGTTAAAGGTGAAATGTAATAAAAACTCTATGATGGGTGAACAGTATAATATCTATAAATAACTACACATCCAATTGTATGAGAATAAATCCACATCTATTTATTATAAAAGAATTATTCCAATGACCTAACTCATATAAAGGGAAATGGTGCTATGTTGGTCATTATTTGGTTATAAAATGATATTATGGTCAAAATGTATGTCCATAAACATTGAATAACATAGAAATTATGGAAACCCTATATAGATCAATTTTTTACATATGGTAGTGGAAATTTTATATATCATCTTCGTATGGGATGTGAATAACGTGTGTATCCAATGCTAGAACCCAACATTGAAGACTTTATTTTGAATTGAAAAAGTATATTCAACACTCATTCTTATTTATATATAATGATCATATAATAGGTACCATTATATGGATCTATCTCTCATGTAGGTAATGGGTCATATAAAATTGAATATATGTCGTGATGTTCATTTTCATACAATAACAGTGTCGAATTTCTAACTTTTTAGTTTATGTGATGAGGCCATTTAACAATTGTATAATATCATTCATATTGGATGAATTACATGATATTTTTCTTCATGCTACTAGGTCATTAAATATATAATATAACATCATTTCGTGAGTTGATATGATTTCTACATTTTAATGTCACTTAGATATAACAAATGGTTATTCCTTTTAAATTATTTCATATACAAACTTTAGGGTTACTATAGATTAGGGTCTTGTAGCGAGGACCATATTAATGACTTCGCCCATCATAATAGGTCTAAAAGTTACTATAAATAATTTGAATGGTATTCATGTCACATGTAGTAACTATATTGTAGTGGTGAGCGGTGGTCTATTCAAGGGAGGTCCATAATAACACAAAATTTAACACTATATTACATAAATGATCACCATCCAGTTTAACATATTTTTTAAGACTACTGGATAAAGATTTTAATTTCATGTTTTAAAGACATTTTATATGTAGTTTAATATCATATGTTAAAGATGTATGATTTTATGGTTTTTCATTTTGTGTCCAGGATAATGCGAACTGACCTGGATATTATGTGAAGCATCATTAAGGAAACCATGCATTGATTGGGGTGTTTATATGTAGGGTAAACTCTCATCCTTGCATAATTATATAGATAAATAAAGTTATATAGGGTAATATTACGTAGATTTCATTCATATTTAAAGGAAGTGGGATTCTTGTACTAGACCATTAAATGATTTATAATTTAATGTGGTATGGAGAAATAAATATAATAGTTTATACTTCTGTAAAATGGATGGTCCATAATATCAGCTAAAAAATATGATGGAAAAAAACAGAAAATCATTCTTCCGAGATTTGAACATAAGAAAAATGTTAAATAAATTCATTTATTAAAATTTATGGATTAACGAATTGAGGCCATGTGTAGTAGAATATAAATTTGTATTGGATGAAATGTAATTCCACAGATACTCAATAGAGTCTAGTGGGAGTTAGATGGACTTTACAAAACTCATTCCAAGGATACCACATGGTGTTTAGGTACAAAATTCTTTGAAAACCAAAATATCATCTTGGGTTTACTTCATAGAATATTGGAAATTTTTTTAGACACCATCATATCATATCGGGGTCCCTTTATAACTATCCATACATACATTCAATTTTCCAATAAAAGAGGAAACCAATACGATTAATATAACTGAGGTATTTTTTCTAGACCTCAAAATTTATGGAGTAGTTTTGTAGATGAATCATTGTTTAAAATATTGTGAAAAATTCCTTGACTATACTATCACTTTATAAATAGGCTATTTGTGTATCATTTTGTGTTTTGAACCCGATGAAAAAATGCTAGAAATGAAATTTTGCAGTTAACTAGGATGGCTGGTTTTGAAACCGAGCAGCACAACATTTTGTTCCCGATAGTCTACACTACGGCGTTGATAATATACAAATATTATGTTTTTTTATTGATTGGCGCATTTGTTTTTTTTCAACAAAAATGAAATAACTCTCAAATAGTCCATCGTACGAGAATTATGAGACCACAGTTAGGCCCGGAACACTGGGTTTACACATGGTAGAGTATAACCTTGATTCGCATCGGGTTTTTGGAACCCATGCAAATGATAATTCCATATTTATTTTTTATTAATTAATTATTTCGATTTTAAAATAAAAATTTATTATTTCCCACAAATGGTGGGTCGAAAGAGAAATCTGACACCACAAGTAGTTCCGAGTCGTGGGGTTTATCCTAGGAAGGGATAACCATTGCGAGCACCAGACATTTGGTCAAATAACATCTGAATCTAATGTAATTTCGTTAAATATTCTTTGGATAGTTTGAAATAATAATAATAATTTTATTAATAATAATTATATTTACTTTAAAAACAATAAATGAAAATTCACATACACAATTAATAAATCATTATTTGGTTTAAATAATAACTACGCAATGTAATAAATATTTTATTATTAATTATTCCAATTAAATACAAATTCACAATAAAAATTTATTTAATAATTGTTATCATTTTTATTAATATTTGTTGTCTTTAAAATATTAATGGTGTCATTAATGGGTTGAATTAAATAATTATTATTAATTTATTTATCTTCATTATTAATATATTGGGGAAAAATATTGATGTATATATATATGAGGTATAACTATATATAAGGGATTAAATATATATATATAGTTATATATACATGAGTTCATATATATATGAGTATAAATATGTGTGTATATATATAACACATATATACAAGGGTGAATATTTATTGTTAGGTAAGATATAATATTATTAATTACCTGCATAAATGCATTTAACATGTCAACATAAATCAAGTTGTGGATATTTAAATTTTTAATCAAAAATCGTTAAAGCGACCCAGGGCATATTCTAGCGCACCTTGTTGTGGGTCTCAGACAATTAATTAATTTAATTAAAATATTGTTTAGGCTTTATGTAAAATATTACGTCTCTCTATAGCGCAATGTTGAGGTTAAAATTAATTAAAAAAGATTAAAAGAAAGTGATGAAATTTCAAGAGGGATAAAAATAAATAAAAAAATAGAAACGGTTGGAGAGAAAATAAAAATAATCAAAATCAGGTAAACATATTTTAATTATTTATTTCATCTCATCCACTATTTTATTTATTTTATTTTATTTATTTATCTCCTTTTTATTTTTTCATCCAAATCTTGTGTGTAGTTCACCACGAAAGGATTTTACCCTATTTTGGGGTCTTTCTAAAATATTCTTTTTTCTTCTGTTTTAGGTGAAATCAAAGCCTACCATAGAACATAGGGTCATTTACGACAATAAGGTAGGAATTTTACCCTATTTCCCAACATTTTGTTACAATTTAGAAAAGTTCATTGTTGTGTTGTAAGTCAGTGCCTACTATCTTTGTGTAAATTCACCCAAATTCATTAATTAATTTTTTTTGCCAAGTTGTTGTAGATATATTGATCATGAATTAAATTATTTCATTTGTTGCAACAAGTTCGGACACCCATTTGGGCATACCGATGTGGCCAGAATAATTTTTGTTCGTCTAAACTTTTAATTTATTTATTTGAATGTGTTACGTATCCTACTTAGTGTTGTGTTCGATTTAAATAATTAATTTAGATTAACTATAAATATTTAATTTTTGAATCATTGGTATTTGGTTATGCAGGTTTATTTATTATTAAAAAATTACTTAATCTGCATGTTTTGCACAAACAATTTTGTTGTTTACAATTTAAATCACTAATTTTGATTAATTATGAACTTAGGAATTATTGGATCTTGGTAGTTGGTTGGTCTAATTTAATTATTTTAAAAAAAATGCTTTTATCTTCTTATGTTGACGCAGTAGTTTGCCTTATTAAGATTTCTATGCTGAAATAATTAATTTTCCCAATGTGACTCATGGGTGTACCTCTTTGGTTTCGAGCTATAATTACATATGTTGATATCATATTTTCTACTGTGAAAACATTTACTAAATTCAGGGCGGGGAAAAGTGGTGGGTCCCGTATTAAGGGCCACGATTAGAACATTTGTTCCAAATGGTTACCTCAATGTGCTGGGGGTGGTGTTCTTGGATTTTCCGGACGGAGACTTCTCTAGGGTTTATAATTCTTATGAGTGATATCAGTTCCAAAAGAGCCCATCGGGATATATTTGTTGGCTATGTGGCTAAGCCAACCTCAGATGACACTCGACCCTTTTTTGTGAGATTTGGATGGACTCAGGGTAATGTCATTCCATGATAGATACTTGGTCATTCCAAATATTTAATTGGATGAGCTCAGTGGTATTGGATAATTGATGAATGTTCTATAGCGATTCCTTCAGGATGGGATCTGAATCCAACTCTCAACATGAACCTTAAAAATGATGCACTGAAGGTTTATATTAATGTCACTGTTAGTCCCTTGAGATTTGAAATTTTTTCTGTTATGTCGAAGCACACCTGGTTGAAAAATCACTTAGACCCCATGTTAAAACATAAGCTTCAGGGTATAAATATTCCTTGTTTTTCCTTACTCTTCTAGGCTTCCTATATATAAATATGAGTATTCTACTTACATGTACTCTTTTTAGACATCTGACATAGGCCGAAGCAGGTGATTTGGAACGTGTGCTACTTGGAACCCCGACTGAGTAGTTTATTTCCATTCACTTAATGAATAATCTACAATTGTTATATAATGTAACACATTATTTTATTATTGCATGAAATGGAAAGGATTAGAAACTTCGGGTGCCGACCTACTAGGATTTTATCTCACACCCAGCTTAGGTGTTGTTGAAACTCCATTATATTATATGTTTTCAGGTATTGAAAAATAGAAGTGTGCTACTGCCGATTCTTGATTGATTATTTGTGCTTAGGATTGAGACTAGGGAAATTGACTAAGCATTTCTCGTGATGTAGTTGTTTCACATTGTTTTTTTCCTTTTAGATGATATAATTATTGGGATATTTTTTCTACACTTTCAGTTTAGACATTCATCGTGGCGTGAAATAATTTTGTGAGGTTCCACACATTAGTACTATCTAGTTGTATTATTTATATTTCTTCTACTATAGTTTATTCATTTATATGCTTCCTATGTTTATTATTATTTTCATTTTTATTCTGCTGGGATAATACTTATTTCTTATGAGGGAATAGTGTCCCCCTTGGACACAAAATGGAATTTGCTGCCAGTCAGTAACCTCTAATATTCATGGAGATGCACTTGAGTTCTTGTAACCAACTGGTCTAGCCACCATCTTAGTGGTGACCCAGGCCAGGACGTTACAATGTGGTATTAGAAGTGGTATTTTTCCTTTGTCTTACTGTTTTGGGTTGGTAGATAGAAGACTAGTAATGTTTCGACTCTTGGTTAATAGTCATTCCTTGGGCTTATCACCCATGTATAGAAAATGACCAAGTGCCTAGGGCTGGGATTGATTTCCATGATTCTCGATATTATAGTTGATATGATTTCACATCGATTTATTGGTGTAATTTTCACTGCTTTTGAATTTATGGAATTTATGATATATTAACTTTGTCCTATTAAGGTAAGGATGAAGCATTGCATGCATCATAATAGGCATATAGGGATATATATTCCATGCATAGTGGCATGACATGTAGTTTCATTTTAGGATTCCTGTTAATTCAAATTTATTATCTCAAATATGTGTCACGTCATGTCATTATTTATCATGCCTTTTGACACAATTTTTTGGTGATATATTTAGCAAGTCGGCCTATTGCCATACTGCCTGTTTAATACCATGTTTGTCGTGTATCATGATTTTGTTCCTATTATCTTGTCTTTTTTATTAAAATTTAATGTTTATTAAAACATGTATCTCTCTATTAGCTTGTTGAAGTGACCTGATAGCTTGTTTGTTATATAATTGGTCATTTTTCTAAACTTTATTGGTATCCCTTGAATGGATGACAAATTCCAAAAACTATAAAGTGTATAGTCGCTTTATAGGTTGATATCCACACATATATCTAGGCATATATGTGTTTGAACATGTTATAATTTCAAATGAACTGGTTTACTACCTAAATAAACAACTTGGACCTAGTAGGCTAGTTGAATCATGTTCCATATGAGATAACCCGATAGGGGTGTTATGACTCAGAATAATTTTATAACTAATTTTTTGGGTCACATTCTAATGAACCAAGGTTGTTTTAGTCGATCCCTCGAAGGTTTACATACTTTAATGAAAGGATTTTATGATATAGATTTCCTATATAAAGACACTATGTCAATTAATGTAAAAATGTTTTAATATAGGGTTTTATCAAGCATGAACGTTTTCCTTTGAGGCTTTGTTTAAGATCATGTACATTATTTTTTGTTTTGAAAAAAAATGATACTTACCATTTTAATTTAATCTTTTGATGATTAATGATTAACTGTGACTAAATATAAAGGGATGGGATATGGAACCTATAACAATGTACTCTATTTAAGACCATAGTATAATAGTTGTTTGTGGTTCTCCATGAGTTTCATTGGAACATAACCTTTTTCATATTGTTGTCCTTAGTCGAACCCCTTACTTAATAATGACACCCTTGTGCAGATAGCTGGTCATGTTTTCCTTGAATTTTTTTTGGGCTCGAGCATCGAGTAATGCTCATTTCCATTATGTAAGGAATTACTTAGGGTTGGATAGTTTATTAATAGGTTGTTTGAACCTCTCTTTTCTAATGTGATGGATGATTCATTATATCATCCTCCGAGTTAAAAGTCATCTTTATTCTGTATCACCTTAGGGTAGAATGTGTTCACATACGTTGTATTGTTAAGTGCTTAATGGTGTTACAAATTATACGTGTTCAGTGTAATCATCAAGTCTTCCATTGTTAAATACGTTTTGGGTCATCTCTTTAGTGCAGTAACATCTGTGTTAATAGAATCATGTTCTTCCCAATGCTCATGATAACATACAGAGACTAAGGTTTTTTGAAACACCAGCCATATTCGTTTTTCTTTCATTCCAACTATTTAAATGTTTTTTTCTGGTAATCTCTAAATCCAATTTGTGTAATATTCCTTTAGTGACGAGCATGTCCCCTCTATTGCCTTCATCCTTGATGCACTATGATAGCATCCGTCTTACACCATGATAAATCATTAAATGTTGTTGGGATTGTTTATGGTTTTTTATAGTGTTTAACACTAATGCATCGTTCTTTTAGAGACTTTGATTTGTCTTTAGTGACCCTCAGATTTCTATGTATGAATTCCTGACGAACTATTGTACACCATCTATTTTATCTTACGAGACTTCCAGGCCGATGCTTCTATGGGCTCAATCAATGTTTTGATATGGTCATCTTTCCCTTGTACAAACGTCACACTAATAAACATGGAGTATGGTCTATCCTGTTTTAGTTCCTTTCACTCTTGTTACACCAATTCGTGGTTACCCTAAACTTGATCTCAGACTCGGTGATGCCTAAATCAAGGAATGTCACTAAAGGTCATGTATGAACTTTAGTGGAAGTGTTCATGGTAAATGTGATATACCTATGAAGAAGACACCATATTTAGTCTATAAAACACCTGCCATCGATGCCGATCATCTTCTTAAATGGTCCGTCGGAGTGGCTGAATAGTTATCTCTACTGTTCAATGAAGCGGTTAGTGAAATAACATTTTTTTGGTATGTAATCTGGTGAGATGAGGGCTTTTTGGGGCGACATGGGATATTACTAATAATCAGGCTCGACTTGGGTTTTATGGGCGACATGGGGTCAACAATTATTTCCATTTTGGAAATAATGTGAGAAGAATCGATAGAATACTTTAGGGAGTGTCTAATTGGAAATTACATTGATGGAAGGTGTAATGACTCGGAATTTTCCTCTTTCTAACTTTAAACCCAAAGGTAAGAAGTAACTTTCACCAGTAGTTAATGAGACGATGACATGGTCAGGTATATAGCTGAACATGTTTTGAAAGGTTCCTTCTCAGCGTTTCAGTTGGAAAATGACCGTTGACTTTGACCTTGATATCTTCTGTGATGCTTTTCTAATCGATGTTTGAATGTAGGTTGAGCATTTGGAGATACAACACAACATTTTGTATGAGAACGCATGACCTTGTTGATCTGGTGAGGGTTACATTGTTTTCGAAAGCTTCTCAAGGTGGAGAAGATCTAAGGTAAGAAGGCTGTAACATTCCGTTTTTTGAACCAAATGTGAAAACACATGAAATAAAATTTTTCTGTTAACTAAGTATCAGTTGTAAAACCGAGAATCAGAAATTTTTGAATCCGATAGTCGGAACTACAACGGTTATAGAATAAATATATTAAGTTTACTTTTTTGATACACACATTTTTTTCTTTTAAAAAAAATAAATTAACTCACAAAAGGTGCATTGAATGAGAAATCTGATATCACCATTAAGTCCAGAATTCTAGGTTTACCCTGGGTGGTGTATAACCATGATTTTCATCGGGTTTTTGGCACCCTCATACACGATAATTCCATCTTTATATTTAATTTATTAATTATTCCTATTTTCAAATAATAAATAAATATTTTCTCATAAACAGTGCGTCAAATGAGAAATATGAGATGACCAATAGTTTCCCGACATGGGGTTTACCCTAGGCAGGGTATAACCGTTGCGTGCGTTATAAGTTTAGTCAAATCGCACCCAAATATAATTTAATTAGGTTAAACATTATATTGGATAGTTAAAAATAGTAATAAAAATTTTATTATTAATATTATTATTTGTTTAGAATACAATAAATGAAAATTCACATGCACAATTAATAAATCATGTTACGGTGTAAATAATAACTGCACAATGTAATTAATATGATATTATTAATTGTTCAATTAAATAAAAATGTTCAATCAATATTTATTTGATAACCATTATCCTTTTTATTAATGGTGGTTTTCATTTCAAAATTAATGGTTTCATTGATGGGTTGAATTAAATAATAATTATTATTATAATTAACATTATTATTATTATATTGGGACAAAAACATTGATGTATCTTTATATATATATGCAGTATATCTATATATAAGGGATTAAATATGTATATATATATATATATAGTTATATATACATGTGTGGGTGTATATATATGAATATGCAGATGTGTGTATATATATATATAAATTGTATAAAAGGGTAAATATTTATTATTTGGTTAGATATAATATTATTAATTATCAACATAAATGAATTTAACATGACGACATAAATAAATTTGAGGAATTTTATGTTTTTAATCCAAATCATTAAAGTGACATAGGGCGCCCGCCTGCAAAACATGTTGCATGTCCGGGATAGCTATTAAAATTATTTAAATGATTTTTCAGGCTTTATGTAAAATATTACGTCACACCATACCACAATGTTCGGGTTAAAAATAATTATAAAGGATCTGATGAAATTAATGGAATTTAATGTGGGATAAAAATAAATAATAAAATATATACATTTGGAGAGAAATTAAAAATAATTAAAATGAGGTAAACCTATTTTAAATATTTATGTCATTTCATCCACCATTTTTTTTATTTTTTTTATTTATCTCTTTTTTAATTTTTTTTATTTTTCCTTTATTTCCATTCCTTTTTATTTATTTTTTCCTCTCCTCCTCTTCTCCTCCTCTCCTGTGCGTAGCGTATCTCGCCTCCCTAGGTGATGCACACCACCTTCTCCCCACTTCAAAAAATAGATGTGCCTCCTTTCATTGTCTTTTTTATTCACAATCAGGTGAATCATGAACCTCTTGGTATGGCTTATCCCACAAACAAAGAATCGTACAATCTCATTCCAAATCCTTTGTTTAGTTCACTAGAGATGGATTTTACCCAATTTTGGGGTTTTTCTACAATCTTTTATTTTTTTTCTATTTTAGTTCAAATAAAATCCTACCACAGATCATAGGGTCATATATGACCTTAATGATGACTGTCTACTCTCTTTCCCTTCATTTCATTGTGATTTATAAAAATGCATCATTGTTCCGTTAGTCGGTGCCTACTGTCTTTGTGAAAATTCACGCAAATTCATTAATTAGTTTGTTTCTCCTAGTTGTTGTCGTTGTATTGATCATGATTTAATTTGTTGCAACAAGGTCGGACACCTCTTTGGGTGTTCCAACGTGGTTATTATAATTTTAATTAGCCCAAACTTTTAATTTTTTAAATTTTATGCATTGAAATCCCTATTTTTTTTGTCTTTGATTTAAATAAATAATTTAGATTAATTATAAATCATGAATTTTTGAATCATTGGTATTTTTTGTGATGGTTTATTTATTATTTAAAAGTTTCTTTATCTGCATGTTTTGCAAAACCTATTTTGTTGTGTTTACGTTAAATAATTAATTTAGATTAAGTGTGAATGTGGGAATCATTGGATCATGGTAGTTGGTTGGTCTAATTTAATTATTTATTTAAAAGTGCATTTATATGCTTATGTTGAGGCAGTTATTTTCCTTATTACGTTTGATATGATGAAATATTTAATTTTCATTGTGTGTTGTATGCGTGTACTGTTTTGGTTTCAATATGCAATTAAATATGTAGATATCATTTTTTATGATGTGAAAACATTAATTAAATTCAATGAGGATAAAATAGGTGGGTCCCTTATTAAGTTCCACTCTTAGGCCCTTCATTCCTGACGATTACCTCTATGTGTGGGGGAAGGGGGGTTGTTCTTGGATTTTCCGGACTGAGACATCCCTGGGCTTTCTAATACTTATGAGTTATATTGGTACCAAAAGGGCCTGCCGAGACGGATCTTTTGGAAAAGTGGCTAAGCCATTATTAGATGACACTCTACCCCTTTTTGTGAGATCATGACAGACTGAAGAAAAACTCATGCTACGGGCAATACTTGTTCTTTCGAAAGATTGCCTTGGATGGGCTCTGTGTAATTGGATAATTGAAGGATGTTTTGTAGAGATACCTTTGATACTAACTCATATTCCATCTCTCAACGTGAACCTTACTAATGATGCACTAAAAGATAATATTAATGTCGTAGTTTTTCTATTGAGATTTGAGAGATTTTCTGGTATGTTAAAGCACACCTAGTTGACACATGACAAAGACATCTAGTTAAAGAAAAATCTATGGTGTATGCCTCTTATTTGTATTACATTACTCTTCCAGGCTTCATATATATGCATATGTCTATCCTACTTACAGTTAATACTTTAAGACTTCGTACTTAGGCCAAATCAAGTGATTAGGCACGTGTGCCACTTGGAACCCAAGCCGAGTTATTTATTTCATTGCAATTAATGAATTATCTTCCATTGTTATATAATGGTACACATCATTTTGTTATTGAACGAAATGGAAAGGATTAGACACCACGGGGAACGAACTACTGGGATTATATCTCACAACTTTCTTGCGCATTGTTGACACAAGAGTAGATTATATGTTTACAGGTATTGACAAAGGGAATTGTGCTGCTTCCGATTCATGATTGATTGCTGCTGCTTAAGATGGAGAAAGGGGTAGAGGACTAAGCCTTTCTAATGATGTAAAGACCCGTAAAATTAAAGGGAATTTTTTTCTAATTTTCTTTGGAATTTTACAAGAACGCAGTTTCTGACGGTGCCTGATTCTGAGGCTCGGTGTGCCCGGAATCAATTTCTGAAGTCTGGCTCGGGTACGTTCAGTGAACGAACGATCTGGTTTTCTAACTTTTGAACCGGTGCTCGGAATCGAATTCCGAGGGCATCGATGGAATCTCAGCGCTGGTTTTTTCTTAGAAACGCCTCTTCCGGAGTTGCGTTTTCTCGGGTGTGGTTTTTAATTTTTGGGCTTAAAGTTAAGAAATAAAATAATTGTATGACAAACTTTATTTTATTTCACTTAAGCCACTTGGAACCCACTTGAAGCCACATAAAGCTGCTTAAACTGAGTTGAAACGGATAGGGTACTATACAAAAATATCCTACCCTATTGGTAGGATATTTTTTAGGTGGGGCCCGCACGAGCCCCACCGTTTATTTTCCGCTAAGTAACGCACCCGCGAAAAACCGTCATTCTGAAAGTCAACTGATGCGTTTTCTTAATTTCTTAATGCACTAATTAATTGGATGGTTTTCTTCGTTGAAATAATTGGGTGGTTTATTTCGTTGAATTAATTCTACGAATTAATGGGTCGTTACTTATCTATTTTTCATTTCTTAACCAGTTTGAAATCCGTTGGTGTAGTGATAAAATAAGACCAATGCCACATATTGAGGATTACACGTTGGGAGGCCTTTGAAAGAATTATTGTGCCTTCACCCTTCTTCGCGAAGAACGCGAAGAATGCCGGCCTCCGACGAAGAACACTGATACCGCGGAAATCGACGATGCGATGCCATGTGCCGCGACGCCGACGTTTCCTCTTATGCGACGTTCTTTCCTCCGCAACAAAATCTTCAATCATCTGTTTGAGTTCGTTGACGCGACGACGTGACGCCTTCCGTGACGCGACGATCGCCTCCTTCCGTGGCGATCAATTCCGCGAAGAACGCGCGTGCGACACTTGACGAGGTAGGGGTTTTATTTGAATGTTTTATACTCCGTGAATGTTTCTATTCAAAGTGAAGAACCCAGATAATAAGAACAATTTTATTTCATTAAAATTGTTTTTGGTTATGTATTCATGTGTTGAATAATTCTCCCTTTGTTATTATCTAACGCAGAGGGTGCGGGCCAAACGAACACGTCCTGACAACCCTCCGCAGATTGTTTATTGATGTGTGGATTGACAGGAGACAAAAAACGAGGCTGCAAGGTGATTTTGAGGCCTCCGCAATGAATGTTGGGTCCTGGGAGGACCATAGGAGAAGACAGCAGGAGAAACGGACCACCGGAGCGCGTCCGGTTGTCTGCGGAAGGCGGCGGCTGCGCGCCCCCGGAAGGGAGGCGGCCGGCGGTTCGCCGCCGACCTCAATTAGCGGTGAAGGGCGGGGGAGCCGCGCACCCTGCCTGTGGTGTCCGCTCGGCCACGCTGGCCGAGCCGCAGCCGGCCGGGCCGGGTCAGGCCCAGCCGGGTTGGACCCAGTTCGGGCCGACCCAGGGGGGGTCGGGCCGGGTCGGCCCAGGCCCAGACCCCCCGTTTTCGGACCACTTTCGGTCAAATTCCCGTAACTTGAGCTATGGGCCTCCAAACGACTCGCCGTTAGCGGAAAAACGATCCTTGGATCGAGATGGTCGTTTCGGTATATCGCACTCAAGGTTTCGGATTACTTTGGGTTCGTCCGGGTTGGTTCGGATACGAAACCAACCGGGCCCTCGGAGTGGAAACGCTTATATCTTGAGTTCCAGACATCCGATTGAAGTTCCGTCAACTTTGATGGATTCCGATAAATGAGACGGATCTTTTGGCTTACTCCGCTCGAGGTTTGGATTTTGTCGGAGTGCGGTCGGGTTGGTTCGCTCACGAAACCAACCGGGCCCTTAGAACGAGAAAGCCAATTACTCACAGACCGGGCATCCGATTGACGCACCATCTATATCGTTGTTTTACTATTGTTGAGACGGAACTATTGGCATACTTCGCCTTAGTTTTGGATGCAGTTGAGATACGGTCGGGTTGGTTCGCACACGAAACCAACCGGGCCCCTAGGACGAAAAGGCTAGTAACTCACAGACCGGGCGTCCGATTGACGCGCCGTCTGTTGTGTTGAGACCCCTATGACGAGGAAGTCCTTTGAGATTCTTCATCGTGGGACCTTGAGATACTTGGAGTATCTAACAGTAGCTCATGGAGAGGACTCTCCTAGAGACGAGCGTACGGAGTACGGAGACCCTGTAGTCAGCTGAGACCTGACGACGGCTTGACCGATCGACTCGGTGTGTTACGGATATCCCAGTGGGGAGCGCTTAGTTGTAGCAGAAGACCCACGATAGAGGTGCTTTTGGTTGTAGCAGCACAGGGGAGCGCTTGGTTGTAGCGACAGACCCACGACAGAGGTGCACTTGGTTGTAGCGGCACATGTGTGTGCTTGGGTGTAGCGACACATGTAAGCGCTTGGTTGTAGCAGCAGATCCATGGTTGGAAGCGCTTGGTTATAGCGGCAGGCCCTCAGTACTCGACAGGAGGAGTACCTTAGCAGTCTTAGGTCAGTGATCAGTACCTTGGAGTCATGAAAAAACCATTGTACACTCCAGAGATGGGGCTCTTCAGCAGTTACGGTCTCGATAATGAAAATTCTGGTTTGAGCTGAATCTTTTGACCTTTGTGTTTACCTCATGATTGAGATTGGTCACTTGATAACTTAGGTATATGTATGGGCATATACCTGGGTAGTGGTTATCCGTTAATTTTATAATCCTTGTGTTTCCTCATGATTGAGATGGGTTACTTGATAACTTAGGCATATGTATGAACATATACCTAAGTAGAGTTTATCTGTTGAGATCTTCATTGTGGTTATCCTTGTTGGTTTAGTGAGACCTTGAGGGTCTAAGGGTCCCTACTGAGTATCATTATACTCACCCCTGCACGGGCTATGCCCGCACCTCATTGTGTTGGTTGCAGACGACAGGAAGTGCTGACGGAGGCCGAGTGTTCGAGGACTTGACGGTACCCGGAGGTGGACTACACGACGAGTCAGTACCCGGAGGTGGACTACACAACGAGTCAGTACCTGGAGGTGGACTACATGATGAGACGACACACGGAGGAGGTTGGCAGATGAGAGCGTGGAGGATGCTATCTGTACCTACCCTTCAGGTAGGATCCGTGGTGGACGACCAGGAGCTGCGCCATCTGTACCTACCCTTCAGGTGGGATCCGAGGAGGACGACCCAGGAGCTGCTTCCGTCCTTCCAGCTATTATCTTTTTTGTTGTACTTGTTCTGTTGTAGTTGTACTTTCTTTTGGGTTTGTATTCTGGCCCATTTACTTTTCAACACTTCTCTTGTACTTAGTGTTTACTTTTTCCGCTTGCTTACTCTGTGGTGCTTGTTTTCTTTTATAAAGGCAATGACTTCCCAGTTATCAGGATTTATGCCTTTGGTGCTAGTCTCCAGCCCCTGGCCTATGGAAGGCGGGCTTGGGGTTGTCACGGCACAGGCCCCGAGGATGGGTCGTGACAAATTTGTATCAGAGGAGTCGGTTCTACCGCAGAACTTATAACTCTGATATTTTCTTCCTGTGAAGCAATAGTGTTAAGAGTACCGAGTGTGATTTTCAGTTCATGGAGTCCAGTGTTGGTGCGGGCGGCCGACATATCCATACACCAGGACCCTGAAAAATTATTTCCAACTTTGTGAACGAAAACACTGATTGCGTGTGTGTTTCCAGAAGTTTTTAAATGTCATCTCAAACTAGGTCAGCTCACCAGGTATAAACGTTTGACCGTGTCACGATGTTTATTTCAGGATTCCTTTTCACAGACGACAAGCTAGATCCCGGAAGGATGTGCATGCTGATAGCCTGTCGAGCGATGAGGCTTCGGTATAGGGCCCTCTTGCAGTTGAGGCACCAGTGGAGGCACCAGCGGTACTACCATACGTTGGGCCACCGATTCCACCAGCCCCAGCAGTAGGCGATGCACGCTAATTGAGTGCGCTGCACAAGTTCCAGCGCCAGATGCCACCCAGGTTCCGGGAAGAGACGGACCCGCAGGCGGCTGAGGATTGGCTGGAGGCTGTGGTGAGTGTCTTCAGACTAGTGGGGACGCCGACAGAATTCATGGTGATCTTTGCTGCCACCCTCCTTCAGGCAGCAGCAGGAAGGTGGTGGGGCCACTTGTTCCAGTTTTGTGACGGGATGACCTTCGCATGGTAAGACTTCGAGACCTTCTTCAGGGTGGAGTATGTTCCAGTATCTCTACACCCTGAGCGTGTACAGGATCTTCTACCTTTTCCGCAGGGTTTTTGATCAGTTGCCGTGTCATCTATGGGCAGTAGACAGATGATGAAGAGGTCGAGGAGGACCAGACCAGAAGTTGGACGATCTCGGGTTTTAGGACCGGTGGTGCGGGGCACCCGGGGTGGGAACAGAGCTAGGCATTCCAGAAGCAGGTTGTGTTACTCATGCGGCGGAAAGGGTCACCTGGCACGTGACTGTCTGAATCCTCGTACGGTTGATCAGTGGGTGTTGAAGGAGCCACCGAGACAGAAGCAGCGACTGGTGCTTGAGCAACAACCGAACAGTGGACAAGGCAGTAAAGCTCCGAGAACAGGTGGACAGGAGAGGAACTAGTGGATATATACATTGTACTTCTAGTTCCATGTTGCTTTTGTATTCATTTCTTTGTACTATGAACTGCAATAATAAAAAGACACTTATCTTGTGATGTTTGATTTCCTGTCCTTTTGGTTTGGTTGATACTGAGTGGTCCTGGTTAAGACTGTTGACTTGACCCTCACTTTTGAGATTTATACAAGAGGAGACCCAGTGACCTCACACTGATTTTGACAGTGTGACTCGACCCTTATAGGTGAGAGTGACAGTTGGATCTCTTGGTAGTTAGGTCGAGGCCTTATGATGTCATCCCTGGCATGAATGCATCATTCATGTTGGGATTGACTGTATTAGGTAACTAATGTGGTTCATCCAGGGGATGAGACCAGATTTCTTTTATCGGAATAGAAGAAATCATAGCAGCTCTTGTGAGACTAAAGAAGGTCTAGGTCATCCAAGAGCGGATAAAGACTACACAGTGCAGTAAGAAACAGGAAACCGGTGGCAGTCTTAGAGACTCGGGCATGTTAAATGTTTCAAGAAGTGGATGATTTAAGGATAGATGAGTTTGCGACGTAGCAGATGTGGAGGCAGAGCTAGGAGAGCAGTATGAGGTGGTGTACATATTAACATGCTACAACCACCCGCCTTAGTTATCCCCGCCAGGCTCAGGGAGCTGGAGGGCGGTGGAAGAGTGTTGCTGCTTGCGGTCAAGGAGTGTGACCCAATGGCTCTATAAATGATTCAAGGGACAGTCTGTGTCCACTACTAGCTGATGTAGTGACGGACATCGATATGAATCATTCCTTGCTTTCAAAAATCTTGTTCCAGACCTAGAGTTTCTGGTAAGCCGTGGACATGACCCTCACGTCTGGAGATACCTTGGTAGGAGACTCGATAATCACACTTACGCCGACGGTGTGGTCAGATCTTCGAGGCGAGAGTTTCGGTTGGAATCTCTTGGTGGAAGCATCGAGGCCTTATAACGTTGGTTAGAGTATTGGCTGGGAAATCATAGTTCATACACAAATTGACGGTATTAGGCAAAAAGGTTGTAGTTTAACTACGACGTCGGGATGGGTTTTCCTTGGTCGGCGAAAAAGGAAACCCCAGGCAGCGCAGGGTAAATCTTGAACAGGAGGGTGCGACCGATCACTCTTGAGTCGGTCAACCTTACCCTCGTAGCAGCAGTCGTTTTGAGTTCCAGTTCTAACTGGAAATGGAGACATCTGGAGTTCGAGGATGACGATCACGTCCTTATACGGGTCTCACCTCGATGAGGTTTACAGAGATGTGGCCAAGGCGGCATGTTATCTTCGCGGTTCAATGGACCTTTCTAGGTCCTCAGCTGGGTAGGCGGGTTGGTTTACCTCTTGACCCATCCACCTCAGTTGCACCAGGTGCACGACGACTTCCACGTATCTCTACTGAGGAGATACGTGCTCGACCCTTCGCATATCATCGACCATGAGGAGCTGGACGATGGCAATGGAGTGTCTTTCACGGAGGTTCCAGTGGGGATTGAGGATCGACAGGAGCAGATCCTTCGAGGATGGCCTATTCCTCGGGTGCGATTTCACGGGCAGTACAGGAACCTCCGGGTGAGCACACGGGAGCGGAAGGCTCAGATGCGTGCTCAGTACAGTTTTTGTATCCCTAGTTTATGTTAAAGATTTACGAGGACGTAAATCCCTGTGGTGGGAGTAATGTAAAGACCCGTATAAATCAAGGGAATTTTTTTTCTAATTTTCTTTGGAATTTTACAAGAACGCAGTTTCTGAAGGCACCTGATTCTGAGGCCCGGTGTGCCCGGAATCAATTTCCGAAGTTTGGCTTGGGTATGTTCAGTGAACGAAAGAGCGGGGTTTTCTAACATTTGAACCGGTGCTCGGAATCAAATTCTGAGGGCACCGATGGAATCACAGCGCCGGTTGTTTCTTAGAAATGCCTCTTCCGGAGTTGTGTTTGCTTGGGTGTGGTTTTTAATTTTCGGGCAGAAAGTTAAGAAATAAAATAATTGTACGTCAAACTTAATTTTATTTCACTTAAGCCACTTGGAAGCCACTTTATGACACTTTAAGCTGCTTAAACTAAGTTGAAACGGATAGGGTACTATCTAAAAATATCCTACCCTCTTGGTAGGATATTTGTGAGGTGGGGACCGCACGAGCCCCACCGTTTCATTTCCGCTAATTAACGCACCCTCAAAAACCCGTCATTATGAAATTCAACTGACGCATTTTCTAAATTTCTTAATGCACCAATTAATTGGGTGGTTTTCATCGTTGAATTAATTGGGCAGTTTATTTCGTTGAATTTATTCTACGAATTAATGGGTTGTTAATTATCTCTTTTTCGTTTCTTAACCGGTTTGAAATCCGTTGGCGTAGTAATAAAATAAGACCAATGCCACATCTTTAGGATTGCACGTTGGGAGGCCTTTGAGAGAATTCTTGTTCCTTCTACCTTCTTCGCGAAGAACGCAAAGAACGCGAAGAATGCGAAGAATGCCGACCTCCTACGAAGAATGCCGAAACCACGGAAATCGACGACGCGACGCCGTGTGCCGTGACGCCGACGTTTCCTCTTCTGCGACGTTCCTTCCTCCTCAACAAAATCATCAATCATCTGTTTGAGTTCGTCGACGCGACACCCTTCCGCGATGACGCGACGCCTTCCGCGACGCGACGATCGCCTCCTTCCGCGGTGATAAATTCCGTGAAGAACCCGCATGCGACGCTTGACGAGGTCGGGGTTTTATTTGAATGTTTTATACTCTGTGAATGTTTCTGTTCAATGTGAAGAACCCAGATAATAAGAACAATTTTAATTAATTAAAATTATTTTTGGTTATGTATTCATGTGTTGAATAATTCTCCCGTTGTTATTATCTAACGCGGAGGGTGCGGGCCAAACGAACACGTCCAGACAACCCTCCACAGATTGTTTATTGATGTGTGGATCGACGAGCGATGACAAATGAGGCCGCAAGGTGATTTTGAGGCCTCGGCGGTGAAGTTCGGGTCCCGGGAGGACCATAGGCGAAGATGAAAGGAGAAACGGTCCACCGGAGCGCGTCCGGTGGTCCGCAAAAGGCGGCGGATGCGCGCAACGCCGGCGCGGCGGTGCCGGCGACCGGAAGGGAGGCGGACGGTGGTTCGTCGCCGACCTCAATTAGCGGTGAAGGGCGGGGGAGCCGCGCACCCCGCCCGCGGTGTCCACTCGGCCGCGCTGGCCGAGCTGCGCCCGGCCGGTCGGGTCGGGCTGCGCCGGCCGGTTCTGGTTAGGCCCAGCCGGGTCAGACCCGGTTCGGGCCGACCCAGGGGGGGTCGGGCCGGGTCGGCCGGGGCCCAGACCCCCCTTTTTCGGAACACTTTCGGTCAAATGCCTGTAACTTGAGCTACGAGCCTCCAAATGACTCGCCATCAGTGGGAACGAGATCCTTGGATCGAGAGGGTCATTTCAGTATATCGCACTCAAGGTTTCGGAAAACTTTGGCTTCGGCCGAGTTGGTTCGGATACAAAACCAACCGAGCCCTCGGAGCAGAAACGCTTATATCTTGAGCTCCGGACGTCCGATTGATGTGCCATAGACTTTGATGGATTCCTCTAAGTGAGACGGATATTTTGGCTTACTCCGCTCGAGGTTTGGATGCCGTCAGAGTGCGGTTGGGTTGGTTCGCTCACGAAACCAACCGGGCCCCTGGAACGAGAAAGCCAATAACTCACAGACCAGGCGTCTGATTGACGCGCCGTCTGTATCGTTGTTTTCCTCTTGTTGAGACATAACTTTTGGCATACGTCGCCTGAGTTTTGGATGCATTTGAGATACGGCCGGGTTGGTTCGCACACGAAACCAACCGGGCCCCTGGGACGAAAAGGCTAGTAACTCACAGACTGGGCGTCCAATTGACGCGCCGTCTATTGCGTTGAAACCCCTATGACGAGGCGGTCCTTTGAGATAATTCTTCGTTGGACATTGAGATACTTGTAGTATCGACCAGTAGTTCATGGAGCGGACCCTCCTAGAGACGTGCGTACGGAGTACGGAGACCGTGTAGCCGGCTGAGACCTAACGACAGCTTGACCGATATACTCGGTGTGTTACAGATAGCCCAGTGGGGAGCGCTTGGTTGTAGCGGCAGACCCATGACAGAGGTTCTCTTGGTTGTAGCGGCACAAGGGAGCGCTTGGTTGTAGCGGCCGACCCATGTTAGAGGTGCGCTTGGTTGTAGCGACACATGGGTGCGCTTGGGTGTAGCGGCACATGTGAGCGCTTGGTTGTAGCGGCAGACCCATGGTGGGAAGCGCTTGGTTGTAGCGGCAGGCCCACAGTACTCGACAGGAGAAGTACCTCAGCAGTCTTAAGTCAGTAAGCAGTACCTCGGAGTCCTGACAGGACCACTATACACTCCTGAAACGGGGCTCTTCAGCAGTTACGGTTTCGATAATGAAAATACTGGTTTGAGCTGAATCTTTTGACCTTTGTGTTTACCTCATGATTGAGATGGGTCACTTGATAACTCAGGTATATGTATGGGAATATAATTGGATAGTGGTTATCTGTTGATTTCATAATCCTTGTGTTTCCTCATGATTGAGATGGGTTACTTGATAACATAGGCATATGTATGGACATATACATAAGTAGAGGTTATCTGTTGGGATATTCTTTGTGGTTATACTTGTTGGTTTAGTGATACCTTGAGGGTCTCGGGGACCCTACTGAGTATTGTTATGCACACCCCTGCACGAGCTATGCCCGCACCTCGTTGTGTTGGTTGCAGACTGCAGGCAGTGCTGACAGAGGCCGTGTGTTCGATGACTGGACGGTACCCGGAGGTGGACTACACGACGAGTCAGTACCCGGAGGTGGACAACATGACGAGTCAGTACCCGGAGGTGGACTACACGATGAGACGACACACAGAGGAGTTTGACGGACGAGAGCATGGAGGAGGCTATCTATACCTACGCATCAGGTAGGATCCGTGGTGGACGACCAGGAGCTGCGCCATCTGTACCTACCTTTCAGGTGGGATCCGAGGAGGACGACCCAGGAGCCGCTTCCATCCTTCCAGCTGTTATCTTCTCTGTTGTACATGTTCTGTTGTAGTTTTACTTTCTTTTGGGTTTTTATTCTGGCCCATTTACTTTTCAGCACTTCTCTTGTACTTAGTGTTTACTTTTTCCTCTTCCTTACTCTGTGGTTCTTGTTTTCTTTTATAAAGGCAATGCCTTCCCAGTTATCGGGATTTATGCCTTTGGTGCTAGTCGCCAGCCCCTGGCCTATGTAAGGAGGGCTTGGGTTAGTTACGGCATGGGCCCCGAGGACGGGTCGTGACAAATGATGAAGTTTTTTCACATTGTTTTTTTTTTAGTTGATAGCATGCTTGGGTTTTGTTTTCTGTTCTTTTAGTTCAGATCGGCAACATGACACGACACCATTTTTTGAGATTATGCACTTTAGTATTATTCAGTGGGATTATTTATATTGCTTCTACTTCTATTTATTCATCTATATTCTTCCACTATTAATTATTATTTGTTTTTTACTTCAACTGTGATAATACCTGTTACCTATGAGGTCATAGTCTCCCACTCGGACACAAAAAGGCCCTCGCTGCTAGTCGGCAGCCTTTGTCATTCTGGGAGATGCACTTCAGGTCATGTAAACCACTAGCCTGGCCACCGTCTTAGAGGTGAGATGGGCCCGAACGTTACACATTGGGTTTGTGAAATGAATTGTAACTGACTAGAATGTTGATTTCAACCTCATAAAGAGTGGACTTGTAACTCAAGATGTTTTGATGTAATATTGTTTATTTATAATGATTTCACAAGACTGACCCTTTTTATTAGTTTATGATCATTTAGTCTTCACCAATTTCCAAAAAATAAAAGTATATGATTTAAAATTAATCTTTGGAATACAGAGAGTAGTTTAATGTCATACAATTAGTATATTTACCATATATTGTAAAATCTTATGGTAAATAATATGGAACATAATATTTTTATTCACAGGATATGTAAATTATATTGTTGGTTACCAAAATTCAACATTCATGACTTTTGGGATGTTTAAAATCATGTAGTTCTTACTTTGTGGTTATGTAATTTGGTGTCACATTACATGGACCTATAGTGCCTTATAGTTCAGGGTCTTACATCTTAGACCAGTGGAAATAAATCATTAAGAAATGTAATATAATAGTTGATTGAGAATAAATCATAGCCATTTATCATGAGTGTAATAATTATATGACTTTATCATGTATTTATATACATGGTTTTTAATCCAATATTGGTAGATAAAGCATTCATTATTTATATATCCCATGATTTTGTTATTAGGAAACTGACTTAGAGGATTATTCATGAAAACCTCTTTGGGACTTCAGATCCATGGGAGATTGAGAAGGTTCATCTTTTGTGATGTTGTGAAATATATAGATATGTCCTCCCAATTTGAGGATTATACCATACCTTTTTTATCTCTGAGATATGGATACGATATCTGATTTGGCACACATATTATGTTATACATAGGATTTATGGATGGTTGAAGTAGAAATATGGTTTTCTATGGATCCAATATACCCTAATATATCAGATTTCGAACCCAATACTTGTGGGAAAATCACCTCATTATTCAATTTCTTAACAATAGATAGTTAGGGCATTATTTTTTAGGTCTATCAAATCATCCTCATTAGGTTTCTTAATCTAAGGGAGCTCAAGAAAAACATATTCCTTGGAATAAAAAAAAATCATGTAATTAAATTTTTTGGATGGAATACACATTTTTTCACATGTCCTCAATATATGTATGAAAAATAGATTTAGAATTCTATAAAAAAAAGCATGTTTTTGAATGGAAATGTTTCTGAATATGGTATCTATTAGGAAGTTCTATAATATCAATTAAATTTGAGGGTGAATAATAATTATTGGTGGCTTTAAATGCTAATGTGGATTCCCCTTGATTTTTCAATTCTTAATCTTTTGGATTCGCTATGGAAAATACTAAGGTGGAACAACATCAGGAATACAACTAATGAAAATGTGGAAAAGAATAAAATTCCCCCAACACTATGGGATAGGGTTAGGGGGAATGTTGTCCTGACTATTCCATGTTATGGAGAGAAAATTGTTAAAATACCCCCATCAAGTGTTAATTCACAATAAGTAGGACTATGATAGTGTATTTTTTTATTATATCGTAGTGAAATGATCCTTAAATCATCTTTTATAATTTCATCACGGGGATTCAATTTTTGTTAAATCAATTGAATCATCTATTCCTTGGAAAATATTCCCCCATTATCCAAAAATTGTATGAAAATTCCAATTTTTTTCTACTCCCATTGTATTTGTAGTGGTAATATGGGATGATGAATATGGTAGTCTCAATTTGGAACCAAAATATAGGTTTTTTGGTTGAAATTGCCCACATTTTACATTAATATTTCATTTTGGAACCTAACATTGGTGAATAAGGCCTTCTATAGAGATATATATGGTATCATGATTCCCTTATTCACCAATATCTAGAGTATAGGATGATATAACATGATCGATGTCAAAATATTGTATTAATGTAAAACGACCCTCATAAAAAGAGTTCTCATAAGAACCATGTATAATTTCATCAAACATACATAATACAATATTAATAGAGATTTTGTAATTATTTTTCTCTTCTCGAGTTGTATATCTTATTAGGTGATTCAAAATATGTCATTGTTTTGGGGGATATGGTTCCCTTTCTAAAATTTAGTGGGGTGGAACCCTTTTTATATTTAGGTGGTTCAATACACCTTAATTCATTTTGTGGGTAGGTACACATTCACTCATTTTTGGGTTACTTCCCTTTCTCTGGTATGGTAAATCTAAACCCTAGTACACATTTTATGGGTTGGTTCCCTTTCAATTTGTTTTGAATCAACACCCTTTCACATGGTCCATGGGTCTTTACAATTTTTCTCTTTTCATTGGTTGGAACCCTTTTACTCATATTATGGGTTACGTCTCATTAACTTATTTGTTGTGTTGGAGCACAAGAATATTTCAATTCCTTGTTTTGGAGAATGGATAAAATATATTCGACTTGTATCATGGAATTGTCCATTTGAAATTTACACTATTTTATCATATTTTTTGGAAGATCTTTTTTCATGATTAATTCATGGATCATGTCACATAACATATAATGTTATGGGTAGTTATTTTGATGGTCATCATGTTGTACTTTATCTGGCTACTTGATTTTTTTTTTGAAGAAACAGTAGGTTTTCATTAATATAATATGTGATGTACCAAGTAAAAAATGATTATACAATGAATAAATTTTATCCATCATCCATTCATAGTAAATTTTTATCATCTTTTTTTTGGGTAAAAAATATTTGTTTCAACATTCCCACTATTCCATATCTTAACTTCTATTTTTGGTATGTTATTTTTCTAGTTATGTTAATAGAAACCAATTAATGTTTTGGTATTGTTGAAAAGTCATAGAAACCACCAATGTAATTTATATGAATAAGAATATTTTATAAAAGATCACATATTTTTTCCAAAATAGATCTCTAATAACATCTCATGTGGAATTTTTATTTCCATGAAATATGTCAAACCCTTCTAAATTATAATAAAATACATGACATAATAATTTTATGAATGCTTACAGTTAAATTGGTAAATTAATTTTCATTTCATCAGTGTATATATGAAATGTTTGATGAATTATCGATATATATATCCATACTAATATATTCCCTTATAAAATGTTATTATAACAATGAAATATTTGAACATACAAGATATTTATAATCATTCTAACATTGGAAACCTCTTATTGTTCCAGTCATCCAATTTTTGGACAACACATGAATGATATGTCAGTAAAATGTTGTTATAGATCACCCACTCCATAAACTATTTTGAAATTTGTGTTCCCAATGATTATAGGGGTGGATTTCAATCCACACACTCAAGATAAAAAATCCCCTATAGTTTTAATAGATCTTATCAGCCTTCAAGAGATTTTATTAGAGAAATGAAAGAATCAATTATTCTATGAAATATATTGAGAAGAGATATCCTTACATGTATTGTCAAAATTTATTGACTACATCATCCTATTGGAGGGAGAAAATAATAATATATTAACACTATCATTCAATTGGGTGATTTATGTATTCTCAATATAATGGAATGACTTGATTCTTCCATTATGGGTTGAGAAAACATCTAACATTAAAATGGATAAACTCGAGGAATTACGTCTTCAATATAAAAACACTTCTCTTGACATTTTCCTCCCTAGATAAGTTTAGAATTTCCATTATGAATTTCTATTATTCATTCATCATGATGATAAATCGTATCATCTACAGAGATGGATTCACTATGGTCGGATGATAATACGGTAGTAAATGTGACCAAATTTATCTCATTATCAAAAGTATTAGCCTTTACATCATAATCTATTCCTATAGTTGTGACATTAATGTATTTGAAACATGTGGTATAAAATATATTTTCCATTAGGTGAGGAATATCTATGATCATTGTATGTTCCATCTTAGTAGATGATACTATATATGACTTTAAGGATAAAATTATAAAAACACACATAGCTTTGTGAACTGGGATTTTTAGTAGTATTCTATTATCACTAAGGCTAGTTGTTCCATTGTTTGATGTTTTTTTCTAAATTTAATTATTAATTAGACTCGAGATACTATTGGGACATGTTGCTGGGACTTAATGAATTTTGAAGTAGAAGAGACATAGACTTTCACTATATTTACAATTTCTTGATACTCTATTGATGCTTTCTATTTTGATTCCTAAATACGAATAGTTAAAAATAGAATTATTTCCACTGTAGTATCTTATAGGATTCTGTTTTCAAATCAGTGATGGTGAAAAAGGTTGAATGGATTTATATTGGGTCCCTCATGGGAGGTTTCCTCATTGTGGTGAGCATCATCCTACACCTAGACCAGATGGGGGGAAATGTGTTGATACCCTCTGAAGATAAGTGACCCAAACTATTAGATGATGTAATTTGTACCTCCTTCTCCAACATATCTAGTTATTGGTATGATGATATAAAGGGCTTCATCATATAGATACAATTATGATATAAATTTAGTTTTGGGATGGACCCATTTTCATGATGTATCTAAAAATGTGAATTCTACAACATTCATAGGAAGGTCATGGATGATGATAGTGTGCTTTGAGGCCAAAAGACCATAGTATCCGTGGATGATGAGGAATAGTTTTTGAATTTATGCAGATATCATGAAATGGATTTAGGTTCCATGTGAGTATTACCTACTTATCCAAAGATATTGGAATTAATTATCATATTTGATTATTCAATTTTGGATTTTAAGAAATAAGTATTTTCCTTGAATAGGAACCGAAAAAAGACAGTCATTATACTTGATCACAAATAATATTTTATGGTAAATCAATATCCTTCACTTAAGGGATGGAAACATTGTCATATTTCATATGTTAGAGTATTTGGACTTATAATTAATTTACATTGGCTTAACCATTTCAATGTCTAATGCTTACATGGATTTCTTTCATATATCCACTATTTTCAAGTAAATTTAGACATTATTTCCAAAGTCATGTCATCCCGGAAACATTTCCATCAATATCATATTTAATGCATTGGTCAATGAGATGGGATTTTAGGATCCCTAAACCCTTTTAAGGGGAAATTATATCTTACAAGAGGAATCTAGTGTTGAGATAAGACATATTTTTTATTCCTTCCCAAAGCCTAGTGTATTACTAGTTACTCATGTACCAAAAATAATTTTGACACCATGAGTTTAACGAATTCCTTTATATGTATTAGGGTTTCCCAATATTTGATTTATTAATTTCTGATAGTCTGAAAAAAAATAAAAAAAAAACTAGATTATCTAGTGTTTATTGTTATCTAGAGATGTGTATTGTGTTGTCAAGATTGAATAGATCCTCATGGAGGAATCCTCTTTATCATGTAAATATACGAATAAAATCCTATATATTTCAATTAAATCGATAATGGGGGAACGAAATTTTGTTTGTCCCAAAATTGGAATCCTATGTAACTTAATAAGATTAGGAATAAGAGCTGACATAGTTTAGTTAAATAATAATGGAATATAGAAAAAAACATGAACCGTAGTGGATAAAAATTCAACATTATAATGGAAAGATCATCATAGATATATATGACCACATGATTCATTATCTATTTGAGAAAAATGATATAATAATAGATCAGTTACATTTCATGAGATGGTACCATTATATTGGAATGAGGGGTGTCTGCATGATCTTTTATAATTCAGCTAACCAAAATGTTGGGTAAGGATATGGTATTGTTTTTGGAAATACACATAACAGGATTCCCATTTACATTTACCATTAAATATTTTATAAATTCCCATGTAATGTAATGGTTTTGTTAAGGAATACACCATAGATTATTCCCTTGTATTTGGAACCATTAGGAGTATCTCAACTCCTAGTTAATGGACGGTTTGGTTAAGGATAACATCTAAGGAAAATATCATGTTGACAGAACCATGATGATTATCTCAAGTCAAGATGATTTGAATGTTTTTTTAAAGAAATGGGTTTATTCTCATAATTTATTATCTCCTCTCCCTTTATAATAGTATATATTTTAGGGATATAGATTTTAATGATTGGGTATTATGCATAGTAAGAGGCCCATGTTTTTGAAAATATGAGTACTATCATAAGTACTAGTTGATTGCATGATTTTTTGGGGATTACACCTCAGAGGATACCCGTATATAATATCCTCACATTCCCATCTACTGGTAAAACAATGTGTAAGGGAGTATTTCAAAATCATGGCTTTCACCTATTAAGAGTACCACATTTTTGGAACCATTAATATTATCTAAACTCTTGGTGAATTATAAGTTTTGTCGTGATTGAAACCTAGGAGGATTCCCTTGATTCTAGAAATAATATATGTATCTTGAATCATGTGTAATAAATTGTTTGAATGGGGAATACACCTAGGATGATCAACTTGTTTTTTGAATGATATGGTGTATCTAAAATCATTGTGAATTGAATTTTTGGGGTTGGAATATACCTAGGTGGATAACCTTGTCTCTATAACCTTGAGGAGTATCTCGACTAGTGGGTAACTAATTTTTTGGTTATCTATTGAACCAAATAGTATTACAAGGTTTTCAGAATAATGAAAAGTGTCTAAATTCCTAGGTAATTAATGCTTAAGTTGGGTATTTCAAACAAGAGGTTTATTAGGTATCACTACTCCACAAATTCTACTAGTACAAAAACAAGGATAATATAATGTTATTATTGATTATTATACCTATTATGAGGGTGATAAAAAAGAGAATTAATCATCAATAAATTTAAATGGGTTAATTTATACGTAGGTAAGACATGTGGATGAATTGTTTCTTAACCCTAGTTGGAGGCATAGAGAAAATTCTTATCCTAAGAGGGGAGATAACAGTAGTATATATCCCTAGTTAGAGGGATAGGAGGAATTTTTTCCCAATGAGTGATATAATTTTTATTTTTATTCCATTCGTTTGGAATCCCAGTGAAAAATATTACCCATGATTCCCAACCACGATAACGGTTCCCCCATGGTGGGGACATCGGTGAAGGGATGACTATATTTGGTTCACCAAAGTGTTTGTACCCCATATATGTGTGACCCATGTATTGGATTCCCATGTGTTTTCTCACATTTATTGGTCATCCATGTGTGGTAATCCCATCTGTGGTTATCCCATGTATGGGTCTCCCAAGTTTGATTATCCCATGTATGGGTTTCCCATGTATGGGAAACCCATGTATGGGTCTCCCAAGATTGTGTACCCATTTTATTTCTCACCCATGAACGGGTCTACCATTTTTGGGTCACACATGTTTTGGTGCCCAGTTTTGGTTTTTGAAATAACATTTTAGCCATGTTTGGGTTTCCCATATTTGGTCTCTCCCAAGATGGGGCTCACCCAAGTGGTGTGTCACCCATGTGTAGAGGATATATAAAATGGAGCTACACGAGAGATTTGGGTGAGAGACATTCCAGAGGTATTGGAAAGAATTTTTTTTTTGAATGTCTTGTGGGGGAACACGGATTCCTTTATTAAATTATCCAAACATTCAAAAGCCTTAACTTTTGATCTATAAGTCCAATTGGGCTTCGTGAATAGTCATATAAAATCCTCAAAAGTGTACCCAATCCATGAATTTGTTTTATACAAAATATTAATATGTTTCATAGTTCCAAAAATCCCATAGAAGAAAATATAAACATCCTATTATTCCCTCATAGAGACACATTTATACTCAAACTAAAAATATCTTGTCTAAGTGAGGACTGTATCCTGGGAAATGTGGAAAACAAAATGTGAGGAATTTTATAATTCCAAAAATGTTATCCATATATTTTAATATTTATCATCTTCTGACACCTTGAAATCACTCAACCAAATATATGTGTGAATTTACACTAAATGATTTTAAACCATTTATTTAAGTAAAAATATACCATTATGTAGGTTAAAGAACATTTTCACATAGGCCATTATATAGATGACAACAAAAAAGTCATTAGATTTGTACATTTATTCAAAGAGTGTCCTCTTTTGACAATTCACTGATACTCAATCCATGAAGGAATATATACTGATCTATCTAAACTCATGTATCACGATACCTTTTTCTATGAGTTCACAACATATAAAATCATGAATTATCCAACCTTAAAATTGACTATGACATTGAGTTATCATGGGAAATGAAATATTTAAATCCCATATGGGAAACTCATATGTTCTTGATTATAAATGTATATACTAACCAAAAAGATAAATAAATCACATGTAGTTCATTATGATGTGTATACACATCATATATCCCTTATAGTAATAGATATAAAATATTTTTGTGGGACCACACACTCCCACTACCTATATGAATCGATGTAACTACTATTATACACATTATTGGAGACTAAAAATTTCATTTTTTTGGGATCCAACCAATTACATGATAACAGAAATACCAAACCCCCCATGTCATAGAATGGTTGATTAATAGACTTTCATAAGATTGGTTTCAAGGTAGAATGGTTCTAATTATACGTGTACCTCTAAAAACAATTAATGTGAACCACGATATGATCTAGAAAACTTATTCAACCAATGAAATCATGTATAAAATTCCATATGGAATACAAAATGGATTATCTACCATACAAATACCAATGATAACATGTTATGAAAATTTTGTGTATCATTATAAAAAAAATATTACTCATGCTAACATTATAATTTTTACATAACCTATAATACTACATGATGAACATATGTTAGAGATAACTCAATGTCATACATTGAAAGGCATGTTAACATTAAACATAAAAAATGAATATCTACATATACATATATATGTTCAATATGGAATAGTGATAAAATTCGGTATTCCTCTAATGTGATACATTTTAATATCCTTCTTCCTTTTACGAAGACTTAACAAACCACACCCAAGAACCAATTTAAAATATTTTATATGATTATTGAATCATCATGATTATTCTTGATGAATGTTATGTATTTTTATTAAATCATTAAATTATATGAAATTCATCCGATATCTCTATCTGGCCATATAATAAAACGGTCTAACAAAAAAAAATTGTTAGGAACATCAACGGTGAAATAATATTTCAATAATGGTATGATTTTTGAATCAATGTTTTAAAACTAAACTCACTTAACATATTAAAACTATATAACTTCATAAAATCAATTTTTAAAATATCATATTATTTTCTATACATAGAAGTAATTCTATGTTCATAATTATCATCCTTAGAATAATTTTAATTAATCTTTTAAAATGAAATGGTTTCCTAAATAATGAAACTATTTGCACACATGTGTAAGCATAGAAACCTAAAAACATTAATAGAAAGTGATTTTCACCATTTTTTGAAAAACAACATGACATAATTATATTTATATTTAACATCATATCAGAAAATATTTTAGATTTCAATTGGAATTCACATTATAGTATTACTAGTTTTGTCTATTAACATATTGTTATGGTAACATTTCTACGGTAAATAAAATAATTTTTTTTAATTTTTCATTATCTTCACATAGAATAAAAATTTTAAAATATAGAGTGGAAAATAATAAAGTCTTATAATCATAAAATTATTTAGGAAATAGTCATGCTAATTTTATAAATTTAATCTAAAGGTAAAAATTTACAATTTTTTATTTACCATTGCATATCCAAAACACATTATAAAACTACATGGAAATGAAATTTATATAATATTGATGTAATAAATTATTTCCTAATAATGAAAAAATCAAAAACGAATCATACTCTTACTAGCCACTCATCAATAATAATTTTTTCAAAAAATATTATTATGATTAAAAAACTATTTCTAGCTTATGAAATAAAACAATTTTTATTATAATAATTATATTAACATAAAATTTTGTATCAATTAAAAATATGGAATTTTATTTTATTAGATAATATTATTTTAAAAAAATAATTTACTGAAATATAAAACTGATTGGTGGGAATCACATTACATAAAATTTTAACAAAAATATATAAAAACACATTATTCTATGTTAAATTTTTTATTTATATCTTACTATAAAAAATTATTTAAAATATAATGATTCATATAACATGTATATGTAATTAGTCGTATTATATTAACTATAATTACAATATTAAAATAAATTTTCATATGATATATGTTAGATGAAGATATACATTATTTTCGTCGATTCATCTAAGCTTGATAAATTTTTCCACGTTAATATTTTTTTATAAAGAATCAATTTCTATTGCTATAAAATTTTAACTCAATATTTATTAATTATAATCTATATTTATAAATCATTTATATTTTCAATTTTTTTTAAAAGTATTATTCCGGTATCATATACTATATAGAACTAAAGAATCAATTTTGATAAAAAATTTCCGCATGTGTGGATATTACATTATGTTTCATAAATGCAATTATGTATTAATTGCAATAAAATTATATTCAATTATTACTAGACATTCCGAGAAAACCATAAAACCAATGAACCAACAAGGTAATTCAAGAAACATTGATGAATACTTCTACAAACATATCATCTTTTAGATTGAATTTTTACCCACATTTAGTAACAATTCAACACTATAATATAAACATCATATTCTAATTCATTTATTCATAACACTATGAGAATATTTGGTAATCATTTCTCGATCTCATTCAGATTACTAGAAATCATGCATATATTACAACACAATAAAAACATTGACTTGAATAATACCCAAGGAATCCAACATTCAGTCTATGTTAAAATAATATTTTTTGATTTTGAATGCAATTGAAAGAACCAATGATATCGATCGTATTATATTAAAATTACATTTGAAAATATGTCTTTAATCATTTTGAAACCTCAAATGGAAAATTCCTTAATTTATAAGAATCAATATTACCTTGAGAAATTTTTTAACACATGATTTCCACCAGATTGTTTTTTTCTATCATTTAAAATCAATATCTTAATATGATTTATTTACTTACCAGACATATGAGTTTCTTAAGGATAATCCATTTTAGGATTATTTTAATTCTTTATTTTAATGATGATATTTTTATTCATCTATAAAAAATATTTTTTCTAATATGTATCATGTTTAATTATAATTTAGAAATGGATATTATTAAATAGACCCACACAAAAATGACAACACCATTTTAAAGTCATCATAACCAATAGTAGGATGTGATGCATCTTTCACTCATCACTAGACTACAAATTAATTTATCCGAATACATATATTGTGAGGTATAGAAGAATTCCATTTAAAATATTTATGAATCATGGATGGTTGAGGGGACAACTAACTTTGTAATCTATCATATCGATAAACCAAAATCTATTCATGTGGTAAACAACTTCATTTAAGATTTACCAACTATATAACTCAATCCATGAACAAAAATAGGATAACGAAATAAATCATAGGGTAACCAAGAATTAACATGTCCTAAAATGGATGATCCAATGATACCCATCCTTTTATATATTAAAAAAGATAATAATGAGGCACCCAACATTATAGATACCTACGTGGTTAGATAACTACGTTCTTGATGTGATCTAGTTTGGTATGAATCTCATACATTGTTTTTATGGGTATTTAATATCACTATCATATGTCATATTATTTGTTTTTATGAATTATTATTTCTAATGATTTAGTTCTGGAATCAAATTACCTCCACCAAATCAATATGTTAAATTCATATTGATGTGTAACTTTTTACACAACCTAGAATCATTCTTTCTCACAAAAATATTGGATCTAAATATTTTATTGCATATTCAAATGCATCATATTCACAATGTACATAAAAAACTTTTTCAGTATATTTTAGTAATATGAGAATGGTAATATCTACATGAGTAATCTCTAAGTAAGAAATTGAAAATTCACTTAACCTTTATAAACAAGGAATCATTCAATACACTAACAAGTAGTTATACCCCTATTCCATCTCCCTGAGGAGGCTTTATAGAAGTGTGAATCCCACACATGATATCTCTCGAACCCAAATATTCAGAAACTATTCAACATAACCAAAATCAATATAAATACGCAATCTATAAACCAGTTCCACGTTATATGAAAAATTATAATCATCATCACATCTCCTGAGGAATGTATTTCTGGGATCCATACGAGAATAAATTTATAATATAATATAATGCATACACCATTAATAAAATTAAAATTTTCTAAATTTTATGAAAATGGTGGATAATAATATAATGTAAAACCAAATCAAATATTTAAATAATAGATATACATTTATAAATAGTTCATAAATAAAACCGGAAATAAATTTTTTTTAATTTTATTTTTAACATTATTCAAATTTTATCATCTGAAATATGAGGCCTTTATATTCATTCCATAATGAAAACTTTTATTTAATTCTATGTTATTAATTTTATTTTACATATTTGAAATGTTTAGTATAATAAATAGATTTATAAAACAAATACTATTATTTAAGTATTTTATTAATCTAAATATCACTTATTTAATCATTTTATAAACCATGAACAACTCAATAATCAAAATGCATGTGATGTGGCTTATATAATATCCCAAATAAAAACATATAATCTGAACATTTCAAATTATTTAATTATTAAAATTTCATAAATAAAATATAAATATACATATATTTTGTCCTTATTTATGTATTTTTAAAAGACTTTATAAAATACTATTATGAATTCTAAATAAATACTTTTTTATAGATGATATTAAATTCCAGTAAATAATCAATAAATGTTATTCTAAATATTAATATTTAATATTTATTTAGTATTTTATATTAAATTATTTACAAACAATTAATATTAAATTATAAACCCTTGTATAAATAAATAAATTAATAAACTCTTTTTAAATTAATAAATATTTTATAACCACTTATTATAAATTTATATTAAAAAAATTTATAATTAAAAAATATTAAATCAAATTTCTTAAAAACCATTACCCTTACACAATAGACGTGACCTTTGTAATGGTAAAACCCATCCCCCCACCACAGAATATTTCTATATTGAGGTAACAAGTAATTAAAATTACATACCAAAGCTAAAAAATGTAAGAATGAGGATACAATTATATAGTCTTCTTATGTAATGGCAATATATGATATTCCCATTACACAATCTTGGTACATAAAGGTAACATTTGGGAAATTTTTTTCTATACATCTTGATGATAATTTATAACCTATTTTGGTTCTATTAAAGGCCACTATACATTGGTCTAATATAGGAAATGGTATGGAACAGAAGACATAAGGTAGTTTACATGAATTAACTCTTAAAAAATATTAGGTCTGAAATGGTCTCCAACTAACAATACATAAAATCTAGAGTCGATTTTTCCTCATGAGAGACACTTCAATGGTGTGGTAATATCCTAGAATCAGTATAGTGATTTAAAGAATCGAATACCTTATTTTTATTAATTACTCATTATATGAACAAAAATCTATAAATAGTGAATATTTGCCTCTCTAATACTAATTCTGGGTTTCATAGAAGATGAAAAAAATAATGATTGAAAAATAATAATATGAAAAAAGTAAATACTGGTTCATTTAGAAAAATAACTGAAACTATGAGTAAAAAATAGAGGTGGTGATGATTTAAAACCATGAATCGCTTATATAATAATAGTCTAAAACATCATGATCACCATCATATGGGGTTGAGAGAGATCATTATATTCAAATAAAAACCCCTCCCTCCTCTAGATTTATCAATCAATAATATAATTATCTAACATATTAATGGGATATTATTTCATGAATGGTGTTATAGATACTCAATTTTCATTAAATGAAGACATATAGATGTTTTGTTTAAGACGAATTGAAAAATGAATGAATGAAGTAAAAAACTCATATCCATTTCCATATTGTTTATTTATATATCCATAAGGAATTCCCCTTGGTAGACACTATATTAACTATTCAAATATAATATAACATTTTATATATTTTATTGATCATTAATGTTATGAATTACTGAAACTCCTCCATCACATTTAATCTTATAAATAAGTTTTTAACCAATATATTAGGTGTAAGAAATACTAAAATGATAATATTTCACATTGTAAAAATAATTATTGATTTTTAAATAAACTCTGCAAGACCGACAACATTTTATTTATTTTTTAATACTACATTACATATCTCCCCAAATAGATAAAATTTATAGATAATTATGGAATATATACCCTTCACTGAAGGCTTGGAGTTTTTCTTATTGTGTGTTTTTTTATTTTATGTTCTTGTGATAGATGATATACTCCAATTTGGGGGTTTTTATCATGAGGCTTGGCCTCACAGTGATATCAAATGAATTATCTAATCTTTTATTCATGAGATATATTTCTCATTATAGATAACTTATGAATCTTACTTGATTTATAATTTATATAATACGAATAGTTGGCCTTACATTTAGAAAAAAAACCTCCATAGAAATTTAATTTTTTTAATAAAACATGGGTCCTCAAAATTGACCCTTCCTTATATAGAAGGATTAGGTCATGAAAATAGATAATTATCTGGGTTAATTATGGTCAAAATCAGATATGATGTAATATGTAGAAAAAGATCTCTACATATAGGAATGATCTACGGGACTATTATTTCTATATTTCCTAGCATTAGTTATATTATGTGCTTCAGAATTTGGAGGCAGGGCCCTACCATGCGACTATATGTAGTGGTAGAGAACTTTGTTGATTCCCACCATTATTGTTTGAGTATGAGATATCTTATAGGTTCGATATAACATAGAACTAATGATATTTATTCATGGTTCAAAATTAATTATGGATAGGGATCACAGTGTAATTGTAAGAAAAAAATGTCATGACATGTATTCTTATGGTGGTGAAATGAGGTGGATTCTAGCTTGGTGATAATATAGGTCTATGTATGTTCTATAGTACCATGTTTTAAACATGTTGAATTAATTTTTAGGGATTTATAGAGGCCATGTTATGTAAAAATATCTATAATATTGTGTGAAATATTTACATATCATGTATGGTCTTGGTTTTTGGAAAGGTATATTGTCATTATGTCTAGGTTGAATCCCTTGTTTCAGGCTTCAAGGTATGACTTCTGAATGTATGAGAGGAGTTGGGGGTGTTTTGGGGGCTCAGGGCATGAATGAGTGGAAATCTGGGCAAGACATGCCAAGGCGCACGGCCTGCGCATGACCAGGACAAACCGTGTTTCCAGCCCATGGAAACCATGTGACCCCACCCCCTCCGAACAGTATCATGTTCACAGTATGCGCACGGTTCAACAAACCGTGCGGCCAAACCGTGTGTCCAAACTGTGCGACCTTTTAATGTTTGGAAAATTAACAAAATTGCACCATAGGGTTTTTAAGAAACCACTCGAGTTTTCCCCTCATTTCCACCCACTTCTCCCTAGGAATGAACCAAATTTCCCAAGAGCTCCACGTGATCGATTCTCCTAATTTCTATGGTGTTTTTGGTTCCATTTGTTGCGGATCAAAGCTCCGTGTAAGGCTAATCCCATCTTTTCTTCCCTATTTTTTTTAGGGTTTGTATCTTCTCTCCCTCTTGTTCTGAAGCTCTAAAAACATATCTTTGGGGTGAGTTTTAGCTTGAATCTACAATGGTTGGTCGGATCGTGGTCTAAGGACTCGATTGAGAGTGCGTTAAACCACAGTTTCGAGGTAGGTGGCCTACAAGTTATATCCCATTGTTATTTGGGTATTTGTGCATATTTAGTTGAGTTATTGTTTCCCCTTGGTTATTTTTTAAATAACCTTGGCATTTTTGGTAATAATGGTGTTTGAAATGGAAAATGGGAACCCTCACGATCCCCTTGGGATGTCTTGGTATTGAGTTAACCTAATTTGGGGCCATCCACGGGATAGGTCGGCTTTTCCAGGCATAGAGATTGTTATTAAAAAAGTGACCCTGTTGTAATAAATGGTAGATCCCTTGATGAATAAATTAGAATGATTGGTTCAACATGGAATATAAGTTAGGTGATTCACCTAGAGATGGAAATAACCTAATGTTATTTGGAATGGGTTGAATGGTTGATTGATGGGAATGATGAACGTGTTAAATGGGTTAATGTGTAAACAGATTAATGTCCATAATGGGATGGATTATGAGTCTAGTGTTGAATGCTTAGTGTGATAGGTAGAACACATGGGAGCTGGTTTTAGGGTTAAATGATGTGAAATGATAATGTGTTAATGGGGTAAGGCATGATGTGGATTCCCATGTGGGTTGTTGTGAATAGTTTTATCCAAAGGGAAATGGTTTGGATGGTTGACGGTTACATATATATATATAATCATGTCAACATGGCTTGGTAGTGTGGGGTATCACTTGAGGATCTACGCCCATGGGTCCAGTGATGACTGAGGTTCTAAACTCCACCCTAAATGAATGGGTTAGGAATGGGGACTGATACTCTTTTCTCTTAACGGTTGCATCCACCTGGATTGATGCTTCGAGGTGAGGTTATGGGTGATATGAGGGGGTTATTCTTAGTGAGATAGGATAACCATGTGTTAACCCTCTTGTATGTGATTGTTGTACTTATACCCATGTAACATAATGTACCTGATTAACCCATGGAAATGTGATGAAATGGTATGTGATGATAATTGGTATGAAATGAATGGTAATAGAAGTGTCAATGGATTTGGCTCTGAACTGGTTAATGGAACCTTAAATAATTACTTGGTAATTAAATTCCATCTTCCATTAGCATGCAATACCTATTTATACTATATATTTTGTAGACTCCATTGGTGGTGGCCTATTGAGTTGTACTCACACCCTGCTCGGGTCGTAGTTGGGTACCCAAGGAGACTTCATGTTTGTAGGTCAGAAGAAGGGAAAGGGTCCTTGATAGATACTTGAGTGGACATGGGTAAAAATTGGTGGAGGATCCGGACTTGGAGTCAAGACAATTTTGGGGATTTTGGTCATTGTCCTTATTTTGGGATTTTGTTCACTTTTACACTTTTAGTAGAAAATGACATATTAATTGTGGGAAATGGTTGTTATAAATGGTCCTCATTTATTGATTATTTTTTATGCTATTGGTTTATTTCAGTTGTGGCATACTATGATAAAATGGGGGTATAGTCTCTTCAATTGACTACATAGACCCCTGCTACTAGTTGGCAGCCTTTGACATATAGGGAGGGATGCTTAAGGTTATGTAACTACCCGACTCAGAGCAACGGTTTTTTGGATTCTGTGTTGGGGACGTTACAAAGTGGTATCAGAGGAGGTCTTTCTTACCCTTCTTTGATTTCATGTTATTTGGGATAGGTTTCCAATATTTAAGATGTGTCAGACCTTGGTAAATGAGCTCGTGCTTGGGAGTAGCTAACCCATGTATGATGGAAAATCCATGTCACCATGGGTGGGAAATGTTTTTCTCGGTTGTATGTTGTTATAGTTGATGATATTTCACTGTTGGGTGATGCACATGTGGTTTGATGTGAATGTTTTGAGATATTTTAATAGTGGCCTTAACAACACAAGTTTTTTGAATCCATGCATCATTGTAGGCACCTAGGGGGATAGGTGACATGAATTGTGTTAGGCACACGCATGGGGTGGGTGTGTTAGGCAAGAAAGTAGGGTTCATCATTCATATCATGAAACCAAGAAATAATGAGAAGAATGAAATAAAACAAGTGGGTAAATGATTTTTAACAAAATATAAGGGTTTGAAATGATGTGGAAAATGTTTTTGTAAAATGTTGTGTTAGTTTGGTGGTAGTGCATGGTTATTTACCCCATGTGGACCATGGCCCGCAGTAGGGATGGTTGGGGTGGTGGATTTGAGGTGTTAATGATGTTGAATTAGTATATGAAAATGGGATGTTGTAGCTAGTAAAGAGCTTCGGATGAAGTCATGAACATTTTTTGGTATGCGTGCTAAATCTTGTGCTTGGAAATGTAGAAAGATGCCACCACGATGTTAGTTTCATGTTGGGAAATGGGAGGATGTTGCTGAAAACACTCCTCTGGTAGAAGAGCATGAAAATGTGGTGATCAATGAAAGTAGAGAAGTCCAGTTCCATGAGAACCTGGATCACCTTATGCAGATGATGGATCGGGACCCAGGGCGGGTTGCACCCGTTTATTTGAGCTAACCAGGGAGTTCCAGCTGCAGCACCCTCCAACCTTCACTGGAGAGGGTGGGATAGACGTAGCGGAGTTCTGGTATGAGTATTTCCAGATGATACTGGATCATATAGTGACCCCTGTTGACAAGAAAGTAAATCTGGACGTTTATATGTTGTAGGGCCAGGCAAGGAATTGGTGGGACATTCACGCTCAGACCGAGTATGCTAAGGGGATGTTGTGGATGGTTTTCCAGGAGATGTTTCTGGAGAATTTCTACCCAGATACTTTGACGCAGGAGCGGGATACAGAGTTTATGAGCCTGAATTAGGGATCGCTATCAGTGATGGACTATGCTAGTTTCTTCACTTATTTGCGATGCATTGTCCTAGTGTTAGTAAGGGATGAGGAAGTGGTAGTGAGGCGTTTCCAGGATGGGTTGCGACATGAGATCTGGTCTTAAGTAAATATCTTCCTCTTGAAGATGATAGCAAAGGTGATGGATCTTGAACTCATCCTTAATGGGAACCCGAAGGGAGCTTTGGGTGCTGGGATTGTCGTGCCAGATGGGCGGAAAAGTGGTGCATCTTCCAAATGTCAAAAGTGCTATTTGGAAAGTTTCCACCATGGTGGTCAGAAGATAGGGTTCGCCTCTCAGAGTGGGAACCAGGTATTTTGTTATCAGTGTGGTAGGCCAGGGCATATGTGTGGTCAATGTCCTCGACCTTCAATTGAGTGTCATTCGTATGGCAGGATGGGGCATGTGCAGAGGTTCAGCAGGAACCCTCGGCAGACGGTTGAGCAAGATGATGAAAAGTAGGTGCTGGTTACGAGAAGGTGATCAGTTGCCCCGTATCAGGCAAGTAGTTGGATCTCCACTGGCCGTAATGGTAGGGGATGTGGACATGGAACTCCAGGGAAAGATTTTTCATTCCAGCATGACAGTGCGACGTAGGGTGGTCAGGCTGGAGCCCAGGGTAGAGGCACATGTCAGCTTCAGGCAGTTTAGTTTGCACCAGGTGATGGCGAGGCTAGAATGTCAACTGTTCGAGGTACGATCCTTGTAGATTCTACGTTTTCTTGTGAGTTGTTTGACTTAGGTGCCACACACTCTATTGTATCTCCACAACTTATGGTAGTGCTGGGTTTACTTGTGGAGGCGGTGTGTGGAGCTTTGTCAATTGACAACCTGTTGGGGGTGCGGGTTGAGGATATCAATCAGTGTAAGGGATGTGCCTTAGATGTTGGGGGGTATCGTTTTCTGTGGGACTTGTTCCTTCTCGATATGTCAGGACTCGACCTAATGTTGGTAATGGATTGGTAGGTGTTTTATCGGGTGCACATAGACTGTTATCGTCATAGAGTATCATTCAGGTCACTTGAGGGTGATGCTAATGTCTAATGTGTAGAATGAGATGTTTTTGCAGGGCATAAGGGTCCGTTTTGTCAACATGTGAGTGGACTCACAGCTCATGTGGCATGTATCATGCTTGATGATGATGAGGAAGGGTAACAATCTAATTTTCCTCCTGTTGTGGATCGGTTTTAGGATGTGTTTTTTGAGGATTTATCAGGGTTACCACTCGAGAGGGAAGTCGAGCTTATGATCGAGTTGCTACTTGGAGTGGAGCTAGTTTATATTCCACCATACCGAATGGCACCGGTATAACTCTAATAACTAAAGGCTCAGCTTGAGGAGTTGGAGCGTAAGGGGTTTATCCATCCTAGTACGTCTCCTTGGGGATCTCATGTTCTTTTTTCAAATAAGGTCAATTTGTTGTTGAGGATGTGTGTTGACTATAGAATGTTGAATCAGATGATGGTCAAAAATCAATACCCTATTCCTAGAATTGATGACATGTTTGATCAGTTTAGGGGTGCATCAGTATCTTCTAAGATTGAACTGAGGTCAAGTTATCACGAGATGAGGGTGAGGTCTACTGACGTACCACTGACAGCTTTCCAGAGTCGGTACGGGTTGTTTGAGTTTGTGGTAATGCCTTTCGTCTTGACCAATGCACCAGTGGTGTTTATAGATTTGATGAACCAAATCTTGGATATCTATCCAAATCATTTTGTGATTATATTTCTTGATGATATCTTAGTGTACTCGAAAAATCATGACAACCATGCCCAACATCTTGATGTCGTCTTGGGCATGCTAATTGAGAATCGGCTATTCGTCAAGCTATCAATGTGTCAATTCTGGATATGTGAGATGCATTTTCTGGGTTACATAATCTTAAAGGAAGGTGTGTCAGTGGATCCATAGAAAGGCCAGACAGTTGTATCTTGGGAGCATCCCAAGAGAGTTTTTGATGTTCGATGTTTTCTGGGTTTGGCCGGGTATTACTGAAGTTTCATTCCGGATTTCTCTCGCTTGGCAGCACCACTCTCGGGCTTGACCAAGAAAGGAATCAGGTTCGAGTGGTCTGAGTCATGTGAGAACTCCTTCCAAGCATTGAAGAAGCAGTTGACGACGCACCTATATTGATTATACCTTAACTAGGTAAGAAGTACATCGTGTTTTGTGATGCGTCCAGAGTCGGACATGGGGCTGTGTTGATTCAGGATGAGCGGGTTGTGGCATATGGGTCAAGGTAGTTGAGACCCCATGAGTGGAAATATCCCACTCATGACCTTGAGTGGGCTATAGTGGTGTATGTCTTTAAGTACGGGAGGTACTGTCTACTGGGAGAATGGTTTACTGTGTTTACCGACCATACGATTTTAAAGTACATAATCTCACAATGGTATATAAACCTTCGATAGAAAAGATGGGATGAATATATCTAGTCTTTTTACATTGATATGGTTTACACGTCGAGAAAGGGAAACAATGTTGCTGATTTTCTGAGCAGGGAGGTTCAGAATTAGGTGGTTCAGGAGTCCAGAACCAAGTGGAAAGAGATAGATTTGTTTGCAGCGATGCACCTAGAGGTGCAGGAGGAGAGTGGTCAGGTCACTCTTGATTCCTTAACGATTGAGTCAACACTTTTTAGTCGAGTTAAGGAAGGTCAACTTGATGATCCTGAGAGATTGATCGTGAAGGAAAAGCTTAAAGGTGGGGGGTACCTTATAGTTGGGCCGTCGACATGGAATGTGTAATTCGAGTTCGTGATCTTCTGGTTTTTCCAAATTTTGTGCGGGAAGATTTGATGCGTGAGTTACATGCATCAATGTGGGAAGTGCATTCTCGGTTGACCAAGATGTACCATGATCTTCAAAGGCAGTTTTGGTGGCCTGGAATGAAGAAGGAAGTTGCGGCCTTTGTGGCATGGTGCCTTACCTGTCAGCAGGTGAAGGTCGAGCATCAACGCCTAGGTGGTTTGTTTCACCCATTGCCCATTCCAGAATGGATGTGGAATGATGTGACAATGGATTTTGTCTTGGGACTTCCAAGAACATCGTGAATGAAAGATGAAATATGGGTAGTTTTGGATCAGTTAACAAAATTTGATCATTTCTTACAGAATCAGGATACCTTTACAGTCGAACAGTTGTGTGAGCTGTATGTTTGGGAAATAGTGTGGTTTCATGGTGTTCTGTGGAACACAATTTTGGACCGGGATCCATGTTTCACATCGCATTTCTGGAAAGGGTTACAGAAGGTGCTTGATACTCAGGTTTTTTTGAGTACGGATTTCCATCCGTAGACGAATGAGAAGTCGGAGCGTACAATCCAAGTGTTGGAAGACATATTAAGAGATTGCGTTTTGGACATTGGTTGTTCATGGGAGAGGAACCTATCGTTAGTTAAGTTTTCCTACAACAACAGTTATCATGATACAATTAAAATTGCACTATTTGAAGCACTCTATGGGAGGCCATGTAGATCAACATTGTGTTGGCTAGAGGCTAGTGAATCCGTGTTTTTGGGGCCATGACTCGTGAAAGAGAATTTTAAGAGAGTTAAGTTGATCAGGAAGCAGATGGCTACGACTCAGAGTAGGAAGAAGGTGTATAAAGATCGGTGGTGTATAACTCTTGAGTTTGTGGTGGGTGATAAAGTGTTCCTTTGGGTCTTTCCAAGGTTGGGTCACCGTCGGATTCTAAAGTAGGGTATGTTGGCAGCTAGTTATGTGGTCACTTTTGAGATTGTGGAGAGGATCAGACCAATGGATTAACTATTGGATCTTCCACAGTGGTATGGTAGGATGCATGATGTGTTTCATGTGTCACAGCTTCGATGGTATCACCCTGAACCATCTCACGTGGTTGAGGTGTAAGATGTGGATCTTGAGGCTGATGCATCATTTGAGGAACATCTGGTTTGTGTGGTGGATCGTAGTGAAAAGGACTTGTGAGGAAAGGTTGTGCCATTTAAGCGAGTAATATGAGAGCATGTGTAGGTTTAGGAAGAACCATGGGAGCGAGAATCAGATATGCAGGCTCGGTGGGCCGAACTTTTTTCTTTGGTGGATCGATGCGGCTTGAAAACTCGACTCGAGGACGAGCTGTTATAAGGTGGGGTGGTTGTAAAATCCCAGCATTTGGAAAGGTATGTTTTCATTCTGTTTTGGTTGAATCCCGTGTTTCGTGCTTCAAGAGATGTCTTCTGAAAGTATGAGAGGCCTTGGGGGTGTTCCGGGGGATTAAGCCACGAATGAAAGGAAATATGGGCAAGACAAGCTAGGGCGCATGGCCTGCGCACGGCCAGGGCAAACTGTGCAGCCATCCCAGGAAAACAGTGTGACCCCTCCCCCTCCGAACAGTAGCATGCGCACGGTTTTCCAAACCGTAGAGCCAAATTGTGCGGCCAAACCGTGTGGCATCATAATGTTTGGAAAATTTAAAAAATTTCCCCTATGGGAAATTAATAACCTACTCCGGTTTTCCGCTCATTTCCTCCCTCTTCACCCTATGAGTGAACCAAATCTCCCAAGAGCTCCAAGAGATCGATCTCCCTCATTTATAAGTCATTTTTTGTGCCGTTTTTTGCGGATCAAATCTACAGGAAAGGATAATCCCATCATTGCTTATATTTTTGGTTAAGGGTTTGTATATTCTCGCCCTCTTGTTCAAATGCTCTAAAACCCTATCTTTTGGGTGAGTTTTATGTTGAATATTCAAATGTTGGTTGGATTGAGGTCTAAGGACTCGATTGAGAGTGCGTTCAGTCGCAGTTTCGATGTAGGTGGACTAAAGATATATCCCATGGTTATTTGGTTATTTGTTCATGTTTAGTTGGGTTCTTGTTTCCCCTTGGTTATGTTTTGAATAAATATGGCTTGTTTGATAATAATGGAGTCTGAAATGGAAAATGATAATCCTCACGATCCCTATGGGATGTGATGGGATTGAATTGACATAATTACGGGCCATCCACAGGATGCACCAGCTTTCCCCAGCATAGGGATTTCTATTAAACAAGTGGCATTCTTGTAATAAATGGTATAGCCCTTGATGAATATGTTGACATGTTTGGTTGAACTTGGAATAGAAGTTAGGTGATACAACTAGACTTGTCATTAACCTAATGGTTATTTGGAATGGGTTGAATGGTTGATTCATGGGAATGATGAACGAGTTAAATGGTTTATTGTGTAAACGGATTACAGACGACAATAGGATGGATTATGGGTCTAGTGTTGAATGATTAGTGAGATAGGCATAACACATGGGAATTCGGAGAATGGTTAAATGATGCGAAATGATAATGTTTTAATGGGTTAAGGCATGATGTGGATTCTGATCTGGGTTAGTGGGAATATTATTTGCTGAAGGGAAATGATTTGGATGGTTGATGGTTACATATACAAATATAAGCATGTGTACATGGCTTGGTAGTGTGGGGTATGACATGAGGATCTACGCCCATGGGTTGAGTGAAGACTCAGGTTCTAAACTCCACCCTAAATGCCCGGGTTAGGGATGGGGACTAATGCTCTTTTTACCTAACGGTTGCATCCACCCGGACTGATGCTTCGAGGTGAGGTTATGGTTGCTATAAGGGGGTTAGTCCTAGTGAGATAGGATATCCATGTTTTAACCCTCTTACATGTGATTTTTGGCCCTAGACCCATGTAACATAATGTACGTGATTAACCCATGGAAATGAGATGAAAGCATATGTGATGATAAATGGTGTGAAATGAATGGTAATGGAAGTGGAAATGGGTTTGGCTCTGAACTGGTTAATGGAACCTTAAATAATTTCATGTTAATTATCATTCGTATTCCTCTGGATTTCACTACCTATTTATAATGGATATTTTGTAGACACCATTGGTGGTTTCCTACTGAGTCATACTCACACCCTAATCGGGCCATCCTTGGGTACCCGAGTAGACTTCATGTTTGCGGGTCAAGATAAGGGAAAGGGTCCTTGCTAGATAGTTCAGTGGACATGGGTTGCACTTAGTGGAGGATCCAGACTTGGAGTCAGGACCATTTTGGGGATTTTGGCCGTTGTCCTTATTTTGGTCTTTTGTTCACTTTTAAACTTGTAGTAGAACATGACATATTTATTGGTGGAAATGGTTGTTATACATGTTCCTCATTTATTGAATTATTGTTTCCGCTATTGGTTTATTTCGGTTGTGGCATACTCTCAAAAAAATGGGTATAGTCGCCACACATGACTACATAGAACCCCAATGCTAGTCGGCATCCTTTGGCATATGGGGAGGCGCGCTTAAGGTTATGTAACTACCTGGCTCAGAGCACCGGTTTAGTGGCTTCCAGGTCGGGAACGTTACATATTATGTCTATACACCCATATGTAAGTATTAAATTTCGGGACAATGTGATACCCAACTGAGATGTAATTCTCATACTCTACATAGGAACTTTGGTTATCTTATAGATTTTATTTTTACATTCTGGTTGAGGAATAATAATGCAGTAAATTGTTCTACTGCCAGAAGATTGGAAGAAATATACATTATAGTTGATTCATAGGGATGAACGTAAAGTTTATATTAATTAATCTTATTAGAGGATATATTCTTAAAATTTCATAAATTAGGCCATCACTACAAGTTAGTATCCTGGGTTTTATGGGAATCATTTGTATTAGTAATGTTGTGACCATAGCATCGGCACTACCGACTGACACATTTTTTGGGAAAACAATCTAGATGTGGGAAATATTGTTTCTAATTTATACTGTTTTTTATAATAATAAATAGTGGAAGAGTTAGTGTTGTTTCTAGGGGTTATTCATTAGTTTTCTAATGTCATATTTATAGGGGACGTGATGTTACACCATTTATGAGTTATCATGTTTTGGATAGTGATTCAAACTAAGGTATTATGGATTTATATGTATCCCTATAAAAAGTGTCCATCTAAATCTTCAGGTTCTATAAATTCATATCCATTATTTGTTACAAAATAGTTTTACCTATCATATTGTATCACATTGGCATGGTCTAGAATTTTTCTCAAAGAACACGGATTGCACTATGATGTCTTGTATCAATTATGTTATATTTAAACAATCACTAATGATTTACCAATTTTTTCTTTATGTATTGATTATATATATGATTAGATGGAATATGATAGTTATACATAAAATATAAAATTGAAACATATGTATCCTAATATATGGTTGATGGTGGAAGATACCTAAACAATTTTCATTAGATATCAATACAGAAACACCTTTCTCATTTAGTTATTAACATAGATACCCCAATTGTTTTCATGGGATATAAAAAATCAAAATTTCAAGAGATCATATAAATATTTTGTTAATTTTTTTTTCATATAAATGATCATATTATAAGGTATGAGGTGGATTATACTAGCAATTTAATTTTATCATTATATGTCTTGTATGTTTTGTATATGAGAGGTATATTTCCATAGGAATTACATATTTCAGAATATTGTGGGATTAGATCCCTTGGATAATAATTTTCTGGTATATATAGTGTCTTTAAATAATATCATATAGGTTGTTCTTGTCAAAATTTTCACTGATATTTTATCCCTTATAAACTTTTACCTTAAAGGTTGAAGCTATATTTTTAAATCAATGTTAATATATAGTGAAACATATTAAATATAAGATATATAGTTATTCTCTTATTTTTTTCGTAGGATGAGGTTAATTTTGAGGTATTCTATGATACATATCATTATAGTATATGTTTTTTATGATATAACTATGGGTTGTAAGAATATATGGGTGATGAAAGTCAAAACCTAATGTCCATAACTATGTTGACCATAATTTTGATCTCACCATAGTTATATTTTCCTTGAATATATCACATAATTATATATTTTATGATCACTTCAATATGTCAATTATTAATAAGATAACATAACATAATATATGTTATTATGATTTCAATCAATGGTCATAATGATGGATTGTGTTCTTAAATGACAACAAAATCAATATATCCTATAAAATTAGGTAAAAATATAGTAGTTGATTTTCTATGTAAGATTTAATGTTGTGATGATACTCAATATATTAGATATATATTGTAAATAATTTCATTTCATGAATCATCATATATTGATAGGGAGTAACAAAATGGTATATATTATTTATTTCATATCATATGTTAGGAATATTGATAAATAAAGTGTAGTGGTGTTAGTGGAATAATATTAAAAGAATTATGAGAAAGATCTTGTGGTTTATAGAGATTCTATAAATGTATTTTTAGAGGATTATTATCATAAAATATTGATTTATGGGAATCTAAATGTTTGCTACTACTTTTTATTTTCCAAAGGGGATGGCACATTACCATGGCCTATTGGATTTATAGAGCCATTAGACATTCATTGGTGTAAGTGGGAGGATATTTTGATGAATTATATAATTACTTTATTTCAATATTTATGTGGGTGTTCCATTAATTTTTTCATGTCTTATAGTTATATAATGGATTGGAGGGGTAATATTGTGGACAAGAAAAAATGTTTTGAATTTTAATATTTTGTTTTATTATGGTTTATTCATATTGAGTTTACAAGATTAAACTTTGGGAAATGTTATTGCGGTGTTTAACTTTTTTTGTCTGATGTTTTTTATTTTTGCGATCGAAGGATGCAATTTTGAGTTGTATATCATAGTGTGATGAATATTTTTATTTATTTTATCATTGATGGTTTTTATATTATTGTTTATAATAATTCAATGAGTAGTATTTAATGTGGATTAAAAATAAGGCCTCATTCCATTCCTCTACATTTGGATTATATAGTTTCGTGAGGAATATACGTTGAGATATTTAGAGGATAAATATTATTTTACTAAAATTTGAGGAAAAAATGAGTAAGGAAATAAAAACCCCTAAGAAATATTTTTGGTTTAAATTTATGAATTGGGGTATATTAATATTTTCATCATTCATTCATAGTTAATCATCAAAAATCACTCCATAGATTCATGACATCATGAACTTTTCTATTAAATAGAGGAAAACACTATTAATTCATATTTTAAACATTTTATTTGGTATCTAATTAGTGTATGTATCTTGTTATGAATTTATAAAAGTGTATACTAAATAGGAGAAAATTATAAAATCATACATGAAATATTTCAGAAATTCACTACTCATTCCAATGCATCGATGCTTATGATTTACTATAAATCAAAATCAATATTTAATTATTTGGTTATCTCCATTATATCATGAAACATAGGGTACTTGAGGACCATTATGTATGATATTTATTGCAATTACCAAGTCATGGTCCATTTATTTTGAAAGGGATATCCCTTCTTGATCCAACATGATTTTTAATTAAATACACCCTATTCATTTAAACTTTTTTCAATCCTTCACTATACATTATTTTCATAGAACAACATTAAGGGAATTAGGTTTTATATTAGGGGTATGTTTTCATGGATTTATTGGTTCCTAAATTAAAATTGACGTAACATATTAATCTTTTTTCACATTGACAATCCAAATGACATTAATCATTATGATGTTTTGTGTTATATGAAATAAAGTGTATATCAAGCGTTTCATGCAACATAGAGTTTAAATGCAATGTTACTATAAATGAAAATATTATTATTTAATATAATTGTTATAATATTGATGATTGAATGGTAGATATGAATAGTATTTAACTAAATTGTGAATATATATTGTTTAATCATGTGTATAAAATTAATTCATTGTTTACCTATTAATCATAAATTAAAATAAAAAATAATTGGAAATAAATGAAATCTTTTTATGAAGAAATATTCTTATTAACAAAAATTCTTTTAACTTTAGTAAATTTTAATAATAAACTTTTTTGAATTATTATAATTAAATTTTTATATTATATATTTACTCCAATATTTAATATTTATCTATTTTCTTTTTTATAAAATAGATAATAACTATCCTACTTTAACTCATGATCGTTATATTTTTCAAAATGGTTTATTAATACTTTATTCACACATATATTAAAATAATTTTTTTAATAAATAAATATTTAATTATAAAGATAAAAAATTTTTCAGAAATATGTATGTCAAAATATACATAGACTGACTTTTTGAGAATTTTATGATAGGTTAATTTTATGAATGAGCAGTTAAAAATTATGTGTTTTATTAAGAATTGGGATTTATATTTAGTCATTTAAAAACATAAAAATTGTTTTGAGATGGATATATAACTAAAAATAGTTAAAATAGTTATCTATTAATCAATGTTTATGCTCTATAAAAATAATTAAAATTTGATTATGATATAAAAACATTTTAAATGTTAGATGACTTTTTCTTTGGAAAACTTTTTTTTCATCCCGCCTACATGTTTAAAATTAAATTATATGTTTATGTGTATTTGAATGAAATTTGGAAAGATATATTAAATAATTTTAATCATCATAATCCATATTATCTGATAAGTTCAAATTAATTATTTTCCATAACTAATAATAAAAACAAAAAAAATATTTACATCAGTTAGAGTAAAAATGGGTTTACTAAGGGTTAAATTGAAATGATAAGGGTTTAAAAAAATAATAAATACGTTTAAAACCCATTTTTATAACCCTTTATATACCATATATCTTATTGTTTTAATAATTTCCTATTTTGGAGTCTTTTGGATTGTCTAAATAATGGGTAAGAAATTTTCTTTTCAATAATTACAAGTGTCCCACTAACATCACTTATAAAAAGACACCACCTATACTCTCCTATTAACTCTCATGACCTAACTAGATAATAGAAGACCTAAAAAATAACATCCTTAGTTACACAATCTCATCCTAATGTCATTAATATATTCAAAAATGAAATCATTGTAATGTTTTTTTAAAAACTAAACGATGTTGTTTGATGATGACGTAACATTCCAAATCGAGAATTTTATTATATTTATTCCTCCTGATCTATAATATTTTAAAATATTAAGAAGATATAATATCCTCAGAATCATATATATACATATATTTTATTATGTTAATTTCATAACCTAACTCTATATTCTCTTCAATAAAATGGTATAAGAAATAATTTTTTTTGTGTCCAACAGACTTCCTATTTGCGTACAGGTGTTCTCTCAGTTATATAAAAAAATAAAAAAATAGGATATAATGATGTATATATTATATATAGATTATATTTTCTGTATTATTATACATCTGGAATCAGGATGTCACATATTACTTCATAATTTCTCTAAGAATTTGACTACGTATTTTGTTTGTATTGTAGACCAACGACTTGAAATACCTGATATAATGACTGATTTAATATTTATAGATTATATTTATTGTATTATTATCCTTATAAAATAATGATATCACATATTAAATCATACATTCGATTTTCTATGAATTTGATAACATCTTCTGTGTGTATTTCCGAGTACCGCCTTATAAAGAAATGTCAATTGTTCATAACATAAACATAAAATGCTTACCGATAAAATATGTGATATATATATATATATGAAATAACAATTATTATGAAATTTTATTATATTTAATTACTTTATTTCTTTAAATGATTCAATAAAATGGAATCAACATTCATGCATAAAAATTACCTACAATCTCCAAGAACTATGTATTTAATTTTCATACTATAACACATAGGGATTACTAAAAATACATTTATTCTAAACATATGTGATATATATAAAAATTTTATCATTATTTATAGGATTAATCCATGATAAATTTAATGGCTAAAAAATAATAACTTACAGAAAAAACAAAAAAGTTATTTTCTAAAACATATTTTCAACAAGGAATTCTTAATGAATAGTGTATAAATGTTTAGAATTAAATAATAAATGGAAAGATATATATATTTAGGTTTATATAATATATAAAATAAAATAATAATTATTATACATTAGTTTTCAATGTGTATTAAATAATTCAATACCAAACATAATAGATTGATAGACTATCTTTTAATTCATGGAAATAAATTCTAATTGACCACTTGTTTCTTCTTTGTGGTTTATATATTACTCCATTAACATGATATATCATTAATATCCTTAATTAAATTTTATTTTATCTTTAATTTTTTATTCCTTTTTGTGGATTACTAATCAAAATATTTCTAATGTTATAAGGGATTTTTGCTCAATTTTCTTTCTTTGAGACATATGTTATGTTATGCACCAATATTATATTATGAGGTTTATATAAATATATTTTTTCATTTAATTTAAATAATATATAAATTATCATGATATTATGAGTTTCATTAAATTTTATTACATAATGGGGCTTATGATTCAATGCGACCATAGTGGTAAGAGTTTTATGTTACAATCACATCATTTATCAGGACTGATAATGATTATTCATTCAATGATAAAATTTTATGATATATATATATATAGAAAATAAATTAGTTTATTATTCTAGATTTATATATTTTTAAAACATTTTTACCATCATTTTAATCTATTTATGGGCTCGGTATTTTAAAATAATATTTCTATAAAATTGTTGTTCATTTCACTCTTTGATCAAAATCCAATTTTCTTCGAACACAATATTTTCAATTTTTTTCCAAATATTTTATTAAAAATAATCTAAATGATTATTTATATAAATGTTGACCCATTATATTATTATAAAAAATTTATTGTAATCTTCGTTTCAATCTCCAAATAAGGAATATTTGTATTTGAATAAATTAATTATGGGAATTTTTTCATAATGATACATGATATGAACATAAATTTTTTAACATAATGACCATTATTTTCATTAACGATTAATTTATACATTTTTCATGAATATATTAAAATAAAAGGTTTTTCAAGAAATTTTATGACGTTTTTATATTAAGAATGTTATTTTCAAATAATTTTTACTAACCTAATTAAATATTCAATGTAATTTTATATTAAATATAATTTTTCATCTCATATGATATCTTTTACTTATCATTTACTATGGATATGATCGAAATAAAAATTTATTATTCTCTTGTTGATTGATTTGGGGTTATAATTACAAGATGATTATGAAACCCTTTTTCTCCAGCAAGTTATACCATGATAAAATGCCTTTGAAACCTACTTTTTTATTCATATGTTATGATTTAATGAAATAATGAAATAATTATAAACAATGTTTCTTTTCCACAGGTTACTTAATGGTAAAATATTTGGAATGTATTTTTTCATTCAGTAGTTCTAAAATGATGAATTTTTTATGATACTATAGTGCACATATAAATGTATTTAATTATTTGATAGGTGGGATCTATATATTTTTACAATTAATTGGGAAATGATAGATATACCATGAGATAAATAGGGTTATAATAGAGAGTAAAACAATTTCAGTAAGGGACTCAATCAACTATTAAATTATTATGATTAAACCTTGACTACTATGATAGTTCGGGTAGAGAACTCAATCAGCTATGGTTTTCTTGGAAATTAGAATTATACTACTAAGGAAATGAATTTATAGGACTATGTTTATTATACAAATATATATTAGTATTATAGTATAATGGCTCATGATAATTTATTCAATTATAAGTCACATCTAATGAATTGCCAAGATTTATTCCATGACTCATGTTTACGAGATCTACTTATTAGTGTACGAGTTTTAAATTTCATTTGCATGTTCTCTTACCCTCATGCTTGCAATATGTTAATATCTCGATTTTTTACCCTTACTAAGAATCTATCCCTATCATTTTATATGTTTCAATTTCCCAAATTCTGATAAAATTTAATATGTATTATATGTATTATTAGGGTCATACTTTTTAAGAACATATATGGAGATTTCATATATCACTTTTGGACAAGTTGTTTAGATATCCATGTTTCCATGGGAATTATACCATTACACTCCATAGATGTGTTCTTTAGTAATGTGAAGAATTTAAAATTAATAACATGTAATATATATTTTTATCTGATGTTTTATATCATTAAATTATTTTTATGGGAATCCCTATTTGGTGGGTACCTTCCACTATCACTTCCTCATTATTCTTGTATGGTGATTATAATTTTCTTGTACATTATAGTGTATTCTGGGACAATATTTTTCTATTATGATTTTGTTATCGATGTTAAATAAATTATTTTATCTATTATTAGTTTTTTTCACTTTATATAATTAAGAAAATATAAAAAAATGAAATGTTTAATGGTTAATAAAATTCATTTGTACTATAATTTTTTTTCAATAAATTTGTTGTATAATATTTCAAAAGTAAATTATTTTATTATTATGTCGTTTTGATTATTGACAGTTGTCAGATTATTCATATCCATAATAGATTATTAATTTAAATATGGTTATTTCTATGGATTTTGAAATATTTAATTCATCTATGTTATTCATTAGAGGTGGACCATTTATTGAATATTTAATTAAATATAGATACAATCAATTGATGTTGTTTCTATCTATGATTGTTACTATTTATATGGATGAAAAAAATCATGGAATAGTTAGTATTTTCGGTCATGATTTGGTGTGGTAATTTTTATTGTGGAAGTATTTTGACATTATTGGAATGGAATTGAATGATGATGATGGAAAAAATAGTATAAATTATTTTATTGAAGTTGGCATGAGATAGTTTGGTTCGTTCAATTATGAAGTGGTGTTGGAATTGCAGATGTCGATGGAATGATTAATGATTAATTAATCTATAAGGGCCAATGTATTCATGTAATTCCATATGTATAATGTTTCATATTATTGAATAATTGTAATCATTAATGGGGTTAAGATTTTTTCATAATCACAATTAAACTAAAAAAAATTAAAAGTGGGATCGAATATAGTTGGATAATGAATATTTTTAAAAATGGAGTCTTGTATATTTGATATAGAGTAAATCCTAATGTAGTAGTTTAAAATATCTTTGGTTAATTAATATAATTGAATTGATATGTTACTAGAAAATAATATTTGATAAATCAAATATAAATACATTATCAATGAAATAATGATAATTTGATCATTGGAAAGATATTGTGATTTTTTGTGTATTATGTAGTTATTATTGAAAACTATATATAATTATGAGAAGATGTTTTAGGGATATTGATATTTTATATGGATTTATATAAACACTTTATATCTATATTTGGTAGTTTTCAATATGTTTGGGTATATGTGTTACTACATATTTATTATAGCTCTTGGTATTTCCTTTGCACCACCACCAAAGTTAGGTAATGTGACTGAAATGAATATGGGATTTATGTTTTGAGTGTTTTCTACAAAATTTAAGATGAATTTTGTTTTAATATATGATATATCCTCCATCAATTAACTCTCTTTTATATGTATAGAATGTTATGGAATCCTATAGTAGGTATGATATGTAATGGAATTAGCTTCTATGAATTTAATGTTGTTGTGTGACTTGAGAATACATGAGAAGATAATTGAATGAGATTTTTTTCTTCTTTGATATGTACCCAATGGTGATATTATTATGATTTGTTTATATTTTATAATATTTTTGATGTTATTCACCTATGATTGTGATTATAAGCATGTAATGCAAGTTTGTGGACATGTAGACTTAGAGGGGATGTTAACATGATTAAAATATTCATTAAGAATTGAATAAGACTAGATTAGTAGGGATGCAGGTATGAGTTATATTAAAAAATATCATATTTTTGTTATTAAAATACATTTCATATACATTATTTTATTTATATTGTTTTGGTATGGGAAGGGAACTATATTACATGTTATATATGGCATGTTCGCGTGAATATTATTTATTAATGGAGTAGGATTCTTCTACTACATTTGTAAAAGGCGTTTTTTTAAAGTATCCTACCATGTATTATTGTATTCTCACACACACACACATATATATATATATATATATCTGATTTTTAGTAATATTGTGAGTGTTTGGTGAATGGATTATACATTAGTATTTCATGGTGATGGATTGTGCTTATGGGTGTCTCCAGAGCTTGTTTCATATGATCAGTCTTATGGTATTTCATTGAAATAATTGGATTTATGTACTAATTATCATTTAAAATAGTAATGATTTTTTAAATATTATTGAATTTACTATTAATGTATAATTAATTCATTCATTTGTAAGAATAATTCCTCATATATGTGTGATTCAATCCACATGGTTTTTTTCACTACTATAATGTCTCAATATGTTCAATTTAATTATGAGTTAATATCATATATTATTGATTTTAATTTTAACTATTAATATCATTTTATGAGTATAGAGTTATCTAGTTTCTATTGATGAGTTTCTATGAATTATTTAGTGTTTTTAGTTTGAGAATGGTTTTCCTTAATCATAAAGATTCTCTATAAAACCATTTGGTTTGATTGGAGAAGGATAATGGTTGGAACATTGTAGGAACATGATTATAGTAGGCCATGTAACTTTCCACATGAAATATGAAAATAGGTATAGGGGAGAAAAAAATATTTGGAACATGGGTTACCAAAAAAGTGTTACATAAACATTTATGTTCCCTATAGTGGTTGTAATCCTTTTATAGTTGAAACTAGGCAAGAAAAATATGGGATCCAAACCATCTGCAATTGATGGAATGATATGAAAACCTTATTTAATGTCTATTAAAACTCATTTTAACCCATTCATATTTCTAATTATATCCCCCATAATTCTATAAACTAGATCATCCTTCCCAGGTAATGTAATTCAATTCATATATTAATTTTGGAATACCCTAGTGATTTGTGGATAATGAATTATAGTATGTGATCAATGAACCCCTATTCATTATGATTATTCTATATCAACCCTTTTAAAATTGTTACGAATCATAAATTGGGATTGACATAACTAGGTATATGGATTTATATTCCCTCTAATGTTGAAATAAAAAATCATTTCTTGAATAATGGAATATTTATAGTTCAGTTGGAACATACTTTGATCCATATCTATTCTAGAATAATTGGAAAATCACAATATGTATGATGGTGTATACCATTGTCCGTTATGTTAGAATTTTCATGAATCGTGCTCATTAAAAATGATGTATTCGTGTTAGGTACCAATCCTATGGTTTTCTGGGTATGAGCTCAATGTAGATACATATAAAGCGTGACTTACGTATCAATCCATGATGAGCTCTATAGTTTGTTGTGAACGGGATAAAGAATGGAATTTCATTATGATATATGTCCCCTATAGAAAATTTTCACCATTACAGGATACTTTTTTATCATAGCATGATTGACCACACATGATAATGGCCGATTTTATATGTATCCATTTAGAGAATATATGATGCTTCATTACATTGGTATGATATTATATATTGTCAGGCCATTTTAGATAATGATAGAAATTAATAATGGGTTGTTACTAATTCTTATGATGATACACTATGTTATGGCTTTATATGATATACCCTGTAAGGTGTGAAAATCATTACATAGGAGGTATCACTATTCGTATTTAGAACATTTGGAGAATTTATATATGTTTAACCCATATAGGGGGAGAGTACACATCAAGGGACAATGATGACGACATACCTGAACACATGCTAGGGGAATGATGTCCATGAGGGCAGAACCACAATGTAAATAGTCAGGGTACAACAACCTTGTTTCTTGATCTAAGGAATTTATATTATATAAAAATTTGTAGGATTAACCTGTGAATATTGGTGTTGTTTGACGGTTTTCAGTCATTATATGTGATGTAGATGGGAAGGAAAGAACTTATGTCCTGACCTGATTAGATACCTTGAATATATTTATAGATTTTTCCACCATCATTGTTTCTAGATGTTGATCACTATAAGTACACTCTTTTATTATAATTCTATAGTGGATCAATATTAGTTATGTTAAATGATCGAGGTATCTTGGTTAGAACAATAATTCAAGCTATATGATTTCTAATAGATGTTAATTTTCATTTATCAGGGAATACACATGTTTTACTTGTGAACTCATATTATGGACACATTTTTGGAGTCTTATTGGGTTTTATTACTCACATTCTACATGTACATCTTATTTTTCATGTAAATATCTTTATTAGGGATGCAGGATTAAAAAATGGTTCCGCGTTAGAGAGATGTGTTATGGATTACAAATTTGGTTGTGGTACCAGATGGACTTTATAGGATTATGTGGTGATCTTTATTCATCTTTATTAATTTATTATACTCAAGTTTTTCTTCATGCTTTTGGATATTGTTTTAATTACATATATGGCATAGTTTACAGAAGCTATTAAATTATTTTTCAATTATCATCCTACATAATATTCATGTTATTTATATTTTATCTATGTTTATGGTGTATGTATATGAATACCTAGAGTATAGTCTCCCCACTAGAACCATAGAACACTGTGGGTAATCAATAGCAGATTGAATATATTTAGGCATGCATAAGTTCTTTGGAGTATCTAATAAGTTCATGTTTAGAAATATATTGGTTGGGGAGTTACAAAAAATTATCAAAAAAATAATCCTATCATTTTATCTTTTTTATTTTTCAAAATTGAAGAAATGATATAGACTATCTGGTACTTAGGTATGGGAGTTTCCTCGTTCAGGACTAGCCCATGTGTAACAGACCATTTTGTTATCAATGATGGTATTTTTTTTATTTTATTTGTGGATTGGGGCACATTCATGCTTTTGGATAAGACATGTAGTATAACATGTTGTGTAAATAAATATATTTATTGTATTGTGGTTTTTAGTTCTTAAATTAGATTCCTTAATTTCATAAACGATTCGTTATATGAATTTATTATTTATTTTAGTATATATATGTGTTTTTATTATTCATATATATATGTTATGGATTTTCATAGTTTAACATTATCATTTTATTATGTTATATAAATGTTTATGACAAATGTTAATGTTATAGGTATTTTATTGTTAATTTCATATAACTTAAGTTTATACCATACAAGTGGATGTCCCTTATGATAAGACATCATTAAAAATATATTAAGTGTACCATAAAAATATTCTCGTATGAACCAAGTTATTAGAGTTCTAAATATGAGAATATTATTTCATATAAATATCACCTCGCAGATTGATAACTACTCCCTCTATAGGTGAAACCTTCATTATACCACAATATATATAAAAGGATACATCATGGAATGCATCCACACATTCTCTAATGGTTCTTTCATTACATACACTCTAGTTTTTAGACTATCGATGTATACCCACCAATTGAGGATGGGTGTAGATAACAACAGTTAATTACCCTCATTAATTCTGTCGCCAACATATAGAATCCGTACAGAGTGTTGAAGGACAATAAGATGTTGATAATTATATAGAAATTATTGAGGAAAAATTTTACTTGGTCTATACATGAGATTATTGACGGCACAAGAATATTGGTTTCATGCTTCAGGGACCTACTAGGATATTGTCAGTGTTATGGAAATAGAATAAAAATGTTCGGGTATTTAATGAAAGGCTATCAAAAAAAAGTTATTTTGGAAATTATTTTCTAACACACTAAATATGTATCTTGCCCATGAATTATTGTATAATAAATAATGATACATGGGTGTATCAGTATACTCTAGTACCTTTGCATAATTACTTCATTTCACCACCCATATGGGATAGAAATGGGGCCCAAATTTCTATGAATTATGATATAATTATTTACCCTAATGTAAGATTCAATTTTAAGAGTATCAATGTATGAAATAGACTATGGTTTTTTGAAAATACATCACTACTGATAGGGGCCTAGAAGAGGATTGATCATTTGATAATCTTTAATAATTTAGTATTTTGAATGTTGTACATCTTATATCCATAGTCAGTGTCACATATGGTAGTAGGAAGAATAAAAAATAAGTATTTTCAATGGTGTAAACATCGGCTTTTAGTTGATTCTAGATTCTATATCCCTCTTTGGATGAGATATGTAGTGTTTTAACAGTAGGAAGGCTTAACGTTACCCCAGGTTCTACCTAGTATCATAGAAACTATTTTTTTCTGTGTTCCATGATGAACCTTCTCTTGTATATCTAAATTAGTGCATTGATGTTATGTTTTCCTAGGGGTATAGGATATATTCAAACTAAAACATAAAAAATTGGATGGTTTCAAAAAAAATAGGATAAAACTATTAATGTAAAATTGACTCAACAAAGTCATGAACCTCAGGGTCATATCCATGAAGATAAGGCATGCAAATTTTATGCAGTAGATAGTCTTATGAAATATTATTTAGATGTCCCATAGATAATTACAAATATGGTATTGATCACCTATTCTCTTTCAACATCTATGATTGATAATGGTTCTTCTCATTCTTTTTTATCTACTCACGTATCTACTATTGATGACTAAACAATTATGTAATCATCTCTGTAGATTTCTCTCAACATGCCATTGGGGAATGATTTTTATCAAGTATAGAGATCTCTCAAATGTTATGTATTTTTTTAGATAGAAATACTTTTTATATGTCACAATAACGTAGAACACCTGATTTTATGTGATCTTTGAATCGATTGGAATACAAAATTCAAAACTGACATCTACTATTACCAGAATTTGGTGTCCAATTATTCCTGCAGGGGAGAAAATATTAAGATGATATATCTTTTGGATGTTTCATATAGTATTATAGGAATATATATGAGACACATTATGGTTTCATTTTTTAGATATAATGATTTTATATCTTAGTTCAATATTATGTTGAGCCCCCATCATTTCCTCCAAGGATTGATCTCTACTATGATTTCCTTCTTGATGATTTCTCATGTTTCCCTATTGAAGGTGATGTAGATCTCAATATTCAATTCATAAATTTATTGGAACCTATTAGAATTCCCCATAATCATATATATTGTTCAAGTTGATATAATTTTACATTTAAAATGAGGACATAGAGGAGAGGTTCTTTATCAGACCAGGAATATCTCAATGTCATCCTCTTGTGTTGGTTTATAAGAAGGGAGGTGGTAGTATATGGATCTATTCAGAACATAAGAAGCTAAAATAGGTGGTGGTGAAGAAATGGTATCCTTTAACAAGGATTTAATATATCTATTATTAGTTATGGTTATCCCAATGATTATCTAAATTGGTGTTATTTCAAGATTGATTCAGTTTCAAACTAGAGTGAATAATGTATCTTACTCAACATTCAAGAGATTATATAGCATATGTGAGTTCCAAATCACACCTTTTAGCTTTATGATTACCCCATTAGTGTTCATTTCACCCATTAACATGATCTTCCACCAATATATTGACTCTTTAATCATTATTTTAATTGATGATAGCCTCATATATTCATTGACATCTGAGTTACATTATATACACCTTGATACAATGTTGATAACACTCTAAACTCCTTGGATTGAATCCATGTTTTCAATATGTAATTTGTGTATATGATAGGAACATTTTAATGGACATGTGATATCTGAGTAGTGTATTATTGCACACCGGATGAATTAGGATGTGGTGATATCATAGAATCACTTTTATAATGATTTAATTCTATGGAATTTCATAGGGTTATTTAAATACTATCAATAGTTCATTTCATATTTCCACCACATAGATGATAAAATAATGGGAGTTACCAAGAACGAATTGAAGACTGAATGAACTAATCATTGTGAGAATTATTTTTATGGCCTAATGTGGATGTTGATAATATCTCCATGTTTTTTATAATTTACATCCTAAGACCATATATTCGTTATTCTATAATTACTTTTTTTATTCTTCCGGATTATGGTGGTGTATAAGGGTAAGGTATTTAATTATGGTTACTGCCAACTGCAACCCCATTAGTGGAACTATCAATATATTATTTTTAGTTGGAATCTGTGTCTTGAATTATGATATATATGTTATATTTTATCTTTGGTGAGAGATTTTTAGTGTAAAAATACCATAAAATCATATCATATATCTTCTGACATAAGGATTTATATTTTAAGAGGAATTAGTTGGAGTATTATTTGTAGACAATTTACTATGAGATATCCTACACCTCAGCAAATGTTATATTCTTTGTATATTACCTTTGTATGACAATAAAAGAGATACAATATCATGCTGATAGAAATCGGTGGAGGAATGGGGTCCAATTTGTTTGATTGTGGAATGGATGGTGGTTGATTCTACGGATAATTGAGTAATTAAATGTTCACATTTGGTAATCATGCCTTCATTAGTGTAACAAATTAATATTTTCAAAGTGTAAAATCTATTTAGTATAGTGAAGATGTATCATTACCTAAATGTTAGTTCTAGTGGCCTTGAATGAAATGGGATATATATTGTTCTTTTTTATGATGGCATACCTTCAAAAGTGTAAAGGCTAAGTATCACTATCTAGGTTGTTTGATAGAATGAGTTTTTACATTTAAGTGGATGTGGGATGACATAATTATGGACATATAAATTTTGTTATTAGGAATCCCAATGACTAAAATTATAGTTTAGGTGATAGTAGATCAAAAAATAAACGATTCCCATTTCTTATTGATAGTTGGGAATCCATTCATATATAATCTATGAAATCAATATGTATATAAGATTTCTTACATGTATGGAGTTACCTAAATCATTCAATCCAATTGAAACACATGCTTCTCATCATGATTTTATATGGTCTTTTAGAATGTTTTGTTGAAGTCATGAAAAACTGAATATAATGTATTATCCACAGACTAGTGGTTAATGATATAGAAAAGTAATGATATTGGATTAAATGCTACATTCATTGATCCATTATTTTGTTAGATCATAGGATGATAACCTATCCTTGTGTGAATATTCGAACTACAATAGTTAAAATAACTAATTCAGATAGAACCTTTTTATGCCATTTGAGGATGATAATAATTTTCATTGATATGTTTGTATGTGGCATGCCATGAGGTTATAGTAGGGAGGATGAATGTTCCCATGACATATAAGAAAGCATAAACAATTATAATTATGTTAAAATCATCTAAGAGTTGGAAATTGTTGTATTCCAACCAGAGGAATCAACCATTGGAGTTCGATGTTTGTGATAGAATTCTCTTCCATGTTTCTCTTATGTAAGGGGGTCATCATATTAATATTAATTGAAATATAAGACTCAGGTAAATTATACTATTAGATATTTTAATGAAATTAATGACTACGAATTACAATATGGACTATCCTCCTTTCCACCATGATATACATGATGTGCATCATCTATCTCATCTATAAAGCACTTTCCTTATTCAATATTGGTGACCAACTGCAATTATGTAGAATTAGATCATGTAAGATCATGAATTGAATACTATATATTGATTATAAACAATATTGAGAATATATTTTTGGATGGATAACGTTCTAATAATCTGGATCCAACAGTTTCATTGGTTGATACATATTGAATCATGAGTGGTGGATTTATATAATCATGAATAGTGTCCTGATCATTTTTACAATGTTTTCATAAGAAAATTCATGAATAAATGAAGAATATAGAGGGGGATATTATAATATATTTATATATTATAGGTGAATTATGAGTTATTTTTTTCCTTAATAATTTTTTTTTGAAAAATAATTTCAGGGAATGAGATTCGATGGTTTACTGTGGTTTTTGGTAGGTTTGATTCCCAATTAAAAGAACATGTTTAGATCATATTTTTATTAATCATTGTATATTATTCAAGAAGCTCTGTGTATTAATTGGATAAGGGATGTGTGTAGTGAACAGAACTATTAAAACTAAAATTCCCTTGTGATTTAATGTTTTATTAAGTAAAATGGTTATAAAAAACCCAAACAATTATTATATACAATTGAAATCAAAAGACCATCATGAATTTTTATCATTTATAATATATTAATTTAATAGTGACCAAATTTTTAATATATATATATATATATATAAGGTTATTCAAATCCATTTAACATAAATAAAGGATGTGATGGCCACATCTTATATGATTTTACCCTATGAATCCCATTTATCAAAGCTTTTAAAGAAGATAGTACAAATGGGGTTCTTCCTTGACCATTCTTATGTTGAGATCTAATAACCTATGTATGATAAAATATGTTTGCAATAGATGTTAATACTCGTCGAGATCAGGACCCAACCCGTGTTAGCCAAACAACCCCATTAAAGTATCACCATCACACAACATACTCTTAGGGCATAATCGAGTGTAATAATGGGACATTTATGAAGACTATAATAATATTAATATGTATATTGAATTTAATAATGATTTTTTATATTTAATTTTTTTACTTTATAAATAATTTTTTTGATTCAATTAAGCAAAAATTGTATTTTTAGGTAGTATTAATATTAATATTAATGGATTTATTATGAAGAAAACGTTTATTTTTTAAGTAAAATATTTTTTTAAATAAATCTATAATGAAATTTGTTTTATTAATTATAAATGTTCATATAAAATTTATTATGTGAAATGCTATTTTTATATGATTTAGAAAACAATTTTTTAAAAAACCCAATATTTATCAATAAATGTCAAATAATATATTAATAGTTATAAAGTTACATAATAAATAAAATAATTTAGTTAAAATAAATATAATATTGTAATAATAATGTTGAAATAATCATATGATTAAATTTTCATAATTTTTGGAGACAATCGAATATTTGGGTAAAAATAGAATACCATTAAAATAATTGGTATCGTTTATGTGATTATAATGACCTAAAATGGTGGAATAAATAAAATATTGTGTATAATTGGAAAAATATATTTTCCCCCTAAAATAATGTGTATTTTAGTTTATTCTATTGATTTTATAATTCTTTTGTGAGTCCTCTAAAAAATATTATATATTTAGTGATGTTAAAAGAAATTCTTTAAATATGTTGCTCACAGGCACATAATATATGTTAATATTTTATTATCTTAAGAAATTTTCCTTATAACAAAATTTAAACCACCCAAATTTTTCATAAATTATGGAAAACACACTGGGACAGTTTTTGGTTTTATATTTTTTGTTATATAGAGTCAAAAACCTATGTTCATAAAATATTATTGATTTTACTATCATTTCCAATTTTAACCAACTAATAATATCACATATATTCTCTCAAAAACCATGTATCACGTACTTAATCTAACCTCCTATATCTATAATCCTCTCAGGGAACCCAAATCACTCAATAAACCCCTTTTTATGATTTTGAAGCCCCACAGTCATGTAAGGGTTCTTTACATTCTCATCTTTATCAATGTTTCTTTATCTTATTATTAAATTTTATTTTTAATTACGAAGGATGTGGTATAATTACTCAAATACCCATAAATCTCTTAATATTTCTAAATGATTATGTCCCCCTTTCTCTCTCATTAATCCCTCCCATGTACACCCGTTACCATGTCAAAATTTCATAATCCACCATTCTTCTTTATTTTTATCCAAGATTATTTATTATCATATGCCTTATTTTTAAATTTTTATATGTGTAGAAATATCATTAGACATCCCTATAAATTTATAATTCATTTCAAATTGATGAGTTACTCATTTCCGAATAATCAAACCTTTTTATGGTAGTTTACGTAACTCCGTAATGCAGCCGAATTGTCACCGAAATTTTCCATGCCAAACCAATTGTGTTGTGAATGCCATACCCATTTCATTTAAATGTTGATAACATTCATTCACATATACCTTTTTATTGGGAATTTATTTTTATTTGTTACACACTCCATGAATGTGTACTAAATTATTATGTTGAATATATCTATGGTTTTTGATCTCCTTGGGACACTTAAGCATGTGAATGAAATGAAAGTGATGGGTGCACCTGAAATTATATAGAGCACCAATGAGTTGGGTATTATTTAGTATCAAGATAAATTATTTTTGTATAAGGGCATTCTTGATTCTATTATGGGTATTTCTTCATAATTATGTCTTAGTGATTTATCTTTGACCAATATTTTTTATGGAGTGTTTTATGTTGTTTCCACATTTCCCATGTTATGATTATCATGCTATATCATGACTTATTATTCTTATTACATTATGCATCATTGAAATACATTGATGAAAATTAATTATTATCATCATGACATTCCATGTTTTATTCCTCGCTATGATTTATTCCTCACACTATTCTTATGAATTTCCCTAGGTTATCAGATGTAGTTGTATGCTCAACACTTTTATAGAAGTTTTAAATAATGTTTTTTTAATTCATCATTCATGATGTAATAAAATGAACCTAATTCCAAAATACAATATAATTATCTATATATTATATTATATTAATTTTAATTATATGTAATTAAATCATTTTTCAATGAGTAATAAAAAAGTGTTTTTATAGTTTGTATCAATCGAAAAGTTTAATTATTTTGGGATTATGATTAGAAAAATATTGATAAAACCATATGGATAAGACTATGTTTAATAAATAATTTATAATGCTTGCTTAGTATAGAGTATGTGGTTTATCAATAAAAGAAATCGGAATATGGATTCTACATGTGTATGTGGATCTCGAAAAGATGTACCTAGGAGTAACAACATTGACAAGGTGTTTTGTGCCTGGCTTGGGGTAATATGGTACACAAAAATGGGCCTTACTACACACCATGTTTTAAACTCAGAGGGGATTTGAATTAATAACCAATAATCTCATTAAAACATTTTTAGCGGACTAAAAAAATCCCATGATAATATATGTTATGAAATAGATCATGTATAGAAAATCCATAAGACTAGAAATCCATAATTCAAGGAACAACATGTAAGTTATATGTTACCCTTTCAATATAACTAAATTCCCATTCATGTGTCTAAAAGATTAATATAATCACCCTTAATTTTCTTTTTGTTATGTCTTCTAAAAGATGTAATATGGTAAAAAATCAATGTGAAGTTCAATTTCATGACAGCTCAAATGAGTGGCCCAACCCGATGGGAGCAGGAATCACAAAATTAAAGATGATAATCTATTATTTGACTTGGGTTATGAATATAAACATACATCAGGAGGGGAAACCAAACTTCCCTATGAGAGAACAATCTGTAATAAAGAGGTTAATTCTTTAATGGTCTCCTACTTTCAATGGGTCATTTAATCCCTTAATCTCAATTAAAAAGAGACTCTCCATCCTTCATTTATCTGAATAATAGAATTATCTAATAGATATTTATTGTATGAAAGGTCGAGCTGATCATTTTAGGACATTGATAAAAAAAATACATATCACGAGTAAGGGATCGATGTAATAGTGTGGATGTATTGTCTAAAAAAATCGATAAATATTTTTCCCAAACTATCCATATTAAAGTAGAGAATGAATTTTATTCCATAAAGAAAAAAAGATGATGAATATATTAGGGAGTATGAGAAAAAAACACACGGCTTGCATGATAAGCATCTGTATCTGTCATTTCACCCGAGTGAAAGGTTGGTCCCTCTATTTGTGGGCTAAAACCTATCCTATAGAAATATTTGCTGATTCATGAAATTGATATCTATGAGTAAATTTTACTATGTCACCTCAATGTCAAAATTAAGATCATAGAATCTTAGTGGTATCATGGGGATAATAAGCTGAAAGTGGATATAAATTCCAGTGGATTGATAGAGAGATCTAATGGTTCGATGAAATTTCAAGATCACACTTTCTGAAGGTGAAGAAAGAATATCCATTTAAATTTCTGGAAAGGGATAGGGAAATAAATTAGGTGTGGGAAGGAAGGGAACCTATTGAGTGATTACCAACAAAAGAACCCTTCTAGTGTGATGAAGGAAATTAATACCCTGGTATACCCTTAGTGTATTGTTATTTGGTACATTTGTGAAGAAACATGTAAATTTTTAAACCAATGCACTAAGATACGAGTTTAATGAGACAACCAATAACCTCTAAGGCAGCAAGGGAGATCCTTTTCCATCACTACCACCGAGGTGAATCTGGAAACAATATGGTGATAGGTACGATAGTTATTCATTCAATAATTTTGAACATTCATTACGATTTTAGTCTTAGTAAATCCTTCATGTCATTAATGTTTATAAGAAATATCCACCCCCCCTAAATGCATGGAAGTGTAATTGTTAGTGTAACCATCAATGGTGGAATTATTGTATCTGAGGCATATAATTTCTCCCCTATCAAACATTGTGGGATCAGTTTCCCAATGAACATTGTCATTGACACATTGGTGGAATATGATGCTATTCTGGACAAGGATTGGATTTCCATTTATAGAGCCAATATAATCTTTCATAATAATGAAATAACTCATTATGCAGTGATCCGTCCTTAGATACGGTAAAAATACAAGGGAATTGATTAATATTCTTTACCATTATCATCTCAAGCATGGATATTATTTCCCTAAAATCAATCATATCTATATAAAATGTTCTAGTCTAAGGAATAAATAATCCTTGATGACATTCACATTGTGAGGGAATATGGAATTGTGTTTCCAAGGAATTTGTTGGTCTTCCTCATAACCGTGATGGGAATTTTCAACCATGATTATACTTATGGAGATACCATTAATCGAGACTACATTTATAATAGTTATTGTCAGGCATGAGAAGTTAAAGAATCATATATAAGATAATATAAATAGAGATTTCATACAATGAAGTTATTCACTATGGGGTGAATGAGTCCTCTTCATCAAGAAGAATGATAGGTCAGTGCGCCTTTTCCTCAATTATCATCAGCTCAATAAGATCATGATAATCAACATGATTCATATGTCTCATATTGATGAATTGTTCAATTAGCTGTGTGGAAAAAATAATTCTTCAATTTGGATATGTGGTTGGGATATTACCATGACATGGTGAAGAAGGAATATATCTCAAATAGTACTTTTTGAAAAAGTTACATGCACTATGTGTTCATATTGTTTCCTTTCAGACTCACTAATGATCCCACAATCATTACGTACAAGATGAATAGAGTCATTAGAGATTAACTTGAATGAAATGATGTATAATTTATATATGACATTCTAATATTATCAAATTGAATATAGGATCATGGGGAGAATTTTAACATTGTGATAAATACCTTAATAAATGAAAATCATTATAAAATGTATAACAAGTGAGAGTTCTGGTTGAAGGGAGTGTAATTATTGAGGAATATCATCACAATAAATGGGATATCTATGGTCCCTTTAAATACTAATTAAATTAGAGAATGGTCAAGGCCAACATCTATGAAATATATCCATAGTTTTCTCTTTTTAGTTGTGTATTATCACTAATCTGTGATAAATTTCTCACAATGGTCAATCTCCCTTAGCAAGAAAACACTAAATTGTGTAATGTTTCCATGGAATGTGGAATGTGGAGAGAGAATAAAGTAGTTGAAAAGGTGTAATATCACTATGAATTTTTCCACACTGCCCCCCCATGTGGGGATATTTTCATGGTACACGATAATGATTCGAAAAAGGGTCATAGTTGTGTATTGATAAAAAATGAAATATTTATTGCATAAGATTTGAGGAAGTTGATTTCTCAAGAACATAATTACCCAACCCTTGTAATGGAGTTTTTTTATTGACTTTCTATTTAAAATTTTAGTGGAATTATCTCATAGTTATGAAGTTTTAAATATATAATTATCACAAAAAAACTCATGTATAAATTCACACAGATATAGCTGAATATTTGATAATGAAGATGGTTAGATATGGTTAATGACAATGACTTCTCAATCCACTACCATCATGGGAAAGAGAATAAAGTTGATGATTATCTATTAAGAAAGTATATGGAAATTTTGTTATTGATGATAATTGAGAGGGATCAAATATTATTTGATTTTGATTGGATGGAAATGGGAATCCAAATGGAAGTAACATCATCATTCCTTTAAAAAATAATTGATAAACCATATCTTCGAGAGATGTTAAAGGATTCTCCAAGATTTTCTGTTGGAACTCATAAGAAAGTGGAAGTTATAAAGAATTATAATTACAAGGAATTTAATATTAATTATTAATATGTTGTGATATTTTGGTCAATAATACGTGCACCATAAAATCCCCAGTAAAAGAAGGTGTTATTGGATGATTCACATAACTTATCCTTCTCCATCCACCCCAGAAGAAAAAAGATGTATAATGATCTTAGATAAAACAATTGGTTGGTAAATATGTGTAAGAAGATCATATAATAATCATCATGATGTCAGATATGTAAAAATGTGAATTCGGAATGGAAAAAATCCAAGGGGATGATGAAACCATTACAAATACCATCATGGTAATGGGAAAACATCACCATGGAATTTTTAAATGATCTTCCTGTGAAATGAAGATGTAATAATGCTATGTGGGTTGTAGTGGATCTTCTTACAGAACTATATAATTACTTGAGACACGATATGAATTCTCAATGGATCAACTTGCACAGATATTTATCTAGGACAATGTTAGGAAAAATACATTACCAATATGGGTGTCATCTGATTGATATCCATTATTAACCTATATGTTATTGAAGATTATTCATCAAGATATATACATTGGTTTGAATTTTATCATGATTTATAACCCTCAAACCAATTATCAATCAGTGAAAATTATCTACACACTTCAGAACAGTTCGAGAGCATGCACAATTGAAATCAAATGATGGTGAGATCAACATCATCCTTTTTTAAAGTTCTCTTAAAAGAAAATATTCTAATATAGAATCCAAATGTATCCATTTAAATCCCTTTTATTGGATGATGTTGGGTAATGAAAACTTCTAGGACAAGAAATGGTTGAGGGAATGGTGTAATTTGATAAGACCATTCAGCAACATATCAAGGCTTCTTAAAGTTGCAAAAAGTACTATGTTGACAATCATCGATTATACAAGCAGATGGATATTAGATACATGTTACTCCTCCGCATATCTGTATGGAAGAATGTGATGATATTTTTGAATAAGTGTAATCTTAGTCCAAGATACATCATCCCTATTGAGATCCTTTCCTACATCAGAGTGGTGTATTACCAAATTGAACTCTCACCTAACTAATATCAAGTTCATTATGTATTCCATGTATCACTATTGAGAATATACATAGCTAAACCCTTGCGTCTACTCCATCTTTAGGGTGTAAAATTTCATAATGATCATTCCTTTGTGAAGGAGTCAGTCAAGATATTATATTTTAGAGAAAACTTTCTACGAAATAAGATATTTTACCTTGTCAAAGTGTTGTGGAGAAAAAAAAGTATTATTAATAAATGTGGTAACCGATGTATGTGATGGGACAGACATATCCATCGATGTTTTAATGGGGTGAAATGAAAATATTGAGGGAAATAATTCTCATGAGGGGATGATTGAAACTACCAAAACTACTATGAATATAATTACCTTATGATTTAATGGTTTATTATTTAATATCATTAAAAAACACACATGAACATATTATGTCCAATTGAATTCAAAATATCATTATGAATCATAAACATTGATTATATTGAAATAAAATTGCAATAATATGAATAATAAAGATATAGGGATTTAATGGATACAATTGACACCGAAAAGGGATGTGATGGCCTCATCTAGTACGATTCAACCATATAAAGACCGTTTATCAAAGCTTCTAAGAGAGATATAATCATTGGTATTTTCCCTTGACCAATCTCAAGATGATATCCAGCAACATAAGCATGAGAAAAACCATAAACTAGTAATGTTCAAACTCATTGGGATCACGGCCCAGACCATGTTTTTCGAACGGACCCAAATAAACTGTCACCATCATGCAGCTTACTCTTATGGTGTAAGCTGGTGAAATAAAGAGATATTTATCAAGAAATTAATAATATGAATATTTATATTGTATATAATAATGAATTTATTTTAATTTTTTATTGTTACTTTATAAATTAATTTTTTTTATTCATTTGAAAAAACATTGTATTTCCAATTTAAAATCATATTAAATTAATGGATTAATTTCGTTCAATTAATGGAATTTTTAGATAAATATTATTTTAGTAAGATTTTATTATTAAATAAGATTTATTAATTATAAATGGTCATATAATTTTTATGAAGTGTTATGTTATTTTTATAGGGGTTTAAAAATTATTACTGTAAAAAAAATCCAATCATTTTTTCATAAATGATGAATCTTATATTAAAAGATAAAATTCACATATTTTTTAAAAAAAATAGAAAAAATTATTATTATTTTATGAATCGTAATGTTTACATTATTTATTAGGGAATTTTTAATAATTTTATGAGACAATCAAATTTTTCGGTAAAAATTAAATATCGTAAAAAATATGTTTTATGTGTTATGACATTGTATTGACCCGAAATTGATTAAATAAATGTTATAATTGGTATCCTAGACCAAATATGCATTATATAATTAAAATAATATCATTTTAGGTTTTTATTAATTAACTTTATATTGATCCTAATAAAATATATAATATATTTTATGATTTTATATTCATTTATACAAAACAGAGTCTCATCACCACGTAAATAAATGTAATATTTTAAATGGTTCAGACCATTTCCTAATAAAATAATAAAACCTCACCACTTTGGAAAAAACCATGATAAAATCCATGGGATGGTTTGTGGTTTTGAATATTTTATTTTATAGTGTCCAAAACCATTGTTTGTAAAATATTAATGAATTCTCCTCTCATTTCCTAAATATACAAAAAAAAATTCAGACATCTATTCACTAAAAATCCTTTCTTCAAGAAAATACTCAACCCTACCATAGTCAAAATACTAACTAGGAACTCCATGCTCTCAGTAAAACCATTTATAGGATTTTGAATCCACACACTCAAGTAAGGGATCATTCCTTTATCATCTTTGTAAATAATATATTATCATATTATAACCATTTTTATCAATAAATAATGATGGGTTATGATTTCAACCATCACCAATACTTCCCTTAATATGTTTAAATATTGATATACCCCTTTCTACCTCATTAATCCCTCCCATGTACATCTATTACCATGCATAAATTTTATAATCTTCATATCCTTTCTCTTTTTATTCAATCTTGTTTATTATTGTATACATTATTTTACTAAATATATATATTTTTAATTATCATTCCATGTTCCTATTAAGTTACGCGTCCCATTAAATTGATTATAGACACATTTTTATCTTATTAACCCGTTTTATAAATTTTTATGTGACGTTGTTATGTAGTTATATTTTCACAGCGATTTCAATTCCAAACTAATTATGTAGTGAATACCATATGAATTTCCAATAATGTGTGTTAAATAATATGGAAATATACCATTCTATTGGGTAAATATATGTAATTATTCTAATATCCATGAATATGGAATAAATTATGATGATGATTGGATCCATGTTTTATGATCTATGTGGAAGACATAAAAATGAGATATAAATTGAAGTAATAGGTGCGCTTGGAATTATATAGTGCTTCCATGCACTGGGTAACGATTACTATCATGATACGTAATGTTGGGATATATTTATACCTTATTCATTTATGTTAAATCTTCCACCATTAGGTATTGGTGGATTATAATTGAATTATGTTTATGATGTATTATTTGAAGTTGTTTTCACATTTCCCATATTTTTATTTTCAGGAGGTATCATGGCTTGTTATTCATGTTACTTTTATGCCTAATTGATATTCCCTGTATAAAAAGTATTATTATTTTCATTATATTAGATGTTTATTCATGTACTGTGATTTATGGCTCACGCATTTCTTATTCATTTCCCTAGGTTATCCAATGCAATTTTGAGGTCAAGCATACTAAATATTTTTTCAATGAAAATGTTACAATTAATTTTTTAAATACGTAATTCAATGTTTCTAATTACTAAATACACTATAATTATCAATATTTCAGGTTGTATTAAGTGTAATTATATGTAATTAAAAGTAGTATTATTGCGTAATAAAGATAAGGTTTTTTATAAAGTGAGTGGAACATGGTATGATCAAGGATGGAGAAAATCGTACAATCCGCACTAGAAACCATGAAATTGGGGAAATAAGAGAAAATAAGAGTTGGTTCTAGATTACCAAATCACTCCACCATGTCAGGGAAGTTCCAATGAGTGTATTTAATCCTCGCATGTTTTATATTGGGTTCTGAAAACCAGTATAGTAATCCATGTAAGAATTATTTAATGATATAAAATCCTCATTAATGATCATTAAACAGCATTTTTAAAATGTTATTTTTAATTATTATATCCCTACCAGATATAGAAACTCCACAAGACATCCATAATGATTTTTATTACTTTCAAGAATGATTATGATGGATCCAAGTGAGTTACTGATCTATAATATTTTTTTGATCCATTAACATCCATTCATTTGGATTCATTTAGATCTACCCTTTTTTGATTAAATATATTCACTTTACTAGAATACAATCTCAAGGTCTATGGATTCTAAATATATCTAAAATTGAATTTGTAGATTTATTCTTGATTTGTGGAAGATCAAGAGTGTTAGCAGAACCATCATTAATCAATCTCAACTCCAGCTTCACTGGAAGTTCTTTAGTGTTATGTCAATAAAGACACACATCTATTGGATTAATATCTACATGAATCATATTAAGAAACCGTGAAATGAATGTGTTTTGGATCAATTATTGGGTTACCATATTTTTAGGATTGATATGGTGTGATCTCACTGGTGAGATAAGTATCTCTACATGATAGGTTTCTGAGTGTTTCTTCAACATTCTAAAGGTGGGAAGTTCCATACTATTTAGGGACCATCTATAATCCTTTTCCCTTTAAATGAAAATTATTTTGGAATAGATTTATAGAACATTTTTAATATTGATCATATGTAGGCTTCTGTTTAAATATTTTCAATCCAATATATGATGCTTGATTCCATGAGTAATCTTTTTTAGCTTAATAGACCATGTTATATAAATATCTCATGTACTTATATGTTGTTATTAATTATTATGATGATAATATTTGACCTAACCTTATATATTATAGTTTTTAATGTGTAGATATAAAACCTTTGTACCTATCAATATTTTCCTTTAGAACATGTAGGCCTTATTATTCTTCTATTCTTTAGAGGTGGAGTTTACACAACATACAATGATGACAACAATGGACTTGAATATATGGTAGGGGCATGGCACCTAGTGGAAAGGTTTCTTGCACTAGTATAGGGGATATGATGAACATATGGCCATTATCAATGTCATAGATAGGATATTATAGTCTTTAGGCCTTAATTGTAAATAGTTATGTTGTTTGATAATTTCATGTTCTAATCCTTGATGGATGTTTGAAGTGATGATTTTATCGACCAATCAGAATTGATGTATTTTGACTACCAAGAGACGCATTCACATGTCCTGTGGTTAACTCTTGATTGCACTAAAAATCTTTTTTAATAATCATTTATTCTATATAAGGTAAAAATTGGGATCATTTTATGTTATTTAGCACTTGATGTAATTGTATTTTTTCATCAATTATTTCTTATGAATGTACATATATCCTGGTATAAACTCTTATACATGAACACTTCAATTGAAAATGTTATTAGGAAAAAATCACTCATGGGGTGCATTTGAGCTTATTATGTTTTCTGGAGAGGATTGAGGATAATTATGAAGGGTGGTTTTTAAAGAATGAATGAATATTTATCAGGAATGTATGATATCACACAATGTGGAAATCAAGAACCTAATAATGTGAAATGAAGGACTGTAAAAGTTGATCTTCGGTAAAGCACAAATGGTGACACTGATCTCATGAAAAGTGAAAATGATGAACCAAATCACCCACAAAGATTAAATAGTGACCCTAATCTAGATCGAAGTGTGAATCTAGAATTGTTCTTGTGATGCACATGATTATCTTTGGTCTCAATATAGAATCTCGTGAAACATTGAATATTATCCTTGGATGTCACATGGGATCTCATGTTGGGATCAAGATTTTATTTGGTTCATGTGATAGGATGTCACAAATAACTCATGATTACCTTTAGATATCATGCTTGGATCATATGAAAATGAAAAATAGGAATTTTTTAAGATGTTAATGTGGACCAGAAACGTTCCCAATGAGAGAATATGAATGCGGAACTGGGAATCACAAGAAGAACGAATAGAATCCATAGACTCATGGTAGGGATTCACACCCATATTTCATAGAGTGTGTGATTACAATGAGGTAGATAGTTGTCCTTGATTGTTGGATTAAGATTGTGGGTTTAAGAATATCAAACAACACCTTACCCAACATTATTCATTGACAATGATATGATTACATGATTTATTAGAATAATTTTATGGTAAGGAGTATCATGGATAGATCTCCTGGATTGGGGTTGTAGATAGGTATCCTGGATGACAATACACTATTGACATCATGTAAAATTATTTCATGATTTGTACAGATTCATGACAATTGTGTAAATGTTGTATCATAACAGGAACTCACAATTAGAGTGAAATTGGACTCATTTAAGGGACTTATACTCAGCTCGAATGTGAACATACAAAAGGGATGTCCACTTAAGTATAAAGATGACTCATATAAGGGACTCATGCTAGGGCCTCATGCTAAGGTATCATTCCACAGTCTGGAACATGGATCTCACAAAAGGATCTTATGCTAGGGTCTGGAGAAAGTGGGTACACAATATGGAATCTTTTAGGGATAACCAACTTGAATATTGGTCTTGAATATACACACTTATAGTACCTATTTAATAGTTTCATTGACATATCGGAATTCTAAAGGAAAAGAGGATGAAATATAATCTAAACCATTAAAAAACATTTAGAAGGATTGTATTTACCACTAAATTCAATTCAATGATTGGAATAATTGATGTAATTTGAAGATATTTCCAAATTAGAGGTAATTTCTGTGTAAAAAATAATGGGAAGTTTGTTATAGTTGTCTAAAATGTGGAAGAGTTTCTTCCATGTATTTTCATTGAAGTGAACGAGAATCCCAATAAGGTATTCAATATTGAATCACCCTACAAGAGAGGATGCATTTCTCAGGGAAAATGAAAGGTCCTAAATGCCCATGAAATTTGGGTGATTACATTACAGGAAAAGTAATCCAAGGATTATGAAGAAGTTTATAATTTCAACCCCTAGTGAGAAATAAAAATAGAAAAAGGGATTATACAATGGGAATGAAGTGAGTTGACCCAAAAAATTGTAAAGAAAATGATTTGAGGAAAAGAAGTGATCTATCTGTAACCTTGTAATATGTATGTGATACTTACTGGATTTGGTACATCAACACATTTTTATTGTATACTCATTGGACATATCCTAGTGATGATTTCATTTATGATCAATCATTTATAAGGGAAATGAACAGAAGAGTGTTTTTTTTAATGATGACAATTGATTAAAAGGGGGGAACATTATAATATTTCATACCATGATTCACCACCACATTTTGTGAATTTGACCATTTTGGGATAACAATTGATAGTAGAGGAAATGTTTAAATATTAGTTGTTCTCATTAAAAAGAACAAATGGTGGGTGTCAATCACAAAGGGATTCTAATTTGCGATGGAACCAATTTTCAATTATTGGTGAATTAGATGTAGTAATACTTTTGATATATATGTATGGATATATTAAGAGTATAGATTTAGGGAATTTCATATATAATTGATCGTCGTTCATTATTAGATGTTGGAAGAAGGGAGTTGGATAATGACATTAAAGTAATCAACACTTTAGAGGGATCTCTATAAAATGATACATATACAAGGGTGATGTCATTTAAGACGACAATTTCTATGTGGGAAAAGATTGTAAATATTTTTTATGGTAAATTCAAAATTGGAAAACCATAATATTAGTTTCTATGGATAATGTATGAGGAACATCGAATTCACCCAAATGAGTCTATTGATGCTTTACTTGACCAAGTGAGTGTTATTTTGAAATTAATGTGTGGTTCAGAGAAAATCATTGAATATGTAAATATTTTCAGGCTCATCATAAGAAGACATAAAATATGGTTCAATATAAATGTTTATATATTAGAATATATTTATCATAATTACTTGACATTGGATATCTGGAAAAGTAATATTTATTGGATAAGAGATGAGAAATGATGATAATGAGTCTATAGAAAAGGGGTAGTTGAAATAATTGGAACATAAAGACCTGAAGAAACTATTTATTGAAGATGGGAAGGGTGAAAAAGAGATATATGAATTCATTTCATTCCATTCATCTGTCCTATAAAAAGAAAAATGAATGTTCAAATGGAAACTCCTAAATTCGTTCATTAGAAGTAGAATGTTTGGAATCCTTGTATTTAGGTACCCTAAAATGTTTTAATATGATTATAATGATGAATTTTAAGTTCTCATGGGGAAATATTCATCCTCTATTGTAGGTTATAATAATGTTAAGAAACATTTCTTCGAAAATAAGAATTTACTTTCAAAATATGTTGACAATTCAGAAGAATATGAGGCAAAAGTGTTGGTGGATGGAAAGGATGTTGAATTAGATGATATTTTGGGAGTTTTAAATAACATCAAAAATTGGGAAGGAATCAACAATGGTGATTATGATGTCAATGGATGATTTTATATGCAGGCTAAATTAGAATCCAAACATGAGTAAATAGATTTTTGAAGAGACAAATTGAAGAATTATGAAAATGTGGTTCATGATGCCAAACTATATATACCATAGTAGGAATATTATATGTTGGAGATGAATGAAAAAATTAAAAAACATCCATATATAATTTCAGATATCTATGAAATTATTATTTCATACAATCTCAAAATAAAAGAAATGAAAAAAGATTTATAGTTTGACTATTACTAGAAATGATCAAATCAAACATATGAAAGATAATGAATTTTATGTTTTACTTTTTTGAAGGAATTTAAAAGATCATGATAAAATATTGATACGAGAAATTTATGATTCAAAGGAAAAAATAAAAATAAAAAGTATAATTCATAGTTCGAGTGAAATAGAATATGGAATTTCATGAAAGGAAAATAATTGATCAGAACATTATAGATTGTACGGTGTTTGATCGAAATGAGAATGTATTAATGGTTGATGTTAGACCAAAATAACCCACTGAAAGCTTGAAGACTGATTTGGGTATGATTCTATACCACAATATTCAATGAACCCATGAGTTAATTAGTTGTGTTGTTTTTCCACATAGTAATTCACCTTGAATGAGATTTTATTGTCGTTAAAATATTAGACAATAACAAAATGTATGTTCCATAACTAATTGGTATTGAATGTAAAAATAGAAAAATTTATAGCTATAAATAGATAAATATTTGAAAACATAATTTTATAGTAATTATTTATGGTATTGATTATTTGGTTCTTTGAAAAGATACTTCTCTTCAACATTGTATAGAAATGTTCCAAAACACAACGAATATGGTGATAAGTGGTAATTCATTGTATCATCAAATGAGATAAAATGAAAAGTTAGTTTGCATTTTTTCAAGATAAATCAGGTCCATCATACTTTAAGGGGAATCAATATCTCCAATCCATACTAGTTTGTAATTCAAAAACATGGATAACATATATGATATATGAACTGAATGTGGTGGAAAATATTTCTTTTAAATAATAATATCGAACATGAAGTGGGATCGTTAATAGTGGATACACCTTTCATATTGTAATAAATAATGATCATTTGACTAGAATTAGGTATGATGAGGATGGTTTCTTATGATGTGGTAATGATTAATGCCATATTATTGTTGTCTTAGTAAAATCCATGTGGGGGGGGGGGTCACATGAGAAGTGTTGATTTATTAGTTGATGAAGGTCTGAGTAACCACTTACATACTGTCAATTAACTATAAGACTCATCTTATTCCAAAAGGTTTTCCATCGAATTGTATGTCCTCATGGAAATATATGATGGAGTTGTTTTATTGGGAATGTGTACAAAAAGGAATATATACATTGAATGCAGAGAAGATGATATGTTCTTTTTATTGAATAAAAATAAAAAAGGTATGGGATAAAACCCTTATTTTTTAGAGAATATTTAATGGATGATCTAGTGAAATATGATAATGATAAGGACCTCCCATGATTATCACTTTATCATAACCATACATGGGATTCTTGAAAATATTGGGTGATAAATTTAATTATATATAAATAAAAATTGAAAAGGTCAAAAATAATTAATTAAATTAGAATATATTGATGTGTGTAGACTTATTTCACCAAGAGATACTAATGGGAAGAGATTTAATGTTATCTTCATTGGTGATTATAGATGATTGGAATTTGTTTCAATAATCAATGACAAATATGAGGAGTTTGATGCATATGAACTTATTTATAGGATATTGAAAATATGTTGGGTCAACGAATTCTGAATATTTGAATAGATATTGGAATAGAGTTCAGAAATATCCAATTGAAGGATTATATTTAGAAACATTGGATAAGTTTCCACGTGTCAACAGTAAGAACTATACAGTATCCTGGATGTGTGGGCGTCAAAATTATTGTGCAATGAGAACCCTAGGAAGAATAATTTCCTTGTTTGGTGTATGAGGAATCCTGATATTCCTTCATATGAGAATGTCCAGTGAAGGGGAATTGACCTAGCATCATACTATCAGTGTTGTAGATAAACACATTTGGAGAAAAATAATCATATGTTCTTCCAAGGTGATTGGCCCATGGGAGTCTGGAATTAACTTCAGTAAGGAATGGATCATACTATTACTGATTGTCCTATCTAGAGCTTGTGTGATGACTGGTTCCGAGGTTCAGTCCATTTAGGGACAAACTCGAAGGTTCATGGAATTTTCCTCTTGGATGCATGATGGATTCTATGGGAATCTCAAAATAAAGAATGCTATGGTTCCATGAGCACTAGCCTACACCTTTACATGCAGGTAAAGATCCTTGTTAAACAAAGGGGGCCCTAATCCAAAATGCCAACAATTCCATCACATTGAGGTGTTTCTCCCCTATCTACTTCTTCACTATAGTAACTAGACATATTAAACATGGATGATGGGTTAAATGGAACCCTCTATTCATGGGGTTTAATCATATGGTGGATGAGTCTGATTTAAATGGAGAGATGAGAGGGGATTGGCTGGTTTGATACAAACATGAATCCATGATTCGGTGGTTTCCACCCTTCTTTGGTGCCAGTAATTCCATGTTTGTGGAGGATAAATCCTTGGATACAAGTCTTTATATATGCAGTAAATTTATAATTAAAATTAAAGAGACTAATAACTGATTCTAACATGTTGGAAAAGTTTATTCTGTATAAATGTGACATCCCTTGGGAGCAGTTTTACACATTAATGCACAGTGAGAAATATGACATGCATGATATTTTGGTTTGACATACATGGAGGAAATGAAATTATGTTTTAAATTTTGTACCATTAAAAGGGGTACATTGAGAGTGATTGATCCTTTACGACACTTTGGGGTCCTTTTTTAATGATTGTAACATTTTTTTAGAATGAGTCCCTTGGCATCCATTATTTCCAACCCCCGTGACTTTTGGAAATTTATTCTTGAATACTTCGGATTGTTTAAAAAGTGACATTCCAGGAAAGTGATTCATTGAAAACAATCTCAATCACAATATGTTTGAATATCATGATGATTAAAAGAAATTTTAGGGATACTTATCAAAAATAAAAAAAATAAACGATTTAATAATTTACTATGAAAGGTAGATGAATTCACTGATAAACAATAATTGACAATGACCAGAATCATCAGAAAATACATGATTAGTATCAAGGGGATAGTAACGAAGAGATTATTTGATTAGGGTATATTACAGTTCTAGTTGTTAAATCAAAGTAATATTTAGATAATTAGTTGGATGATCACGAACCAGTATCTGGATATATATCAATCTGAACAGTTGAAACTATTAGACAGAACATAATTGGTGATCAGACAATATTAGTGTAGACAAGGAGGATTAATACTGTACATAAATAATAATACTTATCTCATGTAGATCATAAATGTATGGAGGAATTAGCTGGAGATGAGAAATAGGTCTAGTTGTTGAATGAAGAGATTGAAAAAAATGAAAATAACATGACATGGGATATTATTTTGAGACAAATAGATATGAATTTCATCCTGAAAAAATGGTTCTTTCACAACAACATAAATGAATATGGAATAATTATTCAAAATGAAGAAAGTATTGTATGAATGGGATACTCACACATAGTGGGTATTGTGGTCGATGAAACAATTACACCTATGGAAAGGATAGAGACAATAGGAGTATTCCATACCATCATATTAAAAAATGTTAAATGGTTTATAGATGGATTTCATATCCTCATTTCTGGATGGGGTTATTGATGAAGAATATTATATTGAACACAGATATGATTCTCTCATTCATGATTATAGGAATATATTTTTTAGATAAATAAGTTTGTATATAGTTCGATTGATGCACGAAGAGAATGGTAATCAAGGCTATATGTTGTTATGACGAAGCTAAATTTTTTTCATGCTTGATTTGATTACAATCTTTATGTCCCAAGTGACAATAATAAATGAATTATGTTTTTTTTATATGTTGATGAAAAAATAATCGGTGGACCAGATGAATCACATTTCACTCAGTTTAGAGAATTCATGAATAGTGATTTTGAAATGTCTATAGTTGGTGAACTGGCATTTTTTCATGGAATACATGTCACACAATGAAAGAATATAAAATTCATTTTTAAATTAAATTATTCCAACAAGGATTTGATAAAATATGGTTCGGATAATTCTATGGAGATGAAGAATCTGGTGGCTATCCTGAAGAAAGAATCACAAGATGATGAAGTAAATACAGTTTATGTAACATAATATAGGAAAATCCTTATTAGTATACTATACATGATTGTGGAAAGTCATGATAATTTTCTTCAACATGAATAGAATCATGGTGTCTGAGAAATCCCCGAGAAGGTAAATTTATTTCAATGAAAATAATACATCATTATATCAAAGGAATGGTCCATTTGAGTTTGTTATTCAATAATAAATCACAGCAAGAGTTTGTAATCTATACATATGTAGATTGGTCTTGATGAGCTGATAATAGAAAAGCAATTTAAGGAGGTAAATTATATTTGGAGGATTGGGTATTTATTGGGAAATAGTGGTATAATAATTAATTTCATTATGAAATGTAGAATTTAAATACATTTTCTCTACTCAATCTGGCAGATAGTTATTATGGATAATGAAACATCTTGATGATATTGGAGTTGATGTGTTGTGCCAAATTGGAATACATTGTTATAATTCAAGTGATACAAATATGAGAAAAAAATCCAATCCATCAGACTAGAAAAAGAGAATATTGAAATAAATAATAATTTCATCATGGAAAAGGTAGATCAAGGGAATATTATGTTGGATTATGTGGCTATTAAACTATAGGATGTAAACATTATTACAAAGTATTTACCCAAAAAAGCATTTTAACATCATCATCTAGATCTTAGAGTTCAGTCTACTCCACACACTTATATAATATGGATGTGGTACCCCCTCTCCATGATTTATTATGTGTTATTTTCCAAAAAAGTTGATATATGTTGTTTACCTTGTTTAAGATCGTAATTAAGATTCATTTAGGTTGTTGAAAAAATAGAGAAAAATTTCACATATAAAAGGGAGAAAATTTCATAATAAAGACATGGGTAAATCTGGTAGGGGAATTAGAAAACTATGGTAGATTCAAATATTATGATGCTAAAGAGGTTAGTGAGGAAATGAGGTGAATGGTATTTGAAATAAATTTATTCATTGATAATATTTTCATGCTACTCTTGATTCTCATAAAGAGAATGGATCATGTGGGTTAAATGTCTGTGTTGAGTAAATCTATAATAACTAACAGAATCATGAAAAGTGAATGTTTGGAAAATGATTGGAGAATCTGTTATGTGATATCAAATTGAGATGATTTTTAGTAAACACAAATGGTGAGATTTCATGGAAAAAATCACTCGTGATGGTGCTTATGGGATGATTGTGTTTGTTGAAAAGGATTATGGTTGGTAAAAGAGGGTTGATTTCTATGAAGGAATGAAGAGTTTTCATGAATGTCTAATCTCATGAAATGTGTGAATGATGAAACTCAACTCACACAAAGCATAAAGGCTAAACCTAATCTCACACAAATTGTGAAATTTGATCCTGATCTCATGTAAAGCATGGACGTTGAACCTGATCTCAGTGAAAGCACATACACAATATCTAATCTCGCTCAATACATGAATGCTGATCTGATCATATGAAGGGAATAATTGTTTTTGGATCTCATGATGGGTTCTCTCACATTTCGCATGATTTCCTCTGGATCTCATGTACCTTTCATGATTTCATATGGATCATAAGAGGGGATCTTTCATAGTGACCATCAATTCCTTTAGAGCTCATGAGTGGATATTTTGACAAGGGAAAATAAGACTTGTTTAAACCACAAATTTGGACCAATAAGTCCTACAATGCACGAAGGTGAATGCAGACCAAGGCCCCGTACTAGAGGTTCACTCCTAGAACATGTGGATTGCATGATCCCCAGGAGGTTGTTGGTTGTATGTGATTTTTACTTTAAGGTAATGACCTTAATTCTATAAATTCCACCATACCTATCCTTAATAATTAAATATCTTATTGTTAAAAAATTAATCTGAAGAACAATCCTGGGAGGTTCCTTGCAAAGAGATCTCATTGAAGGGATTCACAGAGTGGTCTCACAAATTTGAATATCTGATTAATATCATGTACGTGTTTATCGTGGTCTTTATTGTGAATTGGTCAAATTGTAAAAGATGTATCACACTTGGAACTCACACTCATCAGAAAAGTGAACACATGGAAGAGAATTGTGGTTAGTAGAAATGATTACTCATGAAAGTGACACGAACTCAGCAAGAAAGTGGACTCATAGAAGGGACTCATACCTAGGTATCATTCTAGGGTCTCATGCTAGGGGAACACACATGGATCATGCACAAGGGGTTATATTGTTGTATCTTGCACACGAGTATCACACATGAATCTTGTATATGTAGATACATGAAAACATTTTCTTCTGAGTATTATTATTATCATATTCGAATTTATATGTAAAAAAATAACATGTAGGATCTAAAAACATTTATAATAATTACAGATGAAATTTATTCACTACTACAATCAATGTAGTGAATGGAAGTCCATGAATTATCTAATGATATTTCCAAAGAGAATGTAATTTATTTTTTGGTTGTAAAGTTTACTCTATTATAGTTTTATGGAATGTGGAAGTGTTACATCACGGTGTATTCATAGAAGTTAAGTTGAAACCCAGATAAATATTTAATATATTATATTCTTAAAATGGTGGATTTATTCATTAGTTATAATGATGGGACCTTGATTTCCAGAAACTATTTGTGAATCCCTTCCAAGAGAAGTCGGAAAAAGAAGTGGAATAAGGTTATCATTGCACTAATAGTGAGATTGAGAAAGAGAGAAATTGAGTGACCCTTGGGAAACATGGGATTTGAACCTAAAAAATGTAATGTATGTGTTCCTGGGCATATAATTCATCTACCAAGACATTTAAATTTAGTAGTGAGCCGTAGTGGATTTGGTAAATTGGCTCATTTTTGTTGAATGCTATTGGGACGTATTCCATTGAACGTGAACCATGTAAAATTATTGTCACCCATTCATGATTTCATTTATCTCCATACATTACTATAGGAAAGGGATACAAGAGTGTTTCTTAATGATGAAACATGATCTGATGGGGTAGTTTTTTAAATCATTCATACACAGATTCACTCATTCTATTGATATTAAACCCAAATGGGCTAACAGAAGCATTGGTGGTGTCCAATTGGGTTTTCATACTCAATCTATTTATGTGTACATTGATTTATGTGAACAAAACATGATTAGGGATCTAGGCACAAACATTGGTCATGTGGAAGGAAATTTATTAGTGTTACTTAGAGCTGGTTGTGTAATGAAGATGGACTCTAGAGGATTTGAGGGGTGTTTCATTATTAATCTACATTCACTTTACATAACTTGTAATGGATTTTCACATTGGGAGAATATTCTACTTATATATTAGAGATTGGTGTCATATTATATTTCTTTATGTTTACAATTTCATCCATCATAATATCCTACGTTGTTATATTTTTTTATACTGTATAGATATGAATAAATATGGTATAGTCTCCCCAAAACACCCTTCGACCATCGCTACTATTCAGTTGCCTCTTATATATAGGGAGGTTTGAATTTGTTACTATTGTGTTTCCACTCTGGTGATATTTGGGAAAATCTATAATGGGGTATTACATAAACACATAGGCAATTAATGAAATTCATTTGTGTTTATACATATCTTTAAGGTTTGACTACAAGGGGTTCCAATGGGTGAGATTTGTGAAAATATAAATCAGTTTCTCCTTTGTAATGTCAATTTATTATGATCTAAAAGATATTACATATTTACAAATTATGTAAAATCCCATTACAAATATGATGGTCACATTATTAAAAAAAATCATTTTCTTCTTTTTCTTTGTAGGGATGAGTACAAATTGGGAGGATACCCGTAATGGTGTTATTAGAGGTTTGTTGGATGTAGTATATAAAAACCTTCTTGTTATCTAGTATGATAGGGATTTACACTCTAGGTAATATGGTCGCACAATTTATCTATTATAATGATAATAAATACAATTTTTATACAAATATTACACATTTATCGTTGAATTTTCTATTTTTCTAGTACATGATGAGTAATTGTGTTACACATTAAGTAATGCCATTATTATTGTTTTCAAAGACCATGATCGACTGAAATACTATTTAATCTTTTCTAAATTTATTCTCTCTACCCAAGAGACTTCCCAATTATATATTGGATCCCTCAAACCTATAAGAGTCATTTTTTTCAGTTATTGATCATTGATGTGATTGTGGAGTAACTCACTGGGTAAGCGTTCTCCCTGTCACTTAATCTCTTAATCTCTTCCTCATCAGAGTTAGATATATTAGATTAGGATTGAGGGATCAAAACACATATAAATCAATCTTGTTCCAAGGTTGAGATTCTTGATATTATATTTCTTCATTATTGTTGAAAGGTTTTGTTGTAGTCCTTGTGTTTCTGTTAAGGGTGGGTGGTTTCGTTATAATGGTCAAATTTGATTAAATATTAATTTATTGATTAAATTTAAATTTTTTAATTAAAATTAAATGTATTTAATCATATTTAATTTTGTTTATTGAAATACCCATTCCACTGAATTGGTTGATTTGGTGTTGGAAATTTGGTTTCAACTGGAAATTACAAAAAAACTCTATTCCATTAAATGTGGTTTTTTGTGTGAAATTGATGAAAATTAGTGAAATTTAAATTGTGAACATTTTCTGAAGGAATATTGTGTAAATTAATTTCATTATATTTATTTCATATTATATTTCATTAATATGGTTTGAAATTGGGTTTTATAAAAACATTTGTGTTTTATCTTGAAAAACGTGTATGTTTTGATTAAAAACACATTTTAAATTTTTATTAGAAATTTGGGATTTTTGAAATAGGATAATGGGATTTAATTGTATTATAAGTAGTCTTATAATAAATTCCTCATAATTGATTCATATTTGGTCACATAAAATCCAAGTTAGTCAGTGAATTATTTGAAGAAACATGTTAGAATGGGAATACCCTAACATTGGATGGACAGTTTACAACACTAATGAAATTTTTCTTATTACATCTTATTACATGGTGGGGAATGTATGAGTCCTCTATTTAATGTGCCTATGGAGTTTTGTAAACTCTACAATAATTAACAATTAAATGTTTGTGGTTCGCGAAACATTGAAATATCATACCCATTGGTTGTTGACCTTGTTTCTCTATTGTTTATATAAGATTCATAATTTTATTTCAATGATTGTAAACTATTTTTCATGCGTTCTGATTTTAAATAAACTAATTTTTATAATTTATTTATCTAATAAATTTCATTAATTTATTTCTATCATTTGATATTTAATCCATCTTTTTACATGTAAATAATTATTTGTGTTTATATTAATTGGAAATGGATATCATTTTTATTTCTAAATTGAAATATATATATTTGATTAATTAAATATTGCATTTAATTAGGGAATCCTTGGTGAGAACCTATATGAATTTTATCTCGCACACTATATGATCCTACGAGTGTTTTGTAAATCACCAATTAGAGGATGTTCTATCTATTAATATATGGATTTGTATAGTTTATTGTGTTGAGGATTTTTTTGTTTTATTTCCAAATTTTTGATACCATAATATATTAATTTGTGTTGTTTGTATCAATTTATCATCTAGTACTCTTTTCATAGTGTATTTTTTCCTCTATTCATACTTTTTTATCTATCTTAAAAAATATTTTCGGGTAATTTGTTCCCACATTTTTATATATAATTTCAGGTTCTATTCAACTACCCATTAGGATCTTGAATGCACATTAAATAATATTAGGGATGGATCAATTATCGGGTTACTAGGTTACCCAGGTTTGTTCGTGAAAAATTTGTATCCAATGCCTTTGTTGAGATTCTTATCTCGAAGGAAATATTAATTTGGTTATTATTGTATAGACATAGGATGTATTTTCAATTGGGTGTCTCTCCAACTCTCACCATAATGAACCATACATTACCAAAAGTTATTTTGGAAATTAAAAATTCAGATTAGTCTAGTATTTTCTCTATAGTAATTTGGCTATATTGAAATCCATATATTTTTTTCAATCAATTGGGATTAGTTAATCCATTGTTTCTATATTTGAGTGTTAATTTGAAGTATTTAATTTTATCTATTACTTTTCATAGTATCATTCCTCCTACAAGATGCATGAATTAGATCCAGAAAGAAGCTAATGCTAAACCAAAGTGAGGAAATACTATTGGGGACATGAACTCAGTTGAGCTGATATAGAGTACATCCCATGTTATGGTACATGAAACACCACTGATTCTTGTTCATTCTCCAACTGTGGTGATAGAGCGTAAATCTCATGGCGATCTGGAATGCACATAAGAAGTGTCTTGTTTTCATCATTCTCTTCATTTTTGTGATGTTACTATTTCATTTCTATTTGATGTAGGGGATTTAATACCTCTTATTTATTTTATGTTTTTAATTTAGAACTATCAATCATTAAGTTATAATTAGTGAGTATAGGATTTACACTATGAAAGATAATGAAATGGAATATGGAATATAAAATATAAAAAGTTAGTTTCATATGATTTATTTGATATCTGTATAATTTTATCTCTTTCTGTACTTTGAATTATTGATAAAAATTTTATCATATTATCTAATAATATTATTTTTATATTATTTATCATATTCTAAATTAATTAATTTCAAAATGTTGTTAATGAATTAAATGGTGAAAATATAAATATAATTTTTCATATTGTATTAAAATAAACTATTTATTATATTGTAAATCATTAGTATATGTAAATAATGCATAAAATTCACTACATTTATTGTACATAATTTTTATTATATTATCTCAAATACAGTTTTATAATCCCATTTATAAGGGTGTAATGATATTTTTTTATTTTGGTGGTTTGTTATGTGTTATATTAAGGATAGATTGGATGATGTTATCTATGTTTTGGAGTTCAGGGTACTTATTTCTCCATATGATTACATTTTTTTAATATCATTATATAGAGAGGATTATGTCTGGTTATTTATATGTTTTTAAAAAATGTAGAAAAGTAAAAAATTAAATAATTCATTGGAAAATACTATGAGAATGAAAATGTTGTTGAGATAAATTTATAATAAAAATAATAATGATTAATTGTCCATGGAATATATTTTATGGGTTTATGATACACCAAAATAATCAATGATGTGAAGAATTATTAATGTATTTAATAAGAGAATATAAATGAATTGATTACGTAAAAATTTTATAATTTCATATTGGTTATGAAGTATTGATGAAAATTAATATAATATTGGTTATTTAATAAATTATAATTTATTTCATTTTTAGTTAATAAATGTGGCACTAAATTATAATGAAATACTAACAATGATTTAAAAAATGTGATGTTGTGTGGCTATTATGTGTGGTGATGATGTAGCTTAATTATTTTATGTTATGATAACTTAATTATATAGATTTTTGTTAATGAAAACTATTTTTATAGTATAGTTTTTTATACAGTAAATCCTTTTGTGGGGCCTATGTGTACTAATATAAATATTCAATTTTTTTAATAACTCAAAGATCCAACTCCTGATATGGTTAACATGACCAATGTTTATATGAGGTCATTGATATTGGATGTTTTTCAAAATATCAAGGATGGAGGTGATAGGGTTGGATGGATAATCGCCCTTCCTTATACTATATTATTGTTATAGAACATGTTATGATGGTCTGAGGTGATAGTATGTGGTTATGTGGTTATGTTTTAGGTTCATGATGGGGACGTACAGGTGAATATAAATACAAATTTGTTGGGGAACTTTTTGTTCATGGTATCTATAACAATGGTATATGTGGATGTGTTATATTTTGGGTGATGTGGAATATGGTAAATTTTATTATGCTAATATTTGTTATGTGATTATTTTATTAAGTGGGAATATGTATTTGGAATAGACTCTAGCACAAAATAATTTATAATTAGTGTGTGTAGACATCTATTTTTGTTGGGAAGTGGATTTTGGATAACTTTATATATATATATATATATAAATATTCATGATATTATATTACACTAAATGGTATTGGTTTTCTAGGTGATATTTTGTGGGGTTGGGTTTTATAATACATACAATATAAATGTTTTTTGAATAATTGATTTCACAAAGAATCATTATTATGATTACTCAATATTTTCACAAGATATTTTTGGGTCAATTATATATATTAAACTTTTATATTAACCATAAAATTATATATATGATTTTCATTTTAAAAAAAAATTGGTGATTTCGACTAACTTTACATACTTATGATGTGGACTTATATAGTGTTAATGTATTTAAAGGTAAATGATTTTCCTAAAGGTATATATTTTAATGAATATACTATATTATTTATAATACATTAATTTTTTGAATGTTATTATTTAATATGTTTCTTTTGGTTGTTTAATTTTATATTCTTTGTATTTCATTGTGTAATTTCTCCCATTAATGTGTTTGAATATTTTAGATATCAATATCCACCCAATAACTTATTGGGTGTTGGATTAGGAGTATAAAAGTATTATTTTCTATTGTTTTGGGAGGGGATCAAGAAAAAATGTCTCAACATTGTGTTTTTAATAGCTATTGTTGTGAGTTATGATTTTTTAAAATGTATGATTTATCAATAACATCATGTATTTATAAGGGAGACAACATCAGTTTCCATTCCTATTAGATATATAAAAGGGTTTTGTCTATGAAATAGGAGATTTGGGATCCCTATGATCATATCCACTAATATTAAGGTCATTAAAAATACAATATGGGATGATATTAATTTAATGGTAGAGACATATTTGGAATACAAGAATCTATATAGATTGTATTTGTGTTTTATTTTGGAAAATGATTTGGAATGAGAAATAATTTAGCTAAATGAACCTAATGTGAATTCCATATTTATGGCCATAGAAATTCATATTTATTTTGTTGGTAGTGATTTTTTATGTAATAAATATGTGGTTCAGATGGTAAAATTACAACATAATCCTCTATTTACCCCAAATAGGCTAACCCTAAGGAGGAGGAAACATGGAGGATAATGTTACACAAGTTATATTATTATATAATCCCAAATTACATGGGGTATATTTAAAATCAGGGAAAATATAGGTGGTTAGGGGAGTATGAGACTTGTATCAATTTTATCTAAGCTGTAAAGGGTCATTAGAATCCATTGGTAAATAAAATATTGGGCAGATGTTCCCAGAAATGGAAGATCTTGCATTTTTTTGTAATCATGAAGAGTTAGTCATATTTTGAGAGAATTTCAATATGTAATTTTTTCATGAGTTCATTTGTTTAACATTGAAATAAATGTAGTGATAATTGATTATTTCAATTAATCAATGGATCATCATTATAATTGAATTGATATGTTATTCCTGGACCATGTTCAGTATTCTTTATAACCTATTCTCATTCAGGATGTATAAGTATACCATTTTTTGAATTCGTTTCATTATTTAATCTATAAATTTGAAACCCAATAGACAATGTCAAATTTTCATGAGGTTATAGTGGATGATAAATTTATAGTGATGATAATAACATGGATATACTATTCATGAACGTATTATATACATTTCTTATTGAAATTTAATTCAATAGACGGTGATTCAAGTTCTCATGGAATTTAATGATTTCACCTTTGAGGGTTTGCATCAAATATTTTATTATCATAACCCATATGTTTTTAGATTTTAAACCTCTCCTTAGACTTATGTAATGTATTTCCTCTAATATAGATCATTATAAATGGTAATTATAATGTATTTACTTCTATATAATTCCTTGTAGAAATATTATTTTACATAATTTATATGTCTTATAACAATTTCCCATGAGTCCTTATTGATAATAGAATTAGGGGAAGAGTTTTTTATATATAATAGAGGATAAATATTACATAATGTATAACTCTATAATGTAAATCATCTTGATCGAAATAGAGTAATGTGAGGCCACAATGATTTTTTGTCATAGTAAATATCGTATAGAAATCATGTTTTATAGGATACATACAATAGATTAGAAAATTACAAGAAGACCTAATTTTTTTCTATGTACCATAAGTTTTCCCTATACCCATTTGTTTACCAAGTTTCATTTGAGATTACCACAATCATATATTTTACAAATAATTGTATTATATTATGAAATGGCATGGAGTGAATTCCAATTCCCTTTGGATTGACTATAACAGTTATGGGTCATTCACTATTGGTTAAAATGAATAATGATTTGGAATGCAGGATTGGGTGGAATAAATCAATCCATATAGTTTTTACTCTTATATATATATCATGATTATTTTATTAGTGGATTAGATTTTTTAAAATGGTTTTGGATGTTAATGATTAATAAGTAATTATATTTTCACTATTGTGGAATATAAGGGTTTGGTGTTCATTGGAATGTTGGAGAATCAAATGGGTTGTAGGTCCAGAGGGCCTCTTTTAGATCATTCAATATATTTGATGCAAAGATTAGTGTACCATCATTAATTGTTGTTTCCAACAATGATTGAATAGTACCATTATGTATTTAATAAAAAGGATTCTGAATTATAATCATGAGTTGATATCAGGGTTGGGATAGAGTAAAAACATTATGTCTTTATGATTATTATGTATCAATATTTTATAACACCCTCTAACTAGTCTATGTAGTGGATTTATGTTGATGATATGCATGAAAAATATTTTTCCAGACCAGTGTGTGATCTCTAGTATCTCTACTATTTCATTGAAATAATGTGGATGAGAGTTTCTTAGTTTTCATCAATTGTCAACATTGGAATCATGTACAAGTTAGAATCACTAAACAATTTAATTCATTGAAGGATTATTTGATTAGTTAATGATGAATAATAGGTTCTCAATGATAAATTTGTAGTCAAGGTAACATCATATTATGGAAAATAAAGATGATACTATAATTCAATAAAATAGTTTCTATTATGAATTGTTTGAGGAAAATTTATGTCAATTTATTATAATTAATTCTCAATGAAATTTAATGCAACATTTTTTACTCTTCAGTTCATGATTTATATAATTAATTTAACGTGTTGTTTGCTAATGTAATTCTAAATTTTTCATGTAAAAATGAGGACCATTATGAGAATTAGAGGTTTTTTATAGATATTCATTGATTATATCATATAATGAATTTTTTTCTTGTTAATGTTTTGGATGTGTGGGGATTATATTCAGGGAATATTGTGTCTTAAGAAATGTTTTAGTCTATCCAAATAATATTAATGTGTTTTTTAATTAGATCCAAGAAATGATATAGGGGATTGTAGTTTTCTTTTTCCCATAATCTATTATAATGTTTTATTTTTAAAATTTAATGATATTTCATGTCAATTAATAGCCAAAAATCATAGGTATTATACCATCATATGGAAATATTGGTTTCATTGTGAATTTGAGTTCCCAATGGTGGAATTGATAAGTGATACTGTTAATTATATACCCAAGAATGGAGTCATATTTGATGTATTATGTGATTCCCTCAAAATGTTAGGTGTTATAATATAATTCAGTAGAAATAATTGATATCATATATGTCCTGAAATGTATTTCTTCACAAACATTATTATACTATATAAGATTTTGTGCATAAAGAAGTTTTGTTTTCATTGATTCTATTGAGACATTATCTAATTAGAAGTAATTTTGTGATATACCAGAATCATAAGAGTACATGAATTTTTTTCTTTCAATATATTTTATACCCACATAAAAAAATAAAGGGTATATATCTTTCCTGATTTTGAATTTATGTTCCTTTATATATAAGGGAAATATAATTTTGTAGTTTTCAATATTATGTTGATTGTAATATAGTGAATCTACCAAATATATATTTGTAAAATAATATTTAGACTTATATACATAATCATTGATAATGATAAAATAGTATTGGATATTTCATATAGGAAGCACATCACATTATTTGTTCGTATAGAAGGGGAGGATTCATAACACAATATTTTTTAATTAGAGTTATGGAGTGATTATATATTTAAAGAGGAATTCATTGTAGATTATTGAGTGACGAAAAGAATCTTGTATTTTTCATTTTAATCTATTTATAATATCAGTGTTGTAGGAAGTGTGTCTTTTTATGATTAATATCTCTCTTTTAACAGCACATCCTACTGTATCCAATATGAATCATTATTTATATATTTTTTCTAGTGGAAAATGATGGTGTGGATAGTTTCAAATTTCATCTCATAGTTCTTGGACTATTAATTGATGAAGGTAATGATCACATATTTGTATGTATATTATAGTCTATGGATACTCTATATAGAAACATGAGGACAACTCAATGGACTTTCTCATTGTTTTCCCACCATCACATAGATTTTGTGACCCTATTTGTATTATTTTTTATTAGTTTTTCACGTATCTCATTTCATTAGAATAAGATATTTTGGTGTTGAAGATAATTATTAGAGCTTTTATGTGGAGTAGATTATTTGGATTCATAAGGGGTTGATGATAATCATAAGATCTCAATATCTACATTTTAATTTAATTGTTTTCAATAGTCAACAAAATGATTTTTTATATTATTATGTAGCACTATTTATCATAATTAGGTGGAGTATTAGATAAAAGTAAATATCAATAAAATGAATTAAATATTGTGAGTATATATGCATGAATTTGAAGGTTACATAGTGACGAATCTACCATATCATGAGATCTCCAATATAAATACGTATCACTCATCCATTGGTATGGATCTATTAAATTCCTTATATTAGATTACATATATACTATAATCATGCTGAATCAATGTTTTCTAGTGACTAATTTATGGAAAAAAATTATATAGATAATTAAATATAATCTTTATATTATTCATGATATTATGAGGTTTCCTAATGGTTGTAAAATTCTATATGACCATCAAATGATGATTCCTCAAATGAATAAATTTAGTCATCAAATAATCATAATGGTTTGTTATTTCTTGGATATGAGATTCTTATATTAGGATGTAAGATTTCCCCTTGATATATTATACCTTTCATGGTATTCGAGTATATGGGTTAATCGGTGTATTTGTGAGTTCAATATCAATAAATTTATTGGGACCATATATTTTCAAGGATTCATTACTAGAATTATATCTTCAGGATGACTATGAAATTAATACTTTTTTATCGGTTGGATATTAATGTTAATGTTCCCTTTTTAAAGAGACACATTCAGTTTACATTCTTATAGGAGATGGTTTTTTCTGTTAATTTTATTCCATTGATTCATTCCCTCCAATTATGAAATTAGTTTGACTATTGTAATAGAGAATGTGTATAAAATATGATTTCTAAATTTCTAGAGTTCTTGATATTTGTTTCGTTTTTACATTATGAAGTCATTTTTATACTCATATTATTGTGGTTGTATCATAATTTTTTTCATGCTTATGATTTGTTTGGTGATATTTTAATTTTATTGATGGACCATAGGGGTTTTCTATTGTTGAGTGATTTATATTATAACAATATTTAGTTATGTTTTTAATGTAAAAAATTTTCATAGGTATCTATGATTGATTAAAAAATTTATCATACCTCAACGTTGTGTTTTTGGTGTGTTTGTGGGGTTGGGGTTGAGATGAAATATTTTGGTGTTGGATAATGTTGATGTATATCCCCCCATGTTGATGTACTTGACAATCTATTTTTATATTTTATGTACATATAAATTTTGGGATATGATTAGAGGAGTTTTTATAGATAATTTCATGATTTGGAGGACATTGTATAGGTGAAAAGTTAGTGCATTATTTTTTTAAAAAATAAAACCCATATGATATAATTTGTATCTTGTGGTGGGAGGGAAAATTGAATCACCCTATTAGTTCACGGGTTTTCCAAATCTTGTGGTTGTCACGGTGAAATATTACATTTTTTAAAGATCATAAAACATGCTTGGTGGACGATTTATCTAACCATGTGACCCCGCAATGAGTGATGTGACATTAATATAGTAGCACCGTTGGATTGGAGCATGGTTACCCAAACCCTAGGAACTAACAATATGATGTATATGTTTCATTACTTAAAAACTGATATAATCTGAATTAGATATTTAAGAAATAATTTCCCCCCAAATTCTAACATTACATAAATTCTTTTTTCTGCAATGTTCTGATATATGACCCCTTTGGTCCAACAGTGTTTTGTTGGTGAATTAAAGTGTGTTGAATGATTCCATTGATCGATAATTAACCATTTTTCATGAATCTTTTCTACTTATCATTGACCCTAGGTTTATCCTCTCTCTCGCTCACTCTATATATCTCTAAAAATAATAGATCTATACATTTATTTATATATCTATTTTATTTGTATTTTTTATGATGAATTCTTGTTCAATCAAATGATGTGGACATAGTTAGTTATCACATCATAATGTTTTTCTATGCCGTTATTTTTTCACACCAATGATAGAGTTTTCTATGTATTCTCTCGACTCCACATGGTTAGAACATCAATTATTATTTTTAATTATGTTAATTTCATGAATTTATCGTGAAAACCATGTGAGAATCCGGACATAAGCCTCTTTCATGGTGTTTGTTGAAATATTTTCAATGTTTGAGTTTTTTGGAAAATGTTATCGAATGATAATTTCCAAAGGATGATTTTAAAATAATGATATTTATTTGAATCATGGATGTTGTTTATAGAAATATTTTAAAGAATTAATTTTTTATGTGAAATATATTGGAATGGTTTTTTTCACACATGGTTGGGGTGAGATCATTAGATTATGAGTGACCTTGTGGAAGGGGTATGTCTCGTTGGGGAAATAGGTAATGGTCACCATGTGACAACTGGGAGGATCAATATGTGACAATTCATGAGTATGAAACTGCCACCCAAGAATTCTTGCGTGTTTGTGTGGAATCATGGAATTGTTATTGCAAATTAGATCAGAGATTTTGTAATGGTTTTTTATATTTATTTCCCTAGAAATATTTTTTTCACATTAATATAAGCTATTTTTATATGTTTTAAACTGTTTCATTTAAATTATTTAAATATCTTTTGGTATGTGTTTTGGAAATTCATTATTGAAAACATGGTGAGTTAGAATCACAAAATTCATGAGAACTGATGTTTTTTTTCTACTGTCTTCTGTAGATAAACATATAATGGAATGGTATACCATTTATTTAGTGAATAGTCTAGACACCCTTTGGTGTGGCTAGTCAAGTTGGAGTCTAGGGTAGCTTGAGATTCGAAAGGTTGATGTCAATTTAAAAAAATGAGTTATTTGAGCATGTTTTCTTCCTCTTATAATATAATATGGTGCTTAATCACGTAATTTTGAGTTTTATTTTGTACTCATGCATCACTTAATATTTTCGAAGTTTATTATTCTTTTAGTTTTGAGTTTTGTATATTCATATGGGGGAAATCCACCAATTAATAATGTGCCTATTGGTATATATTTCAAGCCTTTTGTGTCTTTGTGATGTTAACTATATCCTAGTATGACCACTTATTCTCCAAAATACAATGAGTATGGGTGGGGTGTTAAAAACTACATTATTCTTTCCTGGTCAAAATATGTTTATGGGACAAATAATGTATTTCCCTTGATCTAATACATTACAAATACTATTAGTTTTTTTTATCATGGAGCCTAAAATAGTTTTAGTATATCCCTTGGGATAGACTAAAAATTATTATTGTGGGAACCTGAAATATAGAGCATAAAAGGTGTAAAAAATACATTTTTTTAACTTCATTTCAGTAAGTAGTTTTTGAATATTAGTGTATTATAACAATTCTAGGTGAATTTTCATCTCAATGTGATGTTTATAGTTGACGAGAGTTTATTAATATGAATTTATATTCTTAATCCCCATTGGGACTACATTGCTCATTATTGTGTTAATGATTTATGAAAATTTTAAAAAGAAATTATTTATTAAAAATTATGGAAATGTTTCGAAGGATTATATTTTTATAACATGGTTGTGCTATTTGGATAATGGTTAAAATGTTGTGTTGTGGAAAAACATGATTTTGGAACTTTTTGATTTGATAATTGATAAATTTTATATCCTCATTTTCTAGTAAATGATACACATTTGATTTCATTTTGTATATATAAAATCGAATTGATTATCTTTCTTAGAAAAGAATGTGAATAATTTAATATGAATGTGGTCTCACTTGAGACAAATATAAACAAAAATATGGTGTAAAAAATTGTCCTGGATTTTCGGTATATTGATTGGTTTAATCTGAATGATGATCCATGTAATGTGCACCATTCAATTATTTTTCCAAAAGTAGAATTCACCCATTATTCTAGGGGATTTCAAGATGAATGTAATTAGATTCTAATTAAATAAGATAAATCAAATCATAAATCTCATTAAGATACCTGTATAGTTGAATGTGATGTTAGTGACATATATTCTAATGGATCTACCATGCCAATGGTGAGATTTAGTAGTTCCGGATAAGTTGATCTAAGGTATTCCATTGTGGGATTTTGAATTTTTTTCAGTAAAATTTTATTCCATAAAATGATATTAATTTATTGAAAAAATGATTTCATCAGTTTGAATGTAGATAATCTCTTATATAGATTGTTCGTGTCCAATTTTATGTTATTTATTTACTCGTTATCAGTTTTTTATATTTAAACCTTTAACTCGTGAATTTTTGAGTCATGAATGAAAGAATAAATTTATCCAATGATTCACGTTCTCTGTATTTTGGATTATATAAAAAATTTCAATAGAGTGACAGTGGAAGAAAGATACATATCTGAAAACACATTTAGAGGAAGAATGTTTTTTCATATTGGAACATGTGGAACACCGATGTTGGGAACAATTGGAGGAGATACATATATTCCCATGGGGATTGTATATCATTTAAACTAACTATGTGATCAATCAACCTTCTTCCTCCTCTAAAGGGTAATCTAGGATGTCTTTGGAGTTATTATTTTTAGCATATAGAGATAGATTTTATAATAAATCAAATATCTTGTCATAAGTTCAATGAAATGGGGTATCTCTAGTGTTATTCTAATATTATTCCATGGATGAACGTTAGGGATGCATATCATGTTTCATAGAAATAATATTCTTTGATGAGATGATTGTAGTGTTATAGCTATCATTATCATAATAGAGCATGCTATAGAGATTCTAGGAACACCCTGACTCTACTACCTATGAAATCCCAACACGTAAACAAGAGGAAAATATGGTCTGAGTAAGAAAATATATTTAAATGAGAAAGTGATTATGGAAGAAAAATTGGGAGTTAATATGATGGTAGGTGTGATTATTTTTAATTCTATCATTTGCTATGATTTTTTATATGTTCCCATCATAGTCATTTATTTATTTTTGTGTCATTGACAGTTTGGGGTCTCATGTTGATGTGATTCCTTCTGTATCAAATCTTCAAACTCCTTTTCAAAAATGAGAATGTTGAGCCCTAAAATGCGTATTATGTTTGATGCCAATATATAGTTAAGAGTTATTATGGAAGTTATCAATGAAATACATTCTGTTCTCTGACAACATTTTGGGAATGTATTAACTAAAACCAAAATTAATCCCATATGTATTAGTATGCCCATAAAGTGTGATTCTAACCATGAGATGGAGTTAGAAATCACATTGACTATGATTAGTTATTGGATGAATGAAGGGATGGACTCATGGAATCATTTTATAGAACTACCTCTTACTAGTTCAAATTTCATGGTCATAGTAGTGGTTTTTGTGATTGGGTATATAAATTTTACATCCCTAGTGGAGCTACTCTATAAGGGTTTTTCAAAAAAATTGGAATGGATTATAATATAAAGTGAAATGGATTATACGATTGATATCCTGTCAAGATGAAATCCAATTTACCTTCAATAATATATTATATAACCAAAATAACATCTAGAATTGAATATTTGGTTAGAAAAATAGTAATGTATATGGTGTATCTACTCAAGTACACATATATGGATAGAACTCATTATTTTTTGGATAATGAAGAATATAACAAATATGATTTTTTTGAATAATGATAACAATAAAAAAGATATTATTTTGAATCGTATTCATATTTAATGAATCAATGAACTATTTGATTAGTTTAGGGTATCCCATTGGTTCTCTATGATTTATTTACATTAATGATATCCCCATCCATGTGTTTGGAAGGGGGATATTCTGAAGACAAATTTAAGAAGTAGATACATCCATTATTAGTTTTTATTAAATCCTTTTGGTTTTATGAATCATCCAATAATTTATATAGAATTAAAAAAATTATATATTTAATATATATATAGATTCCATTTTGGATGAGATTGTGGATGATATACTATAGTCTTCATTGAAAAAAGTTCCTCTTGAGAAATTGTATTCTATATTGTTGGGAATTTAATGGGATCATCTCCTATATCCCACGTTATCAAAGAATGATTTATGGGTACAAGAGGTATGATTCCTTGAACATTTATTTTTTGAAAAAGGATTTTTTCTATATCCAAATGAAGTTATAAGTAATTATCTATTAGAAACAATGATATAATATCTTTTAGATACAAAGTTTTAATGGAATGGAATGATACTAAATAAATTTATTGTGTGAAATTTCATGTTTGTCATCATCGTTAATATTTTAGAAAATGAAAGGTGTTACTTTAAAATGGAATAATAAATATAATAAATAAACTCAATAGAGTATGGTCATACCTACATCAATACCCATTCCCACATTTCTAGAGTCCAGGCAAGGCAATGTAGCATGATGTGATTCATCAGGATATTGGTTGGGATGTGTTCTCATGCAGGATGACTATGATTTTGTTTTTAGTTCATTGAAAATATGGATCAATGATAAGTACTACTAATACCAGAATTTTTAATTAGCTATTGTATTCCATTTTTTGATGACATGGAATCATTATCTTTCTAGTGATTAATTAATTGCGTTTATGGATAATAAGAGATTGAAATAAATATTATACAATAAATATTTTAACATGTGGAAGAAAATATGATGTAATACCACAAAATATTCAACTTTGAATTGATTTATAAATAATGTAATGGGAATTAGTTGTTATGTTAATTCATGAATAATCCTTATAGTTAATTGTATAACAAATCTTCATATCAATGGTAGATAATGTGAATAATAATAGACATTCTGTTGGATTGAACCGACCATGGTGATATGGTAGTTTCATCCCAATTTTTTGTGTTACTAATTTGGATAAGAATGAAAAGGTGGCTTAGACATATAATCAGGATTTTGATTCTATGATTTCATAACTCATGTATGGGAGACCATTGTGGGATTAAAACAAGATGGCAATTTAGTTTTGTGGTTAAAGGTTCGGATCATGGTACTTTGGATTGGTAGGAATATATTCTTAGAGCCTACCATAATTCAATATGGGATTTACATACTATAATTATGAAATAGTACATAATTCTTAGAAAATAGTTTTATGTGCATGGAGGAAATGGATAGTGGTATTTTTTGATGCCTAACCTATTAGCAAGGCTCGTTGGAGAACCAATAACCATAGATCCCTTCAGAGTAATTACTAATTCCATTTTTGAAATCCGAGGAGATAACCATTACTTTAATGAAATTTTTATAATGAATAGTAATGAACCATGATGAAATATTGGTAATTGAGGATCAGATCATGAATTCATATCATTTTTCCCAATTCATGAATCCCATATGGGGAAAGATTTGTCCAAAATCTATATTTGATATGTTACAAATCATTATGGAATTCCAATATCAATTGTATCTGAATGAGACCCCAAGAATATATATGAATTTCTAGATGTCCAAAATGTAATGCATTGGGACACAGTTGACAATGGTAACAATGCTTCATTCAGTGTTCAAATTCTATAAGTGAAGTTCTCAAACAATCATAGTGTAACATCCGATAAATTTTGAATCAGATGAAATTTTCTAAATGAACATTATTATTTTTGTTGATGTTCCATTTTAAAAACTAATAATCATAATTAATTAAGAGCGTTGAAACACATAAATTTGTTGTTTTTATACTAGGATATGGATAGAGGGTCTCAAGGGGTGTTCTGTCGAGTTTCAGGAGCACCAGACTACAAAATTGAAAATATGGAGGAGGGAAACATTATTGAATGGATTTTCTAAAATAGTGTGGTACATATGAGAAACTGTTGGGATGATCCAATAAAAATAGATGACTCACACATATTAGTATAACACTATGAGAGTAGAATATTTTTTTGGGACAAAATTGTAAATTTTTTATAGAGTGGAACATCATGTTTTGTGCATGGATTCAAAAATCATGCATATTAAACATGTGAGACTCTTTCATGGGTAGTGTATTATGAATGGATTTTTCATATTTTGACTATATATATAGCCAAACTATGATCCTATTTTAATGGGGTATCATTAACATTTTTTTCCACCTTCTTATTCCATTTCTCATCATGACTTATTTCTCCTTCATGGAAATTAGGGGCAGCCTCTCAACAAGAATATCATCTCATGCACCAGTTTTTCCAATATACCATTTTTTTAGTGTTCTAATTCATAACCATTGGTTTTTTATGTATGATGGTATGATATTCATTACTCTATATCAACTTCTTTTTTATTCCTCTCCCAGTACAGTTATTTTAGTGCTATCTATTTCTCTCTACATTGTAGGTGTTAATCTATTCTTTTTATTTTATCTCTAGCCTGACTAGTTAATGCCCCAATAATGGAATTTTGTGTTATTCTAATCATGAGGTAGGTGTTCTATTGTATTTCCCTTAATTTTTTGATGATATATAAAATGTGTCACAGTTCCACGCAATATTATTTATATATGATGACCCAAAAATGTAAAATTTAATTTATAAAAACTAAATATCAAACACTAGTATAAATTTCATATAACATTTTAATTTTTGATTGTCAGGGAACTCATGCAATGAAAAAACTTATATATTTTTCTCCAAAATTATCTTAATTAATTAGTTTTTATAGTAGTCCACTAGTTGAGGTGCACTGACTTATAAATTGTAATAGGTTAATTAATTGGAATGTGGTAAGATGTGACACTCTACTATGTTATCCCTTAAGTGACCAACCCACCTCTAATGTAATTATGTCCTAATCCTTCTGGATCATGGTTATTAATTTAGTAATGAATGGATATTTGGATGCCCTATCATATACAATTTCATATTTTGTGTTATCTTACACGGGAATTCCTCATAGACCTATTACTTTTATAGATTCTTAATATTCCATTAATAATGGATAGCACCCATAGGGAATTAAATGAAATGTTTATGGGATTGTACAACATTTACTATAATTATAATTGGATATTAAATACATAATTACATGGATTATGTTTCTCCAAACAAGAATTGGTATATGGGCATGGCCATCATAAAATAATAGACCAGTGATATGGAATATTTATAAACATTCCCTTCTCTGTGATTAGTTTATATTATTAAATGAATTGTGATACAACGTGAGATATACTTAGCATCCATTTTTGTATTTCCTTTGTAGGAATAAATGGTTATTAATTATTATATGTAAATTTTTTATACTTGTTTCTCCTTGTTATGAAACCCTAATGACTGGTTCATAGGTTAATTGAATTGTGATATCCCACGTGCAATGGATGGTATTCTATGGATAGCCTCAACATGAATATTGTCTACCTCCTAATGGATTATACCATTTCCCTATGGGAGAAATAGTCTATGGTCATAGAGGATATATTTTCAAATCAAGCCACAAATGATACTTGTTCTTATATGTGAGATACTAGGGATGGGATCAGAGGTTACATCATGTCTTCACAACACATAAAGAGAGATACATAGGATTTCATTTATAGATTGTGTTGGATGAAATATTGTGGTTAAGGGGGTTTATTTCCACCTAGTGTAATAATTTTGATACCTTCTGTGATCACCTATGATTATATGTGGGTAGTAATTTTAAATTAAAATAATGACTATTCTATTAATGACTAGGAATTAATAATTTTTTCATAGGGATTATATTACCAAGACAAATATAAAGATTTGGTTTGATAAATTAATTCATTATTTGTTTATGATGAACCGTTATTGTAACACCCCAAGCATCTATGGTACGCTTCTCTATTAATAATGCGATAGCGTGTGTTGTACGCAATATCGAGTTCTAACACACCACAACCAATAAAACTAGCCACTATGAATAGTAATAACTACTTTTTGAAATTGTATATATTTTATATTTCAAAATGGACTTCATTTTTGGATTCGGAATATCGAAATTATCCTAAGATGAATTTTTGGTATTTTTCTGAGAACTTCCAATTTTTATGAATTGTGAAAAATACTTAAAAATAACTTTTTTAATCAAAATAATTTGTAGTGATAAATTATATTATTGAGTGGTTTTAAAGTATAATTAGAATATATTATTACCATTTTATCCAATGGTGTTCATTAGAATTAATTTCACTTTGAAATTGGACCTAAGCAATTGTCAATCTTTTGATATATATTGTTTCTTAAAAATATGCTATTTGTTGTGACAACGGGAATTAATTATAAAATTAATTAATGCAGCTTATATGTTTGTAATTTTGTAAAATAGACATCATTTTTGAATTTGGAATATCAATTATAGCTTAGGGTGAAATTTTGGCATTGTTCTGAAAAACATCAATTTTTGATGATTAGTGAAACTACTAAGTGGTAGTTAAAAAACTGAATTTTTCATAAAACATAATTTTACAGCTTCTTTGATTGGAATTTCAAAAATCCAAGAGACACGGTTAATATCAAGGAGTAAAATGTGGTTCAATGAGATGAATATAATTTTATGAATAGTAACTTTTTACTTTTATTTACCACGGTTAAAAGTAAATTGGGTAATTAAGTGTAAAAATGATATTAATATTACCCTAACACATATCCTAATTCTATTGAAAAAGTGTATCTCGACCAAAAACAATCTTCAGAATAAAATATTATCATTTAGGAACACATAGATTAGATTAGGACATATATTATTATTTAATTCAAAGAAGAGTTAAAAGAGTTAAAATCAATGTTTATTTACTAAAACATTTTTAATATAGGGTTATAAATAAGATAAATTTTATTGTATATATTAATTATAATTATAAAATGATTTCCTACATAATTATATTTTATTTATAATTTTTAGATATTATATAATTTAATTTATTAATTACACAATGATGATACAGTAATTACCATAATAGTGAAACAATAAAATAATTGATATTATTAATACCCAAAAAAATATAATTTGAGACTTTTAATGAATTAGAATAATTTTCTAGGATAATATGATATATTAGGATTGATTTAATTGACTTTTCCTGAAGTAGTCATTCTTTTATGAGTTTCACAAAAATCAACTATTGAATAGTGTCAAAATTGACATAAAAGAGTTTTTAAAAAAAATATTACATTATTAATTGATATTAAATTCCTAAAAATCTAAGTTTCGGCCAAAAGACTTATATCATGATATTAGTCTCATTAATGGACCACTTGGGGGTATCTTGGATATATATAGTAAGTTTATTTACCATATAATATAAAAATACAAGGAGACATTGTAAAAGTGAAACAAATTAACTAAGAGTTAATACTTAATGATAGGGTTAATATAGTAACCCACACCTGTCTAAATTATATTGGTTGAGTGGTTTTTTACATATAACCACCTTAATCTTTAAATAATCCACTTTTGAGAAATTAGAAACCGAATATGAATTTATTATAAAATAATATTTCTAGCTTTTTCAAAGGTGCCCCTCACCCCTCTTATAAATGGGCACTCTCCCTTCTCATTAACTCACACCTTCAAAGACTTTTGGTTCGTCAAACATCTTCCAAAATACTCTCTAAACATTCCTCACTTCATCCTAGATTCCTTCCTTTAGTCACAAATCCAACCTAAGAGCCCTTTTGATCAAATCAAAAGGAAGAACCCGAAGAAGAGGTAATGATTTCACCACCCTTTTCCAAGTTCCTTTCTTCTTCCACATATTCCTTCTTTGTTATTACCATTATAAAATAATAACTAAAGTGTCTTATATATACTATGATGTTATTATAAATATGGTACAACCATATTCAGTATTCTATCCATCCTTTGAATAACATGTCACCATACGTGCGTACATACGGCTTACCGTCTCCACGTCGTGGTGTAATTGTTATTCAATAAATTATTATTTGGATGGGTATAATAATGATGTGTAACTCTTGTAAATAATAAATATAACATGATAATGATTTTGTATATATGTTATACCATCCAATTATATATTATTTTAATATAAAAAATGATATTGTCGCTCGTGCGTACGTACTGACTACCATCTCCACGAACGCGATGAGATTAATTCTCCATCGTATCAATTCAAGTATAATTATCATTTGAGTATTTAAAAATAATGTTTAAGGACTTGATATAATTATATATATGAATAAAATACATCCTATCTCTAACAAACATGGCTTACGTAACAAAACATATCAATGAAAACGAGTAAGTTAACACCTGAAATGACGATAATACTAAGATATTGTTAACAAATCAATGTTAAAAGATCATATATGATATCATATTCTTGTATAATTTAATAAAAATTATTTCACCATTATACAGGAGGTTAACCTACCCCATCCAAGGAAAAGTAAAAGTTAAGGGTTATTTCACAATCTCTTCATTATCCGAGGTTGTTTATATGTAATAATCTACTGTGATCTCTATATCATCCACATCCATGTTTCTTAAAAATGTATTTCAAAACAATTTTACTATTTAAAAGAATATGGGTTAAAGTCCTTTATATCCTTTTTTGACTTTTTATAAGAGTTTTATAAAGGAATATTTCCGTCGTTTTCCAAACAAGGTGTTGTTTAACCATTTCGACAGAATTAAGGTAAGAATGTTTTTTTAATCTTATACGGGGGGTGCGACTATTTTCCGCCATTATAAAATCATCAAAGCTTCCATTAGAATCTTATAAGAATATTTTCAAAGTAAATGTTTTATTTTATAATTATGTGACTTTTAAATGATTTCAAAATGAATATTTCATGAATTTGTGAAAGGTACTCTTTATCAAGATCATAATTTTAAATGTTTTAAAGATTTATCTTTCTAAATATTTTTAATTAATTTTCATGTTTTCAAAATGAATTTAAGGATTTATTTATATGGACATGAATGTTTTGAAATGATATTTCTTTTAAAAAGTTTCAAATTGGTATGGGACACTTTGATTCAAAAATATCTCATAAATTACTTCCTTTATAAATGTGTGACTTTTCAATGATTTCGAGAAAAGAGATATTTCTCTCAAATATTTTTGAGTCTCATCTATATCAACATCCTTTGATGGATTTTAAGCTTATTTGAAGTAGATTTATTTTAATACAAAACTTTTGCATTGTATTGAAGTATTTGTGATATGTTTTATTGTGTATGTGTTATTTTTATACCATTCATGGTTTATGAAAAAAGTATTTACATTTCGTATGCTAGTTTTAATACGAATGTTTATGTTATGTTTAATCCCTTTTATATGGGAATTCATTGGACTTTGTAAGTGACAGGTGGAGCCCACTATAGCTCCTCGATGCATCGGTAGGTCTCATGAGACAAACTAGTGTCTTGGCACAAGGCCTTGGAAAAATCATATTTGTAGTCTTGGCACGAGGCCTTGGCTACGTGGTTATGATAGTCTGGCATTATGCATTCCATCATTATGAAAGAGGTTATTGATATTGGATGTAATTATTCGATTGGTAGAATATCCATGTGAATAAGTAAATGGAATTATTTCATTTTATTTTTGCCATTCTATGTTGAAGTTCAATTTTAAAAGGCTTTTATTTTAGTTATACATTGCCTTAAATGTTTATGTTTATTTATGAAAGTTTCCGCTATATTGTTATCCTTATTGGGAATTTGAGCACACCCCTTTTCTATGTTTTATTTTTTTCCCAGGATGTGAAGAAGTAAATTATAAATGACCTGCAGGGATATTATGAGGATATAATAGTGTGGACTATGGAGACAATATGTTTTTGTGGAAGTTTTCACCTTATTATGTAATGTAAAACTTTATGAATATATCTAGTGTTTCCAAGGCTACTAAACCAATCGGTCTTTCAAGATTTGACCTTTCTTATGATCATTCCAATGTTATGTAATAATGCACCGACTCTGGGTAACTGGGGTCGGGGCATTACAGTTGGTATAAGAAAAGTTTAGTACAAACCTTGGAAGCTAGATTTAGATAAACTCTGATTAGATCACATAAATTTAAGATGGAATTTGAGGATTAGTATTGAAGAACTTCCGAGAATTTTGGTATTGTATAGATTTTGTGAGTTTTCCAAGCAATACATCCCTATCTGGATACGAGCAGGTAGAGGCGGCTCTGGCACAGATGTACCTAGGGGTAAAACCTAAAAACACTGCTTTGAGCTAGACTCAAACGGGAACTGGTGCACGACAACGGGCCTTCCTGCACTCTTGGTTATGACACTCCTGGGGGATATTCTTAGGATAACTCTCATTTTCATTACAAATCATTATGAAGTGTTTATGAGTATATACTTCCTCAAAGAAAACATATTTATGATTATGGATTATATCTATAGACTATTTAATTTATGTTATGTGTTTTACAAGTTTGGGATTAGGTATTGTTATTCATAAACTAATATAGTGTATGCCGTTGCTTAGAAATGGCGCCCAGTATAAGGAATGAAAACTCCAGCAATTCACATGATCTAATGAGAAAGAAGGATCATATATTTCATGGTCTTAAGCCAGAATTTATAAGAGAAATAGTCTCCCATGTATTATCAACATATTAAGAAATAATGTCTTGTGTTGATAAGATAATTAATGATTTTACTGAGTCCTATGGATTTGAAGGGAATCATGAGAAGAAAAGGATGGAAGAGAGAATGTTGGATAATGGGAAGACGGAACAAAAGAATTTTCTCATATGTGATAACTTTGGGAAGAAACACCCTGGAACTTGCCTGAAAGGAATGAGAGTTTGTTATAAGTGTGGAGGAAAAGGGGACAAAGTACGTGACTGAAAGGGTAAGAAAATGGTTTCAAATGTACAATGCTTCATTTGAAAGGAGTTTGGACACTACGAGAACCTATTTCCCAGTCATCAGACTATACCGCAAATTATGCAATTGGATAATAATCAAGTTATGATACCACCACAGATGAAGAGGAATAATTAGAGTTCTTATATTGATTAGTTCATTTGAGTGTTGTATAAAACAATGTACTTGTTATAATAATTATGGAGTATATAAGGATTGTACTACAGTACTATTTCATTAAGGACTTGAGATTGTGTGGAACAATGAAAAGTGACTTAATAGCAGGTTAAATTTTTGGAAAATATATGGTTGTGAGAAATATAAACCATAATATGGTTCTGATACCAAGGTAGTGATTTTAGAATAATACATGATTTATTTGGATAAATTATATTTTATATTCTTGACTACCTTGAAACTGATTAAGGATTTGAGTATTCCATCATTGTTGGGGTTTACAACATTTGTGGATTGAAGAATTATATCTATTATTCTATAAGGAATAAGGGATCATGAATGTAATCAATAATGTTTTGTTGTAATTCAGGATGTTGCAGTGTTTTAAAAGAATACATGATGAAAGTGATCAAATGTCATTACGCCGCAAAAAAGAGATCTTCATTGTGTTTACCATCCTTATAAATTTTGGACTGATGTATTTTGGATAGTTCTAGTTTGGATTATTTTTGATTTCCATAAATAGACATCCCAGAGGTCGGGCGGCAACCCGTCGCGTCCGGCAAGGCCGCGAGACTTGAACCACACAACCGAAGGGCGACAAGGGTGTATCACCTACCACTGACCCACGTGATGTCCTTGTTTGAATAATGTCATTTTTTATGGTTCTTCTAGATGAATTATAAATTCATTTTTTAACCCTATAAGAATATGATAGATATAATATTATTTTTATGTTCTATTATCTTTTAGATTGAAAGATGAGTTTGTGGTAGAACATAGTTAAAGGTTGATACTCTACTTGTCAAGTATATATTTCTCTTCTTATATTATTCAATGAAGAAATTTATTCTTATACTTTAGCGAAGGGATCTTAAAACAAAAAAAAATGTGTTATCCTAATACAACATGTTTTGCTGAACCGACGGTATTTTGAATCATCATAGATTGATGAAATTAAGGCCCTCAATTTTACACTAGTTTGTGATTGATGACCTCAATCACTACCTATAAATATTGACGTTTTCCTCCAATTATATGTCTCTAATCTCCACCAATGTTCTCCGAATAGAGATCATTATTTGGTGGTGACCATTTCATTTCTCTTTACCTCTTATTAAGACAAAATTTTATCTACCCAATTTCCGATGTGGGTTTTCCTACAAATATATTTTCTATATTAAAGATTTTATTTTCGAAAAACAATTTCAAATTGATAGGACACAATTTATTGAAGGAGGGGATAATGTAACACCCCAAGCTTCTACGGTACGCTTCTCTATGAATAATGCGATAGCGTGTGTTGTACGCAACATCGAGTTCTAACACACCACAACCAATAAAACTAGCCGTTATGAATAGTAATACTTACTTTTTGAAATTATATATATTTTATATTTCAAAATGGAATTTATTTTTGGATTCGGAATATCGAAATTATCCTAAGATGAATTGTTGGTATTTTTCTAAGAACTTCCAGTTTTTTTGAATAGTGAAAAATACTTAAAAACAACTTTTTTAATCAAAATAATTTATAGTGATAAAGTATATTATTGAGTGGTTTTATAGTTTAATTAGAATATATTTTTACCATTTTATCCAATGGTGTTCATTAGAATTAATTTCACTTTGAAATTGGACCTAAGCAATTGTCAATCTTTGGATATATATTGTTTCTTAAAAACACGCTATTTGTTGTGACAACGGAAATTAATTATAAAATTAATTAATGCAACTTATATGTTTGGAATTTTTTAAAATAGACATCATTTTTGAATTTGGAATATCAATTATAGCTTAGGGGGAAATTTTGGCATTGTTCTGAAAAACATCAATTTTTGATGAATAGTGAAACTACTAAGTGGTAGTTGAAAAACTGAATTTTTCATAAAACATAATTTTACCGATTCTGTGACTGGAATTTCAATAATCCAAGAGACACGGTTAATATCAAGGAGTAAAATGTGGTTCAATGAGATGAAAATAATTTTTGGTGATTAGTAACGTTTTACTTTTATTTACCACGGTTAAAAGTAAATAGGGTAATTAAGGGTAAAAATGATATTAATATTACCCTAAAACATGTCCTAATTCTATTGGACAAGTGTATCTTGACCAAAAACAAACTTAGGAATAAAATATTATCATTTAGGTCCACTTGGATTAGATTACGACTTTTATTATTATTTAATTCAAAGAAGAGTTAAAAGAGTTAAAATCAATGTTTATTTACTAAAACATTTTTAATATAGGGTTATACATAAGATAAATTTGATTGTAAATATTCATTCGAAATATAACAAGATTTCCTACATAATGATATTTTATTTATGATTTTTAGATATTATATAATTTAATTTATTTATGACACAATAATGATGCAGTAATTACAATAATAGTGAAAAATTAAAATAATTGATATTATAAATACCCAAATAAATATAAATTTAGACTTTTAATGAATTAAACTAATTTTATAGGATAATATGACATATTAGGATTGAGTTAATTGACTTTTTTTGAAGTAATAATTCTGTTATGAGTTTCAAAATAATCAACTATTGAATAGTGTCAAAATTGTCATAAAAGAGTTTTTAAAACGAATATTATATTATTAATTGATATTAAATTCCTAAAAATCCAAGGTTCGGCCGAGAGACTTATATCATGATAGGTTTCTCATGAATGGACCACTTGGGGGTATCTTGGATGTATATTGTAATTTTATTAACCATAAAATATAAAAATACAAAGAGACATTGTAAAAGTGAAACAAATTAACTAAGAGTTAATACTTAATGATAAGGTTAATATAGTAACCCAAACCTATCTAAATTATATTTTTTGAGTGGTTTCCAACCTATACCCACCTTAAACTTTAAATAATCCACTTTTTAACCATTATAAACCGAATATGAATTTATTATAAAATAATATTTCTAGCTTTTCCAAAGGTGCCCCTCACCCCTCTTATAAAAGGGCACTCTCCCTTATCATTGACTCACACCATCAAAGCCTTTAGGTTCGACCAACCTCTGAAACAATACTCTATAAACTTTCTTTACTTCATCTTAGATTCCTTCCATTAGTAAGAAAGCCAACCTAAGAGCCCTTTTGATGAAATCAAAAGGAAGAACCCAAAAAAGAGGTAATGATTTCACCACCCTTTTCCATGTTCCTTTCTTCTTCCAATTATTCCTTCGTTGTTATTACCATTATAAAATAATAACTCCAGTATCTTATATATACTGTGATGTTATTATAAATATGGTACAACCATATTCAGTATTCTATCCATCCATTGAATAATATGTCACCATACGTGCGTACGTATGACTTAACGTCTCCACGTCGTGGTGTAATTGTTATTCAATAAATTATTATTTTGATGGGTATAATAATGATGTGTAACTCATTTAAAGAATAAATATAACATTATAATGATTATTTGTATATGTTATACCATCCAATTATATATTATTTTAATATCAAAAGAATGATATTGTCGATCGTGCGTACGTACGGACTACCGTCTCCACGAACGCGATGAGATTCACTCTCCATCATATCCATTAATGTATAATTATCATTTGATGATATAAAAATAATGTTTAAGGACTTGATATAATTCTTGATATTAATAAGATACATCCTATCCATAACAACCATGCCTTACGTAACAAAACATATCAAAGAAAACGAGTAAGTTAACACCCGAAACGACGATAATACTAAGATATTATTAACAAGTCAATGTTAAAAGGTCATATATGATTTCATATTCTTGTATAATTTAATAACAATTATTTCACCATTATACAGGATTTTAACCAACCCCAACCAAGCAAAAGTACAAGGTAATGGTTATTTCACAATCTCTTCATTATCTGAGGTTGTTTATACGTAATAATCTAATGGGATATCTTTATCATCCACATCCATGTTTCTTAAAAATGTATTTCAAAACAATTTTACTATTTAAAATAATATAGGTTAAATTTATTTATACCATTGTTTGACTTTTTATAAGAGTTTTATAAAGGAATCTTTCCATCATTTTCCAAACAAGGTGGTTTTTAACCTTTTCGACAGAATTAAGGTAAGAATGTTTTTTTAACTTATACGTCGGGTGCGTCTATTTTCCTTCATTATTAAATCGTCAAAGCTTCTTTTATAAGCTTATAAGAATATTTTTAAAGTAAATGTTTTATTTTATAATTATGTGACTTTTAAATGATTTCAAAATGAATATTTTAAGAATTTTTGAAAGGTACTATTTATCAAGATCATAATTTTAAATGTTTTAAAGATTTATCTTTCTAAATCCTTTTAATTAATGTCCACATTTTCAAAATGATTTTAAGGATTTATTTATATGGACATGAATATTTTGAAATGATATTTCTTTTCAAATTTTTCAAAGTGGTACGGGACACTTTGATTCAAAAATCTCTTTTAAATTACTTCCTTTATAAATGTGTGACTTTTCAATGTTTTCGAGAAAAGAGATATTTCTCTCAAATAGTTTTGATTCTCATCTATGTCAACATCCTTTTATGGATTTTAAGCTTATTTGAAGTTGATTTATTATGATACAAAACTTTTGTATTGTATTGGAGGTTTTGTGATATGTTTTACTGTGGATGTGTTTTTTTATACCATTCATGGTTTATAGAGAATGTATTGACATTTCGTATGCTAGTTTTAATAAGAATGTTTATGTTATGTTTAAACCTTTTCATATGGGAATTCAATGGACTTAGTAAGTGATGGGTGGAGCCTGCTATAGCTCCTCAATGCATCAGTAGGTCTCATGAGACAAACTGGTGTCTTGGCACAAGGCTTTGGAAATATCATATTTGTAGTCTTGGCACGAGGCCTTGGCTATGTGGTTATGATAGTCTGGCATTATGCATTCCATCATTATGAAAGTAGTTATTGATATTGCATGTGATTATTCGATTAGTAGAATATCCATGTGAATAAGTAAATGAAATTATTTCATTTTATTTTCTCCATACTATGATGATGTTCAAGTTTAGAAGTCTTTTGTTTTAGTTATACATTGCCTTAAATGTTTATGTTTATTTATGAAAGTTTCCGCTATATTGTTATCCTTACTGGGAATTTGTGCTCACCTCTTTTCTATGTTTTATTTTTTTCCCAGGATGTTAAGAAGTAAATTATAAATGACCTGCATGGATATTATGAGGGGATAATAGTGTGGAATATGGAGACAATATGTTGTTGTAGTATTTTTTCACCATATGATGTAATGTAAAACTTTATGAATATATCTAGTGTTTCCAAGGCTACTAAACCAATCAGTCTTTTGAGAATCGATCTTTCTTGTGATCATGCCAATGTTAAGAAGTAATGCACCGACTCTGGGTAACTGGGGTTGGGGCATTACAATTATTACACACTTGTCAAATATTTATATTTTCACCTATTTCTAATGGAATTATCGACAACAAAAAAGCATGTATTATTGGACAAGTTTCTTTTACAAACATAAGATAACTAATTTTCATTTACTTATTTATTTATTGCTTACCAATCATACCGTTATACAACTATATTTTATATTACCATAGTAGTTTATTATTTAGAGTCTATTAGAGGTGGCAGAATTTAAATCTCCCACATCCTGATTGGGCATCCATTACACTAGGGTACCTATGTAGACATCATTTTCATTGTTACTTTCATGATTTATTATCATGTGCAACGTACTTGGGGGCTTAAAAGCAAGTGTCTAATCTACTATATAGGATTCGCATGTAGAATTCCATTAAGGATTTTTATTCTAGTCTTTATTCATGTATTGTATGGTATATTCATCGATATTTTTTCCCTTACATTGTCTAGAATTTCATGTACATGCATGCATGGTTTTATATTTTTGTTAAGGAAATTTGTCTAGTTTTTGTTTTTATATTCCACTTCTTTATCGTTATTTAAACTACTTACATTGTTAGATGATTAATTAATTACCATATACACTAAAATTATACTCTAATCATGAGGGTACAATATCTGAACTACACAATAATTAAAACTTCACTGCTATTCTAAAATCTCTAGATTATGCAGAAGTAATCTTGAGGCCATATGGGTACTAGTTTGGACACTAGTTTGGTAGTCAGTCAGGATAAGACATTAAAAAGTTATAGTGGAGCCTTAATTATAACAATATATATTGTGTTGGAATTCATGATACATGAATGTGTTGGTTCTTGGTAAATATTCATACTTCTGAGTGATAATCCCACACGTAAGAAAATGTAAAAGTTCCCAGGCATGATATATTTATTTTTGTTGTTCTTTATTACATTTGAATATTATTTCACCTCGAGTGATTGATGTACATTTGATTTCATAATAATTTATGAGATTTTATTATTTACCATTGTCCCACTATATTAGGAATATATAATTACATGTGTTGTTATAGGAGAATAGAGATTCACATCCCATTAATACGAAAATATATGTTTATTACATTTCAAGAGAGTTTAAAATCTGTTGAGGTTCCTTGTGTGTTTATTACCATGTTTTTGATGTTACATGTTAGGTATTATAGTATCATGAATTGTTTTATACCTACATAAACAATACATTATCAATATTATTTGGATAACACCATGTGTGATTTATTTATTATGTTCTCTTATATAGAATGACTCTATAATTTTAGTGTTTTGATTTGGATGTTTATATATATACCATGACAGGGTGTTTTTTTCCATATACCATAACATTAAATGTTTATTATTCATATGTTTTTGAATATTTATTATGTTTCTAGGAATTTACTCCTTATAATACAAAATAATGGTCTAATTATAATAATTTATTGGTTATTAATGTGATAAAATTATCCTAAATAGTGTTTTATCACATTGTATGATGGTGAAACCATAAATAATGAACTGTGACATGATTGTTCCAATAACCATTTGCTGAATGAGATGAAACATAATTTTTGTGGTCCAATGGGAGGTAATTTGCAATTTATAAATCATATGTATATTTTATAAATTGGGAAATATTAAACCATATGATAAAACCATCATTATGAGCTCAGTATACCTAGGAAATATTGTATATGAATAATTTTTATTCAATTTTTATTGTATTTAAATCGATGGTGTGCCTTATTTACTCTCGTAAATTTACCTCTTGTGCATGATGAAGAGTACAACTAAATTTCTAAATGAATAACTAGACCATGTTGTTCATCTGGGTAATGTTGGTTATATGATAGACTTTACTCGACCCAAGATGGTCGGACATGTTGTTTGTAATAATGAGATACAATCTTGTTTCCCACTAGAATTGGGGATGATCTCATTTATTTAAGATTCAAACATTCCCACTGGTTTCTAATGGTTTTGTTCGTAGAACTGGAAAGATCCAATGATTCCACATCTATTTGAACCTACTTTCCAAAGGTAGGCACTCATTAGTTGTGGACTTATGAGGCTTAGGAATTTTCATTGGTCAATAGGATGGGAGGTCGGACTCATCACACCTTTTTATGGGAATTATTGTCTACTCTTGGACTCTCAATATAGATTTATGTTATGTTCATGAATCCTTATAACATTATCAAGTATAAAATGAATTTTCCTTTAGATCTGACAATAAATGATTGATATGTAGGAAATTTAAAGAATCTTTTATATGTTTTTGAGGTTCTTAATTGATAGAGAATCATCTTTATTTGTTAAATATTCTTAGACAATGGTATCCTTTGATACATAAAAGTCTCTTGGTCATTATGATGACCATACTGGTTTTAAAGCCACTCAGTGGGGCACATGAAGTTTATTTTCATTCAGAAGGAAATGGATTATTTCAAAGTTTGGACCGTGCCCGCAGATGGGCTACCTACGTATCCTTTGTTTTGGAAAAGGAATCAGAACCCATATAGTTCGAGTAAGGGAGTATTATGTTTATGATTGATGGCTCAAAAAAATATGTCATAATTAATTTTACACTCTAAGCTCACGTGAGGCATGCTCGGTGTGAGAAACATGAGGTATTGGTAAAAACCAGACAATTTTTCCATGAAAGATGAAATCATAAGAAATTACATGGGGCTTATGTATGTATGACTTCCCAAACAGAAGAAGATTAAGATTTACTTCAGGGAATAAATCCAGGAACAGGGTCCATAAAGGTATATGTACTTTATAGAGATTTGGATACTATAACTTGGGGCATACTCCTAAAAAGGAGGCCCAAATTAAGAGGGGAATTATGATTGGTTTTTAATCATATGAAGGAAGCCCAAATCAAAAGTAAATTAGGACTGGTTAAGAGAAAAATTAAGGGACTTGGGGCTTACTCATAAGGAGTATGCCCATATTTGAAACTGGGTCTTATTCCAGAAAAGGGGGACCAGGTTAATGAGGGCTTCGTACTTACTCCTAAAAAGGAGGCCCATGTAAAGAGAATTATGGTTGGGGCTTACTCCTATGGAGGATTCCCATATTTGGGAATTTTATGATTAGGACTTACTCCTGAAAAGATGCCCAGATTAGGGGACTTGGGGCTTACTTCTAATGAGTAGTCCTAATATTAATGGGAATTATGACTGGTACATACTCTTAAAAAGGAGGCCCAGGTTAAGTGGTTCTCTTATCTTAAAGGATGAGGTTGAATGAATGAAATCTCAATATTTAGTGACATAAAGATGTGTAAATCACTAGTTTTTGAGAGATATTCCACGGAATTCCTTTCAGATAAGGAATTTCATCAAGAAATCATTCCATAAATGGCTTTCAAAAATTTATTGAAGACTGAATCTTGAATAGGAGAGGTGGAATTTTATAAGAGGGGTTAAATGGTAAATAATTCCACCCCAAAAGGCAGGGGTGTGCAAGTCCTGGCAGGCGCGCAGGTACTGCATGGGCGCGCAAGTCCTGGTCGCGCAGGTATATCTGCGTGACACATGGGTACTTGTGTGACTGTTAACCAGTTGGGTAACACTTGGGTGATTCTTGACCAATGCCTTTATAATTATCCTGAGGTACTTCCAGAAGAGAGGTGCGCAAGTTTTGGTGAAGAAGTAGTGTGGTGCGCAGTAATGTTCATTTCCCTCAAGGGTAAAACACCATAGGCGTGCAAGTGTTTGTGAATTCTAACACTTAGACCTTACTCCTCTTTTTTAGAACATCCATTATAGGAAAAAAATTACCTTATAATTGTTTGGAAGTCCTGAAGAAGTGACTTGGGAGTTTAGAGCTCTATATCTGAATTCTGGAAAAATATCCCCATAAAATGGGGGGCCCATCAGGTCTATTTAGAGGCTGGAGAAGACCCCGGGCCATTATCACTTAGCTCGTGTAAGTGACTTGCACGACCAACTTCTGTGCACAAGTGTACTTGTGAGACCATTGCCGCGAGCAAGTAAACATGCGTGACAATTGTAGAACCTGCGTGCCCCTTGCGCAATGTTCTTCTTATTCCTTCCTTTGTCAATTTTTTGATATTTGTCCAAAGGTTGAATCACATTGAGCTATGATATTCCATTTTTCCAATCATTAGATTCTGTGACGAAAGGAACATCAACAAAAGTCCCCCCTCAGGGTTGGATCCAAAAGAAATGAGGATTTGAATCTGAGTAAATCAAGAATCAAAAAGGAAATTGGTGCGCGTAGGGTATGGCGCGCAAATGAACTTTGGGCACGCAGGGTCTGGCGCGCAGGTTACGGCTCATAGGGTTTTGGCCGCGTCTATAAATAGGGGACTCCATTCCGTTCAATGAACTTGGCTCTCACATATTTCTTTCTTTCAGCACGCAGCTTGGCTCTCAGCTTTCACTCGTCCGCGCAAGTGATTCCGTAGTTTCGTGCTTCTTGTTTCTTGAATCGCACTTCTGCTAAGTTATTTGGACTTGCATGGTGATACCTGCACGACCAATGCTTGCGCGACCGAAGGAGACATGCACACCAACCATGGGACATGCACTCCAAAATTACTTAGAAATTTTCTTCAAATCCTTCACAAATTTTATGAAAAATTAACATAATTTAAGAGTTTATTATTCAATTTTTTGCAGATCAAATGGCTCCAAAGAGAATCGGAACGACCGATGAACTGGCGAGAAAAAGAATTGATGAGATTATTGACATCGTTGGCCATGACTACTATTCCGTCTATGAAAGCACTCTACCAGACGTGGATATGTATTTGAAGAAATATCATCGTGATTTCCAACACAGCATCTATATGCCTTTGTATGGCCATGGTCATCTGCAAGATGTCAATATTCCAGAGGCAAAGAATTATCTCCCACCTTCCTGGTTTCAGTCGTATAACAAATTTTATTCATTGAATGTCTCAATCGCAGGAACATTTTCTAATGCTGGAACAGTAAATAAAGCCTATATAATGCATCATATCTCTTGTGCACCAGATATGTATCCTCACAAACCTGACCTGCACCCACATTTTTATCCTTCAATCTTTTGAAATTCTCAGATGGATCAATCCAATGGGTGGAAAGTGAAATGGGAATTCTATTCTAGAGGCGGGTGAAGCCAACTTGGATTTGGTCTTATTGGGTGCGACAAAATTGTGAAGAGTTTGTTGAGGATTTTAAGGGAGCTGCAATTTATGAAGCTGTCTGGGCTGGGCAGACGTATGTTTATAGGAATGATAATTTTGCACCGGAGTTGGTTAGCCACTAGATCCCAGAAACGAATTCATTCCATCTGACCCATGGAGAAGTAGGCATTAGTTTGTGGGATGTCTACAAGATATCAGGGGTTCCAATTTTGGGTGATATGTAGGATGAATTCACCCCTCCAAACGCAACGTTGAATGATCTGGAGAAGACTCTGAATTTAGTTCGACAATTATTTAATATTTAACATAAACTCAAAATCTTAAAGATTTCAAAGACTTATTCTAGAAGGTATATTCATTTAGAGGAATGGATGAATGTGTTTCTCAAGAAGAAGAGGGAAAAGGGGCCCACCTATACTCATCCTACTAGATTCCCTAGAACAGATAAGAGAGGTATTCATGGCACATTATGGCCGACTCTGGAAGCAGGAGAGTTTGAGAAATGGGGGTATGAAGTGAATCATAAAATCCCAGAGAAGACCCGCCTGGCAGACTTATTTGCCCTATGGCTCAGTGTCTACCTCTTTCCTGTTAGAGATTCGAAGGGATGCATCAAGCCAGGGACCTTCATTATCACATCCAATTTGGCTGAGAGGAAGATGGTGGGATTGGCTACCCCATTTTTTGAAAAGATTCATTGGAGCTTAATCTATATCAAAATGGGTATGTCTCCTTTGATTTTAGTGGGACCATTCAAAGATTAATGGCGATGGATCGCCACTCACATCTGGACATATGAAGTTCAAAACAGAATACAGATTCCTAGAAGTTCTTTTCGGCCATCTGTTCAGGACTTCTCTGGAGTTTGTCCTTTGTCCCTCAATGCTTATGATATTAGGCCAAGGCTGGGTATGAAAAAGGAATTCCATTTCATTCCCTATGGAAATCCACCGACAGGGTGATTTGTTGATGATGCATCTTCCAGCTTCGAACATAGGTCTTATATGCTGGCCTGTAGTGATGGTGTACTGGCTGACAGAATTGATGGGGAAATTATATGTGAGGCCTATGCTCTATATTGATTTGCATGCCAATTCAAGTGTATGCAGATAACATTTGTATCTCCTCCAGTGCACGTCACATCAGAGCAGCATCCAATGGTTTCTCGGAAACTATGGTTGCTAATGGCTATGGAAAGGACTAGGTAGTATTTGAAATTCCAAATACTGAAGCGGTAAGCAATTTGACCGTATGGTATTCTAAAATCTAGATAGAGTCATATCCTGAGACCATATTGAATAAAACTATTGACCAGGTTGGGAAGAAGAAGAGAGCCAATGGGAAAGAAAAAATTCAGGTGGTAGGTGATTCTTCTACTCCTGAAGCTGGTTCACCAAGTTCTTCAACCAAGGCTGATTCATCATATTCTCAGGAGATACAACATGTTTCAAAATTTCCTCGTTCCATATATAATCCTCCTATCAGAATCAAGAGAGGTACTCCATCATCTCCTGGTGAGTTACTTTATTGAGTCAATTTTAATTGAAATTAACTTAATAGAGTAACAAGTTTTCATTATCTTGTTATAGTTGCAAGAGTTGGGAAGAAACTGAAATCAAATATTGTAGGACCCTTTTCGCAGCCTTCTAGTACACCTTCACATCTACGACCAGAGGCCATCCATGCATGGAGAGATGTATACTGCAATACTAAAACTATCTAGATGGAGCTATGTGATGGGATACATCTTCTTGGAATAAGGACTCTTCAGGCTCCTGAAAATACTTATTTCAAGGATAAACCTGATGAAGTAAGAGCCTATGTCAAAGAGTTGAAGGCCTACATATATGCCACTAAAGATTCTATCCCTATCACCAAGCGGGTGAAGGAAATGATGGATCACGACGCCACTGATGAGGAGTGGCATGAGTATGTGGCTCCTGAAGATTTATGATTTCTTTCTTTATTTGATTTGAAACTTGATTTTGGTATAAGATTTTTTATTCAAGGAAATTGTTTTCTTCATCTTGTATCTTAACAAAACTACGGAGGTGCCTTTACCACAGTATAGCCCTAGTGGTACTCCCATTGGGGCTGCTGCTAAATCTCCCCGTGAACCGGGCGAGATATCTCCGGGTCAACAGGCCATAGATGAGGTTTTTCACAACGAATTTTCATTCTCCAATCTAGGTGCCAATAAGGGAGACTTCCAATACTCCCAATAAACTAAAGAAGCAAAAGGCCACGAAGGAGGAACTCCATAGCTAAACACTTCATTAACAGCGGTAATCCCTTCGGGTAATCATGAGTCTATACCCATGAAACGTTTTCACATATTTCTGGGGATTACATGGGCTTCTTCAATTTTCCCCTTAAGGGAAAGGACTAATCCTCCATCGAAGACCAAGGAGGGTGCTGTGGAACAATTGCAAATTTATGCTGACTTAGATGCTTTTGAAAAAGAGCCAACATCTATTCCCAGTACTGCTATTGCTACTGTTACAAATAGAGAAGAACCTGCACAAGAATCATTGGCGGACGCAAAAAAATGAATCTTCCATCCTTCCTAAAGAATCTGTCCAGGGTCAGGGGCTGTAGAATGAGGGTCGCCAAGAGGACACATCAAATGCTCCCACCGATGAGACTAACTAGGATTCTGAAATATCATTGGATGAAATGATGAATCGTGGCATGTATTTAGAATAATTTTATGATCATGCTAGGTTATCATGTGATTTAAAAGACCTTTGGCATGAGTGTTATCCTTCGCCCCGTAAATTTTCTTATAATTTACACTTCTAATCATGACTGAAAATAATATGCAGTTCCATCCATAGAAGCTGCTAAACTGCCAATGCCTGAAGAGGGTGTGGACATTGATGTCAACACTACCATTGCAGAAACATTAGCTCAAATGGAGCTAAACCAAGTAAAACATCATGAGACCCATCTTGAAGATCCTGTTGAAACTGGGAATGATGTGGAGGAGTCTTATAAAGCTTTTGATCTACTTTTAGGTAATTATTATACTGAGTTTTCAAGATAGACAACCGACTTCCATTATTCTATGAATCTAACCATACTTTTAATTGATCAAGCAGGGATATCAAATTTAATGGATAGAACTAATGGTGATGTCTCAACCTCCTCTCAAACAGTAGTAGAAGGTGAAGCAACGAGGGTCAGGGGGGAAGGAGTAGAACAGGGAACTTCCTTAAGTGCATTAATCCCAGATTACATGCCCCACTGTGATGATTATGTTGAATCAGACCCAGAGGTGCTTAAGGTGCTCTTCTTTTTACGACGCAAGTCATGGAACAACATATGGAAAATCATATCTGAGGGGCCTTTAGAATAGTTGTCATCAACGATTTCTCGGTTTTCATCCCAGTTCATCATGCTAGGACATGGCGGTTTCGGATACCATGATATTCATACCACGGTGAAACAAGTCATCTTTAAGAGAGAGTAGGAGAAAAAGTGTCATGAAGATCTAACCAGGGAGAAACTATCATTCAACATCGACAAATTTGATGTTGTGGTATCCTGAGCTGAGGCTGACTATGCTGGAAAGATGAAGGGGTTGAAGAAAAATATCAAAGAAAAAGGCGTCCAGCAGGTGCAGCTCCAACAACAGTTAGATGTTGTTACTGGTGAAATTGAACAACTCAATAATTCATTAGAGGGAGCTCAAACAAATGGTATGAAGTCCATTGCAGATGCTAAGAAGGCACTCCATCAAGATGAGAAGAGTGAAGCTGGTCAAGTGCATGAGCTTCAAGTAGCTGTTGATGATGATCGGGATGTTGTACATCAAGTGAAGACTTATGTTGAGATTCTTTTGTAATTTCCTGAAAAAGAGAGTAGGATCCAATCTGTGGATGTTCCTCTAATTCTTGTGCATCAAATGGAAATAATGATTTCATCTTCAATCAATTTTGTACGTATTTTCCTACTACCTACTTTAAATTTTACCTAAGCCAATGGGCCTACTAAGAATAGTTTTATTTTCACTAAGATTATTATATATAACCCTAAAAAATTTGAATCTTTTAATTGCTCAATATTATATAAATCATACAAAATGTATGTTTAGTGAGCTAGAACATGAATTTTATTCAATGTTCCTTTGTCTTTTGTGGGCTGTTTAAAGTCATGCACGTCGGGCATAAAGAGGATAATGATTAAGGTTGAAATAGCTTTGACCAAAATGGATTAAAATTGACTCAATTCCTTGATAATTTATTGGGAAACATATTACCATAGTCAATTATGATGGAACATAAGTAAAATATATCTTAAGAAAATTTGAATTTGAGGAATGATATGAAGAAGAGCTAAAAGGAATTAGAAGAAGTAGTTCCCAAGAATGAAGTTACCATTATTTAACAAACCCGTTAGGGGGTTGAATTATGCAGGGCCACCTATGGGCATTGGACGCATAGTCAAATAAATAGAATCTTTTGGATGACAGGTCTATTATGCAGACTACTTATGTAAGGCCACCTACGGGCACGTGCTACATAGTCAGGAAAAATAACTCCCAGAAATTTACATTTATAGTGCTAAAAAGCCAGTGAATGTTTATTAAGATTCAAATTTTCCAAATTATAGAGTTTTCTGTATGGAAAGGGGTACTTGAATATGGAGAAGATATTTCCAAATATGTTTATCGAATAACTGGAAGGATATCAGTCATACGAAGGTCTGACCCAAACGTAGGGAAGAAGAACATAAACCATAGACTTGAATACTTTCAGATCATCAAAAAGGATATGGGACAAGTATTTTAAGGATATCTATTTTTGCGGATCCCTACATATTTTCATTAAGACAAATAAGGAAAAAAGATTCATTCCTCCCAAAAATGAAGTAACCACTATTTAAAAAACCCGTTATGGGGTTGAATTATTCAGGGCCACCTAAGGGCATTGGATGCATATTCAAATAAATGGAATCATTTTGGATGACATGTCTTTTATGTAGACTATTTATGCAAGACCGCCTAAGGGCACGTGCTGCATGGTTAGGAAAAATAACACTAAGAATTTCAAGCCTTTTGTGATTAGAAGTTAAGAATAGGTTTATGAAGATCTTAAAATATTTAAGGTTAGGATTATTACACATAAATATGGGTATTGTCTAATGTATACAGTGATACATAGATCAATGCTAACCATAATCATGTTGTGGTTGGGTCCTAAATAGAAATATTGTACTTCACTACGTATCCCATAAGCATGAGAATCAAGCAATATGTAGTTCTTGAACTGCAGTTTAATGTCATGTGGGAAAAAAGGATTGGAGATATTAGGTTAGGGTCATAGAGCTTGGACCATTGTAAGAAATACACAGTGTGTGTTTTCATGGGAACTTTTCATCCAGGGGACTGAAAGTGGAATTTGGGGTTAGGCCCAAAAGACTTGGGGCTGGATTCGAGGGACACTATAATGTTCTTACGTATCCCATAAGGATGTTAATCAAGCCCACGCAGTTCTAGAAATACCCTATGTACAAATTTGGTTCATACATGTGAACGGTGAAAGGGGACTTTAGTGAAATGATGGTTTAACCCATGAAAATAGGTTCAGCTATTGCCATGTATGCATGTAATCTTTGAAATGAAACATGATTGAAAACCAATGTAAATAATGATTCCCTTTAGGTGAGGATATCAAAGAATATTGTAGTTTATTGTCATACTGGAAAAAAATGTTGAATATTTTAATGTCGTATAGAAAGGATGAAAGTGAACCAATATAAAGTTATTTATTCTGGAGGCGGTTTCACGAATCCACATCGTATGAGATAGACGTGAACCGATTTGAAGAGATTGGTTTTGGGCTTGAACCTTGGGAGGTTGCCCACGTACCCAGCCTAGAAGGAAAGGATCAAAGCCTGCATAGTTTAATTAAATAATGAATTATTGATCAAGTTTTTCTTGGGGACAACGACCTAAAAAATTGTATTGGGACTTACACATGGTTAGTAGCACAGAGAGAGTGATATAGTTGAATTATGTTCTAAGCCCATGTGATTCATACTCGGTGTGAGAAACAAGAGGTAACAACAAATCTAATTATTCATAGATTAATGTCATGTAGCAAGGAAAAAGTACAGTTTAATGTCATGTAGGTCATATTAAATTACATTCGGTACAGTTTAACGTCATGTAGTTAGGACTATGGGGACAATACAATTTAATGTCATGTTGGATGTAAAAGGGGACTGTGCAGTTTAATGTCATGAAGTGAGGACACAAGAGTACACCATTCAATGTAATGTTGGATGTATTTGGAACGTTTTTACAGTTTAACGTCATGTTGGACGAAAAAGGGATGATATAGTTTAGAGTCACGTTTGACGTAAGTGCCAAAAATTTAAGGTTGTATGCATGAACTGTTGATTATGCAGTTTAACGTCTAATTGGACGTGTGAGACTTCTATATAGTTTAACGTCATATAGCAAGTATGTCATAATTTAACGTCGTGTGGGACGAAATTAATACAAATAGTTTAAGGTCATATGTATGGACCGTGACAAATTAATTTTGTGTTTATACAAAATAATTCTTCAGAAATTCGGCATTGGTTGGAGTAGTGATGAGTTCTCCATCCATCCAGATTAATGAATAAGATCCATTAGAGTAGACCTTATGTATTGAGTAAGGTACTTCCCATTTTGGCTCATGCTTGGGAGGTTTCTTTCCTGGTATCATTGGAGTTCTGAGAACTAATACCAATTCTCCCTGAGTGAATGAATGAAGACGAACTTTTTGGCTGAAAGCTGATGTTATTCGATTCTGATAGACATCCAAGTTGTGCAAAGTGCACAATATTTTCTCATCTAACCATTCCAATTCATTCAATCACTTTTGAGATTGTTCATCTGTAGATAACTGATCACAAATGCCTACTATGAGAGAGGGTAGTTGAACTTCAATGGGCAAGATGGCTTCCATTCCATATACCAGTGAATATGGAGTTCACCGCGTGGTAGTGCGGGTGGTAGACCGATAAGCCTGTAAAGCATGAATGAGTTCATCAGGACATGACTTATTATCGTTATCCACTATCTTTTATAGTATATTGGAAGGATTCTTGTTGAAGGCTTCTATTTGGCCATTGGCCGCTGCATGATACCGAGATGAATGGTTGGATTTTATGTTGTATTCTTGATATAACTTCTTCACCTCAGATGAACAGAAGATGGTGCCATTGTCCATCAATATGGTATGAGGGACACAGAATCTGGTAATGATGTTAGACATGATGAAGCTAACATTGCATTTAGAACTGATTTCCTTAAGAGGTAGTGCCTCTGCCTATTTGTAAAAGAAGTCAGTAGCAGTAAGAATATACTTAAACTGTTTGGTCATAGCTGAAGGGTAAGGTCCCACCACATCCATTCCCCATGTAGATAATGGACACGGGTATTTAGCAGTATGAAGCAACTCTGGAGGTTGATGAATGAAGTTGGCATATACATGGCATGAATGAAACTTCATTGTTAAATCAACACAATCTTGTATCATTGAAGGAAAAAAGTATCCAAGCCGTTGAATCTGATCAGACAGTCTATGTCCAAACTGGTGGGCACCACAGACTCCTGCATGCACATCTTTCATGATAGCCATTGTCTCTTCTCCATCAATGCATTTGAAAAAAACTCCATCAAAACCACGTTTTTAGAAAATTTTCACTAAGTGATCTAGACTATCATAAAGTGTAAAATTGACCCCATGTCACCAAATTTGTTTTTTCTCGGCTCTATCAAGTGGAACTGTTCCGTTTTGAAGGTATTCCCTAATAGGTGACATCCATCTCGTACTATGACCATACAGTTTAGGAATGGGACTAATTTCATTAATTTCCTCTATTCTGATTCGAACATAATGTGAAATTTCATGACGGTGGGAAATACCGATGGTTGTCTCATCCCGATTTGGATCTTCCAGAGCTGTGGCTATATTAGCCAGTGCATCAGCTTGTGCATTTTGTTATCGCATGACATAAGAAAATGCCAGTTCTGAAGGGAATTCTGCCATTAACTCTCTGATGTAATCATACAAAGGGATTAGTTCTTCTTTTCTGATGGCATAATCCCCATTGACTTGTTTGGTTACCAGTTCTGAATCACCATTCACCTTTAAGTGATTCACTTGTGCTTGAAGCACAAATTCCAAGACTACGATGGGAGCTTGGTATCCTGCTTCATTATGGGTACCACCTTCCCACAATAAAAAGGAATAAGGTAACACTGGCTTTTCTGTAGAAATGAGAACAATTCCTAAGCCAACATTGTTGAATTTATGATTTTCCATTTTCCTCCCTGTTGGACTTCTGGAAGCACCATCAAAATACATTTCCTATGCCTGAGGACATTCTTGAATAGAGAAGATATCCTCATCAGGGAGTTCAATATCTGAAGATGTGTCTTCCACTGATGGGTGTTCAACAAGGAAATCAGCTAGAGCTTGGCCCTTTATTGCCTTTTGTGACACATACTGAATGTCGAATTGCTGAAAAATAACCGCCCACCTTGCCAAACATCTTGTAAGCATTGGACGACTAAGGATGAATTTGAGTGGGTTATTACGAGATACCAATTGGACCTCATGATGTTGTAGGTAGTGTCTCAACTTCTGAACTGCAATGATTAATGCCAGTCAGCACTTCTCAATACTTGAATACCAGGTTTCTGCTTCATGCATAGTCTGACTGAGGTAGTAGAGGTTGTTTTAATTCCCAACATCATTCTTCTGATCAAGAAAGGTACCCAATGATTGCTCTATGGCTATCACATAAAGGATAAGAGTCCTTCCGTCAATATGTGGCATAAGTACCGGTGGGCTCAAGGGGTATTTCATGAGAATATCGAATGCTTCATGACAATCTTCAGTCCACTAATAAGTGACCCCCTTCTTCATCAATTTGTTGAAGGGTAAACTTTTTCCTACCAAATTGGCATGAAACACCGAATATAGGCTAAGTGTCCTTGAAGTCCTCTTAATTTTTACAAATTTTGAGGAGGTCACATACCAAGGATTGACTTTTTCATCTCAGGATGGAATTTAATACCACGATGGCGTACAACAAAGCTATGAAATTTTCCTAAGGTTACCACAAAAGAACATTTTAAGAGTTTCATCTTCAAATTATGTTGTCGATGTTTGCATAATATTAATTCCAAATCAACCAAGAGATTAGAACATTGATTGGATTTGACCACTGAATCGTCCACATAGCATTCAACAAACATCCCTAAAAAGGGTTTGAAGATATGATGCATGGAACGCTGATATGTTGCGCATGCATTCTTTAAGCCAAAGGGCATTACCCGGTAGAAAAACACACCCTGAGGGTCACTGAAGGCTATGGATTCCACATCTTCTGGAGCCATTCAGATTTGATTATATCTAGAATATCCATCCATGAAGGAAAGTGCTTCATAGCCAGCTGTTTCATCAATCAAGAGTTCTGTAATTAGAACTGGAAAATCATCCTTAGGATAATACCGATTAAGATCTCTGAAATCAATGAAAAATATAATTTTTCCATACATCTTCTTCACAGAGAGAGTATTATCCAACCACTTGGGATATTGAACTTCTCTGACGAAGTTATCTTTGATAAGATTATCCACTTTAACTTCAATTTTGGATGCATAAGTTGGGTGTGTTCTTCTCGCAGCTTTCATAAATCCTCGATATTCTTCTGGTAAACCCAAATGATGAGTAGCAACATCAGGATCAAGCCCGAGCATCTTTGTATAATTCCAAGCAAATATATCTCGATTTTACTTTAAAAAGAAAATATACATCTCTTGTTCTTCAAGAGTAATGGCCGCACTGATTAATGTGGGGCATGGATCTTCTTTTGTAGCTAGATTTATTTCTCTGAGTTCATCCACGGTGGTAGAGATAACCTCTTCAAATGCTGGAGGAGCATCTCTGAGATCATCCTCTTCATCTTCAATATGTGTTACTTCTTCTGTTTCTACTTGCATAGTAGATGATGAAGTAGAATTTCCATGATTAAGAGAGATGTTAAAATTTGAACATCTTGAAGAAGAGGCTTCCATTTCTGACCCAATTAATGATGAATGGGCTTCCTTGGGTAATAAAGAGGATATGATGGATTGATAATCGACATCATTGTTCACTTCTGATGTCGCTATCACTTCTTCTGGCCCTGTTGGCGATGTATAGACTTGCTGGATTTCAGTAGATGAAACGAAGGCATCTCCATTTGAGCATTCATCATTTCCTGGTGGGTTACCAGTTTCTCCCATGTTTTCTGGCTCGATTGTCATAATTGACATTATGTATATTTCCATAAGATTATTTTTATTTGGGTCTACCCTGTCAATTTGACAGATAGGAAACACATAATCTGTACTCACATGCGCAAATGGATTTACTGGAATCTTTTCCAAACCATATGGAGCATTAACTTTGTCAATCTCCCTGGTTGTGGATTTATCCTTTCCCTTCATGTGAAAGAATTCTGCCACATTGTATTGAGACACACATGTCTTGAACGGGGACCTATCACCATATAATATCCCAACATGACCATTGATACAATATTTGAGGCATTGATGGTATGATGAAGGGATAACAGCACGTTGATGTAATCAGGGTCTTCCAAGAAAGATGTTGAAGGATGATTCTTGATCAAAAACCATGAAATATGAATTGGATACAAGATCTCCAAACTGAGTTCTGAGTGTAACTTCGCCCAGTGGTTCTTGTTCACTTTTATCATATCCTTGTAACATCACGGTATAAAGAGATAAATCAGATTCTGTGAGGCCCAATCGACTATGTGTACGAATGGGCATGAGGTTGACTCATGAACCATTATCAATGAATGTTCTTCAGAATTCTATGCCATTGACCTTTCCAGATAAGTACAAAGGTCTAATATGTCCATGCATGACATCATATTCATCTTCATCAGTAAAAGATTTTACTGCATGGAATTCTGCAGGATTATTCTCTATGTGATATACTTCAGCTGCAGCAATTTCAGTTTCAAACATATGAGGACTTGACAAAGCCTTAATGAGTGCATCCCAAAGATCCTTTGATAAATTCAAAGCATCCAGAATTGATAACTTGGCCGGTACTTGGGCCAGGTGTTTCAATACATCATACTTTTGATCTAGAGGTCTGCGTTTTCCAATAGTAACATGTGGTTTAGTAGGTACCTTGGAAGAAGATGCTTTGGAAGTCGATGCATCATGTATTGGGATAGGAGTTGGCAATATTTCTGGATTTGGAAGATTAGACCAATTAGATCTATTTACATGCTGAGTGGAAGAAGATTGAACCTTCAACTGGTCTTCCAGATTAACTATGTCAGGACTGAATTTTATATTGGTAGAAGAACTTTATTGTTAATTCTGATCTCGCTGAAGGTCTATACCACAAGTTTCTACTGCGTACACAGTTCTAGAAGAGGTAGAATTGGAATAGTGGCTTTTGAAAGATCCACGTCTTCCCCTGTATCCTGAGCCTTTGGAACTTCCTCTGATTCCTCTATTTGATATAGGGAATTCGAGCTCATCAAAATTGAAACAACAGCTGGCATAAGGATTTGTTAAGTGAATCATATTAACAGAACCAAAGATTAATTCTTCATCCGATAAAGACTCTACCAGACTAGCCAATTTAGGCTATACCTTTTGGTGGGGCGGTGCCCATTTCATCAAAGTAGATGGCATGAAATCTTCTAGAGTCAAAGACAACTTAGGCTTTGACACATACGTACCTTCTTCTGATTGTTACTTTTTCTTGGAATTGTGCCGTTTCTTTGAGGATTCTCCCTTTGATGAAGAAGGTTTTTCTGCGGCATTCATGGAAGAATGCACAATTGGTTTCTTCAAATGTGTTCGAAAAATAGCATGAGTTCAGTTGATCGTATTTCTGACCATCCAATCATCATATTTTTGTGCATTTTTGCTTTTGACTTATTGCCACTCGCCTTCCTCCTCTAAAAATGTAGCATTAACACATGCTACCTGAGCTGAAGAACCTTTCAGTTTGACTTGTCCTGAGTCGACCATCTTTTAGAGGAGGTCTTTGAAGACAAAACACTTCTGGAAGGGATGCCCCAACATTTTATGAAATGAGAAATAATTGGGACCGTCTTCATCTCCTTCCTTGTTTGGCCTCTTGGGCCTTGGTAATTGAACCAGATTATTTTCCAGAGTCAAAATGAAATACCCAGGAACTTGTTAATTTTGGAAAGAGTAAACATTTCTTTTCAAATGCTGAAATTGTTTTCGTCTTTGATCTCTTTGATTATATTGACAAAACGTCCTCTATTGTTGATGCTCAGGAGGTGGATCCCTTAGAGAAGATGAAGGTTTTGAAGTAGAAGTAGGTAGAGGTGCTTGCTTAAGTATAACTATAGCAGTCTCTGCTTTACCCATTCTCCTTCCTGGAGCTGATGGAATTACAAGAGATTTAGCCTTAGTCTGTATAAGAGAATCTTCAATCTGTTGAGCGATTGAAGTAAGGTCTCAAAACCCTCCTGTGTATTTTACAGGGATCAGCGGTGTGTGCAACCTATGACGCAAATTTTCAACACAGATAGGATACAATTCTTCCAGAGGGAGTCCTAAGCTTAGGGAATATGTTAATCCCTTCCAATGAGAAATAAAACTTGAGACCCTTTCATTATCCCTTTTCTTACAGTTTGTAAGATCAAAAAATGTTGTCTTTGGAAAAGTTGAGTTGAATTGAAGAAGAAATCATTGACGAAGATCATCCCATCTAGTAATTGACTAGGATTTCAAGCTTCTGTACCAGACAAAGGCTGGTCCTTGAAGGGTTCGGACGAAGCATCTGAGATTCACTACTTCTTTCTGTTCTAGAGTTCCCATCATAGGATCTCAACAAGACACGTAATGCGTCAAATGTTGTTCAGGATCGCCTGATCCATTTAAAATAGGGAATATTGGGTTCCCAAAATTTGATGTGGGAGAGATTGCATCTACCCATTCAGGGTATGCTCTCTTTTCAGGTTGAACCTAAGAATGCTTTCCCTCCATAGCTTCCAACCGAACTGTTAATGACACAATAGTAGTTATTAACTTTTGAGAAACATCCGGTTGATCTTGGACCTGAATAGGTGCACTGACTAATGCTTCGATAGGTATGGTAGCTGATACTACAACTGATGGCAGCACTGCCAATTGTTGTTGCATAGGACCTGTAGGATTAGACCTGTGAGGGTGTACTAATAAAAGAGGATATTCTTGATCAATCTCAGTAGCTGCAACAAACTCCCTTGACTGGCTGGCTCCAGCACGTTTAGGAGGAATACTACCCTGAAGTAGTTCTGTATTCATCCTCCTCAATTCCTTCATTTCTTCATCCTATTGCACAAATCTATGCTCAAGTGAGAGCGATTGGTCCTCTCTAGAGGAAGGATATGTAACATGATTCATTCCCTTCCCCTTGTTTGATCCCATTCAGAGAGGGTGAAGTGGTTTATTTGAAGGAAAACCCAGATTTTGGGTAATCCTTTGATTTCATGTACGCACACCTTCTTCATTTTTGTCTGTGCATACAACTTCTTGAACATGAACCTCTTCTATTGATCCCTCTGAGTGAGCCTCATCTGGTGGATCAGCAACAATGAAAATGATGACATTTATTGATTCATAATGCATTGCATCCCTTCCATTAGAATTTCTGTGATATTGTCTTCTGCCATGCCCCTGACGAGACATTGCCTTTTGTTAGTTTGATCACTCAAAAACTTCTTGGCGAACCGTAATTTGGAGAGAATCTACTGATAATTTGTCTCTTCGTTCTTCTTGAGGCCTCTTCCCCAATCGAGAAAAGACCAACTTTTTTTGAGGAGGGGTTGATGATTTGAAAAAGTCCCTAGTCTGGTGGACTGGGGTTGTTCCTGCTGTCTTTTCTCAACTCCTCGAATCCTATTTGTTGATTCTAAGGGTTGGGATAAAAGATTCACCAGTCTGGAAAGCTGGGGTGGCTCTTGTCATGCTATGTCTGAGACTTTATTAAAAGATATCCTAATCTTGCGAACCATGGTCTGGAAATTAGCTTGATGCATCAATCGACATCCACTTTTATCACCAGGCACGAGAGACCGTTGGATGTTTTCGGACACTTATATCACATGATGATGTGCTTGCTCCATACGAGAGTCATGTTCAATATTCTCGTTTGCTTGATGTAGGTGTAATTCAATAACTTGTTCTCTGTATTCTTGATTTTGAGAGGAACTAGTTGAAGCCTATTCTTGGGAAAGATTTTAATTAAAAACAAAGCCAGGTATTCGTGGACAGTTATGAGAAATAACATTGCATGAGACCATTTTCGGTGAGCTTTTCTGACTGGAGAGCACTGTGAAATGCAGTGCTCCATCAACACCCCATACTCTGACATGAATACCAGATAGGGAGTTGGAAATTAACTGGAGCAACCTTATTAGTGCGCCAAGGAATGAACGCTGAAGGGATCTCTGCTGCTTTTCATTCTTCAGATATTGATATACTAATAGAGATTCCAAGTCAATTTGGCATTTTAACCCTTCTATTATCTTAACATGATTTTCATATTCATCATAAGATAATACTTCCTTTTTCAACTGACAAAGAGTTTTCCATATGTTGAGACGAATATCATGAATCCCATCTTCCGTCAGCATCTCTGGAATGTCATACTAAGAGTCAGCAAAAGGCCAAAACATGAATAGCATTTCACCTTTCACCAGTTGTTTTCTCATGTTCAAAATTTCCTCTTTATCATTCAATGATGATTCTTCTTCCTATTTTGACCAGATCTAGTGCTTCCTTTTTACTTCATTGGATTCAATTGGTTTGGTAAAGAAATAACTGATCCAACTAGAAGATTCGTGACTTAGGGGTGGTTCGGAGAATGACCTACACCGTGGGATATCATTCGATTTAGAATGCATTTCACCTGCTAGCGATGAAACATCAGACATGAATGTTTTCGCATTTGCATATGCCTCAAGATAAGAGGTCTTTCTCGGCACTACATTGTCCACTAGATCATTTTTCGGGCAATGTGAATCACTACTGTGGAGAGGACTTTCACAGCGAAATTCATCATCATGGGGAGGACCACCATGGTGTATTACAACAAATGATGGGATCTCCTGCTCCTTGGTCTTCTGACCACACAGAGGTTTCCTGTGGCTCTCATCTAGAGATGAAACTTTGAGATCGACAGAATTGTCATGAAGAAGGCCTTCATGAGGAAGTGTCTGTTGAAGTCCTTTGGAATTAATGTTCCCAATATTGGTAAATGATGGAGTTGAATATTTAATTCAAACAGATAACTATCTGAGGGCTTCAAGAACTCCATCATCGAGAAATACCTTGTTACAGATTGGCTCTTGATATCTTAACTGTGCTGGGTGGGTATTCTTCTTAGACGCCTTCTTACTCGACTTGGAAACCACTTGTTGATGAAAGTGGCTGCTCTAAGGAGGTGTATATGCCTGATCAAGAGATATGGATAGGTTATGCTGAAAATCTCTACTCAAATCTGGTGTATGTTCCTAACTTGGTTGTCCGTATGACATGGGAAAGTATGCCCCACAACCCTCTTGAACTGGAACAAAGTTGTGTGTCTGTTCTGGAGTGAACTATTGATGTGTCACTCCCCTGGTAGGGATATATTTATGTTTCTTTCCCTGAGATGTTGTTGAATCTGTTATAATATCCTGACAGGCATCCAGGATATGAGCAGAAATTTGCATCTACTCTTTCACCATTGACAGAATCTGCTTGGTGAGTTCAGCTGCTAGAACGGGGATATACATCCATTCTCTGCTTGGTGGAGGTGTATGTGCCTGCTCTTGTCCTCCTTTTCCTCTCAGTGACTCCTGACAGTACTCAAGTGTGGGGGTAGATAGTTGAGTCTGCCTCTTTTTTGTCGCTGGATATTTCTGACTGACTTCTCCATCTGCTTCCATGTGAGACTGTTGGTAGGCTTGATCAATACTAGCAGGTGTATGTGCCTGCTGATTGCCCTTCGCTGAACGTGGTTGATGGGATCTATCATATGTAGTCAGACGAGCCTGCTGACAAGATTATGATGTATAAAAAGGTATATGTTCCTACCTATAGTACTCCGCCGGAATTGCCTGGTGGGATTGGAATGATGCTTCCAGACGAGTCTGCTGGACAGCGGAATTAAAACGTGCATGTTTGTGTTCCCGCTCATTGCTTTCCCCCAAGTTAGGTTGGTGGACTTCTCCAGAGATGGCAGGGATGAGAACTTTCCCAATATTAATAGGATAACGCCTCTAGGGATTCGTCTTGCCTGCTCGGGTTTGAGGAACTTGAGCCAAATTCCTGGAGTCGGTACCCGCATCATGTTGAGGGTGCACTGCCGCACGTACCTGGCGGCGATTGTTGATAGGAGCCCTTGGGAAGAACATATGTCTGCTTGAATAAAGGCCTTATGGGACCTGCTCATTCACATCCCCAGAATAAGGGAGTGAATGGTGATTGTTTTCTGGGGATAACGACCCGAAACAGTTGGAGACGGTGGTTAGCACCACTTACTTCTTGATCACTGGTCTTCGTTGTCCGGACGACAGGTGTGATTTGTTCACTTTGAGGGCTTGTCGGGCAGCCTCTAGAGTTGTAATGGCAACGTGTTGATAGTACTCCTTAACCAGTGCGTTTGATACCCATTGTTGAAGACGCTGAGTTGGTGATATCATCCTTAGAGCGTACGATGATCCAACAGGAGTAGCAGCAGTGGCATTCGCAGCAGCAGTATTCACAGGTGTGAACATGAGAGCAACAATTTCATAGAATGAAAAAAAATATTGAAAAAGAGTTCATGTTTGATATAACAAACGAAATCAAGATAAATTCAGCCACTACATCTTTTGGATGAGAACATATGTCAAGGATTGTTTTTTTGGCCCTCTCATTGAGTTTTAAATAGGGGCCTAACAAATAAGTAAAACATTATTTTAACTTGTTTAAGTATTCACTTCGGGTTCACCATTTTTTGTTTTCCTCTGGAATTGGGGATGATCTCACTGATTCAAGATTCAATCATTCCAAGAGGTTTATAATGGGTTTGTTCCTAGAACTGTAAACATCCAATGATTAAATATCCATTTGAACCTACTTTCCAAAGGTAGGCGCTCATTAGTTGTGGACTGATGAGGCATAGGAATTTTCATTGGTCGAGAGGATGGGAGGTTGGAATCATGACACCTTTTTAGGGTAATTATTGTCTACTCCGGGACTCTCTTTATAGATTTAAGTTATGTTCATGAATCCTTATTACATTACCATGTATAAAATGAGTTTTCCTTTAGATCTGACAATCAATGATTGATATATAGGAAATTTAGGGAATCTATTATATGTATTTGAGGTTCTTCATTGATAGAGAATCATATTTATTTGTTCGAGATTCTTATTCAATGGTATCATTTGATACATAAAAGTCTCTTGGTCATTATGATGACCATACTGGTTCTAAATCAACTCAGTGGCGCACATGAAGTTTTTTTTCATTAAGAAGGACATGGATCATTTCAATGTTGGGATCATACCCATAGATGGGCTACCTACGTATCCTTTTTTTTGAAAAGGAATCAGAACCCATGTAGTTCGAGTAAAGGTGTATGATGTTTATGATTGATGGCTCAATGAAAGATTTCATAATTACTTTTACACTCTATTCTCATGTGAGGCATGCTCGGTGTGAGAAACATGAGGAATTGGTAAAAACCAGACAATTGTGCCACAAAAGATGAAATCATAATAAATGATGTGGGCCTTATGTATGTATAACTTCCCAAATAGATGAAGATTAAGATTTACTTTAGGGAAGAAATCCAGGAACATGGTTTATAAAAGGTACATGTTCTTTATGGAGATTTGGTTACTCTAACATGGGGCTTACCCCTTAAAAGTAGGCCCAAATTAGGAGGGGACTTATGATTGGGTTTTACTCATAAGAAGAAAGCCCAAATGAAAAGTAAATTAGGATTGGTTAAGAGAAAATTAATGGAATTGGGGCTTACATCTAAGGAGGATGCCCATATTTGAAAATATGGCTTATTCCTAAAAGGTGGCCCAGGTTAATGAGGACATAGGAATTACTCCTGAAAAGGAGGCCCAGGTTAAGAGAATTATTGATGGGGCTTAGTCCTAGAGTAGATTCCAATATTTGGGAATATTATGATTGGGGCATACTCCTGAAAAGGATGCCTAGATTAGGGGACTTGGGGCTTAATCCTAAGGAGGATGACCAAAATTAATGGGAATTATGACTTGGTCTTACTCCGGAAAAGGAGGCACAGGTTAAGGGGTTCTCTTATCTTAAAGGATGAGGTTGAATGAATGAAATATCAATCTTTAGGGATATAAAGATATGTAAATCAATAGGTTTTGAGAGATAATCCACATAATTTCTTTCAGATAAGGAATTTAATCAAGAAAACATTCCATAAATGGCTTGGATAATGTCTTGATGATTGAATCTTGAATAGGAGAGGTGGAATGGTATAAGAGGGGTTAAATGGGCAAAAAGGGGTCACAAAAAGGCAGGGGCGCGCAAGTCCTAACAGGCGCGCATGTACTACGTGGGAACGCATGTCCTGGTCGTGCAGGGATACCTGCGTGACTCATTGGTACTTGCGCGATTGTTAACCAGTAGGGTATCACTTGGGCGATCCATGACTAAAGCCTTTAGAATTATCCTGAGGTACTTCCAGAAGAAGGGCGCGCAGGTTTTGGTGAATAAGTAGGGCGGCGCGCAAGTATGATCATTTTCTTTATGGGTAAAACACATTAGGAGCGCAATTGTTAGTGAATTATAACACTTAGACCTTACACCTCTTGTTTAGACCATCCATTATAGGTAAATAATTACCTTAGAAGTGTTCGTAAGACCTGAAGAAGAGACATGGGCATTCAGAGCTCTATATCTAAATTCTGGAAAAATTTCCCCTAGAAATGGGGGGCCCACTAGGTTTATTTATAGGCTGTAGAAGACCTCGGGCAATTATCACTGAAGGTCGCGCAAGTGACTTGCGCAACCAACTTCGGTGGGAAGTGTACTTGCGCGACCATTGCGGAGCGCAAGTATACTTGCGCGAACATTGTTGAACTTGTGCTACCCTTGCACAATGTTCTTCTTATTCTTTCCATTGTCAATTTTTTGATAATTTTCCAAAGGTTGAATCACTTTGAGCTATGATATTTCCCTTTTCAAATCATTAGATTCTGTGATGAAAGGATCTTCAACAAATCTATAAGTGTATTTTAATTTTTTCCTTATATTAAAGAATTTTTTTCGATAAGATGATCCCAGATTGATTTTTTTGGGTCTTTTTAGGTCTCTTTTATTTTGATATAGCTTGGCCATTAAACCCAATGGGGTATAAATATTTTTTGTAGTGACTACAATGTAATATCTATGAAACATACTATATGGGTTCACATATATATTTATGGAAGTATTTTACTTGACTAGTCCATTATGTAATTAAAAAAATACATTTTCTCATATTTTGAGCTTATTTATTTATAAGGACTCTTTGAATTATAATTCCCATTACAAACAATTTAATTTTTTCTACAATATATTAAAATTGTAATTTTATTTAAAAAAGGCAATTTTGAATAGTTATGAATAAATAAATAATGATTTAAATGGGGGTTTTATAAGAAGAACTACCTAAATTGATATAATGAATGACAACTATCAATGTTTGAATGTATGATTAATAGATCATTCTTGTACCTCTTTAGAGTGTTTTCTAAATAAGGTACCATGTAAATATTTTTTTCATTACTTGTTCTTGATAATATAAAATTTAAATTTCAAATTAATTATGGAAGGGAATTTTATTTGACGTAATAAATTAAAATTGAACCTTGAATTGTTTTCTTATCATCAATAGTATGGTAAGGTTAGTATTAATGTATTTTTGATATACTATCTTATAACGGGAATCTGAGTGTTTCCTATAGGCATAAAAAACTATTTTTAGGTTATCCTAAACCTATAAGATAGAGGGTACAACCTAGTGACCTTTTATGTCATAAAATGTTGCTAGGATCGATTATTTGTGATCTAGTATAGAGATTTTCCCAATATGGGTAATTCCCTAAGAACAATTAACATCTATCTATATTATTTTCAATCATTTCAAGATTATGGTATTATTTGGATTCCATAGTCTCTTGTTTGAATCATGGTTTCTAAAATGAATCATTTTTCTGGACTAGTGGTCTTTTGGTATTTTGACCCATTATTTAGAAATAGTATAGTTTCATGATCAATTTCAATGAATTTCATGGTTATGGAATGGTCGCAAGAATAGTTTGTAGTTCAACCCTCATATTCCTCATATTCAATGTTGGATGGATTAGGTGTTCATAAGCCTATTTTATATTCATATATGATACAAAAAAATTTAGATGATTAATTTTATTGGACATTAGATACCTAATTAGTAGAGAGGTCTGGGATGTGGATAGAGTAAACCAATGTTCCATTTTGAAAATGAATCTCAGGGTTGTTTATGTAGACAGGTGTGAAACCTATAAAATTGAAAAATGGTGTAGTGATCTAGTTTCATTAAACAGTAATAATTTATGAAATGAACTATTATTCTTTGAACAAAATTTATCTCCATAGTAGTGTGACTTATGTGTTATTATAAATTGATATGTACTAATGCTAAATATGATGTTCCAAAGAGGGTCATTTTTTTTTGAAATGATGGTTAGATTGTTGGGATTATATGAATGAGGATATGGTGCATGTGGATGAAAATAATGATGAGTGTCACATATAAGCCTAAATGGGAATCTAATATATAAATCCTTCATGACATTATGTTTCACCAGATTTAGTTTAATTACTTTTAAAATTGCGTTGGCCATATCCAAGGATAATAGTTAGTGGTTGATGGAAGAAGATCCATGGGATGAGTCCCCTTACCTAATAAATTCAGTTATAAGGTCACTTATGTGAATGTAAGTGTGTCTTCAATTATGGTCAAATGTTTACATTAATTTTTATGGAACATAAAAAAGGAACACCATTTGGAAATGGTAATTGTTTTTTTAATTCCCATGAGGATGGTTAGTTTTCAATGGGGTTAGTTCTTGTGAGGTAACATGACGATTGAATAGTAGGTTTTGTATGAACCCTTTGAAAACACTCTAATTAATGGATTGACTTCAGTGGTTTTAGTGAGTGATCATGATGTATATTGAGTAGTGGAATCAACGTGATTAGCTATAGATGATTCACATGCAGCTAAAACTAATCTCTTTTAATAGAAATTAACAAGCCATAGTTTGAATTCTATTCTTTTGTATTGATGGATGTAAATAGTTTATTGAAAACCATGACAAACACATAACATTTGTTATGGGAAAATTGTTTCTGTCTTATTAGAAGTCTTTTAAAACATCTTAGTGTTGTTTTTCTTTAGCTGTTGTTATTAGCCCTATCTTGACATAATCCTATGTATGATGAGATATCATTGATTATACACTAAAATAAATTAAAATTACCTTCAATTTATATAAATAGAAACAATCATAGATGCACGTCTATAGTATGGTGGTTATAGTGGCACAAATTTTCCAATGTGATATTTAGGTTCCCATGTTGGAATTCCTTGAACGGTCTCAAGGGAACAAGATTTTTTTCATTTTACATGACCATCGAAAAGATTCCTATTTGGATACTCCAATGTTATTGATATGTGGATATTCCAACTTTTTACCAATGTATACCCTGTGAACATTTGTGTATGGACTGAATTTAATGTACTACATAGACTCTGGTTTAGGAATCAAAGGAAACACATAACATCTGTAGGGATCCAATGATATGTATTACGGTTGGAGATCCTTGTTTCATGGATCTGGTATGAAACCACCTTCATTATAAGTCATATTGTCCTAAATTAACATTTGTCATGATATATTAATGGAACAAAATTAGGGTATTTATAAGAAATGGTGAAAAAAAGTGATATTAAATAGAAAAGGTGTGGTGTTTCAGGTTATGATTTTATGAAATTCTAAGATGAGTATATAGATAATAGTCCTTCAAGATTCAATCTAGTTATTTCGTCCATTTTATTTGATTATAGCTAGTGAGGAACCACTTTATTGAATTTCAGAAAGATGGGATGTGTGTAATGTGAATGTTGTGTGTGGTTTTTCCTGGAAATTCAAATCAAAAAGACTAAACGTAATGAATTTTAATTTAACCATTTGATTTAATTGGTAATTTGGTCATTAGGGCCATACAGATGCAATAGCATGATTTAGTAGAAAATTCAATCCATAGAGATACATCTACTTGAAATTATCCATTCATATTCTAGATCCTATTGTGCGGAGTTCTATAATCGATGTAGTTTAGGAGATGAAGTTTTTATCATTCAGTTGGTGTGATGGGACAAGCTAATAACCATATGAATGTTCTGGTTTTGAAATAAATCATTGGATCGATTTTCCAGGGATTTTGTGCAATATGCTGAATTTTATTCTTGGGAGGTTCATTAGGAATAAGAAATGAAATGTGCCTTTTTGTATGAAACATCACAACCCAAGTATGTTGGGGTGGTTTCCATTATTTACACTTGTTTTTAGGGGGATATATATTCTATTTTTGTGAGATTTTGACATTAAAATTTATTTAAACCAGATTATATTTTCAAAAGGAACGTGAATATTTTTTTTGGTGGATGGTCTTCTTGGAAAAATGAGATTCAGAAATAAATTATGAGAGTTGGTACACATAAATGGGTTGTTTTAAAAATATTTTTTGCCACACGGGTAGCCCTATCTGTTCCATAGAGTTTTAGGAGTTCAATGAACTAAAATAGAAAATCAAGAGGAGGATGACAGGGGAACCCAATTTTTATGTAAATGTTTGACACGTGGGAGAAACCATTCAACAGATATATTAGTCCCAAAATACTCATATGGTTTTTTATGATAATGAGATATTATCCACTTGATCATACACCAAATTCATGTTTTTTAAAAGTGGGGAAATGCACTATTTGGGAATGGTATTCAAAAAATTTCTCGTGATCCATGTTGGAATATTTCATGGGAAGTTTCCTAAGAACAATTGGTTCATGGTTTATCAAAGCATGCACCGACATTAATGGGGTAAAATTACCCTTTTCTTAGGTCACAATATTCTTTTCTCTTACCCTTCACAATAAATTTTTTTAACACCAATGGATGGAACTCAAGCTCACTCTCTTCTCTTTATCTAGTATTCCTAACATCTTTTCTCTACAATGTCTGATTCAAGCATCCCCATTCCCATTGAATGGATAAGGAAAATCTATTATTTCACATATACCCACTCATTTTTAGTACTATCTCAGGGGAGTTAATTTTTTTTTACATATTAATCTCTATTTTTAGGGTGTTCATTCATTTCATTAAAATATTGTGAACTGGACAAGTTCAATCCTCGACATTGGATACATGGATCATCTTAGAAGTGAGTTGGGAGATCTAAATATTTCCATCAATGTTTCGATGATTTATTAAATATTTCTCAGATTTACATTCCTATATTTCCATATGTTTAAACTAAAATGTTATATTTAATTTGTACAACCAATCACACAAACTCTAGTTTCCATTTCATATTGATTTTAATTTGTTGATGTTCATGAACCTCATTAATTAACTAATATTAAGGGAATTTCTATTAAATACTATTAATTAATTAATGTTTTTTATGAATATCTCTAATAGATGTTCCCCTTATAAAATTTAACAGGTCGATTCATTGAAATGTGTTAGAACATGATACTCCACTATGATACTCATTTAGGGACTCAACCATCTCCTAATGGATTATAGACTACTCATTATGGAATGAAAATAATGATTTAGAATGGAATGCATGAAAACATGATCAATAATATATGATTTCATGTTTGATGTTATGTACCTTGTTTATTCCACCTAGTGTAATTTTTTTATTTTAAAAATAGTATTTCCTTAATAATGTAAAAGAGACATTTTGAATTAAATGGAATGTTAATGGGATGGACCTCTTTAAGTGCAATTACAATGGGTTATGGAATGATTAAGTACACTATATATTTTATTGGTTACATTATTTTTTATATGGGTTTGGACCTCTTAATGTACATCACTTGTGAAGTGGCATGTCTAAAAACATGGACTTCCCTTGATTAATTTAAATTATTAAAGGATTTGGGACATTCCATGAGCAATTCTCAGGTTCCATTCATAGATCACGCTATATGGGGTTATAATATAAATGATATTATATTTACCTTGGGATATACTTGGGTATCCATTTTATGGAATTCAATAGATATGATCATAGTTTACTTGAAATGAGATATTTATAGAGCATCACTTGATATACATTCTATGGGTTAATAGTGAATATTCTCTATCATCTTATGAGTGATACTCATTTTGTAGAGAAGAAAACATGGATGTCACGGTTGATAAATGTTCATAATAGACCATGAATCATAGTCTGTCCCCTATATGATATAGCAGGGATGTGATCTGAGGTTAGTTCATGTCTTCACACCATGCATTGAGTGATAATTAGTATTTATTTAATAGATTTTCTAAGATGGACACTTATGGTTCTTTGAATTTATAGTTCCTGTAGAGAATAACTTTTCATTCATTCATGAATTATCATAGATAGGCTCATGATTCTTTCTATTAAATTAAAATGACTCCCCATATGTTGATGACTGAGAAATAATAATTTTTCCCTTGAATAATCCACACAAACAACATACATGATTGGTTTCAGTACAATTATTTATGATTGTTTTATGATTTACATGTGTTACAAATGTATCATATCATTACATTACCAACAATTTTAATAGGTATTCTGGCATGGTCCAATGCAATTATGGTCATCCATACATCTTTTAATCACATGAGTAAACATGTTTGATTTTATTTATTTACTATTAATCACCCATATATAAGCTATGTACTATTTTATAATAATTGAGTAATTATTATATTAAAATATCTTGTTGGAGATTACTGAGTATATCTCACTACTTGATGAGTCCTCCATTACTTTGGCATACCTGAGTAGACCTCATGTTCATATGGACATAGATGACTTCTTGTGTTGTACATTGAACTTAGGAACATAGGGTCACATGACCATGAAAGTACCTATGATATTCGTGGAGATCTATATTGGGAAATTTTATTATTTTAATTATTCATGTATTCTATTTATCTACCAATATTATGTTTTTTTATTTAGATATTGTATCATTATGTGGAAATTCATGCATGGTTTTTTATAATAGGATAAACCCATTTACTATTTTGATGTTGAATTTATGTTCATTTGTTTTTTAATTATTTATACTACATACACAATTAATTTTTTACAAATATTATGTACTAAAATGATAATATGGTCACAATGGTATAGTCTACCCATTTTACCATCATTACACTCTCAATCCTAGTCGGAAAATGCTGGCATATGAGGAGGTGCATTTAAGGTTTTTTGTAGACAAATAAAGATACAAAGTTAGAAGTCATCTAGGATTGGAAATTTAAAATACCTTTTAGTCCTTCATAAATATGGATCCTTTTTATGAATTGTATGATGATCCATGTTTTTCTCTACATCGATGGGTTGAAATAGTATATGCATTAATAGTTAGACCAATCCTTATTAGAGGTACATCATATAAGTTTTATTTGAATGATAACTGATTTTAGAGTATCAATTTCTGTTGAAAATTGCATTTAACTCATCCCCTATGATTTTTATCATTTTCTGTTGGAGTTCATGTGTTCTTGAAAATATGTCTAAGGTTTGGGCGCCATAATTTTGGAAATAAGGGAATATTTTCTCCATTGTACGTTGTCCCTTTCGATATAAATGATCAATTTCATGTGGATGAATGTTAGTTCCCTTTTCAATCAACATTATATTTATTGAATATGATATAGCATGAATCTCAAATGAAGAATATAAATTTGATCCTGACCATGTGATTTGATGGGATGACATTGAAAAACACATAGATTCTATAAAGATTCATAGCCAATACATAATGTGGATAGGTATGATAATATAAAATATAGGAAAATAATTTTTCTAGGGTGCTTTATATGGAATCAGGGTTATATTGACTAATAAAATTAAGAGTTTGAAAAGGAAATGATGGAGTGGTGTCTGAAACACATCTAAGATAACATTGGTTTACTATATTAAGGGAATTAATGACCTATGTTGGAGATAATATATGACCCATGGTTTTTGTACTTGATAAATTGTTTATTATTTTATTTTTATATTATTTTAGGGTTATGTTGTTGGTAGTTTTTAGAGGTATTTAATGATTCATATACTTTTATAGAGATTCATAGATTTATAAGAATTAATAATAAAACATTCACACCATCGAGGAAATAGTGGGACTTGTGGAAAAAGGTACAAAATATCAAAATGAATAGTGAATGGTTCTTCCAAACCATCAATATGTCTAGGGGAAATTTTACATGACTTAAAAAATAAAAAAACATTATTGGTTCTTAGGTTGTTGTATAGTGAAATCCAACTTTTTGAGGTGTTTCCTTAGGATACTATCATTAAATAGTGGGAGAATGGTTTTCATAACAATGTGACTTATACTAAGAATCATATAAGTATTAATTAATAAATATGTAATTAAATATAGATTATATCCTTATAAACATTGGTTTCTCCTAATAATCCCATTACAAGAATACCATTTTCTACATGTAAAAGAGTAATGATCACCATAAGTATGTGAGAGCCCCCAGAGAATTAAAGTGCAATGAATGTCTTTATTCATTGATAATTAATCATTATTGATAATACTTCTTTTTTATTCTTTGATATAAGTATATTTATTATCGATCATTATCAAAACAATATATTTACCTTGTAATAGATAAATTGATGTGTTTTGGATTTTTTTATGATGAATTCTAATGAGATCTAATAAAGGGAACATTAAAGGTGGTATGATATTGATTGTTTGTTATGTTTCTCCTCATGTTCAAAATTTTTTGAGAGGTAGTGGATTCCATCTTGGCTCCACTTGATTGGATTTTTAATTTTTATTTTTCATTAAATGAAATTATTTAAATTAGTCCGAAATAATTTTCAAATCTTCATGGAAATCTATTTAGTTTTGTTCGTAGAAATTTTAAGTGGTAGGATTTCAAAAAATTTCCTTGCATTATAATTTTAAAGTGATGATATTTAAAATTTTAAATTAATAACATTAAATAGGAAAAAATTATTTTTTAATGAAATAATGATTTTATATAAAATTAATTGGCATTGATTTTTTGTAATTTTTGGATGGTGTGACAAAAATTTTAAAAGATATGAAATTCTATAAGGGGAGTGAACCATTGCGGAACATGGTATTGGTCACCATCAGATGTCTTTCTCAGTAAAGGAGATTTAATTCAGGATTATAGAATAATTACATGGGAATGCATGTGTGGTGTGTTTATTGGTGGAATCTTGTAATGGGTATTCCAAACCAGATGATAAAATTTTTATTGTTTTATTATTTCATATAATTAATTTTTTTTTGAATTTGATAAAAAATATTCATAAATATTTTAAAATATTTTATATAAATTTTATATCTTGTTTTTTCCCTTTTGAAATAGTGGGTGAGTCATTGAGAAATCCTATTAATGTATCACCCTATGATTTCAGAGTACATTATCTCTTAAAAAAAATCAATAACTTGCGTTACATGCAACACCGAGATTGGGCACACCATGACCTAGCAACGTAGTCATCAAAAAGAAGTTATGAATAATATTAACTAAATTTTTAATTTTATATACTCCATATAATTTTAAAATCCATATTATGTTTTGTAGACATAATATGAGAACAAATCCAATTTTTCAGATAAAAAATGTATTTTTAAAAAAATCAATTTTACCACTTTTGTATGAAGAACCCTTATTAAATAAAATAATTTACACTTTTTTATATTATATTTTGATAAATAAACATAATTTTTATAAAAAGGATATATAAATTTAGTTTGGATAAAATTTTGGTGTTTTTCTAACAACTTTCATATTTTGATGAGTACTAAACAATAATAAATTTAAATTAAAAACATCATTTTTAAAAAAAATAATTTACAATATAATATTATATATTAGAGTTGTTTTAAAGAATAATTAGATAATATTTTTATCATATAATATTATTTAGGTCATTAAATGTAATTTTACAGTTAAATTGGACATAAAAAAGTGTCAATCATTTAATAGTTATTATTTCTTAAAAATTCTCTATTTGTTTTCACAACATGAATTAATTTTGAATTAATTTTTTCCAATAATGTGTTTTTAATTTGGAAAAATGGATTCCACATTTGAATCAAGAGGTAAAAATTGTGTAAACAAGAAACTTTTATTTGTAGACATTTTTATATATACTTCAGTAAATATTTTCTTTATTTTGGTTAAAGGGCTGATCTGGTAAATAAAGGTAAAAAATATTATTATAATAATATTAAATTACCCTAACATGTGTCCAATTTATATTTTTTGACACATTTCCGACCTTGGGCATATTTGGGTCGATTTTGGGACAACTTGGAGCAACGTGAAAGTGATAATGACACATTATATTAATTAATTTGAAGTAAAGACAACAATGAAATAAACATATATATTTTAGTAAATGAAATTTGACATGGTATTATATAAGTTATAATTTCAGATATAAATTTAATTATAAATATTTAAAGATTTCTAAATAATGGTATTTTATTAATAATTTTTACACCTTAAATAATTTAATTTATTTATGAAAAATTGATGATGCATTAATTACCTTAAGAATGAATGATTAAAATAATTGATATTATAAATATCTAAATAAATTTAAATTGAGACTTGTGATGAATTACACTAATTTTATATGTTAATATGACATGATATTATTGGGTAAATAAATTTTATTCAAAGTGATAATTTTTTTATCTTTAAAAGAAATCAAATTGTATATAGTGCCTAAATTTACATAATTGAGTTTCTAAAAAATTACTACATTATTAATTGATACAATATTCCTAAATATATAAGGGTCTGAAAAAAGACATAGATAAGGTTATATATATTAATAATGAACCACATTTGGTTCTCCTGTCTTGTTATAGTAATTTTATTGAGCATATAATATAAAAATACAAAGAGACATGGTAAATGTCAAACAATTTAACTAAGAGGTAAAAGAAAAGGACAAGGTTAATATGATGACCTAAACCTATCCAAAACCTATTTTTTGAGTATTTGTCGTGCCATAACAACTTTATACTCTAAATAATTAATATTTGATCCATTTTAAACCGAACTTTTTTTATTATAAAACAATATTTCCAGCTTTTCCTAAAATAACCCTCACCTCTCTTATAAAATAAACTTCCCCTGCTCTTATTTTCACACATACAAAGCCTTTTTGAACATCCAAACCCTCCCATAATAAAATGTAAACTATCCTACACTCAACCTAGAGGACTTACTTTGATTAATAAGACAAACTATGGACCCCTTTTTGATCAAAAAAATGGAAGAACCCGAAGAAGAGGTAATATTTTATCACCTCTTTCATGTCCTTTTCTTATTGCACTTCCTCTTTCTATGTTGTTTCCATTATAAAATAATAACTCTAGTATATTCTATATAATGATATTTTATTAACATGGTATAACTATTTTCATTATTCTATCAATCATATTAATGAAAAAGTCACCATAGGTGCGTATGTACAGCTTACTGTCTCCACGTCTTAGTGTAGTTTTTAATTCAAACACTTCATTATTTGGATGGGTATAATAATGAGTATAACAGATCTAAATAATAAATATAACATTTTATTTATTATTTATATATGATATACCATCCAATTACATATGATATCACCATTAATATAATGATATTTTCGCTTGTGTGTACGTGTAGATTAATGTCTCCACTAACGGGGTGAGATTCATTCTCCGTCGTAATCATTCAAAAATAATTTTTATTTTATGATTAAAAATACTATATAATAACTTAATATAATTCTAAATATGAATAAAATACATTCTATCCACAATAATCATGGATTTCATAACTGATCATATAAAGGAAAACAGACCAGTTAACACCTGAAATGTTGATATTAATAAAATATTTTTTACAAAGAAATATTAGTGGATCATATATGATATCATATTTATGTATATAGTTATTGAATAATTTAATTGAAATGATTAAATAATATATAGTAGGTTAATGTTCCCTCGACCATGGAAAATTATAGGGTAAGGGTTAATTCTGAAATCTACTTACTTATCCGTGGTTGTCAATACGTAAGTATCTACTAAGACCTCTTCATCATCCACATCTGTGTTTTCTTAAAAATTTAATTCCAATAATTTTTTCTATTTAATATACTATTGGATAAATTCATTTATAACCTTATTTGACCATATATGTTTTGAATGGAATATTTCTGTCATTTTCTAAACAAGGTACTTTATGAACTTTGGAAAAAATTAAGGTATGAATGTCTTTTTTTAAGTTATATGGTGGGTGCGGCTATTCTCGTCCATTATAGCATCGTCAATGATTCCCATAAAAACGTATCTGAATATTTTTTTTAAAAAAATCTATTATAATTATATTACTTTTAAATGATTTCAAAATAGAAAGAGATATTTCCCTCAAAATGTTTTGATTTCATCTTTATTTACATTCATTGATGGATTTTAAACAGGTTTGAAGTTGATTTATTATGATACAAATCTTTCATATTGTATTGAAGGTTTTCTGATATATTTGGCTATGGATGTGTTATTTCTCTACTTTTTATGGTTTATAGATAACATATTGACATTTTGTATGCTAGTCTAAATACAAATTTTTTATGTTATGTTTAAAACTTTTCATATAAAGATTGAATTGGACTATGTAAGTGACGATTGGAGCCCGCTATAGCTCCTCGATGCATCGATAGGTCTAATGAGACAAACTAGTGTCTTGTCATAATTACCTGATGAAATCATATTTGTAGTCTTGGAAAAAGGTCTTTACTATGTTGTTATGAAGTCTGCCATTATAAATTCCATCATTAAGAAAGTGGATATTGACATTGAATGTGATTATTATAGTAGTTTAATATTTATGTAATTAAGTAAATGGAATTATTTGATTTTATCTTTGAGATATTATGCTAAAGATTATGTTTTAAAAGATTCTTATTTAGTCTTATATAATTCTATAAATTTTTATGCTTATATTTGAATGTTTCAGCTATATTGTTATCCTAACTAAGCATCTGATCTCAACCCTTTTATGTTTTATTTTTCCCAGGATGCAAATATGTATTTTATGGTTGACCTACAAAGACTGGCTAAGGAAATATGTGTTTTCAAAAGGCGACATTTTTTTTATTTCATTATATAATGAAAAACTAATTAATGAATCTAGTATTTACAAGGATACTAAACTGATCGGTCGTTCGGTACATGATTATTTTTAGCATGATAATATTATGTAATAATTCACCAACAATGGAAAACTAGGGTTGAGGCATTACAGTTGGTAAAGATAATGTTTAGTTCAAACCATGGAAACTAGATTTCAAAAAACTCTGATTAGAAAACACTAAACTTATATATACTTTGAGTATTGTTATAGAAGAACTTCCTATAATTTTGGTACTATATATATTTTGTGTTTTTTCCATGAAATACCTCCCTATATTGATATGAGTAGTTAGTGGTAGCTCTAAATCATATGTACATAAAAGTAAATACTCTGATAATGAGTTTTGGGCTTGACCTGGGATATCCTGGCACATGATAATGGGTCTTGTTTCACTCTTGGTTATGACACTCCTGGGGGATATGCTTAAGATAATTCACATTATATTTACAATCCATTATGAAGGATTTAGTAGTAAATACTTCCTCAAATAAATCAATTTATTATTATAGATTATATGCATAATTTTTTCAGATTACATAAGGTATTTTACATGTTTGGAATTATTAATTGTGATTCATAAACTATCCTAGTGTATGAAACTGTTTAGAAATGGTGCTTAGTTGAAGGAATGATAATTCTAGCAATACACAACATTGAAATATTAAGAAGCATTATATCATTCATTATATTAAGTCATCATTTAAAATGTAAAATAGTCTCCCATGTATTATCATCATGTGGATAAATAGTATATTGTGTTAATAAGAAAAGTGATGAATTCTTGGAGTCCTATGGACATGAAGGGAAGATATAGAAGAAAAGGATGTAAGAGAGAAATATGGATAAATGGAATAGTAGAAAGAAGGATTTTACCATATGTGATAACTATGGAAATAATAATCATGGTAAATTTTTGAAGGGAATGAGAGTTTTTTATAAGTGTAGAGAAAAGGGACACCGAGTACGTGATTTCATGGGTAATAAAAAGGATTAAAATGTACAATGATTCATCTGCATGGAGTTGGGACACTATGCGAATAAATGTCAAAATAATCATAGTATACCACAAATGATGATATTAGATAACAATAATGCTATGATATTACCATATATGAAGAGTAATGACTACTGTTCTTATGTTTATATTAAATAATTATCTCATTTTAGTGTTTTATAAATGATTTACTAGTTATATGAATTATGGAAATAAATAAGGATTGTACTATAGTACTATTTCATTGTGGATCTAAGAATACATGGTACTAAAAAATCGACAAAATAGCAAGTTAAACATTATGGAAAATACATGGTTGAAGGAACGATAAACCTAAATATGGTCTGATACTGAGGTAGTGAATTTGGACTAAGAAATAGTTTATTCTCATAGATTATATTGGATATTCCTGACTACATTGGAACTGATTAATGGTTTGTTTATTCCATCGTTATTGAAATATTAAATAAATTTGTATATAAGGAATATATATAGTATTATATAATGAATAATAGAGCGTAAATGTAATAAATATGATTTTATGGTAATTAAGGTTGTTACCATGTTTAAAAAGAATACTTGATGAATGTATTCATATGTTATTACATGGAATGAGAGATCTTCATTTTGTTTTCATTTTTTATATATTTTTGGAATTTGGGTTTGTACAAAAGTATTTTGGATAAGTCTAAAGGTTGGAATAGATTAGGTTTGATGTTGGATAAAATTTATAAGGTTAAGTAATTTAATAACATTCTTTTAGGATTGTTATAAAATGGACAACCCTGAGGTCAGGCGACAACCTGTCGCGTCCGGCAAGGGCGCGAGACATGAACCCGCAACCAAAGGTTAACAAGGGTGCATGACCTACCACTGGACTATGTGATTTTCTGGATGGTTTAATATATTTTTGTAAATATCCTGAAAAATTAATTATAAATTCATTATTTTTTGAACCCAATATGATTATGTTAAATAAAATATTTCTGAATTCTACAATATTTTGGAGTGAAATGTTAGTTTGTTGTAGGAATTAGTTGACGGATGAAAAAATACATATCAAGTATATTTTGACCTTTTATTATATGAATAAATTAATTATAAAACATTATGGAGAGGATCATAAAACCAAAAATGTTTTATCCTAATACCTTATCGTTTATTGAACCGACAATATTTTAAATCACCATAGATTTATGGATTTGAGGCCCACAATTTTAGAGTTATATGTGAATGATATCCTTTACCAATCCATATAAATATTTATGTTTTTCCTCTAATTATGTCTCTAATTTCTAACAATGTTCTTCTAATTGAGATCATTATTTGGTGGTGACTTTTTTATTTCCCTTTCTGTCTTATTAAGAACAATTTTTGTTAACCCCATTTCTGATGTGGGTTTTCCACAAACTTATTTTTCTATAATTTTTAATTTAGTTTAGAAGAAAAGTTTCAAATTGTGAGGATTCAATTTATTGATGTATGGAAGAAGGTAACACCCCAATATTTCCTAGTATATTATCACTTCTAAAAATTTAATAACTTGTGCTACACACAACACCGAGTTCGAACGCACCACCACCTACCAAACCAATCGTTCAAAAAGTGGTTATGAATAGTATTAACTAAATATTGAATTTTTTATACTCCATATTATTTTGACATCATTATTATTTCATATACATAATATATGGAAAAATTCAATTTTTCAGATAGAAGAAGTATTTTTAAAAAAATGATATTTTACCAACTTTTAATGGAAAACCCTTATTAAATACAATATACGACACTATTTTTTATATTCAATTTGACAAAATATACTGATTTATTTGATATGAGATATTAAAATTTATTCTAGATAAAATTTTGGTGTTTTTCTAATAGCATTCATATTTTGATGAATATTAAAAAATACTAAATTTTTATTAAAAACAACATTTTTAATCGAATTAATTTATAGTGATAAGTTATATATTTGAGTTGTTTTAAAGTATCATTAGATTATAATTTTATCATTTAATATAATTTAGGTAATTGGATGAAATTTCAATTTAAACTAAACATAAACAGGTGTCAATCTTTTGATAGTAATTATTTCTTAAAAACACGCTTTTTTGTTTGGACAACAAGAATAAATTTTAAATTAATTTCTACCACTTCTATGTTTTAAATTTGGAAAAAAGGATTAAATATTTGGAATGAAGTGGTAAAATTTTTTTATATTGGTAAAATTTATTTTTAGTCATTATGATTATTTACATAAGTAAATATTTTATTTACTATGGTTAAAGGGTAAATTTTGTAAATAAGGGTAAACAAATATTGTTATATTAATTTTAAATTACCCTAAAATGTGTCTTAATCCTATTGGTTGATAAATTTACAACCATGTTCATATTTTGGACGATTTTGGGACCACATTGAGCCACATGATAGTGATAATGACACTTCATATTAATTAATTTAAAGTAATGAAAAAAATGACATAAACATATATTGTTTAGTAAAGCAATTTTTACTAGTTGTTATATAAGTTATAGAATTTGATATAATTACTAATTAATAATATAAAAATATTTCATACATAATGGTATTTTATATATAATATTTAGACATTAAATAATTTTATTTCTTTATGACACAATGATGATGCAGTAATTACATAATTAATGAATGATTAAAATAATTTATATTATAAATATCCAAATAAATGTAAATTGAGACTTTTTATGAATTAAATTAATTTTAAAGGTTAATATGACATGTTAGGATTTATGAAATAAATTTTTTTAGATTTTATTGATTTTTTATTGCTTTCAAAAAAATCAAATGCTAAATAGTGCCAAAATTGACCTAATTGAGTTTTTAAATCAAAAACTATATTATTAATTTATATAATATTTATAGAAATATACGGTTTGGTAAAAGGGCTTAAATATAGTTTTAAATATTAATAATGAATCACATGGGGTTCCTTGGGCTTCTTATAGTAAGTGTATTGACTATATAATATAAAAATACAAATAAACGTGGAAAATGTCAACAAATTTAACTAAGAGTAAAATCTAAAAGATAAGGTTAATATGATGACCCAAACAAGTCTTAAACCTATTTGTTGAGATTTTTTCAACCCTTACCCACCTTATCCTCGAAATAATTCATTTTTGTGCAATAGGAAACCTAATATTATTTTATTATAAAACAATATTTCAAACTTTTCCTAAAGTGACCCTCACCTCTCTTGTAAAATGGCACTTCCCCTTCTCTTAATTACACACCTCCAAAGCCTTTTTTCTCGGCCAAACCCTAACAAAATATTCACTAAAATATCCTTGTTTTTACAAAGGGTCCATAAATTGATCATAATGTCAACTTAAGGATCCCTTTTTATCAAATCAAAAAGATGAACCTGTAGAAGAGATAATATTTAATCACCTCTTTCAAGATCTCTTCTTCTACTACTTCCTCTTTAGTTGTAGTTTCCATTAAAAAATATCAACTCTAGTATATTCTATATACTGTGATTTTATTAAAATGGTACAACAATATTCATTATTCTATTCATCATATGAATTACAAAGTCACTATACGTGCGTACGTAGAACGTACTGTCTCCACGCCATTGTGTAGTTTGTTATTCATACACTTCATTATTTGTATGGGAATAATATTGAGTATAAATGATTTAATAATAAATATAATAAGTTATTTATTCTATATATATGATATTCCATACAATTACGTACGATTTAACCATCAATATAATTATATTTCCACTCGTGCGTAGGTACGGATTACCGTCTCCACAAATGAAATGATATTCATTCTCTATCATAATTATTGAAGAATAATTTTAATTTTATGATTAAAATAGTGTTTATGATCTTAATATAATTCTTTATATGAATGAAATACATCTTATCCATAAAAAACATGGCATACATAATTGATAATATAAAGTAAAACAAATTAGTTAACACCTGAAACGATGATATTACTATAATATTATTAAAAAAGCAATATTAGAGGATCGTATATGATATCATTTTTATATATGGAGATTTTGTATAATTTAATAAAAATTATTTAACTGTTATATAGTAGGTTAATTTAACATCAACCAATGAAATTTACAATGTAAGGGTTAATTCTACAATCTCTTTTCTTATTTGAGGATGTTAATACGTAAGTTTCTACTAGAACCTCTTTACCATCCACATCCGTATGTTTTAAATGTGTAATTCAAATCATTTTTACTATTTACCATAATATGGGATAAAGTCATTTATTACCATATTTGACCATTTATGTTTTTATATGAATCTTTCCGTCGTTTTCCAAACATGGTATATTATGACCTTTTTGAAAAAATTGTTGTAAGAATCTCTTTTTTTAACTTATACGGTGGGTGTGGAAATTTTCCACCATTATAACACCATCTATGATTCCCATACAAGATTATAATGTTTTTTTAAAAAAAATGTTTTATTTTATAATTATATTACTTTCAAATTACTTCAAAATAGAATGATATATTTCTCCCAAAAAGTTTTGATTTCATATATGTCAACATCCTTTGATAGATTTTAAACATGTTTGAAGTTAATTTATTATGATACAAATCATCCATGTTTTATTGAAGGTTTTGTGACATATTTGACTGTGGATGTGTTTATTTATACCATTCATGTTTTATAGATAATGTATTGAATGTTTTTATTCTTGTTTTAATACTAATGTTTATGTTATGTATAACCCTTTTCATATTATGAATGATTTGGACTTAGTAAGTGACAGGTGGAGCCCACTTTAGCTCTTTGATGAATCGGTCGGTCCGATGAGACAAACTTGTATCCTGGCACAAGGCCTTATCAAAATCTTATTTTTAGTCTTGGCACAAGGCCTTGACTATATGGTTATGATGTCTCGCATTATGCATTCCATCATTAGGAAAGTAGCTGTTGATATTGCATGTGATTATTAGACTAATATAATATCCATGTGATTATATAAATAGAATTATTTGATTTTATCATTTCCATGTTATGATGAAATTTATGTTTAAAAGAAATTTTTCAGTATTATACATTGCTTTAAATGTTTATGCTTATTTAGGAATGTTTCATTTATATTATTATCATTTCTGAGAATCTGATATCACACTTTTCTATGTTTTATGTTTCCTAGGATGTGAAAATATTTTTTATGGTTGGGCTGCATGGATATTCTAATGATATAAGTGTATTAAAAAGGGGAAAAAGTTGTTCATGTATTTAATTTATAATGTAAGTAAAACAAATGAATGTATCGTGTACTTCCAAGGCTATTAAATTGATCGGTCTTTTGGAACATGATTCCTTAAATCATGCCAATGTTATGTAATAATGCACCATCTCTGGGTTAATGGGGATAGGAAATTACAATTAATTTTAAAATAACCCCTTCTTTGGAAATTCTTTATGTTATATATTTCATTTACTAGGATATAAGTAGAGTAATTGTATCGTATATCATTAGTGATTCATCATGATAACTTGTGTGTGTCTTGTTGAGTTAAACCTTGGAAAAGGTTGAGTGTTTCTAGGTTAACATCACATTAGAATCATATTTTTTCATTTTGTTTATTTTTCTACATTGATATGGTTTTTATTATAGACCTATTGAGATGAATATTATACAAAAGGATCATATCGAGGATTAATAAATTATTTATAATATATTTTTTTAAATTTTTTTCATCAATAATAAAATCATACCATAACAATTCTTGAGTACCATGGAATTTATTTCATGTTTTTTTGTCTTGGGGAGTTCACTTAAGTCATAGTATCACCACCACCTATTCTCATGAGAATGATAATGTACATGATGTAATAGTTGATTGTTTAATTTTTTTTAAATGAAATTATTGGATCCATTATTCCTTGATGGATGTTTTCATATTAATATATTTATTTAATTTATTTAATATTTCTTACTGTTGGGATGTTAGGTGGCAGATAACTTTTGGATGGTGGGATATATTATGGTTGAGTTTATAATACGGTGGTATGAAAATTGGGTTCCAGGTATCTTAATGGATTCCTTATAATCCATTAGGAATATAACAATATTAATTTTCTAGGTTAATGATTTTTAGTTTGTGTTCATAATATTTTATCAATGTGGTGGATTTTTGGACGTAGGAGGAAAGAAAGTGGGTGGAAGGTTTTAAGCCATTGTGATACAAATATCAAATGTCAGTTTGATGTAAAATAATTGGATTACAACATAATATCATTGAAATTGAGATAACCACATAATATAGTAGAATAAATTATTATTTAATTTGAGGTATGATATCTTAATTACCATGATTGTTTGAATTTTGATTAACTAATATCATTGCACATTGTTGAATATCTCAACACAAAATGCTGATGTAATTTTTATTTTATTATAATTCATGATTTTTAAGAATTTTTTGTCTATTATCCCTCTCTCAATCCCCTAATGTTAGAATTTTCATTATTAATGGAAATTTATTTATATAGGGAAAATTATGGTTTATTTCATAGATTATTCCTTTTTTATTTTGGTTTCTCTTACAACCCTTTTCTCATACTCATTTTCACCATCATTTGATTCTATTATTTTATTCAATTAATTCATTCATGGAAGGGAATATAGGCCTCTACCTCATCAGTTTTATTAAATTACTTTATCGATAATGTGGTATTATAGGGTTTGAAGTTATTTTATATTGATCATTGTGGTTTTCTTCCATTTTTATTATATTCACATTTATGAAGTGCAAGTTGATTCCATATTTATGATAGGAAATTTAAAATCTCTATTATTAAATATGTATTGCAGTTAAATTACAATAAATTTATTTTTTATGAGTATATTTTTTATATTATCATAATTAATTAAATGAAAAATATCTATGAAACTGTTCATGGAATACTGAAACACATAATTTTTATTTTAGTTCCTGTCATTATATAATTTTTTAATCCATTGATTAATTGATAATAACATTTTTATAGTATAAATATCAGTTATCAATATGATTCATCTTTTTAATATTTGTTTTACATCATAATATTGATAATTTATGTGAATCTAAATTTATATTATTAATGTTCCTATATCATTTTAGCATAAATAATGTATTAATCATTAAATTATGAATTGATATAGTTAATTTATATAGTAAAATTATTTATTTGTGTTTATTAATTCTATAGTAAGAGTTACCTTAGTATTTTATCTTCATATAGTTGGGAATGATGTAATGATATGTTATTTTAGTGGTGGTGTCCTGACATGATTTTTGTGGGATAAAAAATGAAGTTGTGGAATTGATGGAAATGAATTTTTGTTTGTTATTATTAGATATTATAGTAGTTGATGTGATGATATGGATACATTGTCGTAAGGTAGATGTTACATGGTTGTGTATCAATTTCCTATAAATATGGAATGGTATTGAAATTCAGGAATTAATTAATGTGTCTAAATAATAATAATTTAAATATTATTACAAAAATGAGTTTATAATGTAACTAATTTTTTATTCAATATTTAATTCATTTTCATTTGTTAATGTAATGATGAAATAATAATCATTTTATAGGATTAAAAATATATGGAATATAATAATATAGAATATTTGAATAGGTGATGGTTGTTTTAATAAATAGTATTGGTGGATAAATAATTATATTAAATATAAATGTGGATAATTAATAAAGTAGATATTATTTCTTTTTTAGTTATAAAATTTTTCATGAAATGATTTCATGGGAAAAAAATTTAATTGAAAAATGAGAATGATTTTGGTTGTAGTGTGGGGTAAAACCCATGATAGTTTATAAGGAACTATAGACCTAGACTATAGGGTTTCATGATAAAATATTTCATTGCATATAGTAATTAATACTGTGTGAGAATATCCAAGATGAAGAAGTATTCATTTACATTAATTATATAAATGAAACTTTAAATCTTATAATAAACCTAATATACCATTAATGGAGGGTTTGGTATCTTTGGGGAACACCAAAATAAAAAATGTATTTTCTGATTATAGTAAATATGTCACCATAATCAAGGAATATTAGTCCCCATTCTAGATATATTCATATGTAATTATAATTTTCATAGCATAGGGAATAAAAAATAATAATGTTATGTGGGGAAGAAACACCTAGTAATGTAAAAAATCATCAACATTACATAAAGGGTACATGTTTTAAATATGATAAAATACGATTATGGTAGAAATATTTCACAAAAATGATGAAGAAACAATAACAACTTTCTATAAGTAATGATATATCAAATGCCAAACTATGTACCCTAAAAAATATAGTGTCATATGAATGGAAAACTAGAAATGGCTATTGCAAACATAAACTTTTGAAATAAAAAATTTGGAAATAATATACACAACATATCATAATCATATGTATTGAATCACCTTCATGACCACATAATATATTGTGGTTAAGATAACCGAATTTTAACCATAAATGGTACATAATGATATGAAAATATTTCCCAATGGATTTTATCTATATAATCGACCACCATTACTTTCATAACAAGTAAATAAATATGTATATAACCTGATGAAAATATAGCATACATTAATAACAATCTTACTAAAACCTATAAGGATTAATTACATTTTAAAATCGTATCTCAAATAATAAAAAGTGTTTATACCATAAGGATTCTTACGATAATATTGGTTTAAATTATTATGGACAATCGTATTTGAAAAAATAAATATGGTTATCTAAAATGGATTTCCATTGTAGAAAAATTCATGATAATTATTATAATTCAAAATAAAAAAATGTTCTACTTAGGTTATGCTTAATATAAAGAGTAAATGATATTATAAGAAATAAAGAGGTAATTATTTTCCACTACAAAAGAATTCAACCAAGAGTATTATCGATAAAATAATTTTTTCTATATTTTATATTAATGTTTAGAAAGATTTTATAGTTTCATTATATGAAATGACATTAGAAATTGGGATGTTATCTTAAATCAGGTTTACAAAAAAATATTGACTTTATAAGGGAACCAAAATAATCTATAACTGTCGAATGAAAAGTTATATTTCAAAATGTAAATAAATAAGGGTCATTTTCATAAAAATATATATATGTAATTGATAATAATATTTATTAAATGGAAGAAAAAAGGGAATGTGTAACACAAAATTAAGAAGGGAAGTTCCAAATATCAATTTTATGTTTAAAATGCCATTATAGAAATACCAAATTGATAAAAGGATCATCAAACATTAATTTGAAATATGGTATGGAGAAATATGATGATTAAAGAGAAAATACATATTTCGATTAAAAAATATGAAAATAGAATAATGACGTGATGGGAAAATATTATCATGGAGAAGAATAATACATTATAAATATCATTTATTAATCATAAAAAATTTAAAAAATTTAAAAGGATACAAACCAATGATGGATTATTAATTTTATAGAATTAATTCGACTATTGAAAACAAAGGATTTACCATGAATATTAAAGAATTAATATAAATAAGAATAATATAAAATAATAGTTAAAAAAGACATCACATCACAGAATTAGATCGAAAATAGAGTAAAAAACAACTTATGGCTTTATTATCATATTATTCCAAAAACCGTAAATAGAGAACATATGTTTTTTATATAATATTAAATAAAAAATCTAAAAATCACCCAAAACATAATATTTATGTTAAAAAAATTGGACAATTAGTGAATACATATCATATCGCATTGAATAGAAATTGAGATATATAAACCCTTATTTTATTTCATTATTCACTATTTTAATGAAACTAACATCCTAAAAAATAATACATGGTTGTTTATAAAAAATAATTTTGAACATTTTTATCCATATTTCAATAGTAAGGTCCATATTTTGTCATATATTTTTTGTTTTTTGTTTTTACACTTTAGTCTGTCACTTGAGGTTCGTTAGTCACATTTCTATGTATCTATAAAGGAATGTTGACCATATCAACATTTTTCTAAAAAATAATCATAATATATTAAATTTTTAGGTTTGTTAGCTTTATTATTCCATTATACCAAAATCTATTCCATTCTTTAGTATTTCAAAAAAAAATTCATATTATTAATGTTTTATTAATTTTTATATTATTTTAGACGTCCATTTTAATAGGTTTGTTTTTGGTAATGTCACTATTTGAATATATAATATTTTATGTATATAATATTTATATTGGCATAAATATTATTGTTTTACATAAAATTCCTATCTAAATTTATCCAAGATAGGTGGTAAGAGAAAATGTAGCATGTTGTTCCATGGAGGTAGTAGTACGCACATATAAAAACCTTAGAATTTAATTTTCCTTATAATTTTATATGTTATTATTGTAATATAAATATCCCTTAGTAATAATGATCATTTTATAGACATTACTTTTTTTTGTATTTTTTTCAGCCATATATATCTGTTGTCAAAAATGGAACATGTTTTTCATGGTGGCTATACATCTCCAATATGCATAACGGTGTCAACATCATTCAAATAGTTTTAATTGAATGTAGAGAAGAGATATTCCCTTTTTTAATAACATTTAATAATATATACCAAATTTTTTTTATAATAAAATGGTATAATGACATAGTTTTTGGGGGTTGAAGAAGATAAAAATTAAGAGAGATCGTTTGAGAACATTACCTCTCCCTTTAGATGATATCCCATGGGTAACACATTGAGGCTTATTAGATTATTCATTTTTAAATAAATAAAAATATAAGACCCCATTATATTTTTAAATAAATACTTAGATAGTTTTTCATTAGCTAATGCTTTTTATTAAGGGAATAAATTGGGGGAAGGTGAGCTCTATTTACAATTGAAGTAAATGTAATTACTACTTCTATAATTTATTAGTCTAAAATATAACATTATTCACATGGAATGTGAATTCATAGATGATATAATGGAGTGGTGGAAGGATTAAGGCCCTAAATACCCCATCTGTTCTTTTTTTATTCTATATTAAACATTTTTGGCCATTTATGTTTTTATTTTTTACTTTTACGATTTTATTTTTCCTCGTAGTAAGTAATTTTTAACATAGGAAAAAATTCATTATGAATAAAAACAAAATGATAATTTATATGAATTTATAACTAATGATTCAAAATATGAAATCCATTTTTAAAATAAAATTATGTTTTTATACTATGTAATATAATCATTATCCAATTTTATACATACAAATCTTTTCAAAAAAATGTTTTTATGAATAAAAAATATGATTATTGTTAAATATTCAACATTATAGTTTTACATGAAAATTATTGATATTTTATTAAACATCTATGTGTCATTATGAATTTAAATAAAGTAAAAATAAATTTCTATATTGTGGAAATGTTTAAAAAATTAACAGACCTCAGTTTATTTAGTGAAATATATATTTAGTGTCTCATAAGATAAACATGGGTCTTGTAAATAAAATTAATTATTTGAAAATGAATTATTTAAATATATAAAAATCTTAATTATCAAGAAGAAATATTTTCAACTATTTTAATTAATTTCTATATTATGTGAATATCAAAAATGGTATCGTGATAATAAAATCATTATTTCGTTTCAATTAACCTAGAAATATGAAGTTTTTATCAATTGAAAACATTTATCTATGTATAATTATATTACTAATCAAATTTGAATGAATTTAATTTAGTAAGAATAAATTTCAAAGATTAATTTTTTAATTAAATCATAAAATATAATTAAATTTATTTTCATAGTAAAATATCATTTCATAGAATATATATTGTTCTTATTTATATTTTAGTTAAATTATTAATTATATATGTGGGGAATAATCAATATCAATAATATATATAATATATTTTTTATAATTTAGTTCTATAAATAACCAATTTTAAGAATAATAATTTATTAAGAATAGAGTGAATATGTTAATTTTAAAAATTTAATTTTATGTAAATATTTATTTAATTTAAAATTAAAAATATTATAAATGTTTAATTAAGTTGATATATGAAAAATTCAATTTATTTGTAAATGATTTTATAATAATTATTTTTTAATTAGATTTCCAATAATGAAATAATTAGAAGAAGAAAACATAAGGTATGGTCAGGTGGCAGTCTCCGGTGGTGATTCTACAAGCACAAATAATGTGAAAATTTCAATGATTATGAACTTCTATGATATATAATTTTTCTCATAATATAATAATTGGAGTTTTTTCGAACATGGTCTTGTTAAATCTGTAGTGAGAACCCATTTTTCTATACTCATTTAAATGAGGTTGATAATAGAGTCTTTTAATACAGAAATGATATTTCATTCATTTTTGATCAAACATTTTATAATATGTTTATATAATTTATACATTATTATTTAAAAGTTATATTATATTGATTATATATGATAATTTTATTTTAATGTATCAAGGTTCCATATTAGTTTAGTTTTTATTGTGAAACATGATATTTAATGATTTTAGTTTTAATTGAATAATATATAGAAAGATAAAATGGGGTTACATAATCACCCCCTAAATAATTATCATCAAAATTTTAATTACTACTCACAAATTACTTATTTACTGATATCATTAAGATAAACATTAATCTAGATTAGATTTATAGTGAGGTATCCACCTATGTTACCTAGGTAAGTATAATAAAAATGAATATTAATTTATAATAGACATATCACGATATTTAGTTTCTTTTAAACTATTTTAGCTAAATAAGGCTCATGATTAAGGATAAAGACTACATAATAAAATAATTTTTCCATAACTGTTCTTAGTCATTCAGAAAATTATTTATTATCATATGTTTTTTTAGATATGAAATATTATTTTCTTATTCCACCAATATGGATTCAGTGAGATGATAATAATTTCATTTCCAATATTAAATAAATATCAAATAATAGAACAGTAATAAAATTTTCATAAATAATTTTCCCATAAACAGAAATTATGTAAACAAAAAATGTACCACTAAATGTTTTTATCCAAAATTAAATAACTATTAATCTAGGTTATTATTTTTTGTTCATATAAAACATATTATGTATATCGGGGTGTGTTTATAAAGATATAAATACAACAATCACATTTCTTGGGCATATTAATAGTGTTCCTCCCAATAAATTATTTTCGGGACCCACTTAATTAGACATGGATTATTATTGTATTCCTTGTTAACATGGTCTGGGAATTTTATACTTCTAATAAATATTTTTAGACATTTAATTTAGGCTTTTATTTTGGTAATACACATGTTTCACAAATTTATGAATGTGAACGATTAGTGGTGACTCAATATGGATACAAATAAAATTCCTAGAAGGGTTATATTTTTTAGAGGCTTGATAACTGTTAGTATTGGAAAAGAAAAATAAATGAAAATGGTTTTCGAAAAACAATGGAAATTAATCAAGGAAAACTAAATAATATCCTCATAATCCTAAATAAATACCCTCTTGTGTCTATCTATATGTGGGTGATATATTGTTTTAAATTTCAATTGGGTACCCATAACCTCATATAGACTCTTTTAAAACCTATATGGGAATATCATTTGGCATTCAGAAATAACCACATATGAAACCCCATGATATCTCATAATATATCAAACATAAAACATCCCATATTCGCACCATTTCCACCTCCTTGATATAGATGAAATTGTAACACCCAAGAATTTTATGATAAATATTTTTTGTTTTTATAAATCATAAAATGAATCTTTTTTACACACAATAGTATCTTGGCTTACTTTACACGCAATCACGACCTTCCTCGATAGCTTGCGTCGTACGCAATACCGAGTTTCACTAAACAATGATATGTTATTAAACTATTATTAAAACTAGACGTTATTAATAGTAATAACTACTTTTTGAAATTTTATAAATTTTATTTTTGAAAATGGACTTCATTTTTGTATTTGGAATATCGAAATTAGCCTAGGGTGAAATTTTGGTATTTTTCTAAAAACTTTCAATTTTTGATGAATAGTGAAACCATTAAGTGGTAGTTAAAAAAACTGAATTATTCATAAAACTTAATTTTACTGCTTCTGTGACTGGAATTTCAGTAATCTGAGAGACACAGTTGATGTCATTAAGTAAAATGTTGTTCAATGAGATGAAAATAATTTTTGGTGAATAGTCACTTTTTACTTTTATTTACCACGATTAAAAGTAAATAGGGTAATTATGGATAAAACTGATATTATTATTACCCTAAAACATGTCCTAATTCTATTTGATAAGTGTTATTAGACCAAAAACAACCTTAGAAATAACGTATGACTATTTAGGCCCACTTGGAATAGATTAGGACATTTATTATTAATTTATTTAAAGAAGGGTTAAAATAGTTAAAATCAAAGTTTAATAAGTAAATAATTTTTTATATAAGGATATACATAAGATAAATTAGACTATAAATATTCATTGGAAATATAAAATTATTTCCTACATAATTGTATTTTATTTGTAATTTTTAGACATTAAATAATTTAATTTATTTATGACACAATGATGATGCAGTAATTATCTTATTAATGAAATATTGACAAAATTGATGTTATAAATACCAAAATAAATTTAATTTGAGACTTTTAATGAATTAAACTAATTATCTAGGATACTATGACATGTAAGTATTTATTTAATTACCTTTTTTCGAACTAATAATTCTGTTATGATATTCACAAAAATCAATTACTAAATAGTGTCAAAATTGACATAGAATAGTTTTTAAAACAAATATTATATTATTAATTGTTATTTTATTCATAAAAATCTATGGTTCGGCCAAATGACTTAGCTAAAATTATATATATTAATAATAAATAACTTGGGGTTAGTTTGACTTGTTATAGTAAGTTCATTAACCTTATAGTATAAGAACACAGGAAGACACAGGAAAAGTAAAATTATTTAACATAATGTTAAATATAAATGATAAGGTTAAAATAGGAACCTAAACATGTCTAAATTCTATTCTATGAGAGGCTTTCGACCCATCCCCACCTTATCTTTTAAATAAATCAATTTGGAGCTATTTAAAACCGAACTTTACTTTATAATAAAATAATATTTTTTGTTTTTCCAAAGGAGCCCCTCTCCTCCCTTATAAAAGGGCACCTCCTCCCCCTCTTCCTCACACCACATTGAGCCTTCAATCTCGGCTATACCATTCCCATTTCTCCTCTCCACTTCTCTAGAGACATCCTAGAGGTATTGGTCTTCTTCAAAGACCAATTTTAGTGCCCTAAAAGGAGGTCTCAAAGAAGCACTTCAAAGAAGAGGTAATGCCCGTTACCGATTGTTTCATCTTTATTTATTCTTCCACTTCTTCTTATTTAGATGTTTCATTATTAAGTAATAACATAAGTATCACTCATATACCTATATTTTATTATAAGTATGAAACAACCCTATTTCACCATCTATCCATCCTAAGGAAAAAAGAAATCACCGCGCGTGCGTACGTACGGAATACCATCTCCACGCCGTGGTGTAATCTATTTTCCCCCACCACCTTACTTGGATGGGTATAAGGGTGTAAATAATAACTATTTATGATTATTGTAAAGTTATATTGATTCTGAAATAGTATACATACACTCCAATACAATTCCACGATCATGGGAATGATATCTTCGCTCGTGCGTACGTACGGAATACCGTATCCACGACGTGATACGACTCGTTCTACATGATATTCATTTCATAATGATTATATAAATGAATTTAATGAATTAATATGATATATATTACACTAATACCATTTTGGGAATGATGTATCTATAACCTAAAGAGAAGGATAAGAATTTTTTCGACCAATCACGCATAAGAACAAAAATTAACAAACACCCGAAAAACAAGTTGTAATGAAATATTACTAATAAGAAGCTAAGAATATGACCATATATGATATCATAACAATAATTATGATTCTGGAATAAGTAAATAACATTATTTTAATCATTATAAATGAGGTTCGGACACTTACGAAGAAAATCGTACCTAAGGTAAGGGAAATATCACAATCTCATTTTTATCCGAGATTGTTTATACTACAGAAATTACTGGGTTGTATTTTATCATCCACATCCATGTTTCCTAAATATGTAATATTATTTCCATCCACCTAAAATTGTTTAAATACAATTTTACCCTTTGGTAAGTTTTTAGTAAAAGATATGAAAGGAATCTTTTCTTGTTTTTCGTACGAGGTACTTTTTGACTTTTCCGACAAAAGTACGAGAAGAATGTATTTTTAACTTATACGGCATGATAGGATTTTTATGATTTTATAAAGCCATATTTTCATGAAGCTTCCTCAAAAATATTTCATGACTATTTTCATGAAAATCGTTTTTCTTTTAAAAATTCATGACATTATGTTAAAAGGAAATGATTTTAAAGAAGAAAGGATATTTTCCTCAAGAATTAATTTCAAGTGTTTTATCAAAACCATTTTCCTTATAAAATTAAATTATTTCATATGTGTATGTTTAATATATAATGTATCTTTTATTTACATGGTTTCAATTTTCTTATTTTGAAATTATATCCATTTCTTTTATATGGATTATGTTATGATGGGATTATGTTTATGAAACCCATTTTATTAATTGGGTTATTATGAATGATGTATGTTTATTTTGTGGAACAAGTAAGAATGATTTCATTATGAGATTGGTGGTACCTATATCTCCCTCCAATTCATTGGGTAAAGATTTTATATCTCCTGAGATAGACATGGCTGGAACGACATGTTAAACTGGTTTAGTGAAACAGGACTGAAACGAGGAGTGAACTCTGTTCAGAAATGGACTTTGTCCACTAAGATAGTCTTGCCTATGAGTCTTGACTAATAAGAAATGATTCTATATGTTTATTTGTGTATGCCACAAAGTTTCATGTTATATGTTATGTTTATTGGGATTACATTTCACTACTATGATTTATACCATGTTTTGAAATATGATTTCTTTTGCAGGTTAAGATTTCCAAAAGTCATGTTCTTATGTATATGATGTGATTGATATTTCTTTTGTTTACCCTTTCTGAGCATTTGAGCTCACCCTTTTGTATTTTTTCTTTCCTCATGTAAGGAAGAAGGTTATTAAGTAAGATATTCCAAAAGGGACTATAGATATGATGAAATAAATGGGAGACAATGTAGACGCTTTATGAACCAGTTGTTCCTGTTTCCCAGTTTCTAAAGACATTATACCTATACGGTCCTTTCCTAGTTTTGTTATATTTTGTAATAAGTTTGCTTCAATTATGAAGTAATAACAATGTATGTAATGTATGTGTTGTTATAGTTGGAATCAGAGGAATTGTATAGTCATCCTTTGGAAACTAGGAAGTGAAAGCCTTAGTAAGAATCCTAAGGATAAGTCTATGCATAGAACACAATCTTAGTGTTTTAGAAATGGCCATGAATAACCTAGGATAAGACCTTAAGTGTGAAATTTTATTCTTGATTATGTGGTTTTCCTATTATAATTAGTGTTGCTCACACTATTCTTCTTGGTTTTAGTCAATGGCTGGAACACTAAGGAACCGTGTTAATGCGGAATGCGACAGGCAATGAAATGATTGTCCCCCTGAGCAACCAAACGTTATGGGAGATGGAATACAAAATCTTGTAGCTATTCTCACAAAACATTCTCAAGCTATGAATCATGAAGGACTTCCAAACGAGAAAAGGAAGGAGAAACGTTCTGTTGAATCCTTCATGAGACTGCGTCCACCTTCATTCAGTAGGTCTACTGATCCATTAGTTGCTGAAAAATGGATTAGTACTACTGAAAAGATATTTTCAATTCTTCAATTTTTTGAACATGATAAATTCATCTTAGCATTGTATAGTTTGGAAGTTGATTCTGATCAATGGTGGAATCTTAATAAGATTACGAGGAAAAGAGATGAAATTGATTCCATGGAATGTGACGAGTTCAAGAACTTATTTTTTCAATAAGTACTTCCCTTGTATTCTCCGAACAAAGATGGAGAAGGAGTTTCTTGAACTAAATAAAAAGGATGATGAATCTGTTGGTACCTATGAATCAAATTTTACAAGACTTGCATGGTACGCTTCTAGTATTATTATCCAACCTGAGAAAAAGATCGATCGATTATTTAGTGTCTTAAAACCAAGTCTTCAAAGGGCGTTACCCATAAGGGACTTCAATAGCTACGAGGAAATCGTTTGATGTGATCTCAAAGTAGAGATGGAGATTGGAGTAACCCATCAGTCATATGGGTTTGATAAGAAGAAGAAAATGGAATTCAAAGGAAAATCTAAAGAGAAAACTGAAAAGAAGATGAGCTTTCCCTTATGCTCAACGTGTGGAAGGAAACATGGAGGGAGTTGTCTTAAAGGGACAAGTAAATGTTTCAAATGTGGAAAGGAAGGTCATAGGGCATTTGAATTCCTCAATGATGGGAATAAGATGTCTAATGATGCAAAAAAAGGATGGGATACACACAATCAGCCTACAACACTTCAATGTATCAAGTTAAAGGAGATGGGGCATTATGCCAATCAATTCCCAAATCCAAGGGTTGATGATGATGGTCGACGTCAACAAACTCTTAAGGCTAAAGACAAAGGAAAGTCACATGCGATTTCTATCAGCGATGTGGAGTACGATAACGATGTGGTGAAAGGTACACTTACCATCCACTCTAAAGTAGAAAATGTTTTATTTGATTCTGGATCCACCCACTCTTTTATTTCTGAATAATTTTCTAAGGATATCACCGTATTACCTCAACAATTAGATGTTGAGTTTTCTTTGACAACCCCTAATGGAACAACAGTCACATCAAATGTTTATAATTCTTCTCCGATCGAAGTTTGTGGGAAAGTGCTTCCTGCAAATATTGTGATCCTTCCTATAGTGGAATTTGATGTGATTCATGGCATGGATTGGCTTTCTTTATATGGAGCTCATATCAATTTCCAAATAAGGTAAGTAACATTTTATATTCCAGATCAATATATGATCCTCTATCAATGAAAGGATGAACATAACCTTCCAGTGGAAATTTCTTCCATCTTATGGGTCTTGATTCCACTAAATGGAGGTTATTTATCTCAAATGGTTGGTGAGAAACTCACCATTAAGAACATGCCCATTGTACGGGAGTTTGATGATCTCTTTTCAGAGGAAATTACCGGGTCTTCCACCAAATCGTGAAGTTGATTTTTCAATAGAACTCGTACTGGGTGCTTTGCCTATTTCAAAGACACCTTATAGAATGGCCCCAATTGAGTTGCAGGAATTGAAGAAGCAACTCCAAGAAAATCTTGATAAGGGTTTCATATTCCCAAGTGCGTCACCTTGGGGAACACCTGTTCTATTTGTTAAGAAGAAAGATGGATCAATGAGACTCTGCATTAATTATCGAGAACTTAACAAGATCACTATCAAGAAAAAATATCCTCTCCCAAGCATTGATGACTTATTTGACCAACTACGTGGAACTCAATACTTTTCCAAGATTGATCTTCGTTCAGGATATTGTCAATTAAGGGTCAAAAGGGAGGATATATCAAAGGCGGTGGTCCGTACAAGGTATCGACACTATGGATTTATAGTGATGCCATTTGGTCTTACTAATGCCCATGCTATCTTCATGGATCTGATGAATATAGTCTTTAGAGACTATCTTGATCAGTTTTTGGTAGTCCTTATAGATGATATTCTTGTCTATTCAAAGAGCAAGGAAGAACATGAAGATCACTTGAGAATTATATTGAAGACCCTGAGAAAGGAGAAGCTTTATGCCAAATTTACCAAGTGTGAATTTTGGCTTCAAAAAGTTTCATTTTTGGGTCACATAATCTCAAAAGAGGGGATATCTGTGGATCCAGCAAAAACAGAGGTTATCGAAAGATGGTCAAGACCAACAACAGTAACTGAGATCCGAAGTTTTCTAGGTTTGGCTGGATATTATCGACGTTTTGTGAAAGATTTTTCACGATTATCTAATACACTCACCAAGTGGACTCGGAAAGGAGTTAAGTTTGTCTGGACGGAGGAATGTGAAGAGAATTTCAAGGAGTTTAAAAGAAGGTTATCCAGGGCACTTGTGCTCACACTGCCTTGTAGTGGAGAAAGGTATGTGACTTACAGTGATGCATCTAAGAAGGGATTGGGGTGTGTTCTTTTGCAAAATGATATGGTGATAGCTTATGCCTTGCGACAATTGAAAATACATGAGAAAAATTACCCAACTCATGATTTGGAGTTAGCTGCGGTAATCATTTCATTAAAGATTTGGAGGAATTATCTCTATGGAGAAAGGTTTGACATTTATACTGATCAGAAAAGTTTAAAGTATATTTCCACACAAAAGGAGCTGAATATTCGCCAAAGAAGATGGTTGGAGCTGATTAAGGATTACGACTGCTCAATCGATTACCACCCTGAGAAAGCAAACAAGGTGGCAGATGAATTAAGCTGACAAGACCATGCCAGTTTATCCATGATGAGGATCACAAAAGATCCAATATTTATGGATTTACAAAGGATGGATCTTGGAATTATGATGAAAGGGGAAAAATCGTATCTTTCTCAAATGAATGTTCAACCATCTATACATGTGAAGAATAAAGAGGCACAGAAAGAAGATGTCGAGTTACAAAAGAAGATGAGAAATGTTCCTAAATTCAACCTTGATTGTGATGGGATAATAATGTTCAGGAATCGGGTTTGTATTCCTCCCATCCCCGAATTAAAGAAGGAGCTACTGTATGAGGCTCATAGTTCTTCATTCTCTATTCATCCTGGAAGCACGAAGATGTATAGGGACTGAAAGAGTAATTCTGGTGGGATGGCATGAAAAGAGATGTTGCTGAATATGTCTCTCGATGCTTGTTTTGTCGACAAGTTGAAGCTGAGAGACAGAAGTCTAAGGGGATGTTACAACCATTACCCATACCCGAATGGAAATGGGAAAACATCACTATGGACTTTGTCACAGGACTTCCTAAAACATCCAAAGGCAATAATTCTATCTAGGTCATAGTTGATCGTCTTACAAAGTCTGCACACTTATTCGCCATTAGAGAGGATTTCTTTATGGATCAGATTTCCAGGATATATGTGAAGGAAGTTGTAAGATTTCATGGAGTACCACTTTCTATTATATCTGATTGGGATCCGAGGTTTACCTAAAAGTTCTGGAGAAGTCATCAGCATACTCTGGATACAGAGTTGAGTTACAGCACTTCTTATCATCCTCAGAGAGACGGTCCGTCTGAGAGAACAATTCAAACTCTAGATGATATGTTGAGAACTTGCTCTATAGATTTCAAAGGTGGTTGGGATCAACACCTACCTTTGGTGGAATTTTCATATAATAATAGCATTCACTCCAGTATTCAGATGGATCCTTATGAATCTCTCTATGGGGGCGGCTCGGCCCGGCTGGCGTGGCCTGGCCCAGTGCGGGCGGCCCAGCTCGTCCCTGTGCGGCCAGTCCGACCTGGGCGGCTCGATGCTGGCCGAGCGGGGTGGCTCAGTGGTGGTGGATCGGACGCAGAAAGAGGGGGTGCGCAGCCCCACTTGATTGAAGAAACGTCCCCCCACGTGGGGGGCCCGCCTCTTGGCCAGCCGAGGGTTACGACCCCTGAATTTTTGAAAACAGTTGGCCAAGTTGGTCGGCCGGTGTGCTGCCACGGGACCCCCTGCGGGTCCCACCTTCTTTGTTCCGGCGTCCGGCGATTCCGTCTGCCCCTCCCTACACCTCCGCGGCATTGTCCGACCGGTGCGGCACGACGACGCCGCGCCCCTCCACCGCAGCTCCGCTCCAGCTGCGGCCTCTTCGGACTCAACGGCGCGGCGCGACGGCGCCCCGCCCCTTTGCAACGGTGAAATTCCTCATTCCCACGCGGTTCCGTTGCACCGCGCCGCCTTCGTCCCAAACAGAAACGATGAACATCATAAAAAAGGAGGATTAGTATCGGCCATATTCGTGCGGTTCGATGTCCTCTAGTTAATTTGATAACAGGTGGCCAAAATAAAACAACATAGTCAAGTGAGAACAAATTTAATCAATTAAATATGAACATAAAACCCCTACCTCAAGAAGTTGTCATACAAGGATAATCGTGGAAAAACGGCGTCGGGAGGGTGGTTTGTTGACGGAATTGGTGAGTATCCAAGAAGAGGATGTCGTCCCACACCGGCTGCAGGGAAGGGAGAGATCAGCACGTCATCTCTTCTTGGTGCTCTGGTGTTCTCCACGTTCTTTAACGAGGAAGAAGATGCTTCAAGACCGCAAGAGTTCTCCACTCTATTCCACACAACAAATCCACCCACAATAAAATAAGTCCTTGACTTATTTTATTCACAGTCAAATTCCAATATTAACTTGAAAACTCAAATTGAATTTACCAAATTAATTAACGTGTGTTGTCCTATTAATGAGCCGTTTTATTAGCATGTATTTTAATGTGGAAGAGTTAAAAACTAATTGCTAGAGGGGAAATTAATGGGGTGTTGGGGAAATTGATGGAGGTGGGGGCTCGTGTGGGCCCCTCCCAAACTTCCTCACATCTTACATTCCCACACAATTAATCCATCACTAATGAAATAAAAATAAAATTGTAAAACAATTATATTTTTAGTCCACAAATTTTTAACATCTCCTCCTGAGAAAACGCAACTCTAGGAAAGGTCTTCCTAAGAAATTATCAGCGCTGCGGTTTCATCGGTGCCCTCATATTTCGATTCCGAGCACCGGTTCAAAAGATAGGAAAATCAGCTCGTTCTTTCACTGAACGTACCCGAGCTAAACTTCAGAAAATGATTCCGGGCACACCGGGGCTCGAAATCAGGTGTTGTCAGAAACAGCGTACTCGTAAAATCACAATGAAATTATGAAAACAAATTTAATTTAAATTTATGGGTCTTTAAATTAATCCCACCTCAGGGATTTACATCCACGTAAATATACATCACAAACGAGGGGAACAAATGAGGGTACAGAGCACGCATCGGAGCCTCCCCCTCCCATGTGCTCTCCATGAGGTTCTCGTGCTGCCACATGATGCGCAATAGACGAATAGACTGCTGACATAGGATCTGATCCTCTCAATCCTCGATCCCCACCGGGACCTCAACAAAAGTCAACCCATCATCAATGTCCATCTCCCCATGGACGATGATATGTGTCAGGTCATGCACGTATCTCATCAGCTGAGATACTTGGACGATGTCGTGCACCCGGTGCAATTGAGGTACTAGAGCCAAGAGATATGCCACCTCGCCTATTCTGGTGAGAACCTAGAATGGTCCGATGAAAGGCGGAGATAACGTTCCACCCCGGTCAAATCTCCATTATCCACGTCGAGGTGAGACCTGCAAGAAGACATGGTTGCCATCCTCGAACTCTAGTGGTCTTCACCTCTTGTCAGCATAAGAATTCTGTCGGCTCTGAACTGTCCTCATCTGCTCCTAGATGACCCGGACCTTCTCTGTCGTGGCATGGACCATCTCCGGTCCCATAAGTGCTGACTCCCCAGGGTCTGTCCAGCACAATGGTGATCTGCAAGGTCGGTCGTACAATGCCTCGTATGGTGCCATCCCAATGGTGTAGTGGAAACTTTTTTTGTATGCAATCTCCACCAAGGGTAGGTGATCCTCCCAACTGCGACCAAAGTCAATGACACATGCGCGGAGCATTTCCTCGAGAGTGTGAATGGTTCTCTCTTTCTGACCATCTGTCTGAGGGTGAAAGGCGGTGCTCAAATGTAGTTGTGTCCCGAATGTCTCCTGCAACCCCTTCCAAATCTGGGAAGTAAAGCGATCATCCCAATCAGAGACGATAGATGATGTCACACCATGAATCCGTACAATCTCCTAAACGTAGAGGTGTCTTGAGCTCTCCACCGAGCCCTGCTCTCTGATGGGTAGAATGTGGGCCAACGTGGTGATTCGATCTACAATCACCACAATGGAGTCGTGACCTCTGGAAGTATGTGGATGTCCAGTCACAAAATCCATAGATATCTCGTCCCACTTCTACTCCATGACCTCCAAGGGCGGTACCAATCCTACTGGTACCTCGTGCTTCACCTTCACTTGCTGTAAGGTGAGGCATCAAGAAATGAAATCTACTACAACCTACTTCATTCCCGGCCACCAGTGTTGTCGTCTGAGATCCTGGTACATCTTCACTATCCCTGGATGTACTGCTAAAGGGGAAGTGTGAAACTCTCTCAGAACCTCCTCCTGTAATGCAGCCGGTACCATGGTATGTCCTCTGAAAAGGATTTCGTGCTCTCCTCCTATAGAGAAACTATCAGGTTCATGTCCTGTGGAAATCTATGCACACCGCATCTCACAGTCAACGTCCCCACGTTGTGCCTCTCTGACCCGATGTAGTAGTGTAGGGGTGACTGTGAGTGACTTCAGAAAGACAGCTCCATCTCTATCCATGAAGGATATCTGAAAAGCGGCTAGCTGCTATGTCTCCTCCCCAAGTAGTTGAATGCATGTCATCCTGCTGAGAGCATCAGCTACTACGTTCCCCTTTTCATGAGTATAGACTATCTCAAATTCATAGTCCTGGAAGAACTCGATCCATCGCCATTGTCTCAGGTTCAGGTCTTTCTGTGAGAGGATGCACATGAGACTCTGGTGGTCAGAATAGACTGTAAAGTGACCACCCATTATATAGTGCTTCCACATCTTCAGAGCGAAGACCACTACTACTAACTCCAGGTCATGAGTAGTGTAGTTCTGCTCGTGTTGACTCAACCGTCGTGATATATAGGTGATCAATAACCGCTCCGGCATCAGGAAACACCCATTTCCAGTACCTGATGCTTCGCAGTAGACTATGTTTCCTACTCCCTCCTCCAGTAGCCTCAAGATAGGTGTGTGGGTGAATCTCTATCTCATCTCTTGGAAGTTCTGCTGAAATCTATCTGACCACACGAAGTGTTTCCCCTTCTTCTTCAAAGATGAAAGTGGTTTCGCAACTTTGGAGAAGTCTGGAACGAATCTCCGGTAGTACCCAGCTATACCCATGAAAGTCCGCACCTCTGTCACGCTCCTAGGTGGCTCCTAAGCTAGCACTACCTCGATCTTCACAGGATCCACTACAACTCCCGCCTTAGAGAAGACATGTCCCAAGAAGTGGACCTCACATATCCAAAACTGACACTTCTAGAGATTACCATAAAGCTGGTGCTCTAGGATTGTGTCCAAAAAAAACTGCAAGTGGTAGGCGTGCTCCTCCTCACAGGTCGAGTATATCAATATGTCGTCGATGAAGACCACAAAAAATCAATCGATGTAAGGCTGAAAGATCATGTTCATGAGACTCATTAACACCGATAGTGCATTGGATATGCCGAAAGGCATAACCAAGAACTCATTGTGGCCATACCAACAACTGAAGGTCGTCTCTTGCACATCCTCGTCTCGAACTATAAGCTGATGATAGCTAGACCTGATTTCTATCTTCAAGAAGCATCGTGCTCCCTTGAGCTGATCTAAGAGATCTTCAATCCTCGTTAGAGGATACTTGTTCCTCACGGTCACCTGGTTCAGGCGACGATAGTCAACACACAGTCGAAAGATCTCGTCTGCCTTCTTGGCGAACAAAATCGGGGAAGCCCAGGGTAAAACACTGGGTCGGATGAATCCCTTGGCCTGCATGTCCTCCAGTTGTACCCATATATCACGAAGCTCAGTGGGGGAATCCGATATGCTGGAGTGGATATTGGGGTTGTCCTGGGGTACATGTCAATATAAAAGTCTACCTCTCTCCGAGGAGGTAGTTCTGGGATGTCATCAAGAAAAACGTCTGCATACTGATCCACCGCTACAGGAAAACTCGGACTCCGCACATCAACTTCTCCTAGGATGAGGCTAGCCAACTGATGAGTGATTTGATGTACCCTCATCTACGTGAGTCCATCTTGTGCTGTAAAGGCTCCCTTCTTACCAGGTGAAGGTGAGCCTACTCCAATCGGTGCGAACACTCCGCACCTTGCGCCTAATACAGTCGATCTGAGCATGGTCTATAGATAACCAATACATACCCAAGATTATGTCGTAAGGCCTCGACGCCACTACAAGAATAACCCAGCGTAAGCTCTCGCTTCTTAGAGTAAACTCACACTACTGGCACTGGTGCGTAATCATCAAGTCTCCTCCCGTAGGAGTCTCTAGCCGTAAGGATCGAGCCAACGACTCTGTCAGAATCTCTGAGCTCCGAACAAGGGCAACGACAATGAAAGAATGACTCACTCTTGTGTCTATAAGAACTGCCGCAAGGGTGGAGTAGATATAGAAAGTACCTCAAATCATCTATGGCGTGCTGTGGTCATTGGCCTCCTCTTCCTAAATCTGAGCTTACCTCTTCCCAACGGCTCCCTGTGGTCGGGGTGGACCTCCTGGTGGTGGTGGTGGTAAAGCCTCAAGACATCGCCCACCACCTGTTGCTCGGCCAGCTCCTCTGCCTCACCCGACTTCTCCATGCGGACCACCACAGTCGACCCTATGCCTCTGCCTTGGTGGTCCCTCAACCGTCCGATGTTCCTCTGCAAGGAGGGCCAGGTAGTCACGAGCCATGTGGCTCTGCCCGCCGCATGTGTAGCACTGTCTGTTCCTCGGAAGGCTGGCTCTGTGTCGTGTTCCCCGCACCTCTGAGCCAGTGTCCTGGGGTCGTCCTCCTGATAGCCTGGTCCGCCTAGACCCATGTGACATTTTTTGACTACCAGCTACAGAAGACTCAGCTACGTGCCGCCCTACGGTAGGTCTCGCTGCTAGTGTCGACTCAGTAAGGGAGCTCTCTATGAGAAGGGCTTGCTCCAGTACTCCTGCATGTGTCGGAATTCTGAGGGAGATCATCGATGCCCTGATCTCATGCCTCAGTCCCTGCTCGAAGGACCGAGCCCAGATTAATGGGTCCCGTACCATTTCCATCGAATAGCATGAGAGATCAGTAAATCTCATCGAGTACTGGGCTACCATCATGCTGCCCTACCGCAGCTGTAATAGCTCTTGAATTTGCACTGCACGAAGGGTGGTTTGGACGAACTCTGAGTGGAAGAGGCTCTCAAAGTCCATCCAAAGGAGAGATTCCTCGTCGTGCACCTAGAGTATCAGGATCCACCATCTTCCTGCTGCCACCTGCAGGAGACTCGCTGCAAGGATCACCATGAGGTCAACTGGTGTCCCTACTAACTTGAAAACTCGTACAACAGCCTCTAGCCAATCCTCGGCTGCCTGAGGGTCCATCTCCACGTGGATCCTGGGCGGTCTCTGACGCTGAAACTCATGTAGTGTATTAAGACGACATGCACTCTCAGTGGCTGGGGCTGGTGGCATCGATGGCTCGGCGGGTATAGGTACCACTGGTTCCTCTGCTGTAAAAGGTCCCTACACCGAGGCCTCGTCGCGCGGTGGGCTGTCGTATCACACAAAGCTCAGAACCCTAGCCGGCTGCCATCATGGGGCCATCCTGATAAGAAACATGTGTGCCATTGTCAAAATAGTATACATGGTGAGATGAAACAATGTAATAACAATGAAAACTATTGAAACACACATGTAATCAATGTTTTCATTCACTGAGTTGGAAATCAAAAGTCAGGGTCCTGGTGTACGGATACGTCAGTTGCCTCACCAACACTGGACTCCTTAGACTGATAACCACACTCAATATCCTTAACACTATGGCTTCACATAGAAGAAAGATCAGAGTCCTTAGTTCTACGGTAGAACTGAACTCCTTTGATACCAATTTGTCATGACCCGTCCTCAGAGCATGTGCAATGACTACCCCAAGCACGATTTCCAAAGGCCAGGTGCTGAAGACTAGCACCAAAGGCATACATCAAGATAAAAAGGGAAGGCATTGCCTTTATAAAGTAAACAAACACCACAGAGTAAGCAATCATAAGTAAAAACTAAGTAAACTGGGTACAATTGAAACTGAGGGAAAGTAAATGGGCCAGAATACAAACCCGACGGAAAGTAAAGTACAACTGAAAAGAAAGTACAGAAACTAAAATTAAAGAAAAAACGTCAAGCCGTCAACTGGAATTCTCACCTGAAGGGTGGGTACAGATAGCCTCCTCATCTCCTCTGGTCCAGACGTCCGCTCTGTGTACGTTCCACCCAGTGGTCCACCTCCAGGTACCAACTTGCTCTACGAGCCTCAACCACGATCAGCGTTGTCCTTCGCCTTAATCGAACACAACGTAGTGTAGGCATAACCCATATAAGGGTGAGTATACGCTTCTCAGGTGGGACCCCGAAACCCCCGAAAATCTCCCAGAATCCCCAAAGGATAATCCAAACAGGAAAGATAGAATCACGATGTAACAACCAACTCTACTTAGGTATATGCCCATACATATACCTAAGTCATTAATTCCAGTTTAGCTCCAACATCTGAGCCCAAGTTCGTTCTATTCCACACATGATAGCATAACTAATCCATACAGGATAACACAACCCAATACACTTAGGAAATAAAGTCAATCATATCGAAGATAATTATTGAAAGTCAAGACTCAGACCACACAGGTATACTTCATCGTAATTCAATAGAGATGATCAGATGTAGCCACTAAATCATTTAAGCTGTCAGACCCAAATAGGATACAAGATCAGCTAAGCTATCAGACGAACAAAGGATACAAGACCAACTACTCTGTCAGACCCATGTAGGATACAAGTACAGATTCAAATACTGACGGAACCACGTAGGATATAAGAAAAGTAGTCATGTACTACCAGACCCACCAAGGATATAGGAACAGTAGTCATCATCATCAAACCCATGGAGGATTCCAGTAAGGTGGTCGTCGCTGCCGAACCCACAGAGGATTTTAGTGCAGTCGTCATCGCTGTCGAACTCGTGAAGGATTTTAGTACAATCGTCATTATCATCGCAGTCACAGCCAGCTCTAGGGTTCCCAAACACATCATGCTTGATTCTGGGAGGGTCCGCTCCACGAGCCAAGGTGGGTCGGTACATCAATCGACACGTAGTCCGGAGTTCATGTATCCCAATGTTTTGTCTCATCAAAAAAAACGCAACATTACCGACGACGCGTCAATCGGACACCCGGTCTGATAATTATTGGTTGTTCCGTCCCAGGGGACCGGTAGGTTTTTTAAGTCAAAAACAACACTATCGAACTCCAACTGCATCCAAACCTCGAGGGGAGTAAGCCAAAAGGTCCTCCTCACTAAGAGGAAACCAACAAAGTTGACGACACATCAATCGGACGTACGGAGCTGAAGTTATAAGCGTTTCCACTCCGAGGGCCGGGTTGGTATCGTGTTCGAACCAACCCATCCATACCCAATGTTTTCCGAACCCTTGAGTGTAATATATAGAAACGACCGAATCGTTCCAAGGACTGCATAGAAACTGACAGTGTGTCGATCGGAGGTTCGTAGCCCATGTTATGGGCGTTTGACCGAACATGTCCGATTTTTGGGGGGGTTTGTGCCTGGACCGACCCGGCCCAGAACCCCCTGGGTCGGCCCGAACTAGTTCCATGTCCGGCCCATTAGGGAGCAGCCGGACATGGCTCAGCTTGGCGTGGCGCGGCCAGCCCGACCCGGTGCGGCCGGTCCGGCCTGGGCGGCTCGGCGCTGGCTGAGCGGGGCAGCTCGGTGCTGGCCAAGCGGACACCGAAAGGTGGGGGGGGGGGGGGGGGCGCTGCCCCCCTTGATTAAAGAAATGGCACCCCATGCGGGGAAACTGCCTCTTGGACATCTGGGGTTTACGACCCCCGGATTTCTGAAAATGGCCGGCCGAGTTGTTCGGCCGGTGTGCTACTGCGGGACCCCCCTCGGGTCCCGCCTTCCTTGCACCGGTGGTCGGCGGTTCCGGTCACCCCTCCCTCCACCACCGCAGCCTTGTCCGACCTGTGCGCCCTGATAGCGCCGCACCCCTCCTCTGCGGCCCCACTCCAGCCACGGCCTCTTCGGCCTCAATGGGGCGGCGCGACGGCGCCACGCTCCTTTTCCATGGTGAAATTCCTCGTTCCCGCGCGGTGCCGTTGCACCGCGCCGCCTTCCTCCCAAACCACAAAAATTAAAATAAAAAAAATGGGCGAGTAGGATCGGTCGTGTTCGTGCGGTCCGACCTCCTCCCATTAATTTGATAACAGGTGGCCAAAATAAAACAACATCATCAAGTGAGCACAAATTTAATCCATTAAATTTGAACATAAAACCCCCACCTCAAGAAGTTATCATACGAGGATCGTCACGGAAAAACAGCATCGTGAGGGTAGATTGTTGACGGCGTTGGCGAGCGTCCAAGAAGAGGATGTCATCCCATACCGGCTGCAGAGAAGGGAGAGATCGGCACGACATCTATTATTGGTGCTCTGACATTCTTTGCATTCTTCAATGAGGAAGAATATTTTCTTTAAGACCAAAAGAGTTCTCCCCTATATTCCACACAAGGAATCCTCCCACAATAAAATAATACCTTGTCTTATTTTATTCACACACACATGCCAATATTAATTTGAATACTCAAATTGAATTCACCAAATTAATTAGCGTGTGTTTTCCAATTAATGAGGTGTTTTATGGGCATGTATTTTAATGTGCAAGAGCTAAAAAATAATTGCTAGAGGGGAAATTAATGGGGTGTTGGGGAAATTGAAGGAGGTGGGGGCTCATGTGGGCCCCACCACAACATCCTCACATCATCCTTTCCCATACTCTTAACCCATCAGTAAAGAAATAAAAATAAAATTGTAAAACAATTTGATTTTTATTCCTCACATTTTTAACATTTCCTCCCGAGAAAACACATCTCCAGGAAAGGTCTTCCTAAGCAATTACCGGCACTGCGGTTTCATCGGTGCCCTCATATTTCGATTCCGAGCACCGGTTCAAAAGTTAGGAAAACCCGCTCGTTCTTTCACTGAACGTACCTGATCTAATCTTCGGAAAATGATTCCGAGCACACCGGGCCTCGGAATCATATGACGTCAGAAACAGCGTACTCATAAAATCCCATAGAAATTAAGAAAAAAAATTCATTGAAATTTACGGGTCTTTGCATAAAATATTTATGGGATTATAAAAAATAGTGACGATGTTAGTCACACAATCATTTCCTAAAATTTCCTTGAACACATATTATTCTTATAAATAATTACACCTTTATAGGGTAAAGCTATATTCACAAATGGAATATTAATGAATTCTTAAATAATCCACATATAATAACATTTCAACCCCTAGAATTTCATATATATAAAATATTACTTGGATACTCTAGTAAAATACCTACCAATGACTTTTTATGATTCACAAAGTAACCCCTCTAAGAAATAAAATTCCACAAAACGTTACATTTTGAATTCAAAAAACCCATTTATAAATATCACATTGAAGAAAATGTTTCCTCAATGTTATTGGTATCATATCCAAATGATCCTTCTAATCCTCCTCTAAAATGGATTAAACAAATGTTTCACCCATAAATACCAAAACAATTGTCCAAAAACTGATGAAATATATGGCTCATCATTATCATTAACACCACAGGAGTGTTAGCTAGTATGAAAGGTCTAAACAGAAACTCAAAATTACAATACAATATAGTAAAACATATCTTAGGTATATAATCTTGTCATACACTCAACTGGTGGTTCCGTAACTAGAGGTAAATCATTGAAAATGAATGATCCCCTATATGATGGTCAAAGGGATCTCCAATCTTGGGAAATAAATATTTTTCTATGATGGATACATGATTTGACATTTGATTATCAATTAAAAGTTCCATTATCTAACCCTCCTTCATAGAAAAGCAGAAAAGAAAATCCCACCATGATATTCTAGGATTAATAAATCCCATTGCATTGACATTTGCAAGCTAAACATTCTGTTCTACCAAATCTATAAGTGTTGTATGGTAAGATGGAATTGAAATGGGCATTGTACCATGTATAAGGTAAAATTCAAACAAAACATATATCAGGTGTGGAAAACCCAAAAACTAATCCAAAAGACCATAGGTTATTCACAAAGAACTATAGGTAGATGAATTCTAAAATGAGGGCAAACATTATCAAAGGACATCTCTACAGACTAGCCTATGATTATCCATTTTTAAGGAAAAACATGCTCTAACCATCCTGGTATAGAGTCCCACTATCCTTAAAAAAATATTATTGACATAATCAGTAGATAAGAACTAAACTAGACTACAATAAAAATCAATATGGTCCATAACACATGAATTATTATTCACACTGATATTCATATCAAATATTTCAACATCGATGACTAATAAGTAGACATCCACTTCATATTCCTCTATCACCACTCAAAAATGTATGGAACAGGAAACCTTATAAGGACATGTATCCCAATTGTGTGAAAAAATCCAATAATAGTATAATAATATTAGAATTAAATAATAACATGTCAACTAGATTTAATTATATAAAATAATTAGTATCACTTTAATAAAACAAAGAGGCCATAATAGAATAAGAAATTAACATTGTACCTCTATCATTAGTTTCCCGTGCTTCATATTCCACTAGTTCATACCCAAATACATAAATACCATTGGTCTCATATCATCCCTGATATTTCATATCCACATGATAATCCCACTAATACTAAAGATATGAACATCTACCCATTGATAAATTACTATTAACCTACATTCGATTAGTGAATATGTATCTGGATTTACATCCTTGGGGAATCTTATCTTAACAAAAATTCATATATAAATATTATTAAAAATGATTATTTATAATGGGAGAGTCAAAAAATTATTATTTGTATGACAGTGACTCTACCATAAATTGAAAACAACATGTTATTATCAATAGGAAGACTAAGAAGGAAGTCCAGAAGAAAACTAACAAACTGTTTTGCTACCTTTTCATGCCATAAGATGCACCTTTGATGATGATAGTACAAAATATTGTACTTCAAAATCATATTTTACCATATATGTTATCCGAATACAAAGATACATTATAAAATACCTCTGCAAACGTTAGAAATAACATGAGAATTGGAATTTTTTGAATATAGTCTCCCATCCCAAACACAAACTTTTGAGCCTTGTGGTAATAATTTGTTATAGATCTTGTGCCATGTTCCCCAAATCAGCTAATGTGGTGGAATAATATATAAAGATACACTCTCTCTGTTGTATGTCAAGAATCTATAGGCTATGTTTCTGCGATAATACCTCAAAAAACTACTTGATGTTCATTTTCATGAAATATTCCCCAGTAAGAGCATCATGCAACATAACATTCATAGTATTTTATTATTTTCTCATTCCCAGAACATCAGGAATATATGTGTAAAACAAAACATATATTAATAAGTATTCATTATAATGTTTAAAATACTCTCAATCCTGTCAAGCCATTATTTATATTCTTATGGTCCTTTATAAGTTTAAAATTTATGTGGGTAATGTTTTGTGAATTTTGAGTCATAATCCATTATTTGTCCAAGGTTCGCGAAACCTCCTACACCCATAGTCTCAAAACTATAGATTACATATTATAAAAATTTTGGTCATATAATTTTTTTTTCATATGGAACCTATCTCATTTTATCATCACTCGGATATGTAATCTTCATTAAAGGAATAATTAACAAACAATCACAAGAAAAAAACGTAGTCATGAAAAAAATTTGAAATCAATGTACCAACATTAGGTATTAATATCAACACATTAAAATTATAATAATTTTAATAAATTATGTATTTTACAAATAAGGATGAATCATTATGAATATAATAGGGTGACGTAAACAATAATCCTATATAATTCAGTTAAATGATATCAAACATCATGTCCGAAACATCAAAAAAATATTCTAAACACCTAGGGTAACTTGAGATCAGACCTAGAAGTAAGCTATCCATAAATCCTCACACACTTAATAACCAAACTCTAATGTCCCTTACTCATATATAATCACTAAAAAGAAAAAAACATGCATTATTAATACACTTCAAGATGATAATTCCCTCTGATTCCAATTGATTAAATAACCAAGCCAAGTCATCTAATTCATCCTCTTGAGATGACCATCACAAGGTTGAATATAAAAAAGATAATAAAAACAATACTTGAATATAAATAAAATAATAATTACAGACAATGTAGAATATGGAATAATTAAAAACAAAATATCCACACAATCAAATAAAATAGGCTGAATAATAATTGTATAAAAATACTGGACCCCAAGTCTCCATGGGATCATGCTTCACCACCAGACCATATTATTATGAAGGAAACATATGAAGAGAAAACCTAAATCACTACCTGATGGAAATTCATTACCCTAAGTCCTAAAAAATATGGTTTATAACCAATCAATAGAAATAGTTGGGTGTGACCAAAAATTTCTAAATCATACCTACAAAGAAACTAAAAATATTCTAATATCTGGAATGCCCAATTTTGACCTTTTTAATGAATAACCTTTATAAATTATTCTCGTAAATAAAACCAACTTTAAATATATCCACTATTTTATATAAATTTATTTGTTATTAAATATGTCTAGGTATATTTTATTTATAACATAAAAATGTAAATTATTCATGTGAGAAAATGTCAATGATGTAATCCATTAAAAAATAAACTAGTTACAAAAGATTAATTACACCTTTTGGGATTGAGTTTATATTAATATATATTATAAATTAAATAATAATAAATCGAGAATATGTTGGTTCCAACTGATATCATTTCCCTCCATAGTCTATCCATATCACATATGTAACCACTAGTGTTCCCCACACACTAGGGTCACCTATGTATATTTCCTAATACACCCATGGATCCCAATGTTTTATGTTTTTATGAATCAATTTTCCAAAATACATGGTCAAATTTAATAAAAATATCTTTAATAAATAAAATCCATTGAAATGAAAAAAACAATGGGATAAGAAAACAAATAAATTTTTTAATTAGAAACACTTGTATAGATCCACAATCATTAAGAAAAATGTAAAACTATATTAACTTGAAAAAAGTGTTCTAAAAACCATGGGTCGACCATAATTAGAAAAAGAAAGATAAAAAATCTATTGGATTGATATAAAACAAAAAATAATCATGAATATGAAACAAAAACTCATCCAGCACCACTGTTCTGACAAAAGTGAATGAATAAAAATAAAGACCATTTACACATGCTTTTTTGTGAAACCACAACTTGAATAAAATCCATAATGGAGCGATTTGGAAGGATTCAGATCTTCCAAAATCATAGAATGATTCCATAGGCTTCTAGAGAAATTCTTATGAAACAATTTGACAATATATTATGGTAAGAAAGGTTTCTAAATCTATTTTATACAAGGAATTCACATCATACTTATCTTTCTTTGGATAAAATGTCACATATAAAAAATATAGAGAAAATGGAGTTTCCATTGATTAAATAAAGTATCTATTTAAATTTTGAGGGTTTGCAACGATTAAATAGATATTAAACATTTCATTCCATTTACAAGATTCATGGAATCATCCCTATAATATGTATACATCATGTAACCCATTCATGACATGAATTTATCCAACATGTGGTACTTTGCCTAGTTTTCAATAAAAACCCCTAATCCAAAACAAAATTCTTCTAAGTCATAAGTTGAACCTTATTAATCTTTTTAAATATTGATGACATCACCAAATTATTTCAAAACAATTATATACATGAATGTTTTTTTATCATTTCCCAGTAATGGCTCTCCTTTCCCAAGAATACAATTAATGCACCCAATAAAGGGAAACCATAAATAGAAAGAAATGGATTCCTAAAGGATAGTAAAAATTTGTTATATTTAAATAATATAATAGAGAAAATTTCTAATAAAACAGCACATAGTGTAATTTTCAATAATATTAGATCAATAACATTATGGAAATAATAATGGGTAAAAATAAACTTATGTCATCATTGTATTTTGAATCGAGAACCCATAATTATTGAACATGAGGTATATTTATTAAGAAAATATATTTAAAAAAATATATTAAGTATACATCATATATCAATATTTAAATGATAAAAATTGAATATTATGTGAATATAAATCCTCTTTCGATAAGTTAATATTAGTAATTAAAAAACATAACATTTGGTAATTATTAGATCAGTTAATTCACCTATCATCCAAAATAATGAAATAATTAATATTAAAAACATTCATAGTACTTCTTTCATATATATATATATATGTCTTCTACTAACTCGTTAATTATTAGATATTTTTTATTTATTATATTTTTTTTGGTAAAGTTGTTCATTTTTAGATCATCAATCAATTTCTTCTATAACACTTTCCATATATGGATTTAGGTTAAAAGTGTTGTAAAATAGATTGATAATCTCTAAAATTTAATAGAATTATTTCTTTTAAATTTATATTTGAAATAAATATGACATTTCAATAGGTTTTCCATTATGGATTACAGTTGTTATAGGTTCCCTTATATGTTTATTTCTTTAGAGGAAGAGTTTTCTATGATGGTTTATTGTTAAAATAAATTATAAAATATATAGTATTAGCATCCACGAATAATATTATTTTTAGAAATGTAATTATTAATCATTAAATAAATTTTTAATGAAATATTTATTATACCGTAATGTAAAAAACATCATTATGTGTATGAAATAGTTTGAAAGTACACATAGAGGACACTTTATCATTCTATACAATAGTACGGATTAGAAAAATAAAAAAATTATTTTCATAATTTTAATTATGTTATAAATATTATATTAGATCATTAAATAATCTTGTTGGACTAGTTATGAATGTATTATATAAAAAATAAAACATTTTATTCAATGATGTGATAATCCACACATACGCATGGAAATGCATTATTTTTTTGAATAATTGTGATGTAAAGAAGAAACATTATAATCTATTCGAATAATAATATTTCAAAAATATTAAATCTAATAATATTGTCATATGTTAATGGATTGAAAATATTTTAGGGTGTATAAGATTAAATGAATTATTAGATAATTATTGAGAACATTACCTCTCTCTTCGGGTGTTCTCACTTTTTTTTACTTTATATATATAAATATTTGTGTTTTTGAAGGAAAAGACATAACGTTTTACAAGAGGTTTTATGAGAGAATAGTAATAGTTTTGGTATACATAATTGTTCAAAACAGGTGGAGAAATATGGTGTATTTGTTCCCTTTTTTTGGTATGGGAAATATTTTTTTAATACTATTTCATCAGATAAAATAGATAACATTCTTCTAATGGAATGTGGCTACAAAGTGGAAAAAAAATTTCCAAAAAATATCATGGTCCTGAAAAACTCAATAATTCAATTTTATAAATTCTTGAAACATTTTATATTAATTTTAATAATTGTTTTATTTAATTTTTAATTAAAAATATTGTTAGGTAACTATTTTTTATAGAGAAATTAATTCATTATTAATAAATTTCAATATGTGTTATTAAATAATCATTACCAACACTTTCCAAATATTAAACAAAATTTATCAATTTAAATTTATATTTATAATAAAGAGAAAATTTAAAATTATCCCATATAATTAGTAAAATGTATTTTTAGAACGTTTTTATTTTAATCAAAAAAATTATGATTATTTTATCATCAAATTTTTTCTGATTACAGTTATTGTTTTTATACTATTTTCAAAATAAGAGAGGTGTGTTCGTAAAAATTGAAATACATAATTTCACTTTGTGGAATATTAGTTAAATTTAGCTTACCAAAATAAAATTTGTTTGGTTAAAATATTACTTTTGTGTCCATGTTTTTAAACATGGGTATTATAAATTAAATAGATAATTTTTTTAATGAATAGTTTTCCTTATCCAAAGATTAATGAAAACGAATAATTTTTTATAATATTTTTAATTCATGATTCTGTTTTGATACATTAAAAATAAGTATTTTATTAATAAAAACTATATTTTCCACCGAACACTTAAGAAAATATTTTATGAAAACTCCAAAAAAACATCCCATAATAACATATTAAAAAAAATATGAAAATGATATTAATTTATGGCAATTTGTTTGAAAATATAAATGTCATGAATAAAAAACAAAAATATAAAACCAAAAATATTTTCACAGAATAATAAAAATTGTTAATATGTAAATTGTTCTTAATATTATATCATATAAATTACATACTATATATCAATTATAATATCCATATTTAAATTATATTTAATATATTTATTTTCTTTTAATAACCAAAATATTAAACAATTTTTATAAATAAAATATTTTTAATATTAAAATATTATCAATCATTTTATCACTACATTAGAAAATTATCATTCTTTTCATTAAATGTTAGAAATAAAAATATATAAAACTAATGTGATAAATATATTTAGAAATTTTTAGTTACATGATTATATATTAATAGTTTGTAATTATATAACAACTCAATGTATTTTATAATATATTTTCATACAATAAGGGATGGTAGTAGTTTTAGATAATGATTTCTCAGGAATGGATATCATAAAAATTTCCAACAGATTGATCATCTCTCACATTTGAATCATTTCATAAAATAATTGTTGGAGTTAATATGGGTTTTGATATAAGAAATACACTTTCGAAGATACCTTGTTCCCATGAATGGACAAATGGGCATCATAATGGACACATTATCTATTGGATATCATTACATTAATTATTCCCCCAATATTTCATAATATGATGATTTCCTCTTAGAGAATCCACTTTAATAACAACATAAAAAATATTATTATTTTATTATTTTATTATAATGTATAAATATTTAATTTTAGATTCATGTTTCATTTGAAACATTCCATTTAATGCATTTGCTGTCAGAAGAAAAAAATTGTGTATTTTGGAATTAAAATTAATTTTTTTGATAGATATTGTTAAAATTTATTTTTGGTGGAAGTAAATATAGTTATAGTATAACTATTTTAATAACTAGACCATTTTTTTGGTCATCTATCTATTTATAGAGAGTGACACACACACATTTGAATTATTTTTATTTCATATGAAATCCCCCATGTTGGGTAATGTGATAAACACCCATATATGGTAATGTATTATTTCTGGTTCCTCTATCATATAAAAATTTATTGATATTTATTGACAACCACCCATTACCCACTATTTCATATAAACATTGCATAGTTTGTGATGAATTGAGAATGTATTGTTAAATTATGTAGTAATAATGTATGTTACTAGTGGAGATGCATATAATAGGGCATATAATAAGGTTAATATGTATAATTTTTATATTTTGTGAATGATTATTTTTGTAGATTTGACATATATATAGGGACATGGAATATTACTATGGTAATTTGGTTGTAGTTGTGATATAATTATGCGAATATGTCAATATGTGAATATAAATTAGATTCAACCAACATGACATATATCATTAGAAAATAAAGGTTATTTACTCACTGGGGATGTGAGTGTGAGGTGCAATTTTATACGTATTCTTAATATTATATTACATTGTTGGTATGTTATTTTGTGGGACATATACCTTTAGAGGGTATTAGATGGCCTAAAATGGGGAACTAACTGGGTTTTTTTTCATTTAGTCATTATTTTTTTATACTTTTATAAGAGACATTAAAGAGTATCCAATTATGATTTTTTTATAAATTATACAATATTTTATATTTTTAACATTTATATGTTTATTTGGTGATTGGGATTTACATTACAAGTACATGAGGTGTATTTTATTATTCTATGTGGAGTTAGGACCGTAGCATTGGTATCATAGTAATGTTTTGTATATGTTATTTAATGTATCTAATTTGACTGTTAATTGTATTAGATATATATTATATCATCTTTTTGTGGTTTTATTTTGTGTTATTAGGATTTATGGTAGCAAATCCTACAATTTGTGTGTTCCATTATACTTGATGCAACTTACAAACTTGGTTCCTATTGAATGTGGGAATCAAGTGTTACACACAGAATTGAGACCAGCCATGGAGTTATTTTATGAAGAATGAATCATGAATCATGATAAAAATTTCTTCATAAATATATCCTATACATACTATACATATCCAACAAAATATAAAACAATTTATTCACTATAATATATAAAAAACATTATAGGGTCCTAGAATCATCGCAAAATGAAGAAAATAATACCACAAGAACTTTATAGAAGGAAGAAAGAAATCAAAAAGGAACAATAAATTAAATAGAAGAAAATTGAATTGTATAAATTGTAAGTAACATTTCGAAATTGAATTTCTCAAGAGTTTTATGTGACCCTCATACCATTACCTGGAGGGGTTCGCGGAATGCATGAATCGTGAACCCCCGGTACGTTGAATTACCCGCAAGGGGATACACATATAGTGATGGATAGTGAACCTAGGATTCCTCAAACTGCATCGTGAGAGATATAAAAACATTGATTGTCAAACACATATCATCCCTCAAACTATGTAGTTTCCAGACGAAGTAAATCGATAGGGTTCCATGTACCATGACCCAAGAACCCACTACCTCTGCAAACCTCGGTTGACCGAGTCTACTACATGTTAAGATATGTATTTATGGGATTTTACAAATGGTTCTTCATGACCATAGATATGATCATTCCAGTTCTCTTTAAAGGGATCATAGAAGAAATTTAGAAGGATAGACGAATAAAGCAATATGTACTACCTAGAGATTGGAAGAATGAATTTAGATAGTATTCCGACATCGATTTTGAATCATCGAGAATGTTAAAACTATGAACCACATTGCTGCTGGTATAACCAGCCATGAAAAATAAGAAGGAACATAATAATAATGGGTAAACCATGAACCTAAATGCTGTTATCACGAACCTCAAATTCCTCACTGAGGATCTCCCTACAGATGAAAGGTTCCAGGACCCTACTTCAATATGATGCTCTACAATGTGTATCTATATTCGGATCTAACCTTGTGCCGCATACTACATCAATTTATATATGGAACCTATTGTGGTGTGGTCTACTGCATATGAGACCGCGTACCGCTTTTGTATGTAGTTGTACATGCCTAAGCCCGCGTACTACTTTACTACATAGATGAGACCTCTACCCACATACCACTACGTCATTCAGAGCTCCCCTCATCCCCCATGAGAAAAAAATATATGGATTTGGGAATCATCTGATGTCTTTCCTTTAATATCCAATATCATCACTCCAATGCTATCCTATCCTACATAGCTTCTCTGTGAACCTGTGCCCCAACATTAGGCCAAAGCCTCCTCTTAAACCACCAGATGCATATGATCAGTTCATCGAGTGCCTCAACATTCCCCTTTGATTCAACTTACCCCTGGAAAGCTGAGTCAAAAGTTCTCTCCCCAAAATGGGTTGGACTCTCAGGATGTCTATAGGTCTAAATTCCCATTGTAACATGGACTCAAACCATGGGAAAATGATGTTAACCTCATAATTTTATGGATTAAGGGTGATCACATTCATTTTTATTCAATGGGGAATGATTACTAGTCAAAGGAAACATGTTCGCTCCTCTTTTGGTCAAGAGGCAACATTCCTCCCCTTTCCCAGAGAACATTATCTGGAAGTCCCACTAATTTAAGTCCGTAATCTTGTAGGATCTGATCTTTATGACCACCAAAATCATCCTAAAATGAAAGGTTCAACACTCAACATCCTCTATCACCGTCACCTCGGCTTCTTCCTCCATAGGCCCACCCTCTCCTATCAGCTATAGAGAAAGAGTATGATTGGTTAAATATATCACATCATCTTTTTTCTCACATCGAGTATCAAGAACATTAACTTGTATAATTTTGATGATTACAACATCCACACAACAAACCCATATTAAACAATGATAACATTTATTCCAATACAATCAATGATATGTATAACCCTTATTTTATGGCATAATCTCAAAGGGGTACCCTTCCAAATGGATTCACCCAATCAGGTACCCACAAATTGGTAGCATCCATGCACTAGCCCCAACCATCCATCCAACGGGCCGAAGGCCTTCAATTTTATTATTATATGATAAATCCCAATTTTATGGATGAAGGGGGTGGAAACCAAAGACATCATGAACATATGACAATACAGTCGATGAAAAAACAATAAAAACCATAGATACATCATTGAATTGGTCCTCCCCATCAATTGAACATGAGGAAGCTCTCCACCAATGCAAGGATAATTGGCAAGAATGTGCCCTATGTCTAGAACATGCAGGATCCTATGGTTGATGCCATACACTCTCAAACAACCAAATCAAAAAACGCACTGCAAAGATGTGCACCAGCTCTGAATCCTCCTCTAAAATCTGTTCATGAAGTCATCTGGATCACAAACATCACTCTTTCAAAAAAAACCATTCAAGTAGAGAAAACCACCATGTTGAAACACTGAACTAGCCGCAATGGACCATTTCACTAAATCAACGCATACAACTCTGATCGATTACCAAATAAACCCACAATTCACCAACCTCATTCCATAACATGCTTAACACAAACCTTACCAAACCAAAATCACCTGAAAAAAACACTCAGAAACACCGATGTAGGACCCTCCACCTTTGAGTAATTCTAGATCCTTCTTCAAGCCACCAAAATCTCGAATAAGGAAAAACCTAGCCACCCCAACCCGAGCAGAGAGAGAAGCCGCATCAGACCACACACCGTAGAGAAACAATGATACTGAAGGTAGATCACACTGGGCCTCACTGGAAGAAAAGCGCCATGTCCAAGCAGTAATTTTCAAAGAAGGTTGGAGAAACAACAGGACACAGTTAGCCGAGTGGAAGCCAGAAATGCACTAACCCACATCGAAGAAAAAAAATTCAACCCGCGCCAAAGCTCTGCTATGCCACACCTTTCCCAATCCACATCTAGTAGATTCCTAAGCTGCCAATCAACCTCAAACAAATCAGGATGGGCTTCGCTGAGCCGAGTGGAATCTGGTCCGTCGTTAAGCCCCGTCGAAGGATAAACACTGCCTAACCTCACCATAGCCCCACTGCACCGTGCCGAAGCCAAGTCACACATATCTAGAGCTGACCTAGAAGATACGGAATCGAGACCTAACCATACCGAAGGGGGAAGGCGGAAGGAAACCTAAAGAATCCCTGGATTCTACTATAAGAAGGAGAGATTCTTCTTAGAGGCTTCTAATTTCCATGCACTAGCCCCAACCTATATTTAACTATGAATACTCTAATTCCTATTAAAACAATGATATGTATGATGCTTGCTTGAATTCCAAAGCTCAATGGGGTGCCCTTCTAAAAGGGTTCTCCCAATAATGCCTCCAACAAATGGTTCTCCTCCAAGGTCCAAGCCATGAGCTAACTGAACTACATGGTAAATAATTCCACTCCCAAGGATATGTTGGAATCCAATATCATGGGTATGATCCGAACATCAAGCCATCTTTTCTGCCTCCAGGATGTCGATAAAATCCATAGTGCCTTATTGCATGGATTATTTTTCATTGCCTATGTATCATCAAATCCATGTATGTCCTTGATGATCCTACAAACCAAGGGCAGCCCATGGATATTCTCTTCTGGAATGATCCACGGATTCATGATCATATAAACATGTCTAAAATCTATAAGTGATTCTTATAATAGGAAATAATTTCCCCTAAAAGGGAGTGATGAGCCTAACCTCATATCCCCTCGACCAATAATGTCCTTACGAGTATTTGTCCCAATCATCACTCAATGAGTGCCTTATTTGGAAATGAAGGTATAGAAATCACCGATACAAGAGACTTTGGTTGTTTTTGGCTATATGAATAAACCTGTTTATGGCCATCTGAGGAAGTCATGTCCTAAGAGGACTAATTTCTCAAAATTTTAACCACACGTAATCACTAGATTTTTCCATTTGGCTATGGAAACTCCAATATAATAAAGAAAAGATAAACATCCCAGTCCCTACGGGGTCAATCCAATTCCCCTTAAAGGATAACTATGTAGATAAAGTTGAAAAAAATATGGTGATAAGAATGTATCTATAATAATTAATTAATTCTTGTCTCCCATCATACCATTATATGAATTTTCCCCATGCCTGTAAATACACCGCCTAAGAGGTGACACAAAAATGGTGAATCGAATGGGAATCCTTAACCATGGTGGGAGTACATACCCACTCAAGCCACTTTTCCTAATAACAAAATGAAAAAGTTACAGGGGCCAAGGTGAATCGTCAAATATGCATATGTTCAAGAGATATTACTATGATGTGGTTATTGTGTGTCTATGTGTCATATATATATTTATTGTTTCCACAGAGAACCCTTTGACCTAAATGGGATCCTCCAAATAAGTGCAGACATATAGCTCAGCGATCCCATAGGCGGTGGGGTCCCTGATGATTAGTTGGACTCCTTGCCTACCCATTATCATCAATGTCGGGTATCCAACACTCTGATTAAAGAGTACCACTAAAATTTAACTCTCCCCATAGTGGTGGTCGCAAGACAATACAACGAGTCTAAAAAATCATTCCAACTTATTCATTAACTATGAGCAACACTGTATCACAAGACGACACCAATGGTCATCTCAAAATATTGTAGAAGCATGTCCCTATAGCAAGAAAACAAGTACCTCCCTTGTCATATGGAGGCAGATGAAATCAATATTGAAGATTTCATATCAACTAAAAATGGGTCCTACTCATAGGACACTACAAGAAATCATCACATCTAACACTGGACGACCAAGAATAATTATTTTGAAGGGGATATTATGGAGGTGTCACCTATAGAAGTCCAAAAGACAAGACCCACTAGGTCTTTCCACTAAGGGAAATAAATATATAACTAGAAACAAGCTATCCCCTTGATTCATAAGGAGGACCTCCACCGTACAAATGTGATGACATTAAATTGGAAGACACGTGACTCCACCCCATCCACTCAAGCCCACCATAGAAAATAGGGTGGTTTAATATGAGCGCATGAACATTCATTCTAGTCATCATTGATCCTTACATCCTTAAAAAGTGTTAAATTATAGGAAGGTGCATCTATCTGCCGATGCACACAAATCCCTTCATCTAAATAGAATGATAACTAGCTAAAGGTAGGCATAAATATCTACTGATGTGTATCAATCCCACCAACCAAATAGGGTGGATAGAAAATATGATCAGTGTAAAATTCTGGTAGATTTATAAAAATTTTGTGAGGAAAATACATCAGTATGGAAGGAGATGAGAATTCCCGCTCGTGAATATAAATCCCACCTGTTAAATATTATAGAAACCAGAGAACACAACTAGCCGTATAATCCTTACTATTTCTCAACATAGAAGAATATACAGTATATACTAGAAACCTATAGAGGTCCGGAAATGGAATAAACACCTACACTTGCATCAGAATGGGCTTTCATACCAATTCCATCATTGATGTATCAAAACTATTCTTGGAAATTAAGGACGATTAGACATTGATTCCATAACACATCCTCTAAACATTCCATGTTACGATTGCATCAATAGCAAGGTCATGGAACCTAACCCACATCCATGTTTCCATGAATGAAATGACTTGCTCACAAAATGGGTTAGTTGCTCCGGAGTAGTTATACATCCATGCTCCATTCCAGGAGGGTCAAAGTAAATATCCCATGGTACACAGACAACCATATCAATAAGTATTACATGTACCAACTAGGGGAGGTTGGACTATCATGGTGAATGCTCCAAGGAAGACATATCTCTATAACAAAACATAATATTCCCTTCTTCATGTCTAGAAATCATAATGGGAATAAAAAAGACATGGAATAATATATGATGGATGTTACCAACAGCATACGGCCCCAATTAACTCTAAGAGATCACCTACAAATGAAATCTACCAAAGGAAACTAGGAAATTACAATCACATACAAGATCCTACTTTTCTGGTAAGAGGATTTATTAACACCATTGTATATATATCAATAATCTCTCAATACACATCTAGTAATTTACCAGATTATGGAAGGGAATATATTCTTTGCGAAGGTCCTCTCATCAATGTTGCTACTGTAATCTCTAAACATCCTCCCATGTGCACCCACGGGGGATTAATTTGTGTTCCAGGAATAATCAATCATGAGAACATATCTCTTAAACAGTGTAAGTGTTTCAATCCCCTTAATTATAATATAAAATAGAATGAAGTCCATCCCCTTGTTTTCATATTCCCTAATGGTCCTCTCCAGGGTATACTATATAGATATGATTCTCCCTATAGTCGGATGTTGAGTCATGATGGTAGTCCTCACCATAATGTCAGTCCTTATGAAAACCCCCCCTATAATAGTAATTTCTTTAAAGGCCCTTTCTATAATAACATCATGTTAGAAGAATATACTCCCCTCATTAAAGTACATCATAATGGCCCTCCTTAAGATGTACACTGAAGAAATTATCCCTATAACCAGATATCATGTATTGATAGTAGTCCTTGCCAACATAGCAGTCATCAAGAAGGACCTACCCTCAGTGAGATCATGTATAAAAAAGTCCTCACCTCGCCGAAGACCTCCCTTAAGGTCCTCCCCAGGGTTTACACCATAGAGAGATTCAATGTGGTTGGCCATCAATTTGAAATGGTACCCTTGCAATTGTATTACCAACTATAAAGTTCATCCCCTAATCAAAATTAATACTCGCAAGAAGGCCCTCCCCTTTCAAGAAAAAATGCGAGAACGTCCTCCTATATAGAGTCACTTAGAATGATAGAGTCAAGCATATTGGACTCTCTGTCTATGACAAGTGATATCATTTTTCAACCAACAGATAGTCAAGGGCCACACTCATCTCTTGAGAAACACCGCACTATTCACATATCAATGAGGCTCACAACAGCCAAGATGTATGGGACAAAATTATTAAGATGTAGTCAAACTAGTCATATCATGTAGAGGATTCCCCAAAAGAATAACAACATGATATGATTCTCATGAGAAGAGAACTCGCTATGGATAATATACCAGGGATATATTAACCTATTACCTCATTTCACTTTGATATACCGATGGAGTTTTCTAACGAATGTTTTCATAACATTCACCTTAATATGTGGACCACTCTTCACTAGTTAAAAGATAATTTCATTCCCTATGAATAGTATACAAACCATGTCAACACAAGAGGAGTGTTTCAACGTATAATCAACCTAGAAGCCCTCCCTTCTTTATAAATCCATGATAAAAAAATTTAAATAAAATCCCATAACTGGAATTCGTCCACGCACTACACAAATCATGTTCCCTCATCGACGATGCCCCATCTAGAGTTCATTATTGGGGATAGGGAGGAAATGGAACACTACACTTCAACGTGTGTCCTGTCCAATAGAACTCATTGGAAATGAAATATTTCTGTTTCATTAACCAAAGGTAGAAATAAATAAATCCACGATCATGATATTTGGAATAATAAACCAAAACATGCTCTAATTATGTCTCAAAATCATCAAGCCTGATGAGATCCAATCATAAAAAACATATGAGTTGGGAAACAGATAACATCTACTAGGCTTACAGCCAAATGGAATTCAATTAGCAAGCAGAGCTCATGTCTTTGAATTATAATAAATCCTATGTGGATTTAGTTCCATACTCGACTCACAGCACCATGATGGTGCGAGCAATCATATCTGTGGAAATAGTGGAGGCCACGAACATCCCTGACATGCAACACTGATGGTGTTTTTAAATCAAAACTCCCTAATAATACCAACCAATAGAGACCATATTGCATTAGTAAAATAATGGGAACAACCCCATCCCACTAAGTTGGGGCCATTTTTACCACATGTTCTTGAACAGAGAACATCTATCTTCTCCTAACAGGGAAGAATGATGAGTATAGAGGTCACCAATTCTTGGTCATCTCGTGGTTCATATCCTCTAAGATGAAGGCATTGTCAAGGTTAGATATGGGTTCCCATCTGGTGAATTATTTCCATGAAACCTGAAAATTACCATAGAATGGAAGTATAAAGTTCATCAAGGGATGTAGAAAGATTTCATACCATACGGCACCGGGTACAACACCCCCAATGTGGTATGCATCAGTGAATGTCGTAAATGACAACCCCATAGATCTCATAGGATGTGATAGAAATAGAGAGGATTCATGAAGAGATGGTTCCCTCTCAAAGGCATCTACACCGAGACTGATCACGTTCATACCCATAACTAGTGATCTATGTTAAATATATGTTCCCCCCTCAGTAAATATACCATTACCTCTCACACAAGTCCCCAAAAATGTTAATAATAAATCATAGGTTGTCCATGAACCACATATTCCTCCCCCTGAGAATGTGTCCCTAACACATGAGGAGCGATTAGCGAAGTGGAAGGATGAAATGAAAGAGATTAGGGGAATTTATGATGTGATGGGTCAAGGGAGATATCGTTCTAGATCCTCTCCTCAAGAGGAAATTCAATTATTACTTCTAGTTGAGGTACCCCTTCCACATGAACTCATCTTGATAAATGAGGTTAAGATCTGATGTTCACCCAATCCCTCATCGGGACCATCAACATACATAAATTTGTCCTTGTAAAGACATCATGACTATTCTCCATTGGGAAAGAAGCCATAAAATATTCTGGTGAGCCTACAAAGAATACCCCCAGTTGGGTATCCACCACAAATTCTAACATTACTGGAATATCCAAATTTTCCCCTTGCTACACCCACCCACGTTCAAGCGCGATAGGATATGTATCATGGGATCATGAATACATTTGATAAATAGATAACTCAACTATAAAACATGGGAGGGTGGCACAATACGATATAAAAAGACTGCAAAACCTACCCTGATTGGGTGAGCTATGTTCCTCAACCAAAAAACCTTGGGAACCTTGTATTCCTAGTGTTAAATAGTTTGGTTGTCCTCAAACAACAAATAATTCATTATTCCTCTTATTGTGATCCCATTATGGAAACCCCAAAGAAGCGATAAGTGGTGAAACTCAGTTACTTCACGTGATCCCAATATGGTTCATCATTTATATGGTATTCAAGATTTCCAGCAAATAACATAATAGGCTGAGGGGACCTCCATTGATAGTTTCAATTCAGGATAAGTTCGACATTTCCTAAGACCACATCAAATTATATCATAAATATCAAGAATTTAAGGAATGAAAGAGTATTAGAATTCATTTATAGATATAAAGTTCTGACATAATCCCAAAATCGGCCTCTCCCCTAGGATGAAATGATCACTATGTGCATTGATAAACTCCGTGATGAAATGTGAACACCGCTCATCCTAGTGAAGAATAGAAGTGGGTTCTGAGATATCACTTCCATTCCCAAAAGGATCTATGAATCCATTCAGATGACTAATATTAAGACCTAGGTGGCCCCATCTGTCCCAGAGAAAAGAACGGGAAAGCTGACACAGCTTCTATCACGCTAAAGCCCCCCCCACCCCGACAGAAGCTCATATTGCAAGGCCTCCAAAAAACCATGCAGGACCCCCTAGAAACCAACAGCCACCCCCACCTCGGCATTTTGAGCGAAGGGGATCTAAAATAAATCAATTCAAGGAACTAATAAATAATTTATTATTGTTCAAAGATGACCAACTCTGAAGCTACTTCGTAGCGACCATGAATTGCAGCTTTCTCCGGCTACGAGAGCCAATGCGAGATAATGAAGTGGGTCTCAGCGACCATCCAAATTATTATCCCTATAACCATAAACTAGCATATTACATAAATGAATAAATTGTTTTCAAGGATCTCCTTCAAAAGATAGTAGATTCCAGAGAAGTCTAGTTGGGTCCGCCACCTACACAAGTGGTGTAAGTCTCCACTGTTGACACAAGAGAAGAGTAGGCATGGAATAAAATAATCTATAAAATGAGAAAAATCTGATAGTTAGATAACATAGAAAATAGTTATCTGCGATCATGGCATCCTTCAAGAATAGTTGATGCAATCAACAATGCACCAATAGTTCCTAATGTCACACGACCATCATCCTCAGCCCCACATTCCATTGAGGGTCAGAAGGGTAGAAAATAGGATCCACAAGATGATATGGGCCCAAGCTAAATCCAGTCTTGGAACATTCATAATTCATTCCTGTAGACATGGGATGACAGGGACCAACCTGAAAAATGGGAAAATAGGCACCACCTAGCCAAATTTCACATTGGGCACCACCCCACCAAACAACACCATAAAAAAAAGATAGTCAGAAAGAAACATTTTCTGATATAGAACTGATCCTCAACTCCATTAATTTAATTCAAATGGTAGACCCCTTTTCTAATGTATAATATGGAAACCAACCTAAATTCCATGCGTCCAACTGGAGATATAGAAGAACGGTCTATAGAGGCCATGATTTTCCTAGAAGGAATGTTCATTTGAGGAGTCAAATTCCAAACCATGACATAGATCAAGCAATTAATGCTATGGAAACTCATAGTAGAACCTTACAACTGACATGATATGAACTGGGCTATTTCTCCACCACCACCGGAAATATCTGAGCCAAGTAATCTTGGACTAAACATCAATGGAAGAATAGATATAAATTTTCTTGGGTCATGCATGTAGACCAATTCGACAAAACTCTAAAATCACAACAGCACCATCAACTCTTGTCACATAGGATTGACTTTCTACATCCAAATCTCAATCTAGAATAGAACCCATGAAATATAATGCATGAGTCTAGAGGATTCAAAATTTAGAGATAAAATATGATATTTTGAATCATCTATGCTCCTTCCTAGAATATCTATCGATCTTGGATTCCTTGGGTCTACCTGAATACCTTATAGAGGAACCAATCGAAGACTTATTAAGTCCACATTAATTTGAGGCCAACATAGAAGTGGCTAAAAAAAATTGGATGGAATCCAAAATAGAAAATTTCCATGTCGTCATCTCCATCATAGAAATGGATGAAGACACCATCATTAAAGGGAACATCAAACTATTATATGCGTTAGGAATGATATATGGAATTGATCATCACAATATTTTTATCAAAAATGGTTTTAGTGTTAACCTCCCCATGTTGAGAACACTTCATCGGTCAATCTATGATGAGAAAAAACTAACAACCTACAACACAACCCTTTTCAGATGTTATTAAAGTGATAATAAGCCATTAGGATGAATCAGACTTCAAACATATTTTGGTGAACTCTTGTCCAATTCAGAGTTTCTAGTAATGTGGAATAGTGTGGCCTTAAATGATCTATTTGGTAGGTCCTTGCTACATCAACATGCTTTGATTCCCTCATCATACTATCAGAGTGTTAAATTTTGTTATAATGGTAAAATGGGGCATTTCATACTGATAAATCCCTATTCGAGTCCTGTGAGTCACATTATATTGATGCAGGGTTCTATAAACTAAATGAGAAGTAGTCTTTGGATGATGATGTTGATTGAATCACCGCCCCAAATTGGTTTGAAATAAATCCTACCAATCCCCTCCAACACCTTGGGGATGAGAATGTATTATCCATCAACCAAGATGAATGCATATGTTTAAGATTGTATATAGACTCGGTTTCCAGCACGTTTTCCATTATGCACTCCAAGTCCAAAGACACTTAAGTTCACTCTGACTCCAATGATGTCATGGAAAGCCCAAAAAAGATTCTCTTGTCCCATCATTGGGACCCTAGATAGTTCCCACCTTACTCACTAAGGTAGAAGATGATTTCTCTCCCAACACTAGAGAGTTCATCTCAAGAGTCCTCTCTCCACCGGAAGAGGAAGAATATGATGATGTATATGATGATAATGAAGAATAACAAGACCTCAGAGATTCCCCTTTAGTATTCAAAGAAGCTGACTACACCACAATTGATGAACATAGGGATATAAACCTAGGCATCAGTGATGACCTGCAACCCACTCTGATTAGTGTGGTTATACCTTCCATGGTGAATGAATATTGTAACTCTCTCTTAAAGAAGAGTATATATGTGTTTTTATGTAACTATCGAGAAATTCTAGGAAATGATCATGAGGTATCCACTCATCATCTAGGACTTCCAGAAGTCCATCATGGCTATAAGAAGGAACCCAGATGAAACCATATGATGTATGATGCCAAAGTAGAGGTTGTAGATGACAAGAAAATCAATGATGAATTCATCTGGGAAGTTGAATATCTAATTTTTCTAGCTAACACAGTCCCTATAAAAAGAAATAACTGACATATTAGAATTTGCATCAACATTAGGGCCCTCGATCAGCACCAACTAAATGTTGATTTCCCAATACCGATCATAGAATTTTTGATCGATGCGACTGATGGATATGAGGAACTCCCTTTCCTGGATGTTTATTATAGATACAATCATATATGAATGGACCAAAGAGATAAATAATACATATCATTCAATTCCCCCTATTGAATTTTCTACTACAGTGTGATGTACATTGATCTGAAAATATCATCAAAATGTATTAGTGTGCCATGCATTGCATATCCAATCCCTGACTAGGAAAATTCGTCAAGTAATACATCTAAGATCTAGTGGTTAAATTATAATAATGATCTTACCACCAGATACATCTTGAAACCATCTTCAGCAAACAGTGACATCATAGTCTAAAGATGAATCCCTTATTCTGTGTTTTTTGCATTACCACTATGAAATTCCACAACTCCACCGTATGATATCATAACATAAAATTCAACTATGAGAAGAAAAAATGAAGCCTTGGAATATCCCCACCTCATAACCTCACTGAGTAGAGAGGTCTTCAGGGGAACATAGCTAACATTTGGCACTTCATAGCCATCCTTTTTGGTAAATGTTTACCTTTCACTAGTTTAATTAAAAAAGGCATTACATATGAGTGTGTTAAGTATTGTCAAGATGTGTTTAGAAATATAAATATATATCTTCTAATCCCACCAGTGGTGATTCCCCTATTTTAGGGGAGGCCACTAATTTTGTATATAACCACCTTGGAATAGTCATTATGTGCTTTCCTCATGCAGAAAAATAGTGACGACCATGAGAATAGTCTTTTGTAACATTAGTCAAACAATGATCGATGTTGCGACTGGATATTCTTGGTTAAAAAATGTTTGCCTTGCCCTAATCATCATGGTTCAGAAATTCAAGCATTACGTTCCACACCATGAGATCTGTCTAGTCTCCCACTAGAACTCAATCAAGTATATCCTCAACTATTCAATGCTAACTGGATTCTAATCATGTTGTGATTTCATCCTACCACAATTCGGCATATGGTATGTTCCCCATAAAGCAATAAATGTCTAGGTGTTAGAATAAATCTTGGTGATGTACCCCTCATAAGAATATACTCCATTGAATGCATCTGTTTTGGATGAAGATGTGTTATTTCTCCAAGATGTCCCCCAAACATGGGAAATGCACATTAACAGTGCATCCTGGATCCCAAAAAGTAAAGGGATGGAGGATCGGAAGCCAAAAAAATTGGGGATGTGTGTTATACTCTTATCCATAGAAAAGGGTTATCGTTCCTTACTCCTTACATTCATAATGGTTCAAAAACAATGAAGCATAATACCATTCCCTCATTGCAGGCCTGGAGTTTGAACATCATGAACACGCCAAATACCTATGGATAAATGGTGATTTGGAGTGGGACATCATGTGGGTCAATGGTGATTAGTCCATTGAGAAAGAAGTATCAACCCACATTATGAACCATTTTTTAGAATTTATGGTAGAATTACCTTCTGATCTGATACTTACCTATGTCCACCGGTCAGAAAATGCTTAAGATGATGTTTAGAAAATGCAACTACAACCCTGGTTGATCCAAAAGGGGATGAGACAATCATTAGAATTTTCCACCACCAGATGGTATTTCCATTTTTTCCAAACATTTAAGTGGGAATCGACGAGTTTAGCCTAATTTCAAAGCCACATGGTCACTCCACCGGCTGTATGACCCCCATTTCAAAATTCCTCCAGAAGGGGGGAACTCCTGACATATGGGGATTGAAAGGGAAAAGATCTGACGGTCAGAATTCATAATTGACTTATACAATGGCACAAAACAAGAAAAGGATCTGAACAAATAATGTCTATAAGGATTATATAATAGTTGAATCAATGGACATGAGACTGATGAAGTCATGTATAATGTGGATGTTCGAGCTTGTGTAGCACACCAATAGAAAACCAAAATCTATAATTGAATTATAAGAATTGGATACTATTTTCCTTCTATTATACAAGATTGTTCAATATTCACTAAGAATTTTCATTCCTTCCAAGTTCATGAAAATTATATTCTCCAACCCCTAGACCTTATTCACACAACTATGTACTTCTGGAAATTTTCTTTATGGTGGATAAATGTTGTGTGATCATATACTCCAGCCACTTCCAAAAATTTCATGTTCATTCTAACAAAAACTGAATACTTCTCCAAACTGACTAAATCCATACCCCTTAAAGAGGTCAGGGAGAAAATCATTTTTTATCTATGTGAAGGAAATAAACATTACCAGATTTTCGTGTCCCTCAAACTATAGTGATACAAAAGGACACCTACTTATTCTCTTTTAAGTTGGAAAAGTTATTCCAGGAGGTCGAAATAATAGCCAACGGTCCATCCTGCTACAATGCATTATCCAGTGGGAAAATAGAAGATTTAACCAATACATTGTCCAAAAAACTCTAAAAGATGGTAGATTCGAATAATAAATCATGTTCATAAAATCTTATTCATGATTTATGGTCTTACCTACCATAACCCGAACTGCTACACATGCAACCTCATACTCACTAGTATACGTGGCATAGGCGGTTTTTCCAATTGAATTTCACTTTCCATCAATCAGTTTGTCCATTTTTGATCAAATATCCATTGATGATATTTCCTATAAATTTTTATATGAGTTTGAGAAGATGGATGTGAAAAGGTTCCACAAATTGAACCATTTAGAAATCATCCAAAATCGGATCACACGATCCTTCAACAAAAGGCTAGGCTTTGGTCTTTTCTCAAAGGAGAGATGGTATCGGTCCACCTAACCTAGATGATACTATGAAGGAACCCCAAAATATTGATTCAAAGTTAGCGGGATCATATATCATTCATAGGATCTATTCCAATGGGTTATATTCCTTGATATGAATGGATTTACTTATGATCACATCTCCCTAAAATATATGGTTTCTGAGGAAGTACATCTTGTAATGGTGATGTATGTGGTACAAACTCAATAACCCTAAACTATGAGTTATCGTTATGAACAAATGATGTAAAAATATATCATATTAGTCCCTAAAATACAACTTGAAATAGGTATTCCAATGTCTACACTTCATGACTGTAAATTGTAGAACATAGAGTCCTAGCTGCAAGACATTAAAATACATTGAAAAAATAATCATAATTTCTTGAAGAAAAATGGAATGATACCCAAAAACTATATAAGGCTTGATTCACATTCATTAGTGGGATACATAGTGATTCATTGACCTCCAATATTAGACCATCCATCATGCAGAAGACCCCTTCTATTGTATCCCCTATCTCTGCATATTAAGAGAGAAATATTTGTAACTCTATTTTCTCATATCGAGTTTTGATCATGTAAGAAAAGTATTGGTTGTGAGAATTTCCATAAAAAATGATAGAGTAATATTATAGACCTGACACCCATATCAGATGGAACCAATATCCCCCTACTTTTGCGTCTGAGTCAGATCGGTACAAAAAGCATTTAGAACTACGTATGGATTGATTCCTGCCCATGTAGGATATGTAGTGATTCCCTAATATAGAATATTACCATAGCCAACAATTTATCTAAATTCCATCTCCTGTCCCTACATGTGGAGTGGCCCTTTTTAGGGAAAATTCATAAGAAAATATGACTTGATTCTTTCCCTTGTAGGATACAATGTGACAGTTGAATCCATTATCACGATCTAGCTACCTAATCAAAAAACAACCAAAAGAAAAACTCCCCTTCATTCATGTATCGGTCAGACTGGTGCAGTGGAATCCATGAAAGGTCATAACTGCATGATTTTAAATTTCATAGTTCCCCAAGAGTCATGTGTGGCCTGATTCTAAATGTCACGAGAACCCTCAAATGCCCCCAATTTTCTACACAAAAACTTTAATGAGATTAATGAATTTCCATGTTTGAATTTCAACACTCATAAAGAGTCAAAAGATCATTCTTCCCCCTACATATGAGTAATATATGTGATGAAGATTTATTAGTTCATGAATGATCATGGTCTATATATTTCTTACGTTCCCAGACATATCATTCCAATTTTTCAAACTCCATACTTAGGGAAATTGGTGGTACCCATAAACATTCATGGCCATCAAAGATAGAATGATAGTGACCTAAGGACACCTTTGTTTGTCTAATCACATCATGCCATGGTGGATCATTATTCGACGCATAAAAAAACCAACACCCAATTGAAAATTTATACTATGGATATTCATATCCTACCTCAGTACACCCAATGGCTTCCGAGCCCCTTTCATTCCTCCTATTCCAAGGGTCTCCGAGACTATTTTTTTCACCTTATATCATCACTAATGTCTATGTAATGACAGAATATGGTGACCATGATTAAATGATGAAAATTTATGTTCTAATTGATATAATGTTTTCACTGGATGACTCTAAAATGAACAAAATAATGTCTTCGCAGCATGACTCTAAACTGTACAGTATAATGTCCTCTCTGCATGACTCTAAACTGCACATCATAATGTCATCATTGAATGAATCTAAACTCCACAACATAATATATTTGTTTCAATAATTATATGTTCACAACATAATTTCTTCTTTGCACGACTCTAAACTTCACAACATAACATCTGTAATTCATGGCACTAAACTACAAGGCCAAAAGTTTCCCAGCTTCTCATCATAAAACTGCACCATTCAATAGAAAATTATTATATTCCAATCATGGCTTGGACTCTTCAAACTAAATGCCTTCCATTCTCATGTTATGGAAAATCCTATCCAGGTGATATTCATTGTAAATCCTATGGGACATGGTTTCCACCTAAGAATATGTGTGGAAGACTCGAACTCGATGATCTGAACCAAGCCATAAATGATATTGAAATGACCCATTTCCCTGCAAAAAAAAAATTAAATCAACAAAGAAAATCTGTGGACAAGTCCTGTATATAGATATGCTTAGTAGTGGTGATATTTAACTTATTATTATTACCCTAAATCCACCACATAAGATGATAAATTCTATGGATTTTGTCCTTTCATCATGACATTAAGACACATAGAATTGGATTAATCCTAAAATTATCCATGATGTTGATTATGAAACTCTTAAAAGGTGACTTGGAATCCCCATAATCTCTTGTTTCTCCCAGAAAACATAGATCATGTTAGTCTAGGGTCCTTAGTAAGGGATCCACCATGACAGCATGGTGAATTAGTCTATGATTTTTGGTCCTAGAAGCGTGACCCTAAAAGGTATGTTATGGTTCCCCTCCCCATAAAGAACATGTGGCCCTGACTGTACGTTATTGAACATCATGTTACTCAAAAGATGGGATTAATGGCTCACCATATGTATGAGTTAAATCTAAATAGGGGATTACCTGGTCCCATGAGTGAGTCATAGCCCGAACGTTTCTAATGTATCCAGATACACTCCATCCACACATTAAACTGTATGATTTATGTAATATTGAATATCTATATACTTTCATGGCCACTGATTTGGAAGTCCAGTGTCCCGTGGACACCATTATTTGACTATTTACATCATGCCTCAGTTTCTCTATATAAGTCTTCTACAAAACAACCCTCAATAAAATTAAAATTCATTCTCAGGAGAGTCCTCTCCTACCTCGGTATGCCTAATGACTTCCATGCTTCATGACATCCCTCTTGATTCAGGAACCCTTAGAGTCATGGTTTACATTATTTTTCTTAAACATGTCATATATATATTAGAACATCCTAGAATGATTCACCTATGGTCTCTCTCAATGATTTTTTAAAATAATTATACCCCATCTATATTAGTGAATTTCATCTGAGTATGAAAAAACACCCCCACTTATTTCTTGGTTTCTCAATAAAATTCAATCAAATAAATTCCCCCTTTCATGATTAGGAGCACACCTTTTTGAATCCATATTCCTTGTTCAGAAAGGTACTAATATCCATAATCCTTCCTGGTCATCGTAGATGGAAGGAAAGTGTCTTGTGGACACCTATGTTTGACTATGCACATAATGCACCGGTTGCACTGCATATGTTACCTATAAAATGACTGTCAAACGATGTGAAATTCTTCCCCATGATTTTTTTTCTAGTTTTCATATGCTCATATGAAATTTATGTCCCGTAAAACTCTCTATATTTGGGAAACAACCATGATTACAGATTACATGTATTCCCTCATAAAAATCCGAAACATGAAAGGAATTTAGAATTGAACTGATAAATTATTTACTCTCTTTTGGTTAAAGAAAAATGATCTCCCATAATTGGTGTGAAGTGTCCTGGTTATATGATGTTAAACTATAATATAATCTATCCATCACTTATACAAGTAAAATTCATGTGGGATTGGATTCCCATTCAAATACTATACAAATTCCCCTAATACATTTGGACATCAGTCCTCACAGAGCCCACCCTATGTGCCCCACCAACCTCAAAACAATTCCAAAGTGACCAATATCATATAAGGAAATTAGATATGGGAGGACAATATCCTATAGACACATTTCTTTGACTATTCACATCATGCCCCAGGGGCTCTGTATATTATTTTGAAAAGATTACCATCAATTAAATGAATATTTTCCCTAGGAGTGTCTCTGTATACTTTTGTATGCTTAAAAGGCTCACAAGACTCATATACATCTAAAAATATCTTCTTCATGGTCAATAATAATATTTAATTCATGTTAGAGATTATTAGTACATTCATGGTTGATGAATCAAAAACTGGGGACCATCCCCCATCATGTTTGTTCATAATTGTTCAACGTGAAACATATGTGAAATGTCTGGGTGGAGAGAGAGTATTAAACATCAAAAAAATGATACAATAATCACCAGAGTCAATCCTCGCAAAGGTAACCCTTGGATAAAACTCATGTACTAGCTCTTTAAACTTAAATTGTGTATGGTTTTGGAAAAAATAGTTCAGCTATCAAATACACAAAATAGACACAAATTGTGTTAGGTCGAAACCCCTCAAAGGGCGACCTAGGAGAAAGTCAATTTATACATACTAATCAAATAACCAATTTTCATAGAAACAATTTAGTGTGATAATGAAAGAGACACAAAAAAATCATGAGATATTCCATTAATCCCAAGCAGTAGTCGAACTACGCATGTTGAGTCCAGTGGGTTAGGAAAAATTAGAGCAAGATTCGATTATTTCAATTTATAGTTTTGAATTAAAGAATAAAACTAATACCTGGTAGAAATTATTTTTATATGGTAGATTTTTATTATCTAAAATGATAGGAAAATGTAAAATAAGCAGTATTGGATAGAAAATTAGTTCCATTGAGTTAAAAAAGGATGAATGTCTCCCGTTTGGGGTCACTCTATAGTATTAAAAGAATATGAGTACATTGTGATATGGGAATGTTATAGTAAGGCTCAGTTAGACCATTCTAGAAAAAATGAACGAGACACTCGCATGATTCCTACAGTTTTCTCTAAAGTGGCTCCATCATATGAATTAGCTCTGACTAACGGGGACACTCACTCCATAATGACATTATGGTCCGGAACATTCTTCTATATAGCTTCATAAATGGAACTAGAAGAGGATAATTGAGCCTTAAACCATGATACGTGATCCTCACAACCTAACCGCTCATTCTTTTGGGTTATCACCAAGTCATGATCCATTGCATATTCTACGGTTAGGTGATCTAGTTCCTCCGAATCATCTAAAATGTTCTTTACAGGATGATATAAAGAATTTAACTCAAAAATTTTATCATCCAAATAAGTGAGGTCTTACTGGGCTATGACAATCTTGTAGATAAGAAGAATTATATTCTGGTAATCAATTACTCCAAAACTGAACTCATAGAATAACCACCAGAAGTTGTATATCTCATCAATAAAGAGATCTTGGGTTATTTTCAAGACAAGGGCACATAACTAATGCCACTCCAGTTTTCACATCTTTGGTGCCTCCTTGTGGCATAAAGTCCTTAATAATCCCATGCTAAAATGTTTATATAGGAATGAATCATAATTATATGAGTGGTAAGGGACCTAAGATAGATTACCCGCGATGTGGGGCTCTGCCACCACGCAGATGGTTTGACCCTTACAGTGACACACGAATGATTGGTCACGAATTCTGTGGAATCCATTGACACTCTTCTTGGTCCAACCTCATTATGACCATGGGATGAATCCACCAGGGAGTAGCAGTATAAATCAATCAACTGTGAGAAATTCTGCACAAATGAAGCCCCTTCTAGACTCATCTCCTAGAAAATAGATTGTATAGTCACCATAGATATAGGAAGAGATGGTGTAGCCGTTGTGTCCACCATAAGGATAGAAATAGATGACATGGCTATCAATGTCACAACATGAGGAGAAATAGATGGAATTACCATCAATGTGAAGAAGGGGTGAATGATGGTTAATGGATTTATGACCTATTTAATTGGTCTTCTCAGTACCCCATCAGGGTAACATATTACCCACAATTGAGTACATTCACGTGATATAAAAGTGGATCCTATCATATTTGGGATGATAAATTCCATAAAATCACTTTGCAACATTATAATAATCCATAACTGGTAGAGAATTATAAGATGAGATTCTCCACTTAATTTTACAGAATTAGGATGTGTAGTCTCTTGGAGGAACCCAAATTTCCTAGAGAAACAGTATGGGATGTATGGATCAAGGATGACCACTCGATCAATGTGAGAAGTGAGCATCCCATCCGGAAGTGTGATAATGAATGAGCTCTCTATGAAGATCTTCCTCTATCACCCCTTGGATACCCATATAGGGAAGGTTAAAGTGAAAATGAGAGGCAATAATTATCATTTAGCCGCCCAACTTCATCGCTATCACACAATGTAATGGGATTAACATCAATGATATTTAGAAGGGTTGGATGGAAGTCGTAGTGAGGAACACTTGTAGTGTTTTGATATATATAGAAAGTGAAGTGTTCTTATATCCACTTATATAGAAATTGATACAATCCACTAAAATGATGTGGAGGTTTACCTTCTTGTATTTTCCCCAACAACAAATAAAGTTGGTCAATAGTAGGAATGGCCATATTAATTGGTCGACCCTCTGCCAGTATAGATTCCATTATTAGAGTGAAATCCCCGACCCGAGTATATACGTTATGGGAATGGAAGAGACATCCTCTAAAAAACATTGCAATGAAACCCATTAATCTAAGTTCAAGAGAAACGTCTGGTTAAAGCTCATATCCCCATGTATTATGTCATCCCACATCAAGGGTGGTACAATATTACCCAATGATTTGTTGAGAATGGCGGGATGGATGAGTTATATGGTGGTAGGCTCTTAGCATAGGTCCATTTACCTACATTAATGACTCTATCAAACCCAAAAATTTTATAAGAGAGTGATCCTGGAGGGGGTGATCATCTAATCCCTCTACCATAACCAGTAGGCTCTTGTAAATGGGGAGACATGATTGGTATCACCCCATGTAGTAGCATCTATAAGAAATTTTTCATACTTATTTCAAAGGATGGGGATCCCTATATGCTTGTGAATGTCCCATAAGATGATTCCCAAATTCTTATGCGACAAATGGATGGTTTTAGTTCTTGAATGCTGGTGGATCAGTAGCACGGGAAGGATTTCACCAGAAGACAAAGCTACAAACCGAGATACCCAAGCTTCCTGAGATAAGTTCATTGCCTCCAACTAATCAGTGGACTATTAACATGTTTGGTATACCTAGAATTCCTTTTCCCATTCGTCGGAGATTCATCCTATGGTTTATAGGTCCCCTCTAGTGCTCCACCCACCGTTAGGGTTTTCTCTAGAATTGATGATAATGGACAGGAACTCCTGGGTGACTAGAGTCATAGAAATATTGTGACACATATGATTTCACTAACTTAGGACAAGACTTATAATATGAACACATTCTTTAGAACCATAGTTGTTGTGACTTTTCCTATGGATTAAATATTTTCTTGAACATGAAATTTTGTTGATTATAAGAAAATGAAAAGAGTTTTAGTGTCATACAATATATAAAGAATGTCTTCAAGAAGACCAAATCAATAAAATATAAACTTCACAGTCAATGGGTTATCTAGGACATCTGGTGTAAGGAGATATTTTAAGAAGTTGTCGTGAGGAAAAATGTGGTATAGAAGATAGTCCATAGTGTCCTCAATCATGGGTGCCCTCATCTTGGTAAATTTCATCAAATACATTAGAAGAGCCATTACATCCTGAATAGAAAAAATTCTAAATTCCCACAAAATGTTAGTGAGATGAGAATTGTGGGATTAAGGTGACAAAAATTGTCAAGAGACTATAAATAGAGTCTGTAATGGGCTCCAAAAACTACTCCCAGATACCGTAAGTGGAATCCATTACCTACATATTTCATAGTACGTGGAATTAATTTCTCGCATACTAAAGTGGTATGTAGAATCTATAAACCATATACATATATAATATGTGAAGGTCTCGTGACGCACTGAATTGTAGAGCATTGGACAACAAATAGAAGGAATTATGGAAGGAATAAACTGTGAAATAAAGCCTCACCTTACTAATATTCAATGAATTCTGATTAATATTACATATTTGAATTATTAATACATAATGTTTTTCTTTCCAGTTAATGATTAGTTTATAGGAAATAAAAATCACGTAGAATTTTCCTACGTAGAGGTTTGTAATTTAGATGTAAATTTCACAACATAGTTCACAAATACGAAAATACTATTCAATGGAAGAAGTAATTGTGATGAATTCCATTTTTGGCTGGTAGAAGCTAGTTCGTGATTACATATTTCACATAAGAGGTGGTACACATATGTAGTGAAAGCTGAGGCAGATTCAAGAGCACTTCTCACCACAAGAAATGTTAAAAGACAAAATACCTGGGCCCTTGTAAATATGTGTGGTCCCTCCTACTAGAACAATCTATTAAAACAAAAAACAATTCATTTCAGAACTGCTTCTATATCAGAATAATTTCCTCTTAATTCGAAATGAACCCCATTCCAATGGGGGGAAATTGTATTGTCCCTGAAACCTCACAAAGGGAAAAACTATATCCATAATAAATCTAAAGAAGTATTCATGAATTATCACAGAATAATTAAAGTAAATATTTATTTCTATTGAATTGAGAAAATAAGACTAAACTTTATTAAATAGATTTTCTCATGAGTTTTACGTAACCCATGTACGATCACCGATAAGGGTTCACATAATGCATGAATAGTGAACCACTAGAATGCGGAAGGACCCATCAAAAATGGGCCCACATAAGTATGTCTAGTGATCCCAAGAGGTCGATGACCACATCTTTAGTGGGATAATGTAACTGAGGACCACCCACAAACCATCCCACGAACTCAGTAGTTCGTGGATGATGTAAATTGGAATGGTTCAATGAACCATGGATCGTGAACCATATCCTATGCATGCCATGATTGACTGAGTATTACATGCGTTGGGACGTGTCTTCTTTGGATTCCATAAATGGGTTTTGGATGACCATTGATATGATCTTCCAAGTTCTTTATAAAAGGAGTACAAAAGGAATTAAGATGGGAAAATAATGAAAGAACGAATGGGACCATATATATTGAAAGAAAAAAAATATAGATATGAATCTAGAATTGGGATCAAATCATAGATAAAGATCAAATCGCGATCCATTATTCTATAGATATAACCAACCACAAAGCATAAAAATAAGGAACATAATATTAATGGGTAATCTGTGAAACTAACTGGTGTTATCACGAACCAAAAAATCCTCATAGATGAACTTCCCTATGAATGAATTTTTGTGGGAACCTCCTTCTATAATACGTTCCTCAAAGTGTATCGCTATACGGATCGAACCTCATGTCGCATAAAAAATCAGCTTGAATATGGAACCCTAATAAGCATGGAGAACCCCATCTAGGAACATGTATTGCTTTTGTATGTGGTGGTAGTGACTGAGCCCACATACTGCTTAGGTACATGGATGACCACTCTATAAGAATATCACTATGTTATGAATATCTTCTCCCATCCTGGATGAGAAACCAATATGCGGAATATGGTGTCTCCAGGTGTCTATCCCTTTGCCTCTAATATCAGCCATCCATTACCATCCAGTCCTCCAAATCTCCTCCAATAACTAGTCCCCTAACATCAGCCCAATTCCTCCTACAATATCTCCAAATCTGTATGATCATATCATAGCGTGAATCTGTGCACCCCTTTGAGACTACAAACCCATTGTAATTTGGGTCATTAAAGCTCTCCCAATAATGGTTCAGACTCCCGGGTTGTCGGCAAGTCTACATTCCAATGGTAACCTGAAGTCCAACCTTGTGACAATGAAATGAACCACCATATTATAGGTATTAAGGTTAATCAATTACTTTTACAATCTTTTAGGAACAATGATCAATCAATGGAATCATGTTCGCTCCTCCTTCTGATGAGAGGAAACATCCCTCCTCAATCCTAGAGTGCATTCTGGGGCACTCCCACTGAGGTAAGTCACCAATGTTATGAGAGCCAAGCTGCATGACCACCAATTCCATTCCACATTAAATTTTTCATCGCTGCACACCATCACTAATCATCTCCTTTGATTGTTTTACTATAGAACATCCCACTCCCATTAGTGGGATAGAAGGTGTGTGGGATGTTGAATCTCTCACATCCGTTTTTTTCTCACATACAGTATGACTCAATAGGGCTTAAAGAATTGTGATTATTATAAAATCCACAAAACCAACCCATCATGAACTACAAGAACATTAATTCATGGTCAATCAAAGATACCTAGGACACCTTTGTGGGGGATCGAGCTCAAAGACGAACCCTTCCTAATGGATTCACCCAATCATGTCCCCTCAAAGGGGAAGCATCTTCATGCCAGCCTAATCATATTTTTAACTATGAGAACTCCGATCCTTGGCCAATCCAGGATATGTAAGATTCCTTCTCGAAGGCCTGAATTCAAATGGGTGCTCTTCCAAAAAGGATCACCCAATTATGCCTGAAAAAAAATGGGCCTCCTACCATGTCCAAGCCTCGAGCATACTAAACTACGTGGGCTCAGATTCCCCTAAAATATTTGTAGGAAGCCAATATCATGGTTCTGATCCCAACATCAAGCTATTTTGCATCCCTCTTGTATGAAAATTAACATCATAGTGCCTTATTTCATATATTATGTCAACAATTACTTTGTAGCATCAAATCCATATCTGTCCATGATGATTATGTAAACCTAGGGTAGCCCTGGGATATACTCTTCAGTAATTATCAAAAGTCTCACAATCATATGAACATGACTAAAATATATAAGGGAGTTATTGAAAAGGCAATAATCCCCCCCCCCAAATTATGTGAGGAACCCAGCCTCCCATCCTCTTGACCAAGGGAGTCCTTAAGTGTTTTTGGCCAAATCATCATCTAACGAGCGTGTGTCATTGGAAAGCAGGTCCATGAATCAGGGATTAGAAGATCTTTGGGTGTTTCTGGCTCCCCAGATGAACCCGTTAGAGACCATATGAGGAAAAAATATCCTTTTTAGACTAATTTCACATTTACATAACCCCAAAAAATCACAATCTAAGACTATTTTACTATGGAACCACCTTCATAATATAGAAGGGGTAAACTAACCAGTCCACGCAGGGTCAATCCATTTCTTCGTAAAGGCTAACGATGTTGGTCAAGTCAAAACAATTATTGTGATGGGAAATTATCCACAATAACATATGAATCCTCTTCGCCCTTCGGACCACTTAATTCATTTTCCCCAAACCCCTAAATGCGCTGCCTCAGAGACGAAACAAAAATAACCAGATTGATCCAAATTTATTTTAAAAAAACACCAAAATCATTATAATTTAAAACATAACCACTTTTACATTAAATATTTAAAAAATATTTTTATTAATATACAATTTTTTTTTTCATTTTTTGTAAAGGTAAATAATTAATATCATAACATATAATTTATAAATTTGAATGTCAGAAGTGAAATTTCTTTACATTCTCAAAAAAATTGTATTCCTAAATTCCATAGAAAATAAAATATATTTTGAATAATAAAAAATGTCCCATAATTAAATTTATTAAAGAAAACATATTCTCTTAAAATTTAATTTTTATTTCAAAACACTTAATAACTTTTGAAAATAAAAATTTTTACTTTAAAAATATAATTTTTTTCATTTGAAATAATCATTTTTATTGATGATTTTTTAATTTTTTATTTTTTAATTATTAAATCCATTTTGGTTATATTCATTAGAAAATAATGTCACCTTTTCCTACAATGTGAAATTTCTAAATCATTTGTGGATATTTATCTGAAATCATTTTTGGTTTCCGTCTCAATATCAGGTCGACCAGATCAAATTTTTTCATGATATAGCCGATCAATCCATGTGTGAAATTATATAAAATGATGATTCAAGGTTATATGGTAGATAGATTTAATTATATACAGAATATGAGTACCTATATAAACCTTTATGGTAGCATGATAAATCCTTTGAAAATCTATGAAATGTTTGTCAAATACATTGAAATTTCATATATGATGTAAACTGTTCTAAAAGATAATTACATACACGACATCACTTTTTCTATGTTGATCATTTATTAAAACATTACAAGGAAAAATAATCATTAGAAACACATGATAATATTCTAAAATCATTAATCATGTATTAAGTTAATGATTCCATGGATTCCAATTATATCATCTTGAGTTAAAAAACACTACTTTCAATAGCATACATGATACCTTGTATTGATTTTAAACGAACAACTACATAATATTATTTAAATGTTACCATTATGACCTAGTTGTTGGCATAGAGAAAATTAATAGAATCAATTTAACTGTGAAAATATGGTTTGAACATGCTTAAACAACGATTAATTGTCCAAAAAAATTTATTTTAACTTGAAATAAAAACCAATTGAATATAAAAGATGTGTTTTATGAAAACATATAAGTTAAGAGAATAATTGTGTCAATAAAATAATATTAGAAATTATATTTTTTTATTTAATGAAAAATATATGTTATATATTCAATGTAGTTTTTTTAAATTCATATTTTTGGTTTTCTTGATAAGATATAAAAAAAATAAAATTTTTGGATTAAAGAAGTATTTTTTTTCTGAATATTCAATTTTACTACCTTTTGACAGAGAACCCATTTTAAATTTAGTTTTTGACACTATTATATGTTTTATTTGACAAAAAAATCATATTATTTTTATGTGGGACATAAAAAAATTTCTTTGAATGATTTTTTGAAATTTATCAGATAACTATCACCTATGAAAGAATAGAAAAAATACGCAAAATATTAATTGAAAATGACTTCTTTTATCAAGATAATTTATATGGTCAAATCATATTACATAAAATTTATAATTTATAAAAAGAATATATTTTTATAAGTAAATAATTTTATTGTAATTGAAGGTATTTCACTTTTAAATTGACATAAACACATATCAATCTTTTGTTAGTTTTTACTTCTTAAAAACAAGCTTTTTTGGTTTTGACAACAGAAAATAATTTGAAATTAATTTATGCGTATTAGGTGTTTCTAAATTTTAAAAATTAATTCCATATTTCTAACCATAAGGTTCAAATTGTTTAAGTAGGTACCTTTTATTTATGGACATTATGATTAGAAACATTAGTAATTATTTTTATTTATCTTAGTTAAAGTGTAAATTTTGTAAATAAGGTTAAAAAATTATTTTATAATAATATAAAAATACCCTAAAATGTTTTTTAATAAAATATTATGAGCTATTTATGACTATGGGAAGACTTGGGTCGATTATATGACCCCATGAATCTACTTCGGAGTGATAATGACTAGTTATAATAATTAATTGAAATTAAAGAGAAAAATAACATTACCTTGTATCTTCTTAATGAAACAATTTTTATATGGGGTTATATATATTATCTCTATGAATAAAAATAGTAATTAGAAATCTATAACAATTTCCTACATAATAATATTTTATTTAAATTTTTTAGACATTAAAAAATGAGTTTATTTATGAAACAATTATGATGTAGTGATTACCTTATTAATGAAATATTAAAATAAATGATATTATAAATAGTAAAATAAATTATATTTGAAAATTTTGATTCCAAAAAAGAATTTTGTTATTGATATTGACATATTATATTAGTTCTATCACTTTTGGTTTTGAGGAATCATGTTGTTTTTACTTTTAAAAAAATCAATTAATAAATAGTGAAAAAATTGACATAAATGAGATTTTAAAAACAAATAATATTTTATTAAATGATATAATTTTCCCAATGATATAGTATTATTATAAATGAATAATATAATGTTAAAAATATAATTAATTATTCACTTGTGGATTAATTGATATTTTATAGTAACTATAGTAATTATTTATTATTAAAATGCAAGAACACAAGGCAAGAGTTAATGTTTCTAAAAAAGGGTTACAGCCAAAAGATAAGGTTAAATTGGTAATCTAAACTTGTCTAAAACCTATTGGATTAATTTTTTTTTTCACCCAAAAACATATTATATTTGTAATAAATGACTTTGTGACCATTTGAAACCACAAATCAATTTATATTAAAAAAATATCAAATCATTCCTAAAGTACCCCTTATCCCTCATTTAAAGGCCACCACTTCTACCCACATAATCACACATCTCAAGCCTCATTGATCATCCAAAATCTTCTCAAAAAAGCTCCGAAAATCCAATAATATTTTTATAATCCTTACCGTTGGAAGAAGCTAATTCATGATATCCTATTAGCTCAAATCATATGTTGTTACCCGATTATTATGTAACAACTTCTCTATAGTTTTTCCTTTTATTTTCTTTATACACTCCCTATTATATACTTATTCTAAGATTAAATGACTACACCAGTACAATTAATATACTAGGATTTATTTTTTTGATGCATTATAACATCACATACACACACCTCCATCTAATGGATAAGAACATGCTCTTTCTTTGTACGATGAACTATTACCTCATGAAATGATGATTGTTCAATTTTACCATACCACGTCTTATGTTGGACATTATGATTGAACTATATTAATTTATTATTTATATATATTTATATATATTTTTTATATTATTATTTTTTTATATCAATCATTTATGCTATCTATAATGTGTGAGTATGATAATTTCATTTGAGGAAGCGTGGACTACCGCTACCACAAAGTGATATGAATCATTCATTCTATACATAGAATGTATAAATCATGTTTTTACTAAACCTATGATATATACATGAAATAATTATAATACTTATATTATTATATAAATTTATATCATTTCATTAATATTCTTTTAATATGATAATGAAATGAATGTAGCGTTCATGCGTACGTACAGGCTACCATCTCAATGAATAGTGCATTTCATTTATTATATCCAAATGTTATGGACTATTATAAATAAATATAATATATATATATATATGATATCAAAATCATTAATATTATTTTAGAGATGATGTACTTTTGACATCTTGTACAATTTATATCAAGACAAGTTCATATTCGACTCGTGTACCGAATATCGACAAAACAAACGATATTAACGTAAATAATTATGTAATTTTTAGGAAATGAACATAATTGATATAAAATGAAAAATATTCTTGAAAAATGTTCTGAAGAGTGAATAAATTATATTCTGATTATTATTCAAGATTATAAAGGACGAACGATACAATTTAGGCTCAATGTAAGGGACTTTGTCGAAATATCTTTTAATTGAGGCATATTTTTGTATATACACGACCTTCATTTATATGATGTATAATTATACAATTTAAATTCTTATTTAATTCATTTGACTTAAAAATGATTATTCTTCTATGAATAATTTTTCTAAATGATAAAAGGAAAGTATCTTTTTAACATAGGCAGCGACAATGACCTTTTTGCATCTGCAAGTATAATTTTATATTCGGATTCATTTACTAGCCATAATGTTTTTACAAAAGAAAAGAAAAGAAAATATTATATTATATTTAGTATTATGGTAATGAAATTACTTTATAGAATGGATTGATTATATAAATAATTTGAAATGATGTCTTATGATTGTAATGTGGAAATATCATTTATCTTTGATGCATGTTCATGTGTTAGGATTATGGTCAGAATCTAGGTAATTGATTATGTATGAGAGAAGGTTCCATGATAAATCAAGGGAAGGTGAGCCCGTGATATCTCCCTAGTGCATTGGGTAACGTGACTGAGATAAATGTTAATGTTTCTCATTAGATATTTTTGGAATATACTGTAACATCCCATGTATGTAATGAATAATAGATATTTTTATCTATGTCTATAAATGAATTAGATATTGTTTTAGAGGCTAAAAATGAAAATAAATCCAATATTAAGCATGGAATACACTAATATTTTTAAAAGATTGTTTTACTGCCTTTTGATGGAAAACCATTTTTAAATCTATCTTTTGACAATTTTATATGCTATTTTTGTCAAAATAAACTTATTCTTTATGATAGGGACATCAAAATTTACTTTGTGTGAATTTTTGGTATTTTTCTGACAATGTTCATTTTTTAATGAATAGTGAAAAATACTGCATTTTACATGAAAATTGCTTTTTAATCTAATTTATTTATATGATTAGATTATGATTTGAATTGGTTTTTAAGTGAAATTAGAATATATTTTTACCATTTAATCCAATGGTGGTCATTGGAATCAATTTCACTTTGAAATTGGACTTAAACTAGTGTCAATCTTTTAATACTTATTGTTTCATAAAAACACTCTATTTGTCATGACAACGGGAATTAATTATTAAATTAATTAATGTGAATTATATGTTTTGAATTTTTTAAAATAGACTTCATTTTTGAATTCGGAATATCAAATATAGCTCAGGGTGAATTTTTGGTATTTTTCTGAAAAACTTCAATTTTTGATGAATAGTGAAACCACTAAGTGGTAATCAAGCAAACTGATTTTTCAGTTAAATGAGAGATTACCACTAATGTGTATTGAATTTTGAAAATCCGACATACATGGTTTTCATTAGTATGTAAATTGTGGTTCAATGGGATGAAAATAATTTTTTGGTGAATAGTAACTTTTTTTCATTAATCGCGATTATAGGTAATTAGTGTAATTTAAGGTAAAAATGATATTATAAAAATATGAAAACACCATGACACTTGTCCTACCCCTATTGGATGAGTCATGGACGACCAAGAAAACCCATGGGTCTATTTAGGGGACCCCATGGAGCCACTTGGGTTAGATAATGACTTTAATGCCTTTTTTTAAATAAAGGTGAAAATGACACTAACATAAATTGTTTTACTAAAACAATTTTAGAAGGGGTTATACTAATCATATTTTTGTCTATAAATAATATTTATAAAGCTAAAACGATTTCCTACATCATAGTATTTTTTTTATAATTTGTAGACATTAAATAAATTAATTTAATCATGATATCATGATGATGCAATGATGACCCCATTAATGAACAGCTTAAATAAAAAGAAACGATAATATAAAATCTAAGACCTAAACTTGTCCAAAAACTATTGGATGGGAATATTTCGAAGCCGTATCATCTTATCTTCGAAATATATCAATGTGGGACTTTAGAAATTCGAAACACTTCTGAAAATAAAATAATAGTTTCATGATTTCCAAAAGTGACCCTCCTCTCCTCTTATAAAAGGCCCCCACCTCTACCTCATTTCACACACTCCTCAAGCTTTTGGCTCGGCCAAACCCTTCCCATTTACTCTCTCCACATATCTCTCCTCATCCTAGAGGATTCCTTTTGGGAATAATCCTTTCAAAGGAAGCCTTTAGGCTCAAATCAAAAGGAGTTACACTTTTAAAGGTAATTCATTCTCTCATGTTCATTTGTTTTATTTTGCTTCTCCAACCCCCTAAAATCTTTTTATTTAATTCTTTTGTAACAACACCAGTATATTAAATATACTAGGATGTTGTTATAAGATTTATTCGAGCTACACTCTCACACAACTACATCAAATGGTTAAAGAACATACGGTTTCCGTGGATGGCGAAATTCTGCCTCCCGAAACGATGATTGTTCAATACTCATTTGACAACTTCAAAGGTGGCCATTATGATGTCACTATTTTTATATATGATATATAATATGTTTATTCTTTCCTTAATCTTCTGTATTTTTCATTTATGTCATACCATTATTGTTTCCATTATGGGTAAACACGATATCTTCATTTTAGGAAGTGCGGACTACCGCCCCCTGAAAGTGATTTGATTCGTTAATACGATATGTGGGATGTGTAAATGATAAAGTTAATGATATTATATATGTTATTATACTGGAATTATAATATACTCTTATATCATTATGATTCCATTCCAGAAAATACGAAATAGAAATGGAAGTAGCGTTCATGCGTACGTACGGTTTACCTTCTCCATGAACGGTGCATTTCATTTCTTACCTCTAAATGTGATTTAATATTATAATACATGTATATGCTGAATATATATGATATATATGTTATCCAAATCATTAATATCATTCTGGATATAACGAACTTTTGACCAAATTAACAACATGTAAGTGTAAGAAGTCTATTTTTTTACTTAAGAACCAAATACCGACAAAATGAACATTATTAACTTAAATGATTACACGATGTTCATAACATGGTATAAAAGGAATAATGAACATGAAAAAGGTTCTTAAGAAAGAATAGATTAACTCATGTTTATTATTTAGGAGATTAAATAACGACCGAGTCAAGTCGGACCCGAGGTAAGGGAACTTCTTATCCCAATTTCCATTCTTTGGGTTAATCTCCTACTTTCAAATTACATCATGATATTATTATGTCCTATCTTGTATTTGTAATTTCTTTATGTGTAATTATAGTGAATACATATAATAGATCTATTTTATTTAAAAAATAATCCTTGTATGGGACTTCGTCTCAATCTCCTTTCATTGAGGCATATTTTATTTTATACACAACGTTCTTTTATACGGTGTATAAACCCCTTTGACTTTTATGTTTATTCAAAAGAAATCTGTTTTATACGAAGCGTTTACTAAACGAAAAAAGGGAATGTTTTTGTCGTAAGTATGCAGCGACAACGAATTCTCCGCCGTCGTGACCGTTATTGGAGTTTCGACTTCCTCTACAAGCCATACCTTATTTTTAAAAGAAAAATTAATACCATGTTTTACTTTTCTTTTTTTTTGGTATTAAAAATGGTTTTCATAATGTTTTTATATCAATGTGTGGTATTGATATCTTGTGATTGAAAGGTGGAAATTTTATGTTTCCTTTATGCATGTTTTATGTGATATGATTATGTTGAGGTTCTTGGGCATTATAATGAAGACGAGTGGTTCCGTGATAAACTAAGGGTGTGTGAGCCCGAAATACCTCTCCAATGCATTGGGTAACGCGAAGGAGTGAAACATTAATGTTTCTACGAAGAGATTTAGGGAATATACTGTGATGGGTATTCCAAACGTAACCAAGAGGGTTACTCCCTACGTAAGAATGTTATGAATGCCTCAAGTTACCTTTATGTCTTATGATTTCTATGATTTATTCATGATTTGATGAGGTATGTTGAAGTGCTTATGTTTTATGGGTAAAGTATGATCTCATCCTTATGTATATATGTACCCATGTTTCCTTTCCATATTTTTATATCCTTTACTGAGCTTTTTATGCTCATCCAAAGTTTTTTTGAAATGTTTTTCACAGGTCAAGGGAAAGGTACATGATATGGTGATAGTGTCAAGGAAGTGTCAAGAAAGAATCCATGTTTATTTTAAATATGTTTCCATTGATGGGAATGAAGAATACTATCTTTATGTAACCGCTTTGTTTATATGTGGAATGTAATGCAAGTTTTATGATCTAATTCTCTAAAACTCTAAACCCGAAAAGATCCTCAATATGTAATCTTGTAATAACTCAAGATTAAGTAAGGTTTAGGCTGGGGCCTTATAGTTGGTATCAGAGGTTAGTTTAGATAACTTTAGGAGTTAGAATTCAATTAAATTATTATCCAAAAATATTTTTTTTGAAATGATATAGCATTTGAAGATTTCCATGTTGCTTCATCTAAGACATGTTTGTTCAGAATGGTTTTCCATAGAGGAAACATGTCAGCTATGTTAGGAAGGAATACAGAGGGAAATGACCTCATAAATCAGTAACTTGAGATGGTCAAAATCAGAATTGAAGAGTTTGTTGTAGTGATGGCTCAGTTGACTCAGGTGATAAGATTTTGGTTGTTTTCATTGAAGATATTTTGGTGTTTTCTAAAATTAAAGAGGATCATGAAAGACATTTAAGTGTTATCTTGCAAACCTTAAAAGAAAAGAAATTGTATGGGAAATTCAACAAGTGTGAGTTTTGGTTGCAACAAATTTCATTCCTTGGTCACATTGTTTCTAAAGATGGTATAACTGTTGATCCTTCAAAAACAAAATTTGTGGAAGACTGGCCAAGACCCACAAATGTAACTGAGATTCGTAGCTTCCTTGGTTTGTTAGGATATTACCGAAGGTTTGTTAGAAATTTGTCACGGTTATCTAGTCCAATGACTAAGCTAACTCGGAAGGGTGTTAAGTTTATCTGGACAAAATAATGTGATGATTGTTTTCAGGAATTGAAAAGAAGATTGGTGAATGCTCCAGTTTTGGCACTACCTTCCAGGAATGGTGAGTTTGTTATCTATTGTGATGCTTCATTGAGGGGACTTGGTTGCGTCCTAATGCAGAATGATTAGGTAATTGCTTATGCTTCATGACAGTTGAAAACTCATGAGGTAAATTACCCTACACATGATTTGGAATTACCTTCTGTTGTTTTTGCTTTAAAAATTTGGAGGCATCTTTTGTCTGGAGTAAAGTGTGAAATATATACCGATCACAAATGTTTTAATTATATATTCACACAGAAAGAATTGAACATGAGACAAAGGAGATGGCTAGAATTAATCAAGGATTATGATTGTACAATTCATTACCATCCGGGAAAAGCAAATAAAGTGGCTGATTCTTTGAGTCAAAAAAGTAATGATTCATTAGAAATGTTGCGTTTGGAACGTGATCCTTTGGTTAAGGATTTGATGAACATTGGCATAGAAGTTGTTGGTGCAGGAAGTTCTTCTGTTTTGTTTCAGGTATCAGTGAGAGCATCTCTATCAGATAGAATCATGCAAGCACAGAAGCAAGACAATGAGTTGTAGAAAAAGGTAGATCTGGTTAAGAAAGGTAAGTTGCCTGAATTCAACATTGATAATGAATGCGTTTTGAGATTTGGGAAGAGGTTGTGTGTGCCTTGTGATTCATAGTTGAAGAGAGAGTTGTTATGTGAAACTCATAGTTCTCCGTTTTCAGTTCATCCTGGCAGTACTAAGATGTATAGAGATCTGCAGGAGTATTACTAGTGGGATGGAATGAAAATAGATATTGCTGATTTTACTGTGAAGTGTTTGACTTGTCAGCAGGTTAAAGCAGAGCGACAGTTACCGAAAGGGATGATTCAGACTTTACCAGTGCCAGAGTGGAAATGGGAGAATATATCCATGGACTTTGTTGTGGGATTACCGAAGACATATCGAGGTAATAATGCAATCTGGGTTATTGTTGATCGCTTGACTAAATCTGATCATTTCCTTGCTATAAGAGATACTTTTTCCCTAGATCAAATTTCAGGTTTGTATCTTAAAGAGGTAGTCATGTTACATGGATTTACTCTCTCCATTGTATCTGATCGTGATCCCAGGTTCACTTCTAACTTTTGGAAAGTCCTTCAGAAGTCGTTGGGTACTGAATTAAATTTTAGTACAGCTTTTCATCCTCAATCAGATGGGCAGTCAGAACGAACAATTCAGACATTGGAGGATATGCTATGTTCTTGGATTATCAGGGAAGTTGGGACCAACATCTTTCTTTGGTTGAATTTTCATATAATAACAATTTTCATTCCAGTATACAGATGGCACCATTTCAGGCATTATATGGGAAGTGGTGTCGAACTCCAGCTTTCTGGGTTGAAGTGGGTGAAAGGACGTTGATGGGACCATAATTGGTAGAAGAGATGGCAGAACAAGTTCAGCTGATTCAGAAGCACATGAGAACAGCTCAGAGCAGGAATAAGAGTTATGCAGATAACCGGAGGAAGGATCTATCTTTTGAGGTAGGTGATCATGTTTTTCTCAAGGTTTCTCCTTGGAAAAGTGTGATGAGATTTGGTAAGAAAGGAAAGTTGAGTCCAAGGTTCATTGGACCATAAGAAATTCTATAGAGAGTTGGATCAGTTGCATACCGGGTGGCTTTACCTCCGTGTTTATCTCAGGTACACAATGTTTTTCATGTTTCGATGTTGAGAAAGTACATGCCAGATCCATCTCATGTTTTGAGTCCAGTGGTAGTTCAGCTGGAAGAGAACCTATCTTATGAGGAACAACCGGTCCAGATTCTTGACCACATGGAGCATGTGTTACGCAATAAGGTGATTAAGCAGGTAAAGGATTTGTGAAAAAACCACATGATGGAAGAGGCAACATGGGAATCTAAAAATGCAATGAGGGATAAGTACCCCCATTTATTTGATAAGTAAATAAATTGCGGGGATGCAATTTCATAAAGGGGGGAAGGATGTAACATCCCAAGTAAGTAATGAATAATATATATTTTTATCTATGTCTATTAATTAATTAGATAGTGTTTTAGAGGCTTAAAATGAAAATAAATCCAATCTTAACCATGGAATACACTAATATTTTTGAAAGATTGTTTTACTGCCTTTTGATGGAAAACCATTTTTAAATATATCTTTTGACAATATTATAAGCTATTTTTTTCAAAATAAACTTATTCTTTATGATAGGGACATCAAAATTTACTTTGTGGGAATTTTTGGTATTTTTCTGACAGTGTTCATTTTTTAATGAATAGTGAAAAATACTGCATTTTACATCAAAACTGCTTTTTAATCTAATTTATTTATATGATTAGATTATGTTTTGAATTTTTTTTGAAGTGAAATTAGAATATATTTTTACAATTTAATCCAATGGTGGTCATTGGAATCAATTTCACTTTGAAATTGGACTTAAACTAGTGTCAATCATTTGATACTTATTGTTTCATAAAAACACGCTATTTGTCATGACAGTGGTAATTAATTATTAAATTAATTAATGTGACTTATATGTTTTGAATTTTGTAAAATATACTTCATTTTTGAATTCGGAATATCAAATATTGCTTAGGGTGAATTTTTGGTATTTTTCGGAAAAACTCCAATTTTTGATGAATAGTGAAACCACTAAGTGGTAATCAAACAAACTAATTTTTCAGTTAAATGAAAGTTTACCACTAATGTGTATTGAATTTTTAAAATCCGACATACATGGTTGTCATTAGTATGTAAAATGTGGTTCAATGGCATGAAAATAATTTTTTGGTCAATATTAACTTTTTTTCATTAATTGCGATTAGAGGTAATTAGTGTAATATAAGGTAAAAATGATATTATAAAAATATGAAAACACCATGACACTTGTACTACCCATATTCGATGAGTCATTTCAGACCAAGACAACCCATGGGTCTATTTAGGGGACCCCATGGAGACACTTGGGTGAGATAATGACTTTAATGTATTTTTTTAAATAAAGGTGAAAATGACACTAACATAAATTGTTTTACTAAAACAATTTTATAAGGGGTTATACTAATCATATTTTTGTCTATAAATACTCTTTAGAAATCTAAAACGACTTCCTACATCATAGTATTTTTGTTATAATTTTTAGGCATTAAATAAATTAATTTAATCATGATATCATGATGTTGCAATGATGACCTCATTAATGAACAGTTTAAATAAAATGAAACGATAATATAAAATATATGACCTACACATGTCCAAAAACTATTTTATGGGATTATTTCGAAGACTCATCATCTTATCTTCGAAATATTTCAATGTGGGACCTTATAAATTCGAAACACTTTTGAAAATAAAATAATAGTTTCATGATTTCCAAAAGTGCCCCTCCTCTCCTCTTATAAAAGGCCCCCACCTCTACCTCATTTCACACACTCCTCAAGCCTTTGGCTCGGCCATACCCTGCCCATTTACTCTCTCCACATCCCTCTCCTCATCCTAAAGGATTCCCTTTGGGCATAATCCTTTCAAAGTAAGCCTTTAGGCTCAAATCGAAAGGAGTTACACTTTTAAAGGTAATTCATTCTCTCATGTTCATTTGTTTTATTTTGCTTCTCCAACCCCCTAAACTCTTTTTATTTACTTATTTTGTAACAACAACAGTATCTTCAATATACTAGGATGTTTTTATAAGATTTATTCGAGCTAAAATATCACACAACTACATCAAATGGTTAATGAACATACGGTTTCCGTGGATGGTGAAATTCTGCCTCCCGAAATGATGATTGTTCAATACTCATTTAACACCTCCAAAGGAGACCATAATGATGTCACTATTTCTATATATGATATATAATATGTTTATTCTTTCCTTAAGCTTCTGTATTTTTCATTTATGGCATACCATTATTGTTTCCATTACGGATAAACACAATATCATCATTTTAGGAAGTGCGGACTACCGCCCCCTGAAAGTGATTTGCTTCGTTAATACCATATGTGGGATGTGTAAAGGATAAAGTTAATGATATTATATATGTTATTATGCTGGAATTATAATATACTCTTATATAATTATGATTCCATTCCAGAAAATACGAAATAGAAATGGAAGTAGCGTTCATGCGTACGTACGGCTTACCGTCTCCATGAACGGTGCATTACATTTCTTACCTCTAAATGTGATGTAATATTATAAATACATGTATATGATGAATATATATGATATATATTTTATCCAAATCATTAATATAATTCTGTATATAATGAACCTTTGACCAAATTAACAACATGTAAGTGTAAGAAGTCTATTTTTGACTTAAGAACCAAATACCGACAAAATGAACATTATTAACTTAAATGATTACATGATGTTCATAACATGGTATAAAAGGAATAATAAACATGAAAAAGGTTCTTAAGCAAAAATAGATTAACTCAAGTTTATTATTCAGGAGATTTAAGAACGACCGAGTCAAGTTGGACCAGAGGTAAGGGAACTTCTTAACCCAATTTCCATTCTTTGGGTTAATCTCCTACTTTCAAACTACGTCATGATATTAATATGTCATATCTTGTATTTGTACTTTCTTTATGTGTAATTATAGTTAATACACATAAAAGATCTATTTTATTTAAAAAATAATCATTTTATTGGACTTCGTCTCAATCTCCTTTCATTGAGGCATATTTTATTTTATACACAACTTTCTTTTATACGGTGTATAAACCCCCTTTGACTTTTACGTTTATTCAAAAGGAATATTTTTTATACGAAACATTTACTAAACGACAAAAGGGAATGTTTTTGTCATAAGTATGTGGCGACAACGACTTCTCCGCCGTCGTGACTGTTATTTGAGTTTCGGCTTCCTCTACAAGCCATACCTTCTTTTTAAAAGAAAAATAAATACCGTGTTTTAATTTTCTTTTATTTTGGTATTGAAAATGGTTTTCATAATGTTTTTATATCAATGTGTTGTATTGATATCTTGTGATTGAAAGGTGGAAATGTTATGTTTCCTCTATGCATGTTTTATGTGATACGATTATGTTGAGGTTCTTGGGCATTATTATGAAGACGGGTGGTTCCGTGATAAACTAAGGGCAGGTGAGCCCGATATAGCTCTCCAATTCATTGGGTAACGCGAAGGAGTGAAACGTTAAGGTTTCTCCGAAGAGATTTAGGGAATATACTGTGTTGGGTATTCCAAACATAACCAAGAGGGTTACTCCATACGTAAGAATGTTATGAATACCTCAAGTTACCTTTATGTCTTATGATTTCAATGATTTATTCATGATTTGATGAGGTATGTTAAAGTGCTTATGTTTTATGGGTAAAGTATGATCTCATCCTTATGTATATATGTACCCATGTTTCCATTCCATATTTTTATATCCCTTACTGAGATTTTTATGCTCATCCCAAGTTTTTTTGAAATGTTTTTCACAGGTCAGGGGAAAGGTACATGATATGGTGATAGTGTCAAGGAAGTGTCAAGAAAGAATCCATGTTTATTTTAAATATGTTTCAATTGATGGGAATGAAGAATATTATCTTAATGTAACCACTTTGTTTATATGTGGAATGTAATTCATGTTTTATGATGTAATTATCTAAAACTCTAAACCCGAAAAGATCCTCAATGTGTAATCTTGTAATAAATCAAGATTAAGTACGGTTTATGGCTGGGGCCTTATATATACTATGATAGAAATTCCTAATGTAACCATGAATTTTAGTCTGTGTGGATATGTGAATGCAACAATGTAATTATGTTATGGATTACTGAAGTTAAATTTAGGATTTATTATTTCTATGAGTTATTTTTAAATATGTTGATTTCATGAGGTTTGTTCAATAACTTATGTTTTATGATTGAAAATTATGATTTCATTTATTTGTATATATTCATGGACTAATGTATTCTTTTCATTTATTAGGTCCCTTCTATTGTTTTTTATGATCATCCCATGTTTTTTAATTTTTTTTCAAAGGGTATAAGGAGGTGTAAGATAATTGAATACTTTAAGAAGATTTATATCAAGAAAATAAATCTTGTTTTATTTAAGGAGTTTCATTTTTATGAATAAAAATGTGATAGAGTATAATTATCTACTTTTTAATATTTGAGAAGTAGTGTTATAGTTATTAAATAATTCTCTAAATATATAAACTTGAAAAATTCATCATTATGAACTCACAACTAAAATCATGATTATGTAATGTTTAGGTTCAGGGCCTTGTAGTTGGCATTATTGGTCTGTTTAGATATCTTTGGAGGTTAGCATGTCATTTGGGTGTAGGTAAGGGATCAAATATAACCCAGATGGTTATACTCATATAGAAACATTTATAGGGTTATGGTAAATTAGTTTGATTGGATAAAAAATTGAAAAATTGAGATATAATGAATTTTATGGGTTAATGTAATATAAATTTTTTTATGTTATCTTTATCCTATATAGGATTTGTTTATAATTAATTTCATGTTTTAGTGATGATTATTTTCAGTAGATTATGGATCATTTGTCAATATGGAAGGAATTATATCTTGAACAATATTATTATCCCACCTTGATTATTTGATCATATCTATTACGGAAAAATCATGTTCGAATGATTTCAACAACTTCTTGAGTATTAAAATCACCTGTAAGAAATTGTTTGAGTCATCAAACGCCTATTAATTTTTTAAAAAAAATTTGGGGTATTGTTATATTTTTTATATTATTTCAAGATCTCGAATTGTCCATCTCCATCAAAAAGTGAAATTATAGAAGGGGAGAGAATTTTTTCTTTTTGAATGTAAGACAACATGTCAAAAGAAAAAGGGATCATCCTAAAGATGATGATATTTGGAATCAAGGTATGATTTATTTTCTTATTCATTATGAATGATGAATCTTGGGATTTATATTTATAGATGATGAGAATATTCAATATATAGAAATGATTTTATAAGAAATAAGGTGGAAATGTATATTTAATAGATTATGAAGAATGATGAATTAGAATGAAGTATGCATATAAGGAATTCTACAGTTATGGTAGATTGTAGGACGATGAAAATTTTAAATGTATTAATACTCATTTGATTATGGGATTACTTTTGAAGACTTTTTCTAGTATGTGTAACCTTGATGTTTGATATGTGAACATGTTATTCAAGTATGAATTATCTTCTATTATGTATACATAATAGATAACCTTAGGGGTTCATATGATATTTTGTTTTTGAGGTGATTAATGGTTATTACATTTTGGGATGTAAAATTGAAGGTATTTGAAAACCTTTCCGAATAAATAAGGATTGGGTTATTTTTTTTGGAAACTATCTCATTTTTTACATTGTTTTAATAATAATATGGTTTTATAAAAAGGAATACTTTCCGGATGGGTGAAAACCTATCGCGTTAGAAAAGGAAATGGGAATTGAACCCACAAATGATTGGTGACAAGGGAGCATCACCTTCCACTAGCCTACATGAAGTCTATAGATATTATGAATTATTCTTTTTATTTAAATGATTTAATGTATCATGAATAAATTTATTTTGGGAACATATGTTTTATCAAATGGATATCAATTTTATATGAAATTGAATTGGTGATTAAGTGAATAATGTTAGTTAGGAAGAAGTTCATTTTTTTGGAACACTATGTACCAAAATAAAATTTAATACTATTGGATTTCATTTTGTGAGTATTGATTTAATTTTATATTAGAAGAATCTAGGTTTTTATTATGGAAAATGGGGATTTAAATTGTTTTTGGAAATCATTATCCTATCATGGATAACATGTCATTAGGTTTATTACATTAAGTATGAAGCTTTAAGAGGGTTGTTGTTATTTGGGAATAATTGTCAAGATTTATCCTGGAAGACTATGTCATCTAATCCTTTAGAGTTTTTGATTTCTATATTAGTTTAGATTATTATGAAGAATTTTAAGGGAAGTGGTTTATTGAATGGTCATTGTTGAACTCTTGGTATTATTTGTTAAGTTTTGGATATTAATAGTAGTATTTCATTCTATAATAGATTATCCTTTTTGGGGATTATATGATATTTTACTAATAATATTGGTTTTTTAATGTTTATTGATATGGGAAATATATATTTCATCTTTTGTGAATTATATGGATGTCTAGATATTTATTATAACACCTCAGGTGAGACAAATTCATCTTGAATACTCATCATTTTGAGAAAATACGAGTTTGTAGTAGATATTTATAAAAGGATGAAAATCTTCTTGAAAAGTAAGTATGTTTTCTTTTTTTCTTATTCAAGGACATAAATAAATTCCTCATCATTATTATTAGGATATTTAAACCAAAATGATTTCTGTTTACTTTTTTTAATGAAAAATCAAATACCGTTTAACCAATCATGAAGTTTATGGTTATCAGGTTGTTAACTTTCTCATTTTCAAATTTTATATCACTCTCTATTAGAACATGGTGGTTATATTCCTTTTCCATATCAATGATTTCCTATGTGTAATCATTGTATTTGTTATCTCCGGTGGCCTTTGAGCATTAATTTCAATCATTTATTGTGGTTGTTTTATAGACAAAATTTCCAATGTGGGATTTTGAAATAACATAACGGGACATATTTTAAAATTACGGGGAAAAAATTTCCAAAATGGGGAATGATGTGACATCACATGTTTTAAAAAAGAATCACCAAGTTCAATATCATAGATGATACAATGCATCACGCTTAAACGAAGAACTAAATATTATTATTTAATTGTTACTATTACAAACTAGCCATTGGAATGGCAGGAATGAATTGTATATACTAAATAATGAAAATATGGTTTAAACATGGTTAAATAATGAATCATTGTTTTCAAAATTTACTAGAAATTAATATCAAAACCCATTGAAAATAACAGATTTGTATTTATGTAAACCTAATTGAAAAGGGAATAATTGTGTTTACAAAATCATATAAGAATTTAGGGATTTTTATTTAATGTAAAATTTATTTTATATATTAAGTATAATTTTTTAAATTTATCTTATATGTTTTCAAGATATGATTTAATAAAAATTTCATTTTTTTGGATAAAAGAAATATTTTTTCATAAAAAATGCAGTTTTACAGCATTTTGATAATGAATTCTTTTTAAATTTATTTTTTGACACCTTTATAAGTAAAATTTGAAATATTATTATTTTTTAAAGTGGGACATTGAAATTTACTTTTGATGAATTTTTTATATTGTTCTGAAAACTATCATGTTTTGAGGAATAGAAAAATACAACAAATTTTAATTAAATCCAATATTTTCCATCGATATAATTTATATGGATAAAAAAATTTATTTAATGGGATTAAAGTATCAAGAGAATGTATTTTTATAATTAAATACCATTATGGATATTGGAAGTAATATCACTTTTAAATTGAATATAAACCCATGTCATCCAATGGATAGTTTTTTCTTCTAAAAAATACATGTTTTTGAATTTGACAATGGGAATGAATATTAAATAAATTGCTTCGAATAATGTGTTTAAAATATGGAAAAAATGATTCCATATTGGAAATTAAAATGTTCAAATTTTGTAAATTGGTAAATTTTATTTTTTTGTCATTATGAATAATAACTTCAGTAATTATTTTCATTTATCATAGTTAAAGGGTAAATCTGGTAAATAAGGGTAAAAAATAATATAATAATAATATAAAAGTACCCTAAAATGTGTCATGAAACTATTTAATATGATGTGCTTGACCATTGGAATCCTTGGGACAATTTTGGGAACCCATGGATCCACATGGGAGTGGTAATGACATGTTATAACAATTAATTTAAAGTAATGAGAAATATAAAATAAATATGAATCATCCTTCTAAATTTTTTATATGGGCTATTATAAGTTATCTCTATGACAGTAAATAGTAATTATAAATATGAAAATATTTCATACATCATAATGTTTTATTTATAATTTTTAGACATTATATAAATAAATTTATTTATGACACAATGATGATGCACTGATTAAATTATTAATGATGGATTCAAATAAATGCCATAATAAATATTAAAATATATATAATATGTATATTTTTACGCTATACACAAAAATTATGTTCGATATTGACTTATTATATTTGAGTAAACACATTTGGTTCTATTGAACAAATTTTTTATGAATTTATCAAAAATCTATTATTAAAAAGGTTTAAATATGACATAAACGAGTTTTTATAACAAATACTATTTTATTAAATGATATAATAGTCATAAAAATATAAAATTATAAAAATATACATATATAATGTTATAAATTAAATTATTGATCCACTTGTTGTTATCTTATAATTTTATAGTAACTATATTGACTACATATTACTAAAATGAAAAAAGACATAGTAAGAGTTAATGTTTTTAACTAAGTGCTAAAGATAAAATATAATGTTAAATATGGGACCCAAACTTGTATAAAACGTATTGGTCAAGATATTTGCAACCCAAAAACATATTTTAATTTAAATAAATGAGTTTTGGAAAATTTGAAACGAAAACCCAATTTATAATCAAATAATATTTAATGACATTCTTAATGTGCCCCTCTTCCCTCTTATAAAAAGCCACGACCTCTAGCCACTTACTCAAACCACTGAAGCCCCTTGGGTCATAAAATTATACTAAAATAAGCACTCAAAATCCCTAATTTCCTCCTAAATTCCTTACCTTTTTCATATGGGAATTCAAGAAATCTTTTTGTATTAGAAAAAAAGAAGTAACCTGATTTAGAGGTAATGTCTTCTATACTGTTTATTTCTATTATTTTCCTACCCTAATACCTATGTTATTCATGTTAGTTGATTATATTAGAAAAGAAATATCATAAATATACTATGATTTTTTTAATTTTATTATTTTAAATACACATGCACACACAACCATCTAATGGATACCAATATACTATTTTCTTGTATGGTGAACTACTGCATCACGAAACGATGATTATTCAATTTTCCCCTACAACCTCTCATAGAGGTTATTATGATAGAAATGTATTTATATATGATATATATTATATTTATATTTCTTTTATTCTTATATATTTTTTATTTACATCATATATTTATGCATTCCATAATGTGTAAATATGATAATTTCATTTGAGGAAATGTGGACTACCACCACCTCAAAGTGATATGACTCGTTAATGTTATACATGGAACATATAAATGATAGTTTTATTAAAAATATGATATAAATTAATTGAATATAATACTTTTATTATAATATACATATATATCGTTATATTATTATCCATTTAGTATGATAATGAAATGATATTGGTGTTCATGCGGTTGTACGACCTACCATCTCCATGAACTGTGCATTTCATTTTTAACATCAAATGTTATGGACTGTTATAAATACATATATTATGGATAAATATGAAATTTAAATCATTAATATCATTATATAGATGATTTTATATTTATTTCATAGAAAATTTATATCAAAACAAGTTCATTTTCGACTCAAGAACCGAATATCGAAAAAACGATCGATATTAACATAAATATTTATGTAATATTTATAATGTCATTATAAGTGATATAAAATGAATAATAAATATGAAAAATTTTATGATGTAAGTATAAATTAACATATGTTTATTACTCAGGAATATAAAAAATGAACAAGACAATTCGGACTCAAGGTTTGGGACTTTATCTCAATCTACTTTCATGGAGGCGTATTTTCATTTATATATGACCTTATTTTATATGGTGTATTATTATACCATTTTTCATTTTATTTAATAAAATGGTATTCAAAAGGGATATTTTTCTATGAATCATTTTACTAAATGGAAAATTTAATTTTTCATTTTAACGTATACATCGACAATGTCCTTTCCACCACCATGAGCATTTTATGATATTTGGATTCCCTTACAAGCAATGATGTTTTTATAAAATAAAAGTAAATACTATATTATTTATTGGTGTTTTTTTTATTGAAAATGGTTTTTAGAGTTGATTTATTATATCTATAACTTGAAATGATGTCCTGTGATTTCAATGTAGAAATATAATTTTTCTTTTATGATTGTTCACGTGTTATGATTATGTTATGGTTCAGGGGCATTGTTAAGGTATATGGGCAGTTCTACGATAAACCGATGGAGGGTGGGCCCCTGACATCTCTCCAATTCATTGGGAAATGTAATGTAGGTAAACATTAATTTTTTTACCATGGGATATATGGAATATACTATTTTAGGTATTCCAAACGTTACTATGAAGGTTACTCCCTATGTAGTCATGAAAGCTACAATGTAAGTGTGTTATGGATGCAACATGTCACCTTTATGATATATTATTTCAATGATTTATTCATATATATTATTATTTCACGAGGTATGTTAAGGAAAATATGTTTTATCAGTGAAATGTATGATTTCATTGATTTGTATATATTCGCGGACTAATGTATTATTTCGTTATTTTATATCCCTTATAGTGATTTTAATGCTCATCCCAAGTTTTTGACATGTTTTTCACAGGGTATAATGAATGGTTAGAGAGTGGAATAATGAAAGAAGATTAATATGAAAAAAATTCATTCTTGTTTTATTTATGGAGTTTTATTTTTATGAAATAAATATTAGATAATGTAGAGGTGTCAGCTTTGTAATATTTGAGATGTACTATAATAGTAATGAACTAATTCTCTGAAACTCTATACCCAAAATATCCTCAATAATAATTATTTACATTACTACTGATTATACAATGTTTAAGGATGGGTCCTTACACCAATAGTGCATCTCGTTAAGTTGGATATAGGTGTATCATCAACTGTTGCAGAATTAAAAAGGACAATTATTCTTCAAACACAGGGTTTTAAGTATAATTATGGAACTATGTATATTTTTTAATAAATTTCATAGTGCATGTATAAAATTTCAATTCTAATAGGATATTTATTTGAAGAGACTCCAAAATTATATAGAACATGTTCTAGAATACAGCTTATATGGTCCAATGGAAGCTCCTTTCAACATAAGATAAGTGTTTGTATCAAATGAATGGGTTGATGATATTAAATATATATATATATATATATATATGGAATTATATATGGGAATTTCCATCTCAAATATTTTTCATATGGAATTTCAATCTTTTTAGTCTTTAAACTTTTTTTCAAATGTTTCGTTATTTTGATTGTTTCAAATATAATTTTGGACATGTGTACGTGCCATAGTAAACCACTTCATTATATTATTCTATTTTTATTAAAAATTATTTAATGTGTTTGGGGTTTCTCATCTTGACATACTATTTTATATAAAAGATTTAGTTTCAAATATTTTTTATAAAAATAAAAGACAGCTACATTATGTAAATTATTTTAAAACAAAAATCATATAAAATGTTTAAATAAATTAAAACAATTTATTTTTTAAAACATTCAATTATAATCATGTTGAAGAAATTTATTGTTAAATTTTATTTTAAAAATAACTATAAGTTTTATTATATATATATTTTAATATGAAATTTTTATTTCATATTTAAAATATATATTTATTTAAAATATAATTTATCATAATAAATTTTTAGTTCAATATTTTAAAATAATAAATGGAAATTTATTTTTTACCACAAAAAACATAAATATAAATTTTCATTTCTAAAATCTATTTATAATTAAAAATTATTAAAATAAAAAATATAAAAAATATATATGAAATTAATAATTTTTCAATAAATTTTTTCTAAAATAACAGTACATTTTTAATATAACACACATAAACAAATATATTCTATATTTTTAAATATAAACATTAAACATATCCTATATTTCCTATATTAAATAAATATTACATTTAAATAAATAATTATATTCACCAGATGTTATTTATATAATATATTTTATTATAAAATTTTACATTATCAAAATTTATTTTACTATTTCCATTTTAGTATTAAATTATTTTAAAAAATTTTAATACAAATAATCATTTTAATTTATAAAGTTGATTTTACTTCTCATTAAGAAATATTAAAATATGATATCAGTTTTAAAATAATTCATAAATAGATTTCTATAAGATTTTTTTTAAAAAATAAACTTTTTGTTTAGAATAAAAATTTAATTTAAAAACTTAAATAAATTCAAATTATTTATATAAAAATATATTTTAATTTTAAAATTATAAATAAATATTTACAATTTCATCTTCCTATAGTCCTTTTTTTGAGATATATTTTCATAAAATTTATAATTCTTATCCATTAAGAAATTATGAAATCCATTTCAATTAGTATATTGAATATATTTTATGTTATATTAAATGGATATAATTTTTCATTAAAATTTATACAAAATTTTATTTTTAAAAGAAATTTATAAAAATTATAGTATATAAATACTATAGGATTAAAATAATAAATCAATTAAAAATATTAAAAAGAACATTTAACGTGAGAAACTAGATTAGTTATTTGTAAAAATTAATATTTTATACTCTATCAAATAAATATAATACCAACTAATTTTTAAATAATTATTATTAAATAATATAAACAACAATTTATTTGTTTTAAAAAATAAAATAAGAATAATTTTTTGAAATAATCTTTTCCAAAAATCTTATATTTTTTTATTCATTAAATTTTTTTATCTAAAACCCAATAAATTATTTTGTAATTTAAAAATATAAATTTTTATTAATAAATATTTTAATTTTTAATATTAATTTTTCTATATTTCCTAAATTAATTAAATGAGTTTTTTCAGAAATAAGCTTAAATAAAAACTTCCTAATATTAAATTTATATTAAAAAATATATATTTACATACATATATTTAACGTACAATTAATGAATTAAATAACCACAAAAAACATATACTTTAAATTTTCTATTTAACAAAAACATAAAAAAATCTTTATTTCTGGTTGGGTAATAATTGTTCTACACTATAAGATTTTAAAAAGTGCAGATTATATTCAATATGGTTATATGAAATTAAAAATTATGTATGATATACATAATTGGATCAGGTTAGTTTAAATTCATTCCTTATATATTTTTGGATTTAGTTTATGTTATTTAGTTATTTTGGTTTATTTTGATTCAACTCTCTTCATGGAAATATATTATTATTTGGGTTTTGTTTGTAAGATTTAGTTCTGATTAGTTTATGTTAATTTATTCCCATCCATGCTGGAATACTTTTATGATACTCATTTTGGTTTAATAGAATTCTGTTCTATTATTTTTATATACATTTAACATGGTAGATCAGGTCTACTAAAAATAAACATGGTTGAGATGGATCAGGTGAAGATTAGTTGGTTATATATTGGTATTTGAATGTTTTTTAAATACCTTTAATTTGTTTCATATAATTCAATCGAAATTGGGTCATTTTGTGTCAATCCATTTATGTATAATTAGTATTGATTCATTTTTTATTTCATTAGATTTTCACTATTCATTTATATGGGATTAAACATAATATTTTTTCTTTCAAAAATTTCCATTTCATGCCTATATGTACCCGGCATAGATATTACATATTCTACTATATTTCGATGTGAATTCATGTTATTTTCCTAAATTTCATTTAGATTTACTGTTTCTGATAATCATGTCAAAACTCATAAAACCCCTATATATTATAAGGTGGATACTTTTATTTATATCCATTTTCCCAAAATATATAATTTTTAAATAGAGAATGTAATATTTCTATAAAACAACCTCACTATTTTAATATTGAAGTCCTCTGTGTCCTTAATCATCTTTAAATCTCCATGAATATCATTTTAGAACCTGGGATCAGAAAAAAAATGTTCAGTAATTGAGATAAAAAATAAAAAATCCATCAGTCTCTAGAAAATTAGAAAAAACCATCTAATGGTTATCTTTTTCTCTATCGTTCATTAATCCAATGAAATAAAAATATTCCACAAAAAAAACCAACCCCTTTTTCTCAAATAATAATCATTGAAACCCACAAAAATAAAAGAAAATACTTTTTATGAAATATTATTAATCCTATCAATAAAACCTTTTCAAAACCCTTGATTTCCAAATAACCCTACGGTCGGAAAAAATATAATTATATAGAGATCATAATCATTAAACAATTTATTCTAATGATATAATGGATATAAACATTTATATAAGTTATAGGGGGATCACCCATTTTTCATGAATTATAAAGGTGCTACACACTTTTTATATGTTATATAATGAGCACCTGTGTGCTATAATGTATCTCAACAAAAAATTAAGTAATATTAATCTTAACCATTTCGAATATAATGATCCCATTCCTGAGTAAAAAATTTTATTCATTCACTTTTTCATCATAAAACCTATTAGAAAACAATTTTGAACAACATGTAAATTATTAGAACAAGTCGTTATTACATTCATAATCATGAATTTTTACAATAAAACACTTCCTTTTACATTGAGGATCTTTCAAACGTTATATATTTAGATAATTTGGACATAATAAATTCCTAACATTACTTATTGTTATAGAGTGGATACCATAAAAATAGTTTCCATTTTATTCAAAATTTAAATAATTAAAATGTAAATCATGATTTCTTGACAATTATTCAACATTTAACATGGATTCTATCTTTATCTAACACATCAATTAAATTGTGAAATTAATTTAAAACATTGGATGGGCATAAAAACTCAGAAAGGGTTATAAAAATAAGGAATGAACACATTAGTCAGGGAATACTTGTAACGTATGCAGTCACATTCAAAAGACATACTTATCACCTCTAAATATATAATTACATTGTGAAAATTGAGATTTCCAAAATACCTAAGAAGATAATTTCAAACATAAAGTTATCTTTGGTCATTACTTACATAATCCATTAACCCTCTTTCCTACCATATAATTTGTATTCCTCACGACTACATTACTATTTGTGTAACCATCGTTGTTTCACTGGGAGTAACCATTCGGCCGACCTGCAACATAAACACACCCACTACATTGGAGGGAAATATAGGTCCCAAAATTTATCATAAAAAATTTACAAGAACCAAAACATAATAATACAACATTATTAATCCCACAAAAAGTATCTTTGGAATTTCATAAAACTGAATTTTGAAATACGGTTTTAATAAGGAAAACAACATATAAATTACACAAAATGATAGAGATGATTAATAGAGTATATGTAAAATTTATATACACTATGAATAAACCCAATTAATAATAATATAAAAAATTATCATCAATCAAACAATTTTAATACCATGTAATAATGAATTTTAGGTTATCCTAATGAATGGATACCGTGTTAAAAATTCCCTTACTTCATGATAGTCTTACTTAAAACCTGTTTAAACTTCCTGTATAGTGGTTAAAATTGGGTTATTAGTATTTCAATGAAACATTTTCATATTTATAATATCTTATATGATCATTTCAAAACCTCATTTCATTTCTTAATAGTTAGTATTTTGTTCCTTGCACAGTTTTGGGTGAGTTCTTACATGATTTTCATGATCATTTTAGGATGGATGTTCTAAGAGATCAGAAGCGAAACTCCAGAATTGGAATGGAAAGGTATTTACATATTTTGAATACCATATTTTAAACCATTTATCATTTTGATGTTTTATATGAGTATTATTGATATGTTAAAACATTAATGATGTTCGTTTTGATCATTTTTGTGGTACATTGATAATAACAACCTTATTTTGTCTTATAAAATAAAATCACAAGTACAAAAGAATTACAGAACCATGAATGATACATAAGACATATTTTTTAACCTGGATGAACCATTTAATTTTTTTTATTACCATATATGAAATAATTAATGGAAATTGAAATCACATTGTCCATGATTTCGGTAATTTGACACATCCTGGACAATGATTTTTATTTCTCGAATAAGTTGGAGAGGAGAAGAATAATGATGATTAGTTTTCCATGAACATGAGAAAATATATAATATAAATTTTTTCTGGAGATTTCATTCCTCTTGGGTAAGAAGAGATGAAGAAATATTAAGAAAATTAAGGAACTCAAAATAAAAGAATAATTGAGAAATCCCTTAAAACAATTTTGCAGCCTATCTGTTATGTAACATGGTTTTAAAAAATATTAAAAAGATAGAGGAAAAAGTTTTACAATCAATAAATTAATAATAACAAAGAATATATCTTGAATTAGAAGTAAATATAGACATGGTATGGATACTAGAAAGTTATACCACATAAAAGAGAACTTGAATGGAAAAAGAATGTAATTGAGAATTTTCATACCTTGTAGTTTAACTACTAGTACATGTTTTCTGGGACATTAGGGGCCTGGGGAAACCGTGGTAGGTATAATAATGAGTTAATGAGGCCATATTTTTGTGGATGTGAAATTTAGTATGATGTTAATGAAGGAATGGGTTGGTATTTATAGAAAACGTGATGGATTATTTTAATAATATCAAGGGACACCTAATTAGTGGTATTTTCATGACCATGGTATTACTCATGGTATATTTCCATTTTATAATTAACTTGGGACACCTCATATGTTATTATACTTTACACAAGTCTACCAGATTTATTATAGCTTTATTACATCATTAATGATGTCATTAACACACTAAAACTCAAAACAGTATTTTTTACTATTCACCAAAAAATCATTTGTTTCAGAAAAATCCCCAAAATTCACCCTAACCATTAATCAACATTTATATTTCAAAAAAAATCATTTTTTGGAAAATAATTTTCGATATATTTTTAATTTAATCATTAAATAATACCATACACAATTAAAAAACTAATAATTTAATAAATGTAAGTGCTTTTATATCACATTTAAAAATTAATCAAGATGTCAAAATCTAAAATCCTTAAGGAAAAAATAATAATGAAATTAACTATTCATTATGGTCCAATTACTATTAATATTACTATTCATAAGCGAATGCTTCTATTCAATAAAAAACAAATTGGTTCCAATAGACCCCAAATAACATACTGAACACAATTGTAGATGAAAATTTCCCAAAATTAACAAATGGAAAAAACAATGTTTAAAGAATACATATAAATATATACATTAAAAAAAATTTCAAGAATTTAAATTTATTATTAGCAGACCATGGGGTGTTACATTATCACCCATTTCTATAAATTGTTTCCTTCTGATTTTATTTACTTATTAATCAAGTGAGGTTACCTTACATTACCATTTTCAACCCCCCCCCCCCCCCATGTTGCTTATTCAACCATGTGGTTTCTCCAAGAAACCATTACCTAGTGGATTACCTTATTCTCCGATACTAGTTCCCTTAGATAATGAATCCGAACTGATTTCTCTTCATATGAAAGGTTCTCCTCCTGCTAATCTGCTTCTAAGATTAATACATGAGTCGAATCTGGTACATTCATCTACAACATCGAATCATGAAAACCATTTTAGAGTTGAGACAAACGTGGAGGCAAAGCTACCCAGTATGCAACTTGTCCAACATTTTCTTGTATTTCAAAAGTACTGAGGAACTATGAACATATCTTTCCTTTATTACCCAAACTCATCACACTTTTCTAAGGAGATATTTTAAGGAAATTATGGTCACCCACCTTGAAAGAAAAGTCTTTCCTTCTATTTTCTGTATAACATGTTTCCCTTCTCTAAGCTTTCCTCATGTGCTGCTGGATCATCTTCATATTCTCAGCCACTTCCTCTATTAATTCTAGGCCCATCAACTTTCTATCACCGACTTCATCCCAAAAAACTGGAGTCTGACACTGCTTTCTGTACAGAGCCTCAAAAGGCACAATCTGTTTACTCGAATGAAAATTGTTATTGTAAAAAAACCAAACTAAAGAAATATATTGATGAAAAATTCCCTTGTAGTTCATTGAATTATTTTGTGGCATATCCTCCAATGTGTGAATTTCATGTCTTGGCCACCCATCTAATTATAGGATAAAAAGATGAATAGAAATTTAACTCGGTTCCCAAGGACAAATGTAGTCCATTCAAAAAGATCGAGGTGACACACGGATCCCAATTCGATAAAATTGAAAGATGAACTCCAGGTAACCTGAAAATCTCCTTGAGGTATAATTGAGAAATCTGATCTAAAGACATTGTATCTCTAATAGAATGAAAATGTGTAGATTTTGTCAGTCAGTCCACAATAACCCAAATTGAATTGTTACATTGAAATGTCTTAGGTAGTCACGCCACAAAATCCATGGAAACATTCTCCCACTAACTCTCTGGCACTGGAAAAGGCTGAATCATCCCCTTTAGTAACTGCCGCTCTGTATTAACCTGCTATCATGTTAAACATTTCAAGGAAAAATTTTTAATATCTATTTTAATTCCATCCCACCAGAAATAATTCTGAAGGTCTCTATACATCATAGTATTTCCAGGATGAAATGAAAATGGGGAACTATAATCTTCACAGAACAAATCATTCTTCAACTAAGAATCATCAAGAACACAATAAATTTTTCTAAATAGAAAATTCAAACATTATCAAGGTTAAATTCTTGAATCTTAACCATTTCATCCAATCCCATATTTTCTTGGAACTCACGGTCTTACTTATTTTGCTCACTTAATTCTGTCTGACAACAAAATCTGTACTAAAACACGAAACAAAATATATGTATTCCCTACACCACCAACTTTTATGACAAAATTCATCAAATCATTAATTAAGGGATCATGGTCCCAACATAACATGGTTAATGATGCATGATTTTTTTAACTAAAGGAATCTGTCGCATTATTTTCTTTTCTATGATGGTAATTGATCATGATAACATAATCATTTATTGGTTCAAGCCACCTTCTTTACCTCATGTTTAATTCCCTTTGGGTGAATATAAACCTGAGAATTTTATGGTCCTTACATATTTGACATTTGAATCTGTATAAATGATGACTCTAAACATTCAATGAATAAACCACTGCTACTAATTAAAAATAACGTGTGGGAGAATTTAACTCATGAGGTTTTTGTTGTCTTGATGCATAAGCAATTACCTGATTATTCTACATCAACACAAAACCAAGTCCCTTCAATAAAGAATCACTTTAGATGACGAAATCACTATTTTGGGATGGCAAGGACAAAACAAAAACATGTACCAATATCATTTTCTATTGCAGAAAAATAAAATCACATTCTTATGTCCAAACAAATTTATCCCCTTTTCGTGATAACATAGTTATCGGGTAAGAAAATCGAAAAAATTTCTTAACAATACATCAGAAATAACCTGCTACTCCAAGAAAACTACGAATCTCTATAACATTTGGGGGACTTAGACATTCATCAAGCACTTTTATTTTAGTAGGATGAACTATAATTTAATCCTTATTTAAAATGTGCACAGGAAAAAAAACTTGTTGCAACCAAAAATAACGTTATCATAATTTTCCGTATAGTTTCTTTTAATTTATGGTTTGTAAAACAACCCTTATATGTTTCCCATGATCCTCATTATTTTTTAAAAATAAACGATTTTAATAAAAAAAACACAACCACAAACATATACAAGAACTCATGAAATACTCTATTTATATGATTCATGAATATAACAGATGAATAAGTTAACCCAATGGGCATAACAGAAAATTCATAATGCCCAAATCTATTATGAATGGGTGTTTTTGGGATGTCATCCTCCTTCACATTTAGCTACTAGAATCCGGATCTCATGTCAATCTTGGAAAATAACTAAGCTCCATAGATATAATCAAACAAGTCATCGATTTGAGTAAAACGATACATGTTTTAAATTTTGATGTTATTCAAAGCTCTATAATCAAAGTAAAGTCTCATAGAACCATCTTTCTTTTAAACTTTAAAACAAGTTCTCCCTATGTTGAAGTACTTGGATGAATGGAGACATTATCAATCAAATCTTGCAACTGATTTTTCAATTCAATATGTTCTATTTGATCTATAAGATATGGGGGTTTTGAAATTGTATTAGCATCAGCAATTAAGTCAACTGTGAATTTGAGATATCGATTAGGTATGACACCAGGTAACTCATCAAAAAACATCAAGGTATTCATTTACCGTAGGCACACCATCAATCTGAATAGTTCCTTTTTCTCAATAATATGATCAAGATAACATTCATTTCCATCTTTCAATAGTTTCTCATCTTCCTGATATGTTATCAATTGTATGGGTTTGTTGCTGTATACATACGAAACACTTTATGAAAAACTTTTTATTTAGCTATATAGTCAATCATAGCATGATAAACAGAATGCTAATTATCACGAACCATCCTCAGGACCCATGCCGTGACTACCCCAAGCCCACCTTCCATAGGTCAGGGGCTGGAGACTAGCACCATAGGCATAAGTCCCAAAAAGGGAAGGCATTTCCATTATAAAGTATACAAACACCACAGAGTAAGAAAGCTGAAGTAAACACTATGTAAACTGGGTAAAACTGTAAGTACTGGAAATTAAGTGGGAAAGAATAAAAACCCAACTGAAAGTAAAGTACAACTGAAAAGAAATTATAGCAACTGATAATTAATGCAGCAACGTCGAGCCATCCACTAGAAATCCCACATGATGGGTGGGTACAGATAGTCTCCTTAGCTTGTCGGGTCATGCCGTCCACTCTGTGTATGTCCCACCCAGTGGTCCACCTCCAGGTACCGACTTTCTCCACAAGCCTCGTCCATGGTCATCATTGTCTGTCATTTGAATCCAACACAACGTAGTGCAGGAATAACTCGTGCAGGGGTGGGTATATTCTACACAGTAGGGACCCCGAGACCCCTGAAGGTATCCCAGAATCCATGAAGGATAAACCACAAAGGAATGGTACAATCATGAAGTACCAACAAACTATACTTAGGGATATGTCCATATATATACCGAAGTAATCAATTCCTGTTCGGCTCCATCATCTGATCCCACGTTCGATGTAGTCCACACAGGATAACATAATCTAATTCACACAGGAAATCCAAACACAATCAAGACAGGACATCAAAAAAATCATATCGAAGATAATGATTGAAAGTTAAGACTTAACTCACAGAGGATCTACTTATTCGTATGATGATAGAGATGATCATATATAGCCACTGATTCATCTAAGCTATCGGACCCACATAGGATACAAGACCCGCTAAGCTGTCAGACCCACAAAGGATACGAGACCAGAAACTTTGCTGGATCCATGTAGGATACAAGTACAGAGTCAAACACTTCCAGACACACGTAGGATACAAGAACAGTAGTCACATACTGCCAGACCCACACAACATAGAAGAACAGTAGTCATCACCGTTGAACCCACGGGGGATTTTAGTACGGTTGTCGTCGCTGCCGAACCCACGGAGGATCCTAGTGCAGTTGTCATCGTCGTCGTAGTCATAGCCAACTCTAGGGTTTCAACACACAACATGCTCAATTCCGGGAGGGTCCTCTCCTCGAGCCAATGGGGGTCGATAAATAAAATGACACGAAGTCTGGAGTTGATGTATACCAATGTTCTGTCTCACCAATAGGAACTCAATGCGATAGACGGGGCGTTAATCGGACGCCCGGTCTGCGAGTTATTGACTTTTTCATCTTAGGGGCCAGGTTTATTTTTAAGTCGAAACCAACCCAAACGTAATCCAAATACATCCAAAACTAGAGGGGAGTAATCCAAAATAGTCGTCTCACTAGGAGGTAACCAACAAAGTCGACGAAACGTCAATCAGACCTACGGAGCTCAAGTTATAAGCGTTTCCGCTCCGAGGGCCCGATTGGTTTTTTGTTCAAACCAAACCGGCTGTACCCAAAGTGCTCCTAGACTTTGAGTGTAATATACCGAAACGACCATCTCGACAAATGGATCGCATCGCCACTGACGGTACGTCAATCAGAGGTCAGTAGCCCATGGTATGGGCCTTTGAACAAAGATGACAGATTTGAGGTGGTTTTTTGGCCCGGACCGACCCGGCCCAAGACCCCCTGGGTCGGTCCGAACCGGGTCAACCCGACCTGAGTCCGGGTCCGGCATAGTATGGCACTTCCCGGTCCGGCCGGCGCGGCGTGGCCCGACATAGGGGTCCGGCCCCGCGCGGGCAGCCCGGCCCGGCACCGGCGGTCCGGCCTGAAGCGGGCGCAGCCCGCGTGGCCGTAGGCTCGGCCATTTCTCCTAGAGGGATGTGGAGGGGGAAGCTACCCCAACAACCATTGGTTGAAGAAATGACCCCCGCATGGGGGGACCATCTCTTTTCAAGCCGGGGTTTATGACCCCTATATTTTCTGAAACCTGTCAGCCGAATTGGTCGTCCGGTGTCACACTGCGGGACCCCTGCGGGTCCCGCCTCCCATGCACCGGTGGTCGGTGGTTCTGGCCGCCCCTCCCTAGACCACCACACCCTTAGACCACGGCCTTGTCTGACCTGCGCCACCTAACGGTGCTGTGCACCCCCTTCCACTGCCCCGCTCTGGCCACGACCTCTTTCGGCCTCAACGGTGCGGCGCGACAGTGCCGCACTCCTTCGTCGCGGTGCTATTCCTCGTTCCCACGCTATGCCATTGCACCACGCCGCCTTCATCCCAAACCGAAATTGTGAACATCAACAAAGGGATAGGAGGATCGGCCGTGTTCGTGCGGTCCAAACTCCTCTCATTAATTTGATAACAGGTGGACAAAATAAATCAACTTCAACAAAGCAAGCACAAATTTAATCCATTAAATTTGAACTTAAAACCCCTACCTTGAAGAAGTCATCGAGAAAAGATTGTCGCGGGAAATGGAGTCGTGAGGGTGGTTCATTGATGGCGTAGGCGAGCATCCAAGAATGGGATGTCGTCTCACACTGGCTGCAGACTTGGGATAGATCGACACGTCGTCTCTCCTTGGTGCTGCAGCGTTCTTCACGTTCTTCAACAAGGAAGAATATGTTCATCAAGACCGCAAGAGTTCTGTCCTCTATTCCACACAATGAATCCACCAACAATAAAATAAGGCCTTCTATTATTTTATTCACACACACACATGCCAACATTAATTTGAAATTCAAAAGATCTCATTCAATTAATTAACTTAATTGAAGAGCATTAAACAAACAAATTAAATGTGAGAGTTGACATGTCATAAAGAGGGAAAGTGGGTGTGTTGCACAAATAAATTGCGAGAGGGAGGTTTAATGGAGTTGAAGGGGTGGCGCTCGTGTGTGCCCCACTTCAATAATATCCTACAAAGTGGAGTTAGGATGTAGTGGGTCCCAATCCAACTTCCGTCATAGGTTATAACTTCGTAGAATAGGAATAAAAATTGTAGCACAAATTTTTATTTCACTCTTCAGTTAACCCAATTATTTATCAACCTCACCCGAGAAAATGCCACTCTAGAAAAGGTCTTCCTATGTAATTACCGGCACTTCTGTTTCATCGGTTCCCTCAAATTTTAATTCCGAGCACCGGTTAAAAAGTTAGGAAAACCCGCTGGTTCGTTCACTGATCATACCTAACCTAATCTTCAGAAATTGATCACGCCCACACCAGGCCTCGGAATCAGGTACCGTAAGAAACTACGCACTCGTAAAATCCCAAATAGAAAAAAAAAATCTTGAAATTTACAGGTCATTACATTACTATCAGATCTGGTCTTTACATTCCCATAAAGATATATCACAAACTAGGGGAAAAAATGAGGGTATTGTTCATGCATTTGAGCCTCCCGCTCCCATGTGCTCTCTTGGATGTTCCCATGTTTCCATCTGACGCGCAATAGAGGAATCGACCGCCCATATAGGACCCGCTCCCATCGATCCTCAACCTCCACCGGGACCTCTGAAAATGTCTTCTCGTCATCAATGTCCAGCTCCCCATGGTCGATGATATGCGTTAGGTCGTGCACATATCTTCTCAGCTGAGATACGTGGAAGTCGTCGTGCACCCGGTGCAACTGAGGTGGTAGAGCCAGGCGATAAGCCACCTCGCCTATCCCAATGAGAACCTGGAATGGTCTGATGAAGCACAGAGATAACTTGCCGCCCCGGCAAAATCTCTTCAATCCACGTCGAGATGAGACCTTCAAGAAAATGTGGTCACCATCCTTGAACTCCATTGGTCTCTACCTCCTGTCAGGATAAGACTTCTGTTAGCTCTGAGCTATCCTCATCCACTCCTGGATGACCTAGACCTTCTCTGTTGTGGCCTGGACCATCTCTGGTCCCACAAGTGCTGACTCCCCAGGGTCTGTCCAGCACATAGTTGATCTGCAACGTCAGCCATACAATGCCTCGTATGTTGCCATCCCGATGGTGGAGTGGTAGCTATTGTTGTACGCAAATTCCACTGAGGGTAGGTGATCCTCACAGCTATGACCAAAGTCGAGGAAACATGCATGGAGCATATCCTCGAGAGTCTGAATGGTCCTCTCCATCTGACCATCCATCTGAGGGTGAAAAGCGGTGCCCAGATGTAGTTACATCCCGAATGCCTCCTGCAACCCCATCCAAAGCCGGGAAGTAAAGAAAGCGTCTTGATCAGAGACGATAGATGATGGCACACCATGAAGCCGTACGATCTCTTGAACGGAGAGGCGTCCTAAGCTATCATTGAACCATGCTCTCTAATGGGTAAGAAGTGGGCCGACATGGTGAGTCAGCCGACAATCACCCAAATGGAGTCGTGAACTTTGGAAGTACGTGGAAGTCCAGTAACGAAATCCATAGATATCCCGTCCGACTTTCACTCCGGGATCTCCAAGAGCTATACCAAGCCTGCTAGTACCTGGTGCTCCGCCTTCACCTGCTGGCAGGTGAGGCATCGATAAACGAACTCTGCTACAACTTTCTTCATACCTGTCCACCAGTGTTGTCTTCTGAGATCCCGGTACATCATTTCTACCCTTGGATGTAATGCTAAAGGGGATGCGTGAAACTCCATCAGCACCTACTCCTGTAAATCAGATGGTACCATGGTACGTCCTCTGAAAAAGACGTTGTGCTCTCCTCCTACAGAGAATCCATCGGTTTCCTGTCCTGAGGATATCTGTGCACACCACGTCTCACAGTCAACATCCCAACGCTATGCCTCCATGACCCGCTATAGAAGTGGAAGAGTGACTATGAGTGACTAAAGAAAAGATGTTGCATCTCTATCCATGATGGATATCTGCAAAGCAGCTAGCTGCTCTGTCACCTACCCAAGTAGCTGAATGCCCGTCCTCCTGTTGAGAGCATCAGGTACTATGTTCCTCTTTCTAGGAATGTAGACTATCTCAAAGTCATAGTCCTGGAGGAGCTCGAGCCATCACCGATATCTCAGGTTCAGGCCTTCTACGAGAAGATGTACCTAAGACTCTGGTGGTTAGAAAAGACTGTAAAGCGCTCGCCCATCAGATAGTGCCACCACATATTCAAGGAAAAGACCACTACTGCTAGTTCCAGGTCATGGGTAGCGTAGTTCTGCTCATGCTACCTCAACTATCGTGATCCATAGGCGATCACTGCCTACTCCTGGATCAGGACACACCTGATTCTGGTCCCTGATGCATGGAAATAGACTACGTACTCTACTCCCTCCCTCGGTAGCCTCAATATAGGTGCTCTGATCAATCTCTATCTCAACTCTTGGGAGATTTGATAACATCTATATGACCATACTAAGGGTCTCCCCTTCTTCGTCAAAGATGAAAGTGGTGCCGCAACTCTGGAGAAGTCTAGCACAAATCTTCGGTAGTACCCAGTTAGACCCAAGAAATTATACACCTCTGTCACACACCTAGGTGGCTCCCAAGCAAGCACTTCCTCGATCTTTGCATGATCCACTACAACTCCATCCACATAGATGAAATTTTCCCATGAAGTGGACCTCATGTATCCATAACTGACACTTCGAGAGCTTACCATAAAGCTGGTGCTCTCGGAGTGTGTCCAGGACAACCCACAACTGGTAGGCGTGCTCCTCTTCAGTGGTCGAGTATATCAATATGTCTTCGATGAATACCATGACAAATCGATCGAGGTAAGGCTGAAAGGTCTTGTTAATGAGCCTCATGAACACTGTTGTAGCTTTGGTTACACCGAAAGGCATAACCAAGAACTCATAGTGTCCATAACAACATCTGAAGGTTGTCTTCTGCACGTCCTCGTCCCGAACTCTGAGCTGATGATAGCCTGACCTAAGGTCTATATTCGACAACCACCATCCTTCTTTGAGCTGATATAAGAGGTCTTAAATCCTTGAAAACAAATACTTGTTCTTCATGGTCACCTCGTTCAGGAAAATATAGTTGACACACAGTCGCAATCTCCCTTACGCCATCTTGGAGAACAAAATCGGGGAAGCCCAGGGTGAAACACTGGGTCGGATGAATCCCTTTCCCAGCAAGTACTCTAGTTGTACGCATAGCTCTAGAAGCTCAGGGGGGGCCATCAGATATGCTGGAGTGGATATCGGTGCTGTCTTGGGGTACATGTCAATTATAAAGTCTACCTATCTATGAGGAGGTAGTCCTGAAATGTCATCAAGAAAAACGTCGGCATACTGATCCACCACTATAGGAAAACTCAGACTCTGCACGTCAACTGCTCCTAGGATTAGGCTATCCAATTGATGAGTGATCGGCTGTCCTATCCTCTGTGTGAGTCTATCCCTCACTGAAAAGGATCCCTTCTCACCAGTGAAGGTGAACCTGCTCCCATCGGTGCAGACACAACACACCTTGTGCCTAATACAGTTGATCTGATCATGGTCTGTAGATAACCAATCCATACCCATGATGACGTCGTAAGGCCTCGAAGCTGCTACAAGAAGATCCAGCAGAAGATCTAACCTCCTAGATTAAGCTCACACTACCAGTACCAGTGTGTAATCGTCGAGTCATCTCTCGTAGGAGTATCTAGCCATAAGGAATGAGCCAACGGCTCCGTAGGAATATTCGAGCTCCGAACAAGGGCAACGACAATGAAAGAATGATTCACTCATCGGTCTATAAGAACTACAGAAAGGGTGGAGTAGACACAGATAGTATCTCGAATCATCTCTGGTGCGCCATGGTCATAGGGCTCCGCTTCTTGAAGTTGAGCCTGCCTCTGCCCGCTTGCTCCCTCTGGTCGGGGTGGACCTACTGGTGGTGGTGGTGGTAAATCCTCAAAGCTTCGCCCACTACCTGCTGCTCGGCCAGCTCCTCTGCCTCGTCCGCCTGCTCCCTGCAGACCACCACAGTCGACCCTCTGCCTCTGCCTGGGTGGTCCCTCAACTATCTGTTGCTCCACTCTAGGATAGTTAGGGAAGTAATGGGTCATGTGGCACAGCCCACCGCATGCGTAGAACTGTCTGCTCCTCATAAGATGGGCTCTGCGCCATGTGCCCCATACCTCTGAGCCAGTGTCCTGATGTCATCCGCCAAATGGTCTTGTCCTCCTGGACCACTGTGACATCCGTCGACTGCCAGCTGCAGAAGACCCTGCTACGTGGCGCCCTGCAGTAGGTCTCGCTGCTAGTGTTGGCTCAGAAAGAAAACTCTCTATGAGAAGGGCTCACTACAGTACTCCTGCCTGTGTCGGAATGCTGAGGGAGATCATCAGTGCCTTGATTTCATGCCTCAGTCCCTTCTGGAAGGTCCGAACCCAAAATAATGGGTCACGTACCATGTCTGTCGAATAACACGAGAGATCGGTAAATCTCACCAAGTACTGGGCTACCGTCATGCTACCCTACCACAACTGTAGTAGCTCTTGAATGCGCACCGCACGTAGGGTGGCTGGGAAGAACTCTGAGTAGAAGAGGCTCTAAAATTCTGCATAGAGGAGTGATGCCTCGTCATGCACCTAGATCATCAGGCTCCACCATCTTCCTACTTCCACATTTATGAGAATCACTACAAGGATCACCATTAGGTCACCTGGTGTCCCCACTAACCTAAAAACGCGTACAACTTCCTCCTACAAATCCTTGGATGCCTGAGGGTCCATCTCCCCACGGAACCTAGGCGGTTTCTCACGCTGAAACTCGTGCAGTGCACTAAGCTGATGTGCAATCCCAGTGGTTGCGGTAGTGGCATCGGTGGATCGACGGGTAGAGGTACCGCCGATGCCTCTGCGGGAATAGGGCCCTGCACCGAGGCCTCATCGCTCGGTGGGATGTCATCTCGCACAAAGCACTAAACCCTAGTTGGTTTCCGTCGTGGGGGAATCCTGAAAAGAAACAGGTGCACCATGTTTAATACAGTATACTTGGTGAGATGACACAAATTAATCACAAAGAAAACTTTTGAAACACACATGCAATCAATGTTTTGATGCACTAAGTCGGAAATCAGAATTCAGGGTCCTGGTGTATGGATACGTCGGCCGCCGCACCAACACTGGACTCCCTAGACTGATACCACACTCAATTCCATTCACATTATTGCTTCACATAGAAGAAAGATCAGAGTCCTGGATTTTGTGATAGAACCTAACTCCTCTGATACCAATTTGTCACGACCCATCCTCGGGACCCGTGCTGTGACTACCCCAAGACCACCTTCCATAGGCCATGGGCTGGAAACTAGAACCATAGGCGTAAATCCCAAAAAATGGAATGAATTTCCTTTATAAATTAAACAAAACCCACAGAGTAAGAAAGATGAAGTAAACACTAAGTAAACTGGGTACAACTGTAAGTGCTGGAAAGTAAGTGTGCCAGAATACAAACCCAACTGAAAGTAAAGTACAACTGAAAAGAAAGTACAGACACTGAAATGTAAAGCAGCAATGCTGAGCCATCCATTGGAAATCCCACCTAAAGGGTGGGTATAGATAGTCTCCTCAGCTCCTCAGGTCCATCTGTCTGCTCCGTGTACGTCCCGCCCAGTGGTGCACCTCCTGGTACCGACTTGCTCCACAAGCCTCGTCCACGATCAGCGATGTCTATCGTCTGCATCCAACACAACGTAGTGCGGGCGTAGCCCCTGCAGGGGTGAGTATATGCTACTTAGTAGGGACCCCGAGACCTCCGAAGGACTCCCAGAATCCACGAAGGATAAACCGCAATGGAAAGGTACAATCACCAAGTAACAACCAAATCTACTTAGTTATATGCCTATACATACACCTAAGTCATCAATTCCAGTTCAGCTCCATCATTCGAGCCCACGTTCGATCTATACCACACAGGATATCACAATTCAATCCACACAAGAAAGCACAACCCAATTCGCACATGATATCAAAACAATCATATCGAAGATAATGATTGAAAGTCAAGACTCAGCTCACATAGGATATACTTCTTCGTAAGATGATAGAGATAATCATATATAGCCACTTATTCATCTAATCTATCGGACCCACATAGTTTAAAAGACCAGCTAAGCTATCAGACCCACAAAGGATACAAGACAATCTACTCGGCTTGACCCAAGTAGGATGCAAGTACAAAGTCAAACACTGTCGGAACCATATAGGATACAAGAACAGTAGTCACGTACTGCCGGACCCACATAGGATACAAGAACAGTAGTCATCGCCATCAAACCCACGAGGGATTTCAGTACGTTCGTCGTCGCTGCCGAACCCACGGTGGATCCCAGTGCAGTCGCAGCCAGCTCTAGGGTTTCCGCAAACAACATGATTGATTCCGGGAGGGTCCGCTCCACGAGCCAAGGGGCTTCGATACATCAACTGACATGAAGTCCAGATTTGATGTATACCAATGTTCAGTGTTGTCAATAGAAACTCAACGTGACATATGGTGCGTCAATCAGATGCCCGGTATGAGAGTTATTGGCTTTTTCTTCTCAGGTGCCCGGTTGGGTTTTAAGTCAAAACCAACCCGAACATACTCCAACTGCGTCCAAACCTCGAATGGAGTAAGCCAAAAGAACCGTCTCCCTAAGAGGTATCCAAAAAAGTCGACGGAACGTCATTCAGAAGTCCGGAGGTCATGTTATAAGCGTTTACGCTCCGTGGGTCCGGTTGGTTTCATATTTGAACCAACCCCGCTGTATCCAAAGTTATCCAAAACAATCAGTGTAATATACTGAAATGACCGTCTCGGTCCATGAATAGAATCTCAATAGACTTTTCATCAATCGTAGGTCCGTAGCCCATGTTATGGGCCTTTGAACGAAGATGTCTGATTTTAGGGGGGTTTTGGGACCGGAACGACCCGGCCCAAGACCCCATGAGTCGGCCCGAACCGGGTCGACCCGAACCGAGTCTGGGTCCGGACCACTACGGCACTCCTGGTCCAACCGGCGCGGCCCGGCCTGACGCAGTGGTCCGACCCAGCACGGGCGGCCCAGCCCGGCACGGGCAGTCCGGCCCGGCGTGGCTGGTCCGGCCCGACGCAGGTGCGGCCCGCGTGGCCAGCGGCTCAACCGTTCGGCCGAGCGGGATGCTGAGGGGGGCGCTGCCCCCCCCCCCCCTTGATAAAAGAAACAGACCCCGCATGGGGGGCCCGCCTCTTTACTAGCCAGGGGTTACGACCCCCGGATTTTCAGAAACCGACTGGCCGAATTGGCCTACTGGTGTGCCACCGCGGGACCCCCGCGGTTCCCGCCATCCATGCGCCGGGGGCCGGCGGTTCCGGACGCCCCTCCCTGTACCACCATGGCCTTGTCCGACTAGCACAGCGTGACGGCGCCGCGCCCCTCCGCCGCGGTCCTACTCCAGCCGCTACCTCTTTCGTCCTCAACGGCGCGGAGCGACGGCGCCCCGCTCCTTCGCCGTAGCGATATTCCTCGTTCCCGTGTGGTGTTGTTTCACTGCACCGCCTTCGTCCCAAACCACAACGGTGAACATCAACAAAGGGGGAGGAGGATTGTCCGTGTTCGTGTGGTCTGACCTCCTCCCGTTAATTTGATAATAGGTGGCCAAAATAAAACTACTTCGACAAAGCAAGAATAAATTTAATCCATTAAATTTGAACTTAAAAACCCTACCTTGAAGAAGTCATTGAAAAAATATTGCCGTGGGAAACAGTGTCAAGAGGGTGGTTCATTAACGGTGTTGGCGAGCGTCCAAGTAGAGGATGTAATCTCACACCGGCTGCAGAGAAGGAAAAGTTCGGCACGTCGTCTCTCCTTAGTGCTCTGGCGTTCTTCGCATTCTTCAATGAGGAAGAAGATGTTCTTCAAGACCATAAGAGTTCTCTCCTCTATTCCACACAACGAATCCACCAACAACAAAACAACAACTTGTCTTATTTTATTCACACACACACATGCCAACATTAATTTGAAATTAAAAAGATCTCATCCAATTAATTAACATAATTGAATAGCATTTAACTAACATATTAAATGCGAGAGTTGACATGTCATAAAGAGGGAACGTGGATGTGTTTCACAAATAAATTGCAAGAGAGTGGTTTAATGGAATTGAAGGGGTGGGGATTGTGTGGGCCCCACTTCACTAATATCAAACCAAGTGGAGTTATGATGTTGTGGGTCCCACTTCAACTTCCAGTCATAGGTTATAACTGCTTAGAATAGAAATAAAAATTGCAGCACAAATTATTATATCACTCTTCAGTTAACCCATTTATTTATCAACCTCACCCAAGCAAACACAAATCCATAAAAGTTATTCCTAATCAATTACCGGCACTGCAGTTTCATCGGTGCCCTCATATTTTGATTCCGAGCACCGGATCAAAAGTTAGGAAACCCCACTCGTTCGTTCACTGAACGTACCCTTGCTAAACTTCAGAAATTGATTCTGGGAACACTGGGCCTCAGAATCAGGTTCCGTCAGAAACTGCGCACTCGTAAAATCAGAAAGAAAAAATAAAAATAAAATTCCATTGAAATTTACGGGTCTTTACACTAATACATTCCAAGAATAACATCAAACTCGACTAAGGGTATTTCAATAAGGTTTTCAGGTAAATTCATTCCACTAACCATAATAGAATGATTCTTATAATTCTGCAATGCAATAATATTTCCCCCTAGTGCTTTAACAACATGTTTAGGTCTCATTTATTGATGAGTCATTTTTAATTTAGACAAAATTTTCTCAGAGATGAAGGAATGTGTTGACCTTGTATCACACCAATATATAGAAATATATGAATGAATAAACAATGTACCAAATATAACTTCATTGGATGGCCCGACATTTTCTAACATAGTCTCAAAGGATCTCACTACACCTTTCTGTATATTGTATTACTTCTTTACATCTTTCAGATCTCACTTTGGGCATGCATTTTCATAATGACACAAGTCACCACATTTAGAAGACTTTATATTTTTCTTATCAGGATTAGACTTGGGATCATTTTCATTGAAATGTCAGGATATATTTCCAAACATACCACGTTTAAAGAACTTCTTAATTTTTGTAATACATTCCTAGGGTGTTTCTTACCACACTTTTCACAAAATAGAAACTGGATTTTATTAATATCATATTTGTTAGGTTGACTCTTACCCAACACATCCCGTCTAGACCTCTTCTTATCCTTATTTCCAAAATGCTTATGATCAAATGAAAAAACCAACTCTACCATATTATCACATCATACAAGTGTTTCATAACTTTTGAATTCACAGGAGGCCAATTCCCTTCGATACCTTGGCTTCAATCCTGAGTAAAAGCGATTGATTTTGCTATCAAGATCAATTATAATATTTGGTGGATACCTCTTCAGTCATGTGAAGTTCACTTCATACAGAGACACTGAATCATTTTTCTTTTGCTTCACTTCATGGAATTTATTCTCCATCCTATGTCGCAGCACCATAGGAAAATATTTTTCAAGGAAAAAACTGTTAAATTAATCTCACTCAAAGGCATAAATATCCTATTTGTCTAAAATATTCTTTACCATTGACCACAACTCATCAAATTCACCATCAAAATGACAAATGGAAAGACATACCTTTCGAATATTTTAACAACCCATTACCTCAAATATCATTTCAAGGGATTTAATCAATACTTCAACCGCTGCTGGGTTATACTAGCCATTGAAAGCAGGTGGGTGTTGTCTAATAAAATGTTCCATTCTATCATGTTACATTGTGGTACATCTATTTGATCTCTTTCACGGATTCCACCACCATTTATTTCTTTTGGTATCTGAGTGATTATTGTCACAAACTGCTCAGTTCCAATCCCTACCATTCCAGGCTGTAGGTCTAGAAGGATATCATTTTGTTGATGCCCCTCCTCTTCAGCATCCATGTGTCTTATATAGAAGACCATTATACACAAATATATCATAGATGAAACAACATGGAAAGCATAAAATTCTATAAAATTTCAAATTAATGATAGGATAAAAATCATTTATGGTATTCTTTTAACATAATAAAAATCCAAAAATTTATCTAAAACATCCTTTGATACCAACTATAAGGGCTCAGTCTTATTACATACAAAATCATGAATTTAGTTAATAAAACACTTAGTTTTACATTGAGGACATTTTAATGTTTATAGATTTTGATAATTGGGACATAATACATGCATAACATTACACATTGTTAAAGAGTGGATACCATAAAAATAGTTTCTATTTTATTCGAAATTTTATGTCTTAATACATAAAAAATGAATCCTTGAAAATTATTAAACATTAAACAAGAAATACATATTTTTCATACACATACATCAACCTATTAAAACCATTTAAAACATGTGATGAGCTCAAAAACACAGTAAGGGATATAAACAGAAGGAAAAAAAATTAGTCGATGAATACATGTAACATATGAAATCACATTCAAAAGATATACTTATCACATGTATATATACAATTACATTGTGAAAAAAATGAGATTTCCACAATACCTTATAAAATATATAGACCCATTAAGGTATCTTGGGGAATTACTTCCATAATCTGGTAACCCTCTCGGCTTCCTTATAATTTGTAACCCTCCCGGCTACCTGACTATTTGTGTAACCATCGTAGTTACATTTTAAGTAACCATACAACCTACCTCCAACATACACATACCCAATGCATTGGATGGAAATAAAGGTCCCACCCTTCATCATAAAAAATTACCAAGAACCAAAACATAATCATACAACATGAATAATTCCATAATAACATTTCTTTGAATTTTGAAAAACCAAATTTTATAATTGGTTTATAAACAGGAAAGGCAGTTAAAAATTACATAAAATTTATGTGGGGAATAATAGAGTGGATGTAATAATTATATACAGTATAAATACACATAATTAAACATATAATTAAAAAATATCAAATATTTTTTAATACCATGAAACAATTAAGTAGTTGGTTAACCCAAAGAATGGAAATCACGTTAAGAATTCCCTTACCTCAGGCTTTTCTTACTTCAAAATTTTTTAAAAATCCAGTATAATGGTTAAAAAAGTGTTATTAGTAATATAGAAAAAAATTCAGGTTTATGAAATCTTATATGATCATTTCATAAACTAATTTCACCATTTAATTGTTATTATTTTATTTATTTCACTATTTTTTTGTGGGTTCTTTATATGATTTTGATAATCGGTTCATGACAGATGTCCATGTAGATTTTAAGTGAAACTCTATAATTGAATTGGAATGGTATATATATATTTAAAGTACCATAATTTATACCATTTATCATTTTTATTTTTTAAATGAGGATGATTCATATGTTTAAACAATAATGATGTTCTTCTAGATCATTTTAGTCGTTCTTTGGTAATAACAACCTTATTTTGTCATATAAATTTAAACCTTGAGTACACAGGAATTCCAAAACCATGGATGAGACATAATACATATAATTTATCATATTTTAACCATATATATGGTTTTATGACTAGACATGAATGTATTAATGGAAATTGAAATCACATCTTCCACGATGTCGGTAATTTCACACATCAGAGACAATGATTTTTATTCCTTGATTATGTGGGAGAGGAGAAGATTAATGATGATGAATTTTCCACAAAAATTAGAACATAAATTATTTACTTGATTTTTGGATATCGCATTCCTATAGGGTAAGTAGTGATGAAGAATCATTTAGAAAATGATGGAACTCAAAATAAAATAATAATTGAGAAATCCCTTAGAAAAATTCGACACCCTATCGACTATATAACATGGTTTTAGAATATATTAAAAATATAGGGGAAAAGAGTTACCCATCCATAAATAAATCATAATATATAATAGATCATGAGTAATAATTAAATAAAAACAGGGTATAAAAATATAAAGGTTATACCACATAAAAGAGAACTTGAATGGAAAAAGAATGAAACTGAGAATTTTCTTACCTAGTAGAGTAACTCCTAGAACATAAAAGTTTGGACATTAGGGGCTTATGGAAACCTTGGTAGGGATATTAAGGATGTAAGGAGGCCTGCGATTCGTTTTTGGGGAATTTTAAATGATTTTAATGATGTAATGGGTTAGTATATATAGAAAAAGTGAGGGATTATTTTAATAATTTTAAAGGGACACCTCATTTGTGGTATTTGAAAAATCATGGGCTTGCCCAAGGTATTTTCCAATGGTATAAGCCACTTGGGACACCTCATAACATATTTTACTTTACACAACTTGATAATATTTATTACATCGTTATTACATCATTAATGATGTCATTAACTCACCGAAACTCAAAACCTTATTTTTTACTATTCACTGAAAACTCAATTGTTTCAGAAAAATCCCCAAAATTCACCCTAAAGATTTATCAATGTGTATAATTAGAAAATAATTTTTTTTGAAAATAATTTTCTTTTTATTTTTAATTTAATATTTAAATAAAATCATATTTAAATCAAAAATTAATAATTTAAAAAATATTAATGCTTTTATATCACATTTGAAAATTAATCAATATTTCATTATCTTAAAGCCTTAATAAAAATAAAATAATAATAGATTTTACTACTCATTAGGGTCATATTACTATTTATAAGGGTATGTTACTATTCACAAAAAAACATGTTGGTTCTAATTGTCTCCAAATAACATACTGAACAAAATTTTATATGACCATTTTTCAAATTAAAAAACATAGAAGTAGTAAAATTATGGTTAAAAGATTCTTATAGATATCTATATTAAACAAAATTTCAATAATTTAAATTTATTTTTTATAAAAACATGGGGTTTTACATTTAAAACTTTTAGATATTGAAATATATATTTTTTAAAAATTATTTTTGGAACCAAAATAATCGGAATAAGTGAAAGAAATTTTTTATTTTAAGAAAACATTAATTATTTTATATTAATTAATTATTAAAATAAAATATATTGTTATGTTAAAATTAGTTTTCATAGTATATTTTTAAATAGAAAATCCATTTTAACATGTTATTAAATGTTCCTTATAAAACACATAATAATATTTGTTTTCAAATACTCTAAATAAAGTCAAAATATTCATATAATTGACTTTATAAATATTTTATTTCTACATAAAAACAATATTGAAATAATTTTACAAATTTATAATTAGGATAGAATGAGTTTAAATGAAAAATTATAGGAGTATTTTATTAAAATAATGTGACACACCACATTTGAAATATTTAAATTGTAAGACCTGTGAAAAAATAAAATAATATAAATGTAATATATCATTATAATAAAAAAATTCATGATTTATAATTTCAAAATGGGATATATAAACTCCTTATAAAATAATATTGTTTTAAAAACAAAAAATATTACTCAATATAAATAAAATTGAGACCAACTCCCTTACCTCATAATCGATTAATCACACAGGTTCATTATATTCATGATTAATAAATATATTTTATTTATTTACGTGATTAAGTAACATTTAAAAATTATTATTCATTCTTTTCAAATATTATCAAGTTATAAACAATTACAAAATCAATTATGTTTACATTTTATGATTAGTTGATATTTGGGTTATATGACCAAAAGTTCATTGATCATTTGACTATGGTCAACAAGTTAATTATTTAAACATATAAAAAATATTAATCATGACATAATTAACATTTGTATAGATAAATTATACTTTTAATCCAAATAATGAATGAATTTTATGAAAAATTTATCATGTTACGATCACGGAGATGACATGTTGTATGTACGCATGAGTAACGTTCCCATTTTTCAATGATCATTATCAAAAAGAGTTAGGTAATATTTTATATTTATATAATAATAATAATAATATCGTAAATTAAATATTTTTTTTTTAATTATAAATAAATATATCATCAATGTGAAATGATAATGAAGAAATCACATCGTTTCATGGAGGTGGTGGTCCACACACACACACGAACAAAGTGATCATTTTTCAATTAGTTGAATGATAACGAATTAATTGATATATTTTATTTTAACAACTATAAATATACAGTTAAGAACATAATTATTTCATATATATGACATATATTTATTAACATCATACTTATTACCTTCTATATAATGAATTACTGAAAACCAAATCACATATCTTTTTGAGGTTTTAGTTCATCGTACACAATAGAGACCTCATCATATCCTCTATAGAATAAAAATTACTCCTGTATATATGGTATAATATTTAAATAACTATTAATATTTCTAAATATCATATATATATATGAATATATATTAAATCGATTCTTATAACAATACATGAGTGGAAATGATGAAAATTGAATTCAATCGCTTCCTGAGGTAGTAGTCCTCCATACACACAACAAAGGGTTCTGTTTCCCATTTTATAGAAGGAGATATAGAATTTAATTTTTACATTAATCTATTCAAATATCATTATATAGCATATATTGGTTTCTCATGTAATCATAATTGATAAATATTTTAATTAGTTGGAAGAATAAATAAAATAAAAAAATTCTCTATTAAGTATGATATATCTTATTCGGAAGCACACATTAAATTAGCTAAAAAATCCCTCAGCGTATGGATTTATGATAAGAAAAGGGGATATACACAATGCGGTTATATTTAATTGGGGAATTATTTATGTTATATTTACAATCCAAAATGGATTGAATGTGTGAAGTGGATATGAGATGGGGAATTCTTTCATACGTGATGGGACTAGATCAATAATATTTTTTAAAAAAAATTGATTGTCAGGTTTTTCATAAACCAAAATGATGAAAAACTGAACATTGAAGACTCTGGAATTAGGTGATGTTAAGATAATTACATTTAATATCATTTAAATAGGGAGCTTTTTCTTTTTAACCCATATCTATTTTGTTGAACCACTAGTAAAATTGTTTTGAACATGACCCTGTAAAAAAGACATTTACAATTTTTACTATTCATTATGAAAAAAATATTTTATACACATTGTAAGATATAAATTATGTTTATTAGAAATATTTAATCCATTTTTCTAAATCATATTTATATAATTTTAAAAAATTAATAATATTAACCATAATCACTTGATAAAAAAGTGATTTTTCAATATTTTTTTCATGCAATGGCTGATTTTATTATAAATATTATAATAGTAATCAATATTATAATAATTTAAATTAATGTTTATTCATTAATAATCATTATATTTCAATTATTTAACTCATTTTATTGTTTTTCTTATTAATTTAAATTTTGAAGAATTGTGCACAATAAAACAGTATTCATTAAAATGTCTTCATAATCAAAAAAAAAATTTACACAAAAATACAAAGAAATGATGACTAAAATGTAATTATTTGTATCAATAATTGAAAAATTATCATTATTATACATGAAATAATATTAAGAACATAATATGAAATTTTTATTACTTAATTTATTGTAAAGAAATAAAATTTTACAAAAATAAATATTTTTCAGTCATCATTGAAAATTCATTATTTTCTAAAATATATCAAAATTTAAAACATATGTTAATTTTAATAATATTAATAAAAAATAAATTAAAATTTACCAAATTTTTTCAAAATTTCATCAAATAAATAAAACTATTTAATTATAAAAATATTTAACTTTGAAGAAAACATTATTTTGTTCAATGAAATGACATAAAATAAAATTTATTATTTATTTATCAAAAAATTTATATTTATTTTGAAGCATATATATATATTGAATATTTATGTTAATCCCATTAATTCAAAAAAATAATTTATATGTAATATGTTTTATATATTTCGCAGGTCATTTATGCTCGGTGTCGCTTGGAAAACTTGATATCAAACATAGTGATATTATTTTTAAAATTTTCATTATTACATCATAACCCACAATTATAAAATTAATCATTGATGTTATATCATTATCATGGTATTTCTAGATTATAAATTTTAAAGTACTATTTTTTTATGTCCTCCATCATATATAGGTTTATTAAAACATCCTCAAGATATAAGAGAAAATAAAGTACAGATTTCGTATCTAATAACACACAATTGTTTTTAAAATAAGAGATCATTTGTGGGAAGTGATCATCTAGACATGAAAGAAGATATTAATTACCAAAATAGTATTATATCTATATAGAGATCATTTAACACATTAAAGTAAAATATCCATAGAAACCCAATATCCAAAAAACCATAAAAAAGAGAAATTTGAAAAATACAATTGTTTCATCCTAAATAAACATATTAGGATAACATTTTCATTTCCAATATCTTTTCACTATTATTGGATATTAATTTCCATTTAGAATAATATTAAATATAAATATCCATACATAATAAATTTAATTTAATCATTTAATCAATTTCAATAACAATATCATTTTTCTCCAAGTTATGATTATTCAAGAATAATTTCTAATTCCCAATGAACTAATATAAACTTCTACTAGATCATAGAAACTAAAAGGTATAATAATATATTCCTGATGTATTTATACATTAACCAATGAAAAAATATTTAGCATAAAATAATATAATTTTCCAAAAGAACAAACCTTCATAATTTGTTAATCTCCCAAAATCAAAAAATCATCATTAATAATATGATATATAAATAACCTCTAAATTCATCAAAAATATTTTTATTCAAGTTTGAAACCCAAAATTATTTTAATATTTGATAACACATTTTTTTTATATTAATTTAACATTTATCTCTAGTCACATTGATATCTCATATATTCATATACCCAAAAATGCATCTTCCTTATTCATATATTCTCCAAAATATTCATAGTAATTACCATAAATAACCCAATTTCAATAAAGAAACATTAAAATAATATATTATTCTAAATGTTAAATTAACCTTTATTTCTCCAATAAAATCTCATAAGGATTAGTTTCCAAAATCGTTTAAGGTTCATAAAATTATGATGTTCATTCAGAATAACACTAATCACCTAATACCTAAATCAATTTTCAATCCAATTCTTATCTATAAAATATAACATATATTCCCTAAAATCATATTAATCATAATTTTTAAAATCATTGTTGTGAAAAAAATGATTTCATACTAACGAGCACATCATATAAGACTGTGGTAGGCAATGTGCCCTTATCACCCTTTAGTTGTGGGTTCCAGACCTATAGTCTTGCCAAATAAAATATTTTTCCACTCAGAATATGATATTTTCATTTTATAAACCATATAATTCATATCATAATCCCAAAAATACTGTCTATATCAAAAAAACTAACTTAATCATCAATGATCACATAAAACCAAATGGTTTTTATACCTTTAAACAAATATCCACAAATTTAAATGATCATTATCACTCAAATAAAATTTTCACATGTTATACATATCGTTACATACACCTTAATCATATATAAAAAATAATTAGATTTCACTAAAATTATTCCAAACCTAGCAAAATTTTAAAAAAATATCAGTTCATTTAAACTTATGATAAAACATAAATTTGCCACTATAACATGATAATTTAGACCATTGATCTAGAAATATTAATCACTAAATTATCTTCATAATATATTAAACATTATTTTCCATTATATTCTATAATACCACCAAAAACAATAACCATCATATCCTAATATTCGACAATTTTAAAACGTAAGCTAGGGTATAATCCTTACCATTCATATTTCTTATATATTTTCCATGTTTTCCATGGTAATACATTAGAAATATATCATAATTTATTGGTATAGTCATATGGATCTAACACTTAAATATTACCCATAATAAATTAACCTTTAATATCCAAACTTCACAATTTTAAAATATTTAATTGATAATTGGGGAATAGTTTTATTACCCTTCATTATGTTAATGAAATTATTATTTTTCCCCTTAAAAATTGTGTATCAGATCCCAATTTACGACATAAAAAGTTACCTAGTACCATTTGGACATTTTAATGAGTTCTAAAAAATTATTAATTCATATGTCATTTAATATTTTTATCATTGTGATATTTATCATATTTACTTGAATGAATGTCAATTTTTTTTGTTTTTGTGCTTTTGAAAACACACATATGTCCCTATTTTTATTCATAACACATGATTTCTAGCTAAAAATAACCATGGAGCATTCCCTATATCTCTCATTCTATTCAATTTCTTGTTTGGACAACCACAAAATTTCCCTTAACTACCATTATTAAATTTGTTCCTACAAGATCCATCCATTTACTAGAATAAAACATATTCATGTAAATAAACAATAAAAACCATCAATGTTGAAGGACAATACTATGATATACATTACTATACGATACCCTATTAAATTCTTTACATTTATAAAAATAATTGTAATTATCCTATGTGTAATAACCAACGCTGTTTCAGAAATTCTTTTTCTCAAGATAAATTAACATCAAATCCACTAAATTTCTCTAAAATAATTTCTTATACCCAATATAATTACACATCCTTAAACATCACATATTTTAGTTTATTTATTATAAAACTCAATTTATATTCCGGGAGATCCATTTGGTTAAGAGTTTTATAAAATTTGGTAATATCTACCACATAATAAAACCATATATTGCAGAGGAAATACTTCTATTAAATATCCATTTTCCCATAATAAAATATATTTAAAAAGGACAAAATATTCATTTTATAAAGCATGGTAAATATTTTAATCACTAAATATTCATTGCCTTAAATAATACTTAAAACAAAGTGAATTTAAATAATGGGTGATAAAAAAACACATTGAGGGACATAAAATATAAGAAATCCATTTGTCTAGTGAAAACAATGAAAACCCCAAAAATTTTAAATTTATATTAAATTTTATTTCAGAGAATGATATAAAAAATTAATCATAATAACATACACACTATATAGGTAGTTAAAAAATTTGAAATCCCTTATAATGAAAATAACCCCTTTTATGAAATTTAGAAATTCTTATTCATGAATCCTTTTTTACCCATTGTAATTGTAATGACCATATGACCAACATCCAAAATAATTTTACATAGAAAATAAATATTAACCATTTAATCTTTGGATATATAATGGGGATCCCCATTCATATATCCTATATTAGGAAAACCTATTTCTCAAGAGAAATAATGGGGATTTACTCTTCGTATAAGATATATAAGTCTCAATTAATAGTTATAATAGGGATCAACCTATATCATCTTCACATAATACTAATATAATAATAAATTTTTATACCATTTAAAAAATATTTTTTAATTAATATTTTCAATATAAACTAAACTTAAAAACACTTTAGAACCCATATGAAAAAGGCTTTTAGATATCAGAATATAATTTTTAAAAACATTTTCAATACCAAAAATACAGAAAATGATAAAATATGGGCTAATTATATGAAATAATTAATTATTATAATGTAATTCATAAGTAAAATAAATTTTATAGTGGGGGGAATTATTTTTCATCATTTACATTAATTTAGGATGTTCATTTTATTTTTTATCAAAAATTCATTATAAAACAAAATAAATATTCTTTTTGAATACAACTAATATACAGTCAAAAGAAATATTAATTTTTTTTATTATTCTTTTATCTACATATTGAAACATTATTAATATTATCTTTATAACCAAGAAATTGAAGAGGAATATTTGTTATGAATACATTAAAATGGGAATTTTTAAAAGAAGGTACCTTACCAATTAACAAACATTTGAATCATAACCTAATGAAACAATGCAATTAAAAATATCATTAAAATAGAAATATTCATGATATATCATGTAAAATGATGAATAAAATGTACCCCATAAAATATAATTAGTGTATATAATATTTATGTTTTATATGAGGATTATTAATAAGTTAAAACATTAACGAGATTCGATAAGATCATTTTAGTGGTTCTTTGATAATAACAATCTTATTTTGACTTAAAAATGAAAATGATAAGAACCAAAGAATTATAGAACCATGGATGATACATAATAATTATATTATAACCTATCCCAACAAAATAAATTGTTTCATAACCATACATGTTATAATTAATTGAAATTGAAATCACATCATCCAAGATGTCAGTAATTCAACACATCATAGATAATGATTTATATTCCTTAAATAAGTTAAAGAGGAGAAGAATATTGATGATTAATTTTCCATGAACAAGAGAACAAAAAAAATATACATGATTTATGTATATTTATTCCCTATTTGGTAATAATAGATGAAGAGAGAAGAAAAAATAAATGGACTCAAAATAAAAGAATAATTGAGAGATCCCTTAAAAAATTTGGCAGCCTATAGTCTATGTAACATGGTTTTAGAAAATATTAAAAAGTGAAGGGGCAAGGTTCATGAATCTATAAATGAATCATAATACATAATAGTTCATGAATAAGAATAAAATAAGATCATGTTATGGAATCATGAATGTTATATCACATAAAAGAGAACTTGAACAGAAAAAAGAAAGAAATTGGAAATTATCTAACCTTGTAGACTAACTCTTAGTACATGACGATTGGGACCTTGGGGGTCGTAGAAAACCATGGGAGGGATAATATGGAGGTATGGATTCTAGGGCATCATTGATGTGGAATTTGGAAAGATGTTAATGATGGAATGTGTGGGTATTTATAGCAAAATTAATGAATTATTTTAAAAATTTCCAAAGGACACCGCATTAGTAGTATTTACAAAACCATGGGCTCACCCTGGGTATTTTCCCTATGGTATAAGCCACATTGAAGAACTCATAATTTATTTACTATACACACATTTCCCAGATTTATTACATCATTATTACATCATTAATGGCGTCATTAACACACCAAAACTCAAAACTATATTTTTTACTATTCACTAAAAATCAATTGTTTCAGAAAACCTCCAAAATTCACCCTAACCATTTTCTGATGTGTAGAATTAAAAAATGAAGCCCATTTTTTGAAAATAATTGTATACATATTTTCCATTTATTTTATAAGTAAAATCATACTTTATTCAAAAACTAATAATTTATATACTATAACATATTTTATATCACATTTACAAATTAATCAAGATGTCATTAACTTAAATCATTAAGGAATTAAAATAATAATACAATTTACTATTCATTACGGTCATATTAGTATTCATATTACTATTAATAAGGGTATGTTACTATTCACCAAAAAGAAAATTTGTTCTAGTAGACTCTAAATAATATACTGAACACAATTTTAGATGAAATTTCTTCGAAATTCAAAACATAGAACCAGTAAAATTTTGTTTAAAGAATACTTATAAAAATATACTTCTAGAATCATTTTAATTTATTTATAGAAAACTATGGGGTGTTTCCTTATTCCCTTATTCTGGAAATTGCGTCCTCCTAATTTTATTTACTTATTAAACAAGTGAGGGTACATTTACCTCATATCATCTTTAGAATCCCATGTTTCTTCATCAACAATGTGGTCTCCAAAAAATATTTACCTGGTGGATTACCTTATTCCACGATACTAGTTCCCTTCAATCAAGAATCTGAAAAAGTTTCTCTTCATATGAATGTTTCCCCTCCATTTGAACAGCAAATGGGCTCAAAACATGAGTTGAATCTAGTACATACTTCCTCAACATCGAAACATGAAAAACAGTGTGCACCTAAGACAAACTCAGAGGCAAAGCTACTCGATATATAACTATTCCAACTTTCTATTGGATTTAAAAAGTACCGTTGAATCACAGAAATATATTTTCTTTCTTACCAAAATGAATCATACTATTCAATGGAGAGATTTTAAGGAAAACCAGGTCACCTACCTTAAAAGATATGTATTTAATTATGTTATTTGTATAAATTTTCTGCCTACTCTAAGATTTACTCATGTGCTGCTAGATCATATTCACTTTCTCAACCTATTCCTCTACTAATTTTGGCCCCACCAACTTTCATTCACTGAATTAATCCCAATACACTAGTTTCCGACACACCTTTCCATACAAAGCCAAAAAGATTTCATCTATATTCTAGAATGAAAACTGTTATTATAAGAAAACTCAACTAAAGAATGATATCAATCCCAACTTCCCTGGAAGTCCATTGAACAAGATATAATCATATCCTCTTATGATTGAGACATTTTTTATATCTTCCCATATGATATAGAATAAAAAGTTATAATGAAATTTAACTCTCTTCCCAACGAATTCTGAACTCCATTCCAAAAGTTTGAAGTGAACATGGGAGACCACTTACCTACCATGGAAAGAAGAACACAATGTTACCTAACAATATCCTTTAGGTACAATTGAGAATGATGATCCAAAGACATTTTATTTCAAATAGAATGAAAATGTGCCTATTTTTCAAGCTGATTCACAATAATTCAAATTGCGTTGTATCCACAAGATGTATTAGGTAGTCTCACCACAATGTCTATGGATACATTCTCCCACATCAACTCTGGCACTAGAAAAGGTTGAAGCATCCCCTTTAGTATCTTCCACACTACAGTAACCTGATGACATGTCAAACATTTCAAGTTAATATCAGTAATATCCCATTTCATTCCATCCAATGGGTAATTCTCCTGATGGTCTCTATACATCTTAGTACTGCCAAGATGAATAGAAAATGGAGATGTATGAGCTTCAGACAACAATAATTCTTCAACTGAAAATCACTAGGCACACATAACCTTTTTCCAAATCATAAAAAAACATTATAAAGGTTAAATTCTAGAAGCATACACATTTTATCCAATTCTACATTCTTCTGTAACTCATGGTCTTTTTTCTGTGCTCACATAATTCAGTCTGACGATGAATACTGCACTGAAACAAAAAACAGGACATATGTATTCCCTTCACCAACAAATTCTATGTAAAAAATTTATCAAATCATTAATCAAGGGATCATGTTCCAAACGTAACATGGTTAATGATGTATGATGTTTTCGACATAAGGTATACTCCTTTTAGATTGATTTTCCTGGATGGTAATTGTTCGTACTATCATAATACTTTATCATTTCACGCCATATTCTCTGCCTCATGTTTAATTACCTCTGAGTGAATATATACAACATACTTTTATGGTCAGTACATATTTGACATTTGGATCTATATAAATGATACCTCCAAATTTTCAAAGAAAAAAATCCCAGCTTCAAATTAAAAATCCTGTGTGGGATAATTTAACTCATGAGGTTTTATTTTGTCTTGAAGCATAAGAAATTACCTAATCATTTTGCATCAAAACCCAACCAAGTCCCTTCAAGGAAGCATCATTGTAGATGAGGAAATCACCATTTCAAGAAGGCAAGGACAAAAATAGAGATCTTACTAATCTATTTTTCAGTTCCTCAAAATGAACGTCTTAATCATATATCCAAATAAATTTAACCCATTTCCATGTTAACATAGTTATCTGGATAGATAACTAAGAATTTTTCTTTACAAAACATTAGAAATAGCCTATTAATCCAAGAAAACAATGAATCTCTGTATAATTTTTGGGCCTTGGATATTCATCAACCACTTTTTTTGGTAGAATCAACTATTATTCAATCCTTATTTACAATGTGCATATAAAAAAGATATTTTGCAACATAAAATCACACTTGCATGATTTTCCATATAGTTTTTTTTTATTTTAAGGATTGTAAAACAACCCATAGATGTATTTCATGGTCCTTTATATTTTTAAAAAATACCAAAATATCATCGATGAACAAAACCACAAACTTACCCATGAACTCATGAAATACACCATTCAAAAGATTCATGAATATAGTAGGTGACTTAGTTAACCCAAATGGAATAACTAAAAATTTATAATTCCCATTTCTAGTAAGAATGGCTATTTTTGGGATTTCATCCTCTTTCACCTTTAGTTGATGCTATCCGGATCTCATGTCAATCTTGGAAAATCACTGACCTCCCTAGAGATGATCAAACAAGTCAACAAGATGAGGAAAAAGATACATGTTATTAATAGTGATGTTATTAAAAGCTATATAATCAATAAAAAATCTCATGGAACCATCATTATCTTTAAAAAAAATAAGAGCTCCACATGGTGATGTGATAGGATGAATGAAGCCTTTATCAAAAAAATCCTGCAACTAATTTTTCAATTCACGTAGTTCTATTTGAATATTATGGTTTTGAAATTGGCATATCATCAGGAACAAAGTCAATCATGAATTAGACTACTCAATTAGGTATGACACCTGTTAAATCATAATGAAAAACATCAATGTATTCATTTACCATAGGCACATCATCAATCTGAGCAGTTCCCTTGTTTTCAACTATATGTGTAATATATCTTTCATTTCCATCATTCAATAGCTTCTTAGATTCTTGATTGTTATCAATTATATGGTTTAGTATGGTATAAAAACTGAAACACATTCAGAAAAACAACTTATTTAGCATTACATTCAATCTTATTGAGATAAACAAGAATTCCAATCCATTCACAAAATAACATCAAACTCAAAAAAGGGTACAACAACAAGGTTTTCATGTATTTTCTTTCCACAGACCATAATAGAAAGATTCATATAAGTCCCCTTTTCTATAATATTTCCCCTTGGTGTTTTAACAACATGTTCATGTTTCATTTGTTGAAGTGATATTTCTAATTTACCCTAAAATTTCACAGTGATGAAGGAATGTGTAAATACCGTATCAAACAAAACGTTAGAAAAATTTTAGTGAACTATAACAATATGTGATACAACTCCAATGGATTTCCTGAAATCTACTTACATAGTCGCAGTGAATCACAATACATTTTTCTTCTTATAGTCTATCATCGTGGCATCATTCAGATCTCTCTTTGGGAAGGCATTTGAAAAATTACCCATCTCACCAAATTTAAAATATTGTACAGTTTTCCTATTAGGATAAGTATTGGGATCATTTTAATTTCAATATTAGGACTTATGTATATATATACCACATTTATAACACTTCTCATTTTTTCTAAGACTTTACCCTGGGTGTTTCTTGCCACACTTTTCAAAAACTGGAAACTAGATTCTCTGACCATCTGATTTCATTGGTTGATTCCTACCCATCACCTCTGATCTAAACATTTTCTTCTCTTTGTTTCTAGAATGAAAGTTATCATCATCAAAATTCATTTCTACCCTCACATCACATCATACGAGTTACTCATTACTTTTGAATCCATGTTAGCCCAACGCCCTTAGATACCTTGGATTCAATCGTGAGTAAAAGTGGTTGATATTTATATTAGGATCCAGAATAAGATTTGGAGCATACCTCACCAGTAAGGTGATGTTCGCTTCATACGAAACCACTAAATATTCCTACATTTTCTTAATATCAAGTAATTTAATCTCCATCATATGTTGCACCACCTTATGAAAATATTTTTCAAGGAATAGACATTTAAATTCATCCCACTCAAAGGAATCAAAATCATCACTATCCCTGATATTATTTACCATTGACCACAACTGATTAGATTCACCTTCAAAACAATAAATGGAAAGACATACCTTTTTATTATCTAAACAACCCATTACATCAAATATCTTTTCAAGAGCATTAATCCATCCTTCAACCGCTACTAGGTCAGAAGTTCTGTTGAATTAAAGATGGTGTTTTCTCATAAAATGTTTCACTACTATCATGGTCCATTCTGTTACCTCTATTTTATATCTTCCATGGATGCCAGCACTATTTATTTCTTGCTTTAGCAGATCCATTGCTGTCAGAAACTTCTCGGTTCCAATCCCTACCATTCTAGGCTATAGATCTATTAGGATATCGTTATGTTAGTGCCTCTCCTCTTCAAAATCCATTTTCCATCTATGGACAACTATTCTAAACAAAAATATCATTAATGAATCAACATAGAAATCATTAAATTCTATAACATTTCAAATTAATGATAGAGTAAAAATAATTTATGGTATTATTTTAACATCATCCTAACCCCTAATGTTCTCTAAGCCATCCTCTGATACCAACTATAAGGACTCGGCCTTATTACGTATATAGTCATTTATTTAGTCAAGAAATCACATCCATTTACATTTAGGATATTTTCATGTTAATATCTTCATATAATTAAGACATAATAGATTCATAACATTACAAATTGTTATAAGTGGATACCATAAAAATTGTTTCCTTTCTTTCAAAATTTAAAGCATTGAAACAGAAAACCTGATTCTATGATAATTATTAAATATCTATCATGTCTTTATTATTGGTGTTACACAGCCATTAATCTATGAAAATTATTTAAAACATGGTATGTGTACAAAAACTCCGTAAGATATATAAAATGAAGGAATGAACACATTAGTCCCTGAATACTTGGAACGTATGAAATCACATTCAAAATACATACTTATCACCTGTATATATATACTTAATTTGTGAAACACTATATATCAACAATAAATAATTATATAAGTATAATCATAAAGGTATCTTCGGTCATTACTTACATAATCATGAAATCCTCTCGGCTAGCTTATAATTTTTAACTCTCAAAACAACATAACTATTTGTGTAACCATCGTAGTTACTCTTGGAGTAACCATACGACCAACCTAAAAAATTCTCATACCCAACACATTAGAGGAAAATATAGGTCCTAAACTTCATCATAAACAACTACCAAGAACCAAAACATAATCATATATCTTGAATAATTCCATAAAAACATTTCTTTGGAATTTCGTAAAACAACATTTTAAAAGAGGTTCTTAAAAAGGAAATCCACTTATAAATTACATAAAATATAAGAGAGGCACAATAGAGTATATTTCATATATATATACACTATAAATACACATAGTTATACATAGTATAAAATATTTCTTAAAAAACGATTTAAATACCTGGAACAATGAAGAAGAAGGATAACCCAAAGAATGGAGATCTGGTTTAGAATTCCCTTACCTCAGGCTTTTAATTCTTAAATCTAGTTTATACATCTTGAATAATGGTTAAAAAAGTGTTATTATTATTTTAAAGAAAAATTTTACAGTTTATAACATATTATATGATCATTTCATAAGCTCATTTCAAACTATAATTGTTAGTATTTTGTTCCTTGCACTGTTTTTGGTGAGTTCCTTACATGATTTTCAGGATCAGTTCATGATGGATGTTCTTGTAGATTGGAAGTGAAACTCCAGAATTAGAAAAGAAATGTATTTAAATATTTTATGTACCGTAATTTATACCATTTGTCATTTTGATGGTTTATATGAGGATGATTCATATGTTAAAACATCAATGATGTTAATTTCGATCATTATTGTGGTTCTCTGATAATAATAACTTTATTTAGACTTATAAATTAATACAATGATTATAATATAATTTCAGAACCATGGATGAGACATAATAAATTTATAATAATAGGATTCAACCATTTAAATGGTTTCATGACAAGACATGATGGAATTAATGGAAATTGACTTCACATCATCCAAGATGTCGGTAATTCGACACATCATAGGCAATGTTTTTTATTCCTTGAATAAGTGGGCGAGGAGATAAATAATGCTGATGAATTTTCCATGAACATGATAACATACATAATATACATTATTTTTGGATATTTCATTCCAATTAGTTAATACGAGATGAAGAAATAGTAAGACATTAATTGATCTCAAAATAAAACAATAATTGAGAAATTACTTACAAAAATTCGGCTGCCTATCAACTATTTAACATGGTTTTAGAAAAATATTTAAAAAAGATGATATAAGAGTAATCCATGCATAAATGAATCATATTAGAGAATAGATTATTAATATGATGAAAATAAGAATATGGTATGGAATCATGAATGTTTTACCACATAAATTAGAACATGAGTGGAAAAAGAAAGAAACTGGGAATTTTCTTACCTTGTAGAGTAACTCCAAGATCATGAAGGTTGGGATCTTGGGGGATTTAAGAAACCATAGAAGGGATACTGGGGAGTTAAAAATTCTAGATATTAGTTTATGAGGAATATGGAATGAATTTAATTATGTAATGGGTTGGTATTAATAGAAAAAGTGAGGGATTACATTAATAATTTCCATGGGACACCTCATTAGTGGTATTTTAAAAACCATGGGCTTACCCCTCGTATTGTCCCATTGTATAATCCACATGGGACACATCATAACTTATTTAACCATACACAAGTAAAATAGATTTATTGCATCATTATTACATCATTAATGATGTCATTAACACACAGAAACTCAAAACTGTATTTTTACTATTCACAAAAAAATCTAATGTTTTAGAAAAATCCCCAAAATTCACCTGAACAATTTATTAACATGTAGAACTCAAAATCGTTTTCCTTTTTAGAATATAATTTTTTGAATATTTTTAGCTTAATTTTTAAATAAAATCTTACATAATTCAAAAATTAAAAATTTAATAACTATAACTATTTTTATATCACATTTAAAAATTAATAATGATGTCATTATCATAAATCCTTTAGAAAATAAAAGAATAATACAATTTACTATTCATTTGTTTCATATTATTATTTATATTACAATTCAAAATAGTATGCTAATATTCACCAAAAAACAAGTTGGTTCCAATATACTCCATATAACATAGTTAACACAATTGTAGATGACCATTTTTAAAAATTTATAACATAGAAGTAGTAAAGTTAGGATTAAGGGCTTGTTATAAATATCTACATTAAACAAAATTTTATGCATTTCAATTTATTTTTAGAAAACTATTGTGTGATACATATAACAATTTTAGATATTGATATATCAAATTTTAAAAAATTATTTTCGATACCAAAATAATGAGAAAAGGGAAAGTAGTTTTTTTAAGAAACCATAATTATTAAAAATTAATTAAAAATTAAAATAAAAAATATTTTGATGGTAAAATTAGTTTTCATCTTATACATTAAAATATAACCTTTCTTTTTTACATGATATCAAATGTTCCTTATAAAACACAGACCAATATATATCTTCAAATAATATAAATAATTTCAAAAGATTCATATAATTTACATTATAAATATTTTATTTCCACATAAAAAGAATCTTGAAATAAATTTACAAATTTGGAAATAGGATAGAACGAGTTGGAAGGAAAACATTAAATGAGGATTTCCTAAAAATAATGTCACAGAGCACATTTGAAATATTTAAATCATAAGACCTATGAAACAATCAAATTAATATAAATGAAATATATCATGACAATAGAAAAATTCTGGATTTAAAATTTCAACATGGGATTTATATATATACTACTCATAAAATAATATTACTTCAAAAACTAAAAATATTCCCCAACAAAAATAGAATTGAGGAAAAGTCCCTTACCACTAAATCAATTAATTACATGGGTTCAATATATTCATGATAAATAAATATATTTTATTCATTTACATTATTAAGAAACCTTTAAAATTTATTATTCATTATATTTCAAAAAGTATCAATTTATAAACAAATACATAATCAATTATGTTTAAATTTTATGTGTAGTTGATATTTGTGTTATATGACCAAAAGAACAATGATCAGTTGACTATGTTCAGTGATTTAATTATTTAATCATATAAAAAATATTAATGATGACATAATTAACATTTTTATAGATAAATTATTCTTTTAAACCAAATCATGAATGATTTTTATGAAAAAATAACCATGTTACGATCATGAAGATGACATGTTTTATGTAAGCATGATTAACATTTTCATTTTTCAATGATCATTATTGAAAAGAGTATTGTAAAATTTTAAATTTACATAATTATAATAATATCATAAATTAAATATTATTTTTTAAAATACACATAAATATATTTTCATTAGAACATGATTATGAAAAAAATAAAATAGTTTCATGGAGGTGGTGGTCGACACGTACACAAGAACAATGTTATCATTTTTTCAATTAGTGGAATAGTAAGGAAGAACTTGATATATAGTATTTTAACAACAATAAATTTGTAATTTTGAACATAATTTTGGCATATATATAACATATATTTATTAACATTATAATTATTACCCTCTTAATAATGAATTACTATAAAACAAATCACATCATTTTTCGAGGTGGTAGTTTGTCGTACACATGAGAGACCTCATCGTATCAACTATGGAATATAAATTGATAATGTATATGTGGTATTATATTTAAATAACTATTAATATTTCCAATTATCATACAGTTATATATGTATATATATTTTTTAAATACATCCATATAACAATATATGAGTGGCAGTGATTAAAAATGAATTATATCAGTTTCTAAGGAATGAGTCCTCCACACAGTCAACTAATGGGTTTTTCCCCATTTGTTAGAAGAAGAGATATATTTTGTTTTTTTACATTAATCTATTAAAATATTATTTTATGGAATATATTGGTTTCTAATATCATCATAATTGATGAATATTTTAAGTAAGTGGATGAATAAAAAATATAAAAAATGCTCTTTTAAGCATGATATATCTTATTCAGAAACACACATTATGTTAGCGGAAAATCCACAATAGTATGGATTTAACATAATAAATGGGATATTAAAAATTTAGATATATTTTATTAAGGTATTTTTATGTTATATTTCCAATAAAAAATGGCTTGAAGGTGTGAACTGTATAAGAGATGTGGAAGTCATTTATACATGAGGGGACTGGATTAATCATATTTTGTTGAAAAGAAACATTGATAGACATGTTTTTCGAAATCCAAAAGGATCATTAATTAAACATTAGAATCTCTAGAATGATGTGAAGTAATGATACAACCATTTAATATAATTTAAAAAAGTTTATCATTAATTTTAACCCTTATCTTTTAATTGAACCCCATGTAACATATTTATGACTATAACCCTGGAAAAAAGGAATTTACAATTTTTACTCTTCCTTATGAAATGTTATGTTAAACTCACTATATGATATGAATTATGTTTGTTACAAATATTTAATCCATTTTACCAAAGTATATTCAATTAATTTAAAAATTCAATATAAAGTAAAACATAGTCAGTTGAGAAAAAAGAAACTTTTCATTATTTTCTCTAGAAAAATGTGGTTTTATATTAAATATATTCATAGTAATCAATATTATATGTCTTTAAAATAATATTTATTGATAAATAATCATTATATGTAAATTATGTAATTAGTTTTATTAGTTTTACTATTAATTTAATTTTTTAATTATTCCGCACCTTAAAATTGAAATCGTGAAATGGTCTTCATAAACCAAAAATAATTCTACACAAAAAATTAAAAAAAGACTAAAATTTAATTATGTGGTTAAATTATAACTAAATAATACATTTTTTACCTGAAAAAATATTCAAACCATAATATTTCATTTAAATTACTTTATTTATTGAAAAAAATCTTTAACAAATATATATTTTTCAATATTCAATGAAAATTATTTATTTTCTAAAACATTTAAAAATTTCAAAAAACGTTAATTTGAAAATGATTACTTAAAAATTTATTAAAATGTACAAGTTTTTTCAATATTTCATAAAATAAATAAGGCAATTTCCACACAAAAATATTTATCTTTGAAAAAAACATAAATTAGTTAAATAAAATTACATAAAATAAAATTTAATAATTATTTTTCAAAAATTTATATTTATTTTGAGGTGTATATATATATATTCAATATTATAGTTAATCCCATTAATTTAAAAAAATAATGGATATGTAATACTTTTTATATATTTCACACGTCATTTATGCTCGGTGTCGCTTGGAAAATTTGATATCGAACATAATGATATTCTTTACAAATTTGATATTATTACATTATAACTCACAATAATAAAGGTCATCACGGATGTTATATCTTAATATCAGTATTCATTGTTTTCATAATTTAAAATACTAGTTTTTATGTCCTACACTGTATAGAGGGTAAATAGAACATCCTCGTGATATAAGAGAAAAGAAAGTACAGATTTCATATCTAATAACACATAATAGGTTTCCAAATAATAGATCATTGGTGGGATGTGAAGATCTATACATGAAAGTAGAGTTCAATTTCCAAAGAGTATAAGATCATTATAGAGATCATTTATCACATTAAAGTGAAATATCCATAGAAATCCAATATCTGAAAAATGAGAAAATAGAGAAATGTTAAAAAAACCATCGTTTCATCAGGAATAAACATATGACGATAAAATTTTAATTTTCAATATCCTTTCTTTATTATTGGTAAATCATTTCAATTTATAATAAGATCATATATATATATACATGCATCAAAAATAGAATTTCATTTTTTAATCAATTTCAAAAACAATATAATTTTTTCTCCAAGATATGATTATTCAAGAATATTATCTAATTGTCAATGAACTAATATAAACTTCTATTTGATCATGTAATCCAAAAATGATAAAAATAAATTCATCATGTATTTTGACATTAATCACTGAAAAAATATTTATCATAAAATAATATAATTTTCCAAAAGAACAAACCTTCATAATATATTAATCTCCCCAAAACAAAAGAATCAACATTGATAATTTGAAATATAACTAACCTCAAAATTCATCAAAAATATTCCTATTCTAGTTTGAAATCCAAAATAATAAAATATTTTATAAAATATTCATCTGATATTAATTTAACATTTATCTATAATCACATTAGTATCTCATATATTCTTATACCCAAAAATGCATCTTCCATAATCTTATATTCTATAAAATATTCATAATAATTACCATAGATAACCCTATTTATATGAAGACACATTAAAATAAAAAATTCTTATAAATGATATGAAAACCTTTATTTCTCAAAAAAAATCTCATATGGTTTATTATACTTTATCAAATAAGGTTCAAAAAATTATGAGGTTTATTCAAAATAACACTAATCTCCAAATACCTAAATAATTTTTTAATATAATTATTATCTATAAAATATATCATATATTCTACAATATAATATTAATAATTATTTTTAAAATCATTATGGTGATAAAAATGAATTCAAACTAACCAACACATCACATAGGGTAGTGGTAGGAAATGTCCCCATATCTCCCTTTAGATGTAGGTTGAATCCTGGAAGTCATGCCAAATGAAATAATTCTTCACTCAGACTATGATATTTTCATTTTATAAAACCATATAATTTATAACACATTCCAAAAATTTAGGTCAACTTGAAAAAAATAATCATAATCATCAGTGATCACATAAAACCAAATGGTTTTCAGACCTTTACAAATATATCCACAAAATTAAATGTTCATTATCACACAAATATTTTTTTACCTATTATACATATCGTTACATACACCTTAAACATATATGAAAAAGAAATATGTTTCTCCAAAATTATTCCAATAAAAAAAAGATAAAAACAATCTTAATTCATTTAAACTTATGTTCAAAAATAAATTGGCCGCTATAACATGATAATTTAGCTCGTTGATGTATAAAACATAATCAATAATTGTTATTCGTAATATATTAACCATGATTTTCCATCATATTCCATAATACTTAAAAAAAGGAAATAACAAACATATCCTTATATTCTACAATTTCAAACTATAAGCAATGGTATAATCCTTACCTTTCATATGTCATCTATAGTTTCCATGTATTCAATTTTAATACAGTAAGAATTTCTTGGAATTTATTGGTATAGTAATATAGATCTAACACATTTACATTCCATATATTAAATTAATTTTCAATATCCAATCTCCATAATTTTATTATATACAATTGATAATCTGGGAATAATTTAATAACCATTAATGGTGTTAACTGAATAATTATTTTTCCATTAAAAATTTTCAATTAGTTCCCAATTTACAGCAAAAAAGTATTCTAGTACTATTATGGCATTTTATTGGGTTTTTATTAAAACAAGTATTAATTCATATGTCATTGAATATTTCTACCTTTGTGATATTAATCATTTTAACTTGTATGTATATCAATTATTTTCATTTTTGATGCATTAGGAAAAACACCTATGTCCATGTTTTTTATCCTAACACATGTTAGTTGACTAAAAATAACCATTGAGTTTTTACTATATCCCTCATTCTATTCTGTTTCATTTTTGGACAACCACAAAATTTTCCTTAACATACATTATTAAAATTGTTCCTACAAGATCCATCCATTTCCTAAAATCAAAAATAATAGTGTGAATATGCCATAATAAAAGTTCATGTGTGAAGTATAATACCATTATATTCATAAAAATACCATACCATGTAAAAAACGTTCCTTCTATAAAAAATACTTGAAACTATCCTATGTTTAATAACAAATGTTGTTTTATAAATTCTTGTTCTGAATCTAAAATAAAATCCAAGCCTCTAATTTTATCTAAAATAATTTCTAATACCATATATAATTAAATGACATTAAACATCACATTTTGAATTGTATATAAAATAAAACTCAATTTATATTACCAAATATTTATTTCGTTATTAGTTTTATATAATTCGGCCATATCACACACATAATAAAACCATATACTATAGTTTAAATACTTCTACTAAATATCCCTTTTCCCATAAAATAATATATTTAAAAATAAAAATAATTCACTAATGAAACATCATCAATATTTTTATCATTACATATTTAATGTGTTTGGTAATCATTAAAATTATGTGATATTGTTTTAAAATATGTGTGAGAAAAAACACTCAATTAGGGACATAAAATATTATAAACATATTAGTCTAGTAAAAACATAAAAACCCCTATAATTTTTACCTTTATAATCAATTTTATTTGAGAGAGTGATATAAATTTTTTTTTACATAAATAACATTCACACTGTTTAGTCAGTTAAAACATTTAAAATCACATAGAATGAAAATAAGACCCCTTTTTCAAAATATAGAAATTCATATTCATAAAACATTTTAAACCCCTTGTAATTCTAATGACCATACGTCGAACATCAAAAACAATTCTACATAGAAAATAAATATTAACCATTTCATCTCTATAGATATAATGGGGATCACTATTTGTATAACCTATATTAGAATAACCTATTTTGCAAGAGCTATAATGGGGATCTATGATTTATATAAGATATATCAGTCTCAACCATGAGTTATAATGGAAATCAATATATATCTGCTTCACCTATTAGTAATATAATACTAAATATTTAAACGATTAAGAAAATATGTTCTTTAATTCACCATTTCAATAGAAAAAAAATTTTAAAACCCTTTTTAACCCATATGAAAAATTCTTTCAGATATAAGATTTCAATTTTTTAAAAAAAATTCAATATCAACAATACAATAATTAGAAATATATGAGTTTATTCAAGGAAATAGTTAATTATAATATTTTAATGCATGAATAATTTAAATTTAATAGTGGGGGTAAATATTTTGTCTTTATATATATTAAATTAGTACATTCCTTGTATATTTTATCAATCATTTGTTATAAAAGACAATATAATTTCCTTTTAAAAACAACTAATATAAAGTCAAAAGAGTCCTTATTTTTTTATATTATTCTTTTATGTACATATAAAAAATTATTAATATCCTTTTTAATACATGGAAAGGGAAGAGGTAGGGTTGTAAAGAATAAAATAATATGGTAATTTTTAAATGAACTTCCCTTACCAATTCACAATCATTTGATTCATATCCCAATTAAAACATGCCTTAAAAAAATCATTAAAATAGAAAAATTCATGAAATATCTTGTAAAAAGAAGTAGAATATAGACCCTATAAAAGAATATTAGTTCATATCATTTTGATGTGTTATATGAGGATTATTCATAATTTAAAAACATTAATGATGTTCACTTAGATCATTTTAGTGGTTCTTTGATAATAAAGAACTTGTTTTGTCTTATAAATTAAAACAATCAGTACATAAGAATTATGGAACCATGGATGAGATATAATACATATATTATATCCTGGATCAACCATAGAAATTGTTTTCTGACTAGACTTGAAATAATTAATGGAAATTGAAATCACATCATCCACGATATCGGCAATTCGGAAAATCATGGGAAATGTATTTTATTCCTTGAATAGTAAGAGAGGAGAAGAATAATGATGATTAATTATCTATTTAAATAATAAAAAACAAAATATACATGATTTCTAGAGATTTTATACCTCTTGGTTAAGAAGAGATGAAATTGAATATTAAATTAAAGGAACTCAAAAGAAAATAAAAATTATGAAATCCCATAAAAAATCAGCAGCACATCCGCTATATAAGATGGATTAATAAAACAATAAAAAGATAGGAGACTATGGTAATCCATCCATAAAGGAGTTATAATATAAAATTGATCATTAATAAGAAGGAAATAGAAACATGGTATGGAAACATGATAGTTAAACCACATAAAAGAGAGCTTAGATGAAAAACAAAAGAAATTGAGAATTTTCTCACCTAGTTGAGTAACTCCATGAATATTATGGATGGGACCACGGGGGCTTGATGAAAAATTTGGAGGTCTACGATGGAGGTAAGGGGGACAGATCATCATTTATGACAAATTGGAATGATGTTAATAATGGAATTGGGTTGGTATTTATTGCAAAAATGAGAGATTATATTAATAATTTCTAAGGGACACATCAATAGTGGTATTTGAAAAACCCTAAGCTTAACCATGGTATTTTCCCATGGTATAAGCCACATGGGACACCTCATAATGTTTTTACTGTACAAATGTCGACAAGATTTATTACATCATTATTACATCCTTAATGATTTCATTAACACACTGAAACTGAAAACTGTATTTTTTTCTATTCATTGAAAACCCCATTGTTTCAGAGAAACCCCAAAAATTTACCCTAACCATTTACCGATATGTAGAAATCAAAAATGAATTCCTTTTTTTAAAAAATCATTTTATGAATAATTTTATTTTTATTTTTAAATAAAATAATACATAATTAGAAAACTAATAATTTAAAAATTATAACTGCTTTTATATCACATTTAAAAATAAATCAAGATGTCATTATCTTGAAGCCGTAAAAGAATAAAATAATAATAAAATTTATCATTCATTAAGGTCATATTACCATTCATATAACTATTCATAATGGTATGTTACTATTCACTAAAAATTATGTTGGTTCCAACATGCTCCAAATAACATACTTAACACAATTAAATATGACAATTCTTCGAATTTCAAAACATAGAAGCCGTAATATTTTGTTAAAAGGCTACTTATAAATATTTACATTAAACAAAATTTCTCTCATTTCAATTTATTTATAGAAAACTCAGTGTTTTACATTATCCCCACCTTTTGGAAATTGCATCCTCGCAATTTTATTTACTTTTAAAAAGTGAGGATACCTTTACCTCATAGCATTTTTAGACTCCCTTGTTTCTTCTTCAACAATGTGATTTCTCTACAAAACCTTTACCTAGTGAATTAATTTATTATGCAATAATAGTTCCCTTTGATCATGAATTTGAACTGGTTTATATTTTTATGAATGGTTTTCCTCTATTAGAACTACTTCTATGATCAAAACATGAGTCAAATCCGGTACATACTTCCTTAACATAAAATCATGAAAAACATGGTGTACCTGAGACAAACTTAGAGGAAATGCTTATCGGAATGCAACTAGTCCAACATTCTCCTAGATTTCAATAGAACCGATAAACCACAGATTTAGATTTCCTTTCATACTAAAACACTTCACACATTTCCATGGAGATATTTTATGGATAACACGGTCACCTTCCTTGAAAGAAAAGTCTATCATTCTATTGTCTATATAGAATTTCTACCTGCTCTGAGCTGTCCTCATGTGCTACTGAATCATCTTCACTTTCTTAGCCACTTCCTCTACTAATTCTAGCCCCATCAACTTTATTTCACCGACTTCATCCAAAAAAGATGAATTCTGACACCACTTTCTGTACAAAGCCTCAAAAGGTTCCATCTGTATACTGGAATGAATACTGTAATTATAAGTAAACTCAACTAAAGATATAACTTGATCCCAACATTCCTTGCAGTCCATTGAACAAGCTCAAATCATATCCTTGAAATATTGAAGCATTTTTTCTGACTGCCTATCTTATTGGGGATGAAAAGCTGTATTGAAAGTTAAATTTGTACCCACGGACAACTAAAGTCCCATCCAAAAGTAAGAATTAAACCTGGGTTCTTGGTCTAATATAATAGAATGAGGAACTCCATGTAACCTGAAAATCTCTTTGAGGTACAATCATTAAATCTAATCTAAAGTCATTGGATCTCAATTAGAATGAAAATATGCTTCTTTTTTAGCTAATCAACAATAACCCAAATTTCATTGCTACCTCATGATGTCATTGGTAGTTTATGGTTAGTACATATTAAACATTTGGATCCGTATAAATGATGCCCCCAAATTTTAAAAGAAGAAACCACTTCTCCCAATTACAAATCACGTGTGAGATAATTTAACTCATGAAGTTTTAATAGCCTTGAAGCCTAGGAAATTACCAGATCATTCTGTATCAAAACACAACCATGTCCCTTCAACAAAGCATCCTTGTAGATGTAAAAAATCCGCATTTCGGTATGGAAAGGCCAAAACTAGAGCACTTACCAATCTCTTTTTGAGTTCCTAAATCCAAACATCACATTATTCTATCCAAAATAATATTAACTCTTTTCCATGTTAACTATGTTGTTGAGATAGATAACTAAAAATCATTCTTAAAAAAACCTTAATAATAACCTGCTCATCCTAGAAAACTATGAATCTTTGTAACATTTTTGGGTATTGTAAATTCTTCAACCACTTTTCTTTTGGATGGATCAACAGTTATTCCATCCTAATATACAATTTTTACAAGAAAATTAATATTTTTCTACCAAAAATCATACTTCTTGAAGTTTCCATAATGTTTCTTTTCTTTTATTGTTAGGAAAACAACCCTTAGGTGTTTTCCATGCTCTAATTTATTTTTTGAAAATTCCTGAATGTCATCAATAAACACAACCAAAAACATATCCAAGAAATAATTAAATAATTTATTCCTATGATTCATGAATATAGTAGTTTCATTAGTTATCCAAATGGTTATAAAAACAAATTCAGAATTCCCATATCACCTAAAAAAGGATGTTTTTTGGATTTCATCCTCCTTCACCTTTTTCTAATGGTATCCGGATCATAAGTCAATCATGGAAAACTACTGAGCTCCATGGAGCTGATCAAACAAGTCTCTGATATGAGATAAAAGAAACCTGTTTTTAACAGTGAAGTTGTTCAATGCAGAATAATCAATGCATAGACTCATGGAACCATCTTTCTTTATTACAAACTAAACATGATCTCTCCATAGTGAAGTGATAGGATAAATGAATCCCTTATAAAGAAAATCCTGCAACTGAATTTTCAATTCTAGAATTTCTATTTGATCCATATGATATGGGGGTATTGAAATTGGCTTAGAATCAAGAACTAATTCAATTTTGAATTCAAATTCCTGATTAGGTATGACCCCATGTAACTCATTATGAAAAACATCAAGGTAATCATTCACCACAGCCATGTCATCAATCTGAATAATTTCTTGTATTTCAAAAATATGAACAAGATAAATTTAATCCCCATCATTCAATATTTTCCCAGCATCCTGACATGTTATCATTTGTATTGATTAATTGTTGTAAACAGAATAAATCTTTTTCTGAAAAAAACTTCTATATCTATATAGTCAATCTATTCATGGTAAAAAGATAGCCAATCCATTCCCAGAATAACATCAAACTCGACTAAGGGTAAAACAACAACTTCTGTATATAATTTCTTTCCAAATACCCAAAAATAAATATTCATATAATTCTTCATTGCGGTAATATTTTCCTCATGAGTTTTAACAAAATGTTCATGTCTCATTTTTTGAAGTGATATTTCCAATTAAATATAAACTTTCTCAGAGATGAAGGAATGTTTTGACCCCATATCAAAAAAACATTAGAAAAAGAAGAGTGAATAAACAAAGTACTAGATAAAACTTCATTAGATGGCCCAACATCAGCTGATGTAGTCATAATGCATCTCACTACACCTTCCTACAAATGGTATGGCTTTTGCATCATTCAGATCTGTCTTTGAGAAGGAATTTGCATAATGAACCATCTCACAACATTTAAAAGAAATTACAGTTCGGTTAACTAGATTATTCATATGATCATTTTCATTACAACCTCAGTCCATATGTCCAAAAATATCACATTTAAAACACATCCCAGATCTTCTAAGATATTCCACAGGGTATTTCTTGACACACTTTTCACAAAATGGGAACTGTATTTTCATACAATCAGATGACTTTGGTTGATTCTTATTGATTTCTTCCAATCTGGACAACTTCTTCTCATTATTTCCAAAATTTATGTGATCATCAGCAAACTCCATCTCTAACCTCTCATCACATATAACAATTATCTCTTAACATATGAATTCATGTGAGGCCAATACCATTCAATACCTTAGTTTCAATCCTAAGTAAAAGGTGTTGATTTTTCTATCAAGATCTAGAATATGATTTGGAGAATACCTCGCAAGTCTAGTGAAGTTCACATCATACACAGCCACTAAATATTACTCATTTTTCTTCAATTCTAGGAATTGCTTCTCCGTCCAAAGTTGCGCCACATTAGGAAGGTATTTTTCATGAAAAAGACTTTTACATTCATCCCAATCAAAGGCATGAATATCCTCTCTATCCCTGGTATTATTTACAATTGACCACAACAATTCATATTCTCCTTCAAAATTGTAAATGGAAAGACATATATTTTGATTATATGAATAACCCATTACATCAATTTTTTTCAAGGGATTTAATCCATCATTTAGCCGCTATTCGGTCAGAAGTGCCATTGTTTGCTAGAGGGTGTTGTCTCATAAAACGTTCCACTAATATCATGTTATATTGTGGTACCTCTATTTTGTTCTTGCATTGGTGTTGACACCATTTTTTTCTTGTGGTAGCTGAGCCATTACTATCAAAAACTGCTCGGTTCCTATCCCTACAATTCTAGGCCATAGATCCAGAACTATATCGTTTTGTTGGTGCCTATCATCTTCAGCATCCCTGTTCATTCTACAGACAACCATTCTAAAAAAAGATATCATAAATGAATTAAAATGCCAGTCATTAAATTCTATGGCATTTCAAATTAATGATAGAGTAAAAATCCTTTATGGCATTCTTTTAACATCATCCTAACCCCTATAGTTATCTAAACCATCCCATGATACAAAGTATACAGACTTATTCTTATTACATACATAATCATGAATTTATCCATAATAAAATTCCTTTTACTTTGAGGATCCTTAAAAATTTTAGAGCTTCAGATAAATGGGACATATTACATTAATAATATTACACATTGTTACAGAGTGGATACAATAAAAAAAGTTGGAATTTTTTTCATAATTTAAAGCATTAAAACATAAAACATGATTCCTTAGAAATATTTAGCATTTAACATGGCTTACTTATTTTTAATACACATGAATTAACTTATAAAAATAATAGAAATTTTTTGATGAAGAGATTTGAAAGAATTATTGGAAAATTAAATCACATCGTCCATGACGTCGGTAATTCGACACATCACGAACTATTTTTAATTCCTTGAGTAAGTGGGAGGGGATAAGAATAATGATGATGAATTTTCCCCAAACATGAGAACATCGATTCTATTCATGATTTCTGGATATTTCATTCCTCTCGGTTAAGAAGATATGAATAATGAATAAGAAAAGAACGAAAATAAATGAATAATTGAGAAATCTCATACAATAATTTGGCAGCCAATCAGCTATATTGCAAGGTTTTAGAAAATATTAAAAAGAGAGGGGACAAGGTTAACCCATCCAAAAATGAATCATAATATAGAATTGATCAAGAATAATAAGGAAATAAGAACATGGAATGGAAACATAAATTTTATACCGCATAAAAGTGATCTTGAATGGAAAAAAAGAAACTCAAAATTTTATTACATTTTAGAGTAACTCCAAGAACATGATGGTTGGGACCTTGGGAGCTTGGAGAAACCATTGAAGGGATGATAGGGAGGTAAGGATTCCAGAGCTTCATTGATGAGGAATTTAAAATGATGTTAATGATGTAATGGGTTTGTATTTATAGAAAATGTGAGGGATTACCTTAATAATTTCAAGGGACACCTCATTAGTGGTATTTAAAAAACCATGGGATTAACCATGGAATTTTCCTAGGGTACAAAACACTTGGGACGCGACATAAAATATTTTACTATATACAATTATACCAGATTTACTACATCATTTTTACGTCATTAATGATATCATTAACACATAGAAACTCAAAACTGTATATTTTTACTATTTATCGAAAAATATTCTATTTCAGGAAAATCCCGAAAAATAACCATTACCATTTATCGATGTTTAGAGTTCAAAAATGATTTCCTTCTTTAAAAAATAATTTTTAAAATATTATGAATTTAATTTTTAAATAAATTCCTATTAAATTCAAAAATAAATAATTTTAAAACTATAACTTCTTTTATATTACATTTAGAAATTAATCATGATGTCATTATCATAAATCCATAAGAAAATAAAATAACAATACAATTTACTATTCATTAGTGTCATATTACTATTCATATAACTATTCATAAGGGTATGTTACAATTCAAAAAAGGTGGTTCCAATAGATGCTAAACAACATGCTGAACACAATTATAGATGAGAATTTTAAAAATTCAAAACATAAAAGTAGTAAAATTATGTTTAAAGGATACTTATAAATATATAATTTATAAAAAATTCAGGCATTTCAATTTATTTTTAGAAAACCACGAAGTTTTATATATTACACTTTTAGATATTGAAATATCAATTTTTAAAAATTGAATTTCGATATAAAAATAAGGTGAATAAGAGAATGTAGTTTTTTGTTTGAAGAAAACATAAATTATATTAAATTAATTAATAATTAAAATAACATATATTGTGATGATAAAATTAGTTTTCACCATATATGTTTAAATTGAACATTCATTTTTACATCTCATCAAATATTCCTTATAAATCACATTACAAGATTTTTCTTTAAATAATATAAGTAATGTCAAAATATATATATAATTTACTTTATAAATATTTTATATCCACATAAAAAAAATCTTAAAATTATTTTACATATTTGGAATTAGTATAAAATGATTTGGAAGGAAAACATTAAATGAAGACTTTCTAAAATGAATGTCACATACCACATTAAAAATATTTTATCGTAAGGCATTTGAAACAATAAAATTAATATTAAAGTAATATATCATTATAATTGAAAAATTTGGGATTTAAAATTTCAACATTGAATATATATACTCCTCATAATAAAATATAGTTTCAAAAACTCAAAAATTTTCACAATGAAAATATAATTTAGAGATTGTCCCGTAATTAAAAATCAATTAATCACACGAGATCACTATATTCACGATTAATAAATATATTTTATTAATTTACATGATTTAGAAAAAAATTTAAATTTTCAATTTGTTATATTTAAAATATTATAATTTTATAAACAATTACATAATCAAGTATGTTTACATTTACTGTTTAGTTGATATTTGGGTTATGTGACCAAAAGAAAATTGATCGGTTTAAAATGGTCAAAATGTTAATTATTGAAACATTTAAAAAAATTTAATCATGAAATAATTAAAAAATTTAAAGATAAATTATACATTTAAACCAGATCTTGAATGATTTTTATGAAAAATTAACCATGTTACGATCATGGAGATGACATGTTGTATGTACGCATGTGTAACCTTCCAATTATTCAATGATCATTATTAAAAAGAGAAAAATAAAATTTTATATTTATATAATTATAATAATATCATAAATTAAATATTATTATTTAAAATACACTTAAATATATCATCAATGAAACATGATTATGAAAAAACACATCATTTCATGGAGGTGGTGGTCCACACGTACACAGAAATGATGATATCCTTTTTCAATTAGTTGATTGGTAATGCATAAATTGATATATAGTATCTTAAAAACTATAAATTTTTAAATAGGAAAATAAATATTTCATATATATATAACATATATTTATTAACATTATACTTATTACCTTCTATATAATGAATTAGTGAAAAACAAATCACATCGCTTTTCGAGGTGGTAGTCCACCGTACACACGAGAGTCCTAATCATATCCCCTAATGAATAATAAATAATAATGTATATGAGGTATAATATTTAAATATCAAATTATATTTCCAAATATCATATATATATATATATATATATTAAATCCATCCTTATAACAATACATGAGTGGTGATGATGGAAAAGAAATTCTATAGGTTCTTAATATAGGAGTCCTCAATACACACAACTAATTTATTTGTTTCCCATTTGATAGAAGAAGAAATATATTTTATTTTTTTAACATTAATATATAAAAATTTCATTGTATGGAATATATTTGTTTCTAATATAATAATAATTGATTAATATTTTATGCAGGTCGAAGAGTAAATAAAATAAAAAATGCTCTCTTAAGCATTATACATATTAGGTCAGCAAAAAAACCATCATAGGATAGATTTATTATAAAAAAGGGGATTCAAAATGTGTATATATTTAATTATGGTTATTTTTATGTCATATTTCCAATCCAAAATGGTTTTATGGTGTTAAGAGGATAGTAGATGGAGAAGTTTTTTATACATGAGGGGTCTTGATCAATCATATATTTTGGAAAGAAAAAATGATTGACAAGTTTCTGGAAAACCATAAGGCTCAAAAATTGAACATTAAAAACACTTGAATTAGGTGATGTGAATATAAAACAACTGGATATAATTTAAATAGGGATATCATTCATTTTACCCCTTATCATTTTTATTGAACCCCGAGTAATATAGTTTTGATCTTAACCCTCAGAAAAAGACATTTATTATTTTTACTCATCATTATGAAACAAATTATGTTAAACTCATTATAATATTGTAATTATGGTTATTAAAAATATTTAATCAATTTTATCCAATAATTTTCATATAATTATAAAAAAATAATATCATATAAAACATTTTCACTTGATAAAAAAGCATGTTTTCATTTTTTTCATGGAATATGTGATTTTATAATAAATATTTTAATTTTAATCAAAATTAAATTAATTTAAATTATTATTTATTAATAAATATTGAATATATTTCATTTATTTAATTCATTTTATTTATTTTATTATTAATTTAAATTATGATGAATTGTGCACATTAAAACAATATTCATTAAATGGTCTTCATAAACCAAAAATTATTTTTCAGAAAAATACAAAAAAATATGACTGAAATCTAATTATGTTTATCATGTATAACTAAATAATACTTATTTTACATGAAATATAATTAAAAACATAATATAAAATTTTAATTTCAAAATTTAGTGAAAATAAATAAAACTTTAAAAAAATCTATATTTTTTAATCTTAAATGAAAATTCATTATTTTCTAAAATATCTCAACATTTATTCGTACATTAATTTTAAAAATATTACTCAAAAATGTATTAAAATCTACCAGTTTTTTTTCAATATATCATAAAATAAATTAAACTATTTTAAAAAATATATTTATATTTGATGAATACATAATTTTGTTGAATAATGTGACAAAAAATAAAATTTATTAATTATCTATCACTAAATTTATATTTAGTTAAGGGTATATATATATATATTCCATATTTATGTTAATTCCATTAATTATTAATAATAATGGATATGTAATAATTTTCATATATTGGATAGGTTGTTTATACTTGATGTTGCGTGGAAAATATGATATCAGACATAATGATTATCTTTAAAAATTTGGCATCTTTACATCATAACAAAAAATAATAAATTTCATCATTGATGTTATATTATTATCTCAGTATTCATTGTTTTCATATTTTAAAATACCATTTTTTATGTCCTCCATCGAATAGAGGGTTAATAAACCACATCATTATATAAGAGGGAAATAAGTACAAATTTCATATCTAATAACAGACAATATGTTTCCAAATAAGAGATCATTGGTGGGAAGTGAAGATCTAGACATGAAAGAAGGGATTAATTTCTATATTGTATTAGATTATTATAGAGATCATTTATTCCATTAAAGTGAAAAATTCATAGAAACCCAATTTCCAAATAACCATAAACCGGAGTAATGTAAAAAATACCATCGTTTCATCCGAAATTTACATATTAGGATATCATTTTCATTTTTAATATCCTTTACTTATTACTAGAAATTCATTTCCATTTAGAATATGATCATATGGGAATACACATACATCATAAATTTAATTTTACCCCTTAATAAAATTCAAAAACAATATCATTTTTCCCAATCAATGTTTTTTCAAGAAGAATGTTTAATTCCTGATGACCTAATATAAACTTCTATTGGATCCCAGAATCAAAAAAGGATAAAAATATATTCTACATTTATTTATACATTAACCACATAAAAGATAGTTAGCATAAAATTATATAAATTTACAAATGAACAAACCTTCAAAATATATTAATCTCCAAACAAAATAAATTAACATTGATAATTGGATATATAACTAACCTCAAAATTCATAAAAATATTCATTTTATAGTTTTTGAAGAAAAATTAAATAAGATATGACAAAAAATTATTCTGATATTAATTAAACATTTGCCTGGAATAACTTTAGTATCTCATATATTCATATAACCAAAAATATATCTTCCCTAATAATATATTCTCTAAAATATTCACAGTAATTACCATAAATAACCATATTTTTTTAAAGACACATTAAAATAATACATTCTTATAAATGGTCACTTAACCTTTATTTCTCAAATAAAATCATGTATAGATTAGTTTACAAAGTCATATAAGGTTAACAAAATTATGAAGTTCATTAAAAATAACAACAATCACCAATTACCTAAAACATTTTTAAATCAAATTCATATCTATAAAATATAACATATGTTCTCCCAAATCATATTAATCATTATTTTTAAAATCATTGGAGTGAAAAATATGATTTCAAACTAACCAACACATCCCATAGGATAGAGGTAGGAAATGGTCCCTTTTCACCCATTTGTTGTGGGTTAATGCCTGATAGTCTTGCCAAATGAAATAATATTTCCCTCGGACTATGAGATTCCTCTTTTCTAAAACCATATAATTCTTATCACATTTCCAAAATAACAGTGAACATCCAAAAAATAATCTTAATCATCTGTGATCACATAAAACCAAATGGTTTTAGTCCCTTTAAACATATATCCACAAAATAAAATGATCATTATCACTCAAATAATATTTTCACCAGTTATACATATCATTACATACACCGTAAACATATAAAAAAATTATTAGATTTCTCATAAAATTATTCCATTTACAAAAAATATAAAAACAATTTTAATTCATTTAATCTTATGATCAAACATAAATTGGCAACTATAACATGATAATTTATCCCATTGATGTAGAAATCTTAATCACTAAATGTTATTCATAATATATTAACCATGATTTTCTATCTTATTCTATAATATGTCCTACAAAAAATAACAATAATATCCTAATATTCGATAATTTTGAAACATAAGCTATGCTATAATTATTACCTTTCATATGTCGTTTATTGTTTGCATGTCCTCAACTGTAATACATTAGGAATTTCTCAGAGTTTCTCGGTATAGTTAGTTGGATCTTACAGTTGATCAATTCATATATCAAAATAATATGTAATATCCAAACTCCACCCTATTAAAATATTCAATTGATAAATTGGGAATAATTTAATAACCCTTCAAGGTGTTAACTGAATTATTCTTTTATCCCATAAAAATTGTTTATAATATCCCAATTAATGAAATGAATAGTTTTCAAGTACCATTAAGAAATTTTTATTGGGTTCTTCTTAAAAAATTATTAATTAACATGACATTGAATATTATTACCTTTGTGATATTAATCATATTAACTTTTATGTATATCAATTTTCTTCATTTTTTGTGCATTAAGAAACAAACATATGCCATGTTTTTAATCATAACCCATGATATATATCAAAAAATAACCATTTATTTTTCATAATATCTCTCATTTTATTCAGTTTCATGATTAGAAAACCAACAAATTTCCCTTAACATCAATTATTAAATTTGTTCCTAAAAGATCAATCCATTTACCAAAATCAAAAAGAGTAGCGTGAATAAACTATAATAAACCACCATGTGTGAAGGATAATACTATGATATTCTTAACTATACTATTACATATTAATCTCTTTCCATTTATAAAAAATACATGTAACTATCCTATGTGTAATAACCAATGCTTTTTCCCAAATTCATTTTCTGAAGCTAAAATAACATCCAAACCTCTAAAGTTATCTGAAATAATTTCTAATACCATATATAAGGATATGAGCATAATCATTACATACTACATTGTATATAGAATAACACTCAATTTAAATTCTCAAAGATCTATTTGGTTAAGTATTTTATTTAATTCGGTGATATCTCGCACATAATAAAACCACATATTACAGAGTAAATACTTCTATTAAAAATCCATTTTCCCATAATAAAATATATTTAAAAATAAAAAATATTAATTTTATGAAACATCATCAATATTTTAATCATTACATATTCATTGACGTTAATAATTCTTATGAAAATGTGAAAATTTTAAATTATTGATGATACAAAATCACTCAATGAGCAACATGAAATATAAGAAATCTATTAGACTAGTGAAAACATGAAGAACCCTATATCTTTTAACATAATATTCAATTTTTTTGGAGGGAATGATATAAAAAAATTATACACAAATAACATATATCATATTTAGTTATTTAAAATATTTCTAATCCCATATAATGAAAATAAAACCCCTTCTATGAAATATAGAAATTCATATTCATGATGACTTTTAAACCCTTTTTAATAGTTATGACCATACGACCAAAATCCAAAATGATTTTACATAGAAAATAAATAATATCCATTTCATATCTAGAGATATAATTGGGATCACCATTTTTATAACCTATATCAGGATAACCTATTTCTCATGAGATTTAATGGGGATTTACGCTTCGTAAAAGATATATCAGTCTCAACAATTAGTTATAATGAGGGTAAAACTATATCATCTTCAAATATTACTAATATTATACATAATGTTTATACCAATACGAAAATAGGTTTTTTAGTTGACCTTTTTAATATAAGACAAATTTAAAAACACTTTTGAACCCATATGAAAAATGATTTCAGAAATCGGAATCCCATTTTTAAAAATATTATCAATACCAAAAATACAAGAAATGAAAACAGATGGGATTGTTCTAGAAAATAATTAATTATTATAATATAATATATAAATTAAATAAATATTGTAGTGGGATATTTTTTTTGTCATCATATACATTAAATTAGGACATTTCTTTTATTTTTTATCAATCATCCATTGTAAAACATAATATAAATTCATTTTGAAAAAAAAAATACAAATTAAAAAGAGAAATTATTTTTTTATTATTATATTATGTAAATATAAATACCTTTTTAATATCCTTTTTAAAACATAGAAATAGAAGAGGTAGAGTTGTAAGGATTACATTATAGGGGGGATATTTAAAAGATGGTACCATAAACAATTTAAAAAAATTTGATTCATAACCCAATAAAACAATTCCATTAAAAAATATCATTAAAATTGAAAAAATCATGAAATATCATGTCAAAGGCATCAAATATACCCACATAAAAGAATATCAGTGTATATCATCAAAATATGTATCCATGAATGGAAATTGAGATGAAGTACATTGCCTTATGTTTGTTTCATTATATATATACTTTATATTCCTTAACAATAAACTTTTTATAATTATTTATATGCCCAAGAACCATATTATAGTTTCTTTTTCTTTTTATTTCACTTATTATCATGTTATATAATATTAATTTTTCAATTAAGTTTATATTGGATGTTTCGATGATATTGGGATTATACATCCAAAATTAGTTCAGTAGGTTGACTATGGTCAACGTGGAAATTATTCAATCATATATAGAATAATATTAAAGAAATTAATAAAAAATTTATATAGGAATTATACATTTATATCCAAAAATAAAATATTTTTATCATAATTTAACTACATTATGATTATGTAGACGATGGGTCATGCATAGGCATGAGTAAAGTTTCCATATATCAACGATAATTATAGAAAGAAGGTATGTAATATATTATCTTCATAAAATTATAATAATATCATATATAAAATGTTTTTTAAAATATTCTTATATATATTAACCATGTGATGTATCGTAGAAAAAAGAATCACATATCTTCATGGACACGGTTGTCTATGAGTACATGTGAACTACATTATCATTTTTCATTGAGTCGCAATGTAAGACAGAAGAAAATACATTTTATTTTAAGAGTGATAAATAATTCCATAATATCATAATTATTTCATATATATAACATATATTGAAAAAAAGTATCCTTATAACATTCTAGGTAATGTGTTAGTGAAAAAGGAATCACATCGCTTCATGAGTCGGTAGTTTATCGTACACACAAGCGATATAATCTATTACCCAATGGAATAGAATATAATAATTTGTATATAATACTGTAATTAACTGTGTACAAATATGTTAGTAATATCATATATATAATTTAAATACATAAATATAACAATAAAATAGATGCAATGATGAAAAACAAATTACATCAATTTGAAAGGTGGTAGTCCCTCATAAACATGAATAACTGTATCAATTCCCATTTAGTAAAGGATGGTAAATATTTATATTATAACATTAATATAAAAAAATATCTTTAAAAGTGACACATGGTTATTAATATTTCTTCTTAGGTGATTAATATTTGAAATTGGAGGAAGAATAAATAAAACAAATTTCCTCTTATAAGAATGATACCTCTTCTTCACAAAACCACTTTAGGTTTGAACCGTATGTCATGATAGCTTGTATACATAATAAAAATGGGATATAGGTCATGGGTATAGATTTTAGGATGTTATATGGGAATGTATTGGTTAATCGTGAATGTTTTTATGGTGTGATGAAGAGATTTGTGTGGGCTTCCATTTATTAATGAGGATAGTGGAACACATGTAATATTTGAAAATAAAAAATTGATACACACATTTTTCATATAATACTAGGCACCAATAATATCCATTATCAATTTTAACATTACTTAATGTAAAAATAAATGCATAAAATTAAATAAATGCATTTTTAGTTAACTGATACTCTTAATTTTTTAACCACCTGATGAAACATTTTTCACCTTATTATGTTTAAAGTAGTATTAAATTTTCACTCTTCATTTTGGAATGAAAAGTATTTAAAAAATAATATATTACAGAAATTAAGAATATTTAAAATATTTATTCAATTTTAACAATTTAAATTTCTATATGTGAAATTTTTTAATTTAAAATAAATACCACAAATGTGATGAAAAAGTGATATTTCAGGAAAAGTGTTCTTCAAGCATAAGATGGTATTATATTAGAAATATGATTTTTAATAATCATTGTATAAATTTGAAGTAATATTTATTGAAATATAATATTTAAATTTTATTTAAATTATTATTAGTTATGGTTCTATAATAAATTAAAATGTTTATAAAAATGCATATTATCAGAGTTTGAAGAAAAAAACTCATTTTACTATGTGATTATAAAAAAATTCATATTAATTATAAAATTTTTAAATATATTTCATTAATATTTTAGTCAATCCAGGTTTTACTATGATTTTAATATCAAGGTTATAATGGTAATAAATTTCATGAGTCATTTATTGTAAATGCTTCATGTGGAATATACCATCGAACATATTGTTTTTATTTTTCAATATCAAGGTTTAATTGTGTTAGTTCTAATAGAATTTCCACATCTTTATTTAAATGAGTTTGTAAATCTGTTTTTTGTTTCAATTAATTATCATGAAATATCCCCAATATGAACCACAACTCGACATATAGTGAAAAGAGAGTAATTTATGAGACCCAACTCCAATATACAAAGCTTTAGAAACTCACATATAGGATATATATAATAAAAATGATAGGAAATTAACATATAAATACTAAAAATAATATAATAAAACACAAACCACCACCATTATTTAAATAATACCAAAATCGACAATCATCACATAATGTGTGGATATGAAATCAAATAACTAATTTCATGACACATAACTAAATAATCTTTTATGAAGAAAATGATAAGAAATTCCATTCTTTGAGCATATGTTATCCAGGCTATTTTCCCAACAGATGCTTGAAACCTAATATATATATATATATATATATATATATATAATGTTTACAATAACATGTATAATGTGATGTTTCATCCTCAATAACTATCATCAAGATAGGTATGAATCATAATAATTAATTATCGAACAGAAAACCAAAACCAATGAGAACCCATCAAGTTTAATAAAAATAGAACTCTCCAATTCTCTCTAACCATGTGACACATAAAGTAGTAATAATATAATATCAGGGGTTTAAAAAATATATGGCCCACAAAAACATCCCACAGGTTTTTCTCTCTCATTCTGAAATGTCAGAGGTTATGTTCTTAATCGCCTCTATAAATCCACATATTCACACCAAATTACAACTATGTCCACAACATCTTTATTGTAAAACCATCATATTTTATGAAATAAAAAACATCATACCACCAAAAATCACAACATCATCACAACAAAATCATATTAAGATATCATAAAAATTAAGGACATTAGCCCCATGACATCGTCCTTCCAAACCAAATCACCAAAATGTATCTTCACTTCACTATCTCATAAGGACTTCTAATACACTGCAATATACATATGATGTTGTTTTATCCTTCATGATAATACCATAAATAATTAATAAAAAACAATACTATTTCAAATGAGATAGAGGGGAAGAGGTAGTATATATATATATATTCCTTCTTCAACATGGATTAACAGAGAAACCAATTTGAACCACAAACATTTGGACATTGACAAATATACTCATATTTGGAGTAATTTTTATGAAATGACATGGAGGTACATGTAAAATGAGAGACACACAAGACCTTTAATGAATTTCTACACTAAAATAATTTTATCACATCCGAAGAAACCCACCATAATTCACCACCTTAAATTCGAAACCACTACCGCATAGTAACCATCACTCCCATTTATTTACTACCAAACTAGCTCAAAATTATTGGAAAATCATCCATAAAATATTTATGTAAATATAACTTTAATAATTTAATTAGAAAAAATTATATTTACCATCACTAATTATTTTACATTTATTATATGATTTTCCTATACAATTACTGAAAAACACTATTAGTTATGACTATTTTTTTAAAAAATTTCACATTCAATTTTGTTTATAAACATTTTATTAATAGATCAAATCAATTACTATGTTCAAAATTACCAACTACTTTTTATATGATTGGAAAAAATATAAAAACCCCAAAAACATCAAACTATGATATTTAATATACACATCACAAGTCGTTTTTCACCACAATAACCTAACAAGCATCTACAGACCAAATAATACTAACCACAAGTCATCCTATTCTAACAAACCACATCCTTAGTATAAAATGCAGAAAAATATCCCATCATATTATTGGCCATTTCCCATCCCATGCCAACACCCAAAACTGATTAATTACAATCTCTTACTGAAACCATATTAAAAAATGAACCATAATAACTATAAAATCATTCATACAACTAAAATAATATTCATATAAAAAATATTTTGGTTCTATCAGAAAGTGTATTATGATCTCAAGATTATATTATATGAATAAATTTCATTCAATATACTGTTCCACTAACATGTTTAATACATTACGCCTTTATTCTAGGTTTTTTGTAATTTAATGAAAACCAAGTTCCATAAATCACAAAAACATAATAATTTATGAACAAACTATTAACATGAATCATCACATGAATAATAATAATAATATACTTAACTATATGTGAAACACCCGTTACATGTTTATTTTTTAATATGAGTTAATAATATTTTTTATGTCAATATGTACCAAACACCCATAGAAAATAAGATTATGCTTATTCCATATCATAAAAATTTTATAATAGAGTTTTAGAGACTTTTACTGCTACCAAAACATCAAGAATGCATTTATTCAGTTGAAGTAAGAAGAAACAACTATAAAACCATCCCTTACTCGGAGAATCCTCATATGCACCATGATTATATTAATACCAATAAAAAACGAATCACAATGGTTTTCAAAAAAACATTATTTCTGCCACACACTTATCTAGATTAGGAATGGATATAAAATCATGACGAAATAGAAAAAATATCATATACATCACCAAAATGATACTGTATAATAAAATGAAGAAATCCATGAAATGAGTTTCATAAAGGTTTCTACAAAAATGAATTGAGTTACCCAATGGTTGTATGAATGGAAGTAAAATGATTGGTCATTTTAAAGGATTCATAATTTATACCCCCTATGGAATATTGGATGTTCATAACATTAGTGTATATGTCACAAAATAATGGCTGTAAATTAGTGGATTTAACAATTCATTCCATGGTCAAAGCTATGTTTTGAAATAACCAGGGTAATACTATAGTGTAAAATGGTCATTCATAGAACATAGTTATATTATTGAACACATATATGGTGTAACAAAAAATCATGTTGAACGACTATGAAAAACATAACCCATATATTTTTCTCATGATCTCCATGATTTTTATTGAGAACAATATTGTAACTGTTAAATTTTTATTTTACCCCATAAAATCATCAAACGTTCAATATAATGGAAACAATCCACACCTAAAAAATATTTAAAATATATTATACAAATAATTCTTCCTCCTAAATTCTTATAATGTATCCACAAATGCAATGTATTATCAATGTCTTCCATCAAGCCACTCAATGTTTAGAAGGATTGTTTTTTTACAACCAACTCTTGGAAAAATTAATATCATAAACTCTTTAAATCATTCACTAAATATATTATTAAGAAATCTAGCATAAACAATATTCAATATAAAAAGTTGATAAAATTTTTTATTTTCAAATTCCTATTCATTTCATTTAATTATATCATCATTTTCATGAAATTTATTCATTGTAAAATGAATCACATGTCTCTGCCTTTATTCGTTCAGCTAATATTTTTTATGTTTGAAGGAGACACATTGATTTTTTTAATTGAAGTGAAATTATGAAATTGTCTACATGTTTTCATTATACATCCATTTTTTAATAAATGGACTAGTGTTACCATCAAACCAGTCACCCGACCCTAACAGTCACATACCTGAATGGCATTCCCGATCCCCACGGGCTGGCGATAAGCACCCGAGCATTGAACAAAAAAATGAGGGAATGATTTCTCCAAACATGAACAACCACCCGACATACATATATTGAGAAAGGAAGAATCAATAGAAGAATAATAATATATATATTCCCTATATTTAAAAAAATAGTTGGGACAGAAAAACTGAAACCATAAATAAAAACTCCAAAATAAAAGTCTTACTACAATGGACTCAAAACCAAACAGCTACTCAAATGACGGAATAAATGAATTCCAACCATCTCTCTACTAGCTACCCATCCCAGATGAAATGTACGATGCCACATCACTGTGAAACCATGTCTTTCTCAGCACTTGAGGACAAATAAAGTATATTCCCCCACTGAAGTAGTGTGTAGTGCATGAAATAACATGCTTAGTAGGATCCCACCCATGTGTTCCATAACAAACCTCTATATTACATATCTAGTAAGCTCATTATTAACATAAAACAAGGATTGAAAAGCAGTAATGTAGTTTCATTCATATCATTTTAAACATTTCTATTTTACAAAGTACTAAACAAAAGTAGGTATAATATTATCAAGTAAAATATTTTCTATAACACTTTTCACAAGCATAAACATACCTATCATAGCTCACTCAGAAAGTCATGAAATTCAAAACAGAATAACCCATATCACATAAAAAGTAATACCAATAGTCCAAGATGAAGACTACTCATACTGCAATAATAAAATTCATAAAAACATATCCAAGAAAAATTTCCCTAGGATGCATGGGATACCCCATGAGTAAACCCCCCCCCCCCCCCACAAATGATAATATCGGTCGACTATAAAAAAATAGTCCTTGGAAAAAAAAGAAAATACCCATGAAATACTTCATTTATCGTAAAATGGAAATAGATGATGGGTTCAAGATAAAACATCAACATATGTACCAAAATGTAACCAATGTGCTCAATTTCACAAAAAAATTTCAATGTATTGAAAACCATTCAAAACTATTTCCCAATCCATTTATCAAATGTAAGGGGAAACAATTATTCTTTTTAAAACCATTTTACCCCAAAACCACAAAATCATTCGTATTTAATAAATCAATTTATTATGAAATTTAAAATAGAAATAAAGTAGGCTAATTATCATATACTTGTGATGGAACCACCTATCTCAACGACCAGGCTACAAATGCCCACAATTGAAACCAAAAAAATGAATCCCAACAACAACATCAATGAAGGACTTAGATTCTATCCCAGATCTCAATCAATTGATTAAAAATTGAAGAAAAGGTGGTGGAGGATAGAAGAAATCCCACTTACTTCAGGAATTAACATCTGTTGCACCAGAACTAGCAATGGAACATCCTTCTAGAAAAGATCTCAAAATGAATCTCGAGACACACACCATAGAATAATTGATGAACTGGAGTGGATCAGATCAATCTATAAGGTGATAAGCCTATAAGATATTCCTAAAAGAATTTTAGGGTTGAAAGCCAAAAGGATATGGATGGAAAATGATGTAAGAAATATAAATATATATGACTTAAACCGAGGGGTGGAATGGGTCAAGATGTGTACCCCTTGGTCGCGACTTATAGTCCACATGGGATATGTTACGACAGAAAACCATTGCATCAGGTTAAATATCCTCTATTTAACAACCACACGATGTGTAACTTTGGCACATAATGTGTACACGAACATGTGATGATCTCCTCATTCACAACATGATCTCCAAGTCTCTGACATAAAACTAGAACCATGTATATGATGTGTACATTTTTTACATGGTGTGTACCTATTATGCAGTCGACAATAAACCCAAAAAAAATAACATAAAAGAACTTTTCAAACCAGAAGGGAACATAGAAAAACAAAAAACATACATGACCAATGTAATAATATGTTACAAAGACCCCATCATAAGGCCTTTCAATCCCTAGTAAGTTATGTGGAAGATTTACTCCATAGAAAAATATGAGGCCACCGCTCCGTCATCAATGAATCATTTTCCCATATATCCAGATAATATGATCCTTGTTGTCAATGAAATTTGTCCAACCAAATCGACAACCCATGAATGAAATTCTCTTGAGAGTCAACGATATCCATAGGTTTATTCTAAATAGAATCATCTAGTTCTAACACAATTTATTCGAAAATCATAATGTTAGTTTGATGAGGGTAATACTTCCTATGATAAGATATGAAGAAAATGTCATGAATTCCTGTCAACTGAGCTGAATATGTTAACCTATAAGAAATGTTTCAAATCGATTAAGTGATCTCAAATGATTCATCATATTTTGGTGCCAACGTTCCCAATTTCACAAGGTCATGGTGACCCAAGAGAGGAGAAACCTTAAAGACAACCCAGTCACCATCGGAAAACTCCACAGGATGCTGCTGTTGATCATCATACAATTTTTTTCAACTCTGGGATGTAACCAAACATCATCGCACCTTTTGAATCCATGTCGACCTCTCCTAAACCAGACTTTGTACAACCAAAACTACTTCACACACCACTTCACAAAAAATAAGTGATCAAGATTTGAGACCATACAATGCCTCAATAAGAGACATTCTAATTGAAGAATGGTAATGGTTGTTGTAAAAACCAAACGAGTCCTATATGGCTACCCCACGATCCATCAAAATCCATGACATAGGCATGAAGCATATCCTGTAGGTTATTAATTACTCGCTCTGTCTAGAAATCTTCTTGTGAATGGTAAGTTGTGATCAACTAGACTTGAGTCCCCATTGCCTCTTGAGGACTCCTCCATATCCTTTAGGTAATCCTAGGACCCCTATCTAAACCAATAGTATATGGACTCCCATGTAACCTCGTGATCTCCCACACATACATCATACTTAGATCATCAACATCATTGGTGTCATTAATTAGAAGAAAATGATCACACTTCATCGACTAATGAACATCCAAAAGATAGACTTTTTCCCTTGGGGTGTCCATGGTAACCTAAAAAAATAATCCATGGACACCTCGTACGACCCCCCAATCAGAACTAAAAGAGGTTGAAGCAATCCATTAGGTTTAAACTTCTCTGCATTTATCTGTTGGCTAGTGTAATAGTGGGACACTGATCAACAATGTCATGCTTCATATGCAGCCACCAAAACCAACTTCTTATTTCATAATACATAATTATAGAGACATGATGAATAGACCATGAAGTGATTTGAAAATCAAATAAGGCTAAACATATCATAGGTGTTGGGATTAAAACTATCTTCAGGATGTGAAATGTTCAATTTGAAGAAACTGATGAATCAAAGACTATCACCCCACCATAATTGTTTCTCCGAATTTTCCAAAACACATCATTTCATAGTTAATATTTCATGATATAATACATTATAGATTAGGAAAAAAAACAATGGTCATAACCATAACTAACACATCCTCCTGAGCATCCATGTACAATTGAGTGAAAATAATCATAAGAGTATACTCTTCCTTCGATTCTAGAACTACCTTGGATGGTGCCTTCTTGCTTTAAGTGTCTTCAACTACATTCCCTTTCCCCAGAGTGTAGGTGATGTCAATGCCAAATTTCTGAGGGTATTCTACCCATTATATTTTTATGATATTCATGTCCTTCTGGGAAAATATATAGCTCACACTCATATAATCAGAGAAAACTATAAACATCTCCCCAAAGAGATAGAGATTCCAACATTTATGTGCTGAATCACCACAATAATCTCTAAAGCATGAGTGGTGTAATTGTTCTCAATTAGTCCGAGCTGATAAGATCCATAAGATATAAAATGATCATCATGCACATGAATACATCCCAAAACATCTCCATATGCATCATAAAACACCATGTACCCCTTACTGGGCTCATATAAGATCAGAAGAAGTTTCGATGTCAAAATATGTTTTTGTTCATCCAATGAAAACTAACTCATATCATCCCATGAAAATTTCACCTATTTTATAGTATGGGAAGTCAACGATGATTCCATATTAGAGAAATAATTTATGAACCATTGGTAGTACCTAGAAGGACCATGGAAGGTCCATATCTCAATGAAATTTTTAGGCTATTTCAGGGGAAATAGATTTTACCTTCCCTGGATCAACTGACAATACATGATCAGAAATAATTTTCCCCAATAATTTCACTTCTTGAGTCTATAAACATCATTTTTATCACTTTTGGTATAGACAGCGATGTCCTAGAATCTCAAAAACCAATCTCAGATGGTTATCGTGCTCACTCTAGAACATTGAATAATATAGAATATCATCCATAGAAACTACGATAAAGGTGTCAATATATTGGAGGAAGATCTGATTCATCATGTCCATATAAACTACAAGAGTGTGAGTTATACTGAATGTATTATCACGATATTCATAATGGACACACATTATTATAAAAATCATTATTGGTATATCAGACTCTTGAAATATTAGCTGATGACAACTCAATCGAAGATTGATTTTTGAAACCCACTTTTCATTCATCCATTGATCAAAAAAATCATCCTCCTCAAAAAATGGTATCTAATTTTAATCGTTACTTGGTTCAGATTTTGATATTCAATCAATTACTGAAGGGAACCATCTTCTTTCATGGAAAATAGCACATTGGATGCCCATGGAGAAACGCTAGGGAGTCGAAATCCCTTCTCTAATAGGTCATCCAACTGAATATTGAGTTCTTTCATATCTGTTGGTTCCATACAGTAATAACGAATCAATATTGGTTGCATTCCAACCACCATGTAACTTGTAAAATCTACATCCCCCTATGGAGGAAGAATAGATAAGTCATCTTTGAAAACATTAAGAATGTAATGGACCAGAAAAAAAAGATCCTAAATTGAAGAAACTTCATCGGTCTCAAGCATAATGATAGACAAAAATTCCCTGCGCTCTAGGTAGGAAGGCCCTGTATGACCAGATCTCAGATCCCACTAACGCTAAAACAAAACGGATCTACCATTGTTAGTATGAAATGAAAAACCCCGATAATAAAAATCAATCACAGCTTGTTGAGCGACATGATAATCCCCACTTATGATGACATGAGATAGATCTAGCTAATGATCGAGAAAATCCCAACAACAACTCCATGTCAACTATCATGAATACAAATAAAGAACACAAAAACCGCGGCTCATTTTTTATTTCCAAGTTGCATCACTAACTCAATTTTACAAGGCATATGATCGGTTTGGAATTTTAGGATATCAACAAAATGTGAAGATATAAATGTGTTGGATCAACCAATATCAAAAAATGTAGTTGCTACTAATGTTTCAATAAGAAGGGTACCTATTACTATTTTCAGACCTGCATCGACTTTCATTAGACACACATCTACTGGGTATAAATGATTCACACTAGAGTCTGCTGGCTAGAGACCTATAGTGTTTAACGCTTCTAACTACACCGTAGTAGCATTTGGAGCCGACGAACCCTCTCCATAATAGGGAGTATTCATATCTTGACATAAACATTTTATATGACCAACACATCCATAGTTATTTCACATCTTCATGGGTATAGTACAAGAATGTCTACATTGGCCCCACACCTTCAATTTAACTAGCATGTGAGAGGCACACTTCCAGCTGCAACGAATGGGGAAGTGAAGGCTCATTGCTGAGACCCACCTCCACCACTCCTACAATGATCTTTCCACTTACTCTTCTTACTATGAATTCCACTGAAGCTATAACCGATTTGAAGAAAAGAGGTGGTAAAGATGATATTGTGTACCATGTCCATGTCAAAAATAATTGCACTGTCTACTATCTCCATGTTAGTAGATATATTCAACATGAACACTTGTGATCTAATATCCATTCACAAAATCTACATTTACTTCTCTGATATCATCTATTCATTCCTTATCACATTTGAAACAAAATGGAAAATATTATAAAACTAGTTGGTGTAGGACAGAACCACATGCTCTCCCTACCAAATTTATTTGAACTCCAAATATTTTCCTAACATCAAAGAATCAGGAAAAAACTAATAAAAAAAATTGTTTGGAAACCCTTTCATTCGAAGCCCACATGCCTATTTTTCATATCCCATAGAGTCCCACAAAAGAATACCAGAACACTCGAGTCTGAACATAGGACAAATAACCATGATATTCTCAACTGTTTCTAATAATTCGAAGATTTGATCGATCTTATCAAACCAATCAACCACGTTTTTAGGTTTATTCATTCATTTAATGGATGTTTGCTTCTCACGCAAGAACTCTCACGATCGATCTCCTCCTCCACCAACTCCAGGTGGAACTACAACCGTTGTATTCTGATCTCTTGGAACATCATGATCCATAGTACCGAATGAACATAATGTTGTTTTGTTATAATTATGTTAAAAATTGGGATTTCTGTGTGGATCACCAGATTCACCTTTCAGATGAACCTGTAGATGGAGTCTCAGAGGCATACTACTACATATCGAAACATTAGAACGATCAGATACAGAACTAATCAAAATTCAAAATGGAATTCGCATAAGTACGAACATGGAGTTTAACATAAAAAACACTAAAGACACATATCCCAAAATCCCATGGAAACTCTATTCTCATTACGACAGGATCTGGTTAGGAACTCATCAAGACATACCTCGGTAGTTATGAAAATCCTATATTTAGTATAACAAACATCCCATGAAAAAATTATTGATAGAAAACCCCCTCTAATAAAATAGTATAATGAACTGACCTGTGTTTTCCTAAAACATAGCACCCAACATTATCTGTCTCATACTCGAAGGGCGTTCCCAATCCCCACGGGCTGGCGACAAGCACTCGGACATCGAATGAAATAACTAAGGGAATTATTTGACCCAACCAAAAAAACCACATGGAATACATATATAATGAAATAAGTTATTATGGGATATATAAAAATATATATTCCATAACTATAATAAAAATAGTAGAAATAGAAAAACTAAAACCATAGATAAAAAACTCTAAAAGACAAGTCAAACTATAATGGACTAAAAACCATACAACTACTCCTATGATGGAATAGATGAACTCCAAATATCTCCCAACTAGCTACCCATCCCAACTGACATGAACCACAACTCCTCACTATGGAGCCTTTCCTTTAACTACACTAAAAGATAAACAATGGTCTATGCTCCCCCAAAGAAGTACACAAGGTGTGAGCTTACAGGCATAGTAGGATCCCACCTAGGTGTTCCATAACAAATCTCTGTATAAAAAATATTTTACGCTCATTTTTTAATGAAACATGGCATGATAAGAAGTAAAGTAGTTTTATAGGATACATGGTCAACATTTCCCTTTATCCATAGTTCTAAAAAAAGTATGTATAATAGTTTCAATGAAAATTCTTCCATAACATTTTCCATAGGCATAAACATGCATATGAAGGACAAATCAGAATTCCAATCAATAAAAAATATAAGATTAGGTATGACATACCATGGAATACATGAAGTCCCAGCTACGTACTACTATTACCACAATAATCAAGTGCACGAAAACTGATCATTGAATAATGGTCCAAGGAATCTAAGGATACCCCATGAGTAGAACACCCAAAATGTCAATATCAGTCCCCAAGATCAATATGCCTCTAAAATTGAGGAAATCAACAAGAAATATATCCTTGTGAATCACATATCAGTGGAAAGTGGCCTCATGATAAAACTTCCACTTATGTACCGAATATAACCCATGTTAGAAATTTCATGAACCAATTTCACTAGTTTGAAAACCATTTGATACGATTTCACAAACTATTTATGAAATGCAAGGGAAAAACATTTTTCTTTCAAAACCCTTTTTCAAGACACACAAACAATGATGAAAATTTCATAAATAAATTTAAAAATAAATTCATCTAGGTTCATAGTAATATGATGAAATTTTATGAGAAATATTTTTTTAAAATTTTTTAATCTCTTGTTTTGTGTGTTACATCGGGATTAGATTATCTATACGCAACTCTATATTAGCTTGCAGTATATGCAACACTATTATTGGATTGTTTTAATCAAAATTACAAGTTCATTTGATAGAATTCAACACTGAATATATATTTTTTTCAACAAAATAATATTAGACTATGTTATATGCAACACGAATGGAATATTTCATGCAACACTAACTTGGTTTACAGAGCACGTAAAAGAGACCTTCCTCAATGGCTTGTGTTGTACGCAATACCGAGTTTGAATAAACAACAATATATTATTATAATATTGATATGAAGTAGAAAATATGAATAGTATTAACCACATTTTAAATTTTAAAACACTATCATTAATCTTACATATTTTCTAGAACATGGTATGGGAACCAAATTAATTTTTTGGATAAAAGAAGTATTTTTTTAAAAAATGCAGTTTTGTCGCCTCCTGATGGCACACCCATTTTAAATCAAATTTTAGACAAGTTTATAAGTTCATTTTGAAAAAGTTAACTTTTTATTTTGAATCATGATATAAAAATTTAAGTATGATAAATTTTTTACATTATTCTAATATCCTTACTATTTTGATGAAGAGTAAAAATATACTAAATTTTAATTAAAAACAAATTTTTTCATCAAGAAAATTTATATGGTAAAATTTTAATATTTAATATTTTTAATGTAGAAATATATTATATTTTTACCATTTTATATAATGTATGTCATTATCATTAATTTTATATTGGATTCCTTGGTAAAAACATTTCAATCATTTTCAAGGTTTTAAATTTTAAAACCGTTTTTCTCATAAACGAGATTAATTTAAAATTTATTAATGAAATTTCGGTGTTTTGAATTTAGAAAAATTGAATCAATATTTTTAACTTATAGGTAAAAATTATGGAAATTGGATACTTTTATTTTTGGAAAATTCGAATAGTAACTACGGTTAATTTTATTTACCATAGTTACAGATAAATCTGGTAATAAAGTGTATAACTAATATTATAAAATTAACCTAACACTTTTCTTAATATAACTAGATGATTATATTTCATATTAAAGTATTCCTGGGTTGAAATGTTATCTATTGGAACCCACTTGGATGAGATTATGACCTTTAATTTATTTCATTTAAAGTAAAGTGAAATATGTCTCACTCAAACATTAAACATTAAATTATTTTTAATATGAGGATAAAAAATTATAAATTCAATTATAAATACTCATTTGAAATCTAGTATTTTATTATTTATCAAGGTAATTTATATGTAGTTTTTATGGAATATATAATTACCTTAATAGATTATACATTAATGATGCAAAATGTTATTATTTAGTGACATATTAATAATATAGTTTTTTATTAAAAAACTAATACCCATCAAAATGCCCATGTAACCCCCATGATTTTCTAAAAATAAATAGAAATGAATTGAACTTTGTTTTAAAGTTGATATTTATAACTACCCTTTAAAAATAATTTTTCCACTTCTATGTTTTGAATTTCAAGAAACTGTCATCTACAATTGTGTTTAGTATGTTATTTGGAGTCTATTGGAACCAAGTTTTTTTTGGTGAATTGTATCATACACTTATAAATAGTAATATGAATAGTAATATGAAACTAATGAATAGAAAATTTTATTATTTTTTTAAATTTTTTATGGCTTTTAGATAATAACATATGGGTTAATTTTTCATCGTGATATAGAATCCATTATATAATTAGAGTTGTTATTTTTTGAATTAGGAATTCTTTTATTTAAAAAAAGTAAAAATATTTATAATTTTTTTTTTCAGAAAATTGAATTTTTTTTTGAATCCAACATGTCAAAAAAATTGTTGTGATAAATTTTTGGAATTTTTCTGAAATTCTTTAATTTTTAGTGAATAGTGAAATATGATAAAATACCGTATAATGAAATTATCAGAAAAATATAAAATTTATTACATCATAAGTGATGCAAGGCCACATTGTTTGAACGCAAATGCCATTATTACTATTTGAGGACCCATTAACAAATACTATTCATAATCCCGGTCAAAAATATTATAATAATGATTAAAATAATAAAAAATACCCCCTCTCCTCCTGTATAAATACCACCGTTACTCCCCTTTTCCTCCCACACCTCTCAAAACATTAGAATTGACTAATTTCTCCCAAAATCCCTCCCAAATATTATCTTTAACTTCATAGAGCTGCAAGTGTCACCAAAAGTCAAAAACTATAGCCCTTAAAGAGGATATCAAGGATAAGTGAGCAAGAGGTAAACATCCACTTTTATTTTCTTTCTTTTTTTCATTGTATGTTATTATCTTTCATTACCATTGGATAATGATGGGATATTTCATTAAATATCCCCCATTTTTGACCATATTATTTATGAAATAATGAGATGTTCCCTTCCTCTCATCAAACTATATTTATGAAATTTTAAGAGACGCCATTCGGCTGCCGAATTTTCATGATAAATTTTTCATGTTTTCTTTTATTTTATTATTCATTTATATTTTTCTTATTTCCTCACCACTTATTAACCAAGAGGAATTAATGATCCAGAATCTTTTATATTATGGATTATCTCATGTTAATGGAAAATTCATCATCATTATTTTTCTCCTCCCACACTTATTAAAGGAATCGAAATATTGTCCGTGATCTGTCGAATTACCGACATCGTGGACGATGTGATTTCTATTTTTATTAATTACTTCAATTATGGTCATAAAACCATTTTTAGGGTTTTAAAAAGACATAATATATGTATTCTGTCTCATCCATGGTTGTGTGATTCTTTTGTACTCATAGTTCTAAATTACAAGACAAAATTAAGATGTTGTTATCCAAGAACCACTAGAAGATCAAAACAACCATAATTAATGTTTAAAATTATGAATCATCCTCATATAAAACATGAAAATGATAAATGGTGTAATTTATGGTACTGGAAATATGTAAATACTATTTCATTCCAATTCTAGAGTTTCACTTCCAATTGACAAGAACCTCCATCATGAACCAATCATGGAAATCATGTAAGGAACTCACCCACAACTGTGCAAGGAGAAAAATACTAACAAATAGAAGTTGGAATTATGTTATGAAATGATAATATAAGATGTTATAAAAATGAAGATGTTTCATTAAAATACTAATAACACTCTTTTAACCATTATACATGATGTTTAAATTTTTTTTAATTAAGACAGACTCGAGGTAAGGAAATTCTTAATCTGATTTCAATTATTTGGGATAACCTTCTACATCGTTTTTTATGTGCTATTTAAATTTTTTGATGATGGGTTATATTTTTATTAAGTTTAATTATGTTTATTTATAGTATATATACACACTATATCCACTCAGTTAAGTCTCTCTTCAATTGTATGATATTTATAAGGGGCATTTCATTAAAAATCATCTTTTTAAATTCGGTTTTAAAAAATTAAATGTAACATTTTTATTTAATTATTCATCTTTTATGATTATGTTTTGGTTCTTGGAAATTATTTATGATGATTTTTGGGACCTATATATACCTCCAATGTATTGGTTATGAATATGTTGGAGGTCGGCCGTATGGTCACTCCAAGTGTAACTACGATGGTTACACAATGTAAGGTAGCCGTGAGGGGGGAAAATTATAAGGTAACCAAGAATGGTTAAAAAATTATGTAAGTAATGCCCCATGATAACTTTATGATTATATTTATGTTCAAATTTTTTTTGTGGATCTTGTGTAAATTTCATGTTACAAAAAGTAAGTATATATGTGTGACAAGAATGTATTTTGAAAATGCTTTCATACGTTACGAGTATTCATGGAATAATGTGATCTTTTATTCTTTTCCATCCCTTACTGAGATTTTGTGCTCATACCATGTTTTTAAATGATTTTTACAGGTTAATATATGTGTAATACAAGGAAGGAAGCCATTTTAAATGTTGAAGAATTATCAAGAAGTCTTTTTATAAGTTTTAATATTTTGTATTTTGAAAAAAATGTAAATTGTTTTTATGTTGTCCACAATGTAATAATGTGTAATGTTATGACAGTATTGTACTAATCTTCTAATACACTAAACATGAAAAGATCCTCAATGTAAAAGGAAGTTTTTTCTTGACTAAATTCAAGATTATGTATGTAAAACGGTTAGGTCCATATAGTTGGTATCAGAGTATGGTTTAGATAACTTTAGGGTTAGGGTGATGTTAATAGAATACCATAAATGATTTTCACTCTATATTTAATTTGAAATATTTTAGAACATAAATATTATCATGTTGCTTCATCTAAGAAATATTTGTTCAGAATGGTTATCCGCAGAAGGAACAATTATGCTGAAGAGGAGAGGCACCGACAGAATGACATCTTTCCAAAACTACAACCCGGAATGGTTGGGATTGGAACCGAGTAGTTTGTGACAGTAAAGGATCACCTAACATAGGAAATAAATGGTGGTGGCATCCATGCAAGTGAACCAATATAGGTACCACAACAAAACATTACTGTAGTTGAACATTTTATGAGACAACATCCTCCTACATTAAATGGATCTTCTAACCCAGTAGCAGCTAAAAGTTGGATCAAAGCCATAGAAAAGATATTTGATGTTATGGGATGTTCAGACAATAAAAAGCAAAGTCCTTCCATTTATCATTTTGAAGGGGAAGCTGATCATTGGTGGTAAATGGTAAGAAATATCATTGGTATAGAGGACTTTGATGCCTTAGACTGGGATGAATTTAAAAGTCTTTTCCTTGAAAAATATTTTCCTGAGGTGGTGCAACATAGAATGGAGAATAAATTCCTAGAATTGATACCGAAGGAGGAATATTTAGTGGCTGTGTATGAAGTGAACTTCACCCGACTGGTGAGGTATGCTCCAAATCTTATTCTGGGTCTTGATAAAAAAAATCATCTACTTTTACTCAGGATTGAAGCCAATGTATCGAAGGGCGTTGGCCTCCCGTGAATTAAAAAGTTATGAGAAACTTTTTTGATGTATTGAGAAGGTAGAGATGGAGTTTTCTAATGATCATGTGCATTTTGGAAGCAAAGAGAAGAAGAGGTCCAGTTGACAAGCAATGGGTAAGAATCAACTAAAGAAATCTGATGGTACGAAAATCCAATTTTCAGTTTGTGAAAACTGCGGAAAGTAGCACCCTGAGGAATGTCTTAGCAAAAATGGGAAGTGTTCTAAATGTGGTATGTTTGGACATATAGGCCGAGATTGAAAGGAAAATGATCCTATGAATATGCAAGATATGAATACTATAAACTGTTTTAAATATGGTGATATGGGTCATTATGCAAATGCGTGACCAAAGAGAGATCTGAATGATGCAACGAAGATAGACTACAAACAGAAAGGTGTTGTGAGATCCTGTGTAACTACATCAGTCGATGGTAGGCCATTAAACGAAGTTGTATCAAGTACTTTGACTGTTCACTCAGATTTTTTTGAAGTTCTGTTTGATACGGGTTCATCACATTCCTTCATCTTTGAGGAATTTTATCATAAATTGGAAATAACACCTTAACAAATGAGACCCGTACTATTGTTAAAACACCAGGGAAAATGTTATAGAAAATTGGAATTATGTGAATATTTCTATTGTGGTCTGTAGAATGAAATTACCTAAAAAACTTGTTGTTTTACCCTTATTTGAGTTTGATTTTATTCTTGGTGATGGATTGGATTTCATGATTATCATGCTAAGATTGACTGTAGAGCTAAAATAGTTGTTTTTCAAAAATAGTTTCAGTTTTATACCACAATTAACCAATACATTTGATAACATATTAGGAAGCTGAGAAACTATTTAAATAATGAAATGAATGTTATCTTCCTCATATTTTTGAAAACAAGGGAACTATTCAAATTAATGATGTTTCAGTGTTAAATGAGTACCTTGATGTTTTTCCTGATGATTTACCTTGTGTCATACCTGATCGTGAAGTTGAATTCACATTTAACGTATTTCATGAGGCTAAGCCATTTTCAAAACCCCCATATCATATGGTTCCAATAGAACTTATTGAATTGAAAAATCAGTTGTAGGATTTTCCTGACAAAGGCTTCATTCATCCTAGCACATCAGCAAGGGGAGCCCCTCTTTTTTGTTAAAAATAATGATGGTTCCATGAGACGTTGCATTGATTATAAAGCTTTGAATAACATCACTTTTAAAAACAAGTATCATTTTCCTCATATCGATGAATTGTTTGATCAGATCCATGGAGATCAGTACTTTTCCATGTTTGACTTGAGATTCGGATACCATCAGCTGAAGGTGAATGAGGATGACATCCCAAAAATATTCATTCGTACTATATATGGGCATTATGAATTTGTTGTTTCGCTGTTTGGATTAACTAATTCACCTACTATATTAATGAATATTATGAATAAATATTTCATGTGTTCTTGTATAAGATTTAGGTTTTATTTATTGATTACATTCAGATTTTTTCTAAAAATAAAGAGGAGCATGAATACCATATAAGGGTTGTTTTGACAACATTAAAAGAAAAGAATCTTTATGGAAAATTCAGAAAGTGTGATTTTTGGTTGCAACGGATTTCTTTTCTTGAGAACATTGTAAATATGGATTGAATAACTGTTGATCCAGCCAAAAAAAAGTATTTGATGAAAGAACAAGACCCAAAAATGTTACATAGATTTTTAGTTTTCGTGGGTTAGTAGGTTATTACTGATAGTCTGTTAAGAACTTTTCACGGCTGTCTAGCTTGATATCTATGTTAACACAAAAGGGGTTAAATTTTATTGGAAAGTGGAATGTGATGTTTATTTTTAGGAACTGAAGAAGGGAATGGTGAACGATCCATTTTTAGACTTACCTTCCCGAAATGGTGAGTTTGTCATCTACAATGATGATTCATTGAAGGGAATTCGTTGTTTTTTGATGAAAAATGATGAGGTAATTTCTTATGCTTCGAGACAAATTAAAACTCATGAGCTAAATTATCCCACACATGATATTGAATTTTCAGCTGTGGGTTTTTCTTTGAAAATATGGAGGTATCATTTATATGGAACCAAATTCCAAATATATACTGACCATAAAAGTTTGAAGTATATATTCACTCCACAGGAATTAAACATTATGTAGAGAAGATGGCTTGAACTGATAAAGGATTATGAATACAAGAACATTTATCATCCTGGGAAAGCAATGAATGTGGTGGATGTCTTAATTGGGAAACTTCATGCATCATTAACCATGCTACGTTTGGAACATGATCCCTTCATTAATGATTTGATAATTTTAGGCTTTGAAGTTTTTGGTGCAGGGAACACATCTGTTTTGTTTCAGGTTTCAGTTTAGTCTTTGTTGTTAGAAAAAATTACGAAAGCACAGAAGGAAGACCATGAGCTACAGAAAAAGGTATAATTGGTTAAAATGGGTAAGTTTTCCGAATGTAACCTTGATAATTATTGTGTTTTATGATTAGGAAAAAGGTTGTGTGTGCCTAGTGATTCTCAGTTGATGAATGATTTGTTGTGCGAAGCACATAGTTCTCCATTTTCTGTTCATCCTGGAAGTACTAAGATGTATGGATACATTCGAGAGTATTATTGGTGGGATGGAATGAATAGAGATATTGCTGAATTTACCATGACATTTTTGACGTGTCAACAGGTTAAAACAGAGAAGAAGTTACCGAAGAGGATGCTTCAACCTTTACCAGGGCCGGAGTGGAAATGGGAGAATGTATCCATGGTCTTTGTGGTGGGACTACCAAGGACTCTTTGAGGTAACAATGGGTTATGGGTTATTGTTAATTGTGTAACAAGTTCTGCACATTTTCGTTCTAGTCAAGATACAATGAATTTAGATCATCTTTCTCAATTGTCCCTCAAAGAGATTTTCAGGTTTCATGGATTCCCACTTTTTATTGTATCAGACCGAGATCCAATGTTCACTTCTATGTTTTGGAAGGGACTTCAAATGTCCGTGGGCATAATGATAAATTTCAGTACGGCTTTTCATCCTCAATCAGATGGGCAGTCAGAACGAACGATTCAACCTTTTGAGGATATGTATCAAGCTTGTTCAATGGACCATCAGGGAAGTTGGGATCAACATCCATATTTAGTTGAGTTTTCTTATAATAACAGTTTTCATTCCAGTATTCATATTTCACATTTTGAGTCCATTTATGGGAAGTAGTGTCAGACTATAGCATTTTGGGATGATGTCAGTGAAAGTAGGCTGATGTGGACAGAATTAGTTGAAGAAGTGGCTGAAAAAGTGAGGATGATCCAGCAACACATGAAGATAGCTCTAAGCAGGTAGAAAAGTAATGCATATAACTGAAGGAAAAACTTCTCATTCAAGGTAGGTGACCATGTTTTCCTTAAAATATATTCTTGGAAAAGTGTGTTTTGTTGCAGTAAAAATGGAAGCTAAGTCCACAGTTCATCGGTCCTTTTTAAATCCTGGTGAAAGTTGGAACAGTGGAATACCACGTAGCATTCCCTATGAGTTTGTTCCAGGTACTCAATGTTTTTATGTTTTGATGTTGAGAAAGTATGTGCCAAATCCATCACATGTCAGGAGCCCAGAAGTAGTTTAGCTGGGACAGATCATTTATTATGAAGAGAAACCAGTTCAAATTCTCGATTGAAGGGAATAGGTATTACGGAATAAGGTAATCCACCAAGTAATGGTTTTGTGGAAAAACCACATGTTTGAATAAGAAACATGGGAGTCTGAATATACTATGAGGGAAAAATACCCTCAGTTGTTTATTAAGTAAAGAAAATTGTAGGGACGCAATTTCTATAACGTGATGAATAATGTAACACCCCGAGTTTTTCTAAAAATAAATAGAAATGCATGGAACATTGTTTTAAAGTATATATTTACAACTATCCATTAACCATAATTTTTCCACTTATATGTTTTTAATTTCATGAAATTGTCATCTAAAATTGTGTTCAGTATGTTATTTGGAGTCTATTAGAAGCAACTTGTTTTTTTGGTGAATAGTAACATACCATTATGAATAGTAATATTAATAGTAATATGAACCTAATGAATTGTAAATTTTATTATTATTTTATTTCATTATGGCTTTAAGATAATAACATCTGGGATAATTTTTCATCGTGATATAGAAGTGGTTATAGAATTAGAGTTGTTAATTTTTTAAATAGGAATGATTTTATTTAAAAATTAAATTAATAATATTTAAAAATTTATTTTCAAAAAATGGTATTTATTTTTGAATTCTACACGTTGAAAAATGGTTGGGGTAAATTTTTTTGGAAGTTTCTGAAATTCGTTAATTTTCGGTGAATAGTGAAATATGATAAAATACCATATAATCCAATTATCAGCAAAATACACTATTTATGACACAATAAGTGATTAAAGTCCACTTGGTTCGAACTCACATACCATTATTACTAGTTGAGGTCACATGAACTAAGACTACTCCTAATCGTGGGAAAAAATATTATAATAATGATTAAAATAAAGAAAAATACCCCCTCTTCTACACTATAAATACCACCCTCACTCCCCTCTTCCTCCCACACCTCTCAAGCCTTGAGCATTGCCTAATTTTTCCAAATTACGTCCGAAATATTCTCCCCCAAGTCCTAGAGCTTCTGGTCTCACCAATATACATAAACCAAATCCCTTAAGGAGGATCTTAAGGAGAATAGATCAAGAGGTAAACATCCTCTTTTATTTTCTTTCTTTTCATTCATTTTATTTTATTCTCATTCATTAAATTTGTCTTATTATGAGATATTTAATTAAATATAACCCATTAATTCCCAAATTATTTATAAATTATGAGTTATCCCATTCCTCTCATCAAAATATATTTATAAAATTTTAAGAGACATCGTTAGTCTGCCGAATTTTCGTAAAAAATTTATCAGATTTTATTTTATTTTAAGATTCATTTATTTTGTTCTTCTTTCCTCACCTCCTCATAACCAAAATGAATGAAATATCATGAATCGTGTATATTATGGATGATTTCATGTTCATGGAAAATTCATCATCATTATTTTTCTCCTCCCCCACTTATTCAAGGAATTAAAATATTTTCTGGGATTTGTCGAATTACCGACATCATGGACGATGTGATTTCAATTTGCATTAATTCCTTCAAGTCAGGTCATCAAACCATTTTAATTATATAACCAGGTTATAATATATTTATTATGTCTCATCCATTTTTTTGGAATAATTTTTTTCTCATGATTCTAAATTATAAGACAAAATGAGGTTGTTGTTATCAAAGAACCACTAGAAGATCTAAACAAACATCATTAATGTTTAAACTTATGAATCATCCTCATATAAAACATAAAAATGATAAATGGTATAATATATGGAACTGGAAATATGTAAATACCATTTCATTACAATTCTATATTTTCACATCCAATCGACAAGAACATCTATCATGAACCAATCATGGAAATCACGTAAGAAACTCAACCAAAATAGTTCAAGGAGCAAAATACTAACAATTAATGGTTGAAATAATGATATAACATGATAATATAAGATGATATAAACATGAAAATGTTCCTTTAAAATATTAATAACACTATTTTATCTATTTTACATGATGTTTAAACAAGTTTTATGTAAGACAGACCTAAGGTGAGTGAATTCTTAACCCGATTTTCATTCTTTGGGTTCACCTTCTACTTCATTTTTTAATGTGCTATTTAAATTGTTTTTTTGATGGGTTCTATTTGTATTATGATTTATTATGTTTATATAAACTATATATACATACTAAATCCACTTTGTTACGTCTCTCTTCAAATGCATGATATTTATAAGGGTATTTTCATTAAAAATTCTCTTTTTAAATTCGGTTTTATGAAATTCAAAAGTAATGTTTTTATGGAATTATTCCTGTTTTATGATTATGTTTTGGTTATTTGGAATTATTTATGATTAAGGGTGGGACATATATCTCCCTCCAATTTATTGGGTATGAGTAATTTGGAGGTCGACCGTATGGTTACTCTAAGTGTAACTGTGATGGTTACAGAAAGTTAGGTACTCGTGAGGGTTACAAATTATAAGGTAACCAAGAACTGTTACAAGATTATTTATATAATTCCCCAAGACACCTTTATGATTATATTTATGGTCTAATGTTTTTTGTGGATATTTTGTAAATATCATGGTACACAAAGTAAGTATATATGGGTGACAAGAAAGAATTTTTCAAATTCTTTCATACATTACGAGTATTCAAGGAATAATGTGATCTTTCCTTTTTTCCATACCTTACTGAGATTTTGTCCTCATGAAAAGTTTTTTAATGATTTTCACAGGTTAATGGATGAGTACTACAAGGATATAAGCCATGTTAAATATTGAAGAATAGTCAACGAGTCTTGTTTTATGTTTTAATGTTTTATATTTTTAAAAAAATAGAAACTTTTTTAATGGTATCCACTTTATAATAATGTGTAATGTTATGAATTTATTGTCCTAATCCTCTAAACCTCTATACATGAAATAATCCTCAATGTAAAAGTATGTTTTTTCTTGACTAAATTCAAGGTTATGTGTGTAATATGGCTAGGTCCTTATAACCCAAACACTTGAGAAAAACATATTGGACGAGTATATCTACACCAAATGCTTCAATGTGACGAATTTTGGACCATTTGGAGCCTTATAAAAAAGATTATGAAATTTATATTAGTTTATTATAAATTAAGTCAATGTTATCACCTTCATAATTTAATAAAAAAACATATTTAATTTTGGGAGTTTTAGAAGATATATTCTACTAAATTATTACTATGAAATATATTAGATTTATCTTAATTATAGTATTTTATTTTTAATTTTTATACAAAAAATAATTATATTAAATAATTATACATAAATGTTGTAGTAATTATTTTATTAATAGAGATATCAAATAAATGGATAAAAAATATTAAAATTAAAATTATATGAAATAATTTCTTTTCTTCATGAATTTTATAGATTCATATGACAAGTTAAGAATCTATTAAATATTTTGTTTCAAATCTATTATCTATTTGGTTTTTTTAATTCAAATAAATGAATAGTGTCAAAATTGAAACAATTAATATTGTATAAAAATAACATATTATTAAATTGATTAATAATAAAAAAAATTAAAAAAATTAAAAAAAGAAGTTTATATGTTCTAAAATGTCATAAAGTATCCAATTATGGACAATTAAAGACACATAAGTAAGTATTTATAACCATTTAAAATTTAGAATATTATTACCCCAAATAAAAATAAATAGATTAAATAAGTATAAATCAAAAAGATAAGATATAAAATAAAATAAAAGCATGTATAAATTTGATTGGATGATGAGTTTAAAACCCTATATTATCTTATCTTCAAATTTGAGTCACTTTGGAATTTTTTCTGTGGGTTTTGAGTTTATTATAAATTAATATTTTGGAGGTTTCCTAGAGTTCCCCTCTACTCTCTTATTAAAGGGAACCTCCTCCCTCTTATCTTCACTCCATTTTGAGCAATCAAACATGTAAAAACCCAACCCATTTCCTTTCTAACTATATCTAGAAACATATTATATGTCCTTGTCATCTTTAAAGACCATCTTTTGTGCCCTAAGAGGAGGTTTATAAGAGGCAAGTCGAAGAAGAGGTAATATCATTTACCAATTATTTCAAACTTATTTCATTTATACTTCTTCTATATGATTTGTTTCACTATTATGAAATAAACCTATTATCACATGTATAATGATATGTTATTATGGATATGAAACAACCGTATTTCAACTTTTATTCATCCTACGAAAAATGAAATCACTGCACGTGTGTATGTATGCCTTACCATATCCATGTCGTGGGATAATTTGTTTTCCCCCACCACCATACATGGATGGTTATAATGGTCTAAATAATAACAATATATTATTATATAATGATAATAATTGTGAAATATTATATCATCCACTCCAATTCCATTCAATAATTATGGGAATGATATAATCGCTCGTGCATATGTACGGATTACCGTCTCCACGACGCGATGAGATTAATTCTCCATGTTATCCATTAAAGAATTATTATAAAGTATATATAATGAAAATAAATGAGATATATGACATAGTGATTCTACTATTTTTATGTATATATATATATATATATGTCATCTACATACATCCATTCAAGTCAAAAAGGAAAGTAAGACAGGGTTCATGCGTACATACAACCTACCGCCTCCAGGAATGATGTACTTCATTTCATTTATCTATCTATTATATATATATATAATGAATATATATATGATATATATATAATTATGTAAATTCCAAAATTAAGTAAATCATGATATAAGTAATAATATCAAGAACAAAAATTCCAAACACATACGATAAATGAAGCGATTAATACCCAAAATGTTGCTTCATCATGGAATTGACAAATGAACGGGTAATATAAAGACATAAGTGAATCATATATTATATCATAAAAATTTCTATGATTCTTGAATAAGTAAATGAAATTATTTAATTCATTATAATGGAGGTTTATGCACATAATGAATAAATTATACCTAAACTAAAAATTATTTCATCTCACTTTTATTTCTGTGAGACATATGCCTTAATCACCATCTATTTATTTTGTATGTTGTTTATGATTCCCATGAATGTTTTATGTTTTTTATTTTGAAAGATATGATATTTAAATATGCATGTAATTTTCTTTCTTTTATGACACCTACGATTACATTGATCATAAAAGGTATGGGATAATTTTTCAATCTCAATTTTATCTATGATTGTTTACTCATATGTATTTAATAGGGTTATATTTATCATCCATGTCCATTTTTTATAAAAAAAATTCATAATTTTTTACTACTAATACATGTATTTTTTAAGTCATTTTTAACTTTTTTTTGACTTTTACTATGTGGTATGGAATGCATATTTCTTTTTTTACCATGTGATGTACTTTTTGACTTTTCTGGTACAAGTACAAAGAGAATGTTTTTTTAACTTATACCGCATGAACGGATTGTTACGATTTAAAAATACCTTATTTACATTATTATTCCCCTACTAGATTTCATGATTATATTCAAAAACATTCTTTTCTTTTAAAATTGCATGTCATTTTATGAAAAGAAAATTATTTTGAAGAAGAAAGGATATTTTCTTCAAGAATTCATTTCATGTGTTTATTCAAAACTATTTTCCATCTAAGATTGCATTCTTTAATATTGTTATGTTTCAAGTATAATGTACCTATTATTTACATGGTTTGATTTTTTTATGTGGAAATGATATCCATTGTTTTATATGGATTATGTTATGATTGGATGATGTTTATGAAACCGATTTTATTCAGTGGGAATTGATGAACTATTTATGTTAATTTTGGGGCACACGTAAGAATGATTTCATTATCAGATGGGTTGGACCTATATCTCTTTCCAATGCATTAGGTAATGATTTAAATCTCATGATATAGAAATTAATGGAACAACAAGTAAATTCAGCTCAGTAATACAAGGTAGGAATGACTTGTATACCCAATTCAGTAATGGACTTCGTCCAAAATGATGGTCTTGGAAGAAATGCATTTGAAACTATGGAGACAATAATATGCGCTTATTAGTTTTCCAAAATTGCATGTTTTATTCCAATGATATTCTCTGATGGATAATGTTCTTTTATGATCCATTCCTTACGTGCTGCCATGTTTTATGTAATTTCTCTTGATATTGATGTTTAAATTTTATTTTAATATTTTCATGATCAAATGTTTATTGATTGTATTATGTTCTCCATGTTTAACCATACCGAGCATTCATGATCAGCCTTTATATGTTTTCTTTTCCTCGAGATATAAAGAAAGGTTTTAGGAAAGAAAACAAAATGGGAAGATCTTAATTGGATATGTTGATGAACATTCACAATGATTAAAAGATTATGTTATGAGTTTCCAAAGACACTAATCTATTATAGTACTTGGGTGTTTGTTTTTGTTATGTATTAAGTATTCCAAAAAAATAATTTAATGACCATGTACATTATGCTTGGATCTCTACAGTTGGTATCAGAATAAAGTTTCAGTTATCCTTTGAAAACTAGTATGCAAAAACTTCAGTGAGATCCCAAGAGATATATCTAAGGTGTGTATAGGGATATATGTATGGTTAAGTATAAGTTTAGGATATAATCCTATGAATTTTGATAATAATAATTAATAACCTATGATTAAAACTAAGATGTTAGAGACTGAAAGTAATCCCCCTAGATTATTTTTTCCCTAGTATGAGTTTTTCTTCTCATACTATTATTTTTGGGTTTTTAGAAAAGGATAGAAACCAGAGGATTCATGTTAATGGAGAATATGATGGATAGTGGAATGATATTATTCATGAGAAACAAAATGAAACAATATTTGGAAGTATAAGCATTGATATTATTCATATTCATAAATCTCATAATACGATCAATAATCTCAACATTGGTAATTTTCTAGGCTCGGATAATAAGAGATTGATGGAGTTTCATGGTGATCAAAGAGGAAATAAAGTTAAATTTCCCTCCTGTAAATCATGTGGGTAGAGGCTTAAAGTAAAATGTTTCAAATGAACTAGAATATGTTTCAGGTGTGGAAATAAAGGACATAATAACAATAATTGCAAAGAAAAAGGTTTAATTATCACAATTGACAGGGATAATGCTATTTCTAAGTCAGCATCAACAGTTAAATGTTTTAAATGTACAATGAATGGGAAATATGAAAATTGATTCCCTAAGGGAAAATCTCTTGAGTAGAATGAGCATGGTCGTATGGGTAGAATTAATGTTTCTTATGATGAAAGACTATAAATGATATTTGAGATGAAAGAAATGTTGAGGAATAAAATGATGAAACTCAGTAAATGGGTTAAAAAGGTAGTAAAATGATTGTATGTATGTCAAGAGTAATGTTGTATAGGTAATTTAATGGTACTATGGAATAAAGAAGAATATAAGGATTGTAAAAATATTGTTTTTTCTTATGTTTTTGAATGTGTATGTTGAATGGTACTGGTAACCATGAGAAGTTATTCAAATATTTTTGGAAAGCACATAATATGCGCAAAATGAAGGGATAAAGAGATAATGAGTTGTTTGATAGTATTAATGAGATCATGACTGGTATAAGCACAAACTGATATCATGGTTTGATTATATAGATTTTATTTTGGGATTATGTATTGTGGAAATAGTAATCTTTTGACAACATTCGTTATTTCACTAAGGTTCTATGGTAACTCTTCTTTCAATGGAATAGATGATTAAGGTATTCACCTGTTTTGAATGTGACCAACAGGATATATATTATGATATACAGGGGTAAATGATGGTATTCACATGCTCTGTAGATGACATTTCTAGTAATTGTTTTTTTATACTATGAGACGAGATTGAAGTATTTTTCCATAATCCTATTGGTTGGAATTGATTAATTTGGACATCAGATAGTATTGTTTAAGGCTAAATTTTTTTCTAAAATGATATAATAGTATTGTTTTAGAAAAAGGACAATATGTAGGATGGGTGATAACTCATCGTGTTAGAAAAGGATACGGGAATCGAAACCACATATCAAGTGTGATAGGACTTTATCGCCAACCACTGGCCGACAACAAGTCCATGGTTAGTAAAAATTAGTTTTCTTTTATTAAGAGGTATGATATATTAAGTATAAGTCCATTTTTGGAATCATATAGGGTTAATCTCAACCTAGATTGACTTATGTATATTTAATAATTTTTACTAACATTATGTTGATATTGATAGATGGAATGACCTATCATTCTATCGTATGATTTGTTAACACTTAAATAATGAAAATTTTGACTTCATTTCATTAAATAAGAGATAAAGTAGAAATTGTTCATGGAATGGCCAACAATGATATTACAATGAAATCTAGTTAGTATTTATCCTTATGAAAAAATTTCTCATCTTTAGGTAAATGATCTTGAAAACAAAAAACATTTTCCTAGTACCCTCAAATCCGATAAATCATATGGAACATTTTATCATCACAAATTTATGGCTTTGTGATTGTTGGATTTTTCATAGACATGTTCTCTACCACTCTCCATCAAAACATGTTGGTTATATTTCTCTTCCATATACACATTTTTACCTGTGTTCTCTTATGTGAAAACCCAGTGACGAGTTAGTTTGGGTAACCATTATATTTCTTACTTTACTTTTTAAAATTATCTTTTAGTATTCCTTTTTACAATGTGGGTTTCTATGAATGAAACTTTAATGTATTAAACCATTTATATCGCCGACAAATTTCGAGGGTGAAATTCATTTTAAGGGGGGTAGAAAGTAACACCCTAAAATTTTATGAGAAAATTAATTTTAATTTTATAGATATCGTGTGTTGTATGCTACACTAAGATTAGCATTCGCTTTACGCAACACCGTATTAGCTTGCAGTATATGAAGCACTATTATTGGCTTATTTTATGAAAAATTTCAAGTTTATTTTGATAGAATTCAACACTGAAAATATATTTTGTTCAATGAAATAAGATTATATTATATTATACGCTACACTAAAGGAAAATTTCATGCACAACTGAATTGGCATGTATTACACTCAAAAGTGACCTTCCTCGATGCCTTGCATTGTACACAATTCTGAGTTTCACTAAAAAACAATAAACTATTATAATAATGTAACAATCTAGCCATTATGAATAGTATTAACCACAATTTTATTTTTATAAAATTATCATAAATATTACATATTTTCTAGAACATGGTATGAGAACAAAATTTGTTTATCGGGTAAAAGATGTATTTTTATAAAAAAATACTATTTTGACACCTTTTAATGATGTACCCATTTTAAATATAATTTTTGGATATTTTATAAGTTCAATTTTATAAATTTCACTTCTTATTTTGAATCATCATATAAAAATTTACTTTGGGTAAATTTTTAACATTATTCTGAAAACCTTCATATTTTGATGAATAGAAAAAATATGCTAAATTTTAATTAAAAACAACTATTTTCATCGAGATAAATAATATAGTTAAATCATAACATTTAAGGGTTTAAATGTAAAAATAGAATATATTTTTACCATTTAATATAATTTATGTCATTAGCATTAATTTTACATTGATTTCATAGCTAAAACCATTTCAATATTCTTCGATGTTTTAAATTTTAAAACCTGTTTTCAGAAACACAACATTAATTTTAAATTAATTACTAGAACATCTATATATTGACTATATAAAAATGGATTCTATATATGTAATCAGTAAATCCAAATTATGTAAATAGGATAATTTTATTTTTGGCCAAAATGAATAATTACTATGCTAAATTTTATTTACCATAGTTAAAGTTAAATCTAGTAATTAAGGGTAAAAATAATATTACAAAATTTCTCTAACACTTCTCTTAATATAATTGGATGATTATATTTCGTTCTAAAATATACTTTGGTTGACATGGTATCTATTGGAAATCACTTTTATGAGATTAAGACCTTTATTTTATTTTATTTAAAGGAAAGTGAAATATGTCTCACTCAAACATTAATAATTAAATTATTATTAAAATAGGGATAAACGAAATTTAGATTTCATTATAAATTCTTATTTTAATGCTAAAATTTTCTTATTTATCATTGTAATTTATTTTTAATTTTTATGAAATATATAATTAATTTAAAATCCTATACAATAATGATGTAGAAATCATTTATTTACTGAAAAATAAAAAAAAATAGTTTTTTATTAAAATAATAATACCAATCAAAAGGACCAAACAATTGAACAAAAATTACTAGTCGAGTATATCTAAACCATAAGAATCCATGTGTCGACTTGTGGACCATTTGGATCCTTATAAAATAGATTATAAAATTTATAATAATTTATTTTAAATGATGTCAAAGCTTTCACCTTCATTATTTAATAAACATAAAATTTTAAAACTGGGGTTTTTTATAAAATATATTCGATTAAAAGTACTATTATGAAATATATTAGATTTATATTAATAATAGTATTTATGTTTTAATACTTATGCAACAAATAAGTATGTTAAATAATTATACAGAAATGTTGTAGTAATTATTTTATTAAGAGAAATATCCAATAATATTTTTTTAAAATACTAAAATAAATATGATATGAACTAATTAATGTGATCCAAGAATTTTATAAATTCATATGACATGTTATAAATCTATTAAATATTTTGGTTCGACTCTATCATATGTTTAGATTTTATTTAAATTCTAATAAATGAATAGTGTCAAAATTGACAATATTGATATTTTATAAAAACAACATATTATTAAATTCATTAAAAATTTCAAAAATATTTAAAAATTAAAAATTGAATTTTATATGGATGAAAATGTCATAAAGTATCCAATTATGGACAATTCACAACACATAAGTAAGTATTTATAACCATTTAAAATTTAGAATATTATTACTAAAAATAAAATTAAATAGATTAAATATGGATATATCAAAATTATAAGGTTTAAAATAAAATAAAAACATGTCTAAATATTATTGGTTTATGATTTACTTTGGATGTTTTTATTTGGTGTTTGAGTTGATTATAAATTAATATTTTGGAGGTCTCCAAAACTGCCCCTCTGCTCTCTTATAAAAGGGCACCTCCTCCCTATTCTCTTCACTCCATTTTGATCTTTCTAACTCGGCCAAAACCTGCACATTTACCTTATAAAATTTTCAAGAAACTTAATATAGGTCATGGTCTTCTTCAAAGACCATCATTAGAGCCCTAATATGAGGTTTAGAAGAGGCGCATCGAATAATAGGTAATATCCTTTAATGATTATTTCGAACATAATTTTTCTTCTACATTCACTATATGATTTTATTCATTATTAAGTAATATCTCCACTATAAATTATATACTTATATTTTATTATGAATATGAAACAAACATATTTCACCTTTTATCGATCCTATGAAAAATGAAATCACTGCGCGTGTGTACATACGGATTACCGTCTCCACGTCGTGGTGTAATATATTTTTCCACCACCACCATAATTAAATTTGTATAATGGTATAAATAATAACTATATATTATTATTATATCATGATACTAATTATGAGATATTATATCATCCACTCCAATTCCATTCAATAATTTTGGAAATGATACCATCTATTGTACTTAAGTATGGATTACCGTCTCAATGACGTGATGAGATTAATTCTCCATGTTAACCATTCAAAAATGATTATAAAGTTTATATAATGTATAATAATGAGATATATGAAACAATACTGATATGGGATTTATATATAAATATATTTGTTATTTACTTACTTCAATTCAAGTCAATAAGGAATGGAAAATAGTGTTTGTGTGTATGTACGACCCACAGTCTCTATGAACAGTGTATTTCATTTCATTTATCTATCTATTATATATATATATATATATTTAGTGAATATATATATGATATATAAAACATGTTTTATATTATATAAGTAATTAAATCATGATATAATTAATAATATCAAGAACAACAAGTCCAAACACGTATGATAAATGAAACAATTACTACCCAAAAAAAATTCTTCATCATGGAATTGGAAAATGAATACGTAATATAAAGTTGTTAGTGAATAATATATGAAATCACAAAATTTAATATGATTATTGAATAAGTTAATGAAATTATTTAAGTCGTTATGAAGGAGGTTCAGACACAGAAGGATGAAATCAAACCTAAGGTAAGGGATTATTTTGTCTCACTTTTATTTCTATGAGGCATATGCCTTAATCAACAACTATTTTATTTGCTGTTTATGCTTCCCATGAATGTTTTATTATTTTAATTATTATGGATATGATATTGACCTATTAATGTATGATTATTTATTTTTTGACAGGTATGATTCCACCGATCATAAATGGTAAGCGATAATTTATCGATCTCCTTTTTATCTGAGATTGTTTATTCATAAGTATTTACTGGGGTGAAATTTATCATCCATGTCCATGTTTTATAAACAAAATGTTTTCATAAATTTTTACTATTCTTACATGTACTTTTAAAGTTGTATTTACATATTTTTGTCTTTTATTATGTGATATGAAAATGAAATTTATTTTGTTTACCATATGGGGTACTTATTTATGTTTCCTAAAAAAGTATTAGGAGAATGTTTTTTTATCTTATATGAAATGAATATATTTTTACGATTTCATAATTCCTTTTTAACATAAATCTACCTCTACAAGACATCATGATTATTTTAAACAATATTCTTTACTTTTTAATTTTCACATCATTTTGAGAAAAGAAAATGTTTTTGAAGAAGAAAGGATATTTTCCTCAACAAATCATTTCATGTGTTTATTGAAAACTATTTTCCACAAAAGAATACATTCTTTAATATGGTTATTCTTCATGTATAATGTTCTTATTATTAAAATGGTTTTATTTTTTTATGATTAAATGATATCCATTATTTTATATGGATTATGTTATGATGGGATGTTGTTTATGAAACCCATTTTATACGTTGGGTTATGATGAATGATTTATGTTTATTTTGGGGTAGAATTAAGAATGAATTCATTATGAGATGGGTGGGACCTGTATCTCCCTCTAATTCATTGTTTAATGATTTATATCTCATGATATATACATGGCTAGAATATAAATTAAATATGGTTCTGTAATACATGGCTAGAATATCATGTAAACCCGATTCAGTAGTGGACTTCGTCCATAATGATGGTCTTGGAAGAAATGCCTTGTCTACTATAGAAATCATAATATGTTATTATTAGTTTTCTACAATTAATTATTTTATTCCAATGCTATTATTTCATGGTTAATGTTCGTTTATGATCCATACCTTACATACTTCCATGTTTTATATCAGTGCCCTAGATATTGATGTTTAAATTTTATGTTCATGTTTTCACGTTCAAATGTTTATGGATTGTTTTATGTTCTCAATGTTTAGAATTGATGAGAATTCAATCTCACCATTTATATATTTTCTTTTCCCTAGGATTTAAAGAAAGGTTTTAGGTAAGAAAACAAAAGCGGTAGATCATTATAGAAGATATTAACGATCTTTCGCCATGATTAGAAGATTGGGTTATATGTTTCCTAAGAAACTAACCTATTATAGTCCTTGGGTGTCTATGTTTGATATGTATTATGTATTCATAAAAACTAATGTAATGTCCATGTATGTCATGAATGGGTCTCGACATTCATTATCATAGGCAAGATAAAAAACCACTTACCTTAATGTTCAAGTTGCACATGACCACAATGGAAACCGAAAGCAACGAAACCCAACAATGCCAACTATGAAAGCACAAGAATCAAACCAGAACCTTAGAGGATTTATTATAAATAAATTAAAGGGGGTTGGAAGATAGATAAAATCCCATATAACTCCTGAATTAACGAGTGTTGCACTGTTACTATCCATGGAACGATGTTCAAGACAAGGTCTCACAACAGATCTGAAGAGATGCACCATATAAGAAACAATCAACAAAAACCAATTAGATCAATCTGGATGGTGAATAACCTATTAAAATTACTCTATGGAGTTCAGGGGTTGATATCCATGAGTTTTGAGATGAAAAATATAGAGAAAAAAATAGAAAAATGCATCACATAAACTAGGGAATGGGCCATGTCACGACATATACCCCTTCGTCACGATGTGTAGTACCCACTGGATAAGTTACACACAAAAAAAAACATCACCTCTAGTTAAGAATACTCTATTTAACCCCTATATGACATGTACCTCTGGTACATGACACATATCCGCTCATGTCATGATCTTCTCATTCAATACATGATCTCCCAATCTATGATATGAGACCAACATCAAGTACACAACATATACTTCATGTACATAGTGTATACCTATTATGCAGTCAACAATGAACCCTAAAAAATCATATAAAAAGATTTTTCATACCATCTAAGAACATAAAAAAAGGAAAACAAGTTCGATAAAGGTAATATGATGTTACATAGTTAACCTATATAATGATTTCGTTATATTTTTACAACTATCTACAACAAAATGGAATTTATCATTTTTCATGGGTTATGAAAATTCACTTATTTTTTTTCTCCTTATTATTTATTTTACATTGTGATTATTTATATAAATATTGTATTATTTACTAATCTAATTTTATAGATAGAAAAATGGTAATTTAAAAATGGTTTTAATTTTTAAAGAAAGGGTAAGAATGCCCAGTTTTCCAAATTAATGTTTTTTAGATTGCTTCCCTCTTCATATTTTCTGACCAAACATGTACTTTTCAATTCCACAGCCATTCGGATATCCAATTAGGATTAAAACATCCACTATGAAACTGTCATGGAATTTAATTAATCATATTCATGTTGAGTTAGACTTGTCAATAGACCATCCTAGTAGTTTTGGAATTATGGAATTATCAGAGTGACTCTATAAACTAGTTCATTATGATAGTAATACATTGAGCATATTCTTGAATCGAATATAATTCTTTATAGAAATAAAATAATGTATAAATAATATAAATCTTTTAGAGTATTTTTTCTATATATCCAACACATAAATCATGCATAATATTAAATAAATTTTAATTTTTTTACCACCATACAAGTGATCAACTGGATGGATGATGTGAAGAAAAAAGATAAATTTGTATTTATTGAAATGATAAAGGATTATCATGTTTCATTTATATTTATTAAGAATAATATGCATAATCTTGATAATTTTGTTTCTAATTTATTAATGATTGTAGATTTAATATTTCAAATTGTTGAAGGAGAGCCTTTGTATTCAGGTAGTGATGGAGACTTAGCCTAAGGATCATTTCTTATAGCTAATCAACATTTGGTCTAGATCATCCCTTTATTTGTGGATAATGTTGGGTAAAAAATGACACATTCAATGACAAGGTTACATTTTAGGGTATACAATATTTTGGGATTTTTTTGATGTTTTCTATTATTATATTAATTTGAAAATGATTAAAGTATGCAACATATAAAACACTAGGATGATACATGGATGATGTTAATGGGAAGCATAAATTTTACCTTGTATTTGATTATTTTAAAGAAGAAGTTCATGTGATGATGTTTCTGATTGAATTTACTAAAATGAAAGATGCACCAATTTATCTTGATCTGTGGGATCATGATGATTAAACATAGTTACAAAAATTGGATATGCCTCACACCTCTATTATGATAATTTTTATATCATATAAGAAATCATTTCCCTATGGAAACAAATATATAGTTGATAAAGGAAAATAACCTGATATTATTGGGTAAGGATATAATTTTACATTGGATATGAAATATCATTCTCAACAGGAATACTCTATTACTCATATAACCATTAATACATGTTCAACTAAAATAGCACAATAGTTAACATTTGTATATTGGGAAATAATAAAAATGATATACTCATTATGGGATTCACTATTAGTCACTTCTCTCCAAATGTAGAGATATATTATTTAATAATTTTATAAGAAATTTATATTATAAATATATTCCCATGGAACATCATGAGAATTAGTTTGATGATTATATCAATAATATGGATTTTGAAATTCAAAGAAATATTATTTATGAATTGCTGATTGCTGGAATCAATAAGATAATAATTTTTTTATCCACTAAAAAGAAAATTGAAAAATGTAAGATTATAAAAGCTACATTATTTTCTATTGTCATAAAAATTAAATTTCAATACCATACTTATACTCTATTATTTGTTTTAGTATTATGCAATTTTCTGTTAGGTTTAAAAATATATTAGATTAGTTCAGTTTTATTGAGACTCTGTCAGTTTAGTTCAGACCCTGTTATTTTACTTTAGTACCTATCATTTTTTTAAATTCAGTTCCCTTTCATTATGATGTTTTCTTCGCATGATTATAATGGTTAGGTTAATGTAATTTATCTTTCTTCAATTTTATTATATTTATATAATTAGTTGAATGAATACTAAATTTAGTTTTGTTTTATTTGTTTTGCTATACTTGATTTAATTTAAGATGTATTCACATATATTTCATTATTATTATTTATTATAGTTTTTTTTTGTTTTATTTTATATATTTTTTAGGGTTTTTGATCATTCCTTTGATTGAATGACTATTTCTAAATCATTCTATTTAGTAAATTTTTTTTGTAGTAAGAATCAATTTTTTGGGATGATTTGATCTAGATTTGGTATTTTCATGTGGGATTAATATTAAACATATAATATCTTTTAGGATACATTTATTGGAATTTATTTTGTATTATGTTACAAATAATTTTTTAGTCATTCCAATATAAAATCTGTTATATATAATTTAATTTTTATGAGAATAAATGTTGTTATTTTTTTGATAAAGTTCTTAAATTCCATCCATTATATATTTTATAGGATTATATTAGATCATTTTTAGATTATTTCAATTCTATATGACCTGGTTAGATATCTATTCAATTAATTATAGTAAGGTACTTTTAATAAAATTTATTTGGATTCAACATGTTTTAGTTCGGTTTTCTATAGTTTAGTATGGTTGGAATTATGTAGTGGAAGTTTATCTTAGTTAATCTTGAAACTGATTTAATTGGATTCCCATGATATGAATTTATTATTTTATATTTTTTTTATTCAAATATGTTGAAGTATATTTCATATATGCTAATTTTATATATTTCATGTTTTTATTATTAATGTCAAGATGTTTTCGGTCACCTTTCTGAATAAATTCTTATCAGGTCGAATTATATAATACATTGTTTCAATTAATATTTTATACGTTTTTTATATTTGATTTGATTGTTTTTTAATCTATTTAAATTCAAATAATTAAGGATTAATTAATAATTGGTATTTCTAGGATAGTTTTTTTATTTATTTGGGTATAGTTTGATTAATCATAGTTTAACATTCAAAAATTTATTTATATTTAATAAAATTTTATTATTTTAGTTTGTATTAATTAATATTTATGTTAATTTATTTAATTTTTATTATTTTAATTTGGTAACGATATTTTAAATTTATGGCATGTATTAATTTGGGTGAGGTGGTTCATGTATTGTTTATTTATTTTTGGTGGGTTTGTTACATTTGGTGTAGGTTATGTTGTGTTATTTTATTTCAATTTTATTTTATTAAATTTTTGAGGTATTTATATATTTTTTATTATAGTTTGGATTGTAGTTTTAATGAATAGAAAAAATATATTTCAACAAGTAATATTCTATTTTGTCTGGTTCAGGTTGAGTTGAGTATGTTCTTTCCATTTTATTAAACATTTAGTTCAATTTTACTATCCCAATTGTTTTCTTTTATCTATTACGAAGTCTAATTAAATTATTTCAATTTTCGTCTACTTTTTTTATTTTGGGATGTCAATTATAATTCTTTTCAACTCATTTTTGTTTTAGTATTGTTAGTATAAATAAATTTTATACCAATAAATTAATAAAAAATAGTTTTGGTGTGTTCAATTTGAGTAAATTCATATCTATTTAGTTTTTTTCTAGTCATTTTTATTTAGTCTGTTTCTTATATTTTTGAATTATTTTATATATTTTATGATCATGATGGTTTAATTTTTAAGGTCTATTAATTAATGATTATTTTCATTCAATTTATCTCAATTTTATTTTGTTAATTTATATTTTTGTTGTTCATTATCTTTATGGATTGTAATAATTTTGTTTAGGTTAAGTGAATTCATGTATGTCCAAGACATTTCATATCAGTTTAGTTTTGTGCTTGTTTTTTTTTAAAATTTATTATTATCCAAATAATTTTGGGCTAGGTGAGGTCATGTTTATTTTGATTAATAATATTTTTCAAATTTTCATTAAATTGGGTTTAATTCAAGTTGTTTTAAATAAATTTCATTCACTACAATGTCGGTTGGTTCAAACCTCTTTTATTTAGTACAATATTATTCTATATAATTCTATTTAGTTTATTTTGATATATTTTGTGTAAACTCTATTATATATGTTTGTTTCATATTATTATTATTCAAAAACAATTTATATGAGGGGGTTTGGTTTGATTAATTTTTTTGTAAATCTTTTTTAATTTATTTTATTTAGTTAAGTGGATCCCATTATAGTTCTCATCAATCCATATCAAATCTATTATTTTTATACTGGATTTATTTAAAAATAAATCATTTAATTCAATTAATTTCTGATTAGCTTATATCAAAATTATTTTACATAATTTATATATTTAAAAATATTTTTGGTTTAGTTTTATTTATCTTGTATTCACTTGGTTAATATTATTTACAATGTTTATAATCATTTGGTCTTTTGTCGTTTTTTAACAATCATTGATGTTATTATTTTCCCATATTATATTGTTTTAGTTTTTCTCGATATAATACTTTTTAGTTTAGTGATATAAATATTGGCACAAGTTTAGGTTCATGTATTTTTTACAAGATCTAAATGAAATAAAAACTCTATTGATGAAAAAAGACATTGAATTTTACATATTCCATTTGATCCATTTTATTTAATAATATTTTATAGTAAAATAATTACTGAAAAATCATTAATATGATAAATATTAAATCATACTAAATCATATTATTACTAATATTCTTTTAATTCATTTATTAAAATATTTTTATAACCATTATAATTATATTATTTCAATTTTATACGTTTAAATATATTTATATGACTTATTTATGTTATTTATTAACATATTTGATGAATAATTTTTTTTATTAATATATATCATTGAATATATATTTTGGATAAAAAAACTATTTTTAATTTTTTTAAATTTACAAATGTTTCTATTCATATATGAAGTAATTTCATTCATAGTTAAGGTAATGAATTATCTTATATATATATATTGTATAATTATTATGTGACATTATGATATTGTAACACAACTAATATTACAATAAATGTGTAATTTAATTCATTGTAATTTATGTTATTTCTATTTTTATCTAAATATGATAAATATAATTATATTGGTGTATATTTAAATTCTAACACATTATCATATTTAATAAAAACAATGAAAATTTCATATTTGTGTTTATCTAATCATTACGATAAATAATTTTTATAGAAATAGATTTTTTATATTTTTATATGTATAATTGAGACCCCTAAAATAATTGATATCAAATCTATTATGAATATCAAATGGAAATGATGAAATTAATACATGAGTAATTTTCTATTGAAATTGGTTTTATATTCTAGTTAATAAATGTCAACGTATTTTTAGCTCCTAATGGTCAAGTATGAAGCCAATTATTTCAATATAAAAGGATTTACACACTATATATTGATGGTAAATATATGTTCTCTTCAGTAATGTCCCACGAGAAATATTATTAATGGTGCATGTGTTATGCTTATTATATTTAGACATAGATTTTATATTCCATTGTTTCATACATAACAATTTAACATATTATCTAACGTTGACCAAAAATATTCTACCTGAGAAATTCATTTTATGGAATTATTTATCAGAAACTAAGACATTATTACATTAAATGGTTTCCCACTACTATATTAAGAATACAACATATATAATATCGTAAAATAAATCATTATTTTACAAATACTGGTGTAAGGGTTGGTAATTAAAACAAATATATTATTTTCATCATAAATATCATGAGATTTACTATCATAACAAATTCTAAATGATGATGTATTGGAAATAGTCATTATCCTTCGATAATGTTATCATTTCCTTCTTCTCTATGGGACATATTTATTAGGATCACGGTGTATACCAAAATACTTGATTGAGTGAAAATTTAATAATGTCAATAAGTAGAACATTAGTAAATTAATGTGTAGGAATTTATTTAATTAACATGATGGGAAACAATAATATATTTATATAGAATATCCCTAAAATACTGTTTTTATGGTTTGGGGAGACCTATAAATTATTATAATTACATGTTTTCATTTCTTTTATGTCATGTAACATGTGAATTTTATATATATATTGGTATATGATGTGTGTAACTCTATATTTCTATTCAAAATCATTCCGACATTGGGTTGATTTTTCAAGATTAACTAGATTTGAGATAAGTGGTGTATTTATATAGTTAAAATAGTAATTGTGACATCCTTTATGGTCTAGATTTTATTAGACTACAATATTATACATTTGATACTCTATAAGGCTCTTTGATAAGTAAATTTGATCAGGAACTTGATATTTATTACTGAGTAAGAAGATGGTTTTTTCCATCGGCATGTATGTTGTATAATTTGAATGAATATTGTATATGTCATGGTTATGTGAATTTAAATATGATTCATCCCTTATATATATATGATTAAATGCGTTGTTTGGACATGTTTTGTAGGCGAAGATTAAATCATAGATTCATTACTGTCTGAAAATCCATAATTTCAGTGGTGTTGGAAGGTGGGGTCCTAAAAATTTAGTAATGTTGGATATGGAATCTAGATATTGTGTATTTTTTATAATTTTAGGATTTACCGGACCATTTTGAGAGATGTGGTGTGTTATATATTTACCCATATAATACAAGGTGTTTTAAAAATACCATTTTTAATAGTGTGGTATAGAGGGTTATTTTAAATTAATCTATTATTAGAGTAATTATATTTTGAGTAATTAAATCGAGTTTTGAAGAGGTATCCACCTTATTAGTTTGTTGATCCTGGAGGTTGATGAAATTAAATATGTGAAATAGGGAAAGAATATTTTACTATTTTGTTGGGAATCATGGTCTAGTTTGAAGGTTAGGATGGACGTTGGTCAAGTTTAGGAACTAATGATATAGGTTTCCTTATGATTCATTTTGGGTAATGGTGTTCTGGATACAAGAACTCAAATTACTGAACTCTATGGTGATCACATTACTATGAACGTAATTATGCTACTTTATGTATGGGTTGCGAATAAAACAACTCTAGTTGGGATTTGGGATGTCTTATTTGGGAAAATGACCATAGAGAAATGGAAGGCGATAGATATTTCCAATGGCTATAATATGATAAATGGATTCAACCGAGGATCCCACAATAGTTTTTGAATTATCAATGTTGTTTTTTTAGGATAACTGATTTTATCTACACATTTGGTTTAAATTTTCTTGATAGTGTTATTTTCCGTCGAACCCTTTCTAATTTCATGGACAACTTAGGGTATTTTTTCATCCCTTCTGTGTCAAAATATTCTCTATTAGATGTATAGAATCCTCCTTCACTATGAGCATTCCATATAATATTGTATAATTACTTTGTCTTAATCCATATTCCATTATGGTAGAATTAGACTTACTTCTCTGTTTTCGTTGATTATGGCAGATGTTTTAATGATATATGAGTAATTACAAGCTCATAGATGCTATTTTCAGATTCATTCATGATTAGATTCAATTAAATAAACTTTGAACTAATTAGATTCCTTTATTTTTGGAATTTCTGAGCTACATTTTATATTTTTGAAATTATAGGATTCTCGATATGTTGTGGATCCTAAAGGGTTACCCTTATTGAACCTTGAACCCATCACCTGTTATCCCCTTAATTCTGATAAATAATATTATTTTCATTTATTATTTTTATTATACCATAGGCATGTTTTATGTTACCATCTATTATTATAATTAATTGAAACACACCCACTAAATCCCTTAATCCAATACATTATATAAAAAATCAAAAGTTTATCACGAACCCAAAAAAACATTCCATCATTCATGGTATTTATTTTTTCTATCTAGAGTATTTTTTGAGATTTTCTTTATTGGATAAGGGGTTATGATTAAATTAATAATATAATATAAAACTCATTTCTCAGGCTCATGTTTATTTTGAGAGAATGTGTTATTGGAGTATTTTTATAATTCTATATAATTCTCCCTTCTATAATGATGAATTTTTTATGTTAGTGAAAGGGATGGGAAAATAATGCTCTTCATCATTCCCATTTATTGGAATGAATATCATTTATATTATTCCATACTTATATTTCATACAAATATTTTATTTAGGTCTGAAATTTGGATTATATATATAATGGTATATTTTATAAACTCTATTTTATTCTTTTTGAATGATGATGTCGACTGATGCATTAATTTAATATTGAATGATGAATATGTTTCCACTTATTTATTTTATTCATGATACGAAATATAATGTTTTGTTAAATACTTATCCATTTACATGGTTAATATTGTTCTCGAAAACATATGGGAAATAGAATAGAATATAACCCTGTAAATATATAATTGAAAATAGAAAATATAGGGCATATTAGAAATATAATTATAAAAGTGTGTGATGTATAATATATATAAAATTGGGTTTTATGTAGTGCTACTAAATTCAAATAATTTTAGAGTATTAATAATGTTAATTGGGTTTTCCTTTGTAGAATAATCCATGATAAATGATTTTATGGTTTTTTGATATTATTTTATAATTAATTCCATATATTTTTTGACAGGTAATCTAGGAATTTTTATAAACTTTTGAAGTGATAAGGGGTGTTATTGATGATATAATTGGATTATGTAACTTCATGTTAACCCATTAGAACACTTAAAAGGATTTAATAAACATTGGGTTGTGTGGTGACAATATAAAGGTCATTGCGAGATGATTTTAAAGTGTAATTTTCTAGGGTAGTGTTATTTGTTATGGTTTAATTGTGAATTGAGTAAGCTTTTGGTATATTAGGATTTATTGGTTTTTGAAGGTATGATATTTAGTATCATGATTTTATAGGTATATTATGCTGGATAATAGTTAGTATTCCTCATAGTGTTTAACAACTTATATATGTCTGTGATGTCTTGTAACTAATGTTCAGCTATACTGATTGATATAGAAATGATTCCTTTAGTAGCGATGTATGAATTTATATTCATGAGCTGTGTAGAAATATTTAATATTATATTCATTTGCAATGAATTAAAATAAAAAAATTAATATAATTTTATGATAAACCTTTGTATGTTAATGGTGGGGTAACTGGAGTGTGGGATAATGTAATGATAATATAATTATAGATGAAAAAAATTAAAGGAAATAAAATTTTTTGGAGATGTATAATTAGATTCTAATATTTTTACAGGATGGAATATAATAAATTTGTATGAAATGTGATTAATAAAATTATAAAATGGTATTATGAAAATATTTATTTGAAATGAAAAATTTTATATAACATCTACTTGATGTGGATATTTATTTTAGGTTTTTTTACTATTCAACATAGCTATAAAATGTTGTTCATATGCGGTTGTGATGGTTATAATATATGTGGAATGAAATTTTAGTGATGTGTTTTCTATATTTTATAAACTCATTCCATCTAAGAATAGTCAAAAATGGTCCCTATTTATATTTGATTGTGATGGATTGTTTTCAAGACCGTTGCATAACTATGACTATAGAGATGATCATTGGGTATATAGTTGTAATGGTTTGATATAATTGTTGGGTGATGTGTATATGTTTGGTATGTTATTTACTTATTTTGAATCAATTGGTAATGGAAAAATCTAGTGGATGACAAATTATGCAATATGGAAGAGCTTATGAATCATCATGTAAGAGTAGTGATAAATTTTTGGGCTAATTTTATATATATATATCATTTATTTATCTCACAATGCATGATGAAAATGTTATGATAGAAATGGGAATTCTTATAGGTAGGGTCGCTAATGTTTTAGAATAATGTATTCTTTTATATATGATGTTACTCTAATTTATGATGATTAATGATGTGAGATATCACATTTTTTTATGTGTAACACACCAAATATTTATTTTAAATTAATTATATTCTAAATTTTTTTCTTAACATGAAACACAAATAATTCTGTATAATAAGAAATATTATAAAAACATCATTAATTAAACACGAACACAATAACATAGCTATTGATATGATGGGTATGAATATCAGTAACAAAATTATATTATATATGTATAGTGGTCCAACTCAATAAAAATTTACTGAATTAATCTTTCGAAATATGAATATTTTAGTGTAGCTATTTTTTTCAAAAAAGAATTTTATTTAATTCTATTTATAAAATTTCCTTAATTTAAATTATAAATAATTTCCACCATATATAGATATATTATTTTTTAAAATATTTTTTTTTGAGATCATAATGTGGCCATTATTTTAGTTGGAAATGTCTATACTTTTCTAAAATATAATAATTTATATAAGTAATAAAAATACTAATTTTTCAAATAAATTAAATTATTTTCATTAAATAAAATAAATTATATGTCCCATTATATTTTTTATTTGTATTTAATTAGAAATATGATCCATTTTATTTAGGATAATCCGATTTTTCCAATTTTAATATCTAATATTCCATACCTTGATCTATACAGATTTTTTTTGTAAAACACATTTTTTCAAAAAAAATTATTTCCATTGTGTATTAAAATTTAATATTAAAATTTATTTGTTCTAATAATTTATATTAAAATTTTAATAAACTGATACTATAATGAAAAAAGAGATTCAAATTTGGTAAGAGGTTCCTTTTTTTTAATAGTAAAAATGATAAATTTTTGTCACCATGTTATGGGTGAAATCAATCAAGCTATTTAACAAATATGAGATAAGGTCTCCATATAAGCCCAGAAATTTCCTTTTTCTGGTGAATGGGTGATTGTTGATTACATCCCTTCCAAATTTAAATATATGTAATTTGGGGAAATTTTCTTTCAAAACGGCATTTATATTATTTTAAGTTAATAAAAATCCATACATTCATTATATTTCATTTAATTTAAATTATAAGTCAACATAGATATGAAAATTGGTTATAAATTAATATAAAATTTTATTTATTAAATTTTATAATTAGTTTTTATGAATTTAATTTATTATTAATATTTATGTTATGGTGTAGTTACATTTAATTCTTACACAATATTAAAAAAATGATTCTTATAGTAGTTGAAAAATTGATGTAAATAATTTTAAACACATGAACATTAATATTTATGGATGAATTATGGGTTTAGGTGGATTTTATTGTTAATATTATTGTATTACATAGGGGTAATGACTTTTATTTTGCTGTCTACAATGTCAAATATAATGAATTGTGTCAAAATGAACACAATTATATTTTATGGAAAATAATATTTTATTATATTATATTAAAAAAACAGGAAAGAGGATATGTAAGATAACAAATGGTCAAAAATATAATCCCTTGAATATTTATGAGAGAATTATTAACATATAAATACAATTATAACACATCAATATAGAGAATGTTATTATCATGCAAATGTTTAAAAGGGTTAAACGAAGGGGTAAAAATATAATATCATACCAGTAATGATTTAGAAACATTCACCCAATCATTTTATGTTTCATTTTTCTCCTAAAATTGTAACCTTCAAATATGGTTCAATTTGAGACATTTTTATATGAATTTTACTTTATTATATTTTTAAAATTTGAAAATTTACATGTGTGATGCTCACCACAATTATAAATTGGAACATATTCTTGTCACATCCTAATACCTCATGTACACGTTAACGTATCAAAAATGATTAAAAATATAACCCCAGCATCCATATACATGTTATATAAGTGTTTTTAACAAAAAAATAATTGAATCCTATGGTCTGTAAGAATATATCAAAAGGAGGTTTATTTAAGAGAGGGTAATCATCCTCATCAATCTCTTTCAGTTTTAACTACATATTTTCAAATACTAGATTATGTAAAGAAAATTCCAATATTATATCAAAAGTTAAAGTAATGCACTTTGATATTATCATATGGATTTAATAATATTTATCCATCTTGTCCTCCAAAAAATTGGAAACAAAACTATCACTCATGTGAATGGTGGACTACCAACTTTCTAATAAATGCAATTTTTTTCCATAACCACATCACATGAATTCTAATAATGTGGGAACTAATAAATATTTATGATACATAGGAATTAATATTTTTCTTTAAATTTAATATATAATCTAAATCAATTCTCTATTTCTCCCACTAAAAATTTGGAAATTTCACTCATGCATACCTATGACCAACTATATCCTTGAAGAGAAGGGATTCATTTTAAATCTCCATTGATCTCGAATCATAATAAAACTGTATCTAATAAATAAATATAAAATTAATAACTTTGATATCACTATATAGATGATAAACCATTATCTTATGAATAAAAAATGGAACATCCATGATAAAACATGAATGATAAATCAAAGTAGTCAACACCTGGATTATTCATAAAACATAAAATATTATTAAAGAATGGATTAAAATATGTTATAAGTATACAATATACTATATTATATATATATACATAAGGAACTAATAAACTCTAAAAGAAAGTGTGAAACTATTATATATGTGGATAAATCAAATTAATCAACGTTGAAGCTTGAGGTAAGGGGTTTTTAACACAATTTCGATTCATTGGGTTATACTTATAATTTATTAATGATGTTATGCCCTGATAATTTTTTAATGTTATCTATTTTTATTATGAAATATCAATACAATATTTTTCAAATTTAAAATGTTTAGACATAGTCATCTCATTGATTAATTCACATTTCATTTATATTGTATTTTAAATGGAGTTAATCTCAATTTCCACTCCATTGAGACAATTTTGGTAACATGAACTTATTTTATTTTATGTGGTGCATAAAATAACAATTTAATTATTAAACATCAATATATATTTATTCATGATTATTGATTAGTAAATTAAAATTTACATTTTTAATGGTGGATAATTTAAATGTCACCAAACAAGATAGAATTTATTTAAGAATCTATTTTTTCTAGGATTTATTAAGAACTTTATTTATATAACTTTATAATAGATCCTTAACATTTTTCATCAATTTTATTATAAATTGTATATTTAATTATTTTTGACGTTTTATTATAACTTTTTATCACTTTCTATCAAGAATCATGCAAATAAATTTTCAAATGAAAAATAAATACTAATTTTTATATGATCAGGTATATTTTTCTTCTATGTATATAATTTTAAAAAATATTTTAAAGACAATTTTGTTATTTAATAAGAAGATTTAGTGTGTTATTTTTTTTATAATTTTTTATTTAATATTTTTATATGAATATTCCTAAGCATTTCAAAAATGATCATTTTTTTAAATTATTTTTACAGAAATCCAAAAAGAATATGTCTTTATTTCATTTACTACATTAATACAATTTTCTTCTTAAAAATATATTTTATGATATTTAGATTTTTTATAAATTTTTAAAAATATTTTAATAATAATAATATTTAATGAATACAATTTCTAATTTTTTAATTATATTTTCGTTTATTCTATAAAAGACATGAATTTATTACAAAACATATATTTCTGATGAATTTATTGTCATATTTATCTGTTATTAATTATATTGTAAATAATGTTTTCATTAAACATTCACATTAAAATGATCATTTTCAGAATAAATAAATATATAATTATATATATATATATTTCATATTATAGACATGATTATTTCCTAAACTATATATAATATCTACATATGGTCTATTACTATGAATGTTAATTGGTCGACTAGGGATAACTGAAAATTATCATTTTATTGACATGGAATTTTAATTAAGAAATATACTTAAAATTCTATATATGACGAGTTAATTGGATATATATAGGTATGTGAGAATTAAAATTGTCAAAACACATAGTTCCTTGGTTAGTACCCTGAGAGAAACTAGTTATCCCAACTTATTATTTTAGTGTTTATAGTATACCAACTGATTTTGTAAATTATCTTAGTGAATGGCCATGATAGTAAGATATCATGATTTATGGTATAATGGAATCCACATTAATCGTTTCTTACATTGATAATTTTGTAATTATTATCCATATGATTATTTCCTTTTATATTAAAAATCTATTCATTTTGATCTCATGATATTAATTAAATGGAATTTGTTTTCTGTTATAAACCATTATATGTTGATTATGAAATATTTACTCATATTAGTGTAGATTACCCATACTAAGCATTTTTTATCACCCTAATCGCAATATACATTCCCCAGGATATGGTGCAAGGTGAACAGAATGAGTCCAAGGATGCATAATTTCAACTATTAATATGTTTTATATTTTTCACTATCTAAAAATAGTATTCAATTATATAAATAATTCATTAATACTTCTATACTAATATATCCTTGTTAATGTGTTGAATTTTATCTTAAAGAAATTTCATAAATCAGACACATGTTATCTGTTTCTAGATTTGGGTTTATAACATTATATTTTATTATGATGTGAAAATCCCCTTTAATTGTTGTTTTTATAGGTATATGTAACATTCCCTTTGATTTTGATTGTTATTCTGAATATTCACATTTTTTTCTGTACATATATTTTCTCCCATATATTTTTCTTATAAAATTTATTTCACAAAGATATTTTTTTATTTATAACATGATCTTATAGAGTACTATAATGTTCTCATCTATATTAAATGTTTCAAATGTTCTATTTTCAGATAACTCAAGGGTTAATGGGGATGCTAATGTTATGATATTAAGTCTAGAGATTTTGAATATTGAACATGTATTATTTTTTATTATAAATGATTCATTTAGTCATAGTTTGGATCCTATTATATTAAATATTATGTTTATATTTATATGTATTTTATTTGGGGATTGGTTATTTTTACCAATGATTGAAGTGTGTAATTCCTCTTATAAATTTTATAAATACGCTTGATTTATGTTATAAACCTATAGCCTACAAGTGGAGGGAATTAAGGGTTACTGTAGTTTCATATCCTATCCTCGGAGTGGTTTTAGTGTAGATAAGTCATGAAATATCAGTATCCATGGTTTTTCATTAGAGATACAATAAAAATTAAGGTTCAACATAAGTGTGTATTTTCATAGATTGTTCTGTTTACTATATAATATAAACCTATATTTTGATTTTATAAAAATATATAGAATACAATTTATGTATTTATCCAAATAATCTCTAATTAGATGATCATTCTATCCAATTAATAATGTTCGAGAATAAATGTACTAATTTTTGGGTCGATACATTATGGTGGGATCATGAAAAACTCACATTGGTTTCAATCAATTCTAGGAATTTGATTCATGTTTATAATTACTCTATCTATATATACTAACCAACATTATTATGATGAAAAATTTATAATTTTTTAATTAATTTTAATAAATATATTTATTCTATATTTATATGTGATTTCATATAATATTGTGATGTTGTTTGATATTTCCATTTCTAAGTATAAAATGTTTAGCTATAACATAAATAAAAATTTGTGTTAGTATGTAAAATTATTGAACCATGTATGGAATTAATACTAATCCTCTTATTTTTTGATAAAAATGATCAAATGATATTAATTTCTTGAGTAAACTATTTATGAAAATTAGATTTGTTAAACAATAAAATTTTGTATAATTATTTAACATGATAAAGGATTCTGAATAAAGGGTTTTAAAATAATGTTTAAATATCAAATGTTTCATTGAAGGAAATTTAATTACAAAAACTATATTTAAAATTTGATCATTAATGTTTATTGAAATTAGATAATTCTACCATTCAGTATAATTCCATTAAATTATATAGCATTATAAAGTTTTACATTTTTACTTATTAACATTCTTCATTTAGAAAAACATGGTTACACATTCTTATTACATAATTATATATGAACGAATTAGTAATGGATGATTAAATTGAGAAATAATGTGTTATATGTGAACTTATTAACACATAAAACATGTATATGGTTGTTAAATAATAAATGGTATTATTATGGATATGTTATACAATATACAATTTATTGATTATTTTCCATTCCATGATAAAATTGTTGCAATAAAGAAAATAATCAGTTATCAAAATATAATAAAAAAGTATTCAATTTTTTAATTAAATTTTAAATTATGATAATGAAGAATATTTAACGAATTTTTTGTTTAAAAAAGTATGATGTTATATTCATAATAAATTGATTTATGTAATGTAAATCTAACATCATAAAATAGGTAGAATATGAATACCCCACACCCCCACACACAATATGATTCCATAAGGATGATAAAATATTAAATTATTGATTAATAATCATTGCATGGATTGGTTATTTTATTATAATATATGTTTATTATGTTTGAAGCTTAGATAATATATCAATGATTTATTTTATGTTATTAATATTCCGAGAATGGGATGTTGAGAAGTTATTATTGATATCTCATATATTATGTTAGCATGATGATGTGTGGTGAATACAGATAATGTAAAGGAATATATATTATGTGAATGAAAAATGAGTCATTATAAAATATATAGTATGATCATGAAGATAATGATATTTGGATAGTTTGAAAAAGATGAGAGCTCTGATTTCCAATTTTTATTATTTGTTATATGGTTGTGGTGATGTGGTTATTGATGGATTGTCTGTATAAGGGATTAATGGATTCTGGATATGTTTTCATTCTATATTTTATAATCTTTACGTATTGGTTGTGATTATTTGTTTATTTTATAATATATTTGTATGATATTTTTCTAAAGATATGTCTTCAAAATATTGTTGATACATTTTATATGGATTGGAGGGAAAACAATTTATAGATGAAAAATGATTCAAGATATTGATTTTAGTTCTTATAAATTTTATAAGATTTATGTAAATATGGATGTTATTTTTTGGAATATTCCTCTTTTTTTAAAATGTAATATTTTAGTTTGTGATTCATTGAATTATATTTAATGTGAATGTATTAGTTTTTTCCCTTTAATAAGGATCAATATATCTTTTTATAGGATTTGGATTAATTCCCACTCATGATATTTATTTGAGAGATATCTGATGTATGAAATTTATATTTTTAAATACATACCTTTATGGTTTTGGGATTTTTCGATATCAAAAGGGAGTTTGGAGGTGTTTGATGTTGTAGAATTTCTTTTTTGCTATCTGGGAGTTAAATAAATAGATGTTTTCTCCGTTTTTGATTTCAATGTCCTATCAATATTAGAGTTTAGGAAATTAGAGATTTTTCCTATGGTATTTACTATACATGGGGATTAATATAAATTTATTTTGGTGCATTTTTTTTATATTTAAGTATTTACCATTGAAATGGAGAAATAGTTTTAACGTCCTAGGTATTTATAGAAAAAATACATTTTTCATTTCTATTAATATTTATGAATAATATTTTATTTTTATATTAAAGGGGTTGATTTTTTTCTGATATCATACTCAACACACAACAACATGTTTCATTGAAATCTTATGTAGCACACAACTTTGAGTTACACCAAAAAAATATTATATTATTATTATTATTTTAAATGGTAGTTATTCATAGCCGTTGTATTGGTGGGAATGAATTTAACTAACCAAAATATGATTATACAAATATGTTAAACGACTTTAAATTTATCCAAAAAAATAAAGGCTTAAATTAAAAATGAATATAATTGTAAGAATGAAATACTCTAATATTTTTAAATTTTTGTTTTACCGAATCATAATGGAAAACCCTTTTTAAATATAGTTTTTCACCTTTTGAAGTTATATTGTAGAATATAAACTTCTTCAATATAATATGGACATGAAACATTACTTAGGTTATTTTTTTTGTAATTTTCTGATAAATTTTATTTTAATGAATCGTGAAAATAATGCATTTTATGTCAAAAATACATTTTCATCTGACTTTTATATGCTGTTATTTTGTCCTTTTATTTGGTTTTAAAGTGTAATTGGAATAACTTTTTATCATTTAAACAATATTTATTCATTTTATGGAATTTCACATTACAATTGGACATCGACTCAGGTCAATATTTTGGTAGTTTTTACTTCTTATAATAATTCTTTTTTGTTTTGAACTTGAGGATTACTTTCAAATTAATTTCATGAAATTTTTCCTCTTGAATTTAAAAAAATGGACTGTATATTTGTAATAATGAAGTCAAAAAAGTGTTGTAGGTATATATTTTATACATTATTAATAGTAACTTTAGTAATTATTTTATTAAACATGTTTAAAGGGTAAATATTGGAAATAAGGGTACAAAATAATATTATAATATTATTAAAATAACCAAACACCTGTAATAATACTATAAGATGAGTTATATCAGACCATGGTCATCCTTGGTCAATTTTGGGACCCAATGGAGACACTTTTATTTGAAAATGACCTTTTATAAAAATTAATTTATTATAACGAAAAATATAACATAAACATGCATCTTTTAGTAAAATTATTTTTAAAAGGTGTTTTATAAGTGATAATTTCCACTATAAATATTCATTAGAATCATAAAATTATTTTTACATCATTTTATTTTATTTATAATGTTTATACACCATATAAATGATGTTATTTATGAAACAATGATGATGTAGTAATTACCATATTAATGAATGATTTAAATAAATGAGATTAAAAATATTAAAATAAATTTATTTATAAACATTATAGGCCATAAATGAATTTTAGTTGTTATTATGTCTTGTAATATATTAATTAGTGATGTTTTTTAATTAAAAATGTTTTTATGTATTTTTTAAAAGTCATGATTAGAGTTGTGTATAAATTGACATCAATGAGTTTTTAAAACAGAAACTATTTTATTAAATGATACTTTTTTAAAAGGATGGGTCTAAAGCCACATTTATTATTAAAGGAAAGAAAAGACATCTTTAACTAGGTAGAGGGAGATCCATTACATAACCCTAAGGACCTGTGGGCATTTATCCCATTACATGGCCTGTAGGCCCATTTTTGTGGCCAAAAGCCCATTCTGTTAATATTAAGACTACAGTACCTGTGCTGATATAGTTCCTCATACTACCCACCACTGCTAAAGTACCCCTTCACTGCTATAGTGACCTTCCACAGCTACAGTTCCCGTCGTTGCTACAGTGCGACCACTGCTACAGTATGCTACAATACCAATGCCCAATGAGTTTTGAAATTTTATTAAATGATATAACATTCCTAAAAATATACTATTTAGAGAAATGACTTCAATAATGTGGAAAATGAAATTAATATAAATCCTTTGTTTAATTGATAGTTTATATTAACAATATTTACCATATAGTTTGAATATACATGAAGATTTGGTAAGAGTTAAAGTAGTTAACTAATTGTTAATGCTAAAAGATAATATTCAAATTCTAACCTAGACTTGTATAAAACCTATTGGTAGAGAGGTTTTCAGCCTAAAAACTTCTTATATTATAATTAAAAGACATTGGGACCATATATTACATAAATATATTTTATAATAAAAAAAACTTTCAATCTTTCCAATAGTTCCCCTCCTCCCACTTATAAAAGGCATCACTCCAACCCATTTAATCACACCTATAAAGCACCATGGATCACAAAAACTCTACCAAAATAAGATCCCAAAATGTATTTCTTACTTTGATAATCCTTAACTTAGGTATAATGTAATTAATGAAATCATTTTGGCTAAAATCAAAGAGAGTTACATGTATTAATAGGTAGTGTCTTCTCAAAAGTTTATTTCCATTATGTTACTAATTCACTCTTTATTATGTCATTATTCTATTATTAAATTACAAAAAAAATATCATGAATATAATAGGATTTTATATTTGATGTATTCAAGCTAAAATTACACACACCACCATCTAATGTATATAAAAATACTATTTCTATTTACGACAAACTACTTCCAAACAAAATGATGATAGTTCAATTTTCCACTACAACTCTCATGGCAGCCATTATGATAGAACTATATTTATATCTGATATATATATATATATAATATTATTTTGATATTTTTTCTAGGCTATAGTTTGTTCTATTTTAAAAATTACTTTCTATTTTTCTTAATGTGTATATATGATACCATCATTTGAGAATGTGTGGACTACCACCCCCTCAAAGTGATATGAATCATTCATCCCATTAATGGAACATATATATGATAGCGTTAATGTGATTATGTAATACATATATCATTTGATATTATAATTTTATTATAATATAACTATGGATTATTTTGTTTTTATTCATTTAAATTTGAAAAAAATGAATGTAGTGTTCATTCGAACGTACGACTTACTGACTCTATGAACGATGCATTTCATTTTTAATCTCAAAATGTTTGGTTATATTATAAATACATATATATACAGGATATATATGATATATAAATAATTAATATAATTGTGAAGATAATAGTCTTTTTACCACATGGACAATTTGTATTCATAATAAGTTAATTTTTGACTCAAGAACAAAATATCGAAAAATTGACTGATATTAAATTTATAAAATATGTATTATTTATAACATGGTACAAGGTAATATAAAATTAAAAATATACATGTAAAAGGTTCTAATGTAATTATAAATAAACTTACATTTATTATTCTGTAAGAAAAAGGAACTTGTGTGACATGTCAAACTCAAGGTAAGGGAACCATTCACCATCTTCTTTTAGTCAAAGACTTATTTTATGTCATGTTATTTAATTTCCTTTTTCTTATGTTGGGATATGTTTTTATATATCCTTTTTGAAATAAATTTTATGTCCATGTGATTAGAGTCTCTTTCCCCCCATCAACTCATTTCCTTAATTTTTATAAGGGACACCGTTAGACAGCCGAACATTGGTAAGAGAATTTTTAAACACAATTTCCACTCATTCGAAAATATTCATACTTCGTTGTCTATATTATCCCAATATTATGTGTGGAATCACTATTTATTTATTTATGTTGTTATTTACACTTACATTTATTTGGATATACTATTTCTACATATAATTACCTCATTGAGAAATTCTCGTGACTGTCATACAAACATTGTATGGTAAATCATAGCTCAATCACCATTCATTGAGTTAAATATCCATGTCATTGGTTTTGTTTTCCAAAGAATATGTCTCAATGAAAACTGATTGTTATACAAATTATATACACATATGTAGCGTGTATTTATATTTTTCACATATTAAAATGACATTAATATATCCTTGAACTCATGATACAATATTTGTATGGGACTTCATCTCAATGTCTTTTCATTAAGGCATATTTTGATATTGGTCACCATTAATATCCAGTAAGATGTATATACAACACATTTTACAGATTTTATCCTGAATTTATATATTCATATAATATTTTTTGTTTTATATGTTATTCCTTATTTATTTTTATTCATGTATTTTCTCAAGTTTAATGTACTCTTTACCTAAAACTTCAATTTAAATGTTTTAAAGATTTATTCACCTGAATATTTCTCCTTGATTTCATTGTTTTAAAATGGTTTTAATGTTTTAGTTATATGTAAATTTATTTTTTAAAATTTTAATTCATTTAATAGTTTCAAAGTTGTTTGGAAAACTTTTATTAAAGAATATCTTTATTGAATGTTTTAAATTGTTTTGTAAATGGATTTAATATTCATATATATTGAACTGATTTCATCAGATTGATGTGTGAGATGTTGATAATTTCAATATTTTATGTTTTATGATTATGTATTATTACTTGGAAAATGGATGGGTGGTAACTATATAAACCATCTAAGGGTGGTTCCATGGAAAACATAGATACAGTGATCCCGAGATATCTCTCCAATGAATTGGGCAACGTGACGGAGGTAAACGTTAATGTTTCTCATATGAGATTTGGAAATATAATATGATGGGTATTCCAAATATAACTCCCAACATTGTTGTGAATGATACGTTGTACATAAGTTATATATTCCACAAGTTACAATTATGATTTCTGGTTTCTATATTTTATTCAATACTTTAATGATTTAATGAGCTATGTTAAAGAGATTATGTTTTATGAATGAAAAATTTGATCTCATTGATTTGTATATATTGATGGGATAATGTTATCTTTTCTAATTTTATAACCCATAATAATATTTTTATGTTCATCCCATGTCATTGAATTGTTTTTCCCAGGGTATAAGGAAGGGTACAAGAGAAGAAGAATTCAAGAATATTTATATCAAGAAAATAATTTTCGTTTTATTTTAAAGTGTTATATTTTTGTGCAAAATAATCGACAGAGAATATGAATCTACATTGTAATTTTTAAGATGTCAAGTAATTATTATGGCCTAATTATATAAAACTCTAAACTTGAAAATATCATCAAGGTTGATTTCTTAATTTAACTCATGATTATCTGATGTTTAAGGCTGGGGTGTTACAGTTGGTATCAAAGGCCTATTTATATAACATTGGAGGTTAGGGTGTTATTTGGGTGTTGGAAAAGGATGTCATATAAAAAAGAGGGTTATTATCATATAGAATTTTCTGGAAGGTTGTGGTAAAATAGGTCTATTTAATAAAAAACATAACAATATCTATATATAGAAGTTGATGAATTTGAGTAATATAAAAGTTTTTCTATTATATTTACCCTATAAGGGATTCTTTTATTTAATAATAATAAATCATTCCATATTCAAGGGTTGATTATTTTCACATATTATGTATCATTTCTAAATATGGAAGGAAAGGGATCTGGAACACCCTTATTTTCCCTCCTCGATGATAGGATTATCACACTTTTGGAAAGAACATGTTCGAAATATTTTGATAGCTTCTTGAGTATTCAAATCACCTGTAAAAAATTGTTTCAGTAATCAAACACCATATCATTTGTCAAAGAATTTTATGGGTCATGGTATCATTTTCATATGACTTCAAGATATCATCCTTTAAACTCTATCAAAATGTGATGTCTCATAAAGTAGTGAACCTTTAATTTTTGAAGGTAGGACAACATGCCAAAAGAGAAAGGGAACATACTGAAGATCATGATATATTTATTCAAGGTATGATTTGTTTTCATATACATAAATAATGAAGAATAATTGGGTTGATATTTATGAATGATGAGGTTATTTGATCACCAAGAATGATGTATTAAGAAGGAAGGTGGAAATTTATATTAAATGGATTATGAAGTACACTGAATGAGTAATAGGTTTATATATAAGGGATTAAAGAGTTATAAATCATGAAATGTTTGAAATTATTAATGCTATGTTGATGATGGGATTAATTTGATAGACTATTTTTAGTACGTGTAACATGGGTGTTTGATATGTGAACATATTAATCTAGGAATAATTAGCTTTTCATGTGTGGACATAATGAATATCATTATAAGTTCACATGATCTTTTGTTTTTGAGTTTATTAATAGTTATTACATTTTTGGATAGAAAATGAAAGGCATAAGATAACTTTTGTGGTTAAATAAGGTTATTTAATTTTTTTACAAAATAATATTATTTCATATATTTTTATTTGAATTATAAGGTTATAGAAAAAGGAAAATCCATAGGACGGGTGAAAACTCATCACATTTGGAAAGGCCACATGAATCGAACCAACAACCAAAGAGAGGTAAGAGTGTATCACATACCACTATCCTATATAGAGTCACATGTTTGTATAAATTATTCATTTTAGTTAAATGATTTTATGGATGAAGAATAATTTCATTTTGGTAACTTATGTTCTATTTAACAGATATCCTTGTTATAGAAAAATTATTTGGTGATTATGTTGTAAATGTTATTTTGGAGGACTTTCTCTCTTTTGGGAACACCATATGCCAAAGTAAATATAATATTATGGGATTTAAATTGTGTACAAATGGATGGAATATTATTTTCGAAGAATCCATGATTTAATGATTTTGAGTTATTTGTTGAAATCATTAACCTATCATGTATAAAATTAGATTATGTTAATTACATTTCAGTATGAGACTTTATGAGTAGTTGACATAATTTGAAGATAAATGTTACGATTTATCGTAGAAGACTATGTGATCAAATCATTTAAAATTTTCTATTTCCATCTTAGATTGGATTATTTTAATGAATTTTAAGGAAAATTTTATATTGAATTGTCTATGTTAATCATTGGATATCATTTGTTGAATTTTGGATATTAAGAGTAGTATTTCTTTTAATAAATGATTCTCTTTTAAGGGATTATCTGATATCATGCTATAACTTTTTGTATTTTTTAATGTCTATAGACATGGAAATATATAGTTCATATTTTTTTGGATAATGTGATTCCATAAAAGACTATTCTAGCACATCAGGTGTGACAAATCCATCATTAATACTCATCATTTGGAAAAAGATGAGTTTGTGGTAGGAAACTATTATAGGATGAAACTCTACTTAAAAATTATGTATATTTCCTTAGTTTCATAGTCAATATCATAAATAAATTATGAAAAATTATGAAAAGGAACCTAAAACAAGAAAATTATGTCCATTTACTTTTCCTATTATAGAATCAAATACCATTTAACCTATCACATGTCTGTGATTTCTAGTGGATAACTTTCTCCTGATCATATTTTGTATCACTATCTATTAGAACATGATGGTTAGTTTATTTTCCATATCAATGTTTTACAACATATATTTCTTGTATGGGATATCTCGGGTGACCATTTTACTTCTCTTTATTTAATAAAAAGTAAATGATTTATTGAATCTTTTTCCAATGTGGGAATTTCAATGAGGATTCGAAGCCCAATTTTTAAATTGGGAGGATGCAATTTCTAAAAGTGGGGGAAGATGTAACGACCTACGTATTTATAGAATATTAAATTTATCATTTCTATTAATAATTATTAATATGATATTATTTTTCCATTAATGGGGAATATTTTTTTTGATACCATACACAAAATTAACAATGAGTTTCTTTAAAATCATATGTTGCACACAACATTGAGTTATACCAAAAAATCGTATAATATTATTATTATTTTAAATAGTAGTTAACACATAAATGTTTTACTGGTGGGGATAAAAAGAAAAAACTACAATATTAATATACATATTTTTTGAATGACATTACATATATCTGATAAATTTCGGAGTCTTGAAATATGAATGAATCTGATTTTAAGGATGAAATACTCAAATCATTTTAAAATGAAGTTTTACAACCTTTTGATGGAGAACCATTTTTAAATCTATTTTTTTACTTTAAATGTAAAATTTGACAAAATAAAATTGTTATATTGAATTAGGAGATCAAAATTTACCTTGGATAAATGTTTGGTTATTTTTTTTATAAAGTTCATTTTTTTATGAATAGTGAAAAATACCACATTTTAAGTCAAAATTGCATGTTCATCTGATGTATTTACACAACTATATTTTCCATTTAATTGGTTTTAAAGTGTAATTGGATTATATTTTTATCATTTAATTAAATTTAATTTTTTGGAAGTAATTTCTCTTTGAAATTTAACATAAACACATGTTAATCTATTGGTAGTTTTTACTTCATAAAAACTCGAATTTTGGTTATTACAACAGAAATTAATTTTAAATTAATTTCTGAAATTTCTATGATTTTAATTTTAAAAAACTAAATCCATATATTAAATCATGTGGTTTAAAATGTGTAAATAGGTAACATTTATTTTTTGATATTATTAATAGCAACTTTGGTAATAATTTTATTTACCATAGTTAAAAAGAATATCTGGTAAATGAGAATAAAAAATAATATAATAATAATATTAAACTATCATAACACATTTCATAATACAATTATATGTGTTATGATTGAATATGGGTGTCATTGGGTCGATTTTGGGACCCCATAGAGCCACTTTGAGTTTAAATGCCATTTTATAAGAATTAATTTATATTCAAGAAAAATTTAACATAAACATGTATCTTTTAGTAAAATAATTTTTATATGGGGTTATTTGAGAGATCATTTTTAAATAAATATTAAATATATATATTAAAATATTTCCTAAATCATGTTATTTTATTTATAATTTTTAGAAATCATATAAGTAATGTTATTTATGACAGAATGATGATGTAGTGATAACCTTATAAATGAATGATTTAAATAAATGATTTAAAAATATTATAATAAATGTATTTTGAATATTTTTATGCAATACATGAATTTTAGGGATGATTATGACATTAATCATTGAACTAATGATGTTTCATTTGAAATAATAAACTTTTTATGGATTATTAAAAAGTCATGATTTGAATAGTATAAAAATTAACATAAATGAGTTTGAAAAAAATACTATTTTATAAAATGGTATAATAGTACTAAAAAACTATTAAATGGTCAATTGACTTTAATAAGATTTAACATGTGATTAACGTACCACTTGAGGTTCTATTTTATTTTTTAGTAAAAATATTAACCGTACAGAATAAATATACATGAAGACATAGTAAAAGTTAATTAGTTAACTAAGGGATAAAGCTAAAATATTAGACTATCTTTGTAAGAAAGACATGAATGAAACCTACTGGTTGATAAGGTTTTATCACAAAAACATCATATCATTGAATAAAATTACATTTTTGACAATTTTAAACTTAAAATAATATTATAATAAAATAATAATTTTAATCATTCATAAAGTGCCCCTACCCCCTCTTATAAAAGGGAATCACCCCAACCCATTTAATAAAAGATTTCAATCCCCTTGGATAATCTAAAATCTTCCCAATTAAAATCCACAAATCCCTATCTATCTCATTGAAGCCTTACCTTAAGCCGAAGGAAATTCTAGAATTCTTTTTAGCTCAAATCAAAGAGAGTTACACGTTTTAAGAGGTAGCGTATTCTTTATAGTTCAATTCTATTATATTACTTCTAAACTCTCTATTATATTCTTTTTATTTGATGATATAAACAATTATAATAAATAAAATATTATTTTTTATGATATGTATTTCAACAATACTGAATCACACCTCAATCTAATGGATACGAACATACTATTTCTGTGTATGGCGAACTACTGCCGCACAGTGCGATGATTATTCGATTTTACCCTACCACCACTCTCGGTGGACATTATCAGGGAAATTTATTTATATGTGATATATATATAATATCTATATTGTATCTATGGTTCTATACTTTTATTTAAATAATACCTTTATGGTATCCATAATATGAAGATACGATAATATCATTTGAGGATGTGCGGACTACCACCCCCTCCAAGTGATATGACACATTTATGCCATACATGGAACATATAAATGATGGAGTTAATGATATTATGTAATATGTATAAAATATTATATTATAATTTAATTATAATATACATATGTATCATTTAGTTTTCATTTATTTAAATATGAAAAATAAATTCAAGTAGTGTTCAAGCATTGTAATGGCCCAGAACTCTTCAGCCCATTCCTTTGCCAAAAAGAAGGCCATGAAGTGTTCTGGAGGTTAAAATGGACTATCCCCACACTTTCTAGAATATTGAAACTACACGTCATGTATTTCGAGTACACTTCGTGTACCCCCTTACTGGGTATACCCCATGTTGGAGCTGTGTCCTTTCCGTGTGAAATAAATGGGTACACGTCGTGTGTCCAGTACTACACGCCATGTAGTCTTTCCCAGTGTATGCGTTACCAGTCAACGGACCTGTGCCATGTTGGAGTCATGTCCTTTCTGTGTGAAATAAATGGGTACACACCGTGTGCCCAAACTACACATCGTGTAGTCCTTCCTCGCATATGTGTTACCCTCAAACTATGTGTTGACCAGTCAACGGTCGTGGAGCCGTGTTGGAAGGCGCGTGGAGACCATTTAAAATAACCGAGTACACGACGTGTACTATAAAGTACATGTCGTGTACTTTTTCATTTCTCACCTATAAATGAATGGGTCCCCTCCTCCTTTTCAAATCACCCCTCTCCTCCCCTTTCCTCTGAGCAGAGTTCTCCCAAGAGACTCCAAGGCTCTTTCTTCCATAACTTCTTCGTCCGAGCTCCGATTTACAATCCGTCAGTGGCCATTGGATCGCAACAATGAGGCAGATCTTCTATGATTGGATCTTTTGTCTTTCCTTCAGTTTTTCCTTTCCAACAAAAACCCGAGGAGGTTTAGCCAGGACTCGGCGGAAGTGACGGACGCCGACAGACGTCTTCTAAAGTTGATCCGGGGGAGCGTTGTGATAAGAACCTGTTGAGGTAGTGATCTTACCTTTGTCTCTCTAAATTGTGAATCATGCGGGGTGGGTATCCTATTGTTTTCATGAGAAATAGTTGAACCATTAAATAAAGATAATAACTGGTTAAAGAATGGGGATGGGGAAGTTTTTATGTTTATATTTGTTTATCCTATTGTTATGTTGTGAAATGAATAGGCTTATTCCTATTGAAAATCACAGTCGTTGGTGGCCTTTGCTTGCGCAATTAAATGTTTCCTTATCTTTTTAGACAGTTTTTGTGGATGGAACCTTGTGGAATGTAGAATTTGGTTAATCACGTAAAGTTGGATGTTTAAAATATGGAAACCATGTGTGATCACCCCGGTTAAACAAAAATGGAATAATGAACATGTGGGTCTTGGATTGGTAACGTGGAATGTGATGGGGGTGTTTTGTGGGTTGTTGTGGATCGGGTGAGCAGCGGGGCTACGGTTGGCTTGGTTGTGGGATGGTGTGAATGTTTTGTGGCTTACGGGCAGCGGGGCTGCGATAAATTGTATCAAGAGATGGTGATGTATGGTGTCGTTGTGGTTATGGAGGTTGGCAGCGGAGCTGCATGGATGGGGTTGAATGTGAATGGGCTATGGGTTGTGAATAATAAATAAAAAGTGGAAGAGTTAATGAATTATGTGTCATGGTAATGGAACATGATTAATAATCAATGGGTTGGTTGGATGATAAGATGGAATTTGTTGTGCTGCTTGTGTTTTCCAAACGTGATTTGTGGATGGTAGGGATATGTTTTATGAATGATCTATGTGGTTGGTTGTGGATAGTTTCCCAGTAGTTAAGGAACTAAATAAACTAATTCTGCTAAAACGTGAAAACCTAAATGGGGTTGGGGTTGTTTGTTTTATGAATTCTTCATAGTAGCAGTGTCGAGGAAGGTGCTCAATTTCTCTGTTTTGAAGCCATCGGTTGGGATGTGTGTTTGGTAGACATATATATATCTATATCTTTTGTATTTTATCGCACCCCACCCATGTTGATCACTTAGTGCCGAACACTCCCATTTCATGGGAGAGGGTGTTTTCCCTTAGTTACTAGCTCTTTCATGCTTCTTCTCCCCTATGATGTGATGAATTGAGGTGAAATTACACCTAAGAATCTTTGGGTAGGTTTCGATTGGGGTGGTTTTATCCCAAGACTCTTCCGGCAGGTTCTACTGTTTCCCAAGAATCTTCAGGATTAGGACCAGGTTTGTGCGGGAGGGATACATGGCTGTGAGTCACAAGTGCGTGCGGGCGGGATACATGGTTGTGAGGCCCAGGTGTGTGTGGTCAGGATACGTGGTTGTGACGCCCAGGTGTGTGTGGGCGGTATATGTGGTTGTGAGGACCAGGTGTGTGCGGGCGGGATGTGTGGTTGTGAGGCCCAGGTGTGTGCGGGGGGGGGGGAGTGAGGTAGCATCAGGACATTCGCCATTAGTAAGAGAAGCTAATTAATGGTAAAGGGTGCAAGGTAACCAATACTCTTGTTCTTATACTACTACTACCTATTGTGATTGTGTTTTTGTTGAGTGTGGCTGGTGAGGTTGGGTGGATAGAATTCCTTGCCAGGTTTCTTCTGCTGTTCTCGCAGGACATTAGGATGTCTCCCGACTTGTGCACGATAGATTTAGGTTTCCCTAATGAGTATACTTGTATGCTCACCCTACTTTTAATTTCTGGTTTCCAGGAGGACTACTAGGGCTATGCGGGACCCTACTAGTCGGACATTTGTAGTTGATGTTGTTGTACACTTGTTTCTTTCATTATTGTACTTTGACCTTTCTTGTACTATCACCTTCTTATAAAATTGTTTAAACATGCATGTGGGCTTGGTTTGGGTTTATTTCTATACACTTGTCATTTTCCATTTTGGTGGTTGACTTTTCCTAATTCTCGATCTTAAAATAATAAAAGGGTAATGCCTCCCATATTTGTTAAAACTCATACCCTTGGTGCTAGTCGCCAACCCGGAGCCTACTAGAGGTGGGACTCGGGGGGTCAGTATCTACCTTTCACCATTTCCAGCTCAGGAGGGGCATCGTTGTGTGGAGGGGGTCATGACATAATGGTATCAGGGGAAGGTTGAGAGATAGGATGGAGTCTGGAGATAGGCACAGTGACTATTGCATGGGATGGTAGGGCAATAGTGACAGTTAATCTTTGTGCCTGACATAGGCCATGGAAGACCGGCTAGGACACGGGATTTTAGGGCCCCTCGTGATCTGATGCAAGGACTCTAATCCAACCGAATGACTAAGTGAGAATACATTGATTGCAGGGTAGAGAACCTAGGGAAGGTACATGCAACATCATGATTGTGTTTTACTTGATTTGGGTGTTCTGGGAACGAAATTGAAATGAAAATAATAAAATAAAACCTTTAGAAATTTACTTACTACTTGGGCTTAGGAGATCTTTGTTTACCGTACAGCTATGGCACCTGGACATTGTCCCTGGGTGGCTCAGATGGCCGAGGCCCAGCAGATTCAGGCGGTCGATCAGTTGAGGATTGGCAGAGAGGAGGAAGATAGCTAGTGGTAGAAGCCTCTCCATTCTTTCCAGCGGAAAACCCTCAAGACGTACGAGGGTAGTACTTCAGATGCAGAGATGGAGGGGTGGACTGAGGAGTATGGATCACTTTTTCCTTTATCCGTGCTCCGAGGGAGTACTGGATTCCCCTAGCAGTCAGTCATCGGAGAGGTGTGGCACGATAGTGGTGGAAGCTCTATCTCGGAGAGAGGATAGAGGCAGAGGTTTCATGGGCTAACTTTGAGAAGGAATTCCTAGAGGAATTCCTATCTTCCATGATCAAGGTGGAGAAGCGGCAGGAGTTACTCTCCCTTCAGCAGGGGAGTATGACGGTATGAGAGTTAGGGATCATGTTCAAGGATCTCTTGCGCTTTGTTCCGGATCTCTTTCCGGATGAGGAGTCTCGAGAGAGATGTTTGGAGGAGGCACTTCGTCCTTAGATCTAGTATGTTGTCACCCCCTTCACCCTTCCGACGTACATGGCAGTACAGAAGAAGGAAGAGGTTGTAGAGAGGATGCACTCGAAGGAAGGTGCACCCCTAGAGGGGATCCAAGCGAGCTCGTCGAAGGGGAAGGCAGTCAGAAGTAGGTCTCTTGCGACGGGACCTTCCGGGTTCAGGCTAGTGGGGAGCAGGCCCCAGCAGTTCCAGTTCAGATACTCAAGTCCTCATCCCTTTTTCACGAGCCCAGGACCAAAGTGTTTTTCTTGTGGAGGTTTCAGGCACATTCAATGTCGGTGCCTGATCCGAGCTTAGTACGGTGGAGGTGGGGAGGTTCAGCGCCCAACTCAGCAGCACCAGTTGCTGGTGAGGCCCTTCCAGCAGCAGCAGGACCATACTCCTTCGAGGGCAGACTTTATAGGAGGAGGCCGACCTCAGGGAGCTCCTCAGGGACCTCGACCAGGGCATGGTCGGGGAGGTAGATGACATTAGAGAGGCAGAGGTGCTGGGCGGGGACAGTTTCACGCAGCAGAGTTAACAGATCTAGTAGGACTAGAGGTGGTGCGAGGTACGATTTGTTTGTTCAGCACTCTTGATTCTTCATTGTTCGATTCGGGAGCTTCGTACTCCTTTGATGCACCTGGTCTATCCCATGATTTGGGACTAGACGTAGAGAGACTTTCTGTACCACTATTGTTGTGTACACCAGTTGGAGGCCAGACCATCGTATCTTGTGTTTGCCGGGGATGTGGGCTGACGTTGGGACGACATCGATCTAGTGGGGATCTTCTTGTGTTACAGATGCAGCCATATGATGTCATCCTAGGAATCGACTTGTTTTTTTCAATTAGTTCCATTATCGACTGCTTCCGGAGAAGGTTCATGTTCTCCGAAGTGGATGAGAAGCGTGTAGCTTTTGATGGCGAGAGGAGCTATCAGGTGGGAAGCCGGGGTCTGGAGCCTCTCCTTTCCTTGTTATGAGAGTTATTAGTAGTACCAGCTGATACAGAGAAGATGGATGTCCCGGTGGTTGTAGGGGAGTTCCTCAATGTTTTTCCTAAGGAGTTTGAGACTCTACCCCCCCCCCCCCCCCGACATGACGTTGAGATTGGCATAGAATTACATCCTGGTGCTCGTCTGATTTATATGGCCCCTTATCGGATGGTACCATCAGAGTTGCGGGAGTTGCAGATTCAGATTGATGATCTGATGGAGAAGGGTTTTGTTCGACCCAGCGTATTGACATGGGGTGCTCTAGTTTTGTTTGTGAAGAAGTAAGATGGTGGTCTCAAGCTACACATAGACTACCGAAGGTTGAACTAGTTAATGGTCAAGAACCACTAACCCCTTCCAAGGATAGATGATCTCTTCGACCAACTAAGGGGAGCAGGTTAGTTTTCCAAGATTGATCTATGATCTGGATATCTTCAGCTGGTGGTAATGGACAGTGACATCTCGAAGAAGGATTTCTGGTGTAGGTATGGGCACTTCAAGTTTTGTTTAATGCCATTTGGAGTTACGAATTCACCGGCTGCGTTCATGGGACTTATGAACTTTGTCTTCCGAGAGTTTCTGGACTGGTTCATCATTGTGTTTATCGATGACATCCTGATCTACTCAAGATCAGAGGAAGAGCACGTTGAGCATATCCGGGCAGTCTTAGATGTCCTTCGACAAAACCAGCTTTATGGGAAATTGTTGAAGTGTAAGTTCTTGACATAAGAATTACACTTCCTTGGGCACGTGGTGTCTCAGAATAGAGTGTCAGCGGACACGTCGAAGGTGGAGGCAGTTTTTTCTTGGGGAGCACCCAAGTGCGTGGCAGAAGTTCGTAGTTTCCCGGGGTTAGCAGGTTACTATCGGAGGTTCGTTTCAGACTTCTATCGAGTTACTGCACCTTTTAAATCTTTGACTAGGAAGAACCAGGTCTTCCTATGAAGCGAGTAATGACAGAAATATCTTGACTACCTAAAGGAGAAGTTGGTTAGTGCTCCCGTACTCGGGTTCCCAGAGTAAGGGTTGTTGTATGAGGTGTTTTGTGATGCTTTTGGACTTTGTCTGGGGTGCGTTCTGATGCAAAAGAAGGGAGTGATCTGTTATGGGTGTAGGATGTTACGCCCTCACAAGCGTAACTATGCCACCCATGACCTAGATTTTGCAGCAGTAGTGTTATCACTGAAGATGTGGTGACATTACCTCTTTGGGGAGTGCTTTGTGGTCTTCTCAGATCACAAGAGCTTGCGTTATATCTTCTCCTAGTGCGACCTAAACTTACGACATCAGAGATGGGCCAAGTTTCTCCAGGACTATGACTTTGAGATCTCTTACACTGGAGGTAAGGGAAACGTTGTGGCTAATTCCCTGAGCAAGAAGTCGCATAAGGAATTGGTTTCGGAATCCACTGATTCTTGGAAGGCGATGGAAGAGTTGGATGCCTTGCACTTGGATGCCACGGTAGAAGGTGTTAGAGGCTATTTGTTTCAGATGACAGTGCAGTCCTCTTTGTTGCAGCAGGTGGAAGAGTCTCAGTGGGGGGACTCTGAGGCAGAAGTGATGCGGGATCTTATCGAATAGGGGAACTCTCCATAAGGATGGTCAGAGGACAGCCGATATTGTATTCTTTTCCATGGAAGGTTGTTTGTTCCGGAGGAGATGCATGAGGTAGTTCTCTGTGAGTTCCAAAGCTCAGCCTTGGAAGTACTTCCAGGAGTTTCAAAAATTTACCGATGCCTGAGGGAATAGTTCTGGTGGCCCTGTGTGAAACATGCAATTGCGGATTTTGTGGCTAAATTCCAATTATTTCAGCAAGTGAAGGCTAAACACCGTGTTCCCAGTGGTTTGTTGCATCCTTTAGATGTCCCTGAGTGGAAGTGGGATGACATCTCAATGGGCTTCTTCACAGGACTACCTAGAGCTCATGGTGGTTATGATACCTGGGTAGTGGTGGATCGACTGACAAAATCAACTCATTTATTAGCAATTAAGGAGCCAGTCCCAGTGAGTACCTTTGCATAGAGGTATATAGAAGATGTGGTTCGTTTTCATGGAGTTCCAAAGACAATTGTCTCATATCGGGATACACAGTTTACCTCGCGAGTATAGTGGGGTTACAACATGATTCTGGCACCCAGCTATGACTTATCACTTCTTTCCACCCCCAGGCCGATGGGCAGACAGAGCCGACTATCCAGATGTTGGAGGACATGTTGCGAGTAAGCATTCTAGATTTCAGAGGATCATGGGTACAACACTTTCCTTTAGTAGTGTTTGCCTAAAAAATAGCTTCCACTCTACTATTGGCAAGGAACCATTCGAGGTTTTGTATAGAAGACCATGTGGTTCACCCATTTGCTGGGAAAATGTTGGTGAGACAGATGCTCTTGGGCCAGAGGTTGTGCAGAGCACCAAGGAGAAAGTCCAGCTTGTACGTGAGAGGATGAATGTGGCTCAGGACTGACATAAGTCATATGTTGGTCGTCAGAAGAGGCCCTTGGAGTTCGAGGTGGGAGATCATGGGTTCTTGAAGGTGTCCCCTCAACGGGGGCATCAGAGGTTTGGGAAAGGGAGAAAGCTCTCACCTAGGTTCATCAAACCTTTTGAGGTGTTGAGGTGAGTCGGCGAGGTGGCATATCAGCTGGCCTTTCAACCTCAGTTGGAGAAGGTTCGTGACGTCTTCCACGTCTCCCATATTCTTCGGTACTTACACCAAGACTCTCATGTTATCGACTGTGGAGATTTAGATATGGTACATGACGTGACCTTTGAGGAATGACCAGTCAGGATCGAGGATCGTAAAGAGAAGGTGCTCCGTGGACGACCCATTCTGTTGGTTCGTGTGTTGTGGAGGCATGGCGGCCTCGAGGAGAGCACTTGGGAGCGGGAGACCCAGTTGCACGCTCAGTACCTAGATTTGTTTTGACTTGTCTTTTCCATTGTTCTTCTGATATTTGTGTTAATGTTATACTTTGTACCTTTGATATATGGAATGCATGGATTGTTGATTGTGAGGCCTTTTGTTTCCTTGTTCCCTGGTAATGTGTAACATGTCCAGATGTGTGGGGAAAGGAAAAATCCTAACCCTTAATCGAGATGCATTAATGCTGATGCGATTGAACCCATACGGGTGAGTCAATGCCACCTAAAGCAGATAATATCTCGACATAGGAGAAGGAATTTCCCAAAACCACGTGTTCGGGCAGTGTGTTGGTTCTGTGGTGTTGGGGGTAGTGCGAGTTGAAAAATCCTAATGTATGAATGTGGGAAGACCCAATTTTTAATCAAGACACATTAATGAGGATGAGATTAAACCCTTGCAGCCGAGTCAGTGCCACCTAAAACGGATAATATCTCGACATAAGAGAAGGAATTCTTAACACATATGATTATTAATGTTGGTTGGGTTCCTGTTATAATGAGAACCGTAAGAGGTATCTTGTTGGGTTCCTCTGGGTTGGTTTTTTGAAATCTCGGGGACGGGAATGTTTTAAGATATATATGATGTAATGGCCCGGACCTCTATGGCCCATTCCATTGTCAAAAAGATGGCCACGATGTGTTCTGGAGGGTAAAATGAACATTTCCCAAACTTTGCAGAATTTTGAAACTACATGCCGTGTAGTTTGAGTACACGCCGTGTACCCCCTTGCCGGGTATACCACGTGTTGGAGTCGTGTCCTTGTCGTGTGAAATAAATGGGTACATGTTGTGTGTCCATTACTACACGCCATGTAGTCCTTCCCCGCATACGCGTAACCAGTAAAAAGCCGTGTGCCATGTTCGAGCCGTGTCCTTGCCATGTGAAATAAATGGGTACACGCCGTGTGCCCAAACTACACGTCGTGTAGTCCTTCCCTGCATATGTGTTACCCTCAAACCGTGTGTTGACCAGTCAACGGCTGCGGAGACGTGTTAGAAGCCACATGGAGACCATGTAAAATAACCGAGTACACGCCATGTACCATAAAGTACACACCGTGTACTTTTTCGTTTCTTTCCTATAAAAGGAGGGGTCCCCTCTTTCTTTTCAAATCACCCCTATCCTCCCCTTTCCTCTGAGCAGAGTTCTCCCAAGAGACTCGAAGGATCATCTTCCATAAATTCTTCGCCCAAGCTCCAATTTACGATCCGTCTGCGGCCATGGGATCATAACGACGAGGCATAACTTCTAAGCTTGGATCTGTTGTCTTTCCTTTGGCCTTTCCTTTCCAAATTCTACCCAAGGTGGTTATGCCGGGACTCGACGGAAGTGACGGACACCGACAGACGACCTCTAAAGTTGATCCGGGGGAGTTTTGCGATCAGAACCTATTGAGGAAAGGATCATACCTTCTTTCTAAATTGTGCATCATGCGGGGTGGGTATCTTCTTTTTTCATGAGAAACAGTTGAACCTTTAAATAAAGATAATAAATTTTTAAAGAATGGGGATGGGGAATTTTTGATGTTTATCTTTATTTATCCTATTGTTATGTTGTGAAATGAATAGGCTTATGCCTACTGAAAATCATGGTCTTTGGGGGAATTTTCTTGCGCAATTAAATGTTTCCCTATCCTTTTAGACCGTTTTTTTGGATGAAACCTTGTGGAATGTGGAATTTGGTTAATCACGTAATGTTGTCTGTTTAAAATCTGGAACCCTTGTGTGATCACCCCGGTTAAACAAAATGGATTAATGAACATGTGGGTGTTGTCTTGGTAACGTGGCATGTGATGGGGGTGTTTTGTGGGTTGTTGTGGATCGGGTGAGCAGCGGGGCTACGGTTGTCTTGGTTGTGGGATGGTGTGAATGTTATGTGGGTGACGGGCAGCAGGGATGCGATAAATTGTATCAAGGGATGATGATGTATGGTGTGGTTGTGGTTATATAGGTTAGCATCATGACTACAGGGATGGGTTTGAATGTTAATTGGATATGGATTGTGAATAATAAAAAAAAGTGTAAGAGTTAATGAATGATGGGTAATGGTAATGGAACGGGATTAATAATCAATGTGTCGGTTGGTTTATAAGAAGGACTTTGTTGTGCTGCTTTTGTTTTCCTAAATTGATTTGTGGATGGAAGGGATATGTTTTACGATCGATGTGGTTGGTTGTGGATAGTTTTCCATTTGTTAAGGAACTAAATAAACTAATTCTGCTGAAATGTGAAAACCTAAATGGGGTTGGGGTTGTTTGTTGTATGCATGTTTCGTAATAGCAGTGTCGAGGCATGTCCTCAGTTTCTCTGTTTAGAAGCCATATGTTGGGCTGTGTGTTTGGTATACATATATATATTTTTATCTTTTTTGTTTTATCGCACCCCATCGATGTTGATCACATAGTGCCGAAAACTCCAATTTCATGGGAGAGGGTGTTTTCTCTTAGTTACTAGCTCTTACCTGCTCCTTCTCCCCTAGGCTGTGATGGTTGAGGAGACCATACACCTAAGAATCATTGGGTAGGTTTTGATTGGGGTGGTTTTATCCCATGACTCTTCGGGCAGGTTCTACTGTTTCCAAATAATCTTCAGAATGAGGCCCAGGTCTGTGCGGGTGGGATATTTGGTTGTGAGGCCCAGGTGTGTGCGGGTGGGATACGTGGGTTTGAGGCCCGGGTGTGTGCAGGTGGGATATGTGGTTGTGAGGCCCATGTGTGTGCGGGCGAGATGCGTGGTTTTGAGGCCCAGGTGTGTGCGGGTGGGATCTGTGGTTGTGAGGCTCAGGTGTGTACGGGCGGGATAAGTGGTTGTGAGGCCCAGGTGTGTGTGGGCGGGATACGTGGTTGTGAGGCCCAGGTGTATGCTGGCGGGATGCGTTGTTGTGAGGCCCAGGTGTGTGCGGTCGGGGAGAGTTTGGCAGCGTCAGGACATTCTCCATTAGGAAGAGCAACTATCTAATGGGAAATGGTGCGGGGTACCCAATACTCTTGTTGTTATACTACTACTACCTGTTGTGATTGTGTTTTTGGTGAGTGTGGTCGGTGAGGTTGGGTGGATATAATTCCTTGCTAGGTTTCTTCTATTGTTCTCACGGGACATTAGGATGGCTCCCCACTTGTGCAGGAGAGATTTAGGATTACCTACTGAGTATACTTGTAGGCTCACCCTACGTTTACATTCAGGTTTCTAGGAGGACTACCAGGGCCGTGTGGGACCCTACTAGTCGGACAGTTGGAGTTGTTGCTGTTGTTGTACACTTATTTCTTTTGGTATTGTACTTTGAGCTTTCATGTACTTCCAACTTGTTATAAATTTTTTTAAACATGCATGTGGGCTTGTTTTAGGTTTATTTCTATACACTTGTTCTTTTCCTTTTTGGTGGTTGACTTGTCATATTTCCCAATCTTAAAATAATAAAAGGGTAATGCCTCCCATATTTGTAAAAACTCATACCCTTGGTTCTTGTCTCCAACCCAGGGCCTACTAGAGGTGGGACTTGAGGAGTCATTATCTCCCTTTCACCATTTCCATCTCAGGAGGGGCATATTTTGGGGGAGGGGTCGTGACAAGCATACATATGGATTACCATCTCCAGGGATAGTGCATTTCATTATATATCTCTAAATGTTATTTAATATTATAAATACATATATATATTGGATATATATGATATTTAAATCATTAATATCATTATAATATAATGGTTATTTCACCCTATGGACAATTTTTAATTATAACAATTTCATTTTTTACTAAAGTACCAAATATCGACAAAGCGACCGATATTAACATAAATAATTATTTAATGATTATAACATTTTAAGAAGTGATAAAAAAAGGAATAATAAAAATGATAATGGATATACAGTAATTATATATTAAATTAATTTTATCATTCAAGAATAACAAGGAACTTATGTGACAAGTTGAACTCAAGTTAAGGGAACCTTTCACCCTCATCTTTTAGTCAAAGTCTTCTATTTTAATTGGTCATTTAATTTATATTTTCTTTTATTTTGATATGTTATTCTATATCATGATTTGTATAAATTTTATCTCCATGATATTAGAGACCATTTTATCTTTCAGCATGTAATTTTCTGAATTTTATAAGTGATGTCGATAGTCTACTATATTTTCATAAGGGAATTTCTAAGCTCAATTTCCACTCATTGTGTTTTAGGAATACTTCTTTGATAATATTATGTTATGATTCTCTTTGGAATCCTTGATAACTTTTTTTTAATTTCAACTTAAATTTTTTTGGATATAATATTTCTACACATAGTCATCCCATTGATAAATTATCACATCTTTTATACGAACATTGTAAGGGGAATCTTAGCTCAATCTCCACTCATTTAGTTAAATATCGATGTCATTGGTTTTGTTTTATGATGAATATGTGTTAATGAAATATAATTGTTTTACACATAATATACTCTAATTTATAGTGCATGTGTATTTTTCACATAGAATTATGTCATTAATTTTTCTTTAATCTATTGATACAATCTTTGTAAGGGACTTCATATCAATCTCATTTCATTGAAGCATATCATGATATTATACACCCTTAATATCTAATAGGGCCTCTATAAAACCCTTTTCACAGTTTATATCATGAATTTTAATATTATCATGATATTTATTGTTTTTTTGATGTTATTATTTAAAAATTTTAATTATAGTTTTTTCTCAAGTGGTAATAGACCATTTACCTAAAACATCCTTTTAAATGTTTTAAAGATTTATAATTCTAAATATTTATAATTAATTTCCATATTTTCAAAACTATTTTAAAGATTTAGTTATATGGATATATATGTTTTAAAATGTTAATTCATGTTAAAGGTTCAATGTTGTATGGGAAACTAGGATTAAAAAATATATTTATTAAATTATTTAAATGGTTTTGGAAATGGATTGAATATTTCAAAATCTTTAATTTATTTATTATAATTGATGAGTGAAATGTTGATAATTTCAATTAATTATGTGTTAGGATTATGTAATGGTAGTTGGAAATTTGATTGGAGGTTACGTTAAAAACAAAATAATGGTGGTTCCATGAAAAACCTAAGGAAGGTGATCCCGATATAGCTCTCCAATGCATTGGTTAATGTGATAAAGGTGAAAATTAATGTTTCTCCTAAGAGATTTTGGGGATATATGTTATGGGTATTCCAAATATAACTCCCTATTTAGTTGTGAAAGCTACCATATAAGTATGTTATGGATTCCCCAGGTTATCTTTATGATTTATTATTTTTATGTGTTTTTTATAAATCTTATTATTTCATTTGGTATGATAATATGCTTATGTTTTAAGATTGAAAATTATAATCTCATTGATTTTTTAGTATTGATGGGATAATGTTTTCATTCCTTATTTTATAACCCATACGGATATTTTTATACTTATCTTGATTTCTTGAAATGTTTACCACGGGGAATAAGGATGGTTATGAGAAAGGAATATTTCAAGAAGATTAGTAACATGAAAATATTTTTTTACTTTAATTTGTTTTATTTTCTGGAAAACAGTTGGTTAAAGGAGAAGTTCATGCTTTGTAATTTTTGATATGTAATGTAATATTTATTTTGTAATTCTCTAAAACTGTAAAAATATAATGATCATCAATGTTGAATTCCATATTTAACTCAATATTATGTAATGTTTGAGGCTGGGGCCTTATAATAGTTGTCTTTAATAACATGGACTAGTGGGGAGTTTGTAATTTCTATTTCATTTAGATATCAAAATTTTCCCTCATTTAGGTGTGTTTTGAAAATAGAACCCTTAAAAAATTGTGACCATATCATTAGATTATTTTGTAATTAATTTACATGAGTAAATGAAGAAATTATGGAACACATGATTTCATGTTCTCTATGATGTTATGTATAAGTGAATTTGTTCTTCGAATTTATTGAATTTGGAATTCATGCCTTGTTATATTTATAATTTATTATATGATAGGAGGCATTGGATTTGAATATATAAATAGTGGTGATGATTCATGTCCTAATTTTTTAGTTCATTGTGTGAATGGTGTTTCACAAGGTGGATGCAGGACTTGAGATTCCTCATTTCTATAATTTCTTATTAGGATTGTTTAATAGATTTAATTTTTCCTTTATTTTTATTTTCATTTTTATAAATTTAGTTATATTTTATTTATGTTTTCAAGGAATGAATGATTTCATTCACTATATAAAATCCATCTTCAGTTTGTTGTATCGAGAACCTATTTTGGGGATGTGAACCACAGAATGTAATCAAGATGAACTAAACCATTAAACTGTGAATTGTTACCTCATCATGTTTCTTAAAAATCCTAACGAACCTCAAATATACCATACAATTCCATAGTTTCTGTTAAAAATATTGAAAATTTTAATTTATTTTATGATATGGAATAGACCATATTATTATTTATTTAATCAATTTCCAATTTATTTTTGAATGTAGAGATTCTTGGATATTCCTTCTTCTCATTATCTACGGGATATAATTTTTTATAAAATACCAAAAAAATATTATATTTTTTTACGGGTGATTATTGTAAATAGATTTCTAGAATGAAATTCTATTATTCATATTTATTTAGTGATCCCTCATACGGTTGTGACCCTATAGTTCATACACTATTATTTTGGATTTTCACAGTGAATCAGAAAGCTTATTTTGAGGCAGGGTATTTTAGTACTCTATAATATAAATAAACATATGTTATATCATTATTTTTATTTTAATTTTTTAATGAAATTAATTTTCATAATTATTATAATAAATTGGTCTTTGGTATTGAAATGGGTTGTTGGGATTCAGATTTGATTACTGATTTTATTAGATAGTGTTGATGTTGTTTCATGATATATTATTTTTATATATTTATTCCATGTAGCATTGGATTTAATTTGGGATTCCATTGATTTTTTTAAACACAAGTAAAAAAATGAAAAAATAATAATTTGAATATGCATGTTTTATGCTTGACCTAATGTTTTCATCTTGCTGGAAAAAATGTGTAAGGACTCAAAGAATTGGTTATGTGTATCTTAGGGGCATTGGTCATGATGGGGGTTTCATGATGTAGTTGTTTCTTAATATTTGTATCCTTTAAATTTCAACTCCAAATGATATTTTGAAATATATATTATGAAATAAATTTTATCTTCCTAATATCATTCATTACACGCAATACTGAGTCTAAATGAAATGATTCAAATTATTAAAATATTAGTATATTATTTTTATATCCTAGCCCTTAGTTTTGATGGTATGAATAATATTAAATTAATTATGCAATTATGTAATTTAAAAAGTTATATAAATCTAATAATAGTGTTCTAAAATTATTTTAAAAAAATTAATATGTATTTGGAAATAATGGAATTGATGCTTTAAATTCTATGTCGATGAAAATAAACATGGTTTACCTCAATGAAATAAATGAAACCCATTTCAAAAATTTTTTTAAAAAAAATCTTTATACAATATATTTTAATGAAATTTATAATTCACATTATTTTTTTATGGATAAGATATCAAAATTAATATAATTTTACCCTGTTTTTTTATAAAGTAGAATTGTCACTTTTTTCAAACTTATTTTAAAACTAATTTTTTACCATTTTATAAAATTAGTATGAATAAATAATTCTCAAAATATTATTCACAATTTAAAAATTATATTTTGGTGATATTTTAGTACTTTTCAAAAAATCTTAATTATAATATAAAAAAATTAAAATTTAATTAAAAATACCATTTAGTCCAATTTATTTATGAAGATAATATTATATATAAATTGGTTTAATATTTTAATTAGAAAAATTATATATATTAATCCAATATAGGTCATTGGGTTATTTTTATATTTTTTAATTAAAATGATTATAAAAGTTGTGTTTATTTTCTCTATGAAAATCCACTTTCTCAATGCCTTATTATAATTAATTTTAAATTAAAACATTATAATTATGTTAATTGAATCGTGTAAATTGATTACATATTTGGAATCATAAAAATTTATATTACATAATATGGTCAATATATGTTTTTACTGAAATTAATATTGAAAATAATAATATATAATAAAAATTGTTAAGGTAAAAATGGGTTTACCGAGAGGGATGATCTAAAAAGGAAAATATTAACGTGACTGAAATACTTTTATAAAATATATCATCTAGAAAAAATTAGACCCTAAAATATTTATGGCTCGATATTACTCCATTTTGGACCCTTTTGGAATGGTAAAAATTATGGTTACTCCAATTTCGTTTCAAATAAATTAAAATTATGAAACTCACCTCACATAAATAAGTCCACAATATATCCGATTTTTTCATTACTTCAAACCCTTTTTATTAGAAAATAACTATAAATATACCTTACAAAACATTCTCTTTTTATCCTAAAATGCCTATTTTTTTAATGAATATATCATTTTATTGATTTTGGTGCAATCCTAAGGAGGATAACTGATGAATTGGTGACATAATTCAATGAGTGTTTTTATTTTATTTCAACCTCTACCTGATCAAATTATTATTAAAAAATTATTAAATAATACCCTAAATATATTACATATATTATATGTTTTTATATATGTGTAATTTTCTACAACTATCTCCACTTTCATCAAATGGTTTATGATATCATCATTTCACAGTACAACAAAATACCACCTTATAAACTGATTCCATTTTTTAACATTATCATATCACAGAGATGGGTAAGATGATATAATGATTAAATAATATATTTATAAAAAAATAATAAATATTTATTAATTATATCATCCATTCATTTTTAATTTCTATTTCAAATGTAAAAAAATATTATCTTTCATGTGTACGATGAACTACTATGTTTTGAAGCAATGTGTATCAATTTTCAATAATTCTATATGTGGAATTTAGTAATGATCATTTTATTAAATTAATTGCATATACATAAAATAATTTTTAAATTAAATAAAAATTTATGATTATTAAGATATAATATATAACTTTGTGTCACTCCCGTTAACTTAATGAATGATGATAATGTCGTTTGTGTATGTGTGCACTATTACCTTCACACTGAGATGCAACTCTATTTTTTCATCACCACACCACATGGATGATATTTATAATTATATTTAAAAACATAATACATTATTTATGATATTATGATCATCATATATAGATAAAATATCACTTAACTTCTTTCAAGAATTATAGTTGAAAAATAGAAACGCCACTCATGCGAACATATGTCCAACCACCTTCATGATTATAACATGATTCATTGAAGAAAAAAACTGTTAAGATAGTTATTAGAAGTATAATTGATGTATAAATATGATAATTATTTAATTATAGTTATTATATATTTTGTTAAATTATTTTAAAATTATGATAACTGAAAATAAAAAATCCAAAAAAAGAAAGATCGTTAATACCAACAACAGAGTTTTAATAATGATTTTTTAGAACAAAAAAATTAAATGGTTTCATTAATATAATATATTTTATGATATATATATATATATATATAATATGTTAATAATCAACTTATATTTATATTACAATAGGTTTGAACATGTGTGATGGTATTTGTGACTTTTAGTAACAGATTCCTAGTCACTATTATATTTATGGGAGACATAAACATGTTCCACAAAAGTATATTTTATATGGTGTATATAATTACTATTATAAATTTCAAATAATAAATATAAACATTTCCATTATCATTTATTATTCATTTTTTTTATTCTTTATTAATGTTTATGACTAAAAGTACTTCTAATGCGGTTATGGAATTTAATCTCACCACCTACAATTTAGTTTATATTGTGACTATAATACCCATTAATTAATGTTATTATTATTTTCCAGAGAGTTATGTTTAATTATATATCCATTTTGGGATAATTATTTTAGAGTTTTTATGGGTTTAAAGATCCCGAATCCATAATGAGTTTCTTTTTTCTCTACAATATTTCATTGACATATATGGTATGTTATGAAATTAACTTCTTTAATGAGGAGTATATACAGACCCATTGAAATTTATTATACAAAATTTACTTATTCTGATGACATTATAATTTTCATTTAATGTTATTATTTCATGGGAATTATCTCTAAATTTTACAAAGTGGTTAGGAATTTTTGTTAAATTCTCATATTTCATCAGTATTTCTCTTGATTATGCATACAATGAAGAAATTTTTTGATATACCTCCAATGAATATAATTTCACCTTAAACACAAGATATTTTTGGAGAATGAAATTTTTTCCATCACATTCAACTCATTATGTACTCCAGGCTTCAATATACTATTTTTATGAAAAAATCATCTTTATTTCTCTCTTCGATAAAGGTATCATTTTTTATCCAAAACCATTTATTCTAAAAAGATTATAAAAATTGTGTGTAATAATTTTTAAATTATTTTTAAAATAATCTACAAACATGATATTTATTTTACAGAATTTGTTTTGAAATAAATTTTCGTATCATTATCCAAACCTATCCAATTTTAATTTTATGAAAAATGTTAGTTTAATACATGTTTCAATGTATATGGAATGAATAAAAGTTATAAACTTGTTTACAATTACTTCCTCTAAAGAATAATTAACCACTTTTCATTGTTATTTTAAAAGAAAAATACATTTTAAATTTTTTAAACAATGTTTTTAAAATAGAGAAGTGGATTTCTTTATTAAATGTTTAAAAATAATTTTATATCATCCATCATAAATTTTATGTTTAATTTAAATGAATATTATTTCCGAAACATTATATAATTTTTAGTTATAAAATTTTATATTCAATTAAATTTCATTTCCCTCAATAAATATTCAATGCAATTTTCGAAAAAAAATAATTCTCCATGAATGATGGTAAACATGGAGGTTATATATACTTTACCCAAGATTTTATTAAAGGATGAAATTATTATTATTTATAAGAATAGTTTATGTTTATGAACATTTTATCTTAATGATAAATATTTCTATACCATGGGATATTCTGTGATAGAATACTTCTGAAACTCACCACATTTTTTGGGTAATTATATGATAAAATAATGAAATGTGTATGAATCCTATCACTTTTCCCTAGATTATACAATGATGAAATGTCCATGAAACCCATTTTATTCCATGGATTATGATACGAATAATTATTTATGATCTTATAGGACATATAAATATACACATAAATATGTGATGTTGGTTATTTTATACCTATGAACGTTGGTAACATTATAACCAAAGACGGGTTGGATATATACCTCTCTAAAATGAATTGGGTAAATATTTACATCTCATAAGATTGATAGGTGTAGAATTGGGAGTTTACCATGTTCTATAATGTACTATATCCACATTGATGGTTTTGGGAGTAAACCATTACTTATATGATAGTTTTGGGAGTAAACTCATTCTACTATGACATCCTTGGTAGTAATACATGACTACACTGGAAATTATTTTCTATGATTATATCTATTAAAAAATTCTACGCCTTATAATAATATTATTATCTAATTGATACTGATATATGATTTATTTATGATTCATGTCTAATAATATTCATGTATTTATGACGTGACTCATTATTTTAATATTTTAAATGATGAGTAAGTTATTAATAAGTTATTTTCATGTGATAAAACACTTATGTTAACATTATACTTACATAAATCTCCTATGGGACTTAGGTAATATATGATCTCACCCTTTCAAAGGTTTCATTTCCCCAAGAATGAATATTGGTTTAATTTAAACTATTTTTTTATAATAGTAATGATAGAGAATATATTTAGCGGTTGTTTTTATGATCATTCACAAAATTAGTTGATGGTGTACATAGTCTCCAAATACACTAAATTATTTAGGTACTCTATTGGATGTTTGTGTAATATATTTAATATTAATCAGAAAAGATCTAATATTCATGTTGGAATATCCTAGATAATTATAGTTTGTATCTGGGAATAGTTTAGTTGAATTTTGGAAATGTGGATATGAAAAAGTTGGTGAGACCCAATGTATATTTCTATGGATATGTTTAGGGTTTTATTTAAGGATAATTGCAAGGACGGGTTAATATATAAATAAATATCCTATAATTTTGGTAGTGGACTGAGAAATTTGTTTCCATGGAATTAAATTTTCATATGGATATTACAATTGTATGAGATTAAATAATAGAGGTACCTTATGGTAATTTAAAAAAAGTATGAATAGAGATGGACTCAATCGTCACCGATTGCACAAAAACTGGCCTTTCTGCACACCTTGATTGACACCCCTATAGGTTACTCTTAAGAAATATACAAAATATTTATAAACCATTATGAAGGATTTAAATTGAATATGCCTAGGAATGGCCTTGTATAAACTTATGATATCATATATAAAAAAGAAGTATTATGGATTTAGGAATCTTATATGTAATTTTGATTCATGATTATATTGTTTTCCATTATGAATAGTATTTATTCTACTATAAATTTTAAATTTAGTCAATGGATTTAACAATATGGGATTAATATAACATTTAATTAGATGGAAAATATTATGATGAATAGCCAACAAGGATGATGAATAGAGTGATAGATGTTGTGAGTATTCAAAATCAAATATCGTAATACATGATTAGAATTATAGACCTTATCCAACTCTCAAAGTCACCATAAAATGATAAGTATATAGTTACAAAAGAGTTTGAGTAGTGGATACAATAGAAGAATTAATATTAAGATTCATATATGTCAATAATGTGAGAGGAATCACTCAAGGTAATCTCATAGTGGGATGAGAATATGATTTGGGTGTGAAAAAAGAACCCAAAGCAAGTAACTAAAGAGAAAAAATTAAACTATTTGTTAAAAAATAAATTACAATAATGGTCTCATTAAGGTATCATCAACTATTGAATGTTTTAAATGTGGAATGTGTTGGAATTATGAAAATTAGTGTCCTAAAAGAAAATCTATTGAAAATAATCAGAAAGGTTATTCGAATAATTGAGTTCATAAAGAAGATGAATATAAAAATAATGAAATATGAAAGGAAATATGTATTATGGAATAGTATTAGTAATACTATTCCATGGTTTGAAAAGGATGTGGGATAAATGATGTTTTAATTTATTTTCATTCAATGTTTATATAATATGAATCCTGATATATAAAAGAATTTTTACTATATGTTTTTAGTTATGGACATTCAAAAATATGTTGAATGGTTTTGATAAACTAGAAAATTTATTTAACGAAATAGAGATACAAGAATGAAAACACATGATTATTGAAATATAACTATTCATATGTACATTATTTTGAAAAATGGTTATTATTTTATACGAAGAGATAATTGCTATGGATAATGTTAACTAAACAGTATTTCTTATCTTGTAACATATCAATTATTTGATGACATATAGATTATTCAATAATTTATGGAGTTTAAATTATGAGTAGATGTAAGAAATATATCCAATAATTGATAACATATGTATGGAATTATAAATCAGATATTTTTTCAATACGGTTTTATAGTAATTTAAACTTTTACTATGTTTCAAGAGAATACAAGATTAAGGTATTCAAATGGTTTGAATTTGATAATAAATAGACATAAAATGGTAAATAGGGGATTAATGGAATGTTTATATTGGGAAATTAGTGACCTTATCTATATTGTGTTTTATTTTAATCTTTTGATTGGTTCAAAAGGTCAATCCATTATTGAATGGATTAAGTCGAACATTTGATAATAATTTCATGATTAATGCATTACATCACTATATAAGATTAATACATATTGGATAACATCTTTTAACATTTAAATTATGTATAGACATAAGTATTAGATTATAATCCATCTTTGTATCATATTTAGGGATTTAAACTTTTAAAAACTATGTCTTTAATTAAGAGATGAAGAGGAAATAGAACGTGACACAACTAGAGGTTAAAATTGTTCCTGTAAAAAAAATTATTTCACATCAGTAAATTTTTATATATACTGAATATACATAGTAATAGATTCCCCCAAAATTTAGAAAGTATATTGGAATAATTTTTATTCAATTTATCATCAATTTTTATGATATCAATAAACTTTTTGATGCTTATTCAGTTTAATATTTTTTGTTCATCATCCTACTATGGATCACCAACATTAATATGATCAATTATTTCTTTCACTATATATAAGATTTTAATATTTTATTCTATGTATATATAATAAATTTAAAGTGTTGTAATCTTATTTTGAAACATATTATGTGTTATCTTATTTAACATTAAGTCATCCCTTTCTAATTTTCAATAGGATATTAAAAAAAATATCGTGGATTTTTATATTGGAATTTTAAAATTTTAAACCATTGATGACTATAAGAATCATTGAGGGATGAATTTATTATTATAAAGTGTATAATGTTACACAACAATATTTTTGAAATAAATTTTTCAATTAAATTGGTTCTTTTGTTATCATTCATTATACACAACCATGAGTAAAATGAACACATGCCATTTTTAAAAAATATTTTTATATCATAGTTACAAAAGAGCCACTATAATGGTTGGTATGAATATTAGTAACTAAATAATGAAGTTATATTTTCAAAACATGTACATAAAATAAATTATTTTGTGAAAAATTAAGAAAAAAATTAAATTATTTTTAAAAAATAATAATAAAATTATGAAAATATATTTTCATGAAAATTAGTGCATCATAACTTAATATATTAAAAAATATATTTCCCAAATAATTTTAATTAGATTTATATATAATATATTCGATAACCTATTTGAAATTTATCTTATTGTTGATTATACATTACATATAGGAATAAATCCTATTTAAATTTTTAAAACATTAATTATTTGAAATGATGTTTTTACTTAAAATCATATTTTGAAACAATTTTTGATTTATTTTTACAAGTAATTTATTAAATTTAAATTCTTTTTTAAAATATTATTTTCGAATTATCTTAGGGTTAATTTAATATAATTTTGTAAAAATATTAATTTTTTGGAAGAATAATAATCATTAATGAATTGTAATTAAAAATTGAATATTTGTTTAAATTAATTTTTTAGATGAGTTATATTTTAAATTTATTTTGAATTAAAAATACTTCAAATATATTGCTATTAATAAAATTGAGTTCATTTTGATAATTTTCATGTTGATTTTTGATGTAAATAATTTGTATTCGTTTGATCATTTTCTCATTTTAAACATGGTTTTTCATTACGTATAGAAAAAAAATGTTATATTAAATTTTCATTTTTTATGAATTAAGTATAATTTTTTTTTAAATATTTATAATCCAAAAAAATATATTTTATAAAATTTGGTCAAATTAATTTTTGCCCAAAATGAATTTGGAATAAAATTAATTACATTAGTTAATGTAAAATGGGATTACTGGGGGGTGTTATACAAAAGATATAAGTGTTAAAAAGACATATTGACTTCGTTAAAATATATTTTATGGAAATAGTTTAACCCCATATTCACTAATATCATCCTATAAGCCTTATTGTTGGCCAACATCCAATATGGGATGGATTTTTGTGCAAACCTATAGAGGATACCCGAATAAAGGGTAATGTTTTTCAATGTGGATTTTTAATTTTTTTTTCTTCCTCAATATCATTAAATTATTATGATATCATCATGAAATAATAACTTTAGTATATTACAAAAATTGGATATTTTTACCTCAATTTTATGACTTATAACCATCTCTACTGTCAATTTTTTATATGAAATTCTAATTCATCTACATGGGGAACTACCACCACACGAACTGATGTTTTTCATTTTTTTCTATTACCGCATATAGTGGTTGGTTATAATGATATGTTGTATATAAATTATATTTATAACATAATTATACCCCTTGATTCATGATATCATATATTAAATTAAGACTTTTCAATCCATAGGGGACATGGTAAAAATTTTCATGCCTACAGAGGACTTCCTCCGTGAAAAGAGGTGTAATTTTTTTTCATTAATTCTTTTAATGGATGATAATATGATTAATTTAAATGAATTTAGGTGATATTAAATAAATTATTATGATATTTATAACCTATTTATCAATGTTATAAGATAATATATCATTTTTATTTTCACCTTTTCACACACTAAGATGACAATGACCTTCCTTTAAGTCTGGACTACCTCCTTCATAAAGCGATCTAACTCTATATTTTCATTAGAAAAACATTGATGATAAGTATATGTATAATTAGAAAATTAATATTTATTTTAGTATATTATTATCATTATTTAATTTTATAATATTACTTACCTGTCATCTATAATGATCTTTGAAAAAAAGGAAACATTAGTTGTGCTACGTTCAACCAATATTTTCCATTATCATGACATTAAGCATTTCTCAAAACTGTATCTGAGTATAGGTATTAAAATTTTAATTTAATTATAATTAATACAATTATTTCTTTATTATGATTATTTAAATGATTAAATCATGATAATACTACGTTAACCAAAAATAAATATCCAATCATATAAAAAAATCCGTTAATACCAAAAATGAGATTTTAATAAGGAATTATTAATTAATTATAAATTATTTAAAATAAGTAAATAAAATATGCTATTATATATGAAAATATGGTTATATAATATATATATAATAATATTATATTTATTATATATGATCTTTCAACATGTACGATGGATGTCGAGACTTATGGTAAGGAATCTCTAGTCTCTCATCTATTTCTTCGAGACATATGCAGGTTCATCAATAATTTATTTTATATATAGTATATACTTCCCATTTGACACATTATGTCATGAAACTCATCATTTTTCCTTATTTACTGTTTTATGTGATTTTATTCTTTATTTGATATTATGATTGAATTTAATACTATACTGATAATGGATTTCCATCCCATTTTTTTTCTTCAAATTGACACATTCCATATTTAGTACTTATTTATTTTATATGGTGTGTATAATATCACTTAATTTATTTTATTATTGTTATGATGAGGATTATTTATTTTTCAATATCCATTTTAGTATATATCATTCATGGGATTTATGGTCAAATAGTTACCAATTGGTAGTTGATTTTTTAAACTCAATTTTCATTCCATGAGACATATATTATGTTTTTTACCAGGAATATTCTTCGTGGTGTATCTATAACCCCATATAAATGTAATATATTGAATAAATTTATTCTCATGATATTATAGGTGTCATTTTATTTTATAATTTCAAGTATAATATAATTAAAAGATGATAATGTGGTATGTTTTTTGGTTACAATCCCATTGTTTATCTGAATTTATCTGGATTATGCATCCAATGATGAAATCCTATAATATACACCTCATTAAACAAATTTATTTTCTCAATATATATATATATATATATATATATTGTAAATAAAAAATTTACCTTATTTTACCACCTTTATGTCTAACTCCCTAACTCTAGTTACCCAGAGTCTGTGCACTATTACATAATATTTTCATGATACACGGAATCATATCCTGAAGGACCGATAAGTTTAGTACCCTCTGAAGTAATGGATACATACACAACTTTTACATTACATCATGAAATAATTAAAAACAACATTCTGTCTCCTGTGAACACACTCATATCCTTGAACTATCCCTAAAGGTTAATAATAATTTAATTATTCACATCATGGGAAAAATAAAACATATGAAAGGGGTGATCTCAGATGCTCAATAAGAATAAAAATATATAAGAAACTATCATAAATAAGAATAAACATTTAAGGCAACCTATTAAACTAAGAAAATTCTTTTAAACTAAAACATCAGTACAATATTAAAAAAATAAATCAAATAATTAAATATACATATTCACATGGATATTAAAATAGTTGAATGATCACATGTAATATGAAGAGATAATTTCATAATAATGGAATGAACATTTTCTGACATAATTACCACATAGTCATGTCCTCAATCCATGACTACAAAAAACATTTTTCTTGGGCCTGTTCCAAGACACTAGTTTTCCTCTTGATACCTACCAATGCATAGAGGAGCTATAGTGGGTTCCACCCATTAGTTACTGATTCCATTTCATTCATCATATGAAAATGTTTAAACATAACATAAACATTATTTTTAAAACTTGAATATGAAAATGTCAATAATTTATCCATAATCAATGAATGGTATAAAAATAACCTATTTATAGTTATATATATCACAAAATTTTTAATAAAATATGGAAGACTTGTATCATAATAAATCAACCTCGATGAAGAATAATATCCATTAAGGAACGTTGACATAGAAGAAAATGATAAATAAAAATCATTCAGAAAAATATACCTTTTTCATGAAATCATTTAGAAGTATTTTAAAGAAAGTCATTTAAAATATAGTTTTGAATCAATGTGTCCCATACCACTATTTAAATTTTGAAACGAATTAATATTTTATAACATTCATGTCTATATATATAAATCATTAAAACCATTTTTAAAACATGGACATTAAAGAGAAAGGTTTCTAAGAATAAATCATTAAAACATTTAAAATGATGTTTTACTAAAAGTACCATTAAAATTAATCCCTTTGGAAACACTTTTATGAAACGTGGACATTGATAATAAATAATTCCCAGTGGATACTTATGTGAAAACAACCTATGATAATATGTATATTGTTAAATTAACCCTTACCATGCACCTTACTTTAGTCTAGGGTTCGTTTAACCTTCTTTATAATGACTATAGTATGTTATTAAATTATACCAGATCCATATACATATTAATTATATCATAAATTATACATTTATGAAATTATACAACAAATTTAATAAATATTTCCAGGTTAAATTAACATTTCACGTAATAATCACTTTCTTTATCGTACATGTTTTTACTTGTTATTCTTGATCATTTCATTTAGATCATGATTTACATAGTTGAATAATATAAAAAATGATTTATATATCATATATATTTAAAATATAAATATTAATGGTTTAGAGATATATGAAATGGAAAACACCGTTTATGGAGATGCTTGGACGTACGTACTCAAAAACGTTGTTTCTGTTTTCACATCGTTTAGAATTGAAGTAAATGAATAAGATATATGTATGTACAACCACAAACACACACACACACACACACACATATATATATATATATATATTAAATATAATTAATGTTTAATATATTACATTCTTATTAATAAAATATATTTTTATAATCATTGTTGAATGGTGAATGTGGAAATGACTCTCATCGCATCGTAGAGACGGTAAGCCGTACCTACAGACGAGAAATTATGTCATTTACATAGTGATCAAAAGGTGTGAAATTGGATGGAATATTAATTTTAATGAGACATTAGAATGTAATTTTCATTATTTATAAACATATTACTCATCATTATATACATCAAAATATCATAGTGTTGAAAAACAAATTACACTACGACGTAGAGATGGTAATCCGTACGTATGCACGCATGATGAAATTATCATTAATAAGATGGGTAGAATAATGAATATAGTTATACCATATATATAATAACATCACAATATGTATAAGGTACTGGATTTATTATTTTTATATGGAAATAACAATGAAATTGAATGTGGAAGAAGAGCAGAAGTTGAAAGTGGGTGGTGAAATTATTACCAATTCTTCTGGGGTTTCTTTTTGAGTTGATCAAAAGGGCTTTTTAGGTTGGATTTCTAGTCAACATAAGGAATATAGGTAAAATTTAGGTATGTTTTTAGGATATTTGGGCATGGGATGGCTGAGAAAAATGGATTTGGATTTGTTATTTTGAGATAAAAGGAAGTTCCCTTTTATATGAGGGGAGATGGTCACTTTAAGAAAATATTAAAATATTAATTTATTATACAATAATATTCGGTTTATAATGTCTCCAAATGAATTTATTTCGAGAATTTTGTCGTTTTGGGTCTAAATAATCTCAAACAATTTGTTTTTGAGATGTTTATGTTTCCATGTTAACTTAAATCTTAGTAAAATATTTTATGTTTTACTTTGTCTTCTTGTATTCTTACACTATATGATTAATAAACATGCTCTGAACATCCAAGAGAACCTCAAGTGGTTCATTATGGACATATATAATATTATTTAAGAACATTGGGTTCATCCTTAGATCTTTATGAATATTATATCAACTAATAACATAATATTAGTTTAAAAACAAAATTATGTCAATTTTGACAATATTTGGAATTTTGTTTTTGTGAAATTCATAAAAACATTATCACTTGGAAAATAATTTCTATTCAAACCTAACACTTCAAATTAACATATAAAATTCGTGTATGGAATTAAAACTTTTAAATTCTAATTATTTTAATATTTATAAAATAAAATATTTTAATATTTCATTAAGATGGTAATTACTGCATCATAATTGTGTCATAAATAAATTTAATAATTTCATCTATAAAAATTTTAAATAAAATACCATGACATAGGAAATATTTCTATATTTCTAATAAAAAATTTTAGTCGAATTTATCTTATGTATAACCATATATTAAAAATGGTTTAGTTATTAAACATTGAATTTAACACTTTTAACTCTTCTATAAATAAAATAATAATAAATGTACTAATCTAATCCAAGTGGACCTAAAGTATCATATTCTATTAATATGTTTTTTTGGTTGAATTAAACTTATCCAATAGAATTTGGAAATTTTTAGGGTAATTATAATATCATTTTTACCTTTAATTACTGTATTTACATTTAATTGTGTTAAATAAATATGAAAAGATATTATTCACCAAAAATAATTTTCATCTAATTGAATCACATTTTACTTATAGATATCCACTGTGTCTCTCTTATTTTTTAAATTCATCTCACTAAAGTGGTAAAATTATGTTTTTTTCAAATTAACTCACGTCCCTAGAAGGTGGGTAAAAAATATTAAAATTTTCAATAAAATTTTATAAATCTAATTTTATAATAAAATGATACCAATTAATTAAACTGAAATATTATAGGTATTATTTATCTATTTTTACTTTAAATAAATTTAAATAAAATAAATAATTAAAAAATTCGATTTTAATAAATAATCTAGAGTTTTTCAATATTCATCAATAAATTGAATGTCTTCGGAAAAATTATAAGAAATAACCTGAAAATAATTTTTATATTAAAATTTAAAAAATGATTTCTATTTTACCAAATTCAAAACATAGAAGTCTCATTTACTAATTTAAAATTAATTACCATTGTCAAAACCAAAAAGCGGGTTTTTAAACAAGTAAAAACTATCAAAAGAGTGGTATGTATTTATGTCAAATTTAATTTTAAAATAACATATAATGACCTAAATTGTATTAAATGATACAAATATAATCAAATTATTATTCAAAACCATTAAAATGTATAATTTAACATAATAAATTATTTTTAATAAAAAAATTTGTTTTCATATAAAATTTAGCATCTTTCTCTATTCATCAAAATATGAATGTTATCAGAAAAACAACAAAAATTAATCAAAAAAAGTTTTTATGTCCCACTTCTAAATAAGTAGTTTTTTTTCAAATTTAATATAATGTTTCAGATATTTCATTTAAAAAAATTCACCACTTGTAGGCGGTAAAATTTAATTTTAAAAAAAATACTTCCTTTATCTGAAAAATTGAATTATTTCTAATATTATGTCTATGAAAAAAACAATATGGGTTTTATAATGATATATATTTTATAATATTGAATATTTAGTTAAAACTTTTCATAACCGCTTTTTTGAATGGCTTGATTGGAAGGTTATCATGCGCTCGAACTCGGTGTCGCGTGTTGCGCAAGAAATTGAATTACTCTAATGAGATAACATACCATTATATCATGGGGTGTTACATTCTCCCCTTCTACAATAAATTTCATCCTCTAAATTTGAAATTTTTTATAGAAAATAAATGGTTAAAAATAGAAAAAACATTTGTGGAAAACCCTCACCAGAAATTTTGTTAATAAAATTTAGTCATATTAAGTGGGAAAGGGAAATGAAAAAGTCACCACAAAATTATGATCTAAAGTAGGAGAACATTGGTGGTAATTAAAGACATATAATTGGACAAATAACATAAACATTTGTAGGTAGTTATTGAGGTCATCAATCACAAACATCTGTAAAATTGAGGACCTCAAAGCCATCAGTCTAAGATGGCCTATCACTGCACATTTGATAATGAAGATTATCACTACGCCTGTGATAGCTTTACCCACAAGTGGATAATTTTTTTTGGTATTCCATGATTCTTAAAAGAAGGGTATGGGATCTTTATTGATGAAAAATGAGAGGTAATGTCTTATTTTTCAAGGAAATTGAATGTTCATAAGAAAAACTATCCAACATGTGATTTGTAGTTGGATGCAGTAAATTTTGCTGTAATTTTTTTGACATTATCTATTTAGATATAATTGTAAAATATATTCAGATATCAAAAGCCTCATGTATATATTCACACAGAGAGAGATGAACATGTTACAAATAATATGGATAGAGCTGATCAAAGATTACGACTACTCAATCCATTACCACCAAGGAAATGCGAACAAGGTGGAAGATGCACTAAGTAGAATGGAACCATTTATTTTATAATTGATGACAATTGAAAAAGATAAAATCTTCTCAGATTTGATGAAGATATATATTATAATCATAAATAAGAGATCATCATCAATACTTTTAAAAACTATTTCTCAGTCGTCTCTTTTAGAAAGGATAAATATTCTCAAAAGGATAATGTGAGAATTCCTAAGAAAGTGGAAACAATCAGAAATGGTAAATCCTAAGAGTCTAATGTTAATGTTGAAATAATTGAATGATTTAAGTTAGGATTATATGTTCCATAAAATACTGATATAAAGAATGATCCTTTGGTTGATGCATATAGGTTGAATTTATCTGTTCAACTAGGAAACACAAAGATGTATCATGATCTCTAAGAGAAATATTGGTGGGATAAAATGACGAAGGATATTGTGGAGTATACATCCATGTTCTTGGTACGTCAACAAGTGTAGGTATAGAGGCATATGTCTAAGGGGATGATGCAACTATTACATATACCTATAAAGAAATCGAAAATATCACCATGGGCTTTGTCATCAGACATTTGAAGTAATCCAATGAAAACAATACTATATTGGTTATTGTGTATAATCCTAGAAAGACTACACACATTAATGAAATTTGAGAGGATTTGACCTTGGATCAAATTCGACGGTTATACATCAGAGATGTGGTAAGGCTGCATGGATTACCACTATCGATTATATTCACTTGAGATCCAACATTCACCTCTATGTTTGGGAAATTTCAACCAAATGATCTTCATACGGACTTGAAATTAATAACGACTTATCATCCTCAAACTGATGGCCAATATGGGCGGACTATCCAAACACGTGAGGAAATTTTGAGAGAATTCTCAATTAACATCAAAGTAAGATGGTAACAACAAATTAATCTGTTTGAGTTCTCTTATAATAACAGTTTCCACTCAAGAATTAAAATGGCTCTGTTAGAAGCCCAATATGGGAAGTGGTGAAGAAAGTCAGCAAGATGAGTTGAAGTTGGGGAGAAAAAACTCCTAGGTCCAGAAATGGTCAAATAAATGGTGGAGAATGTCATGACCATCCAGCATCACATTGAAGCTTCTCAGAGTCAACAAAGGATCTATACTAATAATCATCGATGAGACCTAGAGATTGATGTTGGATACATGGTGTTTCTCCAAATATCACAGTGGACGAGAGTTATGAGATTTGGGAATAATGGAAATCTTTGTCCAAGGTACATTGACCAATTTGAGATCCTTGATCTCATTAGAGTGATGGAATATCAAATATCACTCCCACCAAACCTATCACAAGTACATGATATATTCCATATATCACTTCTGCAGATTTATAAACCTAACCCATTTCATGTACTCAATCTAGAGATGGTACCCTCAAAAAATGAACTCTCATATGAAGAGAATCCAGTTATGATTGTAGATCATAGTGAAAAAGTTATACAAAATAAGACAATACCCTTTATCAACATGTTTTGGAGAAACCAAAAGTTTAAAGAAGAAACATGGGAATTGGATGATGTGATGAAGCAAAGTTACCCTCATTTGTTTTAGTGTTAGAAAATAAAATTTCAATGGGGAAATTTCTTAAGGGGGGAGGATCGTAACGACCAAAACATTTGTTAATGAAAATTATTCTTGATAAAATTTATTGTCTTATTATGTAAAATTGATATATAACATATGAACTACATTGGTATTATGTTAAAAATAACATTTATAATTGAGATTATTGTTAATATAGTCATTGAAAAATGAATATCTGACTAGTATAAATATATGGTTTTTAAAAATCCAATTTACTCAAACAAAGGTAGTGAAGGACTCATCAAATATAACTGCTCCGTACAAAGACAATTTGTATGATCTTTTAAAGGAGGTGGTATCACTAAGCTTTGTTCATGAAAAATATCATGTCGATCATGAACACATTAATCTTTAACAGAACTGCCTATGTGAGAAGTGGAAGTTGATAGAGATTACTACCTGGGCGATGTTATCAGAGTCACCCCAAGAGTCTGTCACCATAACACACCTTACCCTTAGGTCTTATGTGGGTGATAAAGGGGGTTATGTAACAAGACCTTAGCACTATGATTACGTGCATTATTTTTCTATATAATAAATAATATTGATTCATTTTATTATTATTACTTTGTAAATGGTTTTTAATGAAAATATTTTATTTTTAGTTAATATTCAATTATAAAATCTATTATGACGAATTAAAAGATTTTTGAATTAAATTATATTTTAATAAAATAATATTAATAAATTAAATTATATTCAATATAATTGATCTTATAATTTTTAATGAATACAATTTTAATTTTTATTAATATTTGAAACCTAATTTTCCTAAACCCACGAATTTTTTATAAATTTAGGTTCTTATTTAAAATGAACAAATTGACATATTTGGAAAATTATTTAAAATAAATGAAATTATTTTTTTTAATTTGGATGTAGAAATTATCCAATGGTTAATTTTTTATAATTTTCTGAGACAATCGAAATTTAGGGTCAAAATAAAATATCGTTTAAATTTTTTAATGTGTTTTATGACATCATAATGACTCCATATTGATTTAATAAAATAATATAAATGAGATATTCAAAAAATATATGTTTGAGTTTTAGAATAATTTAATTTTATATTTATTAGATTAATTTAATGGTTCCTTAGTGGACACTCCAAGACATATAAAACATTTTAAGTTAATAAATTAATTTCCTTGAGTCTGTGACTGACCTCCACATAAGTAATCCTAATATATTAATATATTCAGGTATTGTCCTTATAAAATAATTTTTTTCACTTCAATTTAGAGAAAATCAGTTGAAGAAAACATGGGTTGGTTTGTGGTATTGATTTGATTAATGTGTCATGTCCAAAACCTAAATAATAAATAATTATATATCATTCCCTATGTAAATCCACCTAATCCCCCACATCATCCATACTGATAACCTTTGGAGATTGAACAACCTCTACCAAATCTCTCTAGAGTCATTACAAGGCTCCACAAGCTCATAAGAAACTTTTATAAATCCCCTCTCAGGGCTTTGGGATCAGACGTTGATGTAAGGTATTTCTTCATTTTTCAATTTTTCCAATTAACTTTATGTTGTTATACCCATTTATATTCAATTAAAAATGATTGGGTGTTATTTTTATCCTCGCCCATACTTTTCTAACGATGTTTGAATGACAATATTCCTTTTCCCTATCATTAATTCCTCCCAGGAACACATGTTACCCTGCCAAAATTCCATAAGCAATTTCTATCTTCTCATTTGAATTCAATAAATTAATTTTAATTATTAATTTAAATACCTTTACATATGTTAGGACATGTATCTATATGGCCCACATGCTCTCCATTTCATGTACATATGATGATATACCCCTTTCTCTATCATCTAACATTTCTATCAATTATTTTGTCACAACATTATGCTGCCGAAATTACATCGCAATTTTCCAATCCAAAGTCATTGTGTAGTGGATACAAAGACCATTTCTATATTAAGGGTATTAACCTTCATGAAAATTTACATATTTATTATGGAGTTTCATGTATCAATTCAAAATTTCTTTATCGTGGAATAAATTATTATGATTAATGAATCGATGTTATTTGATCCATGTGGCACACATATGCATCAAATGAAATGATTAATAAGGGTGCGCTCTAATAGCACTCCAATGCATTGGGTAAATATTAGTATAATGATACATGATGTGAAATGTGGTTTCAATGTTTTTAATTCAATTGAAATGAAGGTTTACCCATTCTCAATGTGCAATGAGCCTTGGCTCAGGCAAATATTAGGTTAAATGTTGATGCCACATTTCTATGTTATGATAATCATGTTATATCATTCCATTATGTTCATGTTTTTATTGCACTCCATTAATATGTTTGTTTCCAAAAATGATCTATATTCTTCTTGTAATCCCTTGATTACTTCCTTACTGTGCTTTATAGATCACCCTTCTCTTATGCATGTCCTCATGTTATCCCATTCAATGCTTAGTATGAAAGAATTTGTGTGGTCATTTAAAATAATTTTTCAATAATGATCTGTATATAATGTTTTAAGTTATTATGTAATGTTCATAATCCCTAAAGACACTAGACCTCTCAATCATCTATGTGTTATCAAGTTATGATGTTATGTTATATATTTTTATTATTTGTTAAATAAAGAGGAGGGCTACTATACATACTTCATGGAGTTAAAGCCACATTTGACTAACACCCTTGAATTGATCATGCCTGAATTTAAAAATGGATATGTGGTGTATTGCAATGCTTCTAGTATATGTATTTTGTGAATGATTATATTGGGTGATAATTTGGTGGTGTGATGATCTCACTAATTCTGACCACATGAAAATAATTACCTAACCCATCACATGAAATTGGAAGTGGTGATGCATGCACTGAAGACACGGTATCAATAACTCTTTTTAAAGATGTATATGGTATGTTTTGATCATAAGAGATGAACCGAAATCTCTTCACTAAAGTTTCATAATTAGATTAAGCTTCATTGGATTTAGTATTTGTAGGGTATTGACATTGATATTTTTTATACCTCCGGAAAGGATAATGTGGCAACTGATTCCTTATAAAGAAGAGTACTAGTGCAGTCTTTGAGGAAGTATAATGACGAGTGGACTCATATTGGGATCTTTTGGAAGATGTTTTTAGAGACGATAGAGGAATGTGGAGGTGCGGTCTTGGTGAGAAATTAATTGACTCCTTTTCATTTATTATCAATACATTTGGAGATAATAAATTATTAGCTATGTAAGCGGTAAATGCAGTTTCATCATGGTGGGGATACATCTTCCGGTTGGTCTTCATCTCCTAAGGGAAACATGTGCTTTTAGGGCCATTCTATGGTGTCGTTTCTCAAAGGAAGGTGGTGATTCATGATTAAAACCAATTAATGTGGGTCATTAATCCTGGAGCAACCAAAATATATTATGTTGTTCATTGGTAGTTATGGTGGTCAGGTATGATGTAGGGTAATAATGATTTTCTATCAATGTGTTATACATGTTAGTATGTAAGAGCAAGGCATAAAAGGCCCTTTAGTTTTTCTCAACTGTTACCCATTCATACCACGAATTGTGTTGAAGTCTCTATGTATTATCTTTTTTTATTACCTCATACTCCTAGGGGTATGAATTTTATTTCGGTAGTCATTGATCATTTAACCAAATAAGACCCCTTTATTCTGATCATAGATACAACCAAATTGGATGAGTTGGGTAAATTGTGTATTCAAAAGGTTGTAAGGTTTCAGGGTGTGCCATCTGCAATTATTTCAGAAAAACATTCTTGTTTAATTTTCTGTTATTGAAAGGCCTTAAAAAGAATTTTGGTTTATAGATTATGTTGAGAATGGCTTACCATCCACAAATGGATGGCTAGATAGTGCACAAAAACCTCATTCTATAAGATATCCTCTGAGAATATTTGTTGGACATTAGAGGATCATGGGATAACCATTGGTTTATGTTATTTTTTTCTTAGAATAATAGTTCATAATCCTTTTTTAAAATGGATCCTTTGGAGGCACTCTATAGTTTTCCAATTCAGTCTCTTTTTGTTGGAATGTGGTAGTTGAGACATCACTGTTGGGGTCGAGTGGTGTGCAAGATACATTTGAAAATGTCATGCGAATTCGGTAGCAGTTATTGATAGCTCAAAGTCTCCAATAATTTTATTCTCTCTAGAGGAATTAATTACTTCAGTTCATTGTGGTTGATTGGATATTCTTGATGGTGTCCCCTCGTTTGGGTCATCATCATTTGGGAAAGAATAGAAAGGTAATGTTAAGTTATGTCAGACTATTTGAGATTATTGAGCGCATTGGGAAGGTAGCATACATGTTATCATTTTTCACTTAGTAAACATATATTCACGATTTATTCAATTCTTTTCCATTGATGAATTAAAATCCATATCGGTCTCATGTGTTGAATTGGAAAGAGTTGGTGATAGAGCCTGATTTATCATTGTTTGAGCAGTCGGTGTTAATAGTGGATTCTATAAGTGAGGGTTTAACAAGGGAAACATATTCCATTGGTCGAGGTCATTTTTAATCTTGGTAATTATGTACATGAGAAATGGTTGTCCAATTTTTTGGTTGACCAAGAGTACTGATTCTTTTTTTCCGATCAAGTTTCGTGTTGACTTTACGGGGAATAATGTTTTCATGGTGGGAATAATTATCACATCCATGTCAATATTTTTAGTTTTTTTCTCTATTTTATTCATGGACTATCTTCCCCATAATGTTTCACACTAGGATCCCATAGAAATGTGGGAAAACGCGGTTTATTTGGGTGGCTAGAATTGTTCATATTGTTTGGCTGCATATTTTACTAAACTGTGTAGAAAATATGTGCATAGGTGTCTAGGTCATAATTATTTTTATTTTATTCAAATTTTTCCATTTAATAATTAAACCTATCTTGCATCTTTCTTCCTGCAGTCTACCCTAGAATCCATGGAAAGCTACGACGATTCATGAACATCTATTAGTACCCTTTTTTAAGAGGGTTTTGGTGAGGGGAACTTCATGGTTCTTAAATAAAGATATGAATCCATTATCTTTATCCATTATCTCTAGTGTTTCTATCCTCCTTCTATAAATTACAAATGTACATAAACTACAGTTTCATACCTTGGTTATAATTTTTTGTTTCACAATTGAAACTCGTGGATTATGGTTTGTTTTCATCCCCTTGTGGAACAGTAGAAATTTGGCACAATGATGTGGGGGTTTTGACAACTAATGTCGGTGATTCCAGGTGTAGACATATTTTTATGAGTATAGACTTCTTTATTAACCTATTTTTTTATGTTACACTTCCATTTTTTTCAAAAAAAATATTTGGAAGCCTTTATCATGTGGTTTATTTTAAAGAATAAATTTTTATGATGAATAGTATTTATCAAGTGTATTCAATGTTGTGCCTTTTGGGGTTTTTATGGATCATGGAATTGTTTTATTTAATGTTTTTAGAGATTCCAAATCTATTTGGGTGTGGTATTACTGTGCATTTTTTCTTAATGAAGGGATTCAGAATGAATTTTTTCTGTAAAGATTTGTTTTACTACATAAAATATTTTTTTGAACATTTTAAATAGTTTATTGACTTGTAGAAATGGTTAAAATATATGTTGGGTACTCTTTGGTGTGTGTACGATTTATAAATTGTATTTTTAGGTGAAAATAATATATTATAAAATATAGAAGTTGTTTGAGAAAATAGAGGGAAACCTAGGTATCTAGGCGGGCGTACTATGGCTAGTTTTCTGGAGATCTGGTAGTGGTATCATCCATGGTTCAATAAAAAATTTTCAATATAACAATACTAAATAAACATTGATGATGTTTAGGGACAACTAATTCATTGGGGTTTTCCCTCCTAGTTTCTCATGCATGATAAGGAAATTGTTTATGGTTAGTTACACACCGAGATACGATGTACCTATGGACCCACAACTAGATATTTCCAAAGGGTGTTCCAATGATTAGTGCCATTGGCTATATCATATTTACTATGAGAATACAGTGTGTTTATCTAGAAAATTTAGCATCACTTGTGTTTTATTTAAATGTGCACATTCATTCATGTTTCCCTCTTGAATGTTGATTTCATTTAATGTATTAACTATGAGAAAATGTTCTATAAACTCTTATTTATAATATTTGTTAATCTTTTTGACATAAAATTTTTAACACATGGAATATTATTGTGTAACATTCTATTGGGCCTAGTATCACACCCTATATACACCATCAGGTGTAAGTAGATGTGAGAAATTTTGACAGAGGAAAGGGAAAGGTCCTTAGAGAAGGTTGTTTGGGTTTTTAGCCTCTTTCCTAGGTGTGATGGTGTGGAGAAGGCTTAAGGGTGATGTCCCCTTACTATATGTGGTTCTTGATTTGTATGTACTGCTCCTTTCTAGTTGTGACCCTATGATAATTCATAAAACAATGTATTTAAATTCATAAATGTTATTAAAGTTTTGTTAGCTATACATTTTCAGATTTTTTTTATTATTCTCGGGTGTATAATGCTTATAAACATGGGTAAATAATTCCCAAACACTTATTTTTTGATACCTGAGAACTTGTGATAGCCCATGGGGATAGAGAACGCTGTTAGGTCCTTGTCACAAGCCATTTTTTTTGCCATTTTAGATGGAGAGAAGACCTGGTTAGTGACAACTATCAGGTTGAAAATTGATATCGGTGTTTCCAATCTATTATATAGTATTGATAATAAAATAATTATGTAATTAAAAGTACTTTTAAATATTTAATGTCATGGAGGGAATAATATGAGACATCTATTATGCTTAAGTGTGTAAGAGTACATGGTGGGAAATATCATAATGGGGATATTAAATACATTATGTGTGGAAGGGAAGTTAATTGGGGAATCAGATTTGATTTTATAGGAAGAATTTAACTATTTATGGTGAGAAATTACAAGAGAAATCATTACACAAAATACAATGTTTAAAATGAAAAGAGTATAAATGGCATTCTAACTAGTTCTGAATCTTGGAGGATAATTAAGATGGTCGATGTTATAAATTTCTAAATCTCAAATATAAAGGTAAATGTAACGTTCTCTAGATTACTGATGTGGGGTATAATAATAAATTTGTCAGAGCTACATATATGATACACTTTGTAATTGTATTAGATACTTAATATACCCACTCATTTTGATCTATATAATTTAAAAATATTACCAAAATTCCACCACAATGATTATTAGATCAATTAATAATGAATAATATCAATATTATGATGATTACATCTCATGTATTTAATTCTTCAAATATTTTTTTATGGGATTTATCTTCTATAAATCCTTATTATTCTCCCATTAATTGATTTTGATTTTATTTTATAAAAGGATTGGATTTATTTATATAAATCAAATATAAATTTCATAGGAAAGAGATTCATATTTGATATATGAATTTAACCATTGATCTTTTCCCAAATTAATAATAATAATGATATTCCACGGGAAAATATATCCATTATATTTTTTTGATTTCTAATTTAAAATTGGATAATTTCCTCATGTGATTGAGGAAAACACCAACTCAATTACATTGATATTTAATGATATTTTATAATGTTTTCCCAAAAGAGATTATGAGACATCCTATGAATTGTGATATTATTTTTTTTAATTGAACTCATTTATGGAGAATTTTTTTTCAAATTCTATATATAGAATGACCTCAATTGCGTTTCATGAGTTGAATAAGACATTCCTAGAGAATGATACCATGGGATTCAGTTGGACAAGTGTATTTACATGTGTTTCCCCCATTTTTTAGAAGGGAAATTTATTAATGAATCATTAAATTGATTAATAGGAAAATTACTATGAAAATATCAAGAAAAAGTATCATCTACATCACATTGATCAATTGTTTGATAAACTACACATAGATTAATAATTTTAAAAAATTGGAAATCGTCTTTAATATCATCAGTTGAGGGTCAAACAAGAATAAATACAAAATATAGAATTTTTTATGAGGTATGTACACTATAAATTTTTAGTGATGACTATATATGTCAAAAACATCGGTGTCACTCAATGGTTCCGCAATCCCAGCTAGCCATATGGCCCCAATTACATTTCCATAAATGCTTGAGGTTACCCACTAGCGGAAATGTCCTAATGTGTGTCTATAGGAAGAAAATTCCCTCATTATGAGATTATATAACATTGTATAAATATAATAACAGGTAACTACTGTCATAATTATTGGTGTAAATAAAGAACATTTGAAATAGATAGTAATCAACTATAAATGGATGTTGAATCATATAATAAATGATGACAATGCATGTCATGTATATAAATTATTGTAAAAAATGATACATGGATATAAGAATAACATGCTACTAAAATAAGAGAAATAATAAAAATGTATCCCAGTATATCAAGCTCTAGCTCATTCATATGTTACCATGATTCATCAAATTCATACAAGTAACGCCTGGTATCTAAAGAATGATACCCAACTTTTTTTTCACTAATATAGATGTATTCTTCCCAGGTACCAATACTGGCCCAGATATGGTTTGAGGAAAATATTTGTAGGCCACCACATACAGTTTCTATAATATCACTTCCATGTAATATAAACTGAAATAACATTCCAGAATGAATATATAAAGGTACATATGTATAATAATATAAATACTAATTACCTGATTTAGTCTTAGCTGGTGGCTGAACATGTAACCATTTAATTAATTAATTAATTTCTAATATATTCTATAATTCACATGAGGTATAACCATAATTGACATTATTTTATGATAATGGATCCATGATTCAACAAGGCATCCATTATGATGATAATAATGAAGTGGATCCATGGTAATGACCTAGGAATCCTTAACCTCAAGGATCGATCAAAATGATTTATAATTTGTATCCTTCCAATATGGATAAGATTTTAATCCAATGAGAATGGACAAGTATTTCTATAATTACATAATTGAAACCATGTCTGAGGAACTCATCCCAGGTAAAACAAGATTAGAAATGACTAGGACCAAACGTGTTCCCAAGGTTGCAAATGCCTGTAGATGTCATGATGGATCTAAGTAGTGCATACAGGTCATCCTATAATGATAATATAGGGATCAAATGATGTCATACTAGGAATCCACTAGTATACAAATACTAGGATCCATGGTGGGTATCATCTATGGAAATTGGAATCCTTGAATAGGAATGACATCTACTAGAGCTCAAGGTATTCCCTCTAGAATTCAATGATGGATTCAGTATAACCACACCTATAAAGATGTCATGGACTGTAATAAATATGAACCATTAAATTAATTAAATGTAATATTCCTTCCACATAATAATACAAAGTTTCATCACATACCCTTCATTAGTAAGACAAGGCTAAAGGCTATAAAACAATTTATTAATTCATATAAATATTATTTAGATCTTTATGCTCACTCTCGTTCCTTCCAATGATCATGATAATATATAATACATACATATAAAAAATCAACTAATTAAATTCAATAAAATATTCTATGTGATATGTATAAATATAAATGACAATTATCCCTTGAAATAATGAGAAATTAATTAGAACACTTAAATTAGAAGGTTAAAGTGATATATACATGTAAGAACCATTAATAATTCATTATATTTACTAAGTCACTTAACTTATTAAATATAAAATTACATTTCCTCAAAACAGTGGAATATATATCTTATAGTGGAAAATAATGCATAAATATGGAAACACCCAACACTTTGTAGTCATTGTTGAGGTTATAACCACAAAAAATGGATAATATTTTTTAAATGGGTCTCAGAATATGGTTATATGGACTATATGTAATGATTATGAATTAAATATTCAACGCATGATGAAATTTGTGCACACACATGATAATTAATATAGTATTGAAACTTAATGGGTATATTATAGACCACCAAAAATAAGCTCGTATGACACTACTCATCAAATATTGACCTTTAGTTTGTCCTAGATCATAATATTTCAGATGAACATATCAACATTTTTAAACCCATCATATAATATTCAATAACCTGAAATAATTTTTTTGTAATACATAATACATTGCACAAATAGATTCCCAAAGACCATATTACTTTATTTCATTTGTAAATATAGAAACACAAACACTAGTAAATATATGAGCTACATTATCTCCCATTATGCTCTCCAAGAGTGTCAACCTTCTATGAAATATAATTTATAATACATATCTTCATTACCTATGGACAGAAAATATAAAAATTTGTGATCGAAGATCATCAGTAGGTGTAAAAAATGGAGATATGTAAAAATAAACAAGGGCAGAAGGGTATGAGAATGTCATCATATCATTAAAAGATCATACCATACATATCAAATATCATACACAAGAATCATGGGAAAAATATTTAGAGTTCATAAGAATCTAATATTAAGGGGTTCAAGAACATAATCCATGAAAAAATTAACATATGAATTGGACATTATTTTTTGTAAAGACATAAATATATAATATAATTTCCAATATTTCAATGTACATTTACAAAAAAAATATCCAAGAACATCACATGGACTTCGCATACTAGGAGAGACACACCACCATCCCCAGTTAGAATCATTTCCATATAAGGGACCAAGTTATCCCATTTTCATTAGGGGTTCAGAATTCCACATATTCCAATACAAGATTTGGATTCCCAATCTTCTATAGTGGATCAAGTCCAACCAAATGATTCTTATAAATATCTCATAAGATATAATTGCTAACCAAATTCAATATATATGGATACAAGTCCCATTGAACACATAATTAAATCATATAAATGTGTTAGATATGATCGTAACAAATCATCATATCACAACCCATAAATATTGATTGGTTTCATAAACATCATATCATAACACATTAAATAAATTGGGTATCATAAATATTTCAACATATCATTACCTATAAAAAATAGATAGGCTTAATAATAATTTCATTAAATAATGTCCCATGAAAATAATAGGGATTCAATATCATTTAACCAGTAAATGAGTAATGGGTTTCTCAATCATATATCATGTGAATGATAATCGAGTTTCACTTACTTATAACCTGTTACAGAGAAAGTGTTTACATAACGATCATAAAAATAAAACATAATCCATTAATTGAAATAATATGAATATAATATTTTTTAAAACAAACAGAAAGGAATGAGAAAATACAATGTATGTTATCTTATAAGGAAAATAATTTGGGATGAAAATTTAAAAATATTAATTGAGAAATTTTTCATTTAAGTTATGGTAATCCTTTTTTAAACTTTAACATTATTTAATAAAAAATTCTTTGAAAACCTCATGGATACATATAATAGATTCTTTGAAAACCATTAAAAAATATCAAATCCTTTTTCCATGAAATTGTGACCAAAATTTGATTTTAAAATCTTCTTTGAATTCATTTATCAAATATTATTTTTAATAATATAGGTATGAGACTAAAGAGAGAGGTAAGGTTGTTTATTCATAAAACATATTTCATAATTTTCATTACTACAAAATAGTGTGAAAATAATACTAAAATATAAATAATTAATTAATGAACAATTTATATGAAATTTCAGGGTTTTCATGAAATATTGATTATATTATTTTTTCAATGAATTATTAATCATAAACTGTCTTGAAAAAAATTGAGGTTGTTGCAATAATCTCTTACCACTTGGTAACTCTAAACCATAATCCCTATATAATCGAATTAAAACAAACTAAAAAAATAGTATCATGAAATTAATGATATTAATTATATATAATTTCAATGGAATGTGTATACAGCTCTCAGAATAATATACTTTAATATCACACCATGTGTCTCAAAGAAGGAAAATTTAGACAAAATTACATTACTGATTTGGTTTATTTTGAATCATAAACCCAATTAAAGACAAATTATCAATTTTATGTTTATATTCCCAAAAATTTGAGCATATTGGTCATATAATACATTAAAGGAAACTATATACAACACACAAACGAAACAAGCGATGAATAAGGTTTAAGTCTAGTAGAAATAAATGTATGAAGAGAAATCCCCTGCATTATGTCTTAACTATCTTTTTAATCATTAAAAAATTAAATAATAATTAAAATTTTTACTATAAATATAAAAAATATTCATATTCTTATATATAATACCATATATGACTTTATATTACCCTCTTGTAAACAATTCGATATTATGATAATCATCGTGTAATATCTACTTTGTTTTTTATACTTTTTGGAATTAGTATTCACTATAATTTAACATTAATGATCATTTACTTGTTAAAAGATGGTAAAAATGATATAAATTCAATATATATAAATATATATTATGTATGAAAATATAAAAATAAAATATAAATGATATAAATAGAAAATTAATACACAGTTCATGGAGACAGTTGGTCATACATATGCATTACCAATATCTCCATTATATTGTCATTTAGAATGAATGAATTGAATGACATACATACATACATACATACATATATATATATTATAATTACATCATTATTTTTATTTCATATAAGTAATATACATTTAATAAACCCATCCTTAATACATTACATGTAAAATGTTAACAAATCACATTTCATTGGGGGTGATAGTCTAATCATCCACAAACGAAATTATCAAAATTTCATAAAATGGAAATCATTAATTAATGTTTTATTTATTAATTTAATAAGGTAAAATATATCACAAAATATCAAATATATCATATATAAATAGTTTATTCATCATAATGTTCTGCCATGAGAATGAAAAAATGAAAAAATAAAAAACAACATTCCCAAAGGCAGAAGTTCACCGTACAAACGAATGGAAGGATTGATTCCATTTAAATATATGTATGTTTATGTATATAATGAAACATTAGATTAATAACATATATGTATATTTTGTTAACTTATATTATAATTTAAGAATTGAATAAGAAGTGTTGAGTGGATGGATATTAAAAAAACACAAAATAGCTTCGGGAAAGATAGTACCTCTTATTCTGAAAACACATCTTCGTTTACACAAAAGGGATTCATTGAGTGTAATAATTCCCAATGTAGTCTTATATAATAATGTTAGGGATGTTTTTAGATGATTTGTAAAATATTTGAGGTTCGTAATTTAACACACCAGGATTATGTAAATTTCTTTTCAACGATTAATTTAACATTTTATGTATTATGCATTTCACCCAATATATAACAAATATTTTTGTAATATGAATCCACTATGAATTCATTGAATCATACACCACACCATGATAATATTTCACCACATAAAACACAGATATTTTGCATGTGTTACTCGTTAGATCGAGTTTTACTAAACAATTGTATTTCATTTTAATGTTATTATTTAATATAATAATATATAAACTATAATGTACATTAAATATTATTTTTAATATTAACTAACATATGAAAATATATGTTTTATAAGATGCATTTTTTTACTTATTATTTTAAAACAAATATATACACCAATTGAATATAAATAAAATATTTTTATTTTTATGCTTTTCAAGTCATTTTATCTTAATAAATATAATTAATTAAAATTATTGAATGATATTAATTAAAAATATATGTTATATATTCAACAAAATATTTTCTATATTCATAAAATAGTATTAATTGGCCTAATATATATATAGAACAATTTTTATGCATAAAACCAAATATTTTTTAAAACGGTAATGTTATCACCTTTTAAGAGAGAACCTATAATAAATTTCATTTATGAAATTCATATATATTATATTTGAAAAAATAAAATTATTATTAGAAATAGGTATATAAAATTTTATTTTGGATGAATTTTTGTTATTTTTTAGATATGTTTCATTTTTTTTAATAGTGAAAAATACTACATTTTAAATAAACACTTTTCTTCATGAAATTTACATAAAGTGATTAATTATATTACTGCATGTTTTTAATGTATATTAATGTTAATTTGTCTAGTTAATATATTTTATGTCATTGGAGTCAATTTTACATTGAATTATGATTTATTAAAATATAAATATTTGGAACATTTTAACTTTTAAACATCTTTTTATAGTTCCATAAATGAGAATAATTTTAATGTAATGACTCCAACATCTGTGTTTTAAATTTTTGAAAATTGATTACAAATTTGTAATAATTGGGTCCAAATTATATATATGTATATTTATTTTATTTTGCGCATTATGAATTGTAACTTTAGTAATAGTTTATTAAAATATTAATAAATAATTAACGTAATTAAGGGTAACAAAAAATAATAAATATTATAAAATTATCCTAAAACATTTCTTAAATTCGCTTGATGTGTTTTTTAGAAAAAATTTATTCTTATTATGATATTATATTAATTTTACACCACGTGAATGACTCTATGACATTTACTATATTTTACTTGAAGAAATTAAAAATATATCACAATCTTATTTTCAAAAACAAAATCATTTTTAATGTACTCTAATATAGAAGAAAAACATGAATATAAATAGTATACTAAAAAATATAAATTTTTTCTTTATCATTGTATGTAATTTTTATTTTTTTAAGAAGTAAATTGTTACATTAATATAATACACAATGATGATGCAATAATTTCTTAATTAGTGAAAATATCAAATAAATTATTTTAAAAATAATAAAATAAATGTAACAAGAGAAAAATAATATCATCAAATAATTTATGGAAAAAATTTACATGTTGTGGATATTTTAATAATTTTATTTTGATGAAATCATTTTTCATTGATATTAAAAAAATATTTAATAGTGTTAAAATTGACAGTAAAAATATTTTATGAATGTAATATTTTATAAATTTATTTACAAATGAAAAAAATATGAAATAAGTAATCTTGAATGAGATAATATATAAAATTTCATAAATTAACCATACATGGCCCAATTAAATCTTTTTATATTTATGTTACAACCTCTTAACATTAATTACAATGTTACCATAGAGAAATTTGTAATAAGTTAAATTGAGGTTAATAAAAAATATATGATTTAAGAACAAGTAAAATACAAATTAATATTTATAGATATTTTATACATTGACTTTATATTATATTATATTTGAATAAATGACAATTTTGAGGTATTTAGAAAGATATTGACGTTTTTATAAAATATTATTTTTGTTTTTACAAAAGTGCCCCTCCCCTCTCTTATAAATGGTGTCCTCTCCATATCATATATAAAATCCTCTACATTACATTGGAATTGCCTATATAAACATAAATATACTAAAAATTTATTAACATCATGTAATAGGCCTTCATTTTGGTATAATTATAATCAATTATTTTCCTTTGTGACAATCAAAAAGGGGATACCCAAAGAAAAGTTAATGTTCATCAATAAAGGTTTCTGTTTTATTTATTCATTGAACCTTTTAAATTATTTTTACATCTGGTTTATATACTATCCTTTGTATGCAGAGTATACTGATATTTTGATATATTAGGGGTTTAACCTAAAATTTCCCACACTTCCTTCTAATGGATAATGAAAAAACTATTCATGTGGGTAGAGGATTACCCCATAGTGAAATGATGACTGTTCAGTTTTCCATTACCACATATCACAGTGAGTTTTAGGAAGGAAGAATTATAATTAAATATATATATATATATATATATATTAAATTTGTGACATAATTGTTTTTCTATAACCATAATATGATATCTACCCAGTTTACCTTCTTATCTCTTGGGAAATGAAAACATTGCTCATGCGTATGTATGGATTTCCATCCCTACAATGAGATGTGATTCATTTTTCATATATATATACCATTGATTTTATATAGGATGGATTTTATGAATATGATTAAATCATGATCTATGTAATAGTACAATAGTTTGAAATTCAAAATATGTTGAAAAAACAAAGTGTTTATTCCCTAAAACATAACATTAACAAGTATTTATAAATATGTGAGTATTATAATGTCTTATGAAAATAATTACTGGTATTAAATATATGAATATGGTTCTCTGGTATATATATAATAAGATTATATTTTTTTACAGCTTTTGTTTTATTTTGTGCATGGAATTCATGAATTATGTTATTTGGCTTTTGTATCACTTTTAGTTCTGTGGGACACATGCCTTATAAACTACTTATATCATCTAAATTTTGTATAGACTACACATGAATGTATTTTCTAGGACTCATATAGAATATTATGGTATTTACAAATTAATATATTTTCCTTTATTTCATGGGGAATAATTTTCTACTAATGATAAACTTATCGTTATTCCGTTTTTCATCTCGTTAACATTTGGGATTGTTTCATTTTAAGTCTCCATTGATGAATTTTTATCTTCCAGGAACATGTTTTCAAAATTTGTTTTCCATAATATTTTATATATTATCATATAGTTTTTTAAACCAATTTTTACTGATTTTTTAATTCTTATTATTCAGTTTGAATGGAATCTTTTTATCATTTTCCAGATGGGGTACTTTGTGAATTATTTGGAAAAAGAAATAAAATAATGTTTCATTAAATTATATGGAATCAATGTAATTTTCCCCTCTAATGATTCTATATTTCATTGAACATTCCTTTACATTATTATATGATTTTTTTTCAAATAATACATTTTCCTTTAAAATTTCATGTCTTTTTTATAAATGAAAATGTTTTCAATGTTGAAGGTAAATTTTCTTGGGGAATTGTTTTAAAGTGATATCTCAAAATTATTTTCCATTTAAGATATCAATATTTTTTGTTACTTATGTTTTATTGGAGAAAATATTCAATGCCACCTTTCTTATTATATCTGATAATTTTTTATGTTTTTCATAGTGAGATATTTATTATACACATTTCTCTTCTTGGTTTATATTATGATTGAATGGTATTTATGAAATATATATTATTCCATGAGGTATTATATTATGCATGATTTATGCTCTTGTGGAACACATATATATATTTTTTATTATGTTACGGTTGGTACCGATATCTCTATAAAATTCATTGGGTAATGATAAACGTTCTTTTAGCTCAAAAGGATACATGTGAGGTCATCCTTAGCACGTAACAAAAGGGTAAACATGACATCATACTAAGCCCACAATAATAGGGTACATGGAAGGTCATCCTTATCCTGAATCAATATGGTACATGGGAGTTCATCCTATTCCCACAATAATAGGATACATGGTAGGTCATACTAAGACCGAAACGATATCATACACTAGAGTCCATCCCAATCACAAAGATGGTAAACTAGTGATTGCCCCAAGCCTAAAATACTATTAATATCATAGTTCAAATATTTGACCAAATACATTATAATCATAAGTGTATGCAATAATTTCCATGTATTATTACATTATTAATCATTGGTGGAATATATTCATTGATATTTTATGGCTCATGCCTTAAAATTTACCAATATTTTTTCCCTGCAAGATGTATATGATCATTGATATGTAGGGTATGATATTTAAAGGTTATTATCCTCTTTTCATACCCTTATTCTCTTGTTCATGATTATATATCTTCCATGAAAACCCTTACTGAGAATATTATCTCTCCCTTACTTTATGATTCATTTCCTCAGGTTGTAGAGTATGTTTTGAAGTAGGGACACTAAAGGGGAAGAGATTTATTGTATATTTTGATGAACTTTCACCAAATTATTAAAATGCATTCCACGTTTCCAAAGGCACTAATGTATTAATGTCCTCATCCATGTCTTTATGTAATATAACAAATATTGATCTAAAAATATATAATATACATGTTAGAATATACTAGGTCGTTATAGTTGGTATTATAGAAAATATTTAGTAAACCTCTGGAAATGAGGATAAGGAATCATTGGTGAGATCTCTCGAGATATTTTGAAAGATATTTCTTGGGATGTCTATATGGATAATTTATGTATATTCTACAAGTATATAGTGTTCATATTGATAATGGATGACCATGGATTAATCCCATGGTGTCATAGATTTATATTTTACATGTAATTTCTATATATTATGTGGTTTTCGAACTAGCATTAGTGTTTCTCACATTTTTATATTTGATTTATTCAATGGAAGGCAGTTGATATAACTGTGTTAACAATGAATGATATGCACAATGAAAATATGGTCCTCATGATCAAGAAATTATTATGGGAATAGTAGTAAAAAATATAATTGCAATACTCACACAAGCTATGAAACATGCTGGTCTTTAAAATGAGAAATGATGGGGAAAATTCTGTTGAGTCCTTCGTGTGGAAGCACCCACTGTTAGTAAGAGTGTATTATGACCCAATTGTTGATAAAAAATTTGGAATTCTCCATAGAAAATATATTTTCATCTGTATGTATTTGCGACATGAAAAATTAATTTCATCCATTTATAATTTTAAGGGTGAGCTAATGATTGGTTTAATCTACTTAGCATAATAAGTGAAACAAACAAATTGAATCTATGTAATGGGAAGAGTTTAAGAGGATATTTTTAAATATTTATACTCCTTGTTTTTTATAAAAAAAGAAATGGAAGGAATTATTTGAGATTATGAAAAAGGATTATGAATCTGTTGTTAAAAATGAATATAATTTTATAAGACATGAAAGGTAAGCATCTAGGTCAACCATCAAACTTGATAGAAAAATCATTTTTTTGTGGTCTGAAATAAAATCTCACAACATAATTTACTATAATAGTCTTCAGTAGCTATGAAGAATTTGTTTGATGTTAACAAAATATTGAAATTATTAATTATTACCATTCCTCATGTTTTGATAAGAAAAATATTATCATGTATTATGAAAACAGAAATCGGGGAATGAAATTTCAGATATATAAATATTTATATTTATAATCCATAAATGTGGGATAAAGCACTCATGTGAATCTCATAGAGTGAAACGAGGGTGTTACAAGGGTGTAAAGGATGGTGATAGAGATTTTAAAAGTCAATGTTACTAGAAGAATTGTTCTAATGATGTGAATAAAGAAAATATCACACAAATTAATCCTCCCATAATTTTGTGTTTCAATTGCAAGGAGTTTGAACAGTATTCCAAAAAGTACCACAATTCAAGGACTAATGTCTATGATAATCCACTAAAACCTATGTTGAAAAAGAAAAATGTAATGGATTAATATATAACAAATGTTGAATTAAAAAATGATAATTTCTGAATAATTATGATTATCCACCTAGCTGTAAATTTCATACTGGGTTTTGTTGGAATAATCCATATTAATATCTTATTTTTATCTATTACTTATATTTCATGATATTATAATCATGGGTTCTAGAATAATGATATTATATATTTTATTAATACAAGGATAAGATGAGTTGTCTCAGTAATTACTTTAAATAAAAAATTACATATAGGGAATGAATAAGAATCTGTGTATTCAGTATGCTTTTACAGAAAACATGATAAATGTATTCACAAGTCTAGTTTGTGTCAAAAAACGTCTACATGATAGTGAGTTTATTCAAATATTGAAAACATTTCTATATTTATCCATCGGAACATGAATGTTATAATTATCTTCTATTTCCATGTTTTTACATCCCATATAAGATCTCAAATATTTTAACCTAGTTATGTGTTACATTTGGGCACCAATATGTTTCTATAATTTCATTTAAAATAGAAGTGTTAGTATTTGTTTTCATGAGAAGGGTTACTTTCAAAAAAACATTATATTATTAAAAATATAATAACAATGATTAATTTTTAGGGAAAATTAATTTTAAGATGATATTATGTAATATCACAAGACATTTGTAGCATCTTAAGATATTCCCATATTTACCCTTAGATATCGTTGCAATAAACATAAAACCTAATTTAAAAAAACATCATTGAGTAATATATTTCAAATTAAATATAATTATATCACCTTTAAAGAGTTTATTTATATATTATATACATAATCATATAATTTTACAATTTTCAAATAGGTATATGATAAGAACAAACCCAATATTACTCATAAAATACAATATTTTTATCGTAATTTTGTCATTTTTTAATAGCAAACCTATTTTAAACCGTAATTTTTACACACATATGAATTTAATTTGATAAAATAAATATAATTTTTTGAATTTATAATGTCGAAATTAGATTATGATTAAATTTTGGGTTTGTTTTCTGAGAAAAAAATAATTTTTAGTGAATATTTGTGTTTTAGTTAAAAAAATCATTTTCATTTAGATAATAATTATTGTTAAATTTTATCATAAACATCTTTTAAAGACATAGTGGATCAATTTTACATCTACAAATACCATTAAGTCCATTATAATTAATTTAACATTAAAATAAAATATAAAAATATAATAATCATTTGAACATTTTTCAATTAAAACCTGTTAACCCGTATATCTACGAGATAAGCATTAATCAAAATTTATCTACTTATCTTATGTAAATTTTAAAATTCCTACATAAACCATTATAATAAAGATGATACTTTTTTTATAAAATTATAAACATAATTTTTGAAAAAAATTAATATGGAACGTGATTAAAAGTAATTAAAATTATTAAGGTGTAATTAAGTTTAAAATGAACTAAAACTGTAATTATAAGGGCCCAAATAACCTATAAAATTGTCCAAACAGAAAGGATGTTACCCGATTAAGAGGTTCCACATTCTACTAGGATCCCTAATTTATTTCCCTTATCCACTTCATATAATCTTATTATTATGTGAAAATATATTTTTTATTAGATAAATTCAATGGTTTTTTAAAACAAACTAAGACCTTTCTATGAAAATCAAGATCCGACTATTAGAAAAAAAAATGTACAGAAGTCTGAAATAAGAATAACCTATTTTAAATTATATTAACGGAATTAAAAAATATTATATTTGAAAAAAATAAAATTATTTTTTGAAATAGGTTTATAATATGTTATTTTGGTTGATTTTTTGCTATTTTTTTGGATAAGTTTAAATTTGTGTTGAATAGTGATATATACTACATTTTAAATGAAAAATTCATTGTCAAAAAATTTACGTATAGGGTTAAATTATATTATTGAATTGTTTTAATGTATAATTTTATATATTTTTATCATTTAAATTAAGGTGGATTGTTGGTGTCAAATTTACATTGAATTAATATTTAAAAACATTTCAATGTTTTGAATGTTTCTACTTAGATACCTTGTTTTATACTTTCATCAATGAGATTAATTTTAAATTAATTACTCCCACAAATGAGTTGTGATTTTTAAAAAATGGATTAAATATCTGAAATCATTAGTCTCAAATTATTTAAATATGTTACTTTTATTTTTGGGTAATATTAATATTATCTACAGTAATTTTTTATTGACATAGTAAAAGGAAATTAATGTAATTAAGGGTAAAAAAATATTATAAATATTATAAAATTACCCTAAAATATTTCCAAAACTTATTTGATAAAATTTCACGAAAAAAATAATCCTTATTATTATATTATATCAAATTTACACAACCTGTATGACTGTATGAAATTTATTATATTTTCCTAAATGAAAATTTAAAAGTTTCACAATAATATTTTAAACAAAAATATAATTTCTAATGAAGTGTTATACAAAAGAAAAATTAAAATATAAAAAAAATGTTTAATGATATATTTTTTTTGACATGTAATTGTATATTTATTTTAGAAGTAAATAAATATTTAGCTTAATACCATACCTAATAATGATGCATAATTTTTTTTTTGATAGAAATATCTAATAAATGATATTAAAAATATTAAAAAATATATAATATGATATAATTAATATCATCAAAAATATTTATAGATTAAATTTAAATGATAGGGATGTGTTAATAATGTTTGATTGTTTATATCAAGTTTCTATGATATTTTAAAAAATAAAAATAATTAAAACTGTTATAATTGAGAGTAATGATATTTTATAAAAGTAATATTTTATTAAATTATTTAGAAATAAAAAATATTAAAAAAGTAAAATGGAATGAGATACGGTATAAAATTTCATTAAATGACCATTTATGTCCCAATTGACTCTTTATATCTAAAAATTACATCGTTTTAATATTACAAACATTGTTACCATAGTTAAATTTTAAATAGGTTAAATAGTGGTTTATAGAAAAGATAATCTTTAAAATTACATAAAAACATATTTAAAATTTAAATTTATATGATTCAATTCCTTTACCACATAGTATAAATGAATAAATTTCAATTTATAGGTATATCGATAGGGATTGACGTTTTTTATAAATTAATACTTTATGTGTTTCCAAAAACACTCATCCCTTCTCTTATGAGAGGGAACATCTCCCTCTCATTTATTAAATTTTATAATGCACTATGTATAGGTCTATATCTTCCAAAATATAAAATCAACATGATTAACTTCATCCTATAGGTTATAATTGGTGTCTAATGGTAACCAATAATTTTGTTTTGTGGAAACCAAAAATGGGATACATAAAGTAGAGGTAATGTTCTCAATGAATGTTTCTATTTTATTTATTCATTGAACCTCCCCAATTATTTTTACATCAGGTTTATGTAATATCCTTATTATCCTCAATATATAAATATTTCGGTATATTATCGGTTTTACCAAAAATTCACCACACTTCTATCTAACAGGTAATGATCTTACTATTCATGTGTATGATGGATTACCACCTCGTGGAATGATGATTTTTTTTCCATTACCACCTCTCATTGTGGGTTTTATGTTGAAAACACTATTATTAAATATATATATGATATTTGGGACATAATTATACTTTTGTAATTTTAATACGAAATCTATCTTTTTTTGTCTTCAAATCATTTGGGAGATGATAACGTTTCTCGTGCATATGTATGGCTTTCCATATCAACAATTAGATGTGATTCCTTTTTCATATATATATATATATATATATATATATTCCATGGATGGTAATAAGGATTAATTTTATTAATATATATGATATAAATATATTATAAATATTATTTAATTAAAATATATCATATACTATCATACTTTTTAACTCGATAAGAAAAATAAAAGAACATTCATGCATATGTATAGCAGGCTGTCTCCATGAATGATGTATTTTATAATCAGTCTCAAAATATTATGAACCAACATGGGTACATATATAATTAATATATATATATATATGATATGTATATAATTATTATTTATATATATATATATGATTAAATCATGATCTATGTATGATTACCAGGGTAAGAAATTCAAAATATGTTTCAAAAAACAAAGTGTTTATTACCTGAAATGTAACTTTAACATGGTTTTGATAACATGTGAGTAACTTAATGTAATATGAAAATCATTATTGGTATTAAATATTTGAATATAGTTAATTTTAAGATTTATAATAAAATTATATCAATAATACATTAGGTTTCAACGTGTGCGATGGAATTCTAGAAATAAGTAATGTTATTATTGTCTCACTTCTATTTCTGTGGGACACATGCCTTATACGATACATTTTTCTTATACGTTGTGTATGTACTACACATGAATTCCTTTTATGAGACTTAAACATAATATTATGGTATTTTCATATTAATATGTCATTTTTATTTTAAGGGTAATAATATTCTACTAATTATAATGTGATAGGAATTTCTTTCTTAATTTCATCTATAGTAGGGATTGATTCATTTTACATCTCCCCTGGGGAATATTTATCTACCAATTAACTCTCTCATTGAATGATTTTTGACTGGTGATGAATTCCTAATGGAAATCGAAATTCTGTTCCATCTTGGTGGTAGTAATCTTAGAACATTTAGGTCCAGATCTTCTTGTTTGACAGGCTCACCCAAGGCATTGATATTACTTACAATATATGTAGGCCTTCCATTAATATGGTTGACACATCCCCCTTAAAACATTCTAAATGTGTCAAATTTCAATTTTTCAGTGGCATTACTCATCTCTCTGACATTGTCAGTTCCGTCATAGCCAATTGTATTCATTTGCCACATTTCATAAGTTGTCGGGAACTGAGATACTCTATTGATTTAATTTTGTTCAATACCATTGATTATAGAATTAACAACATTACAGTTTATTTTTTACTCTATTTCTGTATTATTACACCATGTTATTGGTTTCTCTGGAATCACTTAGGGAGTTATAATTTTGTATAGACTTCTTATACAAGGTTCTTTTTGTAGATGATCATCCTAGATTTCCAACATCAATAATTTTTACCATTGAAGAATGGATAACCAACCATTTACATACCCTCCATGTATCAGCCATTATTCTCTTTATAATCCAAAATTTTTTTTGCATGTTTTAGATTTGACAAAATATCCTCCTTTGATACCAATTATTGGATAGAGTTATAACAAATACACAAAAGAGGGGGCGAGTAGTGACTATTAAAAATTCTTCACAAATCATAATGATGACTAATTCTATTCATTTTAAGTAAACAATATTGTTTATACAATGAAAAATAAAAAAATAAAGAATGCAAGGATGTATTGTGGTTTGGAAAACAGAAGGCCCCTAGTCCACTCCACCAATGCTCTACTATACGATCATGGAGATTTTCACTATCGGGTCCTCTTATCAATAGACCATTCAAAACTGAGTGCAGGAATTTGAAAACATTACAAATTAAGGCTATAAAAGAGCCATATTGTTCATACACAGAACTGAACACACAGCTTAGTATGAGAAGCTAGTTACTCAAAATAAAAATAATGATTGTTTGAAAATACATTCCAGTTTAGTCTTCACAATTGTAATAGAATGGACCTATTAGTAGATAGACAAACGACTTAAAAAAGAATGATCTTTAAGGAGAAGTAGTTCTGAGCTGATCCCATTTTCAATAGATATAGAAATAACTTCAGTAACCTTAATATATTCACAAAATCTCTTCAATGAATAAATGATGAATTTTCAATGAGTTTCTTCTTCTTCTTCAGAAAACCATGTTTGATTTTAACTTGTGATAGTAGAACTGTAAAAAATGAATGTCTCTAAAAAACATAGTCATGAAAAAATCTAGAATTTATTCTTCTCATCTCATCCACAATGATCTATATCATGTATATTTAAATTCAAAATATCACAAATATATATAATATAGTCAGTCATTTTCCTTTCAAATTTACATACAAAAAAATCACCTATAAAATTACAATATTCAAAAGATTGAATAATAGAGTATTTGTAAATCTCCTAAATATTCGACATGAAAATATCTTATAAAAATAATCCATTGAATCATGAAGAAAACAACTTTTAAAAAATCATTGATGTGGTTCAAATTATGATTTTAATTTGGCTTAAAATCATCTTGATAATCCGTATAAAGATTGTTACTTGATAAAGTCATGTTTGAATCTTCGACGTCAAACATAGGGTTGAATTGCATAGACTACATTCTATAAATGTAAGGTTCACAACATAATGTTCACAACTTAAGTTTGATAAACCATACATCTCTCTTCAACATTCAAACATACAATATATATTTCATACTTTTATTAGCTTTTAAATGTAAGGTACATGATCCATATTTTTTTGATAAAATGTAAGGTTGTTTTCCAAAGTAAGGTTGATGAACCATAAATTTGAGAAACAAACATAACATTCCATATTAAACATAGGGTTCCTCTTCCATACTTTTTTGATATCCCAAATGTAAGGTTCATTTCAAACATAGGGTTCTCCTTCTATACATTTTTGATAACCCGTATCCATTCACTACACTCATTGATGTAGGGTTTAAAAAATGATTCTAGAACACACAAAAGCAATTTTCGAACACGTAGAGCAGGAATACTGTTTCCAAAAAATGTTAATGCCCTAAAAATGATTTCAAAACATTTTTTCAAATTTTCTACATAGAAAAAAACTCTTAAATGTTATTCCAAAATAGAGAAATAAATAATATTAATTTCTTAAATTATATTCAAAGTAAAATCATTATAATAAAAAAATTGTTTTTTTTGAATATCAAAATCATCATAAAATGATATAGTATTGTTGAAAACAACCATTTCTCATCAATTCTATGTCGTTTTTTGAGAAATTTTGTGAACTTATTATTAATGATTTAGAAAATAGACTTTTGTAAGGGATAAATGGTTAAACATTTATGGAATTGTTTATGGTTAACATTAAATGTCGTTTTGGAGGTTAATGTATTAGCTATCCATATAAGAAATTATAAAAATGTGATATATTTTCTTAGATTTTTGTCATAATTATATAGTAAATAGAATAACTGATAGTCTAATTGGTCATATGATCTACAAAAGATTTATGAATAAAAAATAACAATAATTTCCTTGAATAACAGATGGAGGAAAAATTGATCATGTAAAACTAAATGGATGATATATACCTATGACATGTAATGAAATCAAGGAATTATTTCATCTTATGAAATTATTTCAACTACAGGTAAATAATCTTGAAACCAAACATGTTTTCATAGTATGTTCATTTTTTATGAGTCTAATGGTCCCTAAAATAATCATTGATTTATGAATTTCTTTATTTCTCTTAGACATGTTTTATATAATTATTCATAAAAATATGATTTCATTAATTCTCTTACATGAATATGTTTTTACATTCATCCTTTTTTCTCAAACATGGAATCAATGTTATGAGTTACATTAGGGTGCCATTATGTTTCTAAAATTATTTTCTAAATAGATAGGTTATTATTTGATTTTATGATGAGGTATACTTTTAATGAAACATTCAATTATTAAACCTATTTTAACCAAGATGAATTGAGAGGGATGTTGAACCCTCTGTGAGATAGTTATTTTAATAATCACAAATCATTGTTTTTTTGTTTGTAAGTCAATTTAGTCAATTATTTATTCTATTATAAATGTGTTTATATATGTTTAATAAAGTCTACATATGTTAATCTATGATTATTCATGGTTTACAATTGACCTGGATGTATTCTGGACTAATCAGACACTTTGTGAGAATTTTATGTTTTTGACTCACTGTTAGTTATATTCTTGAGTCACTGATAGTTAAAGTAATGAGACACCGATGTGACAAACTAATGGAAGATTCAACGACGTGAAAAACCGATGTCAATGATCGCACCGATGAAAACGGTCACACTGATTACAACATTCACACCGATGATAAAACTATCTCACTGATGCTGATCAAATGTCCTACTGAAACCAATGGTGACCAAATGTCCTACAAAAACCGATGCTGATCAAATGACCTACCGAAACCGATGCTGATCAAATGACCTACCAAAACGGATGATAATCAAATGAACTACTGAAACTGATACTGATCAAATGACCTACCAAAACCGATGCCGCTCAAATGACCTACCAAAACCGATGGTGATCAAATGACCTACCAAAACCGATGCTGATAAAATGACATACCAATGTGGATGCTGATCAAAAGTCCTACTGAAACCGATGCTGATCAAATGACCTACCAATGCCGATGATGAAAAAATTTCCTACTGAAGGTGATGCTGATCAAATGACCAACAGATGCCCATGCTGATCATCATACCTATCGATACCAATTTAAATTCAAATAACCTACCGATGTCATGACTCACCAATAGTCATGAAAACTATTTGAGTTTTTATTAACTATTATTTAATTCCAACAATCATATTTTATTAATTTAATGCACATGTTATTAATTAATGTTTGTTGATGGATGTCAGGGAACCATACCTAGTACCTGTCAAAAAGTAATCATTCCCTTTAACGGATTTTAAGGAATAAAAAGGTTGATTGATCTGCACTAAAAGATATAGACATGAATATACACAGATATAGATACACTAGGAAAAAGTAGAGTGTATGTGTGAGTGAAGATCCATGAAACAAAACAAGAACTTGAAGAACACCTGTGGAAACGAGTGAGCTTCAATAAGAACATTCACATGGAACAAACACTGAATCCAAGTTGATGTGCTTTACAGAACATCGTATGCACAAGGCTGAATAACTATAGTTGAGAAGAATAAATACACATTGATTTGTGTTATTTTAACCATAAGGGATTCGAATAACATCTACAACATCCAAATGATTCCAGATCTCGTCTGCAATCACTCAGAGCATTCTAACCTCATTATCCATTTATTTTTCGGTACTATACCTTTTTTTATCATTTTGAGCAGTGTGTGTGAATCTGTCTATTTAGACACACACAGTCATCTGGGATGAACTGGAGGATACTTAATCCTCAAACCAAACATTTTATACCTTATTTTATCCCACTGTAAATTGTGGAAGAGGTCAAGTGTGACATGGTCTGTCTGAGTTCTGTTGTTGTTGTTTACCCGTGTAGAATTGTGGTAGAGGTTTAGAAAACATGAATAGTCTGAGTAATGTTGTAAAACCTTGATCCAGTGTGTGGATCATAGTTTATATAAACTGTTTGAGAGGACTTTGTCTCATATTGAGACTGATCCTCTTGTTTTTAAACTGTTGTTCATTTTTGCATTTATTAAATTTTTTTTGAATATTCCTCTACTATGTACATTAAATATAAATCTATTTTAAATTTTCTCTAATAGTTAAACTAGAAAGTTATTGTAACTATTGTAAATCAATAAGTTAGTTCCAAAATCTAATTTAATATTCTGATTGAATAAACAGAGAACTAATCAATCTCTTTAAAATCGAACTGAAATTTTACTATATTACAAATTCATTACATTTTAGCTTTCTATTTAATTTGGGGGTTTTTTATATAACGTTTTAAATCATAAATATTAATATGAAATCAATTCACCCACCTCTTGAGTTTTCATATCTGACCAACATTTGGTATCAGAGAAAATAAAGGTTTTCAAAACTGCTCTGTTTTCAATTGTGGTTTTAGGTGTATCTTATAGATCTTAAAATTTCTGTTATTTGTAAATCAATTTCTCTTTAAAGATTATGCTTCAAATTATTCATTATGGATCATAGACTTGAGGGGGTTTCTACTAATAGACCACCTTCTTTATTGGTTTCAAGTATTCCAATTGGAATATTAAAATGATAATTCATTTATAGAGCATTTGTTTTGATATCTAGAATGCTAAATAAATTCAATATAAAATTCCCACATATTTTAGAACTACATGGGATGAATCCACCAAGATTGTGTACAATAATAATTGTAATGCAATGAATTCCTTATATTTCACTTTAGGAGATGAGCAATTCAATAAGATATCTGCTAGTAAAACTGTTTCTGAAATTTGGGATACTTTAGCTATTTCCCATGAGGGAAAAACTAATGTTATGGAAATGAGATTGAATACCATCGCTATTAAGTTTGATAATTTTAAAATGAACCCTGATGAACCTATTTCTGACATGTATCTCAGGTTCAATGAAATTGTAAATACAATGAGCTCACTTGGAAAGGTTGTTCTAGATAAGGAGAAAAGTATGAGATTGCTAAGATTCCTACTAGAAAGATGGAGAGGCACATCAGTTTCAATTAGATAATCTTGTGACATTTGTGCTTTTCCTGTCAAGGAAAAAAATTGTAAGTTAATGATCTTTGAGGACGAATTGAAAGTAAACAATGAAAAAGATGATGAACCGAGGATGAATTCTGTATCTTTCAAGACTTCTGCTTCAAAAAATAAGAAGAAATGGAAAATTAATAGTGAATGTGATAGATCATGCTATGAAGAAAGTGCATCAGACAGTGATGCTGAGATGGCTCAGATATCCAAACTATTTATGAAATTTTATATGAAGAATAATTTTTTCATAAAATCAAACTATAGGGGAAAGAATGAAAACAAAGTTCATTGGAATAAAGATTGGAAAAAGACTGATAAGAATGATGACATAATCTGTTATGAATGCAAAGGGAAAGGGCATGTCAAAGCTGACTTAACAAAATTAATGTTCAAGAATAAATATGACTATAAGGACAAAAAATATAAGAATGCTATAATAGAAACCTGGAGTGCTTTAAAACAAAGTTCAAGTGATTATCATTCAACTCGGGGTAAAAAATATCAAAAATCTAGCATGTGTCTCATGTCAAACACTTCTGAGGTAATATCAGATACTCCATCATTAAATTCTTATTACCTTGGAGATCATTCTGATTCTGAAAACATGTCTAGTGAAGAATTATTTGAGTACCGTAACATGTTAAAATATAAATGCAATGAGCTGAAGGACATGTATAAAACCTCAATGAAGTAGCATGCATTAGCTAGCACAATTAATTCTGCACTAGAAGTAGAAAAAGAAAAGAATTCTCAACTACTCAAAGAGAATAATGAACTGAAATTGCTTAATGGGAAACTCAAGAATGTTTTGGAAAAATTTACAAATGGAAAGGACACACATACACCAATGTTATGAAAACAAGTGGCAGCAATGTATACTGCTGGTTTTGGTTATCATACTGGACAAAGACAGATTAAAAAGAAATTGTTTTTCGGAAATATGGACTGTATGCTGCCAGTTTTTGTTTTGAAAATTATTATATCTCAACTAGCTATTCACATATTTTTAAATCCAACAATTTTTATCTATCAAAATCTCATGAATCGGTTAAGTATATGGGACCCATTAAGAAAATATGGGTACTAAAAGTTTTTCTTTCCAACCTGCCTAGACCCACGAAAATCTGGTTACCAAAATAATTTTCTATCTATAATTGTTTTGTAGGAATCATTCTTAAAATTTTCATGTTGGAAGACATGATTTTTTGACAGTGGATGTTACTGAAACATGATAGGAGACTTTTCATGCTTTAAAATCTTAATCAAGGTTTATATAGGATATTTCACCTTTGGAATAAATCTAAAGATAAAATCATCATCATAGGCCAAATTGGTAACAGAAATTCAATTTTAATATCTAATGTTTATTTAGTAAATGGATTAAAATATATCATGTTATGTACTTCTCAGTTATGTGATGATGGTTTCAATATTATATTTCAAAATGATTCTTGTAGTGTTTTTAAATCTAAAAATGTTTTAGAATATTCTGAATTATGAAATGAAATTATATATGTTGTAGATTTGAATTATTTAGCTAAGCATAATGTTACCTGTTTAAATGATTTTCATAATGAATCTTGGATTTGGCACAGAAGATTAGGACACTGTAATATACATTAACATAGAAAAATAATTATGAAGAACATTGTTAGAAACCTACCTAGACTTGAGTTCCCAGCTGATAATGTTTTTAATCCATGTCAAAATGGAAAGCAACATAATGTTTTTTTAAATAAAAGAAAGAATTTTCAACTTCTCAACCTCTTGAGTTGGTTCACATGGACTTGTTTAGACCTTCTAGAGATTCTAGTTTCAATGGGAAGAACTATGTTTATGTTCTAGTAGATGACTTTTCTATATATACATGGGTATACATTTTAGCTCACAAAAGTGAAGCTTCCTATTACTTTATTAAATACTCATTGTCTGTAGAAAACTTAAGTGGACTTAAGATTAAATCCATGAGATGTGATCATGTTTGAGAGTTTAAAAATCCTGAGTGTGAATCTCACTACTCAAATAATGGATATAATCACAAATTTTCTTCCCCTATGACACCTCAACAGAATGGTGTAGTAGAAAGATGAAATATAACCCTTCATGAATTTGCATGAACTATGCTACATAAATATGATTTACCTATTTATTTTTGGGCTGAAGATGTCAATACTGCTTGTTATATTTTAAATTGAGTATTGATTAAAACTGTTCTTAATAAAACCACTTATTATCTTTGGAATAATAGTAAACCTAAAATTAGTTACTTCAATGTTTTTGGTTGCAATGTCTTTCTTCTTAATACTAATTATAATCTAGACAAGTTTTCATCCATGTGTGATGAAGGAATATTTTTAGGATATTCAGTTACTAGAAAATCTTATAGTGTTTAATAAGAGAACCAAATGTGTGGAAGAATCTATTCACATCAAATTTGATGAAACTGATCCACATAAACCTAAACCTACTGTTTACAATCCTATAGAAGAATATTCTATTCTTAATCCTTTAGATAACGATAGTGGACCTATTGTAATGACAAACAGCTCTGGAAATACACCATAACCTGCTTCTATTGAACCCGAACCTAAAGAAGAACCTAAACATTTTACTCCTACCTTTACTAGATCAACTATGATTCTAAAGAACCATTTTTTAGATGTATTTGTAGGTAACCTGGATAGAGGAACACAAACTAGAGCTTCTATGAGAAATCAAGTTGAACATCAAGCCATTCTCTCACATCTAGAGCATAAAAATATCAACGATGCAATCAATGATGAATTTTGGGTAATGGATATGCAATAAGAGTTACATCAATTTGAAGTAACAATGTCTGGGAATTTGTAGAAAGTCATAAAAACACATTGATCATAGGTACTAAATGGGTGTTCAGGAAAAAATTTGATGAATCTGGAAACATCAATAGAAACAAAGCTAGATTAGTTTCACAAGGTTACAATCAATAAGAAAAAATATGCTTTGAAGAAGCCTTTGCACATGTGGCTAGATTAGAATCCATTGTGATATTACTTTCTTATACATCACATCTTAATTTCAAGTTATATTAAATGGATGTCAAAAGCCCATTTCTAAATGGATTTATAATTGAATATGTTTTTGTTTAATAACCACCTGTATTTAAAAACCCTCATTTTCAGAATCATGTTTTTGAACTTTTCAAAGCTTTATATGGTTTAGAATTGGCTACAAGAGACTGGTATGATAAACTTTCAAATTTTCTTATTTCTAATGGTTTTACTAAAGGAATTAATGATCCCACTCATTTTATTAAAATAGTTTCTATAGATATTTTTATTGTAAAAATATTTGTTGATGATATTATCTTTGGATATTCTAAAAATTATTTATGTGCTAATTTTTCAATGATTATGAAAAATGAATTTGAAATGAGTTTAATGGGAGAACTCATGTATTTTCTTGGATTTCAAAATTTTCCAAATAAAAATGGTATTATTTTAAATCAAATTAAATATAAAAAGTATCTTTTTATTTTTTTTGGTTTGGATAGTGATAAGGGAAGTGATACAACTATGAGTAGAACCTGTAAGATGTATGATGATGAAACTGGGAAACCAGTTGATCAAACCAATTATAGAGGTATGATTATAAGAATATTATACATTACAGGTAGTCTACCAGATATCGTGTTTAGTCTATGAATGTGTGCAAGAATTCAAGCATATACTAAAGAAACTCATTTGCTTGCTGTTAAAATAATTTTCAAATATATTAAACATACTACCAATTTAGATTTGTTTTATCCAAAAGGACAACCTTTTGACTTAATATGTTCTTCAGATTCTGACTATCCTGGTTGCATGTTAGATAGTAAGAGCACATATAAAACATGTCATCTATTGGTAATGTCCCTGGTGTCTTGGTGTAGTAAGAAACAGATCTCTATTGCATTGTCTACTACTAAAGCAGAATACATTGCTGCTGGTAGTTGATGTGCACAGATTTTGTGGATGAAACACACTTTATTAGACTATGGATATTAATTTAGACATGTTTCTATAAATTATAATAACAATAGTTCAATTAACATCTCTAATAATATTATGTCTCACTCTAGGACTAAGCACATTGATGTCTGAAATCACATTTTGAGAGATCATTATAAAAATGGTGATATTTCTCTAGAATTTATTGACTCTGAACATCAATTGGCTGATATTTTCACCAAGACTTTAAGCTCTAAATGGTTTTATTTTCATAATCAAGAGTTATGTATGATCAATCGGTTAAACCGATTAGTGAAACTAATCATTGAAACAGATTAGTGAAAAAGCTCAGTGAAACTGATTAGTGAAACTGATCCATGCAACCGATTGTGTTATACAGTCTATATGAAAACATTAGTGTTTATCAAAATGACTTTGTTTTACTTATCGATATTATATTTAATATTGTAACCCTAAATGATAAAATTAATGACCCACAACAATTTCTATTCCTATGAACTATTGACTTTCCATCTACCGCCGAACTCCACATCTTCTAAATCTCGATCATTCAAACATGCCGAAACATCAAATGGAAAAGAAAAAGCGGCCATGAAAGGAATATGAAAATTCATCTCCATATAAATGCACTTGAGGATAATCAAGCATCACGACTCAAAAGTCTGTGAACCTGAGATTGGAGACTCGGGTGGTCACCACATTAAAGTATTTACTTTCAGAATTGGTGTTATCCAGTATCTCTATGCTATTAAAATAGTTGGAGATGCATGGATGAATAGAATGGTTCTGTAACAATAACTGAGTCTACTACCCAATTCTAGTGCATGAGTTTTATATGAATTTCATTATTTCATTGGATGGAGTAGAAGCTGCAAGATTTTCTTCAGTGATCAAAGAAAAAAAGATAACTTTTTCATTGATGCAATGGGCTGAGTTTTTGGGGGAACCACATAATAGTAGATATTAGGATTACACTAGTAATATTCCTCCTACCACTAAATATTTTTCGTATGAGTATGCTACGAAGATGTTGAATGGAAAAACTGAATACAGAAGAATAACATCTACTAAGTTAGATGGAGAAATTTGAATATTTTTTAAAATTTTTTAGCACCAATATGTCACAGAAAGGGTGATTTTGATTCTGTAAATTATCGAGATGTTTTCTTGTTATTTTTATAGCTAAATGATGTGAAGATCAACTTGTGTAGATACATTACTTTTCATATTGCTGATATGGTAAAGCCATCCTAGAAGGCTAAAACTTTATTCTATTATGAGAAAGTCTATTCCATGCTAATGTTTTTGGGCTATGTTGAAGATGGAGAAGGGATTATCTCATATAGAAGTTGTTTCTATATTATCAAGGATATCTGTAAAATAATGAAAATTAATTGGAATCCAAGGAAGAAGAAATAGGTTGCTGATGAATATTGGATATATGAATCCTATAATCCTTTTCACCACTCTATGAGACCAAAGGGGGTGAGAGATTCTGGTTTAAAAGCTGATGAAGAAATTTTTTATTCTGATAAGGAAGAAGAGACATAAGATCCTAAGGACACTGGAGAGTCTAGTAAGAAGGGAACATAGGACGAAGAAGCTGATGATGATGTCAATGCTAAAAAGGAACCTAAGTCATCTTTTGATCACATGAATGACCCTGATACAGTAATTCCTAAGAAATGAATAGAATTTGTACTAGAAAGTCCACCCCATGAGTAACCTGAGTCAGAACCCCTTCTAGGTGATAAAGAAGAAGTTGAAACTGATGTATCCGATTACGAACAGTATGAATCCAGCATCAATGACATTACAAATGAGACTTCGGTAAACAAAAATGGAAATAGTAATGGTGATGATGATGATGTAAGTACTCGACTTGTGGACGGTCATGATATGAATCAAGCTGATCTACACCCACAATTAGTTGAGCAAGAAACTATTCATGAGTCTTTAAGGATAGTGAATACAGTGATTGATGTAGATGGGGATGAATTTCTTGAAAATTCTGGAAAAGATGATTTTGTAATGACTAGGTATACCACTTGTACAGCTGAATGGGAAGACCACCCATGTTTTTCGGTTCTAGTTTTGGATTATTCATAGGAAGATGAAAAAGTAGTGAATATCGCAAGATTAAGCCATCCAATTGCGGTTGGACCAGTTGCTGAGGAAATTCTAGTGACTATAGAAAGACCCGTTTCTTCTGTTTCTCAATCATATTTTGAAAAGTTTAATGATGAGTGTCTCCTCTCAGTCAGAGAAACAATGAAAGAGGAATTATAGAATGATCCTACTCCTACTCCTATGAATCTATATGAGGATGTTATGGATGATATAACTGAAATAGTGGTAAATATTATTAAGCCAAACCTATCCAATTCTGCTGAGAAAATTGGAAAGCACATTTCCTCTCTAAATCATGCGCTGAAGGATTTGAGCAGTGACATAGTATCTCTATCATGATAATTTAGATCAAACATCAATGGAATGATAGATGCATTGAAAAACATGATATATTACGTGAAGAAATATGATTTGAGAAGATTGAAGGCTGGGATAACTCAGATTTTTGTTCATTCTAGCACCTCCAAATTGACCATGATAACTATACATGAAATTAATGCCTTACGAGATGTTGTAAAATAATATTTAGCAGTCATAAGACCAATTCTAGACATGTATTCTTTGAAATAAATGAAAGAAAATAGTGAACATATTCACAAGATGGTGATGATATATTCGGCTGATGCTACTAAACCCTAGAAAAAAATCAAAGAAAATGTGGATCACTATTTTCTAAAATTTATTCCATGCATGAGTTGAACCATATGTTTAATGTCTGGACTGATATTTTGAAGCTACCTCCAGTCACAAAAGCCATTAAGGCTCAAGTCCAATAGTTTAAGGACTTTACTCCCACTCAAAAGAGTTTCATGAAGAACAATGATAATTTTGAGAAGGACATGAAAAATTGTGGTAATGTAATTCAGGATTTTATCAATCTTATCAAACCATATCTTCATGTGCAAGAAAAGGCAATTGATATTCCTACTGCTGAGCCTCTCAGTACATCCAGTGTTACTCCTAGTCATATATAAGTCTCTCAAGATTTATCCAATATTTTTCTAGTCATTCCGAATCCACCTTCAAGAGAATCTTCTGTTTACCAGCAAGTAACCTTATCTCCCAGTCTGCCTCCAGCCAGAGTAGTCTTATCTCCATTCTCTATCTGAATAGATCAACCTTCCCCTAAACCACCTTCTGGCCCATCCATTCCTTCTTCTGTCAATGGTAAAGCACCTCTGCATCCCCATAAATAGATGTGTCTATCATTTTTGATAGGGTGTATTTTACTAGTATATTTTCAGATGTTATATAAATGAAACCTTCTTTTGTTCTCTCGCTGATTTCCCTTTTTCTAATTGATTATCCCAAAGGGGGAGAACAATATAAATATATATCTAAGGGGGAGAACAGTATATAAAATTATAAGAAATATCTACAGGGGAGACTAATATATAAGATCTAAATAATATTTACGATCTAATGTCATGATATAGATTATATATGCTCTAATAGGCATATAGCCTTGATTTATTCATAGCACTGATCTTATGTTTTCTAGCTATAATGCTATGTTGATATACTCTAACTTTGTTTATTATCTAATACCATGCTGTGATGACATGTTTACCTTTAGACATATATTATTTTTACATTGGGGGATCATACTGAGTGTTATATCATCTTCCCTCTTCATTAATGCCATAGAATTGTGATTATCAAAAAGGGGGAGACTGTTAAACCCTCTATGAGATAGTTATTTTAATAATCACAAATCATTGCAGTTTTTGTTTATAAGTGAATTTATTCAATTATTCAATCTGTTCTAAAAGATTTTATATATGTTTAATCATGTATAAATATGTTTATATATGAGTATTCAAGGTTTATTTTTGACCTAGAAGTATTCTGGATTAAACACACACTTTTTTAGAATTTTATGTTTTTGACTTACCGTTAGTTATATTCTTCAGTCACCGATAGTAAATGGAATGTGACACCGATGTGAAAAACTGATGGATGAGTCACCGATATGAAAAACATATGAAAACAGTCGCACCAATGACAACAGTCGCAACGATGATGACAGTCACACTGAAGATACTACTGTCTCGCTGAGGCTTATCAAATGACCAACCAAAACCGATGCGGATCAAATGACTTACCGAAACCGATGCTGATCAAATAACCTATCAAAATTGGTGATGATCAAATGACCTAAAGAAACAAATGATGATCAAATGACCAACCGAAACTGATGCTGATTAAAGGACCTAACGAAACTTATACTGGTCAAATGACCTACCAAAGTCGATGCTGATCAAATGACCTACTTAACCCAATACTAATAATATGTCCTACCGAAACTGATGCTGATCAAATGACATATCGAATCCAATGCTGATCAAATGACCTATAAAATTTAATACTGATCAACTGACCAACTGATACTGATGAAAATTCAAATGACCTACTGATCTCATAACTCACCGATCGTCATGAAAACTGTTTGAATTTTTATTAACTGTTATTTAATTCCAATGGTCATATTTTCTTAATTTAATGTACCTACTATTAATTAATGTTTGTTATTAGATGTCAGAGAACCATACCTCGTAATTGTAAAAAATTAATCATTCCCTATACTAGATCTCAATGAATTAAAAGGAAGATCGATCTGTAGTGAAATATATAGATATGAAAATACACAAATAGAGGCAGACAAGGAAATGTTGAGTGTACATGTGTGTGAAGGTCCACGAAACAATATAATAACTTGAAGAACACCTATGAAAACCAGAGAGCTACAAGAAGATCATTCACCTAGAAAAAAATTGAAGCCGAGTATTTGTGCTTTACTGAATATCATATGCACAAGGTTGAATAACTATAGCTAGGAAGAACAAAGACACTCTGTTTTGTGATATCTTCACAAGAAGGGATTCCAATAACGTCTACAACATCCAAATGAGTCCAGAGCTCATCTGAAATCACTCATAGCATTCAAAAATCATTATCCATTTATTTCCTCTATAGTATAACTTTGTGTAACATTTTTAGCAGTGTGTGTGCATCTGTCTATTTTGACAAACACTGAATCCTGGGCTGAACTGTAGGATACTAAATCCTCACACCAAAATTTTTATACATTATTATATCCCGCTGAAAATTGTAGAAGAGGCCAAGTGTGAACTGGGAAGCCTGAGTGTTTTTGTTGTCGCTTACCCACATTGAATTGTGGTAGAGGTCTAAGGACCTGAATAGTATTAGTACTTTCGTAATACCTCGATCTAGGGTGTGGATAATAGTTTATATAAACTGTTTGAGAGGATAAAGTCTCAGCATGAGACTGATCATCTTGTTTTAAAACTGTTGTTCATTTTCAATTTATTAAAAAAAATTGAATATCCCACTGCTAAGAACATTAAATATAAATCTATTTTTAACGTTTTTCTGATAGTTAAACTAGCATGTGTTTGTAACTATTGTAAATCAGTAAGCCAATTTCAAAATATAATTTAATCTTTTGATTGAATTAACTGAGATCTTATCAATCGCTTGAGAATCTAATTGATCCTTTACTGTATTACATATTCACTATAGTTTAGATTACTATTTATTTTGGGGGATTTTTTATATAATGTTTTAAATCATAAATATTAATAGGAACTCAATTAACCCCCCTCTTGAGTTTTCCTCTCCGGCTAAAAAGAGAGAAATTCATTTTATGGGGGGATAAATGTAATGTTTGATGAATATTTTAACACCCCTAGACTTTACACTATTTACCTTTGGAGATCTATACAATACAAACAACACCAAATATAATCGAAACATTATTTAGTGACATTTATCATATTCAATTAAATTATATCAATTTTATAACATTTATTTATAAATAATATATCAAAATAAATAATTTTTCACTCATCCAATATGCATAAGATAATAATTTATCGAATATTACCAATGAAATACTATATTTTTAAGGCAATTTTAACACATTTTTAAAGTGGGCCTATTTTAAATATTAATTTTTAAATACTTTTGATTTTAATTTTATAAAATTAAGATCATTTTTATATTTATAATTTCGAAATTAGATTATAGTGAATTTTTTGGTTTTTTATGAAAAACCTCATTTTTTATTGAATAATGAAAAATAATATATTTAAGTTAGAAATTCACATTTCATTTAATGTAATTATTAATGATATATTATATCATAAATTTATTATAAAGTGAAATTGGATCAATTATACATTTTCTAATAAAATTGTGTTCATTGTAATCAATTTAACTTTTAAAGTGAATATAAAATACATTATAATCTTCGGAACATTTTTCTACTAAAACCTGTCAATCCGTATGTTTGGGAGATTTGCATTGATCCTAATTTTCCGCTTTTGTGATGTGAATTTTTAAAATACTACCTAAATTTTTTATCAAGTTGATATTTTTGGATTAATAATAAGAACATAATTTTTGACAAAAAATATTAGTGAATGTGATTAGTATTAATTACAATTATGAAGATGTAATTAGGATTAAAATGTACTAAAACAATATGTTTAAGTGCACAAATAACCTAAAAATGTGTCCAAAACACAATGGATTTCCATCTCTCGTCCAATAACCTTCCATTCTTGAGTTGGGTGGTTTTTTATGACACTTGATTGTAATAAACAATTGTACACCTAACTTCATATCAAGAACACCATGTGAGTCATCTTCCTTCCTTATAAAAGACCACCATATCTACCCACTCCTAAAATCTCCCAAGACTATTAGGTTATGCCTTCAAATTCTCAAATTATCTCCCAAAATCCTTCCTCGTGACCAATAATCCCCCCGTTGGTCAGCAATCAATTCAAAGAAGAATTTTTATACAACAAAAGATGCTACTTGATTAAGTGGTAAAACTTTCTGTCAAACTCCTTTGTTTAATTTCCCTTCTTTACTCCCTATAATCATATTATTATATGAAAATATAAGTTTTATAAGATAAATTCATTTTATACTAATTAATAATAAAATAAAATTTACACGAATTCAATATAAACACAATATTTTTATTTCTATGATTTGTAAGTCGTTTTGTCCAAATAAATGTAATTAATTAAAATTATTGAACGATATTAATTAAATATATAAGTTAAATAATCATATTTTTTTCATATTCATAAAATTTGTCTTATAGGCATAATATACGAACCAAACCAATTTTAAGTATAAAACCTAATATTTTTATATACTAGTTAATTTATCAACATTGAATAGAAAAATTATTTTGAATTACATTTATCAAAGTTATATATATTATATTTGACACAATAAAATTATTATTTGAAATAGGTATATAAAATATTATTTTGGTTGACTTTTTTATTTTTTGGATAAGAATCATTCTTTGTTGAATTACGAAAAATAATGCATTTAAAATGAAAAATATTTTTTCATCAGATATACTAATAGTGTTAAATTAAAGTATATAATGGGTATAAAGTATACTAATATCATTTTTTATCTTTTAATATAATTTACATCCATGGATTCAATTAGAAATTTATTTATGATTTAATAAAATTTCAATATTTTGAGCATTTTTACTTTTAACCCCTAATTTATAGTTTCGTTCATGAGAATAAAGTAAAATAACATACTCCATATGAACTATTTTCAATTTTTTATAATAGATTACATATTTGGAATAATCGGGTCTCAATTATGTATATAGGTTTTTTTGGTATTATGAATAGTAACTTTAGTAATTTTATATTTACATAGTAAAAGGTAATTAATGTAATTATGTGTAACAAAAATTTTATAAAAATATAAAATTACTCTATAAAATTTCATAAATTCATTTGATTCATTTTTTTTTTGAAAATATTAATCCTTATGATGAGATTAAAACCATTTTACACAAACATGTATGATATTATAAAATTTATTATATTTTACATAAAGAAAATTAAAAATCTCAAAATCATATTTTTAGAAAAAAATCATTTTTAATGTAGTGTTATATAGAATAAATATTAAAATATAAATAGTAATTTGAAATATATAAATTTTCTATTTATCATGGTATGTTATTTTTATTTTTTAATGAAATAAATAGTTACCTTAATATCATACACAATGATAATGTGGTAATTGTTTAATTAATAGAAATATTAAATAAATGATATTAAAAATTATAATTAAATATAATAAGATATAAATAATATCATCCAAAACTTTTATGGATTAAATATAAATTTTATTTACGTGTTATTAATGTTGGATTTATGATATCATGTTTCTATAATATTTTACTAAATACAAATAATTATTAGTGTTAAAATTGACACTATTGATATTTTATGAAAGTAATATTTTTTTAAATTATTTAAAAATAAAATATATTATATAAGGATATGAGGATTAGATATTGTATAAAATGTCATTAATTGACTATTTATACCCCAATTTACTCTTTATATCAAAAAATAAAGTCATCTTAACATTGATAACATTGTTAACATAGTTAAATTTGAAATAGTCTAAATAGAGGTTAATAAAAAGGGTAACATTTAAACGTACATAAAAACTAGTTTAATATTTATTGGTTTATTATAATGTGCCTTTGTATCACCTTATTTCTGAATAATTTTCCATTTAGTGGTATTTGGAAAGAGATTCGTGTTTTAATAAATATATATGTTTGTGTTTCCAAAAGTGTCCCTCCCCTCTCATATTAAAGGGAACCTCCCCTTATCTTTTATTAATACCTCTACAGCCTTATGGAATAGCCTAGATATACCTAAATATACTACCCACATGATCAAATCCAACTTATAGGCCTTAATATGTGTATAATTGTAACCAACTATTTACTTTTTCTACAATAAAAAAAGAGATACCCAATGGTGAGGTATTGTTTATCAATATACATTTATGTTTTACATATTCGTTGAACATCCTCAATTAATTTTTTATCAGGTTTACATAATATTGTTATTATCCTAAATATATTAATATGTTCTTATATTTTTGTTTGTTCCAAAAATCTCACACACATCTATTTTAATGTTAATGAACTTATTATTCGTGTGTATAGAGGATTACCACATCAAGAAATGATGATTGTTCGTTTTTTATTTACCACTTGTCATGGTGTGTTTAATAATGAAAAAATATTATATATATATATATATATGATATTTGGGAAAAAAATTATTCTTTAATGATAATATGATATTTACCCTTTTTACCATCTAACTTTTTGGAAAATTATAACGTCGCCCCTGTGTTTTTATGGATTTCCATCTCTACAAAGCTATGTGATTCAATTTTCACATATATATATTTAAATATATATATCCCATGGAAGGTAATAAATATTAATTTTATGATTATATATAATATAAATAAAATAAAATTTATTCTATAATTTAAATATATCATAAACTATCCTACTTATTTACTCGATAAGAAAACGAAAAGAACATTCATGCGTACGTATGGCCTACCATCTCCATGGAAAAATTATTTTATTTTAATTATCCAAATATTATGAAAACCCATTAGTACATATATAATGAATATATATGTGTATTATTTTTATATAATGATTATCCATATATAGATAATTAAATCATGATCAATGTAAGAGTACAAAGGTTAGCAATATATAATATTTTTTTTAAAAAATTCATTTATTAATTAAACCATAACATTAAAATGGAATTGAAAATAATTTAATAATATAAATTCATAAGTAAATAATTAATGGAATTAAATATATGTATATTGTTCTTTGGTATATGTATAAAAAAATTATATTTATTATACATTTTGTTTTAACGTGTGCACAAGAATTCACGAATTATGTTATGCGATTTCTGTCTCAATTCTATTTTTGTTGGAGACATGCATTATAGACAACTTATTTCCCATAAGATATATATATAATACCCTAAATTAATTTTCTGAGTCATATATAGAATATTAATTTTTTTATATTCATATAATTTCTTTTCATTCATGGGGAATAATAATCTACTAATTATAATTTCATAGATATTTCATTCATAATCTCATTAGTGTTTGGGATTATTTCATTTTAACTATCCATTAGTTAATATTTAACTTCTATGTCCATTTTTTTATCATTTTTTCAATAAAAAATAATCCTTTAGATTTTTAAATCCATTTTAATCATATTATACATTTAATTATGAATTTTAAATGGAATATTTTTATCATTTTCCGAACAGGGTACTTTGTGACTTTTCCAAAAAAACATACTAATTGAATTTTTCATTATCATATATTGATTCAATGTAATTTTACTCCATATAAATGCCCTATTTCATTGAATTATCCTTTACAATATTAAAGTGTTGTTTCCAAAGAAAACATTTTCTTTTAAAATTGCATGTCTTTTTTTGAAATTAAGTTGTTTTCAAAGTGGAAGTGATATTTTTTTCATGAATAGTTTTCAAGTTTTATCTTAAAATTATTTTTCCTTTTAGGATAACATTATATTTTGTTACTTATGGTTGTTTGGAAATAAAATTAAATGCTACCATTCTTATTCTCTCTAAGAGTGGTTTCTATTTTTCATGGAGAGATATTTATGAAACCCATTTCTTTTCATAGGTTATATTATGATTGAATGATATTTATGATATATATTTCATTCCATAGAGAATTATATTATGATTCATTTATGTTATTGTAGACGAAATATATATATTTTTATATTGTTAGTGTTGGGAATAATAACTCCTACCAATTCATTTTTATTGATAAATGTTCTATAAGCTCAAAAGGGAATATGTGTGGCCATCCTTAGATAGTAGAAAATTTTTACACCTCATGTGACACTATGTACACAAAAATTGGGTACATGGGAGGACATATTTATCCTGAAATAATATGGTACACTGGTGGACATCCTAATCCCACAATAATAGATTACATGGTAGGTCATCCTAACACCAAAACTGGAAGATACACTAGAGTCTATCCCAATCACGAAGATGTTAAATTGGTGATTGAACAAAGATTATAATACTATGAATTTATTTTAAGGATTAATTTACATAATATATTATATTCTGAACTAAATTACAAAATTTCCATATCTTATTCCTATATTAATCATTCATGGCACATGTGATATGATTTTCTTACGATTGTGGGTTTATTATTTTCCAATATTTTTTCCAAAAAACATGTAAATGATCATGATATGTTATGTCTAATATGTAAATTTTACTAAACTATATTACTTCCATTATTCGCATATTATTTTTACATATTTTTAATGATTAGACACACTGATCATAGGATCTCACCCTTTCTTATGTTTCCTTTCCTCGGGGTCAAGAGAATGTTTTGAAGTATGAGTACTAATGAGGAAGAACATTTTTTGTTATTTTGTAGATCTTTCACCAAATTCTGAAAATGAATTTCATTTGTCCATTGGAAAAAAATTATTACCATCCTCAATAATATTTTTACATAATATAATTATGATTGATTAAAAAATAAGTAACATCCATGTTTGAAAATCTTAGGTCGTTAATGTTCTAATTAGAGATATGTTTTGGTAAATCATTGGAAATAAGGATGAGGAAACATTAGTGAGATCCCTCTAAATAATTATAAGAACATTTCTAGGTATGTGACTAAGGATATTCATTGTATATTATACAATCATGGATTTTCTATATTGATCTTCGATAGTGTTAGATTAACCCATGGGGTCATATATTTAAATTTTACTATTAATTTCCATAGATTAGGTGTTTTTCCTACTACCATTAATGTTTTCCACATTTCTATTCTGGAATCAATCAATAGTAGGTAGTTGGTGTAACCATGATAACAATAAATGATATGGGGAATGAAAAAATTATTCTCATGAACCAGAATATTTTATGGAAGTGGGAATGAAAAATATAATTGGAGTACTCACACAAGATATAAATCATTTTTTCTTTTTAATGCTAAATGGTGGAAACAAATTTATGTTGATTCCATCATGAGGAAAAACCCACCTTTACTATGTGGGTATTATGATCAAATTGATGATAAAAAATAGTTCACTAAAACTAAAAATATATTTTCACTCTGTTAGTATTTGTGACATGAAAAATTTATTTGTTCCATTTATCATTTAAAAGGATATGCTAATTAGTGGTTGAATCTTATTAACAGAACGATGGAACAAAAAATAAATTGTATATATGGAATGGAAATTATTTAAGGGGATATTTTTCATTAATTACATCCACTATATTCTATGAAAAGGATAGAGAAATAATTATTTAAATTGTACTAAAAGGATTATGAATCAATTGGTAAAAATGAAGATAATTTTATAAGATTAACAAGGTAAATATATAGGTTAATAATCATCCTTGAATGCAAAATAATATTATTCTATGGATTCCCTAAACAATGTCTAAGAAAGGCCATTAATATAAAGAACTTCAATAGCTATGAATAATTTGTTAAATGTAAAATGAAAATTGAAATTGAAATTGGGAATTCCTACCATTCATCTAGTTTTGATAAGAAAATGAGTACCAATTATTCTAAAAAAATAAATGGTTGAAGGAAATTTTACACATATTTATTCAATAAATGAGGGAAAAATCTGTCAGGTTAATTCCTAAGAGGGATAAGTTGATGTTACAAAGGTGGAAAATAAGGTTACAGAGTTGTTAAATGCAAAAAGTTACTCGAATAATGTCACTAATTTTGTTAATTATGAGATTGTTCCACAAAGTAATCCTCCCATAATTATATGTTTCAAATTCAAGTAGTGTGGGTAGTATGCTTACAATGACCCCAATACAAGTATTAATGTGGATGATAATCCACTGAAACATATTAGAAAAAAGGACAATAGAAAATATTATTCTATCACAAATGGTAAATTCAAACATGACAATTATGGAATAATTAACATCATCCCCTTATTTTTAAATTTCATGTCTGTTTTTGTTGAAATGATCTCCATTTATATCTTATAATTCTCTTATTACTAAAACTTCATATTTTTATAATAATGGATTCTAGAATAATGAAATTATATATGTTTTATTAGTAAAATTATCAACCAAATAAACCCATGATTTTTATAATAAAAAACTAATATATAAAAAATGAATAAGAATTTATGTATTCAACATGGGTATTCAGAACGCATGATTAATGTATTCACATGTCAAATATGTGTCAAAAAAGTGCTAAAATTTTGATATTTTCAAGGTTGTTTTTGAGAAATTCAGGAAAATTTTTTATAATTATTTGGAAATTCAACTTTTGGAAGGGTGATAAGGTTAATAATTTATGAAATGGTTTATGTTAAACATTGGATGTGGTTTTATAGGTTATATTATTATCTTTACATGTGATTAATTATGAAAATTTTATAACATGTGATATAATTTTGTTTTAATGTTATGATTAATATAATAACCTATAGTCCAATTGGTCTCATGAACTATTAATGCTTCATGAATGAAAAAATTACATCCATTTCTTCGAATAACTCATTATGTGAAAATTGATTGTTGAAAACTGAATTGAGGAGATATTCTTATGAAATAATATTATATCAAGGAATAATTCCATCTCAGAAAATTTATTAATCACTAGGGAAAGGATGTTGAAACTAAACATGTTACCTAAGTACATTTAATTATTAATGATCCTACTAGTCCCCAAAATCACCCCAAATTTATAAAAGTTTTGTTTTTAACTTTATCTAAGACATGTTTCTATCATTATCTATAAGAACATGATTTTTATATTTCTATTTCATTCCCATGTTTTTACATTCCAAAAATTTTCTCAAATATGGATACATATTTATGAGTTCAAATAGGGTTGCATTATGTTTCTAACATTACTTTTTAAATGGCAGTGTCGCTATTCATTTTTATAATGTGAGTTAATTTAAATGAAATATTAAATTATTAAACCTCAGATAAGAATTATTAATGTAGTGGGATAATTATTTTAAGGGGAGTAGAATGTAATATCAAAAGATATTTGTAGCAACAAAAAACATTACATTATTTACCTTTTGATATCATTGAAATACATAAAACATCTAATTTAACTAAAATGATATTTAGTCATGTTTTTCATTTTCAAATAATTTATAACACTTATTGAGAGTTTATTTATATATTATAAATCAAATAAAATTATTGTAAACTATTCTAATTGGAATATGATAATAACAACCTCAATATTAGACAAAAATTATCGTATTTTCAAAGAAAGTTTTCCTTTTTTTCATATAATAAATATTTTAAATCATATGTTTTACACACTTAAAAATTGTATTTGTTAAAATCATCTTCATTTTTGAATTTATATTGTCCAAATTAGATTATGGTGAGTTTTTGGGTTTTTTCCGAGAAACAGGATTTTTATTGAATATTGAAAAATTTTATGTTTTAGTGAAAAATATCCTTTTCATTTAAATATTTATTTATGTTAAATTATATCATAAATTTGTTTTAAAGTATCATTGGGTCAATTATAAATATTCTAATTCAATTGAGTTCATTATAATCAATTTAACTTTTAAAATGAATATAAACACAGAATAGTCATTTGATCATTTTTCTAGTAAAACTTGTTAATTTGTCTGTATGTGATATTAGAATTAATATGATTAATCAATTTTAATAAATATTATATTTTTTATATATTAACATAAAATTAATTTTTGGAAAAATTATTAATGAAATTGTTTAAAATTAATTACAATTATTAAGGTGTGATTAAGCCTCAAATTGGAATAGAATCATATGTTTAAGGTCCAAATTTCATAGAAACTAGTCCAGAACCCATTAGATGGAATTATATAGTCCATTCACGTTCCATTATTTTTTTAGGTGGATTTTTAGGACATTTTTTAGGTACGAACTTCTGTACACATATATTCTTTTAAAAAAACCATGCGAGTCCTCTTCCTTTTCTATAAAAGGCCACCACTTCTACCCAAATCTCAAACCACTCATGAATCTTATGCTCTGCCAATACCATCATGTATTATATCCCAAAATACCTCCTTATGATCTAGAATCCTCCCATTTTCCATAGTTAAATTTATGGAATATTTTGTTATATGAAAAAAGATGTTACCCGATTTTGTGGAAACACATTCTCTCAAGATCTATATTTTCATTTCCCTTATCCACTCCCTATTATTTTATTATTATATTATTTCACAACAAGTATAATATCATAAATATACTTTTATGTTTTAATGATAATATTTTGACCAATAATTAACACACCTCTATCAAGTGGGTAGGGAAATATTGTTTCTGTGTAAGACGAACTACTACCGCACAAAACGATGATTGTTCAACATTCCACCACAACCTCTTATGTTGGAAATTATGATCGACAATATATTTATATATAGATTATATTTCATTTGTAATTTAATTATTAATATTTAATTTTACTTATAAGATCCTTGTATGCTTCAATCATATGTAAATACAAAAATTTCGTTCGAGGAATTGTGGACTATTGCCCCCAAAAGCGATAAGACTCATTCATTCCATACATGGAACTTATAAAATATATTTTTAATAAACATTTGTAACATATATATAACATATATAAAACACTATAAATTATAATATACATATGAATCATTTAGTTTTATTCATTTTAATTCAATAATGAAATGAAAGTAATTATCATGCGTACGTATGACCTACCGTCTCCCTGAATGGTGCACTTCATTTCTAATCTAAAAATATTATGGACTATTCTAAATACAAATGTACTGAATATAAATGATAATTTATTCATTATTTACATTATTTATATTATTAAAACATGATATATTTTTTAACAACAACAAATAAAAAATCAAAACATACTTGAGAAAAATAGGCAATTAACACCCAAAACAGTTAGAACAATAAAAGAGTGTTAACACACGAGTAATAAAATACTGTAAATGTTTAATAAATGATATTATAAACTTGAGTGTGGTAATTTTAATAGTCATTAACATACTTTAGAACACTATATATAAGGATAAATTACACACACCCAATTGGATGGATAAGGTAAGTGATTCTTGTATAACTTTTCTTTTCATAATCCATACACTCTATACACCACTTACATCATTTTTATAGTTTATATGCATCCCCTTTTATACATTATATGATGAAGAAATTTTCTATATGTTATGAAAAACATTACATAATGGGGATTATGAATTAAATGTTTTAATTGATATTAGACACTTGGGGATGTTTAATGATTAATTTCTTAAAACATATTCTTAATAATTATTTATGAAATATATATTTTCCTTGTAAATGATACCATTCATTTAAAAACGATCACTTTATTGTAATAATGTTTCATAGGAACATACCTTCTATATAAATATTACCATCCAATGTATATTGTTATTTTCTAAACTATATAACATTTCCATTCTGTGTTCATGTTGATAGTTATTTGATTAACTGGGGAATTATTGATAAATCTGAATCTTCTATTCAATGTTGATTCATTATATTAATATACATTGGTCATAGATACAAGAAATTCTTTGTACTGGTGCATCATCGGAGGTTCTGAGTATAGATAGCCTATTTATGCATCAAATGTCTCCTAAGATGAATCATTTTTCCAATTAGAAGGGTTTTCCCCTAAATTTTGTAAAATTCCTTGTGATAGGTATTGAATGTAAATTTAACATGTACCTAAGAAATATAGTGTCTAATAACTAAGAATTACCATTATTTATATTAAATTTTTTTCATTAATGAGATATTTTGTTGACATATCTATCTATAGACATCATTTTTATGATTAAATTATTTTTAATCCATGAGATATTGTGTCATCATATCTATGGATACATTTAATTTTCAGTTCATTGATTAAATGGAATGTTTCTTCAGTTTCCATAATTCCTATATTTATATTTCCTAATCTAGTTACTCTAATGGCATGTGTTATCATTTATTCACATTTCTATGTTTATTTATTCATATTTATTCATTAGTTATTCCCCATTATGAACCCTTAATGAGCATTTGATCTCACCCTTATTATGTTTTACCCAAGCGAATGAAGATTTGATCTTTGAATAAGCATTTATTGATGCATTTTATTTCATTTTGTTGTGAATAATGTCATATTTCTAATTCCCAATGTGTTATAGGTATCATTTATATAATCTAGCATTCCAAGACTACTAAAATTCATGATCCATCTATATTTTTTTCCTTGTAATAATTCCAATGAAATGTTATAATACCCCATCTCTTAGATTTAGGGGTTGGGGAATCATAGTTGGTATGAAATAATGATTAGAAACAACCTTGGAAATATGATATAGAAATCATAGATTTTGGAGAAAAATCCTTTGATAAAAATTGTGAAGAATAGTAGAAGAACATACTATAATTTCGATAATGTATAGATTATGTGGATATTATTTTAAATATATACATGTATGTATACTAGTAGTAGAACTGTTTTTGGAATAAATATACCTAGGAGTAACAACTCTGACAATGTGTTTTGGGCATGACTCAGGGTAACCAAGTACACAACTATGGGCCTTATTATGCACTATGTTCAAACCTCCAGGGGATATGCATTTGATAATTCAAATTACCTTTACATATCATTATGGGGGATTTAAATATAAACATTCCATATATGTAATCAATGTTAAATTTTAATATGAAATTATATTCATTTTTTTACCATATTTAAAATTCATGATTTTCCATGTTAATCCAGTATATTCCATTTTTTCGAAAATGATTCCTGGAAGGTTGAATGGTATTAATACTTGTGTAAAATGTAGAAATTGTCCCACTAATAGAATCAATTAAGCTGTTGTTGGAATGGAGAATGTATGCCTATATTAGGTAAATTTATTTATATAATTAAAAATATGCTTGCCCGAATGGAGGAACCTATTCCACATAGAGAATCTCTTATATTGGGTCTCTTTATATGGAAGAATCTCGCATCATTTAGTGAGACTACTAATCCAATTGTATTTGATCAATGAAAAATGTCTCTAGATAATATATTTACATACTTGGAATGAAACAAAAAGGAAAAAGTAACACTTTCCATATATTGTGTAAAAGTTGATGATTATTAGTGGTGGTCTCTTATCCAGAATACAAGATAATAAGATTAAATTGAACTCATAAAATAGAGTAATTTTAAAAAGACATTATTCAAAAAATAATTCCATCATGATCAGAAAATTGACATGTAGAAAAGGTGTCGTAGCTTAAAGAAAATGAAAAAAAGAGAGTTATGGATTTTGAAGATACAATAACATGCTTATCCAGGTATGCTACAGATTAAATATGCTACATAGAGAGAAAAATCAACCACTTCTTTAAAGGTCATATGAAAAAGTTCTAACGAAAACTTGTTTCACAAAATTTCACATCATATGAAGAAATAGTTCTATATGCCATCAAGATAGAGAAGTAGTTCTCAAGATATTATGTATTCAATGGAAAACCATAGAATAGAAGTACGCTAAGAATAATAATAACCGGAATTCATCAAACAAGAACATGAAGATGAAAAACATAACATCATGTGACAAATGTGGAATGAATAACCCCGTGATATGCTTGAGGAGAATGGGAGTTTTCAATAAATGTGGATAAAGAGGTCATTTTGATAATGAATGAAAGGGGAATAAGGAAAACCAATATTTTCAGTGTTACAACTTCTAGGAGAAGGGATATTATTCAAACAAATTCTCTAAGAATCAGGGTAATATTAAATAAAAGATGCCAAGGGGAGATGGAAAATATTATACAACAACTACATCAGTCGTGGAAGTGACAAATGACATAGTGGCATGTGCACTAATTATATCTTCAAATTTGGACAATGCATTATTTGATTCTAGATCATTAATCTCTATTATATCTACTCAATTTTACAAGAAACTTTATTGACAATCATTTTTATTTAATAAAACATTTGTCAGTAAAATCTCCTAAGGGATGTATCATTATAGTAAAGATGTTTCGGTCAGTCCCCATTATAACCCATAAATGTTCCTTCTATGCTAACCTTATAATAATACCCATGGTAGACTTTTATATAAACCTTGTAATTGATTGGAATTCATAATATGATTAAAATATTTATAATAAGAGAAAGGAAGTTATGATTTGTGAGGAAAATGATGAATCCATCATCTTTAGAGAAGAGACTTCCTCAACTAATTCTTATTTAGATTCGCCCTCAGTAGATCCACTGAATGTAATTATTGGTGACGAATAGAAAGAAATGTCTGGTTAAGTGAAATTTAATCTTGAAATTCAATATGTACCAATTTTACATGAGTACATTGATGTTTTTCCCTGAGTATTTATGTGGAAATACCCTAGAGCAAAAAGATGAAATTTTTATTGATATAATCCCTAATTAAATGCGAGAGTCAAGAACTTCATATAGATTGGGAAATGTGGAAAAAGAATAGTTGATGAAAATACATGAGGATTTGGGTAATAAGGGATTAATTCACCCTAGTGTTTGATCTTGTGGAGATCAAGTCCTCTTTGTTAAAAAAAAGGATGGATCCATGATAATGTACAATGATTATATAGAAACCATGTCCATTATAATAAAGAACAATGTATTTTCAACCATTCATTGATGACATATTTTATCAATTTGAAAAAGCCCAATATTTTCAAATATTGATATTCTTTCCGGGTATCTCTGGAATCCTGCCTTTTTATTACATAAAATTTTATTACATTTTACATACATAGGATCTTTAGAGTCTAGTGTCTTGGAAATAAAGAACACAATACATGAAAACGACATAAAATATTATTCTAAAGCACTTTTAAGGATTAATCACAGGTTAATCCTATGTTCAATTACAACATCAAATAATTTGGAGACATACAAAAAATGAATGGGTTAGTATAAGGATCAGTAAGGAAAACGAGTGAAATAGTTGACATGTGATCTTGAGCAATATTAATAAGAACATGATAAAAGTTATAAAGACATGAGCAATGGAAGAAAATTAATATCCTAATAAAAAACATGAATCATAATATGAACATGTGGCTACAAAATTTCATTTAGACATTCATGAACATATCACCTAGGTTTATCTCTGAGGTGTCATAAAAATTATCAATGTTATTCACCAATGTATCTTGAAATTTCTCATCTCTAGAGATTATTTTTTTTACACAAATAATTAGAGTGTTATCAGGGAACAACATTAATATGTATTTATTTACATGTGATCCACATAGATAATAATCAAACATTTCATAAATAACACACAGAGAATAAAAAAATGGGGTTCATTTCAAAATCGCGATGTTTTAAAAGTGTTTAAAAATAAGATCATTATGTCATTTATAACCCCAGGAAAGGGAGTGATGGATACATGTATGTCTATTCCAGAATCAAATATATAAATTTCTTATATCTATGGACATCCATAGAAACGAAATAGGTTGGGGTATTCACATAAATAATACAAGATAATTCCTTGAGCAAAAGGGAGAGTAATTTTGAGACGAAATTTCGGCAGCATATCTACTATATAATGTAGTTTTAAAAAATAATATAAAGAGAGGGGACATGGGTATCCCATATATAAATGATCAATTTTAAATTAGAGGGACATAATTAAAATTAATATGATCATGGTGTGAACATTTGAATGACACACCACATGAAAAGAGAAAATGATAGGAAAGAGAAAGCGTGATTTCATTTACAAAATTCGACAGCCTAATGACGTCACATAAAAATTCAGAAAATAAATTGATGAGAGGAAAAATGGTCACTCATCATTTGAAAATGAAATTAACAATAGTAATGATACGTAAGAACAAGCCCCCTCAAAACAAAATGAAACTATAAGACAAAACATAAAAGAAGTGATGACTTAAAAGAGGAGGGTGAAAGGTTCCTATACCTTGAGTAGTAACTTCAAAAGCATGAAGGTCGGGACATTGGGAATCTTGAGGACACCATAGAAGGCTTGATATCACCTTGGGAGGACTCATTGGGAGGCAATGAGAGAATAACTTCATTGAGGATGAATTTTAAATGAAATTAATGATGGAAATGGATTGGTATTTATAAGAAAATTGAGAGAATAAATTATTAATTTTCATGGGACACAACATCAGTTGTATTTAAAAACCCATTGGATTTGACATGTTATTTTTCCATTGTATTGGCCACTTGGGAAACATCATAGAATATTTCATTATTCATTAGTCAACCAGAAAGCATAGATCATTATTAAATCAGTAATGATGTCATTAAACACTAAAACACAAAACAACCTTTTTACTATTCACTGAAGATTTAATTGTTTCAGAAAAATAGAATAAAATTCACCTTAACCTAATATAGATGATCTAAATTTAAAAATAAACTTCATTTTTTGAAAATAATTTTCTATATATTTTTTATTTATTTTTTTAATAAATTCATTATTTTTTCCAAAAATACAACATTACAACTATAAATCATTTTGTATCTCCTTAAGAAAGTAATCAAGGTACTGTATATTATTGTATAACTATAATACAATAAAGTAACAATTTATGATTCCATTTTATGAAAATATATTTCCATTTTTATTTATTATATTATTTATAAAATTGTAAATTAAATATTTATGACATAAAAAATACCAAAACTTATACTATGATCTTTTTTTCACTTTTATGATGTTTAAATTGTATTTATACATTCATGGGTGAAGTTTCTATTTTTTGACCAATTTACTATTCATTACTATTCATTACACCTCATACGGGTATGTTACTCTTCATAATTTACTATTTACTAAAAATAAAGTTAATCTTATTAGACTCTAAATTTCACACTGATCAATACTGTAGAAGACCATTATTCGAAAATAATTTCAAATTATTAGAAATTTAATGAATACAAAAATATTTTAAAATACCCTTTTTTCCTATATTAATAAATAATACACATCATATATTTATCCTTATATTTGAAATTACCAATCTTTTCCATAACAAAAAATATCAATTTTATTTATATAAAATGATTACACAAAGTAGCTAAGGTCTCATTACATAGACCCTTAGAACACCAACATAGGACATGAGTGTGTGGTCTCATGTGGTGATATAATCGTGTGGTGGCTCAGACAACATTGTCTGAGTGGTGATTTCTATCAGCTTGAACTTCTCCCTTAGACGATTCTGTTCAAGATTCAAATGTTGATGTTTGGCTTTGACTTAGTCAAGAGCAAAGCCCAGTGATGCTACCTTCTTCTAAATCTCTGAAAGATGGTCTTCAGATGGCCCCAATGTACTCGATGAGGCCATTCAGTATTCATTATATATTAATTACACAAGATAATTTTATTTAGAAAACCACAACATTATGATTATAGATTCCAATGGTCATATTGACCAACAGTAATATTAAAGTCAAAACCCAACAATATAATTATAATTATACCCACTTGATTAATTAAAGTATATAGTTTTGTTTAGAATAGTATAAAATAACACACAAATTTAGGAAAACAAATATAATAAAAAAATTAGGGTCGTTACATTCTTCCCCCCTCAGGAAATTTATTCCTAGAAATTTTATCTTGTACCATCTGCTGAGAAAAGGTGTGGGTAATTTTGTCTCGTAGACTCCTCTGGTTCCCACCTGGATTCTTCACATTTGTGGTTCCCCCACAACACCTCAATAAGGTGGGTTGTCTAGTGCTGTAGAACCTTGTCTCTACAATCCAAGATCTCCACTAGCTTCTCCTCATAAGATAGGTCATTTTCAGTTGTACCACCTTTGGAATTAGTAATTGTGAAGGGTCGGGTATGTACTTCCTCAATAGTGATAAATGTAAGTCAATATGAACATGTGCTTGATTTGGATTAAGTGCAGGCCGATAGGCCACAACTCCCACATGATCAATGATATCATATGGGCCAATGAACCTAGGGAAGAGCATACCTTTTTCTCGAAACCTCATGACTCTCTTCCAAGGTGGAATATGAATAAAGAATTTGTCACCAACATCAAACTCCAATTCCCTACGACGGTTGTCAACATAGCTTTTTTTCCGACTCTGAGTGGCTTTAATGTGTTGCTGTATGGAATGGACCTTTTATGTCATCCTTTGCACAATATCAGGCCCAATAATCTTTCTCTCTCCATATCCTTCCCAACGAGTAGGAGTTATACATTTCTTCCCATATATTTCTTCAAAGGGTACCATTTGAATGCTCTAGTGGAAGCTGTTGTTGTAATCTAACTCAAGTAAATGAAGATGTTGATCCCATCCACCTTTAAATTTCATTAAGCATGTTCACAACATGTCCCCGAGTGTTTTAATATTCCTGTCATATTGGCCATCTCTTTGGGGGTGATAGGCCATACTAAAATTCAATTCAGTTCTCAGAGCTTGTTGATGACTCTCCATAATTTCGATGTGATACTTGGCTCACGATAAGGTACAATAGAAATTGGAACACCATGAAGCCATACCACATCCTTCACGTAAATCCTAGCAAGTAGATCAAGAGGGAAATATTCTCGGATAGTGATTAAATGTCCAATCTTGGTGAGATGGTCCATAATAACCCATACCGCATTGATTCCTTTGGATGTTCTCAGGAGACCAGTGACAAAGTCCATAGTGATATTTCCCCAATTCCAAGCTGGTATGGGTAGTGGTTGCAATACCCATTAAGTAAGTTGTTGCTCTTCTATAACTTGCTGAAATACCAGGCACCATGATGTGTAGTCTTCAATCTCCCCATTCATATTATCATTCCTATAATGATTATGAAGGTCCCTATACATTTTTGTGCTTCCATGATTTATAGGTAATGTATTGATATGACCTTCATCGATCAGCTCCTTCTTTATTTCCAGAATAGATAGAACACGTAGTCCTGAACGAAATATCAATACACAATCTTGATCAGTACTAAACTCAAGAAACATCCCATCCTTCACAGCCTAAAACATCTTCTGTAATAAAGGATTTTTTTATATTTCTTGATCTTCTCTAGTAATGACAGTTGAGAAATAATTTGGTTTAGGTTTCATGATGTCCCTTCTTTTATAAATCCATGACCATTTTTTCTAGTTTATTGATCAAAGGATCTCTTTGAATCCTCATGAAAGACAGAACAACTGGGTCGTTCCAACTTAATGCAACAACGACATTGTCTGATCAACCGTGATCATAATGAATTGAACAATCATAGACATTAAAGAGTTCCAACCATCTCTATTATCTCATGTTCAACTCCTTTTGTGTGAAAATATACTTCAAACTTTGATGGTCTATGTATATATCACATTTCTCCACATTATGATAGATTATCCAAATATTTAAAGAAAAAATGACCGCAACCTGCTCCAAATAATTTGTATGATAGTTCTTATCATGAGTATTCAACTGTCAAGATGCATAAGCAAAGTCTTTTTCATTTTATAAGAGGACGCATCGAAGCCCTTTCAGAGACGCATCACTAAAAATATTGAATCTTACTCCACCTAAGGGCAGTGTTAACAAGGGTGTAGTAACCAATCACATATTTATCTCTTGAAAATTTTCCTAACACTCTATTTTCTAGATGATCTTGACACATTTTGAGTTAAATTGGTTAATGGATTATAATTTAAACAAATGTTTTTCAAAAACATCCTATAATATCGCGCTAATCCAAGGATATTATGAATCTCAGTTATTTTTTTAGGCTAAGGCCACTCTTCTACAACTATTGTCTTTATAGGGTCAATGGTGATTCCTTCATAGGTACCAATGTCCCCAAAGAAAGAAAAATTTTGTAACCAGAATTCACATTTAATAAACATTCAAAAATCCTCTTCTTCCACAGAGTATGAAAAATAAACCTTAAATGATCCTCATGCTCCTCGCGAATTTTGGAATATATCAAAATATAATCAATAAAAACTACCACAAAGTTGTCATGGTATACCCTAATGACTCTATTCATCAAATCCATAAAATAGAAGGTGCATTAGTATGTTCAAAACGCATAACAACAAACTCATAAATCCCATATCTTGATCGGAATGTAGTTTTTGGAATATATTCTTTCATCACCCTAAATTCATGATAACCAGATCAAAGATCATTCTTAGAGAAGAATTGAGCCCCATAATGTTGGTCAAATATGTCATCAATTCATGGAAGAGGGTATTTCTTCTTTACTGTGATCCAACTCAGTTCTCTATAATCAATGCATAGCCACGTCAGTCAATCATTCTTCTTTACAATGAGAACAGGTTCTCCCTATGGAGACACAGTCGGTCGGACATACCCCTTCTCCAAAATATATGGGATTTGTTTATTTAATTCCTCTATCTCCACATTTTCTCTCATATACAGTGTCTTTGATATTAGATTTGATCCAGGTATGAGTTCAATAGAGAACTCTACTTCTCTTTCTGGGGGAGGTCCAATAAACACCTCATGAATACCCCAATTTATTCATGTACGATGGGGACATTTTCTATCCTCAAAAACCCATTTCCTTCTTCTTATACACGGATCAACTCCGTAAAGAAGGATATAGGGGGTTCTTATAGAAAATATTAGGTTGAGATATCACTACATGGAAGATAACTGTAGAGTCTCCATTTAAGACTACTCAGAATTCCTTACTTCTGCATTGGATATTAGCATTGTACTTTTAGAGAAAATCCATCCCTAGTATAATGGTGAATTCCATCTTGGGAATGAATACTATATTTTTTATAATATTGTTCTCATTAGTGTAAATTATAGAGTTTATAAACACTAACAATTCTTGGATAATCCCACCAGGAGTCTGAATTCATAACTCTACATTTTATAAGTTGTGGGTTGATTATAAATTCTTTGTAAACTATTTGGAAATAAAGGAATACATAGAACTATAATCAAACAATGAACTTTCTATATTTTAGAGAAAAAAGAGTACCAACTACCACATCATTTGGATCATCAACATCAGCTATCGTGATAGAAAAACCACGACCTTTCTCCCTTGGACTTTGCTGAGGTTGATGGTGGTTCCCCTCCACTGCCCTCAGATTTGGACAGTGATTGGAAAAGTGAAAAAGTGGTCCACAATTAAAGAACTGAACATCAGGAAGGGCTTAAATCATCTTCCCCTTGTCGTTATTGTTTAGATGATGAGGTTTTACCTCACTATGAAAATTCCTCCTAATATGTCCATAAATTCCTCACTTTTAGCATTTCCTGCTCCCAAGAAGAAAGTTCCACATATGCTTCTTCTATCATTCATTACATGTAAAATGTTTCACTTTATTTCTTCCTTTTCTCTGATCAAAAGTCCTACGTAAGCTAGGATCCATCGATCTCATTTTTTTCATTTTATATATGAGACCACTACGTCTCACCAAACTCTAGTTCTACTTTCATTACACTCTGTACGATCTGTTCATATATATCGTAGTCTTAGTTTGTTAGATTCATCCATAGAAGAGGTCTCAGTCCACAAAAAAAATATATCAACCTTAACATTATGATCCATGAAAATACTTGAGGTATAGTGAAAATGTCTTATAATTTTCATCTCATATCTTCCCATTGAATTATTCTTCTTCTGCATCACCTCAGGAAACTACTTCTCCATTCATGTCCTCATGGAACGTGGGAAATACATACTGATAAAGATCCCTCTGATCTCTTCCCACTCCATAGCTTCAGCATCCACTCTTTTACTCGGGTTTTTAACCAGCTCCTACCACTGATCTATTTTTCCTTCCAAATGATAGATATCCAGGATGACCTTCTCTTGCTCTGAACTCTAGATCACATATATGATCTTTTGGATAGAGATGATCCACTGCTCAGTTATCAATGGGACTGTCGATCCACTAAAGTATGGGAGTCATTGATGCATAGAGGACTCAATAGAATGTGGTTCCCTTCATGGGGAGATTGGTCAGTCATCTTGATTCAAGTTATTTTCTATAACATGAGTCAGTTGGTCCATCAATCGCATTAATTATTCCATTCCGACTTCCATTGGAGGGCCGTCAGCACATGGTCCATTGTGATCACCATTTTCACTGTTCCTCATATTTCCAACCAATTTATATAGGAATAAAACTTTAGTGAGAAACATATTGCATTTTGAATCTTTTTACTATAAAGGACTTTATGTCTTAAAATATCACGCTTAAGCAATTACATTTCTCTATAATTCCTTCATAATTATTTATAAAAATCTTGATATTAACCAAACATATCCCCCAGGAGGTTCGTAACCAAGAGTGCATCAAGGACCATTGTCATGTACTAGGATACCCCAAGTCAGTACCAAAACTCATTGTCAGTGTTTTCACTCCTACGAACCTCTGTTCCAGAGCCGCCTCTACCTGCTCGTATCTAGAAAGGGATGCATTATCTTGATAAACCACTTACTCAATACTACCCAAAATACCCGGATGTTTTCCTATATTTAAACATTTCTATATGATTCTTCCTAATGTTTTTATTTCCTAATTTCAATAAATTACTATACTATCCTTTGATACCAACTATGGAATCCCTTCTTTTTGTTATATATCTTTTCATAACATTTTTCATACAGAGGATGTCTAAAGTCTACTGTCTTGGAAATCAAGAACATAATACATGAAAAAACATAAAACATTATTATAAAACACTTTTAATTCTTCATAATAGGTTCATCCTCTGTACAATTACTTCATCTCATATCCTAAAGACATTTATCAAAGGAAAGGGTGAGCAGAAGACTCAGTATGTAAAACAAGTGAAACAGTTGACATGTGATCTTGCGCAATATTAATAAGAACATGATAATAGTCATAAAGGCATGAGAAATGCAAGAATAAAAATTATCATAATAAAAAAACATTAATAATAACTTTAATATGTGGATACAAAATTTCATTTAGACATTATTGAACATATCACCATATTTTATCCCCAAGGTGTTATAAAAATTACCAAGGTTATTCACCAAGGTATCGTAAACCTTTTCATCTATATAGAATAATTTATTTACCCAATGAATTAGAGAGAAATCAGGGAACACCCTTAATATGTCTTTATTTAAATGTGATATAGTTAGATAATAATCAAACATTTCATAAATAACCCAAAGTGAATAAAAAATGAATTTCATTTCATAGTCGTGATGTTTTAAAAGTGCTAAAAATAGGAACATTATGTCATTTATAACACATGGAAATAGGGTGAGTGTTACATTTAAGTCAATTATAGAATAAAATATATCATTTTTTATATAAATAAATACCAATAAAAACTAAATTGGTCTACGTATCGAATAATTCAACCAAGATAATTCCTTGAGAAAAAGCGATGGAAATTTTGAGACGAAATTTCTGCAGTATATCGACTATATAACATAGCTTAATAAAATAATATAAAGAGAGGGGAAAAGGGTATACCATCCATAAATCAACCATTTTTATTTATAGGGACATAATAAAAATAAATGAGATCATGGTGTGGAAATTTGAATAACAGACCACATGAAAAAAAACATAAAAGGGAATATAAAGCGTGATTTCTTTTATTAATATTTGGCATCATAATGGTGTCACATAAAAATTCGGAAAATCAATTTATGAGAGCATAAATGGTCTCTCATAATTTGAAAATGAATTTCAAAGTATTGAAGATATATAGGAACAATCCCCCACATAAAAAAATGAAACTATAAGATATAACATAAAGGAAGTCATGACATAAAGGAGGAGGGTGAAAGGTTCCCTTACCTTGAAGTGTAACTTTGAAATCATGAAGGTCGGTAACTTGGGAGGAATGAGGGACCCTTGGGAGGACTCCTTTGGAGTTATGGAGACTATAAATTCATTGAGGATTATTTTGGAATGAAATTAATGAATTAAATGTCTTGGTATTTATAGGAAAAATAAGGGAATAAATTATTAATTTCCACGGGACACCTCATCAGTGGTATTTCGAAAACTATGGGATTTCTCATGGTATTTTCACATGGTATTGGCCACATGGGACATATCATAGCATATCTCAATATTCAAATTTATACCATAATACTGACATCATTATTACATCATTAATGATGTCATGAAACACCTGAAACTCAAAACTGCATTTTTACTATTGAACAAAAATTCAACTATATCAAAAAACTCCAAACAATAAATTTTAACCTAATATCAATGCTTGGAATTTAAAAATGTACTCCATTTTTTGAAAATAATTCGAAAAATTTTTTATTCAATTTTTAAATAAAATCATTATTTATTCCAAAAATCAATCTTTAAAACTATAGCACATTTTGTAACTTTATAAGAAAGTAATCAAGGTCCCATAAAATTATCATATAGCCATAATACAATAAAGTACCAGTTTATTATGACCTTTTAAGAAAATATATTTCCATTTTAAATTATTAAATTAATTATAAAATTGTAAATAAAATATTTATGACATACAAAAATACCAAAACTTATACTACGATAGTTTTTTCACATGTAAGATGTTTAAATGGTATTTATACATTCAATGGTGTAGTTTCTTTTTTTCTAATTAACTATTCATTACAATTCATTCCTATTCATTACTATTCATTTCTTTTCATACGGGTATGTTACTATTAGTACTTGAGTATTCACTAAATATTAAGTTGATCTTATTAGACTCTAAATTTCTCACTGATCACAACTGTAGAAGTCCATTTTTTGAGAATCATTTCCCATTATTAATTATATAATGAATAAAAATATATTTTAATATAGCTTTTTTACTTAAATTCATCAATAATACACATCCTATATTTATTCATATATTTGAAATTCACAAACTATTCCAAAATAAGAAATAACAATTTTATTTTTATAAAATGATTACATAATGTAGCTAATGTCTCACTACATAGCCCCTTATTACACCAGCATAAGACCTATGTGTAAGGTGTGATATGGTGATAGAATCTTGGGGTGGCTTGGAAAACATATTCAGAGAGGTGATTTCTATCAGCATGAACTTCTATTTTAGGTGATTTAATTCACACTTCGTATGATGAAGTTCAGTTTGGGCTTAGTACAGAGCAAAGACCAGTGATGCTACCTCCTTCCCAAGCTTTGATAGATGAGCTTCATATGTCCCGAGTTTACTGTATGAGGCCATTCAATCTTCATTCTGTAATAATTATCGTATATAATTGTATTTATAAAAAAAAATGTTGAGATTATTGTTTTCATCGATCATGTAATAGTCGAAACCCAATAGTCTCATATTAATTATACCCACTTCATTAATTAAAGGGTATAATTTTGTTGAGTATAAAATAAAATAACACACAAAATATGAAAGAAAATAAAATTAAAAATTTCATGTTGTTACAGAATAACCAATTACGATTGAAGAATGAGTACATTCCGAAGATAGATTTTTGGAAAAGGTATATACATTGAGAGATTACAGTAATTCTAATGAGGATGATTAATGGACCCTCTATTTTTATGGAATTAATAAATAGTGTATTGAAGGAATATCATGGAGATTTTATTTTAGTACTCATTTGTGATATACTAGTATATTCTATGACCTATGAGGATCACGAGGATCACATTCAAATCATCCTTAAGACTATTAGAATGTAAAAGTTATATAGAGAATTTGGTAAATATGATTTCGGGAATCATGATGTGTCTTTTATTGGTCATATTGTCTTTAAGGATGGAATATCAATTGTTCTTTTAAAGACAAAGGAAATCAGAAAATGGAATACACTAAAAAACATAATGGACGTGTGTTGTTTCCTTGGGAGGGTAAATTATTATCAGCAATTCATTCTTAATTTTTCCCCGTTATCTAACACCTTAACCACACTTTCAGGTAATGGTGATATGTTTTTCCGGATGAAGGAATGAGAATAATACTTTGATGAGATAATGAGATGGTTTGTTAATGCTTCAATCGTGAATCTACCATTTTTTTAGTGATGAGTGATTCATATATAGTGATGCATAAAATAATGTACGTAGTGGAGTCTTAATATAAAATGAAAAGGTTATGGAATAGACAAAAATGAAATTGAAGTTTTGTGAACCGAAAGACCCAACCCATGATCTAGAGTTAGAAGTTGTAATCTTTTCATAGAAAATATAGAGTCTTTAACTGTACAGATAAATATGTGAGATATACCCTGATCATAAAAGCTTAAAAGACATATTATCATAGAATGATCTTAACAAGAGTCAATGGAGATGGCTCTAACTACCCAAGGATTAGGATTTATTAATACACAACCACCAAGGGAATGAAAATAAGGTTGGAAATCCATTATGTATGAATTAGCATGGTGTTCTAACCAAAATGAGGATTGAAATGATCATATGCTCATTTATCTAGTGAGGATGAAGATGGGAATTTCTATAGAAGGGGAGATATCAATCATTTATCAAATGATTTAAAACCCATATTTAATGGAGATGATAAAGACATATCATTCCGATGATATAGACGTTTAGAATAAAAATAATGTTGTGAATGATTAAAAATTACTAGACAATGTTTGGTATAATGGGGTTGTAAAATTTGGAAATAGGATATGTGTTCCATGTTTATCTAAGATAAAAATGGAATTTTTTGATGATGATCATATCTCAAATTTCGTTTGTCAGCATGGGAGTACAATGATATATATGGACTTGAGGGAACACTTTTTTTGGGATAATATGATGTGGGAAATTTTGAAATATGTGGCTCAATGTCAGGATTTCCAACAAGTGAATGTTGTAAGACATAATCATTAAGGAGTTCTGCAACCTATTACTATCCATATATGGAAATGGGATGAAATTACCAAGGAACTTATCCTAGTATTTCCTAAAACTCTTTGAATAAATGATTCAATATGTGTTATTGTTAATCACCTAACCAAATCTGCAAATTTCAATGCCATAAGAGAAGATATACCATGCAGTCACGTCACAAGACTCTACATTAATGAATTTGTATGACTTCATGGTATACCTATATCAATTGTCTCTGATTAAGACACCCACATTACATAAAAATTCTATAAGAGTCTTTAGAAGGCCCTTGGTACTATTCTTTATTAAATCAATTCCTACTATCAACAAACTGATAGTAAATCTGAAATAAAAATTTAGAAAGTGGAAGAAATTTTTAGATAATGTTCACTCTATTTTAAAGGTATGTTGGATAAAAACTCACCTTTGGTAGAGTTTTTCAATAATAATAGTTTCATTCAAGTATTCATATGGCACAGTATAATGAATAATTTATAAATACGGGTCGTATGACAACTATTTGGGATGATGTTGGAAATTTTAATCTTGTAGGTCCAAAACATGTTGAAGAGGAGACAATAAGGATGATGGTTATTCAATCACATATCAAAACAGCACAAATAAGGAAAAATATTTATCTTGATAATCAGATAAAGGATTTTTGATTCTATGTGGGAGATCATGTTTTTTTAAATTTATCTCCATGGAAATGAGTTATCATGTTTAGTAAGAAGGAGAATCTAATTGATACGTATATCAGACATTTCGAGATTCATGCACTACTACAACCTTCCCCTTTATCAGCGCTAAAAACCAGCATTAACAGCGCCAGAAAAGCACTGTTAATTCCGGCGTAGATAAAGGGGGGGTCCCCTTTATCAGCACGTGTTGGAGCGCTGATACAGGGTCCCTTTATTAGCACTCCTCTAGAGCTGTTAAAGTTGTCCTTTATCAGCGCTAAAAAAGCGCCGATAAAGGCCCCAGCGCCTGCACCTAAAAAACAGTACCTGCACACCTGCACACCAGAATACCTGCACAAAGTAGCATATGCACACCTGCACACCATAGCACCCGAACCCAATATTTTGACTGACAACGGTATATACATTTAGTAAACATTATGAATACAAAAAAACGCATTACTATATACATTTCAAACATTGTTTTACATGGTTACATTTACAATTATTCAACAACAGTTATAAACATTCATGTTTCATCCTTTGATATCCGTGATCCGGTCTCGATGGTATTTGTTGCCGAACAAAGCATCCGAACTCAAGGAAAAAAATTCACCTATATAAGAAAAAAAATATTATGTGAGTAATGCAATAAGGAAAGAAATTAAAACAGTAATATGAAAGAATACATTAATATGGAAATGTGAAACTAAAATATTATATTTTAAACTCAAAAGTTTTCATTTTCATAACAATGAAAGGGAATAATGTAAAATCAATATGTTTTTGATTGATTTATCTCATTTAATAAATACTGATTCTTTATCTAATGAAAAGCTTTACCGGTCACACCGTCCGTCGGATTGAGGTGCGGTCGATTCGTACACGTCAGAAATGAATTGTGGATCATTTTCCTAAAGTATAAAAACAATCTGAAGGCATTTTCTCAGTTTGGCGTATGCCATTGGTGTTGTTTTCCAAAGTTCATGTCATTTTCAAACTAATATCAGACAATTTTTGCCATACCAGTCACACCGTGTGTCAGATTGAGGTGCAGTCGATTCGTACGTGTCAAAAATGACTCATGGATCGTTTTCCTAAAGTATCAAAACAATCCGAACGCGTTTGCTCAGTTTGGCGTATGTCATTGGTGTTGTTTTCCAACGTTTATGTCATTTTCAAACTGATATCAGACAATTTTAGCCATACCGGTCACACCGTGCGTCAGATTGAGGTGCGGTCGATTCTTACACGTCAAAAATGACTCGTTGATCGTTTTACCAAAGTATCAAAACAATCCGAACGCTTTTGCTTAGTTTGGCATATGTCATTGGTGTTGTTTTCCAAAGTTTATGTCATTTTCAAACTGATATCAGAAAATTTTAGCCATACCGGTCACACCGTGCGTCAGATTGAGGTGAGGTCGATTCGTAAACGTCACAAATGATTTGTGGATCGTTGTCCTAAAGTATCAAAAAAATCTGAAGGCGTTTGTTCGGGTTGGCGTATGTCATTGGTGTTGTTTTCCAAAGTTTATCTCAATTTGAAACTGATATCAGACACTTTTAGCCATATCGGTCACACCGTGACTCAGATTGAGGTGCGGTCGATTCATACACGTCACAAATGACTCGTGGATCTTTGTCCTAATGTATCAAAAAAATCCAAAGGCTTTTTCTTAGTTTGGGATATGTCATTGGTGTTATTTTCCAATGTTTATGTCATTTTCAAACTGATATCAGACAATTTCAGCCATACCGGTCACACTGTGCGTTGGATTGAGGTGCAATCAATTTGTACACGTCACAAATGACTCTTGGATCATTTTCCTAAAGTATCAAAACAATCCGAACGCGTTTGCTCAGTTTGGCGTATGTCATTGGTGTTGTTTTCCAATGTTTATGTCATTTTCAAACTGATATCAGTCAATTTTATCCATACCGGTCACACTGTGCGTCGGATTGAGGTGCGGTCGATTCGTACATGTCACAAATGAGTCGTGGATCGTTTTCCTAAAGTATCAAAACAATCCGAATGCGTTTGCTTGGTTTGGCGTATGTCATTGGTGTTGTTTTCCAAAGTTTATCTCAATTTGAAACTGATATCAGACACTTTTAGCCATACCGGTCACACCGTGCATCGGATTTAGGTGAGGTCGATTCTTACACGTCACAAATGACTCTTGGATCGTTTTCCTAATGTATCAAAACAATCCGAAGGCGTTTTCTCGGTATGGCGTATGTCATTGGTGTTGTTTTCCAAATTTTATGTCATTTTCAAACTGATATCAAACAATTTTAGCCATACCGTTCACACCGTGTGTCGGATTGAGGTGCGGTCGATTCATACACGTCAAAAATGACTAGTGGATCGTTGTCCTAAAGAATCAAAACAATCCGAAGGCATTTGCTCAGTTTGGCATATGTCATTGTTGTTGTTTTCCAAAGTTTATGTCATTTTCAAACTGATATCAGACAATTTTAGCCATACCGGTCACACCGTGCGTCGGATTGAGGTGAGGTCAATTCGTACACTTCAAAAATGACTCGGGGATCGTTGTCCTAAAGTATCAAAACAATAAGAACGCTTTTGCTTGGTTTGGATTATGTCATTGGTGTTGTTTTCCAAAGTTTATGTCATTTTCAAACTGATATCAGACAATTTTAGCCATACCGGTCACACTGTGCGTCGGATTGAGGTGCGGTCGATTCGTACACATCACAAATGACTCGTGGATCGTTTTCCTAAAGTATCAAAACAATCCGAACGTGTTTACTCGGATTACCGTATGTCAATGGTGTATTTTTCCAAAGTTTATGTCACTTTCAAACTGATATCAGACAATTTTAACCATACCGGTCACACCGTGAGTCGGATTGAGGTGAGGTCAAATCGTACACGTCAAAAATGACTCGTGAATCGTTGTCCTAAATTATCAAAACAATCCAAACGCGTTTTCTCGGTTTGGCGTATGTCATTGGTGTTGTTTACCAAAGTTTATCTCAATTTGAAACTGATAACAGACACTTTTAGACATACCAGTCACACCATGCATCGGATTGAGGTGAGGTTGATTCGTACACATCACAAATGACTCGTGGATCATTTTACTAAAGTATCAAAACAATCCGAATGTTTTTTCTCAGTTTGGAATATGTCATTGGTGTTGTTTTCCAAAGTTTATGTCATTTTCAAACTGATATCAGACAATTTTAGCCATGCCGGTCACACCGTTCGTCGGATTGAGGTGTGGTCGATTCGTACACGTCCCAAATGACTATTAGATCGTTGTCCTAAAGTATCAAAACAATCCGAAGGTTTTTTCTCGGTTTGGCGTATGTCATTGGTGTTGTTTTCCAATGTTTATGTCATTTTCAAACTGATATCAGACAATTTTATCCATACCGGTCACACCATGCGTCGGATTGAGGTGCAGTGGATTCTTACACATCACAAATGACTCTTGGATAGTTGTCCTAAAGTATCAAAACAATCCAAACGCATTTGCTCAGTTTGGCGTATGTCATTGGTGTTGTTTTCCAAAGTTTATGTCATTTTCAAACTGATATCAGACAATTTTAGCCATACCGGTCACACCGTGCATCGGATTGAGGTGAGGTCAATTCGTACATGTCAAAAATGACTCGTGGATCGTTGTCCTAAAGTATCAAAACAATCCAAAGGAATTTTCTCGGTTTGGCATATGTCATTGGTGTTGTTTTCCAATGTTTATGTCATTTTCAAACTGATATCAAACAATTTTAGCCATACCGGTCACACCGTGCGTCGGATTGAGGTGCGGTCGATTCATACATGTCACAAATTACTCGTGGATCGTCGTCCTAATGTATCAGAACAATCCGAACGCATTTTCTCTATATGACGTATGTCATTGGTGTTGTTTTCCAAAGTTTATCTCAATTTGAAACTGATATCAAACACTTTTAGCCATACCGGTCACAACGTGCATCAGATTGAGGTGCAGTCGATTCATACGTGTCACAAATGACTCGTGGATCGTTTTCCTAAAGTATCAAAACAATATGAAGGCATTTTCTCAGTTTGGAGTATGTCATTGGTGTTTTTTTCCAATGTTTATGTCATTTTCAAACTGATATCAGACAAGTTTAGCCATACCGGTCACACCGTGCGTCGGATTGAGGTGAGGTCAATTCATACACATCACAAATGACTCGTGGATCATTTTCCTAAAGTATCAAAACATGCCGAAGGCGTTTTCTCGGTTTGGCGTATATCATTGGTGTTGTTTTCCAAAGTTTGTGTCATTTTCAAACTGATATCAGACAATTTTAGCCATACCGGTCACACCGTGCGTCGGATTGAGGTGTGGTCGATTCGTACACGTCACAAATGACTCGTGGATAGTTTTCCTAAAGTATAAAAACAATCCGAACGCGTTTGCTCAGTTTGGCGTATGTCATTGGTGTTGTTTTCCAAATTTTATGTCATTTTCAAACTGATATCAGACACTTTTAGCCATACCGGTCACACCGTGAGTCGGATTGAGGTGCGGTAGATTCGTACACGTCAAAAATGGCTCATGGATCATTGTCCTAAAGTATCAAAACAATCCGAAGGCGTTTGATTGGTTTGGCGTATGTCATTGGTGTTGTCTTCCAAAGGTTATGTCATTTTCAAACCGATATCAGGCAATTTTAGCCATACCGGTCACACCATGCGTCGAATTGAGGTGCGGTCGATTTTTAGACGTCACAAATGACTCGTGGAACGTTTTCCTAAAGTATCAAAACAATCCGAAGGCATTTTCTCAGTTTTCCATGTGTCATTGGTGTTGTTTTCCAAAGTTTATGTCATTTTCAAACTAAGTAGTAGGAATTCACTAATATAAGGATATGAAACATAATAAAGGGAGATCATAGATGATCAATAAGTGTAAAGGGAGATATCAATGACCATATAATGATAACATAAGTATTAAGAATTCACCTTCATTGTCCTATTTGTTTACATTCTTCGATCAGGTACGCTGCCCATTCGTTTCTAAAGACATTTATATCATGTTATAAATAGGAGTATTTGCGACAGTCATAGTAGTACTGAAAAAATATAAATACACAAAGGATTAATAATTATTTTAAATTAAGTAGTAATTATTTTCAAAAATATCTCTTCAGGGATGCTAGTTTGTCCATGAAATTCGATCTCTTTCATAAATTTACAAATATAATAACCGCAGTCCTTGTCATTTGTTTGTTTCAGACACTACAGAAACATTGAAAAAAATAATTAATTTATTTTGATATGTATTTGGATTGTGAAATATAATTATATATACCCAGATACATCTCCATTTGTAGATCTTGTGGGCATTGTCGTCCTTACGCCCTGGATTCATTCCAGCCTTTAGACGATATTCATACACTGCCCTATCATAAAAAACCTCATTAAAAGATAATATAAATTATATATCTAGATATTTAGTTATAATATATTGGATATAGTGTATTAAAAATTGACAATTTCCATCATGTGTGGTCGGTTAGTTTGATATCAATGCAGTGAATCCAGAAAATCAATCTTTGGAGTATCCAAATTGACTGCAATGAGCATCCAATGTTCCCTAAAAACACAAAAAGAAATAAGTACTGATAGAAATGAAAATATAATTGATATGAATAAAATGTAGAGTTTTACCCTTGCATCGTTGGTATTAAAAAGATCCTATCAGTCGTAATTCTTCTTTGAAACGTTCTGAGCAGATTTGACATCAGTTCAGCCTGAAAATTAGTATCTATTTCTGTTCGTTGTGTAGAAATGGTGTGAGGACTAACATGTCCAAATTTGTATTCATGGGAAAATACCTTCAATTGTTTTTCATATATACGCCTGTGAAAAATATGAGATGTATTTATCCACAATTATCAATGTATATCAGCTTCTGTAAAATCAAATCATGAAAACATACCTCATGTATACATTTATAACTGAGGCGGCTAGCCAGTCGTATGTGATGATCTCAGAAAAAGCATCTGCACTAACGAAATCCATTGTTTCCTCTCCATACATATCTTTTCACAAACAATTTTATGATTCTTTCCATCTTTCATTTTCGTATCCACATGAACTTGCAATGATATTAAATGTTGATATAGAACGGGCGGGGTGAACGTGCTCTTAGAAGATCGTTTTGATCAGTTGGTTGATCCAATATTGGAGCCGCTCTTTCGTTTTAGTTTCTCCATTTTATCCTTTTGTAATAACATTCATCGGTTCAGCCATTTTCTAATTTAATGTTAAAGGTTCTGCTTGAAAAATGAACTGTAAATGAATACCTCTTTCTCGACGTGTTTTTTTACAAGATTCGACGACCATGCAATGAATGTTCCAATAGATTTTTCCACCATATGAATGTCGTCATCGTCATTTGGCACGGGTATCTCAGCACTCGGCTCATGAGATACATTAATCGACACTTTGACATGACCGGTTGGATGTGGTCTGGAGTGTAGCGTGTCATTCTGCATATTGAACACCGTAGCCCTCGCTACAAGGCGATGGGTGGGAGTTGACAGATATAAATCACAGTCATTTTCACCCAGCAGAATATCATTAGATGAAAGGTATTAGTGTCTATGTGATTCAAATCTCACAAAAAAGAATATTATAACATTGATTACCTCGGTTAAGTCAGGTCTTTGAGGGGAATGGCTCGCCTCAATGCTGGTGAGGGGTGGATCTTCTCGTGGGGGTTGTTCTTGAGTTGTTTGTTCTCTTCTCCTCTCCTCCATCAAACTCTTTAGCATCTCTCCCTGAGTTTGGATTAGTTCTTCAAGGGTAGCTACTCTATCTATCATTACATGGAATTCTTTAGTTTGTTCATCCTCTTGTTTTTTTCCTTATAATATGTCCTGGGTGACACCCCAAAACCCACACCTCTGATGCGGCCATACTGTTCTGGATGTTTGAAGGTTGTAGAAAGTATGTATGCATCCGGTGCAGGTTTTGATGTTTCCTGTGACTATGTCAAATAGAAAATATGAAAAAATAAGTATGCATCGTTATGTAATAGTGATTTAAAAAAAACAAGTTTATATTATGTCATACTTACACATGTTTCCCACACTTTTTGTGTGTTTTCATCCATCAGTTTCCCCTCTTTATTAACACGAGCCTCCTTCCATAGCACATGGCGTGGAATGGAAGTGACATGAGATTTTTCTTCATCAATCTGCTTATAAACAGAGAAACATGGTTACAGTGATGTTTTATGTCACATAAAATTATTACAGTACTTTTAAAATACATACCAATTTTTTTTCAATTGAAGCGTACCCCAACCTTGCTATACGGTAGGGGTACGTTGGTTTTCCTGCCCATTCTTTATTTTCAGCACTCAGTTGTTGTTTCATAAATAAAAACCTATCAATCAATGTGATGAATACAAGCAACATTACACAACGTGTAACCAAACACAATGTACCTGAAAATTCTTTTCCGCACGACGGTCGCAAAACGCATCCCACTTTCCTTGGGATATCAAGTGTGCATAAAGAGGAGGTGGGTGCGGCTTGATTTTCCCTTCGGTATCTTTCAAGTGATTTTTCGTTAAAATGGTGCGAAAGCCTCTATGAATCCTTCCTGCCAATCCGAAAACATATTCTTTGTGCGAAACATCTACTATAAATGCACTCTGCAAGATATGATGAAGGGTTAGTCAATATTTCAATATTTTATTTTATTTTAATAAATTAAATAGATGATATCGTAATGTTATCGTAATCTCTTCCCACATTATTGTTTTCAACCCGCTGACAACATGGTGCCACGACTCTACGTCAATCAGCACGCGTTGTCGTGTAACGATTCCAATGTAGCTACTAAACATGGCTTTGTTGGGGTTTACATGCTGGCCTAGCTTATTCCATCCCACCTCATATTTGATGCCTTTTTCTTTTGCCTTAATGATTTTTCCTAAAACTGTCAAACTACGGCGCACCTGTTTTTTTTGTGTCGCTGGGGTTTCATTGCCTACCATTTCCTCAGTTTCTGCATCATCATTATGTTTCTCCGAAGCACTAGCTTCGGCATTGACACCAGCTGCAACAGGTTGAGAGACCTGTTGTAAGTCAACAGTGGGACCAGCTGCAACAGGTTGAGAGACCTGTTGTCTCTCAGGAGTGGGACCAGCTGCAACAGGTTGAGAGACCTATTGTACGTCAGCAGTGGGACCAGTTGCAACGGGTTGAGAGACCTGTTGTCTCTCAGCAATCGGACCAGCTGCAACTGGTTGTGAGACGTGTTGTGTCTCGGGATAGGGTGCATCAGTAGGTGAAGAAGTCATTATCTGCAGAACTGGTTTAAAATTTAAGTTAGATCTCATAAAAGCAGTAGCAAACAGATAATAACACAATGTAACAAAATCTATATTACAATAAAAATCAATAACCTGATTATTGAACTCCCTTTTTTTAAAAGGCTGAAGGGATTTGACCCCTCTATCAACTATCCATATCCCTTCATTGTGGTCTCCTCTGACATACAAAACGTTGTCTACATTGGGACCACTGCGAAATGATTGCGAAATCCCAATGAAAGGATCATCTTCCGTTGAATTTTCATCTTACCCTTCAGCTGTTTTGGTCGATAACAGAACAATTGACCAGTTTCGGTTTGCGGGATCGGGAACATAAAATACTTGCACTGCCTGTGATGCCATTATAAATGGTTCGTCTTTCTCCCCTTCCTTACTGAAATCAAATTTCACAAATCCCAAATCATCTATTTTAACAGCACTCCTGTTATCAACCAACTTGTATTGAAATATCGGAACTTGAAATTCCATATAATACAACTCCCATATTTGTTTGATGATGCCAAAGTATGACATATTCGCATAAATTGGATTTCTGTCCTTAGCACTAGAAACATGCATCGCTTCAGCCACAAGTGTAACCCCACTATTCTGCATGGTACTGTCTTCATCATGTTCATTAGTATAAAATGTATAACCATTAACTACATAATCATTGTAAGATAATTCATACACACTTGGTCCTCCGGCTAGCCATCGAAGTCGTTCCGAAATAGACTTTGGATTTTCATCTGACTTCTTAATAATATGATCTCGAAACCATCCTATAAACTGTCGATTATGTGTATTTGATATCCATTTTTCATCCCTTGATAGATTCAATTGCCTAAGACTTTCTTTGTGGATTTCAACATATGGTTCAACGTCCAAACTGTTATGCAAAACATAAAGGTGGGCCTGCTCCCGATCCGTAATATTGATTGTGACAACCTTTCTTCCAGAAATTCCTTCACCCTCTAACTGCCCAGTGTAACGAGATTTCAGTAAGCCAATGCTTTCCACACCAGAGAAGTATTCGGTACAGAATTCAACGGCTTCCTCAACAATATATCGCTCTGCAATACAACCCTCTGGCCGACTTCGATTTTTGACATACCCTTTCAAAATCTTCATATACCGTTAAATGGGGTACATCCATCTGTAATGTACAGGACCACATAGTCGAATCTCTCTCACCAATTGGACCATCAAATGAACCATCATATCAAAAAATGAAGGCGGGAAGAACATTTCTAATTCACATAATATGACGGCAATTTATTTTTCCATAGCTGGCAATTTCGTCGGGTTTATAACTTTGCTGCATATAGATTTGAAGAAGAAACACAGTTTCGTTAATGTATGGCGGCCATTCTTGGGAAAAATGCAACGTAAAGAAATTGGAATGAGATTTTGCATCAAAACATGACAGTCATGTGATTTTAGACCTTTTAACTTCAAGTCGCTCATTAACACAAGGTTACTGGTATTTGACGAATACCCCTCTAGAACCTTTACGTCATTCAAGAAGTTGCAAAACAGATATCTCTCATGCCTGGAAAGAGTGTAAGAAGAAGGAGGAAGAAATGTTTGTTTTTCACCCTTTACTGGTGCCAACTCTTCTCGTATTCCCATCTCAACCATGTCCAACCTAGCCTCAATTCCATCTTTTGTTTTGCCAGATGTATTTAGCAACATGCCGATAACACTGTAAAATACATTTTTTTCTGCATGCATAACATCAATAAAATTTCTTACATACAGACAATTCCAGTATTATAATTCAAAAAAAATGATCTCTTTTTCCAACCGATTTTCATAAGGTTTTTCGAAGCCGGTTTACCAAATGTAGTGTCCAAATTTTTAACTTTCTCAAACAATTGATCGCCTATTAGTGGAGACGGTGTTGTACGTTCTTCTGAACTTCCATCTAATGATGTCTTCCAAGAACGGTACTTATGTCATTGCGGTAGAAATCTGTGATGTCCTAGAAACACGGTTTTCGTTGAATGTTTCAACCTAATTGATTGTGTACCTTCTTCGCAAACTGGACATCCTTGAGTTCCATTAATTCTATATCCTGACAAATTTCCATAAGCTGGGAAGTCATTTATCGTCCCATACAACATGACTCTCAATGTGAAATCCTCTTTTCTGTAAACATCATACAATGTAACACCTGAATCCCACAATAATTTCAAATCTTCGATCAATGGAGCTAAATAAACATCAATATCATTACCCGGTTGTTTTGGTCCTGATATAAGCATAGATAACATGATGTATTTTCGTTTCATGCATAACCACGGTGGTTAGTTATAATTTATCAACATAACCGGCCATGTACTGTGACAGTTGCTTTGAAAACCAAAAGGATTCACTCCATCTCTATATAATGCAATACAAAGGTTTCTTGACTCGTTTCCTAATTCAAGATACTCATGATCGATTCTCTTCCACTGAGGAGAGTCTGTCGGGTGACGTAGTATCCCATCTTTAATTCTTGTATCTGCATTCCATGTTAATTGTTCTGCAGTATCCTCACTTCAATATAGTCGTCTAAACCTTGGAATGATTGGAAAGTACCATACAACTTTAGTAGGAATGGATTCATCTTTATTGTATTGAGAAGCACCACACTTTGGGCATTCTTTAAGTGATTTTTGGTCCTTGAGAAATAGTATACAGTCATTCGGTAAGGCGTGTATTATTTCAGAGATCATACCCATAGATTGTAACATTCGTTTGGCATCGTATGTTCAGCTCGGAAGATCATTGTCTTCTAGGAGCATGTCATTCGAGAGGGCAAGTAGTTTCGTAAAACTTTCGTCACTCTTCCCGTTATCTGCTTTCAAATTTTACAGCTTCAGTACGGCTGACAATGCTGTATATTTAGTGCAACCAGCATACAATGGCGTCTTTGCACAACTTTTTAACTTCTCAAACAATTTTGGAAAATCACGATGTTAATATTCTAAGGTCCATGTCATTTTCTCAATACAATATTCATCATCATTCACAAATGTAATCACATCCTCAATACGGTCATCTTCATTGTTCATGTTTGTAATCATATCAGATGATCCATAAAATGCAGTGTCACCCCAGTCACTACCTACATTCGTTGATTCCCCGTGTTTATTCCAACATGTATAACATTGATCTATTCCGTTACAGATCAATTGTTCTTCCAACTCATATGGACTAATTTGTTTTGAATAACAACAGCGTAAACACAGACAAAGGATTTGAGAAGAGTCACATGCATGATCTATTGCAAACATGATAAATTCTTTCACACCTTCTTCATACTATTTTGTCAACCGATTGGCATTCATCCATTCTTTATTTATATTCATCCTATTTAAAATCCATAGGAAAAGTATATAGGTTAAAGGAGAAGGAATATGAGTATAATTTAGATAAAAAACAAGATACTTCATGGAAATAAAGGAATAAATAAATACCCAAAAAAATATTGGGAACCACTACAATCCCCAAGCCTCACATCATCTAGATCTTTAAAACCCATCAAAGTTACTCCAACTCGATCTGGAAACACTAGGACCCAATTCTACCCGACATTCAATTCATGAGGATTTCTTGGGTACTCAGTAGGGAACCACCAATTTGGTTTCATAAATTCTAATTTTTAGTTATATGTGCATGTTTCATGCTCTGAATAAATAAATAATATCTAATAAATAAATAAATAAATCATCATTGATCCTCAGGTTCATAGCCTCGATCATCCATACCAACTTTGGCTAGTGCCAAAGTGTATTTGAGAACATTGTGATGACTATAACAACCATAACAATAGTCATGATGAATTTCACCCTAGTATACATTGATAATTACCGTAGATATAAACTCAACATGGTGAATATGATAATAACCTGGAAAACCTCCATCCCATTATCACAACTTGAGTAGTATCCATACTAGTATAAAATTGTTCACAACAACTTAACCCCGGTAGTGCAGGAAACTCAACCAAATAGGCCAAATACACAATAAGGACTGAAATCACTCACCTATCCACTTTTCATAACAAATATAATCACTACTCAAAATCAATGTCCCTATTATTAGTATCATAGAACTCACTACTATGTAATTTTTTCCATTTCAATAAAATACCACCTCATGGTCATTTTTGTAATAAAATTGGTGACATGAATTGGTCACCTAATTCATGCCCCAACGGACTCAATTAAAAAAAAGAGTATAAGTACAAACACAAGGTGAAAAGAACATAGACCAGTAGGGATTGAGAGAAGTATAAACCAAAAACCCTGAGGAAAATCTGGTCAAATATCTAGAAGCAATGAATGATCCAAGCAACCTATTATCAACTATTCCATGATCTCCAAAAGGGGTTTTACTATCCATGGGGACAACACTAATCCATCTGGCTTGAAGGGAATCCAATGCCTTCATAAATTTTCTTCTCTATCAACTTGAGTTATGTTATTCATGCTGTTATACAGTTGTTCTTTTAAAATGAAAGGCTGAAATGAAACCTGAGAAAGACCTTAATATATTAAAACCAATGTTTAGAATGGAAAACCATTAAAGGTTTGGATAAATAAGCTGTTAAGAATGAAGACCATCATTGCAACGTCACCATCCAACAGAAGCACATGATGTAGTGAAACACTAATCGCATGAGAGCATCATATTATTTATCAGTGTCTTACATGGTATAGCCTCATAATATTTACATGGTAATATTCCATACTATAAATAGTCTCAAGAGATGGCTCATGTCCCATTTCAATATATAGGTTTGTTCTGGGTCAGTCTACACATCCAGCCTAGCAACAACATTACAAAGTTATACCCACCCAAGTAGTCACATCCCCAAGGGGGAAGTTAACGCACTTTAGGTTCAATTCAATAAGGCCAAGGGCTCTGATGTATCACTAGTTCTATGTGTGGCCTATGGGAACCAATACATAAAAGTCACAGGATGTATTCCAAGAGATCTCTGGGTTCCCCCTAACAAGGTCCTCTAAGTCACACTCACTCTAATACCCATTAAGGAATTTATAAATCCATAATGAAATTACCTGGACCGCATACCAATTTTATATGTTTCTATATTTTAATTCCAAGTTCAAAACATTTCCTAGGCTCTCTAAGACTCGTCCATTTGTCTACCCCAAGATCAACTAATCAATATAGCTCCTTCCTCTCTCCAAAAAACAAAAATTATTATATTATAACATTTATAATTAATTATCCAAATCAATATAAACTTGTTATATTCACTATAAACTCATCTTGTGGACTATTCATGTCATAACCAAGACCAAAAATCCATATAAGATCTGAAGTGGGATCTTAGTGCCATCTTAGGAAAAATACCCAACCAAACCAAATCCATAGACAACATTATATAATTTGATCCAATATCCATGAAAACTACAAAAGGAAACAGAAATCCTTCAAAATGATTGGTGACTTGCAGATACCATCATGATGCCTCTTATACATGAGGTAGGAAAACACACCCATCAAATCAATATGATACCACCGTGCTCCAGTTGAATCACACATAAAACCTAATCTAGATAAATCAAAAATCAATAGAAACTAAATATAAAGAATAAAATGTTAAGGAAGATGGTGAAATCACTTAGAATTGTTGAATAAATCCACTAAAAAACTCCCCATGGAAAGGAGAATCAAAGAGGAATAAGGGGGTGGGTCGATTGGGCATTGTATAAGAGGGAGGATGAGAAATGGGGGATTCCCCTATTGGAATTTCAGAGGTAAGAAGATGAAAATATAATTTTAATGTTCTACAAAATTTTCCAAACCATATATTAATAATGTGGTGGCACTGTACAAGAAAACCACTTCAAATATTTGGTCAACATAGTTTACCAAACTATGCATTAATTATGTAAATTGGAACTACCTCAGTCTACAAAATTTCACATGTTTTGTATGAAATCATGAAAAAATGGTATGTTAATCCCTAACTAAAATCCACCTCACATGGTTTCCTCTAAGATATCCCATGGTTAACCATCACTAACCATGAAAGTCAACTATATGATTTAGAAAAAGGACTGAAAACCTCCTCATGGTCAAGGTTCTACATTGTTTCTCAAAAAATATGAACACAACCATGTTTCATTTGAAAAATCTCCAAAAAACATCATATAAAACTAAAATAAAGCTTGTGAGACTCACCTGAGTACTTGAGGCACCTCTCAAACCGCGGTTGAGGAGAAGGTAGCAGAGTAGGCAGAGGAGGAGGAGGAGGAGGCGCCGGTGGTGGGGGCGGATGAGGAAGTGGACTAGGAGGAGGAGGAGGAGGAAGCTCCGGTGGAGTAGGAGGAGGACGAGGCTACGGTGGAGGAGAAGGATGAGGATGAGGCGGCAGCAGGAGGAGGAGAAGAAGGAGGAGGAGGCGGCTGGAGGAGGAGGCGGCAGCCGGGGGAGGAGGAGAAGGAGGCGGCAGCGGCCGGAGGACGAGGAGTAGGAGGAGGCGGCGACCGCAGTGGAGGATGAGGAGGCGGCGGCAGCGGTGCAGAGGAGGGCTTCCACGAGAGCTTGACCGGGTGCAGGGAGGAGGAAGAGGACCCGCGGTTTTTTAACAAATCTGTGTGAGCCTTTATCAGCGCTAGTAAAAAGTGCTGATAAAGGATGTATTTATCATCACTAAAATGAAAAGCGCTGATAAATACAACCTTTATCAGCGCTAACAAAAGCGCTGATAAAGGGGAGGACCTTTATCAGTGCTTTTCTGTTAGCACTGATTGTGGTGGTGTATGAAAGAGTTGGTGCTATTTCTTATCAATTATCATTGCTGAAAATTCTCTTAATGGTTCAAAATGTGTTATATAAATCCTTGTTGAGGAAGTACATTCCTGATCCAACACATGTTCTCACATTAGATGAAGTAGAATTATAACCTGAACACTCTTATTGTGATGAACCTATCCAGATTCTTAACACCAGATATCAAGTATTAAGGAATCAGATGACTCATCTGGTGATGTTTCTTTAGAGAAATCACAAAATGAAAGAATCAACATGGGAACCAGTGAATTATATAAAGGAAATATGGCCATATCTTTTTAATGGTAATAAACAAAAAATTTCTATGATGAAATATTTTTTGGAGGGAAGAATTTATCACCTCAAAAATTACAATATTTACCATTAGATATCTCTTCCATATACTCAACACTCAATTTCAATGAAGCATTATTAAGTCATTTTTTCATATTCATTTATATTATATCAATTTTAACGAGTTTTTATATATATTATATATCCAAAAAGATAATTTTACACTCATTTAACAGGTACATGATATAAAAAACCCAATATTACACATAAAATAATATATTTTTAAGGCAATTTTAATTCCATTGAATAGAAAACATATTTTAAATATTAATTTTGACACACACATGAATTTAATTTTACAATATTAATTTCAATTTTTAATTCAAAATTTTAAAATTATCTTATGGTGAATTTTTTTGATATTTCTAACAAACATTATTTTTTAGTGAATAGTGAAAATTACTGCATTTTAGTTAAAGCGTCATTTTCTTTCAAATAATTATTAATGTTTAATTATAACATAATTTTTTTTAAAGATAAATTAGATAAAAAAATACAAATATTTATACAAATTAATTTATTATAATAAATTTAACTTTTAAATTGAAAACGGAATCATAATAATCTCGTAAACATTTTTCTTCTGAAACTAGTTAATTAGACTATCTGTAAGATTAAAATTATTCCTAAATTTTCTCAAAAAGTTATTTTAATTTTGAAAAAAAGCACCATTTTCATAAATATTATTTTTCTCTCTAAAAATATTAAATTAATTTTTGAAATAAATGATTAGTGAAAGTGTGTAAAATTCATTACAATGAATAACGTATAATTAGGATTAAAAATAGACTAAAACCCTATGTTTATTGGACCAAATATCCTATAAACAAGTACAAAACCCATTTTTTCCCATATATCGGCCATTAAACTTCCATTCATGTGTTTGGATGGTTTTTTATGACATTTATTTGGGTAAAAACATTTTTACACCTATCTTGTTTTCATGAATACCAACTGATTCCTTTTCCTTCACTATGAAAGGCCACAACTTCTACCTGGAGCGCACCCCTCTTAGGACAGTTTAGTTCATCCAAGAATAGCCAAAAATATCTCCCAACAACCATCCCAATGACCTATAAACGACCCTTTGGTCATAAAAAATACAAGAAAGTGTTTGGTATACACCAAAAATGGTTACTAGATTAATAGGTTACTCATTCTTTTAAGTATTTTAGTTTCATTACCCTTATCTACTACTTATACTCTTATTTTTATACGATTTCATAAAAATTAAAATATCCTCAATATAATAGGATTCTGTTATGTTAATAGTTATACCTATAATTACACACACCTCCATCTAATTGGAAAGAGCATATTATTTTAATGTATGGTGAACTACTACATCATGAAATTTCAATTCTTCAACTTTACCATATGGCCTCTCATGGTTGCTATTATGATGAAAAATATATTTATATACAATATATAGGTCACACAGAATTTTTTAGTCTTCATTAATTTTTATTTATAACAAACATTTATGCTTCCATCATGTGTAAATATGATAATTTTGTTAGAGGAATTGTGGACTACCAACCCTCAAAGCGATATGACTCATTCATTACATTCATGGAACATATAACTGATTGTTTAAATAAAAATATGAATAATATATACCACTTATATATATTACTATAAATTATAATATACATTACCATAATTTATTTTTAATTCACTTAAATTAACCAATAAATGAAATTAGCATTCATATGTATGTATGACTTACTGTATCCAAGAACGGTTAACTTCATTTCCATCCTCTAAATTATATGGACTATAGTAAATACATATTTAAAAAATATATATGATAATTTAGTAATTATATAAATTCTGTAGATTATTAACCCATTTTAAATTTAATATTAAAAATAAATAAAAAGTCAAAAAAATACATGAGAAAACTACGCAAATAAGACCCAAAATAGTTAAAATAATAAGAGTCTTAACAAATGGGTAATAGAATATTTTAGAAGGATAATATATGATATTTGAATCATAAGTTTCGTAATGGTGTTAGTTAGTTACATATTTTAACCCACTATATATGATTCTAAAGACCGGACACCAAAATAAAAGGATAAGGTAAGGGATTCTTTTCATACTTTTATTTTTGTATGGAAGACACCATATCCACCACTTATACATTTTTTATAGTGTATCTACTAGCAATTTTATATAGTATATCATGAATCTATTTTCTAAATGGTATGGAATAAATTCCCTCATGGGGATTATGAATTAAATGCTTAATGCGGTGCGGAACACTTTGGGAAGTTTAATGATTAATTACTTAAATCATATTCTTAATAATTATTTTTTCAAATATAACTTCTCTTTGTTATTATTACCTTTACTTTGGAAATAATAACACTATGGTAATCATTTTTCCTTTAAAAGTACCTTGGATATTAAAATTTTCACATAATTGATATTATTACTTCCTAAACTCTACATCAAATTAATGTAGTGTTTACATTGACACTTGCTTGATTAACTTGGGAATTATTGATAAATTTTATCTTTCTATCTAATACGGATATATTTGGTAGAAGAACATTGTTCATGAATATGTGAAATGAATTGAACAAGTACAAAAATGAGGGGGGGGGGGTCCTAGTTATTGATTGCCCCTCAATTCATTAGATGTTTCATGAGATGAATAATTTTCCCACTTAGATGAGTATTACACTATATTTATTTAAACCCTCTTATGAAAAGACATTATGGTAATGGTACCATTTACTTAATAAACATGGTTCTTGATAATTAAGAACAACCATCATTAATATTCAATTATTATTCATCCATAATGTATTTTTTGATTTATCTATGGGTATAATGTATTTTCAGGATTCAATTATTATTCATCACTATGATATTGTGTTGACTAATCTATGGATAAATTTCATTTTAATATCATTGATAAAATGGAATGTTTTTTATGTATCAGGTATTTCTTTATTCATATTCCCTTATGTAATTATTTTACTGTAATGTGCTATTAGTTATTCACCTAGCCAAGTTAATTTATTAATATTGATTATTTGTTGCTTCCACATTACTTAATCTTATTGAGTATTTGAGATCACCCTTATTCTGATTTTCTATAGGTTTTGAAGAAGAGGTATTTTAATAAGTGTTAACAGATATAGTTTATCTTAGTTTATTATGTATTACATTCTATTTTTCTTTCCCAATGTATTATGCATATCTTTTTAGTAATCTCACATTCCAAGAATGCTAAAATTTATGGTTCTTGAGTATTTTAATCCTTGTAATAATACCAATGTTATGTAATAATTCAATGACTTTGGGCTTCTGGGGTCGGGGCGTTACAATATTGTGAAATGTTTTTTTTCAATTTAATATTATAATTTTATTTTAAATTGCAGACAATACTGAAAAAATATTTTTTATACTAAATCACAATGATTATAATTTATTTTATGAAACACAAAGATAATAATACACCACATTTATTACTTATATTAGCTTCTGTTACATGAAAAATCAATTTTATTGAATAGAATAATATTATTAAAATATTATTATTTAATATAATATGATTTAATCTAGAAATTAAATTAGTTGTTATGAATTTTATTAACTCACTTATGAAAATATGTGGTTTTTAAGATCAATTCACATGTTACATATTAATTAGAAATGAAAATATATTCTAAATTAATATAAATTCAATATAATTATTTTTATGCTCCCAAACTTTTTTTTGTAAATAAAATAAATTATTTTCAATTATTCAATTATATTTATGAAATAAATATAGTATACATTTTATAAAATATTTTCTATATTCATACAATATGTTTTATTGTCATAAGATAAGAACAAACCCCATTTTACGCCTAAAAATATGTATTTTCAAAAGTGTAATTTTATTTTATTTTTTATTGTGAACCTATTTTAAATTAAATTTTTTAAACTTTTATATATTATACTAGAAAAAATAATCTTATTAATTTAAATAAGGATATAAAAATTTACATTGTTATTGTTTTTTATATTTTTCGGATATTTTGACTGTTTTTTGAATAGTAAAAAATAACGCATTTTAATTAAATTTTTAATTTTCATAAAATTTATTTATTGTCTCTAATTATAATTGTTAATGGATTTTAAGTATGAATAGATAAATTTATATAATTTAATATAACGATGATCATTGGATTAAATTTCACATTTAATTGTGATATAAAAACATTTCAATCTTATGAGTATTTTCACTTTTAAAAAACATTTTTTGTTCCACCAATGAGATAAATATTAAATTAAATATTAAAAAATAAATGAATTTTATTTTAAAAAAATTATTCAATATTCTTAATAAGTGTTTCCAATTTATATAAAGATAATTATTTTTTATTTTGGGCATTATTATTTTTAAATTTGGTATTTTCTTTAACACGGTAAAAGGTAAATATAGTAATTATGGGTAGTAAAATAAAATAATAATTATTTTAATATTACCCTTAAACTTTTCTTAATTTCATTTTATGAGTGGTTTTCGAAAAATATAATGCTTATGATGATATTATATAATTTTTAACAGACATAGAATATAGTATGACATTTATTATATTTTATTTAATGAAATGTTAAAAATTTCATAATCATATTCCTCAATTACTATATACTTTTTATTATATGTTAATAAATAAGATAAATAAATTTAAAAATAGAAAATATAATTTTTATCTTTATGGTGTAAATTTATTTTTAACTGGTATTAAATATATATTTAATTAAATTCTTACCCAATGACGATGGATTAATTATATTATCAAATGAAATATCAAATAAATGTAATTAAAAATATTAAAAAATATATATAATTTTATATATTTAATTTCATACACTATTTTTATGGATTACATTGACTTGTTAGGGGTGTTTTAATCTATATTTTTAGAATGTATCATGTTGTTAGGATCTTTTTGAAATGTCGAATAATAAATTGTGTTTAAAATAACACTATAAATATTTTATAAAAATAATATTTTATTAATTTATTTCTATTTAATAAAAATATTAAATAAGGAAACGAGGGATGATATATCATCTTAGATATCATATATTGAACATATCTTTTCTAATTTTCAATTTAATTGAATTAAATACATCCTCTTAACATTTAATACATTTTCACCATAATTAAAAATCAAATAAGATTAACTAAGGGTTATTAAAAAATATAAGGAATAAAATAATATAAATACAATATAATTTTTTTTATTCATGATATTACATATTTATTTCATATTATATTAAAATAAATTACATTTTCGATGTACTGTTATTGAGATTTTTTTAATATAATTTATATTATGAGAGTTTCTAAAAGTGCCCTTCCCCTCTAACATAAAAGGTCACATATCATTCTCTTTTATTGACCCCTCAAAAAACTTTTTTCTAGGATGAAATATGCCAACATATATTCCCAAGTTCATGAAAATTAACCTAGAATATTTAATTTGGGAATGAAACTAACCAAACCTGTCCTTTTTTGAAAATAGAAATGGAGATACCCATTGAAGAGGCAATGTTCATCAATGAGTATTTTTTTTTATTACTTCCTCAAAGCCACTCAATTATTATTATTTAATGCTGAAATAATATTTTTAGTATCCCTAATATACTGATATGTTGTTATAATAAGGTTTATACAAACACTTTCACAAACTTTAGTTTAATGGGTAATGAACTTTCCATTCTTGTGTACGGTGGATTACAGACTCTCAAAGAGATGATTATTCATTGGTGGTGATTACGATAGAAAAAAATATTATTATGTATATAATACTTAATAGATAATTATACTTTTGAAATATAAATATCATATCTACACTTTTTTCATCTAATCTTTTCGTAAATGATAACAATGCTAATGTGTATGTTTGGATTACCATCTCCAGTATCCATTGTGATTTGTTTTTATCTATATTGTACATGGATGCTAATAATGTTGAATTTTATATATATATATGATATAAATTACATAGAACTATTCATTAATGAATATATATGATATAATTTCTTTCTTTTTAACCTTACAATAAAATGGAAACAACATTTAGGAATATGTACGTTCATCCGTCTCTCTGAATGGTTTATTTTATTTTCTATATTCATATACTATGAATCACCATGAATAAATTTATAATGAATATATATATATATATCATATATACATATCATTATCATCCATCAATAAAATTTTAAATTATCTTCTATGTAAGATTATCAAGGATAAAAAGTAAAAATATACTGAAAAAGTGGTTATTACCTAAAACATAAAATTAACATTGATTTATTTATTATACTGTAATATAATGTCACTATTAAATAATATATGGTATTAAATTTATTTATATGGTTCTATTGATGATTTTTAATAAATTATATTCTTTAAAAATGAGTTTTTACGTGTGTGAAATAATTCAATACTTTAGGTGAGGTATTTTTTCTCACATATAATTATGATGGACATATGCCTTAAAAAACATTTTCTTATACATGGTGTTTATAATGATAATGAATGTATTTTATGACTATTATCCAAAATATTTTGATATTTTCCTATCCATATAATTTCCATTGTTTTGTGGGTTATATGATTCTACATATTATATTGTGATGAAAATTTATTTCACAAGCTCATCAAGACATGTTATTATTTCCTTTTACTTCTCATTTGGGAAATGTTTTCATTTCATGTCCATGTTCTCTAAATAATTTTAATTTTTTTATAATTATATTTACAACAATTTTATATAGGAATATTTTAATCATTTTTCAAATGAGTTACTTTGTAACTTTTCTTGAAATTGTAACAATGATGTGTTTTTTAACATATACAGTATGAACATAATTTTCACCCATCATGAAAAAATAATACACTGATCCCTAAATGGAAATATTCTAGGGTAATTTTCATAGATTTTTTTTATATGAATGTATTTTTATGAAAATAAATTATTTTCAAATAGGAAAAATATTTTTCCTGGAGAATTATTTTCCAGTGATCACTACAAAATATTTTTCAAGTAAGATAAAATTATTTGGTGTTACTTATGTTGTACTAGATATATTATTCAATGATATGATTTTCATTATATTTAAGTTTTTTTATGTTTATTATGGAATAATATATATGAAACCTATTTACTTTATTTTTTTATATTATGATTGAATGAAATTTATAAAATCGATTATTTTTCATTGGTTCTAGTATGAAAAATTATTTATATTCTTATGGAACACATATGTATGATTTTCGTTATGCGATTTTCAGGAACTATCTATAACTCCAATTAATTGGGTAATAAAAAATGTTCTATGAGTTCTAAATGTTATATTGAGTCATCTTGAGCCTACACCAATATGGTACATGGGAGGTCATATTATGCCCATAATTATAGGCTAAACAAGAGGTCATCCTAATCCTGCAAAAAAAAGATACACAACAGGTCATCGTAATACCATAACAAAAGGGTACATGTGAGGTCATCCAAATCCTAAAGCAAAAAGTTACTTGTGTGGAAATAACAATCCTTAACTTGTTACATGAGTGATTACCCCATGTTTAACATACAATGAATGTATTGGTTGGAATAATTGAAATAAGATACTCTAAGATGAAGTTTATGGCACAATTATTATTTCTTATTCTTATGTCATACTCTCATGGACCATATTATTTCATTTTAATTTGATTCTTAGTATATGTTATGCCAGTATTTAAACTGTGACATATATATGATCTTTGATATGTTGGTTTTGATCATTAATTGTTATGCCCATGTTTTCATACACTTATGCTCATGTTTTGATTATATATATTCCATTTTTAACTTTATGGAGCACATGATATCACCCTTTATTAGGTTTCCTTTGCATAGGTTGTAAATAATTAGTTTAATTATATTTTTATATGGGAGTATAATTATGGCAGATGATGACGATCTTTCACAAATTAGTAGAATGTGTTGCATATTTCCCAAGTCACTAAAATATTACGATATCATAAATGGGTTTATTGTGTTGTAATGAATACTCATTTAAAAATAAAAAATATCCATGTTATATAAAAATAGTTTGTTATAAAAAGATCTTAAGACGTGTGTAGTAGTGCGAGGGATGTGTTCTATTTATAGTGGAGGAAATGTGGCATTCATGTAAATTTTATAATAGAGAATTCGACCCACATTTTCACAATGTCAAATGGATCTAATAATGGAAATATTCCATGAAAATGAAATATATAGTCCATATATAAACATAAAATGTATTTTTTACATGTTTCTATGTCAGTTTGGGAATTCAGATTTTGGTTTAGTTAATTGTTAAGTTAATGTGTCTGTTAATCTCTTTAATTAATTTTTAATAACATTCACTTATATTTTATGTCAATTTATAAGTAAAAAATATTATAATTATAAATTACTCTTATTAAAAATGTAGAGTACATATTTCTATGTAAAAATAATTTTATTTTATGAAATGAATATTAATTCAATCTAAATAATAGAATGAAAAAATGGGTTTTTAATGTAATAAAATTTTCAAAAGTTAGAAATTTTCTAATATCAAATTACAATGTGAAATCAATATCGATAAATTAAATTGGATGAATTGATGTAAAATTTGTGTAATGAAACATTAATACCAAATCAATATATAATTGTACCATATAATGTATTTATAATAAAAATTTGTTTTGTATTAAAATACAATATTTTTCCAGATTCATAATAATATGAAAGTTTTAATAAATATCCAAAAAATTCATCATAAGATAATTATCAAATTATGATTTAAAAAATTATATTTTTTTTATAAAAAATAAATTCCTAAAAGTTTCTAAAATTAGTTTTTTTATTTTTCACAAAAGGACATAAAATGTTGTTATTGAAAGAAAATTGTATTTCAAATCATATAAAGACTTATATAAATAATTTTTTTATAAATATGTTTTATTTAGATAAACCATTAGAAATAATATTTTAAAATTAATTTTTAATAATCTTACTTTTATTTTTAATAGCTAGGTTATAACTTTATCGTTTACATAATTATAATAATAATTATTTTTAAAAAAAATTCATTATTTAATTAAAGACATGATAATTCGATGATGTGTGTAACATAATATTAAATTGATTTGGAGTATAAATAATTATTAAAATTGTGTGCATTTTAGTGTATGAAATTATAGAAAACTTTATTTATTCAATAAAAGGTCATAAAAACACAAGGTGTTACATTATACGCCCCATATAATGAAGTTATCAATCAAAATTATTCATTATGGTACAAAACATTGGTGTATGTATACCACATCATATCCCAAATTCCAAAATAGATTCCTGTCACTTGTGGTTAATCCACATAACACTGATTAATTTAGTACCCTTTTTTCAGAGAAGTTTCTCTACATGATCTAACATTTCAACTGGTTTTCCTCTTAACAAGGATCATGCTCTATCGGTATGACCTATAAATTATGTACATGAAACATTCGAGGTATGTACGTCCTCTAGAGAGATAGATATAATAAATCATGGAATTGAGAGAGATTTTTAGAAAATTCCATGTAATATACCACCATCCTAATACGATTACAAATTTTAAAGGGAAAAATATACACTTTGCTTTCTTTCTCATTCTTCTAAAATCATAAAACCTTATTACTGGGAGAAATTCATTATAACATATTATCTCAAATTTTATTTTTTAAAAAAAGAAATGATTATCTAAAAAATGTTTCAGAAGATATTATGTTTCCTTGATATTTGACTGAATGGTCCTAACCAATACTTCAATTTCATTAGCTATCTCAGGTTCCAATAGATTTCATTCTCCAACTACATCCCATAACATTGGATCCCCACATTTCATACCATTGATGACCTCATAAAGAGACATCTAAATTATTTCATGATTTCTATTAATTTATAAAAAATACAATCAGTTGAAGGCGATGAGCCTAACTACCTTTGATATCCAACGAACATGAGCTCAACCAGATCATTAGTGTTTGAATATATCTTTAAGGCTAACCATCCATATAAGGATTATATGAATTTATGTAACTCACTTATATATCAACTTATTACTAAATACATTGATAGAAATTTTAGGGAAACTATGGATCCTGATCAATGAGAATATAATTCGGTACTCTATGCAACATTACCACTTCTATAATGCGTATCCTGGAAATATGATCTAGAGATAAGTATTGTCTGATAGCGATGCAGTATGCTGACATAGTAAGGTGATAATATAACACTCATATATCATTAAACAAATTTGAGGATTTTAATAGTCTAATTACAGAAATAATATTGATGTTCTGCCATTTCTATTCGGGTATGGGTAATGGATACAACATACCCTTCTACTTTTTAATTTTATCCATAACATGTTGAAATACCAGAACTGAGATAAAATATCTATGATATCCCTCATCATTCCATCCCAGTGTGTGTATTTTTTGAAAATATTTATACATCATAAAACTTCTATGATGAATAGAGTATGAATAACTATGAGCTTCTCTTAATTGGTTATTCTTAAAATAATTTTTGGATAAAAAAAATACATGGTTATTTAACCTTATAATTCAATTCTGATTAAGGTTAAACATGGGATCATTTCTTTCCTTGATTTGGTGATATAAATATTCCTTATAAAATGATTTAATTATTACATGGATATAGAGTTGAATGTTAAATTGTGAAAGATAAGAATTTTACCCCTCTATCAGGATTTAAATACCCATCCCTTGTAAATACATAAATATAGGAATATTCATGTTCTTAATCGTGGATAAGATTGCATAAACCTTTAGACTCAACGCATCTTCAAACAAGTTCTATTTATCTGGGTGATATTGTATCAGGTAGTAATAATTATATTCCATCTAAAACCATCATCACTAGGGCATGCACAACACTTTTTGAGGGAATAAATTTTTAAAATGACTATTACTGGAATATATAACAATATTTTTTTCAATAATATCTATTTCTCCAAATCATTAATGCAAAAATTATGAGCCACTAACTCTATAGAATGTGTTTGGTAATTTTTTTTCATGAATAATAAATTATTATGTGGAATAGGATATTATAAAGTAATTCATCATAATAGCGCATCTGAATCCATTCTTCTAAGTTACGCTATAGATTGTAAACCCTTCTCCACGGTTTGTTAATGTATGCACAAGTGATATTATAGAAAATTTTCTTAATTCCTTGATATTTTATTTATATCCATCTTTCCAAATGAAAATGAAACCCTTCTGAGTTAACATTTTAAGAGGATTATATATCTATGATTAATTCTATATAAACCATAAATAATATCCACCTAAATAAATTATATGACATATCTCAGTCATCGTGGTTGGTTTGGGTAACATTTAATAACCCCCATCATTGATGAATAAATTGTTAGACAATCTCATGAGATTATGACACCGAATCATGAAACCTTTTTCATATAAAATTCACACATTGTAATATTTTCATATATCTTCAACTTAAATAGTGTCTATTAAAACTATGAACATGCCTTAATGATTTATTCTCTCTTCAAATATACAATAATATCATCAATAAAGCCTTCCACAATCTGATCGATGTAATCAGTAATTAACTATTAATCAAATTCATGATGATTATAGGGTAATTTTTATGACAAAAAAAAATCACTATATATTCAATGTTTCCACAAATTGTACAAAAAATTATCGTGGGTATGTGCTCATTCTTTTCTCTCAATTGATAATATCAAAATGAAGAACAATCTTGGGAAAATATTGACCAAAACATAGTTGATCAAACCAGTTATCAATACATGAAAGATGATACTTTTTCATGGTCATGATCTTGTTCAAATATCCATAATAAATGTAGAATCACATTGATCCATATTTCATTTTCATATAGAAAATTGGTGCACCCCAAGGTGATAAAAATGCAAAAATGAATTTATTATCTAGGTTTTATTTTATTTTATTCTTAAATTCCTAAGACTAAATTGGGAAAATTCTATAAGGATACATTAAATATTTGTGTAAGTGGGTATTATGAATATCAATAATTCATGTTCAAGTTATAGTGGAAGTCTAGGAAACACTTCTAAGAACACATACCAAAATTCCAAAACAATAGTCTTATTATTAATGTAGAGTTATTTCGCATCCATTTGAGATAGAAACACCTTATGAGTGGTAATTAAACCCATACACAAGAATTAATATCCATAGGGGGTACATAATTTCCATCACACTGATAGAAATCATTTGTTTTGTATGAACTAACAATTATTACATGGCATGTCCAAAAACAATTGTATGATTTATACAATGAAATCCAATCCATACCTAAGATGAAATAAATATAATACAAAGATACAATTTATTTCTATACAATAACAATATAGAAACAAATTACAACTAGAGATGAATCATATAGTTGAGATGAAATCATTGTACTATTAAGGGGCTCAACTTCTAATTCGATATCTAATCATTTTGGTGGAATCATAATGACCTATGTAAATTTTTTAAATATTAATGATTTATAATATCTAGAATAAACTAGGATAATAACAGTTCTAGAGTGGATATTAAGTATACATTTAAAACCATATTTATTACAATACTCTTGAGAAACACTGATCACATGAAATTTCCCATTGTACTTTGTTTTAAAAGGTTTCAGATATAGATCACCATAATCAACCCTTATGTTTGGGAACTAGTTTGCATAATTCCCATTCTGCATACACTTGAAGTGCTGAATTGTGGGTAGTGAAATCTATACATCATTCCTTCTATATTAATAATTTTTAAACATCATCCTATAATTTTAGAAATTAAATATTTGATGGAAACCCCCTCTAGAAATAAAAAATTTAGTATACATTATCTGTTAATTAATTCCATTAATTTGTAAACATGTTGTTCATAAGTAATGGATCATGTTCTTCTCTCTATGGTTTTTAAATATTACATTGAAATGAATCTTATTTTTCCTCTTAAACACTTTATATTGATGCATATATCAAACCTCTATTTTGAATTTGATTTAATAATGCACAATCTCTTCATATCTATTTATGATTCTTATGTCCATCACCCTTCTGAAACTTGTCTTTATTTAACTGTAGAATATACAAACATAAATTTTAAATCGGATGAGGATATATTAACCGCACCTCATATGAATTGAGAAATTATCCTCATACCTACATAATTATTAATCATCTTTTTGTATCAACTCAAGGAACTCCTTTTCCATATTTTTAAAAAGAACATGAAAAAATAACATATTTATTAATATGTTATTGAACTCATTTCATTCCATGGATTCAGTTTCCTTATTAATCCACATATTGAGTTACAGTCGATCACTTGTCTTCTTCACCTACGAGATGACAAACATCGATAATTAATTATTCATGTTCTAAACATAGAAGGGAATAAATATATATTCTTAGTGGAACAAATCCATTTTCCATCCATATCTAGACTAGAATGCCCGATGAATGAATTCATAGGTTGCCTCATTATGAACTCAACAATATATTGTTCCGTTGTTTTCTCATCATGAATTCCATCATAATTCATAGCCTGAAAAAATGGGTTATTATAGGAATGTGATTTTCTATTCCAGGTCCCATAGTATTTTATTTTTCTAGAGTACAAAAATTACATTTTCTGTTTTAATCACCATTAATTTAGTTCCTTCAAGTTTTACTCATTTACTATAAACAAAATACATAGAGTAAGAAACAATTGTCAGAGTAAGGAACCAAATTTTCAGAAACAAAAACTTATTGAATGTCTATGTATTAAACCTTCTATAATTTAAGATACATTATTTTTGTCTTTGGATATCCATATCCAACATATATTTAAAACATTCATGACATCTTTTGATTAGTTTATCAGTACCAAAAAATAACTTGGGAGTTTCAAATGATTTGTGTAGCATGGAACATTTCTGTGAATCATTTACCGATCGATTCTAGCTAAATAATGTGTTTTCGTGGCTATTAACCCTATGTACATTTATGTTATATTCATATCCACTCATAACATCCAAATATGGATATATTTCTATGAAAATTCACAATTATTCATCTACCATAATTCAATGAACATTTACAATACTTTTACTCCTCCTTAGACCCATCTATTAAAATGAACATAGGGTTATCACTATATTTTTCTAATCATATTTTGAAAATTTTAATGAAATTTTATATCTAATACTAAATACAGATACTCCCCTTCATATATTAACATTAATTAATTTTTTAAAATACACAATACATTACACAAATATTTTGCCTAAAGATTGTATTAGTTCAGTTTCTCTGGAAACATGGAAACATAAACATGTGTACCATAGTGAGCTACATTATCTCCCACTAGTTTCTTCATTACTTGTGCAATCCTCAAGAAAACAATATGTAATAAATATCTTTATAAAAATGGGTAAGGAAAAAAATAGGTGAGCTATGATGATCAGTATGGGAAAACAAGGGAGATATGTTAGCACATAAATGTGAATAAGTGTTTGAGATCATGATCATAAAATTTGGATATCATATCCTGCATATAAATTTTTATAAACATCAACCATGGAATGAATATTGAGGGTTAATATGGCATGTATTATAAAGGAATCAGTAATATAATTAATTAAATCATTACCAAGGAATAAGATATATTATTTTTTGCAGACATTAACATGAAATCTCATTATCAATAAGTCAACGCACATTACGAAATCATATCAGCTCACATCAAAGGTATTAAACCTACAAGGAAGGATAGACTACCATCCCCAATCATATTCATTTACCTATAATGGATAGGTTTTCCCCATCTTCTATAGTGGATCAATCCTGTTGACATGATTCAAATCATTATCTCGTGTGATATAAAATATTTAACAATGAATTGAAGGGAGATTTAGGTCCCACATATAACATAAATAATAATACAATCATACTTCACAATATCATAAATAATAATGATTTTATGGTCTATTGAAATATATAGGATTCATAAACATCTGATCAAACACCATGATATTGAATGTGAATCATAGATATTAAATAATACAATTAACAATAGAAAATATATATATATCATAATAAATTAATAAAATCATAACCCATGAAAATATGTGGATTTCAAAATAATATTACATATGCAATATAAATTGGTTTCATAAACCTAGATCCCATTAATGTGAAATGGGTTTCAAAAACATATAACATGTGATTGACAAACATGATTCATTACCATATCATAATAAAAAAAATTAAAAAATTACTATGAATATAAAATATGGTTCATTTCTCTACAAATTGATGAGTAAAAAAATTAATTTTATCATAAATATAAATTAATGTCTGAATATCTTTTAAAAAAATTTCTTCAGGAAATATTCAATCTTTTTGAAAAATGATTTTCAAAACATAATCATTTTTTAAATAAAAACTTCTATGAAAATATATTTAAAACTTATAAATCAATCATTGAAACCCAAAAATAATTTTAAAAATCATTTTTCCTTGAAAAATATATCAAATATCATGTAAAAATATTTTAGAAAAATATGGATTTTGAATAAAACATGTATCCAACCGAAGAGATAAGTATGGCCATATTTTCTTAAAAATATTTTCTTAATTATCATAAATACCAAATAGTGGGAAAATTTTAAAAATACATAATAAAGTGATAACTAAAAATAGGATAATAAATTTCATTAATTTTCTTGAAATATTTATCATATGATTTCTTCAATTAAATAATAATCATAAATAATCCAGACAAATGATGTGATTGTTGCAATAGAGTCCTTCCACATGGTAATGTTGAATCAGAATTCACATGTAATAAAATGGACTAAAATTAATCAAAAAATAACATGATGGATATATGTTTTGTTATATAAAATTCTTATGTTCGGGTTATAGAACTCATTGAAGAATATTGGTTCATATTGGGGCTTGTGTCTCAAAGAAGGATGGTTGTGACAAAATTAGTTTATCTATTTGGAATTTTTTTTAACAAAAAATCAATGAATGAGATATAATCACACTAATATATACATTCCATGAAATTTAATTATAATAATAAAATAATATATTAATTGAAATTATATACATAAAACAAAAGAAACGAGTTGTGAATATTGCTTAAGTCTCAAATAAATAAATTTTAAATGTGAAATATCTAACCATATATCTTGAATCTCTTTGTAAATGTTCAAATATCATATATTTTAAATATATGTTTATTATAAATCAAACAGAGAACCATATTATTAAATATAATCCCACATATTACTTTAAATTACACTCTTATTAATAATTCCATGTTAATGATACACATCTGGTAATATCCTCTTCATTCTTCTTAAATATTTTTACTTATTAATCATTATTATCATACTATGATCATGTTATTATTATATTTAGAATGAAAAAATTGATATAAATATGTTACAGATATCTTGAATAATACTATTAATAAAAATGTATAAAATTTATAAATAGAAAATTACATTTAACATTCATTATGATTGTAGGTTGTTTGTACACATGAATATTGTTACCATATTATAGTTATTTTAAAACAATGAAAGAAAAATAAATACATATATATTATCCTCAAATTATAATTATTATTTAATATATATCATATACTTATACTATTCCCATCCTTAATACGTTCAATGTAAAATGTGAATGAATCACATCACTTTGAGGAGTCTGTAGTCCACACATCCACAAACAATCTTTTCAAATTTATATTAAAATTAAATAATGAATGTATGAATTATATATTAATAATAGTATATTAACATTATAAGAGATATAACATACATTATATTATAACATTAGGTTCATCTTAACTCTGACCTAGGAGTGCTGCTAAATGAAAAACGAAGTACTTTATTTTTCTAGGAGGTAGTTCAACATTAAATGAAGGGTACGTCCATTAAGCATTAGATGGATGTCAGTGTATATGTTGGTAGAAAAATAAAATAAAGAAATATAATTAATTTCAGTTTATATTGGATACCACATATGTTTGAAATAAAAATATTTGAGGGGTGGAGTAAAAAATAAAACAAAACAACTTGTCTAAAGATGTAATGTGTTATTTGGGTAACCCAGTTTTTATTTCACTAAATGGATTACTTGATTGGAATTAGGAACAAAAGGAGAATTTTAGGAAAAATTATTGATTTTTAGAGGATGTATGGAATATTTTTTTTCGAGCCGAAGAAATTGAGTTGTATAAATAAATGGGACGAGTGAGTTTCATTTTACCACAGTGGATGAGTTGAATTCATGTAAATTGTATGAAAATGGAATTCAACCCACATTTTTTTATGTCATGTGGCTCTAATAATTGTTCAAATCATCTAAAATGGATTATATGGTCTAAATAAAAAAATAAAATTTCTTTTTTACTAGATTTTATTTAATTTTTTGGATTTATGATTAATTTTAATTATTTCATTAAAATATTTTTACTCTTCTACACTCAAGATAATTTTAATCACATTAAATAACATTTTTTTCAATAAATAAATTATCCATATTAGAAATTATAATTTATTCTAATTGAAAACATAGAATTAAATTTATAATATTCAAATATCATAAGTGACATAAATTAATATAAATTTAATCCAGTAGATATGACGAGTCGGTGAGTTTTTAATGTAATTTTTTTTTCAAATGATTGATGTGTTTTCATATACATTTTCAATGTGAAATTTATTATAATGTCCTAAAATTGAATAATTTATGTATAATTGATCCATAAAATATTAAGATCATTCCAAAATTATATTTAACCACTAATCAATTTAGATGAAAAATAAATTCTGAATTAAAAATCAATATTTTCACTATTCATTAAAAAATAATGTTTTTCAGAAAAAAATATGAAAATTCACTTTAAGAGAATTCATTCATTCTAATATTAAGTGTTAATTTAATTTTATAGAATTAATTTTTTTATGAGTGTCCATCTTTTTTATTGTCGCTATAAGCACGTAAAAATTAATCCAATTTACAATATAGTATTTTCAGAGAAATATATAATTACATTAATAAAATAATGTTTCATAGAAAATCAATTTTCATGTAATGAACAATAAGTTAGTGTTTTATTTAGATCACGATTAACATGCTTATGTGAATATTGAAATCATAATTTCTCGTATCAGAAAGTCCATGACATTAATGAACAATTATTTTATTCAGTATAAGGTTAATAAAAACCCAGAGTGTTGAAAAAACCATAAAAATATGTCAGATGAGCCTTCATCTAAATAGTTTCATCAAGGGAATTAAATATGACATATGGATAAAAACTTTTTGATTACATATCAATTTATATCAAACATAGAGAATATGGATTGAATCATCTTGGGATAATGAAATGACCTAAAAATATATTTAAGAGAATCATGGGAGGAACAAAAAGGGAGAGGGGGAGGAGTTCTATCGATTGGAATGATCTAGAGATGAGATTTAAAGCATACAATATCATTAAGGGAATTACGGTAAATTTCCATAGGAAATTGGGGCCTTAATATTTTTACACACAATTTGAAAAACAGTGATCCAACTATTGGCCTTCCACTGATTAAGGAAATTTTTTTCTTAAGTACACACCATGTAATCTTTGACCATGTGATTTCGTATGTGGGAAAGGAAATGGGTTTGGGAAATCCTTAGTGTAACACGCCTTGTATCAGAAGTACATGTAGTGTTGTAGAGGGAATGTGTCTCCGACCGTTTGACTAATGACACAAGTGGTTGAATCCTAAGCGAATCTTGTAGTTTTTTGGAATAAAAACTCCGTGTAGAGTTAGCTATGTCCATGACCATGTGACTAATGACACAGCAAGTTAAAACCTAAGCTTTACACACCGTTTCTGGCATAAACATGCTGTGTAGTTTTGTTCATGGAGAGAACCATGTGGTTTAGCTGTGTAGAGAAAATAGGGAAGTGGGAAAGGATTAAAGTACACACCATGTAAATAGAGAATAGATTGTGTGTATGGGATGATACATGACCATTTTTGGTAGAAGTACAAAACCTTCGGTATATTTAAGGAGCACATTCCATGTGGGGGTTGTAGGTTTCGGGAGAAGTAAAAGCACATTGGTGGGTGTACCCAACATTACTTTTAGTGTTAAAAATGATCAATATGAGATCTGTCATGATAATAATACGCCAGATCTTTGGAATAGAATTAAGAACTAAAAATGATAGAGGCGTGTCATGTAACTGTAAATATGATCATTATATGTTGGTTATAATTAATTTAATTAATTGACATGAATTACCTTTTTGAAATTTTTACTTCGTTGATTTTTTCTGTCACAATCCGATGTGATATGTCGTTGCCTCATAGAATCCAAGTGTACGATTCCTATAGAGGCGATCCACAGGTGCACTATGTATCTCTGGATATCCTCGAAAGTATCTCTAGGTGCTAGTGCAGAAAAGCCTTCAGTTATGATGTCCACCATTGATCGCATTGATCTAGTGGAGGAGGATCTCTCTTTCATATCTTGTGTGCATTCTTGGAATGAATGGATTCTCTCTTTTCATGAGAGATATATCTAGATCCGTTCTACACAACCACACAAAAAATGGCTAGGATAATGTGAAATATATAATTGGTATTTTTAATTACATATATTAATTAAATGAATTAATAACCCATATGAATTGATTCATTTCATTTCTTTATAAGTACTACCTATTTTCTAATAATAATATTTGACGATTACTATTACCTGACATGCACCCATCGAATTACACCTAACATAATTAAATAATATAAATAATAGAATTTTTAATAAATTCCTAGAAGAAAATACATGGTGTGCATATTTTTTTTCAATTTTTATTTATTTCCTCTACCAAATTTATTATTCCACTATTAAAGGATATTTATTTTTAAAATAAATATCACAACATTACTCATTAATAAATGTATTATTTCAACCACAATATATTCTATCGAATAACTTGAGTTGAAAAAAAATTAAATCAGGCATCCTTAAATAATTAATAAACCACAATTGAGAATAAACATTATTTAACATGTTAAATAAATATTTAACTGAGATAATTTGACACATTTATTATGTGGCCCTCTTGGCCTCTTTCACAGTGGCATTTGGCAGAGCCTTCTTAAAGTTCAAGGATAACATCTAGGAACATGCCATGGCGCCAATAAAGAATGAAGTAAATGCCGCAATGATGTGTCAACTTCTACGAATGCTTACAATGTATAATAATCTCATTGTCATGATATCTCGAATCAAGCGGGTTGCATGCTAGTGCCATTATCCCATGTGCTCGATTATTGTTTCATTGAATTTATGGAATTGAGATTTCCCATTCCTCACCATGGCCATTTATTTATTTTGGATATATTGATTCCAACAATGGTTATAAGATATCAAGTTCTATTAGAAAACAGAATAGACAAATGCTTTCACGCATTATCTATTAATGCAGTATCACTTGTGACACACCCATCTTATCCTACCTCATTGGGAATAGTGTCTCGTCACAATCATTATCAATACATAAAAGTGTGTGAGTTGTAATACCCATTTATAATAATCAAAATGTCTTTGGACCAGTACACACGTCCGCAGATAGGAACTTCCAACAACACATTGAAATGTGGATTTCCTCCTGGTATGTCTCGTTCTCATAACATCCTCCAAAATATTACCAAGGGCGCAGACCATGAGATGGTTTCTCAATGATTTTTGAGTCCTCACCCCTAATGAAATTTATTATTTGTGTCCCTAAAATAACATCATCCGGCTATAGAAAATCTAATCAAGAACAATGTTATCGCACTTTTGAGTTCTCATCGTAGTAGGGATCTGCTGTGACCCTTTAATGCAACAACTATCCTTTAGACATTATCACATGTCTTGACACACAAAAGAACAATGAATGTGTGATAAGGTATTTATTAATGAATAATGTACAAAGTAGTTGGTTCTAGGCCACCAAATTCAACATTCCCCCATTTGGACTAGAGCCAACTACAAAAAACTTTTATGTTGCTAGATGTCCCATGATATTCAGGCTTCTTTTAAGATAAGACTTTAGTCATGGGGTACACCCCGTTCTCTTCCATGGACACTCTACTCAATGAAACTTGACCCCTTTGATTGAAATCCCTCAAGAGATGATACTTTTAGAGTTTTGTCTTTGTTCGTCGATGTGACCATGGTTCTTTTGATATAGCCATTATGGAAGTATTATCACAACATAATGTGTTAGGATATTTATTTCAAGGCACCACATCAAGCTCTTGAATGATGTTATGAATCCAAATGACTACCATGGATTCATCTGAAGATGCTATATATTCAGACTCTGTTGTAGAATCGACGACAACAGTTTTCATTGAACTCTTCCAACTCACAACTCCTCCATTGAGACAAAAAACTTATCCATATTGCAACTTCATATCATTCTTATTTTTCTGAAAACCCACATAAGAATTTCCTCTAGTGATGATCTCTTAATATACTCCATACACCAGGAACATATCCTTAGTTCTTCTTATATATTTAATGATATACTTTACAAAAGTCCAATGTTGTCCTCCAAGATCTTCTTGATATCTGCCTAAGATGCACAGTGCATAGGAAAAATCTTGTCTGGTACATAACATGGCAAACATGATGGATCCTATAACAAAAGAATATGGGATCTCACTCATTCTATCATTCTCTTGTTGAGTTTGATAACACATTTTCTTTGAAAGATGTAGGTCAAGTTACACTGGGACCAATCCCCTCCTAAATTGTTCCATACTAAATATCATTATAATCCGGTCTATATATGTACCCTAATTAGTCTTAGAATCCACTTGGATCTTTCAGGAATGATATTGATCCCTAGAATGTGAGTTACTTCACCCAAATCCTTTCTGGAGAAACACTTGTTCAAACAGTCCTTAACTGACTGTAAGACTTGTACATCGTTTACTATAAGCAATTTATCATCAAAATATACAACTCGGATAATTACCGCATTCCCATTAAACTACAAATAAACACATGGCTCACATTCATTCTTAATGAACCCAAATTATAATGTTGCTTCATCAAATCGAATGTTCCATGACCTGGATGACTGTTTAATCCATAAATAGATTTATGCAACTTCAAAACCCGTTTGGCTTCACCTGGTGTCACAAACCATTTGGGTTGTGACATATAGACATCTTCCAGATGGTTCCCATTAAGGAATGGTGTTTTTAACTCCATTATAAAAATATTATAGGCAAGGTAAGTTACTATTAAAATTATGATTCTTATGGATTTAAACCAGGAAACTAGTGAGAATGTTTCATCATAGTCAATTCTTTGACCCTGTCCGAATCCTTTAGCTAGTAGCCTTGCATTATTGGTGCTAACTTGACCATCAATGTATAGTTTTATCTTGAATACCCATTTTCATCCAACTAGATTTGCATCAATTGGATCATTTAAAAGAAACCAGACATGGTTCTGTTACATGGAATCGATCTCATAATTCATAGCTTCAAGATATCTTGCAGCTTTTGGACGTTTTACTGCTTCCATGTTGGAGAGAGGTTCATTATTTTCCAACAATAATGTTGCAAAAATATATATTTCTAGGAAACCAAATATCATTAGTTCTATTACCACTCTTGAGCTTTTACACAGTACTTGTGTTTCTGGAACCTCTTCTACTAGGACTTGTGGAACTTGTTCCTGTACCAACTCCTTTGAATCTTGAGCATCAAATTTGTCGAAGTTAGACTTTCTCCCACTATCATATTTTTTAATGATCTCTTTATTAAGAAAGATGGTTTCTCTATTGAAAACCACTTTCTTGTCTGATGGGTTATATATGTATTATCATTTAGTTTCCTTAGGATATCATATAAAGATACACATCATGCCCTAGGCTACTAGATTGTTTCTTGAGAATGTCTTAACAAATGCCTCACATCCCCATACATGCGTGTGAGACATAATGGGTTTCTTTGAATTCTATAACGTGGAGGGAATTCCATTTTCCGCCTTAGTTGGTACATGGTTTAATGCATTTGTAGTAGTCTTTAATTAATATCCCCAAAAGGATAATTAATGATCTACATAACTCATCATTGACTTCACCATGTCAAACAAGGTGCAGTTCCACCTTTAACTAACACCATTACACTGTGGTGTATTAGGAGGGGTGAGTTGTGCTATAATCTAGGAATCCCATAAAATGATAAATGAACTCTTAGTTCAGATATTATTCTCCTAGATCCAATCAAAGCATCATTATCTTCTTAGTAATATGATTATCCACTTCATTATTGAATTCCTTACATATCTATAATGATTTTCATTTATACCTCAATAATTAGACATAGCCATATCTACTCAAATCATCAGTAAAATTAATGAAGTAAGAATATCCACCACTAGCTTCTACTAGAAATGGTCCACAGAAATATTTGTGCACAAATACTAGAAGCACATTGGCCCTCTCACCCTGTCTACTGAATGGTGGCATGGTCATTTTACCTTTTAAACATGTGTGACATCAATAAAGTTGTTTTATCTCAATAGATTCTAAATAGCCAACTTGTTAGAGAATTGTCATGAACTTCCCATTTACATAACCGAGACAGTTATGCAACAACTGGGTGATATGTGTGTCATGTGAGTTTGTTCTGTTACCGATGGACAACACTTCATTTTCACAATATAATACATTCAAAACATTATTTAAATGCACCATCCCAAAAAATACGTTGTTCTTAAAAAAGTAGAAACCCTTATTTACAAACATGAAAATAAATCCATCAATTTCCAAACATGATTAATAAATTATGTTTATTGTAACACTAGGAACATAACAATAGTTATGTAAAACCAAAATAATCCAAGTAGGCAATGTGAGGTGGTAATCCCCAATGGAAAACACAGCCATCCTTTCTCCATTGGCAGCTCTAAGATCCACCAATACTCTGTACATCATTATAAATATACTTGGTTCCTGCATTTGAATATAAATTTAAGCCCCACATGCTCTATATAATAATAAAGGTTTAGAAATGGAATGATTACACTTGATAACGAACGCACTTTTATCATCCCTACTCTTCTGGATGCAATTCCTCTTCTAGTGGCCTAGATTTCCACTTTAAAAACACACCACCTCCCATTCCTTACCCTAACTCTAGATCTTTTCATTCTTAGAGGTACGATGAATGGGGGATTCATACCATTTATAAGTCAGTGGCCCCATTTCCTTGTCTCTATTTTTCGTATTCACCATAATGATTGTGGGTTTGTCACGCCCTATGTCCTTATCTACCTAGAGAATTAATGACAGACGTTCCAATATAGTTTTCACATTGTTTCCCATGTTATAGTTGATATGAAATATAGGGAATGTCTTCGGTAGTGATGATAGGATGAGATCTGTATGCAACTCAACTAGGAGCATAATCGCTAAGATGTCCTGGCATTCAATGTCTCCATTATGCTTGTCTACATGAGGTCCAACTGGCATAGAATCTCCATGATTATTTGTAAATAATGAATTGGATATCTCATATCTCTCCCATATATCCTTATCATGGTAGAGATCCTTAAGGTGGTACATCATGCTATACACATCCATGTTTTCATTTTTCTTCATGATATCATTATACATGGCTGATTACATGAAACAACATACATTTGTGGCATTATATATAGGTTTCATATAGATAAATAGTTCCTCATCACGGGTCTCCTTCCCAAGGGAAACTAGAACGTGCTCTTCCACAACATACAATTTCCTCTCGTGGTGAAGGATGACACGTAAATGCCTCTACCACTCATGGAAATTGGTGTCAGTGTGAAGGTTTTCATTTTCGAGTATTGTTCACAATGATATGATTGATGTAATTTTTCCTGCCATTTCAACAATTTACAATGAGAAAACTTTTAATACATTATTATGAAAAAACAAAGACAAATAAATAAATTAATACTTACTAGTCTCCTAATAATTTATCAAATTCCTATAGCCCTCACCATTAACATTAGAGTATTCTATTTCTAGAATATTCTAGTGGAAAGGATCCATATTTTCTTTCACATTACCCCAACTTGGGTTGGTCAAGAAACTTGATTGGTTTTAGGCAGACATTCCAAATTCCAACTGCATTAACTCATAGAACCTTGATCCACTTAGTTGAGTTCCCAATCCTGAAATACTTTTATTTTAGATTTCCTCAACCTTTTCCTCTTGGTCACACCAAGTACTACAGGTGCAGTCAACCCTTGATTCAAACAAAGTCATGTCAACCAAAAGACCCTGAATTATAATTCACTGAAAATTGAATGCACCCCAACTAGGGTTAGTCAAGCCAATTGAACTATGGTTCATTAAAGGCTATACCAACTTGATATTTTAATTGTGGGATTTCATCCATATACATAAATTTCTATTTTATTATCTTTCCATACATGATTATTAATATTAAGTGGAAAATACATAAGTGATTAACCATGTATAAGATAATTTTTTTCAAATAATCCATTCTTATTTTAGTTCCATATTGCATTCTGGTCTAAAACATTTATTATGTGATCATTGTAACAAACCAAAAATGAATAAACCATGAAACTGACAGAAATAAAATAAATGGTATGATCATGATATTGTTTTATTGGTTTGTTTATACAGCGATTTATAAACTAACATAAGACGTAGGGGAGAAACACCTTAAACAATTTGGGAACAATTTTACATATTTCCTCATATCCACCTTTGTATATCCTTGGATTGGTTTCACCTGGGCTCCTAAATTGAGCCTCCTCCACTAGCTTTGGTGCTCTATCCATTACATATGCTTTTATCTCACATTTAGGTGAGGGGAAAATGGGGTTTTACACAAAAGAAACCTTGGGAACACAGGCCCTACATATTAATGGGGATAATTCTCATAGGGAAACAAATTTAAATTAAATAAATTATTTAAAAGAAACCATTCACATGCATTGGCCGTGGTGTAGCTCATGATAATCCATGAATGCACTGATATTTACGCGTAAATAACACTAGTATTCAATTATTAAACTTTTCTTGATTAAGATAAATCATGCTCAAATCAATTAATTATCATTAAAAAATAAAATATTTTATCTTATACCCATTTTATAATTTCCTTAAGATTCTCATCCATCATAATTTTAGACAAATAAATTCATTAAAAATTATCTTTGTAAGTAACTTGTACCTTGGGGGAAACCCTGTGAAGTCCCGTTCATAACTACATGACGCACACCTATTGTAGGGCATGGAAAAGCAACTTTTTTCTATGTAAAAATATTTCAATGTGGTTGGCCTAAGATGTCTTCCTAATATTATTGCACACACAACGGTTTGTCACTTTTAAACGAGGGTAACAATTGTGTGTTTTCATAGAAAATCATTGAATGGAAATTCAAATTAAAATGATTGAAAACTATGATATTAAAAGAATGATAATATCAGGGTGGGTTTCCTAATATTAAATCTATCCTTATTCAATTTAATTTAAACATCTTCTTCATAGATCATTAAATTGAGTTTCCATAATCATTTCCTCTCACTTATTTGGTGGAATCATGATGGTGAGAGAAAACCTTACCCAGATCTCGGTTTGGTCAACTCTCCTTCCATCTGAAAAATATGTTTATTGAATATACTTAATTGAAATGGTAAATACCCAATCAGGTCTTGTTTATCCAAAAAAATCAAGAACATTCACTACCCCTTTTACACGTACTGACGATCGTCATGTACTTCACCAGTCATCCCTGGTCTATTACATCTTATATAAACCAGAAATTAGTGGATATGAGATAATGATTATTTTACCCAGGAAAAAATGAATAATGGAATTACAATTCAAGAACAATCACATTTGATAATAAAATATTCTATATCAAATTGAAAACAACTTTTTAGAAGTAAGAAATTTCATTTAATTATGTCCAAGAACTCAAGTATTACAAAATAGAAAACTAACCCTTACCCAATCACTCAAATTGTTTACCCCACCATGGTTATGGTAATAAAGATGAATGGGGAAGAAGAAGGAATTAAAAAACAATGAAAATACAATAAATAATATAGGAAGCCTAAAAGATATCATCCTTGGTGTCCTAGATGGAATTGTATGGAATGAGAGATTCTTTGAGAGGGAGGACTTCTCATCCTTTTATAGCGATCATTTGTCCCCCGAAATATGGACACATTTTATGCCCATTTAATGAAATCTTCACAAGTTCCACCCTTCTAGAATTATGTTCATAATTATATTGGGCGATTTCCCTAAAAAATCGTAGCAGTGTTGGAAATGTCTTCCAATAGTTGTGCTTGTTTTACCTTGACCATTTATTCTGTCCTGTCAGACACTCCACAACGCCTACCCATGTATTAGGAAGATTTATTTTCCCCTTAAACGGCCAATTCATCTGGCCTTCCCTTCAAGAAAGATGTATCTGAACGCCTTGCGCATCGATATACCAAATTTCACAACAATTGGGCCCACCAAGAATGAGTTATGGAACCCACACAAAAAACTAACAGAACTGTAAACAGTTTTTTTGAGACACATTGTGAGCTTCTTTTGAGCTTCCATATGGTCGATTCAGCTTTTCCTCCAAAAAATATTAAGTGATTCCCTAGATATGTAGAATCTGGAAGAGATATAATTTCATAATTTTTATTAGTGAATAAGATCTTATGGACAAACTACATAAATAAATTAAAATTGTTAAAAATCTGAAATGGGCCATTTTTTCTATTCAACTCAAAATAACACAAATATCATAAAAATGAAGAAATTCATCTTACAGTAACACTTTTGTGGGTTTAAAACAATTAAAGTCAATGTAAATTTAATTTAAAATATTTTCTCTATCAATTCCCCCACACTTAGCACTTGGACTTCTAGGAAAGTAAAAATCAAAACTAATCAAATCCAAAACACATACCAATGAGATCTACCAAATCCATAATAAGAAACAAAAATATAGCATGACTCAAAAAAATATTTATTTCAAGTTATCCATTACAAATTATTTAATATATTTACACTTTATTTCTTATCCCATGCATAGAAAAAACCTACCTCACATTAATTTTCTCTTATCTCACAAATGTAAATGCTGAATAAAGAATTTCTCATACAAACTCATACAACAGTCACCAAATACTTGAGAAATTCTTAATTCTCAACCTGATGTAAGTCAAATACATGTGTTTCTCATGAGGACTTATCAGGGTTGTTCTATGGCTTCCGGTTGTTAGGATTTTGATGTTATAAATTCTAAAACCGAAAAAGGATTGCTTGGTTCTTTTTGAAGTAAAATATCGAGATTCTAATTTTCAGTCAAGAATGGTCTCATTCTCCTCCACTTTGTAAAAACTAGTCTCCATCATCATTCAATTATCTCAGTATTTAAGCATAAACAATTTTAATCTTTTTGAACATGAATTTTTTTTGAAGGCTCTAGATAGGCACAACATTCTTCTTACACCGGACGCTCCAGAAAGGCACAACATCTCTTTTCATGAAAGCACTAGAAAAGGCACACCTTTCAACAGAATAATTTTTCAGCAGCACACACATCTCAACAATAATTGATTTTCCACCCAAATATTCACCAAATGAGGTATCAAAACACAAGACATCTTCCCCCACACTTAAGTTCAACTAGATCAGGTAAATTCACTTCAAGAGAAGGTTATATAGGTAAAATTGTCTTATAATGTGGATAACGTAATATGTTGTTCATGGAATCTAGAGGCAAGAATGATTAATTTAAGGTAGGCCAAAATAATTTTTTTTTTAAAAAGGGCTTAAAACCAATTAAATTACTCAATCATTTAAAACACATGTACCCAAACCCTCATGTTTTGAACGGAATAAATCAAATTCTGGTTAGAGCAAGCATGGTCAGGTTCTCTCATGAAATGAGATGAATGAAAAAAATGACAAAAATGGTTCAAAATCATAAAAAACGTGATTTTAATGGTATAGACAGTGAAATATTTCATGGGATTCAAAAATCAGTGTACATTTCCGGAAATTCCAAATTATTTGAACTCAAAACAAAGTAATTTGAGCATACATTTTCTCTCAGTTTCATAGAATATATTGGTTCACTCATTAATGTAAAGACCCAGAAATTTCAAGGAATTTTTTTCTTAAATTCATTGAAATTTTATGAGCCTGTGGCTTCGGAAGACGCTTGATTTTGAGGCCCGGTGTGCCCGGAATCAATTTCCAAAGTTTATCTCTGGTAGATTCAGTAAAAGAATGAGCATGTTTTTCAATCACTTGAACCGATGATCGGAATCAAAATATGAGGGCATCGGTGAACTCACCGCATCAGTAATTGCATAAGGGGGCATTTACCGAAGTTGTGTTTTATGTGGGTTTGAATTTTCTATTTGGGGTTTATTTGAGAAGTAAATAAAATTGATGTACAATTTTATTTTATATCTAGAGAGGTTAATTCCTCCCATGGGTAGCTAAGGGTGGGACCCACATCCACCTAACTACCCAAGGGTAGATGTTAGAGAGGTGGGGCCGACATGATCCCCAACCTATTAATTTTCTCTAAGCTCATTAAAAACCCCTCTTTAATTTGGCAACCACCCTTTTTTATTTTCCAATGCGTATAATAAATGGGGACCTTCCCTCTCCCTTCTTTAATTATTTGTCAACACGTTTTATTAAATGTTGTGATTTAATTTTGACAGTTTCTTTGCATGTGTAATTAAATAATAGGAGGATCCTATTATTTATTTTTGGGGGGAAGAGCTTTCGTTGTGCGGGGGAGATTGGGAGAGCTTTTGAGCTTTTGAATGAACGACGGTCTCCGACGAAGAACGATGAAGAACGCCGGCCTCCGATGAAGAATGATGAAGAATGCCAGTTCCACGAAGATCAACAAAGCACCAACAATTCTCTTCTTCGTGATAAGAGAGAAGAGGCCGCTTCCTCCTCGGTGCTCTCCAACATCACCTACAATCCCTTTCCCTGTGACGCCGTCTACCGCGACACCGACGTTCGACATCGTTTGTTGAGGTAGGGGAAAATTTGTATATTCTTTCTTTTATGAGAATTATACCCCCGTGCTTGGTGATTAAATTGTTGGGCGACATTTTGAACCTCTAACACAGTGGGTGAGGGTAAACGAACAAGCCTGAAGCTGCAGCTATTTTGTTCTTGATTCGTGGACTTTTTGGCGATGATGAAGCGGGACCGAAATGGCGATCGGAGGCCTTCGTAGTGATGTACGGGTCTTAAGAAAATCGCAGGAACATACGAGAGAATATTCGGACCATCAAAATGACTCCAGTGGCTCACGGAAGCCCCCGATGGCGCAGGTCGTCGGTGCCAACATGCCTTCGACAAAAGCCCACCGCGACTTCAGCCGCGGCGACGAGGGCATGATCCCACGGTCACGTGGTATCCAGGGGAGCCGCGGTGCCAACCAAGAGAGGCGTCCGCGGAATACGGTGGGCCATGCACCCCGCTCGGCTCGCTGGCTGAGCAAGCACACTCCCCGGCCGGGCCGGGGTGGGTCACATGTACCGGGCCGTGCCGAATGAGCCGGACCGACCCAGGAGGAGTTGGGCTGGGTCGGACCGTGCCCAGACCCCCCACTTCGGACTATTCTCGGTCATTTTCCCATAACATGAGCTGCAGACTTCAGATCGATGCACCGTCAGTTGCATAAGAATCCTTGAATTGACATGGAAGTTTCAGTATATTACAGATGAGGTTTTGGTAAAGTTTGTGTACATCCGGGTTGGTTAGAACCCGAAACCAACCTTTCCCTTGGAGCGGAAACGATTATAACTTAATGACCGGACATCTGTTTGACATACCATCAACTTTTTTGAATTCATCTTGATGAGACGGTTCATTTGGATTACTCCTCTTGAGGTTTGGAAGTAGCTGTAGTATGGTAGGTTTGGTTTTAGCTGAAAAACCAATTGGGCCACTGGAACGGAAAAGCCAAAAAATCTCAGACCGAGCATCTGATTAATGCACCGTCTATCGCGTTGGGTTTCTTTTGATGAGACGGAAAATAAGGATACATCAACTCTTGACTACATTATAGTTGATGTATCGAATCTCTTGCTCGAGGAGTGGACCCTCCTGGAATACAGCATGCTATGTGCAGAAACCTTAGAGCTCGTTGTGACTGCGATGATGGCGACTGTACATGGATCCTCCATGGGTTCTGCAGCGAGGAAAACATTACTTGGATCCTCCGTGGGTTTGGTAGAGATGAAAACTGTATTGGGATCCTTTGTGGGTTCGACAACGGTGACTACTGTTCTTGTATCCTACATGGGTCGGACAGTATTGACCTCTGTACTTGTATCCTGAGTGGGTCTGGCAGAGTAGCTGGTCTTGTATCCTATGGGGGTCTGACAGCTTAGCTGGTCTTGTATCCTATGTGGGTCTGATAGCATTAATGATTCAATGGCTACATCTGATCATCTCTATCTTTATACGAATGATTTATACATGTGTGAGCTGAGTCTTGATTTTAAATCATTATCATCGATTTGATTGACTTGCTTTCCTGTGTGGACTGGGTTGTGCTTTCCTGTGTGGACTGGGTTGTTGTTTCCTGTGTAGACTAGGTTGTTCTAGGATTGAGAGTTGAAGCTATTTTGTAATTGATGACTTAGGTATATGTATGGGTATATACCTAATTAAAGTCGGTTGATATTTTGTGATTGTATCTTTACTTTTTGGTTTATCTTTCGTGGATTCTGAAAGACTGTTAGGGGTCTCGGGGTCCATACTGAGTACAATATACTCAATACTACATGGGATATGCCTGCACTACGTTGTGTTGGATGTAGATGACAGAGAACATTGATTGAGGTGGAGGCTTGTGGAGGTGGATGGTACCCAGAGGTGTACCACTTGGTGGGATGTACACGGAGGGGACATCCGGACCGAGGGACTGAGGAGACTATCCGTACCCACCCTTCAGGTGGGATTTCCGGAGGACGACTCGGTGATCCTATTTTACCTAATGCTATTGTACCTTCCTTTCAATTGTGTTGTACTTTCAGTTTGGTTTGTATACTGGACCATTTAATTTTCAGCACTTACCTTGTACCCAGTTTTACTTATTACTTACTTAATTTTTGTACTCTGATGTGTTTTATTTTACTTTATAAAAAGACAATGCCTTCCCTCTTATTGGGATTTACACCATTGGGGCTAGTCTTCAGCCCCTGGCCTATGGAAGGAAGGAATGTGATATTCATGGTATGGGCCCCGAGGATGGGTCGTGACAATTTACATGGGTTACAAAAATGGTAATGATAATCATTTCAGCTCAAATGTTTCAAAAACACACAAAAAATTGAAAAATAAAAACACTCAAATATGAAAACACTCAAATATATTTTTTTAAATACAATAACAAAATTAAAATTCTAAACTAAAAAGTTTCCCTCCTCCACACTTAAATGATGAAATATCCTCAATGAATTCAAGTGTATTTAACATGTATACCAATTATAAAATGAATCAGAACAACACGAAATTATAATGGAGAGGTACGACCTAACTTATTGGCAATGCAACTTTGAGTTTGTCTCCTAAGTGTTGCTCTTTGAAAATGTAAAATAATAGTACAAAAATAACATAATAAATTTATTAAAATAAATAAAAATAGAATTTGAATAAGAAAAGAAGGATAAATCTTGGTTTAGTCCTCCAAGTTGTCCCTAGGTTTTGACTACCTCTAGAGGGGCAGTTCTAATCGTTTATCACTAATCTGATGGTGGGTGAGGTTTCTTGCTCATGAACCAAAAAAAGTTCTTCTTTCCACATGATCTTCTTCCTTTTTTTGATGACTCTGTGGATATATCATACCATGTAAACCACCATTTTAGCGAGATATAAAAGTAATTGAGGGGTTTGAACAATGATTGAGTCCTCCAGTTTCATAGTTTCCACTTGCAGAATATCTTATTTGTTCACCAGTTCTTTCTCATTATATGGTGTATCTAGGGAATAATCAATCTAAATTTCCGATTGTACGTTTATTTGAACAAAATTAAATCATTAAGAATCAATATCAAATGCATCCACTATAATGTGAGTATCATGCATCTCATTCTCCTCAAGAAAATCCACTTTTGTATCCTCTTGAACCCCTTCTGATATGTGTTTAATAGGCTTTGGGGACTTGAGATAATCTTCATCAGGTGCATCTTCTTTTTCTTCCTCAACTACTAAGGAAATAAATGTGTTGATAGAATCTGAAAATTTAAAATGGGGGAGGTGATACAAAATTTAGTTTTAACAAGATCAAAAGATAACGAGTTAAGGAAATGATTATCTCCCTGAGTTTGTACATCTTCAATATCTCCATCATTTCAAATCACCTCTTGGAGTTGATTAGTAGAAGATAGTGGCCGGTAGTCAGGCTCCTCTATTTTCTCTTAATATTCCACTATGTTACTGGTTTCTCCATTTAATGGTTCCAAATATTATTCTTTTGGGAGGCCAAGTTGTTCTTCACAGTCACTCCAAAATTCATTCAAATCATGTAGATCCCCACCATGTAGCTCATGATTTGATTTGTCTTCAATAGAATGGAAATATTCTATTTAACTTTCTATTTGACCCTTTGGTACTTCTATAGCCTCTTTGAGTTCCTTTACTTCAGACTTTTTATAATCTAAAACAACTATTTCTTCTTGATGATGCACCTGTGAAATATCATTTTGTACCAAAAATATTTCATGATAAAATTGCAGAAATTACTAAAGGAGTTCAATTAATTCTCTAGACAAACCCTCCAACATTTTGAATTCAATTTTCCCTTTAAGGTTTTGAATTAGATCCTTGAATTCATCCTCCATGATTATTTTGATTCGAGCTCCCCGAATCTGCTTAGCCACGATAGAAATACTATAATCTGTAGACCATGGTGAGTTATAAACTTGTTCATGGACTTGTGAGTAAGTTTTCCATGAATTAATGAAATAATCATTTCACAAAAACTTGGCAAATGTTTTGTTTTCTTTAATTTAAAAAATTTCAAATATTTACAATTTTATTGTGGCACTGCCTCCCCGGAAATGAAGCCATGTTTGATGTATGCTTATCCTAGGGCATTGCAAAAAAAAAATTCATAAGATAAAATGTTGTGATGTGGTTGACCTAGGATGTCTCCCGAATATGAGTGCACACAAAATGGTTTTTCCCCTTTAAACGAGGGTAAAAATTTTGTGTTCTTGTTTGAAAATGATTGAATGGAAATTCAAATATAATTGATTGAAAACTATCATATTAAAAGGGTGATTTGGTCGGGGTTGGATTCATAATTGTGTTGTTATCCTTGTTCAATTTAATTCAAACCTCTTCTTTTTAGTTGATTAAAGTGAGTTTCCACAATCGTTTCATCTCACATCAATGGTGAAATTATGATGGTGACAGAAATCCTTACCAAGATCTCAGCTTGGTCAAATCTTCTTCAATTTGTAAATTAGTTTTATTGAATATCCTTAATTGACAAGGGAAATACCCGATCGGTTCTTGTTTATCCCAAACAATAAAAAACATTCACTAACCATTTTACACATATTGATGATCTTCGTGTACTTCACCACTAATCCCAAGTCCATTACATCATATATAAACAAAAAATTATTGGAGTGAGATAATGATTATTTTACCAAGGAATAAATCAATAAAGGAATTAAAATTCAAGAATGATCACACTTGATAATAAAATACACTCTATGAAATTGAATTCAAGTTTGAAGAAGAAATAAATTTCATTCAATTACGTCCAAGAACTAAAGAATTACAAAATAGAAAACAAACCCTTTCCCAAACACTCAAAATGTTTACCCCACCATTCTAACACCCTGAGATTTTATGAGAAGTATTTTTTTTAAATTATTTTATTTCATGTGATTAATGATACACCATGATTATCATGCACTATATGCAACGCTGTATTAGCTTGCAGTATACGCAACACTATTGATGGATCATGTTCCACAAAATTTCACGTTCGTTTGATAGTATTCATTAAATGAAACATTGAGTGTATATATGTATTCAATGTACTAATGAAATATGTTTCGATTCTATTATACACAAAAACACAGAAATCTTGCACTACACGCAACCCGGACATGGATTTCTTTACACGCAATCGTGGCCTTCCATGATAGCATTGGTGTACGCAATACTGAGTTTCACTAAACAATGATATGTTATTAAAATATTATATAAATTAGCCGTTATGAATAGTTATATCCACTTTTTGAAATTTTATAAATTTTATCTTTCAAAATGGACTTTTTTTTTGGATTCGGAATATCGATATTAGCCGAGAGTGAAATTTTTGTATTTTTCTGAAAACTGTCAATTTTTTATGAATAGTGAAATCACTGAGTTATTAGTTAAAATCGACTTTTTATTTAAATAATAATTTATTTTATTTAAATTTATTTTAGGTAAAAATAAATAAATAATACTTATATAAGTTCAATGTAATTCTTCGGAGTGATTTTATAATAATATTAGATATATAAAAAGTTTATTGAACTTTTCACCGTCTTTTACCCAACGCCTAGGAGCAGTTGAAATTGTATATAAAAGATAATTTTACCGCTTCTGTGAGTTGAATTTAAAAAATCTAAAAGCCATGGTTAATATAAAGATGTAATATTTGGTTCAATAAGATAAAAATAGTTTTTGGTGAATAGTAACGTTTTACTTTTATTTAACACGGTTAAAAGTAAATAGGGAAATTAAGGGTTAAAATGATATTATTATAACCCTAAAACATGTACTAATTAAATTGGATAAATTTAATTCGACCCAAAACAACCTTAGTTTTAAAATATTACCCTTTAGGTCTACATGGATTAGATTAGGACACTTATTATTATTTTATTTAAAGAAGAGTTAAAAGAGATAAAATCAAAGTTTAATAACTAAAATATTTTTAATAAAAGGTTATACATAAGATAAATTCGACTATAAATATTAATTTGAAAGATAATAATATTTCCTACATAATTCCATTTTATTTATTATTTTTAGAGGTTAAAAAATTTAATTTATGTTTTACACAATGATGATGCAGTAATTACCTCATTAATGAAATATTAATCTGATCAATATTATAAATAAGAAAATAAATGAAATTTGAGACTTTTTATGAATTAAACTAATTTTTTATGTCAATATGACTTGTTAGTATTGATTTAATTAATTTGTTTCGAACTAATCATGCAGTTATGATTTTCAAAAAAAATCAATTAACAAATTGTGTCAAAATAAACATAAAATAGTTTTTAAAGCAAATATTATATTATTAATTGTTATTATACATTTAAAAATCTAAGGATCAGCCAAATGAATTATATAAGGTTATAAATATTAATAATGAACCACTTGGGGTTCTTTTGGCTCATTATAGTATGTTTATTAACAATATAGTTTATGAAAACAAGAAGACAAGGTGAAAGTGAAATTATTTAACTTAGAGTTAAATCTAAATGATAAGGTTAAAATAGTAACCTAAATTTGTCTAAAACATATTTTTTAAGAGGATTTCGACCCATACCCACTTTACCTTTTAAATAAATCTACATTTAGATATTATAAACCGAATATGACTTTATTATAAAATAATATTTTAAGTTCATCATAAGGTGCCTCTCTCCTCCATTATAAAAGGGCACCTTCTCCCTCATCTGAATACACAATTTTGAGCTTTCAAACTCGGACAACCCCTACAGATTTCCCTTATCAACATTCCTAGAAACATTATATAGGTTCTTGTCTCCTCAAAAGGCCAAATATATTGCCTTAATAGGAAGCTTAAATAAGGTGCCTCGAAGAAGAGGTAATCTCTTATACCGATTCTTTCATGTTTATTTCTTCTTCAACTTCTTCTTATTTAGTTGTTTAATTATATAGGAATAACATCAGTATCACTAATACACTTATATGTTATTATTAATATTAAACAAACCAATTTCACCTTGTATACATCCTATGGAAAACAAAATCACTGCACGTGCGTACGTACGAAATACTGTCTCCACGCCGTGGTGTAATCTGTTTTTCAACCACCCCCATACATGGATGGGTATAATGGTGTAAATAATAACTATATATAGTAATTATAACATCATAATGATTTTGAGATATTAAATCATCCAATAAAATTATATTCAATAGTTATGGGAACGATATCATCGCTCGTGCGTACGTACAGATTGCTGTCTCCACGACTCGATGAGATTCATTCTCCATGTTAACCATTCAAAAATGATTATAAGTATATAAAATGAATAATAGTGAAATATATGACATGATAAATCTACTTTATTTATGTATATATATATGTGTGTGTCATCTACTTACTTCCATTCATGTCAATAAGAAAAGGAAAACTGTGTTCATGCATACGTACGACCAACCGTCTCCATGAACGGTGTATTTCATTTCCTTAATCTACATATTTTATATATACTGAATATATATGATATATAAATCATGATTTACATTCGGGATGTATTTAAGTCATGATATAAGTAATATTAATATCATGAACAACAAATCCAAACACTTATGATAAATAAAATGAATTTACCCAAAACACTGCATTAACATGAAATTTACAAAAGAGAGGGTAATATAAAGTCATAAGTGAACCATATATGATGTCATAACAATGAATATGATTCTGTAATAAGTAAATTACATTATTTAAATCATTGTACAGGATGTTTGGATACGTATGAATCATATCGGACCAATGTTAAAGGATAAATTTTCCAATCTCATTTTTATCCGAGAACATTTATTTGTAAGTATTTACTTGGGTTATATTTATCATCCATTTCCCTGTTTTTTAAAATGATTTCTTGTAATTTTAAAGTCCTTTTTACCCATTTTTGACTTTTACTACATTATATGTATGGAATCTTTTTTTACCATACTAGGTACTTTTTGACTTTTCCAGCTAAAGTACGAGGATAAAGTTTTTTTAACTTATACGACATGAAAATATTGTTACGGTTTCATAATTCCTAATTTTCATGAATATTACTCTACAAAATTTCATTATTATTTTCTACAAAATAATTTTCTTTTAAACTTTAATGGAATTTTGTGAAAATAAAATGATTTTGAATACGAAAGGATATTTTCATCAAGAATTCATTTCAAGTGTTTTGTAAAAACTATTATCCATCTAAGATGTCATTATTTAGTATGATTATGTTTCAAGTATAATGTGTCTATTATTTAAATGGTTTGATTGTTTTTATGATGAAATGATATACATTTTTTTATATGGATTACTTTATGATGGGATGATTATTATGGAACCAATTTTATTATTTGGGTTATGATGAATGATTTGTGATTATTTTGTGGAACAAGTATGAATGATTTCATTATGAGATGTGTGGGACCTATATATCCCTCCAATGAATTGGGTAAAGATTTATATCTCATGAGATAGACATGACATGAATGGTAAGTTAATCCAGTTCAGTGATATAGGACTGGAACGAGGAGTGAACTCGATTCAGAAAGGGACTTTGTCCACTAAGATGGTCTTGGCAGCAATGCCTTGGCCACTATGGAAATCATATCATGTGCTTAATGGTTTTACACAATTATATGTTTTGATCCAATGTTATTTATCAGGATTAATGTTCCTTTATGATCTATGCCTTATTCATTGTCAAGATTTATGTCATTACAAATCATTTTTATGTTTTATGTTAATGTTCTTACGTTCAAATGTTTAGGTATTGTTCTATGTTTCCATGTTTACCCTTACTGAGCATTTGAGCTCACCCTTTTTATGATTTCATTTCCCCAGGATATAAAAGAAGGTTTCAGTTAGGGAAAAAATACAATCTTTTTAGGAGATGTTGATGATCTTTTACCTTGATTAGAAGATTATGTTTTGAGTTTCTAAATACACTAAACTATTACGGTCCTTGAGTGTTTGTTTTTTTATTTATTAAATATTCCGCAAAAGTAATGTAATGTCGATGTATGTCATGTTTGGGGTCTCTACAACCATGGTAAGGGAAATAGAGATGAATGGGGAAGAATAAGGGAATAAAAAACATTGAAGATGAAAATAAATAACAGAGAATGCCAAAAAATTCTCCTACTTGGTGTCCCAGAAGGAATGGGATGGCATGAGAGATGCTTTGAGAGGGAGGACCTCTCCTCCTTTTATATCCAGAATTTATCCCATGAATGTTGACACATTTTATCCCTATTAAATGACATCATCATGAATTTCACCCTAATTTAATGATGTTCCTAATTATCTTGGGCACTTCCCAGAAAATGTCAACAGATTTGGAAAAGTATTTCAAGTGTTATTCTCGTTTTACTCTGACCATTTATTCTGTTCAGTCAGACTCTCCAAAATGCCAACCCCCGGATTAGGAAGATTTAATGGCCCCTTAAAATGAAGAGTCACTTGACCTATCCTTCATGAATAAAATTACCAAACTCTTTTCACATATATCCAATTAATTCCACAATAATTGGGCCTTCCAAGAAGGAGTTATGGACTCCACACCATAAATCAGCAGAATTGTAAACATTTTTCTTGAGACACATTATGAGCTCCTTTTGAGCTTTAATGTTATTGATTCATATTTTAGTCAAAAATATTAAATGAATAACTATATGATTATAATATATAAGAGAAAAAATTTTCATTTTGGATTAGTGTAGAAGACATTATGTCCAAAATACAGAAATAAATTAAAATAGTTAAAATTCCGAAAAGTTCCCTTTTTACTATTCAGTTCACAATAACACCAATATCATAAAAATGGATAAATTCATCTTAATGTAACACATATGTGGCTTTAAAACAATTAATTTCAATGTAAATTTAATTGAAAATATTTTCTATATTACTACCCAATGGGTAGAAGTCAACATTACAAAAATGATAAATTAAACACACATATATAAAAAACTTATCACGTGTTGTGCTTCCGCATTACACAAGCACTATGGTACATGTATCAAGTGTGTTTAAAATATAATAATAAATTTTAATAAAATTGCATAATTTGGATGAGTACACGGCTTGTAGTTCCAACTACATGGCTTATAACTTTTTTCACCATCCATCTGAAGTACACGCCTGGGGACATGGCGTGTAGATGTACTTCAGAAATTTTTCGGAGTACATGGTTTGTTCAGTGGGACACACGCCGTGTTGCATTTGTGTTACACAGCTTCTAGCCTTGTAAGTCGTGTACAGGGAACACAGTCCAACCCTAACCCGAAGGGACTACAAACCTTGTTCAGTGGACCACACACCATGTAGTCGAGAAACCATGTGCCACCAGTTCCTGGTCAACACACGGTGAAATTTATGACATGGAAATACTCCAACACACGACCTGATTTGGTGGACCAGTCCGATGCATTGAACATAAATTACATGTTGTGTACTGCCAAATACACACCTTGTATTCTGGTGTTGTATGGCCAGAAACTCTTGTCACCTCCGGATTGGATCCTATATATTATTTTACACAAAATTAAATGAAAAATTTGTATCTATAAGTTGAATGAGAAACAATAGAGGAAGAACAGATTTCAATATTCAATTTTAAAAAACAATTTAAATTAATAGAAACAAATAAATTATTAAATATCTAAATCACTAACGAAAAACTAAATAATTACAATCTAAGATATGATTCCTTTGAAACCAATTGTAGGTTTTGGGTATAGTGGAATCGTGTTGGTGTGTGTACCCATATTTAATTTTATTGTTAAAAAAAATAAATCTGTGGTCTGTCGTGATAATAAAACATTGGATATTCAGAATATAACAAAAAATGAAAAAGAAAAGAGGTTATTCCGAGAACCATATATAGGATCATCATATTTTGGTAATAATTAAATTAATTAATTGGAAATAATTACCTTGATGTAATTCATTCTTCATTGATGTTTCCGGTCACGATTAGATGTGATATGTCATTGCATCGTAGAATCCAAGGGTATGAATTCTCTAGCGGTTATCCACACATGCTCGATGTATCACTAGATGTCACCGAAGAGATCTCAATGTGCTAAAATGGAAGAGCTTTCTCTTGTGATGTCCACCTTTGATTGCCTTGATTCGGTGGAGGAGGATCTCTATCTTGTTGCTTGAGAGCATTCTTGGAAGAAAGGGATTCCCTCTTGGCTTGAGAGCTATCTCTAGGAACATTGTTCATAACCACACAAAAACTACTAGGCTATTGAGAAATATATAATCGGGATTTTTAATTACATTAAATAATAAATTTAATTAATTACCCGAAAGCATTTATTCATTTCATTTAATTCTGAGTAATACCCCAGGTCTAATATTAAATAGTTGACTATTATTATTACGTGACATGCTCCCAATTAATTATAACTTATAATATTTAATTTAATTAATAATATTATTTCTCATAAATTCCAAAGAAATACATGTCATGTATATTTTTTTTATATTTTTCTTTATTTCCGCCACCACATTTATTAGATATTGAATAATGACTATTTATTTCTAAAAAAATATCATTGCATTACTTAGTAATAAATATAATATTTCACCCACTATATATTCTCTCAAATAACTAGTGTTGAAATAAATGCGATCATGCATCCTTAAATAATTAATAAATCACATTTAAAAATAATCATTAGCCAACATGTTAAATTAATATTTAACTAGGATAATTAGAACCACATATTGTGTGACCCTGTAGGCCTATTTCTTAGTGAAATTAGGTGGAGCCCTGCTAATGTCCTGTTATAGCCTCTAGAAACACAATAAGGCACCCATAGAGAAATAATTTAACACTGAAATGACGTATCACCTCCCATGAATTCTTACCATTTAATATAATAACTTTTCCATGATATCTATAATCAAGCGGGATGTATTATAGTTCCATCAAAACATGTGCTCCATTATTCATTCATTGAATTTTTGGAATTGAACATGCCCATTCCTCACCATAGCCATGGAATTATTTTGGATATATTAATTCTATAAAAGGGCCTAATATAACTACATTAATTTTGGAATAAAATGGAAAAATCCTTTCTCGCATTATATATTAATGCAGTATTACTTGTGACACACCCAAAGTATCCTACCTCACTTATAATAGCGTTCCATCACAGTTTTCATCAATACATATAAGTTTGTGAGTTGTAATACCCAGTAATAATAATCATAATTTATATGGACCGGTACACACATCCGTAGATAGAAAGATACATTGTCACTATGAAATGTGGAATTCCTACTGGTGGGTATCGTTTACATAATATCCTCCTATATATTACCAAGGGATCACACCATGAGAATGTGCATCAACATTTTATGAGTCCTCACCCCTAATGGGTAGTATTATTTGTGTCCCTCAAATTACATCTTCTAACCATAGAACACATATTCAAGAATATTGTTACGGAACATCTGGGTTCTCATCACAGTAGTGATCCACAATGACCCTTTAATTCAACTGTTATCCTTATGACATTATCACAAACATTGTCACACAGGAGAACAATCAAGATCTGATAAGTTATTTATTAATGAATAAAGTACAAAGTAGTTGGTTCAAGGCCACCAAAACCAACAGGGGTTATACACTCCATATATACACGTTTTGAATAAATTGAATGATTTATATATCGCATTCTCTTCTTTCACTTATAAGTTATATCTATGAGATTCTTGAACTAAGGTGTGAAATTGACCTTGTAGAGTCATTCCCCCAAGATGTCATCCGATTTTATGCCAGATACTGGTTAGTGAAAAGACAACAAACATGGTAGTTCAGGGACTACAAACGGTCCTACCTTTGTGCCTTTCGTGTACCAAATGAAATCCCAAATACAGGTGTGGATACATAGTTCCGATATGGGTCATGAGGGTTATCCAGACCTTCCAAGGAGCATCACATCCTACCTATTCTATGGTAGAACTAACACGGATCATTCCGCAGCAAAATTATCCTACATTATCAAGGGATAGTGGTCTGTAGGCTATAGAGTATTGTTTAGAATACATGCTGTCGATATTCGATCATCTGGAGATGCCTCAAGAGAGGAGGTTTAATTTCTCCACTTATATACTATAGGAATCCTCCAAGATATGGTAGGATATTATTTCACAGGAAATGCACCAGCAGGGTATATCGTGTGAAGAGTTCCAAAAAGCGTTTTATTATAACTTCTACACAGATACTTTGTGGGCCAATTTATCCCGAGTGTTTATGAGTATAGATAAGGGTATTCTCTCATTAATGAGGTATTCTTTTCGCTTCACGGATCTGCAGTGATTCACATCCATTCTAGGCAGTGATGAGTTATTTTTGGAAAGGATGTTTGAGGATGGTCTTAGGCATGACATTTGATCTCAGGAGAACACCTTCAGGTTGACTTACATCACCTATATATTCCACTAGGCACAGATCATAGGGGACAACCATAGGGATTTTAGAGAGGTGATCCTAGGATGATCGAAATCCGGAGTTAGTACCCCTCCAATTGACAATAGGAAGCACCGTAGGGAGTCCACATGTGGCGATCCCATTAGGTGGAATACATCCTTTAGTGTAATGGTGGTGTGCTACCAGTGCATCAATAGCAGGAATATGAGGCCAAATTTCTCGAGTGACCCAACTGAGTGACGATATTGTGGAAAGATGGGTCATCTTCTAGGTTTATTTTAGTTTTTCTCTCTAGTAGATGGTGATAGCGGTTCAGTTTTGAAACTTCATACTGGAGTAGGACCACCAGTCCAACATCAGACTGGGGGCTGGAGTTCTTCAAGCCATTCAGGACGAGGTGGTGGTGGTGGCCATAGTGGTCAGACACAATGTTTTCGAGAGTTGTAGGGTGGATCTGCATAGGGATCTCAGTCACCTTTAACAGATCACAGTGTAGGTCAGACATTTGCGATATAGTAGATTTATCCCTAAGAGGATCCAGAACCCTCTACAGTTAGAAGTACTCTTCAATTTTTAACATTATAGCTTATGTAATTTTCGATATAGTGGTTTCTCATTGATTAATATATGTTGCTATTGTGGAGAGCCTTGGGCTCTGTATCATTACTTATGATGATGTCTTGATGTTGGACACTCTTTTGGGGACTAGAATGGCTAGTTTATGTCAGCGCAATTAGTGACCTCTAGTGATTTTTGGGTGTCACTTCTAATGGGAAAACTATGTATTAGAGATGATGGGCTATGATTACATTATCGTAATTGATTGGTTGGTTCCCTACTAGGATTTTGTCGATTTCTATCATCGTGGGGTGTGTTTCATTCCACCATAGGGTGGATCTTTTCTTCCTAAGGGATAATAGGATGTCTAGGTGAGAAGAGCATGACCCGAGTATCATTGATTGGGAGGAGTTACAACCCAGATTGCTACTCTATATCTGGATGACCAGGGGAATTCATAGATGGACATTCCTCCAGGGGTGTATTGTTTTATAGATGTCTTCCCAGAGGAATTTTCAATATTTCCCCCAGATAAATATGTATTTTTCCATTTTGATCTTTTTCCAGGAGTTATATCGGTGTCCATCCCTATGTATAGGATGGCTACAATAGAATTAAAGGTGCCTAAGAAACAATTATAGGAGTTACAGAAATAACGTTTCATCTGACCGAGTACTTCTCCTTATGGTTCTCTAATCTTGTTTTCAAAGAAGGTGGAAGGTACCCCTTGAATTTTTGTGGTTAATCAGATGATGAACTAGTTGACAATCAAGATTCTATATCCCTTGGCATGGATTGATGATCAATTTGATCAACATCAAGGGGCCCATGTGTTCTTGATGGTTGACATGAGATCTGGTTATCATCAGTTTTGAGTTAGACCATCCGATATAACTCTTACAACCATTCGGAGAAGGTATGGTCTATACGAATATGTAGTTATGCCATTCAGTCTCATGAATGCTCCTGCAGATTTTATGACACTGATGAACCATGTTTTCCTTCCATATTTGGATTCCTTCATGATGGTTTTTGCGGAATATATCTTCGTGTACTCTCACACTCGACGTGACCATGCTACCCATCTTGAATTCATTTTTAGCACACGAGGAGAGCATCAGATATATGATATGCTCTCAAAATTATACTTTTGGATTGACCTGATTCACAACTTGGGTCATGTTATCTAAGATACAAATGTATCAGTTGACCAAGCTAATGTGAGAGTAGTAGTTTCCTATGATCATTCCAAGAATGTTTTTATGATATAAGGTATTTCAAGGCTAGATAATTATTACATGTTTTATACGTGACATTTCATGCATATATGCACCACTAACGGGCCTAACTAAGAAGGGTATGATGTACCTGTGGACAAATTCTTGTGATTCATCATTTCTGGTACTAAAATGGAGGTTAATTTTATCACCAATACTAGATTTTCCTGATCCAGTTGTGATCTATACTATGTAATGTGATGATTCAGGTATCAGGCTTGTGGTAGTGCTTATGCATGGGGAAGGATATTTAGTGTATGGGTCTCAAAAGTTGAGGAAACATGGGAATAATTACCAGATATACGATATTGAGTTCGCTATAGTGGTATATTCTACACGCTTTTGGAGACATTATCTATTGGGAGAGCATTTTGTGGTTTTCAAAGACCAAAATTGTATCATGTAAATCTTCAATAATTTGAATGTGAATTTTAGATAGCGTAGTTGGGTTGAGTACATTCAAACCATTGAAATTGAGCTCTCTTATATGATTGGAAAAGGAAACACAGTGGCTAATGTGTTGATTAGGACGACTCAGATACCTGATGTTCAAGAAGACATCAATGAGTGGTTTCATATGTCTCAGTTCTCTGAAATGCAATTAGAGGTGGATGAAATATTGGGGAATATGTGTCTTTCTTCGGTAGTTGTTACCTCTACTCTACTTGATCGAGTGTGAATGAGGAAACTATCAGAATTTGATAGCCTAGTCCTATGGGAGAGTTTGTTGGGAGGGGACCCTATTCAGGGATGGACTATAGGTGAGAATGAGAACTAGTGCTTCCATAGATGTATATGGGTGTTAGCAGACATACACGAAGAGATGATTTCGGATTTCCATTATCTAGTTTGGTATGTTCATCATGGTGTCACCAAGATGTATATAGAGCTACACCGTCAGTATTGGGGGCGATGAATTAAGAGACATGTTGATGGTTTTTTCATGAGGTGTTATACCTATCAGCATGTGAAGGCAGAGCATTAGTGAACAATAGGTCTTTTGCAGTAGTTACCCATTCCTAAGTAGAAATGGAATGATTTCATGATGGTCTTAAGGATAGGGTTTCCAAGGACACCCCGACAGAATGATGCAATTAGGGTTTTCATTGATAGACTCATGAAGGTTTCACATTTCTTAATGGTCAAGAAGACCATCAGTGTTAATGATATGGGATGGATGTACATCGGGGAGATTGTGTGTTTTCATGGGGTTCCACACTCTTTTGTTTCAGACATGGATGCCCGTTTTACTTCTTGGGTATGGAAAAGAATACAGAGGGAATTGGGTACATAACTACTTCTGAGTACAACTTACCATCCCCAAACAGATGGCCAATCATAGCATACGATTTAGGTGCTGGAGGAAATTCTTCAAGAATGCATCCAATATTTCGGAGGTTCTTGGGAGAAGCACATACATCTCGTGGTGTTTTCCTACAATGATAGTTTTCAAACAAATTTATAGATGGAACCTTATTAGGGTTTGTACCTTAGGCTATGCTGATCACCCCTATGTTGGCTAGAGGCCGGAGAGGAATCTATACTAGGACCTCATCCTATTCAATATTCCACAGATTATGTGGAATTTATTTGGAAGAGGATGGCCACTACATAGCCATGAAAGAAGTCTTATGCTAATAGACAGAGACGACCTCTATATTTTGACGTCGGATATCGGGTTTACATATGTGTCACACCAAGGATGGGACATAGAAGGATTAGGAGATAGGGAAAGCTTTCATAGAGATATGTCTTTTCATTTTAGGTTTTGGAGATATTCAGGTATTTTTCCTATCAGTTGCAGTTACCTCATAGATATTTGACTATGCACAACATCTTCCATTTTTCTCAATTGTAGCATTACATCTTAGACTTGTATTATGGTTTTAAACATGAAGAGGATGAGCTGGATGTGGATGACTTGATCAAAGAGAATCACATCCATATCATTGATCATAGTGAGAAGGTTCTTCATTGTCAGTTAGTTCCTCAGGTACAACTGTTATCGAAGCACAAGTGAGCATAGGAATAGAATTCGGAGAGGGAGGCTGATGTGCAATCGGAATGGCTGGAGTTATTCAAGTATTCTTTATTGCCACATTCACAGGGAAATTTGGGGATAAATTTATTTAGGGGTGGATGTTTGGATGAACCTGAATCTTCTTTTTTGTTATGGATCTTGATTAAGGTGTTTTTTAGAAAACGGAGAGTTCTAAAAATTTAAGGATTACACACTCTGCACTTGGCAGAACACACTATGTACCTGGTTTCTGTAGTTATCCATGTATTGGTCATGTAATAGCCAAGTACATGGTCATGTTGGGTGACCTTGAGGCTGCCGAAAGCAGTGACCTATTAAGGAATGAACATCATGTGTGCATTAAAAGAACACACCATGTACTTTTAATTATATTTGTTAAATTGGACTGGGATTGCGTCTCATTTACCAAAATATATTATTATCGACATGTATCATCCAAGAGCAACAAATATTGTCGATTCTCCCCAGTTCCCCTGATTTACCAACTATTATCTGAATCAACTGTCTTAGATTCCGTTAGAATCACTGTGGTGAGTTCTTTATTCTTCTAGAGTCTCATCCCATGATTTTTCTTCATTCAAGATATATTCTTGGTTGAATGTTTAGATGTTTTTGTAGATATATGGAATTATAGGTCTAATCAAAGGTTGGTATTCATCTATATCGGTCATAGAACATAGAGGTAGTTTTTTTGTTCCTTTATGTAGTTTATCATTGAATTATATGTGCTAAATTCCCCAATACCATAGTTCAGTGTATTTCGTGTTTAGGGAATTTAACACGTTAATGCCTTTTATTCCTGATTTATTGAGTTCGGGCTCTTTGATTGTGTATATGGTTTTATTTACATGAAAATGTTATTTTTTCCTATGTTTTATTGTTTTGGTCATTTTTTATAGTTTTTCTTATTATGGTACTCTATTTTCCCTGCCTAGTGTTGTTAGAATAGAGTGATATTATCTAATTTGTTGTGCCATTCTTTGTATATTTCAATCCAAGTAGTATAAAGTTATTTAATTTGGATTCTAGATATCTTTTTTTCATGTTTGACTTACACAAGAATGTGGGAACCTGGTGAAGTTAGGCTATATGTGGAATGGACACCGAGGGCTTCCCGGAGTGTCTACTATAGTTTTGATGTTACGAAGCCATATGGAGGTAGATGTTGAGTGCATCCCTAGAGTTTCTGGTGTTGGAAATTATGAGACCACATTGTGAATTGGGTGTTGAGTGCTTCCCCAGAGTGTATGTAGTTACCATTACGAGAACACATGGAGAATTGACTATGAGAGCTTCCTAAGAATGCCTTTGTTTAATGCTAAACCAGAGGGGTTAGACTATGATAACATACCAGAGGGTTTCTTGTGTTTTTTGGTTGATTAATTTCTATAAATGTAAATGAATATAGATTGAACTGTAGGATTTTTTTTACCTTTGTGTACTTCATTATTTATTACATCATTTTTCATTTTACCTACCACTTATATTCCCTGATAGTGAGGAATAGATCAATGGGTGGGTGCCTACAAGGATTAATCTCACAATCTATTTGGGTCATGATTTTGAGCATAAATAGATTATATTTATGCAGATATACGTAAGGTTAAGCGCCCTTCTAGTTTTGGTACTTGATTGCTGTGGAACTAGAGATAATGGGACCAAGATGATTCTTGAGATGTTGTTGGAGTTGTTTACTTGTTTTTCCTTTGTACAATGGTTTAGTACTATATTTAAGCATTGTGACATGTTTGGAATATTTCTTATATTGATGTGAGGTTCAATATTATTGACATATATCAATGTTGTAGTTGTTTATCTTCCTTAAGTCATCTTCTGTTTACTAATTATATGTTATTATTTCTTTTGTTGTTGTTATCTATTTATTTCCATTGTGTCACTCTTCCAATTAAGACATAGTTTTCCCAAAATCACACCAAAGGCCCTCACTTTTGGTCGATAGCCTCTCGATTTCGGGAAAATGTTCATGAGTCCATGGGACCAACCGGGTAATTGGAACCTCTTAGCGGAACCCGGAACTGCGACGTTACTCTTGGTAACCAAGACTGGCTACCAGAATAGGTGTTCCCATTGCACCAACCTAGTATCTATCACATGTTTTGACACATTGCTATATATCATATCTACCAAACATAAAATATTAAAATAACATGAAAGTAACTCATATGATACCACATTGTTGCATTCTAGCCGTATATCCACTAAACGGGTTCTTCGATCTAGTTTTCCACTCGACCTCAAGCACACCTCCTCAGATGATATAGCCTTATGACTAGAAGCAGGGGTCTATGGTTAGTATGAGAGGATGCTATTCCCCCATATCATAGTTCCATAAAATATGTAAATAACCATATGTCATACATATTAGAGTAGTGCAGAAGAATAAATTAATTATAACGAAAATGTGATGTAATAAAATTAAAATATAAAAAATCCCTGAACAACACTATAATATATAAAACCATGGATTTCCACTAGGCCAATCGTGTATACCTAAACAAAATACAAAAAATTAAATACAATAGGACCCACTTCCAACACTGGGCCATAACACATACCCGGTCTCTTTTACACTATCATGCTGATCAAGCCCAACCAGTAGACTCCACCCAAGAATCCCTCTCAACCATGAAACTTGGATCCTCAGCTACATCCACTACGCATCTATTATCGAAATGAATGAAAAATTAAGGTATACTACTTCTATAAAGTGCATTATATTAGATTTCATGTACATGGGTGAGAAATAAATCTCAGTATGCCACCAAAAATGGTGAACCTATAAACAACTTCTATAAGTGAATGTACATGAAATATGCAAAACCTAGCTGATATACAATGTGAAATTAGAATATAAATAAAATACCATCAATTTGTATCTTAAATACCTCGATCGAACATTCCTTCTCTAGATAATGCAAGAATATATCTGATCTTGTCTCAAGGACCATTCATCCAATACATCCTTTGAACATGATATTCATGGTAGCCACAACCAACCTGACTCCACCAAGAGCCCAACTTATGATATTCCTTTCACCAATGATACTAATCTAGGTCATCGCAGACCAATCTATCATAACAAGATATTTTATCATACAAGGATCATCAGAAAACCTTTCCACATTCCCACACATGCGTACTACCAATCCATAACAATTAGTGTATTATATATCTCATGTATCACAACAGTACATCAAAAAGCCACACTGTATTACATAAAAAATATATAAAATCATCCATGCCAAGAGCATCAGTCTGGAACCATAACCATAATTCCAAAAGGTCACTAGTCAACAAACACGGATCATAGGTCCTTGTGTTTAATTGGGATCTCGTACGCCATTTCCAGAAATCCCATCCATTTGGTAACAATTTCAATAATGTTGAGAATCAATACCTTAATCCAACCGGGACTCAGAATTCCAATCCCATGTCCTTCGGATCTGATGAGTCGGCCATTTCATTGAAAACCATGGTGAAATCGGGATTTGAGCATCAGTTCAAAGACCCAGAACCATTTATCACATGTCCGGACAGATGTCTAATAAGTCCATGATTCCAACTAAGACTCAAAACTCCATTTCTATCTATCATCAATAATTCAATACATAAAATCAGTGTTTCCTAGATAATAAGTATAGAACAAGAAAGCACAGACTATTTCCACCAATCAACAATTCAAGGTTCCGGTACTTGGCTAATGTGTATAATAGTACTCAGGTTGAATCCTTTTTGATGATAAGTTTGAATTTACGATTGGTTTTAGTTGATTTTGTTTTGACTCGATGGTTTGTTTTCATAACATAAATGATGTAATTAATGATTGGTGTTTGATTAAAAAATTTGATAATGATAGAGGTGAGTTCATAATTAGTTAGTTAATCATGTGATATCCTTGATCCTTTCTTTAAATTGACTTAAATTAACACCCATGTCCCATGTTGATATTGATTGGAATTCCCAAGAGGTAAGGCTTTAATCCAAGACATAACATAACTTATTGTTCTAATCATAATCATTTCTTGTTTATGGTGGTGTATATATATTTCCAATAATCCATCCAAATAACTCATTAAACAAAACAAGTCATTAATTCATGACATGTTATGTCCAACAAACACAATTATAATTCAATTAATATTCAATGAGAAAAAGTTTAATTCACTTAACATACCAAAATTATAACGTGCACAAATGAGAAATATACTCAGATATTAATATGATTAGTATTCTGGTTTTATATATTTATGATGATGAATTGCAAAAATAAGGAAACTAAAGTGTTAAGAAAAGAGTTTCTTGTCGAACACACACACACGAATGATGATGAGATTTATAAACATACATTAGATTGAATGAGAATGTTATACAAGGTAAATATTTTCAATATAATTTCAAATATTTTCAGATATTTAATTTTTAAGAATAATGGGTGGATGATTTAACCATAATATGAAGATAGAACTTGCATTAAAATTCAAATGAAATTGAATACAACTTATGTAATTACAAATAAAAGGAAATCAAAATTATATGAAATAAAATAGAGGATTACATATATATCATGTGAAAACATGAGTATGGAAGTTCAAACCAAGCCTTTGGAAAATCTTTTTTCGTGCCAATTTATTCTCATCTTTTCGGAAATTCCAACCACATGCAAGGAGAAGAGTGGATGTATTTATAGCCCAAGGTTGTGGAACGTTTCCATTACGAATCTTCCATTGGAATTTTATCTGTAATATGTCCTTTCGTAAGGATGAATTTAGAGTTATTATCTTCTTAAAAGTTCTAGATAATAATGTTGGATGACTATTCCCAAAATTAGGTTGCATTTTTACTTATGGAGACAATGTTATAGTTGTTTGTGTATTAGATTTTAATATGTACATTGGAATATTAACTTTATAGAAGGTTGAAATGTTAATTGGTATATGAATTGAAATATTCCAAATAATAAATATAATTTCTATTATCATGTTTTCCACACATATCATGGATATCAAATTGAAACATTCCTTTTTTATTTGATTACTAGATCATGAGAAATTGCATGAATAGTGTCCAAATTTTAATTCTCATCCAGAATAGTGGGTTGGACTTCAAAGAACAAGTTTGTCCCCTTGTTCTTGTATTTGGTAATTAAAATTTTTATCCACGATTTTTTTTGATAATCAAGAACATATGAATTAGTTTCATAAAATTTGGGCTTCTTGATATTGAGCAGTAACTTTATCAGCATGGCTCATCTAGTTTCCCCAAAGAATCTTTAGGTCTTCTTGTGTGGATCATATGACCCTCCAAATGAATGATTTGGCCGAATTCCCCTTATAATGGATTGTTTTAATTTGAATAATTAACCCTAAATAACAATAACTAGGAAATTTTATATGTTGGACTAGAGTTATTGTATAAAAAGTAATCATAATTGAATCTAGATGAAATCAAATACTGATCTAAAAATATATGTAATATTTAAACATTAATATTTCACAAAAATTATCCACGTTTCATGTAAAATAATTAAGGGGAGTATATAATTTGTTATAAAAATATGAATAACATAAACACTCGCACACCTTGGTTTGTTCATGTCCTCATGTCCAACAAATATAAAAAACATGACAAAATAATTCTCACTCTCCAACAAATATTAAAATTCCCTTTTCCAAAACAGTGGAGGTTTAGATCATTTCACTATTCCTTATGGAGTTCCCCAACAAACTATTCATAAATAATGTTCCAAAAAAATTAATTTTTTATGCTCAAATTTAGAAATGGAAAATGTATACACTCGAAACACACACCACTTAATATAATAAAATTTATTAATGGAAGTTCACTCTTTCACCTACCAAAAGAAAAACTATTTGAGTTTGAAAGAGATCTCAAATTACATTAAATATCCTCAAGTGAAAATTATTCAATAGATCTATTGAAGGGGTTTTCTTGTGGCTGTGGGATGGTAGTAATTCATAATTATAAAGCTTAGAAAGAGGGGGTAAAACAACAACATGAAAAATGAAATGCACAATATTTTTGAAATAAAAAAAATTAATGATATGGAAACAAATATTTAAAGGGAATAATTTTGAAAATCATGACACAAAAATGGAAGAAAATTGGAAGATAAAGAGAATATGGAATATTTACAAAACAGAAAACTTTTCTCAATGACATAAACATATATAATGGAAGTCTTATTTTTTTCATTTTTTTCATTTTATTTGAAATTTCAACTTCAAAAAGATCACACACTCATATCTCAACCCATGCCGGATATTATCATGAAACTAATTGTTATAGTTCTAACGAGATCAAAGGTCAAGGAGGAGTAATTATTATCTTACCCAAGACACATCCCATTTTATTTTTGTTCTTTTTTTTTGAATTTTTTTATTTTATTGTTGAAACAAGTAAATAAAATTTGAACAATATTTCATATTCTATATACATTCAAAATATAATTGAATGACAACCCCTCCCCCAAATTGAAATTGAATATTTCCCTGAAGTATATGATAATATGTTTAATATCAATAAAAGGTCACCAAAAATGAAATAATTTCCCCACACATAAATTTCAATAAATAATATACTGAAAATCCATATAAATATTGTGTGGGATAAGGTATTGGTCCTGTAATGTGGATATCAATGAAAATATCTTCATACTCATAGAGGGGATTTTAAAGGTAGGATTAATGTAAGGGTAATGGGAGGATATTTAGATATTGTGATTCTCATGAGGTTCCAAAAATGCCTCTATCATTTTAATGAACAAAAAATTACAAAAGTTATCTTGAAGGTCCACAAAATTAGAACTGACAAATGGTTGTAAAAACACATTTTTAAATATTTCCTTATGATTCCTTGTCATGAAAGACAATGTTGTTCATCATAGTTGGGTAAAATTATTTTCAAAATAAAAAATTGATCCTTCAAATTTATTGTTTTTCAAACAATATTCATTATCCAAAATTATTAAGAAAATACAAAATTTTAGAGATGAAACATTTCTATTGACTACCAAAAATGGATTGAAAAAATTTCAAAATAGTCTGTTGAGTATGTATGACTCTTTTTTTTTATTTTTTATTTTTTTTGTTTTTTTATTTTATTAGTTTTTTTATGTTTTTTTGAAATAAAAATTAAAAAAAAGATAAATAGAAAAATAATGGGTTTGATTTAGGAAGTTGTAAAAAATTAAAAGAAAAGAAAGAAGAAGATAGAGGGACAGAGAGAGGAAGATATATAGAGTTAAATGGAAGGATTTGCCTCCTAATTTGATTTCAGTAGTTAATCATCTCCATCTTGTGGTGTGTTTACTTTTGAAGTTGTCGATCCAGTGGATGTTGATGTGGTTGCAGGATTGTTCCTCCTCTCATGGTGATGCTTTAACCGAGGTCCATTAACTATGAATGAAATTTTTGAATAATATTCTTGAACATGCACTACACAAACTGGGTAATCATTAGTAATAATAAATGGAACTTTCCAATGAGAATTTATCTTACCTAGGTGAAGTCTAAATAGGGAATTGGAGAGAATTACCTTTTATCATTCATGAAGTAACATTCTCCTGATGTGTTTGTCATGGAGAAACAAGGCCTTTCATTTATAGAGAATGAAATTCTCATAAGAATCAACTTGAAACACATCCAGTTCATTTAACTACAATAGTCTCTCATCAAAAGATTCATAAAAATTAAAATTACAAGTTTTCACATATCAAAATGACTTATTATGGATTTCAACTGGAAAATGACAGGCTTTACCAAAAACTAGCATAAAAGGAGGCATCCCAATGGGTGTATTATATGTTGATTGATAAGCCCAAAATGATTCACCATGTATTTCTGGACAGGGTGTTCTGATGGTTTTAAAATTCCCTCAAGCACTCTATTTAATTCTCTATTGAAAAGTTCAACTATGGATTTTTTTGGGGGGTGATATAAAGTTGATGTTTTATGTACAAACACATTATTTTTTAAAAAAAATTTCATGGTTCTATAATATAAATGGTTTCAAAAGTCACTTATCAAGGAATATGGTGTTCTAAATCAGTGAGATATGTGGGGTTTTAGGAACTCATTAACAATATGTGAATTAACCATTATAGTGGGTTTGGCCTCTATCACTTTAGAAACATAATAATAATCAAAAATAATGTAGGAAAATATAGTTGAAGGGGGTAATAGTCCCATAAAATTGATGACCCAAACATCATGTGTTAAAGTTTTAATCAAAATCAAAACATAATATAGGGTTCTAGTCATAATAATATCTTTTTTATAGAAGAGTATTTATGGTTCTAATAATCCAAGAAAATCAATTATTAAAAAAACAAGTCATTAATCGATGACATGTAAAGTCCAACATACACATGTTAATTCGAAGAATTTTTTTGATAAAAAGTTATCAATTAATAAACATACCTAAATTTTAACTCAACCCAATGAGAGATATAATAATCCATTAATATGATTATTAATATGGTTTATTATATTTATTATGATGAATTATAAAATTATGGAAAATTAATGAATAAGAAATGATTTGTTCGTCGAACACACACACAGAAACGATGATGAGATTTAATAAATATTAGACTAGATGAAAAATAAAAATAAAGGAAGGGGATTATACTATATTTCAAATATTTTAAAATAATTAATATTTGAAAATATATGGTGGATAATAAAAACAGAATATGAAGAATAAAATATCATTAAAATTCAAACAAAATTGAGAACAACATAGGCAATGACAAATTAAAGGAACACAAAAGTAAATGAAAACAATGAAAGGAGTGATGGTAAAAAAGTAAATAAATGATTATTGGAGGTCCTCCAATGACTTTGGAAATTCTTTGGTCATGCCAATGTATTTTCTCCTTTTTAAAATGCCAACCACATGCCAGGAGAAGACATGGTTGTATTTATACACCTAGGAGGTGGACTGTATGCATTCCAAATATTCCCTTCAACTTTTATCACCAATTTATAAATCAAGATAGTCGTATATAAAGATATACTATTATTCAATGTTTTATATAATAATCTTGGATGAATATTCTCAATGTTTCATGGAATTTTTTCATATGGATCCAATGTTATGGAAATTTTTTCAAACAATTGTTTTATGTCCATTTCAATACATTATTTTTAGAAGGATAAAATGTGAATTGGATTATGAATAGAATGATTTCCTCAAATAGAAATAATTTATTATAACAAGTATTCTGCATATTTCATTGATTTTATAACAACAAATACCAAATTTATTGTAGAATTAAATCATGAGAAATGTCAGGAATAGTGTCTAGATTTTAATTATTGACCAGAATTGTTGGTGGGAATTAAAAGAATCCATTGGGACTCTTTTTCATTAGTTGGACTTAAAATTATTTACCCATGATTCATTTGGATAATCAGGAATATATTGTAGAGTTTCATAAAATTTAGGCTTCAGGATTTGGACAAATAACTCCATCATCACGGCTAGCCCATTTTCTTAACAGATTCTTTGGGTCTTCATGTGTAGATCATATGACCCACCCAATAGATGATTTGGAAAATGGTCACTTATAATTGTATGTTTCAATTTTATTAAGGAACCCTAAAAACAACAATCAATAAATGTTGATAAGTATTATGTGAATTATTATTCAATAGTTAAACAGACTTGAATCTTGATGATTTCAAATTGTGCTCCAAAATTAAATTTAATATTTAAACATTAACATTTCACAAAAATTCTGAAAATATCATATAAAATCAGTATACATAGTATATAATAGGTTATTGAAATATTAATAACATCCAATCCCCCAAAATTAGGTTCATTCATGTCTTCATTTGAAACCCATATAAAAAAAATTAAAAAAACATTTTCACTCTCCAACAAATATTAAATTTTCCCCCAATCAGGGGAGGTTTAAATCATTTCACTCATCCATTTTTAATTACTCCAAAAACTATTATAGAAAAAATGTAACCAAAAAATCATTTTTATTCTCTAATTTAGAAATGGAAAATGTAGGCACTCAAAATTTATATCTCTCAAGATGATAAAATTCATTAATGCAGGTTCACTCTTTCACAAACCAAAAGTAAAAATTTTTAGAGTTTGAAAGAGATATCATCTTCCATTACATATCATAAAGTTATCAAGAATCAAGAGGTATTTTTAAGGGGGTTTTCTATGGCTATGGGATGGTTTGAATTCTATATTCAAAAGAGTAGAAAGTAGGGTAAATCCTATCATGTAAAATGAAAAGCACAATTTTTTTGAAATTAAACATGGAATGAAAAGGAAACACATATTTACAAGGAAATAATGGTGCGAATCAAGAGACATAAGTGAAAGAAAATTTTAATGGAATGGAAACATGGAATATTTATAAAACAAAAACATCTCCAAATGACATAAAAATATATAATGGAAGTGTTAGTTTTTTCTTATCCTATTTTTTCATAATTTTAAAAGTTGAAAATGAAAATGATCCGACACTCAGATCTTATCCCAAGACATATCTGTTAATGGAACTAATTATAATAGTTATAACAGGATCAATGTTTTGGAAAAATGGATTTTTGACCCACCAAATACATGACCCTTTCTTTTTGTGTTCTTTTGTTTTGATTTTTTTTTATTTTCCTGTGAACAAATGTCAATAAAATTTGAAAAATATGCCATAAGTATATATACATTCCAAAATGTCACTAAATGACAACCTCTCCCCCACACAAAAAAGGATGATATCCCCCCAAAAAAAGATAACATGTTGAACATGAATAATGTGGAATGAAAAATAAAATCCACTCCCCGAAAAAGTAAATTTTAATAAATAATGGCCTTCAAATAAATGTAGATATTGGGTAGGATAAGGTATTGGGATTATTATGTGGTTATCATATTGAAGGATTTCATAGCCTCTGAGGGGATTTCAAAATTAGTATTAATGAAAGTGTAATAGAAGGCTATTTGGCTATTGTAATTCTAATGAGGTTCTAAAAAATACCTCTATCATTTTAATGCACAAAAAAAAGGAAATTCATCTTGAAGGACCACAAACTCAGGACTCACAAATGTAAGGAAATTTTTTTTAAATGATGGTCATATGTGGCCATTCCATGAAATCTAATGTTTTTCCTCACAGTTGGGGGAAATAATTTTCCAAATAAAAAATTGGGCATTCAAAATTTTTTGGTTTTGACATAATATTTTCTATTCAATAATATGATAAAAATAAAAAATTAATGAGATGAAACATGTCTATTGTCTCGAAAAAATTGTTTGAATAAATTTCAAAACTAAATTATGATTATTTATAACATTAATTTTTATGTCATTTAATTGCTTTTTTATTTTTTTTGTTTTTTTAAAATAAAATCCCACACAAAAAAGAAAGAGAAAAATGGTTGTTTTGACGAAGTATGTGGTAAAAAAATAAAAATAGAGGAATAAGAATAATGATCGAGAGAGAGGAAGAGAGGGAGAGTTAAATTGAAAGAGGTTCCCTTGGTTTGTATTTGGTGGGTCATCGTCTCTATCCAGTGGTGTGTTTACTGTAGAAGTTTTAGATCCAGTGGAAGTTGATGTTGTTATTGAATTGTGTGACCTCTCGTGGTGATGCTATAACAGATGATCATTAACTGTTAATTCACTTTTTTCTTAAGGGTCTTGGACTTTCACAGCACAAAATGGGTAAACATTAATATTAATAAAATGACCATTAAATAGTGAATTTAGCATACCTGGGTGAATTTGAAATCGAATATTGAAGAGAATTAACATTTCATCTTAATCAAAGTGTGTTCGCAAGATTTGTTTTCCATGGAGTACCTTGTCCTTTTCTTTATAAAGAATTGAATTCTCATAAAAATTAAGTCAATGTACCTCAAGTTCAATTAACTTCAACAATCATTCAATATTAGATTTTTCAAAATCAAAAGTACCTATTTTAAAAGCACCAAATGACTTATATAGGATTTAAACTATAAATTGACAATATTTACAAAAAACATTCCTAAAATGAGACATCCCAATTTTTGTTTTATATGAATTTCGATAATCCCAATGTTCATCAACAAGTCATTCAGGCCAGTCCTTTCTGATTGGATTTACAATTCTCTAAATCACTCTATTCACTTATCTATTAAAATGTTCATTCATTACATTTATTTGGGGGTGATAAAAAAATGATTTTTTATACATAACAACAATCTTTTTCAAAATATATTCCATGGTTCTATTAAAAAAATGGGTTCCTAAGTCACTTGTCATGGCATGTGGTGTGCCATATCAGTGGAAGATGTGGGTGTTTATGAACTCATTAACTGTATTTGAATCATCAATTATAGTATGGTTGGACTTTACCCACCAAGAATATAATCTTCTACAAGAATATTGTATGAAAATACATAGGATGGGGGAATAGTCCAATGAAATTGATGCCTGAAACATCTAATATCTCACAAAATATTAAAGGCTATTGGATAATTTCATTTCATTTGTAAATTGTGCCAAACATTTTTCATGTGGGACATGATTGATAGAACTCTTGTGAGTCCTTGATGATTGAATGCTAGATGAATCCAGAGTCTAGGACCTTTCAGTAGGTCCTATATAGTCTAAAGTGTCCACCTCCAGGAAGTGTGTGAAAAAATTCTACGATGGAGGAATGTACATCATCATCAACACATCTCCAAATTAACATTTCATCCATGGTTTAAAATTATTTATTTTCTTCCCAAAAATAGTATTTTGAATCAATTTTCAAAATAATTTTTTATTGTTATGAAAAACATTCATACAAAACACCAGAAACCATGTAATTTAAAATTAGTGCATACCATGGTATTTTTGGACTGAGAGATGAAAGGTGATCAGTGGGGAATTTGGGATCAATGATTTCTACATGAGAAGAATTAGAAATTATACTCAGGTGATCAGCCAAATGGTTTTATTTTCCTACTCTATATTTAATTTATAAGACCTCCTCTTGGAGGATAAGGATATATCCTATTATCCTCAGGTTGGAATCTCTTTTCATGAGTCAGAAATTTGTAGTAGAATGGTCTATGATGATGATTATTTAGATACCTATGGGATAGGGATGGATTTTATCCAATGCAAAAACCACTGTAATAAGTTCATTTTCAGTCTCAGTGTATTGAGATTGAGTTTCATCCAATGTTTTTGATGCATAATATATGACAAGATGAATTTTTTATCTTCTTTGACCTAGAACATCCCCAACGGCCCTATTATAAGAATCCCACATCAACTTATTGGGTAAGTACCAATATCAGTGTTGGATTATTGAGTTAGATTAAAGATAAGTCTTGATTTCAATGAAGGGTCTCTTGTAAACATCTTCTAAATGTAACGTGGCATCATTTTTGAGAAACTAATTGAGTGGGAGGAAAATAATACAGATTTTATGGATGAATCGCTGATTGAAACCAATATGACCATGGAATGAATTGATGTCTCGAACAGAATTGGGTTTCAAAAGAGAATGGATCACTTCAATTTTTGTAGGATCAACTACAATATCATCTTTTGAATATGTGTTCCCTAGAACAATCTAGTATACAACCATAAAGTTACATTTTTAAAAATTTATCTCAAGGTTACATTTGGCACCCTTTTGTAGTACTAGAGAGAGTGAATTCAAACAATTTTAAAATTACTCATCATAAATGGCAAAGTAATCCATGAATACTTCCATGTAGTGTTCAATGAATTTAGAAAAGATACTCATCATACACCACTGGAATGTTGTAGGAGAATTGAAAATGCCAAAAGGCATTCACTTTATGCATATTATCCAATGGTGAAAGGGAAAGTAGTCATTTCTTGGTCTTGAGGTGGGATTAAGATTTGGACTTAGTCAATGTATCCATCAAGAAAGCAATAGTGTGACTTTCCACATAATCATTCAAGAATTTGTTCAAGGAATTGAATAGGGTGTTGATCTTTTCATGATTCAAAATTCAACTTACAATAGTTGATGCACACATGCCATTTTTTCTTCACTCGAGTGGTGACTACCTCACAATGTCCATTTTTAACAACAGTTATTACACACTTCTTATGTACAAGTTGAATTAGGATAATACATTCATCATAAAACATTGGGTTGGTAATACCAGCTTGAAGAATCTTGTTGATCTCTTCCAAAACTACCTCATGGTTGAGTGGATTGAGTCTTCTTTGTTTTTGTCTAATTGGTTTTTATGAATCCTCAAGATGGATTTGATGCATGAAAAGGGAATGGTTGATTATTTGTATTCCATCTTGGGTCCAATCTAATGAACATTTGTTTTCCCTTATTTGTTGAAAAAGATTGGAATCCTAATTTTCAGTAACTGAAGCAAAGATAATGAGAGGATAATAGTGATCATGGAAATGGGATGCATATTTTAGGTGTCCAAAAAAGGGTTTAATATTAGCCTCATCATTCATTTGTGGGTTGGACAACTCAATAATGGAGGAAGAGACTTCAGTTTCTTTATATTCAATTTCCTTAATACTATCCTAGGTGGAGTAGTATAGATCATAGTTGATGTGAGATTCAATAGATTTTTCATCTTCCTCTTGATTTTTGGAGTCAATGAATGATTGGTCCATGTCAACTTCCCCATTTAAGACATGGTTAATGAGGATGAAAATTTCAAAATATCCTTTATCATGAGATCTTGAAGAACATGATAGGCTGAGGTTCAATTTACACTCTAAAGTGTCCTCAAAATCTAGGATTGTGAACGTAGAGTGATCCTCGGATGGGTATCTCATGGCTTGTAAAATGATGAACATGGCCAACTGGTTAGAAAATTCATTGGATATGATGCCTAAATGGACATAAATCATGGTTCCCGCTATCATTAAAAATTTTCTTCCTAGAATTAAGGTATAATGAGATGATCTTATCTCACTTCCTTTTTAAAGAAATAGAAATCATCTGGGAAGATAAGATCATTAACACGAACCTGAAAATCATCGACTATACCCTTAGGACAAGCAGTTCTGTGATTGGATAATTGAATGAGAACAACCGATAGATGTAATGGACCTAGAATAAGGTTGATAATACAGATTTGGTCATGATATTAATTGTGGTTTCTAGGTATATGAATGCATCATTGAAGATGGAACATCCAATTTGTCATTGAACTGTGAAGGTACCGGGACATTTTAACTTCATGGGAATAGACTACAGGGTGGAAACATTTTTGATGGTCCTATGATCCCTACTGTGGTTGCATAGTTTTTTAAGAATCATTCCTTATTTAGGTATTTATTTTATGAAATCTAAGAGGTGTATGTTGACTTCAACACATCTAATCATGTCAAAATTTTTATGATCAAGGTCAATGCATGTCCTTTGATTAGATAAAGTTTAAAGTAATGGAATTGGGTTCCAATGTGAATTGAAAGAGGTTAGAAAATTGATTCAGATTCCTTTCCATGTTACTTTTTATTTTCATTTTCTACTTAAACCTTTATAGGGGATTGGGAGGACTCATCATGAGGCATAGAAATTTTCATTCACAATATAAGTGAAATTTTAAATACATTACACTTGGGGTTGGGTAATGATTGAGATAGGAGTTGGGAATAATTTGATTGCTTTTGCTGGATCAGGTCTGATACACGTTGATCAATTAGGGTTTCAATGTTTTTGAGGATAGAATGGGTGAAGGTGGAAATATATTACATTTATATTTCCCATAGTTTCATGTAAGATGAGGTTTGTACCGTATTGGGATTACATTGATTTTGGATTTTGGGAAAGTGATTATATTTGTTTCAGAATTGGGAAGGCTCACTAGGATAGTGGAATCCAGGAGGAGGAAGATGCAGATTGATCCTTTAAGGTTTAGGAACAAAAGGTTAAAGTTGATGGAATTTAACAAAACTATGACCATATTAGAATTGTTTTGGGTTTTGAGGATGTAATTGACGGGGATGATAAATGGTATTACCATTCCTCAAACCGTTGTTGAAGGTAGAAGAGAAGGGATTATAGTGGGGTTGGATGATGCATCTCAAAAAACTGACCTGATTGTTGAGAGTTGGGGTTCTACTGACCATATGATGCAATTAGATCCATTGCTCTAGATAAATCTGATGTATCTTCTAGAAGTTGTGGATAGGTGTTAATTTGATGAGATGTGGAGCTACAAATTCCATAGTTTATGATAGGTCCAAGGAACAGAGATTGTGGAGAAGATGAGGTTGGGGCTTTGGCTGCCACAACTAGTTCTCACAATAGACCTGTATGTTCACTCTTCTAAATATTCATCTGTTTGGGCTCTATAGATTAATTATCATAAGCTTGTTTGACATCAGCATGTGCTCTAGTATGGAATTATTTTATGTTTTCAGCCATGTTTCTTATGAGATCTCTTACAGCTACATGAGTTTTATAAAAAAGATCACTACCACGTGCGGCATCAATGAGAGTTCACTCCATACCCAACAACCCCTCATAGAATTATTGGATAAATATTTTTCTAGGAATGTAGTCATGTGGTATGGTTTCCAATAACATTTTGAGCCTCTCCCATTTTTAATGGAGCGATTCATTTGGAAATTGACTGATACCACTACTTTTCCTTTTTCATAGAAGTAGTATGAGAAGAAAGAAATAATTTTTCGATTAAAATTCAGTTCATGTCACTATATGTGGTTATGGAACCAGGAGGGTTTTATTAAATACATGATATATAATTTTAAGATAAAGATAATGGGAATAGATGATGTTTTATTTTTTTCCTCAGATACCTCTTGAGGATTCATGGTAGAGAACCCCACTTTGAACGCTTTATGTTATAGATGTGGATCATCACTGAATAGACTATGGAAATGAGGTAGAAGGTGAATCAAACCTGATTAATGTTTGAAGTCAACATCTATGTTGGGATATTGAATACCAAGGGGTTCTTAATTAATTCTGAGGGAACCATGTTCTTTATGTTTTTGTTTCCTAAGATTGGCCATATCTAATTCAATTGGTTGGACACCGTCTTTTATTTTAATGATTTGATTAGACCTAATGATCCTCCAATGTTGGAGAAGAGTTCTTTCAATTTCAGGTTCAAACAAATATTATTGATTTTTTTTGGGAAGCGAGGTTAATTCAAATATATTTTTCATGAAAAATGATGACATTTTTTTCATTGTGTGTTTTTTTAATTTTTTTTAATTTATTTTTTATTATTTTTTATTTTTTACAATAACCAGAAATGAATGAATACATAATGAACCATCCCCATCAATGACGCCATTTAATTTTGTGTCCGATTATATCTTGTCGATATTTCAAGGATCGGGTTTTCTTTTAATGTGATTAGCAGTACTTGGGTCGAATCCTTAATGATAATATTTTTCAATAGTCAAGTGATATTAGTTGATTGTATATTTGTAGATGGGTTTGTTTTCAGAGCGTAAATGAAGTGATTAATGGTTTATTTTGGATTTAAAAATTTGATAATGATTATGGTGAGTTTATTATTAGGTATTTAAGCTTGTGATATCCTAGAGCCTTACTTTATATAGACTTAAATTAACAAAAATGTTACAAGTTGATGTTGATTGGAATTCAAAAGTCTTTAGGCATTATTCCAAGCCTTAATATATCATAGTGTAATAATCATAATCGTATATTTTTTTATGGTAGTATATTTATGGTTATAATAATCCATTAAAACCACTCTTCAGAGGAAACAATTCTTTAATCCATGGAATGTGAAGTCCAATATATAAAATGTTAATTCAAAGAATATTCATTGAGAAAAAGGTCTGAATCACTTAACATAACTTAATTATAACTCACCCCATAGAGATATGTATTCACCAATTAATATTATTAGTAATATGGTCAATTATATTTATGATGATGAATTATAAAAATAATAAAAAGAAAGGGATAAGAAAATAGTTGTGTGTCGAATACACACACACACAAACGATGATGGTATCTAAAACCCAACATTAGATTTAATGAAAAAAAGAAATAAGGGAAGGGGTTTCAAATTGATTTCAAATATTATTAGATAAATTATATTTAACAATATCTGGTGTATGATTGAAACTAAATATGAAGAAGAAACATCCATTAAAATTTAACTGGAATTTAAAACTACTTATGTAATTTCAAATTAAGGGAATAGAAAAGTAAATGAAAACAAAGAGATGAGGAAAGGTCTCAAAAGTGAAAACATGAGTATGTAAAGTCATCCCAAGACTTTGTAAATTATTATTCATTCCAATGTATTCATATCTCTTCTAAAATTCCAACCACAAGCAAGGAGAAGAGGGGGTTTGATTTATAGCCTTAGGATGCAGACTATTTGCATTCAAAACGTTCCCCTCAAATTGTACGTCCACTTTGGCCATCAAGATAGTAAAATCACGAGATAAAATATTCATAAAAGTTTTATAGAATATTATTGGATGACTATTCCCATAATTTTGAGGCATTTGGAAATATGGAACCAATGTTATGCGGGTTTGTGTAAACAATTTTAATTTTTCCATTTCAATCCATAATTTTTTGAAGGCCGAATTGTGAATGGGTTTATGAATAGTAATATTCCATAAAATTAAGATTATTTTTTCTAAAAAATTGTCTATAAATATATTATATTTCACTTTGAAAATTATCATCTTGATTTGATTACTATATCATGTGAAATATGATGAATAGTTTCTAGATTTTAAATCCCAGACCGAATAGTGGGCGGAATTCATATAATCTATTGGGTCCCTTGTTCTTGTAGTTGGAATATCAAATTTTTATCCTTTATTATATTTGATAATCATGAACATATGGTGGATTTTCATAAAATTTGGGCTTCAGGATTTACACTAGTATCTCAATCATCATGGCTGGTTAGGTTTTTCACAGATTCTTTTGCCTTTTTGTGTGGATCATGTGACCCTCCAAATGGACGATTTAAGAAAAGGTACCTTATAATAGAATGTTTTAATTTGAATAAGTAACCCTAAAAACAAGAGTCATGAATGTCTGATAAGTAGGATCAGATTTATTATTAAATCATTAAATAATCTTTAATCATGATGAATTAAAATAGTGCCCTAAATATATATTTTATATTTCAACATTAATATTACAGACACATTATTCTCATTTAAAATGAAATCATTAAAAAAAGTACCCAATAAGTGATGAAAAAATTAATAACATCAGAACCTAACCATGTTTTAAACTACACCTACCTCGAGCCTCAGTCCATCACCAGCCACATACATTTGTCCTCACATCCACTATAATAAAGAATACAAATCTGCATGCCCAGAACCTCAGTCATGAACTCACATTATTAACCATATATTTGTATCTATACAATGACTAAATACAGTAACCTCAGTCATATATATATGGATCCATACATGTGGATAATCTATCCATCCCTCACATCCATCACTTCCCCTACTATTATATCGGGTTCCAAAACATAACAACCCAACTATATCAAACCACCACATGCGATTAATCCATGTCTCAACCTCAATAATTAAAAAATGGGAATGGATGGATATATGTACATATAATCTAGTATCATATTATCCCTTCATCTCACACATCATCCTGGGACCCAAGTAACACCGATAAATGAACTATGTCATCACATACACATGCTCTGGGTCTTCCTATCAATCGGGCCCGCACATGATCCTCTTGATCGACACATATGTAGAGGCATCCATTCTTGGATCCTCGTTACTAGAACTCATGAAATTAAATCCTATATACACGATAGAATCCAATAAACTCTCTATCCTAGACTTAACACATTGAATATTCTAAAGTGGCCCTCAATTTCCTCCAAATAATCCTTGATCAATGACATTCCACCAAGTAATATAGAATAAATCCCATTCCATGGAGGCATTCACTACCTTAAATGAAGACTTTTAATTATAACCTTGCTAGAGTCATGTCCTTTAAGAGAATTATCAAGTGTACCTCAGACTCAACTCTATACAACAACGAGACTCTTACATTACCACAAACCTATGGGGTCAACCTAGCTCAATGGCTCCATGCATCCCATTCCTCAAACATTGTATATAATCCTAAAATACTCTAACCATTGGTCAGTAGTCCCGATATGCAAGGACAACCACGATCAAACCATAGATACTACTCTAATCATATTTTATGGAATTTATATAAGAAAACTCATGGAAAACACCATGTTACTCTCATTTCATATCAAACAATGAGTTCACAATCCACACCTGAGTCTCCTAGCTCAATGCCCATCCCAGTGAAGGATTCTAAACCCAATACATTGTGAAAAACATATTCATAATATAATTTATCTATAACACTATTTAAATGGAATATATTTTTCAAATGGATCTCAACATTTCATTCTACATGTAAACACACACATAATGGAATACTCTCACACCCAATTCAAACTTATAGGGCACGAAATACATAAAACCTCTAAATTGAAAAATGTACATTGATAATACTTTAAAGTACATGATGGTTACTCTCATCCTTCTCTATTGTTGGACTCGTCATGTGTTACTCATGTTTTAATTCTCAAAAATCTTATTACTGTTAATTAATCTCGATCTTCATTGCAAATCTTGCTATTTCTCTTCAATCTCTGTAATAAATACTCATCATGTTTTAATGATAACAAATATTATGGATGTTAATTACTCTCTTTACTAATTACAAGTCTCATGCATGATCACAAATCTCACATATATTATCAAGCCTTTATGTTTATGATTCATGTTCTCTTACTCTCAAATGGGTAAACTTAATCAATATTATGCATATTACTGTCTACGTCCAAATACAGATATTTGTCTATGTATGGACTCACCGTGACCCAGACACTGTGAAAGACTCACCGTGACTGAGACACCGTGAAGGACTCACTGTGACCCAGACACAGTGAAGGACTCACCGTGACCAAGACACCGTGAAGGACTCACTGTGACCCAGACACCGTGAAGGAAAAATTGTGATTCCGACACCGTGAAGCTCATACCGTGAAGCTCATACCGGGAATAAGACACCGTTTACTTAATCACTGTGACACTGTTTCGTAACTTTTTTCCAATATTATTAAAATAATACTAACTGTCATATTTGATGTTTTTAATGCAATTAATGTTATTTAATGATAGTTGTTGGAATGTCAGGAAACCGTATCTCATACCTATGAAAAGGGAATCATTCCTACCGCTAGAACGCATGGAATATAAGGAAGATTAAGACACAGTACACGAGATAGAACAGAAGTGTGGCGTGCAAGTGTGTATATACAACGAGAAGAAATTACATACAACCGAGAGCACTGTGCTAAAAAAAAGAACAATCCTAAGAAAGAATGAGATTACAAGACTTTCAAATAATTCACATGAATGAAATCCAACACCACTAAAGAACACACGACGAATCAAGAGATATTTTTTCATTCCTAAAGAAGACAAGCTGACTACGACACTATGTTTTTCAACAGAAAAAACCAGAGAAGGAATCAAAATAATTCCTACTCAATCCAACGAGTCCAGAGCTGCATTGATATTCACTAGAGCTTTCAAAACTTTTATCTTCTCTCTCTAAGTGAATTATTTATTAACTTTCGAGCAGTGTGGTGTACTCTGTATTTCTTCTACACACACTATCTCCTGCACTGAACTGGAGGATATCAAATCCTCACTCCAAATCTCTTATCTTTTTTTTACCCACATCAACTGTGGAAGAGGTCCTTGTGTGGCCTGGTCTTTGTTTTGTTTCTCACGAAGAACAGAAGTAGAGGTCCATGCGTGGCCTAGACATTTTTTTAAACTGTTGTTAACCCCGATCTAGGGTGTGGATCAAATTTTAGATAAATTTGAGAGGACTAAGTCTCAGCTTGAGACTTAACCTCTTGTTATATCTGCTGTGCACTTTTAGTTTATTATCAAATTTTACTATATATATCTTATTTATTCCTCTCTTGTTACTTTGAAATACAAAACTATTTTAAATCTACTTTGATAGTTAAATTAGAATGTGTTTACACTTATTGTAAATTAGTAGGTTAGTTTAAAAATTTAGTTTAATCTTATGGTTAAATTAACTGATACCTAATAAATCTTAGAGATACTAAGTGAATAATTACAATCTGTATAAATTCACTACAGTTTAACTTGTTGTATAAATTGGGAGATTTTAAATAGGAAATATTTTAACAGAAATTTTAATTGGAACTCAAATCACCCCCCCTGTTGAGTATCTAATCCGACCAACATTTGGTATAAGATGATTTGTTTTTGTTTAAGGGTTTTTTGAAATACTCTATTTTTCCACTGTGATTTTAGTTGCATCTTTAATGATCTTAAATTTCTGTTAGTTCTAAATTTCATTTCATTAAATTATCATTCTAAAATCTTTTTATGGATAATAGACTAGAGGGTGCTGCTACTAACATGCCACCTTTCTTCAATGGTACATACTATGCTCAGTGGAAACTCAAAATGAAAATTCATTTAGAAAGTATGGGTTTTGATATCTGGACTGCTATAGAGTCTCAATATAAAATTCCAAAAACTGAACGAATAACTTGGGATGAACCTACAAAGACTGCCTATAATAATAATTATAAAGCTATGAATTCCCTGTACTATGCTCTCGGAGATTAGGAGTTTTAATAGAATTTCTACTTGCAAAACTGCTTTTGAAATTTGGGATAATTTGGGTGTTTCTCAAGAGGAAAAAACCAATGTTATTGAAATGAGATTAAATAATTATACTATTAAAAATGATAATTATAAAATGAAGACTAATGAACCTATATCTGATATGTATCTCAGGTTTAATGAGATAGTCAATACAATGAATTCACTCTGAAAGGCTCTTCCAGCAAAGGAACAAATTATGAGAATCTTGAGATGTTTACCAGACCGATGGAGAGGCACATCTGTTTCAATCAGAGAGTCATGTGACATTGCCGATCTACCTGTAAAAAAACTCATTGGTAAGATCATGATGTATGATGAAGAACTCAAGTTGAATAAAGAGGAAGATGATGAACCTAAGAGAAAATTTGTGTCTTTTAAGATTACTGCTTCAAAGAGCAAAGACAAGGAGAAAATGAAAATACCTTCTGAGAGTTCAACCAGTGAAGATTCTGATTCAGATAGTGATGCTGAAATGGCTCAAATAGCCATAAGGTTTAGGAAATTTTATAGGAAGATGAAATTTTTCTGAAAATCACTTTACAAAGGAAAGTATGATAATAAGGGACATTGGATGAATGATTGGAAGAAGCCAGATAAAAGTGAAGAAGTTGTCTCTTATGAGTGAAAAAGGAAAGGAAATATAAAATAAGACTGTCCAAAGCTAAAATACAATAAGAAATATGAGTATAAGGATAATAAGTATAAGAAATCCATGAAGGCTACATGGAGTGCTTCTGAGGATAGCTGTAGTGAATCTGAAGCTTCTAAGACTGAAAAAAGAAATAAGGCAAACATGTGTTTTATGACAAAGACATCTGAGGAAACCGGATTGAAGAGTTCCCACAAGAAGACATGGTATCTGGACCGTGGATATTCAAGACATATGTCTGGGGATTACTCATGTTTCAAAAGATCAATAAAGGTTGATGAAGGTCATGACACCTTTGGGGATAATTCTAAAGGAAAGATCATTGGCCTAGGTCAAATTGGTAACACTGATTTAGTTTTAATTTCTAAAGTTTTATTTTTTGATGTACTGAAATATAATCTGTTAAGTATTTCTCAATTACGTGATGATGGTTTTATTGACAAATTTGAAAATGATTCTTGTAATTTTTTTAATTCTAAATTTTTTTTAGTCTTTTCTGTTTTATGAAATGAAAATGTTTATGCTGTTGATTTAAATTCCTTAGTTAAGAAACATGTTACCTATTTAAAGGATTATCATAAAGAGTCCTGGTTATGTCATAGAAGATTAGGACACTACAATTTACACTCACTTAGAAAACTAACTAGGAAGAACTTATTTAAAGACCTAGCTAAACTTGAGTTTCCAAATGACAATGTTTGTAATCCCTGTCAAAAGGGAAGGCAACATAAAGTTTCATTCAAATCAAAGAAAGAAGTTTCAACTTCTCAACCTTGTGAGTTGGTTCACATGGATTCGTTGGGACCATCTAGAGTTTCTAGCTTAAATGGGAAGCACTATGTCTACGTCCTAGTATATGACTTTTCTAGATATACATGGGTATACTTCTTAGCTCACAAAAGTGAATCTTGTTCTTACTTTGTTAAATGCTCCAAATCTGTAGAAAATATTAGTGGACATAAAAGTAGAACCCTAAGAGGGGATCAAGTCCGTGAGTTTGAAAATCATGAATTTGAATCCTATTTCTCACACAATGGATATAGTCATAACTATTCTTCTCCTAGGACACCTCAGCAGAATGGTGTAGTAGAAAGAAGGAATTGAACCCTACAAGAAATTTATAAAACTATGCTTAATGAATATGACCTGCCTTTTTTACTTTGGGCTGAAGCTATGAATAAAGTTTGTTATATTATTTATATAGTCTTAAGTAGACCTCTTCTTAATAAAACCTCATATGAGTTGTGTAACAATAGAAAAGATAAAGTTAGTTACTTTAGAGTCTTTGGCTGCAAAGTCTTTGTTCCCAATACAAATGATAATCTTGATAAGTTTGCTTCTAAGAGTGATGAAGGAATCTTTTTAGGATATTCTTTAACCAGCAAAGCCTATAGAGTCTTAAATAAGATATCCAAGTGTGTGGAAGAATCTGTTCACATCATGTTTGATGAAACTGATCCACATGAGCCTAAAACCTCTCTTGAAAATATTGAAGAAGATTTATCTATTCTGGACCTTAGTGACAAATCATAAGAACCTGCTATAAATACATCCAGTTCTGGAATTATTCGAGAATCAGTGCCTAATGATCCTGAACCCAGAGAAGAACCTGGAATTTATAGTCCTACCTTTACTAGACCAACTAGAATTCTAAAGAATCATCCTTTAGATGCTGTTGTTGGAAATCTTGCTAGAGGGACATAGACTAGAGCTTCTCTTAGAAATCAGGTTGAACATCAAGACTTCTTGTGATAGATTGAACCTAAAAACATTGATGATGATATTAATGATGAATTTTGGGTAATTTCTATGCAAGAAGAACTCAATATATTTGAATGTAATAAAGTTTGGAATCTTGGTGAAAGGCCTAAGGATACTTTCACAATAGGAACTAAATGGGTGTTTCGAAACAAAGTTGATGAGTCTGGAAACATAGTTAAAAATAAAGCTAGGCTAGTTGCACAATTCTATAGTCAAGAAGAAGGTATTGACTATGAGGATACTTTTTCTACAGTAGCCTGATTAGAAGCTATTAGGATTTTACTTTCTTATACTGCACATCTAAATTTCAAACTATATCAAATGGATGTCAAGAGTGATTTCTTGAATGGATATATTGTTGAAGATTTTTTTGTTGAAAAACCACCGGGATTTTCAAACCCTCATTTTCCAAATCATATTTTCAAATTATGAAAATATTTATATGGTTTAAAGAAAGCTCCAAGAGCTTGGTATGATAGATTAAGTACTTTTCTAGATTCTAAAGGTTTCACAAAAGGAATAGCTGATCCTACTCTCTTTATAAAACGAATTTCTAAAGATGTTTTAGTTGTAAAAATTTATGTAGATGATATTTTTTTTGGATCTTCAAAAACTACATTATGTACTGATTTTTCCAAAATGATGGAAAATGAATTGAAATCAGTTTAATGGGTGAACTTAAATTCTTTTTTAGATTTCAAATCATTCAAAATGATGATGGAATTAGTTTAACTCAATGTAAATATACTAGAGATCATTTAAAATGTTTTGGATTGGATAGCACAAAAATTAGTGACACTCCCATGAGTACCAACAATAAGATGGATCTTGATGAAAATCGTAAATATGTTGATCAAACAACTTATAGAGGAATTATTGGAAGTCTACTCTATCTAACTACTAGTCGTCTTGACATTAGGTTTAGTGTGTGTATGTGTGCTCGTTTTCAAGAAAACCCTAAAGAGTCACATTTATATGCTGTAATGATAATTTTCAAATACCTCAAGCATACTCCCAATTTAGGACTACACTACCCCAAAGGACAATCATTTGAATTAGTTAGTTATTCTGATGCTGATTTTTCTTGATGTAAGTTAGATAGAAAAAGTACCTCTGGAACATATCACCTTTTAGGAAAGTCACTAGTATCATGGTGTAGTAAGAAACAATTTTCTATTGCATTATCTATTGCAGAAGCTAAATACATAGCTGCTGGAAGTTTTTGTGCACAAATTTTGTGGATAAGACACACATTACTAGACTATGGATATCAATTCAGACATGACCCAATAAATTGTGACAACACAAGTGCTATTAATATTCCTAAGAATCCTATTTCTCATTCTAGGACAAAACATATTGATCTAAGACATCAATTTTTTAGGGATCATTATCATAAAGGTTATATCTCTTTGGAATTCATTGGTACTGAATATCAACATGCTGATATATTCACTAAACCATTAAATTATGAAAGATTAGACTACATCATACATGATCTTGGTATGATTAATCTTAATTAAATATCTTACTAATCTTAACTTTTAATACTTTACTATATTTTACTTTACAGTTTCCATGGTCACTATTTCTAAGTTACTATTTTATGTTCACGGTCACAGTGTCAAGACTTTATGCCCATGGTCTGTCAGCTCACTGTCTCACCGTGACTACACAGAATTCTCACTGTCTCACCATGATGACTACCAACTATCTCACCGTGATGACTAGTTTTCATGACACCATAATTCCTACTCACGGTCTCACCATGAATATTATTTATATTCTTATTTTAACCCGTATCGCGTAATTTTTATTTTACCGATTTTTATTTCACGCGTTTTTTATGACGTCTCACATTCAAAAATGATAAAACTTAATTGTTTCATTCGATTCCTTACCCAAACTCTCTCCTGAACCTTCTCTTCCTTCTCGCCTGAACCTTCAGTGGATGCCAAGGATGAAGCATCCATCTTCACCCTCGTCTGAGAAGCACCGCTCTATGAAATAGAAGAGGATACCGAGGATATCTTCCGAAGGACCTCTAAACACAAACCTAGTATGCTGTACAGTTGTACCTAAAAAAGAGGTTTGTGCAGAGTGGTTTCTGTCTAGCGGATCATTATTTTTGAAAGTTTTATGGGAACAAGGATGACTTGGATGGTTCACTGGACAGAATATACCGATTTACCCAAGATTGATATCTCAATTCTATCAGTATGTGAAGTTTTCTTTTGAGTTTGGAGAATGATTTATGGTGACAGGCTGGATAAATGGTCAAAAGTGCTCTTTCTCTTTGAGGATTTGGGTTGTATGCCTAGGGATTCCCCATGAAGGAGTTTGTGAGGATTACCAGAGAGACCATCCTCCAACAACCGACATCTTTGACCTGGATACTACTTTGGAAAACCTGATTGGAAATGGCACCAAGCAAAGGGCCATAACTGCTGAATTAGATGGGGAGACTAGACTTCTATTCAAATTTGTTCAAAATTTGATTAGCCCGAGAAAATGATATTTTTCTGTGATGAAGTATCTAGATGTGTTACTGATTCATCTGTTGAAGAATGGCCATATCATCATCATATTCAAGTATGTTATGAACCATATCTGTGAGCTGATCTAAGTCACTTCCAAATCCACCTCCTTGTTTTACTGAAGGATGATTTCATCTATGTTATTTACCAAAGGGATGGTTGGGAAGAATGAAGAAAAGATAGAGGAATATATTTCTGCCTATCCATGCCTATCATCAGAAGGATGAAGATTAGCTGGATCCCCTGGAAGAAGCAGTGGGTTGAGGATAATGATTAAAGGTATAAAAAGTTTAATCCTGTTGACTATGCAAGAAGGCCAAAAAATCTGTCTGATCCTGGTTTGGAACCAGATGAAGTGACTGAGTATTAAGAAGAAGATGAAGAGGATATAACAGTTGAAGTATCTCCAAGAGAAAAAGTTGGAAGACCTCAAATGGAAACAGCTCTTGCTGAAAAAGAAAGGAAATCTTTCCCTGCTATTATCCCTGGTGAAACACCTCAAGATGAGGAAGTTACTGTTAGTTTGAGAGAAGAAGAATCTCCTGCTTCTAGTGTGGATGTAAATCCAGAAGCTCATCCTAATGTTACAAGAAAGTTGGTTTTTCCTGATTCAGAACAGTAAGTAACCATAGAGGCAGATCCTATTCAAGAGGATATTTCTGTGAAAAAAAAAGCAAGTCTGGAAGTTCAACCAGTGGAACAATCTGTTCCTAATATTATTCCCTCTGCTGAAGAGAGGATGGAAATTTCATTTCATCTAGCAAAGAAAGAGTTTGCTGAAGAGATTAGGGATGATCCTGTGGATCTTGTCCATGTTCATGAAACTCAAGAATCTGAAAGGGAAGCACAATTTGAGGGGGAGGAACCTCAAAACCTTGAGATTACAGAAGCTGGATCTGCTGAAGCTTCTCAGCCTTCTGTTTCATACCCTGTGCACACCCAATTTGTTTTCCAAAGCTTTTATGATGTGATTGAGTCAGAAGAAGTGTCTAAAACTGGAATGTATCTTTCTTCACTGTTTCAACTGAAGTCTGTAACTCATCCAGAACCAAAACCATAGCCCCAACCTCAATCCGAATCAGAATTGGAGTCTGAAGATGACATTGAACCTCAACCAGAATCATAACCACTTTATTAACCTGCACCCTTACCCGAGCATCACTCCTTTGTGACTAAAGATGATCTGAAAGTTTTGGGAGAAACTTTGTTTGCTGAAGTTGAGAATATCCTATCCTCTCAACCTCATCCAGTGACTCAGTTATGTCAAGAACATGCATCAATTCTTTTGGAAAATATTATATTGCATATTCAACCAAGGTTGATCTGAGAAATTCACGAAGTCAGAGTTGAGAATAAGATTCTGAGTGCTGATGTTGCATCTCTAAAAAATATGATAGCAAATTTGTAGAATAAGTTATCTTGGATATCATAGCCTGCTCCTATTTCGGCTGCTGCACCTGTTGCTGCTTCTCCTGAGACATCTGATTTCCTCCTTGCTAGGGAGATTGTGTCTCAAGTTCATCCAAACCGTCTTTATTTTTATGAAAACATTGGAAAAAGACACACCAATATGCTGGAACGCTTGAGAGAGCTTGTGGAAAATCTAAATAAGCTTTCAGATGAATACACTGGATGCCTGCAAAAAGTGTTAAAACAGCTCAATGTTCTAACCGATGCTGTCAAGGTTTCACCTGCTTCTGGTCAGACCTACACATCTTCTTTGGATGATTCTATACTGAGATACATTGTCATGGAAGAACTTCAGAGTGACTTTAGTGGCTTGGACCTATCTTTTTTGGCAGAAGTGGTTAAGAACAGTGATAGAGCATTAAAATTGGTTAGGATTCATTCTAAAATTTCCAGTGATGCTCAACAAGAGATCACCAAGAAAATAGATCTTTATCTCTCTCGGATTTTCTCTAAAAGTGATATGATAGATCACTTTATATATCTTGTTGAAAATTTGAGAATCCCTCCGGTGACTCAATCTTTTAATGCCCAAGTTCAGAAACTTACAGAGTTCACTAGATTGTTGGACAAGTTTATGGAGAATAAAGATGAATTTGAAAAGGCTATGCAATATGGTGGTGAAATCATTACTTATTTCATCAATCTTTTGAAGCCATATCTTTATGTGCAGAGTACTACTATAGTTGCTCCAGCTGTTGCACCCCCTAGACCTGATCTACCTGCCTTAGTCTCAACTGCCATGTTAGTCAGCCAAGCTCTTTCTCAGATCCAGCCTGTCATTCATGGCCAAACTAAGCCTAGATCTTCTACTACTCCCAATTTGGCTCCATATTTTTTTTGAAGGTCTACCCTTACCCTCTTTGTCTACCGCATCTATGACTTCTTCTACTTTAGCACTAGATCCTCCTGCTGCTAAAGGCAAGGAAAAGATGGATCCCTGAAGAGTTTAGAAACTTTTTTCTTTTTGATAGGATGTCATTTCTTGTTTACTATTGGTACTTCTCCTGTATGTTCTATTCTGAACCCTTTGTTTAATGAAAAATGTCGAGTTTCATTTATTTTTTCTCTACTTTTTGATAATCCCAAAAGGGGGAGAACAATATACAAGTATAAATGGGGGAGGAAAACTACAAGTGTCAACTCTATAATGTTTTTTTCTATGCTAGTATCATTAATGTTACATTTCATTTATATTCTGACTATATCTGATTTGTTATCATCAAAAAGGGGGAGATTTTTGGACTCCTCATGCGTTACTCATGTTTTAATGCTCACAAATCTTATTACTGTTAATTAATCATTACCTTTATTGCACATATTGCTAATTCTCATCAATCTCTATAATAACTACTCATCATGTTTTAATGATAACAAATATTATGGATGTTAATTACTCTCTTTACTATTTACAAGTCTCATGCATGATCACAAATCACACATATATTATCAAGACTTTATGTTTTTTATTCAAGTTCACTTACTCTCTAATGGTTAAACATAATCCATATTCTGCATATTACTGTCTGAGTCCAAATAAATATATCTGTCTAAGTATGGACTCACCGTGAAGGACTCACCGTGACCCAGACACCGTGAAGGACTCACAGTGACCTAGCCACCGTGAAAGACTCACCATGACCCAGACACCGTGAAGGACTCACCGTGACCCAGACACCGTGAAGGACTCACCCTGAACCAGACACCGTGAAGGACTCATCATGACCTAGACACCGTGAAGGAAAAACTGTGATCCAGACACCGTGAAGCTCAAATAGTGAAGCTCATACTGTGAAGCTCATACCATGAAGAAGACACTGTTTACTTAATCACTGTGACACATTTTTTTTAACATTTTTTCAATATTATTTAAATAAAACTAATGGTAATATTTGATGTTTTTAATGCAATTAATGTTATTTAATGATAGTTGTTGGCATGTCAGGAAACCGTATCTTGTACCTATGAAAATGGAATCATTTCTACCGCCAGAATGCGTAGAATATAAGGACGATTAAGATGTAGAACAGGAGATAGAACTGAAGTGTGGCATGAAAGTGTGGATATACAACGAGAAGAACTTACATACACCCGAGATCATTGTGCTGAACAAGAAGAACAATCCTATGAAATAAAGAGATTACCCGACTTTCAAATAATTATCATGAATGCAATCCAACACCACTAATGAACACACGATGAATCAAGAGACTTTTTTAATTCCTGAAGAAGACAAGCTGACTACAACACTCTTTTTTCATTAGAAAAACCAATGGACTCAAAAGAATTCATATTGTATCAAACGAGTTTAGAGCTGCATTGATAATCACTAGAGCTTTCTAAACATTTATCTTCTCTCTCTAAGTGATTTATTCATTACCTTTTGAGCAGTGTGGTGTACTCTGTATTTCTTATACACACACTGTCTCTTGCACTGAACTGAAGGATATCAAATCCTCACTCCAAATCTCTTATCTCTTATTTACCCACGTCAACTGTGGAAGAGTTCCTTGTGTGGCCTGGTATTTGGTTTTTTTCCCACGAAGAATAGTGGTAGAGGTCCATGCATGGCCTGGATAGTTTTGTAAACTATTGTTAACCCCGATCTAGGGTGTGGATCAAATTCTATATAAATTTGAGAGGACTAAGTCTAGGCTTGAGACTGAACCTCTTGTTATATCTGTTGTGCACTTTTAGTTTACGTTCAACGTTTACTACATATATCTTATTTATTCCTATGTTATTAATTTGAAATAAAAAACTATTTTAAAGATACTATGATTGTCACGACCCGCCCTCGGGGTCCGTGCCGTGACTACCCCAAGCCCGCCTTCCATAGGCCAGGGGCTGGCGACTAGCACCAAGGCGTAATTCCCGGTAAAAGGGAAGGCATTGCCTTTGAAAAGTAAACACACACCACAGAGTAAACAAGCGGAAAGTAAACACTAAGCAAACAGAGTACGACTGAAAGTGCGGAAAAGTAAATGGGCCAGAATACAAACCCAAACTGAAAGTAAAGTACAACTCGAAAAGGGAAAAACAGCAACTGAAAAGTAAAGCCGCTACTCCGAGCTGTCCACTGGAAATCCCACCTGAAGGGTGGGTACAGATAGCTCCTCTGCTCCACGGGTCCCGCCGTCCGCTCCGAGCACGTCCCGCCCAGTGGTCCACCTCCGGGTACCGTCCCGCTCTGCAAGCCTCAGCTAAGGTCAACGCTGTCCGTCGTCTGCAACCAACACAACGAAGTGCGGGCAAAGCCCGTGCAGGGGTGAGTATAAGCTACTCAGTAGGGACCCCGAGACCCCTGAAGGTCTCTCAAATCCACAAAGGATAAACCACGAAGAAAAGTACAATCACGAAATAACAACCGACACTGCTTAGGTATATGCCCATACATATACCTAAGTCATCAATTCAAATACGCTCCAACCTCCGAGCCCATGTACAACTCAGTCCACGCAGGAAAGTATACGTATTCCACATAGGAAAGTAAAATATAATCCACACAGGATTGCACAACACAATCCACACAGGAAAACAACAGGATTCAGCTCACACAGGATCTCTGTACTGTCGTCGTCAAATCCACACAGGATCTCTGTACTGTCGTCGTCAAATCCACACAGGATCTCTGTACTGTCGTCGTCAAATCCACACAGGATCTCTGTACTGTCGTCGTCAAATCCACACAGGATCTCTGTACTGTCGTCGTCAAATCCACACAGGATCTCTGTACTGTCGTCGTCAAATCCACACAGGATCTCTGTACTGTCGTCGTCAAATCCACACAGGATCTCTGTACTGTCGTCGTCAAATCCACACAGGATCTCTGTACTGTCGTCGTCAAATCCACACAGGATCTCTGTACTGTCGTCGTCGCAGTCACAGTAGCAGAAGAACAGTCGCAGCCAGCACTAGGGTTCCCGCACACAGCAAGCTCGTACGGAGGGTCCGCTCCACGAGCCGAGAGGCTGATACATCAACTGTCACGAAGACCAGAGTTGATGTATCCAAAAGTTCCGTATCGTCAACAGGAACTCAACGCAACAGACGGCGCGTCAATCGGACGCCCGGTCTGAGAGTTATTGGCATTTTCGTCTCTGGGGCCCGGTTGGTTTTTAAGGCAAAACCAACCCGACCGTACTCCACCTGTGTCTAAACCTCGGGCGGAGTATGCCAAAAGATCCGTCTCACTAAGAGGAACACTACGCGACTGACGGCACGTCAATCGGACGTCCGTAGCTCAAGATATGAGCGTTTCCGCTCCGAAGGCCCGGTTGGTTTCGTGAACGAACCAACCCGGCCGAACTCAAAGTAAACCGAAACCTTGAGTGCGATATACCGAAACGACCGCCTCGATCCAAGGATCGCGTTGCCGCAGACGGTTCGTCATTCGGAGGTCCGAGGCTCAAGTTATGAGCCAAGAACCGAATCTGGTCCGAATCGGGGGGTCCGGGTCCGGGCCGACCCGGCCCGACCCCCCCCCCCCCCCCCCCCCCCCCCCCCGGGGGTGGCGCGGCGGCGGCGGCGCGGCGGCGGGCCGCGCGGCGGCGGCGGCGGCGTGCCGCGTGGCGGCGGCGGCGGGCCGCGGGGCGGCGGCGGCGGCGCGCCGCGCTGGCGGCGGGGTGCCGCGGCGCACGCGGGAGGCACGCGGGGGCTAAGCCCCGTGTTTCTGTCAAGTGGCACGGCCTTGTGCCGTGCCTTGCAAAAGAAACGGCCCCCCACAATGGGGGCCGGCTGGACGAACCGGGGGGGCTTTGCCCCCCCCCCCCTCCTTTAAAAAATGAACCGCCCCCCTCATTAAGAGGGGGGTTTGAAGAACCGGCCGGGGGTTTAATCCCCCGGTTTTAAGACATCCGGCCGGCCCGCTGGCCGGCCGGTTTCTACCAACGGGACCGGAAATTCCGGTCCCGCCCTCGTCTTCCGACGCCGGCGGCCCGGCCGCCGGTCTTTCCTTCCGCCGCGGCCCGGAACCGGCCGCGGTCTCCTCGTCCCGCCGCGGCCCGGAACCGGCCGCGGTCTTCTCGTCCCGCCGCGGCCCGGAACCGGCCGCGTTCTTCTCGTCCCGCCGCGGCCCGGAACCGGCCGCGGTCTTCTCGTCCCGCCGCGGCCCGGAACCGGCCGCGGTCTTCTCGTCCCGCCGCGGCCCGGAACCGGCCGCGGCGTTCGTCATCCGGCGCGGTGCGTCGGCACCGCGCCCCTTCGCCGTGCTTCGATTCTTTTCAACGCGGCGCGACGGCGTCGCGTTCTTGAAGATTCTCCTCGGCGTAGCGCGACGGCGTTGCGTAAATTAAACGCACGGTAAACCGCGTGGTGCGACGGCACCACGCCACTTTTCTTCCATCGCAAGAATTAAACAAGAACGTTGGTGGGGGGTTCGGCCGTGTTCGTGCGGTCCGGCCCCCCTCGCGTTAATAATAATAACGCAACTTAATGAAAAACATGTCACACGTTAATCTTGCTAAAAGCAAGATCAAGAATAAAATGAGGAATCCAAAAGAAATTCGACAACCCCTACCTCGGGTTTAAGATTCAAAGGTTCGGCTACGCTCCGCGGAAGACGGCGTCGCGGAGGTCGGGTGTCACGGAAGCCGTTCGTCAAATCCGATGACGAAGGGATGCGTTCGAAGAGACACGTCGTTGGCGGATCTTCGTTTGCCGACGAAGAAGGCCCGAGGAGGATGCGGCGTTCCCTCTTGTTGACACCAAGGACGAAGAAGAGAGGCGTCGTTCTTCGTCGGAGTTTGAGCGTTCTTCGTCAAGATGAACGTTCTTCGTCAAGATGAAGAAGATGGAGGAGGAGCTCTCAAATGAAATCCACACAAGTTGGCTAACAAAATAAAATAAGGTCTCTCCTTATTTTATTTACCAAGCCTAGGAATTCAAAACTTCAAAATTCAAACATAACACTTAATTAATTAACATGTCATGTGTAATTAATTTGATGTTAAGTTTACAAACAATTAAGAGGGAGAGAGGGGAGTTTAAGGGGGAAGTTGAGAGGTTTAGGTTCGTGTGGGTCCCACCACACTTAATCCTCTCAAAGTAGGTTAAGTGGGTGTGGGTCCCACCCCCAACTCCTTTTGAGAGGAGTTAACCTACAAAAGTGAAATAAAAAGAATCCACATTTTTTTATTCAACTTTTTATAATTCTCCCAAAAACTAACTTTCGTCCCGCAACAAACGCAACTCCCGAAAGGGTCTCTTTAAGCGAAAATCGGCGCTGCGAGTTCATCGGTGCCCTCGGATTTCAATTCCGAGCACCTGGTCAAAAGTTAGGAATTCCCGCTCGTTCGTTCACTGAACGTACCCGAGCCAAACTTCGGAAATTAATTCCGGGCACTCCGGGCCTCGGAATCAGGTGCCGTCTGAAACCGCGCTCTTGTAAAAATCCAAAGAAAATTAAGAAAAAAATTTCCCTTGAATTTTACGGTCTTTACATTACTCCCACCTCAGGGCTTTACGTCCCCGTAAAGCTACATCAAAAACTAGGGAAACAAAAAGAGGATACTGAGCACGCATCTGAGCCTCCCGCTCCCATGTGATCTCCTGGAGATTACCGTGCCGCCATCTGTTGCGCACAAGAGGAATCGATCGTCCATGTAGGACCCGCTCCTGGATGACATGGACCTCTTTTGACGTGGCCCGGACCATCTCTGGTCCCACAAGAGCTGCAAGATTTCTTCTTTGCCGAAAAGAGAAACCTGGTCTCATCCCCTGGATGAACCACATTCTTTGCCTAAAACAGTCAATCCTAACATGGATGATACTAATCCATACTAAGGATGACGTCGTAAGGCCTCGACGCTACTACTAAGAGATTCAACCGTTACTCTCGCCTCCAAGGGTTGAGTCACACTGTCGGCATCAGTGTGTGGTAACTGGGTCTCCTCCAGTAGGTGTCTCACAAATGAGGGTCAAGTCAACAGCCAAAACTGGAACCTCTTAGTAACATTACGATAGAGGACAGGAACGAAAACATCACAAGGTATGCGTCTTTTATTATTGCAGCTCGTAATACAAGACGCTACACAAAAGCAACAAGGAACCAGAAGTACAAAGGATGTAACCACTAGTTCTGCTCCTGTCCATCGGCTCCCAGAGCTCCATGATCGAAGGCCTCGGCTGTCTGAAGCTGAGCTCTCCCCTGCGGTCGGGGTGGACCTCCTGGTGGTGGTGGTGGTGGTAGAGCCTCAAAGCGTCGTCCACCACCTGCTGCTCGGCCTGCTCCTCTGCCTCGTCCGCCTCCTTCCTGCAGACCGCCACGGTCGAACCTCTGCCTCTGCCTAGGTGGTTCCTCAACCGTCTGCTGCTCCTCCGCATGGCGGGTCGGGCAGTCAGGAGCCATGTGGCCTCGCCCGCCGCATGCATAGCACTGTCTTCCACTCGAAAGACTGGCTCCGCGTTGTGTGCCCTGCACTGCTGAGCCAGTGCCCTGAGGTCTGGTCTGTCTGGACCCCTGAGTCATTCGTCGACTGCCAGCTGCAGATGACTCTGCCACGTGCCGCCCTGCGGTGGGTCGCTGTGCTGGTGTAGACTCAGCAAGGAAGCTCTCGATCAGAAGAGCCCGCTCCAGTACTCCTGTCTGAGTCGGTATGCTGAGGGAGATCAGCGATGCCCTGATCTCGTGTCTCAAACCCTGCTCGAAGGTCCGGGCCCGGAAGAATGGGTCCCGTACCATGTCGGTCGAGTAGCGCGAGAGATCGGTAAATCTCGCTGAGTACTGGGCGACCGTCATGCTGCCCTGCCGCAGCTGTAGAAGCTCCTGGATACGCACCGCACGAAGGGTGGCTGGGACGAACTCCGAGCGGAAGATGCTCTCAAAGTCAGTCCAAAGAAGGGATGCCTCATCGTGCACCTGGAGCATCAAGCTCCACCATCGTCCTGCTGCTGCGTGTAGTAGGCTCGCAGCGAGGATCACCATGAGGTCTGCTGGTGTCCTCACTAGCCTAAACACTCGAACCACTGCCTCCAGCCAGTCCTCTGCTGCCTGGGGATCCGTCTCCCCACGAAACCTGGGCGGTCGCTGGCGCTGAAACTCATGCAGTGCGCTGAGGCGACGTGCATCGTCAGCGGCTGCTGCTGGAAGCATCGGGGGATCGGCGGGTAAAGCTACTGCCGGTGCCACTGCTGACAAAGTGCCCTGCACCGAAGCCTCGTCGCTCGGTGGGCTGTCGTCTCGCTCGACTCTCGGAACCCTAGCTGGCTGCCGTCGTGGGGCCATCCTGAAAAAGAAACAGGTGCGCCACGGTTAGAACAGTATACCTGGTGAGCTGGCACAAGTAATCACAAGGAAAACTTGAGACTTTCATAAAGCAGATCAGTATACCCGGTGAGCTGACACAAGTAATCACAAAGAAAACTTGAAACTTTCATAAAGCAGATCAGTATACCCGGTGAGCTGACACAAGTAATCACAAAGAAAACTTGAAACACACACGCAATCAATGTTTTCGTGCATTAAGTCGGAAATCAGAAGTCAGGGTCCTGGTGTACGGATACGTCGGCCGCCGCACCAACACTGGACTCCCTGGACTGATAACCACACTCAATACGCTAAACATTATTGCTTCACATAGAAAAGATCAGAGTTCGCGGTAGAACCGAACTCCTCTGATACCAATTTGTCACGACCCGCCCTCGGGGTCCGTGCCGTGACTACCCCAAGCCCGCCTTCCATAGGCCAGGGGCTGGCGACTAGCACTAAGGCGTAATTCCCGGTAAAAGGGAAGGCATTGCCTTTGAAAAGTAAACACACACCACAGAGTAAACAAGCGGAAAGTAAACACTAAGCAAACAGAGTACGACTGAAAGTGCGGAAAAGTAAATGGGCCAGAATACAAACCCAAACTGAAAGTAAAGTACAACTCGAAAAGGGAAAAACAGCAACTGAAAAGTAAAGCCGCTACTCCGAGCTGTCCACTGGAAATCCCACCTGAAGGGTGGGTACAGATAGCTCCTCTGCTCCACGGGTCCCGCCGTCCGCTCCGAGCACGTCCCGCCCAGTGGTCCACCTCCGGGTACCGTCCCGCTCTGCAAGCCTCAGCTAAGGTCAACGCTGTCCGTCGTCTGCAACCAACACAACGAAGTGCGGGCAAAGCCCGTGCAGGGGTGAGTATAAGCTACTCAGTAGGGACCCCGAGACCCCTGAAGGTCTCTCAAATCCACAAAGGATAAACCACGAAGAAAAGTACAATCACGAAATAAGAACCGACACTGCTTAGGTATATGCCCATACATATACCTAAGTCATCAATTCAAATACGCTCCAACCTCCGAGCCCATGTACAACTCAGTCCACGCAGGAAAGTATACGTATTCCACATAGGAAAGCAAAATATAATCCACACAGGATTGCACAACACAATCCACACAGGAAAACAACAGGATTCAGCTCACACAGGATCTCTGTACTGTCGTCGTCAAATCCACACAGGATCTCTGTACTGTCGTCGTCAAATCCACACAGGATCTCTGTACTGTCGTCGTCAAATCCACACAGGATCTCTGTACTGTCGTCGTCAAATCCACACAGGATCTCTGTACTGTCGTCGTCAAATCCACACAGGATCTCTGTACTGTCGTCGTCAAATCCACACAGGATCTCTGTACTGTCGTCGTCAAATCCACACAGGATCTCTGTACTGTCGTCGTCAAATCCACACAGGATCTCTGTACTGTCGTCGTCAAATCCACACAGGATCTCTGTACTGTCGTCGTCGCAGTCACAGTAGCAGAAGAACAGTCGCAGCCAGCACTAGGGTTCCCGCACACAGCAAGCTCGAACGGAGGGTCCGCTCCACGAGCCGAGAGGCTGATACATCAACTGTCACGAAGACCAGAGTTGATGTATCCAAAAGTTCCGTATCGTCAACAGGAACTCAACGCAACAGACGGCGCGTCAATCGGACGCCCGGTCTGAGAGTTATTGGCATTTTCGTCTCTGGGGCCCGGTTGGTTTTTAAGGCAAAACCAACCCGACCGTACTCCACCTGCGTCTAAACCTCGGGCGGAGTATGCCAAAAGATCCGTCTCACTAAGAGGAACACTACGCGACTAACGGCACGTCAATCGGACGTCCGTAGCTCAAGATATGAGCGTTTCCGCTCCGAAGGCCCGGTTGGTTTCGTGAACGAACCAACCCGGCCGAACTCAAAGTAAACCGAAACCTTGAGTGCGATATACCGAAACGACCGCCTCGATCCAAGGATAGCGTTGCCGCAGACAGTTCGTCATTCGGAGGTCCGAGGCTCAAGTTATGAGACAAGAACCGAATCTGGTCCGAATCGGGGGGTCCGGGTCCGGGCCGACCCGGCCCGACCCCCCCCCCCCCCCCGGGGGCGGCGCGGCGGCCGGCGGCGGCGGCGACGGCGGCGCGGCGGGGGCGGCGCGGCGGCGGGCCGCGTGGCGGCGGCGGCGGCGTGCCGCGTGGCGGCGGCGGCGGGCCGCGGGGCGGCGGCGGCGGCGTGCCGCGCTGGCGGCGGGGTGCCGCGGCGCACGCGGGAGGCACGCGGGGGCTAAGCCCCGCGTTTCTGTCAAGTGGCACGGCCTTGTGTCGTGCCTTGCAAAAGAAACGGCCCCCCACAATGGGGGCCGGCTGGACGAACCGGGGGGGCTTTGCCCCCCCGCTCCTTTAAAAAATGAACCGCCCCCCTCATTAAGAGGGGGGTTTGAAGAACCGGCCGGGGGTTTAATCCCCCGGTTTTAAGACATCCGGCCGGCCCGCTGGCCGGCCGGTTTCTACCAACGGGACCGGAAATTCCGGTCCCGCCCTCGTCTTCCGACGCCGGCGGCCGGGCCGCCGGTCTTTCCTTCCGCCGCGGCCCGGAACCGGCCGCGGTCTCCTCGTCCCGCCGCGGCCCGGAACCGGCCGCGGTCTTCTCGTCCCGCCGCGGCCCGGAACCGGCCGCGGTCTTCTCGTCCCGCCGCGGCCCGGAACCGGCCGCGTTCTTCTCGTCCCGCCGCGGCCCGGAACCGGCCGCGGCGTTCGTCATCCGGCGCGGTGCGTCGGCACCGCGCCCCTTCGCCGTGCTTCGATTCTTTTCAACGCGGCGTGACGGCGTCGCGTTCTTGAAGATTCTCCTCGGCGTAGCGCGACGGCGTTGCGTAAATTAAACGCACGGTAAACCGCGTGGTGCGACGGCACCACGCCACTTTGCTTCCATCGCAAGAATTAAACAAGAACGTTGGAGGGGGGTTCGGCCGTGTTCGTGCGGTCCGGCCCCCCTCGCGTTAATAATAATAACGCAACTTAATGAAAAACATGTCACACGTTAATCTTGCTAAAAGCACGATCAAGAATAAAATGAGGAATCCAAAAGAAATTCGACAACCCCTACCTCGGGTTTAAGATTCAAAGGTTCGGCTACGCTCCGCGGAAGACGGCGTCGCGGAGGTCGGGTGTCGCGGAAGCCGTTCGTCAAATCCGATGACGAAGGGATGCGTTCGAAGAGACACGTCGTTGGCGGATCTTCGTTTGCCGACGAAGAAGGCCCGAGGAGGATGCGGCGTTCCCTCTTGTTGACACCGAGGACGAAGAAGAGAGGCGTCGTTCTTCGTCGGAGTTTGAGCGTTCTTCGTCAAGATGAACGTTCTTCGTCAAGATGAAGAAGATGGAGGAGGAGATCTCAAATGAAATCCACACAAGTTGGCTAACAAAATAAAATAAGGTCTCTCCTTATTTTATTTACCATGCCTAGGAATTCAAAACTTCAAAATTCAAACATAACACTTAATTAATTAACATGTCATGTGTAATTAATTTGATGTTAAGTTTACAAACAATTAAGAGGGAGAGAGGGGAGTTTAAGGGGGAAGTTGAGAGGTTTAGGTTCGTGTGGGTCCCACCACACTTAATCCTCTCAAAGTAGGTTAAGTGGGTGTGGGTCCCACCCCCAACTCCTTTTGAGAGGAGTTAACCTACAAAAGTGAAATAAAAAGAATCCACATTTTTTTATTCAACTTTTTATAATTCTCCCAAAAACTAACTTTCGTCCCGCAACAAACGCAACTCCCGAAAGGGTCTCTTTAAGCGAAAATCGGCGCTGCGAGTTCATCGGTGCCCTCGGATTTCAATTCCGAGCACCGGGTCAAAAGTTAGGAATTCCCGCTCGTTCGTTCACTGAACGTACCCGAGCCAAACTTCGGAAATTAATTCCGGGCACTCCGGGCCTCGGAATCAGGTGCCGTCTGAAACCGCGCTCTTGTAAAAATCCAAAGAAAATTAAGAAAAAAATTTCCCTTGAATTTTACGGTCTTTACAATGATAGATAAATTATCAAGTGTTTACACTTATTTTAAATCAGTAGGTTAGTTTCAAAAGTTAGATTAATCTTTTTGTTAAATTAACTGAGACCTAATCAATCTTTGAGAAGCTAAGTGAACATTTACAATTTGTATAAATTCACTACAGTTTAACTTGTTGTATAAATTTGGGGATTTTAAATAGACAATATTTTAACATAAATTTTAATTGGAACTCAATTCACCCCCTCCTGATTATCCACTCCGACCAACACCTATGTTATATAATTTTACATGCATAGTTCTAAATGGTGATTTATTTTGTAATACTATACCTTGTGTACATAATTTACACACCCTGCACCTTCCAAAAACCATCGTTTCCATTCTTTTTTCACACAATCGGACCCAGAACCATGTATGAACACAGATCATGTACTCAGAGTACAAGTCATGTAATTATGAAAAGTACATCATTCATGAATTTTAAGAAAACACAATATTTTTTTATAGAACCACATATCGTTTATTTGGGATTCAGCAATGGTAAATCCTTAAAACACCCCTTGGAAACCTCTGTTTTTGCCATGAAAGCACATATTTACCCCCATGGGGTCACTAGTAATTGTTTTAATTAAAATAAATCTAAAAAAAACTTTATATTAGGATTAGGATATTAAAAAACGAAATGGACAATGTTGTCGAATAAAACTCGATGCTTTTGGTTTAAATCCTCTTCCGAAAGTTGTTTTACCCTAATATGTTATGGATTTATGCCAAAGAAGATGTCCATAATAATCTCCTATCATCCAAATATTTTTCCTAGTTTTACACATGTGGGATAAAACTCTCACCTTATCTTGTTGTGCATAGTAACACCAAATTGGGGGTAGAGACACTTTGATTTTTTTATTATTTAATTAAATAATTAATTAATCCCCCATTTAACACATGTAATATATCCCAAAAGCTGAAGAGAGTTCATAGCTCACATTTGTAATACCCCCATTAAGGACTCAACTACATTCTCAAAATCAAAATATGAAGCTCTATTCAAAATATACATCCACACAAAACAACCTGGTCAATTTAATATTTAATTATTTAGATACTAAATATTCCTCCAAATCTCTAACTACTAAAAATTCCACTAAAATTATATCATAAGTTAAAATATATATTATGGGACTTACAAGGTGTTCATAATTATTATCATATAAAATATAAGGTGGTAAAATGAACATTTTAATACTCATGAGCACGAGAGATAAAAAATTTAATTTTTTTTTCAAACTTCATAATCCAGAAAACTATGGTTCATAAATACGAAAGTAGTCTTTTTAAAGGAACTCCTACAATTATAACATTATTATACTCATATGTATTCTAAAATTGGAAATAATATTAGTATCCATAATGAAAATTCACTTTTAACTGATTGATAACCTATTTATAATCTATTCCTTTTAAAAAAATCGGATTCACACCCCTGACTTTTTACTTAAATCACAACTTTGTATGAAATGACCATTCTTTGGGAGTAAAAATTCATAAAAACTAATTTTTATTGGTATAACTACTATATAAAAACATTTTTTTTATTATGAAAATCGAAAACCAACACTAACAACTATAACAATACTAAATAAAAATAACACGAAGATAACCAAAAAAACATAAATGTGAAGAGATTAGAAGAGGTGGAAAATGATTTAGCATTATATTATTTAATAACATCACTAGTAATGAGTTATAAAATTTAAATATCCTAATTATCAAAACAATGGAAACAAATTCTTAGAATAAATTATATGCATAAGAAGAAAATCATTCTATTTGTCCAGTACTCGAAAATACATTGCATTATTTTCACTACATGTCTTAGTTTCTATTTATAAACTCATCCACAAAGGGAATATTCGAATATCCATTTTGGTGGGGTTCTTAAAATCATCACAACCATAAATTATTAATATATATATAAAATATAGGATTAAAAATTACCTATATACAATTCATGAACATTCAATAATAATATTGAATCATATTACTACAAACATTAATCCTTTTAGTGAAATTTAAATATTTTATTTAAAAATAAATTTTTTTAGAAATCAAATAATAAAATATTACCCATAATTTAATTCTAAATCATTTATTGATAAAAAATAAATAATAGAATATAGAATAAATTATATGAATGTTATTATTTCTATAAATATTTCATGATAATTATTATTAAATGTATCTTAAAATAGTTGTTAGAATATTTACCTATTCCTGAAATTAATAAAACTGTTAAAATCATTTAGTAATATTATGGTGTATCAAAATATCAAAATATTGATAAAACTGACTGTGCTAGAAAATAATTCATTTCAATAAAAATATATATTAATGAAATGATCTTGTGAGGCATAAGCATTGTGGTCATCTAACATACTATTTCATCACTTATGGTTTGTATACTGACCATGTGAACACAATTTTTTCATGTTATCACATAAAATGTTCTCATATTAGGCTCACCATAAATACATGAAAAAAAATCATGTTTATTAGATAATTTTAATCATTGTCGCATGTAAAATATCACCCACATTCAATTAATAAAATACCACTCAACGTGACTACAATATTACCTTCATTTGGACTTATGTTTTTCATTTTTGGTACATAGATAATGAACACACATTGAGTTTATAAAATAACTAAGGGTTACCTAATTTTAAATTCATAGTAAGTTTGTATTTCCTTCATGATAAATTTATATTATCAATTTGGTAGGTTGATAAATCTTTAAGGGTAAACACATTTTATTATAATTGTTAGTTCTTCATAAATTTCTAATTGGTTAATAATACATTTATAGTATCATGAATAGGTGCTTAATTTTAGGATGATTTGAAGAAAGATATGATTTAGGTGGACTCTCATATAGAGTTTCTACCACTGTTAATAGATGGGAAGATCCACTAAAGTTCGTTTTTTTCCTCGGTATGGATTGTTTTTTATAAAATTGTGTGATAATGAATATGATGGAATGGTCTATGGACAAACAGTTGGGTCAAGTATAAGGCCCCAGCCGTAAACCTTAATTAATCTTGAGTTATTACAAGATTACATATTGAGGATATTTTCAGGTTTAGAGTTTTAGAGAATTAGATCATGAAACTTGCATTACATTCCACATTTAAACAAAGTGGTTACATAAAAGACAATATTCATTCTTCCCATCAACGGAAATATATTTAAAATAAAACATGGATTCTTTCTTTACACATCCTTGACACTATCATCACATCTTGTACCTTTCCCTTGACCTGTGAAAACATTTCAAAAACATGGTATGAGAATAAAATGATCAGTAAGGGTTATGAAAATATGGAAAGGAAACATGGGTACATATATACATAAGGATTAGATCATACTTTACCCATAAAACACAAGCACTTTAACATACCTCATCAAATCATGAATAAATCATAGAATTCATAAGACATAAAAGTATCTTGAGGCATTCATAACATTCTTACGTAGGGAGTAACCCTCTTGGTTACGTTTGGAATACCCATCACAGTATATTCCATAAATCTCTTCGTAGAAACCTTAACGTTTCACTCCTTCATGTTACCCAATGCATTGGAGAGCTATATCGGGCTCACCCGCCCTTAGTTTATCACGGAACCACCCGTTTTCATAACAATGCCCAAGAACCATAACATAAATGTATCACATCAAACATGCATAAAATAATTATAATATTTCCACATTTCAATCACAATATAACATTTTAGGATATTGAAATAATGAATCCATTAAAAAACCATTTTTCAAAACCATTTAAAACATTTAATAAAGAGATTTTTGAATCAAAGTTTCTCATACCACCTTGAAGCTTTTAACATTTTAAAACATTAATATCCATATAAATAAATCCTTAAAACCATTTTTAAAACATGGATATTAATAAGAACAAATCATTAAAACATTTAAAGAGATATTTTGGTTAAAGGGGTTTTTACCAAAATTAGAGACACTTGAATACAATAATTGAGGAATAACATTTAATCAGAACATTATAATCTCATGAGAATAAATGGATTCATGATATAATATTCCAAAGGACAGTATATACATCATATAAGAGCGAATTGGTGCATAACAACAATGAAGTCTCAATAGAGATGTAAAATGTGATGAAATCCCTTATAAAGAAGGTATCCTTAAATTAAGGATAAATCAAAATAAAAATTAAGTTTGGCAAATATAAATACTCCAAATATAACTGGATATTAAGTGTAAAACAATAAAAGGTCATTCAAACATATTCAAATGATGACGTATTAAATAACTACATGTTGAACCCAATGAAATCGAAATTGGGTTAAAAAGTTCCCTTGGTAAAATTCGACAGCCTAACGGCGTCACTTTAAAAATTCAGAAAATGAGTTGATGAGAGATAAAAAGGGAATCTCATCACTTGGAAATAAAATTTACATCAATAAGGATATATAAGATCATAGCCCAACATAATATTATGTGAATTAAAAGACATAACAAACGAAGTCTTTTAAAAAGATGAGGGTGAAAGGTTCCCTTACCGACTTGGGTAACTTTTGAAAAGTACACCCCATTGAAGAAGTGTCATAAAATGAATATGTAAATACCCATAAATGGAATTATATTACAAAAGGAGTGTAATAATGAGCAGTACATAAACCACTCAAAGGAAATTGTGGCAAATGTAGCATAAATCTCACGAGAATAAAAGTGAGATGAAAAATCTCTTACGAAAACTCGACAGCCTAACGGTGCCACTTAAAACTTTCAAAATGGATTGATGTGATATAATAGTGTCTCTCATCATATGTACATAAAAATTAATTTAACAGTAACATAAAATAACATCCCAATCACAAGAAATATGAGCTTAAAAAAAATAACATAAAAGAGTGTACTTAAAAAGAAAGAGAGGAGTAGGATCCATTAACTCGGGTCCGACATGACTCGATCGTTCTTTAATGTCCTGAATAATAAACTTGAGTTAATCTATACTTGCTTAAGAACATTTTTCAAATTCATTATTCCTTTTATACCATGTTATGAACATCATGTAATCATTTAAGTTAATAATGTTCATTTTGTCGGTATTTGGTTCTTAAGTCAAAAATAGACTTCTTACACTTACATGTTGTTAATTTGGTCAAAGATTCGTTATATACAGAATTATATTAATGATTTGGATGACATATATATCATATATATTCATCATATACATGTATTTATAATATTACATTACAGTTAGAGGTAAGAAATGAAATGCACCGTTCCTGGAGACGGTAAGTCGTATGTACGCATGAACGCTACTTCCATTTCTATTTCATATTTTTTGGAATGGAATCATAATGATATAAGAGTATATTATAATTCCAGTATAATAACATATATAATATCATTATCTTTATCCTTTACACATCCCACATATGGTATTAACGAATCAAATCACTTTCAGGAGGCGGTAGTCCGCACTTCCTAAAATGAAGATATCATGTTTACCCATAATGGAAACAATAATGGTATTCCATAAATGAAAAATACAGAAGCTTAAATAAAGCATAAACATATTATATATCATATATAAAAATAGTGACATCATAATGGCCACCTTTGAAGGTGTTAAATGAGTATTGAACAATCATCGTTTCGGGAGGCAGAATTTCGCCATCCACGGAAACTGTATGTTCTTTAACCATTTGATGTAGTTGTGTGAGAGTGTAGCTCAAATAAATATTATAAAAAAATCCTAGTATATTGAAGATACTGGTGTTGTTACAAAAGAAGTAAATAAAAAGATTTTAGGGGGTTGGAGAAGCAAAATAAAACAAATGAACATGAGAGAATGAATTACCTTTAAAAGTGTAACTCCTTTTTATTTGAGCCTAAAGGCTTCCTTTGAAAAGATTCTGCCCAAAGGGAATCCTCTAGGATGAGGAGAGGGATGTGGAGAGAGTAAATTGGCAGGGTATGTCCGAGCCAAAGGCTTGTGGAGTGTGTGAAATGAGGTAGAGGTGGGGGCCTTTTATAAGAGGAGAGGAGGGGCACTTTTGGAAATCATGAAACTATTATTTTATTTTCAAAAGTGTTTAGAATTTCTAAGGTCCCACATTGATATATTTCAAATATAAGATGATAATTCTTAGAAATATTCCCATCCAATTGTTTTTGGACAACTGTAGGTCTTAGATTTTATATTACTGTTTCATTTTATTTAAACTGTTCATTAATGAGGTCATCATTGCATCATCATGATGTCATTATTAAATTAATTTATTTAATGTCTAAAAATTATAACAAAAATATCCTGATGTAGGAAATCTTTTTATATTTGTAAATAGTATTTATAGACAAAAATATGATTAGTATAACCCCTTCTAAAAATTGTTTTAGTAAAATAATTTATGTTAGTGTCATTTTCACCTTTATTTTAAAAAAAGGGATTAAAGTCATTATCTCACCCAAGAGGCTCCATAGGGTCCCCTAAATCGACCCATGGGTTGTATTGGTCGACCATGACTCATCCAATAGGGGTAGGACAGGTGTCATGGTGTTTTCACATTTTTATAATATCATTTTTACCTTAAATTACACTAATTACCTCTAATCGCGATTAATGAAAAAAAGTTACTATTCACCAAAAAATTATTTTCATCCCATTGAATCACATTTTACATACTAATGACAGCCATGTATGTCGGATTTTCAAAATTCAATACACATTAGTGGTAAACTTTCATTTAAATTAAAAATCAGTTTGCTTGATTACCACTTAGTGGTTTCACTATTCATCAAACATTGGAGTTTTTCAGAAAATTACTAAAAATTCACCCGAAGCTATATTTGATATTCCGAATTCAAAAATGAAGTATATTTTACAAAATTCAAAACATGTAAGTCACATTAATTAATTTAATAATTAATTCCCACTGTCAGAGCAAATAGCTTGTTTTTATAAACCAATAAGTATCAAAATATTGGCACCAGTTTAAGTCTAATATCAAAGTGAAATTGATTCCAATGACCAACATTGGATTAAATGGTCAAAATATATTCAGATTACACATTAAGACCAATTCAAAAGATAATATAATCATACAAATAAATTAGATTAAAAAGATGTTTTGAATTTAAAATACAACATTTTACACTATTCATTAAAAAATGATCTTTATCAGAAAGATACCAAAAATTTACACAAAGTAAATTTTGATGTCCCGATTCTCAAGAAGAGTTTTATTTGGTCCAATAGAATGTATAAGAGTGAACAAAACTATATTTAATGACGGTTCACCATCAAAAGGAGATAAGTGAACCATTAGTGAAAACTAGGTCATATACGCCTAAAATTGAATTCTTTCTGTATTTTAAGCCTTTATCTTTTATTGGATAAATGTAAAAACATTTAAAAACATATATAATCATATTTTAGTTATTTCTGTCCATTCCCGCCAATACAACAGCTGCATGTTAAATACCATTTAATGTAATATTATTTTATTATTAGAGTGCAACGTAAGATTCCCAAGAAACTAGTTGTTGCGTGTTGGGTACGCCATCGAGCATAGCATCCCCTTTAAAGAAATATTAATATTTTATTCACAAATACGGATAAATATGAAAATTTAATATTCTTTATTTACCTGGGGTGTTACATCCTTCTCCCCTTTTGGGAATTGCATCCTCGCAATTTTTAAAATTGAGCTTGGAAACATCCTTGAAAGTCCCACATCGGAACAAGATTCGGTAAAACAATCACTTTAAAAGAATGGGAGAAAAGTGAAAATGTTACCCGAGTTAACCCATATGTATAAAAACATGGACATGGATGAAAAAGTAAAGGTTCTTGTTCTTGAGGGAGAGTGATAGTAAACATGTCTAGGTGAATGTTAACCATGAGAAAATCACAAACATGTGATGGGTTAAACGGTATTCAATTCCCCAGTAGGAAAAGTTAATAGAAATTTCTTTTTTGTTTTAAGTTAATTTTTATTGAGGAATTTATTCATAAGGAAACATAATCACTTATCATGTTTACATTCAACTTTTACTAGATTTCTTAATCAAACTCAAATTTTTTTTTTCAAAAGACGAGTTTTTAGGGAGACTTGTTCGCATTAAGAGTACTATAATCAACATATAGAGAATCAATAAATCCACCAAAGAGAACTATATACTTCCCATGTCATTAGGATTTAACCAAAACCAAAACCAAAAAGGTTAGTACAAGGTCAGATAATCCAGAAAAGGATAACCCTTTAAAAATAAAATCTATGCTTAATCTCCAAAATTTGTCCAACAAAACCCAAAGTTCAACGAGGACCATCCGGTAAACAATTTTTCCATAAAATCCTTCAAAGTAAACCAAAATAATATTGAAACACAAATATTTGAAGGTTTTAGTCACATAGTCTTCCATGTTAAATCGTAACATTTATCTCCAAACAACATCAGTTGCTTCTAAAGTCTTGTATTGAAAAGTAATTAACCTAATCACATATCCTCTATGATAGGTTAATCATATTCATAAATAACCCAAAATCAACTTACTCTTAATTCATAAAATCATATAACTAAAAAGAATCAGTCAAACTAACCAGGGACATCACGTAGTCCAGTGGTAGGGGATAAATACCAGTCTCACTTTTGTTGTGGGTTCGATTCCCGCAGCTTTGCCCAACGTGACGGGTTGTCACACGGTCTGCGTGTTGTCCTTTTTCCAAAACTATATAATTCTAAAATCATTCCCCAAAAAGGTATAAAATCATCAAAAATAACAATAACATAATTTAACCTCAATTTTATCTCATGCCTTTCACTACAATCATAACATATAGTAACCCATAATTACCTCAAAAGTAAGGAACATATAAACCCAAATGATTTTTTATAACTATGTCCACAAAAGAAAAGATAACTATTCCTTAAATAAAATTTGCCTATATTAAACATCAGGGTTACACATAATATGAAAAGTCTCCTAATGTAACCCCATCATCAAAAGAGACTTAATACTCTTAATAATTTCACCATAACTCTTGAAGCCCTTATATGTTGACATCTTACTCATTAAACATTCTTCATGATCCATTAAACATTCGTTTCCAACTTATTTCGAAATACCTCATTCCTAAAAACAAAATCATGAATCATATCCTAAGATTCTAAAATAGGAAAACAATAGTCATGAAATAATACATACCTTTGATTGGTCATTGTCAGTTTCATCATCCTCAATCAGAATGGCATTAGGTATCGGTAAACGAACATTTATACGCTCTTGGTGACCCCATTCACGAAACTTCTTCATTGGACATGTGTTTGCATAATGACAATGCACACCACATTTAAAACATTCAATTGATCCCTCAGAAAGAACTTCTTTCCCTTTCCTCGAGTCAACTGGATGCTTCCTTTTTCCATGGTAGGTTCTTTCTTTATGACCTTCATTTCCACATCTATAGAATATTTCTATCCCTTTGAAACATTTTCCAAGGTGTTTCTTTCCACATCTTTGACACATAGGGTTTTGAAGACACGTACTTTTATGATTATTACCTGTACTTCTGTAGGGATTTGTTTCTCGCATATATGATGCCTTAGAGAAATCACCAAGGTTTAGGTGGTCATTCATGACTCCAGATAGTTGGTTGAGGATAATCACAAGGGTTCTGATTGCAGCTCCCATATCATTCAGTTGCTTGCTCAAAAAACTGTCACAGTTTCCTTCACATCCACTGTTACTTTGGTTCCTGCAAGATCCAACCATTCAATAAAAACAGAAATTCCAGTGTGAGTATATCAACAAAACCATCATGTAATAATGAGGAAGGTAAACACTAAGATATACTTACTATTTCACTTTATCTAAAACTAGGACTCTTTCTGAAATCCTATCCATTATGGTAATGTTACTTATGCTTAAAGAATACCCTAACCTCTAAAGCTATCTAAATCGACCTCTAATACCAACTATAAGGCCCCAGCCTTAACCCTTAATTAATCATGAGTTATTATAAGATTACACATTGAGGATCTTTTCAGGTTTAGTGTTTTAGAGAATTAGATCATTAAACTTTCATTACATTCCACATTTAAACAAAGTGGTTACATAAAAGACAATATTCATTCTTCCCATCAACGGAAATATATTTAAAATAAAACATGGATTCCTTCTTGACATATCCTTGACACTATCATCACATCTTGTACCTTTCCCTTGACCTGTGAAAACATTTCAAAAACTTGGGATGAGCATAAAAAGCTCAGTAAGGGTTATAAAAATATGGAAAGGAAACATGGGTACATATATACATATGGATGAGATCATACATTACCCATAAAACATAAGCACTTTAACATACCTCATCAAATCATGAATAAATCATAGAATTCATAAGACATAAAAGTATCTTGAGGAATTTATAACATTATTACGTAGGGAGTAACCCTCTTCGTTACATTTGGAATACACATCACAGTATATTCCATAAATCTCTTCGGAGAAACCTTAACGTTTCACTCCTTCACGTTACCCAATGCATTGGAGAGCTATATCGGGCTCACCCGCCCTTAGTTTATCACGGAACCACCCGTTTTCATAACAATGCCCAAGAACCATAACATAAATGTATCACATCAAACATGCATAAAATAATTATAACATTTCCACATTTCAATCACAATATAACATTTTAGGATATTGAAATAATGAATCCATTAAAAAACCATTTTTCAAAACCATTTAAAACATTTAATAAAGAGATTTTTAAATCAAAGTGTCCCATACCACCTTGAAGCTTTTAACATTTTAAAACATTAATATCCATATAAATAAATCCTTAAAACCATTTTTAAAACATGGATATTAATAATAACAAACCATTAAAACATTTAAAGCGATATTTTGGTTAAAGGGGTTTTTACCAAAATTAGAGACACTTGAATACAATAATTGAGGAATAACATTTAATCATAACATTATGATATCATGAGAATAAATGGATTCATGATATAATATTCCAAAGGATAGTATATACACCATATAAGAGCGAATTGGTGCATAACAACAATGAAGTCTCAATAGAGATGTAAAATGTGATGAAATACCTTATAAAGAAGGTATCCTTAAATTAAGGATAAATCAATCTCAAAATTATGTGTGAAAAATATAAATACACCCAATATAACTGGATATTAAGTGTAAAACAATAAAAGGTCATTCACACATATTCAAATGACGACATATTCAATAACTACATGTTGAACCCAAAGAAATCCAAATTGGGTTAAAAAGTTCCCTTTGTAAAATTCGACAGCCTAACGGCGTCACTTCAAAAATTCAGAAAATGAGTTGATGAGAGATAAAAAGGGAATATCATCACTTGGAAATAAAATTTACATCAATCAGGATATAGAAGATCATATCCCAACATAATAGTATGTGAATTAAAAGTCATGACAAACGAAGTCTTTTAAAAAGAGGAGGGTGAAAGGTTCCCTTACCGACTTGGGTAACTTTCGAAAAGTACACCCCATTGAAGAAGTGTCATACAATGAATATGTAAATACCCATAAATGGATTTATATTACAAAAGGAGTGTAATAATGGGAAGTACATAAAACACTCAAAGGAAATTGTGGCAAATGTAGGATAAATCACACGGGAATAAAAGTGAGATGAAAAATCTCTTATGAAAACTCGGCAGCCTAACGGCGCCACATAAAACTTCTAAAATGGATTGATGAGAGAGAATAGGGTCACTAATCATATGTAAATAAAAATTACAGTAAGGGTAACATAAAATAACATCCCAATCACAAGAAATATGAGCTTAAAAGGAATGTCATAAAAGAGTACTTAAAAAGAAAGAGAGGAGTAGGATCCCTAACCTCGGGTCCGACTTGACTCGATCGTTTTTTAAGGTCCTGAATAATAAACATGAGTTAATCACTACTTTATTAAGAAAATTTTTCATGTTCATTATTCCTTTTATACCATGTTATGAACATCATGTAATCATTTAAGTTAATAATGTTCATTTTGTCCGTATTTGGTTCTTAAGTCAAAAATAGCCTTCTTACACTTACATGTTGTTAATTTGGTCAAAGGTTCGTTATATCCAGAATAATATTAATGATTTGGATAACATATATATCATATATATTCATCATATACATGTATTTATAATATTACATTACATTTAGAGGTAAGAAATGAAATGCACCGTTCATGGAGACGGTAAGCCGTACGTACGCATGAACGCTACTTCCATTTCTATTTCGTATTTTCTGGAATGGAATCATAATGATATAAGAGTATATTATAATTACAGTATAATAAGATATATAATATCATTAACTTTATCCTTTACACATCCCACATATGGTATTAATGAATCAAATCACTTTTAGGGGGCGGTAGTCCGCACTACCTAAAATGAAGATATCGTGTTTACCCATAATGGAAACAATAATGGTATGCCATAAATGAAAAATACAGAAGCTTAAGGAAATAATAAACATATTATATATCATATATAAAAATAGTGACATCATAATGGCCACCTTTGAAGGAGTTAGATGAGTATTGAACAATCATCGTTTCGGGAGGCAGAATTTCGCCATCCATGGAAACTGTATGTTCTTTAACCATTTTATGTAGTTGTGTGAGAGTGTACCTCTAATAAATATTATAACAAAATCATAGTATATTGAAGATACTGGTTTTGTTACAAAAGAAGTAAATAAAAAGATTTTAGGGGGTTGGAGAAGCAAAATAAAACAAATGAACATGAGAGAATGAATTACTTTTAAAAGTGTAACTCCTTTTGATATGATCCTAAAGGCTTCCGTTGAAAGGATTATGCCCAAAGGGAATCCTCTAGGATGAGTATAGGGATGTGGAGAGATTAAATAGTCAGGGAATGGCCGAGCCAAAGGCTTGATGAGTGTGTGAAATGAGGTAGAGGTGGGGGCCTTTTATGAGAGGAGAGGAGGGGCACTTTTGGAAATCATGAAACTATTATTTTATTTTCAAAAGTTTTTCTAATTTTTAAGGACCCACATTGATATATTTAGAATATAAGATGATAAGGCTTATAAATATTCCCATACAATAGTTTTTGGACATGTGTAGGTATTATATTTTATATTATCGTTTCATTTTATTTAAACTGTTCATTAATGAGGTCATCATTGCATCATCATGATGTCATAATTAAATTAATTTATATAATGTCTAAAAATTATAACAAAAATATCCTGATGTAGGAAATCATTTTATATTTCCAAATCGTATTTATAGACAAAAATATGATTAGTATATCCCCTTATAAAAATTTTTTTAGTAAAACAATTTATGTTAGTGTCATTTTCACCTTTATTTTAAAAAAAGGCATTAAAGTCATTATATCACCCAAGAGGCTCCATAGGGTCCCCTAAATCGACCCATGTGTTGTTTTGGTCGGCCATGACTCATAAAATAAGGGTAGGACAAGTGTCCTGGTGTTTTAACATTTTTATAATATCATTTTTACCTTAAATTACACTAATTACCTATAATCGCGATTAATGAAAAAAAAGTTACTATTCACCAAAAAATAATTTTCATCCCATTGAACCACATTTTACATAATAATGACACCCATGTATGTAGTATTTTCAAAATTTAATACACATTAGTGGTAAACTTTCATTTAACTGAAAAATCAGTTTTCTTGATTACCACTTAGTGGTTTCACTATTCATCAAAAGTTGGAGTTTTTCAGAAAATTACCAAAAATTTACCCTAAGATATATTTGATATTCCAAATTCATAAATGAATTAGATTTTACAAAATTCAAAACATGTAAGTAACATTAATTAATTTAATAATTAATTCCCGCTGTGAGAGCAAATAGCGTGTTTTTATAAAACAATAATTATCAAAAGATTGGCACCATTTTTAGTCTAATTTCAAAGTGAAATTGATTCCAATGACCACCATTGGATTAAATGGTAAAAATATATTAAGATTACACAGTAAGACCAATTCAAAAGATAATCTAATCATATAAATAAATTATATTAAAAAGAGGTTTTGAATTTAAAATACAACATTTTACACTATTCATTAAAAAAATAAACTTTATCAGAAAGATACCAAAAATTTACACACAGTAAATTTTGATGTCCCGATTCTCAAGAAGAGTTTTATTTGGTCCAATAGAATGTATAAGAGTGAACAAAACTATATTTAATGACGGTTTGCCATCAAAAGGAGATAAGTGAACCATTAGTGAAAACTAGGTCATATACGCCTAAAATTGAATTCTTTCTGTATTTTAAGCCTTTATCATTTATTGGATAAATGTAAAAATATTGAAAAATATATATAATCATATTTTAGTTATTTCTATCCATTCCCGCCAATACAACGACTACATATTAAATACCATTTAAAATAATATTATTTTATTGTTAGAGTGCATCGTACGATTTCCAAGAAACTCGTTGTTGCGTGTTGGGTACGCCATCGAGCATAGCGTCCCCTTTAAAGAAATATTAATATTTTATTCACAAATACGGATAAATATGAAAATTTCATATTCTTTATTTACCTGGGGTGTTACATCAAGAATCTAAGGAGCATAAAATCCATTGCTGATGCTGGTGAATAATATAAGATAGACACTTGTAATTGTACGTTGGTTCAATGTTATCATGAATGAGAATCTTCCCAATATATACTTTTATTGATGACTATGTCCAAACAATGTGATCATTAAACTAGTTGAGCCACATTGAAGTAGTGGTGTTGGGTATATGATAGTGTCTTCTCAAGGACGCTTTCATGTCGAAGATGAGTATACTATATGTGTATATATATATATATATATTTATATATATGATCTAATATATACATATAACTATAAAAATGGACAAATAAATATGAAATATTAAACATTTAAAAAGAAAATAAGCAATTTATATAAATCCTTAATAGAAAATATACATAAAGAAATTGAATATAAAAATAATATTATTTAACATGATAAAAATTAATAATGAAGTTAAATTAATGTGATAGTATACTAAAATATATAATAAACTCCCCCGAAAATATGAAATATTAAAAAGAATCAAATTATAAAATAACATTTTTCTAGATAATAACACTTGAAGAAAAAAAGTGTGGAATTCATTTTTTAGAATATATATATATATATATTAAATTATAGAAAATTATAAAATATTAAGCAATTTAAAGAATAAATACATTTTTGGAAATTATAATTTTATAAAACAACAATAATAAATCATTAATTAGAATTTTCAGACACATAAAATAATAATAAATTTTGAAATTATAAAATTGAATATTTCATTTAACATTCAATACACTATCCACCTTTTGAAATCAAAAAAGAAAAAGAAGAAAAATCTTACGCATTCACCCCAATAAATAATAAACATATAAAATAACATGTATTAAAATAATATAAAATTTTAATAAATTTAATAATAGAACTCATGTAAAAAGTGTATATTCCTAGATGAATGTTTTACAATAATAAATTTAAATAATTAAAATATCATTATTTTTCCTACAATTTCAAATGTAATTTAATAAAATATAATTCAATCTAATGGTTGTGTGAAAATGTCAAAATGTCTGTTTTTCTTTTGAAATAATGAATAAACGTATATCTACATTATTGTCATGATCTCTTAAAAGATGAACTATATCATATATATTTTTTATCCAAAAATTTTGTAAATTTTTTTTAATAAATTAAATTTTATTATAATTATTACATAAAATTATAATTTTATGAAAATATATATATAAATAAAAAGAAACAATTATTTAATGCAAATATTTTGATAAATTAAACACAAAATAAACATTATATGACTTATTTATATATAATACAATTGATAGATGATTATTAGAACTCTAATAAATTATATTTTTACAACGAACATTATGCATTCCTTTTGAAATTTTTTTGTTAATAATACAACCTCCAAAAATAAAATCAAAATATTATAATAAATCAAAATAAATTTAATATTAATAAAATAATCTTGTAACACATGATAACATTATATATATAATAAATATATTAAAATATTTAATATGACTTTCATTATGATTCAACTAATTTATAGGATATAAAAAACCTGTAAACATTAAAATTTTTCTTAATGATATTAAATAAAGTAATAATCCAATTAGGCATGTATTCAGTTTAATATAACCACCCATCCCATATTTATCTATATAATTTTGGGAATATTTGTTAATAACTTTTTATATAGGCATACATGATTCGTGGAAAACACTTTTAGTATGTTGATTTTCTTGAATTTATTCATTTTAAAGTATACCATATTTTAATTTATTAAACTGTAATAAAAAAAATTATGTCTCTCATTAATTTCCTATCAGAATAACTAATCATTAAGTTAAAGAAATTATTACAAAAAAAATAATTTGGTGAAGAAAATATTTTTGAAAAAAATAATATATGTATAATCAAAATATAATTGGAACCATTTTTATAAACAATTATTGGTCAACTATTCATTTTAAAAAATCCATTTTCATTAAAAAATATTTTATTCATTCGTTAAAATAACTATTCTATTTCTGAAAACCATATATATCATTATCCTGTCTGAAAAATTGAATTTTTTATTTTTTTATTTCTTATGGTTGTTTGAGAAACTCTTCTTCAAAAATGATTCCATTTAAAAAAGAATAGACTATATATATGTGAAAAAACTGATATTTTGAAATAATGAAAATTATAATATAATGATAATATAATATATATTAGAAATATGAATAATGAAATCCTCAATGTAAATTCCATCTACCTAAGAATAAAAATGAGTTACTGAATTTTATTTTATTACTTTTGTTTTCCGGATTCATCAATTTGGTTACTCAAAATACACTTAGTTACTTTTTTTTATCTATTGGTAAGTCAGAAAAATTCAAAATATTATTTACATAAAATTAAATTAAATATTACTGTATATAGTTAATCAAGATTCAATAAATTAATTACTCACCAACCCTAATGTGTATATAATCAACAAAAAATATATAATTAAGATAGTAATATAATTTTTTCAGTCTATATTACAAAATGAAGAAATCCAATTTATATTTCTATAGGATAGACCATAAGAGTTTTCCATACATTAAGATAAATTTTGAGAATACATTTTATTTTCCTAAACTGATGATTAGTCATTTTTATTTTTATTATATTCCATAAATTTATATTTTTTAATGCATTATCATCCTCATTTGAATTTGAATTCTACATATTATTATTTTCACCAAATATAACATGAAAATACTCTTTAACAATTGTTGTCATCATGTAAAAAATTTAATATTACTGACTAATATTGAAAACCCAGTAAAATATTCCTGTATCATTTTGTGAATCCAACAAGTCTATATTTTTTCTATTCCCTATAAATAAATTTCAACCAAAAAAATAATACATCTTATTTCTGGTAAAAACAATTATGAATAATAATAAGAAAGTTTATTTTAAAATGTTCTAATATTTTCTCTATTTAAAAATTTATAATATTTAATTAAAAATTAATCGCAAAAATAAATCTGGTCAAAAATCTAAATAAGAATTCATCAATCCATTTCATGAATTGAACCACTATTTCATTCACACACACTATTTATTTGTAATGTCTGAGGGTTATAAATGTATGGTTTATTTTTATTGTCTGTACTATATTTATCAAATTATATGTTGGAAAATACGCTACCTCTATCAATTTTGATAGATATAACTACAATATTTTTTAATATTTGAATAATTTAAATAAGGAAAAAAAAATTCAAATTCAATTTTTTTGATAAATGAAATAGATCAAGTTTAAACTACAATAATAATATACAATTTCAAAAAAAAATTATTTATACCAAAGCTAGTAGGTTATATAAGACTATATATGTCAATATGTAAAAATATATTTCATTTATAAGTAATAACCACATTCAAATATTTGAATATGTTATTATACTACGTACCCTTTGAACAAGAATCATACGTAATGTACATACATATATATATCATGGAAATTATAAAACATGTTATTTCATTACAAAATTTTGTCAAAATAAATATTTTTATGTCTTATAATACATATTTTTTCCTCTTCATCTACAAAATTCATTCGTATAAACTTTTGTATGGATAGATCATAAAAATCAGTATTGTTAACATTAAGTTTTGTATTTATAGATAAAAAAACCATTTTATTTTTCAATAAAATACATCTTTTATTTTAAAATATTCTATTTTATCCATCATCATATATTTTTTATGTACTTATTAAATTACATTTGAATCTATCTAAAAATAAATATTAGAAATATTAACAATTTTAGGAAATCCAACATTCCAAATAACATTAATTTTTCTTTCAGTGTTGTCTGTAAAAGTGACTAGGCATCCATCAAATGAATTAAATGATTTAAATTTAGAAATAAAACATTTTATATTGATGTATCACACAATATCTAGAAACATTTAATTTTTGAGGCACTAAATATATATTTTCTAAAAATAAATATTTAAGAATATTTTTTTGGTTCACATAATACCTTGGGTCCCATCATATTAGTAAACTAATTTTTTAAAATCCAAATAAATTTTAAACTTATATTTTTTTGTAAATTAAAAAATAAATCAATTAACCAAAAAGTATTTTTTTTATTTCAATATGCCATTTTATATCTCAAAAAAAATTCATTGGAAAATTTCCCTTTTCTTCTACATTTAAAACATTTTACATATATAAAAATTCCTTATTTTATTTTAACAAATTAGTTGTATTCATCAAATATTTCATAATTTTATAACCAAAACCACTATTTTTATATGTTGGTTTCACCATAGAAATCATTCTTACATCTTTATTTTTTCAACAATAACTGTAAATAATTTTTTATTTTAAATATAAAATTATTTTACATGAACACATTACCCTTTTGAATAAAATATAAATTAGAATAAAAAATATCCTATGAAAAACAATTCCTTATTTAATAGTTTATTATTTTCTTTCTTGATCTTCTTAAAATAACAATAATAATTATTTCAATCAACCAATATTGAAATTAAAATAAATTCATTATATTTATTATTTACATCTAAATGAGATATAAGTTTAACTTTTTCCTCTTTTAGTTTCATCATATCAAAATCATAATTTCGTTAGATTAATAATTCTAGGAAACACACATATTCAAATTATCACATTCCATATTTTATTTTCGCATTTTTTTCACCAACATCTTATATTTAATTTCTTCTTTATAAATTTATCAGTAATCCTAACACCATTATTCAATAATTCCTCATTACCCTCATGTACATATTTGAGTTTTTAATTTACGTAATCCAATTATTAATGATAATCATAATCCATGAAATTTTAATATAATATATACACATTAAAATTATTAAATTCATCGATCGTTACTTTCATTGTATTGAATATTTTTGGAATTTTTCTCAATATAATTTTAAAAAGTGTTGTGTTATCCATTATTCTTCAAGTGAACTCATACCATTTTTATGACTTTTAAACTAATAGTAGATATAGTTCATTAACCCATCATATACCATCATGAAATTATGGTATTATACTCAAATGATTCTCATCATTGTTCATTAAAGAATATATATTCCCTATTTGGAGACTTTTATAATTCACCCAATGTCATGGGATGTACAAGAAATTGAAATATGGTTATAAAATTCTATTCTGTCATCATATAATTTTTTTATATTATCATTTCAAAAACTATATTTTTGTATTATTAAAAACATGTTTCTTTAAATCATATTTGGGTAGCTAATATTTTTATCCATACCTCTTAAATGATTCACAATAAAAAACTTTTTGAAATATTTCATTCAATATTTCTAGTATTATGGTCATATACATGAACAAATGTTGTATTTTGTGATGTCCTTCCAATATATCCATTAATACCCATAATATTTAAGAACATATTATTGATTTTTAGACTATATGGTATAGGATCATGTTAGAAAAATATATAATAACAAAAAAAATGATGAAACTATATTTTGTGTAACTAGATTCTAAAATAAATTGTTTGTATCAAGAAAAAAAATAATAGTAATAAAATTATAATGGTGAACCTACCATCTGTTACTAATTGCTGAAATGATATAAAATGAAATAAATGAATAGTTAGTGGTGAAAATATATTTAAAACTTTCAACTATAACAAACAAACATAAATTTTATTATGGAATAATCAATAGTTATGTATATTTTTCAAGATATAGTGAATTATAAATTAATATTTGATCATATTACTTTTTTATTTTTTTATATAATAAATATTTTATTACACACATAAATAATCTCTACGTAACTAGTTTATAAGTACCATCAATGAGACCTCATTTTTTGTGGTTATAAGATATATATAGACTCAACATTTTAAAATGCCTAGTGGAACAACCCTAACATTTCATAGGTGTCACAACATAATCTGATAGGGAGTTTCATTGAGATTCAAATTCTAAGAACATTTCAATTTACTAATTGATCATCCAAACACTGGCTTTATTTTCTCAGTAAAATAGTCAACTAACCATAAAATTTATTGACGAAAATAAAAATAATAGAAAAATACCAAAAATATTATAAAATAGCTAGTATTGGAATATATAGACGGTGATATATCTCAATGAACATTTATCACATCTTAAGTAATGAATAGAATAGATTTTTCATTCATAATGGTCACAACGATGAAAATTAGTAAAATAATATTTCAATATTATATGGAGAAAATCATTCTTGTCATTATGTATCTGAAAAGTTATTTTCTTTCTCACACTGTAGGCCTCGATATCTATTTATCATATTATGGGAGATACATAAACTGATCATCACCCAATGATACAAAGAAAAATATAAAAAATGAAAATAAGTCATTATCAATAAATAGTTTTCATGTAGTCAGTTACTATATTTACATTCATTTATTTATGGATTAAACTTACTTAAAATGTCTTCTATTATCGTTAGAATAATTTACACTATATAAAATAAATAAAATGATAAAAACCACACCCAATAACATGTTGAAATTCAATATTTTAAAAACTATACAACTGAGTGTAAAATTAATAATATTAAAAATATGATTTCCACCAATATTTATTTATTTTTTCTTATTCAAATGATTATAACATATTTAATATAATTATTATTCAATTTTTTCAAATCAATTTAACAATTAAAAATATTAAATAATATTAAAGTGAATTAAAATATACAATTATTGGTAAAATAGGGTAGGGGTGGAAATATTATTTTTTTGAAAGATAAGAAATATTAAAATAATAAGCATGAGATTCATAATCCTTGTGGTTAGTTGACTTATTTTTCAATAATATACTGATGATAAAATCCCTACATGAAAAAAATCATATAGTCAATTAAAAGGTTCATATTATTGGTTGGCCAAAAAACATGGAATAAAATCGAAATAAAATTATTATATAACTCCTGGATACCATTAAAATTCTAATCATATTTACTTAATAAAATTCCACTAACCAACACTTTAATAAATTTTTAATGGTATCTTTTATATTTCTATATGATAATTTCATAAAGTACTCATGGAACATTTATAAAATGCATCATGATAATTTCATTTTACCATTACATTATATAGATAGTACATTCATATTAACATCATTTATCCTTAGTGGTATGTTAATATTACCTTCACAATAACATAATTATACATTCATTTTTGGTTGATAATTCAATCATGGAAGGTGTATAATACATTGATGATATATTGAATACCCGTTTTTTGGTAGGTTCATCAATTAAAAGAGAAGTTGCATATAGAATATCATGTGAAGATTCTAGCATACTGAATAGAGGGGAAAATACTCAAAATATATTAGCATTTTTTGGTTACATTGGATTTTTTATGCCATTGTGTGATGATTAAAAGGTGGATACATTGCATGGATGTACTAATATAGTGTGAATAGAAACAACATGCAAAATCTACTTCTAGTGATGGAGTAGAAGATGTGACAGTGTGCTGTAGGAGCAAGTAAATTCCATGTGTTAAAGAAAGAGGGGGATAATTGGTAATATTTATACTAGTGATGTTGTTCAACAATTAACATCACTAAATTGGTCAATCCAATATGGATATGTGATTCTTGGGAGATGAACATGTGCACACATGGATACCACAATGGTAAAGATGATGTGATAGTGTATATATATGTGCCATATATTTTATATAAAATATATGATATGTATTTATAGTTATAAAAATTTCTTCAAATATATTAATTTTTTTAAAAAAAGTATATCAAAATTAAAAATATATATATATAAATTTAATAGACAATAGTAGTGACCAAAAATATAATATAAAAGTAATTTACATGTATTTAAAAATTAAATAGTGATACAAACAAATTGTGATACTATACTAAAAATAATAATAAACTCTCTAAAGCATATAAATTATTGAGACATTTAATAATCGATTTAATTATACATGATAAAATTTATAATTTAAAAATTGTGTGGCATAATATTTTTTAAAATAGATAGCATAAATCAATTAAAATAATAATAATAATACAAGTTCAGACAATTTAGGTTTTAATAAACATGAGTTAATTATAATTTAAGAAATTAGTAATAAAAAATAATAATAAAATAAGTAAAAAAACTAAAAACTAAGAATATTTAAATGACTATGGTATAAAAGTATAAATAATTTTAAATTTATTTTATAGTAGAGTTTATATTGAATTCAAATCATGTAAATCATTTGGTGTGTTATTTATGTTTCAATATCATTTTAATCATCATTTTAAACATTAATTTCTATTATAAAATATAATATAATTATTTCATAGTAATTAAATTTTACTTTATTCTCCCTTATTTATTTCATAATAATAAGTTTTATCTTTTAGAATTCCTCAAATTATGTACGCAATTAACAATAATAAAATTTTAAGTAAAAAATAATTTATTTCTCTATTTGATTAAAAAAATTATTATTCAATGTAAGGGTTTTCTAAAAAAAATTGATAAATGTTTTTCTATCGTCTAGTTATTGTAATTTTATCTACACACTTTTTTGAGATTTTAGAAAATGATTCAAAATTAATGTTATTAGCATAATCTAAATGATATAAATAATGAAATTTTATTCAAAATATAAAATGAATCATTGTTTTAATATACACGACATGTACAAAATTTCTCACATAAATGACCTCTCATTGATTTTAATATCCCTATATAATATTCTAATGTTATTTTTAAATACGTTTTTTACACAATGTATGTTAAATATAATATTTTAATGTTTTAATATGTTATTGAAAAATTAGATGTTTATTTTCCCTTAGAAATAACCTAGTGATATTTTAATACGATTAATCATAAAGAATAAAATCCTATGATTTTATTTTTTATTTATTGGGGATATGAGAAAATTATACATCATATATTAGTTCAGTGTGTTTTTTATGGTAATGATAAAGAACTTTTCTAAAATACCTAAAAGTAAAGTCATAACAATAATCAAGAAATATACTGGATACTGTAGGGTCTAGAATCAAAATCTACTACCCCTTGTATTCTATAAAAACTTATGTTATTGTTTAAATACCAATATATGGAAGATTAATCCAATTAAAATACTATTTATATGATATCATTAAACCTATTTTATGAATTATAGATGATCGAGATCAGAAATATAATGATTCAATGGAATTTAAAAAACATATTTACAAATTAAAATGACCTATTTGAAAATTAAAATTAATCATATGGATAGAAAAAAATATTGAGAGTGAATGGAAATATTACTAGAAACACATTAGTCAACACAATTGATAAGTTGAAGGAAGTAACAGCAATTAGTTTCTAGAAAACTGAGGATGAATAGGGAATAGACCCTAGTCTAATTATTAATATAAATCATGAGGATCCTAAAAAATAAATTATTTATAAAATAATGAATCATGAACAAAACCTCTAAAAATAATATTAATCCACTTATTCCACATAATACATAAATAATAACTCCACTAAAATGAATAATAATAATGAGAATTTAAATATTAAAAAATGATGGAATTACCATGGTCTTCCAAAATTACTCTTCACCCATTCTATTCCCTAAAAAAACATAACACAAAAGCTTGAACACATGAACTTATATTTTTTATTTCTATTTTCAATAAGATTTATATAAACATTAAATTATTTCAATAATTTATCAATTTCCCTTAATTTTTGAATAATATCGAAAATTTATTTAACAGAACTACTTTACATGATGATTTATCTACATATATACTAAATTAAAATTTAACTATCGTGCTTCAAAATAACATTCTACTAAATTTCTAGGATCTCGTGATATTTTCATTCCTCATTTTTAGGGAATAATTATCAAGTAAATTTTTTATGTAATAATACTGAAATTATAAATATTATTCATTAGAATATGATTCAATTGTTGAGATTTGGGGTAGTATAACCTAATATGGTTGTAATAAAATTTTAATATTTTTTAATAAAACACCCTTTAGATAGGGTAGGTGGCCTCTTTATTGGACTTTTGATGTTTTTTCAAACATAATTGAAAATAGTATAAATGTTTTTGGATAAGTAATTATAAGACATTCTAGATATTCTATTATTTTTCACATGATGAGTCTTAATATTTGTTCCATGGGGAAATTAATTTATGGTTTTATTGAAAAAATAAATAAATTTATTTTTTAAAAAATCAGAAGGAACCCACACATGGGGGGAACTATTCAAAAGTTAAGTTGTCAGATCTAGAGAAGCCTTTTTATAAAAATAATAAGAATTTCATGATACCAAAAAAGAGAAATAATGTAAAATCCTAGATAGATAACCATTATTAGGGTAGTTATTCGGTGATTTTGGAGAACATTTTCATGAATATGATAATGAATTTTTATGGCATTTAGATGATTTATTCAGATGAACAAATATTAAACTCATATTTTAATTCTGAGTGTTTTTATCCATATAATAAGTAATTTTGTGATAAAAAGGTTTTATATTGACATGTTACTTCTTTAAAATCCTTAATAATATAAATGGGATACCGAAGAATAAGATTATGTTATTTAGTTTTGAATCACCACATTTGGTGGAAAATAAACATCTAGATAATTGGAAATAATCATTTTAGGTCAATCTTCCACAAGATATTACATCAATAAAACTGATATTTGGTATATTATAGAGTTAATGTTGTTTTCTGTATTTAAAAATATTTAAATATACTATAGGATATATGATCTATAATTTAATAATCACAATCTTATTGTATTGCATGCATAGGATCCATATGATGTCAGATCAAAAACCAAGAGGAGAGGGTCAAATAAGGCTAGAACAGAACATGAATGAGGTTGTAGTATAAAATATTATTTAATTATTAAATAATGGAATAATATTTAATATTAAAAAAAACCCATAGTTAAACTATATTAAGGTTTTTCCCAATAAGTGAGTTGACACAATAATCACAAATGAGAAAAATTAACCTGTTAATACATGAATAGTGATATAATAGAGGTTCTTTATGAACTATTGAAAAAATAATTCAACAATAATGATGGTTATTTGTCCAATTTCATTTTTTCATTGAAATAATAATAAGATGGATGATAATGATAATTACTTTTTTTTATGATGGTATTTCTGGTAACAACCAATTATAGTAACACATGAAGACTAGAAAAAGCATTACTTTATCAATTTGGTAAATCTTCCAATCAAAATATTACATTTTCCATGGGTTTTTCTTGAACCACCATTCAAGGGTTTATTATCAATATTTTCTCTATCATACTCAAGAGGATTACTGAGTTATTAATATATTATTTCCCTATAGATGGTAAAACTTTTCAATGCTACTTTTATAATCAATAATTATTTTTTCGATAAATCTATAAAACATAAAATATTTTTTAAATGGGAAAAATACCAATTTATGTTTATAGGATGGATAGAATTAGATCATAAATTATCTATGCTGATAATGGAGGTTGATACTATTAAAATTTATTTCCTTAAAATATTTCACATCCCGTAAATATGAATGAAATTATAATATTCGTATGGGTATATTGATTTCAACAAGAGAATCATAATGTGTTTTAAAACAACACAATGTTCCTTGGATATCTTCAATTCAAAATAATACCATGATTTTTAATGAAAATTTTATATAATCATATAATATTTTTAAATATAAAATCACATAGTCACCGATTATCATTTCTTATTATTTGATGTTTCTTTATGAAATAATGAGTAATGATAGTGATACTAGTGTGGGATAGTTTTATAAAATTTTAAATAAAATATATTTTATGTGTAGTAATATTATAGTATGTTGATTTATTATTCCCAATGTAATAACAGAACTTAAAAAAAGTGATTGAATATTTTGTTTGCTATACTAAAATATTTGTAATTCAAAGATTGTTCAAAATTTATTTCCTTTGTGTATCATTCATCCATGAAGTATTTCCAATATAAGACTGAGTCTAAGAGAAGATTTCTCATATAGATAATCCATTTTCCTGAATTTGAGTTTGATATTAGTAATAAATATTGTGCGAAAAATATTATAATAAATATATTTTTTAGATTTTCTAATATGAAAGGTATTTATACATGTTATATTAATTTATAGATCTTAGATGATATATTATTTTCTATCACATCCTATTAGGATTCTTTATTTTCTAATTTATCAATATTTCTAATTATAACAATCTTTCTTATAAGTATCCCACAAAACATATGATAAAATATATTTCAATGGTAAAATTTTACATTTTGGATTATCAATTACTATTTTCATTTTTATTGTGGTATTTATAAGAATATGTGTGTCTAATGAATTATTGTGACAATTGTTTTTTGATTTTTAACTATTAATAATTTAGTGGAAACCCTGTGGGATAAAATAATACCCAATATGTTATTCATGGTGGTGTCTATAAGACTAATTTGATCATGAATGCTATAAATTTTGGATGTTTGATAAATAATTTTTAGATAACCGAAAATATAGAATAAAATTAGGACATAACAAAAAAGCAAATCATATTTGTAGAAATTATTGATTTATATTCTTTTTATTTCATGTAATAATTTATATATTCACATTTAAATCCTTATATTAATGCTATATAAGTAAATATTTCAATGTGGGTCAAGGTAGTGGAAAATTTTAATTATTGAGGTTCTAGTTTTGTAAAATTCATTAAAAGAATAAATTTTATAGATTTGGAGCCCCTCAAACATTCATCACTAAAAATAGTACTCTTTTAATGAATAAGATAAGTGTTTTAAAGAGAAAATATAGTTATTTTCATAAAACATAAATTGAACCTAAACCATTGTAAAGAGTATATGTTGAGGAATTACATATATAGAGTAAATAAATTAAAAATAAAAATGTTTTTTCTCGATGATTAATTATTTCTTAATGATAAAATGTGACTTATATTTATATTAGAAAGTATTAAAAACACATTACATAATGTATCCATATGTTTTTCTTTCAAAAGAAATTTCATTTCTTTTGTTACATCATGATAAAAAACATTGGTTTATAAATTTTTTGGAATATGATTCTTCTATCACCCTTATATTTTAGATGTTTTTTTGCATTGAATAATTTTAATTCATCTTTATCTCGAGTTATTTGAATCACCATGTTTAATGAAATTGTGGTATACAATAACTATATTATTCATTAATGTGGATATTATTACCTAACTTTTAGATTAAATGATTAGTCTATAACTAACTAAATGATTAAATTTCAATAAAAAAGACAAAAAATAATATATTTTAATTGATTTAGCTTCAAAAATAAGAAATTAATTTTCATAAAATTAATTTTATTCTTAAATAATATGTTTTCCCCAAAATTTAATTTTTTTTTTATTTTTGTACTGATATATTATAAATAATATCTATAATTTTTTTAAAATTTATCTGATTAAGAAACCTTATTTTTAGATGATCATATAAAAATTACCTTATGGTCAAAATTTTACATTTAAAAAAAATTGATTTTCAAATGAATATGTAAAATTAATCATTTTTATTGAGTACATAATTTTTGTCCAATGAAATTATAAATTAAAATTAGATTTTTAATTTGTTTACAATTTTAATTTCTTATTTTTGATATATAATAATTCATTTTTTAAAAAAATTATTTTTATTGTTTATTTTAGAATAAAAATATTATACTTAAAAAATCCATTATTATGAGAAACGTTTTTTATTGCATTTTTCATATAATTTTAATTTATTTTATAACACTTATATATTAGTAATATTAAAAAATTGATTGATTTTTTGTATATGAATGTATTAATTGTTTTAATAATTCCCTTTTATATTGTTCAGTAGGATTACTAACATTAATTATTTCTATTACCACGATAATCAGTAAATTCAAAATTTTATTTTCAAAATAAAATGATAAATACAGTAAAATGGCACAAATAATTGTCATAATTTAATTTAATGGTACCATTTATGTGTAATTACCCAATATTTTTATACGGGATTTGTAATATTTTTTTGTGAGTATGACCTTTATTATGTATTCTCTAAAAAAAATTAAAAAATATCACTAACTTATTTTAAATAAATGTAATATATTTTCATCTAGATATATTCATTATATATATATTTATAAATATTTTTTTTAAATATAAATGATATTTTCTTCACAATTATAAATATTTTAACTTTTTTCATAATAAATCATTACATTAATTTATTATATAACACTAACTTTCTAATTATAAAATTAATGAAAAAATGTAATAAATTATTGTAAAAATTATACAAGTATAATAATTTTTAATAATTAAGGTATCAAATAATTTTTATTGATATATATGTCTTATTTTTTAGGGTGGAATAATTTTATTTTGAACTAAATTTTTTCATATTTTATTTTATGTCAATTTTAATTTATAGTGTTAAAATGACAATAAAGTTATTTAAAACTAAATAATAATTTTTTAAATGTAATAAAATACATAATATACATATACATGGTAATATGAATGGGATATGGTAGAAAAAATGAAAAAGTATTCCATTTATGGGTCATTCTTAAATTCAAATTATCATTATTAACCTTAAAATTGTAAAAACCATTAATATTACAATCCATGTAGAAAAGGTGAACATGGATTTAAAACAAACAATAACAGGGTATGAATGTTAAAAACAATTGTCCAAATTTTGATTTATTATATTATTTAATGTAATCATCATCATATATTTAAATATTATAAATTTTGAGCAATTTTAAAATCAACATTAATTTATATTAATTTAATATTTTGATATATTCTAATTTTTCCTCGCCCATAAATTATAAAAGGGAACTACTCATTTCATTATAACACTATATGTATCATTATATTTGGATGAAAATCCACCAATATATATTCTACAATTCTCTATCCACATTTTTTTGATACAGTATTCTCATAAGAACTACACTTGGGCCCTTAATAATTGACTAAAATGAGTTGTTTGAAAAAATAGGTAATCGCGTTAATCAATAACAATATTTTTCATTTTTCATTTACCCATTGAATGTAATTGGTATTTATCACAAAATGATAAATTATTTCTTAAATGAAGACATAAATGATACTATTAATATTATTCTTCTATTTTCCAGGCGTTTCCTTTAAAATCAAAAGCGAAATTAGCACTGATGCATATGTATGACTTGTCATCTCCATGTATAAATAATATTAATTTATCATGGAAATATATTATGAATTTATATTAGGATGGGTATTATTTTTATATATTATAAATATGATATATTTATAATTTTGTCTTTATAATATCATATCTACCTACTTACCTATAAATCCATTGAGAAAGGATGACATTAGACTTGAATATATGTAGACTTCCACATCCATGAATTATAGTGATTTATTTTTGAATATAATTTTAATAGGATTGTATTAAAAATGTATTGAATGAATATATAGTTTTATATCATATAAATTTTATTTTTTAATAGTGGTTTATTAGTTACCATTATTTTGATTCATCAGTAAAAAAATTGAAACAACTGCTATATGATATTTATATAATTATTGGATATTTGCATATTATAAAACCTTGATTAAATTATACGGATTAAACTCATTAACCAATACAGTCATGAAATACGAAGTAGATATCACCCAAGATTGTAATTTTTGTAAAAAATATTAACAAATGTGTGATAATATATTTTATGTTAATAATATATGATATGATATAGATGAGTACAATTCATTAATATAATTATAATAAATATATATTTATTATAAAAGAGTCTTCAATGCATAGAATGGTAGTTTAACCAATAGTAAGGGGTTTTCATCTAACTTTTGTCTCTATCAAACACCTTCCATGTTTACAAAATAATAAATGTATATAATTTATATAATATCTATAAATTTATTTTATTATTAATCATATATATTTTATGACTATCTATATATATATTTATTTATATTACTGAGAGGATGATTGAAATGTTACAGATGAAAGATGGTTGTTATTTTACAATCCCAATGTTTATTGTTAGTTTTGGTGATTTTGAATATGATAATGAATATGTATCATATATATTTCAATAACCCTCAATATTTTTAATCAAATTTTTAATTATATATAATAATTTTTTTATTTTAATTATCACCTCTTTATGAACTAAGGATTCAAAAATATTTGTTAAGTAGAATTGACTTAATTTCACTCTTTTATTAAAAAAATATTGTACTCTATATCGATGTTTTAAAAAAAATTAAGACGTTTTTTATGCTTATCCCATTATTTTTTGAATTAATTTTTACCTAGAATGGTATTTTTTTCAAAATGGATTAAAATGCATATTCGAGTGTTATTCCAATTGTGGTACTTTTGGACTTTTCTAAAAAATTATGATCATAATATTTTATATTAACAAATATATAACAAAAAAACACCCCCTCATCATAAAATATAAATTACATGAAGCTTTTTTTTGCATGTAACCAATGTTATGTTTAATGATTTTTAAAAAAAATGAAAGAAATATTTTTATCTTAAAATTGATTTCCTTTTTAGAAATATTTTTTTCCATATGAATTACTCATCTTTTATATTTAATATCATCTCTAATATCATCATTTAATGTTAATTATGATTTACTAGAGATATGACATATTGATAAATTTTTTATTATATATTATAATGGTTAATGTTTATGCTTTCTATATGTTTATGAGACATATATATTTTTTATGGTTTAAATAGATGAAATTTTTTTGAATAAATTTTTTTATTAATGTTTTGTGATGATATTATATGATGAATTATTAATGATCACGTGGAAAAGAAATTTATAGATTTCATTATGTTAATTTATTAATGCCTTAACCAATTATAATGGTACTAGATGGTGAATACATTGTACAGATCGATAGTGGTCACATTATAACCATATTGAACTGGGACTTGTATCTCCCTCCAATAAAATTGGTAATGATCTATATCTCATGATATAACTTAGGGAAACTAGATTAAGTGATTTATACATTTAGTTTAACTATTTGATATGCTTGATCCAATATGGGAAATATTTGTTGTTTCATGATATATTTTTATATTTTTGTTTTGGTAGTTAACAATGACATATTAAATGGTTTCTATTCTAACAATGGTTGCACACATATAATTAATTAACATATGATTAATTTTTATGTTATGATATCTTCTCATTGATCATTATAAATGATGTAATCCATGTGATAGGTAAAAGAACGAATGACTAATTCAATGAAAATATGAGAAAAATGAATAAAAATTACTCCAATGGACGTTATTTTGAATATAAATTCCTTCTATAATAGCTAAATCTCACAAAGAACCATGGTACACAAGATCTATCATGAGCACACAATGGATTGATGCTGACGTCCTCATAACATTAAGTCTAAGGAAAAGTGTTCATCATGACCATATAGAGGGTTGACGTTAATATTTGTTCCAAAAAATTGTAACTCACCATTCCTCTAAGAATCATAATGCACAGAAGTTTTCATGAAATAATTCAATCTTATGGAAAAAAAATTTCAATTAATAGACCTGATGTTTGAAATTTTATGGGTTATTCTATCTTTTTAATTCTAATAAATTATCATTGTTCACTAACAACATGATCATAGCGAGTGAGAGACTGAGAATGGATCCCTAAGGTATAAAATCATCATAAAACCTCCACCTTTGTGTCCATAATATCCTCAACCATAACAGAGAATTATTTTTATGATGGTCCATTCACATAGTGGAAGTAGAATTACTCTTCTCAAACCTAGGGATTCATAAATCATTTACCCTTCATGAAGCGAACCATTTGGGTCATAGAACATCACCTCAAGGCCAAGTCACCCTGATTTATGGGACACATCCCATCACAAACCCCCTTTCCTCATTGAGGATCCAGATATTTGACTAAATACTCTCTTCAAGGCTCCGTGATATGTTAAAACCCTATTCTAGTCTTTTCAATGGTGCATCCCTTTAGCTGACCCCCATCATGAAGGTTGAGTACCAAGGGGCCCCATACCAACCGGTAACCAGTTCATATGAACAAAACATGACAATGCGATTGGTACAACTAAATCTTTGTTAACCCACATTACACCAAGTGTGGTCTAGGCCCTCATTATACCCGATTCTTTATATAATCAGTACCAAATTTCCTATTTTTTTTATGAATAATGACCCAAAATGTCAGAATCTTGATTGACAACACCTCTGCAGAAGATCCAATTCTAGGCTATGGTTCAAAACGAGTTACAAAATTATCTAAATGGTTTTTTACCATTCATTAAATAATATATTAGAGTATTTACATATTCAATTGTGGAGCCTACATCATAGGGGGTGTCCCAGTAGGCGTTTCTCCCCCAATACACATTTGTGTCTGTAGGTAGTGGTGTATGAACAACCAAATCACTGGTTGAGAGTTTCGTGGAAGAGATAATTTCTAGAATCATCATTTTTTGGTGGTTAGAGAGCTCTAAATCCCTTGATAGTAGACAAAACAACACAAATCACTGATTTATAGAACCAAATAATCCCATGTGACATGAATTCTTCTACTTCTATGACCCTGTATTTATAGGAATATTTCCTTTTAATATAGATCTTTTGACATCCAATATATAGTTTTGAGTTATCTATAGATCACCATATACCCCCATGAATATGGGAAGGATTCATCACTATGGACAAATTTACAGTGCATCTTCATCCATGGAACATGAAAAACACCCTCATAACCACCCCGAAGGTTTATTTATACTCACCTTACCATTTTCCCATGTGAGCTATGTATGTAACTCTTCTTATCCAGTACCACCTCCAATTTCTGAATGGTGACTGTTAGCTCTTCTACCACTAATTTTGATCCCCTTGTACCAATCATTTACCAACATCATACTAAAACCACCAATCTCTATTGGAAACATAGTTATGAGGCCTCTCCTTCATCAACCCATGTGGTTTGTTGCTTGAGCATCTCCACAAGATTTCTACTCTTCCAACTCAATGATTAATAATTGGTGAGTCCATATGAAACAATTAGTGGTTTAATATCATACAATTATTTCTCATCCCAACCTATAAACATGATTTTTATCTTACTCAAGACTGATGGATGGCTCTCATGGATATCCTTAGTGTATTCCGTTGTGTTTATCCATTGTAGATATCTGGAAAACCTTATAAATTGGTGAACGTTTTGTGGGTAATAGATCACATTATTGTAAAACCATTCCACCAGCAACCCACATTGAAAGGCTAGTGTGCCACCCCACACTTATACAATACACTTCACTTTGAATATTACAGTAACTTGTGTTGTATGAAACTTCAAGTTATAAAACACCATGACCAACCAAAATATCCATTATAAATAGTAATAACCAATTATTGAAATTTAAAAAATGTTAATTTTCAAAATGGAATTCAGTTTTGGATTCATAATATCAAAATTATCTTAGGGTGATTTTTTGGTATTTTTCAGAAAACTTTCATTTTTTGATTAATAGTGAAAAACAGTGTGTTATTGTTTAAAAAAATTTATTTATTAAATATTTAATTATTTTATTTAAAATATTTTTAGGAAAAAATAGATACATTATACCTATATGTGTTCAATGTAATTTATTTGAGCCAAATTATAATAATATTAGATATATAAAATCTTATTGAACTCTCTACTGTCTTTTACCCACCTTATAGGCATATTTGAAAATTTGATTAAAAATGTAATTTTTACCGCTTCTATGAATTCAATTTAAAAAATAAAAGAGAAAATGTTGACATCGGTAAGTAAAATGTGGTTTAATAAGATGAAAATAATATATGTTGAATAATAACTTTTGACTTTTATTTACCACGGTTAAAATTAAAAAGGGTAATTAAATGTAAAAAATGATATTATAATTATCCTAAATCATGTAAAAATTCTATTGGATAAGTGTATATCAAAAAAAAATCATCCATAGGAATAAAATTTGATACTTTGGGTCCACATGGTACAGATTTGGATATTTATTATTATTTTATTTAAAGAAGAGTTAAAAGTGTTAAATTCTAATTTTCATAACTAAATTTTTTTTATACGGGGTTACACATAAGATAAATTAAACTATAAATATTAATTAAAAATATAAAAGTCTTCCTAGATAATGTTAATTTATTTTTAGTTTTTAGACATTAAATAATTAAATTTATTTATGAAACAATGATGTTGTAGTAGTTACATTTTTAATGAACGATTAAAATAATTAATATTATTAATATACAAATAAATGAAAATTGATTTTTTTGATGATTTCCACAAATTTTAGAGGTTAATATGACATTTTAGGGTTGGTTAAATGAATTTTTTTAGAAGTTATCAAATTGTTAGGGATTTAACAAAAAAACAAATACTAAATAATGTCAAAATTGACATTAATGAGTTTCAAAAATAAATACTATATTAGTAATAAATATAATATTCCTAAGAATCTAACGTTTGGCCAAAAGAAAATTTATATGATTATATATATCAATAATGAACCACTTGGGATTCGCTTGGCAGTTTATAGTAATTTTATTGACCATATAATATATAAATACAAGAGGCATGGTAAATGTTAAACTATTTAACACAGAGTTAAATATAAAAGATAAGGATAATATGGTGATATAAACCTATATAAAACCTACTGTTTAAGAGTTTTTAAACCAATAACCACCTCATACTTGAAATAAATCATTTTCGATCCACTATAAAATGAATATTATTGTATAATAAAATGATATTTCAAGGTTTTACTAAAGAGACTGTCACCTCTATTATAAAAGGGTATTTCCCCTTCTCTTAATTTAACTCCTCCAAATCCATTTGGTTCGGCCAAACCCTACTCAAATATCCTACCAACTACCCTCAATTCATCTTATAGGACTTACTTAGATCAGAAATCCAACTGATGGTGCCCTTTTGATTAACTGAAATATAAAAACATGATGAAGAGGTAACAATTTTACCACCTCTTCCCAAGTTCTTTTATTCATCCACTTATTAATTCATTGTTGTTTCCATAAAATAATTACACTAGTAACTTATTCATATTGTGATGTTTTTATAAATATTGTACAACCATATTCATTATTTTATTCATCCTATGAATGAAAAGTCCCCATACGAGCGTACTTACAGCTTACTGTCTCCACATCATAGTGTACTATGTTATTCAAACACATCATTATTTGGATGGGTATTATAATGCGTAAAAATTAATTAAATAATAAATATAAAATTTTATTTATTCTATAAATATCATATACCATCCAATTACATACGATTTCTCTATCAATAGAATGATTTCGTTGCTTGTGTGTATATATGGATTACCGTCTCCACGAAGTTTGTTGAGATTCATTCCCCATCATTTATATTCAATAATAAATATAATTTTATGATTAAAAAATAATATTTAAGAACATAATATCTTTTTGGATATGAATCAAATACATATTATCCATAACAAACATGACTTACATGAAAAAACATATAAAGGAAAACGAATCAGTTAACACCCGAAACGATAATACTACTGATATATTATAAAAAATAAAATATTAGAAGATCATATATGATATCATGTTTATATATTCTCTTTTGGTATAATTTAATAAGAATAATTTAACTATTATAAAAATGGTTAACATACCCTCAATCAAAAAAAAGTACAAGGTACAGGTTAATTCTTCAATCTCTTAATTATTTGATGGTGTTTATTCGTGAGTATCTACGGGGACCTCATTATCAAATACATCCATGTTTCATAGAAATGTATTTAATTTTTTTTCCTATACTATGGGTTAATGTCCTTTATACCCTTGTTTATATTTTTATAACATTTCTATAATGGAATCATTCTGTCATTTTCCAAACCAAACCATTACGACATATTCAAAAACATTAAGGAAAGAATGTTTTTTAACTTATATGGAGGGTGTGGATATTTAATAACTTTATAACACCTTCTAATCTTACCTTTAAAATATTGTATAAAAACATTCAAAATAAATATTTTAATTTATAATTATATGAATTTTAAATTATTTCAAAATATTCAGAGGTATTTCATTGAGATAGTATTCAATTTATCTATGTCAACATCCTTTGATAGATTGTAACATTGTTTGATGTTGATTTATTATGATAAAATCATCCATATGTTATTGAGAGTTTTGTTATATGTTTACCAATTGTTTTATTTTTTTTACCATTCAAGGTTTATGGTTAATGTTTTAATATCTCACATACTAGTTTTAATATTAATGTTTATGTTATGTTTCAACCATTTCAAATTAGGAATGCATTGGACATAGTATGTTACGGGTGGGGCCTGATATAGATTCTCAATGCATCTGTAGGTCTCATGAGTCTAACTACTGTCTTGGTACAAGGCCTTGAAAAATCATATTTGTAGTCTTGGAACAAGTCCTTGAATATTTTCTTATGAAGTATGGCATTATGTAGTCTACCATTATGAAATTAGATGTTGATATTTCTTGTGATTATTTGACTAGATGAATGTCCATGTGAATATGTAAACGGATTTATTTGATTTATATTTTCCATATTATTATGATGTTTAAGATTAAATCTCTTATGTTTTATTCTTATAAAATTACTGAAATGATAATGCTTATTTATGAAATATTTTTCTATATTGTTATCCTTAATGATTATCTGAGCTCACCCCTTTCTATGTTTCAGTTTTACCAGAATGTGAAGAAATTTATTATGACTGACCTATAGGGATAGTCTCTGGGATATGAATTTGTTAAAAGGAGACATAATGTTGTTGTTTTTAATTTAATAATGAAATTAAAAAAATTTGTATGTATCTAATATATCCAAGGATACTAAACTGATCGGCCATTCGGTATATTATTCCTTGTATCATTACATTGTTTTATAATAATGCACCAAATCTGGGTAACTAGGGAAGGGGCATTTCAGTTGGTATTAGAGCAAGTTTAGTACAATCCATAGAAGCTATATTTAGAAAAACATTGATTAGAGGACATTACATAAAGATCAGGTTTGGGGATTAGTATAGAAGAATATTCTAGAATATTGGTATTTTAGAGATTTTTTGAGAAATACATATCTATTCGGATCGACCAGGTATAGGCGGCCCTGTCATAGGTGTACAAAGGAGTTAAAACTAAGAAAAAGAGTTTCATGATTGACTCAGGGTATCGTGGTAAATGACAATTGGCCTTGTTTCACTATTGGTTACGACACCCTTGGGGGATATATTAATGATAATTTTCATTTTTTACCAACCATTATAATGTATTTATGAGTAAATACGTCCTCAAAGAAAAACTTTTATTGATTGTGGATTATATACATAAACTGTTCAATTTATGTTAAGTGTTTTAGAAGTTTGGAATTATGTATTATGAATCATAAAATAATCTAGTGTATGCCATTTTTTTTGAAATGGACTCTGTTATAAGAAATGGAAACCATATCATCACACAAAATCCTAGTAGAGATTTCACTTCTACTCAATATAATAATAGTTCTGTTTGTGATGAAATTGGGGCTGATCATCTTATCAATATACTAGGAAAAATCACTCAGGTTATGAAGAATAACCTTACCCATATAGAGCACCCTGATCTATAATGCGGTGGAGCTATGTTTGACCGCTTCATGAGGAAATAACCACCAGCATATTATGGGACAACAAATCCATTTTTATCTGATAAATGGATAAGTTTCTTAGAAAAAATATTACATACTTTGGGGAGTAACGAAAGGGGAAAATATTTCATGATAGTTTATTGCCTCATGGGAGATGTAGATCAATGGTGGTCATTAATTCAAAACACAAAGGATGATGAATAAGTATCAAATATTGAAAGGAAATACTTTAAAGATATTTTCATAGAAAAATACATTCCTCATGACCATCGAGCACATATGGAAAGACAATTTCTGAGTCTCAGGCAACAGGAGGATGATAATGTCCCAATGTATGAGGCTAACAGTACAAGGTTAGCAAGGCATGCAACTGATTATATACATAACCCAAGGAGTAAGAATGATTGATTCATAGATTGGTTAAAACAATCTCTACATTTATCATTATTCTCACAATCATCCATATCATATAATTATGTTGTCTCATGTGTTATCAAAATACTGAAAAGGAATTCAATATGTCTTATGACTTTAAAGAAAAGTAAGAGAATAAGATTTGTACTGAATACTCTACAAATGGAAATAAGGTGAAGAAGGGAAAATCTGAACATCCATTATATGGTAAATGTGGGATGAAACACCTTTGTACTTTTTCTGAAGGGAATGATAGTATGTTACAAGTTTGGTGAAAACGGCCACCATTCTCCTAATTTCATGGGAAAGATAGATGATGTCAATGTTGAATTCTACAATTATAGAGAAAAGGGGAAGGTACAAATGAGTTTCCTAAGCACTAAAAAACGTACCTCATAAAACGCCAATGGAACAAGGCCAAGCATAGAGAACACTACGATTGAAGTTGATGCTTCGAAAGATGTGGTGGCAAGTAATTTAATGGTTTCATCACATTTAGGCAATGATTTATTTGATTGTGGATCATCACATTATTCCATATCAAACCAGTTTTCTAAACAAATTATATAATTCCAATATTTTTTAAGAAGAGAGTAGCATGTCAAAACTCCTAATAGAAGTATCATTGCAACAATGATTTGTGAATGAGTTCCCATTAATGTACAAAAACATTTTTTATCTGTTGATCTCATCACCATACCCATGATCAAATCTGATATAATCCTCAGTATGGATTGTATTTTTGAACATGATTAGAAAATTTATTATAAGAAGAATGAGGATACAAATTAAATGATGATAATTAGTACCTTATATTTTGGGACGAAATGTCACCATCTGATTCATATTTAGATCCACCCCTAGTAGCTCCACTAAATAAATTTATTGTGGAGGAAGAGAGTAAAATAAATATTGGTGAGGAAAGGAATATTCAAATAGAGTATTTACCTATTGTTTATGAATACATTGATGTGCTTATAAAGGATTTACCTAGACATCCTTTAGAATGAGAAATTGAGTTTTCCATTGATTTAATTCTTGGTACGAGGCCGATATCGAAGACCCCTTATAGAATGGACACTATGGAATTAGTGGAACTAAATAAACAACTAGTGTAATTGATTAATAAATGATTTATTCTCCATAGTGTTTCTCTATGGGGATCTCCTATTCTTTTTGTTAAGATGAAAGATAGATCTTTGAGGATTGAATTTACTATAGTGAGATCAATGCTATAATAATAAATAAAAAGTATACACTTCCTCAAAATGTTGATTTATGTGACCAACATCATGGATATCCATATTTTTCCAAGATTGGACTTTGATCTAGATATAATAATTTGTGTGTGAAGAAATAATAAATTTCAAAAATAGTATTTTGAACCAAGTACAATCATTATGTGTTTACAGTAATTCCTTTTGGACTGACTAATGCATCCTTTATTTTCTATGATCTAATTAATAGAGTTTTCTAGGTATATCTTGATGACTTTTTAGTGGTATTTATTGATGATATCATAGTTTTCATAAAATTCTACGATGATCCTGAAAATCACTTGCACACAATTTAATATAATCTTTGAAAAAATGAATTATAAGGGATGTTCAGTAAGTGCGAATTCTAGCTTCAGGAGATTTCATATCATGGGCAAATTGTCTATATGAATGGAATATATGTTGATCATTCAATGGACAAGGCAATCAAAGATTGGAAAATGCTGATGAATACAACTTAAGTATGTTGTTTTATTTGTTTATCAAGCTATTAACGGCGTTTTTTCCAAAATATTGCCTGACCGACTATCCCATTAACCAAGCTTACACATAAAGAGGTTAAATTTGTTTTGAAGAAATTTATTGAAGGTTGTTTTGAATAACTGAAGAGTTGATTATTCAATGATCTTATATTATATCTACCATCAAGGAATTATGGGTTTTTTATTTGTAGTAAATACTCAATGAAAGGACTTGTTTTTTTCGTATACAGAATGATAGAGTTATTTAATATGCATCATGATATTGAAAAATTCATAAACAAAACTATCTCAGTTATGATATTGAGTTAGAAGTTGTAATAATTGCATTGATTATTTGTAAACACAATCTATATGGTGAGAAATCTGTGATATATACTGATCATAAGAGAATGATGTATATTTTCTCACAAAAATAACTCAACATGAGGCAAAGGAGACGGCTCGATCTACTCAAGGATTATGATTTTACTATACAATACCACCCGGTGAAGGAAAATATTGTGGAAGATTCTTTGAGAATAAAGTATCATGGAGTTTTGAACATGATGAGAGTTAAAAGGGATCCTATTTCCAGGGATCTAGTAAATATTGATACAAGAATAATCATGGATGGTGAAACATCAATACTTTTTCAAATGGATTCCAAATTTTTTTTACTATAAATGAAAAGAAATTCTGAAAATGATGATGAGGATATTAAAATGAAAATAAAAACTATGAATGACGGGAGATTGATAAAATTCATAGATGAGGAAGAAATTTCTAAATTTGGGAAGATACATTCTATTCCAAACATACCTGATCTAAAAAGAGAATTATTGGATGATGCTCAGAGATTTAATTTCTCATGGTATCCGTAAGATGTATAGTGATTTGAATTAACATTATTTTTGGGACAACATGAAATGGGAGGTTCCTGATTATGTGTCATGATGTATGGTTTGTCAATAGATAATGTCTACAAGAAAAAATTCAATAGGAGTTATGAAAAATATTCCCATACTTGAGTGGAAATGGTATGATATTACGATGGATTTTGACATGGGGCTACCATTTACTTCAAGAAGGATTGATGATATATGGGTCATTATTGATCATCTTACCAAGTCAACACATTCTCATACTATAAGTGAGGATTTACCACTTGAACATTTAGAAAGTCTATATATTAATGAAGTTTAAATACTTCATGGAGTATCCTTATCGATTGTTTCTGATCATGACCCCATTTTACAACATGATTCTGGAAAATTATTTAGAAGTCCCTTGATACTGAACTTCATTTTGGCACTCCCTACGACCCTCAAACAGATTGAAAATTAGAACAGAATATTCAAACCTTAGAATACATCTTGATATCTTACTAACATGATTTTCAAGGTAGGTGGGATCAATATTTACCTTTGGTAGAATTTTTCTATAATAATTGCTTCAATTTGTGTATTCTAATGGCGTCGTATAAAGCATTATATAAAAAGAGATGTCACACACCAAATTTTTGGGGTGATGTTGGAGAAAGAAAACACATAGTCCAAGAAGATGATGAAGAAACAATGAAAAAGTAATGGTTTTCCAAACCCACATCAATGCTGCTCAAAGTAGGAAAAATAGATATGCTGATAAACGAAGGAAGGATTTAGAATTTCATGTAGGAGATCTTGTTTTCCAGGAATTTATCTCCACGGAATGTTGTTATACAATTCGGTAAGAAGGGAAAATTATATCCCAGGTACATTGGACCTTCTAAAATTCTAGAACGAATTGGAGTTGTAGCTTATTGTTTGGAAAAGCTGCCATGTCTCTCCAAAGTTCGTGCAGTGTTCCACGTATCACTGTTCAGAAAACGAATGCATGACCCAATGCATGTACTCACCAATGATGAAATAGAACTAGAACCTGATTTTTCATATTGCAATGAGCCTAAATTAATTCTTGATACCAGTGAACAGGTGTTTAGAAACCAGATGACTCATCTGTTGAAAGTTATATGGAGAAATCATAAGATGGAAGAGGCAATGTGGAAACCTGACGATCTTATGATAAAGAACCTCCTGAATATTTATTGTACAAAAATATTTTATAAATTTCGAGGATGAAATTATTTTAAGGAGGGATAATGTAACTCCACAAGCTTCCACAGTATTATTCACTTTGAATAATACAATTTCTAGTGTTATATGAAACATTGAGTTCTAATACACCAAGAACAACCAAACTAGCCATTTTGAATACTAATACCCACTTTTGGAAATTTTATAAATTTTATTTTTTTAAATGTTCTTTATTTTTGGATTTGAAATATCAAAATTAGATTAGGGGTAATTTTTTGTATTTTTATGAAAACATTCAGTTTTTATTGAATAGTAAAAAAAGATGGTGTTATTGTCAAAACCCAACTTTTTATTTAAATAATTAATTATTTTATTCAATTTTGTTGTAGGTAAAAAATAGATATATAATGCCTATATATGATCAATGTAATTCATTAGAGACAATTTATAATAATATTATATATATATATAGATAATTTATTGAACATTTTATTCTCTATTACCCACCTTCTAGGTACATTGGAAAAAATGAAAAAAACGCAACTTTACAACTTCAATAAATTGAATTTCAGAACATTGAGAGACACAATTGACATCATTAAGTAAAATTTTCTTCAATAAGATGAAAATAATTTTTGGTGAATAGTAACTATTGACTTTTATTTACCATAGTAAAAAGTTGATAGGGTATTCAATGATAAAAAATGATATTATAATTACCCTATACCATATCTTAATTCTTTTGGATAAGTGTAATTTGACCTGAAATAACCTTAGGAAAAAAATATGATCCTTTGGGTCCACTTAGATTAGATTAAGACATTTATTATTATTTTATTTTAAGAAAAGTTAATAGTGTTAAATTAAAATATTCATAACTAAAAAAATTATAATATTGGGTTAAGAATAATATAAATTAGACTATAAATATTAATTAGAAATATAAAATGATTTACTTTATAATGATATTTAATTTAAAAAATTTATACATTAAATAGTTAATTTTATTTAGGACACAATGATGGCGTAGTAATTACAATATTAATGAACGATTAAAATAATTGATATTATAAATATCTAAACAAATATAAATTGAGCATTTTTATGAATTAAATGAATTTTATAGGTTAATATGACATATTAAGGTTTATTAGATGATTGTTTTTTGATTTAGTCAATTTTTAGGACTTTAACAAAAATCAAATACTAAATAGTGTCAATATTGACATAAATGAGTTTTTAAAACAAATACTATATTAATAATTGAAATATTATTCCTAATATTATATGGTGCAACCAAATGACTTTGATAAGGTTATATATATCAATAATGAACCACTTGGGGTTCTCTTTTCTTTATATATTATGTTTATTAACGTTATAAAATAAAAAGACAAGGACACATGGTAAATGTTAAACTATTTAACATATAGTTAAATCAAAAAAATAAGGTTAATATAGTAACCTAAACTAGTATAAAACCTACTGGATGAGAGATTTTAGTACAATACCCTCATTATCCTTGAAATAATTCTTTTTGTAACCTTTATAAAGTGAATATTATTTTATAATATAATAAAATTTCAATGTTTTCCAAAAGTGATCCTCATATCTCTTATAAAAGGGTACATCCATTTCTCTTAATGTAGCACCTATAAATCCATTTGGCTCGGCCAACCCCTACTCAAATATCCTCCAAACTACCCTCACATCGTCCTAGAGAATACAACCTATGGTTCCCTTTTGATCCACTCTATTGGGAACACCCGAAGAAGAGGTTACAATTTCACCACCTCTTTCAAAGTTCTTTTCTTCTTCCTCTTCCTATTTCATTGTAGTTTCCATAGAAAAATAATAAATCTAGTACCTTATACATAATTTGATGTTATTTAAAATATGGTGAAACCATATTCATTATTCTATTTATCCAATGAAATACAAGTCGACATACATCTGTAAATACGGCTTACCCTATCCACGTCATGGTGTAGTTTGTTACTCAAACACTTCATTATTTGTATGGGTATAATAGCGAGTATAAGTAATGTAAATAATAAATATAAATTTTTTATGATTCTATATATATTATATACCATCCAATTACATAATATTTCACCATCAATATATTTATATTTTTGATCATGCGTACATACGTATTACCATCTCCACGAACGTGATAAGATTCATTCCCCATCGTAACCATTCTGGAATATGATGTTAGGATTAAAAAATTATGTTTATGAACATTATATAATTTTTTATATTAATAAAATACATCTTATCCATAAATAACAAGACTTACATAACAAAACACATAAAGGAAAATGAATCATATAACACCTGAAACGATGATACTATTGAAATATTATTAACAAAGAAATATTTGAAGAACATATATGACATAATTTTTATGTATTTAGTTCTAGTATAATTTAATAACAATAATTTAACTATTATAAATGAGCATGAAAATCCATCAATGATGGAAAAGTATAAGGTAAGGGTTAATTATATAACATATTCATTATCTGAGGGTGTTTATTTGTGAGTATATACTGTATACTCTTTATCATCCACATTTATGTTTATTAAAAATGTATTTCAAAACATTTTACTATTTCCAAGACTATCGGTTAAAGTCATTTATACCTTTTTTGACTTTTTATAAAATGTGTATAAAGGAATAATTATGTCATTTCCCAAATAAGGCCCTTTACGATCTTTTCAACAAAATTAAGATAATTTTTTTTAACTTATATAGATGGTGCAACTATTTTCTACCCTAATAACACCATCAAAGCTTCCCTTACAATAATAAAAAATATTTACAAAATAGATTTTTTCATTTATTATTAAGTGAATTTTAAATGATTTAAATATAGAAAGCATTATTTCTTTCATATTGTTTTCTTTTCATCAATGTCAACATCATTTGATGGATTTTAAACTTGTTTGAAGTTGATTTTTTATGATACAATATTCAAAATATTATTGAAGGTTTTGGGATATGTTTGATTTTTGATGTGTTATCTTTATACCATTTAGGGTTTATGATTAAAGGATAATCAATTCTTATGAAAAAATTAATATGAATGTTTATGTTATATTCCATCTTTTTCCTATGAGGAATGTATTTGACGTAGTATGTGAATGGTGGAGCCCACTATAGCTCCTCGATTCATTAGCAGGTCCCATGAGACATAATAGTGTCTTAGCATAATGTTTTGAAAAAATATTATTTTGGTCTTGGAAAGAGGCCCATACTATGTTGTTATGAAGCCCAAAATTATGAATTCCATCATTTTAATATTGACTATTTATTTTTCATGTGATTCTTCGACTAGTAGAATATCCATTTGAATATGTAAATGGAATTATTTGATATATATTTTCTATATTTTGCAGATGTTTTTTTAAAAGCTTTGTGTTATAGTCTTATACATTTTTTAAATGGTTATACATATTTATGAATGTGTCCTCTATATAGTTATCCTTACTAAGCATTTGAGATCACCCCTTTCTATGTATTATTTTCCCCAGGATGTGAGGAAGTATATTATTACTAACCTGTCGGGAAAATCTAAGAGGTATTAATGTGTTAAAAGGAGACACAAATTTGACTTTATACCCCATCACCAGTATTTCCACAATGCCCAACATCAGTAGGTGACTCCAAAATATGTTCCAAGACACTTCTATGATGTTCATAGTCTGAGTGGTTATGGGTATGTTGTATTCATATCCTCACATGTCTGGAATAACCCTTCTCTATATAAAATGGGTGGGGTACATAAACTAGTATAAGAGTCCTTCCAGGGTTAATGAGGTAGTGAACTGTATACATCATCTCCAATATCATGAAAAATAAATTGACATGATACCCCATCACCATCCTCAAATTCATTCTGAAGGATCTCATTTAAACACCCATATTTGATACCATCAATGGGATACTCCATCCATAGATTTGTTTAACAAAAAATATAACTGGTCTAACCGTAGTGGGATAAATAATTATGTTATAGCCCCAAATCTACTAATAAATCTCCTCCATGATCCACTAGTAGGTGTAATCCTTTCCCCACAAGGAATCTACAGTGAATATACATGATCTTATAGTTAACTTGTCCAGTAGATCAACCAATAAATAGCCAAACCACTTCTTGAATGTGATATCCTTTGTCCCAGATTCTATTAACTAACCCCATACACCAAACAATTAACTTCTTTATTAATTTTTGGAATCTACTACTATACCCCCAAATGTTCTTTTTGGGGAGGAAATTTTCATATATATCCCATTTGATTGGGATCCTAGAGATCTATTGAATGTCCCATAAGCTGATTGCAACATATCATGATGTAGATAAAAATTAATGTTGTCTAGTGAACAAATTCTCAATAACTCCTATTTGATGTACACATGGTGGTTGACATGAATATATGAGGCTCATTATTCCTTATGGAGACCCAATATCATCATCATGGTATCGAATCCACAATGCATAGTTCATGAACATGAAACCTAGGTTAATACATAAGTGAAATTTCCACCTGGTCATAAATCATAGTTTACCACCTATCCCTTGAGTATATAACCCACACCCCCAATGAGAATCATCTATTACTACTGAGGTGTAAGTATCATATTCTATCCTCTCCCATTTGATATTATTAACGCGGTTTTATTGTGTTTCTATAGTGAGTAATTCATGGTCCACTGAAATGTGTTCCCTATAATCCTTAAGAATTTGGTATTATCCTAGTGTGCTTCTAAACCAGTTGGAGGGATCATATCAACTTGATTCTGAGATCAATATGTTACCCATAAACCCAATGAAATAATTTTGAATCCTCTTACAAAGAGGGAACACCTTTTTATATAATGTTCGAAATAAAATTATCATACTATAGTCTAAGGTGATGTTAATTCACTCTCCCATCATTTTTTTTCCACCCATTTCTTCATGATGAAAATAATAGAATTATCATCTTCTGTGGCCACATGGTTCACGGAATGTGATTTGATCTATTTCTCTTTTATAGAGATCGCTTTGTGATATTAGTTGATAATGGTCTAGTTTATAGGAGCCATTTTTCGAATGTTGGGTTTGAAGAACACTGTTCATAATGAATTGTTCACAGATCTATAGTCATTGAGAATATCAGATTAAGGAGAGATGTGGAAATAAATCATAACGTACTCATGAAGGGTGTGATCTTCCAATAAATTGAGGATAGGGTTGCCTATTTTTGATAATCTAGTTTCCCTCTACATGGACCATTTTCTATTTATAGGCATACACAAACACATGATTCGTGATTCAAATTTCAAAGCCAATATTCTCAACAATTCCATGAATAGGCTTCACAGATTTAGCGTTAATAGCCAATTTTTGGAGGTTTTCCCTATGAATATATCCCTCCTTTTAATTTTCAACTCTTATTCTGAGGGATTTAAATTATTGATTCCAAAATATAAAATTCATGAGAGGTGTAGAGAAATGTATTGATGTTTTGAATAAAATATGATACATGTTGGACCAAAAATCCCTCAAAAGGTATTGTTCCATGACGTTGTTATCCATCATGAATGGACGAGTCTCACAAAGATATTAGATGAAAAAGAACCTTTTTTAGAATGAAAGGGCACAACACTAACCTCCTAAAACATAATTTTCGGGGTGATGCATTCATCGTAACCCATAAATGAAATGATGGTAACATCTATGTGAATAAATGAGACTCTAAGAGCATTCCACCTCCAGAAGCACATAGTGTATTTCGAAAGACTCAAATTGTCATGAAACCCACATTTCTTAAAATACTCCCATGTGTCCCATATTTAATAGGATGTTTGAACTTTGGATTTCACATAAATTCTAAATGTTTATGAACCCCATGATCTTCATGATTGAATGAGATCATGGATCACTCAATGTATACATGTTTCATGAACCCCCCTAAATGTCATTCTTAAGATCCCCCATCTAAGTGGTGATGTATTTCATGATGTTCCCTACACATCACTTATTATCAATAAAACATGTGGAACCAGGGGCTTCAAGAGGCATATACCCACAGTGAAGTCAACCCTAATGTAGCCACGAATTCACCCCGATGTAGGGTTTCATTTTTCCGTAAATCATATTCATTTGTGATCCCCCTAACTTCTACATGGAACATAAGTTTCCCTAATCAACTCTCCGTAAGGCCTCATGTTTGACGGAACCTTTCTTCGAGTCTTCTATATGTTTCCTCCCTTATTCCAAGACACCATTTTGAATGATGACCTCCCATGGACCACATACAAACATGAATTGATCTCAACCATATCGTTAATTCCTATGTGATCAGTACCGCCCACATTGTTTTCCACCAACTTCACCCCTTGTGCAACCTGGGCCTCTGATATTCTCATTTCTTCTAATCATAGTTACCATAATTCCCATTTTTTTTTACTAAAAGTGACCCTAACTTTGTCCTTAGGATTGAACACTCCTCCATTACTATTCCAATTCCATGCCCCTCCCAAAAGAAAATGATCACTGGTCATAAAATCCCTAAGGATGAATCTTGGAAGGAAATTGTGCATCTTTCTATATTGAAGGTACATATTTTAGATCATCCAATAGCCTCTAAATGGTTCTCCTTGATGAGTGATACCTACCACATCAAATATAAATGACATAAAACTCTCAAGTTTTGTATCATAGTAATATGATGTTAAACATCACAATAGAATCCTCAGTATATGATTTAAAGCTATATCATTTTCCTATGTGGTGACAATAGTATTCCAAACTTGGATCATAATTGGATTATAAAAATGACCAAATATGAGTAAAATACACTCCAACATGGAAGTTTCCACATGTAATCCCCACACCCTACCCCATATATGCTCCTATTAGAATACTAGTGTCCTTTTTGAATGGTATTAAAATAAATGGATCAATCATATTAGATAACCATAATCTAAGGAATAATTCTTAATCATTTTTTATTATATTATTCAAAATAGATTACTTAGGAATCCAACCAATGGTTAAATCATTAATATGTTAACTCTCATGTTACCTATTGGGGATGATTCTCTAATATTTGGCACTATAGGGAATTATGATCCATTGTAAAACATAGGTGGTTACTCCTTGGTATGATCCTTTCAACTCCAACAACATGAGGAGTTAAGATCCATTTTTAATACAAGGTGTTACATCCTAGTTATTATCATCCAAAAACCCACCTCCATTGGACATTATTATCTATTGGTTAGCTCCTTTTTTCCCTATTATAGATGAAACTCCATGATCCTCTTCCATGGGGAATTAATATCTATTAGTAATCTAAAGTGTTCCCTCATTAGAAAGAACATCTTGGATCAAACTATATGGGTTTTTTTCATCCTTTTGTTAAATTTCGTGTTCCATCAATGGGACTCACATATTAGATTCAATAACATGAGGAATTATGATCCATTGGTATACTCAAGTGTTTTACCATTGGGACACTACACCTAAATCTTCATCGATAAAGAATTTTAATTAACTGGTAATCCTAGTTATTCCCTTTTTTGAATGAACCTAAATGATAAGAATCAATGATTATTTATGATCCATTATTATACTAAATTTTTATCTCTTAGGTATAGAGATTCTAAATCCACCTTTCTTGGGCATTGTGATCTATTAGTAAAATCCAGGGTTTGCTAAATGAGATTAACCTACCATATTAACCTCAAAGGTGCACACTAATCCATTTACAATCATAGATGTTAGCTCCTATGGTGGTAATTCTTTTATCAACATTAATAGGTAATTATAATATTCTCGAACAATTTGGTGTTACCTACTAGTAAAGGACCACCAATATCCAACTTCAAGAGCAATATAATCTTCTAGTAAACATCAGAATTCCCTACTAAGGATGCACCTACTAGATCACACACCATAGGGAGTTAGTATCCATTGGTAGAAATTGTCATTCCTTCCTCAATATACACCTCCTAGATCTTCCTCCACCGAGAATTATGACCCATTGGTAAACTCATGTGTTCATTATTTGGGACACACCTCTCAGATAGGCCTATAGGGAAAATAATGGTCTATTGGTAATATTAGGTGTTCACTCCTTGGTATACACCTTCTATATCTTTATTTGTTGGGTGTATTGATCCATTGTTTAGTATATGTGTTCCCTCATTAAAATACACCTCTTGTATCCTCCTCTATAGTGTGATATGATCCATTGGTAAACATAGATGCCCCCTCTTATTGAAATACCACTTGGATATAGATTCAGGGGTTGAACTAATAGATTGGTAATATCATGTGTTCCCTCATAGAGATGTAGCCCCTAGATTCTCTTATAAGGTTTGTTCTTATCAATTGGAAAATATAGGTGTTCCTCCTTGGTATACACCATCTAGAACCATGACCATAGACCATTTCAATCTATTAGTCAACAAATGTGTTAGCTCATAGGGACACACCTCATTGATCTATCTTAATGGGTTGGTCTGAACCATTAGTAAAAACATAGGAGTTACAACATTTCTACAAGGGATGCACCTACATGATCTGCATTAATGGGGCATTATGAAGAACTATTCAGGGCCTATAAGATGTTAATCATACACCCAACCAATCCCTACAAGACACTATTGTAGTGTCTATTTCCATAATATGATAAAAGGATTCCTTAATCCCTCTCAACATGACATTTTTATTTGTCTCCATAGTATGTACACATTAAGCCCTGTCCCACAATACCTACCACATTAAATTAACATGATATATGAGAGTTAAAAGTCCATCCAGGATTATGCCCCGTGCATTAATCATCTCCTCATATAAATAGAATGTGTTACACACTAAAATTTGGTGAATTATATTTTTATAATTAATTATATTTACCTACCTTTTACATTTCATGATACAACTTGTTTGGTTGATATTACATAAATTATTGATTCCCATTTATAACTTGTGTCACACGTAAGGTCGAGGTTTACCGAACATTAGTATATAATAAATAATTTTATTGAAGCCAATACCTTGCCATTGGAATGGAGGTTCAAGTTAATATTAAATAAATTGTGAATATATGAAAGACCCATGATTGTATACTAAACATTGTAGTTATCAATGTTTGTAATATACTGTAATATATCTTTGAAAATAGTTAAATTATATTTATAGGAAAACTATTTTTATATGTTCAAACGCAATCTTGAATCAATAAATTAAGTAAAAAATTTATAAATAATGTTGTAAATAAAAATAAAATATTATATATTAAGCATTTTTATACACATATGATGTATTTTATAGATTTATGATATGAAAAAAAAATAATTTATGGAATGGAATTTTTTTATTTTTCTAATATGTAATTTCACCATATTTTAATGATGAACCCATTTTAAATATGTTCTTTTAAAATTTTAAAATTACATTTTGAAAAAATGAACATCATTTGTGGAATTGAAAATTTTAATTTTTTTTGGTTGTTTAATGTAATTTAATTGGAGGCTTCATTTTATTGGTGAAAAGTGCAATTTTTTTATTATTATTTCCAAACATCTTTTAATAAGTTATTATTATAGATAAATTCCCAATTATTGTTTTTTAATGTTTAATTTAATCAATATTACAACAATAATTCCAATTTATTCCATTATAATAAATTACACATTGAAATTGGATATAAAAACATTTAAATCATTTGAACGTTTTTACATCAAAAACACCCTTGGTCAACCAATCTATGAGATTAAATTTCAATTAATTTATTCCACCTATGTCATTATAATTTCAAAAAATGGATTTTATATTTTGAATTAGAATAATTTTATAGATTTAAAACCTTCAAATTATTTTTTTACCACAAATATTAATGTCAGTTATTAAAATTAATTACAGAGACTAAGAGAAAAAGTAAGTTAAAAGAAGCCTAAACCTAAATCTTAGAGGAAAAAAGGTAATAAACATATAAATATAAAATTTCTTGTCATATTTCTACCAAATACTTATTTTCATATACTTTGGATAATTAGTGGATCTATTTTACATGGATATAGTGTGGGTGAAATTTGGTTTTCAAATAATTACGAGAATATTGCTACTACTCAACTATAGAAATACAATCAACCCTCCCACATATTAACACCTCTAAAGCCCTTTGGACCAACCAAAATAAAGTAATCTCCCAATATCAATGCCTAAAATCATAAATCCTATCTTAGGGAAAAAACTATTGAAGGATTCCATTAGGTTCAAACGAAGAGAAGTTTCCCAAAAAAGAGTTAACATCTATCCTCATTATCCTATTTTTAATTTTCATTATCCACGAAAAAAAATTTTACATGCTTATATAAAACCATACTATAATAAATATAAATATTTTTTATTATAATGGTTTAACCTACACTTAAACACACTACCATCTAATGAGAGATGAATTTACTATTTTTATATATGGAGAACTTTCACCTCACGAAATGATGTTGGTTAGATTTCCATTACACATCCCATGGATGGGAATTATGATATAAAATATGTTTATATATTTTATTTATGATATTTTTAGGTATTTATGATTTATTAACATTTATATAAGGCCCAACTTCATGCTTTCCATTATTTGTACATATGGTAAATTTGTGCGTGGACTCGATGATTACCTCCTTCTTCAAAGCAATGTGATTCATTCATTCTCAACATGGAACGTATTAAGGTTGATTTTAGTGACATAATATGACATATATGACATAATAATTACAAAATTATCTTAATGTATATATATAAATATTTCATTAACTTAGAATATTTCAATATGATTATAAAATAGAAACTATGTTCATGCATGTTTACAACCTACCATATCCACAAACAGTGTATTCCAATTCATATTTATATATTTTATGGAATAAGATAAATAAGTAAATAAATATATTATATCATGGTATAAATTCTATAAATATTTAAATATTTATCTAAGTAGAAATATTAATAAAAAAAGTGAAAACATATACAAAAAAAACAAAGTAGACAGAACTTGAAATGTTACATTAACAAAGAGTTGTTAAAAAATATGTAATATATAGTCATAGATATATATTATATGGTATTATATAAAATAATATGTTTACAATGAAGATTTAAAATAAACATATATTTATTATACAGAATGTTAGAATATGTATTAATAATGAGAACACTTATTGTCAAGGAATTTAATTTAACTTTTAGTTTTCAGGTTATATATGCCATATTCAGAAATCAATTATTTTGTGTGGTGTATATACATCCCTATAAATGTTTTATTATTAATTTAAATTTTTTATTGTTATTAAAATATTTAATTTATATTATTATTTTATTAGTATCATGATTCTATCGTTACTCATGTTTTAAGGGTTTTCCCCTCTCACTTTTATTTCTGTGTGACTTATGCCTTACTCACCGATTATTTTTTTGTGTGGTGAATATAATACCTATAAATGTTTTATAGGGTTATTATAAATAAATTTATGGATATTTACATACCCATTTTATGATATTTCATTAAAGGTTTTTATGGTTCAAATGATACCAAATCGATCAAGTAATATTGTCTAAATTTTTCTTTTATTTAGATACATGAAATGAAATTCACCAGTAATTTTATATAGGTAATATATACCACCAATTTAACTGTTAAATATTGAATATAATTCTTTTCATGGTCTTTTCTTATTTAGTTAATTTCATTTTTATTGGGTATTTTGATTCAATGTTTAAAGAATTGTATAATTTTATGGCTATAATATCATCATTTATCAAAACTGATTATGATAATTCTTCCAATGAGAAACTAATATGAACCTTCAATCAATATCACAGATTAATTTTATCCCTATCCAGTCATTCATGTAATTTCCATCATTGATACCATATTTCAACTCTTTGGTACTTCCGTTTATTAACCATTTTTCAATGAAAATCCCACTTTATTTCACCTTTCTATCGTAAATATATGTTTTTAAAAAACCTTGTTTCATATAAATGTTAACATTTTTTAATATTTATCTGAAGATTTTTAAAATAATTTTTTATCCATGCTATAAAATTTAGAAAACCATTTTGAAGAAGGAATTTTATTTTCATTTTCCTATCGAGGAAAATTTTAAAACATTTGCATTGAAAAAGGAATGTTTGACATGAATAGATTTATCTAATGTTATTTCCATCATTCCATTTAAGAATACATTTAAATTTAATAAGATTTATTTCCATAAAAATAGATATTATTAATGTTATAAAAATTCATTGTTTTAAAATGTTTTCAAGATTCCATTATTTGGATTCCAGGAAAAATGTTTTCAAAATGTTTTCTTGAACCCTTTGATATTTTCAATATTTTTTTCAATGAACATGTATTTCAAAAGGATTTATTTTTTAAAAATAATTGTTTATTGAATAAAGGATATTTTATTCAATAAATGATTAAAATAAAATTGGTATACAATATTTACCATAAAATGATTTTGGAAATGGATTAATGAAAAAGTATTTACAAATAATGGAAATCTAACTTAATAAATATTTCATGTGATCATTCAAAATCCTTCTCCATATAAGATGAAATAATTTTTTTAGTTTATTCGTTAATGGTGAATAATATAGAAATAAAGTTCATCTTTATTCATTAATTTTTTAAATATTAATGGAATGATTTTTGTGAAGGCTGTTTCTCTTCCTTGAGTTATATACTTTTCAAACCAATTTATTTTCACAAGATGTGATTTTTTAAAAATATTATTAATACTATATCTTTTCCATATATATTGATTTGATGAAATTTTTATGATACATATTTATTTTCATGTTATATTATATGATGTTTGAGAAATATATCACTTTTTGGGGTTACGATTTGATGAAATATTTATTATCTTGTGGAATATTTATATATGATTATATTATGTGATTGGAGGGACTAATATCCCTCCAATGAATTAGGTTTATATATATATATATATAATGATATTATGATGTAAAAAAGGTTGATGAGGTTGATCCAAAATGGTTAAAAGGTTTTTCCTAGTCTGTAATGGGAAGATGGGGAAACCCAATACAACATGTGGTGATTATAAAAAGCTATCCACTGTGTGAATATGGGGAAACCACATAAATTATAACAAAAGGAATTTGACAAGGGATGGTGCTGTATCTTCCCAATAGGTGTTTTACCCATAATGTTCCCTGATAGGTTTTAAGAAAAAAGAGTTTACTTGTAGGGAATGATGTTACATGATTATGTGTCTACTAGAAATTTTATGTCTTATGACATAATATGATCACATGGTTTATGTTATGTTTTATCTTATGAATCATGTATTATGAATTACCAATATTTAGTTGATGTCCCATGAATGTGATATTGTTTTGTAGGTTAAGATCTTAAAATGTTATTCTCATGTTCTCTTACCCTTGTGTTAATGTTATGATTATATAAATCATTTAAGTACCCTTAATAAACATTTGAAATCACCCATATATTTTTTTTTCATTCCCCATGTTATGAATAATGTTTTATGTACAAGAACGACATGGTAAAATCTTTAAAGGATATATTGAAGGTATTTTACCAAAAAATTTGGATGTCTACCATATTCACAAATATAATAAACTGTTATGGTCCCTTGGAATGTATTTAAATTAATGTTCTAAATATTCTTTTATAGTGATTTAATACATGCATTTGATGCCTAGGCCACAAAAATTGTTATCAAAAGATTGGTTTATTAAAACTTTTCAACCAATGAAGAGAAATATTTTCTGGGATACATAGTAATATTTCTATGGATATGTTTTGGGATGACTCTAATGATGAGTTATTGTTTATGAATATTTACATGAATATTATAAAAATATATAGTACATATAATCAATTAAATACATATATATCTAGATACTAGAACAAGGTGTGGCTATAAAATAGATTTATATAGGGGTAAAAACCCTAAAAATACCATATTGATCTAGACTCAGTCTAGAACTAGTCAACTTGAAGGGAATTGCTGCACACATTGTTTGAAACTCTCATCGAATATTCTTTTTCATTTCACAAAGTATTTATACACCATCATTGAGGATTTTAATAAAATATTTATATGAATTCCCTAGGATAAACCTAAGGATTCCTAGATTAAAGAAGTAGGTATCATGATTTAAACATCCTATAAGTGATTTTTCAGGATTATGAGGACTTCTAGTATGATAATCTTTTATCACACTAGAAATTATGGTTTTATAAAATTTAAGGGACCGAAAGAAATTGGGTTAATGTTGAATGTGATAGAATATATTTTTAGGACTAGTAAAATGGGATAATTGTTAGAGAGATGGATTTTTTATCATGGATAATCTATTTTCATGGAACACGACTAACAATGTGTACCTTAATCAACTCACAGAATAACCAAGGAAGAGAATAGAAGTGTTTTCTTCAGAATTAAGGATATGGAGTTGCTAGAAGAAATAATATATTGTTTCATATAGGTCATGAATGTGGAAAAAAACACCCATTTTAGTCTCTCAAATGAAAAATGATATGTTTTGATAGTGGAAAAGAAGAAAAAGAAGTAAGTGACAAAAAGGAGAAAATGAAAATATCAATTAATGAAATTTATGGAAATATCATACTCCATAAGGTATAATCATTAGTTTTGTGATATCAATATAGAATTATTGAGAATTATGAAAACAAATGTCCTAAGTGGATTGATCTCTAAGGGAATCTACATTGTGGTTTGAGTAATGGTTATATTGATGCTGATGACAAGACAATGGTTGAAATTTGAAATGAAATAGGTATTATGTATTTTAATGATCTATCCATATTAATGGATTAAGGATTAAGTAGATTAATCACTATGTTTTGTTTATGTATTCAATAATTATGTGTTCTGAAATATATAAAGATTTTCAATTTATGTTTTTTAAATAAAGGATTAAAAAATTATTTGGTTTGATATAGTAGAAAAGAAGTTTACTAGAAATTAGATAGTTTGTATAAGGGATGAAAACCCTAAATATGTTCCTTAATTCAAGATAGTGAATTTTTCATACAGATATGATGGATATAAACAAGTATATTGTAAGGTATAGACTACCTTGGAACTAATTAACAATTTATTGAAAAGTGGATTATGCTGTCATTGATGATGTTTATTAAATTTCTTGATTTATGGAATATATCTATTAAGCATTGGAATAACGAAACACACACTTTTCAATAAGGATATGTGGTAATTCATGTTATTAAGATGTTTGAAGATATTTCATGATGAAGGTATTCACATGTTTGGTAATTAAAAACTAAGATATACCTTATTATATATTTGGATCTAAGATAAGATAATTTAATATACTTATTTATGAGGTTTTTGGATTTTCATATTTTGTAAGGGATAAAATGTTACCCATTTATGGAATGGTTTTTGATAAACTTTAGATGAGGTTTTAGAGATTAATCAATCATCTCAACATATGATGATTTATGCATATTCGATAACATGAGCTAACCATTTTTTGTGATGTTATGTAAAGATATAAGGATTGACCTATCACCCTATTTATGTATCTCATGATATATTAATTAATCAATAGTGTAATATTAAATTTCATTTATAGGAATAAAAGATGAAGTAGATATTTATTATGACAAAACAAATGGCGAGGATGTACAAGAATATAGTAAGTATATATTCTCATGAAAATCCCTCAAAATTAGGAAAAGTTTTCATGATTTAAAAGTTTATAATATTATCATTATTTTTATTATGTCAGTCAACTTTTTCAAGCCTATTTGGGTTATGTACTTCTGATCTTCAACATTCTCCCACTCATGTTCTATATCATAGTCCATAGAAACATGATAGTTATAATTATATTATATGTCAATGTTTTCACAACCAACCTATGATATTATATATGGAAATTTTTTGTTATTAAATTGGGTAACCACAATGTTTCATACATTAAATTATTAATAGATGTTTTATCAATCATTTTTACTTAGTGGGTTTCTATGAAAATTACTTTCAAGTATCAAATTTATATATACCTTGATTAATTTCAATAAAGAAATTCATGTAAAATGGGTGAGAATCTAATACCCTAATATTTTGTGAAGTATTTTATAAAAATTAATTTAATAAATTGACATTTTCTATTTCACGCATCATGATTATTTTCTATTATTATACACAGTAATGAGTCTATTGGACATCTTGTAGTACATGCCAGGATGAGGTTGGCTGAACGAAAAGATAAAATTAATATTATTATTAAATATACCACATAGCCTTTGAAATAGATGTTTTGAATAAGATTAACTTGATTTTGAAAAATATGAATAAAAAAAATATATATAATTATAATTTTTGTTATTAGTTAGTAGAAGTTAATGTAAGAGTTATTTTAATAAAAATTAAATACATTTATCGATAATATATTTATCTATGCACAAACACAATTTTAACTCAATAAATTATAAAAACAAATTTTTGATTAATTTGTTCAATAAAATTATTATATTATATATTAAATCAGTATTCATATACTCATCTAATATATTTTATAGGTATAAGATAAAAATAAATCTAATTTTATAAATACTGATATGTATTTTTTACAAGCTAATTTTACCACCATTTAATGGTGAACCCATTTTAAATATGTTTTTTGAAACATTTTAGAATTTTTACATGAATAAATTAAATTAATTTTTGGAAGTGATCTTCCAAAATTCACTTAGGGGTAATTTGTGGTATTTTTCAGTGAATATTCATTTTGTGGCGAATAGTGAAAAAAATAAATTTTAATTAAAATCTATGTATTCATCTAGTTTATTTATATACTTAAATTATATTTTAGTTTGATTTTAAAATTAAATATATCAATTCTATAACAATTAGTTCAATTTATTTTATTGGGATAATTTTTATCATTTAAATTGGATATACAAACATTTCAATCTTTTGAACCTTTTTATTTTGAAAACTTGATTGTTGTCCCATCTACGGAATTAAATATAAATTAATTTCTTCCAAATATATGATTATATTTTGGATAAATAGATTAAATATTTATATGATTCATAATAATTAATAATTAATAATTTAAATTTTTTTATAAACAATAATATTCGTGAGTGTGATTCAATTTAAATACAATGAATACGGAAATAATATTTTTAAAAATGAAATAAACCTTCAACAGAAGGACGAAAATGACCAAGAAACTTTTCTAAAAGATATTTTAGATTCCTTTTAGACCCTATAATCCATTTTTTAGAATTATGATCATTATTGGAGTCACTAGATATTGGTAAAACGTTGGTTGAATTTCATTTTCCAAAATTCAGAAAAAATACTTTTCTTCTTCATCTATGAAAAATCACTAACCAATACTACCTATTAAAACCAATAAGACCATTTGGATCACCCATAATATACATAAATAATCAACCAATATCCATAAAATCATATTATAATCCTCCTATTGGTAATAAGTCCAACTGATGAATCCCTTTTGGGAAAACCAAGAGGACTTACAGAAGGAAGAGGTAATATCATTCCTCAAGACCCATTGTTATATTTTCATTCATCAACACCTTAAATATTATTATAATATTATTATATAAACAACTTAGTGTAATAAATATAAATATATTTTATTATCCAATGGGTTTATCCAACACTTACAAAAACTTCCATCTAATTGGTAATTAACTTACCCTTATGGTGTATGGTGAAGTAACGCCTCACGAACAGATGTTGTTCATTTTTAATTTATTACATGTTAGGGGTGGGAATTATGATGGAAACTATATTTTTATATGATATTAATTATATTTATTAAGTATTTATTCTTTTAATTTATTATATAAAACACACCATAATGCATTCAATTTTATGTAAATATGATAAAATCATTTTTGGGCTTGTGGACTACCACCTCCTCAAGGTGATGTGATTTGTTCACACTCTATGTGGATTGTATAATGAATGGTTTTAGGGAACATACATGAAATATATGACATAATAATACTAAATTAAATATTATATATATATATATATATACACAGTCTCATATTTTATTTTCATTATTTCATTCAATATGAAAATAAAACTGAAACAGTATTCGTGTGTATATACGGCCCACCATCTCTAAAAATAGTGTATTAGATTATATGTTTCTATATATTGTTGATTATTATAAATAAATAAATATTAAATATATAGGATATTTATAAAAATTATTTATATTCTTTTAATAATAAAATCATGATCAATGTAAGAGGATCAATTATAATAATTGAAAACAACTATGAAAAAAAGTTGGCATTACTCGAAACATAACATTAACATCAAGTTGTTAATAAATAAGTAATATAAATTCATAAAAATCATATATGTAATTAGTTATAGTAATATGGTTCTTTGGTATATTTATAATAAACTTATATATAGTATACCTCTATTTTGAACATGTGTATTAAAAGTCAATACTTAAGGTAATAGAAATTCAACTCACTTTTTATTTCTGTGAGATACATCAATTATTCAAAATTCACTTTTTGTGTGGTGTATATAATTCCCTATAAGATTTAATATCATTAATTTACTTTATTTAAGGATATTAAATTCTTTAATTGATGTTTTTTTCTATGGGGATCATGATTCTAATATTAATCATGTGGTACAAGTTCTCCGATTTATCGTTCATTTTTATTAGACTTATGCCTTATTATAAACTCATTTATTTTGTTCATTGTATATACTACCCATTAATATATTCAAATATTATTATAAATAAAATTATTATTATATTTATATCCATTTTATGATATTTGTTTCATTGGATATATGGTTCAAAAGATACCAAATCAGTAATGTAATTTGGTGTTAATTTTCCTTAATTAAGATACATGGAGTGTTATATGAAATATAATTTAAATGAAGTGTATATACTACCCATTTACATGTTATATATGGAATATTATTATTTTAGTGATGATTCTTGAAACATGTAATTTTATTAATTCATGGGGATGACGATTCAGGGTTACCAAAGGAATAATAGTTTGTTGTTACAATCTTAAATTTTATCTGGATTGTTCATGATTATACATCAATTAATGAAATAATATGACACAGATAACAAATAAACACAATATTTTTGCCCCCATATGATTTTTTATGTTATATCCAAGTAATATTACTATTTTTTCTATTTTTTGTTGTTCTTCAAATAAATAAGAAACAGTTTTTATGAAAATATTTATATATTTATTATTTTGGAAGAATGTATTTTTTCATTCAAACCGTGTTTTATAAAAATGATTCCATATTATATTATGTTCATTAAAGATAAATTTTTCCCATATTTTTTATTTTTTAAAAAACAATTAAAAGGAAGACTCTTTTCATTGATGGATTAATCCACCATTCTAATCCTTTAGGGAATAAAAGGAATGTTTATAATGTATGGATCTATCCACCTTCATTAAGATCCATCATTTTATGAATACTTTAACTGTTTAAATGATATATTTTTATGAAATATCATTTTTCTAATATTTTTTAAATTCACTATTTTTAACGTTGTTCAAATAAATTTTGTTTAGAAATGTTTTATGAATTAGGATGTGTGTTAAATTATTTAAAAATATTACTTTAATTTATTTCAAATATAATTTCAATGACAAATGTTTTCAATGATTTTTTTATGTTTAAAATTATTTTAAAAATTTTCAATCTTAATTAATATTTTTTCAATGTAAATTTTTTATTTTGTTTTTTAGATTTTTTTATATGTTTTGATGTTTATTTTCAATGGAAATGGATTTGAAAAGTTTTCATTTTTTAAAAATAATTTTTCTAATAAGAAAGTATATTTTCTACAAGTAATGTTCTTAATTAAATGGTAATTATTTCTTTATAAGAAAATATTCTTTTAAATGGTTTTATGAAAAGGATTTTCAAAGAATAGATATTTGGCTAAATAAGTATTCAATATGATCATTAAAAATTTGTGTCCGTGTAATATGACATATTTTATTTAGTTTATACTTTATTGGGGAAATTATCCAAAAATAGAATTCATAATATTTCATGAATGGTTTATATTTTGATAAAATGACGTTAGTGACACTTATTTCACTTATAAGAGATATATTAATATGAAAAGTATTTATTTTTATGGGTTATGATTTGATTAAATGATTATAAAATGTATGGATTTTATATATTTAATATATGATTATTTTTTTACTTATTTAATTTCCTAGGTTATGATATAATATTTATGAAACAAATATCTTATTATGGGCCACGATATTAAGCAGGATTTATTATCTTATTGAACTAGTATGTGTTATTTTAATATGTGAATGATGGGACCTGTGTATCCTTCTAATACATTGGGCATTGATTTAGGTATCATTATATTATTATGGGAAACATATCTCTATGATTGTTCCAAAATGAAAAATAAGTGCTCCCAGATCCACTATGGGAATATGGGGAAACCTGATCTAGTATTAAAAGATGGATAACCTAATCAACTATGGGAATATGGGGGAACCAGATACCATAGAAAGAACATACTATGACATGGTATGGTTGTTGGTCCCTCCTAGTAGGTGTGGTCCCCAATAAGTCCTATTATATTTTTCTTTGGAAACAATCGTTGGATTATAGGAATTGATGTTAGATGTTTATGTTTCTGCCACTGATTCTATGTATTATGACTTGGTAGGATCAAATTGTTCATGTTTTTTATTACATTATTATTAATAAATTATGAACTACTAGTCATTTTTCCATATCTTATAATTATGATATTTTTATGAATGTTATGATCTTAAAATTTTATAATCAAGTAATCATAAACTTATTTTCATGTTATGATTTGGTATTTCCATTATCTACCCTTACTGATCATTCTTGATAACAATATTCTTATGTTTTCCTTCCCTAGTTTATGAATAATGATTTTATTATGGAGTATTATAGGGGAATATCTTCAAATAATATTTTGATGAACATTCATCAAAATAGACGTATATGTTTTATGATTCATATAACACAGTACTATTAAATTCCTTGCACATTTATTTGTGTAATTTGTTGAACATTCATAAAAAATGAAGCAATATCCTTCTATATTAAGATAGATTTACAATTGGATTACTAGGGTTATACTCATAAGATGCCTCATTTGAGATGTCATCCCATGAAAAACAGTAACAGATGTCCAGTATACCCAATGTAAAGACAAACCCAATGATTCATAACTCTACTTCTATCCTGAAAAATGTTATTTTCAATTTTTTGATTGAAACATTGTAATTAAACAGTGTTCACTTATAAATAGCACTATGAATGAGTTACAAATACATGACTTAATCCTTGAGGGACACCGGAAATAGGCAATGAGATCCACAGATGAATCCCTATAAGGTTTAATGGAAATTTCATCACACTTTTTTAATCAAGGAGAAGACGTCACTGAGGAAATTTCTAATAGTCACCTAACATTGGAAAGAGGGATTGTTTGGTAAAACAAAATCTTTTTCATTACAAGCATGTATCCCTGTAAAAATCAGTAGAAATACTCACTTTTATGAATCTTGTCTTCTGAAATACAAAATCATTATGTCATGAATAATTTCCATGAATTATTTATAGATTGGGTGATAACATTATGTGTTATGATCATAATCAAATTCCCTCATTCTTATCTTATTCTTCTACATGATCATTGATTAATATCTATAATGATTACCCTTATTGATATTCTAACCTATCCCTTTCTTATTTTTCATTTCACTTGGTTATAAAAAATGATTTCAGTTTGGTTTTCAATGATGTGTAATAAAGGGAAATCTATTTGTGAGAGATATTGAAGTTACAACAAAATATAATAATATTTTTTATTTATTAACCAAATAAACTAAAAACTTATCCTAAATGGGTGTATTTTTTTTGAATTTATTGAATATTCATAAAAAATTCTCTATTTATATATGAGAATATGTTTCCTTCATAGTTTTTATCATATTAGGGTATAGTCAATATTTAAATAATATTAAATGAAAACATCGGTGAAAACGCTATGGATAAGACTTTGAATAGGATAAAAACCAAATGTTCTGGTAATGACCATGTATTACATAGTGTAAACATAAACTACAATATATTGGGAAGAATGTTTTATTATTTGGATGTCTTGTGATTTAAATATCATGAATATAAGATATATACATATAATTATTAAAGTATTATTCTTTCTTATTTTTTGGGTTTTATTCATCTGATGGGACCTAAATAATCTATGTTAATAGATAATGGGGCATGACATTCAATTACTTTCTTCTTACCGAAGTATTTTTTTAGATTTGGAATTAAAAATATTATACATTGCTTACACAGGTTTGTCAATCATTGATTCTTGTGGAACATCCAAATGAGAAAATGAGGGAACAATATTATTTTGATTCATTTTTGAGGAAACATATGAATTCATTAGGTGGCTTAAATAATTATTTATTTTATATTAAATATATTAGCACTACTAAAATATTTATTTTATTCTCTAGGTTCTCATGTATGAACATTTAATTTTTGTTATCTATAATTTTTATGGGGAATCAGATCAATGGTTCACTCTTACGAAGAATAATAGGAAACTAGTATGAATAGACTATATGGGATGAGATAAAATTTGGAGAATATTTTTCAAAAAGTTAATACCACATATTATTATTTTTAAAATAGAAAAAAAATTGGTTGATGTATATATGAGAGATGATTAATCGGTTTATACCTATGATTTTTTAATAAGACTTATTTGGTACATTTACTATATTTTTATTTTACTTGAAAAGGAGGTTTTTTTAAGTCTATTAAAATAGATTGTATAATGTTGTTTATATATAATATACTTCTATATCAATGATTAAGTAATTCAATATGATATCATTGTGGATGTGGAAATTATATATTTCCATTATTTGCATTCTTTTAGTATGAAAAGGATGATCAAGTCTCCTAAAAACTCGAATAAATAACATTATGGGGTATGATTTTATCCTTATACATGCTAGAAATGTGTGAATAAAACTCATGGTAAAATTTTAATGACAATTTCAATGTTCATTAATTGTAGATAGCTTGGTCACAATGCAATTAAATTATTAATGACGATGAATATTCCCGATAATGTAGTGGATGAAAAGAAGATTCCAAATAATTATCAACCTATACTCTACTTATTAAAATTCAATGAATATGAGATTTACTAAGAGGATTGTATTAATTTAGAGGATTTGGATGATCAAAATGAACATCCATTTCTGCTGATCGAAAAAGGGAATTCATACAAAATCAAAATTGTTTAATTGAATCTTGGTTATTATGTTAAAAGATATTATACATCTTATTTTGTGATTTCATGTTTATGTTATTGAAACTGCACCTCATACAAATATTATTATTCAACATTTTGTGAAATTTTATATGATTATATGGATTGATTATCACTCTATATTTAAATTCTTGAATAATGAAATTACATTATATATTTTTAATCATTGGGATATTATGTATTGGTGAAATGAGGAACCCATACATCCAATAGAGATGTGTTTGGAAAATATATGATCTTATTTAAGGAATAAGAGTGGAATTATCATATGGAGGAATATATGATATTTTTATGACTATTGTTTCAAAAAATATCAAGGTATATATATTTTAAAAATTACATTATGAGTGATAATGATTATTTTAAGAAAATATTTTTGTGGATTAAGGACTGGTATGTTGTCAAATAATATATAAAATTGGATTTCAATTTTGAAAAGACAAATTTTGAATGCATCTTATGGGTAACTATTTGTGTAATGGTTTATTTTGTTCTTGGGATTTGTTTTTAGAGATTGATGTATAATTTTTCCATTATTGGAAACCAGTGATAACTATTCTTATTTTGGTAAATATTTCGATGATAAATTAATATGATATAGATCTTATGATTCCTTTAAAGAGATTCAGACATAAAAAATTATCTAAAATATCCATTTACTGGCATAAATGATGATGTTGAAATTTATTGATGCATAACTGAAGGATGAGACTGCTCGTATAACATATAACAAAATCAACTAAGTATATTATCTTATTCTCATTACATGTATTTTAAAAAAAATGTATTTAATTTATGAAAACTACCTCCTAATTAAATAAAATTTTCCTATTTACTCTAATTTATGAGTAATAAAATGTATTTTTACTCATCAGAATTTTATGCTTTCTTTGTAGTCAACATTCTGAAGGTCGTGTTCAAAATTACTCACTATCAGTCATTATGAAATATTTTTCCCTTAGTAGAACATTTATTAATATTTAACTTATTTTATTATTGTATGGGAAACCAAATTTATATTATTTCAGTTAACCATTATGTCTCCCACTTTCTGTTTTATCTATATTTATTATTTTTTTATGATCTGGGTTTTATCAGCAAAATATTAAAAAATTCAACCTTCATGACTGTGAAAAATTATGAGGATGAATTTTTTTAAGGGGGGATGTAACAAATTTATATTTAAAAAATATATTTTTTAAATAAAAATTAGATATATTGTGTTATATTCAACATATTATAAAAAAATAATATCATAATATCAAGATATTATTCATTAAATTAATATATTTTCATAACTATTAGATTATAATGTATAAATTAGTTTAAATGAATTATTAAATATTTATATAAATAACCTAATAAATAAAAATGTGTTTATTTATGGATCATATATAAGAACTCAATTTTCTAAAATGTCCATTAAAGCTCGTAAATAATCATTACTCAATAAAATTATTTATTTTTTGTGTGACGATATATAATAATTAGTTTATTGCAAACATATAAAATTATTTCGAATTGATGAACTACATTTTTTTCATCATCATATCTAATTAATCATGTGGTTAAAATTTTATGTTTTAATGAAAATATAGACTTTCCATTTAAATTAATAAACTACTGATTTGTATTGACAAATGGATTTTGTTTTATAGTACATAGAAAATTAAATTATTTGTATTGTTTAGATATAAAATTTACTGATTATATTATAATTCAAAATAATCAAATTACTATTTTTGAAATAAATATTAAATATGAATTATTTATAGGAACATTTTATAATAAAAATATTAATTATGGGGAAAAAAATTCATCATAACTTTTAAATGTAACATAAAATTAAAATCTACAACTTTTTTATTTTCACTATAAAAAATTGAATTCAATGTTTATAATTATGTGGTCCAAATAAGATAAATTATAAACATTTATTTTAGTCAGTAATAGTTGTAACATTATTAATATTGTTACCACATTAAATTGAAAATCAAAAAACTGAAGTAAAAAAGGTTTCAGGACACTAAATTGACCCTTTCTATTGCTTTAATTTCTTTAAAGGGAAACAATCAGCATTAATCATCCATGATTTGGTTATATTGAATTTTCCCTCCATTTAGTCGTGATTATTTCCATTATAATATATTATGTATAAAAGTAAAAAATATCACACTCTTGTTTTTAATTACAATAATATTTTTAACATGTGGATATTAAGAAGAAATGTTTAGCTATAAATTGAAATTTAAATGACGAGTTAGTAAAATTCAAAATTTTTTTAAAAAAAAATTTATATAACATAATAAATTTAAATGCCTACACGACATTGATGGAGTAATTATTCAATGAATCAAAAAAATAAAATAAAAGATATCAGAAATATTAAAAGTTCTATAATTTGAATAAAAAATTGAAGGAAAAAAATTAAAGATCACTATTAATATTATTACTGTTTTAAAGGATTATAAAAGAAATTAATTTTTTTATTATTGTACATAAGGTAAAATTAAATGTATAATGTAAAAAAATGATGTTAAATAAATTTAAATTAAATAATTTTTTATCAAATGAGATAAATTTTTTAAAAATATATTATTTCGATAACCTATTCTTATATTAATGTAAAAAATCAACCATGGTGTATTTATTGGTCGTTTTCCATTTTATTGTAATATTATTGACCTTCAAAAGAAAAAAACATTAATATTATAATTATTGTCAAAGTGGATAACACATGGTTAAAATATAAATATAATTGTACAAATATGATCCAAAATTGCTCAAATTTTATTGGATGATATTATTTTGACACAACATCATATTCAAATTGAATTTTTTTATATGGAGACTTTTAGAAAGAAAAATAAATTTATATTATTATAATACATAAAGAAATTGCAAAAGAATCCCACCCCTCAATTATAAAAGGGAACTCATCCAATCACTTACATGCTCCAATTTCAGCATTATGTCTTGACCAACCTCTATAGAATCTCCAATAAAAGTATATTTCCACATTCTAGTGTAACTGGTCATCCAAAAACACTATACATGGATCCTTTAAGATGAGATCTAAAGGAGTCATTTTCCATGAACTAGCCTGGATACCCTGTGTAACACCCCATAACCCAATGCTTGATGTGATGCATTACTTCATTACATTGGCCTGATAATAAGATATAAATCTTAATGAACTGATGATTTTATATGTTTTGGAAGGCCAGATTAAATACATGATACCCAATGTATATTTAGACTGATAGAAAATACATGATGATACGTAATAAACTGAAATAAACATCTTCCTCGAAACATTATTCAAGATTTTCTTCATCATAACTAGGGGAAAATAAAACATTATAAGAGTGATTTCAAATGATCAATTGAGCTTAAATATAATGGAATTATGGACCACAAATAATTGAATCTTGATCAATTAGACATGACTAATATGCCATGTTGAATAAAAGAAATAATGTGGCATTAATAAGGCAAGAATAAAAACGCATCTATATATTTTATCATTGTGGAAACATCATAGATAATAATAATTTAATAATTAATTGATAGAAGCCAATTTATTTATAAATCTTGTATCTAGCACATGAACTATTATATTGTCGATACAGTTGAAGTCTGTGGGTAGAAAGTAGTCTGATTTTTTTAGAAACAAAATTGAAGGGTTGGTCGCCATCTAATTTTTCTCATGAGACCACTTGATGTAGTAAGGGTGTATAGAGGGCCCAAAAAATCACTAAAAGTCCAAATAATTCATTATTTTTAGATTTAATACATGAAAAATATTCCATTTTCATATCCGTATTGAATAGAGGATAAATATTCATCAATACTTCTGATGTTGAAATAACATTTAAAATAAACAACGATTTTTAAATGGTATATAACTTAAGGAAATAATCCTATCCATTATACAATAAAATAGAAATTTACCATAATTATAATTCCAATTAACTAATGATCTCAAATGGGAATTGGATACCCCATATAAGAAATATTAGGAACACAATACCAAGTTAGTCTTAATGAAATTCAAATTGAGACAAAGTCCCTTAACACGTTGTAATCGATCGAGTCATATGACCAAATATTAATAATCACCAAATAAATCACATAATATAATGAATATAAAGAGATTAATAATATTATATATTAAATTTATATATACATACACCACATTCTAGAAATAAGTTGAGAACAATGGAAATCATATGAAATTATAAGTGAGATGAGAATACCATTATCATATGCCTAAATGTGTCCTTAAACTGATCTTAATAACCTATATAACAAAATTTAGCATCATTAATTAATATTTTCAGAACCTTCTGGTCATTTAATTGATTTATTTTAACCATATTATGTTTATCCTTGTCCTTTTGGATGGGTTTTAGTTGTTTAATTTTTTTTATTTTTGAGTCATTTTATTCCTTAGTTTTCATGATCTTTCTACTTGTATTCATGAATGTGAGATCATTTAAAATATGGTTAAATAAACAGAATTATTAACATATATAATTATGGAAATTAAATATATATAAATGTTATTATAATTAGTTTTTATATACAATGAGGGTGACTCGTTGGATAAAATTTAATGATAAACATTTGGATTAACATGGCGGTTATTGCATAATGAACATGTGTTGTATTATTATTTAATATTATGAGTGTGTATGGATTTAGAGAATAATAAATCCGGTAAAATACATATATTATTAGATGGTTCAATTATTAAAAAGGTTCCATGACTAGTGTTGAAGATAGTAATGCCAATTTAAAACCTGGCTTCCTTGAACTTGAAATTTTCACACATCTCAGATAGTGCATTCTTATATTGTATAAAAGGTGGGAAAATAAGTGATGATGATGTAATATTAAATTATCATAACAATATTATAGTAAATATATGTAAATAATGTTTTAATAATATTTAGATTAGAATATGTGAGATTTGAAATGATAAAAATGGAACTTGAAAAGAAAACAGGAGAATTTAAAAGAGGAATTAATCTCTTGAATCTGTCTTCCATTGAGAGACCCATTAGAGGAAAGGATTTGAGCTTTTGAATAAACCAAGAGTTTTAAGATGTTTATGATGTGATTAGGGATTTATTTTAGTATAATTTATAAATGGGTTGATTCTTGGGATGTGTGAATAAATAAGGGCGTGAGGGGAGGCATTTATATTGGAGGGGAAGAGGGTTTTCATAATTTTATATTCAATAACTTATTATTTCTCCAAATGAAAAGAAATATTGGGGATCCCATGACCTAGAATATTAATTTATTCTTGTGATATTGAAATTTGGTTTCTTACATCACTCTTGATGTTAGGAATAGTTTAGTTAAATTATAATGTAATTAATACGATAAATTACTATATTTAATTATTCACCAATAATTCTACTATTTCTGAAAAAATGAAAAATAAATTTACCCAAACCATTTATTGATGTGTAGAATCCAAAAATTTAGACTATTTTTGTATTTTTTTTCTAAATATGTGAAATTTAATTTTTAATCTAAATCATCATTTAATCGACAAATACTAACATTTAAATATTTATCATCATTTTTAAGGTGCCTAAATATTATATAAACATTCATGTGTAAGGTTTCCATTAATAAGGGGCATATTACTATTCATAATGATATGTTACTATTCAAAAGGGCATGTTAAAATTCAGGAGGTTATTTTATTATTCCCCAACAATTATTTTTATTCTATCAGACTCCAAATATCAATATGATCCTAACCGTGTATGTCTATTTTTTGAAATTCAAAACACTAAATTGTAAAATTTAAGTCTAATGTCAAGGTTATCACTATCTCCTATAATTAAAAATTGTTTTTTCAAAAAGACTACGTCCTTCCTACAATATACGTTATCTAATGAAATGAATGAATTTAAGAGAACCATACAAAAAATCAAGGGGTGTTATATTATTCCCACCTTTGGAATTTTTGCCCTCAAATTAATGCTTGTTAAAAATATGTGACTGTTTGTTATTCATAACAACCTAAGGTTTCCATGTTGCATCCTCCATTTTATAGTTTATCCAAATATCCTTACCCAAATGAGTCATCTGATTAATCAGTACTTAGTATTTTGTCTATAATCTCGATATTATCTTCATAGTATGAAAAATCAGGTTCTAGAACTATTTATTCCTAGGTGAGTGCATGTCTTGGGTCTGGAGTTTATTTATTTAATATCGACACATGGAACACATTATGAACTTCATAGAGACATTTTGGTGTTGCTAAATAGAATATAACATCTCTGATTCCTTCTATAATTTTAAATGGACCAATGTACTTGGGGATCAATTTACCTTTATTACAGAACTATAAAAAACCCTTCTATTGAGATACTTTTAGAAATACATGATCTCATGCATGAAATTCCATGTAATTTCTCTAGGTTTAAACATAACTCTTCTGCCAACATTGTGATACTTTAATATGGGCATGTGTTTTCTTTTCCTTTTTAGTTGTCTCTTTTATATGATCTGGGTTTATAAGTTTCTTCTCCCCAACCTCGTCCCTATAATTTGGAGTTTGAGAACTCTTACCATATAATTATTTAAATGGAACCATTTAAATTCTAGAATAGAAACTATTATTGTATGAAAATTACACCATAGATAATTACAGAGACTGAATTCCTTGAATGTCATGGGATCATGGTCTCAATATATCTTACAATGTTTGACTAGTTCTTTCTGTATGTGTATCAGTTTGAGGGTGGTAAGGATTACTCATATTAAGCTCAGTATCCAAAGACTTCTGGAATTTTTTTCAGAATTTGGTTTTAAATTGAGGATATATATTTGGAAACAATCAGTAGATGCAAACCCTAAACTCTTACAACATAATTAATATAATGTCTATTTATGTTCTAAAGTGGTAAATACTATATTATTGTAAATAAATGTAACAATTACGTAAGACGATCAACAATTACCCTTGTTGAATCATTCCTTATTTGATTCCATATTTGTCCTATGATGAATTCCATCATAATGGAATCCCACATCAATATAGGAATAGGTATAGGATGCATGACCCCACTAGAATGTTGTGCCTTGGACTTCACTTGTTAATATATTAGTCACCTTGAAACATATTCGGTAATTTCTCACATCATGTCATCCTATCAAAAATGGTCATTCAGGTATTTATACATCTTTTTGTTATCAGGGTGTATTAGGAAATTTGAGCTATGAGCATCGTCTAATAGTTCCCATTTTAACTCATGTTATGATAGAACACATATATTCTTCCCAAATTTCTGAACTCCATCCTTATACATATTTTATTCCAATTTTTTATCACTAATTACATTAAATTTAATCTATATATTTTCATCCATAAAATGAGAGGTTTTTATCTTCTCAAGTAAATATGGGTTCACAATCATTTTAAAGAGGAAAAATTATTCCCCTTCGATAACAATTCCCATATCCAAATTTAGTATATCCATGAATTTATGATCACTCTCAATCCACATTTTGTTCAGAAGTCCATGAGAATTATTTATTAACACATCTACCACCTTAATTGCCTTTCCATGGTGGTATTTTTTTTGAACAATCATAATATTTGAGCAACTCGAGCCATCTGATTTTCCCAATGTTGTGTTCTTTATGTGTAAAAAATTATTTCATGCTCTTGTAATCCATATATATCTCACATATTTCACCGAAGAGATATTGTCCGCATATTTTTAGAGCCACAATTATGGATACTAACTCAAGATCATCATTTGGATAATTTTTCTCATCATTCTTCAACTAACTTGATGCATTAGCGATAAATATATAATTTTACATAAGGATGCAACCTAGTATATTCATTGATGTATCACTATATCTCCCAAATCCATTATTTCAAGATGGAAGAGTAAAAATTAAAGCATTAGGAAATCATGTTTTCAATAATTCAATTCATTATTTACATTCTTTTGTCTATATAATTATTACCAATTTAAATGTGACCCTAATAAGTAGGTAGGCTAGTCATGTGAAATTTTGAATGAAATGCTGATAGTAAGCTTCTATGCTGATAAAACAATATTCCTAGGCTATGTTCATTAGATTTTTCTCTTCTTGTATAACCTATTTCTTCATACGATCAACTATGATTCCATTATTATAGGTAATATGTCCAATAAAAGAACATGATTTAATCCAAAATTCATACTTGCTAAATATCCAATATATTTAATTTATTCTATGATTTTTCAGAAAAATATACATGTGATTTCATTTTCCTTCAATTATTTTGGATTATACTAGAATATCATCGATAAATACCACAACAAAGTCATAATGATATTCCTTGAAAACTCTATTCATTAAATCCATGAAAAAATTGGGCGAATCAATTAGCCCAAAAGCAATTACTATAAACTCATAATGCCTATATCTTGATCAAATGGCTCTATTTAGAATATCTATATTCTTCACACATAATTGATGATATCCTGATTGATGATCATCCTTTTTAAATATTATCCTCCATGACGTTGATCAAATAAATCATCAATGCATGGTAGATGAAACTATTTCATTATTGTAATTGAATTGATTTACATATAATCTACACATAGACTCATTGATCTATCTTTTTTCTTGAAAAATATTATATGGTATCCCCATGTAGAAACACTAGGTCGAATAAAACAATTTTCAATTAATTCCACTATTTGATTCATTATCTCCAGTAATTCCACAATGCATATTCTATATGATGTCTTTTGTACTTCCTATGGATTCTAGTATATAACACATTCATTGTAATTTTAAGATTATATTGTTTATGAGGAAATTCTAGGAGTGTTTGGTGATCCTTCAGTATATTTTTTTTGGAAAATAGGAGAGGCCCATGAACTGCAGATAGATTATCCAAACTATGTAGTCATCTCCATAGAAACTATGTCAAATATAAGGTTTATGGAATAGAGCTTCAGCATGGTGTGTGCATGGTAAGGGAGACCATGTGAGGGGGCCCTGAGAGATGTTTCAATGGAAGTATCTAATTCATGTTCATTTCAAGGATTGTTTAACCATGAGAACTAACTGTATGCAATGTTTTAATGAGATCCTAAAAATGTGGATCTCAATCATTTTTTCTCTAAGTGGCTCTTTTTTTCTCCTAAGAGGCTAAAATTCATCAATAAAATTCCTTGAAGGTATAATAACCCATCCAAAGCATTTTAGAGTCAACTGGAACGATTCCCATGGTATTTTGAACTCGGATTCATGAGGTATGTGATCCTTCATCGTGGTTATTGATTTTTTCATAGATATAATTATATCTACTTCTCCACTCATATTTGTATATCAAATATATACCTGTTATGGGTAGGTATAAGTGTGTGGAATTCATAATAAGTTTACATCTGGACATGGTTATTTTAGGATAATATACCTAAGGATGTTCTATGAATAATCAACGAGGTTTTCTTAAGCTTTCTTCATCTATGGGCATGTTTTGTCAAAACCATTAAGGTAAGACGATTCAATCTCGACACCAAATAGCATAACTAATAGAAATTATTTCAAATTGATTTACATGGGATGAATTGATCATGAATTGGATGGAAATGAATTAGTGGATACCTTAATTTGTGATGGTTTGGTAAATTGTAGAAATATGGAAAATTAGGTGTATTGAATAAAGTGGTTTTGTTCTTGGTTTTAAAATATTGATTTTAAAAAGGGGATTTTCTGGAATTTTCAAACATATATTTTAGTTAATGTTTTCAATAAAATGTTGATGTTATTTTGAAACAAAATTGTTGTTCTTAAATTTTATTTTTCTTTGGTTTTCAATAAAAGTACAGTTTTATTAAAATGATTTAAAATGATTATTTGGAATGTATTGGGTATACTTTGGGTTATTTGTGATTTCATGATTACTGTTTTGCTAAAAAGGGATGTGTATCATTAGGGTAAAACTTGTGTGACCCTAGATCATGGGTGTGTGTCATTGGGACAAATGGTAGTTTGATGAGTGACTCGTCATGAGTATGAAACTGTCAAACGAAGCCTACACATGTCGGTGTATTGTGAAATATAGAATGGTTTTTACATAATGATAATAAGAACTGTTAAAAGGGTTGAATAGTTATTTTTTTGGAAAAATTAACTTTTTCAAAATTGGATTCATTTTTTTTATTTCAGTTATATGGAAACAGTTTTTATAACTTCCTTATATTTCTTTATAAATTATTGTTAGAAGATGTTTTATATAAACAATTTTATATAAAAATTTATAACACTTATATCATTGTGGCATAAGAAGGTAAGTCATTGGAAAATCATACACAGTTATATAGTCACCCCTTCTTTGGCAATTTTGTGCTTTTTCAGATTCTACATTCTAGGAGATGGGAAAGTTAATGTATCACCCATCCTTACAACCATGTTGTGATACGTTGTACTATATAGTCATGTTGAAACATTGAGCTTGTAGAGAAAGGATTCATGCTATAATCTAACAATTTATTCATTTCTTTTATACTATTTACATTGATGTTAATTTTCCTTCTACTATAAAATACCTTTGGTTATTAATGATTTTGATTTGAAATGTCTTAGTTTACATCAGATTTCATATGGTGAGCTTCCTTTTGGATGGTTTGTTGGGTCTTTTTTTTTAAAATTAATGGTTAAATCTTCCCCCACTTTTTTTGAAACCCTTGGGAATTTATTTACAGCCTTTTGCTACTTAGGGATGTCTCTTAGGACTTTGTAGTTAATCATCATACTATCAAGACAATGGGAATTATAAGGTAATTAAGAATGGTTTCATCTTGTTATATTTTTTCCTAATAGGTAGTCATCAGTGTTATCGGTATTGGAGTTGAAATTCATTCTTGTCTATTACTTGGTTTGGATTCTTAGGAATGATTGGTATTGTAGTTGAAATTATTCCATGCCTATTACTTATATTGAAATATTAGTAAGGAATGGTATTTTTGGAATATGAAATATAAAACATAAAATGATCTAGCTAACCCTTTTATGATGAACTTTGTGTTATTATGAAGTTTGGTACATATTTGTTTGGAGAGAAATATAGGATTTTGAAACATCATTATATTGTATTTACCCAATGATATGAGCATGAAATTCATTTGTAACACCCCATGTTCTCATAGTACGTTATTTCTTCAAAGTAATTAAATAACTCGCACTACATGCAACACTGAGTTCAAGCCCACCACAAAATACCAAACTAGTCATTCAATAGATATTATGAATAATAATAACTGAATTTTGAACTATATATAATTATTATAATTTTTTAATCCATATTTTGAGTTTATTAGAAATAATTTACAAACTAGTTTATTTTTTCAGATTAAAGAAGTATTTTTCAAAAAATACACTTTTTCCTCCTTTTAATGGTGAAACCTTCTTAAAAACAATATTTGAATGTTTTATATATTAAATTTGAAAATATAAACATCTTCATTAGAATTGGGATTTAAAATTTTAGTTTCATTATATTCTTGGAATTTTTCAGAAAACATTCAATTTTTGATGAATAGTGGAAAATACTAAGTTATGTTTTAAAACTGACTCTTTATTTAAATAAATATTTATTTTATTTAATTTTATTTTAGGCCAAAATAGATAAATTATACGTATATATGATCAATGTGATTAATTGGAGTCATTTTTTAATAATATTAGATATATAATTTTTTTTGAACATTTCACTATCATTTACCCACCTCCAAGGAGAATTAGCAAATTCGCATAAAACATAATTTTACCCCTTCTGTGAGTGGAATTTCATAAATCCAAGTCATAATGTTGATATCAATTAGAAAAATTTGGTTCAATAATATAAAAAATATTTTTGGTGAATAGTAACTATTAGCATTTATTTACCATGTTTAAATGTAAAAAGCGTAATTATGGGTAAAAATGAAATTATTCATACCCTAAAACATGCCCATATTCTATTGGATAAGTGTAATTCGACCAAAAACAACCTTAGGAATAAAATATGATTCTTTAGATACACTTGGATAGGATTAGGGCATTTTTATTATTTAATTCAAAGATGAGTTAAAAGTGATAAAATCAAATTTTAATAACTAAAACTTTTTTAATATAGGTTTATACATAAGATAAATTAGATTATAACTATTCATTATAAAGATAATAATTATTATTACATAATAGTATTTTATTTATAATTTTTAGACATTATATAATTAAATTTATTTATGACACAATGATGATGCAGTAACTACCATAATAATGAATGATTAAAATAATTGTCATTATAAATATCCAAATAAATGTAATTTGAGACTTTTTATAAATTAAACTTATTTTATAGGTTATTATGACATTTTATGGTTGGTTGGATAACTTTTTTTTGAAATAATAATGCTTTATGATTTAAAAAAAACAAATACCAAATAGTGTCAAAATTGAGATAAAATAGTTTTTTTAAAAAATATTATATTATTCATTTATATATTAATCATAAATATCTAAGGTACAGCCAAAAGACTTATATAATAATATATATGTAAGTAATGAAACAATTGGGGTCCGATTGGAATTTTATAGTAAGTTGATTAACCATATACTATAAAAATAAAAAGCGACAAGGTAAATGTCAAATTATTTAACTAAGAGTTAGATATAAAAGTTAAAGTTAATATAGTGACCTAAACCTATCTAAAAAATATTGGATGAGTGGTTTTAAACTCAAACCCACCGTAGTCATTAAATTTTTCATTTTGGAGCCATTATAATCCGAAAATGAATTTATTATAAAATATTATATTATGTTTTTTCTAAGGTGCCCCTCACCCCTTTTATAAAAGGTCACTTCCCCTTCTCTCAAATTTACACCTCCAAATCCTTTTGGCTCGGCCAAAACCTACCCAAATATCCTCCCAAATATCCTAACTTCAACCTAGAGTACTTCATTTTGTTAGAAATCTATCCAATGCAGCCCTTTTGATCAAATAAATTGGAAGAACCCGAAGAAGAGGAGGGTAAACGTACCCTCGACTGAAGGAAAGTACAAGGATTCCAAGAAGTGTATTATGATTGATATGAAAGTTTAAGATAAATGGAATAATGGAGTTCTTAATGAAATATTTATGATATGATTTATGTTTGAAATTTTAATGTAATGTTAATGTATGTAATCTATCTTGCAAGGCTACTAAACTGATTGTTCCTTCGGGACTTGATTACTTGTAATCATGCCAATGTATTAAAATATTGCACCAGCTCTGGATAACTAGGGTCGGAGCACTATAGTTGGTATCAGAGGAAGTTTAGCAATAAACATGGAAACTATATTTAGATAATCACTGATTATATCACATTACCATAAGATAGACTATGAGGATTAGAATAGAAGATCTTCACAGAATTTTGATAATATAGAGATTTTTTGAGTTTTCCAAGCTAATACATCCCTATCTGGATACAACCAGGTAGAGGTGGCTCTGGCACAGATATACCTAGGTGTAAAACCCGAAAACACTACTTTGAGCTAGACTCGAATGGGAACTGGTGCATGACAATGGGTCTTATTGCACTCTTGGTTACGAAACTCCCGGGGGATATGCTTAGGACAATTCTTATTTTCTTTACAAATCATTATGAAGGATTTACAAGTATATGCCTCCTCAAAGACAATATTTTTATATATTATATCCATAAAATGTTCAATTTACGTTAAGTATTTTATATGATTGGAATTATTCATTGCAATTCATAAACTGACCTATTGTGTTCCATTGTATAGAAATGGCGCCCAGTAGAAGGAATGTGAACTCCATCAATACGTATGATCCATAGAGTAAAAAGGACCATATCGTTCAGGGTATTAATCCAACATTTATGAGTGAAATATTCTCCCATTAATTCTCATCATATGAAGAAATAATATCATGTTTTAATAAGATAATTAAATAATTATTTGAGTCATATGGATTTGAAGGGTAGCAAGAGATGAAAAGGATGGAAGAGAGAAAGATGGATAAAGGGAAGAATGAAAATAAGGGTTTCCCTACATGTGATACTATGGAAAGAATCACCTTGGTAAATGCGATAAAGGAAATGGGAGTTTTTTATAAGTGTGAAGAAAAAGGACACCATGTACATGATTTCATGGGTAAGAAAAAAAGTTTCAAATGATCAATGCTTCATCTGCATGGAGTTGGGATACTACAAAAATCAATTTCCAAATCATCAGAGTATACCCCAAATTCTGCAATTGCATAAGAATCAAGTTATGATACTACTAAGACGAAGAGAATGATTAAAAGTACTTATGTTCTAATTAAAATATAGTGTCATTTGACTATTGTATCAACAATGTACTAGATATATAAATTATGAAAAATAAATAAGGATTGTACTGCAATACTATTTCATTGAGAATTTGAGATTGTATGGTCCCGATAATAAGGTAGTAATTTTGGAAATTGTTTATTTCATGATTTTTGAGATATTCAAATTTTTTAAATTTAATGAATATATCAAGTATTATATAAAGGATAAGGGATCATGAATGTAATCAATACAGTTTTATGGTAATTAAGTGTGTTTCCATGTTTTAAAACAATACATGATGAATGTGTTCATATGTTATTATCTGGAAAAAACAATATTCATTGTGTTTAACATCCTTATAAATTTTGTATTGTGAGTTTGGATACAAGTATTTTGGATAAGACTAAATGTTAGAATAGATTATGTTTGAAATTCGATATTATTGTTATGGTTATTTTTGGATTATTATTAAAAGGGAAACATGCAGACCATGTGAAAATACATCACGTCGGACAAAGCTGTGGGAATCGAACCCACAATATAGTGCAATAGGGATTTATCGCCTACCACTGGACTACATGAATTCCCTAGATTGTATAATCATGTTTTTAAAGGGTCTGATAGGTGAATTATAAATTCATTATTTTTGGAACCCTATAAGATTAGGATAAATAGAATATTTTTTTGAAATATTTTGGAGTGAAAGATGAATTTATAGAAGGAATTAGTAAAAGGATGTAACTGTACTTGTCATATATATATATATATATATATATTCTCTATTATTACGACTAATGTTTATTAACCCAATTTTTGATATGAGTTCTCCAGAAAATAATTTTTTATTTTAAACCATTTATTTTCAAAGAAAAATTTCAAATTGATAGGATGTAATTTATTATATGAGGGAAGAATGTAAAATCCCATGATCTCATAGTACGTTATTTCTTTAATGTAATTAAATAACTTTCACTAAACACAACACCGAGTTCAAGCGCCCCTTGACTTACCAAACTAGATGTTGAAAAGCATTTATGAATAGTATTAACTAAATTTTGAAATATATATAATCCTTATAATTTTAGAACCATATTATGAGTCTCTTATACATAATGGAAGAACTAATTTATTTTTTTAAATAAAATAAGTTTTTTTTAAAATGCACATTTTCTGCCTTATAATGTAAAATATTTTTAAATTAAATATTTGAAACTTATATATATTAAATTTTAAAAAATAAACATCTTCTTTAGAATTGGGACATAAGAATTTAGTTTTAGTAATTTTTTGGTGTTTTTTTGAAAACATTCAATTTTTGATGAATAGTAAAAAAACATTGAGTTATTGTTTAAAACTAACTTTTTATTTAAATAATTATGAATATTATATAAATTTATTTTATATAAAAATAGATATATTATACCTATATATGTTAAATATAATTCATTGGATTCATTTTGTAATAATTATATATATATATATAAATTTATTAAACATTTCACTGTCTTTCACCCACCTCCTAGGATAATTTTCAAATTCGCATAAAATTTAATTTTACAGCTTATGTGAGTGAAATTTTAAGAATCATAGAGACACTATTGATATCTGTAAGAAAAATGTAGTTCAATAATATAAAAATATTTTTTGGTGAATTGTATCTTGTTACTTTTATTAACCACACTTAAAAGTAAATTAGGTAATTAAGGGTAAAAATGATATTATTCTTACCCTAACACATTTCCAAATTCTAAAAATAAGTGTAATTCGACCAAAAACAACCTATGGAATAAAATATGATTCATTAGGTCCACATGGATTAGAATAGGACATTTATTATTATTTAATTCAAAGAAGAGTTAAATGATTTAAAATAAATGTTTAATAACTAAAACATATTTAATATTGTCTTATACATAAGATAAAATATATTATAAATATTCATTATAATGCTAAAAATATTTCCTACATAAGTTTATTTTATTTTTAATTTTTAGACATTAAACAAATAAATTTATTTATGACACAATGATGATGTAGTAATTATCGTATTAATGAAATGTCAAAATAATTGACATTATACATATCCCAAAAAAAATTAATTTATGACATTTTATAAATTACACTATTTTTATCGGTTATTGTGACATGTTATAGTGGTTTATATCAATTTAGTTGGAAGTAATCATGCTGTGTTGATTTAAAAAAAATCCCAAATAGTGTCAAAATTGACATAAAATTGTTTTTAAATCAAATATTATATTATTAATTGACATAATAATCCATGAAATATAAGGATCGGAAAAAAGACTTATATAATAATATATATGTCATTAATGAACCAATTTGTGTTATATTGGCATTTATAGTAAGTTTATTAAACATATAACATAAAAATACAAAGAGACATGGTAAATGTCAAACTATTTAACTAAGTGTTAAATATAAATGTTAAGGTTAATATGGTGACCAAAACATGACTAAAACCTATTGGTTGAGTTGTTTTAGACCCATCCCCGCCTTATACTTTAAATAATTTATTTTCGATCAATTAGACAGTGAAAATTAATTTATTATAATATAATATTTTATGTTTTTTCCTAAGGTTCCCTTCACCCCTCTTATAAAAGGGAACATCCCATTCTCTCAAATTCACACCTCCAAATCCATTTTTATCGGCCAAAACCTACCAAAATATCCTCCCAACTATCGTACCTTCATCCTAGAGGACTTCCATTGGCTATAAAGCCAAATTAAAAATCTCTATTGATGAAATCAAATTAATGAACCCGAAGAAGAGGAGGTTAAATGTACCGTCGATTAATGAAAGTGAAAGGATTCCATGAAGTGCATTATGATTGATACACAAGGTTAATATAAAGGGAATAATGGATTTATCAAATAACTATCTATTCTGTGATTTATGTTTGATATTGTAATGAAATGTTAATGTAAGAAATCTATTTTCCAAGGCTGCTAAACTGATCAGTCCTTCGGGACTTGATTCCTTGTAATCGTTAAAATGTATTAAAATAATGCACTGGTTATGGGTAATTGGGGTCGGGGAGTTACATGCATTTTAGATAAATTAATTCCCACTTGGAGTGATTAGATCATTTTTAGGAATTATTCATGATGTGAAAAGGTGTATAATTTTTAAAAAGTATGAAATTTTATTTCGAATGAAATATTTTGAAAAGGATATTCTTTTAGAACTATGAAAATGGTTTAATTTTCATAAAGAAAGTTTAGTGATTAAAAATTTATAGATCATTGAAAAAGGATGTTTTGGGAAAACAATATTATGATAGTTTATATAATCACCCACCAATTATTATTGTCTTGAGAGTACAACAAGTCATTACTAGGCAATAAGCGACATGCCTAAGATGCCGAAGGCTGGAAATAAATGCTATAGGGTTTCAAATACCAGTGGGTGGAGATTTACCAGTTATGAAATACACCAATATAAATTCTAACCTAGAAAAAAAATTCACTATATAATGCTTGAACAAATGGAAGACAACTCAACAACTTCATGTATCTTGAAATCACATCAATGTAAGATACAACAAAAGAATAACCAAGTATCAAATTACACAGCATATAGACTACACAAGACCCTCCAAATACCTTAATACTCGACGATCCACAAGCAACCAGCTCCATAATCTCCAGACAGCCCAATAATCACGAAGTAGTGCTAAACACATGTGAAAAATTACGTTTCCCTTGTCCTGGAATATTACATCTGGAAAAGCACCAATGTGTCAATAATGTGGTTAGTATAAAACATAGTAGGATTTCCCCAATGACGTCCTTACTTGCACCACTATTATATAAGAGTTTGAAAAAATTATATAATATTGTTTATATTTAAAAAAATATAAAAAACTTTTTATATCTAAAAATAATAATGTTACCAAAACCACTTATTACAAAAAGCATACAAGTTCCATTGAAACCAATTTTACCAATACGATATGTTTCCATAAAAATAACTAAACAATATATACAACCATTTCACAATATCCATTTATCATCATACTAAACCATCCCTCAAACCCATGAAACCATCCTTGCTTGCAACAAGATGACATTTCCATATCCTTGAGGGGTTTCTCATCGATATACCAAGTTATCACAAGGTAATTTATTCCCATGTTCAATTAACCTGTTGGAAATGATTAGGAGGTCATATTTGAACCAATCCTCATATATAAAACAAGATAACAGACCTCATATTCCCAACGATCATTCCAAAACAACCCAATCAATAAAAAAACCTTTCTATGGAAAACAATTTTCGTCAAAACAATTTCAATGCCAAACCATTTCAATTACAAAACAATTTCAATCATACTCCATTTTTAATGAAAAATATTTCTATTGAAACTATCATTTTCTTTAACGATTTATCAATTCTATAAAATCCATAATTGAAAATCATTATTTTAAATTCATGATACTAAATTCCCTTTTTCAAAACTATTCACCAAGATCACGAAATTTCACAAAAACAATAAATCATCACAAATGATTATTTTTCCAGGAATTTCACAATTTATAAACAAATTTTAATATAATAAAATAATTTCTAGTAATATTGGATGAATGTGAAGCCACATACCATGAAGGATTTTAAGAAACAATAACAATAGACTAATAAAGCACAAGAAAGTGAGTCAATTATCCAAGAATGGTCTTAGATCTATTATCCTAGAATGATCATGATTTAATTTTTAATTATTTGGCATCCAAAAATGTAGATCTACCCACTATAGGTACAAATCTAAAAATTAATTTAGATCCTAGATGAAGATATAATAAGATCTAAGAAAGCATGATAAATCATAATGAATGGTGACATACCTCAAGAATCAGAGTCGAAATTACCAAAGAATGGCTCTGGGTAGGCTCTAACTCATATGGAGAGGGTTCTATAGACTTCTAAGGATAGTAATCTCGAAATAGGGGCGTTTTGAAGCCAACATGATATATATATATATAGCAAAAATGAGTAAGATCCAACAAAATAAGATCTATATGTGACCTCTACGCAAGGTCTGACCGCATGGTTTGGGACAACTGTGTATGGATCATGCAATATTCCTTTTTCTCCCAACAATCCTTATAAAACCCCCAAACTCTACCATCTTTCACCTTTATCCATTTTATGGAAACACATTTTTTATTTAAACATTCCTCTTTATGGAATATCCCACTTTATGGAAACTACATAGTATATTGAAACACCCCACTTTAATGAAACAACCTACTTTATGGAAAAAACCAACATTAAGGAAACACCCAACATTATGGAAAATCATTATTTTATGTCAACTACCTATTTTATGGAAACTCTTTATTAAAGACACACCAATTAAAATAATGATAGGAAATGGGTTATTTACATAAAATCAGGGGTAACACATTCTACCCAGCATTAGTCTTTCCATCCTTGGAATGTTTAAAACCCTCACGGTCCAAAAAGATTTTGACCACTGCTCTTTCATTTCCTTATCACATTCCCAAGTCTCTTCATGAAGCTAACAATGTTTCCATAAAACCATCATGAGGATGATTCTTTTCCCATGAAAAACATTATCATTTTTATCCATGATACACACATGGACATGTATCAGTGATGCATTCGGTTATAGCTCTACATGAACCCATCTGATCACATGGTCAATATCAGGGTGATACATTACAACTGGGATACATGGACCACATTATGTACCGAACTAAAACATGGTAAAAATTCCAACTGATATACCACCTCTTCAACCTCTTCCAGTATCTCAAATGGGCCAATAAATCTAGCAAATAAGACTCCTAGATTCCCGAAGTGATGGTGTCCAATCCTTGGAGAGATCCTCAAGAAGAGATGATCACCCACATCAAAAAACAATGGTCTTCAACAGTGATCTGTATAAGATTGACAATGAATCTAAGCCATATCCATCCTCTTTCTAATCATGTATATCTTCTCCATTGTTTTGTGGACTATGATTATCCAGACATGTGATGTTTTTCCCGTTTCCTCCCAGTATAGTGGAGAACGACAATGATGCCCATAAAATGCCACAAACAGAGCCATGTGTATCAAGTCGTGATAATAGTTATTATATGAGAACTCTAAAAAGGGTATATGATCCTCCCATTATCCACAAAAATCCATTACACAAGACCACAACATGTCTTACAATGTTTGTATGGTCTGATAGAATTGCCCATCCATATGAGGATGATACACCATGCTCATGGTCAACTAATTCCCAAGTGCTTACTATAAGGATTTCCAAAAAGTTGGACATGATCATCAGATCTCTATTTGAGACTATTGATAGAGGTACACCTTGCCTCTAAACCACTCCATGAGTATAGTTTTCTGAATGTTTCTCTGCCATATGATTTTCATGTATAGGTATGAAATATTCCGACTTAATAAGATGATACACTAACACCCAAATGGAATAATATTCTTCTGCTGTATGAATTTAATGTTACTCCAACAAAAATGCACCTTAAATTTATTATATGTATTTTTTGTACCTAGATGGACTGGCCATATCAAATAGTTCTAAGAATAAATGATTTTTTCATGAATATTCGTAGGTACGACCATCTGATCTCTGAAACAAAAAACTGAACCTCCATCTTGTTTTCAGACTTCAATGGTCTCCCCACCATTGGGTAATAGACTTAGAACCAGGCATTATGCATCATATGTTTGTTCCTCTATGATCATTTTTACTAAATCAGGAATAATAATAGCTGAATAGGAAACTGTAACATCAACTCAGTCTTTACATTCTACATGCATGTTAGCTAAGACTGACTCCAACTTCCATTCATCTAATGATTCATTCACCAACTGATCATATGACTTTCTACTCAATACATCCACCACAGAATTTCCAATTCCCTATGTATACATCAAGTCAAAGTCAAACGTTTAGAGATAATCCATCCATATCATTTTTCTCAGATTCATGTCTCGCTATGAGAAAATATGTTTCACGCTTTTGTGATATGTAAACATAATAAATTTCTCAACAACGAGATAATTTCTCCATGTTTACATAGCAAGGACGACTACAGATAACTCCAAATCATATGTTGGTCAATCCTTCTCATGAACCCTTAACTGCCTTGAACAATAAGAAACCACATGATCGCTTTTCATGAGAACACATCCCAACCCTGACACAAAAGCATCACAATACACCGTAGACCACTATCCTAATTTTTACATGATCATCATAGGTTCCAATGTAATCCAAACATTCATTTTTGAGAATTTCTTATAAAATTACTTCGTCCATTATAATGGATCATTTTTCTTTGTCAAAGATGGCATTGGTGAATCTAGTTGTGATAAATCACTCCCAAAGCGTTAGTAGTAACAATATAAACCATGTAAACATTGTATCGTGAAAGCATTATTTTGTGGTTGCCATGATATAAAATATTATATCTTTTCCAGAGAAAAATAAGCACATTTCTTAGTAATGAAATAACCAAGAAATCATACTTCATGTATCCAAAAATCACACATTGATAATTTGGCACATAAACAGTGATATCTCATGATTTTTGACATTGTTTCTAGGTGAACCTCATGATCATCCCTTGTCATTGAATAAACCCAAATGTAATCCACAAACACCACAAAAAAGAAAATCCAGATATTGATGAAATATACAATTCACCAATGACCTGATGATCACTGGTGCATTCGTTAAACCGAATGGAATGACTATATATTCATAGGATCCATATCAACTTATGAAAACTGTCTTTGGAATATCCTCTTTCTGTACATCCAATTGGTGATATCCTGATCACAAGACAAACTTGGAGAACCACTGAGCTTCCCTTAATTTATAAAAAATATCATAAACGTGGGGCAGTGGATATCTGTTCTTTATCATAACTTGGATATGCTTTGGATTATCATCACACAACCGAAGAGTTCCATTTTCCAGCTTCGTGAACAAAACTGGTGCTACCCATAGAGGTGTATGAGGTCGAATTAAACCCTAGATTTACATCTCTTCGAACTGCACATTTAATTCCAATAACTGTATTGGCGACATCCTATATGTCATAAGGGAAATAGGACTAGTCCCTAGAAGAAGACCAATCGTAAACTATACATCCCATATAGGTGGTAAACCTGATAATTTCTTTGGAAAGACATCTATAAATTGATCCCTAACAATTGGAAAAATATTTTCCATGATATAATACATTTATTCCTAAGTCAACACTACCATTTTTTAAGAGATTGTTCCCACCGTTGGTGAGAACAAGCTCATTGCACCCTTCTTTACAATCCTCTCTCTTCTAAAAAGATATTTGATGTCATCCACATTCATGAAACTAATAATTCTTCTATAAATGCTTTTTTGGGCGTTGAATTTTATCTACCAATCCATACCCAGGATTATATAATATACAACTATATCCAACATAAATATGTCCCATTGTATCTATACTCCATCAATAGTCATATCCATGTTATTCCCACAAAATCATGACATTCTAATTCACCAAGAGGAGTTTGCAGTTTAAAAACAAAATTCAGCATTACCATTTTTAAACATAGATGGTCAACAACAAGAGAATCAATGAAGGAATTTGATGCACTAGTATCAAAAAACACTTTCAGAAATGTAGAATTCAAAATAATCATCCCTCTCACTATAGGTGGTCGAACCTGATCATCGACAATCATTTTCCCACCTCTAAACAATTGGTTCTTCACAACAATGTTCTCCATGTTTCCTTATCAAGGATGCCCTAGTTCAGGAGCCACAGTATTTTAAGAATCACAATAGTTAGATCTGCTTGGCTAATGAGAAGGATTATGTTTTCCTCATCGCGTTGAAGCATACGATGCATGCGACACATGAGAAGTGTCTCGAGAACATGAACTTGGAGTACTGCGACAAAAATGTTGAAGATGTCCCATCTTGTTGAAATTATGACATGCTCTATGTTGTGACATTCAATTGTGCTTTATGTGGTCAAAAAAACCATATTGAAATCAACTTGCATTGCTCTGGGGTCGTGGATGAAGGTGTACTAATCCAGCCATATGGTTATGATTTCCTCTAGCACCTTGTAAATAGGTTTCCCTTTTCCACATGTTCCCAGTGGTTGAGTTCCCTCCATTTCATGTAGGTATAATCATTCCCCCTCCCATAGATCCCGATATATCATGTTCATCCATAGTCTCTCTTTGCATTATATCTGTATAATGTATAATACAGAGTACTACAATCTTTTATCGAATCTCCTATCGTATACCCTGTTCGAAGATGTTTGTCGTCAAAGAGGCACTTGTTGCATCTTCTCGGGAAAATAGTACTATGTTCATTAAAATATCTGCATACTCAAAGATAGAAAGACTCATTTGTTTCAAGATAAAAATGTTAGTTGTTTTCAGGTTCTTGAATGTGTGATGATAGAATTTTTTGTTGTACAATTCCTCAAATCCTCCCATGTATTTCCTTCATCCAATTTAGCCTGCAACGCTGAATCCCACCATTCAGGTTCAAGATCCTCGAGCATATAAGTCACCATTTTGAACTTTATCTCTACTTGTGGGCCGATGAAGTCGAATATACTATTCATCCTACATAGCCACACCTCCGCCTTCTCGGGTTCAGAATCACCCTTGAAATTAGGTCGATTCTATTTATTGAACTGGATTGTATGATCCACATGTTCTGGCTCATTCCACTGGTTCCATGTGTCCACGACTTGAAAAGGTTGGATAATACTCTGAACTAGCTTTTGGTTCACACATGGTTTAGGTGAAACCACATTCTCCGCAGCTTCTTCGGTTTGGTTTGGATGATGCCTTCCATTTTATAAACAAATAAAAACTCCATTAATCTCACTCTCTAGAAACTATTGGTTTAGAATTTCAAATCATATCACATCCTCTATCAGAACATTTGTTTTCCAAATAAAAATTTTCACCATGTGCAACCATTTTTTAAAACACTTCACACGCTATTGAAAATTAAATCATTTACAAAATACAATAAGCATTCACATTTCAAAATATTTCATTTGAAAACCAATTCCATTATTTTTCAAAAATTAACTATTGTTTTTTTTCACAACATGAATCATTCCTCGAAATGATGTTTGAACTCCTAGTGGGAATTCATTCCTCTACAATGCATGTCATGCTTGTCTCTTTGGATAAACCCATGACAATGAGATTTTAAAATTCTATAAGTGTCTCCAACCACATATTTTCCAAACTATATGGTAAATTTAAGTTCAACATAAAAGTGTTAGATACTTCCTTTTATGCTATACATTTCATGTTCCGAAAATCCTATTCCTTTATATGATTCCCACCCATGGAATAGACATGTATGGATTTCATCTCCAAATATATGAATATCAATGACTACATGATAGGAAAGGACCGAACAACCTGATACCATTTCTAATGACACGCCAATTCACATTATCCTGAGGGTACAATGAGTCATTACTAGGACATATGTGACATCCCAAAGATGCCAAAGGATGGAAATAAATGTCGAGGGGATTCAAATACGAGTGGGGGATGATTTACCCTTTATTAAATAAACTAATAATCCTACCAACCCTAACCAAACATTCAATATATGATGCATGAAAAAATGGAAGATAAAAAAAATAACATAAAGTACCTAAAAATCACATCAATGTATGCAACAACATAAGAATAACCAAGTATCAATGTACATAGCGGAGAGACTACACAAGAAAATCCAAAGACCTCAATACTCCATGCTCACAAGCTCCAAGCCCCAATGTCTCTGAACAACCCAAAAATCACGAGGTAGTGATAATAATGTGTGAAATATTACCTTTTTCCTTGACCAGGAAGATAGAATCTTCAAAAGAACCAAAGTGACCATGTTGGGGTGAGTATACAACTCAAAATATATTCCCCAATGAAATCAGTACTCATGCCACTAGGATAAAAGAGTTAAAAACAATTATATGACACAGTTTATATAAAACTATTTCTCAAAAATAGTTTATAAGTAATTATAAACATGTTTCAAAAACCATTCATTACAAAAAGCATACATGTGAAATTGAAATGAATTTTCCCAACAAGATATTTTTTCTGAAGAATAACTAAAAAATATTTACACCAATTTCATAATATCCCTTTATCATCATACCCAACCATCCCATCAACCCATGAAACCAACCATGTGTGCTATGATATGGTAGTTCCATACTCATGAGCGGTTTTTCATCGATCTAACAAGTCATCACAAGGTTATTGTTTCCCATGTTCCATTAACACTTTGGCACAAAGAACAAGGTCATATTTCAACCAAGCCATGTGTATGATAATTCCCATGTTCCATTAAAACATTGGCACCAAGAACAAGGTCATATTTCAACCAATCCCCATATATGGAACAAGAACACACACCACATATTCCAAATGATTATTCAAAAAAACACTTTCATTAAAACATCTCTTTATTGAAAACCATTACCTTAAAAACCATTCCAATGCCAAACCATTTCAATTCCCAACTATTTCAATAAAACTCCGTTTTTATTGAAAACCATTTTTATTGAAAATGTCATTTTCATCAACCATTTAGAAATTATAGAAAACCCATAATTTAAAATCAACATTTTAAATTCATGAAACTAAACCCTCTTTTGCACAACTATTCCCCAAGATCACGCAATTTATCAAAAAACATAAATCATCACAAATGATGATTTTTAGTGAATTTCACAATCACTAATCCATTTTGAATAAAATATAATAGATTCATGAAAGAGGAGATGAGTTTGAAGCCACTTACCTTGATGGTTTTAAACAAACCTTGACAATAGACGAAGAACAAACAATAAAGTAGGTTGACACTCCAATAATGTCCTTAGTTCTATTATCCTAGGAAGAAAACGACTCAAAATTGAACTATTTGGCATCCAAAAAGGTATATCATCCTACTATAGGTTAAAATATGAGAAATAATGGAGATAAGAGTAGTAGATCTAAGTATATCTAAGAAAACATGACATATCTGGAAAGAATGGGGACATACCTCAAGAATCAGACTCAAAATCACCAAGGGAAGGTTGTAGGATGGCTCCAAATCACGTGGGGAAGGTTCACCATCCTTCTTGGTGGGAAAATACCAAAATAGGGGTGTATTCAAGACAAAACAAAATATATAGAGAAAAAAAGTATGCTCTAAGAAAATAGGATCTATATTTTACATTTGAGAAAGGTTTGACCACATGGTTTGGGCCAACCATGTAGGAATTGTGAGACCTTCCTTTTGGTCCAAACACTACTTATAAAACCCCCAAACTCTCCCATCCTTCAGCTTTATCCATTTTATGGAAAGAAATTTTTATATGGAAATATCCCACTTTATGGAAACATCCCACTATATAAAAACAACCCAATTTTTGGAAACACCCCACTTTATAGAGACATGAAACTTTATGGAAACAACCAACATCATGAAAATAACCAAATTTTTGGAAACTCTATATTTTATGGAAAATCTATATTTTATAGAAATTATAAATTAATGGCACACAAATTAATTTTTTTTTTGACGAAATGGTTTATAAACCTGAATCTGAAGGTACTCCATTTAGATCTGACAAAGAATGGAGATCAGAGAAGTAGATCTAAGAGAATCTAAGAAAACATGAAAAATTCAGAATGAATGGTGATATACCCCTAGAATTGGACTCAAAATAACCAAGGGAAGGCTCTGGGATGGCTCCAACTAGTGTGAGAAGGGTTCTCCAGCCTTTTAGGGTGAGTAACCTCGAAATATGGGCGTTTTGAAGCCAAAAAATATATATCGAGAATGGAAGAGTATGATCCTAGAAAATAAGATGTAGATTTTACCTCTAAACAAGGTTTGACAACACGGTTTGGGTATACCATGAATAGATCATGTGACCTTTAATTTGGTCCCAACACTACTTATAAAACCCTCAAACACTCTCGTATGTCACCTTTAACCTTTTTATAGAAACAGTTGTTTTATGGAAACATACAACTTTATGGTAACACCCCACATTGTGGAAACAACCCACTTTATGGAAACACCCCACTTTATGGAAACAACCCACATTATGGAAACAACCACCACTATTGTAATACCCATCTTTATGGAAACTCTCTATTTATGGAAACACTATATTTTTAATGGAAACTCTCAATTAAAGACACAAAAATTAATAAACATGACGAAATGGGTTCTATACCTGAAATTGAGGGTAATATAGTTAATGTGATAGAATTTTAAATGCTAATACATCTATTTCTAGAGAGTGATATTGATAGGGATTGTTGTTGGTTTACAAAATGGCACCCGATACACATCATCGAAACCAACCCGAAATAGCTGTGGAGAATGTGGTTTCATCTTAACCATCGGTGAACCAAGAACTTGTTCAGTGTAATGTCCACACATTTCATGTTGTGGATAAGGGGAACCATAGGAATGAGTCATGTCATTTTCATCTTATCATAATTTTCATGAAAACGAATCCAACTAACATCCATTGTGATGATGAACCTAAAAAAGAGAAGGTGTGGCTGATTTGGATGAATCACCTCTTTGATTTCACATGAAAATTATCAGAGATCAAATTCATGATATAGAATTATATGCTAATGGATCTTTCACAACAGTGGTGGGATTTAGTGGTGCATAATAAATTTAATGAAGGCCATAATTGGGATGATTTCGACGAATTGTTAGGAAACAATTCTATCCTCATGTGTTCAAAATCCATAAAATGATGGAAATATTTATCCTGAAGTAGGAAAATTTCACTATCATAGAATATACATAAAAATTCATGGATTCAGTGTTTTTTCCACCAAAACATGTGTCATGTGAAACCTTTAAGGAAAAAATCTTCAAATGGGGTCTATGAAAAAATAATATATTGAAGATTGTGGTGCTCTGTATTACAGAATATATAGTTATAGTGAATAGAGAGACTATGATTGAATGTGATATATCGAGATATATGAGGGGATGTATGATGATACCTACAGGGAATGGTGGGAACTCAAATGCTATAAGCAATTTGAAAAGAGACACCAATTTTTAAGGTGGAGTGGAAGTCAGAATCAGACGTCTAGATCAGCAAACCTTCCTCTAACACCCAAGATTAAAGGAGGTTGTTTTCAATGTGTTTTATTTGACAACATAATGTGAGCATGTATGTCACAGCCTAGATCATGTCATATCTTCCAGAATATGGGGCATATTTAGTGCTAATTTCACAGTGCTCCAAGGTGTTGTCCTTGAGACAATTCTCTAGCATCGCTTGCATCAGATGCTTCAACAGGGTGAGGATAACAGAACTAGTCTCATTAGCAGAGTAGAGCTAGACATCGTGATTCTAGAAATACGATGACTCCCCAACTAGAGAATGATCACCAAGGAAAAAATGATAACAATTCATTGATGTATCAATTGTATGGAGATGAACATATGATTATCGAGGAGCAGGTTGGACCATCTACGGTGAGAGGTATGGTTTTTTCAAATTCTACCCTTGTGAAAGTCCTATTCGATACTAGGGAATTTAAATCCTCCATTGCTTCTTGTGATGATGATTTTCAATGTTTAATAATGGAATTATTTTTTCTACATTAAATTTAAAGATCCTCTCTAGGAATGTAAATTTGATGCCTTTTTATGTAGATCATGTACTATAAAAATTGTTGGAGTTGAGTTGAAATGGGACATATCGGTGTTGGACTTGGATGTCTATGACTTAATCCTAGGTATGGATTGGTAGAAAATGTTCAAGGCACACATCAACTATTATAGGAGAATAATTAGTTTCATGACTGATAATGACATTAACCATCTCTTTATAAGAGTGATGATAGAAAAGAAAAGTGAAACGAACATGTTGGAACCAACGGTGGCAACATCCTCTTACCAGATGGCAGTGTTGAAATTGGAATTTTTAGAAGAGATCATGGATGAATTTTTTCTAGAAGATGTGGATAAATATACATATATCATTCAAAACAACTTCTTAGGATTACCATCTTTAAGGGAAGTGGATTTTATGATTTATCTTCTTCTAGGGACAAGAGCTATTTCCCTTCCACAATATAGAATGGAACCAAAAATGTTACAGGAATTGAAAGTGCAGTTGGTGGTACTAGAAAGAAAGGGTATCATTTGGCCATCTATATCTCCATGGGAAGAACCAGACTGTTTTGAATAAATTAGATAGAATACTTTTCTTGTGTGTTGATTATCGTAAGTATAACTATGTTACGATAATGAACAGGTACCCACATCCACACATTGCTAACCTATTCTATCAATTGAGGGGAGCTAAGTGGTTCTCCAAGATTGAGATGAGATCAGGATATCACTAATTACTATATCAGAAAGAAGATATTTCAAATATATTATTCAGAAGCAGATATGGTCACTATGAATATATAGTAATGTTTTTTTGTCGGAAACATTCACTAGTAGTCTTCATTGATTTTAAGAATCAGATATTTTTCCAATATCTAGATAGTTATTTTGTGGCGTTAGTAGAAGACATATTGGTGTATTCAACAATAATTACTGACCATGATGAACACCTGCAAATAATTTTACAAATTTTCAGAGATCACATTTTGTATGATAAATTATAAAAGTGAAATCTATGGATACATGGTGTACATATTCATAGCCATTTCATTTTTGTAAAAGGTGTTTAAGTGGATCCTGAAAAGATCAAATTCTTTATCTCATGGAATCCAACGAATAATTTCTTTGAGATGCGATGTTTTCTTGATCTAGATGGCTACTACCGACAGTATGTGCATGAATTCTCATGAAAATATTCACCAATGGCAACTCTGACAACGAATAATTATCCATTCCAATGGATAGAATAAATGTAGATGTATTTCTAGGAACTGAATGAGCATCTTACATCAACACCTATATTGAATTTTCTTGAATCTGAACATGGGTATGTGGTGTACTATGATGATTCAAGGTCATGGTAGTGTTTTTAATTATTCAAGGAGGCCATGTCATGTATTATGGATCAAGGAAGTTGAGGGTGCATGGGAAGAAATACCCAACACGTGTTTGGGAGTCAGCTGCGGCCTTCCATGCTTTGAAAACATTGATAAATTATATCTTTGCTGAGAAATTCACTGTCTTTATAAATCACAAAATCTATAAACATACTTTCTCATAGAGATATTACAATTTAAAATAAATGATATCTATAGAGTGTCTCGAGATATTTGACATTAACTTGATATAGACACTAGGAAATGTTAATTATGTGTTTGATCCATTAATAAGAATTTCATATGTGCAGTTAGAGAAAGAAGCATTATATGAAAGGTAGTTGATGTTAGTCATAGCCATCATGCATGTAGAATTCGAACACCCAGGTGATGTTGTAGTTTTGTTTAAATCTATGCTTATTCCTGATTTGGTAAACATGGTCTAAGAGGCACAATCATCTAATAAAAAATATCTATTTATGAGTTAAAAACTCAATTGATGGGAGACCATTAAGGGATGGAATCTTGATGGGAGTTCGGTTTTGTGATTTTGGGATTTGACGGTTGTACCTATGAATTTTCAAGAACAAATCCATAATGATTACAACAATTATAAATTTCATGAACATCTAGGTTTAATGAATAGGTATAAAGAGATTAAGGCAATGTTTTGGAGGATAGGCATGGAATGAGAGGTGGGTGAGTTCGTTTCTAAATGGTTAATATTTCAGTAGGTTAATGTATAGTATTAGTGACAAGTAGGTATTTTGCGGTATTTACCTATCCTAGTTTGAAAATGGGGGAATATAGTGAAGGATGTTGTTATAGGTCACCCAAGAATGATTCCGAAACATGATGCCATATGAGTGAAAGTGGATCGGCTTACCAGGTCAACCAATTTCATTCCAATTTGTGATTATCATACAGTGGAAGATCATGCTAAAATTTATATTTATGAAGTGGTGAAGAGACATGGTACTATAGATTCATTTATATCAAATATAGATCTTAGGTTCAAATATATTTACTTGAAATTCATACAGAAATACCTTATCACTCAATTGAATATGATCATGATGTATCAACCTCAGAAAGATGGGAAATATGAATGAACGATACAAAATTAGAAGATATTTTGTGGGCTTGTGTAATGGAATTGGTGGCACTTAGGAGGAGAACATACGGTTAGAGGAATTCTTATATAATAACATCTATCAGGCCTCGATACATATGGATCCTATTGAGGAATTGTATGTTTATCCTTTTCATTCTCCATTATACTTGGATGAAATAATTGAAACATCACTAGTTTGTCCGAGTCTTTTCCAAGAATCAATAGAAATTATTTAGTTAATTATAATGATGATGGAGATTTCTCATAGACATCAAGAATATTATGTGGCTCATTGTCGATTTCCATTTCTGTTTTCCTTGAGTTATCTTGTGTTCTTGAGTATCTCTCTAAGACTTGGAAATCAGCATTTCAAGAAACATGGATATTTATCTCTTAGATACATTGGCCCCTTAGAGTTATTGGAACAAGTTAGAGAGTTGGAATATCGGTTGTAAATACCACCATTGTCTAGTTCAGCGAAAAATGTGTTCCACATATCTGAGTTGAAAAAATAGCATCCCAATCCTCACTATGAGATGAGATGGGATCATGTTGACCTAGAGACGGATGCTTCATTGATACATTTATTAGTACAGATTGTGGATAGTTTAGAGAAAATCATACATGGAAAAATCATTAGTTTGGTTTGGGATCTATGGTAGCATGGCCATATTTAGGAAGACACTTGGGAACATGAGGTGTAAATTAAAGTGCAATGGCTTGAATTTATTCAGAGTAGCAATGGTTTTCAAATTTTCGAGGAAAGAATGATAGATGGTGGTGAGAATATAGTACCACTAGTTTTTGATACGTAACCCATTCGTTGTGTTTTTATAGTTATTGAGTATAATATGGAATTATGGGAGATTTTGGTGATATGTCACATTGTTTTTGTAAAGAAAGAAGATGTTTTCATGCTATGTGCAGTTTACCCAAACTGTGCGGACATCCTAGTAGTAACTGTGCAAAATGGTAGTTTTGAGGCATAGTTCATTGGAATGTAGTGCACACACTAAGGGACATTGTGTGGTGAGGTCATTTGATAGTGTTCCAAGGCAGTAGCTAATGCAATGTTAGCACATAGTTTGCCTAACTTTGCGAACTAACCATGCACATTGTTTAAAATAGATCCTAAAAAAGTGGATCTCACAAATTTTTTTCCTTTATGTGGATCATTGTATCATATATGTGACCATAACTTGATATTTATCTTCTTTGAAGGTATTAGAACCTCTCCCAATAATTTTGGAGTCAATCTGAATGATTGACTTGGTGTTTCAAACCAGTATTCTTGTGCTATTTGATCAATCTTCATTGTTCTTGATTGGGTTCTTAGATTTACATAGATCTACTTCTACTCTACTATTTTTATCTCAGATCTACACCTATTATGGGTAGATGTATGAGTGTGGATGAAAAATAAGTTGATATTTTGTCTTGATATTGCTAGTAGAATAGATATAAGGAGATTCTATGAAAAATCGAGTAGGTTTTCTTAAAAATTCATCGTCCATTGGCATATTTCGTCATAACCGTTGTGGTAAGCGGATTCTCACTCAACTCCACTATGTAGAAATGATGGGAACACTTTAATATTTATTTCCTTGTGATGAATTGATCATGAATAGAATAGTTATGAATTATTGGAATCCTTCTTTTGTGATGGTTTGGTAAATTTTGGAAATATGGATAATTGGGTATTGTGAATAAAGTTCATTTATTATTGGTTTTAAAATATGAATTTTAAAAAATAGACTTTCTCTAATTGTGGGACATGAATTTGAGTAGATTTTCCCAATAAAAAGGTTTTTGATTGAAATTAAATGGTGGTTTTGAAATTGGTTAATTCATTGGTTTTCAATAAAGGCATAGTTTTATTGAAATGGTTTGCAATGGGTTTGGAATATAATTGGTTTTGTGTGAGTTCATGATCAACATGTCCCAGAATAAGGGTTGTGTACCCTTGGGGTACACATTTCATGACTCTAGATTGTGGGTGTGTGTCATTGGGACACAAGGTAACTGGATGAGGGACTGCTCATGATTATGGAAGTATCAAACAAAGCATGCATCTGTGGGTGTGTTGTGAACTATCAAATGGGTATACATAAATGAAAAAATTGTTTTTATGCATTGAGTAGTTATTTTCTAGAAAAATAACATTATTTTGAAATTGGATTCATTTATTACTATTTTAATTTGGATGGAAATGGTTTTTAGAAATTTTCTATATTTCATTATAAACTATGTTGAGAAATTTATTTATAAAAACTATTTTATTCAAATCATGATGACTCTTCTATCGTAGTGGTGTTATAAGGGATGTAATTGGGGAATCCTAACAAGATATATACTAACCTATACTTTGGGACATTGGTGCTTTGGCATATGCTTCCATTAGAGACATGTGAAAAAGGTAAAGTATCACACCTCATTAATAACAGATCGTGAAACATTGAACTACTTTGTGATGTTAGAGCATGTACCTTTTGGATGATGGAATCTTTTGGTTGTATTAGAGTTTATTCATTGAATTTTAACTATTTAATTTGATGTTAGTTTTTATGATGTTATTTTAAACATTGATTGGTTGTTTTAATGAAGATTATTTGAAATTTCCTAGTTTAATTCATGCATCATATGGTCAGTTGTGTTTTTGATTGTTTGTTTGGTTTTTTTTAAACACTAAAGGGTAAATAATCCATGAATTACTCTAAAACCGATTGGCATTTATTTCTAGCCATAGGTGTCTTTGGGATGTCACTTAATTCATATAAATGAATCATCGTACTATAATGATATTAGGAATTACTAGATCAATACATCTTTGGTATAGGTATTGCATTATGAATTAAATCAATAGGGAACCCAACATCTCACTCAGGAGGATGTCTAGGTATATACTCTAGAAATAAAACAATGTAGTATTACACAATAGTTACATATTGGATTTTAATTTTTTTTTCTTCAACCATATATATTGTGTTCTCTTACTCTACAAGAATTTTATTCAGTAGAGCTACTGGGGGAGGATCTAGATATGAATCAGATGGATAGGTTTATTCTCTAATGATAAAGGTTTATACACCATTCTCAAAGATTGTAACTTCCTTCTTCTTGCAATAGATCTTCACATTATATATTGATTACCAATTCATACGTGTAATTATATCAAATTGAATCATTGGTATTATGATAAGGTTTGAAACTAAAAAATATTTATGTGTCATAAGGGGGACTAATTGACACATATTTGTTGCAATGATTCTCCCCTAAAGAGTTTTGACTCGTAAAACCTTTATTAAATCAAATTAGACAAGTATAATTTTCTTGAAAAAAAGGGAATATATAAATGAATGTGAGAAACCATAAAAAAATAAATAATTGTTTATTATTAAAGAAACAATTAATGTACCTACATCCAAATTATTTGGAAATTCACATTCTAATTCTGTAATCATAGAAACATTCCCTTGCTGTCGTGGAATTTTCTAAGGCATGTTTCCTTGGAACATCGGAAACTAATTTTCATAGAGTCCCATAATTATAAAAATTATTGAATTGAACATAATTAGCTTGTTTCATCACCTTACATTCATTAGATCGATTCCCCTTTTATTCAAACTTATAGTATACCCCCATCCATTTCAATCATTTCCAAGGATGATTCATTCAATATATCTCACATAATGGGAATTCATTCATTCAATTATTTTATTTTGTGATTCACCTTTTCCATGGTTATTAGAGTACCTCTTATTATCGTGGTTTCAATTGAATAAATTTGATCTAGAAAATTTACTCTCTATTTTGATGGAACATAATACAAATTCATCATATTATAAAAATGTTTGAGAATCCAGTTACCTTAGATGACAATGATTTTTTCCATCAAAGAAATAATAAATCTTGTATTCTGAACAATGTATAAATTCTATAACACACATAGCTAATCATCTAGAGGTATCTTATTCTCCTCAACACTCTCTTCATCCATTTTCTTTAGGATAAGCAATTTCATCTTCATTTCAGTTCGTTGTTTATGAGGGTAATATTTTTCGAATAATATTTCCTTAAATGTTTATAATTATATATATTATATTTATTCTTCCTTTAGGGTATTATAGATCAAGGAAAACACTTTATCGACATCACTCTTGAGGAAATATACTGGTAGTAATACCTTTTCATTTTAATTTTTTATTAATGATAGAAATATCATTTCTAGTAACTTGATCCACTGCTCATCTAACATCGTATTAGTAGTCCCTATAAAATATGGGGGATTCTGCCACAAGAAATAATCTAGAACAGGTGTAGCATAATTATTCTTCACAGCCAATTAATGTTGTCCAAATATGGTCATGATCTGATCTACTCCAGCATTGACATTATTGAATTTCACATTAGGGAAATCTATACATTATCTATGGGTATTTATTTTCCTTATTCTGTTAGGTGAAATCACTATAAAATGGAATAACCTATATTAGTTTAAAAATTATAATTTCAAATGTGGAGATGCTTAGCATAATTTTAAAATGTATGCATGAATAATATCATAATTGTATATGTTGACTATATTTACTTTTAAATCCTCCACAACTAATTGTAATGTAAATGTGAATTATTCTATGCATATCCCCTGGGAGTGTCAATCCAAGTGCACAATAAGGCCCATGTTCATGTGCCTAGACACCCCAGGTTAATCCTGAAACTCCTTGTCCTAATTGTTACTACTAGGTACATTAGTGTCGGAACCACAACCACTTATAGTATCGATTCATTGATATATTTTTAGGAAGATTCAAATAGTATCAACCATACCATAAATCTAAGAGGTTAGAATATTATTATCTTCAATGTATATCATTGGGTTATTCCCTCTAAAAAATGTTTCTTAATTCTTGTTTCCAAAGTTGCTGCTATTATTTCTCTATTACCAACTGTAACGCCCAGAACCCCGAACCCCAGAGCTGGTGCACTAAATCATTTTATTTTTATTATTATATGAAATAAAACCTGATGGATATATTAGTTTAGATGTTTTTGAAGACTATATTACATACATGATAGGCATTGGACATGTATTAATATTGAAAATACAACATGATACAAAATAAATTGAAATAAATTGCCTCCATGAATGCTTATTCAAGATTGTCTTTGTTATAACCTACAACATGAAAATTTAAAAATGGCGACATAAAATTCTAATTAAGGTTTATCGATAGTGGAATCATGAATAAATAAACGTGGATCATATTTAAATAGACATGACTAATATTGAATGACGAAAAATGAAAACACTTTCCATCAATAAACTGAGAATAAAAATACCACCATATATTCCGTTATAGAGAAAAAATCATGAATAGTAATAACTGAATAATGAATAAATATAATAATTATGATTTAGATGGAATGTATCTATCAGGTGATCCATAATTCCTTCGTGATGGTTTATGACTACGGGTAGAAACCTATTTGATTTTTTGGAAGCAAACATGAATGGTTTTTCACCGACTGATTTGTCTCGTGCGACCTTTCAATGCACCAAGGAAGATATAGTGGGCCCCTTATATCACCACTTTTACACGTAATTCAATATACTTATATTTAATACAAGAAAAATCAAACTTTATGATATATTTTTTGAATATAGGTCACATATTCATCAATATTTTCCCAGATTAAATATCATTAAAAATAATCAATGTATGATAAATGGTATACAGATTATGGAAATAATCATATGCATGATAAAATAATATGGATATTTTCCAAAATTGTAATATATAATTTAAAATTATCTCAAATGGGTAATGGATACACCACATAAAAAAATTCGGTGCACAATACCAAAAAATTCTCATTGAAATGATAATTCTGACAATATCCTTTACCACATTGTAATCAATTGAGTCGTATGACCAATAATTAGTAATCACAAAATTAATCATATAATATCATGAATGTAAATATAATAATGATATTATATATAAAATGGTAGTACACATACATCACATGCAATAAATAAGTAGCGAAAAATAGAAATCTCCCATAATTAAAAGTGAGATGATGAAACCCTTAAATTATACCCAAATGTGTTCATAGATTCATATTATTACCCTAGATAATAAAATTTAGATCCAATAATTAATAATAATAGAACTTCCTTTACATGTAATGGATTTATTTTAACCTTATTATGTTCGTTAATGTCCTTTTTTATAGGTTTAAGGGGTTCAATTTTATTGTTCTAGAAGTATTACTTCCTTGGTTTTCGTGACCAGTTACATATATTCATGAATTAAAGTTCATTTAAAATGTAGAAAAACATACATAATAGTAAAAATATTTTATTATTAGAATTATAGTGATATAAATTCTCTTATAATTATTTTGGTTATAAACCATGAGGAGGACTCCTTTGAAAAATGTTTATTATAAACACTTGGATTAACATGGTGGTTTGTGCAAAATGATCATTTTTTGTTATATTATTCTATATTATGAGTGTATAATGATTTCAATAACATTACATAAGATAAAATAAAAATATTAAAATCTGGTACAACCATTAAAATGTTTTCACAACCTCTCTAGAAAGATAGTAATGAAAATTGAAAATCGTCTTCGTTTATTATGATAAATTAACACATCTCAGACGTTGCTTTCATTTATAGTACAAAAAGAGGTTAAATTAGATTTGATGATTTAATATTACATAATAGTAACAAAATTCTGTTAAATATAAGTATCATGATTTTTTATTGCATTAGGATGATAATAGGATAGAATATATATGATAACAATTGAACGTGAAAAGAAAACAAAATATTTGAAAACTAAAATTTACCTCTTCAATCTATCTTCCATTGAGAGCCTCATTAGGGGAGAGAATTTGGTCCTTTGAGGAAGAAAGGTTTGTTTTATGTGTGGTAGGATATTATTTTGATAATTGAGTAGAAATTAGTCCTGAAACATGATAGGTGTGAAGAAATGAGGGTGTGAGGGGTGGTATTTATGGTGGAGGGGAGGAGGGTTTTCGTTATATTATATTCATTAATTTATCATTTATCCATAAGATAAGTAATAGTGTAGATTAAATAGCCTAGAATAGTATAAATTTCAATTCAGTTCAATATTTGGTTACTTACATCACTCTTGATGTTAGTAATAGTGTATTTAAATTATAATGTATTTATACGGTAGATTACTGTAAATTTCTATTCACAAAAAATTCATGTATATTAGAAAAATATAAAAAATTAAACCTAACCATTTTTTGTTTTGTAGAATATTTAAATAAACTCTATTATTCAAATATAATTTTCTTTTTTTGGGAAATTTAATTTTATATTTAAATCACCATTTAATAAAAAAATAATCACAATTATAATATTGACCTTCAAATTTTAGGTTCTTAAATTTTATTTTACACATTCATGTATAAGGTTACAATTCAAAAAGATAATATTATTATTCATATTTTTATGTTACTATTAATAAGGGTAATTTACTATTCAATAAAAATTATGTTGATTTCCATCAGAATCCAAATATCAACATGATCACAACCATGTATGTCTTTTTTTAAAATTCAAAACATCGAAGTGGAAAATTTTAGTTTAATGGATATTTTATAAAAATCCCATATAAAATCCATGTTTTTTTCTTTGATAATTAATGATTCCTTCAATATAGGATATCTAATGAATTGAAATAATTTAAGAGAAACTTACCATTAATTGTTAGGGGTGTTATACCCTATTACACAGATAACCAATCCTCCTATGACATGATCAAAATTGTGTTCCTATTCTTGTCAATTCGGTATTATAACCTAGAATCATAAAATATAAAATATAGAATGACTTTAAAAAAATAGGGGAGGATAATAAATTACAAGAAAGTGTGATCAATTATTCAATGGGAGAAAGTACATTAATATAAGAAGTTAAAATAAACCCCAATGTAGTACATCATCAATGTACTCAGTAACTAGAATGAATAAACTAAAACATACCAAATAAACCATCACTCCATGCTCAATGGAGAATTAACATCAACAAATTACATGTGGCACATTCCATTTTAATTTAAATTGTATAATAAAAACTCTAAATTCCTAAAGGAAAATGTAGTGTGTGAGCTATATATCCTAGTATTGTCTCCCCATGTGTTCCACAATATATTTCATAATAATTAACTGAGTAATTCAATCAATTAAAATAAAACATGTAATTTAATAATAATTCAGTTTTATATAAAAACATGTTTCTTTTCCTAATATTGAAAAAATTTCAATTGTAGCATAAGTAATCATTTTAAATAGAAACATTTATTAAACTAATTTTTCATGAGTATAAAAATTTTTGTAATAAGTGGCATATATAATCAAACTATCCAAAATAAAAACATTGGTTATCTTCCCTATAGTAAGTTGGGTTTTTTTCATATTATTATCATGAATATCAATTAATTTATCATTACAAAACATAACGATATTCATCACTCGTGTTGAGGTCGAATAGGAGTCGTTACAATCAAATAATGTATAATCATTCTGAACAAGATTTTTATAAGTATTTCATCAACAAAACATTTATTGGGGATTAATATCCTAACGTTATTTTTCAAAATAAAAAACTATGTACCAAGGCTCACATTTTCTTAATAAATCGATAAATAATGTGAAAATCATGTCATTTGAAACAAAATATCATAAACAATTCAATTTCTAATTTTTTAGTTTCAATTTGAAAAATAAATTAACAATCAAAATGCATTGGGTTCTCATCATATCATTCCTTTTAAATAAAACTCCAGTCATAGCATTTAATTAGTTTTAATTTAATCCATATTCTAATGTAATTTGTCAATAACATCATCAATTCCATCACTTTTAAAATTTAACCCACAAATCCAAATCAATTAAAAATTGGGTTTTTTAAAAAATCCATATCAATTTATGTTCCATAATAAAATCACATAAAATAATGGTTTGATAAACACATATATTGTTAAATTACATAAAGATGCTTCTATATATAATGAAAATAAAATTATACAAAATAATCAAAGATGTATTGAATGTGGGGTCATATGAAACTATTACTGATGATATACACTTATTAGAGGGGGAAGATCAACCACTAGAACATTGGATAGTTAAAAGTGTGAAGTTAGATAAGAAAAATTTATTTGGGAGCCTCCATAGAAAAATAAATAATTTTATGGTCAAACATATAGGGTATAAATCCTAATCATGTTCTTGGTATTTTTTTAAATTTGGAATAAAATATAATCCAATGAAACGTTTAATTGGGAGGGATGCATGATTAGACAAACCATGCACCATGAAAATTCACCCCCTCTAGAACCAAATTACAAGGGGCCACATTTCTGATATGTAGGTACATGGTTTGGGAATCCATGAAAAAACAACCATTCACCATATCACTAGGGTTGAAGAGATTGCATGTGAGGTACATGGTTTTTGAAATCTTTCACCTACTATAAAAATTCCAAAAGGACACCATAATTTTCTCAACTCCACATTTATCTTCCTAATGAAATAACTTACAAATGATTTATCAAAATTTCATTTGTAGAGTACCTGAATATGATTAATCGGATTTTGAAATCTCCCCAATATTAAAACCTTTTATCACCTAAAATGTTGTCAAGAAGATTCCATATCAATAAGATGAGACCACTACCCTCAAATCAGTTCCTCATATTCCAAAATGATTTAATTTTTGACTTCTATAAAAACTATAAAATTAATTTTTTATTCTAATGTATTTTAAATGAATGGAATTTAGTACTATCATGATGAATCACTGATTTTATGTTTCTTTTACATCTTATCAATGATATGTTTAATGAAAATAGTTTTCATAAAACAAATGAAGTATTTTTATTTTAAAAGGTTTTTCCAAATTAAAAAATCTATTTTCCATTAGAAATATATTAATGATATATTAATTTAAATTTAATCTCTGATAACATACTTTTCTATTAATTATTATTTACTATTGAAATGATACATAGATATTATTATTATCCTTGATTAATTGTTTAATTTTTATGTTGATGAGATATTTTTGTGTCTAATTTTTTACTACAGGTAACTCTATAGTAAATTGATTAAATTTTTATGAAACCCATTTTCATTGCATGAGTTATGATAAAATTACTTGCAGAATGATTTATTATATATATGGCACACATGGGTAATGTTTTCATTATGTTTTATTGGATACATTAATGTGAAGGATAATGTTTATAGATGTTGGTTAACTTATAACCAAGGACGGTGGTAACATTATAACCAAGGATATATGGGTCATATATCTCCATTAAACTCATTGGCTAATATTTTATATCTCATGACATAACAATAGGAAATTTGTAAATGTGATTGATGCAATATGGGAATTTAGATGATGTTCAGGATTCATTATGGGGAATAGGTGTTGAGGAATAATATATTATTGTTTGATGGTTTTGATATTTAACATTGACATATGAAAAGGATTCTATAAATATGGTGGATCCAGAGTATTGTGAAATGTACAAAGGATTGGAATTATCCCATCAAAGAAATAATTAATATTACTGTTTTAACTAAATACATAGTATAATAAAATATTAGTAAACTTTTAATGTATTATTAATACATAGAATAAATTTTCAATTCCTTTTATTTTAGAGTCAATAATTTATCTCAATATCCACCGCTTGTTTATGAGGAAAATATTTCTAATGGATGTTTTCAATAAAAAATCCATTCCATGATTACAATTTACTCATTATCATTAGTGTTCTGAATCATTGAAAAGAAATAAATTGAATCTACTAAGTTAGGGAAAACTGGTAAAACAACCATAAACATTTCGTTAGTTCCAAAATTGAGAAATATTTTGTCTATGGAATTTATCTATTTCTCAGTTAAAAATGTATTCATAGTCTTCTTAAATGATGGGTGTCTCTACTGGATTATGTGTTCTACCATTGATACATCATATTGTGGATCAATATGATCCAATATATGGGAATTTTCATTGGACATTACTTGAGTTAGATTCCCCAATATAGTTATAATTTATTTATATCTTTCCGATGCTTCATCTCCAACATCATTATCTTTCCGAGGAGAAAAATACCAACATGGATTACACAAATAGCCATGGATTAAATTAAATCCCTATTAATATTTATAAATAATGGAACAAACTAAATTAGATTATAACATTAATAAATATAATTAATAATCCCAAAATTAGTGAAATAATTAAGAAAAATAAAAAATCATTCCAAAACTAATTTCATCATCCTAAACATGATTCATCTAGTAATGTTTTTAAATTATGAATATATTTTAAAATCCATTTTAATCATTTTTAATGAAAATATGGATTAACCCTATAATATTTCAAAATACGGTCAAATCATGTGCTCAATATGGACAAACTTATCTTGCACTTGAGGAATAGTAAATATTCAAAAAAACTAGCCATTTTTATGGTATTACCCCTAGATACATCTAGAAAAAAACCTCATACACATTTATTATCCATAGATGGATTTAATGTTAGGAAAACCATAAAATACATTCCTTATAAAAACATTAGGATTTCATCCAATATATAGAAATAACATATAATTCGATCATAATGTCATATTATTTAATATATTTTTTCTAAAAATCAAATTATGAAGGATTCAAATTATCTTTATTAGATGCCTATTACAAAAAAATTTACCCTTATACCCTAGGGTCAGTTGTAAAATACTCATGTTGTTACATGATACACGTGATAACATCCAAAATGAATGTATAATTATGTATTCTTAGAAAAATAGATACATATATGAATGTTACATTTAAATTGGAAAATTAAAATAAAAGAAAATATTTTATTTGGAAACATCATTTTTTTGTTGGTCATATCCTTGTGTATCAATCATAAAAAAATATTATCATTGTGGAGAAAGGAAACATAATAAATTTGTGACCTCTAATTATCAATATGGTTATGAATACAATTAATTCTATTTTTGTATAAATGAGTCATAATCAATATAGAATGGTAAATATCGGAAAATTCAAGTCATCAAATCAATAATAGGATCATGAAAAATAATATAGAAGGAATAAATGAGGATAAAATAATTCCCCATCAATAATAAAATGAGATGAAAACTTATCCATGTATTGAATAACCAATTCATTTAATTACTTGGATGTCAATAGTTTTTCTTATAAATAAGATATTCATTTTATAGTCATCATAAAAAAAACAGCAAAGTCTCATTTAAATACATAAAACAAAAATGGGAATGGCCTTATCCAAATACAAAAGATATTATTTCTCATGAAACTTACCAATTCATTAAGGTGCTAGATCATGTCACACAAATAACATACTAGGTTCGATGGATTCTTCATTTGAAAGGGATGAATCATAATCAACATAATAATTTTTATTTAAAAACTATTATATAAAATGTTTTTATATCCCCCAATATATAAACATAATCACATACCATCCATATCAATATGTAAAATTTAATCAAAATATAACATCTTAATATCCCCCAAAGAGTGTTGACATAGATGAATATAAATTAGATGGATCAGTGATGTATTTCACGAGAAAAATAACCAATTCAATTCTAATCCACATGTGTAAAATATATATATTTCTTAAAAAATAAATAATGAAAATTATTTTGAAGGAAACTATGAATAATTTAAGGAAATATTTAAATAAATCAGTGGTTATGACAATGGAATTTTGTTTCAATCCAAATAATATAGAAAGTAAAAAATTACACCATTAAAAAAATATAAAAAATATTTATTTTTGGTAATTTTAAAAAAATAATGAGGGTAAAATTATTTAATAAATATTTGGATAATATGAATAATGTTTATCCAAAATTTTTAAAGAAAATATATAAATGGGAGATAATATTATAGATTGAGTAGAAAAACAATGTTGATTTATTATTAAAAATGGTTTCAGTATCATGTTAATATGATGCCTCGCAAATTAAGTAAACAAATAAATATACATATATAAAAGGATTTTTAGAAATTAAATTTGGGTTTTCATTGAAATTTCATATAATTCCCCCTTTACAAACTGTAGTATAGACAAACCCAACTAATTATGAGATTGTAAAACAAACCATTACCTCAGGTCAGAAATCATTTATATCTGTCCAATCAACATGTAAAATATATATATATTTATTATAAAAATATTACAAATCCATAATCAAATATATATTTTCTTTTACTACACTTTTATAAACTTTTATCTACAATTTATTAAAAATTCATTGTAAATTTCTTGTTTCGGTTAATAACCAATACATTAATCACGCATGTCATCATTCGATAGTTTTGATTATTATATACGATAATAGAAAAATTATATAGATAATTTGTTAATAAATTATATATCAAATATATTAATTATAAACATAATTTTACACATCCGTAGAATTTATATATTGAAAAATTATTTCCATCATCCATGAAGACAATAAGATGTACACACACATGAATGATGTTTTACCTTAATATTGGAGTGAATTAATATAGTTAAGTTACAATTACACTTTATATAATAATTTTAATATCAAAAATATTTTAAATATTTATTAAATACAATATATTTACCATCAATGTCAAAATAAAATGAAAACGCATCACATTTCTCCATGGAGGTAGTTATCCAAACGTACACATTAGCGACACTATAATTTTCCTCTAGATTAAAAAGTAAGATGGTAGATTAAATATTATAAAAAATAATTATTCATTCCTAAATATAACATATATATACATTAAAATTATCAATATATTCGTCATTCATATGAAGATATGAAAAATGATTGTCATCGGTTCGTGATACGGTAGTCTGTTATATATATGATTGATGATGATATACCCATTTGATGGAAGGTAAGATTAATTTATGTCATTTAACTAACATAATAATAAATCAATATATGGAATATTAATTTTTTTCATTTTTTATATATGATTTTTATGGTGTAGAAGAAAAAATAAAATGAAGAAGAATAGTGAAGAATTGTACTACTTCTTCATAGTACCACATTTGGATTATAGGAAAATTATTTCTATGATGTTTTTGAGTAATGCAAGGAATATCTGATTTTCTGAGTATTTAGTGAAGTAATTAATTCATGGAAAATTTTAATATAACATATTTTTTGTGGTAATAGAAGAGGTGATGAAGTGTAATTTTAAATGTGGGGGAGTATCCCCTTGGATGTTTTGTAAAATAATACAAAATGATAAACTCATTCCCTAAAAAATACCCCATATTCAAAATATATTCGAATTATGGTTTAGATATAGTCTAATTTTTTCCATAAAATAGTATTTTTAACTTTTTAACTAGAAAATATATCCTAATAGTTTGGTTTAACCCCTTGTAAAATAATTATAACCTTAACTATGATAATTTAATTTTCAATTTTTACAATTGATTATGACCTAAAATAAAATTTACCATGTTACCTAATTATATTTATTTTTATTTCAAATATAAACCCATTTTTGGAAATTTAATTTACAGATGTAGAAATTTGTATTAAAATATAATCCAACAAACTCGTTGAAATAAAATTGTTTTCTAAAAATTTATTTCATAAAATTAAATGGTTTTATATAATTTTCATTATATAATTAAATGCAATGATATAAATTAGATTATGCTTAATATTATTTACCAAATTTACCTTTTAAATTAAATTAATTAAATATTTAAAATCAAAATTATTTTTAATGAGAGAAAACGTTTGAAGACGAAAAAATATTTTCAATATTTGTTAAATAATTATCCTTTTCAAAAAATTATCAATAACTAAAAATAATATAATGTTTTCATTTTTATTTAGAAAATAAATTAAGTTGTTACAAATTAATTTTCTAAAATATGCACAAATTAATTTTAAAATAATTTCAGAAATATTTAACAGAACTATTTTTTAATAATTATATTTTTAGGTAATAACATTCATTTAGTCATATCTATATTTTAGAAAATATATTAAATGATTGATAAATAATTACATTTAATATATAATATATAATTTTATTTTAAATCATTCACCAATGGTGATAGTTTAATTTATTATCCTAAAACAAATTATATGGATAAAAAATATAGAAATCCATTTCTTTTATTTTCAAAATGATAATTATTTTATATCCTAATCTATTGATAACTAATGAATATATTTTATACATGTGTAAATAATTTAATTTTTATTTTTTATTTTTTTCTAATCAGACCCACTGTTTTAATGGAAATGTTTTAATGGTTTACAATATTTTTTTAATTTTAATATGGGGTTTATTTTATCCTATCATTATTGTAGAGATCAAATTTATTTTTATAGGAATATACCAAAAAATATTAGGGAATTACACAGAAGATATATATTTTTTTTCTATAAGATTTTGAATTTTAGGTGAATAAAAAAATTCCATTTTTATTAATAATATGACATTTATGTCAGGATAAGTATGAAAATTTGACACGTAAATTTATTAATCTCATTTCTTTATAAATTATATATATTATAGTTGAAATTAAAAAATTTAAATATTTATTTTTGTTTATACACCTATGATTATAATTTCAAAACTAATATAATATTTTTCTCAAAAAAATTAAAATATATTATACATTATTATATTCAAATAAAATATTCCATATCATAAATTAATTTCTAATTTATAAATTTTATGTTAAATGTATCTAATATGGACAAGTTTATATTTATTAATGATTATATTGTTTTCTTAGGTAAACTATAGTTACCACAGTAAAATACAAAATGGTAGAATAATACTTCAAGGGGTTAAGTGATTTAAAAAACAAATATATGTTTAAACTTGTGGGGTTCGGTGATAAATGATCTTATCTAACCATCCACACAATTATATACTATTTTAGAGACACATGACATGTTTAACATTTTCTCCCGTTATATTTTGTCTAATGATTTATAAAATCAATATTTCTCTCCACTTTTAATAGGATACCCAAACCACACCTTCAAAATAGCCTAAAAAACTATATTCTGTCCTATAATTTTATCTCTTTTTATTTCATTGGAATACCCCATCACAATCATAAGATTGTTTTCCACAACACTATATGAAGAGAAACTTTAATTTATTTTGTGTTGTCTGGAGTCCTCAACAGTTTCAATTTAGAATATTAAATTTTTTTAGTTTTAGGGTGTTAGATAGTTATATTGTGGTGTTTATTAAACTATGTTGAAAGATTATATTTTATGTTTTTATATTCGAGTTATATTTTTCATGACAATACATTTATTTATTATTATTTTCAACTTACGAGGAGTATATGTGCCTTTTATTATCCAGAGGGGTAACCTGCATAGTTAAATCATGGTTCCAAATAAATGTGAGAAAACCATGAAACCATCCTACTTTAAAAAAATACATAAATACAATTAAATAATATAAAAATTTCATAAATAATAATAATAATAATGAAAAAATCACTTCCCTTATATCTCACTAGAATCCCTTCCACTTACCACCTCTCTTGCCTCACCCTCTCACCCATGCAAGTTAATGCCACACCAATGGCCATCACTATCTCATATAATCCTTTAATAACACAAATTTAATTTACTATAAAGACCTTAATTTCTCTATATATAATTTTATCATCAAAACTCTAACTCACACTCTCTCTTTCTCACACATTTTTCAATTTGTATCCCTCCCACCGTCGAACATTATGGGTGATCAGCTAAGGATATGAGTTTGGGTAGATTTTATCCCAGAATTTTTTTACGGAATCATGAGGCCCAATTATATATTCAAATAGACTTCAAAATTTATGTATATACATTAATATTTATTTTCCTTGAGGCAAGATCAATTTTCTTAATGTTTGGATTTTAATTTTTTTGAACCATTAGTGACATGATTACTAATTAATGTTTTCATTAATAATTAATTTAACATTTATTTATACAAATTTTTTAAAATGATATTAGGGTTTCATTCCATATTCTACTGTATGTGACTGTTTCAATTTTTTAATGAATGAATAATTATTTTTAACCATGAACTATGAATTTTATTTTGATATCCTATTTGCGATTTGAAATTTTTCTTATTGTTGATAAAAATAATTTTGGAATTAAAATTATCTTTCCCAAGTTTATGCTCTCCCTATAATGTGTTACATATAATTACATGTGATGATAAATATTTTAAAATATGTTTCAAATATATAATAAATATAATAGAGTTATCACCCAATTTTAGTGAGTGAATAAATACATGAATGGGTTATTAAATATTAAAAATGGGTCCATTGAAAGTGATTTTATATCATTAATGGTATTTGATATGTCATTTTAAATTAGTATTTTTTTAAAAATTATATTTCAATATTTTTATTATTAATTTTCTTTTAATAGGATATTTAAAATTACTAAAAAAGTATTATTAGTCCAATATTTTTTTAGAAAAACTATACAGTACATTGAAGTGATTTTGAAATGCATTATTGTGTGTAAGATACACATAATCATTAGTTGTTTTTTATTGATATATATTTTTACCTTCTCTGATTTATACAAATTTTGTGGTGATTTTAATGAAAATTGAGTATTTTCTTGATGTGGATCTATCGGTGAGAGTGAGTTATTTGATATCCTCTATGATTATTTTATTTTTCACTAATTAATAGTTGTTATTATCATTTAATATTTTTGTTTTTACTCACCCATTTATTACATTGGCCATTAGAAGATGTTTAGAAACAGGGTTGTCTCGAATTATCCATTAATAAATAGTCACACACTCCTAGGGTCTTCTATTGTTACTCATGATGATAAGGGGGGGTGTAATTTCATTAAGGTTGGGTGTATACTAGTTAAATGGATACTCATAGGGCACAAAAAAAACTAGGTTATAGGTTCATGTATATTATAGTCTATGACTCTGTTGGTTTAGGTTCATGGGTAGTGTCCATAAAACCCATTCCATGATCTTATAGATTAAAATCGAGGGTCCTCCAGTTTTTTTTACATTTCCCGGTTTATTTTATTTACATGGAGCCATAATTTTTTTTAATATTTGTTACATTAATTTCATTGATGTCATTGTCTCATTATTCATTAATATTAATATTCATATAGTGTGTGGTGGTTTTATATAATTTTTTCTTATATTATTTCAAATAAATCATCAAAATTAAATAGGGGATAATTTTATTTTGTGTCTATGGTTTCCAAAATAATATTTGAAGTGAGTTGTTTTAATTTAAAAAATCAATGGAAAAATTTCTTTGGGAATTTTTTTGTTTTAAAATGATTAAAATCAAATTAATTAAAAAAATTGTCTTTATTTATTTTACAAGAAATATTTTTTTGGGCTCTTACTAAATGTTAAATAATTGAAAGGTGGGTGGTAGTAAACTGATTAATCCTATTAATATATCTACAACATCACAATTTTTTTGGGTAATTAATTACACTTCCAACCACTTATGGGGAATTTATTAGTTTAGGAATTGAGTTTAGTTCTTTTTTTATGTATTCCATTCAACTATGTATACCTATTACATTATTTTATATAATATAACCTTAATTTAATAGTAAATTTAAATTGTATCCATTTAAATGATAAATTCACAACAATAAGTTAGGTTGATTAGTTGAATTATTTATTTATGTGTAAAATGGATGATTATTTAGATGTAGAATATTGAGGGAGGATGAGGTTGGTGAAGGTATGCAATTTAGGTGCAGTTTTATGGGGATTTTGATAAGAGAGTAGTATAATCCAATTCTGATTGTTTTTTTCTAATTTTTTTACTAATTCTTTCTGTTGTCGATGTTGACCCAAGGGAAGGGCCATTACAAAATTTCATTGGAAATTTTTTTCTTATTTTACTCAAATTTTATTTACCCAATATAAAAAATAATCCCTATTGATTAATTACGTTTACTATGAGATTTTTTATCATCCTGGGGGATCGGGTACGCCCCTCCATTATGTCATGGACTAGTGTGGGTGTCTGATGGATGGAAATTTTTGACCGGGTCATGACATAATAGTATTAATTATTAGGTTAATCAGAGATAAAAGATATAAAAATGTCCATTTCTATTTGGTTAATAATTTTTTTTGGATTTAAGATACTAAAACTATAGTGGTAGACTTAGTGGGGAGTTTCATAAGCTATCATCCCTTTAGATCCTTTATTTACCATGGTTAGGCTAAGCATGATTATTAATTTTTGATTTTTATTGCAATTTCATATGTTTTGATATGAAATTGGTATTTTGGATTCTCATGATATTTGAAAGTTATTTATAATCTACCAGGACTTGGGGTGATGATGGGGAAATACTAAAACAGACTAACTAGTGCATCCATTTCGGATAACCATACAGGGCTCGTTGGATACGTCTAATGGCTCCACTAAATCTGAAAGCTATATTTTCATTCTTTTGATTTTCTTGATTGATCCCTCTCATATATAAATCATATAAAATTTCATCACTTGATAGAGTATGGATTAAAATAGTTATTTATTGTTTTTTTTAGGTTGGGGTTAATTAAAATGTAGTTTTTTATTTAATCTTTTACATGGTAAATAATTTATTTATTTTTCGGTGAAAATAGAAATATAAAAAGGGGGGTTTGATGTGACAGATTTCATAAAATTTTTATTTTCGATTATTCTAATATTAATTTATTTTTTAATTAAATTAAAATTTCTGATTAGCAATTATGAAAACTCATTTTGGAATTATATTACTATAGTAATATAAATTAATGTGAAAATTTATGAAAAAGTACTTGGAAGTGGTCTATTAATATTGGTGTTCCTTCAATGTGGAAATAGAATTTTGGAGTGTTTTTTTATATTCAAATTAATGAGTTTTTGGTGCTATGTTTTTATGTTTAAAAAAATTCTTTGTTTGAGAATTATTTAATATAGAATCATTTTATTTTGAGGCAATTTCAAAATGTAATTTAAAACAATATCATATTGTGAGTCGTTTCAATGATTTTTTTGTATTGACTTTTTTAATATGAATAACAAAAAAATATTATTTCAGTGAGATAGGGATATTTGATATGGTTTTTTGTGACGTATAAATATTTTTTATGACTAAATTTTTTCTTGATGTAAGTCCCAAAAATTTTATTGGAAAAGAGGGGAAGGATTATTTAGTAGTTTGATTATTCATTTTAATCTCTTATCAAAAGGAAGATATTCCTTTTTCCTATACCCCTACTAAAAAAATAAATATATTTTTAGGATCATATAAATCTATCAATGGACACATATTAAATATCTTCAATCTGTGTCCAGTTTTCTTATTATTGCTAAGACTCCTTAGAAATAATGGAGTGTCTATTGAGGAATATGGTATATGTAAACTCTCTTGATTCCACTTATTATTTGTATGATATATTTTATGTATAAATTTACATTTAAATGATCGAATAATTTTTAAGACACATTGTTCATTCTCTATTGTCTAGGGTAGGACTTGGGGAATCATTATATTTGGATCATTAGTTTTATTTTGATGAGGACGCATGGTATATTTTCCCATTGAGTTTGGAATCCATCTTGCGTGATTATAGTTTTTGGGATATTTTAAATGTTGTGTATCATTGTTTTATAGATTTCATTTTGAATATTGTCTCTTGTGATAATTAAGGTGATTTTTAATTTGATTTATCCCATAGTGAATTAATATGATAATGGGATGTTTCTAAAATCATGTATTTTCTCATAGTGGGTTTTTGATTATTAACCCATGAATGTCATTTTTTGGTGGGAATTAGAAAAGAGGATTTATTTTAATGGGATTGTATGCAAAGAAACAATAGGCACCAGATTAGGTAACAGGGATGTCGATAAATCCAATTAATGTTATGTACTAGCTACAATATTTTTTTCTTGATTAGGCTTATTGTGAGGCAGTTTTTTGATATTGTGGTTCAGGATTAACCTTTTCAATATTGAAATATTTTTAGATCCCATAACCTACTTCAATATTTTTTTGGTACATTGGTTTTTTTCGGTTGGGATTATGAACGAGTTATGTATTGAATTTTTTGACACTTGATATATTATGATTTTTTTTATTTTTAGGATGTTATATATTAATCAGGGGTGATGACTATTGTTGTTCTTGGAATATAATTTCCATCTTGAAATGGAATATATATATATAGAGTGTGGCATAACTATGACTCCTTAATCATATATATATTGGTAATTTTATCATGGTTTCATGATTCTTAGAACGGTTTTAGAGTTTTAGGAGGATTTTTTGTTATATGCGGTTCTCAGGTGGATTTTTCTGATGATGGATCATGTTGAGTGTTTCCCTTTAATCCAATCCTCTCTAATTTCACTATTGTATTTATAGGGGGAAAATATTTATGGTGTAGGTAATTGTCACTCCCAAGTGTGATGAGATTCATAAATTTTTATTATTTTGATTCATCAGTGGACCTGAATTGTTTGGAAATTGTATATCAATATTTTAGAATGCTTCTAGTCATTTCATGATTAGATTTCATGGTTTATTAAATTATTTGGAAACCATAGACTGGAAATTTTCATTTTCCATTTTTTTATCATGGATTTATCATGATTTATCAAGGCATTTACCACATTCCTGAAGACTATGTGCATCTGGTTTCATTTCGGTGACCTACATGGTTAGTGAATGGTTTCGTTAAATGATATGGATTCTATGAAAGGAACTGAGTATAAAAAAATGTTATTATAAAATATATATAATTAAAACGTATTAATAGTATCATTAATAGTTATAATGACAAAAAACTAACATTTTTATTCACCCCTTACCCCTTTCCTATATCATACATAATCAACCAGTTCCAATCTCTCTTTATTTTCTATACACGGTTCTTCCACAACTAAGTTCAATATTTCTTCATATCCTCTATCAATTCTACAAAATCTACACATGGTAAGAGATCTATTCACCCCTCTTCCTTCCACTTCCTTCACATTTTCTTTCTATTGATATCCTTTTCAATTAGTTTTTTCTATTCCTCAAACCATGGGGGATCGACCAAGGATATAGGATTGGGGTAGGAGAATATCTTTTGGTTTTATTTTTAGGTATTTTAATTTGTTTATTCTACCATTTGGAGGGCTATCTAACATTGTTTGAGAATTCATGAATTATTTGTTTTGATCTGAGGTAGTTTTTATATATACATTGGTTATACATTTAGAACATTGAATTTCATGTTTTTTCATTTACATTTTAAATTTTAATAATTTTACTATTTATTATTATCGTATTGTTTATGATGAATTTAGTATTTAGCTCTATTTCCAATGAATTTGAGGTTTTATTAATGGTATTTAATTATTTAATTTCTTATTTTAGTGTAAACCCAAGGTTGTATTTCAATGTATGATTGACCTTTTAAAATTCATCTAAATTTTAAAATATTATTTTATGATTTCATATTAATTTAAATGGATTTTATATTTTATATAAAGTGGTAATAAAACTACAATTTATTGATAAGTTATATAAAATATTATTTTTAAGTAAATAAGGAATCTCAATCATCATTGTTTTTATCTGTGTTGTAAAACAAATAAAAGAATATTGTTTATGCATTGATAATGGGGTTTAATATAAATTGAAATGACTTATATAATAGAATTTGATAATTATTTTTAAGATATATATTTTTAAAATTTAATTTCATCATGTTAATTTTAAAGAGTTATTTGATATTAAATTTCAAACCACTAAAAATTATTGAGAATCAGAGCCAACTTTTTTGACATGACACTAAGAAAATAAAATTCTTTTCAATATAATTCAATGTGTGCAAGATCCTCTTAAACATACTTCGGATTTTTTGATTGGGATTATTTTTTTTCAGGGTGTGATTTTAATTTTTTATTGTCTTATTTATTATGAAATCGAGGATGTTACATGAGGGGGAAATTGAGTTTAGGGGGAACTATTTAATATCTTCTAGGATCATTTTATTTCTTATTATTTAACACAAGATATTTTAATCTGTTATGTTAAGGGATTATTCACTAATCAACTATTTACATTGGTCATGTGAACCCAATTAAATCAGTGGATGTCTGGACTTGTGATACTCTAGATATCTAAAAACTACCAATATGCACTCTTATTAGTTATTGGATATATATGTTATATCATTCCAACGAGGCAAGATGTAGCCCTATTTTTGTTGATTTCCTTAGGATTCAACGTACTCTATTTTGTTTTTCCTATATTTATTAATTTCTAAGACCTTCTCCAATTAGGTCATAGGGTGTCTCCCATTACACCCATTCCTTAACACGATTGATTGACATAGGTGGTTCCTTTTGTTTCATTATATTTACCAGTATATTTTAATTTTTTTCAACATGATCGGATTTCATTTATTCTATTTATTTTTTCATTTATAATATGGTTTCATTATTGATTCCACGTTATATTATTATAGCATGTGTTTATTTTATATAGTATTTTTATAAAAAAATTTGAACGAAGATCTAAAATGAAATAATGTGTTATTATATTTGAAATGTTAATATATATAATGAATGTATCTTGTTTTTTCCAATTAAAATATTTTAATATAAATTTATTTAATCCCCTTTTATTTGTTATTTTATTCAAATAAAATATATTAATAAAGATGGATTTTTTACTCACATGTAAATATATATTAAAATATAACCTTTATAAATGGTTAAATATGTGGGAGGGTGGGTGTTGGCCTAATGGTTATTTTTATGATCATTACTATATTATCACACATTGATTTTAGGGTCCTAGTTTTTATTAAATATTCTCTTTGAGTTATGATTGATTTTGAAATTGTGGTTAGTTTCTATATTATTTATTAGATTTGGTATATTTTCAATATTACCTTTTATTATAGGCGCAACAATTATTTTTATTGAATGTTAAATGTGTAATTATATAAATTTGTTCTTTATTAATTTTAGCTATATTTTTTAATGGAATTTATTTTTTATACAAGGAATATGTGATTATATAATTGCATCATGTTGAAATAGATTGAGGGTAGGGGTGAGTGGAGGTAGGCAGGTTATTTGATGATGTGAGGATGGTGATATAAGGGATTCACTAGATTATATTGTTATCTATTTAATTGTAATTAAATTTATATTAATTGATTTATTCATTCTTGTAAATTCTAAATATGGATTATTCTTGACGATATTTTATTATAAAATTTCTATTTCTTTTACACAGATTTAGTATTTTATTTTGAGAAATTATACACATTGATTGATTATAATGTCTTTTTATTTTTTTCAGATAGGATAGATTGATTAATCCCCCACGGTATGTTTTATAGTGATTCAGGAATATAATGGGTTCATAAATCAAGATGCTTCCTAAAATTGTAGTCACAATATATTTTCTTAAGGCCTTAATTTCAATGGAATCCTCAAAGAGAGACCCAATGTTCTCAATGTATATTTAATCATTCCACTAATATTTTATTCTTTTATATTTATATTTAAATATTATTCTTTCCATGAATATATGATTATTTTATTATTTACATTATAATGAATATTATTATATTTTTGAAATTAACACATACAATCATTCCCCATTAATTTAAGAAAAATGAATATAGCATTCGTGTGTTGTGCGGAATAGTGTCTCCCTAATTCCATGTGTTTAATTTTCCTCCACCACAACACAAGTATAGTTTTAATGAAAAGATTAAATGATATATAGGACTTTAATTATACTATTATGGGTCTAGAATGTCTAATTATAAGATATATTAATGATATTGTAAAAAAATGATCCCCATTAATTTAGTTGTAAAAAACATAATAAGAGTATAATCATTTATTTAAATTATCTAAAATATTCCTATCTAATATATCTTCTTATTCCTCCATCTTAATTCTAATATATTACAATAATTTAATTGTATTATGTCGTTATGATTGTTTTTTGTCATATGACATTCAATTATATCATATTGTCATATTTATCATGGAATATTAAGGTTTTTGTTATTTCAACCAGCCACCTAACATTAATATGAATTTTGATAGAAACTGAAAATGAGAACATAATTAATTTAAATATATTGTAAATATATATAAATATTTATCAATTTAATGTATGTTTTTAAAATAAATAAAAAAATAATTGATTAATTCTGAAAAAAATATTGTGTTCTTCAAGTATCGGTAAAACATTCTTATTATTGACTTCATCATCAAAGAAATAGAATATGACATACGTGAAAGGAAATAAAATATAATTATATAAATAAATAAAACCTAAAAGTAAAATTAATTACCAATAAAATATTATCTTTGGGGGAAGAATTAATTTTGACATCGCTATTATGAAACAGGTATAAATGATCTTTTCTATAAAAAAATAATCTAGAAAATATTTATAAATAATATAGATACTGTATATTAATTAAGAGTATTAAAAAATTGGATATCATTTTGACTCTAAATTAGGATTCTATGATATCATTAATTGTGACAAAAAATGTAAAAGTATAGTTATCGAAGTCTGGACAAGAGGTAAGGTCATTCCATCTCAAATTCATATCATTCTTTCATGATTGAATAACATAACTAACATTCACTATGGAAAGTAACAATAATATATATTTGAGGTGTTATATCATTAAAAACATTATACATGATAATTTAGGAATAATTTTATTTCCTCTATTCGTTGAAATTATTGTTGAATTTCTACCAAATCTATAAGGGTTCTTCTTGTCTCAATTGTAACTATTTGTATATTATTTTATATAAAAATACTATTTTATTTTCTATGGTGCATACATTTCGTTCCCATTTATTAGGTTAATTTTTGAGTTAAATTTTTTTTAAAACTAATTCTTTTCCATGGGGAAAAAATATGAGAGGTTTTACTTATGTAAATTTTATTGCAGTTATCTAGAATATATATATATTTGTAAATAAGAAAGTGGAAGATGTTATATAACATATTTACCAAGGCCTAATCACTTATAAAAGGTTGTGTTTATCTATTATTCAATAATTAAATTTATGCATGATGAGTGGGACTTAGAAAACATGGCTGCATAGAAAATAATAGTTCATATTCTTTAGAATTGTCACAATCTATTTATGAACAACACTGGTCAATTTTTGGTACTATTTACTCAGTCTCCTTCCAATAAAAACTATTTAACTCAATTAAAATCTTCCATTTTGAACATATAACATTGATATTACACACACTACTATATTTATTTGATAAGGGTACTTTATGTTACATTGATGATACCCAATAACATCTCTATCAGTTAACTAACTTTCTTATAAATATCTATACTATTATATTGAATGGAAAAGTATCTAATTTTATTATTTTTTATTATATTTATATTCAACTATTTATTATTGAATATTTTCCATCTATTATTGTTTTAAATGTGGTTATGGTCATATGGTGTAATGGACTTGACATTATTAGTTGAGGGGTGTGGTCTAAAATTACATATCCCTCCAAGAATAAATTTGGATCATGAGACAAAATATCTTTGGTTTTTGTGTAATCCTCTTCACATATTAGTATATTGTCTATAGAAAATTATTAGAATCATTTATTTTTGTCAGACATTATTCATTCCATCATCATGACAATATTGATTATTTTTATCGATTTTTACATTTATTATCATGTTTATAACATTACCTAAGTTTCATGTCATTATGGATTCATATGGTTTTCTATTTCTACCATTTCACATATGAAATGTTTTAGTTATGATATATTTTTTTATTCTACTCTTAAATAATTGTACAATCACTCCCTTATTTAGTTTCATTTCCGAAGGAAACATATTAGTGAACTATGTGTATTTATTAAGGATATGATTCTAGGGGTAATAATGTTCTCTAAATATTTTAATGAATTTTAATATATTTTTGAATGTAATTTATATATATGTATGTATTTGGTAATTTGAAACAACAACAATTTTTAATCTTATGGGAACTCTTGGAATCTCCACCAATACATTAATTTAATAACTAACTATAGATTTCTAAATTATTTGATTATACTGATGGTATCTGAGTATGTTGAGATAGAACCATGGGGACTACATATAGATTTATCTAATATGACGTCAAATTTTATATAAAAAAATACTCAAGATATCAAGGGAATAATATATAAAACATAATATGAATTATATTTTACAATTGAATATAAATACCTGATTATGTGTATACTATTATAGATTAATGGAAACTAACTAGAGGAATGGTTACCATATCAACACTCATAAAAAATTCAATGATTATCCTACTAAACAAGATAATAAATCTATGGTTGATAATAAAGTGAGCATATACATGTTAGGTATGCTAGCCCATGTTATGAAAAATAATTTCACATATATTGTGTGAACATGTGATCCAAAACATAGTGTAACTATATAAGACCACTTCATGAAAAAAAATATTGCAATATTCAGTAAAAATAATAGTCTATTTTTAGAATAAAAATATAATATGTACCTATAGATTATAGTTTTCACATTTTAATGGAGAGGGAAATAAATATTCATCAAGGATGTCTCTCAAATGAAAAAAATATGCATACAGATATTAGTTGATAATTTAAAATATTAAAGAATAACATGAAATAAATAACATAGTATGAACACTATATTATGATTCATTCTAGGAAAAATAATTTAATCTTGAAAAAAGTGAATAAAATGAATGTTAGTTCCACAATAATTGACTAAAAGCAGAGAACATTAATTATTGTGTACAAGGATAACTTTATTAGGTTAGTGAATCATGTTTCATAGCATGTACATATAGAATAATAATGACTAATAATTTATTTTATGGGATAACACTAATCCATAAAATGATATTGGAATATCCGAAAATTACATTATACAATGATATCCTAACATGTGCCATTAAGATACAAAATTAGTTCACTATAAAATACTTATTCAATGGAAATCGGTATTAGATGTGAAAAATTGATCATAAATCGATGCATAATGTAGGTATATTAAAGAATGTAAGGGTTGTATTTCCAACATGTGACAAAAATTGAATGATGCATGATGGGGTTTGAAGGAAGGTAACTATAATTTTTAGAAATTATAGATAAAAATCCAATTATTCTATTGAATGAAAATAAAAAGTATAATTTTCTATTTAATGCATTGAATTTAATGATAAGGGACATTTGTTAAACAATTGTTCCAAACTCTATGGTTATTTACCTAAAAATTATAAGGGATAAATTGTATCATATGTCATTACCACAACATAAGTCAATGTTCCTCCAGACATATTCGAAGGTATATTTATCATACATAAATTTTAGCTCATATTTTATTTTATTCCATATATTAAAACTCATTTATATATTATATTATTATAATATACATTACATATTTTTCCAATACCTTATTAATGTAATAATAAACTAAAACACTAATAGTAAATATAATTTCAATTCGGACGATTAAATTACAATGAATATTTATATACTTTTTGAAAAAGGTTTTTATACATATGGATGACTTTTATTTGATCATTGGTGAGTGTTTTGTTTCAATGTATAATAAAAATACTTATTTCAAATTTAAAGAGACTTTTATACATGAATGTGATGTCATGTCTATTTTATTTGGATGGGGAACATCATTATATAAATCTTGTTTGGATTCTCACCCACTATATCTCATTAATTAAATTTTTGAATGATATGATGATAAATAATAATTTTTGGGTAACCAAAATATAAATTGAATATATGATGCATTATGGTACAAATATTAATTAATGATTCTCTAAAAAAGTACCAAACCATCCACCAGAGGGTGATATTTAATTATCAATTAAACTCATTCGTCATGTTATACCAATAACTAAAATTAAATATTGATTTTACAAGTAGTTTCATTGGAGTTGATGAAATAGATTTACTGGTTTTATTATACGAGATTTATATAACATCATGTTTCACTATAGGGAGCCTTTATTTTATTTTTGAAAAATAATGATGGGTCTAAAAGACTGTATATCAAGAAAATGTATATCAATTACATTAATATAATTAATAACTATACTTTTTAACTCATTTATGACCTATTTTATTAAGATAAAGGAAGAAAATACTTTTCAAAAATAAATATTTACTCTTTCTATCATCATGAATGGTGAAAAAGGATGATATATAGAAGATGGTATTTCAAACATGATTTTGAAATTATTATTTTTTACAATGTATTCTAAATTGACTAATACACCATATCTCTTTGTTAAAATAATGAATAGATTATTCAAAGATTATATTTATAAAATAATTTTTGTATTCACTAATGATATCATGATATAATTAAAGACCTGTAAAGAGTGCATGCTTCATTTTAAAATGATTTTGTAGACCTGCATAAACAAATATTGTTTGGGAAATAAATTAAGAGCGTGTTTTTCATCAATAAATGTTCTTTTAATATAAATATTTCATACAATGGTTTAATATCATTATAAACATCACATTACATTGTAATCATTAAAGGACCTATATTGATAAACATAACTACAATATAATGATTTGGGGGGTTTAGTACGTATCTGAAAGTGATTTTTTGAATATTTTAGCTAGTTTTCAGGCCAATTAAAAATGATAACACATGAAGGGGTTAATATATGATATTAAGGGGAATTTGTGGAATTTAATGAAGATATAAATATTAAATTTATAAAAAATGATAAAATTACCAGAATTTAAGGAATGATTAGCAATATATAATTATTTGTCAAGGAGAGGACATGGTTGTCTCTTTTGTTTATATATAAAGAAATTTCATATGAATCAAGATATTTTAAAATCCCTCATAAAATATCTAGTAAAATAAATTGAGTATGATTATATAATATAATTTTAATATTGATGGACTACCTCTTTAGAGAATGATGTGATATATTAATGAACTACAAGTGTTTGAAGCATATATTCAATTAGAATGAGTTAAAGATGATGAAAAGAAGACAATTATGACTACCTAAGGACTATTATTTCTTTATACAATACCACACTAGTATGGAGAACATGGTCGTTGAGGTTTTTATTAGTTCAAACTATGTAGTTAGAACCATTATGAGGATTAAATTTTTTCCCATACAAATTGATCATGTAATGATGAATATAGTTATTTTTATGTAAAGGGTTATATCATTTATTTTACATGAAATTACTAAATTATCATTACTAGTGAGGTTATGTATGTTCCTATATGATGAAGATGACTTGTAAAGGATATTTGATTTTTCAATGATGAAAAAAATGACTCATTTCATCATTAGATATGGAGTTTTGGATTTTGGAAAGACGTTAGGTTTTCTAATCACACTAGTGGAAGAGGTAATTTCTAGATGAATTATGTAGCTATAATTCATCTATATACCCTAATTAAATAAATATGTTTCGGGATTTATAAAAATATTTATACTAGGTCGTTATAATGTTTGAAATTGATGTCTATGTGTCCAGATGCCCAATATTATTGTCGGTGATGATTGATAGACAATATCCTAAGGGATTCTTTCAAGGCATGTCTAAACAAATAAAAAAGATGGACGTTGATATAATGGAAATTTTTTGTTCTATCCAAAATGAATAATGATATTATTTTGGATATAATTGACCATGTTACTGTTTTTCTTCATTTCATAATGATAAGAGAAAATCAACCCCTTAGAGAGACATTTCAGGATCTATATCAATCAAATAATATGTCATCATCATGAAATTATATCTATAATATATCATTATTACTATCAATTCAGATAGAAAATATATAATATTATTTATATGACACTTTAAATATAGAAAAATGTTCATTTCCTATCATCCTAAAATTTATGGGCATACTGAATGTACTATCAAGATATTGTATGGCATTATATTATTATGGTCTATTCACCATCAATGATTGTGGGAATAATATCTATTATTGTTGGAATATTTTTTAAAATAATTATATCTTTAATTAGATTATAAAAATGGAACCTATAACATGATAAAAAATTAATATATTATTACATTTAAATATGTCAATGTTTTTGATAGCTTTCTCCACAAACTATAGTTAACATAAACTAAATCTAGTTATTTTCCAATTAAATAGAAATATTGTTGTATAAATATTAAATACTATTGTTTAAATTGGTAGGAATTATTATAAGTAACTAATTTATGATATAATTATAGAAATAAAATATTAGATGCTACTAGAATGTATGAAATTCACTTTTCAATGCTAATTCAACTAAGAAAATTATTTTCTGCATAAAATTATTTTTTTCCAATAATTTTTATTTTATTTGAAGAAACTAATCATGTTATGATTAGTCAAGATTAGATTATATTGATAATACAATTAACAGGTTACCAATAAATTCACTAGTAATTGAAATGAAATAGTAATAAAAAATTGTTATCATTTCCAAAACTTATTTTCAAATATGAATATTTTTCTAATATATTTCTGGATTTAATTTAAAGATTGAATTATAAAATTATATAAATTAATTTTGAAAAAATATAAAACAATTTTTGATTGATCATATTAATACAATCACATGATAAATTTTTCTGATTTTTTGAGAAATTATTATTTTTAAATAAAGAGTTAAAGTACTGCTATTTAAATTATTATGAATTTTATGATCATATAACAATGTAAGATTGAATTATAAATTCATGAATAATTTTTACAATATCAAATATATATTTTAAATGTGAAAATATAATTAAAAAATTTATTTAATAATAATTAATGTATCATTTTTAATCAAAATTTAGTTTAAATGGATTTTACATTTACATTTTTAAAATAAATTTTAACTCTATTTAAAATTAAATTAAATGGAAAGAATATTAAATTTTGAATGAGTTTTTCCAAATTAAGTAATAAGGATGAAATTATTTTTTATAACTTCCAATGAATTACGTTCAAAAATATAACATCATTTTAGATTATATTCAGTTCATCTCAAAAGGTAATGCCTGATGAATGAAAAAACTAGTTTTATTCGAGACTAGACACAAAATATTATATTTTAAAAAAGAACATATTAAATATAACCCCCAAATTTCCCTTTATTTATTACACATCATAGACATAATCTACATAAAAAATTTATTCACAACATTTGGAAAGGATACATATGAAAGTGTGAGATTATATTCTTAGTATGGGTAAACATGACAGATATCAATTGATGATCATAAAAAAACATAATTTGAGTATAATTGTATGATTTCATGAACACACTTTACATGGTTAATAAAAAATAATCTATGATAATAATCATGAGTGATTGGAAAAATATTCATTATTTCAAAAGATAATTATTTACAACAGATAGAAATATTAATAAATCAGTCTTAAACCATATAATCATGTGATATAACTATTAAAACATATTAATTATAGAAACTATTTACTATTTCATTGTTAACCATAAAATCATGAAATCATAATGTATCTGAACTCATAACCATTTTCCCATATGGGATCATTGACATATACTAGATTCATATAACTTATCAAGATCATCGAATAGTTTCTTATAGTAGATCAAGTACATATAAATTCATCCCAAAATTACATCATGAGATACGAAACATTAGTAATTCATTATATGGAAATATAATTTTGTTCCCACTGATCAATTAACAAAAACTGTATTCATATTTTCTACAAAATTATTAAATAGTAACCATATCATCATAACATAACTTGGGAAACAAGCCAATATTCCTAAACATTTCATAAATCCATCATAGAATAAGCCATGGAATAATATTGGGTTTAATAAATATATAATCATCATCATAATAATTAAATATATGTAAATAATAAATATGGTATCATTGGATTATATCACTATTTAATAATAAGCGACACAAATGTTATTGTAATAAATAAATATAAATTGCCTAAAAATATCATTATAATTATTTTTGGGGAAAATCCAATTTCAATTTTTTAATAAATTCACTAAAATATTAAAATATAGTAAATATTATATAAATTTATTTTAGAAATAACTATAGGATCATGTTATGATTTATTTAATGCATCTAGTGGTCACACCAGTTGGATGTATTATTCATCCTACTAATGTAAAAATAAAACATTCTTTTCATGTTCATATAAAAAATACATAAAGTACCATATTAAAAAAATGAATAGAATGTTCATATTAATTTTTTTCCAAATCTAAATATATTTAATTACACAAAGAAAATATTTTGAGAATATTGAATACTTTTTTGAATAATTTTTTAGAAATCATGGACGTTAATGTAAATTAATTTTCAAATAAAGAGGGAAAAAAAGTGTGGTCTCCTTAAAAACAACATTTAGAACTCTTGTGTATTAAAAATGAGTAAAATAGAAGTAAATCATAATTTCAAAAAAATCCCAATAATAAGATAAATTAATGGATCCTAAAAAAAATGGATGATAAAATTTCATTAATGAAAATTCACAAATAAATAATCTAGATTCAAATAGTATTGAAACCTATGTCCCTTACCACTTTGGGAACATTAAAATAAAATTTAAAATAATGAGATAAAAATTATATGCATTGGTATATCACCACATTTTCATGAGTATAATCATAAAATGTATTCATTTTCATTATATTAACTATATTAAAGAGACTTTTGGTGAATATGGCATGTGTCTCATAGAATTAAAAGTTAGAAGAAAACACATTACATCATGATGGAAATTTCACTACACGCATATGAAATTCATGTATAAGAATTATAAAACTATTATAAATATATTCAGTATAAATGATCACAAATATAATACAATATATTAGATAAATATATACTTTTATCACAATATAATAACATTTCATTATTTAAATAAAAATTTTGTTGGATAACTGCTAGATTTGTAACATTTTTTTGGGTTTGTAGTTTTTCTCCATGTTATTAGATCATGGGTACATAATTTATATATTTTTAATCATTATATATACATAATATAAATTCATTATATATATAATTATATTCTTCCATATATGTTATATATTGAAAAATGAATTTCATCATTCCTGAAGACGATAGGTCATATGTATAGATAAATTTGGTTTTGACACTGTGATGGATTAAATGAAATAAATGTAAATATTAAATGGATATTATATAATAATAGTTATATATTATATTTAATATATAATAATTATTTTAATCATTGTAACAATCTATTAAAAATTAATTGAAAAAATGAATCGAATCACTTCGTAGAGGCGGTGGTCCACATGCACAAAAGTGACATTATATTTTTTGAAAAAAATAGAATGAATTTATATGTGATATTATAATTAAATAATTATAATTATTTAATAAATATAACATATATAAATTAAATGCATCCTTATATAAATCATTGATGGTCATGCTGTAAAGTAAATTACAAAAGTTCATTTGGTGGTATTCAGATGAATACATGATTGAAGATTTCATTTCACATTAGATAGTAGACAATATCATTATAGGTTTTTTCAATAACATAATAATATACTATTATATGGAAGATACCCATGTTATTATTTCATCATAGTTTAGTATAATTTATATAAGTAAAACAATTTATAAAATGAAAACACAATGTTAATAAATATTCCACTATATCCAACAACCTCTATAGGGTTACACTTATATCATTACTATGATGATTTCATGGTAAAACCATTTACTAACATAATAGAGAGTGTTATATAGATTTTATTTTGGTAGTTAATATCTGAAAAAAATCATGATTTGTGTATATGAGACGAGATGAGGTTATAATTTATAATTGATGTGTGTTGTATAATTATAATGTATTAATGATTAAAAATAAATTAAAGTTACATGATTTGAGAAAAATGATATAAAATGGACCACTAACAAAATAAAGTTGAGATAGGATCTAAATTTGAATATAAAATAGATTTATAGAAGTATTTATTTCATTTTAATATATATATTTTTTACCTACAATAAAACAATTTTGACCATAACTATGGTAATATATTTTTATAGACTTATCTTTTATTATTATAAAATATTACTTTAAAATTATTTTAATATGTTAATTATTATATAAAAAATAATGAATAATTTTTTTAAAAATTAATTCACATACATCCTATAATTTCATTTGAAATTAATCCCATAATTACAATGAAAAATCGGATTCCAAAGATAAAATTTTCAAATAAAAAATGCTCTAATATTAAAATTCATCATGATAATTTTTCGATTTAGATACATAGATTATTAATTAAATATTTAAACTATTTTTTTATTTAAAAAAATTTTATTCAAAATATAACCCTATAAACGAATTAAATGAAAAGGAAATTTTAATAAAAATAATTAAATTTAACTGTTCATTATCAATTTATTATTTTTATAAATTTATCAAAAAATAAATTTTACATAATTATGAATTGAAAATTTTAAAAATAAAGATAATTTATTAATAAATATTTTTTAAACTATATAAAAATAATTTTAAATTAAATTTCTTAAATTATAGACAACCAAATTTGGAAAAAATAAAATTTTATGAGAAAAATTGAATTTCATTTTATCCAATGCCTAAATATAATAGAGGAATGTTAAAACATTTATTTTAATTTTAATATATATTTATATAATTAAGAACATTATAATAGTAGTTATTAATTTTATATATTTGGATAAAAACACATTTCAAACAAAAAAAAGTTAAAAAACATTTCTCATACAATGGAATTATTTTTATTTTAATTAATAATAAATCAATAACAAATAAATTTATTTTAAAAAAGTGTAAACCATATAATTTTCATAATTTATTTATTTATATTCATTTCCACCAATCTAATGGCTATGGAATAATAGTTAGAATTAATTAAAAATAATAATTCTCATTTATTTTATTCATTATATTGCGTGTTATGCAAGATATCAAAAAAATACAATTATTTGAAAATTTATTCCATAAATATTTATTATTTTATATTAATACCAACCACCCCAACCCTTTAAAATTATTTTCATACTTTAAATTATTTCACTATGATATAATTAACTTTAGATATATCTACCTCATCATATCTTCAGGTTCCCATATAACATTTTCAAATTTGTGATTCGACGGTAGAACACTAAACAAATGAGTAGTATTATTTTTTAGAACATTGCCTCTATAATCCATTCTTTATGTTCACTTTTTGTAATATGAAATATCATTATAAAATTACATTACTTATGTTTTCAAAACAATTTATTATTATTTCTGAACATTATTTAAAGAGATACAAGGAATATCTCGTGAGCATAAGAGTGGTTCAAAAAAAGTGTCATGCGATAATCTATTTTCCCTACTCGATTAACAATAATTACGGTTACAAAATACCAAGGGATTAACTTCCATTAATTCATAAATCTCAGAACCATCATCCATGGAAAAATTTCTTGAAACACATTCTCATCAACTACAAATTCTAAATCTTATCATGGATTGTCATCATTACGTTTATATTAAATATGGGATATCTCAATGTACAGTTGAATATATCTCAGTTTCTTAATAATTTAAAAAATTATATAATGTCCCAAAATATGAAATAAAAAATAATTCCTAATAAAATGGATTTCTACACTCATATCCTTATAGTTCTTTATAAGGATCCATCTGAATTCTCAAGCGGAAGATATTTTATGAAAGAAAACTAAACTATTAGAAGGTGGTGATCATGAAATTTTTTAAATTCAGGTTAAAATGATCTAAACCATTAACATAGAAGTTTAAAAGGTTCTATATGAATATACATCCTTCTAGTGATGGATTTTAGTGTTGAAAAATATCATATTTTCAAAATCATGTGGAATACTCCACTTGGATGTCAAGGTAAGCCTCAGATTCTGATTGGATACAATGTAATATGGTACTACATAAATAAAAATACATTCTCAATTTATATTATGAAAATATGAAATGTAGATAAATATTATCTAAAATCGGTGATGTTTCCTCACCTTATAGAGTGATTGACTATAATCCAAATTGTATTATAGACATTGGGTGTTTTTAGAGTCTGATAAAAAAAGCATTCATCATGTTTTCCCATTCCCATTCGTGTATAATAATTTGTTTAAAGGATGCTTAAAAAATTTTCTTTCATCCTTAATATTTAAAAATACAATTCATCAAGATACATAACCTTTAATATCATCATTTATTTAGACCCAATATAAATACACTTTTTCATCTAAATAATTATTTTAACATCAACGATTAATAGAGAATGATGAAATATGAGACACATATAATAGATCCTTCTTCAAATATTGTATAGATGAAAAAAACAAGGTTTATAAACCATATCATTACATATCAATTATAAAATAAATCATGTATATTTTCACCATATTTATTAGCTCAAGATATTACTTCTACACCAATTTAATCATAACATGGATAGATAATTGAAAATTCATTTGAAAAATATATGATTTATCACATTCCTTATATATTTCAAGATAGATTATTTGAAAATATTTAAGTATTGGATATTTTATTACCCTCATTAAGAATAATCTATCATGATCCATTCTGTCAAAGAAACTAATATCTTGTTCTCTTTTCAAATATGGTAATGTGTTGAGGTGCAATAATCATTAGTGAACTCCAACCATTTTCTTTGGTGAAAGTTAATATCGTTTTGAGTGAATATATACATTAATATCCATTTATCAGTATATATATATAATAATTTTTCATAAATAAATTTCATCTATATATTTGGAGAAAATAATACCATATATAATCCTAAATAATTATTTGATTAATTTTCCTCATTTTGATTCAATTTTCTAGAGGTGTAATCTAAACACATATAAATATTCATTTGAATGGATCCTAATTCCATCATCGATGAATCACTATAGCTTTTAATCCATTAACTAATATATTCTAATTTAAGCAGAGATTCACATACTAAAATTTTATTTAGTTCCTTGAATGATTTCATGCATACATTTTTCAGAAATTTCATTTCAGTTTTCTATTATATAAAGGGGATTGGACTTGATGGTGTTGAGAAATTTTCAATAAAGATTCGTTAATAAAAAAAATAGAAGAAAAATATTTATCTCAGTTATCATGTTTTTTATAGTCTATTTCTAAAAAACATCCATCATTGATGGATCCACAAAAATTCTCTCCCCTGAGTTTATATGACCTAAGAATGAAACATTCTAAAGTCAAAAAATCACAGAAGATGAATTAATTATAAAAAATTTCCTTCCTCAGTCACTTAAGAAATGTTTTCAATTAGCATTCATGATAATCTTTACACTTCGAATGTATATGAATAACATCCTTAAAGACTACCACAAACTGATCACATCGATCTCAATAGACAGAATTTGTTAAATCTATAAATACAAAAAAATAATTTGTAATGACATGTGAAATGACTATATATTATTATTTTTCATACCTCAAATATAATAATTTATTGTGTATGTATGAAATTCATACCCTCAAAATTTTATTCCTATATCAAATATCAGTTTTGGAAAATTATAGCGCTATTCATAATTAATCAATCAAATCACTTATAAGCGGACAATGATTTTTACTTCTAATTGTGATCATGTTATGTTATTGATAATTAGTGAATAGTATTAATACACAGTATTTTATCTTAACAAAATAAACATGAACTCCATAGGGAGATAAAAAATGGAAAAACATCCCTTTTAATTTCCCTAGAAGTTTTATCATTAATTCAATAAAATGAATTTGGATTATTGTAGAAGTGTTTTTGACATAGGTGTAACAAAAGGTATAAGTTTTAATGAGTAAACAAATTCATGACTTCAAATATTACCATTAAATTATTCTATAATGTGGTCAACTAACTTCAAAAAAATATGAACATATTTTATGTTGAGCCTCCCCCAAAAATTCAATAAAAAACTTCCTTTATGGATTTGAATTAAGACCCATATGATATATCTAATTTCTGTTGGATGTATTTATTTATCATGCCACTAATAAATGAGAATGAGATCATTTTGAATATGAAAATTTACTTCAAATAATCAGTAATTTATTTTGGATCCATATAAATAAATCAAAAATGTTATTTTAATAATATCTCATTAAACTATAGGGATAAGATAGAAATTTTCATGGATTATCTTACCAAAAAACATTAATCAGAGAGTAACTATAGACTTTACAATAGATCCTCATATTGTAATTTTATTTTACCAAATAATAAGTAATAAATTAATTATATAGTAATTAAATACCCTTTTAAAAATTCATAGATATAATTATTGAGAAGATACAAAATCCAAAATTCAATTAGTTGATCTACAGTTAATGATAAATATAAATTTTATAATGTTATCCTCAAAACCCACTTTGGAAGTCCAAATCACATTATATCTCTTTTTTTATCATATTAAAATTTTATTGAATTTTATCATGATCATAAATATTAATATTCATAAACAGGTTGGAATAATTCCCATAGTCATTACATATAATGCACTAGATATTGGGAGGTGCATTAGTTGGAAAATTCTTCTCTTCCTTTTAATTAATTGGACCATTCCTTACATTTCAACAATCATTGGACTTATGACGTACCATTTCAAAATTCCAGAACATCTCAATAATATTCAATAAATTCCCTTGATGTTTTTTCTTTCACATTTTTAAATTTACATTGATGGAATTTCTTTCCACGAAGTGATTTATTCACATTTTACTGAGATTAAATCATAAATTTCTTATGATAACCATGGGAATGGGTGAAATATACAATTTCTATATCAACATAGATTTTACATAGATTGAATTATTAATACATAATAAAGTCTTTTATATTTAATGGAATTTTGAGACTTATTTTTAAATCACCAAATAAAAAATAAACGTTTCGTTCATGGATAATGATTAAACCATATATGTATAGTTCATGACATGTAAATTTTTCTTCATTGGAACCACGAGATTCACCCATAATTTTCTTATTCTCATGGAATTCATTCTATATATTTTTCTAATAAATAAAATTAAAAACATAAAAAAAATATACTATTTAACTCAACGCATTACATGTAGTATATCTATTTATCTTGTATCATATTCTCAATAATGTTGTGTCATTTATTTTCTTCTCCATAAAATTGTTAAAATCCATGAAAATATATTTATGTTCGACGAACTAGAAAAAAAACCTAACTTATCAATTTTTATGATCCAAATCTTATCTACTAGTGTATCATAAGACCAACTAAAACAATGTGGAAGTTTCCTCATGAATGACTCAATAATAAGATATTCCCTTTGCTGATCGTATTAAATATTAGTATGATTACTGGACTGAGAATGTTGTGTGATGAAATAAATAATATTATTATTTCTATATCCCATAAAACTTGGTTTCTACTATTGAAAATAATTTCATTTTATTTCACATTTGTTGATATCATTATTTAATTTAATTCCACTCATTGTCTAAAAAATGTCAAAGAATCACGTTATAATAATTATATTATCCTATTATATAATTATGAAATATATTTAATAGTATTTCAAAATAGTGACACATTATTCTCAATCTATAACACCATAGTCTTAACTGAGGTTATCCAAGGTTATTTCCTAAATTTGATGAATTTTCCAATTATTAGGTTTATTCTTTGGGTTTCCATTTTTTTGCTAATTATAATCTCCAAATATAGACTATAAATTACACTATATAATCTATAATAGACTTAGGTTTTTATACGCATATGTAATATCTTTTTAGATAAATATTCAATACATTTCAAAAATACATGCATGAGGACAGAAAATTATTAGTTTATTTGGAGACTAAATAAAAATTTCTATCATTTAATGAAATATTTTTTATATCTCCAACAAAGAACTCCACATTTATTAATAATCCATGAAATACAGTATATAAAACTATTCTTCATTACTCTGGAAAAGGTAACACAAGAATTGGTGTGCTTAAATACTTATTAAATGTAAATATGGGAGATATAAGTTGATAATCCTTTGAATTATGAAGTTAAGATTAATGGTATAACATCATAAAAATTACATAAAAATTTATAAAAAATTATTAAATGATCATAATCTTGAGACATGAAATATATCTTTATCATAGAGAGATAAATAATCATAAATCAATCACATATCATACGTTTATTTCACAAAAGTGTAACAAAATAATAATTATAAAAATTATTTCACATGTTAAGATTAACTAAAAATTCTATAAAATAAAAATATATCAAACAATAGAACCTCTTTCACATAGTGGAACAAGTGCATAGATTTTTTTCCCTTCTAGATCAAGAACCTTGATATTAAACCCATAGTAGTTCATTAATATAGATGTGTTTCCCAAAATTATCTATTGAGGCATGACACTTTTCAAAAAGGATATAATGGATATATAATTTTCATACTACACATCAAAAAAATTAAATCATACATATTTCTTCCATTAGATAATAAAACATTCATCATATAAACATATCATAATCAGTGATAATAAATTGTGTTTCACCAACATTTCATCAATCCATCATATCTTAATAATTGAAAATAAATGGGTCTCATAAATATATCATCATTATAACCATAAACCATATGGTGAAATAATAATGGTGATATAATTTCATCATATGAATAGTATCTCATAATATATACCAATTTCTTCCATTGATAAATAGATGTTCCATAAATGACCAGTAAAACATCCTCGAGGATTATTCATCTTCAATTTTCAAATAGATTCTTTCGAATTTTAAAATTAATAAACTATTATGGAAAATTTATACATTGAATATATTTATGTATAATTATAATGAAATATTTATGGTGTTTAAGGATCTTGATAATGGGAAATTTCATTCATGTTATATAAGATAAAAGAAAAAATTACATTGAAATTTTTAAAAAAAATATAAAAACTGTATCATGTTCAGAACATAATAAGAAGAATCATTCAATAAAAATTTTTAATAGGTAAATCATTGATAATAATTAATTAAATAAAAAATGAAAAAATATTAAAAACATACATAATATCATTTTCGAAATAAATTTTAATAAGAGATAATGAATTTAGATAAAATAGAGAAATAAAGTGAGATTTCCTTAATAACATTACTTTGTTATCTTGAGTACATAAAACGTATAAAATTAAAAGAGTAAATTTTTTTCTAAAAAGTTACAATATGTGTGAAAAATGAAATTTATTTATTATTTATGGTTAATATAATTTTCTCAGTGGAAATTCAAGTATAAAAATTCCCAATTAAAAAAATGTTGAAATAAAAAACTATCAATTTTTTTTAACATTAAAACATAAACGTCAAGAATGGGATAAAATTATATGGATATGTATATAACCATAATTTTAATGATTTGAATCATGAAATAAATTCCTGGAAATTTTAAATATAGTATTGAGGTTACATTTGGTGGATATGTTGTGTCCCTCATAAATGTAAAAGTGAGAAAAAATATCATTTCTCAATTATTGACTTTATTCGTATACATTCAAAATTATGTGAATTTAATATAGGTTTTTTATAAATATATTATATAATAAAAAATGTAAATAAATAATTAAATAAATATATATATATATCAGACACCATATTATTTAATTATAACCATTTATCGCCTATTTAATATCAATTGTTTTATTAAAATCTATATTCTGTGTGATAATTTCTCCTTTCTTCATATATATTGTGGTTCAACAGTTTTTGTACTTGAATATTGGCCATTGTTAAATAATATATTGAATATTAATTATTATATAAATATCATACATATTAACTATATACATATTTAAAAGTCATCAATAAAATTTAATGATAGAAAAATGAATTTTACCATTCATGGTGATGGTATGTCACACACACACATGAACAATTTTTTTTATTTTTTCATGGATTGAATGAATGAAAGGTAAATATTTATTAAACATTAATGAAAAATATTATTTCACACACACACACACATATATATATATATACTATATTCATTATATATATCTCTAATACAATCCATGTGATGTGAAAATAAAAAATGAATCATGTGGACTTGTGGTCCCTTTAAATCACACATTCACAAGAGCGATGATATCATTATCTAGTAGATTTGAAGGTAATACGGTATATATAATGTTATATTTTTTAATAATAATTATTTCATAATATATATATATATATAACTCCATCATTATATATAGTTGTGCGATGTTTAGATTGAAAAATGAAATGAATCGGTTCGAGATGTGGTAGTCTGCATCACCCATCATCAATGTTTTCATTTCCCATTTCATTTATGAGGAGATGATAATAAATATTACATTAACATTATAAAATATTAATATATTTATGGAATTATTTTTATAGTTTAGTAAAATTTTATTAATGTTATATGGAGGTAGAATATTAAAAAAATAAAAACACATAGTCATTAATTGAAACTCTTCTTTAGACGACTTCTCAAAAATTATAAAAAATACTTCATATGATAGTGATATTATCAATCCATGGAATAAAGATCATGTAATATGATGTAATGGATTTATTATGGATGGTATTTTTTAAATAAATTGTTATTAATGTTTGTATATGACTAGATAGGTGGTAAGCATTTATAATTTAGTTCAGTGACACACTTGTAATTATTCAAAGTTTATAAATTATTTCAAGTAATATTTTTGGGAAAAATTATAAAAAATTTAACATTATTGAACCATATATGATATAATTTCAAATTTTAGATATATAATATAAATTTGATAAGGTTTTAGGCCATTTTATACCTTATTTTTTTAGTACAACCACTAGTAAACGTGTTTAAACCTAAATCCCGACAACTGATTCTATCTATTTTTAATATTCATTATGAGAAAAAATTATGTTTCACATATTAATTAATTTGAATTATTCTAGATTAATTTTTTTAAATGATATTATAAAATAAAATTCACCTAAGGGGATGAATTTAATTTAAAATTAAACATGTAATCATGATGAAGAAGATATTCTCCAAAGAATATATTTTCTAAAGTTTATAAAGATATTTACAAATGTTTTTTCTCAAAATGATTATAATTAAATAAATAAGATTAAAATTATTATAATTTTCTTTATTTTATTTTTAAAATAATTATAACCAGTTTCAAACATCATAAAATCAGTACAAAAGAACAATATAATAAAAATCATAATTTTTTAGTGTTCGCCAAAAAAAATTACTCATGATTAAAATATGATAAATTATATAGAATATAGTTTTTAATTTATTAGATAATAAATTATATTAATATTATTAAATAAATTTTAATATTGTGAATTTTTTTAATTTAATTAACAAAAAATGATGAATACTCATTTTAGAAAAAATTATGTATTTATCATAAAATGTATTTATATAATCGTAGTCCTAAAAATATTAGACGAATGATAAAAATAACATTTTATTTTTTATTTCGGTATAATATTTAAAATAAGTCTGCAATAGTTACTAGTTTAATTCATTATGACAAAAACACATTGAACACATAGAGGTATATTTTCTAAAAAAACATTTTTTTACTGTGAATTGGCTGTTATTATCATTTATAATTAATTAATAAGAAATTAACTAATTTTATACATTTTTAAATGATAAATTTTCCAAAATTTATTTAATCTTATTCATAGCCACCAAACCAATAGTTATAAAAAAACTATCCAATTAAATAATAAAATTATATCATGGTACTTTTAAACTCAATGTTTCATGAAACTCAATATATCAATGAAAAATAATTTATTTGAAAAAATTATTTCCTAAAATATATATGTGTTACATATTTAATCATAAAAATATTGTAACCTCAAATAATGTTTAGTTACCTTGGTAAAATATAAAATTTTAAAAGTGATAATTCAAGGGACAAATGGATTGATACATGTAAAAAATGTTTCATCAATTGAGTGGATGGGGCGTGAATAAATATTATATTTTCCCCAATGAATTTTTTTCCAATTTGTCATCAAAATGACATATTTAAAATTTATTTTCGTATAGTGAGTTTAAATATTAACAAAAAAATCTCACCACTTATATATGGGGTCTCTCATTACCCCTTCAAGGAAATTAAAAAAGCTGATTCATCTAAATTTTATTCTCTTATTTATATCCCATACTATACTATTTCATTATCTTAATATTCAAAATATAATTAATTAGCCTATTATATCCATTATCATGGGATGTTCCAAGGAAATATCAAATCTATCAACCTTAGAAATAAATTTTTACTTAATTTATTTATTATTTATTTTTATTTTACAATTATAATTTTGAAATCCCTATTTAATAAAATCATTATTATTTATATATTAAATATTATTGTTCTATGGTATTATATATTAATCACTATTTCCATTTTATACTAACAAAAATAAATACGAAATTCATGTGTTTTGTTGAATACTACTTCCATGAAGCAATATATTTTGTTTCCTAACACAAAAATAAAAAATCTGAATAGGGAAACTTAAAATTATTTATAATATTTAAATAATAGTTTTTTATAGAATAATGAACCATATAAATACTAACTTACATTCTAGGGAAAATGAAATCCTTACCCCTAGGTGTATGTGGAGTACCACTTCCATGTAATAAATGATTTATGATCTTATATCCATCACCACATTACATGGCATATCAAGAGGATGAGATTAAAAAATAAATATGATTTGTATGATTTAATTATTTTTATGTTAATAAAATATTTATTTCTTTTTAATTATATGATCAATAAATTATTATTTTTAATTCATTTATTTAAAATGAGTGATCTAATAAGAAAATGATCCTTTATTTCTATGAAATGACTTTAAATAAATCATAATATTTATATAATAATATTAAATTTTTAAATATTACACTATTATTTACTATGTAATATTATTATTCTTATTAAATTAATATATTAAAACTATATAAACATATAACAACCCATAAATAATGGTAGGTTCTACTGTGGTTAGGTTTAACATCTTAAATAAAAAATATAATGATATCATATAACCAAGAAAAATGGTAAATTATTTACTGGTATAATATGATATAAAAATTTAAATAATGGTTTTTATAGTATGGATATAACATCTGAATAATTGTTAAAAAAACTCCTTTGGATTTTTTAAATCACCAAAACATCACCATTATTGATTTCATCTTCTTTTTTTATACCCTCATCTACCATAGAATGAAATTAAACCATTTTAAAAATATCAGTTAAAATCTATTCAAGGACATTAAATTTTATTTAAATTTATAAATTTGTTAAAACAAATAATATAAGAACTATGATTTTCTAAATTGCATGAAATCACGTGGATTACACCAACATGGTTTAAGAAATAGGTAAAAACTAACCACTATTTAAAGGAAAATAATGATTATAAATCAGGATTATACATTGTTATATTTATTAATATGTATCTTTTATATATATTTAATGAATACACATTAACCATTATGTATGTCGTGTTCATGTGTAGAATAAATCATGATTGGATTAAGGGGTTGTGTCTCAAATTCTTCTCATCGATAATTGTTATGTATTATACACATAATTTCATTTTCTGTAATATATACTCCCCATATTAGATATTTAATATGTAATTATCCATTAATAATTTTATATTAATTTTAATTAAAATATCTCACATTAAAAAGTTTTTTTATTAAGGTGTAACTCTAGCTCTATTGGTTTTTTTTCACTCAATTCTATTTTTTGAGACATGTTAAATATTATACACCATCTTTAATTTGTTTAATTTTATAATGATTTCATATAATTTGGATATAATTTAGTATATATAAATGTTGTTAATTTTGTTGTCTATGAAAAATCTACATCATTTTTACAAAAATCCTTTAACTCAAGAGTTACCCTAGTCATTATAGTTTTTGGTAACTCAGATTTCATTCATTGAGTTTTTAACATTCACATGAACTAAAAATTTATTAAATTTATTCCCTTTAAATTTATTATTTCTAGTTAACTAATTGTTTAATGTTTTACTATATAAATCCCATTTTAAATATTTCCAGCATCATGGGTTATTGTCCCCATAATGGATATTGATATCCTTATTATCATTCCCTCAGTTATAATATTTAATTATGAACTTATTTCTTCCATGAATTGGTCTAACTAGCTTAATATTTTATTAAATGTTATATCAAAACCCACTTATTACAAATTAAATTTAAATATATTATAATTTTTTGATATTATTGTAACAATGGGAGTTTCAAAATAAGGATTTTTAAATCACAATAATGTTGTTTTCTCTATACACAATCATTTTTCATTATTACTCTATAATTTAATCCAATATAAAATAGATGACATTTAAAGGATACTATTTTTGATATTATTTTTAAAATTATAAAATTTCAAAATATTTCATATCTTCTTTTCAAAATTACATTTTAGAAAAATATATAAAATTTTATTTTTCATCAAATTTAATAATGTTTTCAATATTCTCTTTTTCTAATCGGTTTAATTAAACAAATCCAAAAGGATTTGACCTAACATGGTCTATATTTCATTATATGTATATATATTATCTTTTGGGTATTTAAATCATAGTATAAAACAAATAAATTACAATGATACCATTTAATTTATTGATTTTTAGAAGCATTCCCCATTAATGTCATCATTCTTCTATATTTCCATATTCTAATGAACTTATGTTTATTTCAAAACAACCCACCTTATTTGTTTATAGGCCTTACAATCTTGTAATTATAATATTGATTAGTCATATTTTCATTACTCTATTCATTTTGACCATCACATTTAACATATTTTAGATAGGATGATGTTCGTCTAGAAGAATTTTATTCATTAGTCATGGGGGTTTATATAATAGATAAGAATATTTTTATTTCCTTTTAAAACTGGGGAATATTTTAATTTGATCAGGAGAAGGCTAGTCAGTGCCCCTTTACTTACTTGATCATGTTGTAAATGAATGGTCATTAATCTATAGTGATTCATCAATGAAGAGACTTTGATATGTCCTCCTTCCAAATTCTATGGTTATTCCATGTACCTTTGGATAATTAAAGGTTCTTGAAAAAAAATTAACATACTCATGATCTGGAGTTAGCTATAATTTTTTTTTCAATAATTATATTGAGGTATTATATATATTGATAAATATGTGACATATATACTGATCACAAAAGATTAAAAAATATTTTCACATATAAAGATTTAAATATTACCAAATTAGATAGTGTGAGTGGAATACTGATAATTAATACTCAATACATTACAAACATATGAAATAAAACAAGGTCGCATATACACTAAGTCAAATGGATCAGTCGATATTATCATTGAGGAGAATAACAAGTTAAATTTTTTATAGACATGAAAAATAAGGATCTTATAATCATAATAAAAGGGGATGCATATTATATTTCCCAAATACTAATTCAATCATCTATCAATTTGAATACTAAATTGGATCTATTGGATGATTCAGAGTAACAAATTATGGTGTTAAATGTTCTTTAATTCAACCTTTTTTATGATGGAATAATAAAGATTAATAATTTTATGTGTGACACATTAAACTATAGTTAAATATAAATCTAGTGGATGAAGCTCATAGTTCTTCATTCTATATTTATCGAAGAAGAAAAAATTATTATAGAGATTTGAAACATTATTTTTTGATTGATGGAATGAATAGGGGTATTTAAAAATTATTATCTAGGTGTTATTATGTAATTATTTTAAGGGAGTGAGGGAGATGTATAATGGGATTTTACAACCACTACATAATCCTGAATGGAAATTGGAAAACATCACCATATATATTTTAATCTAACTCTCCAAAATATCTATATGGAATAATTCCATATGCGATTTAGTCAATAAGATTATAGATTCTTCTCACTTATTCGCCCGTAGAGAAGATTTATCTATTGATCATATTTCTAGGGTGTATATTATGGGATTGGAAGAGATGTATGGAGTGACACATTCTATTGTATTAAATTTTATTTTTGATTTACCAAGATGCTTTAAAGAAACATCTAATATGTTCTAGATACAAAAATACATTATGCACAATCGTATCATCCTCACATAGATTATCAAACCAATAGAAAAATTTAAAACCCTGAGGATATTTTGAGATCTTCTTCCATGGATACTAAACGTTATTGTGATCAACCCCTTCCTCTAATTGATTTCACTAATAATTATATTGTTCATTTGAGCATTGAGATGGATCCTTATGAATAAATTAATGGTACAAGTACCTTAAATAAATAATTATAAAATATATTTGAGAATAAACTATATTGAATTTATTCTAGATAAAGAAATATAGTATAATGTTATGGGCATTCAACATTACATAAGAGCATCACAAAGACAACAAAAATGATGGGATGGAAATTATTAGAGAGGTCTACTATTTGGAGTTAGTAACATTTTATTTCTAAGAATGTATATTAGTAAGAGGGTGAATATATTTAGAAACAATTTAAATATAAACCAATGGTATATTGGTCCTCTTAAAATTCATGGTTATACTTGTTAAATAGATTATTGATTGGAGCTTCCACTAAATCTCTCTTATATTCACGATAGGTTTCATGAATCTCTCATGAAGACATATATACCTAAACCATACCATGTAGTAAAATAAATTTTCATAACATAATAACTAGATCATTTTATGGATGAAATATCCTATTATATTTTGGTTCATAGGGATAAATAACTACATAATTAGACTTCACACCTAGTCAACGTTCATGGAAGAATCCCAAATTTGAAGATGTAACATGGGATCCATAAAATGTAATAATGTATAGATATCTATTTTTTATTAGTGTAACATTTTTTAGGAAGAAATATCTTTTATGGGGGTATAACATAACACCCTTTGATTTTTAGGAAATATTTCTTTTTAAATAATTTCTTTCATTGATATCTTGTGTAAAATATTATTAAAAGTTTAGATGAAAATTATAACTATATAAAAATATTAATTTCCCACTATCACTTGTACATGGGATCAGTGATTATGTATTTTAGTAAATATATTATGAAAAATATATTAAATTTTTTCATTATTTATCAATGTATTGTGATTTCAAACAAAAAATATTTGAAAAAAAGAGTTTTTCATATGAAAAATTATTTTTATATGTAGAATTTATTGATAGTAAATTAATCATTATTTGTGATTTATTTTTATATTTTTATATATTAATTACTTTAAATGTTTTTTAAATATTTAAAGAATATTTTAATAATAATAGAAGAAAAAAAATAATATTTTGAGTTTAAAAATGTATTTTTTTCTAATAAGAATAATTTTCTCATTTTGCACAATGAAATTATAATTAATTTATTTTATTTATTTTTAATTAACTATAAAAAATAAATAAATATTTATAAATATGAAGATAAATTTTTTAATTATTCCATTTTCATATTGATCGATATAAATAGTAACCATGGTAAATTTTATCACCACAATAAAGGGAAATAAATGTTATTCTAGAATTAAAATATGGTATAAATCTATATTTTATAATTATAAATCATATTGGATGATATAAATTTTACCAATGACACCTTTGGTTATAAATTATTTTTGTTAATGGACACATTTCCATTAAAATAACTTATATGTTATTTTAATCAAAGAAAGAGGTGAAATGTCACTCTCTTTGTTTTTAATTTAACTTATGTATCAACATAGTGAAAATTATGTTATGAATAAATATTATATATTATATTGAAATTAGTGCAATTAATTTTCTTATATATATACATATATTATTTAATTTTTATTATTTAACAATCCTAATATTTTATACCACACCAATGTAGTTTTAACCATTTAATAAAAAATAAAATATTTATTTTCAAAAAATTGAAATGTGATATAATTTGAATTAATTACTGTGACCCACAACTGTTATAGGTCTATAAGAAATATTATAGGGGTGTTAAATGACTATATTTTAAATAAAACATTATCATAATGTATTTATTATAAAATAAAATGAATAGTGAAAAAACTAAAAAATCATATTTTATGAAATTTAAAAATTTAAAAATTATTTTAAAATAATAGAAATACTAATTTAATTTATGGTTGATGCTATACGGTCTTAATATTCATAAATTTTCCATTTATGATCAAATTTTATCCCAATATGAATAAAATTAAAAGCCATTAATATTTACAATTTTGTTATTATAATTAAATTTAATAATTGAAAACCATGGATTATGAAAAATGGAAATGATTAAAATCACATAATAACATGTATAAATAATACTATATGATGGTATTATAAGCCTATATAATCTTAATTTTTTTTGAAATATCCATGTTGAGGCATATTTCCGGGTAATGAATTTTTTTTATATTTTTAAATTTTGATAAATTCCAAAAGTTCCCCTCAACTCAATTTTTAATGGGAATCTCCTCCCCCACTTCCGTACAACACATTAATCCATGTATCTCAACCAAAATATACCAATTTATCTTATAAAATACCCAATAAAATTATAGTGTTTATTTTATTCTAAAAGTCCAATCTGTAACCCTTAAACAAGACATCTAATGTGGTTGTTAAAAAGAAAAGGTAATCGCCTTACACAATCACTTTCTCTTATACACTTATTTTCCTACTATAAATGTATGGTATTTATGATGAAATAAAAACTTTAGATTTCTAAATATTAATAAATATTATTATTTTTATTATGAAAAAACAATTATATACCATCTTTTACATCAAACATGAAGTGATATTATCGCTTCTGTGTAAGCACATCTTACTGTCTCCATCAAGTGATAAAATTCATTTCTTATCACCATCTCTCATAGAGGTGTATTAGTATCGTATTAATGTTTATACTTGTTATTTATGAAATTATTATACTTCTGAAATTATAATATCGCATTTACTTATTTACCATCTAATCCATTTTGAAACGATTACATCATTCGTTCTAACATGTGGACAACTACCTCCACAATGCAATGCGTTTCATATTTAAATTATATTTTAAATGGATGGTAATGGGAAATTATTTCATTATTTTTATTATATATGATATTATAAGGACCCTAAATTGTTAAATTAATAATTTATTTTATTTCATTTAGTTATCCAAAAATAGAAAATAGAGGTCACATGTATATATGATCAACCATCGCTAGGAATGTGGTATTTTGTTTTTCTATATATAATATTAATGCATTAATATAAATACATATATAATTAACATATATTATTTCAATATAATTATTAATATTATGGAGGATAATGACTAATGATTAAGGTAAAAGGACAGACACTACTGAATTGATATACTCAGGATAAATGAAATAGTTAACACCCAAAAATGATGATTAAAATAAAGAAATATTTATAAAATGTTGTGTTAAAATGTTATAACGGGGTCATATATTATATAATTAGTATTTATGTTACTATATTAGAGATTTATAATAATTCTATATGTATAATACAATATGTCAAATTGATTTTTAAGAATTGAAAACTCATATTAAGAGTTTTATTTCATAATATTTTTAATAATCTAGAATTTTAATGTTTATGCCTCCACTAGGGAATATTTATCTTTCATATAAATATTTTATAAAACAAATTAAACTTATTTTTATTATTTTTCAATTCATTTAAAAGACATTTTATGTTTTACGAATTTATTCATAATTATATGAATGGAATCTTGTTATCGTTTTCTAAATGAGGTACTTTTAACATGTCTAGAATTGTGTGAAATAAATGTTTTTAAAATTATAAAGCATATGTGGAATTTCACATAGTAAATAATATTTTTTTTCCTTTAATATTTCATTACATTTTTACAAGTTTCTTTTAAAATATACAGTATTTCTTTATATATGTTCATCGTTTAAAAAATAATTAAAAAATTGAATGTATATTCTCCTAAATAATTATTTATAGATATATTTATAATTAATTTTCTAAATAACATATCATTCATTGACTTAAATTATGATTTATTGGTGAAAATATTCCTATGATATAACACTCATTTATTATATAGATAGTTTATGAATATGATGACACCATATTTCAGAAACACATTTATTTTATATAGGATACGATATAGTGTAATGTTTTTGAATCCAATTTATTTTTCATTTGTATGTCTATAATGAATGTTTTTTGAATACCACTTGTTTTAATGGGTTATAAAATAATATATTTTTTATGATAATTTTAATCACATATTTGTTTTCATTATGTGATCTGTGTGACCCTTATATCCCTCCAATGAATTGGGTAACAATTAATGATCTTTTAGCTCAAGATGGAACATGGGAGGTTCTCTCATGCCCAATAAAGGGTAAACTATAGGTTAAAAAAGACCAATCATGGTAAATGTGTGGTTATCACATTCCTACCATGTTAGTAATATATTGTTTGGAAGCCTTGACAAGATTATTTCTACGATTATCTGTCTTCCACAATTTTTTTGTCTTATGACAATGTTATGATCTCATGGATCATGTATAATGATTAAATTATGATTCATGTCTTATTAACAAACACGATTTATGCAATGAATCATGTTTATGATCTATTTCATGTATTGTATATATTTTTCAAATGTTATGTTCATAAAATTATTCTCAAGTAATTATTATGTGAGTATTGATATTTTTATTTGTTTACCCTTACTGATCATATTGTTTCCCCATTTATTATGTAATATTCCATCAGATAAGAAGAAATTTTTTGTTATGATATATCTTGGAAGGGTGCTATATATGAATAATATAGTAGAATAATATGTAGATCACCTATGAACCAATTGTTTATATTTATGTTTTTTCTATGTAACAGTTTTAAAATTATTCTTGAATAGATCATTTAATTTTGTAATTGATATTAATCTATTAAGATATATTATCTATGAATTAAGATTATTGATAAATTTAAATGTCATTATTTAGTGATTTAATTAACAATTATAGTTTATTATTATAAAACATTAGTAATGACCCTTGGAATATTTCGAATTAAAAAATGAAATCATAATTGTTTCAATTGTTTATAAACAAACTTTGAAACCTCTATATTATTATTGAATAAGTTGTAATGATTTAGGAATCCTATACATAAATTTTATTTGTTATGTATTTTATCATTACAATTATTATTTCTCAAAACATGAATTTGGTTTCTATCTATTTGATGAATCCCAATGGGATTGTGTTAATTCTGAAGGTGATGGAAAATTCAATGGGAATCCACATCGAGATCCTAATGTTATATAAGATAGAATGAAATATATCATTTTTATCTTTATGAAACATTTTTAATCTATGAATTACGATTATCTTCCTAATGAGAAATGGAGGGAATATTGTTCAGTTGAGACACTCATAAATTAATTTCAACCTTATTTTAGTAGGTTTTTTACTCCACTTTTTCCATGGTAATCATTATAAAAATTGAAAATACATTTTCTATAGAATATTTTACATATCATTAAAAAATTATATTGTTTTTTTCATTTGTAAGGAAAATAATATCAATGGATGAATCTTGTTAAAAACACCAAGGATCATGTTTAAATTTACTAAATAGATTGGGATGTGTTTAAGAACATATTTACAATTATGTAATTTCCTTATATTATTCTTAGGAAAACAGAGAATGAAATCCATAAACTAAAAAATTAGTATGATGTATCACATGGTACCTAGGGTGAAATTTGTATAATAAATGGAAGGTACACTTCTATTATTATCATCTATCCAAAAAGTAAGATAGATCGATTCTTGAGTCTCCTAAAACAATGTATTATATGGGAATAATCCATTAATTATTTCAACAGATATGAATAAATCATTAAAATATTTGTCTTTGATGAAAAATATATTTTATTTTTATATCAATATCATTGTATTGATAAGAAAATATATATTTAATTTGATGAATATTTTAAATTTCATGGTAAAAAAAGATATGAATTTCCTTATGGTTAATGTGTTGATGGATACATGAGAGAAATTATACTGATTTGAATAAAAATGTATTATTTGAGGAAATGAGGTGCATCGAGAGAAAAAATTATGAAGTGATAGGAAGAAGATATTTATTGATTATAATAAATTTAAATCTATATATAATGCACCACCCAAAATATAGTTTTTCAAATTTTTATAATATTTAAATTATATAAAATAGTTTTCAAATCTAATGGCTAATATTGATGATCATTTTCAATAACATTTTATGTCTATAGACAATGTGAAATATCATATAAAAACTATTTCAAGTAATTATTATGATATTAATATTGTTAATGTTACACAAATAATCCACTCTAGATCTGCTAATATGTAATTTTATTCTTGATATAATCACCCATTTAATTCTATGTAATTTTATTAGTGTATCGGTGTGTCACCTCAATAATTATATATTTCATTTTATGTAAGAAACCCTAATGGTATGATTATCACATCACTAGTATATAATTTATATATGGATGATTTTTTGTGAAATATATATCCTTCAAATATTTATTTTCTCTCTATAGTTGTGTTTGATGTTATATTATGAGCACATTATCTTTCCCTATATAAATACCACATTAATTCCCATTGATTGGAAGTCAAAATTTAGACTATGATTGAATCTGTGATATTTAGTCACTATGTTTATCAATATAAACATCTTATGGAAATTAAATCAATTTTATGGGTATATATTCCTATTGAAATTGGACATTTATCTGTGATGGTTAGAGAGAAACAAAATATCAATGATATTTCTATTTTGTTTGCTTTTGTGATGTATTTCCATACGAATTTTTGGGATGTACATCGAGTCATTAGGTTGAGTTTGCGATTTAACTCAAACATAGTTCTATTCCTTTTTCAACGTATCAATATATAATTACATTAATTGAGTTGTAAGAACTAAATAAGAAACTCTAAGACTATATTTGAATGGAATTTATTCATTGAACTCTATCACCTTGGGGTTCACATATTCTATTTATTAATAAGAAAGATGGATCAATGTGAATCTATAAAAATTATCAATAAGTAGACAAGATGAGTTTCAAAAAAAATTATTATCTACCCCATACTGATGAAATATTTGATAAAATTTGTGGATATCAATATCTTTTATGATTTATATTATTTTTTATATAGTCCATTAAGGTTCATCAAAGAGTATATACCAAATAAAACATTCCATATATGGTATGCACATTATGAAATTGTAGTTATTAATTTTTTCTTAGTAATACCACTATTGTATTAATAGAATTAATTAATAATGTCTTTATATATTAATATTAATAATTTATTGTAGTTTTTTTAAGGATATTGTTTTAAATTAATAGATCACGAAAGAGAATAAATATTTTTAGTGGAATGTGCTGAAGACCCAATGATAATAGACTATTTATGGAACATTTACTAGGTGTGAATTTGGATTTGATAGCTGTATTCCATGGGTTATATAATCTCAATGAAGGTATATTATTAGACCCATAAATAATATAATTAATTGACCATTTTCCTAGTACAACCACTATGATTGAGACCAATATTTTTCTTATATTAGTTATAAATTATATGTTATTTGTATAGAATTATCCGCAACTATAAAATCAACTCACCAATTTAACTCATAAGAGTTCAAATATCCATTAGATGGGTAAATATGAGGATTGTTTTATAGATCTTAAGTGAAGTAGAGTAAGTGTACTAGTTCTTACATTATTTTATAATAAATATGGGTATATAATCTGTAGTGATTCATTACAAAATGACTAGTATGTTTCCTCATGTTGAATGATAGGATCATAGATTAGTCCACACAAATATGATGATCCATGAGAAAGATTTCCCAAATCCTGATTTGGATTTATCTATGGTAATTTTATTATTAAATATATAAGTGAATTATCTCTATAATGAAATGTTTAGAATATTTACAAATAAAAATATATTAATTTAGAATTTTTCACAAAAATAATAGAATATATTTCATAAAATATGGTTTGATCTAAATAATGATTGGGGTTACTCAATAAATTTCAACCCCAGTATGTAAAAAATTTGGTAGGTGCTCTGGGATGAAAGGAAAATTCTATCTTATCTATGATGAGAATAACAAAATATCAAATATTTAATGACTTCTAAAAAGAAGATCAGGGAATCTAAAAATAAGGTAATAAATAATATATTTCTCCAATGAATAATCAATCATATATCCAAGTTAATATTAAATAGACATAGATCAAAGATTTAGATCATCAAAATTAGTTGAGAAATGTCCCTAGTTCTAAATTCATTTTTAGGGATGAATAAGGATCAGGAACAATGTATCTGTCCATTCAGTATAATATTTGAGGAAGGATATGATATATGAATATTTTTTTCATTAGTCTGTATTCATTCTAGATGTATAAAAATTAATATATAGTTGAGTGAGTATATCTAATGACATTTCTTGAAGAGGGATATACTAGTATTTATATCTCGGTACTTTGTATGTTAGTATGTTAAGTCTAATAGATATATGTATTTGGGGATATTACAACTATTTCCCATACCAGAATATAAATGTTAATAAATCCACTTTTGTATTGTCTACACACTCCCCAATAATTCTAATGGGAATAATTCTATATTGGATATTGTAGTTAACCTTTTAATATTACCCCACTTCTTCTCTTTTCTAGAAGATTTCCCTCTAGATTATCTTTCCATGATATAAAGTAAGCATAACAAACAAATGTTTTATCAATAAAAAATTACTTTATTAAATATTTTTCTCACTTTCCAAATCACATAAAATCATATAGAGAACATAGTACAATCTTAATTAATGAAATATAAATTTTATTAGTTGTATTTCTTGAAGCTAAAAAAGCTATATTGATGAAATATGAACATGACCATTGGAATAGTAATATAAAACATAGGAACAATAAATCACCCAAATTAATAGTGACCTTACTAATAATTTATTGATAATATTTAGGCATCATATAATTGATAGTATGATATAATTAAATCATATAATAAATTAAATAAATGATTATAAAATTATTAATAAGTTATAGGTATTTTTTATGTCATAAATTTTTTATTATAAATTTATAAAATATATATTGATTGGTATAAAATTTATTTCCATTAAATGTACTCATAAAATAATATTTTTTAATCTTGTGATTAAAAGATAATTTTATGATAACTTAAATAAATTTTACAAGTGTTTCAAAATTAGTTATAATTATAAATTTGTTATTTTTCATATAAATCCTGATTTTATATACCAATTATGTTTCTCTTATTTAGAAAAATATTTTCATAATGTTTAGTTAACTTTTAAAATATAAACATCAATTAATGGTTAGAGTTAATTTTTTTTATTTTTTATTTCAAAACCCTAATCTTTTTGTGAATATTAAAATATGATAATTGATGGTATAAGAAAAATAAATGGTTTCTTGAGTCATAGATTAAGTATAAATTCTATAATCACAAAATCTAGAACTATCCTTAATTACATTAATATTTTTTATGAAAAATATAAAAATATTCTTAGTATTGATGAAAAATAATAAACTAATGGCTAAAATTAAGCAAAATCACCCCAATCCTCCAAAATGAAGACCACCCCTTACCACCTATCCACTCATACCTCTCAATATTTGATAATTGTTTGAAATATTCACCAATAACATCTTAAAACTCACCCAAATTTCTTATATATCTTTTTACCATCAAAAGTACAAAACCATTTCCCTAAGGATGAGAAATTCAATAGGAAAATTCCTCATTCAATTCCATTTATTTTATTTTCATTTTATTTCTTTTTTTATTATCTCTTCACCTAGCCTCATTATAATGGAATGATAAATATAATAAATTACCTAAAGTGGAATATTTTTATTTTTATTAAATAATCCACCATCAATTTATTCCCCTAGAGTTTTTTTTCAAAAATAAGTGAAATCATCATCTACGATGAGTTAATTTATCACATAAAAGGTTGACATGTTTACAATTTCTATTACCATCTTCAGGTCTGGTCATTAATCCATTATAATCGTTTAAGAAAGAATAATATATTTATTATATTTTATGTAATGTTTTGGAACCATTATATATAAATGATATTAAATAACAGAAATAATTAAGATTATTGTGACCGAAAAAACAATAAAATTATTCTAAATAATTATCATTAATATATTATCTAATGATTAATACTTATATATTGTGAAAATAATATATATATATATAATTTACCTTCTTTATTTGGATTAATAACATATATTTTCAATTATGGTTTATTAATACAATTCTACATGAACTTCCATACATTTATTACAATCATTATATATATTTGCGAACCGATCATGAAAACCCAGAAAACGAACACTCTCGAATGCTGAAATTAAACACAATAAATCATCTAATAGCGAATAAAAGATCATAATAAAACCATAAAGTATAAAATTCATATATAAAAGGTTATGGATTTAAAAATTAATTATTTTAATTTGATTATCCACGACATTAAGATCAAGTGCATAACATATTCAATCATGTGTTAAGGGATCCTTTCGAAACAACGATTTATTTTTCAGGTCTATATTTATCTATTGTTATCCGGCTATAAGAACTCTCTAATTTTGTTTAATTATTCTAACTTGTGTCTATATTTAGAAAAAATATTTAACCATTATGTATGATCTTTCCTCTGTGGATAAAATATATGTTTTAAATAGGTAACCATCTCAATTATTCTTGATAAGAAACCCCAATTAAGGGGAACATCCTATTTTTTAATCCATTTTAAAGTGAACTACATAATCAATTTTAATCCAACATTATTTTTATAATATCAATAATTTTATCCTAAAAAATTGTGGTATCAACAGTTTTTTATATAAAAAATTATTCTTTTTCCAATTTAATAAATCTTGATGTTTTCCCTTTAACCATTGTAAAATGTTTTATTTCTAATGCTTATTATAAACAATAATAAATTCAGTTTTAATAATTTATCATTTTATAGTCCTGTATTACCCTATAAATTTTTATTTATGATTTCAATCCATCCTTTCATGGGCACCATTATTATATTCTTATGTGATATGCCGTTTTACATGAATTTGATACCTGATTCTTTCTGGGGATAACACTTATTTTTATGTTTGATTCCATTTATATGATTATTTATATGGAAAACATATTCATGAACATGTTATGATGGGTTCACTCGTATAACACTCTAATGAATTGCATAATTTTTAGTCTAATTTGTTTTCTTGTTCAATAGTTCTGGTTGTTATACTTGACATATGGTCCTTAATGTGCAATGAGCCTTCACTTGTGCTAAATTTTTGTTTTATGTTAATGAAAAATTTATTTGATTCTATGATTATATGATCCCATGTTCTATATATTATGATTCTATATTATTAATCATTTACCATTCCTTATAACCCTTGTGATATGATTTATTTTACGGTATGATTCCTTAATGAAATTTTTAGCTCATACCTTTATTCATGTATTCCCCTTGGATATCCTATACTGATGTATGGTGAAAATGATGTTATGACATCCTTATGAATATTAACTAAAATATATTTTTTATTTTAAAATAATTGTATTTATTTATTGGTTTTTCCACTAAGACACATAATATTATGATTTATGGCATGTAATTTGATGTTTAATTATGAAAAAAATTGGGTAATGATTTGTGTAAAACGATAGGGTCCCTATAGTTAATTTCAAAGGGAAAGTGTTTTTATTTTGGGTATTAAAATTAGAAAACTCTATAAAAAGCTTTATGTATAAGGTTATTTCTAAGAAATCATCCATAAACATTTATTGCTACATTTGGTGTTATTTATAATGAAAATACATCCATGTTAGGATACTACAGGTGGATGTGTTTCTAGAGAATATATTCCTTGGATTAATAACTCAGACAAGGTGTTCTTGGCCTGACCAATTGTGAACATTTAAAATAAAATTGGCTTTATTGTAAAGTAGTTTGAAACTGCACGGGGATAATCCTTTTCTATATACATAAGCACATTAAAATCATTATAAAGGAAAACAATTCCCAAATGAAATTAGTTTAGGAAAACGACATGGATAACCTAGATTTATGTCTTGGGAATCAAAATATAGGATATACTTTTCAAATGAATGTTTATCAATTTATGATTAAATATTGATTTTATATTATTATTATCTAAGTATTAAATCCCACTAATTATACATTAATATTCATATTTAATGGCTGGAAATAGATGAAATCGTTCAAAAAATCAGTGTGGTAGCCATTGTGAAGGTTTAGATAATCAAAGGCCAAATATGATGGGATTAGAATCCAAAAAAAATATGACTATACCTGATCAACTAGATCAGTTAATAAAATAATCTTCAATTGCATGCAATTTCTTCTTTCTAATAAGAGAAAGAAATTTTCAGTTGAATCCTTTATATGAAGAAGTCCTCCAATTTTTAGTGGATATCCTAATTCCCTCCTCATAGAATAGTGTCTTAACTACATCGAATTGATGTTTTCTCTCATCCAGTAGAGAAAAAGAATAAAAAGATGCATTGGCGGTCTATCTTATTGATGAATATGCAGATATGTTGTGGATGCTGATCATTATCACAATCTCCAAGGAGGAAATTGATTCAATCTATTGTGAAGAATTATTATTAATGTTATTCATCCAATATTTTACCGAAACCATCATTCCGAGGATGGAAATAGAGATCCTTAGAGTTCAGATTAATATATATAAGTATTTAAGGTCATGTGAAGTAAACATTACATAGATTGGATGATATGACCCGAGATTTATCATGAACATCTATATGACGATATATAACATATTTAGTAGGCTAAAGGATAGTACAAAAATGAGTTTGTGATTCAAGACATTTAGATCTATGAATATATTATATTTTGATCCATTACGGTTGAAATGGATATCAGAGACTCTTTGTAGTCAAATTATCATAGTAATAAAAAAGTGGAAAATAGAGTTTAATATTGTTTTAACAAAAACATATATTCTATGCTGGAATGAATAATCACCAATCCACTTATCAAATTTTTTGGAATAAACATACCATCAATGATCTAATGCAAACTAGTAAATACTCCAAATGATGAAGAATGGGGTATCTACATAATGACCAATGAAGGGAAATGAATAATACCACTAATGTGTATGAAGAAGGGTTCGATCAAATCAACACTCATCGTATAGTGGTTTTTTACTACTATAATGAACACGGACACTGTGTGAGGAGTTTCTATATGTGATGGGTTGTTGGAGGAAATCAAAAACAAAACCCTTCAAGGTAGAAATGATATACATATTCTATGTTTTCTACTGTGGTGGAAGACAATAATATCATTGAGATAGGTAATCTAGTTAATCATTCAATAATAGAGAATGTAATATTTGATTTGTTTCTTCTAATTCATTTATATCTAGCTTGTTTATTATAAAAATCAATAACCCACATCAAAAATTGATGAATGAGTTATATATGTGAATATTAAATGGTGAAATTATTTTTTATAATGTTTATAAATCCTCTAGAGTTAATGATTATGGACCGATCGTACCGGGAAATATTGGCATATTCCCTTAAGTGGAGTTTGGTGATATTTTAGGCATAGATATTCTATCATTATATAAAACCAACATCATCTATAGGGAATGGGATGTCACTATTAAAATCCCAAAACGTACTCTAATTTTGAAAATGTTTATGTAGGATGAATAATTAATTTATATATCATCATCTCGTTTGAGGATATTACTACCTTATAATAAATAATATCTAGCCCCAAGTATTTTGATAAATGAGAGAATCATGCTCGTAGACATGACTATTTTGAGGGACTACCCTGATTTTTTTCCCAAAGAGTAACATTTTCATCCACCTGATCACGGAGATGATTTCCTAATTTTAGATATTCAAATATATTTACCTATATAAAATGCACCTTATTTATTGGTAATCATTGATCTTAATGAAAAAAATACTCATTTATAGGAGAATCTAGTTGACGGGTTTATGCGCTCAAGTGTTCCACCATATGGTGTGCCCATCCTTCGTGTTAAGAGGAATGATAGATCAATGGTAATATACATTGATTATCATGAACCAAAAAATAAAGATAATAAAAAGTATCCACTAACATAAATATATGACTTGTTTGATCACATATGTGGATCAGTTATTTCTTTAATGTGGACCATCGGTAGGGATATCAATAATTAATGGTGAAAAAGGAAGATATTTTCCGGAATTCCTATTGAACAGGGTATGGACTCTATTTTTTCAATTTTATGAACTAATTACTAACTAATGCTCCATAGATTATCAAGTATTTAATGAAATAATTATTTAAATATAACCTCAAAAAAATTTGGTAGTCTAGATCAATGGAATTCTAATATACTACAAAATCGTGGAAGAGAATAAAGATTATTTGAATACTATTTTAAATACATTGAGAATTGAGAAAAATATGAAAAGTATAGTAAATATGATTTCTAGATGAAGGATGTATCATTCATGGTGCATGTAATCACTAACAAAGGGATATCTATTGAACCTTCCATGATATGGAAATCAAATAGTGGCCCTAACCTGCACTTATAAAATCGATATGTAGATTACTTGGTCTATCTTTATATTACTAACTATTTTTGAAGAACATTTCATGATTGTTAACCACAATAACAAATCTGAATTGGAAGGGATTTATGTTTTCCTATACTATGGAATGTGATGGATACTTTAAAAAGTTAAAAAAAGAGGCTTATCACTACACAAGTACTCACACTACCAAGAGGTGGCTTACATTATATAGAGTACAATTCTTATTCAAATATGGGAATATGTTGTGTACTGATGCCAAATGATAATGGGATAAACTGTGACACAGGAACATTGAATGTTCATGAGACAAATTATACCATGCATGAATTGGAGTTGGCACTTGTAATCCATACGTTGAATATATGGTGGCATTATCTCTATATGGAGAAGTGTGGGATATATACTAATTAAAAGAGACTAAAATCTATATTCAAACCAAAGAGGCATAATATGATCCCATTAATATGGGTATATCTCATTAGGAATTATGGTTGATCAATCCACTATCATCATGGTAATGAAAATAAGGTAGTATATGGTCAATGATGAAAGGGTCCGACATCATTATCAATGATGATAATTTAGAAGGATCCAATATTCATATACATAAAAAGGATGGTCATTGGAGAATTATGGAAGGAAAATCATGAATCCATTCTCATGTGATTTATCAACCATCATAGTGAAGAACAAAGGAGTCTCAAAGAAATAATGTGGAAATCCATAAAATTATTGAAGCAATACGGAAGTATAAATACAAAAATATCAAAATTGAAAGGGAATTACTCATAATATTTGATTCATGATTATTTATTCCATATAATATAGAGATAAATAAGGATATTATAAACGAAACACAAATACCAACCTTCTCTATTCACCTATGGATCACAAAAAAGTATAGATATATCAAATAGGACAATTGTTGGGACAATATGTAGAAGGAGGTCGCTAAATAAATATCAGTGTACCTGGTATGTCAGTAAGTGATGTATGAAACAAAACATTATAAAGGGTTGTTGAATCCATTAGCCACAACAAAATGAATGTAGGAAAAAATCACAATGGTTATTGTCACTGGACTTCCGAAGACGTCCTTCGGATATAATTCCATATGGTTCATTATAAATCATCTTAAAGTGAAAGGTCACTTTATCTCAATTTGAATGGAACTACCCTAGATTGACATTAATAGATAAAAAATATTGTATTTTTAAGGTTGGATAGAGTACCAATTTGTCACGACCTGTCCTCGGGGCCCGTGCCTGACTACCCCAAACCCGACTTCCATAGGCAAGGGGTTGGAGACTAGCACCAAAGGCGTAAATCCGGATAAAAAGGGAAGGCATGGCCTTTATGAAATGTAAACACAAACAACCAGAGTAAAAATGGAAGCAAACTCTATGTAGGCAGTATAACAAGTGTGCTAAAAGTACAAAGGGCCGGAATACAAGCCCAATAGTAAAGTACAAGGAAAAGTCAAAACATCGGGAAGGTGTCAAGCTACTCCTGGATCATCCTCCGGAGGACCTACCAAATGGGTAGGTACAGATTGCCACCTCAGCTCTCCACGTTCTTCTATCACCTCCAGGTATCGTCTCATCATGAAGTCCACATCCGGGTACCGTCCAGATCTACGAACCTCAATCACGATCACTGATGTCTGTTGTCTACATCCAACACAACGAGGTGCGGGCATAGCCCGTGAAGGGTTGAGTATAACGATACACAATAGAGACGCAGATACCCACATGGTCTCACTAAATCCAATAAATATAAACCACACAGAAAGATCTCAACAGATAACATTTACTTCGGTATATGCCCATACATATACCTAAGTTATCATGTAACCCAACTCAATCATGAGGAAAACACAAAGGTCTATGACTCACCTCAAACTAGGATTTTCATTAAAGATATCGAAACCAAAACATTTGATTAGATCCTCCTTTTTCAAGTACGGTGATCCTATCATGACTCTGAGGTGCTGCTCACTAACCTTAGACTGGTAAGGTACACCTCCTGTCGAGTATGGTGGGTATTCCACCCAAACATAGTAGAGCTCCCTACCATGGGTTAGCCACCCAAACACAGTAGTGCTCCCCCTAATAGCCTACTGAGATAATCCTTCTATCGAGTACCACAGGTCTTCCACCCAAACAGAGTAGTTCTACCTGACGTGTGTCTACCACCCAAACACAGTATATCTCTCCACTAGGCTAGTCAAGTCACTATGACTCGAATCGGACAAGCAGTCATCTGGTCTGAGCCAGCTATAAGGTCTTTGTACTCCGTTTGCACGTCTTTGAGAGGATCCCCTCCACAAGATACTGGTAAATACTCCAAGTACATCAATGTCACACGTATAAGTAACAAAATGACCACCTCCTCATGGGGGTCTCAACGCAATAGATGGCGCGTCAATCAGATGCCCGGTCTGTGAGTTATTAGCCTTTTTGTTCTAATGACCCGGTTGATTTCGTGTGCGAACCAACCTGAACATATCTTAATTGTACCCCGATCTCTCATGGGGTATACTCAAAGGAATAATTTCTCAATGAGATTACCAATCCCGCTGAAGGTTCATCAAACGGACGTCCGGTCTGAAATTTATTGGCTTTTCTGTTCCAGGGGCCCGGTTGGTTTATAAGCTAATCCAACCCGAGCGTACTCAAACTAAATCCAACCTCAATTGCATTATTCCAAAATAAAGGATTAATTAAGAGTAATCTAATATAGTCAACGACAAATTAATCGGATGTCCGGAGCTCATGTTATAAGCGTTTCTGCTCCGAGGGCCTGGTTGGTTTCAGGATCGATCCAACCCGACCATACAAAAACTTCTCAAAAACCATGAGTGTAATATACTGAATCTACCGTATCGATCCAAGGATTCCTATGCAAATGAAGATGCATCGATCGAATCTCCGTAGCTCAAGATATGTTTGTTTAACCAAAACGGTATGAAAATAGGGGGTCTGGGCCCGGTCCGACCCGACCGGACACCCCCTCGGTCGGCCCAAAACGGGTCAAGCCGACTCAGGTACAGGACCAGACCGACCCACGTGGCACTACCCATCCCGGACGGGGGAGCTGGATCGGCCATCGGCCGAGCGCGTTGGACCGAGCGGGGGGCACAACCCCCGCTGATAGATACAGGCGGCGCCCGCTGGGGCCGCCCCACCATCGTCCTAGATCCCACGCGGCCTCGGGATCTACCACATCGTCGCGGCCGAGGATCCTCTCCGGCAGCGCACTGGGGAGTCACCGCCTCACGGGGGCCAGATGGCTTCGGCCGCTTCCTTCGGTAGCCGGCGCCGCCGTTCCGGCGTGGCGCACCGGCAGCCCCTTCCACAGACCAGTGGACACGCTCTAGTGGTCCAATCCGCCCACAGCTTCCCATGCAGCTCTCCTGGGATCCGCTCTTCACTGCGACATCATCCAAATTCCATTTCAGTTCTGTTACATCATTTCCCATCATCCCACACACAAAAGAACAACCAACGGAGGGTCGTCAGGCCGTGTTTGTTCAGCCCTCTCCCTCCGCATTCAGCGTTATCAATTGCAAAAAATCAAACACATTCTTTCAACAATGATAAGGGTATAATTTATTCAGGAATAAATTATACTGACATCATATTAATAAAGGCTCATTCTTGTGTGATAAAACCACTCAAATGTGAAATAAACAAAAATTCCCCTACCTCCACAATTGATGTTTACCATTAGGCATCGTGGTAGATGGCGTTGGAGAACAACGTTGCGGAGATCAGTCAATGATTCAATGGACGTTGGGGTGCATCCGAGGAGGAAAAACATTGGAAACAACACGTTATTCAAATCGTAATGAGTTCCCCATCAAGGGAGAAATTCCATCATCGGAGGCGTTCTTCATCGAAGAGTGTTGTGTTCTTTCATTGAGAGAAGAATACCCTTCTCTATTCATCGAGAACTCTCACAAAAAACTCATCCCAAAAAATTCATTAAATAAAATAATTTCAAAGATATTATTTAATTATCACAAGTTTTTCAAAATTCAAATAGAATAATTTAATTAAGTGAAGAGTTAGAATTCATTTATTAACTTGTGATGGAAAACATTTAACAGGCAGAGTGGAAGAGGAAGAGTCCTCGTAAATAAGTGGGGAGGAGGGAGGTGAAGAATTATCATTAATAGGGGAGTTGAGGAGTTAACAAGTTAATTAAAAAGGGGTTTAATGGAGATATTTGGGGTGTTTAAATATGGGTTTGAAAAGTGTTATGGAAGGTGGAAGGTTGGGGCTTGTGTGGGCCCCACCTCCCAAATATCCGCACAAGGGTTTTGAGGTTGTTGTAGGTCCCACCCATAACTCCCCTCTGTAATATTTAACCACCGTAGATATAAATAAAATTGTATATGCCAATTATATTTATTTTTAAAATAATTCCAAAAAAATTAATTCTCAAAACGTTTAAAACACAACTGCACTAAAGGTCCCCTTATGAAATTATCGGCGCTGCGAGTTCATCGGTGCCCTCTGATTTCAATTCCATGAACTTGTTCAAAAGATAGAAAAAACCGCTCGTTTTTTTACTGAACGTACTCGAGCTTAACATCAGAAACTGATTCCGGGCATACTGGGCCTCAAAATTAAGTGCATTCAGAAACCACAGTCTTGTAAAATTCCAAAAAAAATGAAAAAAATTTCATTGAAATATTCGGGTCATTACATTACTCCCACCTCAGGGCTTTACATCCCTATAAAGCTAAAACACAAACTAGGGAAACTAAAGGAGGTACCAAGCACACATTTGAGCCTCCCACTCCCATGTGCTCTTATGGTGTTTTCTGTGCTACCAGTGAAAGCACACAAGAGGAATCGACCATCCTTGTAGGACCCGCTCTTGTCGATCCTCAACCTCTACTGGAAACTCGTGAAAGTCACCCTGTTGTCGATGTCTAACTCTCCGAGGTCGATGATGATGGATAGGTCGTGCACACATCTCCTCGGCTGAGATATGTGGATGATGTCATGCACATAGTCCATCTGAGGTGGAAATGTGAGGCGGTAAACCACCTTGCCTATGCTGTTGGGGACCTTAAAAGGTCTGATGACATGAAGAGATAACTTTACGCCCCAAAAAAATCTCTATAGTACCTGTCGAGGTTATACCCATAAGAAGATGTGGTTTCCATCCTCGAACTCTAGAGGCCTTCATTCTCTATTTGAAACAGAAAACTGAAAACTCGTGATGCCATGAGGATAAGGTTGGCAGACTCAAGAGTGATCAGTCACACCCTAATATGCATGAGTTTATCCTATGCTGCCTGGGGTTTCCATTTCACCGACCAAGGAAAACCCATCCCAACATTTTAGGTAAACCACAACCTTGTTGCCTAATATAGTCAATCTATGTATGAATTGTGGTTGCCCAGTCCATACCCAAACTAACGTCATAAGGCCTCGACGCTTCCACCAAGAGGTTCCAACTGAAACTCTCACCTCAAGTCATAGATCACATTGTCAGCGTAAGCGTGATTATCGAGTCTCCTCTCAAAGGTATCTCCTGACGTGAGGGTTAAGTCAACGGCTTAACCGAAAAGTCTAGGTATGGGACAAGATTTGGGGAGGGAAGGAATGATTTGTACCTATTTTTATTGATATAGAAGCTAGTAGTAGACACATACCACACCTCAAATCATTCATAGAGTCCATGGGTGACACTCCTTGACCGAATGCAGCTATTATCTTCCCCTTCCCTCCGGCTCCTTGAGCCTGGCGGGGACTACAAAGGAAGGTGGTTATAACATGTCGAAATGTACACCACCTCATGCTGCTCTCCTAGCTCTGTTTCCAGGTCTGCTGCTCTGCAGATTCATCTGTCCTTAAAACTTCCACTTCAAAACATTTTACAAGTCCAAGTCTCTGAGACTAAAACAATTTCACTACTTTCCCACTGCTAACATTCATTGGATGTTTTCGCTCAGCCAATGAAAAGTCAACCACGAGGTTTTTCTCTAGCACCCTAACATAAGTATGAATGCATTGAGAATAATGTTCTATCTCAGATATCCTTAAACAAAACTCGATCAGAAGTCCAAGCTATAAATCAGCAATTATATAGTATTCATCGAGTACCCGGAATGATCTGTATGCCTCGATTAATACTCAGCTTCCGACATGTCATCCTTCTGAATCTGTATAAGATCTAGAAAACTCTGAGCCACCTCCTCAAGCTAGTCCTTAGCCGCCTGTGAGTCGGGCTTGACTCAGAACATGAGAGGTATCTGATGCTGAAACATGTGTAAGGCACTAAACCTATATTTTTCATCTACCAGTACCACTGTTTGTAAATGTTGACCAAGAGGAAGTGATATAGATGGAACACTACCCTACGGTACTATCTCAGGCATCCGTCCACGCACCGAAGCCTCATCACTATACGGACCAACCTCATGGTCACTCACTAGAAAACACAAGTAGCTAAGATCACCAGCTGCTATACTAGTGTCTAAACTAGGTGTAGAACTCTAGCAATCGCCTCTAGCCAGTCCACTACTTCCTGGGAATCTGTCTCGCCACATAACCTCAGAGGCCTCTGCTGTTGGAACTCGTGAAACATGCTCTGTCAACGTGCATCGTCCGCTAGTATGGCTAGTGGCATCTTCTGCCTAACGAGTGGTGGTTCTACTTCTACACCACCCGAAGGTGCCATCATAGCAAGAGGGCCCTACATCGGATCCTCATTGCTTGGTGGGCCGTCACTGAGTACTCTCATGGTACACCAACTAACTGTCTGCTTGGACACATCCTGAACAGATACGACACGATCAAATGATTTAAAACATGGTGAGATGACCTGGATTGATATGACGTTAAGAAAACTTTTGGAAACACACACACAATCAGTGTTTTCATGCAATCGTTCTGAAATCAATAGTCAGGGTCCTGGTGTATAGATATGTCGGCCACCACACCAAAACTGGACTTCCTGAATTGAAAACCACACTCGGTACGCTTAAAACTATTACATCACAGAAAGAAAATATCAGAGTCATATGTTCTGTGGTAGAACCGATGTTCTCTGATACGAATTTGTCACGAACCGTCCTCGGGGCCCATGTCGTGACTACCCTAAACCATCCTTCCAAAGGCTGGGGCCTGGCGACTAGTACCAAAGGCGTAAATCTTTATAAAAAGGGAAGGAATTTCCTTTATGAAACGTAAACACACACACACCCAGAGTACAAGCGGAAGCAAACACTAAGTAAGCAGTATAACATGTGTGCTGAAAATAAAAAATGGTCGGAATACAAGCCCAACAGTAAAGTATAACTAAAAGAAAAAACATCAGGAAGGTGTTGAGATGATCCTGGATCGTACTCTGGAGTTTCTACCAGATGGGTAGGTATATATGGCCACCTCAGCTCTCCATGTCTGTCTGTCACCTCTGGGTACTGTCTCGTCCTTCAGTCCACCTCCGGGTATCGTCCAGCTCTACAAGCCTTAACCACGATCAGTGATGTCCATTGTCGGCATCAAACACAATGAGGTGTGGGCATATCCTTTACAGGGGTGAGTATAAAGATACTCAGTAGGGAACCCGAGACCCTCAAGGTTTCAATAAATCCAACATGGATAAACCACAAAGAAATATCTCAATAGAAACCTTTTCTTAGGTATATTCCCATACATATACCTACGTTATCAAGTAACCCAACTCAATCAGGAGGAAAACACAATGGTTGATAACTCAGCTCAACCCATAATTTTAAATAATGATTTCGAAACCACAACTACTAAAGAGATCCTCCTCTATCGAGTATGGTGATCATGTCACGACACCGAGGCACTGCTCACTAACCTTAGATTTCTTAGGTACTCCTCCTGTCAAGTATGGTGGTTCTGCCCCCCAAACACAGTAGTGCTCCCCACCATGGGTCTGCCACCCCAACACAGTAGTGCTCCCCCTAATAGCCTACAGAGGTACTCCTTCAGTCGAGTACCACGATTCGGCCACCCAAACACAGTAGTTCTCCCCATCGTGGTCTTTCCACCCAAACACACTAGTTCTCCCCACTGTGCTAGTCAAGTCACTCTTACTCGAATCGGACATGTAGTCATCAGGTCTAATCTAGCTACAAGGTATTTGTCCTCCTTACGCTCGTCTCCAGGATGATTCAATCCACGAGCTACTGGTCGATACTACAAGTACCTCTAAGTCCCAGGAAGAAGTAACACAAGGACCGCCTCATCATGTGGGTCTCAACGCAATAGACAACGCATCAATCGGACGCCCAATCTGTGAGTTATTAGCCTTTTTGTTCCTGGGGCCCAATTGGTTTCGTGTATGAACAAACCCAACCGTATATCAACTGTACCCAGAACTCTCATGTGGTATACTCAAAGGAACCATTTCTCAATGAGATTACAAATGCTGCTAACGGTTTTTTAGATGGACATCCAGTCTGAAAGATATCGGACTTTCTGTTCGAGGGGCCCGGATGGTTTATAAGCTAAACCAACCCGACCGCACTCCAACTGCATCAAAACCTCAAGTGGAGTATTTAAAAATAACTGACTCATCAAGAGGAATCCAAAATAGTCAACGACACATCAATCGGATGTCCGGAGCTCAGTTTATCAGCTTTTCCGCTCCGAGGGCCTGGTTGGTTTCGGGTTCGAACCAATCCGACCGTACCCAAACTTCACCGAAACCATGAGTGTAATATACCGAATCAACCTTCTCAATCCAAGAAATCCTAATCAATAAAATGTGCTTAGATCAGAGGTCCTTAACTCAAGATATGTCAATTTAACCAAAAACGGTCTGAAAATAGGGGGTCTGGGGCCGGTTCAACCCGACCCAACACCCCCTGGGTCGGCCCAAACCAAGTAGACCTGACTCGGGTCTAGGTTCGGCCCGGCCCGGCTGGCGCAGTCCGGACCAACCGGTGTGGCCGGCCCTCATGGCCTGCCCAGGCCCGGCCGCGAGAGCTGGCTCAGCTAGCAGTCGAGCGTGTTGCACCGAGTTAGGGGCGCATCCCATGATGATTGATACTAGCGGCGCCCGCTGGGGCCGCCCAGCCATCGTCCAGGATCCTGCGCAGCCTCAGGATCCATTGTGTCACCGCCACAGCTGTTGCTACGGTGGATCCTCTCCGGTGGCGTGTTCGGGTGCCGCCGCCTCCAGGCGGCCGGACGGCTCCGGCCGCCACCTCTGGACTTTGGCCCCTCCGTCATGACGTGGCACGCCAGCATCCCCTTCCACGGACCATCGGACGCGCTCCGGTTGTCTGATTCACCAACCGCATGCGCCTGCGGCTCTCCTGGGAATAGCTCTTCACTCGATGACTTCCAATCGCCGTTGTGGTCCCGTTTCATCATCTCCTATCATCCCACACACAAGTGAATAGCATACGGAGGGTCCTCGGGCAGTGTTCGTTCAGACCGCACCCTCTGCGTTAGGTATTACCAATTGGCAATAATCAAACACATGATTTCAACAATGATAAGGGTATAATATATTCAAGAATAAATTATACTAACATCATATAAATAAACACTCATGCTCGTGAGATAAAACAACTCAAATGAGAAATAAAAAAAATACCCCTACCTCAACAATTGATGTCGACCATCGGGCGTCGTGGTAGATGGCATTGTAGAATGGCATCACAGAGATCGAACGACAATTCTGTGGACGTCGGGGTGCGTCTGAGGAGGAAACAACGTTGGCGACAATGAGTTTTCTAAATCGTAAAGTGTTCCTTATCGAGGGTGAATGTCCTTCTTCAAAGGAATTCTTTGTCGAAGAGGGTGTGTTCTTTCTTTGAGAGAATAGAACCCTTCTCTATTCCTCCAGAGCTCTCACCAAAATCTCAACCCTACAAATGCCCAAAATAAAATAATATAAAAGCTATTATTTAATTCTCACAAGTATTTCAAAATTCAAACTAATTAATTTTATTAAGTGAAGAGTTAGAATTCGTTTATTAACTTGTTTTTGAAAACATTTAAGAGAGGGAGAGAAAGAGGGAGAGTGCTCATAAATAAGAGGGGAGGAGAGAGGTAATGAATTTTAATTAGTATGGGAGTTGAGGAGTTAACAAGTTAATTAAAAAGGTGCTTAAGGGAGATATTTGAGGATTTTAAGGAGGGGTTTGAAAACTGGTATCAAAGGTAGAAGGTTGGGGATCGTGTGGGCCCCACCTCCCAAATATCCACACTATGGTAGTTAGGTGTTTGTGGGTCCCACCCTTAACTCCTCTTTGTAGGATTTAACCACCATGGATATAAATAAAAATGTACACACCAATTTTATTAATTTTTAAAATAATTCCCCAAAAACTAATTCTCATCCCGCTTAAAACTCAACTGTGCTAATGGTCCCCTTAAGAAATTACCAGCGCTGTGAGTTCATCAGTGCCCTCGGATTTCAATTCCGATCACCCGATCAAAAGATAGATAACCCAGCTCGTTTGTTTACTAAACTTACCCAAGCTAAACTTCGGAAATTTCTTCCAGGCACACTGGGGCTCGGAATTAAGTGTCGTTAGAAGCCACAGACTCATAAAATTCCAAAGAAATTATGAAAAAAAAATTCTTCGAAATTTCCAGGTTTGTACACAATATATATTTCATTTGATCAAGATATGAGATTAACCTCTATATTATGTTAAAGTTTCTAAAATTCTCAAGGAACTATGATAAAAATCAGTATGGCCTATTATCCTCAAGCTAATCGCCCATCTGAGTGGAATATTCAAACCCTTCAAGACATGTTGAGAGAATATTCAATGGAATTCAATAGAGGATGGGACCAACATAAGCCACTTGTATAATTATCCTCCAATCATAGCTTCCACTCGAGAATCAAAATGGATCCATATGAAGCCATTTCTGGGAAAAGTTGTAGAACATCAGAATGATGGGGTGAACTCAGTGAACCTAAGCTTCTAGGACCTAAAATGGGTGAAAATGATTTATAAAGTGAAAAAAATTCAACATCACATCAATATAGCACAAATTTGGAAGAAGAGATATGAAGACAATAGTTTATGGGACATGATGTTCATGGATGGAGATATGGTATTCCTACACATATCTACATGTAAAATGAACATGATGTTTTTGTTTAAAGGAATGTTGATACCCTGGTACATTAGTCCCATCATGATCATTGACGATTTTGGAGTTGTGGCCTTTGAACTAGCACATCCACCTACTATGTCTCAAGTACACGATGCACTCCATATATCTTTATTGAGGAAGTACATACCAGGTCATTCACATGTTATAAATTCATAATTTGTATAATTGGATAATGATCTCCCTTAATTGGATATGCCTGTGAATATATTATAATGTGGAGATAAATTCATATGCTATAAGAAAACTCATCCTGTCAAAGTACTATGGTGGAACCATATGTACTAAAAGGCAATATGGGAACCTGAGGAAGTGATGAAATAGAAGCATGGTCCCCTTTTTTCTCCAAAGTATTTAAATAAAATTTCTACAGAGAAATCTTATAAGGGGGAATTATGTAACGACCCAAAATTCTGTCCAGGGAAAATTACCCTCATATAATTATGTAATATATTATAAATAACATAAAACCATATAGGTAACAAAATAAAATCATTATAAAATATGAATTAATGAAATAATATATATTTCTATTATTTAAGGAACATATACCAATTAAATAATTACTTGACCTGTGTATTAGTAATTTAACTCTTATGAAGAGTAAACTAGAAAAATAAATAGTAACCTCCCTCAAAAAAGAGTGTATATAAAATTTCATCATATAATAAATAAAAGTAAGATATAATTATGTATTTTTACCAATAAATAAATGATTTAAAAGTTATTATTTTAGTGTATGTATTTTTTTTAAGTTATACATATTTAATTAGAATTTTATTATTAATAGATGTAGTAAAATAGAACTTATCTCTATAAAAAGTACTCATGAATTAATATTTTCTATTCTTATTTTTATAATATAATTTTATGAGATATTAATTAATTTTTCAAAATGTAACAATGTATCTAAGAGTATTAAAAAATTCATTTTCCATGAAAAGGATGATTTTAATTAAAAAATAAATTTCACATATAAGAAAAATATTTTGATAAAATAAAATTATTTTTTTAATTCAAAATGTTTATAAATGGTTGTGGTGAATTGATGATATTTTTTTAAGTATCTTCAATTTTTTATGAATATTTAAATACAATAGTTTACGATATAAACTTAATACATGATTTTTTGATTCATATATGATGTATTTTAGATATATGCCAAAAATATAGAACTATGAATAATTTTTTTTATATTTTTATAAAAATTCTAAGACAATTAATATTTGTGAGGAAAAATAATATTTGGATGAGTAAAATAATGAGAAAACACGTGTCTCCTCCACTCTAAAAACCACTCATCTCCATCTCTCCCCCTCACACATCTCAAGCATTGACCATTGACCAAATTATACTAATATATTTTCCTAACCCCCCCAAACATGTTAAATATTTATTGGCCTCAAAAAAATATTGAATCATTTTCCATATGTAGGCTATCATGGAGATTAAATTCAAGAGGTAAATTCATTATTCCTTTCCTTTTATTTTATTTTCATGTTATTTTTTTATTAGATCATCACCTTAATTAATTAAAATTGAATGATAACTAAAATACCAAAAATAGATTTTTTTCGTATTTTTTATATATAATAATCAATCATAAATTATTTCCCCTATCCTTTTTTTGAAAAGAAATGAAAACATCTTTTGTGAGGTGTTAATTTATCACATTCAAGGATGAGTTGTTTTCAATTTAAATTACCATATTGAATGATGGTTATGAAACCATATTTATGGTTGAAAAATATTATAATATATATTTAATAACATATTTACTTTTCTGGAACCATTATATATATATGATAATAGATAATAGAAGAAAACTAAATCATTTTGTATGAAAAACAAGATAAAATTAATTGAAACAACTATCATTAACATTTTATTCTAATGAATCTTCCTAATATATAGAAAAAAATATATAATATAGATTTAAATTATTTAATTTCATTTAGAATATATAATATTAATTATATATATTTGAATTCAATCTACATGAACTTACATATTCATTTACAAGAAAACTTATCGTGAAAACTGAGGAAACTAACACTTTTGAACGGTCACATTAAGCCTTATAACTCATAGAAAATCCCAAAAAATCACTGAATGAAACTATAATGGATAAAATTATATTAGAAACAACTATTTATGTTTTAACTAATTAATTTAATTTTTTCCAAGACATTATGATCAAGTAAAAAACCGTTCATATATAAGGTAAGGGATACCTTCCGAACCTCTTTTTTTCTCCATCGTGTTAATCTTTCTCTCTCATTACCATAATATAATTACAATTTAATTTTATTTAGTTATTATAAATTCATTTAATATCTTCTAAACTCTTCTATCCATGTATTATCCTCATTCTTTAACTGGTAAATACATATTTTAAAAAGGCTCGCTTCAAAATTCTTCCTCATAAGAAATATCGATTAAAGGAAACTTCCCAATTTCATACTCATTTTAATGTTCATTCCATAATATATTTTAATCCTAAATTACATTCCTAAAATAAAACATTTTATCTTTAAAAAAAAATTTTGTTCAATCATGGTTTTATAGAAACAATTATTCATTTTCTATCTAAAAAATCATTAGTGTTTTCCCTTAAACCACACTAAAATGTTTTATTTCAAAAGCTTCATAAAAAATATTTCCACAGATTTTTTACATAAATTATCATCATATTTTCATATATTATCCTATTACTGAACATGTATGATTTTAGTATTTCCTTTCAGGGACACCAATATGATATTCTCTTTTGAAATAACTCTGGGAATTATTGAGATACCAAATTCTTTGCATGGGTCACCCTTATGTTTATGTTTGATTACTTGGGTATAATTATTTATCATGAAAACGTATTCATGAAATTTTTATTATGTGTGTATCTATATAGTGCTCCAATTAATTGGGTAATATTTATTATGATAATCCATCATGTTCAATTATGTTAGTGGTATGCCATTACTCATGCTCCATGTACAATGATCTTGGTTGATAGACTTGACTTGTGCATATCCATGTTCTATGATACTGTACTCATGATAATATCATGTTTTCCATTGGTTCCAAATTACTATTAATCCTTGATTTTAGGATCCCATGGTGTATATGTTTTGATTTCAAATGCTTAATTAGGTCTCATCCCTTTTTATATCATTCTATTAGGCCTTCTAACCCTAGTGGTCAGAATTATTTTAATTATTATTTCCATAATGGGATTTTTAGATCAACCATATGTTCATGTATTCCTATAGGATACCCTATATATATGTAATGGACAAAAGGTATAAAGGATATCTTTGTGAATAATAATTATTTTTAATTATTTTTAAATCATAATTTTTACTTATGTAACTAATCTCCCAGACACAAGAACTTACTATCCTTGGAATTCAATTTGATTTAATTATGCATAAAATCATGTAATGATAGGCGTAAAAGGATAGGGTATCTATTGTAAATACCTGTTGAGTACTCATGCAGTAGTATATTCTCTTTCTTCTGATCAAGATATGATATTTACCTTAATGTTCACACAAATCCTCAAGAAATATATGGGTATGATGTTAGGTTTTATAATAGTGTATCAACCCCATAATGATGGTAAGTCATAGAGAAATATTAATACCTTAGAGGATATTTTGATGTTCTTTTATATGGATCCTATGGTGGTTTGGATCAAAATTTTCCTCTAGTTGAGTTTTGCAAAAAAATTATTTAATTAGGGGATTTTAATGGATACATATGAATCCATTTAAGATATAAAGTACATGAATACAACATTGTTGAATGAATTTGGATAAATATAACTATTGGGTAATGGTATATCTAAGTAAATGGAATGAAATTTTATATCCATTTAAAAAAATGGTATGAGTACCTCATATTCGAAAAACATTATATTCAAAATCATCAAAATGATATTGACTTCGTTGTTGTTGATAAGGTATAATTTTGAATTACTCCCTAGAAGTGGTTGATCACAATGGTAAATAAGGTTATTTAAATACTTATGAATATTAGTGTTTTCCAATTTATTATCATATTAGTAAGGTAGCTGATCGATTGGAACATCCATCACAATCCTGTTTGGTTCACTATGTGTTCTGCGTATCTCTTATAAAAGAGTACAAACATGATCCTTAAAATGTTCAAAACTCAGTTTTATACTAGTATAATAATATAATTCTTATGATAAACAATGGATACAAATAAAAAATCCACGGTATAAGGTGCTACAAAACAGTACATCTCCCATGGTGATATTTTTCAACAAAAAAACAAAAATTAGAAGAAGTTACATGGGACCCTAAGGTTGCAACAAAACAAAGTCATTTTCATTTTCTATATAACTGTATTATATTTTTAGGTTTAAATTAATAAAATTTTGGTTTAATTTATCACCCTAAAATTTGTTATGAAATATTTATCTTTAAATAATATGATTTCATCGATAGCATGTGTTATACGCAACAATGAGTTTAGATGAACCATAAAACATTTTTAAAACATTATGTTTTTATTATATATATTTCATTGGATTATTTGGAATTAATAGTAATACCTAAAATATTATATAATTTTAAATTAACTCATTATATTTGATGGTATTAGAATAAAAAAGAAATAAAATTTGAAAATAAATGATTTGTTTAGTGTAAATAATTATTTTAGGATCAAAATATCCTTTAGATAAATTCAAAATTATAGGTGAATGATTTTAATAAAAAATTTATATTTTTAACATGGAGACATTTATTAAAATTCATAAATATATGTATATATATTTGGCGGATGATATTATGTAGTATAGTTTTATACATGAAATGAATTTTTTTAATAGTTTTTGTTATATTTATTTAACTTAACAAAAACTAGATCTTATAGATTTTTAGGTATTGAATTAGATAACAATAATTTTATATTTAAATTATTGTTGTTTAATTTTGGTAATTATTCCCCTTCATTTTGATCAATATCAATTGTAATCGTGGTAAATTGTTTCTTCGGTAATGACTAAATAAGGTAAGTCTAGATTAAAAATTAGATTCATAGGAATATGTTTTCATAATAATTATTATTGTATGATATTATATTTACCCATAAAACATATAATATATATTGGGTTACTTAATTTACTCATATTAATTAAAATGTCTTGTATATTACAAAAATCTATTTATATTTTCTATTCTCAATTTCTTTGTTTTTAATATATTATATGTGTCCAATATACTCAAAAAAAGTTATGAACGATTGTATGAATTTATGTTTATTTTTGTAAAATTATATTCATTATATAACATTATTTTTAATTTATTGTAATTATAGAATTTTTAAATATCAAATGTAACAATGATTTAGTATTTATCTATTTAATAAAAAACTATATAATAACTAACATCAGAAATATTAAATTTGTCATTATTTGAGTGAATTAATTTAAAATAAATATGTTTCATAGATATATATGACACATTAAATATTTTTTTATTAATTATATTATAATACCCCCTTTTATTTGAAGTATATAATGTTAAATTAAATGAATAGTCTCAGAATTGTAAATAATGATATCTTGTCAAATTAATATTTTATTAAATTGTTTAAAAATAAAAAATATATATTTTAATAATGATATTGGATATGATATGGTCTAATAAGTCATAAGTAATCCTTTTATGGTCCATGTTTTACCTTATAAATCAAAATTACAACCCTTTAATATTAAAATCCATGATAAAGTAGTAAAAATTAAATTTTATTAAGTATTGATTAATCATAATTAAAAGGATTATGAATAAATTAAAACATGGATAAATCTATTTTTATGGGATTAAAACCCTATATTGTCATATCATATAATTTATTTATATTTTTAGGACTATTTATTGAGAATTAATATATTATAAATTAATATTTTTTGAAATTCCAAAATTTCCTCTCACCTAAATTATTAAAAAGAATATATTCACTCACTTATTCTCTACAGAATAATCCTTTAATAATTACCAAACACTTCTTATTTCATCTTAAAAATTACCATTCCAATATATATTAGTTTTTTTTTTCACAAAATTTTATACCTAGATCATTTTATTATATATATTAACGAGTAATATCAGAGAATATGTAAAAAAATAATGCTATCAATTTATTTTATAATCAAATTTTGATCCTATAAATTAATGTTATTTTTCTTACAATAACAAATTAATAATTAAAATTAGAATTAAAACAAAATTATAAACCCTCTTTACCAATAAATGATAACTGAATATATCGCTAATGTGTATGAGCGAATAAGTTTCTCGGTGTAGAAATGTAATTCATATTTCATCATCATATTTTATGGGTTATTATTATAATGGGTTTATGTTTTACAAATAATATTAATTAAATAAATATATTTTTTTAATTATAATATAAAATCTACGTACTAAACATTTAATTCATTGAGAAAATATTACAGTGTTCACATATACAAGTGGAAAACCTCCTCTATGAATCAATGTAATTTAATTTTCAATTTTTTTTCAAGGATGTTATTTATGGAAAATATTATGAATAAATATTATGTATATATGCTATATTAATTTTATTTTAATGGATAATTTTTATTTACCGTTATTTCATTATATATGCTGAAAAATAAAAAAAGTGCTCATGATTATGTACGACCTAACGTCTCCATGAATAGTGTATTTCATTTTTCAATATGTATCTTTTATGAAAGAATATAAATATATATAATTAATATATTATCTATTTATACAATAAATAATATTATTGTACTTTTATAATTCCCAAAAAAGTATATGTACCGTAGCTATGGAATCAAAATACTCATGATAAATAAAACCATTAACACCCAAAAAATGACAATTTTAATAAGGAACTTTTGATAAGAGATGGTGTTAAAATTTTATAAAGGTATTATATATTATATTATATGTATAAAAATGGATCTAATATATATTTATAATATATATATATATATATATAATATTCTAGAGTTTGATGTTATTTTAATGAAAATAAAACTTAAGATAAGATTTTAATTTCATGATCTCATCAACATTAATTACTTTATATGTTTATGTCTTTACTGGGGACTTTTTTCCTCCATATATATAATTTCTAAAAATTTATTTAAATATTTTTCTACTATTTTATTATGTTTTGAAATATAAAATTTTCCAACTTTTAACATATAATATTTTAAAGGAATATTCTTAGGTTTTCTGAATATGGATCTTTTAAACATTTTAGTAATGGTGTGAAAAGAATGTTTTTCATCATATAAGGAATGAACAAATTATCAAAAAAATTTGAATAATTTTTAATTTGAAAAATGATTTATAATTTTATGAGTTTATTTTCAAATAATATCTTTTCAATTATAATTTCATTGCATGTTTTTAAAAAGTCAAATAATTTCAACAAGGGAAGCTTATCTTCGACAATATTTATTCAATGTTATATTTCAAAATCATTATCCATATAAGATGACATACATTAATGTTAAATAATCCTTAAAGGTGATATTATTCTAATTAAAAATTAATTATTATTTATATATATATTTCATTAATATGATTACACATTGATTGTGAAACCCATTTATTTTATATGGGGTATGATATGATGAGATTTTAATGAAACCAGTTTATTTGACAATGGGTCTTTAGGATAAATTTTTATGATATCCATTTCTATTCATGGGAGAAGATATGAATATTTTTTTATGGTCTTCATGAAAACATATGAATGAATTTCATATGTTTATGGTGGTACTAATATATCATTGAAATAAATTTTGAAAGGAATAATGTTCTAGTACATCAAAGGGTGAAAGGGATCTTATCTCGAGACCCAAAAAAGGTACATGTATGTTTATCTAAATCCTAAATAAAGATACTGGGTGGTAACCCCAATCCTATCATGTAATTAATTTCTTGGTGGGTATCCTTTTTATAGGGGTTTATATGTTTATATACATGTAATAATTTTATTTCGTATGCCAATGATATGATCTTATGACTAATGTTATTTAATTCATTTTTGGTTCATGTCTTATGAAGAAATGAGATTTATGTAATAAATCATGTAAATGATCTATGATATGTACAGCATGGTTTTAAAATATTAATCCCATACACTTATTATCATGTTATTCTTAGGTGATAATTGATATATCCAATTTTTTTCTTTACTGGGCATCAGATCTCCACCATTATTATTTTTTCCTCCAAATGTAATGAAGAAATGTTTTTGTATGATAATTATATGAAGGATAATAGTAGAAAAAACTGTGGGATAAATGGTTTCCCCCTATGAAAATGTTTTCATATGTCCATGTTTCAATAAAAACTAGCACTAAATAATTTCATCAGGGATTGTTTTATCAGTTAATGAATATTCATCTATTAAGAAGTAATATCTACATATTAATAGTTTGTGTTTTAGTATTTAATGGTTGATAAATTAGCATTGATATTAAGATTAAAGGCTTATATAACTCTTTGGGATATGTATATGTAGAAATTTTAGTTTATAATGGACAATTTATTTTTCTATTAGGATAAGAGAACATCAATGAAAATCCTTGAAAGAATTCTATGTATAGAATTTCATCATTATGATTTATTAATGTCAAGATTATGAGGTTATACAAGTAACTACATCCAATTATAGATGCTAACAATGGATATAGTCTTTTTAAATATGTATCTTTGGGTATAACATTGGAAAAGGGTGCTTAGAAATTAACTCGATCATCACCTGGGGAATGAAATAGAGGCACAATTGGACACACTATTGAAATTCCATTGGTAAAATTTAGTCAATTTAATTATCTTTATAAACCATTGTGATATATTTGAATATGTTTTCTAAAATAACCTAATATGAATTTGAGCGTAGATAACATATATTAAAAATTTTACATTGATACATTATGGTACATAATGAATAATATAGTCATTCCTTGATAAAAGTGAAATTGAATTTTAAGTGAAAACATTTTATTGATTAGTAGCCTTAGAATAATTTATGAATTCTAATAATGGTTTGGGAACTCGATTTTGAGTATTATTTTAATATCTATGAGGGAAGACACAACTATGTAACATAAGTTTTACTAATAATGATATACGATAAACTAAGAATGATATATGCTGAACTAAATAAATTGAAGGATAACATTATAATAGAGTAAGAGGTTTTATGATTGAATATATTATATATATTCAATTATGATACTTTCATCATACACTTACTATTTCAACACTCATGTCATTATTTTTGTATTTATGAATGAATGAAACAATGAAGATCCATTGGTGAGATAGAAATTGCAGTGAATCCCTCAATAACCAAACCATCATAATAGGATCCATAATGAGAAATCATAAGATTATACCAAACTAGACACAATTAAATATGAGTAACAATGCTTAAAAGGTAGGATTACAAAAAAAACCAATGAAGATAATGATATAGTTTGATGAAAAATCTAATTTTGAATATGTAGAGGGAATGATGATATAACTATCAATATGTCAAAATTGTGCGATGAAGTATTGTGGAGATTACCATAATGGCTAGGTAAAAGCTCAGAGTGTGGAAATAATGTTCATAAATCACACAACTGATACTCAAATAGATAATCTATAAATTTTGTAACTCCAATTTAAATAGTGTTGGGAATTATGTGATTAAATTTTTAAATCCAAGGGTCAACAACGGAAATATGCATAATCATGCATGTGAATAAATAAAGTACTAAAAAATTTATTAAAGAATAAAATAGTGAGTTTTAACTCTATATTTTTTAGCATCTTATGTGATGTAATTGTTCACCAACTACTATAAATTTAGTTATATATAAAACCCATAGTTCTATCATAATTATAAAATTAATTTTATGGTTATGTGGGAAGTAATTCTTTATGAGTCTAGATCTTCTTCGGTCAATATTATATTATCTGATATTCAGAATGTGTTCTCACTAATTAAAAATTTCATATACAAATATTTGTATCGATAAAGATCATTCCAATTCAAAAATAAACTCATTATCATATTGTGTTGTATACATAATTAAGAGTTACTAATAAAAATTTATATAATCATATGAGTCAAATTTTATGGATTCATTTTATTTAATAGGTTATAATGTATCAAAACAAAAAATAAATATATTTTAACCTTTAAATAAGTCAATTTTTATAGATTTTTCTAAATCAAACACATAAAATTAACAAAACCATTATATATTTATAATAATAATAAATAATTTATTATGATTTTTGAAACAAAGCAACGAAATATTTTGTAATTAATATGAGTAACGACATTATGATATATTTATATACGTGACATAATTCCCACTTTTATTATTAATGAAATTCTGTTAACAGTGTTACAAAAATAAGAAAATATATTTATGCTTAAAAATATACTATTAAATTATTGGTGATTTATTTAAAGAAAAAATATATATTATGATTACATAATAATGAAATATATTGATCAATATGAAAAATATAATATCAACAAAATAATTACTAATCGATATGATATGTAACAGATGACAAACAGAAATTTAAAAATCCATTTTCTAATATGAATAATTTTACACAATATGTTGGTATTTCAATTAATTATTGAATTATAAAAATTTTAGACACATTATTTGACAAAAAATTAATCTTTTTTTCAATTAATAATAAAAATATAATATTAATTACACTTCTTGTGATTTCTCTATGAGGATTAAATTTTTAGGTGAATATCTATAAATATGATTTTTATAAATAATAAGACTATTATAAAATTATTAGTATTTAGGTATGAATATTAAAATAAATAATAATGTTTATTATAAAAATTATGTATTTTCTATTTGAATTTATAATTTTATAAAAGTTTATTTTTATTTATAAAAGAATTTTTGTACACTTGTAATATTATATGGAAAATTATTTTGCATGTACTATATATTTTAAATATTAAAAGTATTTTTTCTCTATTTTAAATTTTATATAATTAAATTGGTTTAAAATTTATTAAATATGTGTAACAATTATTAAATAATGACCACAATATTTCTAGTCATAATGATCAGGTTACCCTATATATGATATAGTTTCCATGATAAAAGATAAAATAGTAAAATAAACTATTAAAGTTATTAATGGGATGATTCCGGATAAAAAAATATAGAATAGAATTTAAAAGGTAATTATCAATAAAATCCCACCACCAAAAAAATGATTCTTGGTTTTGGGTCAACATGAATTTTTTAACATGCACATCCTTTATATTGAGTTGAAATATTTTAAAAAAATGTCATTCTCACGACATAAAAAGGGTCCTCCCACAATCCCTTCTGGGAACTCTTAAAAGTTCAGTTTCACCCGAAATCTAATCCCTCTATCCATTAAATATATTGTTGTTTTATTATTTTTTATACTCTATTCATGTGATATTATTTTATGGCATCCATTTCCAAGGGATAATCTAAGGAAATCACAAAATTCTCAATGAATTTAATCATTTTGATATAAATTTATTCATTTATATTTCAATTTTTATATTATAATATTTCTATACTAATGTAATTTTTTTTTTATTTTTTCATATAATGACTAATACTATTTAATGATATTATTCAACTGTCACATTTTTTAATTTTCCAAAAATGAGTTTTTTTTAACTGTATCATACATAATGGGAACTACAACATCATTGATACAACATTCCACATTTTCCTTCACCATCATAAAATACTAGACAAAATGGTAATTTAATAAATATATTTTATTATTTTATTATTTTTAATTTTTATAAAATAATAATTAATATTTCCTTTTGTTTAATTATGTAGACAATGATAACAATAACAATGGTTTTTTGTGGACAACTACTTCCTTAGACTGATTGATTTATATTTGTATTTTCATCACCATTGTACATGTGTTTTCATATGGATGAGAATAAAGAATAATAATGATGTTTATTAAAATATTAATTTTAAATAATTGGATTATTTTTATCTTATTAATTATATGATTAAAACTCATTATCATCAATTTAATTATTTAAATCGATAAAATTTAGAAGAAAATAAACTCTTATTTCAAAGTAATGACTTTATATAAATTATCTTCCATCTGAGAATCTATCAAAATACAATATAAAATAATAATATGTACCAAATAATATATGAATTGAACATTTAAAAATATATATTGCAAATGAAAACCACATAATCACCCATTAATCATGGTATGTTTATATTAGGGTCTGTTTAACCAGCTATTTGAAAACTAGTATGAACTTATGTCATGAATTACTATTAGAAATTTTATAATAGTATAATATAATTTAAATATATATAAAAATTTTTCTTTTATTTTTCTGAACATTAAACAAATTAATTATGCAAACACGGTTTGTTTGTTAAGAATCCTTGAAATAAGATCATTATTTATTTCATCATAATGACTTATAAAAATATGTCCATGGAATGAAATTATATCATTTATATATATATTTCAATATATATTATTGTAACATTATTTATGTGGTAATGTTGAAATTTAAAACATTAATGAATACTAAACCAAGTTAAAAATAATGAAGAATAATGACACCCAATGTTGAAAATAGTTAAAAATAATTAATATTAAAATATTTATAATGATTTTTAATAAATATTGTAAATGTTTTTATTTAGGAATAATATTCTTGGGTATTTATTTATGAATTTTTTTTAATTATTCAAAACATTCTTGTAAGTGGGAACGAATCAAGATCAAGTTAAGGGTTTGCATCTAAAATTCATCTCTTTGAAATATGTTTGGTTGGACGAAACATATTCATTCTTTATATACATAACATTTGATATATCATATCATGATTTATCATCAAATTATTTTATCTAAAATTCAATTACAACTCCTCTGTTTCAAGTGGTTTTAACTAATGTGTTAGTCAATCTATAAATGTTTTTTTTGTCATAATTATGATTATTTGAGGTATGTTACATGTTATGGACAATGTTTCCATTGAATGGGGTAATTGTTATTTAATATAAATCGAACTATATATATTATATGTTTTTTTAATTAATGTTGTAAAAAAATCAAAATCATGATATCTTTTTCAAACATCTTTTGAATTATGTGTTACTCAAGTGGTAAGTGTTTTTATCATTAAATATACATTTATTGTGTTATTAAACTTAACATGAACTTATAATTTCAGTTCATTATGTAAATTAAATATATTATAATTTATCATATAATTTGTTATATTTCTACCATAGAAAATCCCAGTAATATGATTCATACTTCATGGAGTATGTTCACCATAATGGATATTGGTAGATCAAGTATCATTCCTTGATATACAATGTTTTCATATAAAATTCATCCATCCTTTAATGGGTTATCCCAAAAATTTATTTAAAATTATTTTATTTAAATAAAATATTAAAAAAAATTAACCGAGATTATCTTTTTTTTACTCTTTTAATGATGATGTTTTAAAAAATGGTATTTTTAAAATAATAATAAATTAGTTTTCTATCGTATTTAAATATCTTTTATTCCACTCAAAAATTTATACAAGATAGAAATTTTATCATGTCATGGATCCATTAATGAATATTTTTTTAAAATTATTGATTTAAAAGTTATTTCAAATAACCTCTTAAATATATACATTTGAATGTCATATGTAAAATTGTATTTTAAATCAATGACATTTTTTTATAAAATTTATTTTTTTATATTCATCAATTTACTAAGTATTTTTAAAAAATAATTACCATAAATGGTTTTATGTTTAATTATATATATTACATGTGGGTTTGTTTTATCATTTGGATGATTTAGATCGTGTAATAAAAAAATTAAATTCATATGATGTTATTCCATGTATTCTTATTCACAAGTGGTTATCAATAATTTCAACACCAATGTATGTTTATTTTTTCATTGAGATTATGTCAGTTTAAAATCACTAAAATTACCTCAACTAGTAGAATATGATAGTTTTAATCCTATATAGAATTATCTATTTATTCCATTGAATATATATTATTAACATCCCATTTTACCTAATTCAAATCAGTTTATGTAAACCATGAAGATACTTAATTTTATTTACTTGGGGAAATGTATTGGTGTTAATTATGTCATTATTATGGTGTGGATAATTTTTTCGTTCACATAATATGTACTTTTTGACCAACCATATTATTCTTCAAGGTTTTTTATGAATATTATAACCCTTTTATTGGTATTTGGAATGTATTGGAATTATAAAAGTTATTATTCTTATATGGATGATTACTTTAATATTGATTATGTATTCATTGATCATCAACCGTAATTCTATATATTGGTTGGGATCATGTAATTCTATTTAATAATATGGTAAAAATTAATTTTTTTCTATCAGATCATAGATTTATAACATGGTATAATTATATATTTCTATTTTATATCATTCATTATACAAAACAACCAGGTTTTCATTTGTTAAGTGATTCCTTAAGAAATTTTAAGAAATGTATTATTGGTAATCTGGGTAAATGCATTAGACATTACAAGGTGATTGGTGGGTCCAAAAAAATATATACCCTCTCAATGCATGAACAATTCCAAAGAGCCAACACATTTTGGGGAATTTTGAGTATATCTTCCCCATTAAATAAGATGTATTGTCTACTGTAATGATGATAGGTAAGTCTCTAGGAACAAGTCATTGAAAAAAATATTTTAATGTCAATATTTATTCACTCCATTTATATGATATCAAAAATCACAATTTCTATATATACAATTTTTCATATATATTTAATGATTTTAGTTTAATGTTTATTATTGATTCATTTTGTTTACATGTTTTGTCCATAAAATGTATGCCATGTTTATGACAAGATTTATTCGATTGTACATTTCTCATTATTGATCATTTGATATAAATCCTTAATAAGCCTATATTCCATCATGTTATAAATGGTATATCTCATTAGTGATATAATAATATAATTTACCATCATTATAGATTAATGAATAATTACATTCTGTAAATTTAATGGATATCCATTGTAAGATATTAATTACTAAATTATAATCCAAAAATATAATTTTTATGTTATTTTCAGAAATCAAATATTATGTTAAATTAAATGTGTTTATAAGTGAATATGGTGATGTTATATGATAAATAACTATAGAATTGTTAAATAATAATTACATCCCTTGTTGTATTTAGTGCCAAAATTTATTTAATTTCTTATGATATTTTTTTCTATGGATATGCTCTCATGCACATATGTCATAAGTTTATAGTTTCAATGATGGTCATGTAGTTATCACAATTTATTATGATAAAATACATCTATTAAGGTCTACAAAAAAGGAATAATAAGATCTTAATGAATCTAAACATAAATTATGATAAAGATCTCTAGAGTCATGGAGCTCATATTTGGCATGTGGATTAGTTCCGATCATTTTTATTATATGGTGTTCAAATTTTAAAAAATATTTGAATATAAGATGAATAATTTTAATAAAATTACTATATAAACTCATATTTTTATGAACGAAAACAAAATTGTCTAACAAAAAAATCTATAGCCAAATAAAATTCAATGTAAAAGGTATCTCTCTGAATGAGTTTTTAGTTTGGAAGTAAATCATATACTAAATAATTTAATACCAAATGGTTGGAACAGCATTCACACTTTCTAGTAGACACTTATTGTGATTATTGTGAATGGAATTAATTCACTATTATAAATACACTGAAATAAAAAAAGCATGTAGAAAAAATAATATAACACTATTTAAAATGAGTTAACTATAAATAATAGCATCGCTACTACACCTTGTAACCCTACACTCTTTTCATTTGAACAATAATTGTGGGAGGATCAATCTTTTGCCTTAGAGTATCATATAATTATTTGAAATCACTTTGATATAAAATATTGAGTCAATGTAGTCCTTTGATCAATTTAATTTTCAATCAAAATGCTTGTAGCACTACAATTTTTATTGATTCCTCTCAAGAAAAAACACTATGTATAAAAATATAAAATTAAAAAAACGTATCATTACATTAAATAATATTTAATGTCAGTCCAACCAAAAACATTCCTAGAGTCTGAAAATTCTATATAAAATAATCATTTGTAATCCATTCTGTGTGTTCTTTGTTATACTATTTTCACTCCAAATCATTTATGTGTACCTCTTAAACATTATTTAATTTGTATATAGTTCATGTGACACTATGATGATCAAAATGGGTATGATTATAATGTATCATGGTTGATAATGAATAGATTTAGAAATAATATTTTTCAAAAATGATTATACAAGAGAAATCCATAATGAAAATCCATGTTAAAAATTATGTTGTTAAGTGTATTATGATTCAAGAAAATAATGATCCAATACAAGTTATTTATATTGACAAATCATCAGTATTTTTAAGAAATTGTATATGAATGAATAATTTCAGATCATGGTTTAGGATGAATTATTGTGTAGTAACCTATAGATTTAATTGAGTTCATAATATACTTTTATATCCAATAAAAAAGGATGTAGAACATGGAACCTAGTAAAAAGTTTGAGAGTCGATGCATTTTATTTCCAAGAAACCAGTTTTTATGTAATTTCACTTTGTGGATTGTTTATTAATTTTATAGTGATGTGTTATTGTTTACATGAATCATTTAGTACTAGTACATGATGATTGTACATGTTAACTTGAATTTGAATGAATTGATGGACTACATTAGTAGTAATGATAAAACATTTTTTATCATTGGGATTTGGTATTATTTTACCTTAATGTATATATCATATGCATAAAATCATAATATAACCCTCTTAGATGAGATGAAACATGGTTGTGATGTGGTTCATCCAAAGATTAGATAGATAGTAGAATATTCGTGGAGTGGTATATTGAAGGAGATACAATTATGGATCGTAATGTGATGTGAAAATTATATTTCAAATTGGGAATCTAAACACGATCTTAAATATACAAATATTTCTATCTAGTAGAACTGGGATGATTTAGAAAATTAGACACTATTAGTGGATATTTTATTTTGTCTAGTTTTTAATGAATCATTAATTATTTATCTCCAAGATTGATAATTTTCTATGGGGTTACGTGAACAATTATGAGGATATATTATAGATATTTTATTATCTAAAATATTAGTTTATAATAGAAACACGTGTATAATAATACATAAAAATTATATAGGGAACCTGAAATATCAAAAATAATTAAAATCATAAAAATAGAAAATATCCTTAAAATGATATCCTTGAATGATAATGAGACGATTGCTATTTTTTATCCACACCATGTAGTACTCAAAACCCTACCATGAATATATTGTATAAAAAAATTATTGCTATTAAATTTATACACATTCCTTATCCCAAAATCCAAGAATATTACAATAGAATAAAAATAAAATGTATAATAATATTTGTGAAAATGCATGTAACACTCAGAAAAACACAACATAAATGAGATATAATGTATATTTAATTTAAAACAGTATATGCAAGTTATATTTATACAAGGATGTGAAAATAAATTTAATTTTTTGTAAGAATTTGTTTAATAATTATCAAAATAATTTGAATCCAAATAAATATGTTTTTATATTATTATTAGTGTATTTACTAGATGTAGAATATATAATTTATTGGAAGTATATTTTATTGTTTTATTATATATTTGTATTTTTCAATGTGCATGTAATGTTTGATTTTTATATTATAATGATGGATATATTTTCTAGGCTTTATATATAACCCATTATATTAATTTCATTATATAATTTTCATTCTAATAAAAGATTATCTGTAATGGTTGAAATATTTTATATACATTTATGCGACTATATAAAAATTACTAAGAAATAATTGAAAATATATGAGTAACTATAGAGTTTCCACAAATAAGGCTATAAAAGAGTAAATTTTATTGGAAAATTAATTTCATAGAAAAATTATAATATATCAATGTAAAAAATGTTTATCATGTTTTTAATGGTAATGAATAAACTATAACATTTATATGTGTAACGTAGAAAGTTAAAGAAAATTTTTTTGTAACTATGGGGTTGCATTAAAATTTTTATTCTAATGTAAATAAATCTATTCATTAACAAAACAAATACTTTCATAGGAATTTGAAAATATATCAAAATGTAAAATTGGATAAAAAAATAAATATTACCGTTGAAAAACAATAGAATATAAAAATCAAACTTATTATTTTCATGTTTTTTTATTATGTATATTTTTGGTTTAACTGGTTCAATTATATGCATTGATCACACATACAAGAAAATGTAAAATAATGATTTATTATATTATAATCGTAAACAGTTAATTTACACAAATCTAAAACATAATAAGAAAAAAATAAATTATGTAGTGGCCATTCGTGAAAAATTGCCTATGATAGGCTATTTTATCATATCTAAAAAAATTGAATGATTTAAAATTTTAAGGTGAGATTATTTTTCAACAAGTAATCAACAATAAATGACTTGAAAAATAAAAAAAAATATCTATGAAAATTGGATGATTACTTGTGTGTAATAAATTTATATTTGGGGATAATAAATCACTAAAATGTCTCATTTTTCTAGGATTCTATCCTAGGATGATATCAATTTATGTAGCTTCCCAAATTAATTAATAATAATATTAATTAGAAATACATGTATACAGTGAACACATTATTCCCCAAAAAAATTGTTTCAAAATATCATGAATGAAAAAAATTTCAATAAACATGTATAAAACAACCCTATCAAGTATAGGAAATATTGTGTAGGAAAAATTGGAGAGGTTAATAAATGCGTAGTATTACAATACATTATTTTGATTTTTTAAAGATAAAATAAAAAATGAATGAAATATGAAATGGTATAATTCGAATAATGTTTATAGACTGACATATCAATAATATTTTAATTTAAAACTGATAATTTCTATAGTAATATAGGTTCCTTATCATTTATATTCATTATAATTATCGAAATTCAATAACAATGTAGCTAATTATGAATATAAAATCCTATTATCAAATTTAGTGATTATATGGGGAAAACTAGTAAATGATTTATTTTTGAATACTGAGAAACTATATATTCATTAATTCAAATTTATGTATTAATGTGAATAAGTGATATAAAATTTGGACATTGCCCACCCAAATAACTAATTTTACAACTACTATAATCTCAATCACTTATTACTCAAGTTAAAAAATTTACTTGGATTAATAAATGAATGTTTGTAATGAACATTTAATTTTTCCATAAAATCATAAATAAATAAAAAAAATTGATCGTGTGGAAATAAAACATTATCAGTGAATAATATAATAAATAATGGTATAATAAACGGAGAACATAATAGGTTACATTGAAATAAAAATTCATGTGTGATATATTTTGAATAATATAATTAGATTTTCAAAGAAATTATGATTATAAAATTTTTCACATATTATATTTCGCAAAATATAAAAACTATAATAATTTCAATATTAATAAACATTGACATTAACTTTGAATGTTTCTATGTGGGTTTTATAAAATTTCCACTTGTACATGACGATAATGTGTCTATTGGTAAATGTATAAATAAATTTTCCATGAATGAAAAATTAAAATATGCATTGTATATATTAAAATAGTATACTTATTTATAAAAATGATTCACTTAAGCACTATAGACATAGATGAAGGCATGAATGTCTCAGAAAATTGTGAAAAACCTTCAAAAAATATAGTGGTCACTATCATGGAACCCTACTATCTACACGTTTCATAAAAAATAACATGATAGGGAATTAAATGAATTTCATGGTGTATAGGCCGTTATTTTTTTGGTTAAGAATGATATAATTGAGTTATAAGGGAAATAATATATATATGAAAACCATGAGAATAATGATGGGGAATAAAATGAAATATTTAGTAATAACACCACTAATATTATAAATTTTAAATGATTGAATTCAGTTATTTTATTAAAAATAATTCATTTATCTATATCAATTGACAAAATTTCATCCGAAAAAGTTCATTGATATGCTAAATAACAACATCTTATAAAAAGATAAATCTATATCCTTAAACACATTAGAGTTACCTAAGAATCAACAACTTTATTTGTTGTTATGAATAAATAATTTGAACAATGAATCTCAAAATTATGAGTTGAATTAGAGGATTATAAATTAATAATGTTTTAATGATTAAAATTAAAAAATATGGAAGCAATATTAATTCATCGCCTAAATCATCTAAATTTAATATTTAATGATTTTTTTGATGGTGCTATACCTATATAACATATACTAATATGATATCTCCAACCTCATTAATGTACCTATAAATATATTTATTGATGTAGAAATATTTATACATAATAATTTTAATAATAATATTCCTTATAAATGATATAATAAAAATTATATTGCTTAAATTATAGAAGCTTCATGGATCATAGTAATATATTGAAAAAATGTTTGTCCATTCCTTCACCCATATTAAACGTTGTTTCCACCGAATCTACATTAATAATAACATTTTATTTTTTTAGAAGCTTTATAATTCATCTACAAAATTATAATTTTCTGTTTAAAATACCATTTTTCTCAAAATGATCGAAAACATGAATGTAAATAAAAAATACAACAATATCAAATATAACTTTTTCATGAAACCAACTAGAAATTTCGATTCATATAAAATTAATAAATAATATAAAGTATATTTCTTAAAATGGTATCAACAAAAACTATGAAAATGATATATAGTAATATATTAGTTTCTATTTATTATAAGTGTTTATCTCACATGAAAAAATAAATAAATAAAGCAACTAGTATGTGGTAGATATGAGTAGAGAAAATTATTGGGATGTATTCTTGGATAACCCAAAAAATTATTATAAATCATTCATAATATGAGTGAAAGGAAAAGATAAAAATATATGATAGAATAAACTATAAGATATTTTTTAAGTGACACATAAAAGAATAATTTTTTTTAAAGGGTTACAATTTCCCATGGTACGTATATGATGTTAAAGGGGGGAAACAAAAATATATACTGATAAAAATTAGGTATGGGTTGTCAGTTAATAATGAATTCAACCATTTGAGAAATAGTAAAAATGGTAGCGTGATGATGAGCATCATTAATAGGATATATGAATAAAATCGAACATTTAAAGCTTTCAATTGGAAATATTATTAATAATTATTTTTATTGAGTAAAATAAATTTAATGTGATTTTCAATATAAGATAACCAAAATAAAAATATGTTATCATGTCAAGAAGGTTGTCAGTTATGAATAAACCTAGTGAAGTTGAAATTGAATGTTAATTAATGATGGATTAAATGAATGATCCGTGAAGGAAGAGAACTGTGTTTAGAACTGTACCATTCATGTTTGGATCATGATTACGGGTAAATGTTGGAATATAATTAAGAGCATTGAGAATACAACGATAAAACAATATTTCATGAACCATAGGTTATAATTTCATGATTAGGATAAGTGGTAGGAATGAGTTGGATGACAGTCATGGAGGTTGTGGAGACGGAGTAGATCGAGGACAACTCAGAGAGGGTTAGTGGTGGGAGAGGGATGATCAGCTATAATAGATGATTTTCGATAGAAGGAATTAATGGTATGAGAGATATGTCATGAGGGTGATAAAAATTGAGGACCAGGTTCCCATTTTATACTTTTTCTCATGGTTATATTTTATCATGAGCATTGTTTTATAAATAAAAGTAGATATATATCATGTTATATTCAAAGGCCAATAAAACCATTTCAATAGTTCTTTGGTTAGATGCCATTTTTCTATTAGTGAACGTCGGTGGTTTAGTTACCCTATATGGGAGTGATGGTCTATGGATTCACATTACTATATATATCATTTTATGGGAAATGTTGTTATGCCCCAACCAAGTCGGATGACATTTTAATAATAAATTATGTATTCTGGGATCATGTATTGGATAAAGCTATTAATTTACAAACTATGGAATGTTATATTAATGCATCATGAAGTAGACTAAAGGGTATTGTAAATAATTGAATATAATAATTTCAATTTCATGTTGGGATCATTTATTTTTATTTTTTTCTTGATGGAAGAGAGTTATATGAGTAATTAATCTGGTTTTCAACCTCTCAAGAAATTATTACATTTGAAATAAAAAATTAATCAATGTTATAAATTAATAATTGGATATCATGCCTGACCCTTCAAAAGAACACGAAATATTTGATGCTTCATTACATAGGAAATACATGTATTATACAACACATGTGATTACATTTAATATAAAAGAGTATTATAATGAGGATCATTTATGCATTCATGAAACTAGATAAAAATTTAAGAATAGAAACACCTTATTTATGAATGTTCTTTGGAAATATCAAAAAATAGAACTAGAAAAATATGATCCTAATAATGGTTTGAGTAAACAATAACTAAATTGACTAAAAACATGATATATAAAAAAATTTGGATTAAATTATATGTGTTGAGGAATTTATTACTAGATACCATACTATAATAAAAATCATCATATCTGGAATTATCACACAATGTACATTATAAAGAGATTTTATTCATATGAATTATTAAAGTTATAAAATTTAAATGTGATAATAATATAAAAAACCTATTTTAATTATATATAATGAAATTTGATTAAGATAAATTTTTTGGGCTTTTTCCAAAATGTAAATTTTTGTGAATATTGAAATATTCCATATTTACAAATATTGTGACTTTTACAAAATATTTAAAATTTAACTAGAATTGATATTTTTTAAAACAATTTTAATGATTTTTTATAATTGAAATTATATATTTAAAAAATATTATTATATATTCAAATCCATTGAATTATATTCTTGAAAAATGTAATATTTTTCTAAAAATTAATAATATTATATTATACATTTATTATATTATAATTTATTATTAACATTTAACAAATTGAAAAATAAAAAATGGATTTACTTTTCAAAATAATTATGTCAATATTTTCATACAAATAAAATGTATTTATAGTCATAATGATTATATTACCTTAGGTCAAAAACTAATTACTCAGGTAAAAGCTAAAATGGTAAATTTAGTAATTCATGGTATATAGGTATTGTTACATGATAAAATAATTTATATAATTTAGTTTTTGTGGGAATATTTTCCTTATATTACCCTCTAATTTTTTTATTATTTTTAGATTCACATGACATTTCTAACAAGTTATCCCTTTTCTGTTATGTTTAAATGATTAAAATAATGTTATTCACAACACATGTAACATATCCCCATCATCCCCACATAAATAACCATATAAAAAATCTATATAATCCAAAAAATCATCCCAAATTACACCCTTAGTAATCATATTTAACACTCATAATATTATGCTCACAAAATAATATTCTTTTATTATCATTTTCATGGGATCTTTTAAGCTTATCCAAAAGTTCTCAACATAAGTTCAATATTTTCTATAAAAAAAATTACTTTCATTATTATATTTGAAATATTTTCCCATTATTAGATGATATCATTAATATTTATATAATAATTAATGTTATAGTGTGGTGTAAATAAAATCAACCACCTTTTCCATTTTAATTAATATAAATTAAATTGTCATGTTTGTGTTCTGTGGACTACCACCTCCTCGACACAATAAGTTGTATTTTTCATCACCACCTTAAAACAATTGATCACCGTATTATATTAATGTTTTTTATGTTATTTTATATCATAATGTTTATTTTATTATAAATTATTGAACCTATAAATTTGATTGTAAAAATTTTATCAACATTAATTCGAGCATTTAATAATATTGTAAAAAGTCGATAAACTTTTATTAAAATTATGAATTATTACCTGGTCCATTAATTCTTAATATACTCATAATATAATTATAAAAAATAAAAGGTATAAAACTTTGTGATTTAATTGTTCTATTGGTATAATGATATTGAAATTCCACTACATCAAAGCCATCAATTAACGATTATATTTTCATGTTTTTGTCAGTTTGCTAACTAACATGAACAATAATGTTGAAATTATATCCTGAATGCTTATGGGAACATAAATATTATAAATATATTATAAAAATTAGTAGATAATTAAATTTTTATGAATTATAAATTAAATAAATATTTATTTCATTAATTAATACAATAAAATTTGATCGTCATGAATAAACCAAACATGGTTGTTCTTGAATTTTTCATTATATATAAAGATTAAAAAATTCAAAATGGAATTAAATACATGATAAATAATTATAATTAATCCCTGATTTTAATATTATTTAACCATAAAAATTTAATTTTGTGAAATATTTAATAAAGACACAATTACTATGAAACCAATTCAAATGATCAAAACATAAAACACCTTATGTTGAAAATATGTAGAATTCATATAAAAATGATTATTTATAATGAGAAAAAACAAAAATGAATATCAGTAAGGTTGTTAATTAATTGAGTAGTATAAATATATTTTTAATATAGTAGTTTAATTTATAATCATGAATGTAAATATTAGAGGTAATGGATTTCCCACTCAAATTCAACTCTTCCTGAAATGTTTTGTAATATTCACATGAATTCCATTATAAGGTGAATATATACTACCCATTTGAATTGGAATATATTAAAATTAATTTATTCATAGTATATTTAAATCAATTTTTATCCCCCACTTTCATAAATTTCTTATTTATTTTCTACCCAATTAATAATTTGGTATTTTAATCTATATTTTTATTTATCAGTAATAATATTTTATTCACAACCTATATAATTTTTTGTGATTTAGAAATATAAATTGAAGAATTATTACAATATTAGTCATTAAATATAATGGAATTATAATTATATGTTATTATACCTCACACATATTCGTTCGATACAAACAGTTATAATATTGTTGTAAATATCAATAATTTCTGTTGTGGAAACTGTATCATATGTTTATGTATGGTAAAAGTGTTTTAATTATTAAAAAAAAATTTCGTCCCTATATAGATAATTGAATTTAAATAATGATATGAATCATATTAACCTTGGTGTAATCACTGTTAAAATGTTTGGTTAATCTTTTATTTTATCATCACCATGATGCATGATCAAGGGTCCTAACACTACATACATGGATTGACACTTTTGGGAGATATTCATTGGACTAATCCAAATCTCTATATGATCCATGATGAAATATATTTTCAATCACCATCTTGGTATATAAATAATGAATAATATTGAACACAATTACTTGTTTCAATGGATAAATTGTAAAATTTTACGAAACCTCCAATGTTTTTTTTGATGGAAATATCACTTCATGTTACATTGATGATACCCCAATGGTTTTCAATTTAATAAAGGACATTTTTCTAGACATAAACCTGATTATATTAAATGGAATTTTATTTGTTAAATATTTTTTAATTTTATATATATCCTACCATTTATTTAGAAACAGATTATTTAGAGAATGTTATAAAAGGACTTCATTACTCTAATTGGGAATAAATTTAAACATGTCATGTTAATGTTGTGGTCCATAATTATATGGCCAAAAAATGAATTAAAAGGTATAATGAGACAAAAAATCCTTGGATTTTTTAAAACAATATCTCATACTAGTATAGCGACTTAGCACCTGGCCCAAACAGCTTGTATTTATGTTCATATTTATGAAGTCCATTAGTATGAAATCAATTTTTAATTTTTTTCATGTTATGATTTCTTATCTTTTATATAGAGGACAATGGGGTATGATTTAAATTGTATGAAACATGTTGATGGATAAATATATTTAAATAATAAAATAACAAAATATTCTATATGAAGAATATAAAATTATCTATAGATTTCTCTTTAATATTATACATCTTCTAGAATTAATTGTGGAGATGTTTCCAAGGTTACATTAACTAATTTTGGTGGAATAGATTTTTTATTGATGGTTTTCATCTTTTAAATATATTGGTTGTTGTATATCAAATTCAAACATATTTAAAATTAGTCCAACAAACTTAAAAATATTTTTGATTTAAAATTATATTATTTTTTTCACCCATTGAACAACATCAATCATGCTTAGCTATGAATGAGTTCATGTATTATGTTTTAAATGATAAATCATGACTGAATTTATAAATGATTTTGGAAATAAGGAAATTGTAGTGCTCTGAAATATACTACAGCCTCCCAAAATATCGTTGAACTTCCGAATTGATAATTACTTTGACTTAATGTTATTATATTACTTCCCTCGCCAATGAATCAAAATTTGGGATAAATTCATATTTTCTGTATAGGGATATAAGTCATTCAAAGAGATGAAACATTATTTAATGATTATACAAATATATTTTAAAAAATATTTAAAAAATTTATACTTTAATCCTTTCATTTAATTTTAGTTGCGTGAAAATATATATTTTTTTTGAATTATATTTTATTCACATTGATGATTTCAAAATATTTTACCCCATGGGCTTTATTGAAAACAAAATTTTATGTCCCACTTCAAAAATATGTATCTCTATAAAAATTTCCATGTATGCCAGAAAATTTTAAATGGATGGGAATTTTTTATTTAAAAGATAATCATATAATATAAATATATATTTTATATGAAAAGAAAATATTAATCTAGGATAAATTCTTTCTTTATCTATCATGTATTATTGGGTGGGTTAATTTATTCAAATAAATTTTCACTCTCAATCCATCCAATGGTCTGTCTAAATTATTTTATTCTAATAATATTTTTTTTCTTAACATATTGGTAAATAATCGTTTTTAGTATATTTTTTTATGAATATTCTTCCATGTGTAATTATTAACAAAATATTTATATTAAATCATTTTTTGTAATAAAAGAAACCAAATTTTCTATTAACCAATTTAGTTTTAAAACATCGAACACATTGGTAACATTATAAGGTTCATTGGGGAGAAATAATTATTAAATACCATTAGTTTGAGAATTTAATTAATTTAATATGAAAATTTATTTTATTTTCCAGAAATTGTGAAATTTGTATCTTGAGGATATGAAATATTTTGTGTGTAGATGAATTTTATATGGCATGTTTTTAATCATTTTTTATTCCATGGGGGGAATTGGATGAAAACCATACATAGATTTTTTATTATAATTGTGAATATTGAATATTTGGAAAATATTATTCTGGATATGAAATTAATTTAATAGTTAAATTTTAATTAATGATGTTTGTTCTCAAAATTTTAATTGTTCTTAGTCATTAAATTTATTTTCATTAATAACATATCACAATTTTTTAAAATGATATATGTTAATATCATTTTTTAATTATTCTTATCATAAAATTAATTCGTTCGTTGTATTATTATTAATTTTTTAATGGAATTTTTTATTAAATTCCATATAACACAGAAATTTATATCTTCTCACTTCATTGACATTAAGGATTGTGAGATGAAAAATTATAATTCATAAATCAAAAAATATTTGAAACTGAAGGAAATGTGGGAGATGATATTGATGAATATCTAAGAATTTTAGTCATGATTTTAAAGGTTATATTAATAGGTTATAAAAATATGGAGGTTTATCATAAGTGATAGTGAAACATTCCCATGTCCAGAGGAGTGTATTCTTTCTGGATAATTACTCTAGTAACTCATGGGGTGTGAAATGAATTGGTTAGCGTTCAACATAGAAATTAAAGAGATTCATGTGATACTTCTAATTTTTAATTAGAGGAAAAATTATAGATGGAATTATTCATAAATATAGTCCTAACATAATTTATAGGGGAATTTTTTGAACATTGGTTATTGGAGAAACGTCTTACCTCTATAGAACAAAAGATCATGAGTCACGAACTGGAAAGATCACATCTCTTTCCTAGGAGATTGTTGGGGATGATAATCGACTTGATATAGGATATTTCACCAAATATATTGATCATATTCATTTTTTTATTTTACATTACTCATCAAATTCATCAGAAATGAGTTAATTTATAATAATTTGTATCAATAAAATTATGACATTCAAAAATATGCATGTCGAGTTAGATTTTTCAATTTTTCGTATTGAAAATTGATCATGTCATCTTATATTTTGATGGATTTACTTATTTCATCTCATTATTCCTTTTAGTAACCTCTTGAAATTTTTATTAATCAATTATATTTTATCTCATCCACAAATTTCACTTTGATAATAAAAATACTATATTGAATTATTTAGATACATAATTATGAATTGAAATGATGAATTATACGTGATGGATGAGTAAAAATTTAGTCTATTTAATTTTATCAATGATCCCAACCATCCTGAATATATTACATTAATAATTTATTATAATATCCATGAAAAAAATAATCTTCTTTATGATTCATAAAATTAATGATATTTAAGACTAAAAAATAATCGAAATAAATTGTATATTCTAATATGGATATAAATTCACTTTTTTGGCATGGTCATTGATGAACTGTTCTTTATATAATAATTATCACTTTCATACTTTCTAGATATTACTTATTATCTTTCAGCCATTACATATTATTATTTATTTTCTATTTATCTTATTTTTATACTTGGTACTGAAACATAAAATCAGTCCTTACATGTAAATAATCCCTATATAACACTTTACTAGTTTAATGTATTAGCATAATTAAATTATTTTGGTGGTTATTTTCAATGAAATATCAGATCTCTAGCTGCCAATCCATCATACACTCAATATTTTAAGGGTAAACTACATAACCACAATTGGAAATAAAAAATTACCAAAGAAAAAATATCAATTAATAAAAAAATATTCTTTCAGAGAATGCATATAATTAATACTCATAACATATGTCTATGATTATCCTAATATATTTAGTATAATCCTCCAATGATCGATAATAAATCAATATATCACCTATGTAAACCTATATTAAGCAGTCCAATTATGGATCAAAATTGACATTGATTTATCCTGTGACTAATGATTAGTTGTTATCTTGTTTCGATGAAATCGTTAGGAAATTATAGCAAACATTATGACAATTAAATGATTCTTTTGAAATATCTTCCTCACCTAATAGAATATATTTATATTATAAATTTATAATAATATTTTTAAACCATCATACACCTTTCAACTGATATAAATGATCATTGATTCTTGGTAAATGATGTATTTATTTTATTATTACTAGATATATATAATAATATTCAACATATATTATCTATTTCCATAGTGATAACAACTAAAGCTTCCAAGGGTGACACACTAGGTCTAATAAATCAATCCACTATAAGTTACTATAACAACACCTTCATCTCCCTTGGTTATTTATATGAAATTTGATATGTACAGAACGATATGGATATGGTATATGAGAAAACATAAATACCAAAATCATCCTTTTAATTATTGGGAAAACCTAAATTTTTTACTATAAAATATTTTATATTCACATTAACTACTATACATAATAACTCCTCCATAGCATTTTTGGTATATATTTCAAAGAACACTAACTAATGAGATATATATTTCAATATTCATATGGTTTTCCATGTTCATCTCATTAGAGGGGTTTATTCACCAGTAATGGTGAATCATGATCTATATATTTGGATGATATATCACCCCATTCTAATAAGAGCCAGCCTAGGAGTTTGTTGTAGATAACCATTGCCATATTATTATGAAATCACATGGTCTCATCTATTATTTATCATATTACTAAAATAATGTCTCTCTACCCACTATAATGTCACACTTTCATTATATTTGAGATAAATGATGATTATTTCATGTGGAATTATATTTCCAATTTACTCTGTCAAATATCATTACTAGGATCTATTGTTTATGAAAAAATGTAATCGTAGATAAAAAATACATGAATTGGTTTCATCAGATACAACTTATAAGGTATGTAAGATCCATTATATACCTTAAATAATGATAGGTTTCACCTAATTATATAAAACCATTTAATTCATCTGACATCCTTCCAAAAATCTTCCACTCTAATGAATATGTATTTACCTTAGTGGTGGTGGTGTGAGGGGTGTCTCATAATATAACACACCCCATTATTCTCCTCTTCCATTTCATTATTTGGGTGGTCCTCCTGACCCATCATAAGGAGTACCCCAGTATATTTTATACCTATATCAAAGATGTAATTCTAATTTTCCATAGAGGATATACTCATTTTACATTTAGAGGGGGGAAATTTTATTGATATCATCTTTAAATACATATTAACAATTCAAATCACTTCCATAGGAAGAATAATACTTGGATTCCTATATTACCTGCCTTTGAGTTCCATATGCTAATTTAGAATACAATTGATTGTGAAACCATATTGATTAATATTAGATAACTATTTTTGATGACTCAAACCTAGATCCAATATATCACTCCACATATAAAATATAAATCACTTAATCACACTCTTAAAATCAAATAATTGTGTGAATGAATTGTGTTATAGTCTAGAATCAAATCTCTCACTGATGACCACACATGAAAATATTTGATGTTTAGTATCCATCAAGAATCATTTTATTGAAATAAATTTTTAGGATAGAGAACCTCCATAGAAATTACAAATATTCGTGTTTCCCTACATAATTTAAATCATCTCATTTTTAGAATTTTCTAAAACATTATTGGTTATTACTCTTCTTATAAATGGTTATTGAACTCTATCAATTATATATTTTAGATATTCTGAGTTCTTGTGGTCAACGACAATAGGTTACTTGCTGGTCAATGAATAAAACAAGTATAATGATCTACCATTAACTCATTGAAGGTCCTATCATAATAAAATAATTTTGAAACTAACATCAATGATTCAACTATTTTCAACAGATCTAGATTTCAATATAAACATACAGGTAAATATATTTTAAACTCATAAGTGCCATTCTATATTTCTTTTGTCTCATATTATTCTTCTGGGAATACCATAAATGAAATTGGTGGAAATATTCTTTGATGATATGAAAATGGGAATTATAAGGCCCCACCCTTAAACCATACTTAATCTTGAGTTATTACAAGAATACACATTGAGGATGTTTTCAGGTTTAGAGTTTTAGAGAATTATATCATGAAACTTGCATTACATTCCATATTTAAACAAAGTGGTAACATAAAAGACAGTCTTCATTCTTCCCATCAATGAAAACTTATTTAAAATAAAAAAACGGATTCTTTCTTGACACATCCTTGACACTATCATCACATCATGTACCTTTCCCTTGACCTGTGAAAAACATTTCAAAAACATGGGATGAGCATTAAAAGCTCAGTAAGGGTTATAAAATTATGGAAAGGACGCATGAGTTCATATATACATAAGAATGATATCATACTTTACCCATAAAACATAGGCACTTTAACATAACTCATCAAATCATGAATAAATCATTGAAATCGTAAGACATAAAAGGTAATGTGAGGCATTCATAACATTATTATGTATGGAGTAACCCTCTTGGTTACATTTCGGAATACCCATCACAGTATATTCCCTAAATCTCATCGGAGAAACCTTAACGTTTCACTCCTTCGCATTACCCAATGCATTGGAGATCTATATCAGGATCACCCGCCCTTAGTCTATCACGGAACCTCCCGTCTTCTTACTAATGCCTAAGAACCTCAACATAATTGTATCACATAAAACATGCATAAAGGAAACATAACATTTCCGCCTTTCAATCACAAGATATCAATACCACACATTGAAATAAAAATATTATGAAAACCATTTTCAATACCAAAATAATAGAAAAGTAAAACATGGTATTTATTTTTCTTTAAAAAAGGTATGGCATGCAGAGGAAGTCGAAACTCAAATAATGGTCACGGCGGCGGAGAAGTCATTATCGCCGCATATGGACGACAAAAACATTCCCTTTTGTCGTTTAGTAAATGAATCGTATAAAAGAGAATCTTTTTGAATAAATGTAAATGTCAAACGGGTTTATACACCGTAAAAAAGAAGTTTGTGTATTAAACAAAATATGGCTCAATGAAAGGAGATTGAGACGAAGTCCCTTACAAAGACGGTATCCTTGGTTTAAGGATAAATCAATTACATAATTATGTGTGACAAACGAATACACCAAGTATAAGTGGATATTATGTGTAAAATAATCGAAGGACATTCACACATATTCAAAGGATGACATACTCAATAACTACATGTTGAACCCAAAGAAATCGAAATTGGGTTAAGAAGTTCCCTTGACAGCCTAACGACGTCACATCAAAATGAGTTGATGAGAGATAAAAAAAGGTATCTCATCACATGGACATAAAATTTACATCAATAAGGATATATGATAACATATCCCAACATAACAATATGTAAATTAAAATACCCAACAAAATAAGTCTTTTAAAAAGTGGAGGGTGAAAGGTTCCCTTACCGACATGGGTATCTTTCGAAACATACACATCGTGAAAGAAGGAAAATACAACATTGTTGTCAGTACTCATAAAAGAAATTATATTACACAATGAGTAAAATAATGGGAAGTACATATACAACTCAAAGGAAATTGTGGCAAATGTAGCATAACTCTCCCGGGAATAAAATTGAAATGAAAAATCCCTTACGAGAACATGGCAGCCTAACGACGCCACTTAAAACTTCCAAAATGGATTGATGAGAGGAAATAGGGTATCTCATCATATGAACATAATAATTACAATATGAGTAATATAAAAGAACATACAAATCATAAGGAATATGATCTTAAAAGGAATGACATAAAAGAGTGTACTTAAAAAGAAAGAGAGGTGGATGATCCCTTACCTCAATTCCAACTTGCCTTGTTCGTTTCTTTATATTCCGGAATAATAAACTTTGGTCAATTAATAATTTCCTAAGTACCTCCTTTACAGATTATTATTCAGATAATATCACATATTATAATGTTATAATAATTGTTTAATAATGTTAGTTCAAATCAGGCATTTTTGTCGATGTTTGGTACATGAGTCAAAAATGAACTTGTTTCAAAAATGATTGCCCATGTAGTTATAAGTAAATAATTTACAGAATAGTATTAATGATTAAAATATCATATATATCGAGTAAATATTTATTTTATACTATTCCATATCATTTGGAGATAAAAAAACGAAAAGCACCGTTAATGGAGACGGTAGGCCGTACGTACGCATAAACGCTACATTCATTTTTTTTGTCGTATTAATGGAATTAAAAAAATGAGAGAGATATATATATGTTATAATTCCATAATGATATCCATAATTTAGATGTAATATATTAAATATATATCCTTTATATACATGAACTTATAATATTACATAACATTTTTAGATAAGAAATGAAATGTACCATTCATGGAGACGGTAAGTCGTACGTAAGCATGAATGCTACTTCAATTTCTATTTCATATTTAATGGAATTAAAACATAATGATACATAATAGAATTATAATTCCAGTATGGTATAATATATAATATCATTAAATATATTTCTTTTATATGTACCACATATGGTATTAACGAATCAAATCACTTTTAGGGGGTGGTAGTCCGCACTTCCTTAAATGAAGATATCGCGTTTACCCATAATGGAAACCATAAAGGTACACCATAAATGAAAAATACAGAAGATTAAGTAAAAAATAAAACATATTAGATATCATATATAAATATAGTGTCATCTTAATGGCCACCTTTAAAGGTGTTAGAAGAATGTTGAACAATCATCGTTTCGGGAGGCAGAAATTCGCCATCCCCGGAAACAGTATGTTCTTTAACCATTAGATGTAGGTGTGTGTAAGTGTTGCTCGAATACTTCTTATAAAAACATCGTAGTATATTGAAGATACTGTATTAGTTACAAAATAAATGAATAAAAATATTTTAGGGGGTTGGAGAAACAAAATAATACAAAAGGACACAAGTGAAGACATTACCTTAAAATCGGGTAACTCCCTTTGGTTTGAGCTCAAAGGCTTCCGTGGGAAGGCTTCTGCCCAAATTGAGGCTTCAAGAAGTAAGATAAGGAAGTGGAGAGAAAAAATGGGCAGGGTTTGGCCGAGCCAAAGGCTTTTGGAGTGTGGGTAATGAGGTAGAGGTGGGGGACTTTTATAAGAGGAGAGGAGGGGCACTCTTGTAATGTTACAAAATGTTACTTTATTTTCAAAAGAGTTTCGGATTTTAAAGGTCCCAAATTGATGTATTTCAATGATATGGTGATAAGGGTTCGAAATACACTCATATAATTGGTTTTGGACATGTTTAGGTCTTAGATATTACATTATCTTTCCATTTTATTTAAATCATTAAATAATGAAGTCATCACTGCATCATCATCATGTCATAAATAATTTAATTTATTCAATGACTAAAAATTATAAAACAAATAATATTATGTATTAAATCTTTTTATCTTTCCAATGAATATTTATAGTCAAAAATATGACTTGTATAATCACATGTAAAAAGTATTTTAGTAAAACATATCATGTTTGTGTCATTTTTACTTTAACATTAAATAAAAAGATATTTATGTCATTTCCCAACCAAAGTGGCTACATGGGGTCCCCATGTTGATCCATGGATTTCCTTGGTCGTCAATGATACATCCAATTAGGGTAGGACATGTTTCTAGGTCATTTCCTTTTATTAAAACATTATTTTTTTCCTTAAACAACACTAATTACCTCTAATCGCGAATAAAAACATAATAAGTTACTATTCATCAAAAAATTATTTTTATCCCATTGATAAAAAATTTACTTCTTAATGAAAACCATGTATGTCGGATTTTTGAAATTCAAAACACAAATATGGAAAAATTTCATTTAAACGGAAAAATCAGTTTTTATAAGTACAACTTAGTGGTTTCACTATTCATCAAAAATTAAAGTTTTTTATAAAAATCCCGAAAAATCACCCTAAGCTATATTTGATATTACGAATTCAAAAATGATTTCTATTTTACAAAATTAAAATCATATAAGTTTATTTAATTAATTTAATAATTAATTCCCGCTGTCAAAACAAATGACGTGTTTTTATGAAACAAAATGTATCAAACGATTGACACTAGTTTATGTCTGATTTCAAAGTGAAATTAATTCCATCAACCACTATTGGATGAAATGGTAAAAATATATTCTAATTTAAATTTAAAACCAATTCAAAAGATAATATAATCATATAAATAAATTAGATTAAAAAGAGGTTTTGAATTAAAATACAACATTTTACACTATTCATAAAAAAAATAATCTTTATCGGAAAGATACCAAAAATTTACACAAAGTAAATTTTGATGTCTCGATTTTTAAGAAGAGTTTTATTTGGTCCAATAAAATGTATAAGAGTGAACAAAACTATATTTAATGATGGTTTTCCATCAAAAGGCGATATGTGAACCTTTAGTGAAAACAAGGGCATATACGCCTAAAATTGAATTATTTCTGTATTTTAAGCCTTTATCTTTTATTGGATAAATGTAACAACATTTAAAAACATATATAATCATATTTTAGTTATTTCTATCCATTCCCGCCAATACAACGGCTACATGTTGACTACCATTTAAAATAATAATATTTTATTATTAGAGTGCAACGTAAGATTCCCAAGAAACTCATTGTTGTGTGTTGGGTACGCCATCGAGCATAACGTCCCCTTTAAAGTCATATTAATATTTTATTCACAAATATGGATAAATATGAAGATGTAATATTCTTTATTTACCTGGGGTGTTACATCCTTCCCCCCTTTTAAAAATTGTGTCCTCGCAATTTTTAAAATTGAGCTTGGAAACATCCTTGAAAGTCCCACATCCGAATAAGATTCGGTAAAACAATCACATTAAAATAAAGGAATATAAGTACAAAGGTCACCTGAGTTAACCCATAATATGATTCCATGTAGAAAAACATGGACATGGAATAACAAGCAAAGGGTCATGTTCTTGAGGGAGATTGATAGTAAACACGTCTAGGAGAAAGTTAACCATAAGAAAATCACAAACATGTGATGGGTTAAACGGTATTTGATTCCCTAGTAGGAAAAGTTAATAGACAAAATTTTTGTTTTATGTTAAGTTTTATTGAGGAATTTATTCATAAGGAAACATAATCACTTATCATGTTGACTTTCAACTTTTACTAGATTCTTTAATGAAACTCATATTTTTTTCCAAAAGGCGAGTATTTAGGGAGATTTTTCCGCATTAAGAGTACTATAATCAACTTCTATAGAATCACTTAATCCACCAAAGAGAACTATATACTTCCCATGTCTTTAGACCAAAATTAAAAACAAAAAGGCTAGTACAAGATTAGATAATCTAGAAAAGGATAACCCCTTATAAAAATAAAATCTATTCTTAATCTTTAAAATTTGTCCAACAAAACCCAAAGTTCAACGAGGACCATTCGATAATCAATTTGTCCATAAAAATCATCAAAGTAAACCAAACTAATATTGGATCCCAAATATTTGAGGGATTTAGTCACATATTCTTCCAAGTTAAATCGTATCATTTATCTCCAAACAACATCAGTTTCTCTTAATGTCTCGTATTGAAAAGTAATTAACCTAATCACATATCCTCCATGATAGGTTAATAAATATCCATAGATAACCTAAAATCAACTTACTCTTAATTCATAAAATCATCTAACTAAAAAGAATCATTCAAACTAACCAGGGACTTCACGTAGTCCAGTGGTAGCCGATAAATACCAGTTTCACATTGGTTGTGGGTTCGATTCATGCAGCTTTGTCCGACGTGATAGGATGTCACACGGTCTGCATGTTGTCCTTTTTATAAAACTCCAAAAATAACCCTAACATGTTTTAACCTCAATCGTTTCCTTATACCTTTAATTTTCATCCGAATTCGTTACGATCTCAACATCTTAATTCTTGAAGTCTTATTTCACCACAATAAGATAAAATAAAAAGATTCCCAAAATGAATAACATCATACCTTGATCATGGCGTCCACTCGGTTTCATCGTCATCTTTCTCACGTAGGTAGAAGTCCCATGCATTACAATAATGATTTAGAGATCCTTCAAAATCATTTGCTTCCTCCATCCAAATACACATCGTACAACATGGGTCATATGGGTGTTCACAGAAAAACAGTTTTGGAAAACAATCTTGGATGATATATAATTCCAAAAAATCTGATAAAACATGATTTCTATAAAATAGTCGGACCGAAATTGATTTGAAAATTTCTATTATTGGTCCTTTTAAAATACCATAAGTATGTGATGTGAGACTATATTTTAAAAGCAAATATAAATAGGTTGCGCAAGGGTCTCCTTCCTCAGCACCATTTTTAAAATCATAATATTCTTCAAATTCTTCTGATAAGATAATATATTTGAAAATACCTTGATAATATTTACCTTTCTTGAAAATATGAGAATATTGTGAAAATAGTATTTGTCTAAAAACAACCCATGATCCACGATGATAACGAGGTATAGTGGAGGTGTTTTATATCTCAAACAACTTCTTGCAAGTGAGTTGTATGCTAGAAAAAGTTTCACAATCATCCGAAGATGACTTTGAAATAATTATTGCAAGCATGTCATCAGGAAGAGATAGGAATTTCATTTGAGATCCTTCTCCTTCCATTCGTAACCGACATTACTTGACCTGAAAAAAATGATATATAACAATGATTTAACTGAAATAATAGACATAGGGACTAATCATGTGTCTCACAAGAACTCATAATCCCTAAAGTTGTCTAAACCGGCCTTTGATACCATCTATAAGGCCCCAGCCTTAAACCTTACTTAATCTTGAGTTATTACAAGATTACACAATGAGGATCTTTTCAGGATTAGAGTTTTAGAGAATTAGATCATGAAACTTGCATTACATTCCACATTTAAACAAAGTGGTAACATAAAAGAAACTGTTCATTCTTCCCATCAATGGGAACTTATTTAAAATAAAACACGGATTCTTTCTTGACACATCCTTGACACTATCGTCACATCATGTACCTTTCCCTTGACCTGCGAAAATCATTTCAAAAACTTGGTATGAGCATAAAAAGCTCAGTAAGGGTTATAAAAATATAGAAAGGACACATGAGTTCATATATACATAAGAATGAAATCATACTTCACCCATAAAACATAGGCACTTTAACATACCTCATCAAATCATGAATAAATCATAGAAATCATAAGACATAAAAGGTAACTTGAGGCATTCATAACATTCTTACATAGGGAGTAACCCTCTTGGTTACGTTTTGGAATACCCATCACACTATATTCCCTAAATATCTTTGGAGAAACCTTAACGTTTCACTCCTTAGCGTTACCCAATGCATTGGAGAGCTATATCGGGCTCACCCTCCCTTAGTTTATCACGGAACCACCCGTCTTGATAATAATGCCCAAGAACCTCAACATAATCGTATCACATAAAACTTGCATAAAGGAAACATAACAGTTCCACCATTCAATCACAAGATATCAATACCACACATTGAAATAAAAATATTATGAAAATCATTTTCAATACCAAAATAAAAGAAAATTAAAACATGGTATTTATTTTTCTTTAAAAAATGTATGGCTTGTAGAGGAAGCCGAAACTCAAATAATGGTCACGTCGGAGGAGAATTCATTGTCTCCGCATACGTACGAGAAAAACATTCCCTTTTGTAGTTTAGTAAATTCTTCGTACAAAAAATATTCCTTTTGAATAAATGTAAAAGTCAAAGGGGTTTATACACCGTATAAATGAAGGTTGTGTATAAAACAAAATATTCCTCAATGAAAGTAGATTGAGACGAAGTCCCTTACAAAGACGGTATCCTTGGTTTAAGGATAAATCAATTACATAATTATGTGTGACAAACGAATACACCAAATATAAGTTGATATTAAGTGTAAAATAATCTAAGGTCATTCACACATATTCAAAGGATGACATACTCAATAACTACATGTTGAACCCAATGAAATCGAAATTGGGTTAAGAATTTCTCTTGACAGCCTAACGGCGTCACATTAAAATGAGTTGATGAGAGATAAAAAAAGGTATCTCATCACTTGGACATAAAATTTACATCAATAAGGATATATGAGAACATATCCCAACATAACAATATGTAAATTAAAAGACCCAACAAAAGAAGTCTTTTAAAAAGAGGAGGGTGAAAGGTTCCCTTACCGACATGGGTATCTTTAGAAACATACTACTCGTGAAAGAAGGACAATACAACATTGATGTAAATACTCATTAAATAATTTATATTACACAATGAGTAAAATAATGGGAAGTACATATACCACTCAAAGGAAATTTTGGCAAATGTAGCATAAATCTCACGGGAATAAAAGTGAGATGAAAAATATCTTACGAAAACTCGGCAGCCTAACGACACCACATAAAACTTCAAAATGGATTGATGAGAGGAAATAGGGTCTCTCATCATATGAACATAATAGGTACAGTAGGAGTAATATAAAATAACATAACTATCATAAGAAAGATGAGCTTAAAAGGAATGAAATAAAAAGGTGTACTTAAAAAGAAAGAGAGGTGTAGGATCCCTTACCTCAAGTCCAACTTGTCTTGTTCGTTTCTTTATATTCTTGAATAATAAACATTTTTCATTTAATAACATCCTAAGTACCTCCTATAGAGATTATTATTCAGTTCATATCACATATTATAATGTTATAATAATTGTTTAATAATGTTACTTCATATCATACGTTTTTGCCGATGTTTGGTACGTGAGACAAAAATGAACTTGTTTGAAAAATGATTGCCCATGTAGTTATAAGTAAATAATTTACAAAATAGTATTAATTATTAAAATATCATATATATCTGGTAAATATTCATTTTATACTATTCCATATCATTTTGAGATAAAAAAACGAAAAGCACCGTTCATGGAGACGGTAGGCAGTATGTACGCATGAACGCTACTTTCATTTTTTTGTCATATTAATGGAATTAAAACAAAATGAGAGATATATATATGTTATAATTCCAGAATGATATCCATAATTTATATGTAATATATTACATATATATCCTTTATATACATGTACTTATAATATTACATAACATTTTGAGATAAGAAATGAAATGTACCGTTCATGGAAACTGTAAGCCGTACGTACGCCTGAACGCTACATCCATTTATATTTCATATTTAATAGAATTAAAACATAATGATACAAAATAGTATTTTAATTACAGTATGGTATCATATATAATGTCATTAAAAATATCCTTTATACGTACCACATATGGTATTAACGAATCAAATCACTTTGAGGGGGCGGTAGTCCGCACTTCCTTAAATGAAGATATCGCGTTTACCCATAATGGAAACCATAAAGGTACGCCATAAATGAAAAATACAGAATATTAAGTAAAAAATAAATATATTAGATATCATATATAAATATATTATCATATTAATGGCCACATTTGAAGGTGTTAGAATAATGTTGAACAATCATCGTTTCGGGAGGCAGAAATTCTCCGTCCACAGAAATAGTATGTTATTTAACCATTAGATGTAGGTGTGTGTAAGTGTAGCTCGAATACATCTTATAACAACATCCTAGTATATTTAAGATACTGTATTTGTTACAAAATAAATTAATAAAAAGTGTTTAGGGGGTTGGAGAAGCAAAATAAAACAAAAGGACACAAGTGAAGACATTACCTTAAAATCGGGTAACTCTCTTTGGTTTGAGCTCAAAGGCATCCTTGGGAAGACTTCAACCCAAAGTGAGGCTTCAAGGAGTAATATAGGGAAGTGGAGAGAGAAAATGGTCATGGTTTGGCCGAGCCAAAGGCTTTGGGAGTGTGGGTAAGGAGGTAGAGGTGGGGGCCTTTTATAAGAGGAGAGGAGGGGCACTCTTGTAATGTTACAAAATGTTACTTTATTTTCAAAAGAGTTTCGGATTTTAAAGGTCCAAAATTTATTTATTTCAAGGCTAAATTGATAAGGGTTCGAAATCCACTCATCCAATAGGTTTTGGACATGTTTAGGTCTTAGATATTACCTTATCTTTCCATTTTATTTAAATCATTAAATAATGAGGACGTCACTACATCATCGTGATGTCATAAATAATTTAATTTATTTAAGGTCTAAAAATTATAAAACAAATACAATGATGTAGGAAATCTTTTTATCTTTCCAATGAATATTTATGGTAAAAAATATGACTTCTATAACTCCATGTAATAATTATTTTTGTAAAAACATCTCATGTTTGTGTCATTTTTACTTTAACATTAAATAAAAAAATATTTATGTCATTTCCCAACCAAAGTGGCTCCATGGGGTCCCCAAGTTGACCCATGGATTGTCTCGGTCAGCCATGACACATAAAATTAGGGTAGAACATGTTTCTAGGTCATTTCATTTTATTAAAACATTATTCTTACCTTAAACAACACTAATTACCTCTAATCGCAATAAAAAACTTAATAAATTAATATTCACCAAAAAATTATTTTTATCCCATTTAACCACATTTTACTTCTTAATGAAAACCATGTATGTCAGATTTTTGAAATTCAAAACACAAAGATGGAAAAATTTCATTTAAACGGAAAAATCAGTTTTTATAAGTACCACTTAGTGGTTTCACTATTCATCAAAAATTGAAGTTTTTCAGAAAAATACCAAAAAATCACCCTAAGCTATATTTGATATTCAGAATTCAAAAATGATGTCTATTTTAAAAAATTCATAAAATATAAGTTGCATTAATTAATTTAATAATAAATTCATGCTGTCAAAACAAATATCGTGTTTTTATGAAACAAAATGTATCAAAAGATTGACACTAGTTTAAGTCTGATTTCAAAGTGAAATTAATTCCATCGACCACTATTGGATTAAATGGTAAAAATATATTCTTATTTAACTTTAAAAACAATTCAAAAAATAATCTAATCATATAAATAAAATAGATTAAAAAGCGGTTTTGAATTAAAATACAACATTTTACACTATTCAGTAAAAAATGAACTTTATTGGAAAGATACCAAAAATATAAACAAAGTAAATTTTGATGTCCTGATTCATAATAAGAGTTTTATTAGGTCCAATAGAATGTATAAGAGTGAACAAATCTATATTTAATGACGGTTCACCATCAAAATGCGATAAGTGAACCTTTAGTGAAAACTAGGGCATATACGCCTAAAATTGAATTCTTTCCGTATTTTAAGCCTTTATCTTTTATTGGATAAATGTAAAAACATTTAAAACATATATAATCATATTTAAGTTATTTATATCCATTCCCGCCAATACAACGGCTACATGTTAACTACCATTTAAAATAATATTATTTTATTATTCGAGTGCAACGTAAGATTTCCAAGAAACTCGTTGTTGCGTGTTGGGTACGCCATCAAGCATAGCATCCCCTTTAAAGTCATATTAGTATTTTATTCACAAATATGGTTAAATATGAAAATGTCATATTATTTATTTACCTGGGGTGTTACAGGAATCACCACTAACCTAGTCTCTAAATTAAAGGACATTCACTCAATTTGGATATAATTAGAGGCTAAATAAATAGCATGGGTACAACATAGAACAATAGTATGAAAAAATATTTCTATTTTTAAGTTTAAATAATCTGTTTTAAAATTAAAAATCATTGTTATTAAAGAATATATAGAGATGTTGATAGAAGGAAAAAAGGAATACGTAAACAACATCCCGGATATATGGTGCATGTACTTCGTTATTATATCATTTATTAGATTTCACAATACCAATATTATTTTAGAGTCGTTGATATAGGTTATGTCATCCATATTCCCAAATCAATGGGTTACATAGTCATTAAACACTTCCATGTGAGACAATTACTATAGATATAAAAATATTTCATACATTACTAATAAATAATTTTTAATAAAAATTAAATATTATTTAAATCCAATTTTGTCCTTCTAAAAGATGTCATTCTGTACTTTTTAAATGTAATAACCTAGGGATACATCGATAAAAGAGGTTATATAAAATACATGTAAGGGGATTAATCCCATGAGTCGATTAATGTTTATGGATAAATAGTAAATTAGTGAACACAACCATCATCATCATATCATATGTATATGGTCATCATCATAATTATTATGGAAACATTTGAAAAATTCATGGAATACAAAACATGATAAGTAATGAATCATTAAAACATAGTGGTCAGACACAACAATTTTTTTTGAACAGATCTAGTATAATTTTAACTCACAACATATGTGCATACATTATAACAAAATATTTGTAAAAAACAATATCATAATGTTTAAATTTAATAATAATAATAATATAAAAATATATATTTCATGACAAAATTCAAATAATTGATATATAATTTTGACACGACTTGTCACATTATACATTGATCATACTCATACATGCCAAATATAAAGAGAACATAAAAGATTTGATATCCTGAAATAATCTCATGGAAAATAATGGGAATATTAAGGGATTCCTAAATATTATATTAATTAATACCCATTTATGTTCCTAAATTAAAAATGGATGTCATAATTTGGTGTAAATATCATTTTTCATTTTATAAGTAATAAATCAAGATGAGAAAAGGAGATTTTTATTAGAAATTATTGTCTCCTGGAAAAGTCATTGTAAGTAAGATAGAAATCATTTAATCATGGTAAAAATGATGTAACTCTATAAATAAAAGTGAATTAATTCTTAAAACAAAATTTCAGGACATTAGTGGAATATACATTTTGGAATTAACATAAAAGTGAAAATTTTCCAAAACAAGTATTTGGTTTCGTTAATCCCCATACCTTAAATATTCATAAATTTCATCACATTTACTAAGGATGTTAAATAAATTATATTTTATTAAATAACATAACCATGAGAATTTTTTTTTCTATTTTTAAATTTCAAATATAGTATTTTATTTTTGATGTCTAATCATCAAAGGTGAACAGTTTGGAAATTATATTTTCATTAAAAATTATATTATTTTCAATTTAATGATGTTTAATTACTAATATTTATATATTATTAATATTAAATAATATATATATATATATTAAAATATTATAATTAATTTATTATAATCATTTATAAGGCTTTTGATATGTTAATTGTAGACAACCACCTAAAAAGTGGTTAGCTAACAATTAATGAAAAATTGACAAAAGAAGGGATGAAATGTATGAAATATAAATATATCAAAAATATAATAATAAAAAATTATTATTAAATATATTTTAATATTAATTAAATATTCTTATGTGATTTTTTGTTGAATGGAATCATGGAAAAGTCAAAGAGATGAAGAAAATAGGGGAATCTGTTAATGAAAACATAACCTCTTCTCAATGTGGATTTTATTATTGCTCCAAAATCTTCAAATTATTGGATTTTAGTGAAACCATAATATACCTAATTATTAAGTGGGACATAATATAGGGGATGAGAGAATATTTTTTCATTGGTATCTAGATGGAGAATGTTTTTCATGTGTGGTTTAGGAGTTATTTTCATTTTATGATACATGTATAATGGGGATAATGTAGTAATTAAAATATAATTACCCTTGAAACCATTTTAATAGTGATATTATTGGAATTTTATGTATCATTTTAAGAAAATTAAATAATTTTTGGACATTTATTTTTTTCCAAATACAAATTCATTATTTTATTAAAAAGAAATGCGGAATAATGAAAAATTGTTCTTTTAATTCAATAGTTTAGAATTTAATATTTTTAAGGTACTTATTATGTTTCAAAAATATTTTAATTTTAATTATATGAATATTTTAGATAATTAAATATATTTTTAGTTTATAAAATACTTACAAAATTTATTTTATAATTATTTATCATGAATAATGTAATTTAAAATAAATAGGCATTGAAAAAGCTATACTTTTAATTATTCACCTAAAAATTACATTTCGTAAGAAAATACCAAAAAGTAATCATTGAAAAAATTATATTTATGATAATAAATATATAGAGATTTTATTAATATAAATTTATATCATTTTTTAATTTTTTATATAAAATAACAGATTTTTATTAAATATTACAAACAATAATAATTTAAAAAATCCTTATAATTCCATTGATTTTTTAATCTTCAGATTTTTATGAAAATATAATATTTATATTTTAATAAGATAATAAAATAAATTTAATTTATATGATTTTTTTAGGTCAAATAACTATTCCAATAGTCATGTTACTATTCTCGATGATTAGGTTAATTCTCATAATGGCTTCATTTGAATTACAATAGTTATATTTCTATTCCAAATATCATATTCCCTATATTAATCACCTCTTCTTTAATTCATTCGACATTAACCTCAATTACACTCATGATTATATATTTTTAAATTCTAGAATGTTCAATAGTTTAATAATGTTTTTTCAACAGCTTCTTAATGGGAGTAGTAATTATATCATATTAGAATGATATAAAATTTACCAGTCTAAGTTTATTATTTATAAATTTTATTCCCTTTATAATATTTTAAATTTTCATTATTTGATTTATTGCCTAATGTAATGATCTCCTGTAATTAAATAATTAATATTTTTTACTTTAAATGTGTTATATGTAAATATTACTACATAGAATAATATAACACAAATTTATTCATGAAAAAAATATGATTTCTAAATGCTATGTTGTTGCATTATTTCACTTATTTAAATTTAAAAAATAAAATTTCTACTCATTTTCTCAGTAGATAATATATAATGGTACTTCTGTTTTGTTATTTCATCTAGTTCCCCTATATTCTCTTCATATTTATACTTATTCCAAAGAAATATGACATGTTGAGTTGTCTAATTGTACAAAAAATTATCTCTATATTTCAAGATATTCATCATCATATCCTCGTATGAGATGTCATGATCTAGTTATACCATATATGGATTTATTACATATGATAGATCAGTTTTGTACATCATCTTGATTGGTACACATAGCACATCATGAAAATGATCCTAGTTTCCTGGATGTTCTATTAGACATGTCACTACTGATACATGATAATGGATCTCAAAGGGTCTAATATACATATGTGTTAGATTTGAATTCATTCCATTCAACTAGAATATTTTCAATGGTGATATCTGAAGGAAGAAGGTTATCAACCATCAAAATTGATGTCTGTTTGATGAATATCATCATAGATCCTCTTCTGAATTATAGTAGATTGTATATTCTTATTGGTGGATTATAACATTTATGTCATATTTTGAACAAGATTGGGACCATGTATCTTTTTCACCAAATCCATCCCAACATGTAGGAGTTCACCATAACTTCACTTATAGGGATTCATATAGAACCATTTCAATACATTAGTGTAAGATGTTAATGTTTGAGAACTCAAGATATAATAGATATTGAGCCCATAATTATTTAAATTACATTGAAAAGGCTCTCATAATTTAGTAGATTGTTTAAATATTCAATCCATATTTTCTATTAGTTTGGGTTGGAAAAGTCATACATATATTCAATTGAGTATTCTGATCATGTTGAGTAATTATAAAAAATAATTAGTTATAACATGGATCATGAGTAGATATTATTTAAAATTTTTCCCCATGAATGTGACACATCATCCATTACATATATCATCTTATATTTTTCAAGATATAAATCTTCCTGGGCAGTGAGGTAGTGTGGTTTTTTGGTGATTGTATCAATTTCAACCAATATGGAAATGTTTATTTTGATTTCATGTAGAGATCAATGAAAACATTCATAGTGGTGTTACCCCCTTTACATGTCGGTATGTGAAATATTATAATTATTATCTCAATGTTATATTACATTGAATTAACATAATTAAATACTAATAACTATAATGTGTATCTAGAAATATATATTTTCATGTTTTACCTCCAGAAGTTATCCTAAAGACCACATAACATAAGGGTGGAATCATGATTTTAAGAGAATTATATTTTTTGAAAATTATAAAATAGATTTTTCATTGGCTAAGGTGAAGAGGGAATAAAATTAATATTTAATAACTGAAATAAACCATCTTCATTTATTTGGAGATACTGATTATTACCATATTTTATTGCTTCAACCTTATTTTGAACCTCGATGGGAACACATTGTACCTCCTTGAGCTTCTATTTTATAGATGGTTGGTTAATCATTGGGGTAATGTATAAAGAGTTACATTCCATTCTGATTTTTGGATATGTCTCTTCCATGTCCCTGATGATAGGGTATTTCTCAATTCATATAATAGATTTAGTTGAATCTTAATTTTTATTGTGAGTAATATATACCTTTTAAAAATTAAAATGAAGGAATTGAAAAGAGGAATCATAGTCCTTGATTATATATAATCTTCATCATTGATGGTAGTTGAGATATTTTTATGTGAATATATAATTCAGATTTTATTAAACTGTATATACATGATTCTTCTCAACATAGAGGTTGTGTGACTAAATCAACAATGTGAAGATCAAAACTACAATATCTAGATCAAACATTGGGATGTTCTAATCAGGGATCTTTAAATGTCACGAAGACTAAATTATTAAATTTTAATTGTACATGAGTAGAGAACCCAATAATTTTATAAGTAATCATTTGATATCACAATCCCATATCCTCTACATGTTAGATTTATTGTTGGAATAGTGTTTATCTTCTTCTTGGTAACCATAAAAATTTCCTCACATTCATCGATAAAGATATACTTTACCACTTTCCATGTAAACGTAATAGTTTCCTTAATAAAAATGATATTCTCAAAAACCATTTGTATTACATGGAAAGACCTTCAATACTATGGATTTATAAGGCAATAAATGTTTATACTATTCCCAATTTCCATTATATTTTGGATGTCTACAAAAATTCACTCTCTGGTGGTATGATGCCCCAAAAATGATACATATGGTTTCCAAAAGTCATTCATTATGGACATAATATCCAAATTTACCATTATTAATATCATTAAAAATATCATTATATTCTCTTCATGTTCATCCTATCTCATGAATTAAATTATAATGTTATCAAATATGAATACCAAAAAAAATCAATGTAGTCTCTAAAGACATTATCCATCAAATATATTAATTTTAAAAGGGAATTAGTTATAATTTATAAAAATAAAATAACATCATATTGTTCTTATCTTGTATGGTTGGATTTTAAAAATATATATGAATTCTTCATATTCAACTGAAAATATTGATAATGAATACCCACCATAAATATGTAATGATATTATCCCAGATGATCAATCAAGTAATAAATCATGGGAAGGGGATACTTATTCATTGTAATTATCTTGGTAATATCATTGTAATCAATACAAAACAACATTGATCCATATATTTTCTTGAAAATGTGCATTGGTTCACCTAAAGGTGATGCCCTAGGGTGTAAGAAACCATTATCCAAATTCTCTTGAAAATGCATCATTAACTCAACCAGTTTGATCTGGACTATCAAATATGTGAATCCGGAGATATATATAGATATTGGTATAAGATATATTGAGAAATATACTTCATTGTTTGGGGGATGTGTGATAAAATATTTGTTAAATACATTAAAATATTACCTTACAATTGGAACATGATTGAGGTTGGTTCTTTCCTTTAGAACTACCATTCATGAAACATATTCTCTATCACTCGGTATCAAAATCTATCCCATTCAGGGATTTCCCTATGTTATTGATGATATTTATTTTATTTCAATAAGAGAAAATGATTTTCCATAATATATAAATATATTTAATTTTCCAACTAGTTTATGTGATCTATTGATACTAAGATCCAATGAATTCCCAATATATAATCAAATTCCACTAAGGAAAGAATTATAAAATTTGTTTTAAGAATATCCGATCAAGTGATAATAGGGAAAGAGTCAGAAACATGTTTTCAATTGATCAAAACACAAGAATTTTTTATAGATATCTCTACTACAATGTATCAAGTATATGATTCAACTTTTCTAAGAATCATTTTGGATTTATAAGAATGTTGAGAACTAGAATGAAATAAAAAATATTCCAATTCTGGAGGGACTATTTTTTTTTGAAATTGTAAAACATCATTTTCCGGTTCCACATAAATAGTGGTAATGATATTATTTATCCCCTTCCCCATCATATTTAGTGGTTTTTGAAGTTGATTTATCACAATGAACACTAGTTTAATAAATAACCATTTATAGTACACTTTCTACATATATATGAACCATTAAACCGTAGATGGTGAATTGATATATTCCTTATATTCCTCTATCAGTTTTTTTATTCTACTTTTAGAACATCCTTGTACATTCATACATTAATATTGCCTATTTTTAATGGCATACTTATTACATTATAGAAAAGAATCCCCGAAAAAGTATTAGTCTAGTACCTTCAGAAAAATAGAAGCATAAACACTAGAACATAAGTATGAAATATTATCTCCCACACTTTTATTCATGACTATCACCCCACATAGATAAATTGGTAATAATACAAATCATTATATCATTGGAAAATGAGGACTAAAATGGGGTGATCTGATATGCAGAGTAAGGGTAAAAATGGATATATGTAATCATAAACATGCGAATAAGGGTATGAGAATGTGATCATGAAATTAGATGATTATAATGTTCCTGAAACAATCCTAAAACTAAATAATTAAATAAATAATAGTAGTTCATATGACACGAATCATAATAGAAACAAGAGCATAATCCATTAAACGATAAAAAATAAATAATCATGGAATTCTGGAAGACACATAAGCCTATAAAATTAATTCAATACTTATTCAAGGAAATTATTTGATATACATATCAGCGGTATGGGTCTCTCAAAATATAATAATTGTATTCATGATTCACTCCCATGACCATATTAGTAGTGGTGGTGTACTCCCTATACTAGCCAAGCGGACAGAGTCCACTACTGAACTGAATTCACTCAATGTTCTAACCATATCTATCTCACGATATATAAATCATAACCCAATGATTTAGATGAATATATATTCCCCACCCATGTCTTAATGAAATCATAAACATGCACTAGTACAAAAACCTTTTTTTACGTTGGTTTTGTTTTCTTTTTAACGTCTGTTTTTAAGCGACGTTATTGCGAGCGACGTTAAAAATATGATTTTTTACATCTTTTATTTAATAACCGATGTAAAAAATGCGGTAATATAGTTTTTAACGTCAATTTTTAAAAAACCAATGTCAAATAAATTTTGGAAAATGGAGATAAGAAGCCATTTTTTACGTAGGTTTTTTAAATGACCGCCATTATAAGTCATTTTTAGGTCGGTTATTTAATAACCGACGTTAAAAGTTAATTTTAATGTCAATTATTAAATAAAAGATGAAAAAAATGCTTATTATCTTGTAGAAAATTTTCAAAACTTTTATTTGACAGGTCATAAAGCTCAAACGGATTTACGGATCAAAGGTTATGACCATCAAAAGTTTAATATTTTTTTCGAGGAATGATTGAATGAGCCAACCGTAACTTCATATTAGAAAGAATTTTTGAATCATTAGGGGGATTTGTAGTTTTATCATGATATAAAGAATCATTCATAATTATAATAAATTAACAATCACTAAATGGTATATCATTTAAGAAAACTACTCATATAAAATATAGATCATGGGAAAATAATTACAAATACCTTGACAAGGTCGCGAAAATAAGAAATCTCTAATTCATGTTGAAGATAAAACCATGTTGATTCAGTGGAATGATTATGGTTGAATGAAATGATCATAAAATGGTATATCAATTAAGATAACAAATCATAAAAACCATAAATCATGGATGTATGAATAAATATACCTTGATGAGATTGCGGAAAGAAAAAATAATTGATTCACGTTTGAGAGAAAAAGAGTCGATTTGGGGGAACGATAATGGTAGAAATAAATGATCATCAAATTAAGATTTGTGTATAATGGAAACCTATAATTGAAATTCTATGAGAAAATTTGGTATTAAAAATTTTCGGCGGAAATTCAAAATTTTGATGTCACGATGTAAAAAAAAAGAAATTTCGCATTCGCGGGATATTAAAAATATCATTCACGTAAGTTTTATGATAACCAACGTGAAAAGATATTAAAATTTTCACTTATTTTTCACATAGGTTATTATAAAACTGACGTGAAAAATCAATCATCGTCACTCTTTCACGTCGTTTTTTAAATAACCGACGTGAAAAATCGATTATCATGACTTTTTTAGTTCGATTATTTAATAACCGACGTTAAAAAGAATTTTCACGTTATTTATTTAATAACCAACGTAATTTTTTTTTAAAAAAATGTAGTTCATTTTCCCAGATTTAGTTTGACAGGTCACAGATCTCAAACGGAGTTATGAATTAAAAGTTATCGCCTTCAGAATTTGGACATCCTTAAGACATCATTTAGAGGTGATCAACTTCTGAAGGCCACAACTTTTAATCCTAACTCCATTTGAGCTCCGTGACCTATCAAATTAAATCTTGAGAAATGAACTAAATTTTTGTAAACATTTTTCACGTTAGTTATTTTATAACTGACGTGAAAAATATCTTTTAATGTCGGTTATTAAATAACTGACGTGAAAAAGTCATGAAAATAGATTTTTCAGGTCGGTTATTTGATAACCGACCTGAAAAATAAGTCAAAATTTTAATATATTTCCCCGGAAAAGGATTTTTCATGTCGGTTATTTCATAACCGACATGATAGATTGAATTTTGTGACATTTTCACGTCGGTTATATAATAACCGACGTGAAAAATCAGATAAAATGAATTTATAACGTCGGTTCTTATATAATCGACGTGGAAAATTGATTTTTAGATATTTTCATGTCAGTTCTAAAAAACTGACGTGTAAAATGGTGACGTAAAAAAAGGTTTTTTTACTATTTTTGTATTCTATAGAAAAATAAATAGTCAAATCATAACCAATGAAATGAAATTTGTATATTAAACTTGTTATTATATCATAAAGATTGGAAAAGATACAGGTTTCATAATCATTTTATGAAATAAAAACCCATAAAAAAGTAGGTTTCGAAATAATATTACCAATTATATTTATTTGGATTTCATAAAAATATAACCCTTTAAAGAGAAATTTATTTCATAAACATATAACCCATTATAGTAAAACATGTTTCACATACATCATTCCACCAAAACATATACCATTTAGATAATGGATAGTAGCGGATCCATTGGACCATTTCCCTAGAATGCCATGTGTAAAATAGAATAATGTCATCGCAAATGGAAAATAATTTGTATGTATCTTTTTAAAAAATTTCACCTGTAAAATATCCTTTCTCCTTTGGAAAATTATTTTTAAAACATAACAACAATTGAAATCCATTTTCAAAAAAATAAACATGAATTTGAATAAATAAATATAGAAAATATGTTTCCTGCAATATATATTCATGAAACTTCAAATGTTTTGGAATCTCTTTTTTTGACGAAATATTATAAAGAATACATAAAATTGTTTGAAACCCATCCACATTTTAAAATATCTTTTCCAACATATAATGGAATATTTTGAAAATATTTTTAAAAATTATATCTTTGAAAACATATAAAAGAATATCAAAAACTAGAAAAAACGTTTCCCTCAAATATGAGATTCAATTAAAATTTTATAACATTTTTATGATATTTTTGGAAACATATTTTTTTGAATAAAACATATTTCTGAATGAAAATACAAATTATGTCATATTTAAAAAGAAATTAATTACATTAATTATAAATGAGTGAAAATAGTACTAATACATCAATTCATGATGAATTACAAGAGGAGAAAAAAATAATGAATATATATGACATATGGATAAAAATATTTCATCAATTGAAGCATAATCGAACACAATCCTTATAAATGATGAGATTGATTCAATAAACTCATACAACAGGGTAAATATGAATCATACACCCAATGTTCTAAATTCAAAAAAATTTAAGTATAAAATATCATGAAAATAATTATATTCATGATATAAATACTCAAATGGAAACATGTATACATTACAAATTAATATTGGTTTTAAAAAAACATGTTGGTCAATGAAGGAAAATTGAAACGGAAATACTTAACTGATTCGGTATATTTTGAAACCTAAACCATATTAAATAAGGATAATAAAATAGATGTTTAAATACCTATAAAGATTATCATATGATTCATATAATATATTAAAGGTTATTATATACACCACATAAAAAATAATCAATGCAAAAGGAATAAATCTCACTGAAAAAAGTGTGATAAGAAATCCTTACCTTACATCTTGATGCTCATCGTACAAATAAAAAAAATCATTTATAATGAATATATGTTTATTAGAAATATATCAAAAAATAATATTATTATATATAAATTTTTATATGAGTTAGTTACAACATTATATTATCCTCTTATTAACAACTACATGTTAATGTTATGTTTTATGTAATATTCTCTTTTCTCCTACGTGTTTTGACTTATTTTTCTTGATAATATAACATAGATAATGATTTAATTATTACATGAATGTAAAAAATGGTATAAATATCATATATATTAATTTTATACGTATTTATAATAATGTATAAAATATATAAAAATGAAATGGAATTTACAGTTCCTAGAGTTGATAGGTCTTAAGTACGCATGAACGAAGTTTTCAATATATTATCGTATTGAATTAATGAAAATAAATTAAATATATATATATATATAATGTAGATAAAGTAGAATTATTATATATATATATATATCATATATGTCCACTAAATGAATCCTAATACACTATATGTATTGTGTGAACAAATCATATTGGTTTGAGGAGATTGTTGTCCACACATCCCTATATGTAGTTAACTTATTTACATAACATGGAAATCATGAAGGATAGTTTTATATAATAATTTAATTAGTATAAAGAATCATAAATATAATATATAAAAATATAAATATATGTTGACTACAATAATTCCCTATAATGAGAGTTGGTAAAGGAAATTTGAACAACATCATTACGGGGTGAAGTATTTATACAAATAGAAAAATTTTATGTTCAATACCCATTACATGGAAGTGTGTGTATTCCTTGTAAGAATCCATAGAATAAGATCCTCTATATATAAATTTGTGATATAATAGATATAACAAAATAAATTATTAATAACATTTTAGGTGGGGTGAGTGGAAATAAATCAAAGGATCCTGAGGAAGTATGCTACCTCTTCCTAGGGTGACACCTCTTTGTATTCACGAATGTGATCCCTTGGTTTTATATTTTCACAAAGGGAGGAACCTAGGAATAATTTGTGGATTTTGGTAGGAGACATTCCCATGTTTTTGAAGAGAATTATTATCATAATAAGGAATAAGAAATGAGGGTGATGAGTTCCGTTTGATAATAGAGGTGGAGTGTCATTCATTTAAATATTAAAAGGTAAATGCTATTGAGAGGTATCTCTTACATTATGGTTATCCAATAAAAAAATATATTTACATAAAATAGAGAAATGGATGAATTTATTCCATTAAATTTATTTTGGGAATGTTTTTGTGGAATTTTTCCTCTTTAATATAATGTTTAATAATTATGTAAACCTATTTTGGCCTTAATCGGGATAAATAATTTTAGTTACATTCACTAAAATTATTGGTAAAATAATTTAAACATATTAAAAATATAAATTAAGATGATTCTTAATATAGATTAAATTTTATCAAATTATAATCAAAGAATATTTATAAATTTATTTTAATTTATTACCTCATATGTATCATGACATCATGTTTTTAAAATGTAAATGTTTAAAAGTCTGAAATGTTTTTATATTCAGTTTCAAATTGAAGTTGGATAAAATTGACTAATATGGTCAATTGATGTAAATTTTTTATTATTAAAATTTAAATCCAAATAAAAATATAATTTCATTATATAAATAAATTATATGAAAAAACCATTTTGAATTAAAATTCATTATTTTTCATAATTCATCCAAAAAATATATTTTTATGAAAAATCCCAAAAATTTACTGAAAAATAATTTTGACGAATTTAAATCAAAATTGATTTTTATATTCTCAAATTATATTACATAATGTATTTAAATTAATTTTACTATAATTCATAGAAGTCATTAAAAGAACATTACTTTAGAAAACAGAATTTTAAAATCATTGAAAACATTACAAAAAATATATATTTTATTATCAATATGTAATATATATATACATAACAATAATATAAATACAATAATTTATTAATATTCACTATAAATGGTGTAAAATCTAAGATATAACTATCTTGTTCGAAGAATTATAATAGGTAAATTGTTTTTATACAAACTTGGTGTTTTTTGAATCACCAACCAAGCCCGTTTTATGTGTAGGGAAATTTTTTATTATTCTGAGTTTAGCATGGTGTTTTATGATATGAAAAGAATAAATTTAAATTATTTTATCTGAAAAAAAATTATATAAACATATGTTGTTACATTCTACAAACCACAAAATGAATTTTTCCTTAGAAATTCATTATTTTGATATAAACAAGGTAGATATCTTCTACCTCATCATATACTCATGTCCCTATAAAGCCTAATATGTCTTCTAGTTTATCCAAAAATTTATGAATAATTGATTGGTCCTATTTTGTATAACTTTTTCTATATGAACCATAATTTAAACTTGTTATTCCTTATATGAATGATCCTATTCCAGAGGTATGAACTATGAGTTTAGTAGCGGTGAATGGACAAGTATTTACTTTCATAGTAGAGGAACATGGAACACCTTGTGGACTTGAGATATATTTGGAGGTTGTTCCATGTGATATATGACATTTATGATACTATTCATAATATCAAAATGACAGATCTACCTAGGTAATTGATTCCCTTTTTTCTCAAATACATGAAAATTATTCAAGGGTGATATTCATAGAATTTTTTTTCCAACATCAAATTACAGATCATGCACATGATTATTGGCATATCTTATCCTTAAACATTTAGCGTACTTGATATTATAGGTAATTTCTATTACAATATAATCCATATATTTACATATCTCTGGTACACATAGATTTATTTTTACAAAATCCTCTCATCACAATGGAGCACTACATTTATTCACATATTGTGATTCTTAAGGATCCTTGTGAATGCTCGAGTGAAATATATTTTTATAGGAAAACTCAATAAGAGAAAGTTGTTAATCCCAACAACCATTGAAATCCAACAAACTATATCTAAACAAATCCTGTGGGGTTTGAATTTTTTTTAGACTTACCATACTTTTAAATTTGATAAATAGTGGTGAAACTAAATTTTCTATAATTTTCCTGTTGTATACCTCATAGGAACTGTTAGATAAACCTTGGGTTCTGATTAGATACAACCGAATATGGAACTCCATGAACCCTTAATACTTCCTTAATTTATATACAATAAATATTATCCATTGAGAAGTATTCATTGATATAGATTATCTATGTTTACTTATTATGTTGATTGAGTATCACCCGTATAACAATAAAACCATTAGTTATTTTGTGGATTCCAAGGAAAAAATCCAAATTGATATTCTCCAAAATCCATTCTGGTTTGGGTAATTAATGAAAAATCCCCTTAAACATTTTTATTTATTTTTAAACATGTTTTTATACCATGTAATGAGATAAAAACACTACCATATCCCTTCTCACTAAATCCCACTAGATGTATTTTTCATGTCTCTATACATCATTATACATCCCTGATGAATAGAGAATGATGAACTATGATATTTTTATTATTTTTCCTTTATTAAATCTTCTATGTAATAGACACATACATAGTTCATATACCGTTTTATTCTATCCTAACCATGAATATTATCAAGTACATTTCTAACCTTATTTTCACCTCCAGATTTTTTTTATACATCTCATGAATCATTACATGGATATACAGTTGAATATTTCATTAAAAAAGATAATATTTTCTCCCATCCTTCATGACATCTAAATCCACCATTATTAAATCCATATATATTGCATATTTTGTGATCCTAATCTTAAATAATTTAGTAGGATCCTTCAAAATCCAATATTTGGCCACATTGTTCCCCTTCCTATGGTGGAATGGTATAAAGAAGTCATAATATTATATCTCTTCTAACCATATTGTTTATTTCATATTCAAATCATTCTATGTGAATATATATTTGAGACATTTATGATTATTATATTTATATATAAATTCAATAATAATAATTACTCCCAAACATTAACAAAAAAATCACAATTGTTCACTCTAAATAGTGAGTTGGATAAATTTGAACATGAGTCTTCATGTTTCATGTGTAAAAGACTATAAACATATTATTATATACAAAAACACATCCAAATATCTTCTTGGATTCATAATGAGATATTAAAAACTACTCTCCACAATAGCGTAATGTAAAAATAAAAGTATTGACTTACATTTTCTTCAATTCATTGAAATTTTCCTCACATTCATATTTCTAAAGGAACATGGATCCAATATTACTTGGTTTGGTCAAAGTATTAGATAATCATGACAAATTATCCAAAAATAGTTTTTAATAATTTCATATACTAAAAAACTAAGTATCTTAGTCGGTGGGATTTATTTGGCCACCATATAATAACCTCCATCTTTTATATATCTACTACAATTCCCACACTCAACATTATATTTTTTAAAAATGAAACATTTTTCTTCCAAAATCAAACGTTTGTAAATTATTCATGATGTTTCTAAATCCTAAGGGTCTTTAAAATAAATCAAAAGTTTTTTTCAGGCTCTTTTATTCATTTTTAATAGATAATAATATCATCTATAAATACTACCACAAAATGATTTAGGTAATATCTATAGATTATATTCCTACTACCCATAAACATAGCATGTGAATTAGTAAGACCAAAAGTCATCAGTATATAAACATTGTGCTCATACCTTTATGACATTTCATCTTTGGTATATACTCTTTATTGAACCATAATTGAAGCTATTGATAATTAAGGTCAGTCATGGAAAGGTACATAGATCCATAGACATGATCAATCAATTCATGAAAACTATGAAGGGATACTTATTCTTGATTATAAACTTGTTCAATTGATGATAATCAATGAAATGTTCAACTGATCCAGTATTCTTTAAAAAAAGTTAGTTTCACCAAAATGTGACACAGATGACCAAATGAATCCCTTATGAAAAATTTCATGGGGTTTCATGTTCAATTCATGAATATAAATTGGGGATATTCTATAGGGAGCCTATAAAATTAATTAGGAATTCCCTATGATCCCTATCAAGAGCTCAACTTGACATTTTCTTAGAATTATGGGAAATTTTTCATAAATGACAACCCCAAATTCCCAAAAAATAGTCTTATCCTAGAGGTCAATTTCCTCCATAACCATTTGAGATAATTATCCCATAAGAAGAGGAATTAATACCCACACATAGAATTTAATATGTATATAATGTTCATAATTATTTTCACCTTGATAAATGATCATAGATTCATTTAAATTATCAAACATAACACCCCTTCCTCAAAAATTTATATAAGATATATAAAGATAAAGACAATCCACGGTTAATATGAAATCAAATTCAAATAATGTAATTAAGAAATAATTTGAGGGAATCAAATTCCCAAAAACAAAAACCATATATGAATCATAGACATGAGATACAATCATTATACTGATAAGTGTTTGTACTACTATTTTCAAATCTAATCTTTTTGGTCAAATATTAATACCCTAAAAAAATTATATTGATATGATAGAGTGGGTTGATTTATAATCCATTAATAAATTTGTAGTTGTAGATAAGATGGTAATTATACCTTTCAACAAATCATTATCGCGCACCTCATTAAAAACATTGATTTCAACATATTTCCTCATGTCACTCAGTTTATGAGGTTGCAAATTATGATCATCATCACCATCCCTGAGGTTTGGGAACTGTTTATCATAATAACATATCTCTATACACTTTTATAATAGAATTCGGGAGGTCATTATTTACATTTTTCTCTCCATTCTCTTTGATAGATCACTTCTTCTAACAACATAAGTAATAAAATTACTTATAAACATCTATTCCACACATAAAATATTTATTATATCCCACAATAAAATAGAATTCATGATTCTTCCCACACTTATATCATACTGGTAATCTCATATTATTCTATTAATGATTTTTATATTCTTCTTCGTACTCCATTTTCCTTTTATTTATCAAAACCTTGATAATTATATGTAACTAAATCCTCGAATTAATCCTCGATTGAAAAATGAAAAATAACATCATAGATACCAAATTATATTATGGAAAATTAAAATTTTGAGTCTCATATTTAAGGTAATGAATAACCTATCAACATTACTTTTGGGATAGATGATAATACGAGAAGATTGCATGACAATTCAAGAGAAATTAACCTGTTTGATACCAACATATTCATTATTCCTTTGATTTAACACAAGGAACAGTTCATTCATCATCGAGTAAAAAATTAGAGGTAAATAAATATTAAAAAAATGGTCTATCATATGTGAAAATCATTGGATTCCATTTCTTCTTGCTCCCTTATATTCTTGGTTAGAATACACTACAAGTCTGGTTATTCTTATCACTTATAAACCACCAGAATGACTTTAACATATTATAAACACTATGTAAAAGATAATATATTTTCATTATTACTGATAAATTAATTGGAAATAGGTGGATCAAAATATTCTACAAATAGATAGTAGATTTTACCTCATGAGGGACTAAGAAAAATTATTCCCAACTTTTATCATTTATATGTTTATAATGATTCATATCAAGAAAATTTTGAGGAAGAATGGAAGTTATGTTTTACTTTCTTTCTATTGTAGCATTGTGATTCATTGGAAAAAAATTATTTGATTTTTTGTCTGAATCAAAATTAATTTGGTTCATTATGGTTATAAACATTTCATAGAAGCATAAATCATATTCTACAAAAAAAATCAATGTAAGTAAACACATAATCATGAATAAACACTTATAGGATATGTAATTTGTGAAAAAATATTTAAAATATGACACCATATATTTATCATAAGTTAATAATTTACATAATATATTTAATTCTTTCATGATTTTTCTTGAAGAGTTTGTGAATTTTTAAGACATATCCACTGGGACTGTAAAACCAGGTGTGCTGAAATTCATGTTATCATACACCAGTTATCAATCAAGTTTATCATAATAGGTGTTTTTATGACTGTTACCCCAATTTACATATATTCTATATCCACATCCACTTACAGTAACCAAACAACCATGTACTTATATTAATCCACACACTCTCTATTTTACCAAAATTCCAATACACCTTCCTATAGTTTTAACTATTATTATACCTATCCTTATATATATCCTGTGGGTTCTCACAAAGGTATTATTATCATAGTTTCTGAAGGATAAATGAACAATTTTTCTGATACCATCTTGATCAACCATCAACTTTTTCATATTAACAATACATATTTTTTGCATAATACTTAATATATTACACAAATTCTTCCCCAATATGCTATTAGTCTAGTTCCATTCGGTACATTATATCATAATTACAAATATATATGTTATCTAAATTATCTCCCACTATGTTCTTCATGTATATCATCCTTATTGGGGACACTGAACATAATAAAATTCATCATAACCTAGGGAAAGGAAACATAAAAATCGGTAATCTCAGATGCACAATAATGGTAAATTAATAAAATATGTAATAATAGAGATGAAAATAAGGGTATGAGAACATGATCATGATATAATAATATCATATGTTTTATTAAAAATAACATAAAAATAAATAATGGAATAAATATTGGCAGTTCATAACACATTATTCAGAATTAAATCAATAGAATAATTGTTAAAAGCATAACATTTGATTAAGTCATTAAATTGTGGAAGACACATAACCATATAAATTTATTTCTATTAGTATTAAATGAATCATTTTATAGTCCATATTAGTAGTATGGGTTGCCACAAAATATCTTTTTGGTATTTGTGGAGAACTCTCACGACTATCTTAGTAGTGAAAATCCACTCCCAGGGACATCATAGCATACAATATCCTCTGTTGTACCAAGTTCACACTCAATTATAGCCACTTCTAAACCATGAGATATAAATATTTACCCAATTATTTGAATGGATATATAGGTCCCACCTATATCATAATGAAATAATCCAAACTTTTCTCACAATACCATAAACAATCTTATCATAACCCATCGAGTGAAGTGGTAATCATAAACATGTAATCATATAATAACAAGTGGAAATGTGACAACTTCTATACTCGTTTCATAAAATTATAACCCTTTTAAAAAAGTGGGTTTCATAACAATACTACCCATGTATATTAAATGGGTTTTATAAATATATAACCCATGAAAGATAATTATGATTCATAAAAATATAAACCATGAAATATAAATAGGTATCATGATAACCATTCCATCAATACATAAATCAATTAGATGAAGACAATGAATGGGAAATTTGGTTAATTTCAAAAAAAGTAATGAGTGACACCAAAGTTTATCATATTATACTAAAAATATTTTAGAAAATATCTTATAAAAAATTATTGTGGAAAATATCCTTTCATCTGTGAAAATTTATATTCAAAAAATATATCCTTTGGGAAAACAAATATCTAAGAAAATTGACAATAAAACTTATAAAAGAATCTAGAAAAACACTTTTCTTGGAAATATACACAATAATATTGAAAACCTTTTGCCATTAATAATTATAAAATAATCATTAATAAATTATAAAAACCATTTTATTTGAAAATATCGTTGAATACATATAAAGTAAGTTTGAAAAAAAAATTTGAAAACTATTCTCCTTGAAAAAAGATAAAATAAATTTTGCAAACCATAAAATATTTATTAAGAAATTTTTCTTAGAATGTGAGATTAAAATAACATTTTAAAACATTTTTAAGACATTTTTAAAGAAAAATAAAAAATATATATTTTTGACCGAAATGAGAAAATATGACCTATATTCTTAAAAAAATTCATTAATTATCATTATTACCAAAGACATGAAAAATGGTAAAAATACATAAATACATATTAAATAATGATTTTATAACAATATTTTGGATTTCTCTTGAGATATTTTTCATAAGAATTCATAAATAGTATTGTAATCAGAAACCATCCCATTTTGCGATGAGATTGTTTCAATAAACTCTAAACATATTTTAACTATTAACAATACTCTCCATGTAAAAAAATGAGAATAAATTATGCTTGAAATATAATGAAAATAATTATATTCATGATATCTCTTGTAAAATTTAAATCTAAACACCTTTTAGATTAATATTGTTTCATTAAAAACAAATGTCTTTAGATTGAAAATTGAGACAAAATTACATAACCAACTAGGTATCTTTGGAAACATAAACCCATGGAATATATATAACCAAATAAATATGTAAATAACTATTAATTTATTTATATGGATTATATAATATATTAATGGGAAGTAAATACACCACACAAACGACATGTGTGCCGACAAAGGAATGAATCTCACCAAAATATATAAGATAAATGAGAAGCCCATACCTAAGGACTTGACCCTCATCGTACTTGTGAAAATAGACTATATAAAAAATATGATTTTACTAAAAATATATGATAATCCCATTACATTATATCTAATACCAAATATTATTTGTTAGAGATAATATATTACACTTTTATTAAAAACACTATGTTGATGTTACGTTTATTAAACCATATTCTTGGAATTTGTAAATGTTTTGACTTTTTATTATTGATATTTTCAAATAGATCATGATTTACTTTTTAATATAATATAAAACATGATATAAGTATAATATATTTTTATTACATGTTTATTTATAATATTCTATAAAATATAGTAATATGAAATGGAATAAACCGTTTATGCTGATGGTAGGTCTTTTGTATGCATGAATATTATTTTTGTTATGTTATTGGATTGAAATAATTTATGTAAATGACATATACATATATAATATAAATATAGTGAAAATAATATATATTATATAATATATAATTTCACAACAAAATCCCTAATATATTTTATGTAATGTGTGAATGAATCACATCTCATTGAAGACGTGGTAGTCCACATGTCCATAATAAAAGTAATCTTATTTACATAAAATTGATAGAATGATGATATGTATTATATAATAATTAAATAATTATAAAATTATCAGAAATTTAATATATGAATTAAAAAATATTGTGTCTATCATAATTCCCTACCATGCGAGGTGGTAAAAGAGAAAAGCGACAACATCATTTTGTGAGGTGGTGGTTTGTGGAACATAAAAAATGCAAATTATTTACCAAATAGATTGATGTGTGTGTAAGTGAATGTAAAAACCATAAAATAAAAAATATTAGTATATTTTGGATACTTATTTTATTATATAATATTATAATAATAAATGGTTTGGTGGTTGATAATGGAAATAAAACAAAGGATCTTGAGGAATTTCTTTGGGTAACTATTCTTGGATTTCATCAAAGGGATTCCCTTGATAGATTATTCCAATAGATAGGATGATATTATGAATTTAGGATTTTTGGGAGGATATTTGAGATATATTTTCTGATATAATGTTTCTATAAAGGCCTTAGTAACTGGGGTGGTGTATACACATTTATAATGGATAAGGAGATGACTTCTTAAAAATATAAAATTATAAACACTATTAAGTGGTCTATCTTACGTAATAGAGATTCAATAACTGATAAAATTAGATAAAATATGGGAATTGGTAAAAATATGTCCATAGAATAGATTTTTTATATGTTTATAGGGTATTTGGCTTCTTATGATTAATAATTATTCAATAGGTGAAATACTTTTTACCTTAATAGATGTTATTAATTTTAATTACATTCACAAAAATTTTAATTTCAAAAACTAATTTAACATTATTAGAAATGAAAAATCAATATGTTTTCAAATCTTGAATCCATTTTAAAAAATTATAATCACATATGTATCATTAAATTAATTTAAAGTTAATCTTACAAACATGTATCGATAGCTGGTTTTTAAAGCGAAAATGCTTTAATGATTGAAATGTTTTTATATCCAATTTCAATGTGAAATTTATTCCAATGAACTACATTGGATTATTTGATTTAAAATTGATAAAATTTCATTTTAAATCATATTAATATATAATTTAACTATATATATTAAATATATGAAAATTCAATTAAGAAATAAATTTATGTGTATTTACAATTCATTAAAAATGATGTTATTCAAAAAAATCATAATAAAACATGAAATATAATATTGTCATTCTTAATTAAAAAAATTGTGTATATTATTTAAAATTTAATTTCAGAGTATTTTTAAAATTAATTTTATTATTGTATATATGAAGGCATAAAAAGTAGGTCCTTCGAGAAAATAATATTTTCATACATACATTGACATTAGAGAAATAATTATTTTTTATTATCAATATGTTTTATTTTAATAAAACATCAATATTTAAAATTTATTATTAAAATTAATATTATTAGGTTTATAAGATTGGTTATAATAATAAAATTTAAAAATTTATAATAATAACATGATGTTTCATAGAACCTCTAAGTTATGTTTATCACAATCCATGTCATTGTTTCTTGTTTCATATGTTTTTTGTCATATCATATAACTAATTTTTAACATGGTGTAGCATGTAATGCCATAAAGAAATAAAAAATTATTTATTTTGTAAAAAATTCATAATGACTCAAGGGATTAATCATGTCTCATTGATAATCATGATCTTGGTGGACTTCTTTCTACACTTAAAAAATTTCCATGTCAAATTGATGAAATTCCCACAATTAATCATCCTAAATAATTAGATTATGTGTGGCCAGATCTTAATTAATTATTTATCATTTTATCCTCCAAATTATCACAATATTCTTCAACTCTTACCTTGTTGTGTGTGAGAGAATTTTCTAAACTCCATTATTACATTAACATCACATCAAACAACTCCTTTACAACTAAAAAATTATCGAATTGTTAGATCATTTTAGAGGTTTGGTTTTAAACCACCAAAGAATATATCTATTTTTTATCAATTATTATAAGAAAAAAAAGTTTATTAAACTATACTTTTGTACGATTATTCATAATACATGACTGATTTCCCTCCATTTTTATAATCACATGGAATTATGTATCCATATTTGAAAAAAAAATATTGAAATGATTTTTAATAAATAATTTTCAATAATTACAACATTATTTCATCTATATCATCTTATAGCATTATATTTTTATCAATTCCAACAAATTAATATCCTATCCATCTAAATGATAATATTCCATAGCAACCATCTTTTTCTCAGAGTAGTTGAGAATATGATATAAAATATCTATTGTGTTTTCCCACTATTTCATGACATTTGGATCAGAAGACATTTTAAATGTCGATGGTGGTTTCTATATAATGTACCTGGGGGATAATATCCAATTATTGGTTGATTTAAAACATTCCATAGAGTCTATTTTGTAGTTAGTTTCATGATATAGGTTTTTATAAAATACCATGATGTTTTGAACATCACCTCTACTTCAATTAGGAATTAAACTTATAAGACCATTTAATTATACCTCACAATGGTTTTTTGTTTGGATTATCATAGATATCGGCATTTAATAAAATTTAATATGAATTAACGAAATAAAAGTCACAATTTAAATTGATAAATAATATACTCATATATAAAAGTTAACTATAATTTCATATATTATTTGAAACATATGTTTATCCTTTTTATCAAATGATAATGCTAATATCATGTTATTTAATTGTTTTCTATATGTAAATTAAAAAATTTACCCTATCTATGTAGAATTCACAATTTATTTTATATTGATTCTTATTAAATTAAAAATTTCCCGTTATTATAACAAAATAGGCATGTAGAATCAAATATAATATTTTTAAATTTTAATTAATTGCTTTTGGGGTGAGTCGGAACCACAAAATGATCATACGAAAACAAAACATTCTCCCAAAAATCATCCTCACACATACCTTAAGAAACATAATTCTCCCTACTAGAATCATGACTTGAATACATAGACAGAAGACAATATTGGTGGCTGATGGAGTGATTGCACATCCTACGTAGCCTACCTTCCACATCTTGAATGCCAAATACCATAAAGGAAACACCAAGGCTAGGAAACTGCTTTGTATTCCATTTATTTTCTAGATTTACCTTTCGTTGATTGTTTTCCTAGTGGTGGTTATGATTAACCACATGTGTGTCTAATTTATCCTGAACCCCCATGCCACCAGTTAGGCCAGAAAATGTTGTGTAGATGGGAAATGTGCCAACAAAAGCTATATTATCCCTAGGTTAACAAAAAATATAAGTGGTGTTCTCATTGTCTCCATTGACTATGGGTGAACTCTACAACATTGGGGAATTCCATATCCTTAAAAGGTCATCCCCCACACCATGCACAACATTGGAATAGGATGGTTTAACACCCATTGAAACCACATCATCGATTTTCTAACCTGTACTGTAAACACCTGGTGTCCTCCGAACAATGGGATTATAATGATTTTTCAATCCTGGTAGACTAGAAGCATTTTTCTTAGGGATCAATGTGGATAGACCTCATTGGATGTCCAGAGGGGAATGATGACCACCCGGTCATGGACTCATCCTGCTACAAGAGGCATTCATCCCAATTGTATCCTTTAAGAGTGATAGAGAAATAATTTAAATATGTTGAGCTTCTAATCTGTTATGACCACTCATCCCACATAGAGAGAAGGATGAAGTCTAAAAGACATGTCGACAAAAAAGTGAACAATATCCAAAGGTTTCCACATAATGAATGTTTTTCTAAAAACTAGACCTCCCTACCTCTAAGAGATGAAGAAGTTGTGGGAGGGGCTCTGATAGGTCCATCCTGATACATAGTCAGGAAAATACAAGTTTCATCATGAAAATTGTATGATCATAAATCATTAGTAAGAAATGGATTCAGTTTCATACACCATTGAAAAATTGATGGGGTTTGAAAAGGATGTTGAAGACATAGAAGTTGAATCCACACCATCGCACGCTGGCTATCCGGACCAAGATAAAAATCAATGATCCAATAGAAGATAAATACGAATATGTTATCACATAGGCACGACTTAGACAAAGAGGAACTTGAGTTATTAACCATAGTTTAATATATTATAGATCCCCATCAACTTGTATATTCATGAAATGGATTTTATTTACTTAAAAAATGATTTTATACATTACTATAACATCCAAATGATTTTATTAAAACAATCACATATCCCTGTGGAATTAAAAATAATTTTCTAATCAAAATTAAAAAAATACTAAATTATTATATGATTCTAAATATATAATAATATTTTTTTAAACTATACAATATATCATTTTAAGGATTAATAAATTAATTCCAATACAATATAGGACAAAAAAATTAAATATATAGGGAAATTAGGATCACGAATCACTTGTACTTAGTATAACATAAATTTATTTTAATAATTAATCATTATCCTCTTTAAAGATCTGTCATTCTCTATAGTACATGTAATAAATTATGGATTTACATCAGTGAAATGGGTGAGATAATATCCTAGTAGGGGGTGTAATTACATTGAAGGATCAAGGTTTACTAATCAACAGTACGTGGGTGATCCTAATCATTATCATATAATAATAGTGAGATCATCATCATAAAAATTTGGGAAAATTTATAAAAAAGTAATACAATGTAGAATATGCATATTATTGAACAATCATAACATAGATGTCAAATACTACACATTTTGTTGAATATAAATAGCATTATGATCACTGATAACATATTATTAAAAATTATAACATCATAACTATGAAAAAATATACCATATTTTCTTGTATAATACACATAATTTCTCTAGATAAATAATATTAACCAATTTAATAGAGGGATATATAATTTTCGGCCAACCATTCACAACAAAAAATTAATGTAATCCCGCATTCTACATGGAATGAGACATATAGAATTTGATGTTATGAAGTAGACCAATATAATTGAATGTATTTCATAAGGTTGTAATAAATAATTTCACAAGGAATAAAATTTGGGGTTTCCAGATTAATAATGGGGATAATATTTTTTCATAAATGAAAATTATTCTTTAAAAAAGAAATAACTAAAGGGGAGTCAAATTGATATGTTATAGAATTAATGTATCATTGTAACAAAATCATACGATTATTAAAAAAAAATTATAGGGGGAAACATGTATATCCATGGATATAAAATGGAGATTACAGTGACGATAAATTTTTTGGTCATTTTAGGAATATCAATTTTGAAAATAACTTGAAAGATGAGATAAGCCAAAAGAAATTTTTGGGTTTGAGAATCCCATTACATTAAACCTGTATTTATTATATAACCTTTCCACATATTTTAAATAAACTTATGACTATTAAAACATGGAAAAATTAGGTTTTTTTACTATTTTCACAATTTATAAATTATAATAATTGTATTAAATTTCTTAATTCTCTTCATTAATATAGATCAATTTTATAAAAAAAATAATTAAAAAAATATATACATTCATTGATTTATAGTTTTCATTTTATTACTTTTTAAACATTATTAATAGAAAATATAAAATATTACAAATACACATATTAATATATTCATATATTTTTAATAATTTATTTGAATCATCCATAATTTTCTTATATGTAAATTCTTTAAATTGTCCTTGTGGGTGGTTATCCTACCTCTAAAAATAAATCTTTAGAAGTGGAGAAGATAAGTATAAATAATTATTCTGTCAAAAATATATTCATTAAATTCCAAAATAATAAATAATATAAATTTTAAAAAACAAATCCATTATTCTAAGATGATTTAGGCAAAAAAATAATTGAGATGATGATGGAGATGATGTGAAAATAATTGAAAGACATGAGGATATCTTATCTAATTATTGATGTTTTTCATTTTCTGTTAAACTAAAATCCTAGAATTCTTAATGATTTGTGACACTGAAATATTGCTAATCATTATATGTTAATTAATTGAGGCGATTGGGGTAAATATTTGTCTTTTATTACTTTAAGATACACAATTTTCCAAGGGTGGGTGGGGAATTTTTTATACATGAATAGAGGGGTATTTTTATTATTTAATATTAAATAAAATAAAATTAACTTGGTGAAAAATATAATTGTAATAGTAATCATATTTTTAGTGATTTTTTAAGAGGGTAAAATTAATTTTTGACATTTAAGGCTTCCTAAAACTGAATTCATTATTTTTTTAAAATGTAATGTGGAAAATTGAATTATGGTTATTTTAATGGAATTCCATATACATTAATCTTTAGAAAATTCAATTTTTTAAATAATTTATCATTAAGGAACTTATATGACTAAATTATATCATTAATTATTTTCTTTCATCACAAGATTTCTATAAATTATTAAATCATAAATAAATTATGGAAAATATAATTTTAAAAAAAATTATGAAAAAAAAATTGCGTTACCCTTTATATAAAATTGACGTTTTTCAAAAAATTACCAATTGTTAAACCTTATAAAATTTAAAAATTATCAATCTATATATAAAGTAAATTTTATAAAAAAAGTTCTATCATTGGAAATTAAATTATTAATATATAATTTTTAATATTTCATAAATATATATAAAAAACTATTTATTCAAAAATACTTATAATTTCAATATTTTTTTAATCTCAAAATTTATTTAATGGAATTTTAATATTCATATTTTTATAATTACCCAATATAATATTTATGTATATTAAATTGTATTATTTTGTGATCAAATTTATATACCAAAATCCAAGTTACATTTCTCAACAATTAGGTTATTATTCTAAAGGTTAACATTACTAATATAATGGTCACATTACTATTACCAAGACCACATTACTTTACCATATATCATATTAACTCATTTAAAATATATTCATTCATTCATTCATTCATCAATGATCATAATTATTCTAACAGTTCTATATTTTTCATTTCTAAAATATTTATTGGTATACTAATGTGTTGTTTCCTTTTTATAGTTTATTTAAATGGAGTGGTAATTATAGTTGATTGAAATGGTCATAATTTTACTATTTTCCTTTTATAATTATAGTATTTGTGTCATATTGTAATCTTTTGAATTTTCATGGGATTAGTTGTTGATGAAAGAACAGAATATTAATTATTTAAATATTTTTTTCCTATATAAGTGTTATATATGTTTAATAATACATAATCTAATTTTACAAGCATATATTTTGGAAACAACTATCTTTTATAATGTTTTTGGTCATTACATTTCATATGATTCACTATTAATCCAAAAATAATCTTCACATATCTAGTTAATCTAAATTACAATCCAATTACTCACAATAATATATTACCATTATAACCTTACCCAACCCACCACGTTCAGTGGTAATATAACTTTTATATCCCAAGAATTCATCTAATATTTTACGAGATGAAGAAAATCACCATGAAATAATTTCATCAACAAATATGTATGCATTCTATAAATCTTTAAACATCCACGAACATAAAATATCAGATATATGCATATATATAGTAATTAAAATTTTAAAATATATAAATAAATCAACTTATGTATCTTTAGTATTAGGAAATTATAAATATTTCAAAATTTTGTATATAAACCAAAACAGCAAATTAGGGTAGGTATCTCAGCATCCCATGATGAAGACCCATAACTAATAAATTAAAATATGAACTCCCCATAACGTCTACATTAATTTGGGACCTTTCTGAAATTTAACACACTATAATATCTTATTCACTAATACCTCATTCTTTATATCCAATAAAAATACCTCTAAATTGATCATTATATATATGGAAACATAAATTTTGGTAAAATACCATGTATGGGTGAGTTGAAAATTAAATCAACTTAATTACATAATGCATGATACCATTAAAAATATATCAAACCAGGAGATACAAAAAAAACAATAAAAAATGAAATATATAATGTTCAACAACCTTAAATCAATTATGACCTCAAACGAATAAGTAGATGAACTACCTATTCTGTCCACACATATATATGAACATCAAACATCTAAAAAACAATTATTTTTTATTAACCAACCCCATAATTCCTACATATTTTAAAACATCCACATAAATAGAATCATTTATAGATAAACAACATATGTGGGAAAAAGCCCATGTTTGGGTGAATATAAACAAACTTAGTAAAAATCATTAAATAATAATATTAATTTTGGGTAGAAAATTATCTGTGAAGAGTAAAAAAGAAGTTAATTTAATGGGACATGTAACCAAACTCAAGTGGGTGATCATTTCTTACAGCTTGACTCCACTATATTCTAATATAAAAAATTATATATTATATCAATAGAACTATAGAGTTCATAGTACCTTACCTAAATCAAATATTTCACATCCATAATAGCTTGACCTATCATTAGTAACATGTGACCCAAACCTCACATAGGGAAATTTATCATTAAAGGGGATTAAAATGAATATAGGTTACCCACACTACATTACATTTAGTAAACATCATATAAGTTGAATATTTACTATATATGTGTTTTATATATTCCCATTTTATATAGGGGTTATATAATCTAATGAATATATAGAGGTCCAAGGGTATTGATATTTTACTCTACTAAGGGATTACATTATCATTTCCTAATATAATTGTCTTCTAAGTATCACCATTTTAATTATCAGGATATATTACACTAAATGTTTGAAATATGTTATTATAATCATGAGATGAATAATATATACACATTATCCCATTCGTAGTGGAATTTTGTCATCATATACTATTATTATGTACAAAATTGGAACCTATGAAAGAAAATATTAACTAATGTATACCCTATAATGATGACATCATATCCATGTAATGTACATGTACTGTAGGTTCACTCGGGTAGGTCAGTCATGTATTATTATCTTTAAACATACATGAAGACAGACTACACATTATATATAGACTGGTACACAACAAGTCGTTATTTTTAAAAAAAGTTGTATGTGTATTAGGTAGATTATTTGACATGTATCATTGTATATAGAATATACCCAATGTACAATTTGTGTTAACTATAGATATATAGTTTAATAATAAATAAAAAGAATAATTTTTTGGTATTTATTATATGGAACCGGCCTTAAAACATTAAAAAATCTTGAATTAAATGAATAATTCACATTGAGGTTCTTTTAGGATTATTGTTTTACAGAATTACGTCATAACAATTACATAACATCTCATGTATTACAAATTAGACACTTCTACTCAGTTTACACTTTTCTCACAAAAATAAATAAACATGAAAAAAATAGTCATGTCTAGTTCCATGTGTTAGATAGAATGGCTATTTCATAATCCCATCCTTGACCCTTTTCATCTTTAAGTCCTGTGAAAAACATTTAATATCATGAGATGAGCATGAAAATTTCAATAAGGGTTTTAAAACAAAGAAAGAAAAAATTAGGTCATCATTACATAAGTAACAAACTATCATTAAAATAACTCATTAAATCATAAGATTTATGAATAACACATATAAATAATAAATCAAATAGTTAACTTGTGGAATCCATATCATACTTACATTATAGCTATCACAACTATTTAGGGAGTTACATTTCGAATACCCATCATAGTATATTACCTAAATCTCTTATGAGAAACATTCATGTTTACCTCTATCCCATTACCCAATTCATTAGAGAGATATCTTGAGCTCACCTACCCTAGGTTTATCACGGAACCACCCGTATAGGTAAAAAATGATAAAGAACCATAACATATTCATAGCACATAAAACAAACATAAAATAAAGATAACATTTCCACATTGAAGTCACTATATATCAATTAAATATATTGACATTAGAAAACCATTATCAATACCAAAATATGTAAAATAAAATATGGTACTTATTTTCCATTTAAAAACATTATATCTTTTTATGAATGTCATTGATCTAATAATACTCACAGTGGTAGAAAAGGTCATTATCACCGCTTACGTTAAAAAGAAACATTTTTTTATTTAGTAAAACTCTTCATAGACAAATATTCTCTTTGAATGACATGAAAATTCAAAGGTCTTTAAACAAAGTATAAAAGAAAGTAATGTATTAAAAAAAAATATGCCTCTGTGAAAGGACATTAAGACGAAGTCCCTTACCTCATTTCTGATTTGACCTGGTCATTCATTAATCTAATGAATAAAAAGTAAAGATAATTTATAATAGCTTAAGATCTTTTTTTATGTTTTCTATTCCTTTTATATCACCTATTACAATGTTATAAATATTATGTAATCATTTAAGTTAATAACGGTCGTTTTGTAGATATTTGGTACTTGAGTTAAAAATGTACTTCATAAAATTACAATTAGTTCATGTCATCAAATATCCATTATATCCAGAATGATATTCAGGATTTAGATATCATATATATCATATATATCCATTATATTTATTCATTTATTATAGTACATAACATTTATAGATAATAAATGAAATGCACCATCTATGTAGACGTTAACCGTACGTACGAATGAACGCTACTTTCATGTCTATTTCATATTTTATAGGAATTAAAACATAATGATACATATGTATATTATAATTAAAGTATAATATCATATATAGTATCATTAAATCCATCCTTTATACATCCCACATATGGAATTAATGAGTCATTTCACTTTGAGGGGGCGATTGTCCACACTTCCTCAAATGAAATTATCGCATTAACCCATAATTGAAATAATAAATATATGCTATAAATGTAAAAAAATAAGAATAAAGAAAACTTTAACATAATATATATCATTTATAAATACCGTTACATCATAATGGCAGCCATTAAAGTTGGTGGGAGATTATTTAATAATCATCGTTTCATGAGGTGTGAGTTTTTCATACACAGAAACAGTATGTTATTTACCAATTAGATAGAGGTGTCTATAACTTTAGTTCGAATAAATCTATTAAAAAATTCATAATATATTTAGGATACTGATTTTGTATTAAAATAAAGGAATATAAATAGTTTAGGGTGGTTTAGAGGTGTAATGAAACAAAAGAACATAAGAGAAGACGTTACCTTTAAATTGGGCGACTCCCTTTGATTTGAACCAAAATATTTTTGAAGTGCCTTATGAAAAAGTTAAGGATACTATGAAGAAATTATAAATGTAGTGAAATTAATTTGTAATATTTTGGACCATCCAAGGAGTTTGATAGGTGTGAGGAATGAGTTAGAGGTGAGGGATTTTTATAAGGGGGAGGAGGGGGTCTTTAGGAAAGTGTGAAAATATTATTTTATTACATAATTTTATTCTATTTATAAATGTCCAAAACTTATTAAAGGAAAATATAAGATGGCTAATGGTTAAAATAAAATCATAAAATTATAATTAAGCTGGTTTTGGATAATATTTTAATCATTATAATTTTATTTATTTATATCGTTTATTATTGAGGTAAACACAGTATCATTATTGTGTCTAATATAATTTAATTTATATAATGTCTAAAAATTATAAAAAAATATCATGATGTAGGAAATATTGTTATCATTCCAAATTATATTTATATTCAAAATGATAACTTATATAATTATAGGTAAAAAATACCTTTCTAAAAGATATTTGTTTATTTCATTTTGACTTTACATTAAGTTAATTAAAATAAAGTGTCAGTATCACTCTCAAATGGCCTAATGAGGACCAGAAATGAAACCAAGGATGATCCTATTAGAAAGAGTTTCATCCAACTGAATTAAAACACATGTTACGGTAATTTTGGATTATTATTGAAATATTTGTTTTCCCTTATTTATGGATTTCCCTTTAGCAATTGTAAATAAAATATTTACTAAATTAAATATTCATAATGGTAAAAAATAAAAGTTATCTATTTTCCAAATTTGGACTTCCTGATTCCAAATATAAAATCCATTTTTCCAAATTCAAAACACATAAGTGGTAGCATTTAATTGAAAATTAATTCTCACAGTTAAAACAAAAGGGGTGTTTTTAGAAATAATAGCTTTCAAAAGATTGAAACTTGTTTGTGTCCAATTTCAAAGTGAAATTAATTCAATGACCAAATTTGGATTAAATTCTAAAAATATAATATAATTACGCTGTAAAACCAATTAAAAATATAACCCAACCATATTAATAAATTAGATTATAATGTAGTTGTGAATTAAAATACAGCATTTTAATTTTCCATTAAAAAATTACCCTTAATAGAAAAATACCTAAATTTCAATAAAATTATATTTTTATATCCTGATTCAAAAGAATAATATTTTATATATGTCAAATATAACATACAAAAGTGACAAAAACATTATTTATAAATTTTTTCCCTCAAAAGGTGGTAATTCGACCTTTAAAAATATTAGAGTATTCGTGCTTATAATTAGAATCATTCTCATTTTAAGCCTCAAACTATTATTTGATAAATTTAAAAACATTTACCAAACATTAATAATCATATTTTAGTTAGTTATATTCATTACCACCTATAAAACAACTAAGAATTAACTACCATTTAAAATAATAATATTTTATTATTATTGTGCTATGTAAGATTTCAATGAAACTCGTTGTTGCGTATCAGGTACACCATAAAATATAGAAACACCTTTAATGTAAAATTAATATTTAATTAAAAAAATATTAATTAAAAAGAAAATGTATTATATCATTATTTTCCTCTGGTGTTACATCCTTCCCACCTTTTGGACATGGTGTCCTCCCAATTTTATTCACTTATCAAATAAATGGGGGTATTTGTCTCTCATAACATTTTTAGGTTCCCAGGTAGCCACTTCAACAATAGGATTTCCACACAACATTAACCTGGAACAATGAACCTCGGACTCAATGACCCCTTCTTACCAAAATGCATCACCCATTTCCATGGAGAAAATTTGAGAAAGACAAGATCACCTACCTCAAAAGAAAGATCCTTCCTCCAGTTATCTGCATAACTTTTCTACCAACTATGAGCTGTTCTCTTGTGCTTCTGAATCAAATGAACATTTTCTTCCATATCTTTTACCAATTATAGTTTTGTAAGCTTCTTCTCACCTACTTAATCCCAAAAATCCGGTGTTCAACACCGCTTCTAATATAATGCCTTAATTGGAGCCAACTATCTACTGGAATGAAAACTTTTATTATAAGAAAATTCCACCAAAGAAAGATGTCGGTCCCAACTTCCTTGGTAATCTAGTGAAAAAACACGTATCATTTCCTCCATGGTCTGAATTTTTTGTTCTGACTTCCCATCTTATTGGGGATGAAAGGATCTACTAATATTTAATTCAGTACCCAAAAAATTCTAAAATTCTCTCTAAATGTTAGAAGTAATCCTGGGATCACGATCATATACAATAGAGAGGGGAACACCATGCTACCTGACTATCCCAGTAGCATATAACCGAGTATGTTGATCTAGAAACAAAGTATCTCAAAAAATAAGTAAATGAGTAGATTAACTCAATAAAACAATAATCAACCAAATTTCATTATTACCTCGAGATGTTTTTGGTATTCCCATAATGATGTACATGATATATTTTTCAGTTTCCACTCTAGAACTAGTAAATACTGGAGAATCACTTTTGTTAGTTGTCACTCTGCTATAACCTATTGACAAGTAAAACACATCACAGTAAAGTAAACAAAATCCCTTTTCTTTCCATCCCACCAGTAATACTCCCGAAGATCTCAGTAAAACATCGTACTACTAAGATGAACATAAAACGGGGAACTATGAGCATCACATAAGAAAAAATTCTTTAACTATGAATCACCAGCCACACATAATCTTTTATGAATCCTTAAAACACAATCATTATCATATTTAAATGCATGAGAATTACCATTCTAAACAAAATCTATATTTTTTTCAACTCACTTCGTTTTTTCTACCCTATATTTTTTTTTATGATAGAGATGATTTCACTAACACCTAAAACAAAAAAGAAGAATTTCTGGCACCAAACATTTCTATGCTAATCTCCATCAACTCAAAAACCAAATGATCTCATTCCAAATATAGCATGGTTAATGAACAATTAATTTTTTATCTCAAATCATCATCTACTTTATTTTATTTTCCCTGATGGTAAAGGATCATGCAATCATAATCCTGGATTAATTCCAACCATCTCATATGTCTCTTGTTCCATTATTTCTATGTCAATATATACATCAAACATTTTTAGTTAGGATATATTTAAAATTTTACTCATTAAAAATGAGGCCTCCACTTTTTTAAATAAAAACAATAGAAGATAATTCCAACTCATGTGTAGGAAATTTAACTCATGAGGTTTCAACTAACGTGAAGCACAAGTTATTATCTGATCATTCTTCTTAAGGAAACAGGCAAGTCCATTCAATAAAGCATCATTGTAAATATAATATTCACCATTTCTGGAAGGTAGTTCCAAAACTAGAGCATTCACTAATAATTTCTTCATTTCCTAAAAACAATCATCACATTATATTGTTCGAACAAACTTAGCACCTTTTTGAGTTAACTTGGTCATTGGTCTAGATAATCATGACAACTTTTTAACAAAACTCCAGTTATAACCTACCAAACCAAGAAAACTAGGAATCTCTGTTATATTTGTTGGTCTGTGACATTCTTTAACAATTTTTGTGTTAATAGGATCAACAGTTATGCTATTTTTTGAAACAATGTGACCAAGGAATTTAATTTTTTGTAACAAAAAATCACAATTGATAAATCTTCCAAATAGTTTCTTTTATTTTATGGTTTTCAAGACATCCCATTAATGACATTCTTGCTCCTCATTACTTTTAGAATAAAATAAAATATCATCAATGACCACAACTACAAACATTACCAAAAAATAAGGAAAAATTCTATTCAATAGATCCTTGAATACAGCAGGTGCACTAAATAACCTAAAAGACATAACTAAAAATTCATAATTACAATATCTTGTATGAAACACGGTATTTGGAATTTATTCTTCCTTTAAATTCAACTGATGGTTCCCTGGCCTCAAATTATTCATCAAAAAATAATGAGCTCCCTAAAGAATATAAAGTAAATTATCAATATGAGGCAAAGGTTACATGTTTTTAATAGTGATGTTATGTAATAATCTGTAATCAATGAAAAGTCTCATTAAACCATCATTCATCTTAAAAAATAAGAAAGGGGCACCCCATTCTGATGTGCTGGGTCAAATGAAACCTTTATCTAATAACTCTTACAATTAATTATTTAATTCTAAAAGTTCAATTGGAGGCATTCGATAAGGGGGTTTTGAAATTGGATTAGCATCATGAACAAGGTCAACAGAAATTTCAACATCTCGATCAGGTATAACACGAGCAAACTCATCAAGAAAAACATCAAAGTACTCATTTACCACAAGCACATAATTAATCTGAAAAAATCCTTTTTTTTCAACAATATGGGTAAGGTAACATTATTTTCCATATTTTACTAGTTTCTCACCTTCCTGATATGTTATGAAAAGTTTGAGTTCATTCTCGTACACAAGCTGAAAATTTTTCTGAAAACAACCCTCTTTAGATCTGCAGTCAATCATAACATGGTAAACAGAAATCCAATCCATACAAAAAATAACAACAAACTCTACTATAGGCAAAGCAATAAGATTTGTTGGTATATTTTTTCCACACACAAGGACATGACGTGTATTATAATTTCATTTTGTTTCAACATTTCCTCCAGGAGTTTTTACTATATGTTTAGGATTAATATATTGATATAGATTTCCGAATTTACAGGAAAAAATTTTATAAATGGATGAATTTGTAGACCTTGAATAAAACAACACATTTGTATAATCTAAAAAAACAAACATTATACATGATACTACTTCATTTGATGGCCCAATATCTACTGAAGTATTTGCAATGGATTTTACCACCCCTTTCTGCATGTAGGCAGGCTGCTTTCCCTCAATTGTGTCCTTTATTGGACACTCATTTTCAAAATGACCCATTTTATTGCAGTTAAACAATTTTACGGACTATAAATCAGATTTTGACGTACCATTACCCTGATCTTTTTCATTGCAATTACATTATTTATGTCCCATTTTTTTACATCGGTAGCACTTACCAAAATTCAAAAGACATTTCCCAGCTTTCTTTTTATGACAATTTTCACATACTTTAAACATACATTTCCTACCATTAGTCTTTTTTGAAGAGTTTTTCCTTTTCACCTACCACCTGGACATCTTATTCTGTTGTTTTTCAAAGAATAAATGATCATCAGAAAACTCAATTTCCACCTTCTCTATACATCGAACAAGTTTTTCATAACTTTTTGAACACGTGAAAAGCTAAATCCATTCAATAAATTAGCTTTAATTTTGAGTAAAAATCGTTGAATTTACTATCAAGGTCTCATATGAAATTTGTAGCAGGCCTTTCTTGTAGAGTGAAATTTTCTTCATAATCAGCCAATATGTCATCCTCCTGCTTCAATTCCAAGAATTTCTTTTCTATCCTAAGACCAACCACCTTAAGAAAAAATACTTGAGAAACATACCTTTGAATTCATCCAAATCCAGAGCATTAATCTCCCCATTATCCTTGATATTTTTCACCATCGACCAACACTAATTAGCTTCACCTTCAAAATGGTATACAACGAGACTAACCATTTGATGCTCTGAACAACCCAAAACATCGAAAATCTTCTCCAGTTATTTAATCCATCCTTCATCAACACAGGGTTAGATGATCCTTTGATTGATGGGGTATGTTCGCCCCTAAAATGATCCACTACTGACATGTTCATACGTGGTTGATCTGACTAATCTCGTTCATGGATACCACCACTATTTATAGCTTGAGTCAATTGTGCCATCACTTCATCAAACAGTTCTGTTCCGATTTCGAACATCTCAGGTTAATGATATGTAAGGTTGTCTTCTTCCTAATGTCATACCAACATATATTTCCACTTTCCCCTGCGGAAAACCATTATGAAGATAGAAATATCATAGGTGAAGAGTCATGGTAATCTGTAAATGATATATCACTTCAATCATACCATAAATTAATTCATGGATATTAATTTAACAATATCCTAACTTCTATAGATATTTATACTGACCTTTGATTCCAACTATAAGGACTCGGCCATAAAACATTACATTAAATTGTACTGAAAGAATAATCCAGATTTTGGATCTTCTTAGGAATAGAGTTTTAGAGAATTGGGCCATAACTATTACATTAAATCTTATATATTACCATGTTGACACTTAAATTCGGTATATTTTTTTCCACAAAAAGAAAAACTCTAAAAAAAAGAGTCATGTATAGTTCCATGTTTTAGAAAACATGAATTTTCTTTGATCCCATCCTGTACCCTACTCATCTTTAAGTGTCGTGAAATTTTTTCAAAACATGGGATTAGCATAAAACGCTTAGTAAGGGTTATAAAACAAAGGTTGAAAAATCAGTTCATCATTACATACATTACATATACTATTTAATATAACTCATGAAATCATAATATTTATGAATAACATATAAAATCATAAATCACAAAGGTACCTTGTGGCATCCATATCATAGTTACATTGTAGCTATCACTGCTACCTAGGGAGTTACATTTGGAATACCCATCACAATATATTCCATATTTCCCATAAAAGAAACATTCACGTTAACCTCTGTCACGTTACCAAATTCATTGGAGAGATATATAGGGCTCAATCTCTATAGGTTTATCATGTAACCACCCATATATGTATACAATTCACAGGAACCATAACATATTCATTGCACATAAAAAAAATAATGGAACGATAACACTTCCATAGTGCAATCACAATGTATCATTTAAATATATTGAAATAACTAAGTCATTATCAAAACCATTTCTAATACCAAAATACGTAAAAGAGTATATTTTATTTATTTTCAATTTAAAAAAATTATGACTTGTTATGGAATCGATTAAACAAATAATACTCACAGTGGCGGAAAAGGACTTTGTCACTACTTACAATAAAAAGAATCATTTTTTTCTTTTAGTAATACGATTCATATAAAAATATTCCCATTGAATGAAATTAATATTAAAAGGTGTTTATAGAGCGTATAAAAGAAATTCATGTATTAAAACAAAATATGCCTCAATGAAATGAGATTTAGGTGAAGTCCCTTACCTCGTGTCTGATTTGAACCGTTGGTTTTTTAATCTCCTAAATAATAAACTAAAGATAATTTCTACCTTCATATGATCATTTTTCAAGTTTATTTTTCCTTTTATATCACTTATAACATTTTATAAACTTTATATAATCATTTATGTTAATAACGGTCATTTCGTCGATATTTTGTACTTGATTTAAATGTGAACTTCTTATAATTACAATTTGATCAAGTGGTCATATATCAATTATATACAGAATTATATTCATGATGTAGATATCATATATATCATATATATCAAGTATGTGAATTTATTTATAATAGTACATAACATATAAAGATAATAAATGAAATGCACTGTTCAAGATGATGGTAAGTCGTACGTACGCATGAACACTACTTTAAAATATCATTCTTATTTTAATGGAATTAAAAAAATGATACATAATAATATTATAATTCTAGTATTATATCACATATAATATCATTAACTCCCAAATTTATATGTCCCTCTTATGGAATTAACGAGTCACATCACTTTGAGGGGGTGGTAGTCTCCACTTCCTCTAATGTAATTATAGTGTTTACCCATAATGAAAACCATAAAGGTTTGTTATAAATTTATAATATAGAAAAATAATGAAGACATTGAAAAACTATATATCATATGTAAATTTAGTTCCTTTAAAATTTCCTCTATAAGAAGTGGTATGAGATAATTGAACAATCATCATTTCGTGAGGCGTTAGTTTTCCATCCACAAAAACTGTATGTTCATTACCCATTAGATGGAGGTGTATTTAAGAGTAGTTTCAATCCATATCACAAATAAATCCCAGTATATTTAGGAAACTTTTATTTTAAAAAAACATGTAATAAAAACATTTTAAGGGGTTGGATAATTAAAATAAAACAAAATAACTTAAGAGAAGATGTTTCCTTTAAATCAGGTAAATCACTTTGGTTTCAGCAAAAGGTTTGATGAAGTTCATTCTGCCTATGTTATAGCTAATAAAATGAGGATGAAGATGTAGGGAGATTAAATGGGTAGAGGTTGGATTAGAAAAGGGGCTTTAGAGGTATAAGGAATGGGTTAGAGGTGAGGTCTTTTTATAAGGGGGAGGAGGTGATCTTTAAGAAAGTGAGAAAATATTATTTTATTACATAATGATTTTAGTTTTCTAAATGTCGAAAAAATATTAGAGTAGAAGATAAGATGAATCACGGTCTAAATAAAATCATCCTTGTAGAATGGGATTTGGTTTTTATTTTATTTTAATCTTTAAAATAATATTAATTTAATTTTTTTATTAATGAGGTGAACACTGGATCATTATTGTTTCATAGATAATTTAATTTATTTGACGTCTAAAAACTAAGAAAATACCATGATGTAGGAAATATTTTTATCTTTCCAAAAAATATTTATTTTCAGAATGATAACTAATGTTACCCAATGAAAAAATAAATTTACTAAATGATATTTTGTTGTGTCATTTTTGTCTTTCCTTTATGTTTATTAAAATAAAGTTTTATTATCACTCCCAATTGGTCCAATGAGATCCAAAAATAGACCCAAGGATGACCATGATCAAAATTATATCATGAAATATGTTTAAGAGGATTTTTAGAGTAATTTTATATTATTATTGTAATATTTAATTACCCCTATTTACGAGATTTACCCTTTAACCTCGGTAAATAAAATATTTAGTGATGTAAATATTCATAATGTCTAAAAATAAAAGTTACCTATTTACACACTTTCTACCTCCTGATTTTAAATATGGAAACCATTTTCCAAAATTAAAAACATATATTTGGTACAAATTAAATTGAAATTAATTTATTATATCAAAATAAAAGGTGTGTTTTTAAGAAGTAATAACTATACAAAGATTGACACTTGTTTACATCCAATTGCTACGTAAAATTAATTCCAATGTATATAATTGGATTTAATTGTAAAAAAAATCTAATTACACTTCAATACCATTTAAAAAGACAATTTATCCATATAAATTAATTAGATTAAAAGGCCATTTGGAATTACAATACAATATTTTCACTATTCATTAAAAATTAACATTATCAGCAAAATACCCAAATTTCATCCAAATTATATTTTGATGAAGCGATACTGAAGAATAATATTTTTTGGACAAATAGAACATATAAATGAGACAAATGCTATATTTAAAGTTTCTTCGCCTCAAAAGGTGGTAAATTGACTATTTAAAGAATATTAGAGTATTTCTGCTTAAATTTGGATTCATTCACAATTTAAACCACAATCATTTATTGGATTAATGTAAAAACATTTAAAAAACTTATATAATCATATTGTAGATAGTAATTTTCATTCCCATAAATACAAAAAATAGGCATTAACTACCATTTAAAATAATATTAGTATATTATTATTGTACAATGTAAGATTTCAACGAAACCCATTGTTTCTTATATGGTACTCCATCGAACCTAGAATCACCTTTATGTTAAAATTAAAATTTAATTCACAAAATATTAATTAAAAATAAAATGTATTATTTCTTTATTTACCTTGGATGCTACAATTATAATTCATAATTCATTTTATTTCACATTAATACACATAACATGTGGTTCTTATAAATACCTATAATCCTTACAGATGTAGAAGAAAAATAATAGACCACCAATCACATTGGATAATACAACTTATAGTTGGGAATTTTAAACACATTGATTCTTCCTCATAGAAATATTGAAAATATTTTGAATTTTATCAAGCCTAACAATTCCATTTTAGGGTGCCTCGTGGTTTGGGAGTGGTTTCATTATTTATAGAGGTTTTTTAAAATTGTATTTAAATTTAGAAATTAGTTTTAGAATTGTTTTGTATAATATTAAAGGAATATTATTTTATTAAAGTTATATTTGCTTATTTATTTTTATGTTCTTAATGTGATTCAAATATTTTAGAAGTTTTATATAGGTTGGGAAATGATATATTTAATTTTGTTACATGAACCTATTTTTATAAATAATAATACCATATTAATGATTATTAATAATTTATTTTAAATGAGATGTTAATATTTAAAATGAAATATTCACCAATACGAATGAGCTGAATTTTTTGTAACGAAATCGTTTTTCATAATAGATTACAAAAAATGTAATATTATTCATATAATTATGGAGTAAGGACATCCTATCATGTAATGAGGCTATGTAAGGGTGTGATGTATATATCATTATGTGAGCCTTGTAAATGAACTATTTTAAGGTAAATCAAATTACTAATACATAAACTACCTATTTTGTGAAAGGGTAGAGAGGAAGTTTCAAATAATACATAAGGGTAAAACCATACTACCATTACATGTTCAATAAATTTTTGAAATAATACACCATCACTGAAATATTATTTTATAAATTATTCAAAATGTTTTCAAAAAATATCTTTCATTTATATCCACAAATTGATTAGAAACATTCAACATAAATAATAAACATCAACTATATTATTAAATTTTATGTTTATCATAATATTATTATATTCCCTCCTTCTATTGTAGAATTTCACTCATAATCATATTGGAGAACATATATTTTTATGGGAAACATCAATTTATAGAATTTAAATTGAACAGATAAATCCCTAACCAAAATCATCAAATATTAAATGAAAATAATAGAGATATTTAACTATATATTTCCCTAAATTTTCCCCTATAGGGATATTATTTATTAATTTTCCTAATTATTATAAACTTTTTTAAGGACAGATCTTCCAAAAACAATTTTATCTTCAATTGAAATAATGAACTCCATGATGCATAGACTCTATAATATAATATAATATTTTCATAGAACTCATATCTTCATAAATCCCTTTGAAAAATATGAACCACCTTAAATTAACTAAATAAATGAAACAAACAAAATAATATACATGGTAAAAAGGTGGTTCTTCAATGATTTTTTAGTTATATCAATATGGATGATATTTATATGTCATTCAATAGAATCCTTTCATTTCTTCTCAGTATTCAAAAAATTTCTTCTAGAATGCTCCATATTTTACTTTCTAGTGTTTATCATTTAAGGGAAGAATAGTCTTATATATTTTCCATATTCATCATTGATGTAATAATCTTCTTATCATTAATAAGTGGATCTCTTTTATTCATCTATTCTGGTTCTATATTTCTAACCAATTACAACGGATCAAGCCATATGATTACAAAATCTTTTGGAATATGCTCAAACTTTTTCATATTTTTATATTACTTCTTCATAGTAACATCTTTAAAATAATAATACATTAGTTATTGTTCTCTATTATTCAATATTTCTATTTGTTCAGGAAACCTTGTCATGCATTTTTCAGGAATATGCCCTAACATTAAATACCTTCCAAAATGATCTCTTTATTCATTGGATTTTCCTTTTTAGAAAAACATTAATCAAATTCTAGTTTTTTATCTTGTTTTTCTTGCACCAAATCAATAATTTAATTTGATTCTATGATTAATTAAATTTTTTTCATCTTGCTTCCTTTAGAATGGATGTTTATTACATATTTTCCAAATTACAAGGTATGATATTTTCTTCCCCTATAGAAGTATATTTTCATTACTGTTACATTCATATAATTATTCTTCTTGAATGCATCATGATTTATAGTTTTCTAAACATTCATGTAATCCTTATATCCCTTGAAAAGATTATCTACATTTACTATTTTCCTATGAATTTGATGTGATACCATCTCAATGTCAGCATATGGGTAGTTCATGGTTGGTGCTTACCAACATTCATTATAGTTCTGACCAATCCTGTTGAAATAATGATATATGTCTTCAAAACACTCAAATATATTCATGATTAGTAGATTCTTCTTAAACTGTGAATTATTCTTAAATTCTATAGTATTTTTAATCACATCTGATCTTCTCCTCCTAAATGGTGAACTCCAATAATTATTATGCATAGACATATTATTTTAATAGTCAATATCCCAATTACCAAATTTCCAACATGATGAATAGTTTCCAACAAATCTTTATTTCTTCGTCTATTCACTAACATGATTAGTTCATACATCTTATTTTGGATAATATGATTATTCATGTGAACTCTTTATGGGGACCAAGAATTCAGAATTTTATCCATATTAAACATTGATTACGTAGTGGATTTGTCATCATTATTCATCTTCCATGCTTGTGCAGAATTAAATTTGAAACATGAACTTATATATAACAAAGTATTAGTAGAAAATCAATCTTCTAGATCATATATTACCTGATTCAATGATCTTGATTAAAATTTTTCTCTAGATAATCTCATTCTCTTCGTTTGACATTAAATACACTTTTTAAAAGTTAGACTATTTTAATAATTAATTTTTAATACTTTTCTTATCTCAACATTTTGTGAAGACACAACCTGAATGATCTCATGATTTCTGAACATGACATCCAACTCAAGGTATTTCAAATTCAAGGAATTATTCATATCATCATGCGATTTTATTATATCTTCACATTATTTCATGGATTTCATTAATTTAGTTTCTCTCAAATTTTTCAAATTAAAATCAATTTCAAGACACTCCATTTGGAGGAAATGTTCCTCATCTACAATTATTTTATGCTTTTCTTCCCATTGACCATTTATTTTCTAAATTACATCACCATGAATTTGATTAAATACTAGTAGAGAATTATTCATCTCATTAATTGACATCAATCTTACCTCTTGTTGAGATTAATTAACATTCCTAGTTTGTTATTTAGTTTTTAAAACACTCCAATCACTTCTATATGAAATATTTATGTCACATAATTCTAATAAATAGTCTGTTCTAATTCATCTTCAATCAATGTTGAATTTTTATTATAGTGCAATGTAGAAAATTCTTTTCATTCATCATCCACGATGAATTAATCATCCATGTCTTTGATTTCCAAAATAGTATCATTAATATTAATTTTATCTTAATGAGATCCATTTATTATAATAATCATCTTTGTAAGAACCATCTAATTGACTTCTTTCTCACACATATTTCATTGAAATTATTATTCGAAATGGGATGAATCATTAATGAGAATAGATAATGTTTCATTTTCACCATCAATCATTTATAAGAGAAGATTACATATTTAGATATTCTATACCATATACCTATTTATATATTTATATTCCTTTTCATATTAGGAATTCTCATCATATATACCCTTGATAAAATAAATTTTTGAAGTGAAAAATTCAATAGGAACATTCATCAGCTAATTTTTAATTTCTAAATAAAAATCACAGAGTGATTTAATAAACTCTTGTTCATAATCGCTAAAACCAAAATCATCAAAATGATCTTTATCAATAGATTTAATAGAAACTACTGATAGACTACCACTCTTACTATATTTATATTTTAATGACCCTCTATCATCATCAAATTATTTTTTATCTTTTGTTCCTCTTTCTTTTGTCTGTTCATCGTGGTTTTTGTAGAAACTTCTTTGTTGATGATGAAAAATATATGAACTGAACTTTCCACCTAACTCATCTATTTTACTTCTTCAAAATAAAATCTCCACTTCATATATGTCTGATACAAAACAAATTGGGTGATATGATTGATCCAAATAAGGGTGCAATCTTTCCACTTATACAAATTTATGTACCCATTGGATCATGCAGGTTCACATAGAGGGGGATGAATCAATGTACACAAATTTTATTGATATAGAAATTTTTTATAATTACATTCTTTAACATGAACATATTCACTTGATAGAGTGAATTGATCTTCCCTATTAAAAAGAATAATTATAACACATTCTAGCTTGAAAGTAAATGAAGTTGTCAAAATAGTATTTTTACAATGGTCACCCCCCTGATGTGGGTGACTAGATCCTCGTTATGGTCTAGTTGATTAGAGAAAAATATTCTCCACTAACAGTCAATCAAAAATTACAAGTGGGATGTTCATGTGTCATCCCGAAAATATGGTCGGTATGTATGATCCTTTTCCCAAATAATCCTAGCATCTCACCATTATGCATTATATTGACTCCTTCAATCGTTTCACAATTACTCACTAAATCTATGATTATGATCCCGAAATATTCATTCAGCAACTACTACGGAAATATTATATTCCTATTTGAGAAAATGAATTTAAACTGATCTAGCACTTTCTAAATTCTACTGAAATTCAATGACTTCAACTGAATATAATCAATATAACTACATGAAACCCAGTTAAGTATAGTCTCCAAAATTATAGGCCACAATACCTCAGATTTATCTCACAACTATATTATAATGATCTACTGAATATATTTCAATGCTCTGCAAGTTGAAATCTTATATAATGCTTCGCCTTAACTCTCAAAAACCCATTTCACACATGTCCTGGAATGTATATTTCATGTACCTCATGCATATACAATTAAAGGGATAATACTATTATTTTTATGTCGTATTTCATTTTTAAAAATGAATATCATGTATTTTAACATTACTTCCTTCGTGCATGAATTTAAAATACATTCTCTTTACTGTTCAATAATGTATTTTGACCCTATTGAAATTGTTAATAGTGTATGTTCCCAATAAGATGAATTCACAATGTTTTTCTACCATTTATATAGAAGATACTCAATGACTTTAATATTGTATCTCTATTGTTATATGATCCATTAAAACACTAAATATGCATACTTCTTGCATGGAATCTACTCATTAATGAATGCACATATTTGAATCAGAGTGTATAATTTTACTTCTCCTTTAAAAAACATTATTCACACAGACACATAAAAAATATTTCATAAGTTATAAGAATGTATATCATGATGTCATATGTACTTCTTCACATTCACACACTCAGATATGTATTCCCTACCCCTCTCCCTCTTGTGCCAAAATTTCATGCACACAATAGAGATGTTCATGTTCCTCACAATGTGCTACTCTAATGACACATTATATTTAGTAAGACTCATGTAAGTACCTATACATTTCACCTTAACTAAATACACATTCTCTATACACATATTCATCATCATCCAACACACTGTATCAAATATGTTATGTGGAACATCAAAACAAGTCAAATAAATCATGTCTGTATTAATACTCTTCATGCCATAGTATAACACACTGCCTTTCATTAATCATTTTTCTACCCATAAGACAAATAAGACATGTAATTATATCAGACATCATGAATGATTTCTCGGAATGAAGTTCATTGTGACAAAAACAATTTTTCAAATCACATAATGTCTTCTAATGGCCTTTTCACATATGAACATGCATCGCAGATCCTTATCCTAAAAAAACACTAGTTTTAAAAACCTTTGTTTCTCTTTCAAAATCCCATAGATACTCTCAAAAGGGAGATAACAAAATAAATCAAATAAATCTACCTCTAGTATTTATTAGAAACATTCAAGGACTCTGGACCATCCATAAACAATAAGTCTCATTCACTTCCTTTGTTTCAAAACATAAAGGATCACCATATCTACAATCGTATTCTTCTTCATAATGATAATATGGTGTTTTCATCCTCTTTATATTATAAAATCAATTTTTCATAAAGATTTTTGATTATATTGGAATCATTATAACACTCAAACAAATAAAAATAATTCTTCATCATAGCTTCTATCGATGTCAATCATGGATGTCCCAGTGAACAAGTAAACTCAAGTTTTCATGGGAAAGAATAAAACACATCATTGTGATTAGAAATATAAAAATAATCATTGATACAATATCATTATCAATAATAAAACGAGATGGTTAGACGGCTGGGATAAAATAATCATTCAATAATATGGTCATAATTATGTCTGTGTTTTTTAATGTGGATGATTTAGAACAACATTCCAAATGATATGTTCACAAAATCTTTAAAATATATATAATTCATTTCAATCCCACATCGAATCAACAAAGTTTCTCTGCATCCTCATAATACAATCTGTGACATGCCAGCTAAGAAATATTTACCGCAACCTTTGGTACCACCCCTTATTAGTTCCCTATAGGCATGCGCCTATGCCATCCTCTACTGTTGTGCCACCCCGAATGGTGGTTTCTTCACTAATACATTATCATGTTCCCTAATGGGTGAGAACCTACAGAAATGATGCATCTTTATAGGTTCTATAGTTGAGGATTTTTCTTGGCCTCCCTCAAATGTGCGTACTTCTTCCCTTGGCTTGCTGGTTAGGTGGGGTATTTTTTTTAATAAAATCCATATTTATATGCCAAATTCCATATCCTTAAAATTTAACACAAAATAAACCTCAAACCCTCATCATGAAAATATAATTAATTTTAAATGGAATCATATTATATTTACTAAAATAAATATTTTAAAAAATGTTTCAATCAAGAATAAACAATAACACATGTTTTATAATCATCTGACCATATCAACAATTGTCACATTTATTTTTTGTTTACATAAATAATATTCATCAAATAAAATGAAATCATCCTTGAAAACATAATTATTAACATTAATTATTTGATGATATAACCTCAGCATTACATATTGATATTTTTTAGGCAACTATGTTGAAAAATATCAAAATGCAAATATCCAAGTCATTTGATTTTCTCACAAAAAAATAATGATCACTCTATCTGATTAATTGATGATCCATACCTTCCAATATATCACAATCCAAATAAAAATCCTTATAATGATATAGAGAGAATTTATTGACCAATACCTCCTTCAATATCAATTGAGAGATCACTGCTTGTTGTAATATCTATTTGTGACATAGATGAATCATCATAGGCATCAATTTTTCACTATACATTATTTACTACAGCACTCAAGAGATTAATTTATCATTGTTTATCCCTATGAAATATATTTAATCAAATCTATATATGATTCTTCTAATCCTCTATTCATCATATTAAATTCTTTAAATCGATCAAAATAAAAAATTATATGTATAAATTGTGAGATTATATGGGATTGTGGTCCCTTGTAGAGTGGTTTGTTCATCCATGATTCTTAAAGTTTTTTTACAATATTGTTGCCTATAAATTCAAAAGGTATTATTAATATTATATTTGATGAATGTTAAAGAATAATATCATTCCCATATAATCAAAGCACCGTAAATTTAACTAATTCATGGAAATTAGTTCCATGCAAAATTTTCTTTCATGAATAAAGGGAGTTAATTGCGAACACGTAATATGTTCTTTTCACAAAAAAATTATTGAATTTATATTTTTGTTGTAATTTTTTTCAATACAAAGGGGTACATTGAAGAACCCAAATTTTATGAATTTATATTTTTTTTGTAATTGTTTTCAATACAGATGTTTGATTAAAAAATCCATGTGTATGGTTGAAGTTCATTCATAATATCATTATAAAGAATTACTATATTTGGAAGGATGGGTTTTTAAAGAAGATTATATAAGTGAAGAAAAAAAAATGTGATGATTTTTTATCTATTCACAAGTACATAAAACTTGTCTTATTGTTTTTTATGATAGATTTAAAAAAAAGTATTTGGTGTAAAAATAATAAGATCCATGAAAAATTATTTATTTATCATGATGATGTTTTGAGATTGATTTTGTATTATGTTCAAATGCTATGGAAAATGGAAATTTTTTTTGGAGTTTATTCAATATTTGGGACTCACCATTCTTGCTATCCATGTGAAGAAACAAGCACCAATGAGGGTTGTCGAGATTAAACCTCAACTTTAAATCCAAGGATGTAGTATGGTGTGCATAGGTGAATTCCTACAAGCATGCATGATATATCAACGTTGGACCAACCACCATGGGGGGTGAAACTGCGGTGGAGGTGGTTAGAATAGCGCACCCCTAGAGAACAAATATGGGATGGTACTGGAGGAGGGTGGAAGAGTTTTTTGAGCCGAATGTGTCAGGATTTTTATCTTAAAGAGGTGGAAAATATGATACTTTTTTATGTGGGATTGAACCAAATGAATTGCAGTCTTCCAATCACTCGAACACACCATCTGGGTCATTGATGTGATTGGTCCACTTCCAAAAAATTCAACAACACCATGACCATCTGTTTGATTTATCATTTTATATGGGTAGTTTGATCATCTCACTGTATTCTTAATCATGAGATTGTTTCAATGTTTATTTTGATCCATCTGATATCCATGCAGTGTTATCTTCTTACCCTGGAAAACATGGTAGTACATTTTCACCGAGACCTCCATGAGTGACATGGAAAGATGCCGAGTTTGAGCCTTCCATGTTTTTTTGTTATAATGATTTAATGATAATTAGAAATGATTTCTCAACTATTTTTATTTACATAACGACGATCAATTCATAAGATGACCACTATATAGAAGTTCAATTTTTTGTATACACTGATCCTCAAGGTTACAGAATAGAGGCATTGAATGAGCCTCGTTTTTTATTGAAGGTCTCGAATTACTGAATGTGGTCTATAAATACTATAGGAATATATTAGCTGATATAGTTTCTTATCTCTCATCTGAGAGTATATGTGGGATCTTAAGAGAAAAACAGAGGGCTGTGAAACAAGTATTTCATGAGGAGAAATAATTGTGAAGCTTGTTCTTATGTGATAAAGGTTGTGAGAAATCGTTATGTGAATTGCACAATTTTTTGTCTTCTGAAGAGCTTGGTTGTAAAAAACCATTCATGATGCAAGATACAATTGTGTGCCTCCATTGTATTTCCTGATGAACTGTGAGGACTACAAGGTGGTGTGTAATACTATTTTGTATAGAGTATTAATACATACATGAATTTATTGACCGTTTTTAATGTTCCACATAACATCATTGATACAGTGTGTCACATGTTGAATAATATGGGGATACTGTATATATACTCACATGAATTGAAATAAATTAGTACTTATTATTAGAATCCTAAATAGAGTGTTTCATTTGAGTGCCATGTATTAATGAACATGAACATCTCTATTACGCACAAGAAATTTGTTTCCACAAGGAAGATGGGTAGTGAATACATATTCTAGTGTTTGCAAGTGAGTAAGTGTATAAAAATGCATGATATAAATTCTTATAATATATAAAAAAATTGTGTTTCTGTGTATATGAGAAAAACATGTTTCTCAATGAGAAATAAAATTATATACAATCTTATATGGATATTTCCAATCGGTAGTGAATTTTTATGTGCATGAAGTATGAATATCTTGTTTGTCTAGGTGATTAAATCACCTAATATTAGAGAGGTAGTGTCAAAGGATAGAAACATCACATGTATTAAATACATCATAAAGTTTTGAATTCATCTATTTGATTGCATAAACACTTAATAATTATAATTGGTTAAAAATACTTGATGTAACAATGAAGAGTCATTACGTGATATTCTTGAATGAATTAAGTACGATGTAATCGAATGATATTCATTTATACACCCAAAATAATGAAAAAATAATAATTGGATTGTGCTTTGAATTTTACACCCATAAGTTAATTTAAATATACAATGCATGAAAGGTTTGAATTGAGTTTTTTAGACTTATTCCAGAGAATGATATTAGAATTCATCTTGGAGAGAATTGATATATCATTAGTTGATAATTCATTTATAGCAGTGAGTTGAATTGGATATATTATCATTTATAATATATGAGTGTATAGTGATCTACCATGTATGAGGTTTAATTGATCATATTCATTGTAGACATTGAATCTTAATTTATGTGATAAACTGTTGGATCAGTTTATTCACGGTATCTTGAGGAGTATGATCAAATTTTGTGTTGTATTGGTAGCATGATTGTGTTATGATCAAACTCATTGTGTTAGTTTTTTAAGTATGAATCCCTGACAGGATTCAGTATAAAGAACAGTGGTTATATGCTAGTATAATAATGGAAAAGTTTCATACATAACCACAGTGGTTTCTGTGTGATACCTAACCATCCCACATATAATATGAGATTTATTATCAGTGGATAATATGTGGCTCAGATCAACTCAACCACAATAAGGATGTGTTCACCCACATCCGAGGAAAACATGTAAAAATACAATGTGTTGTGAATTATTTACTAGTAGTCCTACATGTGGTATAATTGTTCTTGTTGACATGGAAGATTCATTCTCTCTAACAAGTATAAAGGTTCAGGTTTAAAAAATTTAAGATAAATGAAAACAATTATCAGAAATGTTTTTGTACACCGATTCACCCCCTAGTATACCTACATAATCTATATGGTACATCCTACAGAAGGGTAACTCAAGGCCAATGTAAAGGCCATCCTAGTCTTTCTCCTTTTTCATACGGGTAGTAATATTTTTATGGGAGAAACCTTATACCCTTACAAAATATATATGATTATCCTAGAGACATGATTTTTTCTATATCGTTGAATTTCATTCCCCTCCTCAATATATATCATTGTAAATCCATTTTAATTTAAATTTTAAGCCTATAATCATGGAATGGAATTTTTTTGACTCATTTAAAATTATATAATAAATTTTCTATGGTTTTAAATTGTTAAAATATATGTTTCCTGTTAAAACTGTGTTAAATAATGTATAAATGGAAATGAGATAGAGTATTAGAGGATTATTATCCATGAATATTAACACTAATTTTTATTCCATCATTTTAGGTCCTCCTTATATTTAATGAGTTTTGATAACCCAAGAACCCAACATTTGGGTTTTTGGAATTATCACCAAAACATTTATAGGATCATATTTCTTCTAATTTGTTTCTATAGGATGATTAATTATATCTTTCTCCCTGATAAATTATGTGTAGGGTGATTCCAGTATTGTCACTGGGTATGGAATTGGAGCTAACTATTATTTATGTACATAAGTGATAATATCATGACTTTGAATACTTATTTGTTGATGTTAATCATATCCTAAATGATGAACATTAATTAGATTAAATCTAAAATTGTATGTGTTGAGTATTTTCATTGGTATTTTACAAGATTCCTTTTTGTTAATGATCATTGTTTTCTTAGAAAATATCATCAAATGTGTATGGATTTTAAAATTATTATTAGATTCTATAGAACTAAATTATATAATCAAAATATTATCCTACAATGTAGAAATTATTATCCCATGAAGGTAATTAAAAATCATTTCCTGAAAATTTATATATTTCATTCTTATAAAAAAAATCGATATTGTTTAAAAGGTTATTCATTCATTAATCCTTAATAAAAATTATGGATTTTTAGAGACATTCTTGTTTTGTGGTTAATATTAATATGGAATAATTATGTTGTAATTTTTTGATATCACCACTATTGAAATTGGAAATGAATTTATATCCATTCAATTACTTGGTTTACAATGGGAAATATTGTATTGAGTGAGAATCCTTATTAATGTAATGGAGTGAGTGTGCTGAAATGAATTATTCAACTATGTGAAAAGTGGTTATGTTATATGGTTTTTACATGTATTGGATTTAATAGGAAGTGGTTGTGATGTAGAGATTGTGGTAAGATGTTGTTGTAATTTTATATAGTGGTTTTTGTGAGGAAGTTATTATGACTCAAAAATGGTAGAAATTTTCTTCATGATGGACTGTGGAGGATAGGATGTTGTTTGTCATGTTAGATATGTGACAGTTTCATGTTCTTTGATATTGAAATACTATTAATATGAAAATGGTAGGGGATGGGAATAATTAATGGTAAATAAGATGATAGTGCTTAATTTGAATACATGATTGTGATAAGAGATATGAAAATTGGTTTTAATTAAAAAGTTAAATAATAACTATGAAATTGATGTGTGAGTTCTGGATTAGATTAATTAAAATATAAATCGATTAGATAAGTTAATATGAAATATAATGGGTGATAAAAATGCAGTAAAAAAAATTGATAATTATTGAAATAGTAAAACATGAAATTTGAATGTTGTATTTTATTCCACTTGTGTTGTGGTTGTGTGGTGTAGTTTTTTAATTGTTGAATAAATATTGACATGAAATAGTCATGATATGATGGTTATGGTAGTTTTATGATTTTCTATTGTTGAACCCATAAGTCAATATTACATTTAACCACAATATATGGTATTTTCATTATGATTTCTATATACACCCCAACCACATTGAGATCATTGTAGTAACATTGAATTATTTTATGAGGATGTTTTATCAAAATATAGCTTATGAGGATGGTTGGATGACTTTCCATGTTCTCTTCTCTCTCTTTAAACCAAGTTTGATATTTTTTTGGTATTGGTGGACACAAATCAAAAGTGCACCAGTGTGGTTGTTTGATGAGATCATGGTGTGATTCTTAGTGGGGTTCCTACAAAGTAGGATGAGAGAAAGTGGGTGATTATATTTTGTTCATAATACCTTAATATTTTTCTTATGGTTGTGGATGTGATGTGATTTTATGGACCATGTAACTTATGGGGAAATGGGTTGTGATGACCTGTGTGTCATTTAGTGGTATGGATATGATGGACCAGGTATCATTGTGTGAGATGTGATGTGACAGCTTGTGTGCCATTGGGTGGGATTACATAAAAGATTTTGGTGTTCCATTATTTATTATGTTGAGGTGTGAGAGGGGAACAATAGTGGGAATGTGGTGCAGGGTATCGTTCTTTTAAATACAATTCATATTATGTTATGATTCATGAATGTGAAATTTAGTGAGCGAGCATATATATGGTCCGGAACTAGTTACTTGAAACATGCGTATTGAATCAGTTTTTTTATTATATCATTAGATGGATATTATAAAATATTGATGAGAGTAATTGATTATTATTCTACATATTATAGGAGTTATTATCAAGGAAATTATATAAAAACACTTTAAAATGTTTCTGGGAGGAATTAATGGACTATTCTATATGATTATTTCTTTGGAATTATTGTTGTTGTTGAGTTATTGTGATAGGATTATATATGATATTTTACTTGGATAGTTTCAAGAACTTTTTATGAACTTATGTACATTGTCTATATTTTGGACATTATTTTTTGTATCTTGTTGTTTGGTTTGGTAGATCATACTATATATCACTATGATTAATCTATTTCTATTATGATTAATGCCTCCCATATATGTGAAATTTTTTATAACATTCTTGATAGTCTCTAATTCGTACCTTACATGTGGTGGGACTCATGGGGTCATTATCTCCATTTTACCTTTTTTGGTTCAAGATGGGTAACTTTGGGGGGAGGATGTGGTAATAATGGGGTATCAATGATTTAGGTTGGATTATATGATTGATATGAGATATATGAATTATGATTCATTAATGTGTTGGTAGGGAAATTATTATAGTCTATCATAGATGATGAGATATTCTAGATAGAGTAAATAGGACCCCAGATCTTATATGCGGTTTTTTATCTAATGAATTGAATCTAATATTTCTAAAAAACCCAATGAAATGGTTTTTCTTATATGGTATAGACTTATGAGAGGTTCATGAAACTTGATTGTTTGTAATTATAATTGAATAATGTTGTTTTAGGATGTTATTGAATTTAATTTAATAAAAAAAAATATGTGTGTTGCATTGACTATGTGTAAGTTGATATTAGTAATGAACTATTATAGATTATTGAATTAACATTATATGCATAATTGATATAGTTAAATGGTGATAATATTTCTTGTTCCATTTTTGTAAAACCTTGTTAATTCATGAATGTGAAATCTCCATTACTACTATAGTATGATTATTCATGAATTAAATATTTCCAAAATTGAAAATTCATGACATTCTATCTTATTTGCTAAATTTTACAGTTTTTAGAGAAGTGACATTAGTGTGCATTTATAATAGTAATTTATTATTGAAAACCCTTATAAATCATTTTAATTTGATAATATTTCAAAACATCTATAATAAAATGTTTGTTTTAAAACCCATACATTGATTATTCAAGTATTGATGTGAGTCAAAATTCCACGAATCATATTTTATTAGTAAATTATCAGAATTGTGTGTTGTATAATTATTATAAAACATGGTTTTGAATATATATTGATTGATATTTTTATAAAAATACCATCAATATTATCATTATTTCATAAAACAATTTTGAAAAATTAACAAAAATATCATGATCATTGTTTTTTAGAATTTTCGGGGTTTTAAATTGTTAATATAATCATATGTTGTGAGATAGTGTTAGGAATGAAATACTTGTGAGATTTTTTTATAAATTATGGAAAATTATAATAATTTTATTTTTAATTATTTATAGTAAAAACTATTTATTTTTTGAACTTATTCCATTCAATACTGATAAAAATTTGGCACTAAAATAATTATAATTGACATGATAAGCATTGAGTTGTTTTTCATGGATTTATTGTTTAAACTTTAATAAAATTTTTTCGTTATGATAAAATTTCTATTACATGAACATTTTTTATTTAATATTTTAATCATGTTGTATTTAGAGTATAAAATCATGGTATTTATTGATCATGTTACAATTAGAGACTGATGTAATGTCAGTAACCCATTATTAGGGTGTATAAGTATTTTTTATATAGAAAATAAATTTGTAAATAAGGACTAGTTTGAGCATGATAATAATGAAGAAAATTTATACGATAAATTTATATTTTTATATTTAACATGATAATATGTTAGATCAATTTAAATTATTTTAATAAAGATTTTGTAGAAATGACATTGAGATATTAATTGTTGTTTGTTATTTCATTTTCTATTCATGCATTGAACTATTGATATTCCTTGTTTAAATCATATTTATTAATTATATTTTGATGTTTTAGAGAAATGAATATTATTATTATAATGTTCTATAATAAATTCTATTTCATGATCCCTTTATATATAATCACATAGAAATTTATATGATCATTGAGATGATGTCTCTTGCTATTAAAGATATTGATAGATACGATGATTGTGTGTCTTTTTTTGTTTATACAGATGGAATCACACACCTGCTGTAAAAATCAATCACTTAAATGAATTAATAGAAATAGTTTCATTGAAAATCCTTGAGTTGATAAATGTGAGATTTCCTTCAAAACAATAATTATTATAACCAAATTGATGACAGTATTTTACAGCAATCCTTTTGGCTGGGTTGGTTTTTTGTTCATATGTTAGATGAATGTGATATGATCTCATGAATAAAAGATAGGAAAACTATTTAATTAATTAAGAATAGTTATATTATGTTTCATTTTACAACATGGTTTTATTATCATAGTCTCCCAATGTGGAATGTATCAGGGTTTGGTTGATGGGTTCTTATATTTTTTAAGCCTGTAAAATATTTGTATATGTCGATATAAGTGATTTAATTAGTTGAGAAATTTTATGTCAATATCTTGGATATGATGGAATGTACCTATGGAAAATATACAGTGGAATGTTGGAGACTTTGTAGGTTCTTCATGAGTATTCTCTAGGTAAATTTTTTTTTCATAAAATATGAAAACTGATAGACCTAGGTAAATTATATTATTCTAACCACCTCAAATTTTATTGATTTATTTCATATGTTTAATTGGGTTCCCAAATATTAAATTTATGAGTTTATATTTAATTATTAAAGATCATGGTAGTGCATTGATTTTTTAAAGAAAATAATTTCATGAATGAACGTAACATATCTAGTTACATATATTATTTTAGGGATTGTGTTAAACGATAATTTTCAGATATATGTACTGTTATGATTAAATATACTTATTATTATCAAAGTTGTTGTTCTAAAACATGGTTATATTTTTAATTATAATTATGGGTTGATTAATTAAATATTATGATTCTTAATGATTTAAAATAGTGAACCTTTTGTTAAAAATAGATAATTAATATGTAAAGAAGTTTGTTTTTAGAAAACTGAACCTTAATTTAGTATGTTATACTTGAAAGTACCATTCATTTAATGTAATATAATTTAGTGACATGATATTTTTTACGAATTTGATTTCTCCGAAACACATTATCATAAATATACTACAACCGTTATTTCATGAAATCTACTTTTATATAAAATGAAATTTATCAAAATCTGTTGAAAGTGTTTTAACATAGAGGATATGATAAAATATTATGGGAATTATTAAAAAAAAATTAAATTTAAAATGGTTTTTCGACCATCCAAATGTATCTTACATACATGTTACATAGTTGGAACATTAGTTTCAGTATGAAATCGATCATAACATGTTTTAATATAAAATGTTTTGATATATATCTTGAAATTATAGAATCTTATGAAATTATTTTTTATACATTAAACCTCTTAACCATAAAGAAGTAATAAAATTTTTGTAAATATATTATCAATGTTAATAAATATTCAGGAAAATATTCTAGAATTTTTTTTCCAGTTAATTATTATATCTTCCAAAGGTTATATCCTTGCATGATATATGTGAATAAAAATTTTATAGATCTTATTAAGATATCATGTATATATAAATATATTTAAATTAAATATAAAATTATATTTTCACATAAATTATGTTATATGATTTTAGTCTAAATCAATATTATGTGTTTGTTTCTAAAGTGGTTCCCTTATTTTGATTTGTTCTGATGAATTTCTTTTTTTGATTTTTATGTATTTCTTACTAGGTTTGTTATGTATATCTATGTGAATTTATTCATGTTTGAGAAATATATACCCGTATTGATTTTATTTATATTTACATTGTTCCAAATATTGAAGGATACTTTAGAACATATCAAGGGATCTTAAATTATTTCCCATTCCTTATCTCTTCATCATAGTTTTCATATCAATTATCAAGGAATAGATTTGTCTAAGAGGTATTAATGGTGAATGTCTAGAATATTCTCGATAATTCCTTTTCTATATGGGTGGGTATAGGTGTTCGAGATGAATTTTATAAATTATAGATGTTTTATAAATGTTTATAAATTTATGAAGCACTTTTATAACAAGATTTCAAATTCATATACCCATTTAAATGTATTTAATTCATATTTGATAAATTAATTGGATGATATTTCATTGTATAGACTATTTTAGATTTTTTTTATTGTCTTAAAAATGATTTACTTTTTTTATGATATTTAAATATTTAGGAAATAGTATTAAACCCATTTTAGATTTATTTATATGATATAGAAATGAAAAAATTAATATTTTAAAATAAATATTTACCCTTATACATGAAATCAAATTTTCAAAATGGTAATGGTTATTTTATTACTTAGTGTAATGGTAAGATTATTTTTCTTAATATTCGGTATGGGTAACCGATATTTTAATGATCCTATGTAAGGGTATGTTTGATATACCCTTATGTTATATTTGGAATAGACCTATGTAAGGGGAAAACAAGTTACCCTTATGAATACTATATAGTATGTGTATAAGTAGGATGAAATTTAATAATTGTTAATAAGTGTAATCTCTTTCTACCATTATGTGACCCCTTATGAGCACTGTGCAATGACACCCCATGAGATCCCAAGATTGAGTAAGTGTAAAATATTGTTATGTAATTGTCAAATTATATTTTTAATTACTAAATAATGTTATGTTGTTAATCATAGGTGTTGTTTAATGGATGATCCAATATTATTTTTCACTGGTAAAGGAACCAATGATCTTTTTAAAGGTAGAATTAAAATCAATATATTTTATTCATGGCAATTTTTATCTCATGTAAGGGTTCAATGCATGTATTAATCATATATATTCATATATAAGGGTTATCACATGATATTCTTAGTTGTATAATGGTAATTTGATATTTGAGTAAGGGTAGTATACAGTTTATTACAACAACGTTATAATAACATGAAAACCTATATAAAGGATTTCTTTTGTAATATCATTCTTATTTATGGGTATGAATAAATATAATTCTAAATGATAATTAATCGTACAAAACATATATTATTTTCAAATGGGTTTTAGTTTTTACATGGATATTCATATTTCCTTTTCCCTTTCCATCTATAAAAATTTGTACTTCATTTCAATTATATTTAAATGATAAAATCTTAAAATTGAATTATATTGACTACTTTAGAATTATTATCAATGATTCTATTACTTATAAATTAATGTAAATATTTTTTTAATATTTAAATTAAATTGTGGTTAAATTAAATTTTGACTGAGTATCTGGTGAGGGATATGATTGATGTCAAAATGTAGATTATTTATATTTTTTAGTATCCTATATGATTCTTTGGAGATTTGCTGACCCAAGACTCATAATTTAATGATTTTATGGACTTTTGAATATTTTTTATGCTCCAATTACAACTAGTATATTTTCCCAAAATGATGAAATCTTTGTAACACCATCCTTTAACCATTTGGATTTAAAGGAATCCCTTTGAAATACATCTTTCATGTTAAAAAGATTATTTAGTTTCAGGGAATAATCATCTTCCACTTAAATCCCATCAAAAAGGTCACTATTGGTATTGACCTCTTGAGCCTTCTAAAGAGAATGTACAAGGGCAGAGATATCAGTGTCAAGGGATCTAAAATGGTCCTTTCACCACATTTTTAAATTCATATTTAGAATTTTGAGATAGGTAATGCAGGGAAAGGCATCATCCTTATATCTCAGAGAGCTAGATGTGCTCTGAAAAATGTCCTTGGATTCAAGATAAGAGAACCAAGACTTGTTGAATTAGAAAGAGAGATGAGTTTTGGGTTCCTTCCCACAAAGTTCCACAATGATGGGATGATGATAAGAATTGAATATGGAGAGATTTGAGAATGATACGGTACCCCATGTGTCTTGATTGGCCCCATTGACAAAGGCCCTAACAATTTTGCTAGCCAAAAAGAAATTATGTTGCTTCCAATACCAAGTGTATTTGTAACCCACCAAATTAACGTCAATCATGACATTTTGATCAATACATAATCTAAAAACCCCTGATGAGATTGAGATATTTATTCCTCCAATTTTCTCATCTAGATTCATAATTGAGTTAAAGTTCCCCCATAATAACCATGGATTAGAGATGATATATTTGATATATTTAATATACATCAACAGATTCTTGCAATCCTGATAGCTGTTATGAGCATAAACGGAGGAACATGTAAAATAAAAACCAAGGTAATTAAAGGAACATGTGACATGCTGATCACGTGACATATCCATGGTGATGTTCCCAATAGAATTATATGCCATCACCCATGGACTCTTGACATCTGTTGAGCCCCTATTGGTGTCAATTAGGTGAAACCCCAAATTCTCCATGTCAGCAATACCAGAGGATAATATTGTTTTAGGCTCCGATAGACCTATAAGGATATGTTTGTGCTGCTGAATAAATAACCAAATGGATCTACATTTTTCCATATTTCCCAAACCCTAGAAATTCCAAAACATAATCTTCATTTAAAACAGGAGACGGGGTTTGGACCCCTCACATTTTTGCCTCTATGATTTTTAGGTGGCCTTTCATCCTTTTTTTTGTATAAGAGACAACATGTAATTTATATTATCAATGTAAGAAAAATCTCTCTTCCCTTTGTTTGAATTATTATGGCTAACCGTATCTATCAGAGCTTTTTGATTTCAGGTGTTACTAGAGGGATTCTAGTAATCCGCTGTGCTACTCCTCTGTAGTCTGTTTCTAGAAGCAGCTTCCAATGCATTGAAGAAGAAAACACCCATAATATGGCCTATGATGGGATGAACTACCTGTATATTTTAATTAGTTTATTTTATTTATAATTAAATAAGGATTTATGATTCCCAAATTATGATTTTTTATGAGGTTAGCAAATTAATGCATAATTTTTATCAAAAAATCTTATTTAAGTTTTCAAACTATAAATACCATATTATTTCCTATTTGAACATTATAAATTGTTATTCAAATATATTTTCTTTTATTCCTTTAAATTTTATCAAATATTTAATTTAATTTTTCATTAATAAATTTAAATAACATTTCCATTAAACATTTTATAATAAAAAACCTAAAAGTAATTAACAATTAATTTCCCATATATAAATTTAGAAAATTAAAATTATACTTCATTTCCCTTTAGAAAATATTATTATTGTAATGAAATTAAATTATATCCCTTAATTCAATAAATATAACCATTAATTGGATGATAAAACACTCGTTTCCAAATATTTCTAAGTAACATTTTATAAGATAACAAATTCCATCAATATTTAATTTTTTTCTCTTAAGGATCCTATAATTCATCTTAAAATACTAATAATTATTATTTTTTCTCTTCTAAAATGTTATTGTCGTATTTTTTAAGGTAATATTATTCCTTTATAAAATTCTAGTCTTTTGAATAAAATAAAACCGTTATTTTTTTATGTGTCAATTTTTATGATTCTTCTTAAAAATTTTAGAAATATAAATTTTAATTATTTACATATATTAAATTAAATAATTTTATATTTGAAATTATTAAATACATGAAATTTAACAAAATCTCATTATTTCTAAAAAATTCTTCCCATATAAATTAAAATTATCTACATCTTAACCATTTTATTTAACTATATTCTTATTTTCATTTCTAAAAAACCCACATTATTAATAAACTATAGTTTCTATTATTATGATGTAATATTATTTAAAATATTTTTTAAAAATTCTATATATAAATACTATACTATAAATATAAAAAATAAATATTTTTAATATTATGGTTTACTTTGTTATTAAACATGTAAATACTTTTTGTGATATAATACAAAATATATTATAAATTTACTTTAGTATATATGTAAATTTTTGTTATGAAATATATTCAAATTTTTTAAATAAAAAATCCCATATTTTTCATTTAATTATTTTAATTCATAATTCTAATTTTTTTTATTTTTATGTCATAGGTGTTCTTCAAATTAAAAAATACTAATACAAATCAAAAAATATATATAGTATTTTAAACAATATATTATTATTAAAAAATCAAATAGTATAAATTTTATAAATTGAAATACTAATGTATTAATACACAAAAATGTCACAAATATAAAATTTTTAATTTCTAATATTCCATATTAAAATTTAAGATAAAATACCTTTTTCCCATAATATATATTTTATATTTATAAAAGTAAAAAATATATAATAGTATATATATATATATATCTCTGTGTGTGTGTGTGTGTGTCCCGCATCATTATTCGGAAAAAATAAACAAATTTTCATTTAACGAATAATTTCAATTTTAATGTTTTTTTGAAAAAAAATTAATATAGATGATTTTTTAAAAAAAAAATTTATAATAAAAAATTACAATTATCGCATGTAATAAAACAAATAAAAGAAAAAATATATTTCATTGAAAATTTAATATATAATTTTTCAGTGTCCCATGTTTTGGACTAGATGGAATTTCCATGGGAATTCAAATATTTCCTCTTAGTCAATAATTCCTTTTCTAAACCAACCTTCAGAAAGTAAATAGAAGAGTAAGAAAACATAAAAGTTTTATTTTTAGACATTGTGTATGGACCATGTGGTTTCATCTAAAATTAAATGATTTCTTATTGTGTAAGGCTATAAAAAATCATTTTTCAAGATGGTCATACATGGGCACACTTTTTCCTAAAGATTGTGAAACCCTCCTAGGAAATTTTTTAACTTGTTATAGGGGTGTAGGGAGTGTCCCGTGGATTATTTTTCCCTGCACATAAGGAAGAATGTTCATGTGAGATGTCGATAAAGTATTTTGGAGGTAGGGCATTGGTTGGGCATGGTATTGAAAATGGTGTGCCTAAACCACAAACATAGTGCTCATAGGTTAGTGAGACCACATGGATAAGACAAGGATTGTCCAAACATTCCCTCATAACAGGCGATTCATTCATGTATTGATTTTACACTGTTTAGATACATTTTATTTAACATTCTCATTCCTTATACTTTCCATCCAATTTTACCGTAGCCCAAACATGGATCACTCCTCCTCCTCCTCTATATTTGTTATAGATATTTATCCTTCATCAGGCCCCTGATTCAAGCGTCATTGGATGAGATTAATGTGTAATGGTTAGTAATTTATTCGGCAATACTTTTTTCATAAATTATCATTGTGAATCATATGTTATTTTTTTGGGATCTCATTTTCCCTTTTTACTATAAATTTATGTATTTAATAAATTTTTCTCTAACTAATTCAAAAAATATATTATAAATTAATGAGTAAAGCATACTATTTTAAAGTTATTTGATATCATTTTTATACATTATATTATATCCATTTTAAAAGATATTTTGTTGTGTTGCATTAAATATTTTCCAGTCATTTCCCTAAAATATTAGAATCATTATATTTACCCTAATTCATTAAATTAATTCACCATTATGTATTTAACAACAACGTATGAGGTCACTCATCTAAACTCGAACCACTCGTATTTGGTTAGATGCTTAACTATTCCTGATATATGATTTTATTATACAAGTAAATCACATTATTTGAGTATTTCAAAAAAAAATTGGGTTTCAATTATCTACCCCTATTTTAATAACCTTTTCTTGTAACATTTACCATTTCTCATGAAGAAACATTATAATTCAAACAAAATATGTTTTTCTATCAAACCTACCCTATTTTATTATAAAAAAATTATGAGTTGTTATGTCTCCTCTAATAAAAAAATTCAACTAAATTAATTTTTAAAATAGATAAAGTGGCATATCCCATCCTTTGAACTTCTAAACTTTCTAATAATTTAATTGATGAAGAATTGGTATATATATGACCTTCTGTATTATGATTATTAAATTTTATGGACAAATTATTATAGAATTATATATTAAATGGAATGAATTATTTCTCATCAATATTTTTATATAATTAAACAAATTTTAATAATGGAGGTAGAATTCCCCTTTATAAATATCGGGTTCCCATTTCTGAAATGACATTGCTAGCAATACATAGGAGAAGATGGAATACGATATTATTAATTGAAACATTGTTCTATCAGTTAGGATTTTGGAAATGATGATTCAAATAACATTCATAAATGATGTTGGACATGGATTTTCATGTCACATTGGTTACTGGGTATTATGTTACACACCGAATAGATTCGGGGGATGGGTATGACCCTTCTCATTATTGTTCATAATAACAGAATTGTTCCAAACATTAATTATTGTAAATGGGATAGTTCTATATATTAACTATGTTTATTTTTATAGATACAAACATTAATTATGATACATAGTATGTAATTGTACAATAATTATGATACTCAAGAAAAGTTACCTGTATTTTTTATATCATACTATTATAACTATAAAAATATGATTGAGTTACGTATCGGGTCCTTGCAAGTATTTCAATCACATATATGTGTCTATATATGTTTTTATGTTTATAGTGCACATAAAAAGAACTCAAGGTTATTAGTTTAGGGTCAGGGATTATGCTTATGTTATTTCATTTTTAAATGGGATCTGTAGAACATAAAGATTGGAATGATATATCGATTCTCCTAGATATTGGCATTGGGGATTTAGTCTTTCATTTGTTAAAGTTTTATTAATTATATGTTTTATGTATATTTCGTGTATATTGATGCTTTACATGACACTCATGGTTTAATTTTTTCTGATATGGAATGTATGTATTAAAATATTATTGTTTCTTCAACTCCTTTTGATTATTAATTGGAATCATTGAGTAATTTTGTTAATAAGGGGGGACGGGGGAGAAAGAACAAAGAGATTTTAATATTTAATGATTGTACAATATATTTATTTATTAAAAACCATTGGACTACCATTATTAAGAGTATATAGTCTCCACACAAAACCATTATATGAACCACTATGCTAGTAGGGAGATTCTATTGTATGGGAGGTGGTTCTTGTTACCATGTGTCCACCATCAAAAGAACCATTTCTGTAGATTATGGGACAAGCCATTAAAAATGTTATCTAAGAATTTTCCATTGTGTTTTTTATTTTTGGATCATAGAATAAATTCGTGGAATATATCATCCAATGGTCATTATCCATGTATGGGAATTATCATACCAAACATAGGGACAATTATATGTGTCTAGGGATGCGACTATTGTTTTTAGTGTTTATTATTACAGCTGATCATTAAATCACCTTGATTAAAAAATTTATTTTCTACATTTTTTTGATTTATGAGGTATTTTACCCTTTTCCTAGTCTGGAATGGAAGTGTTGTTGCGTGCATCATTATAGACATATATAGATCCCCATATTAGGAATATTCCATTCATTGTAGGTTATATATCATGGATACTTGATACATAAATGATGTGAATTGTATGATTTGGCATCATGCGTATTAGTATACAATGGTTAGGTAATTATTTATCATGTTTTCTTATATACCATGATTCTATGGTTTCTTATTTAAATGCCTATATTCCTATCAATTGTGATTTCATTCATGGTTACAATTATGATATATGATTGGTTATTAATCTGTACATATCAATGTAAATAGTGATTTCCCATATAGTATGATGGTTTAAACATAACTAATATATAATTACATATATGATCTATGAACCACATGTTTCGTAGGATAATAAATAAATTTTTATGATTAAATGGAACTTCCAAATACAATTTATATACGGTATGGCACATTATCAGTTGGAAATGTATACCGTTATAACTTTACAATCGTACGTGGAATTTAGATATTCTAAACCGGAAGGTAAAATGAAACTAGTTGTAGTTATATGAATTTAAATAGTAACACATAATTGTGAATAACATTATAACATGAGAATGGAAATTCATCTAATTGAACTCTGATTATTATTATATGTATGATAAATTAAAATTCCTATATAAAATGGCCTCTGTTATGTGAGATAATATATTTATTACATGGTCGTGAAGACTAGTATGACTAAATCCCTTAATTTACAACTCGACACAATTAGATCATTAGTGGTATGTTCATTGTATAATAATCCCTATATAGTTTTGATAGACTGTTAAAAAAACAAATATTATAGGGATACATTTGGATGGACCTAGGTTGTTATGATGGAAAACTAATAAGTCACATTATTCTGTTTATTCATTAGTTATTTACAACATCAGTGAATATTTGTGTAATTTTGGATGGTTATTTATTGTTCTTTCAAACATTTATATGGGTAGAGAATAAATTTATGGTGGCGTTTTACTGGTTTTATCACCATTGTTTAATATAGACATACTATTTTCAATTGTGTTGTACTAATATGAAGCATTAGTTAATAAAAATTTCAATTACATCCTAAATGGTGTTTCAAAATATATCATTGAATTGAAATTTCCACTAATGATGACTGAAATATTAATCTCAATGGATAAATAATATGTATTCCCATAATTATGATAACATATTTTGTAAAAAAATAATTCATTGAATGAATTTTGATATAAAATTCATATATATATTTTGAAGAATTAGCCAAATAATGTACCATGTATCAATGTCTTTCATAACTAGTAGATGAGGTTATTAAAATTAAACCTTGATTTGGTGATTTTGGTTTCAATCATCATGTAAGGGTAGTTCAAATATTTTATTGAGATTCCTTGAATGAGAATGTGGAAATAACACATGGATTTTCTTTTCCAGTATCTATGTTGATCTAGAGTTAGTTCGTTATACATAAAGACTATTTGGAAAAATCTATTTAAAGGATCAATGGTTAATATTCTATAAGTGGATACCATGGGGTGGTAATACCCTAAAAATTTAATACCTTTCTAATTTCTTATGGATAATATGATATGTGAGGTGTTGTTTAGGTGTTAATTTTCTCATGTAATATTATTATGGATGATATGACACAATATAGATCGAAATGTTATCATTTGGTAACATAAACCTTGTCATGGGAATGCTAATACTGTAATTATATGTTTTGGTGGGTTGGACATGCCTGGGGAATTGATTGTTTCTTTATTGGTCATGTTGTCTTTCGAATTCATTTGTGATCAATATCTTGGAAGTTTTATAGATGGGTCAATGGTTATATTAGATAATTCAACTCTTGTATAAATTTTTCACCTGGGCTATTGCATATGAGAATTCATATAAAAACTAAAATTATGGAGAGTATAAATGATGAGACATTTTTCGAGTGATTTCATGGAGTAATATGGGGTTGAAACAAGTAGTACCCATTATGGTTTAAAATAATTCAAGAAAGCTATAAGAGTTTGATATAAATCATTAAATATCTGACCTATGTGGATGTATTCACATATTATCTCCATATTATAATTATCAATACATATAGAGATGTTTGTTTTATCTTAGTCATGGGGTATGATAATGAAAAATAATTGGTTGTGGCAACACTGTCGAGTAGTTTTGTAATGGATTATGTTTTCATTGGTAATGAAATGTATGAAAAAGGATCCAGAGATAATATTAGCCTAAAACAAGTTAGTGAGGACTCAGTAAGTGCATCCACGTGATCCGGGATCAAATCCAAGAGGATGCTAATTTCATGTTACTGTAGCAGTACTCTAGCCAGAACTGTGCAGAACTGTTGCAGGTACTGTAGCAGAAACTGTAGCAGAAATTTTTTGGCACTGTAGCTGCCAAGAATTTTCCCTCGTTTGGGCCCTCAGGACATCGATTTGGTCCCCGAGTCCTTTAAGGCCTTCGGGCCACCCATGCCTTTGGGTCAGTAAGGACTTTGGGCCACCTCAAGGTATTTGGGTCACCTTAAGTGTAGATGCAAACCAAAAAACCTCCAAGGAATAGACTTCAGATTGAGGAGGAGAAGGAGCTTTGACCATAGAAGATGCTAAATAGATTTCCAGAATGAAATCATATGGCACCTGCCGTAGGGAAAAGAATATTCTTGCACGAGAAATCCTAGAAAACATCCATGTGAAGGTGGAGAACTGATTTCACGATGAAAATGACAGGGAGGAGCAGTTCCAAGTAGTTATTCTGGGTTTTATGTAATGTTTGAATCCTATGGGCATTGAATTCCTCTACGTCCTATGGTTCATGTAATACATACACCTACAGGCCTTGTGAGGGTTCCACCTCATCCCTTGAAAGGAAGATTATCAAAAATAAATTCAAAATGAAGGCTTTTGGGCCATTGGAGGATTGGTGGAGAAAGGGTCAAGAGAGTTTCATGAGCACTTCTAAAGTAAATCTGGTTTAGCAATATCGTAAGTGGGTGGTTCTCCTCCCATTTCATTTCGGAAAATTGTAACATGTGTTGGCCACATTTGAAATAGAAGTGCTATTTTTGTTGTATCATGTTTCATGTAATGAGTCACCACTCTTAATAAAACTTAACTTGAAATTTCTTAAGTTGGGGATTGCTACATCAAACATGTTTTAGATTATCCTTCCACATTTTGGTAGAATAATCTCACATGGCCAATTTGAAATGGTTAGAATATATTTTGGAATCTCATAAGGGATGGTATTTCGTTTTGTCTATTTCTATGATTATATCACGAGATAAAAACGTATTTATGGGTATAGATTGTCTAGTGATTCTGGATTTTCATTTGAGGTGCATGTGAGATATAAATGATGTAATACTTCCAAGGAATATCTGTGATTTGAAGGCCTCATTATGATAAAATGGTTTGTTGTCTATTCAACTTTTAAGAAATCCATTAGTGGATGATGAAAAATGGTGTGTTTTCATAATGTAATCGTGTATTCCCACTTTTTTGAGGGGACTATTCATGGTTAACGATGATGCAATGACTCATTAAACCTTGATTAAAAAAGAAGTCAAGCAAAAATTTTTCAACATTTCGTCTTAATAGTAGATTCATTTTAATAGTTAGAAAGCATATCTGGAACCTCATCATGGATTTTATGGGTGTGTCTTTGGTATTTTTAGTAATCCTTGATATAATAATAAAGTTTTACAAGTATAGTTATGATCATGTCCCTTATATTGTCAACATCAAGTGAACACTATGCGAGTCTCAACGATAAGACATGAATAATAATGAAATTCAGTGCTTCATTTTCTTATTAAATATGTAATAGATTAATTATAGCAAAGAAGTATTGAAAATCATGGAGTCACGTACTATCACCATGATATATAGATTCCCAGGTAGGAAGATCCTCAAATAAAATTATTTACACCATCCTATTTTTGTACTCAATATCCAAGAAAGATAATGATGTTTAGAATAATTGAGGTTTTTGACTTGTCGACAACTCGACTATGTACTAATGTATCATTTGCAAACCATATATAAATAATGGACTTGAATATATCTATGTAAACCAATAGATTATTATGTTGTTACTTCATATAATCAGTTAGTCTCAGTTAATATAAATAATGTGTGCGGATCCAAGGATACTAGATCGAGTATATATATATGTTCATTCTATGGAACAAAAACACATATGATCATTTTGGTCGATGGAAGCATAAAATAGTCACTGAAAAATATACATCTTAATGCATGCATTTTTTTAGATAGTCATCTACTAGTGGTTTTCATTTATTTTCTACTTTTTAAATAAATTTTTTGGTGAATAGTCCACTTTTGGAACCACTTCTGTATGGGATGAGTGAAATTAAAAAATCATTCCAACTATTTTATTGGATAAACTAGCATGATGAGGGTAAATGTTTCAACTTAGGAAATTACAATATGAGAAATGTGTGAATAATTCTCGGAGTGTTGTTCGGATGTTGAGGGTGTGGCTTTGTAGGATTTTATAATGGAAGAGTTGTGGAATGATTCAGAAATTCATTGTCAAATATTATAACCAATGGTTGAAAATGTCCTGATATGGAAAAACAAAGAGATGATGAAGTGAAACTGTCTTGGGTTATATTCCCATGGGTAAATGTCTCCAAAATCTACCAGTATTGATATGAGAATTGGCTCATGATTGATATTCTTATGTACCATATGATATCATAATGGCCCAAAGACCATATTTTTTTATTATGAATTATACCCCTATTAATAGTTTAAGGGGAACCCTTACATGACCCGTAGACCCAAGGCATACGACCCAACATGACCTGAATGCCAATACATGGCCCAATGGCCTAGTGGATAATATTCCCATTAGATGAACCATTGGCCCAACCCACTAGAAATGCCCCTCCCATGCTTATGCATCATTGATCGCCTAAGCTCCCCACCTTTCATAGTTTATATTCTAGCTTTTCCGCATACAAATATGCATGGTGCTTGGTCCCGATGGAAGTTTCGATACCATCTCATTCTTCAAATACGGTTCGCTCTACTTCTGGTGATAACTCTATCCTCTGATCCTCTTATAGGGCCTCTTCTATGTGAACTGGGATACGTCATAATATCTATGGCCGGAAGTCCCTGATTCCCATAGTCCATTGATGAACATAAGGTCCTGAGACCCGTAGGCATAAACGTGTTTCCTAAAGGCCCATATCGGGTGAATAGATTCGGCTCTTACGTACCAAACTGTACCTGCTATAGTGCCTGAAATAGTAACTCCTACCATACTTTTATAGTAACATAGAAATTTTTCTCCACATAGTATTGAACTAGATTCTCTTGGATTACATGTAGGATCCCTTACCCCTCAGGTACATGCTCTTTGGTATGTACTACATGTATAAAGTAGTGTTTACATGTGTATACTACATAAAAATGAAATGTGCCCATTTGAGATGAAATTAACTATCCAGGAAAGTTAGGTGTCCATTTTCAATTTTCCTATAGTATTCTTAGAGATGAAATTTTATTATGTGGGTATATTAGTAAATCTGATATTTTAGAATGTAGGAAATTAAAAATGGAATTAATATTATTCTTTTTGGCCAATGTCCTTATTCTAATCCAAAATTTTGTAGAAAAATATAAAATTCTGAATAGTTAATAGTTTTAATATAGGTTTTATGTCATGAAAAGTATCTCAGGATATTGAATGAGTTTTTAGACAGTCAAACTCCATAAAAAGTTTTTATGATGAATCGAAATGGACACAGAATCTGTTAAAAACAAGTGTCTCTATAAAGGAAAATGTTGATCCCGGTCAATTTTTGTAGTGGGTGTCACATGGTTTTTCTAACTATGTTCTTGAGGATTTGATTTCATTTGGTATGTATATATAAAAATTTGATGGGATTCCGTGGGATAAAAATGGTTTAGAAAACCATGCCCCAAGCACACATTATTAGTTCTACAATGGCAGTGTGCACACATGGTTTGGGAATAGTTTAAAAAAACTAGGTTGATCCTTAAATGAGGTTATTTTCCCATTTTACCTTAATTTATTTTAACCTTGTACATCTTTATTCATGTCCTAAAACCACACATAAACCCATTGTGGTTCTGTCCTTATCATCTCCACTAGGAATGGACCGATCTTCTTCATTCAACCTTTGATTTATGAATATTCATGTGTGTAGGATGGTTAATGATGATTATTTGAATCACATTGATTAATTTATTCATATATCTATCAAAATCATATGTTATTTACATTTGAGATCATATTTCCTATTTTCTCATCTTTCATCCATTTCATATATTCCTATCAATTGGGGATGAATAAAATCTTTAATATAGTAGTGTGAAGCTTTTAATATATAAGAGACGAAGTCTCAACCTTTTCACATCAGTTCTTTCAATTTTATAATATATTTCATTGTGTCATGCACAAGGTTTTTCTCCCTCCCTTAAAATTTGATAATAATTATTTATACCCTAATTCTATAATTTATTAGTTTTTGTCCATTTAATTTCGTAGTTCAAGGTTGATCACCTCAACTAAAGAAACCCCTTATTAGTGTGTTTCCCATTTTTTCATGATATATTATTTCAATAGTTAATAAAATATCCAATTAAGAAATTTTATTTAAATTTTATATTTATAATTCTCTACTAATTCATTAATCTCTATTTTAGGTAATATACATTTCCCAACAAGAAAATGACTAATTAGAATTAAATATGTTTTTCTGAAAAATATGATTCATTTTATAAAAAACCAACAATAAAAAGTTCTATCATCACTAAAAAATGTGAAATTTAATGAATTTTTTTAAAAGGTAAAAATGAATGGATTTAACATGGCCTTCTAAATATAAATATAATTAATTTGATGTGTTGTGATTTATGAAATGTTCTTATTTCATAGTTAAATTTAATTTTTTTAAATGAGTCTTTATAGATCATATTGTAAATGGAATGAATGATTACTCATTTTCATAGTCATATAGTTCAATGAATTATGATAATGAATGTACACCTCTCCTGGAGTGATTTCAGGTTCCTCATTATATAATTCCTTGGCTAAGGCATGATTCCTTTAAGGAACTCGGGCTCGATTTATTTATGATTCATTATTTTTTGTATTTTTAATATACCTATACACTAGGTCATTTTTTTCAACATACATTATTTCATTAGAAACCATTGGTTATATCCTAAGTATTATATCTTACACCATATATTGACCATCATTATATAGGTTTAACCAAACATACCACATGGTTAGAGGTTTGGGATCATGGATTATGTTTTTAATGGTACCTTTGTACATGGTAAAATAGGAAAGAAAGACAAGGAAATTGTTCAAGATGGTCATGGTGATAGATTTTGTTTCTTTTGACTTTCATTCAAATATAGTTTTTTAATTATCTATATTAAAGATATTTATTGAACATTATATTGTCACATGATATCCATGGTTGGATGTCTTTTTATTTAACCATTTTATCAGTTACTATAGTTTCTTATTCTACATTTTTTTACTGCTATCATATTGATTTGTTAATAATAAATAGTTATGTACATCGGATCATGAGGGTATAGTCTCCCTATTGTACCACTAATATACCCTTAGTTCTATTTGGAAACACCTGGTGTAAAAAGTGGTGAACTTGATGCCATATTGTGATAGGATATGGGTTATGTTTCGGTGGCATCCGAACCAGGCCTTAAAATTTTAATTTAATAAATTTACAGATATTTTATTTAGTAAAATTTTAAAAAATACTTATATCTATTTAGATTCACATAAAAAATACATATATCATATGAGAATATTTTTATATAAAACTAAGATTTATCTATAATAAAAATTCATTCAATATAAAAAATTTATGGATAAGCTTTTTTACTTTTAATATTTATATTTAAATAATTATTTTTCTAAAAATAAGTAATTAAAAAAAATTTCAAAAAATTAAAATCATTATTTATAATATAAAGATAAAATAAAAATATTATTTTCAAAATTATTAATAAAAATGTTGTCAAAGAATCCTTTTTTCCATTCAGTAGCTTTAAATAAAAACCTGACTTTTCCCTTAAAATATAAATTCTTATTATAAAACAAAAAATATTATAACATTTCCACCTTTTTGTATATACTTTATTATTATATTTTTATATACAATTTTGAAATTAAATAATTAAATCTAAATTTCATGAAAATATTTCTATAATCTTAATAAATCAAATTTTTGAATTTATAAGAAACTAATTTTATCTTTAAATAACAATTGTCATTTTCTAGAAAATAGTATGAAATGATCATTATATTTATAAAAAATATAAAAACCTACTTTTTTTCATTTATATATATATATATAATCCATAAAATAAATAAATTAATCAAATTTAATATTTATACCAAAACCCTATTTTCATTAAAACATTAAGAAAAATATTTTAATTTAAAATGATTCATAAATATTTACTTTATTTATTTTTGATATACTGATACATTAATTATCCTGGTCATTTCAAAAAATTTAAAAGTATCTCAAGTACAATTATAAAATAAAGGAAAAACTATATTTATTCCTTGAATATATAAAATAAAAATATACTATAAAAATGTAATTTTTTAATGATTTATGTTTGTTATGTATTGTATTAATGGAATTAAAAAAATTAATTTAATTTTTTTATAATGTATAATATTTATGTTCCTCTAAAAAACATAAATAAATAAAAAATAAATCATGATTCATTATAAAAAATGTGTTTTATATGAAATAATATCAAAAAATATATTTTCATTCAAAATTAAAAAATAAATTTTTCCTCAAAACTTGTCGACATTATCACCATTTTCATTCTAATAGAAAAAGTAATAAAAGATTTATTTAGTATTTAAAAAAATTAATACTTTTATACATAATTCTATAAAAAAAATATATAAATAATTATTAACTATATAAAAAATATTAAGAACATGTTTTCATTTTTTAAGAAATCATTTATATGTAAAAATAAATACATTTTTATGAAAAATTCTAAAATTTATAAACCGCCATTTTTATATCAAAAAATGATTTGTTATTATAGTATTTAATTGTCAATTCTAAAATAATAATTTATTCAGTATTCATACAATGAAAATAAACTGATTGATATTAATATATAATAATTATAAGGTATATTATTTTTGTTTAAAATTATTAAAATATATTGTCTCACCCTTAAAATGAAATATTTTTCCCAATATTTTATTTTAATCTTTTATAATAAAATCCTTGATTTTGTTTTATATGGTTTTAAATAAAAAAATTCAACTCAAATCTATAAAAATAATCATTTGGAAATAAACAAGTATGTATTATCTTAATTTTAAATAATAAATAATTAATTAATAAAATAAACTGGTTTCAAATTTTGAAAAAATATATCTTTATATTTAAATATAGTAAATAAAATTCTACTTTTCCCAATATAAATAATATAAAAATTGATTATTATTTTAAAATTGCTTCTAAATTAGCTTCTTCAAAAACACCTATTGAGGGAGTTATGAAGAAATATATAACCCCCAAATCACCCAAGCAATAGGACATTGGATGTTGAAAATAACCATGTGTATATGTTCTATAAAATGGGAGGTAATAGCCTCTATATAACCTTATAATGATATGTTAAAAATTAAATCAACACAGTCTCCATCGACTACAATAATATTGTCACGACCCGTCCTCGGGGCCCATGTCGTGACTACCCCATGGCCGCCTTCCATATGCAAGGGGCTGGTGACTACCACTAAAGGCGTAAATCTGTAATCTGGGAAGGCATTGTCATTATAAAAGTAAACACAGACAATCTGAGTATACAAATAGAAGCCATACAATATGTAAAATAGAATACAAAGTTAGTGCTCAAAGTAACGGGGGCTACAAATACATTCCCAACAGTAAAGTACAAGGAAAAGACAAAACATGTAAAACTAGAAGACTTGTATTCAGAAGGTGTCTAGAAGCTCATGTATTGTCTAACACAGATCCTTTCTGAAGGGTAAGTATAGATACCCTCATCAGCACTCCACGTATGTACATCTCCTCTGGGCACTATCTCGTCAAGAGTTCCACCTTTGGGTACCATTCAGTCCTCAAACACTCTGCCTCGGTCTGCGTTGTCTGTCGTCTGCATCCAACACAACAAGGTGCGAGCATAGCCGGTGTAGGGGTGAGTATAATGATACTCATTAGGGGACCCAGAGATCCACAAAGGTCTCCCAGAATCCACTATGGATAAACCAAAGTAGTAATATAAAATCACAATGTATCAACCATACTTTCTTAGGTATATTCCCATACATATACCTAAGTTACCAATCATAATTTGGATCCATCTCTTGATCCCAACCACATTCCGTTTCACAAGTGTAGAAACACTCTTCAAAGAAAGTACAACATAAGTTGAATCCCATAGGTACATCTCACAGAGGAACGCTATGTGGGCTTCACTACAACCCAACCACGAAGAAACATCCACGAAGAAACTTCCACCCATACTTAGGTATATGCCCATTGACATACCTAATCCATCAAGAGTACACATCTCATACATGAGGTAAACATGAAGGTAATGACTCATCTCACACCAGGTATACACAACCTAAAAAAGAGTAAGTGATGATTAGTTGTATCCAATGAATAATCATTCACATTAGAACGGAAGATATCTGTCGAAACCTAAAAATAATAGTCTCCCTTCATGGGATCTCGATACAAAAGTTATGGCTGTCGAACCCACGGAGGATCCAGGTCCAGTCTCATCGATGTCGAACCCACTGAGGATCTAGGTCCATTCCTTTCACTATCGATCCCAAGGAGGATCCAGGTCCAGTCTTGTCACTGTTGAACCCACGGAGGATCCAGGTCCAGTCTCATCACTGTCATACCCACAGATGATCTAGGTCCAGTCTCGTCACTGTCGAACCCACAAGGGATCCAGGTCTAGTTTTGTCACTGTCGAACCCACAGAGGATCCATGACCAGTATCCTCACTATTGAATCCACAGAGGATCCAGGACCAGTTTGGTCAATATCAAACCCATAGAGGAACTAGGTCCAGTCTCGTCACTATCGAATCCACGAAGGATACAGGTCCTGTCTCGTGAATGTACACTCGATTCCGGGAGGTTCCGCTCCTCGAGCCAAGTGTCGATAAATCAACTACCACATAGTCTTGAGTTGATGTATCTCGTAGTTTCATCTCATTATAAGGTACCCAACGCGATAGAAAACACATCAATTAGATACTCGATCTGTGAGTTATAGGCATTATTTTTTCAGGGGCTCAATTGGTGTATGCCAAAAGAACCGTCTGCTCCAAGCCTTCCATCACCACAGGCGGTCCGTCAATCGAACAAATATACCCCATGGAAGGGGGAAAAAGGTGTAAACTGGCCAATCGGGTTCGGGTCCGGTCTAACCCAGTCAAACCGACCTGGACCGACCCGGTCCAAGAAAATGTCCTGAGCCGAGGGGACGACCTGACCCTAAGGTGCTACATGGAATGACGGGCGGCCCGGCCGTGGGCGGACCTGATGAGGGTGTCCCGAATGTGGGTGGCCCAGTCGAGGGTGTCCTGGCGATGGTCGGCCCTACCGGCGGGCTGACCTGCGTTGATGGCGGCTAGCCCATGTCGGCGGCGGGCCACAGTTGGAGGGGGTTACACCCCATGCCTTCTGAAACGACCGGTGCACGGTGCACCAACCTGGTACCTGCGAGACCCAAAGGGTCCCACCTGTAGTGTGAACCTGTGGCCAGAATAGCCCGCTTCCCTAGTTCCTCTACCTCGGTGCGACAGCGCCGCAGTTATGCTGGGATTCGTGCGGTGCGAAGTCATAGCGCCACCTCCACTACAGCATGTCCTGGCCACAACCTCAATTTCCTCCTCGCGTCATGACAGTACCACGCCTCTCCCATCCGCCACATCCCTTCGGGATGTCGTTCCTCTTTGGCACGGTGCGACGGCACTGCACCTTTTAGGCCCAATCATGGCCCGCATGGCCATGACTCAGTTCATTGCACGGCGTGATAGCGCCGCACCCTTCTGGCGGTCCTACAGCCCATGCGCTGCCAACTTCATCCGTGGTCTTCCTCCATCGTCAATAAAAGAACAAAAAAAAGGGGTAGGGTCGGGCCATGTTCATGCGGTCCCAACCCTCCTCATCATGGCGATAACATTTGGAGTAATACTCCTAAAATTTGAATGACAATGAAAATAGGTTTAATATCATATTTAAAATAACTCAAATCCCCCTAACTCGAGTTTGGTGACCATTGACGGAGTTGTGGTAAGGCAGACATCATTCCATAGATGTTGAAGGAGGACGAGTTATGAGATGATGAGTCCAGATGACGTCGTCAACATTCTTCATGGGCGACGACGCTTCCCTTCCTTTCCCTGGTTGATGAAGGACGAAGAGACAATGTTCTTTATTCTTCGGCGGTTCTTCGTTGGATATAAATTTCCCTACCAAGTTCATTTCTCTCGTTAATCATCCGAACAAAAATTATGCCATCCTCAAAAATAATGAAGGAGGTTCCCTATTAATTCTTTGGTTAAACATCGCAAAGTTGTGTGTAATTAAATGAGGCAACTCATTTATTTAATGGTAGGTAATGGTTCAGATTTGAAAATTAGAGAAGGTGAGGAGTTCCGAATAATAAACAGAATTGTCCAATTAATAATTGGGAGTTAATGGGGGGTAAGAAGATCTTGTAGGCCACAGTAAAATATCCCCCCATGGGAGGTTATGTGCGGGTGGGCCCCACCAACAAAACCTCTCATGGGAGGTTATGGTGTGGTGGAATCCACCACAAATCTCCTCTTGGAGGATTAAATCTCCCCAAATAAAAATAAATTCAACAATTTATTTTTATTTCAACTAATTCAAAACCCCAAATACTAACTCCCATTCTCGATAGAATGCAACTACGGTGAAGGTATCCTTTTCCGAATACTAGCACTGTGAGTTCAACGGTGCCCTCAGATTTCAATTCTGAGCAATGGTTCAGATGATATTAAATCCCGCTCATACGTTTAATGAACGTACCTGAACAAAACTTCAGAAATTGATTTTAGGCTCTATGGGCCTTGGAATAAAGCGTCGTCTAAAACTGCCGTCTAGTATAATTCCCTTGAATTTAGTAGAAAAAATTCCCACAGAATTTACGGGTCCTTTTATTCTACCCACCTCAGGGCTTTACGTCCCCGTAAGCAATAAATCACACTAATGAAACAAATGGGTGTACCGATCACGCATATGAGCCTCCCTCTCTAATGTTCTCTCCTAGAAGTTCCCATGCTTCCAGTGAACGCGCACCATAGGATTCAACCATCCACATCGGACCCGCTCCTGTCGATCCTCAAACTCCACTAGATCCTCCATGAAATTCACCATGTCATAAATGTCCTACTCCCCGTGGTCAATGATGTGGGACAGGTCGTGGAAGTATCTCCTCAGCTGAGATACATAGAAGACGTCGTGCACTCGGTGCAATTGAGGTGGTGGAGCCAAGAGATAAGCCACATCTCCTACCCTAATAAGGACATGGAAAGGACGGATGAATCACAGAGATAACTTTCCGCCTCTGCCAAATCTCTATAGACCTCGTCGAGGTGAGACCCGTAGAAATACGTGGTCGCCATCCTCAACCTCCAGAGGGCTCTGTCTCCTATCAGCATACGATTTTTGGTCATTCTGTGCAGTCTTTATCCACTCTTGGATGATCTTCACCTTTTCCGTGGAATCCTGTACCATCTATGGTCCCACTAGTGCTGACTCCCCTAGGTTTATCCCTCATAGTGGCGATCTATATGGTCGACCATAGAAGGCCTAAAAAGGTGTTATACCAGTGGTTGAGTGATAGATGTTGTTGCAAGAAAACTCTACCAAAGGTAAGTGGTCCTACCATCTGTGACCGAAGACGAGGACACATTCACTAAGCATGCCCTCGAGGGTCTTAATGGTTCTCTCAATATGACCATCTGTCTGAGGATGGACGGTAGTGCTCATGCGAAGCTGTATCCCGAAGACCTCCTGCAACCCTTTCCATAGCCGGGAAGTAAATTGTACATCATGTCCAGAGACAATAAAATATGGTACTCCATGTAAACTCAAAACCTCCTACACATAGAGGCATCACATGCTCTCTACTGAGCCCTGCTCTCTGATTGGTAGGAAGTGGACTGACTTGGTGAGTCGGTCTACAATCACCCATATCGAATCGGGACTCCTAGATGAACGTGGAAGATGATGTCCATGGATATCCCATCCCACTTCCATTATGGGTCCTCTAAGGGCGGTACCAAGCCTGCTTGTACCTAGTTCTCTTCCTTCACTTGATAAAAAGTGAGGCATTGTTAGACAAACTATGCTACTTACATCTTCATACCTGGCCATCAGTGCTATCTTCGGAGTTCCTTATACAACTTCGCCATATCCCTCAACACTACCTCCTAAAGTGAAACTAGTACTATGATACGTCCTCTGAAGAGAATGGAGTGCTCCCCACATTCATAAAATCTATCTGGTTCCTTCCTTGTATATATCCGAGCACGTCGCGTCTCATGGTCACTGTATCCATTTTGCGCCTCCCTGAATCAATGAAGAAGTGGATGAGTGACTGTAAGAAACTGTTAAAAGGCTGCTCAATCTCTATCCACAAAGGATATCTGCAACGCGGCCAGTTGCTCCGTCACCTCTCCTTGTAGCTGAATTCCAGATCTCCTACTAAGAGAATCTGCTACAACATTCCCTTTCCTAGGTAAATATACTATATCAAAGTCATAGTCCTGGAGAAACTCACGAAAATGTCATTGTCTCTGGTCCAGCTCCTTTTATGAGAAGACACACCTAAGACTATTGAGATTAGAGTAAACCGTAAACTATTCAATCAATAAAATTTGGCTGAGACTAGCCATTTTTAAAGAACTCGAGTACACCCTTCTTCACCTATGTCCTACAAGATCTGATATTATTTCTCCATTTCCGAAAAGATAAAAATGTTCTTATCCTCTTGATGAACCACGTCCTTTTCCTAATAAAATCAATCCTGACATGAACAATACTAATTCATGCCTTGGACGATGTCGTAAGGCATCGACGATACTACCAAGTGATCCAATCTTTACTCTCACCTCCAAGGGTTGAGTCACACAGTCGGAATCAATGTGTGGTCACTGGGTCTCCTCCAGTAGGAATCTTCAATGTGAGGGTCAAGTCTATGGTTTTAACCAGAACCTTTCATTATCAACCATACAAAAATGCAGGAAAGAAAACATCACAAGGAAAAGTGTCTATTATTACTGTTGCTCAATGTAAAAATACACAATGTAACCACAAAAATGATAACAACAAAGCTAGAAACATGACGAACAAATGCCTCTATGCTGGAGCTAGTCCCACTCTTATCCACTTGCTCACGGAGCTCGAGGTGAACCGACTAATGATGGTGGTAGTAGTGCTCGATGACTCTGAGCATCATCCACTAAAAGTCCTACTCCACTGCCTCGTCCACCACTCGGATAATGCTCAATCTCCTACCGCTGCCTTTTCCTTAGTGGCTTCTCTACCACCTGATGATCAACTATGCGGGGATTCAGATAGTCACGCACTCTGTGACCCCGTTTCTGAAATCAATAATAGACCATTCTCCATTCAAGTATCCCTCATCTTGGGTTCCCCACACCCCCAATTCCACATCTTGGAGTCGTCTAATAGAAGATATAACCCGATTTTCCCCCATGTCATCTGCCTACTGCCTACTACAGATGACTCGGCTACTGTCAGAATACCCTGAGGCAAGTGAAGATGCTCCTGAGCTTGCACAGAGCGTAGAGTTGCTGGTACAAACTTCTCCCTGAAAGGATCCTCGAAGTTCCCCCAGGTGAGGGTCGTCATGTCATAAAACTATAGAATTATGCTCCACCACCTATCTATTGCTCCCTGTAAGAGACTAACAACTAAGTGCACCATCAAGTAAGAGGGTGTCCCAACTGTGTGTAAAACACATGCTTCAAACTCCATCCAGTACCCAGCCATCTGAAAATCCATATCGCCTCAAAACCTCATAGGCCTCTATCGTAGGAACCTGTGTAATAAATTCAAGCGGCACTCACCCTCTACCACTGGGGCTAGTAGCAACGGTATCCTAGTGGTTAGTAGTACCGCTGGTCCCTCCATAGTGATGGGGCCCTGCACCAAGGCCTTGTCTATCGGTGGGCTTCCATCACGCTCTCCACTCGGAACCCACACTGACTGACTATGTGAGGAAATCCTAAAGAATCATGTGCAACACGGTCAAAACAATATATCTAGTGAGATGACACAAATTAATCATGAATAAAAAATTTCAAAGGAAACACACACGCAATCAGTGTTTTCATGCACTAAGTCGGAAATTAGAAATCAGAGTCCTAGTGTATAGATATGTTGGTTGCCGCACCAACACTGGTTTCCATAAACTGATAAACATACTTGGTACCCGTAAAAAATTGTTTCATAGAAAGGAAATATTAGAGTCATATGTTCAGTAGTAGAACTGACTTCTCTGATACCAATTTGTCACGACCCGCTCTCAGGGCCCATGCCGTGACTACCCCAAGCCCTCCTTTCATAGGTTGGGGCTGGTGACTAGAACCTAAGGCGTAAATCCCTATGATGGGAAGGAATTTCCATTTTAAAAATTAATCACACACAATTAGAGTACACAACTATAAGAAAATCACAAAGTAAAAATGAATAAAAAGGTAGTGCTGAAAGTAAAGGGGGCTGGTAATACAAGCCCAATGGTAAAGTATAAGGAAAAGACAAAACATGTACAACTAAAAGATGAATAGCTGGATGATGTCTACAAGATCCTAGATTATCCACCATGGATCCTACCTAAAGGGTAGGTATAGATAGCCTCCTCAATGCTCCACGTCCTTCTGTCTCCTCTAGGTACAGTCTCGTCGAGAGGTCCACCTCCGGGTCCTGTCTAGTCCTCGTACACTCCACCTCGGTCAGCACTATCCATCGACAACATCCAACACAACGAGGTGTGAGCATATCCCAGGAAGGGGTGAGTATAAAAATACTCAGTAGGGGACCCCGAGACCCTCGAAGGTCTCCCATAATCCACTAAGGATAAACCACGGTAGATAGATACAATTAAAAAGTATCAACCATCCATAAATAGGTATATTCACATACATATAACTGTGTTACCAATCACAATCCAGATCCATCTCTTGAGCCCAACCACATTCCATTCCACAAGTTTAGAAAAACTCTACAATGAAAGTACAACAGAAGGTGAATCCCATAGGTACAACTCCCATAAGAAAGCTATGTGGGATTCACCACAACAAAACCATGAACAAGCATCCACGAAGAAACATCCACGAAGAAACATCCATCCTTATTTAGGTATATGCCCATACATATACCTATGTTGTCAAGAGTACACATATCATGCATGAGGTAAACACGAAGGTAATGACTCACCTCACACCAGGTATACACAACTTAATAGAGTGTAAGAGATTATTAATTGTAGCCCCGGAAACATCCTTCACTGTAGAACGGCAGATATCCGTAGAAACCTAAAAACAGTAGCATATCGATGATGTTGTTCCTGTATGGGATCTCGGTATAAAATTATTCGTTATAGAACCAATGAAAGATCGAGGTCCAGTCTCATTCTTGTTGAACCCATGGAGGATCCAGGTCAAGTATCGTCACTGTCGAACCCAAGGAGGATCCATGTCCAGTCTCGTCATTGTTGATCCCACGGAGGATCCAGGTCTAGCCTTATCACTGTCAAACCCATAGAGGATCTAGATCCAGTCATATTACTTTCGAACCCATGTAGGATCCAGGTCCAGCATCGTCTCTTTCAAACACACGGAGGATGCAGGTCCAATCTCGTCAGTATTGAACCCACGGAGGATCCAGGTCCAGTCTCGTCACTATCGAACCCATGGAGGATCTAGGTCCAGTATTGTAACTGTCGAACCCACGGAGGATCTAGGTCCAGTCTCGTCACTGTCGAATCCATGGTGGATCCAGGTCTAGTCTCATCACTGTAAGCTCGATTCAGGGAGGGTCCACTCATTGAGCCAAGTGTCGATACAGAAACTACCACTTAGTCTAAAGTTGATGTATCCCATTGTTTTTTTCTCATCATAAGAAACCCAATGCGACATATGGCTCGTCAATCGAACACCCGGTCTGTGTGTTATAGGGATTTCCGTTCTAGGGTCTCTGATGGTTTTTAGATTCAATCCCACCTGGCCATACACCAACTACATCCAAACCTCATGTGTGGAATGCCAAAAGAACCATAATGCTCCAAATATTCAATCGCCACAGGCAGTTCTTCAATCGGACACATGTATCCCAAGGAAGTGTCGAAAAGTTGTAAACTGGTGAAATGGGTCTGGGTCCAGTCCGACCCAGTCAGACAGACCCGGCCTGACCCGGTCTATATCGGGGTCTGACTCGGTCCAAGAAAATAGCCTGAGCCAAGGGTATAGCCCGGCCCGAGGGAGGCCTGGCCATGGGTGGCTCGACCGGCTGGCTGGACCCCGTGGCAGGCAGCTAGCCCGAGTGGCTGCAGGCCAACCCGCGTGGACGGTTGGCTACATCTGGGGGGGGGGGGTCAAACCCCTTGTCTTCCGAAACGGCCAGCACATGGCGTGCCGGCCTTGAAACCGCGGGACATGAAGTGTCCCACAAATAGCACGCCCCGGCTGCCAGCTCTGCCGGCTGCCCTGGTTCCTCCACCGTGGTGTGACAATGCCATAGTTCTGCTAGGATCTGTGTGGCACAACGATGTCATGCCCCCTCTGCTGCAGCCCTACCTAGTCATGGCCTCTAGTTCCTCCGCGCGGCGTGATGACGCCGCACCTATTCCACCCTGCGAGGCCCTCCTGGCCAAGGTTCCTCTTCGGCAGGGTGCGACAGCGCCACACCCTTCCAGCTTCGTCGTGGCCCGCCTGGCCACAGCTCTGTTATTTGCAAGGTGGGATGGCACCGCACCCTTCCGGAGGTCCGACGACCCTTGCGCCTCCGGATACTTCCACGGTCCACCTCTATCTTCAACAATAGAATAACCAAAAGGGGGAGAGTCAGGACATGTTTGTGCGGTCTGAACCCTTCTCATCATGGCGATAACATTTGGCGTACCAATCTAGAAATTTGAACGATGAAGAACAGAGGTTTAATCTCTTATTAAAAATAACTCAAATCCCCCTACCTCGAGTTCGTTGACTGTTGACGGAGTTAAAGTAAGGCAGACATCATTCTGTTGACTTCAAAGGAAGAATATTTCTGAGAAGATGAGTCGAGTTCACGTCGTTCGCATTCTACATGGGTGGTAATGCGTCCCCTCCTTGCCCTTGTTGAAGAAGGAAGAAGAGATTATGTTCTTCATTCATTGGTGTTTCTTCGATGGAGAGAAATGGCTCCACCAAGTTCATTCCTCACCTTAAACCTCCCAACAAAAATTATGCCAAACACAAAAATAATAAAGGAATTTCTCTATTAATTCATTTCCACAACAACACAATGTTGTGTTTACTTAGATAAGGGAACTCATGTAATTAATGATAGAGAAAGGATCAAATTCCAAAATTTGAGAAGGTGAGGAGTTCCAATTAATGAACAGTGATGTCCAATTAATAATGGGGAGTTAATGGGGGTAAGAAGCTCGTGTGGGCCCCACTAAAATATCATCCCAAGGGAGGTTATGTCCGGGTGGGCCCCACCACCATAACCTCTCATGGGATTTTATGGTGTGGTGGCCCCACCACTAACCTCCTCTTTGAGGTTTAAACCACCCCAACTAAAAATAAACTTAACACATTATATTTATTTGGACTAATTTAAACCCCCAAAAACTAACTCCCATTCCCAACAGAACTCAACTGCAGTGAAGGTCTCTTTAAGAGAATACAGGCACTATGAGGTCTATGGTTCCCTCTGATTTCAATTCCGAGCACAGGTTCAAAAGATATAAAATATCACTCATACGTTTACTGAACGTACCTGAACAAAACTTCAGAAATTGATTCAGGGCACACCGGGCGTTGGAATCAAGCTTCGTCTGAAACGGTGTACTCTTAAAATTCCCATGAATTTAAGAAAAAATATTTCCATGGAATTTATTGGCCTATACCAATATATAAACCCAAAATATTCATTTATTTTCCTAAAAAATATAAATATGAATTCTCCAAGATAAATAGAAATAGAATAATCACCCATGACATCGACTCCAACATCAATTGGTCTCCCCATAATGAGCAGGTAATAGATAAATTGATACCCAAAATATTAAAAAAAAAATTTAAAAATAGGTTATCTATGAAAGGAGAGAATATATGTATAATCATTCGGTTTCTTCTAAAATACTAACATTCCATTATTGAAGAGTTATAATGAACCCAAAATGAATAAATATTGAAGCTGAATGACTACCTACAACAAGTTAAACAATTATCCCTAACTCGTGATGTTATACACACCAAAATATCACATATGTGATACAATAGAAAGACCAGGAAAATATTTTAAGAAAATATCAAACACCCAAACCCCTCTATTTTTATTTACCCTCTCATCCAATAATATATTTTATAGAGAACATATCGCATATATATCAACATATTACATTCTTATTCAATATAACCATTATAAATAGAAAAACTAACCCAAAGATTTTATGTGACAATAATATATTTTATAAAAAATAAACGAAACTCAGATTATATCAATATTTTAAATTACAAAGTAATATACCCCAATACCATAATTTATACCCATATATACAGGACAATTTCATGAAAACCAAATAACTAATTTTTTTTCTATAAAAACACATAAAAAACATGAAATATATCATAGATTGTAAGTTCAAGAGTGTGTTCACCAGTCAATATCACTAACATCTAATATTTTTCGGGTACACGATGAGCCCACAACCATATATGGGCATCATTTATGTTACCTAACATGGGTGGTGGTATGTAAAAAATAAAAAAAATATAAATGATATATATAACAATAAAAAAATTATATTATTTTCTAAATATCATTTAAAAAGATATTTATAGAAAAATACCATTACCATAGAACAATAATTATTATAACCTCAAGACAAATCAACACAAAATACCTCCAATAATAAATCAACCAGACATTTATACATTTTAAATATACTTTCCAATTCAAAAATAATCATTGCTTAAAATAAAAATTTCATATGAAATTATTTTTATCACCATTTTTATGTATTATCATAAAATATATTTTAATATTATATAATAATTATAAATAATTTAATTACAAAATATACCACTTCATTTATTTAGTAAAATTTTATTTCATTTTTCAATATAGTTTCATTAATGTATTTATTCTAGAATATTTCTACATCATTATATCATTAACTCTATATCCCAAAAAAACTATGATACAATAGATATATTAGCTAAACTAATCTATATTAATAATTGAACACATAAACCCTCATTTTTATATCATAAAAATATCACATGAAATCCTCCACCATTGAAATAAAAATTTTGCAACAAGAAATATGAAAGTATATTATTTTATCTAATTTTATTCATTAAATTAATAATATAACAAGATAATTTAGTTAATATATATATATTTTTTCATAGAGCATGACCTGTGTATCTATCAGTAAAATCATATCATGATAATATTAATAAAAATATTGTATAAAACACAACCAACATTTATATTTAAAATTAATATATTTATCAACATAAGGATATTCCCCTTTATTTACCAAATGGAAATAGAATAATGAAAACTCAATATTAAAATAATAATAAATGGTGAAAATAAAAATGAAACCCCATAAACCATGTATTGAATGATATGAGTATTATAAACACAATGAGATAAACATGATCCCCCAACAAAATCAAACACTACCAAACCAATAACACATTGTTCCACCATTACCTCACAATCATATCATAACATAGTAACCACAATTGGATACAAAAGAATAAAATTAAGAAAAACTATGAATGATATTCCATGATTACTGAAAATTTTAGGTAAGAGATAGGAATATATCAAATTATACTAACAATAGTTTCCATAAAACATATGAAATATCAGTGGTTTATAAACTATAAGTTAAATGACATACAACCAAATTTATCTTGAAAAAAACAATTTTTTTATGGGTACTTTATAAATATTATTGATATACTTTACATTATAGTGTAAATGGTGTTAGTTAACAAGACCATGGAAACCATTACAGAATATATCTTATCCGACAATATTTACTCTTGATCAATGATCATTCAATTTTGATGAGATCAATTTAGATAAGTTTATTTTAGAGCACTTACACTCTCATTTTTTCAAACACAATTCATTCCCTTCTTTAATCTCATAAAAATATTCATAAAAAATTTAATAACATTCTTTAATACATATTTAATAATGATATAAAATACCACACATCGGTCTTTCCCACCACTTCTTATCGAACCATTAAAAATATTTTTTAGCCTGATGTGAAAAGATAATATAACCCAATTTACCACAATTTAATGGACTATATAATAATAATTTTGTCATATTTTTTATAGGAATTACATTCCATCCCAACTCAGTCATCAATAAATCATGTTACATCCTCATCCATCATGATTAATCATATAAATGAAAATTATCCTCTTATAAACATCTCTTTGAATAATAACCACCAAAATTCTCATAAAAACTCTCAATCCCACAAAAATAATAATACACAGCTCTATAAAAATTGACTCCACAAAATTAGTTTCCAATTAGATAATTATCAAAAGAAATCAAAATAAAAACTATGTAACCAAATATAACTATAAATCCAAAACAAAATCCATGTGATCACACTCTAATAAAACTATTATATTCAAAAAATCTCATACACATCTATAAAAACAATGCCATCTATATATATATATATAATAAACACCATCATCATTATAATATTGAATCAATAAAATATACTATTTTTTGACCATATATCTGACTATGTTTTCAAAAAATATTTATATAAATGATTATTGCATTATAATACACGAGTTAGAGTAATTAAGAGTCCTCAAAATGATATTTACTGATGGAATACATCCTTAACAATCTAATAAATTATTATCAAATCATTTAAAATATCTATTTCACCAAAATAAATACCATACAAGTCATTTTAATTATTTATCAAAATATAGGACACATGAAAAAAGTAATGAGTCGGGGATATTTAATAAATAAGATCTATAATATAAACTAACTCAGAAAATATCACTCGTATACTAAAATATTTAAAAAATAAAGAAAAACATTTCTTTTTATAATAAATATGAACATAAAATGATGATGAGAAACCATAAAAAACAACATACCTTGAAATAGATATGTTTCTTCCGTAAATGAATAAAATAATTATATAGATATTAAAAATATATCATCCAATGATGAATAACCTATATTTCATCTTTTAGGATATTTACCAAATATGTTCCTCAAATAAAACACTATATGACCTCAATATAATATAATATATATGTATAAAGTTTCACATTCAATGAAACAAAATAGAATTATATGAAAGGATTATTGATATTGATATTATTATAAAAATTCTATTATTTATAAAAAATATTTTTAAATAATTATAAAAAATAAAAATTAAATCCATGCATCTCTACCTATGATGTCTGTATCTTCTTCTATAGTTCCCCATCTTTAAAATGGATAGAATAGTTCCATTTAATAATTGAGTTCCATTTTTATGTTAAATAATTGTAAACACATAGAATTTATTATGGTGAAGTATATGAAAGAAAATTATTTTCCAAAACTCATCCAGATGATACATATCAACAATATTAATCAATAACATAAAATTCAACACATTTATCTCCTAAATTAGAAATAAATGAGATCATATTTTCAAAATATCCATCACCATCTAATTTTATTAAAATATACCCAATGTTTGTGCAATGGTTCATGTGAAATTCAATAATATATCCAATCAATTATCCAAAAGTCCATATTATAGATGAAATATAACTATTCAAACACAATTATTAGAAACCACTGAGTGGAAGACCAAAAAATAAGACACAAATTAAACCATGAATATTTTCATTCCATAAAAAAGTGATCTCTTAATAAATCCCATATCTTTGAAATAAATGGTTTTATAGACATTGGTATGTTCTGAAACAATTATAAATTTTACTCCATCTATAGGGAAAAATATCATCCCATGAAACAATATCTGATGTTAATTGTTTGTTGAACATCATTATAGTTCATATCTATAAAAACAAATCCACTTAACATATCCACCATATGATAAACCAACTAACACTCCTCAAAAAAATAAGATAGTTAAAAAAAATAACAATTGGGGATAGAATAGACACCACTAATATCAACTAAATCAATATAAAAAGAAAAATAATCCAATGTCATCATTCTCTCAGTACACTCCCATTAATTAAAATAACATTGAATCTTCCTAATTAAAAAATATGTTACCATGTTTCATATCTTGTATTTTAAATGACTATAGGGCTACAATTTGAAAAAAAAATATCAACTTCCATGAAAAAATTTAGAAAATTCTTGGTGATGATATAATATGTTACTTTATATTCAATGATAACAACTAAATTGTATATTATAATAAATATTTCAAAGATATTTAGTGAAAATGAGTCAAATATAAGTTAGATTTTATGGGATGTATAAATACATAAATTGAAATGTGACTATTGAGAAAGTTCGAGATTAGTGCTATCTCATCCATTTGAATAGAAGCTAAATGATAATGTAAATCATAAAAAATGTATACTGACACATTACAACATAAGGAATATAAAAATATGGTAAAAAATTGTATTATCCTTCAGATACTTGAATTCCCTCTAATGTTTTTTTTACATACAATTAACTGGTGTTTAACATTACATGGTTAAATTTTTATAGGATAAAATGTATAGAGGTAAAATCTCCCATATAATAAAAATAAAGATAATAAAATATTTGAAATTCCACCAATTTTATTAGATACATACAAGAAATAGATGCCTCAATCAGAAAAGTTTTTACCCCAATACCCCTCTATGACATGACATGCCTAAGGAAATGAAACCGAAACATCCATGTTATAAATTCATATATCTTCATTAGAAAAAGATATTATCAGTGGACTTCTATATCAAATATGAGATACATTGTGTGATGATACCCTGATTTTTAATACATTAGGTTATTATTTGTCAAAACAACCATAAAAAATCCAAGAAGTTATGAAACAATCAATTAATCAGTATGATGATTAATATTGTGTAATTTTCTATTTAGAATGAAACATCCATATAAAGAGAGTCTGTTGGGATACAATAATGGTTTGATTGGGAAATACACTATATTAACACCCATTTGGTAGTACCTAGAATGTAATTTAAAATTTATTATATTTTAAACACCCATAAAATTCCTTGAAAATTCAATATTCATATAGATGGGATAATATCTCTTTATATTAATTTTTTCATCCAATTATTGTTGATATGTAATGTTAAACATAAATATTCTATTATTTTAGACAATACATTACTATCCCATTATGAATCCTTATGTTATATGAAACACATTTTCATTAAATATAAAAATTAAATTTAAACCCCTTATTTCACAAAAGAAACACTTTTTTACAATGATATACAAATATAAGATACATTAGTTCATAACTGTATAGAACACATGATATCAGAGTTATTTTCTAATAAAAATAAATAATTTAAAAAAACAACTGATAACTCTTCTATAAATCTAAAAACTCAATTGATAATCTGTATATATAACAAAACATCATGTCTACTAATGGAAAATAATTATGAGATAAATATCAACAATCCATGGGAAAATAGAAATTTATATGGATTGTTGGATTCAATCTATGTATTTCAAAGAATAATCTCTTACCTAGTGGTAATAAATAATAACTCAATCAAATATAAAAATTAATGATAAGGTTTACACAAAATATATATTTATAAAACATGATCCCCCCAACCACATGTCCCCTACTTGTCATTTTATTACATCATTTAATAACATTTTACAAATCATCCATACCTTTATTTATTATGAAATTTTAAATAACTCTAACTGTGCAACCAACTAATGTAAAAATGATAAGAATATCAACTATAATATAGGACAGTGGAGTATCAGAATAATAAACAAATAAAAATACATAAATGAAACATTGTAATATACATATCCCATAATATTTATGAGACTCATTTGTGTTCAACATGTTATCCCTTAATCCACTAACTCATTTCATGTGATGATTTACACAGTGAATCATGTGAACCTCCCAGTGTTTTAATGGATATGAAATTCCATATATATATATGAATGTACTACTTAAACACCACTATTTTTTTCAAAATATTTAGGGCCATTATGATACTGAAAAGGAATAGTGGGTAACTAATATTAGGGTTGTATCTTAAAATAGCTTCCAAATACACATTTCAATAATAGAGGACTGAACAGTGAAATTGTTGTTGTTTTCAATCACCAATGAGAATGAAAACCAAACAAAGGTTCCTGGTTGAATCTAATAAACTATTATCTCGAATGATAAAATATTGATACATACTCTTCACTATTCATATTATTATATTACTAGATAAAATATAAATTCTAATATGACTCTTAATCATGATACCCTCTAATAACTAACCAATTTGGATGAACTCATCCAAATTAATAATTTTGAACTCACCACATCCTTTATCTTCACCAAAATTAAATAATAGTATCAAAGTGATGAAATATTTTACATATATTGAAATGGATTATCTTATTTATGTCACATAATATTTATATAAAAAACACTTTTAACAAAAATATCAAAAAATTAAATTCACAGTTCCTCATAGATGAGCTAATTCCAACACAGCATTGTCCCTTCACAAATAATGTGACCACCACAAATTGTATAACATAGATATTAATTAATAATAGTTAGTATCACATTATTGGAAAACCCAATTCATTGGTTATATTTATTAGTATCCATAAAAATCCTTGAATGAGGATGTATATTATACTTGTTTAGTTTTCATGATTTCAATCAAACATAGCCACAAAAATATTTGAGGGATGTATATAATGAACGATATACTCGAGTAGGAATACACTATCTAAATATAACACATTTACATAGGGATAGAAAGAGTTAATTAATATTTAATATGATAAGTTGATATAGAATATACACCAACAACTTAGGTAGATGAAAATCTTAGTCAATGGGATCTCCATCATTAGACACCATAGGATTTGGGCATCATGATAATTGAAATCCAATACTAGAATAGATGAAAATGAAGTTCTTTCGAAAAAATTAATCTTCTTTTACCAAGATGAACATAACATAATTTTCATACCCATTTAATCATAGCCTAATGAAAATATGAGCACATTGGAAACCTTCTTTAAAGGAAATGACTTGCATCAAATTTACGTCACCCATATTGATAAACCATATATTGAGGACATTAATTCAATCACCAAATATCTCATGTCTTCCATTAAATAATATCAATGGAATTTCAAAAACAATATCATAGGTTGTGACTACATTGTCCTTGTTATCCCAGTATAGAAAACGCATTGCAAAACATTTCAAATATTCTCTCAGAAAATACAATAGAATAACAAGTCATAAGAAACATCACTATAAAACATGAATATGTGGACATATATACAAATCAATCTAAAATATATGAATCTTCTAGAAAATTGATGAACATGATATTAATCAATTAAAATGTTAAAATCCTAATGTGAATGTTGTCAAACAAGGAACCCCATAGTAATTAATATCTCATTAAATGATGAAAAATGATAAGGTTGAATCATAGATAGTGCCCAAGATTGAGATGAAAATTAGTTCTTAGGTATCGTGGGATTACTATACAAATGTGGCCCGATCAAAATGGAAGAGATATAATGGTTTGTAAGTGACATGGAACGATAAATGCTTTATAAAACTACTGTTGACTAATAGTTGTTTTAATCTTGAGAAAACCATTGATATGATTGAGTGACATCCCTCAAAATTCCATACCAACATGATTTTCCATTATATTATTTTTTGGATGTAAATCCATAAAATAAAATGGAATGTTTTTTATTGATCATTAAAACACTCTCAATGTAATGAACCCTTATGGAATGGTGGGGGACTATTATTTTTCTACTTCCTTTAGTTCTAGGAAATTTATAATTTATAAAAATAAATCTCAATATTTTCTTAGACAAATTTAAAATATAATTAGTTTAAAGGTAGATAATCCACCACAATCAAGTCATACATGTGAATTGGATAATCAATAGAGTGATCCAATTTAGATTCCTTATGGGAATTAAACCTAAGGAAAAAGACCCCTCTAGCAACCTATATGTCTCCAAATCAGATATAGTCACATTATACATTGTGAAAATTTATTTTAGAACTCAAGATATTACTTACTATTTAAATCACCTACATTTGGGCCATCCATATCTTGATCATATAGAGAATCCTTTTATTCCTAATCATCAGGTAATAGAGTATTATCCCCATATCCATTAATATAACATAAAAATATGATATAAAAATTATGAATTTATTTTAATAATGATAATTAAAACCAAAATAATTTTCCATTGATGTTTACAATTTGGATATAAGAAAATATGTATAAAACATATACTACATGATCCATGTTTGACTATTTGTTAGTTTATCATCAAATCATCTATGGAAAGGATAAAATGATACATTTTTGTTTCATAAATAATTCAGTTATATTTTTATAAAAACAATAAACACTATTCTTAACCTCAACTAAATCATTAATATCATTTTATCTTTATGTGGTTCAAATAAACCTCCTAATATGATAGTAGGGAAGATTGGAGTGAACACCAAAGCCTACTAATAATAATCCATGTGATAGATACTAGTTATGAGGATATACATTGTAATAAATGGAATACATTACCCTTAATTATACTTTATAGTGATAATATAATCCCCAAATGAACAATGCCAATAAAAATTAATTATCCATATTCAGAAAAAAAAATATACAAGTAATGTCATATTGAAATAAATGTGGGATATCACTATCCAAAATAACAAAATAAAAACCATATTTAACATCGACTCCAATAAGAAAATACTACTTATTTCATGAGATAATATTATCTATATGGATTATTAATCTGTTATATTATATGTAGAAACAATGTTTATACACTTTTGTGAGTATAAAAGTATACTTAGTATGTTCCAAATTGAAAATATCAAGGTGATATTAAAGAATGATACAAAATCCTCCTTGAATAATGATGGAAAATTTATATTTAGATATATCAAGTTTCATTATTATATTATCCTCACAATTTATCACTCATTAAAACTGAAATATTAGAATATTATTATAATGTTTAAAATATATCATAAATGTACCACACACCTACATCATCAAGAAAATTGTGGTCCAAAAAGTTGAAAAATATATGTCATTATGCACTCATACCTTATGAATCTATGTATAAAAATTTTATATCATATTAAATCCACAATTATATAAACACATAAAATTACATTCTAGAGTAATATACCAAAAACCCTAACAACAGACCTTATGACACAAATATCTAAAACACTACTAATAAATTACAATAACACTAACAAACAATCACATCACCATTAATCAAGCTCAATACTCTCACACTATATCAGGATTAGGGAGTGAGGGAGGGGTAGCAGTAATCCATTATTATTACCAACATCATAATTAATTATTGTTATCCCAAAACCTAAAACCATATAAATTCATTATTATAGTTAACAGAATTAGTTAGTGGTGTGTAAGAAATAATTACAAAAATACAATGCATATATAATAATAAAAAACAATAACATGATTAAGTAAAAACAAAACCATTACAAAGAAAAAACCCAACACAACATAATAAGAATCATTGTATCCTATAGACCTATAAAAACCAAATCCAACATAAATATAGATAACATACAAAAAACATCACACTACAAACAACATTATTTAATTTTAATTTGTATTAAAAAACAAACATAGTTTAATATTCCATATTAAATCCATATACAATTCAGAGAATTCTAAATATTTTATATTTTAACTAAAAAAAATAATTATTCCACTTTTAAATACTAAATTTATCAACTAATTTGTTTTTTATAATCCACATCCCCATTTAAAATTATTCAATTAGTTGATTTAGGCTGTCATACATCCATAGTTTTATAAAATTATATCTATATACAATAAAAATATAATACTGTAACCACACCGAAACAACTAAACTTGCACCATAATATCATATATTTACACACTTTCTAAAACTATAGTATGCAAAAACATCAAATCCCCCTCATAAATAATAATAATTTGTAAATGGAACATCATGGATAATAATTTCCACATATCATTAATATCCATAAAATATTAATCTAATAAAGTAAAATAATAGAACATATTGAAGAAAATCTATGTCACAATATCATACTTAACAATATTACAATCGAATAAAAAAATAATCATAATGGAAATTCAGTAAAGAAAAAATCATCACATATCATTAGAATTCATATTTTTTATTTCATTAGTATTATTATGAATCATTATAAACTTCTTACTAATGTTTTATAATTTTAAATTATAATAATTAATAATAACAAATAACAAAAATACTTAAAATGATTAATATCTCATTTTTTATTTTATTACGTAAAATATTTTTAATTAAAAGTATTAACTTCATAATAAATTTACATTTATTATTTATATTAATAAAAACCATTAATAAAATATGTTTACCATAAATGAAATCAATTTTTATTTTTAAAGAAAATTTATGAAAAAAAAGTATCCCATTACTTTCGGTTTCATGTAACTCACCACAGGGCTCCACATATATTTGACTAGATTTCTAAACTTGGAAGCCACATGTGAGATTTATGATTAATTGAATGATAATGGTGTTGTTGTGGGAAGACAGTGCCTTCGGCGTTGACACAAATATGTAGTGACAGATATGAAATACAAGGCCTTTGGGGAAACAAAATGGTTTTCCATGAGGCTATTTATTGGAATTTCCGACCATTATGATAATAGGTCATATAATTGATTCCTCCTCAACACAATTAAAAAGCATAGTTTCCATTGATTAACAAAAAAGGGTCATATTACTAGAAAATCATGAAATTAAGATAATAATATAAAACTATTCGTGTATCCTTTTTAAAAACAAATTTATATATCAACCTTGATTTATTCTATACATACAAATACTCATCCAAAACAAAAAAACCAAAATAAATTAAATAAAATAAAAAAATAGTCACTGTGTTTTTAAATTTTTTTAATTTGTTATTATAAAAAATATAAATAATTTTAAATTTAATTATTCAATAAAATGTAGTACAAAATTAATCCCCCTTTATAATTTTTTTTAAAATATGCAATGAAATAATATTTCCACTTCAAAACATCAATTCACATAAATCACTAAAAAATATAAAACATTTAGTCACATTATAAAAATTATCTTACTTTAAAATAAAATTTAATCCAATTTTGTAAAATAAAATATTTGAAATTTTACTTTTTAACTATATAAACATTTTTTAGTTTTTTTAAAAATATATTAATGAAATTATATAATTTTAAATTTAATTTTTTTAATTTTTTTAAATATAAAGTTAAAAATATTTCCTTAAAATAAATTTTAAATTACATTATTTTCATTATTAAGAATAAACAAAGATAATATGAATTAAAATAATATTATTAATTTTTTACTTTGAGAGTATAAAAATGAATTTTTATAAATGAAAACTTATTACAAATAGTGGAATTAATTTTATCAATTTTAAAACACACCAAAACAAATATTTTTCAATTATGATCTATATTTTATAAAAATAATTTATATAGTAGTTTAAATTTTCGTTTAAAAATGAAATTTTTAATTTATATATAATTTATTAAATGTGAAAAAATATCATGTTATATTTGTAGAAATATATAAAAAAACCTTACAATTTTACATTAATAAAAATATATCGTTTTATATATCATTTTCATTATATAATTTTCTTTTTAATTATAGACATTATATTTTAGTTAAAAATATAAAAAAATATGTTTTCATTATTTATAAAAAAACTCAGTTTTTCTGACAAACATTTAGTATAATTAAATTTTTTTATTTATCAATTCAAATATTTAAAAATATTAATCTTATTTTATTATAAAATTTTATATAAAACTACATTTTTTGTTATAAATAAGAAAAAGAATGATTTCTTAATGAAATAAAAAATGAATACACCCCTTTCAATTAAATAATATCTTATTTTATTATTAAATATATATATAAATTGAAAATAATTTTCATTTAAAAATCAGTGTCAGATATTTATATGTAGTTAATTAATATTTTTATAAATATTCATGCACCTCCTAAAAACATTATTTCCCTTTAAAAATAAAAAATAATCCATTATATGTTATAAGAAATTGCCCCTCTAATTTTATTAAACCATTTTGAAACATATTAAAAAAATCATGTTAAATTGTTAATAAATTTCATCTTATATACATAATTTATTATAAATTATGTAAAATAATTCTAAATGAAAAAATTATTATTTATAAAAAAATTTCTATTATCTTAATTTTTTTTAAATTATGCAATATTCAAATTAAAAATATATTACCTTTCGCATAAAATTTATATAAAATATTCTTTTATCCAAAAAACACAATATTTTAATTTTTTTAAAAAAATTATAAAATTGTTTGCTCATCTATTAGAAATATAAAATTCGAATTTCCCTATAAAAATGTTACAAAAAATTAAAATAAAATGAAATCACATTTCTTATTATGAAAATATATTAAAATCTTCATTAAAAATTCTAAAAATTAATTAAAAATTGTGTTTTCATCAAAAAATTACAAAAAATATATATTTTTAGTTTTGGTTAAAAAAATATATATTCTATTAACTAATTATTGTTTTAATTTTAATTTTTTTTCTAAATAATTTCCCTGCATATTTTTATATTTTTAAGAAATAATAAATTTTCAATGTCATCTATATTAAAGTAAAAAATATATATCTGGTTAGAAGAATTATATAATGAATTTTGATAAGTAATCATATATTCTTCATTTTTAATTATAAACAATTTTATCTATAATTAAAAAAATAATATTATCAACTAATGACATAAAAAATATTTTACATAAAATAATATATTATTATAATTCAGAAAAAATTGAAATATTTTTATGGAGAATTGAACATAGAATTATTTATTAAAAAATTTGTTCTTCTCTTTAAAAATTTTATTTAATTTTACATTATCTCATTATTATTAAAAAATTAAATTATGTAATATAAAACCATTTTAATTTCAATGAAAAAAATTTTTGGAAAAAAATTTGATTAAAACATTTATAGTTAGAAACACTAAAAATATGAATGATAATTTCATATATTTCATTATGAACTAAAAAACACATTTTATCTTAAATAATCCTTTTCATTTATTTTAAAAAATCAAAAGTATCATTTTATATAAATAATTTTTCATATCTAAAATTTTATAAATATCACTTTTCCACAATTTTCTCAAAAAAAATATTCCCCCTCAATATAATGTTTGTACATAATATATAATTATGTATTTGAATAGATGTTTATATAATATCAAATAAACTATCTTTTATTAGATTATATAATTAACATTTTACTATACAAAAAAAATCCCCACTTTTTAAAAAAATTGATTAATAGATTATATAATTTCAAAAAAATAAATATTTCTATTAAATTAAATAATAAATATTCTAAAATTATAAAGTATTTGAAAAATAAATAAAACCAACTTTCCTTTAATTATATTCAAATAAATAATTCCATTTCATAATTTTTTTTTAAAAAAAAATTATACTTTAGAAATTTGATAGAAATTCATTCTCTCTAAGTAGTTTGTCAAAACATCATTATTCATTAAAATATTAGTTTTTTGAAACTAAAAAATCAAATCAAATTAAATATTATATTAAATAAACATTTAAAAATAACATCAATTTATAAAAAAAAATTAATGAGGTATTTTATATTTAATTAGATAAAAAAATTATATTCTATATTAATTTAACAAAATTGGAATATCATTTTCATTTTTTAAAATGAAAAATATATTATTAATTTAAAAAAAACCATGAAGCTTATTTATATTTTCCCCATAAATCATAAAATATACATTTAAAAAAATAGTTTTGTATTTTATTTTTATACCAAAAATTATTAATTTATATATGAAATTATGTTAAATTTTATTTAAATTTTTAATTATTTTACTTTTATAAGTCTAAGAATTATATCTATTGTACTTTGTTTTTTTAAAAAAGTAAACTAACATATATGACTTGTTTTTTTATCAAATTCATTATACACCTATATATAAGTTATATATTATCCTTAAAAATAAAATATATTTTTTCCAAAACACGAATAAATATAAACATATATTTCTAATAAATATTATAAGAAATTACTATTAATATATATAAAAATTAATGCCTATCATTTATAAAACATATTTTAATTAATAAAAAATAATTTCTTTTTTAGTAATTAAATAATTTTCATTTTGATTATGAAAAAATTTATTTTCTACTAAATATTAAATTTGTAGTGTTTTTATTAATTTTAATGGATAATTTAATATAAATGAAAATTTTAATAAATTAAATTATACTTTCATTATTAAATGAATAAATGTTTTATCAATGTTTCATTTTAAAATAATTTATTTAAATAATGAATGATTATATATATATAAATATAATATATTCCATTCGTTAAAATTTTTACATATCAGAAAATTTTTATTCCTATCGTTAAAAAAATATTTAAAAAATTAATTACTAAAATTTTAAAATTAATCATTTAATATAAGTATGCATTTTTAAATAATGTTTTAAGTTCCAAAAAAGTATAATTATAATTACTTTCATGACATTAAGTGTTATATCTAAGATAAATATTATATACATAACTTATAAGTGAATTTGAATTTACCAAACATAAAAGTTTTATGCGCTTATTGGAAATATTATTTATTATCCTGTTATACATATAAAAATATAGAAGAGATCACTTATTGAATAAAACTCAAATTCTACATGTTATTTTATATATTTTTTACTCAATGATCAAATATTGATACAAATTTTAAAATGTTTTACTAAATAGGAATAATACATTTAAATAAATAAATTTCATCATCCTTTTTACATATCTAAATTAAGAGAAATAATAAAATTATTTAATTACGATTAAGGTATGTGGTTTAACTTTAGTATTTTGAATAAGAAATGAATTTCATCTCTATCATCACCATTAAATCAATATCAATATACATATAGACTTGATATTTCCTCTACGAGCCCATGAATATTTAGTTTCATCCACACTATCACTCGAGGCCACCATGAAACTTAGATCACACAAATTTTTTATTTAATGTTCCCTTGAACATTAATAATATGTATAATTGAAAAAGCATGTATGATTCATTTGAATTTAATATATTATTGCGTGTTTTTTTGTTGTATCACTTAATTGCATGTAATTAATATACCACAATCCCAAAAATGAGTTTATTCATTAATTGAGTTAGATTATGCAACAACATTTAATATATACTATTACCAATAGAATCAAACAAAATAAAATATTTTTTTATAAATTACAGATAAAATAAAAATATGAATTATCTTGATTACAATGCAAGAATAAATGATCTATAATTTCATTTTCTGACTTTAAATTGACAACAATAAGTGAAAACAAAAACCCACCATGGATGAAATTAATAACATTTGGGGTTATCGTGGTGAATTATCCTGAATAACATAATCAATGATGGTCAAATCCAATTACTAAAAATATATTTTAGAAACATTACAATAGATAATATATTTCCAATGATAAAAAAAGGAAATATCATAGAGTTTAAAACAAATTCTATATTGTCTTCCTTAAAATACTATCATCGGTATAGTATAATTTGTAATCCTTGATTACATGATTAATAAAATCTACTAGACCATCTGAATCAATATTCCTTTTTTCTTAAAATATCTTATCCATGAATGACATCTTATGTTTAATTAAATATTTGTTATCAAATATATATGTCTTAGTATAGTAATCATTTCAAAATATTTTTTTTTGAGAAATGTTGTATTTAAACACTATGAATTTTTATAAAATAGATGAGTTGTATTCTATATTAGGAAGTCATATAGAAAAATTTCTGTGACATAAATATCCCATTATATATATATATTTGAAATCATTATTTTAAATAAATATAACAATGATCAATATGGATAAATAACTACATGAGTATCTCCTCAAGTTCCCCATTATTGTTTTGACTCATGATACTAATTCCCATAGGTTTAGTAGGTTTGTAAAACCAAGGGCACATTAATGTGATTATATTTTAATCTAGAGTAAATCAACTCCAAAAATACTTTCTTGAAGAATAATTCAACATATTAAATTGTTAAATGTCTATTTTAGAATCAATGTTTTGTAAAAATATTGATATAATAACAAAATTAACCAAAACACAGTTTCATATATAATGAGAGACTTACAATCTATGATAACCATTAATGATTGAACAAAATAATTGTCTCAATGAAATATGAATATTTAATCATTCGCTAAATAATTTTAACACACATATATATGTAGTGTAGAACCCCTAATTTTATATCTATAAATTGCATTAATTTTCATCAATGACGAGATATAATAGTTATGAGAATGTTTATTGTATTCAAGTAAGACTTCCATTTCCCTACCATAGAACAGTAATAATAAATGGAATTTATGATGTTTTGAATATTTTTCATACTTTAGTAAAACAATTAAATGAAATTATGTATTTTTTGACATACATGAATGTTTTTAATCCCCTTAGATAAGAAAAAATATACTATTCATATCAGTCACATTATTCTAAATTATACATTTAATATACTCCTCAGCAATAAAAAAATTAATTTTGGAAAACAGATCACATAGCATCAATCCCTTTTATATGGAGAATAAATGATCAATAAAATAATTTAAAATGATTGATAATATTTCAATAAAATATCTAATTCACCAAATATTAATCATAATGAATCATAACTGATCCCATACATTGATTATAATGTCTCATCTAATTATATAATCAAGATTTTATGATATTTTTATTTATTGATATATGATTGATTAAATATTTCATTTATTTATTTACTTAATTATAGGAAGTAATAAATCGTTAAATTAATTTATTATAATGAATGAAACCATGATGATTAGTAAAATGATCATTTCGATGAACACTGTTAACCTCATAATAAATTACTTCCAATAGATTTTATAAATAAAATATGGTTTGGTAATGTATTTAAAAATTTATATAACATCAAAATATTATTCCACAAGGATGAGTATAAAAATTATATTTCATCTCAATTATAAGTATACCCTCTATCAAAAATATTTCAACATCTTTTTAATATCAATATCAATACTTTAAAAATTAGAATAATTTATTAAAAAAACTATCATGGCATGGATCCTATAATGAATAAATAAAAATACAACTTCTTGTATGTACTCATTTCAAGGAATAATATTTCATATATATTATTATCATTCATCTATAAAACATTAATAATTATATATTCTATGACAATATATTCCATTGGATATTCCACAATGAAAAGGGTCCAATAATAACTAAAAATAAAATAATAAATGTTAGCTAGAAAATAATTTATTGTATTATTATTAATATTACTAAAAGACCTATTATCCCTTCTAATATTTATACCATGTTAAAAAAGATAATATAATGGTCACCGTACATGATAATCATTGCAATATATATCTCTTTGAAAATTATAATTTTAATTTAAAGTATTTAATTTCATTTTATGAAGGTAATTAAATATATAATTGTGATTTGATTCATTATTAATGTAATTGTAATCAATATCACATTGAGTATAAAATAAATAAATATAAAGCTATTTATTCGTAGATTCTAAAATTTATTCATCAATTATAGAAAACTAGCTGTTTCACTTAAACATTTGATTAAGAAACAACGTCCTTGAACATTATAAAGCAATAATAACAACCAATACCATAAATATAAGTTTCCTAAAGACAATAGTAATAACCTAAAAATATAAAAGGTAGATGTTTTATTTATTTACTCAATATGAAAAAATTAATAATAGTGTAGTGACAATATTTTTTTATTGATATATTTGGTTTATAAAATTTATCTATATAATCCAAAATATCACTATTAATGAAAGATTTAACATTTTTTCCAACAAGAATACCTTTAAAATACATTTAATAAAATCATTAATTTTCCAATAATATTTCTTTTTGAAAATTATAATTAATCATATTTTTTCATTTGAATTAATTTTTAGTACCATAATAGAAATTTTAACTTATATTCAATTTATTTTTAAAAATAAGATTGAATTTACATATAATATTTTACATGTTATTAAATTATAAATTATTATTATCCATTTCATAAAACGTTTCATTTTTATTATGTTTCCTACTAAAATTATATAAAAATACTATAATATTTATCATTATACGTAATAATATATTTAATTATATAATGATATTCATAAAAAAATGGGGATGTTTTTGTTCAGTGAAGAAGTAATAAACAAAGAGGCTTCACGTCTATATTTATAGAGTATGAAGTAAAATATATATATCCCACATCATTTGAAATAAATAATAAAAATTAAACTCACTCGTTAAGTTAGATATTTAATTATTAACTAGATTATAGTTATTTTTTAAAGGAAGAGGGATCTAGTGGTGTCTATTAACTTCATAGTTCTACTTATTAATAAAATTAAAATACTTTCGAGTATTTATTTTTTACATCTATAAACATGATTATAGTTTTCCTATATTACATTATAATTTTTATATATCATCCTTTTCATTATGAAAACAATTGGTTATAGTTTATAAATCTTAAAATATTTTTTTCTTTTTATGTAAAGACCTGGAAAATCGCACAAAAATAATTTTTTTAATACAGGGGAATTTTACGAGTCTGTAAAAACTAACTGCACGTGATAATGAGGCCCGGTGTGCCCGGATTCAATTTCTGAATTTTTTTCAGCTACGTTCAGAAAATGTACAAGTAGGATTTTATAACATTCGAAACGATGCTCGGAATTGAAATCTGAGGGCACCGTTGAACTAATAATGTCTGTATTCGCTTATGGAGAGTTTCACCTCGATGGATATTCGTCGAGAATAAAAGTTAGATATTGTGTTTTCATGGAAAAAAACTAAAATATAGTGAGCTACACATTATTTTATTTGAACTACCATTTGGTGTGTGGTGGTTAAAACCTCCTCATTACGTTTGGAGGTAGGACCACCACACTTTAACCTCCCATGAAAGGTTATGGTGGTGGGCCCCACCTGAACTCAACCTCCCATGAGAGGATTAATGGGGTGGGGACCACCCTAGTTATTAACCCCTTGAAACTCCCCATTAAAGTGGAGAAACCCCAAATCTCTAATTAATATAGGGGAGCCTCTTCAAATCCCCTTTATTTAATTTGTGCCAACCCTTCACATTAATTAGGTAGAGCCTATCTAATTAATTAAATTCTCCATTTGAATTTTGTTCCAACATCTAAAATAATATACAAATTTACATTATTTTTTTCATGGAAATCTATCTTGGGGGAGCTTTTGAGAGGGGAGCATGGGAGGATTAAAATTCTCCCAATTAAGAATGAAGAAAACATTCTTCTAATGAAGAACGGCGGTGACAATACTTCTTCGAACTACTTCCTCGAACACCTACCGATGTGGAACGTCTTACATAGCCGACGCAGCTCGAGTTTGGAAGCAAGAGGCAGACGCGACGAACAATGATTCTCTTTGTCAATATTCCACGACTCTATCAATGAACGAAGAAAAACAATCAATGGTAGGGGATTTACTTCTGTGTTTGATCCATTTTCTCATTCTCTTCTTCAGATATAATGAATTTTGTGGAGTTTGTAAAAGAATTGTTGTTCATCGTACTACATTGATGAACCAGTTGATACCACCCAAAACACAAAGGGTGCATGCCAAACCAATATGGCCCGACCCTTCCACTGATCTTGTTTAGGATGAACTTTTGGCGACAAAGCGGTAACAAGGCGATGAAGGATGAAATGACATAGGTCGTGCTACATGCGGCCTCTGTGAATCATGATGCCCTCACGGTGCTCCAGTGGTCCAAACTGAACACCGCCAGCCCGCGCCGACCAGACCCACGTTGAACTGGCCTGCTCGACGCCCTAACAACTTGCCCAGTGCCCTACTGTCCTACCTGCGCACCGTGCAGCCTGCCCGAAGCCTCCCCACACCCGGTGCGCCCTACCCGTGACCTCCCCGGCGCCCGGCCTTCCATCCCGCGCCCTGTGCACCCTACCCGATGGATTGAATGTGCCTTGTGCGCCCAAACCGTTTCATGCCCGGTTCCCCGCCGGACTTCCCAGGCCGCCACTCGGCCTACCCATCTGCCCGCCTAGCTCCCTGCCCTCCTACCCACTGGCCTCCCGGCCTCTCGAGCCAGCCCGCGGCATCCCACATGGCGTTGCTGGCCGAACCGACTCCTCCTTCCAGGCCTAGCTGCTCAAGCCATGCTCTACGCGGTGTAAGCCGAACTGACCCCAGCCCCGGCCTCCGAACCAAGACGCCTATGCGGCGGCCTTCGTGCTGAACTTCCCACATAGCCCGTTGGACTAGGCCTAGAGGGTGGGGTCGAAACTTACAGGCTACCTCGCCAAATGACTCGGTCTAGGCCCAACAGGTCTAACCAGGTCAACCGATACTAGGTCGGCCAAGACTAAGACAGGTCGAGTCAGTACAATCAGGTCATACTGGACCAAGGCCCACTAGCATCCTTTACATTATTTTGTCCATATCATTGGCACCGGTCGACCGTTTGAAGAACATTCAGCGGAGCTGGTAATCTTGGAATGTAGCAGTCCCATTTAGTATACCCTATTGGAGTCCAGGGTAATTTTGAGATATGGTAAGATTTGTTCTTACACGAATCCAATCAGGCCCCTGGGACTAAAATGTTAATAATTCATAGACCAGGAAACTGATTGACGTGTCTTCTATTGCGTGGAGACCCCTATACATTGTGACAGTTAGAGTATCGACCCGAATCTTGTGAAGTGGATCTTCCAGAGATGAGAATGCATTTGTGTGGAAGAATAGTAGCTGGTTGAGACTTGACAATTGCTGATCAAGTGACTCTGAGTGACTTGTATGGCCTAGTGGGGAGTGCATGGTTTTGGCGGTAGTCCCACAGTGGGGGAGTTCCTGGTTGTGGTGGCAGACCCGCGGTACTAGACAAGAAGTGTACCTCTGCTGGATATGAGAGGGAGCACTTGGTTGTGGCAGAAGGCCTATGGTGAGGAGCGCCTCTGTGTTAGGGTGACAGACCCACGGTACTTGACAAGAGGAGTACCTCAGTAGTAAATGGTTAGTGGGAAGTGCCTCTCTATGACACAGCATGGCCACTGTACTCGATATAGGTGGCGTTTTCCAACAGCCGAGGGTTCAGACTGATACTATCCCTATAATAAAATCCTGCTTGAGTTGAGTCAGTAACTTTTTTGTTTACCTCATGATTGAGATGGATTACTTGATAACATATGTTTATGTATGGACATATACCTATGTAAGGTTATTTGATGCATTCATACTTTGTGTTTTATCAGTGTTGTATTTTTTGAGACCTTTAGGGTCTCAGGGTCCCTACAGAATATCGTTATACTCATCCCTGCATGAGATATTCCCACACCTCATTTTGTTGGTTGCAGACGACGAACATCGCTTACTGAGGATTAGAGTAGCAGGACTAAACGGTACCCGGAGGTGGAAGTTACGACGTTTCGGTACACGGAGGAGACTAATAGATGTGGAGGGATGAGGAGGCGATCAGAACATACCCTTCAGGTAGGAATCCCTGGAGGACGACTCAGTAGATGCTCTACCCTTTTCTTCAGCTATACTTGTTTTTCAGCTGTTCTTGTACTTTATAGTTGGACATGTATTTCTATCCCATTTACTCTTCCACACTTATTTTGTACACAGTTTTACTCAGTTTTTTTCTTCCACCTTGTACATTTTTGTGTGTGCTTACAGTTTATAATGGCAATTCCTTTACAGCATAGTGATTTATGCCTTTGGTTCTAGTCGCCAACCCCTGGCCTATTGAAGGCGGGATTGTGGTAGTCACATCATTTGTCCCATGGACAGTTCCTGACATGATATCCAATTTAAATTAGTTTTTATTTTTCCAAATATTTATTATCACCCCATATTATATTACAACATCATTTTATTTTTTCCTGTACAACATAGATATATAATTTAAAAAATTAATGGGATCTAATCTCTTTCTAAAGAATCATTTTCAGATTAAAATAAAAAATAAAAAAAATTCTTCTTTTTTGTGAATTATTATTGGAATAAATTTCCCAAAATTTCTCCATATAAACACTCTTGTGTTAATAACAAAGGTAAAAATGGCCTTCGACCCTCACCTTGAATGTAACATAGGATAGAAACCATCACTGCTTTTATAAATCATGAGAAATGATGGAATTTCCACCAAAACACAGAAACACAAAATAAAATCCCCCAATTAACACTAATAACAAAATAAAACAACATCTAAAAATAACCAAAATTAAATATTCCCCTATGAATTTATGTTCATCAAAATGAAAATATAAAATAAACATTATATAAATAGCTTTAACCATAGATCCAGACCAGGAAATTCTGTAATCCAACTCATTCCCAAAAACACTCAATACATACAAAAAAAATATTTTATATATATGTATATAAATTTATATTTATTATGGTGAAAAAATATGTATACTAATTAGTATTATAATCAAGACCTCTAGTCATAATGTCAAAGACTAAAACAATGTATTTGGTGAGAAAATATAAAAAATAAAAAGCACCTATAATATGTAATTTACCACCCACCCACACTAAGAAAAACTCACCAAGTATAACATTTAATATATTAATATAATATAAATTTATACAAAGAAAAGGAACCTGGAAAAATCATTTAAATTAGTTTTTCTCTCTTATGTAACAACATCAAATGACATATAACTGTCATATCATCAATATCATCGAAACTAGATCCATGGATCATATGTAAAACCATATATGATGCCAATTAGGCCACATCTCTAGCCCTCCTAACCTATAGATGGTTCCAAAATCTTTTGTTGACATCATTAGAACACCATAACCGCATTATCATATCCCTACTATATGCCACATTCCATAATAATAATGTATCATAAACTTGAAGATAATTTTCCTCATACCATTCTGTTAACATGCATGATCCCCACATTGTAAAAATTATCACCACTTCATAAATTCATCATAAATTTTTTTCTTATATCCATTAGAACGCATTTATATAAAACAATTCTCATCACATCTGATATATATATATATGGAAGTGAGAGTAAGGATAAGGGAATAATAAATCATTTATCCCCTCACCAACGTTGATGTTTGAATAAAACAACCATAACCAAAAACATTTTTTTGATAGTAAGGATATTCAAATATTGTGGGGTGAAAGTAAAATAAATAAAAAATAAAAAATATAAGTATCCATATCTATTAATGATTTAGTTATTACACCAAACCTCCCCAAACGTATCCCATAAACATAAAAGAACTTTAAAAACTGTCGACATGGTTGCTTCAATCACCCCGAACTCATCTACCAAACCATATTCCCATACAAAAATTACCACATCAATTCACATTTTCATATTAATTTCACATAACCATATATTTGAAGAAATAACAATTATAAATCAACTAACATTAATTATTCTACTAAATTATATATTTAGTGACCATACATTCTTGTTTTTTAAACACGTCTAACACTTAGTACTACCTATTAACTTGATGTAGTCATAGTTATTTATACATATACTATAATTTAGAATCATAATAACCTCATTATAAAATTTTACCTATAATATTTTTCTTTTATATACACCCGGAATATTAATACCATCCTCACATCTTGAAAATAATCACTTTATCATCCTCATCTTATCTCGTTCTATAAATATTTATGGAAACCAAACTGTTGTACAATCACCTCCATTCCATACAAATAGAACCAAACAAATCCCTACATCCCAAAACATTTGACCACCATAAACCAAAAAATAATATCATAATATAAACCCACAAAATAAAAGTGAAAATATATAATCAATAGAATACATAAAAAAGTAAATTTACAAAATTAATCACCCCAACAATTCCCTTTTCTGATGTATGGTTTCATAAATGATTAAAAAAAATTATATGAGTATCAATAAAAAAAGAAAATTTCACAATATTGGTTCTTTAAAATATTAATGTTATTATACATTATGAATTATTGACACAGTAGTAAATTTACATCAATAACTGATAATTAACTATAAAAATAATATTTTACTGCATCCAAAATTAATAACCAAGCATCATAAGAATTATATAATAGAAAAAATTTTAAAATATGGTAAACACCAACATAACAATTAGTTTCTTCTTTTTTCAATTAAATATAACTATTAATCCAATTAATACAATTCAATCAATAAATATACACAAATAGAAAATTTATAAATTACATAATATAGAATGAAGAGTTTTTTAAATATCAAACCTCAACTGACGATTAAAATTCATTATATAACGAAAAAAGTGAGGAATATTTAATAATTAGTCTATAATAATGATTGGAATGCCCCACAATATAAAATAAAGTAATATCCATCATGACCATGAATCGTTATAAACACAAATAACCCAAAAAACAGACACACAATCATTATCATCGTGTACTAGGATAGAAAGATACAAAAATAAATGGAAATTTCCCCTCAAACTACTGCCAATTATTACCCTAAAACCATAAGCTAAAAAAATATATGGATTCTAAAATTCTACCCTAGACACACATATATTCATTGAATGTTCAACAAAAATAAGTAAAATATAATATAATAAATATGATTAAAAGATATATTCCTAAATTAAAATTATCTAATTAATATATTGAAAATGGTTTTTCAAGCCACATCCAAGAAAAATTGAACAACTCCAGAAAATCACACTAGGAAAATAAAAATGTATAACTTATTCCATCCTAATTGAAAATTATCAATATTATATTGTTATATAAGGGTTTTGTTGCATCACATGAACCATTATATAATTCATATCAAACTAGAATTTATAGAAAATCAACCTCCATGCTAATGCGTTATAATTGACATAGCTCCACTATGATGCCTATATTTAGAAAATCAGAACATTTGAACAAGGTAACATTAGCCCAGGAACCCAAATACCCCATCATATAAATGAAATACAAAAAGGATATTAAAATTTGATGTTAAAAAGTATGTATTAATTTCTAATAAAATACTAGTGTGCTACCATTTTACAAAATTCGAATTGATCCTCTGGAACGAGGAAAAATTTTCCAAGCCATTGCCTACATCCTCTATTGAAAATTGATACTTTCCTCCACCATCCACTCCTTAAACAAAATCCAATAATATAAAAAATAAAAAATATTAATAGTTTCGAAAAATCATTGGAATTATATTTTTTACATATCAAATAATTCCCATCCTTAGGACACCAAAACTGTCTCGTATGGGAAACATAATCACCACCAACCTATCACTCCTGGGATATAACTCTCAAACAAAATGAAACCATCAATCAAATATTACCACAATGGATGAAATACAATAAATAAAAAAACAAATGAACATAGAACCATCGAAAAATTATGACTCAAATTGCATGTGATTATGATCATACATTTGTGACTCTAAATATCATATGCATACCAATATGATACCCCAACATCATATATAATGGACTAAAGGAATATCACCACCTCTTAACACATTATTCTGATTATAAAAAATTTATAATTTTCCCATCACAAATATAAAATAATCCACAACAACCAGCTCCAATAAATTAATCACAAAGGATTAATTATGATGTTATCCATGATGATATGTTACATGGAAGAGATCATGAATCTTGTCTAACCACGAGGGAAATTAGAACCTATATGTCACCTCACTAATCTTATGGATGAATATTAATGGATTGGAAATATGGGAGATATTTTACACTCAAGTAAAACCTATACTGTTAATAATTAGAAGAACCCTGAAGTATGCAAGGAACCCAACCTGAATCTCTAGAATACCTTATAATTATTAGTATTACCATTCTCATGATATTATTCTGATCTCAACCATTCACAAACCATCTTGGTGATCATAGTAATGATCTATATCATGTCTACTCTATACACCATTGTCTCCCTTACTTCAATCCATCATAATAGAGACCAGAAAGGCATCTTATATAACATCTTTAATGGACCCATTTCCATAAATGAGTAATTATTTATATTGTAATAAAACCTGCCTTGATATTTTTTACACATAAAACACTAAAGTAAAAGATTCAGGGCCTCTGTATGTCCTAAAATATTATAATGGTAATTTAATTATACAAACATATTTCAAGATGGAATTTAAATTTAAGGGGAAACTAAGATCTAAATGAAGTTTTATATCTTCAATAGGATCATCATGTAATAGATTAATATATTAAAGATATTATGGTCTTCTATACTCTTCCAAATTCCACTACATCCACATGTCACATAACTAAACACACCATATCCCTTGACTCATTAATCACTATATGTGAGCTGAAATCATTAAATTTTCCAAAAAATACCAAGTGAAATCAAACATTTCTTAATTCGTGTGTATTCTAGTGGTGAAATTTATTGATTTTTGATCCCCCATATATAATACCATCTAATAGCTACGAATACTATATTTAAACATGATAGTCTACCTTTACCTACTAGAATATGAAATGCCACACCATAAAATCTATTATAAACCATTTCATACCTTACCACCAAAACATACACTCTATTCCATAAACATATTTAATAATATATAACAGACTATTATAGGTAACTATGAGACTCATTGATAACCTTTTCAAACAATACTAACGGAATGCATAAATTCACTTAAAATATTATCTATGGTCATTGAACCATTCACCATCCCTTATGAGAATCACTATTAACTGAGAGGTCATGCTTCACCTCTACATATTACTCTTCTTCAAGAGACTCATCCATGAGCTCCAAGTTTGAGGAGTTCAACGACATAAATTATAGAAAACCGTATCTCCAACCCCATCTAAACAAATATGTATCACTAATAAATAACACATCACACTCTAAGAATATCCATAATGTCAAACAACATCCCAATCATGACTTTTCAGTGAATAAATTATCGATAATATTTTATTTACATAGTGGGTAATATTTCTATAATTTATAATCCTATATGTGATATCCCAACCACCCGAATAAAAATTTAAAATCCCATTAAGTGAAAACATATATATAGGAGATGTTGTATTTGAAGACTGTAATCCTCTCAATAGTTTGGTAATATAACTAGGACATTAAGTAAAAACCATTATTTCCAACACCAAATCAATGGATCCATAGTTACACTAACTAGGGTGAAATCATCATGGCCCATAATAGATTACTAACCTCTAAAACATCAATACACCACCCAACCTAAGATATAAAAAAGTATATAAAAACATAAACATTACTCCATCTAAAAAATAGAATGGGGGATATAATCATCTTCACATTTAATTCATCAAATTATACATCACAGTAATAAGTGTATTTGAATGAATGGTCATTCATTGAAAAAAAAAATGTCACTAGAAAAATATATTTCTGATATAAAAATCCATAAATATTGTACAATGCAGATGAAGATTCAGATCCATACAATTTTATAGGGTTCCACCCATTAAATAGTTTCCCCGCTAATCAACATATCCACTTTCAATCCATACAAAGAAACTGCATGTTCAAGGAAGTGAAAATCTCATACCCAAAACATATAATAATATGTCCTTACATAGATATTTTTTAGGAGAACCTATAATATAGTTATAAAATTAGAATAATTCTCATATTCAAACATAAAATATATTTGGTTTCGATCAACAGAGACTATAAAAAATAGGTCAAATAACTCATCAAAATAAAGACCACGATTATCATAAATAGATATAATACATTTATGACACATAATGAAAACAATTAGACTAAAAATGTATATATTTACACTAGAAGGATTTATTTGATGTTTCATCATCTTTCAAACTCATCTTATGATATTTAGACCACAAATAAATCTTGAAATCCCAATATAATCCATTAAAATTGTAGAATATATTTTCATTAGTCAATAAGGGTAAACATATTAACTATCACCTGATTCATATTCTAATAGTATATCTTCAACCATATATTACTAACCACCACCTTGAATATTAACATTAGAGAACCAATTGGTGACACAGTAGGTTGGATGAAGCCATTTAATATCTAATATTTAATCAAAACGCTTATCATTTGCACATCATAAGGCATTGGATGATAAGAATACATGGATATTAGTGCAACACCAATCTACCGAATTATCATTAACTCAATGCTTCATCGTAGAGGTAACGTTACAAACCACACTCATGGAAATGCCTATGAAATACTCTGCAACGCTAGGAATCTCAACTAACAACATATTTGACATGATAAGTCTTCCAGATGAGATAGAAGAGTCTATATATGAATATTTACAAGATAATAATACATCTCAATAATGAATGTTAATCACTATCATTCCACTTAAAAAAATGTTAATATCCTGCCAATTAAATATACTTTACAATGAACATAATACAAAAAATAGAATACATTAATGATTTAGTAGTATTTCACATCAATTAGAAAGTAGAATCCCACCAATTGATAATACCCCATAATTTTTTAAAAACCACAACATATTTCATGAAAATATGAAAATCCCTTAACTAGTGTAGTCCAAACATGGGGGAATCAAGATTTAATCCACCATTTCTAAAAATTAATAGTCAATGAATAATGAATAAATTGAATGAGATGCTCAAAAATAAATAATGGTGAATATATTATAGATGGTGAACTAATTATACCTTGAAAAATCAATATCACAATTGATGTTAGTACCTCTATGACATGAATATTACCACATATAGATCTACCGCCTCTTTTATATTGAACACCTCTATAGCCACACTCTGACCTAGGTCCCTGAGGATGGGTTACATTTTAAGTCTCCCCCCTCCTCTGTCTCCATCCCATCATAATTTAACAAAAGATAGTGGTATTTACTACAAATACATCCTCATATGATGAATCAACTATAGATGATATGGAATCTGGACACCCATTCCATACAATCCTCATCAAATCGTCATGATCTGAATGTATTTGTGACCATAACAACTAAAATTGAACAAAAAAAGCACAATTCTTTAGATAAATTAATTGAAATTACCTTACCACTGCAATGCAAGGAGGAATAAAGGGGAAAATTTTCCATTGGTTTAATCATTTATTCTATTAGAATCATGGACCATAAATTAACAGTCCTACTACTTTAGAAACTCAACTAACACTCCTATCATGGTGATATATCCCTTCCATGAATCATATCAATCAGTTCCACATTATAGTATACCCAATTATGTGAAAAAAATGTAAATTTGGTTACAATAAACAGAATAGGATGAAACAACACCTATTTGGGGAAATTCTATTTTGAATCAATATTTGGAATGGAATTCATAGGAAAATATAGGAACACTAATTTTATCTGATGCTCCCTCATTTTCATTATATATTACTAAATAGAATGTTCCTATAACCACTTAACCACCCTTATCATTGATTATAGTATCATTATATGGAACATAGATTAGAACATTACCTATAAAATATCAAACTCCTTGTTTAAAACTAAATATAATATACTCAACTAATGAGTTTCCCACTCGTAAAACTAATTAATAATGAAGTCTAACACTATGGACTACAGATAATCAGGACGAAGAAGAACCCAATGTCATATAACCATTGATTTTTCTCGATATTGTATAATATTCCCTTATAATTCTCCAACAAATAATGTTAAAACACTCATTATGTTATCCTTTAGGACATTTCTCCTTTGGTGGGATTAAACCTCCAAACCTGAAATGGGCCATCCTACCAAACCTCCCTAACCTAAACTAAAAGAAGATGAATTACAGGATCAATATACAGAATTTAAGAATAAATATTATTAGGCATGACAAGCAAGACATGTTTAAAATAATATAATTATATTCATATGATATTACAGAAACCCAACCAATTATATTATAATATCAGACAAATAATAATATTTTTACCCATCCATGGTCATTACTCTGAAACTATTATGAAATCAAAATTTACTCTTCTTAAATATAATATCCTTATGTCAGATCATAGGTATCCCAAAAATCATTTTTACTAGATAGAATATTACTATTATATCATGGGTTAATACTAACAGTAATTGTATCCCTACCAACCCAATAAACCCTTACAAGTTCCTAAATCCAAAACCCTTCCTACATCTAAACCAGAATATATAATCCAACCTTACCACAAAATTTAATAACAATGAACCTTTCCAATGATATTATTTAATGTGATATAAATCCCCCATTCATTTATAGTAAAGCCAATGTCCTATAAGATTCATAATAAACATCTAATACACAAATCATACCACAAATCCAAACTCTTAGATAGCATTTTCAATAATGATACCTAATTATAACATAGAAAACACAAAATAATATATTTATATATATTGGAGTGAGAATAGATTTTTTCTCAATGGGATAATACACATGACCTCTAACATTTCATGTTGGGTGAACCATAACTCTATTAATAAAAACTTCCCAAATGGATAAAAATATATTTTTTGGAATCAGTAAAATTTCACAAAAACTAAACAATATATCAAAAAAATAACATTTTATAATATTAATTCATGATGAACATTAGAGAAATTAACCACATTCCATCCTTCCATAATAAACAAATCTATCTATATAAAACATCAACAAATAATATTAAAAAATTCATTAAATTTTTTTCCTATATGTCAATAATTTCATATATAAATTTTATGCCATCTTATCTTATCCGCATCAAGAATAGTGTATGGGGAAGGGAGTGCATTCAACCATCTATTCCTTCAAACACATGTGTGATTTGAGAATACTTGTGAAACCCAAAACAAGAGGTAATTTGTATAGACATATGATTATTTTAGGTGTTCCTGAAAAAACATTAAATTATAATATATATGTTACTACACAAATTAAAAAATATGTTTCACACAAATATTTGTTACATAGTCAAAAAAAATTATTTTCTTAACATTACATTTTCAACTATTTCCAACCCTACATCATCACCAAACTAGATTCACATAATAACATCCACCATCATAAATAACATTTTCCCATTAATATCATGTAAATAAAAATTCATGATATTCTATTTACCAACCATGTTATATAATATTTTATTCTAAATGTCATATTTTATGAAAAATACATACATGTTTAATTTTATACCTTACTCATTTATTACACACACTTATATTTCCTTTAAATCCACAATTTATTTTTTATTCAAGAATCACAAATTACAAATAATTTTCATTAAATGTTCATTTCCATTACCATGTGAAACATATAAGATATTCATATTATAAATAAAAATTACATCAAAATCGTTAAATATAATCCAATAAAAACCAAAAATAATAAATTCAAGCACCATTACACATGTTCTTTCTCATTATTTCTAATTCCAACCCCACTAATAAAATATATTTATATTACATCTGATCATATAGGGACCAACACCAGATCCTGTAATGTATATAAAAAATTTAGAATAATAATTAGAATACATCAAAACACCATTAATATACATCATGTTCATCCATTTCGAATCTTTGTTCACAATAGTTCAACATCGCCTATACAGGAATCAATACATCAATTCCTTATCTTACACAATAGATTATTTACTATTTTATGTAAATAGAGCCCAATAAAGTAAGCATGAAGTAATAAATTTTATTCACTAACTCATAATTCATAGTAGTAACAATAGTGATCATGTCCCAAAAAAAAAGAACACAGAATTGTTAGAACAATATCATATGAAATTTGTTACATTAATTGAAAGACACCAATCAACATCAATTTATCTCAGTTAAATAAATAGGATTATTTAGGAAATTATTTCCATTCACCTAATGAAAACATTTTCAGGGATCATTCGATATTTATACAATGATGAATATATAATTATGGAATCTCTTTACTCAGTTGAGGCATCATTATCGCTACATAATTAAAAATATAAGAATAAATGATTAAGGGCCTAAAATTTTTCATTGTATAAATAGAAATATAAAAGAAATATATCCACAGAAATACCGTTAACAAAATAAAAAAATCCAACCCATAAACCAATACTACAACTATTGAAATGAAGAGTATGGATAAAACCATATAGAAAAGGGGGAATATTTCCATGAATTATTAACTAATAATATTCAGAATCTAAATGATAAACCAACAAAAGGGATTAGTAATGACCGTAAAAAACACAAATCAGACATTAGATGGTCATGAAAATATAATAGAAATATAAAATAATTATATGGAACTCCGGATGAATATATAGTATAAATATATCTATATCACAGTGTGATAATACTAGGTCGCATGGTGACTGGGCCTTGTCAAACATGTCTAAAAATTACTGCTCCAAATACATTCATATCGCCCTCATTGAAATATTAGTCAAACAATTAATTCAATGAAATCCCACAAGGGGTTGCACGAAAACCCGTAAACTATATCAGAATGTGTCCAAAAATAGAATCTCGAGAAAATTTACCATTACGTCATCCAGTTGTGATATCAATGGCTGCGTTAGGAATCACATCCATGATAAATAACAAGATCTTACAAGGACATCCTCAAATAATGAAAAGACACTGTAATACATCTCTGCTAAAATGAAATATGAAATGTTTTGTTGATTTTTAAAATTTACGTTATATTCTATGAAAATATCAAAGAGTCCCTCTATATTTAAACGAATTCTAAAACCAGATGCATTATAGGGAACATGTCCATTTATTGACCAAATACTTTTTGTCAAAGCTCAACTATATTTCACCCTACCATCCTCAAACCTCATCTTAACATATTTTCCACAAAAAGCACACAATGTAACAACTTATGAATTTCTAACACACTATGAATATTACATTTAAAAATTAATAAAAAATTATATATTTAAAAGAGAATTTTTAAATATATAAAATTATATTTTTTAGATTTAAAGATATAGATTCATTAATCATTTATTTCATAATTTTATAGAGATGTTTTTCTTTTAAAAAATAATTATAAAAATTGTAATGACCCATAATTTCCGTGGAATTTTTTTTTAAATATATGGAAAATTTATGAGTTCGCAGTTTCTGATGATGCTTGATTCTGAGGCACGGTGTGCCCAGAATCAATTTCTGATGATTTTTTTGGGTACGTTCAGAAAACGTATAAGCTGGATTTTATATCTTTTGAAAAGGTCCTCAGAATTGAAATTTGAGGGCACCGTTGAACTCGCAGTGCTGGTAATCACTTAAGGAGTCCTCCACCATAGTTGCGTTCTGACAAGAGCTAAAGTTAATTTTGGGGCTTTCTAAATAAATTAAATAAAAATATTTTCAATATATTTTTTGTGGTGGTTTAATACTCGAAGGGGAGGTTTGAGGTGGGGTCCAACTACGCATAACCTCCTATGGGATGATATTATGTGGAGGGTCCCATATGAGCTCAAAACCCCCTTAACCCCCTTTAACCCTTGGAACTCCCAATTTATTTCGGAGCCTCTTCATATTCCTTCATAAGTGTGCCAAACCACAAATTAATTAATGGAATAATTAATTAATCTAATGTGTTTTTATTTTTTTTGAATTCCTTATGCCATCATTGAAATAAAATATCGTATTTTTTTATTTTTAGGTTGGCATAATCCTTGCAGAGCTTTGGAGAATATTTGGGATAATTTCATCCTCCCAATGAAGAACAATCCTCATCTTTGAAGAACGATGAACACCATCCTCGATCATTGACCAAGCTAAAAAATAAGGATCTACCCGTGAATAATTCCTATGACACTTCTTTCATGATTTCCTACCCTGATCATTTTCTAACGTCACCTTTTGGAGGATTCGTCAATGAATCGTTGTCCACTCTTTTTTTCAACAACATCAACGGACAACAAATACGAGGTAGGGGTTTGAATTTATTTTTTTCTTATTCTTTATAATTCAAACATTGTTTTATTTGTTGTCCATTCATTATAACCTAACGTGGAGGGTGTGGGCTGAAAAAACACGGCCCAACGTCCCTCCGTTGGTTCTTGTTTGGTGGACAACGGTGGTGGCATAACGGTGCCACCTGAAGAGAGAACCGCGGTGGAGCATCGGCGGCCGATGATGGGCCGACCCTGATAAGAACCGTTAGTGAAAGGTTTACCAGGTCACTAAATGGGCGTGGCGCCACCACACCGTGCAAAGAACTGGGTCGCGGCTAGGAGGGCTGTGGCGGTGCCGGAGGGGCGCGGTGTCGTCACACCGCACCAGAGGAAGGGGGTCACGGCCATGCAGGCCGCAGTGGATGAAGACGACACAACGCCATCACACCATTCTAGAGAGGACTCATGGCCAAAGGCCGCAGAAGATGGGATGGGTGGTCGGCTGAGCCAGCCGCTAGTGGTCGCTCCAAAGGCAGGACCCCTCAGGTCCCACAGTCACCGGGTCTGCGCCACGCGACGGCCGTTACAAAGACGGGGGGGGGGGGGGGCACTGACCCCCCCCCCCCCCCCCCCCCGCGCTAAAACTACTGGCCTCAACTGGTAGTCTACCTCCCAGCCATGTTGACCGGCTGGCCGGGCCACCCTCAACCCGGCCGCCCATTGTCGGGCCACCATGGGTCGGGCCGCCACGGGCCGGGTCGCACCATCGGGCTGGGCAGCGCCTTCAGGCCAGGCCGCCTCTTTAGTCTAAGCTGCTTCCTTGGTTCAGGACATCCACTAAGGTCGGGCCGCACATGCAGACTAGGTTAGACCCCGGTTTGGACCAGGTCGGGCCGGGTTGGACAGACTGGTTCGGACCGGAACCAGACACGCTTTGGCCATTTACACATTTTAACCCACATCATGGGCTATGAGTGTCTGACTGACGAACAATATGCGGAGATGGAATTATTGGGGTGAGAGGAATATTTTGTCGTACTCCACCTAAGGTTCAAGAGCAGTTGGGGTACGGTCGGGTTTGTTTGAGCCTAAAAACCAACCAGGCCACTAGAACAGAAATGCCAATAACTCACAGACCGGGTGTTCTATTGATGCGTCTTCTTTCACGTTGGGTTACATTTGATGAGACCAAAATAAGAGATACATAAAATAGAGACATAGAGATATTTGATGTATCAAAACATGTCTCAAGGAGTGGACCCTCCAGTAATCAAGCATGATGTGTGCATGAACCCTATGTCTATCTGCGACTAATATGACATGATCCTCCGTGGGTTCAACAACGACGATACTATACCAGGATCCTCCATGGGTTCGATATTGATGAATTCTGTACCGAGATCCTCCCTGGGTTCGACAACTGCGACTTCTGTACCGGGATCCTCCATGGGTTCAACAGTGTTGACTTCTATACCAGGATCATTTGTGGTTTCGACAGCACTGATATTGTATCGGGTCCCTATGTGGGTTCGACAGAGTAGATGATTCAGGGGTTACATATAATAATCACTACCCCTCTTCATGTGTTGTATACCTATGTGAGATGACTATTATCATTCAATAATTAACATCAAGGATATTGACTTTACTTCTTTTTTGGACAAGGTTGTGCTTGGGCTCGAGATTTGGAGCCAAACTCTGATTGGTAACTTTTGTATATGTATGGGAATATACCTAAGTAATGTTGGTTGAAACATCTGGATTGTATCTTGCTTCTGTGGTTTATTCTTAGGGGATTATGGGAGACCTTCGAGGCTCTCGAGGTCCCCTACTGAGTATTGTTATACTCACCCCTGCATGAGCTTAGCCTGTACCTTGTTGTGTTCTGTTCAGTCGACGATCAACAGTGATCGAGGTTGAGGGTGATGGTACAGAGGCTACTCAGAGCTAGACTAGACGGGATGTACCTAAGGGATGGGTTGTTCGAGTTCTATACCTACCCTAAAATGTAGGATTCCCCGGGGGATGATCCATGAGTTCTTTTTCTTTTTTACTTGTACTTTTACTTGTTGTTCATTTGGGTATGTATACTAGCCCACATACTTTCAGCAAACCTTTCATTCTATTTTAGTACTTTTTTCTCCCACTACATGTGTTCAGACTATGTGTGTCACAGTTTTAAAGGTAATGCCTTCCCTTTTAATTGGGGATTCGCAATTGGTGCTAGTCACCATCCCCTGGCTTATGGAATGCAGGCTTGGGGTAGTCACATCATGGGATCCGAGGAGGGGTCATGAAAATTTGGTATTAGAGATGTTAGGTCTACCACATAACTTGGACTCTGATTATTTTAACAACAATAGTGTCAAATGTTTTGGGTGTGGAATTCAGTTTAGGGAAGCCACTGTTGGTGTAGCGACTGACGTATCCATAGACTATGACTCTGACTTCTGATTTCAAACTCAGTGCAAGAAATAACTGATTGCCTGTTTGTTTCTTTTGTAATGTTTTTTTCGTGAGAACTTTTTTTCATCTCACCAGGTAAAATTTTTTGACCCTGGAAAACCTATTTGTTTTCAGGATGGCCCCACAAAGGCACCCTATTGGGGATCCATGTTTCATATGAGATGGTACCACACTGAGCGATGAGGCCTCGGTGTAGGGCGCCATCACAGTGGAGGTACCAGCGGTACCACTACTCACTGGGCCACTGATACCACTGGCTCCAGTAGTAGAGAGTGCATGCTATATGAGTGCATTGCACGAGTTCCAACACCAGAGGCCACACAGGTTCCAGTGAGAGATGGACCCACATGCATTTGAGGATTGCCTAGAGGCTGCTATGAGAGTTTTCAGATTGGTAGGGACACCAGCCGACCGCATGGTGATCCATTACAAGAGTCTCCTGCATGAAGCAGAAGGAAAATGGTGGAGCATGGTGCTCGAGGTGCATAATGAGGCATCATTACTCTGGGAAGACATCGAGAGTCACTTTCGGTCAGAGTTTGTTCCAGCCACACTTCGTGCAGTGTAGATTCAGGAGTTGCTTCATCTGTTGCAGGGCAGCATGATAGTAGCTCAGTACTCAGCGAGGTTCACCAACCTCTCACCCTACTCCACCGATATGGTGTGGGACCCATTCTTCATGGCCCAGAAATTTGACCAGGGATCATGCATTAGATCAAGGCTTCGATGATCTCCCTCAACATTATGACGCTGGAGGGGGTGCTGGAGTGAGCCTTTTTTTGGAGAGTTTTCTTTCTGAGAAAACACCAGCAACGAGACCCACCACAGGGCAACATGTAGCATATTATTTTGAGGCCGGTAGTAGGTAGATGTCGTAGATGTCCGAGAAGACTAGGCCATTAGGTGGGAAACCCCAGGATCAATGTTTGGTTGTGTGGGGCACAAGGGATAGAGCCATCCATACAAGGAGCAGGCAGTTCTATGCATGCGGCGGGTAGGGTCACATGGATCGTGATAGCCTAACCTGCCATGCTGATGAGAAGTATATAGTAGTGGGAACTCCTAGGAAGAGGAAGTGTCTTGACCATGGTGGTATATAGGGAGCAGGCGGACGTGGAAGGGGATCTGGCCGAGCAGCAGGTGGTGGGTGATGTTTCAAGGCCCTACCACCACCACCACCAAGAGGTCCACCCCGACTACAAGGAGCTGTATGACAGGGGAAGTCTCAGCTCCAGGTAGTCTAGGCCTACTGCCATGGCGCACTTGAGATGATTCGAGGTACTGTATGAGTCTACTCCACCCTTGTTGTAGTACTTATAGACACATGAGTGAGTCATTATTTTATTTCCACTTCCCTTGTTCATAGCTCGGATATTTCGATAGAGTAGTTGGCTCGATCCTTACGACTAGAGACCCCTACAGGAGAAGACTCGATGATTATGAACTGGTGATGGTAGTGTGAGCTCACTCTAGGAGGCGAGATCATCATTTGGGATCTCCTCGTAGTGGCATCGAGGCCTTACGATGACATCTTGGGTATAGACTGGTTATCGACAGTTCATCCTCAAATTGACTTTATTAGGCGGAAAGTGAGGTGTGTCTACGAGGATGGGATGAGATTTACCTTCACCGGTGACAAAGGAGCCTTTGCAGCGCAGGATGGACTTACCCAAGGGAGGGGGAAGCTGATCACACATTAGTTGGCTAGTCTCATTCTCAGTTCATTTGAAGTTTGGAGCCCAAGTTTTACAGTTGTGGTGGATCTGTACATGAATTATTTCCCTAATAATGTTCCAGGACTACCTCCTCTCATAGAGGTAGACTTCTACATTGACCTATAACCTAGGACGACACCGATATCTACTCCAGCACATCGGATGGCCCCCTCCGAGCTTCGTGAGCTGCTGGTATAACTTGAGGACTTGCAGGGGAAGGGATTTATCTGACCAAGTGTTTCACCCTAGGAATCCCTAATTTTGGTCACCAAGAAGGCGGATGGGATCTTACAACTGTGTGTTGAAAACCGTCTCCTGATCCAAGTGACGGTGACGAATAATTATCCACTTCCGAGGATTGAATACCTCTTTGATCAGCTCAAGGGAGAACGATGGTTCTCGACGATAGACCTTAGGTCAGGGTATAACCAGCTCAGAGTTCGAGATAAGGATGTGCAGAAGATGGCCATCGGGTGTCGGTATGTACACTACGAGTTCATGGTTATGAATTTTGGTGTAACCAACACTCCAGTAGTGTTCATGAGTCTCATGAACAGGATCTTCTAGCCTTACCTCGATCGCTTTGTGGTAGTCTTCATCGAAGACACACTGATATACTTGAATACTGAGGAGGAGCATACCTACCATTTGCGGGTTTTACTGGACACACCTTAAGAGCACCAGCTTTGTGGTAAGATCTTGAAGTGCTAGTTCTGGATTTCAGAGGTACACTATCTAGGAAAAGTCATTTTGAAGGCTGGAGTAGTAGTGGATCCAACGAAGATCAAGGAAATACTTTCTTCGGAGCCACCCAAGAGTGTGATAGAGGTATAGAGTTTTCTGGGACTGGCTATGTAAAATCGGGGATTTGTGCCAGAATTCTCTGGTGTTGCAGCACCGCTTTCACCATTGACAAAGAAGGGAAAACCCTTCTTATGGTCAGAGAGATGCAAGGAAAGCTTTCAAGAGCTGAGGCAGAGGTTGACTAGTGTTCTCGTATTAAGTCTACCAGAGTAGGACGTTGGGTATATAGTTTAATAAGACTAATCAGGACCAGAAATGGGTGTATCTTGATGTAGGAGCGAGCAGTGATCTCAAATGAATCACAGCATTTGAGACAGCACGAGCAGAACTACGTTACCCATGACCAGGAGGTAACAACAATGATCTTCACCTTGAATATGTGGCAGCACTATCTTATGGGAGAACGATTTACAGTATACTCTGACCACCAATGTGTCAAGTATAACATCTCTCATAAGAACATGAACTTGAGACTACGACGATGGCTTTAATTCTTCCAGGACTTTGACTTCGAGATAGTCTATACTCCAGAGAAGGGGACTGTTGTAGCAGATGCCCTCAGTAAGAGATAAGGCATTCAACTGCAAGGAGAGGAGACATAGCAGCTGGCCGCGTTGCAGATATCCTTTGTGGATAGATATGGAGAATCTTTTCTACAGTCACTAACAGTCACTCCTCTACATATTCAGCGATACAGGGAGGCACAGCGTGGGGACGTTGACTATGAGACACGACGTGCTCAGATATCCACAGGGCAGGCACCTGATGGATTTTCTAAAGGGGGGGGGGAGCATGTCATTCTCTTAAGAAGTTGTACCATGGTACCAGTTGCACATCAGGAGGTAGTGTTGAAGGAGTTCCACACATCTCATTTAGAGGTACATCTAGGAGTGGTGAAGATGTATCATGACCCCCAATTACAGCACTGGTGGCATGGTATAAAGAAGGTTGTAGAAGATTTTATCTCACGATGCCTCACTTGTCAGCAAGTGAAGGCTGAACACCAGGTTCCAACAGGATTAGTTCATCCCTTATAGGTCCCAGAGTGGAAGTGGGAAGAGAGATACATGGATTTTGTGATGGGACATCCATATACATCGATTGGACATGACTCTATCTGGGTGATCGTAGATCGACTCACCAATTCGGCTCACTTTCTACCGATCAGAGAGTAGTGCTTAATAGAGAACATGTGATGACTCTATGTGCCAGAGATCATATGGCTTCATGGTGTGACATCAACGATCGTATCTGATCGAGATGCTCATTTCACTTCTCAACTATGGAATGGGTTGTAGGAGGCTTTCGAGATGCAGCTTTTCTTGAGGACCTCCATCCATCCTCAAGCAGATGGTCAGATTGAGAGGACCATTATGACTCTCGAGGACATGATACGTGCAAGAATCTTTGATATTGGTCGCAGTTGGGAGGATCACTTACCCTTGGTGGAGTTTGTGTATAATAACAGCTACCACTCTACCATCAGGATGGCACCTTACGAGGCACTTTACAGCCGACCTTGCAGATTGCCTCTATGCTGGACTGACCCTGAGGAGTCAGCACATGTATGACCAGATATGGTGCAGGCTACAATGATGAATGTGTAGATCATCCAAGAGTGGATGAAGACATCAAAGAGAAGGCAGAAATATTATGCTGATATGAGACGGAGACCACTGGAGTTTGAGGATAGCCACCACGTCTTTCAACGGGTCTCACCTCGTCGAGGTCTATGGAGATTTTTCCGAGGAGGCAAGTTATCTCTGCGATTCATCGGACCTTTCTAGGTCCTCAGTAGGGTATGTGAGGTGGCTTACTGCATGGCTATTCCACCTTAGTTGCACCGAGTGCATGATGTATTCCACGTATCTCAGCTGAGGAGATACGTACATGAACCTTCCAACATCATCGACCATGGGAAGCTAGACATCAATGAAAGGGAGACATTCATGGAGGATTCAGTGGAGATTGAATATCGACAATAGAAGGTCCTATGGGGATGGTCAATTCCTCTAGTGCGATTTTGCTGGAAGCACGGGAACCTCCATGAGAGCCCATGTGAGCTGGAGGCTCAGATACAGGATTAGTACCCCCATTTTTTCCTTAGTGTGAGTTGTAGCCTACGGGTAAGTAAAGCCTTGAGGTGGGGAGAATGTAAAGACCCATAATTTTTATGGAACTTTTTTTACCTTCAAGGGAATTTTATGAGTCTGTAGTTTCTAATGACGCTTGATTTCGAGGCATAGTTTTCCCGGAATCAATTTCTGAAGATTTTTCCATGTACGTTCTGTAAATGTACGAGTAGGATTTTATATCATTTGAACCGGTGCTCAGAATTGAAATCCAAGGGAACCATTGAACTCGCATTTCCGGTAATCGCTTAAGGATACCTTCACTGCAGTTGCGTTCTAACAAGAGCAGAAGTTAATTTTGGGGGTTTTCAAAATAAATTAAATAAAAATATGTGCAACATATATTTATTTTGTGGTAGTTTAATCCTCCAAGGGGATGTTGGAGGTGGGTCTCACCCACGCATAACCTCCTTTGAGAGGATATTTTGTTATGGGGCCCACACGATCTCAAACCCCCCTTAACCCCCCTTTAACCATTGGAACTCCCAATTTATTTCGGAGCCTCTTCATCTTCCTTCATAAGTGTGCCAAAACAAAAATCAATTAATGAAATAATTAATTAATTGGAAGTTATTTGAATTCTATTGAATTCATTTTGTAAAAATTAAAATAAGGGATCATATTCTTTTATTTTGGTTTGGCATAATCCATGGAGAGCATTGGAGAATCTTTGGGATCATTTCATCCTCCCAACGAAGAAGGATCCTTATCTCCGAAGAATGACGAACACCATCCTCAATCTTCGACCAAGCTAAAAGAGAAGGATCCACCAGTGAGGAATGCCGACGATGCGTCTTCCACGATTTCCTACCCCGGACGTTTTCCAACGTCACCTTTCCACGGTTTTTTCAACCAATCGATGTCTTATTTTTTTTTCAAAAATGTAAACGGATTGAAAAAACAAGGTAGGGGTTTGAGTTGAATTCTTTTCTTGTTATTCATCATTCAACACTAGGTTTATTTGTGGGCCATTCTTTATCACCTAACACAGAGAGCACGTGCCAAAAAAACACGACCTGACGTCCCTCCGTTTGTTCTTGTTTTGTTGATGACGGCGGTGGCGCAATGACACCACCAGAAGTGAGAACTGCGGTGGAGCATTGACAGATGGAGACGGGCCTGCCATGAGAGGAACCATTGGTGCAATGACCATCAGGTCACTGAAGGGGCGCGACACTATCGCATAGTGCAAAGAACCGGTCCACGGCCGGGTGGGCTGTGACGGTGCCAGAGGGACGCGGTGTCGTCGCACCATGACGAAGAAAGGGGGGCCACGACAATGTGGGCCACGGTGGATGAATAAGGCCCAATGTTGTCACGCCATGTCAGAGAAGACCTGGGGCCAAAGGTCACAGAAGACGGGAAGGGAGGTCAGCTGAGCTGGCCGCCGGAGGAAGCTCAAAAGGCGGGACACCTCGCAACCCGCGTTCACCGTTCCAACACCACGCACCGGCCGTTACAGAGGGGGAGGGCGATGACCCCCCCCCCCCCCCCCCCCTCTGTGCGTCCACCACGGGCTTCTGCTGGTGGTCCGCCTCTTTGCCATGCAGACCGGCCGGCCAGGCCACCCACGACCCGGCCGCTAGAGGTCGGGCCGCCACAGCCGGGCCACCACGGGCCGAGCATCCATTCGGCTGGGCCGCCATGCTCTTAGCCACCATGGGCCTGGCCTCCATCAGGTCGGGCCGTGCCTTCGGGCAGAGCAGCCACTTAGGGCCGAGCCTCTTCCTTGTTTTGGACTGCCCACCTGGGTCAGGACGCATCCACGGACCCGCTATGGCCATTTACACCTTTTAACCCGCATCTTGGGATACAGGTGTCCGATCAAAGAACTGTCTATGGTGATGGAATTCTTGGAGAGAGAATAATCTTTTGGCATGCTCAACTTTTGGTTAGAACTTAGTTGGGGTACATTCGGGTTGTTTAGAGCCAAAAAACCAACCGAACCCCTGGAACGGAAATGCCAATAACTCACAGACTAGGTGTCTGATTGACGCTCTATCTGTCACGTTGGATTCCTTTGGATGAGAAGGAACTAACAGATACATCAAATGGAGACTTCATTATAGGTTATGTATCAACACATGGCTCGAGGAGCGGACCCTCCTATAATCAAGCGTGTTGTGCGCGGGAACGCTATGACTGGCTGCAACTGAGATGACAGGATCCTCCTTGGGTTTGATAGTGACGACACAACACCAAGATCCTCCATGGGTTCGACAAATATGACCTCTGTACCAGGATCCTCCATGGGTTCGACATCGGTGACTTCTTGTACCTGGATCCTCCATGGGTATGACAGTGTTGACTTCCGTACCCAGGTCCCCATGGGTTCAACAACGCTAATATTGTTCCAGGTTCCTACTTGGATTCGATAGAGGAGATGATTCAGTGTTTACATATATTCATCGCTACCCTTCTTCATGTGTTGTATACCTGTGTGTGCTGAGTCTTGTCTTTAAATCATTAACATTGAGGAGGTTTAATTTACTTCCTATGTGGACTGGGTTGTCCATGGGCTTGAGAGTTGGTGTCGGACTGTTGTTGGTAAATTAGTTATATGTATGAGAATATACCTAAGTAAGGTTGGTTGATATTTCGTGACTGTATCTGACTTTTTTGGTTTATCCATAGAGGTTTCTGGGAGACCTTTGGGGGTCTCTAGGTCCCCTATTGAATATTGTTATACTCACCCCTGCATGGGCTTCTCCCACACCTTGGTCTGTTCTGTGTAGGCGATGGTCAATAGTGATCGTGGCTGAGGGTGACGGACTTGAGGCTTATCGGAGCTGGACTAGACGGGACGTACCTCGGGGAAGAGTTGATTGAGTGTTGTGCCTACCATTCAGATTGGATTCCTCGGTGGCCGATCCAGGAGTTGTTTTCCTTTTTTACTTGTACTTGTAGTTGTTGTTCAGTTGGGTTTGTATACTGGCCTACTTACATTCAGCACACTTTTCTTTTCTATTTTAGTACTAGTATCTCCCATTTCTTGCATTCAGAATATGTGTGTCACAGGTTTAAGGGCATTGCCTTCCCTTTTTATCTGGGATTCACCTCTGGTGCTAGTTGTCAGCCACTGGCCTATGGAAGGCGGGCTTGGTGTAGTCACGGCACGTGCCCCGAGGACGGGTCTTGACAAAAACCCAATTTTTACTATTAAAAATCATAAACCTACATTGTTTCCCATAACAAATAAAAATAATAATTATTCCATTTAGAAAATATAACGCTAGGATAATTTTATTTTATATATAAAATTAATTTTAAATAAATATTTAATATAAAAATATAATAATAAAAAATTAATATCTTCTATTATAAAATTATGAAATTATATGATATATGTATAATAAACAGCGTATAAAAAATATAAAAATAAAAAATAAAAAAACTCTATTCAAAAAAAATATCATAATATTTTTTAAATAATACACTTATTTTCATTGTAAATAAATTATTCCCTACAATTTAAAAATTACCCTTTTGAAACCAATAATAAAATATTTATTTTTATTTCTCTTTTTAATAATAATAATATCTACACCTATATAATTATTGAATTTAAATATAAATAAAATATTCCATTATAAAAATATTATAAAAAATAAACTCTTAAATTACAAATTAAAATATTTATCAAATATATAAAAACTTTTATATTAGGATAATATCAATATATATTCAAAAATAAAAATTTTATCACAAAAAAATAAATATAAAATTCTATATGGAAATGTTGTTTTGGTAACTTAAAATTGATAAAAAACCATTACTTCCATAAAAAAGTTATATATTTAAGTAAAAATATTTTTAATTAAGAAAAATAAAACATTTTAAATTTAGACTTATTATCCAATTTTTTAAAAAGGATGGGTTTCTTTTATTCATCATACTAAAAATGTTTCAACAATGTTTGATGTTATTTTACATTTTTTGGAGAAATAGTTTTTCAATAATTATTTTCAATTTCCTGAAAAATTAGTATTTTTTAAAACAAATTAAAAAGAAATTTTAATATATTTTTAAATAACTTTTAAAATATTAAATTTATTAACTTAATGATTTTTATGATTATTAATTATTTCCAATAAGAGGAGAAATATTTTGTAAAAAACTGACAATTTCATTACAAAATCAACTCTTTTTATATTATAATAATTTATTTTGATTTAAATTTTAAATGAAATAAAAAATAGTTATAAATTAATAAAATATAATTATAATTTATATTTAGTAAAAAAATATTTATATAATATAAAGGATAATTATTTTTTTGTTAATGTTAAATTTAACAATATTGTATATATATATGCAATGCAATTTTTACTCATTATATAATGTGATTTATATATTTTTCATTTTTTAAAGAAAAATTATTTATTTATTTTTATTTATTTATAAAATACTTTTCTTATGTATTTAGATTAAATTAATATAATATTATTAAATTATAAAAAAATAAAAATTTCTTAAAATATTATTATTGAATTAAAAATTGTTTTAATTTTTGTTAAATGTAATATAAGATTTTAAATTAATTTTTTTTGAAAAATATTATTATATTTTCTAAATTCATGTATATTTTAAATGATAGGTATATTTATACTAGCAATGTTTTAGTAAATAAAATAATTAATATATATTTTAAAATATTGACATATTTATAATTTTTTCAAATATATGTTCCATCGATCTAATTTAAATCTTATATTGTATTCGTTATATTAAAAAGATTTTAAGTAGTATATATTTTATTTTAAAGATTATGTATAATGTATTTTCAATTAAAAAATATATAAAAATATATTGATAATTATAAATTTAAATAATTTTTGCTCTCAAATAAAATAATAAATTTGAAATAAATATTATTTTTTCCTAAAAAATATTAAATATGAAATAAATTTTTATTTATTTATGACATTCATCGAATGGAATTTAACTTATAGAACAAAAAAAATTTAAACATTTTATCTAAATATTTTTTCAAACCAAAAATTAAAAAAAAATATAACATTCAAATTAAAATCCAAATTATTCAAAAGAAATTAATGATTATATTAAAAATAATATATTTCCAAAAAAAATTATAAAAATTTCCTATATAATTTTATCATTATAAATTATTAATTCCTTAAAAAATATAGCATTATAGTTAATAAAACCTATAAATTTCATTTCAATATGTTTATAAAAATATTCTATTTTCCAAATAAATTGTAAATATTTCAGTACAAAATTATAATAAAAAATTTCTATAAAACTATCAATTATTAAATGATGGAGTTTGAAAAAAATAATTATAAAATAATGAAAATACATTTATACAAATATTATATATTTCATTTCAAGAAATTATTCTTTCTATTAAATTACCTTGGTTCAAAAAATAACATTTATTAATAAAAATATTCAAATTCATAATTTAAAATAATATAGTAGAAATTTATTATTAAATTAAATGTTTTAAAATGTTATATTATATAATCAAATTATTCATTTTTATAAATTAGAAAAATAAAATTTTTTATTCAGGATTTTATAATTTAGACGATAAATTATTTAATAATAAAATGTTGATGATAATACGAGGTTAAACATAGAATATAAAATTTAAAATGATAAAAAAATAAAAAACCATTATTCTACATATCATATAAATGATATATTTTTTCTATGGTATGGAGAGGTTCATTTAATAAATATTAACATAAGATATGAGTGCCATCAAATGATTGTTATAACGTTACTGATTCATAAGAATTTATTAAAATTATTGTATAAAATTTTGAATTTGTTTTATTACTTTTAACATGAGGAATTATCTATATGTATTTATAAGATTAATAAATTAGTCTTTCAAGCTTATTTAGTATAATTTTATGATATATTCATTAACTATTTCCTTATTTATTAATGAATGGTAGAGGGTTATTTATGTCATAACTGTATTAATAGTTCCCCTTTTAGGTAAAAAATTGAATAGAATTAGTGAATCTCAAAGGTAATAAAAAATGTTCATATGTTGGAAAATATAATTAATTTTATTAAATTAATAATATGAGTAACTTATGTCATAAAATTTATTATGGAAAATAAATTATGTAAGATATTCAAATATTTACCAAACTATACAAAATAAACTAATATACATATTAATAAATAAATCAGTGCATGGAATTTCACATAGATTGGAACACAAAAAAATTAAAACATATAATATAATGAATCTCTAAATTGATAATTGATCTCCAATATAACCCGATCCATCTTGGTCAGAAAAATCCCATAGACAAAAGTACAAACATTTTGTATTTACATAGGTATAGTATATTTTGTATACTTAGTAAGATCATATTGAAGAAAACTAATGTAAATATTTGATTAAATTCTAATGACCTAGTCATTAAAGAATATACACAATAATTACAATTCAAGTCAACTACCCATTACCAGTACCACCAAGGATCACTCACTAAGTATGTGATCTATGTGTAGTAAGATTACATTTAAAAAAACATATTCATAAGAACCCCATAACAACTACACAACTATTATTCCCATCTCACACCCCAATTACGAACATCTTGTTCTCTTATCCAATCCTCCATGATGTTGCTCAAGTTATATCCCAAGAAACTCAAATTATGTATTGTCATATAACATGATATATACTTCAATAAAAATACATAACACTTTATCACAACACTACTATATCCAACATCATAGAACAAATGTCGTTGGGCTTCATTGAATTAATGGGAGTCACCCTCATACCAAGGTTACTACCATACACAACCCCCACCACTTAACCATCATCTCGTCATCACCCCATCATTGGGTACCAAACACATCACTCCAACAACTTATATGATTAAACCATCCTCTTCCATAGTAAATAATCTACTAATAATGGGAAATTGTGAAAAAGTTTGTAGTATGTCATCCTTCATTTTTTCCTAAATGTTAGGGAGAACACCACAATATATAATATTTGATGTTGGTATAAAACACTCAAACCATGTGGTGTGTGTCTAAAACAGGAATTTAAATTATAAAAAACACACACAAATATATATATATATATATATATATATATGAACATACTTCAATAGTAGTATTACATAAATGTTTCAAATAAACACATCATCATATATTTTTATCATCAACAGCATATTACCATTACCATATTCTCCCACGAACTGCATCTTCTAGACAAATACATCTCACTAGAAAAACAATGACAGAAGCATCATATTTCACTTTTCATTAATTCTGTGATTCCACCATCATCTAGATTATCTCATTTACAACAACCATTAGTTAAATTTTTCAAATTAGTCCCATATTTAATTACAAAAGGCTATATCCATCTAGAATATAAGGTTTTATTAATCATTATCCCATACATTTACTATTATAACATAATTTCAATTACTGTACATTAATTTCCATAACACATTATCATGTTATATACATTATATTTTTATAATTTTTTTACCATCACTCTATTACAATATTCTTGCATCCTACCACCCCATCATGAATCCATAAAAATTTCACATAATTAATAATATCTATAACCCCAGAATAATGAAAACAAAACTATTTTTAAAGATCTATATTATATGGTTGAACTTAATTTTTAATAATGTTATGGTTTTTCAAATTACAGATTTATTTACTGATAGTACATTTATTTGATTATTCAATGCAATTCGGGAAGAAAATACAAAAATAACTCACATGTTCAGTGTAAATAACAAACAAACCTATCATGGGGTTTTATTATATAGAATATATATGCAATAAATGTTATTAAAAATTCAAAAATACAAAAAAATAATAGATATCTCAGGGTTAACATATAATTTCATTATTATAATTAATTTCAGCACCTTTACATCAAAATCTATTATATATGTTATTTATAATTTTATACTTTATCTAAAATGATGAAAACATAAGAACATAAACTAACAGATATATATATATATATATATATATATATATATATATATATATATGTGCATGTGTGTCTGTGTTAATATATAAACTATACGTGTAACACATACATTTACTTATATTCATTTTTAATTACATTATACATAATAATTTCACTTATATAAATTACCTTATGTATTAAAAAACATGAAAAACTAATATTTAATTCCAAAATAAGATAGTACGTATTGAATACACTTATTCAAGATGATTTACAAAATTTATCAAAATATAGATTATAGATAAATGGATTCTAGTTCTAAATATATCTAGAAAGGGTTCATGAAGATCATAAAATATATGGAAGAATCAAATAGAGGATTTTTTATTTTCCATCCTCAATGAATACAGTCATAATTCCAAAACCCTTTGTTTTAAAGATAACATTTTTTGCACCTATTTACCATATTAACCTACAAAATACCATATTATATTTCATATTAATTAGTTTCCATTTTTTTTCACCTAGAATAACTCATTTTAAAATCCTATAAATTGTGTACTCAACTATTTAGTTAATTATTTATATAATAGGTTCAAACCACATAATTTTTGTTTTCAAACAGTTCAAATATCTTAAAAAGTGACTTGTTTAATGTAATTAGGTATAAAAACTCAATTATAAAATACGACCCTCTACCTTCACCCTATATTTATAGTGTATATTATGGTATGTGGGTTATACCCCTAAATAATATGGGAAACCAATTAATATTGATAACATATCTATCTAGTACCTCATAAATATTCATCAATAATATTTTAAATAGTTATATTCACTATATTCATATCACATAATCATCAAATCAAAAAGGAAATAGTTTTATACCAAATTGATTCTTTTTCAAGTATTATTTGATTTCATTTAAATATAATATTTTATATAATTATGGAATAATTACATGAATATTTTTATCATGTTTGATTTTATTATTTCATCAATACATCATATTTTTTATGGATTTGTTTCAAAAAGGATATTTTTTGGTGAATAATATAAATTTTGGATTTTAAAAAAATATTTTTTAATGTATTTAAATAGAGAATTTTTTTTGGATTGGTTATAATATTTCATAATTTATTTTTAGTAAAAAATATAATAAATTTCATTAAAATATTTCTTGTACTAGAACCTTGTAAAAAAATCCTTACAAACTTAAAAAGATTTTTTTAATATAAATTATTATTGTGATACATGTTGTGATTGTAAATATAATTTATTAAAATTCTATAAATATAGTTTGTTCCACTTGAAATTGTATTTTTAATTTTCATTTATAATTTGTTTATTGTGGTAACTTTCAATTTTTGTCCCTTTAAATAGAGACTTTGGTAAAAAAAAATTTGTTACCATGGTATGAGATAAAAAAAAGATTAATGAAAAAGATAGAAATCAGTTAAATTGACATAATAATTTGTCAAAATATAACATTATAGAAATAGTTTAAAAATATCATAACTTTTTATTATAAAATTATCCATTTTGGAGCCATGTTTATTCATTAATACATTAATCTATTTACATACATGGAAAATTTCTACCTTTTTTATATCCATCATGTATAGAAGGACACCTGATCTCTGCAATTATTTACAAATCAATATCATATTTCCATACAGAATACATCACTAAATACTTTTATAATATCCATCCCAAGTTCCCAGAGTTCATTTATTGATCATAATACTATCCAAAAATGATTTATGTATAATCCTAAGGAGGTTGTTTGATTAATAGGTATGATTCATAACTGAGTGTTTTATTTTTAATTACAATTATTACCTCTATGAAAAAACTCATGGACATTGTTTTATAATAACATTACTGTCACCCATAGAATTTAATGTTATTATGTTTATGATATGACCATTTTTCATCTACTTAATCATCTAATTAATAAATAAAAACATTAATTTGGCTTACATAATGACTATCACCTCACGAGATGTTATGTTTTATTTTTCATCACTGACTCTTATTGATGAAAAAATGATAGATATAAACAAATTAATATGATTTATATGGTATACATATCCTTATTTAATGATAAATAAATTTTATAATTTTTTTAACCATTCGATGAAAAATAAGAAGATTATTTATATGTTGGTGCAAACTAGCTTCTCTCCAAATAATGTATTTTATTTTTCATAACCACCTCATATGTATTGTATATATATTTTTATTTAATGAATAAAATTGATATGTAGGATAAATTTATTATTTCAAAATGATAAAATTATATTTACCTTTTACCCCTCATGTTTTATGAAAAATTAATATGCTACTCATACATACGTAAAGATTATCATATCCATGTTGTAGAGTAATTCAATTTTTACGACCATAAAAAATTTATTGTTCTATTGGTATAAATAATGTAAAAAATTGATAATTATAAAAAAGTTATTATTATTAAAATAATATGATCAACACCAATTTTAACATTTTCAACCTTGAAAATCCATTTCTGTCATATAAGTTGAACGTTACCAAAACATCTGATTTGAAATTAATTGGTAAAGTAATTAAGAGAAAAATGTATATACATGGATTAAAATGAATAATAAACAGGAAAAATGTTATTAATAATGTAAATAATTACTAAAAGATAAATAGATACCAAAATAAATAATGTAAATGGCATCATAGACTCTATGTACGGAAGGCATTACCCTAAAACACAATTTAAATCTCTTAAGGATCTCTAATCTTAATTATTTTCCCCTATGAAAAAATTATCAATATATATATATATAAATTTATTTAAATAAATAGATTATAAAGGAAAATTTATGTATATTTTTATTTCATTTATCATTTTTCAAAAGGAATCAATTTAAATATTTTATATAGATTTTTTATTTTATTTAAATATTGAAAAATAAATGTTCTTTTTTAATTTGTACAACATCATCTGATTCTCCCACCACTAGAATCATTATTTTATTTTATTTATAACTTTTATATTTAATTTGGTTTATTAAAATAAAACAATGTTATTCTTCCATGATCATAATATATTGGGTTTGAGAATTGGGTTTAAGATGAAATCGATATATAAATATAGACAAAAGTTTAAGAATGAATTAGAAATTATATTTTTATGAGATTAATAATGAAAGTTTCTGATTTATTATGATTTATTATTATTTATATAATTATAAATATTTTATTATCATGGCGGAGAATAATATATTTTTCCAATTTATTAGGTATTGATTATATTATCGTGATAATTACATTGGAATAAACAAAGTTAGTTATTTAATTTTTTGGGGTTATAATATGTGATCTATGAACTCAAAGTCATGGGGACCCTAAAATACATTTAAATTCCTTTAATTGAGTTCTAAAAAGAAAAATTATGATTCAAAATGATTCATATTTATTTGTTTGTTTAACATAATTATTATTACCCTCTTCTGTCAAAAGGTTTTGTTTAGAATGTATTGTTTCTAAGTTTTAATTTTTTATAAGTAACCCAAATAATTTTTATATAACTAGTATGAGTTATTTTAAAATGATTCATGGATACCATTATTAAAAAATATAATTTCATGTGTGTGTATATAATTATTTGAGCTTTATATTTATTATGTTAATGGAATACTCACTTATACATTTTCATGCGTTTTAAAATTACTGATGTGTATATTTATATATGCATCCCTGCTTGAGATTATTTTTCTTATCACCTATTTTTTATAACAATAATTTATAGTATTCAATGATGAGTTAAAAAATTATGAATTTATGTTAAAAATTATATATAATTTCTATTAAAATAATATGTGTCTCATTATTGAAAAAATGAATTTTGTAAAAACATTTATACTGAGAAATGGTTTCCTATTTGTAATTTAGGGGTTAGTAATGTTTTATTTATGACCTAATTCTATAAAACTATAAAGTTAAAAAGGTTCTGAAGTTTAATATAATGCTGAATCTTGTTTTAAAACATTATATTATGGTAAAAAGTATCATATACATTTTTTTGGTTTCATTGGAGGTTTTAGATAATATTTTAGGTTCTAATAATACATATATATATATAGTAGAAATATTATAATTTATGTTTATAATGACATATAATTTTAATATTTCTAGGTTTATTCAACCAATATTTTCCTCTTTTGAATTTTTTTCATATAAGAAATATGGGAGAAAAAGTAGGGAGGAAGATGGAGGACAATATCCATCAAAATTAGTATCATATAGTAGTTTAAATTTAATATGGAATTTTTTGTACTATAACATTTAGCATAGGCTATAAAATATGGAATTATCCTTTTGATAGAGTAGAAATATTCACCAAATTTTCATATTTACACTATAGATAATTTCTTGAAACCTTACCCTCCTTCATTTAGCGGTTCATTTGAAAGTGTGATAGATTAAATATGAGATTAATCCATAGAGATGATATATAAAAGTAATAGTTGTTTATAACCTTAAAACATAACTATAATTTGATACTATTTTGACGGTGAATCTGGTTAGTGGTGTCTAATGGTTATTAATATAAAATAAATAGAGGATATTAATGTCTTTAGATGGGATTAATTTAAATAAATATCCATTTGGATGTACTTTCCCAACATTTATTAATATGGGGTGGAATAAAATAATTTAATTATTGAAAAAGGTGAATTTTAAATGGCCAGGTATGAAGATATAATCATGTGATAGTAATGATATAAACCATTTTTTTAATTATGTTGATATAGAAATTAATTTGATTATGTAGGATTAAATCCTTGATATCCAATTGAATTTGATTATATTGGAAGAAAATGTTATAATAAACATGATTATTGTGTTAATAAGGTAAAATTTAATTTTATTGATGATAATGTATTATATGTCACGACTCGTCCTCAGGGCCCGTGTCGTGACTACCCCAACCCGCCTTCCATAGGCCAGGGGCTGGCGACTAGCACCAGAGGCGTAAATCCCGATAACTGGGAAGGCATTGCCTTTATAAAAGAAAACAAGCACCACAGAGTAAGCAAGAAGAAAAAGTAAACACTAAGTACAAGAGAAGTGATGAAAAGTAAATGGGCCAGCATACAAACCCAAATGAAAGTACAACTACAACTGAACAAGTACAACAGAAAAGATAATAGCTGGAAGGATGGAAGCGGCTCCTGGGTCGTCCTCCTCGGATCCTACCTGAAGGGTAGGTGCAGATGGCGCAACCCCTGGTCATCTTCCACGGATCCTACCTGAAGGGTAAGTACAGATAGCCTCCTCCACGCTCTCGTCTGTCAACCTCCTCCGTGTGTCATCTCGTCGTGTAGTCCACCTCCGGGTACTGACTCGTCGTGTAGTCCAACTCCGGGTACCGTCCAGTCCTCGAACACTCGGCCTCCGTCAGCACTGTATGTCGTCTGTAACCAACACAATGAGGTGCAGGCATAGCCCGTGCAGGGGTGAGTATAATGATACTCAGTTGGGACCCCGAGACCCTCACAGTCTCACTAAACCAACAAGGATAACCACAAAGAAGATCTCAACAGATAACCTCTACTTAGGTATATGCCCATACATATGCCTAAGTTATCAAGTAACACATCTTAATCATGGGGAAACACAAGGATTATGAATTCAACGGATAACCACTACCCAGGTATATGCCCATACATATACCTAAGTTATCAAGTAACCCGTCTCAATCATGAGGAAACACAAGAATTATGAAATCAACGGATTACCACTACCCAGGTACATGCCCATACATATACCTATGCTATCAAATGACCCATCTCAATCATGAGGAAAACACAAAGTTCGAAAGATTCAGCTCAAACCAGGATTTTCATTATCGAAACCGTAACTACTGAAGAGCCCCATCTCTGGAGTGTACAGTGGTCCTGTCACGACTCCGAGGTACTACTCACTGACCTAAGACTGCTGAGGTACTCCTCCTGTCGAGTACTATGGGCTTACCGCTACAACCAAGCGCTTCCCACCATGGGTCTGCCACTACAACCAAGCGCTCCAATGTGCAGCTACACCCAAGCGCACACATGTGCCGCTACAACCAAGCGCACCTCTGTCGTCGGTCTTCCGCTACAAAGAAGCGCTCTCCTGTGCCGCTACAACCAAGCGCACCTCTGTTGTGGGTCTGCCGCTACAACCAAGCACTCCCCACTGGGCTATCCGTAACACACCGAGTCGATTGGTCAAGCAGTCGTCAGGTCTCAGCTGGCTATACAGTCTCCGTACTTCGTACGCTCATCTCTAGGAGCGTCCGCTCCATGAGCTACTGGTCGATACTCCAAGTATCTCAAAGTCCCACGAAAAGTATCTCAAAGGACCGCCTCGTCATAGGGGTCTCAACGCAACAGATGGCGCGTCAATCGGACGCCCGGTCTGTGAGTTACTATCCTTTTCATCCCAGGGGCCCGGTTGGTTTCGTGAGCGAAACAACCCGGACGTATCTCAACTGTACCCCGAACTCTCATAGGGTATACTCATAGGGACGGTTTCTCAACGAGATCAACGACGCCGCTGACGGTTCGTCAAATGGACGTCCTGTCTGAAAGATATCAGCGTTCCCGATCCAGGGGCCCGGTTGGATTTCGAATACAATCCAACATGGCCACTATCCAACCGCATCCAAAACATGGGCGAAGGATTCCAAAAGTTCCGTATCGTCAACAGGAACTCAACGCAATAGACGGTGCGTCAATCGGACGCCCGGTCTGGAAGTTATTGGCTTTTTCGTCACGGGGGCCCAGTTGGTTTTTAAGTCAAAACCAACCCGACCATGCTCCAACTGCATCCAAACCTCGAGCGGAGTAAGCCAAAAGATCTGTCTCCCTTAGAGGAATCCATCAAAGTCGACAGCACGTCAATCGGACTTCTGGAGCTCAAGATATGAGCGTTTCCGCTCCGAGGGCCTGGTTGGTTTCGTGGATTAACCAACCCGGCCGAACCCAAAGTATTCTGAAACCTTGAGTTTAATATACCGAAATGACCTTCTCGATCCAAGGATCATGTTGCCGCTGACGGCGCATCGATCGGAGGGCCGTAGCACATGTTACGGGAAAAAGACCGAAAACGGTCCGAAGACGGGGGGTCTGGGCCCGGGCCGACCCCCCCTGGGTCGGCAGAACCGGGTCGTCCCGACCCGGTCCAAACCGGCCGGACCCGGTCCGGCCCGGCCAGGGCACGGCCCTGCTCAGCCGACCGGTCCAGCTCAGCTCGGCCGAGTGGCCGAGCAGCTCGGGTGTCACAGGGCGCTGCCCCCGCGGGTTGGAGGTGTCGTGGCCCCGCGTGGGGCTGCGCTGGTTCAGCGGACGCGGCATGTCACCGCTTCCCGTGCGTACGAGCCTGACCTGCGCGGCCACGGGTCCGCTGGCCACCGCCGCCGCGGCTTCAGCCGCGATGGCTCTGTCCGGCGGCGCGCCGGGGCGCCGCCGCCTCCGGCGCCGCCGGTAGCTTCCGCGGGCCACCAGAGTTGCTCCGGTGGTCCGTTTTCCTTGCCGTCTACGCCGTTGTTCCTCCCGGGTTCCGTTCTTCACTGAGAGATCGTCAAATCGCCCTTGCATCATGTTTTTTCATCGCCTACCAAAATCCGCACAACCACGAAGAACGGTGGAGGGTTGTCGGGCCGTGTTCGTTTGGCCCGCACCCTCCGCGTTAGAATAATAACAACAGTAGAATTATTCAACACATGAATACATAACCAAAGACTATTTTAATGAATTAAAATTGTTTTTATGAACCGGGTTCTTCATTTTGAATGGAAACAAACATTGGAATATAAAACATCCAAATAAAATCCCTACCTCGTCCAGTGTCGCAAGCGCGTTCTTCGCGGAATTGATCCTCGTGGATGGAGGCGATCGTCGCGTCGCGGAAGGCATCGCGTCGTCGCGGAAGGGTGTCGCATCGGCGAACTCCGATGTTCAAGAACAAAAATATTTCATTAATAATAATTAAATCCGTTCATTGATAAAAACCACACTGGAGTTTTAAAAGGAACCCGAAATCTCTTACCTCAAACAGATGATTGAAGATTTAATTGCGGAGGAAGGAACGTCGCAGAAGAAGAAACGTCGGCGTCGCGGCACACGACATCATGTCGTCGATTTTCACGGTTTCGGCGTTCTTCGTCGGAGGCCGGCGTTCTTCGCGTTCTTCGTGTTCTTCGCGAAGAACGGTGAAGGCACAAGAATTCTGTCAAAGGCCTCCCAACGTGTAATCCTCAAGATGTGGCGTTGGTCTTATTTTATTACTACGCCAACGGATTTCAAACCGGTTAATAAATGAATAATAGATAAGTAACGACCCATTAATTCATAGAATTAATTCAATGAAATAAACCGCCCAATTAATTCAACGAAGAAAACCGCCCAATTAATTGGTGCGTTAAGAAATTAAGAAAACACGTCAGTTGACTTTCCTAATGACGGGTTTTCGTGGGTGCGTTACTTAGCAGCAAAGAAACAGTGGGGCTCGTGTGGGCCCCACCTCACAAATATCCTAACAAGAGGGTAGGATATTTTTGGATAGTACCCTATCCGTTTCAACTTAGTTTAAGAAGCTTTAAGTGGCTTCAAGTGGCTTCCAAGTGGCTTAAGTGAAATAATATAATGTTTGTCGTACAATTATTTTATTTCTTAACATTAAGCCCGAAAATTAAAAACCACATCCGAGCAAACGCAACTCCGGAAGAGTCGTTTCTAAGAAAAAACCTTCGTTGTTATTCCATCGGTGCCCTCGGAATTAGATTCTGAGTACCGGTTCAAATGTTAGAAAAACCCGCTCGTTCGTTCACTGAACGTACCTGATCCAAACATCGGAAATTGATTCGGGCACACCAGGCCTCGGAATCAGGTGCCGTCAAAAACAGCGTTTTTGTAAGATTACAAAGAAAATTAAGAAAAAAAATTTCCATGGTAGTTATGGGTCTTTACATTATATGACATCATTAAAAATAGAGACCATCACTTCATGTAATTTAAAATCACTAAAAATCCTATTGTAAAAAATAATGTTTTCTATTTTGTGAGATGTGTTCCATGTCTACGAAAACATTGATTATTGTATTTTGGAGACTAGAATGATATTAATATGTGGTTATTTTTAAATTTTTCTCATTATTAAAATGAAAAAGATAATATAAATGTTTAGATAAAAGATAATACAATGGAATTAATAGGGTTGAATTATAAACTGAAGGGTCTTCGTGTGGGTACCTATCTGAAGATAATAATAAATTATCGATGTTATCAATATCATAATCATAAATGTGTTTCTAAAACATTTTTTACTACATCAAATAATTTTGGGCCATCCATTGATGTGGTGTATAGTATGCTATCTTTATAAGATTATTATACTTTTCTATTTGATTCCAGTAATTCACATTCATTTGATATTGAGAAATATTCTTATAAATTAAAAATTTCACCTGTAGACATGGAGTCAAGTACTTTAATAAAATAAATGGGGCATTATTTTGAGAAAAATTATTATAATATTCAATTCTTCCTCTATGGAATGTTTTTTACTAAAATTATTTTTTTATATCCACTTTTAGAGTTTGATCTAATTTTGGGTAATGATTATAATTTTATTTATCATACAAAGATATTTTATAGAGAAAAATAATTTTTTTTGGATTGATATTTAGTTTGAATACAAGAATTAAACCATACCATGGATAAAATATATAAATGATGTGAAGATTATTAAATATGAAAATATATGTTATATTGGACACATTTGTGTGAGGAAATAAACTGTTCAAATTGGTTATTTTTATAAAGTAAATTTATGTGTGGATATATTTCTAGATGACTTTATTGGTATTATACCTAATAAAGCGATTTAATTTATTATTCAACTAGTTCTAGAAGAAAATGAAATTAAAACCCCATTATTGAATTTATCATGTATAAATTTTTGAATAGAAATATTAGTTACTAGAGGTTTTTGATAAAGGATTTATTCATCCCATCATTTCAATATGTGGTGACAAAGTTCTACTTATAAGGAAAATTATGGTTTCATGAATGTTATCATTGATTATAAAAAATTTATTTAAATAATTATTAATAATAATTATCAGTTTCTCCATATCTGTGATGAATTCAATTTTCATTAGGGTTATAAGTATTTTTCGATTTTTGATATCTGATCTGAGTACCATTAGATTAAGGGCAATGAAGATGAAATTATGAAGATGTTGTTTTATAATATTTATGAAGGTTTTAGATTACAGTTATTTTTATTGGGATAAAAACTGATCTAATTATATTTATAAAACATGTGGAGATTGATTTATAGAGGTTTTTGAAAAAATATGTGGTCTGATTCATTTATGATATTTTTGGATATTGATAATTTTATAAGGATAAAGAAGTAAACCTAATAATTGTTCTTAAAATTTTGAATGAAAATAAGTTACATGGAAAATCTATTTAATATGAATTTTTGTTATTAAATATTTATTTTCTTCTACATATTTTAAATGGAGATAAAATAATTATAAATCTAGATAAAACTAAAGGGGTTGAAGTGTGAACAATGCCTATAAATATCTCAGAGAATAATATTGTTCTTGTATTTTTGGGTTACTACTCACAATGTATTAAAATAATTTCATCATTATCTAGAAGACTATAATATATAACACTAAAAAGTGTAAAATTAATCTAGATGGAAGAATATGAGAATTTATTTATTTAATTTAATTTAATATTATTGAATGATCCACTTTTGTTCCTTGCCATCCATATATTGCATTTTATAAATTTATAAAAATTCCGATTTAAAGAGACATGGTTTTCTTCTGATTTTGAAATATATTTAATTTCATATTCTTCACTTCAATTGGATACCCAAGTTCTATATTATCCTACTCAATGACTTGAAGTAAAATATTTGTTTTTCATTGAAAATTTAGATTCAACTTTTATATGTGGTACTGTTTGAAATCAATACTAATAATACATTATTTATGTGTATATTTCACTCAAAAATAGTTGAACACCATGCTAAGAAGATTATAAGAACTAAATAAGGATTAATTAATGATTCATTACCATCCATGAAATATAATCATGGAAAATAATTACTTAATTCCAAATGATGAATAATAAATAATACTACTCTGTCAAGGACATGATAATTTGGTAAATGATTTCATGAATATTGGCCTATATAATTTTCATATAATAATTTAATTTGTTTTTTATGATTTATTTTAATAGTATTAGTGAAACATAATTATGTAATCACCTAAAGTGAAAACTATTTTATATGAAAAATATGCATTATTCAAGAAAGTGATGTTTCCATAATAACACATTGATTGGATGTTGTATTGTTGTTTTGAAAATGAATATGTGTTCCTTTTGATTTCGATTTGAATAAATAACTATTTTGTGATTCTTATTAGTCTCCATTTTTGTTAAACCTTCCAATACTATGATTTATATATTAATTCTGAATCAATTTTTTGGAATGAATTAAGAAGGTTATTGTTTATTTTATTATGTAATGTTGTATATGTAATTAGGTTAAGGTTAAATGATATCTAAATAATAGAGTGCTTTGTATTTTTTAAATTATAGAATGGAAATTTGAGTATATTGTCATGGATTTTGGGGATTGATTAACAATGTCAAATCAATGTAATATTTTTATATAGTTAATCATAGAATATTTTAATAATCATACATATTTCCTTCCTATTCATAATGTTATGTATTCAGATCAAGTTTATATTTTTTTTTTGAGAATAAAATTTAATTACATAGAGTCGTTATTTATGATTTATTTGATTGTTTTCCTAGAATATCCGCTTCTTTTAAAATTACATTAGATGTCATTGGGTGTTGAATTAAATTCTAGTATAGTGTTGCACACACAATTTGATATAAAGTCAATTTGAACGATTAAAAAATTAAAAGTCATGATTTATTCTTCTACAATAGATTAGAAGATATATTTAGATCTATTTTGTTCACTATTTGAATTTTCATTTAATAATAGATTTCATTCAAGTATATTGAGGTCACCATTTTAGGAATTATATTGAAAATATCATCAGATTCTAGCATGTCAGGAGAATATTTTTGATAGAATGGTTTATGTAATATAATTTATTAAAAGATATGTTTGATAATGAAAATGTGATTTCACGAAATAGAATGATTTCCTATCATAGTACGATTATCTATATGGATAAATTGAGGAAATATCATTAATTTTAGTTATTATACCATGTTTTTTATATTGTATCTCCATGGAAAATTTTCATGCACTTTTTTTAGAAGGGAATGTTATGTTTGTGATTCATTGGAAAATAATAAATCTATGATAATATTGGATTGGTATTGTAATGATTGCACATGCCTATGAGTTTATCATGGGTACATTAAGATTAACATTTTTAAATGTTATTAAAATATATAATAAATGAATATCTTATTTTGAGTCCTTAATTAGTTTAATTAGAATAGAACCATTCATAAGGGTGAATTTGTATTAAAATAAAAACCCACAGAGAGAATACTTTATGAGATAATGTTATTTAAAAGTATACGTTTTTTGGACAAGCCATATGATTGAATAAGAAACAATGGAATCTAAAAAAGTAATAATGAAAAAATAAGTAAGTGATTTTAAAATGTGAATAAAATTATTTGGGAATGATTTTAAAATTTTAGAATGAATTTAACAACCCATGTAATATTGATAATATATGAAATTGATTTCTTATATATATATGTATATGAATTTTTTGTTAAACATTTATACTTAATACAATCATGTTATGGAAATTTACAATCAATTTAAATATATTATATAATATTATATTAAAATTTTAATTTCCAATATTATATACATTGAAATTAAAACAATGGATATCATTTGTTTCAAAAATAATTCAAAATTATATTAGACTGATTTTATTGGTAATTTTTTTTGAAAAAAATGATTTTTGGGTAAATAATATATAATACAAATTTAGAAGAAAACGATATGTTCTTTTCAATTATATACATAGTATAATTTTTTCATAGGATATAAAATTTCATTTTTTATATTTTTTTAAACATAATTCAATGAAATTCAATGAAATCAATATTATACATTAATTTGGTATAGGATAATATTTATACCTGAAATGAAAATTCTATAAAAACATTTCACATTATATTACATATTATGATTTTATCATTGGTTTTTATCCAAATTATAAATTGAATTAAATAAAATGGAATGCATATTTATAATTTTCATGTCAAAATTTTGTAATTAAATCATCGTGATTTTTTGTCATTATGAATAGTAATTTTTTTAAAATACTATGTTACCATGATGAGAGTTAAAATGGGTTAAAAGGGTTAACCATAAAATTTTATCAGTTAAAATAAAATAAAAAATCTATAAATCCTTTTTCTTGTAATATATATATCCTATCATATCTCTACTTAGAAAATGGTCAAATTTAGTTCCATTTTTTTATTAATATATTAATATATTTTAATCTTTTTAATTGTTCAATGTTTGTTCTCTCTCTCCCTCATAAAAGGATAACCCTATCATTTCTCCATCATACATAAATAGCCTCATAGATAAGCCAATATCTTCTTAATAATTTTCCTAACATCCTTACCCACATCATAGAGTAAATAGTTTGATGATAATACCATTTAATGAAGGCTTTGGGTAATAACATTAGGAGATTTTGAAAAGAAGAAGTATATTTCACAACTGATTGTTATCTTGTTATATCATCTTTTACCTCTTCCAAACCTCTATTAAATTTTTTATCAGAAAATATGATTGTCCCATTTAATTTATTGTTGTTATATTTATTTGATAAAACTTTTAATTTCATAAATATGTAAATAACTAAAAACATATACCATGGGTATGTGCAAACTATCACCTCATGAGACAATGTATTTTATTATTAATCATCGAACAATATTTAGGGTAATAGTAATGGATAAAAATGAAAAAATATAATTTATTTGAAATTATTTTGATTCAAAAATTTTAAATAAGTAATACAATTTTCTTTATACCATCCAATGAAAAATAAAAAACATAACTCATGTGTGTATGTGGACTACTACCTCACCAATAAGTGTATTTTATTTTTCATCAATATCTGACATGGATTTTATATATATGGGTATTTAATGATAAAATATGATATTTATGATGTTATTATCAATGTGTAATGTTAAAATAAAACTTACCTTCTTTCCATATTTTTTGTTAAAAAATGGAAATGTTACTCAAGTGTACTATAGATTACCATCTCTATGTTGTAACTTAAATAATTTATTTTAACTATCATACATGTATTATTATAGAAAAATAACTGATATATATACATGAAAACTATAATATTTTTAATATTCTTTAAATTAAATAATAATGATCTATTTTACAATATTCAACAAAACCAAACTATTTTTGACTTATAAAATGAATATTCTCAACCCATCTAATGTGAATATAATTGATTAATTAATGAAATATAAAATCGATATATTTGATCTATAAGGAATATTAAAAATGAAAAATTTTATTCATAATGTAAATAATTAACATAATTTTATTATTTGAGATGATAATGAACATACGTGATATATTGGGCATGGGATAGAGTACTCTTTATCAAAAAAAAAACCAATTTTAAATATTTATGTGATTTATTTTCTGAATATTTTTCTTCTATGCCCATATTCATAAAATTATATAATAGTTTCATTTATATATTCATAAATAAATTATTAAGGAAATTTTATATCTCTTTTCATTTTTATTAATGGTTATCAAAATAAATAGTATTACATATTCTATATGGAATGATTTTACATTTTATGGAAAATGAAATATTTGTACATTAATGTAAATGAATTCAATGTACTTTTATTCCACCACAATCATTATTTGAAATTTTGATTTAATTATAAGATTCCATGTTTTTTAATGAAATATTATTCTTCCCTTTTTTCCAAATATATTGGCTTCAAAAATATTCTTTTAAAATGATTGGAATATATTAATATTAGAAAATGTTTTAACTATGGATTAAAAACTATAATTTTTTGGTTTATAAATATATAAATAAATCCTTTTTGAATTTTTATTTATTTTATAAAGCTTTTAATTTTTTATATTATAGGGGAGATATATATCTCTCTCTAATATAAGTGGTAATGATTATGGTCATCGGGATATTATGTTTGGATTAACTAAAATTTTATTTTATTAAGAATGAGTTTTTTTAGGCTTCTTTAAAAAATAGTTTATTATTGATCCAACATGAATTTTCAATGCCATAAAATGAAATTTCATGGTATGATTATTATTTGATAATGTAATATAATTATCAATTTCGTAACTAAATTATTTTTACCTTAATGTGTAAATGGTTTGTTTTAATGAAACAAAAATCTTGGGTTTTAATATTTTCAATGTAACCTTTATGATTATGAATTTTCCACATTATTTTATTAAAATGTTTTTTTGAACAACATTTGGATGAATGGCTGATTTCACATGTATGTAAAAAACTATTTGAGTTCAATGATTATTATATTAATGGAAAATTATCTTATATGAACTCAAGATTCATAAATGGGAAAAAATTTCACTCTCTAATTATTTATGTCCCTTCTGATGGTTTATTTTCTCATCCAACATTTTTAAATGTATTTTGTACGATTTATTTTTTATTACAAACATTGACGAAATCTATTTTAAAATTGAGATATTTTTCTAGAAAATAATATGTGTTTCATTTTAAAAGTAATGTATTGTTACAATATAGATTTTGTGTTCAAGTTTCAACATTTTAATGTATAAGTTTTTAATATACAATTTATAAACATGTTATCTCAAACCTTTAACCTAATCTGGACCAAAAAAATGCTTGAAAATTAATTATTGATTTATTTTTCAAGAATATGGGTTGAATAGGGATTCAATTTAAATACATAAGATTCATGTGATTATCCCAACATGAGAATATTGTTTAATGTCATAGAATTACCCAAAATAAATACTACCAATACACAATAAATCTAACTTCAGATAAGATATTTGAGTAAAGATCAAATTAGAAACTCAAGAATTTATTGCATTGATCAAACTACCTAAATAACCAATAGAAAATAATATAAACATCTAATTATCCTTACAAGACAACACTCGATACACATTTGAAATTGAAACATCACCAGACAAACCTCATTACCTTCACAACTATGTAGTTAATGAATCCAAGTTATTTCATCCAACAAATATTGAATACCATAATCTAGAGACCCCTCTATTTACCATTTCCTTTCCCTTTTTTCATGAAAATGGACTCACCACACCCTCACACACACACACACTAAATTTAATGTATGTTTCCAATTAACATTTCACAAATTTTTGGTTCTCTTTGGAAAACATACTCCAAAATTGACTTTGTTGCCATTTAACGCCATTGGGTCCACCCATCACCCCAAAATCACCCCAAATTCTCACATGATTTCAAAAAATATCCAAACACCAGTATAGACACGAAAAATAGAGTCCAAATACCTAATAACATTCATATGATACTTATATGACTATTATTGTTTTTAGAATGAAATGAATACACATAAATGAATGATAAAATAGTTCCAAAATATCTTGTTGTGACATATTCCTCAGAAATATCACTACTAATAAAACATAAGCATTGCATAAGAAGGATGAGGAATTTAAAACATATAAAAATTACTATTGTGATAACACTATCGATGAAGAAAACTATCAAATAGAAATTATAGTACCTAAATGAAATAATGAGTAATATAATTTCAATGGTTCAAGATTTTCATAAACCCAAAATAGTTTCCATTAATGTGACTCATGAATTGTGTACATCATGAAAAAAATATATCAATTAAATTTTATAATTCTATTCACAAGAGTTATGTTTCAAAAAAAAGTCTAACATCACCCAAATTTATCATCACAATAAATTTCATTCATTTATATAATTAAATGTTAATATATTTATAAATGTCGATCACAATGGTCGGTTTAAAATTACAAACCTATTCATATCTGTATGAAACATCCATATTTGTAATTAATTTACAACAATTCTTAATAAATGGCACGAAATTCTTGGTAAATTTTTTTATTTAGGAACATATATCAAGTTAAATAGATTTTTTTCCAATATATTGTTCTAAAAAATATTTTAAACATAAACCTATCAACATAAAAGAAAACATTATCATAATATTCCATTATGGACCACATAAAATTTCATTAATTTCAATAAAATTAACCATCATAATTGGAAAATCAACGACTTTATTTCATAATTATTTAATATGATGCAACATTATTTAATTGAATAAATATTATTTTTTTATTTTTTTATTTTACTGTAGAATCATGTAGTTAGATTTTAAAATAAAATCTTACATGTATAACTTTCATGATTCATGCTAGTCATTCTACACTATTTTTCTTTATATATTTTACAGTCATTGAATTAATGATTTTAAAATACATATAAGGTAATACCTGTTAATATATTATAAGTCAATTTCTATATATTCCCATTTTAAAAATTCTCATTTGGGTATCTAAAATTCCAAAACTTTAATAAAAATTATGTGAAGACCATTTTACATTTCTTCATAATTATGTGTCCTCATAATCATATTTTAAAAAACTAATAGTGCATTTTAAAAAAATAGATTTTTATATTTATTTATGATTCATTAAAAAACTATTTTTTTATATTTACGATAACTATTTATCAAAAATATATATTTAATTTCACTCTCACTAAATATTTTGTCAACTATTATCGTAAAAAATTATGATAACATTCAAAAATAATATATATAATGTTATTATCTTTCTAAATATATATTAATACTAATTAAACAAACCTAATTTATAGTAATATAACTAGTTTAATTTATCTTTCTTCTTAAAATATTATAAGTAAACACTCTATTGGAATTTAAAAATTAAAAAATTTCAAGTTAATTCATTTGATATTTATTGGAGATTTAAAACAATATAAGAATGATATTTGGCCTAATATATATTAATAAAATTTTATATTGTTAATATTAACCTGAATAACATTAATTTTAGGTAATTTAATCCTCCATCTAATAAAAATCGTAGATAAAAAAATATGTCGAAACTGTACAAATTATCCAATAGTAAAATTTCCCATGTTTGTTAATATTATTTATTTACCATTAACACACCCATGTACCATCATAAAATATTTATAATTTCTATTTAGCATTGAAAAAATAAAATATTAAGTATATTCAATAGTTTTATGTTGACACCAAAATATATTTCTTAACCAACACAAGAACCTCAATATGTATAAACTGATCTTTCTAAAGCATATAATTCAAGGGAAACCATCCCCCACATCATGTTATCATCTTCTTTTGGTGGTCCTGGAACATATATTAATGAGTCCATAATTTACATTATTAGTAGAATAGAGGATATTAAATCCACTTAATTAATTTACCAGAATTTATAAAATCAACAAAAAATAGAAGAGAAAAAAGATTTATGGAATTTATTATTCCCATGTTTCTACCCTTCATGAAGTACCACATGACATGATTTTTTTGTAGACTTGGAGTCCTTACTCTGAGGAATGGGGACATAAAATATCATTTCATATTCACTCTCTCGGTCTTATGTCACTCATAAATATTAAATAATATAATTTCGACACCAAACAATGTATTCCTCTAAGTAACTAATTAGATTATCTATCATATATCAAAATAATTAGTTATGGTACCACTCTTTCATGACCCTCACTCAACTAATATAACCCCTCCACTGGTGGGAATGTGGATAAAGAGTATCCCTAAATATTTAAATATAATATTCCAAGGGATATTGAAAAAAAATATAGTTATAAAAAACACATTGAAATGTTTTAAACATATAATTTATGTTTTGAATAAGAGATTTGTGAAGAAACAAAGATCCATTACACAACATATACAATAAACCTTCCTCTATTGAAATAAATACAAATAAAAATTTCATTCTAAATAAATATGATATCAATAAAACTCAATCAATTACTAATACGAATCTCCAAATGTACACTTTATATCCATACTATTCATATACATATCTATCAATAAAACAATTTGGAGAATTTAAAAATAATTTTTTTATATAGTGTGAGAATGAAATGTATACATTGAAGGGTCATACTCAGGACCTTTAATTGAAATTTGGCGAAAGGATATTAATGCTCTACTTGGTAAATAACATGATATTTATCCAATTATTAGGTTCACTAATCATTCTAATCATAAAAATAGTATCACTCAACATGTATCACGTCCAAGAATAATAAGTTAATAATCGCACAAATATCATCAAAGGCACCCTGGAACCAAGTCACTAAAATTATTTTACAACCACACCCTATTATTGAATGATTTATACACCAATCCCTTCTAAAATGATATGGATATGCTCACAACCCTACCTACCAAAATTCTTACAAGGTTTAATATATAATGTTTGAATTAAAAAAATATACATACTATATAATCACATAACATCCACAACCATCACCATTGAATATTTATAGTAGGGTATCGTCAAAACTATTGATGTAAACAACATTACCCCTCCCAACATACACAAAAACTATTATCACTAGTTTATCAAGTACACAACATTCCTCTCCCACACATTGCATAATCATACCATCCATGGGTTATCAAAGAATATCTATGTAAAAAATAGTGCATGGAAGAGGTGTTAGTTTGCCTCACACATTCACTAACATGGAAATTAAGAAAAACACCTAGAACCAACAAAATTGGAATTAGTATAAAATACATTACTCACATGGGGATAATTTGGATATTAATATGTAAATTTTAACACCCACAGACATAGATATATATATATATATAGGTGGGTTTGTGTGTGTGTACATAATAATGTGTATTACTAAACTAATGTTTTCAAATTAATAAATCCCCATCCACATATACCCTAAACTAGCATTATAATGTTACCACATGCTCCCACTAACTACATCCCCCACTAAACTAAACATCCCATCTAAAAAACACACATAGTCCTCAATTTACATTCAGACAATCACTAATTGAAATTTTTTCCAAATTATCACATCACTGACAAAAATTTATTATTTAATCAATTTTAATACAGTATTTAGGGAAAAAATAATATAACCATTCTATTCATGTAATTATTTTACAGTAATACACATTCATTAAAATTTATAATTTTAATTTAATAAATTCCCATTAATTTCTATCCCACATTTCCAAATCTATGTCTATATATTCAATGAAAAATTGATTAACAACATAAAATTACATTGTTCCATCCTTATTAAAAACTTTAAATATTTTATAACATGTTCACATCATTTAGCAATGCCATGACTAAATAAAAATAACATTAATATTTACATGGATATATATTATCGGGGAAAAATAAACATATTTGAAGTACCAAATATTTAAAAAACTAATTAATATTATATAGCTAATTATTATTTTAATATGTAATATGATTATGATAAATTAACTACTCGGTAAGTAATATTTTTATTTTAAAAAACAATCATTGTACATATGGGTCTCACAAAAACAATATTATATACAATAATAGTTATGTAAAATTAATAAGGATCATAGAAAAAAAGAGATCTCAAGGTTCACATTCAACATTATAATCATAAATAAATTCATTTCCCTTACTACTAAATTTTTCACTATTAATTATTCAGAAATTTTATTTAAATAAAAAGAAAAATAATAGAAGAATATAACATAAAATAGAATCAAATAGATATAATACCAAAAAAAAATTCCTTAATTTCATATTACAACATTTTATCTTATCTGTGTCGACTCATACTAATTACCTAATGAAGAATAAATAATTAAAAACTACTTATTTAAACCAAAAATAGATAGAGCTTGTTGAATACCCTAAATTCATAATAATTACTAGCATTAATATAAAAATTATCTAAAAAATAAAAATAGTTCAAAAAATTCATATGTCTGTTATGGAATGATCATAGAAGGATCATAATATATTATTCGAGGAGTTAAAATTACCCAAAATCAAAGAAAACACTAGGAAAAAAATGAGAAATAATCCTTGATTTAGAAGGTAATGGGTAATTTGTACAAAATTTTACCATAATACTCATCATAATTCGAAATTTTATCTTATTTATTTGATTTCATTTAATTCACATCCTAAAACCAATTTTAATCTAAAATAATAATGGGGTAAAAGATTTAATGAAAGATAATTATATCATATATAAAAACATTATTTTCATTTTAAAAACTGTTATATTTTATAAAAAGAAAGTTATAGAATAAATCATTGAAGTAAAAATGGGATTTTGAGATAGAACATAATACCCAAGCAGAACTTGTATACGTAGCGTAACGGTATGTGTGAAAATACATAAGAAACATCCATGAAATAACCCCTACAAATGATTTAGGATTCCCAGCATTCCCTTACATGAACCCAATTAAACACATTCTATTGATATATACCATTATAATTTAATTATATCAAAAACATGTATCAAACCATTTTTTAACACAATCCCGAATGAATCTCCTATAAAACCCCCACATTGATAATGGAAATATTCACTGATGCTTACATGCATATACTCTACCCTCATTTGACTTATGAACTTCACATGAATACCATCCCAAAATTAACCAAGACATAATGAAGGATTGTACATGATTTAAATTGAAATGCTGAAAACCATGATGTAGATAAACCCAATTGTCTCATTACAATATATCACTATTATACTCGTTCTCATTACAACATCACACACATATACAACCAATTCCTGGAATTTTTATCATCCCATTTTACATAGCTAGGACACCTCAGATAAATTCTCAAAAAATGGAATCCCTAGCCATTTTACACCCATGGAGCACCCAACACCTCACAATCAACCATAAATACCCACCACATTTCAAAAAACATCAAAACACCAAGAAAAAACACTATGAAGAATGCAAAAACCCAAGGCCATAAATTTTTTGGTATCATATATTAATTCTAGTTTAGTATTAGAATAACCAATATTATGGAAAAAATTTCATGGGTTATTTTTGAAAACATATTTTTCATTTCATGCGGTGTGTTGTATCAGAATAATACTTTGCAGTTCACCAATTACAATGTAGTTTTAATTTTTCTTATTAATAACATAAAAATTATTTTGAGGTGCATAGCCTATTTTGAGAGGATCGGTATAGTAGGATGTGTATTCATGGGTATTCTATTATATAATATACATAAAATCTCATAAATTTGAAAAATTATAATTCTGTCAAATGAATTTTGAAGATATTTTGATAAATTATTAGTGGATTTGAAAATAATTTTAGTTCCTTAGTAACAAAATTTATACAATAATTAACTGAAATATTTTAGTGCATCTCATCAAGGATTGTAATATTATATTCATATTGGAATGAGGATTTATTATATCATTGTCTATATATTTATGTTATCACAATTTTAATTACTCTAACAATGGTATATATGTTATGATATTATATTTTATACATACATTTTGGTGGTATTTCCCACATTTAGAACATTTAAAATACATTATTGATCATATTAGATTAATGTATATAATTTTAAAAAATGATTAAAACTATGATAATGAAGATTATAATAGATTTTGAAGGATCATCTTTCCAAGATTATATAAACACTTTAAAAAGTAAAACATCGTATAGATACATTGAGTATAAAATATTATATTTATGTAAACATATTTTATAGTTAATGTGGATGGTGATTGGTAACATAGAAGCTATGTATATTGTTATAATTGAATTTTAAATCATGTTCTTGTTAGAGAATGACTGATTTTCTATTGGGTAAATGAATTATGGGATACCATCATATATATCATTAGGTTTTGGTCTGAAGTGATTTCATTGTTTCTGTTGATTATCCTGATGGTTGTTTTGTGGAATGGGTCATCTATTAATTTTTTAATGTCATTTCTTTTTTCCTAAAAAAATGTTTATGGAGGTCCTGATTGACATAAATTGTTATTATAAATATGTATATTTTTTAATTAAAGAAATTTATTTTTCATTAATGAGACAATTATATCACAAATAATGATATTTACATAATTGTTTAACGAAATACATCAAAAATATTAGTGGGTTATGGTTGATCATTAAGAATTATATTACATTATGATTCCATTAAATATTTATAAAATGGACTATGGAGATAATTCGAAGGATATTTTAAATGCCTTACATTATGTACAAGGATCTCATGATATGTTTTGAATTATTATAGATTATATTTTTATGTACAATAATTTCAATTTGAAAAATGATTAGTGTTAAACATGATATTTAGAAATTATTCATATGGATGAAGTGGTGATGTGTTATTGTGTTAATTGTAATATCATATCATATTGAGAAAATTTATTTACTTATTAGTTTGAAATCAGATTAAAACATGATTTCTAAAACATTTTCTGTTATAATTTAATTATCTTCTCATATAGATTTTCAAGTTATGTGATAGAATCAAGAAATAGATGATATGCTAACCATTTTCTATAGATATTTGTGGATTCTTGATGAATCATTTCCTTTTTTATAGTTATATAATTATATGTTATTTTAATTGGAATTTACCAATGAAAACATGTATGAGGATATATATATATATATACCAATTTAATCATTAATATGGTCTTTGATCACCATTCATTTAAATAGTTTCAAAAAAATTATATTATACAATAGAGATAGTCAAAATGATTTGAGTCCATATGTGAAATACTCCAAGTAGGCATAACTTATATTCTAATTAGAGCTCAAGACCATTATAATTCAGAGTTTTTGAATAGGTATTTGTAATAGTGACATTAGTACATTTTATGAATGGAATTATAAGATCAAAAATGTATTCCCCATGTTTTAAAGAATCTCTTCTAGTAACGAGATATAATAGAGAAGTTTGTTATAATGTGACACTTCCTCTGTAGTTATTTCATATCCATGATATGAAACATGTTATAAATTTTAGTATATATGTTTATAGACCATATAATCCAATTGATTATGAAGATATTTATTTTGAAGAAACATCATATATGGTGTGAAATCTAATGAAAATATCAATCATAAGGATATGTTTTTTATGGAATAGTTTTTTCTTCAGTGTAGGTTTTATATTTGAATTGATTAATATGTTAATATATCTATGATTTAAAATCCAATATGAATATTTAGTTTTCAAAATTATATTTAATTACTATTGATATATACAAATTTATAATTCTATTATAATGAGGTATTATAATGATTTATTTAGTTTTTATAGACTCATTTTATGTTGTCCTTAAATAAATAACTTTTAATGTTCACGTATTAGAGAGAAATTAATATAAAATGTTTTTATTGAGAAATTTATAAAAAATTATTGTATAATGATCTATATAATAATATATTTTGTATCAAAATTTCATTTTTAGTATGTTTTTAGTTTCTTGTTTTGACATTCAAAATTGGGTAATTTATTAGAAGGTTATTAGTCGTTCCAGATATTTTATAATTTTTTATGATGGGTATAATTGAATATTTATTTATGTAATTCATTTTTCATGATTTCATATATAAATTATAGATGATATTTTATTGGAAAGTTTCATATATATAATTCAAAGAGGATATCAATAAGGCCCCAGCCTTAAACTGTACTTAATCTTAATTTATTACAAGATTACACATTGAGGATCTTTTCAGGTTTAGAGTTTTAGAGAAATAGATAATGAAACCTGAATTACATCCCAAATTTAAACAAAGTGGTTACATAAAAGACAGTATTCATTCTTCCCATCATCGAAAACATATTTAAAATAAAACATGGATTCTTTCTTGACACATCCTTGAAACTATCATCACATCATGTACCCTTACCTTGACCTGTAAAAAACATTTCAAAAACATGGGATGAGCATAAAAAAGATCAGTATGGGATATAAAAATATGGAATAGAAACATGAGTACATGTATACATAATAATGAAATCATACATTACCCATAAAACATAAGCACTTTAACATACCTCATAAAATAATGAATAAATTATAGAAATCATATGACATAAAGGTAACTTGAGGCATTCATAACATTCTTACGTAGGGAGTAACCCTCTTGGTTACGTTTGGAATACCCATCATAGTATATTCCCTAAATCTCTTCGGAGAAACCTTAACATTTCACTCCTTCGCGTTACCCACTGCATTGGAGAGCTATATCGGGCTCACCCGCCCTTAGTCTATCACAGAACCACCCGTCTTCATAATAATGCCCAAGAACCTCAACATAATCGTATCACATAAAACATGCATAAAGGAAACATAACATTTCCACCTTTCAATCACAAGATATCAATACAACCCATTTATATAAAAACATTATGAAAACAATTTTCAATACCAAAATAAAATAAAAGTAAAACGTGGTATTTGTTTTTCTTTTTAAAAAAGGTATGGTTTGTAAGAGAAGTTGAAACTCAAATAATGGTCACAGTGGCGAGGAAGTTGTTGTGGCCGCATACGTAGGACAAAAACATTCCCTTTTGTCTTTTAGTAAAATGCTTCATATAAAAAAGTTTCCATTTGGATAAATGTAAAAGTCAAAGGGGTTTATACACCATATAAAAGTAGGTTATGTATAAAACAAAATATGCCTCAATGAAAGGAGATTGAGATGAAGTCCCATACAAAGACGATATCCTTGGTTTAAGGATAAATCAATTACATAGTTATGTGTGACAAATGAATAAGCCAAATATAAGTGGATATTAAGTGTAAAATAATCAAACTTCATTCACACATATTCAAAGGATGACATATTCAATAACTACATGTTGAACCCAAAGAAATTGAAATTCGGTTAAGAAGTTCCCTTGACAGCCTGACGGCGTCACATGAGAGATAAAAAGTGTATCTCATCACTTGGACATAAAATTTACATCAATAAGGATATATGAGAACATATCCCAACATAAAAATATGTAAATTAAATGACCCAACAAAATATGTCTTTTAAAAAGAGCAGGGTAAAAGGTTCCCTTACCGACTTGGGTATCATTCAAAACATACACACCATTAAAGAAGGACAATACATCATTGATGTAAATACTCATAAACGAAAGTATATTAAACAAATAGTAGAATAATGTTCAGTACATACACCACTCAAAGGAACTTGTGGAAAATGCAGCATAAATCTCATGGGAATAAAAGTGAGATGAAAAATCCCTTACGAAAACTCGGCAGCCTTAAAACGCCACATAAAACATACAAAAACGGATTGATGAGATCAAATAGGGTATCTCATCAAATTAAAATAAAATTTACATCAAGAGGAATATAAAAGAACATCCCCCATCATACAAAATAGGAGCTTAAAAGAAGTGAAATAAAGGAGAGTACTTAAAGTGAAAGAGAGAGGTTAGATCTCTTACGAAAATTCCGCATCCTAACGGCGCCACTCAAAACTTCCAAAATGGATTGATGAGAGGAAATGAGGTATCTCATCATATGAACATAATAATTACAGTTGGATTAATATAAAAGAACATCCCAATCATAAGAAAGATGATCTTAAAAGGATTGACATAAAAGAGTGTACTTAAAAAGAAAGAGAGGTGTAGGATCCCTTACCTCAAGTCCAACTTATCTTGTTCATTTATTTATATTCCTGAAAAATAAACTTTGGTCAATTAATAATTGCCTAAGAATCTCCTTTAGATATTATTATTCACATCATATCACATAGTATAATGTTATAATAATTGTTTAATAATGTTAGTTCATATCATACGTTTTTGCCGATGTTTGGTACATGAGTCAAAAATGAACTTGTCTGAAAAAAGATTGCCCATGTAGTTATAAGTAAATAATTTCCAGAATAGTATTAATGATTAAAATATCATAAATATCCAGTAAATATTCATTATATACTATTCCATATCATTTAGAGATATAAAAACGAAAAGCATCGTTCATGGAGATGGTAGGACGTACGTACGCATGAATGCTACTTTCATTTTTTTGTCATATTAATGGAATTAAAACAAAATGAGAGAGATATATATATGTTATAATTTCAGAATTATATCCATAATTTAGATGTAATATATTAAATATATATCCATTATATATATGTACTTATAATATTACATAAAATTTTGAGATAAGAAATGAAATGTACCGTTCATGGAAACGGTAAGCCGTACGTACGCATGAACGCTACTTCCATTTATATTTCATATTTAATGTAATTAAAACATAATTATAGATAATAGTATTTTAATTACATTATGGAATCATATATAATATCATTAAATATATCCTTTATATGTACCACATATGGTATTACCGACTCAAATCACTTTGAGGGGGCGGTAGTCCGCACTTCCTTAAATGAAGATATCACGTTTACCCATAATGGAAACCATACAGGTACGCCATAAATGAAAAATACAGAAGCTTAAGTAAAATTTAAACATATTAAATATCATATATAAATATATTTTCATCTTAATGGCCACCTTTTAAGGTGTTAGAATAATGTTGAACAATCATCGTTTCGGGAGGCAGAAATTCTCCATCCACAGAAACAGTATGTTCTTTGACCATTAGATGTAGGTGTGTGCAAGTGTAGCTCGAATCCTTCTTATAAAAACATACTAGTATTTTGAAGATACTGTATTTGTTACAAAATAAATGAATAAAATGATTTTAGGGGGTTGGAGATGCAAAATAAAACAAAAGGACACAAGTGAATACATTACCTTAAAATTGGGTAACTCCCTTTGGTTTGAGCTCAAAGGCTTCCTTGGGAAGACTTCTGCCCAAATTAAGGCTTCAAGGAGTATGATAGGGATGTGGAGAGACAAAATGGGAAGGGGTTGGCCGAGGCAATGGCTTTGGGAGTGTGGGTAAGGAGGTAGAGGTGGGGGCCTTTTATAAGAGGAGAGGAGGGGCACTCTTGTAAAGTTACAAAATGTTACATTATTTTCAAAAGAGTTTTGGATTTTAAAGGTCCCACATTGATGTATTTCGAGGATAAGGTGATATGGGTTCGAAATCCACTCATCCAATAGGGTTTGGACATGTGTAGGTCTTAGATGTTACATTATCTTTCCATTTTATTTAAATCGTTAAATAATGAGCTCATCGCTGCATCATCATGATGTCATAAATAATTTCATTTATTTAATGTCTAAAAATAATAAAAAAAAATATGATGTAGGAAAACTGTTTAGATTTCCAATGAATATTTATAGTCAAAAATATGACTTGTATAACCCCATGTATAAATATTTTTAGTAACACATTTCATGTTTGTGTCATTTTTACTTTATCATTAAATAAAAAGGTATTTATGTCATTTTCCAACCAAAGTGGCTCAATGGGGTCCCCAAGTTGTCCCATGGATTTTCTTGGTCGGCCATCACACATCCAATGAGGGTAGGACATGTGTCTAGGTCATTTCATTTTATTAAAACATTATTCTTACCTTAAACTACACTAATTTCCTCTAATCGTAAATAAAAACTTAATAAGTTACTATTCACCAAAAAATTATTTTAATCCCATTGAACCACATTTTACTTCTTAATGACAACCATGTATGTCGGATTTTTGAAATTCAAAACACAAAGGTGGAAAAATTTCATTTAATCGGAAAATCAGTTTTTATAAGTACCACTTAGTGGTTTCACTATTCATCAAAAATTGAGGTTTTTCAGAAAATTACCAAAAATTCACCCTAAGCTATATTTGATATTCTGAATTCAAAAATGATTTCTATTTTACAAAATTCAAAACATAATAGTTGCATTAATTAATTTAATAATTAATTCCTGCTGTCAAAACAAATAGAGTGTTTTTATGAAACAAAAAGTATCAAAAGATTGATACTAGTTTAAGTCTGATTTCAAAGTGAAATTAATTCCATCGACCACTATTTGATTAAATGGTAAAAATATATTCTAATTTCACTTTAAAAACAATTCAAAAGTTAATCTAATAATATAAATAAATTAGATTAAAAAGAGGTTTTGAATTAAAATACAACATTTTACACTATTCATTAAAAAATGAACTTTATCGGAAAGATACCATAAATTTACACAAAGTAAATTTTGATGTCCCAATTCATAAGAAGAGTTTTATTTGGTCCAATAGAATCTTTAATAGTGGAAAAAACTATATTTAATGACGGTTCTCCATCAAAAGGTGATAAGTGAACCTTTAGTGAAAACTAGGGAATATACGACTAAAATTGAATTCTTTCCATATTTTAAGCCTTTATCTTTTATTGGATAAATGTAAAAACATTTAAAAAAATATATAATCATATTTTAGTTATTTCTATCCATTCCCACCAATACAACAGATACATGTTAACTACCATTTAAAATAATATTATTTTATTGATAGAGTGCAACGTAAGATTCCCAAGAAACTAGTTGTTGCGTGTTGGGTACACCATCGAGCATAGCGTCCCCTTTAAAGTCATATAAATATTATATTCACAAATATATATAAATATGAAAATGACATATTCTTTATTTACCTGGGGTGTTACATCCTTCCCCCCTTTTGGGAATTGCGTCCTCGCAATTTTTAAAATTGAGCTTGGAAACATCCTTGAAAGTCCCACATCAGAACAAGAGTCGGTAAAACAATCACATTAAAATAAAGAAATATAAGTACAAAGGTCACCCGATTTAACCCATACTAGGATTACATGTATGAAAACATGGACATGTAGGAGAAAACATAGGGTCATGTTCTGATGGAGAGAGATAGAAAACATGTTTAGGAGAAAGTTAACCACAAGAAAATCACAAACTTGTGATGGGTTAAATGGTATTCGATTCCCCAGTAGGAAAAGTAAATAGAAATTTTTTTAAGTTACATTTTATTGAGGAATTTATTCATAAGTAAACAGAATCACTTATCATGTTGACTTTCAAATTTTACTAGATTCCTTAATCAAACTCATATTTTTTCCAAAAGACGAGTATTTAGGAAGACTTGTTCGCATTAAGAGTCCTATAATCAACTTCTAGAGAATCACCTAATCCACCAAAGAGAACTATATAATTCCCATGTCTTTAGACTTTAACCAATACCAAAACCAAAAAGGTTAGTACAAGATCAGATAATCCAGAAAAGGATAACCCTTTTTAAAAAAAATCTATTTTTAATCTCCAAAATTTGTCCAACAAAACCCAAAGTTCAATGAGGACCATTCTATAATCAATTTGACCATAAAATTATTCAAAGTAAACCAAACTAAGATTGAAACCCAAATATTTGAGGGATTTAGTCACATATTCTTCCAAGTTAAATCGTATGATTTATCTCCAAACAACATCAGTTTCTCTTAAAGTCTTGTATTGAAAGGTAATTAACCTAATCACATATCCTCCATGATAGGTTAATAATTTTCATAAATAACCCAAAATCAACTTACAATTAATTCATAAAATCATATAACTAAAAAGAATCAGTAAAACTAACTAGGGACTTCACATAGTCCAGTGGTAGGCAATAAATACCAGTCGCACATTGGTTGTGGGTTCGATTCCCACAGCTTTGTCTAAAGCGATGGGTTGTCACACAGTCTGCATGTTGTCCTTTTTCCAAAACTATATAATTCTTAAAACATCCTCTAAAACTAGGTAAAATCTTCAAAAATGTTCATAACATATTTTATCCTCATGTTTATCTCATTCCTTTCATTTTCCATCATATTATACAGTAACCCATAATTACCTAAAAAGTAAGGATCATATAAACCCTAATGGTTACCTTAATAATTATTACCTGAATTTCCACATCGAGTTGGCCATCTCGTACATGATGCATTAGAGAACTCACCCAGGTTGAAGTGGTTGATCATGACTCCTTGATAGTTGGTTTAGATCAACCATGAGATTCCTCATTGAATCCTCCATCTCATCCAGTCTCTTAATCAGAGAACCAACACTGTTTCCTTCAAACCCATTGTCACTTTGGTGCCTGCTAGATCCATCAATTTACTAAAACCAAAAAGGTTAGTGTGAGTATATCAACATAACCATCATGTACTAATGAGGAAGATAAACACTAAGATATACTTACTCATTCACTTCATCTAAAACTAGGAGTCTTTCTGAAATCCTAACCATTATGGTAATGCCACTTGTGCTTAGAGAATACCCTAACCTCTAATGTCATCTAAAACGAACTTTGATACCAACTATAAGGCCCCAGCCTTAAACCTTACTTAATCTTGAGTTATTACACGATTACACATTGAGGATCTTTTCAGGTGTAGAGTTTTAGAGAATTAGATCATGAAACTTGCATTACATCCCACATTTAAACAAAGTGGTTACATAAAAGACAATATTCATTCTTCCCATAAATGGAAACATATTTAAAATAAAACATGGATTCATTCTTGACACATCCTTGACACTATCATAACATCATGTACCATTCCCTTGACCTGTGAAAAACATTTCAAATACTTGGGATGAGCATAAAAAGCTCAGTAAGGGATATAAAAATATTGAAAGGAAACATGAGTACATGTATACATAAGAATGAAATCATACATTACCCATAAAAAATAAGCACTTTAACATACCTCATAAAATCATGAATAAATCATAGAAATCATATGACATAAAGGTAACTTGAGGCATTCATAACATTCTTATGTTGGGAGTAACCCTCTTGGTTACGTTTGGAATACCCATCACAGTATATTCCCTAAATATCTTCAGATAAACCTTAACGTTTCACAACTTCTCATTACCCAATGCATTGGAGAGCTATATCGGGCTCACCCGCCCTTAGTCTATCATGGAACCACCCGTCTTCATAATAATGCCCAAGAACCTCAACATAATCGTATCACATAAAACATGCATAAAGGAAACATAACATTTCCACCTTAAAATCACAAGATATCAATACAACACATTGATATAAAAACATTATGAAAACAATTTTCAATACCAAAATAAAAGAAAAGTAAAACATGGTCTTTTTTTAAAGGTATGGCTTGTAGAGGAAGTCAAAACTCAAATAATGATCACGGCGGCGGAGAAGTCGTTGTCGCCGCATACGTAAGACAAAAACATTCCCTTTTGTCATTTAGTAAAATGCTTCGTATAAAAAATATTCCTTTTGGATAAACGTAGAAGTCAAAGGGGATTATACACCGTATAAATGAAGGTTGTGTATAAAACAAAATATTCCTCAATGAAAGGAGATTCAAACAAAGTCCCATACAAAGAAGATATCCTTGGTTTAAGGATAAATCAATTACATAATTATGTGTGACAAACGAATACACCAAATATAAGTGGATATTATGTGTAAAATAATCAAAGTTCATTCACACATATTCAAAGGATGAAATATTCAATAACTACATGTTGAACCCAAAGAAATTGAAATTGGGTTAAGAAGTTCCCTTGACAGCCTGACAGCATCACATGAGAGATAAAAAGTGTATCTCATCACTTGGACATAAAATTTACATCAATAAAGATATATGTGAACATATCCCAACATACCAATATGTAAATTAAAAGACCCTACAAAAGAAGTCTTTTAAAAATAAGATGGTGAAAGGTTCCCTTACCGACTTGGGTATCATTCAAAACATACACACCATGAAAGAAGGACAATACATCATTGATGTAAATACTCATAAACGAGAGTATATTACACAAAGAGTAGAATAATGGGCAGTACATACACCACTCAAAGGAAATTGTGGAAAATGCAGCATAAATCTCATGGGAATAAATGTGAGATGAAAAATCCCTTACGAAAACTCGGCAGCCTAACAGCGCCACATAAAACTTACAAAAATGGATTGATGAGATCAAATATGTTATCTCATCACATTACAATAAAATTTACAGCAAGAGGAATATAAAAGAACATCCCCCATACTAAAAAAGAGGTGATTCAAAGAAGTGACATAAAGGAGAGTACTTAAAGAGAAAAGGAGAGGTTAGATCTCTTACGAAAATTCGGCAGCCTAACAGCGCCACTCAAAACATCCAAAATGGATTAATGAGAGGAAATAGGGTCTCTCATCATATGAACATAATAATTATAGTAGTAGTAATATAAAATAACATCCCAATCATAAAAAAGATGAGCATAAAAGGAATGACATAAAAGAGTGTGCTTAAAAAGAAAGAGAGGTGTAGGATCTCTTACCTCAAGTCCAACTTTTCTTGTTCGTTTATTTATATTCCTAAATAATAAACATTGGTCAATTAATAATTGCCTAAGTACCTATTTTATAGATTATTATTCAGTTAATAACACTTATTATAATGTTATAATAATTGTTTAATAATGTTAGTTCATATCAGACGTTTTTGCCGATGTTTGTTACATGAGTCAAAAATGAACTTGTTTGAAAAAAGATTGCCCAAGTAGTTATAAGTAAATAATTTCCAAAATAGTATTAATGATTAAAATATCATATATATCCAGTAAATATTCATTTTATACTATTCCATATCATTTGGAGATAAAAAAAACGAAAATCACTAATCATGGAGATGGTAGGTCGTACGTACGCATGAACGCTACATTCATTTTTTTGTCATATTAATGGAATTAATACAAAATGAGAGAGATATATATATGTTATAATTCCAGAATGATATCCATAATTTAGATGTAATATATTACATATATATCCATTATATATATGTACTTATAATATTACATAACATTTTGAGATAAGAAATGAAATGTACCATTCATGGAGACGGTAAGTCGTACGTACGCATGAACGCTACTTCCATTTATATTTCATATTTAATGGAATTAAAAAATAATGATAGATAACAGTATTTTAATTACAGTATGGTATCATATATAATATCATTAAATATATCCTTTATACGTACCACATATGGTATTAACGAATCAAATCACATTGAGGGGGCGGTAGTCCGCACTTCCTTAAATGAAGATATCGCGTTTACCTATAATGGAAACCATACAGGTACGCCATAAATGATAAATACAGAAGATTAATTAAAACATAAACATATTAAATATCATATATAAATATATTTTCATATTAATGGCCACCATTGAAGGTATTAGAAGAATGTTGAACAATCATCGTTTCGGGAGGCAGAAATTTTCCATCCATAGAAATAGTATGTTCTTTAACCATGAGATGTAGGTGTGTGTAAGTGTAGCTAGAATCCTTTTTATAACAACATCCTAGTATATGGAAGATACAGAATTTTTTACAAAATAAATTAATAAAATGAGTTTAGGGGGATGGATAAGCAAAATAAAACAAAAGACACAAGTGAAGACATTACCTTAAAATCAGGTAACTCCCTTTGGTTTGAGCTCAAAGGCTTCCTTGGGAAGACTTCTGCCCAAAGTAATGCTTCAAGGAGTAAGATAGGGAAGTGGAGAGACAAAATGGGCCGGGGTTGTTCGAGAAAAAGGCTTTGGAAGTGTGGGTAATGAGGTAGAGGCAAGGGCCTTTTATAAGAGGAGAGGAGGGGCACTTTTGTAAAGTTACAAAATGTTACTTTATTTTCAAAAGATTTTCGGATTTTAAAGGTCCCACATTGAGGTTTTTAGAGGATAAGGTGATAAGGGTTCGAAATCCACTCATAAAATATATTTTGGACATGTTTAGGGATTAGATATTACATTATCTTTCCATTTTATTTAAATCTTTTAATAATGAGCTCATCGTTGCATCATCATGATGTCATTAATAATTTAATTTATTTGATGTCTAAAAATTATAAAAAAAATACTATGATGTAGGAAATCTGTTTATCTTTCCAATTACTATTTATAGTCAAAAATATGACTTGTATACCCGCATGGGAAATTTTTTTTAGTAAAACATCTCTTGTTTCTGTCATTTTTACTTTATCATTAAATAAAAAGGTATTTATGTCATTTTCCAACCAATGTGGCTCCATGGGGTCCCCAAGTTGACCCATGGATTGTCTTGGTCGGCTATGACACATCAAATGAGTTTAGGACATGTGTCTAGGTAATTTCATTATATTAAAACATTATTATTACCTTAAACTATACTAATTACCTCTAATCGTGATTAAAAACTTAATAAGTTACTATTCACCAAAAAATTATTTAAATCTCACTGAACCACATATTACTTCTTAATGACAACCATGTATGTTGGATTTTTGAAATTCAAAACACAAAGGTGGAAAATTTTCATTTAAACGGAAAATCAGTTTTTATAAGTACCACTTAGTGGTTTCACTATTTATCAAAAAATTGAAGTTTTTCAAAAAATTACCAAAAATTCACCCTAAGCTATATTTGATATTCCGAATTCAAAAATGATTTCTATTTTAAAAAATTCAAAACATATGAGTTGAATTAATTAATTTAATAATTAATTCCCGTTGTCAAAACAAATAGCGTGTTTTTATGAATCAAAATGTATCAAAATATTGACAGTAGTTTAAGTCCGATTTCAAATTGAAATTAATTCCATCGGCCACTATTGGATTAAATGGTAAAAAAATATTTTAATTTCACTTTAAAACCAATTCAAAAGTTAATCTAATCATATAAATAAATTTGATTAAAAAGAGGTTTTGAATTAAAATACAACATTTTACACTATTCATAAAAAAATGAACTTTATCAGAAAGATACCAAAAATTTACACAAAGTAAATTTTGATGTCCCAATTTTTAAGAAGAGTTTTATTTGGTCCAATAGAATGTATAATAGTGAACAAAACTATATTTAATGACGGTTCTCCATCAAAAGGCGATAAGTGAACCTTTAGTGAAAACTAGGGAATATACGCCTAAAATTGAATTCTTTCCCTATTTTAAGCCTTTATATTTTATTTGATAAATGTAAAAACATTTAAAAACATATATAATCATATTTTAGTTATTTATATCCATTCCCACCAATAAAACGGCCACATGTTAACTACCATTTAAAATAATATTATTTTATTATTAGAGTGCAACATAAGATTCCCAAGATTCTTGTTGTTGCGTGTTGGGTACGCCATCGAGCATAGCGTCCCCTTTAAAGTCATATTAATATTTTATTCAAAAATATGGATAAATATGAAAATTTCATATTCTTTATTTACCTGGGGTGTTACAATATCACCTTTTGTAACCATGAAATTAGTCACAGAATAGTCCACCTATTTAATTAGAACTGTATATGAAACAATTGTAGATATGGAGATGTACTAATTAAGAATAATATTAGATATAAATTAAAAGGGATAATTATAACATTTCACATCATTATAAATTAATTCATAATGATAATATTCTTCCAAAGGCCCATTATTCATATATTCCCTATATTTTTTTAATTTAAATTATTTTTCAAGGTGAATGAATATCCTGATTTGAATGATATTCGATTATTAAATTAAAAAAACGGAAGCTAAGTAATAGAAGGAATAAATATAAATTTACTGGTAAAATTGATCTTTAGTGAATTATGATATGTAACGATAGATCTTCAATTATTACAGGGATTATTTATAGATGGAGAACAATTTTATTATTTAAGATTGGCTAATAAAGGTATTTTTATGGATTTTAAAATTGATAATGATTGTGTTTTGAGGATTGGAAAAATATTATGTGTGCCTTGTGATTCACAGTTGAAGAATGAGTTGGTATATGAAGCTCATAGTTCGTCGTTTTCAGTTCATCCAAGAAGTACAAAGATGTACAAAGATGTTTAGAATTATTATTGGTGGGATGTAATGAAAAGAGTTATTGTTGATTTTTCTGTAGATTGTTAAGTTTTCAACATGATATAGCAGATCAAAAGTTACCAAATGGGATGGTTCAGACTTTACTTGTGCCAGATTGGAAATTGGAAAATATATCCATTAACTTCATTGGGCGATTACCAAAGACATCCTGAGGTATAATGCAATCTGTGTTATTGTTGATTAGTTGAATAAAATCTACTCATTTCCTTCTTATTCGAGATACTTTGTCTATAAGTCAACAATCATGGTTGTATGTTAATGAGATAGTCAGGTTACATGGATCTCCCCTCTCCATTTTATCTGATTGTGATCTTAGGATTACCTCTATCTTTTGAAATGGCCTTTAGAATTAATTGGGTACTGAATTAAGTTTTAGTACATCATATTCAACCGCAATCAAATGGGTAGTTAGAACGAACAATTCAGACCATATAGGATATGATATGTTCTTATTCACTATATTACCAGGGATGTTGAGACCAAAAAAATTCTTTGGTTGATTATTCTTATAATAACTGTTTTCATTCTAGTATATAGATTACTCCATTTGAGGCACTATGCGGAAATCATTGTTGAAATCCATCATTTTGGGATGAAGTATGGGAAAAGAAGCATAAGAGACAGAAATTTGTAGAAGAGTGGGTATAAAATGATCAGTTGATTCAGAAGAACATGAGAACAACTAAGAGTAGGTATAAAAGTTATACAGATTACTGGAGGAAGGATCTTTCTTTGGATGTAGGTGATCTTGTATTTCTCATGGTTTATCCATGGAAATGTGTGATGCATTTTGGTAAGAAGGGAAAGATGAGTCTGAGGTTCATTGGACCTTATAAAATCCATGAGAATGTTGGATCAGTTGCATACCCAATGGCTTTACATCCAATTTTATCCTAGGTACACAATGTTTTTCATGTTTCAATGTTGAGAAATTATATGTCAGATCCATCTATTGTTTTGATCCAAGAAGTTGTTCAGTTGGAAGATAAACTCCCTTATGATGAACAACCAGTCCGGATTCATAACTGTAAAGGGCATGTGTTGCAGAATAAGGTAAATCACCAGGTAATTGTTTTGTGAAAAAACCATATGGTTGAAGAGACAACATTGGAATCTGAAAATGAATTGATGGTTAAATACCCCCACTTATTTGATAAGTGAATAAAAATACAAGGACTCAATTACCAAAAGGAGGAAGGTTGTATCATCCCAGGTAAATAAATAATAATGAATTTTCAATAATTATTTATATTTACAAATTAAATATTAATTTTTCATTAATGGGGTTTCTATGCTCAATTGGTACCTGATATGCAACAACAGGTATCATTGAAATCTTTTGTTGCACACTAATAATATAATATTATTATTTTAAATTGTAGTTAAATCCTAGATGTTTTATTGGTGTGAATGAATAGAACTATCTAAAATATTTTTATACATGTTCGTTAAATGTTTTTCCATTTATCCAAAAAAATTATGGGGTATAAAATATGAATGAATCTAATTTCAAGCATGAATACTCTAGTATTCACTAAAATGTCTATTTACAGCCTTTTGATGGTAAACCCTATTAAAATATAGTTATGGACATTTTTATATGTTCTATTTGGAAAAATAATATTGTTCTTTAGATTTTGGACATCATAATTTACATTGGGTAAAATTTTTGTATTTTACTGGAAATGATCATTTTGTAAAGAATAGAGAAAAATAATGTATTTTTATTCAAAAGTTCAATTTAATTTAATTTATTTATATTGTGATATTTTCTTTTTAATTATTTTTAAACTGTAAATAGATTATATTTTTACTAATTACTCTAATTTTGGTCCTTGTAATTAATTTTACTTTGAAATTGGACACAAACAAGTGTAGATTTTTTGAAAGTAATTGTTTCTTAAATAACACTACTTGTTTTGACAATAAGAATTAATTTTAAATTAATTAATGCAATATATATTTTTTGAATTTGATAAAATAGACATCATTTATGAATTTGGAATTTCAAATATATGGTAGGCTGAATTTTTGGTATTTTTTGGAATAACATCAATTTTTGATGAATAGTGAAACCACTTAGTAATAGTTAAAAATATTACTTTTTCATTTAAATGTAATTTTTCCACTTCGGTAGATTAAATTTATAAAATATGGAATACATGGTTGTTATTAGTAGGTAAAATATTGTTCAAGAAGATGATAATTAGTTTTGGTGAATAGTAACTTTTGACATTTATTTACAGCTGTTAAAGGTAAATTGGGAAATTCAAGATAAAAAGAATATCATAATAATACAAAATTACCCTAACACTTATCATAACATTATTGTTTGAGTCATTTACGACCATGTAAATCTTTTGGTCTATTTTGGGACCCCATGGAGTCACATGGGAGTGATAATGACCCTTTTGATTAATTAACATAAAGTAATGATAAAAATGACCCGAACAAATATCTTTTAGTAAACAAATATTTACATTGGTTTATATAAGTTATCATTTCAACTATAAATATTCATTTTAATGATAAGAATCATTCCAACATAATTTTATTTTTTTACAATTTGTAGACATCAAATAAATTAAAATATTTATAACACAATAATGATGCAGTATTACCTCATTAATAAATGTATTATATAAATAATATTATAAATATTAAAAAAAATATCCCAAACCTATCCAATTATTATTGGATGAATTTATTTAGACCATAAGTAACATCATATTTCTTTGGACCTTTATAAACCTAATATAATTATATAATAAAAATATCTTTTCACACTTCCCTAAAGAGCCCCTCCTCCCCCTTACAAAAATCCCTCACTTATTACACATTCCCCACACCCCATAAGCCTTTTGGATTGTCCACGTCCTGACCATATAAGATCTAAATATCCATATAATCCTCCTAAAATCCTTACCCTAGAATTAAGGCACTTCAAGAAGTTCTTTTGGTTCAAACCAAAGGAAGTTACCCAAATTAAAGGAAACAATTCCTCTTAACTTCTTTAATTTTATTTTATTTCTCCAACCACTAAACTGATTTTATTCCATTATATAATAACAACACCAGTATCTTAAATATTCTAGGATGTTTTTATGAGATGTATCTGAACTACACTTACACACACCTCCATCTTATGGGTGAAGAACATACCGTTTTTTTGGATGACAAACTAACGCCTCATGAAACAATGATTGATCGATTATCACCTACATCCTCTCATGGTGTCCATTAAGATGACCCTATATTTATATATTATACGTATTAATTTTATTTTTTCATTATTCTTCTATATTTTCCTTTTATATCATACCATTATTGTATCCATTATGGGTAAGCACAATAATTTTATTTGAAGAAGTGTGTACTACCGCCCCCTAAAAGTGATTTGACTCGTTAATGTCATATGTGGGATGTATAAAGTATAATGTTAATGATATTATATATCATAATATATAGGAATTATAATATACCAATGTATTATTATTTTTTAATTCCATTAATGTTTGAAATATAAATGGAAGTAGCGGTCATCCGTACGTATGACATACCGTCTCCAGGAATGGTGCATTTCATTTCATATCTCCAAAATGTTATGTACAGTTATAAATACTTATATATACTAGATATATATGATTTATATGATATCTAAATAATTAATATAACTCTGGATATAATGAAAGTTTGACCACATGAACATCTTGTAAATATAAGATGTTCATTTTTGACTCAAGTACCAAATATCGACAAAACAACCATTATTAACATAAAAGATTAAATAATGTTTATAACATGGTAATAAGTGATAAAAAGGAATAATTAACTTGGAAAAGATTTATAAAATGTACAAATTAACTTTATTTTCGTATTCAATAAATTAAAGAACAAACGGTCAAGTCGGACACGAGGTAAGCGACTTCGCCTCAATCCCATCTCATTGAGGAATATTGAAATAATATATACCTTCTTATTTTAAACAGGTTATAATAAATCCCATTGAATTTTACTTTATTTAAAAGGGAATATTTTTTCTATGATGTCTTTTACTAAATGACAAACAGAATTTTTTTAATGTTTGCAGCGATAATGACCTCTCCACCACTGTAATCATTATTTGGCTTCATATATAAGCCTTGATGTTTTATAAAATGTAAACTAAATCCGTTATTATGTTTTTTGGTGTTTTGGTATTGAAAAATGTTTTTAAATATATTTATTATTTCAATATCTTTAAATTATTTCTTGTGATTTCAAATTCAATGTTATTAGTGAAATGTTAATATTTAAAATATTTTATGTGTTATGATTTTATATTGGTACATGGACTTTTGATGGGTGGTTATGTGATTATCCAAAACACTGGTGGTGCCATGATAAACTACAATGGGTGGTTATGTTATAACCTCCAATTTATTGGGTATAGAAGTCGCATGTTTGGAAATTCCATTTAGTGATATGTGCGGACATCGACCGTATGGTTTTTCCACTTAAGAATGTTTATTTTCCAAGTTACCTTTATATTTTATGTGTTCGTTATATGGGTTTTATGGTAATATTTGGGTTAAAAATTGTATGAAATGATCTTTTATTCAGTGAAGAGTTTATCCAACTTAATAAAAGTGAAATGTATTATTTATTATAAAGTATTTATGGATTAGTTGTTGATTTGAAAAAACTAACTGTTTTCCTTCTTTATATATCCCTTACTGGGATTTTTATGCTCTTAACATGTTTTTTGAAATGTTTTTCACATGACATAAAGTGGAATAGTGTAAAGTATGGGATCAAGGAAATGTCATGCTGTCTAAAACATGGAACTAGACATGGCACTTTTTCCATTATATTTTATTTTGTGAAAATATGGGAACTGAGTAGATTTGACTACATGAATTATTCTAGTCGTCATGTATACGTTATGGTCTAATTCTATAAAACTATAAACCAAAACAGGTCCTATATTTGAATTATTTGTTTAATTCAAAATTATGTAATGTTTTATGCTCAGGTGCTTATAATAATTCTTTTCTTAATGTTCTCACTTGGTAATATCTTAGATGGGATATTATACGAACATACCATCTAGTAATAATATCACATGTTTTGGTGTAATGGGATATTCCTATCTACGATGGTGTGTACTTGTCATTGGGCATCTTTACTATTATTAATGCATGTCATGACTTGCGCACATAGATTTTATGATGAAAACAGTCACACCATATTTTTGTAGGATGTATTGTATGTTGGGATCATAATGAATGACATGTTAATAATGGATAAGTCAATAAATTATTTTTTCCCATCCAAATTTATGGATGTTTATATATCATTACATTAATTGAAATATAACCATCACACTAAAATAAATGTCCATGGTTTAATGACTAGTTTGTTTCAAATAGTCAAAGGATGTCGTATGAATCATATAGGCTGATGAAATCATCATGAAGCCTTCGCTATGAGATTATTGGCCAAAAATACTTTATTATACAGTTAGATTTCGTATATGGTTGTCAGCATTGTGACATTATATTCATTCTCTTGTGTTCATTGACCCATTGAAAAAGAGTAATCTTGTAATTTAGGAAAACCCACCTAATTCCAATGAGAATGAATCCTAGAGGGTGAAACATTATGTGATTCTATTCTTTATGATTATATTATATATTTATTTAATTAATGGTATAAATAATATTCTCAAGACTACTGACTATTTTTATTTATATAATATTAATAATATAAATTATATAAATATTTATTCAATAAATTGTGAAATTTTTTTATTTATGTTATTTAATATTTAAAAAATATTTATGTACTAGAAGTTGAATAAAATAATTATTTAAGAGAATATAATATTTATTAATGAGTTCAAAAAATAAAAGTGGAGTTCCAACAGACCAAGACCATGTCTATCGATAAAATAACTATTTATGAGTTGATAAATTTATTTATCCATTTTTTATAGTTTTGCGCACCACAAAATAATAATGTTTTTATTATTATTATGTGGAATGAGATTTTATTAATTGATTAATTATATTTAATTATTTTATGTAATTAAATATTTATAACCAAAATCCCAACTCTATAAATAGATGGATATGTCTACTGGATAATTCATATCAAACCAATTCCATGTTTGGTAATAGAGAATTGTTGTGCACAATGAATTTTATCTTGACTCCTCCTATATCCCGCTTAATAATAAGAACCCCAAGAGAGAATTTCATCAATACCAATGATGGAGAAATCATGAATGAACAATTCATTAAATTTGATTCACTATGTTAGCACCCAGTGAATGAGGGGAATCTCTCAATGACCATTGAAGAACATGTGCATCAATACAAGTTGGATTCAACCCTTGTATCCTCACAACATAAATGAAGGAAATTTCAAAGGGCCATTGAAGAAGATCAATAGTAATCAATGAAGAATTTTCCTAAGACCAGTTATTTATTTATTCATATATAACATAACATAATTATAAATTTTATGTGCCAGGTCTTTGCTCTTGGTTACAAGAAATGTTCATTAAATGAAATTTTAATATATCTCCCACAAAAATACGCTTCCAATGTGACCAAAATCAACAAGTGGAGTTTGATGTATTACTTTTAAATTCATATTTATTTATTTAATTGTTAATATATCCACTATTTTGGTTATATTTAATTTCAAGTTATTCTATATTTAATCAAATTTTAAATAACATTTTATTAACATAGTAATCATTCCCATTCAATGTTTCATTTTCATACCATTTTTAGCAAAAATGAAGAATGACCGTAAATGCATCGAGATGTGGAATGTAATTGGCTTGTAAAACTGGGTTACACTATGTGTGTCCATAGCACAAGTTTTACAACTATGCGGAATGTATCTAGATGCACTAAGTAATTAATTTCATGTGGTTCTTTTATTTCATACCACATAATGTTTGAGAAAACTAGTCTTGTAGAAATTAGATATAAGATGTGTAATAGGCTTTTACACATCATATATTTTGGACGAGTCAACACACCAGAGCCCCTTGCAGCTTACATAGAAGAATATTAATGGAGGTACATGATGTGTAGGTTCATATATAAACCGAGTAGTCTCCCAGTAATGGGAAATATTAAAATTACATTAAATTCAATATTTCAGCACAGAAACCTTATTTTTATAATTAGAACAATGTTGTGTGTTTGACAATTTAGTGATGGTTTTAAATAATTTTTAATTCAAAATTAATTTATTGAAATTATAATATTATTATTATTTTAACCATTTAATTTCCATGAATTACATTAATAATTGGTATCTCCAAATAACACCAGATTATCATTAATATGAAATTAAATTAATTTATTAATTTATTAATTAATTAATACAAGCACATATATCTTCAATAAAAACACTAAAAATGACATTAATGCTAGACCTTTAATTTTGGTGTATTAATTGTATTTTTGACCATTCATGATATTTAAAAAGACTAATGTAAGTGCTGGGAAGAGTTCAAGACATAACAAAAATGATTCCAACTAGGTGATACATAGGTGGAAACAATGAATATTGTAGCTCATTCCATGTCCGACATAATGCTTAATTTACCATATGACATAGGTTTATTTGATGTAAAATATTTAAATAAACAATTCGATAAGATCAGAATTGGTTCATTTAATTAATTAATTATTTTTTGTTTAATGCATTAAAATTAAAATTATTGTTGCAAGACCATGTTCAAATAAATGAATGAATTAATATCCAATGATTGAATTTAAATAAAATTTATAATGAGTAAATGTTTTTAAAAACATGGTAAATTAATTATGTAAACATCCACTTCAATAATAACAAGACTTGTAATGAATAAAACAACTTAATATATTATTCATAATAAAATAAAATCCCTCATTGTAATATTAAGTTAGACTAATACCTTCATTACTTGATTAGAAAACAAAAAATAACAGAACTATGTGTTTGACCAAACGTATTTTGGAAAATTACATTTATATGGGGAGATATTATGAACTATTATGGTTTACTGAACAATTTTACATCAGGATGAGTATCCATTTCTAAACATATTGTGATTTGAAGGCATGTTTTGAGAAAATCCATGTTTGGATTTCTTGATTGGGGAGTCCCCTAAACGAATCAAGGAGCTATAAGCCAGCTATGGGTAAAGACTTTCTAACCAAAATACCTTAATAAATCATGTCCGATCCTTGTTGGGGTTATGCATAGTGGAATATAGATAAATTCTTGAAAAAGTATCTTAGAAAATATAAAGTAAATTTTTAATGGAAAGGGCTATTGGTAGTTGATTAAATTGTTGGAGATTTAATCAAAAATATTTATTATTTCACAAAAACTCTATAATAATGAAATATAATAATAATATGAACATATAATTTTAGAATAAAATGGAATGATTGCTATACCAATGATCAATATTGGTTATAGAAAATCTCATCACTAGTAGTAACTTGCATGAGAGGTTTAGATGCCTTCGAGTTATTCTATTCCATGAATGAAAATCTTACATGGTATAATTCACAATTAATGATAAACCTAAACAAGAGGTGAGTGATGAAGAGATACTAGACTAAAAAAGCATATGAATTGTGTGGTCTATGTTAACTTTTTGATGCATTCATCTCTATCTCATGAGGTCATTATGTATCATTAATCAAATTTATGTGTACAACATGATTGAGAACCTCTATGGTCTTTACTATGAGAGAGATAGATCAGAACAGTTTGTGATTTTCAAGGAACTCTTTCATAGTAATATTATTGAGGGTTCCACATCTAGGCCTCATACAGTCATGCTCATTGGATACATTGAGCACCATGAGGATCTATGGTTTAAACTTCTAGAAGAACTGGCCACTGATATCATTCTAGTGTCATTCCCTCTGATCTTTTCTAATTTTTTTTGGAATTTAAATAGCAACATCATTGAAAAGTCATTCAGATCATCTTATCCTCCTTCACCATATAGATAAATATATGAATAATGAAAATCATTCTATCATTTTAGTGAAAAAATTGAAATTGAATGAAAAGAGATTTAGGACAAAAGATTATTCATGCCCTTATAAGAAGATAAGATCAGAGGGGAGGTAAGGGAACAAGATGTTTTCTATTTCATGAGTAGCAATAATGGAAATGGGAAGAAAAACTATAACCATCTAAAGATGAATGGGGAAGCTTCATGTTAATTTTTTTATCATTTTTAATTTAACTATTTCTAAAAATTTGGAATTATATACAGCTTTTTGTTCTCACATACGTCTTTATATTCATAAACAACATAGATTCAGTAAAAATGTCTATCATGATGTAGATATAAATGCAACCAACCGAGATAAACTTGTTTTTGTAGCAATCAGGGGCTGCTAACTCACATTGATGACTGGAATGATCTTGGTTTTATATTTTTGTCATTATGTTCCTTCAGTTACCAAAAACATTATTTCTGTATCAAAAATATATATAGAAGGATTCATATTGTAATTTGGGTACAATTATTCATTTAAAAAAGATATCATTTGTTATGGTATTTATCATTTACATAATGGTCTTCAAGTGTTGGAATATATGAACCAAGTAATGGAAATTGATAGTGATGTTATATAACATTACTCATACCACACCCAAATTTTTCATTAGAAACATGGTCATGTAATATAAAATGGATTGAAACAATTATATCAAGATAGATATTTAGATTCTTTCGAACTAAAACCCCATTTTGTATGACAATCATGCCTAGAAGGAAATATGACAAAATCTCTATTTAGTTGGAAAGGTGAGAGGTTTAAAGAGCACCTTAAATTAGTTTATATGAATATGTGAAAACCATTTCCCATTGAAGCATTGGGTGGGTACTCATATATCATGATGTTTACTTGTTATTTTAGTATATATGGATATATTTACTTAATGATGTATAAGTTAGATTCATTTGAAAAATTAAAGAAATACAATAATGATTTTGAGAACCATCATTGAATTAATATTAAGAAGATCAACTCAGATTAATGTGGATAATATCATAATGAATTCATAAATTACTACTTACCAATGTTTGAGATCCTATACCAACTCAATCCCAATTATATGACTCAGTGGAATGATTAGAGTGAATGGAAAAATTACACCTTGTTGGAAATGGTGAGAAAAATTATGAGTCATGAAAGTCTTCCATTATCCTTTTAGGAATATGGGTTGAAAACAGCGGCACAAATACAAAACTATGTACGAATTAAGTTGATAAATGGTATTTAATAGATATGTTTGGAATATAATTACAACAATATTATATAATTTAAATGTTCAACGAAGAGAAGTGATTCGTTTTTACTCTTCTAAAAACAAACATGCTCCTCGAGACATGAATTGCACCATTATAGGATAACCTAATTAAAAAGGGATATTACCTATATAACCCCACATAAAAATTGTTTATCATATAAATACTCTTCATATACATTGAGGTGGAGAAAAACTCCAAAAAAATTATTGGGAATGAGATAAACATCATTGATTTCAAGGCTCATGGCACACAAGAGTTGGTATAGAATTATATTCCAAAATTCCCTTTTTAAAATAAACTATATCAGAGACACAAGAACTATGTAGAAGTGCATAAGAGGTTAGAGAACTCGAAATGTGTGGTTTTCTAGAAATTAATGATGGTGGCTCATTATTAGTTGATAATAATGATTCTCTAACCTAAATGGATGTAGAATGTGGAAGAGGTGTTTCCATGTGGTAGGAATCCAAGAATTCTAAAATGGTTTCCATGTACCAAAACCACGTCTTGATTTTTGTAGATCCACTTTTAGATGTAAATCGTGTTGTTTTTAAAACAGTATTTAAGAAGAAACTGGACATGGATGGACAAGTTAGTACTAATAAGGTGTGACTGGTATCAATAGGGTTTAGACAATGTCATGTTATTTTTCACGATGAATCCTTTTCACCAGTTTCAATGATAAATCCATTATAATTATATGGTACATTGTGGATTACCATGACTATGAAATTTTGAAAATGAATTTCAAAATATCATTTCTTAATGGTAACCTTCAGGATGATGTCTACATGTCACAACATGATGGTTTTGTGACTCTAAAAGATTACATTAAGATAATAAAGTTGTAAAGATACATTTATGGATTAAAAGAAGAATCTATGTCATGGGACATTTGGTTTATTGAAGCCATAATGAAATTCGGGTTTATAAATGAAGAATGTGGGACTTGTTTCTATAAATGGGTTAGTGGGGGTGAATTAAATTTATAAAAAGTATATGATGATGACATATTGCGTATTCGATAAGAAATACGTAACTTACAATCTGTTAAAGAATTGTTAAATAAATTCATTTCCATGAATGACATGGGAGATGTTTCATATATTTCTTCAACCAAGATCCGTTGTGATAGATCCATGATATTTCTCATCCTTTGTAAAAATACACACACTGAAAAGATATTGATGATAATTAATATGAAACAATCCAAGAGGTTATTTTTTCCATAATCACATGGCATTCATATTTCCTTGAAAATAAGTCTATAGACCCCTGACAATAATAATACAATGTAAAGGATTCCATACATATGAGCGATTGGGTCAATCATATATGTTATTCTTTATACTATGCAAAATGTCGGCTACACATTATGTATGGTCGGAATATATCATGATAATTCAAGAGACATCCATTTGATGGAAGTCAATACTATCCATAAGTATCTGATGCATTCTTGGGATATTTTAAATGATTATAGAGGAGATGATTAACTAGTCATGAGAGGATATGTAGTTTCCAGTTTACAAAAAAATAACGAATACAAGAATATATAAACAAGATACATCATAACATGGATTGGAGGTTCTATGATATGGAATATCTGAGTATGTTTTTGGTCGTATATTATACAGTAAATCCTAATTATATTTCATCTTCTGAGGTTGTTATAGAGCAGTTTAGATTCACAGTTTCATCCATGATCTGGATTTGGTACCCAGAAGTAAACATCCCATCACACACTATTATGATATTACTATAGTGGTAGATCTCAAAAAAGATCCTAGGTCACATTAGTGTACAAAAAACATTCATTGAAGTATCATATATTAGGATATTTTTATTAGAGAGGTGATGCTTTAGTGAGAAGTATTTCAATAGAAATCAATGTGGAATACCCCATGACTAGATCCATGAATTAACAAAAGTAAGATTATATTGTGAGGTCTAGAAGACTGAATGTCATAGGGAGTTCATTCTAGACCATGTTGGAGTTTGTTAAAGATGGTGTCCTTGCAAAAACTGTTTTTACACAAATTACATGAATATTTGATGTATTATATATTAAATTAAACATCTTATTACTTATTTTTCATTATTCTATAGGGTTATAACGTAATAATTTCCAACATTATTTGTAACATTAATAAGGTTATAGTATTTTTCTGTTATGATGAGAAAATTGAAGTGATAGGAAAATATTATTAATATAGTTATGTTGTTGGGTATCATAATATGATGGGACACATAGTATATAGACTATCAGGTTTGGGTACTCGTAAGGAGATAAGACTTATTCTCTTGATGATCACAATAGGTAATATTCAAGGGACATAGGGTACTTGGCTAGGCCAAGAATGACTTGTTATTAATGGATAATTCATGGAAAAAATCCCATCCATATTTATGGAAGTTGATATCTTGGCCCATTGATTGAAATAGAACCATGACCTGAAATTCCATATGCAATGTGTAACGTTGATTTTATTTCATATAGTCAAAGAATGATGTATCAAGAATATAGTTTGATGACAACATCATGAAACATTCTTGATGAGATTATGTGACAAATCGATTCTATTACATAGTGAGTGTTAATATGCTTTTATCATCGTTTTTTCATTTGGTTCTTTCTCTTGGGATCCTTGACATATTACTAGACAAAAATATTGTACATTATGAATTCTCATATAATCCCAAAGATTAAAAATCATAGGGCATCAAATAGTAACTATATCTAGTTCTGCAAATTAAATTATATTTCAATATAATTAATCGAACAAATATTAATTTCAATATTGAGGAATAATTTTATTTTATTTATATTATTTTCATAAATTATATAAATATGTAATCAACTGATTGTGAATAAAATATAATTATTTATTATATTTTATATTATATAAATCATTATTTACCAGTTTGGGAACAAAATATTTATTTAAAAGAATAATATATTTATTTGGGTATTATAAAAATACACGAGGTGTTCAAATGAAACATGATATTTTCTGGTGAAAAAAAAATTATTTACGAGTCCGTAAATATTTTTTATCAATTTTTCAAAAGTTATCAAACCACTAAATAATATTATGGTTATTTTTATTCTATGGACTGTTATTTCATTGATTATTATAATTATATTTAATGAATATTATTCAATTATATTTTTTAACTGAAATCCCAGCTCTATATATAAACAGCTACATTAGTTTTTTAAATCATTTGAAACTTATTCCATGTTTGGGAATAGATATTTTTTGCACACAATGAATTATTTCTTGACACCTCCTCCTCTCTACCTCTCAATAATGAGTAACCTAAGGGTGTGTTTCTTCAATACCAAAGAACGAGATATCATGATCAAAAATGAAAAAAAAACGATTTTCTAGGCGAGCACCTACCAAAAAAGTGGCATTGCTCCAAGACCATTAAAACACGTGTGGATCACCTCTAGATAGATTCTACCCTTCGATCCTTGCAAGCGCAATGAAGTCAATCCAGAAGGGGCATTTCATATTATAAGCAACCATCAAACAATAATGTTTCTAGTCTATATTAAACCCATGGGACAGAAAAATTAATTTCTAATTTACTGAGTACAAATTCATGGGGAGATTTGTTTCAGGTTTCTAGATAATCATGATGTAACACCATAATATTTTGAATAAACACTAGGTTTAATAGAGTACTCAACATGAAACCCAAAGCTTAAACGACCCATGAAAAATTATTATTCAAATATGTTCATTATAATATATCAATTAAATTGGTGGTTACAAATACGGACAAAAAATTATCAAAATGTGTCATAGATTTAAGTAACGTATTGATTAATTATAAATAGGTACATAAATTGTAGTAAATTTTTTTAAAATATCATAAAAAAAATATTCATAAAAAAATGTATTCTTGAGAATTTTTTTGTTAGATTTATAATTAATTTCATAAAATTTTAAAAAAAATTATTTTATAAAATAATAATTATTTTTAAAATTGTGTACAGATTTAACATAGGGTGATGTTATAGATTTTTAATAAAAAAACTTATTTTTTAGTGAATATTAAAATTAATGATTTTCACGTGAAAGAATATTTCTATTTTGATACTTTAAAAAGTAAATTTTATTATAAAATAGAATTATGGTAAATTTTGTATTATTTTTTTTATCAATAATAAATTAGTGTTCGTTATAATAAATAATATGGAATAATTTTTTTATAAAAACATGCATATACATTAAATCCTGTTTTATAATGATAAAAAATTATTTCATTTCTGTTTGCATTTTAATGGTATGATAAACTCTACCAATTATAAAAATTGAATCTTGAAAATTTTATTATATATTTGGAATAAGTTTTATGTTTTAAAAATATGTTGAATTTTTTCAAAATGAATGGTAAAAATAGTAAATAGTTTTGATCGCGATAATTGAAAATCTATAATTATGATTGATAATAATAATAATATGTGAACTAAAAATGAACCTAGAAGTTGAAATTATCTTATATGATGATTTATCTCCATCAATTTAAATAAAAGTGTCATAAATATGGTAATTTAGTTCAATAATTAATTATTATTGTCCTTAATATTATTTTAGTAAAATATAATATTGAAAAGGTCCCTTTCATATTTTAAATATCCATAACACTTTATGATATTAATAAATATAAATCATCCTGAATTATTAAAGAAATTCAATGAAAAATTTATGGGTTTTCTAATGGTAATTTTTTTACCTTTTAGTTATTTAATAATTTTCTTAAATACAAATAGAATGAAAACACTGTATATATTTGATTAGTGTAAAAAATATGTTAAATGATTATATATATCAAAAGTAATATATAGGGTTTTAATTATAGTTATAAATGAATTTTATAGAAACAAATGACATTTATGATTTTTTGAAATGAAAATTTTTTAATTCGAGGTTGTTTTTGATGAATTTATAATTCAATAGAATGAATTATGTCAAAAGTGACATTAATGATATTTTATAACAAATAATATTTTATTCAATGATTTAAAACTCATAAATAAATATATTCATCTATGTGAATTATGTATGAATTTAAAATAAAACTTGGTCAAATTATGGGTTGTTTCATCTTATGGGTACATTTGATACCATTAAATTGTGGAAAACATTAATATTTCACTAATTTTCAATAAGATTTATGACATATAAAATTAATGGATTAAGGTAAAATCATAACTAAAACTTGTATAAATTTTATTTTTTAATATGAATTTGACAAATAAACATATTATATTCAGAATTATGTCAACATGGATATATTTGGGATTAATAAATGATATATATTAATATAAAACATTATAAAATTTCATGATTTCCCCTCCCCTATCATATAAATGGAGACCAATTATAAATTTTTATTACATCATATTGAGAAACCCTATAAAAAACCCTTCCAAATAAACTTAAAAATTTATACATCCCTGTTATATAGGTGTGGGAACATCAATAAAAAACATCTTTAGGTACCTCAATAGGGGATATAAAGGAAGTCTGTTAAAGAAGAGATAATTTTCATTTATGGCCCTTTAATATTTATTTATTATTTTATTTAATATTAATTTTATTTAAAAACATTAAGCACTCTATTATCATTAATATTATGATATATTATTATGATTTTGGACCATCCATATTCCTTCACATTACTATCCTATAAATGTTAAAACATTTCTCTTTTGTACTTACATATTTCCATATGAAAATAGTTGTGAAATTATTTTTTCATCACAAATATTCATAGGGTTTTATGTAAATAAGAAATATATATGATATTTACGATGAAATAATTATGATTCAATTATTATATCACATATACTTTCATATGTTCAAAACTACAGGAAAATGATAATGTTACGTGTTCGTACTTGAAAACTATCACCTTCATTAAATGTGTGATTTGTTTTTATTTAAGCATTAAATATATGGTAGTGAGAAATAATATAATCGATTTATGTAATATATATTACATAAATATTATGTTTAAAATTTGAATTATAGTTTACATTTTTTAATTATGTCTAAGTGTGAAAAAGAATGTTTTATGTGTATGTACAACCTATCATCTCAACAAACATTTTAATTAATTTCTCTGTAACTATAATATAGTGGTAACTATAAATTTTTATATATTTATTATGAATGATTTTAATATAATGACTAAAATTATAATGATAGGGTAACTATAATCAATTAATAAGGATTGTAACTACTAAACCAAAGTAGATTTGAAAATGATGTAGTAAACACCCAAAATAATGATGATAATAATAGATTTGTAAAAAAGGTGATTTAATATTACATATAGGTAATATATGAAATCATATATACACATATGGTTTTCATATATAATTATAATAAATATAAATTCATTATAAACGTGGAAAAAACAACTTATGAAGTAAGTTAGATACAGGTTAATGGATTTAATCTCAATTTACACTCTATTGTGAACAATTGGTGTTTTGGAAAAATTTAATTTTAATGGTTTGTGTTTTACCCCGTTTATTTAATTAAAATGGATTACTATTTATTTATTACAATTAATTATTAAATAAAATTTTCTATATCAAAAATAATATTTATAATGAAAGATGATTTAATTTATCTTTTTGATCATGAAAATTTTAATAACTTGCCTATATTTAGAAATTTTATTAAAGAAAATAATTGTATTTAATAAACTAAAATGTTAGGAAAATATAGGTTATCATTTATTATAAAAAAAATTTAAATAAATATTTCATATATTTTTTGAAAGATTTGTCTGCAACATTAATATGAAAACATTTAGAGTAATTTTTTTAATGCATAAGACATCAACAGTTCTTCCCACCACCAAAACCATTTTATAGTATTTAAATTATTCTATAGGGATTCTAATGTTTTAATATGAAAAATATTAAATGAAATATTATTTCACATCAATTTTATGAATGTCATGTTTTTTTACAAATCCTATATTTTATATTAAATGATGGATCTCTTTTATCGTTAAATTATTTCATTGTAATTAACATCCTCTTGAAACTATCACATTACAATGATAATTTTTCATTATGAATTAATTTTTTTTAAATATTTATTATGGATACTCATATTTATTAAACACTGTATAATTTATTCAGAATTTACTTAAATAATAATGTTATCTTAGTGGCTTGGTAAAATAATAAAAATTAAGAATTATTTACTCAATATAGCTATTTAATATTAGGAATATTGTCTTTGAATCGAATTGGTTATTATAAATATGTGTAATTAATTATAAATAATGTTATTTTCTTGTTTTATAATTATATATCATCTTGATTCATTGAAAAATCTTTTGTGAAAAAACATGTTGTCGAAATTAAACGTGTTACAAAGTATAACATTCCATAGTATAAACCATCTTAGCCCATGGTATTGAAGGTAATTATATCATGATGGTTGAAATCATTAAATAAAATATTAATAATTTACCTCATTAATATAATTAGTTATTATTATCCCTGATATTATGGAATTGATATTTCTCTTTTATTGTTTTTTCACACGTTATTAATTAAATGAATTGTGTATTTACGTGATTAAATTTCCAAATTTATTATTCTTTATTTACACTTGATAGATTCTATTGAACATTAATCGAATTGATAATATAGGATCTCACATAATATTGTTCCTTTCCATATGATATGTAGAATGAAGTTGTGAATAATATCATGGATGCAAGAATATTTTATTCTAATTATTTTACATTTTATATATAATATGGGAATAAAATATGTATCTAGTTATTTAAGAATATTATATGGATTAGGGCATGAAGATTTTATCCTTAATATATTATTCTAATGATATATTGTTGACAATAGCTATGGGTTACTAGTGTGGCTGTAAAGTTGTTATATGAGTATGTTTAGTAGAAACAATGGGAGTGTAATATAAATAAACATTGAAAATATGAGAATTATAATATTTCCTTATAATATTTTAAAAGATTTTATGTTATAAGAATTTTATTTTGTGTCTTAATAATCTTGATGATTAAGGTTAACTTTTTGTTTCAATTATTTAGTGATAGAACATATTGGATGAATTAGAATAGACATCATATGGATTTCTTTTCTGAGAAAACCATTATTACTAATGTTTGAACATAGTCGATCATACCAATATTAGGGATGCTAACCTAGATTATGAAAAATAAACTTTACTATATGAATCAACTATTGTTCCAATGTATGATTCACTATTTTTTACTCCATCATGTAAAATAAACCTAAATCATTTAAGGTAACTACTAAACCATTTGTAGACGAAAAATGGATTTAGTCCCTAAAAACATATTTCTATATATGAAAAGTAATGAAACTGAAAATGTAATTCATAAAATTTATTGATTAAAATAAAATTATAATAAATGGTTTCCATTGTTCAAAAACACTAAATATGTTGATGATTTATAAAACATGGAATAGAAAACACTAAATATGATATTATTCAATAAATATTATCCTCATGAGAAACAGGATGATTTGGAAAATAAATTCCCTAATCTAAGATTGAAGGAAGATAAAAAATCTAGTGAGTATGATTATACCAATAAAGTATTATCATGGGATACTATCGGTGGAATAAAAATAATTAAAATACAAAAATTCTTTTTCTAAAATGGATTAAATAAAATCCATATAAGTATACTACCTAATAAAATGTCTTCATCATATGATAATATAGTATCATGTTCCATAAAGGAAAAGAATAAATATTCTAAATTATATATCATTTTGTAATATTAATAGATTATGTGGTAATTTCATAAATAATAATAATTTATTCTATCAATGAATAATACGGGAATGAAAAAATATCAATCACATGGATATTTTGGAACGAAACATCCTTGAAAATTATTGAAGGGAATGATAGTTTCTTTTATGATTTGATATAAGGATCATCAGAATAATGAAGGATATGGAATTATGAAACTACTACTATCCATCACATCAATTATAATGATATGGGGAATTAGTCAAACCAATTCCACCATAGTAAATGGAACATACTATTGAATAATCCAAGTGAAGAATCTAATAATATGACATTTTTATAAGAAAAGTGAAATGAGTAATGTGATTATTTATTAGGATTCTAGAATTTGGTTGTATAATTATTTAATCATTTATATTTTGTTAATAATAATCCGGAAAAATATAATGATTTACTACAAAAGTTTCTATTTGAGGATTTGAAATTATATATTCAATGGTATAAAAAACCAATAAATGCCCCTCAGTTATAAGGTGATATTTATTAACAATACATGAATCAGTAAAAAAAATTACTATGATACTAATAATGAGTTAAATATGATTAGTAATAATATATATATCATTTAATTGGTTGAATTAAATGGGACAACTTTTTTGGTCATGAATTTGTTAGCGATTTGTTGAACAAGTAATTTAAATGGAGTTTTCTCTAATTTGAATTTGAGAGAAATAAATAATAATGATCAAGTAAATTACAATATGAATTTATTATTTTGTTGGTTTTTGGTGATTTATTAAACTGTTTTAATAGAATATGTTATTAATGTAATCACATATTGGTTTTATGGAAATATGATGTACTTTATATTATCTAGGGATTATTTATTGATATGATATTTTTAAATTTTGGGTTTAAATTTAGTTAGAATTATTTTGGGGGAATCATAAGAATAAATTTTTAGGAAATCTTTTCTTTTGTTCCGTTAAGGTGGTTGTTGATGATTTTTTTGTTAATATATTTTTTGATAACATATACTATCCATTTTGATTTTTTTAAATGTATAGAGAGGTATGGAATGAATTTTCATTCATTCAAATATGTAATGTGTTCTAAAAAGATAATTTTATCCATTTAGTTATGAAATGTCATGACCCATCCTCGGGGCACGTGCCATGACTACCCCAAGCCCACTTTCCATTGGCCAAGGGCTGGCGACTAGCACAAAATGCATAAATCCAGATAGAAAGGGAAGGAATTTCTTTTATGAAACGAAAACATACACAACCAGAGTACAAGCAAAAAAAAATCTAAGAAAACTGAAAACAAAAGTACTGTTGAATGTAAGGGGCCGGAAATACAAGCCCAACTGTAAAGTACAAGGTAATAGACAAAACAACTGGAAAGTGACATGAAACTCCTCGATCATCCACCACGGATCCTTCCTGAAGGGTATGTATAGATAGCGCATCTCCTAGATCGTCCACCATGGATCCTACCTGAAGGGTAGGTACAAATAGCCTCCTCAACGCCCTCATCTGTCAACCTCATCTAGGTACCAACTTGTCCTGAGGTCCACCTCTGTGTACCGTCTCGTTTTGAGGTCCACCTCCAGGTACCGTCCAGTCCTCGTACACTCAGCCTTCGTCAGCGTTGTCCGTCGTCTGCATCCAACACAACGAGGTGCGGGCATAGCCCGTGTAGGGGTGAGTATAACGATACTCAGTAAGGACGCCGAGACCCTCAAGGTCACACTAAATCAAACAAGGATAAACCACAAGGAAAGATCTCAATATATATACTTTACATAGGTATATCCCCATATATATATCTAAGTTATCAAGTAACCCATCTCAATCATGAGGAAAAAATAAAGGTCATTGACTCAGCTCAAACCAGGATTTTTATGCACGATGATGAAAACACGGCTGCTAGAAAACTCTTCCTATTTCGAGCACAGTAGTACTGACATAACTCTGAGGTGCTACTCACTTACCTTAGAATGTTGAGGTACTCCTTCTCTTTCGAGTATCGCGGGTATGTCTCCCCAACACAGTTGCAATCCCCACAATGGGTCCGCCTCCCCAACAGAGTAGTGCTCCCCCTAATAGCCTATTGAGTTACTCCTCCTGTCGAGTACCGTGGGTCTGCAGCCCCTACATGGTATCGCCCCCACCATGTGTTCGTTGTCCCTACATAGTAGTGCACCCCACTGTGATAGTCAAGTTACTCTTATACGAATCAGACAAGCAGTCATCTGGTCTCAACCACCTACAAGTCACCATACTCGATATGCTCATCTCTGGTAGGATCTTCTCCATGAGCTACTATTCGACAATCCAAGTGTCATTAAGTTCCACAAAAACTTTCACAAAAGACCACCTCGTCATAGGGGTCTCAACTCAACAGACGATGTGTCAATCAGACACCCAGTCTGTGAGTTATTAGCATTTCTGTTACAGGGGCCCGGTTGGATTTCAGGTACAATCCAACTCGGCCATGCTCAAACCACATCCAAAACCTGTGTATAATATTCCAAAAGAACCGTCTCATCAAGTTGAATCCAACATAGTCGACGACACATCAATCGAGCATCTGGTCCTTATGTTATAACTGTTTCCGCTCCGATGGTCCGGTTGTATTCGAGTCCGATCCAACCCGACCATACACAAACTTCTCCGAAACATTTAGTGTAATATACCTAAACAACCGTCTTGATCCAAGTATTACTACTCATCTAACGGTGCATCAATTCGAAATTCATATCTCATGATATGACCGTTTAACTGAAAACGGTCCGGAAATAGGGGATATGCGCCTGATCCGACCCGACCCAACACCCATCTGGGTCGGCCCAAACTGGGTTGACCCAACTCGAGTCCGGGTCCGGCCCGGTTGGGCGTGGCCTGGCTTGGCGGGCATGGCCTGGCCCGTAGCTGGCGCGGCCCAACCTGTCTAGGCGAGGCCTGGCCCGAGCGTTACGCAGAGGGAGGGAGGTGTGGCCTCCCTGCTGACTACCACCGACGGTGCCAGGTGGGGCCGCCCCCGGGGGTCCTGGATCCCGTGCAACCGTGGGATACTCCACGTCGTCGTTGCAGCTATTGTCACGATAGATTTTCTTTGGTGGTGCACTGGGGAACCGGCGCCGGCTGCCGCCTCTTGTCGCTGGTGCCGCCGTGCCGACAAGACGCGCCAACAACATATTCTGCGGGCCATCGGACACACTCCGGTTGTCCGATTCGCCCATCGTCTGTGCATGCGGCTCTCCGGGGACTTGTACATCACTGTGATGGTTTCAAATCACCGATGATGCCCCGTTTCCCATCACCCGTCATCACGCGCACAAATGAACAACCAGTGAATGGTCTGGGCCTGTTCGTTAACCCGTGCCCTCTGCAATAGATGCTCAAACCATAAATAAATAGACGAATGATGAGTATAAAAACAAAACAAATCCCTTACCTCGAAAAAGATTCACGGTAGCTTGGATTTTTGGAAGACGGCGTCGTAGAAAATGGATTTGTTGACGACATCGGAGTGCATCTGAGGAGGAAATGACGTCTCCTCACTTGTTGCAGAAAAAGAAAAGGATGTTCGTTGTCGATCTTCGTGGAACCAGCGTTATTCTTTAAAGAGGCGTCGTTCTTCGTCGAGAGAGGAGTTCTCTTCTTCTTCACACAAGAGTTCTCTCAAAAACTCAAGAACTTCACCAATGTTTCTCCACACACCAAAAGCTCCAACAGAAAATAATATCTTATGATATTATTTTTATTCACACCAAAAATATTTTAAAATTTAATATCAAACCACTTAATTAATTAAATGAAGTTACTCATCTCATTAATTATTACATGTTGGCAAGAATTAATGGTGGAAGGGAAATGTGAAGAGTTACACAAATTTGGGTGAGTTGTCAACATTAACATGAGAGTTTATGTGAGCTTGGGGAAAATGAAATGTTGGGGCTCGTGTGGGCCCCACCTCTCATATAGCCACAAATGGGAAGTGGGAGGTTAGGGGCTCCAACAACAACTTCCCATGACAGGTTTTAACTTCCTAGGTTATAAAATAAAAATTTTCAACAATTTTATTTATTTTAAACTAATTCCCAAAAATTAAATCTAAACCCACTTGAAACGCAACTACGGTAAAGGTCCCCTTAAGAAATTATCAGCGCTGCGAGTTCATCGGTGCCCTCAAGTTTCAATTCCCTACACCAGTTCAAAAGATAGAAAAACACGGTCATTCATTCACTAAATGTACCGAAGCTAAACATCAGAAATTGATTCCAGGCACACAAACCCTCAGAATCAATGTCGTCAGAAGCCACAGACTCATAAAATTCCAAATAAATTAAGAAAAATATTTCCCTTGAAATTTACGGGTCTTTATATTACTCCCACCTTAGGTATTTACATCCTCGTATAGCTATAACACAAACTAGGGGAACTAAAAGAGGAACCTAGCACGCATATGAGCCTCCCTCTCCCATGTGCTATCCTAGAGGTTTCCCGTGCAGCTAGCGAAAGCACACAAGAGAAATCGACCATCCATGTAGGACCTGCTCCTCTCGATCCTCAGCCTCTACTGGAACCCCGTGAAAGTCCCCACATCATCGATGTCCAGCTCTCAGTGGTTGATGATGAAGGTTAGGTCATGAAAACATCTCCTCAACTGAGATACATGGATGGCGTCTTGCACCCGGTGTAACTGAGGTAGAAAGGCCAGCGGTAAGCCACCTCGCTTACCCAGCTGATGACTTGGAATGGTCTGAAGAAACACAGAGATAACATGCCGCCTCAGCCAAATATCCATAGAACTCATCAAGGTTAGACACATAGGAACATGAGTTTTTCACCCTCGAACTCCAGTGGTCTCGTCTCCTATCATCATAGGGCTTAGGTCTGCTATGTGCAATCTTCATCCGCTCCTGGATGATCTGCACCTTCTTCGTCTTAGCCTGAACCATCTCTGGTTCTACACGTTATGTCTCCATCACTATACACAAGTGATAACTGAAATGCGACCAACTACTGACTTTCCACTCCTAACAGTTGAATGCCTGATCTCTTACTAAGAGCATCTGCTATAATGTTCCCCTCCCCAAGAATATAATTTATCTCGAAGACATAGTCCTGGATGAATTCAAGCCATCACCTTTGTCTTAGGTTCATGTCATTCTGAGTGAAGATACACCTGAGACTATTGAGTTGGAGAGAATTGTAAACTGTTCTCTCAATGAAAAATGGGTGAGACTAGCCAATTTTAGGTACTCTTCTCCTCCCTTCTTCGTCTATGTTCCACAAGAGTTGCTAAGATTTCTCTTCTATTGAAAAGAGAAATATGGTATCATTCCATGAATGAACCACGTTCTTTGCCTAATATAGCCATTCCTTACATGAACGGTACAATTCATGTCTTGAATGACTTCATAAGGCCTCGACTCTACTACTTAGAGATCCAACGGTTAATCTCCCCTCCAAGGTTTGAGTCACACTGTCAGCATCAGCACGTGGTTAGTGGGTCTCCTCCAGTACGGAAATCTCACAAGTGAGGGTCTAGTCAACAAATTTAATCGGAACCTCTTAATATCAAAAATTCAAGAAGGACAGTAAAGTAAACATCATAAAGATAAGTGTCTTTTATTACTACATCTCAAAGTAAAAGGACACATAACAAGAACAAATAACAATATCACAGAAACTAGAAGCACCACGAACAAAGGCCTCCATGCCTGGAACTAGTCTCGCTCCCGTCCAGCTTCTTCCGGAGCTCCATATTCGTATGCTTCAGCTACCTGAAGCAGTGCTCTCCAAAATCCACATGTTCCATATGGTCGGTGTGGACCTCCTAGTGGTTGTGGTGGCAACACCTCGAAGCGTCGTCCACTTCCAGCTGTACGGCCAACTCCCCTGCCTCGGTCTCTTGCTCCTTGCGTTCTGCCTCGATCGAACCTCTGCCTCTTCCTAGGAGGTCCTTCTTCTAGCTTCTGATTGTCTACACGGAGGGTCGGACAGTCACAAGCCATGGGACCATGTCCGCCACATGAGTAACATAGCTTGGCAGGTCTGGATCTATCCCCACCCTGGGTGCCCCGCACTACCAACCTTGAGTCGTGCGGTCGACCAACGGTATGTCTAGTCCTCTTGGACCTCTGTGTCATCTATCTACTGCTAGCTATAAAAGACTCTGCTGCATGTCGACTAGTGGTGGGTCCCGCTACTGCAGACTACTCAGCAAGGAAACTCTCTACTAAGAGGGCTCGCTCCAACACCCCCGTCTGTGTCAGGATGTTGTGGGAGACAATTGAATCTCTAATCTATTGCCTGAGTCCCTTCTCAAAGGTCCAGGCCTTGAATAATGGGTCTAGTACCATATTAATGGAGTATCACGTGTGGTCGGTGAACCGCAAAGAGTACTGCGCCACCATCATGCTACCCTTCTAAAGATGCAGTAGCTTCTGTATCCACACCGTTCGAAGGGTGGCTGGTACAAACTCAGCCCAGAATGAGATCTCGATGTCTTCCCATAGGAGTTTCGCCTCGTCGTACATATAAGGCATTATGATCCACCATCTTCCTGCTGCTTCTTGAAGGATTTTGGCATCATGGATCAACATAAATTATGTTTGTGTCTCTACTAGCCTGAAGACTCTCACCACAGCCACATGCCAATCCTCTACCATCGGTGGGTCCGTCTCTCCTTGGAACCTGGGTGGCCTCTGGCGCTAGAACTCGTGCAGCGTGCTCAAGCGGCGTGTATTTCTTGCTAGTGGGGCTGGTGGCATCGGTGGCCCAATAGGTGGTAGTACCACTGGTGCCTCCGCTGGTGCCTCAACTTGAAGAGGGCCTTGTACTGAGGCCTCATCGCTAGGCGGGCTGTCAGTACGTACAACTCTCGGGGCTCTAGCTGGTTGTCCATGAGGAGGCTTCCTAAAAGAAACAGATGTGACACGTTAAAAACACTAAACCTAGTTAGCTGACCTGGTTTTGAGTAGACTTTTAAGGAAAACTTTTGAAAACACACTCGTAATCAGTGTTTTCGTGCACTGAGTCAGAAATCAGAAGTCAGGGTCCTGGTGTATGGATACACCGTCCACCATTACCAACATTGGACTCCCTGAACTGAAGACCACACTTAGTACCCTTAACACTTTTTCTTCATAGAAAAGAAATATCATAGTCCTATGTTATGCAGTAGAACTGACTCCTTTGATACCAATTTCTCATGAACCGTCCTCAGGGCCTGTGTCGTGACTATCCCAAGCCCGCCTTCCATAGGCCAGGGGTTGAGGAATAGAACCAATGGAATACATCTGCATAGAAAGGGAAGGCATTTCCTTTATTAAACGAAATCATACACAACTACCGTACTAGTGGAAGAAAACAATAAGTAAAATTGAAAACAAAAGTAGTGCTGAAAGTAAGGGGCCAGAAATATAATCCCAACTGTAAAGTACAAGATAAAAGACAAAACAATTGGAAAGTGACATGATGCTCCTGGATCATCCAACACGAATCCTACCTGAAAGGTAGGTACAGATAGCACAACTCCTAGATCATCCACCATGGATCCTACCTGAAGGGTAGGTACAGATAGCCTCCTCAGCGCCCTCATCTGTCAACCTCCCCCGGGTACCGACTCATCGTGAGGTGCACCTCTGGGCACCGACTTGTCGTGAGTTCCACCTCCAGGTATCGTCCAGTCCTCATATAGTTGGCCTCAGTCACTGCTATCCATCATCTGCATCCAACATAATGAAGTGCATGCATAGCCCGTGCTAGGGTCAGTATAACGATACTTAGTAGGGACCCCGAGACCCTCACGGTCTCACTAAATCGAACAAGATTAAACCACAAAGAATGATCTCAACAGATAGACTTTACTTAGGTATATTCCCATACATATACATATGTAATCATGTAACCCATTTCAATCATGTGTAAAACACAAAGGTCATTGACTCAGCTCAAACCAGGATTTTTATTCACGATGACGAAAACACGACAGTTAGAGAACTCCTCCTCTGTCGAGCATAGTAGTATTGTCATGAATCTGAGGTGATACTCACTAACCTTAGACTACTTAGGTACTCCTCCTCTGTAGAGTATCGTGGGAATGTCGCCCCAACATTGTAGTGATCCCCGCCATGGTTCTGCCGCCCCAACACAGTAGAGCTCCCACTAAAAGCCTACAGAGGTACTCCTCCTCTCGAGTACCGTAGGTCTGCCACCCCAACATAGTAGCACTCCCCTCCATGGTTCCACCGCCCCTACATATTAGATCTCCCCACTGGGCTAGTCTAGTCACTCCGATACGAATCGGACAAGGAGTCGTCAGGTCTCAGCCAACTACAAGGTCATCGTACTCTGTATGCTCGTCTCCGAGAGGATCCGCACCACGAGCTACTGGTCGACACTCTAAGGGTCATTAAGTTTCAAGAAAAAGTATCTCAAAGGTCCTCCTCGTCATAGGGGTCTCAACGCAATAGACGTCGCATCAATCGGACGCCCAGTCTGTGAGTTATTAGCATTTCCATTACAGGGGACCGATTGGATTTTTGTTACAATCCAACCCGACCATGCTCAAACCACATCCGAAACCTATTTAGATTATTCCAAAATATCTATCACAACAAGAGGAATCCAACATAGTCAACAACACGTAAATCAGATGACCGGTACTTATGTTATAAGGGTTTCTGCTTCGAGGGCCCGGTTTGTTTCAGATTCTACCCAACCTGGCCTTACAAAAACATCGCCAAAACCTTGAGTGTAATATACCTAAATGACCACCTCAATCCAAGAATTTCTAGGCAACAAACTGTGCATCAATCAGAGGACTTTAGATGAAGATATTGTCATTTAACCGAAAATGGTCTGGAAATATGGGGTATGGGCCCGGTCCGACCCGGCCCAACACCCACTGGGTCGGGGGGAACCGGGTCGACCTGACTCTGGTCAGGGTCTGGCACGTGGCCGACCATGGCCTAGCCAGCCAAGCTGAGCGTTACGTGTAGAGGGGGAGGCGTAGCCTCCTCACTGATTTCCACCAGCGGTGCTAGCTGGAGATGCCCCAGGGCGTCCCAGATCTCGCGCGGCCGCAGGATCTTCAGCGTCTCCACCGCGGCTGTAGACGCGGCAGATTTTCTCTGGCAGAATGTTGGGGCGCCGCCGCCTCCTATCACCGGAGCCGCCGTGTTAGCGAGGCGCACCGGTTGCATCTTCCCATCTACGCCAGCATCTCTCCTGGGACCTGTTCAATACTAAGATAACTTCAAATCACTGATGCAGCCCCGTTTAACATCGCCCGTCATCCCGTGCACAAACTAATAATATGTGCAGGGTCTGGGTTTGATCAATAGCCCGTTCCCTTCACATTAGAGGCTCAAACCATAAATTCATTGATGAATGACGGGTATAAAAACAACACAAATCCCCTACCTTGAAAAAGATTCACGGTAGTCGGGCATCGTGGAAGGCGGCGTCGCGGAAAGTGGATTCGTTGGCGACATCGGAGTGCGTCCGAGGAGGAAACGACGTCTCCTCACTTGTTGCAGAGAATGAACAGGAAGCATGTCGTCGATCTTCATGGAACCAGTGTTCATCATTGAAGAGGCGTCGTTCTTCGTCAAGAGAGGAGTTCTCTTCTTCTTCACACTAGAGTTCTCTAATAAAATCAAGAACTTAACCAATGTTTCTCCACAAACCAAAAGCTTCAACTCAAAATAATATCTCAGGATATTATTTTTATTCACACCATAATGATTTTAAAAATCACATTCAAACCACTTAATTAATTAAATGAATTGACTCATGTCATTAATTAATGCATGTTGGAAATAATTAATTGTGGGAGGGAAAGGTGAAGAGTTACACAAATTTGGGAGAGTTTTAAGAATTAACATGGGAGTTTAAGAGTGTTTGGGGAAAATGAAAGGTTGGGGCTCGTGTGGGCCCCACCTCTTATATAACCACACATGGGGTGTTGGGTGGTTGTGGGATCCACCAACAACTTCCCATGTAAGAGTTTAACTTCTAAGGTTACAATATAAAGTTTTTCAACAATTTTATTTATTTTAAACTAATTCCCCAAAAATTAAATCTCAACCCGCGTGGAACACAACTGCGGTAAAGGTCCCCTTAAGCAATTTTCGGTGCTGTGAGTTTATCGGTGCCCTTGGATTTCAATTCCGAGCCTCGACTCAAAAGATATAAAAACCTGCTCGTTTGTTCACTAAACGTACCTGAGAAAAACTTCGTAAATTGATTCCGGGCACACCGGTCCTCAAAATTAAGTGTCATTAGAAGCCACAGACTCATAAAATTCCAATGAAATTAAGGAAAAAATTTCTCTTGAAATTTCTAGGTCTTTACATGAAACATTCATCATGAATTTTTATCGACTAAAAGGTGAAGAAGAAATTCAAAAAATAATAACCAATGGAAACAATTGTTCCTATGAAATGAAAATAAATCAATTAAGTGAATTTTCTCATGTACTCTATATTGAAAAAAATGTAATTCCTTAACTCATGGAAATGGATCTTGATAAAATGTTTTTTCGTTATTATGAACAGTTTTTATTTACTTATTGTCCATTTACCCATCATAGAATTATGGTTTTTTAACATTATTCTGACTATTTTATCTATAACAAATTATTAGTACTTAAGTGTTATTATTCTCTTAACTGTCTATATTTTAACAAAAAACTATTGTTCTCTTATTTTTTAACCGTGTTTTGGGTTATCCTCAATGTCCTTCATATTTCATAATCTATCTTTTTATGAAATTATATTATTAACTCTTTTTATAAAGTTTGTTATCCACAAAAAAATTAAAATTTCAAATTTATCACAGGTTAAAATTAAAATGATAAATTTTTTAAAATTTGGGAGTGTTTAAAACCCATTGATTTTAAAAATCACTATGTTCGATAATGTATATAATATGAATCATTGACATTAAATGAACCAAAAAATATAAATAGATAAATATTACCATTATAAAATATTCATTTAATTAGTGGGAGTAAATAGGATAAATTTAATTAAAATAATTTTATAAGGTTGTTATATAATACATTTATTAATAATAAATGAATACATAATATTCAGTAAAATTATTTTCTACTTCTGAAAAACATTTTCTTAAAAATTTTATTTATTTTTCATTTTGTGTGTTAGATTTATAAATAATTTCTTCATGTTTAATAAATAAAATTAAATATAATTAATTAATTTTTTATATTATCATATAAGAACAATAAACAGACTATATTTAAAGTGTCTTTTGAGAAATATAGATATTGCAGTGAATAGTGAAAAATAATATTTTTCAATCAAATTTGTATTTTTATCTCAAGAATTAATAATGATTATTTTTTTAAGGAAATTGATTTTTAATTTAGTTCAATAATATTATTAATAATTTAATTTATTTATTTATAATAAATTATTTTTTTCATATAGTATAAAACAAATTTTATACATAAATGGTCATTTTAAAAAAATTATTTATTATTGTCTTGTGTGTATTAAAAATAAATTAATTCATACCACTTCTAAAAAATTAATATTTATAATCTATTCCTTATTTGGAGTTAAAAAACTTGAAAAATATACCACTTTAATTTTTTTTCATTATGAATAGTAACGAAGGTAAATAATTTTCCCCACAGTAAGAGTAAATCGAGTAATTGGGGTTAAAAATTAAGATACATACTAGAAATTAGCCTAATACATGACTTTATATTATTTTATGAGTGGAGTTCTTAATTTTAATCCACATATAGAAAATATTTCCACATACTAACATATTAATTTATTTATTAACATTGTAATATTTATGTAAATGATATAACTGAAAATTTAAATTCATTACATATAATATCAATAATATTTTGTGATAGAGAAAAATAAATCTTGTGTCTAATTATAAAATATTATATAACAATTTAATATATTATTTTTCACAGGAAATTTGACTTTAATTTTTTTATCATTGAATTATTTTTTAAACTCTTATTAAACACTAAAAAAATATATATTTTATTAATAAAAAATATAATTAATATTTTTAATAATATTAAATTTAATATAAATTAGTTGAATTATTATGATCCATGATATATATATATATATATATTAAATTTTATATATTGTTTAATGTGTTATATTATAATTAAATATTTTTTATTGATATACATAAAGCCAAAATAATGGAATAGTGTCTAAAATACATTAATGATATTTTAAAATAATTATTAATTTAATATCTAATTTAAAATTCTTAAAAATAATATATTTAAAAATTCAATTATATTTTATTTAAAATCACTACCATTGTCCACTTATGGGTATTTTTTCTATATATGGTAACATTCATAAACCCTTATGTTTGGAAAACTTGAGTATAAGGGTAATTTTCCAAAGGATTAAGAGGTTATTATAAATATTGCATAATGAAAAAAAATATAAATAAAATTTGGAAAAAATTTAACTATATGGGATAATTTAGAATCATATTCATATTATATTCATATTTTATATATTTTGACTCATCACAAAAAAAATGAATTATTCATATTAATTTTATACTATATGAAATTCCACGAATGATCCAAATATCACTTATAATGGGACACCCCCTATAAGTTTTCATTCCTCTAGCAATAGAAACATATCAAGATCAAAATTATTATAATTATATTATTCAGATACAAATCTAAGTTATATAGGATCTATATAGCCCAAAATACCAACCATATGTCCCTCAATAGTGGATCTAAAGGAAGTAATCCTAATAAGTGGTATTTATCATTTACAAATATTTCAAAATTATTTCTTCATGTAATTTTAATTATTGTGTTGTAAACAACATAAAATATTAAATTCAATGTCATTAATAAATTTATATGCTACTATGATTATATTTAATCCATAATAAATCACATTTTTATCCTATGGATGGAGAAAACATCTCCATGTGTATGTACACTTTTTCATCTCCATGTAATGGTGTAATTAATTTTTTATATCCACTTACCTAGGTTAGTTATAAAGATATAACTACTGATTATATATTATATTTATAATTAAAATATTAATTTTTACTTGTAATAGCATATCTTTCATCTTACATTCAAATCCAATGGAGAATGATAACATCAAATGTGAGTACATTTTGACTACAAACTCCACATAGCGATGTGATTCATTTTTTGCTTATGCATTACAATGATGGTAATAATGCCATATTTGATTAATATTTTGGAAATATATGATTATAATATAATCCTAGAATTCTAATTCATTATTTATCGTTATTTTTTATATCTATCGAAAAGTGAATATTTTGTTAATGCGTACATAAGGCTTACCATCTCCATGAAAGGTGTAATTAATTTTTTTATCTCTATATTTTTTTTTTGATGAATTTAAATATCTATATATTAAAAATATATGATATTTTTATCATCATTGAAATTATGGATAGTATGTAACCGTATAAAAAAACAATTACCAAAGATATCATACAAAAACATATAGGAAATATATATAAATTAGCCACAAAAATTGATAAGTAAAAAAATATTTACATAAAAAATTATAAAATAAAATAAATTCTTCATTATTATAATATTGATATATATATGGTTCTAGTATTTAATTATAATAAATACAAATTTATTTTATAGGTGGATAACATATCATACGATGCAAATCGAATATGAGGTATGTGATTCGATCACAAATTACACTTTTTTGAGACCTAATTTGTATTATGCCCCTATATACATTATGTGGTGTATATTTTCCATTTACTATATTAAACATTAATAACTAATATTCCAAATAATTAATGATTAAATTTATTTTAATTTTTTGAATGTAATGTTAAAAATTAAATAGTATATTCTTTTTCATTTTGTTGGGGAATGTTTTCTTCCAAATATTTTTTTCACAATTATTTAAAAAATGAAATTTAATTTACTCAAATTATTTAATAAGTATAAATTATTTTTATCCATAGAGGTTAAATTGTTACTAAAAAATTAATCAGTATAATTTTTTTTCTGAAATGCTTATTTTCTAACATTCATTACAACAAGTCAAGAATGATTATTTTTATTGTATCTGATGTTAATGAATTTTCCCAACACCATAACCATTTTACAGTATTTAGTTTCATTAAAAATTATACAATGGTTTTATATATGAAACTTTTTAATAAGTGATTATTTTCATCCATTTTCCAAAATTCTTGAATTTATTATATATCATATATTTTAGAAGAAATTAATGTTATCTTTTATCGTTTTTTAATTATATGGTCAATATATTCTCCTTATAACAGTCAATATCTTGTGATCATTTTCCATTGGAAATTTAATTTCATGTAAGAATTCATCATTGATATTCTTTTTTATTCAACAATATCATTTCAACATATGGTGTTTTACAAAGAATGTTATTTTAAGATCTCATGATATGTATGATAAAAATTTATTCTTTTCTCAATATGGATATTTATTAATAGGTAATATTATATATGAATTGAATTTATTGAAAAATATCGGAAAAATTTATTAGAAAAAAAATTGAAGGGTAGGGCCATAAATAATATTACACCTTGATAAATCGACATGTCTCTTGATATAAATTATTCATCCAAATTAAATGGATTTAGATGTTAGCCTACACATAGTTTAAACTAACATGGCCTAATGTTTTGATTATAAACATATCATGTTGTCTTAGATCAATACCTATAAATATTTATCATTTCATTTATTGATAATCCAATTGTTATTTTCCTTGTGATTACTTCATTAGTGTTATTTATGAATGCTTTTTGTTCTCCATTTACTGATTAAATGTTGTCCATTTATGATTTTTTATATTTTAATGTTGATTAATCCTTATTTACTCAATGAAGATTCTGTTATATATAACTTTTAATATTAATTTTTTTCATCGATTTTATATTTTCCATTATAATGGATATAAAATAGAATATTATGAATAATATCAAGGATCCGTGATTATTTTTGTTGTATTAAATTTTTATTCTTGATTTAACATGGAAATAAGCTACGTATGTTTTACTTAATGTCTAATAAACTTATTATTCCATCATGGTGAAATCCTTTTATAATATTAATATTTAATAATGTATAACCAAATTTTTGGTTAAAAGAGTTTGTTTGGTTACTATATAAGGGTGATAAAGGATATTTGAGTGAAACAACTTGATGTTAATGAGGTCAATGCTTTTAGTGGACAATTATAGATGATTGTGAAATCATACATGATGCATTGGGTGGATTAGTCTTAGAGGGGAGACTTATAATTAGATGTCATATGGGACCATGTGTTCCTCTATATTTCTGAAAAATTATGGATAGAAAATGATATATATAAAATTATTTTTAAGAGATATTATATGTTCCATAATTGTATCATGAGGAGTATCTTCTTGGGTTTTATAGCTTAATCATTATAGTGAATCCTCGTGTAATTAAGATGTACAACACCTCTAGGGGTCAACAATAGTGAAATATTTTAAATAGATATGTTATAGTGTTTTTTCATTTTTTATTTAAAAGCATGTGAATGAATAACATCTTATACAAAGTAGTTTTTGTATTATTTTAATGTCACTATATTGAAGTAGGAGGAAATATCAATGGATTTAGTCACAATTGTACCTCGATGAAAGGGTTCATGTGATAATATTTTGGTGATAGTTGATTGGAAATTATATTTTGAAAACATCAATTCCCCTAGGGAGCCAGTTAATGTAGATTTAATATATAGTATGTATATAGATTATGTGGCATATAATCACTGGGTACTATAGACCATCGCACATGATCATGATCCTAATATTAACACATGGTTTAGAGTAGATTAAATCATCTTTTTATCTACCATTTACATCTTATATCTTCATTTTATCATTATAATAATGTGAAAAAAAGATAAAATAATCCCAATATTGAATGATACAGTGCATGTCTATATCATGAATAATATAGGATTCAGTGTGAATGATTTTACATTAATTTAGTATTCGTAGAACAATATCAACTAGAATATGGACGTGTCATTTTGATGAATTTTATATGTGGCATTGTAGACCCCATTATATAAGTTGTATGTTTCAATGTTATTAATTCATGGATTAGATGTTTTTTTTGGGCACCACAATGAGGATTCAGATGGTTTTGGATTAGATGGAAGAAGCACATGACTTTCATAATACATTTTTATGATATGAGGAAGATTCCTATATTATTTTAGGTTAGAGACAATGTGCTATTGATTGGTTTCTATCCTCATGTCAAATTCAATGTTTTGTTTGGGATTAATCTCTCTACATAAATTCTTAGTCTTATTGAGGTTCTGCTTCATATTATAGTGGTGAAATATAGGTTTGTTATTTATTTATATTTATATAGGATTCATGAAATTTTCCATATTTTTTATATTCATAAATATCATCATTATGAATTCCATTTCAATGAGAGGATAATTAATATATCAATTGTGATGAGATATTTATGTATTTACTATACATTTTTCAATATTTTCATAAGACGGTGTGGTGATGGTGTGTTATTCCATTGTTTTATGTTCAATGGAGTCATTATTTTATGGAAGATATTTCATGGGGTCATGAGTAAAATATTTGAACAAAATATCTCAACCTATTTAGGTAATTATTTTTCTATTTATATAATTTTAGAAGTAGTGACGATTAAAATGAATTTCTTATTTTTTATCTCTTTCATTTTTGGTTTATTTAACACATTACATTACATTTTTTTGGTGATAAAGGTGTATGTATGATATTAGGTAGATAGTGGTGTTCATAGTGTATAAGTTATAGTTGGTATCAAAATGTGAACACACTAATCTTTGGGTAATGACATGAAGTCTTTTACATGGTTGGAGATTTTGACTATTAGTAAGGTATCTTGATATGGAGGAGGAATCCTATCCGTAATGTGTTGATCATGAGGGTGTGTTTTAGTGATGTGTTATTGGTCATGGGGAAATGCATCAATAATTAAAATATTGGTTTTAGATCATAATTTTTTTAATGGGATGGGCACTTAAGAAGATTATAGGATGGCTATATTCATTTTTTGGGGCTGAATCATCTTATTTTCTCTGGAGTCTTACAAATTTTCCATTATCAATTCATTGGTAATGAGGAAACACCTTCTTTCATATAATGATGATATCATAGCCTCTGTTTTTAATTTTTCTACAATATTTTCTTCATGGAAGAGAGTGTTTATGATTTAACATAGCCTTAATGTATGTGAATTTATAGCCCATCAAGGATGGGAATCATATCATGGTGATGTGGGTCAGAGAAAAAACATTTTTTTGTTTCGATATATATTGATAACAATTTTACGGAAGAGGGGTCATGGGGGGAATTGAAAAATGGTCATCTGGACTAGGTAGAATCATCCAACATAAGATATAACCATGATATACCAAGCTCTGACTCAATTTCTCTAGCTATAAATAATTTAGAATCATCGTCGTTTTAACATTATTTCCTTTTATATCTCAAATAATTTGGATGATTATATAAGACACAATATAAGTATTTGATCTTATATATTTTTTCTTTAACCATTATTTTCAATTGATCATTGGGTAGTGATCCGAGGTGATTTTACCATCTTATAATAGATGTTAATATACTTCCACATATTTAATTTATGTGAAAATAGATTAGATGGGTTGAATATTATTTTTTAGGTTATTATGTTTATTTGTACTGTTTTCATCAATGATTTTATACACTTTCCCTTGTGTTTGTTACGTTCATTTTCCCTTTTTGTCCTTATATTCTAAACAGCTCTTTACAAGCTCTAGGTAAAGAAGTTAATTCAATAATTATCTTAAAATTTTTATATAATGTGTAAATATTATTCAATTATTTCTAGTTTATGGATGGAATGAAATTTCCTAAGTATAATATTGATATAGACTTCAATAAAATATATAATATGGTTTGACTCAATTTTTAATAATTTTTTATTTTTTATTTAATATGAGCATGCCTCCTGGTTACTTCTTTTATTTAAAATACTCAATGTTTTGAATAATTATGTCTTGATACTATGAATTATTTGTTCAACCCACTTTTCATAAAATAGTAAATAATAAATGTTGTTTGGGAATTGGTTTTATTTTGTGATGAGATTTGCATGAAATCATGGTGTTGTTTAAGGAATAATATAGTTGTACATAATGCTAAAATAGTTTATTTGGTTTATTTTTTAATGGTTGTTAAATACGGACATGATTTTGTAGTAATTATAGTTTGACGATTTTTGGTAAAGATGGATTTTAGAAATGTTTTATGGGTTTTTTTTGTGAAGTAGTGTTGAAATTGGTTGATAAGGTGAATAAAGCATTACATATATAAATATTTCCTTATATTTTATGATTATTCAATATTTATAAATAATATATATTCCCCTGATCCAAAATGGATTAGTTTTCTAAAGACTAATATCATAATAAAATATTTCATTAATGATCATAAATATATCATAATATTTTATTTAAAAAAAATTACCCTTATTAGTCATTCCCAACATTAAACCTATATCCATAACATGGAAAATATTGATAGATAATATGGGTGAGCTCCAATTCCTATTTTGGGTAAACCTGGAAGAAACCACTCAAAAATTAAAACCTGATAATTTGAAATGATGAAGGGTATAAAAATAAAATCAACTATATATAATAATAAATTTTGACTATGTAGAACACAACTAATAAATTATGTCTTATTGTATATAAATATTTATAACATGAAGTGAAGCTTTCAAGAAAATGTAATATCATAATCCATGAAAAAAACATAACATAACCATATATAATAACAGGAGAATAATTTATCATCATAATAATAAGAAATAAAGAAATTATGGGCCAGGATTTACTAATAGAATCCCATAACATAATGTCTCGCAAATAAATTATAGAATTACACATCATAGTGGATCATAGTGAATCAATCGACTATCAAACTGTAATGGTTCAGATATTTTTACCTACATCCCTTGGTATATTAGATCATATTTTATTAAAAGTATCCCCTACTATATAAGATCAGTCATTATTATAATAATACCATTGTAAGTCCATGAGATTTAAAACCTTATCCAAAAACATTACTGGTTAATAGAAGACCCACACATCACAAAATAATAATCTATACATATTCTCTTCATAAGAACATCACATTCATGATTTCATTATAAATAAATTTACCCTAGAAAAATTATTTAATGATGAAATTCATAATTAATCATCATAAGATATATAATGAAATATGGTGGATGATATAAGTTCATAATTCCCTCTGTGATACATAATATTCCATATGAGAGTTTTTTATAAACAAAAATACTTTTATTAATGCATATGAAATACACAATAAAAATGAGGAAAAAATATCCATTTTATTAGGAAAATTTAGAGAACTATAAAATCCTAGAATATTAGAAACAGGATATACAATAACAAAAAGTAAAACATTTGATGTAACATTCGAGATTAAGAAGGGTTATAATCATGTGAAAATCCATTCATGTCATATTTAGTATAAAGAACACATTATTTTAATATTATTATAAAAATTGGTATGTGATCTATAAAGAGAGAATTTGAAATCATTAATTCTAATAATTTTTAATTAGATTCTAATGTTTTATAAGTAAACATTAAAAATGATTTTAATAAATATATAATCATTTATCAAAAATTGAAGCACATTTATATGGAGGAAAAATATTCCTAAACATAAAAAAGAGATAATGTCTAGTTGGATTAAAAATATTATTCTAATATATTTTAATTAAAAAGAAAGGAAAAATGGTCTAAATACATTAAAAAACCATAAATTAATACATGATAATAAAATAGTTTTGTGTTAATATTGAGACAACATGAAATCCACTAAAAGATAAATTTAATCATTAATAGTCCTTAAAATAATAAGATTGTAACATTAACCATTACCAAATATAACTAATTCTTTTATATGGATTTTAATATAATATATATTGAATTAATTTATACTATAATTCTATATATGAACTATATTTATACTTATCGCGCCATATAGGTTTCATTAATTAATATCTAATCCCATCTAATTAATATATATTCCACATAATCAATATTATGGGCGTTAATAGTTTCATTTTTCATTCATCATTTAGTACGAGGATTTCATTCTTTAAACCCTAGTAATAGATTCAACATATCAATAATAGTAATAGAATCACAAATATTTTATATACTAAATATATGCACTTTTGTAAAAATTCATGTTAGTAGGTGATGAAAAATGGATTAAATAATTTTGTAATAATGGTGTATGTATGTATGGGTGAGTTGTGTTTTTTCTCAATATAATGAATGATAGAATGATAAATAATAGTTTATATTTATTTATTCATAATTATATCATAAATGTAAAATATATTTATTAATTTTATCGTTATAATTATTAATGTTTAGCATTAATTAATAATCCAGCATGTTTTATTGTGGAGATAATATTTATTACATATATATGTGAAATGCCTCAATTTTCCATTGGATTAAATAGTCATAAAAATTTTATTTTCCTTCAAAAAAAAATATTTTATTTTCTAGTACACATTTAAATATTTTTTGATATTTTTTGATGATTCTTAAGATGATTTTGATCAATTGATCTTAAAAATTCCCATTATGAACACGTATCTCTTAATAATATAATATTCATTGAAAAAAACCTAAATGATTCAGGGATTGGAATTTTAGTAGTGATAGAGACTTTATGTAAGGGAAATGGATATTGGAATATATATTTTCATGTATTGGATGATTTAGAGTGCTTAAATACTTTGAATCAATGATGATATGTTTTTTTGTATGAAGCCAGATCTTCATTTCATGTATGTTTTGTCCTTTCCAGTTGTCTTTGAGAAAAAGAGTTGTTTTTGTAAATTTCATGAGTACCTTCCATATATGTGTATTACATGCCATATACCTGGTTATCACAGATTACTGTGTAGTGGTCAGGCACATGGCCGTGTGTGGTGACCTAGAGACCACATAAAGCTGATGCCAGAAAAAGAAAGTACACATTGTGTACTTTTAAAGAACATGTGGTGTACATTTTTTTCATTAAATGGACTGGGGTCACATCTGATAGATAGAAAAATCTTCTTCTCAACCTATTTCATCCAGGAGTGTCTGTATAGCTATAGATGTTCTATGAGCCCCCAATTCATTGTACGTTCTCTGAATCAACCATCATCGATTGCGTTGGAATCATATAGGTGAGTTCTATTTTCTTCTTCAACTTCATCTCCTGATTTCTCCTCTTCCAAAATATATCATAATTTGAATTTCATAAGAATATTTTAGATCTACATCATTTTAGGATAATTCAATGCATTAGGTTCACGCATATCGATCTCATGATGCCGAGGTAGGTGGTTGTGCCTTTCCGTAGTTAGTCTCTGAGTTATATGATAAAATGATATCAATACCCCCATTTTGGGTATTGTGTGTTTACAGTTTTAGCCCTTTTATTTTTCTAATATTCCTCGTTTGATTGAATATAGGATAGTTTCTTGAACATAGGTTTAGATTTTCCAATATATGGATGTTTTTTCCATGTTTGCTTTTTTTTGACTTTTTGGTCTAGCCTTTCTTGTTAGGATACTACTTTCTTTCCATGCCAAGTATTTTTTGGTGGAGTGATTGTTATTTTACATGCTATGATATGTTTTAGTTGTTTATCCATGTAGTTCTTGATGTTTACATTGGATGTTGATTATTTTTTGTGCACTATTGCTTTACGCGGTGTAGTGGGAACCTCATGTAGTGAGACCATTGGGGGATTGCCATTGAGTGCTCTATCAGACTGTCTATAATTGTGTTACAAGGCCACATGATGAATTGGCATTGACTGCTTCCCCATATTGTTTTAGGTTACCATTAAAAGTCTATCTGGGGAATTGACAGTGAGTGCTTCCTTAGAGAGTCTTTGATCACACATGACTAAAGGGGGAATTGACGATGTGTGATTTCTCAGAGATTCATTGCTATATCTTATCTTGTATCGTGAACTACATGTGTATGGCTTTGAGAACTACCTAGAGGGTTTCATGTATTTGTTTTGGTTGATTAAATATATAAAAGAAAATGTGTGTAAATAAAACTATAAGATCTATTACATTTGAGTACATCATTGTTCACTGCTTCTTTTTTCTTATTGACTGCAATATTAATTCACTGATAGTTACGCAGAAATCTATGGGTGGTTTCCTACTAGGATTAGTCTCAAACATTGTTTGGGTCATGCTTTTGGGCCTAAATAGGTTATATTGGAGCATGTATATATAAGGGAAAGGACCATTCTACTTCAGGTAGTTGATTGTTGTGGAGATGAGGAGCATGGGAAAATACGAGTCTTGAGATGCTCTTGGAGTGTAGATCTTTTCATTTTTACTTTGTTTTACTAATGTATTGTAGCATTGTGACTTGTTTGGATATTTTACTAGATATATCTATCATGTAAAATTATATATATGTGCTCTAGTTTTTTATTTCTTCAGTATTCTACTAATTACTTATTGAATTATTTTATTGCTTCCGCTAGTGTATATCTATTATTTCCACTCCATTAATCAGAAAATGAGTTAATAGTTTTCACACTATCAGACCCTTGTCCCTCGCTACAAGTTGGCAGCCTCTGTTGTTCGGGGAAAGGTTCTGGAGTCCATGTTACCAACCGAGTACGGGATACCTCAGGGCGGCTTCTGGAATTCGGATGCTAAAAAGTTGTATCCGAGGGATTCATTTCATCATGACTTAATGATTGTAGCCTATAACCTGGATTGGAATGAAATGTGTTCCTGGTAATATGTTGTGCCTAGGATTAGCTAACCCATGTACAGGGAAATTCCAATTCACCTCGTTATTTAATTTTTTCAGGTTTTGCAATTTTACATTTTATTTGATTTCACTATTGGGTGATTAAAATGTTTTGGGCTAGTATCATTTGTATTATTGAGGTTATATTTCTATCTCAACATAATGAGATGAGGGTATGCCATCTCAAGCATCATATAGGCACATTCTAGAGATCACATGTCATACATTCTTTTTATGCCATTTAGGGACCATCTGTGATTTCATATTGTTGTGATAGATGTTGTGTAACATATGCTTATAGTTGTGAATGATTCCTTGATAGAATACCTATTATTTGATACGGTATTGGATTAGGTAAGGATTTGATTGAATGAACTCCAATCGTTGGTTCTTGAGGTTTTATGGGCTCTCAGAGATCGGAATTTGGGGGATCATTGTGTTTTTATTCCTTGTGTATGACTTGTATAAGATACCAATATTTCATTCGAGGGGAATATGTTCCCTCAATAATCAAATGTGGGCTCTTTAATGCTCATTTTAGTGTTTTTCTGGGCTTCCGGAGTAGTTTCTGAGGCTTACTATCCGGAAAAACCTGAAATACATGACATGTAATGATGAATACATGCTATGCATCCTTCTATTTGGGATGGAACTATTCTTCTTAAGTACACGCCATGTACTATATGTAAATGTCATGTAGTCTCTAACTGTGTAACTGGCTGTGTGGGCCAAGACACGAGGATTGGAAATCATGGAGGGACACACTGTGTACCGGATGTACACGCTGTGTTGTGCAGACCATGTGTCTACCCGTGTGACTAACAAAATGGATGGATAAAACATAATTTATACACACTTTGTCACGATGGAATATGTCATGTAGTGTGACCATTGTATCTGGTCATGTATCGAACAACATGGGGTGATAAAATATTTCTAGTAAACGCCGTGTCCACCTGGAACAGACCATGTAGAGTAAGACATGTAACCGGCTGGGTAACTAACTACATGGGTTATTGAAGTTCGTCGAGTACACATCATGTCTGGAACAAACATGCAGTGTAATCTAGTTCTAGGAAACCCATTTGGACTAGCCATGTAGAAGAACTTGGGTAGGGGAATAGGATTCAAGTAGACAAAATGTGTTAAGAAAACACATCGTATGTATGGGGTGTTAGAAGACCGGGTTTGGTAGAAGTACATTCCCATGTGAAGGCTTAAGGGAACACTCTTTGTAGGAATTATACACGTCATGTATCCATATATGGAAAAAACATGAATGATTTCTTTCCCTTGTTCCCTTCTTACACATATATGTTTCAATGTATATTATTCTTGATCTAAGGTGTGCGCTTGACCATTCTGAGTCATGACATCGAGACATCCTCCAGTTTTCCACCAATTATAGGGAAGTGATCAAAAACCGGATATGGATATTCATCGACTACTAGCAGAACCTCTAGTTGTTCATGTCATGGCGCCATCTATCATCCAAAATATAGGTATCGAGGCACATTTATGAGAAATATTTTGGAGGTATGTGTAGAATTTGCAGGGAGTACCGCATCCTAGCCCATCAATGGCAGAATCGTCGTGGGTCATTCAACCGTAACATCCTCCCACATTCAATGTAGAAGGAGGACCCTATGGTGTAGAGTCCTATCTAGAAGCCATGGTGACGATCATCTAGAACTTGGAGAACCCTCTGTAGATGAGAGTCAAGTTCACTACGTATAAGCTTCCGGATTCCACCAAGAGATGGCAGGATTTGATCTCACAAGAGGGACTCCAGTAGGTTATGTGTTGAGTGGAGTTTCAGAGTACCTTCTAAATTTTTTTCTACATCGATATTTTGAATTCCGATTGAGCACAATAGATCATGATTTTGGGGTAGGGTACTCTTTCAGTTATGGAGTATTCTTTTTTCTTCATTGAGCTGCGGTTATTTACACCATTTCCAGGAGTTTATGAGTTATTACCAGCATGTATGTTTGAGTATGGCCTCAATCATGACATTCAGGATCAAGTGAACAGTATTAGGATGACTTCCATCACTTCAATAGCCAACCAGGAACTGATCATGGAGCCTAACTTGAGGGATTCTAGAGTTATGGGAACGAGCATTTCTGCATCCAGAGTTTCTATTTCTCCAACTGATTGTTGGGCGTGCCGTATGGTGTCTACACATGGAGATCCATGTAGGAAGGATACACATCTAGGTAGCTTGGTGCTATACTACCGGTGTGAAATGGGTTGGGCATAAAAGGCCGTATTTCCCAAGATACCCAGTTGAGTGCCAATCCTGCGGCAAGATTTTCTTTCTTGAGCACTTCTGTTAGATATTCTCACCAGAAGTTGGTGACAAGGGTTCTTTTATGACTCATCATTCATGTGAAGAACCAATTGATTCTCACTATTCTAGGAACTGGAGTTCATCTAGTCATTCAGGATGAGGTGGGGGTTGTGGTCATGGTAGCCTATTGCCCAGCATTCAGTGACAATAGGGAGGATCGGCTCTGAGTGGGCAGGCTAGGTTATATGGCCATGGTGTATGTCAGACTTTTTCAGTGGAGCAGACCTAGTTGGAGAAGGATCCAGGACCCTCTATAGTTCGATGTAAGGTCCTAGTTTCCTACGTTTTAGCTTTATCTATTTTAAATATAGTGTCTTCCCATTGCTTTATATCTCTTGCAGTTGTGGAGTGTCTTAGGCTCTGTAACATTTCTTCTACTAATATCTTGAAGTTAGACACTCTATTTTGGACAAGAATGGCTAGTTTACATCAGTCCAAAAAGTTCCCACTTGAGGTCGGTGGGTGTCACTTCTCATGGGACAAATATGCCCTAAAAATAACATGCTACGATTTTATTCTCGGTATCGATAATTTAGTACCCTTCCGGGATGTTGTTGATTACTATCATCATATGTTGAGTTTTATGTCCCCATAGGGTGGTCTATTTTGACATAAGGGTGAGTGGGATGTCTAGGCTTGTAGAGAACGACCCAAAAATCATGTGTTGGGGGGAGTTACAACCTAATTTTTTATTCATAATCTAGATGACATGTGGAATTCTCTGATGGACTTTTCTCCAGAGGTGGATGGTTTAGGGACGTCTTTAGAGAGTAATTTTCATGTTTACCTTTGATGTGAGATGTTGAATATTCCATAGAGTGTGTGTGAGGATTAGCAACAGTGTCCATTACTCTTTATATGATGGCAACAACAGACTTACAGGAACTCATGAAGCAATTGGAGTATTTGTAGGAAAAGGGTTCCATCCAATCCAGTACTTATCATTGTGGTTTGCCGGTCTTATTTGTGAAGAAGGCAGAGTGTACCTTTGGTCATCATGTGGATTCTTCGATGTTGACCCTATAGATGGTCAAGAAGCGATATCCATTACCATGGATTGATGATCTCTTTGGTAATCTTCTAGGATCTCGATTTTTCTCGATGATTGAACAGGGATCTGGTTATCATTAGTTGCACATTAGACCATCAGATTTACCACTTACATTCTTTCAAAGTAAGTGTGGTCTATACGAGTTTGTGGTTATGTAGTTCAGTATCAGGAACGCACCTACTGTTTTCACGTCGCTAATGAGATGACTGTCCCATCAATTATTCATTCATTTGTGGTGCTCTTCGTGGACGATATCTTGGTGTAATCTCACACTCGACATGACCATGCCACTCATCATGAGATCGTCTTGTGTACATTGTGTGACAATCCGTTATATTCTATCCTCTTAAATTGCCACTTTTGGATGGGCCCGATTTAATTCTTGGGTCATGTTATCTCAGATACTAGAGTATCTATAGATTCAAAAAAGTGATAGAAGTAGTTTCCTCGGAGAAACCAAAGAACTTATTTGAGGTATGTTGTTTTATAGAAGTGACTGGTTACTACAGACATTTCATACAAGACATTTCAGGCATAGGAGCTCCACTGACAGGCCTGACTAATAAGGTTGTGAGGCACTTGTGGTCAAAATATGGTGAGTCGGCCTTTTAAGAGATGAATGGGAGGTTGACTTCAGTGTCGATACTAGTTTTTTCAACTCTGGGAATGATGTATACTGTATACTATGATTCATCAACAATCTATCTCGGAGTGGTGATTATGATGGGATAAATAGTCATTGTGTATGGATCCCGGTAGTTGTGGCCACATGAGAGGAACTACCCAACACACGATCTCGAGATGGCTACACTTTTTCAAGCATTCTGCTGTTGGAGACACTACTTGTTGGGAGAGCATTTTAGGATTTCACCAACCAAAAATGGCTCAAGTATATCACCACTCACCATGACCTGAATTTGAGATAGTGAAGGTGGGTTGAGTACTTATAGTCTTATGAATTTTATCATACATACACACATGATATGGGAAATATTTTAGCTGATACATTAAGCAGGAGGACTCATGTACATGATGTACATGAGGCCATCAGTGAGTGGAAGCTTATGGATATGTTCTCTGAAATGCATTTGGAGGTGCACGAGAGTCTGGGTAGACGTTTCTATCATATGTAGATTTTACCACTACTCTTCATGATCGAGTCCTAATAAGGAAACTATCTGATTCAGAAGGCCTAGACCAATGTGATAGTGTTTCAAGAGTGTACCCTATTCATGGGTGGATAGTAGGAGAGGATTAGGTATTACGTTTTCATGGGTGGGAGTGGGTGGCAGCAGACATTCATGAAGAGTTGATGGGAGACACTCATTCCTCAATTTGGGCAGTTCATCCCGATGTCACCAAGGTGTATCGAGATTTGCACCATTAGTATTGGTGGCCAGGTATAAAGGGCGATGTTGTTGGTTTGGACAAGACTTGTTCCACCTGTCAGCAGGTGAAGGCATAACATCAGAGACTAGGAGGGCTTTTACTGCAGTTACCCATTCCCATGTGGAAGTGCAATGATGTCACTATGGATTTCATGACAGGTTTTATAAGGTCGCCTTGAGGTAATGATGCAGAATGGGTTGTCATTGGAAGAATCACGAAGGTATCCCACTTCTTTCTAATTAATGATACCTTCAGTGTTGATGAGTTGGGAAGTCTCTACATCCAAGAGATTTTATGATTACATAGAGGTCTGCACTACAGTGATTCAGATCGGGATGCCAGTTTTACTTCTTGGGTATGGTAGGGACATCTGAGGGATTTGGGTACTTAGGTACTTCTGAGTAAAGATAAATATCCTCATACAGATAACCAGTCTGAGCATATGATTTGAGTTCTTGAGAAAATTCTTGGGGAATGCATCTGAGATTTTGGTGGTTTGTGGGAAAAACACGTACCTCTTTTGGAGTTAGCATAAAATAGTAGTATTCATAAAACTATTTAGATGGTACCTTATGAGGCTTTGTACTATAGGCCATGTTGATAAACCTTATGCTGGCTGGAGGCACGAGTGGAAGCTATGTTGGGACCCAAACATGTTCAATATACCACATAGTAGAGATATTTGATACAGATGTTTATGGCTACATCATTGTCACGACAGAAGACTTACGCTGATCGACGGAGATGGACAATGTAGTATGAGGTTGGAGATTAGGTTTTCTTGTGTGTCACATCGATGTTGGTACACAAGAGCATAAGGTGATTGGTTATGAATTCACGGAGATATGTCAGAATATTTGATGGGTTGGGAAGAGTTGTTCTGGTTGCCTATCGGTTGTAGTTAGCTCATAGGTACTGAGATATGCATTAAATCTTCCACATTTCTAAACATCGACGTTACTTCTCAGACCCATCTCCAGATATCCAAAACATCAATGTTAATGTTGATGTGGATGCATATTTATAAGAGAATCCTATCTAGATTATTTATTGAAGTGTGATGGTTCTCTGTGGCTGGTCTATTCCTCTTGTACGAGTGTGATGGTATCACGGGCGAGTACAAGACGAGACATGGGATAGGGAGGCCAATGTAAGATTATAGTGTTCGGTGCTATTCGAGGATTCTACTTCTACGCACCCTTATTAAATAAATTTGGGGACAAATTTATATTAACGGGGGAATATTATAAGATCTTAGAAATTATTTAATAGTATATTTTTACTTTCTGGTTTTTTGGATAATAATTAATGTTTTGTAAATTTCAGGAGTACACGCTATGTACATTAAGTACATATCGTGTAACCAGTTTCAGCGGGTGACTGTGTGTGGTATCTATAATAGCTGCGAAGATGGTCGTGTGTGGGGACATGGAGACTGCATAGAGTGGAGGCCATAAATGGTATGTACACACCATGCACTTTTAAATAACAAGACCTGTACTTTTTCATTAAACAGACTGGGGTCATGTCTGATGGACATAACACACTTCTTCTCGACCAATTTCATCCATGATCATCTATACATCCATAGATCTTCTATAAGACCGTGAATTTCCATCCATTCTTTGAATTGATCGTCGTCTATTTCATTGGAATTACATAGCTAAGTTTTCCAATCTTCTTGAACATCATCACCTGATTTCTCCTCTTCTGCAAGATATCTTAAGTTGAACGTCTTATGCATTTTTAATGATCTACAGAATTATAGGGAGATTCATGGCTTGAGGGTCAGGTATATCAATCTCGCGACACTAAGGCATGTGGTTTGGGGCTTTCTGTATATAGTATTTGAGTTATATATGAAAAAGTTCCCAATATCAATATTTGAGGAATTGTGTGTTTATGTTTTTAGCCCTTTTATTTGCCTGTTATTTCCTTTTCAATTGGTTTGAGGTTAATTGTTAGAGGATATGGTTATCTTTTCCATGATATGGATGATTTTCCAATATTTTCGTTTTTTACTGTTTGGTCTAGCCTTTCCTGTTTGGCTGCCTCTCCCATTTCATGCTTAGTATTGTTGGGTGGAGAGATAATTATTTGAACTTCTATGATAGGTTTTAGTTGCTTAGAAAAGTATTTATAGATGATTTTTATGGATTTTGATAATTGTTTGTACACGGTTTCATTATATGGGGCTACGAGAACCTGGTGTAGTGAGACCATAGGGGGAATTGACGTTGAGGGATTTCCCAGAGGGTCTGTTTTAATTATCCCGCTACAAGACCATAGGGTATATTGACGTTGAGGGATCCCTCAGAGTGACTATAGTTATGTTAAAAGGCCACATGAGGAATTAACATTGAGTGATTCATCAGAGTGTCATTATTTTACTATTAAAAGACTACATGGGAAATTGATGGTGAGTGCTTCCTTAGAGAGTCTTTGATCACACATGACTATGGGAGGAATTGATGTTGAGTACTTCCTCAGAGATTCTATGCAATATCTTCTCTTGTATTGTGAACCAGAGGGGTTAGGATATGAGAACTACCTAGAGAGTTTCTTGCATTTGTTTTGGTTGAATAAATACTTAAAATTATATGTGAGTAAATGAAATTATAGGACTATTTAATTTTAATTACTTTTCTGTTAACTTCTTCTTCTTGCTTATTGACTTCAATATATAATCACTGACGGTTAGGCACAAATCATTTGGTTGTTTCATACATGGATTAGTCTCCCAACATTTTTTCATCATGCTTTTGGGCCCAAATAAGTTATATTTCTATAGGTATCAATAAAAAAAAGCAACATTCTACTTCAGGTTCCTGATTGCTGGGGAGATTCGGAATATGGGACCAAGCTGAGTCTTGTGATAATGCTGTAGTTTATCTATTTTCTTTGGTACATTGGTTTACTACTATATTCTATCATTGTGTATTGTTTAGATGATTTCCTAGACATATCTATCATTCACTATTATATATATGTGCTCCAATTTTTATTTATTCTGTCTCCCATTGGTTACTTATTGAATGCATTTACTACTTTCACTATCACAGCCAAGACCCTTGCTTCTAGTCAGAATCTTCTGGCATTTAAGGAAATTCACTTGAGGACATGTGAATAACCGTGTACGAGGCACCACTTGGCAGTTTCTAGAAATGAGACTTTACATTTTCGATTTTATAAGTGAAGGGAGTCACGCTCCCATGTGAAAGTTATACCCATATGTTGACTTGATTCCCCATAATATTCTACTACCAGAGAAAGTGCGATAAAATAGATCACTGATGAGATGGTTTCATAGAGAGACAGTAGACTACTATGTTACAACATCTATGTGGGGTAGTTTTTTAAGGAAACTATTGTAATTAGATGATTGCATGAACGCCAAGTAAGGAAAACAATTTCACACTATATTCAATGGGATTATATTTAATTATAGTAGAGATGTCATAAAACTCCCAAAAATCTTCTAGAAATCCCAAAAGGAATAAACATAGCTACAATCACCCCAGAAAATAAAATTTATTTATTTTACTAATACATGAAGCCAAATCATATTATTTAACCTACTTTTTATCATTTTACCACTAAAAATTGTGATATTATTTTTAATACAGTTCAAATTGATTATGGAAGAAAATTATTTTTATCTCATTTCGTAATATTTATTATGTAGATTCATCATATAGAATAAATTTTTATTAATAACTTATTATAGGGGGTAAAAAATAATCTTACATCCATGACCAAATCACCAAAAAATATTTTTATAAAATTTCTATTTTTCTGCATAAAAATATTATTTTCATTCCTTATGAAGTCAACATAATTAGATGAATTTTTATCAATTTTATTAAACATATTTATTACTAATTTCAGTAAAATCATTTATAAATTGTTTATTTTATTTTATTTTATTACCAAAATACAACATTTTTTGTTTAAAAATAATTTTTCAAAAAATATCTCTTTTTACTATCAAAATAATTGATCATGAATTCAAATGATTTGATAAAAAAATATTGAATGATCAATAATTTGAATAAAATTTCTATGAAATACTTATCAATTATATAAACAATGAAAAAAAATATTTTCTTTTAGTTAAATTATATATAATAAAATTATTTATTTAAACGATCGTTTCCATTTGATTAAGAAATAGTAGATAAATATACATTATAATTTATATCATATTTCAGGAATTTGATTACCTGGTTCTTTTACCTAATTTTAATCAATATAATTGAACTCTACATTAAATTTTTTCAATTTATAATCTTAATAATCAATTGTTCTCGTATGATTGGTGTTTCAAGCATCACGAGCTATGAAATCAATTTAATTTATTAATGAAAAAAATATTCCAAAATATCAATTTTTTATAATTAATCACCCATATAATAATTCTCCCAATAGAATTAAATTACTTTTGTAAAGACAATGATGATACCTCTACCTCAATACCTCATTAAAATCCATTTTATTGTCCTGAAATTTATATTTTACCCACAAATCAGTGACCATGTTTCTGGACCTGTTCCATAATAGATTATGATTTTCTATATTGAGTATCAACTTGATGTTATCAATATGAATGGTAGTGATAAAAATATGTTATCATTGATTATATTATATTTTAAGGAACTTGTATATACAATTATTAGGGTCATGTATTTATTGAATCTAAGTTTTCCAAATGTTCATTTTAATATCTCTAGATTTCTATTAAACATTCTATGCTTCTATAGGTCCCAATAGCTAACATTATCACAATTAAATGTAGAATATTAGAGTTATTACTTTCATTCCATGCATGGATTAATTAACTATCTATTTAAATGATCGATTGAATGATACTTTTTTAGACAAATTCAACAAGACAAAGGTGTTGAGGCCAACCTCATTTAAAATATACATAATATGATCTGAGCATATCCTCCATGGTATGAATGGTTCTATCAGATCGATCATCTATCTAGGGATGATGTGTAGTTATAAAGATCAACTCCATATAAAATTAAAAATAAATACCTCTCTATAATATTTATATATTTTTCATATATAGATTATATATGATTGAGACTGGTACTCAAGAATCATTATATCATTTTCAATGTATATCCTAGAATTTTGGATAGGAGAGAAATATTATCTTGTAGCCAACAAATCATCATACATTAGAATGTCATCGACTAAAACCTATATTTTGTTATGAAAATGATATATCATTCATTTCATTATGATGAAATCCAGGATGATTTTTTCCTTGTCTATTTAAGTATGGGTATTTATTATGTTATTCCATCATTGACTTCTGACATTAAACCATAACATTTTAGTATACCGGTCATCATGATACTCACTATGTAATAACCCACATTATTTAATTCCATAAATAATTACCTTGTATATCTCTATACATCTAATTATTTCAAGTATGAATATATAATGATGATCTATAACATCATAAACCAACAGTTTATTTATTTATAGCATTGAAGTAGAACATATTTAGATCTGGAACCTAATCGTTATGGCACTATAATATTTGAATTTAAGAACACTCCTTAACTTCTCATAAACCCAAAATCCACCTTCTGCACCTCTTTAGTATTAACATAAATGGATCATTCATCATTTATTTTGGCATGAATGTATTTCCCCCCCAAATAATAAATTCCATAAAAATCTACTATAGGTCATTAAATTGTGGATCCCATTCAATTATCATCATTTAAAAGCTAAAATAAATTTTTTTCGGCTCAAAGAATCATAAGCATTATTCAAATTCATAATTTTGTATTCAATTTAGTAGTCAGAATAATTATTCAACTATGAATATATATATTTTCAATTATTTGTATCTTTTTATGTGAATTTATACTTCCAAATTATATGTTTTGAATATATATAATACCTTTCCCTGTACAAATTTTTCTATATATTCAATTAAACAATTTATCTAGCTTGATAAAAATCACAACATTTTTTATTTTACTCTTGAACATTCAATTTAATTTAGGCATATGATATAACCATGTCATTCTATATGAGAACAAATTTCAGTTGTTTTACTCATGAATTAATATATAATAAAAATTGAATCTACTATATATAGTAGTTTGAGAATAGGTTAGCCAGATAATATTATCATCATTTCCTTGATATTCTATTCACATTCATCGATCTAAATGAAATTTAATTCCTTTATTATCTATTTTTTACACTTTTTTTTACTAGGATAAAATTTATAGAAAAATTAATCAGTATATATCCCATCCTATATAACTCTATATCAGTATCACGTTGTTTTTTCTAGAAAATTATCAATGCATTTCCTATTTGATGGAACTATTGAAATTATCACACTTTTAATTAAACAACCTAATAGAGATTAATTTTTGTAGAAATGAATAAAACATTATATATTTGGTATATAATATATCCATTCATAAGTATATTAATTCATTATACAGTAGATCACTATGTACTTACTTTATCTAGGATAATATAAGAATATCATTTATAAAGAAAATCAATAACTGATCGTGTTATTTTATAAATAATAAATTCATTATATAGATGAAGATATAAGGGAATTAGAAAGTAAAAATGAATTATTTTGAATTATTAGTGCCTATAAATATTACAGAAGGATATATTAGGTATTTAATATTGTTTAACCCCCCAATTAATGATATCTAGAATGAAATCAAATTATTGAAATTTATTCATATATACATATATGATAAAAATCATCAACTTGATTTTTATGATTCTTTTTCTCGATAATAATATTTTAAATTCCATTATAATAAAAAAACATTCAACAATAATTAATTTAAAAAAAAGAACAAATGAATTCTGTAGTGATGTTCTACATCATATTAATCACTCATCATGATTTTTTTAGAGATGCTTCAGAAGTACTTTCCTCTCTATTGGGTCCTTTTAAAAATGAATGTTTATAATTAAATTAAAACCATGTATAATAAATATATATAATAGAAATTCATTATTCTAGGAAAGACTATGATACACTTTAATAAATACATCCACATAATCCTAAACAACAAAAATACCATCAGTGATTTTTCTTTACAACATTATATGATATATATTCCTCATTTATAGGTAGTAGGACTCATATAATGGAAGTAATTTCCTTTGGAATATAATGACCATACTCATATAGATATATGATAATAGGTTGATTTGAAATATTAAATGTGAAATCTCATCCGTAGTAATTAGTATGGGATCTATGTACAATGTCTGAACTCATTCTGAAAATCAAATAAATTAAAACTATTGGGAAAATAGAAATATTTTATGGAAGTATATTCCAAAAAATTCCTACATGTGATGAGATATATATTTGAGGAGAAGTCACAATACCATTATTAATTTTCATCAATAAATTAACAACTATACACTATGTTAGTAATGTTATTCCCATAGTGTATTTTGTAGATATAAAATAGTATGAATTAAATGATTTAAATATCACATATGGGGTTATAGTGTGGTTGATATGTGTACCATTAACAAAATTATTCTCATAACCCAACTATAAAGATATGAATTCATAGAAATTCTCTCTGTCCATTTGAATAAGATGATTCTATGGATTATTATCATCCTTATTGATTCGGATTGTTTATTTATTCGTATAATACTCATTATGCATGCATAAGATGCATTGAATTTTGTTTGTTTGAATATTATTCTACTCGATTGTTATCGTTTTTTATTTAATTATATATTTTATATTCACATAATCAATATTTTCATCTCCCACATGTTAACCATCATCCAACCAATTTTATTCATTTCTAAAAGTGATTCTCCCAAAACATTTTGCATGTAGGTAGTTTATTTTTTATTCTATATTGCGATCCACTGTTATAATTCCATTTAGTATTTATCTTGCTTTTCATATAAAATATCTCATGAAAATACTCAATGTTTTCAATATCCACTTCCACCATGAGAGAAAATACAGTGATTTATTAATATATAATAATGTCTTGGGAAGATAGTGTTGTAAAAATAATTGGATATAGGGCCCAAAATAACCTATATATTATTATTATATGGTATAGGATAAAAAATATGTGTACAATGAATGTATTTAATGTTTTTTATATTGATAAAAAAAATTCATCATCTAACATCCTTGGAATTATAAACCCGCAAACAAATTTATTATAAGGTGTTTTAAGAATATAAATATTAAAAATTACCCTTAAAACTTCTCTCATCCTATTTATTTTTTTTCTTCCACTTTCCTCTTGGTCTAGATGAGCCACATAAATTGATCGGTATCACCATCCAAGAGAATGAAGGCTAAAATATCCTTCTCATGGTCTGGCCACTAGCTGATGGAAAATATAATTTTCATCACATTGATAAAATTTCTAATAATTATTGGATGATTGAAAGAAAAAAAGAATTTTATATTCTCTATATAAATGACTCAAGGACATAATATTCCTTCCATTAGTTATTTAGAAGATCCGAATGGTTCATATTATTATTCATTATGCGAAGGATTTGGAAAATCATTACCATAATGATTTTCATTATAGATCTAATTACAATTGGATTCTCATCATGGATGTCACTACAATTGACTTTATATTTTATTATTACATTATTCCTCTTGGATCTAGTCTTTTTGAAAATCAAACAGTTTACTAAATGTATATGAGAAATAATAATCATACTGAAATTTCATATGATAATATAACCAATATAGATATGTCCAAAATTATGAATCCTTCACATCGTCCAAGGGAATTTTATGATTTCCAATAAAAATTTCTTGTTCCTCTTACATAATTTTAGGTGTAATCATTATATTATTCATAACATAGTCTTAAAAATCTCACAAAACCCTTCTATAAAAAAAATTTATAAGAGAATTGATTCAGATATAAAAATAGTACTTCACTTTAGAATAATATTCATAACATCTCAGATATACATATGAATATGATCCATAAAGGTTTATTCTCATAGGATACATGATATGTTATAAACAAATTTAAGGGAAAATTTTGAACATTGCCCAATATTTTGTTCACAATAATTACCTTTCTTAGTAAATTTATAAATAAAACTATTGTTGATAAATGAATGAAATTGTCTCATATAAAATGGTAATGTAATTCCCCAGTCCCATAAATATATTAACCTATGCACAACATTATTAAAATGGAACGATTTCAATGAATCATTTCCTAAAAGACCGATCAGTTCAAAATTTCAGGAAAACCATATTAGAGCCATGACAACCATATTATATAATTAAAAAAGAAAATAATACATGATACAAATTAAATTTAAATAAACAGCATTCTTAAATGATAATTCAGTTATTTCTTCTTCATAAACTGGGGAAATGAATAAAATAATGGTGAACTAAAATGTTCAGTATGCATAAGTTCACAAAATAAAAAATGAATAAATCTATATGAGAAGGTAAATTACTAAAATTACATTATATTTAAACAACTATACAAGGAATATCCAATAGGTAATGGTATGAAACTATAAACAAATACCATTTAATGAATACTGTAATAACGGAATGATCCCATAAGATATGTTGATGCAAAATCTAATGGATAAATGTTAACTGATTCTAAATGATGAAAATTCATACTTATTTTGTACCATGATTTTTTGGTTTAGTGTATCACTACTATCAAGGACTTTCAAAAGAATTTTTTTCATATGAAATATAAACCAATCAATTGTTTCTAAATGATTCATATCATAATTCAACCAATGCATCAAGTGGAATACATCATCTTCTCCCCATTCAATATCTTATCCGTATATTATTATTAAAAATATACATGAAGAGGTTTTTCAAACATATTTCAACCCATGAGATTATTGATGAATTTCAATGTATGCATAACTAGGAATAACCCATGTCATACATGTCTAAATCATTCCTTGTATATCGAATAATTGATTTAATTAAAAAATATTTATATTTATCATAAAATATATAAGTTGAATAAATAATTTCCATTTTTCAATAATTTCCTAGTAAAGGATAACCAACAACAAGGGATTTTTATATTTATTATGTATAATACCATAGAAAGGTCATTAAAACATTCTTGAGGATAATTATTATTAAACATTACAAAGTGTCAAATAACTCTTTGTATAATTTTAATAATATAACCCTTAAAAGAATAAAATTAAATTGAAATATATAATATAATTAGAATAAGAAAATTTATGATATATCTTGTCAACCATATGTATATATACCATATGAATGTGAGTTGGTGTGTAACTCTAAATATGTCTTAATTGATTGTAAATTGAGATGTGTCCCTTACCTCAAGTCTGACATGTCATGTGTGTCAGTATATTCTTCAATAGTAATATTATTTTAAATATTAACATTTTTATAACATATTCATCTTTATAATTACTTATATATCATTTACTAATGTGTTTAAAACAAATAAAAATATATATTATGTTTCTATCATGAGTTTTGACTGTATTATGTTTACGTGTCAAAAATGTCATTTGTTGGTCAACTATTGTCAAAAGGGTCCTTATATAAACATTTATAAAATAATAAAAAATAAATAATTATAATATTTATAAATAAATTAAATTTTTAGACCAATCATGAAATATAGCTTTGAAAAATGAACAATTTTTACAATCATGGAGGTGGTAGAACATATATACAAATGTGTAATGTTCCCATTTTTCAAGGATAATTATGGAATGAATGAAAGTATCAATAAATCCTTCAGAAATTATCATTATATAATAAATTAATATTAATATTATCACTTTTACTTATATATGTCACTATTTTTATGTAAATGGAATCACACCGTGTTGAAGAGGTGGTAGTCCACATGCATACGACTAACATTATTACTTTTTAGTTTGAGAGAAGCATAATAAAGAAAATTATATGTCATACCACTATAAGGGAAATTATGTCTTGAATATTACATAAAAATAACTAATTTTACATATTATTAAATAAAACATTCTTTTATATATTTGTTTTATAGCGTGAATGAGTCTCATCGTTTTGAGGCTATGGTAGTCCACACTTCTACAAATAATGCTATCATATATACACAAAATTAAAAGTAGAAAGATATGTTTTATTAATGAATTAATAAATAATATAAACATAAAAATTATTATATAATTCATATATAAACAGTTATTCTATTATAATTACTAACCATGATTTTTGGTAAAGGAAAAATGAGCAATCTCAATTCATGATGCGATAGTTCGTTATATATATAAATGTTATGTTTGTTACCCATTTGATGAAAATTTCTGTAAGTGTGGGTCACACCTTAAAATGGGAACATATAAGTATATTGTAGATATTATGTTAATTTTTAATCATGGAATGTGAAGATTTTATGGGGTGTAGAATGAAAATAGAACTAATGATCTTGAGAAAAAGTATTACTTCTAATTAGGGTAACTCCTTGGGGTTTTCACAAAAGGTCTTCCTGGGATATATTTCTATACAAGGTGAGGATAATAGGATGATATTAGGTATTGTTAGAATTTATTTGGGATTATATTTTTAGTTTGAATGTTTTTTCATAGGTTTGAGAATGTGGGAGGAGAGGAGGCCATTTATAAGAGGGGATTTGGACACATTGTGTATTCTTGAGAAGTTTTTAGTGCCCCTAGATTTTACTTGTACCAAAAGGGTTAAAAATGATCAAATAAAATGTATAAGGGTTCAAAGTTATAAATATATACATAAAATAGTTTCGAAGATTATTAGGGACATTTTTAAAACTTATTTTCTACCCATAGACAATAATTACGTTTTGACCTTAATAATTGTAATTAATTTTTATTTCCCTCTCAATATTTTTGTAGAAAACCCATTTGACCATATGAAAAATTATAAATTTTTATTATTTAAAAAATAAAATCAATATTTCCAAATTATAATCATATATTTTTAATAAATTAATTTAAAATAAATCCCATTGATCAGACGGCAATGCATGTTTTTAAAGTAAAAATTGTTCAAATATTTTCTAATATTGTATATTCATTTTAAAAGTTAACTTTTTTATGTTTAAATAACATATATTTATATTTTTATAATTTATCTAATTTTACATTAAATATAATTAAATGTGAAATTTAAACTTATAAATATGTTAATAGAAAAAGAATATTGGAATTAAAATTTGGTATTTTTCACTATTCATAAAAAAATGAAACATTGTAGAAAATTATCAATGTGTTATCATAATGTAATTTTTATGTTCTTATATGTATAATGAAGTTTATTTTTACATATAAAATATATAAAAATATAAAAATTTAAATTTAATATAGGGTCATCATTAAATGATCGTAAAACTACCTTTATAAAACTATATGTTTTATGTATAGAATTGGGTTTCTAGTCACATTATGCCTAAGAAATATATTATATGTGTATAAAAAATATTTTATTTAAAATAAAACATATATATATCATTAATATCACTAAATAATGAAATAAATTTTATTTATTAAGTTGAAACTCATGTCGGGACATCAAAAAATTTCTCTTATATGTAATTAGTTAATATCTTCTTCTAAAATTAATTTGTAACTAATAAATATAGCTTATATTTTTATAAACAATATGTTTTATAATTTTTCCAATATTATTAATACAAATCAATATAATGGAGAGGTTATATATTATTATATTAAATAATAAAATTTAAAAATATATTACTTTTCATTATAACTTGGTTTATTGTTTTTTGCATGCCATTGAGGAAAGAAAGACTTATCTGTAATGCACGATGGCATTATTTTTTCATGTAATGTAAGGTGAAACATAATTTTATTGTAACATAATCATAAATATCCATTTCAAATAAATAAATATAAGATGAAATTTTAAATTTAAAATAATAATATAATATTATAATATCATCGGGTGTCACATTCTCACCACCATACTAAAATTGTATCCTCGCAATTTAAAAAAGATAATGGTAAACAAGGGATTGATAATTGAATATAAACTATTATCGAAAACCCCACATCAAATATATTATTAATTTATAATAATTTTAATAATACGAAAAGAAAAATGTTAAGGTTATAAAAAACTAGGCTTTCAAATAAGAGAACACTAAGGAAAACATATACGTGGATGGGAAATATAATTATTATGTTCTGATGGATAATGATAGAGAACATGTTCAACTAAATGTTGTTGAAATAATACATAAACTATAGGTCTGATAGAATTTATTGATATCATCATAAATTATTATAATATGACTACATTTTCTTGAAAGACCAAATTTTCCAAGAGTTGAAGAAGTATTTCACTATCAAAGAAAATATATGATGCCAATTTAAAAGAAAAATCATATCCTTTGGTTGTATGTAAAAAAAATTTCTTTATTTATTATAATTTGATGTATCATGTAGTTAGGTTATACATTATATTTTAAAACCTAATCCAAAAATAAACATAATCAATTTCATAAATGGAAAATTTTTCTAAAATATTATTATCCAACACATTAGAAGTAAAGCCATTGAATTTAAAAATGAATTAATCAATTAAAAAAATTTCTTTTAATCATTGCATATCGAACATGTAAATATGATAATAACATGAATTACCATTAAAAACCTATTAAAAACCATCATGAGTATTTTTTCTTAAATAGAACTTAGAATATTTGATAAATTAATTAAATACAGAAATTATATAAACATCATAAATGGTAAAATTAACCACAATTTTCCTGAAATTGTTAATTATTTCTAAGGTATTATTCACTTATTAGATTTATGTTATCCAATAAAAATCAATTAATTATTCAAATATCATCAACTAAAAATTGGAAACATATTATATTTATCTATCTATCATCCATGTGTTGAATAAAAACATAACATTTATACTATATAACTATTCTTAGAACCATTAATTATATAATCAAAAATCAATAAAAACAATTACTAAAATAAATTCCTCATAAATTCCATAATTAATATAACCATTAAATTATTGGTATAATATGAAAATTATATAATTATTGAATCTAAAAATAAGAACACTAATCATTCAGATTATAATATGGTTGTATAATAATTTTGACCATGATCTACTACTAGTTTTTGTAGTAGATAAATTTTAAGCATGGTATATTGATTTTATTAGTGTCCCATCACCAAATATTATAAAAAATTCATATTATAATTTTATTTCATTACCTTGAAATCATCAACATTCATGAATTTTCCCCAAATTTTATAAAAAAAAATCTCATTACCTTTTGAAATGTACCATAGTGTTTCATACCGCAATAATCACATGTGGGAAAATACTACTTTTTTATATTCCCATTATACATTTTTTTGACCTTCCATCCTATTTATTGATTTATTTCCACCAATGAAATAGTACTTGAAAAGTTATTTACATATATCTTTATCACATCATACTATGTCCTCAAATGATGATAACAGTTGGGAGACTATTTCTGTTTTAATTATTAGAAATAGAACATAGAGTATATAACACGTCATGCTATTTGGATCAGGTTCGTTGTCGAGGTTTACATTCCTTATACTATTTTATATTTCTATACAATGGAATATAGTGAAGTAGATAATAAATTTGTAATATATAATTAAAAATATTATATCAGAAGACATAAATTAATACATTATAACTCATATAATCCCAAACATTTGTTTCCTTCGAGACATAATTACATTTAAATCCATAATAATCATTTGTAAATAAAATGAAAACTATCATAATATTATCCCCATGAGTGTCAAGAGGGGTGTGCAGTAACGAAATGATGTCGTGTAACTGGTTATGTTGAGTCAGTCCTAACACACAATTTCAGTGTTTTTACCCTTAGGTGCATCTGTTCCACAACCATGTCAACTTATAGTATCCGGACTCGTATTGATTGGAATACCCACATTACATTTTCCTTACTAAATTTATAGGAACTTATTATATAATACCCTCTAATTTTATCATAGGGTCATCTTTTATATTCATTTATTTTCTAAATGATGTTTTCAATGATACTTATAATCTTCCTTTTATACAAACGATAACACCAGGACCCTCTAATGTTTGACGTCTATGCAATACATTATTACATTGTATGATTATAAGAAAACAAATCGTGATGTCCGGATTAGTTTATTAGTTTTTTAATCTATATTACATACATGATACCAATATTATATTGGGAAATAAAAAATACATATTATTCCTGATAAAATGAAATAAACTTCATTCAAGTAAGATTATTCAATGATTTCACCTTTATAACCATAAAATAGAAAACAAGCTAAGGATAATCTCAAATAATAAGTAAGGTTAAGTGAAATGGAATAAATAATGAATAGATTAATATGTAATGGTTTATAAATAAACAAAACATCCATTTAATAAACTAGATATGGCATAATGAATATTGGAAGGTAGGAAAATAAAAATGCATTCAATTTAATCAATCAAATTAAAATTAATGTAATTTATAGATATGTAAACTCAAAATCACATGGATAAATTATAACTAAATATGAATGCGGAAAATTCATAATTATAAGAGACTATGTTTCTTAGTTACATGGTACATTTAATGTAAGGTCCATTCTGAAGATGGAATGGAATATTGGGTAGAAACCCAACTGAATTGGCCAAATTGTTCATCTCATTAGAGTTTTGATGTGTCAATGGGATTATATTAACTGATACCCAAACCATATCATATATGAATATTCAAATTGGAAAAAAATATGAAGGTTTATTCCAAAATGAGTTCATGCCATAAGACTATCGATGCATCAATGGTCTATCAATAGTCGGAACAACCCTTTTCGAATATATCCAAGGAATTACTCATATAAAAAACAATATTTTTAATTAGTAATAATTGTAATATATTATAAAATATGAATATATAATAAATAATATGTATTTGATAATAATTACCTTATAGAGGATATGTAACAAAAAGTTTTTGTCACATTGATCAATGAAGAATTACATTTAACAATATCTAAAACATTCTTGAGGAAAATAATCTGTAAACATTCCAATGTATATCACCACGCATTGAAACATTTGAGACACAATCCCCATGAAATAATAACATCTAATTAAACAGATAATTTCATGATAATAATGAGATTCATGATATATCATATCAAAAGCATTAAATACCACATAAAAAATTGAATTGGTGCATAATAACAGATAAATCTCAATGGAATATAAATGGTGATGAAATCCCTTACTGTGAGTGTGACATGTCACTTCAATACTTATATTCGTTAATAAAAATTTAATTTTACTTTTTTTAATTTTTTATCTTTTTTATTTATTTTTTTCACATTTTACAATGTTTTAAACAACTACATAAATAATTTTTATTACGTTGGGTGTTTTGACTATATTCGATTTATATGTCAAAATTGACATTGGTTGGATAATTATTGTGAAAGATGTATTTATATAAAAATATATAGTATAATAATCAGGATATAATTATCATATTTTTACAAAAAAATCCCACTTAAAACCAATCCTGAAATATGGCTATGAACAATGAACAAACATTAGAATCATGGAGATAGTAGGTCGTATATATGAATGAGTAAAATTTTCATTATTCAATTATCATTATGGAATGAATGTAAGTAAAATTATATATTTCTATAATAATACATATAATATAAATACCATGTTTTATAATAATATTTACGTATATATAGAACTCATGTGATGTAAAAGTAATCATATCGTGTTGAGGAGTCAGTAGTCCACATGTCTACAACTGATGTTATAACTTTTATGATTTTGAGAAGCGTAATAATGAAATTAACATATTTAATATCTATAAAGGTAATATGTACTTGAATATAATAAATATATAATTTATTTCAAATATTTTTAACTAAAACCTTTGTTTATAAATTCCTTTTATAGCATGAATGAATCACACCTCTTTGATGAGGTTATAGTCCGTACTTCCACAAACGATGTTATCATATTTACAAAAAATGGAATGGATAAATGAAGATGTTATAAAAGATTTATAAAATAATATATAAATAATAACAATGATATATATCATATGTAAATAATACTTCTATCACAATTAAAACCCTTGATTAGTGGAAATGGACAAATGAACAATCTTGTTTCGAGAGACGATAATTTATCACACACCAAAAATATGCATGTTTCTCATTTGATGGAAGTGTGAGTACATTTTGGTAAAACAGTTAAATTTTAAAAAAATATTATTATATTGAGGTTAATTTATTTATTATTTAAATATATAATAAGAAAAGTTTAGGGATTGGATAATTATAATAAAACTAATGATCTTGAGGAAGAATGATTCCTCTTTTTCATGTAACTCATTTTGGTTTTCATCAAAGGGATTACATGAATGGATTTATGCACAAGGTGATTCTTATAAGTTGGGATGATGTAGTATTAAGAGATATTTGGGAATATATTGGTCGATATACTGTTTTTTGACATGTGTGTAGATGTGGGTGGAGAGGGGGCCTTTTATATGAGTTGAAAAGGACACATTGGGAATTCATGGAAATATTTTAATGCCCATAACGTTTACAATGTCCCCCAAGGGATCCAAATTAATTTTTATAGATACATAGAAGTGTAATTGTGTGAATATTGATAGAAAATAGTATTTATACATGTTTATGTTCATTTTACACCTTTTTTTTAGTGTTTTGTCATTAATTAAGCTAGTTTTTAAGTTAATAAATTAATTAATTTTAATTACTTCAATAATATTATTGTTAAAAAAATTTAAATTACTAATCAATATAACTTTTAATGTTTAAAAATAATGAGTCTATTTTTTTTACAATTTTAATTATACAGGAGGCCGAAATAAATGAAAAATTAATCATGTAGATGGGATGAAAATTTTGGTTTTAAAATTATGAATAATCAAAAAAATTCTAATATTTTAGACTCAATATAATAATTAAATTGATTACATTTAATTGAATTAGGTTACTGTATGTATAATTAATCTAATATTACAATAATCCTATATAATTGTTTAATTTTTCCTTAGGAATAAATTAAATTGAAAAGTAGTATTGAAATAAAATTCAGTACTTATCTTTATTTGTCAAAAATTGAATCATCGCAAAAAAATACCATAAATTCACCTGAATATAATTTATATATTAATAATTTAAATATTATTTATATTTAGAAATATAAAATAATTAGCTGTTATAAATATTTAGTTAAACTAGTTTTATCATTAAAAGAATTTAAGATTGCGTTTATGAAAATATAGGTTTTATGCCTAAAATAGGGGTTGTTCATTTATTATGCATATAAAATATATTTTATTAGTATAAAAAATATTTTATTAGTATAAAAAATATTTTATTTAATATATATACGAAAATATTTCATTAATTTCATTCAATAATTTTAATTAATTTAATCTATTAATGGAAAATTACTTTGGGAACATAAAAACATTTCGTGTATATTCAATTGGTTTATATTATCGTTACTTATTAATTTGAAACCAATGAATTAATATTATATTTTTTATAAATCAAATATATTCATAATTTAGTTGAATATATCAATAAATTAAATTATAATGGCTATGGTATATCTTATTATGTAAAATCATAATATTTTTAATAATATATCATCGTTCTATGAAACACGATATTGTGTGTTATTAAAGACATAAAAGAAGGTCATTCTTGTTTGTAATTCAAGCTAATGTCGGTGTTCCGTATTACGGAAGATAAGAATTATGTTTCATGTTACATAATATTAAATTGTTGTTTCATATAAATATATCTAGGAACAAAAATTAATGTTATTCTAAAATGAGAATATAGTAAAGTCGTGGGGTGTTACTACTAAACATTGATGCTCAGTAAAAGTAAACTTGGAAGACATCACCCAAAAATCATAAGTGTGGGAAATATGATCATTATTTTATTAGAATATAATCAAATGAATATCATAATATAAATATACACATGATAAAATAGATCTAAACATAAGGTTAATGGCATAAAACTCATCGAATAAAAAATCCTGGGTGTTGAAACAAAACCACCATCAAGATCAATATAATAGATAACATAAAAATTTCAAATAAAATCGCAATTACACATAATCATTATTATAAAAATTCATAAAAAATTTATCTTTCATAACTACCATAATCTAATAATAAATTGGATCAAGAATCATTTTCTATACCGTATATATTAATGGATCGGGAATCATCCCTATAATACCTATGTATAATGCACCAGGAATAACTACAAGTTTCCTATATAGTATGTGATTTGTTATTTTTACCAATGTACCTTATGTTATTGGCTCATGAATTATTTCCTACACCCATTATTAATATCATGTGATTAAAATCATTTACCCTATGTATTTGATGAATATAATGCACCCACCAATAACATGAGGATAAATCATAATTATGTGTTCTATTAAAACATAAAATTCACGGATCTTCCAAAAGATAATTATCTAATGGAAATAAATGAGATTTATGATAATGTTAAAAATAAATAAACACAATTCATGTAAATAAATAATTTAGATAGTTTCACTAAAACCTATCTGAAGAGATATGTTAAAATCCTTAATGGATCATTAAATAAATCCAAAATATTTTCATTAACGAATTTTTAATATACATTAAAAATGTAGGAAAAATATGGTTTTGTTTTTTTAAATTTTTAAATAAATAACAAAATATGGGAAAATTTTATTATTATAAAATTGCAGTGAACGTGTAAAATTTATTAATTAATTAATGAATTAATTGTATAATATAATTTATTTTCTTGAATAATATGTTATAAATAATTAATTGTCTTCACGCCTTTGTAAAAAGTAAAATTTGAGTCATAAGTAATGCCTTTAATAATATTTTTCCAATCATTAGTGAAAAAAATAAAAGCAAATAAGATATAAAATTATTAAAAAATTTAATGATTGTAAAAAGTTCCATAAAACATTTTCTAGAATATATATATTGATAAAGAAATTTTTTAACCTTATTTGATTTATATTATTTTATTAAAGCAATCCTTGGACATTTTGGAGTAATAAAGGGAGGAAAATTTTTACTTATAATTGAAAAAATGCTAAATAATATGGGGGACTAAAATAGTTGAGGTTTAAAAGTGATTAAATATATAATATAAATGAATTAAAATTTAAACATAAAAACCTATTAAAATCTGATTGTATCATAATCCTGTACCACTTATCCCCACATTCTTCATCCATTATTTAAATATTTGTATAATAAATTTTTATTTTTTAAATGTATTTATTCAAAAAATATTCACACTTATATTTCCATATATGATTTATCTATAATTTCATATCACACGTTTTTTAATAATTATCAACTAAAATAAATATTATCTTTGTTATCAATTTATTTTTTCATAAATCAATCAGTTTTGTGATTAAATTATTTTTTCCTTGGGGATTATTTCATCATATCTAAAAAAATTATTTAAAAATTATAATATTTAATAATTGTATCAAATTTTAGGAAAATTCGTTTTTTTTTGTGATCAAAAATGAAATACATCACATTGTAGAGATAACAGTATGTTTGTCTAAATGGATGAAATTTATATTTTCCAATTGATGGAAAAAATGAATGTAAATAATAATTTATCTTTACAATTTAAAATTTTAATAATAAACATAATTTTTTCGATTAAATCCATGATTATTAATATCAATATAATGTGGTGATGAACAATGAAATCTCTCACTTCACTGAAATGATATTACATAATTACCAAGGTGAAATCCATCCATTTTTCGATTATGTGTAGAAGATATTGAAAAAAGTTTTACCATTATCATAAAAAAATAATTATATAAATGAATGTTATTTAATTATGTTATTATGTTTTTATTAATTCTCTAAGAGGATTACGAAGAATTAACCATGAAAAACGTCAAAAAGAACATAAACATTTTCCTTGGAAAACCATTTTTGAAAAACACCATTCGGTTTCATGGAAGGGTTTTTCAGGAAGAAACAAATACTATGTTATGGGAATGTAAATAGGTTAGGGATTTGGGTTGGTGTTGGATGAGGTGTAATGATAAAATTTTGTAATTATGTAATGATATACGGTTAAATTTTATACGCGAGGGGTCTGGCATCCTTGTAAATATTCAGTGTTTCAAAATAATAAATTTTCATTTTCTTGGGAATTTGGTACAATATATAAATAATATTAATTATTGGATATATTAATGTATAAATACAATAAAAAATAATATTTCAATGATTTTTTGTGATACATTAATCTACAAATAATTGTTTAACCTCCTCGAAAACCTTCTTATCTTATTTTGTGGTGAAATTTTGTTTTCCATTGAAACAATTCATTATGGATAAAAAATAATCATAACATATTACATAATATTAATTTTATTATGTCCAAATATGGAATCCATTTAAAAATAATAATTTCCTAATGATGAAATTATTTAATTAATAGATGTTCAAAAGAAACATATAACCCATTTTTAGAAAAAAGTATAATCAAATATAAAAATGATTCTATTCCAATTAAATGCATGTTAACATAAACTAAATGGATTTAAATTTTTTTTTAATATATTTTAAAATATTTTAACTAAAATCAGTTATTAAAACTGTTTAATTTTATTTAATTACATAAAAAGACATTAAACACATAAATTTTTTTTTTAAAAAAATATATTTTAGCAAAAAAAATAAATTTTTTATAATTTATAACCATTTTATAAACAATGTTTCATTGGTCACTAATATTTATACATGTGTAAAAAATGTTTTATAAATATTTATTAATCAAAATAAAAGATACTGACCTTTAAATTAAACATATATAATAAAAATATTGGTTTTAAACAGTTCACGTTAATTTATCCAGAAATTATTAAATTAACATTTTCTTATCATTCCTCGACTATTTACTTAATTTTATTTATTGGTGTCTAAATGTAATTTCATCAATTTAATTTAAATAAAAATTAATTTCATTCATTTAATATTTATAATAATACATTATTCATTTATTTTAGGTGTTTAGTTTATTAAAATAGATTGAACACATTGAGTTTATAACAGTGAAACATATTATAAAATCTAAGGTTTTTATAGTTGGAATAATTAGAAAGTATTTTTTATGTCTTATTTTTGGGGGACTATATTTGTCATTAGGTTTTTGGATAACTTTATTTGTGTTTCCAAAGTAAATATGGGGTTGTTGTGGAATGTTGGAAACTCTCTTTATTTGTTGGTTTCATTCTTGCTGTTATATAGTAATGCAATATAATTTTTAATAATGAAAAAGAAAAATCATCTAGATTGAATATGTCATTGTTGTAAATGAAATATTGACTCATGAATATTGATGGAAATGTTATAAAGGAAATTATTTTTCAGATATTTTTTGTCATTATTTATATAATTTAATGGCTTAATTAATGTGATATTTCTAGTAATTAATTAATGTTGGAACAGTTTGAAGAGATGATTTAATGGTTAGTCATGGTTGATTTTTATGACATTTATCCATGGTATATATGGATATATATTTTTATTTGGCATGTGGAAATATTTTTACTATGTGGAGGTGAGATGATAAATGTTATGGTTTATCATAGTGTTTATGGGTGTTAACACATTAGGCTTGGCAAGTGTGTTTTAGGATGTATAAATAATGTTTTTCTCTGTGATTTCTATTCCCACGGAAAATTAATTAAATATCGTTAATGAAACCTAAATATTTTTGTATTCATGTATTTTTCTCAGACATATACATTGGTGAGGAAACAAATAGGTGACTACTCAGTCTCTTATGCTCAATAATAATAATATGGATTGGTTTCATTATGTTGGGAGGATGTTGTGGCAAGTATAAATAACTTTATGATTGATAGAAGGAAGGAATGAGGATCATTTAATTCATGTTTATGATACCATAATATTATGGAGAGTGATGTATGGTCGATATGTAGTTATGTGGTTGTTGATTGAACAAGCTAAAATTGCTATTCAAGACCCGACAACAGGTTGGGGGAGTTGGGTTTGTGGTTTGACCCACATCAGTTATTATGTGAGTATATGTACAGAAGCGCATTTGTGTTGTTAATAATTTAATGGTTTTGGGATAGATTAGGTTGAAATATGTCCCAAATATTATGTCTCTTGTTATGGTATATGAAGATATATTTATTATGTTATAGAAGGGACATGAGACAAGATCCTTTTGTTTTGAGGTATGATAGTGAAAACATTGTAAGGAGGTTCTTCTAGGGTAACTTCATCTTAAATTATTCAATAATCAACATCAATCCATTTTATTATTATCATAAAAACACACTTTTTGGATTGGTGGATAGCTTATAGAACCATTAATTTCAACACATACACCACACAACACCAGATGAAAAAATCAAAATTTAACGTTCAGTATTCAAATTTTAAACTACAATCGTCATACTAGATATCCAGTGAGGAAAGAAACAGAATCCATCATCTTTTTCAATGAGCACCATCATCTTCATATAAAAACAAAATTAAGTGAATCACATTTTTAAACCAAACCATACCACATTCAAAAAATCATTTATAACTATAACAACCCAAAGGAAACACCTATATAGAAGACACAAACCATGGTCAATATAGAAGCACCACCTAGCCATAAGCGAGTTGTTTTCCATCATCAATGGAAAAATCACACAGAGATATGATGGGTAAAAAAACCATGATAGATTGTCCCTTGTAATTTCCTCATCCACTAGAACAACACCTCCAAAATCCTCTTTCAAAACCAGATGGCTTGGTTGGGAGTGTCAGACGTTCAATCTCTGGAAGAGTTGAGCAGAAAAAGGGAACAACAATATGTTGTTCTTTTCTAAAAGATGGAATCAATTAAATTCCATCCATAATAAAAAGAACTTGAAAAACGATGACAACATAATCTAACAAAGGAGAAAAATCTATTAGAAAAAAAATCAAAAATATAGGATGACCAAACATGGATTAAAAATCCCACTATAAGAATGATTCAGGAACCATACCCCAGAAAACAAAAACCTATGCTAAGAAAACTAGTTTCCCAACATATGACCTCTGGAATATCTCGTGTCCATAAGAAATTACATATGAATGTTCTCATTAAACACAAAGTAAACATCATGTAAAGGGATATGGACCAATGAATCTTTATGTTGGAATCATAGCCACCAAAACCAAAAGGGACTACTGAGGATCTCGTTGGAGAAGACCATGATCCATACAACCACTGAGTGTTTCCAACAATCAAGGAATAAAACAGGATGGATGATGTTAGTTGATGCATGAGGATACACACAAAAAATCAGGGAGGAAGAGAAATATTTTGAAGAGGAATGAGATGAAATGGAAAATCAAACCATCAAATCATAATGAACAGATCATGAAGATAAATGGTAAGGGAAACATATGCATGTTGGCAAAGAAAAAACACTATGAATGCATAACAAAGAGGAATAAAAAAACTTTTGATTGCGAGTGTGAAAATACGAGGGAGAGAATAGAACCCTATTAGTGGAGTGACTCAAGATTACTTGGATAGAATAAACACAACTCCATTCAGTGTCACATTATTCAATGATATTTAATATTATTTTGTTATATTACATAGTGATTGAACTATGGAGAATTTGAGTGGATGTTAGCTAGATTGGTGCTAGTTATGTCTTTTTGTTTATTCAATATAGTTTTAGAATACTTCTTCACCATTTAAGGGGATGTCATATGTAAAATAAGGATTAGTATATCTATATTCTCACCCACATATATGAAAATTCTTTTTTTGATTCATAGGTTACTTTGGTGACTGAGATGGATAATCAAATATTGGAACATAGTATTTTATTTGAAAATTAATCATGGGAGATTATTTCAAATGATTATCATGTTATTCTATCGATATAACCTAATATGTGTTTTTGGGATAATTTTTTTAAAATATATTGTTGAATTTATTGGTGGATATTATTTTTTTCGGTTTAGATGATTTTAATGCCTCTCATTTTGTGTGTTTATACCATCGATGTTTTTCACTACACCATCGCCTATTGGTGGATATAAGGGACATATTTTTCTACCCAACAAGCCTTGAAAAGTTTCTCAAAGGAGCCATGTTATGAAAAAAATTCATTCAACTTATAATTAGAATTTTTTAAAAATTTTAAAAATTTGTTTTGTTTTTTTAAATTTTTTTGAAAAAAATATTATTTTAATATGAAACCAATGAAATAATTTATTTTTAAAAAAAATTAATAATTTATTTCTCTTAATAAAAAAAATTTAAATCTAAAATGTTTTATTTTCTTCATCTTTTAATGTATATATTATTTTTATGTTTTTATAAATAATTAAACAGAACATTTGTAAAGAAATAAAATTTCTGTATAATAAAAAATATTAAAAAATAATTTCTTTAACATGTAAAAATCTATGATTAAATATAATTTTAATAATTTTTTTGGTCAAGAAATCCCCACATTTAGAAAATTCATGTAATGATAAAAATTTCCTACTAATATTATGTTGTATAATTTATCAGTGAAAAAATATACATTCAAATTAAAAAATACTTATTTATTTAATGACCTTAAATATTATCATTTCATTTAAAAAATATATTTATTATTTATATATTATATAAGGTAATTTCTCATTAAAAATGAATTCAAAATTTTTCTAATTTACTAAATAAAATCATTTATTTATCTTCAAAATATTTTAAACAATACTTTTATTTAAAAAATTAAATAATATAGCAGTTTGTCAAATTTAAATATCAAAAATAAGTTAATTATTTTATATAGACAACTCTCTATTCGAATCGTACAAAACATTATTACATTTAACACCCCATTGGCATGAGAAAATTCGAAAAAATTAAGAATTCATCTTCATTTAAAAAATATATGTTAAAATATAAAATTCCATTTTTTAACTTCATATTTAATAAGATTATTTGTTTTTTCAAAATAAGAGTAATTTTTGTTTTACAGAATTATAAATTATAATTGTCTCTAATATAAAATAGAATTTTTTTGTATCATAAATCAATGACCCAAATAATAATATAAAATTATAAAAATAATTTAAAAATATTATTTTGATATTTTAAAATACCATAAAATATTCCTTTTAAAAAATATATTTTTTTCTAAGATAATTTTTTTTAATAAATATTATAATTTTTAAATAAATTTAAAAAAATTTCATTAAATTTAATCATTTTTAATATAAATTAGTTTTTAGAGGATAAAATGTAATAATATTGAACAAAACCATTCGATATTTAAATAAAATTTCATTTCTAAATAGAGAAATAAATTTTATCCTTAAGAATTCTGAAAAAATTACCTATTATATTTAAATTTTTTTTGAAAAAAATAACCATTATCATTATATCTTTAAATATAACATTTTTTATATAACAATTTACAATTTCAAAACATTTTATTTTAATATGATTAATATTAATAAATTGTAACATAATATTGTTGAATAAATATATATTTATCTTTTTAAAAATGAAACCACTTTTCTCAAATGACATAAAATATAAATATTTCATTATTTCATAAAAATATTTTATATTTTAAGATTAAATGTTTTAATGAAAAAAATATTTCTCATATATATAATATTGCAAAACATATTTCCTCTTCAAATAACAATAATTATTATATTCTAGATAAAAAATTTACTTATTATTTGTTTAGAAAAGCTAGATACATTTTATCATTTGATAAAATAAAACAACAAAAAATTTTCAAAAAAATAATTTAGATTAATTTTAGTATTTTTAAAATATTATATACGCAATTTTCAATTATATTTTTCTAAAAATAGTAAATTTTAAAAATAAAATAACAAAAAATTTAAATAGAAATTCATGTTTCTTTTATATTTTATATAATTTTATTTCATTATAAAATTTGGAAATAAAATATTTTGTAATCATATTTAATAAATAATAACAATTAAAAACCATGTTCCCAATAAAAAAAATATTATTTATAAAAAACTGACCTATTATTTCTAAGAATTAAATATTATTTCAATTAATTTTTTATTTTATCAAATGATAAATAAATAAAATTAATATGTTTCAGTAAAAATTATTTAATAATTTCGTATTTCGGTAAATTATTCCAATATTTTAAAATTAAAAATGTTAATAAAGAGTTTTACCTTAAAAATTTTGATCAATAAAAAGGCAATTGTGATTTTTATTTTGATAAAAATTATAAATAATGTTATTATATAGAAAATGAAAAAAGAAATCTACTTGAGTAGTATATTTTTAGTGAATAGCCTATAAATAATTTTTTTCTTTTTTCTAACTAAAAAACTAATACACATTGAAAAGTAAAAATTATTTACATTTCATTAATAAAATTATAAATTATGTTCTAATTTATGATTGAATACCTATATTCATTTCTTTAATGATAATATTAAAGAAAATAATTATGGATTTATATTTTATATAAATCATATTAATTTCTTCAATAAAATTATACATTTAAAGAATTATGTATTTCAATTATTGAAATCATAATTTTCTCTAAAAAATATTTTTAGTCAAATAAATAAAATAAAAAACTTTTTGGATCAAAAAATAACAATATAACATAATTTTTAAATAAATTTTGATTTAAAATATAAAAAATATGTATTTTTTTAGAAAAGTAAAGGAATAATTTAAAATTACAGTGAAAATATATTTTCGATTTTCACATATGAATTTATTATTATTTTTCTTAGAACAAATGTGTTGGTATATATAAAAAATTAACAATTTTATAAAAAAATTACTCATCCAATTTATTTTAATAAATTCTTCATTTTAAATAATTTTTGTCATTTTTATTTGTTTAAAACGCATTGAATTTTAATAATATTCAAATTTACTTTTATAAATACATTAAATATAAATTTTATTAAGAAATGAAACTATTTTTTTACAATATCTTATTATAATCAAATAAATAAATCATTTCATTTATAAATGATCATTTCTATTTAAAATGAGATCATTTTGAATTTTTAGACATAAAAAATAAAAATATTCATATTCAATGACTTCATAATAATGCTTTGTTTTCTTTTTTTAAAATAATAGAATGATTAAATAACCCTTTATAAATTTAGGCAAAAATGTATAGTATATTAATTCAATTTCCAATGAATTTTTTTTCTTTAAAAATAATTGTTTTCATTTCAGAAATAATTTTTAATCCATCATCTAGAAATGTTTAAAATATAATCAAGTTAAAAAAAATTATATCCTATTTCTATTTAATAAATATTATTATTGTTTTATTAAAATATTATCAATAATTTGTAAATTAACCAAAAACGTTTTATTACATTTATATAGAAAAAATAGTATAAAATAATTTTATAAAAATATCATTGGATTTATAAAATTACAATAAATTTGAAAATTTACATCTAATTGTAATATCATAGAAAATATCATTTCTATAATATTTAGAAATAAAAATGTTATTAGTTTCATTTTATTCTAAATTTACTTAAAAATTAATGAAATTATTGTTACAATTTATAAAAAAATACATTTATATTCTCTATTTGGAAAAATATAAATTAAACATTTATTGTATGACATTAAATAAATTCAATATATATATATAATGGTCTAATATTTGATGACTATAGGGATTTATTTATCCGTGAATCAACTATATGACTCAATGAAAATGATTTCAAGAAATTTAGATCAAAAATAAATGTTGACATGTAATAATTGATGGTATGTGATAAATCATGATTTTTTAATCATGAAAAATACATTCAAAAACTAATGAAGAGATTTATGGATTACAAGAAATGTATTTTTCTATTAATAATCATTTTATTTTGGAGCTCAAGATGAAATCCAATATAGATGACCTTATCAACACCAATTATAGACTCATTAATGTCCAGGTAAATATTTGATGGCTCAATAGGGGTGATAGAATAACTATTTTCTTAGAGATTGAGAATAATTATATGAAGGTCAAAAGAAAAATTTCTTCCATGGATTTCAATTTAAAATATATTGATAATGAATGTAGTATTTTTTATATTCATCTTATGTACATTAGTACTACAATTAATCAATTTACATGTCACCATGATTATCATAATTTTGATGATGTTATTCATAGATCAGTTGTTGTCATTAAAAAAAAATTTAATTCGTATTACCCTTTTTATGGTTGTAAAGTGAAATTTTCACCATAATAATGAATGTAGAACTTTCCCATATGGGTTTACTAATAGGTTTTATAGAGGTTTGGGATCATATTAATTATATTTTATTATAGGTTTTGTTGTATTATTCTATATTGGAGTTCCTTTTTCATATATATTACAAAAAAATTATTTTATTTATTCCAAATATTTATAATTCCTTGGACATATCATCTCACATTCCCATTTTTTTTGGAAATATCATTCTTAAGATCATAAATAAATTTTTTGTCCTGGGGATTAGTGTTATTTCTAAACAAATTGAATCTCTCAAGTAATTTGGATTTATTACAAGAATAATGATATATGAGAGTCTTTATAACACATGTCAATGACATAATATTATCTAATATATATTTAAGAGTAATTGTATTTCCCTTATAGTTTTTATTTCTAATGAATTTTATATGATAAAATGTGACTTCTTCATTGAGATTCTTTGACTGTTTGGGTTTTCAAAAAGGATTATAAGTATTTTTAGTGGTATACCTTGTATATCAAATATATCTATTACTGAAAATCGTTCTCCAAAAATGTTTATATAGTTATTATAGATGATTTCTATAATTTTATCTACTCTCATGCCACTTTTTTGGTATTTTTGAGGATTACCTACGTAGTTCTATCCTTAGGGCTATTAACGTGGGTTTTTTATGGACTTTAAATACTTCTTACAGTATGAATGCTCATATAAATCTATTCCTTTATCCTAAAACCCACATTTTCTACATGGGAAATGATAATTACATTTCTTCACAAAAATATATTTTATATTTATCATGAGGTTATATCAAGTCAAACTATTAGATGTAATAAATTCATTTCATAGGGGGAAGTACATGACTATCATAATGATGAAAATAATTGCATGATATATTTGAGTAAAATTTTTGGATTATAAATTTAACTAATTAGGGATCATTCCCTTACCCAATATGATCAAGGAACTCTTATATTGATGATATTTCTTATTTAATTTCCCTGAAACATAGTGTGAAAATATATTTATCATGTTACTGTTTTTTCTATGGTATACTTAGTTATCTCCACCATTTTGACACATTTAATTATATTAATTTATTATATATATTATAATGAGGCATGATAATCATGATCATAATTTTATTTAAACTATATTCATCTTTGAAATGATCATAGTTACAATAGAATGAATAAAATGTGAGAAACCATTTGTTTATCATAGATTGGGTGTCAAAAAGCAAGGTAATCTAAATAAGTTACTCATTGTCAATTTGTTTAGGTTACTATTTCATGGTTCATGAAATAATTCTAACATTATACCTAGTATAATTATGATAATTATCATCAAGGGGGATCTTAATTATATTGGATCTATCGGTATTCCATCCATGGGTGATTGCTTCCAAATTATACTCACACAACTAAAATGGTTCCCCTGTGGGGAATCGAGTCTCAAGATGTGAATTATAAACTATTTGTAAAATACTATTACAGACAACTATAATGATCTTACTAATCTAGAAAACTCCAGAAATGAATTTTTTTAACTCAATTTGATCCCATTTTCATGATTAACCATTTTAATTATATTTACTGATAAAATATCAATGACATAGACTAATTATTCTGGGTATCAACAAGAATGTAAATGCTTAATAATGTTATATTCTATACACTCTAGTGTGGTATAATATAAAGTATTCCAATATTCAAAAAATTCATTATATATAAATCTATTTTAAAAACTCATTGTATACCACTCTAATTTTTTTTTCAAATAGACTACCTACAGATGATAGTTTTCCCCTTAAGGTATCTATAAACCTCATATCATCATGTTTCTTCCTAAGGGATGTGACAAATGAAAAAAACTATTTTAAAATTCAATATTTCTATTTATATTTTGAACATCATCTATATATAGTACCTTTATGAATTAGACATTAGTATTTATCTTCATGAGTTCATGGATTTTATTTCCCAACTTCATTTGACACCACGAACGCATAACCTCTTACACATTTTGGGGGAATATAGATTATTCTACATTAAAAAAGTAATAAAGTCTATAAAATTTTATATTCACAAACTGAATAATAGATGAGATTATAGTAATCGTAACATTAATGGTTAGATTTATTCTATATTTCATTCATATTTAATGAATATTTAATTTACTGACTTACATATATCTATACTACATAGTGTACCTTGTTTTCCCTGTAAACTGACCCAACTCAAATATTTTATTCATTAATTTTAATTTTTATAAGGCGTTAATATGATGTACTAGGAAAAGTTTTTATTGTGGAATATTTGGGATCATAAGATGCTTTAATATGGGTATATTATTCCACATAAATAGTTTTTACATTGAATATGAGGCAAAAATGTGTGTTATTATTTATGTGGTAAGCATGCATGGAAATTCAAATGGTATGAAATATAGGTTGAAGGTTAATCAAACATGTTCACCATCTTGTCCAAGCTTAGATCTTTCATTATACCATGGAAACTGTAATATTTTTAGAAGACCATCCTAAAACAGTTTCCTAAGATGAGAATCACACTCTAATATTTATAGGGAAGGAAAAAATATTTCTGAATGACATTCAGACAAGAATGTATAGATCGTAGAAACCATATGTTATATCAATTTATTTAATAATCCACTACCCGATAACATATTAAATATTTTTGGTGATTCATATAAACAATTTTTAAAGTACTCAATTTTACTCAAACCATTTTTTATTTATTTACTGTGAATGGGAACCCTACTAGTTTCTTAATTTTAATTTTAATTAAATTAAATTATTATTATTTTAGAATTAAATTTGAAACAATCAATTCTTTTTAATTAATTTCTGTAAAATTCTATTTTATCATATATGAATGAAATTATAGTGTTCATTTTTAAATATAATAAAATATAATTCTAGAATTATGATATAATTAAAATATTAAAATTTTAATTTGAATATTGTATTAAGAAACACTCATTTATTTATTTAAAAATATTATGATTCATATTTTATTGTCTTTTATAAAAAAATCATTTTAAAAATCAACATTATGTTAAGAAGGTAATTTTTTTTGAATCTCAAAATCTAAATGGATAGTTGGTTGTTTTTTTAATCTAAATTGATTAAAAATATTTTATAATGACTTTTTTTATATTGGAAAATTTCAAATGATACTTTTAAAATAAATATTATACAATATTTTTTATTAAATAATAAAAAATTACTTCATTTATAAAATGCATTATTCTTAAGTTTTAAAACTTATGTTTAAAATATTTTATACAATTTTTTAATTTTATTAACATATTTAAATGATTATAGTATTTTTCAATCAGCTTTTTTGATACTAATGACATCCCTCGTGGAATAGAAAAGGCTTCGTAATAATTTTCTTATAAAAAGATAAAAATTTACTAAATACTAAATTTATAAAATATAACATATCTATAATTACATGTTATATTGTATCATTATAAATTTGAATTTATTTTATATGAAATTTATTTATATAAATTTATAATGTTTGATTATAATTTTTTAAAAAATATACTATTATTAATGTCTTAAAAAAGCAGAATTTTTTAATTTTTTAATTTTCAAAACTGTATTTGTAAAATTTAATTATAATTTAAAATTAAAAGGAATAGATTTTATGATTTATTTTAAAACATGTTATAATACTTTTTGAGATGAGATATTTAAAATTTTATTTTTTAAAATATTTATATTTCATTTAATATAAAATGATACATATTTTAATATCATTGATTTTGTTTAATTTGAAATAGAAATGATAATGTTTTTATAATTTAAGATATTTTTTCTAATAAATTAAATGAGTTTCCTTAAATTTTAGATTATAGTTACATCGAATAAAATGATTATATCTTTTTTTGAATGTTAATAATTTTTTGAAAATTTATAAAACTCTAATGAATTCTATATTATAAAAATTCCTTTTTGAATTCATTTTTTTTTGAAATATATATAATTTTGTTATATTAATTTTTAAATTAAAATTTTTTTACTATTTTTATTTCACCTTTCTATAAAAATACATATTAAATAATTTCATTCAAAACAATAAAATTATAATAAAAATATTTACAAATATTTATTTTTTAAATGATCAGAAAATGGTCCATATTTTTATTTATTAAAATGGAAAATTAAATATATGTGTTATTTTGTATTTAGAAATTAAAAAATCAAATAATTTTTATTATATAAAATCATTTATAAGAAATTATATTTTAAATATGATTAAATTATTTCATTCCTTATTAAGAAAATTAAAAAATTTATGTAATGTGCATACCATTATATCCCATTACATTACATATTTTCTATAATAATATTGTTCGGTGGATATTGAAGGGGGAAAGGTGGTGTTGGAGTTGTGATTTTAGCTTAGGATTATGTTAATTTTTTTTCTTTTGAATTTAAAATCCAGAAACTATTTATAGAGGATAATGGAGTGTTTTAGTATTGTGATTTTTGCCATGAACAGTTGAGTGAAAACAAATGCTTTGGTTTTTCACGTGACGATGTGTCAAAAAATTGGGGTTTAGGCTCTGGTAATTAAGAATCATGTTGTTCTTGTGTTTGAAAATGTTGTATCTGTGTTGTGTATCCAATCATTACATAATAAGGTTAAAGAGGTTCATCAAAAAGTGTAAATCCATATGTTTCATAAAAAAACTCATACATATGGATTGTTTTATTTTAAATATGAATCTTTTATGTATAGTAGGTCATTGGATGTTTAATGAATGAATTTTAGGGGGATTATGTAACTCATACATGAGTCGTTATAGTAAAATTTGAACCTTGTTTATAGCATGAGAACTGGAGATCAAGATTTGGGGTTGTTAATTATAGGATTTATTCAGGTTTTTTCCCTTCATCAGTCTTATCGAATTAAATATTAAACTATCCTTAAATACGTTAATTTATAGTAGATTACAAAGTGACTTTTCATGATTCTCCTCCTTAATAAATGTCACAGTATAACCATGTCTTACAATTTTATGATTTTTTAAACTCTAGTTTCAATATTATTTTTAAAGCCTATAGGAATTATTTCAATTTCCATTAGCTATTCTCAATGAATGGTTTATTTGAGGTGTTTATATGGAGTTCCTCGAGTAATATTTATGTCGGTTTACCCATCAACATTTAGAGATCATACAACTAATGATATGTTGGGATTATTTCATATATCTCTTTATTTCTTATCATGTATTTGTTCTAGGAGAGGCTGTGTCATTATTTTTTATACGATTTTGTTTACTTTAGGTAATGGATTGATAGTTGTTTTTGTGTTTATTTTTTCAAAGGTTTTATCATCTGGTCTTCTCTATTCTATTATTTCACTTTCTATGATTTTTCAAAAAAGATTTTGGTGCTCTTTTTTAGTTTTTGGATTTAGAGAATTTAATATTTTTGTTACGTTTAAATTAAGTATATTTTAAATTTTTTATATTATTGTATGGAATGGATTAACCTAAGGAATACATAGAATTTCATTAATGGAAATTGATATAAAAAGGTTATTCATAATTGTATATATTTTTTCAAGCTATATAACATTTTACTGATGGTTTGTTGTAGTTTGTTCTATTATCCTTGTTAGTGTTTTGAATCATGTTACTCAATTATGATCTAATTATTAGAACTATTAATCATTAAATTCTAATGAAGAAATGATTTTAATGAATGTGTTTCCAAGGAATTTGGGATTAAAATGTCAATGATTATGTTTTAAATAATGAATTATTAATTTAGAAGAATTAAAATGGGTATTATTTATTTTATTATATGATAGTTTTTTATAGGTTTTATTCGATGGTTTCTTATGAAATTAATAAGATATTAATATTTTTGATTGGGTATTTTTTTGTCTAGTTTTGAAGTGTTTTCATGAGTTCAGTTGTGTTACATCGGGTTTTCCCATGTTTTAATGGGGTATGTTGTTTTTATATGAGTATTATGTTACGTCTAGGAATGTGAGAATTATTTTATTTTCTAATCATTATTGGATTTGTGAAAATGTTGTGTATTGTGTTTTGTGTAGAAGTTGTCATTTGTTATTGGGTTATATTTTATATTAATAATATTAGGGAATATATGGTTGGTAATAAATATTTTGTTATTGGGTGTGTTGTGAAATTGATAAAATATGTATGTTGTCAAAGAAATTCTAATGACTCAAATGGATGGGTAATGAATATGTCTATTTTTTTATTAATAATAAATAGTTTCAAATGAAATATTGAAATTAATGTAATATTATTAATATAAAATTTATATGATGGTATATCTATAAATTTATAAATGACATGATTAAATATTAAATTTTTAATAGTCTGGTGGTTGATTTTTTTGTCCAAAAGGTGGGGTTGGTAATATAAGTGAGTTAAAATCGGTTTTTTATTATTTCAGGGACCATATGATAATTATTTTGGTTATTAATAGTGTTGTTCATTTATAATTTCATATTAAGAGTTCTGTGTGATAGAATCATATGATACATTTTCATTAGTATTTCAAACACACACTACCAATATTGATTAACCTTATCGATGCAAAAAAAAAAATTGGTTCTATGTGTTTTACAAATGTATATATTATTGTGAAGTAATTTATAGATGACTACTCCTTATTCCACACTCCCCCTTCTGGTTGTTGTATGGAATGAAATGGATCAGGGTAGGTATAAGCAAATGAGTTGTAATGAATTAATGTAAATGTGGGTGGTATAATTAAATATTGTTTTTGATATAATGTTATATGGTTGAATTCCTTTATGTTTTGAGGATATAATTAGAATGATATACTTTTACTTTACAATACACTATAGTAATGGAATATTATATGTGAATAATATGTGCTTTGAAAGGATTTTATAATCGTGGATTTGTTATCGAAAGTGGTAGTGGTTGTGATGCTGACAATGAGGTTGTTATGGTATGGATTATATGGTTGTGATATGGAATATTTCAATATTTTCTGATTTCCTAGCTATATAAGGGATCAACATAGATGAATGATCGATATTGTGATGTGAGAGTGAAAATCCCGTGGATATGTTGTTGAAGAGAAACTTATTTAAATAAATTTTTTTTATATTATTTTTTATTATCGGATGTTATATTTGGTGAGATAGAGGTGGTGAATCTAGATGATAAATATATTATTGTTGGGGAGCGTTGGTTTTGTTATTTTTCCATAGATTCAATACAACGCTACATCAAGGATTTCAAGACTGGTCTTGAGGAAGATCCTATAGAACATACATGCATCCTCACCCACATATATAAAAATATAATTTCATTTTTTTTTTGAATTCTTTTTTTGACTAAGACATATATTACTATATTGGATCTGAGGGTTTTGATCTGAAATATGTGATATTATTTATGTGTTAAGCATGTATGGAAATTCAATTGGTATGAACTATAGTTTGAAAGTTAATCTAACAAGTTCATCAGCTTGGTCGAGATTAGATCTTTCATTATACCATGGAAACTCTAATTTTTCTGGATGAACACCCTAGAATAGTTGTCTATGATTGGAATCACAGTCTAATATTTATAGGGAAGAAATAAATGTTTCGGAATGCCATTCAGACAAGAATTTAGATATCGTAGAAACCATATGTTATATGAATTTATTTTATAATCCAGTACCCGATAACATATTAAATATTTTGGGTGATTCATATAAACAATTTTTAAATTCCTCAATTTTACTCATACCCTTTATTATTTATTTATTGTGAATGGGAACCCTACATATTTCATAAGTTTTATATTAATTTAATTAAATTATTAATATTCTAGAATTAAAATTAAAAAATAACTTCTTTATAATTAATTTTTTTAAAATTACATTTTATCATATATGAATTAAATTATAGTGTTAATTTTTAAATATAATAAAATGCAATTTTACAATTATGATGTAATTAAAATATTAACATTTGAATTTGAATACTGTAAAGAATTCTTAATTTATTTAAAATATTATGATTCTTATTTTATGAAATATAATAAAAAATATTTTATTTTAAAAAACAACTTTATATTAAGAAAGTAAAGGTTTTTTTGAGTCTCAAAATCTAAATGAATAGTTGGTTTTTTTAGACTAAATTAATTAAAAATAATTTATAAAGACCTTTTTTATATTGGAAAATTTCAAATGATTCTTTTAAAATAAATATTATACAATATTTCATTTTAAATAGTAAAAAATTACTTTTTTTAGAGATTGCATTATGCATAATTTTTAATACATAAGTTTAAAATATGGTATACAATTTTATAATTTTATTACTATTTTTAAATAATAATAGTATTTTTTTAATAAAATTTTGTGATACTAATGACATCCCTCGTGGAATAGAAAAGGCTTCGTAAAAAATTTCTTATAAAAAGTTAAAATTTCACTAAATACTAAATTTATATAATATAACATATCTATAATTACATGTTATAATATATCATTATAAATTTGAATTTATTATTATGAAAATTATTTATATAAATTAATAATGTTCGATTTTCATTTCATACAATCTATACTATTATTAGTGTCTTAGAAAAGTGGAATTTTTTAATTTTATAAATTTAAAAACTATATTTTTATAATATACTTATAACTAAAAATAAAAAGGAATATATTTTATTATTTATTTGAAAACGTGTTATAATAATCATAGAGATGATAAATTTGAAAATTTATTTTTTAAAATATTTTTATTTCATTTAATGTAAAATGATATCTTTTCGAATAACATCCATTTTTTTTATTTTGAAATATAATTTATAATTTTTTTATTATTTAAGATATTTATTATAATAAATTAAATGTGTTTTCTTAAATTTTAAATGATAGTTACATCGAATAAACTGATTATTTCTTTTTTAATGTTAATAACTTTTCTCGAATTTATACAAAAGTAATGAATTCTCTATTATTAAAATTAATTTATGAAATAATTTTTTTAAATAAATATAATTTAATTATAATAATTTTTAAATGTAAAAAATATTTACTATTTATTATTTCACATTTATAAAAAAACAAATATTAAATAATTTCATTCAAAAAAAAATTACATTATAATACAAATATTTAAAATTATTTATTTTTTAAATGATCAGAAAATGATCCATATTTTTATTTTTTAAAATAAAAAATTAAATATATGTGTTATTTTGTATTTAGAATTTTAAAAAACAAATAATTTTTATTATATAAATTCTATTATTTGAAATTATATTTTAAAGATAATTAAATTTATTTCATTCATTATTAAGAAAATTAAAATTTTTATGTAATGGTCAGACCATTATCTCCTGTTACATTACATATTTTAAGTAATAATATTTGTTGGGTAGATATTGACTACGGAAAGGTGGAGTTGGAGTTGTGATTTTAGCTTAGATGATTGTGTTTTTTTTCTTTTAGATTTTAAAGCCTGAAAATTTTTATAAAGGATAATGGAGTGTTTTAGTATTATGTTTTGTGCCATGAATTGTTGAGTGAAAACACATGATATGGTTTTTCATGTGACGATGTGTTAAAAAGTTCGGGTGTAGGATCTGGTAATTAAGAACCATGTTGTTTTGGGTTTGGAAAATGTGGTATTGGTGCGGTGTATCCTATCATGACATAATAAGGTTGAAGGGGTTTTTGGAAAAGTGTAAAGCCATATGTTTCATAAAAAAGACTTATATATATGGAATGTTTTATTTTAAATATGAATCCTTTATGGATAATAGGTCATTCGTTGTTGAATGAATGTATTTTAGGGGGTTTTTTAACTCATACATGGGTGGTTATAGTGAAATTTGATCCTTGTTTATAGTATGAGACCTGGAGATCATGATTTGGGGTTGTTATTTATAGGATTTTTCCATATTTTCCCCTTCATCAGTATTATCAAATTATATATTAAACTAGCCTTAAATAAGTTAATGTAGAGTATATTACAGAGTGACTTTTCATTATTCTCCTCATTAAGCCATGTCATGGTATAACCATGTCCGATAATTGTATGAATCTTCAAACTCCAGTTTTAATATAATATTTGAAGCCTATAGGAATTATTTCAATTTCCATAAGTTAATCCCTATGAATGGCTGATTTGAGGTGTTTATTTGAATTTCCTTGAGTAATATTTAATTTTTTTTACCCTTCAACATTTACAGATCAAACACCTAATGATATGTTGGGATTATTTCATATATATCTTTATTTCATATCATTTATTTGTTCTAGGAGAGGTTGTGTCATTATTTTTGATATGGTTTTGTTTACATTAGGTAATGGATCGATAGTTTTATTGTTCATTGTTCTAGCAGTTTTATGATGTGGTCTTCTCTGTTCTATTATTGCACATTTTATGATTATTCACAATGAATTTTGGTGCTCTTTTTTAGGTATGGGATTTAGATAATTTCATATTTTACTTACATATAAAGTAATTATATTTTTTACTTTTTTATATTATTGGATGGAATGGATTATCCTAATGAAGCTACAGAATTTCGATAATGGAAATTGATATGATAAGGTTATTCATAACTATATATATTTTTTCATGATATTTAATATATTATTTATAGTTGGTTGTAGTTTATTCTATGATCCTTGTTGTTATTGTGAATCATGTTACTCAATCCTGATCTAATTATTGGAACAATTATTCATAAATTTATAATAAATAAATGATGTTAATTAATGTGTTTCCTAGGAATTTTGGATTACAATGTCGATGATTATGTTTTAGATAATTAATTTTTATAAAATAATAATTAAAATTTGTTTAATTTGTTTTATTATATGTTTTTTGTAGGTATTATTATATAGTTTCTTATAACATTAATAAGATATGAATATTTTTTATTGGGTATATTAATGACTAGTTTTTAAGTGTTTACATGATTTCAGTTGGGTTACATCATGTTTTCCCATGATTTCATGGGGTATAATGTTTTTATATGAGTATTATGTTATGTCTAGGAATGTGAGAATAATTTTATTTTCTAATCGTCATTGGATTTTTGAAAATGTTGTGTATTGTGTTTTCTATACCAGTATTCATGTGTTATTGGGTTATATTTTTTATTCTTAATATTATGGAAGATATGGTTGGTAATAAATATTATGTTATTGGGTGCGTTGTGAAATTGAAAAATATATATGTTTTCAATGAATTTCTAATGAATCGAATGGATGGATAGTGAATATGTCTATTCTTTTAATTCATAATCTATAGTTTGAAATAAAATATTGAAATAAATGTAATAATATTAATATAAAATTTATATAATGCTATATCTATAAATTTATAAATGACGTGATTAAATTGTAAATTTTGAATAGTCTGGTGGTTGATTTTTTTTGTTTTAAAGGTGGTATTGGTAATATTGTAGAGTTAAAAGCAGTTGTTTATTATTTTAGTGAACATATGATAATTATTTTGGTTAGGAATATTTTCGTTCATTTATAATTGCATATTTAGAGTTATGGGTGGTAGAAATATATAATATATTTTCATTGGTATTTCATACACACACTACCAATGATGATTAAATTTATCGATGAAAAAAAAAATTGTTATAGGTGTTTTACCTATGTATCTATGATTGTGAAGTAATTTATAGATGACTACTTCTTATTCGACACTCCCCCTTCTAGTTGTTGTATGGAATGCAGTGGATCATGGTAGGTATAAAGATATGAGTTGTAATGAATTAATGTTAATGTGGGTGGTATAATGAAATATTGTTATTGATATATTGTTATATGGTTTAATGCCTATATATTTTGAGGAGATAATTATAATGATATCTTTTAATTTTACAATACACTATAGTAATAGAATTTTATATGTGAATAATATGTGCTTTGAAAGGATATTATAATCGTGGATTTGTTAGTGAAAGTGGTGGTGGTTGTGATGCTGACAATGAGGTTGTTATGGTATGTGTTATATGGTTGTGATATGGAATATTTCAATATTTTTGGATTCCATATCTATGGAAGGGACTGACATAGATGAATGATTGATATTCAGATGTGAGAGTGAAAATCCAGTGGATATGTTGTCGAAGAGAAAATTCATTAAATAATGTTTTTCATATTATTTTTTGTAGTCGGATGTAATATTTGGTGAGATAGTGGTGGTGAGGCTAGATGATAAATAGATTATTGTTGGGATGTGTTGGTTTTGTTATTTTTCCACTGATTCAATAAAACACTACATCATGGTTTTAATGTGTGGTCTTGAGGAAGATCCCATAGAACATACATGCATCCTCACCCACATATATAAAAAATATAATTTCATTTTTTAATGCTTTAGGTGACTAAGACATATATTACTAGATTGGATTTTGGGGTTTTGATCATAATTTCTGCCATAGTATTTTGGTCTAAGAATTTTTCATTTGATATATTTCCCTATATGAAATTTCATGTATCATGGGATGTTTGGTTTATATATATATATAAATGTATTTATTTGTGATTTTCGTTATATATTCCTCACACTATGAAGGAAATATCTCCCATTAATGTAATTTATTCATATGGCTCAAGTCACTAACCCAAGGTGTGTTAACGGTTGGATTAATGTGAAAACGCAAATTCAATAACATCTTAGGAGTGGGTACCCATGGTTCTGGTCATGAAAAACTTGTATTAAATACATGGCTGATTGTTAAAATGGTGATTTTGAGTTAAGAACTCGTGTATATTTCATGGTTTTGGTATGTAAAACATGTTAGTCAAGTATGCTATTTGATGTCACAAAAGAGATTGACCAGTACATAGCTGATTAGTTAACATTGAGATCTAATACATGGAACATAATATTACTCTATAACTAATTTAGAACCGTTATTATTTATTAATTTCATTCCCATAAATTAATTTATCGATAGATTATGTTACACACAACACCATGTTGTAACAAAAAATTCAATAAACAATATTTTTTGAACATAATGTTTTCTTATATAAAATTAAAGCTTAATGAATGAATTGTAGTGACAAAAACATTAATATTATGTATAATGGTGTTATATAAAGAAAGAAATTCTCCAAAATTAACTTAATTTTTTGGTATTGACTTAACATGTTTTTAAAATACTATATTCTCAATAAAATTGTTTGGATAATTTTTTTGAAAAATAATAATTTCTTTAAATTTTTTTTTATCATATTTTTTAAAAAAAATTAATTATTCAAATATTCCTGTAGAAATTATCATATGCTTTTTTGGGTATTTTTAAAATGAATAATTTTTTTAGGAATTGTTAAAATTACTGATTTTTATTAAAAATGACCACTTTTTTAAAACATTTATAACATTATTTTTTCCTTAGAATTGTTTTAAAGGTAAAATTAGTTCAAATAAATATTTATTCATACAATTTAGGTCAGTGGAATAAATTTTATTTTGAATTTTGATACAAAAAACTGTTAATTTTTTTATCATTTTCTCTTTAAAAACCATGATATTGTTGCATCTATAAGGTTAACATTAAAATAAATTATTCCAATTTTGAGATATGAATTTGAAAATTTAATTCCTTATATTCTAAAATAATAATTAGAAATATTAAATTATTTAAACTATATTTTTTTGACAATGAAAATTGAAAACTGTAAAAATAATATTAAACACGGTGACGATAATGAATTTGTTTATCATGGGTTAAAAATGAGGAAAAACCAGTCAAAACCCATTATTCTTAAATTTTTTATTCTTTATCATCTCTAGTGTTCATTAATATTTTATTTTTATGTTATTTTCATAAGAAAAATTGTATAACACTTTATTCTTCTCAAATATAACAACTATATTTTCACACCAACCTAAAAAAAGGACACCCCTGTCTTTTCCACCTTAAACTAATAAAACCATTATTTCTGTCAAGACCGATCAACATACCCTTGATAAATCCATAAAATCATCCTAAAATCCTTAATTTAATCATTAATTATACTTAGTATGGATTTTATTGAAATCTTATAGTGGCTTTCTGAAGAAGAGTTAATGTTCATCAAAGAGAATTTATATTAATTTTCATACTACACCTCCTTTAAATATATATATATATTTAATATTTTATAAATAAATTATCTAAAATATATTTAGATTTAATAATATTAGTTTTATATCCTATATCAATATTTTATTCCATCTAATGGCATACCTGACCATCATTAATGTGTACAACATTCTATTGTATCATGAACTGATGTTATTTATATTCCATAACCACCTGTCATGGATAGATAAAAAGATATATTTATCTTTTATATTATATATATATATATGTGATATTATTATGCATCTAGAATTACTATATCACATATACTCAATTACATTTCATTTAGTGGGATTATGATAACATCGCTCAAGTGTACGGTGGACTAAGACATCACAAAGTAATGTAATCCATTCACCCATTACGTGGAATATAATAAGGATGAGTATAATGATAATATTTTATATATATTAAATAAATAATAATGTTTAATTTCAATTATATTATTTAACTTATTTATTTAAATCTTTGGAGAAATGGGGAAAAACATTCATGCATACGTAAGATATACAACCTCCATAAATGATGTATTTCATTACATTTATCTATATTTTATGGTTTAATAAATATAAATATATTAAAAATGTTTTTTATATTTATATCATGGTAAATATTATTTTTATTATTTAAAGATGATTAATCAATGAGGGCATTAAATAACAAATCAAAACATATAGGAAAAACAAAGTAGTTATTACCTAAATCATATCAATAATAAGGATTTTTTATTAAATGGGAAATGAATGGACATAAGTAAATAATACATGGTATCATATATTTATTGTCGTCTTATATATTTATAATAATTTTTTTTATTATACATTAGTTTTTAATGTGTACAAAGAAACTTGAATCTTTAGGTCCATGAATTTTATCTCAATTTTCCCTCATTGAGACATATGATATGTTCTGAATTTATTTTTATTTATTAGGTATATATAGATACCAATTATAAATTAATGTCATTAATTATTTATATTAAAAAAATTACTTTTTTTATTTCATATTATTTATGATTTAGTGTTACCAAATTGGTAAGGGTTCCACGATACCAAATAATCATTTTCCGACATAGTTTTTGTTTATCCTTACGAGGATGAAATATTATAGTCTATATATAAATAAAATAATTATATTTATTATACAATATTTATTCTATAATAATAAATGGTTATAAATCATTTTTCACTAATTATGTACTCAATATATCAAAATATTTTCTTATGAAAAATAGTTTTTATTTCACTTTGTGGCTGAAAATTATTTTTATTCCATGTTCATGTTTTCAAAAATTGACTCAAATATGTATAAAAAAATTCACTTAATATTTATCGAATTCATTTTCAACAAATTTTTTATTTTCTAATATTTTTAATGGAATATTCTAGTATTTTTACAAGTTCCCTTTTAATTTTTTCAATAATGAGAAAGGAATCATTGTTTTAATGTTTATCGAATGAGCTTAATTTCCACTATTTTTACCACTAAATGTTTTCAAGCATTCATTGAAATTCTCCCATATTATTCTCAATGAAATTTTTTTATTCTTTATTTTGTATGTTTTTTATATTTTAAATAATTTCATTCAAATTGTAAATTACATTTTCATCTATAATTATTTAATGATTCTTTATGGAATTTCATTTCTTCAATGACAGGAAAATTTTGTGTTTCTTATTTTAAAATTTGGATATTATATAGTTGTACCATAAAAATTATTTCACAAGATGGATTATTATTATGAGGAATATAATTTTATGAAATAATTTATTTTCAATGTTTATGAAATTTTTAAATGACTTTGAATCCCATTTCTTTTCCATGGGTTATGATACAATGTAATGATTTCTAAACCCATTTTATTTTATTATGACATGATTTATATTTTATGATCTTGTGGAAGAAATATTTATGATTATCATTATATGAATGGTGGTACTAATTTCTCCCTCAAAATCATTGTTTAATTATTTAAATATAATGAAAAAACGTGATAATAATTGGGAGTAATCCTAGTTTAGAAAGGGAATCTGTTGAATTTGATCGTCTTTGGAGTGATCCATGACTTCTGAAAAGGTTTAGGGAATGAATACATTAAAATTATATTGTAATTGAAATGATCCTTAAACTAATAAATAAACAGTTTTCTATACTAATCTGTTTTCTACTAATCTATTCCTTTTGTCAACATTATGTTCCCATCGTACATTTTCTTTATTATTTATTATGATTTATGTCTTATAAAATGAAAATATTTATACCAAGACTCAATATTATGAACTATGATATAAATGGTATGTTTTTTAAATGATATTATCATGATCTCATTCCCTTATACTGAAGGTATGATAATATATACCTTGTTTAGCCTAACTGAGCATCATACCTTAACCTTTATTATGTTTATTTTCCCGATTATATGATGATTATTATTATGTAAGTTATATATAAGAATATTTATTATAATTATGAATATAGTTTGAGATGATGTACCTCACTTATATACTTGATTTTTACGTCTCTATGTCTATAATAGAACTATGCCTTTATGATCCTCATGCATGTGTTTGTATAATGTAATAAATATTCAACTGAAATGATATGATATCTATATATGGTAATTTTGAGTATTTATAGTTGGTATCAATGGATAGGATTATTTAACCTTTGGAAACTAGGATGAGAAATTTTTTTTTAATATTTCTAAACATAAATATACAGATGATTCAATGTATAATAAAATTCCATGGAATTTTTTTAATGAATAGAGATAGTGTTTTCTTAGAAATTAAATCATTGTTTGGATACAAAAAGTTTATGTGTACTAGAACCAAGTTAAGTAAGTGTAATGACTCTAAAAGGTTGCATTGATATGGATTTTATCGCCACTCTTGCACAACTAATATGACGTTCCATAAGGATATTCTTTAAAACTTCATAAACTATTTATGAATCATCGTGATGAATTTATATAGATTACAGATATTAATTTTCTAGGATAAATCAATCATTTCACAAATTATAAATAACGTGTCATGATTTGTATTTCCTTAATGTTATTTTCTCCTAATTATTTTGTTCGACACAAATATTATTATTGTTTACAATATTTTTTTACTAATTTTATGGAACCAATGAAACCATATTAATGATGATTATGATAGAAAATGTAATGATTTTCATCTTTATTATCTAAATTATATGAGATCTTGAAAACATAATCTCATTATAAAGCTCAAACAGATTTCTTTGGATATAAATCACACTGAACATCCAAATGAGAAAATGTAGGTAAAATCATTCTATTGAGTCTATAATGGGGTGAAATACACATTTTTTCAGTTTTTCTACTGATCTAATAGTTTAATATCAAATGATCCATACCATTTGAAATATATTTGACTTTTTTGTGTTCTAAATATTAAAAATTCATTTTGGGTTTTCTATCATTTCAATGGAAATGTAGATCAATGGGGTATACACATCATGAATAAAAAGAAACATGGTGAAATTGAATCCTTGGGTGGGATGCGTTTATGGGATAAATATTCAAAAATTAAATCCATTGTATTCTTCATAATAGATGAAAAAGTATTCCTTAAGGTTAATTAGAAGGATAATGATGTTTTTATACTTGTGTGGAAAATTTTATAATAGTTTTGATATGTGCATATGGCCTTATCATCCAACCTGATGTTATAGTTGATCAGACCATTAATTTCATAAAACTAATTCCATTAAGGTATTTATCCATATGGTACTTAAATATCCTTAAAAAATATTTTCTGTTCTTTCTTGGTGGAAATGGTGATCAAAGATACCCATTAGTCTCATGGATTTGATAAGAAAAATAATATGATGTAAAAAAGAGATCTCTAAAAATCATGGAGATAGTAAAATGGTTTTCATTTATTATTTATGTGTATAGGGAAATGTTCAAGAAAATTTCTTATGGGGACTCCTAATGGTTTTATGAGTTTATTTGACAGTTATTGGGCGATCAAATACCAAAGTGATGGGAATAAGATAAGTAATAATGAAAATAGAAATAAAGAACCACATAATGACCCACCCAACCTCTTGTGTGTAAAAATTTAATGTGTTTAGTAATTATGACAATCTGTTCCCAAATACATTGGTTATTGATTGATGATCGACAATGTCAACCTCCTAAGCTGAGGGACCACTGGAAATATCATTTGATCACTATTTTTTATAATGGTTTTGGTAATTATGTGGTCAAATGTATATATATCGTCTACCCTAGAACTTCTAACATCTTATTTGATAATATATCTAATCTTTATTTTACATATGATGAATTTTATATTTGTATAAATTTTCTACCCCCTTGGTCAGATGTATAAGTAATTGTGAAACAACCTAATTGTATGATGAACAAATATCAGGATTATGATTCCTCTATGATTGAAGTTTGTTTAAATGTTCTTTCTACAAATATTCTCATTTTTCTTTTGGTTAAATTTGATTTTATCTTAGGAATATATTTTATTTCACTATATAAATCCCATATCAATTATCAAGTAATGGGAGTGATTATTTATATTCAAAACTAACTTATGACAATCGATCAGTGTGATGAAAATTAATAAATTATTATGGATATCACATATATTATATTCAACTAAATTCCCATTTTCAAGGTGTTATTTATGTCTGATGGTTAGGGAGAAACTCAACATAGATTATATGACTATTATGTCAGAATTTTTAGATGAATTTCGAGAATATTTTTATATAATTCCAAAAAAACATGAACATGAATTCTAAAAATAACACATAAATTATACCACAACTATTTCAATGAAATCCTATATAATTTCTCTGATTGAGTTATATAAATTAAAGAAGAAACTCTACAAGAACCTTGAAAATGAATTCATTTGGCCAAGTATGCCACCTTTGGGAAAATCAATTATTTTTATAATGAAGAATGATTGATCAATGGGACCCTACATTTATTATTGGGATATAAACAATATCATGATCCACAAAAAGTATCCCCTACCCATTTTACTAAAATGTTTTATTAATTGCTAGGAGGTAAATAATTTTCCAAGATTGACCATCATTTTGAATATAATACATTGTGGGTAACTAGGGGGAATATATTGAAGGAAACATTATATAGAAGGTATGAACATGATAAATATACATTGATACGATTTTGTCTTTCTAATCCCCCCACTCTAAACATGTATTAAATTAATAGATACTTTAATGATTACCTTAATAAGTCTGTAGTATTATTTTTGTTTCATATTCTTATCTATTGAAAGATAGTTTAAGAGTATGAAGATAGATTTTTGATTTTACTGAAGACACTAAGGGAGGAAAATTTTTCTGGAAAATATAAAACTTGTGATTATTGGATGAAAAAGGTTTCATTTAGGGTCATACAATCTCAATTGAGGGTATTTATAAATATTCATAAATGAATGTGGCTATTTATTGTTGTCCCAGAAAAACCATAGTTATTGAGATCCTTATTTTTCACTATTTAAATAGATATTATTGATGTTTTGAATATAGTTTCTCATGAAAATCTAATTCACTCAGATACTTAACTCAAATTGGAGTCATGTTATTCTAGATAGCTGAATTTGAGGAAAATTTCAAGGAATTGAAGTGAAGATTACAACACATGCCAGCGATTATATTAATATGTAATTCAGAATGGATTATTATCTAAAATTATAAAACCAATAATGGATTAGGATGAATTATCATGTATAATTTCATATTTATATGTTATTACCTTAGGATAATAAATGTTTCATGTGAAAAATTATCTAACTCATTATTTAAAGTTAGATATGGTAACATTTTCTTTAATGTTATATAGGCATAATATTTAATAGAAAAGACTTATATATATATATATATAAATAACCAATGTTTAAGTAATATATTAACATAGAAGTATTTGAATATGTGGTGGAACATATGGTTAGATGTTATTCAAGATTTTTATTTATAATTACATTACCACCCTATTAAAGAGAATAAGGTGTTGAATTCATTGAATCGAAAGGATATTGCTATATTACAATGGAACAGGACAGGAAAAGATCAAATACTTTAGGATGATAAAGAATATATCTATAAATCATGAAGGGATGATATCTTATATTGATCAACATAATGTATGTCCATCTATCCATATGAAGGATAAAGTGGCATAGATAAAATATGATGTGGTAAAAAATAAAGATATAATGGATCCTAAGTTTAATAATGATCATGTTGGGATGATAGGGTTATGGAACCGTGTTTGTTTTCTATACTTAAAATATTATAAAATTGGTTTTTGAAGAATATCCCAATTATTCATTCTCTATTCACCATGGAATCATGATGTTATATAGGGACTTGTTTGAGTATTTCAAGTCTGTTGGAAAAGAGAGAGATAACATAGTGTTTTTAGACTAGTGATTTCTAAATTAGAAACTTATTGATGATAAAAAATAGTATATTGTTTTGATACATCTAATACCCATATCGAAAATGAATTAGTAAAAACACAATGTGTTTTTATTCAGACTCCCCAAAATGTATAAGGGAAAAAATTTATATGGGTTATATTCAATCACTATGAAAATATAAAACACATATTATCTATGATAGATTATTGATCTATGTATTATACATATATTATAGAAAACAATTATATTATAGGTTTCAGTCACTACAACATTCAATTGTGTCTAATCAAGATCCAAAAATTTACTTGATGTTATTTAAAAGTACTTAGAAAACTATTTTTACGGATTTGAGATTCAATAATCCGTATAATCCTCAGAAATATGATAAGTATAAGGGAAAATATCAAACCCTATAGGATATATTTGAATATATTTTTAAATATCTTAACTGTTTTTTGTGTCAACACCTTCATGTTGTTGGTTATTCTTACAATAATAGCTTTAACATTAGCATTCAAAATGATCCTTGGGAATACCTCAATGGAAATATGTGTGGATCTCCCAAGTGATGTAGTAAAGTTGGATGAATAATTATATTTATACCTGATATTTATAAAAAAGGATAAAAAATTTTTAACCACTTACAAGCATATAAGGGTAATGAAAAAATTTTCAAAAAAAAGATATGTTGAGAATCAGTTATTTGATTTGGAATTTTTAGCTGGTGATAAGGAATTATAAAAATTTATCCATGGAACAAGTTAATTCAATTTTACAATTTGGGAAAACTAATCCCTAGATATATCGGTGTTGTTAAAATAATTTTTCCTATTAGGATAATATCCTATCTGTAATCACTTCCATGCAACCCTATAAATTTCATGATGGGTTCCATGTATCTATTTTAAGAAAGTAAATAACGGAACCATTACATGTACTAAAATCAAAGTCCATATCTATTTAAAAAAATATTTTCTATGAAAAATAATTGGTGGATATTATAGATGAAATAGGTAATGTTATATGAAATAATACCACTCATGATGTTAATGTTTTCTCTAAAACAACCTATTTGAAGAAGCGACATGGGAACCTGAATAAATAATGAGGTAAGAGTATCTTCACATTTCATTATCAAAGTGATGAATTAAATGGATATATTCATTATAAGTGGGTATTATGTCACACAATAATTTTTTGGTAAATATTTTTTTTAATATATTATTTTTATTCAATATATTGTGTAACTTGAAAAACATTGTTTTAATGAACCCTGAAAAACTATTAATGTATTCATGTAAAAAATAAAATAAAATAGACATTATAAATGGTATAATTAAGGTGAATAATCAAATTTTAAATATTTTATTATAATGTTTTTTAATAATTAAAACATGTTATAAAAACATAAATAACTTTTGGGAATGTCTTTATATGTTTTGAAGATACTATTCTATAAAAAAAATTCTTTATTTTTATTAACAATAATAAAATTATTCTTTCACATATGAAAAAATTAATTTTTAAATAAAATTATTATTTTTCAATTATATTTTCAATATATAATTATGGTGAAAAATTGATAATTTTATAAAATATTATATCTTTTGATGAATAGTGAAATATATTGGTTTTTATAGAAAATTTACTTCTAACTTAAATAAATTATAAAGTAATTGTTTTATTTAAAATATATTTACATGAAATATTATATAAATTATATATTTATTAATTCAATTTCAAACATCAAAACAAATTCCATATATATATTTTTTTAAAATCTTTTTATTAATTAGAATACTTCCTATTTCAAAACATGCATTCACATCACATATGCGAGCATGATTTTAAATTAAATCCTCCCAATTATGTGATTTGATTATCTAAATATGGGATTTAATATTCTAAGTCATCAATATTCATATTATCTAATATATTCAAAATAATATTTTACTAATATTAATAGAAAAAATTGGAAAAATTATTTACCACATTTATGGTAAAAATGAGTTTATCTAAGGTTAAACTAAATAGATAATGGATAAAAATGATCTAACACATTTAAAAAAATAATTTTATGGAAATATGTCTAACATATTACCTCACATTATCAATAATGTTCTATTTTTGATATTTTTTACATATTCAAGATTTCGGTATACAATATTCTTTTTTAAACGACATACTATGTACTCTCATCCAATTATAAATGGAACTTATCTCCTATATTTTTCACACATGCAAAACCCTTTGGCTATAAAAATATATTTCATATTACACTTTTTAATTCACTCTTACCATCCTAGAATCCATATATTTATTATAAATATAATCTAGGATGGTTTGTGGAGAAAACATGAGAATGTTATATGAAGAATATGTAACGTTCTTCAATTACCATTTATATTATATTTAATCTTTCACATCAATGAAAATATATAATATTATGATTATATAATATCAAAATTACCAAATAAATTTTCTTATTATGATAATTTTACAACCTATATCTGTCACCTCTTCCATCGAATAGGATACAAAATCATCATCCATGGGTATAATAGACTACCACCTCCCGAGTTGTGTTTATTCATTATCTGTAAACACATATCACATATTCATAAAATAATGTAATTATTTTTTATATATTATTTTTATGATATGGGTTTTCTTCAATAAATGTGATATAACATATAATTACTTACTTTCCATTATCTAGTATTATGATAAAAATGCTAGTTTGTGTGGAAGAGAACCACCCCACAAAATGATGTGATTCGTTCTCACTTTATATAGAAAGTAATAAATATTTTGTTAATGAAAATATGATATATATATATATATATTCAATATGACTACATAATGATAAAATATAATTCACTGTTTTTTCTTTAAATCAGTCATGAATATGGGAACAATATTTATGTGTACGTATAGACTACCATCTCCATGAATGATATATTTCCATTTATGTCTCTAACTTTTGTGGAATATAATAAAACAAATACAGAGTATATGTCATATATACATCATGGTAAAATTTATATATATTGTGGAAACATGATTAAATTATGTGAATAAAAATATAACTAATCAAAACATAAAAATAACATGGTAGTTATTACCTAATATTTCACTTTTTCATGGAATTATTAATAAACGTGAAATAAAATGTCATAATTAAATATTATATTGTATGATTTATATATATTTATGGTTGATTAATATATTTACAATAATTATATATTTATTATACATGGCGTTTTATATTTTTTTAATCTCATCAAGATTTTAGGTAATGAATTTTTGTGTCAATTTTCTTTCTTTCGAACATATGTCATAGAATGCACCAATATTATTTTATGAGGTGTATATAAAAATCATTTAATATGTAATATCAATAATTTATTTATAATAATTATATTTAATGTTTCAGTTTAATTTATTATTTAATGTGGCTTGGAATTCAATGCTACCAAAGTGTCCAGTGTTTTATGATACAATCTGATCATTTATCAAGATTTATTATGTTTCTGATCCTGATGATAAAATATTATTATCTAACTATAATGAAACACATGAAATTTCATTTAATCTGATTATTTATATTCAATAAATGATTTTCCATCATTTTCACTATAATTTTCATCTCATTATGTATTCGTGGGTTTATAATATGGTTTTTTGGAAAATTATTTCTATTTCACTATTTGAGTGAAAATGATTTTTCTTCAACATCCATGTCTTCATAAAAAATAATTTTTTTAACATGGCATATGATTTTTAAAAGAAATTTTTAACTTGTTTCTATTTTCACAAAAAAAATTAAAGTAAACTTCTTTTCTTTTTATTAATGGGGATCTTTAGACATTTTCTGAAATTATGAATGAAATATTTTTTAAAGTGTACAACATCAACAGAATATTCCAAGATAATGAAAACTCAATTTTCTCAAATGTACAATATGTTTTTTTAATATTTTTATAGGGGAAAAAATTTCTATATTATTTGTATTGTTTTTATATTTAAATGAATTGTTTTCAAAATTTAATACATTTGTTTCTCATGAATGTGATAATAGTTTTTATTGAGTTTTTATTCCTCAATTGAAACACCCATTATTGTTTCTTATTTATAAATGGTGATATAATTTAGTTTTTCCATATTTATTTTCACACTAGTTGGTTTAGTATTTTGAGGTAGATATTTTTATGAAAACCATTTCTTTTCCATGGGTAATGTAATTATGAAATTTATATGAATCTCATTTATTTTTCAAGTGTTAATCTTTGATGTAATGCTTTTCGAACCAATTTTATCATGGATTTTGATATGAGGGGTTTTTTATGATCTTATTTCACAAATATGAATGATTTTAAATATTTTATAGTTGTTACATATATATATTTCCAAATAATTGGGTAAATATTTAAATATCAATTGATAAATTAAAATGGAATGGGGGTGTGAACCATGTTCACCAAGGGAATCTATCTATAAATATATTCATGGGATTGAACCTTAACTATAATGATAGTTTGTGGAGTAAAATAATTACATTATGGTAGTCATGGAACTCATTCTTAAACTACTAAGGAGGTTACTTTTTATTCATATATGTATTCCGAAAATCAATTCCTTATGGAAATCTTAGGTTCTCGTAGATCATTTTCATTGAATACATTATGACTATTGTCTTATAACCATCCATGATTTTTTCCATGACACATTTTTATCGTATATGATATTCATTTTGTGGTTTTCTAATGATATTATAGTGTTCTTGTACACCTATTCTCATAATATGTTGAAATAAACAATACAAACTGTTATTGAGCTTCTATGCTCACTGTATCATATTTTTCTTTTCATGTGTTTTTTAATCAAAGGTTTCATATGATCTTTATTGTAAGAGAACTAGTTATGAAAAACATAGTGGGATAACGTATCTAAGTTGTTGGTCAGTTGTTTAAGTTTCATTGTTTTAAAAGTCACTATACCTTAATGAACATTTGTCTTCTGTTTGGGTAATTTAATGAATATTCAACTAAAAATATGTAATATTTATGTATGATAAGTTCACGAAAATAATATTGAGTCATGTAAATTCTTTTTGTGGTGTACGTATTTAGAAGCATCACAAGTATCATACACAGTAGTGAATCTATTTCAATTAGGGTAATTTTTGGAAAATGATAATTAATTTTAATGAATTCCAAAATTTAAAATGTATTAGTATCCTTTATTAATTAAATATATAATTCATGATCATCATATATGTATGGTTTTTCCCTTTAAATTATTACAAGATGACTGAGTTAAATAATATAAGGTTGAACTTTCTAAGTATGGTGATTCAAGGAGGAGAATGATGTGTGAATTATAAAACATGGTTTGTATAAGTTTGATGAAATTATCACCAATATGGGGAAGATAAATGGTTAGATGATATAAAAAATAATTCTAGTTTCATTATTGTTGAGATACACTATATCCCCCAACTATATATTTTTTATATGTGAGTTGTTTCATTCTATTTGAGGATCCAATTCCATAGAGATCCCATTGTGTTCGAAGAATTCATAGGATTACTTATAAGGGGTGTACCATGAATAATTCCTAACATTAATGATAATGTATTCTTATAAGAATTTATTTCTCTCCATCATGTTGGGTATCATGAGAATGAGTGATAATTGGAGCACATTGATGGACCTCCATCAATTTATTTAATATTTATTTAATGAAGAAGCCAAAGAACAACATTTTTAAGGGGTTTTGTATACTTATTTTTAGAATCTAGTTTCCCTATTTATACTCCATAGGTATCTAGTGGTATATATAAAAGAGAATCTAATCAAAAATATATATGAATAGTCATAATCATACTATAAGTGGATTCATCCATAATTTACAAGAAGCATTGTTTTCTTGTAGATCCAAAATGTTGGGATTGTTATGGTTTTGGTCAAGAGGGTGCCAACCTATGTGGTATTCTTCCCACATATCTAGAGAAATCATCTATCCTTCATCTATATGAGGGATCCAATTATATTTTATTTGATTTCATGTTCATCAATGATTTTTGTTCTAAATCATTCTTATTTGGTATCCTAACATAGGTGGTGTGTTTTCACTTCATCATAAATTGTAGTTTCCATAGATGATAAATCAGCAACATGAATGAAATTATTTTTCTTACATAAGTGGTTAAATTATTTATTGGGTATCCCAAACATGTACAAAATTTATTGAGAAATTAGAGCATGGGTGGCTATGGAGATAGTTTTCACTAGGTCTAAAAAGTAAAAAGATATGGCCATAGTCAGTTTCACATCATGGAAATTTTAGATCATTATGGGCCATATATTTTATGAGGTTCTAAATATTTTTTCATTAACCCAACGTTTTTAATTAAAAAAATTTGTAATATCACATTCTTCAATTCAAACCTCATTGGTCTACACCTTGGATTCAAGATTGAGATTAATTTACTAGATAATGAGTTAACTATTCCATTTTATTGTCTATCGAGTCTACAAGATATGTGAAGGGGTTTTCAAATTATAATGTGGAAACATCCATCATTATGTGATATCTTCATAATTTATATATAATCATTCAATGTCATTTTTTCATGTATTGGTTTTTTTTATGTGAGATTTCATATATTTATAAAATATGAGAGTTTCATTATATGATGTAAATAGTTGATACACTATTTAATTTGTTGAAAAAGATCATTATATAGGTTGTTGGAATGTAAATCAAATTTTGGTGAAGAAATTTGAGTTATCATTGTGTTTACTGGAGGTGTAGGAGGTGGTATTTCTATATATTGTCGAGGTATTTTTAGATGTGTCCCATGAATTGGATGTAACACTAACGTAATATGTGATACCAATAATGATATAGAGTTATAGTTTGGGTGAATTTATTTTTTGGATCATTATCAGATGAAATCATCTAAGATGTAATAACGCAGATTTAGATAAATGATTTTCTTTTCGGAAGATAATCATCTTACTTTTTCTGTTTCCATGGGATGCTTCATTCTTGTTCTACAAAAAAAATAATGGAAGGAAGAGGTTGTAAAAAGACAAGTGGTAGTTAAATCCTATGTGATTCAGAACCATTTCCCTATTTTAATGATAAATTACTATTTTTTAATCAAACTAAGGGTATTTAATGTTTATTATAATTTATTTGAGATTTGTGTAACATATGATGGGGGTGAAGAAGGATGATATTTAAAAAAGTTCCTTTTATGGGTTTTATATGAGCACTTTTTGTTTGTATATATGTCATTCTATGAATACAATTACAGAATTATTTTCAAGGGACTCCTGAACTACATGTTCCATGTTATCTTGGATATGTTTTTGGTAGTTTTCATTGACGAAATCCACATATATGTGAAGTAAAATAGGTTCATTTTGATCATCATATGAATATTTTTTGAGTCCTTAGGCACGAACTTCCCAATTTGAAATTTTTAATGGGAATAGTTTTGACGTTCCAGGTTCATATTCATTAGTATCTGTTGTCTCTATAGGGAGTATAATTGATCCTTTAATTGTATGGAATGTTTCTTTTTACTATGTACACAAGAATGTCTTATAGATATATTTCAATATTTCTATTAAGTGATATTATTTGAGATTCTTGTCATATTTCTCATGTAATGTTTCCCTACAAAAATTGTTTTGTATGAAGGAACATTCTTTTTTGGACCAAATAGTTTTAGGAATATTTTGGCTACAATAAATAGATATTTATTTCTGATTAGATCCTTTTTTAGTAGATGTAATTTTTTATTATATCTATGATGATCCTCATCATAGATCATTGATACATTATGCATCCTAGGGAAGTGATGGCATATTGTTTTTAGAAGTCATGACCCACTGACTATACCAATTCCACCCATGATATTTATTTTATAGTAGTAATATTTCATATGATGCTTGTAAGAATATCCTCATCCTTGAATGATTCGTAGTAATTATTTTTAAAAAAATAAAAAGTTTTATTTTCTCTTTGTTTGATTTTAATTTCTGAAAGTGAAGCTGGATGGAGCTGTTATAGAACTATGTAATCAAGATGTCTTATATCATAGGTAATGTGAATGTATTTATGGATGTATTGTGTAAAAATTCATGAGTAGTTATTTTTTGGGAGTCTAGAAATGCATTGATGGTGATTGAGGGGCTCTAATTGATGCATCATGTTTTAGATGTGGATAATTATTATGGTTTCTAGGTCTATATTATAGTGAATTCATTCAAATTTATGTGGATGGTGGATTATTAATGGGGACACTCACATATAGATGATAGGTGATATAGAATCATTCCAAGAGACTCTCTTGGGGGACAGATAAGGGATGGAAAATATAAAATACAATTTTATGTGAGATTTATCATTAGGATGGATATGTTCTAGGTGTCTCTCTTGAGTTTAATTTCTCACCCATGGAAACATGTCTTATATTATTCAATATTTTTCATGGAATGGTGGTCTGTTTTGGGTGGTCCTGGATGAATCAACCATTTATGTAATTTGTAATCGGTTGTTTGATTTTTTAGAATTTCTTGGTAATGAATCGTAATCCTAATAGGTTATTGCAGCCATTGGATATCACCATGTTGAAATGAGAGGAAATATGAAATGATTTTCATATAGGTTTACTATGATCACAATAAGGATTTGTTGATTATACGGTTCCTGGGATTATATGGGAATGTTGAATTATTAACAATAGTTAATGGGTCAATGTGATGCTTATTCTTTTGTGAAGTGGTATGATTAAGATAGACTGATTCATGAAGAGTTAAATGGGACCGTTACCTCAAATCATGATTATCTTATTTCCAAATGTGTAATGAGATGAAATGAATATTATTTTTTATCCCAACAAACATTAATGTAACTTTCCACCCTCAGATGTATAAGTGAATATACCGGGGCAATCAGTGGAATATAGTGTGCTAGAAATTTTAGTTTATTTCATCACAATAATTGTGAAACATCAACTCCTCCAGTGATCCAACGCTGTTATGGTCAGAGGATTCCACATGGTTTAATTGGAGCACAAATATATACCAAGTAATACCTCTTTCAAATTTGAATATCACAATTCTGTCAATAGTACCCAATGTCAGTTTCATAGAGGATATGAATCTAAACCCCTCTAGTTCATCAACACATGATTCTTGAATATGTGTGTTTATTTTTCATTAGATTCTAGGTGCTAGCATGCATCACTTATAGTCACTTCAATGTAGTGAAGATCCCCATGGTCTTCTATTATCGATCAATGTAGACGAACATGGATCTTTCTCTCATTAGAGAAATTGTCTCTCTGTGAATCAAGAGAGAGAAGAAATCAATAAAAATGGAGTGAATAGTGACATGGAAAGATCATCACTCCACTTATATTGTGTATTTTCATATTACCCGATTAGGTTTCCTGGCCCCCATGCAATGTCTTCCCGCAAAATAAGTATTATGAATAATTATATCTGATGAAATAGACTGTGTCATAAAAATATATTATATTTTATCAGATAACTGTAATATATATTAAATATGATAAATGAAAATCTTGAACCATTAACTCAATTTGTAAATTTTCATAATGATAAAAGAACATATAATATTATAATAACAATCATACGTTTGATATTAATCCTTGTATTTACATAAGATCATATAAATACCCATAATAAATATATTCTACCTAATTAATATTAATATGAATAATAATGAATTTATTTATTTTTTATGGTCGATAGAACTTGTATTACACTCAAACCCCTTGGTGGAGACTACCAGGTCCTATATTCATATTCCAAATTATATGTATGATTAAATAAAGCTCAAATTTGTGTAACCCTCTATGAAATTATCCCAATAGAAGTGAATAATATTTTCATACCAATGGAGGCATCTAGAAACACATCAAGGCCCCTAAATAGATATAGAAAACTCATAGTAGCGACTACATCCTATGAACATGAACTATGTAATATAATCTCATTATAATCGATATCGCATAATTGTGGATGAAACCTTGTGGTATAATCCTTTTCATAAATTATTATTTATTGATCTAAATAGATATAATATTTTTCAACTACAACGACTGAGGATTTATGTTGGTACTACTGTCCTAGTCAACCAGGACCAAGATATCACTTTATTAACTCAAAAGCAAAAAAACATTCATGCCCATTCAATCAATTTCATACCAACAATGATCTACCCAACACAATCAAACTCTCCATCGCTTAATTTACATTTTTTATTCCTTTCAAGAATGTATGTGATCAAATGGAACAAATTGATAATGATATCCTATCCAAAAAACAACACACATGTTTGTAGATCGGGAAAACAATGTAACTAGAAACATGGGGTGTTCTTATTATCAGGTTTGTCCTCGTGATATCTACTACTAAAGATCACCATGTGAGAAAATAATGTGATCATGTATTAGTGATTATGAGTCCCCATTACTTGGTATTCCAACATCATCTGTATCCTATCAGTATGATATATCAAGACTATATGTCATTAATTTATGATTATTATCCATGTATCTCAAGGATTCCTTATTTCATAGGATTATATATATCCCTTTGATATGACATGTGATCTAAAGAAATTACTATAAATATAGTGGATGTAGATGTATCAACAATATAATTGAATGAGAAAAATATTTATAAATAAGAAACTATATACATGTAGTGGTAATCAAAGTACATCACAAGTTGGGTCTAGGGAACCTTATTTTGACACTCCCACTTGTACTAGATCGAACTACTAACAAAACTCAATTCGTTGGCACTCACTTGAAAATCATGCTTCTACTGAGATATAGTTTTATTATGGGGGTCTTCCAGGTTATCCTCTATGGAAGCTTTTCAAACTAGAAATTTATATATCTATGTAAATTCCTAAAATAGGTAAAACTTCCAAATTATATTTTTTCTCCTGTGGTGTGACCTTGGCTCCATGGAAAGAACAATTACACCATTATTATCACAATAAACTAGAACATGGACAGCACTACTAGGCACAAAACCCATTTAGGATAAAACGATTCATATCTATACTTTTTCTTTTTCTACATAACAATCATTGTATACTCTGATTCTACTATAGAATTAGTTCCCACTGATTTCATCAAGCATATCTTGCTCAATTAACAACCATTCAAGAAAAACATGTAGCCGAAATATGATTTCAGATTATAATGATCTATATAAAAACTAGAATATATTTATCATCTCACTACCATTTCATTTTCTCATTCATACATTGCAAACATTTCATTTCTATGTCCTATGTACTTTTCGATACTTTTAACATTTTTCTACTGGATCGATCAGATATTAGCTTGATATCTTACCGCCATGCTTAATTTAAAGGAAATATCAGTCCTTGTATATAGAATGAAATACATAATAGAAAACATTTTCAAGGCATAATGTATTCTACACATTCATCCAATCTCTCTTTATGTTCCAGAGCCATTTTCATTGAGAAATTTAAGCCATGTGACATGGGTAAGAACTGATTGTGGGATTATTTCATATTTTAACATTTTTGGTGCATTTCCTATACATTTACATGGACTTATCCCAACAACACTCTGAGATATGTTTCGATATGTCCTGATCCATTGACTTTTGGTTTCTTCCCCAAAGTTTTTTCTTGGATAAGAATTAATTTTACCATGTAATACATAACAATACTAATTGAACTTTGATTCCTATAATTAATATGACATCAACTCATAATAATTATAATATTATTTCATTCCCATCAAACTTCATACAGGAATAATGGTCACTTTTATTTTAATGAAAAACAAATTTTCTCATGGCTTCATCAAAAAAACATTCCTTAGTCATGATACATACATCAAGAAGTAAATGGATATTTTCACATTGCACAAATTTTGATAATTCTTAGTCCAAAATACAATACAGGTTGATTCTTATAGATATCATCAACCAACATCCCATTTTTAAGATCTTTTATGATATCCATTTCCTAATTCTCATATTCATTAAAGGCGTTTATTTAATTAAATATTCTGATGGATTTAAATATTTCTACTAGTGATATGGTTTAACCATAGTTAATTCCATTATGTTGAATGAAACACTTTTTTCCCGATCATTCCTTATAGCTATGAATCTTATCATTATTTCCCGTATTTTTCTTGAATAATGATTTTTTCCCAAAGAGTTTTACATGATCAAGAGAGCCTACTGTAAACCAGGCATGATTTTGGTACATATAATCTATCTCATAAATCATGGAATTGTTCATTTTAGTAAAAAAATTTCATTATACTATAACCTTTTATATAATAGGTTCATCATCCTCAAAGAGTAATGTGTCACCAAATATAGTAACATGATAAAAACTATGCTCTAGTTCTCTAACCTATCGAGTAGACCAACAAGGTACTTGTTTATCAAAATCCACATAATCCATAACTGGATCCTTCAGATATTGTTTCCATACCAACTATTGTGCAGCTAGAGAATTAACTTATTTATAGTAAATTTGGATCCTACTATATCCATTGGAAATGTGTTCCCATTCAATAAATATGGATTGTCTTACAACGATAATTTTCTATCTAAAAGTTTATTTTTGTAATATCAATTTTTTTCATTAGGTAAACCTATAAAGAGGATCTTCATGCTTCTAGATGATAATTTTTTACTGGGTATAGTCTTGAAAAAATCATTGAATCCTAAAAAATGTCTGATAAATTGAGTATCATTACACACCGTAGCTCATATAGAATCACATCTATATTTTTATTTTGTAATAGGTTATGTGTGTATGAAACTTTCTCTAAATCATATCACCAAAAATATATTGGAAGATATTTTTCACTCATCATTGATCTCACCATGTCTCAAAAGGTTCTATTACTCCTTTCACTAAAAAAATCAAATATGGTGTATAAGGTGTAGTGATTTGGGATATTATCTCACAATATATTTAGTAATAAATGATCGCTTAGTTAAGATACAATTTAGATAGATCTGAGCAGTGTTCCATAATCTTCTTACCATGATAAACTTCTGCTACATTTTTTTATTCCAAAAAAAATTGAATGGAATTTTACTTAGTCCACATTAAAAAGATATGGACATACCTAATATAGTCATTGGTGATAATAATAAAGTATGAAATCCCACAGATTTACTCTATAGAATAATGGCCACATACACTATTATAAACTAATTCTAGTAATTCATTGGCTTTTTATCCCTTTATAGAAAAGGCTTATTTGGTCATTTTTTATTTAAACCAGTGATACATACATCCAAGGGTTTTAACTGAACCATGTCTAAATACACTATTTCACTTAATTTCTATAACATCTTTATGTTTATATGAACTTTTTAAAACATTCATATGCTTGTATTATATGATTAATTATCAAAGGGTCTTAAATTTATTTTCATTTCTATGTTTTCAAAATCACATATATAATAGACATTGTTAAGATTCACCACACAATGGCACATGTTATCCTCATAAAATAATACACATTTATTTCTAAAAATGAAGTAGAATCCCAGAGTGACCAAACATGTAATAGAGATTATGTTTTTGGGTACAGTGTGTACATAATAACAATTATTTAATACTATAACCATATCACTAGGAAATTAATGGTGGTAATCTCCCACTTCAAAGCATTTTAAAATCGCACCATTTGCAACTCATAGATCAACTTCACGTTATAAATTATTTTTGAATCTACATGGATCTAGTATATGAATACATATTTGTGAGCCAAATTAAATATTCAATAACCAAGTTTAATATAATGATATATTTAATTCAATGAAAAAAATACCTAAAGTAGAATAACTACCATTCTTCATCTTCTCATCTCTGAAATTTTTCATCCAATGGTATATAAAATAACACAAAAATTAGACCACTTCTTCTTCATTGACCTATATTTATATCATTGGCTTATTGGAAGGATGTAGTATGTATTTATTCAGACTAGACATAGCCTTTGACCCATTATACATTCTCTTCATTCTCTTGTTCAACAAAATGACTAAATAATTGGAATTCTTCAAATCCTTGTCATCATTTAGAACTAATTCCAAATGTTTGGGTACTGACTTCATCATTTTATTCGTGTTTCAATTGAATAAAAAGTGGAAAATCTATGTTGTATAAAGTCAAGAATTAGTTCAGCTTCTAGTTATTGATTCAGTTTGAACCTATGGGATTCAATAATCTCATTATACCAGATTATCATGAGTACATTAGGTCCTAATTAATTTCCATTTACTAGATTACACCTATAAAGTGCACTAGAAATATCATACATTTCCTTCCATACTCTCTCCTGATATAATTCATGTAGATGATTCAACATCTTGTAGACCTCTTCATCCTAAAACATTTTCTACAATTGAATATACATTGATTATAACATGACTCACTAAACATGTAGCCTATCTTATACATTATTTTTTCATTTTTCTATTCTCACTATTCTAGATCATTGAGAAGGCTCACCAAGAACCGAGGATTCGATTACTTAATGCTTCCTTTCTTAGTGTAGTTCTCTGTGCAAACACATTAACCACTCATATAAGTAATGGTCATTCCTGAAATTTTCATCATCCAAAACTTATCACAGTTATAATGTAATTTTGGTGTTGCTGGTATACATTTTAGATCTGCAAAAAATAAATTTTATGAGGCAGTACATTACCTTAATTAACTTGCATAAATTTATGATTAATTAATTATTATATCATTTGAATGACACCCACAATTTTAACTAATGATAATATCCCTCACTATTTTATTTAAAAATACTCTTAATCATAAGTGTATTTATATAAATAATCCTTGAAACTAATCATCATAGTATTCATGATATATTTTTCTAAATATGTAGAGTTTCTAGGTAGGATCCTGGATAGGGAACCACATTAACTAGCAGTACCGTGAACTATTGAGTAATCTCCCATATTTTAAAATCATAACATGATTCCTTTAATTCCGCACCTATAAATTGATATCAACAATTATTTTTATATTTATTTTCTACCACCTCTAGTCTAGTTGAACCACCACTCAATTAAGAACTCTCTCGTAGGAGGAGTGACTCTTAATTCTGGGTGAAAAGCAACCCAAACACCCAATTTTTCTCAAATTAGAGTAATTTAATGCATTAGGAATTAATATATCATTAATGGGTTTAAATATTTCATGAAAACTATAATCCATTTCTAATGAATAAGTTCAATTTTGGATTTAACACTCATAACCGAACAAGAATAAAACATTGCATGTTTTTTGAATTTTATCATTTTTATTATTTTATGTGATCACAAAATAATAACTCTATTTAATAAAAAAAATTATGTTTAAAGGAAAAACATTCAATTTGACTATTTTTGGGAATATAATTCTAATTGATCGATAAATGATCAATCATTACATAGAGGGTTCCATACCGTAGATGACTCATTAATCGTATCACAGCCCAACCCCATTGCGATATATTCAATCCCCATCTGGATTACTACCTAGACATGGAAGGTTTCACATGAGAGAACCACTTCATATTTTTTAAAAATCACTCCCATGTAGGTGAGGGGGTCTAGCGGTTCAATGTACAATATGTGAAATGAAAAAACATTCCCTTATACATATTTGAAAAAAAGTATACCGATGTAGAGGAGGTAACCTAATTAATGTTTTATTACAATCATCACACACAATAAATAAATAAAAAAATAATATAATAATGTAGACATTAATGTGTTAGTATCAATCTCATGATTATTTGGAATAAAAACAACCAAATATAAATTAAAATCTAGTAAATTTAAACAGTACGGGTGTATTTCATCAAATTAAATGAATGGAAGAAAATTAATTTAATTTTTTTAACGTTTCCAATTTTTAAAAAATTTATATTAAAAAATTATATTTATATATTTAATTAAATTTACTACTAAAATAAAATTAATATTTATGTTTATTATGATTTTTGAAATAAAAAAATTAATAACTTAACTTAAAACTAATATTGAAATAATCGATTTAATTTATTAATTTCAACAGGACCTGAAAACCCCACCTAGGACTTTTGCGAATTGGGTCATAACCGAGATAGCCCATTTGTGCATATAAATCCTTGTTAATGGGTATATAATATTACATTGACCTACTAAGAGGTGTTTCGAGTTGGGTACACACACTTGACGTCATAGGGGGAAGATTGGGCCATCAATGTCATATTGTCACTACTGTCAGGGGCTACCCTCTATCCCCAGTAGGCTTTGGTGATGTTATCCATTGGAAGAAATAGGAGGCAGGGGACAGTCTGAGGGTTTCTAGTCAAATCATGGTGGTATCAGGCTCTCGGTGGACCACAAAGGTCGGCAGCGGTGGTACCACATGAAGATGATGGGGGGGGGGCTCGGGATCGCTGGTCAATGATGATATTGTCAAACGTGGAAAATGATGGGGTCAGGATCTGGGTGGATATAGCCTATTATGGTGAAGCGTGGTTGGATCCAGATTTTTCGGCAAGTAAAAATGTCTACAGTGGTAGTCAGAGTAGCAAGATCTAGGGTTATCATGGCGTCGAGATCTACATATGGGGATAATGTCATGCTTGGGAGCAATAGAGAACACCCATGGTGGAATCCTGGAATCTGAATGATGCATGTCTACTAAAAGGTGGGTACACCCAACAAGATTTTACATCAAAGGAATGATAAAACCACTTATCATGGTCACCCCATGTTTTTTGGCTCGTTATCTGAATGTCTCCCCTAGTGTGTATGGAAAAAAAAGATTATTTTTAAATTTTAAAACCATGTAAATTGACTAAAGCAAAAAAGTTGATTTTTAAAATCATAAATCCTTCCATTTAGAAAAAAAATTAAAACAATATTAATATATAATTTATTTTATTCTGTCTTGATAGAAAATAAATTTGGGTCACCACCAGCAGAGCTATTGTGATAGAATTCCTTCTAATCCTTGGCCAGATTCACTCATTTGGTATAACCCAAGTAAATATTGAAATATTTATATAATTTGTTTATCAAACCATTTAAAATTAAAAAATAATAAAACAAGGAAATATATTTGTGATCCACAAAAAAAATTCATATGACCATAGCTTCAACATTAGAAAAAGGATCCCTACATATTTGGATTTTATGGAACTATATTAATACCCTCTACTAAAATTTTATTTAAATTTATTTTATTATGACTCACAAAAAATCTCTATAATAACAATTGAAGGTTCTGAGGAACTCAGAGGATGATGATAGAGAGTAATTTAATTGTTTTTATCCTCAGAGAAATGGGACATCAATGAATATAGAGAACAATCCCCAGTACAGTCCAACGATTCCACATGGTTTATTTGGGGAAATAATACAATATAATGTATACATACATTTGAATTGTCCTCATTCGTCCATTTCAAGTAGAAAAAATATGTTTCTTTATGTTTTTAGCATCAAATCCCTCATGATAACATAAAAACACTTCGTGAATCTAGTCTTCCTATGTTCAATATATTCCAGGTTCTAGCACGGAACTCCAACAATCACTTCGATACAACATTGATCACCATGAAATTTTGTCTTCGATCAAAAAATATGACCATGTATCTTTTTCTCATTATAATGATTCTATCTCTAAGAATAAATCTAATTATGAAACTCTCAATTCCAAAGGATTGAATAGTATCATTGTAAGACCTTATCTCCACTTATATAGTAGATTTCCATATTACCCAATTAGGGATCCTGGCCCCCATGCAATAAATTTTCTATTAATATTTTTATGAATAATTATATATGATGGACTAGAATACATCATAAATATTATAATTAGTTTACCAAATATATACAATATATATTAAATATATTACATGATAATATCATTCCATTAACCCAACACTCATCTTATTAAAATTTTAAAAGAACATAAAATATTATAATAATATTCGTCCATTAAATAGTAATCCTTTTATTTACTTAAATACATGAAAATACATGTAAAAAAATCCATCCCAATTTATATTAACTTGAGTAATAATGAATTTTTTTTGGAGATAGATAGAAAATGGATAACAATTGGACCCTATGGGGGCCCACCAAGTCTTACATTCCTATTCAAATGAAAAGGGAATATTCGTTTTTTAACCCTATAGACTAATCACAGACAAAGAGAAGAGCCATTCAAACCATGCGAGCCACTAAAATAAGTAAAAATATGTCTTTGAAATGACTTTCATCCTATATACATGCAGTGTGTAATATAATCTATTTTTCATTGATATATCAAAAAGTATTATGCACACTTGTTACATCATCCTTTTCATAATTTTTTAATTTTTTTTGACACAATGGGCCAACCATTGACTACCATGGCCCTATATTTATGATAGTACTACCATCAAGATCAAACAGACCAGATATATCTCTACCTTAACTAAAAAGAAAAAAATCATATCTTTAACATTCCACTGATTTATTTCCACCAATGACACACACAAAACAAAATACCTCCCCACAACTTTATATTCATGATTTTTTCCTTACATCAATGTACATGATCAAATGGAACACATTGGTAGTGTTTACAATTAAGGGGACCAAAAAAAAGTCTGTAAGTTGAAAAAACCAATGAAACCTGAAAACTGCAGTGTTTTTACTAGTGGTTTAGACTTCCTGATCTCAACAATAAGAGATAGCCATGTGAATACATCATGAGAACAATTCTCTATGCTTATGTGCCCCCAACACCCAATAGACACACATTATTAGTGTCTTAAGAGTTTGATGTATCTTGACAATATGAAATTAATTTACGATTACTATCTTAGCCTATCTTGGATCTTATTATTTTCTAGGGTCTACTATAAGCCTTTGATAGGATATCTAATCTATATATATTACCATAAATATAATGGATGAAAAAGTATCAACACTATTATGGAAATATAAACACATATATAAATAAAAAAATTTATACATGTAGTGGGAATCAAAGTACAAATCAAGGTGTTTATAGGGATCCCAAGATTAAAAATAATAAAATATAGTAGATCATTCAAATATTATAGGATGTGTTGTGTCTATGTGGATTTCAATTTTTTGTATCATTGATCAAGATGCATCATTTGGTTGTATTATCTGATAACATTTCTATTTAAATTCAATTTTAATGGTATTATTAAATATTTTCTTTGGGTGGACACATAGACCATTATATTTATGGACTATGGTTGTGTATTTGGTGGTCCCCACACCAGTTTTGGTGCAATTTATAGATTAAAAACATTCTATTTGTGAGAATAGATAATTGTTAAAAGACTATATAAAGTATAATATTGATTGCATTATGTTGGAACATTGTTTTTAGGATAGTGATCATGTGATCTTGTGGAATTACCCTCATTATGTGAATTGATGTATTTTCCATGGGAGTAATATCTATATCTATTTTAAATTTTTTTACTATTTATAGTACATTTATAGGGTTCATTTCAGTTTCCACTTACCATGAAGTTAGATCTGGACCATGATTCCTTTTAAAATATACTACTTCACTGATATCTTATTGATGACTCGCATACCATCGAATTTGGGGATTATATATTAAGGATGCATCATTGTTTTTGGAGTGGCTAATTGGGAATATAGATCATAATATCCATATAAAATATAAATGGGAACATTTTTTTGAAAATACATGTTCAGTACGATGATTATTCTTCAATTATTTTTTATGTGGAGAGTGAAGTATTTTAGTTCATCATGTGTCGATTGATATAATTATTTTTTAACTATTTTTATTGATATTTATTTTTTCTATTTCCTTTTGTTTTTTTGGTGGAATTATATTATATGAAATGTATTTTATGGGGTATTTGGGCTTGTAGATGTTTTCTCTTATGTTATTAGATTCGATTCTTGATTCACATAGAAATATGTGAGGTATCTGATTTTATAATTCATATATATTTTGACCTATTATCTTATCTATTTCTGGTGTTGGATATATAAGAAGAAGGATAGTGTATGGATGGTAGATTTGGTGATTTGATTATAGCAGGATGATAGGTGTTACAGAATTATTATTTTCTCTTAAAGGGGTAAAAATTATCTAGATGAATGAAAATTTGAGAATTATTGTGTATCCAATCATGGGGGGTTTAGTCATGGAATGTGGTTTTATTTCATAGTGTGAGGATGAGTCTTGGGATAATGTAGAATGATGTTTCAGTAATGTTTCTTGTGATTTTTGAGGAAAATGTTTGGTGGGTTTTATGATATCATCAATGTGTCACACTATGGATTGTTCTGGAGGATCATGCACACAACATAGCCTCATTAGACATGATGGTTTCCTTCCCCCACCATATCATATTAATGTATTATCCAATAAATAAGTAGTAAAATCAAATTCAACAATGAAGTATATTTCATCAATTTATATGAGCTATCCTCATAATGTTGTGGGAGTGCCCTTTTATTCCTTGTAAAATGAAATTATATCTTAATAATATATTCATAATACAATCAAAATGCGTCCTATTTCAAAAATTTCACCATAAAACTTTGGTTACCAAATGTAAATCATTAGAGGTCCTTGAGTTATTTTTTTTATTTTCCCAATAGTTTTAATTGATTAACCACGTATAGATACAATATGTGTTTCCATTCATTCTATTAGATTCTATTTTTAATTTTCATCCAAGAGTTCTTTGGGAAGAATTAAAAATATTATTTTACTTAATATGGGTGATTTTTTTCATGATTATTTAATCATAATTGTTGATGTTCCTATGCATGAACATGAACTTGTTATCATTCATCCTTCCTATATTATATATTGTTTGGTTAATAATCTGATTAAGGTTGGGATTCAAAACGTATAACTTATAATTGATTTTTAATTATAGAAGTTAAATGTTTTATTTTTGTCACATGAATGATTTATTAGCTGTTCATTTCGTTTAATTTTATTTCTTTATTTGTTTTTGGTGTTTCCTAGGCATTTGTTGGAAGCAATTGTGAGTTTTCATGATTTTGGCCAAACCGTGAGCCCATTTCAAAATTTAAAAACAAATTTTATTTTGTAATAACTTTTTCATATTTCAAAATTTTTCAACCATTACACTTTCAAATAGTCTCCCCAGTCCTACTAACACCACAAAATTAATTATAACCTTTTATGAATCCATAATCATGGTGGATTTGGGTTCTTTTTAGGAATTGGGATAGCCCGAGAGGTCATTTCTTATTTATTAAGAAAATATTTAATATATTATTAAATTTTTATTTTTTTTCGGTGATTCCCACTCTCACCTAAGCCAATAGACCCTAGTCGTTCCACCATTCTATTTTACCCCTCTTTGGAGCTCATATGCATCACAAATTAGGGAATAACTTTTTTGGCATTCTCAAATCATTCAGATTGGAAGAGATAACTTGTTTCCTTCATAACTGATTAAATTTTTTAATTTTCCCCCACATCATTTATCACGTGACCTTCTCTGATTTTTTTCAAACCTCAAATGAATTTTTTGGTGTTTGGAAACCCAATTACTACTATATTTTGGTCGATTTATTCATGATCCCTCAAGTTTGTGGGAATCCTTCATCCTTTAATCTGCATTGGGTTTTTTTGGTTTTCATTGGGTTTCATCCATTCATTATTTTAGTTCCAAATGTCTACAAAGTGGAGTTTTGATTCTAGTGATTGATATTGGACTTCTTGATCTAATATTGTGGTTTTAGGCTTGATTTAAATCCCTTGTGGTGCAGTGGTGTTGGGGTTGAACATTCGCACAAGGATTTAAGGGTTTTGACAATTGTAGTAGGTTATTACTTGTGTAATAAATTTTAGATGTGTTATATATACTTAATTTATAATTTTTTAACACTTATCATTCATTATCGTTTTTGTGAAATTCAGTTTTGGTGAATTTTATTTTGAAAATGATATTTACTTACTAATTGTTTTTTCAAATTGTATGATTAACATGTTTTTTAAATGATATGATAATTGGGGTTGTTCTATTCCTCATGTAATGAATTTATAAAAATATTATAGTGCTGAAAATTTTGTTTTGGTGAATATTTGTATTCACATAGTGTCCAATGTATGGTTTTCCTGGAATTTGGTTGCAAATCATTGTTAAATTTGGAGAAGTTATTCTAATGAAGTTCTAAAAGATTTATGGACTGATATATGTCGCGAAAAACATGTGTAGGTAATATTTTTAGTTTATTATGGTCATAAATTATGTGTTTATGTGATAATGGATTTTTTAAACATCTGTAAATGGTTTAAGCACAAAAGGGGGTGCCTGGGTATCTAGGAGGGAAGATTTTCACTATTACACTGGTGATCCAGAGTGGTTTAATCCCTTTTTACTAAGACAAATGTATAAAAACCACTAACAAAACTATATTGATTATGTATGGGTACCATTAGGTTATTCGTATGTTCCATACTAGTGGCTTGTGCATGAGAAAAGATTTTCCTATGGGTAAATTACACTCTGGTACGAGGTATATGTTGCCCAAGACTATATATTGCCATGAGGTATTCCAATGATTAGTTCTCATTGAATATTGTATATTTATTTATGTCATATGGGGGTTTTGGATGTCAAATAAATTAGATTACATGTTTTCGTAAATGTTCTATCTCATGGAAAATTTCCTTCGAAAACTATTTTCATTTAAATGTTTTATTCTTTCGAATATTTTTCCTGCAATTCATGCTTATCATAACTGATATTCATTTTATGCTGTACTGCATAACATATTGAATATATTGGTGGTATCATATAGGGTTATTATCACACCCTACATACAATCCTTTGATGAAATTATACTTGATCATGTTTGACATACGGAAAGGGGATACTTTGGGTGATGGTGGTTTGTCTTGTTAGTTCCCATCCATGGTGCGATGTTTTAGAGATGGATGGTGGGTGACGATCCCTTTTCATGTGGAGCCCTTGGGATAGTTTTGCTAAAAATATATGATACCAAGGAACTTGTGCCAACCAGTGTGGATAGATAATGACATTAAGGCCTTGTCATGGTCTATGTTTGGTGCCAGTTTTGTTGGTTACTAGATTTGGTTCATGAAAATGGTATCATAGGAGGTTAATGTTTTTGGGTTATATTATTGTATTTGGATTAGTCAGGCTAGACATGATCCGGGACTGTCAGGACGTAGATTTTTGTTCATGAGTAGGGTGCATGTCCCACGCCTATCATTGGAGACCTCGAGACAACATGGGACATTGGAATTTTTTGTTTCACATATCATCCATGTGAGGCATGAGGGCTACAGACTACACATAGAAATAAGATGGGGGTGGTGCAGTTGTCTCATTAATTATTTTAATTTCTATGGATAAATTATATTTGATGTGATTGATGAATTATATAGAAGGTTTTTTTTATTTTTGTTCTTTTGCCTGATTTTTTTTAGAGACTTGCCTCCCCAGATATCTCACATGCACCCACAGGAGGATGCTAGAGAGAGTTCTTCCTCACCCCTTGATCAATGGAAGGTAGAGGTCAAGGTTTAGGCATTCCAAGCTCTAGGAAATGGACTAGCTCTTATTCCATATAATGTTAGAGAGGATGATACTGGTCCTAGGATGGAAAAGGCCCTATATTTCCTAAAAAAACCGCCTATATTCTGATGTATCGTAGAACCCCAAAAAATAGAAGAAGGGATTGAAAATATCAAGAGCATGTTCAAGTTCCTAGAAACACCTGGGGAGTTTAGGGTTAATTGTGCCCCTTTTTTGTTGTAGGGTCCCAATAGTATGTGGTGGGAATCAGTACATCAAACTGGAATGAATGAGAAAATGCGCTGGGGAGATTTTAAGGTCATCTTAAAGGAACATTACAGCCCTGATGGCTTTCCATATGATATATTTCTAGAGTACGTGGATCTTTTTCAGGGGGATATTTTTGTTTTGGACTATGTCAATTTTTTCATTGAACTTGTTTTTTTATTCTCCTGAAATAATTTCTAATGAGAAATCAAAGGACTAAATTTTGAGAAAGGCTTACGACTAGAGATATTCTCCCATGTATTATTTTTTAAGATGAGGACCTTTGTTATAGTGGTGGACTAGTCATGTATGGTGGATATTGACCAAAAAGGATGGGCTAGTTTCTCTAGGTTAGTATCAGTAGTGGGTAGTGGATGATAATGGGAGAAGAATATGAATGAGAGGAGAAGGTGGAGAAGGGAGGTGGTAGTTCAGGACACTCTTCTAGGAAGTTTTCAGCCGTGGATTCTGATGTGAGATTCATCATGTTCCACTAGTGTGAGAGGTTTGGGATCATCCAACCAAAATTCCTATTTTATCTATATCCATGTTATCAATGTATGGGTGTAAGTCACATTCAGTACATTTGTGGGGTGGTACGTCTACTTCATTGTGGGGCTGGATCAGAGGCCTGAAGAGGTTTTCCAGCTCAATCATAGCCATAGAAGATGGGGGGATCTCGATTTAGTGGTCGTGGTGGTAGGGCTGAGTCATCTTCTGGGAAAATCCATTCTAGGGAATAACCACATACTAGTAGTTGTTTTCACGAAGAGTCCAGACACATCCATGTGGTGGACCAGGTAGTAACATGATCAGAGGCATGACCGTCGATAGTTCGAGGTACTGTTTTGATTGCATATTCAATAGCTGCTTTTCTTTTTTATATTAGTGCCTCTATTTCATTTATTTCACCCTATTTTATGAACATGCTGAATTTTCCAACTGATCTGATTTCATTTGCGATGGAGTTGGTGACACCCCTAGGAACGATGAAGAAGCATGGTCACAGGTTCCAATCATGTGTGTTTTCCATGCCAGGGATTGAGATGTAGTTGGACCTCAACCTCTTACATGTTGATATATTTGATATAATACTTGGCATGGATTGGCTAGTACACTTCCATGGGATCATTGGATGTTATTGGTGGCGAGTGAGATTCACAACACCTAATGGGAGTCGTCAGGTTTTTCATGTGGAATGGGATACTCGATAGAGTAATGCGAGACCACAACTCCCAAAGATTGGAGATCATTATTTTCAAATCACCGTTCTAGATAGAAGACGGTTTTCATGCTCTTGATGGTGGATTACATCATTTAGTTAATGATTTTTTAGAGGTATTTTAGATGATTTTTTCTGGTTTTCCCAAAGAGCGGGAGGTGGAGTTATCGATTGGTGTGGCACTGGGAACACAACCTATATCTCTAACCTTATATTGGATGGCCCCCAACAAGATGAGGGAGTTAAACATACATCTGGATTTCATAGAATCCAAATTATTCAATAACCCGAGTGTCTCTCCTTTGGCAACTCCTATGTTCTTCGTGAAAAAGGCTGACGGATCCCTCTGGTGGTGCATTTACTACCAGAAGCAGAATAAGTTAGAAATCAAGAACAAATATAATTTTACTTGAATAGATTACTTTTTCAATCAGTTGATGGGGGGAAAGTTGGATTTCCAAAATAGAATTGGGTTCGGGCAATCATCAACTCATGGTGAAAGAGACAGATATCCCAAATACAGCCTCCTAAAGCAGGTATGACCACTTTGATTACTTGGTCATTCCCTTTAGATAAGCCGATGCTCCAGCAGTCATTATGGAACTCATGAACTGAGTGTTCTATCATTATCTTGATTATTTTTCCATGGTATTAGTGGGTGAAATAATTGATTATTCAGTATCTGAGGAGGAACATGATCTCCACATTGAGATTGTTCTACACACTTTGCGAGAACATCAACTTTGTAACACCCCGAGATTTTATGAAAAATATTATTTTAAATTTCATTAATTTCTTTTGTTTTACACTACACCAAAAGGAGCTTTTACAACACGCATCCTTGACTTTCCTTGTATTACATGCAATCGCGACCTTCCTCGATAGCGTATGTAGTAAGCAATACCGAGTTTCACTAAACAACGATATGCTATTAAAATATTAATAAAACTAGCCGTTATGAATAGTAATAACCGCTTTTTGAAATATTGTAAATGTTACTTTTCAAAATGAACTTAATTTTTGGATTCAGAATATCGAAATTAGCTTAGGGTGAAATTTTGGTACTTTTCGAATAACTTTCATTTTCTGATGAATAGTGAAAATTACTAAATCTTAATTAAAAACAATCTTTTTAATCGAAATAATTAATAGTGATAATTTATTAATTTTAGTGGTTTTAAAGTATATTTAGAATATATTTTTACAATTTAATACAATGTTGTTCATTGGATGTAATTTCACATTTAAACCAGACATAAACAAGTGTCAATCTTTTAATAGTTATTATCTCTTAAGAACACGCTATTTTTTTTCACAACGAGGATTAATTTTTAAATTAATTAATGCAACTTATATGTTTTTAATTTGGTAAAATAGACATCATTTTTGATTTCATAATATCAAATATAGCTTAGGCCTAATTTTTGATATTTTTCTGGAAACTTTCATTTTTGATGAACAGTGAAACCACTAAGTGGTAGTTAAAAAAAATGAATTTTTCATAAAACATAATTTTACCACTTCTGTGAGTGGAATTTCAAAAATATAAGACACGATTGATGTCAGTAAGTAAAATTTGGTTCAATGAGATGAAAATAATTTATGGTGAATAGTAACTTTTTACTTTTTTTACCACGGTTAAAAGTAAATAGGGTAATTATGGGTAAAAATGATATTATTATTACCATAACACATATCATAATTCTATTGGATAAGTTTAATTCGACCAAAAACAACCTTATTAATAAAATATGATGATTTAGGTCCACTTAGATTAGATTAGGACATTTATTATTACTTAATTCAAAGAAGAGTTAAAAGAGTTAAAATCAAAGTTTATTTACTAAAACATTTTTAATATAGGGTTATACATAATATAAATTCGATTGTAAATATTCCTTAGAAAGATAATACGATTTCCTACATAATGATATTTTATTTATAATTTTTAGACATTATATATATTAATTTATTTATGACACAATGATGACGTAGTAATTACCATAATAGTGAAAAATTAGAATAATTTATATTATAAATACCCAAATAAATATAATTTTGAGACTTTTTATGAATTAAAATAATTTTCTAGGTTAAAATTACATGTTAGGATTTATTTAATTAACCTTTGTCGAAGTAATCATTCTGTTATGAGTTTCACAAAAATCTATTACTAAATTGTGTCATAATTGACATAAAATTGTTTTTAAAACAAATATTATATTATTGATTGTTATTTTATCCCTAAAAATATAAGGTTCGGAAAAAATACTTATATCATGATAGTTGTATCATTAATGGACCACTTGGTGATCTCTTGGATGTATATGGTATGTTTATTAACTATATAATATAAAAATACAAAGTGACATGGTAAATGTCAATCTAATTAACTAAGAGTTAAAACTAAACGATAAGGTTAATATAATGACCTAAACTTGTCTAAATTCTATTGGATGAGAGGATTACGAACCATCCCCACCTTAGATTTGAAATAACTCAATTTGGAGCTATTAAAAACCGGATATGACTTCATAATAAAATAATATTTTTAGTGATTCCAAAGGTGCCCCTGTCCTCCCTTATAAAAGGACACCTCCTCCATCTCTTCCTCACACCACTTTGAGATTTTAATCCCGGCCAACCTCTGCCAAATTATCTTCTCCAATTCTCTAGAAACATCCTAGAGGTCCTGGTCTTCTTCAAAGACCAAGTTTAGTGCCCTAAGAGGAGGACTCAAAGAGGCGCTTCAAAGAAGAGGTAATGTCCGTTACCGATTGTTTCAACTTTATTTCGTCTTTCACATAGTCTTATTAGGTTGTTTCATTATGAAGTAATAACATGAGTATCACTCATATACTGATATGTTATTATAAGTATGAAACAACCCTATTTCACCATCTATCCATCCTACGGAAAACGAAATCACCGCGCGTGCATACGTACAGAATACCGTCTCCACGTCGCGGTGTAATCTATTATCCACCACATCCTTACTTGGATGGATATAATGGTGTAAATAATAACTATATATTATTATTGTAATGTGATATTGATTATTAAATAGTATAAATACACTCCAATAAAATTCCACGACCATGAGAATGATATCATCGCTCATGCGTACGTACGGACTACCGTCTCCACGACGCGATGAGATTCATTCTCCACATTAACCATTCATGAATGATTATAAAGTATATATAATAAGTAATCATGAAATATATGAAATAATAATGATACTGGATTTATGTGTATATATATGTATTTCATCTACTTAATTCCATTCAACTCAATAAGGAAACGAAAACAGCGTTCATGCTTACGTACGGCCTTCCGTCTCCATGAACGGTGTATTTCCTTCCATTTAATAATCTATTATATATATTTATATTATGGATATATATTATATATAAATCATTTTTTATATTCTGGAATTAATTAATCATGATCTATGTAATCATATAAATAATTACAAGTCAAAACGCAGATGACAAATGAAACGATTTTACCCAAAACACTATTTTACATGGAAGTTACAAAAGAACGGGTAAAATAAAGTCATAAGTGAACCATATATGATATCATAACAATGCGTATGACTATGGAATAATTCAATGACATTATTTAAATCATTATACATGAGGTTCGGACACTTACGAAGAAAATCGGACCTAAGGTAAGGGAAATATCACAATCTCATTTTTATCCGAGATTGTTTATACTTTGGTATTTACTGGAGTGTATTTTATCATCCACATCCTTGTTTCTTCAATATGTAATATGTATATCCTTCTAAAATAGTTTATATACAATTTTACGCTTCGGTGAGTTTTTCGTAAAAGATATAAAAGGAATATTTTGTCGTTTTTCGTACGAGGTACTTTTTTTACTTTTCCGAAAAAAGTACGAGAAGAATGTTTGTTTAACATATACGACATGAATGGATTTTGAAAACATTATATCCAAGAATCTTCCTTTACAAGTTTTCATGTTCATTTTTAATCAACTTCATTTAGTTTAAAATTTTATGACATGTTAAGAAAGGAAAAATGTTTTTGAAGTACGAAGGATATTTTCCTCAAGAATGGAGTTCAAGTGTTTTATCAAAATTATTTTCCATCTAAGATAATATTGTGATATGTTTATATCCCTATTATTACATTGATTTGATTATGTTGTGATGGAAATATTTTTATGAATTCCTTTATCTCATATGAATTGTTTTATAATGTCATGATGTTTAGGATTCCCATTTTTATTACATGGGTTATGCTATGATGTATGGTTTATGATTTTGTGGCACACATAAGAATGGTATCATTATAAGATGGGTGGGACCTATATCTCCCTCCAATGCATTGGGTAAATATTTTATATCTCATGAGGTAGACATGGCTGGAACGGCAGGTTAAACCGGTTAAGTGAAACAGGACTAAAATGAAGAGTGAAGTCGGTTCAGAAATGGACTTTGTCCACTAAGATAGTCATGGAAATGAGTCTTGACTAATAAGAAATTATTCTCTATTATTATGTGGGTATGCCACAAAGTTTCATGTTTTAAGTTATGATCATTGGGATTACATTTCACTACTATGATTTATCCAATGTTATGATTTTATGATTTCTTTTGCAGGTTAAGATTTCCAAAATGTTATGTTTTTATGAATACGATGTGATTGATATTTCTTTTGATTACCCTTACTGAGCATTTGAGCTCACCCTTTTATGTTTTCATTTCCTCAGGATATAAAGAAAGGTTTTAGGTAAGAAAAAATAGGAAAGATCTTTATGGGAGAGGTTGAAGATCTTTCACCACGATTAGAAGATTACGTTCTGAGTTTCCAAAGACACTAAACTATTATAGTCCTTGTTTGTGTGTTTTTCTTATATACTAAGTATTCCGCAAAAGTAATGCAATGTCCATGTACGTCAGGCTTCGGGTCTCTACAGTTGGTATTAGAGGAAAGGTATAGTCAACCTTTGGAAACTAGGATGCGAGAACTTTAGTGAGATCCCTAGAGATATTTCTAAGGTATGTATAGGGATGTCCCTAAGGTTAAGTATAAGTATAGGTTATTGTACTAGAATTGCGGTAACCAAAGATGTTAGATATTGAAGGTACTCCCCCATTATTGTGTTGTTTTCCCTAGAAGGATTTTTGCCTCTCACACTATTCTTTTTGGGTTTTAGATGATGGTTGGAACCCGAAGGAACCATGTTGATCAATGCAATGGACAATGCAATGATTGTCCTCCTGAACAAACAAATGTTATGGGAGATGTAGTGCAAAATCTTATTGTTATAATTACACAATCTATGAATCATTCTGGACTTCCGAATGAGTCGAGAAGGGAACAATATTCTGTTTGAGTCCATCTTGAGGCAACATCCACCTTCTTTTAGTGGGTCTTCTGATCCACTTGTTGCTGAAAAATGGATCAGCACCACTAAAAAGATATTTTCAGTTCTTCAATGTGCTGAACATGATAAAGTCATCTTAGCAGTATATCATTTGGAAGGTGAAGCTGATTAATGGTGAAATCTTATCAAGAATACGAGGCAAAGATATGAAATTGAGTCCATGGAATGGGACGAGTTCAAGAACCTATTTTTCAATAAGTACTTCTCTCATATTCTTCGAACAAAGACGGAGAAGAAGTTTCTTGAACTAAAGAAAAAGGATGATGAATCTATTGGTATATACGAAGCGAGTTTTACAAGGCTTGCAAGGTATGCATCTGGATTTATCATCCAACCTGAATATAAATTTGATCTATTATTCAGTGGCTTAAAACCAAATCTTCGAAGGGAATTAGCTATAAGAGAATTCAGTAGCTATGAAGAAATTGTGTGTTGTGATATCAAGGTATAAATGGAAGTTGGTGTTACTTATTCATCTCATAGTTTTGACAAGAAACGAAAGATAGAGTACAAGGAGAAATCTCAAAGTAATTGTGAAAAGAATATGAATGTTTCCTTATGCTCAAAGTGTGGAAAGAAGCATGGTGGATGTTGACTTAAAGGGACTAGAAAATGTTTTAAGTGTGGAAAAGAAGGTCATTGAGAAGTTGAGTTTCGAAGTAATGGAAAAAGGGTTTCTAATGATGAGAATAAAAAAAGACTACAGAGAACTCTCCACCAACACTTCAATGCTTCAATTGCAAGGAAATGGGGAATTATGCTAATAAATTTCCTAATCCACGGGTTAATGATGATCAACTTGAGCAACCTCTTAAGGCAAAGCATAAAGGGAAGTCTCATGCGATCACTATTTGTGATGTTGAGTATATGAATGATGTTGTGTAGTGATTAAGTGTTTCTGTAATGGGATATCAAAATAGTATCAGGGAATCTCATGTATGGTATTGTTGAATTTTGGAATATCTATGTATTCGTTTTCAATATTTATATTGTAATGGTAACCATGAAAAGGTTATTGAAATATTTTTGGAAGGTAGATGATATGCACATAATGAAGGGATAAGAAGACAATGATATGTTTGATTGTATTCATGAGCTCATGATTATTATAAGGACTAAGTGATATCATGGTTTGAGTATACATAATTTTTGGATTTTGGTATGTGGAAAGAGTTAACTTTTGACAGCACTCATGTTTTATCTAAGGTTCAATGGGTATTCATTTTTGAAGAGAATACATGATTAAGGCCGTAGAATGTTTGGAATGTGACCAAAAAGACATATCTCATGATATATGGGGATCAACAATTATACTAACATGCTAGTTGTATGAACTCTTTGGTAATAGTTTTCACTATAATATGAGATTAGACAGAATTATATTTGATAAGCTTAAAGGTTGGAATGGATTATGTTGGACATAAGTTAGTATTGTTTAAGGATATAAGTTTTTTGATATTATTTATGGGATGTTATAGTAATTTAGTTTTAGAAAAAAGGACAACATGCAGGATGGGCGAGAGCCCATCGCATCAGACAAGGCTGTGGGAATCGAACCCACAACCGAAGTGCGACTAGCCTTTATCGCCTACCACTGGCCTACAGGAAGTCCCTGTATTGTAAAAACTAGTTTTATTATATTATGCAGTATGATATATGAATTATAAGTACATTTTAGGAACCAAATATGATTAATCTCACTATATAAGGACTTAGGTATTTTTTTAAAAATTTCTAAACTTTTGTTTGAGACAGATGGAATGACCCATCATTCTATCACATGATCTGCTAACACATCACGAATGACAAATTCAACTTCATTTCTTTAACAGATGAAGTGGAAATCTTCCAAAGAACGACCAACAGTGAGACTATACCAAAATCAAAAATGTATTTCTTATAATTTCATCAACTTTAGGGAAATGATCTTGAAAACCAGAAATGTTGTCCTAGGGCTCTTATATAAGATGAATCAGATGGTACCATTGATCATCACAAATCTATGGCTTTGTGATTACTGGATTTTCCATAGCCATGTTCTCTACCACTCTCCATCATAACATGATGGTTAGATTTCTCTTCCATATCCATATTTTCACCTAGGTGGAAACCTAGTGATTAGTTTATTTGGGTAAACGTTACGTTTCATACTTTTGTTTTTAAAGATTTTTTTTGTATTCATTTTTGCGATGTGGGTTTCTATTAAAGAAACTTTCGAGTAGTAAACCATTTATAACCCTGGCGAATTTCGAGGGAGAAATTCATTTTAAGGGGGGTAGGATGTAACACCCCGAGATTTTATGAAAAATATTCTTTTTAATTTCATTAATGTCTTGTGTTGTATGCTACACCAAAAGGAGCTTGCACAAAACGCATCCTTTACATTCCTTGCATTACACGCAATCACGACCTTCCTCGATAGCGTATGTAGTACACAATACCGAGTCTCACTAAACAATGATATACAATTAAAATATTATTAAAACTAGCCATTATAAATAGTAATAACCGCTTTTTGAAATTTTGTAAATTTTATTTTTCAAAATGGACTTAATTTTTGGATTCGGAATATCGAAATTAACTTAGGGTGAAATTTTGGTACTTTTCGGATAACTTTCATTTTCTGATGAATAGTGAAAATTACTAAATTTTATTTAAAAACAACATTTTTAATCGAAATAATTAACAGTGAAAAATTATTAATTTTAGTGTTTTTAAAGTATATTTAGAATATATTTTTACAATTTAATAAAATGTTCTTCATTGGATGTAATTTCACATTTAAACCGGACAAAAACAAGTCTCAATCTTTTGATAGTTATTATCTCTTAAGAACACGCTATTTGTTTTGACAACGAGAATTAATTAAAGCAACTGATATGTTTTTAATTTTTTAAAATAGACATCATTTTTGAGTTCATAATATCATATATAGATTAGGTCTAATTTTTGGTATTTTTCTAGAAACTTTCATTTTTGATGAATAGTGAAACCAGTATGTGGTAGTTAAAAAAATGAATTTTTCATAAAACATAATTTTACTGCTTCTGTGAGTGGAATTTCAAAAATCTGAGAGATACGGTTGATGTTAGTAAGTAAAATGTGGTTCAATGAGATGAAAATAATTTTTGGTGAATAGTAACTTTTTACGTTTTTTTACCATGGTTAAAAGTAAATAGGGTAATTAAGGGTCAAAATGATATTATTATTATCCTAACACATGTCCTAATTCTAATGGGTAAGCATAATTCAACCAAAAAAACCTTAGGAATAAATTATGACCATTTAGTCCCACGTGGATTAGATTAGGACATTTATTATTATTTAATTTAAAGAAGAGTTAAAAGAATTAAAATCGATATTTATTTACTAAAACATTTTTAATATAGGGTTATACATAATATAAATTAGATTGTAAATATTAATTAGAAAGCTAATAAAATTTCATTAATAATTATATTTTATTTATAATTTTTAGACATTAAATATATTAATTTATTTATGACACAATGATGATGCAGTAATTACCATAATAGTGAAAAATTAGAATAATTGATATTATAAATACCCAAATAAATAATATTTGAGACTTTTTATGAATTACACTAATTTTCTATGTTAATATGACATTTTGGTATTGGTTTAATTAACTTTGGTCGAAGTAATAATTTTGTTATGAGTTTCAAAAAAATCAATTACTAAATAGTGTCAAAACTGACATAAAATAGTTTTTAAAACAAATATTATATTATTGGTTGTTATTTTATTCATAAAAATATATGGTTCGGCCAAGATAGTTATATAATGATAGTTTTATCCTTAATGGACCACTTGGGGGTCGCTTGGATGTATATGGTATGTTTATTAACTATATAATATAAAAATACAGAGTGACATGGTAAATGTCAATCTAATTAACTATGAGTTAAAACTAAAAGATAAGGTTATTATAATGACCTAAACTTTTCTAAATTCTATTGGATGAGAGTATTTAGACCCATCCCCACATTAGATTCTAAATAACCCAATTTGGAGCTATTAAAAACTGAATATGACTTTATAATAAAATAATATTGTTAGTTATTCCAAAGGTGCCCCTCTCCTCCCTTATAAAAGGCCACATCCTATCTCTCTTCCTCACACCAAATTGAGCATTAAATATCGTCCGAACCCTGCCAAATTCCCTTCTCCACTTCCCTAGAAACATCATAGTGGTCCTGGTCTTCTTCAAAGTCCAATTTTAGTGCCCTAAGAGGAGGGATCAAAGAGGCGCTTCAAAGAAGAGGTAATGTCTGTTACCGATTCTTTCAACATTATTTATTCTTCCACTTATTCTAATTAGGTTGTTTAATTGTGAATTAATAACATAAGTATCATTAATATAATTATATGTTATTATAAGTATGAAACAACCCTATTTCACCATCTATCCATCCTACGGAAAACGAAATCACCGCGCGTGCATAAGTACAGAATACCGTCTCCATGCCATGGTTTAATCTATTTTCCACCACCACCTTACTTGGATGGATATAATGGTTTACATAATAACTATATATGATCATTGTAATGTGATATTTATTCTGAAATGGTATACGTACTCTCCAATACAAATCAACGATCATGAGAATGATATCATCGCTTGTGCATACGTACGGACTACCGTCTCCACGACGCGATGAGATTCATTCTCCACGTTAACCATTCATTAATGATTATAATGTATAAATAATAAGTAATCGTGAAATATATGAAATAATAATGATACTGGATTTATGTGTATATATTTGTATGTCATCTACATAATTCCATTCAACTCAATAAGGAAACGAAAATAGCGTTCATGCGTACGTACGGCCTACCGTCTCCATGAACGGTGTATTTCTTTCCATTTACTGATCTATTATATATATGTATATTATGAATATATATTATATATAAATCATGTTTTATATTCTGGAATTAATTAATCATGATATATGTAATCATATGAATAATTACAAGTCAAAACACAGACGACAAATGAAATGATTTTACCCAAAATGCTCTTTAACATCAAATTTACAAATGAATGGGTAAAATAAAGTAATAAGTGAACCATATATGATATCATAACAATGAGTTTGATTCTGGAATAAGTCAAGGACATTATTGAAATCATTATACAAGAGGTTCAGACATTTACGAAGCAAATCAGACCTTAGGTAAGGGAAATATCATAATCTCATTTTTATCCGAGATTGTTTATACTTTAGTATTTACTGGGGTGTATTTTATCATCCAGGTCCATGTTTCCTCAATATATAATATTTATATCTTTATACAACAGTTTATATCCAATTTTACCCTTCTGTGTGATTTTAGTAAAAGATATGAAAGGAATATTTTGTCGTTTTTCGTACGAGGTACTTTTTGACTTTTCCGAAAAAAGTACGAGAAGAATGTTTTTTTCAACTTATATGGCATGAATGGATTTTAAAAACATCATTTCCAAGAATCTTCCTCTAAAAGTTTTCAAGTTCATTTTTAATCAACTTCATTTAGTTTAAAATTTTAAGACATGTTAAGAAAGGAAAAATGTTTTTGAAGTATAAAGGATATTTTCCTCAAGAATGGAGTTCAAGTGTTTTATCAAAATTATTTTCCATATAAGATAATATAGGTTTGTGTTTCTATCCCTATTATTACATTTATTTGATTCTGTTGTGATGGAAGTATTTTTATGAATTCCTTTATCTTATATGAATTGTTTTATGATTCCATGATGTTTAAGATTCCCATTTTTATTACATAGGTTATGCTATGATGTAAGGTTTATGATTTTCTGGAACACATAAGAATGGTATCATTATGAGATGGGTGGGACCTATATCTCCCTCCAATTCATTGGGTAAAGATTTTATTTCTCATGAGATAGACATGGCTGGAACGGCAGGTTAAACTGGTTCAGTGAAATAGGACTGAAACGAGGAGTGAACTTGGTTCAGAAATGGACTTTGTCCCCTAAGATAGTCTTGGAAATGAGTCTTGACTAATAAGAAATGATTATCTATGATTATGTGTGAATTCCAAAAAGATTCATGTTTTATGTTATGATCATTGGGATTACATTTCACTACTATGATATATCCCATGTTATTATATTATGATCTCTTTTGCAGGTTAAGATTTCCAAAATGTTATGTTGTTATGAATATGATGTGATTGATATTTATTTTGTTTACCCTTACTAGTTATTTGAGCTCACCCTTTTATGTTTTCTTTTCCACAGGAGATAAAGAAAGGTTTTAGGTATGAAAAAAGGGAAGATCATTATGGGAGATGTTGAAGATCATTCACCATGATTAGAAGATTACGTTATGAGTTTCCAAAGACACTTAACTATTACGGTCCTTGTGTGTGTGTTTTTGTTATGTACTAGGTATTCCGAAAAATTAATGTAATGTCCATGTACGTCAGGCATCGAGTCTCTACAACCTTTATGCAATATTCGCCATGTGCACTTTTTGGATCATGGAGGTGAAATTTTTGGGGCATGTGATATTATTGCAGAGGGTTTTAGTGGACCCCGACAAGATTAGTGTGGTTATGTCATGGGTGCAGTCAATGAATGTGTCTAAGATTAGGAGTGTCCTCAGCCTTTTTGGTTATTACATGCAGTTTCGTTGGGATTTCTCTCGGCCAGATTCACCAATGACCGCGCTCACCCGAAAAGTTGTGAAGATAATATGGGGATCCGAATCTTATAAATCCATCGAGGAGATGCATAGGCAGTTGACTGACACCCTATTATAATTTTTATAGTGGCTTTAAACGGTTATTTATTGTATTGTGATTCTTTAGGTATGGTTCATGGGTGCATTCATATGCAGGATTATCACGTGGTGGTATGGCTCTACGAAACTCTGACCACACAAAAATAATTACCTAAAAATTACTTGGAGTTAGCGGCTATGATTCATTCTTTGGAGACGTGGCATCACTACCTCTTTGAATAGAACCTTGTGGTCTAATCTAATTACAAATTCATTGCCTATATCTTTTCATAGAAGGACCTCACCTGGAGGCAGCATCATTGGATCGATTATTTGTAGGGATTTTACTTTGACATTGTCAATACCCCAAGAAATGTTAACGTGGTGGCTGAATCCTTGATTATAAGAGTCATAGTGCATGATTTAAGGAAGTCTATTGATGAGTGGAATCTGGTGGTACTATTTTCTTAGATGCATGTGGAGATGATGGAGCACCGTTGAGGTGTGTTCATAGTGAGCATTTAGTTTACTTCGTCTATCTTGTAGTTGATTCAGTTGGAATATCCCAGTGATGAGCTTTGTCAGTGGTTAAAGTTGTTTCTTCCTGGTGGGGAGACTTCCTTTGATTGGTCATGATCATCTCAAGGGCATCTTGTGTTTCAAGGGTGGTTCAGTAGTGTCGTTATCTATACTGAAGGTGGTGATGTAGGATAGCCCCCAGTCTTAGTGGGATGTCCACCCGAGTTCCACCAATATGTATTATGATATCTGTCAATAGTTCTATTGGCCCGGTATGAGATAAGACATCACAAACAACATTTTGATAAGATATAAATGCCAGTATGTGAATGAAGTGCATCAAAGGCCCTCTGGTTTTCTCCAGTAGATACCCATTCCTACCTGAATGTTGTTTGAGGTCACCATGAACATCATTTTTGGTGTACCATGTACACATCGGGGTAAGAATGAAATTTGAGTGGTGATTGATCATCTTCCCGAATCAGCCCACATCATTCTGATCAAAGATACATCTAAACTGGATGAGTTGGGGAGTTTTTTTCTTTAGGAGGTGGTATGGATCCACTGTGTGTTGTCAATAGTTTCCAAAGATAGAGACCCGTGTTTCACATCATGGTATTGGTAAGGCCATCATAAGACCTTGGTGTCTCATATTAAAATGATCGCAACATACCATCCTCCAATAAATAGTCAGACAGAGTGGGAAAATCGGATTTTGGTGTCCATGCACCATACATGTGTTATTTACATTAAATATTCTTGGGATATCCATTTGGGATTAGTTTAGTTTTTTTATAATAACAGTTATCAATCATCAATTCAAATGGATACTTTTTATGTGCTCTATGGTCAGCCTTGTTGGTCCCCCCTGTGTTCGGCTGAGGTTGGTGATACCTCACTTATAGAGCCTATTCTGGTACAGGAGACATATGAGAAGGTCATGTTGATCAATATCCTCTTATAGATATCTGATAGAATCTATGAATAATATGTTGACCAAAGGAATCGATACCTAGAGTTTTCTAAGGGTGACAGTGAATTCTGGAAAGTGGCCTCTAGTCTGGGCCATCATCGACTGGGAAAGCAAGTGAAGCTAACACAAAGATATGTTAAAAGTTTTTAGATCATCTAGCATATTCCAAATTTGGAATAGAGTTTTTCCTTACCTTCTCAATTGAAATCCATCTATGATTTCTTCCATGTCTCCTAGTTGAAGAAATAAAACCTAGATCCATCCCATGTATTGAATAGGGAGGCGTTTGATATATAGCTTAATTTTACAATTTTTGAGCAGTCATTTCATATAGTTGATTCCCAAGAGAAGTTGCATTAAGGAATGTTTATTCCAATGGCTTGGGTCCTTTGACATCATGGGAATGATGTCCACGAAACATGGGAGGAGAAGTTGTGGGTTGACAAGTAGTACCCAATCTTGTTTTCTGATCAAGATTTTGGTTTACGTTATGTGGTAGAATTTATTTCATGGTGGAATGAATTTTCATATCCATGACTTATTTTAAAGGTTCATTTAATTAATGTTCCATTATTTCATAGTTTTGGAGGTTTTCCATGCATTTTTTGGAGGAAAGGGTAAGTTCTCCTCATTTGGTCCAAACCATGAGGTCATTTCTAGATTTAAAAACCAATTTAGTTTCTTTTTAAAATAATTCATTTTCCATCATTTTTCACCCATTCCTCTTCCAAAATGGTCTTCCCTGGCCTATTGACACCACCATATCAATTTCTAGCATTTATAAATCCATAATCATGGCTAATTTCAGTTTTTATTTTAGGAATTATGCCATCTTGAAATCTCATTGATTTTTTCTAAAAAAATTGTTTATTTATTATCTTATTCATTATTTATTTATTTTTGGTGGTGAAAACTCTCACCTGAGCCCACTGACCCTTGGTGCGCCCCCATTCTATTTCATACCTCTTTGAAGCTCATATAAAATCGTGAATAAGGGAAAAACTTCTTTGGCTTTATCAAATCATCCAAATTACAAGAAGAAAATTGTTTCCTTCATAAATCCTTAAATTTTTACACTTTCCTCACATTTTTGTTATCAAATGACCAAATCATCCTTATTAAAACATCACATGCATTTTTGGATGTTTCAAAATTCATCTACAAGTGTATATGAGGTGATTTCTTCATGATCCCACATGTAAGTTGGTCCCCTCACTTCTTCCTCCAATAGTCTTAGGGTTTCTCCCATTTTCATAGGTTTTATTCCATTTATTCACAAATTCATAATGTCTAGAAAGTGGTGTTTCTAACATAGGGTTTGAAATTGTGCTTCTTGTTCTAATATTGTGGTTTGAATCTTGATCTATGTCCCTTGTGGTGCGGTGGTGGTGCAGTTGAACTTTCTCCCAAATATTCAAGGGTTTTGACACTTATGGTAGGTTATTACATGTTTAAGAAATGCAAGATTAGTTAAATTTAATTAATTTCCTTTTTTATCAAACTTCTAATTCATTATAGTTTTTGAAAAATTTGGTTTTTTTGACTTTTGTTTTAATAATTAATTTTATGTACTAATTTTGTGTCAAATTGGGTGTTTTAAACAGTTATTCTATTGTATTCCCAATTTAGGTTGTTTTATAAATTATGTAATGGATTTTAAACAAAATAGTGCTGAAAATAATGTTTTGGAGAATTTGGTAATACAAATAGTGTAAAAAGATGGGGTTTTCATGGATTATGTTTTCAAAACAATGTTAAATTTTTTTGATGTTATTCTATTGATGTTATAAAAGTTTTATGGACTGATGTAAGTGGTGAAAAACGTGTGAAACTAATATTTTGAGTTTATTATAACCATAAATTATGTGTTTATGTGATAATGGATTTTAGTAACATGTGAAAATTGTTTGAGAAAAATGAGGGAAGCCCATTTATCAAGGAGGGCGTATATGTACTAGTACTCTAGTGATCCGGAGGGGTTTTTTTTCATTTTTCCCTAACAAAAATAAATAACAGAAACACTAAAAAAATAATATTGTTGATGGTTGGGGACCACTATGTTATGGGTATGTTATCTACTAGTGTCTTGTGCTTGAGAATGGATTTTCTTATGGTTACCTTACACTGAGGTTCGATGTACATGGGGCTCGAGAGTAACTTGTTCCTTGGGGTATTCTTGATATTAGTGGTCATGGACTCTTGTATATTTACCTTTGGAATATTGAGGTTTTTGATGGAAAATATAGTATATTACGTGTTTTATTGATGTATTCTCACTCATGAAAAATCCCCACTAAAATCTTTTTTCATTTGAATGTTTCATTCATTAGAAATTATTTCAACCACTTGATTCTTATCAAAAGAGGAATAATTTTTATCTTTTATTGATTACTCAATGGAATATTTTACTGGTATCATATTTGTTTTAGTATTAAACCCAAAATAAACCCCTTATGTGTAAGTTGAAATGATATTGGTAGACACAGGTAAATGAATGACTTTGGGAGATGGTGGTTTGTGATGTTAGTTCACATCCAGTGTGCGGTGTTGTGGAGATGAATTGTGGGTGACGACCCATTTTCATGTGGAGTCCTTGGGTCAGAATTTATAAATTATTTTTTTGTATTTAGACCTCTTGTTTTATTTTAATACTTATTTATTTGGTTTTATAATTTGACTAATGCTATTTTGGCATGAATTTTCAGATTATAATTATCAATTATTATTTATTTTTTATGTATCAATACTTGGTTAAACCATTCCCAAACAAAAATATATGATATTCGAAAACTTGTGCCAGTTCATTGGGATTGGGAATTCCCATCAGTCTTGGTCATGGTCCGGGTTTGGTGGTAGTTACGTTGGAAACCAGATTCAGTTTGTGACATTTTCTCTTTTAATAGATAGTAACAATTTTTCTATTAATGATAGAAAATTTAGGGAAATTAATGAGATATAAGTATTCACTTGTGTTTACTTTATACCATGATATAATTTGTGATTTATTTGTGATTATTTTTTTTTGTTGAATTTTTAGTTGTTATCATGAATCATGTACCTTTGTTCTGATTAATTTAGTAAAATCACCCTTTATATAAAGTTAAACACATAACGATCTCAATAAAATATATTCTTCCAAATTAATAATTTTAGTGGTGATGATTATACCAACTACAATTTATTCTTATCGAATTATGATTAATAAGATGTTGATTAATGTAAATTTCTACTTGTTTTACTCTTCTTTATTATTGTTGTCAGTGATTTCATTGATGATATTTTAATAGACATGGTCAAGGAATATAGTAGACGGGAATGAGGTTCTAGAATGAGATGTGAAATGTTTTAGTGGCTTTGTTTCCTTTGGATGGAATATATTATATAATTTCTGACCATAAAATGATGGCATGGTTGTTCATGTGGAATGAATGTGTTTTTGGGATGGTTGTGGGGGCTACTGACAAGTATTGGATGATGATTGTCTTGTTTTTATGGTTGTGTTAGAGATAACTATTGATATTTAATATGTAGTTTGTAATATTGCCTACAGAAATGGGTGCCAGGTAAAATTGATAAATAATGACATTATTAATTAAATTTTTGTTATTATAACAGTTTGGTTATGACTATAATTACTATGGTTGATGTATAATAGATTCTTTGAAGTTATATATGGAAATAAATGAAATAAATAATGTAATGTGTTTTAAAAAATGGAAATCTAAATATTGATAACATATACTATTAAATAAGAAATTTGTAATGATATCTTAGTGGGTTTTATTATGTAACAGGTGCAGCTCATCATATGGTAATGTTAACATCAATTGTTAGTTTCTTAAAGGTTTTTCAATTATTAGGTTGTATATTGTCATTATTTTTTCATGAGTTCCGTATGTTGGGTTGTTTTTATTGTTATCATATATAGTATATTTCCCCCAATGAATTCATACACACCCTCCCGAGTCAAATCGCATTACCATTTCCTTGATATTTTTGGTTCCTGGTGCCTTTACCACGAATCCAATATTACAATAAAATGAAAGGCAGACTACTCCAATATTCAAACTCTACCTTATATATTACAAGCTATGCATCCTAATGTTGTTATAAAAATATGGTCTTAAATGACTTAATGGTCTAGTATCTAATAGGTTAGATACCTTGATATGTGATTGATATTGTGATATAAAACATTTCGACATTATTATACTAAACCCCTTTCAAATATTATATTTCCTATTTCTTTTTGAGTTCAAATAAAACATCCTTTCACACCTCAATAGTCAAAATATTTATTTAAATGAAACACTCCCAATAACTACATTAAAATAATGAAATAGTTCTCTCATATTTTCTAAATCATTTTTAGTAAATAAAATTACATATACATTCTATTTTGTTAATATAATATTTTAATAAAAATTAATAAATCATTAATATAAACTTTTTAATAATTATATAAAATTAATTATATTAAAAATTAATCAAAATAAAATATGATAAATATCCCCATTAAAATTGAAAACCCCCAATTTTATCATTAAATAAATTTAGAGAATCATTTCACAATATATAATTTCAAATTAATTTTAATTTTAAAATGTAATTTTCAAAAAATTAAAAGTTATTAACCAGTTCAGTTAATAAATTATTAGAAAAATATATAATGAAATTATACATTCCCATTTTAAAAATAATATAGAATATATCATTTTTCTAAAAAAATATAAAAATAACTCTTATGTTTATAAAATATATAGTGGATGTAACCATCTATTCAATGAAAAGAAATAAAAAAATTCTTCAATAAATAAAAACAGCAAAATTTTAAAAATATTTATATTTCTTAACTATTCAGTTTAAATTTACATAACAAATTATAACATGTATTACTTTAAAATTATTAAAAAATTATCCCCTCTTTGGATTTGAAATAAATTTCATCCATAAAAAATAAGTTTAAAATAAATTCATTATAATTTATAAAATCATTATTATTAATATAGATAAATTTTCATTAATAAAAATAAAATTAATTTTATTTTGAAAAAATATAATTTCATATATAAATTGTATTTTCAAATATAATTATTTGAATGTGTTTTTAATAAAATAATAAAAAATCTATTCCTAAATTTAATCAAAACAACCCAATGGTGTTCTTAGATTACCATGCTCCTGATAATTTGTTAACAGAGAAAATAATCAATAATGGGTTAAAAGGTAAAAAATGTTTCTCGTAATGAAATAAATGACTGATCAAAATGAAATACATCATCGCAAAAGAGAAAAAAGACACTCTATGTAACATCCAAACATGGGTATCATGTTATTATATTTTACCAATTTTTAATGGTTGATCCCTACCACACAGATGCCATACAATCTTGTAATTTCTAGTCTTCTACCCAAGTATGGATAGGTCATCCTTGTATTACTTATTAGAGTCAGAACGATCACATTTAGGATCAGTAACCTCATCTATGTCTTCATTCTTACTTTCACGAGCATGGACATTGTACTTCCTTGATATGAATTAAATATCCAACTCTATTTTGGATTGGATGTTATCTTCTGTACTTAAGGTTATAAACTCCAAGAAAATATTCTAATTATTTACATTATATATCCAGTGTTCCTATTTTTTATATATGTACTCAATTTAGAAGTTCTACCAGATAATCATTGATTTATTGAGGCCCTGACGAAAGCCCTCATACTGAATATCCAGTTGTATCATTTTTTTAGAGTTCTTATCATTTTTTTCTTCACCTCCTTTAGTAATCTCCCTATCAAAAATAACAAAAGTAATCTTTATTATATAAGAAAAATATGATGGATAGTTTGAAAAATTAGTTTTCTCTTTGAAAAAACATTATTTTTCATTCACTAATTAAAAATATATTTTACCTTATCAACGAATATAATAACATTATTTCATTTTTATATAAATATTATTTTATAAAAAAACTGTAACATTATTTTCCTTATGATAATTATAATTATCCATTTTTATATTCCATTATATCATAAAAAATGAAAATTGTAATTTTTTAAATAAATTTTCATATTAATAGAAATAATTGAATTTTATATTAAAAATTAAGACATTTTCTCAATTGATTAATAAATTCATTTTCCAATTTTAGTTAAACAGATTATAAAAAAATGAATAGAAATTCTAAATAAACATTTGAATTTATATCAATCAATTATAATTTAATGTATATATTTTTTAATTGTATAAAATAAATTATCATGAAAGGTTTCTAAAAATTAATATACTGAAATAAATTAATTTGAATAGTTAAAAATTAAAAAAACATTATTTATTATAAAAAATTTTAAAAAAATGAAGACTATTATTTTTTCTTGAATATTTTGTTTACATAAAATTTGGAATATATAATATTAAATGTTAATATTTATTAAATATGTGTAAATTAATTTTTTTGTTCTCAAAAAATATGAAAATAAAATTATTTTCAAATAGTCAAATTTTAATCATAAAAATTAAAAAATAATAATCACAGTTATATAATTAAAAATAAAAACAATTATTCTAAATATTTACTATAAAAAATTATTAATAAATATTTATTATTTTCATAAAATCAGTGGTAATATTTATTATTCAACTGAATTATATGAGTTATAATATAAATACAAACAAATAAAAAATTATATTCATTTAAAAGGATAAATTTATTTTTTTTTCCAATAAAACATTATATTTATTCGTAGAATTAATGGAAAAAATTTCTATTAATTTTATTAAAACCCCCAGATACCTAAAATGAATATCTATAAATCTATTAAAAATTAAAAATTAAATTTAGATTCAGAATTTAAATGTTTTTTTAAATTTTAATAAATATCAATTTTAATTAAAATAGTTTATAATTTCTATAAAAACCATTCTCTGAAAATTTATTAATAATAGATGAAGTAATATCAAAATATAATTTTATAAATAAAATTATACTTTCTTAAAAAGGAATTGACTATTTTTATATTTTTAATTAATCAAAAATATATATATTTTATAACATTAAACAATCATTAAAAAATATTAAATCCAAGCACATTGAAAAACACTTACATTTGGCTATGTATTTTTCTAAAAAAATTAATTTTTAGTAAAAATTCATGATAAATATTTTAAATAACAAAAAAAAATAACATATATTTTATAAATAAGGTTTATTTTTCGTGTCATTATTATCATATTTATATTTATAATAACATGAAATATTCTGTAAAAATCATATTTTACCATTGTTAATGGTGAAATCTACTTCTAGATAGCTAATTATGATGTATTTTCCCTTTATTTCCTAGGTTGATTAATTCATAATCATACATTATATTTGGGTACTACCTACCCTAAACTCAAGGATGCACTTCTTAATGGCCAATATAAAGATCTTTTCAATATAATTCAAGTAGTTAATTAATTAGATCATTGTTTCTTCAGTCATTTCAATTAAGTAATATTAACTAGCTCCTCCTTTTATCACCTCACTAATAAAAATTAATAATTAGAACAATTGGAGAAATTCTTTTTCTATAAAACATTTCCATGAAAACTAAATTTTTGATTTCGTATATTATGAAACATGCTCTTCCATACGATAATACTGTTTCCCAAAAAAATAATAAAATTTCCCTTAATTTTTTTATGAATCAATAATACAAAATATTAAAATATTTGTCACTTTTAATTTAAATTGTAATATGAACGTATTATTTGGGAATTCCTAGGATGTAATTATGGTCATTATGACATTTTTTTTAAAATAATTAATTCTTGTTTCATTATTATTTCATGTTGTGGAATAAACATCATAGGGTGTGAAATTTTACATTCTGAATGATTATCTATCATTTATAACACATGAAATTAAATTTTACAATAATGTAATTTATCTAAAACAGGATTCCTTAAATCGAAGGTCATCAACCATTTTTTTAATATATTTTTTATAACCATTGAAATGAAGTTGTCCCAGCTGACCTTCGGCCATACATAAAAAAAATTAGTAAATATTGTCATTGTCTCTTCAGGGACCAACAGATCAGGGGTATGATGGATGATTAAACATCGAGGTACAAAGCTAAACCCAGATGGTCCTTGCATTTATGTGGTATCTCAAAGAAGGGAACATGTACTGAATAAAAATGGATATGTGATATTGGAATTTTTATGCTTTTATAGTTATAATTGAAACCTTCAAACTAAATATAAATTCATTCTTATTGGAAAAACTCTATATAGGAACTGTAATATTAATCATGATTTAGTTTAATCATATATTTTTTCTCATTAATTTCACATCTTGTATTTTATAATATCATGGGATAATTACATTCAACATCCAAGGATTCATATTTTTAATCATCTAAATATGAATTATAATCACACATGGAATGATGATGATAAAGACTCAGACCACATTGTTTACAAATGTTACTAGTTAGACCCTCTTATCATCTACCATAATGTGATTCCAAGTTGTTCTATTATAATAAAAAATTCCACGTGATCCTCATATATTGTATTACATTCGAGTACCCATTGGCCTTTGTTATTTCTATTTCATTTTTCATATTAATAATAACATATTCCACATTTAGTTCTATTTGAAAAAACATTACCTTATATTCCTTCAAATTAGTCACCTTTTTAATATCATTAAATAAAGATAACGTTTTAGTCTTTTAAAAATAAATTTTTTCCTTAAAAGTAATAATATGAATTTTATAAATAAAAAATAGGAAATATTTTTTCAATAAAAAAATGAAAATAATGTAATTAATTATTTTTAACATAATTATTTGAATTAGTTAAAATTATTTTAAATTATTTATGACAAAATAATTTTTTATTGGAAATATTGTCTTATTATTAATGATATTTTATTTATAATTATCATTTTTAGAGAAAAATTTAATTTTAAATAATAAATTTAATTATTTTTCCATCATTATGTAGGATAAATTATATAATAAGAAAACAATAAAATAAAATATAATCTTTAATTACAATTAAAAAATAAAAATAAATTATCAAACTATTTTTTATTTTAGTTTGAAAATTTTCCACATTGAAACATATTATTTAGAACATTTATTTTCTTCTTTTTATAAATTGAAAAAATAAAATTTTCTCATTCATAATTGTCTAATTCAATCAAATACAATTAATTTTAAATTATTAAATATATATTAAATGAAAATATTTTCATCATTAAAAACACATAAAGCTATTTATATGGGAATTCTAATTATAATAATGAAAACATTTTTTATGCATAATTAACATGATATAATTATTCATTACAAATAAAATTTAATATAAAAAAGTTAAAAAAATTATTATTGTTTTATAAAATTTTATGGAAAACCTAATATAAATATAAATATATATATATATATATATCAAAAAACACAGACCATATAATGAGATATAAGTAAATAAAAGATATAATTATAAGAAATATAAATTAAATATTTTACAAATGTTAAGCAATAATGATTCCAATATTTCATAATGAGAGGGAAAAAGTATGTAAAACCTTCTTATCCAACATCTATGTCTTGAAAAATTTCACCTTCCACATTCCACTTAAAAATGGTGTACACGACAATACAATCAATTTTCATGTCGATGTCCTTGAAATCTTCCCATGATTCATCAACATGGATAGAGAAAAAAATTAATCAAGATAGATTTCAAAATTTTGGTAGAATCCACCTCTGGCAACAATTAGTTACACTATTTTAATCTGAAAATTTATATTTCATTAATAACCCTCTATCTTAGCCTCCAATACTAAGGATTTACCATAGTCACTATAAGAAACAAGAAAACAATTTCCATTCGTGGGGTCAAAATAGACAACCATATACATTTGGTATTAGTTACCATTTGGCTGTATTTTCAATGATGGTCATGATCTGTCCTATATATATTGGTTTCTAAACCATAAAAATATATCCATTATAATGTATAGTTTTAGATAGGATCCTATATATATCAAAAATATAATGTTCATTTATGATTTTTCCTACCACATAATAATTCATACAAATATCCATCCAGTTTGATGATACAATACAAATTATTCAATTATTCAACTTGATTTTATTACTATGAAACATATAAACGTTTCTATATATATAAATAATATAGAACATATCAATAAAAACCACCAAGAATATGTAATTAACTGCCATCAGTTGAATAGGTTGTAAAATAAATCATGGAACATTGGGAATATGGTAGCTTCAATGTCTCTAACCTCAAATATGTTGATAAAAATTTACCTTGATGCTTTAGTAAAATATATTTGGATGTATTTACTTCTAAAAAAATCCTCACATTTCTTAAAAACATTTCAAATATGAAATATTCAATAACATGTTTTTGTTATTTATGTTTCTAATTATAGTTTATCGAATTATTCTCATTATATTAAGTAATATTATTTATATATAAATAAAAGGTTAGTTGAATTAATTGACACACCATGATAGGTTCATTACTCTTCCCAAAGAGTTTTTGAACTATTGATTTAAAGTATGTTGATGCTCTTATCCGTCACAGAGTCTAACGACTGAAAAAAAGGAAATACCTTAGTCCAAAGTGACTCATCCATTGAAGAAACATCAAAAATCAACAAAGGGATGAACAAGGAGAACATTTCCCATAGGTTGTGCAAGTTCCCTCATGGTCGCGCAAGTACACTTGCACGCCGCCTAGTGGTCATGCAAGTCTACTTGTGCGACGCCTTATGGTCATGCAAGTGACTTGCGCGACCTAAGTGATAACCACCCAGTAACCGCTCGGGGCCTTATCTTGACTATAAATAGACCCTGTGGGCCCCCCATTCGAGAGGATCTTTTTCCAAAAACTCGGATTGAAGCTCCCGATGCCCAAGTCTCTTCTCAAAGCTTCCGGAACACTTCTAAGGTAATTTCTTACCTTGAACGGAAGATCTAAAGAGAGGGAGGAAGGCCTAAGTGTTGAAACTCATCAACACTTGTGCGCCTGAGTGGCCATCCCTTAAGGGAAGTGGTCATAATTGCACGCCGCCTTACTCATTCGATAGAACTTGCGCGTCCCTTTTCTGGAAGAACCTCAAGAGGATTCTAAAGGCTTTAATAAAGTGTCGCTCAAGTATTTCAATGATGGTTGAACATCACGCAAGTACACCACATGTCGCGCAGGTATACCTGTGCGACCAATACCTGCGCGCCCACGCAGTACTTGCACGTCTTCCAAGACTTGCGCGCCCCTTCTTTTTTGGGTGCCATTCTTGCCCATTTCACCCCTCTTAAGCCATTATAATTCCTTTTCAAGATTCAGTCTTCAAGACACTCTTCGAATCCATTTATGACATGATTTCTTCATTTTACTTCCTTATCTGAAAGGAATTCTGTGGAATATCTCTCAAAACCTAGTGATTTAAATATCATTATGTCACTAAATATGGAGAGTTCATTCATTCAACCTCATCATTTAAGATGAGATAATCCTTAACCTGGGTCTCCTTTTCTGGAATAATCCCCAGTCATAAGTCCTCTAATTTGGGCTTCCTTTTCAGGAGTAATCCCCAAACCTTAACCCTTAACCTGGGTCTCCTTTTCAGGAATAAGTCCCAGTCATAATCTTGGGCATCCTCCTCAGGAGTAAGCCCCAAAATATATTCCCTTAACCTGGGTCTCCTTTTCAGGAATAAGTCCCAGTCATAATCTTGGGCATCCTCCTCAGGAGTAATCCCCAAAACATAATCCCTTAACCTGGGTCTCCTTTTCAGGAATAAGTCTCAGTCAAAATCTTGGGCATCCTCCTCAGGAGTAAGCCCCAAACCCTAATTCCTTAACCTGGGTCTCCTTTTCATGAATAAGTCCCAGTCATAATCTTGGGCATCCTCCTCAGGAGTAAGCCCCAAACCTTAATCCCTTAACCTGGGTCTCCTTTTGAGGAATAAGTCCCAGTCATAATTTTGGGCTTCCTTCTCAGGATTAATCCCCAATTCCCCTAACCTAGGTCTCCTTTTCAGGAATAAGTCCTAGTCCTAATCTTGGGAATCATTCTTAGGAGTAAGCCCCATATCCTCTAATTTGGGCTTCCTTTTCAGGAGTAAGCCCCAGTCTCTAATTTGGGATTCCTTTTCAGGAGTAATCCCCAAACCTTAATCCTTAACCTGGGCTTCCCTTTCAAGAATAAGTCCCAGTCATAAGTCCCTTAACCTGGGTCTCCTTTTCAGGAATAATTCCTAGTCCTAATCTTGGGAATCCTTCTTAGGAATAAGCCCCATGTCCCTTAAATTCTCTTTAACCAGTCCTAATTTTCGTTTGATCTGGGATTCCTTCTCAGGAGTAAAACCCCATTATCAATCCTCTCCTGATTTGGGTTTCCATTTCAGGAATAAGTCCCAAGTTAGAGTATGCAAATCTCCATGAAGCATATATACCTTTATGGATGCTGTTTCTAGATTTTCTCCCTAAAGTAAATCCTAACCTTCATTTATCTGGGCAGTCATATATACATAAGCCACAAACCATTTCTTATGTTTGCATATTTCATGGCACAATTGTCTAATTTTTACCAATACCTCTTGTTTCTCACATCGAGCATGACTCATGTGAGCTTAGAGTGTAAAAATAATTGTGACATCCTTCTTTGATCCATCAATCATAAACATCATACTCCTTTACTCGAACTACGTGGGTTCTGATTCCTTTTCCAAAACAAAGGATACGTAGGTAGCCCATTTATGGGTTCGATCTCAACTCTGAAATAATTCATGTCCTTTTGAGTGACAAAAAACTTCAAGTGCCCCACTGAGTGGCTTTAAAACCGGCCTAGTCATCATAATGACCAAGAGACTTTTATATAAATGATTTGAAGGATACCATTGACCAAGAGTCTCTAAATAAATATAGATGATTCTCTATTGATGAAGAACCTCGAATACATATAAAAGATTCTCTAAATTTCTTACATATTTAATCATTGATTGTTAAACTAAACGAAATCTCATTTTATACTTGGTAATGTAATAAGGATTCACGAACATAACTTAAATCTATAAAGAGAGTCCCTGAATAGACAATAATTCCCCTCCAAAAGGTGTGATGAGTCAGACCTCCCATCCTCTAGACCAATGAAAATTCTTAAGTCTCATCATTCCATAAGCTAATGAGAGCCTACCTTTGGAAAGTAGGTCCAAATGGATGTGGAATCATTGGATGTTTCTGGTTCTACGAACAAACCCGCTAGAAACTGATCGGAATGTTTGAATCTCCCATCCAGGAGGTCATCCCCGAATTCCGAGGGAAACAAAAAATGGTGAACCCGACTTGAATCCTTAACCAAGTTAAAATTATGTTTTATGTATTTGTTAAGCCCCTATATAAAACTAAATAAGAGGGGTAACAAAAACAATCATTTACATGTGTGCTCATCCAAAGGATGAAGTGGCTGAATTTTATCTTGATTACGTCTGTTATATCAAACATGCACTCTTTTCCAAGATCTTCAGTATTTCCATAATGGCTGCTCTCAAATTCACATCTGTGAATACTACTACTGCAAATACCACTACTGCTATTCCTACTGGATCGTCATCCGCTCTGAGGATGACATCACCTACTCAACGTCTTCAATGCTGGGTATCAAATGCACTGGTTAAAGAGTATCGTCAACACGGTACCATCCCAACATTGGAGGCTGCCCGACAGGACCTCCAAGTGAACAACTCACACAGGTCTTCCGGACAACGATGACCAGTGATCAAGAGGCAGGCGGTACTGACTACTGTCTCCAACCGTTTCGGGTCGTTATCCCCGGAACGTAATTTCCATTCGCTCCCTTACTCTGAGGAAGTGAATGAGTAGGTCTCTCAGGGCATTATTTCAAAAAAGACATGAGTCCTTCCCAAAGGCTCCCATCAACAATCGCCACTAGACTCGTGCGGCAGTGCGCCCTCAACATGATGAGGGTACCGACTCCAGGCATTCAGCTCAGGTTCTTCGAACCCGAGCAGGCAAGACGAACCGCTGGAGACGGAATCCGGTTAACAATGGGCAGGTTTTCATCCCTGACATCTCCGAAGAAGTGCACCAACCTAACTTGGTGGCGAACAATGAGCAGGCACACACACCTGTCCGTTTTAATTCCACTGTCCAGCAGACTCGTCTGGCAGCATCACGCCAATCCTGCCAGGCAATTCCAGTGGAGTACTATAGGCAGGAACACACACCTGCTTATACATCATCAGTTAGTCAGTAGGCTCGCCTAACTACATATGATGGATCTCATCAACAGCGTTTGGTGAAGTGTAATCACCAGGCACATACACCTTCTAGTACTAATCAATCCTACCAACAGTCTCGCTTGGTAGCGCACGGAGAAGTCAGTCGGAAAGCTCCGACGACAAACAGGAGGCAGAATCAACTCTCTGCCTCCACACATGAGTACTGTCAGGATTAACTGACAATAAAAGGAGGACAAGAGCAGGCACATACACCTACTCCATTACCAGAATGGACATATATCCTCGTTCCGGCAGTTGAACTCACCAAACATATTTTGTCAATAGTGAAAGAGCAGAAGCAAATTCCTGCTCATATTCTGGATGCTTTCCAGGATATCAGAATAGCTTCAGCATCATCTCAGGGACAAACACATAAATCTATCCCTAGTAGTGGAGTAACACATCAACGATTCACTCCAGAACAGACACACACATCTGTTCCAGTCCAAGAGGGTTATGGTTCATACTCCCCCATATCATACGGACAACCAAGTCAGGCACATGCACCTGATTTGAGTGGAGATCATCAGCCTAACATAACCATATTTCCTGATCAGTCACATACACCTGTTCAGAGTAACCACTTTCGTCAACAAGTGGTTTCCAAAGCGAGTAAGAAGGCATCTATGAAAAAGATCCGCCCAGCACAGTCAGGAGATCAAAGGCCAATCTGCAACAAGGCTTTGCTCGATGCTGGAGTTTTTGAAGCCCTCAGACATTTATCTGTTGGAATTCAATATTGTACTTCCTCAATTCCCAATAACGGGAACATTAATTCAAAAAGTCTTCAACAGACACTTCCTCATGATGGCTTGATTCATGAAAATTCGGTCAATCTTGAAGTTCCTTCTTCAGATGAGTGCCATAGGAACCCTCTGTGTGGTCAGAAGGCCAAGGATCAGGAGATATCATCTTTTGCTATAACCCATTATGGTGGTCCTCCCCATGATGATGAATTTAGCTGAGAAAGTCCTCTCCGCAGTAGTGATTCACATTACCTGTAAAATACTCCAGTGGACAATATAGTGTCGAGAAAGCCCTCTTATCTTGAGGCACTTGAAAATGCGAAACCAGTCATGTCTGATGCTTTATCGCTAGAAATTGAAATACTTTCTAAATCAGATGATAACCCAGGGTGTAGGTCATTCTCTAAACCACCCCTAAGTCATGCATCTTCTAGTTTGATCAATGATATCTCTACCAATCTTGTTGAATCCGATGAAGCAACAAGGAAACACCAACTCTGGTCAAAACAGGTAGAAGAATCTTCATTTAATGATAAAGAAGAAATGCTGAACATGAGGAAAAAACTGGCAAAAAATGAGGTACCAGTCATGTTTTGGCCTTTTGCTGACTCCCAGTATGACATTCCAAAGATGTTGACGGAAGATAGAGTCCATGATATTCGTCTCAACATATGGAAAACTCTTTGTCAATTGAAGAAGAAGGTATTATCTTATGATGAATATGAAAATCATCTTAAGATAATAGAAGGGCTACAACGTCAGATTGATTTGGCATCTCTATCAGTCTCTCGGTATCTGAAGGTTGAAAAGCAACAGAGAACCCTTCAACGTTCATGCCTTGGCGCACTAAGAAAATTGCGTCAGTTAATTTCCAATGCTCCATCTGATGTTCATATCAGAGGATGGGGTGTTCACGGAGCACTACATTTCACAGTGCTTTCCAGTCAGCAAAGCCCGCCGAAAATGGTCTCATGCAATGTTATTTCCCATGGCCTGCCACAATCAATGGGCTTTGTTCATAATCAAAAGCTTGCTCAAGAATAGGATTCAACTAGTTCCTCTCAAAATCAAGCATATAGAGAACAAGTTGTTGAATTTCTCCTACATCAAGTAGGCGAGAATATTGCACAAGCCTCTCGTATGGAGAAAACACATCATCAAATGACAGATGTTTCGGAAATCATCCAACGGTCTGTTAAACCAGGTGATATAAGTGGATATAGGATAATGCATCTAGCTAATATCCGAACTAAGATTTTCAAGATCAAGAGAGCTTTTAAGAAGGTCTCAGACATATCATGTCAAGAGCCATCCTAGCTTGTCAGACTGGGGACTCCTTTAACCCAACTCTCAGAGTCAAAAAATGGGATTCGAGGAGTTGAGTGGAAGCAGCAGGAACATCCCCAGTTCTCGAGACTGGGGACTCTTTCAAATCATCAATCCCCTACTCATAGAATATCGGTCTTCTCTCGATTGGGGAAGAAGCCCCAAGAGGAACGAAGAGCCAAATTATCTGGAGATTCCCTCCAAGTTATAGCTCGTCAAGAATTTCCTAAAATATTAAATCAACAAAAGAATATGTCTCATCAAAGACATGAAAGAAGACAATATCACAGAAATGTTGATAGAAGGGATGTGATGCATTATACATCAATCAATGTCATCAATGTCGTTGTTGCTATTCCACTAGAGGAGACTCAATCAGGGGACTCAGATGAAGAGTGTCCGGCTCAAGAAAATGTACGCACCGATAAAAATGAAGAAGGTGTGCATACACGAAGTCAAAGGATTACTCAGAACCTAGGTAATCCACTTCCTTCTCTCCAAAAAGTAACCAACAAAGGGAGGGGAATGAATCAGGTTACATATCCATCCTCTGGAGAAGGTCAATTGCACTTGTTAGAGCAATGGTTTGCACAACAAGAGGAAGAAATGAAAAAATTAAGAAGGTTGAATGCAGAACTACTCCAGAGTAGTCTTCTTCTTAATAATGCTGATGTCCGACAGCCGAAGGAATTTTTTGTAACTACTGAGATGGATCAGGAATATCCTCCTTTATCAGTACACCCTCATAGGTCTAATCCTACGGGTCAAACGCAACAACGGTTGGTAGTGCTACCATCACTTGAAGCACCAATCACCACGTCTGTCCAAGCTCCATTCATTGCACCTACAGAAGACCAAATTCAACCTGATGTTTCTCAAAATTTAATTACTACTATTTTGTCATTAACAGCTCGGTTAGAAACTATGGAAGGGAAACGAGCTCAAGTTCAACCAGAAAAGAAATTTTACCCTGAATGGGTAGATTCAATTTCTCCTCCAACTAGTTTTGGAAACCCTTTTTTCCCTACTTTCAATGGATCAGGCGACCCTGAACAACATTTGACGCATTACGTGTCTTGTTGTGATCCTATGATGGGAACTCCAGAGCAGCAAGAAGGAGTGAAACTCAGATGCTTCGTGCGAACCTTGCAAGTATCGGCTTTTGTCTGGTATACAAGCTTGCAATCCTGGTCAATCATCGGATGGGAGGATCTTCGTAAAAAATTCCTTCTTCAGTTCAGCTCAACTTTGCCAAAAACGACAGTTTTTTATCTTACAAACTGCAAGAAAAGTGAGAATGAAAGAGTCTCTGATTTCATTCCTCGCTGGAAGGGATTGACGTATTCCCTGAGTTTAGCACTCCCTCAGGAAGAGCTGTTGCCAATCTGTGTGGAAAATTTGCATAACGAATTACGCACGCCATTGATCCCTGTGAAATACACAGGAGGGTTTCTAGACCTTACTTCAATCACTCTGCAGATTGAAGATTCCCTTATACAGGCTAAGGTTAAATCTCGTGTAATTCCATCATCTCTAGGAAGGAGAATGGGTAAAGCAGAAATTGCTACATTTATGCTTAAACAAGAACCTATACCTATTTCTACTTCAAAACCTTCATCTTCTCGAAGGGCTCCACCTCCTGAACACCAACAACAAAGGCTGTTTCTTCCAAATGATCAAAGAGATCAATGGTGAAAACAATTTGAGTATTTGAAGAGTAAAACATACTCTTTCCGAAGTGAGAAAGTTCCTGGTTACTTCATTTCAGCTCTGGAAAATAATTTGGTTCAATTACCAGTGCCCAAGAGGCCAAACAAGGAAGGAGATGAAGACCGTCCCAATTATTGTCCCTTTCATCAAATGTTGGGGCATCCCATCCAGGATTGTTTTTTCTTTAAAGACCTCCTGCAAAAGATGGTCGATTTGGGACCAGTCAAGTTAAAAGGTTCTTCGACTCAGATAGCATGTGTTACTGCTACAATTCCAGAGGAGGAAGGTGAATGGCAAGAAGTCAAAAGCAGAAATGCACAGAAATATGATGATTGGATGGTCAGAAAGACAATCAATTGGACTCATGCCATTTTGCGAACACAATTAAAAAAACCAATTGTGTCTTCTGCCATGAATATTGCGGTAAAACCCTCTTTGTCAGAGGGAAAGTTCTCAAAGAAACGGTTTGATTCAAGGAAGGAAAAAGAATCAGAAGAAGATGAGTATGTGTCAAAGCATAAATTGTCTTTGACTCTGGTAGACTTTATGCCATCTACTTCAAAACAATAGGCACCGTCCATTCAAATGGAACAGCCTAAACAGGCTAGTCAGGGAGAGTCTTTATTCGACGAAGAGTTAATCTTCGGTTCTGTTAATATGATTCAATTAACAGATCCGTATTCCAGTCGTAATTTCAATTTTGATGAGCCTGAATTCATTGTATCAAATAAGAAAATCTGAGGAAGTTCCCGAGGTTCGTGATATAGGGGAAGACATGGATCTTTCCGAAGACGCTACTCCAATTCTACCCCTGCTAGCACTGTGTATGCAGCAGAAACTCGTGGTAGAGCCCTTCAGCGAGCTCAAAAAGAACAAGCAGGTTCTTCTACTAATAGCCAACTAAGTCTTGGCACAGTTATTTTAGATGACTGATTGAAGGTTCCATATTCTTTATCTCAGCAAGTAAATGGATCTAATCGGTCTTATCTTCCAAAACCAAGGATATTGCCAACATCTATCCCAATACAAGATGCATCATCTTCCAAGGCATCTGCTTCCAAGGTACCTGCTAAACTGCATATTCCTGTTGGGAAACGTAGACCATTAGATCAAAAGTATGATATATTGAAACACTTGGCCCATGTACCATCCATGTTATCAATTTTGGATGCTTTGAATCAGTCAAAAGATCTTCGGGAAGCACTCATCGAAGCTTTGACAAGTCCTCAGGAGTTTGAAGCTGAAATTGCTGCAGCTGAAGTCTATCACATAGGGAATAATCCTGCAGAATGCCATACAGTGATATCTTTTACTGATAAAGATGAAGATGATGTTGTGCATGGTCACATAAAACCTTTGTACTTATCTAGGAAATTCAATGGTGTAGATATCCGAAGAGCTTTCATTGACAATGGTTCATGAGTCAACCTCATGCCCATTCGTACACTTCATCGATTGGGCCTCACGGAATCTGATTTATCTCCTTCTACCATGATGTTACAAGGATATGATAAAAATGAACAAGAACCACTGGGAGAAGATACACTCAGAACTCAGTTTGGAGATCTTGTATCCAATTCGGATTTCATGATTGTTGATCAAGACTCAGCTTTCAACGTCTTGCTTCGAAGACCCTGGCTACATCAGCATGCAGCTATTCCTTCATCATACCATCAATGTCTCGAATACTGTTTCAATGGACAAGTTGGAACATTTTATGGTGATATGACCCCGTTCAAGACATGTGAGTCTCAATACATTGAGGCAGAATTTTATCACATGAAGGGAAGAGAAAAATCTACAATGAAGGAAATTACCAAAGTTAATGCTCCATATGGTTTGGAGAAAATTCAAATAAATCCATTTACACATGTGAGTACAGATTATGTGTTACCTATCAGTCAAATTGAAAAAATAGGCCCAAATAAAAATACTCTTATGGAAAGATCCATAATGTCAATTATGGCAATTGAGCCAGACAACATGGGAGAAATTGGTAACCTACCAAACAGTGATGAAAGCACAAGTGGTAACGTCTTCATTTCATCTGCTAAAATCCAATAGGTCTATAAATCACCAATCAGGCCAGAAAAAGTTATAGCAACATCAGAGGTGAATAAAGATGTCAATTCTCAATCTATCATCTCCTCTTTATTTCCCAAAGAAGGCCCTTTATCATCAATAGGGTCGGAAATGGAAGCTTCTTCTTCAAAATGTGCAAATTTTGACAACTCTTCTGATCATGAAAATTTCATTTTTTCATCTATATGCAAGTAAAAACGGAAGAAATAACACATGATGAAGAGGAAGAGGAAGATCTTAGAGATGCACCTCCAGCATTTGAAGAAGGTATCTCTACCACTGTGGATGAACTCAGAGAAATAAATCTGGGTACAGAGAAAGATCCACGCCCCCACTTTAATTAGTGCGGCCATGAACCTTGAAGAGAAAGTGATTTATATTTATTTTATAAAGAAAAATAAAGATATTTTCGCTTGGAACTATACAGAAATTCTTGGGCATGATCCTGATATTGCTACTCATCATTTGGGTTTACCAAAAGAACATCGAGGATTTAAGAAAGCTGTGAGAAAAACACACCCAACTTATGCTTCCAAAATTGAAGCTGAAGTGGATAAGCTGATCAAAGCTAACTTCGTCAGAGATGTTCAGTATCCCAAGTGGTTGGCTAATATTTCCCATGTAATGAAGAAGAACAGACAAATTAGGGTTTGCATCTATTTCATAGATCTTAATCGGTATTGTCCTAAAGATGATTTCCCAGTTCAGATTACAGAACTCTTAATTGATGAAACCGCTGGCTATGAAGTACTTTCCTTCATGGATGGATATTCCAGATATAATCAGATCCAAATGGCCCCAGAAGATGAGGAATCTACAGCCTTCAAAGCCCCTCAAGGTGTGTTTTGTTACGGGGTGATGCCCTTTGGTTTAAAGAATGCAGGTGAAACATATCAACGCACCATGCATCGTATCTTCAAACCTTTCTTAGGGAAGTTTGTTGAATATTATGTAAACGATTTGGTGGTTAAATCCAAAGAACGTTCTAATCACTTGGCTAATTTGGAAGTCATATTCCACAAGCTTAGACAACATAATTTGAAGATGAACCCCTTAAAATGTGCTTTTGGGGTAACCTCAGGAAAATTACTCAGCTTTGTTGTATGCCATCCTGGTATTGAAGTCAATCCTGAGAAGACCAAATCAATCCTTTGTATGTCACCTCCTCAGAATTTGAAATAATTAAGAGGACTTCAAGGACACTTAGCCTATATTCGGTGTTTCATCACCAATTTGGCAGGCAAATGTTTAACCTTTACCAAATTATTGAAAAAAGGAGTCACTTACCAGTGGACTGAAGAATGTCAAGAAGCATTTGATGTTCTCAAGAAATACCTCTTGAGTCCACCAGTACTCATGCCACCTATTGAAGGTAGACCACTTATCCTCTATGTGACAGCTCTAGAGCGATCATTGGGTTCCTTTCTCCCTCAAAAGAATGATGCTGGGAATGAAAATAGCCTCTACTATCTCAGTAGAACAATGCTTGAAGCAGAAACTCGGTATTCAAGTATAGAGAAGTTCTGAATGGAATTAATCTTTGCACTTCAGAAACTGAGACACTACCTGCAACATCATGAGATCCAATTGGTATCTCGCAATAATCCTCTCAAATTCATCCTTAGTCGTCCAATGCTTATAGGATGTCTGGCAAGGTGGGCAGTTATTTTGCAGTAGTTCGACATTCAGTATGTCTCTCAAAAGGCAATAAAGGGCCAAGCTCTGGCTGATTTCCTGGCTGAACATCCTTCAGTGGAAGACACATCTTCAGATATTGAACTCGCTGATGATGAAGTTCTTTCTATTCAAGAGTGTCCTCAAACATGGGAAATGTATTTTGATGGTGCTTCCAGAAGTCCAATAGGGAAGAAAATGGAAAATCCTAAATTCAACAAAGTTGGTTTAGGAATTGTACTCATTTCTCCAGATAAGGTATTGTTACCTTATTCCTTTTTATTGTGGGAAGGTGGTACCAATAATGAAGCCGAATACCAAGCTCTTATCACAGACTTGGAGTTAGCACTTCAAGCACAAGTGAATCACTTAAAGGTGAAAGGTGATTCAGACCTAGTAATCAAACAAGTCAATGGGGATTATGCCATCAGAAAAGAAGAGTTAATCCCTTTGTATGATTACGTCAGAAAGTTAATGGCGGAATTCCCTTCAGAACCGACATTTTCTTATTTCCCAATATCACAAAATGCTCAAGATGATGCACTTGCTAATATAGCCCCAGCTCTAGAAGATCCAAATCGGGACGAGACAACCATTAGTATTGCCCACCGTCGTGCAATTTCACCTTATGTTCAAGCCAGAACAGAGGAAATTAATGAAATTCATCCCATTCCTGAACCGTATGGTCATACTACAGGATGGATGTCACCTATCAGGGAATACCTTCAAATTGGAACACTTCCACCTGATAGAGCCGAGATAGAACAAATCTGGAGACGTGTTGTCAATTTTACTCTTTATGATGGCCCAAACCACCTAGAGAAAATTCTCTACAAATGTGGTTTTGATGGAGTTATCTTCAGATGCATTGATGGTGAAGAGACAACGGCTGTCATGAATGAAGTGCATGCAGGAGTCTGTGGTGCCCACCAGTCTGGACATAGATTGTTTGATAAAATTCGAAGGCATGGATACTTTTGGCCTTCAATTATACAAGATTGTGTTTATTTCACAAAGAAGTGTCATTCATGTCAAGTACATGCCAACTTCATTCATCAACCTCCAGAGTTTCTTCATACAGCTAAATACTCATGGTCATTTGCCACATGGGGAATGGATGTGGTGGGACCTTACCCTTCAGCTACGGCCAAGCAGTTTAAGTACCTTATTACTGCTACTAATTTTTTTCCAAATGGGCAGAGGTAGTACCTCTCAAAGATGTCAGTTCTAAATTCATTGTTAGCTTCATCAAGTCGATCATCATTACTAGATTTGGTGTCCCTCATACCATATTGACGGACAACGACACCAACTTCTGTTCTTCTAAGGTGAAGAAATTGTATCAAGAATACAAAATTAAATCCCACCATTCATCTCGGTATCATGTGGCAGCCAATGGCCAAATAGAATCCTTTAACAAGACTCTTTCAAATATACTACAAAAGATGGTGGATAAAGATAAGAGGTCATGGCCTGATAAACTCTTTCATGCTTTATGGGCTTATCGGACTACCACCCGCAATGCAACGCTGTCAACTCCATATTCGTTGGTATATGGAACAGAAGCAGTCTTGCCAATTGAAGTTCAATTGCCCTCACTCAGAGTAGCCATTTGTGATCAGTTATCTATAGATGAGCAATCCCAAAAGCGATTGAATGAATTGTAACGGCTAGATGAGAAAAGATTGTGCACTTTGCACCACTTGGAAATCTATCAGAATCGAATAGCACAAGCTTTTAACAAAAAAGTTCGTCTTCGTTCATTCATTCAGCGAGAATTGGTATTAGTTCTCATAACTCCAATGATACCAGGAAAGATACCTCCCAAGCTTGAGCCAAAATGGGAAGCACTTTATTCAATACATAGGGTCTACTCCAAAGGAGCTTATTCATTAATCTCGATGGATGGAGAACTCATTACAACTCCAACTAATGCCATATTTTTTAAGAAATGTTTTGTATAAAATACAAGGTATTCACAAGATGTCCCCGCAACATGACACTAAACTGTGCGGCACCATTTCATCCTTGCTATATGACGTTAAACTATACAGCAATGGTCCAGTATGACCTTAAACTCCTCCTTGGTCTAGTATGACCTTAAACTATTCACAACATGCCCCCGCAACATGACACTAAACTGTGTGGCACCATTTTGTCCTTTCTATATGATGTTAAACTATACAGCAATGGTCCAGTATGACCTTAAACTCCTCCTTGGTCCAGTATGACCTTAAACTATTCACAAGATGTCCCCACACCATGACACTAAACTGTGTGGCACCAGTTCGTCCTTGCTATATGACGTTAAACTATACAGCAATGGTCATGTATGACCTTAAACTACAACTTCTTCCCACATGACGTTAAACTGTGAAAAAGTTCCCTAAATGGTCCTGTATGACCTTAAACTGCAACTTCGTCCCACACGACGTTAAACTGTGAAAAAGTTCCCTAAATGGTCCAGTATGACCTTAGACTGTAACTAGGTCTTGTATGACCTTATACTGCATCTTCAATAGTCCATGCATATAACCCTAAACTATTTGAAAGTCCCTTATGTCCAGCAAGACATTAAATTGTGACGTCCTAACTACATGATGCTAAACTATATAAAATTCCCTTACGTCCGGAAAGACGTTAAACTACATAAACTGTAGAAAAAAATCCCCAATGCGTCCAACATGACGTTAAAATGGTGCACTCTTTTGTCCTCACTGCATGACATTAAACTACACAGTTCCCCCCTTTCGTCCAACATGACGTTAAACTCTATTGTTCCCATCTTCCTAACTACATGACGCTAAACTGTATAGAAAGTTTATAATACGTCCTACATGACATTAAACTGTATTTTGTCCCTACTACATGACACTAAACTGCGCAACACCAATAGTCCTAACTGCAAGACTTTAAACTGCATAGTCCCTTTATATGTCCTACATGACATTAAACTATGCATCGTTATGGTTGTTGTTAGCTCTTGTTTCTCACACCGAGTATGAATCACGTGAGCTTAGAGAAAACCTCAACTGTAACACTCTCTTTGGGCCTCTAACCATGTATAAGTCCCAACAACATTTTTTTATTAGATCGTTGTCCCCAAGAACAACTTGATCATTAATTCATTCTTTAATTGAACTACACGGTCTTTGATCCTTGCCCTCCAGGCTGGGTATGTAGGAAACCTCCCAGGGTTCAAGCCCAAAAACAGTCTCTTCACATCGGTTCACCACCATCTCATATGATGTTTATTTGTGAAACCGCCCCTAGAATCAATATCTTTACATTGATTCACTTTCGTCCTTGTTATATGACGTTAAAATATGTAACACTTTTGTCTGGTACGACAATAAACTACAATACTCTTTGATTTCCTCATTTGAGAGAGAACTATTATTGACATTGATTTTTCAATCATGTTTCATTTCGAAAGACTACTTGCATACATGGTAATACCTAAACTTTTTATCTCAGGTAAAACCATCATTGCACTAAAGTCCCCTTTTACCCTTCACATGTACGAACCAAATTTGTACAAAGGGTAGTTCTAGAACTACGTGGGCTTTATTCCCATCCTTATGGGATACGTAGGAACGTTCGAGTATCCATCGAATCCAGCCCCATGTCTTTTGGGCCTAACCCCAAATTTCACTTTCAGTCCCTTGGCTCAAAAGTCCTCATGAAAACACACATCGTGTATTCATTATTATTGTCCGAACTCTATGACCCTAAACTTAGATCTCTCATACATTCATCCTACGCATCGTTAAACTACATTTCAAGAACTATGTATGGCTTGATTCTCATTCTTGTGAGATACGTAGTGAAGTCCAAAATTTCAATTCAGGACCCAGCCACAACATGATTATTGTTATCATTGACCTATGTATCTCTATATACATTTGACAATACCCATATTTATGTGTTATAATCCTAACCTTAAATATTTTCAGATCTTCATAACCCTTTTCATGACTTTTTCGTCACAAAAATGTCAAACATCTGAGAATTCTTTTGCCTGACTATGCAGCACGTGCCCATAGGTGGCCTTGCATAAACAGTCTACATAACAGACTTTTTAGCCAAAAGATACTATTTTATTTATCTATGAAGCCAATTCCCTTAGGTGGCCCTGCATTATTCAACCCCCTAATGGGTTTGTTAAATGATGGTAACTTCATTCTTTTGATGAATGCCTCTTTTGTCCTTATTTGTCTTAAATAAAAGTATGTAGGGATCCGCAAAAAAATAGCCATCCTTAACATATTTGTCCCATGTCCTTTTTCATGATCTGAAAGTATTCAAGTCTATGGTTTATACTCTCCATATTCTCTTTCCCTACGTTTGGGTCAGACCTTCGTAGGAGTGATATTTATTCAATTCTTCTGTATTCTTGTCTGGAAATATCTTCTCCATATTCAAGTACATCTTTCCATACAAAAAACTCCATACTTTAGAAAATTAGAATCCCCATAAACATTCACTGTCTTTTAGCACTAGGAAAGTAAATTTCTGAGAGTTCTTTTTCCTGACTATGCAGCATGTGCCCATAGGAGGCCTTGCATAAATAGTCCACATAATAGACTTCTCAGCCGAAAATGCTATTTATTTGACCATGAAGCCAATGCCCTTAGATGGCCCTGCATAATTCAACCCCCTAATGGGTTTTGTTAAATAATAGTAACTTAATTCTTGGAAACTACCTCTTCTAATGCCTTTGAGATCTTTTTCATATCATTCCTTAGATTCAAATATTCTTAAGTCATAGCTTACATATTTTCCCTCATACTTGAGTATGGTACCATGTTTTCAGATGAGTTGTCAAGGAATTGAGTCAATTCTAATCCATTTCGGTCAAAGCTATTTTGACCTTAAACATTAGCCTTTGTATGTCCGACATGCATGACATTAAACTGCCAGATTTCTTGTTTTTCTTTTCACCTCAGAGTCAAATCCTCTTTTCTCTCCGGATCCAACTCTGAGGGGGGTCTTTTGTTGACGCTCTTTTTCGTCACAGAGTCTAACGACTGAAAAAATGAAATACCTTAGTCCAAAGTGATTCATCATTTGAAGAAACATCAAAAATCAACAAAGGGATGAACAAGGAGAACATTGCCAATAGGTCGCGCAAGTTCCCTCATGGTCGCGCAAGTACACTTGCACGCCGCCTAGTGGTCGTGCAAGTCTTCTTGCGCGACGCCTTATGGTCGTGCAAGTGACTTGCGCGACCTAAGTGATAACCAAACGGTAACTGCCTGGGGTCTTCTCTTGCCTATAAATAGACCCTGTGGGCCCCCCATTCGAGAGGATCTTTTTCCAAAAACTCGGATTGAATCTCCCGACGCCCAAGTCTCTTCTCAAAGCTTTCGGAACACTTAAAAGGTAATTTCTTACCTAGAACAGAAGATCTAAAGAGAGGGAGGAAGGCCTAAGTGTTGAAACTCATCAACACTTGCGTGCCTGAGTGGCCAGACCATAAGGAAAGTGGTCACACTTGCGCGCCGCCTTACTCCTTCGATAGAACTTGCGCGTCCCTTTTCTGGAAGAACCTCAAAAGAATTCTAAAGGCTTTAAAAAAGAGTCGCTCAAGTTTTTCAATGCTGGTTGACCATCGCACAAGTACACCATGTGTCGCGCAGGTATACCTGCGTGACCAATACTTGTGTGCCCACGCAGTACTTGCGCATCTTCCAAGACTTTTGCGCCCCTTCCTTTTTGGGTTACTTTCTTTCCCATTTCACCCCTCTTAAGCCATTATACTTCCTTCTCAAGATTCAGTCTTCAAGACACTCTTCATTGCCATTTATTGCATGTTTTCTTGATTTGACTTCCTTATCTGAAAGGAATTCTGTGGAATATCTCTCAAAACCTAGTGATTTAAATATCCATATGTCACTAAATATGGAGAGTTCACTCATTCAACCACATCCTTTAATATGAGAGAATCCTTAACCTGGGTCTCCTTTTCTGGAATAATCCCCAGTCATAAGTCCTCTAATTTGGGATTCCTTTTCAGGAGTAAGCCCCAAACCTTAACCCTTAACCTGGGTCTCCTTTTCAGGAATAAGTCCCAGTCATAATATTGGGCATCCTCTTCAAGAGTAAGCCCCAAAACATAATCAGTTAACCTAGGTCACCTTTTCAGGAATAAGTCCCAGTCATAATCTTGGGCATCCTCCTCAGAAGTAAGCCCCAAAACGTAATCCCTTAACATGGGTCTCCATTTCAAGAATATGTCCCAGTGATAATCTTGGGCATTCTCCTTAGGAGTAAGCCCCAAACCTTAATCCCTTAATATGGGTCTCCTTTTCAGGAATAAGTACCAGTCATAATCTTGGGCATCCTCCTCAGGAGTAAGCCCCAAACCTTAATCCCTTAACCTGGGTCTCCTTTTCAGGAATAAATCCCAGTCATAATTTTGGGCTTCCTTCTCAGGAGTAATCACCAAGTCCCCTAACCTGGGTCTCCTTTTCAGGAATAAGTCCCAGTCCTAATCTTGGGCATCCTTCTTAGGAGTAAGCCCCATATCCTCTAATTTGGGCTTCCTTTTCAGGAGTAAGCCCCAGTCTCTAATTTGGGCTTCCTTTTCAGGAGTAAGCCCCAAACCTTAATCCTTAACCTGGGCTTCCCTTTCAGGAATATGTCCCAGTCATAAGTCCCTTAACCTTGGTCTCCTTTTTAGGAATACGTCCCAGTCCTAATCTTGGGCATCCTTCTTAGGAATAAGCCCCAAGTCCCTTAAATTCTCTTTAACCAGTCCTAATTTTCGTTTGATCTGGGATTCCTTCTCAGGAGTAAAACCCTGTTATCAATCCTCTCCTGATTTGGGTTTCCTTTTCAGGAATAAGTCCCATGTTAGAGTATTCAAATCTCCATGAAGCACATATACCTTTATGGACCCTGTTTCTGGATTTTCTCCCTAAATTAAATCCTAACCTTCATTTATCTGGGCAGTCATATATACATAAGCCCCAAACCATTTCTTATGATTGCATCTTTCATGGCACAATTGTCTAATTTTTACCAACACCTCTTATTTCTCACACCGAGCATGACTCACGTGAGCTTAGAGTGTAAAAGTAATTGTGAAATCCTTCTTTGAGCCATTAATCATAAACATCATACTCCTTTACTCGAACTACGTGGGTTCTGATTCCTTTTCGAAAACAAAGGATACGTAGGTAGCCCATTTATGGGTTCGATCACAACTCTGAAATAATTCATGTCCTTCTGAGTGACAATAAACTTCAAGTGCCCCACTGAGTGGCTTTAAAACCAGCCTAGTCATCATAATGACAAAGAGTCTTTTATATAAATGTTTTGAAGGATACCATTGACCAAGAATCTCTAAATAAATATAAATGATTATCTATTGATGAAGAACCTCGAATACATATAAAAGATTCTCTAAATTTCTTACATATTTAATCATTGATTGTTAAACTGAAGGAAAGCACATTTTATCCTTGGTAATGTAATAAGGATTCACGAACATAACTTAAATCTATAAAGAGTGTCCCGGAATAGACAATAATTCCCCTCAAAAAGGTGTGATGAGTCCGACCTCCCATCCTCTCGACCAATGAAAATTCCTAAGCCTCATCAGTCCACAAGCTAATGAGCGCCTACCTTTGGAAAGTAGGTCCAAATGGATGTGGAATCATTGGATGTTTCCGGTTCTACGAACAAACCCGCTAGAAACTGATCGGAATGTTTGAATCTTCCATCCAGGAGGTCATCCCCGAGGGAAACAAGTTAATATTGAAATGTATCAAATGGTCTCATTTTATGTTTAATTTTATATATATTATGAGGTATTGATTGATTTTTTCCCAATATCTGGTGGGATATCACCAAGTGAGGACATGATTTTTATAGCTTCTAGGCGTAGTAGAAGCACAATTGGGAAAACACCAAAATTTATATATTTCTGTAACCAATGATTATTTCAGTATCAATTCGATGATGAATTCCAGTATCCACAAAATAAAATAAATTATTTAGATAAAGAAGAAGGAGTCCAAGAACCTAGAGAGAGGATCAAAATATTTTGTTTATAATTATTTAAATTAAACATATGAAATGCCTCCATGGTTATTTTTCATATATGATGTGTCTGAACACATATCTACAGTGATCCATTCGTTTCCTTGTAGATATCATGTGTATATCTCATCTAGCGATCATCCACACATGCTTTGTGAATCTCTGGACGTCACTAATGGAGTATCCGAGTGATTGCTTGTATGGTTCTTCTTCTTTTGACCTCTACCCTCAATCACCTTGATAGCCTCTCCTAGAGTTTCGTCTGATCTGGTGCTGGATGGCCTCTCTCATTCTACAAAGTATTATTGGATAAAAAAATGGCTCTCGAGGCTACAATGATTTTTTCTCTAAAATCTTGTGTACAACCAAAATTCAATATGTGTCATGTTTGTTTCCCCCTGGGCTTATAAGAGAATTATATGTAACCGTCAATTTATTTCTCTCGGTAATAATAAATAATTATCATAAGTGTAGTTACATATTTTATTATTCCACATAATTCCCCTATATCATATAATAACAGATATATCATTATTTGAATGGCATGTGATTTTCTAAAAAGATAAAACTATAAATTATTTTAATGAAATAATATTTAATTTAATTTTTTCACATGATCTTGTATCTTAGACCACCAATCCTTTGAAATTCTTCTCAAACCTTTAAAAACTATTAATTATTAATTATATAAATAAATAAATATAACTACATTTGCTGATAAAGAAATAAAATGTGAATAGATATACATAAATATTTTTTAAACCTTATCTGGGAATAATATTTTTTCAAAATGTTAAATTATAGATTATTTAACTCAAATTACAGATGCACTTATTGTGTGACCCTCTATGCCACATTATTATTGGCATTTGGGGAGCCTACCTAAATTCCAAGGTTGGAATCTAGCAACATGACAAGGCACCCATAGATAATGAAGTTAATGCTACAACGACATGTCACCTCATAGTAATGATTATAGTTTAATTTATTCCCTTTATCACAATAGATCCAATTGTGAAGGATGCATTATGGAATCCCACCTTTTTCATTAGATAAACTTTTCTCTACATTATACAGAACCGTGGATCTTGAATATTTAGTGTCTTGGAAACCAGGTACTTAATATATGACGACATTAAACACTATTCTTAAACACTTTAGTGTCTTATTCATTGTTTATCCTATGTTTATTACGGAATATCATAACTTGGGAGCATATATCAAAGAAAAGGGTGATCAGAAGTCCCAGTAAGGGAAAAATAGAATCATTTTAAATATGAAGTTGAGATACATCAATAAAGTCATGATAAATAACTTTAAGGCATGAAAAAGAGATGATGAGGAAAATCATAATAAAAATAATGTGTTTCATAACATGAATTTGTGTCTACAACATTTAACTTAGAAAATAATTTCTGCACCACTATGGTCCATCCCTAAGGTGTCATTAAAAAATTACCAAGGTTAATCACTAAGGTATCAAAAAAGTGTCATCTCTAGAGATTAAGTCTTTACCCAATGCATTAGAGTGATATCCGGGTGCAACCTTAATTTTTATTTATTATCATGTGAGCCACATATATAATCATAAATAATTCCATAAATATCCAATATAGAATAAAAGAAATGGGTTTCGTTTCATAGTCATAAAATTTTAAAAATTGCAATAAAGACGTGATCTTTATGTCACGTTAAAGCCACGGAAAAGGGAAGCGGTTATCATGTATGTAAATCCCATAATTTAAGCTATAAATTTTTTATATATATGTAAATAACCCTGTAGAATAAAGTGTTTTGAGAATTAACTTAAAAAAATAATAGAATTTGAGAAAAAGATAGAGATATTTTGAGACGAAAATTTGGCAGCATAAAGACTATGATACAGGGTTTTAGAAAACATTTAAAAGAGAGGGTACATGGGTCACCCACTCATAACTGATCCACAAAATAGTATATGGAAATAATATAATGTATTAAGAACATGGTAATTAAATTTTAAGGACATATCATATGAAATGAAAAACATGAAATGAAGACAAAAAATAAGATTTCTTTTATGAAAAATTTTGGAGCATAAGAATGTAACATAAAACTTCAAAAAAATGAATTGATGAGATTAAATAGGGTATCTAATAATGTGATCATAAAAATACAGTATTATTAATATAATTATCATACCCCAACATGTAAAAAAGGAACTTGAAATACAAGTCATGAAAGTAGAACATTGAAAATGGGAAGAGTGAAAGAATCCATTACCTTAAAATGTATGTCCTAAAACTCAAAGCTCGGGACCTTGGAAGCTTGAGGCGCATTGGGAGGACTCCTTGGGAGGTAAGGGGACCAGAAAATTATTTAGGAGGATTTTTGAATGGAAAGGATGATAGAATGTCTTTTTATTTATTGGAGAAGTGAGGGGACAAGGCATTAATGTTCAGGGGACACCTCATTGGTAGTTTTGGAAAAACCATGGGCATGTAGATGGTATTTTCCAATGGTATTTGACACTTGGAACACAAAATACCTTAACATACTATTAATATGTCTACTAGAATTGTAACATAATTATTACATCCTTAATGATGTCATTAAACACCAAAAACTATAAACTGAAAATTCATTATTCACCGAAAATTCTACTTTTTTAGAAAAATCTCAAAAAATTCACCTTAACATATTATCGATGCTATGAATTCAAAAATAAACTCCATTTTATAAAAATAATTTTATAAATAATTTTAATTTAATTTTCAAATAAAAAACACTATTCACCGAAAAAAACTAATACTTAACTAATTATTTCTGAAACAGTTATTTACCTATTTTATTGAATCAAATTACTTAATAAAGGTGCCTAAATTATATTAATACTTTCTTTAAGTGAGATTGCTAATCCATTTGGTCACATTACTAATCCTTAGCATAAAATAACTATTCATAATTTACTATTCAAGAAAAATTATGTTGATCTTGTTAGACTTTAAATTTCATACTGAACACATTTGCAGAAGACTGTTTTTTTAAAGTACTTACACATCATTAATTATTTATGGTTTACTTAAATATTTTAAAATATCCATTTTTTTCAAAAAATAATATCCATAAGATTCATCAAATTTATATTCATACATCGGAAATTTCACAAACATCACCATAGGAAGAAATCCCAATTTTATTTATCTCAAAGGATTAAATAAACTTGTTATATCTTCGTTACATTTCCCCTTATAACACCAGAATATGACCTAAGTGTAAGGTGTGCTAAGGTGAGATAATTTGAGGGAGGCTCAACCAACATTCCCCGAGTAGTGATTTCTATATGCTTGAACTTCTCTCAAAGGAGATTCCTTTATAGCATCACACGGTGACGTTCATCTTGGGTTTGGTCCAGAGAAAAACCCAGTGGTTGTACCTCCTTCCCCAGTTCCTTTAGATGGGCTTTGATCGTCCCGAGACTACGGGATGAGGCCATCATATCATATTTTTGTATTAATTAACCAAGGTCACATTTTTTATAGAAAATAAACGCATCATTAAGAGATTAGTTTCCAATGGTAATATTGACCAATGGTCAGATAACAGTCCAAACCCAACAGTATCATTTTATTTATACTCATTTCATTAAATGAAATAGTTTCATTGAGTATAAAATAAATTGACAATCAAAAAAAGGAAACATAAATTATTAAAAGTTCAGGTCGTTACATTCTTCCCCCCTTAAGAAATTTCATAACCGAAATTTTAAACAAAAGGCCCAATCGAAAATGTGAGGGTACTTTTGCTTCATAGACTCCTCTGGTTCTCACATGGCTTCATCATATTTGTGGTTACTCGACAACACCTGAACTAGGTGGGTGGTCTTGTTACGTAGAATCTATCCTCTACGATCCAAGATATCCAATGGCTGCTCCTCATAAGAGATGTCATGTTCTAATTGTACAACCTCTGGTTTCAATACCTGTGAAGGGTAAGGAATGTACTTCCTTGAGAGGGATACATAGAATAATTCATTAACTTGTGCTAGGTTTGGTGGAAGTTCTAGACCATAGGTCACTGCTTCTACGAAATCAAGGATTTCATAGGGGAAAATGTACCTAGGGCTGATCTTCCCTTTCTTCCCAAACCGCTTGACTCTCTTCCATGGAAAAATTAAATGGAAGACATTATTGCCAACACAAAACACCATGTCCCTTCTACGGTTGTCAGCATATATCTTCTTCTGACTCTAAGCATCCTTTATCTATTTTTTGATGGCATGAACATTTATATCAACTATTGCACAATATTAGGCCCAAGAATCTCTCTCTCACCAGCTCCATCCCAAAAAGTAGAAGTTCTACATGGCTTCCCATATTGAGTTCCAAAGGCTATCATTTGAATGCTCGAGTGGAAGCTGTTGTTTTTTGAAAAATCAGCCAAAGGGAGATGTTAATCCCAATAACCTTTAGATACCCTTGAGAATGTTCTAAGAATTTCCTCAAGTGTTTGAATATTCCTTTCATATTGGCTATTAGTTTGGGGGTGATAGGCCATACTAAAAACCAATTCAGTGCTCAGAGGATGTTGAAGACTTTTTCCAGAATTTTGATGTCAAACATGGATCACAATCAGACATGATTGAATGTGGAACTCCATGCAGCCTAACCACTTGTTTCACGTAAATCCTTACAAGTTGATCATGAGAGAAATCTTCTCGGATAGAGATAAAATGGGAAGCTTTGGTGATATGGTCCACAATAACCCATATCGCATTTTTTCCTTTGGAAGTTCTCGGGAGACCAGTGATGAAGTCCATAGTGATATTGTCCCACTTCATTGCTGGTATGGGTTGTGGTTGGAATACCCCTTTAACAAGTTGTCTCCCCACCTTCACATGCTGACATACTTGGTACCATGAAGTGTAGTTTGCAATCTCCCTTTTCATGTTATCCCAAAAATAATGATCACGAAGGTCTCTATACATTTTAGTGCTTCCCAGATGTATAGAGAAAGTAGAGCTATGAGCTTCATCCCTCAGTTCTTTCTTTATCAATGGAATAGATGGAACACGTAGTATTGTACGAAATTTTAATACACCTTCTTGATCAATACTGAAATAAGGAAACTTCCCATCTTTCACAGCCTCAACCATCTCCTACAAAAAAATATCTTTTCTTGAGCCTTCTTGATCTTCTCTAGTAATGAAGGATGAGAAATCACTTGGGATAATGTTGATGATGTTCCATCCCTTACAATTCCCATGTCCAATTTTACTATATCCTTAATCAAGGGATCTTCTAGGATCCTCATTGTTTCCAGAACAACAGGTTCTTTCCTACTAAATGCATTCGTGAAATTGTTTTCTCTTCCAGGGTGATAATGAATTGAACAATCATAGTCTTTAATAAGTTCCAATCATCTCTTGTGTCTCATGTTAAATTATTTCTGCATGAAAATATACATTAAAATTTGGTGGTCGGTGTATATATCACAATTATCCCCATAAAAATAGTGCATCCCTATCTTTAGAGAAAAAACAACTGCCACAAGCTCTAGATCATGTGTAGGATAATTTTGGTCATGTCGCTTCTGCTGACGAGATGCATAAGAAATTACCTTGTCACTTTTCATGAGGATTCACCCAAGCCCTTTGAGAGATGCATCGCTAAAAATAACGAATCTGTCTCCGATAGAGGGTAGTGTTAACATAGGTGCAGTAACCAATATCTTCTTTAGATCTTTGAAACATTCCTCTCATTCCTTTGTACAGATGAACTTAACCCCTTTTTGAGTCAACATGGTTAGAGGATTAGAAATCCGTGAAATTTGTTTCAGAAACCTCCTATATTATCTTTCTAAACCAAGGAAACTATGCATCTCAGTTACTATTGTGGGTTAAGGCCACTCCCCCACAACCATTGTCATTGCAGGGTCAACTGAGATTCTTATATTGGTTACGATGTGCCCCAAGAAATCCACTTGTTTTAATCAAAACTCACACTTTCTGACCTTTCCAAAGAGCCTCTCCTTCCACAAAGTTTTCAAAATAAACCTTAGATGATCTTCATGCTCCTCACGACTTTTTTAATATATCAAAATATCATTAATAAAAACTACCACAAAGTTATCATGGTAGTCCAAAAAGACTCTATTCATCAAATCCCTGAAAATAGCAAGAGCATTAGTCAATCTAAAGGGAATAACAGTAAACTCATAATCCCCATATCTTGATTGGAAGGAAGTCTTTAGAATATCATCCTTCTTCACCCTCAGTTGATGATAACCAGATCGACGATCAATCTTGGGGAAGAATTGAGCCCCACAAAGTTGGTCAAATAAATCATCAATTCTTGAAGGGGGTATTTGTTCTATACTTTGAACCCATTCAGTTATCTATAATCAATTCATAGCCGCATTGATCCATCCTTCTTCATTACAATGATAATTGGTGCTCCCCAAGGAGACACACTCGGTCAAATAAACCCCTTCTCCAACAAGTCTTGGATTTGATTCATTAGCTCCTCTCACTCCACATTTTCCATTCTATATGGGGTTTTGATATCGTTTGAGATCTAGGAATGAGTTCAATGGAGAACTCTACCTCTATTTCTATGGAGGTCCAGGTAACTCCTCCTGAAATGCGTCCTTGTATTCTTGAACAATCGGAACATTTTCTATTTTTATACTCCATTTTCATTATTCATCCTCACTAATTAACTCCATAATGAAGTCTATAAGAGGTTCCTCTAGACAAAGATCAGGTCATTATATCTCTCCATGGAAGATAATTTTAGGTCGTTCATTCAAGACTACTGATATTTCCTTACTACTGCATTTGATCATAACATTATACTTTGAGAGTCAGTCCATCTCTAGTATAATGTCGAATTCCATCATGTGAATGACTAGTAGATTTTTGATAATATTGTACTCACTAAATTATTCACTGGTGATTCATGGATAATCCCACACATAGTCATTAATGACAACTCTACCTCTAGGAGTATAGGGATTTATTCAATATTCTTCGAAAACTTGGAGGAAATAAAGGAGTGCGTAGAACCGGAATCAAACAATGTACTTTCTAGTTTTGAGATGACAACAAGAGTACTGGCTACCACAAAATTTGGAGCTAACTTCATTTTTTGTGATAGAAAAAGAACGAACTTGCTCCCATGGCCTTTTCTGAGGTTGATGGTGATTCCCCCACACTACCCTCGGATTTGTACAGTGATTAGAAAAGTGCCCAAGTTGTCCACAATTGAAGCATTAGACTTCAGGTAGGGAAAGAACCATCTTTCCTCTGGCGTTAGTGTTGGGGAGTTGATTTTTTCACCTCACTACAATAATTCTGAGTAATATGGCCTTCTCTTCCACACTTGTAGCACTTTCCACTTCTGATCAAGAAATTCCCTGAATCATTCTTCCCACATTTATTGCATGTGGCATGTTTCATTTGCTTTCCACCTCTTTCCTGATCAAAGCTTCTTCCCAGGATTGGTTCTAGAGCTATCTTCTTCTAATTAGTTTTTTGATACCACAATGTCTCACCAAACTCCAGTTAGACTTTCGTAGAACTTAGAAATATTTCTTCATAGCTATCATAGTCCATGATGGCTAGATTATTCCGCACATGAGTTTACAGTCCACCAAAGAATCTATCAACCTTTCCATTAGGGTCCATGACAAAGCCTGATGTATAACGGGAATGCCTTGAGAAGTTCATCTCGTAGAATCCAACAGATTCATTCTCCTTATGTTATAGCTCGATAAATTCTTTCTCCATTCTCATTCTTATCGAATGAATGAAATACTTATTAAATAATTTGTCCCTGAAATCTTCCCACACCATAGCTTCCATCTCTCCTCTTGGATTTGTGTTTTAGATCAACGACCACCACTGATCAGCTTCTCCCTATAGGCGGTAAACAACAAGGGTGAATTTTTCTTATTCTGAACAATGAAGTATAGAAAAGATATTTTTGAATGGAGAATATCCATTGTTCCGCAACTAATGGGTCAGCAGATCCACTGAATGTTGGTGGTCATGGATGCATAAAGGACTCAATAGCATGATGTTCCCTTCGCATTGAGATTGGTCTCTCTGTTGATTCAAGTTATTTCCCATAACTTCAGTCAGTTGGTTCATCGTTTGCATGAATGTTTCCATTTCAGCTTCCATCGGAGGGTCGTCAGCACATGGTCCATTGCGGTCGCCATTCACACGGTTCCTCCTATTACCAACCATTTTCTAAAAAAATAAAACATTAATGAGAAACAAAATTTATTTAATAATCTTATAATTATAAACTAATTTCATTTCTATCATTCATAAATATCTTATTCTTTACTTAAAAATTATCCTTTATACAAATACTTCATAATAGTTCATACAAATCTCGTGAATAACCAAACATATCCCCTAGGAGTGTCGTAACTGAGAGTACAACAAGGCCCATTTTTGTGTACTAGTTCCCGTTCGAGTCTAGATCAAAGCGGTGTTTTCAGGTTTTAAACCTATGTACATATCTACCAGAGCCTCCTCTACCTGCTCATATCTAGGAAGGGATGTATTTGCATGATAAATTACTTACTCAATACTCACCAAAATACCAAAAAGATTTCATATATTTAATCTTTTCTATAGGATTATTACTAAAGTTTTCATATCCTAATTTCCATAAATAACTAAACCATCCTCTGATACCTACTATGACCTCCCGCCTTTTTCAGTACATAAACTTTTCTCTACATTATACAAAACCGAGGATCATTAAGGTTTAGTGTCTTGGAAACTGGGTACTTAATACATGACCACATAAAACATACTTCTTAAACGCTTTAAAGGCTTATTCATTGTTCATCCTATGTTCATTATGACATCTCAAAACCTGGATCATACATCGAAGAAAAGGGTGAGCAGAAGGCCTAGTAATGGAAACAAGAGAAATATTTTACATGTGAACTTAAGATACATTAATAAAGTCATGATAAATAACTTTAAGGCATGAGAAAGAGATCTTGATTCATAACATAATAAAAACAATGTGTTTCATAACATGAAGATGTGGATACAACATTAAACTTAGACAATCATTTCCATATCACCAAGGTCCATCCCGAAGATGTCATTAAATAATTACCAAGGATATTCACCATGGTATCGTTAAAATGGTAATCTCTAGGGATTAAGTATTTACCCAAAGAATTGGAGTTATATTAGGGATCACCCTTAATTTGTCGTTATTATCATGTGAGCCTCATATATCATCATCAATCAATTCATAAATAACCCATATAGCATAAAAGGAATGGGTTTCATTCCAAAGTCATAACATTTTAAAAACTTCTTTAAAGACGTGATCTTTATGTCACATTAAACCCACAGAAAAGGGAGCATGTATCATGTATGTAAATCATAGAATTTAAAATAAAAAATTTTGATATATATGTGAATACCCCTGTAGAATAAAGATTTTTGAGTATTCACTTAATAAAATAAACAAATTTGAGACAAAGAGAGGTACATTTTGAGAAAAAAATTATACAACATAACGGCTATGATACATGGTTTTAGAAAACATTGAAAAGAGAGGGGACATGGGTCACCCACTCATAAATGATCCATAAATTAGTAGAGGGACAAAATATAATGGATATAAGAACATGGTAATGAGATTTGAAGGACATACCTGATACACCAGATTTGTGTATACATATTCATATACTTTATAGAAAAATAAGAACATGTTTTAATCACATAACTACTTTTTAGTGGGAAAATACATTTCTTTTGGTGATCTTGTTCATTTTTAAAAGGTTTTTGGCCAAATGCACAAAAAGGAGGAAAACTAAGCAAAACTTTCCAACTACATGGAATTTACTAATATACACGTCGTGTACTTTTAAGCTCAGACATAGGTTGACCAGGAAAAACACATTCCCAAGTAACCAAAAGGAAGTACAAGCCATGTTCACATTGATACACGTAGTGTTAGACATTCTAGAAACAGTTCGTGGATAAGAAGAGTCTACACGCCCATGTGGTTGGCCATAGATGACACGCCATGTTCTCCTTTTTCATGTCGTGTATAAGCTTCTAGAAGCGTTTTGTGGCACTTGATAGAAACTACACGCCATTGGCGGTGGCGCTACATGCCATGTACCATCCACCAACTGACTGTAGACACTGTGTGAGTCAAAGGCGGTGCGGCTAGCCACCTATCGACGAAAAATGGAGCCAACAACGCATTGAAGAAAGAATACAGCGTGTACTTTTAATACACGTCGTGTAGTTTTATTTTATATAAAATGAGGCCTTGGCCTCCAGATTTTGGGAGGGGAAACACTAGAAGAGAAGGGGGATGTTCTGCTACCATTCCACCCGATCCAACGTGGTGCCGCTTCTCCACCATTCCACCGTCCAACACTTCTCCTCGAGTCTTACTCGATCATATCATAATGTATCAAATGTGTTATTTTCATTATGTCATATATGTGTATCTAAACACCCCTTTTGTTGGGGATGTGGATGATAGAGGATTGTATTTTGTAATAATTTCTGTGGTTGTGTTTGTTATTTTAAAAAATTCTTTTTATTCTTCATAAACCATTGTTAACTACTACTAGATATTCTGAACCAGACCAAGGATAGAATTCTCAGGGATCTAAAATAATAACAGAAATGAACATCTTCATGATCATTGAAGGTATTCATCGATTCATAAATGGACTAAACTAAAATAATGAATTGTGAAACTTTGACAACCAGACAAAGGAGTCAATATCTTTGATTCAAATACAAAATTAACCAGACCAAGGAAATCTTATAATAATTGAGATCCAGAATTATGAATTATTATGAAAAATACAACCTAATAAGCATTATTCATGAATCTCTATAATCACTATAGCCCCAACACACTCTTTTTCTACCAATATGATTAAAAAAAATGTTGTTTTCTTCTTAATAATTAATCATTATTTTCAAGTAATCAATGAAATTTCCTTAATCCAAAACCAAGAAACACCCACTCTAAATTTAGCATAATTCAACAAAATAATTCTAAACTCAATTGAATTCACGCACTCACCAGGTTCCATGTGGATCGACCCAGCACTTGTGCTATACAAGATTAAGAGTGTGTAATAACAATTTGAGACACTGATAACATAAATTCGGTAAAACTACAGGCCAAATGTTGGTGTCATTGCCGGGAAACATTAACGGTTCAAGTGATTAGTTTAGTTGTGTTAGTTATTAAATTGGTGAAAATAAAAAATAAAAAATTCCCAAAAATTTCTTTCCTAAACCCATTTCTATTTCTATTTTTTCCCTTTTACTCCTTGGTTTTGTTTTGAGTTTGTGACTGATCACAGGTGCATAAACCAACGCCTCACACATTCCCGGAGCGATGAGTCATCAGATTTTCTTCTGATTGACCCAAAGATCGAACAAACATTGTTGTGACGTCGATGTGAATTGGTAGAGATGCACAGGAAAAAATCATTACATATGATGAAAAAGGAAGAGGAAGCACTGACCACTAAAGGTGAAGCTGGAAAACCAATCCAGGACCAGCAGCCTCCCACTACTGGAATACCATACTAGGCCCAACCTATAGGATTCATGGAGTTACTCATGAGGGACAACCAACAACCGCCACAGTAACCACTTCCATAGTACGGCATGCCCCAGTAGTAGAGATAGTGATTTCAAGAGCCATACTTCACCCCTCAGGAGAAGCAGTACATGCCGCCTCCACTTCCTTAGCATCCACCACCACAATGTACTCTTATGGAGTACGGAATACCTTCGATCCCTGGAGCTGACACGGGGATCGTCTGTCCCCTATTACAGGCCCAACACTTCGAAATCAAGCCTACAATTATGCAGCTGATCCAGAACATCGTTCAATTCAGCAGATTTCCCAGTGAAGACCTGAACGCCCATCTCTCCAATTTTCTGGAGATCTACAATACATTTCATTACCATTTCATGGCTAAGGACTCCATTCATCTTCGCCTCTAACCTTTATCATTATATGAAATGTCAAAGTACTGGATCAAAGGGTTTCTACAATGGTCCATCCTCACTTGGGAGGAGTTGGCTCATGCGTTCTTGTCCAGATAATACCCTCCCTAAAAATGGTGACCTTGCGGAATGAAATCCACAACTTCCAGCAACACGACTCTGAATCACAATACAAATCCCGGGAACATTTCAATGAGATGTTATGTAAATTCCCACAACAAGAAATTCCACTCTAGATTCAAGTATAAACCTTTTACGAAGAACTAATAGCGAATACAAATTCAATGATTGATGAAACTGTTGGAGGAACGGTAATGAGAAAAACCCATGAAGAACTTTTCGAACTTCTGGATTATATGTCTTCCAACAGCTTCTAGTGGCATTCCGAGAGGGGGATCCAAAAATGAGGTATGCATAGTATTGATGATACCACCATGCTTTCTCCCCAGATGGATGAAGTATCCAAAAAGATCAACACACTAAATCTCTAGGGTGCATCTCAAGTCCATGCGGCGAACCATCCAGCATGCAGTGACTGTGGTAAAAATGAAATACTGGGAGAATACACGAGACATTTAGTCAACTCTTTGATATGTGAGGAGAGATATGTTGCTCAAAATAGAGGGTCAAACTAGTATGAAACATACCAGAACCTGACATGGCGAGAAAACCAGAACACAAGCTAGGGCCAACAGTAGTAGAATTCTCCGCCCCAGTGACCGCCCACCTACAGTTAGCCACAATATCAGAACCCATACCAAATGCAACAACAAAATCAAATGGGTTTCTACCAGAAGCAAGGGTATCTAAACCCTCGCCTGTAGCAGCCATGGAAGCAACCACATCCATCGGCTGCACAACCACCCCAACAAAAGAATACATCAAGGTTAGAGGATCATATAAGGAAATTAATATATAATGTTGAGACCAGATTTCAGAACCAGGATGCTTCTGTTAGAATCCCTGAAAACCAAATTGGCCAGTTAGCAAACCATCTCTCAGGGAGACAGCCTAGAACACTACCAGGAAACACCGAGAAGAACCCAAGAGAAGAGGACCATGCCATCACTTTACGAAGTGGAAAGAATCTACACAATAAGAAACTAGCACATTCAACTACACTGAAACTCCCAGTTGACAACAAAGGTATAATTTAAGACCCCTCTTCATCCGAAAATCCAACACCAAAGGCTCTTATAGGAAAAGGAAACGAGGTCGTGAAACCATTAAATCCTGCATTACCTTTTCCGGAGAGGATGGAGCAAAGGAAGCTAGATCACCTGTTTGGATAATTCATGGATGTATTCAGAAAGCTACACATGAACATCCCATTTGTAGAGGCTCTGACACAAATTCCCACATATTATAAATTCATGAAGGAAATTCTATCTAATAAAAGGAAGATGGATGATTGGGGCACTATATAACAGACAAAGGAGTGCTCTGCAGTCGTACAACATTCCCTACCTCCCAATGTCTCGAATCTAAGTATCTTTATTATTCCATGTACAATTGGACCTTGTGAATTTGGAAAAACCATGTGCGGCTTAGGGGAAAGTGTCAGCATCATTCCATTTAGAGTTTTCCAAAATCTTAGACTCCACAATCTAAATCCTACCTAAGTCTCCCTTTAACTTGCTGACAATCCATTAAATATCCAAATGGGATACTAAAGGATGTGCTGGTGAAGGTGGGAAGATTGATCCTCCCTATAGATTTTATTATCCTAGACATGAAAGAGGATTAGGTGGAACCTATTATAATGGGATGACCTTTCCTAGCTACATGGAATGTCTTGATTTATGTGCACTAGGGGGAGTTGATTTTCCAGGTGGGGGATGAAAGAGTCTACTACAATGTTCTAAAGGCCGTCAAAAAAGGATCGTTACCCGAACATGAGGGCTACTATGTGGTTACTACCATGGATGAACAACTGAACATCCAAGAAGATGACCTAGTATATTCATAGATTTCATATGACATGATTTTTTCAAACATGCCCACTAATGAAGCGCCAAAGGACCTGAAATTCATTGATGGATAGAGAGGCCACTACTGTAAACGAGTTTTCATTCCTGACATCCTAGAGAGGGAAGAAGTACAACCACTGGTACCTTCTATTCTCAAAGCATCTGAACATGAGCTAAAGCCTCTCCCACCTACCATAAAGTAAGGGTATTTGGGAGATCATCACAATTTTCCCATTATACATAGTGAATCACTATCACAAGAGAGGGACGATGCACTCCTACAAGTTTTAAAGTAGAGAAAGTAGGCAATTGGATGGACTCTTGTAGATTTGAAGGGTATCAGTCCTACCATTTGCACCCACAAGGTGCTACATGAAAAAGGAGAAAATCCTTCTAGACAACCCCAACAGCATATGAACCATCCCATTAAGGAATTCGTAAAGAAAGAGGTTATCAAGATGTTAGATGTAGGAATCATTTACCCATTATCAAATATCATGTGGGTGAGTCCCCTACTAGTGGTACCAAAAAAGGAGGTATCTATGTGGAATTTAACGACAAGAATGAGCTCATCCCGACTCAGACAGTCTTGGGATGTAGGGTCTGTGTCGATTAAAGGAAGCTAAATGACGCCACCAGGAAGGATTATTTTTCCCTTCCCTTCATGGATCAGATATTAGAAAGACTAGGAGGGCGTGAATATTACTGCTTCCTTGATGGCTACACAGGCTATAATCAGATCTCCATTTCCCCATAGAATCAGGAAAAGAGCACTTTCACTTACCCATACAGTATTATTTTCATACCAAAGGATGTCTTTCGGTATGTGCAACGCTCCTGCCACATTCCTGCGATGTATGCCTGCTATTATTAACGACATGGTGGATCTAATCCTATTAGTCTTCATGGATGATTTTTTTGTATACGAGATGTCATTTCCCACATGTTTGTGGCACCTGGAGCTGGTACTAGAGCGATGTGAAAACAATAACCCAGTTTTGAGGCGGGAAAAGATTTATTTTATGGTGAAAAGTCGCATAGTCCTTGCCCACCGGATTTCAGCAAAGGGGATAGAGGTAGATCCAGCAAAAATAGAACTCTTCCCATGACTTCCCATTCCATCTTCTGTTAGAGCCATCTGCAGCTTCCTGGGTCATGCGTGTTTTTACAGGCGGTTTGTTTACGATTTCTCGAAGATAATCCACCCCCTTAACAACCTCCTGACTAAGGATGCTATTTTTGAATTTAATGAGGCATGTACCATAGGGTTTGATGATCTCAATTAGTACATGGTCTAAACTCAAGTTATGATTTCCCCCAAAAGGGAGGCACAATTTGAAGTAATTTGCGATGCCAGTGACTATGCGGTGGGAGATGTCTTGGGCCAATGGTTGGAACAAATCGTCAGACCCATCTACTATTCCATTAGTACATTCAATGAGGACCAAAAAAAATACACTAATACAGAGAAGGGGATTCTAGTAGTGGTATTTTTATTTGACAAGTTTTGTTCTAACCTTGTGTTGTCTAAAGTTATTGTTTATAGTGACTATGTTTTAATTAAGTACCTGTTAAACAAGAAGGATTCAAATCCCCAATTGATCTGTTGGTTCCTCCTCTTAAAAGAATTTGACTTAGAGATCTGAGATAAAAAGGGGAGTGAGAGCATGGTTTCTAATCATCTATCCCATTTGGAGCTGACACACTTGGAGAAGGAAGAGGATCGAGAGATAAGGGAGAATTTTCCTGATGAAAATCTCCTTTCAATTATCGAATCCCCTAGGCACTGGTTTGCTGATATTGCTAACAATTTAGTTACAGGTGCCATCCACCCCGACCACTCCTTCCAGCAGATGAAAAGATTCTTCTCTAATGTTAAGAGATACTTCTGGGAAGACCCACTCCTATTTTGATTCTGTGGAGATGGGGTAATTTGACGATTCATCCCAGAGACAGAGGTTCAAGGGGTCATGGAATTTTGTCATGCATCACCCGTTGGAGGACAACATGGGCTAGATCGTACCATAGAGAAGAATCTTAAATCCATGTTTTTTTGGCCCACCATGTATAAAGATGCCCGAGCCTTCATTGCCCTTTTTAATACATCCCATCGTACAGGTAAAATGATACATAGAGTCGAGATTTCCCAGCACCCCATCCTAGAGGTCAAGATCTTTGACGTCTTGGGCATCGAATTCATGGGACCGTTTCCCCTTCTTTCAGGAATACCTACATCCTCTTCTGCATTTATTACGTCTCTAAATGGATGGAATCCACTTCTACAACAAACGCCACAGCTATGGTAGTCATGACCATTTTAAAGAAGCACATTTTTATCAGGTTCGGTGTTCCTCGTGTGCTGATCAGCGATAGGGGGACTCACTTGGACAACGCATTATTGAAATGAGTGCTATCTAAATATTAAGTAAAGAATCACTTGGGAACGCCATACCATCCCCAATATGGTGGATAGGTGGAGCTCTCTAATTGTGAGCTCAAACAAATTCCAGAGAAAATAAAGAATTCCTCACTGGAAGGCTGTTCCAAAATGCATAACGACGCTTTGTGGGCTTATCGCACCACCTTCAAGGAACCACAGGGGATGTCACCATTCATCCTAGTCTATGGGAAACCATGCCATCTACCAGTGGAACTAGAACACAAAGCATATTGGGTCATCAAGGCCCTCAATTTTGATCTGATGTCAGTTGTAGAGCGGCGAAAGTTCCAACTATTGGAACTCGATGAAATCAGAAGGGAGGCATATGAGAATGCTAAATTGTACAAGGAGAAGACAGAATCCATCCACGATCGGATTATTTCTTGAAAAACATTTCAACCCTGTGATCAGTTACTCATCTTCAACCCTCGTCTTCACCTATACCAAGGAAAACTCAAGTCGAGGTTGTCGGGACTATTCCATGTCATACGAGTATTTACCCATGGAGCGGTGGAAATTTCCAAGGAGGATGGTCAACTATTCAAGGTCAATGGACAATGATTGAATATTTACCATAACATGGAAGATATAGCAGGAACAATCTCCACCACCCCTCTCAGGTAATAAAAGGTAAGTTGGTCAAGCCAACGACCTAAAACAAAAGCTCTTATTGGGAGGAAACCTAGAGGTTACACGCCATGTCACACTTATATACTAGGCATGTACTTATCTTTTTAGTTTTTAATCTTAAATATAATAAATCTATAGAATAAGTAATAAATAAATAGGGATGATTCCAGTGCCGATGGTACGGTCACTGGAGTTATCTGAGTTGTCCCTGGTTCAAATCCTCCCGACCTACATTCGACATGGGGTTCCTCCTTTTTATATTTTCTTACATGGCGTGTGTAGTAAATTCCATATATATATATATATATTCTTATAACAAAACCCTCGATTAGTAAGGGTAGGTTGGCCAAGAACGATAACCGGTTTCCAAAAGACTTGGGTTCGAATCCTAACAACCGCCCCATTTCCATCATTTACCCTATTATTAAAACCACACTGTATGTCTTCCATAATACGACATGTGTTCCATATTTTATTTCTAAAACCGAATATATAAAAACACATTTCTATATAATGTAATTCATGCAGATGAAATTGGAAGATTAGAAAAGTCTCGGCCCTAGATCCAAAAGACCTGGGTTCGAACTCGGCTAATCTTCCTGCTTCATCCCCTTATTTTATAATTAAAACCCACACATCAGGCATTACATTCTTCCCATGTGTATAGGCTATATAGATTAAATTTAGAGTAATAATAAATATGTGTAGCAGTACAACCTTCGCTCCAGTGGTTGAGGGCTTCTGTTCGGAAAGGCAGATCGCCGGTTCAAACCTCACCCCGAGCACTGGACCAAAGGTCGCAATTCTATTTTTACAATTTTTAAACACATAGTGTGTGTTTTCCCACTACATTACATTTATAGTTTTATTTTTCAATTCTGTATATACATATATATACCTATATTTACTTAAATTATTTTAATTAATTATTTAATATTAATTTTTATATAGTTTATTATATTAAATATATATATATCTTTAAAAAATTGGGATATACGGCGTGTAGTCTAGAAGTACACACCGAGTACCTCGACTATATAAGCTGCAGGCCACCCGACTTCAGCATGTGTCACGCAGCTCCCCCTTTCTTCCCATATTTTCGTTTTCTTCTGCCAAACGCCACTCGACCTCCCATTTCTCGCCACAAATTTTGTTCTTATCGCTACTATGGGCCCAGCTGTTTTGGAGACCCCTTGACTATTTTTGGAACATCGTCATTTCATTATATATATATTTTTTGTGGTATCTTATGCCTGTATTTGTTATGCATGCTTGCGGTGTTCTTTTTCTTTCCCCCTCACAGGTACTTCGACACGTTTTAGGATGCACTTTTCCATCACATACAGTTTTCCTACGCCTAGAAATGAGGGGCGTAATATTTATTCCATTGTTTTATTTCTTTATTTGTTTTCTTCTTTCCTTACTTCCCCTCATTCTTGTCCACTTATTGTATCCCCACCTCTACTTGTTCTTCTTTTTGGGCACATTGTGGACCACGTGCGATATTAAGTATGGGGGGTGTCTGTCAACCTCTTTAGTCATTTCCCTTTTTAGATACTAGGAGACATCAATATGAGAACATATATTTGAAAACATGAACACATTTTTGTTTAATCATATTTTAAATAATAATGTTGACATTGGAAAATTTTAAAAAAAATTGTCTGCTTATTTTGATTCTTAGGTATTTTAAAATGATTGCTGATATAATTTATTTACAAACTTGTAATCCTTGGATAATTACATCAATTAGACTTATCAATTATTTTTCAAGTCATGAACTGATTGACTCTTTATTTAATTTTCCCACTGCTAAGAGGTAGTCTAAACCCCTTTCTCATATTCATTCTAATACCCTCTTTCTTAAGATATTCTTAGAAAATACATAACTACCAGAATTTGAAAAAAAAATCAAAACATGTGGAATTTTTTAATTACATTAAAATGATTGAGGCATAACATCGTTAACCTCTTTATCATGAGCCTACCCTACATCTTATCTTCATGAAACCCGTAGAGACCATGAATAGCCTTTATAGGATTCCATATTACAAGCCTATGTCCCTTCTTACCCTAATTTTATTATGATTTTGCATGAATATTAATTTGAGCTCAGAAGAAGGGATTGGATACACAATATATAAGTCCGTGAATTGTCAAGAAATGAATTATGGGGGAGAACCACTTGATTATTTGGGGCGAAAAGAGTTCCAAACCTCTATTTTGGAAATTCAGAAAGGTTCCCTCTGATTTAAAAAACATGTTACAAACAAAGGGGCCTTTTACACATTTGGTTGATTTGTCACTCATACTTAGCTAAAGGAGATGGTGGTGATGAGATCATTTGATAAAGCCTGTTAAGGAAGTTTTATCATTGAGTTTAATTTTGAATATCATGCGATGTTATCGAAGAGTTTAGCTTATTTTTTTAATCATCAGAGTTAATTTCCACCTCTTTACCTACCAACCTTTAGCCACAGAAACATCTGATCATTATTAAAATCCCCCATTATTTTTGTAAATTAAATTTTCAAAAGTGGAGAACTAGATTTCTTACAAGCCTATGGATAGAGTGTATATATCATTTATTGAGAATAACATTGTTTTATAAACATCTTGTGTGTTGAGCATATTTTTGGTTAGATAAATCATCAAGTGGCTTGCTTATTTTTGAATGGTCGAAACATGTGTTAAAAGAGGATGCATGTAGTTAAATGAATTATATATGAGGCATGATTAGAATATCTCCTGGATTAAATATTCTTTTTAATATTTTTGAAATTATCTCCTATCAATTATTATTTACATTTATGATTATCTAAAGTCTTTCATTTTACATTATAGATTTAATTAATTTGATGTTGAGATTTTCTTGAGAAATTACTAAGTATGGGGGAGTTTGATACACCCGATTTTTGTATACATTTTCATATAAGTTATAGATGAATAAGAACATGTCTTCATAATTTACCTACTTCCTAGTGGAAAATACTTTGATTTTGGTGATCTTGTTCATTTTAAGAAGGTTTTTGGCCAAATGCACAAAAAGGAGGGAAACTGAGCAAAAATGTCTAACTACATGGCGCGTACTAATATACACGTCATGTAATTTTAATCCATACACTGGTTGAAAAGGAAAAACAAATTCCCATGTATCCAAAATGAAGTACACACAATGTTCACATTGATACACATCGTTTAAGACATTATAGAAATAGTTGATAGCTGACAAGATTCTACATGCCCATGTGGCCGACCATAGATGACATGTCGTGTTCTTCTTCTACACGCCTTGTACAAGCTTCTAGATGCGGTTGTCGGAACCTGCTAGAGACTACACACCGTGTTCTATGGCACTAAATGCCATGTAACCTCCACCAACTGACCATAGACGTCGTGTGAGTCAGAGGCAGCGCAACTGGCCACCTACCAAGGAAAAACGGAGCCAAAAACCTTTTGACGAAAGTACATGGTGTGTACTTTTAATACACCCCATGTACAATATTTTTCTATAAAAAGAGGTCTTCGCCTACAGATTTTGGGAAGGGAAACACTTGAAGAGAAGGGGCAAGTTCTACTTTCATTCCCCCAGTGCCACCGTGGTGCCGAATCTCCCATTCCACCATCTGACACTTCTCCTTGAGTCTAACTCGATGATCTCATTAGGTATGGAAGGTGTTATTTTCATTATGTCATATATGTGTAAATAAACACCCATTGTATTGGGGTTGTTGATGATGAAGGATTGTATGTTATAAAGATTTATGCGGTTGTGTTTGTTCTATTAAAAAATTCTTCTTATTCGTCTTAAGCCATTGTTAACTACTACTAGGAATTCTGAACCGGACTAAGGACAAAATTTTAAGGGATCTAAAAGAAGAATAGCGATGAACATATTCATGATCATTGAAGGTATTCATCGATTCATAAAGGGACTAAACTAAAATAGAGAATTTTGAAACATTGAGTACTAGAACAAGGAGTCAATTTCTTCAATTCAAAGAAAAAATTAACCGGACCAAGGGTATCTTGTCATAATTGGGATCTAGAATGTTGAATTATTATGAACAATGCAACCTAATAAGCATTCTACATGAATCTCCATAATAACCATAGCCCTAAAACGCTCTTTTTCTGCCAATCTCATTAAAAACAATTTCTGTTTTCTTCTTAATCATTAATCATTATTTTCAATTTATCCAAGAAAAATCCTTAATCCAAAACCAACAAAATCCCACTCTATATTTAGCATAATTCACCAAATTAATTGTAACACAATTGAATTCACGCACTCACCAGGTTACCTATGGATCGAACCTACACATGTGATATACTAGCTTAAGAGTGGGTAATAAATATTTGGGACACTGATAACATAAATTCGGTAAAACAGCATACCAATACCATATTAAATTAAAAACATGAATAGATGACAAAAATAATATTTCTATTATGAAAAATCCAGCAGCCTAACAACATCACTTATAATATCAAAAAAATGGATTTGTGTTATTAAATAGGGTCTCTCATCATGTGAAAATAAAAGGAATGTATGATGAATATAGATATCGTACCCCAACATGGAAAAAAGGAACATGAAAGACTTGACATGAAAGTAGAACTTTGAGAATGGAAAGAGTGAAAGAATCCCCTACCTTAAAACGTATGTTCTAAAACTCAATGGTTGGGACCTTGGAGGCTTGAGGGAACCTTGGGAGGAATACCTAGGAGGTAAGGAGATCAGAACATTGTAGAGGAGGATTTTGGAATGGAATGTATGATATAATGGCTTGGTATTTATAGGGGAAGTGAGGGGACAAGGCAGTAATGTCTAGGGGATACCTCATTGGTGGTTTTGAAAAAACCATGGGCTTTCCCATGGTATTTTCCCATTGTATTGGTCACATGGGAAAAATCATACCTTATCTTACTATTCATAAGTATACCTGAATTATTCCATAATTATTACATCATTAATGATTTCATTAAACACCGGAAACTCGAAACTGAAAATTCACTATTCACCGAAAATTCAAATTTCTCGGAAAAATCCCAAAAATGAACCATAACATAGTATCAATTTTATGAATTTAAAAATTAACTCAATTTTATAAAATTAATTTTCTATATAATTTAAATTTAATTTTTAAATAAACAACATTATTCACCCAAAAAAACTAATACTTAACTAATAATTTCTGAAGCAGTTATTTAACTATTTTATTGAATCACATTACTTAATCAAGGTGCATATATTATATTAATACATTAATTATGTGATATTTCTAATCAATTTGGTCACATTAATAATCCTAAGAGTAAAATAACTATTCATAATTAATTATTCACCAAAAATTAAGTTGATCTTATTAGTCTCTAAATTTATTACTGAACACTTTTTCATATGAATTTTTTTTAAAATACTTAAACAGCATTAATTATTTAAGGTTTACATAAATATTTTAAAATATCCTTTTTTCAAAACAAACATCCATAAGATACATCATATTTCTATCCGAACATCTAAAAATTCACAAACATTGCCATAGGAAGAAATCACAATTTTTTTTATCTCAAAGGATTACACAATGTAGCTACGGCCTTGTTACATAGCCCCTTATAACACCGGTATATGACCTCAGTGTACGGTGTTATAAGGTGAGAGATTCTGAGGGAGGCTCGACCAACATTGCCTGAGTAGTGATTTTTATAAGCTTGAACTTCTCTAGAAGGCGATTCCTTTCAAGCTTCACACGGTGAAGTTCAGCTTGGGTTTGTTCTAGAGAAAAACCCAGTGGTGCTACCTCCTTTCCCAGCTCCGTCAGATGGGATTCGATTGGCCCAAGACTACAGGGTGAGGCCGTCGTATCATCTTTCTGTATTAATTAAACAAGGTCACTTGTTTTTTATAGAAAATAATGCAACATTAAGAGATTAGTTTCCAATGGTAATATTGACCAATGGTAATATAACAGTAGAAACCCAATGGTCTCATTTTATTTATACTCAATTCATTAAATGAAATAGTTTCGTTGAGTATAAAATAAAATGACACACAAAAAAAGGAAACATAAATTATTAAAATTTCATGTCGTTACATGCATGTTAGTGACATCAACCTATATGCTCGATAACTCATTCATTGACTATAAGGAAATAGAACTTACCTAGTGAAGACAATAAACATTTATTTATTTATGATATATCATTTCCATGAAAGGGACAAATATATTTACTTCCATTAATGAATATAAGGGATAAATTATTTCTCACATTATTCATTAATGCAATACTACTCTTGACACACTCAACATATCCTTCTTCCCCATCAGCATATGTCACCATGGTTTTCACCAATACATCAGTGTGTGTGAATCATAATATCATTTAATAATAATCTTAAAGTCTATAGAACATTACACACATCTATAGATTGTGTCCTCCAATAACACTTACAATGTATATTTCATACTATCAGGTCTCATTATTATAATATCCTACTAGATATTACAATGGATTCAAAACATTATATGGTTTCTTAATGTCATATTAGTCTCCACCCTTGAAGTCTAGTATCATTAATTACCCATAAAATGATATAATATGACCATAGAACAATTATTCAAGAATGGTGTCAATGTACTTTTTGGTTATCATCATAGCGGTAAATATCTATGCCCTTTTAGTGTGATAGTCGTTTTTGGGACATTATCCCATGATATGTTATGAAGAAGAACAATCATGACGTGACAATGAATTTATTTATATTCAAAACCATGAATATAATTTTATCATAAAGTACAATGAATTCGGTTCTAGGGCACAATATTGAATAGACTTGTACATTCACTTGATCCAACTGCTAAAAATCCTCAGTATGATAGCTCTCACATTATATTAAAATTTCTACTGAGATTGGACTTTAGTAATAGAGGTCACCAAGTTCTGTTCTATGGACACTCTTTTCACAGGAAATTCAAACCTCTAATGAAAATCCCTCAAGAAGTGATAGTTCTAGAGTATGTGATTTATCTATTGATGTGAAATTGGATCCTTTTCAAGAGACACAACTATAGTATTATCACAAAAAAGTGTGATAGGGTCTCTACTTCTAAGAAATGCATCAAGATCCTAGAAATAGATCCAAATTGATAAGGATTACATGGATGCATCAGATGCCACTATATATTCAAACTCTTGAGTAGAATCCACAATAACTGGTTGCTTTTGAATATTCTATCTCATTGCTCCTTTTTTGAGACCAAAAACATATCATGATTGCGACTTTAGATCATTCTAGTCTATTGGAAAACTATAATCATCATACCCTCATATGACAAGCTCCTCGTCTCCTCCATACACAAGGAACATATCCTTAGTTATTATCATATACATAAGGAGATCCTTAACATATGTACAATGATTATCTAAGGGATCTCCATGTTGTATGCCTGCCATGCTTAGTGAATATGCAACATCAAGTACAATACATAGCATGACATTCATGATTGATCCTATTGCTGAACCATATGTGATCTTATTCATTCTATCATTCTCTTGTTATTTCTAGGGAAACATTTTCTTATAAATGTGTATGACATGTGACACATGAACCATTAACCTATTTGATTATTCTATACTAAATATCTTTAGTATATGGTCAATGTATATACCTTAACTTATACCAAGTAGCCTATTGGATCTATCATGAATGATCTTTATCCCTATAATGTATGATACTTCACCTAATTCCATGAGGGAGAAGCACTTGTTCGACCACCTTTTAACTGATTGTAATATGAGTATTTTAATTCAAAATATTAAATATTTCTTTATCATATAATATGTGTACAATGACCACAATCCCATTAATAATCTTGTAAAATAATGGCTCACATTCAATCATAATGATCTCAGATTCACTTTTGGAATCATCGAATCGAATATTCCATGACCAAGATTCTTCAGTCAATCCATAAATGGATCTCTCTAACATAAAACCCTTTTGGAATCAACTAGTACCACAAAATCTTCTTGTTGTGTCATATAAACATATTTAATATTGTTACCATTAAAGAACATAGTTTTGAAGTCAACCTGCAAAGCACATAATCATGGTAAGGGACTATGTAAATTATGATTCTGATGGATTTAAACATGGAAACAGAAAAAACAAACTTCTTGTTTAATTTCATGATGTTGTTTAAATCCTTTAGCCACTATAATTGCATTATAGGTACTTAGATTACCAACCAAGTCTAATTTATTCTTGATTACCAATTTACACTGAACATAATTAACATCAATTGGCGCATCAACTAGATTACAAACTTGGTTCTGATACATGGAATCCATCTAAGATTTCATATCCTATAGCCATCATGTATCTTTTGAGCTATTTACTACCTACTGGTAGGACATAGGTTCATTACTGTCCAATAATAACGAGTCACCATTCTCGGTGACAATGAAACCAAATCAATCTAGTTCCCTTACCTTTCTTGTAATTCTATATATTAGTTTTTTTTTCAAGAACTACTTTTTCCATGGGGACATGTGGAACATGTTGTTGTTCCAATCACTTATGTATCTTGAGTATCAACATCTTAGAAGTTAATCATTCTCCTACTATCCTTTTTGGGGATTTTTTCCCTCTCATGAATGATAGACTATCTGGTAACATTCACATTCTTGTCCGAGGGGTTGTATATGTGTTATACCATTGTTTAATTGGGATACCTTATAAAGATACACCACATTCATTGGGGTGCTAGTTTTTATCCTAAGAAAGCCTTAACAAATACCTCACATCCCCATACACGTGTATGCCAAAAACTGGGTTTCATTCCACTCTATAACACAAAGGGGATTCTATTTTCTTCCTTACATGGTACTCAATTTAATGTGTATTTTGTAGTTTGTAATGTGTGTCCCTAAATGTATAATAGATGATTTTCATGACTCATAATCAACCTTACCATTTATAATATGGTAAGGTTCCTCCTTCCACTATCACCATTCTACTATGCTATATAAGGTTGAGTGAGTTGATAAATAATACCAAACACATGTAAAAGGACAACGAACACTTAGATTTGATATTCCCCACCTCAACCCGATTTGATATTCTTTATCATCTTACCATGATGATTCCCTCTATCGTTCTTTAACTATTTGAATTTATCAAAGGACTTATAATTATACCTCATTAAGTATAAATATCCATGCATACATAAGTAATCAATAAAATTAATTAATTATGAATATACCCCTAGCTTCTACTATAAATGGTCCACTCGCATAAGTGTGCACCCATTCTAGAAGTTATGTGGCCCTTTCACCCTACCCAATGAATGGTGGTTTTTTCATTTCCCCATATTAACAAGCATGGAATCTATCAAGTGGTTTTAGATTGGATGATTCTAAATAACCATCTTGATAGAGAATTGTCAGTCACTTCTTGTTTACATGACCATCATGGTGATAAAATAACTGGATGTTATTTGAGTCATGTGACCTTGATTTTTTATCAATTTATAACACTAGGATGTTCATAAATTAATATATACTGACCATTATTTAAAGGATCTATACCATAGAATATGTTTTCCCTATAAAAAAAAATTTATTACCAAAAATAAAAACATACTCATATATTCCTTTAATCGATACATAATTTATGATCATGGTAACACATTTTTCATAATATCAGTATCTTAATACCAAAATCATCTCGATAGGGAATGAAAGGTGGTATTCCCTAATGGAAACAACAGCTTTCTTTGACCAATTGGTAGGTCATAGATCCACCTCTCATTTGGAAATTTTCCCAAATCTACATGGTTCATGTATTTGACTATAGATGTGGGCACTATAAGCTTTATCTAATACCCAATGTGTAGAAATTGAAAGATTCTACTCTAAAATAATCACACATATGCCTTAATCTTTCCTCAAGCTGGAGTTCATCTTCTAGTAGCCTACCATTCCACATGCAAAGAATACTGCCTCTTTTTCCCTTCCCTGCATTAATATCTCCATCTTCTCGATCAAACGGTTCTCGGAAGATTTAGACTGTTCATAAATCATTGTACCATTTTCCATGTCCGTCCTCTTGCTATTTATAATAAGGATTATAGGATATTCACTCCTCATGTCCTTATCAACATGGAAAATCAGTGTCAAATGTTCGGATAATATCTTCTCATTATTTCTCAAATTATAATTCACAATAAAACTACATAAGACCTTAGGTAGTAATGATAGTATGTGTTCTGTATGCAACTCATCCAGGAATTTAACCCCAAAGATGTCCAAGTTCTCATTGTAGCCAATAAAAATGACTACATGTGGTCCATCTGGTCCATAATCTCATAGATTAGTATTGATCAAAGCATTGAAGATCCCACACCACTCTTATAATGACTTCGCTTTATATAGATCCTGAAGGTGAAAAATTATTCTATAAGAATCCATTTCCTCGTGCTTATTTATGAACCTAGAAGACATGGATGATAACATGATGTTCTTAACATTTTTATCATCATTCAAATGTTACTCATACATAGAGTGTTCATCATCACTCGCTTTAATTTCATGTTCCACTATTAAAGGTTCCACCAGCACCTATAATTTGTTTTCATGGTGGAGGATGACACATAAATGCCTCTGCCATTTCATGAAATATATGAAGATGAGTAGGTTTCCCTTCATGAGTATGAAACACAATTATTTTTTTGATGTCATTTTTTATTTATTTTTTTACAATTAATCGGAGCATAATATTAGTAATTTATCTTCAAAATATTATACAAATAAATAAATTAAAATTTATTAGTCTCCCACTATTTTATCGAAACCCAATGCCCCTCACCATTGGCTTTGAAGTATCATGTTTTTAGATATTATTGCAACAACTATATATATTCCATTCTCATAAAATCATGTTTCAATAGTCAAGCTACATGAATGGTTTTAGGTAGGCATTTCAAATTGAAACTACATTAACTCGCAGGTCTTTTATCTGTTTAGTAGACTCCCAAATCCTGAAATCATTATCTTAAATTTCCTCCACACATGCCTCTTAGTTTAATGAATTCCTAATTTTGCATTGAACCCTTGTTGTAAACCATGTTATGTCAACCCAAAACCTCAAATTAGAATTCCCCAATAATTTAAATCATCAAATATTTGTTTTTTCAAGAACATCAAACTTTTTGTCTGATTATAACCGAAGTAATGGAAGGCGATACCGACATAAAATTTTATTGAGTTATTTTATCGTTAATGTTTTAATAATATATTTTTATCTTTTGCATGCTTGTTAATATTAATTGGGATGTACATAAGTGATTTACCTTTTTTGGATAATATTTATGAATAATAAATTTTATTTTAGATCTATATTTCATGCATGATAATTCAATAATTATGTTATCGTGACAATACATCCATAATGAATAATAATGAAACTCATAGAAATAAAATGAAGTGTTTTAACAGAAGCTTTAATAATCGTTAATTTATCTTGAAACTAATAAACTAACCTTGAACTAGGGGTTAAACACTGTGAACCCTTTTAGGGTTTGTGTTTACAGGTTTCCACCTATTCACCATTTTATCACCTTAGATTGGTTTCAACATGGATCCTATCTTGAACTGCCTCCAGTATCCTGGGAGGTCTATCCATTAGATCTGATTTTAACGCACACATAAGGAACATGTACATGGGGGTTTACATAAAAGAATCTATAGGCATGCATGACTTACATATTAATGAGCAGAAGGCATACATACCAATAATTTTAATTTAGAAAATAAATTTGAAGTAATAAATTCTTATAAAGAGGTATACTCTATCTCAGGATCATCCACAAACATTCAATAAATTCCATATTTTATAATACATTCAATTAAATTCTTAAATCAATATTATTCTTGTAAATCATTCTTGATGAGACTAATTATTATCTTTAGTTAATCAATACTTTTATCGAAATCCATTTTATGAATTTCCTTGAGATTCTTTTCCATTTTATTTTTAATTGAATTAAAAAATTCATTGAAAAGTAATGGTCTACATAACTAGTACCATGGAGGAAACCCGGTGAATAACCATCAAAAACATACCAACATGTATTATAGTTTTATAGAAAATATTCTTTGTGATATGTAGCATGCACGAAAAATTATAATGTTAATACAACTCATATATGATCTAATGATATTTGAACATTACCCAATGGTTAATTAATCATTTTTATATATAAATATAACACCTATCAAATGTTGTGACCCATCTTTACAACCACAATCATGTACATTCCTCAAGGTCAAGATAACATAATATGAAATTTAAATCTGTCTAATCTAGAAAAATTACATGTCATGTAGATCAAACTACATAGAGGGTACCTACCTCTTCTTCCAATCAAAGTACTTGCATGGGGAAAGATTTTATGGGATACATGAATTGTCCTTGACCAGAAGGGTCTACACGTTGGGTCGAGTGGGCCACATGACATATAGTTTGGCTGACCGTGTTCCAGTCTATCCTGGTCAACATCCTATGTATGAATTAACAACACAACATGTCATTATTTCACATCACTTTATTAATTATTGAATTACTCTCAATGCACTGAACAAACCTACATAGAGTGTGATCTGGATTGCGTGTCATGTATGGGAGATTACATGGTGTGAAACATGAAATACACTGCGTGTATTTTCAAGTTACCTGGAAAAACTTATCAGTGCCTCATAATGATATCCTCAGTTTAATTTTAATAATAAAATTATTCATTAATTTTATATATGCATGAAACAATAAATGAGAAAAATATCTCAAAAATAAGATTACAATAATTAATAAAAAATAAATAAAAAAAATAAATTATTCAATTATAGAATATAAAAAAAAATTTTAAAATAATTATAATAAATAATATACACCCAATGATACCACATGTAGGTTCTCGACACAAAATAAGTATTCTTGGGCTGATGCCCAACATTAAATTTTACAGTAATAAATTATAATTTTGGGAACAATAAGACGATGAAGTCCAGTATCCATAGAATAAAATAAAATATTTTGATAAATAAGAAAGAGTACCAGAGCCAAGAGATAGGATAATAATATTTTGTTTATAATTAATATAATTTAATTAAATAAATACCTCCTTGTTTTTATTTCATTATTGATGATTCTAAAAATAGATCTGTAGTGAACCATTTTTTCCATTTTAGAGATCATGTATCGGTCACCTCTATGGGTAATCCACACATGCTCCTTGAATCTATATGTATCACTAGATTAATCTCTTGGTTCAAGAAGATAAGGTCCTTGCACTTGCATCATCCTCCCTCGATTTCCTTGATAGTGACTTCCAAAGCGTTCTCTGATCCAGTAGAGGATAGAAACAGTCGTTCTTTAAGGAATTCTTGGAGAATTAAAATATATCTCAAGGCTGGAGTGATTTATCCCAAAAATGTTGTTCACACCAAAAAATAACTATATGGAATATGGGTTACCCGTTGGATAGTGAGATAATAATATGTAATTGGGAATTTTACGGACTAACAATAAAATTTTTATTATGATAAGATCCCTTTTAAGGGATAAGGGGAACCCAAAAAACATAAAAAACATAAAGACAGTCAAGACCCACAGTCCAAAGTCCCACAACCAAAAACAATGTGATTCATATCTACCAAGACGATCCCCTCCCCAACATCAAAATCATCAAGATGAGATTCCACCTTCACATCGCTGCATGAAGAGCTGTCCCGTGCATGAATACATGGGCACATAACCGAAGGCAAAAGTCATACCCTCTCAAACATCCAATTCCAAAAAGCCATGATCTGTTAAAGCTCTTTTCTAACCCCTTCTGAAGTCATCCTTTGAGATGAATTAGATGCATTGACCCAAGACTGAATACCGTAGTGCCATAAAAAAATAAAACCAATAGAATATCCAAATCACAACTTCAATGATTCTACCAAAACGCAACTTCAACGATTCAACCAACGGAAGATCAATCAAGAATTCAGAAATCGAGAAAAATATCACACCAAATACAACCAAACAAGAGACATCAATTTCATCCATGACCGAAAAAACAATAACCATAGCCGAGCTTCCAAAATCGAATAATGCATCCCATTCCAAATCAAATATAAAAACACCACAGATTCAAGGAAAACTGAGAAACACATAGAAAGTCACGAAGAATGCACAAATCACGAACAAGAATACCACTATCGAAATACATAACCTTAAATAGTCACCCAAACACTAGAAATTTGGAAGAAATATCCACCACAAACCATCCGTAAACTCACATTACTGATTCTGATGCCAAACTCGAATCTCACTAAAAACCTCCCAACGCACCTCGAGCATCCATGCTTGCAACCCACAGACACGGAACACAGCCTGCAGTCCTTCAATGTTCCGCCTTGAAAATTCATATCAAATTTAGGGATAGGGCGGAGGTAGGTGGACAACGGTGGAAATATAAGGGGGTCCCCAAAGTCGTGAGCCACACCCTGATTCTCCTATTCGAAATGCTGAGGGAGGACGCTGCCAGACGGAGCTAGAGAAGATGGAGGCGATGGAAAGGGGGGAAACCCTATCATCAAAGGTCCCCTTATGGGCTTATCTCTTCATTCCATATTCACTCTATGGATTATCTCCTCATTCTCCATAATTGGGAATTTAATTCACTGGGTAATAAAAAATAGTTACCCCAGGAGTCATTAGTTATTTAATTATTTGATGTGAAACCCTCATATCAAATAATAAAAATAGTACCATTATATCTAGTACACGTGAATATCTTGAATATTAAAATTAAATATTATTTTAATCAAATAATATTTCATTTTATTTTATCACTGGACCCTCTAACTCGATTATCCCATTCTATGAAATATTTATCAGGCCATGAATAAAGAGTATTTATTTATTTATTGAATAAATAAATATAACTTCATTATTCACTGATAAATAAATAAAATGAGATCCAGAATACCGGAATATTTATTAAACCACAACCGTGAATAATATATATTCATATTTTTAAATAATAAATTAATTATCTATGATTTCAGATATACATGTTGTGTGACCCTTTAATCCTCTTTCATAGTGGCATTAGGTGATCCTGTCTATAGTCCATGGTAATTTTCTAGCAACATTCCATGTCACCCATAGATAATGAAGGTAATTCCGCATTGACATGTCACCTCAAAAGAATGCTTACGATGTAGTATAATCACTTTATCACAATATCTAAAATCAAGTAGGTTGCATGCCAGTTTCATCAACCTCTATGCTAGATAATTTATTCTTTGACATTTGGGAAATATAACTTTCTTCGAGAAAAACATGGTCATTTATTAATTAAGTCTATAAAATTTCCATAAAAGGGAATGTGATATTTATGTCTGTTAGTGAACATAAGGGATAAATCTATTCTCACATTATTCATTAATGTTATAATACACATGATGAACCCAACAGATCCTACACCACCACGAGCATATGTCATCATAGTTTTCGCCAAAACATCAATATGTGAAACTCATAACATCCATTAATAATAATATTAATGTCTACGGACCCTTACCAAAATCCATAGATAGTGACATCCTATGACACTAATAATGTTGATTTCATCCTATTAGGTATTGTTCTCCTAATATCCTATTGGATATTACCAGGGGCATAAAACATGAAAAGGTAGCTCAAATTTTTATGAGTCACCACTCTTGATAGCCTATATCATTTGTGCCCCTTCGAATGTTATCATCTGTCCATATAACATTTTTTTAAAAAGAGTGTCATAGAACTTCTGGGTTCTCATCATAGTGGGGAACTGCTATGACCTTTTAGGTCAATAACTACTCTTGGGACATTATCACATGCTATTTTAATTAGGAAAACATTCATAATGTGATTAGTAATTTAAAAATATTTTAAAACATGAATATAATTGTATCATTAATTATAATGAAGTTTGTTCTAGGGGACCAACTCTAATAATTTTCTCATATAACTAAATTTTATGATCCAAAATTCTCACAAAATAGTATCCTAATAAAGGATCTTCATAAAGGATTTCTAACTACAACGAAAGAGAAGAATTTATATGGGCCCTCTATCATGAATCGCATAAAATACCTAGTATATTTTAATAATACCTTTCCATTTTGAGGAAAAAATATATTAAGAATAACTCATTATATGTTAGATGTTGATTTGAGAATTTAGAATCATATTTCCATCAATGTTATCTAAAAATTGTATCTAGATAAAATGTTCTTGGAGATCTTAATTTTAAATAATCATATCCCTAATACACATGAAATGAATCATATTGAATTTAAGTATATTATTTATAAATCAATTTTTAATTTTATCTTGGATATAATAAAACTCTTAATGTTGTTTCTTTTAACCCAAATTCTAATATTAAGGGGTATAGGAGGATATTTTTAATATATGAAATTTAAATTTTTTAGTACTCATGGAAAGAAAATTATAGACAAAAAGAGCATAATTGATTTATTATTGGTCATTATCCCGTAGATAATGGTGATAAGAATTTTTCCACATGTATATTGATATAAAACACAACCATTTTTATTACGTTTTCTTTATGTTTATGAATTTATAGGCATTAATCAAATATTAATAGATTTTCCCACATATAAAGAAATTTATCTAATTAATATATTTAATTAAAATAATAATAAAGGAGAGACTTAGAGAAAATATTTTTCTATGAATCCTATAGATGTTTTTGGATAAGGAAATGGTTCTAAACAATGATAATGAAAAAATATAATAAACTTTGGTTAGAAAGAAAATAAACTGAGATTTTATTTTCTTTAATGGGGATGGTTTTCTTGATAATGATATGGTTCTTCTTGAGGATTTCACTCTGAATAATTAACAGATATAATTAAGGATGAAATTGTGAAATCCATCAAAAAATGTGGAACTTCGTATATTTTTTAGAACAATTTTTTCATTTTTTCATCTATGTATGAAATATTATCTGAAATTCTATTATCAATGTTCTAATTTTTTTGATGTATAATATATGTATTGTTACTAATATTCCTTAAGGATCTCATTTGGTAATAGACATTATAAAATGTCATAATTTTCTCTATAATTTCCAAATCTCTAGAGAAACACATTCTCTAGTTTTTAAATTTGTGATAGGATTACTAAATTTTTTATATAATTAATGATTAAAGAGGATTGTTATGTTTTTAACCCCTCTATGACCTATTTGAAGCAAAAAAATATTTGGGAATAGACTCCTTGGCAATGAGATTAGTGTTTTGTTTAGAAGAAAGATTTTCATCTGTATTAAATATATGTATAAAAAATAATCATTATGACTATTTTGTGTCTCATTTAGATCCCTTTCCAGAGATACAATGTCCCTATCGATATTAGTTTATTCACCCTAACTCAATAATATAATCTTGAACTTCATATTAATCAATTTAGATACATAATTATAAATATCCTCACTACATTTTGTGTTTCTCCATAAATCATGGATTATCCTTTTACAGTCCTGATGTTTGATCTAGCCATAGTTGAAAATTAATAGGAGTGGACCCCATTGTGGTTTCCAAGGAAGGATAATAAGATACAATTATATGCGATATTATTCAAGAGAGTTCATTAATGAACCTACTATCATTATTTTTATATATAAGAATTATGAAAAATATTATAATGTATACTTATACTAATAATATATATATTTTTCTAGTTTGATTTATACTATTCCACATGTAATTAAACCACAAGTAAATCGTTATGATTAATTCACTATGCCAAAATAGGGATTTAGTGGTGGTTCTTTTCCTCTTATATCAAAAAAACTATAAATTATTTTTTAAATTTATATATTTTTTATATTTTTCATAACTTATTTATATTTTTATATGTGGATTTTTATAGAACCATAGGGAAATTGCGGTGGTTTTAAAAAACCACAGAAAAATTAATGTATAGATAAATAATGAAAATAATTAATTAGGATTTTAGATCACTGATTTATTATTTACAAAAATATATTTTTTGTTATTTATAATATATATTAATTAGAATGCATCTATTAACAAATATACAAAATTATTAGTTAATAATTACATTAAACATATAACAAATTATCTATAAGGTAAAAAAGCAAACATCAAAATTAATTTACAATAACTTTTGATCTAGAGGTCCATTTTAGCTCTACAACTAGTCAAATCGAATCTTATGAAATGAAATAAAACCACAATAAATTTAATTTTTTTATTGTTAAAAAAATAAAATTGAGTATATTTTCAAGAAAATTTAGAAATATTACTTGTTCTTCAAATAGTTATATATTTTTATATGGGTGTCAATTTGGGCACTACCACATATCAAATCGAGGCTTGCGACAAGATCTATGCAGGAATAATTACATGAGGCCTAGCCACAATTTTTCAGAGTCAATAGAGTCCATCAAGACCTCAAAACATAGTTTTTAGGTGGGGTATCCAATTTTTTTAACATTTGATAGAATTTCATCCTCATATAAGGGGGTCTTAGTGTCTTTTTTTAATGAGGACAATATTTTTTCTTCGGGATTACATTCATATTGATATTATGGTTTTTATGTTTTATACTTTTTTATAATGTATTTTTTTTATAATTAAATATATGCATACTTTCTTATATTTATATATAATAAATCACATGTATAAATACATGTTTTCATATAAATTAGTTTTTAAATGTATAAAACATATGGAAATAACTTTTTTTATTGATATCATTGAAAATAAATAATAATAATTTGTATTTACCTTAAAAAATGAATATATATTTTTATGTATTTCAATAAATGGAATATTTATATATAAAAATGTGTTTGATAATAGAGAAATATATATTTATCTGTATATTCTAATATATGTAAATAAATACAAATATATATATAAGTATTTTTATATATTTTTATAAATGTGTAAATTTTTATACATATTTATCTTTATATATTCTTATATCATATATGAGTAGATATATATATATATATATATATATATATATATGTATTTAATTTTCTTTATATATCTATAAATTTATATTAATGTATAATTATATATTTGATTTCGTTTATATATATTTTTGTAACATAAATTTGTGTTTATATAAAAATAAATATGTAAATGTTATTATATGTATATATATTTATGGATATTTATATCCATTTATTATTTAATCTTTCTAATTTTTTAATTTTTTTATTCGTTATATCTTAATAATTTTTTATTTTTTTTATTTATTTATTAATAATCATTTATCATTAATTATTTACTATTAGAATGATTATTTATTATTATTTTATTATTTATTGATATTTGTATTAATAATTTGTGTTAAACAACTCTTTAATTTTTATAAGTTTTTTATTATTGATTATTTATTGATTATATAAATATTATTTATTTATTTTGTAACTATATAATATAATATAATATAATATATTATTATTTATTAGTCATTTATTACTTAATGATTATATATATATGTACTATTTATTAAATATTTATTTATTTAATATTTAATAATATAATAATTATTTAATAATTATATATTTTATATTTATTTATTTTTAATTCATTAGGAATTAATTATTTATATAACATTACATTATTATTTATTATCTATTATTAATCATTTAATATTTATTTATTATTTACCTTTTAATATTTGATATTTATATCTTTGATCTATATTAGTTATTTATGATTTATATTTTATATTTTAATTTTTATAATTTATTATAATTTATAATTTATTATTTTTTATTACTATTTATTTATTTGTGATTGTAATTTTATTATAAATTTAATTATTATTTATTTAAATATTCTCTATTATTAATAGAATACATATTTATATTAATTTCATTATTGTTTATAATCTATTCATTATTTATCTATTATCTATTATTTATTAATTTATTATTTTTGTTTATTAATTATTTATTATATATTAAATATTTATTATTATGTAATGTGATTTCTATATTTATATTTGTTTAGGTTTATTGTAAATGGTTTACTCGCTTGATGAAGATCATGCTAGAGTGGTAACTTCAATGGAATATATCTAAGAGACAAGGGATTCAAATCTCTCCAAGGGCATAACTTTTCTAGATTTTTTCATGGGTTTCATGGATTTTTTGATACATTGTAGGATAAATAAATTCTAAATATATAATTATTAATAAATAAAAATAAATAAATAAGTGATAATAACATAAATAATCAATAATAAATAATCAATAATAAATAGTCATTAATCATTATTCAATATAACCTATTCAATAATGAAAAATAATAATTAAATGATATATTCAAATATATTAATAATAAATATGAATAAATACATTATACAAATAATAGTAATGGATGTCAAATAAATAATAACAACAACAATAAATAATTATAATAAAACATAATAATAAAAAATAATATAAAAAATAATAATAATTAATAATAATAATAATACTTAATTAAGTACTAAAATAAATTACTTATGTAAAAAATTAAAATTAAAAAACACAAAAAAAATTCCATTAAATATATAACAATGTTTTAAACAAAAATAACTAAATATATAGCGGTGGTTTAGAAAATTACCAAATGAAACCCCATGAAATAATACAACTACCACACAAAAAGTTCTTCGAGATGATTCCCAAAATAAAAATATATGATGCTTTTAAATTGTCTCATGTTTCGTGTAGTGTTTTTTTAAATCATTACTATTTTCAAAAAATCCCAACATGAAACATAATTTTTGTAGTGATGGATTCCATTAATTTTATGCTAAGCATGGAATATATTGAACTACCAATAATTTCACGAATTTCGTAAACATTATTAATTTCTCTATTTATAATCTAGGGGCCCAAGATATTCTAACTGAGGATTCCTATTTTAGACCAAAAGGGTTCCATCCTCGGTGACTATTCGGTGAATTAATTAATTGGAAGAAAATATAATTTCAACTAAAATGAATATTAAATGGAATAAAAATTGACTAATGTTGAATATTTCAATTCAATTAACTGTATTGATTACAATAACACATAATGTTTCCAATGTAACACTATTTTTATTAATACCCATAGTTCAAAAACCTAGGTTCCCAAAAATCAATTTGTTATAGGAGTTTAGTATATCCATTGTTTCATAAATCCTAGTAAAAACTATTTTATGTTTTAGGATGATGTTGTTTATTTATGTAATAGTAGTTTAGTTGTACATCAATTGATAACTATAAATGATTAAATTCATTTCATACCTAATTTAAATTTAACTTTATTACCACCATATTGTGGATTTTTATTCTTGTTTTACCCCATGGATTCCACCTAATGTAATTTGGAGGATATAATGTTAACTCAACATTGGAACTATAGTTATCTAGATAAACATATATATCCCTAAAATCTAGTTTTGGGATATTATAATTAATACCACCATTTCCATCAATATGAGGTAAACTAGAGGTGGAAAGAGATTCATTAAAATTCTTAACTTGGATGTGAGTCACATGAAGTGAGTTAGTGTCAATATGGATTGAGGAAACATGTTCTATATATATGGAATGTTGTAATACATCCTCCATATTGTCAATTAATTTTTTATTATCCTAGTTTTCATTCCCAATGGAATGATCAATATCATCTTTAGCTACCTTTTTCTCAATTATTTTTGGAATTTTGTTGTCATTAGAAATATATGGTACAATTTTTTCCATAAAATTATAAATGATTCTAAGTGGTTGGGAACCATGAAATTATTCTTTTTCAATATTTCTTTCTTGATTATATTGATTATAATTAAAAGTCTCTATGGACCTCAATGATTTTTTATCCCTCACATCAGTGGGTTTCATCTATATCACTCTCCCTAAATCATTTGAGATTATAACATATTTGAATGATGATTTTTAATATTCATGTAATTTGGAACGCCATAACCCACAGGTTTTATATTGTTATAGAATGGTGGTAAAAAATCACTCTCAAAATCAACCTTTTTTCACCATCAACAATTTTAGTTGAAATATTAAGAAGTGAATTCATAAATACATCATCTACCAAGACTCTTTCTTAATATCCCAAATTGAATTCAATTTTATTTCCATCTTGTATAAGGGATGATCCAATATAATAAGCGTTTTCTACTATGATATAATGATAATGAAACACCCACATATAATATGAAACCTAACCAATGTTAGTGAATTTTAATGATTCTAATAGTGGGAGATAAATTAGATATATTTTCTAAAGATTAAAAAATTCCATGACTTTAGATTTTTTAAACTCGGGTCCAAGGTAGTAAATCACTAGATTATTTAATCAAACACTTATTAAAAAGTATCCCAAAGTGTTGACCATTAATACACTATGTTATAATCTATATGAAAGGAATCCTATAATTCTTCCTTTTATGTTATTGGGGGGAATATTCTTGGATGACCATTGATTTATTTCATACAGGATCCTATAACTATTGATCTGTACATCTCTATTATATATTAATAAAGTGAATAATTAGATGATTTCATTGTTTATGTTTGGGATTAAATAATTAATTTTACATTTATTAATGATGTGAAAATTATTGATTGGGAGAAATCAAGGAATTCAATGATCACTAGAAAACAAATATTCCATTTAAGATGGTGACCATGTATACTCTAGTATACACATCATGTCTTTCTTCACGATGTGGATTCCGTCTAGTCATTTAACTATTCAATGAATGTTGTCTCATTATAAAATAATAAAATGAATAAATATTGAGAAGGTTAGATTTATTATTAATCTAGATTTTTATTTTTATTTTATTATAAGTATGTGTATGAAGAACATTAATTTATACAAAAATATTTTTATATGGTTTTATGGGAATTATAAATAGATATATTAATTCAAAATCTATAAATCTCTCTTTTGGAGGTTTGTGATGACCATGAACTGAAGAGAGTAGGACCTAGGAAATTAATATTACATCTAATAGTCCACCATTGACATGACATTTTATATAGAGTCTTGGAATTAATGCTCAGTTTTGGGAGATATTACTATGATTTACATAGTCTTTATGGGACCTCCACAACCTAACCCAACCTTTTCAGACTTGATTTTAGTGCTCCAGTAGTAGGAACCACCAAAATATGTGAGGTATTGTGGCCCTTAATCCACTGATTCAGGTCTAGATGAATTTTTTCCTATATACGAGTTTCAAGAGATGCCTCTAGATTGAAGGGTCAATCTCTATACCTATTTTATTTATAATTTTACGTACTATTTGTGGTATGTGATTGCCTAAGGTTATCGTACTCATCATAAGGACATGGAATACATTCATACCATCTTTTATGATAACTTCTTCCCGTATAATATGTGATCGGACAAGGAAAAAGAGTTTGTAAGGATAGAGTATGGAGAAATTTCTATGATGGAGTATTCAAATTGTTTCATGAATCTTTTTTGCCAAACCCAATACTAGATGGTGATGAGTTGATGAAAATAATATGATTTGATGATGGGATCATATATTCAATATGACTATAGGTGAATGTCTTTTAGATGACCACTATTTCTATGACAGTGATCCCGAACCGTATCAGTAAGAAGAACCTATGTGATGGTGTTCGTGTAGGATGTGGGGTTCATCATCGAGATATAGAAGTGGATGGTCAATTTGCTTCTATCACTAGTGAATAATGTCTTGGAATATGCATCCACAATGTACCTAGCACCCAATCCTGTTCAAATATTACAACAGGATAGAGAATCATACCTATTTTTACAAGACCATTTACTATATTCCATTTGGGGGAGGATCTACCACAGATCCAAATTCAGGATGAGGTTGACTAGAGTCTCTGAAAGTAGGTATATTTTTTGAAACCTTACATTCAGTAAGATGAGGTGGTTGAGGCCAATGGAGCCATACATAGGGCTTATAGTGCCAAAAATGTGCATCGGGATAGGTTATTCAGGATACACCATAGGGCTATGGATCATGTTAATTTCTCATGATGGAGGAGCATATCTTCAAGAATTCTATCGTTCAAGTTACAATTCCTATAGCCAATATACTATTTTCTATATTATTCAATATTGGGGCTTCACATTCATTCTTATCTATTGTAATTATGGAATGTATGGGCCAAAAGAGAGGGTACATTTTCTCTTTAATGAACCTCTGTACTCAATTTGAAACATGATGTGAGAGTGTATTCTAGTGTATGGAATATCCCCATGAGATATGTGGTTATTTTTAATATCGAACCATTTTGTCCTTGAGAGGAAAATAATTAATGTAACCCATGGGATGGAAATGTTGGTACTGTATCATGTTCATATCAATTTTCATCATTAAAGGGTATTATTTACTTCACCAAAGGGTGTATATAGGTTAATTTGTTATAATGGTATGTCTAAGTGATTAGAGCTGGTCTTGGGAGATATTGTCTAGGAAGGGTTATGATCAAAATATCTGGTCTCTTTCTAGATTAGTATGTAACATAGTATAATGAAATTTTGGAGGTCTTGAAACATCCTCTGATTGAAATGTGATTTATTGCAATGAATGGTGGGTATTTCTTTTGTGGCATATAATTTTTTATTTTCATAATGTCCAGCGACTACTTCTCTTTAGAGATGAAGTCTTTCAGTGGTTGATTATAGGAAATTTCAAACATGTGTTTATGGAACTCATGATTTTGGTTGGTTTCTCTTGGAATCCTCAACATGTATCCCCCTTAATCCCCTAATGTGGAAAGCTATTTCCACCTTGTTCAGGCATTGTATCATTTTCATCACATAACAAATTAAATTGCGGCATGAATTGGGTGACCAATCCATGCCACCTATTTTCTATAAATATTTAGACTTCCTATAGTACTAGATTGATTCATGGAAGTCTTCCCGAATTACTATTCTTGTCTAACTCTTAAGATAGAGGTATAGTTTACTACTATGATAGTTCCATTAGAATACCTATGATCAATTACTCAATAAATTATGGATACTACTGAGTTTCAAGAGCTCAAGAGGTAGGTTGAGGACTTGGAAACTATGGGTTTTTACAACCCAGTATTCTTTCATGGGTCCACATGTAATTTTGTCTATGACGGTGGATGGAACCCTCATAATTTTTATCAATAAATTTTTTTTAAATTAACATATAATTTATAATTTATACCCCTTTCCATGTATTGATGGCCTATTTTACTAACTAATAGGAGTGGATATTTTTTATTAGATCGACTTGAGGTCAAGATTCCATCAGGTGCATGTTAGACCATAAGACATACCACAAACATCATTCCATATAAGAGATGGATCTCATGTTCATTTTTATGTTATTTTGTCTCATTAAAATACCATACCATTTCATGGAACTGATTAATTGGGGTTACCACCAATAATTAGATTCCAATATAGTATTCTTCATGGATGACATCTTGGTGTACTCACACATTATAAATAATATTTTCAGTCACGTAGATATCTTTTTTATCACACTGATTGAATAAATGTAATATGATAATGTCCCTTAATTTAATTTCTAGAATAGAAATCTTCACATGCTATGTCACATAATTTCAATGTTTGGAGTGTTTTTTCATCCATATAAGGTGAGAGTCATGGTCTATTGGGAGAAACCCATGAAAAACATTTATATTTAGGTATTCTTGGGGAAATATGAAATTATTTTCATTTTACTTAGGAATTATCATGACTTATGGAAATTATTAAATGATTTATCAGGAAGGGTGTCTTGTTTACATAGTCTAAATTCTTTGTAAGATCTTTTCAATAGTTAAATGTAAGATTACATTCGGCATCAAAACTAATTTTATATGAGTTTTTTATATTCTATTAGGTGTTCAATGATGATTTAGGTGTCTTACTAGGATCTATTCTGATTTTGGGAGATCATGTTTCGGCGTACAAGGCCCAATGGATATGGTATGATGCGCATAATTTCCCAACGTATGATCTCGAGGTAGCAGTTGTTGTCCATTATTTTCATTTTTTGGCAGAATTATCTATTGGGAGAGAAGTTTTTAATATATATCGACAACAAAATCATCAAAATCATCATTTCATAGTGTGACATAAATATCATATAGGGAATGTGGTTGAATAACAAAATGAAACATCCATGACCCAAATGCCACTCAACTACAACCCGATCATTATTGGCCACATGGACTCAAGAACATCTTCTGATGGCCATTGGATTCCAAAATGATTTGAGTTTCTATGGTGTGTTTTTGGCTAGCTTGTTCCAAAATACCAAAGTACTAAACAATGGAATGTCAATGAATTTATATATCAAAATCATTACAATGAAAAAACTGATGATAAATAAAAATTTAATGATTATATATATATTCTAGAATAATCTCATATACAAAAGGTGTTGATGCATGTCAGGTTCCTAAAAAATATCCATAATAGGTATACATAGATGGTGTACAATACATTTATTAAAAGGAAAAACCGACCAAAAAATATATATCTAGTATCACAAGCCTCAAATTAGTCATTTTATCCCTTTCTCCCAAGAATAAATAAAAAACCATTAGAATAGAGCATTAACTTATCATTACTGAAAATCATATAATCTTTTTGAGTACCCAATGGAAATATAAATATGGTGGGGGATTCAATCCCAGTAGGCTTTCAACCAAATGTTATGCCCCATCCTATTACTATATATATAACAAAAAAATGGTTAGGATGTAAGTGAATATGTAATGAAGTACTAAATGTAAACAACATGTTTAGGTCTAGGTTCCCAAGGAAAATTGTCCCATATTGCAAACTTTGGCCTTAGCCGGTGTGTCATTGAATTATTAGTCAATCAATTTTTATTTAGAATAATGTTCTTTTAATTAATAAATATCATTTAACTAATAATTCATCAGACCTACAACATATCCCAACATCCCCTGTGAAGGTACATGATAATAAATGGATATCCAAACCTCATTAAAGTATAATACAAAGACTGAATTCGAAATGCTTTTTTTATGAAGTCAAATAATATAAATAATTTCATTATTTGGCCATTTAATAACTAAATACCATCCTCAAATGTCCTAATTTGGAATCTATATATCACTCTACGTGTAACATGAAAAAACAACATAAAAATCCCATCTTATTCATTCCTTATTGGAATTCAGGCATCACTCTATGTGTGGTGTAATGTCACCCCTCATTGAGTTCATCCATGGTGTTGAAATATTAGAGACAAAGGGAAGACAAGGTTTATATGATTAACTATCCCTGATTCGATCATTGTCAATACAAAAGGAATCAAATTATTGCATGAGCATTGAATAGTAATCCCCCAGGAGTTCATACTTGGACATCCATATACGGATGCCTTGTCACACTCAGCCATACATATTTTAATATCCATATGAGTCCATCTATTATATTCATATATTAAACCACATATTACCCAATATATATATGAATTCATGGATTCAATAACCTTTAATAATTTCAAAATAATAACAAAAAATATTCAATTTAATCACACATAAAAAAACATGTATTTAAAGGCGTGTGCTATGATTAAAATGATTATCCTCTCATTTACCTCACATGCGAATTTCATTACAAGGGTAATCATATTTCTCTTCCAAAAATTACATGGAAGTAGTCCCAGGTAATTTCTTCCATTAATTTTACTTTTAAATTCATATTTCAGTTAATAACACAATTACAATTCCAAAATTAATATTCCTTAGAAAGGGGTAATGACACGCCTCAAAGGTAATTCATGTTAAATACACCCATAGTCGTATATTTAAGTAATTATTCACCCTTAAGGGGTTTACAATTTATGGTTCATGACATTTAATCAGAAATTAATGGTCTCATAAATGACATAGGCCTCATTGATTCATTATAAAAAAGGATTTAAAGTCCATTTCATTGGTATATCACATCAAATTGAGAACATACCACAATAATATATATATTAAGTCTTAAAAACTAAATGAAAATCCCAATTAGACCTACCATTTTTCTATAGGGTATGGATCATCCAATATCATCTCTTAAGTCAACTTATTGTAGGAAAAAATAAAAATACGAACAATGAAACTGAATTTAGAGAATAATACCATGAACCTAAAAACACCAAATGATACCAAGAAGAATGATGAACAAAACGAATGGAATAGATATCCTAACAAGATGGATCTAATGATACCAAATGATCTTGATTTTGAACTAATATTATGATGACGTACCGCTTCCTCGATTAGGTATCAAAGAATCCTCTCCAAAGACAATGGTTATCTGACATTAGAGATTGATGAATAAAGGTTGTAAATATAAATTATTAAATTATAAATCAACATTTCACCCAAAATATAGGTCTTCATGGTTTTGTAGCACAGTTTTTTCAACTGTTATCCAATCATGAACCCACTACTGTATTTAGGGGAAACCCACATAGTTTCATTACATGATTTGACTAAACTTGTGTAATATGTTTGTCTTACCACAGTAAAAAACTGTAGACATACAAACACATTCATGCATCTAAAATTTCATGATATACTAAACTGTGTCGGATCCTCCTGCTCACTATAATGCCTCACATAATGGCATGTAACTATGTGGCCATCCCGGCATGGTTTCTACTAACTGTGCGCTAGTACCTTTTGACCCCAAATGTTGGGTCCAAGGCAAAATGCAGCCATGTACACACCCGTTACTTCCAATACCCCAATGGTAATTCACATTAAGCCATAATCATGCATTAAGATCATAATTTGTGAAATTTAAATGATTCCAAACCTCATGAATGAATTGAGCTCCTATAAATTTCCCTATATAAATAAATTCTACCACTAATTTCCCTCAAATTGATGGTAATGCTTTATTTGTTAATAGATATATCCATTGTGTTCATACATCGACCTCCCACTCTCAGGTCTCATATTTTACTCATCCGGGCTACCATTTTTCCCGTACTAGAGGAACTGACAAGCCTCAGAGAACATTTGTGCTATGATCCATAGTATGTATAATATTCTTCTCAATGGATTCAACAACTTATTACTCAACCTCCTTTAGGAAACAATCATGAGAAGTGTATTAATGATAGTGGAAGTAATACTATACTTGGGATACATCATTCTTTCCCTGATACCATTGAGTTAACTACACTAGATAGGCTACCACCTAGATTCTCTATAATAACTAATGACCTAATGAATCATTATGAATGTTTACCATTTCTCCTAATTCACATAGGTCCCATCCTCGATGAAACATATAAATTACTTTATCCCTAACCTCTAACTCTATAGGACTTCTATGGAGACTAGTTTAATATTTCTATCAATATTTGACATTAGAAAAAAATATCAAAATCAATTGGATGAACTCTATTGTCTTATAACTACGATGAGGTCCAATAATATCTAACTATACAACAACTTCAAAAATCATGGGTGATTGGAATTGAATATTGTATAAAGACTAATAAGGAACCATATGCATTGTATCTTAATATATATTGTTTTGAATGTATTCATCTAAGGGTACGTGATTCTCTAATGATCACCCAAAATCAAAGACACATGCCGACAACATGTCATCTTGAACCTATATTATACTCTTTGACTGATCAGCTATATGAGGGTGGAATGCCATTCATAAAGAGATCCCCATTTCCTAACACCCTTGATATTTGTTTTCAGAACCATGATGTTATTAGGGAGTCCTTATTTGATATGATAGTATTAGTGACCCCATGAAGTCAGAATATGGCACATATACACAAAATCCAAATATCATCTATTGAAATGACCTCTTTAATAAGAATGAAGTGTGAATTCGTCATGATCTAGTAATCAACATCCCATAAAAAATCATTTCTTCATGGTGACATGATCAAAAAATCCATCACAATGTCAACTCCTTCCTCTCAGGAAGGGGTAGTTACAATAAAAGTCCACATATTCCTTGTTTTTCATCCTTCAAATACTGAAATGAAAAACTTTTCATGAACAAACCGTCTACATCTCTTTTCATGCATGCCTCTACTGTTGAAAATGTAAATCATGATACATTTTAGTTATTCTGGGGTGCACAACCATATATGAAGGATGAATGTCTTGCATCAACTACTTTCTCATATATTCTAGAATTCATATGCAACCAATGATACACATAATATCATCCTTCTCTCCGGTCCAACATGGAGGAGGGTCCTCACATTCCACACACTCCCATACGACTATACACTCAAAATCTAATACTGTCATCCTTATCACTCTGTCTAGAAGAGTATATTTCATAGATAAGAATCATTGAAATGTATTTCCCTGACATTCATGAACCATCAAGATTTACTTATTGAAAAGATCCATGAGCATCCACCTGATACTCTAATATTGATAAAACTATATCTGAAACCTCCTTCTCATTGCATTGGGTAAAACATTTTCATTAGTAAATGTTTATTAGTGATCAACGTTGAATGATTTTAGGAATTAAACCTAGATTCACTGCCTCAAATTCATATCACAATGTGTAAATATATACTCTAGGATTTTTAGGCCCACATAGACCCAAATATGCTCTATAAGTAATGTATGAAAAAGTGTAATGTAATAAAAACAACAACTAAATCAAGATCATGCGCTGGGTAGTTTCTCTCAGGCGGAATTAAATATTCAGACCAATAAGATAAGGCTATGTCCCCTGGTATAAGAATGTTCCTTACCTAATACAAGATGCATCATAGAAAATAGTAATACTCATTAATCGCTATGTAAAAATAAGTTTCAACATTTAATTTAGGATTTATTTAATCTCCTAAAAGAATAAATCATAGGTACTTAACCATACAACCATCACACCCTTATTAGTCAATCCAATGAGTGGTTTTAATAAGTGTGTGAAGTATTGTATGAAACACATGTAACATACATCTAGTCCTAAGAAACTATTTTTCTCAAATATGGTTTTGGGATAATACTAGGTAACTACAGCTCTCAAAATCTCTAGGTCAACTAATACACTAGTCTCTATGATAATGTGACCTTCACAGTGAATTATATCCATCAATAAGTGGAACATAGTGATCATATAAGATAACTAATTATATATCATTGTATTAAATTTGATCTCAAGATGATCAGAATGGTTTTGTGTTTTATGATAATAGAATATGATATTATCAATAAATATCATGGTAAATAAATCTAGACAAGGATGGAAAACTGGTTTCATCAGTCCCATGAAAACTGTTGGCATGTTCATATGATCTAAATATATAACCAAATACTCATATACACAATACTAAGTAGAAAATGATATGTGATGTATGGTTGATGGTTTAACATGTAACATATGATAAAAAAACATAAATAATTTTCTGTGAATACCCTACCTCATCAGAGATGATTAATAAGTCCATATTTCCACGGTTGGTGATGCCAGTTGTTATCCCTCTACTCATTTAATTTTTGGTAATCCACACATAGTATGCGGGTAGTATCCTCTTTATTCACAAAATAGACCAAAGAACACCATAGATAATTACCCTTTCTAGTAAACATGTTTCCCTCTAAATTCTATATCTACAACTTGAGATCGTGCATCATAGTAGTATCCAACCTTTAATAGAAAATAGATAACAGTTAAAATACTAGTCCTAGATTAATAATAAATCTACCTCTATTGTTAATGGTATTCCTAAAAAATTATCCAAGAAATCATCTCTAAAATGCTCAACAACTATGGGACGTCTTTGTGATGTGCTCCTTGAAAATCTATATAAAAACTCTAAATATAGGATATCATCCATTACACCCTTAGATTCTATGTTCAATATCATCTTTAATAGAACACCTTCTCATCGTTCTAAAGAAACTCTCCTACCTTTATTGATGTTAATGTCACCCTATAGTGATAGAAATAAATAAATGCGTGAAAGGGAACAAACCTATCCATCCTAATAATGAAAAAAATCCTTTAATATTAAGGAAAAAGAGGACCAATATGAATTGACACACTGAACTCTAAAGGGTCGCTCCCTGCACTTATATACTTCCTCTGTTCAAATCCCCAGTGATATTTCAAGTTTCCCAAGTCCATCAATGGACAGGAGAATGTATCCACGGAACTCCATAATGAGAATAAATATAATGATATGAAAATAGAATGTATTTAAAATATAATAAGATAAATTATTCGATACTAGAATATTACCTCCATGAGAAAAAGTTATGAAATTATTCTCCTCATGAGTTAGTTTCACTGAATATATCTAGCCTGATTTGTGGCCATGTGATATAGTCTTGCTACCATGAGAATATTATCTCTATTATAACATCAAATCAATGGACATTATACCAAAACCATAGACACAAACTCGGAAAATAGGATCCAACTATACTCCAACTCCCTTCCTAATAAGAATATAATTACCATACTCTTGAATGTGGAGTCGATACAGACACTCGCTCATAAGATGTCGGAAGATAATTTCTGAAAAAACTTAATATATGGCCCCAATTTTATCATAATACACACTTGATTAGGTCTCTAATGAACTGAGAGGTTGTATTCCCCTGTCTACCACACTGGTGGTACCTCTATGGGATACTTGTGTATGTGATCGTACTGCTAATTTCACCACAGGGAAGCTCTAGATTAAGATACCTATTACCAATCCAGGAAGTACAAGATCCAAACACTTATCCACACTAGATCTCACCAGAAATCTTTCTCATATTAAACTTTTTAATAAGATCATAATTCACAATTCTAGAAATGGTAGTCAAGTGAATGAAATTTGAAGAAAATATCTTTTCAAACCTAATACCATCCTTGAATCTTTTGTATATAAATTTTATCTCATCCATCAGAATGGGTGTGAAGCATTGAACCTCTATAAATTGGGAGAAATAATCAAAAACTAATAACAAACCATGATCCTTGTTCACAAAATAGTTTTCCATAAAATCTCTCATTGTCTCAGGATAGATGAAATCATAGAAGGTAATATGAAAAAATGTCCAATTCATATCCCAATGAATATTCGTATGAGTAATGATGGGCCACCATATAATGTGGTAATCATGATTAATATAAGTATAAATATTTACCATTTTCTTGGGAGGAATATCTATATTCTCTAATATATATATGATGAAATATAGCGTTGAATTCATAGCATGTGGTATTCCATCCCAAGAAAACATGATATGATATATCTACTTTAAATTTGATGTTAACTTTTACATTGTCGGGGATGGTTGTGGTTCTCCCTGAATAGTATGTATGAATATAGTAAATAATTCATAGAATTTTGTCACAACACCATATTTTAGTACAATTACGGCTATTATTGTTGTCACTAATGGTGAATAGAATAGTAGCACATGGACCACTTCCTATAGAGTGTGGTTATCACCTCCCTCCTAGCATACGACTAGAGGTATTCATGGTTGCATGCCTCCATAATTACAAGCACATTTATTAAATAACAATGTTATAAAGGTTCATGGATAAAAGAACAAACAAAGAAATAACATCGGTGCAATATTTCCTATATAAGAAATGAATCCCTCTTCCAGTTCCATGAATCAGGTCAGGGATTCATACTTATAAAATAATGCAATAGATACGACCTACTTTACACAACTAAGGTATGTTCTCGGTAAAGTTCTCAACTATAAAAAAACCATGTTTCCATTTTATTCAAATTTAAATTTAATTATTTCAAAATTCATTAAAATTTGTTGAAATACATGGTTTACCAAATTCTGTTCCATAAGGGTCCATACACTATAAAAACCAAAATATTCTATCCACCTAATCTTCATAAAAAATAATTCATGTTCATACATATCATTTTCCAAGACCCAACATGCCACAATTGTTTGTATAGGGTTTCTTCCATATCCAAATTAGGAAACAGTGTTTATGTACAACATACATGCTGAGTACCAACCATGTTTTATCAAATCCTTTCATTAAATATCTATCACTTAGAAGGTATTAATGCCCCAAAAAATATCAAAACAATATGAAATGGGTAATTCATCCTATTTATAAATAAAAAATTCTTGGCATGTTTTTTCTAATAGGGTCCTAGAGTAATGAATGATATGGAATAGCCTCATATCATCTGGTTGTAACCAAAATTGAACCAAATATGATATCAATTATGACATAAAAAATCATTTTAAACCTTCAATGATGGAATCATATCAACTGTAATATCCAAAATCTAGAAAAAAAATTCATTTGAGGAAAATTAGACTTATATTTCATGTGGGATAGAAATTCCCAGGAACACCTCATTACCAAATTCCATATAATTATTATCCTTGTCTACTATAAAAAAATTACCTATAATAATAAAAATTATATGATACCAATTTCTAACATCCATGAACTTGACTCCACTCACTAGTGCCCTGAGCCAAATTCACCACATTGTCTCGGTAACATCTCCAAAAACACTATAGGTGTCGAATAAAATTGATGGACTATTTTGTGTATGTGGGGAGATTATTCCATCTAAATACATTGTAAAATAGAGTAATTCCACTAAAAATCAATAATATAATAATTAAAATGATTAGAAAGATGATAAATATATATTACAGAATTAAATAACTATACCCAAAGTATATCACCTACAAAATGTGATTATTCATTTCATGTTTCTACATAAAATTCAAAACATGTATAAAGGGAAGGTTTCAAATACATGAAAAAACTAAAAATAGAACAAAAACCATCCATCTAGCATCAATACTTCAACTTGGTCCTATTATCCCTTTCTCCTAAGCAGAACTAAAAAACCTATAGCATGGAAATATCCTTTATCCATTCCTATAATAATAAAATCTATTTGGGTACTCAATGGTGACCCAAACAAGGTTTGAGTTATAATACTATTAAGAATCCAACCAATGATCATGATCCATAAATTTAGTGAAAAAATAAAACAATAGAAGTTTTCCTGATGTCATAGAACATGTATGAATGTTATAAAATTAAAAAAACCCTTTAAGTTCCATGTTCCCTTGGATACATGTCCTCTGATACCTGCTTCGTCCTTAGTGAATCATTTAAATAATAATAAATCGTGAATGTATTTATAAAAAATTAAATAGATATAATCTGTATTGTTTAATTAATAATTCTCTGAACCTAGAATATAACCTATCATCACCCATGAATACTTGTGATCTATAATTCCTAACAATTCCAATATTAGGGTACAAAAAAATATTGAATCCAATATTTATCTTTTTCATTGGAGATCATTTTATTAATTAACTATTTATGAACTAGTGAATGTCCTTGGAATTCTTAATTTCAATCCTAGGTATCACTACAGTTGTAATAAGAACCAAACCACTTGCATCCTTTTATAGGCATTAGTCATTACAATAATGGTATTGCTATATTTGTGGTCTTATATCATCAATCATTGAGTCCTTAATTGGAAGTACACTACATGATCCTAGGTGTCACCCATGGAATATATGATCACCTAACCTATGAGTCTTTCCTTATAAATCCAAAAGGAATCCATGTATCAATCATGCATATAATCTTAATCCCCCATTAGTAAAACTATTTTAATTTTTATACGGGTTCCAAGAATCACTCAGGTGTAAGAATGGATATACCCATACAAATCTATCAATGGAATTTGTATATGGATCCACATGTCACCTAAGGAATTTAATCATTCGTTCAACCAATTACATTTAAATAGGATAAAGTCATCACCATGAAAATTTTAATTTATCCTCACATAAAAAGGTGGAAAATTCATAGGCTAATAATATAAGTCTTTGCCTCTTTTTATGTCACTTGGGCATTTCATTATATGGTCCATTTCATGCTTAATCATCCATTTCTTAGAAATTGTCCTGGGATATCGTTTCCATTCCATTTTTCATTAACAATTAAATTTACAATTCAAATCACAATTAAAATAAAAAATTATCATCCCTTAGAAAGGGGTAACAACACAACTAATAGTTAATTTATTGTGAAGCCAACCATTATTGTCCATTTAATTAACTACACACCCAACACATAGTGGTAATTCAATGTTCATGATCTTTAATAATCTATTAACTATCTCAATAATTAAATTTCTCTCACCTATTCATTTTTAAAATGGGATTAATGTCCATTTAAATGTTATCGTTCTAATACTTTGGTTTATGTCACAATGTAATATATATAAACACTTCATATTTAATGTAAAATCATAAGACGAGCTATAGTTGGTATGCAATGGATTGCTCATCTAGTTTCATAACATGATTAAACACATATCGATAGAAAATTGATGAACTAACCAGGAATCAAAAATATGTTTAGACTAGATTACATCTAAATAGAATAATTGAATATAACATGGAAGATTAATAGAAGGAATGGAATGGATATTATACAAAGATAAATCTAATTATTATGATAGATCTTTATACTAAACAAAGAAAAAAATGTTCTCCCAAATCCATGATTTGGATTCAAATATACCTCTCAAATACAAAGTATACCAAACAGGAGAGAATGAGAAAATTAAGTTTGAAAAAAAAATTAATTAAGAAAAAAATGATAATTTCACCCAAAAGATAGGGCTACATAGTTTTTTTACATGGCTAGTCAACATGTGCTCCATTTTTTCACCCACATTAGTATGAAGGGAAATATTTCATGGTTTTGATTCATATTTTAACTAATAGTGCGCAAACAATATCTCATACAACAATCAAAAAAACCATGACATACTCCCACAACTGTGCACTATAAATTGCATTTTTTTACCAAAACATACACACTCCTCTTTCTCACTATCAAGAACCACACATCTAGAATTAGTCATGCAACCTAAACCACATGCTTTCTATTAACCATGTGTTAGTCCTTTTTAACTCCATAATATGGTTTATGGGCTCTGAACTAGCCCTACACAACACCTTTACTTCCACATCCCCAATGTTAATTAACATAAGGCCTCAATTAAGAATTTTAAATGAGAATAATGGAATGTAATATATTTAATTATCATGAACTAACTCCTTTATTACACAAAAAAATTTTGATTTTGTGTTTTCATATATTCCTAGAAAGTGAAATATATTGGTTGATTCTCTAAGATGGATGACATAGTCAAAATATTTCTATTAGAACATTATTTAATGGTAGTTGATGGAATTTTTTTCTCAATTACACTAAGAGGTCACATAGAATTACTTTAATTATATCTTTATATATTTTGTAGTGAACTCTGAACATATTGATAGAGTAAAAATGAGGCATTCCTATAGTCCCAAGGGATTATTCCATGAAGAAAGCATTATAGGTGAGGACCCCAAACCAAGATAGTTCATTAACAAGGATAAGATCATGAGAATTTATGGGCACATCATGGTTCCTATATTAATTCTATATTAATTTTTGTGAGTGAATAATTCCTCTTTATATATTAAACACCATAGTCTTAAAAGGATATACCGTGACTTACACTACTAGTATCGTTGTCTAAGAATAAAAAGGGACATAGCCTGCATCATTACTCAGTGTTCAATCTATCATTTAATAAAGGTGGAATACTAATGAAGAGTGGTGATTTATTGGTCATTTCTCATTTTATAGTAGATTTTGGATAATGTCACAATGGATTTTCTAATGGTTTTACTAACTCCATTCTAGGAAGTGATGCGACATGGGATATCATTGACTGATTGACAAAGATCACACATTTCTACCTTACAAAATGACAATTTTGTAGTATATCTTTGAAGAATATGTGTTCATAAGATTATATAAATTCTTGGATTTCCATATACTATCATATTTATAGATATTATTGATTCACATAATGATTATATCTAGGATTGTAGATGGATCTCAGTTCATAGGAACCCATGATCACATGCATTAACCCACAAACTATTGGGAAATTTGAGCATATAACTTAGATATTAGAAGATATTATCTGAACATTTATTATATATTTCATTGTTTATTTGGAGAAACTCATATGTATATTCATGTTTTCTTATATTAACTAATTTTTGGAAGCTGTTCATATGGATCCTTATGAGGCCTTATATGGTCAGTTTTTCTAATTACCCCTGTACACATTAGATGAAAGAGACATAACACTACCGGGAACCCCTCTCATTATGGAGACATCAGAGGTGATATAACTAATAAGAAAACATATGTAATTAATATATTATATTCATAAATATTATTTTGATGTTCATATATGACCTCTAGAGTTTGAGGGGTGACATCCTGTATTATTTTGTGTTTCACAAAGGAAGGTTCAAAGACCGATTTAGTGATTAGGAAAGCTATTGTGTCATTTTTTCTAGATTTTTGAGATTTTGTGGAGATTCATACATATATCCTACATGTTATAGTTTCATCATAGGTATCAATCTATGAATGAAATCTCCCATGTCTCGAAGCTTCTTCATTGTCATTCATACCTATCTCTTATATTTTATCCAAAATGGTTGAGCAAGATGATTTAATATTTTGAGGAGCACCATATTAATATCATATAATAAAAAATGATGGATATTTGAAGAAGATTAGTACATAAATTACATGTGATATTTTATCATATCCATGTATATAATAATACATGGGAGTGAAAGGCTGATGTACATAACTAGTGGCTAAGGATATTTCCAAATAATTTATTACCAACCTTAGAAAGGCTACACTGAGAAATTATTTTTTAATGAGGGGATATTGTAAGATCTATTTATTTATTATGTAGTATGGATACATTTAATATTTATTTAAACCTAAATTTTTAATCTTATAGATGTTCCTACGAGATTAATGTAGTTTTCAATAATGTCTGGGGTTTGTTTTCAGTACAGAGCTCCGAGTTTTAGAGAAAACATACTAGCTACATTGCACGGGTAAACAATTATAGGTTTTGTCAAGGGTCTATAATGGGGTGAATAAGATATGCAAAATTTTCAAAAAATTTGTACCAGGTATGAAAAAGAATTTCCAATTATTATGTGGTTGTGTATGTATGGTTCTTGGTGTGTCAAAACCATGAGGCACAATAATGTTGCAAATAAAAATTGGTGAAATTCTCTTTTTCAAGCGACCATCATTAAGAATTTTACCATCCTTTTCAATCATCAAATTAGGCAGCACATCAGATCCTTTTTTGGAAGCTCTCACATGGATTTCTATAAGGTTTCAATCCTCCACCCACATTTGTTGTCAAATTACTTCTTCGTAGGTTGCATAGGATAGCTAATAGTATGCTACTGAATTATCTCCCTTTTAACCTCTGTTTATATTACCACATAGAATGATAAATATGTGCAATCAATTATGCCCTATTTCAGTATTTTTTTTAATAATTTAGGTTTATTTTATTTTATATTGAACTATAGAGAAATATAATATTTAGATATATATATCACTATAAAGTAGGTATTCTGGTAATTAAAAAATAATTTTGAGTTGTTTTATATCATACTCTGTCTTGAAGCAGGCTGTGATTAATTAAAATGGTATAAAAAATATGAATTTTCATTATTTAAATACTTAACCTTATTAGAAGATCTTTTGAGAAACTAATTTATTGTTGGATTTTTTCCTACATCGTCATGTTCCACCACCATTGGGTGTGATTATTAAATTCCCTTCAATTGTTGAATAATAATGTTTCCAATACTCAATCTATTTAGTGTTATTTTTCTACCTAATTGAATGTATTATTGTAAATTAATGTAAAGTGAGTATTATTATCATGTCACTTTAGTCCTATGTAAATATTGTAAAATACCCTTAAATAAATTAATTGTAGAATTGTTAGAAACAATCTGCTGTACTATATTAATGGACAACTAGAAATTATTATTATATACAATACTCAATCATGTAGTACCATATTATTTTTTAAATGTGGTAATGGTTTATTTTATTATTCATTATAATCATGAATGGATTTCATTATAATTTATCATACATGGGAATAGAATCTCTTATTATTTATAATGTGTGGTCATGAATTCAATTACTACACTATGATACTATTATGATTATTCAGGGATACATGAGTTATGAATTAGGTCCTCGATAGTTCTACAAATATATATATGGTAATATATGTAATTATTTATATTATGCATATATATACATACATATCTATAATGATAAATATAAATAACCATATTCCTATATATATATATATTTACACTTGCTCAGATTTATCCCAACATAGGCCAAAGAAGGAAGTGCTATCTTGTTGTTTTTAACAAAATATAGAAGACTCACAATTTCATCTCCCCCAACACGTGTGTTCTGGATAGGATTCACTACTTCTGATCAGTTTCCATTAGATTTATTTATAGAACTGGTAACATCAAATAGATATTTATCTAATGGGACCTTCTTTCTAATGGTGGGTGTTCATTAGGTTTGGTCGTATGATACTGAAGAAAATACATTGGCTGATGGGATGGTAAGTCAGACTCATCACACCATTTTGGGGGGAATTATTTCCAACAATGGGACTCTCTTATGGATTTGAGATATTTTCTTGAATCATTATTAATTTAAAAAGTATAAATTATGTTTACCTTTGAATTTTTAATCAATTATTAGCATGTGTGAAGTTTATAATCATCGGTATGTATTCGAGTTTCTTTATTAATGGATATATTCATATGAATTCATGGTTCCCTATCAGTGGAATCATTTTATATACAATTTTTATATTCTTTTAACCATTATTATGATAATAATGGATATTAATACACTTAATGGGGCACTCTATAATTAATGGTCATTCATGAAGATTAAAGATTGTTTTGATGTTGGGATCATATTGATTAATGGTCTACCTACATATAATTTTGATAGGAATCACAAAACTCGTATTTCAGTTCCACTTAATGGGGAACATAGTACCTTTTATGTTCATGTGAAAGGGCCTAACTGGGTTTTTTATTATCATATGGTAAACAAATCTAAGAAAAAGATGCTGAGTCAAAGCATGGTGTTAGAAATATGTTTGAGAAGCCCAAAGAACCTTGAAAGGATATGAGTTTCCATGTTGGATTACACCATTTTAGGAATATATCCCAGAGAGAACATTGTTGATTTGGTGTATTGGGTTTGAAGCACAATGAGGCTTCCTACATATCCCACTTGGATGGGAATCAAAATACACCTTCTTTGACATGTCTCATAGGGGTGTATATAATTTTTTTACAGAAATAGGTCATGTAATACTCCTAAGGTGGATCATTGAATTTAAAGAATTAGGGTTGGATTCTTGAAGAGGATATCCAGTGATCTTGGCCCAGGATAAATGTTTCCTATGTATCCCAATTATAGTGGGAAACAGAGTTCTCATAGTTCAAAAATTATGGATTGGGTGTATCAAGTGATCATCACAACTCTCTATGCCCATTCTAGTTTGGCATGTTGTGACATACAAGAGAGTGTAAATGATTCAACAAACCACAAAATTTTTATTCTGGTGATGGATGAGGGTGTGCATATGGAAAAAGAAGCCAATGCGATAGTGGGAGAGGCTGTGAGGCAATGAATCCTTCCTTATGAAATGAAATTGACATTCATTAGATCTAGCCTAAATTGATAGGGGATTACTACAGGATGAATTCTCTCTGTGGATACAAGGAGAGGAGGGAGACATTTATATTTTTTGAATGGGAATGAATGTTTGACCCTCACTCTCCATATTTGGAATCATATGCTCTGGGTCCTAGAGAATACCATCACATGAATCCATGAATGAAAACTTACCAAAACTATCTCTAGGGTAAGGATCCATGTTCCTATAGATATACAAGTCTAAAAAATCACAAATATCCAAAATCCCGTAGATGAAAAATACAGGAAACCGCTGACTATATATATACAAACCCAAATATGAGACACACTGACGTGTCTGTCCCAATGGTTTGATTAGTCAGGAGGTTTTGATGGAGGCTTAAACATAATCCCTTTCAGAGAATGGAGCTAATGAAGAGGAAGCCTTTACATGAAAGGCATTGAATAAGGATTTATGAAAATCTTGTATAGGCTGAAGGGATAAGGTGAATCAAAGAGGGGCACCCATGTAGATATATGGCACCCAGGTATGGGCCTAGAGGTAGGCATGGGAAACCTAATGTTTTCATAAGTGATGAATAACCTGGATGTTAATATTTTTGTGATAATTGACTCAAGCCTTCAAGATTATTCATAGGTATTCCCAGAAGTGGGGTTCAAATGTTCCTTTGAGAGGAATTTGTGGCGTGAAAGTGTTTCTTGATTTATGTAGGTTTATTGATTTAGGCATGAAAATGTTATGGATTACAAGAACTAAAGTGACTTAGGTCCTATTATTCTCTTATAATTCATCTGAACTAGATTTTAATGAACTTCCATGATGGTTTCAGATGTCTTGGGGAATGAAAAAGGGAGACCAATGTAGAAATTGGACATTAGGAAAATTATTTCATATAAATAAAGTCTCAAAGGGTCTATTTATTGGAATGAAAACGTCCACTGGTGAAGGGATTTTGGCCACACAAGTGGGTTGCGTTCCAACATTGTGGAGTGCAAGTGGTTGCGCACCGATGGCAACTTGGATCAACTGGGGAAATTTAATATTTGACCCTTTTCAAATCCTTAAATTTTCATGTATTTTCTCCTCTTTTTTCTAATTCATTTCCCATTGTCACTTTTTCATCGAAGTGATTGAACATAGATTCAACCCCCCCATACAATTGGATTCATAACAATGGGAGGGTCTTATACTAATTTAATGTTAGGGAAAATGAAAAAGGATTTGATGTGGTGATCAAACTGATAGTGCACAAGATACTGGCGAAAAAGTTTAGGTCGCATAGGGTAATCATAATTTCAGATTTATAATGGCTTTACTTCATTAGAAATTAAAAATTATTGCAGAAATCCATCTCTCAACATGCAAGTGTTTTCATTTAGATGATCTTATCACTCTTGATTATTCTTTATTTTTTTGATTTTCATGCCATCAATTTGTCTCCATACTTATGAACCAAATTTATACATGAGCGTCAAATCCATACATACACTCCTTAATGAATTTGTAAAATTTTATTAATTCCTTTGTAAAACTAATCCAAATTTTTCTCACATTATGCTGAATTTTGTTCTCTTTTGTAGGTTCAATTGTTCTTAAGATAATATGAACTACTATGAATTGGATAGAATAGAATTGAAAAAATGATGAAGATTTTTGTGCATTATTTCTTTGATATCTCTGACCCTACTATCCAATATTTCGAAAATTATATATGGAAAAATCACCTCCATTTCCAATGGATTATTTATTTTCCTCTATATGGTTATGGCCACCTACAAGATGACAACATACTGGATCTAAATAATTATTTTCCACTTCATGGTTTCATAACCAAACCGATTTCTCATTTTCCCATATTTTTTTTGCAAATCAACTGCACTATTTTATCTCACAGGGGTTACTAACATGGGATTTGAGATATCATTGGATGATATGATGAATCATGTCATGTATTTTAAAGAATATATTAACATGTTAATATTCAAAACACATTAGTAGATTTTGGATTTATTTTTATAAAACCAAATGTGTTTGATTTTTTTTCATAATATTGATTGTATTATTATTAATTTTCCAACAATAATCGGTTTGATATATAATGTTCCATATAAAGAAACTATTAAAGTGAATATACATTAAGGAAGCATCAATATCAATTTGAATTAAACTATTATAGAGATGTTTGCTTATGTGGACATTGAAATGGAAAATCATCCTAAGATTCGTTTGGAGAATCCTGAATAGGTTGAAGAAATCTTTTCCCACAAAATGGAGAAAGTCAAAACATTGGTAGTATAGAATATTATGGGGGAGTAATCTCAAGAAGTCAACCTATTTTTAGGTAAGTGTTACCTATATTATGATCATGATCACTCTTATTATTCTTTTGAAACATACAATAATTTTAACTCACTATATAAGATAATCAACATAAATTGATAGTTTGAGAGGCAATGCCTCTACATCAGTTCAAACTAAATTAGGATGTAATGAGGCAACTATCATGAATGGATAAGAACATTACACTTCATTATGTTCCACAATCATGGAATGTATTCCCCCTTACGACAATGATTCTAAATCAGATATGAACCTACATAAGGCTCATTGACTTGAACATCTCAAGGTATGGAAGAACATATGGAAAATAATATCTGAAATTTCCCTTGAGTAATTATCCTCATGAATTACACATATTTCATTTCTATTTGATATGTTGGGATTTGGTGGTTTTGAATACCATGAAATCCATACTGTAGTAAATGAAATCACCCAAAAAAATAGGAAAAAGGAGATGCATTGATAAGATCTCATAAAATATAGACTATTAGATAACATTGGGAAATTCTTAGTAGCATTATCACAAGAGAAGAAAATTTATACTACTAAGATGAATGGACTGAAGTAAAATGTTAAATAAAATTCAATTAAATAGTTACTTATTCAACAAGAGTTGTATGTTGCAATAGGGGTGCTTGACCAATTTCAGGATTCAATAGGAGATGTCTATAAAGATGGTGAAAAATACATTGTGGATGCCATGGAATCTCTTATTCAATGTGAAGATAATGAGATAGTTTTGGATAATCGAACTTTAATAGAAAGCTGATGGAGCTCAATAGTTCATTAAATTAATGATTAGTTATGTAGAAAACCTCTTGGGAATTATGACAGAGAGACTCCAATTTGTGGATTTTACTCTAAGTATTTTTTTAATCGCAAATGAAAATAATTTTTTCACTAATCTGTTATGTCTTAATCCTTTCATCATTTTAATTTTAATGTTAACGTTGACTTCCATAATATGATATTTTCCTACGCGATAACAATATTTACAATGATAGGTATTGAATGAGCTCTTTTTATTACCTAAGCTGAGGGGAATAGTGAGAATATTTTTTTACTAGGGTTACAAAAAAAACCTTCAAAAATATTTTATTTTGACTTTTTTTTTGCTAAATAATTCCCAAACCATAAAAAATGCAGGCCAAACAAGCTAAGACATCACCTTTTATCTAGAGTTCCCTTTTCGGATTTTCAATGGAATGAGTACCATGTATTTTTTAAGGGATGTTTATAGTAATTCATATTAGAGTAATAATACTAGTGTTTATGGTAGAATAGACTTGATCATAAATTTTGAAATTTGATCCAAAAAAGGGTTAGTGGCTTAGAATTGCTCTAAAATTTTTTAGATACTTCTAAGGGGTATCATGAGTCATGATTTTTGTGGTCACCAAATCTAAAACATAAAGTATAAACATGGGGGATTTATTATGCAGTGCCAACTGGGTATATTCTGCATATCCAAAGAGTGGCATCTTTTGACTGGCAAGTCTATTATGTTGGTGAATTTAATGCAAGTCCACCAAAGGGCATGCATTGCATATTTGGAAAAAAGGGATGTCAAAACTATTACATTATATTATTGATAGACAAGGGAAATAATGATTTGGGTGACTCAAGACCATAGTGGGTGGTTTTTATATGAAAATATAGATATTAATAAAGGGACAACTATGCTGACAATGTTCATGAATGGGGAATCCCCACCTACACAAATTTAGAGTGTTAATAATTCATAAAAATTTCCAATAATGTGGAATTCTGATATCAAGCAATGAAGTTTGAATGTAATGCACCATATACATTACATTTTACAGTTTGAGGTCATGTAAAAATAATATTGGGGGGAATTAATTTAATGTGTTCATATCTAAACAATGATTTATGACACACAAATTTTAAGGTAATTTTCATGGAAACATGATACTATATTTTCTTATAGGATGGGATAAATATAAATGGTTATTACACAATTTGAGGATCTGTTGAATGACATAGAAAAAAGGGATAATATAATTTAAAGTGGTCTTTTCCAAACAAAATGTTGTTACCATTATTTGAAAAATCCCATTATGGGTGTGATAATATGCATGGCCAACTATGGGTATTTTCATAAAATCAAAATATTGGTATATTTTAACTATCATTCCTTTTATGCATGCGAATTTTATTCCATTTCCCTGGGGGCATGCACATCATAGTTAGGAAAAAATGGCACTCAAGTTAACTGCTTTGGGCTCATGTTTATTCATGATTCTCTGGTTTGGGTATGGTATGATGGTAACAAAGAGGTTTTTGGATTGTAGTTTGGTGGACTTTGGTTTTCCAAACGCCACCAGAGTCGGTCTTTGTCCTCAGTCTCCCAACCCACATTGAAATAGGGTTCACCGCTCCTCTCTAGGTCGGAGTTGGAGCGATGGATACATAGTGTTTTGGGCATACAGTTTGCGGTTGTCGATGTTTCTTTTAGGGTTTCATCCCCGACTCTCTTCAGGCTGCTTTCCTGGTATTCTTCAGTGTTCTTCCCTGGTTTTGTGTTCCATTTTTTTTCCTTTTTCACGATTGTGGCTTTATTTTCCATGATCATTTCTCATTCTGGTGCGGGATGTTTGTGGCTTCTGTCTATGGGTTCCATCGTTCTAGTTTTGTACAACGACGATGGTGGTGATGGTGGAGTAGATTCAGTGAACTCCAGACGATGTATTGAGATGTTTTGATATCGACGTAGGTGGAATAACGATGTTGCATCATGGTACTGGTGGCGATGATGGCTTGGTTTGGTGATGATGATATTTGGTTCTGGGGGCTTCGGATTTTTGCAGGCAGTGTACATTGGAGAAGAGGCCATCGGCCGAGATGATGTGTTCATGTTGATGGTGGCGGTTTTCGGCCGGCATCGTGATGATGGTTGTGATGTGATGGATGGACAGTGTCTCGGTCAGACTGCTGCACGTGATTCGTGATTGTTTTTTGGGTGACTTTTTTGTTTGAAATCTGAAACTTTTCAGGTGCGTTTTTTAATTTTGAAAGGGGTGGGTTTTGAGGCTGTTTAAAATAGTGGTGGTACTCGGTGAGGGTTTGTGTGTAGTGGAATTAGGAATTTGAACATTGTATACTGCTGATAGTCTAAATGGGGTTAGTACGGGTGTTTTTTGGTGGTTTTGTACGATTCCCACATACCCAAAATTTGGCTTCTTGAAATAAAAATAAAAATGGATTGTGGATACATGGATGATCGTATTATGATTCATATTCTTGTATATTGTCATCAATTATTGAAGGGGACATATGATTATTTTACCATGAAGAATGTTGTCATTATTTGAAAAAAAAAAACCATTATCGAGGATGTATAATGGAGGTCAAACTAGTGAATATGATGTATATCCAAATAGGGGTGTCTTTTGGATGACAGACCTGTTATGTAGGTGAATTTTATGCAAGGACAATGGGGGAACATACTTCATGGTCAGGTAAATGAGTTCTCAGGTATCAAAAATTATGCCACCAAAAAACAAAGAATGATTATGAAAATGTGCATGTAATCCAGTTTAAGAGTATGAAATACAAAAGGGGTGTTTCTCAATGAATATGTAAAATATATAAGTCAATATTGTCTATCAGTTTTTGGTCCCCACCATAGATCTGACTCATATGAAAAATTGGGACCCTTTTTGTATCCATGTTGGGATATCTATGGAGATGGCCAAAATAGAAGAGTCCCACATAGATTGTTAATTATATGTGTAATAGAGGTACAAAATTATCACATGGCTTGGACATGGAGTTATGGTCTAGTTTTCACTATGTACATCAATGGGATGAGAATCACTCCTTACGTTGTTCTTTATGTACATTTTTGTTTAATGTCATGAAACAAGGATCATATGTTATGTAGTTTAAATACATGTAGTGAGAACATGAAGTGATTCTGATGTGAAAATGATTAGGGTGGCTGGACCAAAGAAGTCAATCCAGATTTCACTACATATCTTGGTGAACAATGAATCAATCCACACATAGATCTTGAGTTTTTTTTCGTACCAATAACATTTTTACATGGAAGAGAGAGATTTTTTATTTATGGTTGGGCCAAATATTAGATATCTAGGCTTCTGTACATATCCCATTGAAATGATAATCAAGAGAGACATAGTTCATGAGAAAATCATTCCCCACACCAATTGAGTTTGATTTGGGAGAAATGTTCTTTTATCACATTATAGAATAATGGTTAATCTAAAAATAGAAGGTGGTATGAGGATCAAACCATATATCATGGTGGAGTACTCTATATTGATTTTTGTTCATATACACAAAGAAAAATGAAAATAAATTTATTTATGGTTGCAGCTAGGCCCAATATAGGAGATCTAGGATTCTCTCTATATCCCATTGGAATGAGAATCAAGCCACACATAATTCTTAAAAAGAGGACTCTATGAAGATCTGATTAAAAAGATATGGAGAAATGGAACACATGTTCCTCTAATATGTATAAATGATGTGAGTAATGCTTGTTCATGGATGGTAATCATACATATTATTTCAAAGTACAACAAAGAATACCACTTTTAAGTATCTTATGGGTTTTCTTAACATTAAATAAAGAAAATGATAACCGTACAGTTTAATATCATGTAGCAAGGAAAAATTATGTCATGCTTTCTAATATTTTATGAAAAGGACAATGATGATACACATTTTAATGTTGTGTTTCATGGAAACATGTGGTTGTTATTCAGTTTAGTGTCTTGCAACTAAGAAATTATATTGTGATGTGTCAAATCATGCATCTAGAACAGTACTCTATGTGATTAGAAAATATTCTTCTTCATGAATCTTACATTGGTAGAAGTTGTAATATATTCTATATCCATTGAGATTAGGGAATAAGATCCAATAGAGTTGACCATATGTATAGTGTATAGTCCTTCCCACTTTCGCTTATAATTTTGTGGGATTCTTTCCTGGTATGATAGGAGACCTGAGAAATAATACCAATTCTCCATAAGGAAATGAGTAGGGGAGAAAATTCTTGTTAAGATCTCATGTAATCCAATTCTAATAGACTTGGATATTATTTAATGTATGAATTATATTATTTTCTAATCATTCCAGCCCATCAAATCATTTCTGAGACTATTCATCTTTAGAAAACTGAACACAAATTGCAACCATGATTGATGGAAATTGAATTTCAATGGAAAAACCCAATTATATTCCACACCCCCAATGAATATGGAGTTCCCCAAGTGGTAGTATGGTTAGTAGTTAAATACTCTCATAAATCATACGAATGTTTATCGAGATAATATTTCTTCTCTTTATCATCCATTTTTTGGAGTATATTTGATAGGGTCATATTAAAATCCTCTATCAATCCATTGGAAAATACATGATAGTGGGATGAATGGTTGGATTTGATATTATGCCCTTCATATTGCTTCTTTACCTCAATAGAACAAAAATTTGTGTCGTTGTCTATCAGTATGGTATGAAGTACACCAAATATTGTAATTATACTATCTTTGAAAAATTTATCAATGCTTTTGGCTCGGACATATTTGAGAGGTATTAACATAGACCATTCGGAGAAGAAATAATTATCAGTAAGAATATACTTAATATTCATTGTCGTAGTTTCATGATATTATCCAACTACATTCATTCCCCTTAAAGAAAATGTTCAGGAATATTTAAATGTCAGTTTCAACTTCAAGGATTGATGAATGAAGTTGTCATGCACTAGGCAGGGGTGAAATTTTTTGGTGAAATATTTGAAATCTTGGGTCATTGAATCCCAAAAGTATCTAAGATATCTTATTTTATCAGAAATCCTACTCCGAAACTAGTGAGAACCAAAATCTCCTCTATCTACTTCATTCATGATAGATATAGTTTTACTCATCAATATAGTTGAATAAGACTCCATAAAAGCCTCATATTTAGAGGGTCTTATGATCATCATGGATCTAATAATGAAAAAAATTGACCAATCATTTCCATATTTTCACTTTCCTAGAACAATAAAGTGAAATTATTCTATTTTGAAGGTATTTCATGATAGATTTCATCCATCCTGTTGTATGACCATATGGATTGTAAATAGGATTGATTTAATGAATTTACTCTATTCATCTTTGAACAAAATGTAAAAAAACACAATGAAGGAAAATACTGAAGATTGTATCTTCCCAAATTGCATCTTCTAGGGTTGTGGCTACATTATCCAATGCATCATCGTAGGCATTTTCAGATCACAGGACCTACAACGATGTTGGCTCTGATGGAAGTTCATCAATAAACACTAAAACATAATCACACAAAGGGATTGACTCTTCTTTTCAAATAGAATAATCCCCATTTATATATTAGATTAAAAATTATGATTCGCATTTCACTTTAGGTGGTTCACTTATAATAATAGTTCCAATTCCAGGCTTGAAATGAGATCTTGATATTCCTCCACAATGTTGGTACTGCCTTCTGATAACAAGAAGGAATATAGTGACACTACTTTTCTAGGGAGATAAGCACAATTCCTATCCCAAATTTTATGAGTTTATGGTTTTCTATTCTCTTCCATTTTGGACTCCTAGAAGCACCATCAATGTAAATTTATTATTTTTGGGGATTATCTTAAATAGAGAAGATTTATTCATCTGGAAATTATGTAATCAAATATATATATTCTTCATATGGGGTGTTCTATAAAGAATTCATCCTAGGATTATACTTTTCCTTCATTCTGAGGCACAAAATGGATATTGAACTATTTTAAAATGTCTTCCCACCATGCTAGACATCCTTTAAATACAGTATAGCTAGGGATAAAAATGAGTCGGTTATTGAGAAATACAATGTGGACCTTGGGATGTTGCAGGTAGTGACTTACCATCTAAACTACAATGATTAATTCCAAGAAGCACTTCTGAATAATGGAATATTGACTATCTATGTACAATATTGTTTAATTGAGATAGTAAATGATATTTCCATTCACATCATCATTATATTTTGTAAAATACGGCAACCAATGATCACTCAAAAATTGTCATGTAGATAATAATCAGATTTCATTCAACATGTGACATTAATACTAATTAACTCAATATATATTTTTGGAGGGTATAAAATTCATTCTTCGAGTCTTTGGACCATTGATAAGTAACTCCATTCATCATTAATCTGGTGAAGGGAAAACCATTTCCTACCAAATTGATGATAAAAAACAAAAATATTGTCCAAGTGTCCTCAAAATCCACTTAATTCCATCAAATTTTGAGGATGTTGAATTCAATGGATAGCCTTTTCCTTCTTGGGATCCACATAGAAGACACGATGTCAAATAAGAAAACCATGAAATATACCCATGGTAACCCGAAAAGCACATTTCAATGGATTCATCATTAAAATGTGTATCCAAAGTTTAATGAATATGGTCTCTAGATTGGCCAGGTGATCCAAACTATGTCTAGATTTAACAACTAGAACATCCAAATAACATTGAACAAATTTTCACAGGATGGTTTGGAAAATATGGTGTATGGAATTTTGAGATGTTTCACCCACATTTTCCAATCTAAAGAGAATTACCTGATAGCATAACACACCTTAAAGGGCTCCAAACATGGTAGAATTCTCATCTTCTGGGGTCATCTAGATTTGATTACACCCAATTTATCCATCTATGAAGGATAGAACATCATAGATAGATATATTTTCCATCAAAATTACCCTAATCCGAAAAATACATAAATCATTGGGACAATGCTGGTTAAGATATCTAAAATCAATGAAAAATCTAATTTCGGAGTTCTTTTCCACTTGGAAAATTTTGGATTGAAATTTGGGATATTTCACCTCCCTGATAAAGTTATCTTTGATAATATTTTCGAAGTCAGATTAAATTTTAGATGTGTGATTTGGGTGTGTTCTTCATGCTAGCATTATAAATCCATGATACTCTTCTCGAAAACCCAAATGATGGGTAGCTATGTCGGGATAAAGGAATGGAATTTTTGCATAGTTCCAAGAAAATGTATCTCATGTGTTATTGATAAAAGAAGTATATAGATTTTTCTGTACAGAAGTTATATCCACACTAATTAGAGTGGGGGTGTAAATCTTCTTTTTTACATAGATTTATTTCTCATAGCTCATCCACATTGGCGGTGACACCTTCCTCAAATGATAGAGGGAAATATATAATATCATTTTCTTATTCATCCTCACGTGTCATTTCTTATGATTCCTTCTGGAAGTGTATGTGATGAAGAAAAACATTTAGAGATTGGTGAGGAGTCAGTATTTGGACATCCAGAAGAAGTGGAATCCATTTCTTCCCTTACTGATGATGAAGGGCCTTCTTGGAGTATTCAAGAATGGAATATGGGTTATAATCAACAAATTTTCCATTCTATATCATTGTGATAACTTATTAATGATTTAATAATGATTCAAGGACATTTTTAATTTCAATGGATGAAATTAATAAATTTACATTTATGCTTTCACCACTTCTTGGAAGATCAAAATTTTTTCCCATGTCGTCACACTTGATTTCCACAACTGAAATTATGGAATTCACTGGAAAAGACATTATATTTGGTTCTATACATTCTATTTAACTATTATGCCACACATAATATATAATCATATGTTTCAATGAGTATGCTAAGATCATTTCCAGACCATTCGGTTCATCGCTTAATGTTATATGTTTTCCCACCGACCTTGTTTCCTTTTTGAGACAAAATTATGCCTCAATATATTGAGATTTACAGATTTTAAACATATCCTTGTCCCAATAAAATGTTCCAATTTGACAATTGATTCAATACATGAAAACCTGGTCATATGATGAATTAATGGAATCATGTTGATGTAGCCAAGGCCTTTAAGAAGAATGTTGGACTGTATGTCTTATAAGACAACCATGAAATCTGAATTTGATACAAGATCACCGGACATAGTTATGATTGTATTCTCACCTAGAGGTTCTTTATAATTAATTTAATAAAAACACAACTTCAATGTGGAAAGATATAATTCGGATTCAGTGAGACCCAAATGACGAAGTTTACGGAAGAGAATGAGGATAAATTTTGACCCATTATCAGTGAAGTCTTGTCAGATTTTTTTATCATTAACCCTACCAGATTGAAACATGGGAATAATGTGTCCATATACACCAACATCCTCATATTGATCTATGAAATATATAATGGTATTACATTCTATATAATCATTATCTATATGGTAAAACATTCACGCAACAACATCAATCTCAAACTCTTGATGACAGGAAAAATCCTCAATAAGTGATTCCCAATGATATTTTGACAGATTCAAATCATCTAGGATTGAAAACATGGCCGATACATGGCCTAGTTTTTTCAAAAAACCATTATTTTGGTCCAAAGGTCTTATTTTTCGAGCATGGAGATGTGTGTTTTTAGGTACCTTGTAATTTTAGGCTTCTGATGTAGATATACCAAGTGTCGGGGTAGAAGATTGAAATACTTCTCCTCTTGGTAGATTAAAGTGACTTGGTCTATCTGTTTGATTATAGAGTTGTGGTATAGTATCTAATCGGTATTCCAAGATGATCCTTTTAGGTAAAATTCGGTCATGTGTGGGAGAATTAACTTTTTATTGTTGAAAAAACTAAAGGGCTATCACACAAGTTTCTACAACATAAACAGTTCAAGTAGGGGTATAGTTAAAATATTGTCTTCTGGTATATCCATGTCTTCTCTTTTATTCTAGAACATGACTTCTTCCATTAGTTCCCCAATCAGGAAAAGGGAATTTAGGTTCATCATAACAAGAATCATCATTTTCATAGAAGTCAATTAAGTGAATAACATTATGGGAACATAAGATCAAATACTCATCTGATAAAGATTTTTCTTGACAAATTGGTTCTTGTTATTCCATTTGGCGAGGTAGTTATCATGATTATGTGAGAGTTGGAATGAAATATACCCAAGTCAAGGACCACATTATCCTTGATACAAGCTCATCTTCTTTTGAAGTATTTTTACCATTCTGACCATGTCGCTTCTATGAGGATTGACCTTTGGAAGACGGATCTTTTGATGAAGATGGATTTACTATAGTTCAATTGGAAGGAGGCATAGTCATTTGTTTAAAATGTTATCATATAATGGACTGATTTTGTTTATCATTTTACTGACTATCCAATAATCATAATTCTTCATATTTTCACTTTTGACTTCCTTCCATCCGCCTTCCTCCTTTGGATTTGTAGCAGTAACACATGCTACATGGGATGATAAACGTTTTAGTTTCACTTTTCCAGAGTCTATCATTTAATTCAAAAATAATTTAAAAACAAAAAACTCTTGGATGGGATGCCCCCACATTTCATGAAAGGGGAAATAATTTGGGAGATCTTCATCTCGTTTTTTTCGACCATGGCCACTGAACAAAATTTTCCTCTAAAAATGAAATGACGTAACCGTGAACCTGTTCATTCTGAAATGAATAAAATTTATTATTTAAATCCTCAAACTATCCTCCCCATTGATCCTTTTGATCATCTTGATGAGCTAGTCATTGTTTCTAATGCTTGGGAGGTGGAGTCCTTCATTATGATGAAGGATTTAGAGTAGATGCAGATACACATATTTATTTGAGTGTGACTATAACTGCCTCTACATTCCTTATTTCCTTCCAAGAGATGTTGGGATTACTTGATATTTTTAATTGGTTTCCACAATGAAATCCAACACATTTGGGTGATTGAAGAACAGTATTCAAACCATCATGTGTATTTCCTAGAAATTAGTTTTGTGCGTATCCTATAAATTATATTTTTTACACAAATTAGGAGAAACTCTTCTTGAGGGAGTGGTATACATAAATAATAAGATTATCCTTTCCATTAATAAATGAATTCTTAAACTGTTTCATTCTCCTTTTTTCAATTAGAATGATAAAAAACTATTTCCTTTAGTTGTGTTGAGTGGAATTTGAGAAAAAAATTCTTGATGGAGGTCATACCATCCATTAATTGATTTAGACTACAAATAAGTATATAAGTAAAATGATGGACCATATAATGATTTCCAAAAACATCTAATATTATCTTCATCTTATCGATGAGTGGATATCATCATGGGATCACAATGGGAATTAAAATGCGTTATGTGGGGCTTCAAACATATAGAATAATTACAAATTGGAAATGTGGTATTCAAAAATTTCAGTGGCGGAGGAATCAGATATACCCATTTTGGGTTAGCTTTTTTTATGATTGTACTAGTGCACACAATTCTTAAAAATATTCCAAATGAGTTATTAATGCCTTAATTGTATTCATAATCATTTTGAGAATATCTTGATGACTTGGGACCTGTATTGGTACAACAACTGGAGCTTGAACTTGCGGGACTACTATAAAAAACACGGGTTGGGGTGTTGCTAGTATTTTTCATGGATAACCCATAGGCTTAGGTCTGTATGGATGAGTTTGATCCTTGTTCTATATGTGTAACCAATTAAGGTAATTCATTATCCACATCTGTAGTTGCAACGAACCCTCTTTGCCAAAGGGCTCCTATAGGGTGTTCATGTTGAAGATCTTCTTGTAGAGCACGTCTGATAGGAATTTTGTTTAGGAGTAACTCTACATTGAGTCATTTCAACTCCGTCATCTCCTACTTTTTTGGGAAAATAATCCTTCAAGGTATGTAGATTGAACTTCTCTAGTGTAAATGCAATACATGATAGTAAATTTACCATTCAACTTATTAGATGCATTTCAAAGAGGTGTGAGTTTTTTACTTGAGGTAATACCATGATTTTGGGTAAGGCATAGATTTTAGGTAAGAACGCCTCATTAATTTTTATTAGTTTGTTCCATAAAATGAATAAGAACTTTATCCAATGAATCCATTGAACTGGACTCATTTTCTTTAGGATAATCCATAATGTAATCAGTGAAATCCACTTATGGATAATGAATTGGACTAATTTTATAAATATATATGAAAGATGGTTTCTTTCTATTCACTGCTTGAGACTTTGTTCTCCTATATGCTAATCTCCCATGAACTATATGATAGATAGTAATTTGAAAATAATCAATAGATAGTTTAGTTGTGAGTTCACTTTAAGTATTCTTCTCTATTTGGGAGAAAACTGAATTCCGTTGGGGAATGTATTTTAGATGTCCAAAACCCCCAACACTACATGCTGGGGATATTATTTTTCATCTTCTTCAAAACATCCAACATTTATTATTGAATATGATAGTTGAGTTAAACAAGACCCCATCCTTGTATACTGTGGTTTCTCTTAAACTGATATGGCTACTATTAGCATAGTTTCTCTTCTGATTTTACGAATTCTATTATAAACATTGTCTTGGTGTACAACATGTCAACTACTTAAATTGAAATTTTCATAAGTCTATTGTGCTATTTCAAAATTTTTTGAAATATGATGGCTGAGATCCTCTATGTGGGAGGCATGCTTAATGTTCTTAGATGAATGATGTAAAATTATTTGAATATATTTCTCTCTTTGTGATAACTTTGATAAGAGTTAGTTGAGGAATTTTTTTGAGCATATCAATGAGTAATCTCTAAATCTGTTGATTGTAGCTAACCATGGGTAATAAAATTGCATGAGACCACTTTCGGAAGGATTTTATGGCTAATATGGTAATGAAATGCAATGCTCCATGGACACCACATCCTCTAATACGAACATTGGATGGTGTATTAATAAATAAATGGACTAGCCTCTTTTGTGCATCGAGGCATTCATGTTAAGGGGATATCTACTGCTTTTCAACCTTTAGATATTGGGAAAATAAGAGTGATTCCATTTCAATTTGGCGCTGAAACCCATATATTACAATTAAATGACATTAATAATTGTCATAAGGTGATACTTTTTCTATTAGATGATGAAATTTTTTTCATACATTGAGGTCAATCTCTTTAATGAAATATTCTAATATAAATTCTGTAATATTGTATTGAGAGGTTTCCAAAGGCCAGAACATGACTGGTATTTCACCCTTGGCCATTTTTTTCTCATATTCAACATATCCTCATCGTCATTTACTAGAGGTTTCTAAACATGGTCCGACCAGAATTGATTCTTTTTTATTGTTTTATCACAAAAAATAGGATCAATTATTTTTTCTTCTTCTATATGTAAAGGCAAATGAATCATGGTAGGTTCAGAGAATGACCATCGCCTTGGGATGTATATTGGTTGAGAATTTATTTTACCATTTATTAATAAGTAATCAGACATGATTGGCCTTATGTTGGAATGTTCTATAATATAATATTGATTTCGCATCACTGCATTCTCAATAGAAGAATTATCTTGAAAATTCAAAATAGTACGATGTAGATAAAAATCTAATTTAATGCCATAACGGGGAAGAAAACCATGGTGGATTACATCAAGAGAAAAATCTTCTTTATCTTTTGTCTTATGGCCACATGGAACGTTTTTGTGGCTCTAATCTATAGATAAGTTCTCTAAATTGACAGAATTATTATGAATCAATCCTTAATGATAATGTATCTGATGAGGAACATCATAATTTCTGCAACTACTCTCATAACTTATTAATGGGAGGGTAGGATCTAACATTTCAACAAATTAATGTCTATGGTAATCATGAACTCAAGAATTAATAGGAGTCAGATCATAGATTGACTCATGATTTTCTCAATGTGTTTGGTTAGACTACTTATTTAATGCTCTTTTACAGAATTGGGGCCACTTTCTGGGAGAAGTGGTTATCATGGGCACGTTTATATGCCTTCTTTAGAGTGGTCACTAGAATATTTTGTTATCTCCAATTATAAGGGTGTATGTTCCCGATCTGGGTTTCCATATAATATAGGGGAGTATGACTCATAACCCTCATAGACAATAATATATGTTTGTATCTACTCCAGGATGACATGTTGATGAGTCATCCTAGGTGTGGGGACATAATTATGTGTTCATCCCACTTGTACTGCTGATGTTGCAATTATGATATTTTGGAAGGCTTCCAGATTATGGAATAGAAATTTTTCCTTCCCTTTTACCATTGCTAAAATATGTTTAGTGACTTTATTGCATAGAATAGGAATATATGTCCATTCTGTTCCTGGAGTAGGTGTATGTACCTTCTTATATCCCCCATTTCATATTAGTGGATGAAAAAAATACAGATGTTTGGGGATAGACAGTTGAGTCTACCTAGGGTTTTTCATATGTGCTTGCAAACTGACTTCTCCAGGTGTATCTCAAAAAGACCATTAGAAGGTTTGATGGATGCTAGTAGGTGCATGTGCATGTTGCCTATTTTATACCTAGCATTTTAAATTGAATTATTTCAATGCTAATTGATGATACAGATGACAGGATGGTTGAATACAGGTTGTTGTTTGATCCTTCTTACAAGTTGCCATGATATTTGATTGGGGGTGTTTTTGAATGAAACCAGATGAGTATGACAACTAGCTGATAGTTTGTAAGTAGGTCAATGTGCCTGCTCAGGGTACTTCACTAGATTTCAATTGTGGGATTGGTTGGGCACCGCATGAAGAGTCATCTAACTAGTGAAATTATGGAGGGTGAGTGTATCTGACCATTCGTTATTTTCCTCCAAGTTATGTTGGTGGACTTCCTCGTAGGGTGTAAAGGTACAAAACCTCTCTCTATTGGCTGGATGTTTTCCCAAATTGTTCATCTGGTGTTCCTGGTATTGAGGGACTAGGGCCGAACAACTGAAGGCACCACCCCAACATGCTGGGGGTTCACAGACACATAATTCTATTGGCGGTGATTATTGGTGGGATATCTCAGTAAGGACCACTATTTCATGGAGTTGAGTCCATGAGTGACCTCTTGTTTCACCTCCCTATAGTATTAGAGGGAATAGTTATTTCATTCTTGGGATAATAACTCCAATAGTTTGAAGATGGTGGTTGTCACCATATGCTTCTTGACCATCGTCCGTTGTTGACCAGATGATATAGGGGTGTTGTTAACAAAGGGAGCCTATCGGGGAACCTATATGGTTGGGATAGTACCGTGTTGATGGTATTCCTAAACCTATAAATTTTGTGATCGATAATTGAAGTTACTGAATTATTAATGATGTATTTCCAACGGAGAAGGATCCATCTTGTTCCGTAGCCGGCACATTCACAGGTGAAAACATGAAGGAATCCATTTGGAGTTAAGTTTGTTATTGAAAAAATTTTACAAATACAAAAAATGAACTTCTTTAACACATTTAATTTTATATGGACACATGCTTGATTGATTTAGACAAAGTTAAAAAGGTTTTACTCAGGTGATACAATCTTTGTTATATTTACTTTCTTTAAAAAAATTAAAAGATAAAAAGTCATTATCACAGAAAAGTGATTTCATGGGGTCCCCAAGATTGGAAAAATTCATCCCATGGTCGTCCATGACATAACCAGTAGTATTAGGACACATTTTGGTGTCTTTTTTTATTATTATGATATTATTTTATTATCCTTAACTACCCGATTACTAATTAATCAAGATAATTAACGATAATTTCTGTCATTACTATTCACAAAGTCCAAAAACAAAAGAGTCTTAATTACCTAATTTGGACCTTCTAATTCCAAATATAGAATCGATTTTACCAAATTAAAAACACATAAATTGCAATAATTAATTTAAAAATACTTCTCGTTTTCCAAACAAATAGCGGGGTTTTTTGAAACAATATCTATGAAAAGTTTTTTCAATTGTTTATGCCAAATTCCAAAGTGAAATTAATTAAAATGAACACCATTGGATTAAATTCTAAAAATATATTCTAATAATACTTTAAATCAAATTAAAGAGATAATCTGACCATATAATTAAATTAGATGAAAAGGCAGTTTTAATGTAAAATGTAGTATTTTTCACTATTCATTAAAAAAATGAACATTGTCAGAAAAATACCAAAAAATTATACAATGTAAATTTCAATGTCCCAATCCTAAATAATAAGTTTATTTTGACAAATAGTGATTATGAAATTTTCAAAATATTGATTTAAAAATGGTTCTCCATCAAAAGGCGGTAAAACAATCTTTTAAAAATATTAGAGAATTATATGCTTAAGATTGGATTTATTTCCATTTTAAGCCTCTAAAACACTATATAATTAATAAATAGTCATAGATAAGAATATATATTATTCATTACTTACTTGGGATGTTACATCCTTCCCCCCTTTAGAAAATTGCGTCCCCGAAATTTATTTACTTATCGAATAACTTGTGGTATTTATCCCTCATTGCATTTTCAGATTTCCATGTTGACTCTTCACTCATGTGGTTTTTCCACAAAACCATTACTTGAAGAATCACCTTATTCCGCAAAACTTTATCCCTGTGGTCAAGAATCTGGACCAGTTGTTCTCATAAGATAGATTCTCTTCCAGCTAAACTACCTCTAGACTCAAAACAGGATATGGATCTGGCATGTACTTCCTTAACATTGAAACATGAAAAAAAATTGTGTACCTGAGATAAACTCAGAGGTAATGCCACTCTGTATGAAATTGATTCAACTCTCTCTAGAATTTTATATGGTCTAAGGAACCTTGGACTCAACTTTCCTTTCTTACTAAATCTAATCACACTTTTCCATGGTGGTACTTTGAGAAAAAAATGATCACCTACCTCAAAACAGAGATCCTTCCTCCTGTTGTTCGCATAAATCTTCTTCCATCTCTGAGCTGTTTTCATGTGTCTCTGTATCAGCTGACCTTTTTCATGCCAAATCTTTTACCAATTCTAGTCCCATCAACTTCCCTCCACCCACTACATCCCAGAAAGCTAGAGTTCGACACCGCTTCCCATCTAATGCCTCAAATGGTGCCATCTGTATACTAGAATGAAAACTTTTATTATTAGAAAACTCATACAAAGAAAGAAGTTGGTCCCAAATTCCCTGATAATCCATCGAATAAGCATGTAGCATATCCTCCAATGTCTGAATTGTTCATTCTGACTGCCCATCTGATTGAGGATGAAAAGCTGTACCAAAATTTAATTCAGTACCCAACAACTTCTCAAGGCCTTTCCAAAAGTTATAAGTGAACCTGTGATCACGTTCAGGTACAATGAATAGAGGAACTCCATGTAACATGACTATCTCTTTAAGATACAAATACGAAAGTTGATCTAGGGAAAAAGTATCTCGTATAACAAGGAAATGAGCATATTTAGTCAATAGATCAACAATAACAAAGATTGCATTATTACCTCAAGGTGTCTTCGGAAATCCCACAACGAAGTCCATGGATATATTTTCCCATTTCCACTCTGGTACTGGTAGAGGCTGAAGAATCCCTTTCGGTGATTGCTGCTCTGCTTTAACCTGTTGACATGTCAAACACGTCATAGTAAAATCAGCAATATCCCTTTTCATTCCGTCCCACCATTAATACTCCTGAAGATCTCTATACATCTTAGTACATCCTGGATGAACTGAAAATGGAGAACTATGAGCTTCACATAATAACTCCCTCTTCAATTGTGAATCTCATGGCACACACAATCTCTTCCCAAATCTCAAAACACAATCATTATCAATGTTGAATTCAGGCAACTTACCCTTATGAACCGACTCTACCTTTTTCTTCAATTCGCTATCTGGATTATGTGCTTGCTTAATTCTGTCTGATAGAGAAGAATTCACTGATACCTGAAACAAAATAGAAGGAAATCATGCACCAACAACTTCTATGAAAAAGTTCATCAAATCCTTAACCAAAGTATCACATTCCAAATGCAACATTGTTAATGAAAAATTAATTTTTTGACTCAAAGAATCATCCAATTTATTTGCTTTTCCCGGATTATAATGAATTGTACAATCATAATCCATGATTAATTCTAGCCATCTCCTCTGTCTCATTTTTAATTTTTTCTGAGTGAATATATACTTTAAACTTTTGTGATCGGTATATATTTCACAGTTTTATCCATACAAATGTTGCCTCCAAATTATTAGAGCAAAAACAACAGCAGATAAATCCAAATCATTTGTATGGTAATTTACCTCATGAGTTTTCAACTAGCGTGAAGCATAAGCAATTACATGATCATTCTGCATTAGGACGCAACCAAGTCCTTTCAATGAAGAATCACTATAGATAACAAACTCCCCATTCCTGGAAGGTAGTGCCAAAACTGGAGCATTCACCGATTTTCTTTTCAGTTCCTGAAAACAATCATCCCATTCTTTTGTCCAGATAAACTTAACACACTTCTGAGTTAGCTTTGTCATTGGACCAGATAACCGAGAAAAATTTCTAAAAACCCTTCGGTAATATCCTACCAAACCAAGGAACCTATGAATCTTAGTTACATTTGTGGTTCATGGTCATTATCCAACAACCTTTATTTTTGCAGGATTAATAGTTATCCCATATTTAGAAACAATGTGACCAAGGAAATAAATATGTTGCAACCAAAACTCTCACTTTCTGAATTTCCCGTACAATTTATTTTCTTTTAAGGTTTGTAAAATAACCCTTAAATGACTTTCATGCTCTTATTTACTTTTTGAAAACACCAAAATGTCATCAATGAATACCACCACAAACATATCCATAAACTCATGGAAAATTCTATTTATATAGTCCATGAATATAGCAGGTTCATTGGTTAGCCCAAAAGGCATAACTAAAAACTCATAATGGCTATATCATGTACGAAAAGCGGTCTTCGGAATATCTGCGTCCTTTACATTCAACTGATGGTACCCCGTTCTTAGGACAATCTTTGAAAAATTCTGAGCTCCGTGGAGCTGATCAAACAAATCATTGATATGAGGCAAAGGATATTTGTTATTAACAGTGATTTTATTTAAGGCTCTATAATCAATTCAACGTCTCATAGAACCATCTTTCTTTTTAACAAATAAAACAGGGGAACCCCATGGTGATGTGCTAGGTCGAATGAAACCATTATTTAATAAATCTTGCAATTCTCCTTCAACTCTAAATGTTCGATTTGAGCCATTCGATAAGGGGGTTTTGAAATTGGCTTAGCATCAGGAACTAAGTCAACGGTAAATTCAACTTCCCGATCTGGTATTATTACAGGAAACTCATTAGGAAAAACATTAGGATACACATTTACCACTTGCACATCATTAATCTGAACAGTTCCTTTGTTTTCAACAATATGTGCAATGGTAACATTCATTTCCATATTTTACAAGTTTCTCAGCCTCTTGATATGTTAGCAACAGCAATGGTTCATTCTTGTACAAAAACTGATATTCGTTCTGAAAAGAAACATCTTTATTTCTTCAGTCAATCTTGGCATGGTAAATAGAGATCCAATCCATACCCATGATTACATCAAAACTCTACTAGAGGTAAAACAATAAGGTTTTCAAGTATGTTCATTACACGGGTAAGGATATGAATATTGTTATAAATTCTTTTTGCCTCAACATTTTCACCATGTGTTTTTACCATAAGTTCAGGAGTCATTTCATGGGATGGTAATCCCATTTTAATAGAAAATTTTTCAGAGAAGAAAGAATGTGTAGACCTCGAATCAAAAAACACACTGGTATAATCTGAAAAAACAAACAATTTACCTGATACCACTTCATTTGATGGCCCAACATCTTCTAAAGTAGTTTCAATGGATTTCACCACCCCTTTACGCTTGTAGTCTAACTTCTTCCCATCACTCGAGCTCTTTTTCGGACACTCGTTTGCATAATGACCAATCTCGTTGCGCTTAAAACATTTCACTAACTGTAAATGAAATTTGGTCTTACCATCACCCTGATCGTTTTCAGTGTAATCACGAGCCTTATGTACCATCTTACCACATCTGTAGCACTTTACAGAATTCAGAAGACAATCCCCAACAAGCCTTTTACCACATTTATCAAAAACTAGAAACTTAGTTTTCTTACCATCAGACCTTTTTTAAGAATTATTCCCTTTCTCCTGCCACCTCATTCTCTTCTTGTGTTGGTTATTATAGAACACTAGATCATCGTAAAACTCCAATTCCAACTTCTCATCACATGAAACATTATTTTCATAACTTTTTAACTCAAGATAAGACAATGCCCTTAGATATTTTGACTTTAATCCTGAGTAAAAATGATTGATTTTCCTATCATGGTCTGGGATAAAATTTGGATCATACCTTGACAATCGAGTGAACCTCTCTTCATAAGCAGCAACTGAGTCTTCCTCTTGCCTCAATTCCAAAACAAATTCCATCCTAAGTCAAACAGCCTTAGGAAAATACTTCTCATGAAACATACCTTTGAATTAATCCTAGTTGAGAGCATCAATCTCATCATTGTCCCTGATATTTTTAACCATCAACCACCACTGATCTGCTTCACCCTCCAAACGGTAAATTGAAAGACTATCCTTTTGATTGCCGGAACACCCCATGGCCTCGAAAATATTCTCCAGTTCTTTAATCCACCCTTCAGCTAGCACAGGGTCAGATGATCCTCTGAATGATGGGTGATGTTTCCTCATGAAATGTTCCACCACTAACATGTTCCTCTGTGGTTGATCTGGGTGATCTCGTACATGGATACCGCCACCATTTATCTCTTGAGTCAAGTACGCCATTACTGCAACAAATGTTCATTTCAAATTCCGACCATCTCAGGATTCTGATTCGGAAGGGTATTTCTTTCTGTGTGCCTTCCTAGCACTACTTCCCTATTTCCTCTGCGGAAAACCATTCTGAAAAAACATGTCTTATATGAAGCAACATGGTAATCATAAAATGCTATGTCATTTAAATTTGACAATAAAAAAAATATTTTTGGATGATCATTTAGTTAGATTTCTAACTCCTAAAGTTATCTAAACCGACCTCTGATACCAACTATAAGGCCCCTGCCTTAAACATTACTTAATCTTGAGTTACATCAAGAATACATGTTGAGGATCTTTTCAGGTTTAGAGTTTTAGAGAATTATATCATAAAACATGAATTACATTCCACATCTAAACAATGTGGTTAAATAAAATATAGTACTCATTTTTCCTATCAACTGAGACATATTTAAGATAAAACATGGATTCTTTCTTGACACATCCTTGACACTATCATCACATAATGTACCTTTCCCTTGACCTGTGAAAAACATTTCAAAAATTTTGGATGAGCATAACAAGCTCAGTAAGGGATATAAAAGTACGAAAAGAAAACATTAGTCCATGTATGAAATCATACTTTACTCATAAAACATAAGCATTTTAACATACCTCATCAAATCATGAATAAATCATAGAAATCATAAGACATAAAGGTAACTTTATGCATTCATAACATTCTTACGTAGGGAGTAACCATCATGGTTACGTTTGGAATACCCATCACAGTATATTCCCTAAATCTCTTTGGAAAAACCATAATGTTTAACTCCTCTGCGTTACCCAATGCATTGGAGAGCTATATCGGGATAACCCGCCCTTAATTTGTCACGGAACCACCCATCTTCATAATAATTCCCAAGAACCATAACATAATTGCATCACATAAAACATGCATAAAGGAAACATAACATTTCCACTTTTCAATCACAATATATCAATACAACACATTGATATAAAAACATTATGAAAACCATTTTCAATACCAAAATAAAAGAAAATTAAAACATGGTATTTATTTTTCATTTTTTTTAAAAACTTTATGGCATATAGAGGAAGCCGAAATTCAAATAATGGTCATGGCGGCAGAGAAGTCGTTGTCGCCGCATACGTACGACAAAAAAACATTCCCTTTTGTCGTTTAGTTAAAGCTTCATATAAAAAATGATTCCATTTGTATAAACTTAAATTTCAAAGGTTTTTATTCACACTATACAAGAAATTTGTGTATAAAACAAAATATACCTCAATGAAAGGAGATTGAGACGAAGTCCCATACCTCGAGTCCGACTTCACTCGATCATTCTTTAACGTCCTGAATAATAAACTTGAGTTAATTATTACTTTCTTAAGAAACTTTTTCAAGTTCAGTATTTCTTTTATATCACTTATTACCTTGTTATGAACACTATGTAATTATTTAAGTTAATAATTGTTGTTTTTTTGATCATTGGTACTTGAGTCAAAAATAAACTCTTTATAATTACAAGTTGTTCATGTGGTAAAATATCCATTATATCCAGAATTATATTCATGATTTAGATATCATATATATCATATATATCCAGTATATACATGAATTTATAATATTACATAACATTTAGAGGTAAGAAATGAAATGCACCATTCATGGAGATGATAAGCCGTACGTACGCATGAACGCTACTTTCATTTCTATTTCGTATTTTATGGAATGGAATCATAATGATATAAAGGTATATTATAATTCTAGTATAATATCATATATAATATCATTAACTCTATCCTTTATACGTCCCACATAAGGCAGTAACGAATCAAATCACTTTGAGGGGGCAGTAGTCCACACTTCCTAAAATGAAGATATCACGTTTACCCATAATGGAAACCATAAAGGTATGCCATAAATGAAAAATAAATAAGCTTAAGGAAAACATAAACATGTTATATATCATATATAAATATAGTGACATCTTAATGGCCACTTTTGAAGGTTTTAGAAGAATATTGAACAATCATCGTTTCATGAGGCAGAAATTCACCATCCACAGAAACAATATGCTCTTTAACAATTAGATGCAGGTGTGTGTAAGTGTAGCTCAAATACATCTTATAACAACATCCTAGTATATGGAAAATACTTGTTTTGTTAGAAAAGAAATGAATAAAAAGACTTTAGGGGGTTGTAAAAGCAAAATAAAACAAAAGAACACAAGTGAAGACTTTACTTTTAAATCAGGTAACTCCCTTTGGTATGAACCAAAAGGGTTTCTTGAAGAGCTTCCTGCCTAAGATAAGGCTTCTAGGATGAGGAGAGGGACGTATATAGAAAAACGTATCAGATCATGGCCGAGCCAAAGGCTTGAGAGGTGTGGGTAAGGAGGTAGAGGTGGGGGCCTTTTATAAGAGGAGATGAGGGTCACTCATGGAAAGGTATAAAATGATACATTATTATCAAATGAGTTTCGGATTTTAAAGGTCCCACATTGATGTATTTCGAGGATAAGGTGATAATAGTTCTAAATCCACCCATCCAATAGGTTTTTTAAATGTTTAGGGCTTATATTTTAGATTATCTTTTAATTTTAGTTAAATCATTAGATAATGAGGTAATCACTGCATCATCATGGTCTCATATATAATTTAATTTATTTAATGTCTAAAAATTATAAAAAAATCTATAATGTAGGATATATTTTTATATTTACAATGACTATTTATTTTCCAAAATATCATTTATGTAGACAAATTTAAAAATGTTTCACTCAGGTGATACATTCTTTGTTATATTTACCTTCTTTAAAAAATAAAAAGAAAAAAAGTCATTATCACACAAAAGTGATTCTATGGGGTCCCCAAGTTTGGTACAAGGCATACCATGGTTGTCCATGACACAAAAATTAGTATTAAGACCCATTTTGGTGTCATTTTTTATTATTATGATATTATTTTATTATCCTTAACTACCTGATTACTAAATAATCAAGATAATTAACGATAATTACCGCCGTTACTATTCACAAAGTCCAAAAACAAAAGAATCTTAATTATATAATTTGGAACATCTGATTCCAAATATGGAGTCCATTTTACCAAATTCCAAACACATAAATTTAAATAATTAATTGAAAAATAATTCTCGTTGTCAAAACAAATAGCGGGTTTTTTTAAACAATATCTATGAAAAGTTTGGCATTTGTTTATGCCCTATTCCAAAGATAAATTAATTATAATGAACACAATTGGATTAAATGGTAAAAATATATTCTAATTAAACTTTAAATCCAATTAAAAAGATAATCTAACCATATAATTAAATTAGATGAAAAAGTAGTTTTAATGTAAAATCCAGTATTTTTCACTATTCATTAAAAAAATGAACATTGTCAGAAAAATAAGAAAAATTTAACCAAAGTAAATTTAAATTTCCCAATAATAATGAATAAGTTTATTCTGATAAATATAGATTATAAAAGTTTCAAAATATTGATTTAAAAATGGTTCGCCATCAAATGGAGGTAAAACAATATTTTAAAAATATTAGAGAATTATATGCTTAAGATAGGATTTATTCCAATTTCAAGCCTCTAAAACACTATATAATTAATAAATAGGCATAGATAAGAATATCTATTATTCATTAATTACATGGGATGTTACATAAAATCTCTAAAACCCATGAAAAAAGGGAAGCATCATAAATTCTATTTCAAACGAAAGAATGAAATTTTCAATCATTAATCCTTAGAGTTGGTTCACATGGAATCTATTGTATGTATATAGTTTCTATATTAAATTTGATGAAATATGATTTTACTCTAGAAGATGAATTTTCTAGATATAAAAAGGTATTTTTTGGATCACAAAATTGAATCTAGTACTCTTTTTATGTGTAAAAAACATATTTAGAAAACCATTAGGGTTGTAAAATTAATAACAAAATAAGTTACCATGTACATGATATTGAAAATAAATAGCATTAATATTTACTCAGAAAACATGGATACAATCACAAATTTTCTACTCCTAGGTCCCCATTGTATAATGGTGTAGTTAAATAATGAAACATAACACATTAATATATTTAATAGACTATGATCATTGAGTATGAGTTACCTATTTACTTTGGGATAAGTTTATAAGTATATCTTGATAAATTATTAATTGATATATAATTAGAAAACATTTAAAGAATATCATATATGATATATGGAGTAGAATAAAAGAAAAATTTTATTACATTGGAGTATTTACCTGTATTGTCTTTATTATAATTATGAATGACAATTTAGATAAATTTGAAACCAAAAGTATTGATAAAATCAATCTTGGTCATTCAAAATCCACATAATCATACCAAGAAATCAATAAATAGACTAAAAATGTAGAATAATCTATAAATATCAATTTTTATGAAATTTAACCACATGGTCTTAAAACATATCTTAAAAAAAATAGGAAAACTCTTCTAATATGAATAGTAATTCAAAACCATGTGATAATACTATATAACCTATTATAGAATAATAACCCAGTTCAGATAAAATATATGAACATAATTATATGTATGAAAACTAAGTATCAAATAGTTTTATTTTTATCTATATTAATACTAATATAGAGAATCTATTATATTATGTTGTTAGAGATTAAGATAGATGAACACAACCTAGACATTCTCTTAGAAATTTGGTTGAAAAAAAATCATTTTTATCATATCATAATCCCAATTACATTATAAAAGAAATAAATGACGAGTTAAGTTTAATGTTAATATATGACGAACTAAACCAATTTGAAAGGATCCACGTATTGGAATTATATGAAAACCCATGGGATACCTGACCATTGGGAATAAATGGGTGTTTAGAAACAAGGAATATGGGACAAGAACAATTATTAAAACTAAATCAAGACTCTTTCTGCGACAGTAAAATGATAATGATTATATTGACTATGAGTAAACACGCTCACTAGTTTCAAGACATGTGGCCCTTAGAATGACGCCTCATTATGAAAAATATTTTCATTTAAAATTATATAACATTTATTTCAATAGATAATTACAAAATGGTAATCTAATTAAAGATTTTTTGTTGAACATCCCCCTAGATTTTAAAATCCACATTTCCCTAATAAATATTTTGTAAACAAAATCATTATACTGTATAAAATGAGGTCTAAAATCTTGGTATGATAGGCTCAACTCTTATTTAATTTCTAAAAGTATTTAAAAATAAATTGATTTACCTACATTATTTATTAAATGAATATAATTTTATTTTTAGTAAAAATATATGTTGAGGATGTTATTTTTGAATCATAGAAAAAAATAGTATTCATAAGATTTTTGAAAGTGATGAAAAATGAATTTGAAATTATTTTGGAGTGTGAGGTGAAACTATTTTTTGGTTTTCAAATTTTAAAAAATATTGTTTGAATTTTATAAATAAATTCATTTTAACTATGTATATCATAAATTGTGTTGGTATAGATACTATAAGGCCCCAGCCTTAAACCTTACTTAATCTTGAGTTATTACAAGATTACACATTGAGGATCTTTTCAGGTTTAGAGTTTTAGAAAATTAGATCATAAAACTTTCATTACATTCCACATATGAACAAAGTGGTTACATAAAGATAGTATTATTCATTTCCATAAATGGAAACATATTTAAAATAAAACATGGATTCATTCTTGACACTTCCTTGACACTATCATCATATCATGTACCTTTCCCTTGACCTGTGAAAAACATTTCAAAAAAACAGGGGATGAGCATAAAAAGCTCAGTAAGAGATATAAAAATATGGAAAGGAAACATGGGTACATATATACATAAGGATGAGATCATACATTACCCATAAAACATAAGCACATTAACATACCTCATCAAATCATGAAAAAATCATAGAAATCATAAGACATAAAGGTAACTTGAGGCATTCATAACATTCTTACGTAGGGAGTAACCCTCTTGGTTATGTTTGGAATACCCATCACAGTATATTCCCTAAAATCTATTTGGAGAAACCTTAACGTTTCACTCCTTCGCGTTACTCAATGCATTGGAGAGCTATATCGGGCTCACCCGCACTTAGTTTATCACGGAACCACCCGTATTCATAATAATGCCCAAGAACCATAACATAATCGTATCACATAAAACATGTATAAAGGAAAAATAAAATTTCCACATTTCAATCACAAGATATCAATACAACACAAAAAACATTGTGAAAACCATTTTCAATACCAAAATAAAAGAAAAGTAAAACATGGTATTTATTTTTCTTTTAAAAAAAGGTATGGCTTGTAGAGGAAGCCGAAACTCAAATAACGGTCACGACGGCGGAGAAGTCATTGTCGCCGCATACGTACGAAAAAAACATTCCATTTTGTCGTTTAGTAAACGCTTCGTATAAAAAAGATTCCTTTTGAATAAACTTAAAAGTCAAAGGGGTTTATACACCGTATAAATGAAAGTTTTGTATAAAATAAAATATGCCTCAATGAAAGGAGATTGAGATGATGTCCCATACCTCGTATCCGACTTGACCCGACCGTTCTATAATCTCCTGAATAATAAACTTGAGTTAATCTCTACTTGCTTAAGAACCTTTTTCAAGTTCATTATTACTTCTATACCATGTTATGAACATCATGTAATCATTTATGTTAATAATGTTCATTTTGTCGGTATTTGGTTCTCAAGTCAAAAATAGACTTCTTACACTTACATGTTGTTAATTTGGTCAAAGGTTCGTTATATACAGAATGATATTAATGATTTGGATAACATATATATCATATATATTCAGCATATATATGTATTTATAATATTACATCACATAGGGGTAAGAAATGAAATGCACCGTTCATGGAGACGGTAAGTCGTACGTACGCATGAACGCTACTTCCATTTCTATTTCGTATTTTCTGGAATGGAATCATAATGATATAAGAGTATATTATAATTCCAGTATAATAACATATATAATATCATTAACTTTATCCTTTACACATCCCACATATGGTACTAACGAATCAAATCACTTTCAGGGGGCGGTAGTGCGCACATCCTAAAATGAAGATATCATGTTTACCCATAATGGAAACCATAAAGGTATGCCCAAAATGAAAAAAAGAACCTTAAGGAAAACATAAACATATTATATATCATATATAAAAATAGTGACATCATAATGGTCACCTTTGAAGGTGTTAAATGACTATTGAACAATCATCGTTTCGGGAGGCAGAATTTCGCCATCCACGGAAACCGTATGTTCTTTAACCATTTGATGTAGTTGTGTGAGAGTGTAGCTCAAATAAATCTTATAACAACATACTAGTATATTGAATATACTGGTGTTGTTACAAAAGAAGTAAATAAAAAGAGTTTAGAGGGTTGGAGAAGCAAAATAAAATAAATGAACATGAGAGAATGAATTACCTTTAAAAGTGTAAGTCCTTTTGATTTGAGCCTAATGTCTTCCTTTTAAAGGATTCTGCCCAAGAGGAATCCTCTAGAATGAGGAGAGGTATGTGGAGAGAGTAAATGGGCAGGGTTTGGCCGAGCCAAAGGCTTTAGGAGTGTGTGAAATGAGGTAGAGGTGGGGGCCTTTTATAAGAGGAGAGGAGGGGCACTTTTGGAAAGTAAAGATAAGTTACTTTATTTTAAAAAGAGTTTCGGATTCAAAAGGTACCACATTGCTATAATTCGAGGATAAGGTGATAAGGCTTAGAAATCCACTCATCCAATTGGTTTTTTCCATGTGTAGGTTTTAGATGTTTCATTATCTTTCCATTTTATTTAAATCGTTAAATAATGATGTCATCGCTGCATCATCATGATGTCATATATAATTTAATTTATTTAATGTCTAAAAATTATAAAAATAATACAATGATGTAGGAAATATTTTTATATTTCCAATTAAAATTTATAATCAAAAATCTTATCTTTATAACCCCATGTAAAAATTGTTTTCATAAAACATATTATGTTTGTGTCATTTTTACTTTTACATTAAATAAAAAGTTATTTATGTCATTTCCCATCCAAAGTGGATCCATGGGGTCCCCAAGTTGACCCATGGCTTTTCTTGGTCGTCTATCACAAATCCACTGAGAGTAGGACATGTTTCATGCTCATATTATTTTATTAAATCATTATTTTTACCTTAAACTACACTAATTACCACTAATCACGATTAAAACTTAATAAGTTACTATTCACCAAAAAATTATTTTAATCTCATTGAACCACATTTTACTTCTTAATGACAACAATGTATGTCGGATTTTTGAAATTCAAAACACAATGATGGCAAAATTTCATTTAAACGGAAAAATCTGTTTTTATAAGTACCACTTAGTGGTTTCACTATTCATCAAAAATTGATGTTTTTCAGCAAATTACCAAAAATTCACCCTGAGCTATATTTGATATTCCGAATTCAAAAATGAAGTCTATTTTAAAAAATTCAAAACATATAAGTCACATTAGTTAATTTAAGAATTAATTCCCGCTGTCAGAGCAAATAGCGTGTTTTTATGAAATAATAAGTATCAAAAGATTGACACTAATTAAAGTCCAATTTCAGAATGAAATTTATTCCAATGACCACCATTGGATAAAATGGTAAAAATATATTCTAATTTCACTTAAAAATAAATTAAAAACATAATCTAATCATATAAATAAATTAGATTAAAAAGCAGTTTTGATGTAAAATGCAGTATTTTTCACTATTCATTAAAAAATGAACATTGTCAGGAAAATACCAAAAATTCACACAAGGTAAATTTTGATGTCCCAATCATAAAGAATAAGTTTATTTTGACAAAAATAGTTTATAAAATTGTCAAAAGATAGATTCAAAAATGGTTTTCCATCAAAAGGTAGTAAAACAATCTTTTAAAAATATTAGTGTATTCCATGCTTAAGATTGGATTTATTTTCATTTTAAGCCTCTAAAACAATATCTTAATCATTAATAGACATAGATAAAAATATCTATTATTAATTACTTACTTGGGATGTTACATCCTTCCCCCCTTTAGAAAATTGCGTCCCCGCAATTTATTTACTTATCAAATAAATGGGGGTACTTATCCCTCAATGCATTTTCAGATTCCCATGTTGCCTCTTCAATCATGTGGTTTTTCCACAAAACCTTTACCTGGTGAATCACCTTATTCCGTAACACTTGCTCCCTGTGGTCAAGAATCTGGACCGGTTGTTCCTCATAAGATAGGTTCTCTTCCAGCTGAACTACCTCTGGTCTCAAAACATGAGATGGATCTGGAATATACTTTCTCAACATCGAAACGTGAAAAACATTGTGTACCTGATATAAACTCGGAGGTAAAGCCACTCGGTATGAAACTGATCCAACTCTCTCCAGAATTTCATATGGTCCAATGAACCTTGGACTCAACTTTCCTTTTTTACCAAATCTTATCACACTTTTCCAAGGAGAAAACTTGAGAAAAACAAGATCACCTACATCAAAAGATAGATCCTTCCTCCGGTTATCCGCATAACTGTTCTGCCTGCTCTGAGTTGTTCTCATGTGCTTCTGAATCAGCTGAACTTTTTCTGCCATCTCTTCTACCAATTCTGGTCCCATCAACTTCCTTTCACCAACTTCATCCTAGAAAGCTGGAGTTCGACACCGCATCCCATATAATTCCTGAAATGGTGCCATCTGTATACTGGAATGGAAACTATTATTATATGAAAATTAAACCAAAGAAAGATGTTGGTCCCAACTTCCCTGATAATCCATAGAACAAGCTCGTATCATATCCTCCAAGGTCTGAATTGTTCGTTCTAACTGCCCATCTGATTGAGGATGAAAAGCTGTACTAAAATTTAATTCAGTACCCAACGACTTCTAAAGGCCCTTCCAAAAGTTAGAAGTAAACCTGGGATCACGATCTAATACAATGGAGAGAGGAAATCCATGTAACATGACTATCTATTTAAGATACAAACGGGAAAGTTGATCAAGAGAGAAAGTATCTCGTATAGCAAAGAAATGAGCAGATTTGGTCAAGCGATCAACAATAACCCACATTGCATTATTACCTCGAGATGTCTTCGGTAATCCCACAAAAAAGTCCATGGATATATTCTCCCGTTTCCACTCTGGCACTGGTAAAGGCTGAAGCATCCCTTTTGGTAACTGTCGCTCTGCTTTAACCTGCTGACATGTCAAACACTTCACAGTAAAATCAGCAATATCTCTTTTCATTCCATCCCACCAGTAATACTCCCGCAGATCTCTGTACATCTTAGTACTGCCAGAATGAACTGAAAACGGAGAACTATGAGCTTCACATAACAACTCTCTCTTCAACTGTGAATCACAAGGCACACACAATATCTTCCCAAATCTCAAAACACAATCATTATCAATGTTGAATTCAGGCAACTTACCTTTCTGAACCAGCTCTACCTTTTTCTACAACTCACTGTCTTGCTTCTGTGCTTGCTTGATTCTATCTGATAGAGAAGATCTCACTGATATCTAAAACAAAACAGAAGAACTTCTTGCACCAACAACTTCTATGCCAATGTTCATCAAATCCTTAACCAAAAGATCACGTTCCAAATGCAACATTGCTAATGAAGCATTACTTTTTCGACTTAAAGCATCAGCCACTTTATTTGCTTTTCCCGGATGGTAATGAATTGTACAATCATAATCCTTGATTAATTCTAGCCATCTCCTTCGTCTCATGTTCAATTCTTTCTGAGTGAATATATACTTTAAAATTTTGTGATCGGTATATATTTTGGCACTTTACTCCATACAAATGATGCCTCCAAATTTTTAAAGCAAAAAACAACAGCAGCTAATTCCAAATCATGTGTAGGGTAATTTACCTCATTAGTTTTCAACTGTCGTGAAGCTTAAGCAATTACCTGATCATTCTGCATTAGGACGCAACCAAGTCCTTTCAATGAAGCATCACTGTATATAACAAACTCACCATTCCTGAAAGGTAGTGCCAAAACTGTAGCATTCACCAATCTTCTTTTCAATTCATGAAAACAATCATCACATTCTTTTGTCCAGATAAACTTAACACCCTTCCGAGTTAGCTTAGTCATTGGACTAGATAGCCGTGAAAAATTTCTAACAAACCTTCGGTAATAGACTGCCAAACCAAGGAAGCTACGAATCTCAGTTACATTTTTGGGTCTTGGCCATTCCTCCACAACTTTTGTTTTTGCAGGATCAACAGTTATTCCATCTTTAGAAACAATGTGACCAAGGAAAGAAATTTGTTGCAACCAAAACTCACACTTGCTGAATTTCCCATAATGTTTCTTTTCTTTTACGGTTTGAAAGATAACCCTTTAATGTCTTTCATGCTCCTCTTTACTTTTAGAAAACACCAAAATATCATCAATGAAAACCACCACAAACTTATCTAAGAACTCAGGGATAATTGTATTCATTATGTCCACTACTGGAAAACCAGGTATTTGCGACGGGCTATTTGCGACGGGATCCCGTCGCAAATAGCCATTTGCGACGGGGTCCCGTCGCAAATAGCCCGTTGCGGAAAACGCCGTCGCAACTAAACTTATTTGCGACGGGACCGTCGCTAAAGCCCTTTTTTGCGACGGGCATTCTCCCCGTCGCAAATAGTATTCCGTTTTTTTGTAAAAAACTTTTTAAACAGTTATTGCGACGGGCCCGTCGCAAATACCTTTTGCGACGGTTCCCGTCGCAAATTGTTTTTGCGACGGGCCCGTCGCAATAACGTTTTTTTTAAAAAATAAAAAAAATAATAATACTAGTATTTGCGACGGGAACCGGGACCCGTCGCAATTACTATGAATAGTATTTGCGACGGGTCCCGTCGCAAATACTCTTTTTAAAAAAAATAAAAAAATATTAATAATACTAGTATTTGCGACGGGCATAGTATCCCGTCGCAAATACTATAAAAAAAATAAAAAAAAATTATTAATAAATTATTTTAATTAATATAATAATAGAATTATAATTTACAAATGAAAATAATAAATTATTTTAATTAATATAATAATAGTAGAATTATAATTCAAAAATAAAAATAATAGAATACTAATAAATAATTTAATTAATATAATAATATTATAATTATAATTCATAAATAAAAAAATATTAATAAGTTATTTTAATTAATATAAAAATAATAGAATTATTTTACATTCAAATATTAAAATAATTCAAGTATTACAAAAAAATAATTAAATTATAATATTATAAAATTTTAATATATATATAAAATTTTAATATATATATAAAATTTAATATTATAAAATATAAATATTATTATTATTCATATTAATATTGTTATTTAAAAATATAATATTATTAATATTTTATAATGAGACAGAAACTACGAATAGAAAAAAAAAATATTTTGATTTCACAAATTTTATAACAGAAATACAAACTCTAATCTGTAGGAGGGGGGGGAGGTGGGGGATCTGCAGATGGTGGTGGAGGAAACTCCATCCCTAAAGCATGAGTGAGTCGGCGCATGTACTCCATCTGCTCCTGATGCTGCTGCTGCCACCGACTCGTCTGCTCCTCGTACAGCTGCTGCTGGCGTCGACGCTCCTCCTCATGCTGCTGACGTATCTGCTCCTGCTCCTGTCGGAGACTCTCTATCTGTGCAGTCTGAGATCGCAACTGCTCCTCATACTGTGTAGAAGAAGATGCACGAGCTCCCCTCGAGCTGGACGCCGACATCGCAGCACTGCCATAATAATCTCCGGGAGTCAGTCGAGAGCCGATACCAACTACTCGGCCCTTCTCGAAGGCATACTGGGTGGCCTGCATCCATGCCGCCTCATCAAACTGACGGGCAGTGGTCTGATCTGATGACTCGGCCTGACTCTCAGGCCGGGCCTGTGCCGCTGCGGCCTCATATGACTCCTACAGTTGCAATTTAAAATTAAAATTGTGAATATATTATATGCAGTTAATTTTTAAACTTGAAAACAAATAATACTGACCACGATGTGATGCTGACGATCACCTCTGAGCTCCCCAGTAGCAGGATCACTATACATCCTCCGATATACGTCGTACTCTGTAATATCGGGGTGCTCGACAGCCTATAAGAATAAAAAATAAACTGTTAATATTTATAGTTATATAAAATATTTATAAATAATGTACGTACCAGATGCTGTCTATGAGTACTGAAAGAACGACTCCCAGCTCGATGAGTCACCTCCTGCCTCCCCCGATTCTGCCTCCCCACCGATGATCTCCTCTGAAAGGCACCACTCAACCAGTGCGCACATAATCCATCCCATACATGGGATGAAATGTACTCTGGTCGGTGTGCTCTACATGACTCCTCAAAATCTGACACTCCTGATTTCTTCATCGCAGCTTTTCTTAAATTGTGCAAAAACTGACGAAGGCGATCACGCATGGCCACCTCCCATGCCTCGTGGATGGCGTCACGCATGGTATCCTCGATCGGATACCATAAACCCTACAAATAAATCAAAATATCAAGTTAGAAATGAAATAATTTTCAAAATAAAAATTATTTATTTACGTACGTACCAACCAATGGCCGAACATGGCCTGCTGCACATCAATGGGAATCTGCTCCCATGTGGTCCACGGCTGAGAGAAATAGTTGCGCAAAATAGCGCTGCCCTGTCCGACTGCTATATGCGAAAAACTGAAAAAATAATAAACATTTATTATGTGAATAGATTAATGAAATCTTAGTCAAATTCACAGGTTATTACACAGGTTATCACACCTCCGGGTGCGCGGATCAAACCCAAGACGTGGACGTCGCTCGGGGACGGGGTCAGGAATCATCAATCGTGCAAGACCGCGCCCCCTCCGCGTACTCCCTGAAGCGCCTGCAGGCTGAGGGTCATCTGCCAACAACTCATCCGCATCGAAAGGCAGGTCAGCCTCCGTCAACTCACGAAATGTGGCCTCGTCCATCTGAAACAGAAAATGTTAATATTAGCAAATAATTGATAATTACTATTATATATACATATATATACATATTATTACTAATTATTCCTAATTAATACTAATTATTCGTAATTATTCCTACTTATTGTTAATTATTCCTAATTATTACTAATTATTGTTAATTATTCCTAATTATTACTAATTATTGGTAATTAATACTAATTATTGGTAATTAATACTAATTATTGGTAATTAATACTAATTATTGGTAATTAATACTAATTATTGGTAATTAATACTAATTATTCCTAATTAATACTAATTATTTGTAATTAATACGAATTATTTGTAATTAAAACTAATTATTGGTAATTATTACTAATTATTGGTAATTAATACTAATTATTGGTAATTAATACTAATTATTCCTAATTAATACTAATTATTCCTAATTATTCCTAATTAATACTAATTATTCCTAATTATTACTAATTATTCCTAATTATTCCTAATTATTACTAATTATTCCTAATTATTGTTAATTATTCCTAATTATTACTAATTATTGTTAATTATTCCTAATTATTACGAATTATTGGTAATTAATACTAATTATTACGAATTATTGGTAATTAATACTAATTATTGGTAATTAATACTAATTATTGGTAATTAAGACTAATTATTTGTAATTAATACTAATTATTTGTAATTAATACTAATTATTCCTAATTAATACTAATTATTTGTAATTAATACTAATTATTCCTAATTATTCCTAATTATTGGTAATTATTACTAATTATTCCTAATTAATACTAATTATTCCTAATTATTCTTAATTATTACTAATTATTCCTAATTATTCCTAATTATTACTAATTATTGTTAATTATTCGTAATTATTGTTAATTATTCCTAATTATTAGTAATTATTGTTAATTATTCCTAATTATTACGAATTATTGGTAATTAATACTAATTATTGGTAATTAATACTAATTAATGGTAATTAATACTAATTATAGGTAATTAATACTAATTATTGTTAATTATTGGTAATTATTACTAATTATTCTTAATTATTGATAATTATTAGTAATAAAATGAATAATTATCAATAATTAGAAATAATTACCAATAATTACAAATAATAACATTATTAATATATTTTATTATTAATATTAAAATAATATAATTTTCTAATTTATATACAGTTCTTTTTTCATCTGTGCGTTTTCTATCTCCACATACAAATAATACATGTGAAGACAGCAAACACACAGATGAAAAAAGAACTGTATATATATAAAAAATTATATTATTTTAATATTAATAATAAAATAAACTAATAATGTAATAATGTTCTTATTCCTAATTATTGGTATTTATTACTAGTTATTAATATTTATTCTTAATTATTAAAAATTATTACTAATTATTCCTAATTACCATATAAACAATACTAATAATTTAAATTTATTAAGTAATAAAACAATGTAAACATAATTAAATTACAACTAATTAATAATAATAAAAACTAATAAAAAAATAAAAATAAATAAAAAATTAAAATGAAGATAAATACCTTGAAAATTGATCTGTTCTGATCGTTCTTCAAAACTTTAATATCAGCTCCGGAGAAAAAACTTAAACTGGAGAAAAACTAAACTCTAGAAATATGATTCTGAGAGAGAGAGAAGATAAGGAATGAGAATGAAATGAAAAAAACGGATGGGGGTATTTATAGGTTAGATTAGTTGCGACGGGTCCATTTGCGACGGGATTCCCGTCGCAAATAGTATTATTTGCGACGGGACCCGTCGCAAATACCTTCGCCAACATTTATTACGGTCAACCGGTAAATAGTTATTTGCGACGGTTATTTGCGACGGGAATATTTCCCCGTCGCAAATACGTTTCCCGCGATTTGGCGCGCATCGCGGGAAAACTATTTGCGACGGGGAAAGCAATCCCGTCGCAAAAGCCTCCTTATTTGCGACGGGGATGTACCCCCGTCGCAAATACTTTTTTAACATGACTATTTGCGACGGGATTAAATCCCGTCGCAAATAACCCGTCGCAATTGCTCATTTTTCCCGTAGTGGTCCATGAATACAGCAGGTGCATTGGATATCCCAAAAGGCATTACTACAAATTCATAATGGCCATATCTCATACGGAACGCGGTCTTCGGAATATCTGCCTCCTTTACCTTCAGCTAATGGTACCCCGATCTCAAGTCAATCTTTGAAAAAAACTGAGCTCCCTGGAGCTGATCAAACAAATCATCGATATGAGGCAACAAATATTTGTTCTTAACAGTGATGTTATTCAAGGCTCTATAATCAATCAAAGTCTCATAGAACCATCTTTCTTTTTAACAAATAAAACAGGATCACCCCATGGTGATGTGCTAGGTCTAATGAAACCTTTCTCTAATAAATCTTGCAATTGCTCCTTCAACTCTAAAAGTTCAATTTGTGCTATTCGATAAGGGGGTTTTGAAATTGGCTTAGCATCAGGAACTAAGTCAACAGTAAACTCAACTTCCCGATCTGGTATTATTCCAGGCAACTCGTCAGGAAAAACATCAGGATACTCATTTACCACTGGAACATCATTAATCTAAACAGTTCCTTTATTTTCAACGACGTGTGAAAGGTAACATTCATTTCCATCTTTTACAAGTTTCTCGGCCTCTTGATATGTTATCAAAAGTAATGGTTCATTCTTGTAAACAAACTGAAAGTATTTCTAAAAAGAAACATCTTTAGCTCTACAGTCAATCTTAGCATGGTAAATAGAGAGCCAATCTATACCCACGATAACATCAAACTCTACTAGAGGTAGAACAATAAGGTTTTCAAGTAGGTTCATTCCACAGATAAGGATATGAAAGTTCTTATAAATTATTTTTGCCTCAACATTTCCCCCAGGTGTTTTTACCAAAATTTTAGGAGTCATTTCTTGAGATGGTATTCCCATTTTACTAGAAAATGTTTCAGAGATGAAACAATGTGTAGACCCCGAATCAAACTACATCCTGGCATAATCTGAAAAAACAAACAAAGTACCTGATACAACTTCATTTGATGACCCGACATCTTCTGAAGTAGTTGCAATGGATTTCACCACCCCTTTCTGCTTGTAGTCTAACTGCTTCCCATCACTCAAGCTCTTTGTCGGACACTCATTTTCATAGTGACCCATCTCATTGCACTTATAACATTTCACTAACTGTAAATAAAATTTGTTCTTACCTTAACCTTGATCCTTTTTAGTGCAATCACAAGACTTATGTCCCATCTTACCACATCGGTAGCACTTTCCAGAATTCAGAAGACATTCCCCAGCATGACTTTTTCCACACTTATCACAAACTGGAAACTTAGTTCTCTTACCATCAGACTTTTTTGAATAATTGTTACCTTTCTCCTGCCACCTCGATCTCTTCTTCTGCTGGTTGTTATAGAACACTTGGTCATCGGCAAACTCCATTTCCACCTTCTCAGCACATCGAACAAGCTTTTCATAACTTTTAAACTCATGAGAAGCTAATTCCCTTAGATATTTTGTCTTTAATCCTGAGTAAAAAACGATTGATTTAACTATCAAGGTCTCGGATAAAATTTGGAGCATACCTTTCCAATCGAGTGAACCTTTCTTCATAGGCAGCCACTGAGTCTTCCTCTTGCCTCAATTCCAAGAATTGTTTTTCCATCCTAAGTCGAACAGCCTTATGAAAATAATTCTCAAGAAACATACCTTAGATTTCATCCCAGTCAAGAGCATCAATCTCATTGGCATCCCTGATATTTTTAACCATAGACCACCATTGATCTGCTTCACCCTCCAAACGGTAAATAACAAGACTAACCTTTTGATTGTCTGAACACCCCATGACATCAAAAATCTTATCCAGTGATTTAATCCACCCTTCAGCTAGCATAGGGTCAGATGATCCTCTGAATGATGGTGGATGTTGCCTCATGAAATGTTCCACCACTGACATGTTCTTCTGCGGTTGATCTGGCTGATCTCGTGCATGGATACCACCACCATTTATAGCCTGCGTCAACTGTGCCATTACTGCAACAAACTGTTCAGTTCCAATTCCGACCATCTCGGGATGCTGATTCGGAAGGTTATTTCCTTCTATATTCCTTCTTAGCACTGCTTCCCTGTTTCCTCTGCGGAAAACCATTCTGAACAAACATGTCTTAGATGAAGCAACATGGTAATCTTAAAATGCTATATCACTTCCATTTAACCATAAAAGAAATATTTTTGGATAATCATTTAATAGAATTCTAAATCCTAAAGTTATCTAAACCGACCTATGATACCAACTATAAGGCCCCAGCCTTAAACCTTACTTAATCTTGAGTTATTACAAGATTACACATTGATGATCTTTTCGGGATTAGAGTTTTAGAGAATTAGATCATAAAACTTGCATTACATTCCACATATAAACAAAGTGGTTACATAATGATAGTATTATCCATTCCCATCAATGGAAACATATTTAAAATAAAACAGGGATTCATTCTTGACACTTCCTTGACACTATCATCATATCATGTACCTTTCCCTTGACCTGTGAAAAACATTTCAAAAAAACATGGGATGAGCATAAAAAGCTCAGTAAGGGATATAAAAATATGGAAAGGAAACATGGGTACATATATACATAAGGATGATATCATACTTTACCCATAAAACATAAGCACTTTAACATACCTCATCAAATCATGAAAAAATCATAGAAATCATAAGACATAAAGGTAACTTGAGGCATTCATAACATTCTTACGTAGGGAGTAACCCTCTTGGTTACATTTGGAATACCCATCACAGTATATTCCCTAAAATATCTTCGGAGAAACCTTAACTTTTCACTCCTTCGCGTTACCCAATGCATTGGAGAGCTATATCGGGCTCACCCACCCTTAGTTTATCACGGAACCACCCATATTCATAATAATGCCCAAGAACCATAACATAATCGTATCACATAAAACATGCATAAAGGAAACATAACATTTCCACATTTCAATCACAAGATATCAATACAACACAAAAAACATTGTGAAAACCATTTTCAATACCAAAATAAAAGAAAAGTAAAACATGGTATTTATTTTTCTTTAAAAAAAGGTATGGCTTGTAGAGGAAGCCAAAACTCAAATAACGGTCACGACGGCGGAGAAGTTGTTGTCGCCACATACGTACGACAAAAACATTCCCTTTTATCGTTTAGTAAACGCTTCATATAAAAAAGATTCCTTTTGAATAAACGTAAAAGTCAAAGGGGTTTATAGACCATATAAAAGAATGTTGTGTATAAAATAAAATATGCCTCAATGAAAGGAGATTGAGACGAAGTCCCATACCTCGTATCCGACTTCACCCGACCGTTCATTAATCTACTGAATAATAAACTTGAGTTAATATCTACTTTCTTAAAAACCTTTTTCAAGTTCATTATTCCTTTTATACCATGTTATGAACATCATGTAATCATTTAAGTTAATAATGTTCATTTTGTCGGTATTTGGTTCTTAAGTCAAAAATAGACTTCTTACACTTACATGTTGTTAATTTGGTAAAGGGTTCGTTATATCCAGAATGATATTAATGATTTGGATAACATATATATCATATATATTCAGCATATATATGTATTTATAATATTACATCACATAGGGGTATGAAATGAAATGCACCGTTCATGGAGACGGTAAGCCGTACGTACGCATGAACGCTACTTCCATTTCTATTTCATATTTTCTGGAATGGAATCATAATGATATAAGAGTATATTATAATTTCAGTATAATAACATATATAATATCATTAACTTTATCCTTTACACATCCCATATATGGTATTAACGAATCAAATCACTTTCAGATCGCGGTAGTCCGCACATCCTAAAATGAAGATATCGTGTTTACGAATAATGGAAACCATAAAGGTATGCCAAAAATTAAAAAAAAAACAGAAGCATAAGGAAAACATAAACATATTATATATCATATATAAAAATAGTGACATCATAATGGTCACCTTTGAAGGTGTTAAATGAGTATTGAACAATCATCGTTTTGGGAGGCAGAATTTCGCCATCCACGGAAACCGTATGTTCATTAACCATTTGATGTAGTTGTGTGAGAGTGTAGCTCAAATAAATCTTATAACAACATCCTAGTATATTGAAGATACTGGTTTTGTTACAAAATAAGTAAATAAAAAGAGTTTAGGGGGTTGGAGAAGCAAAATAAAACAAATGAACATGAGAGAATGAATTACCTTTAAAAGTGTAACTCCTTTTGATTTGAGACTAAAGGCTTCCTTTGAAAGATTCTGCCCAAAACGAATCCTCTAGGATGAGGAGAGGGATGTGGAAAGAGTAAATGGGCAGGGTTTGGCCGAGCCAAAGGCTTGAGGAGTGTGTGAAATGAGGTAGAGGTGGGGGCCTTTTATAAGAGGAGAGGAGGGGCACTTTTGGAAAGTAAAGATAAGTTACTTTATTTTAAAAAGAGTTTCGGATTAAAAAGGTCCCACATTACTATAAATCGAGGATAAGGTGATAAGGCTTCTAATTCCACTCATAAAATTGGTTTTGGCCATGTGTAGGTGTTATATTTTTCATTATCTTTCCATTTTATTTAAATCGTTAAATAATGAGGTCATCGCTGCATCATCATGATGTCATATATAATTTAATTTATATAAAGTCTAAACATTATAAAAAAAATACTATGATGTAGGAAATCGTTTTATATTTCCAATGACTATTTATAATCAAAAATCTTATCTTTATAACCCCATGTAAAAATTGTTTTCGTAAAACATATTATGTTTGTGTCATTTTTACTTTTACATTAAATAAAAAGTTATTTATGTCATTTCCCAACCAAAGTGGATCCATGGGGTCCCCAAGTTGACCCATGGCTTGTATTGGTCGGCCATGACACAACTAATGAGGGTAGGACATGTGTCAAGCTCATCTTATTTTATTAAAGCATTATTTTTACCATAAACTACACTAATTACCACTAATCGCGATTAAAACTTAATAAGTTACTATTCACCAAAAAATTATTTTAATCTCATTGAACCACATTTTACTTCTTAATGACAACCATGTATGTCTGATTTTTAAAATTAAAAACACAATGATGGCAAAATTTCATTTAAACAGAAAAATCTGTTTTTATAAGTACCACTTAGTGGTTTCACTATTCATCTAAAATTGAAGTTTTTCAGAAAATTACCAAAAATTCACCCTAAGCAATATTTGATATTCCGAATTAAAAAATGAAGTCTATTTTAAAAAATTAAAAACATATAATTCACATTAATTAATTTAATAATTAATTCCCGCTGTCAGAGCAAATAGCGTGTTTTTATGAAATAATAAGTATCAAACAATTGACACTAATTTAAGACCAATTTCAAAGTGAAATTGATTCCAATGACCATCATTGGATAAAATGGTACAAATATATTATAATTTAACTTCAAAACCAATTCAAAACATAATCTAATCATATAAATAAATTAAATTAAAAAACAGTTTTGATGTAAAATGCAGTATTTTTCACTATTCATTAAAAAATGAACATTGTCAAAAAAATACCAAAAATTCACACAAGGTAAATTTTGATGTCCCAATCATAAAGACTAAGTTTATTTTGACAAACATAGTTTATAAAATTGTCAAAAGATAGATTCAAAAATGGTTTGGCATCAAAAGACAGTAAAACAATATTTTAAAAATATTAGTGTATTCCATGCTTAAGATTGGATTTATTTTCATTTTAAGCCTCTAAAACACTATCTTAATCATTAATAGACATAGATAAAAATATATATTATTCATTACTTACTTGGGATGTTACAGATACTACTAAATATATTGATGCTCCTATTGAGTACAGGTTGTAAGTATAATATTTATATAATTTATATACCAGTTGACCAAACCACTTATAATGAAATGATATGATTTTTAATGGACAATAATTTTATCCAAAATTATATTATGTAAAGTGTTTTTATGTGGACTTAATTTTAATATATTCCAAATGAATCATATTTAGTTTTTGAGAAAAATAAATTTTAAATAACTCAAACTTATATCTTACTTTAGTCCTATTTTATTCCTAAATAATGGAATTTGATTTAGTGATCTGTTAATATTTATATTTTGGTGATTTTATGTTAGGTCGGAAAAGAATATATAGAACATTTTACTATTTAATAAAGTATCTAGTTTCACAATGATGTAAGGAACACATTTTTTTCTCATTTTCCACTTAAAATCTTAATATATATATATACATATATTTTTCCCTTCTATTTGGAAGAAACAACCATTACTAAGCTATGGATATAAATTTTAACATGTCCCTAAAAAATGTGATAATACATGTTCTATAAAAATTTCCAATAATAATTTCTATCTCTCTATGAAGAAAAACATATTAATATAATACATATCTATTTGAAATAATATTTTCAAAAAGGAGATAAAACTCATGAATTCTTTAGTAATTAACACCATCTTGTTAATATATTCATATTTCTATTGAATTTAGAGATAATGAGCTATAACATACATGAATAGGGAATGATAAACTCATTATAATAATTTAGTTTTGAAATTAATTTTTTTATAGGTGAATCACATGTTCATGGTGTAATAACATTCTACCATGAGTCTTTTCAATAGTTAGTACCAACCATTCATCTTATACCACTCCAAATACAACTATTTTTTATCTCTTTTCTTATTAAACTTACACTTCTAACCAAATAGTTTATATTAATATTATTTTGAGTTAAATTTATTTTTTCAGTTAATAAATGATAAAAATATATAAATATAGGTATTTGAATTTGTAATTATCTTTTTCACATGACATTTTTAAACCTATGTTTCTCTCCTAACCAGCAAACCTTCACATTCATTGTCTAGAATATAATTTTCTGGAAGAATGGTTAGAAATATGTGTTCTAGTGAATCTCTTCATAAGATATGTCCATGTTAAAAGTGTTTAGGAGAATTATGTGGGCCTGTCATATAGAGTGTTATTTATCCTGATTCTTGGGTTGATGTTTCCAATATTGAATTCAAATAAACATAGTTATATCAAAACAAATCACATTTCAGTAATTTTTATTAGGATTATGGGCTAGGCGATTAGACCTCAGGTAATGATAGACCATTGTACGGTTGTTTGGTTAGTGATTTCTTCATATATGTCAATTACCTGTGTGAATACAAGAATTATGTTCTATAAAAATGGGGGATGGAAAAGACCTTTCCATTTTTTCAGAATATGGGAATACTTTTATTTGTGTCCATCATAATATAATAGTTATGGATTTTAAAGGATACATTATAATCACCCATGAGAACATTTTTATTGGGGATTATCTTCATTTGATCACATGGAATTATACTTTAATAATACTTAATGAAGATTACTAGGATAGAGAATGATGGATAATTTTCAGGTTCATTCTATATATGTACTATCTTATAAATGGTTAATTTAGAATCATGAGATTTCCATATAATTATTTCATATGAAAAGTAAATTCAAAATCAGTCAATGTGTGTATTTAATTGTTCACATCATAATGATTTTAAAGTAAACATCAAAATCGTATTTTCATTCCAATCATAAGATCATATCTGATCAAATGGAGGATAGATTAATTTTTATGAAATTTGAGGAAAATATAATAATGTTTTATGTATAATAACATAGTTACGTTATCTATAAGGGGATGAAAAATAAATGGAATCCATAGATACAAATTTTGGAAGTTTAAAGTGATAAAAAATAAAAGGATCAATAAAATATATATACCTTATAGAAAATAAAATTCTTGACCCTAAAATAGATCTAGATGAATTAATGTAGTATTATTCATTTATATAATGTTTTTCTATTGTAAATATTGATATTTCAGAGAAGGAATATAAAAATCTTGAAGAAGAGTGTATTCCAATTTTAGTGGAATAATGTAGTAACCCCAATGTTATTATGAGTTCTAATGTGTCATATCATCATCATAGTACCCTACAATTCCATCATAAAAGGTGTATATTCTGGAAAAAAGGAGGTGAAACATATGAAAAATAATTATAAAATGGTACTCATTTTTAGAAATATAACATTATATCTCATAGAGAATGATATTGGGTTATTTGATGGCTCTGTGTTTGATATTCATTGTGAGGATGAGGATGAGAAATGAAGTCCATTATAGAATATTACTATGTCTTCTATGAGTTTTAGTGATGATATATATATAATTAAGTATCCATTTACAATTAGTTAGGACTCTAGAATTACAGGTGACCTAGATTCATCCCAAAATAGTGAAGATGATACACCAACTATGCTGGATAAATATCTAGGATATGGTGTGATTTGATTCATGTATATTTTTCTATTATAGAAATGATTTATATTACGATTATAATGATATGGGAAGTTTTCAAGATGATGGGGGTCCTTCCATCTTATTTTTCCAGAAATATCTTAACAGATCCATAGTTCATTATATTGATAAAGAAATAATTATGGTCCATTTTCCTATTAGGAATAATTGTGTTTAAACTAGTCATGAGGATTGTTTTATCTATATTCAAGAGTGTTCATCACCCCTACACTATTATCCTCATCTAACCTCTTTCCTATTCTAGTATGGTTTGAATTATTTCCAAATAGATATTCTATCACATAGTAGTTTAATTTCCCTTATCTTTTTCCATTCAAAAAGATAATGGAAGTGAAGATGATACCATTTTATATTTTACATTGTAGTGGATCATCTCTAACCATGGATCATCATAAAAACTAGTAATCCTAAAATAAATTTTTTTTGAACCTATGACTGTCATTCAGTCAACATTGGTGTGGATGAGATCTGTTTTTATATAGAGTGACTTCTCTTTCATATTGAGGTTGTAATATTTTTCTATAGATAGTGATTCTTCTTATAGATCTCCAACTCCCTCTATAAATTCTTTTATTGATGATGAAAATTGCACCCTACAGACATCGTTAAATCCACTGATCTATTAAAATTAAGAATGTATATACAAAACTAAACTAATCTTTTGATGTATAGTAAAGTGGAAGTATAAGATTGAACCCATAGAGATGACAGTATGACATGAAACCTATCGATAAAAACCATATAGAATAAATACTAACAATATCTATTCATGAATGGTTTTTCAATAATTAGGTATTTAAATTTTTTTCATATATAAATGATTGGATTATGGTCAATTTTAGAAATTTAGGTAGATTATAATCATAATTCTAACTTGGGTTAGTCTTATGGAATATGATAAAAAGTGGTGAAAGGGACACAAGTTGTTTATTATCAAACCAATTAAATCAATGTATTTTAAATTTAATCCTATGTACTAGTATAGATAAAAACCATAAATCATTAGTCTTAGTTCTTATGGAAAATAAATAATTGGATAATCACCATATCCTTTTCTACTGCAATTATGTTATGTTTGTTCAATTGAACCACCCATGGCTATGGATGAGCAATATAATACGATAAAAATTTGTTTTTAAACTTACTAATGGACTAAATTTTACCATGTATTAATTTATAAATAAATTTTTCTCATAAACACTGTTACAATTGATCCTTTACCATAACTATATTAGCTTAACATTATGGAGTAGATCAAAATAAAAAGACTAATAAAAATAATCTGTATTATCATAAAAAAATATAAATTGAAAAATGATATTTATAATTTCATAAATTTTGCACTTATATTGAATAAATAAATTGGAATTAATGAAGAATTTTTTCAGATAAAATGATGAAATATATTGAATGGGTGTCAAAAATGGAAACAAACTCAAATAGTTGATGAATAAATGTTGAATTGAAAAGAATGAAAAAGGATTTGATAAAATTAGTAAAATATTAACACAAAAATGAGTTTAGAAACAAAATATAGATGAACATGAGGAGAAAATTATTAAATAACTACTTCATATAGATCATTTAAAGAAAACAACACCAAAAAATATATAGAGACAAAACTAAAAATGAGTTTACAAAATTCACATCTTGTATTTTCTTTAAGAGGATTGTCTATCAAATTTCACATGCTATTAATATAGAATTAATGTATTTTATATAAAACATGTAGTCTCCTATGATATTATTTAATCCTTCAAGAATACTTTGGTTGTATCATTGATTGGATGAAATTTCAAACATTTCTTAACGTCAAAAATCTATATGTTGTGAATGAGATTCATTGATCATACATTATAAATATTGTTAAATTTCTGATGGAATAAGACATTGAAAATATCATAGTGTATAATGTATTTACATGTTGTGTATCAAATTCATTCCTTGTAATTTCTCTCATTCTATAATTTAGTTTGGAGGTTTGCTGTGAATGAAGAATAAAAATCGTGATCTCCATTCATGACATATAGAACATATTCTTTCACTTTTTCATTATTTCATCCTTAATTTCAAACATTCCTATTTCTGTTGAAAGGAAACCAAAACCTTTTGAATTATCGAATAAATATTGAATAAATCATAAATAAATGTATCCAACATGTATATATAAATTCTTATAGAAACATTCAATGACACATGAACAAATTCCTTCCCCCAATTAATAAGCATTTCAATAATAATTCGAAGTGAAACATTGTCAAAATATAAAACATGTATTTCAACAATATTAAAAAAATTATGTGTAAGTATAAAGATCAATTCATCTTGAATAAATCAATCATAGAAAATAATTTCTGCCTCCATGTTCAATTATTGATATATATTGTTTCATCCATTAATTTCAATTTCATAACTATTCATCATAACTATATCAATTTTTTAATTTACCTCTAAATAAATTTTCTCAAATCAATCAAGGTAAAATTAAAGTATAGTTATTATCAAACCTTTTATATATGTTCCTAAATATATGATTGCATTTTTTTTATTATAAACACATCATAAAATCAAATGAAAAATTCATTAAGTGGGCTTCAATAATAATGTTCAAATGTATCTATGGTAGAGTGAAGTTGAGTAGAAAATTAAAAGCAATCTCATATGGAATTTAAATATTATAAATTAATTCAAGATAATAATTAACAATTTATGGTTGTAAATTGTAAAGTAAAATTTTTTATATTCTCCAAATATATCTATGTGGGTCTATGAATGCGTCAATATGGAATCAAGAATTTACCGTGTTCCATTATTTTACATTTTTTTAAATGTACAAAACTAAACCTTTGTTAGGTCAAAAATCCATAACATAACCACATATAATCCATCATAGGATTAATCACACTATTAATGGTGATTTTTGACCTTCCTAATATACAACCTTGTAATTTTTTCTTTTTTATTCATTCTCATTTTCAATGGAATATGATATGTTTAGAAAATTAAAATTATAATCATGAAGTATATCATATCAATCTGGTGAATGTGTAACCATTTGTATCCCTAAATTCAACATCATGTGTCCTTTACAAGTAATAATAATAGACCCTTGTTCAATGTAAAATCTTGCATCGTACCTAGAGAAGGGTAGGAAGGTAATATAGGCATTGAACAGATGTATCCTTATAATGTTATTCATGGATACTATTTTCTAAGGAAGGATCAATGTATAGGTGGTTCATAAGAAAAAGTTCCTACCAAACATTTTGTCAATAATTTTAGTAATTTATTTGTTCAATGATAGACTCAATAATGTCTTAATGCATGTTATGTGTAACACCCCGAGCTTCCACGATACGCTTCTCATTCAACAATGAAATAGCTTGCATTGTATGCAACTTCGAGTTCTAAAACACCGCGACTAATCAAAGTAGCTGTTATGAATAGTAATAACCACTTTTTTAAATTATAGAAATTTTATATTTCAAAATGGAGTTCATTTTTTTATTCGTAATATCGAAATTATCCAAAGTTGAATTTTTTGTAATTTTTTGAGAACTTCCAATTTTTTATGAATAGTGAAAATTACTTAAAAACAACTTTTTTTTAATAAAATTAATTTATAGTGATAAATTTTACTATTTAGTGGTTTTAAAGTATAATTAGAATATATTTTTACCAATTTATCCAATGATGGTCATTATAATTAACTTAACATTGAAATTGGACATAAACAATTGCCAATCTTTTGATATAAATTGTTTCTTAAAAACACGCTATTTGTCGTAACAGCGGGAATTAATTATAAAATTAATTAATGCAACTTAGATGTTTGGAATTTCGTAAAATAGACATCATTTTTGAATTCTTAATATCAATTATAGCTTAGGGTGAAATTTTGGCATTGTTCTGAAAAACTTCAATTTTTGATGAATAGTGAAACCACTAAGTGGTAGTTAAATAACTGATTTTTCGTTTAAATGAAATATTACCACTTCTGTGATTTGATTTTCAAAAATCCGACATACATGGTTGTCATTAAGAAGTAAAATGTGGTTCAATGAGATTAAAATAATTTTTTGGTGAATAGTAACTTTTAAGTTCTTAATCGCGATTAGAGGTAATTAGTGTAGTTTAAGGTACAAATAATGTTTTAATAATATGAGATGAGCATGAAACTTGTAATACTCCTATTGGATGAGTCATGGCCGACCAAGACAACCCATGGGTCAACTTGGGGACCCCATGGAGCCACTTTAGTTGGAAAATGACATTAATATATATTTATTTAATGTTATAATTAAATTGACACAAACATGAGTTATTTTACTAAAACAGTTTTTAAGTGGGGTTAAACAAGTCCAAATTTTGACTATAAATATTCATTAGAAAGATAAAAAGATTTACTACATCATAGTATTTTTTTTATAATTTTTAGACATTAAATAAATTAAATTATTTATGATATCATTACGATGTAGCGATGACCTCATTATTTAACGATTTAAATAAAATGAGAAGATAATGTAACAACCAAGGCTTACACTTGTCCAAAGCCTATTGGATGAGGGGATTTCGAACCCTTATCACCTTAGCCACGAATTATATAAGTGTGGGACCTTTATAATCCGAAAGGAATTGTGTAATAATGTAACATTTCAATCTTTCCAAAAGAGCCCCTCCTCTCCTCTTATAAAAGGCCCCCACCTCTACCACCTCATTCACACTTTCAAGCCATTTGGCTCGGCCAACCACTGCCCAAATACTCTCCCAACTTCCGTCTATTACTCCTAGAAGCCTCACTTTGGGCATAACTCTTCTCAAGGAATCCTTTGGCTCAAATCAAAAAGAGTTACCTGATTTTGAGGTAATGTCTTCTCTGATGTTGTTTTGTTTTATTTTTCTTCTCCAACACCCTAAACTCTTTATTCATTTCTTTTGTAACAACACCAGAATCCTCAATATACTAGCATGTTGTTATAAGAAGGTTTCGAGTTACAATTACACACACATACATCTAATGGTTAAAGAACATACGGTTTCTGTGGATGGAGAATTTCTGCCTCACGAAACGATGATTGTTCAACACTCATATAACACCTTCAAAGGTGGCCATTAAGATGTCACTATATTTATATATGATATATAATGTGTTTATTTTTTACTTATGCCTCTGTATTTCTCATTTATGTCATACTTTATGATTTCCATTATGGGTAAAACGCGATAATTTCATTTTAGGAAGTGCGGACTACCGCCCCCTCAAAGTGATTTGAATCGTTAATGCCATATGTGGGATGTATAAAAAATGGATTAAATGGTATTATACAATATATTATACTGTAATTATTTTATAAATTTATATCATTATAATTCCGTTCCATTAAATACGAAATAGAAATGAAAGTAGCGTTCATGCGTACGTACGGCTTACCGTCTCCATGAACGGTGAATTTCATTTCTTACCTCTAAATGTTACGTGATATTATGAATGAATGTATATACTGGATATATATCATATATATGATAACTACATCATCAATATAATTCTGGATATAATGGATATTTCACCACATGAACAACTTGTAATTATAAGAAGTATATTTTTGACTCAAGTACCGAAGATCGACAAAACGACCGTTATTAACTTAAATAATTACATAATGTTCATAACATTGTAATAAGTGATATAAAAAGGATAATGAAATTAAAAATTGTTCTTAATAAGTTATATATTAACTCTAGTTTATTATTCAGGAGGTTAAAGAACGGTTGAGTCAAGTCAGACACGAGGTAAGGTAATTTCTTAACCCAACTTCAATTCTTTGGGTTAATCTCCTACTTTCAAATTATGTCATGATATTATTATGTCCTATCTTGTATTTTTAAATTATTTATGTGTACTTATAGTGAATACACATTATATATGTACTTTATTTAAAAAATGATCTTTTAAGGACTTCGTCTCAATCCCCTTTCATTGAGGCATGTTTGATTTTATACACAACTTTCTTTTATACGGTGTATAAACCCCTTTGACTTTTACGTTTATTCAAAAGGAATCTTTTTTATACGAAGCGTTTTACTAAACGACAAAGAGGGAATGTTTTTCTTTCCGTACTTATGCGGCGACAATGACTTCTCCGCCGCCGTGACCATTATTTGAGTTTTGGCTTCCTCTACAAGCCATCATTTTTTTTAATGAGAAATAAATACAAAGTTTTAACTTTTTTTTATTTTGGTATTGAAAATGGTTTTGAAAGAGTTTTTATTATATCAATGTGTTGTATTTATATCTTGTGATTGAAATGTGGAAATGTTATGTTTCCTTTATGCATGTTTTATGTGATACGATTATGTTATGGTTTATGATATGTTTAAACCTATTGATATGAGGAATGCATTGGACTTAATAAGTGACGGGTGGAGCCTGCTATAACTCCTAGATGCATCGGCAGGTCTCATGAGAAAAACTAGTGTCTTGGCACGAGGCCTTGACAAAATCTTATTTGTGGTCTTGGCATGAGGCCTTGGCTACGTGGTTATGATAGTCTGGCATTATGCATTCCATCATTATGAAAGTGGTTATTGATAATGCATGTGATTATTCGACCAGTAGAATATCAATGTGAAGAAGTAAATGGCATTATCTCATTTTAATTTTGCCATATTATGTTTATGTTCAAGTTTAAAAGGCTTTTGTTTTAGTTATACATTGCCTTAAATGTCTATGTTTATTTATGAAAGCTTCCGCAATATTGTTATCCTTACTAAGCATCTGAGCTCACCCCTTTCAATGTTTTAATATTTTCCTGGATGTGAAGAAGTATTTTATGAATGACCTGCAGGGATTGTCAGAAGAGGATATGAGAGTGGACTATGGAGACTTTTTTATTGTAGTTTTTCACTTTATTATGTAATGTAACGATTATGAATGTATCTAGTGTTTCCAAGGCTACTAAACTAATCGGTCTTTCGAGAATTGATCTTTTGTGATCATGCCAATGTTACGAAGTAATGCACCGACTCTGGGTAGCTGGGGTCGGGGCGTTACAGTTGGTATCAGAGGCAGTTTAGTACTAACCATTGAAGCTAGATGTAGAGAAACTCTGATTAGAGCACATAGCCCAAAGATAGACTTTGAGGATTAGTATAGAAGAACTTCCTAGAATTTTGTTATTGTAGAGATTTTGTGAGTTTTACGAGAAATACATCCCTGTCTGGATACGAGCAAGTAGAGGCGGCTCTGGCACAGGTGTACCGAGGGGTAAAACCCGAAAACACCACTTTGAGCTAGACTCGAACGGGAACTGGTGCACGACAACGGGCCTTGCTGCACTCTTGGTTACGACACTCCCGGGGGATATGCTTAGGATAATTCTCATTTTCTTTACAAACCACTATGAAGGGTTATGAGTATATACTTCCTCAAAGAAAACATTTCTTTTTATGATTATGGATTATATCCATAAATAGTTCAATTTATGTAAAGTGTTTTACAAATATGGAATTATTTATTTTCTTTCCTAAACTAATCTAGTTTATGCCATTGTTTAGAAATGGCTCCTAGTGGAAGGAATGGAAACCGTATCAATGCACGCACTCCGTGTAGGGATTGCCCTCCTGCTCAAGATAATTATTGTGGATCTGGAGATACAACTGGTGCTGATCAACTTATTACCATACTGGGACAACTCGCTCAGGTTATTAATAATAACCTTACTCGTATGGAGCACCCTGATCCGCAACGTGGAGGATCAATGTTAGACCGCTTCATGAGGAAACTACCACCAACCTTCAATGGGAGTACAAATCCTATAGTAGCTGAGCAATGGATAAATTCCATAGAGAAAATATTCCATGCCTTGGGGAGTAGTGAACGGGAGAAGGTTGTCATGGCAGTTTACCGCCTCACTGGAGATGCCGATCAGTGGTGGTCGCTGATTCAAAACACAAAGGAAGATGATGACGTATCGAATATGGAATGAAGGGAGTTCAAAGAGCTTTTCTTAGAAAAACTACTTTCCTCGTGACCATCGAGCAGATATGGAAAGGCAATTTCTGAGTCTGAGGCAGAAGGAGGATGAGAATGTCGCAAAGTATGAGGCTAACTTTACAAGGTTAGCGAGGCATGATGCCGATTATATACATAACCCAAGGAGTAAGATTGATCATTTCTTTGATGGGTTAAAACCATTTCTCCATTGATCTTTAGTATCACAATCCTTCTCATCATACGAAGGTATTGTCTCGTGTGCTATCAAGACAGAAAAGGAATTCTCTAAGTCTTATGACAACAAAGTAAAGCAAGAGAAGAAGAGAACGGTGGAACAAGAGACAGATAAAGGGAAAAAGGGAAAGAAGGATTTTCCATTATCTGATAATTGTGGGAAGAATCACCCTGGTACTTGTCTAAAAGGAATGGGAGTTTGTTATAAATGTGGATAAAAGGGTCACCAGGCTCGTGATTGCAAGGGAAAGAAAGAGGCTATCAAAGTTGAATGCTATAATTGTAGAGAAATGGGTCATTATGCAAATGAATGTCCTAAGCGTCAGGGAAACTTACCTCAGAAAAGGCCAAGGAATCAAGGACAATCTTATGCTGTTACTACAGTTGAAGCAGAATAACTAATGTATTGGTGCTTTTGGACTCATGGATTATATTTTGGTTATTAGAATAATGTGATATATATATATAAGGATTTTACTGCAGTACTTGTTGATTTCAGTAAGGATTTAATATGATAGAAGGTAATTATATTTTTAGTATGTGACAATAAGAGAAACTTTACTTTTTTTGGGGAATCTGATAAATTGATTTTGGAATTAAGAGACCTTTTAGAGAAAGTCTGGACAGAGGTATTTTGGATAACTATAATGGTTGGGGTGGATTAAGTTGATCTTTGGATAGTATTGTTTAAGGTTAAAAAATTTATGAAGATTATTTTTGGAATATTATGATACTATATTTTTAGGAAAAGGACAACCTTGAGGGTGGGGAATAACCCGTCGCGTCAGACAAAGCTGCAGGAATCGAACCCACAACCATAGTGCGACAAGCCTTTATTTCCTACCACTAGCCTACAGGAAGTCCCTGGTTATTACAAAATAGTTTTACTAATCTAAATGGTATGTGTTAACATTTGGAACCTTATACAATTAGGATAAATAGAATATTTTTGAGTTCCGTTACTATTTGGAGTAAAAGTTGGGTTTGTGGTAAAAATTTATTAACGAATGAAAGTATACATAACAAGTATGTATATTCCCTTACGTTCTTAGAAAATCTCCTAAATAAATTCCTCAACATTATAAAAGGTAACTTAAAACAAAAATGTTGTCGGTTAACTTTTCCAACTGGGGATTCAATGACCGTTTAACCAATCACAAGTTTGTGATTTTCTTGTGGTTAAACTTTCTCCTAATCCTGTTTCCTATAACTCTCCATCAGACCTTGATGGTTTGTTTCTCCTCCATATCCATATTTTCATAGAATCCTAGAATGGGCTATATCGGGTGACCTTTGTACTTATCTTGCCTTCTTTTAATGTTATATATTTATTAACCTTATTTCCGATGTGGGTTTTCCTTAAAGGTATTTTCTCTTTTCAAATTTTTTTTTTCAAAGAAAATTTTCAAATTGCGAGGACGCAATTTATTGAAGGAGGGGAGAATGTAACACCCTGAGCTTCCATGATACTCTTCTCATTCAATAATGAAATAACTTGCATTGTACGCAACTTCGAGTTCTAAAACACCGCGACTAATCAAAATAGCCGTTATGAATAGTAATAACCACTTTTTAAAATTATAGAAATTTTATATTTCAAAATGGACTTCATTTTTGTATTCGTAATATCGAAATTATCCAAAGTTGAATTTTTTGTAATTTTCTGAGAACTTCCAATTTTTTATGAATAGTGAAAATTACTTAAAAACAACTTTTTTTAATCAAAATAATTTATAGTGATAACTTATACTATTTAGTGGTTTTAAAGTATAATTAGAATATATTTTTACCATTTTATCCAATGATGATCATTTGAATTAACTTAACATTGAAATTGGACATAAAAAATTGCCAATCTTCTGTTATAAATTGTTTCTTTAAAACACGCTATTTGTCGTAACAGCGGGAAATGATTATAAAATTAATTAATGCAACTTATATGTTTGGAATTTTGTAAAATAGACATCATTTTTGAATTCAGAATATCAATTATAGCTTAGGGTGAAATTTTGGCCTTGTTCTGAAAAACTTCAATTTTTGATGAATAGTGAAACCACTAAGTGGTAGTTAAATAACTGATTTTTCGTTTAAATGAAATATTACCACTTCTGTGATTTGATTTTAAAAAATCCGACATACATGGTTGTCATTAAGAAGTAAAATTTGGTTCAATGAGATTAAAATAATGTTTTGGTTAATAGTAACTTTTAAGTTCTTAATCGCGATTAGAGGTAATTAGTGTAGTTTAAGGTACAAATAATGTTTTAATTATATGAGATGAGCATGAAACTTGTACTACTCCTATTGGATGAGTCATGGCTGACCAAGAAATCCCATGGGTCATCTTGGGGACCCCATGGAGCCACTTTAGTTGGAAAATGACATTAATATATATTTATTTAATGTTAAAATTAAATTGACACAAACATGAGTTATTTTACTAAAAGAGTTTTTAAGTGGGGTTAAACAAGTCAAAATTTTGACTATAAATATTCATTAGAAAGCTAAAAAGATTTAATACATCATAGTAGTTTTTTTATAATTTTTAGACATTAAATAAATTAAATTATTTATGACATCATTACGATGCAGCGATGACCTCATTATTTAACGATTTAAATAAAATGAGAAGATAATGAAAACTCCAAGGCTTACACTTGTCCAAATCCTATTGGATGAGGGTATTTCGAACCCTTATCACCTTATACACGAATTATATAAGTTTGGGACCTTTATAATCCTAAAAGCATTGTGTAATAATGTAACATTTCAATCTTTCCAAAAGAGCCCCTCCTCTCCTCTTATAAAAGGCCCCCACCTCTACAACCTCATTCACACTTTCAAGCCATTTGGCTCGGCCAAAATCTGCCCAAATACTCTCCCAACTTCCCCCTATTACTCCTAGAAGCCTTAATTTTGGAAGAACTCTTCTCAAGGAAGCCTTTGTCTCAAATCAAGAAGAGTTACCCGATTTTGAGGTAATGTCTTCTCTAATGTTGTTTTGTTTTATTTTTCTTCTCCAACCCCCTAAAAACATTTTATTAATTTCTTTTGTAACAACACCAGTATCCTCAATATACTAGGATGTTGTTATAAGAAGGATTCGAGCTACAATTACACACACCTACATCTAATGGTTAAAGAACATACGGTTTCTGTGGATGGCGAATTTCTGCCTCACGAAACGATGATTGTTCAACACTCATATAACACCTTCAAAGGTGGACATTAAGATGTCACTATATTTATATATGATATATAATGTGTTTAAGTTTTACTGATGCTTCTGTATTTCTCATTTATTTCATACTTTATGATTTCCATTATGGGTAAAACGCGATAATTTCATTTTAGGAACTGCGGACTACCGCCCCCTCAAAGTGATTTGAATCGTTAATGCCATATGTGGGATGTATAAAGGATGGATTAAATGGTATTATACACTATATAATACTGTAATTATATTATAAATTTATATCATTATGATTCCGTTCCATTAAATACGAAATAGAAATGAAAGTAGCATTCATGTGTACGTACGGCTTACCATCTCCATGAACGGTGCATTTCATTTCTTACCACTAAATGTTACGTGACATTATGATTGAATGTATATACTGGATATATATCATATATATTATATCTATATCATTAATATAATTCTGGATATAATGGATATTTCACCACATGAACAACTTGTAATTATAAGAAGTTTATTTTTGACTCAAGTACCGAAGATCGACAAAACGACCGTTATTAACTTAAATAATTACATAATGTTCATAACATTGTAATAAGTTATATAAAAAGGATAATGAAATTAAAAATTGTTATTAATAAGTTATATATTAACTCTAGTTTATTATTCAGGAGGTTAAAGAACGGTTGAGTCAATTCAGACACGAGGTAAGAGAATTTCTTAACCCAACTTCAATTCATTAGGTTAATCTCCTACATTCAAATTATGTCATGATAATATTATGTCCTATCTTGTATTTTTAAATTATTTATGTGTACTTATAGTGAATACACATTATATATGTACTTTATTTAAAAAAATGATCTTTTAAGGACTTCGTCTCAATCCCCTTTCATTGAGGCATATTTGGTTTTATACACAACTTTCCTTTATACGGTGTATAAACCCCTTTGACATTTACGTTTATTCAAAAGGAATCTTTCTTATACAAAGCGTTTTACTAAACGACAAAAAGGGAATGTTTTTCTTTCCGTACTTATGCGGCGACAACGACTTCTCCGCCGCCGTGACCATTATTTGAGTTTCGGCTTCCTCTACAAGCCATCATTTTTTTAATGAGAAATAAATACAAAGTTTTAACTTTCATTTATTTTGGTATTGAAAATGGTTTTGAAAGCGTTTTTATTATATCAATGTGTTGTATTTATATCTTGTGATTGAAATGTAGAAATGTTATGTTTCCTTTATGCATGTTTTATGTGATACGATTATGTTATGGTTTATGATATGTTTAAACCTATTCATATGAGGAATGCATTGGACTTAATAAGTGACGGGTGGAGCCCACTATAGCTCCTAGATGCATCGGCAGGTCTCATGAGACAAACTAGTGTCTTGGCACGAGGCCTTGACAAAATCTTATTTGTGGTCTTGGCACGAGGCCTTGGCAACGTGGTTATGATAGTCTAGCATTATGCATTCCATCATTATGAAAGTGGTTATTGATATTGCATGTGATTATTCGACTAGTAGAATATCCATGTGAAGAAGTAAATGGCATTATCTCATTTTTACTTTTTCCATATTATGTTGATGTTCAAGTTTAAAAGGCTTTTGTTTTAGTTATACATTGCCCCTAAATGTTTATGTTTATTTATGAAAGCTTCCGCAATATTGTTATCCTTACTGAGCATCTGAGCTCACCCCTTTCAATGTTTTAATATTTTCCAGGATGTGAAGATGTATTTTATGAATGAACTGCAGGGATTGTCAGAAGAGGATATGAGAGTGGACTATGGAGACTTTGTTATTGTAGTTTTTCACTTTATGATGTAATGTAATGTTTACGAATGTATCTAGTGTTTCCAAGGCTACTAAACTAATCGGACTTTCGAGACTTGATCTTTTGTGATCATGCCAATGTTACGAAGTAATGCATCGACTCTGGGTAGCTGGGGTCGGGGCGTTACATTATGGTAGACATACAAGTCCATAATGTATCTCAATAAATATTCTTCTAAATAGATTTGAATTTGAATGTTTATAATAAAATTAGAAGTGGGATTTTATTAAAACATCTACACTCACAATGAGCATAGTATCTAGTAATAATTCATTCAAATGAAATTTCAAGAATATTGAATTAGAATTAAATTAGTCAACTCAACAAATAGGGAAATAATTCTTAATAAAAATTTGACTTATATTTCAACGACCTCTATCCTAAACTAGTATTTTATTTAAAAATTGTGCAATTAGGGTTCTTGTGAGAAAAATTATTTTAATGTAAATTATCCCCTAGACTTCTGAAAATAGGTCATTATCAATATATATTGATAATAAATCTCATTACTGAACCCCCTAAAAAAAATTGATATAGTTTCTGCACTAGTATAGAAAATCTCATAGAAGATAAAGAATTATAACTAAGGAAAATAATATAATGAAATTATTCGAATTTATAATTGGGAATCAATAACTCCATGTAGTGTAATTAATTCCATGGGATAATTTGTAGGATTTAGATTGGAAATTATTCAACACAAAATAATTTTTAAATACAATATACCATAACTAGATATCACATTCATCAACATGTTTTAAACATTTTGGATACAAAAAAAACGAGTTTCTACATGTATTAGAAGACTAGAGACAATAATTTATATAGTTTTATTGGGTATGTTTGGTGATATTATGGATGATGTATGGAATTAAATTCAATAAAAAGGAAAAAAAATATCATAATAACACATGAAAATAATGAAAACCAAAAATATAGGGTGCCTACCATATTGAACAAAAATATACATAATCATCCAGGTAGAATAAAAAGGAATCAATCAGTGGTGTCCAATAGCTCATAAGTCCTTTTACTCTAATGGGAAATAGTGTCTCTATTGGTAAGATCATGTGAGATATTTGTGGGATTACCAACCAGTAGAAGGTATCGATAATGAATCTCATGTAGTAGGAAGAAAATTAACGAAGGCCATTGAGGGGACCCTTACTAAGTATACATATATTGTTGGAGCTGCTCAATCTGTATATGCAGATTATCCAAATTCTAAAATATATCATGTGGGATTCCACATTATGGCCAAATAGTTTTTCCCAAAATCATAGAAAATTATACAAATGAAGACATGGATAAGGTAATGAAGAAATAAAATGAAATTAAGAAAATCTAATATTGAATTAAAAAAAAATCCAAAACATATATATAATAAATAATACATCCTTGAATATATAATATATTGTGAATATAAAATGATACACCATAATCAACAAAATAGGGTAATGGTAAATAACTAGACTGTAATGTTAGTGTCATCGATATTCACATCTGTAACCCCCACTAGAACGTTTAGTTCTTGTAGCTAGCCTACCCTATTTATGTCATGTATGTATTTTGGGACTGGTGTTTTGATTGTTGTGGTGGGTTTCTTGGTTATGTAATCAGGATCAATTGAGGATGGTGGGTTGGCATGCCCAATTGTACTAAGGCTGGATATCTAAAAACTAGATCACTTATAGGAACTTCTGTAGAAGATGTAATTGAAGGGTCCTTTCCCCATTGTGCCGATTTTGATACTTATTCCTACAGGGTGGAATGGTTGGTAAGATCAAGAGGTATGCCACACAGTGTATGGTATGATGTGGGGATTTATTTCATTGTGGGGATTGCAGGTTGGTGTGGGTGGGAAGATTAATGGACCGGTGGGTGTGGAATGGTGGAAAATTGTGATTATTCAGTTAATTGGATGTGAAAATAGTGACATATATTTTTATTATTTTATAATATGGAATGGATAAATGGTCAGATTTCAATGATAAAGTATTTTGTGGGTGATGATATAGAAGGTTTAGTGTTCTGGGTCATAATATTAGGGTTAGGGGAGTGGTGGTGGGTAGTATGGTTGTGGTAACATTAGAAGAGGCTCTAGTGGAAGTCATGTTTAGGGTAGCAGTGGTGGATGCCTGGATATGGGAAGGTAATTTTTGTTTAGCTACATTTTGGGAATGATATTTTTTGGTTTCCTTAACATATCTCGATTGCCATTGGTAGATACTGTCTAACTCTCTTTGTCAGTAACCCAATCTTGACGAGAATATTGAGGTCGATGATCTCTATATTTCTGAGGCAGGAGAGTGGTTGGGTGGAATAAAAGGCTTCATTATTTCATTCCAAATGGGTAATGAGGCTACCTCCAATAAAAATCCCTTTATTCCTCCTCACATATGTCATGTAAAACAAGGAGAGTTTTCTAATCATATTGATAACTCGGCTACACCTGGATGGAGAAATAATGATCAACTCTATGTGGATCACTCTACAGTGAGCATCACCATGATCCATCCCGACATGAGATATTTCTAATTGAGGAGATGAATTATATTACCTCAATGTAGGGTGATCATAATATTGTGATACTCATTGATGATCTATGGGCCTCTAGATATCCTTACCCAAAGCTGTTGAGAAACTACTTTGTTCAGATCATGTTTCATGGAAGGTAATATTGGTTATGAGACCTAATCAGTCAATTAATTTTGAAGGATCCTTCCATTTTCACCTAAGATAAGATCTAATTTCATACCTATGAGTATAAAGGTTATAGAGTATATTCCTATCTCAATAGTTCCTAGGAAATTATGGAAGTGATCGTTGAACTTATCCACGGACACCTGGGTAACGTGGTACTTGTGCATCTGGCTAACAATGAAAAGGTGTAACATCCCAGGTAAATATAGAATAATACACATACACATTTATTATGTTTTTTGAATTAAATATTTTATTAACTTAAAATTGTACTCTATGTTTGATGGTATACATGACATGAAACAATGGGTTTCTTTGAAATCTAAATTTGTACACAGCGTTGATTTATACTGAAAAATAATATAATAATATGATTATTTTAAATGGTACCTAACTCATATACATTATATTTGGAATAATGAACAAAACAAACAAAAAAATGATTATACATGTTTGAGAAATGTTATTACATTCATCCAATAAATGTTAGAGGCTTAAAATGTGAATGAATCTAATTTTAATTATAAATACTCTAATTTCATTTAAATGGTGGAATTTATAATATTTAAATGGAGAACATTCTTTAAATCTATTTTGGTCACTTTTGAATGTTCTATTTGAAAAAATGAAATTATTTTTTCTTATTGGTACATCAAAATTTACTTTGGGTAAATTTTTGGAACTTTTCTGATAAAATTCATTGTTAATGAAAAGTAAAAAATACTATATTTTAATTCAAAACTGTCTTATAATTTAATTTATTTATTTGATTAGATTATCTTTTTAACTGGTTTAAAAGTGTAATTAAATTATATTTTTACAACTTAATCCAGTTTTGGTAATTGGATGTAATTTCACATTGAAATTAGACATAAACAAGAGTTAATCTTTTGATAGTTATTGTTTTACAAAAACACATTTTATGTTTTGACAACGGGATATATTTTTAAATTAATTAATGGAACATATATATTTGTAATTTGGTAAAATAAGAATCAATTTTTAATTCATAATATCAATTTCTGAATTGGGTGGAATTCCATAACTCGTTTAATTTTTGAGTTTTGGGTGTGGAAATTTGTTGAGGAGATATTAAAAACAAAATTCCAATAGTTTTAGAAACAAAATTCATTTTCTAGATGAGGTATAATTATATTCATGAGACTCTTGGGTTTGGATGCTTTTTAGTGCATTAGGACACCACATGTCCCTTTTGGGAAAGGGGAGATAGAGGTAGAGAGTTATATTTAACTATGTGGCCTCTATGGGGAAACTATGAAGCCCACATAATGCATTGGACATAGTTTTTCAAACCCTATAGGTGGGGGCACATGGCATTATAGAACCTCAGTAATAACCAAAACATAAAAAATATTGGCTTTACAACTTATTTGTGTAGAATATTTCATACATTACAGGAAAAGAAGCCCAATGGCTCCCATAGTTTATTACCATTGGAAACGTCGATAAAAAACAATAGGTTCATATTACACCTACATATTCTAACACTTATTTATTTATAACTAGAACTATTTTTTGATATGTCATAGTAAATACCTCTCTTCTTATCCTTGGAAAAATAAACATTATAAATGGTGAGATCAGCTTCTCAGTAAGGGTATAAAATTTAGTTGAATAGGAATAAAATTATCATAAAGGTATAATAATATAATCCCAAAATAAGATGATGGTACCATATATATTAATGTTCATATAAATATGTAATATTATAATGATTGACATCTCATCAGAAATGAATCATAAGATTGTAAAATCACATGATCCACGAGAGTGTAACAACGTTATAAGACATGGGATTTTTGACATAAAAATTAGAATATAATATCTTATGTCAAAGATAGCTACCAAGAAATTCATAGTATGATAGGACTCGGATAATCACATGTGTACCAACTCTAGTATTGGGATGACCTCATGTGTAGGTTCTAGTTTTTGTCTTAGGATGATCTTCTATGTACCGCCTTGTTGCGGGTATCAGATGACCCCCATGCCACCTCGTGTTGCTGGATTAGGATGACCTCCTATACACCCTTTAGAATCATAGAAAATTTATCATTACCCAATGTGTTTGAGGGAGATATAGGTCCTACCCATAAAATAATGAAATCCATACACATGTGTTCTATAAGACCATAAATCATTCCTCATAAAAAACTATAAATATGAATAATAATGACATAGTCATGAAATGATAACCCCAAAAAATCATAAGTAACATCAAAATATGTTGTATTATCTAGAATATAATTTGGAATGATAGATGTAAAAAATTTATTTATTATTATATCTTTTACTATTTGAAAATAATAATTAAATCATAAATTCATTAATAAATTTTTTTGCTGATAATAGTCATGAAAATTTATAAATAATATTCGAACTATTTTAAACATTTATGAAATTATTTTTCATTAAAATTAAAAATAAAATTTTGTAATTTTTTTAATATATAATTATATACAACTCATAATATAATATAGGTGAATAACATAACATGTCTCTAAATGATGGAAAATTGAGAAAAAACTAACAAACTGACTTCGAATCATTAGAACCACAAACCCCGTGAAATATATTTCATAAAATTTATATGTAAAAACCAATAAATTTAATTATAATGATGATATATTGCATTCATTGGCATTATATGTACTAAATATAAACGAGTGGTGAATAAGGAATATGTATCTCAGAAATAAATTAGATTCTAGAAATCTGCTTACCATAAGTCCTGAATTACATCATACACATTTAAACCTCCAATACACTAAATAAAATCATTACATTGAGGTGATTTAAAATAAATATATTTGTGTCTTAGATGATTTCATAAAAGATCCACAAAATTGGGTGTCGGTATTCAACACATGGTGGTTTCTTCAATTTAGAAGCAGTTTCTGGAAATTGTCGTATTAAACATATTCAGTGGTTGTTTTGGTTGTTTTCATAGTGGTTTAATGTGAAAAAAATTAACGCATTTAGTGGTAGTAAATAATAATGCTAAAATGTTTACATTTTTTACATGAAAACTACCTTTGAAAACACCATAAAATTACTAAGCAATAATTGACATTTATTTAGTTGTAGTTTTATCCAATGTCGATAAGAAAATATGAACTGATAGTAGTGGGTTAAACCGCTTCTAAATATGTTCTATTTCATTACCTATAATTTAATCCACTTCTACGTGTGTATTTAAAAATAAAAAAAAATCTGGCCAATTCTACAGCCCCATTTCTAGTACCCTGAAAAAAACCATGTGCATAGAATATATAATAGAATAATCTAAACCATCTAAAAATATTCAGTAGTAAACAATCTAACACTATTTTATAAAGAACCATGTATAGAGAACATATGAAATTATAATCTAATCCAAAATGTCTCAACCATCTAACAATGATTCATATATTTAAATCAAAATATTTAAACAATATAGAACCAACGTATGGGTTGAAAGCATTCAAACTACATTACAAAACTTACAATATATATAACTTGAAACTACCTCGCATAAAATCTTACATCTTGGAAAAGTATATAATGGGAACCATGGTCTAGAAAATTCATTATTGGTAATTCTATTCTTATTATGGTCATATAACACACTAATTTTCAAAACTACATATTGATGGATCCTTAGTTTCATGGGATTCAAAGTGATTCCAAAATCTAATATCTTAATACCATCCCAAACAATGACAATCCTTAGGGCCTTCTCTTTGATAACATGGATTACTCTCTCTTATATATAGGCTCAGTAAATTTGATCAAGAACATAATTTAATAGAACAAAAAGCATTGAAATCATCCCCAAAATCACATAATGTTCACATCTACACTTTAGGTCTCCATGAATTTGGATCCCCATCATCCTCCATGTATTATTCTCCCCTATAGTAAAGGCCAGTGGTCAAAATAGGCTCACCTACAATATAGGGATCACACCTCAAGGGATCTCATGCGAGAATTTATCATTCCCATGTTTCAAATGTGTTCAATAGTCGACCAAATATTTGTGGGCCCCAATATTGAATGACACAATTGGTGGGATTTTGTATCCCACCTAAATAAAATGAATAAAATAAAAATCATAATTTTTAGTCGAAAATAATAATATACACATCCTAATATAACTCAAATTAAAATATTAAATATCTTAATCTTCCATATGAAACATAGATTACTTTATACTCCACAAACACCATACTCCCCTAATTATATACTCCCGACTTTACTAAATCATCAAGCCATATAAAATTCCAATGCATATATCAAACATGGGTAATCATGAAAATGTTAGGTAATTGAATTGTTACATGACTACTCTATGCCACACAATATACATGATACATGAAAAAACCCCTTTATTTAAACTTTTTTCCAACATATAAAAAATACCACTAATCACTGTCTGATGACGAACACTTCTAGTCACCCTCTCCACCTCCATCTCTACTTCCTGCTACCGAAACCTGTAAAAAAATTATATTGAAAATTTAATGATTTTGTTTATATAAAGATAAATATAAAATAATTAAATTACCAAAAACTAAATTATTTTAATGTTGTGTGATTTAACAGTTCACCACCCGTTATCGATGCAATATCCCCATGGATAGATCCAGTCATCTTATAATATAACTCAACTAAGAAATTCTGCAAAGTACATTACTGAGCCCCTATTTATGAATTGTTTTTTAGAGAAAATAATATATCTTTGCATCTTGACAACAAATAGAAGTAGGTGAAACATTAATTCACGGTGTCCTACTAAAGACCTCATAAGTTTTGGTTCAAAAATGCATCTCGTGCATTCAACAAGGATGTTCCTTCCAATGCACTATTCCAGTTGTGTCATCCTAGGAGAATGAGTAGGACTATGGGGGATTATCATCCCATAGTAATTCAATTTTAACTTATAAATTCAATATCATTCATATTATCAGAAATAGATATTAACACTGTGAAAACATATAATGTGTTATTTTAATGAAAAATTAATTCATAACCCAACATCATTGGACGGCTCATTAAAAAACTCTAATAATATATTTTTATGAATAACCAACTACACATCTATTTGAGATGATTAGTGGCTTAAAAACTATGACTGCATTGAAAAAATATAAATCAATAGTTTAATATGTCAAAAAGATAATACTTTCTATCATATATTTAAACAACTGAAAATATTACAAGAGCCGATCTACTTTTAGAGATTCTCTTTGAAAACGCTATGTGAGGGATGATTTTCTTAAACCTATTCGATGAATTTATCTGTGAAAGATACAGAAATAAATAGAATTTAATTTAATACTAAAGTATGCAATGTCATATCCTTTTTATTTACATTTATAAATGTAAAATGGTATTAATAAAATAATAAATATCTAAATACCATGTGCTACTCATCACATTTTCTATAAATAAAATCATTAAATTTATTTTTAGGTTCCACATTAGGTACCATTTCATATATAAATTGGGGACACAATGAAGAGACCTTGACATCCCCCCATAATCTCAATTTAAATTCACCCAAATCTTGCCTATATTTTTCAATTTCCACTTTCGTGCTTGCACACCATCACCTATAAATAAAAAAAAGTCTATAAAAATAAATTTATTTTAAAAATATTAGCATTTAATAACATACTATAATTCAATTAACCGATTTTGTATTAAAATTAACATTATTTCTGAATAAAATAGACCATTTTTCAAAGATGAAGTCATATTGATCCAATCATCACATTAAATTAGAAGTGAAACTATCTCCACAGCCTGCTGGCCTAGAATCTGGACAATAAATCATGCGGAATAATCCATAGGGACCCCAAAGGAATAAAATGAGACAACTATCTTTAGTCCAGTCAGATTCCATAAATATAAACTATTTATATTTTTTTGTACAGTGAAATTATTTCCATATTTTATAAAAAAAATTGTTTTTATATAAAACAAAAATAAATTTATTCATATTAATAAGTGTACCTTTAATAGTAACCATATAATATCCTCATGAAGAACTAGGAGTGTAACCCTGATCCCTCACTACTGAAGCTATTGAATGAGAAGGCATAAATAAACATGAAATGGGATACTCACGAATGGTGTGAGAGAAGGTGCATAGGGAAGAAAATCGTGTCTCAGATGCTGTAGGGAGGGAGACATATGTATCATCATCAGTTAGTGTGGTCAATGGAATATTATAATTCTTCTTCCATGGCATTCATGTCATTTAATACTACAAAATTAAATTTAAAACCCTTCTTTTAAAAAATTATGTATAAAAAGTTATAAATGCTAATATATGTACATTACTAACAAACAAAATTTACATAATAATGATAAATAATGAATCATTTTAAATAAGGTTTTATATTTTCATTTTACTACAACATGTTTTATAGAATTCTAATGAGGATTCCATCAAAATATTTGTTCTCTTTATAAAATATCCACAAATGACATAAATTTTTTTCAAGGTCTAAAATGAAGCATAAAAGATGTTTGTATTCAACATGTTAATATATCGTTGAAAAAGTCTATGAAAATACACAACCTCCATAGTAAATGGTTAAATGGTTAATTTTTGGAGTATCATATAAAAATGATCAGATCCAAATGGGAAATATCCATGGTGTGAGGAACTCTTATGTCCAAATGGTCATCTAGTCTCTATAGTGTATACGTTGTGAGAGGAATTGTTGTACGTAACAAGTAAATAAAACTGGTTTCACCATGAGACAACAATGAATACAATATTTCATACTACATATTCTTATGTGGTTACAGGAATATGTAAAATAAAAAAAGAAATTCCATAAATCTGAGGATGCATTGAAACGATACATTCCACATTTCTTTATAGATGTAAAACAATATAGAATAGTCCTACGGTTTTTAGTGGAAATATATATCCACATATCTCGATGACAAAATGAATGTTTTGTGATCTAAGATGATGATCCATGTTTTAGTGGTTTTAAAAAACTATCCATTTCAATGGCCAAGTAATATAGTTATATTTTTTATTTGTAAATGTTTATTAGTCATATGGTTCATCATTCCCAAGTAATGGAGTAAGATATTTATGAGCGAACAGTTTACCCTTTTTAGTCCACCATCACTAGAACATTAATTCATATGTTCTTATAGTGATAATCTCAATTTATTTATTCCATAACCCTATATTCTTTTGATTGGTGATGGTCCTTCTATTAACGCCATCCTTGTTGGTTTTAAACCCTAAATTGTCATAAAAATCACAGTTGGGGGGATCAACAAAGGACAATAAATTATGACCATAAACAATTTATAGCACTATAGTCCATGGTATATTAAATTACACTAGGATTTATATTTCAACAATTATTACATCACACTATATGAAACCATGTTGTCTAAGTATTATGACCCTAAACTATTTTGAAATTCTTTGTTTTACTAGAACGACCATAAAGTAAAAAAGGAATGAAATAAGGAACATGACTATGGTTTCGAAATAATGTTCTAACATGAAATTCATAAGATCAAGAATGGAATAATTTATCAAATAAAAATATAAATAGAAAAAAGTATTATAGTTTAGAAAAAATTTAATATTTACATATCAAAATAAGGATAAAAATATGTTCCATATTATTTTTATTTTATAATTCTTGTATTTTTATGTCTTCATTAAAGGGAAACAAAGGTGAATCTTGTTTTTAGATGGAGAACAGGAGAATATGTGTATGAATTCAAAAAATAAAATACTAGATAGTACATTAGATGAAGAACCATCTTTATTTAGATGAAAATATTTTTTATTCCTTTAAAAAAATGAAGTAAAAAATTAACATTGATGATTTTTATATATTTTTCAACATTTAGGTAGATAAATATGATAACATTCTAGTTAAATACCCAATAAATAATAATTACTTAAAAGTGCTTTAAATGATCTAGTAAAAGTTGTGTATTCTCACTATCTCATCATCAGTTATTTATTTCATGATAAAGATATATTATTACATTGGACATATTTATTATAACATTAACCAGAAAAATAAATATGTTTGATAATAATACAAGGTAGATTTTTCATGTTATAATACAAATTAATTTGTATTTTAATGTTTTAATTTGTTAGTTTAATTGAGTAAAAGAATTAATTTAAATGTATTTGGGATATTTTCTCTAGAAATTGTTAATAATCAATGATATAAGTTTGAAACTTTTTGATCATAGAGTGAAGACAATAGTATATTTTTTTATCAGAGTTGGTATAATATTGTTTTTGTTGTTTTTGTTCTTTAAATCAAACACTCTTATTCTCTACATTGAGTATAAAATACATAGACATAGAGTGAGATAATTTATGGAAAAATTATCTAGCATTGATTGATATTATCCCGTCTAATATAATTTTTATTTTCTATCAAAAAATGGAAAAGATAATGAATTGGAAAGGTAACTAAATAGAGAATATTATTGAAACACCATTTTCTAGGAGTTACTGAAAAAAAAAATAATATGTGAGATTATTGATTCCACTTTGTGTTTTATTTTTTTTATCAATGATAAATGAATATCATTGAATATGACACCGTTTCAATATATGATGGTCAAGAATACCACAAAAGAATCATGGATTTCCCAATAAAATTAATCAATAAAAATATCCCAATAAAGTTACCATTATGTGTGATTTAATGTTCTTAATTGAATCATGGATGTTAGTTTCATCCATTATTCATATAAAAATGAAATAGATGATGTTTTTCGTTCATTTATAGAATCTATTAGTGATATTTTATTTGACCAGTAAGGTTTTTCCCTTAGATATTTATTGAGTTTCATTTAAATCATGGAAAAGTTGTTTGAAGAAGAATTGTGTTAATTTTTTATACTGATTGTTTTTATATATGTAGTGTTCTAATGGAATGTTTCCAATGATGTATATGGAATATTATTGGAAAATATTTGAAGAATTTGACTAGTGGATATGTTGAATAATCCAGTAAAAATGATAGTTGAAGCTATAGAAGGCCATCCAATGGTTGTTAGATGTTGAAGTACCCTATGTTTGGAGATAATTTAGTATTATATTTTTGGTAAATGAATTTTAAAAATTATAATGAATAATTTTAATGTAAAAAATTCCTAAGGGCTTTCTCGAAGTATGTCTATAGAAAGTTCAACTTTTAGAAGGTGTAAACATCATAAATATAAACACCGTAGATGCATATTATACTACTCAACGTTTACATAGAGGATGTACCATGTGGTTGATTTAGATAATGGAATTCACATCTCACTAGAAATGATAAGGATAAAAGAGTAAGTGATTGTTATGGATAAATAATAAATTTATATAGACTATTATATCCAGAATAATCCTATATATATGATTACTACTAAACTAAACATCATATATATTTCCTAAAAAAACTAATGATCAATAATGAAAATTGCACAATAGTGTCTATGTTGTAAATTCAAACATATTATTGGTGGTGACGGGCGATGACGCCTGGGACGGTGAGGCCAGGTACAGTGATGGACTGCGAGGGCCAGTGAGGATTGGTGAGGCGAGACAACGACTGAATGGTGATGAATATGGGTGATGATTGGCATGGATGGGCCATAATGGGAAGTGATTAGGCTATGGATTTTGGGAGTCCATGGGGTGGGGTTTGGGGGTGTTTGGGGAGGTGGGAATTGTCAGGTTAGTGAAAATATATAACTGTTTAGCGATAGTTAATAAAAAACTGCCACTAAATGCTCAGTTTTGGGTGGTGATATAATAAATTTATGTTTATTATAAATTAAAAATAAAACCATATTAATATATATAAAACCATATATGATTTATTTATGGATTTATTTTATATTTTATAAACAAATAAATGTTAAAGTGGACCATTTTTTCATATATGTATTGACTTGTTTTCCTTTAACTTCATACATTGATAATGATTTATTCATATGTATAATTATATTAATGACATAAATATTATCTATATAGATATATATAGTATATATATATATGTTTATGGTTATTGATAAAATTTGGAGATATGAAATAAAATATACAGTTATGGTGAAGGAAATCCATACGTACCCACGAATGATTTTTCCATTCAGTTTTCATAATAAAAATAGAAAAATAAGAGATATATTAAAATTTTATAGTTGTTTTTATTTCATATATATATAATATTTTTATTGAATCCATTTTTAATAAATTACATGTAACGTGCGAACGAATCCCATTTCTTCGTAATGTTGCAGTCTGACGTACACTCAAGAGATGTTATCGTATTCCCAAAAAATAGAAACAATGAAGGTATAAATAACAATTAAAGAATTATAATTAAGTCATTAATAACATATATTAAATTTAATCCCATAATAATTCTCACAAATGAGTGATATTTTTGGAAAATTAGTTTTATCACTACATGGGGACGGTATGCCTTATGTATGCACAAGCAATACATTCACTTCTGGATTGATGGGAATGTTGAAGTGTAGTGGTGTGTTAATAATCATAATATCACTTCATAATATTGAGTATGATTATTTTTTTTCTATTATCTTTATAATTATATTATATGAGTTATATAAGATTACAAAAAGAGAGTGATTAATTAGAGAGATAGCATCTTCTTCAAAAAGGCCCATTTAGATCTACTCAATTGTACTCTATAATTTTTTATTTTTAATAACAATCACCATATGAATGAGTCTAGAGTATTTTAGAATTTATCCTTTAATAGTTTGGTCAGTATAGATGACTCAAATTGGTGAAATGATATGAGTGATGAGGTGTCCTTTTATAATGAGGGTGAGGAGTACTTCTAGAATTTCTCAAAAGATTAATTAATTATAAATTAAATATGTATCCAAATATCTGCATGTGGAAAGGGGATAAAATATAATTTGGTTCATTTTATTAACACCTTTAAAAAATATATTTTATAATTTTTTTAATTTAATCCTTATCATTTTTATTAATACTTAGTTAACCGGTCTTAATTTTAACTGCAGTAACAAAATTTTCAATATTAAAACTGTGAAATTTTTATTTATAAGCTATATATTGAACAATAAATGGTAAAATAATGATATTTTGACACTATATTAACTATATTGTAATTTTTCATAATTTTAACTATTTTTTATAATTTAATAAAATATATCTTTTGTATCATATCATTACTATCAAGTTTGACACTATTCATCACATTTTCCATAGGAAAATTAATACAAAAATATAAAATCATACCAAGTAATTTAACTCACCCATAATATTTCCTTATAAAATATATAATTGTTGAATCACCTTATGTTCATAAAATTATATCATTTTTAATATTATTTATATTACTTAATTTATTTTTTTATTAATTGAATAATTATTGTATCATCAGTGTGTGATTATTTAAGATAATTATTTATTCTATAAATATTAAAAATAATTTTAAATGGTTTATTTAAACCTTTTATATTTCATAATAATATATTTAGTCAAGAATATATTCTATTTAACATAATGTAAAAAATATTATTCTTCATAAATGGAAGAGTGTGACATTTTGTCATTATCTTTGATTTTAATAATATCTAAGTCATTCTCCCAAAATAAATAATTATAAAAACATAGGTTCTATGATTCTAAAAATATCATAAAATAAAAAAATTTATGATCTTGTGTCATTTTATAGTCATTATCACTTTATTCATAACCTAAGTTACCCAATTATACCATTTATTGTTGTTAAAAAATTACCATCATTACTATTCATATTGGCCAAATATAAAAAGAACCTATATAATAAATTTGGATATTCTTATTAAAAATATTTAATCCATTTTTAAAAATTATAAACATTTTATTGGGTAAAACTAATTTAAAATAAATCCCATAATGGAGGAGAAAAATGTTTTTATAGTGAAAATGTTCGTTAGATAAATTGTTTTTATATCCAAATTCAATGTGAAATTATTTCTAATTACCTAAATTTTATTAAATGATGTAAAATTGACCTAATTATACATTAAAAATCCTAAAAAATAATTTCACACATCAAATTATTTTTAAGAATAATCTTTTCTTATTTTAAATTTAGTATTTTTCACTATTCAACAAAACATGAAACTTATACGAAAAATATCAAATATTAAAGAAGAAAATATATTTATATAGTAATTTCAAATAATAAATTTTCTTTTTCATATATAATTTATAAAAGTGTCATAATTTAGTTCTAAATAATTACTATATTAAAATGAGATAAAACCGCTTTTAGAAAAATATAGTCTTGAAAAATAAAATTAGATTTATTTTTATATATTTAATATAAAAAATATTAGATGAATGTTAAAAATTATAATTAATCTTATAAATATATATTCCCTTAATATAATCCAAGAAGGTTTATTTTCTTATTTATTGGTATAAAATTGAACTTTTTGCATTTAAATTGGTTTAAAAAACCATTAGATTTAAATAATTATTCTACATGTGTTAACTATTATTTAATAATTTTATTAATACAATTCATTCCTACAATTCCAAAGTCAAAGTGATATCCAAAATTAATAATCAATTTTTTTTTTCTAATACATAGTCTTTTATTTAATAAAAATTATCGATGGAAATCCTTGTAGTGTGTTATAAAAAACAAAATTACTCTTGCTAGTACAAAAATACAAACTATGTGTTATGTGTATCTTAATATTGATTATTAATCAATATAGAAATGTTGTATAATCTAATATAAGACATCAATTAATTTTAATTTGTTTGAAAAAATAATAATTAAAAAAATACTCCATGTTACATTCTAACCCACATAAATTAATTGTTTCCTCGAAATTTGTATCTATAATAAAAAATGAGTATTTATTTATTTCATAAAAACCTCAAGTTCATAGGTATCTTAATTAATTTTGTGGTTTCTCCAAAATTCATTAACTAGGTGAGTGGTATTATTTTTTTTAAACATCATCTCTACGATTTTAAAATTTCTTCTGATTTCAATTTTTATGAAATTTCTTTCCCCAACGGTACAATATATATGTTTAGTACTTGTGGACGATTTGTTGTGTTCTTCATAAAATGATATACATGAATCAGATCATGGACATGAGATATATTTTGGGGAAGTTCCAATGGACAATCATCTGTTCTTAAATAATCAATAATTTCAAAGGGAAATAACTTCCTTACTATTTGAACTTGAACAAAGATAAATAAAAGTGGATGTTTGGAAATTTATTCATCTAAAATCCACATCATTAAAAGTGTAAATAACACTTATTTTTAAAAATAAGGAAATTTAAAGTCAAATATCACAACATAACTTGGATTTTAATTTGGAAAACCTTACAGGGAATCTAAAACATAGAAATTTAAGAGAATTTAAACTATCATGTTTTAAGGGATAGTGATATAGATCATGGTTATTATAAAGTTATTCATTATATAACAGTATATATATGATAATCTAAATGGACATTTGATTCATTGAAATGAGGAAACCTGGATAAAAAATATTCAAGATACTTTTCTCATAGATGGACAATTTTGACAAAAGATATTATTAACTGATTTCATTTTCTTTTGTATGAACAGTATCATCAATTTGTGGTTCCTTGATAAATTTATTATTTTTCAATTAATATAGTAAATGAAGACGAAATTGAAATGCCTATTAAATTATTCGATCATATGATCAATAATGGAATTATAATTTATGCATTATGTCTGTAGTTTTCAAAACAAAATGGATAGTATTGTTTATATATTGCTCATAAATATTCATATGATTAATTATGAATTAATCTCTATGACCTCAAAGATCAAAAAATAAATGGCTAGACTTGTTATCCTTCTGAATCATTAAAATAAAATACATTCAAAAGATGGTTATAAATTTTCAAAAACATATTATCATTAATCCCCCCAGAAAACAATATATCCATTTATTGTCACACACCAAACATATAAAGACCATTATCATATATGCTTTTGAAATATGGTAACAACCTGAATTACTGTAAACATTAATAAAAACCTAAATGATTTCTAAAATTATCTATTTCTTCATACCAGAAACACAAATCTATGATAAACCCAGTCCTTAAACCACCTTTTCATCATGTTAATAAATAGTTTTCAAAACGTCAATGTTATCCCAATTTTGTTATCGCACTATCAAACGTGTTTTTATCCTATTATTATCCGAATAGAAAGAACATAGTAAGGGTTATCTTTACCTTAATCATGTGTTCTCCAGAAATATCATTTTTTCACCTAAATATCATTTCATGTTTACACATTACATTCATCATATGATTTCAAAAAATTAAAGAAAAACTATCGTGGAAATATCTTAATATGTTTCATTATTCTATAATACCTTAAAAATACTTCTAAAACATTACTTTTGAATTCCAATAATAATAATGAATTCATTCTACTACATACATAAACTATTAATCAAACCTCTTCATTTTATACCATAACTCCTCTTTCATCTAATAAATCATTCTTAGTCTCATAATTATCAGCAATATAACCATTACTCATACATCCTAGATGATTATCATTGTAATCATTCCCACTATGGTGTCAATATTTCTAATTCACATACATTCAACATTTAATAGATCTATTTCTATATCTCTAAAACATATATTTGTTTTTTTTCTACATGCTTATAGATGTCATGTGATATTTTGGTGGATTACCAAACAGGATTTTTAGTGATCATAAATGATGAAACAAACCAAGACATGGATAATGTAATCTTCATCTAAAATGAAATAAGAAAACCACACTATTTTGATGACCTCAAGTAGGCCCCAGGTTGGTGACAATCACCAACGGTATACAAATATCACATAATGGGAGGAATTATCCTTTTTATAGTAACCAATGTTGGTAGACTAAATGTACCATCCTAAATAAACTCAAAGACATATATGTAAATGAAGAAAAAATCCATCCTACATGCATGTTTAATGAAACATAGCTAGAAATAAAATGAAAACTCTAAAGTAAATATGAAAAGATCAATACAAAGTAGTGACACAACAACTTTCCCGACGCCCGTGCTTGTATGGTGTGACACGTTCTGTGTAATCTCATAAGAAACCTGATAATAGGATTATATACATTGGGTGATAAAACAAGTATACTATTTATGAAAATCTAATGACACATGTGCACAAGTGGAGAATTATTGTAATTCCATTGTGACAAAGACAAGAGAAACTCAAAAACACCAAACATGGTTTACTATCCACCCCCAAACTCTCCCAAACATGCTGATCAAATAACCCTAGTAATGTAAAGTAACGTATTAAGCACATTGTAGATAGGTTACCCCAAACAACATCCCAGTGGTTAACTAATCATCCCTAACAATGAACATCCTAAAGCTTCCATGCTCTTCTGCAATCCCCACTACCACAACCTTCCCACACACACATGGGAAACAAACGGCATACCACCTATAAACAATATGGAATCAACCACATTAAATACTATCCGAAGACACCAAGGACAAAAAAGAACAACCTCATCCAAAAGACACCTGGTCAAGCACAAATCGTCTCATCCTAAAGATAGTAGGGAAATACTCATCGCCCACATAATCCTAGGCCGCAAACCACACCACATCTGGCTCGATGATTTTTGGGCTACCAACATATAAAAGAGGTTGTAAATAAGATCCAATAACTAGCCATTGATCCCCCATCGAGATGTTGAAAAACACTCTACCCCCATAAATTAGGGTGTTCATAGAATATTTTTCAACTGGAGTGGGGACTGTATTGAAATCACAAGGAACTACTAGTATACAAATATTGATATCAAACACTTAGCTCAAACTATGGGTTTCCAAACAATGAACTAGCCCACACAAAACTGCCTGTGCACCCCCCTCTAATTCATAACCATAAACAACCATATACTTAATTCATAACCCAGTCCAATTTATTCATTATTAAATGAAGAATAAAATTAATGATTCCATCCTTAACGAAGAAACTACCAAACACTACGCACATTATAAGGGAATTTTATCATACCAACCACTGCCAAAGCCAAATAGAGAAAAAAGAATGGAAGTAAATGTAAACACACTAACACCCATTCCTAATAAACCGGTCACTGGAAACATTAGTAGAAACTCTCATTCAAGGTAACCCCATGCTTCTTCAAAATCATCCCTCCTAGACCATCTTCGGCAGCCCTACTGCATGAAAATAACAACATCCCATATCTACAAAAAAACTCAATCAGGTTGTAGTCCCTCTGCATAAACATACCATTCTAAATGACCATAACACACCTCAGATGCGGACCCACTATTATACTAGAACATCAATTCCAAAATCAATCATTCTCCTAGATTGAGATACCACATCACCCTCTAACTATCCACACACACTGTCATGATTTCAACAGAGGAATCACACAACCCATAGGTTGCACATGATAGAAAATATCCACAAACAGCACACACAAACACAAAACAAGGAAAAGTGTAGTCATATTTAACACAATCGTTCTTTAATTCTACATTATTGTGGTTATCGTATAACAAGATTGGTCATTGGGTAACAATTTATTTAACTAGATAAATGTCATTAATCTTGCTTTCATGTTATTATACATTCAATAGAAGATTAAAAAAATTCATCAGTGCGGTTTGTAGATAGATTCCACCAACAACCATGATTTTCCGATGTCATGTGGCTGATGCAATTCATATCATATATCAAAGGTAATAGTTAAAATATGGGAAATATAATCATCATCTTCCATAACACTAATTTATTACTACGGTTTCCTAACCCATTAATGTAATAGGTCCTTTCCTTTTTATAACACATTTTATTTGGATTTTTATTCAACATTATTCTCAAAGAGACATGCGTTTACACAGCCTTCCTGATATAGAATTACAAGGTATATTATGTAATTCCAAGATAAAAAACTATCATCAACTCCTCATTGCACTAAAAAAAGGGGTCACATGAGCTGAAGGAGACTCCATGGGAAACTGAATCCAAAATTCACAACAAAACACATGAATCCACCATGAAGAATGGATATAGGAAAACCAATAGTGGAAAATAAACACACTAGTTAGGGATGTTCTGATCGTAAAAGATACTGATCCTATATCAATGGAAGTGAGATCATTTTATTGTACAAAAAATTCAGATCGTATTTTTACCATGAGGCATGTTCGTTTTAATGTTTAGGGGAAATTAGGAAATTTAATACATAATTATTCTCCATTGAAATCCCCTTAGAAACTATAAAACAATGTTTTAATCTCAGTTTACATCAAATAAAATTATAGTGGGGATAAACATGAAAAACTAGAAAAAATAGCTAATGAATCACCTGGGTAGACCAGTTTGGGATATACCTAACACTGAGAGGGTGGGTGAATCAGTGTTGGGAATTTTTTTAAAACAATTCCAACATTTTTTCCCCGTACCACTTGACCTGTTAGGATCTGGAATATATTATTCCCTTTCCCATCATGTATGAAATAATATAATGCTGTATAAATATTCAAATGATATTATTACATGGTTTATCACCCATTAAAAGCATCTATGTCCTATCCATGCATGTGAATGACTAGTATATGGATTCTCCACCATAATGTAATATGCTTTTATAGTGGGTTAACTAGGAAAACAATCATATAGTTAGTTTTGGTCACTACAAATTGGTGGTGGTGGGAAAGAATCCTCTTCCCAGGATTGGTGATAGCCTAACCCAACTTTTAGATTCCTTTCTAGTTCATTATACTTCCTATAGAGACATCATACATCCTTCTTCAAAATTTAGGTTATTCTCTTGGTCCTCTTTTGTTCTCTTCACTTGATTACATTAATAGTAGTAGGTTTCCAATGGTCCCTTATTTATTTTCATCCCATGTACAATACTAACTGAACTTGTTATTTATAATGACCCATACATTACATACATTTTTATTACTTTAGAATTGAAGCACAAATATTACAATATATAACAAAAGCAGGAAAGGACTGTATAGGTATAGTCTCTTTAAAAACTGGGAAACATAAACAACTGGTTCATAAATCATCTACACTGTCTCCCTTTTATTTTATCATATCTAGAGTCCCTTTTGGCATATCTTACTTAATATCATTATTCCTGACCTGGGGAAAAGAAAACATACCAATGGGTGATCTCAAATGCCCAGTAAGGGTAAACAAAAGAAATATCAATCACATCATATTCATAATAACATATCATTTTGGAAATCTTAACCTACAAAAGAGATCATAATTTCATAACAGGGGATAAATCATAGTAGTGAAATTTAATCACAAAAATCATAAAATTAAACATGATACTTTGTGGCAAACACACATAATACTAGAGAATCATTTCTTAGTTGTGAAGACTCATTTCCAAGACTATCTTAGCGGAAAGAGTCCATTTCTGAACCGGGTTCACTCGTCATTCCAGTCATGTATCACTAAACCGGATTAACCTGCCATTCCAGCCTTCTCTATCTCATGAGATATAAATCTTTACCCAATGCATTGGAGGGATATATAGGTCCCACCCATCTCATATTGATACCATTATTATGTTCTCCACAAGATCATAATTCATACATCATAGTATAACCCATGTAATAAACATGGGATTCTTAAACATCATTCCATCATAAAATAATCCATATAAGATAAAAGGAAATCATAAAATTAATTCCATCATTACATAATAAAATCAATTTAAAAAAATAGGGATAGAAACATAACCCTATATTATCTTAGATGGAAAATAATTTTGATAAAACACTTTAACTTCATTCTTGAGGAAAATATCATTTCTACATCAAAAAAAAGTTCCCTTTCTTAACATGTCATACAAATTTAAAACTAAAAGAATTTCATTAAAAATAAAATTGAAAACTTGTAAAGGAAGCTTCATTGAAATAATGATCTGTGAAATCATAAAAATTCATTCATGCCGTATATGTTAAAAAAAGAACATTCTTCTCGTACTATGGAAGGAAAAGTCAAAAAGTACTTCGTACTAAAAACGAAAAAAGATTCCTTTCACATTATTTAATAAAAAAATACCAATGGGTAAAATTGGATTTTATAAAATTTAGGAGGATATAAATAATATTATATATTTACACAACATGTATTTGGATGATAAATATTCCCCAGTAATTACCTAAGTATAAACAATCTCGGATAAAAATTGAGATTGCGATATTTTCCCATACCTTAGGTCCGATTTGATTTGTACATGTCCGAACCTATTGTATAATGATATAAATTATGTTATTGACTTATTCCAGAATCTTAATCATTGTTATGATATCATATTTGGTCATATTCTTAGATTCGTATTAGTAATATTTCATTGCTACTTATCATCCGTGTGTTTATTAGTTTTTGTTCTTATACGTGTTTGGTCAAATAAATTATTATTATTATTTTTAGGTTATAGATAAGTCACTTCTGGAATGGTATTAATGTAATATATATCATATTTATTCATTCAATTAATTTATATAATCATTATGCATTGAAGATCATTTGAATGAGTTGCATCACATCGTGGAGACGGTAGGCCGTATGTATGCACGAGCAATGATATCGTTCCCATGATCGTGGAATTATATTTAAGTGTATGTATACTATTTAAGAATCAATATCACTTTACAATAATCATATATAGTTATTCTTTACACCATTATACCCATCCAATTAAGGTGGTGGTGGAAAATAGATTACACCATGACGTGGAGATGATATTCCGTATGTACGCACCCGCAGTGATTTTATATTCCGTAAGATGGATAGAAGGTGAAACTGGGTTTTTTCATAATTATAATAACATATAAGTATATAATTGATACTTATGTTATTAATTCATAATGAATCAGCTAAATAATAAGATGTAGAAGAAAAAATAAAATTGAAAGAATCGGTAACGGACATTACCTCATCTTTGAAGCGCCTCTTCTTAACATCCTCTTAGAGCACTAAATATGGTCTTTGAAGAAGACCAGGACCTCTAGGATGTTTCTAGGGAAGTTGATAAGTGAAATGGGAAGGGTTTTTCCGAGCGTGAAGTCTCAAAGTGGTGTGAGGAGGAGAGGGAGGAGGTGCCCTTTTATAAGGGAGGAGAGGGGCACCTTAGGAAAAACATAAAGTATTATTTTATTATAAAGACATATTCGGTTTTTAAAATCTCCAAATTGATTTATTGTGAATCTAAGGTGGGTATGGGTCGAAATACTCTCAACCAATAGATTTTATACAAGTTTAGGTTACTATTTTAACCTTATCCTTTAGATTTAACTCTAAGTTAAATAATTTAACTTTTACCGTGTATTTTGGTTTTCATACACTATATTTTTATCAAACATACTATAACAATCCAAATGAACCCCAAGTTGTTCATTATTAATATATATATAACCTAATCTAAGTGATTTGGCCGATCCATATATTTTTAGGAATAAAATAACAATTAATTATAAAATATTTGTTTTAAAAGAAAATTTATTTCAATTTTGACACTCTTTGGTAATTGTTTTTTGTTAAAATCATAAAAGCATGATTAGTTCGAAAACAGTTAATTAAATAAATACTAACATTTCATATTAACCTATAAAATTAGTGTAATTTATAAAAAGTATAAAATTACATTAACTGGGTATTTATAACATCAATTATGTCAATATTTCATTAATATGGTAATTACTGCATCATCATTGTGTCATAAATAAATTAAATTATTTAAAGTCAACAAATTATAAATAAAATATTAATATGTATGATTTTTTTTATATTTCTCATTAATACTTATAGTCTTATTTATATTATTTATAACCCTATATTAAAGATCTTTTAGTTATTAAACATTGATTTTAACTATTTTAACTCTTCTTTAAATAAAATAATATTAAATGTCCTAATCTAATCCAAGTAGACATAAATGGTCATATTTTATTCCTAAAGCTGTTTTTGGTCGAATTAAACTTTTCCAATAGAATTAGGACATGTGTTGGGGTAATAATAATACCATTTTTACACTTAATTACCCTATTTACTTTTAACCGTGGTAAAAAAAGTAAAAACTTAATATTCACCAAAAATAATTTTTATCTTATTGAACCACATTTTAATCCTTTATATTAACCATGTCTCTTGAAGTTTCTCAATTCCACTAACAGAAGAGGTAAAATTAATTTTTATGTACATTTTCAAATTCTCCTTGGAGGTGGGTTAAAGACGGTGAGAAGTTCAATAAAATTTTTATATATCTAAAATTATTATAAAATGACTCCAATGAATTACATTGAACGTATATAGGTATTATATATCAATTTTAACCTAAAATATATTTAAATAAAACAAATTATTATTTAAAAAAAGCCGGTTTTTAAATAGTATCATAGTGTTTTCGCTATTCAAAAAAAATTGAATGTTTTCAGAAAAATACAAAAATTTTACCCTTGTCTAATTTCGGTATTCTAAATCTAGAAATGAAGTCCATTTTGAAAAATAATATTTCAAAAAGTGGGTATTACTATTCATAACGGCTAGTTTTAATAATATTTTAATAGCATATTGTTGTTTAGTGAAACTCGGTATTGCGTACAATGCAAGCTATCAAGGAAGGTCACGAATGCGTGTAAAGAAAGAAAAGCTAGTGTTTTGTGTAGTGAATGATTATTTTGATGATTTATATAACTTTAAAACAAAATATTTCTCATAAAAATATCGGGTGTTACATTCTACCCCCCTTAAAATGAATTTCTCCACCGAAATTTGTCTCTTTGTAACAAACAGATAAGGATACCTCTCCCTCATCATATCCTCATGATCCAATGTAGCTTCTTCTAATTGGTGTTTCCTCCATTAAACATTCACCAAGTGAGTGGTCTTGTTCCGTAGGACTTTTTTGCTACGATCCAGAATCTCTATTGGTTGTTCTTCATAAGAAAGATCTTGCTCAAGCGGTACAACTTCTAAGCTGAGTATATTTGAAGGATCAAGTATGTACTTTCTCAGGAGAGATACAAGGAACACATCGTGAGCTTGAGATATATTCGGTGGATGATCCAATCGGTATGCTACCTTCCCAACACGATCTAGTATTTCTAAAGGACCGATATACCTAGGGCTCAGCTTTCCCTTCTTTCCAAATCTCATTACTCTATTCCAAGGAGAAATTAGTAAGAACACTTTATCACCCACATCAAAATCTAGGTCTTTTCTTCAGTTATCAGCATAACATTTTTGTCAACTCTGAGATACTTTTATGTGTTGTTGAATAGATCGGACCTTTTCTTCCATCTCTTCAACATGATCAGTTCCTAATAGGTTTCTTTCTGCAACTTTATCCCTGCAAGTTGGAGTTCGGCATTTCTTTCCATAGAGAGATTTATAAGGAGCCATCTGAATACTGGAGTGAATGGTATTATTATAATAAAATTCCACCAAAGGTATGTGTTGATCCCAAAAACCATTGAAATCCATAGAGGAAGCTCGTAACATGTCTTCTAGAGTTTTAATTGTTCTCTTAGACTGACCGTCTGCCTGAGGATGATAGGAAATGCTGAAACTCAACTCTATATCCAGAGTATGCTGAAGACTTTGCCAAAACATTGAGGTAAACCTCGGATCCTGATCATATATAATGGAAAGTGGTACTCCATAAAATCTTACAACATCCTTTACATATATCCTGGCAAGCTGATCCAGAGAGAAATCATCTCCAATAGCAATGAAGTGTGAAGACATTGTAAGACGATCAACTATGACCCAGATAGCATTATTACCTTTGGATATTTTAGGAAGTCTGGTGACAAATTCCAGAGTGATGTTTTCCCATATCCATTCGGGTATGGGTAATGGTTGTAACATCCCCTTATACTACTGTCTCCCAGCTTTAACATACTGACAAACCAATCATCGAGAGAAAAATTCAATAACATTTATTTTAATGTTATCCCACCAGAAGTAATCTTTCAGGTCCCTATACATCTTCATGCTTCCAAGATGAATAGATAATGAAGAACTATGAGCCTCATCCAGCATATCCTTCTTTAATTCAGGGATGGGAGGAACACAAACCTGATTCCTAAACATTATTATCCCATCACAATCAAGGTCGAATTCAGGAACATTTCTCACCTTCTTTTGTAACTCTATAACTTATTTTTGTGCCTCTTTAATCTTCACATGTATAGATTGTTGAACATTAATTCAAGAAAGATATGATTTTTCCCCTTCCATTATAATTCCACGATCCATCCTTTGTAAATCCATAAATATTGGATCTTTTGTGACCCTCATCATGGATAAGCTAGCATGGTCTTTTCGACTTCATCCGTCTGCCACCGTGTTTGGTTTTCCTGGGTGGTAATTAATTGAGAAGTCGTAATTTTTAAACAACTCCAACCATCTTCTTTGGAACATATTCATCTCCTTTTGTGGGAAAATATACATTAAACTTTTATGATTAGTATAAATATCACACCGTTCACCATAAAGATAATGCCTCGAAATCATTAATGCAAAGATTACCGTAGCTATCTCCAAATCATGAGGTGGGTAATTTTTTCAGGGATTTTCAACTATCGTGATGCATAAGCTATCACCATATCATTTTGCATGAGAACACACCCCATCCCATTCTTGGATGCATCACTGTAGATCACAAACCATTCTCCACTACAAGGCATTGTGAGCACAGGTGCACCGGATAATATTCATTTCTACTCCTTGAAATTCACTTCACATTCCTCCATCCACACGAATATAACTCCTTTTCTAGTCAACCTAGTGAGTGGATTATATAATCATGAAAAATAATTCAAAAAGCATTGATAATATCCAGCCAAACCAAGAAAACTTTGGATCTCAGTTACTGTTGTTGGTCTCGACCATCTTTCGATAACCTCTGTTTTTGCTGGATCCACATATATCCCCTATTTTGAGATTATGTGTCCCAAAAATGAAACTTTTCTAATCCAAAATTCACACTTGGTAATTTAGGAAAAATCGTCTCCTTTATAAGGGTCTTCAATACAATTCTCAAGTGATCTTCATGTTATTACTTACTCTTTGAAAAGACAAGAATATCGTCTATAAAGACTACCACAAACAGATCAACATAGTCTCTAAAGACTCTATTCATTAGATCCATGAAGATTACAGGGGAATTAGTAAGACCAAATGGCATCACTATAAATTCATAGTTCCCATTCCTTGTATGGAAAGCCATCTTTGGTATAGCCTCCCTTTTGACAATTAATTGAGGATATCCAGAACGAAGATCAATCTTGGAAAAGTATTGAGCTCTTTGTAGTTGGTCAAATTTGTCATCAATGCGCTGGAGAGGATATTTTTTCTTGATAGTGATCTTGTTATGTTCTCGATAATCAATGCAGAGTCTCATTGATCCATCTTTCTTCTTAACAAACAGAACAGGTTCTCCCCAAGGTGACGCACTAGGGCGTATAAATCCCTTATCAAAATTCTCTTGCAGTTGCTTCTTCAATTCCTACAACACAATTAGGGTCATTCTATAAGGTGTCATTGAAATAGTCAAAGCACTTGGTACATGTTCTATTCAAAACTCAACTTCACGATTTGGTGGAAGACTCGGAAATTCCTCCGGAAAGACATCACAAAACTCACATACAATGGGAATATTCTTAATCGTGAGTTTCTCACCAACCATTTGAGATATATAACCTTCATTAAGTGGAATAAAGACCCATAAGATGGAAGAAATTTCAACTGGAAGGTTATGTTCATGCTTGCATCGATATAAGATCATAGATTGATCTGGAATATGAAACATGACTTACCTTATTTGGGAAAAGATATGAGCTCCATATAAATAAAGTCAATCCATGCCAAGAATCACATAAAATTCCACTATATGAAGGATCACAAGATTTTCAGCAAGCACTTTCCCAAAAACTTCAATCAGAGAAGAATTGTAAACTTTTGATGCGACTATTGTGCCATTAGGGGTTGTCACAACTAACTCAATATCAAACTGCTGAGGTAATACAGTGATACCCTTAAAAAATTCACAAGAAATAAAAGAGTGGGTGTATCTAGAATCAAATAAAACATTTTCCACTTTAGAGTGGATGGTAAGTGTACCTTTCACCACTTCGTTATCGTACTCCACATCGCTGATAGAAATAGCATGTGATATTCCTTTGTCTTTAGCTTTATGAGTTTGTTGATGTCGATCATCATCATCAACCCATGGATTAGGGAATTGATTAGCATAATGCCACATTTTTATGCACTTGTAACATTGAAGTGTAGGAGGTGAACTCTGTGTAGCCTTTTTTTTGTTCACATCACTATACATCGTATTCCCATCATTGTGGCATTCAAATGCCCGATGACCATCCTTTCTACATTTGAAACATTTACATGTCCCTTTAAGACAGCTCCCTCCATGTTTCTTTCCACACATTGAGCATACAAAAAAACTCATCTTCTTTTCAGTGTGGTCTTTATATTTCCCTTTGAATTCCATTTTCCTCTTCTTATCAAACGCATATGACTGATTGGTTACTCCAATCTCCTTCACAACATTGAGAGCACATAGAATGATTTCCTCGTATCTATTGATGTCCCTTATGGATATCAACATTCGAAGACTTGGTTGTAAGACACAAAAGAATCGATCAATCTTACTCTCAGGTTGGATAATAATCCCAGAAGCGTACCTTGCATGTCTTGTAAAATTTTCTTCGTAGGTACCAACAAATTCATCATCATTTTTCTTTAGTTCAATAAACACCTTCTCTATATTTTTTCGAATAATATGAGTTATGTACTTATTGAAAAATATGTTCTTGAAGTCACCCAAATACATGGATTCAATTTCATCCCTTTGCCTCATATTCTTGATAAGATTCCACCATTGATCAGCTTCACCCTCCAAACAATATTCTGCTATGATGACTTTTTCATGTTCAGAACATTGAAGAACTGAAAATATCTTTTCAGTGGTACTGATCCACTTTTCAGCCACTAATGGATTAGTAGTCCCACTGAATGAGGGTGGACGCTGCCTCATGAACGAATAAATAGAATGTTGCTCCTTCCTTTGCTCGTTTGGAAGTCCTGCATGATTCATAGCTTGAGAAAGTTGTGTGAGCATAGCTACATGATTTTTCATTCCAGCTCCCATAATTTTTTGTTTCTCCGGGGGACAATCATAGAATTGCCCGTGGCATTCCACATTAACACGGTTCTTTCGGGTTCTATCCATTGACTAAAACCAAGAAGAATAGTGTGATAAACACTAATTATAATAGGAAAACCACATAATCATGAATAAAATTTCACACTTAAGGTCTTATCCTAGGTTGTTCATGGACATTTCTAAAACAATAATATTAAAAGTAAAATTGAAAATTTGTAAATTAAGCTTTATGGAAATAATGTTCTATGAAATCATAAAAATTCATTCATGCTGTATAAGTTAAAAAAATAACATTCTTCTCGTACTTTGGCCAGAAAAGTCAAAAAGTACCTCGTACTAAAATTGACAAAATATTCATTTCACATCTATTTATAAAAACTTACCAATGGGTAAAATTGGATTTAAAAAATTGTAGGAGGATTGAAATAATATTACAAATTGATGAAACATAGATGTGGATGATAAATATGCCACAGTAATTACTGATGTATAATCATTCTTGGATTAAAATTGAGATTGAGATATTTTCCCTTACCTTTGGTATGATTTTCTTCGTACGTGTCCAAAACTCCTGTATAATGATTTAAATAATGTTATTGACTTATTCCAGAATCATACACATTGTTATGATATCATATATGGTCATATTCTTAGCTTAGTATTAGTAATATTTCATTTCTACTTGTTATTTGGGTGTTTATTTCTTTTTTTACTAATGCGTGTTTTGTCGAATAAATTATTATTATTCATTTTAGGTTATAGATAAATCATTTCCAAAATATTATTAGTGTAATATATATCATATTTATTCATTCAATTAATTTATATAATCATTATGCATTGAAGATCATGTAGAACGAGTTGCATCCCATTGTGGAGACGGTAGGTCGTACATACGCACGAGCGATGATATCGTTCCCATGATAGTGGAATTTTATTAAAGTGTATTTATTCTATTTAAGAATCAATATCACTTTACAATAATCATATATAGTTATTTTTTACACCATTATACCCATACAAGTAAGGTGGTGGTGGAAAATAGATTACAACACGGCGTGGAGACGGTATTCCGTACGTACGCACGCGTTGTGATTTCGTTTTTTATAGGATAGATGGAAGGTGAAATAGGGTTGTTTCGTACATATAATAGAATATCATTGTATGAGTGATACTGATGTTATTACTTCATAATTAAAAAAATAAATAAGAATAAGTAGAAGAAGAAATAAAGTTGAAACAATCGGTAATGGACATTGCCTCTTGTTTGAAGAGCCTCTTCTTAACCTCCTCTTAGGGCACTAAAGATGTTCTTTGAAGAATACCAGGAACTCTAGGATGTTTCTAGGGAAGTTGAGAAGTGAAATGGGCAGGGGTTGGCCGAGATTGAAGGCTCAAAGTGGTGTGAGGAGGAGAGGGAGGAGGTGCCCTTTTATAAGGGAGGAGAGGGGCGCCTTAGGAAAATCTTAAAATATTATTTTATTATAAAGTCATATTCAGTTATTAATCACACAAAATTGATTTATTTAAAAGATAAGGTGGGAATGGGTGGAAATACTCTCAACCAATATATTTTAGATAAGTTTAGGTTAATATTTTAACCTTATCATTTAGATTTAACTCTAAGTTAAATAATTTAACTTTAATCATGTTTTATTGTTTTCTTACAATATATGGTTAATAAACAAACTATAACAAGCCAAACGAACCCCAAGTTGTTCATTATTAATATATATAACCTTATATAAGTAAATTGGTCTAAAAATAGATCTTTAGGAATAAAATAACAATTAATAATATAATATTTGTTTTAAAATCTATTTTATGTCAATTTTGACACAATTTGGTAATTGATTTTTGTGAAAATCATAACAGCATGATTAGTTCTAAAACATTTAATTAAATCAATAATAACATGTCATATTAACCTATAAAATTAGTGGAACTAATAAAAAGTCTAAAATTACATTTATTTTGGTATTTATAACATCTATTATGTAAATATTTCATTAATACGGTAATTACTGCTTCATCATTGTGTCAAAAATAAATTAAATTATTTAAAGTCTAAAAATAATAAATAAAATATCATTATGTATGAAATCTTTTTATCATTCTAATGAATATTTATAGTTTAATTTATATTATTTATAACCCTATATTAAAAATGATTTTGTTATTAAACTTTGATTTTAACTATTTTAACATTTCATTAAATAAAATAATATTAAATGTCCTAATCTAATCCAAGTGGACCTAAATGTTCATATTTTATTCCTAAAGAAATTTTTGGTCGAATTAAACTTCTACAATGTAATTAGGACATGTGTTAGGGTAATAATAATACAATTTTTACCCTTAATTATTTTATTTACTTTTAACCGTGGGGAAAAAAAGAAATAAATTACTATTCACCAAAAATTATATTTATCTTAGTCAACAATACTTTACTCCATTATATTAACCATGTCTCTCGGATTTTGGAACTTCCACTCACAAAACTGGTAAAATTAAGTTTTATGTACATTTGGAAATTCCCCTATGAGGTGGGTAAAAGACGGTGAAAGGTTTAATAAAATTATTATATATCCAAAATTATTGTAAATTGACTTCAACGAATTTCATTGAACATATATAGGTATTATGTATCAAGTCTTACTTAAAATAAATTTAAATAAAAATAATAATTATTTAAATAAAAAGTCGGTTTTTAAATAGTAACACAGTGTTTTCACTATTCATCAAAATTTGAAAGTTTTTAGAAAAATACCAAAATTTCACCCTAGGCTAATTTTGATATTCCGAGTATAAAAATGAAGCCCATTTTGAAAAATGAAATTTCAAAAAGTAGGTATTACTATTAATAGTGGCTTGTTTTAATAATATTTTAATATAATATCGTTGTTTAGTGAAACTCGGTATTGTGTACAACGCAAGATATCGAGGAAGGTCACGATTGCATGTCAAACAAGACAAGCTAGTGTTGTGTGTAGTGAAAGATTCATTTGATGGTGTATATAACATAAAATCATAACATTTCTCCTAAAAATCTTGGGTGTTATGTTATTCTTCTTTCTTCTTCTTAGTACAACAACCAACTGCACTAATTCTTCATCATTCATCTTCTTAGTGAAACAACAAACTGATCTATTTTACTTCTCTCTTCTTCTCTAGTGCAACAACCAACTGCACTAGAACACCTATTTTCTTCATTTATAGTATGACATACACCAATGTGAATATTCATGAAATGAATATTGAATCAATTGGAATCATCTGAATCCATTCATATCATTTTTTCTTGAATGCATGTGATAATGCATTTGGAACAAAGGTTGAACCTTTTACTTTATTTTATTTCATTTCCTTATTCCTCTGGCACTATCTGAGGGTTTCTGTTTAGGTTTATATGGGTGTGTTTCTTCAACACCGAATAGGTGTTAACTTCTTATTCTCACAACCTCACAGAGGACTTTGTAATCTTGCTAAAATTCACATGAGTGCATGTATATGTCTCTTATTCACCAAAAGACAACCCATTAAAATAGTAGGATTTACGAATGCAAATAGATGCATGTTCTCACATATATTCGGGAAACTAGTGTGGCTACAGGTCTTCTCCTTCACACAGAGGATGCGTGGTTTGTCTTTTAACTATTATTGTAGGACATATCAATGTATAGTGGGAGGATAAGGCTTAGAAAATGTATCATGGTTTTCGTGCCTTCATAAAACACAATAAGGGTTTTTTCAAAACCAATTGTGTGTTCATAAGAACTGATTCATTGTGATGTGAATTAAGAGTGAAAATCACTTTTCAACCCCTCATGAGATCTTTTCATTGCAGATCAGAAGGCTCATGGTGCTTTGGTTTGTCCATAGAAAAATGGAAGCTCAAAGAGATATTGTGTTATTGAAAACAAGAGATCTAAAATTTTTGTGATGCAACCCATCTTCTCGTCTCGAGCTCCTCCTTTTATAATAGAGGGGATATCTTATTCCACATTCAAATATATCATCTGAATTGGATGAGATTCAATCTTTGAATAACTGAGATCGTCAGTTATTTAAAACATTCAAACCACATTTGTGATACACTGGGATTTTGGGTAGTTTCCTTTTTGAATGTTGGATTTTTTCTATTTGCATGTGGTCAAGAACATGTGTATGAATCTTCTACATGAGTCTCTCTCCAAATCCTCAATTAAATCCAAATAGCCATGGATTCTCTATTTTCTTGGCCAAACCTTCATCCTTGAGATATCGAAAGCATGAATGGTCTCGATACAGTCCAACGAACTCCATGAGCCTAATATGGTGTCCAGTCATCATTCATGGGGACTTGGTTGTCTCTATGATGAGTGGTAGCAATGACATATGGTGCATGTGGTTTTAGAAGATGACATGAGCTAGTTAAAACAAAAGGATTATTGGAAGGATTGTGTTATTAATCATGCGACATGGGATAGATGGACGACAAGGATTATATCCATATATCGTAGACTGATCAGACTGTAGAGAAAGGCGCGAGATTAGATGGATGATAGATATTACATTAGGGTTTTTTAATGAATCCAACATAGAATTAGAGACATAGAAGGATCATGATATATCAATCATGTCACTCTAGCATCATCACAGATTACTCATCTGCCCCCTCTAGTGCCTCCCCACATCGGTTCTCTATGGTCATGATCTTAAAGCTCAATTTGCTTCATTGGACATGCACCTCAACAATGCATACCCTATGTATTATACATGGACCCTATGCACCTCTTGTAGGTTGGATCTGAGGGATTCCCTTTGAGCTCGATTTACCCTTATGTCCCGCTTATGCCTTAGGTTTGAAGTACTTTAATGGCCTTGAATGTTGGTCCATATTTTTGTAAACCATGAAATAAACCTTCTAAGTGAAATTTATGGCCATATTAAAATATGTGCATGACCTCCTCAAGTTCTAAGACCACTAATTCAACCTTCTTCCGACTTTAAATTTAGGATTATCAAATCCAACCTACTTCAATAAAACTTAAAAGGATACTATTTCAATGATCTAAATGTTCTATCACTCATGATAAAAGTTCTATTACCATTAAAGATCATTCAATCAATCGTCTGATTTGTAAAAACATGGAGAATTACCCAAGTATGGAATCAAATGATATAAATCCATAACTATTTTCCATGCATCTTCTCTTCAACCAATCTCAATTAAAATTGGATTTCCTTATTTATTTTGATCATTATTTACACCTGTTGATAACAAATACATATAATACCCTAAGTGGTCCCATCAATGTCATCCTTTATATATTGTTGTAAATATATTAAAACTTTTACTAAAATGAATGTGTCAATTTAAAAATAAGAATATTCTCTCCCCCCTTACTCTATCCTATATCCTAGATATTCATTTGACTTCTCATCCCTTATTGACAAGACTAGAAAAGTTCATGGAAGAGAGGGTATCATTTCATACTTGAGAAATGTTCCATAATTCCTTTCACTATAAGTCTACATGAGTAATTATTGGGGTAGAAAACACGAATATTTGATTTAGAAATCAATGTTGTACATTACCCATTAAATATGACACCTCATGAGATAAGAACTAATGTACTTGCCTTCAATGTAGTTCCACATTCATTCTAGTAATAGGACAATTAGTGGGTTATAAAATAATCCACTTAAAACACCTACACTCTCTCTAACAAAATGATAAAAACTATTGAAGTGAAATTGGCAGCATAAGTGGACTTGGGTCACTTTCACACTTCTTATATCATTGATTAACATTGTCACTCCCCCATTATAGAATGATATTTATTTGGAGTTACCAAGGATGGGATATTTATAAATATAATACCTTTTCCAATTACATGATCTTCATAGAATCTTATGTGTAATTAAATTTCATACCCACCGATGTAGATAATGATTGAGATAATGACTCTAACATCATTTTCATTTGTCTGGCCCTCATTTGAACACTTCTTATCAGTAATTCTCAGGTTCCCCCCTAAGATCTCACCTCACCATCAATTCCTTGTATGATAAGAACACATACAATACACAATGATTTAATGGAATAAGGAGAATCATACATGCTTCATCAATGTAAACAACAAGGTTGAGATGATCTCCTACACCAAGATGCTTCATTCTTCACACAATCACAACTGAAATTCAATAAAAATTGTGATTATGTGGATCTCCATATTTCTTCCATATCATTGTGTGTGAATCTGATGTCTTCATGTTATTCCAAAGCAATAGAATATCATGGGTCAACATTCACCTTTTTGGGGAATTCTTCTTGAGATAGGTTAAATTTAAATCATCTTCTAATATTGTGAATAACCATGTTGTATGTCACCCACAAAACAAATATTTATACATGTAGAGTCTCTTTTTTAGCACAATCATTAGCCTTTTCAACTTCCATTTTACTCATTCTTTCTAAATCTATTGTCCAAACAACAAATATATCATTAGGGACTGAGGCATCAAGATTTCATATTCATCATGGATTCTTCTGAGTGGTATCAATATTAGTAGTTACTTTGGATGCACCACCCATTAATTTAAAGTATTTATAATCCATAAACTTCTCAGCTTTTGGTACTTGTTGAAATGAACATACAGCAATCATGTGACCACTCATATTGCATACATCACTAATATTATCTAACATTCCAAATCTGTTGGCATTATATAGATTCTTATAGATATGTGGATGTTGTTTCTACTTTTCTAGATTTTTCCCCATTGAGTTGAGATTTCTATGTGATTTTAAATTTAAATTATTTTACCAACAACGCAGTGCACAATGAAATAATATATTATAGAAGCACCCTTAACCAATAAATGTTGACTTATTTCCATCTTATTTATAAATTTGTTGAATCTTATTCTTGATATATTGTTCATTTTGTGGGGAGCTGTCTTCCACACTGTTATTACTAATCACCATATCCATGGTGATAAGTACCTCCTCAGTTTTCATCATCAATACATGTTTGAATTTATCTTCCAACATTTTATTTTTATAGAATCAAAATTAAAAACATTAGTACAAGTTGTTATGGATGGTACCTTATTCTCAATAGTAGGTAATATATCAATTAGTGAATCTTTGATCACCTTATAACATGTTGAAGATATTCTTATAGTAGAATACTCTAGTGAGCATTTAGTACTAGTAGTGATGGTTTATTTTTTTAGAGACCCAATATGTGTCTTCTCCTGATTGGTAAAATCAACTTCGAATTCTGGAAATATTATATTGATGATGAATTCCTGATCTTCAATCAGAGTCATATTCTATTCAAAAGCCTTATTTAATCTTTCAACTCCATATTCATGCTTCATTACATTGTATTGTAATAAAGAGTCATTTTTTTGATATTATTGGATTATTATTCCAAATATACCTCCTTGACTTCATTTCTCTTTTTTATCACATTAATAAGTGCAAGGATCTTTTCTTCTAGAGCCTTATTGACTCCCACATTTTCTTCAACCTCTTTGATCCAGTTCGATGAAATTACATCAAATAAACTATTTGTTACTTCAAAGGCCCCAACATGTCTTGTGACCTTTATGCATTCAAACAAAAATTCTTGTTATACTTTCTCCAAAAAATTAGTTTCTTCTTCTAGCTGAGTGCTTTTTCCCTACATGCATTGAAATACTCAATAAACTAGGATGTAAATTCTTCATGAATACCATGTATAATCATTCATATTATATAAATAAATATTCCTTGAGATGTTTTAGATTGATCATCACCACTATTGATTTTATTTTAATCTGATGAATAATTTTCGACTGTACAATCAAATACGTCATGATTAGTTGAAGTAGGATGGTTTTCCATTTTCTTGGTGGGGACTTGTGACACATTCTAATTACATTCCATGATTGGTGTGTCATGAATGTCAGCCATATATAGAGAACCATATGTATCCAATTCTTTAGATAAGAGATACTACTTCTTCAAAATTATCTTCTCCTTCATTTTTCTGTTCATCATGATCATTTTAGACATATCCTTCTGCTCAGAGATAACAGAATCATGTCAAAAATTTGACTCCATTGGTAACTCAGGAAAGAAACTGAAATATTCAAAAGAGATTCACTTCACTATAATTATTCTAACAGAGTTTAACATATCCCTCTAATACCAATTGAGAGGACCAGCTTGGGATATACCTAACACTGAGAGGGGGGGGGATAATCCATGTTGGGGGAATTTTAAAAAAGAATCAACTATTTATCCATATACCTCATGACCTCTTAGAATCATGTTTATTTTATTCTCTTTTCCTGGTCATATAAAATAATAGAAATCATCAAAAATATGAACACAATATTTTTTACATTTTTCACCACTCATTAAGAGTAGCCACATCCTTTCTATTCATTGGAATGACCAGTGCATGGATTCTTCACTATAATGTAATATACGGTTACAGTGGGATTACTAGGAATGAAATCCTCTTATAAGTGTGGTTCCCTACACATTGGAGGTGGGTAAGAAAAAATCCTCTTCCCATGACTGTAGATAGCCTTTCCCAACTTTCATCTTCCGTGCAGGATCATTATACTACCTATAGAGACAGTCTTCCTCTCTTTGTCTTCCTTAGTTATCTTTACTTGATTACATGATAATCAATTGGAATGAAATTTTATCAACTTTTTTTTACTTCCCTAGAGGAATAGTATTAGCATTAGTTCATCTTATTTCCTCTTCTTAGAGAAACAATCAACTACACTACTTATTCTTCATTCTTGTTCATAGCGCAACAACCAACTTCACTATTATTTATCTCTATTCTTCTATAGTGAAAAATTAAATATCACTATAACATATTCATTCTTATTTTCAAGAATAAAATACACCAATTTGATTAATAATGAAATTAATATAAGTTCACTTTGAATCAGCTAAATCAATTCTTATTCTTTGTTCATGAATTCATGTGATCATGCATGCGGTATTTAAGTTGAACCATTAATTACTTTTCATTATTTTACTTCATCCATCTAAATTAGGGTAGGGTGTTTATTTAGGTGTATATTTTGTGTTCTTTCAAACCCAAATGGGTTCAAACTTCTTCTTATCAGAAACTCACAAAGGCCTCAATCTACTTCCAGCAATGCACATGCATACATGCATGTTTGATCTTCCTCTTCTTTATGCAAGATTATTCATCACCAAAAAAACACCAATAAATATTATGATATAATAATGAAAATAGTAGGATTTTCTCTTCATTATTTTTGAAACCATGGTGACCACATGACATCTCTTTCTTGCAGAGAATGAGTTTTTTTTCTTCGAAGAGGGTGTGATGGACTTCGCGAAGCATAGTGGGAGGCTATGGCTCAACCACTGGACCCCTGTTTCTCGGCCTTCGCAAAATCAAATGAGAGTATTTAGAAAAATGTTAATGTTTTCATAGAAAAGGATTAATCACAAAGTGGATTGAGAGTGAATTGTACTTATCAACCACTCAGAAGAAATCTTTTCGTAGAGCAGAAGAGTCATAGTACATGAGTTTCTCTTTTGAAAAATGGAATGTCAAAGAGATGCTATGTTTTTTTTAAAACAATAGATCTTTAATATATGGGAGGAAACCCCCATTACATTATGGTGTTCCACATTTTATAGGTGGGGGAGTCCTTATTCTTCATTGAAATCTATCCCATGTATCAGACAAGATTCACTATTTAAATAATCGAGATATTCGGTTCATTAAAACATTCAAACCACTTTTGAGAAACATTGTTATTTTTGGATGTTTTCTGTTTAAAATGTGGGATATTTTGTGGTGCACGAGATCAGGAACACATGCTTGAATATTTTTAGTGAGTATCTTTTCAAATCCATGATTGAATACATGTATCGTCGGAAACTACCTTTTCCTTGGACAAACCTTCATCCTTGAGATATCACATGCATGTAAAGCAGATATTTCATGAATGGCCTCAGTATACTCTTATGTCATGCAAAAGCCTCATATCAAGTCCAATCATCTTTCACGGTGACTTAGTTTTCTCTACGATGAGTAGAGGAATCGGTGTTAGGTGATAGTGTTTGATGATAAAGACACGAACTAGTCCAAACATTGGGAGGATCAGACGGCTCGAGTGCATACTCACATAGTGCGGGATAGATGGATGATAGAGATTAAATCTACCTGCCAATGATTGATCGAATGATTGAGTGAGATGCAAGATTATATGCACGACAGAGATTATATCCATGTTTTTTTAAACCTATCCCACATCCAATTGGAGACAAATAAGGATCAGAATACATCAATAATGCTGCTCCATCATTTTCCTAGATTACACCTCTCTCCCCCATTAGTGCAGCCCCACTATACATCTTATGGGGGATTACACATGTCCCCAATGCGCCTCTTATGGGATAACGTTGATGGATTCTCTTTGAGGGAGGTTGAACATGAGGCCCCAAAAACGCCTGAGGTTTGAGGTCCTCAGTTATCCTTGTAAGTTGGCCCTTATTTTTGTAAGCCAAGAAATTTGCATTCACAGTGAAATTCATGGCCTTATTAAAAAATGTCATGGCCTCCTCAAGGTCAAAAATTTGTTCTTCAAACTTCTTCTTCAACATTTCCATTTTAGATTAACAAATCCAATGTACTTCAATCATCCTTCAATGTATGATATTTTAATTTTTCAAATGTTTTATCACACATTATTCAAGTTCTATCAACGTTCATGATCAGTACATCAATCATCTTATTTTTAACAACATGGATAATTTCTCAAGAATGGAATCCAATGCTGTGAATCCATAAAAATTTTCTTGGAATCTTCAATTTGACCAATCTCCATTCTCTTTGGTGTTACTTCATCATTTTGAGAATTATTGATACCTGATGACAACAAATACAACATATACAGAAAGTGGTCCCAACATCACTGATGGGTAAATCATCGACATGATCCAATGATAGTGACTCACCGATAGAGATTCAACGATAAGACCAACCAACTATGAGTCAATAATGCAACCTTCTAACACCTTACTCACCAACACGAGTAACCGAAACCTGTACTTCTAACGCCCGACCTACCAACAGTTGACCAACCGACGTATGACTTGATAATGCCTGACCGACCGATTCCCGTACTACTAATTCCCATCCAAATAACTTGGATTCACCAATGCGAGCTACCTAAATTATGTGAACAATGCGAACTATTGATGCTGAGTCACTAATGCATGCTATGGATGTTGAGTCACCAACGTGAACCACCATTAGGAAAACACAAATTTTGGAAATCTCCTGAAATTTGATACCTTTTCCTCCCAGAACACACATATTCTAGATTTAGAAAATTTAATTGACTAGGGAGGACTAGGAAATTTCATCAAATTCATCTCTAAATATTATATCCCATGTGAATTGAAAATTGAATTTTGATGAAAGGAGTGTCCAAAAAACCATCCAATAAAATACCTTCTCCTTGATAATCCACCATGAGTTTCTTGAATTCTAAAGTGAATCATCAACACCGAATAACATATCCTTATAAATATACTACCCTATAAGCCACACAAAAACCACACATGTTTTGTATCCAAATTACCCGAACACATGAACCATGAAATTTCTGCCATCATCATAAGATACAATCCACTTTTGGTTGTACTGAGTCTCCCACATTTGTTTAATCGTATCCTCATTAATGAATATAGATTATGAATATGTCTTTCCCCTCTTCTATTTTAGTACGTAATCGCACATTAGAGGGAAAAAATGGAAATTATTTAATATATATCATTTTTCAATCATTACATTACATGGAAAACAAAACAAGAAAAGCTAAAAAACCATCGGGTACTAGGTACACAACTACATCTCCCTTTCCCAAGTACTCTCCTAGAGGCCACCATTCCTACAAAAAACATGAACCAAAATATATTTTCATCTATGTAGTACCTTCTCTCAATGATCATGAATGTCCACTAGCCTCTCCATGAATGTCATATCAAACTTTATATCCAACTGACCCCTATCAATTACATGAGAGTCATAATTATGATATCAATGAATCTAAGAGAAATGAAATACATCAAGTATCCTCTTAAAATTTAGTAGAAGAGAATACTGGTATTCTACCATGAAAAATAATCCCAACACCTCGAATTGTTTGATGAAACTGTGAGAATGTTTTCTCCCCTTTCTAAATCTCCACTTCATTTGTCGAGGAGAAACATTCAAGAACAAGTGGTCTCTAACCTAGAACACCAATTTCCTATTACATTGATCAACATTTGACTTCTCTCCATCATGTTGTACATTCATCCTCTAAAAGAAAATATTCCCCTTCTCAGTCAAACTATGAACCATGTTTGGTCCATGAATAACTACTTCCCCATCTCATTTCCAACATAAAGGTGAACGTCACAGTCAGTCGTACAATACTTCGAACAAATAGACATCAATGGAAGATTGATAGCTATTATTGTCTGAAAACTATACCAAGGAAAGGTGTTACACCCAATATCCACCATTTTCCAAGAGGGTGGAAAGTAGTATTGAGGCATAACTGAGTGCTAAAATCTTTCTTCAATCCTCTCCAAACTCACATGGTCAAACATGAGTCTTAATAAAAATCAATGTATCTCACAAACCCATGTAGTTGAAATACCACATCCACATACCTTATCATGGAGACTTCTACTATGCTCAACTCTTTATTCGTTAATTAGTGATCTGATTTCATCAGTTGATCCACCACTACCAAGATAGCATAATTAACTCCCAATCCTTGGGTAATTTTGTGATAAAATCCATCAATATTCCATCCCACTTCCACTCTAGGATATCTAGGGGCTATAACAGACTTCTAGGAACATAACGCTAAGTCATCCCTTGTTAGAATGCTAGGCACTTTGCCACAAACTCAGCCACTGACCGCATCATCCTGGGATGCCAAAATTGTTCCCCCAAACTACATTACATTTTTGAAAATCCAAGGTTACCTCTAGGGGTAATAAATTAAATTCATGGAGAACACAATCACACATCACCAATGGAACAAATAGCTTCACATGTAAAATTATTTGTTTCCAACAATCCATGGAGCATCCCTCTATAGAATCATCCTTGTTAATGAGATCCCACATCACCTCTGCCATTGAGTCTCCCCACCGAGTCGCCCCCACCATCTGCCTCAGATATGACTATAACAACATCTAAAATAGATAGCCTCTTCCACCATCCATTTCTATATATAATTTCATGTCATCTAAATCTTCCACCCCCTCCATAAATTCACCAATTCTCAAAGTATCTCATTCTACAACATCTTGTTCAAGTCATCAGCTAAAAAATTCACATTTCAGGAGGTTTAAATTACCTTGGTGTCATCATCCTATAGAAACGTCATCCACCCCCACTGCCGCATGTTTAGGTATCACTGTTAAAAGGTATATCTCAAGATATTGTGAATTTTGATGACCAAAATGTGATTCCCATTGAGGTAATGTCACCACAACATCAATGTGAACATGACTACAAATTCCTCCAGATCAAAGGTGGAATAGTTATATTTTTGAGGAAATAAATGCCTAGAACCATAATTGATCACTCCCTATTGGAGAATCATCACACATCCTAGGCCTAGAAAAAAAGTATAGTAAAACACCACCAACTTTACCCCTTATTCTGGAAAATAGAGCACTAGGAAACTGAACACATTATCCTTCAAATAGCCAAACACTACCTAGAAATTCTCAATCCACTCAAAATATTGGACGTTTATGGTCATTGTTGTCAATATTGATACATATCAATAGAATTTGGGTATAAATATACTCTAATAGCCTTCGAGACCAAGAATTCTATGAACATACACCACATTCTCTGGTTCTACCCTTGAACCGACTGCCACAAACTTCGACGGGTCCACTACTATCTTCTACGGATAGACCAAAAATGAAATAACCACCTACTTGAAGTTCCAATACATAACATGGAAATAATATTTAGGATATCATCCTTCTTCACCCTCAACTGTTGGTATTTAGAACATAGATCAATCATTGAAAACCAACATTATCCTATTTGTTGGTCTAAAAGATCCTCAATCCTCAGGTGAAGGTAATGGTTCTTGACCATTACCTGATTCAACTTCAAGTAGTATATACACTACCTCATACCATTATCTTCCTTCTTTAATAATAAGACTGGAGCACCGTACAATGACACACCGGGCTGGATAAATCTCTTTTTATCAGATAATCAATTTTAACCCTTTTATCCTGTATCTTAGAAGGTTCCATCCAACAATTAGCCAAAAAAATTGGAGAATCACAGAGTTGTATGTCTATCCTGAACACAAATTCACATAAAGTGGTAGAGTCACAAAATACTGAGAAAAAAATCCATGAACTCACCACATATTTGGGAACCCTCACCATCTCAACATCCACCGATTCTAATGATAGATTGGCCATCAAGGAATGTAGATACCCCATAAGACGACTAACCATCAGAAAACTCCACTAAAAAAGAAATCTGCACATTACCCATCCTTGTCTAAAAAAATTAATCTCTTATAGAAGACGATAATGACAAAATTAATGGAACACAACCAATAGATGCTATGGATGACATCGTATGGATTTATTTTTAGAAATAAGAGATCCAAAAGGGACTTATGCATCCACACCATAATTCTAAAATCTGAAAAAAAACAATATGGTATGTCCTCTGACATGTGTACTAAACAGTAGGGTCACATGTATTCTTTCAATTTCTAGTCCCAAAACACATGAAAGAGTTGGTGAAAATAACGAGTGTGGAGCTCTCGAATAAAATTGAACAATCAAGATTACTGAACAGACTGATCGTATCTCGAATGGTGACATTCCCCACTAGAACCAAAACCTCTGTGGAATGTAAATAACCATGATCAGGTCTTATCCCATTAATTGATTGACTACATCCTCAACCACATCCAGTTTGAGGTTCCTAAGGAATGCCCTAGGTTCGACCTCCACCTAACTTGTCAATCCTCAGTGGAACATGAGCCTACTAATGCTACTGCAGAAATGACCTTGCCAGAAACTAACCTTGAGGAAGGTTCTAAACATCCCCACATCCACCATAATGTGCTCAAATTGGGCACATAATCTGAAGGAGACCATAAGCTCCAAAATTAAAACACCACTATCCCAAAGCCTGTGATAGAAGAATGAGGACTAGAAGGTCAAACCTAAAATTGGGGTGGTCGAATCCACAATAGTAGAAACATCGAAGGCCCTGGTGCATAAGACCTACTGCTAGAAGTCTTTTACTTTTTAGAACCACACTGGCTCCCCTCTCATGGTACACGTCTTCATGAGTGCATCATCTCAACCACATAGTCCTACTTATGGATCTGAAGGTTTATCAGAAAGGTGGAGGGAGTAAATGCGTATTAGAGGGAAGATTGGAGTGACTCCACTAAGTGTATCTCCAAAGACTAATTATCTGGGAAAAAGATCCCGGTTAACGTGAAGGATATCCTTGAACTCAATCCCCAGTTCCTATACTTGCATACTCCCCTACTGAAGGGACAATAACTCATGTCTCTTCTCATGCATCATGGTCAAGGAAATTAATTCCACCCATAATTCCTTCTCAAAATCGATCTATAAAACCTAAGTGTCCATCCACACCCCAGGTAGATAATCCATCCTAGACGGGAAATACCCTACACGAGGCTAATCAATAGAGGAACCCAGTACTTTGTCTGATCCAAGATCAAGATAAAAGTAATCACCAAATCCCCAAGCCAACTGTCGGTCTCTATATCTGAAATGATTCCTTATACATTCTTAGAGTTTTCCACTAGATATCGTGAAGAATATTCTACCACAGATCATTCTCTACCACTAGGTTAGTACTCCATTGGTCGAATAGGTCAACATTCTGAGACACCACTACTCATACCACACATAAACAACCACCAAGTTATATATCTGAAAAATGTAAACATAGAACTCATAAGATCGTGTAATAAGGAATTTATTTAGGATTTATTTTATCTAATTTTCTATTTTAATTTCCCAAAAAAAACCAATATAAAAAAGAACAGAAATCATCATGACACATCTCTCTTTCCATGTATTATTACCCCAAAAATGTTGTAGTCTCACTTGGTCATTCAGTAAGAACATAGTATATCCATCGAATCACGGGGCACCCTAAATTCCGGTGTCCTAGCTTGTATTCCATTACCTATGTCACACACCAAGATCACATAACACAATTTTCCTAGCACACCAAGTAATCCTCATTGTTCCTAGCTCCACAATTCATCTTATCTCTCAACCATCAGGCTCTGATATAATTTTTTCACGACCACCTCCCACCAATTTGTACCCCTACTGGCCTATAAATATTTTAAGAGAGATAATGATCCCAATATATTTCTTTCAGTAGGGATAAAGGTGGAGACCATCACCAATGGTATGAAAATATCACCAAATGGGAGGCATTAACAATTTTATAGGAACTAGGATTTGGAAAAAAGATGTATTAACTTCAAAAAATCTATAAAAATATAAAAAAGAATCCAAAATACATCCCACAAGCATTTTTAATGAAACATTAATAAAAATATAATGAAAAATATAATGTAAATACGGAAATAAAAAAGCTAATCTGCAACACGACAACTATCCAAATTCCCAAGCTAGTAGGGTCTATCACAGTCTACATAATCTCCCTAGAAACCATAAACCAGTTTAATAAATTTAGGCTCCACATACATGTATACTCAATTGGAAATGATGAAGTGACACATGCATAAGTGGGAGAATCATATTAATGCCCATGTGAGACAATTAATTAAAACTCAAGATCACATAACGAGGTATACAATCCACACCAATATCAGCAAGCCACATTCACCAAATAATGAAATTCATGTAATGTAAAGTAGGTAGCACATTGATGATTGGGTGTCCTACACCAATTCACATTGGTTAACTATTCATCCCTAAAATTGATTGTACTGACGCTACAATGATATTCCAAAAACCCCACCAACATAATCTATCCACAAACAGCTAGTCCACATAGCACATCCCACCCGCAAACAACTGATCCACAACATCATTATGTCCCGTCTGCATACACCTAGGAAAAAAAACACAAACTCTTCTATAAGACACCTTGAAAATCATATCACATCTCATCATGAAGAAACGTAGGATATAAACCTTTCCTAGAGATACATAGTCTTCAAACCACACCACAACTTTCCTGAGGAGCCCTGGGCTATTAATGTCTAGAAGAGGGAGCACGTAAGGGCCAATAAGCATCCATCCATACTCCCAATGTAATGATGGTAAAACACCCTCCGTAATGAAATGGGGGTGTTGGTAATGTAGTTGTCTACTTTGGTGGGGTACACATATAAATCATAGGGAACTGCAGTTATATAAATCTACTTATCAAACACTCTACCAACCTTTGGGTTTTCATTCAACAACATATCCCACACCAAACTCCATTGTTTCAACCTATAATGCATAAACACACCCATCCATAGACCTAATTCATAACCCCAACTAATTATTTAATTATTAAATCCACAAAAAATTATTCCATCCCCACCCATTCAACTTCTAAACACCACAGATGATATAAGGGAGAAATAACAATTCTAACCACTACGAAAAATAGAATCAAGGACCAGGGTAATTGTGTCCACTATAACAATAATTCCTAATATACTAGTATCTAGAATGTCATGGTGAATAAACTATACAAGGTAACTCTATCAATATACGAAATCAACCCTCCAAAATGATCATTGAAAGCACCGATGTACAAAAAAAACCACATTCTTCAAACAAAAAAAATCAACAAGGTTGTAGTCTTACTAAAGAAACAAACCATTCCCAAAAACCATAACACCACCCAAATGTAGATACAATATTTAACAAGTTCATCCATTCCAAAATCAATCAATATCTCAACATGAGATACCAAATCACCCTCAAATATTCCACATATAATATTTTTCATTCAATAATTCCACCGCAAAACCTGCAGAAGAACAAGAGATGAAATATCTACACACGACACAAAAACTCACCAAAAAAGGAAAAATGTATTTAGATTTAACACATGCATTATTTAATTTCACATTAAAAAATTAGGAGTCATCACAGAATAGTTTTGATCATGGTGAATTCATTTAATTAATCTGGTATAAATGATTAATCATGTTTTCATGTTCATAGCTATTCGACAGAAGATTAACGACAAGAAATTATGATTCTAGTGTGAAAATAGAGACCACCAATGGATATGATTTTCATAATCCCTACATTAAACACAATTCAAATCATATAAAAAATGTAAAAGATAAAATATTATAAAAAACATCATCATCTTACAATCCCCTCATTTATTACTATGGTAGCATAACCTGTTGTCATAATAGGTCAATTAATCCATATAAAAATTTTATTATTATTTGGATTCAACTTTATTCTCAATGATACCAGAATTTACCCAACCTTCATGGTGAAAAATTAATAGATAGAATATGGAATTCATATCACAAAAACCAGAAGACTAGTAAATCCTCCTTACAAAACAAATAGGGGGTCATTATAGTAGAAGGAGACTCCAAGGGAAACTGAATTTGAAGGCCAAAATATAACACATGAGTCTGAGGGGAAGAAAGGCTCTAGGAACACCAACAAAATAAACAAATAAGGAAGAGAATATCTCATCTTAGAATAGATAGATCTTATATCAAAAGAAGGGAGACAATTTCAAAGTACTTATAATTAGGATCCCAGTTTTATGATGAGGCTTGTACATATCAATGTTTAGTGGGTGTTGTGATATCTATGATATAATTATTGCCCTTCTAAATTCCTATAGAAATTATCAAACAAGGGTTTAAACTCGGTTTACATCAAATTAAATGTAAGAGGGCTAAAACTGGAAAAACTAGAAAAAGCTGGAAATGACATAGCAAAGGGTTAGTCACCTATGCAATTCCCCATTAGTGACTTACCAATATGAAGTCACTAATGCGACTGACCGAATGTGAGTCAATGACGTGACCCACAAACGCCTAACTCATCAACGTGAGTCACTAATGCCTAACCAGCCGACACCCTACCTACTGATTCCCAACCTAGAAATGCCAACTGTACCTATTCATGGCCCACAAATGCCTGACATAGTTACACCACACCTACCGTCACCTGACCTACCGATGCCTAACCTCATGATTCCCAACATACTAACACTCAACCTATCAATTTTGAGCTACCAAAGTTATATACTGACAAGAGATATTGACTCGAGCTACTGATGTAGAGTCATTGATGTGAGCTACCGACGATGAGTCACCAATACGTCCCACTGATAGAAAAACTATAATTTTGAAAAACTATTTAAATGAGATACTTCTACCTATCAGAAAACCCCAAACCCTCTATTTTGACAATTTAATGGATTTTGTGGGTCCATTCCATTAAAAAGTGAATTGAAAACTATATCTCAACCATATACATAATAAATGATACATCAGTGATTATAAGATAAAATGGTAATGAAAAATTATACACCCAAAATAATATAAAAAAGAGGAGGTAATTAACATAACTAGATAGTATAGTATTTGTCATTTCTATTCATATATGGAGTCCCCTCCTGAATAGTGGGTACCTGTAGTTGGCCCACCCTGTCAATGTCATCTTTTGATGTTGGGGATGGTGGATACATCTTGTGGTGAGTGTCGTGGTGATGGAAATAGGCTCAATTGATGATGGAGGGTCGAGGTTACCATTGAACTAAGGTTGTATTTCTAGAAATTATTTCAATTAGTTCCACCTCAATATATGATGGAATGGAAGGGCCCTTTCCTCATCAATCCTACTCTGATAGGTATTCCTACCAAGATGAGGGGTTGGTATGATCAAGAGGTAGGTCTGATCATTTGGGTTGTGGCATGGGTATTGATGTAGATATGGGGTACCAATGTTGGTTTTGATGGGATGATGAATGGACTCATGAATGGGGAGGGTGGAAAAGTTTGATGGGTTAGTGAATTGGATGTGGAGATAGTGACATATATACTAATGGATTTCCATTACGGACAAAAGCAATGGCCATATTCCAATGGGACGGGGTGGTACGGGTATTGATGTATTAGGGGTAGTGGTGGCATTGAAAATATTAAAGGAATTTTGAGTGGTGGTCTTGGTATAGTTGTTCCAATAGGGGCTTATGATATACTATAGGTGGTGTTAGGAGTGAATTGGTGTATCTAGGGACTTGGGAAAGTAATGATATATCATCTACATGTTGGGAAGATTCTTCTTCAGTACCCTCATCATATGTCGATTCCCATTAGTATCTATTCCCACTCATCCTTAGTAGTAATATATTATGATGTATAATTGGGTCAGTACTATCCATCATTTCAATTAAAGAGATATGATGGTTGTCATCAAAGGCTTTGTGATTCCTTTCCAAAATGGAAATTATGATACCTCCCATTAGTATTCCTTGAGTCCTCGTCACATAGGTTTTTTAGAAAATTATGAACTACATAGACATGTTGAAAAATGTGATATCCATGAAAGTTTAAAGTCTAATCACCTCAATATCGATCACACTACCATGAGAATTTGCTTAAGCCAGCCATGCATGATCTAATCCTAGTGAAGGATATAAAGGTAAATAATTCAGAGAACAGTTATCTTCATGTTTGATAATAATATATTATCTACAACCATATAGATTTCATTTCCCCAATCTATGCATTGTCTAACTTGATCATGATGTGTTTCCAGGATATGAAAATTGGTTAGGTGACCTAGTTATCAGGGTAAATGTGGAGACCACCACTATAGTCTCTTATGGTGAGATCTAATGGACTACCTATGATTATGAATGAAACAAAGTATATTTATAGCTCAATGATGGATAATAAATTATGTAAGTGAAACCTGAATGTATCCTCATACTCATCATTAAAAGTGGAGTGGTGTGTCTGGAAAATTAGGTAACATGTCCACTATTTAATCAAGATCTACTCAAGAATCTTGAGGTCCTATTAATTTTTAGACCTCATATGCCTCACATGGTGATGGTCCTACCTAACGTAGTTTTCAAGAGTTGTGACGTGATGGATTCGATGGAGGTCTGGGCATAAAATTCCTTGTGATCCACTAGACTATTCCATTGATTCCTACGAAGATTAGGTAGAGGTAGTTGCATAAAAATAAGAGGGTTTGAAATCCACTTCATTTGATGGTGTCGAGTCATCCAACCACCACATTGGTTGTGGATTAGTCTCACAGTGGTCGAGTGTACATATAGCGGTTGTAGGGATGACCTTTTTTTTCCTTTAAAATGCTAATATATATGAATTATTATGTGATGTAGAGGATGGGAGTAGGAAAAATCAGGGTATGAGGATGTGAGGTGGTATTGTTATGGGGTGTGGAGAGGTGGTTGGGAGTGGAGGGGATGAACATGAGATGAGGAGGAAGGTGGTTGTGGGGTGTGAACCGAGGTTTCATGGAATTTTAACACCACCCTAAGAGTTTCATATCCTTTATGTTATAAAGGACATTTAAATATCATGTTTTTATTTAATATTGCCCTTGAAAATTTTCAGAATTTTTTAATTTTATATGATGGGAATTTGGAATTTTGTGCATCTTTATAGCAAGGTCCTCTTTACAAGAATATAATTAAGATGCCCTCCTATGACCTAAAATATCCTAGTTTTCCGACAATGGGATTTCTCCCAGTTATCACTTCATTTAATGTTAATATATAGACACTTTTGGATTCATTTAAATTTGAATATAATGACATAAACTTCTTGGAATGGTGTTTTTTATATTTTTAGTATTTTTTTTATTTACCATTAATGGCACTTCTCTTCCTTTTGAATATCAATTTCGTCATAGGGTAAAACATTGATGAAAATGAATGGAATCAAAAATATGAATTTTAGATTCCTAGGGAATAATTTAAATTTTGAAAAAAAAACCATCTCATTATCCCTTGATGTAATGACTCAACATGTAATCATATGATCTATAATGTTCATTGTATTTTCTTTATAGATTATGGAATTTTCATAGGCACCTTTCCTGATTTATTTGAGCTCATCTATTTTGAGCATTTTAAATTTCCATAAATTTTTTTTCGTCCATGTTAAGTTTTATTTATTTCCCAATATGTTAGGTTATTTAATTAAATTGGTAAATGTTTTGTATTTCAATACAAATGTCAGAATGGAGTAGTTTTGATTTGAGTATTGTATGTTGTGTGATATTATAACAATGCATCATCCAGTTTGATACTTATATCATATCTACATGCAATCACTATCTTTTATATTATTATTTTTAATTTCCTTATTGTAAAATTTTACTTTCCCTCTTCTTTACAGGTGGTAGGTAAACCTAGTGTTATAATGAATTTCCTAGTTTTTTAGTAAAACCTGGATATTTTTCAGAATGCATCTCTCATCATTGATGATTAATAAGGGGAATGAAAATCATGAGAATACATTTTTCTCAATAAAATCCAGGACCGGTTTTGTTGTGTAATGAGTGGTTTTCCCAAATTCTACCAATCCTTATATTTATTAAATGACTAATAGAATATAAAAAATCTTTAGAAATAGGGAATAATCATATAAAATCAATCACCCACACATTGAAGATTTCTACTTCTAGGATGTTATTATGAAGACATTAAGTTATTTTCCCAATAGTCCTTGTCTATTATTAGCTATAACAAATTTGAAATATGTTCCCTGAATATTATATAAAAATGAGATATAATAACCCACTTTAATGGATTTTTTCCATGGTACATTCATGTCCATGATTCCATACTTTTTGTGACGTAAGACACATGATGAGTACGCATTGCACTTTTTATTATAGAATGAAACACTAAATTAATCCATCATCGCAAAATTAACATATTAGCCTCTCATCCCAGTAGTAATGTGAATATTTCACTGAAAATATCTTCACCAGATGATAGGTGAGTTTTAGGTCGAGTGATATCATAGAGAGAGAATTTTTAATATTTTAAAACTATGATTGTGTATGGGTGTTTATAATGAATATGGTTTCATTGGGGAATTAATCCATGTTGTCAACATTACCATCATACATAATTTCCAGTAGTGTATGGCTAGTTAAATTATTGAATATAACATTCTGAATCAATTCTTTTAATTTAATAATGATGTCAAACTCTTCCAATAGTTCGATCCACTATATCAGTGGTATTTTGGAATTCTTTTTACTCAATATATATTTATGTATTTAATGATTAGTGTAGAAAATAATATTGGATCATATGATGTGTGAGATAAAATTTTGAAATGCGTATATGACATTTATAGGATCCTATATAGTAGCTGTATAATTTAACCGAGTCTCATTCGGTGTGTTGATGGTATAATAAATGGTATAAAAGATATACCGACTAATTATCATAAGTCATCACTGTCGGTGATGTCAGTGGCATCACACATCAGCTCAAACTCTTATACCAATGTATTGAAATAATGATAGAAGTATGAAACATGATATTTCGTAGAATATTGAATTCCTTTAAAAATTATTCATTGAACACTGAATGTGTTTATTTTAACAATATGTATTTCAAAGGGTAGGAAAATTTTGTAAAGTCTTTTATGAAGTGGTGGTGGAGTCATGTGTATCCTAGATAGAACATTTTATATTTTACTATTTTTAGATCAATTTTTTCTTTTATTTTATTTTCACTAGATCCACTTCCAAAAATGGTATATAGATTTTATGTTCAAGAAAAAATCCTCTTTGGTCCATGATGTGATGTTTTACCTAGTTTAATACAAGATACTTTTCATCACTATATTGAAATTAACTATTCATATTAATTAGGAATAAATCAATCTTTGTTCCATATGATGATAAATAATCCATCATGTTCTGTAGAAACTCATTCGGTATTTAATGGAACATATGTGTCAATCTACATTGAGATGTAACATGTTCATTACACATATCAAATTTCATATTTCTATAAGACACGTTTTTGAAGGAAATACTGAATTTAATTTTATAGTAGTAATATATATTGACTCCAATTTAAATGTATCCAATATATAAATCCAAAAAACAATAGAATATATGATCTTTTTGTATTTAAATCCTTTTATCCCTAGTAGATAATGGGTAAGGATATTTTTAGGTTTATATGTTCAGAATTTTTTAATCAACATATACTATCGGTGTAGTTATGGTTTTAGTTGAGAATAAATTATATTCATTGTTTTTCAAAACTATTAGGCTAGCCTTCGTTGGGATGAATTATTGTGCAATCACCCATTTACTCTTAGTGATTGGTAGTAATATTCCACCATCAAAAAGATTCATCACATCATTCTTAATCTACTGTTGAATTTTTTTGGGTGAGTTGTTACTAGGGTTGGGGTTTGTGATTGTCATATTCCTCCAACAATATCTTGTGGGTGATTATTATAGTGTTGATCCATTTATTTTCATCGACTACCTAGTATTTTGTGTTCTGGTTACATTATAGGACATTAGTTAACTTTTCATATTGTATTTGGGATAGCTTGGAGATGATGAAGAATATAAATGTAGCTTAAGTCTCTTGGAGATAGTATTTGAGTGTGCTCGACTGTGGTTTTAGAAAAAACATTGATATCATAATTATTGAAGGCATGGATTGGAGAATGGGTTCCCTTATTAGTAGTCTTATGTAACTTACATCCTCATGAAAACTATATGAATATTTATCAATGGACATGATCCCTTTATCTTTCTCAATGGTCGAAAAACCATCTCTCTCATGGGTAAGAAAGATGGATTGATTGTTGAATGTTTAAATATTTTTCTTGGAATCCTTCACAATATTGAACATAACATGTTCATCTAATAATTTGAATGTTATGCTACCTCTATTTACATAAATTCGTTCCTTCTTGGTGAAATGAAATTTTCTTCCGAAAACAATAAGAATGTATCCTTCTTCTTCCATTTCAAAGATGATGAAATATATAGGAATGATTAATTTCACAAAATTAAATATGATATCATGACCTAGAGGGTACATTATAGACCAGTCATCCAGTTTTTGTGACACAATTTTTTATTCCATTTGTAAATCCATTGTTTTAATAAGATACTCATAAACATGAGATTGATGTCCATACCAAAGTCACACACTTCTCTTTTAAATTATCATTCCCATAATTTTCATGTAATTGAGAAACTACTAGTGTCTTGTGTATTTTAAGGAATCATATGATAAACGACATTAGAACATTATTCCTTTAGTGCAATTTGTCTTATTTTTTCCATCGTTATTTTTTGGAAACAAATTCATTTAATAATATCCTATATATTGTAATCTAAGCAGTGCATTCATTAAAAGAGATGTTCAATTTTAATTACATAACAATTGCTTAATGTTCTTATATTGACCATAGATCCTGCATTTACTCATTATTTATTGAATGGGAAGAGGGATTTATATGATATTATTCCCACTAATATGACTTCTTTCTTATGATTTTATTTTATAAGAGATTTGTCAATTGTTTCTCATTTTTTGTTTGTGTATTTACCAACTTCATTTGTGTTATTGGTGTCCTCCTTATAGATCTATATTTAACATTTATCATGTTTTTGAAGAATCTTTTACTTTCCCTTACATAGTTTATGAATGTATATAAAATTTACACTCATAAGAACCACAACATTTCATATTCTCTCTAGTGGGTATCTGTATTGAAGGGAAATATTCCTGGTTGTCAGTCTGATAAGGTATTTGATATTTTACCCATTTTTTTTCAAGATTGTGGTAGCCATCTCATTGGTTCTGCATCTATATATATTGTGTGGTTATCATATGACTATTTTTTTGCCCAAATTTTCTAACAAATCTCTCAAATTTTGACTATAGAGTGTGGGATTGTTGAGGTTTCCATTGTGGAGAATGTTTGAATTTATTATGTTGGGTAGGAGAAAATTGATGAGCTATATAGGTAAATTGTTATTTAGGTCATTGAAATAGATATTGAGGTGGGAACCCATGTGTCCCCTAGTTTCACGGTGGTGCTTTACCATTCATCTATTTATTTTTGGATTGATTATTTTGATGTGGATATAGATGAGCTTGTATTTACTAGTAATATTTTTGTTGGTACTATTGTTGTTTCATGGATTACTGGATTTATTGATTGTAATTGACATAATTAAAATATTATCATTTGATTTATTCCACTCTGAATCTATAGTACTGATATGATTGTGGACCTCCACACATTTCACCAGATTGGATCTCTATAATAATGGAAGGTTGTGTTAGTGGTGGTGGAATGTGTAAATGAAGTGACCCAACCTTAATTTTAAGGGACTATACTAGTCATTCTAAGTGGTTTAATCTTCCACTGGATAGACTCAGTATAGAGGAGTTCCTTGATATAACATATATACTCTTCTATTGTGGGAGACCTCATAAGGAAATTCTTATCCCACTATGGGTGTATATGCCAGATACCTCAATCATCATCAGCATCTACTATAGTTCATGCATCAACATGGAGTTCCTAAAATAACATATTAAATTAAATCCCCGCATCTTTTCCATTGTATGTTTACATTCATGTGAGCTCTTTAGAACTATACCAAGTTTCCCAAGATGACCCTCCAACTCTCAGAGAATAGTTATAGATGTAACTATAGTGCTTCCATGTTAGAACTGATAGGAATTACTTATTTAGGAATTTTTTATCTAGATCATCCCAAGCCTTAATTAAATAAGTTTATTGGATTTTATTTCAATCCTTTAATCAGATGCACAAATTGAATGGGAAAAAATAGATTTTTTCTAAATTAGATTAAACAATCTTATTGTGAATTATATCTCAAACCTAGAAAAAATTGGAAATATGCTCATGTGTTTCTTGTATCTGAATTATTATAAACTGACCAATGTTATGAATAATGTTGATATTTGATGTTTTTATCAAAAAAAATTCATGGATAGTAGGGATGATAAAATTGGGTCCATCGCTAATTATGGATGTCAAGGCATAATCCATTATTGAAAACTCCTACAGTGTTTTCCACTCCCCCTAATTAAAATGTGGTTCATATTTAAGGTTTTGTGGGTTTTTTGATTAATGATCATTTTTCTAATATATTATGAAGTGTTCTCCCGATGTTAAATATCGGTTTATCAGGGGATTTAATGGGTGTAGATCAACATCATCAAGGATCCTCCAGTGAGTTTAGAGGCCTAGACGTATTCATAATATTAGAAGAGATAGAATTAATTAATATTCCAGGAGTGAAAACAAATAAAGGGATGTAATAAAGAATAAAAGTGTATGGTTGAATTAAGCCATCGTTTTAACCACAAGATATTGTTCTTTGGAAATAGTGGTCCCGAATAATGGCACAAACAATTTTATGTGTGCTATGGATGACATTAAATATCTTGGGATTGATCACATAGGAAATTTAAATCCCTTACTAAACTTATAAATAGTATCATAGTAAAGAAGTTGTATGGGGTTGAACCCACAGTGATGACTATCAGCCAAACAACTTATCGATTCTAACCCTAAGGTAGGACTCACCTCGATATCTCATCAAGTATGGTTTATCTATGTTTACAATTTATGGAATTTTATCAAAAACTATAGAGGGGATCATGAAAATTTTATGGGATTTTGGAAGAATATAATCCTAAATATATCTCAAGATTCTTCTATGTCTTAGGATACAGAAAGATATAGGGGTCCGAAATTGGTTATATTTCAAACAATTTGATCTACCTTTGCAGAAAATATCAATTTTTCTAGGTATAACTATCAAAATTGTTTTCTTACACCTATCATCTATGGTAGAAATCATCACATGGAAAATGGTTATAACCTACCATAGTATAATTAGGTTATGTTCATTCAATTTCACCTCAAATTTTCATGGCAGTGTATGTGAATGTGATAAACTATTTTTCGAACTAATAACAAGAAATATGGTTACCAATGTTTAATTTATATATTATTTAGGCATAGAAACATCATTACTCTCGACCCCTGACACTATGTGGATTAAAATCTCATGTTAGAATTGAAAAAATGAAATTGAATAGCACATATGCATAGAATAATCATAAATCAATTCAGATAAAATAAATTAAAACATGAAATATTTGTAAAAAAATAACAAACACATAATTAGAATGATGAAATATGAATGAATGAATAAATAGGTTACATAGAATGATGATTGGTATTGAACATGTGTTCAAAAAGAAACTGAATTGAAATGAGAAATGAAGGGACAAAGTATGAAAAACAACTAATAATGAATTGATCAAAAGAGTAAATGATTGAAATATATCTAATTTGGGATGGAAAAAAAAGATGAAATAAGATAAATAAATGGGAATATAATATTGTACTAGTGATCCCCTTATATATAGTGGGTCATGAAAATATATACTAGAACAAAAGTCACACAATGTGTGAAACAATCACATCACGTATATTCTATAAGTGAATTACGTATCAAATTTCACATGATATGTATGTATTATTCACTTCATGTAATTTAGATCCATAATCACCTCTTGGAATACTAAATGATTTCAAAATCCTCATCTAGTGTCTTAGACAAGATGAAATATCCATAATTTCACTTTTCTTATATTCCATAGGTCATGTTTGTGACCTAAATCAGGTTCGTTGTTAACGTTTTGATATTTCACTCAGAATTAGATTATGATAATCTCATGACAAGTAATGTATTTACACATCCTATAATATCTTCAAATATTGTATTTTATCATGGGGTAGCATTTGGTCCACATTGATGGTATTAATGAAGAATATACATCTGGAACTCCATTCACGATGTGCAAGAATACATTTTCTATTTTAGAAATTATAATATTTGATTACAAAATTCTTAATTCCAGTTAATGAAATCAAGAAAAAGGTAATTAGCGAATAAAACATGAAAATAATTAAATAAATTCATCTAATTTGTATATATAAATTCATCTTATCACTGAACTCATTATATCTATTATGAGAGATGATCTAGATGTTCTATTTTGGTATTTTTAGCTTATAATCAATATGATCTTCATCAGATAACATCCCATGGTGATAAAATTAATAATCATGTTATAGTGCGCCTAAATAATTCTAAAAGTAAACTATAAAGAATTAATAAATCCATTATGTGTTATCTCTCATATATTTTTAACAAAGAATTAACTTATTTCACATTTAGGTTACATGGATATGAATATTAGGATACAAGATGTTACCAGGGCCTTCAATGAATAGGAAACACAATTGAAGGCTTTTTCTTCCATCTGTAATCTATTTTTTCTTAAGGTAAGAATTACATTTTTTTTAACCATGGAGCATGGTGGTAGGGTTATTACCATGTTTTTAGAGTTTATTGATCAATTTCAACAAACCCCCAGATTGATGTTATAACACCTATATAAATTACCATGAAATATTAAATTTATGAATCCCATTAAGATCCTGTTAAATCCATTTCCAATTCATTTAGCTTATCTAGGCTTACACTGGTTGAGGTAGTGTGGAATCTCTATATTGTTTCTTCTTCTATTGTGTTCAGGACCACTATTCCTTGGGTATCCACTTTAGATCCCCCAATTGATGTAAAAGGAATGGTCCCAGTATATCCTACCTCTACCCATATTTAGGATAATTCTTAATAATTATTTTAGGAATTGGTAGGGTTTTATTTTTTAATTTATTTTACATAAGTAATATATTACACTTAATAATTAATTACAGTATTCTATTTTTATTTATATTTATGATATTAAATATTTTAATATTTATATTTATATATTTTTTATAATCCCAAATGGGATAATAATATTACATAGAATAGATAATGATCATTAAATATATATTAAGTTTTAATTTTATTCATATTATATACATTTTATTATGATTAAAACATTTATGATCACAAAAATTGAGTTATTATTGGATTAGTCCAAGAAAAATCTTATTTTGGTGATTGCTAATCATGCTTATTATGATTATAATTATATTTAGGTTAAATGATTGTAATTTATTTTCTTCTCAAATAAAAATATTTCATAACACATGAATCTACCTTGTCTATATACCATGTAACATCTCTGGTTTTTGATTGGTTCGAAATTCTATTATTGGTTTGAGTTTTTGAGTTTAGAGTGTGGGATAACTTTTATTTCCATCTTCAAAACCAAATTCTAAGTGTGATTTTAATCATATAACATTTTTGTAGATGAGGATTAAGGATAATCAAGATATTTTTGTTTTTGGTTGAGTTTTGAGTGCATAAATTCTATGAAAATCAGGTTTGGAAAATCAAAAAGAAAGGAAGATGGTTATATTTAACCGTGCCTCCAATAAGGGGAAAATTACATACCACATCAAGAATTTGACAAAGATTATTAAACCATGATAGTGGGGTGACAGAACCATATAGAACATCAATAATGACCCAGTATTTATATATATTAAAATTACATCATATTTTGAATAATTTTTCCAAAATTACAAGAACACACACCCAATCGCCATATTATTTTAGTTCCATTAAAAACATGGAAACAAAAACAACTAGTTCATACTACATATACATATTACCCGTACAATTTCTTTATAACTAGATCCATATTTTACAAATCATACTCTATAAATTTATTAATTTGTTGGGAAAAAGAAATAGAAGAATGGGTGACCTCGAATTCAATATAAAGGAAAAAAGGGAGATACATAAGAAAAACATAATCCTAAGGGAATAATAATATAACCATAACATTTGAAGATTATAAATTATATAAAAAATATCATATAAATGAGTCATGGAATATAGATTGGAATCTCATCTAACATGAATCATAATATAATCAAATTACATGATAAATGATAGTATAAAAATGGAATACGTCATTGAATTTGTTACATGCACAAAATAATAAAATATCTTATTTCAAAGATAACTACCACGACATTCATAGTATGTTAGGTATTGGGTAATCACCCGTATACCTACATTTGTCTTGGGATGACTGCCAATGTACCTTCTAGTTATTGTATTAGTATGATCTCCTATGTACACTCTTATTATGATCTTAGGATAACCCCTGTGTAACCACTTTTTTTGGATTTGGATGACCTCTCATTTTTTCACTTTTTGCGAGATCAGGATGACCTCTCATATACACATTTTTCTCATAGAATATCTACCATTATCCAATTAATTGGATGGATATATAGATCACACTGGCCAAATAATGAAAACCATACTCATGCATTCAAGAAGAAAATAAATCATTAATCATAAAAATAATGTACCGTAGAAATAATAATGATATAATACATGAATCATAAATCCAATAATGAATAAGAAACATCAAAAATAGTAATCATCAATGGAAAATAATTTGGAATGATATTTTGAAATAAATTATTTTGTAAAACATACTTTATGGTTTTGAAAAAAAAATTATATCATAAAACATTCATTCTGCATTTTCATTGAAAATAAAAATTTATATTTATAAATTAATATTTTAAAAATATTTTAGAAATCATTCAAAACCTATCAATTATAATTTCTTAAATTTTAAAAAATAGAAGACACTATTTTTTTATAAAATAATTTTCTAACCAAATATATAATAAAATTACATGAAAAATATGATGTCATGAAAATAATGGGATTTATGATAAAAAATTCCAAGAGTTTTATATACAGCTCACAAAAAAGATAGATTTTCCAAACATACCATGTGTCTCAAAGAATGAAAATTTAGAAGAAAAAAATTACCTTATTGATTTAGTAAATTTTGAACAAAAATCCCCATGAAATAGATAATATAAAAAGGATAACTAAATACACAAAATTTTAGGATAAGAATAATATATTACATTCATTTTAATTATATACAACACAAAAAATAAATCAGTGTCAAATATGGTATATGTCTCATATAAATAAGTGTGAGACTATAAATACTATTAAATTAATATTGAATTCTACTATACAAATAAAAAATCTTTAATAATATATTTAAGTTTAATATAAATCTAATAAAACCAAAAATTAATATATATAATACCATATATTATTTACTAATGACTTTATTTTTCTAAATTATTATCAAATCCTTGTTAAATATGGCCCTTTGTTTTTCTCACATGTTTTGACTTATTATATTGATATTTTTACATAGATCATATTTTAATTAATATCTTGAATGATAACACTGATATAAATATTATAAATATATATATTCAGTATATATATATTAAATATATATATATATATATATATTTCTGGTAATTCATAAAATTTTTATATAGAAAATAAAATACGCCGTTCTGGGAGATGGTTGGTTGTAGGTACGGATTGTAAATGATTCCATTTTATTCTCTAGACATAAAAATGTAATGATATAATATATTAGAATTTTGAACCGTTTTTATTTCATTTATATCACAAAATTTTATTTAAAAAATTATTAATACATTCCCTTTAATATGTGAATTAATTACAAGTCCTCACAAGGTGGAAGATTGTCGTACACCTGAAAGATGTTATCATGTAACAACAAAATAGAATGAATAAATATATGCATAACAATATAAGGATTTAAATTAAGACATAAATATGATATATAATAATTAATCCCATCTTAATTCCAACACATTAATTTTGGTTATGGATATGAAATTTTATTTCTACGTGGATATAATAAGCCCTACACAAACACGAGCAATATTATCACTAATTGATTAATTGGAAATGGAATTTTACTTCTGCATTCATAATAATAATAATATTTAATTAAATTGAGGATGATTAAGTTATTATTCTACGATATATATCATAGATTTAGTGGATGAAATTTAGAGTACCAAAATAGAGTCATCAGTCAGAGTGATTACTTGTTCTTCAAAATAACTAATTTATATATATTCTATAAGACACCCTAGTTGGACTTTTGGGATGAAATAAACCATTACAACGTGTTTATGGAAGTTTTCAGAATAATTTTTAAGAGTTTTTTTTGAGAATACAAATTATATTTTTGAAATGAGATAAGGTTTGAGGGGTCCTTTTATAATAAATTTGAGGGTTAATTTTGAAATTACACATAAGATTACATTATAATAAATTAAATCTCAAAAGAAAATACTTTGAAATAAATAGGTATTAATATATAATTTTTCCTAGGGTGATAATAAAATAATCCAATATATTGTAGACATGTTTTGTGTAATTTTAAACTCTATTAGTTTGATTAACTCTTCATAACCCTGTATTAATTTTAACCATGGTAACATCATTTTAAATAAAAAAAGGTTGATAATTTAACTTATAAGAATGAAATTGAACCATAAATTTTAAAATTATGAAATGTTAGACTAAATTTTTTGTAATATTTTGTTTTTTATTGTTATTATGAATTTATATAATTTAGTTAACTATAATTTTATATAAATATCATTAGTGCCAATTTTGACACTATTCATCACAATGACTTTAGGAAAATCAATACAACAAGGTAACATGAACCAATTAATTAAATACAACCATATTTTTTCATAATCAACTATAAAATTAATTTATAAAATTATGTAAGTTAAATTATACATTTCTAAATTTATTTTTTATATGACATAATTGATTTTCTCATTAAATGAATAATTATTGCATCATCATTGAGTTATTGTTCAGGATAGTTATTTTATCAACAATTAATTTTAATAAATTTCCAAGATGTTTATAATCATTGTATATTTCATTATAATTTATATATTGGATAATATCTTCTATTTAACACCCTACTAAAAATATTATACTTATTAAAAGTAAGAGGGTGAAATTTTGTCACTCACATTTATTTTAATAATATCTATGTCATTTTCATGTAAAATTGTATATTAAATAATTAAATTTAAATTTATTTTTTAATGGTCAAATTTAAATCATAAAATTAAATTATTTCAAGTTTAAGGGTCAATTTATAGTCAATATCATTTTATTGTTAACCTAATTTACCCAATTTTACAATTTACTAGGGAAACTAAAATTACCAATTTTACTATTTATATTTTCCAAAAATAAAAAGGGGCCAAGTTAACTGTTATTCACCTTCATATTTGAAATAATAAATCGATTTTTCAAAATTTAAAACACATAAGTGATTAGAATTAATTTAAAATTCATCTAGTAGATGCGAAGAGAAAAAAAGTTTTTAATTTGAACACATTCAAATGATTGAAATTTTTTAGTATACAAAATCAGTGTGAAATTTATTAATATGAACTAAATTATATTATATGTTATAAATGTGTCCTAATTATACTTCAAAACCAATAAAAAGATTAATTTTAAAATATATATTATTATATAAATAAGATGTTTTCATTTAGAATTCATTATTTTTTTATTATTCATCAAATAATGAAATTTATCAAAAAAAATGATAACTCCACCATACTAAATTTTGATATACTGATTCAAAATAATAATTTTTTTATATTCATATATAAGTTATTGAATTATCAATTTTTTTTAATAAATGTTCTTCCTTTAAATTTGGGTAAAACATATTTTTGGAAAATATTGTTTTGAATTATAAAATTGGATTTATTGTTATATCATCATCAGAAAAATAATGACGGATTTTAATCATTATATTTAATATTATATGTACATATTACATTAATATAATCCATCAAGTATTCCATTTTTTTAATTATTATAAAACATAATATTGAAATTTAAATAGTTTTCTTCGAATGAATATTTCATTATAATTTAAAATTTGTTTTGCATAAATTTTTCAAAACATCATAATAAATTTAATCCTATTAATTCTGACATAACAAGTTATATGACATTTCCAAAAGAAATAGTATATTTTTTTGTTAAAAAACATTATTTCATGGAAAAAAATCTATTGAAGGGACTCGTTGTTGTGTGTTACACACCCCAAAATTAGTCATGCGTGATCGCAAAGACTAAATTAGTATTTATTTAGTGAAATATTGTTTATATATAATGATAGAATTAGTTCAATATAAAATTTCGACATTAATAATTTTTTTTTATTTCATAAAAGATGATTCATAAAAACTCTGGCTATTACACTCTATCCACCATAAAATAAATTTTTCCATCAAAATTTATCACCCAAATAAAAAATTGACGATTATTATACATTATCATATCCACTAGATCCGATATAGCTTCTTGAAACTATTTTTTCTAGAAAAAAAATTATCCAAGTTAGTGGTATTTTTTGTAAAACATTATCTCTACAATTTGTAATTTCTAATGACTTCTCTTCAAATAAAAGAGCATGATTGAGAGATATGATCGTTGAGTTTATTATAATCCAAATATTAGTTATGTTCTTCTTTATAAGAGATACAAGAACCAAATCATGAACATGGGAAATATTTGTCTGATGTAAAATTGGATAAGATACTATTATGATATGATCATGAACTTAAACGAGAAATCGCTTCCTTGAAATTTGAAATTTCAATAAAAAAATTAAAAAAAATTGTTTTAGAATTTTTTTTTGAAAGCCGACATCATAAGAAGAGTCAATAAAACTACTTCTTAAAAAGTGTGAAATAAAAAATTTTATGTCCAAAAAATAATTATGATCTCTATTTGAAAAATATTATAAGAATCATACAACATTTATTTTGAAGAGAATTCAGACTAGCATATTCTGATTTATAGTGATATAGATCATGGTCAATATAAATTTAACTATCAGATAACATTATGTTTGATATAGTCTAATGAAAAATTTGATTCATAAAAAATGTGGGTATCAAGATAATGTTTTTCATTATAATTTTCATGATGTTGAATAATTTTGACCATAATAACTACTTACATTATTTCATTATATTTTGTAACTATAATATCATGCATTATTTATGTCATGAACTATGTGAAATTAATCTGTTACATAAATAAATGAGGTTGAAATTGAAAATCATGATGAAATAATAGATTATGTGTTCTAAAATAGAATGACATGTTTTTATTCAATCGCTATTTATCATAAAAAAAAATTCAGAACATGTTACCCAATATGTATAAATCATCATATGAATATGTAAAACAATAATCTATAAACCACAATGTTAATCTAATAAATTATTACCCAGGTGAACCTTAAAAAATATTTAAATAAAAAACATTCAATAATAGTGTAACTTAATTTCAAAAATCATCTTATAATTGATCACCCAAAAAATTTGTCGTAGATCATATTTCTCACGCACCAAACATGTGATTATAATTATCCATTATTTTCATGAAACATGTTAATAGCCTGTCATACCATATAACATTAGTGGAAACATGTATTCTTTAAAAAATTTCTCTTTACTCATAACATAGATACATAAATTCTATAATCTCAACCATAAAACACAATATCATAATATTACTAAACCGTTATTAGGACATCAATATTATCACATTAATTTTATTGGACATTCAAACATTCATTTATCCCATTATTATCCAAACATCACAGACATATTAATGTATATAGTACCCTTAATTATTTGTTTTCTAAATATATAACCTTCCAACCTCATTCAATATTTATGGTTATCAGTTTTATTTAAAATAATTATTACAATTCATAATGAAAACTCTAGTGTAACAATTCTTAGATGATTTATTATTCTATAATTCCATAAAAGTAATTCATAAAAATTATTCTTCAATAGTAATACCGGATGACACATTAATTACAATACCTTCTTAGAATATTAATCAAGCGTCATCATTTTATTCCTTGAAACTTATTTCCTCTCATATGTTATTCATACTTTCTTCTTTATCATTAATATAACCATTACTCATACAACATTCTTAATTCTCTTCAATTGCATTCCCCCATGGGCCACACTTTTCATAATTTCCATACCTTCCACATTTAATAGATTTAACTATCGAATATACCATAGTAATTAAATTTCCCTTGGGAATTGAATTAACTCATCCATTTTCTTTAAAATTATATTTTTTTACTAATTTTCCGTATCAAATCCTTCTTATGATTCCTTTGAAACATTCTCCTCAAGGCCACTTCACACATGATTTACATAATGAAAATTGAACATTCATTCTTATGAGGTCACCATGAAACTCCATATATCTAATATTAGATGGTTCATGAAACTCAAGAATTTTATTATTGATGATCATATTATGAGACTAATGATTAAATATTTATGTGATATGTATACACAGCTAGTAAAAGAATATATGTTCTTAACATAACATGTTTCCCAAAGAAGACAAATTGACTCTAAATTACATTATCAATTTCATACCTTTTAAACCATAAGCCATATGAAATAGATATTATAAAATTAATATGTTAATACCCCCAATTTTATTATCAGGATAATATATTACTTCATGGGAATTATATACCACAAAAAAAATAAATGTTTGGTGAATATGAAATATGTCTTGCAGAAATAAAAGTCAGACTAAAAATCCAATTACCTTAAATGTAGAATTATTTCACATACATAAAAAATTTCATAAATATAAATATTAGTTTATTATAAGCCTACTAATAAAACATATTCATATATATTATACTGTATATAATTTACTTATTACATTATATTACTCATTTATTAACAAAACCATGTTAATTTTAACACTTTGTTTTTTGTACGTGTTTTGACTTTTTATTCATGTTCCTCTTACAAATATATTTATTTATTCATCTCAAAAATGATAACCATAATATAAACTATATATATATAAATATATATTTAGTATATAATTTTATATATTTATGGTTATTCAAAAAACTAATATATGTATATAAAAATAATAAAATTCATCGTTCATGAAGACGGTAGGTTCTACGTACACATGAACGATGAAGACTATTTCTTGTCAATATAAAAAAAGAAATATTTTTTATATATTATAATTACACTATCTTCTTTATTTCACATATATCAAATATTTTTATTAAATCCTTACTAAATACAATCCATTTTATGTGTGAATAAATCATAGTGCTTCACGAGGTGGTAGATCTCCATAAACACAAATGATGTTTTCATATTCCGAAAAATGGAATGAATGAAGGTATGTATAACAATTATATAATTATAATTATGAAAATAATAAATTATATAAACAATATAACCATCATAATTTCCAATCATTAGTTATAGTCATTGAAAATTAATTGTATCGCTATATAGAGATGGTAAGTCATACATACGCCCAACCTATATTATCACCTCTTTTTTGATCGGAAAAATGGGATATATAATGGTGTACTAATAATAATAATAAAATTTCAGTAAATTAATGATAATTTAGTGATAATTATATGATATATATCATATATTTTGAGGATGTATAAAACATTACAAAATTAGAGTCGTTTTTTAGAGAGATTATCGGTTCTTCAAAACGGCTCTTTCGATATAATTTCTATGACACAAGAGTTAGTATTTTATAAACAAATTAAATAAAAATAAAAATAGTTATGTTTATAATAGAATATGGAAGATTTTGGTCTAGCTATATGACTCAATGCGGTGAAATGGGTTGAGTTATGAGGGGTCATTTTTTAATAAAAATGAGGGGAACTCTTGAAATGTCTCAAAAGCTTATTTTTTAATAAATTAAATATAAACAATACACCAAACTGGATTTTAATTTAGAGATAATTTATTATAGGGTGGTAATAACCTAATTCAATATATTTTATACATTTATTGTGTAATTTTAAACCTTATCATTTTGATTAACTCAAAGTTAACCTATGTTAATTTTATCTATAACAAAATTAAATATTAAGGGGCTTATATATTTACATATAATGTGTTAATAGGACAATAAACTACAGATTAATTATATTATAGTCCATTATTAATTCATTTTTTTTCTTATTTATGATTTTTTTGATTTTTATCTAATTTAATAAAATATAATTTTTATAAAATATCTATAGTGTCAATTTTGACACTGTTCATCACATTTACATTTGGAAAATCAATAAATAAATATAACATAAAGAAATTATTTTAATTAACCACTATTATGTCATATTAACAAATAATATTCCTCGATCACATAATGTAATTCAAATTCTATCTTATTTTATATTTTTAATATCACTTAGTTTAATTTTTCATTAATTGAATAATTACTCCATCATTATTGGTTAATTATTTATGATATTATATCTTCACTAAATATTAAAAATAAAATACCATGATTTAGATAAACAATATATATTTCATAATAATATTAATAGTATATCATAAATTTTATTTATCAACATATTAAAAATATTATACTTATTAAATGTAAGAGTGTGCCATTTTGTTAACCTTGTTGATTTTAATAATATCTAATTAATAATCACATAAATATGGATATAAAATAGTTAAATTTAAAACCATATGTGTTTATGGTCATATTAAAATCATCTACTATTTTTGTTCAAGTTTTAGGGTTATTTTATAGTCCATATAACATTATCTGTATCACTAATTTTACCAATTTTACCACTCACTATGCTAAAAAGAATACCAATGTTAATATATATATTGGTAAAAAATAACTATTTAGGAAATATTTACATTCATATTCCAAATATTTAATCAATTTTTTAAAATATGAAATATATAAATGGATAAATTTTATTAAAAATTAATGTCTTGGTGGGGTGAAAAAATGAGTTTTTAAACATAAAACCTTCATAAACTTGATATGTTTTTAATATGAAAATTCAATCTTAAATTGAATAAAATTAACTAAATCTGGTTAAATGATATTAAATAGACCTCATTATAACATAAAACCTATTAAAAATTGATTTTTACACTATAAATTATTTATAAGAATAAGCTATTTTCAATTAAAAATCAATATTCTTCCTTATTACTCAAAAAATTAATTTCAACAGAAAAAACATGAAAAAATTTACCAAAGTAAATTTATTATATGAAAATTTATATTTTATTATAAATATGCAAATATATTTTATAAAAGTCTAAAAATTTAATTTTTTAATAATTGCATTATTAAATGCAGATAGAACTGTTTATAAAAAAATATTATTTCAAAGCATGAAATGGTATTCATTTTTATATAATAATGAGAAAAAATTGGATTACTATTAATCATTACATTGAATATTTTTAAATAATTATTTCATAAATATAATCTAATAAGTGTGATTTTTTAGTGTATTATTATAATAACAATTGTTCATATTTAAATAGTTTTTTAGAAAATATATTTTTTTAATTTCAAAACATTTCTAAATGTTTAAACCATACATTACAAATTAAATTAATCCTATTATTTTTCTCCTTTCCGAATGATATATCTATTTTAAAATAAATAATATAATTTTTTTGATAAAATTAAATTTTTTAGTGTAAAAAAGAAATCGAAGGAACTCATTGTTGTTTGTTACACCAACCAAAATAAGTCTTACCTACATCGCAGGATAGACTCTGTGTTTCTTATAGTGCAATATGTTTTATAAACAATTATTTAATTTGTGTATCATCAAATTCAAACCAAAAATTCATTTTACATTTTTTAAAAATTAATAATTCATAAAAACATTTAGTGTTATTATTTACCCCCCTTATAAATGAATTTTTTCCTCAAAATTCATCAATATAATTCATAAATTGATAATTATTCAACATTACCCTATCCGAATGTTCTCTCATAGCTTCATCAAACTAGTGGTTTCATGAAAAAACATTAAATATCTGACTTTTCTTATATGGAAAAACATTTATTCTATGATTCCAAATTTCTATTAATTTCACTTCAAATGAAAGATCGTGCTCCAGGAGAATGATCCGTAAGTTTTATACAAGTAAAGAATCAGTTTTTTTCTTACTCAATATAGATACATTGATCAAATAATTAAATTGATGGAGATTTTGGGAATGTTACATTGGATAATCTACTCTTATGATAATATCATTAATTTAAATGTGAAATAGCTACCTTGAAATTGTAAATTATAATTCCAAAATCTAAAGTGTATGTTTGAGAATTTAATTTTTATAAACTGAAATCCTTAATAGAGTGAATATAAATTATTTTTCAAAATAGGTAATGTTATATTTTATGACCACAAAATAAATATGATTTAAATTGGTAAAACATTATAGAAAAGTGGAAACGTATACATGGAATTATTATAATTTTATATTTTCAGCATAACGTTATTTGAGTCTAATATTCATAAATCCTATGATGAAATTTAAAAGAATTTAAATATCGAATACATCATTGGAAATACTTAAATAAATTCATATAATATGTATAAATAAATTTATCATATCATTAAACTCATCACATCTATTAAGAGATAGGTTCTAATGTTCTATTTTCTGATTCTTATTCTTATCATCTAGGTCATATTCATTAGACAACATCCAATGGTGATACAATTCATATTATTTTTATATAGTTTATAAATTAATATTTAATTGATATATAAACAATAACTACATCTATCAATTTTTATCACCCTATAATTTATAACATGAATTAAATTATTTAACATTTTATGTTACTGGATGAGAATATGATGATACTTGATGTAACCTTGGCTATAAAAGATTAAGTAACACAGTAGAAGACAATCTATTCCTATCCCAATTTATTTTTTGAAGATAAGAAAGTCATTTTTAGAACCATGGAGCATGGTGGTAGTGTCATCACCCAATTCTTAGAGTTGATAAAGCCATTTATCTAAACCACCAGGATTGATGTTTTCATATCATTTGAAATTTGAAAGAAATATTCCATTTATAAAACCCTTTTAGCTTCTATTTTATCCACTTCCAATTACAGTAGACATTTTGGACACATGACTATTGAGGTAGTGGGGTATATTTTTCTTGTTGCTTCTTATATTGTGTTGAGGAACTATGTTCCTCGTGTCTCTACATTAGCTACCATGATGATGTAAATAGATAGTTTCCATTGGATCCTAAGTCTATCCATGTTTAGGATACTCTTAAGAATATAATTATGATTTTTTATGTTTTTATGTTTTTATTTTCTTTTTCTCAGGAACTATATTGTCCTTAATAACTAATTTCAGTCTTCTCATTTTATTTATATTTATGTTATTAAATTTCATTAAATTATTATTTACATATTTCTTATAATCCCATAATGGGAGAACAAGACTAAATAGAATAAATCAAGAATATTAAATATATAAGATATTTTATTAATAAAAAATAATAATCATTTTATTAATTGTATTTACATTATGAATCAATCATTCTTGATCACCAAAATGGAGATATTTTGGGATTAATCCATGAAACTTGTTATTTTAGTGATCTCAAATCAGGTTTGTTATGTTTCAAATTAGATATATGTTTTTTGACAGTAAATTATTTACTTCTCAATATAAAAAAATTTGTTAACGCATTACTCATCCTTGTTTATATTTCATGTAACATATTAGGTTATTGAGTGGTTCAAAATTCCATACATGATTTGAATTTTTGAGTTTATAGAGAGGGTTAAAATTTATTTTCATCCTCAAATCTTAATTCTGAGAGTTTTATTGACCAAAGTACCTTTTTTGGATGTGTTTTAAGGAATATCCAAAGCCTCTAGGGTTTGGATGATTTTTGAGTGAATCATGCTTCCGAAACATGGTTTTGTGATATCACATACAAAAACAAGTGGTTATATTTAAAAATGATTCCACTAATAGTAAACATTATGGCCCACCTGAAGCACATTAAAAAACTTTTTAAACCATTAATGTGGGGGGATAAATCCATGTATAACCTAAATAACGACCCTAAATAAACATTTATCAATATTACATCATTTTCTATTGAATATTTCTTTCATTACACAAACACACAACCAAAGACTGTATTATTTTACTTCTATTGGAGACATAGAAACAAAAATACTAGATTAAATTACATATTCAACATCCCCTACAAAGTTATTTATAACTAGAACCCTTTTTTACATTTTATATTTAATATAATTCTTCATATCTAGGGTAGAAGATACATAAGAAAGGGTAATCTCTTATTCAATGAAAGGGTATACGAGTGAGATACATTAGTAAAACATAAAAATATGGGTATGTGAATATGACCATAATATTTAAAGATCATACACTACATATAAAAGTTTATATGCATGAGTCATGACATATATATTGGCATCTCATCAGACGGGAATCATAAGATAATAAAATTAAATTATCCATGTCAGTATAACAGTGGAATATGTCATGGAATTTAAGACATAAACCAAATAATATAATATCTTATGTGAAAGATAACTACTAAGACATTCATGATTTGTTAGGCTTTAGTTAATCACCTATTAACCTATATCCCGCATGGGATAACCTACCGTGTACCTTCTATTTATATTATTAGGATGAAGACCCATGTAAACTATTGTTATGGGATTAGGATTACCCCATGTAACCCCTTATTATGGGATTAGGATGACCTCCCATATACCTACTTGTTATCGTCTTAGGATGATAGATCTTGTACACTTTTATCACATATAATATTTATCATTACCCAATTTCGTAGATCATGATATAGGTTCCACCCATCAAATAATGAAAACTATACAAATTTGTATCAAAAGAACAGAAATCATTATTCATAACCATAAAAAATACATGGATAGAATAGTGATATTTTCCATGAAACATAACCCCAATAAAGCATAAGTATCATCAACAATCGTCTTCTTAAATGGGAAATAAATTTGAATGATATTTTAAAAAAATTATGAATGAATATATAGTTTTATATTTGAAAAATTATTTTTTAAATCATAAAACATTCTGTATTAATTTTTCATAGAAAATAAGATTGAAAAATTATAATATAATCTTTGAAAACTATTTTAAATATCATTGAAATCATTTCAATTTAAACTGATTAATTTTTTTAAATATTATTTAAATAGTGTTTTCATATAATAAAAAAATTTCTGACTAAATAGATAATAAAATTACATGAAACATATGATATAATTATGATAAGGATATTCATGAAAAAAATTCAAATAGTAGTATATGCACCTTGAAAAAACATATAGTTTCATTATATAACATGTGTCTCAAAGAATGAAAATTGAGACAAAATTACCTTACTGATATTGTAACATTTTGACTCAAAATACCCAAGATATATATATTATAAAAAGAATACGTAAGTACCCATAATCATAAGATAATATAATATATTAAATACATTGGAATCATATACCCCACATATAATATATGAGTGATGAATAAGCTATAAGTCTTGTAGAAATAAAAGTTAGACTATAAATCCACATAACATAATTATTTAATACCATCATACACATAGAAAATCCATGATAATATATATATGTTTATTGTAAATTTTCAAAAAACCTTTATTTATATATAAAATAACATATATTATTTAATTATGACGATATATTTCTCAATTATTAATAAATCTTTTTCATGATTTCCCTTTGTTTTTCGAACATATTTGACTTGTAATCTTGATCCTCTTATATAGATAATTATTTTATTGATCTCTTTAATTATGAACATGATATAAATATTATATAAATATTATATAAATAATATATATATATATATAGTAATTCCTAAAAGTTTTATATAGAAAATAAAATACACAGTTCACAGAGACGGTAGGTTGTAAGTTCACATGAACGATGTTTCCATTTTCTTGTCATTATAAAAAAAAGTAAATTATAAGATATATTAAAATTTTCTATTATATTATATTTAATATATAAAATATATTTTTATAAAAAATAATTATTACTAAATTCCCTATAATTAGTTAATGAATCACATCTCTTCACAGGGCGGAACATTGTCTTACACCCAAACGATGTCACCATATTCCAACAAAATATAAACAATGAAGGTATGTATAAATATTAAAGAATTAAAATTATTTCATTAATATCATATGTAATCATTAAACCCATTATTATTCCCATTAATTAAATATGGTTGCAGAAAATTAATTGTATCGCTATGTGAATATGGTAAGCCCAACATAAACACAAGCTAAATTTCAACTTCTTATTGGATGGGAAAGGGGTTGTATAATTGTGTGATCAAATTAATAAAAAAAATCACTAAAATTAGGATAATGAAGTGATAATTCGATGATATATATCATATATTTTGTGGATAAATTTATGAGTAAAAATTAGAGTGATCAATTAGACCCATTACCTATTCTTCAAAATGACTCATTTATATATCCTCTATAAGACACTTTAGTTGGTCTTTTGGGATGAAAAAAACCATTTGAATGGGTATAATATGTGTTTAAAATAATTTTTGAGGAGTTTATTAGTGAAATAATAATCCATGTTGTGAAATGAGAGGGGGTATGAGGTGTTCTTTTATAATGAAGTTTAGGGGAAATTTTAAAATTTCTCAAAATATTGATTTATAATAAATTAAATCTCAATAAAAATACATCCAAATGGATAGGTATTTGTATAAAATTTATAATATGGTTCTATTAACAAAATAAAATATATCTTAGTCATTTTTTTTTGTAATTTTACACATTATCAGTTTGATTCACTATTAGTTAAAGATTTTAATTTTCACCACACAAACAACTTTTTCAATATCAAAAGGTCGATATTTATACTTATAAGGTTGAAATTGAACCATAAAGTTTACAAATATGATATGTTAGTCCATAATTTATCCAAAGAGTTTTTATTCCGGTTTTTTATTATTTTATCTAATTTAATAAAATATAATTTTAATAAAATATCATTAGTGTCAATTTTGACACTATTCTTCAGATTGACATAAGGAAAATAAATATACCAACCTAACATGAAGATATTAATTTAATACTGCCCTATTATGTCATATTAACCCATAAAATTCGGGTACAACCTTTTTTAATTCAAATTATATCATTTTTAATATTTTTTATATCATCTAATTGAGTTTTTTGTTAACTAAATAATTATTACATCACTGTTGGGTAATTATTTATGGTTATTATTTCATCAATTAATATTAAATAAGATTTTACATGATTCATATAAACATTATTAATTTCATAATAATTTATATAGTCAATAATAGATATTATTTAACATCATATTGAAAATTTCATACATATTAAATGTTGGATTGTGTAATATTTTTATTCTATTAAATTTTTTAATATATATGTCATATCCTTGGAGAAGTTTATATTATATAATTAAAATTAAAACTCTTTTAGTTAAGGGTAAAATTAAAATCATAACATATAATTTTTTCATGTTTTAGGGTCATTTTATATTCCTCGTCACATTATTCTAAACCCAATTCACATAATTTTACCATTTACTATAGTAACAAATATTAGCAATGTAACTATATATATTGTAGAAAACCAAAATAGTACCTATAGACTAATTATTCACCTTTATATTAAAAATATTAAATCAATTTTTCAAAATTTAATACACAAATGTGGTTAAAATTAATAAAAAATTAATCCCATATATGTGGTCAGAAAATGGGGTTTTAAAGTACAAACATTCCAAATAATTAATTGTTTTTACAACGAAAATAAATTATCAATTAAATAAAATGAACTATATTGGATAATATGGTATAAGGTTGATCAAATTATATTATTAACCAAAAAATATACATTTACAATATATATTATTAATATAATAATCTTATTTCATTTAAAATTCAGTATTTTTTCATTATACATGAAAACCTGAATTTTATAAAAAAATATGAAAATTGAACCAAAGTTAATTTTTATATACCTATTTAAAATAATAATTTTTTTTTCTTTATATAAGTTTCATAAAATTATCAAAATTTTTATTTAATTCAAGTTCAACATTTAATGGAGATTAAACAGCTTTTTGGAAAACACATTTTTGAGGCTTAATATTAGATTGATTGTTATATCATATGTAGAAAAAAATATAGGATGAATTTTAAACAATACATTTTATATTATAAATATAAATTACATTAATATAATCTATCATGTGTTCTTTGTTTATTTTATTTGTATAGCACACAATTGTGTGCATTTAAATAGTTTTTTCAGATAAATATTTATTTTTAATTTAAAAATTGTATTACAATTGTAAAAAATAATATCATAATAATTTTAATCTTATTAATTTTATTCATTCCAAATAATGGGGTATTTCCAAAATTAATAGTATAATTTTTTTTGATAAAACTCACTTTTTCATGTAATATATTCTATCCATGGAACTTGTTATTTCGTTTTACATAAAAAAAATAGTGATTCATTAACCAAAAGATATAATATATATTTCTTTTCAACAATGATTGTTTATTTTTCATGATTGAATTGGTGAAACATCAAATGTAATCCATATACTCATTTAAATTTATTAGGAAAAATAATGTTTCATAAAATGTCCCTATGTTACATTCTATCCCCCTTAAATTGAATTTCACCCTCAAAATTGATCACCATAATAAAAAAGGACTCACTTACATCATCATATCCAACATTTCTCACATAGATTCATCAATCTAGTTGTTTTGAAAACAAATTCAACCAACTTAGTGGTTTTGTTTTGTAAAACATTATCTCTATGATTCAGTATTTTTAATGGTTTCACATCATGTTAAAGATCATGTTCTTGTGATGTGATCTCAGAGTTTATTATAAGTCAAAGATAGGTTCTCTATATTCAAAGATGATATACATAGAAATAATCTTGAACATGATATTAATTTTTTATAAGTTTCAATTTATAACCTACTATTCTGATATTTTCAACAATTTAAATTGGAAATCACATCCTCACAATTTGAAACGGAACAACAAAAATCAATAGTGTATGTTTGAGAATTTATATTTCATGAATCCACATCATAAGAAGATTCAATAAAAATTATTCATAAAAATTTTTAAAATTTAAATAAACAATGGAAACAAAATTAGTATTATTTCAATTACAAAAACATTATCTTAAAGTGAAAACATGGAATCATAAGATAATTAAAACAATCATGTTCTGATATATGGTGATACAGATCATGGTCATTATAAATTTAACCATAAAAAAAAATAAATCTATATTGATCTAAGGAACCATTTTATTCCAATAAAATGAGGGTTTTTGGATAATGTTTTTCAAGATACATTTCATAAAGTTGAATAATTTTTACCAGAAGATATACATTGTTTATTTCATTATATTTTATATTTATAATCTCATTCTTATGTTGTGACTTGTTTTATTTTGACTTCATCTCTTAATAAATGAAATGATGATGAAATTGTAATGCCTGAAGAACATGTGGTTAATAAGATCCATAATGGAAGGACAATTTTTCTTATTCTATCTATATTTATCATAACAAAATTTTAAGAACAAGTTAGCCAATATGTATAAATATTTATATGTATAAGTAAAATATTAATCTTTAAAACCACATAGTTAAAACGATAAATGGTTAACCATATGAACCTTATGAAATATTTTAATATACAACATTCAAAACCAATGATACTAAATTTGATAAATCAACTTTTCGTTAATCCCTAAAAAATATGATGTGTATCATATATTTCACACACCAAACATGTGAAGAATAGTATCATTTATTTTCTTGAAATAGGGTATAACATAATTTACTCAAATATCGTAGTGAAAACATGCATGCTTTTAGAAATATTTTCATTCCACATAAAATAAATACACAAAATATAGAAACTCAATCTATAAGTCACCATTTCATCATATTACTAAATAGTTATAATCCCATCAATACTATCCCATTTGTTTTATCACACTATCAAACATGACTTTATCATATTATTATCATATCATGATAAATATATTATGGGTTATTATTAACTTATTCACATGCTCTCCAAATAGTTGACCTTACCACCTCAATCATTTTTTGGATTATCTGTTCAAATAAACTTATAATTTAATATACATACTAAAAACTAATTTGGAGCAATCTTTATCTATTTCATTATTATATAATTCCATAAAATGAAATTTTAATTTTCTTCATAAATACAAGTACTTAATCACACAATAATTTCAATACCTTCCTAGACTATTAATAAAGTGTCATAATTTTATTCTTTGACCCTCATTTCCTCTAATATTTCATTTAAAGTCACATAATAATCAAAAATATAACCATTACTCAGAAAACCATTCTAATTATCTTCATGATAATTCCACTTATGGTCTCTCTTTTCATAATTCCCATATATTCCACGTTTCATACATTTAACAATCGATAAAGGCCTATTAATTCTATTAGAAATGTAAATTTAATAAACTAAAACATTTAATATTTATTTAAATTTTTTATCCCAAAACTAATTCATCCTATAGTTCCATTGAAACAATCTCCTTGAAGCTACTTCACACATGGTTTACATGAGGAAAATTGACCAATCATTCCTATGTGGTTAGAATGAAACTCAAAATTTATATTAGTTAATCATTCATAAAACACACCAATGTTGAGATTGTTAAAAATATTATGAGACTCATGATTAAAAATTTCACTATTATGTATAGACACCTTTTTGTTAAATATAGTTGCATAACATAACATGTTTCTCAAAGAAGGAAAATTGAGAAAAAAATAATCGTACCGATTTGGAACATTTTAAACCATAAATGAAGTGAAATAGAGATTATAAGATGTAATTTTTAATACCAAAAATTTTATTATAATGGAAATATATTACATTCATGGGAATTATATAGGGCAAAAAAATAAATGAGCGGTGAATGTAGAATAAGTCTCATGAAAATAAATGTGAGACAAAAAATCTACTTACCTAATGTCTTGAATTCCTCCATTCACATACAAAATTACAAGATATGAAACATTATTTTATTATAAATATACTAAAACACCATATTCATATATATAGTTTCAAATATTATTTACTTATGAATTTATATTACTCATTTGATAACCAATCCATGTAAATGGTAACCCTTTATTTTTCATACAAGTTTTGACTTTTTATTATTGATCCTCATACATGTATCATGATTTGTTCATCTTCATAATGATAACCATAATATAAATATTATATATATATATATATATATGTATTCATTATATGTAAATATATTTATAGTCATTCATAAAAGTTATACATATATAATAAAATAGACCATTAATAGAGATGGTATGTCGTACATACGTAGGAACAAAGTTGTCATTTTCTTATCATACTAAAAAATTATATGATATATAAAAATTACATAATCATTTTTATTTAATATATATCACATATATTTATTAAAACCATTTTAAATACATTATAATGTAATGTGTGAACAAAACACATTTCTTCATAGGGCAGTAGATAGGAGTACACACAAATGATGTTTTCATATTCAAAAAAATGAAAAGAATAAAGATATGTATACCAAATACGTAATTATAAGTTTTTAATTAATATAATATATAATAAATAATCCCATCATAATTTCCTCTAGTTAATTATGGTTATAGAGAATAAATTTTATTTCTACATGGAGACGGTATGTGAGGCACACGTATGAACGATATTTTAACTTCTTGTTTGATGGGAAAAGGGCCTATATAATGTTTTGTAAATAATCATAATTACATCTAATTACATTTAGGATGATTATGTTATTATTTTATGATGTGTATCATATATTTAATGAATGAATTTACGATAAGATTATAGAGAGACCAGTTATAGTGATTAAATATTCTTTAAAGTGAGTCGTTTATATATCCTCTATAAGCACTATAGATGGACTTTTGGGTAGAAAAACACATTAAATTTGTGGATAAAAAGATATTGAAGTCAATTTTTAATATTATGGTCGAGTTGGATGACTGAATGTGGTGATATGATATGTTTTATAATGTTTTCTTTTATAATGAAGTTGATGGGAAACATTGATGTTTTTAAAAAGATTAATTTAAAATAAATTAAATGTAAATAAAAATACATAAAAATGTAATAGAATTAGAAGATAATTTGGTATAGGGTGGAAATACTATAATAAAATATTTTTAGAGTAGTTTTTATGTAATTTTAAACATTATCATTTTGATTAACCCCGTGTTAAAATATTTTTATATTAACCACAATAACAACTTATTAAATTTTTAGAGGTAGATATTTTAACTTATATGGTGCTAATTGAACCATAAATGGTAAATTTATGATATTATAGACCACAATTTCTTAATTTTGTCCATATTTACGATTTTTAATATTTCTATCTATTTGAATATACTCTAATTCTCATAAAATATCATTAGTGCCAATTTGATATTATTCATCACATTGACATACAACATGAAACAATTATTTTAATAAACCCCTAATATAACATAATAACAATATTATTCTTTACTCATATTATGTAATTCTAGTTATTTCTTTTTTAATATCGTTAATATCGATTAATTGGGATTTCATTAATTGAATAATTCATCAATCAACATTGGGTATTTATTTATTATAATATTTCTTAAATAAATATTAAAATTAATTTCCATGATGTATATTACCATTATATATTTAATAAAATTATATATAGTGTATCATAACTCATATTTAGTAAAATATTGATAATATTATACTTATTAAAAGTAAGAGTGTAACATTTTGTCACCCTCATTGATTTTAATAATATTTATTCATTTTCATGGAATGATGAATATTAAATAATTAAAAATAATACCATACTGTTAAGGGTCAAATTAATATTATATAATAATTTTTTCATGTTTTGTGGACATTTTATTTTACTTATAATGTAATTCTTCCCCTAAATATCTAAATTTTACCATTTAATATTGCAAAAAAATTACCTTTTTTACTATTTATATTTGTAATAAATAAATGTATAATTATTTTAAAAATATGTACATTAAAATAAGAATTATAAATTCCATTTTTGAAAATTAAAAACACCTATGTTTATAATATTAGTTATAAATTAATGTCCTAGACATGGTGTAAAAATGGGTGTTTAAAAATAAAACATTCAAGATATTGAAATGTTTTTATATCAAAATTCATTTTTAATTTTTTTTAATGAACTAAATTAAACTGAATGATATAAATTTCACATAATAATACTTTTAATCTAATAAAAACTAAAATTCACTTTTATAAATTTTTCATTTGAATCAGTTATATTAAATTGAAATTCAATATTAATTATTATTCATCAAAACATGAAATTTATCAAAAAAATATGACAAAATAAAGAACTGTAAATTTTTCAATACCTATTTAAAGTAATATTTTTTCATATTCAATTATAATTAAAAAATATCACAATTTTTTTTTAAAATAAGTGCACCATTGAGACAATTTTTTTAATATAGTTTTAAAGCATGAAATTGGATTTATTTTTATATCATGCCTAGAAAAAAATTGGATTAATATTAAAAATTATATTGAATATTATAAAAATCTATTTCACTAATATAATCCAAATAGTGTTATTTTTATTGTATAGAAAACAATTGTGCATATTTAAATAGTTTTTTTTCAGAAAAAATTTCCTATTAATTTCCAAACTACTAAAAATGTGTAAATGATACTTTGATAAATAATCCAGTCCTATTAATTCTCTCTATTACAAAGGAAATTTTATTTTTAAAATAATTATTATATTTTTTTGTAAAACTCATTTCTTCATATAATAAAAGAAATTAAAGGATCTTGTTGTTGTGTGTTACACAAACCAAAATTATTCATTCATGCACCATAAGACTTACTTAATGTTTCATGTCGCCCAAAATTATTTATAAATAATTATTTGTGTCCATTCCAATTAAATCCATAAAATCAATTTAAATTATTTCAGAAAATAATAATTTATAAAAACTAATGGTGTTACATTCTACCCCATTAAAATGAATTTCACCCATGACATTTATCACTCTAATAAAATATAATAATTCTTCTTCATTTTCATATCTTATAGGTCTCACATAGTTTCTTCAAATTAGAGGATTCAAGAAAAATACATTAACTATGATATTGGTCTTTTTTAAAAATTTATATGATTCATCATTTCTACTATTTTCTCTTCACAATAAAGATCTTACAACAAATCTATGATCTCTGAGTTTTATACAAGTAAATAAATAGTTATGTTCTCACTCAAAATAGTTTCATGGAAAAAATCATGGACCTAATAGATACATGGATAATGTTCCAATGGATAATCTAATCTTCATATATGATCAATTATTTAAATGGGAAATTTCTTCCGTGAAATATTAAATTGCACTTCAAAAACCAAAAGTGTATGTTTGAGAATTTATTATTTATAAAAAAACATCGAAAATAGTTTCTATAAAACATATTCATAAAAAGTGAATTTAAAAGTTAAATACTATAAAATAAATAAGATTTAATTTAGGAAGAAATTCTAGGAATGTGAAAACATAGAAATTGAATATATTTCAAACTATCATGTTCTAATGGATAGTGATGTTATTAATATTAATTACAAATTTAACTATCATAGAAAAATAAATATGTGATGTTTTGAGAGGCCATTTTATTCATCTAATAATACGGTATCATGACATTTTTTTTCAATATACAATTTATAAACATGTCTAATTTTGGCATAAAAATATGTGAACATTATTTCATTCCATTTTGTAAGCACAATACAATCTCTCGGTAGTGCCTTGATCTATTTTGGATTCATTGATTACACTAATAAATGTGGTTAGAATTTTAATGACTAATGACCTCTTGTATTATAACATCAATAATGGAATCAAATTTTTTTCCATATCTCTATTTTTATCAAAAAAAACTCGTTAGAATATGTTTTATAATATGCATAAATCATTAAATGGCTATGCGAAACATTAACATCCGAAACCTCAACATTTAATAAATAAATGGTTACAATTTTTAACGAAGAAAAATAATAAAATTCAAAACCTTCGAAATAATGTTAATAAATATAAAAAATAATATTATCATTGATTTCCAAAAAAACCTAATGTAGCTCAGAATTTTCATACAAAAAAATATGTGAAGACCATTATCATGGATTTTCTTGAAACATGGTAACAACCAAATCTACCATAAAACATTAGAGAAAACATGAATTCGTTGAAAAATAATCTATTTACTCATACTATAAACAGAAACAAAATTCTATAAAATCAGACCAAAAAAATATTTTCAACATATTACTAAAAAATTCTAATGACATCAATATTATCCCATTTATTTTATCACACTATAAAACTTGACATTATCTTATTATTATCCCAACATCACGCACAAGTTAAGGGTTATAGTTCCCCTAATCATGATTTATCTAAATATACGACCTTACCACCACAATTTGTTTTCATGGTTATAACTTAAATTAAACATATACTTTCAAATACATAATGAAAAATATTATTTAATAATACATAGATGTTTCATTATTCAATTATACATTAAAAGTACTTCTATAAAATTATTCATTAATTTCAATACATGGTCATTGATTAATTCTACTACCATGTTAGACTATTAATCAGGATTTGTAATTTTATTTCATGACACATATTTCAACTCATATTTCATTTTATTTTCTTAATCATTCAAATTATAAACAATACCCATAAAACCATTCTCTTTCTCAACATTAAAATCCTCACTCAGTCCTTACTATTCATAATTCACATAAATTTCACATTTAAAAACTTTAACTGTTGATGATGCCATAAGATTTACAGTATCTATTTCCATTTCATTAAATCAGAAATTTACTTTTCAATTACATTTTTGTGTCCTTATTTTGCAAACCTAATTTATCCAATGATTTATTTGAAATATTTTTCCTATGGCCACTTCCCACAAAATTTACATGAGTAAAATTGAACATTAGTTCCAATGTGGTCACCATGAAACTATACATTTATATAACTGTATTGTTCATTAAACTCGTTGTCATCTAAATTTTTGATCATATTTTGAGATTAATGATTATAATTTCCAACGATTTGTATATACACTTTATAATAGTATATAGTTAATAACAAAAGTTATTTCTCAAAGAAGAAAAATTGAATCAAAATTACCTTATCGATTTAGAATCATTTGAACCATAATCCCCATTAATTACATATTATAAGATGGGTATGTAAATATCCAATAATGTTAGGATATGTATGATATATTAAATTCATGGTAACTATATACACCACAAAAAATAAATGAGCGTTGAATATGTCATATGTCTCACAGTAATAAATTGAGAATAGAAATACACCTTCTTTATTTTTTAATTCCTTCCTACACATGAAAATAACCATGATAATAAATTTATGATTATTATACATATAATAATAAATCATTTTCATATATATATATATAGATATTACCATATATGATTTACCTATGACATTATATTATTCATTTATCTAGAAATCAATTCTACACATGACCTATTATTTTTTGTACATGTTTTGACTTTTCATTCTTAGTCATCATTCAAAGATAATGATTTCATAATATAAATAATGATAGACACAATATAAATATAATATTTATTTATTTATCAATATATATATATTATAGTGATTCATAAAATTTATAGATATAAAATAAAAAATTACTTTCATGGATACAGAAGAATGTACAAACACATGAACATTGTTTCCATTTTTATTTACTATTTAATGTTAGTAAGGTGTTTGATATTTTATCATTCAAAAATAATTTTTATGTCCTATGTATAAAATATTATTATTAAAACCATTTTTAATACATTCCATTTAATGAGAAAATGAATCACATCTCTTTGGGTGGCTGTTATCCATCGTACACACAAATGATGTTATCGTATTCCCAAAAAATTGAAAGTGTGAGGACTGAATAAAATTTATACAAAAAGTATAATTATTTCATAAATATAATATATAAATATTAAACCCATAATAATATTCAATCATGAAATATGGTGATATAAAATTAATTTTATCCCTTTGTGGAGACGATAAATCATACATACCCTCGAGCGATACAGTCACTTCTTATTTAATGGGAAAAGGGTTCTTTAATGGTATGTTCATAATCATAATAAATTTTCAGATTATTTTTTATCATTAATTATTTATTCAATAATATAAATCATTTATATAGTTAAAATATTATTGTAAATGAACTGAGTGATCATTTAAAGTGATTAACTCTGATTACAAAATGGCACCTTTAGAAGACCTTTAAAGGACTCTAGAGTTAGAATTTTTGGTAAGACAAGTGACATTAAAATGTGTCATTGGAATTTTATAAGATATTTATTTCAAAGTTTTTTCATGATATAAGATTAAATTTTTTGAAATGAGAAAAGGGAGTATTGATCATTTTATAACGAAGGTGGGAAGCACTTTGTGAATTTCCCAACATTGAAATTTATAATAAATTAAATCTGAATCAGAATTTGTAAAAATGTCAAGGTATTCAATGATAATTTATAAATATTTATAATACCTTAATACAATTTATTTGAGGAACATTTGTTATAATTTTATAACTTATAATTTTTAACCTTTATTTAACCTATTTCAATTAACAATTGTAAAAAATTCAATATTAAATGGACGAAATTTATAAATATAATACATCAGTTGAAAAATAGATGGATAATTTATAATAAATTATGCCTTTAATTATCCCTTTTATACTTATTTTTTATTTTTATGATTTTTAGCTAATTTAATAAAATATTTTCCTCATAAAATTCCATTAGTGTAAATTTTAAATATTTTAATTACATTGACATTAAGAAAATAAATATAGTAATATAAGTTCAAAATGATTATTTCATTACTCACATAAATGTCATATTAAGCTATAAAATTATTCTATCTGCTTAATTAATCCATATTATATCTCTTTTAATGTTTTTAATATCTTATAATTGTGTTTTTCATTAATTTAATAATTACTGCATAGTAATTCTATAATTATTAATGATAATGATTTTTTAACTAAAAATTGAAAATAAATTTCCATAATATATATAAACATTTTAAATATAATAATAATATGTATAGATGTTAATATCTTCAATTTAGCTACATATAAAATATATTATTCTTATCAAAAGTAACATTTTGAGATTATGTCACATTCTTGGATTTTATTAATTTCAAATTCATATTCCAAGAAAAGTTTCTATTAATAAAAATTATAGAAAAATATTTTTTAATGGTATATGAAACATAATAATTCTTTTTCAAGTGTTAGGGAAAATTTATAGTCCTTATCATGTAATTTTTTTAATAAGTACACAATTTTACACTTTTCTATTGTAATAATATAACCAATGTTACTATTCACATTGGACAAAAAAATGTAGACATATTTACTAATTTTGAGTCATTTTATTCAAAACATGGAATCTATTTTTCCAAATTCACAACATTCACATGGAAAAAAGTTTTATAAAATCGGTCGAATATAAGGGGTAATAAATGTAGTTTTTAATGTGATAACATCCAAAATATTGACATTTTTTAGGTCAAAATTAAATGTGAAATTTGTTACAATGATCTATATTAGATTAAATGATTCAAAATTCATCTAATTATACAATAAAACCAATGAAATATATAATCTAATAATATTAATTATTTAGATGAAAAAACTATTTTCAATTAAATTTCATTATTTTCCACCCTTCATCAAAACACGAAACATATCAAATAAATATCCAATAAAAAAACTATATTTTGATATCATATATTAAAATAATAAGATTATTTTTTCAGATATAATTTCTTATTGTCAAAACTAATTTTTAAAAAAACAACTTCACTAAAAGGTGATAAAACTACTCTTAGAAAAATACATTTCATATGCATAAAGAAATACTAATTTTTATAACATGTTTAGAAAAATAATTTCATAACTAGAAAAAAATTATATTTAATATTATATAAATGTATTACCTTATTATAATCTAATAATTGTAATTTTTTTATTTTATTGTAATAAAAAATTGTATTCATCTAAATAGTTTTTTTAGAACATGAGTTCATTGCAATTTATAATGTATTTTATATTTGTAAATCATATATTAGTAATTTACATAATCCCTTTTATTCCCACAATTCCAATTGATAGGTGATAAAAAATAATATATTGTTTTTTTATTAAAACTATGTCTTGTTTGACACACAATCTACAGAAGGAACATGTTGTTATGTTTCACATAAATAATATTTTGTATTGTGCATACCACAAGCCAAATTATGTGTTTCATGTAGTGAAATATTATGTATATATAAAATGTAAATTTTTATAGAGTGAAACTCAAGAGACCAATGAATTTTATTTTATTTTAAAAATAATAGTTCTTGAAAACTCTAGGTGTTATAATCTCTATAGTTTTTAGCATACGGAAATCACAAGGTCTGTATACAATTTGGAAAACTGTACTCTAAATCCCTGCAGGGTTTGTTCTTGGGATGTGAGAATGAAACTATTAGTGAATGATTATAAAAACATTCATATATACCATGCAGATGAATTCTTTGGATGAAATTTTAAATTATCCATTGCATTATATTTTATTCATTCGCATCACATTCTTCGTCATTCAACCACCCACACAAGGGTTACTTCTTATTTTTTTTATCCCCTCGTTAGATTCGATACAACTCTATCTTATGATGCCTGATTCGAGAGTAATTTATATTTTTTTATTATCAGTTATAGGGAATTCAATCCTCTGACTTCCCTTCTTTTGTTTTCTAATCATAATAAATACTAAATCTGTGGGAGCTATTTTTCCCAATTTCAACGATTTTTTCTAAATTGAAATTATCTGATTTGTTGGCTCGAGATGGTGTTCAATATCAGATGAGAGAGTGAATATGATTATAATGTAGGTTCTTCCATGATTTATACGAATTTTTACATGAGTTTTGGGGTGTATTCAATATACTCCCACAATAGTAGTCTGAGAGAGACCATAATTATTAAATCAATTATTTTATATTATTGAATTGATGATATTGGATGTATTTGGTAGTTACCATGTTCAAATGAATTATTCCAAGCTAGTTTAAGATATTGTGAAGACTTTTTAAATATAGGAAGAATGTATGTTTTTAATTAATTGAATTATATTATAAGATTTCATTGGTTCCAATGAAACATGATTAGAATAGACAATAGATTGTGGGGATTTTGGTACCATTATTGAGATGAACAAATTGTCTAGCTGACAGAGTGGATTGAGATATATGGGGTGATTATGATCACCATGTTGAGTTATCATAGTCCTCATTTTGAGGTGAATAGGTCATCTGGATGAGAACGGGGCCCATGTAACTTGAGATGGAGATAACCATCAAAACATATATACATGGTCATGGGGAAAAACGTTTCGTGATTTTGAGGCATAAATATTGTTTGGTGATATCATCACAACTATTTGGGCGGATTTTCCATTCGATTTGTGTGAATAAAGATATGACTTAGTCGATGTGGTTTTTACCTATCATTGTTGGTGTAGGCCCTTGTAGACTATGTGAATTAGGGGTGGTGTTGACCATCAGTTTATTTGGGGGTTCTCATTGTATAATTCCATAATAATGGTCATGGAACATTAATATATGGTGTTTTGATCATCAGTTGTGGGATGAGGATCACCATTATACATTATGATAAGGATTCTAGACTCTGGGAGGACATATATCGGCATACCTCAAAATGGTTTATGTTGAGGGGACCATAATTATTTATTAGAGGACAGATGTCATTGTACATTAGTGTGTCAGGATGGGAGATTAAATGGTCATTGAGAGAGAAAATTCTAATGGACTAAGGACTTATTGTTTGGTAATGTCATGAGGATTCCAGGTATGATATATTTGGCATGATGTGTTTGGTTATATATACTTTTGAGAGTTTCTTGAGGGAACTCATGATATGATTCAATCATCCAAATACATGTTCATTAATCCATGTGACCATACCAACAAAAATATACATTTGAATATATTTGGTATATTCCTTATTAATATTTTGTGGAATGTGTTCAGTGATATTTTGGATTTGGATGATGTGGGTAGAACACTCACTTATATTTATTGAGAACATATTGATATGGTTAATTTATTAAATGGTCATGGGTCTATTTTTATTTATATTTTACATAAACTTTTATAATTCAATATGTAATAAATGAACATGTTGGCGGTGTCCTACTGAGTTAATTTTGACAGACTACACAGATCCCTCATGATTTTTATAGACATTATGTATTTGAGAACTGGTAAGGGATCAGGCTCATGAGCTAGAACATAGTGATCAATTTATATATTATGCTAGGGATGAATGGAATTAGACCAGGGGGTTCCTTTGGATGGAGTTTACACATTATAATTTTTATGATTATATATATTTATGCACAATGTCATCCATGGGAGACCACAAATGTATACAACTTTGAATGTCTACATCTGAAATGGTTGTCCAAAAATGGTGTTATTTTCTTCCACAATGATTTTTTCCATAAACTAGTTTTATTTGATTATTTGAAAATTTATGTTCTTTTTACATTCTACAATATATAGGTGGACCATCCTTAGTATCACCACCTAAGGGTGTAGTCTCCCCATTATCACCTAACAGTACCCTCACTACTAGTTAGCGGTATTTGGAATATAGAATGGAGTGCCTAATTCATTGCATCCAACCATCCAATAACACATTATTAAGTGGATTTTGGGCTACAGTGCTAAAAAAGATATTATAGAATTTTTTAAATTGTGTTTCCTAGAAGAATAAAATGACCTAGGTATTAAATGGTAACTGTGTTTAGTTGGTTAAAAATGATATCAAATAAACTGTTTGTTGGATTACTATTTCATATATGGTAGTCCAAAGACTGAGATATTGTGGGATTTAGGTGAAGATCTCATGATTTAGTGCCTAAATCCCCACACATGGAAAACATAACATGTTTCAATGGGAAATAAATTTATTTTTTTCATTTAACTTTTACAATTGATTGATTTACACCTTATGTTGAGGACTTGGGTGTGATATTTATCTATTTTATGGTTTGAACCATGGACTTGTATGAAAATGGATTATTATTCATGCATCATTTTATGAAATTTAGATCATATAATGAATTCTTTTTTTGGATCATCATTAGGAAACTATAATTCAGTATAAGGTTCTGATCTACTTCAAGTGTATACATAGAAAAAAATAGTATTTCCTGTATATATATTTTTGTGGAATTCTACTCAGCTAGCCCTAACATATGATTTCTGAAGAGACCTGATCTGATTATATTTGATTGTATATGAATGTGATACTTTGGACTACGTTTATTTACTATAGGTAGGGATAGTCAAATGGGGTGAGTTTTTTAAATTGTCAACATCGAAGACAACATGTTTTTTCCTATATAAACACTTTGTTGGAACTCTGCTCAACTACCTAAGGATAATATATTTTATATATAATATTTACCACTAATATTGGAAGGAAATGGGAAATTATGATATATTATATGTGATTCCTTCTTTCGAAGTGGGTAGGTAAGGGACCATGAGGCTAGATGATATCTGATACCTGACTCTGATATGGGTAGGGAAGGGGCCATTAGGCCAGATACCTTTTGAAATGGGTGCAATAGGAGAGTCTATGCATAGTGACAGGTGGATCCTTTTAAATCATTCCCAGTATGTAATAGATTTATAAATATATATACAGTTACATTTATTTGGTCACCATAATTTTTTTTATTGTGATTCCATCTATATGGGCTTTAGAAGAGTGTCATGATGGTAGTGATATCATACAGCATAACTGTGCATGGGTTGAGGCCCCTATGGATTAGAATGAGGCCTTAGAGGGTCTGGATAACCATGATCTACATGTATATGCTCTGATATAGAAGGTACTCTTGCAACAGATGGAATTGTATTGGCCATTTCTTGATGAACATCATAAGGTAATATTGTCTCTAGTCGTACAAGGTGATTTACAAGTATCCCATAGAGATAAACCATCTATGGTGTACTTAACATGAGCTTAGCTCTCAGCATGCACAACTATTTCATGAAAAGGGTGGAATGTAACGACTCGAATCCAGAGCCACTCATGGTGCCCCATACCCGGTTCGCCACATGACATCAAGCGCATTTCCCCGAACTCCAGAGGCTTCCGACTAATAGTGAGGTCCTTGGGTAAGGTAGTTGGGGGAACTATTCCCTCAAAGGTTATGAAAATAAATGGATGGAAACAATATATAACAGTGAAAGCAGTAAACAACATTCTCATCTGAATTTAACCACGGAAGACTTTATAGAATAATAAATAACTGGAACTAAAGATATGATTCATGGCATGTTATATTACAAATAAAATAGTCAAACCAAACTACAGGATGGAAGCAATACAGTAACAATGAAAAGGAAAAACAAATCAGCCAATTGTCTCCTCAGCATCGCAAGCCATAGCATGGTCCCATGCTCCCCATCAACTTAGCAAGTTAGGTACTTGAGGAAATTTTTTTCCCCTTATCTATAACTGAAACAATATAATTTGTTTGGGCCCAAAAGTAAGGCCCAAAAAGTGTGTGAGAAATGGTCCCATCAGGCAACCACCCAAAGGTCTGTGCCTAATAGTCAGTGAATACATAGTAGTAAAATACAGGAAATAGTAAACAGGAAGGCACATAGAAGCTCCAATCCAGTGTCCATCATGAAAAACACACAAGTAATAACCAAATCAATAAATAGATCAAAATGTAACCTCTAAGTAGTTCTCATAGTCTAACCCCTAAGGCTCAACCTACAAGTACTAGAAACACTATGGGAGGAACACACAGCCTCACCCCTCGGGTTCTCCTAAAGAATAAACTCTCTGAGGAAGCACTCACTGTCAATTCCCCCGATACTCTCGTATCTTACTAAAGGTTATTTGGGGAAGCACTCAACGTCAATTCCCCATGTGGCCCATGTCGAGGAACTACAGACACTCTGAGGAAGCACTCAACATCAATTCCCCCTTTGGTCTCGCATCGTAAATTAAAGACACTCTAGAGTGGACCTTACATCCATTCCCCCTTTGGTCCACTACACTAAGTTCTCTCATCCCCATGTAAAATAAACATGCATAGCCCACATGTATCGTCGATGTAAAACATAGGAACTACTTGCCTATCATTCTAAGGCTCATCAGCATAACAGTAGAACAGTTCCACTATCCTACAATAGGCATAGCAACTGGAAAAATGGAAAACAAGCAAACAAGGATGGCAACATCCAGAGTACAGTAAAAACTACCCTATTCACAATCAATTACCTCTTCTCAAGCAATCATGAAAAACATGAAAAACAACAGGGAAAAATAGGAATCACAGAATACCCCGTTCAAGGTTATTGGTGGAAATTGCACATAATATTCAATGAATTCCTACATAAAGGCACAAACTACTTACCTTGAGGTGAGAAGGACGATATACTCGGATGTTGGATTTCTGTTTTCCCTTGGAGTGGACCTAGGTTAACACGCCTTGCTTTATTGGTAACATAGTCGCACGTGCACGACATTGATGTGTGTTTATATATATATATATATATATATTTGTGTTTATATATATATATATATAACTATACACATGAAACTGATGCATATATATAACCATTATCATAAATAGCAATATATTGCTAAAATTAACATATCAGCTAAACTGACTCTGGACCAGATAAAGGCCTCAAGGGTTCGCAGACTCAAATTCATAAATAAAAAAGGATTAAAATATACAATAATTATTTGTATGAATTTTATTTCCCTACATCGATGATAAAATGTAATCGCACCCAACTGCGGTTGTCAGAGCATGGTCCAACTGTCCCGACACATCTCTCACATAATCCTAGAATAGGTAAACACAAATTATTAACCAAACCCTAATTATGGGTTTTGGGTAATTCGAAACCGAACACTGGAATTTCATCAACACTTCAAAGCGACCAAGAATGAAGTTATGAAAAACCTTACCTCATCTAATCAAACCAAACCAAGGAGGAAGTTTAGGAAAATTCTCTGTTAAGTTGGAACCTGCAACAAGGGTTTCGCTACACGGGTTTTCAGACAAAGTTCACGCTGCACAACTACAGTAGGGCGCGTAAGGGGAGAGGGAGAGCCGGATGCTGGTCCGTTACCCGAAGGGAGAGCCGCGCTTCAGGGGACATGCCGGCTGTCCAGAGTTGCACCACACTGCAAGGAGGTCCACCGAGGGAGGCCTTGCACTACTTCAAGGGAGAAGATAAGATCGTCACGCGCTGTGCGGAGAGAGACAGTAAGAAAAAGCCATGTGGGAGAGATGGAAGAGAAGGCAGCTGGTTGTGCCACCATACTGGATGCATGGGAGAGTAGTCTGCCGATGTAGGGGAGGTCCGGATGCGGTTATGTGTTGTGTTTGAAAGAGGAGGGCGTGCACTGCTCACCTGAGGAAGGTTGTGCGTCATGCGGAGAAGGTAGAGGAAGAAGGCACTACAGGGGGGAAATCCAAATGGAGGTCCGGCTTCTGCACTCATAGGGTTACCCCAAAGAGGGAAATCGTGAAATGAAGGAGAAGAAAGAAAAAAAGAAAAAAAATTAATAAAATAAATAAATAAAAAGAAGGGATAAATCGTGGGGGGGGGGGTCACGCCCAGCCCATTCCCAATATGGGATTCCCCTTTCCCATTATAAAACATATCTATATATATATACAACTTTATAAATAAATAAATATATATATATTTATAGTCAAATTTAATTATTAAAACACTCATTATTTTTAAAATAGTTAACCATAAGAATAATAATAATCTCATTATTATTATTCATCCCTAATTAAAATCCAAAACCGTTAATTAAAACATGTCATCAAAATAACGCGTCATTAATAAATTGCAATTCCTTATTTAAATCTAACCCAATTAATCCATCATTATTATTATTATTCAAATTAATAATAATCACTACCAATAATTATGTTTACATTTCTCATATAATTATACTCTTTTTATTTAATTAAATCCTTCATTGCGAACTTGCCGCAATAACACGTTATTAAAAATAATGCTTCTTCAAATAAAATTCTACGTCAATTAAAAACCACTACCACATGATTTTTAAATTTACGTTCTTTGTCAAACTGCATCATCATATTTTATGGCATTTGACCACCACTTAAATAAATATGTCTGTGTAATATTTAATAATAATACTATTTTAAAAAATATTATTATTAAAAAATCCAAATTTAATATTGATTGACCATCTTTTCCTTGAACATGTTTTCACAAGATTTAATAATAATAATCTATCACTATTATTATTATTAAAACATCCATTAAATCAAATTTATTAGATAACACTTTTTGAAAATCGGTCACCTGCGCGACTTGACCCGCATAGTCTAACTGCCCATGCGTAGCCCGATGTCGCCGCTTGAACCGGTTCGTGCACTCGGAACCATGTTCCAAAGCGTGTTTTTAAAACCGACCCACCGATAAATGAAAATTAAAAAAATCACGTATTTTATCTAGTCTAAGAAAGTGGGTTCTTACAAACTACCCACCGTAAAAACTTATCATCCTCTAGAATCCTTCAGGAACCAATGAAAACATCCCCCAAACTACAAGGGTTGGGAAGTTCCATTCTACAAGATCGCATTGTGTTCCCAATGCCTGATGTATCTTGAAGCGTTTCCTAAGAAAACCGCACTTGAGCTTTTAAAACCTGATCCAACACTCACTTTAAAACTCGAACACCAAAACACAGCTTTACATCTGAGGCCATTACAAGGACCTCTTCAAAGAAAACGTTCAATCTCAAACAACCAACATAAAGAGGTTACACATGCTTCCTTGGATGAAATTGCTGACCCAAATCCAACACTTGTCCATTAACAGACGATGAGTTCAAAAACCATTAGATTACCAACTGTAGGAACACCAATGACCTAACCTGATATTCGTTGATGTTCCGAAGTCAAACCATCACATTGTTATTGAAAACAACAATGCCTTATATTTAATAAGGTCTAAGATTATGGAAAACACACATCCAGTGAACAACTACGAAGGAGACCACAAGACAAGACTACAACTTTAAAACATTAGTGTGGCGTATAACTAATGCTATCCTAGTGCCTCTAGCATGATTTCAATATGGGGGACATGCTCGTCGTATTAGAGAAAGTGCACTAAGAGGAAACCAAGATCATCAAAAAGATCAGTGGTTCTACAAAGTAAGCATCGACACATTTATGGAAACAACAGCGACACTACCCACCTTAAGATCTTCCATGTTATTTCAAAAAGAAATTAGCCGCTAACCAACGTGCTATATGATAATATCTTATACCATGTGCGATGTTCCAATAACCTCTATCAACACATGAACATATTACACGGAAGATGATAATTAAACTGGTCAGCGTGTCAAAATACCCGAGTCAAAAGTTCTCCTGAGCAGTGGGATGCAACTTATTTTTTAATGCACATGTCACTCTACCACGAAGGAAACCCGAAATTGTACTCAATAGCACATGAAGGTTTACATCAGGGTCATGTCACTTCACACGACGATTGTCCCAGATTACATCAAAACAAGTCTTCCCTTTTAGAAGAAGAAAAGGGTTCAACGACCACCCATCTGAACGATAATATATTTCTAAACTAAAAATGTCCTACTAGGAAGAACGTCATGAAAGGAACCAACATTAAAAGTTCACAACCGAAACAAGGCATATCATCCACTATGGGTGCTATCTACCTTGGGATAGCCCCTTATGAATCCCACGTGTTGACTTTATCTCATGGTCACACCAATCAATTTAAATACTACGCTCAAGAGCCATTTTCATTTTTACCATTTAATTTTAATTCATTTCAACCCTTAAACATTTAAAAGAATTATAAAAACACACAAGTAATCTTCACAACAAGTTCACTTGGTTTTCAATCAGCACCCATGGAAAACAGGAACGTTAGAACAAAATTACTCTTAACATTTAATCATTCAATGTTATTCAATCAGTAGTAGGAAATTTAGCATCTAAATTCCTTTTATTGAAAAGGAGGCCTCTGAGGGTCCCATTCATTTAATCATGGGTTCTTCAAAAAAGTGACCCTAATATAGTTCATTTAAATTCAAAAAATCAACTGATTTATAACAATTTTAAAACACAAATAGTTATAAAAGTCTTAGTCACATGGGTGGCTACATACCAATCAATAAGGCACTCATACACCTTACCGCTGGCATTTGGCTCCCATTCAAGATCAATTAACTTTATGATTCACTTTAGCAACCTTTTTCATATGTTTGAATACAGAGGATTCCCTTTTTCCCAGTTATAAGGCGTACAAACACCTTAAAACAACAAAAACTTGTTCCCTCATATTCATAACCAATAACATTTATACATAACAACCTACCATTTATCAGCAAGCTACAATGTCACTCCAAATAACTATCACAACACCACATGTTTAAATCACCAAAACATGTTATAACATAAAATCATAGAATATAACAAGATAGGAAGCATGAAATTTTATCGCACAAGCATGTTAATTGTATCACTAAAACATGATATCTAATCAAGACATAATATATAAATGAAATACATGACACATATTCAAGGAACACAATCAATATTTGCAGGAAATTTAAGGATGCAACTACATGTCATCGAACAAATTCATGCATATGTATCTCTTAGTGCCTAATATGATGCATGTAAAGAAAAAAAATTCTTTCCATAACAGGAAAAAGAAAATTTTCTTAAAACTTTTCATAATCAATAAGAAGAGGAAAGTACAACATTCACCCAAGGTGAAATCATATCAACGGTATCAAAAACCATTATGAATATCAATCATATCCCGGGTCACTTGGTCATTTCCCGTACATCGGGTGATCAGTCCCAGGCATGACTACTAACCCATACACCGACACATTCTTAGTCTGCTGTCTACCAACCCTGAAACAGTAAGACAAAAGGAAAAGAAAGAAAAACCTCATATGATACCACTTTGTAATGACCCGAATCCAGAACCACTCATGGTGCCCCGTACCCGGTTCTCCACATGACCTCAAGCACATTCCAATGAACGCTAGAGGTTGCCGACTAGCAACGAGGGCCTTGGGTAAGTCAGTTGGGAGAACTATTCCCTCATAGGTTATGAAAATAAAATGATGGAAACAATATAGTGGAAGCAGTAAAAAAATTCTCATCAGAATTTAACCGCAGAAGACTTTATAAAATAATAAATAACTGGGACATACTATATGATGCATGGATTGTTATATGTCTACTAAAACAGTCAATCCTAACAACATGCTGGAAGAAATACAGTAACAATGAAAAGGAAAAACAAAGTATCCAAAAGTCTCATCAGCATCGCAAGCCATAGCTTGGTACCATGATCCCCAGCACATCAGCAAGTCAGGTACCTGAAGAAAAAGGTCATTTTCCCTTATATATACCTGCAACAATATAATCTGTTTGGGCCCAAAAGCATGGCCCAAACTGGTTGTGAGACAAGGTCCCATTATGCAACAACCCAAAGATATGTGCCTAAAAGTCAATGAATACATAGTAGTAAAATACAGGAAGTAGTAAACAGGAAAGCACATAGAAGCTCCAATATAGTGTCTAGCATACAAAACACACAAGTAATAGCCAAATCAACAAATAGAACAAAAGGGATCCTCTGGGTAGTTGTCACAGTCTAACCCCTATGGTTCAACCTACAAGTACTAGAAACCCTGTGGGAGGCACACACAATATCACCCTTCTGTTTCAGCTGAAGAATAGAGTCTCTGAGGAAGAACTCACCATCAATTCCCCCTATAGTCTCGTATCGTACTAAAGTCTCTCTGGAGATACATTCATAGTCAATTCCCCTTGTGGCCCGTGTCGAGGAAATACAAACTCTCTGAGGAATCACTCAACATCAATTCCCCCTATGGTATCACATCATAAATTAATGACACTCTAGATAATCCCTTACGTCGATTCGCCCTTTGGTCCACTTCAAAAGGTTCTCTTAGCCCCGTGTAAAATAAACATTCATAGTGTGCATGTATCATCCAAGTAAACCTCAATAACTACTTGGATATCATTCTAAGGCTCATCAGCATAACAGTACAATAGTTCCACTATCCTACAACAAGGAATATCAACTGGAAAAATGCCAAAAAAGAAAACAAGCATGGAAACATCTAGAGTACAGTGAAAACTACAATATTCACAAGAAATTACTTCAACTCAAGCAATCATAAAAACAGGCAAAACCACAGGGAAAAACATGAAACACGCAATACCCCATTCAAGGGTATTGGTGGAAATTGAACATAATATTCAACGACATCCTACAGAAAGGCTCAAACCACATACCTCGATGTAAGAAGGACGATATACTCGGATGTTGGCTTTCAGGTTTCCCTTCGAGTGGACCCAGGTTAACACGACTTTCTTTATCGGTCACGTAGTCGCAACTGCGCGACATTGATGTGCGTATATATATATATATATATATCTGTTTATATATATACTGATACACATAAAAGTGATGCATATATATAACCTGCAACGTAATCAACAATATATTGCTAAAATTAACAACTCGGGTAAATTGACTCTGGACCAGATAAAGGCCGCAAGGGGTCACAGACACTTATTAATAATTAAAAAATGCGTAAAATATAGAATAATTATGTATATGCATTTTCTTACCCAACATAGGTGATAAAACGTAATCACACCCAACTGCGGCTGTCAGAGCATGGTCCAACGATCCTGGCACATCTCTCGCATAATCCATGAATAGATAAACACAAATTATTATCCAAACCCTAATTGTGGGCTTTGTGAAATTCCAAACTGAACACCGAAATTTCATCAACATTTCAAAGCGATGAAGAACGATGTTACGAAAAACCTTACCTCGTCTAATCGAACCAAGCCATGGAGGAAGTGGAGAAAAACTCGGTGTGAAGGAGGAACCCATAACAAGGGTTGCGCTACACGGGTTGTTCGACCAAGGTCACGCTGCACAACTACAGTAGGGCTCACAAGGAGAGAGGGAGAGAAGTCTGTTGGTCCATGCGCCAAAGATAGAGGTGCACTTTAGGGGGCCACATTGACTGTCCGGAGTTGCACCACTCTATAAGGAGGTCCACCAAGGGAGGCCTTACGTTACTGCAAGAGATAAGAGATGATGGTCGCGCGCTGTGAGGAGAGAGACAACAAGAAGGAGCCGCATAGGAGAGATGGAAGATCAGGCCGCCGGTTGTGCCATCGTGCTGTTCGTGTGGGAGAGCAGGCCACCATTATAGGGGATGTCTGGATGCGGTTCGGCGTAGGGTTTGAAGGAGCAGGCCACGCGCTGCTCACCTGAGGAAGGTTTCGCCTCATGCGATGAATGAAGAGGAATAAGGTGTTGTAGGGGGGGAATCCAAAGGGAGGTCCGACCGCTCCACACCTAGGGTTACCCAAAATAGGCCAAGTGTGAATTGAAGGAGAATAAATAAAAAAAATAAATAGATAAATAAATAATAAGAAGGGGTAAATCGTGGGGGGTTACGCCCTGCCCATTGCCAAAAATGGATTCCCCTTTACCTTTATCAAACACACACACACATATATATATATATAACTTTATAAATATATATATATATATATATATTGTCAACTTAAATTATTAAAACACTCATTAGTTTTAGAAAAAGTGAACCCATAAGAATAATAGTAATCTCATTATTATTCTTCAACCCTGATTAAAATCCAAAACTGTTAATTAAAACGTGTCATCAAAATAACACATCATTAATAAATTACAATTCATCATTTAAATCTAACCCAATTAATCCATCTTTATTATTATTCAAATTAATAATAATCACCACCAATCATTATATTTACATGTCCCATTTAATTATACTCTCTTTATTTAATTACATCCTTCATTGAGAACTTGCTGTAATAATGCGTTATTAAAAATAATTCTTCTTCAAATAAAATTCAATGTCAATTAAAACCCGCTTCCACTTGATTTTTAAATTGATTTTCTTTGTGAAACTGCAACGTCACATTTAATGGCGTTTGACCGCTACTTAAATAAACATGTCTGTGTAATATTTAATAATAACAATCTTTCAAAATTATTATTATTAAAACATCCACATTTAATATTTTTTGACCATTATTTCATTAAACGCATTTTCACAACATTTAATAATAATAATCTCTCACTATTATTATTATTAAAACAACCATTAAATCAAATTAATTAGATAACACCTTTTGACAATCGGTCAACTGCGTGACTTGACTTGCATGGTCTAACCGCCCATACGCAGCCCGAGGTCACTGCATGAACTAGTTCGCACACTCATAACCTCATTCCGAAGTGCAGTTTTGAAACTGACCCACCAATGAATGAAAATAAAAAAAAATCATATTTTATCCGGTCTATGAATGCAGGTTCTTACATGGGAAATATAAATTAGAGAACATTATTGAGTTAGTGAATACTATAATTGATCATATTGAAACACCCAATGGTCAGTGAGTGAAGATGGAAGAATACATGTTTAAAGGACCATAATAATTCTAGTGGGTTGTACATGTATATGAAGACTATCATGGGGGACCATATTGGAAGGAATTTGTGCTAGTTTTTTTGGTAAATTATTTCCATTGATGATGAGGGTTTTTAAATCCCATGATTATAGGAATAATAAACATGGGGATACATACCTAACTGATTATGTGTCCCATATCACTTAATTATCTCATTTCACACATTCTATAGTTCAAAATGACATTTCTAGGGTGTGACATTTCAAGGATAGTTTTTCGAACACCATCAAGGTATAGGTAAAAATTATCATGATAACATCACTATCTAAGGTAGTAATTAAACTGTAGATTTCAAAAGAAACATTAAATTATTGTCTTATATGAGTCTGGTGATGGTGTTATGTGTGGTGATCTATGATTATTATGGTTGCAGAAAGGGGATCTGTGAAGACTCATAGTATGTTAGTAAAACCGTAGATTCAGGTATACCAACTAAGAGTGGGTCTTTAGTTTTGAGCTTCCAGTTCAGGTAGGATGGTAATGTTCAGTCCAAGTGTGACCAGATTCTAAATGAGTGATGATAATGTCATCAGATAGAGCCGGTGGAGATTTTTTCCATTAATCCTTCTTTAAGATCCAAGAGTTAGGGATTAGGGAAAACTCGTGAATATAAGGTAGAACATGGAGTGGTATAATAAGATGGTATTTGATATTCAATTTCAATTGGATGTCATGGAAGAGATAGAGTAACAATGTAGTGGGGTTAATGATCATAGACAGTGAATCTCTATTGGGAGGCTAGGCCTCAGATAGCTGGGCATCAGTCTAGCTGCATTCTTTTGAGTTTATAGGGTAAGAGAAGAATGGTGAGATAATTATATTTAAAAGACTATCATGGTCATGATAGTGTTTTATTTTATTTTTTTATTTCCCAATCTTGGTGGATGAGGGGAACAAGTATTATTTTTTTATATTGAAGTTGTGGGATATAATGTACTTTTTAGTTATGATGCATGAAATATATATATATATATATATATGGGATATTCATAGGCATGTGTATTGTTGTGGACATCAATGTGATGCGTGTTTTTCATGAGTTTCATAAGAATTATAATTATGAATTTCATAAAAATATTTAAATATATATTGAATGATTATTTTGATAATCCATTGAGGGGTAGGACTTGTGTGAATTTGATGCGCTGGAGGACATGATGGCCTTCAGTTATGAGATGATAATGAATTGAGAACCTAATTATGTGAATGAATTAAGATGCATCATATGAGATATTTTGAGTGCATGTGTGACATCCCAAGTATGTAATGAATAATAGATATTTTTATCTATGTCTATTAATGATTAAGGTAGTGTTTTAGAGGCTTAAAATGAAAAGAAATACAATCTTATGCATGGAATACACTAATATTCTTAAAAGATTGTTTTACTGCCTTTTGATGGAAAACACATTTTAAATCTATATTTTGACAATTATATAAGCAATGTTTGTCAAAATAGACTTATTATTTATGACTGGGACATAAAAATTTACTTTGTGTGAATTTTTGGTATTTTTCCGATAAAGTTCATTTTTTAATAAATAGTGAAAACTGTTGTATTTTAATTCAGAACCGCTATTTAATATAATTTATTTATATGATTAGATTATCTTCTGAATTGGTTTTGAAGTGAAATTAGAATATATTTTTACCATTTTATCTAATGGTGGTCATTGGAATCAATTTCACTTTGAAATTGGACTTAAACTAGTGTCAATCTTTTGATACTTATTGATTCATAAAAACACGCTATTTGTCGTGACAACAGGAATTAGTTATTAAATTAATTAATGCAACTTACATGTTTTGAATTTTGTAAAATAGACATCATTTTTGAATTCATAATATCAAATATATCTTAGGGTGATGTTTTGGTATCTTTCTGAAAAACTTCAATTTTTGATGAATAGTGAAACCACTAAGTGGTAGTTAAAGAAACTGATTTTTCGTTTAAATGAAAATTTGCCTCTTTTGTGATTTGATTTTCAAAAATCCGACATACATGGTTTTCATTAAGATTTAAAATGTGGTTCAATGAGATTAAAATAATTTTTTGGTGAATAGTAACTTTTAAGTTCTTAATCGTGAATTGTGGTAATTAGTGTAGTTTAAGGTAAAAATAATGTTTTAATAACATGAGATGAGATTGAAACATGTCCTAACCTCATTGGATGTGTCATAGCCGACCCAGAAAATCCATGGATCAACTTGGGGACCCCATGGAGCCACTTTGGTTGGGAAAGGACATAAATAACGTTTTATTTAATGTGAAAGTAAAAATGACACAAACAAGAGATGTTTTACTAAAACAATTTTTACATGGGGTTATACAAGACATATTTTTGATTATAAATATTCATTGGAAATCTAAAATTATTTCCTACATAATAGTTTTTTTATAATTTTTAGACTTTAAATAAATTAAATTAGTTATGACATCATGATGATGCATCGATTACCTCATTAATAAAAGATTTAAATAAAATGGAAAGATAATGTAAAATCCAAGACCTATACATGTCCAAAACCTATTGGAAGGGTGGATTTATAACCCTTATCACCTTATCCTCGAAACACATCAATGTGGGACCTCTTAAATCCGAATACCATTTTAAAATAAAGTAACATTTCTTTACTTTCCAAGAGTGACCCTCCTCTCCTCTTATAAAAGGCCCCCACCTCTACCTCCTTACCCACACTCCCAAAGCCATTGGCTCAGACAAACCCTGACCATTTTTTCTCTCCACATCCCTATATTACTCCTTGAAGCCTCACTTTGGGCAGAAGTCTTCCCAAGGAAGCCTTTGAGCTCAAACCAAAGGGAGTTACCCGATTTTAAGGTAATGTCTTCACTTGAGTCCTTTTGTTTTATTTTGCTTCTCCAACCCCCTAAAATACTTTTATTCATTTCATTTGTAACAAATCCAGTATCTTCAATATACTAGGATGTTTTTATAAGAAGGATTCGAGCTACACTTACACACACCTACATCTAATGGTTAATGGACATACTGTTTCTGTGGATGGTGAATTTATGCCTCCCGAAACAATGATTGTTCGACATTATTTTAACACCTTAAAAGGTGGCCATTAATATGCCACTATGTTTATATATGATATATAATATTTTTATGTTTTCCATAAGCTTGTGTATTTTTCATTTTGGGCATACCTTTATGGTTTCCATTATTGGTAAACATGATATCTTCATTTAAGGAAGTGCAGATTATCGCCCCCTCAAAGTGATTTGATTCGTTAAATACCATATGTGGGATGTATAAAAGATGGAGTTATAATATTATATATGATATACAACTGGAATTATAATATACCTTTATATCATTATGATTTCAATCTATAAAATACAAAATAGAAATGAAAGTAGCATTCATGCGTACTTACGGCTTACCATCTCCACGAACGGTGCATTTCATTTCTTAACTCTAAATGATTATGTAATATTATAAATGCATGTATATAATAGATATATATGATATATAAATCATGATTATAATTCTGGATATAATGGATAAATGAACAACTTGTAATTATAAAGGCTTTATTTTTGACTCAACTACCAATGATCGTTATAACGACCGTTATTAACCTAAATAATTACATAGTGTTCATGACATGGAAATAAGTGATATAAAAGGAATAATGAATTTTAAAAGGGTTCTTATGAAAGTAGAAATTAACTCAAGTTTATTATTCAGGTCATTAAATAATGATCGAGTCAGGTCAGACCCGAGGTATGGGACTTTGTCTCAGTCTCCTTTCATTGTGGCATATTTTGTTTTATACACAACCTTATTTTATACAGTGTATAAAACCCTTTGAATTTTATGTTTATTCAAAAGGAATCTTTTTTATACAAATCGTTTACTAAAAGTCAAAAGGGAATGTTTTCTTTGTACGTATGCAGCGACAACGACTTCTCTGCCGCCGTGACCATTATTTGAGTTTCGGATTCCTCTACAAGCCATACCTTTTTTAAAAAAGAAAAATAAATACCATGTTTTACTTTTCTTTTATTTTGGTATTGAAAATGGTTTTCATAATGTTTTTATATCAATGTTTTGTATTGATATCTTTTGATTGAAAGGTGTAAATGTTATGTTTCCTTTATACATGTTTTATGTGATACGATTATGTTGAGGTTCTTGGGAATTATTATGAAGACGGGTGGTTCCGTGATAAACTAAGGGTGGGTGAGCCCGATATAGCTCTCCAATGCATTGGGTAATGTGAAGGAGTGAAACATTAAGGTTTCGTCGAAGAGATTTAGGGAATATACTATGATGGGTATTCCAAACATAACCAAAAGGGTTACTCCCTACGTAAGAATGTTATGAATGCCTCAAGTTACCTTTATGTCTTATGATTTCTATTATTTATTCATGATTTGATGAGGTATGTTAAACTGCTTATTTCTTATGGGTAAAGTATGATTTCATTCTTATGTATATATGTACCCATGTTTCCTTTCCATATTTTTATATCCCTTACTGAGATTTATATGCTCATCCAAAGTTTTTTGAAATGTTTTTCACAGGTTAAGGGAAAGGTACATGATATGATGATAGTGTCAAGGAAGTGTCATGAAAGAATCCATGTTTTATTTTAAATATATTTCCATTGATGGGAAAGAAGAATACTATCATTATTTAACCAATTTTTTTATATGTGGAATGTAATGCAAGTTTTATGATCTAATTCTCTAAAACTCTAAACACAAAAAGATCCTCAATGTGTAATCTTGTAACAACTGAAGATTAAGTCAGGTTTAATGCTGGGGCATTATAGTTGGTATCAGAGGTCGGTTTAGATAACTTTAGGAGTTAGAATTCTATTAAATGATTATCCAAAAATATTTTTTTGAAGTGATGTATCATTTGAAGATTACCATGTTGCTTCATCTAAGACATATTTGTTCAGAATGGTTTTCTGTAGAGGAAACAGGGAAGCAGTGCTAGGAAGGCATGTAGAAGGAAATAACCTTCCGAATCAGCATCCTGAGATGGTCAGAATTGGAACTGAACAGTTTTTTGCAGTAATGGTGCAGTTGACTCAAGCGATAAATGGTGGTGCTATCAATGCACGAGATCATATAGATCAACCGCAGAGGAACATGTCAGTGGTGGAACATTTCATGAGGCCACATCCCCCATCATTCAGAGGATCATCTGACCCTGTGTTAGCTGAAGGGTGGATTAAAGCATTGGAGAATATTTTCGATGTCATGGGGTGTTCAGACAATCAAAAGGTTAGTCTTTCTATTTACCATTTGGAGGGTGAGGCAGATCAGTGGTGGTCTATGGTTAAAAATATCAGGGACACCGATGAGATTGATGCTCTTGACTGGGATGAATTCAAAGGTATGTTTCCTGAGAAGTATTTTCCTAAGGCTCTTCGACTTAGGATGGAAAATCAATTCTTGGAATTGAGGCAAGAGGGAGACTCAGTGGCTACCTATGAAGAAAGGTTCACTCGATTGGCAAGGTATGCTCCAAATTTTATCTGAGACCTTGATAGTAAAATCAATCATTTTTACTCAGTATTAAAGCCAAAATATCGAAGGGCATTAGCTTATCGTGAGTTTAAATGTTATGAAAAGCTTGTTCGATGTGTTGAGAAGGTGGAAATGGAGTTTTCCGATGATCAAGTGTTCTATAACAACCAACAGAAGAAGAGACCGAGGTGGTAGGAGAAAGGTAAGAATTCTTCAAAAAAGTCTGATGGTAAGAAAACTAAGTTTCCAGTTTGTGATAAATGTGGAAAAAGGCATGCTGGGGAATGTCTTCCGAATTCTGTAAAGTGCTACCGATGTGGTAAGATGGGACATAAGGCTCGTGATTACACTAAAAAAGATCAAGGTGAAGGTAAGACCAAATTTTATTTACAGTTAGTGAAATGTTATAAGTGCAATGAGATGGGTCACTATGCAAAAGAGTGTACGACAAAGAGCTTGAGTGATGGGAAGCAGTTAGACTACAAGCAGAAAGGGGTGGTGAAATCCTTTGCAACTACTTCAGTAGATGTCGGGCCGTCAAATGAAGTTGTATCAGGTACTTTCTTTGTTTTTTCAGATTATGCCAGTGTTTTGTTTGATTTGGGTTCCACAATTCTTTCATCTCTGAAACATTTTCTAGTAAAATGGTAATACCATCTCAAGAAATGACTCCTGAACATTTGGTAAAAACACCTAGGGCAAATGTTGAGGCAAAAAGAATTTATAAGAATCTTCCTATCCTTATCTATGGAAAGAACCTACTTGCAAACCTTATTTTTCAGAAAGACTTTCAGTTTGTGTACAAGAATGAACCCTTACTGTAGATAACTTATCAAGAGGCCAAGAAACATTTAAAAGATGGAAATGAATGTTACCTTGCACACATCATTGAAAATAAAGGATCTGTTCAGATTAATGATGTGCGAGTGGTAAATGAGTATCCTGATGTTTTTCCTGATGAGTTCCCTAGAATAATACCATATCAGGAAGTTGAATTTACTGTTGACTTAGTTCCTGATGCTAAGACAATTTCAAAACCCCCTTATCGAATGGCTCAAATTGAACTTTTAGAGTTGAAGGAGCAATTGCAAGATTTATTAGAGAATGGTTTCATTGAACCTAGCACATCACCATGGGGTGCTCCTGTTTTATTTGTTAAAAAGAAATATGGTTCAATGAGACTTTTCATTGATTATAGAGCCTTGAATAACATCACTATTAAGAACAAATATCATTTGCCTCATATCGATGATTTGTTTGATCAGCTCTAGGGAGCTCAGTATTTTTCAAAGATTGACCTAAGATCGGGGTACCATCAGCTGAAGGTAAAGGATGCAGACGTTCCGAAGACTGAATTTCGTACAAGATATGGCCATTATGAAATTGTAGTAATGCCTTTTGGGCTAACCAATGCACCTGCTGTATTCATGGACTTAATAAATAGAATTTTCCATGAGTTCTTGGATAAGTTTGTGGTGGTTTTCATTGATGATATTTTGGTGTTTTCTAAAAGTAAAGAGGAGCATGAAAGTCATTTAAGGGTTATCTTGCAAACCTTAAAAGAAAAGAAATTGTATGGAAAATTCATCAAGTGTGAGTTTTGGTTGCAACAGATATATTTCCTTGGTCACATTGTTTCTAAAGATGGGATAACTATTGATCCTACAAAAACAAAAGTTGTGGAAGAATGGCCAAGGCCCAAAAATGTAACTGAGATTCGTAGCTTCCATGGTTTAGAAGGCTATTAACCAAGTTTTGTTAGAAATTTTTCACGGTTATCTAGTCCAATTACTAAGCTAACTCGGAAGGGTGTTAAGTTTATCTGGAAAAAAGAATGTGATGATTGATTTCAGGAATTGAAAAGAAGATTGGTGAAAGCTCCTGTTTTGGCACTACCTTTCAGGAATGGTGAGTTTGTTATCTACAGTGATTCTTCATTGAAAGGACATGGTTGCATCCTAATGCAGAATGATCAGGTAATTTCTTATTCTTAATGACAGTTGAAAACTAAAGAGGTAAATTACCCTACACATGATTTGGAATTAGTTGTTGTTGTTTTCTCTTTAAAAATTTGGAGACATCATTTGTATGGAGTAAAGTGTGAAATATATACTGATCACAAAGGTTTAAAGTATATATTCACTCAGAAAAAGTTAAACATGAGACAGAGGAGATGGCTGAAATTAATCAAGGATTATGATTGTACAATTCATTACCATCCGGGAAAAGCAAATAAAGTGGATGATGCTTTGAGTCAAAAATATAATGCTTCATTAACAATGTTGCATTTGGAATGTGATCCTTCGTTTAAGGATTTGATGAACTTTGGCATAGAAGTTTTTAGTGCAGAATGTTCTTCTATTTTGTTTCAGGTATGAGTGAGATCATCTCTATTAGATAGAATCAAGCAAGCACGGAAGCAAGACAGTGAGTTGCAGAAAAAGGTAGAGCTGGTTGAAAAAAGTAAGTTGCCTGAATAAAACATTGATAATGATTGTGTTTTGAGATTTGTGAAGAGATTGTGTGTGATTTGTGATTCATAGTTGAAGAGAGAGTTGTTATGTGAAGCTCATAGTTCTCCGATTTCAGTTCATCCTAGCAGTACTAAGATGTACAGAGATCTGCTGGAGTATTACTGGTGGGATGGAATAAAAAGAGATATTGCTGATTTTACAATGAAGTGTTTGACATGTCAACAGGTTAAAGCAGAGCGGCAGTTACCGAAAGGGATGCTTCAGCCTTTACCAGTGCCAGAGTGGAAATCGGAGAATATATCCATTGACTTTTTTGTGAGATTACCGAAGACATCTTGAGATAATAATGCAATCTGGGTTATTGTTGATCGTTTGACTAAATCTGCTCATTTACTTTCTATACGAGATAATTTTCCCTAGATCAACTTTCCCGTTTGTATCTTAAAGAGATATTCAGGTTACATGGAGTTTCTCTCTCCATTGTATCTGACAGTGATCCCAGGTTCACTTCTAACTTTTGGAATGGCCTTCAGAAGTCGTTGGGTACTGAATTAAATTTTAGTACAGCATTTCATCCTCAATCAGATGGGCAGTCAGAACGAACAATTCAGACCTTGGAGGATATGCTACGAGCTTGTTTGATGGATTATCAGGTAAGTTGGGACCAACATCTTTCTTTGGTTGAATTTTTATATAATAACAGTTTTATTTGCAGTATACATATGGAACCATTTCAGGCATTATATGGGAAGCGGTGCCAAACTACAGCTTTTTGGGATGAAGTGGGTGAAAGGAAGTTGATGGGACCAGAATTGGTAGAAGATTTGGCAGAAAAAGTTCAGCTGATTCTGAAACACATGAGAACAGCTCAGAGCAGGCAGAATAGTTATGCGGATAACCAGAGGAAGGATCTATCTTTCGAGGTAGGTGATCATGTTTTTCTCAAGGTTTCTCCATGGAAAAGTGTGATGCGATTTGGTAAGAAAGGAAAGCTGAGTCCAAGGTTCATTGGAACATATGAAATTTTAGAGAGAGTTGGATCCTTTTCTTACTGAGTGGCTTTACCTTCGAGTTTATCTAAGGTACACAATATTTTTCATGTTTCGATGCTGAGAAAGTACATGCCAGATCCATCTCATGTTTTGATTCCAGACATAGTTCAGCTGGAAGAGAACCTATCTTATGAGAATCAACCGGTCCAAATTCTTGACCACAGGGAGCAAGTGTTACGGAATAAGGTGATTAATCAGGTAAGGGTTTTGTGGAAAAACCACATGATGGAAGAGGCAACATGGGAATCTGAAAATGCAATGAGGGATAAGTACCCCCACTTATTTGATAAGTAAATAAATTGCGGGAGTGCAATTTTCTAAAGGGGGAAAGGATGTAACATCCCATGTAAGTAATGAATAATAAATATTTTTATCTATGTCTATTAATGATTAAGATAGTGTTTTAGAGGCTTAAAATGAAAATAAATACAATCTTATGGATGGAATACACTAATATTCTTAAAAGATTGTTTTACTGCCTTTTGATGGAAAACCCTTTTTAACCCTATCTTTTGATAATTTTATAAGCTATGTTTGTCAATATAAACTTATTATTTATGATTGGGACATTATAATTTACTTTGTGTGAATTTTTGGTATTTTTCCGATAAAGTTCATTTTTTAATGAATAGTGAAAATTGTTGTATTTTAATTTAAAACCACTTTTTAATATAATTTATTTATATGATTAGATTATCTTTTGAATTGTTTTAGAAGTGAAATTAGAATATATTTTTACCATTTTATCCAATGGTGGTCATTGGAATCAATTTCACTTTGAAATTGGACTTAAACTACTGTCAATCTTTTGATACTTATTGTTTCATAAAAACACACTATTTGTCGTGACAACGCGAAATAGTTATTAAATTAATTAATGAAACTTACATGTTTTGAATTTTGTAAAATATACATCATTTTGGAATTCGGAATATCAAATATATCTTAGGGTGAAGTTTTGGTATCTTTTTGAAAAACATCAATTTTTGATGAATAGTGAAACCACTAAGTGGTAGTTAAAGAAACCGATTTTTCGTTTAAATGAAACTTTGACACTTTTGTGATTTGATTTTTAAAAATCCGACATACATGGTTGTCATTAAGATGTAAAATGTGGTTCAATGAGATTAAAATAATTTTTTGTTGAATAGTAACTTTTAAGTTCTTAATCGCGATTAGTGGTAATTAGTGTAGTTTAAGGTAAAAATAATGTTTTAATAAAATGAGATGAGATTGACACATGTCCTACCCTCATTGGATGTGTCATGGCAGACCAATAAAATCCGTGGGTCAACTTGGGGACCCCATGGATCCACTTTGGTTGGGAAATGAGATAAATAACTTTTTATTTAATGTTAAAGTAAAAATGACACAAACAAGATATGTTTTACTAAAAAAAATTTTACATGGGGTTATACAAGTCATAATTTTTATTATAAATAGTCATTGGAAATATAAAAAGATTTCCTACATCATATTATTTGTTTTATAATTTTTATACTTTATATAAATTAAATTAAATATGACATCATAATGATGCAGCGATTACCTCATTAATAAACGATTTAAATAAAATGGAAAGATAATGTAAAATATAAGACCTACACATGTCCAAAAACTATTGGATGGGTGGATTTAGAACCCTTATCACCTTATCCTCGAAACACATCAATATGGGACCACTTAAATTCGAATACCATTTTAAAATAAAGTAACCTTTCTTTACATTCCAATAGTGCCCCTCCTCTCCTCTTATAAAAGGCCCCCACCTCTACCTCCTTACCCACACTCCCAAAGAATTTGGATCGGCCAAACCCTTTCCCTTTTGTCTCTCCACATCCCTCTATTACTTCATGAATCCTCACTTTGGGCAGAAGTCTTCCCAAGGAAGACATTGAGCTCAAACCAAAGGGAGTTACCCGATTTTAAGGTAATGTCTTCACTTGAGTCCTTTTGTTTTATTTTTCTTCTCCAAACCCCTAAAATATTTTTATTCACTTATTTTTTAACAACTATAGTATCTTCAATATACTTGGATGTTGTTATAATAAGGATTCGAGCTACACTTACACACACCTACATCTAATGGTTAAAGGACATATTGTTTCCGTGGATGGTGAATTTATGCCTCCCGAAACAATGATTGTTCATCATTCTTTTAACACCTTCAAAAGTGGGCATTAAGATTTCACAATATTTATATATGATATATAATATGTTTATGTTTTCCTTAAGATTCTATATTTTTCATTTTGGGCATACCTTTATGGTTTCCATTATGCGTAAATGCGATATCTTCATTTAAGGAAGTGCGGACTACCTTCCCCTCAAAGTGATTTGATTCGTTAAATACCATATGTGGGACGTATAAAGGATGGAGTTATGATATTATATATGATATTACACTGGAATTATAATATAAATTTATATCATTATGATTCCATTCTATAAAATACGAAATAGAAATGAAAGTAGCTTTCATGCGTACGTACGACTTACCGTCTCCCTGAATGGTGCATTTCATTTCTTACCTATAAATGATTATGTAATATTATAAATGCATGTATATTCTAGATATATATTATATATACATCATGATTATAATTCTGGATATAATTGATACATGAACAACTTGTAATTATAAAGGGTTTATTTTTTACTCAAGTACCAATGATCGTTAAAACGACCGTTATTAACATAAATAATTACATAGTGTTAATGACATGGAAATAAGTGATATAAAAGGAATAATGAACTTGAAAAAGGTTCTTAAGAAAGTATAAATTAACTCGAGTTTATTATTCAGGACATTAAAGAACGATCGAGTCGGGTCAGACCCGAGGAATGGGACTTCATCTCAATCTCCTTTCATTGAGGAATATTTTGTTTTATACACAACCTTCTTTTATACGGTGTATAAACCCCTTTGACTTTTACGTTTATTCAAAAGGATTATTTTTTGTACGAAGCGTTTACTAAACGACAAAAGGGAATTTTTTTGTCGTATGTATGTGGCGACAACGACTTCTCCGCCGTAGTGACCATTATTTGAGTTTCGGCTTCCTCTACAAGCCATACCTTTTTTTAAAAAGAAAAATAAATACCCTGTTTTACTTTTCTTTTATTTTGGTATTGAAAATGGTTTTCATAATGTTTTTATACCAATGTGTTTTATTGATATCTTGTGAATGATAGGTGGAAATGTTATGTTTCCTTTATGCATGTTTTATGTGATACGATTATGTTGAGGTTCTTGGGCATTATTAAGAAGACGGGTGGTTATGTGATAAACTAAGGGCGGGTGAGCCCGATATAGATCTCCAATGCATTGGGTAATGTGGACGAGTGAAATGGTATGGTTTCTCCGAAGAGATTTAGGGAATATACTATGATGGGTATTCCAAACGTAACCAAGAGGGTTACTCCCTTCGTAAGAATGTTATGAATGCCTCAAGTTACCTTTATGTCTTATGATTTCTATGATTTATTCGTGATTTGATGAGGTATGTTAAAGTGATTATGTTTTATGGGTAAAGTATGATTTCTTTCTTATGTATATATGTACCCATGTTTCCTTTACATATTTTTATATCCCTTACTAAACTTTTTATGCTCATCCCATGTTTTTTGAAATGTTTTTCACAGGTCAACAGAAAGGTACATGATATGATGATAGTGTCAAGGAATTTTAATGAAAGAATCCATGTTTTATTTTAAATATGTTTCCATTTATGGGAAAGAAGAATACTATCTTTATGTAACCACTTTGTTTATATGTTGAATGTAATGCAATTTTTATGATCTAATTCTCTAAAACTCTAAACCCAAAAAGACCCTCAATGTGTAATCTTGTAATAACTCAATATTAAGTCAGGTTTAAGGCTGGGGCCTTATAGCATGGATAGTTTTTGGAGTATTATAATCTTTAATTTTGGATTAGGAAATGACCAGGTGGGTAAATCCAAAGGTGGGGGTTTAATGACATGAGATGACCTTTGACTTATTAACTTGGGTAAAAAGGGTTTATATAAGATATATTGGCTTGTTTGGTGTTATTTATGGGTATCTCATGATATCTTGGGGATGATATCTTATAAGGTGGGGTTGTAGTAATGTCCTACATTTTAGAGTATTTCATTTGTCTTTAGCATGTTTTAATTTTGGTTTTTGTTGAGTGGGAAAAATTTTCATTTGATATTCATAAGATAATTCAGAGTGAATTTTTGACACAACGACTTGTTACAATATATTTTTTATTTCATACTATTTTCCTCGGGGTTGGGTGATTTACAGGTTTATTAGGAAAAGAAAAATTGATTTATTTAATCAATGGTAAAGTCATATGATTAGTTTTATCTATGAATCCTCCCATGGGATACCATATTTCAATGATCAAATACTTGAAATTGTTTTTATAAAAACCATACATGTGGTGGTGAAGGGATATTTTGAACCGCTTCAATTACTAGTAGAGGGAAATCCCATGTTCTATACACGATTTGGAAAATGGTGTTCCTAATCTGTGAGAGGGTGGTTCCTAGGAAGTGAACACCAAACGGATATAACATAGTTAACAAAAACACGGAAGCTAAACCAGGTGGGTCTTTTCATTGGGTACAATTATGAATTTTACCTACCTCCTATTTCATTTTTATCCTCTATTTATTCATCATTCCACCACATGCATTGTGGATGATCCTACTTTTCTACTCCTCCAATATGTTTTTATCCCACTCAACTATTTGAGTTCCAATTCGATCACTTTTGGTCTCATTGGATGAACAAAGATAAGGGATTTGATCCACATTCATCACATATTTTATTAGTTCACCATATAGAATATTAAATCTATCTGAGCTATTATTCCCATTTTTCGTGTTTTTTATTTATATATTATTTATATCATTTCCAATAAAGTTATAGGGTAATATAATATTATTGAGTGCATATGAGTATAAGGTTTTGTGTTCTTATATTTCATAGTAATTTGATAGGTTTTTTGGGGATGCATTTTATATACCCCATGAGGGTAATCTCAGAGAGTTTTTGATAATTAAATTGAAGCATTTAATATAATAAACAAATTTATTGGAATGTTTTTAGTTATGGCCTTTTACTTGATAATAATTACAAGACTAGTTAGTGGATTTGAACCACATTTAAATTATATGTAGGGTGTTTGTATTTAATTATTCAAAATTAATTATATGATTTAACTGGTTACAAAGAAACATGATGTTCATGTCCTGAGGAATTAGTTTATATTGATCACATGGATGACGCAAAACATTCTCATCAGGATGATGAAATCTATTTGGATTAAATGGTTGATGATGATCACCGTGTTTAGGTGACATGGTTTTTGGTTTGTGGTGATATTGTCATCGTGATAATGGCATGACCCCTATGACTTTAGATGTTAATGACCATCAGAATTTAGGAAAATGGTGTTTGGGTAATGTGGTTCTATATAATGTGTCTTAGTTATTGTTTTGGGATTTCTCATCACCTTTTTGTTCAATGCACAATTGGAGTTAGGTGAACACATATATGACTCAGTCAATGTGGCATTGAACACTCATTATTTGTGGAGGCCCCCATAGACTATACAGATTAGTTAGTGATTTTGACCATTTGTTTGTTTGGGGGTTCTTACCAAATTATTTACACATGGATGCTAACAGGACATTTGGATAAGGTTTTGAGAGAATCTGGTAGGGATAATTCTCACCATTAATGTTTAGGCTAAGGTTTCTTGAGTATGTGTGGATGGATATCATTGTACCTTAGGATACTAGTTGTTAAGCCGGTTGTGATTATTTTCTCTGGGATGGATATAATCATTCCACAAGAGATCGAGTGAATATCCAAAAATGACTCTTGGAGTGGTGGTATTAGGAACATGGGAAGTATTTGTTGGGTATGTCATGAGGCACAATATTGATCAATCATTGTTTGGGATTATATTTTTTATAGTAGGTTCATTAGGGTACTATGGATATTATTTTATCTTGGGAAACCTTGGATATTAATTTTTTGGTTCCTCCAAATACAAATATACATTTGATGATATATATTGTATTCCCAATATATATATGGGTCATGTCATTCGATATATTATGGAATTGGATGAAGCATGTTGAATGCTCACCTATGGTTAATGAGGACAAGTGGATAGTGTTAAATTATTAAATACGAATGAGTTCCTTTTTAATTTTATTTTTCATACACCTACAAAATTATGGATGTATGGTAGGAACACAATGGTGGTGTCCTTATGATTTCATTCTAACACACCACATGGGCCACTCATATTGTGTGTAGACATTAAGACTTCATGATCAGGTAATGAATTTGGTTAATTAGGCGTAACACAAGGATTTAGTTTTCAATTATGTTACAAATATATTTAAATGAACTATGTGGTTCTCTAAATCCCGATGGTGAGTATTTTATATGCATTTTAATGGTTTAATATATTTAATGATATGGCCATCCATTCGTGACAATGATGTATACTATTTTTCATGACTGTCTTGGATGAAGTTGTCTATAAATTGTATTGTTTTATTATACTATGTGTATCATTTGGTTCCACTGAGTTTTTTTTCTCCTTGTATATCTATTCTTATATATTGTTCTATATACAAATGGTCATCATTTATATCACCACATAATGTTATTGTCTCCTAAATATTATTAAACACAAACTTTTTTCTAGTTTACAACCATTAGAATAATGGGAAGCATGCCTAAGGACTAGAGGACAATTGTCCCTTTACTCCATATTAAGTGGAATCGGGGTTGGGGTGATACATACATTTAGATGAAATTTGGTTACCTTCATAAGATAAAACAACATACTTACATTATCTAGAACTTCATGTACCACAATATAAATTATATAATACCAACAAATGCTACCATCAAGTTGTTCTAAAACTATGTCGAGAACCCACCATCGTGTGAAACTATTATGTAGTTCTAAAACTATTTCTATGTGAATCTTTCAATATGGTCATGTCATACTATATTAAAACGTTTCTACCACTCCCAAAAACCATTACATAATGGTTCAAAATATAATATCTAACCCTTTAATTAGATTAATCACTAATATTTGGGATTCACATCAATGATATTTGTACCACCATAGGTTTGTTCTGCTAATGCTATTAAAAAGTAAGATCAAACATAATTTCAATAATTTCTAGATTAATGAATTAAATGAATATAATTGGGGCATTGATTTACAAATGATCATTATTAAACTACTTCACATAAGCTTTTAAAACATGTCATACATTCTAGATATTTCACTCAGTATGTGAATTCTACTAATTTTATTATTATTATTAAATGGATAATTATACCATATCAAATGTTATAAATTCATATTAACCCATAATTCATGAGACTAAAATGATACTAAAACATATTCACTATGACAAAGATATTCCAATATATACATGTTTGAGGAAAAACACTGACCTACTGACTAACTAGTAATAATATATTTTTATGGACTCCTATAACATTATGTATTTCATTAATTTATCTATAAATCACATTGGTCCTACACATAAAATGGTTTATGACTCATGAATATCAATATATGAGTAGTATAAGCTTCATCATATCTTTATAGTCCTTATTCAATGAAACTTTTATTTTTGAATATATAATGAGTATTATATCTAATACAAATGGAATGACCATTTTTATATTCACAAGGTTGTTGGATCTCAAAGGTGGCTAAGAAGAAGATGGGAGGAGGTTGGGAGGTGTGAACTGGGAGCAGAGAACTTTCATGACCTGAATGTGATTTTCAAACTTTGTAGAAGAATATCAAGATGTGAAAGTGGGATTCTATTCGAGTAATATTTTGAGGTCTCAAAAATAAAATAAAATCAAAATGAGACAATTTTTTAGATGAAATTGACCTTGAGTCATTACACGAAGGGAAGAAGATTACACATAGTGTAATTTCCCATTCTAGTAATGACTTATGTGATTCTCAACATTTGTTTTTTCAATCCCTACAGATGTTTCTTCCCTCTCACATCTCCAAGAGAATGTAGAAGTCCCCTCCTCATCTTTTTGGAGACCCCTTCAACTGGCAATAATCTCAGGATTTCTTCTTTGATCAATGGTGACCCAGCATGATCAAAGATGTTTTTCCAATAATTTTCTAGTGATTTACCTTAGGTTGATCTAGTTCTTATCTCACTATTCTCACTGAGCTATGGTGTTTTCTACCGATTTCTGTAATGGGGTTTTCCAGGATTATTGTTGATTCGATGGTATGGAGGAGTCCTTAGAGGGATGCAGTAATTTTGTGATATGTGATCGGAGTTCTGTTATATGGTCCATTCTCATGATTAGAATGTCGAAGACCATTTGAGGTAGGGTACATGTTATATCATTAATTATATATGTTCAATGATAGATCTAGAATGATTTTTTTCTATTGGATCATAATGAAATTGTCTTTATTATTACATGAACCAGATTATATAATTGGTATCGATTGTATGATGATGTTGTTAATTGTACATTGATAACAGTTTGACTATTTTTTGGATAGTGTGATATTTATGCCTTTCTTAGTCTATCATGTCTTTCTTGATGTAAATTGGTAAAGAATTTAATGATAAAGTTAATTGATATTTAATTTTATAAATTAAATAATTTGGCATGTTCAATTAATCGAGATATATTTGTAATTTGATGATAATAAAATTGATGATAGTGTGCATGTTTGGTAGAATTGGTTAAAGAACATAAATCTTGATTATGCTTGTTGATAATAGAATTAAACACATGTTAAATTAATTGGTTAACTAAATTTTTAGGGATAAATATTTCTTGTTGATTATACTTCCAAAAATTACGACCAATTGTATTGAATAATTTAATTTATGATGGAATAAGAACCAGTTGTGTGAAAAAAGACAATACCTTTTTTAGGACTGATTTTCCTTTTTTCTGGAAATTTCCACGTGTCTTTTGTTATAGAGTCATGATATTACATTGTTTTTTAAGGATGAATGACTTGATTTAGGTCCAAGATCCATGTTTCTTTGTTTGTTTCCTTCTCCTTATGATGCGACGTGATCATATGATGTGTGAGCCTAGACGAATGTTCCGGTTTGTTGGGCATGGAGGCCCAGATGTGATATGAGACTAGGATAAGAGAGCATGGGGGTCTATTGTGGTATAATGGTTGGTGTGGCCCTTTTGATATGGAATTAGTTGATTTTAGGAGTGGAACAATGAATCAGTATATGCATGTGTACATTGGAGAGAACAATGAAGGTGACATAATAAGTTGAATATGAGATTACCCACTATTATGAAAGTTCGATTCTTGTTTGAATTAGTTTATTAGATGAAAAAAAATTTGTATATCTGTTATCAATTCCTTATACTTGAGTAAAATGGTTCTGGTAACTCCCCTTCCATGATATGTGAGGATGCATGAGGTATGCCCTGAGATTTCCAAGTTTGTATTATCATGGTTGGGTGATTCTACTCTATTACTACACGTGGAATTTTTTTTGGGTATTTCACTAATTCACTGTGTTGATCCTGTTGTTTTTGGTTGATTAAAACATTTACCAAGAGTGATTTGTAATATTGAATGTATTTTCATTAAATAAATTATTAATATTTAAACCCCGATGGTTGGAACTTGCTGGGATGAAATCATGAGGTTGAAATTATATGAAACTATGGACATGGATTCCATAATCTTTGGGGGCATGGATCCTTGTTGTAATGTTAATGAAATGAAATTTTCAAGTTGATAATGGGTAATTAAAGTGTTATAACTAATTAATATAATGTAAAACTAATGAAATGGGAAAAATATCATTTAATGTAGTTCTTTAGATGGTTGTGTGTTTTTACGATATCTAGGCTTAACAGTGACAGTCGGGGTCCAGGAGACGTTATTTTTAGTTTTGTATGAGATAATAACTTTCACATAGAGTGGTTTTGAGATATATTATATCATTAAATTTTTTGTTTCTATATACTATTACACTATTTTCATTCTTGAAACTGATACCATGATATTTTGAACACGAGGGGTGTTTTACCCAATGTCGCGGTGGGATGATAAAGGGTTGATCACCACCTTTCACCCCACTACCTTCTCATAGTAATTACATGTGCTGGTATGCATAGTGGTTATTTTTTCCAATATATTTTTGAAGAGTGTTGTAATGGATTGTGGTTGTCTATCAAAATTATATTATAGATATTGTTTTCTAAAGAATACTATATGTATAACATGTATAGGATATGATGTCTTTATGATCTGTACTCATTGTTTGTTCTACGATGGATTGAGGCATAATAATTGTTATTTGATTCATGTTATGAGAGCTATGGTGGATCCTAAGAACTACATGATTACCTTTTCATATATGGACATGGTTGCGTGTAACATGAAGTTAATGTTGTGGTGTTTAGACAAGCTGTCTATCTGATAGATTTTTTAGAGAGTGATGCTTAGGATGAGTAATTCTGGGAAAAAGAGTCAGACCATTGGGGATGTAGTACGAGGTTACCATTGAAATTATTTATAATATAAAATAATCTAGTATGATATATTTGGTGAGAGAATCCATGGTGAGGATGAGAACATTTTATACCTATTTATGTGATGAGTTAGTTTCAATTATTACTTATTGTTCGTTATTATAATTTATTTAAAAATATAGAAGAGTCTCTAGGGATGATTGTACGGATTATAATGTTATACTCACCCTACGTAGATGTAAACTATTATTCTGGTCAGAAGGATTAGGTTGAAGATCAGGATAGTAACAACTAGCTTGGGGTTTTTCAAGAGCTATTTGAGCTTCATTATCACTGACATCTTTATGTTTTTTTGGATACGTTTAGTTTCCCATCATTTCTCAATTAGTTCTTTCATGACATTACATATGTGTACTTTGGATTTTCTTTTACATTGAATGATGAGAAGCTGATGGTTGGGTTTTTTTTCTTATCTATATCTTCAACATTTGTTTCTCTTAAAGGGAAATGCCTATCATCAGTATGTTTAAAAAAATTATTATTCTCTAACCAGGGGCAAATTGTAGGTGGGACTCTAGGTCAGAATATCTATTATCCCATTTACAACCCATAAATGGTACACTTTGTGGGGATTGGGTCCTGATAGAGTGGTACCATAGGCTATGGTTGAAGGATAGGATAGATTTTGGAGATAGGAATTGGTGATGTTTCATGGGGTGGTAAGGAAATGATGTCATAATTGTTTAGAAAGCATTGTAAACATGAGCGATTAGTTGAGCCCTGGGTATTCAAGGCCCCCTATGATCTGATTCACAAACCATCAAGCTTGCAATGGGTACTAAATGATGTGATATTCGATGTAGGGTAGAGAACTAAGAATTTAGCATGCATCAATATTAATTTCACCATTTTTTGATTGGGTAGACTATAGGACATGTTTAACTAAAAAGAATAAAATAAACCAATTAATTAATGTTATTTTGTTATATATTCAATGTTTTAGAGATATAATTGTTTGTTATTTTGTTGGAATGGTTGTAGGTAGAATTTTTCTTTATGTTCATGCAGATGATGATCGGATGGTTTCTCAATCAAATCCTTATACAGTATAGGCTGACCATAAAGACACTTGTATTAGGACACTATTAGAGTTTTAACATTAAAATCTATGGAGGAATATGAAATATATTTTAGATCCAGTCACATAAGAATGGTTGGATAAGGTTGAGATAGAATTTAGTTCGATCTGGACTCATAAGTACCACTGATTATCATTGGATGTGATGATGTTGTGTGGGGAATTGAGACAATGTTGGTTCTTAGTTCATTGATATCATGAGGAGTAGGCATTATAATTGAAGGATATTTGATTCTTTTTCAGATATCAGTTTCTTTCATTGACCATGACGGAAGATAGTCACCATGAGCTACTTACCCATCGGCAAGAAAGATCTTGTGTGTGTGAGTTTGAGAACCTGTTTATGAACCTTCTAAGATATTCTTCAGACCTATTTCCAGATGAGGAGGCTTGGGTGATTCATTTCTAGGAGGATTTGCATTCAGATATACATTTCTAGGTCACCCTATTTTTGCTTAAGACGTATATAGAGCTGCTGGAAAGAGTATAGGTTATCATGTTGATGTTATCTAGAACAAGATTTTCATTAGAGTGGAGGCATCAAGTGTACACATGAGGTTGTTTGTGCTATGTGGTTCCCAGTTTTCTAGACGTTCAAGCTTTTGATCCGTTGGGGCTAGGTCAAAGACCTCAATGGATCATTTCTTAAGGGGAAGCATATCTCATGCATGTGATAAGGGATAAGATTCATTTTTTATCATATGGAGGTCAATAGAATTAGCAATTAGAGTTCCCAACTACTCTGAGATGTCAGTGTATACTAGTTATTCGGCATCATGCTCTTCCATTGACGAAATTCACACTAAGGCAGCAGTAGAAGGTTTCATCAGTTTTGGATCAATAGAGAGTAGTTGTGTAGGAAAAAGAAAATCTTTGAACACTCCTGATCATAAAAGAGAGGATCGTATCCATGGAATTTTCTATAGAAAGGATTGAGATTCCATGGATTTGGTCATTGTCAGCTTCATGCTTTAGCGTTTCTATGTCCAGGTGATCCAAACTTCATTTGAGGTACCCTTTACTAGTTTTTTTCTTGACAACATTCATTATTTGATCTCTGAGAAACACACCCCTTAATATCACCTTCCCTAGTCTATGATATGGGTAATGAGGTTGAGATGTGTGTGGTGCCCTTAATTTTGACTACATATATCGGATGTCAAGCTGAATTGTTTGATTTATCTAGAAATTTTGAGATAGTGCTGGGGAAGCACTGATCTTGGAAAGATTTCTTCTATTTAAGAATACAACCCTATGAAATCATTCTCAACATGGATTAGTTTCTTTCAATGAAATATATCTTGGATTTCAACTAGAATTAGGGTGTATTCATTGATGAGGATGGAGAGCCAATAATTTTTATTAAAGTGGGAGAACCTCAGACGGGTAAGAGGTGTGTATGTCAATGTTTTCATATATCGATTATATGATTCTATTTTTGTCAAAATATCATCAGATGGTGTATCCCATGGTCATAAAAGAATACCATTATCTCTTTACAAAGGAGGTTTTGGTGTTACCCACATGAGGGGTGATCAAGTTCAACATCGAGGTACAACAATACTTGTATCATATCTCAATTTCTCCGAATTAAATGGAACCATCATAGTTGATAGAGGTTCGTATACAGATTTATGGTCTATTTTAGTGTAGTTTTGTTCTTATGAGTGTTTCGCCATGGGGTGAACATGTTTAGTTCATAAAGAAGGATGACAAAAATTAGTTGTTGTGTGCTGATTATCGTAACATGAACCATGTGATAGTGAAGAACCACTATCCTCTTCTAAATATTGATAAATTATTTGATTAACTGAATATTTAGGGTTGGTTTTTAAAGATTTATTTCCTACGAAGATATAAATTGATTTATAAAAAGTAAAATGATATCATGAATACTACATTCGGTTTTCATCATGGGCATTATGAGTACGTTGTGAGGTCATTCGGTGTGACGAATTATAAAAATATTTTATTAGGGTTTATGAATGTTTTGTTCTATGAGTTCATGTATATGTTCAAGGCTTTTTTCATCGAGGATATCCTTGTGCACTCATTGTGTAAAAAGGAAAATTCAAATCATCTTCATTTCATTTTGGAAGTATTTTGACATAAATGAATATTTTGGATGTTGGTGATGTCTATGTTTTGGGATTGATAAGTCTATTTAATTGGGTATGTTATATTCCAAAAGGGATTTTTGGGGATTCATCAACAATCAAATCCATTATGTATTGGGAATCCCATAAGACCGTGGTAGAGCTCTGTAGAATCCATGGTCTTGCAGGCTATTACATGAGGTTCGTTGATGATTTATATTGGTTTGTGACACTTATAACATCATTGACCAGTAAAAATCAATATTTCTTATGGATAAATCTCTTTCACGATTCTTTTGAGTATCTGAAGGAGATGTCGGTAAGGGCTGTAGTTATCTTTTCCCCATAGAAGGTGTTCATATTAAAGATTCTTTTTATTATTTACATATGGGGGTAGGATATGTTTTTATGCATCAAAGATCACATGTTTTTTAATGGTCTCAGCAATTATGTCTACACGATAATAACAATATGACCCCTTAACCAGAGTTGGAAGTAGTGGTCTTTTCCCAAAATTTTTGGAGACATTACCTCCTCAGTGTGTGTTTTTTGGTCATCACCTATCAGTAAGTTTATGTTATGTTTCTACTAACATGACTTGAACATGCATCAATGTCGAAGGATGGAGTTCTTATAGGATTATTACTTCAATATTTAGTATACTCCTATGAAAGGAAATTTTATGGCTGATGCTCTATAAAATATGTCGTGCGGTGAAGCAGTGCAAGAATTAAGCCATTCTTGGAGACTGATTCAATAAATATCAACACTTCAGCTATATATGGTATAAATAAGGGGTAGATATTATCTTTTCCTGATGACGGGGAAATCATCTCTAGTATAGTAGGTGGATGTGTCCCAATTGGGTGATCTTGGGGTGGAGGACTTGAGATATCGATTTGTTTCTGTTGAGGCCCCTGATGGTTGGTATGAAGATGAAAAAAACAAATTGTTATTTTAGGGAAGGATTTTTTCCCTTCTATATACATGAGATGGTTCTCGTAGTGTTCAATAGTTTTCCTTCGACAATAAATCCTAAAGTGAAAAATTTGTACTGATCTTTTAGATTTCAGTTTTGGTGTCTTAGGATGAATCATGCCATTGGCGAGTTTGTGTCTCCATGATTGGTCTTCATGATGCTAATGGTTGAACATCATGTTCTCTGTGGTTTTTTCTTTCCATTAGATGTTCCTAAGTGGATGTGGGAGGACAACTCAATGGAATTTATTACTGTTTTACCTTAGCTCAATAATAAAATGACTGTATATGTGTAGTAGTGTATCATTTTAAATAATCGACCCACTTTATAGTGATCACATAATCAAGATCATTGGAGGATTTTTTTAATTATGTATCTGGAGGAGGTGGTGAGACTCCATGATGTACTATGAAAGGTCAGTTCTGATCAAAATTCCTATTTTTCCCCAGGGTGTGAAGAGGCCTCTATACTAATTTATGTTGTTTGGTATGCCATAACACTTCTATTATTCCATAGAAGGATGGTCAGAGAGAACATTCCATCCGAACACTTGGAGACATGTTGTGTACCTCTGACCTGGATTTTGGAGGTTTGTGAATGAAGCAACATACCTTTGAAAAGGTCTCTTATAATAATATTTTTCAATCAACTTTCTGTATGTAATAAATTTAATCATATTAGGGGAGGCCATTCCATTCTAAATTGTGTTAGAATGGTGTTGGAGAGTTATAAATTCATCTGCAAGAACAGGAAAAAAATATGAATGTGATTGTTCGAGTGATTTGTCAGAGGATTAAGGCAAACCATGATCCTTTGAAATCCAATGACAATCATTAGTGGAGACCAATGTAGTTTGATGTTGGGGATCATGTGTTTTTTATGGTAACTCCCTGTCATTGTTAGTGAAACTTTTTTCATGGGTGTAATAATTTTCCCTTGTTTGTTGTGTATTCTGAGGTCCTTTATCGTATTTGATCGAAGAAATATTAGATAGTTCCACCCCATAGATGATCCAAATTCAGGATTTGTTTCAAGTTTTTAAGAAATGTATATATTTTTAGGATGACTCTCATGTCATCGATTGGGGTGATAATGATATTGATGATAATGTAGCATTCAAGGAGAAGACTATAGAGATCTAATATTGATGGGAGAAGGTGTTTTCCAGGCATAAAATCCCCTATATTCACTTCATGTGGTGGCATGGATGTATGGAAGAGTGTACATGTGAACAAGATTCTAGATACGTCCTCATTACCCCTAGATGTTTCATGTTAATCTATTATATCGTAACAATTTTTTTTATGGTTGTAGTGATTTTCTAGTTTTTTTTATTGATTTCTCTTGATTCATGTTGTGGATTTCTATGTTTTGAGATGAATATCCCCAATGAAATTTTTTTGGATATTGTTGCAGTTTTTGGAAAGTATCACACTTGTTCCTATGGTGAGGTAGTTGAGCTCATGTGGTGGAAACAACCATAAAAGGTATCTCAAGTGGTGTATTTTTGGATGAACCCTTTCTTTTTTCTCATATGTTTGGTTTTGGATTGTTTAAGAAGAGAAATATTTGATATGTATCAAATTTAAGGGCTTGAATCCACATGGATTGGCCTTTTGCATTCTCTTGATGCTTGTAGAGCTCTCAGTTCACTCGGAGGAAGTTCAAAGGAGTTTTGTGTTAAAAAATGGGTGTAGGGAACATTCTCGACGTGAAAGTTGGTTTCATGCAATGTTGAGGAATTTCATGACATTAATGTTGGATTCACATCATGTAATATTGTAAGGTTAGAAAAAAATAAATTTAATGATGGTAGTTTTTTCAATAGAAGCTAACCTTGAAGAATAATATGACATGTAAGGGGATTACACTCAATGTGATCTCCTGTGGTGGTAATGTATGAAAAAATTTCATCCACTTGAGATGTCAAACCCTATAGCTTTAGATCCTCTCCCTCTCTCATCCTAGGCAACCTGACACTCCTCTCCTAAATTTTTTGGATATCCCTTCAGTGGAAATTGATCCCGGCCATCCATCATTGACCTATGGTGACCCGACCTGATCTAGGTTGTATTTTACTCCATTTGATACTGATTTCATCTGTATTAATCTCATTTTACTGCAATTATTCTCACCATTCTATAGAGATTTTTACCCATGGTTCTAATGTTGGTTCTCTTAGTTTTTTTGATGTGGTGGTACTACGATGTACTTGGATTGATTCAGTTCTTCAAGAGAGGATATCATAGATCTGTGTTATGGTTTATTTTTTTGCGAAGTGAATCAAAGACCTTTTAAGGTATGATATTTGTTGTTTCTCTATACACATATGTTCATTAATTGTTCTATCACTATTTATCCAATTTGATTTCAATTAAATTGTCATAAAAAGTAAATTTAATAGATTAATGAATTGGGATCTATAAAATGGTGATGTTTCTGTTTTAATGTGATAACATATTGCCTCCATAATTTCTAGATAGTGTTATATATTCTGCGTTCAGGGTTTAGATTATTGTACTTGATGAAAATTATAAATAACACAATCAGAGAATTAATTGAATGTTGATTGGATTGATTAATTATGGATTCATGTATAATGTATCTGACAGTTATTTTAATTTAATGATAATCAAATTCATTCAAGTGTTTGTTTAACTGAATTTCTTAATGAATAGAAATAATGGTGATTTTTGTTGATAATGTAATTAAATACATGTTAAAATAATTTGTGATAGCATGATACAACTTGTTGAATAGGTTTTCCATATTTGGAAGTTGTGAAAATGAATCAATTAATTCAATATGAAATAATAACTAGTTGTGTGATAAAATATAATTTCATTGTTGGGACCATGATTCTCATTTGTCGGTAAAGTCATTGTGCCTTGATTTTTGGAGTCATGAGAGCTTGTTGTGTGTGGATAATGAATTCCTTCATTTAGGGACAAATTCCTAGCTTCTATGTTTTTTTCCTCTGGATTTTGATGTGTCGTGCGTCTATGATGGATGATGCCTATAGGATGTTGTGTTATGTGGGAAAGGGGGGGAAAGATGTTTTGTTAGTCTAGGATGGCTAATACAAAATCGATGTTGTGGTATGACGTTTGGGGAGGCCTGGTTGTTGTCGTAGAATTTGATTTCTAGAGTGGCAATAAGAATCGGTATAGGTATGTGGGTTTTGGGGAGGACACAGAAGATGACAGAATGGGATGATGTTGGTCTCAACTATTGTTATGAATGCTGGATTCTTGTTTGAATCTGTTACATGGTTGATGACCATGTTGTTTTTTATCTTCATTTCATTCCCTAATTCTTGAGTAAAAGGGTTTTCATTTCACTCCATTTAATAGAGACAAGGATGCGTGTGGTATTATATGTGCTTTTCTTTTTTAGATTCTTAAGGTTGGATGAGTCTACGCTTCTACAATATCTGGTAAAGACTCAACATGTATTTCACATACACACCGATTTGAACCCCTTGGTTTTATTAGCTTATAATTTTCTCCTATAATACCTAGTAATATGTAAGTAATGTTGTTAAATAAATGAATAAATGAGTAACCCATGGGTTTGGAGCTTTTTTGTATGCAATGATGAGGTTAAAATTCTGGGGAGCTATGGACTCAGATTACTTATGCATAAAGGGAATGAGTCCTTGTTGTGATGGAAATAAAATTATAAGTGGAATTTGATAATAATTAATTACTTTTTATGAATTAATTAACATATAGTGACATTAATGAAAAGGGATAAGATATTCTAATGTAGATGATTAAATGGTTGTGTTTTTATAGTATGTATGGTCATAGAAGTGGTTGTCGGGAGTATGAGAGATGTTAGTTGCAGTTTTTTCTAATACTAGGATATGACCACAGTTTTCTAGTGGGATATATTATATCATGTATATTTTTTTCTATACACTACACCATGTTTTTAGTTAGGTCAACTAACACCTTGGGGATTTTGTTCCATGGGCAGTGTTTTCCCCAACATCCTAGTGAGAGGATGGCTGGATGACTACCCGCTTTGGCCCCTCTCTCTTCTCTTGGTAGTTAATTGTGCTAGTATGAATAGTGGTTAGTATTCAACATATATGTTTTTGGATGTATGTAATAAGTTTCATTTATTTCACAAACATATAATTTCGATATTGATTCCAAGGGACTACTATAGGTATAAAATGTATTGGCTGTGGAGGCTTGATGATCCTTGCTTGATGTCAAGGATGTGATGGATTGAGATATAATATTATATGTGTGATACACAATATGTGAGAAGTGGATTCTCCCAAAAATTACATTGTTACTTTAGATTATGTGGACGTTGTGGTTTCTTTCATGTGGTGCATGTTATGGGGCTTCACCTAGGTGACTTAGGGATTGTCTATTGGAAGAGTAATTCTCAAGATGTGAAGAGTTAGGGAAATGAAGAAAACTATTATGGAAGTGGAGGCAGGGTAAACATTGTATTATGTATTTTGTAATATGATATTCTATGTGATACATGGTTATATTATCAATAGTGAGGCTGGGAAATTAGTACATCTATTTAGGTGATGAGTTTGTTTCACTTATTGTATTTTTTTTTATGATTTATATAATTTTGTCCAAGTGGATGTGGGGATGATTCTATTGACTATACTATTATACTCTTCTTACATATATATACTATTTTCCGGCCTTTTAATGTAGGATGGAGATCTAAGTTGTTACAACTATCTTGGGGATTTTGAGGAGATATTTGGGATTTATAGTTTCTATCATACATACATACTTTTGGTACATTCTTTCTCCCTCACAATTGTAGTAGATATTGCATGACATTACAAATGCGTCCTTTGGATTATATTTTATATTGTATCATGAGGCGGAGGTGGTTGGTGTATGTCATATATCTCTCTTTATTAAATGTTTCTCTTAGAGGGTAATTCCCCACATATTCATGTTTATTATACCATTGGTGATAATTGGAAACTCAAGGCCTCCTAGATGTGGGACTCTAGTTATCACTTTATCCCTTCTCACATTTCTAGCCCAGTAGGGGTACAATTTGTGTGGAGGGTCATGAAATAATGAGATATGTACGGTTTTACTCTTTTGGTTGTCAAAAATAGCATCCTATACAGAATACAATAATACCAGACTCCCTATTTCATATGTTTTCATTTATAAACCCATGAATAACTATGGAAAATATAATCTATGATAGTGGCTTGTTAAATAGAATAATCATCTATGGTTGAGGATAGGTCATATCCTACACTATTTGAGTAATATTGTTTGTATAACCCCATTCCATGTTATGGACCACTTATTTAATAATAAACTTCATAGTGGTAGTTTATTTCTATATAGTTGTGATTAGGTCATGGATTAATATTGAACCCATTTTTTAATTCCATTTTTGTTTTATAGTTATTATTATTATATTTAAGTGAAACTAGTATCTATTTAGAAACTAATATTATAACAATACAATGATAGTTGTCTTTAAAAAATGTATTATATATAGTGCATTATTAATGTAAATTTGATTAGAATGATATAGTATTTTCTAAATATTTTTATCTGAGTTTTGTACAATATTTTGTGAAAATATTCCAATTATTAAATTAAATATATCTTCTATTTTAGTTATTTTCAATTATTTGATATACAGGGGAATTTACATTTTAAAACATTTTATCAGATATTTTCTATTAGAAAGTTAATAAACCCACATCTCGAGTATTATAATATAACTAGCCAATAATATGCTGATGTAATAACCATAGTCTCCCTTCATTCCATCCATTATTGAATTTAAATTCCCCTCATGTTTTGGTAGGTTTACCACCTCCAGGGATGATGTATTTCATTTTTAATAACTAACATAAATTTTTTGTTTAAAAAGTTTATTTATTGAAACAACATGGTCTTTCTAACATGATTAATATTAATGAAATATAATTTCGAAATCTTATTAATGATATTAACAATAAATGTACATACTATTTCAAATCATGATAAAAATGATTTTTATGATTTTCATCTTTTAGAATCATACATAATCAAAAATGGAATGAAGTTGGATTTTCATGTATAATTAAAAAACATATATTCTAGTACCATGAATAGTCTAGATATTTTTCAATTTATTAGTATATCTAATGATCAATATAATTATTTTTTATATAAATTTAGTAAAAACAACAAGTAGATGAAGAGATAAAAAATATAAAAAATGAAATACATATGATAATTAATTATCCCTAATACGTTGAATATACCTGAAAATGGTTATTAGGAATCAAATAGATAGTCTTAATATGATTATTCAGTAGGTTATGGGGCATCCAACTAAGAATTAATCCATTGTAACGTTTTTAAATCTCAATTTCAAATCCTTATTAAATATATCATGTTATAATTTTATTATATTATTTTGACATTGTTCACTTACATTCCATGTGATCTATTTTTTTCATTAATAACTTCTAATTTATTTTTTTTCTAAATCATAATCTTAGTAGGGTACCAAAAATTTCATAATGGGAAGGAAAATATTCTTACATGTTGTGAGAAGCAATTAAATACATGTTGGATTTAAAATTTGTGAAGAAACATGATGAAATAAATATTTGAAAATGAATTTGTCCTTGGTGAATATTGACTTCTAGGAATGGTTGGCTGAGGGCATAAACCATTTACCAGCGCTATGTGGATGGCAACAATAAACTTGCCCCCAAGGAATTGGCCCTCAAATGAATTTGTTCGTGGTGAATTTCCACATATAAACCAAATCCTCAGTGAACTGTTTTCTGTAGCACAAATCTGAAGGAGGTACACCCTACATACCATCCTCGTGAAATGAGTAGCTTGCCGATGAGGAGTAGTCTGTGGTACCCATCGAATTTCATGTCAACAAATCACGATTTACTGAGTCATATATGGGATATATTTCATCCATGGGATTCCATAAAAGGTGACACATGAATAATATATACAAATTCACCAATAATCTATAAAATTTCCACTATGGGAACACAAAAAGGAAGGTTGATGAGGTGGAGAATGATCTACCAAACAAAGAAAAGTTATTGGATAAGAGAAAAGGGATGAACAACAGTTATGATGCGAGAGAAATTTATCCTACATCTGATGTCGTTCAATAGACTCCATCACACACTCGAAAAAGATTGTGTACTCCATACTGCAACCCTTATGCAGAAAGATGTTTACAGAATACATCCCCACTAACTGTATTCATAATATCCTCAATATCTAACCAGAAAAAAATAAAAAATATAATAAAAATGGTTTGATGATGATCTTATGTGGGCCACACAGTTCGTGGGATCCTTAAGTGTAATATAGTTCATGGACTCCCTATGGATAAGGGAGTACGAAGACTCCCCATGCAGACTACAGTATGAAGACACCCCTTTTTAGATAAATTTTCACCACCTACTCTTATCCAGCTAATAGTTCATGGAATATACTAGGAAAAAGGAATATATACCATCCTACATTGTCAACTTCATCGCAAACAACATCATTCTTGGAAAGACAGTTCGCAACCATCTTCCATGCTGATTCTCTTACGCGGCCATCTCATATGCGAACATCACTATTCCAGGAACTGTTCACTCGTACCAGTCCAGACTATAGGGAATGCACCCCTACCACTACTCAAGATCAATGTCAGGATGCAATAACGGCTCTCTAGGCTGGTCCTTTCAGTATTATCACTGACCCCCATGAAAAATGGAGGGTTTCACCCTGGACTTTTTGGGATGGGTCAACAAATCATTCCCTTTATCCCTTATTTATCCAAAACAGCATTCGTTGAATACCGTGATAAGGGACATTCTTCATGTGCCTCATGAAAACCCTATCACGTGCCAGTAATGAAAGGATGACCAAGAAATCCATGTACAATGAAATCCTGAATTTTTCATAAATTCTAGGAAACATACATTCCATTTAACAAACTATATGTCATAGGAGATTCTTGATCTTCATAAACATACATTTTCATTATAAAAATACAATCAGTGTCCTACAAACACCTTTTTTCTTAACTATGCACATCATGCACCGACGACTATGCATATATTGTCTACAAAAATGATAGATCATCCAGGCTCAAATTCATCCTCAAGAGAGGCTTTTCCTACATTCATATTCCTAAGGGATTCTATGCCTCATATCAGTTCTCTTAATTTGAGAATTCCTAATGTCGGGGTTCAAACATTCCTCCCCACTCACATTCAAGGAATTTTAAATCATTCGACTCGAATTATCCGCCAACTAATCATGTATTCAATAGAAATTAGTCCAAACTCTATGTCCTTAATTTAAGAGTTATCATCCAGACAACATTTTGTTCAAGAATATGATATTATTCCATTCACCACAACATTAAATTGTAATTCCATAATCCAAGCTATGTGACGTTAAACTACATTATTCTACAAAACAATCTCTGGGGAACTCCCACTATGGTATTCCCCATGTATTCAAATAACAGAACCACATTACTGTCAATGTCATTCCACATTGAATGATTTATTTATTCACACCCTCACCCACCATAATCTCAACATGGGACCAAGCTAGGGAATGGACACACCCAATGGTATTTCCATTCCCCGTTGGGCTCATAGCTATAGAATCTTCTACCATCATTGTCCTCATTTTTCATTCATTGGATAAAAGATTTCACACACTTGTTGAATCTTTTAAATCCACTTTTTCACACATCGTGCATCACTCACATGGTCCTAGAGGTATATGGTGATAAGACATTGGAAAAACCTATAGCCAAACTTTGAGAACATAGATTACCACCCTAATTGGGGTACGTAGAATTCTTATAGAAGGCTGAAAGTAAAAGTGGTATAATTTTTCAAAAGATTCACCCAAACATTGACCCCAACAAAGGGAATACACTTTTCATGTAATTCACAATTCGATTCTCTAAGATGGTCAACTCCCATGTGTAATCCCCAGTCATGTCTAAACCCATAAATAAACAAAAAGAACTATGATTCTTCCTCTATCAAGGATACATAGGATTCTTATTGAAGGCTCAATCTCATGGGATGTTCCCCTTATAAGTAAGTCCTGATAAAATGATCCTGCAAATTCAAAAGGGCTCCCTCACAGGTGTATGTACTGATAATGGAACTACATGGATATTGACTGCCCATTTGACTAGGATACATAACAGGTCTCTTAGAGATCCAAATACAACCCTCAAATATTAACTAATGTTCTCCAAGATATATCCTTGGTAGGGACCCAGAAGATCATATATTTTTTCTGGCCCTCATGCCAATTTGGTTTAATCCCCCCACTAATTATTGACCAGTCAATCTTCACCTGGATGTCCTAACCGCATGATGTTGAAATTCATGGATGGGTCCCCATCACACGACCTTGAAAGGGGACGTGTCCAGTCAAGAGTCACAAAACAATGTGGGCAGTAATTCCTCCCATAATGTTACATATGAATCCCATTTTATGGGTTGGACCCCAATATCAAACGACCTTCCATCCCTCTTGGATGATGAAAACTCTATAGTTAATCATTGCATTTATTATGTTAGCATAGTCTCTATAGCATAAAATCCATGTATATCCATAACGATCATAAAACCCATGGGTAACCCTTGGATACACACTTCTAGAATGAAAAGATGATTCATGAACACATGCGCATGGCATAAAACTATAAGATAGTCTCAGAGTATGTAATAATTTCCCCCAAGATGTTGTGTTGATCATGACCTCCCATCTGCTCAAACAATGCAATTCTCATGTGTGGTTGGACAAATCATCATACAAGATACTACTATTGGAAATTAGGTTTATGAATCATGGATAGAAGGAACATTGGGTGATTCTAATTCCATGAATGACCCCATTGGAGACCATCTGAGTAAATCATATACTAAGAGTATTGATTTCACAAATACATAACCCACTAAAATCACCAGTCAGGACCATTCAACTGTGGTTCCACTTTCGTATTAAAAAAATATAAAATTCCTAGTCCGCATAGGGTCAATCAAATTCCCCATAATGTATAATGACATGAATGAGGTTGAAACAAAAATGGTGAACCCGACATTAAAATCATTTTTATAAAATAAATATTCTTATCACCTATCGGACAATTTTGTGTACCTGAAATGCTCACCTTAGGTTGAACCAATATCTTTCATTGTGTTTTTGATTCATATCATAATAATTTTTGTAATGTTGTGGTCAAATTAATTTTCATTTCATTGGGTTAAAAAAATTTACATTGACTATGAACATACAAGTTTATTATTTTCAATCATTAACATATTTCATGTGTTATATTATATTTCTATCTAGTAAATTTTTGTTTTTAAATTGTAAAATTCATATAATGTGGATTCCTTCTTCAAAATATTTTTTGTTAAGAATATTTTTAATCATTTCTAATTCATCATTCTCTTCCATTTCCAAATTTTTTATATAATCGTGGATTCCTTTAATTTTTTAAACTACATCTATATATAATCTAATATCACTTCCATATCACTAAACATAATACTATAAAATAAAAATATTTACCCTCTATATTTTATGCATAATTCCTTGAAAAATGAATAAAATGAAATAATGGTATTTCCTTTTTTTATTGGTCATTTTTATCTTCCAAAAAATTATTTACCAAAAAATTTATTTCCTTTCTACGTTTTTTAATTAGAGGATCAATTAAATAAATTTTTCTATATAATCATTACTTTTTATTTTTGGAATCTATTTTTAAATGTGTCTTTTGAAATTTTCATTAGTAATAAAATATAAAATGATTTCTTAAAAATCATTTTATTAAATGTCATTAATATTCTTCTATATCAACAAAGTATCAATCACATATGGATAAATTTTTATTATAACTCTCTATATGATTTTATCCAATACATATTTTTTTATTTAATTTTTTTATCAATAGATATAATATGGATGTGATACTATTTAAATACCAATTCATTACATTGGATTTTCATGATATGATGAATAAATGACTTAATTTATAATATATATGTATGATATGTCTTAATTTTATGATATTTTCCATATATAATTATTATTTTTGTTAATGTTTTATCCCAGTTGAGATAAAAAAATCAGGAAGTTTTAATGAATAGGTTTTTTCACATCCAAATATATAACAATGTCATTGGGTTTTCTCACAACTTAATTTTTTAGAATGATATTGTTTTATAACATTGCTTTTATTATATATTATTTTTATTTATAAATATTAAAATTATATGCCAATTTCCCATGTATTTTTTTCATAGGTGTTATAACATCAAGACCTAGAGGCCTATAAACCAATTCTTAGAGGTGGTTCTCGCCAATCCCTTAAGGGCCCCTCCTGGAATTATAGAGGAAAACTAACTATAATTTAGGAACGATTGAGTCTATGAGGAGACCTTTTCCACATATTAGAGTAAGAAACCATTAGAAGTAATATAATTTCATACATTATTGTACATATTTACAGTGTTGACGTAGTAAAACTGATTGGACTGTAATAATAATTAAAGTGAAATAATGGAACAAACGACTATATCATAAATTCAATGATAATCTCCCCTTGGGTCTATCACATATACCTGAGTAAATAAAATTGAATTGAAATAAAATTAAATGGATACATTTCAAACTTCGATAAAAATCACATACCTTGTCAATAAGACTCTGTCGAGCTTCTCTAGCACAATCCTAATAATCAACATGATTGAATATTCCCAATCATACAACTTTGGGACTCTCCCTTAGACATTATATAAAAATGCTCAAACTGAATGTTATCATATGGTCTAAATTCACACCAAGGTGCCTATATATGGTGTGGTAAATAATTCTCAGTAGGCCAACAAAATTCAAAACCTATAATATTTTGTCATATTTACATGCTCTCGAAATATTCTCGGCCTAGATGAGACACAACTAGGTGAAATAAATTATGTAAAACCATAGTCATTCTCCAATACCATAAACATATTCATCAGGGTATCCTTCAAATAAGGCATTAAGGTGGATTTCATACCACTTAAGTCATGTATCATCAAGATGATCCTTAGAGTTTGTAAACTAAATAGACTATACCTACTTCCTCCAGATCTAGAATAAATATTATAATTTACATCAAATAACTAAATTGGAATTTTAGGTAAATGACTATAGAATCCTTTAATAATGATAATCAAATATAATAAAATTCTACAGATGTTATGGGACCTTCCAAAGAATTTGTATCAATAATTATTTTATTTCTCAAGGAATGATATAATTTAATCATAATCATTTAATATCATGTCCATTGTGGGAAACAATTCCCACTAATCTCAATCATATATATCAGACTCCATGTCCATAATTAACTTTCAATCATAAAATATCAATTATATCTATATAAATATATTTAATCTATTGAATTCCATGAACAATAATCTCAATCATGTCTATGAAATTCTATGTCAACTAACATCCAATGAGTTTGTCATAAAATCTATAACCAAGTTAGAAGTAGTTGGTATCCAAATAAATTATATCTATTCAAATGTCTTAAAAGTTAGATCAAAATAATTACATTTGGAATCCCTATTAAAGCATCATGGTTCATTCAACCCAATATCTAATTACATGGTAGAACATCTAGAAATTACACCTGCATCATGTGTAAAAATGGTAATGTATAAATATGGGGTGAGGGTTGATGAGAACAACAATCCCCACATAATACATCATCTACTTAGAAACAGTATTTTAGCATGAGCTCTAATGTGAAAACGACTAACATTTATATCCAAAAAAATCCACTTTCTCAGGGTCGGTCAAAAACTGGGGCACCCACTGGGTCTCTTAAATCCAATATTTGAGACATATCCTACCATGGATGATCACAATCCACACATAAGTGTAGTAAAATATTTTGGGATCCTAAAATTAATCCTGAAAAAATGAATCCTTGCTTGGATCATTGAAAATATTTTTCTTTCATTGGAATCCCACAATGGATTCTTCTAACAAATAAATAGTGATATCCTACAAGGGATCCTTTAAAATTGTATATAAGAGGAGAGAAAATATGTGGTATCCTCTGAATAAGTAAGTAGGATGATTCATCCTAAACAATATCCATGAAAATATAAGGGAATCACAAGAATCCTATATGGGATTCTTATTAGTATTATGTGGAGGAATCCTATTTTGAATCCTTTGAAACAATTAGTCTATGGGGGTTACACATCCTACAACACATTATCTATCATCTCAAACCATCTAATACCAAAAGGGAACATCAATAAACAAATATTTCATAAATGTAAAATATATCTATGCCACATTCAAGGTAGATAGATAAGGGATAATCATAGATTATGGTCTCACTCTAGGTTGGTCCAAACACCAATCCAATCTATCTAGTAAAGATTCATATCTTCCCATTGACTAGGGATTATCCTGAGACATATCAAAAAAGGTCTCGGGTGAACACTTTTCAATTCATATAATCATTTCATAGGACACTAATGTAGTTTTAAACCTAGGTCTAAATTTTTTAAATCATAGAACTGTTTAATATAGGTAGAAACTATCCATTATGTCTAACTGACCATATAATGTTTCGTAGGATTACTCAAATTATCCAGGTGTATTACCAACACATTCTATGTGGAAAAACCCTCATAATATACTACCCATGCCTATAATTATAACTGGTGGGTGTAAATTCATGTAAAACCATAAAAATGGAAGCAAGGGAGAAATAAATAATCATTATACCCCTGTACACATCATGTAATTTGAAATATCTACATGGGAATGTACATCAACATAAATATGAATATAAAACCCGAGTACATTATATTTAAGTAATGTACATCCCATATAACCTATATGATAAACATTACCATGTAATTCACATGGAATAGACAAGTGTATTGACATAGAAGAGTGTGACTACATGGTTTTTCACCCACACAAAATCTAGTTGTGTTCCCTATATGTCCATGTTCCCCTAAATAGTCTATCTGGACATGTAATAATCTACATGGATGGGTATGAATACACAATGTGTACCCCTTGAAGAAATTATTTAGTTAATGAAACTTATTATTCCCATGTACAAGGATACTAGTTTATGTACCCTAACATTGTGTGTGCATCCAATAAAATGTTTGTACTTACAAAAAGTCACCATCCATGAATGGGATGAATAAAAAGTGTGATTCCATGAATAATATCTTTTTTATGGTATTTCTAAATGGAGAACCTAAGAATCATCCCGAGACCCCCATTATCTCCAAAATTTTTTAGATAGACCCTCATGGTGTCCAAATACAATATAATATGAACATAAAACTAGAAACTGGTAAATTTATTGGGATTTTTGTAATTGGCATAAAAAAGGAATGTCTTTGGGATGAATTCGATGAAGCTTCTCCCATATTTTAATTTAACCATTATCACATGATAAACTGAACCCTCCCAATCTTAATGGAAGCACCTCTTGTCCTCGACCACTCTCCCACTATATATCTATCTCCCCCCCTAGTCATGCTTATCTAGAAATCATGAAAATAGGACACCCATCAAGGGTGTATGTGAGAATCCATGGGGTGGATAAGAATGAAAGGAGGACAAGGAAAAGGAAGAGAAATTGGGTAAGACATGGAAACCACCATGATTATATGATTTTTATTGGAAAAAACACCCATTTTAGATATAATGGGGGATATAAAATTTCAATCCACATTCACCATTCAAAATATTTCTCTAAATATATTTGAGAAAATAAATTAATATATTATTAATTTAATATTAAATATAAATCATATAAAGAAAATTTAAGGAATCCCATTTCCACCAAAATATTATCCATGGTTAATCAACCTTTTTTGAGACTAACATACAAGTAAATATATTATATGTTTTCATTATATAAGTAAAAGAAAATTTTACTCCTGATGAGTATTGTAAAAAAATCAATTTTCTAATAAATTTTAAAGAAAAAAAAATCACAGTTTGTTACCAACTTTTAACCATAACCCTTCCATTCTCAACAATCAATGGTGGTAAAATTGTATCTACGATCTCATCATGTGAATGAATAGAACAACACTATCTTAAATTCCCAAAAACCTATCCAATGGTGTTAATAACTATACCAACAAAGTATAATGTTCAACAACGGCCTGTATAATACTCCCCTCTATAAGAATAACCATATTATCACCACAAATATGTTATAAGATCAATGTACCTCCCTCTATCCATCACAAAATCAATGAATAGAGTGTTTCTAAACCACTCTTTCATTAGTATCAACCTAATACATCCAAAAACTTCATGCTCCTACTTATTGAGATTGTTTTCCATATAAAAATATAAATTTAAATTTGTAATGAGGGTCAGCACCATCAAATTGACAATTGTGTACATAGAACCATATGTATTTTCTTTTAATTCCCCTTGGGAATAACTCCCATTCCTTTCATCAATCAAAAAAAGAAACCATATTTTAATATAAATGATTTTTTGTTTATAGTTGATTCTCTCTAAGTGTAACCAAGATGATTTCAAGATATTGGGCATGATCCTCTCTAAAATAATGGTGCACTAGATCCCACCAATTGGTTTGTATCTCTCTCCATGGGTATGATCACATATAAAAGGCAATACATCATTTTAGATAACTCTCAATTCCATATCTCTCGATAATGATAGTCGAGGCCTAACCACTAGTCTGCCATATCATGGACCCAGATTTATTTTCTATGTACCCTCTACCATGAAGGGGCATAACTTATTTTATTAAATATGGAATGAAAAAATTCCACCATAATTTCTAAAAAACATCAATTCTTAGTTCAAACATTGATACATAAATATTTAATATTTAGATTTCATCTCATGAAAAAAGTGTGTACCATTAGTATATCATATTGTATAAAAGGTGTGATACCCCATATCACCTATTTAAGGACCGAACACACACTCTCAAGCGTCTTCCATCACAAGTCTAGGTTATTGATACTGGACATCACATCAGTCTCACTTTGACAAAATATCCCTTGTAAATCCTCTTCAAAATAAAGCCTCTCACCTATGAAATTATTTATTCAATAAGTCAACATAACACAATTTCATTCATGTCACGAGTGTCTCCACACAGTCTAACAAGAAAATAAAATGATTCCATTGGACAGTAATGTTATTCAAACAAATCTTCTTAACTATCGAAATCAATTTTGAAAAAAAAGTATTATGTGATTAACCATAAAAAAATGACATCATCATTCTGATAACTCAATAAACCACAACCTACAACACACAAGTCTCATAAAATGTTTATAAAAAATATCACTTCTCCAAAATAAAATCCATATAACCCTATGACAAACCCCATTACATGTTAATGTTGATTAAAATGAATGTAAAACATCGAGGGCTTTAGCCACATCTAATGGTCTCTAGGTCTCTCGCATATCCCTATAATACACATCTCATGATGGGTCACTAAGTCATGCCTCATGCCCATGGGAGAAACCCCTCCCATGGCCACAATATATAAGTCATCATCTACACACCCATCTCAATATAAGGTATATAATGTGCTTGTCAACCATCTCTAAGGGTAGTAAGGATTACATTGACCTAGAAGGGTCAAAACCAATATACGTGGGTCCTATTATAAAAGTTTTGAATTAAAATTTATAGATAAAAACATATGTTTCAATTGAATACCAATTTTTGTTCAACCCATTATTAAGTAACCCATTTATGAAATTGAATATAAGGGAATCAATGTCCATGCTTCGACCTACCGAGACATACTCCTCAACATATGTCTTTATAATGAATTTTTCCCTAAAGGATCACAATATCTAGTATGATAATAAAGAACTTTTCATCAATGGGATCTATATATTTTGATACACCCTTGAGGTTTAATTTCACTATAATTGTCTATTTACGTATTACCATTACACTAGAGGTTCCAAATAGTTAATCATTATAGAAGGTCAGTTAAGTAAAATATCATGGAAATATAGATGTGAGATTACGTGTAGATAGTTATGAACTTTTTGATAACTTCACATGAAATGGATAAACCGACGAAGGTTCAACTATAAGGGAATCATAGCTATCATCGACCAACATGGGGAAACCATGTCCTCAAAACAACATCTAAAATGATATTTGTTATACATCATTTCAATGGATTGGTGATGTATAATTTAATTTCAATCTACATGGGAGACCACCATTTATGTTGTTAAGGATTATTTATATATCCATACCTAAAACACTACAACCAATTAAGGGTCCAACTCTTTCACATCATCTTACACATTGACCTAATAGGGTCATTGTACCAGATATTCACCAAGAATTAATTATCATCCTAATTACTTAATGTATCACCATATATCCACTTATATTTCCATGAGGATGATATATATATATATATATATCAGTCAAACTGCTTTGAGTTCCACCAAGGATTAATCTAAGAAACCACATTTGGATTATTTATTACACAATAAAATATTATCCACATTCATTAAATAAAAATTATACACTATTAGGAGAATAACATGTAGTCTCTAGGTGCCAAATATAATGTATGATATGCCTCTTTCCTTTTTAGACATAACGAAAATCATTCAATGGACTCTTCCAATTACTATGATCCAAAAATCCATAATAAATCATATAATCCACACCAAATGTTCATCCTTAATTTCTAAAACATATAAAATCATAACATCATGAAATATGTAAAAAGAATTATAACACAATAATCGTAGAAATATCATTGGAATATGTGTAACAAACACACCAATGTTATATCCATCATAGGATCTAAAAAACTACTAATAATATTATTTACAATACCCCAAATAGTTAAAAAGAAATGAAATGATTATCATTTAATAAAAATTTTATGTTTTCAACCAATATTCCACTGAACATGTTTCCTGAGGCCTATTCACAACAAAGGCCCAATTACTCCTCATTGAACTGCACCCCCTCCCACTAAATGGCCCGAAGGCCTTCATTTATTTTATTTTATTACGGACAATCCCCCTTTAAATGGTTAATGTGGAACCCATACATGAACTCGTAGGCCCATGGCACAGGGCCAAACATGTCCTACAATACATGACCTGAAGGCCAAGAGGAATACCATTCTCAATCCATGACCTATAGGCCCAACCCACTATAATTTCTCCTCCCCACCTTGTGAATCATTTCTGGGCCATTCTCTGTGTGAACTAGGATACTCCACAGTCTCTGTGGCCCGAAGGCCTTGAGGCTAGAAGGCCAAAAAATGGACCGAAGGTCCTTGAGACCTGTAGGCCCAAACTGATGGCCCGAAGGCCCAAATCGAGTGAACAGTTCCGGGTACTACATTACAGAATAGTTACTTCTACAGTGCCTTCAACAGTATTGTTACAGTACTTATACAGTAACCTATAAATTCATCTCCACCCGGTTTTGATCCTAGGAATCTTGGATGCCATGCTGGATCCCTTAACACTCAGGTACGGGCTCGTTGGCCGTCATAGTACTACAAATTCCTTCAACTTGTAGAGAGACCCTAGGGTGTGTTTGTAAGAACTGATATGGAATCAAATCAGATTATGAAACCAGTATAAACAACCAATCATCATACAAAGTAGTAAATATTTATTGTACAAAAGAAATAATCATAGAAATACCGTAATAATAAATGAAATTTAGTAAATGACTGAATGCCCATATAATACATTAAATAGTTGATCCCTCCCAAGGACATAGAGATATACATGAGTACATAAAAAATAATAGAAATAAAATTACATGTTTCTGATGCTGACTCTCATCCAAACCACATACACACAATCTATAACAATATCAATCCACTCTATAAAAATCATAAGTGTCCACACGAGTGACCCCCTTTGATCATAAAACCATGGGCCTCATCCCAATCCATTTTATGAGAATTATAAACATGAAAGTAAATTTATGGTCTCCATGAATGCCATGGTGTACATAAATCGGGTGATAAATTAATCTCTATTGGAAACCCACTATAGTGAACATATATTTTCTTCTGCAAGGTCATGATCATGCAATATGCTAAGCCATGTTGAGAAATAACTGAATAGAATAAATATTCTAAAACCACAATTGACCATTGTGCCTAAAACCATATAAATGGACATCTTGGGATTAATTAATTTTTCAAAATGTCATACCTCAAAATCCATGTATTATCATGTAAATTCATAGTTGTGGAATCATTATAGAACATACTTGTATTGAAAAGAGATGGAATGTCTCTATGAATTTACATTGTAGAAATAAATGATGTACCAATGTACTTTTTCATAGATTCCATATGTAATGATAATCAATCCTAATATAAATTATAGTTATCATGTGATCCTGTCTAGAAAATTCTATATTAGGGTTCAATGTATCACTCACGTCGTAAAATAATCTCATCCTAATCATACAATTTCATGTCCATAATGGGAATCCAAGCCCAATAATCTTAAATATATATATGTATCTCTATGTACTATTTGAAATGTTATGCCCAATAATATTATTTCATTATGTGGAAGTATTTTCCCCCTATGGAATTTTTTTACAATTAAAATAATGCATGATTTTGGAACTCTATGTACAAAAATATCAAATCAGTAATTCTCAAAAGCACTATCCCTTATACTACCTCTTGGAATCCCAATAAATAATATCTTATCAAGAGGCCCAGCCCCCAAATCCCATGATGTACTTACAAGAATCCCCATCATAGAATAAAATTACCTAATACCAAATATGCATTTATTAAGATGCATGCCTAGAAATCCTATCTGCGTCAACTGTAAAAATGTAAATGTATATATATGGAGTGAGGGTGGTCGAACTCATAAACCAATAACTTCATCAATATCCCTTTCAACTCATGATTTTTATATGTGTTATAATGTGACACCAACTACCATATCTATCTAATACAATAACACACATGTTCAAGGAAGGTCCAAAATTGAGTCACCCATAGGGTCCCATAAATCAAACATATGAGATGTAACCTAATTAAGATCATTATATTCAACACACGAATAAATGAATAACTCCAAGTATCTTCTATGTAATCATTTAATAATATTTATCCATCTGTATATCCTTTGAAACCATATGTATGATGATGAATCCATCATGGGATTCTATGAAAGAATAATCTTAGGCATACTACTTATGATTTTTAGAATGTGTGAGACGAGGCATGTAATACATGATCCATGGATAGAGTATGTAAGAGAAGTCATCATACATTGGTCCTTAGAAATTGTAGGGTCTCATTTGAATCATATAAATGGTCCAAAAAGTAGTATATTGAAGAATCCAAAAAGGTATTCATCAAATCCATTATGCACTTGATGTATTAAATCCTAAAAATTAGTCATTAACATCTCATGGTGTCCTATATAGAAGGGGATATATCTTATGGTATAGGTCCTCAAAGTCAAATCTACACAATCATCTCTCAAGTGAGATGGCTCATGGTTCGAATCAGTTCAAGGTATCACTCTGGATGTTCTGACCAACCAACCATCATATATCACCATGTATAATCTCAGTCCCATATACCAGGGACTATCCTGAGATAGATCGGATGAGGTCCATAGTTAACCCATTCCATGTCTACAAACCATTTAATTTGACCATTATGTCTGTCTCATCCTATGTCTTAGTATCTAGATATAAAAAATTTACAATATGAAGAAAAAATCCATTATGATGTGATCACCACAAAACACATCATAGGAGTCATCAAATAACCATAAATGGTTTACCATTTTGATATAAATGAAATAGTTCTCAAAATGGAAAACTCATGTTTCCAATTCCAAATTCGGGGCATCAAAACATGTAAACCACACAACATGGTTCCGAGGGATAAGTTTACAACATTTATACTCTTGTACAAAATTTCTACTATCAAAAATACACATGGTTATGTACTTAATCCAAAAAGGGCATGTAAAACCAAGCTACATGATGTGTGTGTCATATACACAGTGGGTACCCAATGTGGGTTACATTCTAATGTACCTCACATGGACTGGCAATGCAGCATGACTTGTTAGTGTACTAATACACTCTATGAAACCCACATGGGTTCTAGAATTTGGCCTTCAAGTCCATGTTCCCATACATCGGCTATTTGTACATGTACATGGCTACGTAGTTGAGTACAACTGCAAGGAATGTACCCCTTGCCTAGAGTGTGTATTTACAACAACTAATTCAAACCATGTGGTTGATTAGAAGGTCATGTACCCCTACATGGGGTGAAAACCAAATAATGCATGTGTAATTACGTATATTCATCTTAACATAATTTTAAGAAGACTCAACATGTTCTCTTAAACTATATGTTGGGTGATCATGTTTTTTAAATTTACAAACCCATCAATTGGATAGAAATATTTCTTTTCACCACAATAGTTATATATCAAATCTCAATGGATCCAATGAATTTATAATATGTATTTAAAACATGTGTGATATAAATAAAAAAATATTTATAGATAAATATAAAAATGGCTTACCATTGGGTGGATTCTACTGAATCGTCACTGATATTGTCATTCTTGTACAACCGAATAATGATTTAGATCCACACAAGATTCATTGTGGAACCATAATTTCCATCCCTATATATATATATACATCCCTCTCCCATTTCACTATTATTTAGGTAAAGGGTAAAACCACATGTGATGTGACCATGTATTCAAAGGGGATAAACAAGAAATTTTAAAAATGGAATGGAAAAAACATAAAACTAGCTTAGGATCAAACCTTACAACCAACAAGAGTTTATACATAGAATTGTAAACCCCCCTCTTTAGAGACTGAACAATTGAGATGACATCTTGATCCCACACACCATTAGAAATGTATCTCAAAATGATCTTATGGGACAATATTAAATTTTAATAAAATAATATTAATTATTAATTTTTTCAATAAAATTTGAATAAATAATATTTACACAATACTACTACCAAATGGTAAAAACCATATTTTTGGAATAATTGATTGGTCAAAAAAAATTAAATGGACATATACTATAGGAAAAAGACTATTTTAACCTTCATGGGTATCGGAAGGAAAAAATTCCAATTTCTTCACTATTTAACTATCTTGAACGACATAGTTGATTAATGGTCTGATTGTTATCACATGATTTAATGAAATGAATATTGATTTATGGTAAAATTTGGTCTAATTTTTGATCCTTCAACCTCATTCAATGGTCTTGGATGTTCTATCATTTCTTATTATTTAATATTATTATTTTATATACATTTTAATAATATCTTCCCACATATTAATGTTTTTTAGTAACCATATGATCATAATCATTATAATTATTTGATATTCCGAACCCTATTGATAATTTTTCTCTCAAACCTCATTTTCATTCAACTTTCCAATGGATTCTTATAAAAGAATTTTTATAGAATAAAAACTTTTTTAAAGCTTTTTATATATGATATTGATGAAATAATTTTGAATTAGATGGGTTTTAACTATAATATAACGAAAATCTTCTATTTTGATATGGCATTTTAAATTTTATTTCCGTAACACCGTATTATTTAATAACGACAAAATGATGTTTGATATCATATACAACAGGAAACATTGTGTCTGAATAAACCATGAAATATTACTATTTAAATATGCCCATTATGAAATGGACATTAAATTGGAATGTTTTTAGATATTGTAAATAAAATTTGAAAATTTTATGGATTACACATGTATATAATGTTTTTATTAGAAATAAATATATTAGAAATGAAAAAAAATTGATTATAAAATATTGTTTTCCCGGAAAACTCTTTTTATGAGTGGAATTTTTTTTTATCATAATAAATTTATTAAATTACTATTTTTGTATTATTTGAATGATATTTATATATTAAATATTGAATAAATATTTTATACTTAAAATAATTTTATTTCGATTAATTTTATAATTATAAATATTTTTTTATACTAAAAGGTGTTTTTTTCTAAAAAGTGGTTTCATCATTTTTTGAACAGTTATTTTAAAATTACATAGTCTAGTATTGTAAAATGAATATGAAAAATTCGTATTCATTTTGAAAATTAATTTTAAAAAAATATATTTGATTAAATTTTTTATAATTTTATGGACAGAATAATTTTGTAACGAATAGTGAAAAATAATAATTTTTATTAAATATTATCATTACATATAATGAATTTAGAAATTAATTTATTGGTGTAAAATGTTTATTAAGTAAAATTAGTTCAATTACATTTTTATCAATCGAATATATGTTCTATTAATAAATATTATGTTGAATATTTATATAAAGAAATTATACATGATGAATTGTTTTCTATAGAAAATCTATTTATGTTGTTTTTGGGATTATCATTAAACAAAATTATAGCCTTTTTTATTTCAATATGATAAAATGGATTTCATATTTTTAATAAATATAATAAACAATTATTAATATGTTAACTTATTGATTAGTCATTATTAATAGTAACAATATGTAATATTTATTCCCACGGTAAGGGTAAATTAGGTCATTCAGTTTAAAAATAATATGAAATGGCTAAAAAATATACCCAACATTGTTATTTAACCAATTATTTGAATATACTTTGGTCATGTACATATAATTCTCAAATACGAGGACATATGGTTAAAATGTTCATTTATTTTTATCATTATAACAATATAGTAAACCATAAAGAAAAAATGAAACTTTATTAGTTTAATATCAATATTATTTTTGATAAAGGTAAAAAAATTATGTTATATTATAAAAATATATTTTCAATATAATTTGTTTTTTATAAAGGTAAGGAATTTCAAATTTATAGTGGTTAAATAATTACCATAAATTCTTATGCATCGGTGACACAATATTTATTTATTTAATATTAGAAAATAATTTTGTTTTAAAAAAAAGTAATTTAAATTGAATTAATTATTGAGGTACATGATTTTTTTACATAAGTGTATGATTATAGGCATGTATTATGGAATATATTTTCAATCCATCGATTTATTTTTTTTTTTAAAGTGTAATTAAATAAATGGTGTTGAAAATGAAAATAACGATGTTTTATTAAAAATATTTTATTATTTGTTTTCAAATAAATTAAAAAATATTTATTCACCCAATTAATTAGATATGGTTTAAAATATCATCCATTTTCTATTAATTTCACAATTTTATGTTTATTTAATCTATAATTACCTTTAATGTGCACAAACATTTTTATTATTATAATAGTAAAAAATGGCTAATTTTGGATAAAATGTAGAGATACAAGTAAAAAAGATAATATAGAAACATAAAATTTTTATTTTATAATAGGATTTATACCCTTAATCATATTATATTTTAATTATATCATTTTTGTGAAATTTTACTACGAAAATAAATATATATTAATTTTATAATTTAAGAAATTCAAAAAGATCACTTAACCTCACTTGTATAAGGTCACCTCTTATCCTATTTTCATCAGACTTCAAGAATGATTACGTTCTAGAAATACCTTCCCAAATAACATCCTTTCATATTTCATTACATCTGATATGAATTTGTTTTATCATAATTTTATTCTAGGATGGGTTTTTTTATAATCCAAAAGAGGTTCCTCAAAGAAAGGTTATATTACTTAACCAAGAATTTTCTTTATACTTAATATTTTTCATCCTTATAATATCATTAAAAAATGTTTATTAAAAAATATAAGTATATCCCATGTAATTATATTTTATTATTATTTTTAAATAACCTACATCCAAATCTACTTTCATCTAATGGAAAATGAAAAAATAATTCACATGTACGATGACACTGCCTTGTGAACCGATTCAATTAATTTTCTATTATCACCTATCATGGGTATTTATGATGATATATTTAACAAATATATATATATTTATTATTAATTCCATATTTATCCTCTTATAATATTAAAATATTATATATATTATTTCCACAATATTCATTGAATGATGCTAACATCCTTGGTGCATATGTGTGGATTACCACATTAATAAAGCGATGGGATTTGTTTTAGTTACCATATCAAATTAATGGTACATATAAGTGAATTTAAATAAATAATAATATATTTATGAAATAATTATAACTATGGATGTATAATATAACAAATATCTTCCTTCCATCAAGATGATTGAAAAATTGAAATGTTACCCATGCATACGTAATACCTGCCATCTCCCAGATTTTTACATTGTTCATTTTTCACAAACATGTTTCATGGTTTGTTTTAAAAGTATGATTTAGTAATAAAAATTGTAATCATTTAATGATTATAATTCATTATATGATGATATAATGACCCCATTATCTATAGTCGACCAGCTAAATTGATATTGGATTTTTTATTTGAATGTCATCAGAATGTCTGATGTGAACTTGAATGATTATTCGTTTGAATTAAATAGATAATAAATAAATTAAAAAAACATTATGAAATTGATAATGGTTCATATAAAAGTAAATACATAACATAAATTTTTTTTCTGAATGTTATTGAAATTATTGGGTGTGTAGGACTTAATATATGGGTATTTCATTTAAAAATTCCATATTAATGATTCCATTAAATCTCTTTTTCTTCCCTGTCAATGTTATTTTAAAATATTCAATCAATAGTTTATTTATTATTTCATGAATTTTAAAGGAAATTTTTGAATATATTTTACCTTATATAAAATGTTTTAAAAATTTAATCCATTATTGTTTTACTTGAGGTACACATTACATTAAAATCCTCATTTTAAATGTGTTAATGATTTATTTTCTAAATCATTATATTTCATGTTTAGATTCCTAAATTTATTTTATGTATATTTAATTATAGAAATAAATTAATTACAATGTACATTTTATAACTCTATCAACCTCATTTCAACTTTTTTATTAGTTAATCTTTTACCACGTTTTATATTGAATTTTTTTACTTTATATAAAAAAAAATTCTATTTTTTCATATAATAAATCAATGGGTTTTCCACCACCATAACCATTATATTACATTTTAATTGCATTATAATACTCTATTTTTATTTAAATTTAAATCATATTTTTCATTTTTTAAAGGTGATTTACAAAAAGATATTTTGGAATATAGAAATGGTTTTCTTAATATGGTAATGAAATTCTCTAAACCACTCTTTTTCATTGGGTTATGACATTTCCCACTATAACTCACTTTCAATCTCTATTAAAGGTTTTTTAATGATTTTAAATTATATTTATATTTCCCCAAGATATATACATATTATTATTGTCCCTCCCTTTGGGGTAATACCTATCTTATGTTAATTTATATAATTTCATTATTAAGAAATTTACCTTGATTATGATATGATGCAATATTATAAAAGATGATTTTTCCCATCTATAATTATTATGATTATGACTTATGATTTATTTCTTTTTTTGGTGTAGATAATCCTAAAAATGTTATTTTTTGTGACATGAGATAGATATCTAATTTATTTGGTAATGATTTTGTCTCATGAGACATTATGTATGGGATTACGGAGAAAACCAAATCTATTATGGGACACAGTCCATCAAGTAATTTCGTACTGGATGTTATCATTAACAAATGTTTCTATCATGATATTAGTTTATTCCCTATATACTATTTTCCAATTAACATAATATATAATGTATTTCATAGGCTCCCAATTGATTACTCACGATTAAATGGTAAAAGTGATGTATATGCTACTACATAATATTGAAATGTCTAATTATTTATGATAAAGTTATCATATTATTTTTTCATAATTTTAAAATAAACCTTTATGAGAATTATTTTCTCGTTTAATATTACTCTTGATAATTTTTAATAAAATTATTTGGCAAAAAATTTGATTACATGGGTAAATAATTTTTTATTTTGACCCCAGTGTTTAATTATGAAAGTGAAAAATTTTGTATACGTATTCGTGAATCATAATGTTCCATTATTTATTTTTATATAACCCTTAATATGATTTTACTAATTAAATAATGTTTTAAATTTTCTTCTATGGCTGATATGGAATATTAGAGACATGTATGAGGTCAACATAAAAATATTGATGATATGTCATGAAAATAAATTTTTCTATATCATACACATTTCTTGGTAAAAATAGACAATTAGTGGAAGTGATCTCCATGGGAAATAATATTTAATTATATACAATTTATGGATAAGTTATCTATAATTATAAAGACTGAAGGTCATCAATTGTAAAAAAATAAATTCATGGCTTACAACTAAATATTATTAAATATTTTATTAGGGTACATATATTGTGTAATAAAACTATTAAATTAAAAATATTATAAAACTATTTTCATGTTTAACATCAATCATATAATTTGTTATTGGTGTAGATTTAGGTTATTTTTATGCATTGGTATTATGAAAAACTTCTAGAAACTCTATATATAGGCCTAAATATGAGAAAAAATTAAAAAAAAAATAGTACAGTTAGAATTATCATTCTTCCATGAAATGACATCATGATCAATAAATAAATTTCGGTACAATCTGAAGTATATATAAACCTTTGGGTAAATATAATGAATAGGTTTATTAATGTATAAACTAAATCTTCACAAGGTGTAGAAAAATGGACATAACTACACATCTAGTTTGACACTCACGTTTCAAAATATTTGAATGATTGACAAGTTGTCTTCGAATTATTATAAATAATTTTAATATTTTGTGGGCATTTTTAGAGAACCAAATATTCAATTCAAAATGGGTAACCTAGAAGGAAATATTTATGTCGATATGATAAGGTATAAATGTCATTTTTAGCTTCTACTTCTATGTAAATATTTCTCAATTTTATATTATTAATAATCTAATCATTCTGACCCTTATGTTCATTTATTATTGTATACGGCCGGAAATTTGTGAAATTGAGTAACATTTTATTATGAAAGAACATTAAATTATTTTCACCAAAGACTATGTGATTTAGATTAGAAACTATCATGAATATTATCACATAACAATCACATGAAATGTAAAATAACGTGAAGCATGTGGAGCTCCAAAACACACTATAGAAGGATTGACACACAATTTAGTCATTCATGGAATAATATACAACCAAATATTGATATTATTCTAATCTCCACAATGTTGATTAATTAATTAATACAATATAAAATTAATTTATCATTTTCTAGTGCTAAATGCATGAGGTAGATGTTTTAAATTATTATCATTTATCAGGTGAGGGTGATCAATGGTGGATCCAAAATTAAAATATGATGAAAATGGAGTATTCTGACTCCATTGAATGTGATAAGATAAAGAAAATATTCTTTAGTAAAAATATTCACCAAACACTTAAAAAAAGAATGATATTATTCGTAGTGTTTAAATTTTTTTGAATGAATCCTTCGGTACTTCACATTAAAAACTCATGATACATGTATGTTTTCACTCTAGTATTATAATTAACACCACTTTTTGATCATTTAACTAGTGGATTAAATTATATCTAGGAAATGAAATAGCAATAATATTCTCTTCTAGTAATGAAGAAAATATTTAGTTCAAAATTGAATTTTAAATTAAAACCATGGAGTCTCATTATATTTATGAATTTGATGATAAGAAATTAAAAATACTATATATAGAGAAACATGAATGATAAATAGAAAGGAAGAACGATTTTAAAAGCATATACATGCCCATAATTTGGTATGAATAACCTTGAAAATATCTTCATTTGATCTAGAAAAAAAATTAAAATCTATGAATCAAGCTTCCATGCACAGAACCATTACAGAAATCTAAATTTGTCAACAAAAACAATGGATAAAAATAGGACCCCAACTAATAAAAATTCACACATCAATACATAAAATTTAAGGAGTTTAGGATTAATGAAAATTTATTACCAAATTGAAGGAATAAAGAGGATAATTGGAATCAATAACTTCTTATACCAAATAAATAATGTATAACATATTAATTCTCTATTATAGAAGGTTACCATGTTAAAGATTTGGTTAATGGTACACCTATTATCTACTCTGGATCTGTGATTTTTTTATTTGATTTTAGTTCTCCATATCTATCATATCATATAGTTTTTTAAAGAATAATGATTCACCTCCATAAATTTTATATATTTATTTATTTATTAAAACATCTAGGGGTGCATTGTTTTAATGTAAGGATAAAAATATTCATTGATCAGGTTTTGTAGTTAGATAATTCATACAGATCATGTTTTTAAAATGATGGTAAAATTTGATGTGACATTTTTATTGGATTGACACTAAGTAAAAATGGAATATATTTAAATTTTAATCTACTCTGTTGATGTATTTTTTTTATTTACATCCTTTTCATTTCCCAAAATGTCATTTTGAGATTTAAAATGATCACATGAAAGGTCGTGTACCATTATCGAAGTTCCCTTTCTTAATGTCCCACATTGTATTGTAATAATTATATTAGTAAATTTCAAAGGATATGGAAAATTTAGTTATAAACCTATTTATATCCCCACGTGGTTTACCATTTGACATCAAGTATGTTTTTTTGGGATAACTCCATAAAGTTAAATTTTGTGTGTTTTCGGAATGATCTGTTTGTGGAAAAAGCATGTTTCCAAGGATTATAGTTGACATCAAGGGTGATTGTTGAAAATTTATGTAATGATATATTCAATAAAAAGGAATTAATAATATTTAAGTGGTATAGAAAATTGTGAATACAATATGGTGTCGTTTTATAGTGTTTTCTAATTTTTTGGTCTAAGAATTGGAGAATGGAAAAAGTTTTCTTGGAAATGGATTGATTTTTTCATAAATTAAATAAGATTTAAAAAAGGTGTGAATGTGTTTTCAAAAGTTAATTAAAAGAAAATATTTGGTTTCTTCGCATCCAAATATGGTAAAGTAATTTGTTATACAAAAGTTCAAAAGCATAAAAAAATTAGAGTTCTATACATGAGTGACGGTATTCTATAATGTTATGTGTAAGTGAAGACATGGGATATTCACATAAAAATATTAGAAAAGAATTTTATGAGATCGATTATGAAAACATAATTAAAATAGGCATTGTTACACATAGGAAGTGATTCATGTGTGAGATTGAGTGGCATGCAAAATGAGACATCAGATTGTCGATGTTCATTGATCGTGAAATATAGTGTTCATACATGGAGTTGCATGAAAAAATTGATAATTTATTAATGATGTAGAATTTTTTAAATGAATTTGATTGAACGATCATCCATGTTTATAAATCATAGGATACCAATCTCATTTCAATACAATAAATATGAAAGAATATCAGGAATATGAATATGAAAAGAGTTTCAAAAGTCTATTTCTTGTGCACAACACGTGTTAGATGTGAGAAAAAAAGAAAGATGTGTATATTAGACTAAAGGATTTATATGAAAATTCAAAAAGATTCATTAAAGTTATAATTATATGAAAAAATAAAAAATTTCCATGCAGGATGTAGTTCTGAATCAAATGTGAAAATGTTGATACAAGATGGTAGTGCTGGGAGAGAGAATTGAGAAGGTTTTATGAAAATACATTTTTTTAAAAACTAACATGATTTTTACAGAAATTACAATGTAATGGGGTATTATTTAGGTGGATTTCAAGTGGGAATTAATGATACATTAAATTACGTTTAATACTAATTGATTCATTTGATTAAAATAATAATCAACTGAAGGATAATTGTGGAATTATTATTTGATAGAGAAGTGAGATTTCAAATTTTTATTATTTTTAAGTGAAGGGGGACAATGATTATGCTATAAAAATAATATCAATTGTTTTTTATAGTTAATTTGGTATATCAGAACATTTTTATTGTATTCCCAATGGATATATCCATGTATATCTGAACCATTTAAAACAGAGGTGTCTCATTCATGCTTTTATATCTAGTCATATATTTCTATGAGAAATGGAGAGATCATTGTTTTAGTTTTAATTTGAAAAAATATATTAATGGAACTTATTTATAGTATATCATGCCCTAAATTACCCCCCCCCCCCACCAACTAGGGTATTTAAACTACTTAAGAAAACATGGATCAATTACCCTTTTACTTGATTATCATAGTTGAAAAAAGAACAGTCAAGAAAATGTATCCTATAACCCTTATGAAATATATAATTGATCAAATTATAGTCGATCGCCAATTAAAAATATAGCATTGATCTTGATACCCCAAATTTAGGGTAAATAGATAAGATAGTCCAATGATATATTTATGTAGATTATATGTATTGTATAAAATCATGGTGATGTATTTCAAACATTAAAATGACCGTAAAATATTCAAAAATTATATTAACTGTGTTTTTAGATATTTACCTGAAAAATATATGGTGGAAATTATTGATTATATTCATATATAATATACAAACAAGGGATATGATGTATAGAATTTTGGGATTATAATGAAGGTATAATGAAATGAGAAAACTATATTTCCTCTTCCAAAAAATTGAATTTTGACTATAAAAATTATTTTTATTTTTTAATTTCATACGAAGAAAGGGTGTTAATATGAAGTATTGAAATACATAGATTTTGGAATAATTACTCAGACAAACCTCAATTAGAGAGCTCCATAGTATTGGTTGATTATCTTGATTCCATCTATGATCAGTGATAAATATTGCTTTTTTTCAAATTCATTAAAAATATAATTAAAAGTGGAGTCAACTTCTTTTTCATAGGAGAATTTGAATTATGAATCAAGGAACTGGAGTTGTCGAATCCCAGAGAGCCTATACATACATTACACACACATTGATATATATATATATATATCTCTAAAATATATATGTGTGTATTTATATCTCGTATATATATACTGATGCTTCAATGAAGGTCTTCGGATTTTTCGTGATGCAAAATCATATGTTAATTACTTTTTCATCAAGTAAATTGATGATACGTGATAATAATTACCTAACCCATGATCTATAGATTATGTTAGTTATCATTACATTATTTTTTTAGTGGTACTACATCTATAGTAAAAAGTTAAATATATATTCAGATTCTAATAAATTTAATAATAAAATCACATATAATGAGTCGAACATGAAAAAATGGGACTGTAAAATTTAATAATATTATATAACATCTCAAAAAAATACCATCCAGGGAAGGATAATAAGGTGGGATATAATCTCTTAGTAGAAAGGATCATCCTACCATATCATTATGGAGGACATAAAACAATCACATCCTTCTCAAAATTTAATGAAAGTATATAGAAATCATAATGGAATTGATAAAATATAAAATTTTAAAAATTATTTCTTAAACATTAATATATATGAAGGTCAAGTATGCACGAAAAATGATATATAGCTATATATCAGTATATAAATATTACTAAAATTTTCATTTAGGATGGTTGAGTAATATGTTTCAAGAATAAAATATGTGTATCATGAAAACAAGAAATAGAGAAGGATAATTGTAATAATACATAAATATTATCCTTATTTATTCACTTGATATGTAAAAAATGTTTTTAAATATCAATAATCAATTCTATAAGGACAACATGAATAATGATATTTTTTACCTCTATGAAGCTTTATGGATGATACAACATGTTCATATTCTAATTGGAAAATGAGTCAATATTAATATGGATTTCTTCACAAGACTTCACAGGATATCAAAATGATATAATTTAATTGAATAGTAGTATATTGGATCAAAATGCTAATGAATTTAATATTAATTTGATATAATTTATCACTTAGTCCTCATTCAATGTTATTTAGTAAAAATTTTCATCCTCTAAATAATGGTTTATCAGAAAATAACTTTGAAATGTTGAGATATTTATCAAAGGAATGTAAATGAAGTTTGGATAAAAATATTCCACAAATTGAGTTCTTATATAATATTTTATACACTCTAACCATAAAATTTGACTATATGTCACTATGTGCAGGGAAAGATATGGAATTAATATAATCTAGGATATTATTGGAGAGTGGAACCTTTTATGGACTGATCTTATACATGAATTGATTGAAATGGATCAAATAATTCAATGGCATATAAAATAAAAATAATATTGGGAGAAGAATGTATCATAATTATTGTTGAGATATATATTTAAATGTTATTAACATAGTAATTATTTGAATATCCCCTTACAAAAAGGATAAATATTTTTCAGGAGTTGAAATCTAATACTAAGATACATTGGTCCCTTTTAGAATCATGATCATCTATGGACTAAAAAATATCACACATTTCTTCTACAAAAACACTCTTAATAATAATATATTTTCCAAATAATAATTATAGGAATCATATAAAGGATCTATCACCTATAATAATGCTCTGAAACTATGCAATTGAAATAAAATATCTCATATAATGAATACGTTTTAGTGAAATAAAATTGAGGAGATAATGTGTTATAGAAAAATAACAACTAATTGTTAAATGTTGTATAAAAAACCATTAGAGGAAGCTAAAACGAAAATGAATATGTCATGATATAATATTACACTATCTTATTGACATAATAGAAATAAAAATTTTAGGATGAAATTATTCTAAGGGGTTAGAATCAGACATCCAAAAAAAATTCTTTTTATTTTCCCATGAAATATAGATATAATTGAATATATTATATTACATTAAAAACCTTACTAAAAATAACATTGACCCCTATGAAAAATTTAAAATTATAAGTATTAAATTTCATAGTGAAACTATAGTTGTTGAATTAAAAGGTATAAACAGAAACCACCACATACTTCCAGATATATAGAAGGATGAAGAAACAACATCGATTATTTGATGTCCTCATTATGAATCCAACTTGTTTGAGTATAAAATGGATGTAGCTTCAATAGTGTTTACCCTGGATAAAATAGAATATGATCATCCAATTATAGTTCTTGAGATAATTTTTCTACAAAAAAATTCATGATCATTGAAATCAATACAATACCCATTCTAGGTGAATAAAATCCCACAAAGACCTCATTACTTAGAATACATGTATATATTAAACATAGGAATTGATTAGTTTTATAACTGGATGTATATATTATATAAACAGGTATTAATTATTTAATAAATATTACATATAATTCTACCAGTACTAAATTTCTCTATAATTTAGATTTATTTTAATTAGATGGGGAAGTGTGTACATAACACATATGTATTTATATAATATAGTTAATTATTTTTAAATTTATTATGAATTCATAATTAAAAGATAATACAAATAAAATGATATATTTTTAAGGATTAAATCTTATATATGTATTTTATTTTAATCATACTAAAAAAATATAACATCTAAAGTATTATTTGAATGAAATAAATCCATGATAAAAATTAATATTTTAACTCACATTTAAATTAGTAATTTATATATAATGTGAATATTAACAATTAATGTCTTCATTGTTACATTTTATATACAATAATTCATTATATGTTTTTCATTTAAAAGGTATATTAAATTTATTTAAAAATTTATTTTCATCAACAGAATGTATTTTTTGTAATCAAAATATTGAATTTTGGTAGGTAGGTAATTTTTTTACTCATAAAAAATATGTTAATGTGTTAAAAATGAGTTTCCATCATAAATGTCATGATAAGAGAGTGTGTGACGGAATTTTGTTCCCACTCTCTTATTTTCAAATTTGGAATTCTATCCATTTTAAGGTAACATCCCTTTTATATTATTTATTAAATATATTTTAAATATAACTCCTATCACATTTAAAATGACACATTCACCAGACCACATCTTATCAAAACATAAACCTATTATATCAATAAATATATATCAAATATGCATACCGACACTCATAGAAAACATTTAGAGTTTTTAGCCTCATTAAAAGACAACGCTTCTAATGATTATCAAATTTTAATGAAATAGTTATCATAAATATTTGGGTAAGGATTGTAATCTCGTTGACATTTCAATTCGTTTTAATTTTCTTTATCAAAATTCATTAGTTATATGATACCCATCTTAACATAATAAAATAAAATTCATAAATCTATAAAAATGTTAATATATTCATTTAATAATAATCATTTTCTTTCCATTCATGCATTATATATTTAAAATACATAATATGTTGTGTTTAGTTCACCACCTCATTAGATGATGAATTTAATTTTTCATTACCAAAATAAAATAATGGTTTTTGAAAAAATTAATGACAAATATTTTATTTATAAAATGTTATATATTTGGGAATGATAAATTGATCATAATAATAATAATAATAACAAATGATTATAATAAATTTAACATTAAAAACAATCATGTTATGGGATTCCTCTTTGAGAATTAAACCTACAAATCTAATCGGATGGACATTGATATTCCTACGTAATTTTTGAAAATATTAATTTATTATTTTGAATATTATGTATATTATGGAACCAATTAATAACACTTTTAAATATGATCTAAATACATAACAAACATTGGTAAACATTATTGGAAAATACATTAGTAAAAGATGTGTTAAAAAACTATGTACTAATAAAATAATATATCATTAAATATATACCTTACTCATGAAATAATCACAAAATAGGTTAATATTTATTAATTAACAAAATGTAATTTTTTTATTTAATAATTTATAACTAATAGGGAATCTAACATACGGGTTATTTATCTCAATTTAAATTCTATGAGTGTTTAATCCATTTATGAACCTATTATATTAGCATGAAATTGTATACATAGTTTCAATATTATCAATATTATCATAAATCTATTTTAATTCATTTTAATAAAAAATATTACTCCTCATCTCTATCTTTGTCTTGTAGATTCAGATATTACTAATGTTCATAATGTTGTCGGAAACTCAATTTCACTTTCTCTAGGCTATAATTTTTATCTATTGATAATAATCTCCAATTCCTAATATTTTATACAATCTATTTTGTTTGTATTTCCACTTCAACTCATGGAAATTTATATTTTTACATCATAATAATCTTCTTTTATGGATTCCATCTTTATAAAAAATGAGAAGTTGTTATGAATAATTAGTATCCTTTCTAAAAAAATCTTTTTTCATTATCCATATTATTTTTGTAGTTAGATTTTTTTCATATATTAAAATCCCAGTGTATATAATGATAATTAATTTATAAGTTTATCCTTATATTTCAATGAAATTTAAATATTTCAACTCTTTCTATAATTTGGTATTCCTTTAATATAAACAAAAAATAATTAATAATAATATCTATCCACATTCGTTGATTTCTTTTTTCTACTATATTTTTATTTACAAACATATAATTTATTTTATAATGTTATAATATTGGGGAACCATTTTAATTATTAATTTATGAAAAATTATTTCTTACACCATCATATACATTTCAATATCACATGTGAAACATTGAATAATGAATGCTATTTTTTAGTAACATATCTATAATTCGATGTTAATTAAAAAATTAAATTATTAACTACTTCTTCTTGGGCCATTAGATTTTGGGATTGATAAATATTACTTTTATGTCTATAGGTTTCATGACATATTTTCAACATCTATAGAAAAATTACATGAGGCCACTAGTGTTGTATGTCAAACTAGATAACATTACCTTGTTAATAGGGAAATTTTTTGAACTGGTCATCATGTCTATGAAATTTTATGATGATTTTAAGAGTATAAAAATTATTTCCATAGTTACCATTATGAATATTCCATCCATTATTAAATTAGTATAAACAATTTAAGAAATTATCCTTTAATTTGATGAATATATATTAGGAAGAATGAGATATAATATCTTACCATTTCATGAAATAAATTGAGAATGAATTGAAAAAAATAAATTTATATTTTGAATGATTAAATTTTAGGAAAATACATGTGAAGTAATTTGAGACTATTTAAAACAACAAATACATTACATAAATTGTTAATACATCATAATTGAAGTATATTTATTACAACATATAACAAATCCTTGACTGTACCATATAGGTATATAGACTTAATAAACTGGGTAACATAAAAAACTAGTTTATAATGTATCTACATTGTCTCATGTTTATTTGATCATATATAGACTATTTTTGGGAAAATCATATTTAATACCCTTATTCCTGACCTGGGGAAAAGAAACATACAAATTGGAGAGCTCAAATGCTTAGTAAGGGTAAACAAATGAAATGGAAATCATATCATATTCTTAAGAACATAACGCTTGAAAATATTGTACTCTGTAAGATGTCATAATATCATGTCCTAGGATAAATCATAGAACTGCAATGTAGTACCAATAATTCTCAAATAAGAAATGATACTTTTGTAATACACACATAAGCATTGAAAATCATTTCATATTAGTCATAGCTCATTGCCAAGACCATCGTAGCAGACAATGTCCATTACTGAACTGTGTTCACTCCTCATTCAAGTCATGTATCACTAAACTGGATTAACATGCCATTCTATCCATGTCTATCTCATGATATACAAATCTCTAACCAATTCATTTGAGGTAAATATAGTTCCCACCCATATCACAATGAAACCATTCTTATGTGTGCCACAAAATCATATATCATATATCATAGCATAACCCATTTAATAAAATGGGATTCTTAAAAATTATGCCATAATAAGATAAAATGACTTCATAGAAACAATTCCATTAGAACATAATCAATTATATCTAATAATACGAATAGAAACATAACCATATATCATATTTCATGTAATTTAATTTTAATAAAACACTTGAACATAGTTCTTAAGAGAAATATCCATTATTCACCAAAAAAATTTCTTATCACAACATGTCACACAATTTTAAATTAAAAGAAGTCAATTGAAAATAAAAATGAAAACATTTAAATGAATCTTACATTGAAATAATTTCTTATGAATTCATAAAAATACTCTCATGTCGTATAAGTTAAAAAACATGTTTCTTGTATTTTAATTTGAAAAGACAAAAAGTATCTCTTATTGAAAACAAAAAATGATTATTTTCACTTCTCTTACTAAAAAATAATAAACAGGTAAAATTGGATTTAAACAATTTAATGATGATAAAAATAATATTAAATATTGAGGAAACATTTATGTGGATGATAAATATTCCCCAATAAATACTGAATTATAAGAAATCTCGGATAAACAATTGAGATTTTGATATTTTACGTTACCTTCTGTCTGATGTGCTTTGTACATATTTGAACCTCCTGTATAATTATTTAAATAATTTAATTAACATATTCTGAAATCATATTCCTCATTATGATATCATATATGGTCATATTCTTATCTATTTTTAGTAACATTTCACTATTACTCGTAATTCAGTTGTAAACTTCTTTATATCCTTATTCATGTTTTGTCAAATAAATTATTGTTCCTCTTTTTAGGTTATATATATATCATTTATAGAATGGCACTAGAATAATATTAATCATATTTATTCTTTCAATGCATTTATATTATCATTATTCGATGAAGATCATGTAGAATGAATCATATCACATCGTGGAGACGGTAGACCATACGTACACACAATCAATGATATCATTCCCATGATTGTGGAATTGTATTGAAGTGTATGGTGTATAATATTTCAGAATCAATATTATTTTAAAATAATCATATATATTAGTATCATCCATAATTATACCAATCCAAGTATGTTGGCGATGAATAAAAATTACACCACAAAATGGAGATGGTATTCCGTACGTACGCACGCGCAGTGATTTCATTTTTCATAGGATAGATTGAAGGTGAAATAGGGTTTCATAATATTTATAATATCATATAATAATATGAGAGATACTGATGCTATTACTTTACAATTAAACAACTAAATAATAGGAAGTAGAAGAATAATTAAATTTGAATGAATAAGATGAATATATTACATCTTCCTCGAAGTGCCTCCTTTAAAGTACAACTTAGGGCACTAGAGTTTGTCTTATGAGAATAACAGAACCTCTATAATGTAACTAGATAGGTTGGGAGGAATAATTTTCAACATTTGGTCAATCTTGAAGGTTCAAAATTGAGTGAAGAAAAGAAGGAAGGCGGTTCACTTTTATAATAGAGGAGAGGGGGGACTTTTTGGAAATCTCATAAACTTTAATTTATAATAAAAACAAACCCCCCATAAAAACCTCCAAAATGACTAAACTTCAAATATTAGATGATATATGGTTTTAGTCTCATCAATAAATAAAATTAAGGCATTTTTTGATTTTATTTTAAACCTTATATTTTTTATTTATCCTTATTTAGTCTATTTTATTTTATTTGTGGTAATGAATTTTTAAATTTTAGATGTTTATAAATAAGTACTTATGTGTTTATAATTGTAAATAGTTGGATACTTTATGACATCATAGACCATATAAATTTTAATTTGAAATTTTTAAATATTTTTGAGATTTTTATACAACTTAATAATATTTTTATTTCATAAAATATCAATAGTTTAAATTTTGACATAATTCATTTACTTAAATTTAAATAAAATCCACACAACAGATTTATATGAAAAAAAATTTAATAGATTCCATAAAATTTATATTAATCATGAAAATTCATGGAGAACAATAAATATATCAGATAATATTTATTTTAATATATTTATTTATTTGAAATTTCTCTTGATATAATAATTACTACAACATTTTTTATAAATATTTAATCTACTTATATGTTGCATATAAAATAAAAATAAAATAAAATGATGAAGATAAATCGAGTAGATTTTATAATAATACTTTTAGTCAAATTTATCTTCTAAAAACTAACTTTTAAAATGATGTATTTACTAAATTATGAAGGTGGCAATTTTGACATCATGAAAAATAAAATAATATAAGTGTCATAATAACTTTTATAAGGATCAAAATGGTCCACAAGTGGACCCTTAGATTCTTATGGTTTAGATATACTTGACCAATAAGGTTTGGTCAAATTTATGGTCCTTTTAATGGGTATTATTATTTTAATAACAATTATATTATTGATTTTTCACTAAATAAATAATTTCTGCATCATTAATGATTAAGCTATTAAGGTAATATTATATTTCATAAAAATTACAAATAAATTTCCATGATAAAGAAAAACATTTAATCTTTAAAATATTTATTTATAAGAGAATTTAAATTCTGTATAACCTTATATTAAAAAAATTAATTATTAATGTTTCAGTGAGACATATTTCACTATCCTTTAAATAATATAAATTAATAGTCTCAATCTCATCCAAGGGGGTTCCAATAGATACCATTCAAAGAAAAGTATGTTTTTGGATGAAATATAATCATCCAATTATATTAAGACACGTTTTAGTGAAATTTTATAAAATTATATTTACACTTAATTACCAAATTCAGATTTAACTGTGGTAAATAAAATTTACCGTAGTTACTATTCATATTGCAATAAAAATAAAAGTGTCCTATTAACATAATTTATACCTACTTAGTCCAAATATGGAGACCATTTTTCTAAATTAAATACATATAAGTTCCTTAAATTTAATTTAAAATTAATCCCGTTGTCAAAAAATGAGTTTTTGATTAAAAAAATTGTAAAAGATTAAAATGGTTTTACCTATGAATTCATTGTAAAATTAATGACAATGAAATAAAATATATTAAATAGTAAAAAAATATTCTATTTATACTATGAAACCATTCAATATTATAATTTAACCACATAAATTATCACAATGAAACGTGTTTTTCTAAATAAAACATAGAGTATTTTTACTATTCATCAAATTCTGAATTTTATTTGAAACATATCCGAATTTTAACAAAGGTAAATTTTTATATCCCAATTCCAAAGAAAATATTTAAATTGTAATATGAAAGTTATTAATGTGCCTAAATCATACATTAATAAAAATTTCCAATAAAAGGCGGAAAACATTATTTAAAAACATATTTGATGAATATCAAAAATATCATTTTAATTATATAAAAAATATATCTTATTAATTTCATTAAATCAAATAACTAATATGACATATAATTTATTTACATTTATCAAGTATTTTTAAAAGTTAGTAATAATTATTCCTACTAACATAACGACTATATTATAATGGAAATTTTATAGTAAGGGAATGTCACAGTATGTTTAAAATAAAAATTGCATGCAAAACAAGTTACTGGAGAATAAAAATTATTTAAATATTTCAAAAAACACATGGGCATCAAATTCTATCCACCGTAAACTGATTTTCACCATTGAAATTCTTCACCTAGAATTAAACAGATGAGTATACCTATATGTCATCATATCCTCAAGTTCCCATGTAGCTTCTTTTAAATGGTGGTTCCTCCATATAATTTAACCAATCGAGTGGTATTGTTTCGTAGAAATTTTTTACTATGATCTAGAATCTCTATCAGTTATTCTTCCATAGAATGATCTTTCTCCAGCGGTACAGCTTCTATGCTTAGTGCATGTGAAGGATGGGGAATGTAATTTTCAGGAGGGATACATGGAACACATCATGAACTTGAGTGAGATTCCGTGGAAGTACCAATCTGTAAGATACCTTCCCAGCATATTCCAGAATCTCAAAAAAAAAACCTATATTACGTTGGGCTTAGCTTTCCCTTAACTCCAAATCTCATTACTCTAATCCAAGGAGATACTCTTAAGAACACATTTTCTCCCACTTTAATCTCTAGGTATTTTCTTCGGTTGCCAACATAATTTTTTGTCAACTCTGAGAAACTATTATATGTTATTGAATAGATCTGACCTTTTCTGCAATTTCATCAACAAGATCGGGTCATAATATATTTCTTTCCCCAAATTCATCCCAACATGTTGGGGTTATTCACTTTATTCAATAATGGTCTTCATAAGGATCCATTTGAATACTGAACTGAAAGAAATTGTTTTATGAAAATTCCTATAATGGTAGGTTTCCATCCCAACAACCTTTTAATTCAATAGAGAAATCTCAAAACAAGTCTTCTAGAGTATTAATTTTCCTTTCAGACTGACCATCTTTCTTAGAATGATATGTTGTGCTGAAACTGAACTCTATATTTAGAGCATACTGAAGACTTCTCCAAAACATCGAGGTAAACCTTGAATCCCGATTAGATGTAATGGAATGTTGTACTCTATGAAATCTAACCACTTATTTTACATATACCATGGAATTTTGATCAAAAGGGAAATCCAATCTAATAGCAATGAAGTGTACTGACATCATAAGATGATCAACTATAACCCAAATAGCATTATTTCCTTTGGATGTTTGGGAAAGTCCAGTGAAAAAGTCCATAGTGATGTTTTCCCATTTACAATCTAGTATGGGTAATGGTTGAAATATCCCCTTAGACTTATGTCTTTCAACATTGACTTGCTAACAAACCAAGCATCGAGAGACAAATTCAGAAAAATCTCTTTTCATGAAATCCCAATAAAAGTACTCATTCAGGTCCCTATACATCTTCATTCTTCTAAGTTGAACATAGAATGAATAACTATGAGCCTCATCCAATATTTCCTTCTTTAATTCTGGTAGAGGAGGAACATAAACCTGATTTCTACACCTTATTGTTTCCTCACAATCAATGTTGAATTTAGGAACATTTCTCTTCTTTTGTAACTCTACATCCTCCTACTGTGCCTATTTAATATTCACATGTATAGATGGTAGAAAATTCAATTGAAAATATAATATTTTTCCCCTTCTATTATAATTTCATGATCCATTCTTTTCCAATCCATAAATATTGGATCCTTCAAGACCCTCATCGTGGATAAGATGGCATGGTATTGTCATCTTATTGCTTCTTCCACCTTATTTTCTTTATCAGTGTGGTAATTTTTGAATAAGTTGTAATATTTAATCAAATATAGATATCTTATTTGACACATATTCAACTCTTTTTGTGTGAAAATATAATTTAAACATTTATGATAAGTATAAATATCACACTGTTCAGCATAAAGATAATGCCTCTAAATTATTAATGCAAAGATTACTACAGCGAACTCCAAATCATGATTTGGGTAATTTTTCTCAATGATTTGTAACTATCGCGAGGGATAATATATCACCATATAATTTTGCATGATAACACACATGAATCCCTTATTGGATGTATCACGGTAGGTCACAAACCTTTCTCCACTACAAGGAAGTGTGAGCACTAGTGCACTGGATAACATTCATTTTAACTCCTTCAAATTATGTTCACACTCCTCTATCCAAATGAATATTACTCTTTTTCGAGTCAACCTGGTGAGTGGATTAGATAATCGTGAAAAATCATTCACAAAACATTGATGATATCCAGCCAAACCAAGAAAACATCAAATCTCAGTTAGTGTTGTTGGTCTCAAACATCTTTCAATAACCTCTGATTTTTTTGGATCCACAAATATCCCCACTCTTGAGATTATGTGACCCAAAAATGATACTTTTTGAAGCCAAAATCCACACTTGGTATATTTGGAATAAAGACTCTCCTTTCTCAGGGTCTTCAATGAAATTCATAAGAGATCTTGATGTTCATCCATACTCTTTGAATAGTCAAGAATAACTGAAGTGCATTGTGTTGCAGTTGTTGTCAATGAGGCATGCAGTTGTCTTGGAATGAATGGATGTCAAGGAGTCAAGATGTGAATGTCAAAGGATGTGATGGTGATGGTGATGAAGGAAAATGGCCATGGTACTAAGATTCATGTCACTTAGGAGATTCACTAAGTGACATAGGAGAATATGGTTGAAACATTCTCCATGGACATCAGACGATTGATGAGCTGACCTTAAAGTTCCAAGAACTTGTATCCTGATGATACAATGTCACAACATTGTTTGAAGACCATGCATTGTACTGACAATGCATGAAGAGATGAAGATGATCCATCCACAACCACTGAGTGGATGAAGTGGATTGAAAGAAGTCCATGCACTATCACTTAGTGCATGTGAATCAGAAGAAGATCCAATTGATCTCTGATTAGATCAAGGAAGAACATTGAAGATTATAAGTGATTCAGGAGTTCGGTTGATGAAGATGAACCTTTTGAATTCCACCTCCTAAGTTGAGATCATATGAGAGGAGAAATGATGGAATTCTTAAGAAGAAAAATAAAGTAAGAAGGCTTGGAGTGGCTCTTGGCATTTCACATTATGTATGTGGTTACTTTGTTTTTTATACAAAGTACTCTCATGCCTTTGCAAAAAATTGGCCAGCCAAGGCCAGCCTTAAGGGTTCAACCCCCAAGGCACATGTGGGCCTAAGGCGCCACTCCCAAGGGGGGATCCCATGTGGCCAGCCCGGGCGGCAGAGGCAGAGGGGGCCGTGTATAAGCCCCCGAGGACACGCGGTGGTGAAACCCGCGCGCCCGAGGAGCATAGTGGGCGCCGGTGGCACGCTCGCAGGAGGCATGAGTGGGCGCAGAGCGTGCCCGCAAGGAGAACACGGTGCGGGGCGGCACCGTGGAGGAGGAAGTTCAATTATGGGGTTGAGGGAGCGGCATGTTGATAAACCGTGGAAAAATCCCGCGGCGTTTTGATGTGGGACGCGCAAATTCCACCGGGAGCGAATCCCAGCCGCTCATCTGATCTCGCGGACGATCCGAGCCGCTCATCTAATCCCGCGGAGCCGCGATCTGATCCAGCCGTCCGATTTCTTTCGATCACCTGATCCGACGGCTGCCGCACCATCCTCAACCTCGAGCTCGGCTGAGGCAACTCCCGCGACGCCGCTGAACCAGAGGCCATCCGACCACCCGTTTTCGAGCTCCCGGCCACCATAGTTTGATCCGAAGGCTCCAATGAGTTCGTCCGGCCCTACTGAACACAACCATGTATAAAAATGGGAGTGCATGCTATGTTTGGAAGAATTCGAAGAAGGCCGAGGCAAGAGAATCTGCCGAGGCTTTGAAGGGTTTATGGTTTGCATGGATTAGCCTAAACCGAAGTCCGTGCATGCGTTATGAGTCGCATGCACGTGGAGGAAACCGTAGAAGAGGGAACCCGCGTGAAACAAGAGAAAAAGTTCAAGATTTGCAAAATCTTGAAAACCCGATAAATTCGGGGATTCAAAGATGTAACTCCGCGGATGTAAAGCCTCTGCCTCGCCTATAAAAAGAAGACCACATGCGCTATTTATGCTTGCTGGTCCTTTGTATATTTGAAGTCCAGTGAGAGCCTTTTGTGCCTCATGAAGTTTGGAGCTCCGCGCAACCTACTTGCGCGATGAAGCAGCCCGAAGCCACCCTTGGCTTCGTGAAGTACCTTTTGCGCATATTTGCGCAAAAGAAGTTGGAGGAGACCCTGCGCGCATCCCTTGCACGACAGGAAGGAGCCGAGCCGCACACTTGCGCGCTCAAGGCCATAACCCTCTCTGCCCGCGAACCTACACGGCAGGAGGAAGTCACCGTGCCCCCTGCGCGGTAGGAAGGTGTTGCCACACCCTGCTCCGGCCCTTGTTCCCTTGCACTTGCGCGCCTTGAAGAAGAAGTGAAGTCCCGAGGCCATATCCAGTGTGTGTGCAAATGGAGTAAGAGGACCTGAGGCAGTCCCTCTTGTGTGAACATTGAGAAGGCCGAGCCTTGTGCTTGTGTGCCAAGTGAAGGAAGAATACCTACGGGTTGGTTTCATGCAAAAGAAAACAAAGAGGCCGTAGCCCTTGTGTTGGTATTCGGGTGTGTGCAAGAGGAGGCCGAGGCATGCCCTTGTGTATGTGCCAAATCGAAGACCACACTTTGTGTGTGTGAGAGGTGAAGAAGGAAGGCCGAGGCCTTTGTGCCTTTGTGTCCAAAAAGAACAAGAAGAGGTCGTAGCCCTTGGAGGTTGTGCACACTTGAAGATTAAAAGAGAAAAACAAAGTGTGTGTGCAAAGTGGAAGAGTACAAGAAGGGAAGTAGGCCATTGGCATTTGTGTGTGCAAAAGATCTAAAAGGCCCAACCTATGTGTATGCTCTAAGTGGAGTGAACACACATTAAAGAAGGAAGAAGTTGACCCACACTAAAGTATAACACACTTTTAGTGTGTGAACAATTTGAATATAGTGTGTGAAGATTGTGGAGAAGGTGTGTGCTATAATTTATTACACCCTTTGTGGGTCTACTGCACCAAGAGGAAGAAAAGGAGAGTGCATGCATGCATGCATGCACGTGCACACGTGAACAGTACTAAATCAGTGGTGTGCAACTGAGACTGGACCAGACCGAAGATAAAGACATCAGTTGTCTGAGCATTCAGTAGTTGAAGAGAGAAGTCGGGTCATCCTTAGAAGAAGGTGATAAAGCCCGAGCTAGACGAGAAGACCTAATCAACTCAAGTGATCAGAGGTACAGAGTAAGGCCAGCAGTCTTTATCCCAGACTGCTGAGGATACTTGAAGAAGCTGAACAAGAAGAAGAGCTACTCGTGTGACTCGAGCAGCCAGGAGAAGACCCTGTGGGACTCAGGGAGAAGAAGTCTTCAGTGGGATTCTGGAGCAGGACAATGGGACTCTGGTAACACTGTGGGACGCAGTATAAAGACCCTCCTGTGGGACTCAGGAGAGATACGGTGGGAAGCTGTATCGACCATTGTAATACTAACAGATTATAATGGGAGAATCCATGCTGAGAGAGCATGGAAAGGATGTAGGCCTTTGGTGCCGAACCTTGTAAATCCTTGTGTCCTGTGCCTTTTCATTACTGCATTATCCGGGAAAGGTTGAGAGATACAAGAAGAGTGGATCGAGGCTTTAACCAGCCATAGAGGTTTAATTGATTAAGAATCAATTAGTAAAAAGTTTTAAAGGATCACTGATTCACCCCCTCCCCCTCTCAGTGATTCACACTGATCTGGGCACTTCAATTGGTATCAGAGGGAGGTTACCTCTAAAAGATCCAAGAGAGTCTACATGAAGTGCAGATTTGAGGAAATGAGCAACCAGCCTCAAATGGAGATATCTGCCAAGACTCAGAAAAATAGAAAGAAGAAACAGGCCAAGAAGATGAAGAAAGCCTGTCCTAGCTGTGATGAAGTTGAAATAATGAATGATCTTCAGAGTGCACTCAAATATCTTCAGAAGACAGTTCCCATGGAAGTGGCAAAGTGTATAGCTACAGGCATCCATGATCTTCATGAAGAAAAATCACAGTTAGAAGAAGAAGCCAATGCAATGGAAGATCAATTGGCAAAAAGGGTTGGCATAACCAACACTCTCAGAAAGCTGGTGAAGGATAAAGATGAAACCGTTTCTCTTTGCAATGAAAGATATGAAGACACTGCTGAAGAATTGCAGAGAAGCCTTTCTGAGAAAGAATTCTTTAAAGTAATGGTCAAAGAAGTTTTCCATGTACTGGAAAAGAGGCACAAAGTGTCAATGGTTGTTAAAGATGCTCAACTTGAAGACAAAGTAAAAAGTGTGAAGGATCTTGACAACTCATTGCTTGAATTAAAGAAGGTGCATGAAGACCAGATGAAACAACTGGTGGAGAATTGGGAAGGAAAGCTAAGAACTGTTGAGGATGAGAAGAACTCCCTCAACTTGAAATACTTAGAACTAGAGGTGATATTGAAAAATCTACAATCACCCAAAGCTGAAGCCTCCCAGACAGCTGGAAGAAGAAATGTTGCTACTCAAGTATGCATTGAGCAGGATGATTCTAAAAGAAAGACATCCTCTAATAAAAGGGCAACAACTTCTAAAAAGAAGGTACCATCCATACCATCTTGTACTGAGGCTTCTAATAGTGTTTCCACAAAAAAGTGAAGGATGGAAGAATAATTCCAAACAAGTATGGATGAAGACAAAGAAGAAAGAGAGCTCTCCTGAAACAGCACAACAGGTCAAGAAAAGTACCCTACAATCAGAAGGACTGAAAAGGTCAACATTCGTGGGACAATGCTGGTGTTGTAACAAGTATGGGCATTGTGCAAAGGATTGTTGGTACAATCCACTGAATGCCAAAGCACAGAGGAAGCCCATGCCAAGGGGGAGAAATCCAGAAGGAAAGAAGCAACATCCACAGGTCCAGAGACATCTGTTTACTGCAAATAGATTTGGATTACTTGACAACATCTGGGATGATTGCAAAAGTGGACAAAAAGATACATGTCAGTCTCCAACTGTATCCAGAGCTCAAAAGAAGAAAAGATCACAGAACCTGGCTCAAAAAGATTCCTTGGGAAGCAAGAAGAAAGTAGAAAATGATCCCAAGAAGTGTTTGAGAAATGAAGAGAAGTCCTTGGAGTCTGAGTCCAAGAAGGGTGATGTATCCAGAAGGACCACCAAGAAGAAATGCTTCTACTGTGGAAAGAAAGGGCATATCATGGATCTTTGTAAAGAAGCCATGAAATTCAATAGAGGCAAACTGAACTCCAGAAGAGAATCAATCCAGAAGAAGAAGGGATTGATTGAAAAAAAGTTGCCAAAGAGAGGTAGCTTGACAGCATCAAAGGAACCATGTGAAACTTCCAAAACTGAGGCCACACTTTCAAGTGACTTACTAGTCATATGGCCAAATCAGTTGCAACTTGCCAAAGATCTGCAGAGAGATGAAGATGAAGTTCTGGCAATTGCTAAGGCAAAAAGGAAACAAAATATTTTACATGAAGATGTATTGAGATCCACACCAGCACAAACATCATTGAAGATCAAATGTGCAAGTGTGAAGAACGGTGAAAATGGGACATCTCGGTTGAGAGAATCTTCTCAACCTTGTTGTTCACATTGATGAACCAAGGAGGTTCCATCTTATTCCCTTATACTTTTGGTATTTACATGTGCTGACATTGCAGGGAATTGAAGATGATGATCATTTTCAACTGGAGGATGGTTTGGACAGATTGGAGTGCACCCCTTGAGGGGGAGCCAATCAGAAGAAGATGGGATTCTAAGATTTAATACCATCTTGAGAAAAGTGAAGGTATTCCAATCATACTTTCATCGATTGTTTCTTAATTTTATTCATCATGACAATTAAGGGGGAGTATTGATTGAAGGCAAATGGATGAAAGGGGGAGCTTTATCTTTGCACTTGAACTTTCTAATGTGTTTGGTGAAGTATGTGCAGGATTTAGCAATTCATTGAATATCTGAAAAATTTCAACCCCTAAGCATGATCTCACATGTGTAGAGAATTGTGGACAGCTTTGAATTCCTTGGTCATATCACTCTTGTTTTCTACACCGGGTTAGCCCAAGTAGACTTAGAGCTGATTTACTAAAGGTTCTTTGCTAAAGAGAACATGTGATATCATCCCTCTCCTAGTGTTTTTCAAGAAGATACTTTTCAATGGGAGGAAGATATTTTTGGAAGAGAACCACACCACACCTTTGCATTTGATTGCCAATAAGGGGGAGAAAATATTGGCACACATATTGACCCATTCATATGTGCTGAAGTGGAGTATTGACAACAAATACAAAGGGGGAGATTGAAGTGCATTGTGTTGCATTTGTTGTCAATGAGGCATGAAGTTGTCTTGGAATGAATGGATGTCAAGGAGTCAAGATGTGAATGTCAAAGGATGTGATGGTGATGGTGATGAAGGAGAATGGCCATGGTACTAAGATGCATGTCACTTAGGAGATTCACTAAGTGACATAGGAGAATATGGTTGAAACATTCTCCATGGACATCAGACGATTGATGAGCTGACCTTAAAGTTCCAAGAACTTGTATCCTGATGATACAATGTCACAACATTGTTTGAAGACCATGCATTGTACTGACAATGCATGAAGAGATGAAGATGATCCATCCACAACCACTGAGTGGATGAAGTGGATTGAAAGAAGTCCATGCACTATCACTTAGTGCATGTGAATCAGAAGAAGATCCAATTGATCTCTGATTAGATCATGGAAGAACATTGAAGATTATAAGTGATTCAGGAGTTCGGTTGATGAAGATGAACCTTTTGAATTCCACCTCCTAAGTTGAGTTCATATGAGAGGAGAAATGATGGAATTCTTAAGAAGAAAAAGAAAGGAAGAAGGCTTGGAGTGGCTCTTGGCATTTCACATTATGTATGTGGTTACTTTGTTTTTTATACAAAGTACTCTCATGCCTTTGCAAAAAATTGGCCAGCCAAGGCCAGCCTTAAGGGTTCAACCCCCAAGGCACATGTGGGCCTAAGGCGCCACGCCCAAGGGGGGATCCCATGTGGCCAGCCCGGGCTGCAGAGGCAGAGGGGGCCGTGTATAAGCCCCCGAGGACACGCGGTGGTGAAACCCACGCGCCCGAGGAGCATAGTGGGCGCCAGTGGCGCGCCCGCAGGAGGCATGAGTGGGCGCAGAGCGCGCCCGCAGGGAGAACACGGTGCGGGGCAGCACCATGGAGGAGGAAGTTCAATTGTGGGGTTGAGGGATTGGCATGTTGATAAACCGCGGAAAAATCCCGCGGCGTTTCGATGTGGGACGCGCAAATTCCACCGGGAGCGAATCCCAGCCGCTCATCTGATCTCGCGGCCGATCCGAGCCGCTCATCTAATCCCGCGGCACCGCGATCTGATCCAGCCGTCCGATGTCTTTCGATCACCTGATCCGATGGCTGCCGCACCATCCTCAACCTCGAGCTCGGCCGAGGCAACTCCCGCGACGCCGCTGAACCAGAGGCCATCCGACCACCCGTTTTCGAGCTCCCGGCCACCATAGTTTGATCTGAAGGCTCCAATGAGTTCGTCCGGCCCTACTGAACACAACCATGTATAAAAATGGGAGTGCATGCTATGTTTGGAAGAATTCGAAGAAGGCCGAGGCAAGAGAATCTGCCGAGGCTTTGAATGGTTTATGGTTTGCATGGATTAGCCTAAACCGAAGGCCGTGCATGCGTTATGAGTCGCATGCATGTGGAGGAAACCGAAGAAGAGGGAACCCGCGTGAAACAAGAGAAAAAGTTCAAGATTTGAAAAATCTTGAAAACCCGATAAATTCGGGGATTCAAAGATGTAACTCCGCGGATGTAAAGCCTCTGCCTCGCCTATAAAAAGAAGACCACAGGCGCTGTTTATGCTTGCTGATCCTTTGTATATTTGAAGTCCCGTGAGAGCCTTTTGTGCCTCGTGAAGTTTGGAGCTCCGCGCAACCTACTTGCGCGACGAAGCAGCCCGAAGCCACCCTTGGCTTCGTGAAGTACCTTTTGCGCATATTTGCGCAAAAGAAGTTGGAGGAGACCCTGAGCGCATCCCTTGCGCGACAGGAAGGAGCCGAGCCGCACACTTGCGCGCTCAAGGCCATAACCCTCTCTGCCCGCGAACCTACACGGCAGGAGGAAGTCACCGCGCCCCCTGCGCGGTAGGAAGGTGTTTCCACACCCTGCTCAGGCCCTTGTGCCCTTGCACTTGCGCGCCTTGAAGAATAAGTGAAGTCCCGAGGCCATATCCAGTGTGTGTGCAAATGGAGTAAGAGGACCCGAGGCAGTCCCTCTTGTGTGAACATTGAGAAGGCCGAGCCTTGTGCTTGTGTGCCAAGTGAAGGAAGAATACCTACGGGTTGGTTGCATGCAAAAGAAAACAAAGAGGCCGTAGCCCTTGTGTTGGTATTCGGGTGTGTGCAAGAGGAGGCCGAGGCATGCCCTTGTGTATGTGCCAAATCGAAGACCACACTTTGTGTGTGTGAGAGGTGAAGAAGGAAGGCCGAGGCCTTTGTGCCTGTGTGTCCAAAAAGAACAAGAAGAGGCCGTAGCCCTTGGAGGTTGTGCACACTTGAAGATTAAAAGAGAAAAACAAAGTGTGTGTGCAAAGTGGAAGAGTACAAGAAGGGAAGTAGGCCATTGGCATTTGTGTGTGCAAAGGATCTAAAAGGCCGAACCTATGTGTATGCTCTAAGTGGAGTGAACACACATTAAAGAAGGAAGAAGTTGACCCACACTAAAGTATAACACACTTTTAGTGTGTGAACAATTTGAATATAGTGTGTGAAGATTGTGGAGAAGGTGTGTGCTATAATTGATTACACCCTTTGTGGGTCTACTGCACCAAGAGGAAGAAAAGGAGAGTGCATGCATGCATGCATGCACGTGCACACGTGAACAGTGCTAAATCAGTGGTGTGCAACTGAGACTGGACCAGACCGAAGATAAAGACATCAGTTGTCTGAGCATTCAGTAGTTGAAGAGAGAAGCCGGATCATCCTTAGAAGAAGGTGATAAAGCCCGAGCTAGACGAGAAGACCTGATCAACTCAAGTGATCAGAGGTACAGAGCAAGGCCAGCAGTCTTTATCCCAGACTGCTGAGGATACTTGAAGAAGCTGAACAAGAAGAAGAGCTACTCGTGTGACTCGAGAAGCCAGGAGAAGACCCTGTGGGACTCAGGGAGAAGAAGTCTTCAGTGGGATTCTGGAGCAGGCCAGTGGGACTCTGGTAACACTGTGGGACGCAGTATAAAGACCCTCCTGTGGGACTCAGGAGAGATACGGTGGGAAGTTGTATCGACCATTGTAATACTAACAGATTATAATGGGAGAATCCATGCTGAGAGAGCATGGCAAGGATGTAGGCCTTTGGTGCCGAACCTTGTAAATCCTTGTGTCCTGTGCCTTTTCATTACTGCATTATCCGGGAAAGGTTGAGAGATACAAGAAGAGTGGATCGAGGCTTTAACCAGCCATAGAGGTTTAATTGATTAAGAATCAATTAGTAAAAAGTTTTAAAGGATCACTGATTCACCCCCTCCCCCTCTCAGTGATTCACACAGATCTGGGCACTTCAATAACGTCTATAAAGATGGCCACCAATAGTTCATGATAGACTCTAAAGATTCAATTCATTATATCCATGATGATATAAAGGGAATTTGTAAGACCAAATGGCATCACTATAAATTCATAGTGTCCATAAAATGTATGAAACACTGCCATCGGTATATCTTCTTTTTTTACCCATAATTGATGATACCCTGAACAAAGATAAATCTTGGAAAAGTATTGAACTACACATTATTGGTTAAATAAGTCATAAATGTGTGGGAGAAGATATTTTTTCTTGATAGTGATCTTGTTAAGTTCTAAATAATCAATACGGAGTCTCAATGTTACATCATTCTTCATAATAAACAGAACAGGTGCTCCCCAAGATGATGCACTAGGGAATATGAATCCCTTATAAAGATTCTCTTGGTGTGGCATCTTCAATTCTTGCAACTCAATTGGGTTCATTCAATAAGGTGTCTTTGAAATTTTTATAGCACCAGGTACGAGTTATATAGAAAACTCAACTTCACGATTTTGTGGAAGACGTAACAATTTTTCTAGAAAGACATCATCAAACTACCATATAATGGGTATATTCTTAATAATTAGTTTCTCACCAACCATTTAAGATAGATAACCGTAATTTATAGGAATTGAGACCCATATTATGGATGAAATTTCCACTGGAAGGTTATATTCATCATTACATCAATAGATGATCATAGATTGATCTAGAATATAAAATGTGATTTTCATCCTTGGAAATTGATATGAGCTCTATATAAGGAAATCCAATCCATGCCACAAATAATATCAAATTACTCTATTGGTAGGATAAAAAGATTTTCAATAAGCACATTCTAACAAACATCAATTGGAGAAGAATTATAAGCATTTGATGCAACCGTCATGCCATTATGAGTTGTCACAGCTAACTCAACATCTAATTATAGAGGTAGTATGATTATATCCTTCGAAAATTTTGAGAAATAAAAGAGTGAGTGGAACCAAAATCAAATAAAACATTTTCTACTTTAGAGTGGATAGTAAGTGTACCTTTCAACACTTCATTATCAAAATCCAAATCTCCAATAGAAATTTCATGTGACACTCCTTTGTCTTTGGCCTTAAGAGTTTGTTGTTGTCAGTCATAATGAAAAACCCATGGATTAGGGCATTTATTTTCATAATTACCACCTTCCTTTAACTTCTATCATTAAAGTGTTGGAGGTTCATTCTGTGTATCATTTTCTCTATTCACATCATTAAACATCTTTTTCCCATCATTGCGGCATTCAATTACCCAATGAATTTCTTTTTGACAATTAAAAAATTTACTTTTCCCTTTAAGACAATTACCTCCATGTTTCATGCCACACATTGAGCATAAGGTAAAACTCATCTTCTATTCGGTGTAGTCTTTATATTTTCCTTTCAATTCCATTTTCATCCTCTTATCAAACCCATATGACTGATGGGTTACTCCAATATCCATATCAAACTTAAGAGCACATCGAACAATTTCTATGTAGCTATTGATGTCCCTTATGCTTAACGACCTTTGGAGACTTGTTTTTATGCCACTAAAGAATGGATCAATTTTACTCTTAAGTTGGATAATAATTCAAGGAGTGTACCTTGCAGGTATTATAGAATATACTTCATAGGTACCAACAGATTCATCCTACTTTTCCTTTAGTTCAAGAAACTCGTTCACAATCTTTGATCAAAGAATACAAGGGAATTACTTATTGAAAAATAAATTACTGATCTTGTCCCATTCCATGGACTCAATTTCATCTATTTGCCTTGTATTCTTGATAATATTCCACTATTGATCAGCTTCACCTTCAAAACGATATATAGCTAAGATGAAATTATCAAGTTCAGTATATTGTAGAACTGAAAATATCTTTTCAGTGGTACTGATCCATTGTTCAACCACTAATGGACCAGAAGACTCGTTGAATGAAGGTGGACGCCGCCTCATAAAGGATTCAATAGATTGTTTCTCCTTCATTTTCTCATTTGTAATTCCTACATGATTAATAGCATGAAAAATTTGTGTGATCATGGATATAAGATATTTCATTCTAGCTCCCATAATGTTTGGTTGATCAGGAGGACAATCATTGCATTGCCTGTCACATTCTGCATTAACAGAGTTTATTATGGTTCCATCCATTAACTAAAACCAAGAATCATAGTGTGAGATACACTAATTACAACAGGAAAACCACATAATCAAAAATATAATTTCACACTTTATTTCTTATCATAGGTTAGTCATGGTAATTTATAAAACACTAGTATTATGTCCAATGCTTAGACATATCCTTAGGGTTCTTACTAAGGTGTTCACATCCTAATTTCAAAAGGTTAACTATACCATTCCTCTGAAAAAAACTCAAATAACCCATACATTACAGAAATTGTTAATAAATCATGATTAAAGTTTATTTATTACAACAGATAATAAAACCATGACAGAACCATATAGGTATAGTGTATTTAGAAACTGGGAGACATAACCAACTGGTTTATAAAGAATCTATATTGTCTCTTATTTATTTGATCATATCTAGAATCCATTTTGTCATATCATATTTAACAACCTTCTTCCGGACCTGGAGAAAAAACATACAAAAAGGTGATCTCAAATTTTCAGAATTGGTAAACAAATGAAATTTCAATAATATTATATTCTTAAGATTATAATGTTAGAAAATCATATCCTGCATTAGAGGTCATAATATCATGTCATGGGATAAATCATAGAACTATAATGTAATTCCAATCACCATAAAATAAGACACTAAACATTGTGTAATACACCCATATGCATAGAAAATCATTACATTTTAGTCATGTCTCATTGTCAAGACCATCGTAGTGAAGAATGTCCATTACTGAACCAAGTTCACTCATCATTCCAGTCTAGTATCACTGAACCGAATTAACATGTCATTCTAGCAATGTCTATCTAATGAGATTCAAATATTTACCCAATGCATTAGAGGGAGATATAGGTCCCACCATTCTCATAATGAAACTATTTTTATTTGTGCCACAAAATAATAAATCAATCATCATAGCATAACCCATGTAACAAAATGGGATTCTTAAAAATCATGCCATCATAAGATAAAAAGACTTCATAAAAATAATTCCATCAGCACATAATCAAATAAATGCAATAATAGGGATAGAAACATAACCCTATATCATCTTAGATGGAATTCAATTTTGGTAATACACTTGACCTTATTTCTTGACGAAAATATCCTTTCTTCAAAAAAACATTTTCTTTTCTCAACATCTCTCACAATTTTAAATTAATGGAAGTAAATTGAAAATAATCATGAAAACTTGTAAAGGAAGATTACATTGAAATAATTTCCTATGAAAACAGAATAATCTTCTCATGCTGTATATGTTAAAAAACATTCTTCCAATACTTGGGCTGGAAAAATCAAAAATTATCTCGTTCTGAAAAATAAAAAATATTGTATTCATTTATTTAACAAAAAACACATAAATAGGTAAAATTGTATTTAAACTATACTTGGAGGATAAAAATAATATTACATATTGAGTAAAATTGGTTTTTGATGATAAATATGCACCAGTAAATATTGAAGTATATACAATCTCGGATAAAAAGAGATTGTGATATTTTCCCTTACCGTATGTCCGATATGAAATGTACGTATCTAAACCTCCTATATAATTATTTAAATAATTTCATTGACTTATTCTAGAATCATAGTCATAGTTGTGAATTCATATATGTTCATATTATTATCTATCTATTAGTAACATTTCATTGTTACTCATTATACTAGTGTTAACTACTTTATATTCTTATTCATGTGTTGTCAAATAAATTATTATTCCTCTTTTTAAGTTATAGATATATCATTTACAGAATTTTATTAGTATAATATATATCATATTTATTAATTCAATTAATTTATATAATCATTCTTCAATGAGTATCATGTAGAACGAATCACATCAAATCATGGAGACAGTAGGCCGTACGTACGCACAAGCGATGATATCAGTCCAATTATTGTGGAATTGTATTGAAGTGTATGGTGTATAATATTTATGAATAAATATCATTTTAATATAATCATATATAGTAAATTACTCCTTCATTATACCTATACATGTATATTGGTGATGAAAAAATATTACACCACGGTGTGGAGACTGTATTCCTTATGTACACACACACACACAGTGATTTCAATTTTCGTAAGATGGATAAAAGGGGAAATAGGGTTGTTTCATATTTATAATAACATATCAGTATATGATTGATACTGATGATATTAATTTATATTGAAACAACTAAATAATATTAACTAAACAAAGAAATAAATTTGAATGAATCTGTAGAAGGTATTACCTCATCCACAAAGTGCCTCTTTTAAAATTCCTCTTACATCACAAGATTTGGTCTTCTGAGAAGACAAAACCATTATAATGAAAATAGAGTGGTTGAAAAGAGGAGTTTGCAGGGTTTTTCTGAGCTTGAAGTATCAAAATTGAGTTAATATGTGAGGGAAGGGGTTCCCTTTTATAAGAGATGAGAGGGGATCTTTTGGAAATCTCAAAAATATTAATTTATAAAAAATACCAAACCCACATAAATACCTCCAAAATGACTCAACCCAGATAATGAGATGAGATAGGGTTGTAATCCCATCATCCAATAAAAATTAGATATGTTTTGATTTTATTTTAAACCTTATCATTTTGTTTTATCCGTATTTAATCTATTTAATATTATTTATGGAAATATTGTTATAAATTATAAATGGTTGTAAATACATACTTATGTGTTATTAATTGTACATAATTTGATACATTATGACATGTTCGTTCAAATAAATTTTAATTTATAATTTTTAAATATTTTTATAATTTTTAATCAATTTAATAATATTTTATTTTAATAAATTATCAATTGTGTCAATTTTGACACATTTCATTTATTTGAAATTAAATAAAATCCATAGAGATGATATTTCTTAAAAATAAAATATTTTATAGATTCCTAATAAGTAAAATTAATCTATAAAATTCTTGGAGAAAATTAATTATAACATATAATATTTATTTTAGTATTTTTATTAATTTAATATTATTCTTGGTAAAATATTTACTACAACAATTTTTTATAATTATTTAATTGACATATTTGTTGCATAAAAATTTAAAATAAAAGATTTTATGATGATAAATATAATAGATCTGAGGCCCTCAATTTTCCACTTGTTTGTGATCGATGACCTCAATCACTCCCTATAAATATTTGATTTTTACCTCCAATTATGTGTCTCTAATTTCCACCAATGTTCTCCTAATAGAAATCATAATTTTGGGGTGACCTTTTCATTTCTCTTTCCCTCTTATTAAGACTAAATTTTATTAACCCAATTTCTGATGTGGGTTTTCCAAAATAGTATTTTTATATTTTTAACTTTTTATTTTCAAATAATAATTTAAAATTGACTGGATTCAATTTATTTGTGGCGGGGAGAATGTAACAACCCAAGATTTTAGAGTACATTATCTTTTCAACGAAATTCAATATCTTGCACTACATGCAACACCGAGTTTGAGCGCCCAACGACATACAAAACTAGACATTCAAAAAGTAGTTATAAATAATATTATCTAAATTTTTGAATTTCATATACTCCATATAATTTTAGAATCCATATTATGTATTTCATCAACATAATATAAGAACGAATTCATTTTTTCAGATAAAAGAAGTATTTTTCAAAAATTACAATTTTATCGCCTTTTAATGGAGAATCCTTTTTAAAACCAATATTTTACACTTTTATATATTCATTTTAATGAAATTAAATTCTTTTTTATAATAGGGACATAAAAAAATTTGTTTGGAAAAATTTATGGTGCTTTTCTGATAACTTTCTTATTTTGATGTATAATGAAAAATTCTATATTTTAATTGAAAACAACTATATTAATCGAAATAATTTATAGTGTTAAATTATGTATTTAAATGGGTTTGAATTATTGTTAGATTATATTTTAATCATTTAATACAATTTTTTTCATTATAATTAACTTCACATTTAAATTTCATATAAACAGATGCCAATATTTCGATAGTTTTTACTATTTAAGAACGTAATTTTCTGTTTTAAGAACATGGAATAATTTTAAATTAATTAATGAAACATCTATGTTTTTAATTTGGTAAAATAAAATCATTTTTGAATTAACTTAGTGTGAATTTTTTGTATTTTTCTGAAAACATTCAAATTTTGATAAATAGTGAAAAGCACTACATTATTGTTTAATACCAACTTTTAATATAAATAATTATTTATTTTATTTGAATTTATTTTGGGTAAAAATATATACATTATACTTATATATGTTTAATGAAATTCATTGGAGTCATTTCATAATAAGTTTAGATATATAAATTTATTTTGAACTTTTTATTGCCTTTTACCCACCTCCTAGGAGAATTTACAAATTTGCATACAATTTAATTTCACCTCTTCTATGAGTTGAATTTAAAAAATAATAGAGAAAAGGTTAATATCAGAAAGTATAATTTTATTCAATAAGATGAAAATATTTTTTTTTGTAAATTGTACTTTTTGACTTTTATTTACCACGATAAAAAGTCAATTGAATTATTAAAGGTAATAATGATATCATAATTACCCAAAAACATGTCCTAATTCTATTGCATAAGTATAATTTGACGAAAAAAAACCTTAGGAATAAAATATGATTCTCTTGGTCCACTTGGATTAGAATAGTATATTTCACATTATTTTATTTAATGAAGAGTTTAAAGTGTTAAATTCATTGTTCAAAAACTAAACCAATTTTAATATAAGGTTATGCATAAGATAAATTAGACTATAAATATTCATTATAAAGATAAATATATTTCCTACATCATGGAATTTTATTTATAATTTTTAGACATTAAATAATTTAATTTATTTATGACACAATGATGTTGCAGTAATTACTATATTAATGAATGATTAAAATAATTGTTATTATAAATATCCAAATAAATTTAATTTTAGACATTTCATGAATTCAACTAATTTTATACGTTAAAATGACATGTTATTGTTGATTAAATTATGTTTTTCAAAGTAATTCTGCAGTTATGATTTTCACAAAAACCAAATACTAAGTACTTTCAAAATTGACATAATTGAGTTTTTAAAAGAAATAATATATTATAAATTGATATAATAGTTGTAAAAATCTTGGGATCATCCAAAGGACATAGATAAGGTTATATATATTAATAATTAACCACATAGGGATTGATTGGATTGTTATTGTATGTTTATTAACCATATAATATAAAAATACAAAGTTACAAGGTAAATGTCAAACTATTTAACTAAGAGTTAAATCTAAAAGAAAGGTTAATATGATGACCTAAAACTATATAAAACCAATTGAAGGAGTGGTATTTGACCCATACCTACCTTAAACTAGAACTAATTCATTTTGGATCCATTAGAAACTGAAAATTATTTTCTTATAAAAAATATTTTAAGGTTTTCCTAAAGTGACCATCACCTCTCTTCTAAAAGGGAACTTCCCCTTCTCTTAATTTCACACCGGCAGAGCAATATGGCTCACCCAACCCCTACCCAAATATCCTCCCAACATTGATCAATTAATCATAGAGGCATTTTTAGATCAAAAACCGATCTTAAAGAGCCATTTTGATCATCTCAAAAGGAAACCCCTGAAGTAGAGCTAATAATTTCTTAACCCTCTTTCAAGTTCTTTTCTATTTCCACTTCCTCTTCATTTTTTTTCCATACCCAAATAATATATCCACTACCTTATACATTCTGTGATATAATTATAAATATGTTTCTACCATATTAGTTATTCTATACATCCTACTAATGACAAAGTCACCATACGTACGTACGTACACTTTACTGTATCCACGTTATGGTCTTATTTGTTAATTAAACAATTCAATATTTGCATGGGTATGATAATGAGTATAACTGATGTAAATAATAAATATAAAAAGTTAATGATTCATTAATTATTATATACTATCCAATTACATATGATTTCACCATCAATATAAACACATTGTCGTTCGTGCGTACGTATGGATTATCGTCTCCACGAATGTGATGAGATTTGTCACGAACCACGATGGGTCACCATCCGACCCGGCACCCGACCCGTTCCCCGGCATGGCCCGAAGGGTATTCCTGATCCCCAAGGGCTGGCACAAGTTCCCGGGTATAAAAATGAATATGGTGTTGATTTACCTGAAATAATAAACATAAACATCTAATTTCTTAACTAAAAAAAGATTTATATACAACCAAACCGAACCTTAGCACATTTCCAATTCAAAGTTTACCACTCAAATAAATAAAATATAACAACGGAAAATACAATAAAGAAAGCAAACTAGAACTCTATCCCAAACCTCCTAGCAACAAGAGCGACCACATAAACAAAAACCTGTAATGAGAAGACCAACTGAATCCTGAAACAATGAGACAATAGAGTCTTCATACACCCAAAGGTGTAAGCAGGGTTTGAGCCAAAGGCCCAGTAGGATACCACCAAATAAAAGATTCCATGCCACAACATTAAAGAGATAATATAACATGCTTATTTAAATCCATGATTTTAAAACACTTTGTTTGTAAGGAAATCATTTTACAAGTTAAAACTAAAGGAAAAGGAAACACTATGAAAATCCATTTCACAACATTATTTTAAAGCGGAAAAGAAAATTTATAAGAACACACACACGAACACCCACTCACAAACACACATAGAAGTGGTACTCTATATGTCAACGGAAGGCACCACATCATAGAATTGTAGAGAACTATGGATAAATCCCCTAAGGTTTAACTCTATCAGACACCACATCCGCACGTCACAATTAATTTGATAAATGAAATGAAACAGTTTATAAAACATTTAATGTTTTCACACTATATTTTACACCAAAAACACCCTTGATCTCATTTTATATAATCATTCTGCTTTTAAAATAAAGAACGCATATTCAAATCTTCTAAAACACTACATTTGAACCATCAAAATGAATTAATAGATCATTGATACTAGTTATTAAATCATTCCAAGAATACTCAAGGATACTTTGCACAAAAATCCACAAAAAAAAATCCCCTTTTAAAACAAATACGCATAATAACTTTTCCAAAAAATAATTCGCATCAAAACTTAATTTAATAAATTAGTTACATTATTTATAAAAATGTGAACAAGTTATCTAACACAGGTTTACATTCAAAATCTCCTCTGAAACCCCCTTTAAAAATCGACCGCACATCCTAACTATATGAAAAACATGTTTCGCACCATCGAAACAATATAAATAAAACATTGAATATTTTATTAAACCCCCTAAAACCATCTACACAATTAAATAAACCAGATTCATTAAAGGAAACCTTTTTCAAACAAATTCCGAACCACATTTATTTATTTATTTAAAAAAACTACATTTGCACCACTCAGACAATTAATTAAACACTTATAGAATTTACCACAACAAGGCCAAAATGAAAGACTCGACCACTATAAAAAGATTATACAGTTTGAACATGCATGCAAGTCAAAACATTTATAAAAGACATTTCACACAACCTATAAAGCATACCAAGAGACGCAACAAACATTTATATCGCAACACGCCCCATTTCATGTAAACATGGTTCTTAAAAATCAAACTCACCTAATGAGCTATCAAAAATATAATTTTCATAACAAATACAATCTAATAAATTATTTACAGATTTTATAAAATTCCAATAAATGATATAACACTAGTTTACCCATAAATCTCACCCAATTTGTCATGAAAAAACCATTTTTGCACTAACACCATATCAAATTCATCCGAATATAACATTCTCACCACTCAATGGAACCATAAAACACATTCATAAACATAAACATGCATATTAAATTCATCAAATAATGTAAGGGTATTGAACCACCTACCTAGAGTGAAGAAATTCTCTAAATTTTTGTGCAACCACAATCGGGTGTCATTCGCACCTCAAGGAACCTAGCTCGAACCCAATATCATGATATCAAAAATGAGTACGCAAAATTTAGACCCTAATTAACACCCTAAAATCTGATACACCAAAGCCCCAAATGAGCAGTACTAAAACCCTATCAAAGAGGAGGAAGGGATTAATAGGGTGGTCTACACATGCGGTGAGGGAGCAGAAGGTCGCTGTAAGGGTTCAAGAGGCTGTCTGAGGAAGAAGATCACGTCAGTTGAGTAGGGGTTCAGTGGATTGGGTTTGACGTGGGGGAATGGAAACAGTGTGGTTTGAACCAGCCAGAGGAGGGCCATAGGAGGGGCCTGAGGAGGGGTGACGGTGGCTGGTGGCGCGGGTGATGTCGCTAGTAGGGGGAGGCCGACTGGGGAGGGGGTTGAGCGGCCAACCAGGGTGTGGGCGCGCTAGGGTTAGGGGGCGCAATGGGAGGGAGAGTGGGGGAGGAAAAGAGGAAGAATAATAGAGAAGAAAAAGAAAATGATAAGGGTAGGGGTTAGACGAACCAGACGGTTCCAGGGGGAGGGATGTGCCCCACAACAAGCAGAGGGGTGGGGGGAGAATGGGGGGCGACAGGTTGGGTAACCCTAGCAAAAAATAACAACTAAAAAATAGAAATAAAAGAAAACTAGAACTAATAATATTAATAATATTAATAAATTATAATAAAGATAAATATAATAATCAAAATATCTTCTAATAATAATAATATTATTATTATTATAATTATCACCATTAAAATGACATTCATTAATTTTTTTAACACAATTTTTTTCTCATGTGATTTTATTTCCATTTTACCATTCATTTAATTATATTAATTTATAAATAATTCATTTTTTTAATCATTTGAACAATGGCCGGGTCACACGACGTCCCCAGAGAAGTCGCACGGCTTTGAAATAATGCTTCGAACGTGCACTGCATGATGTCCAGCGCCGAAAAACATGATTATCGATAAAAAATCAAATTTAGCCGAGACTTAGCTCATGCCTTGACGAAACATTTTAAAACCAAATAAGATAAAAAAAATTCATAGTAAGTTAATTTGGTGTTAATAATAATATAAAATATTATAATATTAATAACTTAATAAAATTTACATTCCTGACATTATCAATTACAATAATAATATTCCCAAACAATGTTATTATCATCCTCATTAAAATAGTCCCTTGAATCAAATTACACTTCTTATTTTTATTTTGTTCCCATTTTATTATTCATTACATTTTATTCATTTCCCTTGAATATCGTGCAGGCCGTGCGGTGAGCCGGGCGAGGTCGCGCGGCTTCGACCATGGTGCGCTGAACGATGTAAAGACGTAAACATGAATTTCTTTAAATAAGAACTCAATAATTATGTCGGGTCATAACCCATACTACCCAATGCAAAACAAATTCATAAAATAAGTAATTTAAAAATGACGGGTGTGACAATTCTCCCCACCATAGAGCTTTTCGTCCCTGGAAAGCCACAACTAAGGTTGAGCACCATAGTAGGAAATGACACCCCCTTAAGGTTCAAGAGGATCTCTTATGAAAACAAGTAGAGCGAGGAAAACACATTGTGCTTAGAGAAAGTGTCTTAAATAAAAACCTCAAGAGACCCTTAAATGACTTTTCACTATGTGCCAACTACCCCAAAGAGTTAGAACACCTTAGGTTGGTTGATCAAGGGAATTAACTCTCGATCCCACAGAAACAAACTTCACAAATTGAAACAAGACTGGGTAACCGAGATGAGACTGGGAAACCACCATGGGGCGACTAACTCGGGGAGGCCCGAGTGGACTCCCCACCATTGAAATAGGCCAGCATCGAATCAATCCAAATGGATTTAAATGAGACTCTCAGTGGGTCTCCATAACATTAGAACTGATAGAAGATAAACAAACATTGAAAATCACGTCATTTCATCTTAAAAATTCATATTTTTTTTATAAACTCTCAAATAGTGGCTATCAAAAAGAATTTTTTTTTCCAAAACCCATAGGAACATAATACAACGTAAAGGGAAAATTAGTGTCATCAGGTGACTTGGAAACATGGTTGGCGGCCATACTCCAGTCATTCAACCATCTTGGAGAGCATACTGTGGTAATTTCATCGACTCCACATGGATTTCCAGACCCTGCGAGATCGATGTGACCATTGACCCTAACTCCTTTTTCATTTCCCCCAAACAAGACTAACCATGAGGAATAGACTCAGGAAAACCTCAACATACCATGGTAACTCGAGTCCGGCCACGAGGTGTGATGGCTAGGCACCTTACTCGTAGCTAGAACATCGAGTTCTAACAACCTTATTTCTAGTCTACTGTGACTCTTCCCAAATGAAAACGGCTCAAGGAGTAAGCCTCCTCTGAATCCATTTTCTCACAAACCGAGCAAGGTCGCCATCTGACCCGGTGCCTGACCCGGTCTTCGGAAAGGACCGAAGGGCCTTCCCGATCCCCACGGGCTGGCGCAAGTTCCCGGGTATCAAAATGAAATGTTGGAACAATTTACCCCAAATAATAAACATAAAAAACTAATTTCATTAACTGAAAGAAAAAATATTTATATACAACCAAACCGAACCTTAGAACATTTCAAATTCAATGTTTACAACTCAACTAAATAAAAGAAAACAATGGAAACTACAATAAAGAAACCAAACTAGAACTCTAACACAAACCTCCCGGCAACAAGAGAGATCACATCAACACCAACCTGTAATGAGAAGACCAACTGCAACCTGATGCAAAGAGACAATAGAGTCTACAAACACCTAAAGTTGTATACAGGGTGTTAGCCAAAGTCCTAGAAGGATACCACCAAATAAAAGATTCCATGCCACAACATCCAAGATTTAATCTAACATGCTTATTTAAAGCCATGCTTTTAAAACACTTTGTTTTTAAAGAAATCATTTTACAAGTTAAAACTAGTGGAAAAGGCAACACTATGAAAATCCATTTCAAAACATTATTTTAAAGAAGAAAAGAAAATTTATAAGAACACACACATGAACACCCACTCACACACACACACACAAGTGGTCCGCCGTATGCCGACGAAAGGCACCACGTCATGGATAGTAGAGCACTATGGGTAAATCCCCAAAGTATTATCTAGATCAAGTGGGACCCAAGAACCTCGTATCTCGGTGAATGTAACCATACAAATATCATTTCTCGTGTACGAGCCACTAGTAGGGAACATACCCATAACCTAGTGGTCCCCAATCATTATCCACAGAGTTTAGTTAGAGTTATCATTGTCAAACTTGCTACGTGAAACAGGGGCCAAACCCCACGGAATCATTAGCATAGTAATTATAGTCAGACCACCTAGATACCTGAGATTTTCCATTGTGCTCATTCAAGTTCCACATTCACTAGACAATAACACAACACATTTAGTCCCACAGGTCAAGCCAAACAAGCTACGCATAGTGTACCACTACCCACACAACCAAACATCATTCTAAAAACACACGCATACCAAAACATTTGATAAACATTCCCCGTAACACATATGAAATTTAATAGTTCTTAAAAAATAGTTTCGAAAAGAAATTTCCAAAGGCATTAAAACACATTACACCCGAAGACGTACTCGAAATCTGACTTTTTAGACCACACTCACAGCAAAATCATTTCTCATCATAAATCACATCACATGAATGACCTCATAAATTATTTAAAAAATTAATACAACAATTATAATTGGCACATTAAGGGCCTGCACATGAAAGACGCCTAATGTTTCACACACTATCACCACCAAAAACATAACACATGATTAACACTATCATACACCACATCCGCACATCACAATTAATTCAATAAATTCAATTAAGCAGTTTATAAAACATATCAAGGTAACAAAATATAGTTTACACCAAAAACACACTTGATCTCATTTTACATAAACATTATACTTTTCAAAAAATGAATGCATATTCAACTCTTACAAAACACTACATTCACACCATCAAACCGAACTAATAAATCCTTGAAACTAGTTATTAAATCATTCCAAGAAAACTCAATGAGACTTTGCACTAAAAATCCACCCAAAATCCCCTTTTTAAAACAATTGCACATAATAACATTTCCAAAACATAATTCGTATCATAACATAATTTAACAAATTAGTTAAATAATTTATAAAAATTTTAACAAGTGATCTAACACAGGTTTACATTCAAAATATCCTCTGAACCCCCTTTAAAAAACAACAGCACGTCCTAACTTTAAGAAAAACGTGTTTCGCACCATCGAAACAATTTAAATAAAAAATTGAATAATTTATTAAACACCCTAAAACATTTTACACAATTAAAAAACCAGATTCATAAAAGGAAACCAGTTTCAAACAAAATGTGCAACATAGTATTTATTTATTTAAAAAAACTACATTTGCACTACTCAAACAATTAATTAATCACTTATAGAATTTACCACAACAAGGCCAAAATGAAATACATGACCACTTTTAAAAGATAATACAGTTTCATCACGTAATCACGTCAAAACATTTATAAAACACATTTCACACAACCTATAAAGCATACCAAGAGACACAATAAAAATTTATTTCACAACACGCCCCATTTCATGTAAACATGGTTCTTAAAATAAAACTCACCTCATGACCAATGAAAAATATAATTTTCACAACAAATACAATCTAATAAATTATATAATCATTTTATAAAATGCTAATAAATGACCTAACCCTAGTTTACCCATAAATGTCACCAAATTTGTCATGAAAACCCCATTTTTGCAATAACAAAATATCAAATTCTTCCAAAAAATAACATTCACACCAATCAATGGAACCATAAAAAACATTCATAAACTTAAACAAGCATATTAAATTCATCAAATAATGTAGGGGCATGGAACCACTTACCCCGAGTGACGAAATTCTCAAAATTTGTGTGCAACCACAATCGCGTCTCATTTGCACCTCAAGAAACCTAGCATGATACCAATATCATGAAATCAAAAAATAATATGCAAAACTTATACCCTAATTAACACCCTAAATGATGGAAACATAAAATCCCCAAATGAGAAGAACTAAAACCCTAGCAAAGAGGAGGAAGGGATTACCAGGGTGGTCCGCACTTGCGGTGAAGGGAGGAGAAGGCCGCTGTAAGGGTTCTGGAGGTTGTCCGAGGAAGAAGATCATGTCGGTTGAGCAGGGGTGCGGCGTATCGGGTGTGATGTGGGGGAATGTCGACAGTACGGTTTGCAGCTACCGTAGGAGGGCCAAAGGAGGGGTCAGAGGAGGGACGATTGTGGCTGGTGGCGCGGGCGACATCGCGAGCAGGGGGTGGCCGACTAGGGAGAGGGTAGCACGCAAGGGTGGGGTGTGCTAGGGTTAGGGGGTGCAATGGGAGGGATAGTGGGGGGAATAGAGGATGAAGGAGAGGGAAAAAAAGAAAAGGGTAGGGGTAGGGGTGCGGCGAACCAGACGGTTCTAGGGGGAGGGGTGTGCGCTGAAACAAGATGAGGGGGGGGAGAAAGGGGGGCACCGGTTTGGGTAACCCTAGAAAAAAAGCAACTATAAAATGTCAATAAAAGGAAACTAGAACTAATAATATTAATATTAATAAAAAATAATAGTAATGATAATGATAAATATAATAATTACATTATCTTCAAATAATAATAATAATATAGTAATTATCATTATTAATATGAAATTCTTTATTTTTTTAACACACTTTTTATTCTCATTTTATTTTATTTCGATTTTAATTTTCATTTAATTATATTAATTTATAATTAATTCATTTTATTTATTTATTTGAACAATAGGTGGGTCACACAGAGGCCCTAGAAAAGTCACACGACTTCGAAATTATGCTTCGCCCGTGCACCGAATGATGTCAACCGTCAAAAAACTTGTTTATTGACAAAAACAAAAAATTCAACCGGGACATATCCCATGCCGTGACGAAACATTTTAAAACCAAATAAGATAATAAAATGTCATAGTAACTTAATTTGGTGTTAACAAAAATATCAAATCTTTTAATATTAATAACTTAATAAAATTTACATTATTGACATTATCAATTACAATATTAATATCTCAAACAATGATATTACAGTACTCATTAAAATAGTCCCTTAAATCCAATTACACTTCTTATTTTTATTTTATTCCCATTTTATTATTCATTACATTTTATTCATTTGGCTTGAATATCAGGCAGGTCGTGCAGTGAGCTGGGCGAAGTCGTGCGGGTTCCACCACGGTGCGCTGAATTATATCAAGACCAAAACATGCATTTCTTTAAATAAGAACTCAATAATTATGTCAGGCCATAATCGAGACTACTCGATGCCTAGAAATTTATAATATTAGTAATTTAAAAATGACGGGTGTGACAAGATTCATTCCCCATCGTAATAATTCTATAATAATTATCATTTTATGATTCAAAATAATGGTTATGAACATAATATCACTATGTATTGGAATCAAATACATCAATATTATAACAAACGTGGATTACATAACCAATCATATAAAGTAAAACGAATTAGTTAACATCCAAAATGATGATATTACAAGCATATTATTAACAAAGCAATATTAGAATATCATATAAGATAAGATATTTACATATATAGTTCTTGAAAAATTTAATGACAATTATTTAACTATTATACATTAGGTTAATTTACCAAATACCTAGAAAAAGTACATGGTAAGGGTTAATTTCAAAATCTCTTTATTATCCAAGGTTGTTTTTACGTATGTATATACTGATACCTCTTTATTATCAACATCCTTGTTTTCTTAATAATGTATTTCAAAACAACTTTACAATTTACTGGACAATGGTTTAAAGACATTTTATACCCTTGTTTTACAATATATGTTTTGAAATAAATCTTTCCATCGTTTTCCAAACAAGGTACTTTATGACCTTTTTGATAAAATTAAGGTAAGAATGTTTTTTATCTTATACGGCAGGTGCGGCTATTTTCTACCATTATAACATCGTCAAAGCTTCCCTTATAAGATTATAATAATTTTTTCAAAATTAATGTTTTCAATTATAATTATTTTACTTTTTAATGATTTCTAAACAGAAAGATATATTTAAATAATAAAAGTACAATTTCATCTTTCTCAAGATCCTTTGGATAGATTTTAATCTTGTTGGTAGTTGATTTATTATAATACAAATATTCCAAATTTTATTTAAGGTTTTTTGATATTTTTTACCATTGGTGTGTTATTTTTATATCATTAATGGTTTATAGATAATGTATTGACATTTCATATGCTAGTTTCAATACGAATGTTTACGTTTTGTTTAAACCTTTTCGTATGAGGAATGAATTTGACTAGGTAAGTGATGGGTGGAGCATGATATAACTCTTTGATGCATCAATAGTTCCAATGAGACAAACTAGTGTCTTGGAATAAGGACATGGAAAAATATTATTTGTAGTCTTGGAATAAGGCCTTAATTATGTGGTTTGGAAGTATCACATTATGCATTCCATCATATTGATATTGGATACTGAAATTTCATATGATTATTCGACTAGTAGAATATATATGTGAATAAGTAAATGGAATTATTTGATTTTATCATTCCCATATTATGTTGTTGTTTATGTTTAAAAGTCTTTTGTTTTATTCATATACATTACTTTAATTTTTTAATCATATTTAATTATGTTTTCGCTATATTGTTATCATTACTGAGAATCTGCGCCAACCCCTTTCTATGATTTTTTTCCAAAGATTCCAAGAAGTTTATTATGATTGATAAGCAGGGTTAAGCTATGGGATTAATGGTGGTTTCAAAGGTTCATTTATGTTGGGTTTTATTTTCTAATGTGTGATGTAATGTTCATGTATGTAATCAATTTTCAAGGGTTGCTAATATTCTTGGTCATTCGAAACTAGATTCCTTGTAATCATGCCAATGTTATGAAATAATGCACCATCTCTGGGTAAATGGGGTCATAGAATTATATAATTTATAACATTTATTTTAAAAATAATATTATAATATTTTAAATAATCATTTAAATATTATTATAGGGTTAATATTAATTATTAAAATGAAAATATCAATATTCTAGTTAATAGTAAAAAATCAATTTTATTAAAACAATAAAATTATTTCATGAATTAATAATGATCCACTATTTTTAAGTTGTTAAAAATTTAAATTAGTTCTATTATATTATAAATATATGAATTAGGTTTTTGGTAATTAACATTATTTTTTAATTTATTGTAAAAATATATTCATACATAGAAATTCATATTTTTTAAATATATTTTTATCATTGTGTTTTTCATTACATAATTATATTAATTTATTCCATTGATAGAAATTGAATATTGAAAAATTATTTCAATATTTCGACTCATAAGCTCAATTTTTTTGTAAATTGGTCCCTTTTATTGGTGTTTATTATGAATTCTATCCGTGGTATATTTTTTCACCTCAGTTTGGGTAAATCCGGTAATTATTGAATAAAAGTAGGCTCTAAGGACAATAAATAACCTAAAGCATTCCATTATCATATTAGATGGGTGGATTAATATCATTTCCATCCAGGTCTCAGATATATTATTATTTTGTCCATATGTAATTGATTATGCCATTTATATTAATTTAAAAAAAATAAATACAAAATGTTACACACTTGAAATTAATTACTATAATTTTTCAATAATGATATATCTATGAAATGATAGGTTATAAATGTTTATTTGAAAGACAAACTAGTATTTTATCATTTTAATTAAATTTTAATTTTTTGTTATTATATAATTATCATCAATATTTATGAAAATTCATTATAGTATTATATATATTTAATGAAAATTGAATATTTTTTAAAAACACACTAAAATTATAATATTTTAGGAATGATTTACATTGACTAAACATTTACATAGATATATATGAAATATTTTATATTATTTATAACCTAAAATTTAAATTAACTATTTCATTTGATTCATTTAAATTAAAATTTAATAAATACTGTGAAAAATGATATAATGATATTTTATACTAAATAATAGTTTTCACATAATAATATATTATACCAAAAATTTTTTTATACAAAATACATTTTTATACAATGATTTAAAATTAATAAAAATATTATAATAGGAATATATATGTTATATTATTTAAAATACTAACCAATTTCAATATTTTAAACATTTACTATTTTATTGTGACATTGTTGACCCTTAAAGTGTAGAAATCATTAATATTGTGGTAATTTACAAAATGGAAAATAAGGGTTAATCATAAATAATAAGGTTGAAAATTAAACAAAATGAATCCATAATCTATTTAATGAAATATTAGACTCACCGTAATTTTATATTCAAATTTATTCAATTTTGATTCATTTGGACAAAAAATTAATATTATTAATTAAATACACTAATAAATTCCATGAATGTCTTCCCCATAAGTTATAAAATAGAACCCATTATATCCTTTCGTTACATCAAATTAACCAACCTAAATCAAAATCAATTCAACCCAATTCCCATATAAACTTATTTATACAAGTTCTAATGGTTTTAGCCATTACCAAATGCAAATCCTAGGTCCCTAAAAAGGATATATATAATGTAAATTAAATTAGAAGTAATTTTCATTCCAAACTCATTCTTTTTTATTTCTTATTGTATTTCTTCTTAATTTGATCAACCCATAATAAAATAATAATTATGTTATCATCAATATAGTTATATTTTATAATTTGTGTGATACAACCATATTCCATCTCTTCACAAACCAATAAAATGTAATAAGATTACTCGTGCGTTTGTACAGTAAATAATCTCGATGTAGTAGTGAAATTTGATTCTCGTCACCCTATGAAATAGATGGTTATAATGATTTAACTAATGAATATATATATATATGATATAAAAAAATTACTAATATTATAAAATTATAAAACAATATACTCCTTCAATCATTACAATCAATTGAGAAATGATAAAATTCGTCATACGAACGGGTAGTCTACCACCTCCATGAAGTGATGTGGTCCTATTTTATTTTTTTCCTTACATTTATTGTAATAAGGACATATTTAATGAATATATATAATAAATTTGACTTAATAATTATTTTTTAATGTTTGATTTATATTTTTCATTATTCATTCCATACGTTACAAGGTGAAAACGTTATTCCTCTTTTGGTTGGGAATAACGTTTCTATTATGGAATAATTAATTATTTAAATATTTTTATTTTATAATTCATTAAATATATATATATTATTAATATATCTGATATTTATTTCTGTAATAAAATTTTGGAGATGATATAACCCTATGAATAATTCATGTTCCTAAACTACCCAATCTAAACATGCATGAAAAACGAAGTAGTTTACACCCAAACAATGATAATAATAAATGATTTTTAACTAACGTGTGTTAAAATTATTTAAAAATATCATATATTGTATTATATATATTTATATGTTTTTATTATATAGAAGGTTAAAGAACATTTGAGAAAATTTAAACATTGTGTATGGGGTTTCATAACTCAATATTCAGTTAGTTGGGTATACATCATATGTGTTGGTTATTTTATTCCATGATTATGTGAGAAGTAAACATTAAATGTTAAATTATGTATTTCAATTTTTATTTTATTGATTTCAATTTTTCACATAGATGACTTTATTTATTAATTATCACATAAATGATAAATCATTGTAAGGTATTACATCTCAGTTTCCACCTCGTTGAGACATGTTTTGTACTGAAAACCTATTTACTTTAGATGGTGTAAATACTACCCATTTTTGGTAAAAAAAATTAGATATATATTTTTATTAATATTAATGATTCTATTAATGCTACAAATTGTAGAGGAAGGTTTTAAATGAAATCAAATCTGGATTTTCTTCTGATTAAGTCTAGTTTCATTCATAGTCCATATTTTTAAAAATTATTTAACTGAAGTAAATTTTTACTAAATATATTTATTAATTAAATATAATGTTATCCTTTAAATATTTAAATTATTTTAAAGTAATGTTCTGAATGATTTCCTTAAAAGATCATTTAAAGAAAATTATTAAAAGTAAAAAATAATTGATTTCTTTTTAATATATACGGTGTTAATAGTATTTAGAGATGGAAATTTTTTATATCATTATCTCTGCTAAAAGAAATAAATAAAAATTTAAGGGAATTTATGTTGAAAAATAATTTTTAATGTTTTTTTACTTTTTATTATACTGTTAAAAATAATTAATCTTACAATAAAATCAATTTTTCTAATGATCTTCTCTAATCTATTGATACATTTTATTTGGAATAAAACTATTCAAGACACATTCACTTTATTTTCATAAACTGATATTATATTTTTCCTAGATTTCAATATTAATTTTATCATTGATATTTTAATTTCATAAACCATATATCATGTCAAAAAATTTTATACTATGAATCTTATTTAACATAATGGTTAAATCTTTGATTAATATTTATTCTTTACACAATATTGATAGTTATTTATATAAAATATTTTTTATGAATTGAATTGATCATTCAATAAATTATGAATGTAATTATATATGATGTGATGGGTTTTAAATTTCATTTTCCATTGATTTATTCATAGGATTCGTGAGACAAATCATTATGGTAGATTTAAATGGATTTCTACTGTATACCTACCCATCCATTAAACGATATTTCCACATGTATTTTAAGTTGTATATATCATGATTTTTGAAATAATGACATCATATATTAATAATTTCCTTCATTTGTTATTTATTTATTATTATCCAAGAGATTACTGTCATGACCCGTCCCAGTGGGGCCCATGCCGTAACTCCCTAAGCCTTTCTCCAATAGGCAAGGGGTTGGTGACTAGCACCAAGTAGGCATGTCACTAAGATGGGAGTCATTGCCTATAAACATATATACACAGACACACACACATCTCCAATCCCATAAAGCTAAAAAGTAAAAACTACTGAAAATAGAAATGCATGCACACACTAAAATCCTAACTAACAGAGTACGACAGGAATGCACAGTAAAGTAAAACCCTTGGACAAAAGGACATGCCCACCAAAAGAAAGTCTAAAACAAAGTCAAATCTATAATGAAAGGTACTGGGACTACAATATGTAGTCATAGAAACACACCTCGGCCTACCTGCTCTCACTGAGCACCATCTGGTCCTGGTCTTCCTAGAATCCTATCAAAGGCTCTCTCATCTGCACACGACATGACACGTGTGGGTAAACCCCGTGCATGGGTGAGTATAACAATACCAATTTGGACACCTTGAAAACCTCAAATTAATAAAAAAATAATATATGAAAATGGAATGATATAGTCGTCTCTACAATGTATATGTTTACAAAACATATATCAAGAATATCCAGATATACTCATACATGATCGACTATCGTGATACCACCACTAATATCATGTTCGATGATTCCACTAAGTACATAACCGGGAGAACACACTCATAGGCTTGAAGAGAGAGATATGAAGTTCTTGTTCCGGGATAACTCACTCCACAAGTACTTAATAATATGATGCTCACATGAGGATCATGACCAACAGTTATTGGGTGATTCCAACAACTAATTCTGAACTAATCCGCTAAGCTGAGGATCATCGCCCGGGTAAAGTAGGTCATGTCGATACCAAGAAATCTACCCAGGGAACCAGGAAAGAATATAGGATCTGGATCTAAGTCTCACAGAGGGGATTCCAACAACTGTATTCAGGAAGTCCTACTGAAGGGATCATACTCATGTACGTAGAAAATGATACCAGAGACCTTCAGGGGAAATACCAAGGGTACGAATCCTAAGAAATCTAGCCCAAGTCACACAAGACAAATGTCTCAATCCATGTAAAAAAGATTACATGGCGTATAGTAGGGTTACATGTTGTGTTCCTTGACTCTGGGTACTTCCCGTGTAAATGACATGTGTCATCCATCCAAGCTGTATAAAACTCAACTACACATTGTGTAGAAGGATCACATGCCATATTTCTTGACTATGGGTACTGCCCCGGTAAATGGCTCGTGTTATTAGGCATGATGTATAAAAATTCACTACATGGCGTGTAGAAGGATTACACGCTATGTACGAGTGTCTGGGGTTCGGTCTGTGTACGCTGGCCATGTGCCCGTACACGACCTCAACTAGTGTCGCTCTTCCCATGTATCAGTACACGAGGTATTCCATATACCTGGTCGGGTCTAGCCGGGGAGGGGTATACACATTGTGTCCTTGTCTGTGTACCCAACCCGTGTCTGTGTACTCCTGGAGTACACGCCAGGTGGTCCTCCAATAAACACACATTGTGTAGGTCAAACTAAATGTCGTGTAGTCAGGATTTACCTAGAACTGTCATCTTCCTCCTCGCACCTCTTCTGGATCTTCGGATCTCTTTCTTATTGTCCATTTGCCAAGAAACTCAAGATACTTGTTTGTTTCATCATCCTAACACCAAATCCAGGTGTTTCGGACCTTCAAACGGCTCAGAAAACAAGCGTTGATTCATCCGAAGGAAAACACACAAAACTCATATCTCACGATATGCTCTGAATCATCCGTTGAAACCATCGTCTCAGCTTCGTACTGTCATTCCGAGGTTGGATCTACAATCTCAGATCATTGTTCCAACAAAAAGACGTGCAACGATCAATTTCATCCATGAACGCATAGAAATCGCATGAAGAACATGAGAAATTGATGAATAAAGGAAAAAAATTTGAGAGGGACGAACCTCGATCGATTTTCGTGTCAATATTGCTTCTCCACTGTTATAAGGATAAACGAAACCAAAATAACCTTCAAGAATCAAATCCCCAAAATCCCCGCAAAATCTCATCCTACAAATAAGATCGATCTGCGGGCTAATATGTTCATGGATTAGTCCACATTTATTGTAATAATCATGATCTGGGAAAGAAAAATCAAAATCAAACATCCTACCTAGATCTGTGGCATTTTTTGGAGAAGATCTAGTCACCGCGTCGTCAGCGCCGGCGAAACTCATCAAGAACATCGTCGTCGCATTGGGGTTTCCTCCAAAGCCTTCATAGCCTCCAAGAGTTATAGGTTTATGAGGTACGTAACCCTGGACCCCTATACAAATCTCTATTTAATAAGATAAAAGATATTCAATTCAATAAGAATTAATAAAACATTTTTATAAAATATTTTATTACAGTTATGTCCAAAAACTAGATTTCACCACCGACCGGTACCAACCAATGTTAGGCCTTGCCTAAGGTAAAATCATTGCTCTAAACGCAACAGTGCCATCATATTTTTGATGTGAGCACCCGTTCTAAAGTAATTCCACTTTTTCTGGAAAACCACACGTGCTTATTATTGAATTATCTAATTAAATTCAAGCATTTTTTCCGGGCTCATCGGGCCTCAGAACTGCACGTCGTCTCAAAGCCTGGTCTCAAAATAATTTCCATATAATATTAAAAAATAATACATGGAAAACTCAAGGACATTATATCCTACCCACCATGGGGCTTTGCATCCTCGAAAATCCAAAACAAAGGCTACTCAAAAAGATGTGTGTAATGCGCATGGGTCTAAGCCTCCTGATCCCAAATTCCCTCCTAGATATTCCTGTGCTGCCACCGGACATGCACCAAGGAAATAGCTCTCCCACGAAGGATCTTCTCCTACCGATCCTCGATCTCCACTGGGTACCCAGCAATGGTCGCTCCATCATCGATGTCCAGCTCACCCCAGTTGTTAACGTGGGATGGATCATGCACGTACCATCGTAGCTGCGACACATAGAAGACGTTGTGTACCCATTCCATTAGAGGAGGTAGATCCAATCGGTATGACACCTCTCCAACTCTACTCATAATCTGAAAAGGGTCGATGAAACTCGGAGATAGCTTGCCGCCTCGGCCAAATCTCCAAAATCCCTATCGATGTGAGACCCAAAGGAACACATGGTCTCCCTCCTCAAACTCCAAGGGCCTCCGTCTCCTATCAGCATAAGACTTCTGCTAACTCTGTTCAGTCTTCAAACACTCTTGGATGACCTGCACCTTCTTTGTATTAGCTCGCACCATCTCTGGTCCCATGAGTGCTGACTCTCCTGGGTCAGTCCAACAAAGTGGTGACCTACAAGGTTGCTCATACAAAGAGTCGAATAGTTCCATACTAGTAGTGGAATTATAGCTGTTGTTATAAAAAAATTCCATCAGTGGTAGGTGATCCTCCCAGCTATGAAATAAGTCAAGTATGCTAGCTCAAGGCATGTCGTATAGAACGTGGATGGTCCGCTCTGTCTATCAGTCATCCTGAGGATGAAACGATGTGCTCAAGTGTAACTGAGTCCCAAAATCTTTCGGCAATCCCTTCCAAAAACAAGATGTGAAATGAGCATCACAATCTGAGATGATTGTTGGTGGAACTCCATGAAGTCTAACTATCTCATACACGTAGTGGAATACTATTCTCTCTACTCAACTCTGCTCATGTATGGCTAGGAAGTGGGCCGACTTGGTGAGTCAGTCAACGATCTCCCAGATTGCATCGCATCCCCAGTACGTATGTTGTAATCCCGTCACGAAGTCCATGGATATCCTATCCAAAATGCACTCTGGCACCTCAGGGGGCTGAGTCAATCCTTCTAGAACATGGTTCTCAGCCTTTACTTGCTAACATGTAAGGCACCAAGAAACAAACTATGCCACACTCTTCTTCATTCCTGGCCACCAGAACTGACGTCAGAGGTCCTGGTATATCTATACCATGCCTGGATGCACCGCCAAAAGAGATTTATGGAACTCCATCAGAACCTCCTCCTGCAACGTCACTGGTACTACCGTACTCCCTTTGAAAAGAACAATGTGCTCCCCACCTTTTGAATATCCACCAGCAACATCACCTATAGATATCTGAGCACGTAGAGTATCACAATTAGCATCCTCGAGCTGTGCTTCCCTAACATGTTATAATAGTGGAGGGGTGAAAAATATCGAATGAAAGTCAGATCCCTCATCTCTATCCATGAAGGATAACTGTAAAGAGGAGAACTGCCTTGTCGCCTCATCCATCATCTGCGAACTGGATTTTCTGCTGAGAGCATCTGCCACAACGTTCCCCTTCCCAAGAGTATAAAAGATCTCAATGTCATAATCCTGGAGGAACTCAAGACACTTCCTCTATGTCAAGTTCAGATCCTTTTGAGAAAATATTTATGTAAGACTCTTGTGATACGAGTAGATGATAAACCGCTCGCCCATCAGGTAGTTCCCCCACATCTTTAATGCAAATAATACTGCTTCAAACTCAAGATCATGGGTCACATAGTTCTTCTTATGTGGCCTCAACTGACGTGAGCCATAGGCAATCACCACTTGCCTCTTCAGTAGGACACAACAGAGCTCGGTTCCTGATGTGTCAAAGAACAAAACGTACTCGACACCCTCTTCTGGTAGTTTCATGATAGGGACTCTCGTCAAACTCTGTATCAGCTGCTGAAATGCTTGTTGGCATCTCTCAGTCCACCCAAAAGGATGCCCTTTTTCGGTCACAGCTGTCATGGGTGCCTAAATCCTAGGGAAATCAAGAAGGAATCTCTAATAGTATCCTTCCAACCCAAGGAAACTTCGCACCTCTATCACGCTCAAGGGTGGATCCCATTCTAACACTACCTCTACCTTGGATGGGTCTACTGCTACACCATCTTCCAAGATAATGTGTCCCAGAAAGTGGGCCTTCTGTATCCATATTTGATTTTTTGAGAGTTTCTCGTAAAACATGTGCTCTCATAGTGTGTTCAAAACCATCCTTAGGTGCCTCGATTTCTCCTCCTCGGACGCAGAGTACAAATGGATATCATCGATGAAGACCACCATAAATCGATTTTGATAGGGATGAATGATCCGGTTCATGAGCCCCATAAACAATGTCTGGGAATTCGTCACGCCGAAGGGAATCACCAAGTTTTTATAGTGACCGTAGTGACATATTAAATCTGTCTTCGTTATATCCTTATCCCGTACTCGCAATTGGTTATAGACTGATTGTAGATCAAACTTCAAGAACCATCGTTCCCCTCTTAACTAGTCGAAGTGGTCATTGATCCTTGGTAGTGGAAACTGGTTCTTCACAGTCACCTAATTCATGCGCCGGTAATCCACTGATAGCCTCAAGCTCCCGTCTTCCATCTTGGAAAACAACACTGGGGCCGCCCAGGGTGAAACACTCGGTCTCACGAAACCCTTCTTCTGCAAGTCTTCCAGCTACACTCTCAGCTCACGAAGCTCTGTTGGAGCCATCCGATATGCTGATGCTGATATCGGTGTCGTCCCGAGTTGCAACTCAATGTAGAAATCTGTTTCTCGATGGGGAGGTAGTCCATGTAAATCCTCTAGAATGACCTCCTCATACTCTGCCACTACTGCTGGAAGCCGAAAACTTGAAACATCTGATGCGCCAAGGGCTAGGGTAGCCAACTAATTTGAAATAGATTGTACCTTCCTACGCACGAGTCTATCTTGTGCTACCTGGGTCTCGTTTTCACCAATGAAGGAGAACCTCGTTCCATCCCTACAGACACACCACACCCTTCACCTAAAACAATCAATCCAGGCATTAACTATGGATAGCGAATCCATACCAAGAATGACATCGTAAGGCCTCGACACTACCACCAAGAGGCTCCAAATGAAACTCTTGCCTCCAAGGGTCAGGTCACACTGTCTCCAAAAGTGTGTGATCTATGAATAATCTCTAGTCGGTGTATCTAAGCATAAGGGTCGAGTCATCAACTCAACTGGAATCTCTAGGTCTCGAACAAGATAAGTAGACATAAAATAATGACTAGAACATTTCTCTATCAGTACGACATCCAAATTTGAAAAGACTCAGATTGTACCTCTAATCATTCCAGGAGTACCTGGGTCATAAGCCTCTGCTGCCTCCAACTATCCCTGCCTCTATACACCAGCTACCTGAACCTGGGGTGGACCACCCAGGGGTGGTGGTGTTAAAAGTTCAAAACATCGACCACGTCCAGCTTCTCTCCCAGCTCCTCTACCACATCCACTACCCCGCGGATCTGTCTCCTACACATGATTCATCTGCCTCGGTGGTCCATCCACTACTCCAATGTCAGTAGTACTGTGGGTCGGACAATCGCAAGCGAGATGTCCCCTGTCATAACATGAGTAGAATCCCCTCTCCCGAGGCTAGCTGGATGCACCTCGCAAATCCTGTACGACAGATCCCCTATCCTGGGATCTCCTCTGAAAATGTCTCCCAGGCCTCGGTCCCTGTCGTCGGCTCCCTACTGATGATGCCTCTTCTCTAGCTCGCTCACTACTGACAACTTCTACTTGTCTCTACTCTTCCAAGAGTCTATCGACCACCAAAGCATGCTCAAGCACCCCAACATAAGTAGGAATTCTCATAGGGATGTTTCTTGCTTGGATGTCTCTGTGCAAGCCCAGCTTAAATGTTCGAGCTCTGAAGTACTGATCCCAGACCATACCCATCGAGTACCGTGAGAGGTCGATAAACCTTGATGAATAGTCCGCCACCATCATGGTCCGCTACTGAAGCTGACGAAGATCATGTATACGTACTACTCTTAGGGAGACTGGTGAAAACTCCTCTCTGAAGAGACGTTCAAATTCTGACCATGAAAGAGTCTCCTCATAGTGAGACTGAATAATAAAACTCCATCATCGCCCTGCCAAGCCCAACAAGAGGCTCGCTACCAGGATCACCATCTGGTCTGCTAGTGTCCGGACCAAACAGAAGACTATGGTCACTGCCTCAAGCTAGTCCTCTACCGCCTAAGGGTCAGGCTCACCTCGAAACCTGAGGGGTCACTATCTCTGAAACTCGTGGAGTGTGTTAAGCCTTCTCTACTCCTCTACTGGTACAACAGACACTAAGAACTTCTCCACAGGTGGTGGATCGACTAGCACACCACCCCAAGGTAAAACTAGTTGAACTGGTCCCTGTATCGAAGCTTCATCACGGAGGGGGTCATCCTCGTGATCGAGCTACCGGATCCTAGCGGGTGCACGTCGTGGAGGAATCCTGTAAAGAAACTAGATGCATCACATTCAGTGAGTATATCTGGAGAGATCAGACGAGTAGGAAATGGAATCCAAACCCCATTCCTATATGATGCATGTACGATTATTTTCCCTTGCAACCAGTGGCCTCATGATCTGAGTAAAAAAAAAGTTATCAGAGTCATGGTGTGTGGATACATCGGCCTCCAACACCAACACTGGGGTCCCTAGCCAGAAATCCGAACTTGAAACACTTAAAACTATTTCCCCAAACCAACTCACATACTCTCGATCCTAAGGTTGAACTGACCAACTCTGATACCACTCTGTTAAGACCCATCCCAGTGGGGCCCTTGCCGCAAATCCCCAAGCCCGCCTCCAATAGGCCTGAAGCATGTGACTAGCACCGAGTAGGCATGTCACTAACATGGGAGGCATAGCCTATAAATATGTACACACACACACACACACATCTCCAAGACCACAATTATGAAAAGTAAAAACCACTGAAAATTGAAATGCATGTATACACAAAAATCCCAACTAACAGAGTATGACATGAATGTAACGTAAAGTAAAACCCTATTCCAAAAGTAAAAGCCGACCAAAAGAAAGTCTACAATAATGTCAAACCTGTTAAGAAAAGGACTTGGACTATAATATGTAGTCGTTGGAACACACCTTTCCCTTCCCGATCTCACTAAGCACCATCTAGTCCTGGTCCGCCTAGAATCCTATGAAAGGCTCTCTTGTATGCACAAGAAATGACATGTTCGGGAAAAGACCATATAGGGGTGAGTAAGAAAATACCCAGTGGGACACCCCATAATCCACAAAGGAATACTACTAAGTAAATACCAAAAAGGAATGATATAGTCATCTCTACACAATATATGTTTACAGAATATATAACAATAATATCCAGATATTATCATACAATACATGATTGACTATCGCAAAACCACCACTATTATCCCGATCAGTGATTCCACAAAGCACATAACCAAGAGAACACAGTCCTAGGTTTGAAGAGAGAGATATTAAGTACTCGTTCTAGTAAAACTCAATCCAAAAGATCTTAAGAATAAGATTCTCATATGAGGATCGCAACCAATAACTATGGGGTGATTCCAACAACTCAGTATGAACTAATTCTCTAAGAAGAGGATCGAAGCCTGGGTCAAGTAGGTCACGTCGATACCAAGAAATCTACCTAGGGTACCAGAAAGGAATAGAGAATCTGGATCTCTGTCTCTTAGAGGTGATTACAACAAATCTATTCAAGAAGTCCTGCTGAAGGGATCATACTTTTGTACGTATGAAATGATACCAGAAACCGTCATGGGAGTGACCAAGGGTACGAACCTTAAGAAACCTAGCCTAATTAATAGAATAAAAATGGATCAAGCCATGTAAAATAGGTTACACAGTGTGTAGTATGGTTACACACCATGTTCCTTGACTCCGGGTACTTCCCATGTAAACGGGCCGTGTCATCCGTCAAAGAAGTATAAAACTCAACTACACAGTGTGTAAGGGATCACACGTCGTGTTCCTTGAATTCGGGTACTACCCATGTAAATGGAACATGTCATTTGTTTTGGCGTATTAAAAGAAACTACATGGCCTGTAGAAGGATTACATGCCGTGTCCGAGTGTTCAGGGTTCGATTCATGTACACTGGCTATGTGCATGTACACATCCTCAACTCATGTCACTCTTCCTGTGTATCAGTACACGGGGTATCCCTTGTATCTGGTTGGTTTTGGCCAGGGAGGGGTATACTTGTCATTTCCTTGGCCGTGTACCCAACCCTCGTCCGTGTACACGTAGTGTACACGCCAGGTGGTCCACCGATGAACACACGCCGTGTAGCCTATACAACACGCCGTGTAGTCATGATTTACCTAGAACTGTCGTCTTCTTCCTCGTGCCTCTTCCGGATCTTCAGATCTCGTTTTTATTTTCTGTTTGCTGTGAAACTCAAGATCCTTGTTCGTTTCATCATCCTAACACCGAATTCGGGTGTTTTGGACCATCAATCGGCTCGAAAAACATGCGTTGATTCATCCAAAAGAAAATTCAAAAAACTCATATCTCTCGATCCGCTCCGAATCATCCACCAAAACATTCATTTCATCTTTGAATCATCATTACGATGTTGGATCTACATTCTCGGATCATCGCGCCAATAAACGAATGCGAAAAGATCAATTTTATCCAAGAATGCATAGAAAGAAAACGAAGAACATGAGAAATTGAGGATGAAAGCCACAACAAATTTAGAGGGATGAAACTCAATCGATTTTTGTGCTGATTATAGTTCGTCATCGTTAGAAGGCTAAACGAATCCAAAATAACCTTCAAGAATAAAATCCCCAAAATCCCAGCAAAAACCCATCCCGAAAATACGATCGATCCGTGGGTTAATATGTTCGTGGATTAGTCCACGTTCATCATAAGAATCAATAAACTGGGAAAGAAAATTCAAAATCAAACATCCTACTTAAATCTACGGCATTCGTTGGCGATGATCCGGTCGTCGCATCGTCGTCGATGGCGAAACTCGTTAAGAACGTCGTTGACGCATTGGGTTTTCCTCCATAGCCTCCAGAGCCTCCAAGAGTTTAAGGGTTATGAGGTCTATAACCCTAGAACCTTGCACAAATCTCTACATAAAAAGATAAAATATATTCGCTGCAACAAGATTTAATTAAATATTTTTATTAAATATTTTATTACAGTTACATCGAAAAAGTATATTTTACCACCAACCTACGTCAACCAATGTTAGGCCTCACCTAATGTAAAATTGCTGCTCTGAACGCAACGGTGCCCTTAGATTTTGGATCTGAGCACCCATTCATGAGTTATTACACTTTTTCAGGAAAACCACACACACCTGTTATTTAATTATCTAATTAAATTCAAACATTTGTTCCAGGCTTACCGGGTCTCGGAACTGCACGCCGTCTCAAAGCCTGTTCTCGAAATAATTTCAATATAATATTAAAATATAATACATAGAATAATCTGGGACATTAAAATTACGGTAATAAAATTATACAACGATGTATTTTTTATTCTTATCATATAGATAAAATGGCATGTTTTTTTGGCAATTTACATTCCCATATTGATTATACATTATTAATCAGGATTTATTTGGTCGTATGAATCTATTGTTCATCTAACATAATGATTTTAATTTTTCAATTATCCATGATTTTAGGAAATAATATTATTGTATGGTCAATGTTGAAAAATATTTACATTCACTATTTATATTTTAGGTATTCAATTATAATGTTAGATTAATGAATGTATCTATATTACCAAGACTATTACACAAATCATTCCTTTTAAATATGATTATGTGTATCTAGTAAAAATATAATATTGTAAACCCTGGATTTATGAAACTATGTTTGCATCATTATAGGATCAACTAGTTTTGTGTTATTAAAAAACTAGATACATACACTATTCTAATTATTTAAATTAGAAACTAAATTTAAAACATATAGCTAATAAAAATAATGCATCATTGAACTAGTAAAAGTATTACTTCTTTAAATCATGAAAAAGGGGAAAAATAATGGTATCATAAAATGAATAGTAGTAGTTATGTAATGCTGATGTTAGTAAGGGTATGTAAGACCCAATTAATATGTAAAGGTAAATAAATGAAAGTGGATTTCATTTAATCAATAAAATGTTAAGAAAAAAATTCCTTGATAAAATCAAATGAAATAATTTTATTTATAATAACAACTAAATTATGAATGAAAAAATTGTTTATTCATTTATGTCATGATTTTAGAAATCATCATATCTTACTGTCTAGTAAATAAACCTATATAATGTAATAGATTGGTTGGAATACACCAGAAAACAGTCTGATAATATTACCAAACTTGTTTGGATCATGATAATTTTTTATACTTTAAGGGGATATATAATTTGATCCCCTTCTATAACATATGCCGGATTAAAAGTGTATGTTTTTTCTATAATAGGGGACATGGTTTATATTTTATAATATAAAAAATTCCAATTTTCCTTAACTTATTTAATTATGAATTTCATAAAAAAAGTTATCGATAAATCTATAATTATATATTGTTATAATTTTAAAAATTATTTTAAACAGTCTCATTAAATGAACAAAAAAAAATTTAAACTCTTTAAAATAATAATAAAAAATATATTATTATAATAATGATAACTCATATAAATAATATAAAAATTATCCATACATTCAACTTATGTTTCAAGAAGTCAATAAACATAAATTGTAGAATCAACAGTTTAAAAAAACAAAAATTTTACATCATTATTTACCATGAAATGACTTGATACTAATATCAAACATACTTTTATTTCCTTATCATTGACAAAAATTGATCACCATGATCAGTAAAATCTATCTTCCAAATCTATCGATGTTATCAATAAAATAAAATCTAATATAACTATTAAAAATTAAAAGATCACAAGGTGTTAGAAATATTCCTCAACAAAATATTATATAAGTATAATATATTAAAAGAAATACAGTGAATAATTAACTCAAACTAATGTTTTGAAAAATCATCATAGAAATTTAAGATCCCATGTGTTTTAAAATTATGAAAAATCATGAGTCACAAAACCCTTCTACTTCATTAATGGAACATCTATTTATATTAATTTCACCAATGTTTATATTATTCAATTTTTCAACATGGTTGAAATGGCATCAAATAAACTCTGTCATTATATGATATGTTCATTATATATCTACATCTTGTATTTTTTTTGGAATCATCATTACAATTCTTGAAATATTCCATCTTGCAGAATAATTTTCTTCTTCTGAAAAACTGAATTTTGTTCCTCCAACATAACATAATTTCATAATTTTGTATATTTTATTTATGTTTATTAGATAATTTAATTACACTCTAATCCTTGTAAATCTTCATCAACATGGAAATTGTTAAAATAATACATATTTATTTTATAAATCTATATCAAATGATATAATAATTATATATCCAATGTAAAATTTAGATTTTACATATATATACTGAAAAAATATATTTTACAGAATAATTAACCAACATTCTATAAAAATTATTAACATTAATTGAACAATGTATAAAAATTATACATAAAAAATTTAGTAAAGTTTAATCATTTAATGACGTTTGTTGGTATTTTGAAAAAAAATGTTTACAATGTGTTGAAATTAATCATACAACTTATAATTTTTTTTTGAATGTCCAAATTAAAATTACAAAGATAAAGACTAAAGATAATGAAATTTGAGATATAATAACTCTTTATTTCATATAAATTTTATTATTATCATTTTTTATTAAATGATGGAACATTATTTTCTTCTCCCCCAGTGTCCAAAAGATCAATTTCTCTAAAACATTTGGTTCTTTCTCTTTAATCCTAAATATTTTTTTAAATTAAAATCTATATAATATATAATTATTCTTCATAAGTAGATATTATTCTTCCATAATGTGATTTTTAAAAATAATTTGATGCATGTAAAAACTATATCTAAAATGGTTTGTATAGAAAAAAATATTAATCATTTACGAATAAATAATCCAACACGATATATAAGAATGAAAATAATCTAAAATTATGATATAGTTATATATAAAATTAAATTTAGTAAAAAATAAATAAAAAATCCACAATTAAATCCATAATATAATCAGATTATTTATTAAAAACACATTTGTTTAGATAAAAAGAGATCATTTAATTATTAAATGATTTTTATTAATGATTTTCATCTTCATGATATCTTATTGATATTTCTTTGAATCACCAACAACTTCATGAATTATTATAAGTTAATCATTAATATCTTGAACCTTCAAATTTTCATTCTTACTTTCTTCTAATTAGGATACAATTATCATTGACATTTAAAGTTCATATTCTATAACAAAAAACTTATTTTAAACATTCAAGATTTCATCACCATTATTCATTTTATATGATTTCATATTTTTCACTACTCCACCAATTTTATAAACATCATAATTGATGGATATTATAAATTTTAAAATTGAATTTTATGGTTTCCTTATTACATAAATTATTTTATCATTATGTTTTATATATCACTCATTGAGTTTTATTCATTTGATAAAATTCTTAAAAATTCAAGAATATTAATTATATTTATATTTACTATCATTATATCTAATATCATTTTTCAACATGACCTCAATTATTTTTATAATTAACATTAGTTTTATATAATGTTATGTTTCTCATACACATATTTTTATCCATCCTGTATATCTAAAAAAATCTCCAAAATTAATTCAGCAATATAGATATTCACTTTTAAATAATTAATTTTAATTTCAATCCATTGAAATATTATAATATGGATGAATTTGTAGAATTAAGGATTCATCTATAATATATGAATAATATCATTAGATAGGCGACGATATTCTCAAATTATAATGGGACTATTTTTTTAGAAAATTCCAAAACTCCAAAATCATTATCAGTTTATTCTATTTTAAATACTTTGTTTGGGAATATTTTTATTTTCTTTCAATAGTTTTTTTTTATGAATTGATTAAAGAAGAAAATTTTGAATATTTTAAAAAAAATAGGTAGATGAGGTATATGATATTTCATTTAAATATATATCCCATTTCAATTATTTGAAAATATTTTATTCATTCTTATTTATTCATTTCCCATATTTTTTAACTAATTTTTCAACAAATGAATCAAAATTATCAGAATTAATTTTCTAAAAATATAACATCAATAGGTTTTTTCTTTTGAATAGTTAAAGGAATTTATGAAATAGCAATAGAATCTCTTTCTATTTTATTGGAAAATGATTATTGCAGTTATTAAAAGTGAGTAGTTTTTTATTGTTTAGAATGTTGAACATTTTAATGCGTTTTTTAAAATCCCACTATGTAATATATCATCATTTTTTTTCATTCATTATAATTTATTATTTTTACATTTTCCTCTTCTATAATAATTTAATGACTTATCCAATATAGTTCTAGAACATTCACCTTGTCCTCAAATTAAAATCACTAATTTTTATTTATTATATCAGTTATATTTATATAAATACCTCATGAGACATGATATTTTGTTTGTTTGTTTCTATATGAGGAGGTTTTCCTATTTTTTAATCTTTCCTCTTTTTCTATAATTAGTTAATCTTCATAATATAAATCATATATTTTTCAAATGTTACATAATATTTCATCATCTAGTGAATATAAACATGTCTCTACTTGTTAGTAGTTTCTTCCACAATATATGAATAATTCTATCCTATCAAAACTGCAACATATTTTTATGAACACCCATAAAGTTTACCAAAAATAATTCAACAAAACATACAAAAAGAATAATCAGCAGCTTTTTTAACCCAACAGTCACAACAATAATTGAATTTAATAAATATATAACTCGTTTTTATCTTTTTATATTTCATAAAATCCACAACATATTTTTCATGGACATTGAGTGAATCATTGTACCCTTTTATGGGGATATGTAAATTTCACAAATAGTGATACAATATAAGAATTCAATGATATATGGGAGAATTTTATAAATTTTACATATGTGGAAAATTAGTATGTCCTAGACAAATGAACCATTATATTCCTTAACTTCTATGAATACTTCTGAGTTAATTAGTTTTATTCTCCTTCCATGGGAATTTCATAAAAATCATCTAATTTTTGAATATTCAATATATATGATTTTCGAAACACAGTTATGTATACAACCTAAAAAACAATAGTTTAGTTAATTTCAATGGAAAAATAATATTCTTTGACTTTTAATAAATTCATATAAAAATCATCAATGGAAAAACCCATAAGAATAGAAATGGCCTCGTACTCGCCTGGTCCCCTCGCATCGTCGCTTCGTTAGGGTTTCTCCCTTGGTTTCTTCACTACGGTGTATCCTCATGGAAGTCCATGTCATTGATATTATTTGTCTCCTGCAAGTTCCTCATTTCGTTTTTCATTATTTCATACTTGGTTTTATGGCTTTTCTTCCCTACGGTTCCTCTCCGCAGGTAGTAATCGTCGTTCGTATTAGGGTTTTTCCCATGTGTTTCCCCCTTATTTCCCCTTCTCTGGCGATTTTCCAATCATTCCTTCATCTCCTTGCCTCAGTATCTCTTATGTTTCTTTCACCTCGTTTCAGTCTTTGTCTCTTCCCTCGTGCGACTCGAGTTTCTTGCTTCCTCCTCCTCTGCCAGTTTGGCATTTACCCTTGTACTAAGTACCCATCTTGGTCTCATACGATGGTGACCAAGACTATTTGGGATGTTGACAGTGGAGTGCTGGTATGGTTCGTCGGCTGCTCAGGTGTTGGTTTGGCATTTTCCGTTTTCTGAGTATCTGTTCGGTTTATAGCCCTATGATTTTTCTCTGTTGTTCCCCCTAAATAGTGATGTGGTTTTTGATAGCCTGGTTTTGGATCCGTTTGGACATTCATCCTCATCAACAATTATGGTTTGTGTTTGGAATGTTCCGATGTTTGGTGTTTATGGTTTCAGTGATTTTGTTTCTGTTGTGGTGACGAATGGATGAAGACGGCAAATTGGTGATGTTTTCGGTGGGTCAATGGTCTTATACAGCCTCTGGTGATTCCAGATCCCTTCTCTTTGTATTCCCTCTCTGTTCTCTGCTCTAGATCCGGATTCAACCATTATCTCTGAGGTGGTGCTAGTCAGTGGTATTCATGTGCCTTTGGGATGTGAGTCTGATTGGGAAGTGTCGAGAGGTGGACGGTGACAATGAATCGACCATCGATGGCGTGGTTGTGTTTGGCTCCGGCGAGATGTTGATGGTGGCTGGCATTGACAACTGATGACGGTGACGTGATGAAGGCAATTAGGTGATCTAGGGTTGATTTCATGGGTGGCACAATGGCACGTGGTACATAATCCATTTTTACATCTTCTTTGAATTTGAATTTGAATTATGAAAATCTTCGAGCATGATTCTTAAATGCAGTAGTTATGGCTCACACTCACCCCTCAAAAGTGTTATTATAAAATACAAAAATATGGATTGTGTGTGGAAAACCCATATATTCCTACCCTTAAAAAACTATGACTAACATAAGAAGATATTTATATTTTTTAATATATTTATTGTTAATAATTAGTTTACTGACATCCAATATTTTGGAGAAGTCTCTTGTTATGGCCATTTTGTTATAGTATCTAAACCATAAAACCAGTGAATTATCTTGAAATGGACCAAATAAAGGGGATAATGGTTGAGAGAGACATCCCCCTAAAAATGGTGGGAATAGAGTTTTAACCCTCATCAGATTTATTTATGATTGATGAATTTTTTTTATAACTTCCTTATATCCACTATCATATATTTAATCCCATAAATAGATTTATGGTCAAGACCGATTCATGGAAGATGAGAAAAATAACTAAAATATTTTGGATATATTATTAAATGTTTTATAGAATGAATATTTATGAAAATGAGATTAATTTTTTTAAATATTTTATAAAATATATATTCCTTATAAAACAAATTATAATAATGACTGTAGAAACAATTATTTATATTTTTCCTCTTAGAGAAAAAATTATAATCCTTATTTGAAATTTCTTCCATTCATTTGAATTTATTTTCTATAAAAAATTCATAAAGAGTTATTTTTTCTTTAAATTATGTTTTTCATATAATAATGTATTTCTAGATAAGTATTCTGGTCTATATAGTAAATTTTTAGTTACCAAATTTCGCTAAAATTTGCAAATGAAAATTTTTTCATGAAAATTTTGTTGGTTGGAAATATTTTAAAACATAGAAAAATATTGAAATAAAAAAAATTGATCCAAAATTTTTTCAATGACTTCTTTCATTATTAAGATATATATAAAAATTAGATAAATGATTATTTTAGGTTGATAATAACATGATTTTTATTAATAAATTCTAATATATCATAATTTTTGGGTTGTGTTAAAATATATTCATATTCTTATGGTGTTATAATGAATAATAAAATTAAATATATTTTATTTCTGTTATATAAAAAAATATAATCTTATATAAATTTTATTTACTCATGAGTAGCATATTTGTGTTTCATATCAAGCTATATGACTTTTTTATCATAAAATATGGGTTTAATAAAATGGTCATAGTCTATGAGTATGTGTTTCATACACAACACTTGAGCTCAGTAAGTTCCAATTGATACATATTCATTATTAGCTGTATGAAGTGATATGGAGTAAGGTTTCTAAAAAGACCAATATACTAAAAACAATGCTTAGAAATGAATGGTTTTAGGTTTACATGTTTAAACACTTTTTATCTTCCAAATTCATTAACTTTAAAACATTCTAGTTCAAAATCATTTACTAAATAATAATGGATTAAAATATATATAGATACATTAATGTAATGAAAAAATTAATTCATCATATTTTAAATGAGGCGTTTTCAAATAATATTTATATTTTTCTTTTAATCGTAATGAAATCATTAATTTTGGATTAGAAGATATATATTTTACCAAACAATAAATCATTTATCCAAAAGTAATTTGATCAAATGGTTTCATAGATTTATTAAGATATAATAGTTTATTGTTATGATTGGAGTAATAATTATTTTAGTATTATCATATCAGTTGTTTTTTTAATATTTTATATACTTTTGTTTAGATATAAAATGTTTTTTTTATTTTTTGGGATATATGAAAACCAAGGAATAATTTAAATTCCCCCATTATAATAATATTAAAAATATTTTTTACTATTAATGAAATGAAATATTAAGGTTATTTTTGAGTAAATCAAAATATAATTTCCCTGGAATAAATTTTAATAAATATGGTATTTTTATTTACATTTTTTATAAAAAAAATTTACATCCACTACTACCATAACATAGTTTTTATGTTATAAAAATTAAATAATTCAATCATACAGGGATATGAGGTCTTTTTTAAATCTAAAAAGATCATTGGATTTATAAATACATTATCTAGTGTATTTTAAAATGGGGTGGTTATTCTATATGAACATATTATTAAATTGTGTTAAAATTAGACCACACCTTCAACTATTTGATAATTATTTAAATTTAAGAATGCCACCATGGATATATTAAAATTAATAGATTATATTATAAATAATGGAGAGAATATTTATTAATATAAAATTCATTCTTATTGGTAATGACACATTACAACAGGTATTTTTTTATTACTAACTGTTATTCATTTTCATAATTATTGTAATAAAAACAACATTTTACTCTAAATATAGGAAGATATTTAATTTGATTAACTAAATTTCCGAAATTATTTCACTCAAACTCATTGATTTCATCCTACATTTCATTTATCCCATATTTATCACTGAAATCCTCAAAAGTATTATTTTGTTCAACTTATGATAATATTTCACAACATTCTCCATTTTGGAATAATTTTAATTCTCATTCTCACATTGCAAAGAATAAAATATTTTGGCCTCAACTTTAACATTATTCTTATTGAATGATTTAGTAACATTTTATAGTGACAATAATTACATTGAAATATAGGAAGTAAATGAAAAATAAACACCATTCTTCTTCCTTTCCTTCTCATCATCTATATTCAATTGAACCTCACACAACATCAGAGTTCTATTAACATCATCAAGTCTTAGGATAATAATATGTTTACTCTCACTGAGGGTTGTCCTCTAGGATTCCAATACATTGGCAATAATGTGTAAAATATTATAAAAAAAATTCATCAAAATAATCCTTATCTCATAGATATTTATGACTATTTTCAATCATCTTATATTTTTTATAAATCATGAAATATGATTTATTAGGCTTGAAATCAAAATCATGAAAATCTGCACAAATCATATCACTTCTAGTTTCAATAACATTTGTTTTATAAAAATAAATATATTAAACTTTTTTCATATAATATTTAATTATTCAAAAGAATAAATATAACTTCATATATTTATTTTCATAAATCATAAATGATTTTTTTCTGACTCGGTAGTTGAGTTGAAATATTATATTTTCAATATTTGTAATAGTAGTCACATAGATTTCTAGAATTCGATGATTTATAAAAATTATAACATTCATTCTAAACTATTAGTATATAAAACATTTATTATATCCATATACTATACATAATCAGGTCCATTAAATATTAGTGGTCTAAATGGATTCATATTTTCTCACATCAAAATAAAAAAACCATCCATTACTTAAAAAAGTACAATCTACTATATAAAATAACATGTTATTATGACAATTTATAATAGTAGAACATATTTTAATCCAAATTATTTATTATAAGAATATTATCTTTTATACATGTGGTTGGTATAATTTTAGTTTATAAATTAAAACATACAATTTTTTATTTACATTAATAAAGTATTTCTAAATAAGTTTTGTACCGAAAAAATTTGCATCCGACTGAAAAACATTTATAAAAAATCATATTAAAAATTTTTAAATAGGAATAACACAATTTATAAAATTTATAAATAAATATAAAAAAATGTGATTAAGAAAAAAAAATATTATTATATAAAAGATCCTCAATTTTATCCTAAGTGAAAATCAATTCAATAAACCTAACTTCTGGTCTCCATTGTTTTATCCATGTTGTAATAATCTATATTCCATTAAAAAGGAATCCCTTAGTACTATGATATGATATAATTATATACCCCCATACTTGGGAACCCTCGATTGGAATAATTTGTAACCTCTTTCATCCAAAACCTCAAAATACATCAATCACACCAAATTAGATAAAACTATTAGAAAATAGAAAAGTTATTTTATTTATTCAAGGCATCACAAAATAATTCCGCATGTAAAACTCAAAAATCAAGTACAATGAAGAGTTAGATAGTAAAAGTATTTAATAATAATATTCAAATATACTTTAGATCGATTAGGATGAAATGCATTGCATAATCCTAAGAAACAAAATTCTAATCCTCCTTCATTTTGACATCTATTTATAGGTTTTTCTAAACTATTCATGGTATTTATTTATCTATGTTTGATTAAATGATACCAAATTACTTCATATGTAATTTATATGTTCAACATAAATCTCTATTTGATAGTTTTTTGATCAAATACCATGAATATATTTGAAACACATCATTAGTTAAAATAAATATTCTTAATATGATTGAACAATGTTTGTTTTTGTGGTATAATAAAAATTATTTATCTAGATGTTTTTATATATGTTTTTAAAGTGATTATAAATATATTCTATACAATTCATTAGTTAGTATTGTCAAATTTCATCCAGTGGAAGTATCTCTCATGGGATTTAAAATTTCATTGTTGGTTCTAGTTCATTTTTGTGTCTCGATATTTCTCTCAAGAGGTGGTTGTGATGGGTTGCAATTTTTTATGTAATTTTTCATTTATTTTTTATATAGTTATTTACATTAGGGTATCCATTTTTTTATAATACATATGTGGTTTTGTCTATAAATCATGTAGTGCAAGGTTAGCACATGATTAGGGGAAAATGTATGCCATAGTGAAAGTAACCTTCTAGTGGGTGATGGTTTTCGAAAGTGATATATCACATGCCTTTCACAATGAAAGTCAGTCTATGTAGGCCAAACATGCGGTAGGTTCCTCTTATGTATAGAGGGGTGTATGGTTGATGCATGGATAGAAAAACTATGGAGACTAACTGGGAATAATGTCTTGGTCATCAAAATATTTAAAATCTTTTTTGTTTACATATATGATTTAAATGCAAAACCTATCTTACATGACCCATTAGGCCTCCTCGGTCCTTGTAACCTCCCTTTCCTCCTCTTGGATACATTGGGATTCCATTTTGTGTGTATTTGATGTTGATTCTTCAAGGAACCTTTATGTATGTCCCATATCTCTTTGTTTCTCTCAGTTTTCTAGGGGTTTCTTAATTTTTCCATAGAGTATCAATTCTCTAGTGGGTAGGGTGTCATTTTTACGGTTATATCGTAATATTTCATGTTTTGACTTTATGTTTTATGTATAAACTCACTTTTAAAGTGATAATTTGAGGGATGGTTGTTGTTCTATAATTCTTTTCAGAATTTTCATCACTCAAGGTAGGCAGTTTCATGCTTAAAATTGTTTGGTTAATTTATTATTCATTATTTTTTTTAATTTATGTTATATATGGATTATATATGAGGGGTTAAATGTGTTTTAGAAATTATTCAATGAGTTTTTCAATTGAAAAATAAATATCAAATCAAAATGAGATATAGTCCATCAGTTTTTCAAATGTGCCCTTTTTCATTGCATGATGTTGTTTAAAGAAAATTATTAGTTGACACAAAACCCATACAGAAATGGATTTAAGGTGTGTTGATTAAAAATGGCCTTTCTAAGAGAAATTGGAAGTATTTATTTTTTAAACACTTATGGTTCTTATTTAACATGATTAATAAATTATTAATTATTGTTATTAAACTGTGTAGGCGGATTAGAACATGTTTTTGAATGGTGTTGGTATGTTTCTGGGTGAAAATTTATTTTTGGTTATGAATGTAGTGATTTAATAAGAATAATTATTATATTTGGACATGTGTTTGTGCATGTGGTGATCTATGTATTCTATGAAATGTGAATTGAGCACAAAGAGAGTACTAGGTGACTAGGTGGGAAGACTAGGACTAGTATGCTAGTTATTTGGATGTGAATTCGTCCCAAATTCATCTAGAGGAATTATTAATAAAAAATAACTACATTTTTGCGATGACTAGAGAAAATTATAATTTTTCTTGTTTCATATCTTGAGTGGCCGACTCCTGAGAAAGATATTCAGTGAGGTTATTATTCATCGTTTTATCAATATATGATGTTAATATGGTCCCACACTTAGGTTGTTCTTATAGGGATCTCCCATGACATAATTATACCTTATTATATCATAAACAGAATTTGTATACAGTGTAACATGTTGGTTATTTAAAAGGGAATAAATATTTTCACTCAAAATGATTTCAATAAAAATTCTCTTTGTTTGATTTTATAAAAAATTCATGTTAATTTAACTTATAATATTTATAAAATGTAACTTTATGTTGGGTGGTATCCTATTGGGATTTGGATCACACCCTACATTCATATTTTGGTGTAAGTAGACTTTGTTATGATTGACATCGATAAAGGAAAGGAGTTTGGAAATGGTGGTTTGGGTTACTAGGGGTTTAACCATACAATAGATGCAATGGGGGCTTGATTACGATCATCCTTTCATCCCATAGTGGTATTTGAGATAGTTTGGTTATTCCACTTTTATTGTATCCCATTTTGGGTTTGGTGAATGTTTCAAACATGAATCAGGAAAATTTTATGCCATGTTTTGTTATGAGTATTCAAATTTTATTTATATATTATTTAGGGTTCTTTTTGTTTATGTAACTAAGAGTATTAATTACCATAGTATTTCATTTATACTCGGGAAATTGTTTCTGAACTATCGGGATTAATAACACCATTTAAGCAATGCCAGGTCTTGGTTGGGAAATAGTTCAGATGAAGTCTCAACATAGTTAATGATAAGATAGTATGAGAGAAGGTTAGGCTCTTTTTGTGTCATGATATTTGCGTTAGAGTTTAGGTAAACCTTAGTAAATATTTTCGTAGAATGATGTTCTAGTTGTGAGTAGGTGCCTGGCCTGCACACCTCATATCGAGAGTCACGTTTAAAGGGAAAGTCGGGTAATATTTGGGTTAATTAGTTAGTATAGTTGTTTAGAGTTTGGAAAATGAAATTGGAGTTGTGACAATGGTCTCAGTGAGCTAACAGGGCCTAGGAGGTCTTGTGGAGCTGGAGATAAGGTTCTAGAATACTCTCTCTCAGGGTGGTGCGATTAGAATATGTTAGCCAGCCATATGCTGATGTCACCCATTAGAATCAATTTACCCCTTTCAGAATTGTCATCTGTATCCTTTGGTTGTAGAAATTATTTGGAAAACTCTTGATTTAAATTTTTGAATACTATATTTTATAATGGGAATGTTTTAGTTTTGGAAAATTGTAAAATGTTTTTTCTAAATCACATTAATGGATGCTTTAGAAAATTCTAATTTTTTGGAATTTTTTTATGTAAATTTGGATGAGATTATCAATATAGCATTTTTTTACTAAAACTAGTGGATTATCAAACTTGGTTTTCTAAAATTAATTAACTATTTGAAGGTGGGTTTTTCAAATATATTTATATGGGATTTTTTGTCCTGTTGAAAGTGTTTTTAAATAAGTTGAATCAGTTGATTTAATGGGATCCAGAAGATTCTATTTTGAGAAAAGATAAAATGGATTGATGTGTTTGATTTGAACACAATATTTGACTTGGTTAGGAGTCTCTTTTTGATATTTTTTATTATTTTTTAAATTCGAAGTATATTGGGAATTTGAAAACGTGGGTAAAATGTTTATTTTTGGAAAGCGGATTGAAATATAGAAAAAGATTGGTTGTATGGAAAAATAAAAAATAAACCATTTTTATTTCCATGAGTGATCTTATCTGTGGATATATGGAAAATGTGGATGGTTAATGGCACATGTGGACAAGTTAACAGTTTGGCGTGAGAACATGAATATGTGAGGCTCTATGAAATTCTATTGCTTAGTTTGAAACCAAATAAACAATTTTTCTTTTCAACAGTACTTTTATGTAAATATCTAGTGCTTGTTAACCTATGGTTATGTTTGGTGTATATCCTCGTGATTTAATAATTTTTCTTGTGTGGCGATTTGAGTTTAAGACTCTTTTTATTTGAAGAGTGTTCCAGTCATGAATTATGGTCGATGAGTTGGTTTTGACATATTGGTTAGTGTTTTTGTTTCGAAAATGTTTTTGGAAGCCTTTATGTTGGATCACTTGGTTAATTTGTGGTTTGATTGTGGTGAGTTTTTATTGATGAACTTGTTTGAGTGGGTCGATGGTTTCCCTTATTTCTATGTGCATGCACCCCCCCCCCCATTTCAATAGACATTATAGTGTAACTGTGGGTGTTTTACCATTGTAGGACCCTATAGTGGAATACCATAAGTACATTATTATCATGATAATAATGATGTAACATACTACCATTTATAATATTTTAATTTCTCATTGAGTAAAAGGATTGATGTGGAATGTTAAAGGAAAATTAGATTCCATGATTTGTTAAAGGTGAATTTTCCCACCTCCATGTTCAATGGTATTACATAGAAGAGGTGATAGGAATTACATATAGGATATTGAAAATCATCCCAAGGATATTGGTTCTAGACAAGGTCTTTATAATAATACGGATATTTAATAAATTTCATCAATGTGGGGACCATGCTATTCCATTAGTGTGACAAATCTGCTCAAAATAAGCCTTCGTGTTCACCTGTAAGAAGTATAGTGCAATTTGAGTCTCATTTTATTGTCCTTTTCCCTTAAAATTTTTCTTTTTTTAATGTTTGTGTCTTTTAGAGTTGTTATCACTGTTTTATCTTCTAAACACAATGGAGGATGTCATGGAGTATTTCAAAAACATATATTTAATGAGAAGATTTTTTTTCTTTCAAGGATTCCCAATTTCCCTATTCCATATGAGGGTGTTCTCTGTGTGTTCATTCATCCATTTTTTCCCATTTTAGGTGGAATGGGATGATACATAGAATAAATAAAAGTTCCTATATCGGTTAATGTTCTTTAGTGAAGAGAAGTGTGTTCCATAGTGAGTGGTGTTCTTCTGGTTCTAGCTAGAGTTTTTCATGGTCACTCATGAAACCAAATAATGTGTTTCGTTTAGAAATATTAAATATTTTACTATGAGGTATGATATGATTCAAACATTAGGTCTCCAACCATAGATATTGTAGTGAATGTAGTGTGTAGTTGGGAGTTTCATGGGGTGTAAAGGACCTTGGACTTTCTTGGTTCCCATTGTAGGATGGTTATATTTCACACTTCTCTATTACAACACCTTTGTTTTGGAAAGGTCCCATTTTTCAGATAGTGGGGTGAATGATACATTCATAAATTTGATATGTGTTAGATATAAGATTCAAACATTTTTAAAATGACGTGGTTGTCCCATTTTTTAAACCCATGTTTTTATATCTTTTGGATTCGAAAATCTATTTGGTTTCCCTATATTTTCATTCTTGTAAATCAATTTTTTTTTTAGTCTTTGATCATCTAGAAGTTGTTGCATCCCACTAAGATGGTGAATTGGGTATCATTTTCCATTTAGTTTGGAGTTAACTATTTGGGCCCCTTATGGTATAGATTTGGTCAATGAGAAGTTTCTATGATGGACCACATCGGGTTATGTGTGGCCCGGTTCTATTTAGTAAATAGGTTTCTTCTTTTGTTGGGGAGCCTGCTCGGGCCTCCCCATGTTGCTAATCTAGTTTAGTTTCGGGTATTTATATGTTTGGGGGTAGTTAAATTTGGATCAATTTAATCACCAGTCGATCCCTTGAGTAATCATTGGTGATGGGATAGTTCCCAATGGTTTTTTAAGTTTTGATTGTAATGATATTATTATAATGTTTTTCAGGATTTGTTAGATCATGGTTCACATTATAAGTAAAGAATTGGATTTTTAGAGTGTTCCCAGTCATAATAATTGAACAATTAATTGTACATGTTTTGGTTCAAGTTTTTTTATGCTCTTCAAGGAGTGGATGAGTTCATTTTTTTTCAATTGGTAATATATCTATTGATTGTGTTTTGAGAGTTTGGATTGTGTATTATATATATTTATTTCCCCTAGATCAATGAACTAGTGATGTCATATCCTTTTGGGGTGAATAAGGCGTATAGTAGGGAGACCATTCTAGCCTCCCGAGTTCAATCTTGTGAACCTGTTTTTCTATTATGGAATACCTTCATTCTATGTCATGTGATGTTCATTAGGAATATACTTGATAGGTGTAGAAGTATTAGTTTTTTTAGAAAAACCCATGGAATGGATTTCTGTGGGTGTAAATCATTAACAGTGGGAGAATTGTCACTCCTAGGTTTTAAAATTTTGACTATGGTTCTGGTTCATGATTGGGTCTTGGTTTTTCTATTGATATTTTTGTGTGAATAATTAAAATTTTTTAGGCAATATTTCTATTTATATTTGGTACATGTATTTTTTTTGGGTTCCCATGTGTTTATTTAGAAAATTAGATGTTTTTTTCATATAGAATGCGGTGCATGTTTAGGGCATAGTAAGGGGAAACTGTGCACCCCTGCCCATGTAACCTTGCAGTTTGTGATGGTTTTAGGTAGTAAGATACAACAATACATGAACATGGTTTGTAAATCTATTTAGACCAATCGTGCGGTAGGTGCCACTTAGGATGATAGGGAAGCATAATCACACATTGTTAGAGAATCTGTGTTAACTAACCATTCATGGTGTCTAGGTCATTAAAACTTATAAATATTACTTGCTGTCATTATAGAATTTGACCCCAAATCCTCTATTGGTTGACCAATTCAACCCCATTAGACCTAGGTTCCTCCCACTCCTCCTATTTTCCCCCTTGTAATCCCTTCTATTTTGTGGATTTAAAGTGAATTCATAAATGTAACCACATGTAATCCAATTATCTCTTGGTTTCTCTCCCTTTTCATGGGATTTCATCCTATTTCCTTTGAGTTTCACTTATATGGAAGGTAGGGAGTCATTTCTAGGGTAATATATTAATATGTTGGGTTTTATATTTTGGTTTCATGTTTAATATTACCTTTAAAAGATGATGTTCATGTGTAGTTTAACTTTTCCTCCATTCTCTGAATGTTTCTTCACATAGAGTAGGTGGTTCCATGCTTGGACATTTTTTTGTGAATTTATATGCTTTATTTGTTTCTCATTTATGTTATAGGGATAAAATATGAGTTGATTTTTTTTAAAGTATCTAAGATGTTTTTGTTTTGTGAAAATAAAATTTAATGAAAATGTGCTATGTTCTATGTGTTTTCCACAATCACATTTTTGTTTTATTCCATGAAGGTGTTTAAAAAATTGTGTTGATTATCCAAAACCCATTTTGAAATGAATTTTATCTGCTTGTGTCCTAAAATGTGTTTTTATATGGGGAATTGGGTTTATTTATTGTGTAAACCCCTGTTCGATTTCTTAAATATGCCTACTAAATTATGACATATTGTTATTAATTTTTGAATGTAGTGTAACTAATATTTTAGAATGGTTTTGGTGTCAGTGAGTTTTAAAAATTGTTTTTTGTGATGTAGGTAGTGATATAATAAGATTTTTTTTATTTGTATAGAATGTGTATGTGTTAGTGGTGATCTGTGTATTATGTGAATTGTGAATTCAGCATAAAGGTAATTATAAGTGGAATCGTGGGAAGACTATAAATAGTACTAAAGTGATTCAAAATCAGTTTCAGTATGGATTCACCAGCTGGATAGATGATGAAAACACTAACTAAATATTTGTGATGATTTTAAACCACTAGAATTTTGAATGATTATTCCCTATAGCGTCTTATACATGATTATGGTGGTCATTGTGGTTAATATAACACGTTTCACTAAGATACAATGATACTTGGATCCTACAGTCAGCTAGTGCTTATTGGTATCTCTAGTGACATAGTTCTCTCTTGTTATATCGTACACACCATAGGCATACAATGTATGGTATTGGTTATTCCAAAATAAAAACATGTTTTCAATTATAATTTTTTCCATAAAAATTTTCTTATTTTTCCTTTATAAATATTTCTTGTCAAATTTTATTATAATGTTTATAGAATGGGGCCTTTTTTTGGTGGAATCATACTAGGAAGTGTCTCACACCCTATAGACATCTCTTAGAGTATGTATGCTTCGTTTAGATTGATAAAGGTAATGGAGAAGTGTTTAAAGATGGTGGATTAGGATGGTAGGGATCTTCCCTTATGGGTGTTGGGGTGGTATCTTAAGGATGATGCACCATTCCCCATATGGTGGTTTATTAGATTGTTTCACCCCATTTATTATAGTCAATTTTGGATTTTGTTTAATATTTTATAAATGAATATGGAAATTTGTTATTCCATTTTTTGTTATGATTTTTCAGCATTGGATTATATGCTATTTTTGGTTATTTATGTTAATGAAATTGTGTGAAATCATTACAAAAATAATTTATTGATATCTGATAACTTGTCTCAAACTCATAGGGACTGGGAATTCCCCTCAGGCCATGCCACAGATTGGGTCAGCAACCAGTTAAAATGAAATATAGCATTGGTTTGTAAGGGGGATATAAATAAAATAATACATATAAAATATATAAATCAATGTATAATGAAATTTACATTTCTTTTTCATATGTATACCATATATTTTATGTTGAAATAACATTGAACTCCTTCTACCAAGAAATTCATTAAATGTTCGTTAAAAAAATATTTTTTTGGATAATAAATTAAAAAAAAATCATTGGAAATATCAATTATTATAAAGTGTATATTTTTATATAATAGTTTTAGGATTCTCCGAAATAATTTTTTTATAATGTGTTGAAGGAAATTTTCGTACAAAACAAATCATTGTTTAACGAATTACACTTATATTTAGTGGCCAATGTAATTCATAAACAACATACCTTATCAAAAATATCTTTATCATGTAATTTATATAGAATATAAATATTTTCCTACTTAATATAAAAGTTCATAGTAAAAGACCAAATGTACAAATGTTATATAGTTTTAGAAATGAATATATCCCTAATAATAGAAATTTAATTTATATAAGAAATCATATTTCAAACTAAGGATAATAATATGAAAATTTATGTTGAAATTTAATTTAAATGTCTACAACATTAAATAGATACAAAATATGACCATAATTTAATAAAGAATAATGGTTTTGTAATAAATTAATTCCTTTGAGATAATAAAATTAAATGTATGAGAAAAATTCAATTATGTTTTTATTTTTTAATTTGTAAAGCTATTCTAAATATGATGGAGAATCTAAATATCATAAAATGGTTATGGTATTGGGAATCTGCATTAGCCACTTATGAATTAAAAATAGACATTCCATTGGAATTTTTGTAATGAATGTAAAAAAATTATCCTTTAAATAAATATATAATGATACTATTAAAACATATTAAACATTCAAGGATACAATTAAAATTCATTAATAGTTCAATTTAGATAATAAAATGTGTTGTCTATAGAAATTTTAGAAATTATGTACATGAATTAAAAATATACATGATAGAGAGTACAATATATATATATATATATATATATATTTCTTCTTTTAAAAAATATTATTCTTGATTCAACTTCCTGAGGGAGAAAAGGTTTAAAAAATTAAACTATATAAATATTCATGGGATAATAAAATATATTATTTTTTTGAAGGATATATTATAATATTCCTTCAATGAAATATATAATAAATACCACAAAAATGATATTGTAAAATAAATCATAACTACATTGGTAACATATTAGTCATGCCCCCTTTAAAGAGAAATCATTAATTGAAATATTCACCACAATTAATAAATATATATTCATTTCAAATAAATAAAAGGTGAAATACGAACACATGAAGAAAGAATATTTGTTGTTATATTAAAAAATATGTCTCAGTGGAGGGAAAGCTGAGAAGATATCTCTTACAAATATCAAATAAGTGAAGTGAGAATTAATCAATTAACTGATTATCCGTGACAAATATAAATCCATTATAACACGTGGAGGTAAACATAGTACAATAATTGTTTATTTCAGACGTAATAATGGAATAAAATAGTTTATGAAGTAGAAGTATATCCCAGTGAATGTAAATTGAGTTAGAAAACCATTTAACTCAAACATCCACTTTATTGAAAACTATATAACCTATTGTATAATATATATAAATAATTTATTAATTCAAGAAATAAACATATATATTTATATATGTAAAATATCATATATTGTTTGTTTATAATATCTTTTCTCCTATTATACAAAAATATTTCACCACAATCATTATATTAGGTTTTACCTAGTTAGTTTTCTCATGTATGATTTATCACAGATATTTTAATTTTTTTGTAGAGTATTTTTTTAACATATCATGTCTTTTATTAATGTTATAAATATCATATTTATAAAGTAAATTAATTTTAACATTCATTCTAGAATTTTAGACTTGGTAAATAAATCACAACGCATTGTGGGGAGGGTATGCCGACACACACATGTGTGATGTTGTCATTTTTCTAATGGGTGAAAGTGAAAGAAATTAAATGATATATTAAATTTATATAATAAATATTTCTCCGTCTACAACTTATATATTCATTATTACCAGCATTATTACTAGCCATTGGAGATGATGATGGAAAAAAATTACTTTGGTTCATGAGATGGTAGTCCACTGTAGACTTGAGGGATGATTTTGTTTCTAATTTTATGAAGAAATATATTGATAAATATTATCCCATTATCATAATAACATATATTTATATGTTATAACATGGTTCAATTATATTATAATATTTGGTAGAAAATTTAATGTTGTAAAATATGATTTAAAAAAAGAAATAACATTACGATGATTGTTATATCCTAAATGAAAACCATATTTTTCGTTTTTCTTAAGGATAATATGTTTGTATCTTATATATTACCATAATATATATAATATGTCTGAGTATTTTGGGGAGATATTTTGTATGTAGTTATTTTATCAAAATTTCATGATCGCTTTCTCTAAGATGTTGGAAGGAACAACAAACTGTCAGACCCTTCCTTATTCATGATGAAGAAGAGATAATGACCAATGAGACCATCCTTCAATATGCCTCATAGTGGTTACTAGAACTGATGTAATATAATCTAACACATAAATTATAGGAATTACCCTTTTTCTAAAACAATATTATGGGATAAGATGATAAATTCCAAACAACTCCAATTACTAAAATTAAAATTAAATCCAAAATGAATTCCCAAAAGCATGTTCAAAATTGTATCTCATAAAATGTATAAGAAAACTACAATGTAAAGTGCCAAAATAAAAGAATCTAAATACCAGCAACAACAATTCTTGATGCCTGAACTAGTAAAGTCCATTACGATCATCAAAGTAATACCAGAAACTTAAAATAAAGTTGTATATATGTAGGATGAGTATACAAGTATAAATTGTAGCTAAATATAAATCCACCCACGAAAAAATGATGTATGATAATAATGTCTCTATGAGAAAACTATTGAACCCCAAAAAACCTACCAAGGGATACTAGGTAGCCTAGCCTCACCATGGAACACTTTCCAAATAATGCCAGTCAAGTAATGTAATAATATAATTACAACCATATTTGGGTACCCCACATCACATTCAAAATGGTTATATTATCAAGCCTAACGACTAAAATCATGATGCTACCACTCTTCCATTATGTATCCCCACTACCGCAACATGGTCACACACACCAGGGAACAGAACCACAAATAATCCCACCCACAGTCAAATTCGCCACAACCACCATGTCTCTCACTAGAAGGCACCTAGGCCACATCCCAAATATAAATGTGAAAAAAACCTGGCACACGGACACCTAGGCTACTCATCTATAATAGAACCTTTCCTAAAGGATCATGGACTATGGTAATCCTCATACCATTATAGCCAACCTACATATGCTCGAGCAGTAAGAACCATAAAGAGGGTGCGGGGAAGAATGTTTGTAAGAAGACATCCATCCTCCCATTAGGATGATGGGAATGAAAACCTCCCCCCCTGAAATAGCGTGGTTCGACACATAGTTCTCAAAAAGGGTGGGTGGTGTATTAAAATTAAAAGGAACAAAAATTTATATATATATATATATATATATATATCTCTCTCTCTCTGTGTGTGTGTGTGTGTGTGTTTGTAAGGAAACACACAACCCAACGTACATATTTCTGAAAGAACATCAAACCCACTTAGAACAACTTTCCCTGCCTCCCCTATACATTGAACCAAAAAACATCCACTAACAAAGCATAACCCAACCCCTTTTCATTTAATAGCTTTCCATTAATTAATTAATGGGTTCAATTTAATTTTTTCTTGCACTAACTGGGTCAATAGAAAATTACAGCATTTACAATCATTCTCTTAAGGCTAAAGGCCACTAAACATTGCTAAGGAAAAATCCAATTATAGTCCCACTTCATGAAAACACAAACCCATATGTTTGTAGTCCCACTACACAACATGTCCATATCCACATAGAAGCCCCACTACACAACGTCTCTCAATGACCAAAACACATTAAATGCATTTTAGCTACCTAAAAATTTATATATTCCACAATCAACCAATCTCTCAGGCTGAGAAGCCAACTCACTAGTTATACTACCCCATTCAAAAATCCAATAGAATAAAATATTAACACATACCTTTCTCCACACTCAAAGAACACCCTTCTCCTAGATCCCACTCCTCTGCCCAACATTATACCCACAACCATGCTCCCAACAACATCACCCCAAATGTCACACAACGTTACAAAACACAAAAGAACACAACACTCAGCTTCACTTATTAAATAGAAAGTGCATATATTCAGACTTAACTAGTATATGATCTTTAAATCCACTTATTTATAATCGAGGTGATCACACAATAGGCTAGATCCTTGTAGAATCCATTTATTTAACCTTGGTATGTGATTATACACATTTAATCCTACAGTCATTTATTAAAGCATCTCTACAAAATAGAATATCACTAGTGTGCATGAAAATTCCACAAATGGATAGGATTTTCAAAATGATATCAACCACAATAATCCATTAAATAATCAAGGGTATCAGATAAAACCTGATATCATCATTAAACCACTCTCAACCCATTTCTTTATTTACCTATGTTGTCTTTTGATAAAAACATGTTCTTATCTATTTATTTTTTAATGAAAATTATTCAGTCATTTCTCAAAAGTTTTCATTTATATATGAACCCCTCGTGATGTAAAATTAATTATAATACTAAAAATCACTACCATGTGATCGATGAAATGAAGTTCCTCCTTGCATCAAGAATAGAGGATCTCATTAGTAGCTAAGGAAGAACTCCAAGAAAACTATGAAGGAGAGCTCTGGTATAGGTGCATGAAATTTATATGGAGAAAGTCTCTAGGTGAACCATGTGAATTGAAAAAGAAGAAGGAAATATGATATCTTAGTTTAAGAAAGGGTGAGATGTTAAACATCAAAGAGACAATTTCAAAGTTCTTAAAAATCAGATCATTGTTTGACCACGTTTCTTGACTGTTACAAGGTTGGTGGAATGTTACAACATATGTAGAATTTAATATTTACTCTTGGAAATATTGGAGGTATCATATTACACTTATTTTAGTTGTTAGGTCACCATTTCAAAGAGAGAAACACATAACAATGGCGAAACTAAAAAAATTGGGAAAATTGGAAGATCTAAAAATCAAGAAATGTGTCACTGGTGGGTGAGTCACTAAAGCTAATCCCCCAATGGGTTTGATACCAATGTGGCCTACAAATTCTTATCCACATATTCTAGGCTTCCCATTCAACAAATCATTGGTACTAACACCCCTAACTCACCGACACCTCGATCTACCAATGCCCTGACATACCGACACACTAACTTACCGATGCCGTCACCCTCAACTCACTAACACTGAGACACTCGACCTACTCATGTCAAATTTCTCATATCAACTTTTCCAATTCAGTGACATGTTGATGCATTGACATTTCAACACATTAAAATGCCACTACACTAGAATTTCGATTCAAAAACTAGAAACTTGGAAAAATGCTGAAATGAGCCGCCACTACCTCCCAGAACAACCTAAACACTAGATTTTTACAAAGGAAGGGCCTGGGGAAATCCATGTTATTACATCAGATACCTCTCAAACTATTATTGTACTATGTAATTTTAAAATTGATCAGGATTAAAAGGGGACTAAACAATCATCCCTTAATATAAATGTCAAAAATTATCCAAATTATGTTATTTTAAATCTGGAGTGAAGACTTAAACATCCCAGAACACCTCCTTGCCATCTATCTTATGTAGAATTGTATATGCACTACATCTCCACAACCCCATGTATCCACACAAACCCCAAAGGTCACACCTCCAAGACATGTGGATTTGGGATCTCCTCACTTGATGTCAACATATTATCTTCTTTGGGTGAAACAGTCTTTCCTTCACGAGTTTAATTGAATTTGTTTTAATTAATCTTCATTAAGTATAATGTTATCTTTTCCTCATAGTCATGAATTTTCACAAAAAGTTATAGAACCAGAAAACTATTTATTATACTGAAATATGTTCAAACATTACATCTTAATCATGGTACCAAGAAAAACAGAAAATCAAACTCAGAAAAACTCTTGGTATTTCACACACATATTGGATTCTATCTCCCAAGTACTCTCCATGAGGCCACCATGCCTCAATAAAAAAGAACAAAAGGAATGGTCCATCCATGTAAAAGATTTTCTTTAAAATCCTTGATTCATACCATTTCCTCCCTGAACGACTTGTCATCCTCGATATCCAACTCTTCCTAGTCTAGGATGTCAGAGACATCGTGAAGAAATGGAAAGATATGAGAGAAATAGAAGGCATCATGGATCCTCTACAACATCAATTGAAATGATAGCTGATATTCCACCTCGCCAACTCATCCCAACAACTAGAATTTTCCGATGATTCAAGGATAAATAATGATTCCATTACAAATCCTTTGATGTACACAATGAATGGAGACCTTTAAGAACATATGGAACCCAACCAAAAACTCCAAAGTCTTTCTACAATGATCGACATACACCATATTTTGTTCCTGAGACACTTTCATCCTCTCACACACAAGTTTAAACCTCCCCATTGTGTTGCTCACTACCTCTTGTCCATAAGGGGATGTTTCCCCTGACATCGTCCAACATATGGGTGAGTGACACAGTCTTCCATACAATATGTTGAATGGTTTTATGCCAATGGTAGAGTGATATATATTTATGTATGAAAACTCAACCCAAGGATAGTTTCATACCCACGATCCTCTAAAGTCCCTGACACAGACCTACATAATGTCTTCCAATGTTTTTATGTCCCTCTATTTTCTATCATACTATCTAAGGGAGGAAACTGGTGATGATGCATAACTCAGTGACAAAATAATTCTTGAAACCCCACTAGCCTCATGAGATAATCCGTGTGTATCGATCTAATATGATGGATCTTTTAACTCTATGTAGTTGCACCACTTATCCAATGCACCTCTGTTATAAGGTATCTTATGTGCTCAACTCTGAGATTGCAAAGAAGTTTTTTTATTTTATCGATCTATCCAACACTTTGAAAACAGAATCACAACCATTAATATATATGGGTAAATATATGAAAAAAATACATCTATATATAATCCCATTTCTACTTAGAAACATCCAATGGCTGAAATATACCACCGGGAATATGGTGATCGACCATAACCTACTCATACAGTAGGCATATTTCCACAAACTCTAACACATCACGCGTCACCCCATCCACAAAAAATATTCACTCAAGCTTCTGAACATTTCAGTGACTCCTGGATGCACCACTAGGGGTGATATATTGAACTCATAGAGAACTCCATCTAGTATTACCATTGGGAAAAATAGTTTCCCATGAAACATTAACTGATTCTATCTATCCTCTGACCAACCCTCTGAAGCATCACCCTGAACAATTTTATCATTCATCACTTCAACCACTGAGACTACTCTATATACTGCACCAAGGAAGACTGCACTGTCATTTGAAATATATAGCCTCTGCTACTATCCTCCCTACCATCTTGGTGCAAAGAGTCCAACTCCTCTAATTCCTTCCAAGAAAATATGGATTCTTGAACTACCTTTTCTGATGAATTCCTTATAAAAGAATCATCCACCATGTTCCCATTCCATGGGGTCTAAGAGATAAAAAATTCTTAATCCTAGAGGTAAACTATCCAACAGCACTTCCACAAGTTCAGGTCTCATTGGGAAAAAATATACCTCAAACAATTGTGATCTCGGATGATCACAATGTGCTCCCTTATTAGGTAATGCTTCCACTACTTTAGTGACAATGCGATCACATTAAGCTCTAGATAACAGGAGTCATAATAACATTTGTGAGTTCGTAATTTCCTCAACAAATAATATATTAACCGTTACTACTATATATTTATACATATAAAGCCTAGGTCGGAAGTGTTTGAGAACACCTCTAACGTCACCCATTCTTCTAGTAATCTATGAAATGGTGTGCTGACCAGCATCCCCATCAGATAGTGGAATACTGCCTCAAACTGATCATTCCATAAAAAGGCATGATCTTTTTTGGTCAAAGTAATTGATTGAACTGAATGTCGAGAAATTTCAGGTATGAAAGTCCATTAATAACCTTACAGAAATAGGAACCAATATACCTCAACCATATTTTTAGGCTCATACAACGAAAGAACAACTTCAAAAATTCTTGGGTACACTACTATCCATTGATGAGATATCATGTGCCAATGGAATTGCACCTCTCACACTCAAATAATGTACTTGGAAAAACATTACATGGATATGGTGGTGTTAGAGGATCCAAAATATAGTCCTCATATCCCCGACATGATCCTCCTATGACCTTGTGTATATAAGGATGTCGTCAATGAACATAATGACAAACTAGCATAGATACTCACATTAAACATAGTTCATGTGCCCCATTAACATGGATGGTGCGTTCATGACACCGAAGTCCATCACCATGAACTCTATGTGCCCAAACCTACACTGGAATGAATCCATTGGGATGTAACACTCCTTTACCATCAATATGTGATATCCAGACTGTAGGACGAACTTATAGAACCTACCTTCCCCCATTAACTAGTTGAAAAGATAGTTGATAATTGGAAGGGGTTAATGGTTCTTGGTTTCTAAGTGATTCAGTATCCTGTAGTCAATACATAGTATCATACCACCATCCTCCTTCTTTGAGAACAAGAATGGATCACTATACAATGACCAATTTGGACGGATAAAACTGTTATTCATCTGGTAATCATTCAAAATCCACAACTCATGTAACTCAAAATGAGTCTTTCGATATAGAGACATTGAAATCAGATGGGCATTGATATGAAATTGGAGGTCATCATAGCCCCCAAAATTACATTTATAAATCCTACACTAGCACAGTGGTGTAGTGTCGATCCACAGAGAAGGCGTGTGTGTATTACTAAGGCTTTTGAATATCAAATCCCCATTGTTGTCAGCAGTGGGGAAAATATTTTCTTACATCATATATCTTGTTATTTATTTTAATAAGAAGTCATGAAACACGTCCAAATGTTTCATATTGACTAAAATAAATTTAAAACAAAATAAGGTAATGTAAACGTAATAGTAGTGATGTAGTTGAATAGGAGTGCTGAGGATTGATCAAAATGATTTCTCAGGAAAATAAAATTCAACTAATTTAAAAGTGTGTTCTTCATCTTATTCAATTCAAAGCTTAAAATATCTAGTTAATTATTCCTTTCTAGAAGAATATCAAAATTATTTGTAAATTTTTGAATATTTCTACATTAAATACTTACAGCCAACAAATGATTAAAAGATATCAACAGAAACATTTCTCACCAAAAGTTTCGAAATATGATAAAATAAATTGAATGTTTGATGGACTGTATTAATGATTGATCCCACCAAAATATCATTGATAAAGAATTATTTCATGATGTTTTTAATTCAATTTAATGTTTATGAACTAGATTCAATCTTGTCGGAAGTTTCATATTCACATCGAAGAAATTAATTAAAGAAGACTAAATTTGTATCCTATAAAATTGCATATTCACAAGAAAAAGATATCAAACTAAGATCATTGTAAATATATCAGTAGGAAGTATAATCTAAAAAATATCAAAATAGAGGAAGAGATATCCTTCTTTTGAGAATTAATATTGTGTTATGCTGCTTCGTTCCTCCAACTCCAAATCTCTAGTGATTCCCTTCGTGTCTCATAGGAGTGCACATCTTCTATCAGATGGATATTATCATCCAAAGAGAATGAGAGTCACAGATATTCTGCTGTTACTTTGCTTTTAATACCTTACTATCATATGCTACACGTCATTTCATGTTTCTAATGACTTTAAAAGGTCCCTCACTTATGCATAATTCACATGATTTTTTTGTGACTCGCACGTCGCACTAGTTTTTTCTATTGTAATTAACTCCTAATTAGTTAGTTAAGTTAACCTAGACATTTTTACATCTCTTGAATGCACCTACACTGGTTAAAAATAAAATAAACCAATTAAAACACGATGAATGTAAATTATTATTTTATATTTATTTTTTTAGTTTATCATTATAATACATATTTGAAAGAAACTAAATTTAATTAATAAATATCATAATTAAATTTTTTAATTAAACATTATTATTATGATTGTTAATTTATTATAAAATCATTAACTATATAAAATTATTAAGATTTTAATTAATTACAAATATTATTGTTTTTGATTAATATATGTATTATAAAAAATAAATTAACATATCTTAATTTTATTTTTAAATTAGATTAATATTAACCACATTAAAATTATTTCATGAACAGTTAAATTAAATTACAATTTAGGTTAATTTGTAAATTTATTTAGTTAAATATTTTATCTAATTTATTTTTAGTCAATTTATTATAAAATTTATTATTATATATTAATTTGTTTTGTTTATTATTTTATTTTATTTTTAATTTAGCTTATCTCTTCAACCCCCAAATCGGCACTATAGGAGGGGGGGTCTCGGTTCCTTTTCCACGATGGATTAGCATTGTATCTCGGCAGTGGATCTCTTCAGCTCCAGCGACACCACATCAACTTTGGCATGGGGTGTGGAGAGACTCCAACAGTAAACAAGGCTTGGTTCGACCACACCTTAGTGGTGAACTCGGATAGTCTCTTCTCCAGGTAAGCAACAACCTACTCCTCTAAAAACCACCATGGCGCATAGCTTCTCCCATGTCCAAATCATGAAGACACTTCTTCCTCCAGTGTAGAACCTCCTCTACTTGATGACGGCACGACTCCAAGAGGTATTGACAATTTTTGATGAAGATGGTATTTACTCCACAAAATCTTCGCACCAGCAGGTCAGGAATCCTCCATTAGTGCAGGGGCCTCATCCATGGTGCATAGCACAAATGAGATGGATCCCTTTTAGTGGCCGAAATATACTTCCCAGATTTGTAAATGCAGTACCAGTGCAATGACTAGATAAACAGTGTATTTCTCCACCTCCAGGCAACAACCATGATTTGGAAATGAGGACAGGTGGATCCGATTTCTTCCACAATAGTTGATGGTTTTAGATTTATGAATCATGAGTGTTGATTTGTAGTGGTATTAAAGAATGGATCTGGTTAAACTTATTTTCCATCGGTTTCTCGCTACTTCTTGTAGAATCATAGGTTTTGGTTCCAAAGGATGAATTTTCTGTCACGGTTTGGAATGAAAAAAATGAAACTGTTATCAGAGAATTGAAATGGTGGTTGAAGTGAGATGCAGACGATGGGTGCAACACTTCATCAGGTGAAGCAGAAAGAAACGATGGAAAAAGATAAGAAGATGTGGTGTTGCAGAGGGATGGTCACACAGCGAAGTATGATGAGGATATAGCAGCTGATGTGAAAGACTGTGAGACGAATCATGGTGCGTGAGGTTGCAGTGCCACCATGAAATGGAAACGATGTGTAGTGGCACCGTGACCGGGGGTACGGTAGCAGGAGACACCATAATAGGAATACATTAGTAGGGACTGGAACCGGTAAGAAGAAACATCGTAAGGGCTGACACCATGAAGGATAAAAAAAGGTGTTACAGTGAACATCTAAAAAAATAAAATTTATTAATGTGCAGATAAAAACTAAAACTATAATGCATATTGATAACAAATTAAAAACAATAATTTAATAAGACAATTATAAACAATATAAAAACATAAATAATAGAAACTGGAACAACTAATACTTTAATTAAATAATTATTAACTTCAATTAATTAAACTTAAATTAAAACTAAACTAATAATAAAAATTACAAAACAAAAAAAATCATAAATAGTAAATATAAAATTTATAAAACAATGAATAATTATTTATAATAGTTACTATTTTTAATTAAATTAATTGATGTTCAATGGTTAATTATTATATTATTAATCAATTATGTTAATTGATTAAATTGAATTAAAGGGATTTAATTGTTAATGTAAATATATAATCTAAAATTTATGAATGTTTATTTATAAAATATTGTCAATATTTATTTAATATTATTTTGATTAATAATTATTTTATACAAGAAATGTTAAATCATCATCTACATTATTTATTTGCAAAAGAAAAATTAATTAATTAACTAATAAAAGTTAAATTACTAAATATGCCGAGTAAAAAAAACTAAATAAAGAATTATTAGACTCATAAACTAAATTAAAACATAAATTAACTAATTTAATGCTTAAATTAAATGATTAATTTTTTTTAAAAAATAATTATTAAAATTAAAAATAAAAATACCAAAGAGCCATTATTTATTAAAAAGTGATAAATTGAATAAATGTTTTGATAAAAATTAATTTAAAAGATGCCACAAAACATGTGTTTTTAAGACCACATCAGGCAATAGGTTACAATTCAATCTAGAACTCAAAATCATGTCTAGACGGTAGAGTCACACACTCTTCAGGGAAGGCAAACAAGAACTCACTGAAAACTTGTGAAACTTCAACCATTCATTTCTCTGCTAATTACACTAATAGCTCAACTAACAAAGAATGATGAGAATTCATACACTGGATTCAAACCTAACAACTCCATTCACTAATGAATGATACATGCTTGCCACATATATCTACAAACACAACTCTTCTTCTAACTAATTTGATGTCATTGTCCAGAAAAAATAACTAGTCTATGCCCAAGATGACATCCTATGGATATATCTTTAGTAGAAGAAGATTCACCCTAAACTGGTGTGGCACCAACATCAGCCTACATCCTTGACAAATATCAAACAGATTGTTCTAACCTCCAATTGATGTACACAATTCTAGGGGTATGAGAATTCACTCCATGCCTAGTCCTAGTGAATGTGATAGACTAGGCGAAACAAATGAGTGAGAGGCTTTTGAATGAAACCAAACACACACAATATTACCAAACAGAAAAATCATATCTCGAACAACATCTGCCCTTATGTAACTGTATCCTTTTGGAATATAACTTCCCATGATCAGATTCTTTACCTTTCTACTATTGTCCACCTCTTTGACCAACCCCTAGTGAAGGTCCCTAAGGAAATCCCTAAGGTCAACCTCCCCAAGCACTGTCAACCCTCAGTGGAGCGGTATCTCGCTACCCCTTCTCTAGGAAGGGGCTATCCAGAAACTACTATAGATAAGATGGGCACAAAGCCTTCCCACCCCCACTGTATGGTGCTTGATTTCGGAAATAGTTTTGAAGATGTCAACAACCTCAATAGATAAACCACCTTAGTCCTATTCCCACAATGAATGGGCGAGGACCAGGAGATCAGAATTGGAACTGTTGAGGCCCACTCTTAACTAGATAAAATGTAGAAGGACCTAACATTGGAGACCTGCTACTGAAATTGTATCTATTTGATGAACTTATCTTTCTTCCCTCTCAGGGAACACTGCCCAGTGAGTGCATCATTTCCATTACTTGATCCTCCTTCTGAACCTTGACGTATGTCGATAGAGTGAAAAGAGTAACAATGTTCTAAATAGATGGTTGTATTGCCTCCTCTAAAAATCTCACATGGTAGTTCTCATATGGGATGATATCTGGTGTGATTTGTAGGTGATATTTAAACTTGATCCCTAGTTTTTTTACTAATATAATCCAATCCTAGAGGGTTAGTAGCTCTGTCCTCTTCCTAGCATTCATCGTGGAATAAAATAATTCCCCCCAGATCTCCTTCTCAAATTCAGCCCATGAAATCTCTATTTTGTCCTCACCGCGAGATAATGCATACAACATTGAAACTCTAATCCTTATATCTCGATCATTGATAGTGAGGCCCATTACTCTATCGGAGCCTGGATAATGTTGAAAGCGATCACCATATCCTTGATTCAACCCTATGTTTCCATGTCTAAGATGATTCATTCCTACTTTCCCAAAGACTCTGGCTGGATGGCATAAAGATTCATCTAACATTGTTCATCCTCTTCATCTCTATTGTCCTTCAATTAATCATCCAATTTCAATCTATCGGGGTTCATCCTCTAGTACCACATGGGGGAAATGTCTGTGTTCTATAACTGAAAAGTAAACAAGGAACACCTAAGTCTGAGAAGTGTGTAAAATATCTTTAAATTATTTTTAATTATTTTTTTCTTTTAAAATAGAAAAAAAACAAATAATACACAGAAGAACACATTTCATTACGATTCATATAACTTTCAAAAGTTATCTATCTAGTAATCGGTGTAGACTCTCATGGTCTTTCAGTAAACATATAGTCCTTTCATCGGTTCATGGGGGGCCCTAAAATCCTATGTCATAGCTAGTGTTCCTTGACCTATTTCACGTACCAATATTTCTTAACACGTTTTCCCTAGAATACCATCCAATACTCACTATTACTTACTCCAAACTCCATCCAATATTTCAAACTCCCCAAACGAAAACATATATTTGATAACATTTTTTCATGATCCACCTTCTCCATGATGAGGGAAGGAGAAACAAACTCCAAGATCATTATTTAATTAAGATAAAGGAGAGATAATGACCAACATGTCCCACCTTCAATAGGACACAGAGTGGGGACTAGCACTAAGGGTATAGAATTTTACATAGAAATGGAAAGAATTACACTTTTTATAAAACAGTATTCGGAGATAAGACAGTAAATCCCAGACAACTCCAATTAATAAAATTATATGTAAATACACAATCCATTCCCACATGCATGTTCAAAATTAATTCTAATACAAGGTACAACAAAACACCAATGTAAATTTCCAAAGGAAAAGAATATATGAACCAAAAAATACTAATCTCATTGCTCATGCTAGTAAAGTACAACGTGATCCTAAATGACCTCATGGAAACCTAAAAACATCTATATATATTTTAGGTGAGTATACCAGTATTCCCAAATGGAAAATCTAAAGAAAAACATTCAAAAGTGACGGAAAATAATAATGTCCATGTGAGAAAATTTAAGAACCTCAAATAACCAATCAAGGAATACAAACTAGCCCAACCTCACCAAGTGGCACTCTCAAAATAATACAATTCAAGTAATGTAATAATTTAAGAACATAGGTATTTCGGAACCCTGCTCTACATTCCCACTGGTTAGTTAGTCATTCATAACTACTAATGTCTAGATGCTATGAGTCTTTCCATATAAATTCCAACTACCACAAACTGTACACACTTGGCCGTCCAACCACACAAAATCCTTCATGCAGACCCCAGGGCCACAACAACCATGTATCTCTCTTGAAGACACACCTCATCTTGATGATATATAGGAAATGAAACCCAGCTCGCATACACCCAGGTGTCTCATATAAAATAAAACCTTCCCTGAAGGATCTTGGACTTTGGTGTGCCTCAATCTATTATATCCTACCTAAATATTCAAGAGCTGTAAGAACCCCTAAGAGTGTGTGAGGAATAATGTTTGTAACCATCCACCCATCCCCCTACTGGGATGTTTGGAAATAGACCCCCATGAAATGGAGGTGTTAATCATAATGTGCACAATAAGGGTGGTATTTATACATAAATCTCCAGGAACTACAATTTACACACACACACACACACACACATATATATATATATATATATATATGTACGCAAACACCCAGCCCATCCTATGGGTTTCCAATTAAACAACCAACCCACATAGAAGTACATTCACTTCCACCGCTATATGAACAACCATACAATTGAAACTACCAAAGAATTACCCTAACCCATTAAATTTAAAACATTAAATTTATTAATTAATTGGTTCACTTTACATTGTACTTGCACTAACCAAGGAAACTAACAAGCACAATATCTGAAACCGTTCTCAGAAGGCTTGAGGCCACTAAACACAACCAAGGAAAACCGAAATACTGTCCCACTGCATGATTTCAAAAACCCGGATTTTTGATTTCCCGCTACAAAAAAAAGTACATATCCACACATCTATCCCACTATGCAATGTTTCTTCGCGACCATAACCCTATAAAGTTAGTTCAATTACCTACATATTAATCTATTTCATAATAAATCAATCATTCAGACTGAGATGCCAACTCCACACGTGTACCACCCAACATAATAATACCATAATCACTAACATTAACCCCATCCCCTTTGAACACTCATACCACACCCTTCTAATAAATCCCATATTACTTCCCAACATTGTACCCACAACTGTTCTCCCAACAACATCACCACACAACTCATAAATTGTTACAAAACTCAATAGAACATAGAACATAGCCATGAAAATCAATATGGTGTGCATATATTCATATTCCACTAGTAGATGGTCTTTAATTATAATTATTTATAATTAGGGTGATCAAAAAATAGGGCTTATACTTGGTAATTCTTTTAATTAGCTATTGTATGTCATTAAGAATATTTATTTCTACAGTCATTTATTGAAGATTGTCAACAAAACTGAACATCTCTAGTGCACAAGGAAAGACTGCCGAAGACAATGATTTAAAGAATCATTTACAAAGACAATAATTCATTATAGAATAAAGGATAATAGATAGAACATGTGATCAACATATAACCACTCTCTCACGATTATTTTATTTACTCATGTTGTCTCTTGGTCAAATTCAATTCTTATATATTTTTTGTTTTTGTGAAATGTTTTTAGATGTTCCTCACATGGTTTTATCTGTATACCCACACCTAAGGATTCAAATTCAATGTGATGCCAAAAAACTCCCTACTGTATGATCATAAGATCGATGTTTTTCCTTGCACCAAGAAAAAATTATTTACATGAGCATCACAGAAATTACTCCAAGAAAATAGTGTAAAATATCTCCAGAATAGTTCCACGACTCTGATAGGGAGAAAGGCTATAGTCGAACCATAGGAAATGAAAAGGAATATGGAAAAACTATATCTCGTTTTATGTAAGGGCGAGATCATAAAAATTAGGGACACAATTTTAAAGTTCTTGAAAAATGAATCTTGGTTTGAACAAATGGATTACTAGTTTCATGGATGGTGGAACATTAAAAGATAAGGGGAATTTTATAATTCCCATCAAAATTAGTGGAGATAGACCCTCACATTGCCATGAGTTGATAGGTTACCATTTCATGGAGTGAATCATGTAACCGAGGTGAAACTAGAAAAACTATTAAAAACTGGAGAAACTGGAAATGAGTCACCAATGGTTAGTTAGTGATGATGAGCTACCAACATGACCAACAGATTCTTAGCCACCAACACTGAGCTACCGATGTGATGACTCACTGATGCTGATTCCTCTGACTCACTGACACATTGACCTACTGACACCCTGACCTACTAATGCCCTCACCTAATGATGTTGATGTCGTCGAATCACCAACACCCATGACCTACTGATGTTGATGACCTCAACTCACCAATTCCGACACACTAACATGTCGACGCACTTACACTCCGAAACACTGACATGTCAACAAAAAAACTATAAATTTGGAAAACTCTTGATATGATCCAACATTTCCTCCCATAATTGTAACACCCCAAGATTCCATGGTACGCTTCTCTTTGAATAATTCAACAGCTTGCGTTGTACAGAACTTCATGTTCTAACACACCATGACTAACCAATCTATCCGTTAGGAATAGAAATACCAACTTCTGGAAATTTTATAACTTTTTTTATTAAAATGGACTTCATTTTTTGATTTGGAATATCCAAATTATCCAAGGGTGATTTTTCTGTGTTTTTTAGAAAACATTCAATTTTTGATGAATAGTGAATAACCATGCGTTATTGTTTAAAACCAACTTTTTATTTAAATAATTATTTATTTTATTTAAATTTATTTCAGGTAAAAATAGATAAATAATACTTATATATGTTCAGTGTAATTCATTGGAGTAATTTTATAATAATATTAGTTATATATATAATTTTATTGTACTTTCTTATAGTCTTTTAGCCACATTCTAAGCGAATTTGCAAATTTACATAAAACGTAATTTTACCATTTTTTTAAATTGAATTACAAAATTTTGGGAAACACGGATGACATTAGTATGTAAAATGGGGTTCAATAAGATGAAAATAATTTTTGTTGAATCGTATATTTTCACTTTTATTTAACACAGTTAAAAGTAAATAGGGTAATTAAAGGTAAAAAATGATATTTTAATTACCCTAACACATTTCCTAATTCTATTGGATAAGTTTATTTCGATCAAAACTACCTTAGAAATAAAATAATATCCTTATGGTACACTTGGACTAGATTAGGTCACTTATTATTATTTTATTTAAAGAAGTGTTAAAAGTGATAAATTCAAATTTTTTTAACTAAAACTATCTTAATATAGAGTTAAACATAATATAAATTCTACTAAAAATATTAATTAGATAGTTAAATTAATTTCCTATATAATTATATTTTATTTATAATTTTTAGACATTAAATAATTAAAATTCGTTAATGACATAATGGTAATGGAGTAATTACCTTATTAATGAATGATTAAACTAACTGATATTACAAAAATCTAAATAAATATAAATTGAGTCATTTGATGAATTCGAAGAATTTTAAAGGTTAATATGACATTATATGGTTGATTAAATGAATTTATTTATGTAATCAAGTTTCTAGGACTTTAATAAAAATAGTATCAAATTTTACATAATTGATTTTAAAAAAAAAAATACTATTTTATTAATTGATTTAAAATTTCTTAAAATATATATTCTACCAGAGAACACTGATAAGGTAAGATAGATCAATAATTAATGACTTTTTGTTTTCTTGGAAGTTTATTGTATGATTACTAACCATATAAAATAATAAAATCTAAGGAGGCAAGGTAAATGTTTAACTATTTAACTTTGAGTTAAATCTAAAGGATATGGTTAATATGGTGATTTATATTAGACTAAAACCAATTGGATGAGAGATTTTCGACCTATCCCTACCGTATCCTTGAAATAAATCATTTTTTAGATTTTATAAACAGATAATTATTTTATAATAAAATAATATTTCAATGTTTTCTTAAAGTGACCCTCACCTCAATTATAAAAGGTTACTTCCCCTTATTTTAATTTAACACCTCCAAATCCATTTGGATCATCCAAAAGATTCTCAAATATCCTCCCAAAAACCTCACAACAACCTATATGCCCGACTTTGATCAGAATTCCTACCAATGGATCTATTTTGATCAACCCAAAAGGAAACACCTGAAAATATAGGTAATAATTTGACCCCCTATTTCAATGTTCTTTTCTTCTTCCGCTTCCTCTTTCTTTGTTGTTTCCATACCATAATAATATCTCCAGTACCTTATATATACTATGATGTTATAATAAATATTTTACAACCATATTCATTATTCTATCCATCCTATTAATGACAATTCACCTTACATGCATACGTACGGCTTATCGTCTCAACGTCATGGTGTAGTTTGATATTAAAACACTTCATTTTTTTGATGAGTATAATAATGATTATAACTGATGTAAATAATAAATATAACATTTTAATTATTATGTATATATGATATACCATCCAATTATATACTATTTCTCCATCAATAGAATGTTATTGTCGCTCGTTTGTGCATGCGGATTGTCGTCTCCATGGACGTGATGAAATTCATTTCCCATCATGACCATTCAAGAATAATTTTTATTTTATAATTAATAATAATTTTTACCAACATAATAGAATTCTGGATATGAATCAAATACATCCTATCCAAAACAAAAATTTCATACAAAACCCAACATATAAAGTAAAATGAATCAGTTAACACTTGAAACGACGATAATACTAATATATTATTAAAAAAGAAATATCAAAATATCATATATGATATCTAATTTATGTATTTATTTATTTTATTGTTTAATAAAAATTATTTAACTATTATAAAAGACAATAAAATACCCTCGATCATTTAAAATAACAAGGTAAGGGTTAATTCCACAATCTCTTTATTATCTGAGGTTTTTTATACATGATTATCTACTGGGACCTCGTTATCACCCACATCCGTGTTTCTTAAAAATGTTTTTCAAGAAAAATTATTATTTCAAAGAAAATAAGTTAATGTCATTTATAACCTTGTTTGAATTTTTATATAATGTTTATAAAGGAATATTTTCATCGTTTTCCGAACAATTCCCATTACCACATTTTCAACAAAATTAAGGAAATAATGTTTTTTAACATATACGGAAAGTGTGTCTATTTTCCGCAATTATAAAATCTTCAACTATTACCTTTAAATATTATATGAATATTTTCAAAATTAAATTTTTTATTTTATAATTATAAATTTTATTTGATTTCAAAATAGAAATATAGATTTCTATCAAACAATTTTGATATTATCTATGTCATCATCCTTTGATGGATTTTAAATTTTTTTGAAGTTGATTTATTATGATATAAGTTATTCATATTGTATTGAAGGTTTTGTTACATGGTTGACTATGGATGTTTTATTTGTATACCATTCATGGTTTATCGATAATGTATTTTTATTTTTTATTCTATTTATAATAATAATGTTTATATTATGCATAATACTTTTCATATGAGGAATTCATTGGAGTTATTAAGTGAAGGGTGGAGTCCAATATAGCTCCTTGATGAATTAGTAGGTATCATGAGATAAACTAGTATATTGGAATAAATACATGAAAAAAATCTTATTTTTAGTCTCGACATGTGACCTTGACTATGTGGTTATGAAGTATAGCATTATGCATTCCATCATTATGAAATTAGTTTTTGATATTGAATTTTATTATTCGACTAGTAGAATATCAATTTGAATAAGTAAATGGAATATTTTAATTTATATTTTCCATATTATGCTGATGTTTATATTTAGTAGGCTTTTGATTTAGTATTATACATGAAGTTAAAGGTTTATGCTTATATTTGATGGTTTCTTCAATATTTTTATCCTTACTGAGCATCTGAGCTCACCCCCTTCTATGTTTAATATTTCCAAGGATATGAACAAGTATATTATGAATGAAATTCATGGATATTCTAAGGGGTATGAATGTGGTAAAAGGAAACAATGTTGTTGTTGTTTTTCATTTTTTAATGTATTGTAAAACTTATTTATGTATATAGTACTTACAAGTCTCATAAACAAATCAGTCTTTTAGAGTTTGACCCATTGCGATCATGGAAATGTTATGAAATAATGAACTAACACACAGTAACTAGGGTCAACGAATTGTATTTGGTATCATAGGATGTTTAGTATAAACCAAGGATACTATATTTAGAAAAACACTGATTAGAAAAGATTACCATAAGATAGACTTTGAGGAGTCGTATAGAAGAACTTCCTAGAATATTGGTAATGTATAGACTTTGAGAGTTTTACAAGAAATAAATCACTTTATGGATATGAGTAGGTAGGTGTGTCTCTGGCACAGATGTACCTAAGAGTGAAAACATTGACAAGGAGTTTCGGGCTTGACCCAGGGTATCCTGGAACACGACAATGGGCCTTTCTTCACCACTGGCTATGAAACTCCCAAAGGATATTTTTACAATAAATCAAATTTTATTTACAAACAATTATGAAGGATTTATGAGTATATAAATACTCAAAAATCATTTTTATGATTATGGATTATAACCATAAATTTTTCAATTTATATAAAGTGTTCTACATGTTTGGAAGTAAGTATTGGGATTAATAAACTAATCTAGTGTATGCCATTATTTAGAAACATAGAATAGTGGTTTTAATGGAAACTATATCAATGCACATAGCCCATTTAAGGATTTACCTCCTACTAAAGATAATTATAGTATAGTTGGTGATGCAACTGGTGTGGATCAACTTATCACCATACTGGAACAACTCACTCAGGTTATGAATAATCACCTTACTTATATGGAGTACAGAGATCTAAAATGCAGAGGATCAATGTTAGACCACATCATGTGGAAAAAACCACAAAAATTAAATGGGACTACAATTCCATTTGTAGGTGATCAATGGATAAGATCCTTAGAAAAACTATTTCATGTTTTTTGGAGAAGAAAAATAGAAAAAGTTGTCATGGATGTTTATCACATCACGTGAGATGCATATCAATAGTGGTCATTAATTCAAAACCCATATGAGGATGGATAAGTATAAAATATGGATTGGAGGGAGTTTAACGAGATTTTCATAGAAAATACTTTCCTTGTGACCATTGAGCAGATATGGAAAGACAATTTTTATGTTTGAGTCCAATGTGGGATGAGAATGTCACAATGTATGATGATAACCTTACAAGGTTATAAAGGCATGAAATAGAATATATACATAACCTAATGAGTAAGATTGATCGATTCATCAATGTGTTAAAATCCTGTATTCATCGAGCATTAGTCTCACAATCCTTCACATCATATGAAGATATTTTCGCATGTGATATCATGACAAAAAATTAAGTATCTATGTCTTATGACATTAATGCAATCAAAGAGAATAATATATCTATTGAACATCTAGAAATAAAAATAAGGGGTATAAGAGAAAATTTTAATATCCATCTAGCGGTAAATGTGGGGTGAACAACTTTGGTACATGCCTGAAGGGAATTGGAGTTTGTTTTATGTGTGGAGAAAAATGCCTCCATGCTCATGACTGCAAGGGATAGAATGTGGCGGTCAATGTTGAATGATACAATTTTAGAGAAATGGGGCATTATGAAAATTAATTTCTTAAGCACCAAGGAAACGTATCTCTAAAAGTACAAGGGAGAAAGACCATGCTTATGTGATCACTAATGTTATGGTTGATGCTCTAAAAGATGTGGTGGCATGTAATATAATGGTTTTTTCATGTTTAGCCAATGCGTAATTTGATTTTGGATAATCATAATGTTTCATATATACCTAGTTTGCAATAAAAATTTGATATTTCCAATTTTATTTATGAAATGAGTTTTCAGTCAAAATTCTTAAGGGAAGTGTCATTACAATAATGTTTTGTGAATCAGTCTCTATTAGGGAATATAAATGTTCTTTATCTGTTGATCTCATAATCATATAGTTGATTTAATTTAATATAATCTTTTTTAGGGATTGGAATTCAGACCATGATGTGAAAATTTATTATAAGAAGTAGGAGGATACAATTTTCGAGGATGATAAGGACCACCTTATCATTAGAGATGAAATTTCACCACATGATTCTTATCTAGATCCACCCCCCATAGCTATACCAAATTCAATTATTGGAGAGTATGATAGTGAAATAACTATTGTTGGGGAAAGAAATGTTCAAACAGAGGATATAACTATTTTTATAGAATATGTTGATGTGTTTCCAAAGGAATCACATAGACATCCCCCAGAACAAGAAATTGAGTATTCCATTGATTTTATTTCAGGTTTAAGGAAAATATTGAAGGCCCCTTATAGAATGGGCACAATGAAATTATTGTAAATACATGAACAACAAGAGGAATTGAATAATAAGGGGTTTATTTACCCTTTTTTCTCCATGGGGAGCCCCTATTATTTTTTAGGATGAAAGATGGATCTATTTGGTTGTTCATTGACTATAGGGAGATCAATGATATAACAATAATGAACAAGTTTCCCCTACCTCACATTGATGATTTATTCAACCAACTTCATAGAGATCAATATTTTTCAAATATTGACTTTTGATTTGGATATCATTAGTTCTATGTAATGAATGATGACATTCCTAAAATAGCATTTCGAACCACGTATGAGCATTAGGATTTTACAGTAATGCCTTTTAGACTGACTAATGCACCATCTATATTTATAGATATAATGAATAGAGTTTTCAATGATTATCATGATGAATTTTTAGTGTTATTTATTGATGATATCATGATTTACTCAAAAATCTATGTAGATCATGAAAATCACGTGTGCATTATTATGAAAACCCTCAAAATAAATGAATTATATGGGATGTTTAACAAGTGTGAATTCTTACTTCAAGAGATTTCTTTTCCTTCCATCTTATCTCTAAGGACTGAATCTCTTTTGATCATTCAAATACCAATGTTATAACACCCTAAACCTAGTTACCCAGAGTCGGTGAATTATTATATAATATTGTCATGATCACAATAGATCACATCTCAAAAGACAAATTAGTATTGTAGCCTTGGAAATACTTGGTACATTCATGAGTTTTACATTACAAAAATGAAAAAAATACAACAACATAGTATTCATATGCCACACTCATATCCCTTATAATATCACAGCAGGTTAGTCATAATATACTTCTTCACATCTAGGGAAAAATAAAACATAGAAATGGGTTAGCTCAGATACTTAGTAAGGATAAAAATATAGCAGAAAATTTTATAAATAAGTATAAACATTTAAGGCAATGTAAAAAAAACAAAATTCATATAAACTTGATCTTCAGCATAATATGAAGAAGATAAAATCAAATAATGTAATTTAATTATTCACATGGATATTCTACTAGTTGAATAATTACATTCAATATCAATAACCACTTTCATAATGATGGAATACATAATTACAGACTTCATAACCACTTAGTCAAGGCCTTGTGGAAAGATTACAAATAAGATTTCGTTGGGGCCTTGTGCCAAGACACTCGTTTGTCTAGTGAGACATAATGATGCATCGAGAAGATATAAAAGGTTCCACCCATCACATACTATGTTCAATGCATTCATTATATAAAAAGGATTAAACATAACATAAACATTCATATTAAAACTAGAAAACAAAATGTCAATACTTTATCGAGAAACCATGAATGGTATACAAATAAGAAATCCACAGTCAAACATATCACAAAACCTTCAATAAAATATGGAATATTTTATTCATAATAAATCAACATCAAACAAGTTTAAATCCATTAAACGATATTGACATAGATGAAAATTAATTGTAAAACTCAATTATAGAAATATCCATTTTTCATGAAAATATTTAAAAGTTATAAAATTTAGAAAGGATGAAATTAAAAAAAAATGAATCAAAGTGTCCCATACCACATTGAATCTTTGGAAAGGAATTAACATTTTAAAAACATTCATGTCCATATAAGTTAATACATATAACCCATTTTGATAACGTAGGAATTAATGAGAATAATTTAGAAGAATAAATATTTAAAACATTTAAAATGATGTTTTAGTAAAAAGGTCCCTTAAAAAGAATACCTTAGAAAATTCTTTTATGGTCATGTATAATAAATATGTCCCAGTAGATACTTATGTAAAAACAACCTCAGATAATAATGAGATTGTTAAATTAACCCTTACATTGTACTTTTCCTTTGTTGAATGTAGGTTAACCTCTTGTATAATGGTGAAATAATTTTTATTAAATTATAAAATAATCATATACATTAACATGATATCATATATTATCTTCAAATATTACATTGTTAATAATATTATAGTATTATCATCATTTTAGATGTTAACTGATTCATTTTCCATTAATTTTTTTGTTACATATGCCATTTTTGTTATGGATAGGTTGTATTTGATTTATATCCAGAATGATAATAGGTTATTAAACATTATTTTTAATTATAAAATAAAAATTATTCTTGAATTATTTTTATGGGGAATTAATCTCATCGCATTCAGGGAGGCGGTTATCCATTCGTACGCATAACCAAAAATATCATTCAATTGAAGGTGAAATCGTATATAATTGAATATTATATCATAAATGAAGTATAATTAACATGTTATATTTATTATTTACATAAATTATATATCATTATTGTACCCATCTAAATAATGAAGTGTTTAAATAAAAAACTTCAACATGAGGTGGAGACGGTAAGCCGTACGTACGCACGTACGATAAATTTTTCATTCATATGACGGATTGAATAATGAATATGGTTGCACTATTTTTATAATAACATCACATTATATAAAAAATACTAGAGTTATTATTTTAGAATGAAAAAAAAGAAATAGGATGTGGAAGAAGAAAAGAACTTGAAAGAGGTGATGAAATATTTACATCTTCTCCGGGTTATAACTTTTGATTTGATCAAAAGTGCTACATCAGATAGATTTCTGACTAATGGATGGACTCTAGGATGAAGAGAGGACAGTTTAAAGGATATTGAGATAGGTTTTGGTCATCATATTAACCTCATCTTTTAAATTTAACAATTAGATAAATAGTTTGACATTTAATATGTCTCTTTGTATTTTTATATAACATGGTTAATAAAATTACTATAACATGCCATGCAAAACCCATGTGGTTAATTATTAATTTATATAACCTTATATAAGTCCTTTTTCCAAAACTTATATTTTTTGAAATAATATATCAATTATTAATATAATATTTTTTAAAAAAAACTAATTTATGTAAATTTTTACAATATTTAATATTTTATTTATTTGAAAGAAATAGAAACATAATTAGTTCTAATAAAATATATATAACCAAATGTAACATGGCACATTAACCTATAAAATTAGTGTAATTTATCTGAATTCTCAATTTACATTTTTTTTCATATTTATAATATCAACTAATTTAATATTTCATTAATAAGGTAATTATTTCATCATCATTGTGTCATAAATAAATTAATTTATTTAATGTCTAAAAATTATAAATAAAATATAATTATGTATAAAATCCATTTATATTTCAATTTAATATTTATGGTAAAATTTATATTGTGTGTAACCCTGTATTAAAAATGGTTATGTTATTAATCATTGATTTTATCTCTTTTAACCGATCTTTAAATAAAATAATAATAAATGTCCTTATATAATCCAAGTTGACCAAAGTGGATCATATTTTATTCCTGATGTTGTTTTTGGTAGAATTATACTTACACAATAGAATTAAGAATTGGGTTTGGGTAATTATGATATCATTTTTACCATTAATTATCTTATTTTCTTTTTTACCTTGGTAAATAATTGTCAAAAGTTATATTTCACCAAATATTATTTTCATCTTATTGAACCATATTTTATTATTGATATTATCTTTGTATCTCAGATTTTTGAAATTCAACTAATAGATGCGGAAACATTATGTTTTATAAAAATTTGCAAATGCTCCTAGAAGGTGGGAAAAAGACGGTAAATAGTTCGTTAAAATTGTATATATTTAAAATTATTATTAAATGACTCCAATGAATTACGTTGAACATAAATAAGTATTATGTATATATTTGGACCTAAAATAATTAAAAAAACATAAATACTTATTTAAATATAATGTCGGATTAAACCAATAACCCAGTGTTTTTTCAATATTCATCAAATATTTAAATATTTCATAAAAATAAAAAACTTTCACCCTATAATAATTTTGATGTTATGAATTCAAAAATGATGTATATTTTACCAAATTCAAATCATTGATGTTGCATTTATTAATTTAATATTTATTACCGTTGTCAAAACAAAAAAAAATGTGTGTTTTTTAAATGTAAATACTATTAAATGATTGAGATGTGTTTATATCAAATTTAAATGTGAAATTACATATAATGATCTAAATTGTATTAAATGAAAAAAATATAATCTAATTATACTTTAAAACCTTACAAATTAATATTTTCACACTATAAATTATTTCGATTAAAAAAGTTTTTTTCAATTAAAAAATATTATTTTTCATTATTCGTCATAATATGAAAGTTAACAAAAAAGTAAAAAAAATATCCAAACCAAATTGTTATGTCCCTCTTCAATAGAAGAATTTAATTTCGTTAAATTTAATATATAAATTTGTCAAATATTGGTTTTAAAAAGGGTTTGGCATTAAAAGGAGGTGAAGTTTAATTTTTTGAATAATACTTATTTAATCTGAATAAACAAATTTATTCTACTATTATGTCTAATAAACACATAATATGTATGTTAAAATTATATTGAGTATGTAAATTTTAAATTCAGTTAATACTATTCAAAACCGCTTTTTCACCGGCTAGTTTTGTATGTTGTGGTGCGCTCGAACTCAGAGTTGTATGAATTACAAGCTATTGAATTACTTTATTGAGATAAAATCATGGGGGTGTTACATTCTCCCATCCTTCAATAAATTTCATTATCTCCATTTGAAATTTCAAATCTAAAATAAAAGGATAAAATTAGAAAAATACCTTTGTGGAAAACCCTCATCTAAAATTGGGTAAATAAAATTTAGTCTGAATAAGAGAGAAAGGGAATGAAAAAGTTACCACAAAATTAAGATCTCGATTAGGAGAAAATTGGTGGTAATTAAATACACATAAAATGAGGTAAACATAAATATTTATACGGAGTTATTGAGGTCATTAATTACAAAAAAGTGTAAAATTGAGGGCCTCAAATCCATCAATCTAAAATGAGGTAAAATATCATCGGTTCAAGAAAACACATGGTATTAAGATAACACATTTTTGGTTTTGGAATCCCTTTCATAAAGTTTAAGAATTAATTTATTAATATAATATGTGGAATATATATATACATATACATAACAAGTAGTGTTTCATCCATCACCTAATTCCTACCACAAACTCATCATTCACTCCAAAAGTAAAAAGAATTCAAAAATATTCTATTTATCATAATCGTATAGGGTTCCAAAAATAATGAAATTATAATTCATTTGTATGAATATTAAATAAAACTACATAATATAAACCAGGACATCATGTATTCCATTGGAAGATGTTCCATCCTTGTCACCCCTCGGTTGGGGGTTCAAGTCTTTCGGCCTTGCCGGAAACGACAAGTTGTCGCCTGACCTCCTGGTTGTCCTTCTTATAAGAATCCAAAAATAATCTTAACAAATGATTTAACCATAATAATAGTGTCCAACATCAAACTTAATCCATTACAACCTTTAGAATTATCCAATATACTTCTATCCAAACACATAATCCAACATTTATAAGGTAAACAAAATGAAGATCTCTTTTTCCACGTAATAACATATGAATACCTTCATCATTTATTTTTTTAAACATGGTAACACCCTGAATTACAATAAATCCATATTTATTACATTCATGCTCCCTTATTCCTTATAGAATACTATATATATTCTTTATATCCAAATTTTTTAAATATTACAACAATTATAGAATAAACAAACCATTAATCAGTTTCAATGTAGTCCGGAATATCCATTATAATTTATCCAAATAAACCATCACTTATTCAAAAATCAGTAACTTAGTATCAGGACCATATTACGGTTTATCATTCCTTCATCCATGTATTTTCCAATATTTTTAACCAAAAACAATGTCACATTACTTGGATACACACAATCGAAAATCCTTAATGAAATAGTACTGCAGTACAATCCAAATTTATTTCCAAAATTTATAAAACCAGTACATTGTTGATAACACACTAAAATGAAATAAAACATAATAACACTAGTCCTTCCTCTTCATTTATGGTATTATTATAACATGATTATTATCCAACAGCATCATTTGGGGCATACTTTGATGATTTGGACAATGATTTACATAGTGTCCCATATCTTTGCAGACGAATCATTGTACATTTGAAACATTTTTCAAACCCTTTCAATCACATACATAGTGCCCTTTTTGTCAACACATTTAACATATGCTTTTTCCCTTCAAAAATTTACCAAGGTGATTCTTTCCACAGTTATGAAATATGGGAAAATCCTTATTTCCCCTCTTCCCTTTATCCAACTTTTTTTTTCTACCATCCTTGTCTTCTCTTACATCCCTTCAAAGGCATATGACTCAAATAATTCATTACTTATCTTATTAGCACATGATATTATTTATTCATATGACGAGAATACGTGGGAGACATTTCCCTTCTAAATGTAGGCTTAATAGAATGAAAGGTATGATCCTTCTTAATCTTCCCATTTTGTGTATTGCCAAAATTATCATTCCTTCTACTAGCATCCATTTCTAAACAACGGCATACACTGGGTTAGATTATAAATCATAACACATAATTCCAAACATGTAAAACACTTAACATAATTTGAAAAGTTTATTGATATAATCCATATTTATAAAAATGTTTTCTTTAAGGAAGTATGTACCAATAAACCCATTGTAATGGTTTGTAATGAAAATGATAATTATCCTATGAATATCCACTAGGAGTGTCATAACCAAGAGTGCAACAAGGCCTGTATTTGTGCACTAGTTCCCGTTAAAGTCTCTCTCAAAGCATTATTTTCATGTTTTACCACTAGGTACATTTGTGGAAGATCCATCTCTACCTACTCCTATCCAGACAAGGATGTATTGCATGGAAAATTCACAAAATATCTACAGTACAAAAATTCTAGGAAGTTCTTCTATACTAACCCTCAATGTCTATCTTAGGGTAATGTAATTTAATCAGAGTTTTTCTAAATCTAGTTTCCATGGTTTATAATAAAATTCCATTGATACCAACAATAACACCCTGACCCTAGATACACTACTAGAAATTTATGATATATCCCTGGACCTATAGCCATGGTTTTATAGGTCCGTGGATATAGGTTGTTTATAGCCACACTTTAATTAAACATCCTTGGCTAAACATGGCTAAACATCGACATTTCTTTTTTTGATTACGTCAGCCTCTCCTCTTTTCCTCCTCTGATCTCCGACCCTACTCTCTGAACCATCTACAGCTCTCACTAAAACACCCTCATTTTAACTCTCCCAATCAATGTTCTCTCTCACACTGTCATCAACATCTCTCACCACAACCCTCCACTCCAAACTATCGACCTCTCTCACGAACTCTATCATGTTTTTTCATGGAGGCCCTTCAAAAGAATGAATCCACTAGCCCTTCAGCTTTCAATTTCTGTGTACTTTCTTAATCTCTATCCTTATATTTCCCTCATACTAGAAACCTATTAAGTTTTTTTGATAGAAGCATCCTCTTCCCGTGGACGGTGTTCTATTTTTTTATTTTTTATTTCTGTTATAGAATGATAATCACATGATCCAGATGACTATGGAGAGTTGGGGGAGGAACACAGAGAGGATTCAGTTTTTACTTTCTGTACAGTTGGGAATTTCTGATCATTGTTTCAATTTATTTATTCATTGGCAGTTGCCTTTAGTTTTTGTTTGTTTGAAGCAATTTTATCTTCTTGGCATGGTTTTCATGGATTCGTGATGGATTGATTGTAAATTCCATGTTCCTCCAGGTTTTCCTTATTGATTCTTTTCTTGTCAGGTGAAGTAAATTACTAGATACAATTTGTTTCCTTAATTCGATTTTCCTTTTACATCCCATGCTTATTTAATTTCTAACTTTCTTATCTTTTTTCCCAGAGAACCTACGCTTGCATAGTTCATTAATTGAATTCCCCCTTTGTCTTGTGTCCCATGTAATTGGGGATGTGGGGTTTTATTTGTCCTCATATGATGTTCTCTATTTATTTTCTTAAATGACAATTTTTTCATTGATAAGCTTGTTAGCATGTCTTGTGGTTCAAATTTGAAGGAGTTCAAAAATTTCTGTGTTGGGCTACTGATTCTTGTCACTGAGTTAGAATGTGGGGTTTTCCAAATGAAAACTAAGGGGATATGATTCAATGTCTTTGTTAACTACATTGAAAATCTTGGATTTTGTGGCCCCATTCCGATCTGATTTGAATGAGATGTTGAAATGTTATCATGGGATGAACTAAAAACAATAACAATGTGAAGGTTTTTTGCATTACTAGTTATATTTTTAATCCTGGATCCATATTAAGAAATGCTTCCCACTCACCAGCCTATCTTGTTTTGGTGTTCATCATCTCCAAAAGTGGTGGTCATCTTGTATGTGAAGTCCTTAAAACATATTATGATTTTCTCAACAAGAACTAGGTATTTAGGGTTTTAACCCCTCATATTTCACACGTTAATTTTCTCTAATGGTAGGAATTTATATGTTTATGGGATTTAGGTCGTTTAAAATATCAAATGATGGATGAAAAACCAGATACATTTTTGTTATTCAAATCATGTGAGTTCGGGTGTTAGTGTGGCGTTTGGAGTATTATTTCTATTTATTGGGCATGGTTTGGATTTATCATTGGGTGTATGGGTTGGTGGTAATCCCACAAGTTGGTGGATCTTGTGGGGGTTTTTCTTGATTTTTTTATATAAAACTCTCGATATAAGGATGTTTGGTGATTTCTGGGTAATTTGATTGTGTATTTTTATTAGGAAGTTTCTTGTTATATCAGTTAAGGGGGTGGAGGGTTTCTTATTATCAGGGGTGAATGTGTGGGGTTTGGTTGTTATGCTTTGTGTATAGGAGAGTATCCCTTATATTTTCACAACCCTCCTTCACCAAATGGAGGGAAGGTTCATCAGATTGCCAGGCCCTTATTTATTTATGTTGAAGGAGATATAATGACCCCCAAAACCAACCTTCAATAGGTCCCATAGTGGAAAACAGATCCAAGGGTATAGAATCAATCACTGAATGGAAGGCATTACCTTTTTTCATTTAATAGGATCGAGAGATAAGATAGTAAATCCCAACAACACCAAAACTGAAAGAAAAGTAAAGCCAGGAGTAAATCATTCCAAAATGCATGTTCAAGATTAAAAGATACAAGATACAAGAACTCTGGAGATAATGTACCAAAGGAAGAAAAACAACAACATCAACTGCCCCAATGATCCAAGCTAGTACTGTCCAGCACGATCCCTGAAGTCCTCCTGGAAACCTGAAAACAGTTTTATATACGTGTGGTGAGCATACAAGTATACTCAGTATGAAAAACCTAATGCTCTCGTGCACAAGTGGGGAGGCATACTAATTCCCTATGAGAAAAGAGATAACCAAACACATAACAATGAAACTAACCACCCAAGCCTCACCAAGGCACACTCCCCAAATAACACAATTCAAGTAATGTATAATCAAAAGAACATCGATGTTTGGGTACCCCGCGCCACTTTCCCACTGGTTATTTAGAAATTCTACGCATCGAACCAATCCCGCAATTATCACCATAGTCCCACTGCCGATCCCCCGCCCCACACGCCTCGGCCATAATATCACCGCAGTCCCACTGCCAAACCCCACCCGCAAACACATGGGACATAACTACCACATGTAACCACACCCACAAACACCTGGGTCAAAACAACAACTACCATGCTCGAAGACACCTGGGCCTCACCCCGAAGACCCTTGGGAAACAACATGCCCACAAACACCGAGGCCAACCACCATAACTACCCCGCCCGAAGAATATTGGGCTAACAATGGACTTCAAGCCATCACAGCCTGCCCGAAGGTACTTGGGCTGTCTGGGAAATGGAGAATAAGGGAGCTAATAACCAGACACTTGTAGAAGTATTTGGAAAAACACCCTCCACCATGATATGGGGGTGTTCAGAACTGAGCTCTCAACTTTGGTGGGGCACGAATATGAAACAGAAAAACTACTAGTATATGTATAGGTAACAAGCACTCACCCAATATAGGTTTTTATTTAGCCAGCCTAAAGAACACGATCAGCACCCATTCTTAAGTCACAACTCATAGCAAACCAAAACCATTGTCCTTTCCTCATTTTCATGTTCAGTAATAATGTTCAAATAAGTATCTGCACTACTGGGAAACTAACAACATAAGCACAAACCAAGGGAAAAAGTCACAGCCAACAACAATTTAAGCATTCACACACAGTTCTCTTGTAATGTCACAAAAACAAAGGTATAAGTGAGATCCCTCAAAGTACTGTATCCATGGAAAACCCCAAGATACTACCCCATGTTCCCAAAACCCAGGAGCCAATGGTTTCTCAACAATAAAGGGTTCCACCCCAATTCGTGATATACGCAAAGTAACCACACGACCTCAGATTCCCAACCAGCGGAACCATAACAGTAGGGGATCCCATCCACACCCACATCACCCAGCAATCGGCCCGTGAAAGAAAAACTACCAAACCACTACCACCAACAAAAAACAGGCCCATGCTAGTGTTTCCATATTTAAAAGATTTAACACACTCCATGATTCCAATTCCACTGTACCTTAACTGGGGTTATCACAAAAAAAGGTTTGATCCTGGTGCTTTCAATTTATTAGCCGAATTTACGTAATTAACCAATTTCCTTTACATGACCAACACAAGAAGTAAGGGTTTATTAGTGCACAAAGAAATACCACCAACATCCATGGTTTTTAGTAGGCGTAAGCCCACACAAAACTGAAATCATTAATCGTGAATGTGAAAAACAGAGCATAGGTCACACCCTTCCCCTTCATTCGTAGAATCCATTTATTATCTTTTTTAGGGATTGGTTCATCCAATTCTACATGATCAATAGAATACCCACCCCACAAGATACACATAAAAAGATACGAAGGTAAAAACCTACTTGATCGATCGATGATTGAAGCCTCTCTTCGCGCGCGAGGGATAGCGGATGCACAATTTGCAGGGGTGGGGCCTCAAGAACTCAAGCACGAGAAGACAAAATGATGGGAAGGTGATAGAGAAAAATAAACCCAGGGATAACCCTTTTGTTTATAAGGGCCGGGGACAGTTGATATTAGGAGATAGGAAAGCGAAACCGTGTAAGGAGTGGGGGTTGTGGGTTTGACCACGTGACCCCACACGTCATTAAAGGGTCCCCGCCCTTTAGGGTGGTAAAAAAACACGCACACCTCACCAAAATTTAATAAAAATCCATTAATGGATTTACAAAGGGTCAAAACACAGCTTAAAAGACAATTTTAAAAAAAGGGTACTGCAAAACCTATAGCATCCCGCCATTTTATAACATAAACTTTCATTACATTACACATAACTGAGGATCTTTAAGGTCTAGTGTCTTGGAATCCAGGAACGTAATACATGAAAACAACATAATGCATTCTTCTTAAACACTTGAAAGTCTTCCCCTTAAGTTCATCCTTGGTTCATTACCGCATCTCATAACCTGGGTACATACATCACAAGAAAAGGTGAGCAGAAGGCCTAGTAAGGGAAACAAAAGGAGCATTTTACATGTGAACTTGATATACCACAATAAGGACATGAAAAGAACTCTAAGGCATGAGAAAGAAATCATGAGTAATTTCATAATAAAAATAACATTTTTCACAACTTGAAAATGTGGCTACATCATTTAACATAGACAATCATGAACATATCACCAAGGTCCATCCCCAAAGCGTCATTTGAAAATTACCAAGGTTATTCACCAAGGTATCGTGAAAATTGTAATCTCTAGTGGTTACATCATTACCCAATGCATTGGAGAGCTATCAGGGTGCACCCTTAAATTTTCCTTTATTATCATGTGATCCACATATATCATCATCAAACATTTCATAAATAACCCATATAGCATAAAATAAATGGGTTTCATTTCATAATCATAACGTTTTAAAAACTGCTTTAAAGACATGATCTTTATGTCACTTTAAACCCACGGAAAGGGAAAGAGGGTCTCATGTATGTAAATCCCAGAATTTAAAATAGAACATTTTGATATATATGTGAATAACTTTGTAGAAATAAGAGCTTTTAGTATTCACTTTATAACATAAAATAATTTTGAGAAAAGAGAGAGGCATTTTGAGATGAAAATTCTGCAGCATAACGACTATGTTACATGGTTTTAGAAAACATTGAAATGAGAGGGGACATGGGTCACCCACTCATAAATGATCCATAAAACAGTAGGTGGACAGAATATAAGGGATTTAAGAACATGGTAGTGAAATTTGAATGATATACCATATGAAATGAAAAACATGGAAGTGAGACAAAACAAGATTTCTCTTATGAAAATTTCGCAACCTAACGACGTCACTTAACATCAATAAAAAAATGATTTGACAAGATAAAATAGGGTCCCTCATCATATTATCATAAGAGATCAGTATGATAGATATAGAGATCATACCCCAACATAAAAAAAGAACTTGAAAGACTTTACAGGAAAATCGAACTTGAAAAATGAGAAGGGTGAAAGATTCCCTAAAACATTCGGCAGCCTAACGACGTCACTTAAACATTCATAAAACGAAATGGTGAGAGTAAGAGGGGATCTCTCATCCTATAAAAATTAAAAGGTAATTAATAGGAATATAAAAGAAAATCCTCTCACATAAGAACGTGGAGCATAAAAGAAATGACATAAAGAGGATTACATGAAAAGAAAGAGAGAGGTCGGATCCCTTACCTTAAAACGTGACTCTTGAAACTCAATGTTTTGGATCTTGAGGGCTTGGGGGCACATTGGGAGTACTCCTTTGGAGGTAAGGAGACCAGAACATCATTGGGGGAGAGTTGGGAGTGAAGAATAAACGAGAAAGGGTGGGTATTTATAGGGAAAGTGAGGGGACAAGGCATTAATGGCCAAGGGACACCTCATTAGTGGTTTTGGCAAAACCATGGGCTTGCCTATGGTATTTTCCCATGGTATTGGCCACTTGGGAAACCTCATACCTTATCTTACTATTCATAAATCGACCATATTTAATATATACTTAATACATCATTTAATGATGTCATTAAACACCCGTAACTTAAAAAAAATATTTTCACTATTCATCGAAAATTCAACTTTCTCAGAATAATCCCAAAATTTCACCTTAACCAAATATCAATGCTCTGATTTCAAAAATGAAATCCATTTTTTAAAAATAATTTTCTAAATATTTTTAATTTAATTTTTAAATAAAAACACTATTCATCAAAAATTCATTTTTTCAGAAAAATCCCCAAAAATTTCCTTAACATAATATCGATGCTCTGAGTTCAAAAATAAATTCCTTTTTATAAAAATAATTATCTAATTATTTTTAATTAAATTTTTAATTAAAAAACACTATTCACCCGAAAAAACTAATACTTGATTAATCATTTATGAAACCGTTATTTACCCATTTTATTGAACCACATTACTTAATCTAGGTGTCTAAATTATATAAAACTTTCTTTGATTGAAATTACTAATCCATTTGGTCACATTTATAATCCTAAGCGTAAAATCACTATTCATAATTTACTATTCATCAAAAATTAAGTTGATCTTATTAGACTCCAAATTTCTTACTGAACACTTTTGTAGAAGACCATTTTTTGAAAATCATTACATATCATTAGTTATTTAGGGTTTTCATAAATATTTTAAAATATCCCCTTTTCCCAAATTCATCAATAAAATACATCCTAAAATTATCTAGAAAAAAGAAATTCCACAAACATCACTAAAGGAAGAGATCTTAATTTATTCACCCGAAAGGATTACACAAGGAAGCTAGGGTCACATCACATAGCCCCTTATAACACCGACATAAGACCTAAGTGTAAGGTGTGCTATTGTGAGAGAATCTGAGGGAGGCTCAGATAACATTGCCCTAGTAGTAATCTCTACTAACTTGAACTTCTCCCATAGGTGTTTCCGTTCAAACTTGACATGCTGGAGTTCGGCTTGGGCTTGGTCCAAAGCGAAGCCCAGAGATGCTACCTCCTTCCCAAGCTCTGATTAGTGGGCTTCATAAAGGTCGAGTCTACTGGATGAAGCCATCAACTCCTCTTTTTTCATTAACCATTAACATCTTATTAAATCATTAAGAGTAAGTTAATATACTACTCAAATAGATTGGGTCGTTACGTTCTTCCCCCCTTAAGAAATTTCGTCCCCGAAATTTATACTTGTGGCCTAGTCGAAAAGGTGAGGGTACTTTTGCTTCATTGTTTCATCAGGCTCCCAAGTCGCTTCTTCATATTTATGATTCCTCCACAACAATTTCACAAGGTGGGTAGTCTTGTTTCGTAGGACCTTGTCTCTACGATCCAAGATCTCCACTGGCTGCTCCTCATAAGAGAGGTAATTTTCCAGTTGTACCACCTCTGGGTTCAGTACATGCGAAGGGTCGGGTATGTACTTCCTCAAGAGAGATACATGGAAGACATCATGAACATGAGCTAGGTTCGGTGGAAGTGCTAGACGATATGCCACTACTCCTATGCGATCAAGGATTTTATAGGGGCCAATGTACCTAGGCCTGAGCTTCCCTTTCGTCCCAAACTGCATTACTCTCTTCCATGGAGAAATTCGAAGGGAGACTTTGTCACCAACACCAAACTCCAAGTCCCTTCGACGATTGTCAGCATAGCTCTTCTGCCGACTCTGAGCAGCCTTTATGTGTTGTTAGAAGGCATGAACCTGTTCTATCATTTCTTGCACAAGATCAGGCCCAAGAAGCTTTCTCTCACCAGTTTCATCCCAACAAGTAGGAGTTCTACATCGCTTTCCATACAGAGCTTCATAGTGTGCCATTTGAATACTCGAATGGAAGCTGTTGTTGTAGGAGAACTCAACTAATGGGAGGTGTTGATCCCATCCACCTTTAAATTCCATTGAGCATAATCTCAGCATGTCTTCGAGTGTCTGAATAGTCCTTTCAGATTGGCCATCAGTTTGAGGATGATAGGCCGTACTAAAATTCAATTCAGTATTCAGAGCATGTTGAAGACTTCTCCAGAATTTTGATGTGAATCTTGGGTCACGATCAGATACGACGGATAGTGGTACCCCATGCAGCCTTACCACTTCCTTCACGTATGTCTTGTCAAGCTGATCCAGAGAGAAATCTTCCCAAATAGAGATAAAATGGACTGTCTTGGTGAGACGGTCCACAATAACCCATATCACATTGTTTCCTTTGGATGTTTTCGGGAGACCAGTTACAAAGTCCATAGTGATATTATCCAACTTCCATACTGGTATGGGTAGCGGTTGTAATTCCCCCTTAGGAAGTTGTCGTTCTGCCTTTACTTGCTGACACACCAAGCACCTTGTAGTGAAATCATCAATCTCCCTCTTCATGTTATCCCACCAATAATGATCACGAAGGTCTCTATACATCTTAGTGCTTCCCGGATGTATAGATAAAGTAGAGCTATGATCTTCATCCATCAGTTCTTTCCTTATCTCCCGAATAGATGGAACACATAGTCTTGTACGAAATTTCAATACACCTTCTTGATCAATATTGAAATCAGGGAACTTCCCATCCTTTACAACCTCGATCTTCTCCTGCAGCAAAGGATCTTCTTTTTGAGCCTTCTTGATCTTCTCTAGTAATGAAGGTTGAGAAATCATTTGGGATAGGGTTGATGATGTTCATTTCCTTATAATTCCCATGTCCAGTTTTACTAGATAATTAATCAAGGGATCTCCTAAGATCCTCATTGTTGCAAGAACAACAGGATCTTTCCTGCTTAACGAATCCGCGACATAGTTTGCTCTTCCAGGGTGATAATGTATTGAACAATAATAGTCTTTAATAAGCTCCAACCATCTCCTTTGTCTCATGTTCAATTATTTCTGTGTGAAAATATACTTTAGACTTTGGTGGTCAGTGTATATATCACATTTCTCCCCATAAAGATAGTGCCTCCATATCTTTAGAGCAAAAACAACTTCCGCCAGCTCTAGATCATGCGTAGGATAATTTTTATCATGAATCTTCAACTGTCGAGATGCATAAAAAATTACCTTGTCATTTTTCATGAGGACGCACCCAAGACCTTTCAGAGATGCATCTCTAAAAACAACGAATCCTTCTCCGATAGAGGGTAGTGTTAACACAGGTGCAGTAACCAATCTCTTCTTCAGCTCTTGGAATCTTTCCTCACATTCCTTTGTCCAGATGAACATAACCCCCTTTTGAGTCAACTTGGATAGTGGATTAGAAAGCCGTGAAAAGTTTTTCACAAACCTCCTATAATATCCTGCTAAACCAAGGAAACTACGAATCTCAGTTATTGTTGTGGGTTGAGGCCACTCCTCCACAACCATTGTCTTTGCAGGGTCAACCGAGATTCCTTCATTGGTTACGATGTGCCCCAAGAAAGCCACTTGTTGTAACCAAAACTCACACTTGCTGAACTTCCCAAAGATCATCTCCTTCCATGGAGTTTTCAAAATAACCCTTAGATGATCTTCATGATCCTCATGACTTTTTGAATATATCAAAATATCATCAATAAAAACTACCACAAAGTTATCAAGGTAGTCCTTAAAGACTCTATTCATCAAATACTTGAAAATAGCAGGAGCATTAGTCAAGCTGAAGGGCATAACAGTAAACTCATAATGCCCATATCTTGATCGGAAGGCAGTATTTGGAATATCTTCCTTCTTCACACTCAGTTGATGATAACCAGATCGAAGGTCAATCTTAGAGAAGAATTGAGCCCCGCGAAGTTGGTCAAATAAATCATCAATTCTTGGAAGAGGATATCTGTTCTTCACTTTGATCCCGTTCAGTTCTCTATAATCAATACATTTCCGCATTGATCCATCCTTCTTCTTCACAAAGAGAACTGGTGCTCCCCAAGGAGACACACTCGGTCGGATAAACCCCTTCTCCAACAAGTCTTGGAGTTGTTTCTTTAACTCTTCTAGCTCCACATTTTCCATTCTATATGGAGTCTTTGATATCGGTTGAGACCCAGGAATGAGTACAATGGAGAACTCTACCTCTCTTTCTGGGGGAGGTCCAGGTAACTCCTCAGGTTATACATCCATGTATTCCTGAACAATTGGAACATCTTCTATTTGTATGCTCCCTTTTCCTTCTTCATCATCACCGATTAACTCCATAATGAAAGCTATAGGAGGTGCTTCTATATAGGTATCAGTTCAGGATATCTCTCCTCAGAAGATAATTGTAGGTCGTTCATTCAAGACTACTGAGATTTCCTTACTTCTGCATTTGATCATAGCATTATACTTTGAGAGCCAGTGCATCCCTAGTATAACGTCGAATTCCAACATGGGAATGACTACTAGATTTGCGATAAGATTGTGCTCACTAATGTAAACACTAGAGTCTCTAAACACTGTTGATGCATGGATAATCCCACTTGGAGTCTTGACTGACAACTCTACCCCAATCAATTTGGGGATTGATTCTATATTCATTACAAACTTGGAAGAAATAATGGAATGCGTAGAACCCGAATCAAATAAAGTACTTGCTAGTTTTGAGAGGACGACAAGAGTACCTGCTACCACATCGTTCGGAACTTCAACTTCAGTTGTTGTGATAGAAAAAGCACGACCTTGCTCCCTTGGCCTCTGCTGAGGTTGATGGTGATTCCCCTCCACCGCCCTCAGATTTGGACATTGATTAGCAAAGTGCCCAAGCTATCCACACTTGAAGCATGTGACTTCGGGTAGGGCCAGAACCATCTTTCCTCTCTCGTTAGTGTTGGGAAGTTGAGGCTTCACATCACTACGACAATTATGAGAAATATGGCCTTCTTTTCCACACCTATAGAAATTACCACTTCCGATCAAGCATTTCCCCCGAATGATTCTTCCCACATTTATTGCATGTGGCATGTTGCATATGCTTTCTACCTCATTCCTGATCAAAACTTCTTCCCAGGCTTGGTTCTAGAGTTCTCTTCTTCTCATTAGATTTGTGAGACCAATGTGTCTCCCCAATCTCTAGTTCAACTTTCATAGCACTTCAAACAATTTCTTCATAGCTATCATAGTCCCTGTTGGCTAGATTCTTCCGTAGATGAGTTCGTAGTCCACCAAAGAATCTATCAACCTTCCCAATAGGGTCCATGACGAAGCTTGAGGAATAACAGGAAAGCCTTGTGAAGTTCATCTCGTAGGTTCCAACTGATTCATTCTCCTTTTGCTTCAGCTCAAGAAATTCTTTCTCGATTCTCGTTCTCATCGAACGAGGGAAATACTTATTAAAGAATATTCCCCGGAACACTTCCCACTCCATAGCTTCCATCTCTCCTCGTGGCTTCGTGTTTTTGATCAGTGACCACCACTGATCAGCTTCTCCCTCTAGGTGGTAAACAGCAAGGGTGACTTTTTCTTGTTCCGAACAATGAAGTATAGAAAATATCTTTTCAATGGAGCTTATCCATTGTTCTACAACCAAAGGGTCAGTAGATCCACTGAATGTTGGTGGTCATTGGCGCATGAAGGACTCAACAGAAAGTTGTTCCATTCGTGGTGAGATCGGCCTCTCAGCTTGATTCAAGTTATTACTCATAACTTGAGTAAGTTGGTTTATCATTCGCATGAATGATTCCATTCCGGCTTCCATTGGAGGTCCGTCAGCACATGGTGTATTGCAGTCACCATCGGCACAGTTCCTCATATTGCCCTCCATTTTCTAAAAGAATAAAACCTTAGTGAGAAACTTATTTCATTTATGAATCTTTTAACTAAGACTTCATGCTTAGACAATTACACTTTTCTATAATTCCTACATAATGATTCATAAAAAGATTGTGATTAACCAAACATATCCCCCGGGAGTGTCGTAACCAAGAGTGCAGCAAGGCCCGTTATCGTGCACCAATTCTCGTTCGAGTCTAGCTCAAAGCGGTGTTTTCAGGTTTTACCCCTATGTACATCTGTGCCAAATCCGCCTCTACCTGCTCGTATCCAGATAGGGATGTATTTGTTTGATAAACCACTTACTCAATACTTACCAAAATACAAGGAAGTTTTACTATATTTAAACTTTTCAATAGGGTTCTTCCTAAAGTTTTTATATCCTAATTTCCACAAATAACTATACCATCCTATGATACCAACTATAGCATCCTACCTTTTTATAACATAAACATTCATTACATTACACATAACTGAGGATCTTTAAGGTCTAGTGTCTTGGAAACTAGGAACGTAATACATGAAAACAACATAAAGAATTATTCTTAAACACTTGAAAGTCTTCTCCTTAAGTTTATCCTAGGTTCATTACCGCATCTCATAACCTGGGGACATACATCACAAGAAAGGGTGAGCAGAAGGCCCAGTAAGGGAAACAAAAGGAGCATTTTACATGTGAACTTGATATACTTCAATAAGGACATGAAAATAACTCTAAGGCATGAGAAAGAAATCATGAGTCATTTCATAATAAAAATAACATTTTTCATAACTTAAAAATGTGGCTACATCATTTAACATAGACAATCATGAACATATCACCAAGGTCCATCCCCAAGGTGTCATTTGAAAATTACCAAGGTTATTCACCAAGGTATCGTGAAAATTGTAATCTCTAGTGGTTACATCATTACCCAATGCATTGGAGCGCTATCAGGGCGCACCCTTAAATTTGCCTTTATTATCATGTCAGCCACATATATCATCATCAAACATTTCATAAATAACCCATATAGCATAAAATAAATGGGTTTCATTTCATAATCATAACGTTTTAAAAACTGCTTTAAAGACATCATCTTTACGTCACTTTAAACCCACGGAAAGGGAATGCGGGTCTCATGTATGTAAATCCCAGAATTTAAGATAGAAAATTTTGATATATATGTGAATAACCTTGTAGAAGTAAGAGCTTTTAGTATTCACTTTATAACATAAAATAATTTTGAGAAAAGAGAGAGGCATTTTGAGACGAAAATTCTGCAGCATAACGGCTATGTTACAAGGTTTTAGAAAACATTGAAAAGAGAGGGGACATGGGTCACCCACTCATAAATGATCCATAAAACAGTAGGGGGACAGAATATAAGAGATTTAAGAACATGGTAATGAAATTTGAAAGATATACCAAATGAAATGAAAAACATGGAAGTGAGACAAAACAAGATTTCTCTTATGAAAATTCGGCAGCCTAACGACGTCACTTAACTTCAATAAAAAAAATGATTTGACAAGATCAAATAGGGTCCCTCATCATATGATCATAAGAGATCAGTATGATAGATATCTAGATAATAACCCAACATAATAAAAAGGAACTTGAAAGACTTTACAGGAAAATCGAACATGAAAAATGAGAAGGGTGAAAGAATCCCTTAAAAATTCGGCAGCCTAACGGCGTCACTTAAACATTCATAAAACGAAATGATGAGAGTAAGAGGGGATCTCTCATCATATAAACATGAAAAGTTCAGTAAGAGGAATATAAAAGAACATCCTCTCACATAAGAACATGGATCATAAAAGGAATGACATAAAGAGGATTACATGAAAAGAAAGAGAGAGGTCAGATCCCTTACCTTAAAATGTGACTCTTGAAACTCAAAGGTTTGGACCTTGAGGGCTTGGGGGCACCTTGGGAGGACTCCTTGGGAGGTAAGGAGACCAGATATTCGTTGGGGGAGAGTTGGAGTGAATACTAAAGGAGGAAATGGTGGGTATTTATAGGGAAAGTGAGGGGACAAGGCATTAATGGCCAAAGGACACCTCATTAGTGGTTTTGGCAAAACAATGGGCTTACCCATGGTATTTGCCCATGGTATTGGCCACTTGGTACACCTCATACCTTATCTTACTATTAATAATTCGACCATATTGAATATATATAATTAATACATCATTTAATGATGTCATTAAACACCCGTAACTTAAAAACTATATTTTCACTATTCATCAAAAATTCAACTTTCTCAGAATAATCCCAAAATTTCACCTTAACCAAATATCAATGCTATGATTTCAAAAATGAAATCCATTTTATAAAAATAATTTTCTAAATATTTTTAATTTAATTTTTAAATAAAAACACTATTCATCAAAAATTCATTTTTTCAGAAAAATCCCCAAAAATTACCTTAACATAATATCGATGCTCTGAGTTCAAAAATAAAGTCTTTATTATAAAAATAATTATCTAATTATTTGTAATTAAATTTTTAATTAAAAAACACTATTCACTCGAAAAAAACTAATACTTGATTAATCATTTATGAAACCGTTATTTACCCATTTTATTGAACCACATTACTTAATCTAGGTGTCTATATTATATTAAAACTTTCTTTGAGTGAAATTACTAATCTATTTGGTCACATTACTAATCCTAAGCGTAAAATCACTATTCATAATTTACTATTCATCAAAAATTAAGTTGATCTTATTAGACTCCAAATTCCTTACTGAACACTTTTGTAGAAGACCATTTTTTGAAAATCATTACACATCATTAGTTAATTAGGGTTTTCCTAAATATTTTAAAATATCCCATTTTTCCAAAATTCATCAATAAAATACATCCTAAAATTATCCGGAAAAAGGAAATTCCACAAACATCACTAAAGTAAGACATCTCAATTTATTCACCCGAAAGGATTACACAAGGAAGCTAGGGTCTCGTCACATAGCCCCTTATAAAACTGGCATAAGACTTAAGTGTAAGGTGTGCTATGGTGAGAGAATCTGAGGGAGGTTCAGATAACATTGCCCTAGTAGTAATCTCTACTAACTTGAACTTCTCCCGTAGGCGTTTCCGTTCAAGATTGACATGCTAGAGTTTGGCTTGGGCTTGGTCCAAAGCGAAGCCCACAGATGTTACCTCCTTCCCAAGCTCTGATAAGTGGGCTTCATAAGGGTCGAGTCTAGTGGATAAAGCCATCGACTCCTCTTTCTGCATTAACCATTAACATATTTTTAAATCATTAAGAGTAAGTTAATATACTACTCAAAATGATTGGGTTGTTACAAAACCCATGGGTTAAGAAAGAGCCACCGGTAGTCGAGCTACCGATAGGCTGAAGTAACCAATAGCTGAGCTACTAGTAGGCTGCAGCCACCGGTAGACCAAGCTACCGGTAGGCCTGCTACCGGTATGCTAAGGATACCGGTAGACCTGCTACCGGTAAGCTAAGGATACTGGTAAGCCTGCTACCGAGAGACTAAGGCTACCAGTAGGCCTACCGTTAGGGGTCAAAACTTCACCGAGATGCCCTGATAACTTTTCCAGATTACCCAGAACACCCAACATCAGATTTTTACAATGTAATGGACCCCCAAAACCCCAGGCCATTACATGATATACCTCTCAATCTATTCTCGCCCTCGAGAATCAAAACAACATATAAGGAAGGTGAGGGTCCGAAAAACCACCTCGAAAGATACGTATCCGGAGTGAACCTCATTGTTAAATAAAAACGCCTCCCTTTAAAGAACCCAGAAACATACCACATCAAACTGCCTAATCATGTGGGTTGGGGAGTCTCCTCCCCCATGTCAAGATACTATCCGCTTTGGGCAACACTTACTCGCCTGCACTGGTTTAATCGCATCCACCTTAATGTGTCTTGATTAGGGGACGAGTCCTCCCCTCCCCATCGCTATGACATTTCACACACATTCAAAGGAAAGAAAAAACCACATATTTCCTTTACAACAAGGTAAAACGCTCCACCACAATTACACATAGGACAGTACAAAACTCAAAACATCTCAGGGTTCTGTGCATGCATCTATGTTTGCCTCTCCCACGTACTCTCCTCATTCCCACCATGTCTCCGTAACAAACATACCAATGGAATGGTTCTCCCATGAAGCACCTTCTCCTCACGATCCCTGAACATCACTGGTCTTTCCACAATGGTCATGTTGTCCTCGATGTCTAGCTCTCCCCATTTGAGGACATGTGAATCATCGTGCAGATACAGAAGGAGCTGGGAAACATGGTAGACATCATGTATCCTCATTAGCAGTAGTGGTAACGCTAGCAGATAAGCCAATTCGCCGACCCGGCGCAACACCTCGAAGGATCCGATGAACCTGGGAGAAAGCTTACTCCCCTTGCCGAACCTCAGTTGTCCACACTGAGGGGAGTCCTTCAAGAAGATGTGGTCTCCAACCTCAAAATCCAAGGGCCTTCTCCTTGTATCAGCATACAACTTCTGTCAGTCCTCGGTCACCTTCATCCTTTCCCGTATAAGCTGAACCTTCTCCATCGTGCTCTGCACCACCTCCAGGAAAAGGATGCATGCCTCTCTTACTTCGGTCCAACACACAGGTGAGCAGCACGGAATCCCGTACAAGGCTTCAAATGGGGCCATACCAATGGTATAGTGATAGCTATTATTTTAGGTGAACACTACCAGAGGAAAGTGTCGCATCCATGATCCTCCTGAGTCTAGAACACATGCCCGCAGCATATCCTCCAAGGTCTGGATGGTGCGCTCTATTTGTCCATCTGTCTAGGGATGGAAAGCAGTGATAAGATGTATATAGGTTCCAAAAGCATGTTGCAATCCTCTCCATAACTGTGAGGTAAACCATGCATCCCTATCCGAGACTATGGACCTCGAAACTCCATGGAACTGCACCACCTCATCCTCGTACCTTTGTTCCAAAGAATCCACTACAGTTGACTCCTTAATCTCTAGAATGTGAGCCGATTTCGTCAACTAGTCCACTACTACCTAGATGGAATTGTGTACCCCTTGATCCTTGGGTAGTCTCGTGATGAAATCCATCGAGATTTCCACTCACTTCCACTCAGGGGCATCCAGAGAATGAAGCTGGCCATCTGGAACACGGTGTTCAGCCTTCACCTGCTGACACACTAGGCACATGGCCACAAACTGTTCCACCACCTGCTTTACTCCGGGCCACCAGAACTATATCTTCAGACCCTGGTATATCATAGAAACTCTTGGTTGTACCTCTAGGGGTGCTTTTTGGAACTCACTAAGAATCATGCCACGAATCGCCTCTGGAAAAAATAGCCTTCCTTGGAAAATCATCCGGTTATAACCATCCTCTGTCCACCCTTCAAGAGAGTTGCTCTGGTCAACTCGTTCATGCATCACTTTGAACATTGGGCTTCCCCACTGAGACTCCTCCACTTGCTTCAATAGAGAAGACTGCACTGTCATCTGATACAGGAAACCTCTACCACCATTCTTCCTCGCATCCATGTGCAAGGAAGCCAATTCCTCCATCACCTTCCAGGCGTCTGCCGACTCTTGGACATCATCTTTCTGCGACCTCCTGCTCAAAGCATCAGCCAATACATTCCCCTTCCCGGAAGGTTAGGAAATCTCGAAGTCGTAATCATGGAGGAACTCCAGCCACCTTCACTGCCACAAGTTTAGGTCCCACTGGGAGAAGATATACCTCAAGATTTTTTGATCCGTGAAGACCAAAATGCATTCTCCAATGAGGTAATGCAGCAATAACTTTAGCACAAAAATGACCACTGCAAGCTCCAGGTCGTGGGTAGAATAATTACGCTCATGAGGGTGTAACTGCATAGACCAATAAGAGATCACTCCTTGTTGCATCATGAACACACATCCAAGGGCTTGCCCTGAAGCATCATAGAACACCTCATACGCCACCCCTACTTCTTGTAGTCATAGCACTGTGGAACTAACCAACTTCTTCATCAGATAGTTGAAGGTTGTCTCGCACTGCTCACTCCACAGAAAATCCTGGTCTTTCCTGGTCAAGGCTGTCAAAGGGGATGTAAATCGGGGGAAATTCAGTATGAACATCTGATAGTAACCTTCCAGCCTGAGGAAAATTTGAACCTCTGCCACATTCTTTGGTGCTCCCCAAGAAAAAACTACCTCAACATTTTATGTGTCCACCACTACCCCCTGCTCGGACACTACGTGCCCAAGGAAGTGCACTTCTCGTGTCCAGAACTTGAATTTTGACAACTTCCCATAGAGCTGGTGCTGTCGGAGGTCCTCCAAAACCATCCTCAGATGACCCGTGTGGTCCACCTATAATCTTTAATAGATCAGGATTTCGTCGATGAACATGACTACGAACCGATCCAGGTACTTCCAGAAGATGGGGTTTATAAGCCCCATGAACATAGCCGGGGCGTTCATAACACCGAAAGGCATGACTACAAACTCGAAATGTCTATATCTTCACTTGAAGGCCGTCTTCGGGATGTCTCCATATTTCACCCTCAACTGGTGATACTCAGACCGTAGGTCAATCTTCGAGAATCATCTAGCCCCCTTCAGCTGGTCGAAAAGATCATCTATCCTTGGAAGAGGGTAGTGATTCTCGATCGTTACCTGACTCAGCCTCCTGTAGTCTATGCACAACCTGAGACCACCATCTGCCGTCGTTGCGAACAAGAAGGCATCACCCCACAGTGACAAACTTGGTCGAACATAACCCCTCTTCATCAGATTGTCAATCTGAATCCACAACTCTTGTAGCTCCAAAGGTGCCATCCGGTAAGGAGCCATCGAAATCAGACAAGCACCAGGCTGCAAGTATATCCCAAACTCGATATCCTGTAGAGGGGGTAGAGTCGTTACCTCCCCAGGAAAGACGTCCATAAACTCACTGATTATTCCTGGCACCTCTACAATCCTAGCATCTACTGGATCTACTGACAGCTCGTTAAACAAGTAGAGGAGTGGTTCCTCTGGCCTGCTGCCCTTCTGACTGCTCCGCTCATCGGTGAAAGTAACATGGTGACCGCCCATGTCTGAGAACCAAACCCTTCCTCAGAAGTAGTCAATGATGACACACACAGAAAACTAGTATTCAGTGTCTAGGATGACATCGTATAGCTTTATATGTAACAGTAGTAAATCCCTGACCGACTGATGTGGCCCTATCATCAGTCTGTATTCTTGACAAACATATAACAAGTCGGTCTGACCTCCGACTGGTGTGCTCAGCACCAGGGGCACTGGAAGTATCTTGGAATCTTGACCCAAATCATGGGCTAGACTAGGTGAAACAAAAGAGTGAGAAGCTCCGGTATCGAAAAAGGAATAAGGAAGGGTACTGAACAATGTGGTTGTACGTCAGACAACCCCTGGTCCCTATAGAACTGCTGCCTCCGCAGCGTGCAATTATCCACGCCCAACTTCTCTTCCCCTCAGCCATCGGCTGCATCCCCGACCATGCCCTAGTCAAGGTACCTGAGGATCACCCTGAAATCATCCTCCCCCTGCAATGTCTTCCCTCAGAGAAGCAGGAGCTCGCTGCCCCTGCTGCTGTTGCTGGAAGGGTCGAGCTTGAAGCTGCTGTTGAGGCAGGTGCTGACCTTCTTTCTTTAACGACCCGCCATCACCAAAAGGAGGGAAGGGTCTACAGATTGTCATGACCTTCTTTCTTTATGTTGAAGGAGAGATAATGACCCCTTAAACCCACCTCCAATAGGTCCCGATGTGGCGACCAGTGCCAAGGGTATATAATAACACACTGAATGGAAGGAATTACCCTTTTTCTTTTAATAGGATCGGTAGATTATATTTTAAATCCCCACATCACCAAAACAGAAAGAAAAGTAAATTCAAGAGTAAACAATTCCCACATGCATGTTCAAACGTAAAAGATACATGATACAAGAACTACAACGATAAAGTACCAAAGAATGAAAAACGACAACAAAAACTACCCAAAAGGTCCAACCTAGTACTTTCCCGCATGATCCATGAAGTCTTCCTCGAAACCTAAAAACTGTTTTATATACGTAGGGTGAGCATACAAGTATACTCAGTAGGAAAACCCTAAAGCTCTCATGAACTAGTGGGGAGGCATACTAATTCCCTGTGAGAAAATAGATAACCAAACACCCAATAAGGAAACTAACCACCCAAGCCTCACCAAGTCACACTCCCTGAATAACGCAAGTCAAGTAATGTATAATCAAAAGCACATCGATGTTTGGGTACCCCGCGCCGCCTTCCCACTGATTATTTTGAAATCCTACGCATCGAACCAATACCGCAATTCTCACAGCAGTACCACTGCCGATCCCCCGCCCACACACACCTAGGACATAATCTCACCGCAGTCCCACTACCAAACCCCGCACGAAAATACCTGGGCTATAACCACCACACGTAACCACACCCGCAAAAAACTTGGTTAGAACAACAACTTCCACGCCCGAAGACACCTGTGAATCATCCCAAAGACACTTGGGAAACAAGCTGCCCGCAAACACCTGGGCCAACCACCACAACTACCCCACCCGAGGATTCTTGGGGTAATAATGGACTTCAGGCCATCATAGCCCGACCGAAGGTACTTGGGCTATCCGGGAAAGGGAGCACAAAAGAACTATAACAATTCACTAGTAGAAGTGTTGGGAAAAACACCATCCCCCATGAAATGGGGGTGTTCGACACTAAGTGATCAACTTGGTTGGGGAACGAATAAGGAAAAAAACTACAAGTATATGTATAGGTAACAAGCACTCACTTAATCTAGGTTTTTCTTCAGCCAGCCTAAAGATCATAATCAGAAACCATGACTAAGTCACAACTCATACAAAACCCAAACCATTGTCCCATACTCATTTTCGTGTTCAGTAATAATGTTCAAATAAGTTTCTATAATACTGGGCAACTAACAGCATAAGCACAAACCAAGGGAAAAAGTCACAGCCACCAGTAATTTAAGCATTCACACCCGGTTCTCTTATAATATTACAACAAAAAAAGGATAATTGAGATCCTTCCATGTAATAGAACCAAGGAATACCCCATGATACTACCCCAAGTTCCCAAAACCACGGAGCCAATGGTTTCTCAACAACAGAGGGTTCAACCCCAATTCGTGATATTAGCAAAGTAAACACATGGTCTCAAATTCACAACCAGTGGAACCATAATAGTAGGGGATCCCATCCCCACCAACATCCCCCAGCAATCGGCCCGTGAAAGAAAGAAAACCAAACCACTACCACCCACACAAAACATTCCCATGCTAGTGTTTTCATATTTAAAAGATTTAACACACTCCATGATTCCAATTCTGATGTACATTAACTGGGGTTATCACAAAAAATGGATTGATCCTAGTGCTTTCAATTTATTATTCGAAAATACTTAATTAACCAATTTCCATTACACGACCAAAATAATAAGTAATGGTTTAATAGTGCACAGAGAAAGACCACCAACAGCCATGATTTTCAGTAGGCGTAAGCCCGGACAAAATGGAAATCATTAATCATGAAAGAGAAAAATATAGCAGCATTAACTCCCTTCCCCTTAATTTTTAAAATCCATTTATTATATTCATTAAGGTTTTGTTCATCCAATTCTACAGAATCAATAACGTACCCACCCCGAAAGATTCACATAATGAAGAGATGAAGGTGAAACCCTACCTGATTGATCGACGATCGAAGATTCTCTTGACGCGCGAGGGACAACGGATGCACAATTTGTAGGGGTGGGGCCTCGGTAACTCAAGCACAAGCAGAAGAAACAATGAGAGGGTGATAGACAAAATTAAAACTACGGAGAAAACTTTAGAATATAAGGGTTGGGGATGGTTGAGATAAGGAGATAGGAATGCGAAACCACGTAAGGAGCGGGGGTCATGGGTTTGACCATGCGGCCCCACACGTCATTAAAAGGTCCCCTCCCTTGGGGCGGTTAAAAGAGACGCACATCTCACTAAAATTTAATTAAAACCCATTAATGGCATTACACGGGCTCAAAACATGGCTTATAATCAAAATTTTGAAAAACGGTACTCAAAAACCTGTGGGGAAGGAAAGAGCCACCGGTAGCCGAGCTACTAGTAGGCTGCAGCTACCGGTAGACTAAGCTACCGGTTTTCCTGCTATCGGTAAGCTAAGGCTACCGGCATGCCTACCGTTAGTGGTCAAAACATCACCAAGAATCTTTGATAACTTTCCCATACTACCCAGAACACCCAACATCGGATTTTTACAGAGTAATGGACCCCCAAAAACCCGGGCCATTACATAGATTATTATGATCAACCATAGGGTTTGGTGTTTTGGAAATGATATTTTGTTATGAAGTAAGGATTAAAGGTAGTTTCATGATTTTTTGGTAATAACGCATGCTTATAGTTGTGGTGAAATGGGATTATAATTAGTAATGTTGTTACTATAAGATGATGTTGAGTAAAAATTCATCAACAAAGCATATAATTAGGGTGAAATTGTGTGCTCATGGGAAATATTCTCAAGTGGTAGTTTCCCTCACATTATGTTACATCTACTTTGATCCATTGACCAAGGCCTTCAAAAAGGAAAAAGCAATGGTTTTCTATGGTATCCATGAGTTCTAGGAGTAGCAATATCTAATTTTCAGTGGTGACATGGGATTGTAGGATGTTTAGAATATGTTGAAAAAAGTTTAGTTCCTATTTTAAGTAATTGGAACTCTAGAGGATATATGGGTGAAACTAGAAGTTTCTATATTCAAAGGATGTGAATCAGAATGGATAAATACATTTGATCATAAAAGATGGAATGAGGAGGTTTTATGGATCAGGTTTCATTGCCTCTTCTATGAGAGGCTATGGTATATTTATAGAATAAGAGCATGTTTTAGGGATTCATGGAGCTATATCATTATGAGAATTAGTAATGGAGTATTCCACTAAATATGAATGGTTTATTCATTTCATTCCATCCATCAAATGAAATTTATTCATAATGGAATTCTATTTTTAAATGGTCTTATTTACTCATTATAGGCATGAGTAGCTTCCTTATATATGGAGAACTACAATGAGATATTCAAGAAATATTGAGCTATCTGTGTAGATAAATCCATTGCATAAGAAGGTGCATGGAGAAGGATGGAAACCAGGTAGGAATAAATGTTGGTTGGTGAGCCCCATTATGAGTGTGACAGAGTAAATTGAATGTGTAATATCTCTGGTCAATATTAGAAAAATAAATGAGCCATGGTCTATTTCTCATGTATCAAGAAAGTGTGTGCATTCCCTTAGTATTGGGATGGGAAAATAGGTTTCATGTATGTGTCGAGAGCTGGATTTCTATATTATTTTATGGGATAAGCCATCCGAGGAGAAGGGACATTTTGTACCATCCTTTTTGATGAATTCCTAAAGTTATTATTATTTTTCTATAATATGGATATCTCTATCTAATATCTTTTAATGAATTATTTTTGTTGGATATAATGTGTGTGTGAAAGATGATATTTTTTAAATGTCGAAATTTTGTTGAGATTATTGGGATAGGGTCATATATAGTGATCATAATTTGATATGAGGCACTAGTCATGTGTTTGTATGATTGATGATGGTATCGATAATACTATAGTGGGGAGATTCATACATGTCCTTTTTAAGTGAAATCCATATTAGGGGATGGTGATAATTATCAAGGTTGTGAAATGAATGAACATAGAGAGTAAATGGATGAATATAGTGTCTTGATATGGATATTGGATAACCCAAATTTAGTTCCCAGACCACACCAAAATTAATTATTAACCTACATTGGTTGGTATAGTCAGCGTTTTTAGTTAATTATTAGGAGTTCATATTGGTAAATATTCTAGTCAGTAATTTAGAATTTTATGATGTCATTCAGGTCAATGTGTTGGGTTTAGTATCGATATTTGAAATTGTAGTGGGATAGTGCTTGAAAATTTTAGTGTGGTGTCTAAATGGGAGCCTGTAAAAAGGGTACTCTAAAGGCTGTTGAATGTGTGTGTGGAAGGGAAACCAAGTAGTCCAAATTGTTAAGAATTTATGACATAGATTCCTTAACAATAATAATTGTTCAATAATAAAATGAAAGAACTAATTATCGCATGTTTGGAAACGGATTCTACAAAGAAGGAATATAAAATCCATAAGAAAGAAGTTCATGCACTAAAATATTGTCTAATCATATTAGCAAACTGGATTGAAAAATCCAAGAGGATTGATTAAGAATAAATGAAGGAAAATCTAAACATTATATAATTGATAAATTTATATGAACTATGAATAAATGTGAATTCTAGAAGAGGAACATTCTAAAAAATGAGGTTTCGATCTAGAAAATTAAGAAGGATATAGGAAGAAAGTGTTGTAGGTATTTTATAGAATCAAGGAACGGATTTTCTAGTTTAAAAACAATGTCTAATCCCTATTTCTCATTTTTATATGATGGTGGAAGATTACTTTATTCTCATATTTTGGTGATTTTTGATTTTCGAATAGGCAATTAAAGGTGATGATTGAAAAATATAGAGCTTTATTAATGATCATGTTATTTAGTATTGGGATGTACATATCAATATGAATATCATTTGTTCAATGATGGTTATGGATTCATGTATCATTTATCATGTACAGTTGACACACTGATCACATATTAATAAGAATTCATTATATCTCATTTCTTTTCCCACTACTTTCTTATAGGTGGTTTCTTATGATAAGACATGTTCTATCCGCCACAATCGAATACAATGAGTTCATGATTTGGGTAAGGTTTATTATGTTTTTTTATTGGACAAATTTTAATTAGGTATTTTTCGATTTTTGGGTTCTTTATAATTTTGTAGTGTGTATTGGATTTTGTTGAGCTGGATTTGAGTCGCTATTGACGATGGATTACATGTTTATGCATAGGTAGGAATATAAATATATAAGTTCCCCCTTTATATATATTCACTCATGGTAGTATTAATATATATATTGGTTCTATTTGTGCTTATATATATATATATATGAAAAAATCATACGCATTTAAGTGTAAACGGGTATATGCAAGTATAAACATATATCTAAGTACCCCCATATGCATATTTGGCCATGAAAATATGTACATATGGGATTGGTGTCCTTATATATATGTTATGTTACATATGCAAGCAAGCGTAAAAAAACATTCGAGTTGTCATCGTCAAAAGAAAACATGCCTTGAGGATGAGGTAGGGTCCCCCTCCCAGCCTATTTAATTCAAGAATTTATTAAATTGCATTTAGTTTCCTTCTTAATTCTGCATGTTTATATTAAATTTCAATTGTCGAATAAGTTTTATTTAAGATAATTGTTTCGTTTGAAAAATAATTCATGGTTTTGTAAAAAAAACCCCTCCAACGGAGGTGCCCTGTCTGCAGAAACTCTCAGTGGTATACCTTGCTTTACATTGTTGCATTGACTTCTTCCTTATACTTTATTTCATTTTTAGTCATAAAGGACACATCATTCTTGACCCTTTTTATATCCCTGTAGGTGGTTTCTCTCTTTTTATTAAAATGGATGTTTTAACCAAGCCACTCTTTATATGTCGTTAGACTCTTAAGATGGAATTTCCCATAAAGACCAAGTCACCACTAAGTGAATAGCATGATTTGGATGGAATGACTTGTACATGGTTTTAGTAGGTTTTTATTTTTGTCAAACATATTCCTTTAATTCACATAAATTATCTATATATATATCCACAGTGAGATTTAGTAATCTTCTATTCATTGTTATTCTTTTGACAATGTACTGAAAAATGATCATGATTCTACTATTTAATAAATCATTTAAACAAAACATTACATCCATATGTTTTACCATGAAATGGTAAAAAAATACTATCCATTTTCTATCCACTGTAAGCATGGTCCATATCCTCCATGGGGTGGTCTTCCTCTCTTTGTTGACACTATATTTCTGAGTCCCACATTAGACATTAGTGAATACATCCAATATTTCATCACTCAATATGATACATATAATACATTTTATGTTCTATGGTACTAACCTATAACAAATCAACTAGTTCTTGATTAATTCTTGGTTCCACCTTTCACTAGGTTCTTATTTACACTTCACAAAACCACTTTGTACTATCTTAATATTCATGGTAGCCTCATACCAATTGAAATTTAGTCTTATATCACTTTTTTATCTTCAATGATGGTTTAATACAATTGAAACGTTCAAATATAGATTTTACACCTCTTCAACTTTTGATCGGGCTCTACTTCAATTTTTCTTCATTATTCCAGCATGCAACTCCAGATTTGGATTTGGAAATTTAATGTGCTTGTTTAAAACCACTTATTCAGTTTGAGAAAAAATTAAACCATTTTTTTATCCTTATAAAAAATTATTATTTTTGTAAAGGCCTATTACCAAATACTACATCATCTTGTTAAAGGTATCTCTTTTAGATCACCCACATTGTTTTCCAACATTAGTCATGTGTGTCTTTTTTTCATAGTCACACCATGAATCCATCTATTTTGAATTTTAACAGCCTATGTATTATACATCCACCTGAATCATGCACCATTACCATTATATATTTGACTAATTATTTACATGGGGGTAGGGGAGTGGGGAAGGGGCAGGTCTGATGGGCATGGGTTTGGTCTACAGGGGGGTCTCCAGGGAAGGGGGATGGGGAGGGGGGAGGTCTGTAGGGGTAAGTGGGAAGGGGGATGGGTCCCATGTTGTGTGACCATGTCACGTGACATGTGATATTTAAATCTGACCAAAATCCCAGTTCCACAGCCCAAGGGTCCCCCAGTACTAGTAATGTTAGATTACATGTTATATATCCTGGGATTTTTCTGATCCCATGGGGTATTCCTATAGGTAATCCTACATATTTCTAGATCTACAAACCTCACCATAATAGTTATATCAGGGGTCATCCAATCCTCTAGTCATCACATATTATCATTCATTTATTTAAATATTCTGAGAAATCAACCTCTTCTGCCATCCATATGATCCTATTTGAAACTAAGTGGAACAGATACTCCAATTACATACTAATCCACCTCCAATTTTCTATCGTCATCAATGCACCTAAAAAACACCATAGATCAGGGATTTCACCAAGTGTATCAATGCATAGAAATGATGACTGGTCACCCAATGATCAAATCCATGGTATTCGTCAAACCATGTAAAAAAAGAAATTAATGTGATGTATATGAAAAGAGTTGGTACAGAAAAACATAATCCCCAATATTGTTATGAATTATCCCAAATCATTTTTCATTTACCCTTGAGTCATTATTGTCAAAAAATGCTATTGAAGAGGAATAAATATACAAAAAATAGTATTCCATCATTTTAAATATACTAATGATGCATATTTAATCATTTTTAATTGAAATGATCCACATTCTTCCGAAGGATATAAGGTGGGTGTTATATAGGGATGAAACCTTTTATTGAACTCAAACTAGCATAAAACACTTTATAAAGTGTGTATTATTCCCTTTATTTCATTCCTGAAAGACATAACCTCATCAAGAACATCTTGAGACGTGTCTAATTGGACCATTAAAATATTTTGGTACATGTACCTTTGAGATACAACCATAACACCAAGATCATTAAAGACAAACATGGTAGTATAAACATGATGGTAGTCTTAACATGTGTTATCCAATTATTTGATTAAGGATGCCAGATGGAGTAGTATAAGATCCAAGCATAGAGAAGGAGTATGCTCTATGGGAGTACGAACTACTTGAATATCCATGGTGTAGGGGGCAGGGGGTAGGGGGTAGGTCCAGGGGGCAGGAGGCAGGGTGGAGGGGGGAGGGGGGAGGGGGAGGTCTACATGGTAGGGGGTAGGGGTGACAGTGGAGGGGGCAGGGGGCAGGGGGCAGGGGGAAGGTCTGTAGGGCAGTGGCAGGGGGTAGGGGTAGGGGGCGAGGGCGGGGGTCAGGGGGCAGGGGTAGGGTGTTGGGGGGGGGATGGGGGATGGGGGCTGGGGCAGGGGGCAGGGGCAGGAGGTTGGGGGTGTAGTTTGTCTCTATTGGTATCTATAATCATAGATAATGTTGAATAACCATTACAATCCATCTCTAACTCCCCTATTTCTTCATGATTATGTTTCTCCAAATATTACCTCTTATTTACAATTGATTTCTTTCACTAGATCATGGATTGATATTAGTTTCAAAAAATATGATTTTGTATGATACCGCTAGTTGTTGTTGGTATGGCTTTAACACCTTTTCTTTTAAAAATCCAGGCCATTATTTCCACTTTTTTTAATTGTAGCTTATAAAGAACGATTTAGATCCTCCTATCTATCCTCCATTTCTTTGCGCTTTCATATTTCTCACATTCTAAACATTTATGTTGAGGAAACATGTTTTTCTATTCTTTCACATGTTTATTATTGTTTGAAAATTGCATATTCACTTGAGAAATTAGAGAACTCTCAATGTTTCTTTTTTGCTTTATCCTTTTATAACTCATCAAACTATATGATCAAACATTATTTCTTACCATGTTCAACCTTCTTCATATGTGTGGATCCATTTTTTGTTATCATATATTCTACTTGAAGTGAAACTATGTCCTCTTGTAAACTTTTAATATCTAGTGGGATAAAAACTTGTATCAAACAAAACCAAATTATGCTGAAACTAAAGACAATCGAATTATATATCATTAATATGAAGAATAATTGTTAATTAATATGACTTTACTATTTGATAATAGCATTTTGAAACATGGATCTATTTCCCCTTACTTTTATGAACGTGATTTGTCCCATGGGGAATTTTGGTTCTTATATGTTGGGCGGTGACGTGTATAGTCCCTGGAGACATGTATGTTTTGGTTTAGTTTTTATTTTATTTTCTTTATTGCATTGGCCACTTAGGTCATTTACTTTACTTTGTGGATAAAGGGTATTTATATTCTGTGAAGGGGGGGAAATAGGGTTCAGATTGATTCAGTCCGCCGCCATTGATCCTAGGTAAGATTATATGGTTACTACTTGTCTCAGACCTCATGTATTTTTGGATTTCAGTATTTTTTACTCAATATAATGTATTTAGTATGGCGTTGGATCATTTCATGTTGGTTCGAGTGGATTTGGTCCTCCCAATCGAGGTAAGTCTATAATGTCATTGGTTGGTTTCTCACTTGTTATGTAGCATCCTTTATGTGTTTTAATTTTCTTAATATCCTTTGTGTAGTGCGTTGATCCCTGCTTGTTGGTTTCGTGTAGCCATGTTAAGGGATTCTTTCCTGTTTGTGGCACATGTAAGAAATTATATGTATTTGGGTTCCCTCGTTACGTGTATAGTCAACCATGGAAGTGATTATACACATATGGGGCTAAGTGTGCACATGTATATACATATAAATGAATACTAAAGTGAGTGGATACTAGAATATGAATATAAGCATATGTGCTAGGATCCCTTTTCACATTCTCATGGCCATGCGTGTGTGTGCATAGGTGCTAGGTGTCCTTCCATGCGTGTGAAGGTGTGTTTACCGAGTGGGGGAGAAGCAACTTTTAGTTAGAAAGAAACATGAGTCGAAGTGGACGGTTTGGTTCCCCCTTGAGGTAGGATCCCTCTACTAGCATCTTTAATTCAAGAATGCTTTAAATTGAATTTATCATCTTTCTTAATTTTTCTTAATTATATTGAATATAATATCTTGAATAAGTGTTCATTAATATAATTGTTTCATCTGATAAATATATTCTTGTTTTTATAATAAAACCTCTCCAACAGAGGTGCGCTATCTACGAAAACTCACATATAGTTATGTTGATCTAGTTTCTTGAATTATTGCATTTGATTTGTGATGAATAAGTTTTAGAATAAATGTTAAATATAATCAAATGAATTGTGTGATAAATAAATGTCATGATTTTATAATAAAACCCTTGGAATGGAGGCGCACTGTCTTCTAAAATGAAAGAGTTGTGATAGTTATTGGTATCATGTTTAGATTTGGTTTGAGTCTTTCATATGCCTCTTGTTGGTGTTTGTTTTGTGGCCAGTTAATTTTTTTTCTTTTAATAATATAAATTGGGTTATCATACTTGTTTAACTCAAAGAAAATTGTCCGAGTAGGCATATGCCTTGACCATGACACTTTCTTTTTCACGCTTTGAATATTATAAAAAAATTTCTATGTTTAAGAAATGTTAATTAATATGTAAATTTTTTGTGTTTGGTGTTTTATTTTTTCCATCGTTTTTTGTCTTTAGAAATTGCGTAATTGTGCCACTCGCTATAACCTTCTATGTCAGTCCCTTGTTATAGAATATTAAATAGTTGAACTATTCTATCATCTATCGGTGGGGTGATGGTTGGAATGTTTCCCCTCCTCCTCCTCCTCCATTCGCTCCTATGAGGAAGATGTTTCCCTGCAGATGTTGCTAGACCAGGCCAACAGGCCTCGGTCAAACCGCGGTCACACCGCGGTCTTGCTAGGGTCACACCGCGGTCACGCCGCGGTCACACCCCGATCACGTCCCGGTCACGCTGCTGTCATGCCCCAATCACGCCATGATTTGGCCCTGCTCCAGGACGACACCCTACGATAGTTCATAGTGATAATATTCTATGAGTCTTGTGATCAATGTTCAGACTGAATAATCACAATTACTGTCTGCGGCACGACGATTGGAATTCTTCCCCACACCCTCCCGCTACCTTCGCTCCTGGCCAGAAGATGATGCCCCACAAATGTCGCTGGACCGGGCCAACACGACGCAGTCACATCATGGCCATGCCGCGATCATGCCACGGTAATGCAATGATCTAGCCCTGATCCAGGACGACACCCCGCGGTAGTATGCAGTCATAGTATTTACTGAGTATTGTGATCATTGTTGAGACTGACGAATCACAATTTATGTCGGTGGGGCGATAGTCGTCATGTTTCTCCACCTCCTCCCACTTCATTCCCTCCTGGACAAGAGATTCTGCCCTGTGGATGTCGCTAGAGTTGGCCAACACGCTTCGGTCATGCCGGGATCATGTCGTGGTCACGCGGCAGTCACACCATGGTCATGTGGCGGTCCCCCCGCGGTCACGTCGCGGTCACGTCATAATCACGTCGTGGTCATGTTGCGGTATTGCTTTGAATTGGCCATGATCCAGCCACATCCTTCCCACACCAGCCCCCTTCCACCTTCATTTCATCCCACTGCCACCAGCATTACATCCCACAGTCACCCCCCTTCCACTTTAGAATCAGCTCGAACCATCCTCCCAGCACCTGTATCCAGCCCCTTCCACCACAATTCCATCCCCCTTCCACCTGCATTCGAGCCCGCACTACCCCCCATCACCCTGAAATCCAACCCTCACCAGCCACCACACCAGCCACCACCCCCAACCTCCTGATATACACTCATTCCAGCCCTCTACCTCGTTCAAAATAGCCCCAACCACTAGTTCCATCCCTCACCATCCTCCGACATCTTACATCCTAGCATGCTCCAGCCCCTGCCACATGCCCCATTGCCTCCAGCCACCTGCAACCCAGCCCACACCAACCCACTGCCACCGATTCCAGCCCACACCATCCCCCTTCCACCTATTCCAACCAGCACCAGCCCCCTGCCACCCCCCTAACACCTTCCTTCCCGACCGCACCATCCACTCCAGCTCGAGCCAGCCACTTCAGCCCATAGCCTCTTGTATTCTAGGATGCGTGAGAAAAACACCATGAAAATCAAAAAAATGAAAGGTGAAAGGGGATCCCCTTTCCTAATCCCACTTTTCCCTAAAAATTACCCTTGTAAAATATCATTAATGTTCACTGAGAACATTGGGGTAGAGACACATCTTTTAACCCAAGATGATAACCTAGATGGAAAGCCAACCATATCCAAATCATCCCATAAGAAGTCCCACCTGACCAAATCAAAAGTCTTGAATAAATCAATCTTGAAGGAACACCTAAGAACCCATGAATAAAGATGGTATCCCTAAAAAAGAAATCTTCTCCACCATGAATATTGGATGCATATAGAAAATTATTCATATGATTTAATAAGTCTATAATAATATTTCCTCATCTCTCTAAACTACTAAATAAATTACTCACTGAATAGCTTGAGTAGAGTTGTCATCACTTTCAATGGTCAACTTATTCCTTGAAAACCCATTATTTAGAATCTACCTCAATTTATCCTGATGAAGTGAATGCACATCACTTATAACAACCTAGAAATACTATTTGACTATAGACTACATCGAATCGACATCGACTAATGATGAGGGAGGTGGAGGACTAGATGTAGATGCAAGGGGGGTGTCCTGTAGGTGTGCAAGGGGGGTGTCCAGCAGGGGTGGTGCAAGGGGGGTTCAGCAGGGGGGATACAGTCCAGGGGGGTCCAGTAGGGGGAGTTGTTGTCCAGGGGGGTCCAACAGTGGGGGAAGGAGCTTCTATCCAGGGGGTCCAACATGGGGGGTGGGCTGTCCAGAGGGGTCTATCATGGGGCTGCTACTGTCCAGGGGGTCCAGCAGGGGGATGCATCTATCAAGGGGGTCCATCAGGGGGGCTGTTGTCCAGGGGGTCCAGCAGGGGCGGTGGGGGCTTCTTTCCAAGGGGGTCTAGCATGGGGTGGGGGGATTCTATCCAATGGGTTCTAGCTGGGTGCAAGTGGTGAGCAAGGGGTGCAAGGGATGTGTTTGTGTGTGGGGGGGGGGTGGCAGCTGTCTTGGGGAGATGGTTTTATTTAATCAAATTTGAAGATGACATTTTTTATGTTCATGGGTATTGGAAAAAAATAACATTGTTTGCATTGTCATAAATAATGGATGCACTGTCCTCTAGTTCTTGATTTTTCCAACTGTGATCGTGTCGCAGCTGTGCAGGTGTTGTCCAACAAGAAACAAAGGTAACATAGTTATCACTATTTCTTGGATTAGGTACTCAAAAAATTTTCCAAAGTATTCTACTTACATTGTATTCCTAACATGTATATATGACATGACAAAATATGATATTAGAGCCTTCCTTCCCAAGATCAAAACTGAAGATCCATCCTTTACTTATATGTGGAAAGCATAAGATTCCCTCACTTCTAGAAATGAGAACGATATTTATGGGATTGTCTAAATATTCAATGTAATTGAAATTCTAGTCAACTTTGATCATTATGATGTCACCTTGATAAGGAATAAAGTGACATTATTAACTGATATCCACATGGAGATGGAATCAAGAAACATATTCATGGGAATGTGTTAATTATATGAGGGAAATATGGACTAGGAAATTAAAACCAAAAGGACATGTTTTAAACTCCCATCATCCCATAACAATGAATGGTTCTTTCATCATCACTCTTGTGTTGACATGCTGATTTCCTAAAAAAAATTAGGCATGTGAGACAAGGATGATGACCATCCGTGTGTAGTCTAAAAAATGATCTTGAAGTAAACCTTCAGAAAAAAAAGTGATGAAACTAAGATGAATTCATTCTCCTTAAACATACAGAGGTTGAGTATCATTGGTAATCAACTTCAGGGACTAGTTAACCCGTTATGAATTTCATATCCATATAAAATGATATAATGAGTAAGATAGGGTGGTTGGGGTTTGCAATGTGTTATGTTTTAGTTTTTTTCCTTGATTTCAAATTGCATGGAAAACTGTATTATCATTCCAGGGGGTTTCTATCCATGGGTGGGGTGGTTGAAATGTGTTCTGTTTTAATTTTTTTTCTTCGATTACAGATTGCATGGCCTACTGTATTAGCATTCCAGGGGGGTGTCTGTCTAGGGGTTGGGGGTGTCCAGGCGTGTCCATGTGGGGTGTCTGTCTAGGGGAGGGGGTGTCTAGGAGGGAGGGGGGTAACTATAGGGGGGGGGGGGGTTGTCCAGCGGAGGGGGGGGGGGGTGGCAGGTGGGTGGGAGGGGTGTCAAGGAGGGGGGGGGGGGGTTTGAAATGTCTTCTGTTTTAGTTTTTGTCTATGATTTCAAATTCCTTGGCCAACTGTATTAGCAATCCAGGGGGTGTATGTCCAGGGGAGGGGGTGTCCAAGAGGGTGGTGGGAGGGGAGTGTCTGAGGGGGTCTAGGGGTGGCGTCTGTCTAGGGGAGTGGTGGTTGTCCAGGATGGAGGGGGAGTCTCCAGTGGGTTTATGTCCAGGGGGTTGACTATCTAGGGAGGGGGACTGTTCTGTCTAGGGGGGTTTCTATCAAGAGGAGGGGGTGTCTGTCCGGGGGAGGGGGTGTTTGTCCTGGGGTGTCCAGGGATATCTATCTAGGGAGTGGGGTGTTCTGCCCTGGGGAGGGTGTGTCTTTCCGGGGGGTGACCATGGTTGTTTGTCCGGGGGGTGTGGGGGTCTATCCAGGGGAGGGGCGGGGGGGTGTCCAGGGTTGCCTTTCCTGGAGGGGGGGGTGTCTGACTAGGGTGGGGGAGTCAATCCGGGGGGGGTCTCTCTAGGGGGTGTTTGTCCGGGGGGGGGGGGGGGGGGGGTTGTCCAGGGGAGTGGGTGTCCATGGTTGTCTGTCTATCCTGGGGGGTGGGGTGTGTGTCCAATGTGGGGGTGTCTATGTAGAGGAGAGGTGGGGGTGTGTCTAGGAGGGTGATATATATGAGGACTGGAAAGGGGTGGGGAACTTGAGGAAAACCTGTAGGGTGAGTTGAAGGGGGAAGAGCCGGATGGAAAATAGGGGGGAGACATTCAGGGTGGGTGGAAGGGGGACTAGCACGTGGGTGAATGGTAGGGGGACTAGCAGGGGTAGGGGGTTGTAGGCATACTTGCAGGCCTGATGTGTGTTTTTTTAACTTTAATCTATAGCCATAAATTCTAACTGTGGCTATAAGTCCTATTTGTGTTTAACCTGGAAATTGAAGATTTACCAACTATTTGAACCGTAACTGAATGCCATATATGGTTTAAACATGTGCCACGGTTTCAAACCGTGGCTATAAGGATTTAGCCATTGTAGAGACCTGAATCCTGACGTACATGGACATTACATTACATTTCAGAATACTTAGTACATATCAAAAACACACACACAAGGACTGTAATAGTTTAGTGTCTTTGGAAACTCAGAATATAATCTTCTAATCGTGGTGAAAGATCTTCTACATCTCCCATAAAGATCTTCCTTTTTTAACCTAAAACCATTCTTTATATCATGGGGAAAAGAAAAAATAAAAGGGTGAGCTCAAATGCTCATTAAGGGTAAACCAAAGAAATATCAATCACATCAGATACATAAGAACATAACTTTTGGAAATCTTAACCTGCAAAAGAAATCAAAATTTCATAACATGGGATAAATCATGGAAAAAAAATGTAACCACAATAATCATAACTTAAAACATGAAACATTGTGGGATACACACATAATCATAGAGAATCATTTCTTATTATTCAAGACTGATTTCCAAGACTATCTTAGTGGACAAAGTCCATTTCTGAACCGAGTTCACTCCTCATTTCAGTCCTATTTCACTGAACCGGTTTAACCTGCCGTTCAATCCATGTTTATCTCATGAGATATAAAATCTTTACACAATTAATTGGAGGGAGATATAGGTCCCACCCATCTCATAATGATACCATTCTTACGTGTGCCACAAAATCATAAACAATACACTATAGCATAACACATGTAATAAAAATGGGATTCTTAAACATCATGACATCATAAAACAATTCATATAAGATAATGGAATTCATATAAAAAATTACATCTCAACATAATCAAATCAATGTAATAATAGTGATTGAAAGATAACCCTTTATTATCATGGATGGAAAATAATTTTGATAAAACACTTGAACTCCATTCTTGAGGAAAATTTCATTTCTACCTCAAAACATTTTTTCTTTCTTGACATGTCATAAAATTTTAAACTTAAAGAAGTTGATTAAAAATTAACTTGAAAACTTGTAAAGGGAGATTCTTCGAAATAAATTTTTTAAAAATCCATTCATTTTGTATATGTTAAAAAAACATTCTTCTCGTACTTTTGTCGGAAAAGTCAAAAAATACCTCTTCTGAAAAACAACAAAGGTTTCCTTTCATATCCTTTACTAAAAACGCACTGAAGGGTTAAATTGGATTTAAACAATTGTATGTGGATGGAAACAATATTACATATTGATGGAACATGGACGTGGATGATAAAATACACCCTAGTAAATACCAAAGTATAAAAAATCTCAGATAAAAATGAGATTGTGATATTTTCCCTTACCTTAGGTTCGATTTGCTTCGTAAGTGTCTGAACCTCCTGTATAATGATTTAAATAATGTCATTGAATTATTCCAGAGTCATACTCATTGTTATGATATCATATATGTTTTAATTATGACTTTATATTACCCGTTCTTTTGTAAATTCCATGTTAAAGAGCGTTCTTGGTAAAATCGTTTCATTTGACGTCTGTGTTTTGACTTGTAATTATTCATATGATTACTTGGATCATGATTACTTAATTACAGAATATAAAACATGATTTATATATAATATATATTCAGAATATAAATTACAGAATATAAAACATGATCGTGGAATTGTATTAAAGTGAATGTATAATATTATAGAATCAATATCACTTTAAAATAATCATATATTTTCATTACTTTCACCATTATTCCCATCAGTGTAAGGTGGTGGTGGAAAATAGATTACACCACGGTGTGGAGACAGTATTACGTACATACGCACGCGCGGTGATATCGTTTTTCGTACGCTGGATAGATTCTGAAATAGGTTTGTTTCATACTTATAATAACATATCAGAATAGGCGTGATACTGATGTTGTTACTTCATAATGAAACAAACTAAGAAGAAAAAGTGGAAGAATATATAATGTTGAAAGAATCGATAACGGACATTACCTCTTCTTTGAAGCGCCTCTTTGAGACCTCCTCATAGGGCACTAAAATTGGTCTTGGAAGAAGACCAGGACCTCTAGGTTGTTTCTAGGGAAGTGGAGAAGATAAATTCGCAGGGTTTGGCCGAGCGTGAAAGCTCAATGTGGTGTGAGGAAGAGAGGGAGGAGGTGGCCATTTATAAGGGAGGAGAGGGGCACCTTTGGAATAACTAAAAATATTATTTTATTATAAAGTAATATTCGATTTTTAATAGCTCCAAATTGAGTTATTTAGATACTAATGTTGGGATGGGTCGAAATCTTCTCATCCAAAAGAATTTAGACAAGTTTAGGTCATTATATTAACCTTATCTTTTAGTTTTAACTCTTAGTTAATTAGATTGACATTTACCATGTCACTTTGTATTTTTATATTATATAGTTAATAAACATACCATATACATCCAAGCGACTCCCAAGTGGTCAAATAATGATACACCTATCACGATATAAGTATCTTGGCCGAACCTTATATTTTTAGGAATAAAATAACAATCAATAATATAATATTTGTTTTAAAAACTATTTTATGTCAATTTTTACACTATTTAGTAATTGATTTTTGTGAAACTTATAACAGAATGATTACTTCGACCAAAGTTAATAAAATCAATCCTAACATGTCATATTAACTTAAAAAATTAGTTTAATTCATAAAAAGACTCAAATTATATTTATTTGGGTATTTATAATATCAATTATTCTAATTTTTCACTATTATGGTAATTACTGCATCATCATTGTGTCATAAATAAATTAATATATATAATGTAAAAAAAATTATAAATAAAATATAAATATTTAGGAAATCGTATTATCTTTCTAATGAATATTTACAATCGAATTTATATTATGTATAACCCTATATTAAAAATGATTTACTTATTAAATATTGATTTTAACTATTTTAACCCTTCTTTAAATAAATTAATATTAAGTGTCATAATCTAATACAAGTGGAAATAAATGGTCATATTTTATTCCTAAGGTTGTTTTTGGTCGAATTAAACTTATTAAATAGAATTAGGACATGTTTTATGGTAATAATAATATCATTTTTACCCTTAATTACCCTATTTACTTTTAACCGTGGTAAAAAAAAGTAAAAAGTTACTATTCACCAAAAATTATTTTCATCTCATTGAACAACATTTTACTTACTGACATAAACATTATTTCTCGGATTTTTGAACATCCATTCATAGAAGCGGTAAAATTAAGTTTTATGAAAAATTCCTTTTTTTAACTACCACTTAGTGGTTTCACTATTCATCAAAAAAGGATAGTTTTCAGAAAAATACCAAAAATTAGGCCTAACCTATATTTGATATTATGAACTCAAAAATGTTGTCTATTTTACCAAAGTAAAAACATATCAGTTTCATTAATTAATTTAAAAATTAATTCTCGTCGTTAAAACAAATAGCGTGTTCTTAAGAGATAATAACTATCAAAAGATTGGCATTTGTTTATGTCTGGTTTAAATGTAAAATTACATCCAATGACCAAAATTGTATTAAATTGTAAAAATATATTCTAATTATACTTTAAAACCACTCAAATTAATAATTTATCACTATTAATTATTTCGATTAAAAATGATGTTTTTAATTAAAATTTAGTAATTTTCACTATTCATCAGATAAAGAAAGTTATCCAAAAAGTACCAAAATTTCACCCTAAGCTAATTTCAATATTCCGAATCCAAAAATTAAGTCCATTTTGAAAAATAAAATTTACAAAATTTCAAAAAATGGTTATTACTATTCATAACGGCTAGTTTAAATAGTATTTTAATAGCATATCGTTGTTTAGTGAAACTCGGTATTGTGTACTACACGCGCTATCGAGGAAGGTCGTGATTGCGTGTAATGCAAGGAAAGTAAAGGATGCGGGTTGTGTAAGTTCCTTTTGGTGTAGTGTACAACACAAGACATTAATGAAATTAAAAAGAATATTTTTCATAAAAATTCGGGGTGTTACATTCTATCCCCCTTAAAATGAATTTCGCCCCTGAAATTCGTCGGGGTTATAAATGGTTTATTACTCGAAAGTGTTTTTAATAGAAACCCACATCTTAAAAAGGAATTCCAAAACTTGCCTTTAAAAACTAAAGTATGAAACGTAACGGTTACCCAAATTAACTCATCACTAGGTTTCCACATAGGAGAACATTGGTGAAAATCTGGATATGGAAGAAAAATCTAACCATCAAGTTCTAATGGAGAGTGATAGAGAACATGGATATGAAAAATCCAACAATCACAAAGCCATAAATTTGTGACGATCTAAGGTACCATCTGATTCATCGGATATAAGAGCACTAGGACAACATTTTTGGTTTTCAAGATCATTTCCCTAAAGATGATGAAATTGGAATTAGAAGAAATACTTTCGTGATGTTGGTACAGTCTCACCGTTGGTCATTCTTTGGAAAATTTCTACTTCATCTATTAAAGAAATGAAGTTGAATTTGACATTTGTGATGTGTTAGCAGATCATGTGATCGAATGATGGGTCATTCCATCTGTCTCAAACAAAAGGTCAAAAAGTACATAAGTCCATATATAGTGAGATTAATCATATATGGTTCCTAAAATGGACTTATACATCATATATCATACAACTTAATATAATAAAACTAGTATATGCTAAATAGGGACTTCCTATAGTCCAGTGGTAGGCGATAAAGGCCAGTCACACTTCGGTTGTGGGTTTGATTCCCACAACCTTGTCTGACGCGATGGGTTATTGCCCGTCTTGCAGGTTGTCCTTTTTCTAAAACTATATTACTATAACATCCCATAAATAATATCATAAAAAACTTCTATCCTTAAACAATACTAACTTATGTCCAACGTAATCCATTCCAATATTTAGGCTTCTCCATAATACTACAGTCCACTCTCATATTATAGTGAAAACGATTACCAGATATTTCATATAACAAGCATGTTAATACCATCGTTGATCCCCATATATCATGAGATATGTCTTGTTGGTCACATTCCAAACATTCGAAGGCCTTAATCATGTATTCTCTTGAAAAATGAATACCCATTAAATCTTATTGAAAACATGAGTGCTATCGAAATTTAACTATATTCAAATACCAAAACCTCAAACTGTGGTATAACTATTTCCTTATATCAGTCATGAGCTCATGAATAATGTCAAACATTTCATTTTCTCGTTTTCCCTTCATTATGCACATATCATCTTTTTTTCCAAAAATATCTCAATCACTTTCCATGGTTACCGGTACCATAAAATTATTGAAAACCACAATAGACGAATACATAAATATTCCAATATTCCACGATACTATATACAATATTATTTTGGAATCCCACTACATTAACAGTTAATCATTACACCACATCGTTGTCATATTCAACATCGCCAATAGTGATCGCATGTGACTTCCCTTTGTCCTTTTCCTTAAGTGGTTTCTCATGTCAATCATCACTAACCCTTGGATTTGGGCATTTATTAGCATAATGCCCCATTTCATTGCACTTGAAGCATTGAAGTGTTGGTGGAGAGTTCTCTGTAGTATTTTCTTTATTCTCATCATTATAAAACCTTTTTCCATTACTTCAACACTCAGCTTCTCGATGAACTTCTTTTCCACACTTAAAACATTTTCTAGTCCCTTTAAGACAATCTCCACCATGCTTCTTTCAACACATTGAGCATACGGAAACATTCATCTTTTTTACACCATTATTCTGAGATTTGTCGTTGAACTCCATCTTTCATTTCTTGTCAAAACTTTTAGATGGATAAGTAACACCAAATTCCATTTATACCTTGATAGCACAACTCACAATTTCTTCATATCTACTGAAGTATCTTATAGCTAATTCCCTTCGAAGATTTGGTTTTAAGCCACTGAAGAATCGATCAACTTTACATTCAGGTTCGATGACAAAGCCAGATACATACCTTGCAATCCTTGTAAAATTCGCTTCATATATACCAATGTATTCATCATACTTTTTCTTTAGTTCAAGAAACTCCTTCTCCATCTTTGTTCGAAGAATAAGAGGGAAGTAATTATTGAAAAACAATTTCTTGAACTCATCCCATTCCATGGACTCAATTTCATCTCTTGGCCTCTTATTCTTGATAAGATTCAGCCATTGATCAGCTTCACCTTCCAAACGATATACTGCTAAGATTACTTTATCATGTTCAGAACATTGAAGAACTAAAAATATCTTTTCAGTGGTACGGATCCATTGTTCAGCAACAAGTGGATCAGAAGACCCACAGAAAGAAGGTGGACATTGCCTCATGAAAGACTCAATAGAATATTGTTCCCTTCTCTACTCATTTGAAAGTCCAGAATGATTCATAGCTTCTGTACGTATAGAAATAGGATTTTGCACTTCATCTCCCATAACATTTTTTTTTCAGGTGGAAAATCATTGCATTGTACATTACATTGATCAAAACGGTTCCTTTGGGTTCCATCCATCGTCTAAAAGCCAAAAAGAATAGTGTGAGAGGTAAAAATCACGCTTGGGAAAACAATATAATAAAGGGGGGGTACCTTCAATATCTAACATCTTAGGTTTAATTCTAAGATGGTTAGCGAAATTCTAGGACTATAACGTATACTTAACCTTAGGGACATCCCTAGACATACCTTAGAAATATCTCTAGGGATCTCACTAAAGTTCTCACATCCTAGTTTCCAAAGGTTGACTAAACCTTTCCTCTGATACCAACTGTAGAGACCTGAATCCTGACGTACATGGACATTACATTACTTTTGCGGAATACTTAGTACATAACAAAAACACAGACACACAAGGACCGTAATAGTTTAGTGTCTTTGGAAACTCGGAATATAATATTCTAATCGTGGTGAAAGATCTTCAACATCTCCCATAATGATCTTCCTTTTTTCTACCTAAAACCATTCTTTATATTCTAGGGAAAAGAAAACATAAAAGGGTGAGCTCAAATGCTCAGTAATGGTAAACAAAAGAAATATCAATCACATTAGATACATAAGAACATAACTTTTTGAAATTGTAACCTGCAAAAGAAATCATAATTTCATAACATGGGATAAATCATGGCAGTGAAATGTAATCACAATAATCATAAATTAAAACTTGAAACATTGTGGCATACACACATAATCATAAAGAATCATTTCTTATTAGTCAAGACTCATTTCCAAGACTATCTTAGTGGACAAAGTCCATTTTTGAACCGAGTTCACTCCTCGTTTCAGTCCTATTTCACTGAACCGGTTTAACCTTCCGTTCCAGCCATGTCTATCTCATGAGATATAAAATCTTTACCCCATGAATTGGAGGGAGATATAGGTCCCACCCATCTCATAATGATACCATTCTTATGTGTGCCACAAAATCATAAACCATACATCATAGCATAACCCATGTACTAAAAATGGGATTCTTAAACATCATCACATCATAAAACAATTCATATAAGATAAAGGAATTTATAAAAATAATTCCATCACAACATAATAAAATCAATTTAATAATAGGAATATAAACAAAACCCTTTATTATCTTAGATGGAAAATAATTTTGATAAAACACGTGAACTCCATTTTTGAGGAAAATATACTTTCTACCTAATTTTTTTTTCTTTCTTATCATGTCATACAATTTTAATCTAAAAGAATTTGATTAAAAATAAATTGAAAACTTTTAAAGGAAGCTTCCTGGAAATAATTTTTAAAAAATCCATTCTTCCGTATAAGTTAAAAAATCATTCTTCTCGTACTTTTGTTGGAAAAGTCAAAAAGTACCGCGTACGAAAAATGACAAAAGATTTCTTTCATATCATTTACTAAAAACTCATCAAAGGGTAAAATTGGATTTATAAAATTTTATGTGGATGGAAACAATATTACATATTGAGGGAACATGGACGTGTATGATAAAATACACCCCAGTAAATACCAAAGTATAAACAATCTCGGATAAAAATGAGATTGCGATATTTTCCCTTGCCTTAGCTCTGATTTGCTCTGTAAGTGTCTGAACCTCCTATATAATGATATAAATAATGTCATTGACTTATTCCAGAATCATACTCATTGTTATGATATCATATATTGTTCACTTATTACTTTATATTACCCGTTCTTTTGTAAAAATTCAGTGTTAAAAAGCGTTTTCGGTAAAATCGTTTCATTTGTTGTCCGTGTTTTGACTTGTAATTATTCATATGATTACATAGATCATGATTAATTAATATCATAATATAAAACATTATTTATATATAATATATATTCAGAATATACATATATATAATAGATCAGTAAATGGAATGAAATACACCGTTCATGGAGACGGTAGATCGTACGTACGCATGAACGCTGTTTTCGTTTCCTTATTGAATTGAATCGAATTAAGTAGATGACATAAATATATATATACATAAATCCAGTAGCATTATTATGTCATATATATATTGATTACTTATTATATATACTTTATAATCATTCTTGAATGGTTATCATGGAGAGGGAATCTCATCGCGTCGTGGAGATGGTATTCCGTACATACCCACGAGCGATGATATCATTCACATGATCAGGGAATTGTATTAAAGTGCATGTATAATATTAAAGAATCAATATAACTTTAAAATAATCGTATATATTGATTACTTTCACCATTATACCCATCCATGTAAGGTGGTGGTGGAAAATAGATTACACCACGGCGTGGAGACGGTATTCCATACGTACACACGCGCGGTGATTTTGTTTTCCATAGGATGGATAGATGGTGAAATAGGGTTGTTTCATACATATAATAAAATATCATTATATTAGTGATACTGATGTTATTACTTCATAATGAAACTACCTAAGAAGAATAAGTGGAAAAAGAAATTCTGTTGAAGGAATCGGTAACGGACATTACCTCTTCTTTGAAGCGCCTCTTTGAGACCTCCTCTTAAGGCACTAAAATTGGCCTTTGAAGAAGACCAGGACCTCTAGAATGTTTCTAGGGAAGTGGAGAAGAGAAATTGACAGTGTTTGGCAGAGCTTGAAGGCTCAATGTGGTGTGAGGAAGAGAGGGAGGAGGTTGCCTTTTATAAGGGAGGTGAGGGGAACCTTTTGAATAAATAATAATATTATTTTATTATAAAGTAATATTCGGTTTTTAATAGCACCAAATTGAGTTATTTAGAAGACAAGGTGGGTATGAGTCTAAATCTACTCATCCAATAGAATTTATACATGTTTAGGTAATTATATTAACATTATCTTTTAGTTTTAACTCTTAGTTAATTAGATTGACATTTACCATGTCACTTTGTATTTTTATGTTATAAAGTTAATAGACATACCATATACATCCTAGCGACCCCCAAGTGGTCCATTAATGATTAACCTATCATGAAATAAGTATCTTGGCCGAACCTTACATTTTTATGAATAAAATAAAAATCAATAATATAATATTTCTTTTAAAAACAATTTTATGTCAATTTTGAAACTATTTAGTAATTGATTTTTGTGAAACTCATAACCGAATTATTACTTCGAAAAAAGCTAATTAAATAAATCCTGACATGTGATATTAACCTATAAAATTTGTGTAATTAATAAAAATTCTCAAATTATATTTATTTGGGTATTTATCATATCAATTATTCTAATTTTTCACATTAATGGTAATTACTACATCATGATTGTGTCATAAATAAATTAATATATTTAATGTCTAAAAATTATAAATAAAATATAATTATGTATTAAATCTAACTATCTTTCTAATGAATATTTAAAATCTAATTTATATTATGTATATCCCTATATTAAAAATGATTTTCTTATTAAACATTGATTTTAACTATTTTAACCCTTCTTTAAATAAATTAATATTAAATGTCCTAATCTAATCCAAGTGGGCCTAAATGGTCATATTTTATTTCTATGGTTGTTTTTGGTCCAATTAAATTTATCTTGTAGAATTAGGACATGTGTTAGGGTAATAATAATATCATTTTTACCCTTAATTAACCTATTTACTTTTAACAGTGGTAAAAAACAAGTAAAAAGTTACTATTCACCAAAAATTATTTTCATCTCATTGAACCACATTTTACTTACTGACATCAACCATGTTTATCGGATTTTTAAAATTCCACTCACAGAAGCGGTAAAATTAAGTTTTATGAAAAATTAATTTTTTTTAACTACCACTTAGTGGTTTCACTATTAATCAAAAAATGAAAGTTTCCAGAAAATTACAAAAAATTAGGCCTAAGATATATTTTATATTATGAACTCAAAAATTATGTCTATTTTACAAAATTCAAAACATATCAGTTGCCTTAATATAAATAATAATCATTTCCCGTCGTTAAAACAAATAGCGTGTTCTTAAGAGATAATAACTATCAAAAGATTGACACTTGTTTATGTATTGTTTAAATGTGAAATTACATCCACTGACCAACATTGTATTAAATTGTAAAAATATGTTATAAATATACCTTAAAACCACTCAAATTAATAAATTATCACTATTAATTATTTCGATTAAAAGCTTGTTTTAAATTTAAATTTAGTAATTTTCACTATTCATCAGAAAATGAAAGTTATCCGAAAAGTAAAAAAAATTCACCCTAAGCTAATTTCGATATTCTGAATCCAAAAATTAAGTAAATTTTGAAGAATTAAATTTACAAAATTTCAAAAATCGTTTATTACTATTTATAACGGCTAGTTTTAATAATATTTTAATAGCATATCATTGTTTAGTGAAACTCGGTAGTGCATACTACTCGCGCTATCAAGGAAGGTAGTGATTGCGTGTAATGCAAGGAAAGTCAAATATTCATGTTGTGCAAGCTCCTTTTGGTGTAGCGTACAACACAAGACATTAATAAAATTAAAAAGAATATTTTTCATAAAATTTTGGGGTGTTACAACAATGATTTTAAACCGTGGCTATAGGCCTTATCCTATAGCCACGCCAATACCAGTGACGATTCATTGAACTGTGGCTATAACTTATAAGCATTGATCTTGGGCTTGTAGCCATTGTTTCAAACCATGGCTATAACCTAAATTTCCAGCAGTGTTACCCTAATTCGGTGCATTATTACATTAAATTAGCATGATCACAAAAGTTCAAGTCTCGCAAGATCGATTAGTTTAGTAGACGTGGAAATATTAGATACATTCATATGTTTTACAATACAAAAATGAAAAACTACAACAACATAGTCTCCATAGGCCAAACTCATATCCCCTATACTATCCCTGTAGGTCTATCATAATATACATTTTCACATCCTGGGAAAAATAATTTATAGAAAGGGGTGAGCTCAGAATCTGAGTAAGGATAACAATATAGATGAAAAAATAATAAATAATCATTATCATTTAAGGAAATATATGACTAAAACAAAATCCTTTTAAACATGAACTTCTGCATAATATGGAAAATCTAAAATCAAATAACGCAATTTACTAATTCACATGGATATTCTACAAGTTTAATTATCACATGAAATATCAATAGCCACTATAATAATGATGGAAATAATAATTCTAGACGTTATAAACACATAGTCAAGGCCTTTTTCCAATACTAAAAATATGATTTTTTCAAGGCCTTGTGCCAATACACTAGTTTGTCTAATGAGACTTACCGATGCCTCAAGGGGTTACAGTAGGTTCCAACCGTCACTTACAAAGTCCAATGCATTAATCATATGAAAAGGTTTAAACAATAAGATAAACATTCATATTAAAACTAACATATGAAATGTAAATTCATTATCAAAAAACCATGAATGGTAAAAAATAACACTTCCATAGTCAAACTTATCCCAAAATATTCGATACAATATGGAATATTTTTATCATAATATGACAACATCAAACATGTTTAAAACATATCAAATAATATTGACAGAGATGAAAATGATTTTTAAAACTCAATTAGAGAAATATCACATTTTCATAAAAACATATAAAAGTCACACAATTGAGAAAGGAAGACATTTAAAGACATTTTTTAATCAATGTTTCCAATACCACATTGAAATATTTGAAAGGAATTAACATTTTAAAAACATTCATGTATATATAAATAAATCCTAAAAACCAATTTTAAAAAATAGACATTAATGAAGATGATTTAGAAAAATAAATATCTAAATAATTTATAATTATCTTTTTGGTAAAAATATCCCTTAAAAATTATCACTTCGAAAACTCTTTTATGAACATTGATAGTAATTATTTCTGAGTATATTCTTACATAAATACAACCTCGGATAATAAAGAGAATGTGAAATTAACCCTTACCTTTTGATTTTCTTTTGTAGAGGGTAGGTTAACCTCTTTTATAATAGTGAATTAATAATTATTAAACTATACAGTAACCATATACATTAACATGCTATCATATATTATCTTCTAATATTACTTTTTTAATCATATTTTTGTATTTTCGTCGTTTCGGGTCATAACTGGTTCATTTTCCTTTATATGTTTCTTTACGCAAGCCATGTTTGTAATGGATATAATGTATTTTATTAAAATCCATAATGATATGATGTTCATAAATATTATTTTGAGTCACCAAATCAAAATTAAATTTTAATGATTACGATGGTGAATGAATCTTAGTGTGTTCGGGGAGACGGTAATTTGTACGTACGCAGGAGCAAAAATATCATTCAATTGAAGGTTAAATCATATATAATTGAATTTTATATCATATATACAGAATAATTAACATGTCTTATTTATTATTTACATAAATTATACATCATTATTATACCCATCCAAAAAATGAATTGTTCAAATATCAAAGTACACCATGATGTGGAGATGAGAAGCCATACATACCCACGTATGGTGACTTTATCATTAATATGAGGGATAGAATAAGGAATATGGTTGTACCATTTTTATAATAACATCACAGTATATATAAGATACTAGAGTTATTATTTTAGAATATAAATAATAATGAAAGAGGAAGTGGAAGGAGAAAATATCTTTAAAGAGGTTATGAAATGTTTACCTATTCTTCAGGATCTTCTTTATGAATTGATCAAAAGATCTCCATAGGTTGAATTTTTGACTAATTTCAGGCCTATATGATTAAGGTAGGATAGTTGAGAAGATATTTGGGAATGGTTTGGCCATGAAAAATGTCTTTGAAGGAGTGAATTTGGAAGAAGGGGAGGGTCCCTTTTATAAGAGAGGTGGGGGTCCCTTTAAGAAAATCATGAAATATTATATTATAATAAAATGATATTCCGTTTAAAATGGCACCAAAATGAATTATTTAAAGGATAATGTGGGTATGGGTAAAAAACCTCTCAACCAATAGGTTTTAGACAGGTTTAGGTCATCTTATTAACCTTATCTTTTAGATTTAACTCTTAGTTAAATAGTTTGACATTTACCTTTTCTCTTTGTATATTTATATTATAAGGTTAATAAACATAATATCACAGGAAAAGAAAACCCCATGAGGTTAATTATTAATATACAAAACTTTATGTAATTCCTTTTTCCGAATCATAGATTGTTACGAATGTTATCTCAATTAATTATATAATATTTGTTTCAAAAACTAAATTATGTCTACTTTAAAACTGTTTAGTATTTGATTTTTTTAAAGCCATATAAACATTATCACTTCGAATAAAATTTATTTAACCAACCCTAACATGTCATATTAACCTAGAAAATTTTCAGAATTCATCAAAAGTCAAAATTTTCATTTATTTGTATATTTATAGTATCAACTATCTTAATATTTCATTAATAAGGTAATTATTGCATCATCATTGTGTCATAAATAAATAAAATTATATAACTTATAAATATAATAAATAAAATACCATTATGTAGGAAATCAGATTAGACTTCCAATTAATATTTGTAGTATAATTTATATTGTGTGTAACCCTATATTAAAAATGGTTTAGTTATTAAATATTGATTTCACCTCTTTTAACTCTTGTTTAAATAAAATAATAATAAATTTCATAATCTAATCCAAGTGGACAAAGAGTATAATATTTTATTCCTATGGTTTTTTAGTCAAATTATACTTATCCAATAGAATTAGGACATTTGTTAGGGTAATTATGATATCATTTTTACCCTTAATTACCCAATTTTCTTTTAAAGGTGGTAAATAAAAGTCAAACATTACTATTCACCAAAAATTAGTTTCAATTTATTAAACCAAATTTTACTTAATTATATAAACCATGTCTCTCGAATTTTTGAAATTCAACTCACGAAAGAAAAAAAATTATGTTTTATACAAATTTGCAAATGCTCCTAAAAGGTTGGAAAATGACGGTAAAAAGTTCGATAAAATTATATATATATAAAAATATTATAAAATGACTCCAATGAATTAATTTGGACATATAAGGGTGTTGTGTATCTTTTTTGACTATAAATAAATTAAAATAATATAACTAATTATTTAATTAAAAAGGCAGTTTTAACAAATAACGTAGTGTTTTTTCACTATTTATAAAAAAAATGAATGATTTCAAAAAAAAAAATTAACCCAATGGTAATTTTGATATTTGAAACTAAAAATTAAGTCTATTTTACCAAATTCAAAACATTGAATTTTCGTATATTAATTTAAAATTAATTCCCGTTGTCAAAACCAAATAAGCGGGTTTTTAAAAATAAAAACTATCAAAAGATTGGCAGCTATCTATGTTAAATTATAATGTGAAATTACATTAAATGGAATAGATTGTAATAAATGAAAAAAATATAATTTAATTATACTAAAAAAACTTTCAAATTCATAATTGAACACTATAAATTTTTTTGATTAAAAATGTTGTTTTCAATTAAAAAATATTATTTTTCAATGTTAGTCAAAATATGAAATTTACTCGAAAAAGTATCAAAAATTTATCCAAACTAAATTTTTATGTCCCGGTTCTAAATAATAATTTAATTTCATTAAAATAAATTTATAAAAGTGTCATGTATTTGTTATATAAATGGTTCTCCATTAAAAGGCTGTAAAGTTTCATTTTTTTAAAAATACTTCTCTTATAAAGAAAATGAATTAGTTCTTATATTGTTTCTTATAAACACATAATATGGATGTTAAAATTATATATAGTTTATAAGATTCGAAATGTTTTTAATAAAATTTAAAACCTCTTTTTGAACGTCCAGTTTGGTATGTTGTGGTGCGTTCGAACTTGGTGTTGCGTGTAGCGCAAGCTATTGAATTACTTTTAATGAGATGAAATCTTGGGGTAACACACCGACCCTAGTTAACCAGAGTCGATGAATTATTAGCTAACATTTTCATGATCACAAAATATCATGTCTCAAAAGACTGATTAGTTTAGTAGCCTTATAAATACTAGAGACATTCCAAATTTTTACATTACAAAAATGCAAAACTGCAAAAACATAGTCTACATTGGCCACACTCATATCCCTTATACAATCCCTAAAGGTTAGTCATAATATACATTTTCGCATCCTGGGGAAAATAAAACATAGAAAGGGGTGATCTTAGATGCTCAGTAAGGATACCAATATATGGGAATATTTCATAAATAAATATAAACATTTAAGACAATTTAAGGATAAAACCAAAGCCTTTTAAACATGAACTTCAGTATAATATGGAAATGATAAAATTCAATAATGAAATTTACATATTCTAATTGATATTAAACTAGATTCATAATCACATGTAATATCAATAACCACATTTATAATGATGGAATGCATAATGCCAGCCATAATAACTACATATTCAAGGCCACGTGCCATGACTACAAATATGATTTTTTCAATGAATTGTGACAAGAAACTAGTTTGGCTCATGATACCTACTGATGCATCGAGGGATACACCCATCACTTACTTAGTCCAATGAATTCGTCATATGAAAATCTTTTAACATAACATAAAAATTCTTCTTAAAAATAGCCTATGAAATGTCAATAATTTATCATAAACCATGATTGGTATAAAAATAACACATCCATAGTCAAACATATCATCAAAACATCAATAAAATATGAAATATCTGTTTCATAATAAATCAACTTCAAACAAGTTTAAAATCCATAAAAGGGTGATGACATAAATAAAAATGATTTGTAAGACTCTTTGAGAGAAAAATCCCTTTTTCATGAAAACATTTAAAAGTCACAAAATTTATAAAGGATTATGTTTAAAGACATTTTTGAATCAAAATGTCCCATACCAATTTGAAATATTTGAAAGGAATTACATTTTAAAACATTCATGTCCATTTAAATAAATCCTTAAACCCATTTTGAAAAGATGGAAATTAATGAGAAAAGTTTAGAAGAATAAATCATTAAAACATTTAAAATTTTGTTTTAGAAAAATTTACCTTAAAAAGAATCCCTTTGAAAACTCTTTTATGAAACATGGACATGGATAATAAATATGTCCCAGTAGATACTTACGTAAAAACAATCTCGGATCCTAAAGATATTGTGAAATATACCTTTACATTGTACATTTCTTTGGTATAGGGTATATTATCCTCAAGTATAATAGTTAAATCATTGTTATTAATTTATACAAGAACCATATAAGTAAATATTAAATCACAAATGATCTTCTAATATTACTTTGTAAATAATATTTTAGTATAATCATCATTACGGGTGATAACTGATTCATTTTATTTTATATAATTTGTTATGTAAGTAATGTTTGTTATAGATAAGATGTATCTTATTCATATTCAGAATGATAGTAAGTGTTTAAAAAAAAATTTAGTCATCAAATGAAAATTAATCTTGAATGGATACGATGGGGAATACATGTCATCGCGTTCGTCAAGACGGTAATCCGTACATACACACGAGCAACAATATCATTATATTGATATTAAAATTGTATATAATAGGAAGTTATATCATATATACAGAATAATTATCATGTTAATTTTTTTATTTACACAATTTATACTCATTATTATACCCATCCAAATGATGAAGTGTTTGAATAACAAACTACACCATGATGTGGAGATGGTAATCCGTACGTACCCACCTACGGTGACTTTGTCATTTATAGGTTGGATAAAATAATGAATATGGTTGTAAAATTTCTATAATAATATCATAGTATATATAATATACTGGATTTATTATTTATGAATGGAAACATCAAATAAAGAGGAAGTGGAAGAAGAAATGAATGTGAAATAGGTGGAGATATATTTACATCTTCTTCAGGTTCATCTTTTTGATTTGAACAAAAGGGCTACAAAAGTTGGATTTCTGACTAAAGGAAGGACTCCAGGATTAATGGAAGAAATTTGGGAAAATATTTGGGTAGGGATAGGATGATCCAAATGGATTTTGTGGTGTGAAATTAAGATAACAGGAATTTATCTTTTATTAGAAGGTTGAGGGGCACCTTAGGAAAAGATTGAAATATTATTTTATAGTAAAATAATTTCCGGTTTTTATTGGATCCAAAATAAATTATTTAAATGATATTGTTTTTATGATTTGAAAACCTCTCCACCAATAGGTTTTAGACAGGATTATGCCATCATATTAACCTTATGTTTTAGATTTAACTCTTAGTTAAATAGTTTGACAGTTACCATATCTCTATGTATAGTTATATTATATGGTTAATAAACATGTTATAAACATTCAAGAGAACCTAAAGTGGTTCATTAATAAAATATATAATATTATTTAAGCCCTTGGCTAATAATTATATTTTTAGGAATTGAATCTCATTTAATAATATAATATTTGTTTTAAAAAGTCTTTTATGTCAATTTTTACACTATTTTGTATTTTGATTTTTTTTATTCATAACAAAATTTTTAATTTGAAATAATTCATTTAATATACTCAAACATGTAATATTAAACTATAAAATTAATGGATTTAAATAAAATTGTCAAATTAGTTTTATTTGGATATTTATAATATCAATTATTTTAATTTCTAATTTATAAGGTAATTACAACATCATCAATGTGTCATAAATAAATTTAATAATTTAATGTCTAATAATTATAAATTAAAAAACATTTTGTAGGAAATATTTCTATATGTTTAATTAATATTTATATTTGAATTTAACTTATAGGAAACCCTATATTAAAAATGGATTAGTTTTTAACCATTTAATTTATCTCTTTTATCTCTTCTTTAAATAAAATAAAAATAAATGTCCTAATCTAATCCTAATGGACCTAAAGGATCATATTTTATTCCCGAGGTTGTTTTTTGGTCTAATTAAACTTATCCAATAGAATTATGACCTGCTTTATGGTAATAATAATATCATTTTTACCCATAATTACCCTATTTACTTTTAACTGTAGTAAATAAAAGTAAAAGGTTATTCTTCACCAAAAAATATTTTCATCTTATTGATCCAAATTTTTCTTTATGATATCAAATATGTCTCTCATATTTTTTAAATTCCACTAACAGAAGCAACAAAATTATTTTTTATGTAAATTCGCAAATGCTTCCAAGAGGTGGGTAAAAGACCGTAGAAATTTTAATAAAAATTTAATATATGTAAAATTATTATAAAATGACTCCAATGAATTACATTGAACTTATATAGGTATTATGTATCTATTTTGACCGAAAATAAATTTAAAAAAATAAATAATTATTTAAATAAAAAAATTGGTTTTAACCAATAATGTAGTGTTTTTCACTATTTGTCAAAAAATTGAATGTTTTTAGAAAAATATCAGAAATTCAAACAATGATAATTTTGATATTCCGAATCCAAAAATGAAGTCAATTTTGAAAGATAAAATTTAAAAAACTTAAAAAATTGGGTATTACTATTCATAAAGGATATTTTGATTGGTTGTTATGTGTTTGAACTCGATGTTGCGTACAACACAAGATATTGTATTATTCAAAGGGAAACATACCGTGGAATCTTGGGGTGTTACATTATCCCCTTCTTAAAATAATGTAGTCTTTCAAATTTCTATAATATTACTGCATAAAAATATTTGGGTTGATCTTCATCATAAGTTCATCTGGTTCCCACAGTGCCTCTTCCATATTATGGTTTCTCCATACATCTTCTCCCAGAAAAGTCGTTCGGTTTCTCAGCACTTGTTATCCGGTTTTATGAATTCTTATAGGCTCTTCAAAATAAGATAGATGAGGTTCCATTTAATTTCCAAATAGGTGAGTACATGTGTTGGGGCATGCATTTATTTTCTCAATAGTGATACATGGAATATATCATGAAATTTGGAGAGACTTGGAAATAATGAATAATAGTAAGGTACAACCCCAATTCATTATAGAATTTCAAAAAGGTCCTATTTAACTGGTACTTAATTTACCCTTATTACTGAATCTTATAACTCTCTTCCATAGAGATACCTTCAAGAAAACATGATCTCCTACCTAAAATTCCTAATCCTTCTTTCTGTTATCGGCATAGATCTTCTGCCTACGTTCAGCTGCTTTGATGTGGTTTTGGATAAGCATCACCTTTTCCATCACTTCCTCAACATGTTCTTATCCTATGAGCTTTCTTTCACCAACATCATCCCAAAAAGTTGGTGTGTGACATCTCTTTCCATATAACACTTCATATGGTGCCATTTGAATACTTTAATTGAATATATTATTATAGGAAAATATTAACAGAGGTAAATAATGATCCCACATACCTTGAATATAAAGTGAGAAAGATCTCAACATGTCTTATAAGGTTTGAATAGTTTATTCTGATTGTCCATCAGTTTGAGGGTGCTAGGCAATCCTCAAATGAAGCTCAATATTCATTTCTTTCTAAAGACTTCTCTAGAATGTTGATATAAAATGAGGATCATGATCAGAAAAAATCGATAAGGGTACTCCATGAAGGCTTCCACATTCATTAATATATAGTCTTGGAATATGTTCAAGTGGTAAATCATCTCATATAACATGAAAATGTGCTGATATTATTTTTACCCTTATTTACCTAATTTCATTTTAACTGTGGTAAATAAAAGTGAAAATTTACAATTTAACAAAAATTATTTTCATTACATTGAACCATATTTATATTACTTATGTTAACTGTGTCTCCTGTATTTTTGATATTAAACTCTGATAAGTGTTAAAATTATTTTTTATACAAATTTGGCAATTCTCCTAGAATGTGGGTAAAAGACGGTAAAAAGTTTGATAAAATTTAATCTATCTGAAATTATTATAAAATTACTCCAATGAATTAAGTTGAATATATATATGTATTATGTATCTATTTAGAACTAAAAAAATTTAAATAAAATAACTATTTATTTATTTAAACAGTCGGTTTTAACCCATAACGTCGTTTTTTCCACTATTAATCAATAATTGAAAGATTTCATAAAAATACAAAAAATTAACCTAAAATAGAATTTTGATATTTTGAATTCAAAAATGAAGTCTAATTTTCTAAATTCAAAATATAGAAGTTTCATTTATTAATTTAATATTAATTTTCTTTGCCAAAACCAAAAAACGGTGTTTTAAAAAATAAAAACTTTCAGAAGATTGACATTTGTTAATGTCAAATTTAAATGTGAAATTACTTATAATGAACTACATTTTATTACATGATAAAAATATAATATAATTATACTTCAAACCATTAAATTTCATAATTAAACAATATAAACTATTTCGGTTTAAAATGTTGTTTTCAATTAATACATATTATTTTTCACTATTCGTCAAAATATTAATGTTTTAAGAAAAGTACCAAAAATTTATCCAAAGAAAAAATTTTAGTCCTTCCTCTAAAGAAAAATTTAATTTCCTTAAATTGGATATATTAAAGTGTCAAATATTGGTTTTAAAAAGGGTCCACCATTAAAATGAGGTAAAGTTGCATTTTTTTTAAAAATAAAAATTTTATCTGAAAAAATGAATTTGTTTTTATATTATGTATAAGAAACACATAATATGGATGATAAAATTTTATAGAGTATATAATATTCAAAATGTAGTTAATACTATTCAACACCACTTTTTAACGGCTAGTTTGGTATATTGTGGTGTGCATGTACTCGGTGTTGTGTGTAGCGTAAGATAATGAATTACTTTAATGAAATGAAATATTGGGGGGTTAGAAATGAAATAACAGAATGGATAGAAAAGAAAAGTATAAATTAGGTATGTATTTCTATTGGTTTAGCATGTTATTATCAGTGCTTCATTAATAATTTTTCTTGATTGGCTAACCAATTAACCAAGCTCACACATAAATTGGTTAAATTTGTTTGGACAAAAGAGTGTGAAGAATGATTTTAATAATTGAATAGAAGATTAGTGAATTCTGTTATATAGACACTAACATTGAGTAATTATGGGTTTCTTATTTATAGTGAAACTTCAATGAACGGAATTGTTTGTGTCCTTATGCAGAATGGTTGAGTTAATATATATTCATCGCAGTAGATAAACATTTTTCAACAAAATTATTCCACTCATGATATTGAGTTAGTAATTGTAATATTTACTTTGATTATTTATAGACACTATCTCTATGGTGAAAAAATGAGATATCTACTGATCACAAGAGATTTAAGTATATATTCTCAGAAAAATTACTCGACTGGATCCAACGGCGATGTATTGATCTACTCAAGGATTATGATTTCACTATACACTACTACCAAGGGATGGAAAACAAGGTGGTAGATTCATTGAGAAAAAAGTATCATGGGGTTTTGAACAAGATGAGAGTTGAAAGGTATCCTATGTTCATGGTTATATTAATGAAGGATATGGGCATATTAATGTAAGATGAAACATCAATACTTTTCCAAATGGTTTCCAAACCATATTTACTAGAAAGGATAAAATGATTTTTGACTGATGAAGATGATTTTAAAAATAATATATAAGCTGTCAATGATGAGATATTGATCGACATCATATATGAATATGGAATTTAGAAATTTGGGAAAAAACATTGTGTTATGGGCACAACTGATCTAAAAATAGAATTTTTGGATGATGTTCATAGCTCTAATTTTTCTATATACCCTGGTAGAACAATGATGTATATAGATTTGAAGGAACATTTTTTGTGGGACAACATGAAAAGGAATATTGCTGATTATGTGTCAATATGTTTGTTTTTTGGAAAATTTATGTCTGGAAGACAATATCCAGGAAGATTCATGCAACCACTTCCTATACCTGATTGGAAATGGGATGATATTACGATGGACATTATCATTGGGCTACCAAAGACTACTCGATAGAATGATTCAATAATGGAATTTTTTATCGTCTTACCAAGTCCGAACATTTTCTTTCTTGGAGAGATGATTTACCACTTGACCATTTAGAATTAATATATATTAATGAAGTTTTAAGGCTTCCTTGAGTACCCCTATCAATTGTTTCGGATCATGATCCCCATTTTACATCATGATTTTGCGTTGCTTTTTAGAAGGCCATAGATACTGAACTTCGTTTGACCACTGCCTATGAACCTCAAACTGATGGGAAATCAGAATGAACTATTCAAACCATAGAAGACATGTTGAGATCTTTCTAGATTGACATTCAAGATATGTGGGATCAAGATTTACCTCAAGATGAATTTTCCTATAACAATAGTGTCTATTAAAGTCTTCATATGGTACCATATGAAGCATTATAAGGAAAGAGATTTCACACACCAAAAGGTTCAGATGATGTTGGAGATATAAAATTCTTAGGTCCATAACATATTGAGGAAACAATGGAAAAGGTGAAGGTTATCCAAACCCACATCAAAGCAGGTCAAAGTAGGAAAAAGAGTTACACTGATAAATGAAGGAAGGATTTGAATTTTCAAGTATGAGATCATGTTTTCTTGAAGGTATCTCCATGGAAGCGTGTCATACGTTTTGGTAAGGAAGGTAAATTGACTCCCATGTACATCATACCTTTTGACATTCTATAATGAATTGGAGTTGTAGATTATAGTTTGGTAATAGAACTATGACTCTCCAATGTTTATGATGTGTTCCACATATTATTGTTGAGAAAATACATGCCAAACCCAAAGCATGTACTCAGATATGATGAAATAGGACAGGATACCGACCTGTTTTATTGATAAGATCCTATCAAAATTCTTGATACTAGATAACAGGTGTTGTGAAACTGAACGACTCGTATGGTAAAGAATATATGGAGAAACCATAAGATAGAAGAGGCAATGTGGAACCAGAGGAACATATGGTGAAGAACCACCCAATTATTTTTTTACAGTAGTATTCTAGAAATTTTGAGGAAGAAATTATTTGATGGAGTGAATAATGAAACACCTTAAGCTTCCGCGGTATGCTTCTCTTTGAATAATACAATTACTTCCATTATATGCAACTATGAGTTCTAACACACCACGCCCAATCAAACTAGCCATTATGAATAGTAATACCCACTTTTTTAATTTTATTGAATTTCATTTTTCAAAATGGACTTAATTATTGAATTCATAAAATCAGAATTAGCTTAGGGTGTATTTTTTGTGTTTTTCTGAAAACATTCAATTTAGTATGAATAGTAAAAGACACTACATTATTGTTTAAAACCCAAATTATATGTAAATAATTAATTATTTTATTTAAATTTATTTTATATGTAAACAGATACATAATAACTATATATTTTCAATGTATTTCAATGTACTCATTTTAAAATAATATTAGATATATAAATTTTGTTGAACTATTTATCGTCTTTCACCCACCTTCTAGGCGCAATTGAAAGTTTGCCTAAAACATAGTTTTAATGATTCTATGAATTGAATTATAGAATTCATAAACACAGAGTTTACATCAATATGTATATTTTGGTTCAACAAGGTGAAAATAATTTTTGGTGAATAGTCACATTTTTACTTTTATTTACAATGATTAATAGTAAAAAGGGTAATTAAATGTAAAACAAGATATTATAATTTCCCTAACACATTTCATAATTCAATTGGATAAGTTTATTTCCACATAATACAACCTCAGGAATAAAATATGAACCTTTGGGTCCACTTGGATTAGATTAGGGCATTTATTATTAATTTATTTAAAGAAGACTTAAAAGTGTTAAATTCAAATTTTCATAACTAAAACATTTTTAATATATTGTTACACATAAGATAAATTCAACTATAAATATTAATTATAAATATGTAAATATTTTCTACATAATGGTATTTTATTTTTTTAAACATTAAAAAAATAAATTTACTTATGACACAATGATGATGTAGTAATTAACAAATTAATGAATGATTAGAATAATTGATATTATAAATATCCAATTAAATAAAAATTTAGACTTTTGATGAATTAAAAGAATTTTATAGCTGAATATTACATGTCATGGTCAAATACATGATTTTTTTCTAAGTAATCATGCTGTTATAAATTTATCAAAAATCAAATACAAAATAGGGTCAAAATTGACAAAACTGATTTTTTAGAACAAATACTATATTATTAATTGATATAATATTCCTAAAAATATAAGGATCATCCAAACATATTTTTTATGTTTATATGTATCAGTAATGAACCACTTGGGGTTCTCTTGGAAGTTTACAGTATGTTTATTAACTATATAATTTAAAAATACATGGGGACATGGTAAATGTTAAACTATTTTACATAGAATTAAATCTAAAAGATAAGGTCAGTATGGTGACCTAAACCTGACCAAAACATATTTTTTGAGTTTTTTCGGACCCATCCACACCTTATCCTTGAAATAAATTATTTTAGATCCATTTTAAACCGAATATTATTGTATACAAATAAAAAAATTCATGGTTTTCCTAAAGTGACCCTCACCTCTCTTATAAAAGGGCACTTTGCCTTCTCTTAATTTCACACCACCAAAGCCATTTGGATCAGACACACCCATGTCAAATATCCTCCCAACTACCATTACCAATACCTACAGGCCTTACATTTATCATAAATCCATCCTATGGATCCCTTTTGATCAACTCAAAATGAATCCCCCGAAGAAGATGTAATAATTTCACCAACTCTTTCAAAGATCTTTTCATCTTCCACTTCCTCTTTCATTGTTGTTTCAAAACCCAAATAATAAATCAAGTACCTTATACACACTGTGTTGTTATTATAAATATGGAACAACCATATTCATTATTCTATCCATCCTATGAATGACAAGTCACCATACGTGCATTTGTACGGCTTACCGTCTCCACATTGTGGTGCAGTTTGTTATTCAATCAATACATTTTTTGGATGGATATAATAATGAGTATAACTGATGTAAATAATAAATAAAACATGTTAATGATTTCTATATATAATTTACCATACAATTACATATGAGTTCACCATCAATATAATGATATTGTCCCTCGTGTGTATGTACAGATTACCATCTCCACGAATGCGATGAAATTCATTCCCCATCATAAACATTAAACAATTGTAATTATTTAAATATTAAAAATAACATTTAAGGACATAATATCATCTTGGATATGAATAAAATATATCATATACATTAAAAAAAATGTCTTATGTAACCAAACATATAAATTAAAATGAATCTGTTAACACCCAAAATGATGATCCTATTGAAATATTATTAACAAAGCAATATTAGAAGATCATATATGATATCATATTTTTGTAAGTAGTTCTTGTATAATTTAATAAAAATAATTTATCTATTATAAATAAGGTAAACATACACTCTATCAAGGAAAAGTACATGGTAAGAGGTAATTCCACAGTCTCTTTATTATATGTGGTTGTTTATACATAAGTATCTACTAGGACTTCTTTATCACCCACATCTTTGTTTCTTAAAAATGCATTTCAAAACATTTTTACTATTTCATACACTATAATATAAAGTCATATATAACCTTTTTTACTTTTTATTGAATTTTTATAAAGGAATATTTCCCCTATTTTCCGAACAAGGTCCTTTTTGACCTTTTCAAAAAAATTATATAACGAATATTTTTTAACCTTTACGGTGATTGTGGATATTTTATGTTGTAATAACATCATCAAAGCATCCCATACAATCGTATAAGAGTATTTTAAATAAAAAAAATTCTTATATAATTATGTGACATTTAGCAGATTTTAAAATAGAAAGATATATTTCACCTAAACAGTTTTGATTTCATCAATGTCCACATCCTTTGATGGATTTTAAACCAGTTTTAAGTTGATTTATTATGATAAAAATATTCTATATTGTATTGACTGTATTGCCATATGTTTGACTGTGGATGTATTATTTTTATACCATTCATGGTTTATGGATAAATTATTGATGTCTCATATTCTATTTTTAATACAAATTTTTATGTTATGTTTAAAAATTTCTTATGAGGAATGCATTGGACATAGTATGTGACAGGTAGATCCCGTTATAGCTTCTCAATGCATTAGTAGGTATCATTAGACAAACTAGTGTCTTGGAACAAGGCCTTGACCAAATATTATTTTTAGTCTTGGCACATGTTCTTGACTACGTGGTTATGATGTCTGGCATTATGCATTCCATCATTTTGAAATTGGCTATTGATATTTCATGTGATCATTTGACTAGTAGAATAACATTGTGAATAAGTAAATGGAATTGTTTGATTTATATTTTCTATATAATGATGGTGTTTGTGTTTAAAGGCTTTTGTATTAGTCTTATACATTTCCGTAAATGTTTTTACTTATTTACGAAAGTTTCCGCTATATTTTTATCCATGTGAAGAATTTGAGCTCAACCCATTCTATGTTTTATTTTTCCTAGGATGTGTAGAAGTATATTATAAATTACTTATAGGGATAGTATGATGGATATGAATGTTTTCAAAAGAGACGATGTGATTGTTGATTTTCATTTTATAATGTAATGTAAAACTTATGTACGTATCCTTTACTTAATATACTAATAAACTAATCTTAATTTTGAGATTTGATCCCTTGTGATCATGCCAATGTTATGTAATAATGCACCAACTCTGGGTAACTAGGGTCAGGGCTTTACAAGAACACCTTATGAACAGTATGTTCAAAGTGGAAGGGACTGAAAAAATATGGGTTATTTCACTAAATGGATAAAAATGTGTTAATATTTTAGGGGATAAGGATACCATTTATAATTGAGGTGAGTGGAACAATTGTAATTTTTGTATGTTTTAAAATATTATTATGTTATTTTTTTAGAAACATGGTTACAAAATGACTCATATTATATGATTTCTATGGTATGGTAAAAATAAAACTAACCAATGAAGTTTATTTAATATGTTATGTAATTTAAACCCTTATCTATTGGCTTAACACCTTCAGTATACATTATTATCCTTAACCACTTTAAAATCATTTTCAAATTTGAAGGGTTATAAAATTTTTTAAAAGTAATAATTTTTTCATAAATAGAGAATTGATGATTTTTTTATTATTTATCATCATAAATATCCTCTTGCTGTATTTTTATAATTATTAAATAATTTAAAAAATGAAAAAATAATTTTAATGCCATTTTTGATACGATAAATTTAATTTTATTTTAATGAAATAAATATTAAAAATGAAATAAGATATAAATTCATAAACCATAAATTATAAATTATTATTACCCATAAATTTTATATGACACCGTATGTCATCAAAAAAGATTATTTTTTTTCAAATAATATATATCATGTTAAATTTTCACTATTTTTTATATGATTTTATTTGTGGTAAAATCCATAATAAAATTGTATTAATGACCTTTCTGTGGAAAACAACTCACACAATGTGGCATCATTTCGATATTTTATCCAAATTTTTATGGTCTAAAATTGGGAGGATATGACATGTTTCTTGGAAGATTGATTTCTTGTACTACCTCATGAAAATATTGAAATGTATTTAATTCCTAAATGTTGGTGCCACAAAGGTTTAAAAATTCATGAATGAATGATTCCAGAGGGACTTCTAATACAATATGGAAAATGGAGGAATGTAACAGGATTATGAATTTTTTGTGATTGAAAAATTTCCTTGGTGTTTTGAAAATAAATAGAGTTTCAAAAACATAAATAAATATATCTAAAAAGGTGGTGGTGATCATGATAGATTACAAAAGTGGAGGAAATGTTTATAAATAATACGATACCAAATCATTTAAATATTAGAATACATTATATAAAAATTTTATTAATTTTTGAATGAATTTGGTGAATGTTTTAATTTTTTGATAGATTCAATTGAACATATGTTTTGCGATTGAATAAGTCATCATAAAAGCATATATTTTTTCTAAAACAGTATCATGTTTCATGGATGGAAACTTTTTTTGAAGGTTTGAAAATTTTCATTATTATTTGGTATGATTCTCAGATTTTCATAAAGGGGTTTTACTGATGTTAATCTTATGAGAACCAGAATGGATTTACTAGTAAATATGATTTAAATAGATATTCATCCGATGAATGAATATAACGATTATTTACTTTCTAAATGAGAAGTAAAATATTTTTGTTTAATATATTGACAGAAAAATATTATGATGAAGGAGTTATAAATCTTTAGTTGAGAGAGTTTTGAGCTCTAAAATAGTAATTAGATGAAAACCAAGAAAGAAAATGATTCAAATCTAATATTTATACTAGTAATCTATTTAATATATTTTTTACAAAGAGACATTTCATGTTCATGATCCTTGGATATATCCTAGTTTGGGTGAATAAAATAAAATTTATATTTTCCCATTATGTATTCATTTAAGATTATAAAATTCTATAGAAATGATATAGATTAAACTATTTCTTGAAGAAAAAACAAGATCCAAATGGATAATTGTTTTCATATTCCATACTATAATCCCCCATCATCGTAGTGTATTTAAATTAATTGTTATAACAATTGGTTCATGATGGATATGTTTAAAATACAGTTCCTTTACGGTGGTTATAATGGAGGGGGTTAATCATAAAGGTATTCTGATCTTCAATGTAAATAATTATCATTTTTCAAATAATCTGATGTAACAACAATTTTTATCATTAGGTATAGATGTATTTATACTGGTGGTGCATGATATTTTTTATATCATGGAATGTGGATAATTTTTTTAATTTAATTTTAAATAATTATATGACTGTGTTCAAGGAATCAATGGATTATTGGGAGCTTTATCCAATACAATATAAACATAGGTATTATATGTTTTGTCCTCATATTATTTGCAGGAAAAGCTAATAAATTAGAAAAAAAAGTGATATGAAAGTTTGGGATGCTAAATTAAAGGCTCTGTTGAACTAATATAGGGACCTAATAATTTAGACCAATGATTTGGTAGATGAATTATTTGACCAAAATAATGTTTCTGTTGAATATCTGAAAAATCCTTTTGAAATCATTGATGTTTTAATTGACTTAAGGTTATTCCTATGAAGGAATCACTTTTGATAAATATGAAAGTATCTATATTGAAAAAAAAAACATATTAAAGAGTTGGAATTAAGTACTTTACCCAGTACTCATGTTTCATAAAAGATGATAAGTAATGATAATGAACATGCATAATAAGAAAAACCTAATGATCTTTCATTCAACGACATATATATACTCAACAAATATAAAAATTCATGTAATTAAATTACTCAAATATGTGGTGAGGAAAAAGAAATTTCAAGTGTCGAACTCCCCCTACTAAGATTTTATTGGGGACATGTTCAAAATTAATAAAAAGAGTTCAATATTAAGATCCATGATGTTATTTAGGATGATGTATCAATTTCTACAAAGAATTATTTGGCCAATGTGAACGGTAAAGAAATTTGAAGTGGAATTAAATTAGTAAAAGAACATTCATTCATAGGATAATAAAAATTATGATAAATATATGGTAGATTATATGGAGGACATTATGTATCATGGAAAAAATTTTATGGTGGATGTTGTGAATGATTCCACGAAAAGTAATGAAATCGAACATATTGAGGGAGAAATCGATGGATGATTTGACCACTAGGTTGAATTGGGATTCTATCTCGAGAAGATATGAATTTGGATAAAAAAATTTAAATATAAAATATAGTGGATCATGATTATAATATATATATACAATACAGACAATGAAAAAAGCTAACATGAAAGAAAAATAGAAATTATTAGATCTAAAAAGAATGAAATTACTGTTGAATTAATTTAGTATAAGCTCTTGGTCAATGAACATAGGAGGTTAATTGATAATTTACCTAACACAATAATATATCAATTAAAAAATATAAATGGTCTCTAGGATGAGTTTTTCAATTTGGGATGAAATGAAGAAGAGTAGAAGAAAATATTGACTCATTGAGTAACACAAAGAAGCAATATGAGTCATCCAATATAATAAGAGAATTTAGAGCTCATGGGTCGAAAAAAATGTAAGCAAAAATAATATATGAATTAAAATGATGGTATCAGTATATATTTAAATTATAAATTCATTATTATTTAAATCATATGAAAATCAACCACTCCAAAGATGAAGATGGATTTGGGAACAAATATGAATCAAAATATTTATAGACCCCTAGGAAGTTCCTGTATTATATTTACAAAACCAAGGAATTAAACTCATATAAGGTGATATTTCTATAGAAAGATTTCCTGATACAATAATTTCTATTCCTTAAAAAATGTTACTAATGGGAAGAAAATAAAGCGTTGATTCCTCATAGAGTTCAATATTTCTGGAATAATTTTTTATCATCAGCATTTTTGGGTTGGAAGGTTTAAACACATAGTCAGATATTATTCATCTACAAAATGGAGGAATGTAATGAAGATGACCTAATATAAAAATAAACATATACTCAAGGATTTATTTAATAATCTAAAAATTAAAAAAATTACTTTTATAAATTTAGGATGAATTTGGTCCATCATAAACTGATAAATATAAAAAATACTAATTTATGATATGTATGAAGTCATAGACACAAATATTAAAGTATACTAGAAGGGTAACATTGTAGAGGATTCCCAAAAATCATAAGATCATGCTGGTTTATAGATTCTCTATAGTGGATGAACATCCCATGTGAATTTAAATAAAAATCTTTTCATAATAATAAAATACGAAATTAAAGGTTTGGTAATATTTTGAAATGATGAAGGTAATAATATTATTTTAATAGTAAATCAATGATTGGGGAATAATAAATGAGGTTTGATTATGTATTCATCATTAATGTTCATAGTGAAAACATGATATTAGTTATTCTACTGTGTGATGTGGGGGATTTTATAATCTTTACCAAGATGTTTGGTATCATCAAGGGAAATGATGTAGTAGTCTCTTTACAAACAATAAAAATGATGTATAATATATACCTTTGGAATAGAGAATAAGATATATGATTTATATTTAAATATGAAGAATACATGTTATAGAAAAAGTGAATTTTCCATCTATGACAACCATACCTGGATGGTCTAGTAAAATGAAATTCATCTCAAGTTCTACTCAATCTATCATGTGAACATATTCACACATGTAATTATTGTGAACAAGGAATGATAAAAAATTCACATTAAATGAAATAGTATATAATTCAAATAGGGTTATTGAATTGGGGAATGCATATGTGTGTGGACCAATATCACCAATACATATTAATGGGAAGATATATTATACTATTTTAGTTGTATTTTAGGAGTACTAGATTAATATTTTTCTTTTCCCATAATTATAAAGAGTTCAGATACATAAAACAATAACCAATATATTATTAATAGATGATTAGAGATAATATTCTGATGCTTTGAACAAATAATGGCACAAAATTCAAAAAATTAAATTGGACGCTTCTTGCGAGAAATATAGTATAAGGAACAAGGTTTTTGAATTTAGAACTCATAAAAAATGTTTTGGTCAATAGAAGAAAATAGATCATAAATAAAATTATTAGAGTAATGCATATTTAATGGTTCCAACCTAATAAATTCTACTAGGAGGAAGTATTCACATAATTATACATACACAACAGATTTTTTTTAAGGTTGAAGGAAAAAATGACACCTTATTGGCTGTTTTTCAGAAATAATAAAACATTTAGATTATTTAAAATCATTAGAATTAATGATTTTATTCTCAACAAGGATAATCATAAGAATATAGAATCTCAAGGAGATATAGGGATATTCTTGGGTTAATAAGGGAAAATAAAATTGTATAAATTATTCAACAACATTCTTTTTTAATATTGATGAAATAAACGATGTCACTATTTTATACATGAACAAAACAATTAATGACATAATGAAACGCTTCTTTTTTATAGTTATATGGAGGAATGTAACTCATGGGTAGTAAAAGTTTATAATAATGGTTGATAATAAGATACTTATGATTATCAAGATGAATTCAAATCATTATCGTCTTTGATTCTAAGGATTTGAGGTAATAATGACAATAAAAACATCAACAGTGACTATGAAACACTAGTTCAAACCTATAGAATTATGTCTTTGTATCTTGCATCCCACCATTTTCAGATAGATATTTTTTTGAATAAGTAGTCTCAAATAAAAAATAATTTCTATCCATTAACAATGTGCATGATCAAATTGATCAAAATCAATCATGTGATATATTATTGAGGCTATTATATATGAATTTTATCAAGTCCATAATTTTCTTATTGGAAAAAATGAATAATGATGAATTAGTAATTTGAAAATGAATAAGGCTATGGTGAAAGGGATACTCCCTAATTTTAGAAATCAAATATGATGATACATTTACACATATTGTATGTATTGAAACTAGTCATCAATTTTTCATCATTATGCTGAAACAAAACATATTTTTTTACTAGATGGATTTAATGTGAGTATTTTGGAAAGATATTCAACACGAATAATTGTTCATTAAAAGTAATATGGTTTTCCAAACCATGAAGATGAGAAATGAGTTTTTTGTTACGGATGGAACTACATCGGTTAAATTAAGCATCGAGTGTATGGTACTCAATACATGATCAGTTTTGAGGAATCTCAGTTTTCAGCATGTTAAAGTTGATTTTAGTTCATATTTAAATAGTGAAATAGATTCAATGATATTGGTGTTGGTGAATGTAAAATAAATAATTATTGGTCCATATGATGAACTATAGCATAAAATGATTGGTGAATTCAAGAAATTTATGTTTGAAATGCATGTAATTGTTGAACTGATAAATCTATTTTTTTAAATGGAATTTACAAAAGTAATGACTCGTTATTTTTATATTAAAAATACACCATGTTTGTTCTATGAAGATTTGTACGTCATAATTCCATGTATATTACAAGTCTAATGGATAACATGACCAAAATATAACGTGGAAATAAAGGAAAATTGGTTAATTTTATAGAATACAATTTAATCATTAGAAATTTATTGTAGTTAACTACATCATGAACCGATATTGTTTTTTCCACATGCTAGGTCAAGCTGTACCAAATTAATCTTATGGAAGGGTATTTACTTGTACTGGAAATAATAATTTCATATATCATGGGTATAATGGATTTTACTTTTTTGTATAATGAAAAATGTGACTATAATTTATTGGGTAATATATAGAGAGATTTTATTGGTTTAATATATGATAGAAGTTCCATTTCACGTGCTGCATTCTATCATAAAGAATTGTGTATTTAATAGCTAATCCTAAAACAAGATTGTTTTTCAATGATTACTATATAAGATGAATATATTTTCCCCACTCAATATTGAACACAAATATGATCAATTGGCCAAAATCTTAACGAAATAAAAAATTAAGCTCTGTATCTCGTCAAAATCTATTTTTATATTTCAAGTGATATAAATTTTAGAAAAATTATACTACATAACTCACATGTATCAAACAATTAAATAATGTATTCATTTATCAATGAGAAGGTGGATCATGGTCTTTTCATGTTGGAGTATGTACCTTGAGAACAACTATATATAGAAAATTCTAGATGAAGACTTACCAAGATATCCATTATAGCTTCATCGACATGATCTCTGATTTCATTCGACATACTACACATCAAAAAATAAGTATGTGGAACCCCTATCATTGATTTAAAGTTTTTATCTATGTTATGATATGTGTTATTTATCATGTTAGAAACATAATGTAGTGACCATTGGGTTCATTATTTTTTTTAATGACATGATCAAGATAGAAGAGATATAATAGGGTTAATAGTGAAATAGTGGGATTATTTAATCTTATGATGCTAATATTATTTGACAAAATTTTACATATCATTAAATATAGAGTTTTGGGTGGAAACCATTTTCTATTTCAAGGATTATGATATTCATTAATGAAATTTTCATGCTACTATTATTTCTCATAGTGATCATGAAATAATAAATCTTACAGTGTGTATTTACAAATATATTTGAATGCTATATATAATCGCATGAAGTAGTTTTTGGTAGAATATGGAAGATCACAGAATTTTTTTATAACATTGGTAATAGAATTATTAGAGTTTTATCAAATGATTAGTTGTTTTCAACAAACCCAAAGGGGTAAATTGATTGAAAAAACGTTCAAGGTAATATTTCTATTTTTTGGAATAATTTTGTTCTTGAAAATACTCCATAATAGAGACATATAATTTTTTCATGTATTAAATACTTTTTTATTCATGATGGAATAATTTCCATGTGCTTCCTGAATTTTACATTTCAAATATTAAGTGGATGGGATATATTTTGTGAAATAGAAATTTTTATGACTACCATAAGAAAAAAAGGAAATGCCAAGGAACTCATTGTTGTTGGTTATTTGAATGTTAGAATATTAATGATGGAATATTTAATTAATTAATTTTTTCCCATAAAGGAAAATATTGTATTTTACCTGGTTATGAAATGTTTCATGAACCAAAAATTTCCCAAAATTTTCACGAAGAAAGAGTGTTTCACAAAAACGAATGAGGATTTAAAAAAAATTCAATTTCATTCTTTGGTGTTTTTTAATGGGAGTAAATTTATATAAATATGTAATTAACCGTAATATTAATGGGTAATAGTTATTGAAAATCTAAGAGCACTAAATTAATGGTGGAATTTCATGAAATATTTACATTCATGAAGGACTCATAAGAACATCAGTTCAGTAAAGGAAGGAAGTTCCATAAATTATAATAAAGAATATCAAATGGTTGTTAGATTTATGGATTGAATATTTTCATGAATTTCTTATAATTCTTGAAAATAACTGGGTAATTTATTGAATTATTATAAATGTATTTAATGGATGTAAATATTATGTGTATCCGATGAAATTTTCTAGAAATTATGCATTAATGATTTATTCAACATGTTATTTATATTGTTGAATCATGATTCAAAAAATTAGTTGTAAACTATATTAATTAAAATCATCATTATTAAAATCATTAGAAGGATTATTGAGGAAACTATTGTAGAAAGAGTTGGGGTTATTAAAATTTTAATTCATATTGAACTAAAAGAGATAATGAGTACACTTGAAAATTTGTCATAGTAGTATGATTTAGTGAATTTGGAACATAGGAACATTTCCTATATATTATCCTTGGATGTATCCCAGTGTGTGTAAAACAAAAAAAATATCTGATTCATGTTTTCACTTCATGTCATACATTGATATTTTAGAGGGAAGGGTGCTTTGTTAAATGAAAAAATAAGATCCAAAAGGGTAGCTATCTTAATCATAAAAACCATAATTTACCCAATTTGGTTTTTAACATTGTTTGTAAAACCTATTTTTATGTCTTTAAAACCAATTAAAATGAATTTTATACTTATTCGACAAGAATTGTGTCATCTTCATGGTTAATTATAATATTATAAGAAATTCAAAACAATTAAAATCATATGAATAAATATAACATGTTCAAAAATAAAATTTCTCTTCATTCATAACATATTCCAATACCAATATGAATACATTTAGGAAATTAAAATCAAGAGAGTGAGATTTTAAATTTTTATTTAATTAAAATAATTTAAATATCATTATCAAGATAAAATAGGGATAAAATGATAAATATTTAAAAAGGGGATGTGAAAGATATAATTTCACCAAAAAAATAAAATAATTTAATGTTTTCGGTTTATTTATAGATCTTATCTCTTACTTTTATCCACATTTATCTGTTTTACCGTTATCGAGGAGATAAATATTTATCACAATTATTTTTTATAATGAAAAGAAATAAAATTGATATATTTATTAAATTTTAACTTCCTAATTTTAGATATTGAATCTATTCTTTAGTAACCATTCACTATAAGATTCAAAATTAACGTTAAAAAATCATAAATTTATACAAAAAATAGTTTTAGATTTTTTTAAAACAATCAAATTCACATAGATAAAAATTCAAAATCCTTAAATTTAAAACTGTATTAATTAAATTATTATAGACAAAATGAATTATATATCCTGTATGAAAAATATAAAAAATATAATTTACTTTTAAATTGAATTAGTTAATTAAAATATATGATATTATTTGAAAAATTGGTATATTTTACAATTCATTGAATATCAATCATTTCAAAAAAATCCGTACAATTTAACCTTAGTTAGTTTTGATATAATTTTTTCAAATTTTAGTTTAAATCAATAAAATCATTATCAAATTCTGTTTTAAATTTTTATTGACATGAATTCTTCATATAGGGTAAGGTATCAACACTATAGATTTTATAATCATCTTAAACATAGTTATTCCCTTTATAAGATCCATTTAAATTCTTAAAATCCATATAAATTCATTTCGGAATAATTTATTTCTTTTTATTTGCATTTTCTTATTCTATTATAATATTTATGTAATGTTTATGAACATACTCATCATGTTAAAAAACTAGTTCAACATGAGTTCATGACTACTTCTTGTGGGTTTTCATTTATTTCAAAAGTGGAATTGTCATTTTTCGGTTCTTTTTTTTATATTATTAATGGGGTTTTGATTTTTAGAACCAATTTATAAAATTGTGGCAATGAAATGATCTGATATCCTTGGGTTCAATTAAAATTTTGATAGAAAACAATAACTTATTTGAGTTTTAAAAATACTAATTATTATTTTAAATTTGATCCATTTCATATTCTATATTTTTTAAAAACAATATTGATGTTGAGGAATTATTTATTACTTCATAACCATATTCTCATGGTTTGAATTATTTTTTTTCTTTTCATTTTTTGGTTATCTTTATTTTTGATGTATTTGAAATTCATTCCCTTTTGATTACCAAATTTTTTATTATTGTAAATAGGTTATTGATTTTAATTTTTTCATTGGGAATTCTTTTTTTGTTATTAATTTTGATGATAAATATTGTTCTTTTAGTAGTAATATCCATAAATTAAATTTGATTTTGGTTAAAAATAATTATCTTTACTATATTGGTTGAGAACTCAACTATTTTAGTTATTCTGGGATGGATTTATCGGGAATATCCCATTGCAGGATTTTGGTGTTTCTGGTAATGGGGAACATTTATGATAAAAATTATATAGAGAAGAAAAAAATCATAGGAAATTTATATTGGAAATAATGTTTGGGGATGAGTATATTACGGGAATAAGATATATATAATCTACTTATTATATTGGTTTGATTACTCAACTAACTGTCAATACAAAAAATAGTATCAGAAGAATATGCTTTCAAGACTCGTGCGACCAAAATTAATCCCCAAGAAGAAAACTATTTCGAATTTGTTTCCATATTATATATGATATTTATATCATAATTTAGTGTCTTATCCACTAATTCTCCCATACAAACATCTTCTATAATACTCTTTTTTTAAAACTATACCTTCATTGAAATATAGTATTAAGAGAATTTTAGAATTTTGGTGATGAAAAACTATTGAAAAAAACATATTTAATCTCTCCCAATACTCATTTAAGATATCTCCTTGATTTTGTTAGCGAATCATGTTTATTTCCTAAGGGAGGTTGTCCAAGAGGCCAGGGAAACTAATTAAATGAATATTTTTCTATGATGATGATAATTAACTATAATGATATATTGTGAGTAGTAAGAACACTCCATAACTACCCCATATAGGAAAAATTATATGTCCTTTACTATTATTTGGACCTATATATCCTCTTATAGTTTAATTTTAATATGAAAAATATAACTATATATTGTCCTAGTGTGGGTATTCACCCAGTATCCCATGTAATTTAAGCAGTTGGTGAATAAATTATGATATAATATTAAATCCAAGTGTTATTTCAAAGTAACATTTATTTATTATGACTTTTATACTCCAAAGAATCTATATTATTAAATATTTTTTATTGATCCATTCATTCAAAAAAGTTCACATCTTTAATTTTTATTAAATCTATTTATGTTGATATTTTTTTTATAATTCATATTTTTTTATATTTTTAATTTCAACGAACGCTTATTTTTTCATTTTATTTTGAACTTGTATTCATCTCAAATTGTAATAATTTTACAAATCTTTATTTTTATGATTATTATATTATTTATAAACATTAATTTAATTATTTAAAAAAACTTAATTCAATATTTTAATTTTGTGATACTTGATTATCATTTTTTAAAAATCCATCGATACTTCCCCATTAAGGTAACCAATTGAAGGGGTTGTTTATTTATAATTTATTTGAACCATAAATTATTTTTTCCTTAATATTATTTGTATTTATTATACTAATGTTTTCTACAATGAGACTACATTAATGGATTTTATTACTATCAATATTTTTAATATCCTATATTTTATATTACATAGAGTAATTCATCAATATTATAACACAAAACTAATTTTACAAATATATAATGATTAAAAATATATAAAAAAAATTGAATTCATTCTCTCTTCATCATTTGAAAATAATTTTACAATTATAGAATTCTCAATTAATGGAATGAAATCATAAATCAAGAATTTCATACATTTTATTAAATTGACATCAACTACCATGATCTCATTTGTTGATCAAATTTTATTAAGAATGAATGAATTCACTCAATGATCATTAACTAAAGAAATATAATCATGTCCCACTATACACACAATCTTTAATTGAGGATTAATAAAATTAAACAAAGAGGGTAGACTTTGAATTCCTCTTTATTACTAAATTATGATCGATATTTTGATATTTTAGTACACCAATCTGTTTTATGGATTTCTCCAAATTTAATAAAATTATTAACGAGGTCATAAATTAATTTAACATTGATAAATGATGTCATTTATTTGTTTAAAAGACAATGGTGAATTTATACTAGAAAATATGTGTATGAAAACTCAACGATATGGGATCATTCAAATCAATCAGTTACATGAACTAAAAATATATTTTCATATAATTGAATAATTGAGTGGACTAAAATCCTCATATTTATTAGGATGATCATAAATATATCCACTTTGATTTTTCTAGAAGATCGTTGGGTTCTTCTCTCAGTGATTTTTTTGAATGACACGTATATTGAGTTCTTTAACATTTCATCATTTATTATGATAAATTATCCTCCATTTAATAAAAATGGAATGTTTGAGAATAAAAATTTCCTTGAATTAATAACTCAAATCATTATTTCCCAGATGGAATTCTATAATTCTTCATTCAACCTTTTTTTATAATGGTCATATACTGCAAAATTTCTCATTCAAATAGACTCAATAGAAGGATATAAAATTGATTTAATCATAAAATATAATTATTTAGATAATAATATCATTTGGATTCAATCTTCATAAGAATATTTAGTGAATTATAAAATCTTTTCCAGGAAACCATACATTTTATGCCTTATTAGAGTCATATGGACTATATGAGAAATAACCATCATTGTATAGTGTGGGGTTCATCTTCAAGATATGAGGATCAACGTCACCAAAGTGGGGTTCTACTTAAACTTTTTTTGGATAAAATTCCATGTTGTTTAATTCATGTTATGGGTGTTAATCCTATAAATATTTTGTTTTCCCACCAGACGTTGGGTAATTCGATGTGGTTTTATTCATATAAGAATGGAGATAATCTTTCAAGAATATGTTTCCATATTATAACATTACAATTTAACATGGGGATAAAATAAAATATTAAATCCCCACCGTGAATGATAATGTAACCACTTTTTTAAAATACTAAATAATAATGTCACCCCACATCCCTTTTTAATAAAATACATGCACTGTTCAATAATGCCAAAAAAAGAATAGATTAGATACAGAATAATCCTTATGAAATAAATTATAAATGATTTAAATTTTAAAAAAATATATTTAAATCATATTTATAACAAAAAATTAAATATAAACACTAATTATAAAGAGAAAAAATAAAAAACAATATATTTTTTATATTTTTATAAACCATCTATAAATTAACCAAAATGATTAATTATCCATTGAAATTATTAATTAATAAAAAATAATGAAAAAAATTAATTGATAATTATATTGATAAATACCTCAAATATATCCAAAAACAATATATCTATCTCATAAGTAATACAATTGAAAGTAATAATAAAAATATCGATACAAAATTATCTCTATGAAACAAACAACATAGGGGATTTAGAAAATATATATGACTCACATTCCCATGTACTCTCATCCATGCCAAAAATTCACTAGAGGACACAAACCAATATAGTATCTCACTCACAAAATAGTTTCATAGTGGTCATTGATCTCTATATGCTTCTCCTTGAAAGTAAAATCATCATGAAAGTAAACATCACCTCAATCGATAATGTGAAAATTCTGATGAAAGTTGTGTTGATGCTATGAAACCTAAATAATCCTGAATTTGGATCATGTATGGGGGAATTAAATTTCAAAAGTAACTTCTCAATCCTAATTAAACAAAACAAAATTCCCACAAAACTATGAATAAATATGAATCACAAATCCAAGGATTCACTTCCCACAAGGACTCACATTTAAGAAAATGTGATATTCAACATCAAACTCTAGAGGTACCCACCTCTGGTTGACATAAAAATTCTAATTCCCCATAATTTCTTAAATCCATCCATTAAGGACTTGAAAAATAACATTCATTTACATTAGTTGATCCAGAATGTGAATCATTGAATCTCTAACGATATTCTTTTCTAAAATGGAATTCAAAGGATATTGTAAAAATCATAACAAAATTCCATACCAATGGAAAAATAAAATATATAATTTTATGAAAACTCATCCAAGGGAAGGTTCCTCATTCAGAAATGAAAAATATCTATGACACAAGTTTAAAATATGTCAACAATAATCTGGACGGTCTATTATGACTAACTTTTAATCAATATATTAAATGAAATTGTAATGCATAACTAAGAGACAAAACCATTCTGAATACCCTCTGCATCTAGGAAGTGAAATTAAGATTATAGTGAGAGGTGATCATGTTTGGTATTACTTGGTGTATCCCATCCTCTTCGAGATAATACATTGTAAAAACTACTATTTATCTTGACTCATTGGTATCTAATTAAAATGATCAATCTGGATCCATTTGATCATTGAGATGTTGATGGAGAAAATTGATGATTTTTTACATTTATGTTTTATCAATTACAATAAACATTCACCTAAGGTTGAATTTTTATGAATTTTTTTTAAAATTGATAAAAATAGAATTCCATATTAATATAATAATTTACAAGATTCAGTACTCAACAAGAGTATTATTCCATGGATTTTTTAGAAATAAACCATTACCACACAGTCTTCTATAATCAAATCCATTTATATGGTTATATTAATTAAGGAATATCCATTCATGTCAATTTCAATATAATCAAACAATATTTCAGGTTTCCTTTTCCCATATAAAATTTAAAAAATAGTTTTTATTATAATTTTTATTAAACACAAGAAATGGGTTCATTATGTCTTCTTGAAACTAATATAATTCTTCAATTTTTATTTATGAGAAAATATATATTCACATTATATCGTTGTGTAAAACATGAAATTAATCCTTAAAATTCAGTATAAAAGTAATATATGTTAACTATTCATCAAATTTATCTATCCTGACATATGTTTGGAAAATAGTTTATTGTGCCTTTGGAAACACCGACACCAAATTCGAACACTATTTTTATGTGTTCAACTTTGAACACAATCTATACATTTAATAGGATATTAATTTTTATAGTACCTTCTATTTGGATACGTTGATTATACATCCTTTTTCATCTACTAACATTCTTGTTAATAAAAAGTTAACTTGGAAGAAAAAATCAATGATCGAACTATGCCATTAAAATATTTATCTTGTATCAATGTATGAAAATTTTTGTGTGACACTTCAAATTTTACTCATGTTAATAAATCAAAAATCCAAAATATACATTTTTCATATTTTCATATGCATGAGTATGAGATAATGTGGGATTCTGTATTAACCCACCTATTTAAAGAAAACGTAAAAATGAAAACTCCCACCCAAAATAATGTTGGATGATTCTCATTTTTTGAAGAGATCTTTTGAATCCTATCACAAACTCGTTCATCAAATATCCTCAAAAAAAATTCTTCTAACTCAGTGAGAATCATTTTTCTTCCACTAAGGATATTTAGAACATTTAAAGGAAATATATTAATTATAACACATTATATTCTTTCAAAAACTACATAATGATCTTTTGAAAAGGTATAACATTATACCAATAATTTATCTAGTAAAAAATGTAACAATTTTCAAATCTGATGAGAATTCATCCTATTATTTCTATACAAATGTCATATGTAGTATTTGGAATTATTTACCCGAAAATTATTAAAACTAATAAATTTCATCAAAACACTATTTCTATCACCTTCATATTCAAACAATTTCCAATGATATTTATAAAAATATTTCTTATGAGGATTTCAACATAAATAGATTGAATCAAACAACTAAGGCCCTCCTGGACTGTGATAAGCTATGTGAGATACCCTAATCCTACCTCAACTATAATATGGGTTGGAGAATAGTACTTTGTAGGAATATCTCACAAACGTGAGGCCATATCCTATATAGCTATACAAATTCACACATCATTAAATAACCTCACAATGTTGAAGGGTAAAATAACACCCAAACCATAATGAATTCAAAATAATAATCCCATAACAAGATATTTAGAATCCAAAATGTTTTCATATAGGTCTAAATGAATGAAAACTAAAAATATAATGAAATAGTCCAACCTGCAAAGTATAAGGGTTCTATTATTAAATGAAACACCCAGTCTAACAATTAAAATTCTATCTCCTTATTCTGTTATTTCTCCCTTTACTATTATGTATCAATCAAAAGATCTAGGATTTTCATAAGACATGACTTGTGAGGGGATAGATCATGGAGGGACGATTACAACATTGCCTAATGGGACACTCTAATATAAATAAACATAATAATCTAGAGATAAGTTATTACCCCCACTTAAATGCCTTAAAATATAATATAATAAATAAATATAACAAAGCCAAATTTTCTAATATTAAACTCCAATACGAAAATTAACCTCAGGCACTGTATGAAAAATGATTCTGGTCCAGTTTTGAAGGTAAATCTCTCTCAATGTAATCCACTACATTATTCATATTGGTACTAATGCAACTCATTCAATAGGTCGTTCTCATTATGTCTCACCCAGACTATACTATTTATTACTCTGAAGATATAGATATCTATATAGGGGATCACACCCAGGATCCATAAGGGATACCATAAACTCTAGTATATCAATATTCTATATATAATAATAAAACCCTATGAATGGTGGTACGGTGATACTATGAACCCCACCTTGGGATAAATTTATGATAGATGATCCTTCCTTGGGAATCACAAAGGGATTCCATGAAATCTATTCTTGAAAAACATATATATGGGATCAAAATCCAATTTCTAGAGAGTATTTCCAGATTTACCCACATAGATATGGACCAAGGAAAAAAATTAAATAAATCTTTTCCATACTAAAGTGGCACAGGGCATCAAAATAACCTATAAATAGTACACAAAATACACTGGTTTTGGGTTACAAGATTTGTCTTACAGACCCTGTGTATGCTTTTGTGTCACCATATCAAATTGATTTTACTTCTTAAAATACATAGTGTATTCTCCTAGGATATAAGGTGTCTAATGGGTTGTCCAACACTCGGCATGCTGCCATCCCATGTTCATGTACTTTTGTACATTCCCATGTACACTTCCTAGGATTAAGTACCTAGGATTGTTCGATTACAATTTTGTGAAGATATACTATGGTTGTGCCCATATATATATTAATTACCATTCCCATTTACCAATACTATGCACACTGAGATTCAATCCTAGGGATATGAGGCGTGTGATAGGTGTCACATAGTGTTTGACGTTTTATTTGACATTTAATCCCTACCCATTGTATCAGGGTCTCATATGGCATCTTTACATTAGACTACAAGCCGTGTAAAATGATATTTTCTAGAAACTATAGTTTCATTATGTTCTTCCCTCATTTCACCAACCCTATATATATCACCATATATCTTGTTTGATACATATGGATTTGTGGTTGACCATGTTTTTGAACATTAATTTCAAAATTATGACCATCCAAACCGACCAATAATGAATTACTCTCACACCATGATGCATGTCATACACCAAACTGTAACGGAGAATCCCTAATCTAGACATTATCCTCATCTGATCGCCATATACTACCATCACACCTCGTCGTATCATTATATTCTGAACCCAAACCAATTGTGTTGTTCCATTACACCAAAAAATGGCCCCATAATGATTTATTATCTAGTCATGGTAGAAAATCCATCCAAAGAAATCATCAACAATCAATATGCATACAATAAGTGTAAAAATCAATAAGTCAAAAATGTTGAATGAACACTACCCATGGTTCATTCTGGCAACAATTAGTTTCTATTACATAGATTAAAAAGAGAAACAACACACAATAATATAAATTCCCCATAATCCAAGCAAGATATAACATGAACCCTTGATGTTTTATTGACTCACAAATATATATGTCAGTGTATTGATCCCCATTGATCATATAATAAATAAATATAGAAATAAATAAATCAAATTCCTTACCTAATTTTTTGATCAATCATTAGATCTGAACAGTTATATGATGTTAATATATGTGACATCCACAACTTCATTGGAATAAATGATCATTGAGGTACTAATCCAATCCTTGATCATGCTATCATCCACTATGATCTCTTACATTTAGTGCTCTAAAATCTTTGTTTTATATAGGAAACCATATAGAATTGTAATACATTTAATTTAAATAGGATATTATGTCGTTACATCTAAACAAAAAAAACAATTTATTTATTTATATTATTATTTTAACTTTTGACAACATCTATCAGAAGGCATGATGAAAACAATGATAATATTTTACCAATGATAAACACTTGATTCTATATTAAACCGAAATCTTGGATTTCATATCCAAGAATCCATTATGGATTTATTCTAATATTTCATAAAAATAAATTATATGTGATATAATAATTTTAATATTTTTTTATATCAATATTGAATCTCACCAGGCCTTATAATCTAACTATATAATAAAATGTTGCTCCAAAGTTATTTCATTACACATTATTAATTTTTAGTTGTATTAAATATGGATGTTACATAAAACCTTCTTTCAAATAACTCAAAGTGTTGTTTATGATACATTCTATCTATTTCAATTATTTCGTTATTATTATTCATATGGAATCATCTAGTAACTGCTCAACATGTCAATCTTCTTAGTCTTAATCATTGTTTATTTGGAAATTATCATTCAGATTGCTTCATTTGATTAATCTTTTCCCAAATATAATTTTAATATTTAGAAATTTTTCAATGACCTTCCTCAACATCCTACTTTAAAATTCAACAGATCTTCTCTATCTAAAATGAGTCACAATTATTAATGTAGTAGAACATTTTACTATTTTAGCATAAAATATTCTTAAACATAATAAAATTATATTTATAATTAAACCTATTTTTTCAATGTATCTTGAAACACCATATAATGTATTATTTTTATCCTCGTACATGGAAATGAATTTTTATCCTTTTCTATATATGTTTGGATCATGAGATATTTTTTATCTCATGATGTATAAAAAATTTAGAATAATGATGAAGCAATAGATTTTACACATCACTGAAAACTATAGCTAAATAACATAAAAACGACTTAACATTGGGGAGACAAAATCTTTACAAAAATCTTGTTCCAAATTATTATTTTTTGAATAGATGGCTTCAAAAAAATTAATCTGGTTGTACCTATCCACTTTCTATTTTTGGAAAGAATTAAAACCAATGATGATTTCTATTTTAATAAAAAATAAAAATCAATCTTAACATCATCGAAAAATATTCTAAAATCATGAAAACACATCAAATCTTAATGAACCCAACTATCTCCCCCGTTGGATGTCATTTTCAACAGAGATTTATAAATTTATGAATCATTAAAACCTAGGAAATTGATAATTTATCAATCAATTCAAATATATGGTGAGTGGAAATTATTTAGGACCCAAAATCAATTGAATAAAACATTAGTGTTTTCCTTATACAATTATTTATGAAACCATTTCATACACCTCAAAAAATCTTATACTTCTCGTTTGTACATTCACCACAAAATAAAAAAAAATCCATCAAGAAAATTATTTGTTTCATCCACATCAATGAACTATTTAAATAAATCATACAACCTCATATCATAGCTTACACCTTTTACAAACCCAAATAAATATATGATCTTCCTTGAATGTTTATTCAAATACCAAAAAATGAATTTATTTTATAGAATTATCATTTCTCATGAGAAAATTCTCTAAAGGCATGATGTTTGTAACATACCGAGATTTTATGAAAAATATTATTTTAATTTCATTAATGTCTTTTGTTGTATTCTACACCAATATTACCTTGCGCTATATGCAACACCGTATTAGCTTGCAGTATACGCAACACTATTCTTGGACCGTGTTACACACAATTTTGATAATAGTTATTCTACGCAACATTGAGTATATATATATATTAAATGTATAAATGAAATATGGTTGGATTCTGTTATACTAAACAACGAAGGATTCTTTCACAAAACGCAACCCTAACATGGCTTGCATTATACGCAATCACGACCTTCCTCGATAGTGTGTGTTGTACGCAATATCGGGTTTTAATAAACAATGTTATATTATTATAATATTGTCATGAACTAGCCGTTATAAATAGTATTAACTAAATTTTGAATTTTATAACATTATTATTCATCTTACACATTTCTAGAACATGGTATAAGAACAAAATAAATTTTTCAGGTAAAATAAGTATTTTTCAAAAAATGCAGTTTTGCCGCCTTTTGATGTCGCACCCACTTTAAATATGGTTTTTGACATTTTTATAAGTTCAATTTGACAAAATAAAATTATTATTTGGATTAAAGAAATAAAAATTTACTTTGGATAAATTTTTCATATTATTCTGGTAACTTTCACATTTTAATGAATAGTAAAAACACGCTATATTTTAATTAAAAACAATTTTTTTCATCGTAATATCTTATGTGGTTAAATTATAATATTGAATGGTTTTAAAGTATAAATAGAATATATTTTTACCATTTAATATAATTTATGTCATTAACATTGATTTTACCTTGAATTCATAAGTTAAATCAATTCAATCTTTTGCAATGTTTTAAACAAAAACCCGTTTTTATTCGACAACGAGATTAATTTTAATTTAATTTCTGCAACTTCTGTGTTTTGAATTTTAAAAAATAGATTCCATATTTGGAATCAGTGGGTCCAAATTATGTTAATAGGATACTTTTTATTTTTGGGAATTATGAATAGTAACTACGGTAAATTTTATTTACCATAGTTAAAGGTAAATCGGGTAATTAAGGGTAAATATAATATTTTAAAATTACCCTAAAAAATGCCAAAATTCTATTGGATGACTATAAAACGACCCATATTACCTACGGGTCGGATTAGAATCATTTAATGGACATTTTTCCATGAAAATAACTTAATTATTATTAAAACCAAAGAAAGTGACAACATGTCACTCTCTTAAATCAAATAAGTATATTAATTTTAATTTATTGATAAACTTCATGAAACTTCCAACATGAATAGTCTCCAGAAATATAATGAAAGTATATACATCATAGGAATTTATTTAGAATTTTTTGGGATTAAATAATTATCATTTATTGTGACAGAAAGATGATGCAGTAATTGTCTTATTAATGAAATATTGACAGAATTGATGTTATAAATGCCCAAATAAATGTAATTTGAGACTTTTTATGACTTACACTAAATTTATAGGTTACTATGATATATTAGTGTTTATTTAATCAACTTGGTTCGAACATATAATTCTGTTATGACTTTCACAAAAATCATATATCAAATAGTGTCAAAATTGACACAAAATAGTTTTTAAATCAAATATTATATTATTAATTGTTATTTTATTCCTAAAAATCTAAGGTTTGGACAAATGACTTAGATAAGGATATATATATTAATAATAAACAATTTGGGGTTCTTTTGGCATGTTATAGTAAGTGTATTAACCATATAGTGAAAGAATACAAAAAGACACGGTAAAAGTTAAATTATTTAACTTAGAGTTAAATCTAATTGATAAGGTTAAAATAATACCCTAAACTTGTCTAAATCCTATTGGTTGATAGGTTTTCGACCCATCCCCACTTTAGCTTCGAAATAAGACCCTTTGGAACCATTATAAACCGATTTTGACATTAATATAAAATAATATTTTGAGATATTCCTAAGGTGCCCCTCTCCTCCCTTATAAAAGGGCACCTCCTCCCCCCTCCTCCTCACACCAATTTGAGCACTCAAGCTCGGCCAAACCCTGCCATTTTCTCCTCTCCACTTCCTTAGAATAATCCTAGAGGTCATGGTCTTCTTCAAAGACCAATATTAGTTCCCTAAGTGGAGGATTCAATGAAGCGTTCCAAAGAAGAGGTAATATCCATTACCGATCTTTTCAATTTCTTTCTTCTTCAACTCCTTCTTCTTTAGTTGTTTCATGATAAAGTAATAACATCAGTATTACTTACATACTGATATGTTATTATAAATATGAAACAACCCTAATTCACTTTCTATCCATCCTACGGAAAAATGAAATCACCGCGCGTGTGTACGTATGGAATACCGTCTCCACGCCGTGGTGTAATCTATTTTCCACCACCACCTTACATGGATGGGTATAATGGTGTAAAGAATAACTATACATAGTTATTACAACATCATATTGATTCTGATATATTGTATAATCCACTCCAATTCAATTCAATAATTATGGAAATGATATCATCGCTCGTGCGTACGTACGGACTACCGTCTCCACGACGTGATGAGATTCATTCTTAATGATTAACCATTCATGAATGATTATAAAGTATATATAATAAGTACTAATAAAATATATGACATAATAATGATACTGTATTTATGTATATATATATATATGTCATCTACTTACTTCCATTCAAGATAATAAGGAAAGAAAAACAGCGTTCATGCGTACGTACGGACTACCGTCTCAATGAACGGTGTTTTTCATTTCATTTATCTATCTATTATATATATATATACTGAATATATATGATATATAAATCATAATTTATATTCTGGAAGTAAGTAAATCATGATATATGTAATAATAATGTCAAGAACAACAAGTCAAAACACCTACGATAAATGAAACGATTTTACCCAAAACGCTCTTTAACATGGAATTTACAAAAGAACGGGTAAAATAAAGTCATATGTGAACCATATATGATATCATAACAATTAGTATGATTATGGAATAAGTAAATGACATTATTTAAATCATTATAATGGAGGTTCGGACACTTATGAAGCAAATCGGACCTAAGGTAAGGGAAATATCACAATCTCATTTTTATCCGAGATTTTTTATTCGTAAGTATTTACTGGGGTGTATTTTATCATCCACATCCATGTTCCCTCAATATGTAATATTTTTTCCATATACTTACAATATTTTAAATCCAATTTTACCCTTCGTTGAGTTTTTAGTAAAGAATATGAAAGGAATCTTTTGTCATTTTTTTCGTACGAGGTACTGTTTGACTTTTCTGACAAAAGTACGAAGAATGATTTTTTTAACTTATATGGCATGAATGGATTTTTAAAAAACATTATTTCCAAGAAGCTTCATTTACAATTTTTCATGTTTATTTTTAATCAACTTCTTTTAGTTTATAATTGAATGACATTTTAAGAAAAGAAAAGTGTTTTTGAAGAAGAATGGATATTTTCCTCAAGAATGGAGTTCAAGTGTTTTATCAAAATTATTTTCCATCTAAGATAATATAGGGCTATGTTTTTATCCCTATTATTACATTGATTTGATTATGTTTTGAGGGAATTATTTTTATGAAGTCATTTACCTTATATGATTTGTTTTATGATGTCATGATGTTTCAAGAATCCCATTTTTGTTACATGTGTTATGCGATGATGTATGATTTATGATTATGTGGCACACATAAGAAATGATTCATTATAAGATGGGTGGGACCTATATCTCCCTCCAATACATTGGGTAACGATTTTATATCTCATGAGATAGACATGGATGGAATGGAAGGTTGTACCGGTTCAGTGAAACAGGACTGAAATGAGGGTCACTCGATTCAGAAATGGACTTTGTCCACTAAGATAGTCTTGGAAATGAGTCTTGACTAACAAGAAATGATTATCTATGATTATGTGTGTATTCCACAAAGTTTAATGTTTTAAGTTATGATTATTTTGAATACATTTCACTGCCATGAGTTATCCCAGGTTATGAAATTATGATCTTTTTTGCAGGTTAAGATTTCCAAAAGTTATGTTCTTATGTATATGATGTGATTTATATTTCTTTTGTTTACCCTTACTGATCATTTGAGCTCACCCTTTTATGTTTTATTTTCCCCAGGATATAAATAAAGGTTTTAGAAAAAAAAGGGAAGATTTTATGGGAGATATTGAAGATCTTTCACCCGGATTAGAAGATTATATTCCGAGTTTCCAAAGACACTAAACTATTACGATCCTTGTGTGTGTGTTTTTGTTATGTACTAAGTATTCCGCAAATGTAATGTAATGTTCATGTACGTCAGGCTTTGGGTCTCTACAGTTGGTATCAGAGGAAAGGTTTAGTCAACCTTTAGAAACTAGGATGTGAGAACGTTAGTGAGATCCCTAGAGATATTTCTAAGGTATGTCTAGGGATGTCCCTAAGGATAAGTATACATATAGGATATAGTCCTAGAACTATGGTAACGATATTAGATTAAACCTAAGATGTTAGATATTGAAGTTACTCCCCCTTTATTATGATTTTTTCCTCTAACACTATTCTTTTTGGGTTTTAGAAAATGGCTGGAAACAAGATGATTCACGATAATGGAGGATATGATGGACAATGGAATGATATTCTTCATAATGAAATGGGATTTGGAAGTCCAGACATAATTATTATGCTGAATCAGCAATCTCATAATATGATCAATAAAGTAAAATTTGGTAAGTTTCCTAACTCGGCTAATAAGAGAAAGATGGAGTTTCATGATGATCATAGAGGAAAGAAAGTTCAATTTCCCCTATGTAATTCATATGGGAAGAGGCATCAAGGAGAATGTTTCAAAGGTACTGGAAGATGCTTTGGGTGTGGAAAAGAAGGACACAAAGCCAGTAAGTGCAAAGGAAAAGGTTCAGTTAACACCAGGGATGAGGATAATGGTATTGCTATGACATCAACAATGGTTAAATGTTTTAAATGTGGAATGTACATGCATTATGCAAACCAATTACCTAAGGGAAAGTCTCATGAAGAGAATAAGTATGGTCGTATGGGAAGTATTTATGTTGATGATGATGAAGAGACTACAAATGATATGTGAGATGAAAGAATTGTTGAATCTTGGACAATGGTTTAAGAATGTAGTGGAATGATTACATGTTTATCATGTGTAATGTTGGAATAACGAGACATCTAAGGATTTGTTATACTATTTTCTTTCCTTGAGTTGTGAAAGTGTATGATTAATGTTACTAGTATCCATGGAAGGTTATTCAGATATTTTTGGAATGTAGATGATATGCGCATAATGTAGGGATAAGGAGAAAATTAAATGTTTGATAGTATTCATGAGCTCATGACTGATATAAGGAGAAGGTTATATTATGGTTTGAGAATATAGAGTTTTTGGATTTTGGTATGTGGAAAGTGTTAACTTTTAACAGTATTCATGTTTTCACTAAGGTTCAATGGGTATTCATTCTTCAAGAGAATACATGATTAAGGCCTTTGAATGTTTGGAATGTGACCAACAAGACATATCTTATGATATATGGGGATCAACGACAGTATTAAATCTCTGGTAATCATTTTCACTATATTATGACAGTGGACTACAGTATTATGGATAAGCCTAAAGATTACAATGGATTATGTTGGACATAAGTTAGTATTGTTTAAGGATATAAGTTTTTTTCGATATTATTGATGGGATGTTATAGTAATATAGTTTCAGAAAAAGGAAAACCTGTAGGACGGGCGACATCCCATCGCTTCGGACAAGGCTGTAGGAATCGAACCCACAACCGAAGTGCGACTGGCCTTTCTCGCCTACCACTGACCTACAGGAAGTCCCTGTTTAGTAGAAGCTAGTTTTATTATATTAAGCAGTATGATATATGAAGTATAAGTCCATTTTAGGAACCATATATGATTAATCTCACTATAGAATGACTTATGTATATTTAATAACTTTTGCTTACCTTTTGTTTGAGACAGATGGAATGACCCGTCATTCTATCACATGATCTGCTAACACTTCACGAATAACAAATTCAACTTCATTTATTTAAGAGATGAAGTGGAAATTGTTCAAGGCACGAACAACAATGAGATTGTACCAAAATAAAGTAACTATTTATTCTAATTCAAATTTTCAACTTTAGGGAAATGATCTTGAAAACCAAAAATGTTGTCCTAGTGCCCTTATATCCGATGAATCAGATGGTACCCTAGATCATCACAAATTTATGGCTTTGTGATTGCTAACTTTTCCATAGCCATGTTCTCTACCACTCTCCATCAGAACATGATGGTTAGATTTCTCTTCCATATCCAAATTTTCACCTATGTAGAAACTCAGTGATTAGTTTATTTGGGTAACCGTTACCTTTCATACTTTTGTTTTTAAAGATAAGTTTTGGTATTCCTTTTTACGATGTGGGTTTCTATCAAAGAAACTTTCAAATAGTAAACCATTTATAACCCCGACGAATTTCGAGGGCGAAATTCATTTTATGGGGGGTAGAATGTAACACCCCGAGATTTTATGAAAAATATTATTTTAATTTCATTAATTTCTTTTGTTGTATTCTACACCAAGATTACCTTGCGCTATATGCAACACCGTATTAGCTTGCAGTATACGCAACACTATTCTTGGACCGTGTTACACACAAATTTGACAATAGTTATTCTACGCAACATTGAGTATATATATATATATATTCAATGTATAAATGAAATATGGTTGGATTCTATTATACTAAACAACGAAGGATTCTTTCACAACACGCAACCCTGACATGGCTTGCATTACACGCAATCACGACCTTCCTCGATAGCGTGTGTTGTACGCAATACCGGGTTTTAATAAACAATGTTATATTATTATAATATTGTCATGAACTAGCCGTTATGAATAGTATTAACTAAATTTTGAATTTTATAACATTATTATTCATCTTACACATTTCTAGAACATGGTATAAGAACAAAATAATTTTTTCGGGTAAAATAAGTATTTTTCAAAAAATGCAGTTTTGCCGCCTTTTGATGGCGCACCCACTTTAAATATGGTTTTTGACATGTTAATAAGTTCTATTTGACAAAATAAAATTATTCTTTGGAATCAAGAAATAAAAATTTACTTTGGATAAATTTTTCATATTATTCTGGTAACTTTCACATTTTAATGAATAGTAAAAACATGCTATATTTTAATTAAAAACTATTTTTTTTCATCATAATATCTTATGTGGTTAAATTATAATATTTAATGGTTTTAAAGTATAAATAGAATATATTTTTACCATTTAATATAATTTATGTCATTAACATTGATTTTAACTTGAATTCATAAGTTAAATCAATTCAATCTTTTGCAATGTTTTAAACAAAAACCCGTTTTTATTCGACAACGGGATTAATTTTAATTTAATTTCTACAACTTCTGTGTTTTGAATTTTAAAAAATAGATTCCATATTTGGAATCAGTGGGTCCAAATTATGTTAATAGGATACTTTTTATTTTTGGGAATTATGAATAGTAACTATGGTAAATTTTATTTACCATAGTTAAAGATAAATCGGGTAATTAAGGGTAAATATAATATTTTAAAATTACCCTAAAAAATGTAAAAATTCTATTGGATGACTATAAAACGACCCATATCACCTAAGGGTCGGATTAGAATCATTTAATTGACATTTGTCCATGAAAATAACTTAATTATTATTAAAACCAAAGAAAGTGACAACATGTCACTCTCTTAAATCTTATAAGTATATTAATTTTAATTTAGTGATAAACTTCATGAAACTTCAAACATGAATAGTCTTCAGAAAGATAATGAATGTATCTACATCATAGGAATTTATTTAGAATTTTTAGGGATTAAATAATTATCATTTATTAAGACAGAAAGATGATGCAGTAATTGTCTTATTAATGAAATATTGACAGAATTGATGTTATAAATGCCTAAATAAATGTAATTTGAGACTTTTTATGACATACACTAAATTTCTAGGTTACTATGATATATTAGTGTTGATTTAATCAACTGTTTTTGACATATAATTCTGTTATGACTTTCACAAAAATCATATATCAAATAGTGTCAAAATTGACACAAAATAGTTTTTAAATCAAATATTATATTATTAATTGTTATTTTATTCCTAAAAATCTAAGGTTCGGCCAAATGACTTATATAAGGATATATATATTAATAATAAACAATTTGGGGTTCGTTTGGCATGTTATAGTAAGTGTATTAACCATATAGTGAAAGAATACAAAAAGACACGGTAAAAGTTAAATTATTTAACTTAGAGTTAAATCTAATTGATAAGGTTAAAATAATACCCTAAACTTGTCTAAATCCTATTGGTTGATAGGGTTTCTACCCATCCCCACTTTAGCTTCGAAATAAGACCCTTTGGAACCATTATAAACCGATTTAGACATTAATATAAAATAATATTTTGAGATATTCCTAAGGTGCCCCTCTCCTCCCTTATAAAAGGGCACCTCCTCCCCCCTCCTCCTCACACCAATTTGAGCACTCAAGCTCGGCCAACCCCTGCCATTTTCTCCTCTCCCCTTCCCTAGAATAATCCTAGAGGTCCTGGTCTTCTTCAAAGACCAATATTAGTTCCATAAGTGGAGGATTCAAAGAAGCGTTCCAAAGAAGATGTAATATCCATTACCGATCTTTTCAATTTCATTCGTCTTCAACTCCTTCTTATTTAGTTTTTTCATTATAAAGGAATAACATAAGTATTACATACATACTGATATGTTATTATAAATATGACACAACCCTAATTCCCCTTTTATCCATCCTACGGAAAAATGAAATCACCGCGCTTGTGTACGTACAGAATACCGTCTCCACGCCATGGTGTAATCTATTTTCCACCACCACCTTACATGGATGGGTATAATGGTGTAAAGAATAACTATACATAGTTATTACAACATCATATTGATTCTGATATATTGTATAATCCACTCCAATTCAATTCAATAATTATGTAAATGATATCATCGCTCGTGCGTACGTACGGACTACCGTCTCCACGACGTGATGAGATTCATTCATAATGATTAACCATTCATGAATGATTATAAAGTACATATAATAAGTACTAATGAAATATATGACATAATAATGATACTGGATTTATGTATATATATATATGTCATCTACTTACTTCCATTCAAGACAATAAGGAAAGAAAAACAGCGTTCATGTGTACGTACGGACTACCGTCTCCATGAACGGTGTTTTTCATTTCATTTATCTATCTATTATATATATATATATACTGAATATATATGATATATAAATCATATTTTATATTCTGGAAGTAAGTAAATCATGATATAATTAATAATAATGTCAAGAACAACAAGTCAAAACACCTACGATAAATGAAACAATTTTACCCAAAACGCTTTTTAACATGGAATTTACAAAAGAACGGGTAAAATAAAGTCATATGTGAACCATATATGATATCATAACAATTAGTATGATTCTGGAATAAGTCAATGACATTATTTAAATCATTATACAGGAGGTTCGGACACTTATGAAGCAAATCGGACCTAAGGTAAGGGAAATATCACAATCTCATTTTTATCCGAGATTGTTTATTCGTAAGTATTAACTGGGGTGTATTTTATCATCCACATCCATGTTACCTCAATATGTAATATTGTTTCCATCCACTTACAATATTTTAAATCCAATTTTACCCTTCAATGAGTTATTAGTAAAGAATATGAAAGGAATCTTTTGTCGTTTTTTTCGTACGAGGTACTTTTTGACTTTTCTGACAAAAGTACGGAGAATGTTTTTTTAAACTTATATGGCATGAATGGATTTTTAAAAAACATTATTTCCAAGAAGCTTCCTTTACAAGTTTTCAAGTTTATTTTTAATCAACTTGTTTTAGTTTATAATTGTATGACATGTTAAGAAAAGAAAAGTGTTTTTGAAGAAGAAAGGATATTTTCCTCGAGAATGGAGTTCAAGTGTTTTATCAAAATTATTTTCCATCTAAGATAATATAGGGCTATGTTTTTATCCCTATTATTACATTGACTTTATTATGTTTTGAGGGAATTATTTTTATGAAGTCATTTACCTTATATGATTTGTTTTATGATGTCATGATGTTTCAAGAATCCCATTTTTGTTACATGTGTTATGCAATGATGTATGATTTATGATTATGTGGCACACATAAGAAAGGATTCATTATAAGATGGGTGGGACCTATATCTCCCTCCAATGCATTGGGTAAAGATTTTATATCTCATGAGATAGACATGGCAGGAATGGTATGTCACGACCCGCCCTCGGGGTCCGAGCCGTGACTACCCCAAGCCCGCCTTCCATAGGCCAGGGGCTGGCGACTAGCACCAAGGCGTAAATCCCGTAAAAAGGGAAGGCATTGCCTTTGAAAAGTAAACACACACCACAGAGTAAACAAGCGGAAGTAAAACACTAAGTACAAAAAGAAGAGCTGAAAAGTAAATGGGGCCGGAAATACAAGCCCAACTGTAAAGTACAACTCGAAAGGGAAAACAACGACTGAAAAGTAAAGCTGCTACGCTGAGATGACCACTGGAAATCCCACCTGAAGGGTGGGTACAGATAGCTCTTCTGCTCCTCGGGTCCCGCCGTCTGCTCCAAGTATGACCCGCCCAGTGGTCTGCCTCTGGGTACCGCCTCGTCGTATAGTCCACCTCCAGGTACCGTCCAGTCCTCGAACACTCGGCCTCTGTCAGCTATGTCCGTCGTCTGCAACCAACACAACGAGGTGCGGGCATAGCCCGTGCAGGGGTGAGTATAACGATACTCAGTAGGGACCCCGAGACCCTCAAGGTCTCACTAAAACCAACAAGGATAAACACAAGAAGATCTCAACAGATAAACCCTACTTAGGTATATGCCCATACATATACCTAAGTTATTAAGTAACCCATCTCAATCATGAGGAAACACAAGGATTGTGAAATCGACGGATAACCACTACCCGGGTATATGCCCATACATATACCAAAGTTAGCAAGTGACCCATCTCAATCATGAAGTAAACACAAGGTCAAAAGTCTCAGCTCAAACCAGGATTTTCATTATCGAAACCGTAACTGCTGAAGAGCCCCGTCTCTGAAGTGTGCAGTAGTCCTGTCACGACTCCGAGGTACTGCTCACTAACCTAAGACTGCTGAAGTACTCCTCCTGTCGAGTACTGCGGGTTTGCGGCCAACTACCTGGCGCTCCGTCCGCTGAGGGTCTGTCGCCAAATACCGGGCGCTACCCAGTTAGCCTGCTGAGGTACTCTCCGGACGAGTACCGCGGGTCTGCACTGTCACACACGTACTCCGTCCGCCATGGGTCTGCACCTCAGAAAGTAGTGCTCCGTCCACTGGGCTAGTCGACTCACTCCAAGTCGAGTCGGTCAAGCAGTCATCAGGTCTCAGCTAGTTACACGGTCTCCGTACTCTGCACGCTCGTCTTCGGGAGGGTCCGCTCCACGAGCTACTGGTCGATACTCCAAGTATCACAAGGTCCCACGAAGAAGTGTCTCAAAAGTCCGTCTCGTCACAGGGGTCTCAACGTAACAGACGGCGCGTCGATCGGACGCCCGGTCTGTGAGTTATTAGCCTTTTCGTCCCAGGGGCCCGGTTGGTTTCGTGAGCGAACCAAACCCGGCCGTATCTCAACTGTACCCCGAACACTCATAGGGTATACTCATAGGGACCGTTTCTCATCGTGATCATCAACGCCGCTGACGGTTCGTCAGACGGACGTCCTGTCTGAAAGATAACAGCTTTTCCCGTTCCAGGGGCCCGGTGCGATCCAACCCGGCCACTATCCAACTGCATCCAAAACTCGGGCGGAGGGTGCCAAAAGTTTCGTATCGTCAAGAGGAAGTCAACGAAACAGACGGCGCGTCAATCGGACGCCCGGTCTGTGAGTTATTGGCATTTTCGTCTCCGGGGCCCGGTTGGTTTTTAAGGAAAAACCAACCCGACCGTACTCCACCTGCGTCCGAACCTCGGGCGGAGTATGCCAAAAGATCCGATTCACTAAGAGGAACACAACGCGACTGACGGCGCGTCAATCGGACGTTCGTGGCTCAAGATATGAGCGTTTCCGCTCCGAAGGCCCGGTTGGTTTCGTGAACGAACCAACCCGGCCGAACTCAAAGTAACCCGAAACCTTGAGTGCGATATATCGAAACGACCGTCTCGATCCAAGGATCGCGTTGCCGCAGACGGTTCGTCATTCGGAGGTCCAAAGCTCAAGTTATGAGCCAAAAACCAAAACAGGTTCGAAACGGGGGGGTCCGGGTCCGGGCCGACCCGACCCGACCCCCCCCTGGGCGGCGCGGCGGCGGCGCGGCGGCCGGCGGCGGCGGCGGACGGCGGCGGCGGGCGGCGGCGGCGGGCCGCGCTGGCGGCGGCGGCGGGCCGCGCTGGCGGCGGCGGCGGGCCGCGCTGGCGGCGACGGGCGGCGGCGGCGGGCCGCGCTGGCGGCGGCGGCGGGCCGCGCTGGCGGCGACGGGCCGCGGCACACGCGGGGGGCTAAGCCCCCGCCCTTCTTCAAGTGGCGCGGCCTACGTGCCGCGCCGATTTTCTTAAAACCCCCCCCCCCCCCCCCCCCTTCACGTGGGGGGGGCCTGCTGGTGGAACCGAGGGGGCAGCCGGCCCCCTCCCTTTGAAGAAACGCCCCCCCTCTTTAAGAGGGGGGTTTTCATGGTTGGCCGGGGAATTAAATTCCCCGGTTTTAAGCCATCCGGCCGGGGGTTTAATCCCCCGGTTTTATGACATCCGGCCGGCCCGCTGGCCGGCCGGTTTTTACCAACGGGACCGGAAATTCCGGTCCCGCCCTCGACTTCCGACGCCGGCGGCCCGGCCGCCGGTCTTTCCTTCCGCCGCGGCCCGGAACCGGCCGCGGTCTCCTCGTCCCGCCGCGGCCCGGAACCGGCCGCGGACTTCTCGTCCCGCCGCGGCCCGGAACCGGCCGCGGTCCACTCGTCCCGCCGCGGCCCGGAACCGGCCGCGGTGTTCGTCGTCCGGCGCGGTGCGACGGCACCGCGCCCCTTTCGCCGTGCCATGAATCTTTCCAACGCGGCGCGACGGCGTCGCGTTCTTGAAGACTCTCCTCGGCGAAGCGCGACGGCGTTGCGTAAAAATTAAACGCACAATCATCTGCGTGGTGCGACGGCACCACGCCACTTGCTTCCACCCGCAAGAACAACAAGAACGTTGGAGGGGGGGGGGGTTCGGCCGTGTTCGTGCGGTCCGTCCCCCCCTCGCGTTAATAATAAAAACGCAACTAAAGAAAAATCACGTCACACGTTAATCTTGCTAAAAGCACGATCAAGAATGAAATGAGGAATCCAAAAGAAAATCGACAACCCCTACCTTGATAACGAGATGAAGTTCGAAGAGCGTCGCGGAAAGCGGCGTCGCGGGGTGAAGTTCCGTTGTCATCGGAGGAAGAGTCGTCGTCTATGGCGACGTTCCTTGCGGTGGTGTCTCCTCCCTTGACGCGAAGGAAGAAGAAGAGAAGGCATGTCGTCGGTAACTTCGCGTTCTCCGTCGGAGGCGTTCTTCGTCGGAGGCGTTGTTCTTCATCAAGAACGTTCTTCAAAACTCAAGAGCTCTCTTCTCTTTCACTTAACACATCCATTCCAACCAAAATAAAATAAGGCTCTACCTTATTTTATTTACCCATGCCATGCATTCAAATTTACAAAATTCAAATCCAATTCACTTAATTAATTAAACCATGAGTTGTTTAATTAATTAAGAGGTAGGTTGGCAAATTAAATAAGGAAGTGGAAGAGTTACTTAATTTAAGGGAGTTAACAAGTTTAAAGGGAGAGTTTATGAGAGTTATGGGAATGTGAAAGGTTGGGGCTCGTGTGGGCCCCACCTCACATTTATCCACACATGGGTAGTTAGGAACTAGTGGGTCCCACCCCAACTCCCTCACTTAGGATATAACCACTTAGATAAAAATAAAAATTGTTCCCCAATTTTTATTCACTTCTAATTTAATCCACAAAAAATAACTTCTCATCCCGCAAAAACGCAACTCCCGAAAAGGTCTCTTTAAGCGAATATCGGCGCTGCGAGTTCATCGGCGCCCTCGGATTTCAATTCCGAGCACCGGATCAAAAGTTAGGAAAACCCGCTCGTTCGTTCACTGAACGTACCCGAGCCAAACTTCGGAACTTAATTCCGGGCACTCCGGGCCTCGGAATCAGGTGCCGTCTGAAACCGCGCTCTTGTAAAATTCTAAAGAAAATTAAGAAAAAAATTTCCCTTGAATTTTACGGGTCTTTACATTACTCCCACCTCAGGGCTTTACGTCCCCGTAAAGCTACATCAAAAACTAGGGAAACAAAAGAGGGTACTGAGCACGCATCTGAGCCTCCCGCTCCCATGTGCTCTCCTGGAGATTTCGTGCTACCCGAGAAGCACCCCAGAGGAAGCAACCGTTCACATAGAACCTACTCCTGTCGATCCTCAATCTCTACTAGAATCTCTGTTCTTATCGCCCTGTCATCGACGTCCAACTCCCCGGGGTCGATGACGTGTGAAGAAACATACACGTATCTCCACAGCTGAGACACGTGGTGGACACTATGCACCCGGTGCGACTGAGGTGGTAGGGTTAAGCGGTAAACCTCCTCGCCTACCCTGCTGAAGATCAAAAGGGTCCATCGAACTTCGGAGATAACATGCCGCCTCGGCCACATCTCCGAAACCTCACCGGGTTGAGACCGTATAATAACGTGTTCGTCACCCTCGAACTCAAGAGGTTTCCCTTTTTAGGTTAGAACTGAACTCAAACTCCTGCTGCCACAGGGGTAGGGTTGACCAACTCAAGAGTGATCGGTCACACCCTCTTATGTCTGAGTTTAACATGAGCTGCCCAGGGTTTCCTTTTCGCCGACCAAGGAAAACCCATTCCGACGTTTGCCTAAAACAGTCAACCGGGGTATGATTTGTGAATCAAAACCATACCCAGTTCAACGTCGTAAGGCCTCTACGCTGCCACCAAGAGATTCCAACCGAAACTCTCGCCTCGAGGTCAAATCACACCGTCGGCGTAAGCGTGATTATCGAGTCTCCTCCCAAAGGTATCTCCAGACGTGAGGGTCAAGTCTACGGCTTACCCGGAACCTCTAGGTCTAGGACATGATTCGTGGAAGGGTAGAATGATTGGTTCCCATGTCTATAGATATGGCAGCTCGTAGTAGACATAATTCGTACCCCGAATCATTCTTAGAGCTCCTGGGTCACACTCCTTGACCGCAATGCAGCTATTCTCCTCCCCAGCCTTCCTGCTCCCTGAGCCTGGCGGGGACTACTAAGTCGGGTGGTCGTAACATGTCGATATGTACACCACCACATGCTGCTCTCCAAGCTCTGCTTCCACGTCTGCTACCCTGCAGATTCATCTGTCCTTAGCACTTCCTCCTCCTGAAACATTTTACACGCCCGAGTCTCTGAGACTGGCGCTAGTCTCCTGCCTTTCACTGCTAACGTTCACAACCACAAAGGTTCTCTCTAGCATCCTAGCATAGGTAGAAATGCATAGAGGAAAAGAAATGGTTCGGATGTCCTTTAGTCACACTTTGCTCAGAAGTTCGAGTCTAAAGAACTGATCACAACGTAACCAACGAGTACCAAGATTGATTGGTAAGTCACGTTGAGTGCTCTGCTTCCGACATGTCGTACTGTCGAAGCTGTAATAGCTCCAGAAAACTCACAACCACCTCCTCAAGCCAGTCCTCAGCCGCCTACGAGTCAGGCTCACTTCGAAACTTGAGGGATATCTGATGCTATAACATAAGTAAGGCACTAAGCCTGTGAGTCTCTGCTACCGGTACCGCCGGTAGTGTCTGCTGACCAACAGGTAGTGACATAGCTGGCGCTCTACCCGTAGGTACTAATCCAGGTATCGGTTCGCGTACCGAAGCCTCGTTACTATAAGGACCAACCTCATGGTCACTCTCTGGAAACACCTGGAGCTAAGATCATCATCCGCTCTACTAGTATCCAAGCTAGGCGTAGAACTCTAGCATTCGTCTCCATCCAGTCCACTGCTGCCTGGGAAATCTGTCTCGCCTCGTATCCTCAGAGGCCTCTACTGCTGGAACTCGTGCATCGCGCTCTGCTAGCGTGCACCGTCAGCTAGTGGCATCTGCTGCCTAACGGGTGGTGGTGCTGCTGGTACACCACCCGAAGGTGCCAACACTGAAAAAGGGCCCTGCACTGGAGTCTCGCTGCTCGGTGGGCCATCATGAAAGAAACAACGTAACACGATCAAACGATTATACCTGGTGAGCTGACCTGGTTTGAGCTGTTTTAAGGGGAAAAACCTTTGAAATCACACACGCAATCAGTGTTTTCGTGCACAAAGTCGGAAATCAGTTGTCAGGGTCCTGGTGTATGGATACGTCGGCCGCCCGCACCAACACTGGACTCCCTGAACTGAAAACCACACTCGGTACTCTCAACACTATTTCTTCACAGAAAGAGACTTCAGAGTTATAAGTTCTGCGGTAGAACCGAACTCCTCTGATACCAATTTGTCACGACCCGCCCTCGGGGTCCGAGCCGTGACTACCCCAAGCCCGCCTTCCATAGGCCAGGGGTTGGCGACTAGCACCAAGGCGTAAATCCCGTAAAAAGGGAAGGCATTGCCTTTGAAAAGTAAACACACACCAGAGAGTAAACAAGAGGAAGTAAAACACTAAGTACAAAAAGAAGAGCTGAAAAGTAAATGGGGCCGGAAATACAAGCCCAACTGTAAAGTACAACTCGAAAGGGAAAACAGCGACTGAAAAGTAAAGCTGCTACGCTGAGATGACCACTGGAAATCCCACCTGAAGGGTGGGTACAGATAGCTCTTCTGCTCCTCGGGTCCCGCCGTCTGCTCCAAGTATGACCCGCCCAGTGGTCTGCCTCTGGGTACCGCCTCGTCGTATAGTCCACCTCCAGGTACCGTCCAGTCCTCGAACACTCGGCCTCTGTCAGCTCTGTCCGTCGTCTGCAACCAACACAACGAGGTGCGGGCATAGCCCGTGCAGGGGTGAGTATAACGATACTCAGTAGGGACCCCGAGACCCTCAAGGTCTCACTAAAACCAACAAGGATAAACACAAGAAGATCTCAACAGATAAACCCTACTTAGGTATATGCCCATACATATACCTAAGTTATTAAGTAACCCATCTCAATCATGAGGAAACACAAGGATTGTGAAATCGACGGATAACCACTACCCGGGTATATGCCCATACATATACCAAAGTTAGCAAGTGACCCATCTCAATCATGAAGTAAACACAAGGTCAAAAGTCTCAGCTCAAACCAGGATTTTCATTATCGAAACCGTAACTGCTGAAGAGCCCCGTCTCTGAAGTGTGCAGTAGTCCTGTCACGACTCCGAGGTACTGCTCACTAACCTAAGACTGCTGAAGTACTCCTCCTGTCGAGTACTGCGGGTTTGCGGCCAACTACCTGGCGCTCCGTCCGCTGAGGGTCTGTCGCCAAATACCGGGCGCTACCCAGTTAGCCTGCTGAGGTACTCTCCGGACGAGTACCGCGGGTCTGCACTGTCACACACGTACTCCGTCCGCCATGGGTCTGCACCTCAGAAAGTAGTGCTCCGTCCACTGGGCTAGTCGACTCACTCCAAGTCGAGTCGGTCAAGCAGTCGTCAGGTCTCAGCTAGTTACACGGTCTCCGTACTCTGCACGCTCGTCTTCGGGAGGGTCCGCTCCACGAGCTACTGGTCGATACTCCAAGTATCACAAGGTCCCACGAAGAAGTGTCTCAAAAGTCCGTCTCGTCACAGGGGTCTCAACGTAACAGACGGCGCGTCGATCGGACGCCCGGTCTGTGAGTTATTAGCCTTTTCGTCCCAGGGGCCCGGTTGGTTTCGTGAGCGAACCAAACCCGGCCGTATCTCAACTGTACCCCGAACACTCATAGGGTATACTCATAGGGACCGTTTCTCATCGTGATCATCAACGCCGCTGACGGTTCGTCAGACGGACGTCCTGTCTGAAAGATAACAGCTTTTCCCGTTCCAGGGGCCCGGTGCGATCCAACCCGGCCACTATCCAACTGCATCCAAAACTCGGGCGGAGGGTGCCAAAAGTTTCGTATCGTCAAGAGGAAGTCAACGAAACAGACGGCGCGTCAATCGGACGCCCGGTCTGTGAGTTATTGGCATTTTCGTCTCCGGGGCCCGGTTGGTTTTTAAGGAAAAACCAACCCGACCGTACTCCACCTGCGTCCGAACCTCGGGCGGAGTATGCCAAAAGATCCGATTCACTAAGAGGAACACAACGCGACTGACGGCGCGTCAATCGGACGTTCGTGGCTCAAGATATGAGCGTTTCCGCTCCGAAGGCCCGGTTGGTTTCGTGAACGAACCAACCCGGCCGAACTCAAAGTAACCCGAAACCTTGAGTGCAATATATCGAAACGACCGTCTCGATCCAAGGATCGCGTTGCCGCAGACGGTTCGTCATTCGGAGGTCCGAAGCTCATGTTATGAGCCAAAAACCAAAACAGGTTCGAAACGGGGGGGTCCGGGTCCGGGCCGACCCGACCCGACCCCCCCCCCCCCTGGGCGGCGCGGCGGCGGCGGACGGCGGCGGCGGGCGGCGGCGGCGGGCCGCGCTGGCGGCGGCGGCGGGCCGCGCTGGCGGCGCGGGCCGCGGCACACGCGGGGGGCTAAGCCCCCGCCCTTCTTCAAGTGGCGCGGCCTACGTGTCGCGCCGATTTTCTTAAAACCGCCCCCCCCCCCCCCCCCCTTCACGTGGGGGGGGCCTGCTGGTGGAACCGAGGGGGCAGCCGGCCCCCTCCCTTTGAAGAAACGCCCCCCCTCTTTAAGAGGGGGGTTTTCATGGTTGGCCGGGGAATTAAATTCCCCGGTTTTAAGCCATCCGGCCGGGGGTTTAATCCCCCGGTTTTATGACATCCGGCCGGCCCGCTGGCCGGCCGGTTTTTACCAACGGGACCGGAAATTCCGGTCCCGCCCTCGACTTCCGACGCCGGCGGCCCGGCCGCCGGTCTTTCCTTCCGCCGTGGCCCGGAACCGGCCGCGGTCTCCTCATCCCGCCGCGGCCCGGAACCGGCCGCGGACTTCTCGTCCCGCCGCGGCCCGGAACCGGCCGCGGTCTTCTCGTCCCGCCGCGGCCCGGAACCGGCCGCGGTGTTCGTCGTCCGGCGCGGTGCGACGGCACCGCGCCCCTTTCGCCGTGCCATGAATCTTTCCAACGCGGCGCGACGGCGTCGCGTTCTTGAAGACTCTCCTCGGCGAAGCGCGACGGCGTTGCGTAAAAATTAAACGCACAATCATCCGCGTGGTGCGACGGCACCACGCCACTTGCTTCCACCCGCAAGAACAACAAGAACGTTGGAGGGGGGGGGTTCGGCCGTGTTCGTGCGGTCCGGCCCCCCCTCGCGTTAATAATAAAAACGCAACTAAAGAAAAATCACGTCACACGTTAATCTTGCTAAAAGCACGATCAAGAATGAAATGAGGAATCCAAAAGAAAATCGACAACCCCTACCTTGATAACGAGATGAAGTTCGAAGAGCGTCGCGGAAAGCGGCGTCGCGGGGTGAAGTTCCGTTGTCATCGGAGGAAGAGTCGTCGTCTATGGCGACGTTCCTTGCGGTGGTGTCTCCTCCCTTGACGCGAAGGAAGAAGAAGAGAAGGCATGTCGTCGGTAACTTCGCGTTCTCCGTCGGAGGCGTTCTTCGTCGGAGGCGTTGTTCTTCGTCAAGAACGTTCTTCAAAACTCAAGAGCTCTCTTCTCTTTCACTTAACACATCCATTCCAACCAAAATAAAATAAGGCTCTACCTTATTTTATTTACCCATGCCATGCATTCAAATTTACAAAATTCAAATCCAATTCACTTAATTAATTAAACCATGAGTTGTTTAATTAATTAAGAGGTAGGTTGGCAAATTAAATAAGGAAGTGGAAGAGTTACTTAATTTAAGGGAGTTAACAAGTTTAAAGGGAGAGTTTATGAGAGTTATGGGAATGTGAAAGGTTGGGGCTCGTGTGGGCCCCACCTCACATTTATCCACACATGGGTAGTTAGGAACTAGTGGGTCCCACCCCAACTCCCTCACTTAGGATATAACCACTTAGATAAAAATAAAAATTGTTCCCCAATTTTTATTCACTTCTAATTTAATCCACAAAAAATAACTTCTCATCCCGCAAAAACGCAACTCCCGAAAAGGTCTCTTTAAGCGAATATCGGCGCTGCGAGTTCATCGGCGCCCTCGGATTTCAATTCCGAGCACCGGATCAAAAGTTAGGAAAACCCGCTCGTTCGTTCACTGAACGTACCCGAGCCAAACTTCGGAACTTAATTCCGGGCACTCCGGGCCTCGGAATCAGGTGCCGTCTGAAACCGCGCTCTTGTAAAATTCTAAAGAAAATTAAGAAAAAAATTTCCCTTGAATTTTACGGGTCTTTACATGGTAGGTTGTACCGGTTCAGTGAAACAGGACTGAAACGAGGGTCACTCGATTCAGAAATGGACTTTGTCCACTAAGATAGTCTTGGAAATGAGTCTTGACTAACAAGAAATGATTCTCTATGATTATGTATGTATGCCACAAAGTTTAATGTTTTAAGTTATGATTATTGTGAATACATGTCACTGCCATGAGTTATCCCAGGTTATGAAATTATGATCTCTTTTGCAGGTTAAGATTTCCAAAAGTTATGTTCTTATGTATATGATGTGATTTATATTTATTTTGTTTACCCTTACTGAGCATTTGAGCTCACCCTTTTATGTTTTCTTTTCCCCAGGATATAAAGAAAGGTTTTAGGTAAAAAAAGGGAAGATCTTTATGGGAGATATTGAAGATCTTTCACCAGGATTAGAAGATTATATTACGAGTTTCCAAAGACACTAAACTATTACGATCCTTGTGTGTGTGTTTTTGTTAGGTACTAAGTATTCCGCAAATGTAATGTAATGTCCATTTACATCAGGCTTCGGGTCTCTACAATGTTAGAGTGAAGTGAAATAACATATCATATCCTTGAAGAGAGGGATGATATACACCCATGTTTAACATCATCTTATTGAATGATTCCTTCATAAATGGTTTTGTGAATATATAAGAAACTTTCTTCATTATTAGAAAAAAATATAACTTCAACTCATTAATATACACATGATATTTTATAGTGTGCAATTTCATATAAATGTTCTTGGAACGATAATTTTGTAATGGATTTTTAATGTTATTTATAGCTCGTTTATTATCACAATCCCTGAGATTGGGAAGCATTGTATATTCTTAGAAATCTTTCAACCGAATCTTCATCCATATAATTTATGTTAGATATTGTGTGGAGGAATCATACTTAACTTCATCTATGAAATGATTTATTTAATTTTTCATATTTTTATTCCAACTCATATAATATTATCCTAAAATGAAAAATCCATTAGATGTTGATCTTTTTTCATCAAAACAACCATTACAATTAGTATTACTGTAACTAAAAAGATCATTCATTCCTGCCTTATAATATTTTAATAGAATTTTAGTTGTGACTTTGATATATATGTGAATTATTTTCCCATCAATGAGATGAGATTATTTTATATCACCTTAATGATTGGAAATAATTGTAGTAGAATACAATATATATTGCTTTTAATCCATTAGATAAAATAAACATCTAACTATATTACAAAATTATTCATAATCTACCACATTTACATTCAACTCCTATGAAAAATATATCACATAAAAAATAATTTGAAAACTGTATTTTTGTCCTCCATACTAATATTTCATACATGTTATTTTGTATTTTTTATAGATAAAATATATTTATTATTTTGTGATATTTTTAATTTAGTATTTTTTTATTTTCTCCAAACATGGAAAATTCACAATACATATTCAACTCCATAGTAAATGTTTCACAAGTTTGTTAATCATTTCATTAAAATTTGATATCCTCAAAAAAAAAATCAAAATGAGTAAAACCAAGGAATATTCATTAATATAAAATATTTTATTAATTATTCCTTTATAGAAGTTCATCCCCAATATGTATGTATTTCTATTATAATACCAAGATCTTAGATATTACTTCATCAGATAAAATCTTTTCTACATTAATACTTGAATTTACTATTTCCCATAAAAAAATACAAGTGATTTTTTAAAAAATTTCTCATTGAGCACTCAATTAATAATATCATACTTGAAATATATCTTAAATATATTATATCATAATTTTATTGTGATAACCAGACAGGATATAACAATTTTAAATCTCTCCCATTAAAAAAATATTAAATAAATGCCATTCTCTTCAATATGTGAATGGCCATTTTAAAAAATTCATTCAGTGAGTCTTATCACATCACTATCATGATTCAACTTATTTCAAAACAAACACATTATTATAAGGAAATTTTTATTATTTGGTTTGTGTATATGTTCCAATTTAATATTTTTCTTAATATGATCAACAAATATATTCATAGAATCAATTCAATATTTATGTTTTCAAGCTTCATCAACATATTTTGGCCCAACTAGAGAATATAATGATATATTGTAATCTAACTATGATTTCTTCAATTTGGACATGTTTTCATTGATCTGCAATGATGTTATAAAATTCTACATACTTCCCCTATAAAAGATGATATGAATGAAATTATTCCTTTTAATTAGAGGGAGATGAGTTTGAATCTTCCTATTTATTATATTTGATATTGTTTCAATCCTTAAGAACATTTTCTCATTATTCAACTGTGTCCACCATATCATACTTTTATTCCAAATATACAATACTATATGGAAAAATATTTATCACAATTTTTTTCGAATACTATCATATATAAATTAAAAAAAAAATTATTGTCTCTTTATTATAACATCTATATAATTTATTATTATGAGGGTATTATAAAAAGTTACCATCAATTACTCTCTAATAAAACATCTAATGATTCTCAACTTTCAAATTTATAATAAAAGTATTCTCAAAAAACCTTATCATCATCAAACATGTGGTTTCATTTTTATACATCTTGTATAGAGTCATAAAAGAGATTAGGATATATATGTATTGACTATGAACTTAAAATCATACTCTAAAATAATGGATCTATAAATAACTAAAATTGTCTTGTTTGATCGATATTGTTCATTCCATCTCCACGATAGTAATATTTTTTGTTTTAGAAAGATTATTCTACTGTGGTGTTTTTCGCGCACTAAAATCATGATGAATTTCATTATTTACATGATAATAAAGTAAAATATCACATGTATATATTCCTCCATTATGTTCATTTCTTTTTCCTAGAACATCCTTTTAATTTTTAAATTCTCCCGAAATATCAAAACATATTGAATGACTTTGAATTTTGTTTTACAAACATAATACATGTAATTTATATCAATTAATAAATAAATGAAATAAAGTAATTTTCTCCATGTTTTGGTAGTTTACTATTTTTTCCAAAAAATGTAAGAATGTACCTGCTCCATGGGATGAGTTGAATTTATGTCAATATTATTATTTACTAATTTTGTAATATTCCCTTTCGGTAAAATGAAACAACATTGATATATTTATATTATCTTCTGTATAATACCATTAATAATTCACTCTTATTAGTAATTATTATTTTCATTTGACACATATAACCATGCCACATATTCCAAAGTAAATTTTATTCCATTATGATTATATATCATGATATTTTTGACTCTCTAACATGAAGAACTTTTCCAATTATTTTTTATCCTCTCATTACAACATTCCAATATTCTATTCTATTAAAAACACCTCATTTTATATGAAAACCATGATACATTCATCATTATGTAGAGAAATAATTAACTAAATTTATCATTACTTCAACATAATATTTTGGTTTCGATTTTATCTTTTCAACCCAGTGTTATTAGATCAAATGCCTTTGATTCTGAGAGACTCCCCTCAGCCAAAAATCATACTACACACATTAAAATATTTCACAGTCTTCAAAATATTTATGACACTTATACTATATAAAGAACACATGCTATCCAATATCTAGGTTCATTCTCCTTTTATATATTTTAATTTAGATTCATCAATAGGTTCTTTTTTCATTCCTTTTTCATCATTCACACATGGATTTTCAGATTTTATTTAAAATAATTATTGTGTCTCCATTACAAAAAAGAATCCTTTTTCAATATTTACATGTGAAATATATATTTCATAAATACTTCCGAGGGTTAAAATATCTGTGGAAATTTCTAAATTATGTTCTCATGTTATCTTCTTTGACTAGGTTAACTCCCATTCAAACATTTCCCCCATCTTCTCCTAGATTATCTACAGTATTGACGATTAGAAAATTCCTCCCAAATTCCAAAATTAACCTTAGAATTAATATCGACCTATATAACATAAATTATTCTTAGAGAATTGATTTTTCATTTAATCAAATTCCATTCCATCATATTTTCTATTTAATTTTTCATCATTATTTTTATTACCTATTAGACTTTTTAATTCATCATACATTTTTCCTCATCCTCAAATGAATCGTCTGCATTAGCATAATTTGGTTAAAAAAATATAACCTTAAAAACATTCGATTTTTTAATTACTATTATTTTAGATATATACATGATCCTCCTAAATATATTTTGATTACAATAATAATCATTCATCTTATGAAAAATTGAAAATAAAATTTATTGATACTTATAAGGATTTAGTTTTTATAAAATTTACCAAATTCTAAAAATAAATTTAGGATATTTGAAACTCATTTCTCAGATATAATTTTTTTGTTAAACATGCTCTATCACTTCCTATATATATATAAATATTTTTCATGATGTATGATAAGGTTCCAACATTCAACAACATTCATCTTCAAAATATAAATATATTTTATCAAATTACATATCTTTTCAATAAGATATTATTTATTGTTTGCAGAACAATATTTCTTATATAAAATCTTGTTCTAATTTTCAAATATTAGAGTTTTTTTCAAAACAATAATTCATATAATTCATTATAATAAGAATCATAAGAATTTATTCTTCTTCTAAACTTCTACTTTCATCACTAGTAAATTTTTATTCATTTATTTTTTCAATAAGATGTTCTTTTTCATCATTAGCATTGATATTTTAATATTCTTCATCATTTTCATCATCTTTATCACACTTAAAAAAATAGTATCACCATTTGGTTCAAATAAATTACAATAATTTTCCTTGTTATAGGACATGTATTTTAAAATTTTATTCTGAATAGATCTAAGAGGTTTTTTTTCATCATCAACAAGTTCTTAAACATCCATTCATCGAAGAAAATTTCCAACTTAATGTAAAATAGTGCCATAGTCAAATTTGTATAGTGGAAACATTCTTATAAAAATTCATGTTCCAATTTTCACATTTTTCTAAATGAATAACATTATCTAGTAATATAAAAACCTTTTTGTTTTTTCAATGTCACAATCTTCATCATCGTGAAATATAATAATATTTTATTTTATTGGAAGTTGTGAAGAAAATTTCTTAATCATCCTTTAATTTTTTTAATGAACATCTATAATCTAATTTATTATGTTAGGAGAATGGTATATAGATTATCTTGGGATAAATTTTCAGGATCTATCACTTTATATGATGAATTATTTAAATATAATATAAAATGAAATAACCTTATGAACTTCAGAAAAATGTTAGAAAATTCAAACTTATCACAAATACATTTATAGTACTTACAATTTCATTCACCCTTGCTATCAAATGACAAAAATATTAATAATAGAAATCTAAATATATTCATACTTCAACCTTTATTATTTTAGAATTTTTTATCCAAATTTATATTTCCTTCATATATATTTTTTATCTTCTAGAAGAAAAGTTTAGTCATTCAACCTCCTATAACTATATAAAACATGATTCCAAATTATAAAGAAAGTACACTAGTTATAGGTCATACAAGATATCATGAATTCTTCTTATCAGTTGTGGTTAGGGGATCTTCTTCAATAGTAGGTGTAAAATAATATTTAGTAACATATTGAAAATCACTACCAAGATAAATATGATAACCCACCATTATATTTTCCAAAAAATCATTATTTTTTTATATAAAATATTTTTAGTCTTATTATTCTTAAAATTCTAATAATCTATCGAAACATGTCTTTTCTTTAGACTTTCGATAAGAGCTAGTATACAAAACCATTACTCTAATAATTCTTTCATGGACTAATAATGATCAATGATATTTATAATATGAGGAGTGGGGGAATAATAAATATTTTCATTTTAAATATTATTTCAAATGAAAAAATATTTACATGTATTTAATGATTTATTACATTTCTAAAAATTAATCACCAAGCACATTCTGTATGATCAAACCAAATATAAAAGGTTAAGTACTCAATAAATGTAGCTAGAACATGTCATGGTTGGGAGATAAAATTTTATGAAAAATACATTAGAAAAAATAATTTTATTTGGGTACAATAATAATGGAATCCTATTACACGTTTTTTACACTATAATAACACAACAGTAAAAATTCAATCCATATAGATAAAATATATTGAGTATTTTTTTTAATAAATTTAGAATAATTCATAAAAAATATTAATATAATTCCCTTTTCTATTTAAAATTATTCAAATTTTTACGTCATGAAAACTATCATCTTTTCATTCTTTCTCTGTAGCAAGAATAAATGTTTTCCTGGATTTTCTTTATTAAACTTAAATATGTTTACTATTTGCCTAATTTCTATGATTGTTCGTCAGACCAAAAAACTATTTATGGTTCATTATAAAAATACAACAACTATTTCTTATAATATTCTGTTATATTATACACCACACACATTATATCCATGTTATTTAATATTAAACATTTAATTGTGCCTTATTTATAATTCCTTTAATCATAGCTTCACTATATTTTTCCAACATCTTCCACCTATATATTCATTTGTTTCAAACAACAATGCTCACACATTGGAATTAATATGTCCTTATCATGTTTTTGTTTGAAACTATCTATATATAAATTAATCTTTTACATGACTGAATAGTACACATATTTTTATCCTGTTTAATAATGTGTTAATAGGGGAAATATGCATGGAAAATTAAATTTTCCTCAAAATGAAACCATGTAACTCAAAACTCCCACTAAAAGAAATTATCTTTGTTATATATCATGGATTTTTTTAGATATTTTGGATTTTATCATAAATTTGAGAATTCAATTTCACCAATAAAATAATTTCTAATTCATTGATAATCATATAGCATCCTCCCATTAAATTTGAGACACTGTGATATCATATTTTCATTAGAATAATTGATCTATTTACAAAAAAACATAACAAATAACATATGGGCTTGTAAAAAAAATTTAACAATAAATTATCTAGTAAAACAGTATAAAAATTCATCCATGTAATCAGAATCCAACCAATTATTCTTTTTTATATTCGATAGTATCATTTTATACATATTTTCTTACACTTCTTCCATATGATTACTTGCATCATAACTCTCTCTTTATTTCATTCATGTGATAACCTCTATCTGATGATCTTAATAAAAAAACATTCTTTTTATAATTTAAATAAAAATCATTATTTCAATTACATGGTTTCTTTTGTTGATTCATGTTCATCAGTTTTATTCAATCCAATATTCCTCATTCTTATTTTTTTGTGGGAAAATTTAACAGATCATTCTTCTTCATACTTCATCATTATACTTATATTTATTGTACCTCTGATAGGATTTAAAGAGCAAAATTATCATGGTCATGAATTTTATGTTTAAACCTTTCCTGATGATACTACTATGAATCATCCTTTTAACATCAACAACATTCCTCAATCTAGAAAATGTCACATACAGTTGAATAATATTTGTTTATAATAACATTGCATCTAAAAACCTAAAATTAATATAAAATTATTCATATAAAAATTGTTATCTGATAGTATATGTTTGAAAACTATATGGAAATGTTTTGTATGAAATTTTTATAGACCACTGAATTTCTCCCCATTTCTACATATTCATGGATAATTAGTTCATAAATAATTCATCAGGATGCAGTCAATTAGAATAATAAATATCCTCTATATTTTTTTCTTCACCAAAAAAATTATTTGCTGATCATTGAAAAAAATGAGATTTACATTCAGTATAAAACATTTTATGAATTTCTTATTCTTGAAAAGTGTCCCTAATAAAATTTTTCTAGAAAACATTATATGCTTCTCTTTTTATTTTCACATGTTTTGGAAAGTATTTAAACTCATTTAAGAAATATATTTTAAAAAATTGATAAATATTTCTCAACATCATCCAAAACAACTTCATCAATATCAAAAAACCTCAAAAATTCCTATTACATTAACTGGAATGTTTCGTAATATTGATATAGAGTCAACTATAACACATATAGAATCATAAAATTTATGTTATTGTGGTTAAAACGTTATTAATTCCATCTAATTTTCCTCCCACTTCCACATAATAAATTATAATGGATAGGGAAAACCATTAAGAGAATTGTGTCCATCATTCACTTTTTAACAAACCAAACAACGAGTTACAAAATCTGTAACTTGATAGTTTATCCTAGAACACCCAAAAACCCCCATAAACACATGGTACATATAAGTCTCACTAGGATGTACTACTATTTGTAAGCTATTGAACTCATTGAAAATACCACTTCTATCATAGAAGGAATAAAAATCCCCCCATTAAATAACAATGGGTGATGATAATCGTTAGACCATATATCAATTACATGACTAAAGACAACATGATTTCACCAAACCAGCACCTTAATATCCCCTATATGGGACTCATATACCTATTTTATTAAACATTAATACACGACAATAAAAAATGAGTCATCTACGACCAACCTCTTCCATATCTGTAAACATCACTAATATCTCTTCCATTGCTCTCGAAAAATATCTTGATTCAAAAATGCTATGACTTTGTGGAATACTACATAGTACATTGAAATAACATAACCATTCTAAGTTTATAATAAATATTAATTTCACAATCCTACATGATGTTTTCCAACCATTATTATAACGCCCTGGCCCGAGTTACCCAGAGTTGGTGCATTATTACATAACATTGACATTATCACAAGGGATCAAAATCCCGAAAGTTCGATCAGTTTAGTAGTCTTGGAAGTAATAGATACATTAATAAGTTTTACATTAAATTATAAAATGAAAAAAACTAACAACATTGCATTAATTGAAAAAATCCACCCCTTAGACTTTCCCTGTAGGTCAGTCATAATATACATCTTCACATCCTGGAAAAATATAAAACATAGAAAGGGGTGAGCTCATATACTCAGAAAGGATAACAATATAGAGGAAACATTAAAGAATAAGGTTAAACATTTAAGGAAATGTATAAGTCTAAGACACAAGCCTATTAAACTTAAAATTCATCATAATATAGAAATGATAGATCAAATAATTCCATTTACATATTCACATGGATATTCTACTAGTCGAATAATCACATGTAATATCAATACCCAATATCATAATGTTGGAATGCATATTTCTGGACATCATAACCATAAAGTCAAGGCCTTATGCCAAGACTACAAAAAAGATTTTTTCTAGGATTTATGCCAAGACACTAGTTTTCCTCATGAGACCTACCGATGCATTGAGGAGCTATATTCGGCTCCACAAGTCACATACTATGTCTAATTAATTTCTCATATGAAATGTTTTAAACATAAAGAAAACATTCATATTAAAACCAACATACTAAATGTCAATACATTGTCCATAAACCATGAATGGTGTAAAAATAACACATCCACAGTTTAACATAATACAAAATTTTCAATACAACATGGAATATTTTTATCATACTAATAATCTTCAAACAAACTTAAATTCCATCAAAGTATGTTGACATAGATAAAATCAAAACATTTTGTAGAGAAATATATCTTTCTATATTGAAATTATTTAAAATTCATATAATTATAAATGAAAACATTTATTTAGATAATATTCTGATAATCTTTTAGGGAATCTTTGAAGATGTTATAATGACGTAAAATAGCCGCACCCGCCGTTTAGGTTAAAAAAACATTCTTACGTTAATTTTGTCGAGAAGGTCATAAAGTACCTTGTTTAGAAAATGACCAAAAGATTCTTTTCCTAACATATATGGAAAATAAGGGTATAAATGAATTTATCCCATAATCTAGTTATATTTAAAAAAGATTCAAATTATATTTTTATGAAAACCCGGATGTGCATGATAAAGTGGTCCCAATAGATACCTACTTATTAACAACCTTGTATAAGTAAATAGAAAGTTGAATTAACCCTTTCCTTGTACTTTTCCTTAGTCGAGGGTACGATAAACTCCTGTATAACATTTAAATAATTGTTATTAAATTTTACAAGAACCATATACTTAAATATGATATCATATATGATCTTCTAATATTGTTTTGATAATAATATTTTAGTTGTATCATCTTTTCTATTGTTAACTAATTCATTTTCCTTTATATTATTGGTTACGTAAGCCATGTTTGTTATGGATATGATGTATTTGATTCATATTCAAAATTATAATATGTTCATAACCATTATTTTTAATAATAAATTAAAAATTATACTTGAATAATTACGATGGGGAATTAATCTCATCACGTTCATGGCGACGGTAATCCATACGTACGCACGAGTGACAATATCCTTATAATGCTTGTGAAATCGTATGTAATTGGATGATATATATTATATAAGGAATTATAACCATGTTATATTTATTATATACATTATTTATACTAATTATTGCACCCATCAAAATAATAAAGAGTCTGAATAACAAACAACACCACGATGTGCAGATAGTAATCTGTGTGTACGTAGATATGGTGACCTTGTCATTTTTAGGATGGATAGAATAAAAAATATGTTTGTACCATATTTATGAGAACATAAAAGTACGTATAATGTAATGGAGTTATTATTTTGGAATGGAAATAACAATGAATGAGAAATTGAAAAAACAAAAGAACATTAAAGAGGGTGGTGAAATTATTACCTCTTATTCAGGTGTTTCCTTTTGAGTTGATTAAAAGGTCTCCATAGGTTGACATTATAATAAAAATAAAACCTCTAGGTTGAATGGAAGATAGTTTAAAGGATATTTAGGCAACGATTGGTCGATCCAAATGGAATTTTAGGTGTGAAATTTAGAGAAGGGGATGTTTTCTATTATAAGAGAGGTGAGTGTCACTTTAGGAAAAATATTAAAATATTTTTTTATAATAATATTATTTTCAGTTATTAATATCTCAAAAATAATTATTTCGTGGCGAAGGAGGGGATGGTTCTAAAATCTTTCAAAAATATATTTTAGATAGGTTTAGGTCACCATATTAACCTTAACATTAAGATTTAACTCTTAGTTAAATAGTTTGACATTTTCCATGTCTCTTTGTATTTTTATATTATATTGTTAATAAACGTTCTATAACAAGAAAAGGGAACCCCATGTGGTTAAGTATTCATATAAAAATCCATATATAAGCCCTATATCCGACCCTTAGATTTTTTGAAATATTATATCAATTATTAATATAGTATTTGTATTAAAAACTCAATTATGTCAATTTTGACAATATTTAGTTTTTTTTAAGAAATAAAAATATTATCACTTAAAATTAAATTTATATAATCAACCCTAAAATGTCATATTAAACCTATACATTTTTTTGAAATCAGCGAAAGCCACATCTTATATTTATTTGGAAATTTATAATATCAATTATTTTATTATTTCATATTAAGCTAATTATTGAATCATCATTGTGTCATAAATAAATTAAATTATTTAATGTATAAAAATTATAAGTAAAATACCATTATGTATTAAATCATTTTATCTTTATAATGAATATTTATAGACGAATTTATATTGTGTGAAACCCAATATTAACAATTGATTTGTTATTAAACACTGAATTTAACTCTTTTAACACTTCTTTAAATAAAATAATAACAAATGTCCTAATCTAATTAAAGTAGTCCAAATAGGATAATATTTTTTTCATAAGGTTTTATTGGTTGAATGACACTTATCCAATAGAAATATGACATATGTTAAAATAGTTATAAAATCATCTTTATGCTTAATTACACTATTTACATAGAACCGTAGTAAATAAAAGTCAAAATTTACTATTCAACAATAATTATTTTCACCTTCTTGAAATAAATTTCACTTTATCATGTCAACAGTGTCCCTCATATTTTTGATATTCTACTCACAGAAGTGGTAAAATTTTGTTTTATGCAATTTTTCAAATGCTCCTAGAAGGTGGGAGAAATACGACAAAAAGTTCAATAAAATTTAATATATCTAAACTTATTATAAAACAACTATAATAAATTATTTATAAGATAAATAGGTATTATGTATCTATTTTGACATAAAATAAAATAAGAAAAAATAACTAATTACTTAAATAAAATGTCTATTTTAAACAATAATGTAGTGTATTTCACTATTCATAAAAAATTAATGTTTTAAGAAAAATACCAAAAATTCCCATTTAGCTAATTTTGATATTCCAAATTCATAAGTGAAGTCTATTTTTAAATATAAAATTTATAAAAATTCAAAAAGTGTGTTTTACTACTCATAAAGGATAGTTTGATTGGTCGTGGTGGGTTAAAACTCCATGTTCCGTACAACGCAAGCTACTATATTATTCAAAGGGAAACATTCCCTAGAAGCATGTAATGTTACATTATCCCCTCCTCAAAATAATTTTATCCTCAAAATTTCAAAAATATTACTACATAAAAACATTTAGGTGGTTCTTCATCATACGTTCCTTAGGTTTCCACATTATGTCTTCCATCTTATGGTTTCACAATTGAACTTTTACTAGAGGAGTCGTTCGGTTTCTCACCTATTGTTCTATGGAATCAAGAATCTTGACAGGCTCTTCGCAATAATAAATATCTGGTTCTAGTTCAATTTCCTAATAGGTGAGTACATGTGTTGGGTCAGGAATATATTTTCTCAATAGTGACATGTGAAAGTCATCATGAACTTTGGAGAGACATTGAGGCATTTCCAAATGATAAGCCACAAGTCCAATTCGTTATAGAATTTCAAAATGTCATATGTACCTGAGACTCCATTTACCCTTCTTACCGAATCATATAACACCCTTACCGGGTGATACCTTCAAGAAAACATGATCTCATACTTGAAATTACAAATCCTTCCTTGGATTATTGGCATAGATCTTTGTCAAACATTAATCTTCTTTGATGTAGGTTTGGATAATCATCACCTTTTTCATTAATTCCTCAACATGTTTTGGGCCATCAAGTTTTCTTTCACCAACACCATCCTATCAAGTTTGTGTGCAAAATATTTTTCTACATAACGCTTCATATGGTCCCATGTGAATACTTGAATGGAAGCTGTTGTTATAGGAAAATTCTACCAGAGAAATATATTTTTCCCACATACCTTGAAATTCATGTGATAAAGATATCAACATGTCTTGTAAGGTATGAATAGTCCATTCTAATTCTCCATCGGTTTGAGGGTGGTAGGTAGTGCTCAAAAAATGTTCAATATCCAAGGCCTTGTAAAGAATTTTCCAAAATATTGATGTAAAATGGGGATCGCGATCAGAAAAAACTGATATAGGTGCACCATGGATTTGTACAACTACATAAATATATAGTCTTTCTAGACATTCAAGCAGTAAATCTTCTCTTATAGAAAGGAAATTTTCTGACTTGGTTAGATGATCAACAATGACCCATATTTCATTATTCCTTCTAGGAGTCTTTGGTTTCCCCATGACAAAGGACATCATAATATTATCCCATTTCCACTCAGGTAAGGGAAGAGGTTGCATGACACCTCTAGGCTATTTCCATTCCGATTTCAATTGTTTACAAACCATACAACTTTAGACAAAATCAACAATCTCTATCTTCTTGTTGTCCCACCAAAAATGTTCTTTCAAATATCTATACATCATGGTGTTCTTAGAATGTGTAGAGAAATTGATGTTATAAGAATCATCCAACAATTCCCTATTTTAGACTAGGTATATTAAGAACTCAATGTATCTTCTAAAATTTCCAAATATCATCTTCATATATGATTTTAATAAATCTACCATCATTGACAACTTTAATCATATTTTGAAACTCATCATCATTAGTCTGATTACATTTTATCCTTTCTAGTAAAGATGGGTAGGAAACCATTTGATAAAGTATTGATGTTTCATCTTCCATGGTTATTCCTATATCCATCTTTACTAGATCCATGAAAATAGGATACCATTCAACTCTCATCTTGTTCAAAACTCCAAGATCCTTTCTGCTCAAAGAATTTTCCACCTTATTTGCCTTCCCTGGGTGGTACTGAATTATGAAATCATAATTCTTGATTAGTTTAATCCATCTCATTTACATCATGTTGAGATCTTTTTGTAAGAAAATATGATTCAAAAACTTGTGATTAGTATAAGTCTCACATTTTTAACCATAGAGATAGTGTCTCTATATCTTTGGAGCAAACATTATAGCTGCTAACTCACGATCTTAAGTGGGATAGTTTTGTTCATGATTTTTTGGCTTTCAAGAAGCACAGGCAATAACTCTATCATTATACATAAGAACACAACCAGGTCCTTTCTTTGAAGCATCACTATAAATAACAAACCCATCGCTCCCTGGTGGTAGGGTCAGGATTGGAGCATTGACTAATCTTCTCTTCAGTTTTTCATAACATTATTCACACTCTTTGTCCAAAAAAGCTAAACCCAATTATGTGTGAGATTGGTTAATGGGTTAACCAAATGGGAAAAAATCTAGGTGAAATGATGATAATTACAATTTAAATCAATAAAACTGCATAACTCAATTATACTCCTCGGTGATGGCCATTCATGGATTTCCTTGGTCTTTGAAGGAACAACAGAGAATCCAACCATATAGACAATATGGCCAAGAAAGGAAATCTCATGAATCTAGAATTCACACTTGCTAAACTTCCCATATAATTATTTTCTTGTGAGGGTTTTCAAAATAGTCCACAATTGATTTTCAGAGTCTTTGTACCTTTTTGAGTATTCCAATAAATCATCAATAAATACAACTACTAATTCATCACGATAATCCTTGAAAACTCTATTAATTAAATCAATGAAGACAAAGGCTAGATTAGTCGATCCAAAATGCATTACTATAAACTTGTAGTGCCCGTACCTTTTTCAAAATGTTGTTTTCGAAATTTGTTCCTTCTTCACAAACAACTAATGATATTCATATCGAAGGTAAATCATCGAAACAAATTGAGCTCCATGATATTGGTTGAATAAATCATCAATGTGAGGTATGGGATACATATTCTTTATTGGTATAGCATTGATATCCCTGTAGTCAATGCACAGCCTCATAGATCCATCTTTCGTCTTAAAAAAGGAAAGGGGATCTCCATGGAGAATCACTAGGTTGAATACATCCATTATTACTCAATTCTTCTAGTTGTATCATTAGTTCCACAAATTCCACAGTGTCCATTCTATAAGGGTTATTTGATGTGGGACTTGAACCACAAATTAAATAAATAGAAAACTCAATTTCTCATCCTGGATGATGTCCAGTTAAATCCTTTGGAAACACATCAATATAATCTTTCAAAACAGTTACATACTCTATTCGAAAATTATTTTCCCCACATACACTATTTTCATTATCTTATTCACAATGTATTGAATTTTGTAGAGCTACTCGGCGTGGATCTAGATAAGAATCAAGTGTTGACATTTCTACTCTAATGATATGGTACTCCATATCATCTTTGATAATTGTAACATCCATCTTCTTAGAATAAATTTTCACATCATGGTCGGAATTCCAATACATTATGAGGATTATATAAAATTCAATCATGGATATGATGATGAAATCATAATATAAGGAACAATTATATGCCCTAATGGTAACTGATTCAAAAAACAATGTTACGATGATACATCCATTAATATTTTTGACTAACATATCCCTTATTAAGTAAAATTTAAAATGTCTAATTTTCATGGAAAACTGGGATGATATGAAACAATGAGATGATCTAGAATAAAACTAAGCATTGGATAAACTGTAGTAAACCATTAAATAACATTCCACCACGTCTTTCATAGCTTCAACCTTAGTAGTAGTGATCGCATAAGCTTGGCCTTTCTCCCCTGGACTTTTCTGAGGTATTTTCTTTTGGCTCTTAAGACATTCAATTTAATAAAAGAACTTTTCACTACAATTGTAGAATTTCACATTGACAACCGCTTTTATTCCATTGCAATCATGATCTTGGGGTACTTTTAACCACACTGGTAATAGACTCTTATTCCCTTCAAGCAAGTACCGGGAGGTTTCATACCACATTTAACACATGATGGATTTTCAACATTTCTATTCCTCCCCTTATATTAATTTTTAGAGTGATCAGCAAATCTTTTCTTATCTTAATTTGGTTTGATGTCAAAAGACTTAGAGAATTCCATTTCTATCAAGATAGTGCATGAGACAATATCATTATACAATGAGAAGGATTGTGTGACTAATTCTCGATAGAGAAATGGTATTAACCCATAAATGAATTGATCAATCTTACTCATTGGGTTACATATATAATATGATGAATGCCTTGCTAACCTTGTAAAGTCAGCCTCATACAATGCGATATTCTCATACTTCTTTTTCCTCAGACTCAGAAATTGTCTTTCCATATCCGCTCAATGGTCAAGGGGAAAGTATTTTTCATAGAAAATATTTTTAACACCCTCCATTACATGATCGATACTTCTTAATATTCCTTGGTGTTTTGGATTAATTACCACCATTGATTTGAATCTCCCGAGAGGAAAAAAACTATAATGATAACTTTTTCCCTCTCTCTACTTCCCAAAGAAAGAAATATTTTTTCTACGGAACTTATCCATTTCTCAGCTACTAATGTACTTGCACTACCATTGAATGCTGGTAGTTATTTCCACATGAAGAGGTCTAACGTTGATCCTATGCATTGTGTATCAGGGTCCCCAAAACGGTGAGGTTATTATTCATAACCCGCGTGAGTAGTCCCAATATAGGGATAACCTGATCAGCACCTGGATCATCACAAGCTTCAGTATAATTATCTTGAGTTGGAGGGTAATCCCTACATGGATTATGTGCGTTGATAAAGTTTCCATTCATTCTACTGGGTTCCATTTCTAAACAATATAATACACTAGATTACATTATAGATAGAAATACATAATTCCAAACTTGTAAAACAATAAGCATAAATTGACCAATTTATGGATATAATCAATAATCATAAAAAAAGCTTTTATTGAGGTGGTATATAATCATAAATAATTAATAATGGTTTTAATGAAAATGTGAATTATTCCAAGCATATCCCCTGGGAGTGTCTAAACCAAGAGTGTAGCAAGGACCATTTTTGTGTAACAGGATTCCCCGAGTCAAGTCTGAAACTCCTTATTGGAGTTTTCACTCCTAGGTACATCTGTGCCAAAGTCACATCTACTTGACCTTATCCATAGAAGGATATATTTTTTGTAAAATACAAAAAATCTCCTCATTTACAAAATTCTAGTATGTTCTTCTATAACAATCCCCAAAGTCTATCATAGGGTAATGTGCTCTAATCAATGTTTATCAAAATCTGGATTCCAAGGTTTGTACTAAACCTCATATGATACCAACTTTAATGCCCCAACCCTAGTTACCTAGAGTCGATTCATTATTACATAACATTGGCATGATCATGAGGGATCAAAATCCTGAAAGATCGATCAATTTATTTTCCTTTGAAGTAATAGATAAATTCATATGTTTTACATTAAATTATAAAATTAAAGAATACTACAAAATTGTCTCCATTTACCACATTCATCACTTAGACTATCCCTACAGGTCAGTCATAATTTACATCTTCGCATCCTGGGAATAATAAAACATAGAAATGGGTGAGCTCATATACTCAGTAACGAAAACAATATATTGGAAACATTCAAGAATATGCATAAACATTTAAGGCAATGTATAAGACTAAAACACACGCCTTTTTAACTTAAAAATCATAATAATATGGCAATGATAAGTCAAATAATTCCATTTACTTTTTCCACATGTATTTTCTACTAGTCTAATAATCACATGTAATATCAATAGCCAGTTTCAAAAAGTTGGAATGCATAATGCAGTCTTCATAACCACATAGCCATGCCCTTGTGCCAAGACTATGAATAATATTTTGTCCAGGATTTGTTCCCAGACACTAGTTTGTGTTATGAGACCTACTGATGCATCGAAGAGCTATTGTAGGCTCCACCCGCCACTTACTAAGTCCAAATCATTCCTCATATGAAAAGGTTTAAACATAACATAAATATTTGTATTAAAAATAGCATATGAAATATCCATACAATATCCATAAATCATGAATGGTGAAAAAATAAAACATCCATAGTCAAACATATCAAAAAACCTTCAACAGAATATTCATGATTTTTTTCATAATAATCAACATCAAACAATCTTAAAATCCATCAAAGGATGTTGAAATTGTTGAAATCAAAACTATTTGTAGAGAAATATCTCTTTTTATTTTGAAATAATTTAAAAATAATATAATTATAAAAGAAAACATATATTTTGAAAATATTATTAAAATCATGTATGGGAAGCTTCGATGATTTTATAATGGAGGAAAATAGCCACACCCACCGTATATGTTAAAAAAAGACATTCTTAACTAAATTTTGCTGAGATGGTCATAAAGTACCTTGTTTGGAAAAGGATGGAAAGATTAATTTCAAAACATATATGGTAAAATAAGGGTATATATTACTTTAACCAATATCCTAGTAAATTATAAAAAATTGTTTTGAATTACATTTTTAATAAAACATGGATGTGGATGATAAATAGATCTCATTAGTTACATACGTATTACCTACATTAGATAAGTATAAATATTGATGAATTAACCCTTACCTAGTACTTATACATAGTCAAGGGTAAGTTAACCACCTATATAATAGTTAAATAATTGTAATTAAAGTTTACAAGAATCGTAAGCATAAATATGATATTATATACGATCTTCTAAAAATTATTTGTTATTATTATTTTAGCAGTATCATCGTTGTGGGTGTTATGTGATTCGTTTTCCTTTATATGTATGGTTATGTAAGAAAATTTTTTTATAGATATGATGTATTTTATTCATATAAATAATTATATTATGTTCATAAACATTATTTTTCTTCATAAAATAAAAATTATTCGGGAATTATTACGATGAGGAATGAATTTCATCGCGTTCGTGGAGACGGTAATCTATACATACGCCCGAGCGACAATATCATTATATTGATGGTGAAATAGTATGTAATTGGATGATATATCATATATAAGGAATCATTAACTAGTAATATTTATTTTTTCCATTTTTATACTCGTTATTATACCCATACAGATAATGAAGTGTTTGAATAACAAACTACACCACGAAGTGGAGACTGTAAGCCATACATACGCATGGATGGTGACATTTTTATTTATAGGATGGATAGAATAAAAAATATGGTTGTACCATATTTATAATAACATCACATTTTGTATAAGTTAATTGAGTTATTATTTTGTTATGGAAACAACAATTAATGTTGAAGTGTAAGAAGAAAATAATTTGATAGAGGGTGGTGAAATTATTACCTCTTATTCGAGTGTTTCTTTTTGAGTTGATCAACATGTCTCTATAGGTTGGATTTCTGATCAATGTAATTCATATAGGTTGAATAGAGGATATTTGAAAGGATATTTGGGTTGTGGTTTTCCGAGCCAAATGGCATACAAGGTGTGAAATTAAGAGAAGTATAAGTACCCTTTTATTAGAGAGGTGAGAATAACTTTAGGAAAAGCGTGAAATATTATTTTAGAATAAACTAATTTTCAGTTTATAATAGCTCAAAAATAATTTATTTTGAGGAAAAGGTAGCGATGGGTCAAAAAACTCTCATGAAATAGGTTATTTCCTAGTTTAGGTCACCATATTAACCATTTCTTTTAAATTTGACTCTTAATTAAATAGTTTGACAATTACCATGTCTCTTTGTATTTTTATATAATTTGGTTAATAAGCAAACTATACCAAGCCAAGAGAACCCCAAGTGGTTCTGTATTAATATGGAAACATTATATAAGTCCTTTGGATAATACGTAGATTTATAATAATTTTATATCATTTAATAATATAGTATTTGTTTTAAAAACCCAATTATGTCAAATTTTACACAATTTTTTATTTGATTTTTTGATGAATGCCAAAAAAACATTATCACTTCGAATAAAATATATTTAATAAACCATAAAAAGTCATATTATCCTATACAATTAGTGGAATTCATCAGAAGTCAAAATTTACATTAAATCATATATTTATAATATTAATTAATTTAATGTTTCATTATTAAGGTAATTACAACATTCTCATTGTGTCATAAATAAATTAAATTATTAAATGATGAAAAATTATAAATAAACTACCATTAATTAGAAAATAATTTTATCTTTCTTATTAATATTTATTATCGAATTTGTATTGAGTTTAACATTATATTAAAAATGGTTTAGTTATTTAACTTAGAATTTATCTCCTTTAACTCTTCCTTAAATAAAATAATAATAAATTTCATATTCTAATCCAAGTGGACCCAAGAGAATCATATTTTATTTCTATTGATGTTTTTGGTAGAATAGAATTTATCCTATAGAATTAGGACATGTGTTAGCGTAATTATAGTATCATTTTATCCTTAATTATGCTATATACTTTTAACAGTGGAAAATAAAAGTTAGAAGTTACTATTCACCTAAAATTGATTTCATCTTAATGAAAAAAAATTGTCTTACTGAAGTAAACCATGTCACTCGTATTTTTAAAATTCAACTCACAAAATCCATAAAATTATGTTTTATGAAAATTTTAAAATTCTCTTAGAAGGTGGGTAAAAGGCTGTAAAAAGTGACAAAATTTATATATCTAAACATATTATAAAATGACTTCAATGAATTACATTGAACATATATAGTAGTCAAAAACACCAAGGAAACACTCCAGCTATGCAATAGTCATGTTTGATACTGATTCCATGACCACCTCAATCGTCAAAGGATCCAAAACTACACTATGTAGGGACTTGACATGATCGATGAAGTGAACCTCGTAATCCCAAAACTAATAGTTTTAAATATTCATAAATTTTTTTTGATGTCGTAGAATATCCAAAACATTACACATATACTCTATTTTATCCTCTATATATGCATAGTATTTATGTATCTCATCAATTAAAACCACTTCGAACTTACCTAGGAACTCTAATAACATTTCATTCATCATCTACATGAACATATATGGAGAATTCATAACACCAAATGATATTACAATGAAATACTCATTCCCATGATGTAATTATAAATTATTATACCCAATATATTCATCCATTAAATAGGGATAATGTTATTATGAACCTAGAATTATCACGGTAAACTAACTAATTCTTTTCAACTGATCAAATAAGTCATTAATCCATGTCTGTGTATAGTGGTTTTTACTCTCACCAGATTCAAGTGATAATATTCGATACATAGATGCCACACTATTTATGAATTGAAAATATGTAACCTAATGTGACACACTCAACTAAAAAAACATCATGAAAAAGATCATTAATCTATACCCATTGATTCTGAAACTCAAAATTCTACATGTTATATGGACACATAAATATCAGAGAATCACCTGTCAATTTCATTATACAAAACTCAATATCCCATTGATGGGGTAACAAAAAAACTCATGAGGAAATTTAATAGTTTACTTTTCTACAGACCTAAGATGTACAATTGTTTGAACCTGTGATGAACTTTACAACATATCGATCATCATGGAAGAAAATTATTGAACACATCATTGACCTATCTAAGGGTATCACTCAACAAAAATCATGATAGCCTCTCCAAATGTATCAAAAACATTCTCTTGTACCTAAATCAATCTATCATTGTGTACACTAAATACATTTAGGCCACGAATAAGATGATGTTACATGGGTGTACCCATTAACATATGAAGTCTCCCCATGAGTGGTTCTTCACCATCAGTAGTTCACAATCATTAAAAACATTATAGAAATAATATCATCCTAAACATTCTTCAGTTAATGACAATAAAACATAATTTATCTTTACCTAAAATTCAAAATAATGGACTATTGTAGGTGAAAATAATAGTTTTTTATCTCATGGGTCATTAAAAGCTTGAATCCTAGTAGAAAACAAACAATAGGTCCCTCGAATGATGTCTGGATCACCTAGTGTTGGAAAATCCCATGAATGAATCTATCCATGACTAACACCACAACATCTCCGACCATCATAATGAACAATTCAGTGGTCATGCTCTACTCTATGGGGTTTGGTAGAAATGATGATTTTTACACTTCATTCCCATCTCCCATAACTTTCAAAATGTACAAAGGAACATAATTCTTCATCCTTATCTAGAACTTATTAAATAATGAAATCATAAGCCAAACACCAATAGCATGCGACCTTCTCACAAAAATCAATAACTCTCAATTCTAATAACCATGTCATGTACAATAAAAACAAGTGTCTAAGCCCTTCTAAGGACACTCAAATCTAACATATATAGAAAAGAATGTTAAAGAAGGAGGGAACAAACCCCTAAACATCCCAAAAAAAATTTCTAGGAAATTGAGATCCCTGAACAATTACTCTAGAATATTGGGAATTATAATGAGGTCCCCCTCATGAAGATCTGGTCCAATAAAATTTCTTATAAACATAATATACTCCAAATAGAAGTAAAATTTACATAGTTTGAATAAATGGAGTGACCTAGAATGAGATACATGGATGAAACTACTCCAGGAAATTCCACACCCAGGCCTCCTCATATTGTAGCATGTCTTCTGCATATTAGAAATGGTCCTTGAAATGAAGCATAAAATCCCACATTTTTAGCTACCTTGTCCTATGGTAATATGATATTCAATATTGGTCAGTATTATATGAAATAAATAAAATATATTCAAATTTCATCTTAGTACTTTTCCCAAAAAAAAACTATCAAATGGTATCAATCTGTGAGTAAAATGAACCACCACTTCAGAGATGATAGACTGAGTATCCTCATAGTAAATGAATCATAATAATTATTATGAGTTTATATAAAACAGATAGATATCTCACCCTCCTCCAATCTATAAATTATTAATGATTCTAAAATGGATTCCTCATACTTCCAATAAATTTAGTGATAAAAGCCTGTTAATTTATTCCATCAAGTGTCATCATAATCGGCCTCTACTCTGATGTGGTTTACAAGATCATCCAACAAACATATATACCTTAAACCATATGATAAGGCTATCCTAGATCTATTCATGAAAAAAATGATTAAGGGATCCTATGTACAAAATGTGAAATATTTTATGTTAGTAAATTAATAAAATTTTGATATTATCGCATGGCATTACCATTCCAATCGTATGTAAAAAATAATAAAGATGCAAACCCCTTCCAAAGAAATCTACCATGAAAATATCATCAATTCTCTTAGTAGGCCCAGTAAACATTACCTCCCTCATACTGGATCACAGTTGTAACATCCAAGGAAAATAAAGAATAAGACATATTTCATATTTATTAATATTTTGTGAATTAAATATTAATTTTACTTTAAAAGGGTTGTTATTTTTGATAGCGTACTCAATACACAACAACATGTTTCTTTGAAATCTTACGTGGCACACTAATAATTTAATATTATTATTTTAATTGGTAGTTATCTCCTAGACATTGTACTGGAGAGAAGTAACAAAACTAACTACAATATGATTATACATTATTGTAAATTGTATTTACATTATCCAATAAAAATTAATAGGCTTAAAATGTGAATGAATCTAATTTTAAGCATAATTTACATTAAAAGGCCGATTTATCGCCTTTTAATGGAGAACCCTATTTAAATCTAGTTTTGGTCACATTAATACATTCTATCTGATGAAATAAAATCCTTCTTCAGAATGGGTGCATCAAAATTTAATTTCTGTAAATATTTTGAATTTTTCTGATAAAGTTCATTTTTTAATGAATAGTGAAAATTATTGTATTTTAATTCAAAAGTGCCTTTTAATATAATATATTTATATGGTCAGTTTAAAATTTTAATTGGTTTTAAAGTGAAATTAAAATATATTTTTACTATTGAATCCAATTTTGGTCATTGGAATTAATTTCACTTTGAAATTTTATATAAACAAGTATCAATCTTTTGATAGTTATTATTTCTTAAAAACACGCTATTTGTTTTGATAACATGAAATAATTTTAAAATTAATTAATTAAACATATATGTTTTGAATTTAGAAAAATAGAAATAATTTTTGAATTCAGAATATCAAATATATCATAGGCTAAATTTTTGGTATATTTCTGAAAAACATCATTTTTAGATGAATAGTGAAACCACTAAATGGTAGTTAAAAAAACTGACTTTTTCATTTAAATGAAGTTTTACCAGTTATGTGAATTGAATTTCAAAAATCCGACATACATAGTTGTTATCAAGAGGAAAAATTTGGTTCATTAAGATGAAAATAATTTTTGATTAATAGTAACTTTTGACTTTTATTTACTACGGTTAAAGGTAAATAGGGTAATTCAAGGTTAAAAGAATATTATAATAATTCAAAATTACCTTAACATTTGTCCAAACCTTATAGTTTGAGTAAGTTATGACCATGGGAATCCTTGGGTCTATTTTGGGATTCCATTGAGAAACTTGGGAGTGATAATGACAATTTAGATTAATTAACATAATGTAAATACAAAAATAACAAAAGCAAATATCTTCTAGTAAAATAATTTTTATAAGGGGTTATAAAAATTATCTTTTTGACTATAAATATTAATTAGAAAGATAAAAATATTTCCTACATCATGGAAATTTTTTTACAATTTTTAGATATGAAATAAAATGAATTATTTATGACACAATAATGATGTTGTATTTCCCTTAGTAATAAATGATTTAAATAAATAAGATTATAATGATTAAAATATTATCAAAAACGTGTCCAATTATGATTTAATGAATTTATTTAGAATATCAGTCATCTTATATTTTACTATAATGATTTTTGGTGCTTTAGAAATTGTATATCATTATATAATAAAATAAAATTTTCACACATTCCTAAAGATCCCCTCATCTCCCTTATAAAAGGAGACCACCTCTATCCAATTTCTCAGACCTATAAAGCCATTTGGATCATCCCAACTCACCCCAATTAAGCTTAATACATACCTATATTCCTCCTAGAAACCTTACCCATGGAGTAAAGCACTTCAAAAAGTCATTTGGTTCATACTAAAAGGAGTTACCCATATTAAAGGTAACCATTTCTCTTAAATTGTTTTCTTTTATTTTTCTTCTCCAACCCCTAAACTATTTTTATTCCTTTCTTTTGTAACAACACCAGTTTCCTAAATATACTAGTATGTTGTTATGATAAGTATTTGAACATCACTTACACACACCTCCATCTAATGGGTGAAAAACATAATGTTTCTGTGGATGGAAAACTAATGCCTCACTAGACGATGATTGTTCAACTACCTATTACCACCACTCATGGTTGCCATTATGATGGAACTGTATTTATATATGATATATATATTATGTTTATGATTTACATATTCTTATATAATTCCCATTTATTGAACACTTTTTGGGTTCCGTAGTGGGTAAATATGATAATCTCATTTGAGGAAGTGTGGACTACCGCCCCCTCAAAGTGACGTGACTCGTTAATACTTACGTGGGATGTATAAATGATGGAGTTAATGATATTATATATGATATAATACTGTAATTATAATATAAATATTTATAATTATGTTTTAATTATATCAAAATAATAAATAGAAATGAAATTTCTGTTCATGCGTACGTACGGCTTACCGTCTCCATGAACGGTGCATTTCATTTAATACCTCCAAATGTTATGTACTATAATAAATACTTTTATATACTGTATATATATGATATATATGATACCCAAATCAGTAATATCATTCTATATATAATGAACCATTGACCACATGAACAACATGTGATTATAAGATGTCCATTTTTGACTCAAGTACCCAATATTGACAAAATGAATGTTATTAACTTAAATGATTACATAATGTTTATAAAATTATAATGAGTGATATAAAAGGAATAATAAACTTGAAAAGGTTCTTATACATGTAGAAATTAACATTATTTTATTATTCAAGAGATTAAAGAATGATCAAGTCAATTCAGACAAAAGGTAAGGGATTTTATTATATCACTTTTAATTATGTGAGATTTCCATTGTTTTCAACTTATTCATTGCATGTGGTGTATTGTGTACTGCCATTTGATATATATATTAACATTATTCTCATTATATTCATGGTATTATGTGATTAATTTGGTGGTTATTAACTTTTGGTCATACGACTCAGTTGATTACAATGTGGTAAAGGGTTTCATCTCACTTTTTTCCCGTGAGATTCATGCTATATTTTCCACTATTTCCTTTGGTGTGGTGTATGTAATGACCATGATTGATCTATTTGTGTAATATAATTTCATTTATTATTATTTGCATCTTCATTTTATGATCCTTCTTTCATGTGGCGTATGTTTTGTAAGTTACGAAATCTGCAAGGGAACCTTCCCCCCTTCTCTTTTTTTAAAGAATTATTTTTGTTATGTATTTTAATTATACATATTATAATGTTGGGATATGTTATAATATTTCCTTATTGATGAAAAAATTATGTCCAACTGATGAGATAACCTTTCTATCTCATCAACTCATTTTCTGAATTTTAAATTGACTTCGTTAGGCTGTCAAATTTGTACAAAGGAACTACTTTACCCAATATCAATTCATTGGGTTCAACTTGTACTTCTTGAATATGTCATACTATGAATATCTATAAATTACCTCTGATTGTTTTAAACTTAATATCCACTTATATTGTGTGTATTTATATTATTCACACATAATTATGTGATTGATTTATCCTTAATTTAAGGATTCCATCTTTGTAAGGGATTTCATCTCAATTTTCATTTCCACGGAGACTTCATTGTAGTTATGCCCCAATTCAATCTTATATGGTGTATATACTGTACTTTGACATATTATATCATGAATCCCTTTATTCTCATGATATTATAATGTTCTGATTAAATGTTATTCCATATTTATTTGTATTCAAGCATCACTTTTTTTGTTAAAAAACCCATTAACAAATATAGCCTTTTAAATGTTTTAAAGATTTATTATTCTAAATATTTCTCATTAATGTACAAGTTTTCAAAATGAGATATGGATTTATTTATATGGAAATTAATTTTTTCAACTGATAATTCATTTAAAATCTTCAAAGTCGTATGTGGCACTTTGATTCAAAAATATATTATTAGAAGGTTTTGAAAATTATTTGATAAAGCATTGTTTATTTCAATATCTTTATTTGATATATTGAAATGTGGAAATGTTATCTTTCATTTATACATGTGTTATGTGTTATGATTATGTTATGGTTATTGGGCATTGTTTATGTATACGGGTGGTTCCGTGATAAACCTAAGGCCATTGAGCCTGAGATATATCTCTAATACATTGGGTAACATGACAGAGGTGAACATGATGTTCCTCATAAAAGATTTATGGAATATTACATGATGGGTATTCCATGTGTAACTCCCTATCTAGCTGTTATAGCTACAATGTATGTTTGATATGGGTGCCATAATTAACCATTATGATTTATGATTTTTATGTGTTATTCATAAATCTTATGATTTCATAAGGTATGTTATGATTGAAAAGTATGGTTTCATTGATTTGTATTTATTGATGTGCTAATGTTTTTCTTACTTATTTTATAACCCTTCCTGAGCTTTTTATGCTCGTCCCAATTTTTGGAAATGTTTTCCACATGACATAAAGATGAATAGTGTCATGGATGGGGTCAAGGAAAAGTCATGCAATCTCAAACATGGAACTAGACATGTTTTTTTAATAGTTATTATTTTATGAAAAAATCGATACTAAGTAGTAGTGTATACTTGTAACATTCATGTTGTAATGTAATAGTTATGTCCTAATTCTCTAAAAATCTAAACCTGAAAAGATACTCAATGTGAATTATTAAATTAATTCAATATTATGTAATGTTTAAGGTCGGGTCCTTATAGTTGGTATCAGAGGGTTGTTTAAAAAACATTAAGGATTATGTATTTTCATTAGACACATGGTTAGTCTAAAATGACTTTTATTTCAGTTAAATATTTGTTTTATAATTTTTTCAGATCAAATAAAGTCAGTTAAAATGGAACGAGGAGGATCTCAAACGACATTACTATCTCTTCCTGATGACATGCTTGCAATAATTATTGGAAAGTCACGTTCGGATGATTGTGAAACATTTTCTAGCCTTCCACTCACTTATAAGTAGTTTTTTGAGATATCAAACACCTCCACTATACCTCATTATCATAGTGGAGCATGGGTTGTATTTATAAAAATTATATTTTCACAATATTCTCATATTTTCAAGAAAGGTAAATATTATCAAGGCATTTTCAAATATTTTAACTTATCACAAGATTTTGAAGCAGATTATGATTTTAAAAATTGTACTAAAGAAGAAGACCCTTGTACAACCTATTTATATTTTATTTTAAAATATATTCTTTCACCACATAGTTATGGTATTTTAAAAGGACCTTTAATTGAAAGTTTCAACTCAAATACGATTCGAATGTTTTATAGAAATCATGTTTTATAGATGTTTTGAAATTATATGTCATACATGATTATTTTCCAAAAATATATTTCTTTGAACACCCATATGACCCATGTTGTACAAGGTGTATTTGGATGCTGGAAGAAAATGATTTTGAAGGACCTCTAAATCATTGTCGAAATGCATGGACTTTCTACCTATGATAACAAGATGACGATGAAACCAAATGGACAACATGATTAAGGTATGATGTTCTTCATTTTGGGGATTGTTTTATTTTATAATATTATGGTGAAATAAGACCTCAAGAATTAATATGATGAGATCATAATGAATTTGCATGAAAATTAGAGGTATAAGGAAACCATTTAGGTTAAAACATGTTAGGGTTATTTGTGAGTTTTATAAAAAAGGAAAACCCGTAGGATGGGTGACAACCCATCGAATCCGACAAGGCTGTAGGAATCTAAACCATAGCCGATGGGCGACAAGGGCGCCTATCCCACCACTAGCCTACTTGATATCATTGGTTATTATGACTTATTATATTAGTAAAATGATTTTATAGAATAAGAATCTGTTGATTTTTGGAAATTATGATTTATAAAATGTGTATAATTTGTATAGAAAAATGATTTAGTGATTAAGTGATAAATTTTATGGAGGAAGACATTCTCTCTATTGAGGAAACAATATATGCCTAAAGTATATAGAATAATATGGTATTTCAATTGTGGAATAAAGGTTGAAATTTTATTTTGGACGAATCTATGTTTTTATTATGGACACATGATGATTTGATTTATTTATGAAAATGATTAAACTATCATGGAGAATATGTGATTAGGTTAATTACATTTTAATATGGGACTTTATGAGTAACTGGTGTTACTTGGAGATAAATGTTAAGATATATCTTTGAAGTCCATGTAATTAAAGCCTCATGAGATTTGGGTTTTAATCACAGTTTAGATTACTTTTGAAGAATTATAGGGACAATTGTTTATTTAATGGTCTTTGTTGAACTTTGGGTTTTGATAGAAAATTTTTGGAGATTAAGAGTAGTTTTTATTTATGTAAAAGTTTATATTTTTTGGGATTACCTATTCTTATACTAAACGTTTTAGTTTTAATTAACATCTAAAGACATGGGAAATATATTGTGCATCTTTTTTGGATTATGAGATTCTCTCTAAGTTTATTATAGTGCTCTTAATGTGAAAAAATTAATTCTTAATATTCATCGTTTGGAGAAAATATGAGTTTTTATTAGAAATATAGTAAATGATGAATGTATACAAGAAAAGTATGTATATTTCCTTATGTTTTTTGTTATGCTCATAAATAAATTCCTCAACGAAATTTAGCTTTAAACAAAAACATGGTCCGTTAACTTTTCCTACTGGGGAATCAAAGACTGTTTAACCCCCCCCCCCACAAGGTAGTGATTTTCTAGTGGTTAACATTCTCCTAAACATGTTTTCTATCACTCTCCATCAAAACATGATTATTTTATTTCTCCTCCATATAAATGTTTTCATGGAATACAAGTATCTGCTATCATTGGTAACATTTTTTACTTCTCTTCCGTTATTTTATTATGATAGTTTTATTGACTCCTTTTTCGATTTGATGCTTTCAATGAAGTTCCTGAGCACAATTTTAAAATTGCGAGGACGCAATTCCCAAAAGGGGGGAAGTATGTAACATCCCAGGTAAATGAAGAATTAGACATATTTCATATTTATTAATATTTTTGAATTAACCTTTAATTTTACTTTAAAAGGGTTTCTATGTTTGATAGCGTACCCGATAAATAACAACGAGTTTCTTTGAAATCTTACGTGGCACACTAAAAAAATAATAATATTATTTTAAGTGGTAGTTAACTCCTAGATGTTTTATTGGCGGGAAGGAAAAAACGAACTACAATTTGATTATACATTATTATTAAATGTATATACATTATCCAATATAATTTTTGAGGATTATAATGTGAATTAATCTAATTTTAAGTATAATTTATATTAAAAGGCCGATTTATCGCCTTTTAATGGCGAGCCCTTTTTAAATCTAGTTTAGGTCACTTAAATGAATTTTATATGACCAAATTAAATCCTTCTTTATAATGGGGACATCAAAATTCACTTTGTGTAAATTTTTTGGAATTTTTCCGATAAAGATCATTTTTTTAATGAATAGTGAAAAATATTGTATTTTAATTCATAAGTGCCTTCTAATCTAATTTATTTATATTGTTATATTTTCTTTTCAATTTTTTTTAATGTGATATTAAAATATATTTTTACTATTTAATCCAATTTTTTTCATTGTAATTAATTTCATTTTGAAATTGGACATAAACAAGTATCAATCTTTTGGAAGTTATTGTATCTTAAAAAGACGTTATTCGTTTTGATAATGAGAATTAATTTTAAAACTAATTAATGCAACATATATGGTTTGAATTTAGAAAAATGTACATAATTTTTTAATTCATAATATCAATTATAGCTTTGGCTGAATTTTTTGTATTTTTTTGAAAAATTTGAATTTTTGATGAATAGTGAAACCACATAGCGGTAGTTAAAAAAACTGACTTTTTCATTTAAATGAAATTCTACCACTTCTGTGAATTTAATTTCAGAAATATTACATTCATAGTTTTTATCAATAAGTAAAATGTGGTTCATTAAGATGAAAATAATTTTTGGTGAATAGTAACTTTTGACTATTATTTACCATGGTTAAAGGTAAATAAGTTAATTCAAGGTTAAAAGAATATTATTATAATTCAAAATTACCATAACAGTTGTCCAAAACTTATTGTTTGAGTCATTTACAACCATTATAATCTATGGGTCGATTTTGGGACCCAATTGAGCCACTTGGGAGTGATAATGACAATATAGATTAATTAACTTAAAGAAACAGAAAAAATGACAAAAGCAAATTTCTTTTAGTAAATTAATTTCTAGAAGGGTTTATATAAATTATAATTTCGACTATAAATATTAATTATAAAGTTAAAATGACTTCCTATATCATGGTATTTTTTTAATTTTTATATATCAATTAAATTAAATTATTTATCACACAATAATTATGCAGTATTTACCTCATTAATAAATGATTTAAATAAATTTTATTATAATGATTAAAAGATTATCCAAAACATGTCCAATTATGATTGGATGATTTTATTTCAAATATTAGTAATCTTATCTTCGACTATACTGATGTTTGGACCTTTAGAAACCGAATAGCATTATATAATAAAATAATATTTTCAAACATTCCTAAAGAGCCCCTCCTCTCCCTTATAAAAGAAGACAATTTCAATCCAATTACTCACACCTATCAAGCCATTTGGATCGTCTAAACTCTACCAAATTAAGATCCCTATATACCTCTCCTCCGCCTAGAATCATTACATTAGGAAGAAGGCACTTCAAGATGTCCTTTGGTTCTAACCAAAGAGAGTTACCCATATTAAAGGAAACAGTTTCTCTTAAATTGTTTTCTTTTATTTTACTTCTCCAACCCCTAAACTCTTATTATTCCTTTCTTTTGTAAAAAAACAGTATCCTCAATATACTAGTATGTTTTTTTAGATTTATTCAAACTACACTTACGCACACCTCTATCTAATGGGGGAAGAAATTAAGGTTTCTGTGGATGGAAATCTAACGCCTCACAAGACGATGATTGTTCAATTACCTCTTACCGCCTCTCATGGTGGCCATTATGATGGAACTGTATTTATATATGATATATATATTATGCTTATTATTTCCTTATGCTACATGTACTTCCCATTTATAGAACACCTTTTGGTTTCCATAGTGGGTAAATACGATAATCTCATTTGAGAAAGTGCGGACTACCTCCCCCTCAAAGTGATGTGACTCATTAATTCCTTATGTGGGAAGTATAAATGATGGAGTTAATGATATTATATATGATATTACACTATAATTATAATATATCTATGTAAAATTATGTTTTAATTACATTAAAATAAGAAATATAAATGAAAGTAGCATTCATGCGTACGTACAGTTTACTGTCTCTATGAACATTTCATTTCATTTCATACCTCCAAATGTTATGTACTGTTATAAATCATCTCTCTTATAAAAGGGTAATTCTCCTTATCTTAATATCACACCTCCAACTCCATTTGAATCGTCTAATACCATCACTTAGACCTAGAGTCCTTAACTAGATTAGAAAGCAAACATAAGCAGCCATTTTGATCTACTCCAAAGGAAACACCTGGAGAAGAGGTAATAAATTCACCACCACTTTCAAAGTACTTTTATTCTTCAACATCCTCATTCCTTGTGGTTTCCCTACAAAAAATAGTAACTACCGTGTTTTATACATAATGTGATTTAATTATAAATATGGTATAACCATATTCATTATTATATCCATCCTATGAATGTCAAGTTACCATACGTGCGTACATATGGCTTACCATCCCCACGTTGTGGTGTAGTTTGTTATTCAAACACTTCATTATTTGAATGGGTATAATAATGAGTATAACTGATGTAAATAATAAATATAACATGTTAATGATTCTTTATGTATGATATTCTATACAATTACATATTATTTCACCATCAATAGAATTATTTTATCGCATATGTGTACGTACGGATTACCGTCTTCATGAACACGATGAGATTCAATCCCCATTGTAACCATTCAAGAATAAATATCATTTTATGATTAAAATTAATGTTTATGAACTTAATATCACTCTGGATATGAATAAAATACATCTTATCTATAACAAACATGACTTACTTAACATATCATATAAAGCAAAACGAATCAGTTATCAACTGAAATGATTATACTACATAAATATTATTAACACAATAATATTAGAAGATCATATATGATATCATGTTAATGTATTTTGTTATTATATAATTTAATAACATTAATTTATTTATTATATAGTAGGTTAAATATAATTCCCCGACCTTAGTTACCAAGAGTCGATTCATTATAACATAACATTGGCATGATCACTAGGAAATAATGTCTCGAAAGACCGATCAGTTTAGTATTATTGGAAACAAGATTCATACAAAAGTTCATCATTACAACTTGAAAAGAAATAAAACATGTGTTTATTCTATTGGAAACATCCAAGCCTCCTAAAATGGCTGCAAGTCACTCATAACTATATTTTTCATATCCTGGGAAATTGAAACATATGAAAGGGGTGAGCTCAAACGCTCAGTAAGGGTATAAAATAGAGCGGTATATAACATAAATTTAATCATGGGGAATAATTGAAACCACATTCCTTTACCAATAATAAACATGAATAATTTTATGGCAAAAATATGAGCAGAGTAAATAATTTCATAATAAAACATAATCATTGGTATTCTACTAGTCGAATGACCACATGAACCATCAATATTATTTTCATTATGAGGAAATGTATAATGCCGAACATTCTAAACAATTTTGTCAAGGCCTCATCCATGACATCAAAAAATGATTAAGGCCTCGGCCAAAACCATATATCAAATTTGCGAAAGGACCTGATCCAATTAAATGTCTAGATGTCTCCTGAGACCTACTGATGCATTTAGGAGCTATATCGAGCTCCACCTATCACATACTAAGTCTAATACTTTCCTCATATGAAAAGGTTTAAACATATCATAAAAATTTGTATTAAAACTGGCATAAAAATGTCAATACATTATCCCTAAACCATGAATGGTATAAAAATAGCACATCCATAGTCAAAAATGTCACAAAACCTTCAATACAATATGTAAGTTTTGTATCATAATAAATCAACTTCAAATAAACATAATATCCATAAAAGGATGTTGACATAGATGAAATTAAAACCCTTTTTATAGAAATACCTCTTTTTATTTTGAAATCATTAAAGAGAAACATAATATAATAAAAACTTTCATTTATTCAAAAATTCTTATAATCTTTTATGGGAATCGTTGACAATTTTATAATGGTAGAAAATAGACGCACTGACCGTATAAGTTAAAAAAATACATTCTTACCTTAATTTTGTCGAAAATGTTAAAATGGACCCTGTTAGGAAAATGACAGAAACATTCCTTTAAAAACATATTATAAAAATTCAAACAAGTGTATAAATGGCGTTAACCCATAGTCGGTAAAATAGTAATAATAATTTAAAATACATTTTTACGAAACATGGATGTGGATGATAAGGAGGTCCGTGTAGATAATTACGTATAAACAACCTTAGATAATGATGAGATTGTAAAACAAACCCTTACCTTGTACTTTTCCTTGGTTGAGGGTAGGTTGAACTCCTATATAATGGTGAAATAATTATTATTAAAATATAAAAGATTCATATATATTAATATGATATCATATATGATCTTTTAACATTTCATTGTTAATAATATATACGTATTATCGTCATTTCAGGTGTTAATTTAATCGTTTTCTCTTATATGTTTTGTTACATAATATGTGTTTGTTATCCATATGTTGTATCTTATTCATGTCCAGAATGATATCTTGTCCTTAAAAATTATTTTTAATCATAGAATTAAAAATAGTCTTGAATGGATACGATGGGGAATGAATATTATCGTGTTCGTGGAGACGGTAGTCCGTACGTACGCACGAACGACAATATCATTATTTTGATACCAAAATAATATATAATTGTATGTTATATCATATATACAGAATTATTATAATGTTATAGTTAATATTTACTTCAATTAAACTTCATTATCATACCCATCCAAATTATAATGTTTTGAATAACAATTGCACCACGACATGGAGACGGTAAGCCGTACGTACGCATGTATTGTGACATGTCATTCAAAAGATAAATAGAATACTGAATATGGTTGTGCCATATTTATAATAACATCACAGTATAGAGAGGATACTAGAGTTATTAATTTATTATGGAAATAACAAATAGAGAAGAAGATGAAGAAGAAAGGAACTTGAAAGAAGGTGGTGAAAACATTACATCTACTTCAGGTTATTCCTTTTGATTTGTTCAAAAGGGCTCTTTAGTTTGGCTTTCTGATCAAAATAAGGCCTCTAGGATGAAGGTAGGATAGTTGAGAGGGTATTTGGGTAGAGTTTGGCCGAGCCAAAAGTCTTTGAATGTGTGAATTAGTGAGAATGGGGAGTACCTTTTATAAGATGGGTGAAGGGAACCTTAGGAAAAGCTAGAAATATTATTTTATAATAAATTTATATTCAGTTTCTAATGGCTCAAATCAAGATTATTTAGAGTATAAGGTAAGTATGGGTCGAAATACACTCATCCAATAGGTTTTAGATAGGTTTGTGTCACTATATTAACCTTATCTTTTAGATTTAACTCTTAGTTAATTAGTTTGACATTTACTATTTTTCTTTGTATTTTTATATAATTTGGTTAATAAACATACTATAAGCTTCCAATATAACCAAAAGTGGTTCTTTAATGACATTCATATCATCATATAAGTATTCTGGCTGAACCTTATATTTTTAGAAATATTATATCAATTAATAATATAATATATTTTTTAAAAACTTCTTTATGTCAATTTTGACACTATTTTATAATTTACATTTGACAAAGTCCTAAAAAATTTATTAATTCGAAAAAAAATTAATTTATGCAATCCAAAAATGTCATATTAACCAATAAAATTCGTGTATGTCATTAAAATGTTCAAATTATATTTATTTTAACATTTATAATACTAATTATTTGATTCTTTTGTTATTAAATAAAGTACTGCATCATTATTGTTTGATAAATAAATTTAATTATTAAATTTCTAAAAATTATAAATAAAATAAAATTATGTATGAATTCTTTTTAGATTTTTAATGAATATATATAGTCAAAAATAAAACATATATAACCCTATGTAAAAACTGTTTTTCTAAAAGATATATGCTTATGTCATTTCTGTATTTACTTTAACTTAATTAATATAAAGTGCCATTATCACTTACAAGTGGCTCCATGGGGTCCCTAAATAGACCCAAAGATTCCCAATGTCAGACATGTATCGACCAATAGGGTTGGGACATATTTTATGGTAATTTTTTATTATTATAATATTATTTTTTTACCCTTATTTACCGGATTTACTCTTTATCCATGGTAAATAAAATATTTATCGAATTATTATAAATGTATATATATAAAAGTTATCAATTTAAACAATTTGGAAATCCTAATTCTAAATATGGAATCCATTTTTCTATATTCAAAAAACAGAAGTGAGAAAAATTAATTTAAAATTAATTCCCACTATCAAAACAAAAAGCGTGTTTTTAGGAAATAATAACAATTAAAAGATTGGTACTTGCTTATGTCCAGTTTAAATGTGAAATTATTTCCAAAGACCAATATTGGATTAAATAGTAAAAATATAATCTAACTATATTCTAAAATCACTCAAATTATTAATTTATCACTATTAATTATTTCAATTTAAAATGTTTTTTTATTTAAAATTTAGTAATTTTCACTATTAATCAAAATATAAAAGTTATCCAAAAAGTTCAAAAAATTCACCATATGCTAATTTTGATATTCCAAATCCAAAAATGAAGTCCATTTTGAATGATAAAATGTATAAAATTTTAAATAGTTGATATTACTATTCATAACGGGTGGTTTGATTGGTTGTGGTGTGTGTTAGAACTCGATGTTTAATACAACACACACTGCAGTATTATTCAAAGAGAAGCATACTGTGGAAGCTTGGGGTGTTACATTAACATACCAATGATCAAGTAAATGTACAAGTTCAGGGTTAATTCTACAATATCTTTATTATCCAAGGGTTTTTATACGTGAGTATGTACTGGAACCTCATTATCATCAATATCAATGTTTCATAAAAATGTATTTCAAAACATTTTTAGTATTTCCAAGACTATAGGTAAAAGTCATTTATACCCACGTTTAACTTTTTATAAAGGGTTTATAAAGGAATCTTTCAGCCATTTTCCAAACAATTTCCTTTAGGGCCGTTTTTACAAAATTATAGAAAGAATGTTTTTTAAACTTATATAGTGTGTGTTTCTATATTTCACCACTATAACACCTTCAATTATTCCCTTAAAATATCATGATAATATTTTAAATTACCTAACTCTTAAATTATTTCAAAATAAAAAGATATATTTCTCAAAAATATTTTTTATTTTAGCTATGTCCACAACTATTAATTGATTTTAAACTTGTTTGAAGTTGATTTTTTTATAATACAAATATTTCATATTTTATTGAAAGTTTTGTGATATGTTTGACTGTGGATGTATTATTTTTATTCCCTTCATGGTTTATGGAAAACGTATTGTAATTTCATATGCTAGTTTTAATTTGAATGTTTCAGTTATTTTTAAACTGTTAAATATGATGAATTTATTGGGCTTAGTAAGTGACGGGTGGAGTCTTCTATAGCTCCTCAATGCATCGGTATGTCTCATGAGACAAACTTGTATCTTGTCCAAAGGCCTTGACAAAATCTTATTTGTAGTCTTGGAACATGGCCTTGACTTTGTGGTTATGATGTCCAACATATTTCATTTCATCATTATAAAATTGGATATTTATATTGCATGTGATTATTCAACTAGTAGAGTATCAATGTTAGTATGTAAATGAAATTATTTGAATTATATTTCCATATTATTCTGAAGTTTAAGTTTAAAAATATTATTTTTTTAGTCTTATACATTTTCTTAAATGTTTGTGCTTATTTATGAATGTTTTTTATATATTGTTATACTTACTAAGAATATAATCTCACCCATTTCTATGATTTATTTTTTCCAGGATGTGAAGAAATATATTATGATTGACCCGTAGGGATAATCTAAGGGAGATGAATGTGTTCAAAGAAGGTAGAATGCTGTAGTTTTTCAATTCATAATGTAATTTAAATCTTATAAATGTATCAATTAGTTCCATGGATACTAAATTGATAGGCATTTTAGTACATGGTTCCTGATATCAGGACAATGTTATGTAATAATGCACAAAATCTGGGTAACTGGGATCAAGGAATTACAGTTGGTATTGGAGAATGTTTTTTACAAACCTTGGAAACTAGATTTATAAATGCATTTATTAGAGAACATTAACATAAGATATACTATTAGGATCAGTATATAATAACTTCCTATAACTTTGGTAATGTATATATTTTTTGATTTTTCCAAGAAATGCATCCATGTCTGGATACGATCAGGTAAAGGGGGCTCTGGAACAGTTGTACCAAGGAGTTAAAATTCTGACAAGGAGTTTCAGGATTGACCTTGAGTATCATGGTACACCAAAATAGGCCATACTACACTGGTGGTTATGACACTCCTAGGAGATATTCATAGGATAATTAACATTTTCCTTACACACCATTGTTAAGGATTTATGAGTATATACCTCCTCATAGAAAACATTTTTAATATTATGGATTATATCCACAAACTATTCAATTTATGTTACCTATTTTACAAGTATAGAATTCTGTAATGCAATTAATTAACTAATCTAGTGTATGCCATTATTTAAAAATGGTGCCTAATGGAATGAATAGAAACTGTATCAATTCACGTAATCCATTTACGGATTTCCCTCATCAGGATAATTATATTGAAGCGGGTTAAGAAACTGGTGTAGATCATCTTATCATCATACTGGGAAAACCCTCTTATGTTATTATTAATAACCATACCCATATGGAGAACCATCCTCCACAACATAGAAGATCAATGTTAGACAACTTTAGGAGTAATCAACTAAAAACATTCAATGGTACAAAAAAATCCATTTTTAGCTGAGCAATGGATAAGTTCCAAAGAGAAAATATTTCATGCTTTGGGATGTAGCGAAAGGGAAATAGTTGTCATTGAAGTTTCTCACCTCGTGGGATATGTAGATAAATAGTGTTCATTAATTCAAAACACAAAGGAAGATGATGAATGTTCAAATATGGAATGGATGGAGTTTAAATAAATTATTCAGAAAAATAATTTCCTCGTGGCCATCAGGTAGATATGGAATGAAAATTTCTGAGTCTAAGGAAAAAGAAGAATTAGAATGTCGCAATGTATGAGGCTACTATTAAACGGTTAACAAGGCATCCAGGTGATTATACACATAACCCAAGGAGTATGACTGATTAATTATTTGATGGGTTAAAACCATTTCTTTATCGACAATTAGTCTCATAATCCTTCTCATCATAAATAAAATTGTCTCATGTGAAATCAAGATAGAAATATAATTCCCTATGTCTTATGAAATCAAATAAATAAAGAGAAAAAGAAATCTTATTAACATTCATGAAATGGAAATAAGGGTTAGAAGGAAAAAGTTGAAAATCCATCTTGTGGTGAATGTGTTAATAAACACCCATATAGATTCTTGAATGGAATGAGAATCTGTTACAAGTGTGGTGAAAAAGGCACCATGCTTGTGATTTCAAGGGAAAAAATAGGTTTTCCATGTTTAATGATTCAATTGTAGAGAAATGGGGCATTATTCTAATGAATGTCTTGACCACCAAGGAAACATACTTCAAAAAAGGCCAATGGAGCAATTCCAAGAGTATGTGATCACGACTGATGAGGTTGAATCTTTGAAAGATGTGGTGGAAGGTAATTTAATTATTTCCTTAAATTTAACAAATGATTTATTTGATTTTGGATCAATTAATTGTTTCATATCTTCCCAGTTTTCTATGAAAATTAGATATTTCCAATTTTTTTAACAATGGTTTTGTCAGTCAAAATTCGTTAGGTCAGAACCATTACAACAATGTTTTAAGAATTAGTTCCCATTAAGGCATATATATATATATGTTATTTTTCTATTGATCTCATCGTCATACTCATGGTTGATATTGATATAATCCTAGGTATGGATTGGGTTTCAGACCATGAAGTGATAATTTATTTTAAGAAGAAGGAGGTTACAATTTGTGATTATGATAAGGAGTACCTTTTCGTTAAAGGATAAACGTCACCACCTGATTTTTATCTAGATACACCCCCTGAAGACCTACTAAAATCCATTATTTAGGAGGAATATAATGGAATAACTATGGTTTATGAATGGAACATTCAAATATAGGACATTTATATTGTGATATAATATGATTATGTGTTTCCAGAATATTTAACTAGATATCCTCTAGAACAAGAAATTTAGTTATACATTGATTTAATTCCTTGTTCAAGGCCCCTAATGAAGACCCCTTCAAAAATGGACATTGTGGAATTTGTGGAACTAATTAAACAAATAGAGGAATTGAGTAATAATATATTTACTCCCCCCAGTTTTTCTCCATAGAGATCCCCTATACTTTTTGTTATGAAGAAAGATGGATCAATGTGGTTGTGTATTGACTAGAGAGATATCAATGAAATAACAATAAAGAGAAATTAGACCCTACCTCACATTGATTATTTATTCGATCAACATCATGGATATAAATATTTTTCAAATATATTCCTTCGTTCTGGATATCATCAGGTGTGAGTGAAGAAGGAAGATATTCTTAAAACAACATTTTGAACTTAGTTTGGGCATTATGAATTTACCATAATGACTTTTGGACTGACTAATGCACCCTCTGTCTTCATGGATCTAATTAACATCATTATCAAGGAATATATTTATGAATTTGTAGTGGTATTTATTGATGATATCATGGTATACTCCAAAAGCTAAGAAGATCATGAAAATCAATTGTGAAATATTCTAGACTCTTATAAAAAATGAATTATATGGAAAGTTTAGAAAGTTTGAATTCAGATATGAGGGGATTTCATTTCTTGGCCATATTTTATCTATGGATAGAATATTTATTGATCCTTCAAAAAAAAAGGCAATCCAATAATGTACATCACTGATAATTACAGCAGAGGTAAACAATTTTATTGGTTTAGACGGTTATTATCGGTGTTTCATCCATAATTTTTCCAGATTGGGAAACCCTATTAACCATGATCACAAGTAAATGGGTTAAATATGATTGGACAAAAGAGGGTGAAGTATCTTTTGAATAACTGATGTGATTTTTAGTCAATGAAGCTATTTTTACTCTACCATCGGGGAATGATGGGTTTGTTATTTATATTGATGCTCCAAAGAAAGGACTTTGTTGTGTCCTTATGCATATTTATATTGTTATTTCCTTTGAATCAAGACAAATAAAAATTCATGAACAAAATTATCCCACTCATGATCTTGAGTTAGAAGCAGTAATATTTTCTCTTAAAATTTGGAGACACTATCTCTATGGTGAAAAATGTGATATCTAAACTGATCCCAAGAGTTTTGAAGTATTATTTCTCACATAAAGAAATAAACATGAGGTAATGGATACGTCTTGATATACTCAAGGAATATGATTGCACTATACACTACCACCTGGGGAAGGCAGATAAGGTGGAAGATGATTTGAACATAATGGAACATAGTGTTTTGAACAAGATGAGAGTGAAAAGTGATCATATTTGTTTGGATCTTGTAAAGATGTATATGGGAATAACCAAGGAAGGTGAAACATCAATAATGATTCAAATGGTCACCAAACAATCATTACTAGAAAGGATAAAGAGTTCTCATACTGATTATGAGGAGTTTAAGAAGAAGATTAATGCAATGAAAGATGGGAGATTGAGTGTCATCGTATATGAAGATGAAATTTTGATATTTTGGAAGAGATTTTGTGTTCCCGATATTACTGATCTAAAAATGAAATTTTTGGATGATGCACATAGCTCCAATTTCTCTATACACCTCGGTAGAACTAAGATTTATAGAGATTTGAAGGAACATTTTTTGTGGGACAACATAAAGAGGGATATTGCTGAGTATGTATCAAGATGCAGGGTTTGTCAACAGGTGAAGGCTAGAAGACAACATCCTTCAAGAGTCATGCAACCAATTCCCATACCTAAGTGGAAATGGGATAATATTACAATGGACTTTGTCATGAGACTACCAAATAATTCTTGATGTTATGATGCTATATGGGTCATTGTTGATCATCTTACCATGTCAGCACATTTTCATACTATAAGAGAAGATTTAACACTTAAATGTTTAACAAGACTATATATTAATTTAGTTGTAAGACATCATTGTTTACCTCTATCAATTGTTTCAGATCGTGGTCCCCATTTTACATCAATATTTTGGAAATGTCACCAAAAGTCCCTAGATAATGAATATTGTATGAGCACTACCTACCACCCTCAAAATGATGAACAATCAGAATATACTATTCAAACCTTAGAAGAATTGTTGACATCTTTCTCACATAATTTTCAAGGTTTGTGGGATCAATAATTTTCTCAGGTAGAATTTTCTTATAACAACATCTTCCATTATTGTATTCAGATGATACCATTTGAAGTATTATATAGAAATAGATGTCTCACACCAACATGTTAAGATGATATTGGTGAAATAAAACTCACTGGCCCAGATCATGATGAGGAAACAATGGTAGAGGTAAAGGTTATACAAACCCATATCAAAGCAGCTCAGAGTAAGAAAAAGAGCTATGTTAATAACTGAAGAAAAGATTTGGAATTTCATGTAGGAGATTATATTTTCATAAAATAATCTCCATCGAAGGATTCTATATGATTCAATAAGAAGAGAAAATTAAGTCTCATTTACATCAGACCATTCAAAATTCTAGAATGAATTGAAGTTGTAGCTTATTTTTAGGCATTCCGCCAAGTATCACCAATGTTTGTGATGTGTTCCATGTATCACTGTTGAGAAAATACATGAATGAGCCAAGGAATTTACTCACCTTTGAAAAAATAGAACTGGAACTTGACCTATATTATTGTGAAGAGCCTATCAGAATTTTTAATACCAGAGAACAACTGTTGAGAAACTGGACGACTCATCTGGTGAATGTTCTATATATCAACCATAAGATGGAAGATGGAATGTAGGATCCCAATGAACTTATGATAAAGAACCACATGAATCATTTTGTACAACAGTGTTTGAGAAATTTAGAAGACTAAATTATTTGAAGGAGGGAAGAATAGGACACCACAAGATTCCACGGTACGCTTCTCTTTGAAAAAACAATAGCTTGCGTTGCATGAAATTTTTGGGTTCTAACACACCATGACCAACCAAACTAGTCGTTATGAATAGTAATAACCACTTTTTGAAATTAATAAATTTTATTTTTCAATATTGACATCATTTTTGGATTCAGAATATCAAATTTACCTTACGGTAAATTTTTGGTATTTCTTTTTGAAAACATTCAATTTTTGATGAATAGTCAAAAACACAACGTTGTTGTTTAAAACTGACTATTTATTTAAATAATTAGTTATGTACTTTAAATTTATTTTAGGTAAAAATAGATATTATAATACCTATATATGCTCAATGTAATTCATTAGAGTGATTTTATAATAATATTAGATATATAAAATTTTATTGACCTTTTTATCGTCTTTTACCCACCATCTAGGTGCATTTGAAAATTTTCATAAAAACGTACTTTAAACATATCTGTGAATTGAATTTCCAAAATCCATGATACACGGTTATAATCCGTAAGTAATATTTGGTTCAATTGGCTAAAAATAATTTTGGTGAATAGTAACTTCTGACATTTATTTACCAGAGTTAAAAGTAAATAGGTCAATTAAAAGTGAAAATGATATTATAATTACTCTAACACATTTATTAATTCTATTGGATAAGACTATTTAAAACAAAAACAATCTTTGGAATAAAATATGATCCTTTGGGTCCACTTGGATTAGATTATAACATTTATTATTATTTTATTTAAAGAAGAGTAAAATGTTTTAAATTCAATGTTTTATAACTAAATCATTTTTAATATATATTTACACATAAGATAAATTCAACTATAAATATTAATTATATGTATAAAAGGATTTCCTACGTAATGGTATTTTATATGTAATTTTTAGATATTTTATAATTAAATTTGATTATGACATAATGATGATGCAATAATTACGATATTAATGAAATATTAAAATAATTGATATTATAAATATCTAAATAAATATAAATTGAGAATTTTGATTAATTACACTAATTTTATATGTTAATATAATGTTTTAGTGTTTATTAAAAAAATCGACGTTATAAATTTTTTATCACTTTCAAAAAAACAAAATACCAAAGTGTCAAAATTGACATTAATGAGTTTTTAAAACAAATACTATATTATTAATTGATATAATATTCCTAAAAATCTATGGTTTGGAAAAATTTACTTTGATATGGTTAGATATTTTTATAATTAATAAATTTCTTTTATCTTGGTAGTTTATAGTACTTTTATTAACCATATAATTTAACAATACACAGATACATGGTAAATGTTAAACTATTTAACTTAGAGTTAAATATGAATAATGAGGTTAATATGTTGACAAATACCTATCAAAAACAAATTTTTTGAGATTTGTTCATCCTATCCCAACATTATACATGAAATATATTCTTTTGGATCCATTATAAACTAAATATGATAATATAATAATATAATATTTCATAGTTTTCCAAAAGTGACCCTCACCTCTCTTATAAAAGGGTAGATCCCATTCTCTTAATTTCACACCCCCAACGCCTTTTGACTCAAAAAAACCAGCTCAAAAATCCTCCTAAATACCATAAATTAGACCAAGAAGCATTATTTTTATTAGAAATTCATTCTATAGAGCCATTTTGATAAACTGAAACGGAAACACCTAAAGAAGATGTAATAATTCCAAAAACTCATTCAAAGTTCTTTTCATCTTCCACATCATATTTCATTGTTGTTTCTATATCAAAATAGTAACTCTAGTACATTATACACACTATTATGTTATTATAGATATGTTAAAACCATATTCATTATTATATCCATCCTATGAATGTCAAGTCATCATACGTGCAGACGTGCGACTTAATGTCTCTACGTCGTGGTGCAGTTTGTTATTCAAACACATAATTATTTGGATGGGTATAAAAATGAGTATTAATGATGTAATTAATAAATATATAATGTTAATGATTCTTTAGATATGATATAAAATAAAATTAATTATGATTTCACCATCAATAGAATTATATCTTCGCTCGTGCGTATGCACCGATTACCGTCTCCCCGAACGCGATGAGATTCATTCCCCATCGTAACCATTAAAGAATAATTATAATTTTATGATTAAAAAATAATGTTTAATAACTTAATATCATTATGGATATGAATCAAATACATATTATCCATAAAAACATGACTTAATTAACAAAAACATATAATGGAAAACGAATCAGTTAACACCCGAAACGATGATACTACTGAAATATTATTTAAAAAGCAATAATAGAAGATCATATATGATATCTTATTTATGTATTTGGTTATTGTATAATTTAATAACAATAATATAACTATTATTTAAGAGTTTAACATACCTTCTATCTAGGAAAAGTACAAAGAAATGGTTAATTCCACAATCTCTTCATAATTCGAGGTTGTTTATATCTGGGTATCTTCTGGGACCTCTTTATCTTCCACATCCATGTTTCTTAAAAATGAATTTCTAAACATTATTAATATTTCCTAAACTATGGTTTAATGTCACATATCCATTTTTTTTAATTTTTTATAAAAGTTTTATAAACTAATATTTCTGTCATTTTACAAACAAAGTCCTTTATGACCTTTTCGACAAAATTTTGGAAAGAATGTTTTTTATGTCATTAGGTGGGTGCAGCTATTTTCTGCCGTTATAACACCTTAAATGCTTCCCCTGAAAGATTATAAATTTTTTTTAAATTACATGACTCTTAAATGATTTCAAAATATAAAGATATATTTTTATCAAATAGTTTTGATATCATTTATGTCAACATCATTTGATGGATTTTCGACTTGTTTGAAGTTGATTTATTATGATACAAATATTCCATGTTGTATTGAAGGTATTATGATATTTTTGACCATGGATATGTTATTATCATATCGTTAATTGTTTATGGATAAAAAATTTAAATTTTTATAGCTTGTTTTAATATGAATGATTATGTCATGTTTAAACCTTTTCATATGAGGAATGAATTGGACTTAGTAAGTGACGAGTGGAGCCCTCTATAGTACCTCGATGCATCTATAGGTCTCATGAGACAAACTAGTGTATTGGAACATGTCCATGACAAAATCTTATTTGTAGTCTTGGAAAAAGGCCTTCACTATGTGTTTATGATTTCCAACATTATGAATTCCATCGTTATGAAATTGGATATTGATATTTCATTTGATTATTCAACTAGTAGAATATACATGTGAATATGAAAATGGAATTATTTGATTTATATTTTCCATATTATACTGAATTTTTTGTTTAAATGTCTTATGTTTTAATCTTATACATTTTCATAAATGTTTAGACTTATTTATCAATGTTTCTGCTACATTGTTTTCCTTACTAGGAATCTGAGCACACCTCTTTATATGTTTTATTTTTCCAACGATGTGAAGAAGTATATTATGACTGACCTGCAGGGATAGTCTAAGGGAGATGAATGCATCCAAAGGAGACAAAATTTCTTGGTTTTTCATTTCATAATGTAATGTAAATCGTATGTATATATCTAGTACTTCCATGGCTATTAAATAGATCGGTCTTTTAGGATAAGATTCCTTGATTCATGCTAATGTTATGTAAAAATGCACCGACTATAGGTAACTAGTGTCATGGTGTTATAGTTTTTATCAAAGGAATTTGAGAACAAACCATTGAAACTAGATTTAGAAAAACTCTGAATAGAGAATGTTACACAAAGAATGATTTTAAGGATTAGTATAGAAGAATTTACTGGAATTTTGTTAATGTTGAGATTTTGTGAGATTTACAAGAAATAAATCCATATCAGGATACAAGCAGGTAGAGGCAGCTCTGGAACATATGTACCTATGTGTGAACACTCCAACAAGGAGTTTTGGGCTTGACTCGGGGTATCGTGGTACACTAAAATGGGCCTCGCTGCACACTTGGTTACGAAACTCTCGAGGGATATCTTTTGGATAATTCACATTTTCTTTACATAACATTATGAATGATTTATGAGTATATACCTCTCAGAGAAAATATTTTTATGATTATGGATTATATCCATTAACTCTTCAATTTATGTTTAGTGTTTTAAAATATTGGAATTATGTATTGTGATTAATAAAATAATCAAGTGTATTTTAGGGTTTAGAAATGGCACCTAGTGGAAGGAATGGAAATTTTATCAACGCATTTAATACATGTATTGATTTCCCTCCTAATCATGATAGTTATACTGGAGCAGTTGATATAACTACTGCTGATTAGCTTATCACCATATTGGGACAACTCACTCAGGTTATGAATAATAGCCATACCAGAATGGAAAAAGAGATATGTTGATAACTGAAGAAAATATTTGGAATTTCTTGTAGGAGATCATGTTTTCATAAAAGAATCTCCATGGAAGGATTATATATGATTCAATAAGAAGAGAAAATTAAGTCTCATGTACATCAGACCATTTAAAATTCTAGAATGAATTGAAGTTGTAGATTATTGTTAGGCATGCCGCCATGTATCTCCAATGTTTGTGATGTGTTCCATGTATCACTATTGAGAAAATATATTCCTGACCCAAGGAATTTACTCACCTCTGAAGAAATAGAAATGGAACTTGACCTGTCTTATTGTGAAGAGCCTATCAGAATTTTTAATACCAGAGAACAACTGTTGAGAAACTGGACGACTCATCTGGTGAATGTTCTATATAGAAACAATAAGATAGAAGATGCAATGTAGGATCCCAATGAACTTATGATAAAGAACCACCCGAATCTTTTTGTACAACAGTATTTGAGAAATTTAGAAGACTAAATTATTTAAAGGAGGGAAGAATAGGACACCCCAAGATTCCACAGAACACTTCTCTTTGAATTAAATAATAGCTTGTGTTGTATGAAATTTTGAGTTCTAACACACCATGGCCAACCAAACTAGTCGTTATGAATAGTAATACCCACTTTTTGAAATTAATAAATTTTATTTTTCAATATTGACTTCATTTTTGGATTCAGAATATCAAATTTACCTTACGGTGAATTTTTGGTATTTCTTTTTGAAAACCTTCAATTTTTTATGAATAGTAAAAAACACTACGTTGTTGTTTAAAACTAACTATTTATTTATATAATTAATTATGTAATTTAAATTTATTTTAGGTAAAAATAGATATTATAATACCTATATATTCTCAATGTAATTCATTAGAGTGATTTTATAATAAAATTATATATATATATAATTTTATTGAACTTTTTATCGTCTTTTACCCACCATCTAGGGGCATTTGAAAATTTTCATAAAAACATACTTTTAACGCATCTGTGAATTGAATTTCAAAAATCCAAAATACACGGTTGAAATCCATAAGTAATACTTGGATCAATAGGATAAAAATAATTTTGGTGAATAGTAACTTCTGACATTTATTTACCACAGTTAAAAGTAAATAGGTCAATTAAAAGTAAAAATGATATTATAATTACTCTAACACATTTATTAATTATATTGGATAAGACTATTTTGAACAAAAACAATATTTGGACTAATATATGATCATTTGGGTCCACTTGGATTAGATTAGATCATTTATTATTATTTTATTTAAAGAAGAGTTAAATGTTTTATATTCAATGTTTCATAACTAAAACATTTTTAATATATGGTTACAAATAACATAAATTAAACTATAAATATTAATTTTATGTATAAAAGTATTTACTACCTAATGGTATTTTATTTGTAATATTTATATATTGTATAATTAAATTTGATTTTGACATAATGATGATGCAATAATTACGATATTAATGAAAAATTAAAATAATTTATATTATAAATATCTAAATAAATATAAATTGAGGCTTTTGATTAATTTCACTAATTTTATAGGTTAATATAATGTTTTAGAGTTTATTTAAAAAAACGACGTTATAAAGTTGTTATGACTTGCACAAAAACAAAATACCAAATAGTATCAAATTGACATTAATGAGTTTTTAAAACAAATACTATATTATTAATTGATATAATATTGCTAAAAATATATGGTTTGGACAATTTACTTTGATATGGTTAGATATATCTATAATTAATAACATGGATTTCTCTTGGTTGTTTATAGTATGTTTATTATCCATATAATTTAACAACACACAGATACATGGTAAATTTTAAACTATTGAACATAGAGTTAAATCTAAATGATAAGGTTAATATGGTGACATATAACTATCAAAAACATATTTTCTGAGATTTTTTAAACCTATCCCAACATTATACATGAAATATATTCTTTTTGATCCATTATAAACTGAATATGATAATATAATAATATTGTATTTCATAGTTTTCCAATAGTGACCCTCACCTCTCTTACAAAAGGGTACATCCCTTTCTCTTAATTTTACAAGACCAAAGCCTTTTTACTCAACAAAACCCAACTCAAAAATCCTCCTAAATACCATAAAATAGACCAAGAGGCGTTATTTTGATTAGAAATTCATTCTATAGAGCCATTTTGATAAACTCAAACGGAAACACCTAAAGAAGAGGTAATATTTTCGAAAAATCATTCAATGTTCTTTTCATATTCCACATCATCTTTCTTTGTTGTTTCTATATCAAAATAGAAACTATATTACCTTATACACACTATTATGTTATTATAGATATGGTACAACCATATTCTTTATTATATCCATCCTATGAAAGTCAAGTCATCATACGTGCATACGTACGGCTTAATGTCTCTACGTCATGGTGTAGTTTGTTATTCAAACACATAATTATTTGGATGGGTATAAAAATGAGTATTAATGATGTAATTAATAAATATATAATGTTAATGATTCTGTAGATATGATATATCATCCAATTACTTATGATTTCACCATCAATAGAATTATATTTTCGCTCGCACGTATGTACCGATTACCGTCTCCCCGAACGCGATGAGATTCATTCCCCATCGTAACCATTCATGAATAATTATAATTTTATGATTAAAAATTAATGTTTAAGAACTTAATATCATTATGGATATGAATCAAATACATATTATCCCTAAAAAACATTACTTACATAACAAAACATATATGTGAAAACGAACCAGTTAACACCTGAAACAATGATCCTACAGAAATATTATTTACAAAGCAATATTAAAATATCATATATGATATCGTAATTATGTATTTGGTTCTTGTATAATTTAATTACAATAATATAACTATTATTTAAGAGTTTAACATACCTTCTATCTAGGAAAAGTACAAAGAAAGGGTTAATTCCACAATCTCCTCATAATTCGAGGTTGTTTATATCTGGGTATCTACTGAGACCTCTTTATCATCCACATCCATGTTTCTTAAAAATGAATTTAAAAACGTTATTAATATTTCCTAGACAATGGGTTAAATTCATTTATCCCTTTTTTCAATTTTTTATAAAAGGTTTATAAATTAATCTTTCTGTCATTTTCCAAACAAAGTCCTTTATGACCCTTTTCGAAAAAATTATGGAAAGAATGTTTTTTATGTCATACGATGGGTGCAGCTATTTTCTGCCGTTATAACACCTTCGAAGCATCCATTAAAAGATTATAAAAATATTTTTTATTACATGACTCTTAAATTATTTCATAATAGAAAGAGATATTTTTCTCAAATAGATTTGATATCATTTATGTCAACATCATTTGATGTATTTTCGACTTGTTTGAAGTTGATTTATTATGATACAAATCTTCCATGTTGTATTGAATGTATTGTGATATTTTTGACCATGGATTTGTTATTATCATTTCATTAATTGTTTATGGATAAAAAATTTATATTTTTATAGCTTTTTTTAATATGAACGATTATGTCATGTTTAACCCTTTTCATATGAGGAATGAATAGGACTTAGTAAGTGACGAGTGGAGCCCGTTATAGCACCTTAATGCATCTGTATGTCTCATGAGACAAAATAGTGTATTGACACATGTCCATGAAAAAATCTTATTTGTAGTCTTGGAACAAGTCCTTGACTATGTGGTTATGATGTCTAACATTATGAATTCCATCGTTATGAAATTGGATATTGATATTTCATTTGATTATTCAACTAGTAGAATATACATGTGAATAAGAAAATAGAATAATTTTATTTATATTTTCCATATTATAGTGAATTTTTTGTTTAAATGGATTATGTTTTAATCTTATAAATTTTCTTAAATGTTTTGACTTATTTATGAATGTTTCTGCTACAGTGTTTTCCTTACTGAGAATCTGAGAACACCTCTTTCTATGTTTTATTTTCCCAACGATGTGAAGTAGTATATTATGACTGACCTGTAGGGATAGTCCAAGGGAGATGAATGCATCCAAAGGAGACAAAATTTCTTTGTTTTTCATTTAATAATGTAATGTAAATCATATGTATATATCTAGTACTTCCATGTCTATTAAATAGATCGGTCTTTTAGGATAAGATTCCTTGTATCATGCCAATGTTATGTCAAAATGCAACGAATCTAGGTAACTAGTGTCATGGTTTTATAGTTTTTATCAGAGGAATATTAGTACAAACCATGGAAACTAAATTTAGAAAAACTCTTAATAGAGAATGTTACACAAAGAACGATTTTAAGGATTAGTATAGAAGAATTTTCTGGAATTTTGTTAATGTAGAGATTTTGTGAGATTTACAAGAAATACATCCCTATCAGGATACAAGCTGGTAGAGGCGGCTCTGGAACATATGTACCTATGTGTCAACACTCCAACAAGGAGTTTTGGGCCTGACTTGGGGTATCCTGGTACACTAAAATGGGCATCGTTGCACACATGGTTACGAAACTCTCGAGGGATATGGTTTGGATAATTCACATTTTCATTACAGAACATTATGAAGGATTTATGAGTATATACCTCTCAAAGAAAACATTTTTATGATTATGGATTATTCCATTAACTGTTCAATTTATTTTTAGTGTTTTAAAAGATTGGAATTTTTTATTGTGATTAATAAAATAATATACTGTATGTTAGGGTTTAGAAATGGAACCTAGTGGAAGGAATGGAAATTTTATCAACGCATTTAATATATGTAGTGATTTCCCTCCTACTAAGTATAGTTATACTGGAGCAGTTGATATAACTACTGCTGATTAGCTTATCACCATATTAAGACAACTCACTCAGGTTATGAATTATAACCCTACCAGTATGGAGTACCCTGATCCACAATGCAGAGGATAAATGTTAGAACACTTCATGATGAAACAACCACCAACATTTAATAATAATACAAATCCATTGGTAACTGAGCAATGGAAAAGTACCTTTTAAAAACTATTTCATTCTTTGGGGAGTAGAAAAATGGAAAAAGTGGTCATGGCAGTTTATCACCTCATGAGAAATGCAGATCAATGGTGGTATTTAATTTAATACACCAAGGAAGATAAAGAATTATCCAATATGGAATGTAGGTAAATACTTTCTACGAAACATTATCCTAAAGAGTTATCACTCCTTGTTTTAAAATTCTTCCTTCAACATGGGGTTCTAAATCAATGTCCTCCATTTTTTGGCTTCCCCATCGTGAGGATAAATGACCACATTAACCGTATCCATCTCAGAAAATCAATGTAAAAAAATATCTTCAACATTGAGTTATACCATTCTTCCATGATTGGTGGTTATGATAATCCACTAAATTTATATGGTTTTTTCCATATAAGAGGCATAATTATCAATTTTTCCATATTCAGTGAAGGAGGATGTTCCACATTGTTTACGGTGTTATTTATATTCTAAGACATCCGGGTAAGCACCGCCATGAATGTTTCAACCCCAACTCCATAAAAATTGGGGATTCCATTTAGGGAATCACATCATTGTCACTCGAATGGGTTATTCGATTGATTTCACCTAGTTCCCATCATTTTCTATAATTTAATGCTTTGGTACAAAAAACAAGTCAAAAATTAATGAGAAAAAAATTATAGCTATTAAAATTAAATCTAATGAAATATCTTATGTGAGCCATATGATTATAATTTGTCTAAAACAATAATTATTGGGATATTACTTATACACAGACTCATACAAAGGGTTTACACCAAGGTTTTATAATAATAATTCCAAAATTAACTAAACTATCCTCGGATAACAACAATATTGACCTAACTTTTTCTTACAAAAATGTTACACCATTTTAATGATAGAAAAAATAAAAGTTTTACAAATCTAGGATCTAATGGTTTAATGTTTTTCGAAAATTAGGACCATACATAACATTAATAAAATAAAACATAGAAATTTATTTAATTCCTTCTTCAAAAGTTTCATATTATCCATTATTTTCTCCTTAGTATGGTATTAACCTAATGATATAAATCTAAATAGAGTGTTATAAAACATATAAGAGGATGAAAAAAAGACATGAAACATGGGTTGGAATAAACATCTTCATCATAATATATGAAATGGATGATAATCCTAATCATGATAGGAAACATTGTATTAAGTCATAGAATATCATACAGTATAAAAATGAAACATCATGTATGAGTGGTTAAATACCACATACAATTGTGAACAATTATAGAATCATGTTTATTAATATTTAAATTTTTTATCTTTATATACATCACATTACTTAATGAATTGGAGTGTTATTTATGTCTTGTTCCACGTATCATATAATAACATTTACATGCACTATATAATTAGGGTTACACCTGTCATATAATAACATGTATATTATCATGAATTGAAATATATTGTTTTGAAATATTGTACAGAAATTATCTCATGGAAAATAAATGGGTTTTAATTCATAAATAATAAATCCATTAACATTTTAGCTCCCAAAAATATAATATTGTACTTGGATTCAATATTTATTTGTTAAAAAATAATCTCATGATAAGTAATATATGAGTTTTTTTAAAAGAATAGTGCTTTTTAAAAAATATTTTCAATTTTCATAAAACCAGGTTGGAAAAACAATATCCCCAAAAACAAAATGTAAATAAAAATAAATGATTTTTATAGATAAATAAAGTAACATTCATATAAAAAATCAGTGAAAAAGATAAAACCCATAGGAAGAGAGTTGAGTTTGTGAATACCCATAACCTTTTCGTTTAATATTTTATTCACACTAATATCCTAGGTAATAACATTAAATTCATTAATTAAAAAATATATAACCATTGATAAATGATTTGGATTCATTTTATTTTTTATGTTCATTTATGGGATTTTGGAGAGTAATAGAGTTCAATTTCATTGATCAGTAGGGTTTCTTTTCATGGTTTTCAAGATCGGTTAAAATGTATACACGTTTGGAAATTCATGTAAAATTTGTATAATTATATAGAAATGGAATTAGATTTTATTAATGATCATACATATGTTTAAGAGATTATATATACTTATATATATATATATTGTGTATATGGTATGAGAATTAACCTTTAGAAAATACATTAGAGAAAATATTTTTGGTTCTTAAGGCAGTTTTTTATCACAACAAACTCATTTTATTTTATTATTCAATATTACGTATATAAGTTAGTGTAAAAACATAAAAATGTCAAAAAAATTTAAATTATCTTTTTACCAATAAATTTTTTAGTATTTCCATTTTATTCATTAAATACAAATGAAAACGCCTCTTCCACAATGTGTGTTAATTTAAAAACCATGGGTGAAGATTTCTTTTAATTATAGAGATATAGACAAAAGTTTAATTATTAATATTTCATTAAAATTATGGAAATAAATTATATAAAATAAAATCGAGTTATCATGTACATTATGATAGAGTTTGTTAGGATAGGATAAGAAAAAAAAGGAAACAAAAAATAAGGTGAATGAAAATGATAGAGGATTTTACCTCTTGATTTCCACCTCCATGAGAACCTCTATTTGGAAAAGGGTTTTGTGTTTTGATGACACAAAGAGATCCCGGAACCAGTGAAGGGTCTTGAGAAAATTATTGGGTATAATTTGGATAAGGATAAAATCTAGGAAGTTGTGAGGAGAAGTGGTGGTGAAGGTGGTATTTATAGTGGTTGATAGTTTCCTTTTCTCTTTATATTATTCCTTGGATTATTATATTCAAACATGCTCATGAATAGATTGAGAATTACTATTAAATATTTTTAAATAATATAGGGAGTCAGATATTATGATTCTTAAATCAGAAATTTATCATCGGATAGTGTATTTTACAAGTATATTATATACATCACAAATTATAGTATATTACTATTATAAAAAAAAGTATTTCATATAAATCCAAACAATTAACCCTAACAACTTGTTAATATGTAAAACTCAAAAGTAAACACCATTTTATTAAATAAATTTTCTATTTATGATAAATTTAATTTTTAATTAAAATAATCATTTATATGGAAGATACCGATTTAAAATTTATATGTTATTTTAAAAAATATTTAAAAATTAATTAGGGTCACATAAAATTTTCCATTAATCATAAAAACTTAAAATATTAATTTATATATACATTTTATGGAAATATTTGTTTTCTAATCATTTAATTAATTATAAAATTGTGTTGATATATTTACAACTTACTAAAATACCAACAAAAAATTAATAATTTATAAAACATTTATTTAAATATACATTGATATAATTATATTTTATTACCATTTAAAAGATAGCTAAATTTTATTTATTCATTCTAGGGTAATGTTACTATTCTCTTGGCCAGTTATCTATTTATAACGTTCATATTACTATTCCCATAGTCAAGTTACTTTTCCATTGGTAAAGGTTCTTTATCTTTAGAAATACTTCTTATATCATTCATTCTTATTTTATAATATATTTATTTTGTTTTCTATGTGATATTTGTTTATTTATACTATATGAAATTATTATCAGAAGGGAATTTCCATTGATAAAATTTGGGATTGTTGGACTATAAGCCTTTATCCACCTTCTTAGTTAATAATATCATTTCTTCCTAGAGGGATATACACTTTCATATATATATATATATATATATATATATATATATATATCTCTTCACCTAGTGGTCCTAAATCTAGATTGTAAACTGACATATTTACATTTGATCCATATAATAGTGAGTAATTAATATGTTTTTGATTTTAAATAAATCATAAGTCATATTTAATTTCTATAGTCAGTCTTAAAATATTTTCATGACCCCACAACCTAGGTTGCCACAATGATGTAAGGGAGATAATGACCACTAAGTCCTATATCTCGTAGAACATGGGTTCGTGATAATCATCGAGTGTATAAAAATATCTAATATTGGAGGAATTGCACTCTATAAATAAAATATTATTAATATACATGATAATCAACCACCATGAAACTGTAGTAGATAAGATGAAATAATCCTAAAATACTCCATCCATGATTTTATATAGTTTATAAATAAATATAAAAGAGTCTAATACAACATATGACACATATATTGTATAATCTCAACAATAACTCCAATCCAAGCTAATAATTTCCGGCACATTCAACAAATTCTTGTTAGAATCTTTAAAAAAATTATATATATTGGGTTAGCACAATATGTATACTTCATAGGGTCATAAACAAGTGATCAATTTAAAATTTGAAACGTGAATATTAAATCACCAATGAAAATTAATTAGAAACAACAAGATCCAAAATAGGTCAACTAACCAATCCTAGCCTCTCAATATCACACTCTCCAAATAAAACATCAAATATACAAATATAACATTATTAAATAAATCAATTTTCTCTATTAATACTTCCCCATTTATTTTTCACTCGCACCGAAGACATCTAATATCATGTGATCTCATTTATTTCGTACATATCAACTCGTATAAAATCTATATTTGATGTTGTTAATGATGCAACCTTGGCATTCTAACCCTCAAGAGTTATATAATCCAGTGCAAGAATCTTTTAACATCACATTCCATATCAACCCCAAAAAACAAGTTCATCACACCACATAAGTAGAGTAGTAGGGTAGCATAAACTAGAAGGACATCATCCTTCTTCCCTCTACCAACCTCGCATGAACCCCCTTCAGATAAGACATATCGTCATAGCCTCATGAAATCATGTCTCATGAAAAGACACATGGGAAATCATTATTGGGTATTATCGCAAATTGGCATCCATCCTAACCAATATTGAATGGAAAATAAAAAAGGGGGTATTCGTCCATCTATATCACAACTACCTTCGATGATATGGGGATTACTATGAACCAAACCCATTAAGATTTTGTAATGTAATCAAATTCCTCTGGGGATCATATATAAATATCATAAAACACATGATATAATGATATCACACAATATCCAACATATTGGATAACATCCACTAAAATAAAACACACTATACTTCTACCACTAAACTATATATATATCATCATAACAACAACTATTACTCTTTGCATCACAGCACACCACCACAAATAACCACATATATTCAGACTTCCAATTATAGGTTCTTCAACATTTATTCTAATTAAGATATTTTATTTCACTTTTCAAGAGCCTTTTATTCATTCATTTCATTAATCACATGATAATTTATTCCATGACATAATAGAAAATAAACAAGCCAACACCACATAATAAGTTGTACAACACACAACCATTACGACAACATGAGGTTTCCACTATCATCAATGTACCACATTTTCCACAAATCACATGTCCCAGCCACATATCACAACATAAAATCTTCACATGAAACCTTAAAACATAGCCAAAGAATATCACCACTATGCAACATAACTACTTCTCACCATAACTACTGCACACCAAAACCTCATGGCATTACCACTACACAACATATCATTCATCATCCCACATCACATCCATTACAACTGACCAGCTCAACATATCCCTATAAATCACACAACCTAGTCTTTCACCATTATTATGGTATGGCAGCCCATGCCACATACAGTAACACAACAATTACAAACACACTCAATAGAAACACATCCCATCTTCTACAATTTAATCAAGTGATTTTAACAGATTATCTATTTATTTATCATGGGTATTTTCAAAGGCACTTCATTCCATGGGAAACAATTTTTTAGTCGTATATACATTGTTTAATGTTTTATTAACAATGGGATCAAACAATTGCCCAATAAGGGTCATGGCATCATATCAAATGCATTTGAAAAATTGATTCCTAGAGTTGTTATTTTAATTTTTTGAGACAAAAATTTACCATATCCAATATTAAAAATATTAATGTAATAAGAGAATGTGATATATCCCTTTCACTAATAAATTTTAGATTTACAAATTTGTTTTATTTATTTCTCCAACATTTACTATTCACTCAAGGGAAAATAAAATAATTCAATCTACACACCCAATACATAATCATATAGAGGACAATGATTCTCTATCTCAAGAAATAAATATGATCTCACTGCACACTTTATGTAAAATAATGAACAACCCACAACTCATAACATCCCGAGGAACCATATTGATCCTACAAAAAACAATTGGGTTGTCAAAACATCACCCAAAACACATTATAAATGATACTATAGTTCTAAAATAGATATCAAAGGGATAAACATAAAGTAAAATGGGTGTGATTATAATTACATAATATTGATCACTAAAATACCATCATTGCATCCTAAGGATCAAGGCCAAGGAAGATAGGCTATATAGCCCCTAGAAAATCATGTAGGTTTAGTCCAAAAATGAGATTTTATATGATGGTCAATTTGATGGAATATACAAATGAAACATATAATCTTACAATAAGATGTTAATATTATGGTTTTAATACCTCATTTTTATGTAGAACTATCTTGATCCCCATAACAAACAGCCTTAACAAAAAATTTATGTGAATAACACTTTTTCTAAAAAAATTAATTATGCATCAAGATTAAATAATTTAAAACCATAATCATATATTTTCCAACATAACTTTTTTTCATGTGGTACTCCCCCACCATATACAATCCATACATTGGTTTCTGTAGAAGATATTAAATTCAAACTTACATTGTAAACAACAAATTAATTGCATAATAATCATGTTTCGGTTTTATTCCATCCCAAAACACCTCAATCATTTCCATAGACACCTCAAACCACAAAAAATAGAAATGTAATGGGACTAGAAGGAATATACCATAACATTAGAAACCTCATAAACAATTATCATCCTTGAGAATCAAAACCAATCCTGACAAAATTAAAGTGGTCAAAAAACCAACCAATGATAAATCTTTCAAGGATCACATTACACCTAAACGTTACCACAAACTAAACACACAAAACTAAAATTATGCTGAAAAAAAATCATGCACAATACACATCACAATTTATCAACATGAACAACACCACACCGTTTGGAACAATCCACAAAGATCCTCATCCCACCCAAAAATTCAGATGGCCACATCAACCTTCACACATCCCAGGACAAATAAATTACACAGCTGATGCATTGTACTACCCAGTTCACAAAAGTCAAGGAATTACATCTTATAAGTAAAGAAACTATCCTCTTTGGGCAGCACTAATAGAGATGTATGTTTTTAATCATGTCATTGTATAATCACCATGATTTTGAAATAGTTCTTCCATTGATCAAAGTCTAAAATCATTATCACATCTTACACCTATAAAGAAACAATAAAACTCATAAAATAGTAAAATCAAAAAATCAAATCTATTATATAAAAAAATTAAAAAACTCAAAATTGATTAGGTAATTGGAACACATATGTGTATTTCTCCCCCAAGTACTATCCTCCAAGACACCATTCCTATAAAAACACATACAAAATGAATGTTTTATCCATGATTCAACCTCACCTTATGATCTTATATATGTCCATTTCAATCCTAAAATTTCATGTCTTCTTTGATATCCAACTCTCTCATGTTGATATTTTAGGAACCATCATAATCGTAAAAACAACGATGAGACATATGGATTATATTGTGGATCCTCTCAAACTATAGTGAAAATTCTAATTGATAAATTACCTTTAAAACACATCATAATACTTAATAGGTACCAATTATCTAGGGATAATTTTATTCCCCCGTGGAACATTGGCTACCCTCAATAAAGGGATGCCATTAAGAACATGTGATCTTTATCCTCAAACACTTCGGGTCTCTCCATATAATAATTATAGTCCTTATTATTATATTGAAACACACTCATACAATCTCAGATAACTTGATATTATCAATCCTTATCTTCCCCACATTAGGACCTAGAACTAAAGACTCACTGACTACTATCCGGAACAATGGTAAACATCATGATCATCCAAAGAACATCATTCAGGAAGTCATTCCAATGGCTGCATGATAACAGTTTTTGTATGAAAAATAAACAAGAGTTTAGTTCCTTAATGAAAATAAACTAATGAATTATAAATAATATTTGAATAAAAACTCTAAAATTTAGATTTCCAGTCACATATTCCCATCTTCCTAAGGGTAAAAAGTTGTTCTGTGGTGAAATTGAGATTCAAAATTGTAATGCAATCCAATCCAACCAAATGAGGTAAAATAGGAATCTTATACCCATATTATCATAATTTTTACCCCATGAAGGATAACCTAATTCTCCATATACCAATATTTCGAAAAATCCCTAGAAATAAAATCATGGATATCTAGAAAATGAGACGACATCATCAGTTTTCCACTATCACTAAAGTTTCACCACAACCTCCCAGAGATTGAGGTGACGTGGTTATGAAATAAACTAATATTTAAAACTTTAAAAGCATGGATATTTCTATGGACTATAAAAAACTACGAACAAAGTACTCTAATTTCACCAGCTGGATTACCAAACACCTCTCCATAAAATCTCTCACATACTATTTCATCCTTGATGACAAAATCTATATTCACAAGTCATGATACATCCTTATCACAACATGATTCATTTATAAAGGAGATAATCATAAATAAAATAAAAATCCATTGACTACTACCATTGAGACAGATAACCACCCCAAAAATATTACCTAGTTATGACTATCTTTTGACCTTCCATTCGGGGCATGACTATGGTTAACATAGTAATGCACCACTTCCTCCATTGAGTCTCCCCACTAAGACTACACCATCTACCGCTTCAAGGATGACTCCAAATTCAGTTGATAAAGAGCATAATATTAACTACACTCTCCAATAACATGATCCATCCATGAAATCTCTTCCATCAATATCCAAACATCCATATACTCAAGAACTATATCTCCTTGAGAATTTGGAATCCATGCACCAGGAACCACATTACAATTTACAAGGGTGTAAGTGATATCACAATTGTAATATTGAAGAAACAGCATCCACTTATATTAGTTTTGATTAAAATATCACAATTAAATGGAATATTTCACGCCCTTTTGTACTGAAAAACCTTGAATTACTCACCAATGGGGTAATGCTTCCAAAAATTCAGTGCAAACAAAACAGCCTCTAACTTCACATCATTGGTGGTATGGATGATCTTTTTGGAAGATAATATCTTAGGTATATTAGTCATAATTACCTTATGCTATATCAAAATTAATCCCTATATTAGATAGAAAGTTATATAAAAACCTCAAACATCACCCCCTCATCAAGAAAAAAAACCACTGGATAACTGAACAACATCTCCTTTAAGTTACTAAACACTTCCTAGAACTAATTTTTAAACATGAAAGACTAGTTATTCTATTGGGATACAATAACAGGGCTACAATATTAGAATTTTTTTTCATGAAACATTGATAATAACATTGATGACATATAGTATATTGAACCACATCGATTTTTGTGGGTGTTTCACACTAATCAAATACCTCATCCTTTGATGGGTCTACTAACACACCCGAATGGGACACCACATGACGAAGAAAATAATACTTTCTTGTTTAAAAAATGAACATGGAAAACGTCCCATATGGATGTAGGTGTTGATGGACTTGTAAAACAACTCTATGAATCTTGGTTTGATTATTCTAGGTATTTGAGTATATCAATATATCATCATTGAATACGATGATAAATCGGTCGAGAAACTCAGGGAACACATACTTCATGATCACCATGAAAATGGATGGAGGGTTTTTAACACCAAATATAATGCCTTAATAAATTTTTTTTTATACCTTGATTTTAAAAGATTCTTCATATCAACATTATTTTCACCCCCACAGGTGATATACAGATCATGAATTGATCTTTGGGAAAAATTCTCTCCTCTTAGTTTTTGAGAATGATCATATATCCTCAAAAGAGGGTAACAATTCATGACTATAACCTAGTTCACCCTCCTACAGTCTATACACATCCACATCCCCACATATTCCATATTATAGAAAAAAACTAGAACACCCCATTGTGACGCAAATGGTTAGATGATACACTACTACATCATATCATCAACCTACAATATTAGCTCAGGCCACTCTATATGCACTATTTGATAGATATTCCTCAAAATTAGATTTGAAACTTGTTCTAATGCAATCACAAACTCAACATCACATTGAAGTTGTAGATTCATAACCTCTTCTAAGAAAACATCACTTATATCTAATAAAACCATAGAAACACCCATTGTACGGTATTCCACTGGCAAGTCATCTAAATGAGATAATACAGGTTCTACATTCCAATCAACCATTTGTTAGCCTCATTCTACAACGAATACCACTTTATATCCCTACACCTAAGAATATTAATCCCACCTAAAAAAGAAATAGAAGAATTCATGATTAGAAAAAATGAAATATTGGATGTGGATGATATCATGTAGCTATATATGTAATAATAAAATGGATCCAACTCACTACTGTTTCCCTATCCCCAACCTATATCCCAGCTAACATCAAACAAAATTGATTGACCTCCAACCAGTATATAAAAGAACTATTTAACTAGAATTATATTCACATATAGTCCCCATGAATATACAAAATAATGATAAATAAAAAATTTTTTGGATTCAGAATCAAACAAACAAAAAACTAGGGTATATAATAAGTTGAATGTACGTCGGAAAACGCTGAACTCCTTTACTTTTTCTAGCACTATCATGTTATTCTAATCCTAATAATCTATTGTGCCTCTCTACTATTTAACTCCATGATCTTCCATTATCTTTGTTCCCTATATAGGATAGACATCATGATTTTACCCCCTTCTAATACCATCAACTCTTGGATATTGAACATGCATTGATGGTACCTACCACAAAAATTTCTATAGAGGAAATTTCTTCTTCTTTAGGAATAGGGTATGATCATACATCTGATAGTAGACTCTATATGGGACTGTACACTAGTCCTTGTGGTTTCCATGCCCCCCATATACTTATAATGAAATTAATTATACTTTAAGGATATCAGGTTCCACCTAACCAATAAAGATGGGAAAATATCTGTCGTAGATGGTTCCCCATAGGTGACGAACCAAACTACTTAACCAACCATGAACCATAGGCTAAAGACCTACACCTCAAGATTACCATATGTCCACTATCTCAAAGAACATATCCCAGTTATATAATATTCATGGTATGGTACACATTATTCTTTACCAATTTTTATGTAATATGTGTAAATAGAGAGAAAACATACCTAACCACATGGTGTATAGCCTCCACAAGGCATTGTGGTCAAGACTGATCATCTGGAAAGTCATTTGGAGAAGCTTTTAGGAACTCATTGTACTTTATCCCCAAATCATACATACTCATGCTCCCCTTATGATGTGAGAGAAGATCCAATCTCTTACTATTTCTCACCATCGAAGATAATAATTACGAATGAAACCCCAAATGAATTTCACAATACAACACATCTTCCTCCTTATAGTCACCATGTAAAAGAATCCACCATTTATTCATAAATCCCTTCAATTGAATAATTCTTATAAAAACCATTAAATATACCCATTATAAAATAAAATTTAATTTGACCATGAAATACTTCAACTAGCATTCCATCTCGATATTTGAGATGCACAGATAAAACCTTCCTAGAATTTGTAGCTAAAATAAATGAAAATAACACTACCATGGATTATCATCACATATAATTTCTATCAATAGATGATCAATTAAATTATGAAAACAAAACCCCAACTATAAGAACCACTCATGAATGATGACCTGGATCCATTAATGAAAATAAGGGTGACCAAACTAATCCCATTAGAAGGGTATTTTATCAAATATTTCATAATTGGTTCATTTCAATTTAATCAATTACCATATTCAAACAGGGACATGATCAATCATGTAAATTGAACTCTCCAAGTTCAATTTATTTCGAATAAGACAACCTTAGTTTGATATTTAATAAGTATAAACTCTATGCACTAGTTCATGGGGGGACATAAAATATTATATTGTAACTTCTCTCCTTATTATATGTCACATAGTAAGATTAAATGGTACAATTTCCCGACCAAACAAAGATATACTAATAGTAACTAAATCAAAACTCCTTCTAAACCCTCAACAAAATATCTTATTCCACTCTGTCATGATGCCCTCTATCATAAGCAACTGTAATGAAATATGAGTTATAATTCCCCAATTTCTATCCTCTAGAAGGCCCTATGATTGAAAAAGCCATCAAGGGTATAAAAATCTCACATATAGAAATCCATGGATTCTATAAATGCAATTATATTGGGGAGATCTAATAAATAACCACAAGAAAACCCAACTATGAATATAAAATAAATGCAAAACCAGCCTCCAATGCATCCATAAAGTAAACTAATACAATTGAGAGTCCATGATATCACCAAATTTACATCAATGAATATAACTCCAAAACAGGTACAACCCAATATAGTAATATATAGACCAATCAAAAAATTATTCATTGAAACTAGAATATATATATAGGGTAATCATGATGTGTATTATTGGTTGAGATATAACCAAGGTCTCAAGTGCCCCATTAACAATATCATGGAAATTCTCTAATGGAAAAACCAAAAAAATGAACACCTAAAAATTCAAAAAAAATTATATCTTATCCACACTATATATGTATTGCCAAATATTGCCTCCAATGTAGTAAAATAAAAAATCAGTAATAAAAAAACACACCCCATTAACACTTCCATGATAATCTTCCACTCTCATGCCTCAATGTGGGACATATTGTGCTCTCATCCATTTCCAACATATAACATCATTTAAAAAATTGGTGATGTGGGCCATGAGGCATCCATACCTATCCCACTCTCGTATGTTCTAGAATCGTTTTTAGGAACAAGTATCATAACATCACATATATATTGTAGACTCCTAGGTGATCACATCACATAAATGGAGTACTAAGGATTCATTAATGTAATTAAAATAAACCTTATACCCTTACCCTACCATGAATGACCGCAAAAAATACCACATATCATCAAATCATCATCACATCACATATCTCATGAAGACATTTAGGTCATCATGGGTAGGTAATCTCCAACACCAACCCATATGATCATTGTTTCCAATGAATTAATAGGAACTGATGAGTATTTATCCATCTATATTAACAAAAACATGAATGTTGGGAAAAAATACATCAAACTAGAACCTATGAGCATTAGTATGGTTATATAAATCTGGTTCGGAAAATGAAGATAAAATATAAAAAGGAATATATATCGATAGCACAAAATACCAAACCTATGGGACCCTTTTCACTGTTATAGTACACACCACAACACCCCCACTTCACTTTACATCTACCCTCAAAAAAATTCAACAATATATGTGACACACTACGCTCCTACAATTATTCCACATTTCCATTATAGGTTACTCTAATTTTATTCAATTTAGATATTTCATTTCATACAACAGAACTGTTAATTTATACAATTCTTTTACAACATCATATTCTTTTTTGTAGCCAATTGAGAAACTAACAAAACAATACCACATTTCAACTATCCCAACACCCAACCATTATCGCAACACGATGTGTCCCAAATTATGTTCACAAAACATTGACCAAGTCTTCACACCACATCATCCTCACATCCCACATCTAAACCAAATCTCCCAAAAAACAAAACCACCACACATCATCACCACTACTCACTATAACCACTGCACAGTCCCACTTTTATTAACCGAAACTTCACATAATAAACAACACACACCATATCCCATAATAACCCAGATTGCATCCATTTAATCTAAATGACCCATCACAACCCAATGTATCTCACAACCTAGAATGTCTCCTCAATCACATAAAAAAATCCAAAAAAGGGTAGGGAAACAAAATATGCACAAACAAACAAAATAAAAACACATCCTTACTTCCATAATTTATTCAAGGGATTATATCACATTTCCCATATCTTTTGATGGGATATTATCACAATGACCATATTCCTTGGGAAACAAGTTTACTAGTCAAGTATAAATTCATTATTATTTTATTTAGCATGATACTAGACAACAACATAGTAAGGTTCATCATGACATATTAACTACATTCCAAATAATCATAACAACATTCATTACATTCACTATCCCTTTATGAACGTTAGTCAATCGCGAAATGGAATTTAAGATGGGTGGATAACCCATCGCAAATAGTGCCTTTATTAGTACTATTTGTGATGGATTATTTATTCCATCGTAAATAATTATTTATTGAGATTGAATAAATTTTCCATCACAGATATTTGTGGTGGGAATTCACACCACCCAACATGAAAAGTATTTGCGATGAAGATTTGCGATTGATAATGAAATACATCGCAAATTCCCCTTAGTTAAGGATAATTGGAGACAAAATTTATTGTCTGTCACAAATAATTTTTATAAAATAATACTTTTAAAGGAATTAATTCATTCAGGAATACTCTGTCATAAAAAACCCTGATGTTTTAAACGTCGTGTGACCATTCTTTCTTCCTCTTCGAATTTTTCATCCCACAGCTGCGAACCCTATCTGTGCACCTAATTATATGCATCCCCATTCTTCTTGACTTTTTTTTCTAATTTCATATTAGATCATCAAGGTGTGGAATCTTTTATGTTCTCCATCAATATTTTTTTAATTTTGGTTCATTTTAATATATACTAGTTTGATCTATGGGATTAGAAATTAATCTGATTTTCATTGTTTATTTGATATTTAGGATTGATGTATTTGTATTAATCTATATTTTGATTTTAATTTGGTTCATTTTTACATTTTTTGGTTCATTGATAAATAAAATCGGTTGGTCAAACTGTAGTTTTATATATTTACTTGATTTTCATGATTTATTTGATATTTAGGATTGACAGAACTATATTAATATCAATTTTGATTTTAATCTCTTACGGGTAATTTATTTTAATCAAATTTTTACACTTGTATTATATTTTTTTAAATTTTATATATCTGTGTATTGTATTTATATACTTATATATATATAAGTATATCAGTGAACCATGTTAATTATTATATATGTTTGCATATCAATAATTATTTACATGTGTTCGTTTAATTTTGGTATATATATATACATGTGTGTGTGATTTTAAAAACATAGTTAGGGGTTTTTATCTATATATACATATATGTAGGACTTTATGCACTTTTTTAAATATGTCTATATATATTTGATATGTTTATCTATTAAAAAATTGACATATTATATTTGATATTTTTATATTAATTAAAAAATATTTTAATATATATACACATAAATAATACATTCTGATTAATTAAGAATTTCATTAATTTAAATATATGAAAGCAATACACTATGTGTATACATCAATAATCATTTTAAAATACATGTAATTATTTTTAATATATATATATATATTTGATTAATTTTTTTAAAATATGTACATACAAACATGTATGTATATTAAAATCTGAATATATATATATATAAGATTTAATAAATAAGTAATGTTTATGATATATTTATATATATACAAATATATGTAAATAAGGATTTAAAAAAATGTGTGAGGATTTTAAAATATATATATACATTTTGTAAATTAACATTTGAATATATATATTTATATATATATTAAAATACATGTAATTTATATATATATATATAAACATAAACATTAAAAACATATAAAATTTTCGATATATATGTATGTAAGTATATTTATATTTATCATATATATATTTTTATTTAAAAAGGTAAAAATATATTTGATTATTAAATCATGTAATATATAAATAGTAACATCTAAATATGTATATATAAACATTTTAAAAATACATATTAGGTTTAATATAAATATAAATATATATATATACATATATATTTATTTATATAGACTTGATATGACTATTTATTTAAAAAATGAGTTAGAATAGATTTTAGGTATTTATATTTGTTGTGTAATCTTGATATACATATATAAAGTAATTATTTAAAATTTAATCATAATTTAAATAATTATTAACAATCATTACCTAATTTTTAGTAATTAATAATTAATTTTTCAATATTATTAACAAATAAAAACTATTTATGTATGTTTATAGCAATGTATATATAAATTTAGTGTTTGTATTGGTTTAACGAAAATTATTAGTTTTTTTCCCTATATATTTAGTAATTAAGGTATATTTTAAAATAAATATATATAAATAATTATCTACATAATATTAATAATAAATAGTATGTAATAGTGTTAATTACAATATATTATTAATATTTTAAAAAATTGCTGAAATATATGAATTTTTTTGGGTGTGTGCACATACGTATGTATATCGATTTGAACTGTTATTTTGATAGAAAAACACATAAAAATAAATTAGATGTAAATAGATATGATTATGCATTTTATATATAATTTTTGATATAAATAGAAATGAGTGTATTTTATGAATGATGAGAAAATTAATTAAAATAAATAGTTTTAACTAAATGTTATTTAAAAAAATGTGTAGTAAAAAAAGGTAAATATTGGTTTAATGAAAAATAAAATAAAAAAATTAAAATCCGTAATCTTAATTACAAATATAGTTAATAATATTTAGGATAAATTTCTATAACGATTTTTAAATAAATATATCAATTATAAGAGTTATTATTAATTAATATAATATATTAATTATTAAAATAAAGTAATAATTGAAATAATTTAAAATATTTAATAATCATGGAGTCATTATTAATAATAGATTTCTAATATTACTGATGTTTATTAAATAATTATAATAATTTGTAAAAAAAAATATATATATATATATAAATATATAAAAAATAAATAAATTACTTTCCTAATAATCATTTCATTATTTATAATAACTAATTATTAATTTTTCAATATTATTATAACATCGTAAATATCAGTGCTAATTACAACATTTTGTTAATAATATGAAAATATGAGTAAATTTTGATATTTTTTCAATATTTGTAAAATAAAAATAGGAGTAATTGTTAAACCATACAGATATTTAATATAAATTCAATTGTAATTTCATGCTTAAGATATATTCCATATCCCTGAACTAATGATGGTCTCTTATATTTGATTTTATACAAAATTGGGAAGATATTTTATATTTGGATTTGAAATTATAATAATAATATTAAATATACTACTCTCGCGTGTAATGTTATTAATCACCTAACACATACATTTGTAATGTCCCATCTAAGAGAAACCCCAAATCTCAAAGCTAACGGTTGTCTAAAATTTCTCATATGAGATAATGTTAAAGATATATTCTATTATTTTCATAAAATAGCATGTGCTTATATAATATATTTAATACTGCTATTTTATCGACATTGATCCTCTACGGGCCCCGTAATCAATTTTTTACCTTTTGCCTCACTCTGATCATATTCCATATAATATTTGTTGGTGTTAAAATATAATTATAATTTTTTATTAGTCAAAATGAAATGAAATAATGTTTTTATTTTATTATTTTTTTATAACTATAGAAATGGAAAGTATAAACAAGTATCTATTATGAGATCATGATTGGATGGATAATCACATAAACTTAAACAGATCATGTTTAAATCCAATCTACCTTTAAGGTGTTGAATCTTTTATATCATTTTCATTGTTAAATTCAGATTTTTTATCTGAAGGAACAATTAAATGTCCATGTTAGAAATGTGATCTTAGGACATTCAAAACATATAAAAATGTTTGACTTCATATTTTTCATTCTGGTTTTTGTAAAAATTATATTTCTTGGTATCAATGTGGGGAAAATATTTCTGTATAAAATAAAAATTTTGTTGCTCTAGATCCAACATTTAAGAAATTAACAAATGATGGAGTTAGTCTATCCTTTCCTCAAAAAACAACTCAGATTGGTATTCCAAATCCCGAATATGACGTTTCTCAGTTTTACAATATTTTGATTTCCACGTAGGATGCCATATATCTGGGAATCCAATTGGGAAAACAAGAATCCGTTATGAAATTTTTTTCTATTAAATCCAATTTTGGAATGTCTAATAGTTGTTTTGATCAGATGTTATATTTTGTTATGTCTTTGTTTTCAATTAAAATTACATTGGGGGAAAGATTCTATGAAAGTAAAAGGATTGTTAATAAATTTGGTCTAAGTTATCAAGTTATTCATGCATGTTCAAATGACAATATATTATATTTTTTGATTATGAATCTTTTGTTAATTTACCACATGTTGTTAATCAAGGTGTAAATAGGCACAATAATTATTGTCCATAGTTTCAATGAAGGAGTTGATATATTTTCCAATTACATCTCATTTATAGAATCTATTTATGTCTCACAGCAAACCATGATTGATGACCTATCACAAATAAAATATTTCCATCATATAAAGACTACATCATCCATGTGATAGTGATTCCTAGAGACATTTTGATCCGACAAATCCTTCTTTTACTACAAAACCTCTTAACATATCTCTTGGAATTGTAACTAATGTTTATTGACCATTTTGTTCTTACGACATTCAATATTCTTGTTGGCCTATTATTTTTTCAGTTTACAACTTTCCTTATGGGATGTAGATTAATGAACTATATATACATTTTGATGTTATTAATTCCAGGACATCAAAAGAAGAATATTGATGATTATTTAAAACAATTAATTATTGAGTTAATTTTATTATGGAACAACCGTGTGGTTAAATTTAATATAATTACATATATGAATTATATATTTATGGTTTCATTAATATGGATGAAATGTGAATTTTCATCATATGGAATGTTATCTGCATGGAGAAAAAATGGTCTAAAATCATGTACGTACTCTAAGGCTTAGGACAATGAATTTATTAATGGAAATTGAATAATTTTTAGTTATTTTTAAATTCATTGGATATTTTTTCTTACCGATCACCTTTTTATAAGGAATAAAATTAATTTTACAAATGGATGAATTGAAACGGATGCACCTCCAAAAATGCACTTTGGTGATCTGGTAAAATCTATTGTCTCTACATCACACTACCACAAAACCATGTTTCTGTAGTTCCACCCTTTAACATCGAAAATAATCGCTAATTGGGGGGGATTTATGAGTGCTAAAAAGCACTGATAATGGTCACTTTTATTAGTGCTAAAAAGTGCTATTAAAAGACACCGTTTATCAGTACTTTTTTAGTGCTGATAAAGGCTCCCCATTTATCAACAATTTTTTAGCGCTGTTAAATAGGACCCCTTTATCAATGATTTTTATAGTAGCACTGGTATAGGGTGGGATTTATCAGTTCTTTTTCGTAGAACTGATAATGTCTATATTTCAATAAAAAATGAAAAATAATATATTGTTATATAAGTATAGTTATATTGATTTAAATATAATATATAAATTTTAAATATTTTTTATATGAGTATAAATAGACTATTACATTTACTATATAATAAATTTAGTGAAAATGGAATTAAACTATGTTAAAAAATATTATAAATTATTAATTTGGTAATTATCCTCGATTAAAAATAATTTAATAAAAATTTGATGACACAAAAAATCAAAACAATAAGATCAAAAATAAGTTTAAAATGTATCTAAAACTTCAAACGACCATATATTTTGATTCAGTTGTCCGTTTGAGCTCTATTATGTATCAAATCGAAGCATGCATTGAGAACTATGAGCTAATAACCCTAAGGAAACTTCTGTCACATTTTTTAAGCCCAAAAAATCATAAAAATCCTCCAAAACTGAGTTTGTATCCGGGATACATAGATTTTTTAACATTAAAAATGGTATAAATTTTTATTTGGATGTCCTCTAGTCGTGTACCACATATCATATTGAATATTGTTTCATTTTCTTTGATTTTACTAGTTGTGGAGTTAGAACAGACTTATGGATTAGATGTTATAGTCATTTTTACATTCTATGGCTATTTAAATACACATATATATGCATTTATTCATAAATAAATTTGTGTGTTTGTTTGTTTTTTATATATGTATGTATGTATGTATGTATTTATAAATATGCATAAAAATCATATTTTATAACTATATTTAAATGTAATATTATAAATATATATTAATATACAAATAAATATATGAATAAAATATTATAACAATATATATATATATAAATATATAAAAATATAAATTAATATTCCAATAAATATATATATACTAATATATGAATAAATATATGTACATTAATGTTACTAAATATATTTATATTAATATGAATCTATTTTAACATACGAATAAATATTACTATATATATAAATATATATTAATATATATTAATATACAAATAAATAAATATATTAATATATGAATAAATATATATGTAATAATAAAATTAAATATATTTCTTTTGATAGGAATCTACATTAATATTATAATAAATATAATTATATAGATATATAAATAGATATATAATTTAATAGAGAAAAAACTAAATATTATAGTGTTAAAGGTGCACGCTCACTAGGGGGAGGTCTCGGGTTCAAGTTTGGGTGGAAGTAGGGAGGGGTGCATGGGGGAAAGTGTATAGTGAACAAGAAAGGCTGCGTGCAGGAGAGTGGGAGGGGTTCCGCCCAGCACTAATAAATTTGAAGGGGATCATGCATTGTTAAAATCTTCACAATCATTTTAATTTTTTTAATATTTTTTTTAATTTTTTTGTTTTTAAAAAATAATATGATAAAAGGGGTCTGCTATAAGTGCTAAAAAAGAACAGACAAAGGAAATTTTTATATGGGATTTTTTTAGTTCACAATAAGTCCCCTTTTATCAATGCCATTTTTAGCACAGATAAAAGGGGCCTTATTAGCGCTTTTTTGATCACAGATTAAAGGGAATCTTATCTTTGCCTCGAATAATAACACTTTTCATGCATTGTTAATGCCCTTCTCTAGCACTTACAAATGACATATTTGTAGTAGTGTTACCTCATGTTACTTTTGGACTATCCATAAATGTGTAAATAATAAATGGTTTTGGAGTGATTATGACAGGATTAAGAGGAGTCTTTTTTGGGACCTTCCATATTGGTCGCATTTGTTGGGTTTTCATATGTTTGATTTAATACATATTGAGAATAATTTTTTTAATAAAGTATTTTTTACTATGTTGGATACTCATGTTATGACCAAATATAATGTAAAGAGATTGTTATATATTGCATAGACTTGTAGATGTCCTAAAATCTAATTATTTGAAGATGAAAGATCAAATAAATTAATGAATCCAAAAGCTGTTAATTTAATAATGGATTTTAAAATTGAGGTTACCAAATTATTAGGCCTCAAATTTCTTCCATTTTTTCAGAAATGGGAATATTATGGGGTTAAAAAGTCATGATTTTCATGTCATAATTGAATAATTACTTCCTTTCAGTCATAGAGGGTTGTATAATTCTTCAATATATGATGTGTTGACCGGAATATTGAATTTTTATATGATTTTGGGGTGGAAACATATTATTATTATACATTGAGTATGCTAGAAAATGATATTGTTTTAATTTTAGGTAAATATTAAAAACATATTACCACCATGATTTATTGATTCAAAGGAACATTTAATATTTCATTTTCCATATTAAGATAAATGTGAAGGGTTGGTATAATTCTGGTGCATGTATTCCTTTGAGATATGTATACAATTATTAAAGAATAAAGTACAAAAGAAATCATTAGTTGAATGGTCGATGGTAGAAGTGTACTTGCAAGAGGAAATTTCAAATTTCTGCCCATATTATATTCCATTGAAACATCAATCAAATCTTAATCGCAAGGGTGTAAATGAGAAAATTGTTGATTAGGTCACAAACCATAAATTTTTACTTTTTAATATGTTTGATAATTGTTTTAGTGGTTATGGTGAGAGATGGATTAGAGATGAAGAACATGATAGAGCTCATACTTATGTTTTGATGAATTTGGAAGAGATAACATGATTTTTTTCCGTATGTATGACTTTTTTATTATGTTGAAATTTTTTAAGAAAATATATCTTTATTTACAATAACTTTTTTTCAAATTATATGTTGACCATATACAAACACTATTTATAACAATTACATCTCTTTCACTTGATTAACATTAGAAAAACAAATTCCCATATTAGTTTAAATGACTAGTAAGATAAGTTTCATTCTGTGGAATATTAAATCTCTTTTTCTATGATATCTATTATTAATAGTTTTAATTGTTTACAGGTAACACAAAATGAAAATAAAATCAATAGTATTTTTTTGTGCTCAAAACCCTCCATCGAAATTGGTGATATCATATAATGGTTATGTGGTTAATGTATTTCAATTATAGAGAAACATTGAAGGTGAGTCAATGAAATCAATGAATTGTGGTGTTCGTTTGAATGTATACCATCATAAGAAATGTAATGTTTAATTATATTGTATACTAGATGAAATAGTTGAATTATTTAATATGGACAAAAATAGTCTACAATGTTTAAATGTCATTGGTTTTATACTTATCTGGGGTTGTGAGTTCATCCATGACATGGAGTCATAATCATTAAATACAACAGATTTTTGGCATCAAATGAACCATTTATATTGTAACATGAGGCACATCATGTTAACTATAAATATTACAATGATTTTTTGAGGTATTTTCAGGACTAGTTGAGTGTAAAAAAATGAAATCACATGAAATTCAGTTTATCAAAAATGAAAATGGTTTTATGGAAGTGAAACATATTGAAATCTTTTAAGAAACATCACAAATTATACCTCTTAATCGATGGGAAATAAATATCAATTATTAAAACCCCTCATTAATGGATGATGATATAGACAATGTTGTTGAAATATTAATGGTTGATAAAATAAAATATCATATAGAAGTTGACAATATTAATGATGAGGATGAAAATATTTATATCGATGAAAATGGTGATGAAGATAACGATTGATTATATTGGGGTATTTAGTTACATGTAATTATTATATTCTGAGATTAATTAGTATTTTAATTTTCATATTTATGTTAACAATATGTTACATGTAACATTATTTTATTCTAAAATTTAATAGTTTTTTATTTGATATCTATTTTAACAGTCTCATGCTGGTGTGAATTTTTTTTTAATATTTCTGGAGATGATCCTGATGATCTATTATCTTCACTCGCAAATTAATAACTTCATGTTGATGAGCGAGATTTATCTCCTCCTCCTCAGGCCAGTGCGCCTACGATGAGTTTGTGCGGTCTTGTTTGATAACTGAGTCTAGATCACATTCCAGAGAGATGAACATCTATTTTTATCCTTATTTATAGAGGTATGTGTCATTTTTTAAGATATTTATTTTCTTTTTATTATGCGAATTAATTTTCTAATAATTTTTTTTATTATATATTAGTTTCAATTATTATAGTTTTACACATTTAGCTATCGGTAAGGCTAGTGCGATTCTGGGAAGTAAATTTTCTGAACTATGCATTTCATGGGACATAGTACCCATCATTGTGCATGACCAGATGTCTTAATGCTGGATTGTATGTTCTTAAATGATATATATATTCTAAAATTTTATTTAATTACTAACATAATTTTTTAATTTTATTATTGAATTTATTTTCAACTATTTCTGATTTCCAGAGAGATCTTTTCCATATGAAATGGGATAATTGTATACATGAGCGCATTCAAGAGTTTCTACACAACATCTAAAATTGAGTCATGGATAAATATTATGCTACCATTTTTTATTAGTCTTCCATATCGCATCATCCTTACTATACATTAGCTAAGGTATGGGATCAGTTGTGTGCCTTCTGTCATGGATATACTTTTATAAATAGATCATCAGCTGGACATTAGATCTGGTAGAGGCAAGTGGTAACCCATAAGGTCGTGGGACATACATATGACATATATCAACGACATATGGTAAGTCGTGTTGTTTATTAATGTATATATATTATAACTATAAAATGTTATGTATTTTATACAGGATTCTAATGAACCATTTATTACAAATTATGAATTTTAAAATAATATGTAAATTGTTTTCCAAATATGAAAAGTTGTTGGAAAATGAAAGCAACATAGTCTGGTTAGTGATTTTTTTAGAAACCCCAAGAATATTAATTTTATTTTTATTCCAATTTTTCATTACATTTAAAGGAAACATATGAGGTTGTTACTTCTCATTTATAGGAGAATCAAGTACTAACTGGACATGATGTCACTGCGGATTCAATTTGTGATGTGGGCGATCAGATTCATGAAACATCGTAGGCCATAGGGAAAAGATGAGTTATTGTTATTGTATATCTAATAAAACCTTTGAGTTATTATGGTACTTCTATGATGGAATCAATAAGAATGAAGGGAGCTCATCAAGGGCCACTATTGTCATTTTCATCTTTAGTACAATGTGTTGAGATGATGAGAGCTATGGATTAGATGATTCAAAAGAAACTTACAGAGTGGGGGGAGTAGTGTAAGAAACATCATCTGATATATGAGAAGATTATGGAGTATATGTGGTGACATGCACATGGTGTTGGTATTGAGATTTCTCCCCCTGGTCCTACGTGTGACCCTCCACCTGATGCTAGTTGATTATTTTTGAAGATTTTATAATTAATTTTTAATTTGTTATGATAGTCATATTTTATTAGAAATGATGTATTGCTTTTTTTTCCAAAATTTTTCTTATTTATTTTAAAATATTTTTTTTATTTATAAATAATTTTAATTATTTATAATTTTTTCGATTTTTTATGATGACTTTTTAATCCATCTAAAAAGTGTTTTAAATAATAAGTCAGGATTTTTTATGACATTTTCTGTATCCATATCAAACAATCACAATTTGGATTCTATCTTCCATAATGAGTTATTTGTGATAGACAACCATTGGAAATGACTATTTGTGATGATAATCCATCGCAAATAACATGTCTCAATTATATTAATTATTATTTTTTATTAGAAAAAATAATGAAGAATATCATCAGCTCCAAATATCAATGTAACAAAATCATATAGCCACTCCCCATTCCAATTAAAAATTTTTTATTCTGATTTATTATCATTATTTTTCCAACTCTTCAAATCCAGCTTAAGGATGAAAAAAATGGAATTAAAATACATAGCACATAAATAGGGATATAATGAGTATCCCCTTACACAAGAAATCATTTCCAATTTCATTATGAATGATAAGCTGTAGAAGGAATAAAATGAAACTAACATTGATACCAGTAATCCAGGGATCAATCTAAAACACAGAAAATGGTTATCGAAAAATTACTCAAAACACACCACAAAATAATCAACACCAAAATTGAAATTATTTTAGGCAATAAAATATAGTAAAAATAACTGCCTAATTAATTACCATCAATCACTAAAACACCACCACTATAGATTAAAAATTGAGGTGAGGGAAGCTATGATGAATGGACTACTAAAATTTTCTAGGCTAAAATCAGATGGCGAGAGGAAGTGATGGTTTAATTATTGTAAAATTGACAAATGAAACAAAATAAACCTCATGCATGCCACAATTTTTATGGCGGTATTCCCACAATCATGGATTAAAGCCCATAGGAACCACAAAATATACAGTATAAAACAAAAAATTATGTTGTAAATAACATTTCTGTAAGAAAATGGAAATTCTGGCATAAAAGTATAATCTATATAATGATATTTTTCATTTTAAACCAATTTTAGGTGGTACTCCCATAATAAATATTATCCAGAAACTATTATCCGCAGAAGAAATAAATCACCAACATACACCAGAAACCCCTATTTTAAAATGTAAAAATCATTGTTATTGTTTTTTTAGCCCCAACATCCTTAAGCCATATTGTAGACACATATAAATATCAATATCACATATATAATAGTCATGGAAGTCACAAACCATTATTAATATACTTTGACAGAAGATTCATAAATTGAACAACCACACAAGGAAATAATCTTTTATTTACCCCTCTATAAATATTTACTCAATACCATATAAGTGAATATTTTTATATCCCGACTACTCAATTTCTAGTACAAATGATCATTACACTATATTAAACACACAATTAAAAATATAATCATCACTTAATAGATATGTAAACCTAACATTTCACTAAATGATGTCAAATTTTACCCTATAAAAAATTCACTAATTTATCCTAATGAGGACATCTAATTTATTCAAAATTGGATAAAAAATCACATTGATCCTTATATTTATTATGATATGTATTTTTTAAAATATTATAATATTCTCAAATATGTTTCCTAGAGGAGTACCCATTCAAAACACCTCTGATTGCATCATGGCCTAACTAAATATCATGTTGGAAGAAGTAAAGGTTTGTTAATAAACCATGTCAAATAATTTACTATCTAACATTGATGTCACTAAGGATGTTACTTGTATAATAGATTTTTTATGCTCCTTTATTTTTCATCTTCTATTAGATACAATTCATTTAACAGAATACTTTTGTATGACACAATATGAAAAAATAACTAAAATATTTATATTATTATTTATCTAAATTTAGGTCGTATACATCATTAATATCTATGTCAACCTCTTATTTTATCCATATGGTGATCTAACAATGTATGCACAAAAATTTTTAGTTTTTCTTGATGAATATTCATTATTCTCGCAATATTTATTTATAAAAGATCATTGTACATGTCCCACAAACGCAATACATTACACTGTCTGGTCATATTCAAATAGTCATCTTAGATATAGAAAAAATACTATACCAAAATTTGTAAATAGGTGATCACACAATTTAGGTTATAATTATTCTACTATCTGTCCAAAAAATCAATTCTAACTCTAATTTTTTTCAAAAACCCACATATTTTATTTGAATATTGATATAAAAATTTATCCTCACATTTAAGAGGTCATTCTAGCTATTGAATATTTTCATAGATCTCTCTCTACCATCAATACATTACTCAATCCCTGTATAAATATTTTATTGGAAAAAATCACCCAATTTTGTATTAATGATCTTAACACATGCTTAAGTTGATGATCTTCCATGGTATTGTTACAAAAAAATGTAGGCACAATCCTTAAAAGTTTTTAATTCGCATATAAAATTAAATAATAGTATAATCCATATGATATAGTTATTTTTACTACTTTAATTTGATTTTTATTTTATTATCTAGATAAATCCACTATTAAATGGTTTGAGTGGGAACCCGTATAAGAAACAAAAACCCCGAATACATGTCCAAAACTACCATAGGAACAATGGCCAAGATAAATAAACCATTTCACCCCAAAAAATGGTAACCACACCTTCAAATGAAGAGAATCATCCACTACAATGTAGATTGTTAATGTGTCTGCATTTTTCACCCACAATATCATTTTTCAATAAAATGAAACCCCATGAAATTGTCACAAACATCATAGAATACCACCATTTTAAGGAAATTCCAAAAAAAATTATAATTATATATTGATGATAGTAATGAGGAAATGCGTGGTGATATCTGGGATGATAACCACAAAATATTTTATCTTCTAAAGACTGGATGGTGCTCAAAATACCCACTTTAGACTCATCATCAATGTGACAACCAATAAAAATATAGATACCCTTTCCTTAATATTCTATATTCACAATCCAATTAATGTATTAATTCATTCAAAAAATTGCAATTTTGATGAATTTTAACACCATTACAGTACCTACATTTTTTCAATATCGTATCACTACTATAGTACCATATAAATTAAAATATACATATATTTCATTTCATCTCTCATTCAAGATGACAGGGTGACTTTTCCACTTAATTAATCCCCTAAAAACAAAGTTCAATTAACATAAGGTCTGACTTTTTATTCAAAATCTATAGGTATGCATTGTCATATGAAAAATACATGGAAACTATCAAAGGTTATTCACTCTTCCCTATAGGTCTAAATTAGTATATCCCAATGCTTTTGAGCTGACCCCTCAAGCATAAATGTAGATTTCCATAATTTTCTATCATCAAGTGTTCTATTAATTTCTATAAAATAGGGGTCTAATTTATCTATTCATCTGTGTCCTATATTCAACAACTAATATTTTAAATTGGTTGATGTTAAATATATTATTAATACGAGTGACTGACCATTATGTACATGACCATGTTCAACCTCTGCTCTAGCTATTTAATCACATTATCCAATATATCTATGAATTACTAATTTATTAGGGGTTTTTGAACCACCTAAAGTGTATTACACTATTCAAATATGACTTGAATTTGTTCAATGTAATGTTAATCTAGCATATGTCAATAGTTTCAAGTGATAGATTAATATAAATACCATTAATAATCATAAGTACGTTATTTATCCCAAAAATATAAAATTATATACCATTAATTCAATTATAATCCCTATACCATAGCCCGTATTTGTTTCACAATTATTCTTATAAATCAGTTATTATAGTTCATATGTATTTTTCATCACAATAATAAAATATTATTCTATATTACATTGGGATACTATAAATATTCATAAACTAGTTTATATAATCATACCGGTCCCATGTGAGGTAAATTGTCACAAATAATTTCTTCATGAAGAACTAAATAATTTATTAATACTGGTTTTGTAAACCGGAAACATTATTATTTATCATTTTCATCTCTGAAAACAAAAAAAATTGAGATTTTATATTAAAAATATTTTTTTTGACCACATGCACACTCTTACCTCCCTAACACAGAAAAAACATATACTTGTTAATACCTAAATGATAAAAAAATATTATACTACCGTACTGTTAAATAATTCCATTATACTTATTCTCTATAGAAATAAAAATAAAATATATCTTTTTATCCTCCGACAATATCATTAAGTTACCAGGTTCCTAATACCATTAAATAAATAATTAAAATATATGTCATTTTCTAGTTCCCTTTATGTGAACAACATTAGTTATATTTTTCAAGGATTATTTCATACCTCATCATAATATGGATGATTAAAACTATTGTATATAACAAAATTTTTATGAAGGGTTAAATATTACATTCATGTAATAATCATATAATAAGAGTATGTTAAATTCACACGCATTAATAATAACACATGGGATGAAAAATAAAACCATATTATGATTATATAAAATATTGAACTACCAAATATTAGGATATGGATGTATACATCAGGAATATACATAAGTGAAATTTTCTAAACCCCCATAAGAATTCCTAAATCCAAATAACCAAAACAAATTTACCAATTCTTGTTGCTACCATGCATGATATATATCAAACATCCTATGGTTCATCTATATCCATCTCTATCAACCATAAATACATTTTCCATTACATAAATTATAAATCATAATGTTTTCATATCTAATGGGGTTCGCATATATGGCGTGATTATATTGACTGGGAAATATATTACTATTAAAACTCTAGAAGATCATAAAATATATTGTGTATATATATGATATGATTCAATGTACCATACTCAATATTAACATTAATGGTATAAAATCATTTGAAATATGGGGCACAATGTAACCAAACAATCACTAATTCTACAAATAAATATATATTTATCCAATTAAAACATGATCAGGTAGAATATGAATCGATCCCTATAATACTTTAGTAAATTAACAAAAAAAATTCTATAAATCTTTAATCCTGATGGATTATATCAAACATAAACCCTTATAACCTATCATATACACATTAGTTAAATCCTATTGACCCAAATTTTCTACACACACACCACAAGTCACATTTCTCTAGCCCCACTAGTCTACACTAACTACACTGGTTACATCACTTAGAATAGACTGGTTTATAATAACCCCAATTGTCACATAACCTGGACCTCACAAATTGATGTTAAAAATATTATTCTACACCTACATTATTAGTAATGTTTCTTAAAACCCAATAATTTATAATCATCCAAGTGATCTCATATCTCATAACAAAATAATATGATATATCCCCACTAGTTCCATTCTATTGAGCCCAGTAGTCTACATTAACCCTACCACACACATCCCATTTACCCAACTAGTCTACATATTCCAAACATAATTGTATTTACCAATAATATGAATAGATTAATGTTGGATGACCACAGTGGAAATTTTTTTCATTATCCTCAAAAACTCCAACAAAAACTTTCAATTTAATATAAAATTATAATATCAAATATTTTACAAATTCAAATTGATCCATTTTCATTTTATAATCACGCACTAAAAATTGGCTGATCAATATAGGTTTTAGCACCATAATTAGACATTTAACTATTCTCAATTGAACATAGTGTATAATTAATAATTTATCTATCAATTAGAATTATGATTCTACAATATAAAAAAATATAAAGCCCCCAAAAATCCATTTTATCTATGGATTAATGTTTTCCCCATAATTTCTTCCTTATACATGTTCACATATTAATTTCATACATCTCATTCCATCGAATATGGATATATAAATTTAGTTCCCAAATCCCCATAATTTATAGTAACATTAATCAAATAAATTATTACACATTGTTGTGGTCACAAAATTTATTCATAATTAAATATATCACCCAAAAATAGATATCTAATATCTAACTAACATTATCAATCCGATAATTCCATATAAAAAATTAAAATCAACAGAAAATTAAAGACACTACAAACCAATGATGGAAAATAATAAGGAATAGTCACCTCACATATTCAGTATTAATATAGGTGTGACAAAACTATTATATCACAAATTCCCAATGGAATGAATAATAGATGAATAATGTTTAGGGAGAATATTCTCTGGTTGAAAAATTATTTTTTAAAAGAAATATATATTTTTTATAGTAAATTTCTTCTTTATAATCCCAAAAATTTAATATTAATGGTATAAAAGGTTTAAATTCACACATAAATAACTATTTATATCAATTTACCTCATCCCTTATAATGATATGAATTTTTTATGAATATTCATTCTATTCATGTATTTAGATGATAAATTGTTAACTTTATCTTTTACTCCCATAATACTCTAATATTGATTATTAAGTCATGAATCAATTTTTAGTACTTCTAGGAATTTAAATACACATTATCCCATCATAAAATTCCTATGAATACCATCTAAACACACTTTATATATTAGTATCACATGTTCCATATTTTATCATTTTGAACTAGTAAAACCATATCAAAATGCTTTAATTTATTAAAATATACATTATTCTAAACCCAAAAAACGAAATGTGATTTTTATTCCAAACCACCTATTATCTCTTGTCCTACATTTTTTTATTACTTGTTTCATTCCTCATTAATTTAATTTCATATCATATTAAAATATATATATATAAAATATTATATTATAATTAAAAAATACTAACTCTGGAACATGGGTTCTTACATTCATCCTTATTTCTATTGGTGTCAACATAATATTTTTTTCCATATTAAATCACATAAACACCACTATGATATTTTTTTAAAAAAACAAATTCTAAAAATTACTTTGAGTGACATAAATTTCAATAAATGTGATTTTATCATTCATAGAAATTTCAATATCATTTTTAGTAGTTTCTAACAATACTATAAACCATTATTCCTTTAGTTATCCAAATATAGTTTCATCATCGTTCCATAGAACCATAATTATCTCTACAAAGTTATTATACCCATAAATATTTCAATTAAATTCACCACAAAAAATGAAAAATTATTAAATAATAGATCAATTTGAATATAATGATTATACTTTTAAAATCAACCATTAATACGATTTCATGTGTTTTGACATATTTATTTCCTAAATATTTTTCAAGAAACCATATCATCTCATAACGATTACCTTATTTTTCGATAACCAATTGTGAAAGGAAGGATATAAATCTATTTAGAATATTATGATCATGAAATGTACAAAAAAGTAATATAAAATATTTATTATAACTATTCATTATTCTGGAAAAAATATTTCATCAAAATACATAACATTGATTTACTTTCTCAAATTGAAATCATGACTTTCATTGTTTTAGTTAACTTTTCATATTCATTCTATTATTTTTGAAAAACCCAATATTTTAGACAATTTTTTTTACATTTTCCATGAAACATGATCTGGTATGTTATTATTCACAATGTTTTAATATTTTAAATTATTTATTTAACCCATCTCACCTTCTTCAATGTTTCATTAATTATTCCTGGTTCAATAATTGTTATAGATATTTTTCCTAGAATATTTTTAATCATTTTTCTATGAATGAGTGGTTTAATCATGAACAATATTATGTTAAATAATTTTAAATTCCCTTAATGGGTTTTGAAATTATATAATAACTAATAAATGACATTCATATTTATTATTAATTTATAAATCATTAACCTCATCGATTGTTGTTTCTCGATAAAAATTATTATAATTATTATCTCCAATGATTTTCAAAATTATTTAAAAGATTATGAATTTATAATTTAACTATAATGATAAATTGGTTTTCAATATACATTACAAACAAATTCTTTCAATATTCATAAGTATTTTATATAGATGAATATCTAATAAATTTATTTTGTCACCTATAATATCAAAAGAATCATAAAAAATATTTATGTTAAAAACATGATTATGTATATATAATCATATTTGGTGATTTTTTATTCATTGATGAATATATTTATGTTGATCTTCTCTACATTAGGTCTCAAAATGATCAATTTTATATTAAAATCACTTCAATCGATACAATTTTCCAACATCAATGTAAAATATACATTTATAAAATCTTTATACCTATATTATTAATGATTGTATTTATTATTTTAGACACCAGATTTTTGGGTTCACATATTTGTTGAGTTAAAAAAATGATTCTCTAAAAAAGGTTTAACCATGTGATATTAATAATTAAATCATGATGAATTCTGATTTAAGGAATATTTTCCAAACATATATTCTAAATTTTCATTTTACAGATATTAATGCAATCAAATACTTATGAGTTGTTATATATTTTAGATTCTCAATCTAGTATACTGTATTTCTTAACAAATAAATGTTAATAGATGTGAATTGGATAATTTTTTTATTAATAAGATCATATACGTCCTCATGAACAATCTCTAAAAAAGACATTAGGATTTATTTTCTAGATATTTGATATATTCCATGAAATTTTCTCTTCATATAATATAATAAAAGTCTAATATGAATTTGTGTATACCATAATCAAATTTATAGAAAATTTTTTATTTGATAATCATATCCAGAAATGTTAATTAACATTCCATAGTCATTATTCCCACAATATATTTCCATTATTCTTTTCAATGGAATACTAATATATTTTTCATTGAAATCAAAATAGTTTCATCTAACCCATATTAATGTAATGATAATTATTCCACTCATTCTTTGATTTTGAATTTATTTTTGGTGAAGAATAGAAAAATACTAGATTATTTAATTTATCACCTAATAAATTTTTTGTGATTTAAAATATCAACATTATTGACAATCTATTTTTTTCACCACACATTATTTATTCTGTTATATTAATTTTTATTTATAGTAACTAACAATATGAAAAAAATTATCATCAACGTTTTATGAAAAAAGTTTAGATTATTATTATTTCTTATAATTTTGGAAGATTTCCCACTATCAAAAATCAATATTATATCATCATCTCTTTCATTAAGTCATATCTTGATCACATTACTCCTCTAATGTAATCCCCTCTTTAAACATTTATTCTTCGTAGTTTGTGATGTTATTTTAATTTTTTTCATTATCATGATATATGATATTATCTTCTTCATATAGATTATTATTTTCATTAAAGTAATTATTCATTCATAATGACCATCTATAATATATAGTATCTCTGCTATTCTAATAGGTACTTATCTTGGTCTATATGAACAAAAAAATACATATGTACATACCGAAAAGTATAAAATAGTGACTAATAAGAATTAAAAAATATTAATTAATAATATATATTATTACCACCCTTCCATTGATTCCACTGATATGTATCATCATAATTCCTTTAATTTTAAACAATGATGGAATGGGATTATATTGGGAAAAAAAGAAATATGGTTTAATCAATGTGTTACGAACTTTTATAAATTATATAATTTCCTTACATTAATAATATGTGACATTCAATTTGGGTCATTAAATATTTGTGTTAAAGAATTATTTTATTCATGATGCATTGGTTAGGAAATAAAATTATATTTATTCATTCACAACATTCCCACAAAAACTAATATGGAATAGATCATAAATTTTAAAAGAACATGGTCTTGAAATTTGTTTTTACTACCGGTATGGCTAAAGTTGTCACTATACTGTTTAGTGAAAGTTATTTACCTTTCAAAACCTTGCATGGAAAGCAATCAATTAGTACTGTATTGTGTAGATCATTCAATGTTTTTATATGTTTCTTTTTTGGGTAATTAGAGGTGTTTTTATTCAGTTGAATGTTTTTTAAAAATGAAGGGAAAATGGGGAAATTATTTATAAAACCACTAAATAAATTAGTTGTTGTTTACATTATGAGATAAAGAATAAATAATTGAAGCTACATGAACCACCACTAATTTTTTCCAGCTGTGTATTTTAGTGATGGACTTCAGAAACATCTAGTAAATAGATTAAATAATTTTTTTTTAAAAAATTTTATTAATTAAAAAATCATATGAATAAAATGAACTATACAAATAAAATAACCCTTGTTATACAACCATATTCATACATAATAAATAATTTGTAAATGGAACGAAGGCAACATGTATGCATCATAAATATATATAAATACAATAAAATAATCCCAGCATCAGTCATCATCCTCTATCTAATAAGCCCATCTCACCTAAAACTCAACATATGACCACCTCTAGATATAATGTTATTATACATGTAACTATCCACATTATGTTATTAAATAAAGTAAAATGAATATATAAATTAGAACAGAACCCAATAAAAATGTTTAAAAAGAATAATATATATATTTTTTAAATATACCAAAAACAATAATCTTTCAGTACTTCCTTTTTTAGATTTTTGGGGATTAGACTTACCAACCACTTACATACCTCCACCATCTATCACCTATAATATAAACTAGGACATTTTGTATAATAAATAAAAAATACAATCAGAATAATATATATATAGTTTTTAACATAATATTATTTATTTTTAATCAAACTTATCAAATTTTAAAATATAACAAATAATATATAATTAAAAGAACTTTGAGAACACAGATTTAATAATTAAAGATATGGTAAACCATGTAGAACTCAACATTTATTATTATATAAATATTTAACCATTTTTTAACAGAAATTTTGTGTGCCTAAAGTGACAAAAATGTTCTTAGAGGATTTTTATTTGATATTATTACATATATTTCTAAAATAATTCAATGGCAGATGTCACATTATTTCACATCATTTTGAGGTTATTATCTATGGTATAAAATGTTACATACACATTTAAATGTTTTAAAACACTAAAAACATTTAAAACCATCCCAATAAAATAAAAAATTGGTTTAATATGAAATCACATCTCAAAATATTAAAATAATTTTATCCTTATAGTCCTATGATTTAACATCCCTTTTTCATAATCTGGTTGGTTTACCACCTGACACATATTTTTAAATACATTAATTTTATTTAAACTACTTTGTGATTCCTTCTGTGCACACCTCTTATAAAATGGACATACCATCTACTCATACTTGTTCAAAATAATTTAAACTCAATTTTCCAATAATTTCAAATATATAAGATATTTTTTCTAATGGGTTTGACCATTAAACACATATTTTAGTGTTTTAAAATAGTAAAGTTTTTGTTTAGTGTTATCCTCAAAAAATATAACTATGGATGATTTAGAATCTATTCTTTAATTTATAAAAAAAAATATTCAGTGATATTTATATGATTTCATGGACCTATGATGTCTTTTTCTTAGTTTTATCCCCCCCCCTCGACACTTTATTTTTAAGTCTTTGATTTCCTTAATTACTATTTATTGAGTCATTCAAAGAACAGTATAGAATGGATGGGTGTTTTTCTTAACATACAAATAAAAAATATTACAAAAATTATTATTTTGTGATTTCACATTAATATAAGGTCCATTAATTTTCTTGATGCTATTACCCACATGTTTTAGTTATTTAAGACAATAAAAATGAATTTATTGACATCGTAGGTAAAAAATAACATGGATTGATGTGGAATATGTTCCTACATTTAAAAATATAAACCTACACTCATTATCATATAATTTTCTATCCCCACAAATACAAGTGCCTAGTTTTGACACCCAGATACACATTTTTATAGACAATGATTTATTTTAAAACATCTTATTAAATCATTTTGTGAACACCACATGTTATATAAAAATTTTATCTACCCATACATGTAAATAATAATTAAGAAACAATATTTACATTATTTCAAATCAATATGATGTCATTTATTATTGTTTTGATCATGCCATTAATATTTTGGTGTTTTAAAACACTAAAAAATGTGATTATGGAAATTCTAGAAAAACTGTAACTCAATTTAACATCGACATGTTTCATAAATATCAAAAATAAATTGATACAAATATTACAATGATTTCACATATTTCCCGGTCTGTTTGATTGGTTTTAACCCCTTGAAGCATGTTGTAAAACACATCGATATCTTCTCAAACATCTTATTGGATCTTTCTGAACACCCCACGCGTCAGTTGGGTATTTTTTTCCACTCATACACATCAGAAATAATTCAACCATATTTTTTTCACATAATTTCACTTAACTATGAAATATTTTCTTCTTTTTTGACTACTATAGGCACGTTTTAGTGTATTAAAACACTTAAAACATATTTTTGGGCATCCAAGGGAACCCATAACTCAAATTGAAATGTTAGCATTCTATACATTTCAAAAACAAGTATATGGTCATTTTACTATTATTTCAAATCCCATAAATATCATATTCTAGATTTTAACCCCCTAACATTTGTTTTTATAAACATTGATATATTTTAAAACTACATATTAATTCATGGATTGAGTTAAAAATTTTCCTAAAAGAGCTGACCAATAAGACAAAAAATTGACATAACTATCACACATGTCATCATATAAAATACACATAGTATTGTATTTCCATTTTTAATATACATTGATACTATTTTTTATTATACGATTCACATTCTAGAGCTTTTTCTTTTGGCCTTGAAATTTATAGCCAGTCTTCCAGATATAAGACACTGCTCGAACCCAACTATGGGTTCTTGAAAATAATGAAAACAACCTAAATATTTTCTCTAATATAGTTGACAAACAAACCATATCTTATACATAATCAAGATTATCATACCCAAAAATGATAAAATAAATTGGGTTTTAAGAAATAAAGAACCATTGTGAAGTTTCTACATCTTATAATACTTGAATTATAACCTATTAATACAATAATATTAACATTGAAAATTTTAATTATCTAAACATAATTATACTACCTAATTAAAAAATTTCTTTACTATTATTTTTTTCCCAACTAGAAAAACATAATAATGAAAAATATATTACGGAAATAAGAAAAATTAAACCAAAATAATTTGGTATGGCTACATAGATCAAACGTTTATAATATAGCTAGTTGGTACAGTTTAATCCATTTATCTAACAAAATTTAATTGGGTAAATCTTGTAAATTGTTATAACATATTTTTCATTGATATATTTTTATAGTAATTAAATTAAATTAAATTTGAATGAAAAATACATTTTCCAATAACTCTTGTACTTTTATTAAAAAAATTAGTTAGGTTTCATATGGACAATAATCTATATCACTATCCAACCAATTGGTGGACCTAATTAATTATCCTTCATTAAAAAATTTACAAATTATAGAATACAATTTTAGTTATAATATAATAATATAATTAATAATTGATAAAATAAAATGAAAAATTTTGTTCTTCTAGAAAAACATGATGGCCAAGAGATATAAAAAATGACATTTATTTAATGATACAATATATTATTATGATAATTAAATCCAAAATAAAGATATTAGTATATGAATAATAGTTTTATTTTGTTTATTTTACAATGATATATTAAATTATAATATTACCACATGAGATGAATCGTTGTTAATATTGATAGATTTCATCTAATACTTATGAGATATGCCTTGAGGAAAATCTTATACATATATTGGGAGCTCAACGATGTGTCATTAACCTCATTCCATAATATCAATTCAAATTATCTCCACTTACTGAAAAAACCATTATCAAAGTGAGAAAAACTGAGTTAGGGGCATCAAAATGAAAATATATATAGAAAGGAAAAAACAAATCACGTTATTTATATATATGTAACTCTACTCTGTCCTTTTAAATTTCATATAAATTAATTTTTAATTAATATTTTATTTTCTATGTTATTAATAGTTTTAAAAAAAGATATGGGAATATACCTCTAAAATCTATTGTTAACTGGAAAGACTGTTTTCATGCATCAAATCATTCCAGGAGTATGTCCATGGATTGTGATGCATGAACGGTAGTCACCCCGAACACATTAAATAGAATGAAACTTTTTTGACTCTCAGTATCCAAACTCCATTTTTCAATATTTTTATATCTTATATTTTTTCATTATATATTTGAAAACTGCATTAAACAGTTAGAAATTATACTTTTTACATAGTCATATATACTATCAATGGTCACATTCCAATATCCCAAATATGGATGATGAAATGCCCAATAATTAACGGTTTATATAGTGGTGGGATTGAAAAAAACAATATAGGGATGCTTATAGATCAATATAAGACTATGATATAATAAAATCACTCAGATCCATTGTATCTGATTATAGTAGTGGTATCCTTTGAGTGTTAGATTGGCTGGGATAATGAATTTTTTAATCCCTACATTCGTAATATTCTATTGGTTTAGAATATAATCAATATATATATAATGTATTTTTAAAGTATTATTACTAAAAATTATAAATATTTATATTTATATATGAATGAAACACTAATAAATGAATTTTTTTATATAGTTTCACTAAAAATTTATACATTCAAATATCATCATATCCATTGTCGTCATTGTCATCATCCTCTATTGTGATGAGTGGATCTTTTTTACCCTAATGTAAATTTTCAATAGTTTTAATATTTGTAGGAAAATATATATTGATTTTTTGGGTTAATGTGGTTAACTATCACAAAGTAACAAAATGAACCTCATCACCTATATCATATATTATTATCTATTTTATGTTTACCACAACAACCCAACATTCATTTATTTCATCTTCCTAGTAATAAACAATATTTTCTTTGTAAATCATATGTTAATGGATCATGATTTTCATTCCCTATAGTATGGATCATGTGTAGTATTTTTATTGACGTTAAAGGTAAAAAATGTGTATTTTTACACCTATAAATATTGACTGAAATTCACTTGAATAAGACAAATAAAAATTGAACAAGATTGTTTAATTAAATTATATTAATCAATTTTCATTAGTTTATGTCATTTATATGTCTAAATATATTAATATTTTTATTTTTAGGACTTCATCATGATAAAATAAATAAAACATGAATCCAATAATAATTTAGGCATTGAAAATCTTAGTATTTCATATAGGTCCTCGATCCAGAAACATCAAATCATTATATATTTCATCTTGTCTGTCAACATTTATAATATATATATGAATATATAAGTAGTAACCATTAACTTATTCAATGTATATTATTGTCAATAATATGAATATTTGTATCCACATACACTGTGGGTGAACCATTTTACAATATCCTTATAAAAACATTTGTTAATTACGGATTATTTCATGCATGATCCTTTATTGACCTCTTTGATTGCTATCTCAATTATTCAAATAATGGATTGAAAATAATTAAAATATTTAAAGAATATATATTAACTATTAATAACTCTATTTTATTATTTTTAAAATTTCATCACACTCTAACTAGTCAACCAATAGTTGAGAATATCAATGACTAGTATTCTGAATGACAATAAATTGACTTGTCATTAACACATCAAACATGATAGAACCTTGTTTTATTCTGATTTGAATAACTATTGTTGAAGGTCAATAACTCTATGAATGTTTTACATTATGCAATATAACGTTTTAGAAAAGGATTATTACATACATATTAAATGAAACTACATAAGTTCATGATGAAGAAAATAAAAAAATATTAAAAAAATTACAAAAAATATTTAAAAAAATTGAAATCATCAATGAAAATAATAATAATTTTAACGTACCTCCAAATTGGATACATTAGTTATTAATTTAATAGTTCATCCTGATGACCTTAGTTAACAAAATTTATATTCGTGTTATTTATGATAAAGAAAACTGAAGGGGAATGTAACATCTCAGAATGAAAATATGTCAGCATAAATTTTCCATCAAGTTTATCAGGATTAGTTTTATTTATTGTTTTTTCGAAAAACTCTTATAATATGTAACACAAATCAAGTTGAATTTCTGTAACATTTTTAGAAAATATATTAAGAAAGTACAAGGGGAACATCTACTACATCAGAATATATGAGTCATGGATTTTCTATACATTTAACTATTTTTTATTTAATTTAGTGAACCGTAAAATGAAACAATCATATACATCTATATATTTTAGATTCTCTTAAGTTTGATGGAATGTTATTTTATCATGATTTTCATCATATAAATTATTAATTGATTTTTTCTACTCTCATTAATCTATAAAACACACTTTATAATAAATGATTCAAAATCCTAAGGTGCATTAAAGTGATGTTTCGATGTACCCTGCTCATTAAGCATTGTAAAAATTACATTATGACCAATTTAATTCTCAAAATGAATCATTTGAAGATAATTAAATATAAAATAAATCTCATATGAAATAGTTTTGAAAACAATGTTAATTATATTCCACTATTTCTCAACTTACTTTGGATATTATACCTCATAAAATATCCTCTATTATTTAAATTATTACATTTTTTAATTCTCTAATGTAATTATTTAAATATCATCAGAATTATGAAATATATAACACCTGTAGTGATGTTATAAATTCAATATCTCAATTTAATTATTTCTTGATAAACATGAATTTATTAGAAGTTTCAAAAAATCAATAATAATGCATAAAAACACATTTTATATGATGAGGTTATTTATTTTATTAAGAATCGAAATTAGAAATTTGGAAAGACAATGTAGTACGAGTGTTCCTACTATATATGTTTCCTAGTATAGAAGATTCACTAATTTTTAACATTAATGAAGCATGATTTTTAATATTTTTTCATTGAATCGTGATATGTTTCTACCACATCAACCCATAATTCCAAAAAATCATTGATCTGATGTAAAATTTATACATCAAGTTCATTTAAAAGAATTTTATTTACAGAAATATTCATCAAAATAATGAAAGAAAAAATTCATATGCATCCTTGGAGGTAGATTATATGGGATTAAAATACTTCATATTATATAATTAGTACCTAATGTACCAAAGGTACTAAAACTATCAAAATAAAATCCTAAATATACATTCATAACATACAAAAAATATATAGATATAATAAACAAAAAACATTCATTAATGTTGATTTATTTGGATCTCTCCTCAATCCGTAATTTTTATTATCCTAGGAATATAAACTCACACCATTTCATTAATAAATGATATTAATACTCATTTTGGAAATGGTTTCGTAGGATAGTAATGAAATACCTTTGTGGGGTTTTTTCTTCTAATTTCTCATGTTGTTTCATTCACTATAACTCACATTGTTTCCCTTTCACTTCTATCTACACGAATGAAATAATAAATAGTATTATTTATAAAAAAATATTTTATATCATTAATGAAATCATTAGGAAATGAATGTAATATTTTATAATAATGTATTTTTTTTGATGATTTTCATCATCTCGTTAAATTATTCAGTGGTCTTTGATTCCCTAAAATAGTCATGATGAAACATTAAAATCATATTCACTTCTTTTTATGTGATACAAATTATATTGAAAATTTAATTTTATAAACATGGAAAACACCCAAAAAATTATTCTTTTCTTTCTTTAACTAATTCATCAACAGAATTTTTTGGTCACTGAAGTTATTAGAAATATTAAACTAATAAGTATCATGTGAAGGTTTTTATTACCCATCAAAATCATGTAAATTGTATCCTATAATGAAAAATGAATCATTGATCATGTTTTCAATTGAATTATCTTCTAACGGGTCACTTTTTATGTTAAATGTTTACTCATTAGTCTAACATTTCATTACATTTGATTTTAAATTCAAAATCCAACACACATATTGACCATGAAATGGTTTCATTACCACATGCTCATATACATTATTAATATTCAACCATTACATGAATTTATTGTTATAATAAATAAATATTATTCGATTATCCAGTAATCAGATTGAAATTTCATAATCTAAAAATCTATTGAAACCTAAAGAATAATAGCTGTATTATGTTGTAAATAAATCCAAAATTTATCTGTAAAGATTGAGTTTCCAATCACCTCCCCATAAATGAAAATTTAAATATATAAATGTTTTTAATACATGTAAAATCACTTTTTTACCATCACTGAACTTCATCATTGACTGGGGTGGGGTCTTGATTTGATAGATTACAAATTAAACATGAAAAAGAAGAAATCCAACATATAATGTATAAATAATATAATTAAATAAATATTAACCATTATAATAATAATGTGAGTTTTTATGAATGATGTTCACGAATTAAAGGATACAGAAATAGTCAATTTGGAGATCTGGGATACCAGACCAGTAATGTTCCACAATTGCACAATTTAGAGTATAGAAAATCGGTATGAGGTAGGGAAGAGAATAGGGTAATGGTGATGTAGATAGGATTCTGACTCTAATCAGGAATCTGATCACATTGAAACGGTGAATATGGTATTTTATCGAAGGGAGAAGGGAAGTCGGTGGAGTTTCCACATTTGGTATTGAAGAAGGGGTTGATGGGTGGGTGGGGGTTGGAACCATTATCGTTTCCATGGGAGTGGGGGATGTGTTCATTAAATAATTCTTTATAATTATATAGTGACTATTTTTATAATACCGACATTAAATCAATAAAATCACACATATATAGGTCATTTCATGAAAACACCTATATATTAAAAATAATAACCAAGTCATTTTAATTAGCGATAGTTATAAAAAATTCCACTAATAAAAACCCATTTGGATCACATTTTTTTTTAGTGAAATGACTTAATTGGGTCACTAGATATAGACTACATCTTACAAGTGTGGTGAATCTCACCTTTATATATACTTGTAATATAATTTAATTTAGTTACCTTATAGTTCTCTAGTTAGCTCTCATGGACACCACCTAATGATTTTCTAGGGATGCATTATCTAATTAAAATATACCTAATGTATAATAAACCTTCACATGTCATATAGAATTATTATCCTATATTAAAAATGACTCAATTTACCTCATTGTAATGTAGAATTGGTATCAATAAGATACCCAACCAATCCTAGAAATGTACTCCTTTTTTCATCACTGGCTACATAATTCCTTCACTTAAACCATCATCCTTCATCATCATTCTCATCCCTATATTTTAGGTACTCAAATATGGAACCAAGTATCCTATTATTTGGTTCCCTTATACTCATCTATGATTCAAATCTTATAATGGTACATATATATGTGATGAATATCTCTTCTCTTCCACCCCTCATGTGAATTTATAGAATATGGATTTTGGCCCACATTCTATTGATATCATACAACCATATTCATGGGATGTGTATTATAATAATCACTATTTATGATAATTATAATGTCTTATTATTTCATTTATGTTAATTTATCCCTTATCCATTCTTCATAACTCAATAACTCTTAGATCATATTGTCTAAAAAATATCTCCCGCATTTTGAGTTGGTCTTATAATAATTTCATGTTTCATTCTAAGTTCTGCACATGTTCATTGAGAAATTTGTAATCTATTACAATATATCATTTCAATAATATGTAGATATTTATAATACATGATTAAAAACATTGTTAAATAAAAAAAATTCCCCAAGGATCAATTTCAATTGATAAATATTGGATACTAGTCATACTTTCTCAATATGATCAACTTCTCTACGATCATCTCTAATGATCATCTTCTACAAAGACATTTCAATTATAATGTAATTTTTTTCCTATTCGAATTACTATACATTCATTCAATAATTTAAGATTATATAATAATTAGTTGAATATAATATATTATTTTGAACATTATTTGACTTTAATGGGTTTATATATCAATATACTCATATTCCTTACTCTAGTATATGGATCACTAATTTAAATCAATATTTCTCCTCTTTCACATATATAATTATGCTATTATCATCAAAAGTGACATCAAAATCTCTAGGAATTATTATATCTCCTTTTTATTATCTAGAGTATATAAATATTTCAATAATTAATTTAATTATAGAGTATTATTACTCTTTAAAAATCATCATAATATAAAATATATTTATTTTATGACACACTTTCCCTACATATCATTAACTTTTTATTGTTTGTGACCAAGTTTTTTAAATTATCTCCATTATTAAATAAATTACATTTATTACACTTCTATTACCAAAAAAATAAGGAATATCTATTCCCACAACTCCTTAAAATTTATGAATTCTAAAAATGCATAATGATAACCTTTTACTAAGATCAAAATATATTCATTAATGGCCATTACAGATCTACTTTACTAATATATTACTGTTTAAAAATAATACTACGATGATTTTCATGTGTATCCTCAAATTGTGAAAAATAAAATATCTCCTTCAAACCATTAGTGTTATTACCATGATTACATCTTCCAAATACATATCCAAATAATAAATAGTTCATTTCGTAATTTTAATCATAAAAAATAGTATCATTTTACTAATAGTGGATTGTCCCAATTAAATCCATTAATATGCCTACTTATTTCAATTCGTTAGTTTTACACTATAACTCATATCTAACTGTTATTATGACATAGCCTATGTTCTATCTCATTTAATTATTTTATGTTTTATTTCTACTATTAATAGTTAATTATTATTGATCATACTGTGTGGTGCCTTATGGATCCCCTTATCAACTTATTTGGAACTGATCTTATCCTCTAATTTCCTTTATTCAAAAATAGTGATTGTATTACTTCTTGTAAAATATATTTTTCACATCTATAGTTATATTCTCGTTTTATGACATAATAAAAATTATTTAACTCTTTTTCTATTGATTTTATATATTTCATGAGTATATAAGATTATATGATTTACATTGAAGTGCATTTTTTCACATAATCACATACCTCAATTGCGAATGAATCACCAAATGTATTTCCATGAATGACACAACTTCTCATCATATTTTAAACTAACTAGAAAACATATTAAAATAAATGTATTTTTTGATATATAATCATTCATATTGATCTTTATTAATGTCCAATGAAAATTTAAAAAATCACATTCATCCATCACATTAGCATTATTCTTAAATTTTCTTCTATTTTAATTGATAAATCGGTGATCCCCATTTTTTTCTTGATATAATCTCTAACTAGAAAAGAATACAAACATAACTAAATCTATGGGAAATAAAAAATATGTAACCATTATTTTTATAGAAAAATACACTACTACAAGTGTTTTAATATTGATCCATCTATTGTATAAAATAAATCTTTAGAGTACTTTATATTTGTAAATATAGATTATTTACTTGATTATTAATTTTTTCTTCATATGAATTATTTTATAAATCTTATTTTACTATTACTTTTTATTATTTTTTCCTTAGTTGATATGAATAATTTTAAATTATCCCAACTCTTTCTCCATTTTCAATCCATAAGATATGTTTTTAAATATTAAAAAATTTAATATGTTTAGAATATATCATCTTTTGGATATTTTTGTTATTTCAAATACGAAGTCCTCTATATCCTTAACACAATTTATCTATTCATTCATGTTTAATTTAAATACTTTTATAATTATTAATTCCATGTTTAATTGGTACTTTATATCAAACACCTTATATATATCATAAAAGTGACAAATTTTAATTTTTTTGTCGCTCCCATCAATACATTGATCTCTTCATACTTATAATCCTCGTATGATTTGAAATATTTATAAAAACAATTGTATTTAATTTATTAATTTCATTATTCTTCAATTTCATTTGAAATTTGCTATACACTATACAATAATTTAAAAAATTATTTCACACTTATATTATTAATCTTTATTGGACCCCTAGAAGTTAAATAATTTAATTGTTAAAAAAACATGAATTTATAAATAAACATTTATATTTTTGTTGCTTTTTATATTGTTAGAAAATCATAATTTAAAGATAAGATGGTTCTTTTTTATACATGACTCTACTAAAGTTTATTTAACATCCCATCATCATCAATGGTCTTAATAGAGTCACACAATCATATTCTTCCTATTCAAATACTATTAGACACTTGGTAATGATATTCATGATTTTTAAACATTAATATAATATGATTGGATGTTTGCATTTTATTTTATCTTTTAAATTATATAAAATAAATAAGATGAAATAAATTTCATAATAAAATTTATATACTCTCAAAAATCATCTATTATGATACTCTTCATGGATTTAAAATCCATAAACTTCATATGATTTTTTACTATAACAATATCGTCTTTATTCTAAACCTCTTTTGCTATATGAATGCATTAAAGATCATCTTGGGATATAATTTCAATATCCATTTATTAAATGACAAAAAAACATTCATTTATGGTTTTTGATGAGTCTCTATAGGAACATATCCACATTACATAAATCATCAATAGCATATCATAGCATATATATGTACTGAATCATGTTTCTATAGTATGATCCATGGAATATTTTTATACATGTAACTAGATTTTCACTCATATTTTGAAAAATCATTTTGTTTTCAAAGTTACATAGAATGAATATATTATAAATATTAATATGAATTAAATAATAAGTATACGTATTTTTAGAATAAATAGTTTTCTAATCAATCAAGTCCCATGATGTAAAATATGAAAGCATGATTGTTTCCAAAATGCATTTTTTACCATTATCATTCTATAATTTTTTTTGGTGTTGGTCAGTTTTTATGAAGGTTAAAATTTTCTGGGGCGTTAATTAAAATAAATAAATTTTTTATTCTAAAAATCATAATTCCTCATCAATTTATAGGTCGATATAAAAAATTATCATGTTTCTTTGCATATCATTACTTTATTAATGAGGAGGAAGTGAGAGATCTGTAGGGATTGGAAACATGGGAACGTGGATCATTTAAAATTTTCATGGAGATTCCTCTAGAAAATGCTAAACGACGTGATATATTCACCATCCTCCCTTGAGGATTTGTTCTTCAACAATGATCAAATATCTATTCAAGTAGGGATTTTTTTGGATTTTTTAGCATTTATTTATCTCAAATTCAAGTATTTCTATATGTTTTTTATTTTTATATGTTTTTTATCATTCATGTAATAAAAAATTTAAATATAGTTCTTGAACATACTTGATTCTATTTTCCACATTCATGAATCCATCCATGTTCTTGATGTATGTATAATTGGGTATTATCATAATGGATAACATTCTTTCCTATTTTTCTTATTATTTCTCCCCAAAATTTATTCATATTTTTCAAAGTTATAACCTAAGGATGCTATTTGACGCTATCAGGATTGATTCAAGTATGATCGAACCTTCATATTCATGACTTTTTTTAAAATTAATTATGTATCTATGGTTTGATGGTTGGTTAATATATTATTGTAGATTCAATTTATTTCATTATAGAATCCTAACCTATTTATCCACACAAAAAGTTCTTTTGGATCAGTGAAACTGACCTTAGGCGTGCCTCAATATATGCCAAATGCTTCTGACTATCATTGAGGGTGTAATAGAGTGATATTGGGGACATTATATGCAGTGGAGATGATAGATTAATTGTCCATATAAATGTATGACATTATAAAGAGAGACCATAGTGACATGAAATTGTAAGCCACCAATAGAAGAATCATAAAAATAACATACAATTGAGAAATCATGATTAAATAACACCATTGAATAAAATAAAAAATCCAATATGCCATTTGTAGCCTATCAAATATAACATGTATTCTTAACATGTCATATAATACAATAGAAAAAAAGGGTCTCCCATGGCCGATAATCAATATATTAATATTCAGGTATAATTAAAATACAACAGAATGGAAATAAACTCTATATGACTAATGAACCTTAAGGACCCTGTCCATCAATCCCACACTAACATCCTATTAATTATGGTCTGGATCCAGAGCCCAAACCGTTAATTGAATGATAAATGATAAACATTATTTGTGTCCAAAAGGGCTCATGTTGGGCGCGGAAAACTGTCTCATTGGATCACCATAAAATATTCCAATTTAATATTTGTGATTTTGATGGTTTATACATAATTTAATAAATAATTGTTAGAGTGTCAATTAAAACAACAAATGCTTCTCTAATTCTCAACATCCATTAGAATGTTATCACTTATATTGGCCAAAACCGAAATACTATAGAGGAGAAGATCATTGGATCCTTACCAAAGTAATCCTTTATGGTAAAATAATCTTGATGAACTATTGGGTACCACATCTAGTAAAACCATTCACCACCTCGTTCCATATTGATACTCATGTCCAATTATGTGACCGACATCCCAACGGTACACCTCGGTCAAATTCTTGCTCCAATGGATATCAACTCAGAACTCCACATTAGTTAAAATCTAAATTCCAAAAGGCATAAGGATATCTATCCTGAAAAATATTTCATTTTAGGTTCAAAAACCAATGTGCAGTGCAACGATTATTTCCATCCTCTCAAATATGACTCAAACCAATGGTATTAAATATAATGAGCCTCATATCCCAACTGAGAGCCTCAACAACATCATCTGATGAATCCTCTCCATCCCGAAATCATTCCATGGAATGAACCTCCCTCAATAATTCCTAATCCAAAACATTAAGAGGCCTATAACCAAACATTTTTACAATCTCACGTTATTATTTGATTAATATTGTGTTCACATGACTCTTAATGGTGTATATTATAACACAGGTGATCTGAAATCAAAAAATTGAATATAAGAACACATTGGTAGTGAAATACAAATACTCCTTCCCATATCATATACAAGACCTTTGGGATGAATGTATATTTTATTCTTTTGTGTTCAGGTGAGGGTTTTGGTTCTACAATTGGACCGTAGTTTTGTGCTATTTATGTGGGATCGATGATTTTGGAAATTGGCTTCCCTAAATAAAAAATATTTTCTAATTTGTGTTCATTTTGTTTTAGTATCCTAATTATATATGTATATACTGATGGTTAGAAATGGGTGATTCTTTTCTTATTATGGTATTGTATATCCTATTATGTATTCCTGATCTATATTTTTATCTACAAATGGCATGTTTTCTTGATTATTTGTTTTAATTGTTTTGATTCCTCTATTTTATATTATTAATGTGCTTCCTCCATGTGAGGGATACTGGTTTAGGTAATTACAATCTTTCATTATGCTGTTTTTATTTATAGAGACCATTATTATGTTATCACCAAATGGTATAATGCCAAAAATATCACTCTTTTACAGCCCCCACTTCTAGTAAACATCCTTCGGAATATGGGGAATATAACCTAGGGCTAATGTCTCGGTGCCAAAAAAAATATTTGGGTTGCTAAATAGGTTGAGGTTCTATAAATCATATCATAGTATTTATTAAATTTGTATTAGAAGTAGTCTTCATTTGGAACTAGTGGATCCTAATAATTTATTCTTTATTTTTGTTTTACTGTTTGGGTTATGGTAGAATTGATATTATTATGATGTCATAATTGGGTATAAAACTCGTGTTTAGGTCCCTACAGCTCTATGAACAGGGGAAATTCAGAGTTAACCTGAGTGGTAATTACTCTTCTTCTTTTCTTTTTTCATATTTGATATGACTTCCAGCTTCAATGAATTTTATGGGTTTGACTATTACCCGTTATGATATGTTACCCATGACCTACTCACCCGATGGAGGAGATATTGAACCCTTTTCCCAGTATGGAAAGGGATGTTAGATATTCTTTTTGATGGGTATATTTTATGATTTTTTTGTTTGTATATAAGGGTTTGATCAATTATAGATATTGTTTTGTATTATCATCGAGGACCAGTATTGCGCTAATAAGGCTTAGATTGTATAAAGTGTCATCAATGGAGGCTATGTAGTGTTTTCCTACCCAGCTTCTCTTTGGTGGCATCTTACAAAACTTTCCCCTGAATGTGGACCCAATTAAATATATTTTGGATTATATATATATATTAATGGGCCTGGGTCATATAGGGGTAGGAAGGTACGATGATTTTGGGTGATGTTGATCACCCGGTTGGGCAATGAGGTAATCAGTATGAGGTGACGTGGTTCGTTAAAATTGAGGTGACCCAAGGCCTAAATTATTCTTGGATCTTATATGGGTGTGTATGTGAAAATTGAGGCTTGGATATCATGATAAATAGTTGTTATGGTAAATGGTAACGGTAGTGATATCACATTTCCACATACCAGTTTCCATGTCAACAATATATATATATATATATATTTGTTATATGGGCTATTTGACCATGAATTGGTATTCAGAAAGTGTCCACGTAGACAGGAACCTATCATGTTTTAGATAGAAAGTTATGTGGTATAACTACATCACAAGAATGATGAGACCCCTGAGGGTTAGGAAGAGCATGATCCATAGTATAAGTTCAGGTACATGCTCTAGTAGAAACTGGTAAACCACTAGATTTGACAAATTTGGGGGCATGGTATGATTAGAAGATTTTAGTGAGTCTAGTATGATTATTCTAGGGTAATGACATGGAGCACATATAGAAGATCCTCCAACACAATTTTATAAATAGGGTTTAAAATCACGATATCCCTCACTATTTCATTGTGAGGGTGGTCCATAGAAAGTTGTTAACTAGATCAAATTGATGTAGATTATCTCTAAGCAGGTAGGGATGCCTACAGTCTAGGGGATGAAGCTATTAACCTATATTATTTTGGGACTATCTAGGCACTGGTGGGATATTCTTGTTTAGGATTCTGACATTAGTTACTCACCTAGAAGTTGTTTGAGGTCGGGTTCTTTATTCAAATATTCATGGAGATGCTAAGGGTAGATAGATATTGACAGTTCTTGCATCTATAGTATGATGACATATAAGTTAGAGACTATAAGTCAACAATCACTGAGTTTTAATTCTTCACACCCATCATGGTAAGAAATAACACCAAGCTAGTGATTCATTTAATGTACGTTTTATGGAATGAAATTTGGGTGTTGGTAAACAACCTCAAAATGGCTTCATTCTTATAGGCATCAAATCAGTCACTCATAGCTGATTAAAATTTGATAGATTAATCTTACTTATAAAAATACTACTCATTATTTCAAATTAATACATGATTTATTTCTTGGGGATACACTTAATATATCATAAACTGTTTTTAATTATATTGTTATCTTCAATTATTTACATTAAATAACAATTTAAAATAGGAATAACATCATCTTTCTTTTAAACATCCTTAACATTAACTCACTTAAAACATCATGGGATAACCTTGGGACATATAAAAGAAATGCGTGGTCTATAAAGACCAGTAAGAGAATTAAAATATAATTATATGAAGAGAATTATACATTCTGGATAATAAACATTTATATGGGTCATAAAAGGACTAGTAATCCTAGGAATTATCAATGATTCATGATAGATCTTGGCAATCATAAAACAATAAATAATATGCGGAAACAACATAGAACACAGCATCATAAACATATGTCTAGGATAAAAACAAATATATCACAATGTATACATTCCCATATAGAACTAATGTTCAATACATCTCCCAACATGACATATCATGATACTAAACGTTACCCAATGCATTATAGCGCTATATAATTCTGTGTTCACCTATCACATTAATTTTATTCACTTCCTTACGTGTGCCAAATATGTCATACAACATGGATTAATTAATTATCCAATTGTATTCCATGATAAAGGGTTTTGGAATAAATACATGAAATTACCAATTCAATGAAATATAAATGTATAAAATTGAACACCCTTGATATAAAATCTGTATGGCATTCACTGCACTGTTATTTTGTCATGAAAAATCATAGTGAAATTTCATTAGCGTAATGATGTCACATTAAAATTCATAAAAAGGGATGATGATATAAAAAATGGTCTCTCATAATCTGGACATTAAATGGGATGAAATAATTACATGTACATACAAATACCAAATTTAGGTATTGGAAATAGAAAGCATATGAAAATTAAAGAAAACATTAATAATGAATAGAAGGCGAGGATCCCTTACATGAGTGTGTGACTCCTAATGTCTTGGAGGATCTTTATAAGAGCATGAGAGCACATTAAGTGTTTTCTAGAGAGAGAAGGGTACATAAAATATGCAGTCTATGTATTTCTAGTGATGGTAAATGGAATCCAGTATGGGTTTATATAACATATGAATGTGTATTTATTTAATATTTCCCCAACACAGGTTTTGGACTCTATATAATTAAATATCAAATAAATCCATGTATATTGACCATTGTTTCTACTAAATATTAGTGATTTGACTTGTTTTATATATAAATAGAGATAATGTAATAATATAATATTATATGAAAGTGAGTCATATTATTAAAGAATAGATTTTAAAAAAATAAAATATAGTATTGTCTTTGGATGATTCATAAAGTATTTACTAGAATAATAAATTAAAAAGAAAAAAAACATTACATTTAAGGTTATAAAATATATTTGGTCATAGAACCCTTTTATTTTATTTATTACGTCTCATTCAGGTGATTATGATGTCATAATACACATTGTATATTTATTCGGTATTTACTTTTTACCCAAAAATTCAACAATCTATGAAACTTTTTTAGAAATCATCATTGGATAATAGTGATGTAATGATTAAGAAATAATATAATTTTTATAATATAATTTTTTTAAATATTTATATTATCACTTTTAAAATAATAATTATCTTTTATTGAGAAATGATGGGTTTTTATAAAGTCACGGTATTCAAAAACCTATAAAAATTACAATCATCATCGTCAAAATCAAATAATCATTCATAGATACTTATCATTATTGAATAATATTAAAAAAATGTTATTTTTTTATAAATAAAATATTTCATAAAAATTAATTCCTTTATTTTGTAATAATTTTTCCCAAAAATACCATTTCTATTTTATTGTATCAAAATACAAATAAATACTAATGTAAAAATAATAGGATGAAAATATATTCATTATTATATAAAATATAATAAACATACTCATGTTTCCATGGACTTGATAAAAATCCAATTAGCACACCTACAAAATTTACTATGGGTATGGTTCATAACTATGAGACATTATTGGGGTAGTTCTACAAACATGGTTTCGTCTATGATCCATATGACCATCAACTTTTACCTTAACTAGTTTCACTCATTCTTATTTTTTTGGATCTCAAGTTGGGATTGTTCAATGAAAAAACCCTGTAATTTTCTCTACATTTTAATATATTATAAATTGGATTCCCAATGAATTATCCTACTAGTGGATGCAATCACTTCTAGTCTCTAAGTTATTTCAATTTGTTAAAACCTGATATTTATATTAATCATGTGATCTATCTTAAACAGTTATATTATCAATGGTAATGAATCTTAAAAGTATTCAAAATTCAATAGAAAATAAATCAAAATTTGATAATGTGTTTTATATAACCATAATTCATAATAATACATTTAGTTAAAAATAAGGGAGAATTTTAATTATAATAACTCGGGTCATTACAATCTTCACCCCTTAAGAAATTTCACCCTCGAAATTTTCATTTTCCAGACTAAAATAAATGAGGTTAACTCTATTTCGTCACCTCCTCTAGTTCCCACTTCTCTTCTTCAAACATGTGGTTTCTCCACAACACATTTATGAGGTACATTGAAAAATTCCATTGAACATAATCTCTGTAATCTAAGATTCTCACCAGCTTATCTTCATAGGAAAGATCATTCTCCAATATGTCTAGTTCTATATTGAGTATATGTTAGGGATATTGTGGGTATATACTCAAGAGAAATACATGGAATAAATCTTGTTATTGAGATAGGTTAGGTGGTTGTTCCATTTGATAGTCCACCACTCCAATGCCATCAATTATCTCAATATGGTGGATGAATATTGTGATAAGATTTTCCTTTTTCAAAAATCTCATCACAATATTTTCTAGAGATAAGTGGATGAAAACCATGTATCTAACATAAAACTATATGTCTCATTTATTATTCTAAAAGTTTCTCATCTAGTAAATCATAGTATCCTTTATGTGATATTGAATGGGCATAGTCTTTTCCACCATTTCCTCGACAATTATAGTACGTAGCAGTTTTTTCCAAACATCATTCCAACACGCTGGTGTTATACACCAATTTTTATAAATTGATTCATAGGGATCCATATGAATACGTGGTTGTAAAATTTTATTTTATGATAAATCGAATGGAGGAATATGTTGGGCCCCTCCTCCATTGAAGACAATCTAGCATGCTCCCAACATGTCTTCCCTTGTTTGAGAAGTCCGCTAAGAATATCCCACACCGTGAGAATGATAGGTTCTACTAATGTTCAACTCAGTGTTTAGAATATGTTAGATAATTTATAGAAAATAGAGGGAAATCTTGGATCTTGATATGATACAATCTATAATTTTATTCCATGCATCATCACACCTTCATTAATGTATATATGTGCATGTTAATTGAGTGAGAATTCCTCATGAATTGAAATAAAGTGAGTAGTCATTGTAAAATGAAAGAAAAAAACCCAAATAAAATTGTGTCCAATGGATTTAATTGGAATTATGGTGATAAATTCGAAGGTGATGTTTTCACATTTTTATATCTATATAGGTAATGGTAGAATCATCCCCTTAGAATTTTTCCATTTGAACGTCATTTTCTGACATACTAGGAACACTGATGTTTATTCCATGATATCATTCATCATATTATCCCACCAATAGTTCTATCATATAACTCGATAGAACATTTTTATCATTTAACTAACTTGTTCTATTGTCTACGAATTCCATATTCCACATTAACACAGATCTGAAGAGATTCTTCTAAACATCATTGAATATAATTTAATGGTATCCATAATAGGGATGTGTGACTAATGGTGTAGTGATAAACCTATTTTTCAAATACATAAATCTCGATTAGAATTCATAATTCCAAGAAAAATTGACTCCGTTATATGTTATTTTCATTTGAAGGTTTGAAAATCATGTACATTTTTCACACAACCAATTATAATAAACAAATAATCTGAGGACTCTATAAATACCTTTCCTAGATTTTAGCCTTTTCCATCCTTCAATTGAATATACCATGGATGGATCCACATATAAATCACTACATGTGATGATATTCCCCAATAATGGTACTTCCTTTATTGAGAAATAAAATTCTTTGTACTTGGTATAATGTTACTCTATCCAACAGGACATTAGAACATTTCATAGAAGCTCATCATAATCCTCCTTTACTTCAGAGTCTATTAGAATGTCATTTATAAATACTACCGCAATTTTTTTAGGGAATATCTAACTACTACATTAATGATATCTAAGATGATTTATGGATTATTATTTAGTCTTAAAGACCATACTATGAACTCATAGTGTCTGTACCTTGTGCAAAATGTAGTTTTGGGGATATCCTCCTTCTATACCCTAAAATAGTAATATCTTAGTAAGATATCCACCATGGAGAAGTATTGTTCTCCATATAACTAATATAGCTTTTATTCAATACAAATTATGTGACACTATTTATTTATATTGTTATTTTTTAGCACATGATAATCAATACACAAGTGCATTAACACATCATTCATCTTAACAAAGTGGAATGGTGCACCCCAGTATAAATCATTTGGGTGTATAAACCCATTATCTGGATTCTCATATATCCATTTCTTCATCTCTTCATTTTCCAAGTCATCTATTCTATATGTATTATTAAATAATAATAATTCTTGAGGTTTAATCTAAACTAAAAAATTAAAAGTTTGGCTAGGAGGAAGACCAAACAATTCCTCGAGAAACACATCATCATATTATGTCACAATGGGCATGTTTTCAAGGATGATTAATTACATACACTGAATCATTTGAGATAGATATGATTTATCCTATGTAAATAATATCTATTATTTAGATTTTAGTGATAAATAATATATACCCTCCTCCATGCACTTCTATATAATGGGGAGATGATTTGTGTATTGGGGAGTGATTTCCTTCTCAGGGAAATTAATGTTGTCTCTATATAGGAAAATGAAATCCATAAATGAAATTGCATTAAATTCTACAAAAGGTAGTATGAAATAATTCTCAAGGATTTTTAGTCCAAAAATAATTTATATGGGAGTAGTAATATGCATGGGATTCAATAATTTTTCCATTTCTCATTTTCACCAATAGAACTACTTTTAGGAATTTTGGTGGTGTTTAAAGACTTCTGATAAACTATCATGATATGAATTATTGAGTAGATAAATAATTAAGAAGTACATTCAATGTTATTTTAATAAATTAATTGCTTAATTTTCACTACAAAATTATAGTGATCCATATCTGTGTTTGAGAGGGAAAATTATCATGCTTAATGACATTGAGGATGTTGGTGGTCTCTAAAAACCATTGGATTTGTGTATTAGTCTACAAAGTAACCATTTCATTGTAGAAAATTAAATGAACAATGGGATAAGGGGTTATTGGAGAATTCCTTTCCAATATCACAGTAGTGTATTTCTCATGTTGATAATCACAATCTTAGTGTTCTTCTTTCCCACACATATATATTTTTTTCATCCACCTTAGGAAATTTCAACACCTTATACTAGTGGGATGTCGATATTTCTTGGGAAAATAATATTTTTATATCATACATAAATAATATAAATACACTTCTCTATTATTACACCAATTATACAATTGAGAATATGTTATCTCCATCTTGACTTTTAGGGAACATCAGACAATTTATTCATAATAGTCAATTTCTTGGATATTCGTGTGTTTTCATAATCTTGGATTTAGCCCACAAAAGTAGTGATCAACCTATAATATTTGGGTAACAGCATAGATATAGGTGTATCATTAAAATCTTGATAATTTTTCCTCACACACTTTGAAAGATTCATCATCTAATTTCATCGGGAATAGTAAATCCATTTCCATTTCAATTCCACGAGTGCATGAAAAAAAGTTATTAACTTATTTCTAAAATTACATCCATCCCATTTCATAGATTACTTCTATAGGATTTTTTTTTATAAATTTCAAACATGGATTAGCTTTTCACTCTAAATGATAAATAACAAGTATAACCTTCTCTTTCATCGAACATTATGGTTGGAGAATATCTTCTAAGTAGAGGTGATCAATTGTTTTCTGATTGAGGGATCTGATGATCCTTTGAAATTTGTTGGCCTTTTCCACATAATGGTCTCAATATTATATTGTTCTCTCTATAGGAAATTTTAATGATCCTCCCACTTTAGGTCTATTCAAAACCCAAGTAATCTAAAATAGTATATTCATAATATTCTTGATTCCTTATCCATCCTGTTGGGCATCTCAGTAGGGAAATCCCCACATCTCTCTAGTTAGTCTAATGAAAATATATTTATGTCTTATAAATTACCTACATCTCATAACTTATGAATTTATAGGCTTCAATCAATGTTATTCGTGATCTATTTTGAAACATATATTCTAATAATGTTTTCCCATACAACTGGTTTGTAATGTGATTATTAGTTTAAAAAATCATATAACTTATGATAATAAACCATATGTTCAATAAATCATGTTTTCATGATCAAATTCACAATAGAGACTAGATCAATATGGTCTTTTCGGTTTTTACCACTATATACATTAGTACCATAGACACATCCACATGTAGCATCCATAAAGGGAATTTTTTCTTGATAAACATCTTACTCTATAGTTACCAAAAAATAAGTTTGTTTTTGTATATTTATTATTATCATTATTTATTTCTATATAGTTTTCTAATCATAAATCCATAAATTACTAATACATTATTCTGATTCCAACTATAATAACTCTTCTCGTTATATAACATTAATAATTTCTTTATTAAAAAAGTTTAATTTTAATAAAACATGGATTTTCGAGAATATGGTGTATTTTGGAAATGGGTATACTATATAACAATATAAAATATGAGAAAACATCATCTTTATTGAAAACGTTGTTAGTATGTTTGCACATAAAAAAAGATTGGATAACCTGGGGAAATACAAAAGAAAGGGGTGATCAATAGATACTCGAAATGAAATATACATTGAATGTTTTGATAAAAATAAAAAATCATATAAAATATGCATACAAATGGGGCCAAAAAATATTAGTAGTCATAGACATGAGGAATGATACGTGATCTTTCTTAATAATCATAAGGCAACATGGGGACTGTGGAAACAACTTAAAATAGTACATCATAATCATAGGTCAAGGATAACATCCAAGAAATCATGTTGAAGAAAGACCCATTACGAAATATGGTTAACTCCCTAAAATAAGAATATTTTTCATGAGGGTAAACATTATCCGAATTCATTGCATCATTATATAATTATGGGCGCTCCTGTCACTTTCATTTCATTCTCATGCTTAAGTGTGCAACGTAGATCATAAAACATGGATTTAATTATCATAATTACATATTCCCTGATAAATGATATCGGAATATATACATGTAATTCTAATTTAATATAAGTATACGTGTATAAAATTAAAATTTCTTGATAATAAATTTTTGTGTTTTTCAATATACAAATTTTCCCATGAAATATCATGTTGAAATTTCACCAGCATAATGGATTCACGTAAAAACTCATAAAATGGTTTGATGAGAGGGAAATAGTTATTTCATAATTTTGACATTAAATGAACCATAATTGGTACATTTTAATAAATATCACACAATTAAAAATTTGAAATAGAAAGTAGAATATAGTAATGAATCATTAACAAATTTGAGAATATGAAGATCCCTTACTTATGTGTGTGACTCTAAATGCTTAAGGGAGCTTATTAAGAGCATATTGGCACATTGGGAGGACTACAGAGATGTAATGAAATATTATGTATATTCTAAATAGATTCTTAGTGAATTGAAATGGGATCTTGGGTGGGTATATATAGGTAATGAGTGGGGATTTATTTAATATATTTAAAAAATAACATTTTAAATATATATAATAGAATGAAAAAAAAGAAAAAAAATCCAAAGGTTTTTTCTAACGCATAGTGGTTTTAATTATTTTATAAGTTTATGGTCCTAAATTAATAAAATATTTCCATCTCTGATGTGGTAGTGAGTTATACTCTTAAATAATTGTTTTCAAAATATTAAAATATATTAAAGGATTTTGAGAATTCGTAATGGATGAATAAACATAATCAATAAAACATTAAATAATAATATATTAAGTTATAAATAATATTTGGTCATGCATACCCTTTAGAGTATTTATTAATTCACATTTGGTTCATTATGAGGTCATAATACAAATCGTATATTTATACGGTATTTAATTTTTATAAAAAAATTCAACTATCTCAGAATATTATGAAAATTTGACTATAGGATAACATCAATATTCTAATTTAAAAAAAAATCATTTTATGAAAATAATTTACAAAATATTATCATTTTTACTTTTTATATAATATTTACAAAAATTGAGAAATAGTGGGTATTTTTTACAATAATAGTTTTCAAACCCTTATAAAAATTACATTTCACAAAACAAAAATTATATGATATTTATATATACTATAAAATATTCCATAATAAAATTTATTAAAATAATTTTTTATTTAAAAATCCAGTAATTAATAAATAATAAATTTAAAATTTGAATTTTAATATTGGAAAAAAATATTATTTTGGTTTTATTGTGTCAAAATAAAATAATTTATAATGTAAAAATAATATGATGATAATATATTCATAATTCTATACAAATAATGTTCATACAAATACTTATATGTTCTGGATACAAATCCAATTAATACACCAAAAAATCCATTAATTGTAATGTGTGTGACTGTGAGACATTATTGGGGTGGTTCAGTGAACATGGTTTGGGTCATGATATTGATGAGACTGAAAATATTCTAAAAATGTTTTCTCTCATGCTTATATTTTTTTCTCCTAGATTGGGATTGGTATAAGGAAATGATTATTAAGGTTATCTCCCTTGGATACTCTGTTAAATGGTCTTCATAACGTACAATTCTACCAGTTGAGACCATCACATCCATTGTTTTATTCAATTGAATTTTTCATAACCCTATATTTATACTAATAATGTGGTCACTGTTGGATAAATATATTATCAGTGTTACTGATTCTTAATGGTACATTAAATCCTATATTATATAATACCAAATTTGTTCATTTTTTCTATAATAACAATAAATAGTAAGAAATTTTATTAAATAAAAGGGGAATTTTATTCACAATAGTTCAAGACATTACATTATTTGATATGGGTGACGACATTATGTGACTTTAATGGTGATAACTCTGGAATACCACATATGAGTGGATCGCTGATGGTGTGCTTATAGTGAGAGAAACGAGGAAATGTTTGAACTAAATGAAAATGACCTTCAAATGACTGTTAGATATGTGAATAGGCCAAACATCCTAGATGTTCTATATGAATCCTTCTCATACAGTTGATAATTTTGTACTAGGGAAGACTCAGTGTTTGGAAATTGGACCGGGAGAGGTCCCAGTTGATGGTAGTGGAGTTTCTTCTACAAGAGTAGGTAATAACACAGACAATGGCTCATATATGTGTGTATTGTGGAAAAATATATACAATAACACAACATGGATGTATGGATTCGAGCTATCGGGCTTTATGATAGGTGCATTCCATGGTGATTCAAAGGTTAAAGTAGTCCATTGACTCGATGATGGTCATTGGTACACCTTGGGTGTGTCTACTGTTTTCTTTTGTTTTGTTTTGGACAGGAATTTTAGAGGCATATCTTTTTTGGGAGCATGAGGTGAACAGTATATATATTTTGGATAAAAATATGATTTACAATATCTTTTAATTGGATTAGATTCCTAATATATATATATATATATATATATTAGGGTCGGGGCATCGTGATCTACATGTGAGCATTGTGGGGTGTGGGACTATTATGTTGTGTTGGAATCAGGGTATCAAGGATATGTGGGTTTTGTGTGCTTCATTGGAGTCTAGGTAGTTTTTCTGAGGTCCACTAGGGTATATACCCTTGAAATGGGGGGGGGGGGGTGGGTGAGTCTGGGTGTGACTTATTAAAAGAAATTCATCTTATGATATTGTTTTGTTGTTAGAAAAAACCCTCTTGTCTCTCTCCTTCGTGTTTTAGAGTATAAATGAATCTTAAAGCATGCACAAGACACACCATTTTTACTTGGTTCACCGTCACTGGTCTACATAAAAAAGATCATACACCCATTTTGTGTTGATGTTCCAATTAAACTACAAGTGCACTACTATTTACACATTCACAGTGGACTCACTATCCCTCCTGGTTTTCATCAATTAGAAATTTGAGAACACACAGCTCACTCAATTGATGTGAGCTCACTACTTCTTTATAAGATCCACTCACAATTTATATACATGTAGGTCTTCTAATTATCACTAATGAATGAATTATATATTTTATGTAGATGCTCTGTTAACATCCAGCTTTCATCCGTAGATGAATCTCACTTTGCATCAGGTGTACTCACCAACCCCAATTTTAAAGTTCAACCTTCACTGGGCCTTGCTCGTAATTTCCTTCTTTATCGCAAAATCCACTTTTCATGCAACATCGATTTAACTTGCACCAATTATTTCCTTATGCGAAACAACCTTTTTACGCACTACCTGAACTTTTCATCTAACCTTATTTTTTAATGTTTCCTTTTCTTTACGTGCAATCCCCGCACATTACATGCAAACATGAAAATTACACACAAAACCCTTTCGTATTCCAATTTCACACGCCAGAGCTCAGATAATCTCTATGTCTTGATCTGTATTGGATGTTGTGGTCACTTTATATTTATAGGGAAAATCAACCCCTGTATGAAAAACCCTCATTCTACACGTAATCCTCTATGTGCACAAAAAACACACCATCAAGAAACACCGTATTTTGCGTAATGCTCCAATTTTTTTTCACCTCATTCCTTTTTCAATTTTAAATATTCTCATCTTGAACTAATTCTTCTGAGAAAATCTAAATTCCTCTATTTCATGCATTGCACCATTATTTTGTGCATCACATTCTTTTTCTGTGCACCACTCTAGTTTTGCGCGCACATCGTTCCTTTTCCAATTTTTAAGCATCTGATCTCAAACCACTTTTTTCATGAAAAACATCTCATCACTATTTCATGCTCCAAGCCAATATTTCGCAGACCACATTATTTTTCACAAACCACTATAATTTTGTGCACACTTACCTTTTCCAAAAACACATCTCTCCATTTTCCAATTTTCTGGCCCAATAATTTGGCAAACACAGGAAAATAGTTCCACCTTGTATCTTCTCTTTTTGTACCACCTCCAGATCATCCATTCCATTATCGAGGATCTTCAATCAAACATGGATATCCCTCATCTTCTCTTGAAACTGAAAAATAACCATGTAAAACCCCTTTGTTAACAAATTTGTTTACCATGGTATGCTTTGTCATCAAATAAAACATGTAGGCCCACTTTGTGAACAAACACAATCACCTAAAAAATGCATCAATGATACCTTCAAGGATTTTTTACCAAAAGTATCGATGAAATAGTAAATATTTTATAATCTGATGATATTTGGGTCCTTATAGGTTCCATGTGTCACAGGGGAATGAGGGATTAAATGATGTAGTGTGGGATATCATTGTTTGACTGGAATGAGATGGATTCACTAGATAAGGTGAAGTAGTGAAAATGGGTCATGTGAGGCACATGAGATTGAGGTTGGTCAATTACCATCAGATTTATTAGAGTTTTGGTATGGGATGTGACTAGGTTAGGTAACTCCTTTGGTGTGGAGAACCATGAGGTATCTCACCAATGATCCTGTGATAGAGTTAGTCTGAGTGAATTTAAAAGAGTAGGGTGTGTTCATTAACATCATTATTATTTTTTCTATAATGGGGATTATCTTAGTTATGTTGGAGAGATTTTAACCTCCTTTGTTTTGGGATCAGGAATAATTCTTTACCCATTTTTAATTTTTAGAGTTTAGTGGGTGGAGTATCTTCTTTGTCAATCAATAAAACTATATTTTGTGGTTTTATTCAACCCATTATATTGTTTTTAGATGAGTCTTAATTCTTATTAAGTGTGTAGGATTATCTATTAGTCCATTATTTTATTGGATCATGGTTTGGAAAACCACACATGAAGGTATGTATGATTGTGTGATACCTCTATAGTTTAAGTAGTGGGAATTCACATGGTCTATGCATGGTTTGATAAACCATTCCCATAGCCGCATGATTAGTGAAAAAATGGATGTACATATGGACTACAGTGTGCATGGTTGTTATATGGTTTTTACTAACAATTTGGGAATTTCATTCATGGTTTTACCATTAAGCTGATGGAGGCACACAATTACTACCCAATTTGGAAAACTGTAAAAACTAACTACGTGGCCTATTAAATGGATGAATTTATGTTTCCCCCCATATTCTCATTTATTTATTGCTCTTATTTCCTCCTCCTTGGTCACATACATCATGATACAGCTTGTTTTTCTGCTCCTATGCTGGGGATAGATTCATCACCCTTATTCGAACATTGTTCTCCATGTTCTAAGTTGTGTTGGATCCCTATCAGTACAGAATTACATTCTATTTATTATATTGATCAATACACTAACCATAAGTTTTGAAATATACATACTATTGGATTTACCATATATTTTTTGGAGTTCATATAAAATGTTTTTTTCTTCAAAATTGGGTTAATTTATAGGATACGATGAGACATTCATATGTCTACTAACATGAGGTTATTGGTGTTCACCATTTTTATTTCATGAGTATTTTGGTGGTGATTCATTTAGCACACTGTTGTGTTGAATGAGAGATATCTAATTAAATTAGAACTTTTATTTTAATAAATAAAATACATAATATTAAATTTCATTGGGTATACCCTAACCATGTTTATTTTAAAGAGGTCGGGTTTGGGGTCATCAACAACATGTGTAGTTGAGTCAGTTGTGCAATTTATATTAATTAAATATCATAAAAGTATTTTATAAATATGAATTCATATGGATGAGTTCCATGAGAATATGATGGTTTCAGTTAGAGTATTGAGATAGTATTGGCTATTAGTTTTTCAGTGGTGTGATATATAATATCAATTTTCCCCAATATATATGTTTTTTGAATGATGTTGATCACTAGTAGGGTGACTCGATCATCATTTTAGGAAACAAGGATATTAGTTTTTAGTCATGTATATGTATATAACAGAGGTAATTGTCCATTAATTTGAGTGATATGGTTGTAGGGTCATGATTTTATGGATTTTTTGGTCAATGGTCACATTTAATGATTTCTTCTCAACTTTGTTTACCAATTCATAGTTTGGAATCATGTATAGAATGATGACTTCGATGTTGGGGTTTTATTGACCATCTGTGTGGGTAAAGGACTCTAGTTGTTATGGATTAGTAATTATGGTTAGATTTTCTTTCCACGTAATTCCATAAGTATGGTGTGCATAGATTAGAAGATAGTGTTGAGGCTACTAGATGGGGGGATGAAGCTCTTCGATCATGATTCTATTGGGTAGGGACTTATTTGAGAGGTTGGAAATTGTCATTACTCACAATGTTGGCTATTGACCCAATAGTTACATGTTATTAGGATAGAAATTAATATGCCTCTAGGTGTTGAGATTTGATATGATGGGTACCTATGATGTAAGGTTCGTTGGACCAGGTCCTTTACTATGTTGTCAGTTCAGAGCATTAGATAGCTAAATAGAAACATAGTTCTAGTTGGTGGGAGGTAATGGATAGTATTTATAGTTTAGGAACAAAAGGGTTCACCTAGATTACTTTACCATAGTATACACCTTGTGTAATGTGCTAAGTATCCTTTCCATTATATTATTCTATCCCTATAAAAAGTAGGTGATACATTCTTGGAGGCGGATGGGAATTAGGAAATCATCTGTTATTTAACTGCATGTGCATCCATTCCATTATCTAATTTTGTATTCACCTACTAAATAAAAAAATTAAGATAGGAATACATTGGTAGAGACCTAATGAGTCTTTTTTTATCACCCCACATGGGACCCTTGAGACGTGTGTATATATTATGCATTTTTTCATGTAAGAGTTCGAGATATTAAGTTGGACACAAATTTTAATCTATTTTCATGGAATTGATGGTAAGGGAACTTAATATTCTTCCATCAAATAGAGTTTCTTTAATTTTCCTTTTATCACATCATGATACTTGTATATGTAAATACTAATGGTCATATATGGGGAACCCTTTTCATATTATGGCATTATATGACCTACTTTTATGAATTTTCTACTTCAGTAGATACAAATGGAATGTTGGCCTTTTTTTATTCCATTTTAGTAATTCTGTAATTCTTCTTTTATTGTCTATTATTTATGTTCTTAAGTCATGGTAAGGTTATTAGTTGACGAAATTATAGTTTTTCATTCAACTTCTTTATATTTGTGTAGACCATAATTATATCAACACCAAAGGCTAGAGTCTTCCCACTATAACTCTTTTACATCCTTGCTGCTAGTTGACATCCATTGGTGTGTGGGGAGTTGTTCCTGAGGCCAACATAACATGACCAAAAGTACATTAAAATTCGATAAATTGGTTAGTGATCTACATGATTCTTGGATTGAGAACACAAACAGTTATGGTAGGTGCACCAACAACTGAATGGAAAATCTATGTTAAAATTTTTCACATTTAGGGAAAAAATATCAAATTGGATAAAAATTCCTATGTTTTTGTTATATTAATACAGTAAAATGTCATTAAGTTTTGTGAGAGAATAAATAATTCACTTCATTAAAAAAACATGAATACACACCATGTGTCCTACTTGAAAACATGCTATATAGTATCATATTTCACAGAGGCTATAGTTTCTACCATAGTTAAATATCACACACTATGTTGTCAGGACCAAATGCATGTTGATCCTATCATGGTATCCAAATTGTGTATTTCTAACCAATTCCAATGACCTTGTGTGTAAAGACCCACCATGGTCCCCATAGAGACACGTTGTGTGTATATGTATGGCTAGCTGATCCATATAACCAGAAAACGCACCTTGGAATCTATGTAAATATAAAAATTATTTCCTTATAGGGATAGGTTGCATGAATACATAGGTAAATCCATTAAATGTTCAAATGACTACATTCATCGAACCCTAGGGTGAATGTACACACCGTGTGACCCATTTATATTATCGGTAGAGCCGCATGGCTAGCCAAGTTGTGTGTTTAGGGGAGAAAATTCTATAGTGTTCATGATGAGTCACACATTGTTTGACCCTATAAAAACACTATATATTTTTTATAGAAACTTATACCTCACATATATAAAACTTTTGTACATATATAGGTACTAATGTGTAGCCTAAGCTGTGTGGTATTATATGTAGGTTGTGATGGTACCCTTTATTTCAGAATTTGTGTTACAATGTGAGGTGATTATAGAGACAAAGTTAATTTTAAAACTCATAAAATATGATAGTGTTTGTATGTTATTATTGATGTTTTTACAAGGATGATACTCCCTATCCCTAAAATTGGATGATAAATGATATATTGCATCTATAGATAGAACTCGCCCACATTACTAAAGGTTCGAGTCCTTTTCCTGTAATGTATACTCGCTATCATTGAGCTCTGGTGTTATGCTTGTAATCCATTGGGGTAGTTATCCCTCCAAAATTACAGATAGTAGTGAGGATTATGTCCTCCATACTCATTCTTTATATGGTTTGTGTGATGATTTTATTAGAGATTTGACCCAGGTGTTTCTCAAAGACTCTTAATTCTTATATAGATATAGGGATTATTATCCACTTTATCTATTCATATTTTATTTTAATGAGAATATATAATTTTGTGTTTTATTACCCTCTTACATTATTTATTGAGATGACTCTATTTATTAAATTAATTCTCATTCTATTTTTTGGCAGAATCAGACATGGTTTGAATATACCCACCCCAACATGAGATCATCTTACTCATGTTTCATCTCATGTAGATGGTTGGATGATCAAAGATGACCTCTGTTGACATAGATTTGGTGGAGTATAAAAGTTGTTAGTGTATAACTTGTTTGGTGGTAAACCATGGATATTGTAATTCATGAACAATTAAATTTATTCCATTTCTAATTACTTGATAGTTTTTGACCTATTTTCTAGTTCTCTGTGTATTTTATCCATTTATATAATTATCATTCCCTCTATGAACATTGATATATGTCAAAGATCTTTCTGAATTGATTTTCTATATTTTTGGTTTTTGTTATACTCTTTTAAATATACACAATTTCATATATATGGTCTTATGACATTTATTACTGAAATTGTGATAAGGCCACCCATTTCTTTGTATTTCCAACAAGGTGCTTTTATCTCCCCATGTCTTGATGGAGAAGGAATTGGAGTGTCGCTCTTCCCTAAATAACATTCTAGGTTGGGGACCAGTGAGTTAGGTCATTAAAGTGTGTTGTAAAAGGTGATTTTTTACATAGTTTGGAGTATGTATTTGGAATATCATATTATAATTGTTTTGGGAACAAAGGGAAATAGTGTTGTAGTGTATTGGGTTTGGCTATCAGGCTACAGATCCTAGTAATGGTGTGGTATTAAAAATTTCCAAACACTGGGAATCTAAATACTTACTTTTCAAATCGGCATAGTGAGACATTATTTTTGGGGAAACTGATGGTACATGAATAATATAGCATTTGTAATATTTACTTTTCTGTTCTTCTGGTGTCATGTCCCCATATATTCACATCAAAATCCCACATATCATGTTATCTTTACAAATTATAATGTGTAGGTAGATTTATAGTATACAAATATAGTCTTATTATAATGACCTATCGAGTGAGGACAACCTAGTTTGGTTTCACCAAGACTTCTATAAATGTTTTTATAATCTTGTTCAAGATACCATTAATGATGTTGTTTCACTAGTCAGATGGTGAGTGGTGTTTCCACCCAAAAATAAATGAAGAGAAAAACCCATAGTGGTCCCATTTGATGTTTTACACCAGATAATGTAAACAGTAGTTCTAAATGTTCATGGTGATGATGTTCCTAAACAAATAATTATTATAGTGTTTTTTCTTGATCAGTTCCCCTAGATTTTATTGTGGGATAGACCCATGAGTGTTATAGATTTTTTTGAACTCTTTAGATCACATTTTTACAATATATTAGTGTTACCTGAATGGATTTTTTATCATTCAACAATATTTTTTTAAAGGATATTGTCCAGTCAATGGGGTTTGGTCAACCATGTATATGAGGAGGAGATACACACATAGGTTGATTTATAGTTCCTTTTTTGAATTGAGTTTTATCACTCCACCAGTCCACCAATTTTGTTGAAGAAGATTATTACGGTGGGTTATTCAAATGAGATATTCATAGGAATATTGCATTGGTAAATTGGAGATGTTTTTTGACGTCATGGAGATGATTTGTCTTTAGCATCAACTAGACATTCGTCATCATGGTCACAATGCATGAGGGATACACATTCTCAAACTTATATGTGGGAATCTACAACATATCTTTGTAATTTTAGGACACTCATATATCATTGGTATGGGTGATTCTATTCAAATTATGAATATTGTTAATATTATAAGGATGATCTGATCCATCATGTTTTAGTGGGAATTGAAACAATAAAGGCTTTCAATCTAGTGGATTTTCGAATTATTCAAGGTGTAGTTTATAACCCTTTACCTTTTCATTACTTATTTTTAATTGGAACTTCATCTTTTTCCTATTCATTACCACTATTGACTATACATAATATTATAGCGAGGCCATTCTTAATTTCCCCCTTTTTAATAGTGTGTGTTTTCTCTTAGTAGAGGAGAGTTCCTTAATGGGACATTATGGTTTTTTTAACATTTATGATATAATGTTCGATAATATATTTTTTATTCATAATTAAATCCCAAAAATTCTATCATAATTTTTGACCTATATTCCTTCATTAAAATGGGATGATATTATCCATCGTGGGAGAAAGGGACCAGATATATTATTTTGTGATGCTCATGATTAAGAAGAAGAATCCTATTTTGCATCAATTCAAAAAAAATTCCCTTAGAGTTGGAGTATCTTGTAGAACCTATATTACATTATTATTTTAGTATTTTAAATATATATTTATGAAGACATTATAGAACTAACATTGTACGAATGCACCTTTTGACTCCGGTATGGATCCTGTAATGATTGTTCTAGTTATTCAGTTTGGATATAATATAGATTCCTATGATTTAGAGATGGTTTTGTGGCGGTATAAATCTTTTTTGGAGATCAAATACTTGGTCAAGTGTGGTTATTTGGCATGCCACATGGTTAGAGGAAACTGTGTGATGTAGGATGCACAGGTAGTATTAACCATTCGAGGTGGGACAAAGAGAAGTTGGAGTACGAAAAGTTTTACCTAACCATGCGATTTGGGCCACCTATCCATGAAACAGTATTACATAAAACATTAATAGGAATTTCACATGGTTGGAACTTGATTTCTTGAATCGGGAAGCCTAACTATGTAATATACACCTCTTTAAAGTTTCCAATGCATGGTTTTTGAACTATTTGTCAATGATGTGAAGCCAAAAAATTCAGATCCTATTTTAGAAAAAACATTGTTTTACCATTAAATGATGTTTTTTATTATCCCCTTATCTTTTTTATCAAAAAACAAGACCAACAATCTTCATTTATAATATAAAATCCATCAATTCTATCGTTCTATATGTAGTTCCCATCTAGAGTTTGATTAAACATATTTTCATCATGTGGGATTTACATTGGTACATTCTCGGTTCCATTTTAATCTTCCATAGTTCTTATCCCTATTGACGATACTATTTAGATGCAGTTTCAGATTCCCATATAACAAGGAATTGATCTTCTCTTCATATATCTTCCAACCCAAGACAAACTAGAGACTCATGATAGAATATTATAGTCATATGATTATGAGGTAGGTCTAATAAAACATAGTCATTATGATTCATTGTTTTATAAATAGTTGTGTGGTTGTGTCAATTTTATAAGCTATCATATATCTAAATAATGTTCCTTTAATACAGTAAATAAGACCATATTCTATGACCCATTGTGTATATGATATTCAATTTTGGTGGTTAGAACTACAACGACAACCATCCCATGATTGTTGATGTCTATATTGATTATTTTATTGGAATTCTATGCTAAAATGGATTATTGTGACATTCATGTGCTATTGTTCATGTGTTCTTGATCATGATAATTCTAATGGTAATCTATTCCTTATTAAATTATTATTGAATTGGTTATGTTATTTCCACTTAACCAACCTAAGGTAAGATCTTAAATATGATTAACAAAAATTAAATTAAACGGAATGTATATTTTATGTATATGTTGTGTACATGTTATTAATGATTGAATTTCATATTTAGGTCATCAGTCTCAAAGCATTGTCCAAAAAAAATATTTTTATTAAAAAGAATCTCTTTTAAGCAAAAATGTGGGAAAATTTCAAAAAACATATTCATACAATTAAACGACCTCAAAAGTAGTTGATGAATCCTTAAAATGCAGTTTAATCCTATTTGAATCCTTACCATTATGTAGACTCCTTTGAATTCCACTCTTCCCATATTAATCATCCTTGATAAAGTATTCAATATGTAGTGTCATCTTATCCCAATTTTTTATATTCTCATATGTAGTAATCCTCTTACTGTTGAAACAACGTGCTAGTGAGCCATGTTGTTTTCTGATCCAAGTTCATGCTCCATGTTATAGTGTTCCTGGAATCATCCCTCAACCAACTTGTCAAAATATTCTTTGGTGGACATTAACTCTAGTGTCTTCTATAAAAATTATTCATTGAAAATAATTATGGGTTCACACTCATCACATTATATCACTTTCTTTCCACACAGGATAGAATTTGAAGACTCAGATTCAGTAGTCACACGGTCATCTTCCTATGATCCCCCTAATTGAATTCTATCTACATGCATGTCTGGGCCTCTGGTGTTTCCATTAGAGTTGTTTCCTTCTTTATAAGGAACCTTTGAAGGGATTATACCCTTACTTGAGGACCTAGTTACATGAGGACTAGGAAAGTTACAGTAATATTTCTTCTCTTGAATCCTCCTGTTGTGATTAATAATGATTTTTGAATAAATAATAGTGTTCCCTCCCTTCCATGATGATGAACTGAATTATTTGTAACACCCCATGCTTCCACAGTACGTTTCCCTTTGAATAATGCAATGACGTGCATTGTATGCAACTTCATGATTCTAACACACCACAACAAATCAAACTAGCCGTTATGAATAGTAATACATACTTTTTAAAATTTTAGAAATTTATCTCTCAAAATGGACTTCATTTTTGGATTTGGAATATCAAATTTAGCCGGGGGTGAAATTTTGGAACCTTTCGAATAACATTTATATTTTGATGAATAGTTCAAATTGCTAAATTTTAATTAAAAACAACTTTTTTAATCAAAATAATTTATATAGATAAATTATGAATTTGAGTTGTTTTAAAGTATATTTAGAATATATTTTTACAATTTAATACAATGATGGTCATTGGATGTAATTTCACATTTAAACCAGACATAAACAAGTGTCAATCTTTTGATAGTTTTTATCTCTTAAAAACATGCTATTTTTTTGACGATGGGAATTAATTTTTAAATTAATTAATGCAAATGATATGTTTTGAATTTGGAAAAATAGACATCATTTTTGAATTCATAATATCTAATATATCTTAGGCCTAATTTTTGGTATTTTTCTGGAAAATTTCATTTTTTGACAAATAGTGAAACCACAATGTTGTAGTTAAAAAACTGAATTTTTCATAAAACAAAATATTACATATTCTGTGATATGAATTTCGAAAATCCGAGAGACACGGTTAATATCAAGGAGTAAAATGTGGTTCAATGAGATGAAAATAATTTTTGGTGAATAGTAACTTTTTACTTTTATTTACCACAGTTAAAAGTAAATAGGGTAATTAAGTGTAAAAATGATATTAATATTATCCAAACACATGTCCTAATTCTATTGGACAAGTGTATCTCGACCAAAAACAACCTTAGGAGTAAAATATTGTCATTTAGGTCCACTTGTATTAGATTAGGACATTTATTATTATTTAATTCAATGAAGAGTTAAAAGAGGTAAAATCAATGTTTATTTACTAAAACATTTTTAATATAGGGTTATACATAAGATAAATAAGATTGTAAAATTTTATAAGAAAGATAAAAATATTTCATACATAATTGTATTTTATTTATAATTTCTAGACTTTATATAAGTTAATTTATTTATGACACAATGGTGATGTAGTAATAACCTAATTAATAAAATATTAAAATAATTGATATTATAAATATCAAAATAAATGTAGTTTGAAACTTATTATGAATTACACTAATTTTCTAGGTTACTATGACATGTTATAAATGATTTAATTAACTTTTTTCGATGTACTAATTCTGTTATAATTTTTACAAAATTAACTATTGAATAGTGTCAAAATTGACATAAAAAAGTTTTAAAAACAAATATTATATTATTAATTGATATTAAATTCCTAAAAAACTAAGGTTTGGAAAAGAGACTTATATCATGATATTTGTATCATCAATGGACCACTTGGGGGTCGCTTGGATGTATATAGTATGTTTATTAACCATATAATATAAAAATACAAAGAGACAATGTAAAAGTGAAACTAATTAACTAAGAGTTAATACTTACTGATAAGGTTAATATAGTAACCCAAACCTATCTAAATTCTATTGGTTGAGTGGTTTTCGACCTATCCCCACCTTAAAATTTAAATAATCCACTTTTTATCCATTAGAAACCGAATATGAATTTATTATAAGATAATATTTCTATCTTTTCCAAAGGTGCCCCTCACCCCTCTTATAAAAGGGAACTCTCGTTTATCATTAACTCACACATTAAAAGCCTTTTGGTTCGGCCAAACTCTGCCCAAATACTCTTTCAACGTCCCTCACTAAAACCTAGAGGCCTTAGTTTGATCATAAATCCAACCTATGATCCCTTTTGATCAAATTAAAAGGAAGAACGTGAAGAAGAGGTAATGATTTCACCACCCTTTTTCAAGTTCCTTTCTTCATCAACTTATTCATTCATTGTTATTACCATTATCAAATAATAACTCCAGTATCTTATATATACTGTGATGTTATTATAAATATGGTACAACTATATTCAGTATTTTATCCACCCATTGAATAACATGTCACCATACGTGCGTACGTACGGCTTACCGTCTCCACGTCGTGGTGTAATTGTTATTCAATAAATTATTATTTCGATGGGCATAATAATAAAGTTTAATTCATGTAAAAAATAAATATAAAATGATAATTATTCTGTCTATATGATATAACATCCAATTATATATTATTTTAACATCAAAAAAATGATATTGTTGCTCGTGCGTACGTAGGGACTACCGTCTCCACGAACGCGATGAGATTCATTCCCCATCGTATCCATTCAAGTATAATTATCATTTGAGGATTAAAAATAATGTTTAAGGGCTTGATATAATTCTGGATATGAATAGGATACAACCTATCCATAACAATCACGGACTACGTAACAAAGAATATAAAGTAAAACGAGTAAGTTAACACCCGGAATGATGATAATACTACGATATTATTAACAAATCAATGTTAAAAGATCATATATGATATCATATTAATGTAAATTATTCTTTTATAATTCAATAACAATTATTTCACCATTATAAATGAGGTAAAACTACCGTCGACCAGGGAAAAAGTACAAAGTAAGGGGTTTCTTATCTCACTTTTAATTCCGTGAGAATTCAATTGTTCACCACTTATTTATTACATGTGGTGTGTGTACTGCCCATTTTTGTATTAATTGTGTAATATACTTTATTTCATGCATATTTACATCATCATTGTATGATCCTTCGTTCATGGGTGTATGTTTTGTATGTTACCAAATCAATAAGGGAATTTGAAATTTCAATTTCCACTCATTCGGCTTTAGGCATACTTCATTGATTATTTTACTCCAAGATTATGAGTAGAATCACTATTCATTTGATTATGTCATAACTTCCAATCCCCTATCTGTGGATATAATTTTGATACACATAATCAATCCATTGATAAATTATCAGGTCATCGGTATGAACTTGATAAGAGTAATTTCTACTCAATCTCGATTTTTTGAGTTAAACAACAAATTCATTGGTGTTGTTTTTACAAGAATATGTGTGAATGTCCTTTGATTTTTTTACACTGAATATCCAATAATATTGAGTGTATTTATATTTTTCCCTCATAATTATGTCGTTGATTTATCCTTAACCTAAGGATACATCCTTTATGAGATATTTCATCTCAATTTACATTCCATTGAGACTTCATTGTTGTTATACACCAAATAACTTTTATGTGGTGTATATAATGTACTTTGACATAGTATATAATGAATCCATTTATTCTCATGATATTAAAATTTTTTTATTACCTCTATTATTTTTATTCAAGTGTTTCTCTTTTGGTTAGAAACTCTAACTAAAATACAATTTTTAAATGTTTTAAAGTCTTATTCTTCTAAATCATTCTCATTAATGTCCATGTTTTAAAAATGGTTTTAAGGATTTATTTATATGGACATTAATGTTTTAAAATTAAAACTCTTTTTAAATGTTTCAAACTGGTATGGGACACTTTAATTCTAAAATCAATTTTAAATGGATTCTTGACAAATAGTGTGACTTTTAAATGATTTCAAGAAAAAGGGGGATATTTCACTCTAATTGTTTTGATGATTATTTTCATCTATGTCAATATCCTTCATCATTCTCTATTGAGGTTAATATGATACAATAAAATATTCTGTATTGTATCGAATGAGTTATGTTTGACTGTGGGTGTGCAATTTTTATACCATTCATTGTTTGAGGATAATGTATTGACATTTCGTATGCTAGTTTTAATACGAAAGTTTATATTATGTTTAAAACATTTCATATGAGGAATGCATTGGACTTAGTAAGTGACGGGTGGAGCCCACTATATCTCATCGATGCATCGGTAGGTCTCATGAGACAAACTAGTGTCTTGGCATGAGGCCTTGACAAAATCTTATTTGTAGTCTTGGCACGAGGCCTTGGATACGTAGTTATGATATTCTGGCATTATGCATTCTGTCATTATGAAAGTGGTTATTATTATTTTCATGTGATTATTGGACTAGAAGAATATACATGTGAATAAGTAAATGGAATTATTTCATTTTATCCTTTCTATATTATGTTGAAGTTCATGTTTAAAAGGATTTTGTGTTAGTTATACATTGCCTTAAATATTTTATGTTTATTTGTGAAAGTTTCTGCTATGTTTTTATCCTTACTGAGCATCTGAGATCACCCCTTTCAATGTCTTATTTTTCCCAGGATGTGAAGATGTAATTTATGAATGAAATATAGGGATAGTATGAGGGGATATAAACACAAGATGTTGTTGTAGTTTTTTTACCTTATGATGTAATGTAAGAGTTATGAATATATCTACTGTTTACAAGACTACTAAACTAATCAGTCTTTTGAGACTTGATCCTTTGTGATCATGCCAATGTTATGTAATAATGCACTGACTCTGGGAATCTAGGGTCGGGGTATTATAGTTGGTATCAGAGGAAGTTTAGTACAAACCATGGAATCTAGATTTAGATATACTCTGATTAGAGCACGTAGACCTAAGATGAACTTTGAGGATTAGTATAGAAGAACTTCCTAGAATTTTGGTATTGTAGAGACTTTGTGAGTTTTCCGAACAATACATCACTATCTGGATACGAGTAGGTAGAGGTGGAAATGGAACAGATGTATCTAGGGGTAAAACCCAAAACACCGCTTTGAGCTAGACTAGAACGGGAACTAGTGCACAACAACGGGCCATGATGCACTCTCGGTTACGACACTCTTGGGGGATATGCTAAGGATAATTTACATTTTCTTTACAAACCGATTTGAAGTATTATATATATAAGATGAGAGTAAATGTAGTGGACCTGTCCAGTACACGAGTGAATTCCCTATTCTATAGGATATTTTCATGGTCAAAGAAGAAGGTATGTGGAAATAAATGGTTTGAGAAATGTTTAAAACGTATTAGTGCTCCTTGTTGATGGGTTTACATGGGAATAATTTTCTCTTGTAATTTTAACCCTACAGTTTATCATGCGAGAATGATATTAGAGGAAGAATTATCTTTTCTCTTGTGGATATAGTTATAAATAACCATTTGGTTTTATATGATCGCTGGGTTTGTGGAAATTATAAGTTATTATAATTTGGGATGAAAATTCAAGGTATGAGATAAGATTTGCTGTTAAATTATGTTCTGGTTATTTTGAGTAATTTATCTCATTTTGGTAATGTTGTAAAATATAGTTTTTGAAAAAGGACAACATGCAGACCATGTGACAACCCGTCGCTTCGGACAAAGCTTTTGGAATCGAACCCACAACCAAAGTGCGATTGGGATTTATCGCCTACCACTAGACTAAATGAATTCCCTGGTTAGTGTGACTATTATTTTAAGTTAAATGATTTTATTGATCAATATTAATTTGATTTGGGATCTTATGTCTTATCAAATGAATACCCTTAGTATAGGAAAATGATTTGGTGATTAAGTGATAAATGTTATTTTGGAAGTTGTTCGCTTTATTGTGAACACTATATGCCCAAGGAAAATAGAATAGTATGGGATTTCATTTGAGGAGTAATGGTCGATTTATATCTCTATTTTTATTGTGGATTTATAGTGATTTGGGTTATTTATGGAAATGATTAGGTTAATTACTTTTAAGTATGTGAATTTAAGAGTAATTAATGTCATTTGGAGATACAATTTAACGTGCAAGACTACAGTCTTATAAGTTTTGAGTTTCAATATTATTTTGGATTATATTGAAGGATTTTATGGACAATTGATTATTTAATGGTATTTATTTAACGTTGGGGTATTGATGGTTTAATTTTCGAAATTAAGATTAGTTTTTTTTTCTCTAATGGGATATCAATTTGGGGGGGCATCAGATATTATAATAACCATTTTGGTTTTGATTAATATCTAAAGACAAGGTAAACATATAGTTTATCATATTTGGATCATGTATTTCTATAGAAGTTTATTCTAGCTTCTCCATTTTGACCAAGTCTTCTTGAATACTCATTGTTCAAAAAAATGAGTTAGTGGCAAAAATTTATTAAAGAATGAAACACTAGTTAAAAAGTAAGTATATATCTGTATGTTCCTAGACAATATCATAAATTAATTCCTCGTCCTTATGTAATGTAAGTTAAAACAAAAGAATGTTGTATGTTTACGTTTCCTACTGGGAGACTAAGGATCGTTTGTCCCAACACAAGTTTGTGATTTTCTTATTGCTAACTTTATCCAGATCATGTTTTCTATCCCTCTCCATTAGAATTGGACACTTAGTTTATTATCCATATCCATGTTTTCCTACATGGAATCCTAGTATGGGTTATCTTGGGTGACCTATATACCTCTTTTCCTTTCTTTTAAAGTGATAGTTTTATTTACCTTTTTTCCGATCTAGGACATTCCATTATATTCTCAAGCCCAATTTTAAAAAAAATTGAGAGGACGCAATTTATTGAAGTAGGGGAGAATGTAACACCCCAAGATTCAATGGTACGTTTCCCTTTGAATAATGTAATGACGTTCATTATATGCAACTTCGAGATTCTAACACACCAAAACCAATCAAACTAGCCGTTATGAATAGTAATACACACTATGTAATATTTTAGAAATTTTATCTCTCAAAATGGACTTCATTTTTGGATTAGGAATATCTAATTTAGCCAAGGGTGAAATTTTGGAACCTTTAGAATAACATTTATATTTTGATGAAGAGTGAAAATTAATAAATTCTAATTAAAAACAAATTTTTTAATCAAAATAATTTATATTGATAAATTTTGAATTTGAGTGGTTTTAAAGTATATTTAGAATATATTTTTACAATTTAATACAATGTTGGTAATTGGATGTAATTTCACATTTAAACCAGACATAAACAAGTGTCAATCTTTTGATAGTTATTATCTCTTAAAAACACGCTATTTGTTTTGACGACGAGAATTAATTTTTAAATTAATTAATGAAAAGTATATGTTTTGAATTTGGTAAAATAGACATCATTTTTGAATTCATAATATCAAATATATCTTAGGCCTAATTTTTGGTATTTTTCTGGAAACATTCATTTTTTGATGAATAGTGAAACCACTAAGTGGTAGTTAAAAAACTAAATTTTTAATAAAACATAATTTTACCGCTTCTGTGAGTGGAATTTCGAAAATATTAGTGACACAGTAAATATCAAGGAGTAAAATGTGGTTCAATGGGATGAAAATAATTTTTTGTAAAGAGTAACTTTTTACTTTTATTTACCACGGTTACAGGTAAATAGGGTAATTAAGGGTAAAAATGATATTAATATTACCCTAACACCTGTCATAATTATATGGGACAAGTTTATCTCGACCAAAAACAACCTTATAAGTAATATATTATCATTTAGGTCCACTTGTCTTAGATTAGGACATTTATTATTATTTAATTCAAAGAAGAGTTATAAGAGTTAAAATCAATGTTTATTTACTTAATCATTTTTAATATATAGTTATACATAAGATAAATTTGATTTTAAATATTCATTAGAAAGATAAAATTATTTCCAATATAATGGTATTTTATTTATAATTCTTAGAAATTAAATAAGTTAATTTACATATTAAACAATGGTGAAGTAGTAATTACCTAATTAATGAAATATTAAAATTATTGATATTATAAATATCAAAATAAATGTAATTTGAGACTTTTAATGAATTAAACTAATTTTTTATGTTAATATGACATGTTAGAAATGATTTAATTAAATTTTTTCGAAGTAATCATTCTGTTATGATTTTTACAAAAATCGACTATTGAATAGTGTCAAAATTGACACAAAAGAGTTTTTAAAATAAATATTATATTATTAGTTGATATTAAATTCCTAAAAATATAATGATAGTCCAAGAGACTTATATAATGATAGGTGTATCATTAATGGACCACTTGGTGGTCTCTTGGATGTATATAGTAAGTTTATTAACCATATAATATAAAAATACAAAGAGACATTGTAAAAAAGAAACTAATTAACTAAGAGTTAATACTTAATTATAAGGTTAATATAGTAACCCAAACCTCTCTAAATTATATTGTATGAGTGGTTTTAGACCTATAACCACCTTAACATTTAAATAATCCACTTTTGATCCATTAGAAACCGAAGATTAATTTATTATAAAATAATATTTCTAGCTTTTCCAAAGGTGCCCCTCACCCCTCTTATAAAAGGGCACTCTCCCTTCTCATTAACTCACACCTTCAAAGCCTTTTGGATCGGCCAAACTCTGACCAAATACTCTATAAACGTTTTTCACTACAACGTAGAGGCCTTATTTTGATCATAATGCCAACCTATGATCCCTTTTGATCAAATCAAAAGGAAGAACACGGAGAAGAGGTAATGATTTCACCACCCTTTTTCAAGTTCCTTTCTTCTTCAACTTCTTCTTCCTTTGTTATTACCATTCTAAAATAATAACTCTAGTATCTTATATATACTGTGATGTTATTATATATATGGTACAACTATATTCAGTATTCTATCCATCCTTTGAATAACATGTCACCATACGTTCGTACGTACGACTTACCATCTCCATGTCGTGGTGTAATTATTATTCAATAAATTATTATTTGGATGGGTATAATAATGATGTTTAATTAATGTAAAAAATAAATATAACATGATAATTATTCTATTTTTATGATATACCATCCAATTATATATTATTTTAACATCAAAATATTGATATTTTCGCTCGTGCGTACGTACGGACTACCGTCTCCACGAACGCGATGAGATTCATTATCCATCGTATCTATTCAAGTATAATTATCATTTGATGATTAAAAATAATTTTTAAGGGATAGATATAATTATGGATATTAATAAGATACAACCTATCTGTAATAAACACGGCTTACGTAATAAAGAATATAAAGGAAAACGAGTAAGTTAACACTAGAAATGACGATAATACTACGATATTATTAACAAATCAATGTTAAAAGATCATATATGATTTCATATTAAGGTAAATGATTCTTCTATAATTCAATAACAATTACTTCACTATTATACATGAGGTTAAACTACCTTCGACCAAGGAAAAAGTACAAATTAAAGGGTTTCTTATCTCACTATTAATTCCGTGAGAATTCCATTGTTCACCACTTATGTTTTACATGTGGTGTGTGTACTACCCATGTTTGTATTCATTGTGTAATATAAATTAATTCATGTATATTTACATCATCATTGTACTATCCTTCTTTCATGTGTGTATGTTTTTTAGGTTACCAATTCAATAAGGGAATTTGAAATTTCAATTTCCACTCATTCAGCTTTAAGCATACGTCATTGATTATTTTACTCCAAGATTATGTGTAGAATCACTATTCATTTGATTATGTCATAAATTCCACTCCAATTTCTGTGGATATAATTTTTATACACATAATCACTCCATTGAAAAATTATCAGGTGATCGGTATGAACTTGATAAGAGTAATTTTTACTCAATCTCGATTTGTTGAGTTAAACATAAAATTCATTGGTATTGTCTTTACAAGAATATGTGTGACTGTCCTTTGATTGTTTTACACTGAATATCTGATCATATTGAGTGTATTTATATTTTTCACTCATAATTATGTCGTTGATTTATCCTTAACTTAAGGATACACCCTTTATGAGATATTTCATCTCAATTTACATTCCATTGAGACTTCTTTTTTTTACACCAAATCACTTTTATGTGGTGTATATAATGTACTTTGACATAGTATATAATGAATCCCTTTATTCTCATGATATTAAAAAGTTTTTATTACCTCAATTATTTTTATTCATGTGTCTCTCTTTTGGTTAGAAACTCTAACTAAAATACCATTTTCAAATGTTTTAAAGTCTTATTCTTCTAAATATTTCTCATTAATGTCCATGTTTTAAAAATGGGTTTAAGTATTTATTTATATGGAAATTAATGATTTAAAATTAAACCTCATTTTAAAAGTTTCAAAGTGGTATGGGAAACATTGATTCTAAAATCTATTTTAAATGGATTCTTGACAAATAGTGTGACTTTTAAATGATTTCAACAAAAAGGGGGATATTTCACTCTAATTGTTTTGATGATTATTTTCATCTATGTCAATATCCGTCATCATTCTCGATTGAGGTTAATATGATACAATACAATATTCTGTATTGTATCAAATGATTTATGGTTGACTGTGGATGTGCTATTTTTATACCATTCATGGTTTGTGGATAAAGTATTGACATTTCGTATGCTAGTTTTAATACAAATGTTTATGTTATGTTTAAAAATTTTCATATGAGGAATGCATTGGCCTTAGTAAGTGACGGGTGGAGCCCACTATTGCTCCTCGATGCATCAGTAGGTCTCATGAGACAAACCAGTGTCTTGGCATGAGGCCTTGACAAAATCTTATTTGTATTATTGGCATGAGTCCTTGGCTACGTGGTTATGATAGTCTGGCATTATGCATTCCGTCATTATGAAAGTGGTTATTAATAATTTCATGTGATTATTGGTATAGTAGAATATCCATGTGAATAATTAAAAGGCATTATTTCATTTTATCCTTTCCATATTATTCTGATGTTCAATTTTAAAAGAATTTTGTTTTAGTTATACGTTGCCTTAAATTTTTATGTTTATTTATGAAAGTTTCTACTATATTGTTATCCTTACTGATCATCCGAGCTCACCCCTTTCTATTTTTTATTTTTCCCAAGATGTGAAGAAGTAATTTATGAATGACCAACAGGGATAGTATGAGGGGATATGAAGAAAATATGTTGTTGTAGTTTTGTTTACCTTATGATGTAATGTAAGAGTTATGAATATATCTAGTGTTTCCAAGACTACTTAACTAATCGGTCTTTCGAGACTTGATCCTTTGTGATCATTCCAATGTTATGTAATAATGCACCGACTCTGGGTATCTAGGGTTGAGGTGTTACATTATTCCTCTCCAATTACGACATCAGTGAACTCTATATGGGAGTCCAATAAGGAATATGTCTTCTATTGGGTAGCCCCCATTTCCATAGAAGGGTCCTCACCCTGTGAATCCACTATCTCAATTCCTTCCCTAAGATCATGACAGTCTTCATCTCCCAAAACATAAAGGCAGTTTTTAGAATTTTTTTGCATACCAACAATAATAACCGTCTTGGCATAATAAGGGTGAGGCTGCGAGTCTTGCACTACCTTGTATGAACCCCATGGTTGGACAAAGCCATGAGCCATGTATTTAAATTGAATGGAGGTGTATTCACCAGCGGGTAGATACACGCCTATGACCTCAACAACCATTCATTCATTGGATATATATGGGATTATTATAACTGCCTAACCATATCTACATTCATGTGAGGCTCCCTCTCCTCATCTCCATCCTCCTTCGTTTAAACCAACCTCGCATTTATGTTGACCTCGACACCCCAAATAGCACACAAAGCCATAGAAGACCATGAAACAACCATATAAAATTTTAGTCTCTTATAAATTTAGAGACTATATGGTCACCCTAAGCAAACATTGATGGCTTCTGAGGAGCCTCGACTACTTCAAGGACATAACTATATGGGATCAGTAACACCTACCCTAACTACTGATGACCTTTATCTGCCTCAGGACATTCTGTGTCTAAATGGCATCCATGATCAAGAGGATCCCTAGAAAATACAGAGGGCCCATGAATTCAACTTTTACCAATAGTCTTCTCCCCTTGTGCGTCCTAGTTTCCTCACTGACAAGAATGATAATGACACCCAAGGTGAAATCATTCTGAACCGATGTGCGTCCAATATTAAAAAACATTCGGTTGCATCCATTGAAACTCATGTCTAATAGAGATCCAAATCCATTCGATTGGAGGGTTCATGTTGTAGAATTTAACACAGTTACATGGAGATATTGAATGAAAAACAACACTGATTCTTGTGTCTGAGCAGAGATACCTTCCCACCATGATATCTAACATTCAGATAAAATAATGATTTTGAAAGTGAACAGGTGCTCATGAAATCTAACCATAGATCCATTGACAACATGCCATTTTTAATATAATAATAAAATTACCATCGTATAAGGTGTAAATGGATGTAATTTCATGATTGAGGAGCCCCTGACCACAATGTTATTAGGTATTCCGAAAAGAGAAGTGAATCGTTTTATGTTGCTTGTCAATGAGTCCAACTATTTCCCATTCTAAAAAGTGCCCCAAAGTGAAAAAACTAATATTTCAAAGGAAATTTCCATTTTTGTATCCCCCATGTCATCTCTTGTTTCATGTTATGGAAGGTATAAGAAATAAAAACTTGATTAAATATGACTTAAATGGTTTTATTCCCTTGGACTTGTCATACTAATGAAGGGCTAGGATTTAACCATCATCTAATTAAATGATATTATTATCACATGGATTAATTGATTAAATGAATATAATATAAAGAATATAATTATATATATAGACCTATAATTCATTATATGGGTGGTCTAACTCGATCTCACCTTGGGTTCCCATGAGAATTCCTTGAGCACTCCTTGATTCTATTTCTGTTCAAGGATTCATTTTTTATGGTTGAGACCCACATTGGAACCCATTTCTCATCTATCAATGGATGAATGGAATGGCACCATATTATCCCTAATTTATAATTTCAGGATTTCAAAGATACACTCCTTTGATCCATCATGGATTATATGGACATGAGGTTCCTTGGTTACATCCTTTGTACTAGCGATAGCTTATCACTTTTTACCGTGGAATTATTCATTGGATCTAGTTAAATCATTTATTTAGGGATTAATTGAACAAAGATCCTTGGAATAAAATCATAAACATTATCCAGGATATAGTTATTAATGAGTTAGAGACCTCTGAGGCCTAGGTTTCCTTTATTAATACCTTGGAACCCATTATTATTATTATCATTGTTTTCTTATTATATCATGTAAACTCTAATATTGCTATAATGAGGTGATATCAGTGGTGGATAAGCCACATGTGACATAATAACGTAAAATGCATCTTAATTAATTAATTAATTAATTGGATACAAGGTTATACCCCTACTGAAGGATAATGAATATACTTGGTTATTTAAGTTAATGTACTACATTAATTTTATATATGCATGCTTGAAGATTTCTTCATTTTATATTTCATGGTAAGGATGTTATAGACCCTATTTTTAGTGGGCTACAAAGATTTAACTCATATCCTATCCATGCCACTATTTTTACTCTGGTAGATTATATGTAATAAAAGGTTGACAAATGGAAGTGAATTGCTTTAGAAACTTGATTACATGTTTCTTATTCATCCCATGTTTGAGATAAATGTTTGGTTTCATGAATTATAATTGTAGTTTAGCTTATTCTATAAAATTTTGATATCATTTCACCATTGGATGACTCACATGTTATGTGCTGTAGTTAATTATTCATCTTATTGATAATTTAATTTCATCATTCGACTAATGATATGATGATAAGGATCATTGATACATGAATCGTTAAAGGCACCTTGAATTTACATGTAATGAAAATTTTCATTCCATATAGGGGCATTTCAGTCCTTGTATTTATTTTTATTCTTTTGATTCGTAATTGATTTTTTGGTAGTTATATTACGAATATGATTTTCTTTGGTTTTGGTTGAGATATTTTTCATTTCAATTCCTGATGTGTTATGGGACCTTGTGGTTTTGGTATTGTTAATTTACCAAGACAAACCATTATATTAAAATAAAATGGGTGTCTTTACCAATGATAAGCTACATGGACCATGATTCAATGGGTATTGAAATCCATTTTAAATGAAATTCGATAAAATTTTATTCAAATGAAAATTTTTATTGTGAAAAATTGATTTTAACATGAAATGGTTACACATTCGTATCCTACAGTTTCATTTTTATGAAATGTAAAGGATTGAACCTAGAAATTAATTATGATTTGAATGAAATGGTTTCCAGTAAATGATGAAGAATTCTTTATTTGAACATTCATCTATTGGATCCCTTGTGATTAATACATGAGAACATAACAATACTTGGCCTTCATAGTGGGTAGTTGGGGTAGTATACCATGTGTGGTAGGCCCTTTTCATTCATTCATGTTACATTATTTATTATATATTTCTACTTAAATATTTTTATATAGTTTTTTCTTGGGTATTTTAGACCAGTTTTCCAAAAAAATTATTCATGTCATGCACTGTGAGGGCGGTGACGACCATTCTCTAGGCATGGTGGGCCTCAAGCCACTAGTGTTACCTCAAGGGGTTCCATTTGAGGAAATACATGGTATACATTATTTTTTAACTAACACTCTTGTGTGAGATTGTTTCTTTCATATAGTGCAGTCCATGAATGGCTCTCTATAACTAGCACATAGTAAGGATTATCTAACATGTTAATTCCGTTAGTAGTGTCCTTTTACTTTCATGGGGTATGAAAGTCCATAGGTTGGTGATTCTTAGATCGAGGCCACATTGTCTATTATTTTTTACCAAGAATGACATTTAAGTGGATGTTCTAGAATGTTATATACATGATGCATGGTTTGGCTAAGCATTAGGGAATGTAGTTTCCATGGATCATCTCCATCAGGACGTGGTATGGAATTATTTCCAAACAAAATTATATGATCAGTTCATTCCTCATATACTGATAGATAACCAATCCATAGAGTTCATTCATATCGAATGGGGTTCTATGTTAATAGTAGATAATTCATGTAATTTCATTATGATTTAGTGTATTTCACCAATTATAATTGGTGATGATATTTTCTGTGTATGATGCTTAATCAATAGGATTGTGTGTGCCATTCATACTCAGGTGAATGTGTTTATTATAATAATATTATCTGAATCATTAAATCATGATACTGTCACTCAAAACAACAAGAGGGGTGACCAAAACATCTTTCATAAAAGATCAATATTGAGGTAGGTCAGTAGTTATTCTGGTAGTAGAAATAAATACCATACAGTTCACATGAAGGTAATGGCTGCTAGAGTACCAATAGTGATAGCCCTATAGTTTGTTATCAGTGTTGAAAACATGGGCACCTGAATAGACTATGTGGTAGATACACTATGGAGTTCCAAAATGGAGGCCATATGATTTATCATTAGAGATTTTGTTGGACATTTCCATCAGCTTCTACTAGAAGATGTTATGAATGAGGACCACCATTATGAGCATGTTATTGTACTACAAGTTTGACAGAAGGTTGGAGTAGCAACAATAGGAAATTCTAAGAGGAGGTTGAGACTATAGTATCCAAACTAAAAATCACCAGTGGTGAAGACAATGCTATTTTGATTGTGTTCATCCATCTATTTCTCATGGTTGTGGATCATTTCAGTTTTATTCATTACAGTGGATACTTAAGTATCAGGATATATGACCATCTATAGTGAAAGTTACTATTCTTGTAGACTCCACTATATTATGTGCTTTATTTGATACAGGTGGTTCACACTTCATCATATATTAATCTATCATGGAAGAAATTGGAAAATATGTATAATATTACCATGGTTAAATGTCCTTGGATACTATTTTGGTTTTATGGCTAGAGGGAATACGCAAATGCAGGGACTAAAACCTTGAGGTGGGTAGTTACACATTCTTATCGGACATCATTGTTCACATGATGATGGGATTTGATATTATTCATAGATAGATTAATTGGTTTCATATCATGCATCTGTAGTTTAATATCACCAAAGGTTTTAATTTACATCACTATAGGGAAACATTTATCTAAAAAAGGGAGAGTTGGATGTATAGTTTGGAAGAGTTCGTAAAGAGAATCATGGTCTCGGTGGAGTGACCACGCAAATTTCCAATTTCTTTATCGGGGATTAGGGCTTACTTGAGGCTAAATTTTTTCTAGTAATTGATCATTTCTGGTACTTCATTCCTGATGAATTTTTTAGCTTACCTCCTCAAATAGATATAGATATTATGATTTCTAATTCCATGATTTTCTCCAATTTCCAGTCCCCCATATTGTATGGAACCTATAGCCCTCCAGAATATAATGTGGAAGTCAGTGGACTTAGAATACAAATGTCTTATATGGCGTAGTACTTCTAACTGGGTTTCTCCTGTACTTTTTTCAATGAATACGGATGGTACCCTTCATATATGAATGGATTACATATGGTTGAACAAGGTTTCATTCATGGACACATATCCATTTCATAGAATAGATGATCTCTGTGACCAACTCTAGGGAGATATGGTGTTTTCAAATATTTAGATATTGTCAGGATATCATTGGGTGGGACTCATACCACCAAACATACCTCGTACAACATTTTTTAGTAGGTAATTCATGTATGAGTACCTCATTAGTTCATTCGGTCTTACGAACGTGCCCTATATTTTATTTTATTTAATTAATAGTGGTTTCCACCCCTATCTAATTTTTTCTGTCATAGTATTTTTGGTTTTCATATTAAAATATATTTAATCTCGGAATGACTATACAAACCAGTTTGTGAAAATTTGGTGTAAACTGAGTGACCATTTTTTTATCGAAATATTTATATGTTCCACTAATGGAGTGAAAAAGTCCACTTCATGGTTCATATAATTATGGAATAATTATTCATTATTGAACAATAGAGGTTAGTGATGTGGTATCCAGGGATCATCTTAAGATAATTTTTTATATATAGAGTTTCTTGGGGTTAAATAGTTAATATAAGAGTTTCATACAGGACTTATGATTCCTTTATGCACCTATTACCGTTTATAAAAACAAGGGTTTAAAGCTGTTTTGTTCATAAGTGTGTTATAAAACCTTTCAGTAGTTGAAATAGTTGCTTTTCTTGGCTCATATCCTAATTCATCCAAACCCTAGAAAGTTCAATATAGTGTTCTGTGATGTATCAAGCATTAGCCTATGAGTAGTGTTAATTCATGAGGAAATAATCCTTACATAAAGATATTGGTAGTTGATTCCCATGAGATAAATTACCCAAACACCTGACCTTGATCTCACAGTTGTTTTCCATGCCATAGGTTGGTAGAGACAATATATTATTACTGAAAACATTGTGCTTTATAGAATAAAAGACACTAAAATTTAACTTCTCACAATATTATGTGAATCGTAGATACTTAATATGGGAAAAATATATTCAGTACTTTGACTTTGATTATTCTTGTGTGATTGGAAAGGAAAATGTATCTTCTAATGCACTGAGTCAAAAAAATTTGTACACATTGTACGAGAATCCAGTAATTAATAGAAATTGATGGCCATATTTCCTGTGATGCATCTAGAGCATCAGGATATTAATGAGGATTCCAATATCTAATCCATGAGAGTAAAATATTCCTTCATAGAAAATTTAAATATTAGTAAATTTTTGGATCATGAGATCTGGGTTCTTCATAAAAGAATTTTTGAAGATGATCTCCATCCATATTTGTTTGTGGATACAGATTATATCTTATGTGTTCCTGAACCTATTTAAGTTCCTATAGATATGATAGAGTATTTGATGGATGAATCACATTATTCTTAGTGGTTAGTTCATCCAGTCATCTGGAATATGTATCAAGATATGTGATACTAGTTTTTTTCCCCATATAAATAATTTGGAAGAAAACATTATTGCTAGGTGTTCCACCAGTTAGTAGTTGTAATTGGAGAAAAAGTGTCCTAATGGCATGATATTGTCACTTTTAGTACCTAAATTCAGATTTGAATATGATTATATGGATTTTATGATCGTCTTAGAATGATATACGACCTATTGATACCATATATGGGTTTTCATTGATATAATGAAAATATTATCCCACAAAATTCTTATATAAGAGACTTTCTCAATTGATGAGCTACCAAAGTTTAATGCATGTGTGATCATACGACTTCATGGTCCCCTCTTATTGTTGTTTCCAAAATGGAAACTATTTTTTTATTAGAGTTATGTAATGGTTTTTAGAAATATATAGGTATGTAGGTTCTTCTGGTCATAGACTTTCACCTTCAAATTGATGAAAAATTATAACATATGATACAATTTATAGAGTTCATAATAAGAGCTTGTTTAAATGATTTCAGTGGTTCATTGGAGAATCATATCCCTATCATCATTTTTGAACATAATAATATATTTTAGGGGAAAATTTAGATGTCTCATCTTGAGGACTTATATGGTAGTACGTGTTGTTCACCGCTATGCAGGATACCAGTAGGATTGAAAGCCATACATGGTCCTCATCACATTCATAAGTCATCAGAGCAAGTCATCTATTTAGGAAGTGTTTTTCTATTTCACAGTCTATACGAAAATCATAAACTACTCATTTTCAATGAAATCTTGAGTTAATGTTAGGGGATCATGTTTTATTGCGGGTATTGCACATGATATGCTTTAGGCAGATATAGAGGCAAAGGATGTTGTTGGATCATTATACAGGGTCATTTGAGATCTTTGAGAAAGTCATTCTTATAGACTATCTATTTCTATTATGCCATAGGTACAATTCCATGAATATTTTCTTCTACGTATCACAACTTATCCATTTTCATTCCAACCCATTTCATACATCAGATCCAAAAAGGTTGCTCTACATGTCAATGCATATTTTTAGGAGTATCTTATAGAAATTTTTAATTAAAACATGAATGATCTAGAAGGCTACTGTATCTCTCTAGTATGTGTGTTATGGTATCATAACTATGTATAAGATGAGACATGGGAATAGGATACCAACATACATGCAGAATGGAAAAAAGTTGTTCTTAGATAGTGTTTCACCAAGTTTTCATGGTGAACTTGGGGATGACTTTTTATAAGGGGGGATATTTTAAGAACCCTTCTTTTGAATTAATTATTAATCTTTTAAATATTTTTTATATAATTAATTTTTTAAATAATGTGGAGAACTTATAAGTTAGATAATGTTTCATGGGTATTAAGATATCAAAAATAAAATAGGGGTATTTTTTTTTTGTCTCATCATATTTTTAGAGTAAACCATGTGAGGAAAGTCGTGTACTTTGTTTTAAACATGAAAGGCCTAGCATAGGGAAGTCAGAGTGTGTATAGTTCTATCGAACCATATTATTTAGTCCGCACGATGGTAAAAAATGATATGGATGTACTATAGTGGAATTTCACAGGTTGGGTCATGGTTTCCATAACTGTGAGACTTAACTATGTGTTATTCCCCTCTCTAAAGCTTCCCAAGAATGTTTTTTGGACTAAACATGTGGCCAAACCGTCAGAAGAATATTTTTGGGAAAAATTATGGTTTACCCTTAAATGATTTATTATGTTCTCCCATCCACTCATTTTGTTTTCTAGTGGACAAAACCCCCCAGAATCTCCATTTTTATGACTAAATATATATATTCTCAATTTTCATATCTAGTAACTGTTTGGTGACTGATTCAACCATTTCCCATCTCATTGGATCTACATCTGTATTTTCTTAATTCATTTTTTAATCTTTCTTTGTTCTTCTCCCTAACAATGAATCTTTTTAGATGTAGTCTCATAATAACAAAAATCAGGTCATTGTACTATTCTTCATATCTCTTCCAATCTAGGCCAAACCAAAGGTTAATAATATATAGGGAGAGTCATAAGAGTACGTGATAGGTGGTCTATGACACACTCCTAAATTTTTTTCAACTTATAAACTGTCATTAGGTCAAAAAAATGTTATCAGCTATAATTTTTCTAAATAATCTTCTTTTTTATAGTCATTATAAACTTGTTCTAACACTATTGATAAATACTTTATTCGTTGTTGTTGGTTACATCCCCCACATCAGTGACCCTATGTTGGGTGATGTCCATATTTATGCCATTATTGACCTTTTATGACTAAATGGCATGTTGGGACTTATTTACACCACTGTTTATGTGTGTTTTATCTTGACCATTATAATGGTAAGAATATCCATATTAAATGAAAATTTAGTGGGTTACATTAGTGCCACATGACCTTCATAATGTAATTTCCTAAATATTGATAATAAATGTTAAAGGAAATGGAACATATATTATATTAATGTGACTTTAGCTCAATCTCATTAAATAAAATGGATATGGATCCTCTACATTATCACAACCATGTTATGTTATGAATGGTAAAGGAGGGAACCATGTAATAAAATATAAATTAAATGGTTTCATTCTCTTGTCCTTTCCACACTACTAAAAGGCATGGAGTGAACCTTCATCTTAATAAATGACATGAATATCACATTTATTAATTAATTAAATGAATCTAATTAAAGATTCATACTTATATATATGTAACATGACATAATTAGAGCTATGGTTTTACTTGATCTCACCGTGGATTTAAAAGGGAATCCATTGATCACTCCAAGACACAATTCTGATTTAAGGATTCCATTTTCCTTAGTTGATAACCACCTTGAAGCCTGGTCATTATCTATTGGTAGATGAATGGTATGACATCATAGGATCTCAAATTTACTATTTCAATATGTCTTTGACACAATCCTTCGATCCTTCCTAGGATCTACGAACATGGGGTTCCGTGGTTATCTCCTTGGTCCTAGCTATGAAATATCTATTTTTTTCCATGGATATATTACATGAACTTGGATAGATGAACTTTTATAGAATTACATGGATGAACCTCCATGGATTACACTCTTACATATTGGACATGATGTAGTTACTAGGGAGTTGGTGACCCTTGAGTTCTAGTTTTCTTTGATTACTACCATAGAACCTTTAATTGTTATTTTTACAATGGTTGAATTGTTACAGCATGGGACATCATCTATTACTATCACATAGTGATGTTATTACTAGATATTCCTCACATTACATAATTATATAAACTAGAACATAATTTATTTATTAATTAATTGATATCATGTTCAGACAACATCCAAGGGATGAAGCATGTACTTAGTTATTTATATTCTAGAACTCTTATTATTTTATATATTCATTCTTTCACACTATTTCATTTTTATTATGAATAAATATTGTTATAGACATTATTGGTGGTTTCCTACAAAGTCATATCTCAGAAACTTTCTAAAATACCATTGGCACTAAGGAAGATTAATTTTATGCACGGGATGACAATGGGAAATGATTATGTTAAGGCACATTATTTCTTGTTTCTTAGGATGGAGTTGGTATCATATAAACGATATAGGGCTCAGGATGTTAGGGAAAATTTATTTTCTTCTTTATAATTTTTTTTGAATGTTATCTTTTTCATTGTATCCATGTTTTTGAGATTTATAGACACGTAACATATCATCATCACATTGTGTATATGGTTGTCAGTTGTTTAGTTGTTTATTACTCTTTCCTTCTTCAATTGTGGAAATTGTTTACTTACATTTATTCCAATATTTATCTTCAGTTATTATATTATCCTGTTGTTCTATAGTCTTGAAATGAGGTAATAGTCTCTCTATGTACATGCCCAAGGCCCTCACTACTATTCAGTAGCCCCTGGAGGATGGGGACATCAACTTCAGTCCATGTGGCCAATCGAGATCAGGGTACTTCTATGTGCAATATGTGTTTAGTACGTCAGATCCCCTAAGGGGAAACATTATATTATGCATTAAACATCACTCCCAGAGTGAACTAATATTTTTTGTGGCATATTGGATGGCCCCAACTGAGGTCCATGAGCCAAGAGTACTGTTTGAAGGCCTTTGAGAGAGAGGTTTTTTCAAACCTAGTCTTCCCTTCTTAGATCCTATAGTGTTTTTCCTATAATAGAAGAATGTGATATTAAGAAATTTTTTGATCATTGTCTCCATAATCATGTAAGGATCAATAAAAAGTACCATTCATCAAGGATTTATGGAATATTCATTCTTTTTAAAATGCGTTTGATGGTTTTAAAAAAATGTTCCTTGGTTTAGCTACCATCAGTTTACTGTTCATAAGTTTTATATTCAAGAGTTGATATTATGATGTCATTACAAGAAATATTAGTTCATAGTGATGTCTATTGATGTGACTAATTCCTACATTATGTTCTTGGATATTCTAAACCGAATCATTCATCCATACATGGATATATACATTTTTATCATTAGTAATGAAATTATCATATATTTTTGATATATGATAGAGAATGAAATTCATTTTTGGATGGACCTAGTATTACTGAAGGAGTAATTTATATATGGTATTCTATTGAAGTGTCAGTTTTTGACATGACAGGTTCAATTTTTTGGGAAATATATACTTGATAGTGGTGTTTTTTGTATCTGGTCGACATTAATATATTGATTTATTGAAAACTACACAAGTGCTTGTCAAAATTTTGGAGTCTTCTCATTTTTTTATCATACTACTAGTGTTTTATGGAAGATTTTTGTTTTATATATTCCAATTTGACTACCATGATCTAAAAAAGGGAAGCATTTTTCCTCGATTGGGCAGTATCAATGTGCCTTTGAGGACATTAGGCATATGACGAATTTTTTCCAGTTTTGACACTATGAAAGGATTATGTCAAGTTTATATTGGTTTTTATGTCTCCTGATCCACAGTCAATTGTGATTTGATGCAGAGGTAGGAATTGATCACTAATGGGCATAGGAATTAGAGGCCACATGATCAGAATTACATGAACTAGGAAATAGATTCAGCATCATTAGTCTCCCCCTGGTGATGAGGATGAATTATCTTCTTGGAAATAATTTTTTTATTTACTCATCCTATTAGAGTCTAAAATATTTCATCACTCATAAAGATATAAATCTATGATATTGTAATTGTTTTCAGTTCCTATATGAATATGAAAAAATATTCTATACTCTATGGAAGGAGATCATAATGGTAGATTCTAAGAGGGGAAAATGTTATTCTTGTTTAATGATGGAGACTTCAGAGCAGTTTCTGTCACTATAAATAACCCTAATGAAGTAGTGTGATTCATATTATCTTTTTTCATGTAATAGTAACTGAAATGATTATTTAGAATTTTATATTTTCTTATTTGATATATTTTGAAAGTGATATATTACTTAATCATATAACCTTGAAAGATTTACATGAAGGTTTTATGGTGGTGGGGTTCATGTATTCATATTTCAGAAGAAGAACATTAGTTATTGTCATGATTCTCTAGGCAGTGTTGATGATGTTTCCTAAATCCCATTTGGTACTATAGTTTTTTGAAGAATACATGTAAAAATTCATATGAAAATTGTTTTGGTGGGTCTATATGAGGTGAAACATGGCATAGTTTCTTCATTTTGTCTCACATGTCAATATGTAGTGTATAAACATCATTTTCCTGCATACTTGAAACATCCTCTTTAAATCATGAAATGGAATGGGGATGGTTGTTCAATTAATTTTTTGATGTCTTTTCAATTAACTATTAGGTTCTATGATGCTATATAGGTTATTTTGGACCCAAATACCATGTTAAAAAACATTATTATCATCCTGGAGAATATTTAATTTGATAGATCGAGGAAGTTGAATATGCATGAGATTTTCCGATATCAAGTTGTATCCATGATTATGGTCTATTTTCGGGATTCTCAGTTTATATCACAATAATTGGTTTGTTTGTGAGAGTATTTTGAGGCCATGTAACAAATGAGAATAGTGTTTCACCACCATATGAATGTATGGGAAAATCGATCCATCTTGGTGTTGTAGGATGTATTGAGAGCTACTGTGTCGGGTTTTTACTAAATCTATGTAGGTACCTTTTCATTGTTTTAGATCAATTATAGTAACAATTATCACATATCTATTTGTTTTTCACCTTTTGATGCTCTGAATGGGAGACCATGCAACATACCGTTATGCTGGACTTAGACTTGTGATGCATATATTATTGGTATTTGGATTTTATCGGTTATGATAGAGAAGGTTCTGGTGTTTTGTGAGTATATGATGGTATCCCATAAAATATATAAAACTTACACTTATTTATCTTGTAGGCCATCAGATTTTGATAAGGGGGTTCTGTTTTATTAAGATTATTCAGATGAATAGGATTGTAGAGGTTTTGATGGGGAAGAAATCATTTGATTAGGTTAATCACATCATTCCAAATCATGTAGAGGGTTGGATAGGTTTATTGATACTTTTCATTACCCCCACAATTAGACATTGTGAAGAAAATATTCCATATGATACATCTGATAAGGTACATGTTTGATCGGAATAACGTTATTAAATGGGATTGGTTGGGCATCAATGATGTAGCCTCCATCTAGAAGTAATTAGTGGAGATTATTTATTGTAATGAGAGGATCCTATATGGATAGAAAAATTCTCTAGTTCTCGTGATTTGGTTCTATCAGAGTGGCATGAGAGCGATTAGGAACCTGAGATTACGAATATTGATCCATACCACCAACTTTTTGAGTTTCTTCTGATTTACAATATGAAAATACATTATTAATGGTATAATTTAATTAATATAATTTCTATAGTTTCATCCTTATAAAATTATAAATATTTTTTTTACTTTTCATCAGATTTAGTGCTCTTTTTTGAGTCTTATAGGGAATAAAAATTATTATAATTCAAATATAAATACATAATATAGTATGTGAGGGATATTTTTTATAATATATGGTTTTCCCTTGATGAGGTCTTAAAGAGGAAATCTGAGAAATTTTCTTTTTCATATATGTAGTGTTTACCTGAGCTATAATGTAAATTCAATCATTGTTGGGAGTTCAGTTGAAGTTTTACGTTGGTTGGTTCATTAAGGAATTAAAAATTAATTTATTTGATTTATTTAATGTAAAATGCTAATTCCATATTTATTTATATTTATTATGATAATTTCTTTAGGTAATACTCATATACTTGATATACTATGGAGTTAAAATTTAGATCTCTATATGTATTGAAAACAACGGATCTTCGATAAAAACGCTCAAGAAAAATATTGACAGTAATTTTCAATATATTAGCATATTCACCATCATCCCTAGAAAAAAATATTATACACTAATTTTTGATCTATTATTTTTGTATGACCTATTATTTTTTGGATTATCACCATTTTATTTGTCTAAAATTCATGCATTTTAATAGTTGTTATATAGTTCTATGATTTCTATATGTGCATGTTCTCTACATCAAATTTCATTCTTGACCATTTTTTTTTATTTTAGATGAAAATAAATTTTATGATATTTCAAATTTATATATAATTGGTTGTGATTTAATTGGACATTGATATTTTTAATTTCTTAGTACGTTTTTCTCCCAACCAATATTAATTTACTTCATCATTGGTCCATGAGATCATGATTTTAAATTTATCAGCCATAATCACCCATGATTGAACCCTCAAATTTTATATGGTCATTTTAATGAATTAGATATCAGTCTATTATGGATGTAATGAAATTATTTTTGTTATGAATGTGATTGGTTAATGGATTGGAATCCTGAATGGGTATCGTAGGTGTGACAGATACTAAATGCGTGATTGGATTACCATTTTCCTACAATGAGAGGACAAAAATCACCAATCATAGATGGATAACATATTTTTTAAAATATTTTTATCGGTCAAATATCACATTGGGTGGCGATAATCATAGTTCTGCATCTATGTGAAGACAAGATTCCCAACCTTTAAAAAACATTACTACACACCATGTATCCTAGAGGAATTCATTCCATTTATCCCAGTTTTTTATTGAGTCTGGTGTTTCTTCTCATGTTAAACATAGAAAACCATGTGGATGTGTCCACACACCATGTAAACTTACCTAAGAAGCTAGGTCACATGCCAAAAACACACATCAATTTCATTGTGGGTATAAACACTTAATATTCCCCTTTATACATGTCATGTATTTGTATATGGATAGATGAGACACATACCATGGACCCACACCCATGACCCTGGGTAAGTAAATTTTTTTTTTCTATCGGAAAACACCGCGAGGATGCACATTCCTGGATGATATGTGTGTAGTAAGTACATGATCAGAACAAAAGTGATCATACATGCCTTGTGACCCTAATTAAACACTATGTAGAGTCAAATGGTTTTCCAATCTAGGTCTATTAGAGGAAAATATGAGGCTTCTAGGAAGATTCAAACACCGTATGACCTAATGTGCACACTATATAAATTTTTCATAAACATCTACAACATGATCTTATAGTTCATGAAATATTTTTGGACCCGTAAGTATCTTACACAATGTATTATTATGAATATAATGTGACTGTGATCTTTATTTCAACATTATTGTTTGGACATGATGTGACATAATAAGAATACTAATTTTTATGATTCTTATCCAGTGATTGTTTTATAGTGTGATTATTAGAGTTTTACCAGAATCAGTACTGCACTCTTTCACCATTTGGCAGGTCCCCATATCAATTTATTAGTATAGATAGAACTCTGCCACGTTATAGAAGGAGAGTTCCTATAACTATGAAGTTGAGTCCCCATCATAGTTCTCTAGTGTCATTTAGGTCTTCCATTGGAGTAGTATCCCTTAGATACAACACACATTTGTGAGATGTGTGTTATTCAAAATCATTCTTGAAAGGATACATGTGATGATTGTCATGGAGTTGGAAAATTTATAGATTTCGGAAGAACCTCCATTTATACTTGTATATTTATATAGTTATCCTTTATCTCTCATTGTTTGGGTTTATTTATGTGTATTTGTGATTTTGGGTTTCATTAACCTCTTTCTTTATTATTTGAGATTAAAGTAATATTTTTATTACTTCCCCTTTTTTATTTTCCATAAATCCTTCTGGGTTTGTACATACAATCCCCTATAAGGGATATTCCCATGCATATTGTGTCTTATGAATATGAAATGAAGATCAGTGATGACTTTGGTCAACATGGTTTTGATTGGCTATGGTGGTTCATGATATTGGCCGCGTTCGTTGTAGTTCCTTGGATATTGTGAGATGTAATGTCTTTAGATTTCAATTTCCCAATAGTTATTAGGTTGGAACCTTTTTTATTTGGGAATCTAGTTTACACCATTATATAATTTCCATTCCCTTGATGTAATTTTATGTATTTGCTATTAGTTCTTTATTCAATGTTTATAGTATAGATGTAACAGTATATTCTTTTATATCTATAGTGTTTCATGGAGATAGTTGTGTTTGTGCCTATAGGTACATATGATACCCCCCCATTTATCTATTTTTAAAACCTATAACTCATCTCTAGACCTACCCTATTGGATTCAGGCATGGGTGGTAACTCTCAAATTACATATCATGCTGGCGGGTTGGGTAATGATAATATATACCACCAAGAAAACAATTTATTTGAATTCATAATTATTAAATCGAATCCATGTATTGATTCATTAGGCTATAATGTTAGATAAATTCTACCATATAACATATGATACTTTTTATCCCTATAAATTTGTGTACAAACATTGTTAAATTAAATATATTCTTGAAATATAAAATTTAGTATATTTTCATAGGCATCTATATATTCATTTTGAATCTCAAGGATCACCTCCTTATATTTTTATTATTACACAATATAAACATATAATTATTTTAGATAGTTATATAAGTTTAAAAATTACATTTCACAATAATCTCACATTTCATGGAGAACATATTGGTTTAGATTATTTAAAATAAAATTAGATAGGATAATTATTTAAAAAATTCTACTAAAAACTTCTCTATAATCATAGTACTTGTGACCCCCTTTTATATATCAAATAAGTAATATTTATCATTATAACCCATAGAAGGGGGATATAATAAATGAAGCTATAATGATCAATAAGTGGAAAACATTCCATGTTTAATTAAGGATTAGATCATATGTAGATGAGAAAACATTATTTATTTATGAATTTATTATTATAAAAGTATGGAATTGTTAGAGTTTTGTATTAATACTAAAGGAATGACATGAATTATTTATATAAAAAACATTTACCATGATATAAATGTGTAATATATGTATATAATTATGGAATAAGACAATAATATCATATGATCAATGAATAATAAAAATACTTTATTAACATAAAAAATGGCCTCATAAGATTAAGTCAATTTTCATTTCCATGACTATCATAGTGGGAAGATTACCCTAATAGATTGTGTTTTCTCCTTATTTCATTAAATATAATGGAAAATGTCCCATAGTGTAATGGGTTCACCCCCCATTACAGAAAACAAATTGCATATAGAGTTTTATGATTTATTGGGTTCACTCCCTATTATCATAAAAATAGTTAAAAGATCCCCATAGATGATTTGGTTCACACCCAATTCTCATAATCATAGTAGATTGAGACTAATTTTGGATTGGGTTCACTCCCCATTCCTACAATCAATGTTAACAAATTCCTATGGATGATTTGGTTCACACCTCAATACCATTCATATTATCTTATGATATTTTAAGATAAACATATTTCATTTGAGGGTTATTTAATTACATGAACTCCTATTAAATAACATTTTTTGTCTTATATAAACAATATGTGGACTATTAATGGTATCTGATTAAATGAAAATAATTACCAATGCATTATAGGTTCTTAAAATTCTTCTACAAACCATCACATAATAAAAATCAATATATGTTCAAACATTCATTTGAAACCTGTGGGAAAGAACCCATATAAAAATCTTAATCATGATAAAATCCATGAGAAAAAATTGGGTTTCATAATCATGTCTAAAATCATAACTTAAGGTTATATCATCGAGATTCCAATTATAAATATGAATTAATCCTTTTATATTTAATTTTTAATAAAAAATATTTAATTTTTAATAATATCGATTTAATGAAGTAAAATTCGTGATAAGCATCAAGAATAATTAATAATTAAAATATACAACATATGTAATGATTTTAGAAAATTTAATGGTGTCTTTTACTAAAAGAAACTTATTATTATTTCCATTTAAACTAGAATTTTACTTTGATGATTTCAAATTAAAAATTTGGGGTTTTAGGTGGTATTCATAGTGAAAACATTTTATGGAGGTGACACATGTCATCAAAAAAGATATGAGAAAGATAACATTAATATATTTCACATAGAATTTAGAAATATTATGGGAACATTAAACATGTATTAGACCGAAAATTTACATGTATAATTTAATTCGTATATATGTAAGTAACATGTATATATTATATTAAAGAAATAAATAAGAATAGTATTTAAAATGGGGGAAAGGAAGAGAATTCCTAACATAAAAGTAATGATGGGGTTTCATAGGATCTATTTTTTAATTCTAAAATCCCTATATTGAAATATTACATCATAAAAAGAACAGTAAAATTTCACTACTGGAAAAGTAGGCTATACCAATGGTTTATAACCGTTGCTATAGGCTGGAAAACCATTGGTATAGGGTATAACAACGGTTTTTCAAACCGTTGGTCAGTAAGGCGTGGGGAAAGCCCTTACCAATGGTTTCATTTAAACCATTGGTATAGGTTCTCGAGAAATCGGGAAAACAATTTTCCAATGGTTCATAACCGTTGGTATAAGTTTTTCTAGATTTCTGGAAAAAGCATTACCAACGGTTTTGAACCGTTGGTAACGCTTTTTCCAGAACTGATGTACAACAGCACCCAGAAGCCCCCCCAGAAGCTACACCTGCATAAAAAACAGTGCACAACAACCCTCAGTATACCCTCCACTATACACCTACATAAAAAATATCACAAAAGCCAAATACAGATTTCAAACAGTATAAAAAACACCTAAAATAGCCCAAAAAAACACATGACAACAATCATCTGGTGGTAATTCACCTCACCCATCAAATTCTAATAGGCAGAATAGTTTGATAAATATCTATTAGAGTTGAATAAGACATTCAAATTGACTCAAATCCCTTTTTTTGTGATACTAGGTTTGGGTATGTAATGATTTGTGATGAATTTTGCATTGAACTAGAATTGTTTATAATATATGGTGAAAAGATATTTTCTTAGGAGTCTAGTCACTTATGACCCCATGAGTGAAACTAACAAACCCATGGATACATGTCCTAATGTATCAACAATATCTGAATGCCTTTCGTCCGTTTACCGTATGTCAGTTGTTGTTTTAACTTAAACAGTTGTCCATTTCAAAGAAAAGTGACACACTTTGAGTGGTCCTGGACACACCGGCCCTCAGATTGGGGAGGGGTTGACTCGTACATGTCACATATGACCCATGGATACATGTCCTAAAGTATAAACAGTATCTGAATGCCTTTGGTTCATTTTCCGTATGTCAGTTGTTGTTTTAACTTAAACTGTTGTCCATTTCAAAGAAAAGTGACACACGTTGAGTGGTCCCGACTACACTATCCCTCGGATTGAGGCAGGGTTGAATTGTAAACGTCACATATGACCCATGTATTGTTGTGCTAAAGTTTCAACAGAATCTGAATGCGTTTGGTTGGTTTTCTGTATTTCAGTTGTTGTTTTAACATAAACCATTTTCCATTTCAAATAAAAGTGACAAACATTGAGTGGTCCTGGCCACACCGGCCCTCAGATTGAGGTGGGGTTGACTCGTACACGTCACAAATGACCCATGGATTGTTTTCCTACAGTTTCAACAGAATATGAATGTGTTTGGTCGGTTTTCCGTATGTTAGTTGATGTTTTAACTTAAACTATTGTCCATGTTAAAGAAAAGTTAGACACTTTGAGTGGTGTCGGCCACACCACGCCTCGGATTGAGGCAGGTTTGACTCGTACACATCACAAATGACCAATGGATACATGTACTAAAGTATCAACAGTATCCGAATGTGTTTGGTCAGTTTTCCGTATGTGGTTTTTTACATAAAAGCGCATCCATTTTGAACAAAAGAAAGACACTTTGAGTAGTCCCGGCCACACCGGCCCTCAGATTGAGGCGAGGTTGACTCTAACACGTCACATATGACCCATGGATACATGACCTAAAGTATAAATAGTATCCTAATGCCTTTGGTATGTTTTCAGTATGTCAGTTGTTGTTTTAACTTAAACTGTTGTCCATTTCAACGAAAAGTGACAAACTTAGAGTGGTCCCAACCACACCGGCCCTCAGATTGAGGGAGGGTTGACTCGTACACGTCACATATGACCCATGGATCTTTATCCTAAAGTTTCAACAGAATCCGAATGTGTTTGGTCCGTTTTCCGTATGCAAGTTGTTGTTTTCACTTAAATTCATGTCCATTTCAAATAAAAGTTAGACACTTTGAGTGGTGTCGGCCACACCGCACCTCAGATTGAGGTGGGGTTGACTCGTACATGTCACAAGTGACCCATAAATAATTTTCTTAATGTTTCAACAGAATCCGAAAGTGTTTGGTCAGTTTTCCGTATGTCGTTCATTTTACTTAAAAGCGCATCTATTTTAAAAAAAAGAATGACACTTTGAGTGGTACCGGCCACACCGGCCCTCGGATTGAGGCAGGGTTGGCTCGTACACGTCACATATGACCCATGAATCGTTTTCCTAAAGTTTCAATATAATATGAATGCTTTTGGTTGGTTTTCGGTATGTCAGTTGTTGTTTTAACTTAAACTGGTGTTCATTTCAAAGAAAAGTTAGACACTTTGAGTGGTACTGGTCACACTGCACCTCGGATTGAGGCGGGGTTGACTCGTACACGTCACATATGACCCATGGATCGTTTTCCTAACGTTTCAATACAATCCTAATGTTTTTGGTTGGTTATCCGTATGTTATTTTTTATTTTAACTTAAATTGTTGTCCATTTCAAAGAAAAGTTAGACACTTTGAGTGGTGTCAGCCACACCGCGCCTCGGATTGAGGCGGGGTTGACTCCTACACGTCAAAAATGACCCGTGGATCGTTTTCCTAATGTTTCAACAGAATCCAAATGCGTTTGGTCAGTTTTCCATATGTAGTTTTTTTTACTTAAAAGCGCACCCATTTTAATCAAAAGAAAGACACTTTGAGTGGTACCGGCCACACCGGACCTCGGATTGAGGTGGGGTTTACTCCTACATGTCAAAAATGACTCATGGGTACTTGTCCTAAAGTATCAAAAGTATCCGAATGCCTTTGGTCCATTTACCGTATGTCAGTTGTTGTTTTAACATAAACTGTTGTCCATTTCAAAGAAAAGTGACACACTTTGAGTGGTCCCAACTACACCGGCCCTCGGATTGAGGCAGGGTTGACTCGTACACGTCACATATGACCCATGGATTGTTTTCCTAAAGTTTCAACAGAATCCGAATGCGTTTGGTTGGTTTTCCATATGTTAGTTGTTGTTTTAACTTAAACCGTTGTCCATTTCAAAGAAATGTGACAAACTTTGAGTGGTGCCGGCCACACCGCTCCTCGGATTGAGGCGGGGTTGACTCCTACCCGGCACAAATAACCCATGGATACATTTCCAAATGTATCAACAATATCTTAATGTGTTTGGTCCGTTTTCCGTATGTGGTTTTTTTACTTAAAAGCGCATCCATTTTAAACAAAAGGAAGAAACTTTGAGAGGTACCCGCCACACCGGACCTCAGATTGAGGCGGGGTTGACTCGTACACGTCAAATATGACCCATGTATCATTGTCCTATAGTTTAAACAGAATCCGAATGCGTTTGGTCTGTATTCCATATGCCAGTTGTTTTTTTCACTTAAAATCTTGTCCATTTCAAATAAATGTTAGTGGTGCTAGCCACTACTTCAAAGCAAATTTTCCATATCATCTTCCACATGAATAAACATGAAATAAATGGCTAACTAAGAAATCTAAGTAAAAAAATAAAAAAATGATCATCACAGTACCAAGGAATACTAAAGTTCTATGTAGTAGACTAATCATACAATAAGAATCAACTGCAAAAAACAGAATCTGAATGCAACGTCCCTATGAAGCAGAGGAAAACCCCAAAGTGGAAAACCATGTTCAAAAATAAAGAGTTATACAGAATTCAAAAATGTAATGGATCAATCTGCCTCTGATCAACATCAACATCACTACTATCATCATCAGCCTCATCCTCGTCGTCATCTCTATCCTCGTCGTCGTCCTCATCCTCAGCATCATCCTCGCCCTCGGCCCCATCCTTTACCGCGGCCCCATCCTCGCCCTCGTCCACATCCTCATCCTCACCCTCTTCCTCTTCAGCATCCTCATCATCACCAGGAACTTCATCATCTCGATCACCACTAGAGCTTCCACCTCGTGCATTGGATGATGCACCCATCGACGACATAAATGTCTGACAAGCCGTACTAGCCTCTGGTGGAAGTGATGAAGATAAATCTCTCATCAGTTTCATAAATTCTCTGTCTCTTGTTTGAACTTGTACTTCCAACTCTGTGACCCTTTTATCAGACTGTCTTGTATGGTCCTTGACCTGTTCCAACTCGGTGGTACTAGAATGGATACCTGGAGATGACCAATACCTCTTCGAGACTATATTCTTACCAGGTTGGCAGCGTACTCGACCAGAGTGCTCATCTCTCAAAACCTGATATAAATGATCGTGTGGCCCAAAATTTTCAGGCTCCTAGGCATCAAGATCCTCTAAAGCAGCCTGTAAAAATTATTAATAGATTATTAAATTTAAAATTAGATATTAAACATTGAAATAAAAAAATTAAACCTTACAATCTTCTCTTGGGTCGGTTCATTTACCGCAGTTCCATCTTTTTTTCTTCTACTCGACCAAAAAAATTTTGCTCGAGGGATACGTCCTTCAATATTCATTTTGTGCTTCTATAATGACATTGAAACAATATAAAGTGAAAGTATAATCATATATTCACTATTCAATAAATCACATAATTTAAGTAGGATCCAATAAAAAGGGAATGTCGTAAAGAAAAATTATAAACAACTATATCGTACCTGCTGCCTCTTATGATCTGACATTGTTGTGCACCCCAAAGTGTGGAGGTAATTCTTTGAATCAATGTTTTTTTTATTTTTTTCAGAATATTACTAAATAATGATTAATAATTAATAAGATTATATTAATGCAAAATATGAAAACTCTCATTTAAATAACTCAAATGAAATTAAAAAATTAAATTTGGCAGTCGCCCAATGGGTAATCATTTGGCGATATTGCTCTATCGGGCAGTCATCCACGATAGGTAATGTCTCTAACTCCGTGCCCACTCTATCACACCATCCAACATACAGCGCATGCTTATAATCTCTCCAAAGCTCTCCTAGCTCTTTTAAACGCACTGGTCGTGCACCTTCACCATCAGGGAAGTTAAACCGAAGCTGAAACCAAATCGATTAGTTAATTTAAATACAAAAATATACTACATTAAATCCAATAGATTTTTTACCCATATTTGTTCCCACGCGTTATCCTAGACTTCGGGTGGCAGATGTCTCCATGAGAGAGGGCTGGCCAGAATGATATCGTAGTATTTGGCTAGCGTCGCCAAAAAACCCCGACATTGCTGCCCATATTTCTCAATCATTTATCCATCAACATTGTATTCTACCATCAACTGTGTCTGGCGGTTCCATACCGCACGCAAGTGAGTACGCCCCCTCCCCCGCCTCCTATCTATAGATGAATCTGTTATTAATGAAAAATAATATCAATACAAGTTATAAAAAAATAAATTTTGGAATAAAAATTTGATAGAGATATATAAACATACCTGTGGTAGTCGGATCAATGGGTACAGAAGCTGAAGGAATATCCTGTACAGGTGGATTGTCCCTCAGTTTATGCTCCTCAGCCACATACTGTGTCGCAGCAGGAGTCGAAGAAGGTGGAATATAATAACCTGGAGATAATGAACCAGAAGCAAAATATGATGGCATAGACGTCTGGCCAGCTGGTAGTGTAAACATCGGAGGTCTAAATATATCATATGTCCCTGATGACATGCCAGGATCAAAATAGGGAGTAGAAGATACATCTGTGGTAGTGGATCGTCTAACTCTCACCCCACGAGCCCTCGTATCACCAACCTCTCTATAGGGAGCAATATCAGTCTCCTCGTCAGATATCTGTCGTCTAGGGCGTCGATCCTAAAAAAAGTTTGACAGAAAAGTAAACACATGATATTATAAGTTATTGAAATATTTATATTTGAAATAAAATACTCACAACAGGGATGAGTGGAGGAACACCCATCTGTACCATGCGACGATTATTATCTGTTAACTTTTTCCGCTGCCTCTCTTCAATGGGTGTCATTTCCTATAATGAAAACAAATATGGAAGTAATTAGAAACAGATAACTAATGTGTAACCCAAAAAACAAAATATAGAAAAACCATTATGATATAAAGAACATAATGAAACAGAAGATTTATGGTGTTATGAAGGTAAGTATTAGGATACACACTCTGAATGATGTAGGTGAAACATGTAGGTGAGAACACGACTGTAAGATTCTATATATTTCCCACCAAAACTTCGGGTTCACAATCAACTCTGACAATTGAGCTGTTGGGGTCATCATAAGTAATAAACGGATTTCTTCCAATTGCTGTAGGGATAGTGTCAACTTTATCATCACCATCATCAAAAACATGTCTGGGATTTACTTCAATAATTACACCGAATTTAGGATGACGATGATCTTTGACATAAAAAACTTGTTTCACCATTGATGCCAATACATATGGTTAATCGGTGGCAAGAGTGCGAGTCATGTCAATAACTCGAAATCCACAATCATCAATAAAGGTTCCTTGCCTCGTCATTGAATCAAACCACTGCCATTTCATCATCGTGACTCGACCATGCGAGTAATAATCCAAAATTATTATTTTCTCCATGACACCATAATAAGAAACATTTTCAGAATGAGGTCTAGTGTCCGATGAACTGCCATAACAGTCTGTTGTGGCAGTTAGCATAACACCATTATGATTTTTTCTCATGTTTCTTTCTCGTTCAGTGATAACAAATTTGTATCCATTGATCACAAGTGATTTCCAAGCACGAACCATGGTATTAGGACCAAAAGCCAAAGATCTTATTTCCTCAGAAACAGAGTCTGTAGGAAAACTTGATACCATAAATATAAACAAATAGTAAATTTAATTAAATATTATTTTTATTTAGTTATTACATATATATTTTTACCTTCAATTTCAACCAAGCAGAAAACCCTTTGCTATGAAAATTCTCCTTCTTTCTCAAAGATAAAGAACGATGCTTTCAATACATCAATTAATTATGTTTCCTATAGATAAAAATAATAATAGTTTAACAAATATTTCAAATTACAAGAGATAAGCTAAGAGATAAATGTACAAGTAACTTACTTTATATACTCATCGAACAGATCAAAATTGAACAACACTGTGCGATGTGTCATCTCTCGCTCTTCAAGGCTTAATGTTGTCAATGTATATGATCCCAGAATTCCTCCTGTATGAGGAAGTGATGGACAACTGGGTTCAATTTTCCCATACTGTTCTTCTTCATTTATCATTGGTCTGTTTATTCTCGTAGTATGATCAGAAAAATACATTGAGCAGAAATCCATAGATTTATGAGCCAAGTAACCGTTCACAATAGAACCTTCGGGATAATTCCTGTTCCGAACATATGATTTCAATGTGCACATGTTTCATTCAGTTGGATACATCCAACGGAAAGCAGTGGGTCCTCCAAGAAGTATTCCGGTCAGAAGATGGACAGTCAGATGCAATATGCATGTAAAAAATGATGGAGGGAATATTTTCTCTAACTCACACAAAATTAATGGTGACTATGCCAACAGTTTTTGCACGAGGGATTTTGACAACCTTTTAGCACAAAGATCTCTAAACAAATAGCACAACCGAATAACTGAGACTCTAACCTTATTGGACAAGAGATGACGGATTGCTATTGGAATCAACTCATTCAAAAGGAAGTTATAATCATGAGTCTTCAAGGATTTCAACTTCAACTCTTTTCTGTTGACCCGTTTTGATATATTGATTTAATAGCCATCAGGAACATTAATAGTCTCTAGAGCATCTAGAAATTGATTTTTTTTTCAGCAGGAGTCATCACATAAGAAGAACATGGAACTTGCCATTTATTTTCACTGATACAGACAAGATGCAATTCTGGTCTGATCCCCCAATCTACCAAGTCGTGCCGAGATCGTAAATCATCTTTTGTCTTCCCCTTGACATTTAGAATAATCGAAAGCAACATTTCACATATATTTTTTTCAATGTGCATTACGTCTAAGCAATGATGTAACAAGTTGGTTGACCAATATGACAACTCAAAGAATATACTCTTCTTCTTCCAATTGTAACAGGTGTCATTGGAAACATTTTTCCTCTTTCTAGATTTCATTACACTCTTCCCAAATGAATAACTGAAATCTTTCAATTAATTAAGCACATCAGTTTCAGACATACGCTGAGGTGGATCGTCATTCTCCATGGTATTGTCAAATCTTCGACGATTGTTTCTATATGGATGGTTTATTGGCCAGAATCGTCGATGTCCCATAAAACTAAAACTACGACGATATTTCAGTCTTCTCGATCGAGTATTCTTTATACAAACAGGACATGACAATTTTCCTTTTGTGCTCCATCCAGATATCATTGCATAAGCAGGAAAATCATTGATAGTCCACAAAAGTGCAGCACGCATCTGAAATATGTCTTTCGAACATGCATCGTATGTGGGCACACCCACATCCCAAAGAAGTTTCAAATCTTTTATTAAAGGTTGAATATATACATCTATATCATTGTCGGGATCAGAAGGGCCAGATATCAGTATACTCAAGAAAGTGTAAGGCTTTTTCATACACAACCAAGGGGGAAGGATATAAATGTGTATGAACACTGGCCATGTGATGTGCGAAGTAAGAATCTGCCCAAATGGATTAAAACCGTCACATTCACATGAAAGACTTAGTCTCACATTACGCACGTCGGCTTCAAATTCAGGATATCAAGCATCAAATCTCTGCCATGAAAATCCATCTGCAGGGTGAACCAACTCTTCATTATTCTTTTTTCTCTCGGTGTCATGCCATCACATTTTTTCGGATATTTCATCAGACATGAAAAGGTTCTGTAATATAGGGATCAATGGAAAGTGCCACATTACTTTTTGTGGCACACGAGATGGTGTTCAATCATCTTTTGGCTTCCAATGGGAGGTTCCGCATTTTATACAATCATTTCTTTTAGCAGTTTACTCCCAAAATAAGCTGCAATCATTCGGGAAAGCATGAATTTTGTTTTTTGAGAATCCATGTTCATCAAACAAATTCCATGCCATATAGTGGTTTGAGTGAATATCTGCATCATATGGAAGTAAGTCCTTCAAGAAGGTAAGAATATAATCAATTGCAGTATTTGAAATCCCATACATTGTTTTCCCATGAAACAATCGGATTAAAAATTCCAAATTTTTCATTTTATCACATTGCCGATATACTGGAGTCGTCATAGCATCATTCAATTTTTTCACCCTATCAACATCATCATTTTTATTCGATGCATCATGTGTGCTTTTATTGAAATCTTGTTGGCTGGACATCCTTTCCTTCTCAGGATGTCGAATAAATGGAAATCGATCATATATCAAACTCTCCAATTCACTCATATCATTTGGATCATCAACATTTTGAGATTCCATTTTCTCCCCATTGTGATACCACACCTAATAGTTTGTTTGGAAACCATATTTAGTTATATGATAGCTAACTGCTTCACGACTCAACCAAGGTCTTCCAACACAATTAAAACATGGGCAGTGTATGCGACCACTATCTGAAGCCTTGTCAAATGAAAAATCTAGAAATATGTTCAAATTATTTTGAAAATCGGTTGAAATCCGATCAGTTTCGTACATCCAACTTCTATCCATTCTGTAAAAAAATCGCAATAAGTCATTTAAAGCAATTCAATAATATTAAAGTTTAATCAAAAAAATATTTACGTAAATGACAATTGTTTACTCTATATAAAAGCATAACTGACACATTACTCTATATGAGAATCATATAAAGAAATACAACAAAATACAGTGTATATAAGAAAATAAGATAAAAAATTTCTAATTCCTATATTCACAGATTGACCAGTAAGATATTTGAAGTGTATCAAGGAATACATAATCCTTAAGGGTCTTGTTGGGAGTATATGAGTTTTATACTTTAACTTCTCCAAGTAGATCAGGATGAGGAGTAGGATGAGGATCATGGGAGTGGCGGGACTGTCCAAGGGGGGTGTGGCGTGTCCAGGGGGTGCGGGGTGTCTAGGGGGTGGTGGGGCCGTCCGGAGGGTCGGAGGTGTCCAAGGGGTGGGGGCTGTCTAGGGGGGTCGTGGTGTCCAGGTGGGCGGGCTGTCCATGGGGGTGGTCAGGTTGTCCAAGGGGGTCGGGGGTGTATAGGTATATTTATATGAAAAGAATACCCCCACAATAATCATGCAACCCTGTCATTAGTCTAAACCCCTAGAACACATAAAAGAATCTAGTATGAACATTTACTAAAATATTTAACACCATATGATTGAAAATACAATCTAAATATAGTTTGAGAGGATATAATGGTGTGTGTGAAAAAATGATATTAAATCAATTTAAATGAATATGGAACAAATGAGGGTTTATAATACACTAAGAGTACCTCAAACAATGCAAAACCACTATAGCACCACCCCCTTGGATAGTCCGCCCACCCCCCTCTATACCCCTTCTCCCTATGGACAGCCCCCACCCCTTGGATAGCCCGCCCACCCCCCTGGACACCCCTACCCCCCGTGGCCAGCCCACCCACCCCCCCTAGACAGCCCGCCCACCCCTCCTTGACAGCCCGACCACCCCCGGGGACAGCCCGTCCACCCTTGTGGACAGCCCGCCCACCCCCGTACCCCATGGAATAGCCCCGCCCACCCTCCCAAACAGCCCACACCCCCCTCCCCTGCAACCCCACCACCACCACCTAGATATACCAACCCCCCTGCACACCCCACACACCCCTCCCCCACCAGGACACCCCACCCAGACCCCCAAGACAGCCCACACCCCCTGGACAGCCCCGCCCACCCCTGTGGACAGCCTTTCCCACCCTTGTGGATAGCCTCGCCCACCCCCGTGGACAACCCACCCACCCCCGTGGACACCCCCTACCCCCTAGACACTCCAACCACCACCGTGGACAGCCCACCCACCCCCCTCGACACCCCTTCTCCCTATAGACATCCCCCCACCCCCTTGGATAGCCCACCCACCCCCCTGGACACCCCTACCCCCTGTGGCCAGCCCACCCACCCCCCTGGACATCCCGCCCACCCCTCCTTGACAGCCCGGCCACCCCCGTGGACAGCCCTTCCACCCTTGTGGACATCCCGCCCACCCCCGTACCCCCCTGGACACCCCATACCCCCCGGGATAGCCCCTCCCACCCTCCCAAACAACCCACACCCCCTCCCCTGCAACCCCACCACCACCACCTAGACATACCAACCCCCCTGGACACCCCACACACCCCTCCCCCACCAGGACACCCCACCCAGACCCCCAGGACAACCCACACCCCCTGGACATCCCCGCCCACCCCCGTGGATAGCCTTTCCCACCCCCATGGACATCCCCGCCCACCCCCGTGGACAACCCACCCACCCCCGTGGATGACCCCTACCCCCTAGACAGCCCAACCACCCCCGTGGATAGCCCACCCACCCCCCTCGACACCCCTTCTCCCTATGGACAACCCCCACCCCCTTGGATAGCCCGCCCACCCCCTGGACACCCCTACCCCCTGTGGCCAGCCCACCCACCCCCTGGATAGCCCGCCAACCCCTCCTTGACAGCCCGACCACCCCCGTGGACAGCCCGTCCACCCTTGTGGACAGCCCTCCCACCCCCGTACCCCCCTGGACACCCTGTACCCCCCTGGATAGCCCCGCCCACCCTCCCAAACATCCCACACCCCCTTCCCTACAACCCCACCACCTCCCCCACCTAGACATACCACCCCACCTGGACACCACACACACCCCTCCCCACCAGGACACCCCACCCAGACCCCCAAGATAGCCCACACCCCCTGGGTAACCCCGCCCACCCCCGTGGACACCCCCTACCCCCTAGACAGCCCAACCACCCCCGTGGACAGCCCACCCACCCCCCTCGACACCCCTTCTCCCTATGGACAGCCCCTACCCCCTTGGATAGCCCGCCCACCCCCCTGGACACCCCTACCCCCCGTGGCCAGCCCACCCACCCCCCCTGGACAGCCCGCCCACCCCTCCTTGACAGCCCCGCCACCCCCGTGGACAGCCCATCCACCCTTGTGGATAGCCCGCCCACCCCCGTACCCCCCTGGACACCACGAACCCCCCTTAGATAGCCCCGCCCACCCTCCCAAATATCTCACACCCCCTCCCCTACAACCCCACCACCACCACCTAGACATACCACCCCCCTGGACACCCCACACACCCCTCCCCCACCAGGACACCCCACCCAGACCCCCATGACAGCCCACACCCCCTAGAAAGCCCCGCCCAACCCCGTAGACAGCCTTTCCCACCCCCGTGGATAGCCCCGCCCACCCCCGTGGACAGCCCACCCACCCCCGTGGACACCCCCTACCCCCACAATCCATTATCCGAAACATATCAAATTGGTTTGAACACAATCCATAATTCCCACAATCCATTATCCAAAACATGTAAACGTTCACGATAGCCTCCCCCAACTCTGATTTACATGTTTTGAACACTCTCCTTCCAAACATAGAATATAAAAACATTAAATAAGTCTTCACAAACACAAACAATATCCTATTTAGATATTAAATTTAATAATCAAGTAAACCACCAACACTTGGAAAAAATCTGTTCATTAAAACAACTACAACAATATGGTTGATATCAAATTTTACCTATTTGTATGGGGGTGTACCCGTTGGGATGGGGGTGCTGGTGTTCGTATTCGCGAGAGAAGTGGAGTCGGATGGGGTTCGCGAGAGCAGCAGAGCGAATAGATTAGGGCTCTGTCCGAATGGGGAGAGGAGATCAGGATCTCGAATTTGGGGAAAAACTTTGCCAACGGTTTATAAAAACCATTGGCAAAGGCACACCTTTCCCAACGGTTCTAGTGAACCGTTGGGAAAGGGTCCACCAAAATTCCCTTTGCCAACGGTTTAAATAAACTGTTGGCAAAGGCTCACTATACCAATGGTTTAAGTAAACCGTTGGTATACTACCATTGGGAAAAGACCAAATTCCAGTAGTTTTTTATTTAGAAAATTATAAAAAAAAAATATTAAATTCAAAATAGGTCACAAATAAACATGTTTCTAATTTAAATGGAAATCATTTTCAAAAAGGGAAATTATGGGTACGGATGGGAAATAATAGTTTACAGTATGAAAATTATTATCAGAAAATATATACTTATTGAGAAATATATTCAACTAGTTAAAATTATACAATTAAAATTAATTCTACCTTGATGGTTACATAAAGTAACATGAAATAAAACCTTTTGGTGTAAAACATCCAAGAATTTTATTAAAATCTATAAAAGGATTTTTCCAACTCACTGAAGAGAGTAGAATCAATAATGACCCTAACTTTATCATCATCATTAGTATTAAAACCCTAGAAATTTATAACAGAAAATGAAATTTTATGTCAGATATATTTCAGTAAAATTATTACATAAATAAATACATTTCTAATACATACATTAAAAAATAATGAAGTGGGGAATATGAATCTTATCTAAAAAATTGAGATCAAAAAACCCTTACATTTTATCTTGATTTCCTTGATCATTTTCTTATAGTTTTAACAAAAAAATAGATTTCTTTTTTAATAAAGTATTTAATAACCCTATCCATACCAATTAAAATATATACTCCCCATTTCTAATAATTTTTAATATGTATATTAAATTTTTATTATCTATTTTTAATATCTGGTGAAGGTAATCTTAATCATTTGAACTAGTTTCAGGACAGAATTTTTTGGTATTTGATCATACTAAAATTTTCATCATTATGTAGTAATTCAAGTTATTTAAAATTATTCTTTTTAGTTATTTAGAAAATAAATAATTCTATTCTGTGGGAGTTTTCATTAGGATCCTTTAATATGAACTCAGTGATGAGCTTATATTGGAAATTTATAACATTTTAATGATGATTTATAAAATAATGATTTAATTGTTTATATTTTTATCCAAAATAATATAATTATTTTTTTATTAATATCCAATATTATTTTTTCAAATTTATCATCTATATAAATTTATATCATTTTTCATGTTAGTGGTTATACTGAATAATTAAGAACATGTTGCAATCTATGTGTGGGTGTGCCTATTGAATAGATTCATTTTTATATTATAATTATCAAAAAAGAATAATGGAATTGGTTATATTTTATTATGGATGTTAATAATAATCGATAATATTTTTATGTGGATTAATTAAAATTTTGTGGTCACTTATTAATAAATCATTTTCATCTTGTTATGGTTTTTGGTGGTAAGATTAATAATAACCGTTAATTACTAATATTATGTATAGAGTACCAAATTTGTATTTAAAAAATCTACATAATGACATAAATAAATATCTATACTCCAAATAAATTTCTATAAATATCATTGAAATGTTGTTCTGAAAATTGAAATGTGTCATACATGAGAGGGGGAGTCTACACAGGCGCATGAGAAATGATTTTATTTTATATAAAAATGAGGGGAATATAGAATATATTCTGTGTTAGTAAAATAACATTTGTGAATTAAATTTATACTAATACAATTATATATATATATATATTATAATGTGTTTTGATTATATGGAATGTGAAAGATAAAGAAATGTTTTAAAGTGTAGGTAAGAAAAATGTTGAGAATTTGGATTTTATCTTAAAGTATCCTTTTGAAATGAATGACTTTAAAAACATAATTTAGGATAGAAGATACCAAAAGAGTATTGTTTATGTATTTTATGTAAATTGGGAATATAATTATGGTAATTTTATAGAATGGTATTTTCTTTAATTTGGAGTCAGTGAGATTATTCTATAAGTTAAAGGGAGGGTAAAATAACTATTGATTACTGTTGGGATTAGGGTAAAAATGGAATTGTATGATATTTTGGTGAGGTAGGTGGTAAAATATTTGTGAGATAAATATGTTTTATTTTTAAGCCAAAAAAATTAATTATAGAAGTTATAAGTATAAATTGATTTTGTAAAAAAATGATGGAGACTAGATTATCAATATAAGCATTTTATAATCTTGATTATAATTTAACCATGGAAATTACGTCATTACTAAAAATGTATTTAAACTTTTATTGCCAAGTTAAAAGATGTTGAATTTGAAATTTTGCTCAATTTAATCTATTTAAATTTATAAATATGAGAAATTAAATTATTTGGTTAAAACATAATTTGAGTTGAAAATAAATTTTTATATAAACTTTCATTTTCATAAAAATGTTTTATTACCCTTATTAAAACATTATTAAAAATGAAATTAGTTTTAATTTATTTTAAAATATTTATAAATATAATATAATATACTTAAATTAAGATATATCCATTCAGTATAAAAATTCCAAATATTTTGTGAAGTCATAATCTTTAAAAAATAGTCATTTTTTCGTGGTATATAACATTTACCTTAGTAATATAATTTTATTCCAAAATGGAAATTTACCTTAATAATTAATTTGAAAATAAGGAATAAAAAAATTTATACCATTAAATTCTAAAACTTATTAAAATAAATTTCAATACAAGAACAATAAACTCCAGAAAATATTTTTAAGAACCGAGTGTTTTCTAAAAATAAAATATATTTATTTCATGAATATAAATATCTATTGGATGGATGCAAACTTATTTTATATTATGTACCATAAATATTGCCGAATTATAAAATTAGTTATGCATAATATAAAAAACATCATTGTTCACTAAAATTAGTTTTATTAGAAAATATATTTCTACATATAAAATTGTATAATTTTTTAATATTTCACTACTAATTGAAATTTAAATGTAAATTAGTATTTTAAAAAAAATAATGTATTATTATATGTATATTTTTAAATTAGTTTACTTATAGATTTACCCACTAATTTAGTAGAAATGTTTTAATGTATATATATTTTTCTGTGGTTAATTTTTGATTTCACGGTCTATAAGAATTAAACCAATGAACACATTAGGTTTTAATGGAAAATACAGAATTTTAAATTTCAAGGTATAATAACACCCTCATCTCAAATAATTTTTAATTTTTAATTTTTATTACTATTAAATATTGTAATGGTTTTGTATTTCATAAAGATATACATGAATTAGGATATTATTTTTTATGATACATCATCTTTAATAACATATTTATGCATATGAAACTCTTTAATTCCATCCTGATGGACATATCACTATATGTGGATCCCTCTAATTTTTTTTGTAAAATATTGCATATAATTGGGATAAAATCCTTATAAATCAATCATTTTTCATAGATATTTATTAATTATCATTATTGTGATATTTTTTCCAATGTAGATTTGAAATTTTAATACGATCTATCTATTTCATTACAATGAAATTTATGTGTAGATAGAGAATTTGAGGTGACCGAAACACTATAAACATAACAATTATATCATATTATATGAAAAATAATTTAAAAATATTATTATATATGCTATAACTAGAAATTATTAGTGTATTTAGAGATATTTATACATAGAAACTAGTGAATAAAAGATATATATCATCTATCACATATTTATTATCAACATAAACTCTTCTTAGGAATATTTTTCATTAAATTATTCTTCAGATCATGAGGAAAGGAATCATAATAAAGGGTGAAATTAGTAACGGTAAAAAAGAAATATACCAATGGTAATATAATTATTAATTGAGCATAAAGGATTAAGAAAATGATTTTATCAATTGAGAACCACACCCAATAATTTCATAGAACATAATACTGTGTCATGGATTAAATATTGGCAGTTTAAAATATATGATTCAAAGAGGAATAAAAGTTCATAATCTATATGATCATAATATTATTATTATATTAATTAAATAAATAGGTGAATAAAGTGAATAATATAAATATTTATCAATATCTTCTGTCATGATTACACAATAATAAATTCATCCCAAATTAGGCTTGAGTTAACCACTCATGTAGCTACTTTGGGCTTGGGATAACCTCGTGTATACACTACATTCAGCCTAAGATAACCTCCTTTATACCATATTTATACCTTGGGATAACATTCCATGTACCCGTTGAGCTCATAAAAAATTAATATTTACTCAATTCACTCAACATACATAACATTCCAATCAATCATATAATACCTTCATATATATTCCATGAGATGATGATTTGTTTTCATTTTTTCCTTGTTAGACCCAAAGAAAACAAAATTGGTTTAATCACTCTTTAATCATAATATTAATAAAACATATAAATAAATAGTAAATACGGTAGAATTGGAAAACATCTCTAATATATCATATGAAATATCAAAGGGAATTTCTAAAGAATAAAATACCATTAAAATATCATGGGGGCTTTTCATGAGGAAAATACCATTATAATTTTCAAAAAAAAATATTAAAAATAAAGAAATTAATAATGTATTTTGGAATAAATTTTCATTGAAAATAAAAATGGAATCCAGTAAAGTAATCTTTAAATAAAATTATACATATTATAGGAGGAAAATCCATCTATTTTGAGTGTGTTAAAATGAGGAATCCATTGTCATATTTTTTAAAAAGTACCCCATTTTGGAAATATTTAGAATATTTATTTTAAGAAACATTAAAAAATAAAAATATTAATATAAGATACATTAAAAATAACTTATAATATTAAAAACATTTTTCAAAACATTTTTATTAAAATATAGACCTAGAATAATAAGATTTCAATCAGATTTAAAAAAACCACGACATTTTTTCATAAAAATGTTCTATCGGTATCATGTGTTATTAAAGAGAATAAAATGAAAGGAAACATTTATTCATCAGAAATAAATTATTAGGAAATCATTCATGAATTTTAGTGAGATATATCATATAATTTCATCATATGAAATTAAATCTTAGACAATCCCAGTAAAAATGAGATTTTGACATAACAATATTATCTCATGTTTTACGTTCACTGTAATCTTTATAAAAACGTGAATAATAATTTTAGATTTGTTATAATTATATTAAAGTAATATATTAATAACTATAATTCCAAACATTATTTAATTATAATATATTTCACCCGTTAATTAAAAAATCATTATTAAAAACTCTATTTTTTGGTGATGATTTTTTCATTTTCCAAGAATGTTTTAGTTTTCCGATTTTAGTCCTTGTAGAATGATCATTGTTACATAGAAACCCTAATTTTAATAATTTTATAAATATCAAATATATTCATTCTATTCATATATATAACCATACCTAAAATTTAGTTGTAAAAATGAATTTAACTGTTGATACACAGGGCAGTTTGTACGTAATCATGAACACATTTTTCATTTTCTAATGAAAATAAATAAAATAGATAAATAATATGTTGTCCCTGTAGGATAATATTTATATTGTTAATAACATATATATTTATTTAATCCATAATTTATCATTTATTTTGCGGTGGTGATTGAAAATGAATTGTATAGCTTCGTATAAGTGGTACTCCACAAGTATGCATGATCCATTATTTCATTTCCTATTTGATGGAGATGACATAGGAAATATTTGTAATATAATCATAATAATATATAATTATATTTATTATAAATTATTTATAATTTTATGATGGATACAACAATCTTATATAAGCTGAAGGTAGATATAAAATTGAAAGTTCTTTTTTATGATTTATTCATCTTCTCTAATAGACCCCCTTTGGTTTACACCTTAATACTTGAAATATTTGTTTTATAAGACCAATTGGTATAGAAGTGCAGTTAGAAATATAGAATTATATTAGGGAAGATATTTTTGGATATATAAGGATCATAATGAAATATTAAAGGGGTATAGGTTGTTCCATTTTATAAGGGACGAAGAGTACATTCCTCTAATTATATATAATATTTAAAAATAATTAATGTATTTAAAATATATAATTATTCCAAATGTAAAAAAAGACTCAATATAAAGATAATATATATCATAAATCTATTTAAAATAATAATAATTTTACATGATTATTTGGTAATCACACCCTTATCGTTTTTTATAACCCCTAGTAATCCAGTTTTACCCATAACAGGGTAATCAATTTTTCCTATGATTTATATTAATTATAACCAAAAAGTAAAATAATTACAAAATTTAGTAATAATGATTCATAAATGGAATATTTTTATTTAATTCAATTTTTATAAGTTTTAGAAATTATTTTTAAATAACCATATAAGAGAAAAAAATTAGTTTTTATAGAAAATACATTTTTAACATAAAATTGAATTTCCATTCATTCCATTCCTAATAAAAACTATAAAATGAATGATAAAATATATTATTTGTGTAATAATATGGAAATTTAATTTAAATTATTAATCAATAATTATTTTTTTAATATTATAAACACAAATTGTGCAAAACAAAATTTTATTTAAAAAAATTACTTACCTTTAAATGGGTTTATCTTCATTATTAATATTTTGATAAAATATATATTTATTTATATTCATAAATTATCAATATATTTCATTAAAGTTTATTTTTAATCATGATAAATATAATTTATTTAGGAGGTAAAAAAATGACATGATGAAAATTATATTTAATTGAAAAATAGTTTCTTTAATCAATAAATTATTTTATTGAAAATTAATGATTATTTCATAGGACTTATGAATAAATTTTAATTTAGTAAAACACACAGATATATATATATATATCATAATTTTTATATTCATATTAATAATTTCCAATCCTACATTAATTTTATAATGGTATATTATATAATAGTTTCATTTAGTCTTTGGGTTGCACGTAATGTATGTTATCGAACACTAATTGATTATTTATAATGAAAAACATATAAACTTTTATGGAACTACACTATACACCCCTTAAAATAGATTTATTACAAGAAATTATGTATCTTATAAAAAAATATAATATATCTACTTCATCATATCATTTATTTTTCAAGTTTTCTTTTCTAATATTTGATTCCACTCAAATGCTTTTATTAGGATAGTAGTCTTGTCTATAACCTTTTATCTCTATGATATCATAATTATACCATTTTTTAGTAATAAATTTCATTATATAGTAGAACAAACTATGATTTTAGGTCATGTGAAGATTTAGATATTTAATTCCCCAAGAGAGATATATTGGAAACATCATTAACCTGGGAGTAGTTCGGTGGATGTACAAAGTGATAACCTACTATACCAACTTGGTAAAGAATAATATAGGGAAAAATATAATTATTTATCACAATTTTCTTCATTATGAATCCCATAACCAACATATATAAATAAATTAACATGAATAACTTATTACAAATAGAAAACTACAGGCATCGCTGAAGATTGTATGTATAACTATTTTGTTGACTCTAGAATTCATTTTCTTGTTAAATGGCTAAAACCATCTATAATATTTCCCCAACTAGATTTTGTTAACATAGATTTATATCTCTATTAATATAATATCAGGTTGTATTTAGATTAATTCACCCACATAGGGATTCATAAGGATCCATCGAATTCTCATGTAAATGATATTGATTTATAAAAATTCTACTAAAGGAAGGTGTTGAACCTACAATATTTTAAAATCCATAGAGAAATATATTAATATATCTTATAAATATTAAGTGATCCTATAAGACTAAAAAACTATTAATGGATGATAAAATATACTAAAACTTAACTCTATATCTTGAGACTATAAAATACTTCTCTCTAACATCATGGAAAACTATATATCTCAATCATATATAATTAAATATTGAAGTCCATGAAATATATACCAATTTTTAATGCATAAGTCAATTAACTAATAAATATAAAAATATTCATGAATTGTAATGAAATGTTATAATACCATTTAAAAAATGACTAGAACAAAAATAGTATTATGTTATTTAATCATTATGGGGTTTCCATGTTGAAATCAATAATGATATTTTCAAATTTGTACTCTGGTAAGGGTAATGGTTTCAATATCTCATTACAAAACATTCTCTTAGTTATAACTTGATATCACAAAAATCATATATCAATATATATATACTAAAAAATATTTCTAGTCTTGTTGTCCCTATAATTACACTTTCATATATCTATACTTATTCATACATTCAATATGAATTTATAAAGACGAAATGTGAGATTCTTCCAATATCTAACACTTAAATTATCATTGAGAGGTTAATAATTAGTTCATGAACCATATCATTCCACCATAAATGTTACACCCTATGATTTCATAGTATATTATTTTCTTTAATGTAAATCAATATCTTGTGCTACATGGCACATTGAGTTCGAGCGCACCACGACTCTCTAAACTAGACGTTCAAAAAATGGTTATGAATAATATTAATTAAATTTTATATTTTATATTCTCTATATAATTTCAGAACCCATATTATGTGATTCATAGACATAATATAAGAACAAATTAAATTTTTCATAAAAAAAGATGTATTTTTCAAATAATGTAATTTTACCACATTTTAATAGAAAACCCATTTTAAAACAAGTATTTAACACTTTTATATATAAAATTTAATGAAATAAAATTCTTCTTTAGAATTGGGACATAAAAATTTATTTAGGATAATTTTTTTTTGTACTTTTCTGATAACTTTCATATTTAAAAGAATACTGAAAAATACTAAATTTTAATTGAAAACAAAAAATTTTAATCGAAATAATTTATAGTCTTAAATTATGTATTTGAATGGTTTATAACTATATTTAATTTTTTTTATCATTTAATACAATGTTGGTCATTATATATAATGTCACATCTATAATTGACATAAACACATTTAAATCTTTTGATAGTTTCTACTTTTAAAAAACCCCATTGACAGTTTTGACAATAAAAATTAATTTTGAATTAATTAATGGAACAAATATGTTTATAGTTTGGTAAAATAGAATTAATTTTTGAATTTGGAATTTCGAAATTATCTTAGGGTAAATGTTTCTTATTTTTCTGAAGACATTTAGTTGTTGATGTATAATGAAAAACACTCCATTATTGTTTATAGGAAACGTTTTATTTCAATAATAATATTTTTATTTAAATTTATTTCAAGTAAAAATAGATATTTAGTACCTATATAAGTTCAATGTAATTCATTGGAGTCATTTTATAATATAATTAGATGTATAAAATTGTACTGAACTTTTAACCGTATTTTACACATCATTTATGAGCATTTTCAGATTTGCATAAAACATAAATTTAACACTTCTGTGAATTGAATTTCAAAACCCCAAAAGACAACGTTAATATTAATAAGTAAAACACGGTTCAATAAGATAATAATTTTTGTGAATAGTATCATTTGACTTTTATTTACAACGGTTAAAAGTAAAATATTGTAATGAAAGGTAAAAATGATATTATAATTACACTAACACGTTTACTAATTTTATTGGTTGAATGTAATTCGACAAAAATAGTATTAGGAATAAAATATTATCTTATAGGTCCACATGAATTATATTAGGATATTTATTAATAATTTATTTAACGAAGAGTTAAAATTGTTAAATTAAAATTTTATTAAATAAACCATTTTTAATATAGGGTTATACTTAAGATAAATTTGACTAAAAATATACATTACAAATATAAAAATATTTCCAATATAATGGTATTTTATTTATAATTTTTAATGATTGAATAATTAAATTTATTTACGATACAATGATGATGGAGTAATTAAATTCTTAATGAAATATTAAAATACTTAATATTATAAATATTAAAATTAAAGAATTTAAATGTTTTGATGCTATTCAATAATTTTCTAGGATAATATGACAGTTTATGAATGATTCGATAAATTTTTTCCAATGTGATATGGTTGTTATGACTTTCACAAAAACAAAATATCAAATTGTCTCAAAATTAACATAAATTAGTTTTTAAACAAATACTATATTATTTATTGATATAATATTAATAAAAATATATTGTTCTTCAAAAGGGATTAAATAATATTATATATGTCAATAATGAATCACTTTGTGTTCTCTTGGATGTTTAGAGTATGTTTATTAACCATATATTGTACGAATACAAAAAGACATGGTGAAAGTTAAACAAGTTAACTAAGAGTTAAAACTAAAAGATAAGTTTAAAAATGGTAACATAAAATTGTATAAAACATATTGGTTGAGAGGACATCAAACCATACCAAAATTAGTTTCTAAATAGGTTATTTTTGATCCTTTAGTAACCTAAAATTATTTTATTATAAAATAATATTTCAAGCTTTTCCTCAAGTGACCCTCATCTCAATTATAAAATGGTAATTCCTCTTCTCTTAATTTCACACCTCCAAATCCATTTTTCTTGGCCAAACCCTACAAAAATATCTTCCCATATTCCATCAAATCATCCTATATTCCTTACTTTGATCAGAAATCCAACCTTAGGATCTCTTTTGATCAACTCAAAAGAAAACACCCGAAGAAGAGGTAATAATTTCACCAACCTCTTTCACGCTTTTTTCTTCTTATGCATCCTCTTTATTTTTTGTTTCTATAACAAAATAATAAATCCATTACCTTATACAAATTTTGTTTTTATTATAAATATGGTAAAATTGTATTCTTTATTCTATCCAACTTATAAATGACAAAGTCCCCATACGTGCGTATGTGCGGCTTACCGTCTCACGTCCACGTGTAGTTTGTTTTTTAAACACTTCATTATCTTTATGTGGGTAGTAATGAATATAACTAATTTAAATAATAAATATAACATTTAAATGATTATGTATGTATGATAGACCATCTAATTACAAACTATTTCAACATCAATATAATGATATTGTTGCTCGTGTGCACATACGGCTTACCGTCCACATGAACACGATGCAATTCATTCCACATTGTAATAATTCCGAAATAATTTTCATTTTATGAAAAAAAATATTTTTTATGAACAAAATATAATTCTGGATATGAATCATATACAGACTATACATAAAAAACATGACATACATAACAACATAAATAAAGGAAAAAGAACCATTTACAACCAAAACAGAGATACTAAGAAAATATCATTAACAAAACATTTTTATAAGATCGTATATGTTATCTTATTTATGTATTTGGTTCTTTTATAATTTTATAACAATTATTTCTCCATTATAAATGATTTTAACATACATTATACTAATGAAAAGTACAAGGTAAGGTGTTTTCATCTCACTTTTATTCCCATGATATTCCTTCTATATTTTCCAAGATATCCTTTTGTGTGGTTCATAAACTGCCCATGATTATATTGTTTGAGTAATATATATTAATTTATGAGTATTTAAATAATAATTGGATGATACTTCTTTCATGGGGTGTATTTTTTGTATGTTACCAAATCGGTAAGGGTTAATTCTACAATATCATTGTTTATCTGAGGTTGTTAATACGTAAGTATCTACAAGGACCTCTTCATCATCCACATATGTGATTTTGTAAAAATGTATTTCAAAATTTCTTTACTTTTTACTAGACTATGGGATAATTTAATTTATACCCTTATTTGACTACATATGTTTGAAAGGAATCTTTCCGTCGTTTTCCATAAACAGTAATTTATTACCTTTCGACAAAATTAAGGTAAGAATATATGTTTCTAACTTACACGGAGGGCACAACTATTATCCACAGTTATAAAATAATCGATGATTACCATAAAATCTTATAATAATATTTTCTAACTAATTGTTTTCTTTTATAATTATATGATTTTTAAATGATTTCAAAACAGAAAGAGATATTTCATTACCAACTATTTTTATTTCATTTATTTCAACATCCATTGATGGATTTTAATCTTGTTTGAAGTTGATTTTTATGATACAAATCATCCAAATTGTATTGAAGTATTTTTGATATTTTTTACTGTGGATGTGTTATTTTTACCCCATTAATTGTTTGTGGATAATGTATAGACATTTTGTATGCTAGTTTTAAGATTAATTCTTATGTTATGTTTAAACCTTTTCATATGAGGAATGCATTAGACTTATTAAGTGATGGGTGGAGCCTACTATAGATCTTTGTTGCATCGGTAGGTATCATGAGACAAACTAGTGTCTTGGGAAAATGTCTTGACAAAATCAAATTTTTTTATTGGCATAAGGCCTTGACTATGTGGTTTTGAAGTCTAGAATTATGCAATACATCATTATGAAATTGTCTATTAAAATTGCATGTCATTATTCGACTAGTAGAATATCCAAGCGAATAAGTAAATGGAAATTGTTGATTTATACTAGCCATATTGTGCAGAAGTTTATGTATAAAAGGATTGTGATTTAGTTTTATACATTGCATTAAATGATTATGCTTATTTATGTATGTTTCTGCTATATTGTTATCCATACCTTGCATCTGACCTCACCCCTTTCTATGTTTTATATTTCCAGGATGCGAAGATGTATATTATGGCTGACCCGTATGGATAGTATAAGGGATAGTCTAATGGATATGAATGTGGTCAATGGAGACATTTTTTACCTTTTATAGTGTAATTTCAAACTTATAAATGTCTCTAGTACCTCCAACACTACTAAACAGGTCATTCTATCAAGATTTTGATCCATAGTGATCATGGAAATGTAATGTAATACTTCACCGACTCTGGGTAACTTGGGTCAAGGAGATACAGTTTGTATTAGAGTAAGTTTAGTAGAAACCATGGAAACTAGATTTACATAAACTCTGATTAGAGAACATTACCCTAATATAGATTTTGATTTGGAAACACTACCCTATGATATACATTGAGGATTAGAATAGATGAACATCAAAAATATTTGGTAATATAAATATGTTGTGGGTTTTCCACGTAATAAATCCTTATCTGGATATGACCAGGTAGAGGTGGATCTAGAATAGATGTACCTAGGAGTTAACACTCTTCCAAGTAGTTTCAGTCTTGACCTGGGGTATCCTGGTACATAAAAATGGACCTTGATTCACTCTGGGTTACGACACTCTCAAGGGATATTCTTAGGATAATTCTCATTTTCTTTACAAGATGATTTTAAGGATTTTAATATAAGATGAGAATAAAAAACCTTGGTTAATCATAATGTGTTTAGATTGAAAATAAGATGTTATGATATTCTCTAAATTATTTTATGACTAAAAATATGCTTTCTTGTGTTATTCAATGGCTGGATTCCAAGGAAGTCATGGTAACATTGAAAATGATGTACAAGGTGGGAACGAAAGTGGAAATGTGCAATGAAGTGGAATTTTGATAGGTGAACATTATTTCATGTTCTAGCCAAATCATATTTCCAAAAAAATGATCAACAACATATATATTAATCGAATCTAAGACCCAATGATAATGAGAAAAGTGGTGAATGATAAGAACTCCAACATTGGAGACCATGCAGAAAAGAAAGATTGATTTTCGTCATAACAGAAATGTGGATGGAGGCAATTTGTAAAGTGTCTCAATAGAACCAAGAAATTCTTTATGTGTGGGAAATAAGGACATAATGTATGAATTTTGATAGGAAAATTGATGGGTACTATGGTAGGAAATTAAAATGATCACATGAATCCATTTGTAGTCATTTTCCTTAAATATAGGGGACCTCGGCATTACTTGAGTGAATTCCCTATTCTATATGATATCCTCTTGGTCAAGGAAGAACCTATGTGGAAATAAATGGATGGAAAAATGTTTAAAAGTAATAGTTGTCTTTGTTGATGGGGTTACTTTGGAAGACTTTTCTCTTGTATGTGTAACCTTGTGGTTTGTTTTGTTAAAATTCTATTTTAGGAAGATTTATCTTTTCTATTGTTGATATAGTTATAAATAACCATTTGGGTTTATATGATCCTAGAATTGGAAGCCATTACAAGTTATTAAATTTTGAGATGAAAATATAAGGTACGAGATAAAATTTGTGGTTAAATTATGTTATGTTTATTTTGAGGAATTAATCATATTTTGGTAATGTTATAAAATATAATTTTTGAAAAAGGTCAAACCGCAGACCATGGGATATCCCATTGCATCAGACAAAGCTGCGGGAATGGAACCCCCAACCAGAGTGCGATTGGGATTAATATCATACCACTGAAATATGTGAAGTCCCAGGTTAGTGTGACTAATTATTTATAGTTAAATGATTTTATTAATCAATAATAAGTTGATTTGGGACTTATTTATTTTGAAATGGATATCATTATTTTAGGAAAATGATTTGGGGATTATGTGACAAATGTTATTTTGGATAACGTTCACTCTGTTGGGAACACTATAGGACTATGAAAAATATAATACCATGGGATTTCATTTGAGGGGAATGATCAATTTTTATCTATGTTTTTATTGGGTATTGATAGATATTTGGGTTATTTATGGAAATAATTAAACTATCATATATATTATATGATTTTCTTAATTACTTTTAAGTATTTGAATTTAAGAGTAGTTGATGTTATTTAGAGAAACAATTTAATTTGGAAGTCTATGTAATAAAATTATTCTATGTTTTGGGATTCAATATTAGTTTGGATTATATTGAAGGATTTTAAAGAGAATAGTTTATTAAATGGTATTTATTGAACATTGGGTATTGTTGGGTTAATATTAGAAAATAAGATTAGTATTTCATTCCCTAATGGATTATCCTTTTGAGTATCATATGATCTTATACTAACCATTTTGGTTTTTGTTAATCTATAAAGACAATGTAAATGTATTGTTTATCCTTTTTGGATCATGTGATTCTCAATAAGTTCAATCTAGCATTTCAGGTGTGACCAAGTCATATTGAATACTCATCGTTTGAAAAAAATAGATGCGTTAGTGGTAAAAATTTATTAAAGGATGAAATTATAATTTAAAAGTAATTATATCCCTTTATGTTATTAGTAAAAATCTTAAATAAATTTTTCAACTTTATTAAATGGGACATAAAAAAAATGTTGTTTGTTTAATTTTCCTCCTGTAAAACTGATGGTCGTTTATCCCATCACATGTTAGTGGTTTTCTCATTGTTAACTTTCTCCTCATCATGATTTCTATCACACTCCATCAGAACATGACACTTATTTTATCTTCCATATCCATGTTTTCCTACATGGAATCCTAGTATGGGTTTTCATGGGTGACCTTTGTACCTCTCTTTCTTTCATTTAAAGTGATATTTTTTATGACACATTTTCTGATGTGGGACATTAAACGATGTTTGAAAGCCCAATTTTATAATTTCGAGGATTATGTTTCTAAAAGGGGGGAATGAATATAAAACACCAATATTTAATAGTAATTTATTTTCATTAAAATAATTCCATAGCATGCGCTACACATTACACCGAGTTTGAGTGCACCACGACATTCCAAACGAGTCGTTAAGAGTCAGTTCTGAATAATATTAATTAAATTTTGAATATATATTCTCCATATAATTTCAGATTCCATATCATGTGTTTCTTATACATAATATAAGAACAAATTCATTTTTTCAGATAAAAGAAGTAATTTTCAAAAAATACGATTTTACTACCGTTTAATGGAAAACCCATTTTAAAATAAATATTTGAACATTTTATACATTCAATTTAATGAAATTTAATTCCTCATTAGAATCAGGACATAAAAATTTATTTTGGGTAAATTTTTCTTATTTTCTGATCACATTCATATTTTGATGAATACTGAAAAATAATAAATTTTAACTGAAAACTACTTATTTAAAAAAATAATTTATATTGTTAAATTATTCATTTTAAGAGTTTGGAAGTATAATTAGATTAAATTTTTATCATTTAACACAATTTATGTCATTATAAATAATTTCACATTTAAATTTGACATAAACACATGTAAATCTTTTGATAGTACTTACTTTTTAAAAACCAGCATTTCAGTTTTGACAAGGGGAATTAATTTTATATTAATCAATTAATATTTTATGTTTCAATTTTGGTAAAATAGTATTCATTTTTGAATTTGGAATATCCAAATTATCAGTGTAAATTTTTGGTATTTTTGTGAAAACATTCAATTTTTGATGAATAGTTAAAAACACCGCGTTATTATTTAAAACTGACTATTTATTTAAATAATTATTTTCTATATATAAATTGATATTAATTAAAACAAATAAAAAAACCTATATAATTTCATTGTAATTCATTGGAGTCATTTTATAATAAAATTAGATGTATAATATTTTATTGAAATGTTTACCGTCTTTTACCCATCTTCTATGAGCATTAGCAAATTTGCATAAAACATAATTTTTCCATTTCTGTGAAATTGAATATAAAAAATCTGAGAGACACGATTAATATCAATAATGACCCATACATTACATACAATGTTATTATTTCATATTTTAAGCACACTTATTACAACATATAACAAAACCAGTAAAGGATTGTATAGGTATAATGTCTTTAGAAACTAGGAAACATAAACAACTGGTTCATTAAGCGTCTACACTATCTCCCATTTATTTCATCATATCAATAGTCCCTTTTGTCATATCTTACATAATAACCTTCTTCCATACCTGGGGAATGAAAACATACAAAAGGGTGAGATCAAATGCTCAGTAAAGGTAAACAAAAGAAATATCAATCACATCGTATACATAAGAACATAACATTTGGAAATCTTAACCTGCAAAAGAAATCATAATTTCATAACATGGGATAAATCATAGTAGTGAAATGTAATCCCAATAATCATAACTTAAAACATGAAACTTTGTGGCATATACACATAATCATAGAGAATCATTTCTTATTAGTCAAAGCTCATTTCCAAGACTATCTTAGTGGACAAAGTCCATTTCAGAACCTAGTTCACTCCTCGTTTCAGTCCTGTTTCACTGAACCGGTTTAAACTGCCATTCCAGCCATGTCTATCTCATGATATATAAAATCTTTACCCAATTCATTGGAGGGAGATATAGGTCCCACCCATCTCATAATGATACCATTCTTATGTGTGCCACAAAATCATAAACCATACATCATAACATAACCCATGTAATAAAAATGGGATTCTTAAACAACATGACATCATAAAACAATTCGTATAAGATAAAGGATTTCATAAAAATAATTCCATAACAACAAAATCAAATAAATGTAATAATATGGATAAAAACGGGACCCTTTGTTATCTTATATGGATGATAATTTTGAAAAAACACTTGAACTCCATACATGAGGAAAATATAATTTCTACTTCAAAAACACTTTTCCTTTCTTAATATTTCATACAATTCTAAACTAAAAGAAGTTGATTAAAAATAAAATGAAAACATGTAATGGAATATTCTTGGAAATATTGTTTTAAAAATCCATTCATGTCGTATAAGTTAAAAAATCATTCTTCTCGTACTTTTGTCAGAAAAGTCAAAAAGTACCTCGTACGAAAAACGACAAAAGCTTCCTTTCATATCTTTTACTAAAAACACATCAAGGGTAAAATTGGATTTAAAAAATTGTAGGTGTATGGAAATAATATTACATATTGAGGAAACATGGATGTGGATGATAAAATACACCCTAGTAAATTTCAAAGTATAGACAATCTCAGATAAAAATGAGATTTGCAAAATTATCCCTTACCTCAGGTCTGATTTGCTTTGTAAGTGTCAGAACCTCCTGTATAATGATTTAAATAATGTTATTGAATTATTCTAGAATCATACTTATTGTTGTGATTTCATATATGGTCATATTCTTAGCTTCTTATTAGTAATATTTCATTACAACATGTTAATCAGGTGTTTATTACTTTTTGTTCTTATGCGTGTTTTGTCGAATAAATTCTTATTCTTCTCTTTAGGTTATAGATACCTCATTTTCAGAATGTTATTAGTGAAATATATATCATATTAATTCATTCAATTCATTTATATAATCATTATGCAATGAAGATCATGTAGAATGAGTCGCATCACATCGTGGAGACGGTATTCCGTACGTATGCACGAGTGATGATATCGTTCCAATGATCATGGAATTGTTGTGGACTGTATGTGTACTATTTCAGAATCAATATCACTTTATAATAATCATATATAGTCATTATTTACACCATTATACCCATCCAAGTAAGGTGGTGGTGGAAAATAGATTACACCACGGCGTGGAGACGGTATTCCGTACGTATGTACGCGCGGTGATTTCATTTTTCGTAGGATGGATAAATGGTGAAATAGGGTTGTTTCATACATATAATAACATATTAGTATATGAGTGATACAGATGTTATTTCTTCATAATGAAACAACTAAATAAGAAGAAGTGGAAAAAGAAATAAAGATGAAAGAATCGGTAACGGACATTACCTCTTCTTTGAAGTGCTTCTTTGAGACCTCCTTTTAGGGCACTATAATTGGACTTTGAAGAAGATAAGGACCTCTAGGATGTCTCTAGGGAAGTGAAGAGGAGAAAGAGTCAGGGTTTGGAAGAGCATGAAGGCTCAATGTGGTGTGAGGAATAGGGGGAGGAGGTTCCTTTTTATAAGGGAGGAGAGGGGCTCCTTTGGAAAAACTAAAAATATTATTTTATTATAAAGTCATGTTCGGTTTTAAAAAGCTCCAAATTGATTTATTTCGAAGAAAATATGGGTATGGGTCGAAATCCTTTCGTCCAATAGAATTTAGACAATGTTAGGTCCCAATTTTAACCTTATCATTTAGATTTAACATTAAGTTAAATAATTTTACTTTCACCGTGTCTTCACGTGTTCTTATACTATATGGTTAATAAACTTACTATAACAAGTCAAACGAACCCCAAGTTCTATATTATTAATATATAGAACCTTATATAAGTCCTTTCACCGAACCTTTTATTTTTAGGAATAAAATAACAATTAATAATATAATATTTGTTTTAAAAACTATTTTATGTCAATTTTGACACTATTTAGTAATTGATTTTTGTGAAAATCATTATAGAATTATTAGTTTGTCAAAAGTTAATTAAATAAATACTAACAAGTCATACTAACCTATAAAATTAGTGGAATTCATAAAAAGTCTCAAATTACATTTATTTTTGTATTTATAACATCAATTATGACAATATTTCATTAATAAGATAGTTACTGCATCATCTTTGTGTCATAAATAAAATAAATTATTTAGTGTCTAAAAATTAAAAATAAAATACCTTTATGTAGGAAATATTTCTAAATTTCTAATTAATATTTATAGTCGAATTTATCTTATGTATAACCTTATATTAAAATTTATTTACTTTTTAAACATTGATTTTCACTATTTTAACCCTTCTTTAAATAAATTAATAATAAATCTCCTAATCTAATAAAAGTGGGCCTAAATGGTCATATTTTATTTCTAAGGTTGTATTTGGTCTAATTACACTTATCCAATCGAATTATGACATGTTTTAGGGTAATTATAGTATCATTTTTACCCTTAATTACCCTATTTACTTTTAATAGTGGTAAATAAAAGTAAAATGATTCTATTCACCAAAAAATATTTTCATCTCATTGAACCACATTTTACTTACTTTCATTAACCATGGCTCTCGGAATTTTGAAATTCCACTCACAGGAGCGGTAAAATTACGTTTTATGAAAAATTTAGTTTTTTTAACTACCACTTAGTGGTTTCACTATTCATCGAAAATTGAAAGATTTCAGAAAAATAACAAATTTTCACCCTAAACTAATTTCGATATTCTGAATCCAAAAATAAAGTCCATTTTGAAAAATAAAATTTATAAAATTTCAAAAAGTGGTTATTAATATTCATAACGGCTAGTTTTAATAATATTTTAATAGCATATCATTGTTTAGTGAAACTCGGTATTGCGTACGACGCAAGCTATCGAGGAAGGTCGCGATTGAATGTAAAGAAAGCCAAGCTAGTGTTGTGTGTAGTGAAAGATTTCTTTTATGATTTTTGAAAGAAAAAATATTTCTCATAAAAGTCTTGGGTGTTACATTCTACCCCCCTTAAAATAAATTTCGCCCTCGAAATTAATCACTTTGTAACAAACAGATGAGGATACCTCTCCCTCATCATATCCTCAAGCTCCCATGTTGCTTATTCTAATTGGTGGTTCTTCCATAAAACATTCCCCAATCGAGTGGTCTTGTTTCATAGGACTTTTTCGCTACGATCCATAATCTCTATCAGCTGTTCTTCAAAAGAAAGATCTTGCTCCATCTGTACAACTTCTGAGATGAGTACATGTGAAGGATCAGGTATGTACTTTCTCAGGAGAGATACATGGAACACATCGTGAACTTGAGAGAGATTCGGTGGAAGCGCCAATCGGTAAGCTACCTTCGCAACATGATCCAGTATTTTGAATGGACCGATATATCTAGGGCTCAACTTCCCCTTCTTTCCCAATCTCATGACCCTCTTCCCGGGAGATATTCGTAAGAACACATTATCACCCACTTCAAACTCTAGGTCTTTTCTTCTGTTGTCGGCATAACATTTTTGTCGACTCTGAGATTCTCTTATGTGTTGTTGAATAGATATGACCTTTTTCTGCCATTTCATCAACGAGATCTGGTCCAAATAGCTCTCTTTCCCCAACTTCATCCCAGCAAGTTGGAATCCTGCATTTCTTTCCATAGAGAGCTTCATAAGGAGCCATCTGAATATTGGAGAGAAAGCTATTATTTAAAAAAAAAATCCACCAAAGTTAGGTGTTGATCCCAACCACCTTTGAAATCCATCGACCAAGCTCTCAACATATCTTATAGAGTTTGAATTATTCTCTCGCACTGACCATCTGTCTGAGGATGACAAGCAGTGCTGAAACTCAACTCTGTATCTAGAGTATGCTGAAGACTTCTCCATAACTTTGAGGTAAACCTCGGATACCGATCAGATATAGTAGAAAGTGGTACTCCATGCAATCTTACCACTTCCTTCACATATATCCTGGCACGCTGATCTAGAGATAAATCCTCTCTAATAGCGATGAAGTGTACAGACTTTGTAAGACGGTAAACTATGTCCCAGATAGCATTATTGCCTTTGGATGTTTTAGGATGTCTAGTGACAAAGTACATAGTAATGTTATCCCATTTCAATTCGGGTATGGGTAATGGTTGTAACATCCCCTTATACTTCTATCTCTCAACTTTAACTTGCTGACAAACCAAGCATCGAGAGACATATTCAACAACCTCTCTTTTCATGCCATCCCACCATGAGTACTCTTTCAGGTCCCTATACATCTTCATGATTCCATGATGAATAGATAATGAATAACTATGAGCCTCATCTAGCAGCTCCTTCTTTCATTCAAGGATGGGAGGAACACAAACCTGATTCCTGAACTTTATTATCCCATCACAATCAAGGTTGAATTCAGGAACATTTCTCACCTTCTTTTGTAACTCGACATCTTCTTTCTGTGCCTCTTTAATCTTCACATGTATAGATGGTTGAACATTCATTTGAGAAAGATACAATTTTTCCCGATTCATTATAATTCCAAGATCCATCCTTTGTAAATCCGTAAATATTAGATCTTTTGTGATCCTCATTATGGATAAACCGGCATGGTCTTGTCGACTTGATTCATCTGACACCTTTTTTGCTTTCACAGGGTGGTAATGGATTGAGTAGTCATAATCATTCATCAGCTCCAACCATCTTCTTTGGCGCATATTCAGCTCCTTTTTTGTGAAAATATACTTTAAAATTTTATGATCAGTATAAATGTCACACCTTTCTCCATAAAGATAATGCCTCCAAATCATTAACACAAAGATTACCGCAGCTAACTCCAAATCATGAGTTGGGTATTTTTTCTCATATATTTTCAATTGTTGTGAGGCATAAGATATAACCATATCATTTTGCATAAGAACACACCCCAATCCTTTCTTGGATGCATCATTGTAGATCACAAACCTTTCTCCACTACAAGGAAGTGTGAGCACAGGTGCACTGGATAACCTTCTTTTCAACGCCTTCAAATTCTCTTCACATTCTTCCGTCCAAACAAACATAACTCCTTTCTAAGTCAACTTGGTGAGTGGATTAGATAATCGTGAAAATTCTTTCACAAAATGACGATAATATCCAGCCAAACCAAGAAAACTTCGGATCTCAGTTATTGTTGTTGGTCTCGACCATCTTTCGATAACCTCTGTTTTTTCTGGATCCACAGATATACCCTATTTTGATATTATGTGACCCAAAAATGAAACTTTTTGAAGCCAAAATTCACACATGGTAAATTTTTCATAAAGCTTCCCCTTTCTCAGGGTCTTCAATATAATTCTCAAGTGATCTTCATGTTCTTACTTGCTCTTTGAATAGAAAATAATATCGCCTATAAAGACTACCACAAACTGATCAAGATAGTCTTTAAAGACTCTATTCATCAGAACCATGAAGATAGTAGGGGCATTAGTAAGACCAAATGGTATCACTATAAATTCATAGTGTCCACACCATGTACAGAAATCCATATTTGGTATATCCTGCCTTTTGACCCTTAATTGATGATACCCTGAACGAAGATGAATCTTGGAAAAGTATTGAGCTCCGCATTGTTGGTCAAATAAGTCATCAATGCGTGGGAGAGGATATTTGTTCTTGATAGTGATCTTGTTATGTTCTCGATAATCAATGCAGAGTCTCATTGATCCATATTTCATCTTAACATACAGAACAGGTGTTCCCCAAGGTGACGCACTAGGGCGTATGAACACCTTATCAAGATTCTCTTGGAGTTGCTTCTTCAATTCCTGCAACTCAATTGGGGCCATTCTATAAGGTGTCTTTGAAATAGGCAAAGCATGCGGTACGAGTTCTATTGAAAAATCAACTTCATGATTTGGTGGAAGACCTAGTAATTCCTTGTAAAGACATCATCAAACTCCCGTACAATGGGAATATTCTTAATCGTGAGTTTCTCACCAACCATTTATGATAAATAACCTTCATTTAGTGGAATCAAGACCCATAAGATGGAAGAAATTTCCACTGGAAGGTTATGATCATCCTTGCATTGATAGACGATCATAGATTGATCTGGAATATAAAATGTGACTTCCCTTCATTGGAAATTTATATGAGATCCATATAAAGAAAGCCAATCCATGCCATGAATCACATCAAATTACACTATAGGAAGGATCACAATATTTGCAGGAAGCACTTTCCCACAAACTTCGATCAGAGAAGAATTATAAACTATTGATGTGACTATTGTGCATTTAGGGGTTGTCACAGCTAACTCAACATCTAATTGTTGAGGTAATACGAAGATATCCTTAGAAAATTCTTCAGAAATAAAAGAGTGGGTGGATCCAGAATCAAATAAAACATTTTCTACTTTAGAGTGGATGGTAAGTGTACCTTTCACCACATCGTTATCGTACTCCACATCGTTGATAGAAATTGCATTTTACTTTCCTTTGTCTTTATCCTTAAGAGTTTGTTGAATTCAACCATCATCATCAACCCTTGGATTTGGGAATTGATCGGCATAATGCCCTATCTCCTTGCACTTGAAACATTGAAGTGTAGTAGGTTCATTCTGGGTATCCTTTCCTTTGTTAGCATCATTAGACATCTTCTTCCCATCATTGCAGCATTAAAATGCCCTATGGCCTTACCTTCCACATTTGAAACATTTACTTGTCCCTTTAAGACAACTCCCTCCATGTTTCTTTCCACACTTTGAGCATAAGGGAAAGCTCATCTTCTTTTCAGTGTGCTATTTAGATTTTCCTTTGAATTGCATTTTCCTCTTCTTATCAAACCCATATGACTGATGGGTTACTCCAATCTCCATCTCGACTTTGAGATCACATCAAATGATTTCCTCGTAGCTATTGAAGTCCCTTATGGATAACGCCCTTCATGGACTTGGTTTTAAGCCACTAAAGAATCGATCGATCTTACTCTCAGGTTGGATAATAATACCAGAAGCGTACCTTGCAAGTCTTGTAAAATTTGCTTCATAGGTACCAACAGATTCATCATCCTTTTTCTTTAGTTCAAGAAACCCCTTCTCCCTATTAGTTCAGAGAATATGAGGGAAGTGCTTATTGAAAAATAAGTTCTTGAACTCGTCCCATTCCATGGACTCAATTTCATCCATTTTCCACGTATTTTTAATAAGATTCCACCATTGATCAGCATCACCTTCCAAACGATACACTGCTAAGATGACTTTATCATGTTCATAACATTTAAGAACTGAAAATATCTTTTCAGTAGTACTAATCCATTGTTCAGCAACTAATGGAACAGTAGACCCGCTGAATGAAGGTGGACGCTGTCTCATGAAGGATTCAACAGGATTTTTCTCCTTCCTTTTCTCATTTGGAAGTCCTGTATGATTCATATCTTGAGAAAGTTGTGTGAGAATGGCTACATGATTTTTCATTCCATCTCTCATAACATTTGTTTGCTCAGGGGGAAAATCATTGCATTGCCCGTCGCATTACGCATTAACACGGTTCCTTCGGGTTCCATCCATTGACTAAAACCATGAAGAATAGTGTGAGCAACACTATTTATAATAGGAAAACCACATAATCAAGAATAAAATTTCACAATTAAGGTCTTATCCTAGGTTATTCATGGCCATTTCTAAAACACTAAGATTGTGTTCTATGCTTAGACTTATCCATAGGATTCTTACTAAGGCTTTCACATCATAGTTTACAAAGGATGACTATACCTTTCCTCTGATACCAACTATAACAACCAATACATTACATACATTGTTATTATTTAATAATTGAAGCACACTTATTAAAACATATAACAAAACCAGGAAAGGACCGTATAGGTGTAGTGTCTTTTGAAACTGGGAAACATAAACAACTGGTTCATAAAGCATCTACACTGTCTCCCATTTATTTCATCATATCTATAGTCCCTTTTGGCATTTCTTACTTAATAACCATCTTCCTGACTTGGGGAAAGAAAAACATACAAAAGGGTGAGCTCAAATGCTCAGTAAGGGTAAACAAAAGAAATATCAATCCCATCATATACATAAGAACATAACTTTTGGAAATCTTAACTTGCAAAAAAATCATAATTTCATAACATGGGATAAATCCTAGTAGTGAAATGTAATCCCAATAATCATAACATAATACATGAAACTTTGTGGAATACACACATAATCAAATAGAATAATTTCGTATTAGTCAAGGCTCATTTCCAAGACTATCTTAATGGAGAAAGTCCATTTCTGAACTGAGTACACTCCTCGTTTCAGTCCTGTTTCACTGAACCGGTTTAACCTGCCGTTCCAGCCATGTCTATCTCATGAGATATAAAATCTGTACCCAATGCATTGGAAGGAGATATAGGTCCCACCCATCTCATAATGATACCATTCTTATGTGTTCCACAAAATCATAAACCACACATCATAGCATAACCCATGTAATAAAAATGGGATTCTTAAACAACATGACATCATAAAACAATTCATATAAGATAAAGTATTTCATAAAAATAATTCCATCACAACATAATCAAATAAATGTAATAATAGGGATAAAAACAGAACCCTTTATTATCTTATATGGAAAATAATTTTGATTAAAAACTTGAACTCCATTCTTGAGGAAAATATCCTTTCTACTTCAAAAACAAATTTCCTTTCTTAATATGTCATACACTTCTAAACAAAAAGAAAATGATTAAAAATAAATAATAAAACATGCAAAGGAATATTATTGGATATATTTTATTAAAAATAAATTCATGTCATATAAGTTAAAAAACATTCTTCTCGTACTTTTGTCGGAAAAGTCAAAAAGTACCTCGTACGAAAAACGACAAAATATTCCTTTCATATCTTTTACTAAAAAATCACCGAAGGGTAAATTGGATTTAAAAAATTGTATGTGGATGGAAATAATATTACATATTGAGGAAACATGGATGTGGATGATAAAATACACCCTAGTAAATTTCAAAGTATAGAGAATCTCATATAAAAATGAGATTTGCAAAATTATCCCTTACATTAGGTCCGATTTGCTTCGTAAGTGCCCGAACCTGCTGTATTATGATTTAAATAATTTTATTGACTTATTCAAGAATCATACTTATTGTTATGATATCATATATGGTCATATTATTAGCTTCTTATTAGTAATATTTCATTACAACTTGTTATTTGGGTGTTTATTACTTTTTGTTCTTATGCGTGTTTTGTCGAATAAATTCTTATTATTCTATTTAGGTTATAGATACCTCATTTCCATAATGTTATTAGTGTAATATATATCATATTTATTCATTCAATTCATTTATATAATCATTATGCAATGAAGATCATGTAGAATGAGTCGCATCACATCGTGGAGACGTTATTCCGTACGTACGCACGAGTGATGATATCGTTCCCATGTTCATGGAATTGTATTGGAGTGTATGTATACTATTTCAGAATCAGTATCACATTACAATAATAATATATAGTCATTATTTACACCATTATACCCATCCATGTAAAGTGGTGGTGGAAAATAGATTACACGACGGCATGGAGACGGTATTCCGTACGTACGCACGCGCGGTGATTTCATTTTCTGTAGGATGAATAGATAGTGAAATAGGGTTGTTTCATACTTATAATAAATTATCAGTATATGAATGATACTGATGTTATTACTTCATAATTAAATATCTAAATAAGAAGAAGTGGAAGAAGAAATAAAGATGAAAGAATCGGTAACAGACATTACCTCTTCTTTGAAGTGCTTCTTTGAGACCTCCTTTTAGGGCAATAAAAATAGGACTTTGAAGAAGACCAGGACCTCTAGGATGTCTCTAGAAAAGTGGATACGAGAAATATGTAGTGGTTGGCCGAGTTTTAAGGCTCAAAGTGGTGTGAGGAAGAGGGGGAGGAGGTGCCCTTTTATAAGGGAGGAGAGGGGCTCCTTTGGAAAAAATAAAAATATTATTTTATTATAAAGTCAAGTTCGGTTTTAAATAGCTCCAAATTAATTTATTTCTAATCTAAGGTGGGGATGGGTCGAAATAATCTCATCCAAAATAATTTAGATAGGTTTAGGTTCCTATTTTAACCTTATCATTTAGATTTAACATTAAGTTAAATAATTTTACTTTTACCGTGTCTTCTTGTGTTCTTATAATATAAGGTTAATAAACATACTATAACAAGGCAAAAGAACCCCAAGTTGTTTATTATTAATATATAAAACCTTATCTAAGTCATTTGGCCAATCCTTATATTTTTAGAAATAAAATAACAATTAATAATATAATATTTGTTTTAAAAACTATTTTATGTCAATTTTGACACTATTTAGTAATTGATTTTTGTGAAAATCATAACAGAATGATTATTTTAAAAAAAGTTAATTAAATAAATAATAACATGTCATATTAACATATAAAATTAGTGTAATTCATAAAAGGTCTCAAATTACATTTATTTTGGTATTTATAACATCAATTCTGTCAATATTTCATTAATAAGATAATTACTGTATCATCTTTGTGTCACAAATAAATTAAACTACTTAATGTCTAAAAATTACAAATAAAATACCATTATTTAGGAAATATTTTTATCATTTAATGAATATTTATAGTTGAATTTATCTTACGTATAACTTTATATTAAAAATTATTTACTTATTAAACATTGATTTTAACTATTTTAACCTTTCTTTAAATAAATTAATAATAAATGTCATAATCTAATCCAAGTGGGAATAAATGGTAATATTTTATTTCTAAGGTTGTTATTGGTCGAATTACACTTATACAATAGAATTAGGACATGTGTTAGGGTGATAATACTATCATTTTTACCCTTAATTACCCTATTTACTTTTAACCATGGTAAATAAAAATAAAAATTTACTATTCACAAAAAATTATTTTCATCTCATTGAACCACATTTTACTTGCTGAAATCAACTGTGTCTCTCGGATTTTTGAAATTCCACTCACAGAAGCAGTAAAATTATATTTTATGAAAAATTCAGTTTTATTACTACCACTTAGTGGTTTCACTATTCATCAAAAATTGAAAGTTTTTAGAAAAATACCAAAATTTTACCCTAGGATAATTTTGATATTCTGAATCCAAAAATGAATTCCATTTTGAAAAATAAAATTTATAAAATTTCAAAATGTGGTTATTACTATTCATAACGGCTAGTTTTAATAATATTTTTATAGAAAATCATTGTTTAGTGAAACTCGGTATTGTATACGACACAAGCTATCGAGGAAGGTCGTGATTTCATGTAAAGAAAGCCAAGCTAGTGTTGTGTGTAGTGAATGATTCCTTTTATGATTTATAAAAGAATAAATATTTCTCTTAAAAGTCTCAGGTGTTTCAATATCAGTAAGTAAAATGTGGTTCAATAAGATGAAAATAATTATTTCTAAATAGTAACTTTTGACATTTATTAACCATGGTTTAAAGTAAATAGTTTAATTAAAGGTAAAATTGATATTATAATTACACAAACACATGTCCTAATTCTATTGAATAAGTGAAATTCGACCAAAAACATCCTTATAAATAAAATATTATTCTTTAGGTCCACTTGGATTAGATTAGGACATTTATTATTATTTTATTTAAAGAAGAGTTAAAAGTGTTAAATTCAATGTTTATTAACTAAACCATTTTTAATATAAAGTTATACATAATATAAATTAGACTATAAATATTCATCATAAAGATGAAAATATTTCCTCCATAATGGTATTTTATTTATAGTTTTTAAATATTAAAATATTAAATTTATTTATGACACAATGATGATGCAGTAACTACCTTGTTAATACAATATTAAAATAGTTTATATTATAAATATTAAAATAAATATAATTAATAAGTTTTGAAGCCATACATTAATTTTTCTGGTTAATATTACATGTTATGGTTTATTAGAGAAATTTTTTCGAAGTGGTATGGTTGTTATGACTTTTATAAAAACAAAATAAAAAATAGTGTCAAAATTTACATAAATTAGTTTTTAAAAAAATACTAGATTATTGATTTTATAATATTCCTAAAAATATATGGTTTGGATAGAGGGCTTGAATAATATTATATATGTCATTAATTTACCACTTGAGGTTCTCTTGGATGTTTAGAATAAATTTAATAACTATATAGAGAAGAATACTAGAAGACACAGTAAATGTTATATTATTCAACTAAGACTTCAAACATAAAGATAAGGTTAAAATGGTAAAATAAACTTGTCTAAAACCGATTATCTTAGATTTTTTCATCCTATACACACCTTAGATTAGAAATAAATCATTTTGGGGCCATTAGAAACCGAAAATGGTTTAATTATAAAAACAATCAAGCTTTTCCTAAAGTTACCCTTGCATCTCTTTTAAAAGGGAAATACCCCTTCTGTTAATTTCACACCTCCTAACCATTTGGATCATCCAAACCCTGCAAAAATATCTTCCCAACATCCCTCAATTCATCCAATTGCCATTAATTTTATCAGAAAGCCATCCTAAGGAGTCCTTTTGATCAACTCAAAAGGAAACACCCGAAGAAGAGGTAATAATTTCACCACCCTATTTCATGTACATTTCTTCTTCCACTTCCTCATTATTTTTAGTTTCCATAAATAAAATTATAAATAAATTAACTTCTAAATAATTTTATATTATTATAAAAATTTTACAACCATATTTGTTAATCTATCCATCCAATAAATGACAATGTCCCCATACGTGCGTACATACAGCATACCATCACCACGTCATGGTGTAGTCTGTTATTCAATCACTTTATTATTTGTATGGGTATAATAATGAGTATAAATGATTTAAATAATACATATAAAATGTTAATTATTGTGTTTATGTGATATAACATCCAATTATATATGATTTCACTATTAATATAATGATATTGTTGGTCATGCATACGTATGGATTACCATCTCAACGAACTCGATGCGATTCTTTCCTTGTCCTAAGAATTCAAGAATAATAATAATTTTATGATTAAAAATAATGTTTAACAACTTAATATAATTTCGGATATGAATAAAATCCATCCTTTACAATATAAACATGACTTACATAACAAAACATATAATGGAAAATGAATTAGTTAACAACCAAAACAATGACACTACTGAAATGTCATTAACAATGAAATATTAAAAGATCATAAATGATATCATATTTATGTATTTGGTTATTTTATAATTTAATAACAATGATTTCACCATTATACAATAGTTTAATCTACCCTATACTGTGGAAATGTACAAGGTAATGGGTTTTCATCTCACTTTTATTCCTATGATATTCATGCTAATTTTTCACTATTACCTTTTGTGATGGCTATGTACTTCCCATGATTGTATTTTTTGCGTAATATACATTAAATTATGGGTGATGACTTCATAATTAGATTATACTTCTTTCATGGGGTGTATGTTTCATAGGTTATTAAATCCGTAAGGGTTAATTCTAAAATCTCTATACTTATACGAGGTGGTTAATACGTAAGCATATACTAGGAATTCTTTATCATCCACATCTGTGTTTTCATAAAAATGTAATTCAAAAAATTTTTACTATTTAGTATACTATATGTTAAATTAATTTATACCATTATTTGAACATATATGTTTTGAAAGTAATCCTTTCGTCATTTTGTAAACAAGTTACTTTCTGATCTTCTCGACAAAATTAATGTAATAATGCCTTTTTTTAACTTCTATGGTGGGTGCGGCTATTTTCCGCCGTTATAACATTATAGAAGCTTAGAATACAAGATTATATGAATATTTTAAAAATACATATTTTCTTTTGTAATTATATTACTATTAAATTATTTCAAAATAGAATGATATATTTCTCTATAAAAAGTTTTACTTTCATCTATGTCAGCATACTTTGAGGGATTTTAATCTTGTTAGAGGTTGATTATTATGATACAAATCATCCATATTGAATTGATGGTTTTGTGATATGTTTGACTATGGATGTGTTTTTTTACACCATTCATGGTTTATGGATAATATATTTACATTCTATATGCTAGTTTTAATAAGAATGTTTATGTTATGATTAAACCTTTTCATATGAGGAATGAATTGGTCTTAATAAGTGATGGGTGGAGCTCGATATAGCTCCTTGATGCATCGGTAGGTCTCATGAGAAAAACTAGTTTCTTGGCACAATTCTTTCACAAAATCTTGTTTGTAGTCTTGGAACAAGGCCTCGACTATATGGTTATGACGTCTGGCATTATGCATTTTATCTTTATGAAATTGGTTATTTTATTTCATGTGATTATTCGACAAGTAGTATATCTATGTGAATAAGTAAATGGAACTATTTCAATAATATTGGCCATGTAATGCTAAATTTTATGTTTAAATGGATTATGATTTAGTCTTATACATTTCCTTAAATGGTTATGATTATTTATGAATGTTTTCGCTGTATTGTTATCCTTACTAAGAATCTGAGCTCACCCCATTCTATGTTTTATTTTTCCTAGGATGAGAAGAAGTATATTATGACTAACCTGCAGGCACAGTCTAAGGGATAGTGTAAGGGATATTAACATGGTAAATGAAGAAAATTTTGTTGTTTTTTTATCATTTTAAAATTAAATGTAAAACTAATGAATGTATCTAGTGCTTCCAAAGCTACTAAACTAACTAGTCTTTTATGATTTTTATCCCTTGTGATCATTCCAATGTTATGTAATAATGCACCGACTCTGAGTAGCTAGGTTCATGGTGTTACAATAAATATGGTTGACTGTCTGAATATTTATCACATTAATTTATAACTCTAAATAATACTTTTTTTTTATTTTTTAATCATCACATGGATAGATAGATGGATAATCATTTGAGAAAATTAATATGTATCTACTAACATCAAAATATAATTGACTATCTTTTGAAAATATTAAAATATTTGATATCTTCCCATCCTCACAACGTATAATCTACTATTTTCATTTTGTATAAGATGATTATACCTGTTTTTTCACATTCATTGGGTGAGAATATATTAAATAGTCATAATCATTGATCATCTGAAACAATATTTTTTGGAAAATATTAAACTCATTATTTTCAAATATATAAATTATGACTATATATTCCCAATATATTTCACAACATTCACCATTAAGATATATCATCATTATAGTTCATGAAAAAACTACCACTCTCTGCTCCAGAACATGATTCATGTAATTTTACTCATGAACCTTCATTTGGAGTGATGAATATGTCATCACCAAATCATTATTCATAAGAACACATACTAACCTCTTCTCCAATGAAACACTATAAATCCCAAACCCTTATCCATTATAAGGTATTGTGATAACACATTCACTGTCAAACCATATCTCAAGTTCCAAAAAATTCTCATCATAATGTGTTGATAAAATCTATCCAGTCAAAGAAAATTATAGATCTCATTCATAATGGATGTTATGGTATAATTTTCAATAGCATTTATCTATTTTGGATCCATCTATACTCCCTCATTGGAGATTATATTTACCAAAAATGAAATCTTTCCTATCCAAATTTCACTTTTGGTAATTTATTCATATAACTTATACATACATAGGGTCTTTAATAAAATTATCAGGTGATGTTACTTCTCATTATTTACCTTGGAATATATAAAAAAACTATCTAATGCACTACTAAAAACTGATCTAGATCATCTCAAAAAAATGTAATCATAAAATCCATAATGATTGTTGCGGAATTAGTAAGACTTAATAGAATCACTATAAATTCCTAATGTGTATACCTATTATAAAAGGATTATTTTGTTATGTAATTACTTTTTACAGTTTATTGATAATCTATAAATTGTAAATTAATCAATAAGAAGTATAAATGTACTTGAATTTTATCAAAAAATCATGTAGATGATGAAGAGGATAATAATCCTTTATTTTGACTTTTTTAATGTCACAATAATCAATATAGGGTCTCTTTCAACCATATTTCTTCTTAAAAAAGAACAATTTCACCTCATGGGGATTCATGCAGCTAACATGGTCCATTATAATGATTCTCTAGGAATTTATTCATCAATTCCTAAAACTCAGTTAGGGTAATTCTACATAGAGTATTTCAAATAGGTTTAATAATAGGTAAAAGTAATATAAAAATATAATCATCATGATTTAGTGTAAAACATGGAAAATAGTCTAGAATGAATTCAAAATTTTCTCTCAAAAGAAGAATATCTATGATTCTAATTTTCTCTCCAACCATATGAAATAAATACCCATGGTAATAAGAATCAAGACATGTACATGGGATATAATTTCCTTGGGATGATCATATTTATCCTCACACTAGTATATGATCATAGGTTTCTCATTAAGTCCAATGTCACTTCCATTAAAATTAAATTTACAAGGTATTTATATAATGAAATCAAATCCATTCCCAAAATGAACCCAAAAATAAACTAGAGGGATATTTATGATATTTGAAAGAGGAAAATTCCCAAATACATCAATTAGATAAGAATGATATTATTTAGATGTGATTGTCACATATTTTAATGATTTCACTAAAATTAAAAAACTAACCATTTAGGTGGTTTTGTGATACCCATAGTAAATTATTTAGATAAAATGATTTCAGATATCCATAATAAAATAATAAAATAGTTTTTCCAGGGTATATAAAAACTATATCATTCACCATTTCCATATCATACCCACTAAAATAATAATGATAACATAAAATTTCCATTTATCTTTTGGATTTAGAGGTTTCTAATGTTAATCATCGTTATTAACGCTCTAATTCAAGCACTGGATTTCAAAATCCTCATACTACATATATTTGAAACATTCAATTATAGGTGGTGCGTAATGTAAGGTTTGTAATCCATTATCTAACAACACCCATCACAACAACATTTGCTTTCCTGATGACCTTAATTTCCATATTTTGTAATGTCCTGACCCGGCTCACCCCTGAACCGGTGGCTGGACCAGTCGCAACATGACCTCAAGGGCATCTCCCCATATTCCAGAGGCTGCCGACTAGTAGTGACGGTCTAAGGATAGTCAATTGGGAGAATATACCATTATTTTAGTGTTCAAAAATAGAAAAATAAAATAAATAGTGGAAACGATATAAAAAATGATAATGTAGTGGAAAACAAATTTTATAAATCATTTACAAAACAAATGGTCAATGCCAAATTATACACCAGATGCATGCATGACATACTAATGATACAATAGTATAAAATAGTGAACAAAACAGCATGATTAACATTCCAATGCAGAAATAAATAAATAATGAATCAAATCCCAAAGGGAGATCTCCTCGAGCATCCTGAGCCTCCGCTGAGTCCTCTACTCGTAACTCCCAAGTAAATGAACACAACATAGTCCTGCAACCAAATTGAATTTACTCGGGTAACCAGGGAAATGGCTTCCCAAGTAGGATGTGAGATATAAATCTCAGTAGGTAGTGACCACCGTTGTCTACCCCAAATCCATACATTTAATAAATAACATAAAACATGTGAAGGAATGTATAAAATAATGTAATAAGTACAAGTAACTATAAACCCAAGTATCTTCTTTAGCCTGCAGTTGGTGTTTGAACGTGCATTATACATTTGTCATGCATACTCAAAAATCATTACATATTAATTTATCATTCATAAATTATTCCAATCATAATAAATTATGAATGGCTTGAGATTCATCCTACGCTTGACATCTCTTGTATAAGTCACTCACCATAGATGTCTCTAAACACCATATAAATAAGCATGTAAAGACCGAATCCAAGCTTGTGTTTTAGCTTGGATAACACGTCAGAATTTACTCAATTTAATCTTTCATATACTATGTCTGAGCCTATCCACTAAAAGTGATTCACCCAATTCATAAATAAGTCTGAATCCTTTCTCATAAAAAATTCACAAATCATCATGTCCCAACAGACTTCATTAACCATTAAACTCATCTCATGTAGGAACATTTGGACCCACAATCCAATGTTAATTAATTTCTATATAACATCATGTCTAACACCCTCATGTGTATTTGGAGCCTCAGTACTTTTATCACAACCCATGGTAATTTGGAGCATTAGTCCATGTCCCACAAAAGATTCTCCACTTGCACGCTGGGTGTAGAACGCCATGTCTATCACCCCACGAGTATTTGGAGCATTAGACCCTGTCTCAAAACCCATCTATCAATCATAAACATACATCTATCATTGGTATATAATGCCATGTCTAACACCCTATGAGTATTTGGAGCATCAGTCCTTGTCTCACAACCCATTCATCAATCATACATATATATATTTATCATTGGTGTAGAATACCATGTCTAGCACAAAAACCCAATCTGTTAATTAATTCAACATTTAATTAACCACAAAAATCACTCTTTAGATAATTCAAGACTTAATTATCCATTAAAAATATCATTAATTAATAATTAATTAACAATTAATTATTCTTAGCAGGACAACTGAATAATTAACTCAACATTTAATTATCCATATTCTTTAACAAGTCTCAACCCGTCCCCTCAAACAATGGTTCATCCTGGACTTTAACAATCTGCATGCACACCACAATCATCTCAAAAGATGATGAAAAAAACCATGATATCTAGTGAACATAACACACAATATATCATATCTCTAAACAAATCCATCCAAGACAACGTATGGCATGGAAAACCAATACGTAACAAAAGGTACTTCAGGCCAACAATCTTAACATATAATTAATTCACAGTCTTAATTTAATGCATGAAAATTAATTAATTCAAAAATTTATTAATCAACCATTATCTCTTTAAACAATCATCAATTAGTTAACCATTTACGATATAACAAGTAATAATGAATCCATCCATTAATTATTACCAGTTTCCAAATTATATTCCGAACATGTCAAATATTCAATATTTTAAATAATCACTAAAAGCCACAATATAATTCCAACTCATTACTTGATAAATAATTCTACAATTAATTATCATTTTACACATCTCCCCATTCAAATCATTCAATTTTTAATCATATCACTTTAACTACAATAGAAATCAATGGTTTAAATCAACACATGTTCAAGTACTCATTTATCTCATGTGGGTGGAATTACATAATAACATTAAAAGTGTCATGCATTGGAAAATAATACTCAAGGATACTCACATTCTCAATCTATTTAAAGAGTATATAATTATTAAATAAACTGTCGATGATTTGGGACCCTACCTTGGGGTTTTGCCGAAAACCATAATGAATAAGTAACCCTAAAGAGAAACAGGTCGATTCTTCAAGAACCTTCCATAGATCACTTATCCTAGCATGACCAAGACTAAAACGTATCATAATAGTCATATACACACTTATATTTACCCATAACGGGCATAGATTTATGAAACCGAGAGAAGAGTGGATGTAGATCTAAGTAGATCAAATGAACCGAACAATAACGATGAAGAACATCTACCTACATCAAGAATTCGACATCGATTCTTCAAGATAAGCCTTTGGATCTCCTCGAAATTTCTTGGGAGAGGTTTTCCAACTGTCAAGGGGGAGTAATCCCATGTTATGGCTGCATACAAGCTTAAATGAGCCATATAAAGAAAAAAAAGAGTGAGATCCACAATTTAAAGATCACATTTAAGTGATCTCGTGGTTTTCTCACATGGTTAGACAAACCGTGTGCTATTCGTGTGTTAACTACTTCCTCGGCCACCACTCTCGCATGACCTCATCTCACGGTCTCTCTAAACCATGCGCCAACAGTGCAGGATCTACTTCCTCAAAACATCATGTAGGAATGGTTTGGATGCAATGTTAGACAAACCATGTGTCACCCGTGTGACTTCCCATTTGCCTCAAAACATTTTTCCATGTTCGAAAAATGACATCATTAGGTGTTCCAACACTCGGAATAAAATCTAAGATCTCGGATTAAAAAGAACAACCCACTGATAAACCCAAAAAAATTTCAGAATCATTCATAAATTTAAACCGGTTCAAAAACACGAGATTCTACATTGTACCCACCTTAAAAAAATATCGTCCCCGAGAAGCCATCTGATACCACTCTTAAAACAACCGACATACCAAGGTCATTTAATCTTACTAGAAGTGACGTGTTTCATTCCCAATGCCAAACAAACATTTAACCTTTCTCAAACCTGATGGATAAGACATTGTAACTGGATCCAAATATTACTCTAAAGTTTAATCATCAAAACAGATCATATATCATAGGTCATTGGAAGGACCTTGTCAATTTAAAAGGTTGAACCTCGATAAAACAATGTAACAGGTTTCACATGCTTCCATTCAAAGACATTGCAGAACCAAATCCCTATTTTCCCTTTAACTGCCAACATTTCTTTTAAAACTATACCAAATCCATCTGCATGTATAACAAAGTCCTTATACCACATTTGGTAAATTTTCCAAGTTAAAACATCGTAAGGATATTCTAAAAACAACTGTTCCCCAACACGAAAAAGGAAGTATCCCAATGAATCAACGCATCCTGTGTACTACCCAGATAACAAATACTCATCAATCCCAACAAAATTTAAACTGTAGTGTGGCACAAGACCGATGATATCTTAGTGTCTCCGTGATGAGGTCAAGATATGGGACATGCTCGTTGGGTCCAGAAGAGTTCACTAAGAGAAAACCGATGTCATTAAGAAGATCAGTCAAACCATTACTAGAAAACTATGTTCTAAAAGCTCGGTATCACCTGATAACACGTTCATCGAGAACAAAGTGGAAATACCCACATTAGGATTTCCAAGGTCATCTCATGAAATGATCATCCGCTCACTGGTGCACTAGATTAACAAGAAGATCGGCATGTCAAAACACCAGGGTCTTTAGAAACCGATTCCATGTATTGAAATGAAACTGATTCTATAACACTCAGGTCACTCTACATGGAGTTGACCTTAGATCATAATCCATAGTACAAAAAGACTTATTACAGATTCATTTTTCCTCAAACGACCATTTTACTAGTTGACACCATAATCAGTAATCCATTTCTTGGAAGAAAGGTTCGAACGAGCAACAATGCAGCCGACCATGCCTGAGGCACATCTAAACAGCTAACAAAGAGCATTACTCGATGCTCAAGCCCACAACAAGGTCAAGAAACACATCACCACCTGTTTGAACAAGGGTTTCATTAGAAACTAGAATTCTTACCCGGAACAACGGTACCCAAAAACTCCAAAATAGTGAGAAAATCCATAGCACTAGTAAGGAATTTATGTTCAGAGGGCGCTACCGACCACATGATAGCCCCTTACGAAGAAAAAGTGTCAACCCTAAACCAGGTCACTTAAAACAAGTCACTAGTCTCAAAAGCCGAACATAAGGTCATTCTAAGGAGAAGAACGCCTACGTAAAGTACTCATGCTTCCATTCATAGGCAACTCAATAGAAATCTGAACTACCCTTTACACGAGGGTTTTAAAAATCTGACACAACAATAAGTTCCATTTCAAAGCCTCTTATATTTAATCACTTTTAATATTTAATCGTCAAAAGATTTAATCAAAACATTAAAATTCCATTTTCAAAATGCCCCAAGGAAGAACAAGCAAGTTTCATAAAACTAACATTTACGTTAGTTAACAATTCATCATTTTCCGGAAACTTATCAAAATAGATTCCTTTTAAGAAGATACAATGACCTACGAGGATCCCATTTTAACTAACCCGGGTTCTCTATAAAGCAACCCAATAGAAAACGAATAGTTATTAAAATTCTAAACACACAAATGGGTTGTCCCATAAAAACACTCCCCAACTGACCTATTTGGGTCCAGTTGCATTTTGGAAACCTTCCGTTTGATTTCAGATCAAATTCAAATGTCTTTCATATTTATAATCATTTCACAAGGCATCATGTAATCACATTTTATATTAGTTGTCATTTACGAAATCATGAAGGGCACATACACTCCATGGATTGAAAATTGTTTCTCATTAATCGATACCGATTCCATCTCAGAAATTAACCTGATCAACCTAACGGTCCAAATTATATGGGTGGACACCTACCAATTGATAAGGCACCCATAAACCATATCACTGGATTTTGGCTCCCATTTAACACAATCATCATTTATTTAAAATTTTAACTTTAGCAGCCATTTCACATATCAAAAAATCTTTAACATGTAAGAATAACCAGTAACACTACAACATGTTATAACACAGAAGAATGTCACAAGAACAAAAGATGCTAATAATTAAAGTAGTATGGCATAAAATCACCCATGCATGTTAAATCTATCACCGTAACTTGCTATCTAGAGAGGCATGAAAAAACATATCAAACATGGAATTGCGCCCATGGAAAACAATCCAAATTATCAGGCATCCTACTAATGAAACTACAAGGCTTGTTAAATGAATGACATGTGAATCTCTAAGAGACTATGATGATTCATATATGAAACATCCATGAAATATCAAGAAAATAAAATTATTCTTTTCAAAATTCTCAAAATCAATAATCATCAGAAAATAAACCAATCACTCAAGGTAAAGTTATATTAACTGTAACCTCTAATTGTACAAACATCAATTCTCATACTTTGTCACTTGGTCATTTCCCATACATAGGATGATCAGTCCCAAGAACAACTATTAACCCAAGCACCGACACATTCCCATTCTCTTGTCTACCAACCCCAAAATATTAAGTTAGAGGAAAATAAAGAAACCTAAACCTCTCTCTGATACCACTTTGTAACGTCCTGACCCAGCTCACCCCTGAACCGGTGGCCGGACCGGTCGTCACATGACCTCAAGAATGTCCCCCCAAACACCAGAGTCTGCCGACTAGTAGCAAGGTTCTAAGGATAGTCAGTGGGGAAACTATAACCTAATTTTATTGTTCAAAAATAGACAAAGGCAATAAATAGCGGAAATAGTATAAAAATGATAAAGCAGCGGAAACAGATTTTATAAAACATGTACAAATCAAATGCCCAATGAAAAATTATACAGTAGATGCATGCATGATAGGATAATGATACAATAGTAGAAAACAATAAACAAAACAGCATGCTTTACCTTCCAATGTAGAAATAAATTAATATTGACTCAAAGCCCCAAGGGTGTTCTACTCGAGCATCCTAAGCCTCCACTCGGTCCTCTGCTCCTAACTCCAAAGTAAATGCAAATAGCAAAGTCCTGCAACCAAATAAAATCTTCTTGGGTACCCAGTGCAATGGTAGCACGAGTAGGGTGTGAGATATAAATAACAGTAGGCTTGGAACACCGGTGTCTACCCCAAATCCGAAAATTTAATAAATAACATAAAACATGTGATGGCATACATAAAATAAATTTAGTTGTACGAGTAACTATAAACCCTCGAACATGCTTCAGCCCCCAGCCAGTGTCTGAACGTGCATTATACATTGGCCATACATACTCAACAATAATTACATAATCATTTATCTTTTATCAATTTTTTAAATCTTAATAAATTATGAAAGTCTTGAGATTCACCCTATGCCCGAAATTCTGATGTATAAGTCACTCACCACGAATGACATTAAAGACCATCTAAGTAATCAAGTAAAAACTGAATCCACGCTTGTGCTTTGGGTTGGATAACGCATCATACATTATTCAATTTAATCATTCATATACTATGTCTGAACCCATCCACTAAAAGTTGTCCTCCCAATTCATAAATAAGTCTGATCCCTTTCTCATAATCAATTCACAAATCATCATGTCAAAACAACCTTCATTAAACATTATACTCATTTCATGAACTAACAATTGGACACATAGTCCAATGTTAATTAATGGATGTAGAACATCATGTCTAGATCCCTCGTCAGTATTTAGAGCCTCAGTCCATGTCTCACAACCCATGGGTATTTAGAGCATCAGTCCATGTCCAATAAAAGAATATTTGCTTTCATGATGGGTGTAGTACGCCATGTCCAGCACCCCGTGAGTATTTGGACCATCAGTCCTAGTCTCACAACCCATATATCAATCATACATATACATTTATCATTGTTATAGAACGCCATGGCTAACACCCTGTGAGTATTTGGAGCCTCAGTCCTTGTCGCATATCCAATTCATCAATCATACATATATATTTATCATTTGTGTACAATACCTTGTATAACACCACAAAACCAATCCGTTAATTAATTCAACACTTAATTAACAACACAAATCGCTCTTCAGATAAGTCAAAACATAATTATACATTAAAAATCTCATTAAATAATAATTAATTAACAATTAATTATTCTTAGCTGGCGATCTGAAAAATTAAATCAACATTTAATTATCCAAATACTTTAACAAGTCTGAACCAACCCGCTCAAAAAATGGTTCTTCCAGGACTTTAAAAATCTACAAGCACACCATAATCATCTCAAAAAATGCTGAACAATGCCAAGTTATTTAGTGACCATCTCACACAACATATAATATCTCTAAACAGCTCTATCCAATAAAAATTAAGGCAAGAAAAACTAAAATGCATCAAGTGGTACTCCTCGCCACCAATTTTAACAAATAATTAATTCAAAATCATTATTTAATGCAGGAATATTAATTAATCCAAAAATATTTAATAAATATTTATCTATTTAACCAATCATCAATTATTTAACCATTTACTATTTAACATGTAATAATTAATCCATCCATTAGTTATTACCAGTTTCCAAATTATATTCTGAACATGTCAAATATTCAATATTCCAAATAATCAGTAAAAGGAATAAACTCATTCCAAATCATGACTTGATAAATAATTCTACAATTAATTATCCTTTTACTTATCTTCCCATTCAAATCATTCAATTGTTTAATCATATCACTTTAACTACAATATCAATCCATTCTTAAAATCAACACATGTTCGAGTCCTCATTTATCTCATGTGTGTTGAATTAATTATTAACATTAAAAGTGTCACGCATCAACATATCATAATCAAGGAAACTCGCATTATCAATCTATTTAAATAATCTATTATTTTTAAATAAATTGTTAAAGATTGGGGACCCTACCTTGGGGTTTTGACGGAAACCATAACGAATGAGGAACCCTCAAGAGAAACGGGTTCATTCCTCAAGAATCCCCCTTAAATCACTTCTCCTAGCAAGAAAAAGACCAAAACATATCATATCTATCACCTTCACAGTTAGATTTACCCATAACGATCATAGATAAATGGAACCGATAAAAGAGGAGATGTAGATCTAAGTAGATCTAAGAAACCGAACAAGAATGAATAAGAACATCTACCTACCTTTTGAATTTGGCTTCAATTCTCTAAGATAAGCCTTTGGATCACCTCCAAAATACTTGGGAGAGGTTTTCCAACCTTCAAGGGTGAGTAATCCCTAGTTGTGAACAATTAGGAGCATAAATGAGCCATATAATGTACAAAAAGAGTGATATCCACAATTTAAGGATCTCATTTATGTCCTCGCATGGTTTGCTCACACGGTTTAACAAACCGTGTGCTAACTGTGTGTTAGCTACTGCCTTTTCCACCCCTCATGCATGAACTCATTTCACAACCACATCGCACATTATCTACTACCATGTGCCAACCATCCAGGAGCTACTGCCTCAAAACATCAACTATGCACGGTTTGGCTGCACGGTTAGGCAAACTATGCGCCCTCCATGTGACTTCCCCCTTTACACAAAAAATTCTATCAATGTTTGAAAAACGACATCTTTAGGTGTTCCAACACTCGGAATAAAATCCTGGTGCTCAGTCTAGAAAAATGACCCGTTCATAAACTGAAGAAGAATTTCAGAATCATTCATAATTTTAACCCAATTCAAAAACACGGTATTATACATTATCCCTACCTTAAACAATTTTTGTCCCCAAGAAGCCATCGGGACCACAATTAAAATAACTGACCTCCCAAGGTAATTTAATCTTGTTAGAAGTGATGTGTTGCATTACAAACTCCAAACACACCTTTAACCCTTCTCAAACATGATGGATAAGACTTTATAAATGGATCCAAAGATTACTCTAAAGCATAAAAATCAAAGAATATCTTTTATCTCAGGTCATTAGAAGGACCTTGTCAGCGTAAAAGGTGAACCCTGATCAAACAACGGAACATGTTTCACATGCTTCCCTCGAATGACGTTGCATACCCAAAACACCTTTTTTTCCTTTATCTGATGAAGTTCCTTTAAAACTATTCCAAAACCATATGCAAGTATAAAAAAGTCCTTACCCAACATCTGGTAAATTTCCCGAGTCAATCCATCATAAGGATATTTTAAAAACAACTGTGCCCCAACAAGAAAATTGAATTATCCCAAAGAATCAATGCATCCTGCGTACTACCCAGATAACAACTACTCACCAAGAACAACAACATTTAAACCGTAACGTTCCATAAGAGTGACGTAATCTTACTTTTCTCCATGATGAGGTCATAATGGGGGACATTATCGTCGTGTCCAGAAGTGTGCACTAAGAGAAAACTGAGGCCATTAAGAGGATCAGTCAAACAATTACTGGAAAACTCTCTTCTAAAATATCGGAGTCAACAGAAAACACATTCATCGATAACAATGTTGCTATACCCACATTAGGAATTCCCATGTCATCTCATGAAATGACCAGCCACTCACCAGCGCACTAGATTAACAACATGATGGCATGTCAAAACACACAGGTCTTTCGATAACTATTCCATGTATTAAAATGAAACTGATTCTTTAATTCTCATGTAACTCTATATAGAGTTGATCCAAGACCTTAGTCAAAAGTACAAAAAGATTTAATATGGAGTAATTTGGCCTCATACGACCATTTACATAGATGATGCCATAACCAGTCATCCATTTCTAAGAAGAAAGGTTCAAACGACCAACAAAGCAGCCTACCATGCCCGAGGCACGTCTAAATATCTGACAAAGAGCATTACTCGATGCTCAAGCCCACAAGAAGGTCAATAAACACATTAACACCAATTCGAACAAGGGTGTCATTGGAAATTGGAGGTTCTTCCTAGGAAAACGACACCCAACAAATTCAATATAGTGATAAAAGACATAGCGCTAGCAAGGAATTTACGTTATGAGGGCGCTACTGACCACAGGTTAGCCCCTTACGAAAAACATTTGTCAACCCTAAACTGGGTCACTTCAAACAAGTCACTGGGCTCAAAAGCCGAACATAAGTCCATTCCTAAGGAGAAGAACACCTACGAAAAGTACTCATGCTTTCGTTCCATGTAATCTCAAAATAAGTCTGAACTACCCCTTACATGAGGGTTTTAAGCAGTAGACACCTCAATAGGTTCAATTTCCAATCCCCTTATATTTAATCACTTTTAATCTTTATTCATCAAAAGATTTAATCAAAACATCAATGAACCATTTTCAAAACCCCCCAAGGCAGAACAATCAAGTTTCATAAAAATCCATTTTTAATATATTTCAGTTAGTTAACATCCTGTCATTTTCAGGAAACTTATCAAGATAAATTCCTTTTAAGAAGATAAGGCGACCTACAAGGATCCCATTTTATCCAACCTGGGTTCTATATAATGCAACCCAATAGCAAACGCACATGTATTAAAATTTTAAATACCCATACGGGTTTTCATATAAAAACACTCCCCAACTGACCTATTTGGGACCAGTCTCAGTTTTGGAAACTAGCCATTTGATTTCAAATCAACAAGAAATGTGTTACACATTTATAAGAATTTCACAAGGCATCATGTCATCTCATTTAATATGAGATGTCATTTCCCTATTCATGAAGCACCCATACACTCCATGGATTGAAAATTGGATTTCATTAATCGATACCAATTTCAATTCTGAAATTAGCATGATCAACCTAATGGGCCAAATTATATTGGTGGCCACCTACCAATTGATAAGGCACCCATAGATCTTATTGCTATATTTTGGCTCCATTTAAGAAAATAAACATTCATTTAACATTTTATATTTAGTAGCCCTTTCACATATCAAAAAATCTTTAACATGTTAGCATAAGAAGTAACACAACAACATGTTATAACATGGAAGCATGTCACAACAACAAAACATGCTAATAAATAAAGAAGTCAGGCATATAATCACCCATGCATGTTAAATATATCACCTTAATATTCTATCTAGAGAGGCATGCTAAAACAAATCAAACACAAAATTGCACCAAAGGAACACAATCCAAATTAGCAAGAATCCACCTAATGCAACTACATGGAATGTTATATGAATGAAATGTGAATCTCAAAGCTTCTAAGATGATGCATGTATGAAACTCCTTTTCTATATCATGCCAAGAAAATTTCTCTTTTAAAAATTCTCAAGATCCAAAAGATATGAAAATACACCAGTCACACCAGGTGAAGTCATATCAACTGTAACCTCTAATAGTACAAACATCAATTCCCATCCCTGGACACTTGGTCATTTCCCGTACATAGGGTGATCAGTCCCAAGCACAGTTATTAACCCAAGCGCCAAAAAATTCCTTGTTTCTGCTCTACCAACCACAAAATAGTATTACAAAGGAAAATAAAGAATCCTAAACCTCCCTCTGATACAACTTTGTAATGTTCTGACCCAACTTGCCCCTAAACCGATTGCTTGACATGTCGCAACATGACCTCAAGAATGTCTCCCCGTACGCCAGAGGCTACCGACTAGCATGGAGGGTCTAAGGATAGTAATTGGGGAGAGTATACCCTCATTTTAGTGTTCAATAAAAGAAAAAGGAAATAAATAGCAGAAACGGTATAATAAATGATAAATCAGTGGAAAAATAATTTTATAAATCTTTTACAAAACAAGTGGTCAATGACAAATTATACAGAAGATTCATGCATGACATGCTAGTGATATAATAGTAGATAATAGTAAACAAAACAATATGATTTAAATTCCAATGTGGAAATAAATAAATAATGACTCAAAGCCCCAAGGGTGATCTCCTAGAGCATTTTGAGCCTCCGCTCAGTCTTCTGCTCCTAACTCCCAAGAAAATGAAAACAACATAGTCCTGTAATTAAAAAGAATCTACTCGGGTACCCAGTGAAATGACGGCCTGAGTAGGGTGGGAGATATAAATCTCAGTAGGGCTGGGCCACCAGTGTCTACCCCAAATCCAAAAAATATAATAAATAACATAAAACACGTGAAGGTTTTCCTAAAATAAAGTAAGAAGTACACGTAACTATAAACCCAACTATCTACATCAACCAACGGCTGGTGTCTGAACGTGAATTACACATTTGTCATGAATACTCAAAAATAATTACATAATCTATTATTGTTTAACAATTATTTAAATATTAATAAATTTTGAAAATCTTGAGATTCATCCTACGCCCGACAAATCCCGTATAAGTCACTCACCACAGATGTCTGTAAAGTTCGTCTAAGTAATCAAGTAAAGACCAAATCCAGGCTTGTGCTTTGGCTTGGATAACATGTCATAAGTTATTCAATTTAATCATTCATATACTATGTCTGATCCCATTTACTAAAAGTAGTCCACCCAATTCATAAATATGTCCAAACTCTTTCTCATAATTAATTCACAAATCATCATGTCACAAGAGCCTTCATTAACCATTTAACTCATTTCATGCATGAACAATTGGACCCATAGTCCAACGTTAATTAATGGACGTAGAAAATCATGTCTATAACCCTCGTGAGTATTTGGAGCCTCAGTCCTTGTCTCACAACCCATGCGTATTTAGAGCATCGGTCCATGTCCCATAAATAAATATTCGCTTGCATACTTGGTGTAGAACACCATGTTTAGAACCCCGTGTGTATTTGGAGCATTAGTCCCTCTCTCACAACCCATCTATCAATCATACATATAAATATATCATTGGTATAGAACACCATGTCTAAAAACCTATGAGTATTTCGATAGTCAATCCTTGTCTCACAACCCATTCATCAATCATACATATATATTTATCATTGTTGTAGAATACCATGTATAACACCACAAAACCAATACGTTAATTAATTCAAAAATTAATTAACAGGGTAAATCACTATTCATAAAAGTCAACACTTAATTTTCCATTCAACATTTCATTAATTAAAAATTAATTAAAAAATAATTATTCTTAGTCGGCCAACTGAATAATTAACTGAACATTTACTTATCAAATTTTTTTAAAAAGTCTGAACCTTTCCACTCAAACAATTGTTCGACCAGGACTTTTACAATCTACAAGAACACCATAATCATCTCAAAACATGCTAATCAAAGCAATGATATGTAGTTACCATCTCGCACAACATATCTTATCTCTAAAAAACTCCATCTAAGACAACTTAAGGCATAGAAAATTAATACACATCATAAGGTACTCTTGGCCAACAATCGTAACTAAAAATCAATTCACAATATTAATTTAATGCATGAAAATTAATTAATTCAACAATTAATTAATCAAACCTTATATCATTAAAAATCATAAATTAGTTAATAATTTACCATTTAACATGTATTAATTAATCCATCAATTAATTATTACTAGTTTCAAAATTATATTCCGAACATGCCAAATATTAAATATTCCTAATAATCAGTAAAAGCCACAATCTCATACCAACTCATGACATGATAAATAATTCTAAAATTAATTATCTTATTACTCATCTTCCCATTTAAATCATTAAATAGTTTAATCATGTCACTTTTACTACAATTGCAATCAATGCTTAAAATCAACAGGTGTTCATGTTCTCATTTATCTCTTGTGGGTGGTATTATGTAATAACATTAAAAGTGTCATGAATTAACATATCATAATAAAGGAAACTCACATTGTCAATATATTTAAAGAATATATAATTATTAGATAAATTGATAATGATTTGGGACCCTACTTCAGGGATTTTTTAGGAAACCATAACGAACAAAGAACCCTATAGGGAAACAGGTTGATTCATCAAGAACCCACCTTAGATGACTTCTCCTAGCAAGATAAAGACCAAAACATATTATAATTGTCATCTAAACACATAGATTTACCCCGAACGGGCGTAGATCTAAGAAACCGGCAGAAGAGAAGATGCAGGACATTGTAGATCTAAGAAACCGAACAAGAATGAAGAAGAACATCTACCTACCTCAAGAATTAGGATTTTATTCACCAAGAGAAGCCTTCAGGTCACCTCCAAAATGCTTGGGAGAGGTTTTCCAACCGTTAAGGGAGAGTAATCTCGAGTTATGTCCACATAGGTGCTTAAATGAGCCATGTAAAGGAAAAACGAGTGAGATTAACCATTTAAGGACCTCATTTAAGTGCCTTCACAGTTTGGTCACACGGTTAGAAAAATTATGCTCTAACTGTGCGTTAGCTACTACCTCACACACCCCACTCACACAAACTCATCACACGGTATCTCTAAACCGTGCGGGGGCTACTACCTCAAAACTTCAACTACACACGATTTTCCCACATGGTTAGACAAATCGTGTCACGCCCATGTGACTTTCCATTTGCCTCAAAACTTATATCAAAGTTCAAAAACTGAAATCTTTAGGTGTTGAAACACTCAGACTAAAATTGCGGAGCTTTTTCCTAAAATAATGACCCGTTGATAAACTGATCAAGAATTTTTGAAACATTCATAATTTTAACCCAATTCGAAAACAAGGGATTCTACAAATTTTAATCATTTAATAGTACCATTGAGACAATTTCCTCAATTTATATTTCCACAATTAAAAATAAAGTTATTCCTATCATCTTATCTAAATGGTTTGAATTTTTTAAATTTCCCATATACTTTTCTTTTTTTAATGATTATATTGATGGTTGATTCCATTCTCCATTTCTTACTTGATATCACATCGAATGATTTATTCCTTGTTACTGATGTGTATTATGGATAATTTTCTTGGGAGACATGGTTTTAATCAATTAATTAATTGAAAAATATTACAATCTTGTTAAATAATAATACCAAATGCATACATCATATGTATTCTAAACATTTCCTTATATAAACTAATTGACTGATCATCTTTCTACAAAAGATCATAAATTAATTCTTTATTTTAATATTATAGATGAATTGTAATTACCTGTTGAAAAATAAACTTTTAATGTAACCCCACTCTATAGATTCAATTTGTTCATGTTTCTTCATGTTCCTTATAAGGGTCCACTATTGATCGACATCGCCTACAAAGAGATAAATTATAATAAAAATTATCATTCTCTAGGAACTACATAATCAGATGAATAAAATTAGTTATACAAATCCAATGATAATAAATTAATGGTTTAGTGTACCCAGTAAAAGAAGGTTTATGATTCCTTATGAAGGAATCAACAGAATTCTGTTCCCCTATTTGCTCATTTGGAAGCTTACCATGATTCATTGCATGAGAACATTTTAAAAGAATAACATTTCAATTTTACATTCCATATCCCATAATATTTTCATCCTCATGAGTATAGTCATTTCAAATATATCACACTCAATGTAAACATGGTTATGTTAGGTTCCATCCATTCACTAACACCAAAAAATAAATCTATGAATAATAATTATCATAGTGAGAAAACATATAATTTTGAAAAATCATTAAGAGGATGTATAAATCATAGAACCATTTTTCAACCTATGTAACCTTAGTATTGTCCTAGGTTTACTATAATCATTTTTTTAATTAATTGATAAATGATAATAATGGAAATTTCAATTTACTAAATCATAATCCATATGAGTGAATATCTAGTTGTATTTTTAGTGACCACTCATATTTCACTGGTAACTGTCAAGTTAGAACCAAATCAACCCCATTTAGAGTATTTTCACCTAGTGGAGTCTATACCACAACAACATCCCCATTCTATTATCTATAAAGGGTTGTATGTTCTTTTAAAACAACACCCCTTTCATTACCATAACATGGGATGTTCAATTATACATAGGCTTATCATAAGGGTTCCCACTAATGATTCCTCATATTAGTTTTGTATAATAACTAATCTTTTTTATTATGCTAAATTTGGTTACCCAAACACTACATTAATATATATAACATATTTTTAAATGAATATTCATTAAATTTCATTATATTTTACACCAAACCCGCAACATATTTGTGTCATTAGAAACCAGACCCCATAAACAACTAGAATATTAAATATCAACATCATCTCCCACATAGTTCATCACAACTATATCCCATTTTATACATATCATACACAAAACCATTATTCTAATCCATGAAAAAAGATACATAATAACTATTGTGCATTGATTCTCAATAAGGGTAAATAAATGGGATGTAAAAGATAATTTAAGTATAACATGAGAATAAGTGTGTGAGAACTTGATATTAACATTTGAAAAACATACCCAAAAATTTCATATATCATAATAACGTGTCATGGAATTAATCATGGAAGTTCACAACTCATGAACCTCAAAAAAATAAAAGAACATGATCTATGAATGGAAACCACTGGAAGAATCTCATGTTATAAAAATTTGAAATATAGTGTGGGAAAATAATAATAATAATAGAAATTTTATTTCTAGGATATCAACTATGATATTAATCACCTGATGGGATTGGGATATCCACCCATGTTCCTACTTTGGTCTTGGGATAACGTTCACTTTTACCTGTATTTGGTATTCATATAACCTCTTTTATATCCTTTTTCAATATTGGGGTAACCTCCTGTGTACTTATTAATCTCAAAAAATAATATTGTTTACATAATTCATTTAAGGGCTATAATAGACGAAAATATTGCATTATCCATTAATATGAATATATTAAGATCGATATATTTTCCTTTCATCATATCATAACCTATAAAATCAAAATTGAGTTTAATCAATATTTTATTCTCATAATTATAATCCAACTAGAAAACAAATATACATGGTTATATTGGATCACATCCCTACTGAAGAAAAATAAACATCAAAGGAAATTATTATTCACTACAATACATTTAAAATATCACTGGAATATCCTGTAAGGAAAATTCCATTTTCATTTTGAAATTACATTATTCAAATATAAAATTTTGTCAACTATGATGTTGAGAAACTTATTATATAAAAATTTTGAAAACATGTATAATATTATTTATTGAGAATGTTTTTCCAAAAATTGGGGAAATTGATTCTTACAGTGCATGTAAAAATAGTGATTTCAGTCACGCCATTATTGAAAAGAACCTCATTCATAAAATTAAAATAATATTTCTTCTAAACTATATCATTAAAATTAAGAACAAAGTAAAATTTAAATAGATAAATCATTTTAATATATTTAAATAATTTTCAAAAACTTTTTATATAAAATATAGTGATTGATAAAAATTATTTTCAAATAAAAAGAAAAACAATTGTCAGTTTTCCATCAAAACATTTTCTTGATATGTTGAGAACATTAATAGATGAAAATAAAATGAAAAAATGTGTTCACTTGAAATAATTATATTATAATTAAATTCATTATATTTCCATGTGATGGATCATACTATTCCATCATCCAATATTTCAATATAAATAATATATATATATATATAATGTAATGTAAAACCATTCCCTTGAGGTAAAGTTTCATTGTTCGTTTTATAACACCGTGTATAATAAATTTAAATATATTATAATTATATAATTGAACTATATTCATATGTAAAATACCAAACATGGTTTACATATTACATGTTATCAACCATTCATTAAAATTTATTTACTAAAAATAACTAATTTGGGTGATACCAAGTGATCTATAATGAAGGGATTGAATCTGGGGTGTTATTAGATCTAAGATAATTTGATCAATAAGGAGAAAAACATATGAATATGCGGGGATAGGTGGATTCTTTTTATAAATGATTGATAAAAAACACATCAAATTATATTAAATATTTAAATATAATTAATGTATTTACCTTGAATAATGAATAAAAATATTAAAGTATAAAAAGGTTATATAATTTATATTTTAAATATTTTCAAAAAATAATAATAAAAAAGGATTATGTTCCAATCATTCCCAAATATTTTAGTTAACTTCCCTTGTAAACATGGTTTAACATTAACCGTGGTAATAAATTTTTACTAATGTTACTTCTCCTTATGAGAAAAAATATAAGTAACCTCAATGAAATTCATCTAAATTATGAAATAATATATATTATACATTTTATCATATCCAATTTTATTAATAGGATAAATGATAAATTCAATATAAGTGTGTGAAATGTAGTGAAAACCAGTTTTCTAAAAAAAATTATTTTTATGCATGAAAATGAACATATATCAATTCCATGCCAATTAAAAACCATTAAAGAGATATTAATATATTTTACTCATTATATAATATATATATTTCATTAAAAAACTTAATTAATTTGTATTTATTTAATTTATTATGATAAAAACACAATAAGAACATAACAATAGTTTTATTAAAATTATCTATTTTTACCATTAAATTATTTTATCATCACCCCTAACCATATGAGGACTAATGTATAAATTTTTTTCAAAAAATTACCAATGAATTTTATCAAACCCAATTTTCAATAGTGGTCTATTAAAAAAAATTGTAGAAAAATACATTACTTGATGAAAAATACATTTAATTGAAAAATTGATGTCTTAATAATATAATTATTTTATTAAAATAATTATTGATTATTTCTTAATAATTGATCAATATATTTTAATTTAGTAAAAAATTTATATATACACATACTACATATTATCTTTGTAATTTTCAGATGCTTCAATACAATTTCTAGGATATTTAGTTATACTATATCGATTGTTCATTTAGACTATGGGTTGATTGTAAATCATAATATTGATTACATAATCTTTATCTCAAAGGAAATAGATATTAAATATTAGGGTGTTACATTGTCTATTTCTAAAGTCACATCATCTTCGTATACATAATGTTTTATAATATTTTCATTTATCCTAATCCAATAATCCTTGAAAATGATTCACATTCCTTTGATACAATAAAGATACAACCTAGTGCATTTATTTAAAAGGGTAATAGTAAGTGAATAAAATCATCTGTAAATATTGTGTGATGAATAGGTGTACCTACAACAACTTAATTATCACTATACACATTAATTGTATTGATTTCAAAGTAATTTTAATTTTCATATTTATTAGGAGGTTTTTTTCAGTTTTCTTCATAATCCCTTAGATTTCGGTACAAGTTTGCATAGTTCTAATATTCACCATTTCTAAAACATTGAGTTACAAGTGGGTCCTTAAAGATAAATATTTTTTTCATATCATTTTATCTGATCTTTTAATTTTTCTTTGGAATATTGTTTCTATCTTACCAACTATAACACATATATATCATCTTTAAATTCCATAGAGACATTCCCATAGGTGTTTCATCAAACTTTTTTGACACGGAACATATTAAATGTTCTTTCTATTATCATTTTCTTCCCTAGAACATCCATGAGAGTCCATCAAACTTATTTTTTTTATAAGGTCAACATAATCCATCTATATATCCATTGTTCTTGATATCTACTTTTTTAGAATCATAAGAATTCTTACTATGCCTACCACATTAGGATTCTCATTATGAAAATCCCTATATTATCTATTGAATCCATTTTAAACATAGTTCCTTCAGGATTCAACCATTAGTAATACATAATTTGGTTATTTTTTGTGAAAAATATTTAGAATTATAATAAAATTTCCATAAAAATGTATCATGAAAACTCATCCTCTAAATTTTATACTCTTTGAAACCATCACATTATCTTTCAAGTCTACCTAAATAACACATTTTTCAGTATAGTTAGATTTTGGATAGGATATATCATTATTATTATTCTAATTAAATAACTTAATAAATCATTCATATTGTATTGTAAATTGAATTTTATTAACCAATATATATATTCCTATGCATATTAATCCAAAACATGTAGTTCCATGTCTTTTTTATCCAACATGTGGAAATTTAGTTAATACCCAACACCCCCTTCTCTGGTTATTAACCCTAGATATACATGTTCCAGAGACTAAACAACTTATTTTGTCCAAGAAGGGATTTAATATCTTGGAAAACATCCTAATATAAAATTTTATAAAATATCATGATGTTATAGTATACATAGCCATATCTGTTGGGTTTTCTCTAATGTTATCTAATCAAAACTCCCAAAATAACTAGAGTAATACTCAAAAATAATTAAACAATACATTTGTAAAAACTATATCAGTCCATGATAAACATATATATATTTTAAATCATGACCATAATTTAAACATTTCATCTCATAATTATTTCATTTTGCTCTGAGAACCATCTAGTCAAATGTCTTTGAGAAACATTTTCCATGAAAACATATTTACCAAAAAAATTATCACTTCCCCCCGATCAAATTATTTCAAAACCAAATATAGAATTTTCATAAGACATACGTATCTTCACAGTCTGTTTAAGGGTTATATAAGAATGGGATGAACTCAAACACTCATTAATGGAAATCTTTTCAAAATGTTAACAAGGTTTGTATCCTATGAATATGAGAAAGAATAAGCAATGTGAAATTTATTTTTAAAAAGACCATGGAACAATAATAGTTTCCATTAATCATGAGGATGGATATGAAATCTAAAAATAGGAAACATGTATCATAAAAAAAGAGTGTGAGATAGGAATAGAAGAATAGAATAAGAAAATAGTATCATAAGTTTATGGAATCATAAATATATTGAAAAATGTAAAACATGCCATTATAATAATAAATAAAGCCTCACTAACAAGACTATAATAGTGGAAATATTCCCATAGTGTATTGGGTTGAATCCCTATTCCCATTTAATAGTGTATAGAGTCCCATGGTAGATTGGATTCCCTCTTCATTCCTATAAACATTGTTGATATATTAACTTGGTGGGGAAGATTTACTCCCTATTCCCATAAACATATTTGATAGAGCCCCTTGGTGGATTTGGATCACTCCTAATTCCCATAAACATAGTGTAAAGTCTCCCATGGTAGATTATTTTTACTCCCAATTTTGATAAAAATTGTAGATAAAGTACCATGGTGGATTTTGTTCACTTCCCACTCCATTTAACAAAGTGGAAATTATCCCTTGGTGGATTCAGTTTATTACTCATTCCATTTAATGTAGTGGATAGAGTTATGTGGTGGATAATTTTATCCACCCCAATATATTTAATATTATCTTAATTTATGTAAATCATTATGCAGTTAATTGGAGGTCTATATAGTTCTGAACCCACCTCTCATATAACATAGTGAGCATTGGTTAACCACATGTGCATCATAGATGGTCTCTTATGAGAATAATAAATTAAAAAATGAATTAGTGTAAAATATATTTCTATCCCACTACCATAACATAATAAAAATTATAATATTTACATGTATATGTGATCCATTAGAGTAAAATAAAACACACAGAAATCATAAGAATGATAAAACCCATGATATAGAAGTTGAATACATAATATTGCCTCAATGAATAAATGATGGTTATATATTACAGATTCCCAATAGAATAAGGAATTGAATCATTTTTTATTATTATATTTTATTAAAGAAACCCATTTCATGAACATTTAGTTATATTATTTGAAAAATAATCGGAAGCATCAATGAGAAGATAAAATAAAAAATTACTAAAAATTTAATTATTTTCATAATTATCAAGAGTGTTTTAAGGAAATTAATGTCATTTTATATAGAATTAGAATAAAATTATCCTATTTTATTTTCCAATAATTAATTTGTGTAATTAAAAAATATTCATGGTAAAATATAGTTTTTGGTGGTCAAACATGTCATGAATTAAAAACTAGAAAGATCTTTTAAGTTCTATTAACATAATAGTCATATTTTTGAAGGGAACAAAATAATTGTGTTAACATAATAAATAATGGTATAGTTTATTAGGAATATATGGTAGGAATATATATAGAGTATATAAATGATATAAATTAGAATGTGATATTGAAAAAGGATGAAAATAAAGAGAAAGTGTAATCCAAAAGTTACAAGGGTGGATTCCTAGGATACATTTTTTACATTTTAAAATTCAATTATTGGAATACCACATTGTAAGAATCATCATAAATCATTATTTTGATAATATGATACATTAAACATTGTGTTCCCATGATATTAAAACAATTAGGTTTCTTATTAAAAAGGAGAACATTAGACGAAATGAAATTTAGGGACATTGAGTGGAAAAAATCATTAATGATGATAAGAATTACTATCAATAATTATATAATTTTTTACCATGAATTTAATAAATGTAAATTCATTGAGTTAAATAAGACTTATCCAATGATAAGAATTGATATTTACATGAAATTAATCCTTATGGTGGAAATTATATAAACATAGAATAAATATATACAAAGGGAGTCATTTTAACTCAATAATGGTAGTATAATTTATGAACACCCTTACATCATCATTAAAATTGAAACACCCCATGATTTCATAGTAAGTTATTTTCTTTAAAATAATTCAATAGCTTGCACTATATGCAAAATTGCGTTTGAGCACACCACGACTTACCGAATTAGCCATTCAAAAAATGTTTATGATTAGTATTAATTAAATTTTGAATTTTATATACTTCATATAATTTCATAATCCATATTACGTGTTTCTTAGACATAATATAAGAACAAATTCATTTTTTCATATAAAAGAAGTATTTTTTAAAAAAATGAAATTTAACCACCATTTAATAGAAAACTCTTTTTAAAGCCAACATTTGTCACTTTTATGTATTCAACATTGTGAAATTAAGTTATTCTTTAGAATCGAAACATAAAACTTTATTTTGGATAAATCATTGGTATTTTCTGATAATTTTCATATTTGGATGAATACTGAAAAAACTAAATAATAATTCAAAACAAATCAAAATAATTTGTACTGTTAAATTATGCATTTGAATTGTTTTTATATGGAATTAGATTATATTTTTATCATTTAATACAATGTAGTTCATTATAATAAATTTCACATTTAAATTTGACATAAACATATATCAATCTTTTGATAGTTTTTTCTTTTTAAAAACCCACTTTTCGGTTTTGACAGCGGGTGTTAAGATTAAAATAATTATTACGTCATCTATGTTGTGTATTTAGTAAAATAGAAATAATTTTTGAAATCAGAATATCAAAATTAGCTTAGGGTAAATGTTTTGTTATTTTTTGAAAACATTCAATTTTTTATTAAATGTAAAAATCATTACATTATAGTTTAACACCGACATTTTATTTAAATAATTATTTATTTTCTTTTATTTTATTTTATGTCAATATAGATATATAATACCATTATATGTTCATTGTAATTCATTGGTTTAGTTTTATTAAAAAATTAGATGTATAAAACTTTCTTGAACTTTTTATCTCCTTTTACGCACCTTCTAGAAGCATTTATAAATTTGCATAAAACATAATTTTTCCGCTTCTGTGAGTTTAATTTAAAGACACCGAGGGACATGGTTGACATCAGTAAGTAAAATTTTGTTCAATAAGATGAAATTAATATTCGGTGAATCGTAAATTTTGCCTTTTGTATACCATATTTAAAAGTAAATAGGGTAATTTTGGGGAAAATGATATTATAATTTCCCTAAACATGTATTAATTCCATTGGATAAGTTTAATTTGACCAAGGAGAACCTTAGAAATAAAATATTATCCTTTTGGTCCACTTAGAATAGATTAAGTCATTTATTATTTTTTTATTTAAAGAAGAGTTAAAAGTGTTAAATTCAAAGTTTAATAACAAAACATTTTTAATATAGGGTTATACATAAGATAAACATTATTATAAAATTTAATTAAAAAGATAAAAATATTTCATTAATAAAGGTATTTTATATAATATTTTTAGATATTAAATAATTAATATTATTTATAACACAATGATGATGTTATAATTAACATATTAATAAAATATTAAAATAACTGATATTAAAAATATTAACATAAATATAATTTGATACTTTTGATGAATTAAAATATTTCTATAGGTTAATATGACATTTTAGGTTTGATGAAATGATTTTTATCTTACTAATCACGCTTTTATGATTTTCACAAAAACCAAATACTATATAGTATCAAAATTGACATAATTGAGTTTTTAAAACAAATAATATATTATTAATTGATATAATATTCCTAAAAATCTTAAGTTCAGACCAAGGACAAAGATAAGGTTATATATGTTAATAATGAACCAATGTGGTTTCCATTGTCTTGTGATAGTATGTTTATTAACCATATAATATAAAAATACAATGAGACATGGTAAATGTCAAACTATTTAACTTAGCGTTAAATCTAAAAGATAAGGTTAATATGGGGACCTAACCTATCTAAAACATATTGGATGAAAGTTTTTAGACCCATCCCCACCATTTCCTTGAAATTAATCATTTTGGAGCCATTAATAACTGAAAATGATTTTATTGTAAAATAATATTTCCAGCTTTTTCAAGAGTGAGCATCACCTCTCTTATAAAAGGTTACATTCCCTCTTCTTAATTTCACACCTCCAAATACATTTGGCCCGGACAAACCCTGCACAAAAATCCTCCCAACATTACTTACATCATTCTACAGGCCATACCTTGGTCATAAAGCCATCCTATGGATCACTTGTGATCAAATCAAAAAGGAAGAACCTGAGGAAGAGGTAAATATTTCATCACATCATTCAAGTTATTTTTTTATTCCACTTCATATTTCTTTGTTGATTACATTATAAAATAATAACTCCAGTATATTATATATACTGTGATGTTATTATAAAAATTTTACAACCATATTTATTATTCTATTAATCATATGAATGACAATGTCACCATACATGCGTATGTTTGAGATACCGTCTCCATGTCGTGGAAGAGTTTGTTATTCAAACACTACATTATTTGGATGGGTATAATAATGAGTATAACTGATGTAAATAATAAATATAACAGGTTTTGTATTATTAATATATTATATACTATACAATTACATATGATTTCACCATCAATATAATGATATTGTTTCTAGTACATACGTACGGATTACCATCTCCACAAACTCGATGATATTCATTAACCATTATAAGAAATCAAGAATAATTTTTATTTTTTGATAAAAAATAGTGTTTAAGAACATAATATAATCTTGTATATTAATAAAATACATCCTATATATAAAAAACATGGCTTATGTAACCGAGAATATAAGGGAAAACTGATCAGTTCACACCCGAAATGATGACACTACTAAAATATTTTTCACAAAGAAATATTAGAGGATCATATATGATATAATATTTATGTATATAGTTCTTTTATAATTTAATAACAATTTTTTAACTATTATACAAGAGTTTGACATACCCTCGACCAAGGAAATGTACATGGTAAGGGGTTTCTTATCTCACCTTTTATTCCATGAGATTTCCATTGTTCAACACTTATTTATTGCATGTGGTTTATTGTGTAATTCCATTTGGTATATATTATTATGATTATCTTTATATTCATGTTATTATGTGATATATTTGGTCATTATTAAGTTTTTTTATATGAATCGATTCATTGCAATGTGGTAAGGTGTTTTCATCTATCCTCTTATTCCCATGAGATTTATCCTATATTGCCACTATTACCTTTTGTGTGGTGTATGTAATTTCCATGATTTTATTATTTGTGTAATATAACTTAATTTATAGGTATTTAAAATCTTCATTGTATTATACTTCTTTCATGTGATGTATGTTTCATATGTTACCAAATCTCTAAGGGAATTTCAAATTTCAATTTCCACTCACTCGGTTTTACGCAAACTTCATTGATTACATTACTACATGATTATGTGTGGAATCACTATTTATAAACATATATAGTAATTTACACTCCACATTGTGTGGATATACATTTTATACAAATAATCACTCCTGTTATAAATTCTCAAGTCATCGATATAAACTTGATAAGTGTAATTCTAAATCAATTTCAATTCATTGAGTTATATATCCAAGTCATTGGTGTAGTTTTTACAACAATATCTGTGAATGTCCTCTGATTGATTTAAACTGAATATCCAATCATATTTAGTGTATTTATATTGGTCACACATAATTATTCCATTTATTTATCCTAAACCTAAGGATATTTTCTTTATAATGGAATTCATCTCAACTGACATTCCATTAAGACTTCTTTGTTATTATACAGCAATTCACTTTTATTTGGTGTAAATACCGTACATTGACATAGTATATCCAGAATCCCTTTATTCTAATGATATTGTAATTTTTTGATTACCTCAATTATTTGAATTCAATAGTCTCTCATATGGTTAGGAACTCTAACTAAATATCATTTTAAATGTTTTAAAGATTTATTCTTCTAAATATATCTCATTAATATCCATGTTTTGAAAATATTTTTAAGGATTTATTTTTATGGAAATTAATGTTTCAAAATTAAAATTCCTAATAAATGATTCAAATTGGTATCTGACACATTGACTCAAAATCCATTTTAAATGAATTCTTGATTAAATAGTGTGTCCTTTAAATGTTTTTTTAAAAAAAGGGGATATTCCCCTAAAATATTTTTAATGAATATTTTCATCTATGTCAATTAATTTCAACGTATTTTATTCTCTATTAAGGTCAGTTTATCATAATACAATCATCTATATTGTATTGAATGAGTAATGTTTGACTATGTATGTGCTATTTTTATGCCATTCATGGGTTGTGGTTAAAATATTGACATTTCATATTCTAGTTTAAATATTAATGTTTAGATTTTGTGTCCCCCATTACATATGAAGAATGCAGGGGACTTTTTAATTGACGAGTGGAGCCCACTATAGCCCCATGATGCATCGGTTGGTCTCATGAGACAATTAGACATGGAATGGGCCAAGGCCTTTACATATTTGATATATGGTTTTGGTTGTGGCCTAAATCATATTTAGACGTCTTGGCTGTGGTCTTGACAATGTGTTTCATAATGTCTGACATTATGAATTTTATCTTTATCAAATTGGCTAATGATATTACATGTGTTTATTAGACTAGTAGAATATCCATGTGAATAAGTAAATGACATTACTTGATTTATATTTTCCATATTATAATAAATTTTATGTTTAATGGATTCTGTTTTATTCATATAAAATTCCATAAATTTTTTTTCTATTTTTTGAATGTTTCTACTATATTTTTATCCTTACTGACCATTTGATCTCACCACCTTATTATGCTTTATTTTTTTCATGCAAAGAATTATACTACGATTAATTTTCATGAATATTATAAGAGAAATAATAGTGTTCAAAGGGGACACAATGTTTTTTTCATTCATGATGTAATGTAAAACTTATGTATGTATCTAGTACATCCATGGATATTAAACTAATCAGTCGTTCGAGACATGATTCCTTGTATCATGCAATTGTTATGTAATAATTCACCTAATCTAGGTAACTCAGGTTGGGCTATTATAGTTGGGAGTAGAGGAAGCATAGTACAATCCTTGGAAGATAAATTTAGAAAAACAGTGATTAGAAAATACTGAACTATGATAGACACAGAGGATTAGTATATAAGAAAATACAAAAAATTTGGCAATGTAAATATTAAGTTGGATTTCCAAGCAATACATCCATGTATGGATTCATGTAGGTAGAGGTGACTCTGGCACATATGTACCTAGGAGTGAAAACTCCGACAAGGAGCTTCGGGTTTGACCCGTGGTATCCTGGTACAGGACAATGGGCCATTATGCAATTTTGGTTACCACACTCTTAGGGGGATATGCTGAGGATAATTCACATTTTCTTTACAAAAATATTTGATGGATTTTAATATATAATGAGAATAAATAACAATATTTATTCCTAATGTGTTTTTGATTGAAAATAAGGTGTTATGATATTCTCTAAATGATTTTATGAGTCACACTATGCTTTCTTGTGTTAGTCAATGGCATGATTACAAGGAAGTCATAGTAACATTGAACATGATGTAAAAGGTGGGAACAGTGGTGGAAATAATCGACAAAATGTAATGTTGATAGGTGTAAAAGACATCCGGTTCATGAAGAATCTATTTTCTAACAATATTATCAACAACATATATATTCACCAACTCTCGGACTGAACAAAGAAGAGAAATGCAATGAATGATAAGAGCTTCAGTAATGGAGATCATAGAGAAAAGAATGACCAATTTCTATCATGCAGTAAATGTGGAAGGAGAAACCTAGGAAAGTGTCTCAATGGAACAAAGAAATTCTAAATGTGTGTGAAAGAAGGGAATAATGTAAGGAATTTATGAGTTAAATGAACAGTACAATGAAAGGAAATAAAAATGATCCCAATAATCCATTTAAAATTATTTACAGTAAATGTTGGGGACCTAGGCATTATCCAATTTAATGACCTATTCTATAGGATAACCTCTTGGTCAAGCAAGAACCTATGACGAAATAAATTTATGGAGAAATGTTTAAAATTACTAGTGCTCTTTTTTATAGGATTACTTTGGAAGACTTTTCTCTTATACGAGTAACCCTGTAGTTTGTTACGTGAAAATTATATTTTAAGAAGAATTATCTTTTCTATTGTTAATATAGTTATAAATGACCATTTGGGTTTATATGATACTTGAATTTGAGGCAATTACATGTTTTTAAATTTGGGGATGAAAATTTTATGTATGAGATAACATTTGTGATTAAATTATGTTATTGTTATTTTTAGATGTTTATCTCATTTTGGGAATGTTATAAAATATAGTTTTTGAAAAAGGACAACACATAGACTATCTGACAACCCTTCGCATCGGACAAATCTGTGGGAATCGAACCCACAGTCAGAGTTCAATTTGGTATTTATCGCCTACCACTGGACTACACGAGGTCCCTCGTTAGTGTAACCAATTCTTTTTAGTTGAATGATTTTATTGGTCAATAATAAGTTCATTTTTGATCTTATGTCTTGTCCTTTGTATAGCCATAGTATAGGAAAATGATTCTGTTATTTGGGGATAAATGTTATTTTGGAAGACGTTCACTCTATTGGGAACACTCTATGCCTAAGGAAAATAGATTTCTATGAAATTTCATTCGAGGAGTAATAGAAGATTCTCATCTATGATTTTATTTTTTATTTATAGCAATTTGGGTTATTTATGGAAATTATTAACCTATCATATAGAATATGTGATTATGTTAATTGCTTTAAATATGTGACTTTAAGAGTAGTCAATGTTATTTAAAGATACAATTTAACGTGGAAGACTACGTAATCAAATTATTCTATGTTTTTGGTTTTAGTATAACTTTGGATTATATTGAATGATTTTAAGGGAAATTGTTTATTGAATGGTATTTATTGAAATTTGGGTATTGTTGGTTTAATTTTTGAAATTAAGACTATTATTTCTTTCACTATAGGATTATCCCTTTTGGGGATCATTTGATCATGTACTAACAATTTTGGTTTTGGTTAATCTTTAATGATAAGGGAAATATATATCTTATCTTTTTTGATAATGTGATTCTCTAGAAGTATATTTTAGAACTTCAGGTGTGACTACGTCTTCTTGAAAACTCATAAATTAAAAAAATATATGAGTTTGTGGTAAAAATTTATTAAAGTATAAAACTATACATAAAAAGTAAGTATATCTCTTTATTTTCTTATACAATCTCATAAATAAATTCCTCAACATTATGATATGAAACTTAAAACAAAAAAAATGTTGTCTATTTACTTTCCCTACTGGGAAACTAATGACTGTTTATACCATCATAAGGTTGTGGTTTTCATTATGTTAAATTTCTCCCAATTAGGTTTTCTATCACATTCCATAAAAACTTAACACTTATCTTATCTTCCATATCCATGTTATCTTATTTAGAATCCTAGTATGGGTTATCTCGGGTGACCTTTTCAGTTCTATTTCTTTCTTTAAAAGTGATAGTTTTATTTACTCTTTTTCTGATTTGTGACTTTCATTGAAGTTACCAAGAACAATTTTAAAATTGCGAGGAAGCCATTTCCAAAAGGGGGGAAGAATTTAACACCCCATGATTTCATAGTACATTATTTTTATTAAAGTAATTCTATAGATTGAGCTTTACGCAACACAGAGTTTGAGCGCACCAAGACATACCAAACTAGCCATTATAAAAGCAGTTATGAATAGTATTAACCTAATTTGAAATTTTATACACTCTATATAATTTTAGAATCCATATTTTGTGTTTTTTAGACATAATATACAAAGAAAGTCTTTTTTAGATAAAAGAACTATTTCTCAAAAAATAAAATTTAACCACCTTTTAATAACAAATTCTTTTTAAAACCAATATTTGACACTTTTATATATTCTATTTAATGAAATTAAATTCTTTTTTAGAATTTGGACATAAAAATATTTTTTGGATAATTTTTTTTTATTTTCAGATAACATTCATATTTTGATGAATACTGAAAAACATAAACATTTAATTGAAACAAAAATTTTAATCAAAATAATTTACACTGATAAATTATGAATTTTAATGGAATGGAAGTTAAATTAGATTATATTTTTATCATTTAATTCAATTCTGGTCATTATAAGTAATTTCACATTTAAATTTAACATAAACACATGTCAATCTTTTGATAGTTTTTACTTTTTAAAAACCCGCTATTCTATTTTGACAATGGGAATTAATTATAAATTAGTTAATTCAACTTCAATGTTTTTAATTTGGTAAAATATAATTCATTTTTGAATGTTTAATATCAAATTTATCTTAGGGAAACTTTTGGGAATTTTTCTCCAAACATTTAATTTTTTATGTATTGTGAAAAACACTGCGTTATAGTTTAAAAATTACATTTTATTTAAATAATTTATTATTTTATTTAAATTTATTTTAAGTAAAAATAGATATATAGTACCTATATAAGTTCAATTTAATTCATTTAAGTCATTTTATAATATAATTAGATGAATAAACTTTTATTGAACTTTTTAACTTCTTTCACCCACCTTCTAGGAGCATTTACAAATTTGCATAAAAAATAGTTTTACTGCTTCTGTGAGTAGAATTTAAAAAATATGAGAGACACGGTTGAAAAAAATATGTAAAATTTTGTTCAATAAGTTGAAAATATTTTTTGGTGAATAGTAACTTTTGGCATTTATTTACCACAGTTAAAATTAAATAGGCTATTTAAGGGTAAAAATGATATTATAATTACCCTAAAATATGTCATAATTCTATTTTATTAGTGTAATTCGACCAAAAACAACCTTATTAATAAAATATTATTCTTTTGGTCCATTTGGATTAGTCTAGGTCATTTATAATTATATTATTTAAATAAGAGTTATAAATTGTTAAATTCAATATTTAATAACTAAACCTTTTTTAATATAACGTTATACATAAAATAAACATGGGTATAAGTATTTATTAGAAAGATAAAATAATTTACTACATAATGGTATTTTATTTATAATTTTTAGTCTTTAAATAATAAAATTTATTTATGAAAATGATGATGGAGTAATTACCATATTAATGAAAGATTAAAATAATTGATATTATAAATATCCAAATAAATTACATTTATACTTATGATGAATTAAAATAGTTTTATAGGTTAATATGACTTTTTAGGGTTGATTAAATAATTTTTTATTGAACTAATCATAATTTTATGATTTTCAGAAAAACCAAATACTGAATAATGTCAAAATTGACATAATTGAGTTTTTAAAACAACTAATATATTATTAATTGATATAAAATTCCTAAAAAACTAAGGTTCATCCAAAGGAATTAGTTAAGGTTGTATATATTATTAATGAACCACTTAGGGTTCTCTTTTCTATTTATAGTATGATTATTAACCATATAATATAAAAATACAAAGAGACATGCTGAATGTCAAACTATTTATCTAAGAGTTAAATCTAGATGAAAAGGTTAATATGGTGGCATAAACCTATCTAAAACTATTTGGTTAAGAGGTGTTCGACTCATCCTTACCTTATCCTTGATATTAATAATTTTGGAGCCATTATAAATTGAGTATGACTTTATTATATAATAATATTTTAAGCATTTCCTAAAGTGACCCTCTCATCCCTTATAAAATGGTACTTACCCTTCTCTTAATTTCACCCCTCCAAAGCCATTTGGCTTGGCCAAAAACAACCCATATATCCTTCCATATTTCCTCCCACCATCCTAGATTCCATTCCTTGGTTAGAAATCCACCCTAAGGTTCACTTTTGAACAGATCAAAATGAAGAACCCAAAGAAGAGGTAAATATTTCATCACATCATTCTAGTTCTTTTCTTCATCCAAAACCTCTTTCTTTGTTGTTTCCATTATAAAATAATCATTGAAGTAACTTTTATATAATTTTATGCTATTATATAAATGGTACATCCATATTTATTATTCTATCCATCATATGAATTACAAAGTCACTATACGTGCGTACGTACAGCTTACCGTCTCCATGTCATGGTGTTGTTTGTTTTTTAAACACTTAATTATTTGGATGGGAATAATAATGTGTATAAATTATTTAAATAATAAATATAACATGATAATGATTCTATATATATATGATATTCCATCAAATTAAATACGATTTCACCATCAATATAATGATATTGTTGCTCGTGCGTACGTACCGATTACCGTCTCCATGAATGTGATGAGATTCATTCCCCATCATAATAATTAAATAATAATTTTCATTCAATGATTAAAAATAATTTTTATGAACATAATATAATTCTAGGTATGAATAAATTACATTCTCTCCATAGAAAACAAGACTTATGTTACCGAGCATATAAAGGAAAATAGATCAGTTAACACCCAAAACAATGATACTACTAAAATATTATTAAAAATTAATATTATAGGATAATATATGATATCATATTTAAGTATATTTTTCTTTTATAATATAATAAAAATTATTTAACTATTATATAGGAGGTTAATGTACCCTTGATCAAGGAAAAGTACAAGGTATGGGGTTTCTTATGTCACTTTTAGTTCTGTGAGATTTCCATTGTTGGCCACTTTTGAATTCCATGTGGTGTATTATTACTACCATTAGACATATATTATCATGATTATCATTATATTCATGTCATTATATGATTCATTTGGTGGTTATTAACTTTTTTTCATACGACTCGGTTTATTTCAATGTGATAAGGGGTTTTTATCTCACTTCTTATTCCCGTGAGATTCATGCTATATTGTCACTATTTTTTCTTTTGCGTAGTGTATGTACTACCCATTATTTTATTATTTATGTAATATAATATATTTTATGTATATTTAAATATTATTTGTATGATAATTATTTCATGGGGTGTATGTTTCGTAAGTTACCAAATCTGTTAGGGAATTTCAAATTTCAATTTCCACTCATTCGGTTTTATGGAAACTTCATTGATTACATTAATCCATTTTTATGTGTGAAATCACTATTTATTTACTTATTTAGTGATTTACAATCTCTCTTGTGTGGATATAATTTTGATACACATAATCACTCCATTGATAAATTCTCAAGACATCGATATAAACCTAATAAGAATAATTTTAACTCAATTTTTAGTCATTGAGTTAAACATCCAAGTCATTCATGTTGTTTTTACAAGAATATGTGTAAATTTCTTCTGACTGATTGACACTGAATATCCAATCATATTTAGTTCATTTATATTTTTCACACATAATAATTTCATTAAATTATACTAAACCTAGAGATACAGTATTTATAAAGGAATTCATCTCAACTTATATTCCATTGAGACTTCTTTGTTATGATGCACCAATTCACTTTTATTTGGTGTATATACTTTACATTGAAATATTATATCTTGAATCCCTTTATTATCATGATATTATAATGATTTTATTACCTCGATTATTTTTATCCAATCATCTCTCATTTGGTTAGGATATCAAACTAAAATTTCATTTTAAATGTTGTGAAGATTTATTCTTCTAAATCATTCTCATTAATGTCCATGTATTAAAAATAGTTTTAAGGATATATTTATATGATCATTAATGTTTTAAAATTAAAATTTCTTATAAAAAATTCACACTGGTGTGGGGCACTTTGATTCAAAAATATCTTTTAAATGACTTCTTGGTTAAATAGTGCATCATTTAAATGTTTTCAAGATAAAGGGGATATTTCCCTAAATATAGTTTTAATGGTTATTTTCATCCATGTTAATATCCTTCAGGTTATTTTATTCATCATTGAGGTTTATTTATAATAATACAATCATCCATATAGTATTTAATGTGTTATATATGATTGTGGATGTTATATTTTTATGGCATTCATGGTTTGCGGGTAACATATTGACATTTCATATGATAGTTTTAATACAAATGTTTAGATTATGTTTCACCCTTTCATATGAGGAATGAATTGGACTTATTAAGTGATACGTGGAGACCGAAATAGCTCCTCGATGCATTGGTAGGTCTAATGAGACAATTAGACATGGAATTGGTCGTGGCCTTTCCCAATTTGATATATGGTTTTGGTCGTGGCCTAAATCATTTTTAGTCGTATTGGTTGAGGACTTGACACGATGTTTTAAAATGTATGGAATTATGATTTCCATCACTTTGAAATTAGACTAGTATAATAACCATGTGAATATTTTCATAGAATTATTTTTTTATCTTTACAATATTATTCTGATGTTTATGTTTAAAAGGGTTTTGTTTTTGTCTTATACATTGCCTTAAATGTATATTATTATTTATGAAAGATTCTTCTATATTGTTATCTTTACTAAGAATTTGAGCTCACCCCCTTATAATATATTATTTTTCCCAGGATACAAAGAAGTATATTACGATTAACCTACAGTAATAGGATAAGGTATATAAGAGTGTTCAAATGGGACACAATGGTATTATTTTAGTTTAATAATGTAATGTAAAACTTATGTATGTATCTAGTAATTCCAAGGCTACTAATATGATTGGTATTTGGGACATTATTCCTTGTATCATGAAAATGTTAAGTAATAATGCACTGAATCTGGGTAACTGGAGTCGGGGAGTTACAGTTGGTATCAGAGGAAGTTCAGTACAACCCTTATAAGCCATATTTATAAAAACTATTAGTAGAGAACACTACTCTAAGATAGACATTGTGGATTAGTTTATCTGAACAACCATAAAATTTGGTAATGTAAATATTATGTGGGTTTTCCCAGAAATAAATCCATATCTGAATATGAAAAGGTAGAGGCCGCTCTGGAACAAATGTACCTAGGAGTGAAAACACTGAAATGGGGTTTCAAGCATGACATGTGGTATCCTAGTACATGAAAACAGGTATTGATGCACTCTTGGTTATGACACTCTTGGGGGATATTCTTGGGATAATTCACATTTTCATTAAAAACTTATTTGATGGATTTATATATAAGATGAGAATAAATAACCTTAGTAAATCATAAGGGGTTTTAGGTTAAAAATAGGGTATTATGATATTATATAAATGATTTTATGACTCACACAAATATTTCAGGTGTTATTAAATGGATGGATTCCAAGTAAGTCATAGTAACATTTAACTTGATGTAAAAGGAGGGGATTGTGGTGTAAATGAGAAACAAATGGAATTTTTATATGTGAATAAAATATCATGTTCATGTCGAATCATTTTTCCAAAATTATGATCAATAAAATATATATTTACCAACTTCTGGACTCAATAAAGAAGATAAAGGTAATGAATGATAAGAGCTCCAGCAGTGGAGACCATGGAGAAAAGAATGTCCAATTTCCATCATGCAGGAAATCTGGAAGGACACACCTAGGAAAGTGTCTTAATGGAACAAATAAATGCTATATGTGTGGGAAAGAAGGATATAATGTAATGAATTTCGAAGTAAAAATGAAGAGTACTATGGAAAAAATAAAAATGATCCCAAGAATCCATTTACGGTAATTATCCAAAAATGTAGGTTACCTAAGAATTACCCTCGTGAATGACCTATTTTATAGGATATCCTCTTGGTCATGGAAGAGACTATTTAGAAATAAATGGATTTAGAAATTATTAAAATTGTTAGTGCTCTTGGTTGATGAGATTACATTGGAATTATATTTTCTAGTACGTGTAACCATGCACTCTGTTTTGTGAAAATGCTATTTCATGAATAATTTTCTTTTTTATTGTTTATATAATTATAAATAACCCTTTGGGATTATATGATACTTGAATTTGAGGCAATTACAAGTTATTAAATGTTGGGATGAATATGAGAGGAATGAGATAACATTTGTGAAGAAATTTTTTTATGTTTATTTTGATGAATTTATCTCATTTTGGGAATGATATAAAGTATACTTTTTAAAAAAGGAAAACATGTAGATCATGTGACAACTCATCGCATCAGAAAGAGATGTGGGAATCAAACCCACAACCAAAGTGAGATTGGTATTTATCGCCTACAACTGGGCTACACGAAGCCCTTGGTTAGTGTGACCAAATATTTTTAGTTAAATGATTTTATTGATCAATTTTATGTTGATTTTTGATATTATGTATTATTAATTGGATGTCCATATTATAGGAAAATGATTTCCAGATTATGAGATAAATGTTATTTTGGAATAAGTTCGCTCTGTTGGAAACGCTACATTCCTAAGGATAATAGAATACTGTGGGATTTCATTTGAGGGGCAATGATGGATTCTTATCTATGATTTTGTTGTTCATTTATATCGATTTTATTTATTTATGGAAATGATTAACCTATCATGTATAATACTTGATTATTTTAATTAATTTTAATTATGTTACTTTAAGAGTAGTCAATGTTATTTTGAGATACAACTTAATGTGGATGACTACGTAATCAAATTCTTCTATGTTTTTCATTTCAATATTAGTTTGGATTATATTTAAGGATTTTAAGGACAGTTGTTTATTGAATGGTATTTAATGAAATTTGGATATTTTTTGTTTAATTTTATAAATTAAGATTAGTATTTATTTATCTAAAATATTATCCTTTTGAGGATCATCTGATCTTGTTCTAACCATTTTGGTTTTGGTTAATCACTAAAGACAAGGGAAATATATAGTTTATCCTTTTTGATAATTTGATTCTCTAGAAGTTGATTCTAGCACATCAGGTGTGACCAAGTCATCGTGAATACTCATCCTTTAAAAAAATATTAGTTAGTGGTAGAAATTTATTAATGGATAAAACTATACTTAAAAAGTAAGTATATCTCTTTCTTTTCATAGTCAATCTAAAAATTAAATTCCTCAACATTATGAAATGGAACATAAACCAAAATATTTTTTTGTTTTCTTTTCCTATAGGGAAATTAATGACCATTTATCCCATCAAAAGGTTGTTGTTTTCATTGTGCTAACTTTTCCCTGATCATGTTTTCTATCACACTGCATCAGAACTTGACACTTAGTTTATCTTCCATATCCATGTTTTCCTACATGGAATCATAGAATGGGTTATCTCGTGTTACCATTGTACTTCTCTTTCATTCTTTTAAATTTATAGTTTTATTGACTATTTTTTCGATGTGGGACTTTCAATGATGTTCCCGAGCCCATTTTTAAAATTGGGAGGATGAACTTTTCAAAAGGGAGGAATAATGTAACACCCCAAGAGTTCAGAGTAAGTTATTTTGCTTAAAGTAATTCAATATGTTGCTTTATATGATGCACTGATTTCAAGCACACCATGACATGTCAAACCAGTCGTTCAAAAAGTAGTTACAAATATAATTACCTGAAATTTGAATTTTATATACTTAATATAATTTTATAATCCATATTATGTCTTTCTTAAACATAATATAAGAACAAATTCATTTTTTTCAGATAAAAGAAGTATTTTTCAAAAAATTATATTTAACCACCTTTTAATAGAAAACCATTTTTAACCCCATATATTGACACGTTAATGGCTTTTATTTAATGAAATTAAATTCTTATTTAGAATCGAGACATAAAAATTTATTTTGGATATTTTTTTTTTTGTATTTTTTGATAACTTTCATATTTTGATGAATACTAAAAAATACTAAATTTTAATTGAAAACAACATCATTAATATAAATTATTTATAGTGTTAAATTATGAATTTTAATGGTTTGAAAGTATAATTAGATTATATTTTTATAATTTAATACATTGTAGGTCATTATAAGTAATTTCACATTAAAATTTGAGATAAACACATGTCAATTTTTTAATAGTTCTTACTTTTTTAAAACACGCTTTTCGGTTTTGACTGCACGAATTAATTTCAAATTAATTAATTAAAATTAAATGTTTTGAATTTTTCAAAATAGAATTCATTTTTTAATTGACAATATTAAAATTACATAAGGGTAAATTTTTGGTATTTTTCTGATAACATTCAATTTTTGATTAATTGTGAAAAACACTACGTTATAGTTTAAAACCAAATTTTTATTTAGGAAATTATTTATTTTATTTATATTTAATTTATGTCAAAATAGATATATAATTATTATATATGTTCAATGTAATTAATTGGAGTTATTTTATAATAAAATTAGTTATATAAAATTTCATTCATCTTTTTACCGTCTTTTTCTAACCTTCTAAAGCATTTACAAATTTGCTTAGAAATTATTTTTACTCCTTTTTTGAGTTGAATTTAAAAAATCAGTATGACAAATTTGACATCAGTAAGTAATGTATGGTTCAATAAGATGAAAATAATTTTTGGTGAATAGTATATTTTTACTTTTTTTACCACGGTGAAAAGTTAATATGGTAATTAAGGTTAAAAATGATATTATAATTACCCTAAAACATGTCTTAATTCTACTGGATATGTGTAATTAGACTAAAAACAACCTTTTGAATAAATAATGATCCTTTTGGTTCACTTTTATTAGATTAGGACATTTATTATTATTTTATTTAATGAAGAGTTAAAAGTATTAAATTCCATTTTTAATAACAAAACCATTATTAATATAGGGTAATACATAAGATAAATGGGACTACAAATATTCATTAGAATGATAAACATTTTACCATCATAAAGGTATTTTTTTATAATTTTTATACATTAAATAATTGAATTTATTTATGACACAATGATGATGCAGTAATTACCATATTAATGAATGATTTAAATAATTCATAAAAAAATATCCAAATAAAAGTAATTTGAGACTTTTGATGAATTAGACTAATTTTCTGGGTTAATATGACATGTTAGGGTTTTTTAAAAAGAAATTATCGATCTAAAATTTCTTTTATGATTTTCACAAAAACCAAATACTAAACAATGTCAAAATTTACATAATTGAGTTTTTAAAATAGATAATATATTATTAATTGATATAATATTCCTAAAAATATAAGGATCATCCAAAGGACTCTAATAAGGATTTATATATTCATTTTTAACCACTTGGGGTTCGCTTGGATAGTTATAGTATGTTTATTAACCATATGGTATTAAAATACAAAGAGACATGGTAAATGTCAAACATTTTAACTAAGAGTTATATCTAAAAGATAATTTTAATATGGTGACCTAAACCTGTCTAAAACATATTTGTAGAGATGTTTTATACCCATACCCACCTTATCCTAGATAAAATCATTTTAGATCCATTAGAAACTGAAAATGATTTTATTATAAAATAATATTTCAAACATTTTCTAAAGTGACCCTCACCTCTCTTATAAACTGGTATTTTACTTTCTCTTAATTTCATATCTCCAAATCCATTTGTCTCAGCCAACCCCTTCCCAAGTATCCACCCAACATTCATCCCATCATCATAGTATCATTCCCTTTCTCAGAAATCCAACCTAAGCAGACCTTTTGATCAAATCCAAAGGAATAATCTGAAGAAGAGGTAAATATTTCATCACATCTTTTAAGTTCTTTTCTTCTTCCACTTCCTCTTTATTTGTTTCTTCCATTATAAAATAATAATTCAAGTATCTTCTATATACTGAAACATTACTATAAGTATTTTACAATCATATTTTATATTCTATCCATCATATGAATGAAAAATTCACCATACGTACGTACGCACAGCTTACCGTCTCCACATCGGGGTGTAGTTTGTTTTTCAAAATCTTAATTGTTTGGATGTGTATAATAATGAGTATAACTGACATAAATAACAAATATAACATGTTAATTAGTCTCTATATATGATATACAATCAAATTACATATGATTTCACCATCAATATAATGATATTGTCACTCGTGCGTACGTACGTATTACCGTCTCCCCGAACGGGATGAGAATCATTCCCCATCATAATCATACAAGAATATTTTTTAGTTTATGACTAATAATAATGTTTAATAAAATAATATAATTCTGGATATGAATAAAATACATCCTATACATAACAAACATGGATTACAAAAACGATAATATAAAGGAAAATAAATTAGGTAACACCCAAAACATTGATACATCTAAAATATTATTAACAAAGAAATATTAGAGGATCATATGTGGTATCATATTTATGTATATAGTTCTTAAATAATTTAATAATTATTTTTTAACTATTATAAATGAGGTTAAAGTACCCTAGTCCAAGGGAATGTACAAGGTAATGGGTTTCCTTTCGAACTTTTAATTTAATGTGATTTTCATTGTTCGCCACTTATTTATTGCATGTGGGGTACTAGTTACTAACATTTTATATATATTATAATGATTATATTTATTTTCTTGGTATTATATTACTCATATGGTGGTTTTTAACTTTTGGTCATACGACTAGATTGATTATATCTTGGTAAAGTGTTTTCATCTCACTTCTTATTCCTGTGAGATTCTTGCTATATTGCACTATTTCCTTTTGTGTGGTGTATGAACTGCCCAGGATTGTATTCATTGTTTAATGTACATTAATATATGGTAATTCACATATTAATTTTATGACACTTATTTCATGGGGTGTATGTTTCTTAAGTTAACAAATCATTAAGGTCGTTTCAAATTTCAATTTCCACTAATTTGGTTTTACGCAAACTTCATTAATTACATTACTCCATGATTATGTGGTAAATCACTAATTATTTGATTACATAGTAATTGAAACTCCCCTTTGTGTGGATATATTTTTGATACACTTAATCACTCAATTGATAAATTCTCAAGTCATCGACATAAACTTGATAAGAGTAATTTTAACTCAATTTCTTTTCATTGCATTAAATATCCAAGTCATTGGTGTTGTTTTAACAAGAATATGTGTATGTTTCCTCTGATTAATTTAAACTGAATATCCAATAATATTTAGTGCATTCATATTTTTAACACATTTTAATTTCATTGATTTATCTTTAACCTGAGGATACATTCATTATAAAGAAATTCATCTCCACTTACATTCCACATAGACTTACTTGTTGTTATGTGCCAATTCACTTTTATATGGATTATATACTGTACATTGACATAATATATCATGAATCCATTTACTCTCATGATATTATAATTTTTTTATTACCTTAATTATTTGAATTCAAGCGTCTCTCATATGTTTAGGAATAGTAACTAAAATATCATTTTAAATGTTTTCAAGATTTATTCTTCTAATTCTTTCTCATTTAAGTCCATGTTTTAAAAATGATATTAAGTATTTATTTATATGTACAATAATGATTTAAAATTATAGTTCCTTTTAAAAATCTCAAAGTGGTATGAGACACTTTGATTCAAAAATCAATTTTAAATGACTTCGTGGATAAATAGTGTGTCATTTAAATGTTTTCAAGAAAAAGGGATATTTCGCTAAAAATAGTTTTTATAACTATTTTCATCTTTGTCAATATCCATTAGTGTAATTTATTCTTGATAGAGGTTGAATTATCATAATATAATCATTCATATTGTATTGAATGAGTTATGTTTGACGGTGTATGTGCTATTTTTATTCCATTCATGGTTTGTATTTAATATATTTACATTTCTTATGCTTGTTTTAATACAAATGTTTAGATTATGTTTCACCCTGTCATATTAGGAATGAATTGGACATAGTAACTGATAGGTGGAGCCCGCTATAGATCCTCTATGCATCAGTAGGTCTCAGGTGACAATTAGACAATGAATTACCTGAGGCCTTTCCCATTTTGATATATGGTTTTATCTAAGGCATAAATAATTTTTAGGCGTCTTGGCCGAGACCTTTACAAGAAGTTTCAGACTGTCTGACATTATTCATTCCATCATTATGAAATTGGCTATTGATATTACATGTGATTATTTGACTAGTAGAATATCCATGTGAATAATTAAATGGCATTATTTGATTTATCATTGCCATATTATGCTGATGGATAAGTTTAAAAGGCGTGTATTCAAGTCTTATACATTGCGTAAAATTATTATTATTATTTACAACAGTTTCCGCTATATTGGTCTCCTTACTGATCATTTGAGCTCACCCCCTTCTTATATTTTATTTTTCCCAGGATGAAAAGAAGTATATTATGATTAACCTACAAGAATAGGCTATGGGATATAAGAGTGTCCAAAGGGGACACAATGTTGTTTTTTTTAATTTCTTGATGTAATGTAATACTAATGTATGCATATATTAATTCCAAGGATACTAAACTGATCGGTATTTCGAGACATTATTCCTTATATAATGCATATTTTATGTAATAATGCACCGATTCTGGGTAACTGGGTTAAGGCATTATAATAATTTAAATTAAAACCCCATAATGGAATAAAAAGACATTGGTTTTTAAATTGTCTATATTTCATGAAAAATATGAATTATTGAAATTCATTTCCAATACATAAACAAATAAACATATGGCTTATACTAATTCTATATCAATTTAAAATAATTGATATGAAAAACCCTTACCATTTATTTGGATTTATTCAAAAATTCATAATCCTCCTATATAAAAAACATAACAATTACAATATATTTTATTAAATTACTCATAAAAACTACAGTTTATACACTTGATTTATAGAAATTATTTATATTTATATTAATTTTTTATTATCTATTTTGAATGTTTTGTGTACGTAATATTAAGATTTTTATCCTAATTATGTAATAACATTATATGTATTCATTATTATCCTAAGGTAAATCATTATGTGATCATTATTGTTACTATAAATTAGTCTTTATAATTAATTATAAATATATAATTTCATTTTGAGGGAGATTCAGTTATAATTATTTAAGATGAACTCGGTGGGGAGAGTGTTTTCATAATTCATAATCATGAGATAGTGTTTTTTTAATTAAATTCTTAATTTTTTTCATGAAACTAGATTAATAAAACATTAAATACATTTTAATATCCAATATTACGATCCTAAATCCATATTTAATATAAAATTGTACAATCATTCTCATAGGTTGTTAAACTAACCCAGAAACAACATGTTATAATCAATGTGATAGTATGGATATGGAAGTGATTATTTTGTTATACCATATTTATCCTAATAATTGACATTATTCAATTTTAATTAAGAGTATGAATTTTAATTTTTATTATTTGTAGGAATAATTAAAATAATAAAAATTCACTTATAAATAAATATGTTTTCATCTTGGTATGTTCGTTTTAAATGGTTAATTTTTTTATGATTCACTTTTACTAATATTACCTATTTAATACTTGATTTTAATTTTGATTATATAAATAATTAAATAAATAATATTTATATTAACTAAACACGTTAATATTACAATCCTTCAAAGGTGGTGATCAGAAAAACATCTCATTCATGGAGGTGGTAGTCTGCACACAGACATAATAAATGTTTTCATTTTTTAATTGAACGGAAAAGTAATATAATATAATATTAAAATAAATAAAATAACATTTACTAATATTATTTATAATAGTCTAAATATATATATATGGTTATAATGGTTTAGGGGTAGGTTGGATGAGAATGATAAAAATTAAATATAATGGGTAAGTAGTACTTATATTGATAATTTTGATCTTCTCTTAATGTATCCACTATAAATGAAAGATTTGGGGAAATTTGTTGAGTTTAAATGTATATAAACATGAATATGAGATATAAAATGTATGATTTCAATTTATTCATTATTATATAATTATTGGGGTGTTTATTGAAAATGGTGGAAGTGAGATCCATTTTTATGCTAAAATGAGGGCCAAACCATTAAAAACGAATGTCAGATAAGAGTTAAGAACTGAATTGCATGAGTGTTATATTTTTTAGGTGGGGAATTTTTTTGTACATATAGTAATGAATTTAAGGCAAAATTTTTTTTTCATATGGTCAATTTTCTAAATTGATTTAGTAAAAATCAAAACACATTAGATTACCCATCTTCAATTATTAATATTTTTAAAATTTTAACTATGGTAGTTATTTTATTAATAAAATATATAATATGGCCCTAATTATAAAATTTCATTTTGTTGATTCAAATATCAGACACAATTTAACTAAATTAAGTCTAAATATATGATAAAATTAACTTTAAAATTAAAACATATAATTTATGGAATAACATTTTTTTAGGAAAAAATTTGTTTTATCATCAAATTTTCTTGATCTTACCTAACATTGGATTAAAATTAATGGAATTATAATTTGTTTTTATATATGTTAAAAAATCATATTTGGTTCATATTTTATAATATATATCTCTTTATTTTAGAAATAGAAAATATTTATATGTGTATCATTCTATAAAAAATAATCGATTTACCGTGAAATCAAATATTTTCCTTTGAATAATAATTTTACACCTAATAAATAAATTAAACCAATTACATAACCTGAATATTCATTTAAAATATATTCAAATTATTTGATACAACAAAATTTCTTAATGTGTTAAAAAATAATTTTAATATAAATGGTCATAATGTATTTAAATAATTTTTAAGAAACTTGTATCATCTAAAAGTAAAAAAATTTATTTATTGACTAATAATAACTATTGGGTACTTTTAAGAATATTAAATTCTATTTAATATCCATAATTATAGTTTAAATCATAATTTTGAATAATATAATAAATATCATAGTCTATAAAAAGGTTATTTTTAAGCAAATTATATTTTTATAAATAAACTGAATTTATTTTTTATTCATATCTGATAATTGAATTATATAAATATATTAGTAATATATATATGAAATTTATTTCTACATGTATTTTATAATTTAGTTGTTTTTATACTTAGCTACCAATTCAATGAATTGTTTTTTGGGTTATGTAATTTTTTATCTCGTTATTTTTTTATTATTGTTTACTATAAGATGTGTATTGAAAAAACTAATATATTAAGGAAAATATATTTCTTAAAATATCATGGTGATAAAATTTAATAATTTAATTGATTAAATAATAGTTTATAATCATAATAAAATTATAACTTATCAGACCGCACTAAATCCTAAGAATTTTAATATCAAAATAATATAAGAAATAATTTTAATATATTTCATTAAAAAATGTAAAACATTTTTATCTAAACCATGATGTGGTTTGTTTTAATCAATATAGTCTAAAAAATATCACAAAATCACATTACCTATATGAAATATGAAAGGATCAATTTCATAATATTTTTATGAATTATTCCCTTTTATGGGAATAACTATAATAAAAAAATTATTCCATTTGTCCTCAAGTTCCATAGAAAAACAATTATAAGTATTATTTAATTTTCTGAATTATTAATTATTGGAAAATATTAAAAGGCCCACTGGTTATTCAAAACACATCCATTAAAAATTATATTTTTTCATTTCCATTTATGTTTTAATCAATTTTAATGACAGTAATTACTAACAATTAGTTAATTGTATTTACTAAATAATGGAAGGTATATTTGAGTCAAATAGATCTAGTAAATATGATAGTAACCATGAACCTATTGTCCCAGATTAGTAATATATTCAGACATAAGTAGGGGTGAATTAATTCTTTTATATAAGTTCGCTGATTTAAATATCCCTCTTAAATTGTTATGAATTATCATTCTCTGTTTATAAAATTAATTTATCGAAGTAAAATTATATATTTACTATGAACCAAATTTTTTATAGTTGTTCAAAGGGAAAAAGTGATCATCCCCTTGACCACTCCACCAAAAACCAATGTAATATTAGTGATTTTATTTACATACATTTCTCATGGATCTTAAATTTGAGTGAATGAAGTTGGAATATAGTATAATATTTTACAGTGTGTTCATATCATTTAACCGGGGACATCACAAATAAGTACATGTGGTTCACACATTACTCCACATATGATTATAAATTATTTACACTTCACCCATTGTAAGAAATTAATATTTAGAATAAAACTATATGGGATATATAAACAATAAAAAACTCCAGCGCATAGTTTTAACTACAGAAAATGATATTTTATGGATCTTCCTTTAGAAAAAATCACAAAAAGATTATTCAATTTTAAAGTGATCATTCACTATAAAATTATATCTATTTAATATAGATACAATAGAAAATAATTATCAATATATCAATAGGATTCATCATTTATTTAATTCTCTCTATTATCCTTTTTTCATACATTCAATATTCTTCTGTATATGGAACAAATAGAGTAGTTATATATTAAAATTATTTCAATTCTATTTTATTACACTATGATTGTGAGTGATGTGAATATGTATCTCATTTTTTTATTTTCAAACATATGACTCCTTCTAGAAAACATATATTTAATATAAACCAAAATATTATTTTTGAAGTCTTATAGTTTCTTTATTTGATTAAAATACATATTTAAAATAATCCAAAAATTTCTTCATAAAAATTATATAGTAATTACTGATTTTCATTAGAATAAATACATAAATAACTATCCAAAATCATTAAAATATATTCTATAATATAATCATATTGAATATTTATTTATTTTTTACTAATAAATCATAAATATGTATTTGAATAATCTGAAAAATATCAATAGATATATTCCTAAGAAAAATTAAAACAATTATATTTGAATACTAATTTTTCATGCTTAAATTAACATGTTTTTTTGTTATTCACGGTATGTTTATATCCTTGATGGTAGTCATTATCCTTTAATGTAAAAAATTTTGGTGTGATCTTGGTGTGATTTCCTTCATCCATGGAATGGAATGAATGAAATGAATAAATACCCTATAATCACACTTGTTTTTCCAAAACATCACATGGTTCATCACAATCATGACTGTCATATTTGCTCCAATGATAAACCAATAAATTACATTCAAATGATCAACTCCTATAACATCATCATCAGTATAATGTATATATATAATCATTTGATTTTTTAAAACTAAATATAATTAATATTGGATAAATAATTTACCAAATTACTAATCTTACTTTTTTATATAATAAATACATACCCTTTATGATATATTTACTCTTAAATTCATTCGATATTTCCATCATAATATATATTCTGTTAATAATATTCTATGTGTAACATTATTATCATATCTACTCCTATATTTTTTAAATAATTAAAATATTTTTAAAATCAATATTCATAATATAATTCATCTAATACAAAATATATTCCCCTATATATAAGATATATTACTTATGAAAAATTTAATATACTATATATCTGTGTGGTAAAGTATATTCTATCCAGAGCTAAATATTTAAATAAAAGGTTTATCATCCATGTGTAAGGTATATGACATAGTTTATTTCGTTGATATCTATGATATCTGTATGTATTTAAAAAATTCATATATATATATATATAAGAAAACATATTTTTTATAAATTGAAAACAATTTTTTTCAAGGAAAATATAAATTCTAGTTTGAGACTTATTCTTCTTTAGAATAAACCAAATATAAGAAGCATTTGTCAAACATAAAATTGAAGTAATATAAAAATTAATTCTTGAATAATATAAAATAAAATTAAATAATTACAATATATATACCCTAGTGAATTATATTGGATAATATAAAATGACAAAAATTATAAAATCTAAACAGACAGTAAAACATACAACATTGTGAAAAATATAAAAGAAATATTATTAAATAATATATCATAATTTTATATACCAAAATTGAGGAAGATTTATAATATTAGAGAAAAGATACGTCTGTGTTAGTGATACAATGACGAAAATATAAAATAAAGTTAGTAGGATGAGGTAATTATTAAGCCTTTAAAAATCACAAATATCTACTCAACATTATCCTAGATTTTGATAAATACAATTAATTTCACTTAAAATGTTAAGAATTTGAATTAAAAAATATTACTCACTCTATTTTAGTACGGATAAAAAGGATAGGATAATGAAAAACATATCATGTAATAATTGAAAAAGTAACAATAATAAAAACATTATACTATAAATATATAAATGATATTCTTTAATTAAATACATTCCCCTCATTTCAATAAATTATAAATAATCATGACTAGAATAAGTATTCATTAATAATTAGTAATAAATCTAATAAATATAATTCAAAATAACACAAATTTTTCTTCTTTAGATATCAACTATCATTAAAAAATCATAAACCAAAAAACGTCATTCTAATCAATAATAATGAATAAACATATCACACATACATTAATAAAAAATCCACAATTAATCAATGGATAGAAAATTATGTTAGGAACATTAATTAATGATTAATATATAAACACAAAACATGGTAAAGCATACATACTAACATTTTAAAAGAATGAATCATCATAAAAGGATAAAAAATGATAAAGTAGTACAATTTCCCCATTAATTCAGGATTCTTCCTTTTTATTAAATTAAAAAACAATGAATGCTTCATTTCATGAAAACATAGGAAAATAAATATTTATCAATATGAACAATTCCTTTATATAAAAATTAACAACAAGGATCCATGAAACATGTTATATATAGTCCAAGTAGTATGTATAAGAAGTTATACCCTAAGTCAAGTATAGTAACTATAAAAAATAATTTATAGTACAAGACCATAAAACAATAGAATAATTCAAATAAAATAATAAAAATAAAAAATAACAACAAAATTGTAACACATGTTATTAAACCAAATAATATGATAATAAAATTATTCTTAGTTGAAATAATATGAACAATCAAATAAAATAATGATAATAAATATAAATATATTGGTCATATAAGCTGAACAAAATAAAATATAATAGTTAAAGTAACCATTTTATAGATAGAAAATAAATATGATAAAAATATTGGTGGAAAATAATAAAATAATTATAAATGTTATGTTATATATAAATTATTTGCAAACATCAAGAATTATGTAAAATTATGACATTACTAATTCAAATGCTTCTAATTTTGATGTAAGAAAAGGTTAAAATAACTCCATTACATAGTACATCAATGATCCATACTTTGATATTATCTTCATTACATTCATCAACATTATAAGAATGGTAGATTAAAAAGTATTCTATCATATAATTTTAATATCTAAAATCTATAGATGATGTTACATTATTTTTTTAGAAGATCATTTTATAAAAATTATAAAACACTAATACTAATTATTAATCATATTTTTTTGGTTCTAGTTGTGTAATCAATAAGGGATTTACATAAAAAGAAATATATAATCTTTTATATATTTATAGCCATTAAATTTGAAAAATATATTGAGATATATGAAAACATAACACCATAGAAATGAGTCATTTTGAATAACTAGATATTCTCATAATATCTATAAATTCCACAATGAACATAAGTATCAGTATAAATGATTTTATGATTGGAACCATATAAAAGAAATGCATAAAAATATTGAATTATCACAATTTATTTTAATTATATGTTTACCCTTAATACATTTGATATATCATAGTATTTTGTAAACATAATAAGCTAAATTAGTATACACAATTTCAACAAATTTAAAAGAATAAACTATTTTAAATATATCATTAATTACATCATTATGCATAACACAAGAATAAAGTAATTCATTTAGTATAAAGCATTATTTGAAATGAATTTTAGACAGGAAATTTTTTTAGTAGGAATATAAATAAATGTTTTATTTAGAAATTTATGTATTTTATTTAAACCATCTAATTTAGCATCCAGCATGAAATAATCACCATTAATCAAGAATAATCAATATTGATAAATTATATAAATTAGTTAGAAATAAGAGTATAACTCTTTAATATTATTCAAAAGAAATATATTTATTTTTTTTGAAATGTTTATATTTAATTTGACAATCAGATTCATAACTTGAATGGTCATAGTCACATCATGTAGACTTTGTATCCTTATATCCATTACCTTTTTAATCTGAATCTCAGGCTTCCCATTCCTACTTGAGTAAATTCTCATTAGGTATAAGATTTTTCCTTTTAAATTATTCATAATAACTGACCAATGATTTCAATACAACATGGGATTTTTTTCTCCACATATAATTCAAAGGAAACATTCATGAAATTTACTCTTGTACATTACATGGATTTAAACTACTCAAATCATAATTGAATGAATAAAAATTTCTGACCATAAACATAGTATTTTCTTTCAATAATAATTTATGATAATAAATATATTCATTCATATCAAATTAATACATCTTTAGTGTTTATATAAATTATTTAATATTCATATCTTTAAAAAGTGGAAAATTTATAATGACAATATTGATTTCACTCAATTTATCATTAAAAATCCAAATAAAATTTAATGATTTTTTTGATTATGGAAGAGTAGTTCTTAGAGATTAAACATTATTAACTATTTAATTCATTTTTTAATGCATTTATATTGAAACATCATAAAATTATAAAATTTTGGTTTTCTCATGTTTTGTATCAACCGTCTTAAATTTATTCTTCCATCATTGGAAATAAAAATAATCTCCCACATATCCTAGGTGCTATAACATCTAGAATATCTAATGAATTCATTCATTACTAATCCATATTTGATAGAATTTATATTTTTTTTAATTTGAATCATGATTAGATTCTTGAAATTCAATCCTAAACTCAGGTTCCTTAGTAGGCATCTTATAGGGTTTCGTAATATTCATATAGAGTTTCAATCCAACTTTTTTTGAATATATAAACATTTTTTATATTCATTAACCATAATTATCATCATTGAAATAATGATCTAGATTCATCAATACACCTTCTCTTACATCATCTATTGGTCATTATCTTGCTGAATATTATTACCTCTATATTATTAAGGTTGAATAGATAATATATATCTAGAGTATTAACCATTAATTAGTAGACCAAAAATATATAATCTAATAGAAAATATCTAATATCAAAATTTTATATCAGTGAATGGAAGATTTGATACCAAATGTTTTTTTATATTGGTAGTTGAAAAATAAAAAAGATTTCGTTAATTTATCCCTTTAAAATATTTTATCCATTTAAACATCATTGATAGAGTGTTTATAATAGTACATATCATATAGTCAAAAATTAAATTGAAATAATATATTTTAAAGAGTATGAATTAAATTGTCTTCTATTGTGGTTTATGAAAAACATCCTCTAGTCTAATCCAAAAAACTCAATGAAATCATGGTTTTTTATTCTAATTATCTTCCTCGGTATCTAATAACCAAGTAAATATATTTTAAAATGTGTATAATTATTTTACTAGGAATTTATATCATTTATATAGGCACCTCACAACTATGTCTAAATAGTTGAAGCATCACTGTATAGCTGAACAACATAAGTTGAAATTTCACGTATAACTAAGTACGATCAGTTGAATATTAGAATAGAAGAAGTTGATATGTAGAAATAGATAATATTATTAACCCATAGTTGAAACACTAGAAACTAATATTAGATTAATCTTTTATGTAAAAAAAATATTTAATATATAGATTATTTTAAAGATATCCTTCCCTATAATTTGATCTTTAGTGAACACGTAAATCTCACAAATTATTAATCAAGATATTAACATGAATACACCTTTATTTCCTTCTCTCTATTTTCATTCTTTTTAATGTATTAATTTCATTGGTATGAAACATGAGGATAATAATTGAATGTGTAAGTTTTTTCAATTCTTTTTTATTTAAGTGTCACTGTGTCTGTTGAAACATTATAGTTCTTATTGTTGTATTAAAAATTATAGATCCTGCAAAAACATATATTTATGACATATAAATAGTTGTATACATATAGGTATTCTTACTAAATTCAATAATTCAAAATAATAATTCAATCAATTCAATAAATTTAACCATAAAAATATTATAGTCATTGAAGTATTCCATTTAAAAAAACGGATAATAGTCATGAATCATTAGAATTACCTATAAATTTTCCTTAAAAAGAATTTTTATTATATTATTCATTGTCAATATAATTTATTTCATTGAATAATTCCTCAAATATATTGATATATATCCATTATAAAAATATAAAATTTTGAATTAAAGTAAAATGAGTTCATAAATAACGTCTCAATATTTTTTCTCTTCACTGTCGGTCATTCTCTTTTATAGTTGTGATATTTCTTTCATATTGACCTTTCCTTCAAGAAAGTGGTGTGATTTAATTTTTATAATTTGTGTAATACATTAAATAAAATAAACCACTAAAATTTTATACATCTCACCGTAGTGTTACAAGATTTATCAGAGTTATGAAGAAAACATTTTCACAAATGGTACAAACAATACATAACATCCAAATGATTAAATTCCAAAACACCATTAACAATATTGTACAAAAAGTAATATGTTGTGTATATAAAATTCAATATGTACAACATAAGATAAATTATTTATCAAAAATTTAAACCTCTATGAATACATAGGAAATATCCAAAAATCTTAATATATTTCTTATATAATGTAAAATATATTTCTAGTGTAATATATATTCCATTACAAAATATAATCACAACTACTATGCATTATATAATATAAAAAAATATTTTACCAAAATAATCATAAAAAATATAATTTATTTGATATGTAATATCTCCACAATTTCATTAGATATTTCACTTAGCTAAAACTAAATACAAAAAATATTTCCATTATACGTAATATAATTTCCTTAACAAATTATTAAAGCAAGAAATTATTCAATAATTTCCAAGGTATATGACTTATTTGGTTTTCATAAAATCCAAAAGATACATATATATTTTTTAAATATGTAATATTTTGTATATAGAAAAATAGAACTTCAGCAAAAAAATAACATTTTTTCAAGCATTATATATTATATAGTTTCTGGGTTCCATCTCCTTTAAAAAAACCTATTCTAGAAACATCTCCAAAAAATAAAATGTGAGTAATAAGTAAATGACTTATATAATGATAATAACATATAAAATCTTTTTGACAAAAGATATAAAAAAATTAATAACAATTAACAACATATTATTAGAGATATTATGAAATTCTAGTAGAGAATAACAATAGTGAATAAATTATATAAGAATAAAAAACATATGATTAAAATAATAGAAAATTGTATATCATAATAGTATATTGGAGTTGTGATTAAAATATATGTAATAAAAAATAATGGATAAATCAAAGAGAATAAAATAATTTACAACATATAAAATGAAGTGATAAAGATGATGTTGTTGGCCCATAGATATTGTAGTCCCCTCCTTCTGATTATAATAGTTTTTATTATCAAAAATCATGTCATATATTAACAAATATGTCACCTCATATAATATCCTAAATTATGACAGAGAATTATTTTGAATATCAGATCTTCTCAACCATATATTATGTATAAATAATCTTATAAATGATTATATATGTGTTTATGGAAATTAACACTCTCTAACATTGTAGAGTTATAAGACAGGTAAAAAATATAAAATTATCTATGTTTGGGTCACTGACATTGACCAATAGAAGAATCAAAAACAAATATATGACTCACTGATAGACAGATCAAACATGCATATATCAAGCTGACACCCTTGGAAGGTCTTACCATTGCAAATGTCTCACCAACGCAGATGAGTCACCATTGCACATGAAACTGATGCAGACAACTCACAGTTGCATATGGCTCACCGATGCATATGACCAACCATCAGTCCAAGTGACCTACCATTGAATGGTTATACCGATACAAGGACTCACAGTTAGTTGAAATGAGTCACCAATACATGAATTGTCTAACTGATATAAAGAAGGACTCAACGTTTAAATGAGTGGTTGTTGGTTCAACTGTCTCACTGACAAAATTATGGACTCATTATTGAAACGTGTCACCAACATTTTTCAAGACTGACAGAATGAAATACCGACAGATTGAGTCACCCACAAAAGGATATCCTGATAGATGAGTCATCGATAGACTATTTAAATATTCATTCATTAATATTACTTCTAACATTCACATTTGTTAAATTTTATAATACTAATATTTTTAATAATCTTTTTAAGAACATTTAGTAGACAATATGAGGAATAATGAGCCGACCCACATGGAATGTATGTGTTCTTTGTCGTCCCCTAAAAATGAGATGTATTTTTAAAAGAGAGAATATGGAATGATCAAGAGATTCTTGGTGCATGCCTTCGGGAGAAAAACATACTGAAGCACATCGGAAACTCTCATTAAACCTCTATGAACTCAAGAACATCATAACACACGAGGAGATCTCAATCAAGCAGAACATAGAATTGAAAATCTATTTCATCATATCAAAGACGGAGAAGAATATACATAGAGAACCATATATATATCTGGAATCCAGAATATGACACACTTTTTTTGTGTCAAATTCCAAACGAATACTTGTACTTCATATCCACTTCATCATAAAATTCTAGAGGTGCACCAAAAAACACACAGTTCCTTTGAAAACACAGTTCCACATCTTTAGCTCTGTTGTGTTCATTTAGTTGAATTTCAAAGGAGTGTGTGTATATGTTTTTTAAACACATAAAATCTCATATCAATTTCCAGATGATACCTGATAACCTTAATCTCACACTATTTTTATCCATTTAAATCCCACGTAGAAGTTAGAAGAGGTCATGTGTGACATTTTTGTTTATTTTCAACGAATAACGGTGGTAGAGGTAATGGGTCACCCGGAAAACATGTGTGTTGTTGTGAGACCTGATCCAGGGTGTGGATAAAACTATTTATTAGTTTAAAATTCCTCGTGGAAGGTGATCACCATGTAGAGGAGATTATGTCTCTACTTGAGAATGGACCTTTTGTTTTATTTCCTATATGTATTTACCAATTAGTTTTACTCTATTTTATCTCATATTTCCTAAAATTTAATTAAACCATGATAGTTTGTCTTTGAATGTGTTTAAAAAACTATTGACATGTCAGGTTTGTTTCGAAATCAATATTAATCATCAAATTGAAAAAACAAAGAACTTTTCAATATTTTGAGAAATTAATTAAACCGTTAGGCTCTTATAAATCCACTATTGGCTAACTAGGCTATTGAATTTTGAATATTGGGGGAGCATCAAATTAATCATTATTATCATAAGTTTTTATAGATAATCAATTAACCCACCTTTTGAGTTCTCTTCTCTGACCATCATTTTGTATCAGATGTTGAGTTTCCTTTCCAGTTTTCAAATCTTTTAAAACTTTTTCAACAACGATTTTATTCGTATTTAAAATATATTAAAAATTATGTTAATGCTAAATTTTTATCCCTTTAAAATATTTTCCTAAAATTTTTATTAACGATAATATGCTGCAAGGATTTGCTTCCAACAAACCTCCATTAATTAATGGAACAAAAATATGCACATCTGAAAATTAAAAGGAAAATGCACATAGAAAGTAAGGGTTTTGAAATATGGTCATCAATTGTCGATGATTATAATATTTTTCTTACTGTTATAACTGCATCGAATGACCCAAATAATTCTTCTAATAAAATTATTTGTAAATCTATGGATTTCATATACTGTTCACTAGGATATAAAGTGTTTAACATAATTTCTATATGTAAAACTGCCAAGGAATTTTGGGATTCATTGTATGATTCATATGATGTAACTTATAGTGTTAAGGAAATGAGAATTAACACATATAATATTAAATATGGAAATTTTATGATGAATCATGATTAGCATATTTATGAAATTTATCTTGTAACACCCCAAACTTCCATGGTACATTTCCCTTTGAATAATGCATTAGCTTGCATTGTACGCAACTTCGAGATTCTAACACACTACGACCAATCGAACTAGCCGTTATGAATAGTAAAAACCACTTTTTCAAATTTTATAAATTTTATTTTTCAAATTGGACTTCATTTTTTAATTTAGAATATCAAAATTAGCATAGGGTGATTTTTTTGTATTTTTCTAAAACCATTCAATTTTTGATGAATAGTGAAAAACACTACGTTATTGGTTAAAACCGAATTTTTATTTAAATATTTATTTATTTTATATAAAATTATTTTAGGTAAAAATAGATACATAATACATATAAATTTCAATATAATTTATTAGAGTCATTTTATAATATGTTTAAATATATAAAATAAATATTGAACTTTTTACCGTCATTTACCCACCTCCTAAGAGCATTTGAAAATTTGCATAAAACATAATTTTTCCACTTTGGTGAGTTTAATTTTTAAAAATATAAAGACATGGTTAATATCAGTATGTAAAATGTGTTCCAATAAGATGAAAGTATTTTTTGGTGAATAGTAACTTTTGACATTTATTTACCACGGTTAAAAGTAAATAGGGTAATTAATTTTAAAAATTATAACCTAATTACCCTAAAACATGTCCTAATTCTATTGGATAAGTATTAGTAGACCAAGAACGACCTTATGAATAAAATATTATACTCTATGGTCCACGAGGATTAGATGATGACATTTATTTAAAGAATAGTTAAAAGAGTTAAACTCAAAGTTCGATAACTACAAAATTTTTTATTTAAGGTTATAAATAAGATAAATTCGACTATAAATATTCATTAAAAATATAAAACAATTTCCTACATAATGGATTTTTTTATAACTTTTAGACATCAAATAATTTAATTTTTTATGACACATTGATGAGGTAGTAATTACCTTATTAATGAAAGCTTTAAATAACTGATATTATAAATATCCAAATAAAAGTAAATTGAGAATTATGATCTATTAAACTAATGTTATATATAAATATAAAATATTATTATTTGTTAAATAAATATTATTTGAAGTGAAAAAATTTTTATGGCTTTCAAAAAAATCAAATCATAAATAATGACATCATTGACACAATTGTGTTTAAAAAAATTCTATATTATTAATTGATATAATATTCCTAAAAATATGTGTTTTGGCCCAAAATACTTATATAAGGTTATATATATTAATTATCAACCAAATGGGGTTCTCGTGGCTTGTTATAGTATGTTTGTTTACCATATAATATAAAAATACAAATAGACATGGTAAATATCAAATTATTTAACTAAGAGTTAAATATAAAAGATGATGTTAATATGAGGACTTAAACTAGTCTAAAACCTATGGGATGAGAGGTTTTTTACCCATCCACATCTTATACTCGAAATAATTCATATTTGAGCCATTATGAACTAAAAATAATTTTATTATAAATTAGTATTTCAGTCTTTTTCTTAAGTAACCCTCACCTCTCTTATAAAGTGCATTTCCCCTTCTTATAATGTCACACCTCCAGAGACTTTTAGATAAGCCAAAACATGGCCCAAATATCCCATAAACTATCCTCCATTCATCCTAGAAGCCTTAATTTGATCAGAAATCCAGCCCACGGATCCCTTTTGATCAAATCAAATTCAAGAACCTGAAGAAGTGGTAAATATGTCATCATCTCTTTCAAGTTCTTTTTCGTCCACTTCCTCTTTCATTGTTGTTTCCATTCAAAAATAATAAATCTAGTATATTATACATACAGTGATGTTATTAAAATGGTATGACCATATTCATTATTTTATCCATCATATGAATGACAAAGTCACCATACATGTGTACGTACGGCTTACCGTCTCCACGTCGCGGAGTAATTGGTTATTAAAATACTTATTTCTTTGGATGGGTATAAAAATGAGTATAACTGATGTAAATAATAAATATAATTGTTTTCTGATTCTGTTAAAATTATATACCATCCAATTATTAAGGATTTCACCATCAATGTAATGATATTGTCGCTCATGCGTATATATAGATTACCATCTCCACGAACGCGTTGGGATTCATTCTCCATCATAATAATTCAAGACTAATTTTCATTTTATAATTAATAATAATATTTTGTAACTTAATATCATTATATATATGAATAAAACAAATCCTATCCATAACAAACATGGATTACATAACCGAGCATATAAAGGAAAACGAATCAGTTAACACCTAAAACGATGAGATTACTAAAATATTATTAACAAAGAAATATTAATGGATCATAAATTATAGAATATTTATGTACAAAGATTCTATATAATTTACTAATAATGATTATACTATTATACAAGAGTTTAACATACCCTCGACCAAGTAATAGTACAAGGTAAGGGTTAATTCTACAATCTCTTTACTTATCTGAGGTTGTTAATATGTAATTATCTACAAGAACCTCTTTATCATTCACATCCATGATTTATTAAAACTTTTATTCAAAACATTTTTATTATCTACTAAAATATGGTTTAATGTCATTTATACCCTTATTTGAACATATGTGGTTTGAAAAGAATCTTTATGTTATTTTGTAAATAAGGTACTTTATGTCCTTTTCGACAAAATTAAAGAAAATATATTTTTTAACTTATATGGGAGGAGTAGATATTTTCCTCTATTATAATATCTATGATTCTTACCATAAAATTTTATAAGAATATTTAAAAAACAAGTATTTTCTTTTATAATTATATGACTTTTAAATAATTTCAAAATACAAAGAGACATTTATCTAATTTTTTTTTGATTTTATCTATTTCATCATCCTTTGATGAATTATAAACATGTTAGATGTTGATTTATAATAATAATGATCATCCATATTGTATTACATGTTTTGTGATATATTTGGCTATGGAAGTGTTTTTTTATGTGATTCATGGTTTATGGATAATGTCTTGACATTTTGTATGCTAGTTTTAATATGAAAATTTATGTTATGTATAATCAATTTCATATGAGGAATGCAGTGGACTTAGTAATTGATGGGTGGAGCATGATATATCTCCAAGATGTATCGGTAGAACTCATTAAACAAACTAGTGTCTTGGCACAAAGCCTTGACGAAATCTTATTTGTCGTCTTGGCACAAGGCCTTGACTAAGTGTTTATAAAGTCTGGCATTATGCATTACATCATTATGAAAGTGGTTATTGATATTGCATGTGATTATTAGATAAGTAAAATATCCATGTGAATATGTAAATTGAATTATTTGATTTTACCTTTTCCATATTATGAAAAAGTTTAATTTTAAAAGGCTTTTGTTTTAGTCTAATACATTACGTAAAATGATTATGATTATTTATGATAGTTTCCGCAATATTGTTATCCTTACTGAGCATATTTTCTCTCCCCTTTCTATGTATTATTTTTCCCTGGATGTGAAGAAGTATTTTATGGTTGACCTATAGATATAGCCTTAGGATATATGTGTGTTCAAAAGGGGAAAAATTGTTGTTGATGTTTTTATTTAATGATGTAATGTGAAACTTATGAATGTATCTACTACTTCCAAGGATACTAAACTGATAGGTCTTTCGGGACATGATTCATTTTATCATTCCAATGTTATGTAATAATGCACTGAGTATTGGTAACTTGGGTCAGGTCATTATTGTTGGTATCAATGGATGTTTAGTACAAACCTAGGAAAATGTATTTAGAAAAACTCTGATTAGACAAAACTACACTAAGATAGACTTTGAGGATTAGTATAGAATAATTTCCTAAAATTTCAGTACTCTAGATATTTTTTTAGTTTTCCAAGAAATATATCCCTATGTGGATACAATTAGGTAGGGGTGGCTCTGACACAGATGTACCTAAGAGTAAAACCTGAAAACACTGCTTTGAGCTGGACTCGAACGAGAACCAGTGCACGACAACGGGCCTTGAAGCACTGTTGGTTATGACACTCCCAGAGGATATTCCTAGGATAATTTTCATTTTTATTACCAACTATAATGAAGGGTTCATGAGTATATACCTTCTCAAAGAAATTATTTTTATGATTATGCATTATATCCATAAATTGTTTAATTTAATTTAAGTGTTTTACATGTTCGGAATTATGTATTATGACTCATAAACTAAACTATTGTATGACATTGTTTATAAATGGTCCCTAGTGGAAGTAATGGAAATAGTATCCATGCAAGTAATATATGTAGGGATTTACCTAATACTCAAGATAATTATAGAGGAGTTGGTGATGCAACTGGTGCTGATCAGCTTATCACCAAACCGGGACAACTCACTCAAGGTAGGAATAATAACCTTACCCAAATAGAGCACCCTGATCCCCAATGTGGAGGATCAATGTTAGACCACATCATGTGGAATAAACCACCAAAATTAAATGGGATTACTAATCTTTTAGTATCTGAGAAATGGATAAGTTCCATAGAGCAAATATTTCAGGCTTTCAGGAGTAGCGAAAGGGAAAAGTTTTTCATGGCAGTTTATTGCATCATGGGTGATGCAGATCAATGGTGGACATTGATTCAAATCCCAAAGGAATATGAAGAAGTATTAAACTTAGAATGGAGGGATTTCGAAAATATTTTCTTAGAAAAATGCTTTCCTCATGACCATCAAGTAGATATGGAAAGACAATTTCAGTGTCTAAGGAAAAATAGGGACTAGAATGTTGTAAAGTGTGGGGCTAATGTTACAAGGTTAGCAAGTCATACTGTGGATTATATATATAACTCATTGAGTAATATTGATCTATTATTTGATGGGTTAAAATCATTTATCTGACGATAATTAGTCTCAAAATAGTTCTGATCATTCGAAGATATTATCTCACGTTCTATCAAGATAGAAAAATAATTCTCTATGTTATACAACTTTAAAGAAAAGATGGAGAAGAAGAGATCTGCTGAACAATCTAGAAATCAAAATAAGGGGATGAAGGGAAAAGTTGAATATGCATCCTGTGGTAAATATGGGAAGAAACACCCCAATACATTCCCAAAGGGAATGGGAGTCTGTTATATGTTTGGTGAAAAAGGCCACCAAGCTCGTGACTCCAAGGGAAAGAAAAAAGGCTATCAATGTCGAATGCTTCAATTGTAGAGAAAAGGGTCATTATGCAAATAAATATACTATGCGCCAAAGGGAACATACCTCAGAAAGGGCCAAGAGATAAAGGACAAGCTTATTCCATCACTACTGATGAGGTTGAAGCTTCAAAATACATGGTGGCATGAAATTTAATGGTTTTATAATGTTTAGCCAATGATTTATTTGATTTTGGATCATCACATTGTTTCATATCTTCCCAGTTTTCAAAGAAAATTAGATATTATTAATTTGATTTAACAAGGGAGTTGTCACTTAAAACTCCTAAGGGAAAGTATCATTGCAACAATGTTTTGGGAATCAGTTCCCATTAGAGCATATAAATGTACTTTATCTGCAGATCTCATTGTCATACCCATGATTGAAATTGATATAATCCTCATAATTAATTGGATTTTAGACAATGATGTGACATTTTATTTTAAGAAGAAGCAGGTTACAATTTTCGAGGATGATAAGGAGTATCTTATGTTTAGACCTGAAACATCACCACCTGATTCTTATCCAGATCTTCCACTAATAGCTATACTAAATTAAATTATTAAAGAATAAGGGAATAAAATAACAATATGTGAGGAAAAGAATGTTTGAACATAGGAAATTCCTATTGTGCAAGAATATGTTGATGTGTTTTAAAAAATACTTACCTTGTCATCCTCCAGAACGAGAAATTGAGTTTTCTATTGATTTAATTCCTAGTTCAAGGCCCCTATCGAAGGCCTTTTATTGAATGGTCACTATGGAATTTGGGGAACTAAAGAAAAAACATGATTAATTGAGTAATAAATTAATTATTCTCTATTATGTTTCTCTTTGGGGAGCCCTTGTCCTTTTTTTAAGAAGAAACACAAATATCTGAGGATGTGTGTTGACTACAGGGTGATCAATGAAATAACAATAAAGAACAAATATCCCCTACCTTTTAATGATGATTTTTTCGACCAACATCATGGAGCTCAATATTTTTCTAAGGTTTACCATTGATATGGATATCATCAATTTTGTGTGAATAAGGAAGACATTCTGAAAACAGCATTTTGAACTAGGTATAGGCTTTACGAGTTAACAATAATTCCTTTTCGATTGACTAATCCACCCTCTATCTTAATTGATCTAATTAATAAGGTTTTCAAGGAATAGCATGATGAATTGGTAATGGTATTTATTGATGATATCTTTGTATACTCCAAAAGCTATTAAGATCATGAAAATCATTTGTTTATTATTCTAAAGACACTTAAGAGAAATGAATAATATGGGATGTTTAGAAAGAACGAATTATGGATTCAGGGGATTTTTTTGGATATATTTTCTCTATGGATGGAATATATGTTGATCCTTCAAAGATGGACACAATCCACGAATGGAAATCACCAACAAGTATTTCTGAGGTGTGATTTTTTATTGGTTTAGTAGGATATTATCAGCATTTTGTCTAGAATGTTGCCTGACTGGCTAACCCATTAACCATGTTTACACATAAAGGGGTTAAATTTGTGTGGACGAAAGAGTGTGAAAAATGTTTTGAAAAATTGAATAGAATATTAGTCAATGTGACTATATCGACTCTACCATTAGGGAATGATGGTTTTTTATTTTTAATGATTTCTCCAAGAAAGGACTTGGTAGTGTCTTTTTGAAGAAATATAGAGTTATTTCATATGCGTCATAGTAGCTAAAAACTATTGAGGAAAAATATCCCCCTAATGATCTTGAGTTAGCAGCTATAATATTTTCTATAATAATATGAAGAAAATATCTCAATGGTGAAAAAATTTTAGATTTAAACTGATCAGAAGAGGTTAAAGTATATTTTCTCTCAAAATAAACTAAACATGAGGCAAAGGAGTTGGCTTGAACTACTCAAGGATTATGATTTCATACTACATTACCACTTATCGAAGGAAAATAAGGTGGAATACGCTCTGAGATGAAAGGATCATAGAGTTTTGAACAAATGTGAGTTAAAAAGGATCCTATTTTCATGGATCTAGTAACGATTGATATGGGAATAGCCATGGAATGTAAAACATCAATTATTTTTCAAATGGTGGCCAAACCATATTTACCAGAAATGATAGGAAGTTCTTAGACTGATGATGAGGATTTTCAAATGAATATTAAAGCTGTGAACAATGGGATATTGATCGACGTCATATATAAATATGGAATTTTGAAATTTGAGAAGAGTTTTTGTGATCCCAATATACCAGGTCTAAAAAGTGAATTATTGGATGATGTTAATAGCTCTAATCTATCTATGCACCATAGTAGCACTAAGATATATAGTTATTTTAAAGTATATTTTTTGGTGGCACAACATGTAGAGGGAGACTGCAGATTTTGTGTCCTGATGTATGGTTTTTCAACAAGTGAAAGCTGGAAGGAAACAACATGGAGGATTCATGCTACCTCTTCTCATACCTGAGTGGAAGTGGGTTAATATTACGATGGACTTTGTCATGGGGATACCAAATACTCCGAGAAGGATTGATTAAATATTGGTAATTATTGATTGTCTTACCAAGTCAGCACAATTTCATGATATAAGAGAAGATTCTCAACATGAACGTCTGAAATGACTACATATTATTGATGTTGTAAGACTCCATGGTGTACCCCTATTGATTGTTCCTGATCATGATCCCTGTTTTACATCATGATTTTGAAAAATTATTCAGAAGGCCCTGGATACTAAACTTCGTTTGACTACTGGCTACCACCATCAAACTGATGGAAAATCAAAATGGACTATTCAAACATTAAAAGACCTGTTGAGATCTTTCTCACGTGACTTTCTAGGTATGTTGGATCAATATTTACCTCTGGTATAATTTTCATATAACAATAGCTTCTATTCAGGTATTCAGATGGCACCGTATGAAGCGTTATATGGAAAGACATGTCGCACACCAAATTTTTGGGATGAAGTTGGTGATTGAAAACTTGTAGGCACAGAACTTGTTGAGAAAATGATGGAAAAGGTAAACATTATCCAAACCCACATCCAAGCAGTTTAATGTATGCAATATAGCTATGCAGATAAATGAAGGAACGATTTGAAATTTCATGTAGGAAATTATTTATTCATGATGGAATCTCCGTGGAAGGGTGTTATATGTTGTGGTAAGAAGGGTAAATTGAGTCCTAGGTACATAAGACCTTTCAAAATTCTAGAACAAATTGGAGTAGTATCTTGTTGTTTGGAAATGCCTCCAAGTCTCTCCAATGTTCATGATGTGTTCCACGTATCACTGTTGAAAAACACATGCCTATCCTAATGCATGTATTCGCCGATGAGGAAATTTAACTAGAACCTGATTTTTCTTATTGTAAAGATCCTCTAAAAATTCATGAAACAAGATATCAAGTGTTCAGAAACCGGACGACCCATCTGGTAAATCTTCTATGGAGAAACCATAAGATGGAAGAGACAACATTGGAACCAGAGCAACTTATGTTGAAAAACCACTTGAATCTTATTGTGTGGTAGTATTATAGAAAATTCAAGAATGAAATTAGTTGAAGGAGGGAAGAATGTAACACCCCAAACTTACATGATATGTTTCCCTTTGAAGAATGAAATAGCTTGCATTGTACACAACATTGAGATTCAAACACACTATGACAAATCAAAATAGTCATTATGAATACTAATATCAACTTTTGGAAATTATATAAATTTTATTTTTCAAAAAATGAACATCATTTTTTAATTCAAAATATCGAAATTAGCTTACAGTGAATTTTTAGTATTTTTCAAAAAACATTCAATTAATGATGAATTGTGAAAAACACTGCGTTATTGGTTAAAAATGAATTTTTATTTAACGAATGATTTATTTAATTTAATTGAATTTTAGATAAAAAAATAATATCTATATAAGTTCAATTTAATTCACTATATTCATTTTATAATAATTTTAGATATATAAATATTTTATTGAACTTTTTACCGTCTTTTACCCACATCCTAGGAGCATTTGCAAATTTTTATAAAAAATAATTTTCCCGCTTTGGTGAGTTGAATTTAAAAAATATGAGAGACATGGTTAATATCAGTAAGTAAAATTTTGTTCAATAAGAATAAAATAATTTTTCCTGAATAGTAACTTTTGACTTTAATTTTCCACGATTAAAAGTAAATATGGTAATTAAGGGTAAAAATGATATAATAATTACCCTAAAACTTGACTTAATTCTATTAGATAAGTATAATTCGACCAAAAACTAACATATGAATAAATTATGATCCACTTTTGTCCACTTGGATTAGATTTGGACATTTATTTTTATTTTATTTAAAAAAGAATTAAAAAAGTTAAATTAATTGTTTAATAACTAATCCATTTTTAATAAAGGGTGATACATAAGATAAATTCGACTATAAATTTTCATTAGAAATATGAAAATATCTCCTAAATAATGGTATGTTATTTATAATTGTTAGACATTAAATAATTTATTTTATTTATGACACAATGATGATTTAATAATTACCTTATTAATGAAAAATTAAAATAATTGATATTATAAATATACAACTAAATTTAAATTGAGACTTATGATGAATTAAACTAAATTTATAAGTTAATATGGAATTTTAGGATTGGTTAAATAAATTTTATTCGAAGTAATAGAGTTTTAATGGCTTTCAAAAAAATCAAATGCTAAATACTATCAAAATTGACATAATTGAGTTTTTAAAAAAGATACAATACTATTAATTGATATATTATTTATAAAAAATCTAATGTTCAGGAAAAGGACTTATATAAGGTTATATATATTAATAATGATCCACATGGGGTTTGCTTATATTTTTATAGTATGATTATTGACCATATAATATTAAAAAAACAAAGAGAGATGGTAAGTGTCAAACTATATAATTAAGAGTTAAATATAAAATATAAGCTTAATATGATGAACTAAACCAGTATAGAACCTATTGGTTGAAAGGTTTTCGACCAATCCCTTCCTTATCTTCAAAATAGTTCATTTTGGAGCAATTAAAAACTAATAATGTTTTTATTATAAAATAATATTTAAATCTTTTCCTAAAGTGGCCCTCTTCTCTCTTATAAATGGGTAATTCCCCATCTCTTAATTTAACTCCTCAAAAGCATTTTGGATCAGCCGAAACCTACACAAATATCCTCTAAACTATCCACCCTTCAACCTAGAGGCCTTACATTGATCATAAATCCAACTTATGGGGCCCTTTTGATCAAATCAAATGGAAGAACCCATTGAAGTGGTAAATATTTCATCACCTCTTTCAAGTTCTTACATGTTCCACTTCATCTTTCTTTGTTAATTAAATTATTAAATAATAAATCCAATATCTTTTATATTTTATGATATTATTAAAATAGTACAACCATATTCATTATTATATCCTTCATAAGAATGAAAAAGTCACCAAACGTGTGTATGTACAGCGTACCGTCTCCACGTCGTGGTGTAGTTTGTTATTCAAACAATTCATTATTTGGATGGGTATAATAGTGAGTATAAAATATGTAAATAATCAATATAACATGTTATTGATTCTATATATATGATATAACATCCATTTACATACTATTTCACCATCAATGTAATGATATTATTGCTCATGCATATGTACCGATTATTGTCTCTACAAAAGTGATGAGATTCAATCCCCATCATAATCATTCAATAATAATATAGATTTTTTTATTCAAAATAATTTTTAAGAACATAATATTATTCTAGATGTGAATAAAATACTTGTTGTCCATAATAATCATGGCCTGCGTAAACAATCATATAAAGGAAAACAGATCAGTTAATATCTGAAATGATGATATTACTAACATATTATTAACAGAGCAATATTAGAGGATCATATATGACATCATATTTAAGTATATATTTCTTGTAAAATTTAATAACAATTATTTATCTATTATACAAGAGTTTAACATCCCCTTGACCAAGGAAAAGTACAAGGTAAGGGTTCATTCTACAATCTCTTTACTTATCTGAGGTTCATAATACATAATTATCTACAGGGATATATTTATCATCCACATCCTGGTTTTCTTAAAAATGTAAACTGAAACATTTTTACTATCTAATAGAATATGTGTTAAATTTATTTAAGACATTATTTGAACATATATTTTTTGGAGGGAATCTTTCTGATGTTTTACAAACAAGTTACTTTATGACCTTTTCAACAACATTAAGGTAAGAATGTCTTTTTTCAACTTATACGGAAGGTGTGGCTATTTTTCACCATTATAACATTGTTGAAGCTTCCCATACAAGATTATAAGAATATTTTCAAAACAAATGTCTTCTTTTATATATATATGACTTTTAAATGATTTCAAAATCGCAAGAGATATTTCTCTCAAAATGTTTTGATTTCATCTAGGCCAAAATATTTAAATAGATTTTAAACTTGTTTGAAGTTCATTTATTATTGTCACGACCCGTCCTCGGGACCCGTGTTGTGACAACCCCAAGCACGCCTTCCATAGGCCAGGGTATGGCGACTAGCAGCAAGGCATAAATCCCGATATAAAGGGAAGTCATTGCCTATATACAGTAAATAAACACCAGTGTAAGCAAGCTGAAGTAAACACTATGTAAACTGGGTACAACTGTAAGTGATGGAAAGTAAATGGGCTAGAATAAAAACCCAACTGAAGTAATGTACAACTGAAAGAATGTATAACAACTGAAAATTAAAGCAGCATCATCGAGCCATCCACTATAAGTCCCACCAGAAGGGTGGGTACAGATAGCCTCCTCATCTCCTCGGGTCCAGCCATCAGCTCCGTGTACATCTCGCCCAGTGGTCCACCTCTAGGTACCGACTTGCTCCACAAGCCTCAACCACGATCAGCACTGTCTGTCGTCTACATCAAACACAATGTAGTGCGGGCATAGCCCGTGCAAGGGTGAGTATATGCTACTCTGTAGGGACCCCGAGACCCCTGAAGGTCTCCCAAAATCCACAAAGGATAACCCACAATGAAAAGATACAATCATGAAGTAACATCCATCACTAATTAGCTATATTCCCATACATATACCTAAGTAATCAATTCCAGTTCGACTCCAATATCTGAGCCCAAGTTCCATCATGTCCACACAGGATTGTACAACCCAATCCAAATAGGAAAGCACAACCCAATCCACATAGTAAAGCAAGTAAATCATATCTAAGATAATGATTGAATGTCAAGACTCATCTCAGACAGGTATACATCATTTGTAAAGAAAAAGGAGATGATCAGATGTAATTACTGATTCATCTAGCGGGGACCCACATAGGATACTAGACCAGCTAAGCTGTCGGACCCACGTAAGATAAAAGTACTGTAGTAGTCACCGCCGAACCCACGGAGGATTCCAGTATGGTTCTCGTCGTTGTCGAACCCACGGAGGATTCTAGTACGATAGTCTTCACCATCGATCCCACAGAGGATTCCAGTATGTTTGTCATCGTTGAACCCATAGCTTCTAGGGAACTCCTCCTCTATAGAGTAGAGTGGGATTGCCGCTACAACCAAGCGCTTACCACTAACCTTGGACTGATGTAGTATTCTACATGTCTAGTATTGTGGGCCTACTGATACAACCAAGTGCTTCCCACCATGGGTCTACCTCTACAACCAAGCGCTCCCACTCATAGCCTATAGAGGTACTCCTTCCGATGAGTACCGCGGGTCTGCTTCTACAACTAAGCTCTCCTCCGCCGTGGGTCTGCCACTACAACCAAACGCTCCCCACTGGGCTATGGAAACACTCCGAGTCGATCGATCAGCAGTCGTCAAGTCTCAGCCAGCTCTAGGCTTTCCGCACACAGCACGCTCGTTCTGGGAGGGTCCGCTCCACGAGCCAAGAGGTTGATACATCGTCTGTCATGTAGACCAGAGTTGATGTATCACAAAGTTCTGTCACATCAATAGGAACACAACGCGAAAAACGGTGCGTCAATCAGACGCCCAGTCTGAGAGTTATTGGCTTTCTCGTTCCAGGGGCCCAGTTGGTTTTTATGTCAAAACCAACCCGACCGTACTCCCACTACATACAATCCTTGATCAGAGTAAGACAAAAGGTCCATCTCACTAAGAGGAATCCAACAAAGTCGACGGCACATCAATCGGACGTCTAGAGCTCAAGTTATAAGCGTTTCCGCTCCGAGGGCACGATTGGTTTCATGTTCGAACCAACCCGGCCATACCCAAAGTTCTCTGAACCTTGAGTGTAATATACCAAAATTACCTTCTCGATCCAAGGATCTCATCGCAACTGACAGTGCGTCATTCGGAGGTCTGTGGACCATGTTACGAGCATTTAAACGAACCTGTTTGGTTTTAGGCGGTTTTGGGCCCGGACCGTCCTTGCCCAAGACCCCCTGGGTCGGCCTGAACCGGGCCGACCTGACCCGGGTCCGGGTCAGGCCGATTGAACTGGCGCAGGCGTGGCACCCACGTGTGGTGCGCACGTGGAAGGGGGGGGGGCGCTGCCCCCTGGTCTCGAAACGGCGACCCCCCACGAGGAGGGGGCTCGCCCAGTCAACCGTCGGGGGTTACGACCCCCGACCTCCCCGCCGAACGACCAGCCATGGTTGGCCAGCTGGTTCCACCACTGTGGGACCCCCCTCGTGGGTCCCATCCCCCTTGAACATCGGTGGCTGGTGGATCCGGCCACCACCCCATGCAGAACCGTCGTGGCCACGACCACAGCTTCTTTTTGATTATAGGCGGTTGGCGAGGCCGGCTGCCTCCCATTGCTCTGCCGCGGCCACAGGCCACGGCCTTGTCTGACCGGTATGGCGTGCCGGCACCGCGCCCCTCTACCATGGCCCAGCTCTGTCTGCGGCCTCTTCGTGGTTCTCTAGCACGGTGCGACGGCGCGGCGCCCCATCGTCGCGGCCCGACTCCGGCCGCGACTTCTTTCAGCCTCAACGGTGCGGTGTGATGGCGTTGTGTTTCTTCGCCGTGTTCCTCCTTGTTTCCGCATGGTGTGACAGCACCGCGTCACTTCTATTTCAATCCACGAAGATAACCATCAAAAGGGGAGGAGGTTCATCCATGTTTGTGCGGTCCAACCTCCTCCGTTATTTTGATAACAGGTGGCCAATATTATCGAAGAATGTCCAATTAAAATCCGAACGTAAGGAGAAACCCCTACCTCGAAGAAGGGTCGCCATTGTCAAGGGCCGTGGTTGATGTCCTTCCCGTCGTCGGTGTCTCCTTCCTTGTCATAGAAGAGTAAGTGGATGGATAATTCTAGGACATCCAAGTCGACGTCCTTCTTCGGAGACATAGCGTCCTTCAACGAAGGAGATGAATTTCTTCAAGGGAGGATGAAGGTCTTCCAAAGCTAGAGCTCTCTCTCTTCCCTTTTATCCACACAACAAAACTAACCCCCCAAAATAAAATAAGCTCCATTATTTTATTTCAACAGTCCAAGGGTTTTCAAATTCAAAATTCAAACTTAAACAAATTTATTTAATAGGTTCAATTAATTAAATAAGGTTTGTTAGAATTTAATTAAGAGGAGAGAGGGGTGAGTTACTTAATAAATGCATGAGGTTTAAAGGGGATGAGTTATGGGGGTTATGGAATATGAAGTGGTGGGGTTTGTGTGGGCCCTACCTCACATTTTTCCTCACTAGGTTAGTTTACCTAACTTCCACACAAAGGTTAAAACTACTTACCAGAGAAATAATATTGGATTAAAATTTTATTTTATTCTTCACTTAAACCTCAAATTTAAGAAACTCCTCCCGAGAAAATGCACCTTTGTAAAAGGTCTTCTTAAGAAATTACTAGTGTTGTGGTTTCATCGGTGCCCTCGGATTTTATTTCCGAGAACCGGTTCAAAAAATAGAAAAACTCGCTCGTTCGTTCACTGAACGTACTCAAACTAAACATCGGAAATTGATTCCGAGAACATCGTGTCTCGGAATCAGGTGTCGTCGGAAACTTCAGACTAGTAAAATTCCAAGGAAATTAATAAATAAAATTTCCTTTAAATTTTTGGGTCATTACATTAATCTCACCTCGGGGCTTTACATCTCTGTAAAGCTACAACACAGTCTAGGGATACCAAAGGAGGAACTAGCACGCATCAGAGCCTTCCACAGCCATGTGCTCTCCTGGAGGTTCTCGTGCTACAAAAAAAAGTGCAAAAGAGGAACTGAACTTCCCCGTAGGACCCACTAAAGTCGATCCTAGACCTCTACTGGAACCCCATGAAAGTCGGCTTGTTATCGATGTCCAGCTCTCCATGAGCGATGGTATGGGTCGAGTCGAGCACGTATCTCCTATGCTGAGATAGGTGGAAGACGTCATGCACCTGGTGCAACTGAGGTGGATGGGTCAAGTGGTAAACCACCTCGCCTACCCTGCTGTGGACCTAGAATGGTCCATTGAACCTCGAAGATATCTCATCGCCTCGGCTACATCTCTGTAAACCTCGTCGAGGTGAGACCCGTATAAGAACGATGTAGCCATCCTCGAACTGTAGAGGCCTCCATTTATTGATTAGAACAGAAACTCAAAACTCCTATATCCACGAGGATAAGGTTGGATGACCCAAGAGCAATTGGCTACACCCTCCTAAGCATGAGTTATACCTACAATGCCTGGGGTTTCCTTTTTTCGACCATGGAAAACCCATCCCGATGTCTGCCTAATACCTTTAATTTTTGTATGAACTGTGATTGCCCAGTCCATACTCAAACTAACGTCGTAAGGCCTCGACGTTACCACTAAGAGGTTCAAACTAAAACTCTCACCTCAAGGGTTAGATCACACCGTTCACGTAAGTGTGATTATCGAGTCTCCTCTCAGAGGTATCTCCAGACGTGAGGGTCATGTCAACGGCTTAATTAGAAACTCTAGGTCTAGGACAAGATTCATGGAAGGAAGAAATTATTTTTATCGATGTATATTGCTACAGAAGCTATCAGAAGCCACAATTCGTACTTCGAATCGTCCTTAGAGCCCTTTCGGTCACACTCCATGACCGCATGAAGCTACTCTTTCCCCTGTCCTCCAGCTCCCTGATCCTGGCGCGGATTACAAAGGCGGTTGGTTACAACTTGTCAAAATGTTCACCACCCCATGCGGCTCTCCTAGGTCAACTTCCGTGTCTGCTACCCTGAAGATTCATATGTCCTTTTTTACTTCCTCTACTTGAAACATTTTACATGCTCAAGTCTCCGAGTCTGGCGCTAGTTTCCTTCTTTCCCACTGCTAACCTTCACTGACTGCATCCATTCATCAAAATAATTCCCAACCACAAAGGTTCATTCTAGCACCCTAGCATAAGTTGGAATGCATAGAGAAAGAATTTTTGTCTCGGATTTCCATTAGACACACCTCACTCAGATGTCCGAGCCCTGAAGCACTGATTGCATCGTAGTCATCGAGTACCAGGAATGGTTTGGTTTGCCCCAATGAATTCTCGTCTACCGAGATATCGTCTTGCCGAAGCTGTATAAGCTCTAGAAGACTCTCAACCACCTCCTCAAGCCAGTACTTAGCCGCCTGTGATTCGAACTTGACATAGAACTTGAGGGATATCTGGTGCTGAATCATATAAGGAACTAAGCCTACAAGTGTCCTCTATAGGTACTGCCGGTAGTGTCTGCTGTCCAACAGGTTGTGATGAAGCTGACACTCTACCCGAAGTTACTATCTCAGGCATCGGTCCACATACCGAAGCCTCTTCACTATACAGACCAACCCCATGGTCACTTACTGGGACACACAAGTAGCTAAGTTCACTACCCGCTCTACTAGTGTCTAAAATAGGCGTAGAACTCGATCAATTGCCTCTATCCAATCCACTGCTGCCTGGGAATCTGCCTCGCCTCATAACCTCAGAGGCTTATGCTACCCAACAGGTGGTGGTGCTGCTGGTACACCACCCGAAGGTTTCAACACAGTAAGAGGGCCCCACACCGAAACCATCGTCTCTCGGTGGGCCGTCATCTTGTACAACAATCAAAACCCTAACTGGATGTCATCATGGGGCCATCATGAAAAGATACAGGTGCACCACAGTCAAAAATTAATACCTGGTGAGCTGACACAAAGTAATAAAAAAGAAAACTTTTGAAACACAGAAGCAATCAATGTTTTCGTGCACTGAGTTGGAAATCAGAAGTAAGGGTCCAGATGTACGGATACGTGAGCCGCCACACCGACACTAGACTCCCTGGAATGATAACCACACTCAATACCTTTAACATTATTGGTTTGTATAGAATAAAGATCAGAGTTCTGAGTTCTGTGGTAGAACTGAACTCCTCTGATAACGATTTGTCACGACCCGTCCTTGGGACCCGTGCCGTGACAACACCAAGCTCGCCTTCCATAGGCCAGGGGCTGGCGACTAACACCAAGGCATAAATCCCGATAAAAAGGGAAGGCGTTGCCTTTATAAAGTAAACAAAAACCAGACTAATAAATATGAAGTAAACACTATGTAAATTGGGTACAACTGTATGTTCTGGAAAGTAAATGTGCTAGAATGCAAACCCAACTGAAGTAAAGTTCAACTGAAAGAAAGTACAGCAACTGAAAAGTAAAACAGCAATGTCGATCTGTCTACTAGAAGTCCCACCTGAAGGGTGCGTACAAGAAGCCTCCTCAGATCCCCGAGTATAGCCGTCTGATCTGTGTACATCCCACCCTGTGGTCTACCTCCAGGTACCGACTTTCTCTACAAGCCTCAACCACGATCAGCGTTGTCCGTCATCTGCATCCAACACAACGTAGTGCAGGCATAACCCGTGAAGGGGTGAGTATACGCTACTCATTAGGGACCCTGAGACCCCCGAAGTTCTCCCAAAATCCAGAAAGGATAAACCACAAAAAAATATACAATCACGAAGTAACATCCAACACTACTTAGGTATATTTCCATACATATACCTAAGTTATCAATTACAGTTCGGCTCCAACATCCGAGCCCATGTTCTATCATGTCCACACAGGATAGTACAACCCAATCCACACAAGAAATCACAACCCAATCCACATAGAAAATCATGTCAATCATATCGAAGATAATGATTGAAATTCAAGACTCAGATCACACAGGTATACATCATTTGTAAAGAAAAAGGAGATGATCAAATATAATTACTGATTTATCTATCTAGGAACCATGTAGGATACTAGACCAGCATATTTGTCAGACCCATGTAGGATATAAGTACTGTAGTCGTAATAGCCGAACCCATGGAGGATTCCAGAACGGTTTTCATCTTCATCGAACCCACAGAGGAATCCAGTATGATAGTCTTCACCGTCGAACCCACGGAGGATTCCAGTACGTTTGTCATCATGGAACCCATAGCTACTGGGGGACTCCTCCTCTATCGAGTAGAGTGGGACTGCAGCTACAACCAAGCGCTTCCCACTAACCTTGTACTGCTGTAGAACTCCACCTGTCGAGTACTGTGGGCCTACTACTACAACCAAGTGCTTCCCACCATGGGTCTGCCACTACACCCAAGCGCTCCCCCTCATAGCCTACAGATGAACTCCTTCTATTGAGTACTGCGGGTCTGCTACTATAACCATGTGCTCCTCTTCCATAGGTCTGCCGCTATAGCCAAGCACTCCCCACTGGGCTATCGAAACACTCCAAGTCGATCAATCAGCAGTCATCAAGTCTCAGCCAACTCTAGGGTTTCCGCACACAGCACGCTCGTTCTGGGAGGGTCCGCTCCATGAGCCAAGAGGTTGATACATCCACTATCACGTAGACCAGAGTTGATGTATCACAAAGTTCCGTCACATCAATAGGAACACAACGCGACATACGGCGCGTCAATCGGACGCCCGGTCTGATAGTTACTGGATTATTCGTTCGAGGGGCTCGGTTGGTTTTTAAGTCAAAACCAACCCGACCGTACTCCCACTAGGTCCAAACCCCGAGCGGAGTAAGTCAAAAGGTCAGTATCACTAAGAGGAATCCAACAAATTCGATGACACGTCAATCGGACGTCCGAAGCTCTAGTTATAAGTGTTTCCGCTCCAAGGGCCCGGTTGGTTTCTTGTTCGAACCAAAACGGCCATACACAAAATTCTCCAAAACCTCCAGTGTAATATACCGAAATGACCATCTCGATCCTTGGATCGCATCGTAACTAATGGTGTGTCATTCGGAGGCTCGTGGCCCTTATTACGGGCATTTAAACGAACCTATATGGTTTTAGGGTGTATTGGGCCCGGACGACCCAGCCCAGGACCCCATGGTGCGGCCCGAACTGGTTCGACCCAACCCGGGTCCGGGTCTGGCCCGGCCGGCATGGCCCGGCCGGCGCGGCCCAACCTGGCCTGGGCGACCGGTTCGCTTGGCGTGGGTGCGACGCCCGCGTGCGGAGCGTACGTGGAAGGGGGGGGGGCGCTGCCCCTGGTCTCGAAACGGAGGCCCCCCACGTGGAGGGAGTCTGCCAGTCAACCGCTGGGGGTTACGACCCCCGACCTCCCCGCCGAACGGCCGGCCATGGTTGGTCGGCCGGTGCCGCCGCCGTGGGACCCCCCTCGCGGGTCTCGTACCCCTAGAACATCGGCGACTGGAGGATCTGGTCACCGCCCATTTCAGAACCGTCACGGCCATGGCCGCGGCTTCCTTTTGACTACCGGTGGCCGGCGAGGCGAGCCGCCTTTTTTTGCTCCATCACGGCCAAAGGCCATGTCCTTGTCGGACAGGCACGGCATGCCGGGGCCACGCCCCTCCACCGCAGCCCTGCTCTGGCCATTGCCTCTTCGTGGTTCTCCAGCGTAGCACGACGGTGCCGCGCCCCTTTTCTGTGGCCTGACTCCGTCCGTGGCTTCTTTCGGCCTCAACAGTGAGGCGTTTCTTCACCGTGTTCATCCTTGTTTCCACGTGGTGCGATGACACTGCGTCGCTTCCATTTCAAGCCATGAAGATAACCATCAAAAAGGGGGGGGGGGGGGGGGTTCGGCTGTGTTTGTGCAGTCCGACCACCTCCGTTATTTTGAAAACAGGTGGGCAATATTATCGAAGAACGTCCAATTCAAATCTGAACGTAAGGAAAACCCCTACCATGAAAAAACCTCATGGTTGTCAAGAGTTGCGGTTTATGGAGTCCTTCCCGTCGTCGGTGTCTCCTTCCATGTCACGGAAGAGGAAGTGGATGGAGAATTCCAGGACCGCCAAGTCGACACACTTCTTCAGAGAGGTAGTGTTCTTCAACGAAGGAGATGAATTTTTTCAAGTGAGGATGAAGATCTTCCAAAGCTAGAGAACTCTCTCTTCCCTTTTCTCCACACAACTAAACTAACCCCCCAAAATAAAATAAGCTCCTTTATTTTATTTCAATGGGACAAGGTTTTCCAACATCAAAATTCAAACATAAAAAAATTAATTGAATAGGTTCAATTAATTAAATAAGGTGTGTTGGAATTTAATTAATAGCAGAGAGGGGTGAGTTACTTAATAAAGGGATGAGGTTTAAAGGGGATGAGTTATGGGGGTTGGGGAATATTAAGGGGTGTGGTTCGTGTGGGCCCCACCTCACCTTTATCCTCACTAGGTTAGTTTCCCTAACTTCCACACAAAGGTTAAAACTACTTAGAAGAGAAATAAAATTGGATTACAATTTTATTTTATTCTTCACATAAACCTCAAATTTAAGAAACTCCTCCAGAGAAAACGCACCTTCGGAAAAGGTCTTCCTAAGAAATTACCGGCGCTGTGGTTTCATCGGTGCCGTCAGATTTCGATTCCGAGAACCAATTCAAAAAATAGAAAACCCACATGTTCATTTACTAAAAGTACCCGAGCTAATCTTCTGAAATTGATTCCAGCCACACCGGGCCTCAGAATCAGGTGCCTTCAGAAATTGCAGATTCGTAAAATTCCAATGAAATTTAGAAAAAAATTCCTTGAAATTTCCGGGACATTAAAATTATGATACAAATATTCCATATTTTGTTAAAGTTTTTGTGATATATTTTACTATGGATGTTCTATTTTTATACCATTCATGGGTTGTGGATAAATTATTGACATTTTGTATTCTAGTTTTAATATGAATATTTATGTTATGTTTAATCATTTTCATATGAGTAATGCATTGGACTTAGTAAATGAGTGGTGGACCCCTCTATAGCTCCTCGATTAATCGGTAGGTGTCCTAAGACAAACTACTATCTTGGAATATGGCCAAGATAAAATCTTATTTGTAGTCCTGGAACAAGGCCTTGACTATGTGGTTATGAAGTCTGAAATTACTCATTCTATCATTACCAAACTGGCGATTGATATTATAACGATCTGAAATTTTGAATAAATCTTGTTTCCTAATTTTATGTGTTATTTTATTTTATTTTTATACTCAACAAAAATGTTTCATTTGATAACATGAGTATAATTAAAATGAGACCGTTGGGTTTTGACTAGTATATGACCATTGGTCAATATGACCGCTGGAAACTAAATGTTTTGATTATTGTCTCTAAATACAAGTAATCTTGGTTAATTATTATAGAAAGAAGATTTGATGGCCTCACCCAATAGTCTTGGACCGATCGAAACCCATCTAACAGAACTTGGGAAGGAGGTAGCAGCACTGGGCTTTGCTCTAGACAAAACCCAAGCCGGACTTCATCGTGTGAAGCTAGAACGGAATCACCTTCCCGAGAAGTTCAACCTGATAGAAATTACTACTCGTGCGATGTTGGCCGAGCCTCCCTCGGATTATATCACCTTAGCACACCTTACACTTAGGTCCTATGCTGGTGTGATAAGGGGCTATGTAAAGAGACCGTAACTGCCTTGTGTAACCCTTTGTTTTAAATAAAAATTATGATTTCTTCTTATGATGATGTTTATGAATTTTCAAATGGCTGAATAAATATAGTATGCATATTTTTTATGAATTTTACAAAAACGATATTTTAAAAATGATTAGGTAAACCTTAAATAATTAAAAATGTGTCATGATTTTCAAAAAATGGTCTTCTACAATTATGTTCAGTACGAAATTTAGAGTCTAATAAGATTAACTTGATTTTTGATGAATAATAAATTGTGAATAGTGATTTTATGCTTTGGATTAGTAATGTGACCAAATGGATTAGTAATCTCACTTAATGAAAGTATTAATATAATCTAGGCACCTTGATTAAGTAATGTGATTTAATAAAATGGTTAAATAACAGTTTCATAAATTATTATTCAAGTATTAGTTTTTTCGGATGAATATTGTTTTTAAATTTAAAATTAAATTAAAAATATTTAGAAAATTATTTTTATAAAATGGATTTCATATTTGAACTCAGAGCATTGATATTATGTGAAGGTAATTTTTGGGGATTTTTCTGAAAAAAATGAATTTTTGGTGAATAGTGTATTTATTTATAAAATAAATTAAAAATATTTAAAAAATATTTTTATAAAATGGATTTCGTTTTTGAAATTAGAGCATTGATATTTGGTTAAGGTGAAATTTTGGGATTTTTCTGAGAAAGTTGAATTTTCAGTGAATAGTTAAAATACAGTTTTAGGGTTTCGGTATGTTTAATGACATCATAACTGTGTCATGATGATTTCATGAGATATTTTATGGTTTGTCCGACCAAAGGTGATGAATTATTGTATGGGGGGCCCTATGTGGCCTAACTCCATGGGAAATACCATGGGAGAGCACATGGTTTTGAGAAAACCACTTTTGAGGTGTCCATTGGCCATTAATGCCTTGTCCCCTCACTTTCCCTATAAATATCAAGCCATCCTCTCATATATTTCGACTCCTCACTCTCCTCCAACGATGTTCTGGTCTCATTACCTCCCATGGAATCCTCCCAAGGTTCCCCCAAGACCTCAAGGTCCCAACCATTGAGTTTTAAGAGTTACGTTTTAAGGTAAGGGATCTGACCTCTCTCTTTCTTTTCAAGAAATATCTTTTATGTAATTTATTTTATTCTCCATGTTCTTATATTAAAGGATGTTCTATTATACTTCTCTTACTTCCATATTCATGTTCATATAGTGATGGATCCCCTCTTAGTATCATTATTTCGTTTTATTATGTTTTAAGTGGCGTCGTTAGGCTGCCGAAATTTTTGTAATGGATTCTTTCTCCCTTCTCATTTGTCAAGATCTATTTTCATGTAAAGTATTTCAAGTTCCTTTTTATTATGTTGGGGTATGATCTCTAAATTTATCATACTGATATTTTATGATCATATAATGATAGACCCCTTTTGATCTCTTCAATTTAGTATTTTGATATTTTAAGGGGAGCCGTTAGGCTGCTGAATTTTTAGGTGGTTCTTTCACCTTTTCCTTTTTCAATGTTCTAATTCCATGTCAAGTCTTGATATTTAATTTTTATTATGTTGGGATATGATCTATAAATCTATAATACTGATATTTTATGTTCATATGATGGGAGACCCTATTTTATCTCATCATATCATTTTTGTTGAAGTTTAAGTGGCATCGTTATGCTGCCGAATTTGTAATGGGTTCTTTCCCCCTTCTCGTTTTCAAGATCTACATTCATATCAAGTATTTCAAGTTACTTTATATTATGTGGGGGTATGATCTCTATATCTATCATACTGATCATTTATGTTCATATGATTAGAGACCCTATTTGATCTCGTCAACCCATTTTTGGATGTTTTAAGTGACACCGTTAGGCTGCTGAATTTTCATAAGAGAAATCTTATTTTATTGTCTTCCATTCATGTTCTTCAATTCATATGGTATATTTTGAAATTTGATTAACATGTTCTTAAATCCCTCATATTATGTCCCTCTACTATTATATGTTTCATTTATGAATGTTTGACCCATGTCCCCTCGCTTTTCAATGTTTTCTAAAACCATGTATCATAGCTGTTATGCTGCATAATTTTCGTCTCAAAATGCCTCCCTCTTTATCTAAAAAATATTTTATGTTATTAAGTGAATACTCAATGCTCTTATTTCTACAGGGGTATTCACATATATATCAATTTGTTCTATTTTAAAATCTTGGATTTACAGAAATGAAACCCTCTTTCCCTTTTCCGTGGGTTTAAAGTGAAATAAAGATCATGTCTTTAAAGCAGTTTTTAATACGTTTTGATTATGAAATGAAACCCATTTATTTTAGAATATATGGGTTGTTTATGAAATGATTGATGATGATATATGTGGCTCACAATATAATAAAGACATTTCAAGGGTGCACCTAGATAGCACTCCAATGCATTGGGTAAAGACTTAATCTCTAGGGATGACATTTCTCATGTTTTAAAGTTATTTTCATGACATTGTTGATGTATCCCATGTTCAAATGTTAAATGTTTCACTTATTTCCCTTACTGGGCCTTCTTCTCACCCTTTCTTTTGATGTATGTCCCCAGGTTTGAGATGCAGTAATGAACCTAGGATGAACATGAGGAGAAGCCCTTAAAGTGTTTAACAAGAATGTTTTATGTTTTCATGTTTTAAGTTCCTGGTTTCCAAGACACTAAACCTTAAAGATCCTCGGTTTTGTAAAATGTAATGAATGTTTATGTTATAAAAAGGCGGGATGCTATAGTCGGTATCAAAAGAAGGATTAGTTATTTGTGGAAATTAGGATATGAAAACATTAGGAAGAACCCTATAGAAAAGTTTAAATATAGAAAATCTTCCTAGTATTTTGGTGAGTATTGAGTAAGGGGTTGCCAAGAAAATACATCCCTATCTGGATACGAGCCGGTAGAGGTGGCTCTGGCACAGATGTACATAGGGGTAAAACAAAAAAAAACCGCTTTGAGCTAGACTCGAATTGGAACTGGTACACGACAACGGGCCTTGATGCACTCTTGGTTACGACACTCCCAGGGGATATGCTTTGGTAAATTCATAATCTTAGTATGAATCATTATTAATGGAACAAAGATAAAATAAAATAAAGATTCACATAATAATATATGATCATGGATAACCTAGTTTGAAACCTAGGGGGTCACAAGTTAGTGTATACTGTTCTTCTACAAGTTATCCTTATATGCTTTATGTTCCTTTTCATGATTATTGGATGAGTATTTAAGCCCCTAATTATACTTTCTCTTCTTAGTTAATGGTGGGAAATGGAAGAACATGTCTCAACAAAAAATGTGATAGGAAATGCGACGATTGCCATATTAACATGATAGAGATGATTAGGGGATTAAAAGATGATTATTATTTTGGAAGACGTTCACTATTTTGGGGACCCTATATGATCGAGGTAAATAGATTACTACGGTATTTTCATTGAGAATTAAGGTTGACTTATATTTTTAAGAATCGATGAATTTAAGGTGGACTTATAGTAATTTAGGTTACTTATGGGAATGATTAACCTATCTTGGCTAAAATATGTTTAGGTTAGCTACATTTTTATAAGATGTTATGAGTGGTTGATGTTGTTTGGAGATGAACAATGAAGTTTATTTTGGAAGAATATGTTATCAAATCCCTCTTGTATTTTGGGTTTCAATTTTAGTTTGGTTTATTTTGTGGAATTTTGAGGACCGTTATTTATGAAATGGTCTATGATGAACTTTGGGTAGTACCATGGAACTTTGAATATTTAAAAGTATTTTCCATTCCTATGGGATTATTTATTTTCGAATAGTTGATTTACCTTACCCTTTCTATTTTGGGATAATGTTTAAAGATAGATAAAATAGATAGTTAATCTTTTGTGGGTTATGTGATACTCTAGAAGATGATTCTTGTGTTTTGATGAGACCAAGTAGTTTTGAATGCTCATTGTTTGGAGAAAAGATTAGTTTTGGGTAGAGACTTATTAAAGGATGAAACTCTAGATAAAGGTAGGTATATTTTCTACGTAGTAAATGATTTCCTCAAAATTATGAAAAGGAACGTAAAACAAAAACATTGTTGGTTTATGTTTCCTACTAGGTAATCAAAGACCATTTACACACATCATAAGTTTGGGATTTTCTTATGGTTAACATTCTCCTAATCATGTTTTCTATCACTCTCCCTCAGAACTTGACCCTTTGTTTTCTCCTCCATGTCCTTGTTTTCCTACATGCAATCCTAGTGTGGGTTAACTCGGGTGACCTTTGTACTTTTCTTTCTTTCTTTTAAAGTAATAGTTTTACTGACTCCATTTCTGATGTGGAACATTCAATAAAATTTCAAAACCCAATTTTAAAAATTGCGAGGACGCAATTTTTTAAGGGGGGAAGATTGTAACGACCTGAAATTTTGAATAAATCTTGTTTCCTAATTTTATGTGTTATTTTATTTTATTTTTATACTCAACAAAATTGTTTCATTTGATAACATGAGTATAATTAAAATTAGACCGTTGGGTTTTGACTGGTATATGACCATTGGTCAATATGACCGCTGGAAACTAAACGTTTTGCTTATTGTCACTAAATACATGTAATCTTGGTTAATTAGTATAGAAAGAAAATTCGTTGGCCTCACCCAGTAGTCTTGGACCGATCGAAGCCCATCTAACAGAAATTGGGAAGGAGGTAGCACCACTGGGCTTTACTCTAGACCAAACCAAAGCCGAACTTCATCGTGTGAAGCTAGAACAGAATCACCTTCGTGAGAAGTTCAACCTGATAGAAATTACTACTCGTGCGATGTTGGTTGAGCCTCCCTCAGATTCTCTCACCTTAGCACACATTACACTTAGGTCCTATGATGGTGTGATAAGGGGCTATGTAAGGAGACCGTAACTTCCTTGTGTAACCCTTTGTTTTAAATAAAAATTTTGATTTCTTCTTATGATGATGTTTATGAATTTTCAAATGTCCGGATAAATATAGTATGCATATTTTTGATAAATTTTAGAAAAAGGATATTTTAAAAATGATTTGGTAAACATTAAATAATTAAAAATGGGTAATGATTTTCAAAAAATGGTCTTCTACAATTATGTTCAGTATGAAATTTAGAGTCTAATAAGATCAACTTAATTTTTGATGAATAGTAAATTATGAATAGTGATTTTATGCTTAGGATTAGTAATGTGACCAAATGGATTGGTAATCTCACTTAATGAAAGTATTAATATAATCTAGGCACCTTGATTAAGTAATGTGATTTAATAAAATGGTTAAATAACGGTTTCATAAATTATTAATCAAGTATTAGTTTTTTCAGGTGAATAGTGTTTTTAAATTTAAAATTAAATTAAAGATATTTAGAAAATTATTTTTATAAAATGGATTTCATTTTTGAACTCAGTGCATTGATATTATGTTAAGGTAATTTTTGGGGGTTTTTCTGAAAAAAATGAATTTTCAGTGAATAGAGTATTTATTTAAAAAATAAATTAAAAATATTTAGAGAATTATCTTTTTAAAATGGAGTTAATTTTTGAAATCAGAGCATTGATATTTGGTTAAGGTGAAATTTTGGGATTTTTCTGAGAAAGTTGAATTTTCAGTGAATAGTAAAAATACAGTTTTAGGGGTTCGATATGTTTAATGACATCATAATTGTGTCATGATGATGTCATTAGATATTTTATGGGTTGGAAGACCAAAGGTGATTAAATATTGTATGGGGGCCCTATGTGGCCTAACTCCATGGGAAATACCATGGGAGAGAACATGGTTTTGAGAAAACCACTTTTGAGGTGTCCCTTGGACATTAATGCCTTGTCCTCTCAGTTTGCCTATAAATACCAAGCCATACTCTCATCCATTTCGACTCCCCACTCCCCCCCAACTAATTTATGTTCTCATTACCTCCCAAGGAGTCCTCTCAAGGTTACCCCAAACCCTCAAGGTCCCAACCTTTGAGTTTTAAGAGTTATGTTTGAAGGTAAGGGATTTGACCTCTCTCTTTCTATTCAAGAAATCTCGTTTACGTAATTGCATGTATGCTCCATGTTCTTATATTAAAGGATGTTTTTTTATACTCCTATTACTTCCCTTTTAATGTTCATATAATGAGAGATCCTTTCTTACTCTCATTATTTCGTTTTATGAAATTTTAAGTGGCGTCGTTGGGCTGCTGAATTTTTTGTAACGGATTCTTTCTCCCTTCTCATTTTTCAAGATCTATTTTCATGTAAAGTATTTAATGTTCCTTTTTATTATGTTGGGGTATGATCTCTAAATTTATCATACTGATATTTTATTATCATATTATGAGATACCCCTTTTGATCTCTTCAATTCATCATTTTGATGTTTTAAGGGGCGCCGTTAGGTTGCAAAATTTTTAAGTGGTTCTTTCACCTTTCTCCTTTTTCAAAGTTCTATTTCCATGTCACGTCTTGCAAGTTCCTTTTTATTATGTTGGAGTATGATCTCTAAATATATCATACTGATATTTCATGTTCATATTATGAGAGACCCTATTAAATCTCATCAATTCATATTTGTTGAAGTTTAAGTGGCGTCGTTAGGCTGCCGAATTTCTATGGGGGTCTTTCACCCTTCTCATTTTCAAGATCTACTTTCATATCAAGTCTTTCAAGTTCCTTTTTTTATGTTGGGGTATTATCTCTATATCTATCATACTGATCATTTAGGATCATATGATGAGAGACTCTATTTGATCTCGTCAATCCATTTATGGAAGTTTTAAGTGACGTTGTTAGGCTGCTGAATTTTCATAAGAGAAATCTTATTTTTTTGTCTTCCTTTGATGTTCTTCAATTCATATGGTATATTTTCAAATTTCATTAACATGTTCTTAAATCCCTTATATTCTGTCCCTCTACTATTTTATGTTTCATTTATTAATGTTTGACCCATGTCCCCTCTCTTTTCAATGTTTTCTAAAACCATGAATCATAGCCGTTATGCTGCATAATTTTCGTCTCAAATTGCCTCCCTCTTAATCTCAAAATTATTTTAGGTTATTAAGTGAATAATCAAAGCTCTTATTTCTATAGGGGTATTCATATATATATCAAAATCTTCTATTTTAAATTCTGGGATTTACATAAATGAAACCCTCTTTCCCTTTTCCGTGGGTTTAAAGTGAAATAAAGATCATGTCTTTAAAGCGGTTTTTAAAACATTATTATTATGAAATGAAACACATTTATTTTATGATATATTGGTTTTTTATGAAATGATTGATGATGATATATGTGGCTCACATGATAATAAAGACATGTCAAGGGTGTTCCCAAATAGCGCTCCAATGCATTGGGTAAAGACTTAATCTCTAGAGATGACCTTTTAGACTGATACCTTGGTGAATATCCTTGGTAATTTTTAATGACACCTTGGGGATGGACCTTGGTGAAACGAAATGATTTTCAATATTAAATTTTGTAGCCACATCTTCATGTTATGAAAAATGTTATTTCTGTTATTATATATCTCATGATTTCTTTCTCATGCCTTAAAGTTCTTTTCATGACATTGTTGATGTATCCCAAGTTCACATGTTAAATGTTTCCCCATATTTCCCTTACTGGGCCTTCTGCTCACCCTTTCTTTTGATGTATGTCCCCAGGTTTGAGAAGCAGTAATGAACCTAGGATGAACAAGAGGAGAAGCCTTTAAAGTGTTTAACAAGAATGTTTTATGTTTTCGTGTTTTATGTTCCTTGTTTCCAAGACACTAAACCTTAAAGATCCTCAGTTTTGTAAAATTTAATGAATTTTTATGTTATAAAAAGGCGGGATTCTATAGATATTGCATGTGATTATTTGACTAGTAGAATATCCATGTGAATAAGTAAATGCAATTATTTGATTTTATCTTTTCCATATTATGCTGATGTGTATGTTTAAAAGGATTGTGTTTTAGTCTAATACATTGCCTTAAATGTTTATTCTTATTTATGAATTTTTCCGCTATATTGTTATCCTTACTGAGCATATAATATCACTTATTTCTATGATATATTTTTTCCAGGATGTGAAGAAGTATTTTACGGTTGACCTACAGGGATAGGATAAGGATATAAGTGTGTTCAAAATGGGAAAAAAATTTGTTGATGTTTTTATTTCATGATATAATGTAAAACTTATTAATGTATCTAGTACTTCCAAGGATACTAAACTGATCGGTCGTTGGGGACATGATTCCTTGTATCATGTCAATGTTGTTAATAATGCACCGACTTTGGGTAACTAGGGTCAGTGTGTTACATATCTGGGTTATAATTAAATAATGAACATTATGATCTCTCTATGAAGAAATTTTAATATCGAAGAAAAAATTATGAGGATTCTCAAATGCTTACCTAATATATAAAGTAGAATTTCTCTCCCAAATAGAGAATCATGTTTCATTAGAAAACACCCTATCAAACAACAAATTGTAAAACGTATTTTTTATATGGAATAGATAATGGTTAGCAATGAAGTAGAGGATGAACCTAAGAAAACATTTGTAGCATTCAAGACTATTACCTCTTAGAATAAGGAAAAATAGAAGGTGCTTTGATCTGTTGAATTCTCCAATAATGATGAATCAACATCATATAGTGATGAAGAGATGACCCACCTAGCCATAATATTAAATAAATTCCATATAACGAAGATGTATTTCATGATGCCTAACTATAATGGAAGATATGATAATAAGGGAAACTGGAAAAAGGACTGAAAAAAATAGATCAGAAGAGATTATCTGTTATGAGTGCAAGAAGAGGGGACATGTCAAAACTAAAAATTCATAGTTAACATACAAATGAAGTGTAAAAACAAATACAAGAAGTATAAGAATGCTATGAAAGACACCTAGAGTGCCTCTCAGGATAGCTTTAGTTAATCAGCATCATATCCTGATGATAATATGACTTGGAAAATATGTGTTTTATGAAAAACACATCTAAGGTAACCATAGATTCACCTTCACACAGTTTTTTATTCTAAAAATGGGAGTGAGTAGGAAAATATGAAATGTGATGATCTATTTGAATACTTTAACAAGTGGGAATATACATTCAATAAATGATAGTTAAATATAAATATTTAAAGAAACAACATGCTCATACAATAAATATTAAGTTAGAACTTACCATTGAAAAGGAAAATAATTCCCCACTACTCAATGGAAACAATGAATTAGAAATGTATAATGTGAAATTGAATGAGAACATAGAAATGTTTTCCAATGGAAATGACACTCTTAATCTAATGTTTGGTAAACATATAGCTACTAATTACTCTTTTGGTATTGGAAATCATCCTGGGAAGAGAAACTTATCTAAAGAACATTTTGTAACTAAATCTCGAATATTTGTTCTTCTACCTAAAAATAAAAACTCTATTACTAGTATGTTCTCTGAAAAATTCTTTAATACATCTAGTCAGTAAGGGCCAAATCGAGTCTATTTTTCAAATGTTTTACATAATGATGAGAGGAAACCAATTATGAAAATGTGAGTACCTAAAGAATTGATTACTAATGTCACTAGACCCAAACAAGTATGGGAACCAAAATCTATTTTTGTTTAATTATTCAATAGGAAATTTTTTTGAAGAGATCCTATAAGACCTTATGGTAATTTTATGGTGGATGTTTATGACATATTACAGGAGATTATTCCTGCTTCGAGAACCTAATAAAGATTGATGGTGGATATATCACCTATGGTTACAATGCTAACAGAAAACTAATTTTCATAGGCCAAATTGGTAACTCTAACTCAGTTTCAATTTCTAATGTACTTTTTGGTGAAGTATTGAAATATAATTTTCTTAGTTTTTCACAATTATGTGATAATAGATTTCATGGTAAATTGGAAAATACTGCTTAAAATTTTTTTAACTCTAAAAATAAATTGGTATTTTCTGCTTTTAGAAATGAAATTGTATATTATGTTAACATAGATTCTTTATTTTCTCAAAATGTTTCTTTTTTAAGTGACTTTTTTAAAGAGTGATGGCATTGGCATATGAGATGAGGACACTATAATGTACACTCTCTTAGAAAGCATACCTAAAAAAGACTAGTCAAGGATCTACCCAAATATGAGTTTCTAAATGGAAAACACTGTAATCCTTGTGAAAAAGGTAAACAACAGAATATATTATTAAAATAAAATAAAGAAGTTTCAACATCTTTACCATTAGGGTTGGCCCACATGGATTCATTTGGACCTTCTCTAATTAATTGTTTAAATGGAATGAGATATGATTATGTTCTAGTAGGTGACTATTCTAGGTATACTTGGACTTATTTCTTATCTCACAAAAGTAAAAAATTTAATTACATCACCAGGTATACTAAATTGATTGAATATCTATGTGGACTTGGAATAAAATCATTAAGAAGTTATCAAGGTCGTGCATTTTAAATAATGACTTTGAATCGTTTTTCACACACAATGGATAGAGTCATAACTTCTCTTCCCCTATGATACCAAAAAATAGAGTTATGAAATGAAGGAATATAACTTTATAAGTTATTTCTCAAGAAATGATAAATAAATACTATTTAAAAGAATTGCTTTTGGGTTGAAGCTGTGAATAAATATTGCTACATAATTAATGGAATCATAATTAGACCTATCCTCAAAAAGACTCTTTATGAGTTGTGGAACAATTGAAACCCCAAATATAGTTACTTCAATTATTTTTGTTGGAAAGTCTATATCCCTAATAAAAAGTACAATATTTTAATATTCACAATCAATAGTGATGAAGGAATCTTCCTAGGTTATTTAACCTTGAGTAAAGCCTATAGAGTTTTTAATCAAAGAACCAAGTGCATGAAAAAATATGTGATCATCAAATTTGATGAAATTGATCCACATGATCCTAAGATCTCGCAATACAATGTTGATGATGATATGTCAAATGTGGACATAGATGAAAAATCTTCTAATCCTCTTGACAAGTAATCAGTTAAATCAAGTAGTTCATGATGATCATCATAATATGAACATGATCAGCTCGAACCTCTATATGAACCTAAATTTATTATCCCCTCCTTTTCTAGACCAACAATAACTCTCAATAACCACCCTTTAGATGTTGCTGATGGAGATACAGATAAAGGGTCACATACTATATATTCTCTTAGAAATCAGTTTGAACATCATGATTTCATGTCACATATTTAAAATAAAACCATAAATGATGCAATTAAATATGAATTTTGGGTGATGGATATGCAAGAAGAACATAATAAATTTCAATAAAATAATGTTTGTAAACTTTTGGATAAACCCAAAGTCATCCTGACCATAGGTACTAAGTGGGTGTTTAAGAACAAATTAGATGAATATGGAAGTATTGTTATTAGTAAATCAATATTGGTTGAACAAGGTTATATTCAAGAATAAGGCATTGACTATGATGAAACTTTTCCACCTACTACTAGACATTAATCCATCTGAATCCTACTTCCTTAATCTACCCATCTTAATTTCAAACATTATTAACTTGATGTTTAATGTAAATTCATAAATTGGTATAGAGTTGAAGATGGATTTTTTGAACAACCACCTAGTTTTACAACCCCTAATTTCAAAAATCATGTTTTTAAATTAACAAAATATTTATGTTCTTTAAAACAATCTCCAAGAGATTAGTTATATTGATTAAGTAGTTTAATTGTTTACAAAGGTTTTACAAAAGGAATTGATGATATTAATCTTTTAAAAAAATGTATTTCTATAGATGTTTCAGTTATTCAAAACTATGTTGATGATAATATTTTTGGATATTCAAGAAACTCATCATGTATTGGGTTTTAAAATATGATGAAAATTGAATTTGAAATGAGTTTGATGGGTGAACTAAAATTCTTTCTTAGATTTCAGATTATTCAATATAACAAAGGTATCATTATAAATCGATGTAAATACACAAAAAATATACTAAAAATATTTTCATTTGATACCATTAAAAGTATTTACACTCTAATGAGTACTACTTGTAAGCTGGATCTTGATGACGATGGAAAATATTTTGATCAAACCAATTAGAGAGGAATGATTAGATGTTTTCTCCACTTATCGTATAATATGCAAGCTATAATTATAGTTGTGTGTATGTGTTCCTATATTGAAGATACTCCCAATGATTCTCACTTAAATAACGTTAAATTAATTTTCAAATACCTCAAATATTCTATCAATTTATGTTTGTTTTACCAAAAAGAAAAATTATTTGATATTGTGAGTTATTATACTATTGCTTTTGGTGGATGCAAGTTAGATAGAAAGAGAACAACTAGGACATTGCACTTTTTTGTAAATTCATCAATTTCATGGTGTACTATGAAACAAAATTCTGTTGCATTATCTACTACTGAAGCTGAATACATAGCTTTTGGTAGCTATTGTGCACAAATTTTATGGATGAAACACACTCTTCTATACTATAGATATCAATTTTGATGTGTACCTATAAATTACGGAAATACAAGTGATATTAACATTGCTAAGATCATTGTTTTTACTCTAGAACAAAATATATTGATGTAAGACATTAATTTTTCAGAGATCATTTCCCAAAGGGTGATATAACTTTAGAATTTATTAGATCTGAATATGATCTTATTGATATATTCACTAAGAAATTTAACTATAAAATAATTAATTACATCAGACATGAGTTACGAATTATCAATTAGTAAGACCATGTGTTTCCATTCAATTAATCTATTTATGTGATGTTTTTATACTAACACAATCATCATGACAACACAGTTGTCATGATGATATTGTTGTCTTGCAAACACCGTTAGTGGTATAAAAATTATATAATGATTACACAGACAACTAAAAATTTCTCTATGTTTTATAGTTTTTATCAAAAAAAAATTGTTTCATTATTTCCCATGAACCCAGTTCACGATTTCACAATTGTGTAATTTCAAATGCCCTAAATGATAAAAATTTAAACCAATCTACTTTACTTATTTACCACTACACACTCTCTCTCCATTACCTTTATTTATCCCCGACCATTAACATTATGGACCCCAAACTGAACTGATCAAATGGTGTGAGTGATGTGAGCTCCTAAATACGGCCAGTCTCATTCTTCCATGAAATAGAAAGGTTAATATGGAAATATATCTGTTCTTGTAAATATTGGATTCCAAAACATTGATGTAATCTCAGAGAAATAAGTGATGGTGGAAAGGATCTTGGAGAGAAAGTATTCATTTTTGAAGGTGTTCCACGATCATGGATGGCATGAATGATTCACAAACAATGATAGTGTTCTCTAGCCGAATCTGGTATATGAATTTTCCATGAATATGGAACCTCTATTGGAAGGAAGTGATGTGGATTGGGTCATGTCGACTGTAAAAGTGAAGATAATCACTTTCACTTCATGAAATTGGGATGAATGTCATAAGGTACCTCACGAGGGAGAGTTTGATGATTACAAAGGTACATATCCACCTAAAGGTGAATTCATTATTTATGAAATCGCTCTGAAAGAGATAACTGGAAATTAGGAAAATAAGGGACACATTGCCTCAGAATTGAATTGTAAATGCATAACATTATTTAAGATTATTTAGTACCAGATTGTTTTTTCCATGAAAGGGGACTTTTCTTCTCTCGAGTATCAGGGTGTATACTTGATGTATTTTCTACATAAATGATTCAAATGAAATATATGATGTTATATGATGGGGATCATACATGGGATGATAAATCTTTATTGTAATGAAAATTCACTTTTCCATTCAAGAATGATTTCTGCAATGCTAAATGAGAAAGATGTGTAAATGATTCTTATGCTGTTGTAGTTAGTGAATGTAATGGATTAGGTTTAATTTATTATATCTATTATAGAATGAAAATTAATTGGATCCCATTGAGAAAGGAATGGGTTTGTTGTGAATATAGGATGTATGAGAAGTTCAATCGTATATATCATCCATTTAGACCAAGGGATCTACTGAATCCTAGCCTCGATCTAGATGAACATGTAAATTATTATTCAGATGAGGAGAAGGAGCATGTTACTCCTGTTAGAGATGTGGGATCCTAGGTTGATGATGGAAATGAACGAGACACTACTGGACTGACAACAAGATTCTCAATTGGAAATATTAGTCCACCTATGGTCTCAAATTCTCAGTAACCTATTCTCAAATATATAGGGAGTGTAGAAAAAAATGTTGAAGTAGGTAAAGAATGTGTCAGTGAATCTATTGACGAAGAAGATGAAGAAGAGTAATCTTTTAGTGGTGAAAGTAGTTCTGAATCAGGTAGATAATAAGAAGAGGAGCATGTTGATGATGAAATTGGAAATTAAAAGAATGAAGATTCTGATAATGAAGACTACAGTGAAATTTTTAGTGATAGTAGATTAGGTCATCCTAATGAGAATCTAGATATTGTTTGTAATGAAGATTTTGAATCTAATGTTAGGGAATCTGTAGAGGGTGTTGTTCAAGATGAAAATGTTTCCCCATCCGAACCAATTTTTCATTCAGTAAATATTAGAAAAATAACTCCTAATAAAGAGAAAACCCATGACTAGAATCATAATGTGAGGGGGTGAAATATTCCATGAAATCTGACACTTAGGAGGAACCTCCAAGAATTCTTTCTCAAAATGATGAGGAGCATCAAAATGAAAGAGTAAGGGTCGACAACCTCACTCCTCTAGATTCAGATATTTTGGAAGAATGTGTGAGGAATCATGGTTATGCGACATAAGGGTTGGATTATAAATATTCTGATGATGATGTTTTTGTACTTTCTGTAAGGGAACTAGTGGATGAGACCTCTTATAGTGACTATGTCACTGTGGCTTATTTTGAAAATTTCAAGCATGACACATTTTCATCCATAAGACACTCAGTGCTATCTCAAATGAGGTGTCAAATTGATGAATCTTGGGGATAGAATACTGAGATGAGTAAAAATTTAAATGTAATATGATCTATGGATGATTTTTTAAACAAATATAGAACTTCTAGTTCTACCACTGCCTAAAAAATGTATCTCATGATGATGCTCCTTCGGTTTCCAAAATGTTGATTAAATAAATTCATCAAATTTTGATTACAACTACATAAAAAATTGAGATAAGATACCCCATTCTCGGGAATAAGATGAAGAATTTAACCATTGGAATCTATTCTTTGACTAACAATTATATGAATAAAATGGAATGTTTCATTGAATTACATGAAAATATTCTTTCAAATTTTAATGCTCTTGATTCTTCCAAGATAATCAAACATGTTATGGAACATTCCTCTAATGATCTTACTTCAGAAACTACTCAACCATTCCATCCTTCCCATTCTCTAGATCATAATAATGTTATTTTAGTTTTTAAAGAATATTTTCAATAATTAATTTCATGTATGGCCAGGTTGATGACACTTTAGATAAAGTGAAAGACCATTAGAAGTGTTTTAAAAGGAATGATTTACAGACTCTAGAAGAACTAAATAAATGGATTAATGATTATTTTCTAAAAACTCATTAGAATCATCAAATAAATAGTCTATTTAAGAATTTGGCCACAAATCATACTCTTACTCCAGTAAAAATGTCTTTGAAGGATCAAATTCAAAAGTTTCGAGAATTCACTCCCTTTTTGGAAATTTTCATATAAATTAATGATGATTTGGAAAAGGCAATAAAATATAGTGGAGAGATAATTCAAGAGTTTATCAAGCTATTAAAATAGTATATCCATGTCTAAAGTGAAGAAATTGTGGTGCCTCCTATTGCACCACAGGCCCATGTTGGTTTAGTTCCTACTCAAGCTCTTTTGTCAGTTTCTCAGGCATTATCTTAGATTAGACTGATCATTACAGAGCCTATTCAGCATCGTCTTATTTCTCATCATTAACACACCCTAGCTTCTACTGTACCACTTGGAGTGCCTCTACCTCCTTTGAAAATCCATTCATACACTCCTGCTTCTCAGCCTAACCCTCCTTCTAAATAATCCATTTATCCTTAAGATAAGGGGATGGAACCCCTTGACCTTATCATGTATGCAGAGTGAAATTTGTTTATAGTGATGATTCCTCATACTTTTGGTATCATTTGATAATCAATAACATTTCATGGTTTCCAATTTTCTATTTTTTTTACCTTCCACTTTTTTCTAATCCCAAATGGGTGATAACTTTATATGAATTATTAAAATGGGGAGAACCTTATTAGTGTTCAAGCATTATTATCTATTGAAAATTACACTTACTTTAAAGGGAAATCATAATAATATTTTTTAATTTCATCATTCTCTAATGGTATAAAATTGTTCTATTACTTTTTATTCTCAAAAGGGGGAGATTTTTGGCCCATAGGTACTATTGGCCCCTATATATGACTATATTAGTTTTAATTATCACAAATCATGTCATATATTAACATATATCGTACCTAATGTTTGATCCTAAATTATTTAAAATCATTATCTTGAATATCAGATCATTTCAATCATATATTAAGAATAAACAAGCTTATAACTAATTATCTATGTGTTTGTGGATATTAAAACTATCTGACATTATTGAATTGTAAGACAGATGCAATATCTAAAATTATATAAGTATGATTCACTAACACCAATAGAAAGGCAACTCACTGAAATCCATATTACTCCTTGACATATTAATCGAACAATAATATGTGAAACTGAAACTATTGGAAGGGATCACTATTGCATTTGTCTCAATGACACGGATGACTCACCGTTGCACATGATACAGACACAGACATGTCACTGTTGCATATGACTCATCGACACTAACAACCTACCATCAGTCCATGTGACCTACCATTTCATGGTTTTACTGGGATACAGACTCACCGTTAGTTGAAATGAGTCCTGGATACATCAAAAGTATCACCGATTGATGGATGGACTCATTGTTGAAATGAGTCACAGTTGGTTCAACTGTATCACCAAAAGAAGGACGGACACTCCATTTATATGAGTCACCAACATTTGGAAAGAAAAAAATTATATATCGATATATTGAGTAACTGACAGATGAGTCACTGAAAGAAAAGTCCCTAATAGAATGTTTAAACATGATTTTATTAATATTATTTCTAATGGTCGTATTTGTGTCATTTAATGATACTAACAACTTTAATAATATTTTGTAGGACTTTTAGGTGATAGTATGATGTATGATGAGCTGATGCCCATAGAATGTACATGCTCCTTGACAGCCGATGAAAATAAGAAGTATTTTTAAAATAGAGAGTAAATAATTATTAAGAGTTTCACGTTACATGACTACAATTGAAAAACAAATTTAAGCACATCTGCAACTCTCTTGCAACCTCTATGAACTCACGAACAGAATAACACATGAGGTTAACTCAATCGAGCTGAACATAAAAATGAAAAAAAATTTCAACATATCAAAAATAGAGAAGAATATATATGTAGAACCATTCTTGTACCTGGAACCTAGAATAAAACACTTTGTTTTTTTCCAAAATCTAGAAGAGTACTCGAACATCAAATCCACTTCATAAAACGAGTCTCAAGCTCCACTGCATGACACGCATAACTTTCTAAACATAACACCATGTCTTTATCTCTATTCTATTCATATTGTTACATTTATGAGTAGCGGGTGTATTTTTCTGTTAAACACGCATTGAATCTTGTGCATAACTAGAGGATACTTGATATCCTCATTCTCACACTCTTTTTATCCATTTGTATCCCATATAGAGCTATTGAAGAGGTCGTGTGTGACCTATTTGTTGTTTTTTCCTTAACATACTATGGTAGAGTTCAAGGGTAAATTGTACATCCATTTGTGCTATTGTGAACCCTGATATAGGGTGTGGATCAAACAATTTATTTATTTAAACTACTTTGTGGCAGGTGGTCACCAAGTAGAGAGGATTAATCCTCTTCTTGAGACTAAACAACATGTTTTATTTCAATTGTGTTTTTATATTTTTTATTTAGTCTATTTTATCTCATATTTCGTAAAACGAAATTATACTTAGATTTCTTGTCTTGAATGTTTTTATAATAGTATTAACATATTTGGTATGTTTAAAATCCCTGCTAATTATGAAATTCATACAATTGATAACTAATCAATAATTTGATAAATTAATTGAAATGTCAGCTTTTATAAATTCACTACTGGATAACTTCACAATTGAATTTTTAATATTGGGGGAGAATCAAATGGTTATTTTAGAAAATAAAATTTATAGATACTCAATTCACCCCCCCCCTATTGAGTACTCTACTCCGACCAACAAAAGTAATTATCAAAACTAAAATAAAGTAGAATGGAAATTTACCACATAACATACCTATTGTCTTAAAATATATTAACATAAAATAATGAATGTTCACTATATGAAACTATAATTAATTATTTATTTATTAATTTCAATTTATTATTGTTTTGGTTTACATCTCCGTTATATTTTGGAATAATCATCAATGTTACATTATCATCTTCCCTAAATTTTCTATTGAAACCTGTAAACATTTATAAAATTTCCAAAATAATCCCAAACATATTATAATATATTAATAGTAATTTTATTCATTATATTTAATCTAACAGTGCTGGTATATTTAGGGAAATCATCTAATGATCATACAAAACAAAAATACACAATAAAATGGAAGATTTATAATCAATGAATCAAAGTGAATGGACGACAAAGAACACTATACGCTTGTTGATACCTAAAATATGATTGGAACTAATTATATTTAAATGGATTACAATTTATAACAATCACCGATGAATAAAATGATGATTCCCAACTTTATATGTGGAACACTGTGTTTAGATCCTCGTTCACAATTTGGGGGTCACAAACATACCAAATGTGTGTGAGTGCCTTATTCGTAGATGAATGGTTATTTTTTGGAATAGAGAGTAGTATCAGTAATAAATTCCATAAAATAGGTAAGTCTCCAATGATTGTAACCCGTCCCTTATATAGGTTATCCCTTGATCTATTTATTTAATGAATCATAGTGGCTCTGTTTTTCATTTTGTACAAAATAAATTTTAAAAAACATAATATTTTCCAAAAGTTTTAATATTGTGACACTATGCACCTTGGGTGAATTTAAAATAAATATAAAATTAATATTTCTAGGTTATAATAAAAGAGATTATTCTATAAAAGAACCACTATTTCTCAATCTAATATAGGGTCTAGTATGATCTCCATTATACATATTAATGCCTCATATGATCGTATATTCAAGAAGATATTTCATATAGAACATATATATACCTATATAACCCCTTTTAATTTGACATTGATTTACCATTATATATGGATCAATGTCAATTCAGTATAGGTCATCACTTAAATTCTTGATTCTTACAATATGGAAGATATAGTCAATGAATATGTCACATATAATCTATTAAGAATATGAGTACATCACATGTCCATCATCTGAGTGGATAAACACCGCATATAGGGATCAAATAAGAATGTCCATGTATTTACTTAGTATTTTTAAATTATGGTATATATTAAATTTCATATAATATGAGTAGAGAAATCATATTTTGGTTTAGTTCTAACAGTCAACATGATTAGAAACATACCCAACCACCTAAATTAGCTAAACCTTAATGGATTTTTTAGGAAAAATATCAATGATTAATGTTTCACATTCTATGTATATCTCTAAAATCAGGTGTAACTGTATGAGAAGAGGCATAACCCATTAAGTATATCGATTTCTATATCAAATTCCATTTGATATTCTAAATGAACAAGTACAAATTATATGTATCCACTTATTATCAATTGATTATACTACTTAGAATAATATTTTAATATCACCAAAACTCTTAATACACTGTGATGATCATCAATTACGAACTACTCAATGTCTAACATTAAGGGAATATAATGATTACAAAATTATTGTAACATAAAATACATCACATTTAAATGAATGATAAATAGATGTTATCAGTTATGTAAATCGTGATACAATACTAAAATAATAAAAAAAATTATCTTTTTTTATTCTATACCAAGAGACTCAACATAAGAATCATTATTCTCTTATAAAAATGTACTTTTTTAGTTGATATTCTACATTTCCTGCTGTACCCACTCTCTATATCCCAACATCTCTTGTCTCAATTCGCTCTCTTATGTGATGTAATTTTTAATGTATTTTTTTTGTAGGTTAGTGATATAGGGGATCCATAGCAGGATTGATGGATCCATTTTTATGACATTAATTTCTAATAACTCCTTTGATACTAGAAACAAATTATAATAAAAAAATTACCTTCATTATCTAGATAGGTTCATGCACAACATATGATCTAGCGATGTACTCATCCTCTGTTTTCAATTCCTCCATGGTATCATGTTTTCAATTATTCCAAACAATAACTCTAATTAATGAAAAACACATATATATACTGAAATATAATATTATCACTATCATATTGAAAAATATCACCTATATAACCCTTTACAAAAAATAACATCCCCCAATACAAGGTCCAATAACATATCTGTAGTGTTTATCGAGTACATAAGGATGTTATTTATAGTAATCTAGTGACTCTTACCAGGATTGGATAGGTATCAACTATTGATTCTATGATAACATGATACATTTTTTTAAGTACACATAATGATAAACATGAAAGATAATATGGAATATGCAAATGAAATTTTATCCATCTCATCCAACTCTTTAAAAAATAATCAATCATCCTACGAGTCATCTCATGAAACACTAATAAAGAACCATTATTTATTTATAATATTAAACAAATTTATCATTTTACAAATGTATGCGTCCTAACTAATTCCAAGAAACCAATTATATATATTTCTATATATCCATGAAACAGATATGTATGCTACTTCACCCTTGTCATTAACTGAATATCCTTATTGATTGATGTTTGGGGATTTGATTCCAAATATTAATTATATAAAATTCATTATAAATTAAAAAAATTCAATTATGAACCCACTAATTTACATATATACTAAATAATCAACAGTTTTTTTTAATGAAACATACTCTTTGATCTCATCATTAAATCAGATATTCTTTCTCTAGGAAGATTTCATCAATTCATAAATGGATTATTGAAACTATTATACCATTAAGGACACATTTGGAACATTGAAACCATTGGGTTGTATCATATATATGTCCTTCAACAAATTACAGCCATGAAAAGTGGTTTCTATAACAAATTAATAATTTACTATGAATTCCCCATCAAATACTATGTTGAAGATTGTGTTGCATGTGTAATACCGAACAAAAATGAAATGAGATACATTTTATTTTGATAAAACATTTTAATTTAAGATAAATATTTATATATTATGAAAATGAAATATGAAACATTGTTAATAAAATTACTAGAAGAATAATAAAACCAAATGTAAATAAAAGCACCATAAACATTTAACATTTAATATCGTAGTTCTTCATGGAGGTCACAACTATAATTTCAATGATGGAAGTAAGTTAATGATTTAGATAAATAATAAACATGTTTAAATATAAGAGAATATGATGATTGATTTTATATTATATATAGTAAATAGATCTTACTATTATATATAATCATGGAGATTAAATAACTCTTTTTCTGATATGACCATTATAACATAACTATTGAAGTGGACGGAATAAATAAAAGAAGAAAAATTTTGAGATCTTTTTATAAATGGTAATTAAATGGCATTGGTTTGTTAAATTAGTCCACATGGGGCTCATTTTCAGAAAATTAGGGAGGTTCCATCACAAAATAATTCCCAACAACATTCCAAAAATGAACATAAATAAGTATGATGTGATTGAAATAATCTGTGGATGTTTATTATGCTATTGGAAACAACTGTTTGATTAAAACATCCTATACCTCCACCTAGTATAACAATAAATGATTATATTATTCTTAGGTATTACATGGAAATAATGAGGGGTTATTTAAGTAGAAGATAAAATGATAAAAATATGTAATTATCATTGAAAAAAATTATTTATATATCCTAGGTATTTTGGTACATTTCAAATATCCACATTTAAAGAAAAATATTGTTCATTTTTAATTAAAATATATATATATAATTAAATTATAATTTCTAAATATCTAAGAAAACAATCTTCTGTTTATAAAAATTTATACTAAAAATTACATTTTATACGCTATAAATTTTGATTTCAAGAGAATAAATATATTTCTTTATATGATGATAAATTATATTTTAAAAAGAAAAAATTATTATCATAAATTTAAATATTAATTGATATAAAATGAATATATGAATAGTTAATATTTAACAATATATTTTCATTCAAAAATAATTTTTTTATATTTATTATGTTTTGCATTATAAGTTCATTTTATCTTATTTTGTAATTTTATTAGATTAAATTTTGTCCGAAATTGTAATCATGTCCATGAAATTTGTTATGAATGATTATCTATAAATTTATAGAAAAAATTACTTATCATTATCTGTATATCTTAGTGGTTGATAGTGGTAAAAAGGGGGTATATTGTTTAAAATTATTTTTTTGTTAAATTTACTGGAAAAAATACATTCTATAAGATCTTTATAATTTTATAAATTCATAACCACATGTATCACCAATATTTCCTTGACTAACTTACCAAACATCAATGTGATTCCATGATTATCCCTCACATAACATATGTTTCCATGGATAATACCCTCATTTTCACCATTAAAATGTGAACACATCTAGCCAAACATCCACTTAAAAAATCCATTGATACCACTCTAATTATAAAAATCATAGATACTTACTCAATATTTCTCATCTTCTTGTCTATATATGAGTCCTAAAATCCACCATTTAAAATAATTACTTGAAGAGAAGTTTCATGTTCTCAATACGAGTAATATAAACTCATCAACATTTTCTTCTCTATTATTGTCCTCCAAAATTGTTATATAAATTGTAATATAATGAAATAATTATCATTCTTATATTAAAAAATAATTATTATTCTGTAATAACCATTATTTTTCCCCATCCATTCCATTATTAAAAAAAATCATCTATGTTATGTGCATACTAGAACCCCCCTAAATGACATACATAATTTGTAGCACTAACTTCCATTGTTGGTTCATATAATATATTTTATTTATTTAAATGATATCTATTATATAATTTCACAGTATTTATATATTAATGTACTATATAAAAAATATTAACATTAAATTTAGCCTTCTAAACTTATTATATCATAGGGGAATATGATTTCTTATTTTTTAAATAACATTTTTTATCAATGTTTTTCATTTATCTACTCTATGTAAATTTCTCAAATTATACTATATCACATTAATAATATTAATATAATATCATTATACTTATTTCAAAATGATGACATAAATCAATGTAATAATTATTATACATATACTTTGATTATAACATGTTCTTCTTTGGGTCAGTTTAACCACTAACATGAAATGTTCTATTAATTATTATCATGGATGAATATGATATATTAATTACATTTATGGTAAGGTAATAATTTGTTAATAAGGATTTTTAGTTCCATTTAATTAATATTCACAAATAAATAATTATTTAAATACAACTACTTTTTCATGAAAAATCACTAGAACAATATTGAAATCGATTTTATTTTTAAAAATCATAACTAAAACACTCATGAATGATAATGGAATATTTTAAATCATAGTGGAACTTATATACTAGTACCATAAATACTCTATAAATTATAAACATGGTATAAATTAATAGTTATTGACCTTGATATTACTAAACTTGTACTAAACTGTCAAGGAAACTAACATATGACGATGAAAATAAATAATAATAAAATAATAATTTTATGATAAATGATTATAATTAATGTTTTATAAAGTTAAAATATATGAATAACGTTATGAAATTATTTATCTTGATGATTAATATTATTATACATATGGTTTAGTTTCATTCATGGAATTTAATTTTAAAGGTATGTGTTTCTCATATAAATTTCCATTCATAAAAACTTATGTCATTTTTGCTAGTTGTCTTTTTTTTTGTGGTGTATATAATTCCAAATGGAAGAATTTTTAAAAATAATCCATAATTTAAAGTGCATTAAAAATTATTTTCAATTTATCCCCTTTAATTTATTGTGATTCAATATTTTCTAAATATATAAGGTTTTTTCATGACTCATCTTCATTCATTAAGAGTTAATCATACCTCTCTAACATTCAAAACATTAGGGATTTTAGAATATATTTATATTTCATAAATAAATGTGTACTATCAGTTGTTAATAAAACTACTAATCCATATTTGAATAAATTTCAATGATTATAAAATGAATCACATTTTATTTTATTTAAAAAAATATTTATATTGAAATTAGAAAAATATATTGATTCTAGTGTAATATTTTTAAATATTTAATTATGGGAACAAATTTTTATTTATATATTTTATTTTAAAATTTAATTATTTTAACAAATTTATAAAAAATTATTATTTACATATGAATCAAAAAAATACATTTTTATAAAATGGTTCAAAATAAAAATAAATGAATTCAAAGTTAAAAATATATTTTCCAAAACAAATTCTTATATTTGAACATTGTGTTTTTATGTTAATAATTTAAATAAAAAACTACTTATGATTTAATTTTATGAAAATTTTAAACCTTACATTCAATAAAATATTCTTAAGTTTTTTTCATATTTTTTAGTAGGAAATGAATTTTATAACAATCAATTTTATGAATAAAATTCATATTTCTTAAAATGGTTTTCATTATGTTTTTTGGGATAATTTTAAAATGAATTTATACCACTTTTTAAAATTGAATATGTTAAAAAAAATTAATTTGTGTAACTTTTTTGTTAGAATATTTAAAATAAGATTATTTCAATTTTTAATATAGAATAGTTACCATGGTAAAACATATAAACATTATAAGGGTTAAAAAATGTGGTGATGAACCTAGAAATATATCATAATATATATATATATATATATTCAAAAAAAATTATCATTCTATGTGATCAGGGGAAATGCTTATGTTATATCTTAATCTGGGTTTTCTTTGTTTGACATCAACTTGAATATTAAATATAATATAATTTTTTCTGTATTCACAAGGGTTTCACCCAACACACTTTTAAAAGGGAACCCCATAAATTCACTTATTAAAACTAGTTGGGCCCTATATATCATCAAATTTCTACTCAAATATCTTCATAAGTCCCCCTTCCAATGACATATTTTTTCTGGACTCCCCAAAAGACCATCCATAGAATGATTAATGTGTTTGAGAAATTATATCTCCTAAAGAGTTAGTAATTATATATACTAATATATATATATATATATTATATAATATTCTAATTTAGCATTATAAAAATATTATTTAAACATAATATCAGTATAAAATAATTATATTTACTATAATGAATCTTTTTTATGTTAATGGTACTATCATTTTTTTCATTTCTATTCTATGAAAAATGATAATGTTGTTCATGTATATGTGGGGATTACCACCTATGAAAAGTTTTGATGTTCAGTTTTCATGCACAGTACATGTGGATAAACATTTGAATGGATTTATTGAATATTTATTTTTTAGGATATTATTATTATTTTTAATGTTATATTATAATTTAACTTTTTTTCTTTACATTCTTTGGAAAATTAAAATATTACTTGTGCGTGTGTATGGAATAAAATCACTGTTAAGTGATGTAATTAATTTTTCATATACACCTCAAAAAAATGCGTAAAAAAGTGTATATAATGAATAAATTTTATCAAAATAACATGATTATTATTGTAGATATGGTGAAAATATAATCAAGGTTCAATGACAGAAACCATTGAACCATAGCAAGCATGGGGAACATATCTATGTGTAGATTTTATTGAAGGATTGTGAATAAATTAATAACATTAAATTATAATGGAATTTTATATTTTTTTAAATTATGAATATGTTCTTTTTATTTAACTATAATAATCCAAATTTATTATAAAATAACATAGAGCATGTACAAAGAATTTTTTGACATGAGGTAAGAATTTATATTGCAATCTAAATTTTCATTGGTATTATTTATACTTAAATCATTATGGGGGAATTATATTCCCCTTACCACATAAACCCAATAAATTTTATTCACCTAGGGTTATTTTTTTATGAGAAATATTTTTAAATATATTATGTTTTCGTCTAAAATGATGAAATTTGAATGTAAGTTCTACTTTGGTCACCTCAACTATATTTTTGAATATTGAATTATTCTATACATTAATTATAATACTTTTTTCTCTAATTACTTTGGAGGGAATTTACCTTCTCTCATTAAATTATTAATCTCTTTTGAATTCATTTCTTTTTAACAATTTACATTATTAATAATAATTCTCATGCTTTCTAATGGCTCTTTTCCCTCCATGCCCATATCCTTTACCCCCACTAAATATCTCATTTATTATTTATAAATTAAATCATTTATAAAATATATTAATATTTATATTACTATTTACCTTTTTTCTCAATGGTAATATTTATTAGTCTTTTAAATGATGTGGGTTCCTATTAATTTAATTAAATTTTATAAATATTCACTTATATTAATTTGCATACCTATAATTATTCAATAAACCATTATTAATTTATGATTTATTTCATTAAAGGATTATTTATTTGAATTTTTTAAAGTTTTATTTTAACGATGTATTCAGGTTACCATCTTGAAAATAGTTTTTTAAATATGACATCTAACTACGTCTTTTTATGAAAATGTTTAAAATGTTTTATGAAATATATTTTTAGGATTTCACATTGGTTTTGATCTATATATTCAAATGATCTTTACCATTTAAAATATTTCATCATGAATCACCCAAACAAATCTATTATGATATAATCTATTTTGGTGACTAAAATTTTGGTATCAACTAATCTAATTCTTAGGCATTTTTATGTGATTTAATTGGATATTCTGAAAAACGCATTTTCATTTCATGGTTTTTTTGTGAAATGATAAAGAATTTATTTCATGTGTTACACACATATATGGATGATTATTATGTGATGGGTGGGGTCCTAAATCTCACTCTATTGAATTGGTTATAGTTTTAAATATCTTGAGTAAATACTGATTTTCTTGGGACATGAGATATTTTTCCTTTGTTGACAATAATTTCATTGTATATGATTGATATTTTCTTTTTTCAAAATTTTGTATGTTCAAGTGATTTATTTCAGAATTTTTCAAAATAATTTTCATGGACATAATTGCTTTTATATTTTTTTCATAGGATTCTATGTGTAAATTATTTCATTTAGATTTTTAAACAATATAGTGTGGACATGATTTTCGGTACCCGTGATAAAATTTTTATAATTTCATATTCTTATTCATACACATATTTCTATGTTATATTCCAATGATATGCTCCATGGATAATGATTATTTTATCATGTTTCTGTGTTATTATTTCATGTAATATGTTTGATCAGTTGATATTATTCAATTCTATCAAACCTTATAGAAATTATTTTTTATTCCATGATCCTTTAATAATATTTTCATACCATGAACACGTTTTATAATGATCCAACACATGATAACAAGGTAAGCCACCCCAATAGTTCCTCCATAAATTTGGATCAAGAAAAAAAACGAAAACATGCATCATGTATAACAAGAACAAGGAAAAAAAATAGATTATATAACAGAAGAATGAATACATTACCACAATACATACAATGTTATTCCAGAAAGGATGAAAGAAAATAATAAAATACAAAGTCCAAAGATCTATGTGTCCATAGGTGACCACCAAAATGTTCCACCCCAAATTTGTCATCAATTAATAGAATCCAAAGAGCTACAATAAACAAATCCATTCTCATGATTATTTCAATACCACATCTACAAACTCAAAAAGTAAACTGTAGCATGCGTGCAGGAATACCATTATAATTTCACCAAAAAACCATTATAAATTTGAACATAAATAAATATATGAGTTATAGATTTTAAATATAAAAATTTTATAAATCAGTTTCATAAAACCAGATCATTTTTAGAAATCCAATGGTTTTCATTAATTAAATTCATTTTCACACAACATGGTATATGATAAGTATTTATAAGAAATATTGAGGATAACCCAAACCATCCAGGCATACAAAATAATATTAAAAATCATGAAATAGTACCATAAAATATAAAATCATTTTTAAAACCAATCATATATAAAACATAACAATATTTAGGATCTTTTTATGTGAATACGTACTATAAATATAAATATACCAAAACAATGAATATAGAGTTTCAAATCAATATTGAGTCCTATAATGGTATGTCAATATCACAAAACCTCTAATGTAATTACACACACCAAAATTACCTATCCTTTTCCCAATACACCCAAAGTTCCCAATGTGATTTTATTTTCTAAATCATCTGAAAAATTTCATATGTTTTAGAAACCAATTTCTCAATGATGAATATCTACTTCAATTCATAAAAATATATTTTAGAACTAAGACCACTATAATGAAATTCTAATAAAATATCATTTGTCTAAAATTATTTTTAAGGAAACAAAAATTAAAAATAATAAATTTTAATTCATGATCTAACAATTTAATATGGAGGAAAAATAAATTTATATATGAACATTAGAAATACATTGATTAGAATCATTGTATAGAGAAATATACATCAGTATTGTAGAGGAGTCACCATGAACATATATAACAAATATTAGTGTTGATATTGATCTGGGAGGGGCTTTAAGAATTTAATATATATTTATTGCGCACATAGGATTTGGGAGAGAAGATTATAGAAAGTGGTGGCTCAGAGTGTTGTATAGGTATTTATAAATATGTTGTTAAATAGAAGATCATTAAATAGCCTAAATGACTATAATAATAAGCCACCATACAATATCATTGATCCAAATGTCCAAGACACACTCGCCCAGTGGAAACTAGTCTCTGGAAACCATGTTGCAAACCTCCCCTATATCAACTTATCCTCGGGAAATGCTACAATACATCAAAAAACCCTACATCATATGAACCCTAAAATTGAAAAAGGCTCATTAGGACCACCTACACAATATCCATAATCCATGATATTTCCATGATTATTTTGAAGTGGATCTAAAAATCTCTATGTTATAATTGTACGTTATAAACATGTATCTCAACCATACATAAAGTCAACATTGCAGCTTAGTTCTCCTGCATCAGTTATTCCAAATATGGTAATAGCTATGAAAAACACCTCATGGGACCCTATACCAATGACTTTCGGTGCACTCTATAAAAATCCCACTATATGTTGAAAACTATACAATTCATGAAGTCTACTAATAAAAAATCTACAAAGTTCATAGAAAACATAGGATCACCTCCAAAACTCATTGTACTCAAAGTACCAACTCAAAAACCATGACAGAGACTGTTTTTAATTCATAAGGTTGTCAAAATGATACCCAACATAAATGTTTTTTTCTCCAGAAACTGTTCAATACTCTAGACTCACAAAGAGGCAAGACCACTACTATGCGAACTACGATTATCATAGCCACACTAATTTTTAATATCATCTGCACTTCCATAGTACTCAGACCAAAAGATTATTTCTTCCACCAAACACATTATCCTGGTGATCCATACATTGAACCATTTACATAACCACTATGCTAATGGGATGAAGATCAACATCCACCCTTTCAAAAACATGGGAAGGATCCAAAGTTGAAATCCGATTCTTTTAAAGTTGAAACACATTGTGAATCTATGTCAAATGATATTTAATGTCCAAATGATTGGAACCTTTCCAAATTATTCAATAATCTAAAATGCTCAAACAGTCCTCCATGATACCTTACCCTAGTTACCCAAATGAAAATTCCCCAATAGAGGTGAATCATTGTGAAAACATAGATGATCAACATTAAAATAATGAAACTGTTTATGATGGAGTTTTTTAATTTCTGATGAAATTGTGTCATGAAAAATAACTTTCAGATTAAATTTACAATTGTTGTAATCTCATTGATAAGGCTTTGTATAACAAATGGATTCTCTCAAAAATCATCACAGAACAAAGTGTTATCTATTTATATTTAAAAAAAATAAGATAATGGGCTCCATCTTATTAGAAGATAGATGAAATGTTTTTTATTAATATTTAACTAGTGGAAGAAAATTATTCCAATATCCACATAAATTAATAATTAATACTCGGGTCGTTTCCTCAGGAACCTATATATCTCTATCTCAAATGAATCTATGGATGATATACCATGAATGATTTCATCAGGGAACCAAATTACTCTAATAAAACCATTAAAACCCTTTTTGTAAACCATGGGTACCAATCAGAAACAATCACAGATCGATCCCCATAATGAATCTTACCCTCCTAGACATTAAATATCTAAAATATTACACCTTTATAAGATTAATAAAAGGGAATAATAAATATTATTACATAAATCAAGAAAAAAAATAATTTAAATAACATGATTTCCAATAGGATTATTTGGTAAACTAATAAGGAAGTTCATGGAAATCACATCCCACATGCACACTACATAGGGAAAAGTTTTCCAAAATAAAATAAGTCTCTAGTTCTCTACCTTAGTTCTGGGGCTAGTAAATCATTGTAATGTAATGTATACAATCGATTGACTCATCCATTTCCACCAATTCCAACATCTCAAATCAAGATTAATGTTTTTAGTCACAAGGTGAATATTTCAAAAAGACCGATGTCAAGTGCCTTCAATTCCCACCATAGAGAAATCAGAATTACCATCATGATTCAAAAGTAGATATTGTTAATGGGAAATGAGACCACTCACCGGAGGTCTCCCTTTCATTTAGGATATTAATTAAATATTTTAAATCATTGTCTAACACATACGGATGAAACATACATTCATCAAATGATGATCTAACCTTTAGTGATGCTAAAAACACATTCCCACTATCCTCTTCCACTCCCCAGATCATCTCCCTGAAAAAGTCCTCATATACCACTCATCAAATGAATCCATTATATACCGAGTCTCTAATTTCCTATTCAATTCATTAGTGACAACATTCCATTCCCCACAAGTATAAAAAATATAAAAATTATATGTCTACAGTTAATCAACCAATAATCTTTATTTCATGTTTAGATCTATTTGATTGAAAATATACTTCATAGTCCAATGATTATAATATACTATTAATCAATCCCCAATAATATAATGACACTGCTTTTAGAGTTTATGAGAAATTTTGAAACTCATGACATGGATATTGTAATTATTCTCATTAGGGAATAAATAGAGAGAGCGATGGGCCGCCACATTCTTCCTCTGCATCAAGACACAACCCAAACCATCAAAATTAGAATATAAGAAAAAATAATAACTTGATCCCATTATCAGAAGAATTGGAATTAGATCTAAATTAATCCATACCATTACTTCCTTAAAATATCTCTAACACTTTTCACCACATTTAACATTTATATCCTTATGTGTTAAATATATCATCGGCGATGCAAGAATAAAAAATACTTGAACCCCATTGTAATAAAAAACTATACCAATGAAGATTCATATATCGAACACATTTTAGGGATACTCTTCCGACATAATCGTATGTATCTCTTCAAGGATCCACTGAGGAACCCCTCTCAGATATGAAATTTCCTAGAATTATAACTTCTTTGATCAAAAACATTCATATATAAGATTAACATATAGATATTGTTAACTTAAGGTTCTATGGATGATATCTAAATTATCATCTTTCCCCTCTTCTAAATTAGAGTTCACTAAAATTTCCTCCAAAAACATAAATACAAATGAGTCCATGAAATGAGGAATGATTTTGTTCATCAAATCCATGAACACATTAAGGGAGTTAGTGAGATAGAATTGTATAACCAGAACTTCCAAAAGACAATACCAAATACTAAATTTTCTCATAGGTGTAATCTTTCCAGACTCTCAAATAATTTTATCCCAATAAGAGATCAATAACATAAAACCAACAAGACCCTATTATTAAATTATTTTGATCGTTAGTCATTAGATAGGGATACTTATTATTAATGATATTTTAATTTATCATTATACAATCAATTAAATGATTGAGGCTCATATACACCTTCATGGAAAATAGGACATTTAAATACCATGATGATTCACATAGACAAATAAATATTGAATCATAAAGATATTCCAATATAAAATTAACATTTTTTTGACTCACCTAATGTCATGAGATGATATGATATTGAAATCTTCATTGTATTAGGGTGTATTCCAAATTTTAATTTCATCTCTATATATTGATGTCCATGAAAAATAATTAATAAATTCTTTTTGATATTCATTAACCACATTAGGATGTGTAATTATTTAATTAAAATTAAAAATATAAAGAAACTCCTTCAAAAACTATAATTAGACCACTTTAAAATAAGGAAAAACATAAACTAATATATGATAGAAAGAATCCTACAATGATTGGGAGACATGAGTTACTCCACTAGGGGGTAAAAAATAAACATTTTGAAAATAATAGATGATATTATCCTTAAAACTAGTTATCAAATATTTTCCAATAATTATCTCATAGATATCAACATCAAGAACTATTATATCACATACCACTTTGAAGTCATTTATGTGGGGGAATTTAAATCCATATTAGAATACATTCCACAATTTGTTGGAAAGGTACCAGATGAATCATATAAGATAGAAACACTATAAAAACTTTTCAAACAACACTGATTATATAATATATTGAGTAGATCATCTATTGAACCCATTTATACCATTGAAGTTGAAATTAACACTATATCTCTAACACCAGTTGGCCCTGCCACATATTATTTTACATCATAATATATTATATAAATACATATATTCTCAGATCCAAGCTGATATTTATTATCCATATATACATCCACATTGACGTGAGGAAAAGACCCACCATCCTGGGAAGGTTCAAGAAAACATGTGAAACACTAGTTTGAGGGAATCCAACCTTACCTCTTTAGGAAATAATTCCAAAAAAATATTCCTATGAAAATATTTTCCACCAAGATAATATGTGAAGGATGAATAAATGTTTTTTGTATTAGTGTAACCAGGCCTTCCACACTAATGGATGATAACCAACTATTTTCCTAGAGAATCCCCTAAAACTGGTCCTAATGAAAACTGAGAAGAGATTTATTTATTTATATGGATAGAAGACACACCCTTGCTAATATATACACCCAAAAATGCTCTAATAAAAACCATTATCCTAAATATGTATTCAGAATCTATATCCTTATCTTTGTCCACTTTCTCATCGCTAAGATGGAAATAGTGAATTGTCAACAAAAAAATGTCATCCCACAAACCCATCTCGATCCTTTGAGCCAGAAGGTAAACATATGATGCTAGGTACACTAACATTGTGAAACATGTGCAATAATCCAAAACATTAAACTTCTCTTACTACATGGTAAGAAACTCCATGGTCTTTATGACATACAATGTATCATGATAGAAATGAAAGTTTATTATTATCATTAATGATGTTTAGGTCAGGTTATCATGTAACATGGCTTGAAATATGGCATCCGACTATATACTTTTTTATATTTCAATAATATATTCTATAAAATCACATATTATTACTATGGAGTTTTCAGAATATGGATGATCCTAAAAATCCTCTCAAATAATTACATAGATTCATTGGTACATTTTCCACTTCCGTAGATGGGTGGATTATTCTTAATAAATTCTAATCCATGATCCACCTCTAATATCAAGTGCCAAATACACTCCTAAACAAAGGATTTAATATTGTGGATTACTACTTCCACCAAATAATGTTCCATTAGGTGATTCACTTATTGAACCTATCTCATAGCTTCATCACTTATATTTTGAAGATTTGTTCCACATTAATTATCTGATAAGTACTGTGAAATAACTATTTATCATAGCATTGAATACCAAAATCATAATAATAACTCAATTAATCCTTATCAATGGTATTAAATGATTTTAATTTAATGAAATATTGTATTTTATGAATTAAATGCATTAAATTTAAAAGGAATATTTCCATTTAAACAATCCCCGTATATATTTAATTCAAATTTCCTCAAACAGAAAATCTCATGATTGGTAAAAATTTCCATTCAACCATTTAAATTTTAGTTCAAATAGGGAAGTGATCTATCCAGTGATATTTTTCAACTAAAACCGAAATTATGATTAACGTAACTGATATATACCAAAGACCTTGAACCAAACATGGGTAGTTTCATAGAATATCAACTGGGGTTTCCATCTGATATAATTTTTCCATGAATCTTATTAGGATAACTAGGCATGTCACCCAAGAAGTTATTCCACAAGGTTGGTTGTAAAAATAAAACCGAAACATGCCTCACGTATATCTTCGACAAAGAAAATTATTATATTACATATAATAAAAAATAGTACATATAAATGATACATAAAATTCAATATCAAAAGGGTGAAATGAATGTGAAATAAGAATAACCAAAAAATAAAGCCCCATATTACTATCGATCACCACCAAAGTGACCCATATCAAAAACATAAAAAACTAAGAGAATTAGGAAAACTAAAAAATGAATTCTCTTTATAGGATCACTGAAAAAAGGAATATATTCATTCTATGAGTTAAAATGTATGGTGTCAAAACAAATTCTTGTAGGATATCTCTATGAAATAGATGAAAAGTATAATATCGAAATACCATAGTCGCAACATTAAAAACCCCCATTTTATCTGTAATTTTCAAAAAATAAAACCATTTTGTTAATCAAATTTATATTTTCATAATATAATTTCATATTCACACACTATGAAAAAAAGTATAACTATGAATGAATTATAATATGATAAACATTACTAGGATACACTATAATATAAAAATTCGAGAAATAAAATAATGAAATATACTATTATTTCTAAAACAAAGAAAATATGACAGAGAACACCATTTGGGATCTAGCCTTTAGGAACTCATAATATACACAAAAACATTCCTCAATTTGGAATGTAATCGATCCAATTGGAATCGATTCCCATAAATGTGTATTAATATTCCCAAACCTCATGTGGAATTACAAAAACTAAAGTGACATATCAATTTCCCAACTCATCAATGTTACAAATGTGTTATTTTTATGAAAACCATCTAAAGACCTTAGTATTAATTTAGTTTAAAAAATATAAGTGAGTCACATCTACTTCTATGATTGAAAACCCATTTAAGTGCTCAGACAACCTTAATGAAATTTCAACATAACATCACATTACCAAAAACATTTTATTATTAAAATAAAATTAAAATGTGTATTTCCCAAATATTTTCCAAATTAATATCAGATTGATGCATTTCGTAAGATAAACCAAACACGTTTATACATGAATATTAGAAATTGATGGATTAGTACAATTTTATAATTATATCTCCCTCAAGAACACAAATGATAATCCTAGTAATGATATTCCAAAACCAATGAATGATCCAAATAAAAGAGGGGATTTGTGTCAAAAAATGGATCTCTTGGGTGAGAAGGATTTGATAGAGAAGATATTAAAGAAGGTATCATTAGAGGGGTGGCAATGTATTTATATCCATGATTTGAAATATAATATAATGAAACCACATCATGGACCACGACGTAATGACACAATACCATGACACATATCCACTTTTCCATGCCATAGTTATCCACATGAAACTGACATATATGAAACAATTCTACAGAAATCATTTGGATCCACTTTTCCAATGGAGTGTCTATTGAACAACAAATTAAACCAGATCATAGAAATTTTAAACATGGAAGCAAAACCATAGAGTCCCCATACACTATAGTCATACTCTATAGAACAACCATGACCATATTAGTAGTGGATTATAAATTATCCAAACACTGTAGAGATCAACTGTATAGAATTCATATACTACATCTAGGTGGCCACAATGAACATATTACAAATATGTAAGTATCTTTAAAAATGTCTCATAGGAACCTAAACCATAGACAACTTTTCCATTCCATAGATATCAGACCACATGTATCATACTACACACTCTGTCACACCTCAACCACGGATACTCCCTTATTTTATTCTTTTCTCGATTTTGAATCTTTTTGTTGAGGTTTGGGTTGAGTTCCCAAAAAAATTCCATGTGTTTTGGTAGTTTTAGGTTTCCTTTTATACCTATGATTAGTTGTTCTTGTTGGGATTGAGATAATTTTTCATGTTGGAGAGTTTGTGATGTTGTCTGTGTCTCTATATTGTGTTTAAAATATTCAAGGACCAGTGGGTGGACGTCCCTAGTGTCTAGGATATAATATGGGGGTTTTTGGCCAATTTTTGGAGTTGCACAGTTTGAGCATGTTCTGGAAAAACTGTGCAACCTAACCATGAAAATTTGCAGAAGTTTCCAGTAGACATCGCACGGTTCACGCAGGGTTTGACAAACTGTGCATCCAAACCTTGCTTCTACTTATGGGCTTTATAACATTTTACGTGGAGCTCTGATTGGGGTGATTCCTCCCACAAAATTAAGCCCTATAAATTGGGAATCGACCACTGGAGTCTCCCCCTCCTTCTTACTTAGATTTGGGGCGATTTATCATGAAACGTTGGTGGTTCTTCATGTTTCCTTCATCAAATCTTCTCTCCTTCTCTTTCCCTCTTTGTTCTTGTGTTTCCATTAGGGGTTTTCTTCCATTTACAAACACTAATGTATAAGGATTATATTTTGTTCGTTTTTCTTTTGATATTGGGTGTTCGAATGGTCAGTGGGGCTTAGATCTCTCCTCTCTTGAAGTTTAATTCAATTCTCACATGGTTGAGGTAGGCGTTTCCAACTTTTTCCTTTTCAGAACACTCCACATGCACTTGTTTGTTTTCATTTAATTTTTAAATTTATGTCTCACCTCTAATATATCTATGGCTTGATGCGAATTATCTCTTCATATTGGTATAATTTACAAAAAATAGTTTTTTCAATGAGATTTGTGTGAAATACCTAGGTTTATTGCACCTAGGGTAATTGTTTAAAACCTCTTTGTTCGTTAAAGTTAAATTGGGGGTTTTTATGAAATTTTTAGCCTTGATTATGGTGGGTTGGTTGTTTACCATTTTTTATCATGATTTGGTGCGAATGTTTTGGTAATGATTTATCCTTTCAAAAGTGTTAAACTGTTGTGAAAAGGGTTTTATGGTTACAATGGGATTTTTATATGTTCATTGAATAATGTGGATGGTTAGATGTGGTTTTATTGAAAGTGATTGGTTTTGTGTAAGTGGTTTTTGGGTGTTCCTTCAAATGTTAATTTCCTAAATGTTGTTTAAAATGGAATCCCATGGGGGGATATGCCCATTTGGCTTTTGGTGTGTGTGTTATAGAAAATGTTTGGCTTGAGGGGCTATTTGGAATTTCACACTTGAATGTGGTTTTGGAAATGGTTTGGAAATTTTTTTGTAAATGCAGTTGGTTGTGTAAACATAATGTACCGGTTGGAATTGTACCTTTAATGGTGATGTTTTCTGTTGATTTTAGAAGAGAATATTATTCGGAAAATGTGAATGCCCAGTTGGCAACTTAAGGTGTTTCAAAATATGGTTTGAATGCTAAAGTGAGATGATTCCCAATTTTGGAATTTTTTTAGTGTTTCATGTTTTTCCTAAAATTTGGAAAGGCTTGTATAGAAAATGTTTTAAGAGGTGGTATTCCTCAGGGTTTTTGAAATGATTTGAAAATGTATCTGTTTTCGTAATTTATCAAGAGTGGGTTTGGGATGTGAAAGTGGTGGCTTATTAAATGAGATGCTTGGTGTGGTTGATAAATGGTTTATGTGGTAACATGTGATGTGTTAAATTTGATTGATCACAAAATGGGAAGCCTGCCTATCTAGGTGGGTGGACTTGTCCTAGTATGCAAGTGATCCTGTGGTGTTTGGCCCCTGTTTCACGTAGCATGTTTGACTATGAAAACATTAACTAAACTATGATGGTGATGTTGTGGACCCCTAGGTTATGGGTATGATCCCTACTAGTGGCTCATGCCTGAGAAATGATATTGTTACGGTTACTTTTCACCAAGATACGAGGTACATGGGGCTCACAGCAAGCTAGTGCCTAGGGGTGTTCCCAGGAAAAGTGATCAATGATTATATTGTAACTCCCCGTCGGCATACAGTATGCTGGGTTTGTAATTCTAAAATTCAGTGATTTTTCTTCAATGTGGAGTTCTTTGAAATTGTTTTCCATTTAAATTTGTTCCATTGAAAATTTTTACTAGTATTGTTTGCATTGTGTTTTTGTTATAAAATGATAGTTTCCTTGAAAAAGGGATGGTGGCATTTGTTGAAATTTGAAATGGTAAAGTTGTGGTTGTTTAATAAAATATGAAAAATCTATTTTTATAATTTTATTTAAAACTAGTGTTGATGGACTCTTTTGGGAAAGGAAACACTTGGAATTCGTGGTTATTTCCTACCGAGCTATTAGCTCACACCCAACCTATTACACTCGGTGTCGGTAGAGCCGAGATGTTTTGTAGGTTCAAGTTTTTCTTGTTCGAGTTATCTCCTGGAGCAAGGTGGTCTTGTGGTTGGAGGTGACTAGAAGGTCACATGTGGATCATTTTTGTAGTTGGTTGTTTTATTTTATTATATCTCCCGGTTCTCTCAGTGTTAGTTTTATTTAGTTGTATTTCTATTGGACAAAATTGTTCATTTTTTTTAGATTTAGTTGTGTATATCTCTGCTGCATTTTAAATGTTGTATATCGTGATCCTATTTTTTATTGGTCCAAATTGTTCCCTCTTGTTTTATATATGATTTCTGGCACTAGTTTCCAGTCTGTGGGGATTAGGAATGCCCACCGGATCATGTCGCGGACCGGGTCAGGTGTCGTGTTAGATGGAATCTAGGCCTGGTTCATGAAAAAATGATATTAGAGGAGGTTCTTATTATTTGGGTGTCTGGTATATGAAGACTAGGGTTTTCGGGACTCAGGAGGTAGGTGGAGGAAGGGCGTCATGAACACTTGTTCGTTCTAAACCTCGATTCACTTGGGGTAGTGCGAGGTTGAGTCTTCTGTCTTGTGTTGTTTTGTAATTGAAGGATGAAAATGGAGGTGAGTTGGGTTATGTTGTGGCCTTACATGGGATGGTGACCCATGAGAAGTCCAAGTGCCCGATTCAAGGCCCTCCTAGTATTATGCCTTACTTGTGGAATGGATCACCACCATGTTTTCGGGCTATGCATAGTCAATATTCACTCATTCTGGTGGTGCATTGTTGGTTGGGTTTTATTTTGTTTCATTTGGTGTAACAGTATGTGGAAAATTTAAGTGTATTATGAAATGAAAATGGATTTAAAAAATGAAGTGTTTTCCATGAAATGGGTTTAAATTGGGAATGTGGGATTTCAAATATTAATGGTGATTTGGGGTTGATAATGTTAATGGAATGTGTCCCTTCGTATTACTTGTGGATGTTGATATCTATGTGTGTATGTGAGATAAGTGCATGTTGGAACGTGAGGATGGGAATAGATGGACGAACATGTAACAGTTCATGGGATACCATGGGTTAGGTTTTGGAATTAGAGGCTTATCATGGTTTTATGAAAGTGTATTTGAATGCGATATTAATTTCGGGAATTTGACTTTTTTCGTGAAAAATGGGTTATTGGTATTTGGGAATTAGCCTTGGAAGAAGGCTGTTTTGAATTTTAAAAGGAAAATGACGGTTTTTGAAAAAAAAATATATTATGGTGTTGTTTATTTTTACTTGGCTATTGAGCAAGTTGGTTTTGGTTTGAGGTGTTCCTCTTTGATTGTGCCTTAGTGTGATGTTGGATTTGGTATGTGCTTTTCATGTTGTTCAGAACATTCCACCCAGAAAGGTCCCCAATGTTTCTAATGTGTCCTGCCTAATTCCATTTTCTTCACAGTGTTTTCTTATTTTCCGTGGTGATCAAGGTTCTCTTGAGGCTATGGAGTAGATTTAGGAACTCATGTGTGTCTTTATGTCCTTGAGAACTACCGATGATGTTAGAGTCTGTGTAGTTCAATGTTTGTTTGAGGGTCCTACCATGATCTAGTGGCAATTGGTCTCCCTGTCATTGATGGAAGGTGAGATTTTTTTGGGAGTTGTTTAAGGGCACTTTCATCCAACGGTTCATAACAAAGGAGTTGAAGGAGAGGAATGTGGAAGAGCTATAGGATGTTTGGAAGGGCCAGCGATCAGTAAAGTCTTATGTTGAAACTTTCATAGAGCTAGTTCCATTTTCTTTGGAAGTAGCATCTAAGGATCATATGAAATCCCTTATCATTGTTTGGGTTCTTCATCCTGAAATTATGGATATAGTGATCTCATCTGGTGAAACCTATTTTTAGAGGTTTGTGGATGATGCTTTAATGGATGAGCTGGTTTTGGGGGTCAGCCAGTGGTTGTTGGTTCTTGTGAAGGTTCCCCATCTGGCGAGTAGGGTGTGATAGGGGAATCGGTTTCTGAAAAACTCTCTCTATCGGTGCCGACTTTCAGTTCATCAGACTATTTGCTTGTATGTTGCCAATGCAGCCGGTTTTGTCACTCAATGTTGTCTTGTCGTATTCCTTCGAATACTTGCCCATTTTGTGGCCATTGGGTCATTTGAAGAAATTATGTAGGGGGTTTTTTCTGAAAAGGAAGTCATGATCGGAGGATGTGTTTCTTGACTGTGCGGCAGGAGATGCTTCATCCATTAGAGCCCCAACCACGGGTCTTGGGGTGAAGCTCTCACACAGTCTGGAGTGACAAGGGGGTGTGAAACCCAACCTAGAATTGTATTTTGTGTTGGGATAGAAATGATTAACATATCCTTGTTATTGTTGACTTGATTTTCTATGTTATCATTTTGTTCTAATATTGAGATGAAATAGATCTCTTGTAACCAAAAAATTTGAGTCTATCTAAATGTGGACTTTGAAAGTTTTCATTCTCTATTGAGTGTGTCTGGCCTTCATGCAGGTCGGTCGTAGTTTTTACTTTTGGCAGTGCTAATTTGGAGATTCTTGATTTTTTTAGAATTGGTTAATTGTGTGTTGAGTTTGTTTGGTAGGGTCCCTGTTTTAGAGGTGGTAGTGTCCGTCTTGTGTATGGAAGTTCAGTCTTGACTCCTATCAAGGTTTTTGGTTTTTTGAGTATTCAGGAGATTTTTCCCAGTGGAGCACGGTTACCGCATGGCTAGTCGAAACCATGTAGCCCCAGCTAGGTGGATAAAACAAACTGCATGGCCAGCGCATGACCGTGTGGTAGGTCTCATAACATTGCTCCTTTTTGTCATTTTTGGGTGGAGGCATTGGAACGGTTGACACACAATTTTGAAATCATGGGGCAACGTCATGTGGGGTTCCCCTTCCTTCAAGTATTTCATGCACGGTTTGGTAGACCGTGCGGAGAAACCATGTGATTCGTATACAAATTTTAAATGTTGAAATCACTTATTCTTGGTTGTAGTGAGGGTTTCATTTGGGGATTAAATGTTTTTTGTATTAGTTGAGTTCTTTTGGAGGGGAAAACCCACTCATGTTCCCCCCTCATCCTCATCCATGTGTTTTGGTTTCTTCGTGATCGGTCGGGTGTGACTTGTGGAGTGAGTAGTCATCCCGGAGATCATGGTTTCTCCTTGGTTTTTGTTAGGTATGGACTTGAGCGTTGGATGAATTTTGGTTGTGTGACTTTCTGGGGGTAGAATGTTTCTGTGTTGGGGAGAATTGTCACACCCTGACCACAGATACTCCCTTATTTTATTATTTTATCGATGTTGAATATTTTGGTTGAGGATTGGGTTGAGTTCCCAAATAATTTACTTGGGTTTTTGTGGTTTTGGGTTTCCTTTTATACCTATTATTAGTTATTCTTGTTGGTATTGAGATAAAGTTTCATGTTGGAGAGTGTGTGATGTTGTTAGTGTCTCTAAATTGTGTTTAAACATTCAAGGATCAATGGGTGGACTTCCCTAGTGTTTGGGATGTAATTTGGGGGTTTTCGGCCAATTTTTGGGGTTTCATGGTTTGAGCACGGCCTAGAAAAACTGTGTAACCTAACCATGTGAAGTTTCAGATGTTTCCAGTAGCCATCGCACAGTTTGCGCATGATTTGAAAAACTGTGCAACCAAACCATGCAGCCCCTTTCAAGCTTTATTACTTTTGACGTGGAGCTCTAATTGGGGTGCTTCCACCTCCAAAATGAAGTCATATCTATTGGGAATCGACCATAGGAGCCTCCCCATCCTTCCTACTTCTATTTGGGGCGATTTTGGGGAGATTTAGCATGAATGGTTGGTGGTTCTTCATGTTTCCTTCATCAAATCTTCTCTCCTTCTCTTTCCCTCTTTGTTCATGGGTTTCCATTGGGGGTTTTCTTCCCTGGAAAATCCCTAATGTCTATAGTTTATGTTTGGTTCGTTTTTCTTTGGATTTAGGGTGTTCGAATGGTCAGTGGGGATTAGGTCTCTCCTCCCTTGAAGTTTAGTTCTATTCTCATATGGTTGAGGTATGCGTTTCCATCTTTTTCCTTTTCGGAACAATCCACATGCACTTGTTTGTTTTCATTTAATTTTGAAATATCTTTTGATCCTCTAATATATCTATGGATTGATGTGAATAATGTCTTTGTATAGGTATAATTTACAAAAAATAGGTTTTCAACGAGATTTGTGTGAAATACCTAGGTTTATTGCACCTAGGGTTATTGTTTAAAACCTCATTGTTCTATAAAGTTAAATTGGGGGTTTTTATGAAATGATTATCCCTGATTATGTTGGATGGTTGTTTATTATTTGTGATCATGATTTGGTGTGTATGTTTTGGTAATGATTTATCCTTTCGAAAGTGTTAAAATGTTGTGAAAACGTTTTTATGGTTACAATGGGATTTTTTATGTACTTTGAATAATTTTGGATGGTTGGATGTTGTTTTAATGAAAATGATTTGTTGTGTGTAAATGGTTTTTGGGTGTTCCTTGAAATTCTAGTTTCCTAAATGTGGTTTAAAATGTATTCCCATGGAGGGATATGCCCATTTGGCTTAATGAGCGTGTGTTTTGGAAAATTTTTGGCTTGAGGGGTTGTTTGGCATTCCACACTTGAAGATGGTTTTGGAAATAGTTACGAAATGTTTTGGTAAATGAATTTGGTTTTTTAAACATAAAGGCCTGTTTGGAATTGTACCTTTAAAGGTGGTGTTTTCTCTTGATTTTAGAAATGAATATGAATCCGTAAATGTGAATGCCCAGTTGGAAACATAATGTGTTTCAAAATATGGATTGAATGATTAAGTGATGTGATGCCCCGTTTGGCATTTTATTAGTGATTCATGTTTTTTCTAAAATGTGGAAAGGCATGTTTAGCACATTTTTGAGGAGGTGGAGTTCCTCATGGTTTTTGAAGTGATTTAAAAATGTTTCGGTTTCCTAAATTTATCCAGAGTGTGTTTCTGATGTGAAAGTGGTTGCTTATGAAATGAGATGCTTGGTGTGGTTGATAAATGTAGTATGTGGTAAAAGGTGATATATGAAATTTCATTGTGCACAAAATGGGAAGCATGGGTATCTTGGTGGGTGGACTTGTTCTAGTATGCTAGTGATCCTGTGGGGTTTGGCTCCTATTTCACGTAGCAAGTTTGATGATTACAACACTAACTATACTATGATAATGATGTTGGGGACCACTAGGTTATGGGTATGTTCCCTACTAGCGACTCATGCCTAATAAAGGATAATGTTACGGTTTCTTTTCACTGAGATATGAGGTACATGGGGCTCACAACTAGCTAGTGCCTAGGGGAATTCCCATGAATAGTACTCAATGATTATATTGCACCTCTCGTCCGCATACTGCAGGTTGGTTTGGTAATTTTAAAAGTCAGTGCTTTGTCTTTAGTGTGGAGTTCTTTGAAATTGATTTCCATTTAAATTTGTTCCATTGAAAATTGTTTCTGGTGTTGTTTGGATTGGGTTTTTGTTATAAAATTAATGTTTTCATGAAAAAGGGATGGTGGCATGTGTTGGCGTTTGAAATGGTAAAGTTTTGGTTGTTTAATAAAATGTGAAAAATCAATTTTTATAATGGTATTTCAAACTAGTGTTGATGGACTATTTTAGGAAAGGAAACACTTGGAATCCAAGGTGATTGCCTACTGAGCTGTTAGCTCCCACCCTACCTATACCACTCGATGTCGGTAGACCCGAGCTATTTTTCAGGTTCAGGTTTTTCTTGTTCGAGTTATCTCCAGGATCAGGGTGGTCTTGTGGTTGGAGGTGACCATGAGGTCACATGGGGATCGTGTTTATTGTTGGTTGTTTTATTTTATTATATATCCTGGTTCTCTCTATGTTAGTTTTATTTAGTTGTATTTGTATTGGACCAGATTGTTCATTTTTTTGAGATTTAGTTGTGGTTATCTCTGCTTAATTTTCAATGTTGTATATCTTGATCTTATTTATTATTGGTCCAAATTGTTCCAAATTGTTTTATATATGATATCTGACACTAGTTTCCAGCCCGTGGGGACATGGAACGCCCTTCGGATCATGTAGCAGACCGGGTTAGGTGTCGGATTAGATGGCATCCCGACCTGGTTCATGAAAAAATGGAATTATAGGAGGTTCTTATTATTTGGGGTGTCCGGTAGATGGAGACTATGGTTTTAAGGACTCTAGAGGTAGGTGTGGGAAGGGAATCATGAACCCTTGCTCATTCTAAACCTCGAACGACCAGGGGTAGTCCGGGGCTGATTCATGTGTCTTGTGTTGTTTTGGAATTGAAGGATGACAATGGTGGTGAGTCGAGTTATGTTTTTCCCTTATGTGGGGTGGTGACCCATGTGAAGTCCAAGTGCCCAATTCAAGGCCCTCCTAGTGTTATTCCTTACTTGGGGCATAGATCACCACCATGTTTTAGGGCTATGCATAGTCACTGTTCCCTCATTCTGGTGGTCCATTGTTGGTTGGGATTCATTTTGGTTTTAGTTGGTGTAACTATATGTAAAAAATTAAAGTGTATTTTCAAATGAAAATGGATTTAAAAATGAAGTGTTTTCCCTGAAATGGGTTTTATTTAGGAAAGTGGGTTTTCAACCATTGAGGGTGATTTGGGTTTGATAATGTTAATGGAATGTGTCACTTCGTATTACATATGGATGTTGACATGTGTGTGGGTATGTGAGAGAATTGCATGTTGGCATGTGAGGATGGGAATTGATTGATGCACAAGTAATAGTTATTGGTATACCATGGACTCGGTTTCATAATTAAAGTCTTAACATCATTTTCTTAAAGTGTATTTGAATGAGAAAATGGTTTCGGGAATTTTTTTTCTCTTCAAAAATGGGTTAACGGTATTTGGGAATTAGCCTTGGAAGAAAGCTATTTTGAATTTTAAAATGAAAATGATGGTTTTTGAAAAAAGAAATTTATGGTGGTGATTTTTTTTACTTGGATTTTGAGCCAGTTGGTTTTGGGTTGAGGTGTTCCTCTTTTTTTGTGCCTTAGTTTGATGTTGGATTCGGTCTGCGCTTTTCATGTTGTTCATAAAATGCCACCCAAAAGGTCCCCAAAGTTCCTAATGAGTAATGCCTAATTCCTTTTCCTTCGCATTTTTTTCCTATTTTCTGTGGTGATCAAGGTTCTCTTGAGGCTGTGGAGTAGCTTAAGGAAGTCAAGAGTGTATTTAAGTCATTGGGAACTACCGATGTTGTTAGAGTCTGTATAGTTCAAAGGTTGATTGAGGGTCTAGCCATGTTCTAGTGGTGGTTGGTATCCCCATCATCGACGGAAGGTGATATGTCATGGGAGGTTTTTAAGGCCACTTTAATTCAACGGTTCTTACCAAAGGAGGTGAAGGAGTGGAATTTTGCAGAGCTATAGGATGTTTGGCAGGGCCAGCGATCCGTAAAGTATTATGTTGAAACTTTCGGGGAGCTAGTTCTATTCTCATTGGAAGTAGCATAGAAGGATCATATGAAGGCCCTTATCTTTGTTTGGGTTCTTCATCCTGAAACTACGAAGATAGTGATCTCATATGATGAATCCTATTTTGAGAGGTTGGTGGATGAGTAATTAATGGATGAGATGGTTTTTGGGGCCAGCCAATGTTTTTTGGTTCTTGTGAAGGTTCCCCATATGGCGAGTAGGGTCTACTAGGGGAATTGGATTCTGAAAAACATTCTCTATCGGCTCCAACTTTCAGATCATCGGACTGTTGACTTGTATGTTTCTAGTGCGGCCGGTTTGGTCACTCAAATCTGTCTTTTCGTATTCCTTTGAATTTTTTCCGCCACTATGGAAATTGGGGTCATTTGAACAAATTATGTAGGGGGTGTTGTCTAAAAAGGTATTCATGATCGGAGGATGTGTTACCTGACTATGAGGCAGGAGACGCTTCACCCATTAGTTCCCCAACCACAGGTCTTGGGGTGAAGCTCGCGCTCAGTCAAGAGTGACAAGGGGGTGTGAAACTGAACCTAGCTTTGTTTTTTTGTTTTGGGATGCAAATGATTAACATATCCTTGTTATTTTTGCCTTGATTTTGTATGTTACACTTTGTTTTAATTGTGAGATGAAATAGATCTCTTGTAACTGAAAATTTGGGTCTATCTAAATGTGGGAATTGAAATTTTTCATTCTCCTTTGAGTGTGTCTTGCCTTCGTGTAGGTCGGTCGTAGTTTTTACTATTGGAAGTGCTCATTTGAAGATGCTTGCTTTTTGTAGAATTGGTTTATTGTGTATTCTTTTTGTTTGGTCGGGTCCCAGTTTAAGTAGTTGTAGTGTCTATCATGCGTATGGAAGTTCAGGGCTGACCCCGGTCGAGATTTTTGGGTTTTTGGAGTTTTCAGGATATTTTTCCAAGTGAAGCACGATTACCGCACGACTAGTCGAAACCATCCAGCCCCAGCTAGGTGGAAAGAAAAAACTGCATGGCCAGCACACGACCGTGCGGTAGGTCTCATAACTGTGCTCGTTTGTGTCATTTTTGGGTGGAGGCATTGGAACAGTTGATGCACAATTTTGAAACAGTGTTGAAAAGTCATGTGGGGTGCCCCTTCCTTCAATTATTTCCTGCACGGTTTGGTAAGCCGTGCGGCCAAACCATGTGAGTCATATAAAAATTTTAAATGTTGAAATACCATATTCTTGGTTTCAGTGAGGGTGCCGTTTTTGGTTTCAATTTTTTTCAAATAAGTTGAGTTCTTGTGGTGGGGAGAACCCACTCATGTTCCCCCCTCGTCCTCATCCATGTGTTGTGGTTTTTTCTTGATCGGTCGGGTGTGACTTGTGGAGTGAGTAGTCTTCCCGGAGTTCATGGTTTTCCCTTGGTTATAGTCAGGTATGGACTTGATCATTGGTTGACTTTTGGATGGGTGACTTTCTGGGGGAAGAAAGTGTCTGTGGTGGGGAGAATTGTCACACCCCTACCACATATACTCCCTTATTTTATTCTTTTCTCGATGTCGAATATTTTGGTTGACATTTGGGTTGAGGGAAAAAACATTCTTGTGATTTTTTGGTTTTGGGTTTCCTTTTATACCTATGATTATTTATTCTTGTTGGGATTGATATAATGTTTCATGTTGGAGAGTTTGTGATGTCGTTGATGTCTCTATATGGTGTTTAAAACATTCAAGGATCAATGGGTGGACTTCCCTAGTGTTTGGTATGTAATTTGGGTGTTTTCAGCCAATTTTTGGGGTTTCACGGTTTGAGCACGTCCTGGAAAAACCATGTAACCTAACTGTGTTATGTTTTAGATGTTTCCAGTAGCCATCACACAGTTTGAGCACGTTTTGACAAACCGTGGAGCCAAACCATGCAGCCACTTGTGGGATTTATAACTTTTGACGTGGATCTCTGATTGGGGTGATTCCACCTCCAAAATGAATCCCTATCTACTGTTCATCGAACATAGGAGCCTCCCCCTCCTTCATACTTCTATTTGGTTCGATTTTGGGGAGGCTTATCAAGAATGGTTGGTGGTTTTTCATTTTTCCTTCGTCAAATCTTATCTCCTTCTCTTTCCCTCTTTGTTCTTGGGTTTCCATTGGGGGTTTTCTTCCATTGACCAAACATAATGTCTAGGGTTTATGTTTGGTTCTTTTTTCTTTGGATTTATGGTGTTCAATTGGTCAGTGGGGCTTAGATCTCTCCTCCCTTGAAGTTTAGTTCCATTCGCACATGGTTGAGGTAGGCGTTTCCAACTTTTTCCTTTTCGGAACACTTCACATGCACTTATTTGTCTTCATTTAATTTTAAAATGTCTTTATCACCTCTAAAATATCTATGGATTCATGCGAATGATGTCTTCGTATTGGTAGAATTTAAAAAATAGGTTTTCAATGGGATTTGTTTGAAATACCTAGGTTTATTGCTCCCAGGGTTATTATTTTAAACCTCATTATTCATTAATGTTAAATTGGGGGTTTTTATGAAATGTTTATCCTTGATTATGGTGGGATGGTTGTTTGTTATTTGTGATCTTGATTTGGTGTGTATGGTTTGGTAATGATTTATACTTTTAAATGTGTTAAAATGTTGTAAAAACGGTTTTATGTTTACAATGGGATTGTTTTATGTTCTTTGAATAATGAGGATGGTTGGATGTGGTATTAAAGAAAACGATTGGTTTTGTGGAAGTGGTATTTGGGTTTTCCTTGAAATATTAGTTTCCTAAATGTTGTTTAAAATGGAATCCATATGAGTATATGCCCATTTGGCTTTTGGTGTGTGTGTTTTGGAAAATGTTTGGCTTGAGGGGTTGTTTGGCATTTCATACTTGAAGATGGTTTTGTAAATGGTTTGGAAATGTTTTGGTAAATGAATTTGGTTTTGTAAACATAATGTCCCGTTCGGAATTTTACTTTAAAGGTGATGTTTTCTGCTGATTTTAGAAAAGAATGTAATTCAAAAAATGTGAATACCATGTTGGAAACTTAAGGTGTTTCAAAATATGGATTGAATGCTTAAGTTATGTGATGCCATGTTTGGCATTTTTTTAGTGTTTCATGGTTTTCCTAAAATGTGTAATGGATTGTTTTGCAAATTATTGAATAGGTGGTGTTCCTCATGGTTTTTAAGTGATTTGAAAATGTTTCGGGTTTTTAACTTATCAGGAGTGGGTTTGTGATGTCAAATTGGTGGCTTATGAAATGACATGCTTGGTGTGGTTGATAAATGGTGTATGTGGTAACATGTGTTGTGTGAAATTTGATCGAGCACAAAATGGGAAGCCTGGGTATCTAGGTGGGCGGACTTGTACTAGTATTCTAGTGATCCTGTTGGGTTTGGCCCCTATTTCACGTAGCAATTTTGACGATAAAAACACTAACTAAACTATGATAATGATGTTGGAGATCGAGAATGCCCTTTGGATCATGACACAGATCGGGTCAGGTGTCAGGTTAGATGGCATCCCGGCCTGGTTCGTGAAAAAATGGTATTAGAGGATGTTCTTATTATTTGGTGTGTCCGGTAGATAGAGACTAATATTTTCGGGACTCAAGAGGTAGGTGCGGGAAGGGGGTCATTAACCCTTGCTCCTTTTAAACCTCGAGTCACCACCGGTAGTCCGGGGTTGAGTCTTTTGTCTTGTGTTGTTTTGGAATTTAAGGATGACAATGCGGGTGAGTTCGGTTATGTTGTGGCCTTAAGTGGGGGGGGGGGTGACCCATGTGAAGTCCAAGTGCTCGATTCAAGGCCCTCCTAGTGTTATTCCTTACTTGGGGCATGGCTTACCTCCATGTTTTTGGGCTATGCATAGTCACTATTCCTTTATTCTGGAGGTCCATTGTTGGTTGGGTTTCATTTTAGTTTTAGTTGGTGTAACTTTATGTGGAAAATTAAAGTGTATTTTGAAACGAAAATGGATTTAAAAAAGGAAGTGTTTCCATGAAATGGGTTTAAATTGGGAAAGTGGGTTTTCAAACATTTAGGGTGATTTGGGTTTGACAATGTTAATGGAATGTGTCCCTTGGTATTACTTATGGATGTTTACATGTGTGTGGGTATGTGAGAGAAGTGCATGCTAGCATGTGAGGATGGGAATGGATAGACGCACATGTAACAGTTCATGGGATAACATGGGTTGGGTTTTGGAATTAATGGCATAACATGGTTTTCCTAAAGTGTATTTGAATGAGAAAATGATTTCGGGAATTTGTTTTTTTCACGAAAAATGGTTTATTGGTATTTGGGAATTAGCCTTGGAAGAAGGCTATTTTGAATTTAAAAATGAAAATGACGGTTTTTGAAAAAATATATTATGGTGGTGTTTGTTTTTACATGTCGATTCAGCCAGTTGGTTTTAGTTTGAGGTCTTACTCTTTGTTTGTGCCTTAGTTTGATTTTGGATTTGGTCTGTGCTTTTCATGTTTTTCAGAAAATGCCACCCGGAATGGTCCCCAAAGTTTCTATTTAGTCATGCCTAATTCCTTTTCTTTCACAGGGTTTTCCTATTTTCTTTGGTGATCGTGGTTTTCTTGAGGATGTGAAGTATCTTGAAGAAGTCAATTGTGTCATTAAGTCATTGGGAACTACCGATGTTGTTAGAGTCTATGTAGTTCAAAGGTTGTTTGAGGGTCCAGCCTTGTTCTAGGGGCGGTCGGTCTCCCTGTCATTGATAGAAGATGAGATGTTGTGGGAGGTGTTAAAGTCCACTTTCATCCAACAGTTCATACCATAGGAGGGGAAGGAGAGGAATGTGGAAGAGTTGTAGGATGTTTGGCAGGGCCAGCGATCTGTAAAGTCTTATGTTGAAAAATTCAAAGAGCTAGTTCCATTATCTTTGGAAGTAGAATCTAAGGATCATATGAAGGCCCATATCATTGATTAGGTTCATCATCATGAAATTATGGAGAAATTGATCTCATCCGGGAAAACCTTTTTCGAGAGGTTGGTGGAAGAGGCATTAATGGATGAGCTGGTTTTTGGGGTCAGCCAGTGGTTTTTTATTCTTGTGAAGGCTCCCCATCTGGAGAGTAGGATGTGCCTGGGGAATCAGTTTCTGAAGAAACTTTCTCTATCAGCTCCGACTTTCGGTTCATCAGACTGTTCTCTTGTATGTTTCCAGTGCAGCCGGTTTGGTCACACAAAGATGTCTTGTCGTATTCTTTCGAATACTTGCCACCGCTGTGGCCACTGGGGTCATTTGAAGAAATTATGTAGGGGTGTTGTCTGAAAAGGAAGTCATGATCGGAGGATGTGTTTCCTGACTGTGAGGCAGGAGATGCTCCAGACATCAGAGCCCCAACCATAGGTCTTGAGGTGAAGCTCGCGCACAGTCAGGAGTGACAAGGGGGTGTGAATCCCAACCTTTCATTGTTTTATGTTTTGATATGGAAATGATTAACATATCCTTGTTATTGTTGCCTTGATTTTGTATTTTATCATTTTTTTATAATGGTGAGATGAACTAGATTTCTTGTAACCAAAAAATATGAGTATATCTAAATGTGGACTTTGAAATTTTTCATTCTCCTTTGAGTATGTCTTTCCTTTGTGTAGGTCGGTCACAGTTTTTACATTTGGCAGTGCTCATTTAGAGATGCTTGATTTTTGTAGAATTGGTTTTTTGCGGGTTCAGTTTGTTTGGTAGGGTCCCTGTTTTAGTTTTGGTAGTGTCCATCGTGTGTATGGAAGTTCAAGTTTGACCTCAGTCGAGGTTTTTGGGTTTCTGGAGTTTTCAGGAGATTTTTTCAACTGAAGCACGAATAAGACACGGCTAGTCGAAACCATGCAGGCTCAGCCAAGTGGAAAAAAAAAATGCACGGCCAGCGCACGACCGTGTTGTAGGTCTCATAATTTTTCTCCTTTGTGTCATTTTGTGTGGAGGTATTGGAACAGTTGACTCATAATTTTGAAATCGTGTGGCAATGTCATGTGGGGTTCCCCTTCCTTCAGGTATTTCATGCACGGTTTGGTAAACCATGTGTCCAAACCATGTGAGTCTTATAAAAATTTTAAATTTTCAAATCCCTTATTCTTTGTTGAAGTGAGGGTGTCGTTTGGGGTTTAACTGTTTTTCATATTAGTTTAGTTCTTGTGGTGGGGAGAACCCACTCATGTTCCCCCCATCATCCTCATCCATGTGTTTTGGTTTCATCTTGATTGGTCGGGTGTGACTTGTGGAGTGATTAGTTATCCTGGAGGTCATGGTTTCCCTATGGGTTTTGTCGGGTATGGACTTGGGCTTTGGTTGACTTTTGGCTGGGTGACATTCTAGGGGCAGAATGTGTTTGTGGTGGGGAGAATTGTCACACCCTGACCACATATACTCCCTTATTTTATTCTTTTCTCAATGTTGTATCTTTTGGTTGAGGTTTGGGTTGAGTTCCCAACAAAATTCCTTGTGTTTTGTGGTTTTGGGTTTCCATTCTCACCTATGATTAGTTATTCTTGTTGGGATTGAGATAATGTTTCATGTTGGAGAGTTTGTGATGTCGTCGTTGTCTCTATATTGTGTTTAAAACATTCAAGGATCAATGGGTGGACTTCCCTAGTGTTTGGGATGTAATTTGGGGGTTTTTGGACAATTCTTGAGGTTGCACGGTTTGAGCATGGCATGGAAGAACCATGAAACCTAACCATGTGATGTTGCAGATGTTTCTAGTATCCATCGCACGGTTTGACAAACCGTGCAGCCAAACCGTGCAGTGACTTGGGGTCTTTATAACTTTTGATGTGGAGCTCTGATTAGGGTGATGCCACCTCCAAAATGAATCCCTATTTATTGGACATCGACCATAGGATCCTCCCCCTCCTTCCTACTTCGATTTGGGATGATTTTGGGGTGATTTATCAAGAAAGGTTGGTGGTTCTTCATATTTACTTCATCAAATCTTCTCTCCTTCTCTTTCCCTATTTGTTCATGGGTTTCCATTGGGGGTTTTCTTCCATGGAAAAACCCTAATGTCTATGGTTTATGTTTTGGTTTGTTTTTCTTTGAATCTTGGGTGTTGGAATGGTCAGTGGGGCTTAGATCTCTCCTCCCTTGAATTTTAGTTCCATTCACACATGGTTGAGGTAGGTGTTTCCAACCTTTTCCTTTTCGAAACACTCCACATGCACTTGTTTGTTTTCATTTAATTTTAAAATTTCTTTCACACCTCTAATATATAATTAGCTTGATGTGAATTATGTCTTTGTATTATTATAATTTACAAAAAATTGGTTTTCAACGGAATTTGTATGGAATACCTACGTCTATTGCACCTAGGGTTATTGTTTAAAACCTCATTGTTCTTTAAAGTTAAATTGGGGGTTTTATGAAATTTTTAGCCTTGATTGTGGTGGTATGGATGTTTATTATTTGTGATCTTGATTTGGTGTGTATGGTTTGGTAACAATTTATATTTTTAAAGTGTTAAAATGTTGTAAAAATGGATTTATGGTTACAGTGGGATTTTTTTATGTTCTTTGAATAATGTGGATGGTTGGATGTGGTTTTAAAGAAAACGATAGGTTTTGTTGAAGTTTCTTTTGGGTGTTCCATGAAATATTAGTTTCCTAAATGTTGTTTAAAATGGAATCCCATGGGGGGATATGCCAGATTGTCTTTTGATGTGTGTGTTTTGTAAAATGATTGTCTTGAGGGGTTTTTCGGAATTTCATACTTGAATATGGTTTTGGAAATGGTTTGGAAATGTTTTAGTAAATGCATTTGGTTGTGTAAACATAAAGTCCCGTTTGGAATTGTACCTTTAAAGGTGATGTTTTCTGTTGATTATAGAAAATAATGTGATTAGGAACATGTGAATTCCCAGTTGGAAACATAAGGGGTTTCAAAAGATGGTTTGAGTCCTTAAGTGATGTGATTCCCCGTTTGGAATTTTTTAATTGTATCATGTTTTTCCTAAAATGTGGAAAGGCTTGTTTAGCAAATTTTTAAGAGGTGGTGTTTCTCATGGTTTTTGAAGTGATTTGAAAATGTTTTGGTTTTCATAATTTATCAAGAGTGGGTTTCTGATGTGAATGTGGTGGATTATAAAATGAGATGCTCGGTGTTGTTGATAAATGGTGTATGTGGTAACATGTGATGTGTGAAATTTTATTTAGAACAAAATGGTAAGCCTGGGTATCTAGGTGGGAAGAATTATACTAGTATGTTAGTGATCCTGTTGTTTTTGGACCATGTATCACGTATCATGTTTGATGATAACAACACTAACTAAACAATGATGATGATTTTGTGTACCAGTAGGTGATGATTATGTTCCCTACTAGTGGCTCATGCATGAGAAAAGATATTTTTATGGTTACTTTCCACTGAGATATGAGGTACATGGGGCACCCAGCTAGCTAGTGTGTAGGGGCGTTCCCATGACTAGTGCTCAATGATTATGTTGAACCTCCCATCAGCATACGGTAGGTTGGGTTGGTAATTTCAAAAGTAAGTGCTTTGCCTTTAGTGTGGAGTTCTTTGAAATTTTTTTCCATTTAAATTTGTTCCATTGAAAATTGTTAATTTTATTTTTGGATTGGGTTTTTGTTATAAAATGATAGTTTTCTTGAAAAGGGAATGGTGGCATGTGTTGGCCTTTGAAATGGTATAGTTAAGGTTGTTTAATAAAATGTGAAAAATATATTTATATAATTGTATTTCATACTAATGTTAATGGACTATTTTGGGAAAGGAAACACTTGGAATCTGTTTTGATTGCCTACTGAGCTGTTAGCTCACACCCTACCTATACCACTCGGTGTCGGTAGAACCATGCTGAATTCCAGGTTCATGTTTTTTGGGTTTGAGTTATCTTCTAGAGAAGGGTGGTCTTGTAGTTGGAGGTGAACAGGAGGCCACATGGGGATCATTTTAGTAGTTGTTTGTTTTATTTTATTGTAGCTTCTGGTTGTCTTAGTGTTAGTTTTATTTAGTTTTATTTCTATTAGACCAGATTGTTCATTTTTTTGATATTTAATTGTGGCTATCTCTGCTGCATTTACAATTTTTAATTTTTGGATCCAATTTATTATTGGTACAAATTGTTCCCTCTTGTTTTATATATGAAGCCCGACACTAGTTTCCAGTCCGTGGGGATCGGGAATGCCTTCGGATCATGTCGCAGACCGGGTCAGGTGTCGGGTTAGATAGCATCCCAGACTAGTTTGTGACAAAATGGTATCATAGGAGCTTCTTATTATTTGTGGTGTCTGGTAGATGGAGACTAGGGTTGTCGGGACTCTGGAGGTAGGTGCGGGAACGGCGCCATGAACCGTTGCTCGTTCTAAACCTCGAGTCACCAGGGGTAGTCCAGGGTTGAGACTTTTGTCTTGTGTTGTTTTGGAATTGATGGATAACAATGGAGGTGAGTCATGTTATGTTGTGGCCTTAAGTGGGGTGGTGACCCATGTGAAGTCCAAGTTCCTGATTCAAGGCCCTCTTAGTGTTGTGCCTTACTTGGGGCACGGCTCAGCACCATGTTTTCAGGCTATGCATAGCCACTATTCCCTCATTATGGTGGTCCATTATTGGGTGGGTTTCATTTTGGTTTCAGTTGGTGTAACTGTATGTGGAAAATTAAAGTGTATTTCGAAATGAAAATGGATTTAAAAAAGGAATTATTTTCCATGAAATGGGTTTAAATTGGGAAAGTTGGTTTTCAAACATTGAGGGTTATTTGGGTTTGATAATGTTAATGGAATGTGTACCTTGGTATTACTTATGGATGTTGACATGTGTGTGGGTATGTGAGAGAAGTGCATCTTGGCACGTGAGGATGGTAATGGATGGAAGCACATGTAACATTTCATGGGATACCATGGGTTGGGTTTTGGAATTAAAGGCATAGCACGGTTTTCCCAAAGTGTATTTGAATGAGAAAATGATTTCATTAATTTGTTTTCATCATGAAAAATGGGTTATTGGAATTTGGGAATTACCCTTGGAAGAATGTTTTTTTGAAATTAAAATTAAAATGATGGTTTTTGAAAAAAACAATATTATGGTGGTGTTTGTTTTTACTCGGATTTTGAGCCATTTGGTTTTAGTTTGAGGTGTTCCACTTTGTTTGTGCCTTAGTTTGATGTTGGATTTACTCTGCGCTTTTCATGTTGTTCAAAAAATGCCACCTAGAATGGTCCCCAATGTTCCAATTGAATCATCCCTAATTGTTTTTCCTTCACAGGTCATTCTTATGTTTTGTGCTGATCATGGTTCTCTTGAGGCTATGAAGTAGCTTGAGGAAGTCAAGCGTGTATTTAAGTCATTGGGAACTTCCAATGTTGTTAGAGTCTGTGTAGTTCAAAGGTTATTTGAGGGTCCAGCTTTATTCTAGTGGTGGATGGTCTCCCTGTCATCAACGGAAGGTGAGATGTCGTGGGAGGTGTTAAAGTCCACTTTCATCCAATGACTCATACCAAAGGAGGTGAAGGAGGGGAATGTGGCAGAGCTGTAGGATGTTTGACAGGGCCATCAATCTGTAAAGTCTTATGTTGAAAATTTTAGAGAGCTAGTTCCGTTCTCTTTGGGTGTAGTATCAACGGATCATATGAAGGCCCATATATTTGTTTGGGTTCTTCATCCTGAAATTACGGAGAAATTGATCTCATCCAGTGAAACCTTTTTCAAGAGGTTGGTGGATGAGGCATTAATGGATGAGTTGTTTTTTGGGGTCAACCATTGGTTTTGGGTTCATGTGAAGGTTCTCCATCTGGCGAGTAGGGTGTGCCAGGGGAATCGGTTTAAAAAAACATTCTCTATTGGCTCCAAATTTCAGTTCATCGGACCGTTCTCTTGTATGTTTACAGTGCGGCCGGTTTGGTCACTGACAGATGTCTTGTCGTATTCCGTCGAATACTTGCCGCAGCTATGGCCATTGGGGTCATTTGATGAAATTATGTAGGGGTTTTTGTCTAAAAAGGATGTCATGATCGGAGGATGTTTTTCCTGACTGTGTGGAGGGAGATTCATCAGCCATCAGAGCCCCAACCACATGTCTTGGGGTAAAGCTCGTGCACTGTCATGAGTGACAATGGGGTGTGAAACCCAACCTAGGTTTGTTTTTTTGTGTTGGTATGGAAATGATTAACATATCCTTGTTATTTTTTCCTTTAATTTTTATGTTTTCTTTTATTTGTAATGTTGAGATGAACTAGATCTCTTGTATCCAAAATAGTTGAGTCTATCTAAATGTGGACTTTGAAAATTTTCGTTCTCCTTTTAGTGTGTCTTGAATTCATGTAGGTCAGTCACAGTTGTTTCTTTTGGTAGTGCTCAATTAGAGATGCTTGATTTTTGTAAAATTAGTTTATTGTGTGTTCGGTTTGTTTGGTGGGGTCCCTGTTTTAGTTTTGGTAGTGTCTATCTTGTGTGTAGATGTTTAGGATTGACCTCGATCAATGTTTTTGGGTTTTTGGAGTTTTCATAAGATTTTTCCAAGTGAAGGACAGTTACCACACGGCTAGTCGAAACCATGCATCCCCAGCCAGGTGGACAGAATGAACTGCTCGGCAAGCGCACGACCATGCGGTAGGTCTAATAATTGTGCTGCTTTGTGTCATTTTCGGGTGGAGGCATTGGAATGTTTGACTCACAATTTTGAAACCGTGTGGCAAAGTCATGTGGGGTGCCCCTTCCTTCCAGTATTTCATGCACGATTAGGTAAACCGTGTGGCAAAACCATGAGAGTCGTATAAAAATTTTAAATGTTAAAATCCCTTATTTTTGGTTGCAGTGAAGGTGTCATTTGGGGTTTAAATGTTTTTTTTATTACTTGAGTTCTTGTGGTGGGGAGAACCCTCTCATGTTCCCCCCTCATCCTCATCCATGAGTTGTGGTTTCATCTTGATCAGTCGGGTGTGACTTGTAGAGTGTGTAGTCATACCATATTTTATGGTCTCAACTTGGTTTTTGTCGGGTATGGACTTGAGCTTTGGTTGACTTTTTGCTGGGTGACTTTTTGGGGGCATAAAGTGTCTGTGGTGGGAAGAATTGTCACACCCCGACCACAGATACTCCCTTATTTTATTCTTTTCTTGATGTTGAATCATTTGGTTGAGGTTTGGGTTGATTGCCCAAAAAAATTCCTTTTGTTTTTATGGTTTTGGGTTTCCTTTTATACCTATGATTAGTAATTCTTGATGGTATTGAGATAAAGTTTCATGTTGGAGAGTTTGTGATGTCATCGGTGTCTCTATATTGTGTTTAAAATATTCAAGCATCAATGGGTGGACTTCCCTATTGTTTGGGGTCTAATTTGGGGGTTTTGGACAATTTTTGGGGTTTCACGGTTTGATCAGGGCCTAGATAAACCATGCAACCTAACCATGTGAAGTTTCATATGTTTCCAGTAGCCATCGCACAGTTTGCACATGGTTTGAAAAACCATTCCGCCAAACTGTGCACCCACTTGCGGGCTTTATAACTTTTGATGTGGAGCTCTAATTGGGGTGATTTTACCACAAAAATGAATCCATATCTATTGGGAATCTACCAGAGGAGCCTCCCCCTCCTTCCTACTTTGATTCAGGGCGATTTTTGGGTGATTTATCAAGAATGGTTGGTGGTTCTTCATGTTTCCTTCATCAAATCTTTTCTCCTTATCTTTCCCACTTTGTTCTTGGATTTCCATTGGGGGTTATATTCCATGGACAAACCCTAATGTCTAGGTTTTATGTTAGGTTCGTTTCCTTTGGATATTGGATGTTCGAATGGTCAGTGGGGCTTAGATCTCTCCTCCCTTGAAGTTTAGTTCCATTCGCACATGGTTGAGGTAGGCGTTTCCAAATTTTTCCTTTTCAGAACACTCCACAAGCACTTGTTTGTTTTCATTTAATTTTTAAATATCTTTAGAACCTCAACAATATCTATTTCTTGATGCGAATGATGTCTTCGTATTGGTAGAATTTACAAAAAAAAGGTTTTCGATGGGATTTTTGTGAAATACCTAGGTTTATTGCACCTAGGGTTATTGTTTAAAACCTCATTGTTCTTTAAAGTTAAATTGGGGGTTTTTATGAAATTTTTTGCCTTGATTATGGTGGGATGGTGGTTTATTATTTGTGATCTTGATTTGGTGTGTATGGTTTGGTAATGATGTATCCGTTTGAAAGTGATAAAATGTTGTAAAAATGGTTTTATGGTTACAGTGGGATTTATTTGTTCTTTGAATAATGTGGATGGTTGGATGTGGATTTTAAGAAAACGATTGGTTTTGTTTAACTGGTTTTTGGGTGTTCCTTTAAATATTAGTTTTCTAAATGTTTTTTAAAATAGAATTCCATGGGGGTATATGCCTGTTTGGATTTTGGTGTGTGCGTTGTGGAAAATGTTTGGTTTTAGGGGTTGTTTGGCATTTCACACTTGAAGATGGTTTTTGAAATGGTTTTGAAATGTTTTGTTAAATTCATTTGGTTGTGTAATCATAAAGTCCTGTTTGGAATTGTACCTTTAAAGGTGATGCTTTCTTTTGATTTTAGAAAAGAATGTTATTCGGAAAATGTGAATTTCCATTTGGAATCATAAGGTGTTTCAAAAGATGGATTGAATTCTAAAGTGATGTGATGCCCAGTTTGGAAATTTTTTAGTGTTTCATGTTTTTCCTAAAATGTGGAAAGGCTTATTTGTCAAAAATTTTTAGAGGTGGTATTCCTCATGTTTTTGAAGTGATTTGAAATTGTTTTGGATTTCTTAATTTATCAAGAGTGGGTTTGTGATGTGAAAGTGGTGGCTTATGAAATGAGATGCTTGGTGTGGTTGATAAATGGTGTATGTGGTAACATGTGATGTGTGAAATTATATTGATCACAAAATTGGAAGGCTTGGTATCTAGGTGGGAAGACTTGTACTAGTATGCTAGTGATCTTATGGGGTTTGGCCCCTCTTTCTCGTAGCAAGTTTGACGGTGACAACACTAACAAAACTATTATGATGATGTTGGGGACCACTAAGTTTTGGTTATGTTCCCTACTAGTGGATCATGAATGAGAAAGGATATTGTTATGGTTAATTTTCACCGAGATAGGAGGTACATGGGGCTCACAGCTAGCTAGTGCCTAGGGGAGTTCTTGTGACTAGTGATCAATGATTATATTGCACCTCCCATTAGCATACGGTAGGTTGGGTTGGTAATTTTAAAATTAAGTTCTTTTTATTTAGTGTGGAGTTCTTTTAAATTGTTTTCTATTTAAATTTTATCCATTGATAATTGTTTCTAATATTGTTTGGATTGGGTTTTTGTTATAAAATGATAGTTTTCTTGCAAAGGGGATGGTGGCATGTGTTGTCCCTTGAAATGGTAAATTTTTTGTTGTTTAATAAAATTTGAAAAATCTATTTTTATAATTGTATTTAATACTAGTGTTACTGAACTTTTTTTAGAAAGGAAACACTTGGAATCTGTGGTGATTTCCTACTGAGTTGTTATCTCACACCCTACCTATACCAATCGGTGCCGGTTGACCCGAGCTGTTTTGCAGGTTCATGTTCTTCTGGTTCGAGTTATCTCCTAGAGCAGGGTTGTCTTGTGCTTGGAGGTGACCAGGAGGTCACATGGTGATCGTGTCAGTAGTTGGTTGTTTTATTTTATTGTACCTCCTGGTTCCTTCAGTGTTAGTTTTATTTAGTTGTATTTTTATTGGACCAGATTGTTCATTTTTTTGAGATTTAGTTGTGGCTATCTCTGCACATTTTCAATGTTGTATATTTTTATCCTAATTATTATTCGTCCAAACTGTTCCCTCTTGTTTTATATATGATTCCTGGCACTAGTTTCCAGTCCGTGGGGATCGGGAACTCCCTTCAGATCATGTCGCAGACCGGGTCAGGTGTCGGGTTAGATGGTATCCCAGCCAGGTTTGTGAAAAAAAGGTATCAGAGGAGGTTCATATTATTTGGTGTGTCCGGTAGATAGAGACTAGGGTTTTCGGGACTCATGAGGTAGGTGCGGGAAGGGCGTTATAAACCCTTGCCCATTTTAATCCTCGTGCCACTAGGGGTAGTCCGGGGGTGAGTCTTTTGTCTTGTGTTGTTTTGGAATTGATGGATGATAATGAAGGTGAGTTAGGTTATGTTGTGGCCTTACGTGGTTTGGTGACCCATGTGAAGTCCAAGGGCCTGATTCAAGACCCTCCTAGTGTTATGCCTTATTTGGGGCATGACTCACCACCATGTTTTCGGGCTATACATAGTCACTATTCCCACATTCTGGGGGTCCATTGTTGGTTGGGTTTTATTTTGGTTTCAGTTGGTGTAACTGTATGTTGAAAATTAAAGTTTATTTTGAAAGGAAAATGGATTTAAAAAAGGAAGTGTTATCCATGAAATGGGTTTAAATTAGGAAAGAGGGTTTCAAACATTGATGGTGATTTGGGTTTGATAATGTTAATGGAATGTGTCCCTTGGTATTACATATGGATGTTGATATGTGTGTCGGTATGTGAAAGAAGTTCATGTTCGCACATGAGGATGGGAATGGATGGACGCACATGTAACAATTAATGGGATACCATGGGTTGGGTTTTGGAATTAAAGGCATAGCATGGTTTTCCTAATGTGTATTTTAATGAGAAAATAATTTTGGGAAATTATTTTTTTTTTCATGAAAAATGGGTTATCGGTATTTGGGAATTAGCCTTGGAAGAAGGATGTTTTTAATTTTAAAAGGAAAATGATGGTTTTTGAAAAAATATATTATGGTGGTGTTTGTTTTTATTTCGATTTTGAGCCAGTTGGTTTTTTTAGGTGTTCCTCTTTGTTTGTGCCTCAGTTTGATGTTGGATTTGGTTTGCGCTTTTCATGTTGTATAGAAAATGCCACCTCGAAAGGTCCCCAAAGTTTCTAATGAGTCATGCATAATTCCTTTTCCTTCACTGGTTTTTCATATTTTCTGTGGTTATCATGGTTCTCTTGAGGATATGGTGTAGCTTGAGGAAGTCAAGCGCGTCTTTATGTCATTGCGAACTACTGATGTTGTTAGAGTCTGTGTAGTTGAAAGGTTGTTTGAGGGTCCAGCCTTGTTCTTGTGGCGATTGGTCTCCCTGTCATTGACAGAAGGTGAGATGTCGTGGGAGGTGTTTAAGGCCACTTTCATCCAACGGTTCATAGTAGAGGAGGCGAAGGAGAGGAATGTGGCAAAGCTGTAGGATGTTTGGCAGGGCTAGCGATCCGTAAAGTCTTATATTGACAATTTTAGAGAGCTAGTTCCATTGTCTTTGGATGTTGCATCGTTATATCATATGAAGGCCTCTATCATTGTTTGGTTTCTTCATTCTAAAATAACGGAGAAAGTGATCTCATCCGGTGAAACCTGTTTCGAGAGGTTGGTGGATGAGGCATTAATGGATGAGCTAGTTTTTGGGGTCATCCAGTGGTTTTTTGTTCTTGTGATGGTTCCCCATCTAGTGAGTAGGTTGTTCCATGGGATCGGTTTCTGAAAAGAATTCTCTATCGGCTCCGATTTTCAGTTCATCGGATTATTCTCTTGTATGTTTCCAATGCGGCCGGTTTGGTCACTCAAAGTTGTCTTGTCGTATTCTTTTGAATACATTCCGCCATTGTGGCCATTGGGGTCATTTGATGAAATTATGTAGCGGGTATTATCAGAAATGGAACTCATGATCGGAGGATGTGTTTTCCGACTGTGATGGAGGAGATGATTTAGCCATCAGATCCCCAACCACTAGTATTGGAGTGGTAGTATCCTTGAAAGGAAAATTGCTACTGTCTCTTGGAACAAGTGCTGCTTACCCCTCACTATGGGGGGACTTGGCATTAAGAACATTAAATGTTTCAATCATTCCCTTCAAGCTCAATTTATGTGGAGACTCATAAACGGACAATCAGCCTCCCTGGACTTTCTCCGAAAACGTATTGTCTCTCGATTGATTGCTAGTAAATTCTCTTATATGAATTCTTCTGTTTGGCCTGGCCTAAAAGAAATCTATCAAAAGATCAAGATACACTCTCATTGGTTAGTAAATGCCTCTTCCAACCTGAAATTTTGGAGGGATAACTGGACAGGGGCACCTTTGGCCGAGGGTATCGATGCTGACTCTTTGGATGCTGATCTTGATGCCTCTATTGCTGCCCAACTTGTGATGAAACATAACCTGCCTATGGAAATTCTGGAAATTGTTAACTCTTATGACTTCATAAATGCTGACGATATTATGGTATGGGAACCATCGATCAATGGAATGCTGGACTCTAAAAACTTCTATCATCATTAAATTTACAACAACAACTCTACTGCTTTCCAGGCTTTTAGAAAATGGATATAACCCTCTCGGTATACTCTTCTATGGAGAATTCAAAGGAAATGACTCCCAATGGACAACAATGTTCAAAGAGCTGGCATCTCCCTTTTCTCACGATGTGACCTGTGTCACCAGTATAGAGATGACCTGGATCATCTCTTTCTCTCTTGCAAAACCGCTGCCTCAATCTGGATTTTTATTTTTGATCTTTTTGACATCTCCTTACCGCATGTTGATAATGTTGCAGATTTTCTGTACTCTATTGCAGCTGTTCATCTCTCCATGCAGCTTCAAGTCCTCTTCTTTGCTTCCTGTGCTGAAGGTTTTCATACCATATGGAGAGGCATGAACATTATCAGGCATGGAAAGTCCGCTTTCAATAAAAATTCTGCTATTTCCAGCATTCATTCAATGACCAGAATTGCAAATCAGATCTATCCTAGACAATGTCACAACTCTATCAATGATTTTGTAGTCCTGAGGAGGCTTCATTTGTCAGGAAACTTCCCCAAACGTTCAGGCACTATTGAAATCTTCTGGATACCTCCATTGGAAGGTTGGATCAAATGCAATCTTGATGGTGCCTCAAAAGGAAATCCTGGACCAGCTGGTTATGGCATTGTGTTCCGAGATGAAAATAGAAACTTCCTTGAAGGCTCCTTTGGATCTTGCGGTTATGCTACTGCTCTCGAAGCTGAGATGATGGCCCTTATTGCTGCAGTGGATATGGCTCATGAAAGACACTGGAATGATCTCTGGTTTGAAAGAGATTCCTCTACTATAGTGCAAGCTGTCAGGAAAAATCAGATCCATCTTACCTAGAAACTCACCCCGAAATGGATCAAATTCTTTGAAATTCATGCCACCAAGAACTTTATCATTACTCATGTTTATCGTGAAGCCAATTCGGTTGCTGATAAGCTTTCATCCAAGGGCATCTCTGAAACCTCTAGAGTGCACCTGACCACACCTGATGAGGATTTGACCGATCTGCTTAATAGGGACAAGTGTAAAATATCCTCCTTTAGAGTCCTGTAATTTGCCTCATTTATTTGAATCTCTTGCTTTTCTTTTCTAAAAAAAACAAGTATTGGGGTGAAGCTCGTGCATAATCAGGAGTGAAAAGGGGGTGTAAAACACAACCTAGCATTGAATTTTGTGTTGGGATGGAAATGATTAACATAAACTTGATATTGTTGCCCTGATTTTTTATGTCATCATTTTTTTTAATGGTGAGATAAACTATATCTCTTGTAACAAAAAAAATTTAGTCTATCTAAATGTGGACTTTGAAAATTTTTATTCTCCTTTGAGTGTGTCTTTCCTTCTTGTAGGTCATTCGCTGCTTTTACTTTTGGATGTTCTCATTTGGAGATGCTTTATTTTTGTAGAATTGGATTATTATGTGTTCGGTTTGTTTGGTAGGGTCCCTATTTTAGTGGTGGTAGTTTCTATCTTGTATATGGAAGTTCAGGTTTGACCCTGGTCAAGGTTTTTGGTTTTTTGGAGTTTTCAGGAGATTTTTCCATGTGAATCAAAGTTACCGCACTGCTAGTCAAAACCATGCATCCCCAGACATGTGTACAGAACAAACTGCACGGCCAGCGCACGATCGTGCGGTAGGTCTCATAACTATGCTCTTTTATGTCATTTTTGTGCGGAGTAATTGGAACGGTCGATGCACAATTTTGAAACCTTGTGGAAAATTCATGTGGGGTGCCCCTTCCTTATATTATTTCATGCACATTTTGGTAAATCGTGCGGCCAAACCATTTGAGTCGTATAAAAATTTTAAATGTTGAAATCCCTTATTCTTGGTTGCAGTGAGTGTGTCGTTTGGGGTTTAAATGTATTTCGTATTAGTTGAGTTCATGTGGTGGGGAGAACCCTATCATGTTCCCCCTCATCCTTATCCATGTGGTGTGGTTTCTTCTTGATCGGTCGGGTGTGACTTGTGGAGTTAGTAGTCATTCCAGACTTCATGGTTTCCCCTTGGGTTTTGTCAGGTATGGACTTGATATTTGGTTGAATTTTGGCTGGGGTGACTTCTTGGGGGAAGAAAGTGTCTGTGGTGGGGAGAATTGTCACACCCCGACCACTAATACTCCCTTATTTTATTATTTTATGGATGTTGAATCTTTTGGTTGAGGTTGGGTTTGAGAGCCCAATAAAAGTCCTTGTGTTTTTGTGGTTTTGGGTTTCCTTTTATACCTATGATTTGTTATTCTTTTTGGGATTGAGATAACGTTTCATGTTGGACAGTTTGTGATGTCGTCGGTGTCTCTATATTCTGTTTAAAACATTCTAGGATCAATGGGTGGACTTCCCTATTTTTTGGGTTGTAATTTGGGGATTTTCGGCCAATTTTTGGGGGTTCACAATTTGAGAAAGGCCAGGAAAAACCGTGCAACCAACCCATGCGATGTTACAGAAGTTTCCAGTAGCCATCACATGGTTTGACAAACCGTGCAGCCAAACCGTGCAACCACTTGTGGGCTTTATAACTATTGACATGGAGCTTCGATTGGGGTGATTACACCTCCAAAATTAATCCCTATCAATCAATCATCGACCAGAGGATCCTACCACTCCTTACTACATATATTTGGGGCACTTTTGGGGATATGTATCAAGAAAGGTCGGTGGTTCTTCATGTTTCCTTCATCAAATCTTCTCTCCTAACCTTTCCCTCTTTGTTCTTGGGTTTCCTTTGGGGGTTCTCGTCCATGGACAAACCATAATCTCTAGGTTTTATGTTTTTTTCGTTTTTCTTTGGATCTAGGGTGTGCGAATGGTTATTGGGGGAATAGATCTCTCCTCCCATGAAGTTTAGTTCCATTCTCACATGGTTGAGGTAGGCATTTCTAACTTTTTCCACTTTGGAACACTCCACATGGACTTGATTGTTTTCATTTAATTTTTAAATTTTCTTTTCACGTCTAATATACATATGGATTGATGTGAATGATGTATTTGTATTGGTAGAATTAAAAAAAAAATAGGCTTTGAAAGGGATTTGAATGAAATACCTAGGTTTATTGCACCAACGGTTATTTTTTAAAACATCATTGTTCTTTAATGTTAACTTGGGAGTTTTTATGAAATTTTTATCCTTGATTATGATGGGATGGTTTTATATTATTTGTGATCTTGATCTCATGAGTATGGTTTGGTAATGATTTCTCCAGTTAAAAGTGATAAAATGTTGTAAAAACAGTTTAATGGTTACATTGGGATTGTTTTATCTTCATTGAATAATGTGGATGGTTGTATGTGGTTTTAAAGAAAATGATTGGTTTTTTGGATGTGGTTTTTGGGTGTTCTTGGATGTATTAGTTTACTAAATGTTGTTTCAAATGGAATCCCATGGGGGATATGCCCTTTTGGCTTTTGGTGTGTGTGTTTTGGAAAATGTATGGCTTGAGGGGTTGTTTGGAATTTCACACTTTAAGGTGATTTTGGAAATGATTTGGAAGTATTTTGGTAAATGCATTTGGTTGTGTAAACACAAAGGTCAGTTTGGAATTTTACCTTTAACGGTGATTTTTTCTGCTGATTTTAGAAAAGAATGTGATTCAAAAAATGTGAATACCTAGTTGGTACCTTAAGGTGTTTTAAAAGACGGTTTGAATGCTTAAGTGATGTGATTCTCCATTTGGAATTTATTAGTGTTTTATGTTTTTCCTAAAATATGGAAAGGATTCTTTAGAAATTTTTTAAAGAGGTGGTGTTTCTAATGGTTTTTTATGTGATTTGAAAATGTTTTGGTTTTCATAATTTATCAAGAGCGGGTTTGTGATGTGAAAGTGGTGGCTTATGAAATGAGATGCTCGGTGTGGTTGATAAATGGTGTATGTGGTAACATGTGATATGTGAAAGTTGATTGAGCACAAAATGGGAAGCCTGGGTATCTAGGTGGGCAAACGTGTACTGGTATGCTAGTGATCCTATAGGGTTTGGCCCCTGTTTCACGTATCTTGTTTGACGATGAAAACACTAACTAAACTATTAAGATGATGTTTAGGACTACTAGGTTATGGGTATGTTCCCTAATAGTGTCTCATTAATGAGAAAGGATATTGTTATGGTTACTTTTCACCTATATACAAGGTACATGGGGCTCACTACTAGCTAATGCCCAGGGGCGTTCCTGTGACTAGTGCTCAATGATTTTATTTCACCTCCCATCGGCATACGGTAGGTTGGGTTGGTAATTTTAAAATTCAGTTCTTTTTATTTAGTGTGGAGTTCTTTGAAATTGTTTTACATTTAAATTTTCTCCATTGAAAATTGTTACTAGTATTGTTTGTATTGGGTTTTTTGTTATAAAATGATAGTTTTCTTGAAAAAGGGAAGGTGGCGTGTGTTTCCATTTGAAATGGTAATGTTGTGGTTGTTTAATACAATTTGAAAAATCTATTTTTATAATTGTATTTCAATCTAGTGTTAATAGACTGTTCTGGGAAAGGAAACACTTAGAATCTGTGGTGATTGCCTACTGAGCTGTTAGCTCACCACCTACCAATACCACTCGGTGTCGGTAGACCCGAGCTGTTTTGCAGGTTCAAGTTTTTATGGTTCGAGTTATCTCCTAGAGCAGGGTGGTCCTGTGGTTGGAGGTGACCAGGAGGTCACATGGGGATCGTGTTAATAGTTGGTTGTTTTATTTTATTGTAGCTCCTGGTTCTCCCAGTTTTAGTTTTATTTTGTTGTATTTGTATTGGACCAGATTGTTTAATTTTCTTTCATATTTAGTTCTAGTTATCTCTGCTGAATTCTCAATGTTGTATATTTTGATCCTATTTATTATTGGGCCAAATCATTCCCTCTTGTTTTATATATGATTCTCATCACTAGTTTCCTATCTGTAGGGATCAGGAACGCCCTTCGGATCATGTCACAGACCGGGTTAGGTGTCGGGTTAGATGGAATCCTGGCCTGGTTCATGACACACTCCATGACATATTCCACTAAATAATTATTAAAAAAACAATAAAATTTGGTGCACCTCCAAAATTCTGGGCACTCAGAGTACCAACCCTTAAATCTTGAATTATTGTTTTCCAAAACTTGTTGGGAAATGATTTTTATCATAGCATTGTGATATTTCCCTTTGTGACTTTGAAAATATTCCCTAATTGAATGGATGATCTCTCTCATTCCATTTTTTTCATTCTTGATGTTTTGAATATGTTTATAACATATAGGATGTCTAGAAGGGATCTTTTTTTGATGTTGTAACGGAGAAATTTTCATGGTATTATAATATAATATTTTTGTGTAGATACTTTAAAAACGCACTAAAATTTTGGTTTTTTGAGTACTGAAATAATTTTTTAAAAGTAAATTTTAAATTAATAAAATGATTGAAATATATATAGGTATATATTAATTCATCTAACATGGAATCAATGGTTGTATATAAAGTTTCTTATTTTCATACATGACTCTAAATCATGGTGTTAGGGAAACACAATTGGTAGAAAAGTGGGGTATATTTATTTTAGGTAATTACTAAAAGAAACCCTTATGAAAACCCTAAAGATATAAAAAAATATAAAAAAATATCTTAATTTTTTTGACTTATATTGTATGTGGATTCTTGGAAATTACATCCTCTTCTAGATTCAGACATATGGATACATAATCTAGACCAGATACACTTAGGGATAATTACCATAATCATGGTTGGTTCAGTATTAACATGATCTTCCTTTGGTTAACAACAATTGGGACTCATAGTACACCAGGTTTGATAGTACATGAGAAATGGTCTAGTTAATTCACATTCTCTTTATAACCCATTTTTAGAGATTTATATATTATGATGCACTATATAAGTAGTTTTGACATAATAACATGTAATAAAATGATCATGGATATCCTAGATTTAAACTTATATATTAATAAGTTCGGGGAAAAATATGATTTATGAGATGTATCTTTAATGATTATAGGTTTACTTTTTTAAAATTTATAAATTTATGAATTATCATACATCAATATTCCATTATATTAATTAGTTCTAAAATTCCTATGGAATCAAGTTAATAATATGTGTGATGTACAATGTTGATATTTCCCAAAGATGAAACGTAACTCTATATGTTTTAGAGTAAATATTCTCATAGTGATGCGTGTCTATTAGTCTTAATCAATGTACTGTAACAAAAAGCTTTTTGAAATCCCAAAAGCAACATGGATATAGAATCATGATATCAGGTTCTTTATGTAGTAATGTTATCCATCTTTCAGTTGTTCTTTTCAAAAACTAATTGTTTATAAAATTATCTCAAAAATAGAGAAAATAAATTTTATCATCTAATTCTTAGTCCATGAGAAGATCATTTTAATTTTTTTTTGTTTATAACGTAAGTTTGAACAATAATGGACCCTCATTAATAATATGATAGATATGAAAATTTTATGTATATGGGCTAGGGTAGTTTTAAGAAGAATATACTCGCTAATTGTTCTCACAAAATTTGATTGTCAAAATAGAGAGAATTAAATGGGTAAATTATAAGTACATTCTTCCTATAAATAAATATTCACGAGGATAATAAGGAATAAATCCAACTTTATTACTAACTATGAAATTAGTATTTAATGGATATTTAGTTGAAAAAACAATGAATTTTAATTTAATTAGATATAAGTGACTTTTGTGTCAATGAAGAAATTGTTTTTGTACACTTATGGTTGAAATGTAAGGTGTATAATATCTTAGTTTTTGAGAATGGAAATAGTATTTTGAGATTCCTGAAAAACATGTGAAATATTACATGTATAAAATAAATCAAAATTTATGACATTCCATAAAGGTTGTAATATTCACTCAAAATATTGCCTCAATGGATTTGGGAAAATTTTATCAAATGGTAAAATAATCACTTAACCTCGGAATCGTCACATGAATGAAGAAATAAAAATTATCCAAACCTAAGAAAATAGGGTCCCAAAATATGAACCACCCACACATTAATTCTTGAAAGGAATAGAGTTTGGGTATTAATAATATCAAATCCACAAAACCAAGTCTAAATGAGATAATTTTAATTATTAACCTCTTATTAAAAATAAAAATTCTATGGATTGAGAAATCAATACTACAGAAGTTGGCCATGAAAACAAATTTGTTTTATGTACACTCATCATCCACTCTAGGAAATCAATCTTCCACTGTGTTTATTGATTTATTCTCACATTTTATATATTGATCATTATATAATAGGATCGACAAGTATAAATCTATTTATTAATGAAAAATATTATGGGTGTGAAAATTACATCCCATGCCTATACATCATCTTTAATAGATGATTATCGGAGATTGTTTTCAAATCATATTATTCTATAATTATTATAAGTTTAAGTGGGTTTTTTATGAATTTTATATCTATATATAGATAAAATACTATTTTTTAGGATTAGAAAGTCTCATTTCATATTTTAGATCATCCTTTAATCATATATCTATATAATAATGATTATAAACTATCTGTGGAAATTAGTTCCATTATAAGGGAGTTTGTCATAACTAACTTGTAATGACACAACCAAATTTGAGGCTCGAGATGCAACTACACCCAGGCTAAATCCATAGTCTCGGGGATGATGAGTAGCACTGAAGGAATATCAATCATTAGATGGCCTTTCCCTAGGTACATGTCTGAACACACATGACTATATTGATGAAAAATTGAAGTGGGAGTAAAACTAATAGAAGGATAAAGCTAAGGGAACAAACATTCAAGAAAAACATATAAATAGTACAATAGAATAGTAGTGTAAATTGAAAATTAAAGGTAAAAATACACACCCAACCAAAAATTTTCCCCATCCTTAAAAACTAGAAAATTAATCTGTTGAGAGATACCAACTCTGGAATCCCATGCTCAGACCACCAAACATGGTCCAATATACTAGGTTTCCCTAAGCTTCAATGAATTCACCACCAACTTATCCAATTTCTTCATAAGACATGACACGTGCGGGAAAATCCCATAGAGATGTGAGTATATACATACTCTGTATGACATCCCAAAAGCTAATGGGTGAGATGTAAGAGATACAACCGTAATTTAAAGAGTGTATATACAATATAAAATCTACTTGAACAACTCAACCCAACCAAGAGTGAACATAACCTCATGAAAACACTTGGGGATCAACATGGTGAGTTGATGATCAACTATTCTAGTATGATTCACATCTATTAGGTGTGAGGACTCATCCAACCATGTGAATAGAAACAAAAAAACCACATGGAATACCAAGTTCCTCATCGCCTACCATAGAGAGAGATTAACCAAATACAAGATGCATATATAGAATTATATGTATATAAATATATGCACATTAAAGAATAAAAAATAAGAGAGTAAGGGAATCACAATATCACATATCATACCAAGTGGATGAGTCTCTAATAGTTCCAAAATATCATCATTAATTCCCAAAATGTCGCATGTCATCCCATAAGTATCCTTGAATGTCAAGCTATGCCTAATCACTGTGTTGCACAGTCAAGAGGACGCAAATTCAATGAAGTGGATTCATAACCTAGTATATTTGGGGGTTCCAATCTCTAATTTTCTATAATTGGAACATACCAAGGCTGATGGGGTTCTATTTTGGCATTCCAATTGCCCCCACTCAATGATGATATGGGGTTATAATTAGTAGGTAGAGGACCCACACCTATGATGATGGAGGTTTACTCTAACGGACAAAGGCCCACAACCTTGTGCGACAAGGGGGTTACAATATAGTAATTAATGAACCACTCCCTATCTGATAGGGGGTTTGTAATGTCCCGAGTCCGGGTTCCACGCAACGGGTTCCCCGAACCCGGTTCACCACGTGACCTCAAACGCATTTCCCCAAACGCCAGAGGCTGCCGACGAGCAGCGAGGGCCCAGGTCTGATAGTGGGGAAACTATGCCCTCATTAGTCAGGGAAGGATTAGAATGGGAAGAAGGAGTGGGAGGGGATGGCCGGAGCTTCAGAGATCTGCCGAGAACATGTTTGGAATTGTTTCATCCTCGGACGATCTTATTGGAACCACCTGGGTAATCATTCTCTTCTCCTAGCATGTTTCTTACCAATTCTTTCCCTAAAGGGGGTTATTTGAGGTTGAATGAACGTTTTATTACCTCAGATCTACACTAGTATTGGGTGTTTCTGCGATCGACGATCGTGTATACTACTCGTTGACGTATATGGTAGGTGGCTTGGTGTTTAGTTTTATAACTACTGTGTGTTTTGTGTATTTTGGTACCACGAACACATGTTAGAGTGTCATGTGGCTGAGGCCATGACTATTTTAACAACCTAGAATTGTATAGGTAATTAATTGAGATATTAAAAAGTTGTTTGGAATCGCTTCTTGGATCTAGGACCACCCAAGGGGTACGTTTCTTCATTTAGCCGTTTGGCTAAGTTACCCGAGGGTATTCCTTTAAAGTAATGTTTGTAGAATTTCCTTGAGAGGAATTGCTTGTGAATGTTTATTTACATATTGGGCATGGCCCGATTACCTGTTTATCCTGAGGGTAGTTTTTTGATTAGCCTATGGGCATTTTACTACTTATCATGTGGGCAACTTTTTCCGTGCCTGTGGGAAGATGATTTTGTGCCTGTGGGCGACACTTCTTATGCCTATGGGCAATATATGTATGCATGTGGGAAGATTCTTATGTTGGATACACTTTAACTGAGGGTAGGGGTTTACGTTTCTCTGGACATTAGCTGTTTACTTAGAATATTTACTGTGGTGATATTTTAAATTAAATGATTAAATGAATAATAAAATGGCAATGTAATAAGTAGTTAGTTACTTTTGAGTACTGCTTACATTATTGCTTTTTACTACTTCACACTATTGTTTCATGTTTGTACAAAGTTTGGAACAGGCCTTTGGTGGGTGCCTACTGAGATATATTTCTCACACCCTGTTTGGGTCATACTTTTCGGCCCAAACAGATTACATTTCTATAGGTGTGGATAGGGGTAAGAGTCCCTATACAGGTACTTGACTATTGCTATGGAGTAGGAGGGCATGGGACCGAGCCTAGGCTCACGATGCTGCTGCCAGCTGTTTTACATAGTTTTGTTGTACTCTTCTATTTGTTGTACTGTATTGATGTATAATATGTTCTGGAGGTTTTCTTAGAACTTGAGACATGTTGTATCATTACTTATATATCGTTGGTTATATCAACTGTAGTTGTTTATTTCAATTGTGTATGGTTTACTGCTTCCGCTGTTGTTTTACGTTTATTTGGTATTCCGATTTGCTACACATTGACAAATGAGGGCATAGTTTCTCAACTATCAGACCTGGGCTCTCATTTCTAGTCAGTATCCTCTAGAGTTTGCGGAAATGCGCTTGCGGTCACGTGGCGAACCGGGTTTGGTGCACCCGTTGAGTGGTACCTGGACTCGGGATGTTACATGGTTCCACTCAAGAGTCAAGGACCCACGACATGGTACAACATGGGGTTTCTAATATGGTAATTGATGACTCTTTCCCTATTATATAGGGGGTCCCACTTAGAAGCTAGCTGTATAAGAGCCATTCCTATGCTGACGGGTGGGAGGGGGCATGATCCACTACTAGAGGGTAAAACAATGTAGTCTCTAGTGATTCTACCTCATCACTACAATTATCGAGTGTCACCTAAAAAATCTAAATGTTCATAACATTTAAGATCACATCTCAAAATCCACAGCTGGGTGAACCATCACATTTTACAAAAAAATACCACTCAGGATAGGGTACCTATACCCCCAAACCTGATTTCTAATAAAAGAGATGAATGATCATAGAATTTATTCAAAATATATTAAGGGATAAAAAACATGTTAGGGGACCCAAAAGGCATGTGGTCTCACATTGCAACCTAGTTTGGTCCCTAGACGACACACATCTCTCAACCCAGGTAGTACTTCTTGTTGTGTAGGTGGAAAATACAGAATGTCATAACTAAACGTCACTATGACATGTCCTGCAGGACATGTCTATATTCCAGACCCCAAGTCCATGTATGGACCCTACATCTATCATCTTACCTTCTAACTACATACTTTGGTACATAGTGTGTCACTTCACACATGATGTCGGTTATGTGACCTAGTCATGTTTGTTATGCGGGTACACGGTTGTGTACCTAGTATTGTACCTTCACATGGTATCCCTCTCATGTGATCCATAACATGGGTTTCTCATCATGTGAATGGATACAAGGCATGTAATATGGATACATGCTATGAAATCCTTATATTTTCCCAAACCCTACCTTCCATACATAAGTGTCTACATGTCATGTGTTCATCCATGTACGTGGAATGATGTCGGGTCTTACCTATAATTTTATATATGCATTATGCTACTCAAATATGGTCATTTCCATCAATTTCAACTATTAATCCAACATAAAATAGTCGATCTAGCATTGGTCGGCATTTTTTGGCCATTTTTCATCAAAAAATAGATTCTGGCTGTCTTCCCTTTGTTTCATCACTCATACAATACATCTCCAAAGCTCCCTCATTCAACTAATTGAAAAAATATCATCAGAACAATCATCCAAAAATCGAAAAAAATCCACATATATATTAGGTTACTTGATTTTAGCCTCGTTCATGATTTCATTGTGATTAAAGGGGTCTAATTGGGATCAGTACCTCCAACCATAGTCAAACAGAGTCTGTACGGTCCATATAGTGAATATCATAAAGAAACCAATATATAAAAGCGCAACTGCAATAGTTTAGGAATAAATTACAAGTTTTCATGGACAATAATTGTAGAACATGGAAACTAGGTATGGAAAACAACTGAAACAAATTATGTTTTTTAAATAGATCCTTGTAATTGGCCACAACTGGTGGAAAACAATGAATAAGGATAAATATTCAAAATCTATTTAACCAGAGAGGGCGTAATTCACAAATTGTTAGGTCCTTCCGAGATACCTAATAAATTTTAGTCAAAGAACGTGACCTCTACTGGTTGACAGGAGTCATTTCATTTGATTCGTCGTGCCCTTATCTGATGTATAATTTCATTGGTTTCCTTTGAAATCCAGCAATGAAATAGGATGTATGATATATGGAATTCTCTTACAGTTTATATTTACAAACCTAGAGAATTTCCCTTATAATTAGTATTATAGAACATTTATCTATGTAAAAATAAATGATTTATTTATTTGATTATTTAAGAATTTATTCCGCTGAACATACTGTCAGTGGGTGAGGTGTCTTAATGCCCCACTCTAACCCATTTTATGTCACTCCTAGGGTAAAATATAAGATATGGAATCAAATATGATCCTGTATTTTTTAATTGAGATTTAAATTAAGAGTTATTCAATTTAATTTATGAATATGTGTGCGCGAAATAAAAAATATTTTCTATAATTTTATAAAATTAATTTTGTAGACAATGGACCTCCTAATCTCATGTCAATTCAGTTCCTAGATCTGAATTTATATATTTATATATATATATAAATCATTCATGAAAAAACCTAGGCCCTTACCCCATTCCCTCCTTCAAAATTTTCATCCTTGAAAAAAACTAAACACATAAATTTGGATAATGAGCCTACACATGGATATATCATTCATAAGAACACTCATTCATGTTCTCATAGTGCCACAACAGGTGAACCAAGGGTATGTTCAATCAACATAGGGTTATGTCTTGTTAATCTTGCATCACAAAATTTTTCCTTGTAATGGAGTTTTGGTCACCGATGTCTAGCGTTACACTGTCGATGATGTGTGTGATGTCATGAACATATCTCGTCAACTGTAACACATTAAAGACGTCATTCACCTGATCAAGCAATGGGGGTAGGGAGAGGTGATATGAGTCCTCTCTAACAATTTTAACTATCTCTAACAACATGATTAAACATAGGTTATTTTTCCTCCCTGAAAAAACCTTCACAATCTAGTTCATATATAGACTCTCAAGAAGACACGGACTCGTTTCTTGAAATCCATGGTCATAGGATGATGATATGAAAATGATTTTTTGACTCTTCACCATCTTCATCAACTCATAGATAACCTGTAATTTCTTTATCAACACCCACACCATTTATGTTCCCACAAAAGATGTCTCACCAATATCAATGTAGTGCAACCATGACCTACACGGTCACCCATATAGTTCCTAAAAATGTTTCATGATAACTATAGAGTGGTAGTTGATGTTTTATATAAACTATACCAATGCAGATTGATCCTTTCAGATTTTGAAAAAGTCTAACATGAAATCCCTAAACATGCCCTCCAACACCTGCATTGTGTTCTCAGTCTACCAATTGGTATAAGGGTTAAAGGTTATACTCAACTTGATTTGCATCCTAAGTTCCTTTTGTTGGCCTATCCCAAGTCATAATGTAATATAATAATTTTTATTGGATAAAATAGATAACGAAACCCCATATATGATAATAATTGCCTGTATATACAAATTCCCAAAATTGAACCCCAAACACTACTCCCTCATGCAACAGAAATTGGAAGAACTCATGAGTCATTCCACAGTCAAATAGATATTATCAGGGCCCTTTACATTTTATGGAATCCCTGCAAAAAATTCCATGTACACGGAATCCTACATCCACTTTGGGATCTCCATAGGCTAAAAATTACATTCTATAACATGGTTATCATCATTCACCTACGTAAAAGTGAGTCACCAAGGGACAAACTCAACTATTCTTTATCTCATATCGGACCACCAAAATAGTCACTAAAGGTATCTAATCCATATCACCACACCAGGATGTAAAACTATAGAAGATGTGAGGAATTATCCCCTCACCTTCTCTTTTAATGAGATTAGGACCGGCATTTCCCCCAAAAAATTATAATTTGATTATATCCTTTATAATATCCATCTACTGAGTCACATTTTGATATCTAATTACATAGGACAACAAAGTCAATGTATCCCATCTTGGAATCTCTTACACACTCGAGATGTGGATGAGTAAGCTCCATCAGCTATAGAAAAGATATATCCTCCTACTCAACCAGTGTCAACTGTAGGGATTCAAACATCCCTAAAGCCTCACGCACTAAGAGAGTCTATGGCTTCCTAATAAGTTCATATTCTACATTTTTTCCCTTCCTAGTATTATAGACTATCACAAAGTCATAATACTATATGAACTCCAACAAGAATACCTTTATAATATTTATTTCTTTCTTCAGGATGATGTACCAGAGATAATCATGGCCTGAGTAGACAACAATGTTCTCTCCTAGAAGGTAGTTCCTACGCATTTTTTCGGCGAATAATACCAATTAAATATCAAGGATTGGAGTTTCATAATTCTTATATCGGGGTCCCAATTTCCTTGACTCATATGTGAAAACTTCCTACCACTTTATTAACATGCAACAATGCTTAGATCCTGAGGTATCATGTCACGACCCGTCCTCGGGGCCCGTGCCGTGACTACCCCAAGCCCGCCTTCCATAGGCCAGGGGCTGGCGACTAGCACCAAGGCGTAAAATCCCAGTAGACAGGGAAGGCATTGCCTTTATAAGTAACAACCACACAGAGTCAGCAAGCGGAAAGTAAAGTGCAGAAAAGTAAAGGGGGCCGGAATACAAGCCCAACTGTACAGTACAACTGAAAAAGTAAAGAACATCAACTGAAGAAAAGACGGCGGCCTCGTGTCGTCCACTGGCAATCCCACCTGAAGGGTGGGTACAGATAGCCTCCAGGCTCCTCGGGTCCCACGTCCGCTCCGAGCACGTCCCGCCCAGTGGTCCACCTCCAGGTACCGTCCTGCTCCACGCCCAACCGTGATCAGCGCTGTCCGTCGTCTGCAACCAACACAAGAAGGTGCGGGCATAGCCCGTGCAGGGGTGAGTACAAGCTACTCAGTAAGGACCCCGAGACCCCCGAAGGTCTCCCGAAATCCACAAAGGATATAGCACAAAAGAAAGATGCAATCACGAAGCAACATCTGACTCGACTTAGGTATATGCCCATACATATACCTAAGTCCCCAATTCCAGCTCTGCTCACGAGCTCAAGAACAACTCAATCCACAAAGGAAAGCAAGACTCAAATCCACAAGGAGAGTAAACAGTAAAATCCAAAAAGGATAGTTCAACACAAACCACAAAGGAGAGTAACATAAGATTCAGCTCAACCAGGTATACTTTTTCAGATGACGTCAAAGACGATCACTGATCCGTCTAAGTCGTCGGACCCACGAAGGATCGATAAGTACTAACCCCCGCAAAGGACCCACGTAGGATCGGGCTCACACAGAACCTGTAGGCAGTGGCTCACACAGAACCGGTAGTAAGGACCCACGTAGGATCGGGCTCACACAGAACCTGTAGCCACTGATCCACATGGGATCGCTGAGTGCAGTTATCGACGCAGTCCACTGAGGATCTCTACACAGTCGTCGCCGAAGTCCACGAAGGATCTCTGCTCTGCCGTCGTCGCAGTCCACGGAGGATCTCTGCTCTGCCGTCGTCGCAGTCCACGGAGGATCTCTGCTCTGCCGTCGTCGCAGTCCACGGAGGATCTCTGCTCTGCCGTCGAGGTCACAACCAGCGCTAGGGTTCCCGCACATAGCGAGCTCGTTTAGGAGGGTCCGCTCCACGAGCCGAGGGGCTGATACATCAACTGACACGTAGTCCGAAGTTGATGTATCCAAAAGTTCCGTATCGACAACAGGATCTCAACGCAACAGACGGCGCGTCAATCGGACGCCCGGTCTGAGAGTTATTGGCATTTTCGTCCCAGGGGCCCGGTTGGTTTTTAGGGAAAAACCAACCCGACCGTACTCCGCCTGTATCCGATCCTCGAGCGGAGTATGCCAAAAGTTCTGTCTCACTTAGAGGAAACTACCACAGCTGACGGTACGTCGTTCAGACGTCCGTAGCTCAAGTTATGAGCGTTTCCGCTCCGAGGGCCCGGTTGGTTTCGTGTACGAACCAACCCGGCCGATCCCAAAGTCTTCCAAAACCTTGAGTATAATATACCGAAACGACCGTCTCGATCCAAGGATCGCGTAGCCACTGACGGTTCGTCAATCGGAGGTCCCAGGCCCAAGATATGGGCGAAAGACCGAAGAGGGCCCGAAACGGGGGTTCTGGGCCCGGGGCGACCCGGCCCGAACCCCCCCCCTTGGGTCGGCCGAACCGGGTCGGCCCGAACCGGCCTGAACCGGCTCGGCCGGGTCCGGTCCGGCCCGGGCGCGGCCCGGCCGACCGGACCGGCCGGCTCGGTCTTCGGCCGAGCGGCCGAAGAAGCCGCCGCGGGTCAAACCCGCGGCTTTGGAGAAACGCGGCCCGCGCGGGCCGCGTGCTGGGTGGCCGGACCGCGGACGCGGTCCGGCGGTTCGCCGCCGCCGCGGCTCGGCCGCGGCGGACTCCTCCGGCGGCGCGCCGGGCGCCGCCGGCGACCCGCGCCGTCGCCCCCTTCCGCGGGCCGCCGGAGTTGCTACGGTGGCCCGTTTTGCCTCCCGTCTGCGCCGTTGCCCCTCCCGGGGGCCGACCTCCACTGCGAAAACAAAAAATCGCCCATGCCGCGCGGTTCGTCGTCGTCCGCCATATCCGCATAACAAAAGATATCGGCGGAGGGTTGCCGGGTCTTGTTCGTTAGACCCGCACCCTCCGCGTTAGTCATAATTAAACGGGAGGAAGGGCTACAACAATTTTTAATCAAAGATAAAAATTGTTCACCCCTTTTCTTTTAAACGGCATTTCAATTTTTAATTAATTGAAATTATTCATGCCGGTCTTTATTCAAAAGAAATAAGAACACAGGAATGAATCATCAAGAAAAATAAACCCCTACCTTGTCGTTGCCGAACGGGGGATCGTCGCGGGATTGCTCGTCGCGGATGAAGGGGTTCGTCGCGTCGTCGCGGTATCCGGTGTCGCGTTGCCAATCTCCGGATCAAGATCAAACGGATTTAATTAATTTAAATCCGTTGATATAGAATTATAAAAAGGGGAGAATTTAGAAGTTTCGATTCTCACCTTTAACTGCCGATCGCAGGTCCGCCGCGGAAGAAGAGGCACCGAAGAAGAAGAAGAAGAAGAAGGTCGCGGAAAAGTTGTTGACGTCGCGGATCGTGGGTCGTCGAATTCCGATTCCGGCGTTCTTCGCGTTCTTCGCGTTCTTCGCGTTCTTCACGTTCTTCGCGTTCTTCGCGGGGAGATGAAGAAACAAGATCCTCTTAAATCCTTTCAATGGATTTTTAGGTTGGTCTTATTTTATAAACATGCCAACATACGAAACCGGTTAAGAAACGATCCATCAATTCGAAAGAAACGACCCATTTAATTCACGAAGAAACAGTCCATTTAATTCACGAAATAAACCGCCCAATTAAATGGTCTGATAAGAATTAAAGAAAATGCGTCGGTTGACTTTTCAGTTACTTTGACGGGTTTTCGCGGGTGCGTTACTTAGCGAAAGAAACGGCGGGGCTCGTGCGGGCCCCACCGCACAAATATCCTACCAAGGGGTAGGATATTTCTGGATAGCATCCTATCCAGTTCAACTCAGTTCAAGCCGTCTTTAAGTGACTTCAAGTGGCTTCCAAGCAGCTTAAGTGAAATAAAATAAAGTTGTCGCACAAACTTTATTTTATTTCTGACTTAAAGCCGCAAAATTTAAAAACCAAATCTGAGCAAACGCAACTCCGGAAGAGGCGTTTCTAAGCAAATACCGGCGCTGCGATTTCATCGGTGCCCTCAGAATTTGATTCCAGGCACCGGTTCAAAAGATAGAAAAACCCGCTCGTCCGTTCACTGAACGTACCCGAGCCAAACTTCGGAAATTGATTCCGGGCACACCGGGCCTCGGAATCAGGTGCCGTCTGAAGCTGCGCTCTTGTAAAATTCCAAAGAAAATTAAGAAAAAAATTTCCTTGAAATTTGTGGGTCTTTACATTACTCCCACCTCAGGGCTTTACGTCCCCGTAAAGATACATCAAAAACTAGGGGAACAAATGGGGGTACTGAGCACGCATCTGAGCCTCCCGCTCCCAAGTGCTCTCCTGGAGGTTCCCGTGCTGCCATCTGACGCGCACAAGAGGAATCGACCGCCCACGTAGGACCCGCTCCTGTCGATCCTCGATCTCCACTGGGACCTCCTCAAAAGTCGCCCCATCGTCCACGTCCAGCTCCCCAAAGTCGATGATGTGCGTCGGGTCGTGCACGTATCTCCTCAGCTGAGACACGTGGAAGACGTCGTGCACCCGGTGCAACTGAGGTGGTAGAGCCAGGCGATAAGCCACCTCTCCTATCCTGCTGAGGACCTGGAAAGGCCCGATGAAGCGTGGAGACAACTTGCCGCCTCGACCAAATCTCCGTAAACCACGTCGAGGTGAGACGCGCAAAAAGACGTGGTCGCCATCCTCGAACTCTAGTGGCCTCCGCCTCCTGTCAGCATATGACTTCTGCCGGCTCTGAGCTGTCCTCATCCTCTCCTGGATGATCTGGACCTTCTCTGTCGTGGCTCGGACCATCTCTGGTCCCACGAGTGCTGACTCCCCAGGGTCTGTCCAGCACAACGGTGATCTGCAGGGTCTGCCGTACAACGCCTCGTATGGTGCCATCCCGATGGTGGAGTGGTACCTGTTGTTGTACGCAAACTCCACCAAGGGTAGGTGGTCCTCCCAGCTGCGACCAAAGTCGAGAACACATGCACGGAGCATGTCCTCGAGTGTCTGTATGGTCCTCTCAGTCTGACCATCCGTCTGAGGGTGGAAGGCTGTGCTCAGATGGAGCCGCGTCCCGAACGCCTCCTGCAACCCCTTCCAAAGCCGGGAAGTGAAACGAGCATCTCGATCGGAGACGATAGATGATGGCACACCGTGAAGCCGTACGATCTCCTGGACGTAAAGACGTCCCAAGCTCTCCACTGAGCCCTGCTCTCTGATGGGTAAGAAGTGTGCCGACTTGGTGAGTCGGTCGACAATCACCCAAATGGAGTCGTGACCTCTGGAAGTGCGTGGAAGTCCAGTCACGAAGTCCATAGATATGCTATCCCACTTCCACTCCGGGACCTCCAAGGGCTGTACCAAGCCTGCTGGTACCTGATGCTCTGCCTTCACCTACTGGCAGGTGAGGCATCGTGAAACGAACTCTGCCACAGCTTTCTTCATGCCCGGCCACCAGTGCTGTCGTCTGAGATCCTGGTACATCTTCGCCACTCCGGGATGTACCGCCAAGGGAGAAGTGTGAAACTCTCTCAGCACCTCCTCTCGTAAAGCAACTGGTACGAAGGTACGCCCACTGAAAAGGATGTCGTGCTCTACTCCAAGGGAGAAGCCATCAGGCGCCTGACCTGAGGATATCAGTGCACGCCGGGTCTCACAGTCAGCGTCCTCATGCTGAGCCTCTCTGACCCGCTGTAGAAGTGGAGGAGAGACTGTGAGAGACTGAAGAAAGGCTGCTCCGTATCTATCCACAAAGGATATCTGTAAGGAGGCCAGCTGCTCCGTCGCCTCCTCAAGTAGCTGAATGCCCGTCCTCCTGCTGAGGGCATCGGCTACCACGTTCCCCTTCCCAGGAGTATAGACTATCTCAAAGTCATAGTCCTGGAGGAACTCAAGCCATCTCCGCTGTCTCAGGTTCAGGTCCTTCTGAGAGAAGATATACCTGAGACTCTGGTGGTCAGAAAAGACCGTGAAGCGCTCGCCCATCAGATAGTGCCGCCAAGTCTTCAGAGCGAAGACCACTGCTGCTAACTCCAGGTCATGAGTGACGTAGTTCTGCTCATGCGGCCTCAACTGACGTGATCCGCAGGCGATCACGGCCCGCTCCTGCATCAGGACGCACCCGAGTCCAGTCCCTGATGCGTCGCAGTAAACTACGTATCCAACTCCCTCCTCAGGCAACCTCAAGATAGGTGCGCTGGTCAATCTCTGTCTCAGCTCCTGGAAGCTCTGCTGACATCTGTCTGACCACACAAAGGGTTTCCCCTTCTTCTTCAAGGCTGAGAGTGGTGCCGCAACTCTGGAGAAGTCTGGCACGAATCTCCGATAGTATCCCGCTAGGCCCAAGAAGCTCCGCACCTCTGTCACGCTCCTGGGTGGCTCCCAAGCTAGCACTGCCTCAATCTTCGCGGGATCCACTGCAACTCCCGCCTCAGAAATGACGTGCCCCAAGAAATGGACCTCACGTAACCAGAACTGGCATTTTGAGAGCTTGCCATAAAGCTGGTGCTCTCGGAGTGTGTCTAGCACAACTCGCAGGTGGTAGGCATGCTCCTCCTCAGTCGTCGAGTATACCAAAATGTCGTCAATGAAGACAACGACAAATCGGTCGAGGTATGGCTGGAAGATCCTGTTCATGAGGCTCATGAACACTGCTGGAGCATTGGTTACGCCGAATGGCATAACCAAGAACTCATAATGGCCATACCGACACCTGAAGGCCGTCTTCTGTACGTCCTCGTCTCGAACTCTGAGCTGATGATAGCCTGACCGGAGGTCTATCTTCGAGAACCACCGCGCTCCCTTGAGGTGATCGAAGAGGTCATCAATCCGTGGCAGCGGATACTTGTTCCTCAATGTCACCTGGTTCAGGCGACGATAGTCGACACATAGTCGCAAGCTCCCGTCCACCTTCTTGGCGAACAAAATCGGGGAAGCCCAGGGTGAAACACTGGGTCGGATAAACCCCTTGCTCTGCAAGTCCTCCAACTGTACCCGCAGCTCCCGAAGCTCGGCGGGGGCCATCCGATATGCCGGAGTATATATCGGGGCTGTCCCGGGGTACAAGTCGATGTAAAAGTCTACCTCTCTACGAGGAGGTAGCCCTGGAACGTCGTCGGGAAAGACGTCCACGTACTGGTCCACCACTGCAGGAAAAGCCGGACTCCGCACGTCCACTGCTCCTAGGATGAGGCTAGCCAACTGATGAGAGATAGGCTGCACTCTCCTCCGCGGAAGTCCATCCTGTGCTGCAAAGGTTCCCTTCTCGCCGGTGAAGGTAAACCTGCTCCCGTCGGTACGAACACATCGCACCTTGCACCTAAAACAGTCGATCTGGGCATGAACCGTGGATAGCCAATCCATGCCCAAGATGACGTCGTAAGGCCTCGACGCCGCTACAAGGAGATCACAGCCGAAGCTCTCGCCTCCTAGAGTAAGCTCACACTGCCGGCACCAGTGCGTAATCGTCGAGTCTGCCCCCGTAGGAGTCTCTAGCCGTAAGGATCGAGCCAACGGCTCAGTCGGAATCTCCGAGCTCCGAACAAGGGCAGAGGCTATGAAAGAGTGACTCGCTCCTGTGTCTATAAGAACTGCAGCAAGGGTGGAATAGACACAGATCGTACCTCGAATCATCTCTGGCAACTCGGGGTCGTAGGCCTCCACTGCCTGGAGCTGGGCCTGTCCCTGCCCGCCAGCTCCATGTGGTCGAGGTGGCCCTCCTGGTGGTGGTGGGGGTAGAGCCTGGAAGCGTCGCCCACCACCCGCTGCTCGGCCAGCTCCTCTGCCTCGTCCGCCTCCTCCCTGAGGACCGCCACGGTCGACCCTCTGCCTCTGCCTGGGTGGCCCCTCCACCGTCTGCTACTCCTCTGATCGGCGAGTCGGGCAATCACGAGCCATGTGACCCTGCCCGCCGCAAGAGTAGCACAGCCTGCCTCTCGAAAGGCTGGCACTCCGCTGTGTGCCTCGTACTGCTGAGCCGGTGTCCTGAGGCCGTCTGCGTGGGGGTCTGGTCTGCCTGGACCCGTGAGTCATCCTTCGGCTACCTGCTGCCGAAGACTCAGCTACCTGCCGCCCTGCGCTAGGTCCCGCCGCTGAAGAAGGCTCTGCCAGGAAGCTCTCGATCAGGAGGGCTCGCTCCAGCACTCCCGCCTGGATCGGAATGCTGAGGGAGATCAGCGACGCCCGAATCTCCTGTCGCAAGCCCTGATCGAAGGTCCGGGCCCGGAAGAAGGGGTCCCGTACCATGTCGGTCGAGTAGCGAGATAGGTCCGTGAACCTCGCCGCGTACTGAGCGACCGTCATGCTGCCCTGGCGCAGCTGGAGAAGCTCCTGGATGCACACCGCTCGGAGGGTGGCCGGGACGAACTCAGAGCGGAAGAGGCTCTCGAAGTCCGCCCAGAGCAAGGATGCCTCATCGTGAACCTGGAGCATCAGGCTCCACCATCGTCCTGCCGCCGCCTGCAGGAGGCTCGCTGCGAGAATCACCATGAGATCTGCTGGTGTCCTCACTAGCCTAAAGATCCGTACCACCGCCTCTAGCTAGTCCTCGGCGGCCTGGGGGTCCGCCTCACCGCGAAACCTGGGCGGTCGCTGGCTCTGAAACTCATGCAGTGCCCTGAGGCGACGTGCATCGTCAGCGTCTGGTACTGGCAGCATCAGTGGCTCGGCGGGTAAAGCTACCGCCGGCGCCACTGCTGGCAAAGGGCCCTGCACCGAGGCCTCGTCGCTCGGTGGGCTGCCGTCGCGCCCTACACTCGGAACCCTAGCTGGCAGTCGTCGCGGGGCCATCCTGAAAAGGAGAACAAGAGCACCACAGTCAGAACAGTATACCTGGTGAGCTGGCACAAGTAATCACAAGGGAAACTTGAGACTTTCGTAAAGCAGATCAGTATACCCGGTGAGCTGACACAAGTAATCACAAAGAAAACCTGAAACACACACGCAATAAATGTTTTCATGCATTAAGTCGGAAATCAGGAGTCAGGGTCCTGGTGTACGGATACGTCGGCCGCCGCACCAACACTGGGCTCCCTGAACTGATAACGACACTCAATACACTAAACACTATTGCTTCACATAGAAAGAAAGGACGATCAGAGACTGCGGTAGAACCGACCACCTCTGATACCAATTTGTCACGACCCGTCCTCGGGGCCGGTGCCGTGACTACCCCAAGCCCGCCTTCCATAGGCCAGGGGCTGGCGACTAGCACCAAGGCGTAAAATCCCAGTAGACAGGGAAGGCATTGCCTTTATAAGTAACAACCACACAGAGTCAGCAAGCGGAAAGTAAAGTGCAGAAAAGTAAAGGGGGCCGGAATACAAGCCCAACTGTAAAGTACAACTGAAAAAGTAAAGAACAGCAACTGAAGAAAAGACGGCGGCCTCGTGTCGTCCACTGGAAATCCCACCTGAAGGGTGGGTACAGATAGCCTCCAGGATCCTCGGGTCCCACGTCCGCTCCGAGCACGTCCCGCCCAGTGGTCCACCTCCAGGTACCGTCCTGCTCCACGCCCAACCGTGATCAGCGCTGTCCGTCGTCTGCAACCAACACAACAAGGTGCGGGCATAGCCCGTGCAGGGGTGAGTACAAGCTACTCAGTAAGGACCCCGAGACCCCCGAAGGTCTCCCGAAATCCACAAAGGATATAGCAAAAAAGAAATATGCAATCACGAAGCAACATCTGACTCGACTTAGGTATATGCCCATACATATACCTAAGTCCCCAATTCCAGCTCTGCTCACGAGCTCAAGAACAACTCAATCCACAAAGGAAAGCAAGACTCAAATCCACAAGGAGAGTAAACAGTAAAATCCACAAAGGATAGTTCAACACAAACCACAAAGGAGAGTAACATAAGATTCAGCTCAACCAGGTATACTTTTTCAGATGACGTCAAAGACGATCACTGATCCGTCTAAGTCGCCGGACCCACGAAGGATCGATAGGTACTAACCCCCGCAAAGGACCCACGTAGGATCGGGCTCACACAGAACCTGTAGGCAGTGGCTCACACAGAACCGGTAGTAAGGACCCACGTAGGATCGGGCTCACACAGAACCTGTAGGCACTGATCCACATGGGATCGCTGAGTGCAGTAGTCGACGCAGTCCACTGAGGATCTCTACACAGTCGTTGCCGCAGTCCACGAAGGATCTCTGCTCTGCCGTCGTCGCAGTCCACGGAGGATCTCTGCTCTGCCGTCGTCGCAGTCCACGGAGGATCTCTGCTCTGCCGTCGTCGCAGTCCACGGAGGATCTCTGCTCTGCCGTCGAGGTCACAGCCAGCGCTAGGGTTCCCGCACATAGCGAGCTCGTTTAGGAGGGTCCGCTCCACGAGCCGAGGGGCTGATACATCAACTGACACGTAGTCCGAAGTTGATGTATCCAAAAGTTCTGTATCGACAACATGATCTCAACGCAACAGACGGCGCGTCAATCGGACGCCCGGTCTGAGAGTTATTGGCATTTTCGTCCCAGGGGCCCGGTTGGTTTTTAGGGCAATACCAACCCGACCGTACTCCGCCTGTATCCGATCCTCGGGCGGAGTATGCCAAAAGTTCCGTCTCACTTAGAGGAAACTACCACAGCTGACGGTACGTCGTTCGGACGTCCGTAGCTCAAGTTATGAGCGTTTCCGCTCCGAGGGCCCGGTTGGTTTCGTGTACGAACCAACCCGGCCGAACCCAAAGTCTTCCGAAACCTTGAGTATAATATACCGAAACGACCGTCTCGATCCAAGGATCGCGTAGCCGCTGACGGTTCGTCAATCGGAGGTCCCTGGCCCAAGATATGGGCGAAAGACCGAAGAGGGCCCGAAACGGGGGTTCTGGGCCCGGGGCGACCCGGCCCGAACCCCCCCTTGGGTCGGCCGAACCGGGTCGGCCCGAACCGGGTCGGCCCGACCCGGCCCGAACCGGCTCGGCCGGGTCCGGTCCGGCCTGGGCGCGGCCCGGCCGACCGGACCGGCCGGCTCGGTCTTCGGCCGAGCGGCCGAAGAAGCCGCCGCGGGTCAAACCCGCGGCTTTGGAGAAACGCGGCCCGCGCAGGCTGCGTGCTGGGTGGCCGGACCGCGGACGCGGTCCGGCGGTTCGCCGCCGCCGCGGCTCGGCCGCGGCGGACTCCTCCGGCGGCGCGCCGGGCGCCGCCGCCCCCGGTCGCCGGCGCCGCCGCGCCGGCGACCCGCGCCGTCGCCCCCCTTCCGCGGGCCGCCGGAGTTGCTCCGGTGGCCCGTTTTGCCTCCCGTCTGCGCCGTTGCCCCTCCCGGGGGCCGACCTCCACTGCGAAAACAACAAATCGCCCCTGCCGCGCGGTTCGTCGTCGTCCGCCATATCCGCACAACAAAAGAGATCGGCGGAGGGTTGCCGGGTCTTGTTCGTTAGACCCGCACCCTCCGCGTTAGTCATAATTCAACGGGAGGAAGGGCTACAACAATTTTTAATCAAAGATAAAAATTGTTCACCCCTTTTCTTTTAAACGGCATTTCAATTTTTAAATAATTGAAATTATTCATGCCGGTCTTTATTCAAAAGAAATAAGAACACGGGAATGAATCATCAAGAAAAATAAACCCCTACCTTGTCGTTGTCGAACGGGGGATCGTCGCGGGATTGCTCGTCGCGGATGAAGGGGTTCGTCGCGTCGTCGCGGTATCCGGCATCGCGTCGCCAATCTCCGGATCAAGATCAAACGGATTTAATTAATTTAAATCCGTTGATATCGAATTATAAAAAGGGGAGAATTTAGAAGTTTCGATTCTCACCTTTAACCGCCGATCGCAGGTCCGCCGCGGAAGAAGAGGCACCGAAGAAGAAGAAGAAGGTCGCAGAAAAGTTGTTGACGTCGCGGATCGTGCGTCGTCGAATTCCGATTCCGGCGTTCTTCGCGTTCTTCGCGTTCTTCGCGTTCTTCGCGTTCTTCGCGGGGAGATGAAGAAACAAGATCCTCTCAAATCCTTTCAAAGGATTTTTAGGTTGGTCTTATTTTATAAACATGCCAACATACGAAACTGGTTAAGAAACGATCCATCAATTCGAAAGAAACGACCCATTTAATTCACAAAGAAACAGTCCATTTAATTCACGAAATAAACCGCCCAATTAAATGGTCTGTTAAGAATTAAAGAAAACGTGTCGGTTGACTTTTCAGTTACTTTGACGGGTTTTCGCGGGTGCGTTACTTAGCGAAAGAAACGGAGGGGCTCGTGCGGGCCCCACCGCACAAATATCCTACCAAGGGGTAGGATATTTCTGGATAGCATCCTATCCAGTTCAACTCAGTTCAAGCCGTCTTTAAGTGACTTCAAGTGGCTTCCAAGCAGCTTAAGTGAAATAAAATAAAGTTGTCGCACAAACTTTATTTTATTTCTGACTTAAAGCCGCAAAATTTAAAAACCATGTCTGAGCAAACGCAACTCCGGAAGAGGCGTTTCTAAGAAAATACCGGCGCTGCGATTTCATCGGTGCCCTCAGAATTTGATTCCAGGCACCGGTTCAAAAGATAGAAAAACCCGCTCGTCCGTTCACTGAACGTACCCGAGCCAAACTTCGGAAATTGATTCCGGGCACACCGGGCCTCGGAATCAGGTGCCGTCTGAAGCTGCGCTCTTGTAAAATTCCAAAGAAAATTAAGAAAAAAATTTCCTTAAAATTTGCGGGTCTTTACATATCATAGTAAACCGTGAAATCTATGACTTATTCTTGTAGCCTCAACACATGATCATGTTGGATTTGGTGTCCTAGAACCAACGAACTTGTAATTTAACCATTAATAAATACCTTATAACATCTTGATTGTTATTCTGTGAGACAATGAATGTGATAATCTCTTATGGGTAGCTGTTTTATTAATGGGTCATAGAGGATCCCTGCTATGATGAGAACTAGGATGTTCCATAACACTATTCTTGAATATATTTTATATGGAAATGTGATGTTATTTGAGGGACCCAAATAATACAAGCCATTAGGGGTGAGGACTCATAACACTTTGCTGCACCATCTCATGGTGTATGCCCCATGTAATATCCTGGAGGATATTTTGAGAACGAGACCCACCAGTATGAAATCCACATTTCATAGTGTCAATGGATTTTCTAATATGTGGACGTGTGTATTGGACCTTAGAAATTAAGAATATTATTAATGGATAATATAACTCACACACTTCGATGAATTGGAAAAAATTGTGATGACACACTATTAGTAGCGAGGCATGATATGTTGGGTGTTTCTTGAGTAATACAGCATTAATAGATAATACAAGAAAGGATTTTCCCCTTCTGTTCCTTAACGGGACAAGATATTTCAGCCCCTTTGATGGAATTGATATAACCAAAATAAATCCATGGCTATGGTGAGGAATGAGAAAATTCAATTTCATGAATTCAAAGAATGAATAATCAAACACATAGGTTGATTACCCCATCATAAAACCCTCTTGGTTCAAGATACCAATACAAAGGGATTACATTACATGATAAGCATTCATTAGAGGTGACACGACATCGCAATGTTAACTTCCTTCTCTATGGGTGCCTTGGCGTGTGTCTAAATTATAACCGTGAACTTTAGGTAGGCTCTACGTAATTCCACTGAGAAAGAGGCCTAGAGGGTCACACACTAAGTGTGTCCATGTATCTCAGTTAAATATGAATTGAACTGGTTGAATAAATATTATTCTTGATTGTGGTTTAATAATTATTCAAGGATGCCTGATAGGATTTATTTCAACTATAGTCATTGAAGAGAATATATTTTCAGATAATTAATATATTTCATAGTGAGTAATGCATTGATATTTATTTTAGAAATAAATCGCCATTATTCAAGGTCAAATGAATGTGGTAGAGTAAATAAATAGAATGGAAAAACAAAAGTACACATTACAATAATATAGATGAACTGTATTTTTTCTATGAATTTATGAGAAATAATATTATTCATTTAGTTAAATAATATTAGGTATAATTCGCTTGGGGCATGTCAAGTAATAATTATAGTCGACTGTTATTATTAGATTTGGGGTGTTATTAAGAATTAAATTAATTGCACAAATGCTTTTGGGAATTTTATTCATTTTATCATCCTATGTAATTAAAATCCCGATTATATAACTATCATGAGCCCAACCATTTTAAGGGGTTGTTCACAATGGATCTAGAGAGAGCTCTCAAGACCAGAATGAATTATTTTCTTCCAAGAATGCACTAAAGATATGAGAGAGAGTTCCTTCTCCGCCAGATTAAGTTGATCAAATGAGAACATCGCAAGCGAATGCTCATTCAGGATAGCACCTGGAGAGACCATTCGGCGATGCCCATAGATATATGGAGCATGTTTGGATCACCAATAGAGGAATCATAAACATGGATTCTACGAGGCAATGGAGGATCACCTCAATTGATGATCGGTAACATCAACGAAGAGGGAATTCTATCATGGTAATTCTAGTATTTTAATTAAATTAATTTTATCCGACAAATGATGATCCTCTCTATGGTTTTGGGACTCCCTTAATTTCATTTGTACTTCGTTCTGTTCCAAAGATCCATTGTTTTATTATCATGATGGATCTTGGATTAAACACCATTAATGAAAAAAAGTTAAGGTTGGTACACCTACCAATGTGCTTCCACTTTTCCCAGAATCTACAAGTGGTATCAAATGGGGTCATATCGTTGATTATATTTATTTAGTTTTCAGTTTCTGATTTACACATTTAATAATTTAGTTGTTTCAATTGAATTTAATCATCCATTAAATATGATTCTCGTGATATATTCCTCATATTTCATTTCTCATTCACCTTACAAAAAAAATTCATTCATTTAATTTTGATTATAATAAAACAGAGGATCTCATCCAGAGGTTCCAATGTTTCATGGTCGTAAAACACCAGAATATATATCTGGTATTCAATAGTACACACTATGTTGTAAGGGATCCATGCACCAGGACATTCCACTAAACCAATCTATGTCATTGGATCATATCTACTTTTATAAGACTCTGTGGGTTGATGAGGAACAGGTGACACAAAATTTCTAGAGTACAGATCATGTGGTACACTATACACGACATGTAGTCCCTTCAGGTTTGGGTTGGACAGTGTACCCTGTACACGGCTAGCCTAGATGAAATCGTGTAATGAAGATACAACTAGGCATGTTTCCCACTGAACACCCTGTGTACTCTAAATATTTCTAATGTACATATACACACCATGTCCCCTGGCGTGTACATTGGATGGATTGTGAACAAAAGTACACACTGTGTAGTCAGAACTACACACCGTGTATTCATCCAAATTATACATATTTAATAAAATTTATTATTATATTATTAAAACCCTTGATACATGTACCATATTGAATGCATAAATCTAAGGCACACCACGTGATATGTGTTTTATATATATGTGTTTAATTTAAAATCTGTGTAATGTTCATTTCAACTCATTGGGAAGTTATAAAAGGTAATTCACTAGGTTTCCTACTTGGTACAAGTTACATAAAAAGATAATTTTAAATTATTTTATTTGTTTAATATAATGATGGATGAGAATCTCAAGGAAATTCAAAAATGGTTTAAGATAAAGGGATTGATTTATTAAAGATACTTAATTGATTCTAGCCTGCTTTATCATAAACAAGAACTATTAATGTATTGAATACTAGTTTTATTTTTGCATAAATATCATTGCATGTATTGATTATCATGATCTAGACCAATACCATTGTATGTTAATGGTTTCATTTAATTTATCTATATAAATTATTTTTTTTTGTCTTGTGAGCCTTCTCATCATTAATATGTAGGGACTGTGTTCCCATGGTTTCTTTTATGTAAAACCCCATTCTATACCACACTTTTGTGTAATATAAAGTCATATTTAATGGATGGATATCCCAAGAGGCGACTCAAGTTAAGAGACAAAGTTAATCCAATCTGAGGACGTACTTATGTGGAGAGGAGGAAAGCTGTAAACATGAACCCAAAATGATCAAGGTGCTTCTCCCCTAGATCATAGGTTAGTTTTAAACCCCTATAGAATCTAACCAATAGAACAAGCTGAAAATAATACCATTTATTTTATTTCTATCAGTTTCATGGTTTACATATTGTGGTGGTGTTGTCATGATCACTATTAATTATTTAAACAAGAATTTAAGATGGAACTAAAATAAGACCGAATTATGCATAAATATAATCTTAGACAGGGTTAATCACATAAGTATATCCAGAATAATATTAAAAATCATATAGTAAAACATAATAAAATGTAAATTTATGTATAAGGATAAAATCCCTCAAAGAAATATTAAATCGGTATAGCCTTCCATAATCTTGGATAGAATCGAACCAGAGTTTAAAGTGATTGAAAATCCCTAGTATTGGTGCTTTCTATTATCATGAAATTCTAATTCAAGGTAATGGATTGACTTTTCTTGGTTCACATCAAGGGTTTCCTACCATAGCAGGACTTGGTATGACGAAAAGGAAATGTATAAAGAAATCCAAAATAAAAGGATTCCAGGATTGGGGAGTCCACTCAACTACTCCGGGAGTTGCGAGTTAATGCAGTTGGAGTTTGGAATTCCTTCATAACCCCCCCCCCCCATGTTTCATGAACAACCCTAGTTGGGGTAATGTTAATGTAAATATAAATCATTTCTTCTAGAATATTTAGGAAACAAAATATTCTAATGTCAATGGTGAAGCCTATTGTATTTTGATAAAATAGTGGGAGACTATAATCTATTAATTTTTTTATTTGTCTCTATATTATCATGGTAAAGTAATAAACCATTAATCAGATTAATGTGTATAATTAGAATGAAAATTTATTCAAACATATCACTGGGAACCATACTCGATAAAAAAACCTTCTCACCTACAACAATTTTTATGAATTGAATAAGTCTTTACACTTCATCCTTTTCCATGAGAGTAAATTGTATATCCTGGAAGAGCCTATTACAATTGCACCTAGAAAAGAGCCTAATTTTAATGAACTATCCCTAAATATGAAACATATGGTTGATTCTATAGATATCCAATGATTCATGTCATTGGTCATGTATAATGAGCTCTTAATGCAACATGTAAACATGGATGGATATATCTGGATGTCTCATCTTAAGGATATATATAAAGAGAAGGCAAGGCCAGAGTGATATTAAATCACTAACACTATGTTTAAAAATATTATTGGAGAGTCTGTGCTAGTTGGGCCTCATGTAGTAAAGATTATTGGCTACATTGAATGCCTAAACATCGTAGGGATTAAGTTCTCTGATGACTTCAATACAGTTCTCATCCTATCATCACATCCCAAGACCTTCTCTAGATTTATTGTCAATTATTACTTGAGAAACAATGAGAAGAGTCTATCAAAACTTCTAACCTTAATTATCTAGGTAGATAATGATATGGGGTGTGACAAACCCACAGTTGTTATAGTGAATGATGAAAAGAAGGACAAGGAAATGCGGCCAATAACATATAAACGGTCTGAAGAACATGAGAACATTCCCTCCAAGAATGGGAATATATAAAGGTAGGGAAAGGATTCAGATGAATTATGTTTTTCATGTGGCACACCAGGACATTGGAAGAGGAATTGTACACAAAAGTGTGTTGACTCTAATTGTGCATTCGTTATCGACTGTAATATTTCCATTTCCACACCTTGGGTATTAGATACTGATTGTGGGGCTCAAATTTTTATTCTAATACCAGAACCAAGTTCATTTAAAATGATTTCTAGAGTAGAGGTGGATCATCGAGCTACCAATGGCGTGAGGATGGCTATGTTTTCAATTGCCGATTAACATCTCTCATTTCCAACTGGGATGATATTTGTTTTACAAAACAATTATTATGTGCCTAGTGTTACCAAAAACATAATTTCTATATAATTTTTCGATATAGATGGATTTATTTTATAGTTCAGGAAAAAAGGTTTGCTACACTTATATGAAAAATGTATGTTATGGTATGTCACATTTAAATAATGGTTTTTATATATTAAATTACCAAATCCATGTGTTGAAAATCATTAACAAAACAAATTCACGTGACTCACACAACACCCAGTGGTGGCATCACCGTCTTGGTCCTATAAAAGAGAAGTGCATGACAAATATCTTCAAGGATTGTTATTTAGACTCTACAAAGCTAAAACCACTTGACATATGTCATGCTTATTTACAAGTTAAATTGACTAAGCTACATTTCGGTGGACAAGGATAAAGGGCCACATAGATTTTAGGATTGGTACACACAGATAGGTATGGACCATTCCTAGTAGAATCTAGTGGGGTATATTATTATTTCCTTATTTTTTCTGATGATTTGAGTAGATATTACTATGTATACATAATGAGGTATAAGTCATAAGACTTATAGAAATTGAAGGAATTTAAGAATTATGTAAGGAATCATCTTGGTAAGAAGATCATGAAGCTCCGATCAGATCGAGGTGGGGAATATCTAAACCAAGATTTCATTGATCTTCTACTAGAGTCTGGGGTTCAATCTCAGCTCACTCCTCTAGATACACTATAGTGGTATGGTATTAGTGAATGTAGGAACCGCACCTTGTCGGATATGGTGAGGTTGATGATGAGTCATGTAGATCATCCATTATCCTTTTGGGTATATTCATCACAAATTGCAGCATACACATTAAACTAAGTACCAACTAAGGTAGAAATTGGAATTCCCTAAGAGTTGTGGAATGGAATGAAACCCATTTTGTCAGAAACACATGTTTGGGGATGTCAAGTGTTTGTTAAGGCCTTCTCATGAAACCAACCAGCACCCAAGGTCATGAGGTGTATCTTTATAAGATATCCTATTGAAACAAAAAGATATTACCTAAATAACCCTTCAGACAAGAAATAGATTGTCGCCTCACAATCCGTCTTTCATGAGATGGATCGCATCATAAAAAAGGACAGTGGGAGAAATATTGAATTAAATGGTGTTTAAGCTCATGATACATAGTAGTTGGTATAGGAACAAGTTCCATAGGTCCTCGTGGAAGAGTGTCCAAAAACACAAGTACTGCATAGGATCTTAGTAGAGGTAAGGGAACTAGAGAGATTTTCTTTCCCTAACACCGAGGATGGAGAATAATTATTATTGGACAATAAGAACGTTTCTCCTATAAGGTAGTAGTATAATGCTCAGAAGATGAAAGATAGCTAGAAGCTATGAATTCTGAGATGGATTTCACGTATCACAACCATGTATGGTTTCTAGTCCTTGGGCCAGTTGATGTAAATCATGTTTGATACAAATAGTTCTTCAAGTGAAAAATAGACATGGAAGGTCAATTTAAAGCCAATAAAGCAAGGTTAGTGGAAAAAGGATTCAGACAGCCTCTAGGAATTGACTATGATGAAACCTTTTCGCTAGTTGATTTGTTTAAATCCATAAGAATCATACATTCCATATAATACTATGACTACGAGATTTGGAATATGGATGTAAAAACATCATTTATTAATGAGAACCATCAGGAAGATGTCTATATGAAACAACCAGAAGGGTTTGTGACACCAGCAGAAGCCAAATGGGTTTTCAAGTTGCAGAAATCAGTTTATGGATTAATGTAAGCATCCAGGTCATGGAACATTCAATTTGATGAATCTATAAATGAATTTGGTTTCATTAATAATGAATGTGAGCCATGTGTTTATAAGTGATTTAATGGGAATGTGTTCTTTATCCTAGTAGTATATGTTGACGACATATTGCTTATTGGAATTGATGTACCAGTATTATAGTCAAATAAGGGCTGGTTGAACATGTGCTTCTCCATGAAAGAATTGGGTGAAACTGCCTATATTCAAGGGATCAATATCATTTGTGATTGATTCAAGAGGATTCTTGGACTATGTTAGGTTATATACATTGACCATACACTAATGTGATTTTTATGGAACAATCCAAGAGAGGATTGGTTACAATGTCACATGGAATACATATTTCTAAGAAAATGAGTCCTTATACACAATAAGAGAAATATAGAATGAGTAATATCCAACACGCTTTAGCTATAGGATCCATCATGTATGCCATGTTATGTACCAGGATTGATGATGCATATGCACTGAGCATGGTAGGAAGATATTAATAAGATTCAGGAGAACAACATTGGAATGTTGTTAAGACTTTTGTTTAAGTATCTGAAAAGAACTAATGATATGTTCCTGGTGTATGGAGGAGATGAGGAGCTAGTCATCTGAGGGTATGCTGATGATGGTTTTCAGACAGATCAGAACGATTCGATGTTGCAATCTTGATATGTTTTATGTCTCAATAGAGGAGGTGTGAGCAGGAAATGTTCAAAAAATCTAGTTGTTGCCTATTCTATAGTATAATATGAATATATAGAAGCATCTGAGGTAGCCAAGGAAGAATTCTAGATTCATAAATTTTTCCAGGAGCATGAAGTGGTGCCTAGCAGTAAAGATCCTATCACATTATATTGTGATAATACAGTAGTGGTGGCTCTATCAAAAGAACCCAGGTCACATCAACGAAAAAATAACATACTCCAAATGTATTGCCTCTTGAGGGATTTCTATCAAAGAGGTGACGTAGTAGTGAGAAGAGTGTCCACGGAAGATAACATGGCTAACCACAGGACAAAATTCTTGTCTCAGTAGAAGCATGAATATCATGTGAGAGCTAGCGGGTTAAAGGTTGATAGCAGTTGTCTCTAGTCCATATGGAAATCTTTTGGAGTTGGTGCCCATGAACCATTAAATTTTCAATTTATTCCTTAATATATGCCTTATCACATCTTTATAGTTCATCTACATGACAATTCATGTGATAATGTCCTTAGGATAGTTGTTTCATTAAAGGGTTATAGCGGATCATTGCTATGATGAGAACCCAGATGTGACATAACCTTATTCTTGAATATATATTCTATAGATTAATGATGTTATTTGAAGTGCCCTAATAATATAGCCCATTAGGGGTGTGGACTCATAAAACAATGATCCACCTTCTCGTGGTGTGTGCCCATGGTAATATCCAATAGATTATTATGAGAACGAGACCCACTAGTATGAAATCCACATTTCATAGTGTCATTGGATGTTCTTATATACAGATGTGTGTATTTATCCTTAAGATTTAAGATTATTATTAATGTGTATTAAAACATGCGCACATTGATGTATTGGAAAAAACATTGACGACACATTGTTCATAGTGAGGTAGGATATGTTGGGTGCGTCACGAGTAATGCCACATTAATATATAATTCAAGAAAAGGTTTGTCTCATTTTTTAATAACATAAGTAGATATTTCACACCGTTTAATGGAATTGATACATAGTAAATAAATCCATGTCCATTGTGAGGAATGTGAATGTTCAATTTTGGGAATTCAAATAAATAATAATCAAACACATGGGTTGATGGCACCAGTATGCAACCCGCATGATTCATGATTTCGAGACAAAGGGATTACAATACATGGTTAGGATTCATAAGAGGTGACAGGTCGTTGTGGAGTTAACTTCATTCCCTATGGGTTCCTTGGCATGTTTATAGACTCTATCCTTAGACATTAGGGAGGCTCTACCAAATGCCACTAAGAAAGTGGCATAGAGGGTCACACTCTATGTGTGTCCATGTATCTTAGTTAAATATTAATTTAATATTTTGAATAAATATTATTATCGATTGTGGTTTAATAATTATTCAAGGATGCCTAATTTCTTTTCTTTTTATAGAATTTATTCGAGGGAAATGTTTTGGGTGAAATAATATATTTATTAGCGTGTAATGACGTGATATTTATTTGAGAAATAAATTTCCATTAGTCAAGGTCTAATAAATGTGGTGGTGGAAATAAATAGAATGGAAATACAAAATTACATGTAAGGTATATTAATATACACGATGTGTATTTTTTTTGAATTTATGTGAAATAATGTAATTTATTTAATTAAATAATATTAGGTGTAATTCGCTAGGCCCATGTCAGGTAATAATAATATTCAACAGCTATTATTTGACATGGGGTATCACTAAAAATTATATAAAATTAATAAATGCATTCGTGAAATTAATACATTTTATTATTCTATGTAATTAAAATCCAACTTATATAATTCTCAATAGCCAGCCATTTTGTGGGGTTGTGGACAATGGATCTAAATAATGCTCTCAATATAAAAGAGATTTCATTTCTTCCATTAATGCTCTGAAGATATGAGAGAGTGTTCCTTCTCTATTGGATTAGGGAGATCGAAGGAGGACATCGACAGGGAAGGCCCTTCCATGCTAGCACCGAAGATCCCTTAGGTGATGTCCATAGATATGTGGAGAATGGGTGGATCACAAATAAAGAATCCTAAACATGGATTATATGATGCAATGATGGATCATATAGGATTGTGACCAGAAACATCAAAGGAGAAATAATTCCCTCAAGGTAATTCTTGTCTTTTAATTAAATTAAATATATCAAACATATGATGATACTCTCTATGGTTATGAGACTCCCTTATTATTTTTTTATTCTTCGTTCTATTCCGATGATCTGGAATTTTATTATCATGATTGATATCAGAATAAACATCATTAATGAAAAAATTAATGTTTGGTACACCTACCAACGAGCTTCTGATGCACCCAGAACATAGAGATCACTTGATTGGCTTCATCATAAAATATTAAAAGTCCATATTGAACTTCTCACACTATGTAAATTGTTTCTTATTCGTCATTAGGGTGCTCAATGTTTGTTTGAATCACGAGAATTATTCCAAAACCCTCATATAGTACACCACAAATCCAATAAATATTTATACCTCTAATACAATATTGGGTTTCTCCAAAGAAGGAATTAATAAATCTTTATTGGGTCTATAGCTAAACTAGTGTATGAATTGACATTACCCATAAACTAAACTTAAAAAATAAAAAAATGAACTTTTATAGCTTCCCATAATACTAGTGCTCTAAAAGTATATCTAAAACCATCTCGAGGTGCCATGTAAGATTCTCCTATGATGTATAGTATATTATTATATCCTAGATGAATACAAACACAAATTGGTGAAAGTATGGATGTAAGAGTTAGTTCATACAATCCATGAACATGGTAGAGTATTTATCACACCTATTGGAATCACCAAAAAATCATATTGTCTGTAGCGACATCGGAATGAAAACATTGAAATATCACCCTTGAAAACCCGAAAATGGTGCTATCTGAACCTAAGATCAATCTTCAAGGACCTTATCATACCTCAAAAATAGTCACAAGGGTCTTAAATCATCAGAAACACACACTATTTATTTATTTTTTCTTGGTTGAGGCAAAGATAATCGATACAAATCCAAAAACTCCCATGCCCATTTTTCATGAACGACACTACGACTACCCAAGGGGTAAATTTGGGTCTCACTAAAGACATTCCATAATGGTCCTACAACTACAACCATAGCTACCAAAGATTGGTAGGGGCCATCTGATGTTCCATAAAAGATATAAAATGTCTCCCAAGTTTCAATTCAATGAAAAAATATATTTCATACCTCATAGGTAGTCACAGAACATTCTTACAGAAGACATTCATATAATCCTTCATTACTGAAGGAATAAAGATACTTAAATTTCCTACTACACTAAGGGATATACATTCTAACTAATGGTTGAGTATTTGTAGATTCTTGATCATAGAATTTACCTTCCTTGATATGTGAAATATGTCTCCAGAAAAGGAAAATTTCCTCCCATTAGTTTGTAGGCATCTGAATTGACTGCATTGACAATCAATTTGTTCTTGGATCATTGGTTGAAAATTAGAAACCAAAAATATTTTATATGTTACCATCATGGAGAAAAAAATGACCAACTGGAACCACTCTCAACCAAGAGATATATTTCACTTATAGATAATAAAAGGTACAGAAGAAGCATTCCCTATATTAACTATAAGATTATGATTCTGGTATAACACATCAACTTAGAGATCTAGCTCTCGCACATGGAATATAAGATCAATAGAATGACTAGAATCTATGTCTTCTATAATTGAAACAATATTATAATGAAAATATATCATACATATAATTAAATAATTTCTTGTGGGATCCTAAAACTCTAAATCCTATAGCTATATATGGCCTCGACTACCATCTCCCTGAGCCTAATGTGGGTGGCATGGTGGTGGTCGAAGGTTCTCATATCCTCTTCCTCCACACATATCTCATTTCTTTTATTCTTATAGCTATATCCCCCTAGGGACCAACCTATCATCACCTGGGAGGTCCTTGATGATATTTTTTCGTCTTCTGTGGTGGTTCATTAGTTTTTCACCTATGATTCCCAACAAGTCTAGTTAGTTAGCCTTGTTCCATGTGAAATTTATTAACACAAATAAATCAACACCCATCTCTATGATTCTGTAGTGATCTATGTGGTGGATGAACATGTGTCTATGTCTTATAATGGGAATGTCCCCTATATGGATATCCCTGTGACTAAAATATACTAGCTCATTCTGATGACTCATCTATGTGGTTCCCATTGACATGTCCAGCTTTCTGGAATCCCTTTTAATGAAATCCCTCTATCAAAAGTGCCCACTCCAGTATCATAGAATATGTAGGTATTCATTAGGGAACCGTGATAGAAAATATCTCTCAGTGGAGTTCTTTCTCAAAAATTAATGATAGGAAGTATTTATCATGGATAATATTAAGGAATTAAACAGATTATTTGTCAACATTGTCACATTCATATCCACCATAACCCATCCTGACTGAATCTATAGATGCTCCTAGCCCAAAACAAAGTGCATGAAATTTTTTTATTACTCTTCCTAGAATAAATACTAGAATTTAGTGTATGGGTGTATTGAAACATCATTCATATGCATAATAAGGCTCTAACAATGGCCATCTTCTCCATGGAACATTCTAGCTTCCAGTAAAACCAAATGATCCATCGAGTTCTGAATAATCATTAAGATATTGACCACTGACTATACACCATATTCTATTTCATGAGGATTTTCCTCTCATCATAACCTCAGTATCCTATGGAACTGAAACTCACGGAATGCACTAAAATGTCCACATCCTCGGCCTAATCCACTTGAATGATCTATTTATTAACAGGTGGAAGTGTTTCTATCTTCCCATCTTGAATAAGGGGGTCATAGGATGGAACCTAAACCGAGGCCTCATCTGTCATCAGATCTTCTTCATGATCAGGATATGGTATCCTAGTTTGATGTCATCTTGGAGGAATCTTGATAATTCTAAAGACGTAACATGGTAAGATGATAATATATATATATTACAATGGAATTTTGACTCATGAGGTATTGTCAAATAATGAATCATATATAATTCATGTACCATTCATCCCTGCCAAAAATATATCAGTTTTACAAGTTTAAAAGTAGTTAGTTAGGGTCCAATTGAATGGATACATCATCCTCCCAGGTCATCACTAGATTAACTATCTAGAGAGTTACACATGAAACACATCAACACTCTGTCCTTAAACCCATCCAATTTCATTTAAGGGGACTATTCTAGAACATGTATAAAAGATCAAACCAGCACTGATAAAAATCTTTTATGACCTAACTGAATTCATGTCTTTAGCCACAACTTTCCCATAATCATCTCTATATGACTAGGTATGTTAACCATCACTGATGGAATAAAAATTTAGGATCCTTTTTTCGATGTACATGTATGCTCACACATAACCATGTTGATGTAAAATTTTGAGGGGAGTAATAGTTAAAGAATCTAGAAGAAAAGGGAAAACCCATTCTTGAAAAACCTCTTTAACGTATAAGAGTGCGATAGTATAAATTGAAATATATGGGAAAATAATACATTCCAAACCATAAATATTTCCCACGATGAAAAATATATATAAGTAAACTTACAAGAGACCCAAGTTCCTTAATCCCAACATATATCCCCCATATGAGGTCCAATGTTCTAGGTATCCCTAAGCATATATAAAGTCACCACTAACCTGGCTATCATCCATACAAGACACGACACATGAGAGAAAAGACCGTGAATGGGTGAGTATATACATACCTTGTAGGACATCCCAAAATCTAAAAGGGAGTAGTATGATATAAAGTTGGGATAGAAATAGCGTAGATAAAATATATATTCAAATAGAATAGATCAACCTAATAAAGTGTGGATATAGCCTTTTTTATAAAACAAGTTATAAAAAAGTGGACTAGATGAACTACTCCTCAAGTATTTTCCACATGGAGTAGGAGAGTAGACACATCCAACCATGAGAATATAAACATGGAAATAACATGGAATACCCGTCACATATTCACCTATCATGGAATTATAGTAACCATATACAAGGTGTGGATATGGAATAATATATATAAATATATATTCTTAGTTAAAGACATCAAAATGATAGATTTTGGGAATCTCCATCTCATGGATCATCGTAAGTAGAAGATTTTTCAATAGTTCCAAAAGAACATCAATAATTCCTATAATCTGACCAAATAAAACAGTTATAGTCAAACCATGCCTCATAATTGTGTTAACCAATCAAAGGGACCAAAATAGGATGTAGAGGACATCTTACCCAATACATCATGTGGGGTCTACTCTATAATATTTTTAGGGGACCCATTTCCATGCTAATGGGTTCTTCCAATCCAGTTTCATATGGACATGTACCCTATAATGATAAGGGTGTTTCACTTGGTATATAGGGTATCTATGACAAATATATTGGGGGATCAACTCTAAATTATGAGGACCCACACCCTGGTGTGACAAGGGGTGCCACTCTGGTCATATAGGACCTGTGCCCTAGCTAATAAGGGGTTCTTTTTGGAAGATGATGACTCGTACCCCAGTACAATAGGGGGTTCTACACTTGTCATAAATAACCCATTCCCTATATGATAAAGGGGTTCCCAATGGAATATATTTGTAAAGGACTCATGACCATGTTGATGGGGTGTTCCACTGTAATGATTTGAGGCTCTTCTGTCCAGCACTACTGAATTTTACAAATTAGTATTCTCTTGTGATTATTCTAGATCACTACAATCATCAAGAATCACATCAACAATCATTGTGCATATAAAATTTCTTAAATTATCTCAAAATCCAAAATCGATGGAAGCTTCCTATTATTCACAAAAACTAACTCAAGATAGGGTACTCACTGGAAAAAAAAATGAGTTCAGACATAGGATATACAAGACTGTTATGTTTCTCCAAAATAAGTCAAGGTTTACAAGACGTGTGATGGGAACCACATGACATGTTGTTATTCTACACCACATGCTAGTGTCCCTTGATATAAAATAGATCTCAATCTAGTAATTGTACACACCATGTTGGTAGACTATATAGCATGTCCAGACTACACCAGACCAGGTCATGTTAAGGTAGTTGGGTCCATGAATTGAACCTCGTGTCTATGTACTGACCCCATAGACATGTACTTACCCTATTACTATGTACGTTGGTACATGTAATGTTCTTTATCACAGGATTACCCCATGGGACATATATGGGTCCATGTACTCATCTACGTAGCCATTTTCCAGGCCACATACATCGACACAGTATTCCTCCAGGGTGATCCTCCACACTGGTTTCCCATCTAAGGAAGTGGTATATGGTATGTTGGGGGTATACACTACGTCATCTTAATATTTTTTAAAATTCTAGATACCACACTTATGTGGTCCCACTCAACTTTTTCATCCCTATACAAGGAAAATAGTTGGGACTTCTCAAGATTCTCAAATCCACATTCTACTACTTGAATATTGTCCCTACTATAAATTTTGGCCTTATAAACACATAAAAAAATTAAATATAGTTTTGGAAGGTGTTTTTCATTCTTCTTTCATTGAGAAATGTATTCTAGTGGTATTTTATTGGTTTTTTTACTCGAATCGTGCATCCCCAAAGATCCCGCCTTTGATTAATCAGCAACCAATCTTCTAAATGGTCATTAAAAACATGTAATCATCATAGAACTATGCTTGGATCATCGATATGTTCCTTGTTTGTGATTTTCTAGGATTTTAATGGTTCTATTATGATCGGTACTACTCAGAAATGACATACTAGAATTATTGAGTCTATCCAATGAAGAATGGAAAGCTGACGAGGGAGAAAAACAATAAACTAAAGGATAATGAATAAATTCAAGGAATTCTTGTGAAATTCATGATGATTTTGGAAACCAAGTATCAAAAACAATGTAAAAACAATATCATTCATTGTGTGGATGAATTCAATTATCCATAATTTGATTATATCTGAGAACAGGTGTTGATAAGATGAATTTATTCAATCAATGAGTTTGTAAACCACAAAATGGGGAAACATATTGGGAAATTGAATCTTTCATCATCAAATAAATCACTCATAATTGTTTTGGATGATTCATAATGTTTATTACATCCTGATATTCACTGATTTGATGTTTTTTCAACATCTGATGAAAATCACCAATGATGGAGGAAGAAGAAGCTGTAGAATTCTTTCATGGTTTTTGGGGCTAACCCAAGAGACTTTTCACTGAAATTATTCTTACAGAAAATTCATAAGAATTAAAATGTAATTATTAATTAAATATTTAATAATTTAATTCATTGAATATATCACCAATGAGTGCTAAGTCTGATTTCCCCACACCGACCCATTATATGCCACACCTTGGGTGAACACCATGTTCCATAATCAACCATAGTCTCATATTTTTTTATCTCAGTTTCCTATTGAGATTTATACCATCCTATTTAGTAATATAGGTGAATGTAATATAAAATATATTTAATATTTTTATGAAATCAATTTCAGATTCACCTAGACTTAGAATTCATGTCACCTTCGCTACGAGATTGGAAAAAATATAGAGAAATAATTCATAGAAATAAATGGAAAAAACCATTATCTCTACACAGTTAGGTGAATGAGAATTTTATGAGTCTAACTATGTTAATAATGTTTATATCTAATTAAAAATAAGTCTTAATTTTTTTTATTGTATATATCCTCAACTATTTTCATGAGGGAAGTGAACTAAAATTAGGATAAGATAATTTATTTAATTAAAGTAGATTTTCATATGACAGACTATGAATCCTTACTATCATTGAGTGTTACAACACACACTACATGTAACTAACTATTTAAAAATATTGACTATTCAATGGGGGTATTGTCATCCTGATCCCTATTATGGTGTCACTCCAATTATCCAAATCAATCACCCCATATGTTACTGTTAATCTATTTATGGATGAATTATTTCTGCATTCCCCTACCATTACCCCACCCAACAACATCACATTTTGAGATCAAGGATTCCATATTTGTTAGACTTGTCTCATGATGGCTCAACCATATGAAATAAAACCAGCTTCATCTTAGGTGGCTCCCCTCCCCCATTTTTCAATGTGGTGGACTCAACTGACATTACTTGTCCTCCCATTCCTGCTAAGAAAACCCTATCGCTTCGATCCCCGTATAGATGAAAAATCCTGAATCAGTAGAGGGTTCCTCAACTATGATTCATTTAAAATGTGAACTTTGAATGGATTCATTGCACCACTAGTAACCTATGATCCGCAAGATTGGGGTAGATCATCCTTCTATAGAAAATTTCATGTGCTTCATCAATTCATAGAACCAATATTTCTCTGCACTCTCTATTATAATTTAGAGCTTATTATGCATTCAACATTTATCCAATCTCAATTTCATCAGTTAATATTATAGTGAGGAGAACTATTGTGACCTAGGGAAACACATTATCTTTTGTCAATCCAGCAATGGTCATTACTATATAGATTCAAACATGGTTGTGATATAGATTCATATTCCCAGTCTAATTTAACCCATTCAAAACCCTACCTCCTTCAAATTAATATGTGATGATTATTGGTTGTTAATTATGATGAAAAATCTATGATTTATATAGAATATACTATATTCACTCTCATTTGTTAAAAACTATAGAATGCTTCACACATACCATAAAATAATCTTATTCATGTCTGGAATGACATATCATTATAACAAAATATATTTTACTCACATTGTACATGATTTTTTACATTCTATAATTTGAAAGGCTACTCTAACTAATTATACAAATGATAAGGTTACTATTATACTCCATTGAAACTATATCCACCACCTTCTTTAAGGATCGTTTGGATGTATCACTCTTACATCCCTACTTGTAAATTGGTTCTATTCAGTCTGTTTGGTCTCTCTAATTCATAATATTTGAGGGATGACTTTAATGATGAATGTGTGTATCCTAAATTGAGCTCAAATCCACCCCACATGGGGCTATTCTTGGCCCCATTTAAATATATGTAACCCCTTATTCTACTTTAGGTTTCCAATTAGAATTAATGACTTCATTGAGGTAATATAATTCCTCTAAAAATATCTATAATCATGATTCACTATATTATACAAATAAATATGCGTATGGATCTGGAATCATAGTACCATTTCCTATATACCTCCCCTTCGCAAATTTTATCCACCATACACCTCTTAAAGCAATGATCCTTCCAATATTGATCTTCTAGCTAATTCTTTTGGTGACATTGAAGGTTCATTTGATTGTGATCTTTCTAATTATCCCTATTCTATGTCTCCATGTCCCACAAATATTATCATCTAAAACCATGTTATCATAATTTAATATTTACTTGTATATATGATAATTCAGGGTAGACTATTGTGCAGCACCACATCCCACTCGTATTTTAAAGATATTCTCCATGTAAGTCTCTCAATATATGTTGTATATTATTTAAAAATGTATGGAATCACCCAATTTTCACAACTCCTTTTATATTTTTGGTGATTCTAAGGAATCCTTGATTTTCTATCATTAGTTTTAAATATTTCATCATAAGTTCAAATAATAATTCCATATGATTAATATGGATAATTTATTGAAGGGAATGAATTCAATCAGTTCAATGGATTTATAATTCCATGAAACCTTAGTGATTAAACTAACCCCCCACCCTCCACCTTAGTTCCTTGATCAAATCCTTTCATTTCAATTCAATATGAATTGGTTATGTGTAAAAGAGTGAGTTCCTCCACAAGTTTCATCATATAAATTATATATCCCAAGCATAAGGTTAAATACATTAAATATGTATCTTGTAAGATACATATATACAATTTTGATAATTGGACCCAAATTGAAACTTATATATGTATATTTCAAAACATTAACAACATATGGGATATACTGATACCTACCAAAATCACATCATCCTTGAGGTAAGTAAAAACACAAACAATTTTTTAATTGTCATTGCCTATGAGAAATGTCAGGATATAAAAAAAGAGATGCATGTGTGTATATTTCTTCCTTCAATAGTATATTGATTTCCTAGTTTGTAAGAGGTGACTTGACCACCATTCATAAAAAATTTGAGAAGAAGGGAGGTAGGGTCGACACCAAAACCTCTATTAAATATTTTCAATCCTTTAGAGTGAAGTTTAATCATTTTTATACAGTATACCTCAGAAAAAAATTTACCCTATATAAAAAATAAATGTGATACTAAAATGAATAATTGTAGGTTGGAAATATGGCTATGTTACTTTTATGCCATTTTCAATTTTACAAGGATAACCAAAATACTTGTAATGATATTTTTTCAATCAGTCCTCACCACTCATTAAAATAAAGTGTTTAGTGACTTGAAATGTGGGTTCTCCTATAAAAATTGGTGGATATTGTTGGATGAGTTTATAGATATAGATCAATCATCCTAGTTGTATTCTACCCAATGTTATGTATGTTTGGCACTAAAGAACAAACCTAAGTACTTGAACAGAAACATTTTCAATTTGGTTTGTAGTTATACAACCCCAAGAATCATCATAGAGGACCTTTAGGATAAAATTTGGTAGTTACATGGTTGATTTCAGTATTGTAGGGAAGAAGATACCTTCATAAATTTTTCCTTGATGTTCTATCAATGGGATGATGAATTTCATTCCATTGTTAGAGAATCTATTCGGAAATAATGAATCAAATGGTTATGAAATATAGACCCAAACTCATCCAATTTCTATAGTTGTATTAGTAAAAATAAATTAATTTAGATAATTAACATGTATATTGAATTTGGATCCCATTCCAATGATGTTGATCTCATGGTTCCTCTTACGATGCCCTTTATCATAGACTTACTTTCATCCACTCATCATTTATGTTGTGGTTAAAACTATAGGATTACATAGGATGATATAATCTTTAATATCGTACCACTTAATTTAAATTCCAATATTAATGAACCATAAAATTATATTATAGGTGAAAATTTGAATTTGGAATCAATAAATATTCTCAATTGAGAAAATACCCTAGTCCTCGATTTCTTCTCGGGGGACCATCTTTTCAAATGCTAGACACATCATCAAAAAATAGGTTATTGAAGTAGTGTAATATCAACTAAATGTAGGGATCATACAAAGTCACAACAATCGCCATTAATTTAAAAATATTTGTGGAGATTCATACAAATTGATTTGTAAATTTCGTCCCTATAAGAACATATAATTTCACATATAAATGGCATTGAAACTATAGTGAATAGATCATTTTCCCATAGCTTTTCTAGCCAAATTTCAAATGAGATACATGGTTTTCAGAAAGGTGGAACATCTATCAGATATTATATGGGATCATTAAAAAATATATATCATCAATTTGAAATTTTTTCCTTCTCAAATTATGTCATATATTTATATGCGGGTGGATTATTAAAAAATAGAATGTAACTTTATCAGCTATGTTATGAGAAAGTGTATCTTCCCCATGGGGGTTTCTGACCTATTAATTCACATCTGATCTTATCTTTTGCCCACCACTTATCATATTGGAAAATGGTTTAGTTTCTGCAGATTGGTTAGGATGAATTATTAAGAAGAAATTCTACTTCTCAGCCTCTTTATTTTTTGGTAAGATATCCTTATTAGAAATATCAATACAGGCATAGATGACAACATGTTTTATCCATTAATATTTTGGTACACGTTCTATAGTATATATCATCTTTTTTGTTGATGATATTTAATCCTTCACTAATGGTAGGTGTAACTATATTATATATTTTCAATTGTTCAAAAAAATATAAAATAACAAGTGTGGGAAAAGAATAAATATCACCAAAATTATTGTTTATATCTATAAGATGTGTACAACCAAGGGGTATAGAAATATTTAATAGATACTTGATATTTCAAGAGGGTACATACCCATAGATTATTTGGAAACACCATATATATTTGGAGGATTCATATACACAAATTTTCTGAAATTTTTATTAGGATCACTAGTAGAATTATTAATTGGTAGAGTTGATTCCACTCATTTAGTTGAATTGTAGTCGTGTTGATAAATTATTCTTCCCTAAATTTCCATGAATTTTTTTTCTATGTGTGGAACTCTCAAGAAATTTATTAGAAAAAATTAATGTATAATCAAATATATCATTGGGTCTCTTAAAAATAATATTAGTACCACTGGTATGATTGGTCTATAAATTCCACGCTCATTAATTAAAGAAGGTATTGAATTGAATAGAATTAAACAGAAAATGTATTTCTTACAATTAAATCTATTTTCTGAATCATTCTCAGACATCTCTCTATGGTCCTCTTACATTGAAAGAAAATAAACTAACTCCACATACTATAACAACCCAAGCAATGTTTATAATAAATCAATTTAATGCCTTTTTAAGATTCATGTATTCCATAGAGTTATATTCATTGTAAAATTATTAAGTAATTTATCAATAAAAAGTAAATTTATTTATTCTTACATTATTGATTTTATATGTAATATTTGGTTTTATTGAAAACAACAATTTACAGATTTTAAAATTTCAATTTAAATAAATTATATTAATTTCTTATATGAACATGTAGAATTTATCTTCAAGTAATTTTTTTTTGATTTTTCTAAAAAATATGAATTTCCAATTGATGTGGATGATTTTCAATGCACTTTTCCGCATCATTTGCCATTTTTTCACTTATTATTATTAAAATAATGTATTATAGTCAATAATTAACGACTTTTATTTTTCAAGATTATTTTATTAAAATATGTTTCTTTGTTAAAAGTATGTTTTGTAGAGTTTATTTTTGATTATTTCAATAATTTATATTATTAATTCATTCTGATAAAAATCCATTTCTTATCTCTTGTATATTTAAATAAAAAAATTTATTTTTTTCTATCAATACATTAATTTTTTTTTATTTTTTTTCATTTTATATAATTTTAATATTTTTTGATTAATTATTCAATTTAATTAATTCATAATTACATTATTTATATATAAATAAATAATTTTACACATTTTTATTTAATTATTTAGTTTTTAAAAAAATAAAAATAATATTAACATTATAATTATATTCTATGGATATTTTATATAATTTATTATATATATTTACTATATAAACCATTTATATTATTAATTTTCTAATTGATTTATTATTTAATAAATTTGATAGAAGTAACATTAATTTTTTATTGGTTTAACAAATTAAATATTTTGAATTGATATTATTGTTAAAATATTATTTACAATTTCTAATCTTAATTATATTATTTTTTGAATAAATACAGAAATTTATTATTTTAAAATTTACATTCTATTTTTTTTAAATATTACAGAAAATTTTAATTCATTAACTTTTCTTTCATTGGAAATTTCATCCTGTAAACTAATTAAAAATTTAATTTAAATTATGTTTTTATTTTAGTTTTATTATTTTTTGTTTTTTATTTTTTAGGTGTCACCGCTATCTCTCGCAGTTAATACTAGGTCATGTACTCACTGTTATGTGAGTAACAGTTGGTCCCAAATGTGACTTAGTACATACAACCATCCTATATATTTCGAAAACTTTATAATTATTCAAGTTTTGAAAAACTGAAAATGATGAATCCCTACACATTCAAAAAATTTCTTACCCATCATTGGCCCTCACCCAAGAGTGACTCCAAGAGTCCATGTTCTCTTTCCAAACCACCGTTGCACTTCCCCTTGAAAATAGCCACTACAACACCTCACCTAGAAATGACTCATGTAGTCACCACTAACACCCTTATCCATCCACTCATTACTATTTCATCACACTATCATCTCTTTCTTCTCTAATAATAACTTCCATAATTCTTCCAATGGTGACTTGGTACTCACTGCTAGTTTCTATCCGTGTCTTCTCCCATTACACACCAATCGATGTTACCATATCAAACTAATGGTAGTAGAACAATAACTCATTGTATCACAAAAAAATATGGCAGCATTCCAAAATATTATATCCATGGATGATAAAAAAACACAACCAAGATCAAATAGATAAACCTAGTTACACTATTTTACCCAGATTTAATGAAATCACTCCCTTTACTCTAGAAATCGAACTGACTAGTCGAACACATTGACCACTGAATTCAAAACCATTATCACTATAAATAGAGATACACACTACTAAAGAAACTATAAAATTCATGATCCACAACTTCACTAAGATAGTGTCACATGACACACTCCAGTTAAATACCCACCACCATTGGACAAATCCCACTCACCCAAACCTTCTTGCACTGTCATAGGTAGCCCCACCTTAGTGCACCACCTTCACTAGGAACCTTCCATGAGCGGATCCCCCTCTCCACAAGCCCAGACCCCACCCATCTTCATTTTTCACCATGACCAACCCCCTTCTCTCATTTGTTCTCTGCCTACCCGAACCCCCACACCACCATTTTAAATCTTTTTTATTAATTATTATATATAATATATAATAAATAAATAAATAATAAAAAAATATAAAATATGTAATATGTTATTATGGTTAAATTACAGTAAAACAGATACCCCATAAACATAACACACAATGGCCAGAAAGTTATACTATAGCACCCCCCCCCACCATGCCAAAGGGATAGCCCACCCATAAGACAAATTTTTTCTGTACATGGCACACAGGCCCATTATGATTGAATCTCATTACACGGACCAAAAGCCCAGTGTAGAATAATTCTTGCATCATCCAACCTATGTTATTCAAGTGTCATTTCCTTCTTTAATCATGTACGAATCACCACCTGGCTGCGTCATTGTCTGCGTCACCACCAGCATAGTGCTATAATAGTACTTGCAACCAACTGGGCCTGCACCCTGGATCACTTAGATGCCCTAAAGCGTTTACTTCTTCGGTATAGGCTCATTGTCATAATAAATATAATAATAAAATAAATAATATTTATAATATTGAATTTATTTATAAATACATTAAATTAATTAAATTGTTTAATAGTTTTATTAAAGTAAAAAAATATAATTTTAATAATATAAATCTAAAAATATATAAATACAATTCTAATAGGTTTAATAATGTTAATATGAATATATAAATATATTAATAAGTTTTATTGTTTTTGTAAATAGTTATATCTGTTTAATAATAATAATATATATTTTAATATAAATATTAAAATTATTATATATATAATATAATATTATTATGTTTTATTTATTTCCATATTATTGTTTCTTTCTAGTATTATTTTTATTTGTTCTGGGGGATGGTTCTCTATAGTATAAAGTATAATTTTTTTGAGGAAGTTTCTGCCTTTTCTATATTCAAGGAGGAACAAGTACATTGAGAGTGTCATGTAGAGGACAAAGAAGTGATCTGTAAGCTGTAATGGGATATAGTGCGGTGATTTGAAGACATGAGAAGTATGAGGAGATCAGTTATTTTACTACAACATTTGGAAAAACTCACCAACATTGGAAGACCATATATTGTAGGAACGTATCCACTGGTTGGAGCATGTCACAATTGAAAAAATTTATTCGACTCCATATCACTTATCATAGGGCAGGAGATCATATCAATAGATACACTATTTGAGCAGGATCAAAGGATAGGTATCATACATTAGTGACTTCTATAGATCTAGTAGGGAGTAAAAAAACTCTTCTTCTCATTTGAGATGTTTTTCTAGATATCAAAAAATGAATATAATTACTTTAAAATCTATTATTATGTATGTTTTGATCATGATTATGAGCTAATATATGTTCAGAGGATAAGATGAGTTGGTTAAATATGTTCTTCTACATTTCATGCATATTTCATTTAATTGATTTCCTCTCTCTATAAATTTTATAAAAATAATCTGTTAAAAAATATAATGAAAATCAGATAACATATTTCAATTGGTTTTTAATTCAAATTTTTTTCAATAAAAAGATTATTTTGAAAAATGATTCATGCTCAAAATAGAGGTGAACATAGTTCAACGATAGTTTAAACTCATTGATTTCTAAATCTTCTCATTTTCTATTCGAAAAATTACTAATTTTAAAAAATATAGTGATAATTATGTCATATTATAGCTAATGAAAAATATGTTCATCTTCTTTAAATCCAACCTATATATCTAAATTCTAGTTATTGAACATCATAAAATCAGTATTAAAATCAGCTAGCTGATTTAAAAACATTTTATCTTTTGGTTGTTCTTAATTTCTTCTTGTTTGTCTTATATAATTCATATCTACATCTATATTGTAGTCACCCTCATAATAACACTCATTCTTTAATCACTTCACAATCTCGTTACCTTCCACCATTGTGTCATCCAATATTTCTATTTTTTTCCAGATCGTGTTTACTAGTACACAATCAGTCATTCATTGTGCTTTAAGAATCTTCACGTAGTGCTATTTTATATTGTAATTTAGATTATAAATTTAAATTTGTGTGTTCTCAATGAAAAAACCCTTAATTTTTAGTCATCGGTCTCCTCCCAACACAATGTTTCGCTTCCTTTAGAAAAATAATCTCCACCACACCTACCCTAGAGATTACTCATTGAGTCACCCCCAAAAACCATCTAAATATATCCTGAACTCTTATAGAACACCATAAAAACCTTCCTCTATAGAACTCATTTCTATAATTCCTCTAATGGTGAGTCGGGACTGACCTCATGTATTCATCTGCCCCTGATCAAATCCCGAATCCCCTGCCAGCACCACATCATAGTCAAGGAGGAATAATAATAAATAGATGTTGAAAATGAAATAATGACATCATACAATTAAACTATATCAATAGTAAATAAAAAATATAATTCGAACTAGAAAAAACAGATGAAACCAATTGCATTGATTTACTAATATCCGGAAAAATAATTCCATTTCAATCAAAAATAAAACCCACTGGTTGAACCGTTTATCCACTAAATCAAAATTCAATCACAAAATAAATGGATATACATTCCACTAATGAATCCACATCCATCTTGATCTGTCTTTTCACAAAGATGATCTCAAGAAACACCCTCCTATTGAAGACAAACTACTCTCGGATGAAGCCCACTAACTCAAATCATCTTGTGTCACCATTTTTAGCTCCTAATCCATGCAATATCGTTGCTGAAAACCTTCCACATGTTGAACCTTATATAATCTATCCCAACCCCACCCATCTCTATTGTGTTCCGAGACCATTTCCTATTCAACCCTATTGCCTCTTTCTACTTGAACCCACACCCCCTTTAAATTTTTTATTTGTTTTATTTATTTCATATAATATATAATAATATTTATATATAATAAATATAATAATAACAACATATTAAATATTAACAAAATATTGTATATTTATAAATACATTTACTAATTAAATTAAATAATATTATTATAAAACTAAAAAATATAATTTTAATTATATGAATATATGTCTAATAGTTATTAATTAATTAATAAGACATTATAAATATATTAATATTTATTATTTTTCTGTAAGTTGTTTTATGTCTAATAATATATATATATATATATATTTACATATTAATTTAAATATTATATTAATTACAATTATAATATCATATAATTTAGTAATATTTATTTATAACTATATGTTTCTTTATGATTTTATTTTTCATTGATTAAGGGTGTGTCGTGTTATATGGAATGAAATCTCACTCAGTTAAGGGAGTTCATGCTCTAGTCAGAGTCGAGGATGAACATGTACACAGAATTTTAGGAGAAGGCAACATAAGTGATCTATGAGCTCTGGCAGGAGGTAGTGAAGGTGATTAAAATACTCGAGAAGTATAAGGTGATTTGAGATACCACTACCACATTTGAGATAGTTCTATCACATTTAGGATCTATCGGGAATTAATACTAGATCCACTAGTAGGAGCAGACCATACTTGAAAATTTTCATTCAAATCTACATCACCAATCATAGGGATGGATATCGCACAATTCGATTCACTATTTAGGAAGGATATGATTATAGAGATCAGACATCAAGGACATTGGGAGGTCGAGTTGGGAGAGATAGAAGTAATTTTCACCATTTATTGTATTTTATTTTTAAAATTGACATATTTAAAATAAATTCTATAAATATACTTGTCTCGGTCATGATGTCCAACAAATTTCTATTGGGAGAATAGGTTGATTTTACCAGATAAATTGTTTTATTGTTCATTCATGTTTATTTTACTAAATTTGGACTTTACCTCCCACATTTTAAATAATCAACATTTTCAAAACATCAGGATTCCGTGAAAAATGATCATGATCATTTTTTATTTCAAATTATTTAAATTTTATGATTTCATAAAAATTGAATAATTCACAAATTAGATAGGTGAGATATGTTCAACTGACATTTTATACAAAATGATTTCAAAATATTCATAATTTAGTGATTGAATGATCTCTGTAGTTGATAAACTATTGAGATTATTCTGCATAATTTCACCCAATGAAAAACCTGTTTGTCTTCCTTGAATTATATTTGGATATTTAAATTCCAATTCATGAGTAAGAGAAAAAAATATTAAAACTATCCTACCGATTTACTCTTTCTGTATTTTTTGGTATTTACTATCATTTTTTTTCTTCCATCCTACTTGTCTACATCTATATTGCACCAACCCTTATAAAAACACATATTCTTCATGCAATTCACAAACTCATCAACTTATATCACTATTTCATTTGTTGTTATTTTTTGTTTTATTATTTTTTTATTCGTCACCAAAACAAAATATGTGCATCCCTATGGTTAGACCCTCTTACCACAGTATTAGTGTAGGTTGTAAGTAGAAGTTTTAATTTATAATTTTGTGTTCTCAACTATTGATCCTTAACGATTTGTCTCCATTTTAAAAGAAGGAACATATGACCATTTATCAAAAAAAAATTACATTAATGGAAATAAAAGAAAAAAAATAAGAGAAACAAAAATCTTTAGAAAAATAAAACCAAGTACTGTTTAAAAATTAAAAACTAACATATTTAAAAACTGTCACAAAAATTTTCCAAGAAAATTAATAAAATATATATGATCCTGCTACTACATGTAAACAGGGTCTAAAATTTAATCCTTGCAGCTAAAATTAAAGAAATTGAGAAACACGTCAATTAGTATAAACATTACAAAAGTAATAAAAATTAAAATTTATGAGAGGATGGTAATGAGAAGATGAACAACCAACTATATAGAAAGGTAAACCCTTCTAGTAATGAGATTGTTGATAGGAATAGTTTAAGAGTGTTTTTCTTCTACTTCTAGTAACCCATCCTACTTTAGGCTCTTAGATAGAACTAAGATCATTAAAAAGAAAAAGTCCTTGTTTCCCTAGTTACTAACCTTCAAATTAATTCCCTATGAAGACACTATTGACATCAATAGGGACTTTTATTTTGTGACCCAATAGCTGCAAGTCATGGTCCTGAGTAAGGAATAACATAATATGAGAGTGTTATCATTTTCATTAATGGGAATTCTAGGTCATGGTTACAATATAGGAATAAAACTTTTTATCCTAATATGTAGTCTAAATTATCTCTCAAGGAAATTATATCTTATGACAATGACATATGATATTATGAAAAACAATTTAGTGGTTTCTTGAATGATAAGGTAGAGTTATTCCATAAATTATAGTTAAAATTTAAGAGATTAATCAAAAAGTGTCCAAACCACCAGTGCACTCCCAAATGTTTCATGGAAACATTCAATAATAGACTCACCACTTACAACCAAACCTTGGTGTATTAGTCAACTGGAGGGTATTTTAGTGATAGGATTTCTGAGGAGTGAAATAGATTATTAAATGTATTTCAAAATACTCCCAGTAGAAATGCACTCAGAGAAAACCTATTATGAAAACATATCCCACCATTATTCCTAAATCTAAATCCCAAGAATCTAGGGTTTTCAATGATAAAAAACAAAATACTCATAAAGTGAAATTCCACCATTTTGGCATGTTGGGCCACTCACAATCTTGTTTTCACAATTTTTATAGGCATATCCAAACTCTTGAGAATAACAATTATTCTTCATATGTTCCAAGAATGCATCATAGGGAATAAATATTTTTAACTACAAACTATTATTGTTATAGAAACCACCCAATCTATATTTGGAGGCAGTAGGAAGTCCATCGACTTGCTTCCCACCCTAGTTTCTAATAGCCTCTTTTGAATATGTTCCTTCCCCAACCCAAGTACATGTCATACAATTAAAAAGATGAATTGAGAGGGATGTTTTAATATTTTATTGGAATATTTGATGAATATAAGGTGAAAAAAATATTTAGAAAGGGATAAAATGGATTATTGAATGGAAAATAATGAAATTAAAATGGGCTAGTTGGCTAGGGATGTTGGCAGTGTGGTTAAGGTTATGCTCCCAAGTATTACTAAGGCCACCCCAATAGAGAATTCAATGGTTGTGATCACCACAAGTGGTATCATAACACACTAAAATTATTGTAATGAACTCTAAAATGATAATATTGAAAAATTAAATGAATGTGACAATTTAAATCTTAACAATGTTGAAACTATGAAATTGGATAGAATCTCTAGAAATAATCTATACCCTTTTTCCATTTTAAAAACACAAATGATGGTTTAAAAATTAAATATAATAATGGAAACAAAATGATTGATGATGAAGTAGATGGGATGCCCAAAAATTAGTAGAAAATGTTCTCTTATTATCTATTTTCTTTACAGGAAAAAATAAACCCATGATTCTGAGTTACATAAATTTATTAATGTGGTTAAAAAGTTGATAATTGAAATCCAATTCATAGAAGCCTTTATTCAAAGACAGTATTACTTAAAATATATCGAGAAAATATTTTCGAATAAGAAAACTATGGTTCAGTTTTCCCTTATAATCTGATCTAGGAGTTTATTGTTATGTTACAGAATATGATACCTCATTTGCTTCAAGACATAGTGAGATTTGTTATCCCTTTATCATTTGGTGATTGAGGTGGTAAGATCAATTGTGTCTGTGATTTGTGGCTTGAATTAATCTGACATCATTGTCTTGGTTTAAACCCATGATATCATGAGTTCCCCAACCCACCACTATTGCGTTACAACATTCTAGTCAAACAATCACTCATCTAGTGTGTACGGTATATGATTTTATAGTGGAAGTCAGTATACATTACTTTCCATCTATTCATTTCTTTCCATCTGCCTTTATGATTCTTTTTATAGAGTATGGGAAAATATGTACCGTTCATCTTTGGAAGGACCTTCTTAGCCACAGGGGGGCTGTGTTTTTTGTTAATACAAGAAAATAATTTAAAATCCTAGGGAAAAATGAAAAAAATCATATTGGTCAATAAAATTAAAGAACCCAACAACCCAATCATTCACAAAGATGAGTTTTTAATAGTTGAAGGTTTTGTTGATGAGGATAAAGAGATGTTTTCAAATACATTGGAAGAGATTTCTGGTGAACTTGATATCCCATGTATAGATTGCATGGGGATTAGCTCATAAAAGTAGATGGAGACTTTTGATGGGTTTAAAATTGATTATATGAAATATATTTATGGGTTTTATTTGGAACAAATTTTCTTCTAAAATAAGATCCTATGTCCAAGAAATTTTTTTCTATATGTAATAGTGTTATGGTGTTATCCTTATACACTTCCTTCTTTATGAGTTAGTATAAAGAAATTAGTCTAACCAGGCCCAAGATTCTTCCCTCTAGCCAATAGCAAACCATTCTCAAACACAAACCCCTCCCATCCTTATAAAATATTTCGTTTTAGGATATAAATCAAATATTCCTTTGGTAAACTCATCCAAAATGTTTTTTTTTATCAAGAGTAAAATATTCTACGATATTATAGGTCATACAAGTCTTTTCATCATTGTAAAATTGCAGACATAAAGCGGTTAATCCTCTCATTCTATGTTTTTTAATATCCTAATCGAACATTATTCTAAAACAAGAGTGGAATCCCAAAGGGTATTTAATCCAAAAATAGATGACATGGTTCGAGAATAATTTATCATAATTCTTGTTGCTCGGATTATTTTTATTATTTCTAATAGACCTTGGGTACGTCCTATCCATGTTATCCCTAAAAAGTTGTATTATAGAGGTGAAATTTTAGAAATATGAGAAATTGAATATAGGGGCTACAAATAAATTGAGGGTATGTATATATTAAAGAAAACATAATGATTACACATTGAAGGACAACATTCCCATTCAATTCTATTATTAAAAATATTAGGGAGTCTATATAGTAATGAATATTACTTTTCTACTAATTGTTACTCAGTTTATAGTCATATTTCCATTCAATATGTGGATAATGATAAAACCACCTTAACATTACCATTTAGGACACTTTCTTACTAAAAGATACACATTAGGTTGTGTGATACTTGAGACACATTTAAAATATTCATCATAGAAATTTTCTTAGACCTGTTTCCAATTGTAATTTATGTGTTAATGAATGATGATTTAGTTTTATGAAGTAATTTTTAGAAATTCCTTGATAATATATATGATTATTTAAAAAGGATAAAGGATATATTTTTTTTTCAATTGGGAAATTCTCTATTTCATGGATATTAAGGGAATTTTTCTAGTTTATTAAATCTCTATGAAGTAGCTTATGGAAAACAATTTCATGTTTAAAGTTATCCAAAAGTTTCCCCCACCTGATAATGTTAAAGGGATCAGTTGTTTTGTAGGAAATTTATGGTTTTAGAGGAGGTTCATTAAGTATTTTTTAATATCAGAAAGCCAATGTACAAACTGTTGGTTAAGGAAATTCAATTTCTTCATGAGACATATATAGGGCCTTTTAATTTTAATATAGAAAATCTTACTACCTAACCAGTTATCAATACCCTAGAATTTTATCTCCCATTTAAGGTAATGTATGATGAAAGTGGCCTAGATGTAGGTGTTGTATTGTGTAAGAGAATGTAAAGTAATCTTCATGCCATTTTCTATTTCTTGACAACTACATGTATGATAAAAGTGGATAATAAGTAGGTGTTGTTTTGTGTAAGAAAAAGGAAGGTAAGCTTCACTCCATTTAATATTTCCAGACAGCTACATGATTATTCACATAAAAACTATTTACCATAAAAAATTAATATGTTGTTGAGATGTACAACCATAAATAATTTATAATATAGTTGATTGGGTGAAAGATTATCATTGTCACTGACCATGAATCTCTCAAGCACTTGTTGGCTTTGAAGGAGTAAAAGACCAACCTCATGAGGTGGACAATGAGATTTTCATAGATTGATTTTGTCGTCAAGGATATGAAGGGGCAGAAAGTATTATAGAATATCAATTGTCTAGGATACCAGACACCTGATTTGAATAACCAATATATATCAATAGCTTATTTCTAGATGATCTATTGATTGCAGATTCTAAAAATTTGTCTTCATGGTTTTCAAAAATTTCTAACTTTCTAGATGTTGGATTAATTCTTAATAATATATCATATAACTGACAAAATATGGTTATTGATTAATAGAAAAACACTTTTTGGGATGATCTTATTTTCTTTAGAGATGTGTAGCTGCATTTTTGAGAAGATGTGTTATTGGGGAAGAAATTATACCCATAATTATGATATTCCATTCATAATAATGGGTTGGATAACATAGAGAAGAGTGGACTGGTCATATGGTTATACATTATAGTGTCTATTGATTTATATTGTTCATATATGATATTTGATTGGTCATTCGCTATGGAAAGCAATTGATGATTAGAAATGTTGGATGAAAGAAAGAGATTAATAAAAACTTAATTATGGAGTTTGATATTTTGGAGGTCTAGGAATATATTTCATGAGAATATTTCTATCCTTTTGTGGGAATTAGTGAATTATTTGGGATGTGTTCTTTGTTTCCTTTTGTGGTGAGGCAATGAAACATCCCATTAATTCCACTGCTAGTGTTATGAATTTTACAAAAAAAACAAATATATTTTTCCAGGTTTAGAGTCCATAGAGAATTCATCACAAATAATATAACTCACTTCATGAATTACATGTTCAAAAATTTGATTATTAATTGTGTATGTACTCATAGAATATTTAGAACCTACCACCCATAGTCTAGCAGGAAATCTAATTTGTCAAATAAAGAGCTCCAGAATATTTTTTAAATGAAAATTAATTTCTCAATGAAATATTGGTCATTGAATTTGGATGAGGCTTTGTGGGACAACATAACTCTCTATAATACACCCATATAAATTTCACAATATATTGTAATAACTTTCTAAAAAAATCATTTACCTATGGAATTTCCTCGAAAGTCTTATTTGGAAGTGAAGGACCTAAAATTTGATTTCAATTTTTTTTGTGAGGGAAGGTTGTTTAAGTTGATTTCATTTGAGGAAATCATATGAGAATGTTAAAAATTTAAAAAAGGGGGAAAATATTTTCTTAACTCAATAATTCAAAATAGAAATATCATGTTTGGTTATAGGGTCCTTCTATTAAATTATAAGATAATTCCTTTTACATTGAAAATTGATGACTAAGAGGTGAGAACCATTAACCATGTAGAAAATCCTAGTTATTGGAATTGTAGAGCTGGATTGGGAGAAAAATATATGATTATTAAAAAATGGTAAAATGATAATAAATTATTTTGATTCGATCCAAAGTTCATATATTTCATTTACGTTCTTATAGAATAAAGTTTCCCTATGTCTAACTAAGGACAATAAAATCTATGTTTCTTGAGAACTAAAACATGGTTTCTATTTTGATTACATTTTATCATTTTTTTTCAATAAATATATCTTATACTTATTTATTCTTCAGTATCCGATCATTCATTGTTGTTGGTGTCACATGACATTTTTCTGCTAGAGAGCTACTTCTGCCAGAACTAGATAATAGAAATCCAAGGGTGCATCACATTACATCATCTGGATAACATATCATTAACAAAATATATGGCTTAATTGTTCATGACTTTAAATTATGGATTATTATGTATATTTTCATAACATTCAAGAAATGGATAGAAACAACCTGATCACTTTGCATGGTACTAAAAATGAGGATCTATTGAATAATATTTAATCTTCAAAGATCCAATATTCAGTGAAGTGTTATTATGTAGTATTCAATTTTATTTTCTAACCATATTATACATGAATATACAGGCTTCTAACTATTGGGGAGTTCATTTATTAATTTTAAAATTTATGAATTTGTTTTTCCCATCTTGGATTTTGGCTGCTAGGATCATGTGTGTTGATAGTTTAACTGAATCGTGAGTCATGTTGCACCATTATATTTCATATTAATTCTCCTATTGTTTCACTTTATTTTTAATCATGCTACTATATTAATTACATAAATAATAATTTTCTTCTTTTAAATAATTAAAGTTTTTATTTTAAAACAATTGCAATGGTTTTCTTTTAGTGGTAGGTGGGTTTGTTTTTTTTTCATTTTTTGTGTATCAAGTGATTTTTAAACATTAATGAATTTTAGATTCAAAATATTTTAACATTTGAATATCCTATATGATTTGATCATAATAGACTCCCAAATTGGATTCAACATTGCATACACTTTTTTGTTTTATGTGTTGGGGATAGGGGAATTTATGTTCCATTATATAGAAATTATGGTCACGTCAATTTTTCCATTAATTTTTTGTTAACTAAAATGTCAAATATTGTTAAAAAATCATATTTATTATAAAAAATAAAATGCTTTCACAGAATAACGGTCTTCACATCAATTCATTCCTCTATGGTGGAAAATAACCTATTGATTTTTAAGGTTTTCAATGTATCTAAAACTATTAAGGATATATGATTGTTGAGTGGAGTAGTACCCTATTATTATTAATTTTAGGTTTACGAACTATGAAAGGGAGTGATATAAGATAGATAATTATGTAAAAATTTTATTAACATTATGTAAATATAAATTTTAACTTAATCCTAGGGATGTCATTATTTAATGAAAAATTAATCTCATTAGGAAGATAACATAAATGTTAATTTTATCTGTCTTTAAAAACTCATGTAAAATAGGAAAATTAGTTCTCACGGTAAACCAATTTGATTATATGGTGTGTGTTAGATCAATATACATATTAAATATGTTATTTTTCACTTTTATTTGACCATACATGATTTGGTGAATTTGAAAAAATGAAAATTAACAATAATGTTCTTAGTTTTACAAAATGAGTACAATAAGGTGACATGAATTTTGAACACAGATGAAGAAGGGGATAATTGAATTGTATTAAAATCACGATATTTATAAAAAATTCGATTCCAAAAATGAACATTGAAATTTTTGGAACCTATGACAATGTGAAAATTGATGGTAACTTATGATAATATTTTAATTCCACTTTATCGGACCTATAACACAATTATAATTGACATATAAACTAGAAGCAAAGTAGGAATGTCTGTGATTTCATATTGGAGGTAAGATATCCTTGAATGTGAATGAATATGATCATATTTTGAACAAACTGTTAAAATTATACTTATGGATTTTAAAAGAAAAGACATGATTTTATTTTGTAGAAAAACAAAAAATTATGTGTGTATGGGTTTTATAGGGCTTATATGCAATTCAATTTTCAACATCATTTTCACTTTTTTTCTCTTTTTATTATTTAAATAAATCATTCTAGTTAACAATTAACATTTGTTGTTTTTTATATTAAATCATTAAAAATATATTTATGTTTTAAAAGTGAATTTTTATTTTTTATTTTTGTTATTTTTCAATGAAATAAATAAATTCATTCGTTCAGTTAAATATTTATTTAATTTATTTATTTATTTTTAAATAATAATTTTTCATTTTTTGATTCTCTTAATTATTTTGTTATTTCTATAATTATATTTTTTATTTTATTTTTAATATAATTAAATTAATACTTCATTTAATTAATTAATTATTATTTTCATTTATTTTTGAAAAATTAAATTTTCAATTTTATGTTTGAATCATTATATAATTAAATAAATATTTACATTTTAATTCTATTATATATACATTTAAAATAAATAGTAAAATTTAGTTATAATATAATTCATTGATTTATTTAATTTTTTAAATTATATAATTTGTTAACTATATGAAGTAAAGTGACTTTAAAATTATTATATTTTAACAAATTTAATTTTAGGAATTTAGTTTTGTTGTTAAAATATTTTTTACAATTTCTAATAGTAATTAATTTATTTTTTGGATACATATTAATTGAGATGATATAAAAATTTACATTATGATTTTGTACTTTATAATATAAATTTTAATGTAAAATTTTCCTTGTTTTTCAATTTAATATATATATTTTTTAAAATTTTTAAATTAATATATGTTTTCATTTTAATTTGGGTGTTTTGTTTGTTTCATTTTCTAGGTTTCATTGTTGGTTTCATACTCACGACCTAGAGAGTTGTCGTTTGACCCAATGGCGAATCACTACATACCGCCAACCTCTATATTTGGAAAACTCCAAAATTCACTGACCATTTGAAAAAAATAAATGGTGCCACCCTTCTTTTTCCATAATTATTACCACTATTGTCCCACGCCCAAGGGTGACACCCTTAGTCACTAATCTCCTCTTATCCCACTATTACACTTCCTCTTGGACAATACCCGTTGCCACACATCCCCCTATTGTGACTCATTTAGTCATGGCCAGTGACCGTCTTCATCCTTCCTTAATAGTTTCAACCCATCTTCTCAACCTTCTATTCTCAGACTCACCACTAGAAATCCTCAAATAGTGAGTACTGACTCACCGTATGTTTTCAAATGCCTCAGGTCCCATCTTAACCCCAATTTTGGACCCACATGAAAATCAATGATGCAGAATAATAAACCAATGTAGGATATAAAAAGTAGTGGAATCATACAATAATACTAGATCTCTTGAAATTTAAAAATAAAACTCCAACCCGATCGAAAAAATGATGCTTATTACACAGATTTACCCATATATTATCAAATGTGTCCCTTCCAGTAAGAAATCAACTACACTGGTCGAACTTGCTATCCACTGAGAAAAAGCTAATCTCGACATAAATAGAGATACAGACTACTAGAGAACCTACAAGAATACTATGCCATCACTACTGAAATTCGGTGTTGTGTGGAACCCTCCTATTGATGACCAACCACTGCCGAACAAATCCAACTCACCCAAATCACTGTACATATCCATCTACAAACCAGCCTCTATAAACTATCATCTACATGAACCTATTATAATCCAATCCCCATTTTTACATGCCCATCCGCCACCCACACCTAACATCTACTGATCTCAACCCCATCCCCCCGATGTTCCCTGTCTACCTGATCCCCCACCACCCTTTTCAACTCTTTTTAATGTTTTTAATTTTTTATATAGTATATAATATTTAATATATATATAATAATATTAAATTTAATATTAAATTTAATATTATAAATATTAATGATATTACATATAATTAAAAAAACATTTGTTAATTTATATTAATTAATTTTTTTTAAATCTAAAAATATAATTTTAATTATAGAAATATATAAATATATGTCAAATATTTTTATTAATATTAAAATTTAATTATATATAAATTAATATGTATTATTTGTTCTTTAATTATGTTTTTATGTTTAATAATAAATATAATATATATTTTGATGTATATATAATATTAATTTTATTTATAATATAATATAATTAAATAACAATTATTTATATGCAATTTTTTCTTTCTAATATTTTTTTATTGATTTAGGGGGGATCATACTTACTTGCAGGAACATTCATTCATTTGTGTGTTTCCATTCTCTAATCATATTTGAGGAGGAACAAGTACATTGAATGTGCCATGTGGAGGATAGGGAAGTTATCTGCGAGCTATGACATGAGCTTTTAATGGAGATTCAAAGACTAGAGAAGTTGCTGAATATTTGAGACACCAGTACCATATTAGAGACACTTCCCTCTCATTTTAGGACCATTAGGATGTAAGACCAAATCAACTGTAAGGATAAAATCACACTTAAAAAATTTATTTTATTTCACTTCTCGTATCTCAGGGTAGGAAATCAAACCATTCGATATATAATTCGGGTTGGAGTAGAGGACAATGATCAAACATCAGAGACTTCTGGATATTATGAAGGGAGAGTTAGAACACATTTTCTCCATTGATATTTTTTTATATTTTCTACAGCATGAACATAATTTCATTAAATTATGTTGATATTCTTTTTTCCATCATTATTCACAACTAATATCTCTTGGGAGGGTATACTAATTTGGTCAGATCTATTCTTCACATATTCATGCATGATTCTTGTAATAGATTTAATCACTCTCTATATCTATCACTTTTACAAAAAAAATTAAAAAATATTGAGAAAGCATGTAAATAGATCTTTATATGTTTATTATTCTTATTGTTTTCAATCTGAGGATTTCATTTAAAAAAGTATCATTCTCAAAAGTGAGAGTTGCATGGAGTTCAACCGAAATTTTGAACTCGGTAACCTCAAAAATTAATCATTTAGTGATTAAACACTCTCTATAGTTGATAAAAAATAAGGATAAGAATATGAAAAGTTTACCTAAGGAAAAATCTATCAACCTTCAATAAATTTGATATAGATGTTTAAATTATAGTGAATAAATAAGAGAAAAATTGTAAAAAAATCGACCAACCAATTTACCCTCTTTCCATATGTATTGTATTTTTACAATCTTCAATATTTTATTCCTTCCCATATATATACTTCTATCTTGAACTCATTCTCATAATCACACACATACATCATTCACATCAAAATTTCATCACCTACCACAACTATTTTACCCATTATTGTTGTTTGTTTTTTGTTTGTTCTAATTATTTTTTCTTATTATTGGGGACATAACAAAATCAGTCCTTGAATATGGTTGGGACAACTTAACATATTACTAGTATATTTTTTAATTAGTATTATAAATGTTAATTTGTTTTCACTTAACGACTGCGCCATCAACATTGAAATGATAAAAAATTGTGAATTTTTTAAATCTATCAATTCATTTCATTAAGTCATGTAGTTGAAAAGTACAATTTTTTAATTTGATAATAAATAATCATCATTATAATTTATTTATATACAATATAATTAATTACATATTAACCACTATTATACTTTATTTTTTAATATTTTATTTTTTTATTCAATTAAAAAAACTAATTTTATTTGTGCCATGTTTTTTTATCAATAAATAATATAATTTAGAAATATATATTAATTATATATTCATAAAAATATATTATCAATCACTTTTTCATTTTTACTAGGAATTTAATGAATGAAAAAACAAAATTATTCTTAAAAAATGCATTTTTCTAAAAACAGCTTCATATTTCATTTTGTACGCTTACTTAATATTAATTTTTGAAACATATAGAAATTTAATTTAATAAAATTGTATACATAATATTAATATTATTCAAAAAATTATTAATGATATAAATATTATATTGTCCCCCCTAAATTGTATCATTGGTAAAAAAATATCTTCTCATCGTTAGAGGGTTGATCTTGTTAAACATGGTAAAATCAATGTTTTCATGGCCAAAACAATTCATCTTAATTTTTATTGGATGAATTTATTTTAATTTTTATCAACATAAGAAAAACTTATTTTCATATGGAAAACTTTTAAAGAAAAATAAATTAATAATATTTAAATATTTTGAAATTTTTTATTTGTTTGATAACAAACACTTGTGGAATGAAACCTCATATCCTATTTTCTTCTCAATTAAAGAGATTATTAGCTCATCCAATCCCTACCAAAATCACATAATAACATCCCTCCACATCTGATAGGGGATTTGACTCAATATTAAAATCCATCATAGAAGGATAAAGGTGTAATCCTAAAGAAGATTTCTGAAGGATATTAAGATAAAGAACATACATGAAAAATTGGACTCATTGTATGGGATATTTGACCTTAAAATATCACACTAAATGACTAAATGATTTATTTTACAAAATATTGTCCTGTAAGAGAATGTTCTATAAAATAGATTATGAAGGAATTTATATGGGCATAAATAATTATAAATGACATTTCATGTATATTCAACTTCCATTAAATGGTTTTCAAAGGGAATATTTATACTTATTATATAAAAAACGATTTAAAAAAAGTAAAAAATACCATATTTTTACATATAAACATCAAAAAATGTTTCTTCCCACAAAAACAATATTCTATGCTTTGTTTACTTTACATGTATCAATTTATTATACAATAAATATTTCCCCTTCTCATTGATCTTGGTGTTTTAGTTTTGAAAATGGGATTTTAAAGGGAATCTATCTATAAATTTCTAGAAATTTGTTACCTATAGTTATGAAAAGTATATTTTAATGATTTTAATGATGTCAATTATTGATTTTGAACGTTTAATTTAGGTTTTGGTCCTTACAAATTATTCATGATAATGGGTGAGCATAATATTTCTCTCTAATTAATTTGGTAATTTTTATGATCCATGTGAAATTATGTTGGAATTATCTAAGTAGATTATTACTATTATAAGTGTTCATCTATGTGTTCTATGAAAATAATTTTCAAGGAACATAAATTAAATTTCTATACAATTTGATGAGTTTTCATGGAAATAAATTTCAATGGTTCTCATTTTCTCTATGAAACCATCTTGTTAATGGTTTTTCATTTTAGTTTTACTAGAAAGTGTTGTAAAAAAATAATTTTGAAATAAAGTTGATTTCTTCTGTAACTAAACAATTATTTGATCTCAATTTTTTTATGATAATGAAAAACCCTCTCATTTAATCTCATGGTTTAAAAATATACTAACATGTTTATTTTCTATTTTCTATACCTTACTAATCTATTTCAACTAATCGTATGCTTTAAAATATTTTTATAGGGTTTAATGATGTGTTGCCACTTTGACAACGTAATGTTAAAAATTGTAATGATTTCCCATACAGAAATAATGTGTCATTTTAAATGTTTTATAATGAAGAAATGTGTACTTATTGTAAATTTATGAATTTAAATATATGGGTTTTTAGTGTTATTTTTATGAACAAATTTTATAAAATGATATACTAAATTTGATCTTCATGAATGAAATAAAATGAATTATTTTATAAAAATTAAATTATTCATGGAATAATGATCAGTTCTATATAGTTGGTATAATTGAAATAGTTTATGTATATTTAGTGTTTAATATGATTCAGATAATGATAATTTAATACTTTAGATATTGACAATGGGTTCATAAGTCTATTTGTAGGATGATATCATAATTTTTTGGCAGTGAAATGATTTTGTGGTTTTCCTAGAAATTATAGACTTGTAATGATATTTGTATGTGGATGAATCTGTGGCACAAATGAACCTCTTTGTTATAATTAATTAATTGGTGGATTGGGTATTAACCGAATTACAACAATGTTCATGATAAGTGGGATTAAGACTCTGAAACTAGGTAGACAGCCCTGAGGAATATAATAAGACTAATTCATATATTTTCTATGAAGCTTATAATGGATTTAAACATAAGGTTTCTGAATTGAATTATTACTATAAATGAATATGGTTGAACCTAAGGTGTTATATGTTAAAAGAAAAGAGTTGATTGATTAAGAAATTAAAAAATATATTTAGTTATTCACTCTGGTTTACTTAATGATACCATTGGTTTTTGACTCAGAAATTTATGTTATCCCATTAAATGATTTTATAAAATATGAATAGAATGAAATATAACACAAAACATCATTATCTTTTAGAGGATTCAATTGTAATAATAATTTTAAAAACATGTTATTTATATACATTTTTTATTATTCAACTTACATGCAAACACATTATTATGTACCAGAATCCTCATCTATATTTATGTAATATGATATTCCTTGGGAAATATTTTTTAATTTTTTTAAAAATAAACCAATCATTTAATTGTTTTTTAAAATACCATAATGGATATTAATTATTTTTACAATCGGTGATTTAGAAAAACAATTTACAGTAATCTACATGGCTTTAATGGTGTGTAACTTTCAGGAATATTATTTATTTATCATTTCATCTTAATTTTTTGATTTTTATAAAACTCCAACCATAATTAAAAACTTTTAGCCAAACTATATCATGATTTATTATGGGAAACACATTTTAAATGATGTTTTAAAACTATATATTGAAAATATAGTATTGATTACAAATTTCAATCTTAGAAATCATTTATTTCAATAATGAGGTAGTGATTTTAAATTTCTAAGGTAAGTAGAAAAAAATGTAATTATTTCTATACATTTTTATAATTTATGGATTAAAACTAGTCGATAGCGGTGCATACATATTTCAAATTGGTATTGGAATAAATCCTGATCAATATTAGAAATGTATGAGTTATTTATTTTTGATGTAAGAATAATGCATATATTTTGAAAGAAAAATATTACAAAATAATTCATATTTTTGATTGTGTGAAATATTTATAAATATATAAGTTTAAAATTATTATATAATGGATAATGAAGAACATTGAATGATTGAAAGTTTCTATAAATTCTTGTTTTAAGGGTTGTAATGGGGAGGTATTTGTTTAGATTTTATAAATTTAAGGGTGAAAATATTTATAAATGGATTAGTACCATTTGGGGTTTTATATTATGGGTTAATCTATAAGATATGATTTAATTTTTCATAAATTTTTGAGTTATATGTAACCCTTATATTTAACTTCCATTATAAAAAATTGTTTTTTTTAGGAATATTTATTTTATATGTTTTGAAAATAAGATGAAAGGTATTGATATACCCACGGGTTAATATAATCATTGATGATTTTAATAATTATGGATAATTGGGATAAATGTATTATTAAATTTTGGTTGTCTATTTCTTATCATAAAGATAACTATCTGATTAAAATATAATTTTTTCACTACATGATTAATGTTATTTTTTATGAAGTAAAGTAATTTTTGGAATATTATATAAATAAGGTAAATGGAAATACTTTTTTCAAACATGGATTTATACATGATGAATAAAGGATTAACTTTATTTTGTAAGTATATAAGATTTTATTTTTCGTATATGGAAAATTATTTTATTTATGGAATATATTAGTCTATTTTGGAGATTATATGATTATTGACGTTATGTTTTTTATATTTCCTTATGTTATTTTCAATGATAAATTTTATGTTGATCATGGTAGAATATGATATAAAATCATTCTAATATTTTTGGTTTTAAACTTGTACATTCTAGTTTTAAGAGTTTTAATGTTATATATATCTATATATATATTATGAAGGAATATAAGATTAATATTTATTTATTTGTTGATATATACAATTTGGATGTTATATTACCTTATTATAACCTTTTTGGAAAATATTAAATTGGTAAATAATGTTTAATAAATTATTATCCTCTTTTGGATCTTATGATTCATTAGAGGACAATTTTAGTGATTTGGTCATGATAAATTCACCTTGAAAATTCATTACATAGTGTAAGAGATGTTATAAAAGTGAAAACATCTCTAAACAAAACCAATTGATGAAAATGTGAATATATAATGAATACAATCCAAGTAACTATTTTTACAATTTTATTTTACTTGAAAGTAAAATAATCCTTCATCTATATAAAAAGTATAATAAAATAAATAAAATTATAATATTACATTTTATTTGTGATGAATTAATTTTCTAATTTATTCCCCAATAATATTCATTTTTCTTATTAACTTTCTCATGGCCATTTTCTATCATTCTCTATTATTCCTTTCAAGTAATTTTCCTTCTCTTTGTTCATATTTTCACATTCTATTCTTGTTCTCCTCATATGGGAACCTAGTTATGTGTTATTATTGGTGATGCTCATATTTTCCATTTCCAATCTCATTATAGATGTTTAAATATTTATTTTATTGAGTTTTTAATAAAGGTTAAGGATGTGACTTCTAAAAGGGATAATAATGTAACAGAAAATGTAATTTTAATTGTAAATCAATTTCATTTCTTGTTAATACTCCTTAATGTCATTGATTTATACTCATTTTCAGAATAAAATTTACATTTACAATCAGAAGGGAAATAAATTTATTATTATGATAACTAATTTAAATGTATTATATGTTTTTATTTAAAAGAATAATTTATAAATTTTATAAAATAAACATCAAAATGGAACATGATCTTATATAATAGAAATATGAAAATATCTAAAAATGAATTTTTGATCATTTTCTAAAAAATCATTATTATTAATAACATTCATTTTAAAAAACATTCATTTAATTTCACTTGATAAATTAATTTAATAGTACCATTTTTATTTTAATTTGATCATAAATTATTATGATTTTAATTTAATTATAAAAAAATTATTTTTTTACATATTAATTTTCATTATATATTATTTTTTAAATGGTTTAATTTTTTTCATAGAATACATTTTTAAACTGCTTTTGTAAACATAATGTTTTTTATATAATTAAATTGTGTTAATAATTATTAATTTTTTAATTTTAATGAAATTTATATATTATATATTCATAAAAAAAATTTATCATATTGTATCGGGTTTTTACTGGTAAGAGAATGTATGAAAATTCTGTAATATGCTTAAAAATTTATTTTTATAAAAATTAAAAAAAAATTCATTTTAAGAAGCTATGCAATTTTTCTTTTCACTTATTGAAAATGAATTTGAATAAAAAATTTATTGAATATTTAGAACCATCATGACCAAATTTATTAATGAATGGAATATCATTTCTATTCATTATGAATGATGAATTTGATAAAAAAATGTTTCAATGTAATAAAAGGTTGAATTAGATTAACATATGTATAAAATAAGTGACAAGGCCACCATATTTAATCTCAATTATTATTAAATCAACTTATTTCTACCCTTATCACCATATTATATAAAATTATTATATATATGATACTTGTATATGAAAATTAATTAATAATATTTAAATCTTTTGAAAAACTACAAGTGTTACCTCTCCACACATATAAAAGGAAACTCCATATCTCTTTTTCTTTATAATTCAGGATAATATAGGAATTACCCAACCATGATCAAATAATTTACTAACATTACTCCCCACATTTTCGAGGTCCATTTTTAAAAATAAAACCAATCATAGAATTCCAAACATGTAAACAAAATAATTATATCTAAATAATTAGAAGCTTAACAATTCATGTGACCAGTTGTACTTGAGGTAAGGTACACAAAACCATAAAACATAATTTTAAATGTTTTTTAAAGTTTATATTTTTGAATATTTCTCTTCCATATAAATATTACTAATTTTACTTTAGGAATTTATTTATGTGGACCTAAATAATATATAATGGAAATTTTATGTCTTTTTTTTCGTTTTTTCTCAATAGTTTTCAAAATGAAACATTTTATGCATTTTATATAGAACATTTTGAATAAATGAAATATAAATTTTCTTTTTTAATGTATATGAAATTGAATGTTTTTTCTAATTATACAATAATTATTTTCATTTTTTCCTTTAAAATGTTAAATTATTTATTCAAAATAATACTATTTCTCTTTGTTCTAGGTATTTTAGTTATAAAAATGGGGTTTTAAAGGATATAGTTACATCAATGTACAAAAATGTTTTACTTATTGTTTATAAATTATATTTGTTTGTTATTGATAAATTAAAATTTTTTATTTTAGGTTTTTCGTGTATTCTGTGTTCTTTGGAATTTTTTTATGATGATGGGTGAGGCTGATATAACTTTCCAATATGTTAGGTAATTATTATGTTCTTTATTGAATTAGGATGGATTTTAATTAGTAGTTAATTCCATATAAAAGTGGTTTTATAATTTGTTATATATGGCTTAAATAATAATGAATCCCTAAGGAACCTATTTTAATTTTCTATTCTTGCTAATAATATTTTATAGAACACTTTTTTCAAGGGTTTTCATGTTTTATAAGAAACCATCATGATAATTATTTTTTAATTTATGTTTTCTTATAGAGTGTTTTTGGAAAAACAATAGTTTTTTGTGAAGACTTTCTACCTATGTAAATTATTATTTGAGATAAAAATTTATTATTTTATGTAAAAACATCTTATAAGCTATCACTATTTTATAACAGACAAATATGTTTCTTTACATTTTCTATAACCCTTTTTGATTATTTTTTTCTCATCCCATTTCTTCAAATATTTTTCTCATAGGATTTAAGGATGTGTAGAAACATTGATAATATCATGTTGTAAATTTGGAAATATTAATCCTTAAAATAAAATGTTTTTCATTTTAAAATTTTTTTCCTAAAAAAATGTGTACCACGTGGAATGGTACAATTTGTATTATAATCATTTATTATGAAATTTTCATAAAATAATTTTATAATAATATTACCCTAAACATATCTCTGGGAATAAATGAATATAAATTATGCTCTAAAAAATAAATTATTGGTTATATAATGATTGAATCCTTATAAGTAAAACTGGTTAGTTAGAAAATATACTTCCATTCATTTGCAACGGTCTCTAATATGACACTCCTATAATTATTGAAACCTATATGTGTATTATTGGTAAAGTATAAATACTCATTCGGAGGATAAAAGTGATTTCTATAATCTTATATCTATGATTTCATAAAACTAATATCATATTCTTAAATAAAAATTCATTCTATATTTTTATTAATAATATTATCAACAAATACAATATGGTTTTATACTATAACATTAACATGAAGGAGGAGCTTGACAAGAGTCTATTCAATAAAACACCCAATGTTTTCTTCAGTTTTTTGGGCCATCGTAAATTGGTTTATCCTCCTCTTAATTAATAATTATTTAGGAGTATTATCATTTTTAAATTACCCATTAAAAATATATTTTCAAATTTAGAGGGCCTCTATAACAAGGATTTGCATACAAATGTCATCATCTATAACAAGAGATTAAATTTATCCTCAATGTGTATGTTCTATGTAAACTTCCACATTGAATTCATACATAATATATTCACTGAAAATCACTCGGAATGGTTATTATGGGAAGCTATAGGGGGTATCTTTGGCACCAAAAACTGATATAGTTCAGTATATGAAATACATGATAAATGATTTTATTTTCATGATGGTATGTCTTCTATTTCTCAAATAATATTTATCTTATTTACTACTACGTGTTGGGTGATTAGAATGTCCTAAAAGTTTATGCATCTTTTAGGGATGAAACTAAATTACTCTGAAATTAAAAATAGGATTCATTATCTCATTAATTCAATGTGTCCATTTGTTAATGACTCTCTATTTTAAAAACTATTTTTCGTCAAATATACATACAACCCTTCCTTGGATATAGATATTCACATGTGGGGAATGGAGCTTGGGTGATCTAAAAGATGTTAAGGATTATTCTCAAATAAAATTTAGATAGTTCGTCTAATCAATGTATCACATGTGGTGGTGTAATTATTTATGACCTGTGGGGTTCATTCAACATCTTCTTTACTACCTTCTATAGGAATGGTGATGCACACATATCATGGGGTGTGTAAAACCCATGTTTTAACTATTATTGTATAGTTGTAATCCTAGGATGTATCCAAAAGAGAAGGGAGAAAAAAATGTGTTTTTAACTTCCTGCTATGAAATTGGGAGAATATAATTTTTAAATTTTATCGATTATAATTGTTTTTGGAAATATGGTGATAAAAAAGGATTTTCCAAGTACTAGTGATATACCATCATTTTTTTCCATCCATTATCCAAATATTATTATTATTATACTAGTTGGAGTTATAATCCATTATCACTTCCTCTCTCTACCTTGTACATATGGTGAATGTGAGAATAAACCTACTAAAATAATAAAATTTCCTACATTTCTTCTTATTTGAGTTTCTTTATAGTAGGCCTAATAGATTAATTAGAGTAGTCCATTACAATGTATTGTTATTCATAATTAAAAAATGACTCCTTTGATGATTCTACATACAATATTTTACACATTGAGCACTCACTAACCATACATAGATTGTCACATTATATATAGTCAAAAATTGGGTGGTGGGAGATATGGATCATAAAATGATACAATTGAATGAAACAAATATGACACTAACACAATCACATTTGGAATTAGAAATTAAAAAATAGTTGATAGTAGATAGAAGAAGAGTTAAATTATTTCTATTAAATTAACCAAAATTACACAATCATAATAACATAGGTTTAATATCCACATTCCCTGCTCACTAAAAAAAAACAATCCCATCTTAGTTGGGTATGTCAATTTTATTCAAGAGAAGATAGAAATCATAGTATTGAACTAATATAAAAAAAATAAATTAAATTCAAACCATATTGTAGTAGTAGGATCTCATCCAATGATTCCCTCACTAGTTGATGCTCCATCCAAACCACATATAAACAAATTTTTAAGAGTAAAAGAGCCTTTAATCCATCATAAATGGGTTAAAAATATATCACGGGGGGCCTCAGGATCTCGAAAGTAGTCTTTCCCATTAATAGTGTCGAATATATCCTTCTGATTGAGTTAGTCATCTTCACATAATGTAAGTATTACATGATGTGTAATGTGTAGGGCCGAAACTCAGAATTCTAAAGTATTTCATATCATGAGTATATGATTCATGATGTTTAATGAGTATGGATGAATTATTTCATATATTTTTTTAGGGAATTATTAATTGTATTTTATTCCTTATGATATACATTGTGAATTTCTAACATGATGTGTAAATTTTTATCATTATATTTTCATTTTCAATCAACCTCGTTTTTCATTATTCTAGTTTTCATCTTGGGAATTTTCATGTTCCTAACTTTTCTAAATCATTATTCTATATTAAAAAATCATGTGTCATGCCACTTCATAATGTAGTGTGGCATGAGGTGTTTTTGTCTTACCATATTCATCTCGTTTTTTATTTTTTTATCAAACTCAACATCCTATTACCAATCATAAAAAATATAATTATTAATTAATTAAACTTTATTAACATCATATTTTATATCAAAATAATCAACAATAATCTGACTTCATAATGTATGAAATCATATCAAGATGATCTTAAATTAATTCTCAATGGTATCACACTATGTAAGATGAAAAATATAATATTGTAGTTTTTAAATCTAAATCAATCAAGTTGATCAATTATTTGATGTGGAAACTCCACTCGTCCCTCGCCAAATCATATCCAACTAGTGGATCCAAGATAGTTCTTCTTCTGTGTGTAGAGATTTTTTACACTTTTCTAGAGAGTAACATGGTGGATGATATTCTTGATTTTCAGGGTGACCATGTTGAGGTGATAATACTTTACTCTGGCTTTGGTTCTCTTGCTTTAATATGTATTGATATTATTTAGATTTCTTCCCTTAATATTCATTATTTTCACCATCCTTGAATTTATAAATTAATTTTATTTTAATATTCTAATTTTAGTAAAAAAATTATGTAATTTTAAAAAAAATACTATATTGAAATTCTTTTTCGTATATAAAATCATACTAAAAAATTCATTTTATTGAACTAAAATTTTATGATTGAAGAAAAAGTTAATACGTTATGTGAATGAAATATGAAAAAACATTAAAAAAATTAAAAGTGAAATAATAACATAAGTATATAAAATACCATTAACACATAATCCTTACCAACATTTTTTCCCTGAAGATCATAAACCCAATTAAAATATTTTAATTACAAAATAAAATTAGAGATATAATAGAAAATATGATTGATTTTAAAATTGAAGGAATTATTTTAGCTTATATAAAGAATAGAATATAATAATTATATGTGGTCATTGGGATTATATAATTATTTTGATATTATGAACATTGAAACATAATTATTAAAATAGTGGGAATAAATACAATAAACAAAATGCTGAGATATATGTGTAAATATAAATTAATAGAATTATGTAGTATTTTTCTAATTTATGGGGATAATTTATCATCTCTTGGGAAGAAAGTATCATCACCTTGGTTTTACATAAACAAATCTAAATATGAATTCCAATTATTACTCTTTTGGTGAAATCGTTTTCAAGAGAAACCAATTATCATGAATGTAACTATAAGGTTCATGTTAATGAATCAAAACCAATTACAACTGCCACTTCTTATCTAATCCTTAGGTATGATGTAGAAATAATTAGTGGTTATTTTATTAGAACATATGTTTGTATAAATAATAAATAATAAATTAAATAAATTATTTATCTACAACTATTTTATATATACATTTATTGTTTTCCATTTCTAAAAAATGTCATATTTTATACAAATAAATTGATCACATTCAGTTATTGTCGATTAATAACTAATAAGATTATATTATGGATAAAATTTTATTTTACTAAAAATTAATGTTTTGGAATTGAAATTTTTTATATTATGTTACTAAATATATTATTTTTAAATTATGGAAAAATATATTGTTTAAATTATTAATATGTAAATAATTGTTTAATAAGTATGTTATAATAAAAAAAATAAGAACATTTATTATTTATAAAGGATTTTTTCCTACAAAATTTTATATTCTATATATCATATATTTTTATTAAAAAATTATTTTTTCCCCTTTTTAAATCATAATAGATTAAATGGATTAAAAATTTAAAAAGATCTGGACAAAATTTGCCAATATCGTTGATCAGATTTATCTAAATAAAATAACTACCATGGAAAAAAATTAAGCAAATTCAATAGTGGTAAAAAGGGGTTATCTTAAATAAATAAAATTTTATTAAATTAACATGACATATAAAATATATAAAATAATTTTTCAGTATGAAATTCATACCCCCAAATCAGACCAACTATTATTTACTAAAATCACTTAACATATATGTGATTATATCATTACCCCACACCTAACTATAACATCAATGGATATTTCCCACTTTTCACTTATGAAAGGATATTTCATCCACCAGCCTGGAAAAAACATTCAATTTAAATTACCTTGAAAATCAACACATATTACATGTTATATATAATTATTTCATATTTTAATTCTTTAAGTCCCATAAAGAATCCCTAAATCCTCAATTTTTAAAAGATCCTCCATGAAACTTTTCATGTTCTAAATATGAGTATGATCTAATTATTAACATTTTATTCACTATAAAAATACATGAAAACTATTAAAAAATTATAATTGATGTAAATAATTATAATTAGTATTCAGAAATTTCATTTTGTAGATATAACTACGATTATCTATCTACCAATCATCTATTAGAAAATGAAAATGTCAATCACGATATATGAGGATTACTGCCTCCAGTAATGAGATATTTCATTTTTCATCTCCATTGTACATGGAAGGGTCTAGGAATATTTTTATTTAAGAAAATCTATATTTAATATATTCTTATTATTTTATAAGAATAAATTTTCCTTTATATTAATTATATTAGGAAATAATTTTATCCATCTAAACCTTGTATAAAAAGAGGGAAAATGATTTCTTCATTGTAAATAATATCTTCATATCATTAATTTTCATTTATATTCATCTTATAATTCTTCCCAGTTGTGATTAATCACATTAAAAACTCATATATAATATCCTTATGTTGGTTTTTTAATATTACTATGACCAAATAACTTCATAGCCATACTTATCCATTGATTACATAATGCTCTTCTTTTGATCGATTTGACCACCTATATGAATGATGATATAAATTTCATTAAAGTATGAATATAGAAACATAATTAATGATATAATTATAGATTAATGGGAAAATAATGTAATTTATATAAAATATATATTAGTATATAAACATGTTTTAAATATACCACCTATTTTCCATTAAAATTCACTAAAATAAATGTTTTATTGATTTCATCTTAAACAACATAACTGAAACTCTCATGGATTTATATTCTTTCATTATAAAACATTGTGATGAATCTATTATGTAAACTCAATTTTTAATGATTAAATTGATATCGATGAACAAGAATCAACATCAAAAATATGAAACATGTATGAAACAATCATGTGTACCAAAATATAATGATAAAATTAGACTCTAAATAACAAATAATTTAATAAATAATGGTTATCTTTAATGGTTATAACACATAATTGATATAAATAATATTATAAAATAATTTATTATTTTGGAAATGTTTATTATACATGAGGATAAAATGTATTCAAGTAAGTCACGAGTAAAAGGGAAAGGTTTTATCATCTCAATTTCTTCTATTTGATATGTATGCAATTTTCACCACATTTTTTATTTCATGTGTTGTATATACAACTACAATAATTCAATTTCATTAAAATTTCATAAAATCAAATAGTTTTAAAATAAATTTCATGTTATCTCATTCAAATAATTTTGATTGAAAAATTTACTAAATATGTAAGGGGGTTTTCTTAACTCATCTCATTTCCTTGAGTCAGAATCAATAATTACTGATTGTAGCCTTTAAATATAGGTTTATTTTAAACTGTGATAATATTAAAATTTGTTTCTTCATTAATTTCAATTTTATTTAAGGTTTCAATCAAAAAAGGTCCACCTCTTTCATTATTAATAAAAAAATTATGTTTTTATGAATAATTCTCATTGAATATAATGAATTTTTTCATATGAATACATATTCCTCACACCCACCAATGTTGACCTTTATTATTTGTAAATAAAAAATTATTAAATCATGTTTTGTTAATATTTCTATTTACATATATTTCCATTGTATTATTTATTTCTATTTTAAAAAATGGGGGTTTAAATAACGATATTTTAAAATGTTATAGTGCATCTATTTTCATAATATTATCTTTTATGTTTATTTAAAAATATTTAACTTAACTATAGTTAATATTAAAAGTACCATTGTAGTGATTCATATAAATTTGGTGGTTTAAAATATCATTCAATTTATATTCAAGAAAATAATTTTGTAATGTGACTCATAACTATTTCTTTTTAGAAAATTATTGGAAATGTTTTATGAAGACTCTTATTAAGATTTTGATTTCATTTTCATCATTATATACATATGATATATATTGTAGGGATTAATGTTTTAATAATAAACCTCTATATTGTCTTTTATAGTACATTTCTATGGTGATTATGCTTTTGTGGTTAATTGATCCAATTTTTGAGTTCATTATATGTCACACCATTTCAAAATGTTACAAAACACATTTTCCCACCATGGAAATTTATGATACAATAAATGATAGATTTAATGTTGTAAAACATGAATATATTATTATTATGTTTAGGGTGGTGTTATATATTAACCTATATTGAATTAGTTGAAATTTTATATCATGTAAGATAATAAAAATTATATATGAACAAGATTTCTTTTGGATTTGATCCCTTAATTTTTTGGGTGTAGGATGTCTTTTACCATTATTAAAAAGATTGAAAATAGACATTATTTATTATAAATTTATTCAAAATATTTTTTGTGGACATGATTACATTTAGATTTTTCCACATGGTTGTGTATAAAAAAATTTATTTGGATTTGTTGACTTGATTTTTCATGAAACTGATTATAGGTCTCCATGTACAAAATGATATGTTTTTATATTTTTATGATTATACCGCAATATAATTTAATATTATTATTTGATACTACAAGGATCAATATTGTTGTCTCATATTTTAGTACTCATTTTCTATGGTTTACATTTGACCATTCATGGTTATATTACATTCTATCGTACCTTCAGAAAAAATATTATTGTTTTTTGTTTCTTGTATTTATATTTTTATAAAGTGATTATTTTTTCTCACTTAATTATATTTTAACCCTTAAAAGACATTGTGATGTTGCCCATAGTGATTTTTTAGGTGACCCCTTCATTTTTTTACATTCCCTAGATTGTGAACATGATTATCAAATATGGGATTTCTCGAAGGGGGTCTAGTGTGATTTCATTAGGGTGAAATATTTATTGTAATGAAAATTAAGATTTTATATAGCTAATCGAAAAATACACTAATCCTTATCATTCCACAATTTTAGTAGTTTTTGGAGATGTAATGTTTATATTATGAAAATAAATTTAAATATAAGCAAGTTCATCTTGGGTAATCTTACTTGGTAATATGGAATATATATAAAATATTTATTTTTATAATCATACCGAAAATAATGGGACTTGAGAATAATAGTTATAAAATCAATTTAATATTTCTCATAAAAAATATAATTTTATATAGAATGCAATAACATAGAGGAAATTATCCTTCAATATATTGAAAGGTTTTCTATATAGTCTTTACATGAATGTTATTATAAACATTGAAAACCATGTATATATTATAAGTTGAAATTATACCATTCTTTTCTATGTTATTTTAGAAAACCCACTTTCACATTATGGGTATCCCCAATTAATGAAAATCCTCCATGTTCCCAACTAGTTATTTATTATAAAGATATTATTTTTTAATACATGTAATTTAAACATTTATCATAATAAAAACACTCTAAAAACTACTGATATGTAGTATCTTCATAACTTATGAACATTAAATCACAATTATTTTCAAAGAGAAATCCATATTTTATGTTATCTACAAAAATCATACCAAACCTTGGAGGTATTTTAGTTATATGAGTCAATTATTCTGCCATAACTATTTATGGAAGTAGCTGAACATCAAACATAAAAAAATTATTCATTGGTATTTAGCCTTTATAATCAAAGATTCCCCTCTATATCTGGTTGAACTATGTTCTATTTCTAATGTAAAACACAACATCATGAAAAAAAATAATTATTTCCCATAAATTGTAATAGTAATATCCCGTAATCCTTTTTGGATAACCAAAATAGAAGCACATATTAAATTTATCGTTTATCTTATTGGAACTCAAATGTAATATATAGGCTTCCTAACCACAAATCATCCTTAAAAATATATTTTGATGTTCTTTGATTTATATCTCATCCCTGAACTTATTATTTCAATAAAATAAACAGTATTATCCATTGGAGGAATTTATAAACAAATTAACTAATTTTTAATTCCATAAAACATTTGATTCATATATATATAGAACAATGTGTACTCTTAATAGTGAATGACAATCCCTTATTTTTCTAAAATTAATAAATATATATTTTTGTGGAAGGAACACTATTAGATGTCTCAGTTAAATTTATGAATCTACATTGTAAATTCAAATAAAAATTTCAAACATATACTATAATAACTATTCCTCTATAACAACCTTTATGATCTACTTCATCATTTTTCATTATTCATTTATATTTGTCTCTATGTTCATCCACATAATTTTTTTCTTCATAGCCTGTATCCAATTCACATGACTCAATGATAATAAAATTGAAATTTATAACATTCAACTTAAGATGTATAAAATGAATCTTTTTTAGAACACTTCTTAACCATTGGTACAGATGAAGAATGATTTAATAGTTGATGCCTATAATGGATCTTAAAATTATAAGTGTGAAGTAATCCATAATCCACAATAAATCCATATTTATGTTTTAGTATAATGTTTTATATCATTAACCCTATAAATAATAACGAATGTAATAATAATAAGTATAATGATCCTGTACATTTTATCCATTTGGTGATCCATGACATATATTTTTCCATTACAAACAACAGACCAGGCATATAAACATGTAAAATTAAAAAATATTATAAAAATTTATTATAGATGGTATCGATGTATCAGTACTAATTAAAAAAGTATTACCTCAGAAATTACACCCACATTATTTGTGGTGTTAAAATATAATCACCACATAATAAAATGTTGGATATGTTTTATAAAAAAATACTAAAAATATATTATTTTAGAGATTGTTTTTAAAAATTACTTATAGTTAAAACCTATATCAAATCAGCACCACCCATCCTCCTTTGATTATCACATAATTACTCTCCCCCTTTTTTAATTCATTGTCATCAAATCATCCATTCTCTTACCTTATTTCTAAATATGCCACTATCATCATTTTTTTATTCCACTCCTCTCTCATTGCTACATTTTACACTCATCATTACATCAAATCAACTATATATTTCCAAGTATTACCCATGTATGTTACATTTCAGGTAAACCTAATTCCCTTATTTTTATAGTTAATCTGGGTACAAGATATCCTCTATAAAACGTGGCAGTTATCATTAGATTATTATTATTTAATTTCAAACACTGCTATGGGATTTACATATAGATTTTGAATAGAGGTTTTGGTATTTTTTATTTAGATGAATGAAAAACTATTATCATGATTTAGAGATTTATGGATTTTCATTACCATGAAATATAAATGTTTTTAGATTTTTTAAAATATTATTTACTATATAATTTATTGTATTTTTTCATTTTTTATTAGAAGAAATGTTTTCCATTGTTTTAATTTTTTTTGAATTTTTTTCTTTTGGTTCCTCCATGAATTGTTGTTTCTTATTCATTTTCATTATTTCCTATATAATACATTTTAGAGTAATACAATTTGTTTATTTTTGATGTATTCTGTATGTTATATGATATAGTTATATCATAAAATATAATATCACGAAATTAATTTAAAGATATTTTATTGTATTGGATGTTTTAAATAAATTTTTTAAAATTTTTATATAAGAAAATATTATTATTCAATCATGTATGTTTAAAATATTTTTTTATTTACTTTTCATTGGCTGAGTAATGCCGTTAAGGATAAGGGGGTATAATTATAGTGGTGATGTTAGGAATTGGTTAGGATTTTTAGCACAAAACATGTTGTTTCTACTATTCAATAGGTTGTTAAAAGATGTGTAATGGGATTACACGGTTATTAATTTTTTTTATATGGAGTTCATGAGCTCAATACACATGGTGAGAATTTTTCATGTCGTGTAAAGGGTACATGTCATGTAATGAAAAAATATCTATTTTTCAATAAAAAGATATGTGTTTTTATGAGTATTTGGTACACAAATATTTTAATATGTTTAATGAAATTACATATCATGTAAACTCATGAGTTTTTGTTTTTAGAATGAATTTTGGATTAAATTAACATTTTATTAATATAGGCTTTCTTGCTTCCAGCCTAGAGGCTCTTCTGATGCAATTTTTGGTGACTCCATCCTATTTACTCACCTTATTTCAATGATTGATTACTATTGTAGTTTGATTTATTCTATAAAAAATGTAAACCTTATTTTTCATCTTTGGATTTGGATCTATTTTTGGTTTGGTTTTGGATTTGTGGTTGGAAAGTGTTTTCTTTTTATAATTTTTTTTCTTGAGATGACTCGTCTTTTGAAGGTCATTCTACTGGTTTTACGTCACCATTATTGAATGTAAGTATTTTTCAATAGTTTTAGGGAAGGTGTTTCTAGACAGTGTGTTAATTTGATGAATTTCATGTCTTACTTGATAAATTCATTTGGTTTCTTGCTTTATTTGAAGTAATAAATGGGTTGAAATCATTTTTTGGAATAGAAAATGTTTTAAAATGTTATTTTACATTGAAAATGGGTTTTTATGATATGAAATGGTTTTTCAAACTCTAATGTGTATTGTATTGGATTTAAAATATAATTTATAAAACTGTGCACATGGTTTTTATTGAAATTTTATCTTTGGTAACCTTGAGTTCATCATGAATGAGACACGGGAAAGTGTAGTGTGCATTTCACAACATAAAGGTAAACATTTATGATATAAATTGTGAGAAAATGATATTGGTTGGATCCAATGTTATATATATATAGGCCTTTTAGTGTCTAGTAAATAGTATCCCATAATTTGTATCCCAATATGTGAGGTTCTTTTTCATTTAAGGTTATTTATCGCATGATTATTTTATCAAGGATTCATTCTCACAAGTTTTTATAAGAGGTTGTATAACATAACTTCTCATGATATACTATTTCATAGTTATGGGTTTACCTTATTACTACCTTATGCATGGATATGATTTTCTATTTTTATCCTTTTATCTAGTCATATTTAGAGTTTGAGAATGTGAAAGAAAAATATGAAAACCATAGTACAAAGGGAGAAATTATTTATAAATTCAATGTATTTATATAAAACATCTCTAATATTTTTAAATTTATAACTATTTCATTTATAATATTAGTCCATGTATAGAAACTGCGGTGGTATCCTATTGGGATTTGTCTCACACCCTATTTGCGACGTTCATCATTTGTATATGTTCTATTATAGGATTCATGTATTGGTAAATGAATATCATATTATGATATATTCTCTTTCTGTCATTTCTTTTGGTTCAGGTCGGTTTCGAGGTGATTACTGGTCATGTGGGGAATTTAAATACATGTAGGTATAGCTTTTTTTGTATTGTACATATTCTATAGTATATAAATTATTTATTCATTGAAATCTATTTTTATGTCTTGTTTTTTCTTTTATTTACAACTGGTTTTTATTTTCTTATTTTACATATATAATGAGTTAGTCAGGTTCATGTGGATTTTTTTATCAGCGTGGTTTGGTTCATTACAATTTGATATCGATAGAATTATTAGCGAGAAGTGTTTTATAACTCCATGTGTTTTGTTCTGAGTCCCAAGAAGACTAATGTTAGGACCACCAATATTTTGATAGTATGTGTAGAAATGGGGTCTTTCCAGTTTACTTCATTACCTAAAAACATGTTACCCTTTTTGTTCATATACTTCTTCTAGGTTTGAGACATGGATTTGGAGGCCATTTACAAGAATTATATATGAGTTTTATTTTCATTTACAACTACCTTTTTTAATTTATGTTGTTATGATTGTTTTGTTTTTACCTTAAAGTATTAATGTTCTAATGCTTCTTCATCAATAAAAAATGTTGGTCTTATAATTTTTTTAATTTTTTATTGACTAATTGTTTTTTATTAGACAATGCCTCCAAAAAAGATATCTTCCAAATCCACGAGATAATGATACAAGATAGGTTTTATAATAGAATCCTCATGTGGAGCCTACCATGTTATAATCTATTATAAAAAATATTCATACTCCATGATAATCGGTTATTTAGATCTTAGGAATCATTGGGGATCATGGATCATAATTTAAATAGCAACATTCTCCCATAATTTTTGGTCACAATAGACACCATGAATCAAAGTAGTGGCTTGAAAGAATAGATATGATTACTAACATCATAAAGACTCCTAAATATTCTAATGTGGGGTTTCCCACATATATTCTTGAGGTTCTAGGAAGGATATGGTAGGAATATATTGTGCCTATTAATTTATATAAGGAACTTATATGGGACTAATTTATGAAAATAATTATCCAGTAGATTTATCTAGAGACATTGTGTTCATAAAAGACAAGGGAGTTCATAATATTAGAGTATTGGGAGCATACAATTTCGGTGTTTTATACCCATTTTTATGAGTTAGTGCATCTGGAACCAGATCCTGTCGTTAATGAGTAATTGAAGGCTAAGAGGTTCTATTTTAAAATAAGGACAAATATGTGGAAGATGTTGATAATCACGGGCCTTATGACCATTACAGAGGTAGTTGAGAAGGTATATTTTATTAAGTAAGGAATATATGAAAATTAGAGTGTAGGTAGATCTTCTGTTCAATAAGAGGTTAGGTAGGGTGTATCTTCTTCCAAGAAAAGAAATCATATCAGTAGTAAGTTTTTCATCAGACCAGTCTCAGGATTTCAGGGGTGATGACAGGGTAGCAGTATGTTGTCTTCAACTAGCATTAAAGTTGAAGTCATACCAATCCAAATTGTGTGGTGTATCCTATAAATTGTCATCTTTATGGATGATCTAGCTATATATATAGCTCTTATGAAAAGATATCCTAGGGATGTAATATATGGTCTACTCTCTCCAAGGTTTTATAGGTTAAAAAATATTCTTCCAAGGGTTGTGGGTAAAATACATATTCAAAGGTATATGTTCATGTGGCTAAGACCATGAGACTTCATAAAGTTGAGTATGTGTTGGAGCAATCTGCAATAGTGCCCTCTAAGGTTATAGTTATGATTATTATCTAATATTCTATAGATAAATATTTGTTTGATACAGGTGATATTCATTATTTTATATCTTAATAATTAGATGAAATTTTGGGATTGTTTTTGTAACTGATGACATTTTGTTTGGATATAACATTATTTTTGGAAATAGTTCTGAATATGGTTTCAGATTTCCCATGTGTGGGGTGGTGATAGAAAACCTTGAATAAGAGTGGTACTATTTAGTGACTACTCATGAAATATTAATCTAGATTATCCGCATGGATGGGGTGATTAGTTTTAAGGCCTTATTTGACTTTTTATCATCATCATGTTCGGTTATTATCTAATTATGGGGTAACTTATAATTTCCACAGTGAGTCAGACTATATAATGGGAAGGTAAAATAATTCTATTCCATACTTTATGGTAATAATGTGATAGTTTTTAGATATATTCCATGATGATGAAAACCCTTTCATGGGTGGTCAAAGTATTGTATTTGTTTATGAGTAATTTCAGATCCTTCTAGATGAATTTAATGATTTTCTATCATAGATATAGTTTACGTTTTCTACTGAACATCTCCCTAGTATAAATTCCATTTCCATACCATCATATCATATGGATGCTACTGGGTTGGGGGAACATAACTTCTATATTGAGGAATAATATCCTAAATTATTAAATCATCCAATCATGCAACAATTGGCTTTGTATGCCCAATTTTATATGAAGTAAGTCATGCGCCTTAGAATTTGCATTGATTATCGAATGTTGAATCAAGTGTAAATTATAAATAAAAATCCATAGCCCTGTATTGATGATCTCTTTAATCATCTAAAAGGGTTTTATTGATTTTATAAGAATTAATTATGATCAAGGTATCACTATAATAGATAATCACTAGATTATAACATAAGATAACATTTAAGAGTCAATATTATCATTTTGATTGTAATTTTATTCCATTAATTATCACTAATACTCATATGGTTCTTATGGAATTGATGAACATGATGCTTTATCGGTTCATAGAATATATTTTATTGTGTTCAATGATAATATTTTTGTGTAGTCCATGTCAGAGGATGATCATATGATCCCTTGGGATATTACTATTCAAAATTTTAAATAACATTTTCTATATGGTAATATTTCTATGTGTGATTTTTGGATCTTGGAAGTTAAGGGGAATGTGATATTTGAGAGGGGAACTTAGTAGATCCAAAAAATTAGATGATATTATTTCATATAATAATCCCACAAATGTGTTTGAGATATGAGATTATTAAGTTTTTTGGGTTATAGTATATGGTTTGTTCAGAAACTCTCCAGAATCGATTCTTTAATGACAGTTCTATCCTATAAGGGAGTCATGTTTGAGGGAAATTAAATATTTCAGATATATTATGATGATAAAAAGTTGAGGTTTAATTCAACAACAGTTTTCATTCTTCCATAATCAGGGTTGATTAATGTTATTTTCAGAAATTATTCTATTACGAGTTTGGGATGTGTGTTGATGGATGGAAAATATGTTGTGCCATATGTATACTTCTAATTTTTCTCTCATTAAAATAACTACCCTACCCATGATATTGAGTTGGTTTCTACTATATATCCACTCAAAAAATGGTTTTAATAACTCTTTGGGGAGTAGATTACTGTGTAAACTGATCAAATGATCATGGAATATCTTTTTACTCAAATTGAACTAAATTTTTCATAGGGTTGTTGGGTGGAGTATCATTATAATTATTTTTATATTTCGTATATTTTTGGGAAAGGGAATTTGGTTTTAAATTCACTAAAAATAGTATTTCTTACAAAAATTATGATGTAATCATTTCAATAGTGGTCATTAATGAATTTTTTTTGCAAAATAAGAAAGGAATCAGACAAATATAGTGGATAATAATTCTGATCTTTAATGATATATGATTACTCTTTGGATGAGTGAATTAAAATAAAATAGGTGGAAGGTGTCAAGTACCAATAATTTATTGAAATATTTTAATGTGAGGATACCTTAGGTGACTGGTGTTGGTTTCCTAGAATAGATTTTTTCTTTAGTAGTAAGATGGTTGTTCTGTTTTCCTTAAGAGGAAAGTAGTTTGTCAGTGAACACCATTCTCGTTGCTCCATGCTCCCAGGGCTTCCAATAAGTATCATGACTTGATGGATTGATATTTTTTGAATGGTATGAGACATTCAACGCCATATTTTTTTTCATAGTTCCATACTTCTCAGAGAATTAAGGAATGAAACCATATAATTGTACGATTTTTTCTTCTCCTTCCCATTCAAATATTAATGTGTGTAGCACCCCATAATTTCATAGTACATTAACTCTTTAAATTAATTAAATTTCTTGCGCTACACGCATCACCAAGTTCAAATGCACCCTAACATACCAAACTAGTCCTTCAAAAATAATTTAATAATATTATTAATTTCATTTTTAATTTAATATACTTCATATAATTTTAACATACATATTTATTTTTTTTCTTATACATAACATTTTAAAAAATTAAAATTTTTAGATAAAATTAGTATTTTTCAAAAAAATGAAATTTTACAGCCTTCTAAGGGAGAAACCTTTTGAAATCTAATAATTTATACTTATATATATTCAATATGACAAAATAAACTTCAAATTTATAATTAGGACATAAAATTTTTGTTTGGATGAATTTTTCATGTTTTCTCTAGTAACTTTTATATTTTGTTGAATAGTTAAAGATAATAAATTTTAATTGAAAACCCTTTTTTGTAATCAAAATAATTTATATAGTTAAATTATAAATTTTAATGGTTATTAATTATAATTAGATTATATACTTATCATTTAATCCAGTACCATTCATTCTATGTAATTTTCTCATTTAAAATGGACATAAACACGTATCAATCTTTTGATAGTTTTTACTACTCAAAAACATTTTTTTGGTTTTTACAATGGCAATTAATTTTAAATTAATTAATGAAACTCCAATGTATTTATGTTTGTAAAATTGACATACTTTTTGAATTTGTAATATCCAAATTATCTTTGGGTTAATATTTTGTATTTTTTTTAAAAACTTCCATTTTTTATGAATAGTTAAAAACACTACGTTGTTTGATAAAAACCGAATTTTTCATTTAAATAATTATTTTTAAAAAATAATTATCTTATAGAAAAAATAGATACAAAATACATATATTATTCCAATTTAATTCATTAGAGACATTTTATAATAAGATTATACATATAAAATTTTATTGAACTTTTTTAGGTTTTTTACCCACCTCTTAGGCACATTTAGAATTTTTCATAAAACATAACTTTACCAGTTCTGTGAATTGAATTTAAAAATTCCAAGATAGACAGCTGACATCATTAAGTAAAATGTGGTTCAATAGAATGAAAATAATTTTTTATGAATTGTAACATTTAAATATTATTATCAATAGTTAAATGTATATAGGGTAATTAAAGGTAAAAATGATATTATAATTACCCTAACACATGTCCTAATTATATGGGATAAGTGTATTACGACATAAATAAAAATTAGGAATAAAATATGAACCTATTTGACCCACTTGTATTATATTAGGACATTTATAATTAATTTGTTTTAAAACAGTTAAAGTTTTAAATTAAAATTTTAATAACTAAACCATTTTGAATATACAGTTATACTTATTATAAAAAAGACTATAAATCTTCATTAGAAGTATAAAAATATTTTATACATCATTATATTTTATGTATAATTTTAATACATTAAATAAATAATTTTATTAATGACCCAATGATGATGCAATAATTTTCTTATTAATGAAAAAAATCAAATAATGGATATTATAAATATCAAAATAAATATAATTCGAATGTTTTGATGTCATACATGATTTTTTTAGTTAAATATGAAATTATAGATTAGATTCAATATATTTTGATCGATGTAATATAGTTTTTATTACATTCACAAATACGAAAAACAAAATAATGTCAAAATTGGCATAAACGATTTTTTTAAACAAATACTATTTTATTAAATTAATTAATAGAACTTACCATATCAGTTTCAACCAAAGTAAATATATAATGATATAAATGTACTTAATTTATAAATTAAGGTTCTCTTGTAATTTTATTGTATGATTATTAACAATGTAATATTAAAATACAAGAAGACATTGTAAAAGTTAAACTATTCATCTAAGAGTTAAATCGAATAAATAAGGTTAATATAGTGAAATAAACTTGTCTAAAACAAACTGTTTTGATATTATTTCGACCCATACCAACCTTATACTTCAAATAAATATATTTGGAGCCATTGTCAATAGGTAATTATTTTATAATAAAATAATATTCCAAAATTTTCTTAAAGTGACCCTCACCCATCTTATAAAATGGTACTTACCCTTCTCAAAAAATAACACCTCAAAATCAATTTGTATCATCCAAAACATAATCAAATATATTATAAAATTTCCTCACTTCATCATATAGGCCTTACATTGATCATAAATCCTACTTAGGTAGACCATTTGACCAAATCAAAAGGAAGCACCGGAAGAAGAGGTAATAATTCCATCATCTCTTTCAAAGTTCTTTACAACTTCCACATCCTCGTTATTTTCCTTCTCCATAACTAAATAATAAATCAAGAACCATATTTATATTTTTATTTTATTATTAATATGGTACAACCATATTCATTATATTATCCATCCTATGAATGACAAAGTCACTATACGTGTGTACGTACGGCTTACCGTCTCCACATCGTGATGTAGTATGTTTTTCAACACTTCATTATTTAGATGGGTATATTAATGAGTATAATGTAAATATCAAATATAAAATTTTATTTATTCTTTATATATGATATACCATCAAATTACATAAGTTTTCAACATCAATAAAATTTTATTTTCAATCCTGCGTACGTACGGATTACTGTCACCACTAACACGTTGAGATTCATTCCACATCATAAACATTCAAGAATAATTTTCATTTAATGATTTAAAATTTTTTTTATGTACTTAATATACTTCTAGATATGAATTAAATACAATTTTTCCATAAAAAACAAGACTTACGTAACAAAACATATAAAGGAAAACGTATCATTTAACACCTGAATCAATGATACTTATGAAATATTATTAACAAAAAAATATTATAACATCATATATTATAAAATTTTTATATATGTGGTACTATAATAATTTAATAACAATGATCAAACTATTATATTGACGGTTAACGTACCCTCGACTAAGGAAATGAACATGGTAAGGGTTAATTTTACAATCTCTTTATTTATCTGAGGTTGTTTTTATGCAAGTACCTATTGGGACATATTTATTATCCACATATGTGATTCTTTTAAATCTCATTCATAACAATTTTATTATTTCCTAGAATATGTGTGAAGTTTATTTATAACCCCGTATGAATTGTAATAAATTGTTTTTAATGGAATCTTTCTGTCGTTTTCCAAACAATGTACTCTATTACCTTTTTGACCAATTAAGGTAAGAATGTTTTATAAACATATATGTTGAGTGTGGATATTTTCCACCATTATGACACCTTCAAATCTTCCTATATACGAAAATAAGAATATTTTCAAAATATATTTTTTCTTTTTTAAATATGTGACTTTTCAATGATTTCAAACTAGAATGATATTTTTCTCTCAAATAGTTTTGATTTCATCTATTTCAACATCCTTAGATGGATTTTACAGTTGTTTGAAGTTGATTTTTTATGATACAATCATCTATATTTTTTTATGGTTTTGTGATATGTTTTACTGTGGATGATTTATTTTTATACCATTCATGGTTTATGGTTAAATTATTAAAATTTCATATGCTAGTTTTAATACGAATGTTTATGTTATGTTTCAACCTTTTTATATGAGGAATGCATTTGACGTAGTATGTGATGGGTGGAGCCTGTTATAGCTCATCGATGCTTCCGTAGGTCTCATGAGACAAACTAGTTTCTTAGAACAAAGCCTTGAAAAAATCTTATTTTTAGACATGCCACGAGGCCTTGAAAATGTGGTTATGATGTCATGTATTATACATTCCATCAATTTGAAATTACTTATTGATATTACATGTGATTATTCAACTAGTAGAATATCCATGTGAATAAATAAATGAAATTATTTGATTATCATTTCCATATTAAGCCGAGGATTAATTTTAAAAAGCTTGAGTTTTAGTTTTATATGTTGCCTTCAATGTTTATTTTCATTTATGAAATATTTCACTATATGTTTATCCTAACTGAGAATCTATGCTCACCCCTTTATTATGATTTATTTTTCCCTGGATGTGAAGAAAAATATAATGATTTACCTATAGTTATAAAATATGGAATATGTGTGTGTTAAAAGTAGACATAGTGTTTTTTTTCATTTCATAATGTAATCTAAAACTTGTGTATGTATCTTGTACTTCCAAGGCTACGAAACTTATAAATATTTTGGGACATGGTCCCTTGTGATCATTCCAATGTTATGTAATAATGCACTGACTGTGGGTAACATTGTTTTTGGCGTTACAGTTGTTATCAGAAGAGGTTTTGTACAATCTCTGGAAACTAGATTTCGAAAAAACTCTGATTATAAAACATTACCTTAAGATAGGAATTGAGTATTGGATTTGATAGACATAAAAAAATTTAGGTATTGTATATATTATGTGGGTTTTCCAAGAAAATTCATCCATGTTTGGATACACACATGTAAAGGGTGGCTCTAGAACAGATGTACCTAGGAGGGAAAGCAGTGAAAATGGGTTTTCGGAATCACCTGGGGTATCCTGGTACACAGAAACGGGCCTTACTACACTCTTGGTATTGACACTCTTAGGGGATATACTTAGGATAATTCAAATTTTCATTAAAAACTATTATGATGGATTTATGAGTAAATAATTCCTCAAATAAAACATTATTATGATAATGGACTATATGCATACACTTTTCAATTGACATTAGGTATTTTACAATTTTGGAATTATGCATTGTGATTCATAAACTATCCTATTGTATTCCATTATTTAGAAATGGTTCCTAGTTGAAGGAATGAGAACTCCATAAATATGCATGATCCAAAGAGTTAGATGGATCATATCATTAATGGTCTTAGGCCGAAATTTAGAAGGTAGATAGTCTCCCAAATATTCTCATTCTTTGGAGAAATATTATCATGTGATAATAAGATAAGTTATGAATTCTTTGTGTCTGATTTCATTAAAGGGAAGACATAGAATAATATAATTCTAGAGAGAACGATCAATAAAGGGAATAAGAGAAAGAAGGATTTTCCCATATGTGATAAATGTGGAAAGAATCACCTTGGTAACTTCATGAAGGGAATTGGAGTTTGTTATAAGTGTAGTGAAAAATAACACCAAGTATGTTATTGTAAGGGTATAAAAAAGGTTTCAAATGTACAATGCCACATCTTCAAGTAGTTGCGACACTATGCAAGTCAATTTTCCAATCAAAAAAGTATACCCCAAGTGATGCTATTGGATAACAATCATGTTTTGAAATTTCCAAAGATGAAGATAAATAATTAGTGTTCTTATATTTATTTATTAATGAATTATTTCATTTTAGTGTTGTATAAATGATTTAATGGTTATATTATTTATGGAAATAAATATGGATTGTACTGCAGTACTATTTCAATGAGTATTTGAGATTATATGGTACTATCAAAAGTGACTCAACAAAAAGTTGAAATTTTTAGAAAATACATGGTTGAAGGGAATATAATCCTTAATTTGGTCCTGATACTGAGGTGGAGATTTTGGAATAATATATGGATGATTTGGATAAATTATATTGGATATTCTTGACTCCCATAGAACTGATTAATGGGTTATCTATTCTGTCATTGTTGGAGTATTCAGAATTTTGGGATATAAGGAATATATCTTATATTCTATAAGGAATAATGGAGCATATATGTAATAAATAAGGTTTTATTATAATTTAGGGTTCTTCCATGATTTAATAGAATACATGATGAAGGTACTCACATGTTATTATATGGAAAAAATAGATCTTCATTATGTTATGTTTACTTTCATTATAAATTTTTGGACAATGATTTTGGACACAAGTATTTTGGATATGTCTAAAGGTTAGAAAAGATTATGTTGGACATTGGATACTATTGTTTAAGGATAAAACATATCATCAAATTAGTTTTGGATTTTATTATAAAAAGGACAACCTGAAGGATAGGTGACAACCCATAGCGTCCGACAAGGTTGTGAGACTTGAACCCGTAATAGAAGGGCGAAAAGGGTGCATCACCTACTAATGGCATATATGATGCCCTATTCTGTATAATGAAGTTTTTTTAAATGATCTGATAGAAGAATTATAAATTCATTTTTTATAAACCCTATATGATTATGATTAATAGAATATTTTTGAGTTCTATTATCTTTTAGAGTGGAAGATGAGTTTGTGGTAGAAATTGGATAAAAGATGGAACACTACTTTTCAAGAATTTGATTCTTATTCCCTTACAAAATTATTTCTTAAACATTAGGGAAAGGGTCTTAAAACAAAAAATATGTTATCCTAATACCTTATGTATTTATTAACCATTAATATTTTTAGACATCATAGATTTATGGGTCGTAGGCCCTCAATTTTATAATTATTATTCACTTGTTTAGGATTGATGACCACAATAACTTCATGTAAATATTTAAATTTTTCCTCCTATTATGTGTCAATAAATGCCACCAAATTTATCCTACATGAAATCCTAATTTTGTGGGGACTTTTTCATTTTCCTTTCCCAATTATTAAGACTAAATATTATTAACACTATTCTTGATGTGGTTTTTCCACAAAAGTATTTTCTATTTTTAAAATTTTATGTTTGAAGAACAATTTCAAGTAACATGGACTCAATTTTTTTACATAGGTTAGAATGTAACACCCCATGACATTGTAGTATGTGATCTATTTAATGTACTTCAATTTATTTCACTACACACAAGACTGAGTTTGAACGCACGATGACTTACCAAACTAACCGTTCAAAAAACACTTATAAATAGTATTAACTGTATTTTTAATTTTATATACTCCATATAATTTTAAAATCCATATTATGTGTTTCTTAGACGTAATATAAGAACAAATTCAATTTTTCAGATTGAAGAAATATTTTTTTAAAAATGTAATGTTACCACCTTTCAATGGACAACCCTTTTTAAATCCAATATTTGACCCTTTTATATATTCAATTTGACAAAATGAACTTCTTTTTTAGATGTGGGACATTAAAATTGTCTCTGGATGAATTTTTTTTATCTGATAACATTCATTTTTATGAATATTGAATGATACTAAATTTTATTTGAAAATAAATTTTTTAATCAAAATAATTATTTGTGTTAAATTAAACATTAGAATGGTTTTTAGGTATATTTAGATTATATATTTATAATTAAATCTAATATTGGTCGTTGGAAGTAATTTCACATTTAAATTGGACATAAACATGTATCAATATTTTGATAGTTTTTCCTCTCAAAAACCTGCATTCTAGTTCTGAAAAAGAGAATTAATTTTAAATTAATTAATTCTACTACTATGTTTTTAATTTGGTAAAATAGACAACATTTTTTAATTTGGAATCTAAAAATACTCTTTAGGTGAATTTTTGATATTTTTCTAGAAACTTAAAATTTATGATAATTATTTAAAAACACCAAGTTGTAGATAAAACCCATCTTTTTTTAAAAATAATAATTTTTAAATAAAAATTTATTTTAAAGTAAAAATAAATATGTAATAGGTATATAAGTAAAATTTAATTTATTAGATAATTTTTATAATATGATTATACTTATAAAATTTTACTTATCTTTTTAATGTCATTTACCAACTTTCTATGCATAGTTGCAAATTTGCATGAAATGTAGTTTTAACTCTTCTATTAGTAGAATTTCAAAAATCCAAGGGATACAGTTGAAATCGCTAAGTAAAATGTGGTTAAATAGGATGAATTTGTTCTTGCATAGTAACTTTGGAATTTTATTTACCACGTTTAAAAGTAAATAGTGTTATTAAAGGTAAAAATGACTTTTTAACTGCCCTAACACATGTCCTAATTATTTGGGATAAATTTACTATAACAAAAAAACCCTTGTAATGAAATATGATCTTTTGTTTCAAATGGTATTATATTAATACATTTATTATTATTATATTTAAAGAATAGTTAAAAGCGTTAAATTAAAATTTTAATAAATAAACCAATTTTAATATATGGTTATAAAAATAATAAATTTGACTATTAATATTCATTAAAAAGTTAAAAATATTTCATATATCATTTTATTTTATTTATAATTTTAATCATTTAATAATTAAATTTATTTATGAAAAAATGATGATGCATTAATTACCTTATTAATGAATGAATCAAATAAATGATATTATGTATACTAAAATTAATATAATTTGAATGTTTTGATGCCATAATTAAATATTTTAGAGAAATATGATTTTTTATGGTTGATAAAATAATTTTTTAAATAATAATGTTTTTTTACTTTCACAAAAACCAAATACAAAATATTGTCAAAATTTACATAAATGAGTTTTTAAAACAAATATTATTTTAAGAAATTATAGAGTAGTCCTAAAAACCTTTGTATTAGAAAACAGAAATATATAATGATATATATTTCATTAATGGAGCACGTGAGTTTTTCTTTTCATTTATAGTAAGTTTATTAAAAATGTAATATAAAAATATAAGAACACATTGTAAAAGATAAACTATTTCACCAAGAGTAAAATCTAGAAGATAAGATTAAGATAATGACCTAAATTTTTCTAAAACCTATTGGTTGAGAGGATTTAGACCCATCCCCACATTATATTCGAAATAAATCTTTTTTGAGACATTATAAACTTAAATTGATTTTATAATAAAATAATATTTCAAGCTTTTCCTAAAGTGACTCTCACCTCTATATAAAATGGAACACCCCCTTCTCTCAAAATCACACCACGAAATCCATTTGGCTCTGCTAAAACATGATCATATATCTTCCCAAATACCCTAACATCAACCTATAAGCCTTACATTTATCATAAATCCAACCTATAGAGTCCTTTTGATCAAATAAAAAGGAAGGACCCGAAGAAGAGTTAATAATTTCATCATATCTTTCAAAGTACATTTCTTCTTACACTTTCTCTTTAATTGTTGTTTCCATACCATAATAATATCTATAGTTTCTTATACATACTATGATGTTATTGTAAATATGTTACAAATATATTCATAATTCTATCTATCCTATTAATGACACTATCAACGTACGTGCGTACATCCGACTTACCGTCTCTAGGTCGTGGTGTAGTTTGTCATTCAAAACATTTTTATTTGGATGGGTATAATAATGAGTATAGTTTATGTAAATAATAAATATAACATGTTAATGATTTTGTATATATATGATATATCATCAAATTACATTCAATTTCAACATCAATAGGATTATATTATTACTCGTGCGTACATACGGATTACCGTCTCCACAAATACGATAAGATTCATTCCCCATTGTAACCGTTCAAGAGTAATTTTAATTTTATGATCTAAAATATTGTTTTAAATCTGAAAATAATTCTGGATATGAATAAAATATATACTATCCATAAAAAATGAATTTCCTTACAAAACAAATAATGGAAAATGAATCAGTTAATGCTAGAAACAGTAATACTACTGAAATATTTGTAAAAAAAACAATATTAGATGATCATATAAGATATCATATTTTTTTGGTTCATGTATAATTTAACAACTGTTATTTAAATATTATAGTGAATGTTAACATACATTCAACAATGGAAAAGTACATGTCATGAGTTAGGATTACAATCTCATTATTTATCCGAGTTTGTTTTTACTCAAGTATCTACATGGAATTATTTATTATCCACATCTCAGTTTATTTTAAATTAATAAAAATAAATTTTTAATATTTCCTATAATATGGGTTAAATTCATTTATAACATTGTTTTAATTTCTCTAAAAGAAAATTAATGGTGTCTTTGTGTCATTTTCCAAAAAAGGTACTTTATCACCTTTTCTACATATTAAGGTAAGAATGTTTTTAACTTATACATTGAGTGCATCTATTTTCTGCTATTATAACACCTTTATATCTTCCCTTACAATCTTATAAGAATATATTCTAAATAAATATTTTCTTCTATAATCACTTGACATTTAAATGATTTCAAATTATACAGAGATATTTCTCTCAAATAGTATTAATTTAATCTATGTCAACATCCTTTGATAGATTTTAAACTTGTTTGATGTAGATTTATTATGATACAATAATCCATATAGTATTAATGGTTTTGTGATAATTTGGACTTTAGATTCTTTATTTTTATACCATTCATGGTTTTTGGTTAAATTAATAAAAAAATTATGCTAGTTTTAATACAAATGTTATGTTATTTTTTAACCTTTTCATATGAGGAAAGCATTAAACTTGGTATGTCTCTGTTGGAGCCCACTATAGATCCTCAATGCATCAGTAGTTCTAATGAGACAAGATAGTTTCATGGCCCAAGGCCTTCAAAAAAATTTATTTGTAGTCAGGGCATGAGGCCTTGACTATGTGGGATTGATATCAGGCATTATGGAATCCATTATTATTAAATTAATTATTGATATTTCATGTGATTATTCAACTAGTAGAATATCCATGATAATAATTAAATGGAATTATTTGTTTTCTCTTTTCCATATTATGCTGATATTTAATTTTAAAAGTGTATAATTTTAGTCTTATACATTTCCATCATTGTTTATGATAATTAATAAATGTTTCCACTATAATGTTATCCTTACTGAGCATTTGAGCTCACCACTTTCTTATGTTTTATTTTTCCTAGGACGTGAAAAAGTATATTATGATTGACCTACAAGGATAGTCATTGGTATTTGAGTTTATTCAAAGGATACAAAATGTTTTCTTCTTCATTTCATAATTTAATGTAAAACTTATGTTTGTATCTATTACTCCACAGGATACTAAATGAATCAGTCTTTAGGGACTCGATCCGTTGTGATAATTTCAATGTTATGTAATAAAGAACTGACTCTAGGTAACTTGGAATGGTGAGTTACAATGTGGGTTGATATATACATGTATTTATTCATTTTTTCCATTGGGATACTAGGGGTATGAAATTTAACTGGATGATCTTTGAATGACCCACTATATCATCAAATTTACTACACATCAAGGAGAATATGAAACTAGACGGACATGGTTACATGTATCCCTGAGATATTTTTGGATGTTAAAAGGTTCACACTAGAGGTATTTCTGAAATGGATCTGAGGTTCATATCAAGGTTCTAGAATGTTTTTCAAGAGGTGATGTGTTCCCATATAAAATTAAGAACAACATATCATCCACAGACTGATGGAAAATAGATAGGTCTATCCAATACAATATGCACTGATCCTGTGTTATTTATTTTGGAGGAACATGGGAAAATCAATTTCCTTTTGGTGGAGTTTTCAAATAATAATATTTATTAGGATTAGATATATGTGGTTCCCTTCGAGACTATTAATGCAAGACCATACAGATCTCCCTTATATAAGGAAGAGTTGAGTGAGAAGACAATTAAATTTGTTAGTGTTTTTCAAGTGATAAAAAAGATGGAGCAATTGATATAGAGGTAATTTATCGTATCACATAGTCATCACAGATCCAATTTGGATGTTTTTAGATGACTGTTGGAGAATGGGTTTGTTGATCATGCCTTTCTTATATTATTACTGGTCATGAGATATTACTATTTTGTTATGCAGGGTAGGTTATCACTAGGGATTCTAGAAGCCTTTGATATCGTTGGAAAACTAGGGAGGGTGGAATATCATTTTAACATTCCATCGGGTTTTAAGAAAATCCTTGGCGTGTTTCTTATTTTCAAATTGATGAGGTACACACCAAATCCATCCAATGTGATTATATGGGTAGATGTTGATCATTAGACCAATACCACTCTACTCAAGTAGCTTATTCATATTAGTGATCTCTATGATAAGGTAATAAAGAGATCAAAATTAACTATAGTTCATTTACTTTGGATGTATATATAGGATATCCATGAGATGTGGTAGCGGTAGGTGTTGGTGAGGTAGTAGTGGTCTTCTATTTTTGTCAATCCGTGATCTTCATGGATTTAGGGGGGAGGAAATTTTTTATGGTGGGGAGATTATACCACCTCATAAAACTTTTAACCAATATGTTCATACCTTTGTTTCTCTTTCCCTTTTTTGTTAAGTCAGTAATTGTGAAAATGGTTTTAGGAGGATACATATAATGGGGATGTTAGTGATTTATTGGTATTTCCAACATAAAACGAATATTTTATACTCTTTATTGGAAAATTACATCATGATTAATGGGAGTACATGACATGTTATTAATGCTAGATAGATCCCATGAACGGGATTCATAGTTTGATAATTTTAAACTCCGGATAAAGACTACACATAATTTAATGAAAAAATACATGGTTTTTGACAAAAAGAAATGTATTTTTTAATCATATGTGGTAATAGAAGATTTAAAGACCTATAATTGGACAAAATAAATGGTAAAAACATTAGGGTTGATTTAAATTATGTCATTAAACGTAAAATCATTTTTTATTTGTACATTATTCCTTTCACTTGACCTATATTCTCTTCAAAAGTGATGTTAGGTGACTCCCTCTCATCCAGATCACTTCATTTAATGATCTATTGCCATTAGGGTTGGATTCATTATATCTATGTCTGTAATCCTTCTAGGTATTCAACGGGTTTGGTTGTATTGGTGGTTTTGTTGTATATTTGTGATTAGATAATATTTATCTATCCTTTTTAGTTATTTGGTGTGCCTTGTATTTTAATGTCCATTTTCTTGGGTTTGGGTCACTATTCCAAAAAGGACCTGGGTTTCTACCATCACGAGGTAGTAATTTTTATAAATTATGTCAATTTAAGGAACTTCATTTCATTATTTATAAATTCTTTTAGGGTTTTCATTTATTTTAACTGATAAATGTTTTCAAATGATTTCTTGGTAAAGAAATTTATTTTAAAATGGTGGTTTTCATTGAAAATTTGTTTTTCTTGACAGGGAAATGGTTTTTCAAAATCCAAAGTGGATTTTCATAGACGTGAGAAAAATTTATATTATTCTGATAATGGTTTTGAAAATGTATTAGAAAAATCCACACTGATAACCTTTTATTCATCTTGAATGAGACATGGGTATTCTTATTATTGGTTAGAACATTTGGTTGTAATATTGTTTTAAATCTACTAGCATTAAATTATATTTACTGGATACAACTTTATGCCCATTTATTATTATTAGTTCCTAGTATGCAGTGTACCATAGGAGAGATCCCAATATGGGAGGTTCATTTTCATTTCTAGTCATTTATCGTAAGATTTCTTTTATTATGGATTACTTCTCACAGGGTTTTATATGAGTTTGTAACACGTTTATTTGCATGATAGGTTATTTCAGGGATATGTTTCTCTTATTCAACTTTTTATGACTAGATATGATTACTTTTTTTATAATTCTAATTTTTATTTTTATTTTATTAAGAAAAGGGATTATTTTATATAAATGAAAGTGGAAAAGGTGGAAATTAATTATTAATGGTTCAGTTTTATAATAATTCATTCTAATTTTATTTAAACTATAATGGTTTTATTCATGATATTAGATCTTGAATAAAATCATTGGTGGTATCCCACTTGGATTTGTTTCACACACTAATTGTGCCTTTGCTAATTTTTAGATATTTTATTAGAGGTTTCATTTAAAGGGAAGAGATTCATGTATTATGTTAGATTATTTTGTAGTTGGTTCTTTTATTTGAGGTTTGTCCAGAGGTGATAATTGGTCATATGTGGATTTAGTTACTTTCGTGTTTATCCTAATTTTTAGTTGATCTTATGCCATTTTTTGTGTCTATTTTTCAATTTATACTCTATGTTTGTCTCTCTTTTTTATATTCATGACTGGTTTCTATTTTCCTGTTTTTCATTATTACATGTTCGTCCAGTTCAAGTGGCTTACCTGGTCGACCTGGTTTGGTTCATTATAGGTTATATATTATTCACGGATATGTTTCATTTTTCACATGATTCTATATAATTAATTAAAACTGTTATATATATATATTAACATATAACTAATGGGAAACATTATATTACATTATATCAAAATACACCAATATATATTTAAGGGTTCATTTTGTTTATGAGTTTTAAAATGAAAATCAATACAATGTCGGGATAATAAGATTTCTATGTTCTAACTATAATTTCATATAATGGTTGAAAAGATATTATTTTAATGATAAAATAATAATGAAACAATTTCCCACTAGATGTGTGAGATAGATTAAGCAAGGAGAACAGAATAATGCGTAAGTTTTTGTGAGTTTCTATCAACAGATATGAACAACACACATCCCTAACTATGGATAATGAAATAAAAACATAATTTATGGTTTGTTTTATGCTACAACATAACATGATGATGTATATAAAATAAAAATGGGTCTCCTTTAAATTCAAAATGATTAATTCAATATAGAACTGATGTGAGTAGTTAAATTAGTTATATTAATTAGTTGAGGAAGGAAATTAGATGTTGTATGTAGGATGCAGAAAATATAAAAAAATTAGCTTCCATTGAAAATATTCAATATCAAGTGATTATAGGAAACTATAGATAACAGAATATCAATGATATTAAAGTTATTTCATTATAAAAAATTTAATCTAAAGAACCTAAATCATATAATGATATGAATTTTTTTTAATAATATCAAACTCAATCTAAATTATAAAAAGATACCTAGATATCTAAATGAATAAATGCTATATTGGGGAGAATATTTAGATAGATAGAAGTGTAAATTATTTCATATATATAGAGCAAAATTGGTGAGTCATGAATAAAATTTGAATGAATGTATTGTGGAGAATAATAAGAAAATAATTTCCAATGATTTAAGATTCTTTACAATAAAACCATAATTATACACATTTTTCTTCTCTTCTAAAATAATAGACAAAATGAAGTTGAATTATATCAGAAACAAGGACAGGTTTTTATAAAATCAAATATATTAAAAAGAATATAAATACTTTGAATCTTTATATCCATGTTTTTATCATATCTAAGGAATTTGTATTTAGGAATATATACTAGTTCATTTAATCAATTTTTCATTCAATGTATAACGTATATCATATGAAATGTTTATTTCTATCAGTTATAATTAACCACTATGATTGTGTATGAAAAAGAATCATTTAAATATTTTGATGATCATTCCTAGATGAAAATTATTTCTAAGGAAATTAATATATAAATTTAAAATATTATAAATTAATTGAAATATATATTTGATAATGGGGTAGATATATATGAATTATTTAATGGATTTTTTTTTCAACATGCATGTTGCTCTAATGGGGACTAATATATATTTCCCTAGATTATTAATGATGATTTGTTGGAACAATAAAACTAGTCAGACATGTTGAGTTTGTATCTTTCATTTAAATAAAATAAGACAAAAATACAGTAGAATGTGATATTTCATGTTTCTTCATCAATTTATAGATGCATCAAATAGATATTAGTTTAAAAAATCAAGATTCTATGAAAAAAATGGTTTTATGGCACCACCAAAATAAATATTAGGTACATAATTATTATTAAAAATATTGAATAATCATTCAAAATAAAAAGAAAGATTATCAATTAAATATTGCTAGGAAACGAGATAAAACCTTATCAAATATAGTTGGTATGGTAAAATGGAAGAAACACATTATTTTTTTCAAAATTAATAATTTAAATTTTAAATTATGATTTGATAATACTAGTCAGAATTACATAAAATGAAATATATCTTACAATTTAATTTTTTACATTATTGAAATTGTCAATAAAATTAAAAAACATTGTAATTCTCAAATTACATTACATGAAATGAATAAAAGTAATGTATCTTGTATATATTTTTCATTAAAAAATAAACAAAAGGATTTCTTCTTTCAATTTCAATTAAATTTTAGTGTACCTGATTGATATTAACGTATAATTTAAATATGTGATGAATAAAATAATAATGACATACTTGATATTAGAAATCAAGATTCATAAATTTTGATGGATAAGTTTTTTGACTCTAAATTACAAAAATTATTTTATTGTATAACTATACAAGTCATAATTCAATTTTTCAAAATATTCAATTAGATTTATGAGAAAACATTAAACCCCGTTGATCCTGAAAAATTTGATAAATAATTGTAATGGAAATTCCTAATTTATAAATGATGTTACCTCTCTATATTTTTCTATGATGTTTAATCAAACTGTGTATTTAATGGAGGAATATGATGTTTTAGGGCTCATACATTATCTATATATCCTTCCCATATAAATTCATTATCATCATAATACATCATAATTAATATATTACTATCTAAATACTTATATAATATATTTTTCAATCTACTGTGTTTGTTATTTGAATTTGGTATCATAGTTATTTGATGTTTTTTTTGGGAATTAATGATTAATAGAAATGATATATTGTTCAAGGTTACATAGTCAATGAGGGTATCACTGTATTTTGGGGTATTTGGATAATATTCAAACACAATTAAATTTATATTGTTGTGTTGATCATAACTAAAATAAATATTTTAGTTTTAGAGTATATCCGCAGAACATACAAAATTAGTTATTTTCTTAGGAAAAAACCATAGTTTTATTGACAAAATATAGTTCGTAACAGAATATAGATATATGATAATCAATGGTGATATTTTTTATCGTCTCATTGAGGAATTGTGGAAGCAATCATTGGTATTTCTTTAGATTTGAAAATGAAATAATAACGTGAAAAGAAAATATATTAACCAAAACAATATTGATTTTATTTCATGTCTTGTAATATCCTAATATATATCATATTCATAATATGTTTTCATAATTATCTTATATAGCAGACAATATTATATAATTATACATGTGGATCATTGATTTTGATAGTTGAGTTGTATTTGTAGATGATTTAAAATATTTTGTTTAAAAATCATTGATGTGGTGTAGGAGATTCATTGAAAATAAATATAACGGAATCTTGATTTATATATTTTTTCCTAAGGATGTTTTGAAATTAAAAAATAGTGGCAGATTCAAAAATTTTACAATGTTTTGAATCTATGGAACGATTATTGAAATAATTAAATTAAGTTATCAGGATCAAATTTTTTTCTGTCTTATTCAAATTCAAGTGGGTTGAAATTTAAAGGGGCATAAGAAATGATTTTTTTATAATTGAATCTTGACAAATTTTCTCTATTGATTGATATTGTAAATAATAATGAAAATTATCCATATATTTTGTATTCAAGGGATGAAATGAAATTTAATGTGGATGACGGATTTGATGAATAGTGCATTTTTTAGTCCACGTCAATCCAAAAGACTTGTATGGTATATTTGATAAAATTGATGATTTTTTTTAAAAAAACACCATTTAGAACCACATATTGATATATCTATTAATGATTATATTGAAATTTTTCATCTCTAAAGGGATGGGGAAGATGCTGAAATCTTGTTAACATTTGTGGATGATAATAAAATGGCCATTTATGGATTAATATATTGTATACCTAGTACTCCATTAACATATATATTATTTGTTTATTTAGAATTCATCATTTCAATTTATATATGTTCATTATTTTTTAAAAAATATTCTTATCTTATATTTTATGTCATGTTCTAACATTTTTATATTATTTTTAAATTTAGTAATGAAGAAAAAAATTATTTAAATAAAAATTAAGGCATTCCACAACTCTTATGGTTTTATAACCAAATGAAATGATCCCAAATTAATCATTTATGATACTTAATTTTGTAATGACCCATTTCTATTTATAATAATTAAATTTAACAATTATTTAAAAAACCTAAAAAATACAACTCCTCCATTAAATAACTTTGAAAACATCTTATGAATTAGTAAATTTTATTTTAATAAACCTTATTGGTGTCTTCCCTATAAGGTTTCTCTTAACATACTCCATAACCCCATTATTATTAATTAAATACTACTAATTCCCACAACAAATAAAATATCATTACTACCCAATAGAAATTATATTGAATATTAATACTTGAATTACAAATCATGTGATTATTCATTTATAAAATAGCTCATGTTCAGGTCAAGAAAATAAATTTAGAAATTTTTGATAACTTCATTAATACATAAATATTTTCTATATACTTATATTTTCTCACCTGAACATTTAGAATTTTATTATTTTTATAATTAAAAAAAGATTTGAAACTTTCTATCGAGCTGTGGGTCAAGCATGTTTGAATTTTTTTCATTTTTTTTATGAATGAATGCATTTCCCTTGACATCATCTTGTGTATGGGCATGGAATATTCAAAGATATGTGGATTTTCCTAGGACACCGTGCGTCCTGCCTCATGTTCAAGACAAATAAATAAAAAGAGTGTTAATGATGTATTTTCATAATTATAAAAATAGTAATTATAGTTATAATAATTTTCATTATTATGTTCACCATGTTTTTTAATAAACAGTTATTATTATTAAGTTGTTATTATTTACTTTCTATTAATTTTCTCATGTATATTATGTTTATTAATATCATATTATGTTTATTATAATTTTTATTATGATTATTATTAATAATATTAATATTGTTCTTACTAATTTATTTACTATTATTTTTATCTTATTATTATTATTTTTTATTTATTTTTCTATTTTAATGTGGTTTTATTACCTCATCCTCGAGCCCTTTGCGCCCCCTTCCCCCTGCCTGCATTTTTCCTCCCCCCACGACCTGCTCCATTTCTACCCCTCCAACCGAAGCCATCGGTGCACACCGCCTCTCTATCCCACTCATGCTTCACCCCACTGGTCAGAAGGCCCTTCGGCGCGCCTCCCTCCCTCCGGCAATGGCTCCCCTCATGCGCGGCTGAGACCTCCTCCCTTACACGGCCAAGATCCCTGCCATGTTCCCTTGACCCGACCGACCGAGTGAAGCTCTGGCGTGCCTCCCTCTCCCTCCGGTCAGCGGTGCTCCCTCCAGCGAGCGACCTTCCACCGTCTAGACCCACTTCTTTACCATTAATCCCATATCCCTCTATATTTAGGGTTTGGTTAATTTATATTTGGAGGTTTTGGGTTTTACTGGGTTGAATTTTAGATGTAGGGATGATTTTTGATAATTTTTCTTCCATTTTCAATTTGGGGTTCAATTTGGTGAATTTCATGTGGTGGAATTGGTTTTAGAAAACGTTCATTATGATTTTGATTTTAAAAATAATTTTTTTCACTTGAAATTGGGTGGTTTCACATGAAAATAATTGTTCTTATTGAGTTTATTTTTGTTAAATTATTTTTTAATTTTCTATTACTATTGCACAATGTACGAGTTGGTATTTGATAAAAATCCAATATATTTTTAATTTTTAGGTAAATTATTTATGGGAATTTGGTTGTATCCCATGTGTTAAGTGTTTGTGTGCACCTTGGTAATGTTTTATAAATTATAAAAATGACTTATTTCACTATGCATGTGATGCAGAACTATTTTTTAAAATAATTTATAAGAATATGGGATGGGATTGATTTGTTAAGGTGAATTTGCATATAATTTTTTATGTAAAACCTTGTTGTTCCTTTTTTCAGTGTTTTAAAAATTGAACAAATAGTTTATTTAGTTTTTCAAGGGGTGAGAATCAAATTTTCAATGGAAATTTTGGGGAAAATGGGTTTTGGGAGTAGTTTCTTTATTGAAAAATTCATAATTTTTCATTATTGAGTTTTCATTTATTTCTAAATGTAAATTTTAAAATTTTTTAAACAATGTAATGGATGTTTTGTAATTGGTTACAGTTAATGTTATGATTTGAAATGGCCTTTGGAAATGATTAAATTGATTATGTGATTTTTTTCTAATATTTTAATGGGTTTTATGAGTTAAGTAGGTGGTGTGTCATTAGTGAAAACCCTAGATGTGTTATTTTGAAATGTTTTATAGATTTTTTAAGTGTTTAATTTTTCAATAAAATTATTTTTATAGTGTGCTGGACCTCGCTATAGTGGTTTTGAGCTACGGGTGTCGAGGTATCTTACATGGACATTCATAGGGTGAGGAAAATATATATATATATATGCCCTCTTTGTACATATTCCCTCATGGTGTAGGGAATATGAGAAACATAGTGATGGGTGTATATATATATATATGTATAAATGAATGTGCATGTATGTGTCAAATTTCGGTTCGAGTGGTCATCGACAAATAGTGACATGTTTAAGGTAGGTTCCCTATGTCTATGCTTTTAATTTGAATTTAATAATTGCATACTTGTTCTAGAAAATTGTTTTACATTATGCTATATACACATGCTCTGAAATCTGATTGCGGTTTCTATAAACTATTATGCCTTTGTTTTGGAAATTGAAATGTATTTATAATTCCATTTGTCTTATGTTATTTTTCTTGAAAATTTATTTCCTAAGTGTTTTTGAATTTGTATTGAGTATTCCCAAATGTGTTTGGCCTTTCATCCGGTTAGTTATAAAATGTGTTCCCTTTATGTAATAAAGCTTGTTAGGAACCTTACGAATGTTTTATGAAAATGAAAAACCTCTTTTGAGGCCCACTCCCTTGTATTTAGAAAATAATTTGTATGTTGAAGGTGATATTCTATGCCTAATGTTGATGTTTATGCATTTTGTGATGAGAAATAGGGGGGATGTTCTTAAAGAGGGTCGATAGTGGTGAAAAGTTGAAGGGTTTTTTGATAAAGAATGTGTTATAGAGACATATTTCTTCTTGGTAAAGAATACTCACCACAACATGGAATAGAGAACAATGGGAAACATGGGTATCCAGGTTGTCGACTAGGACTGGTATGATATATGAAACAACATGTGTTTGTCCCAGTTCATCTAGCAGGATTGACGCAACAACACTATCTAAACATATGAGTTACTGCATTTCGTGGTTTCAAAGCCATGTTTTCTGAGTGTTGTAGTTTCTATGACACGTTTCAATGAGGCACGAGGCCTCTAGGTTCCCACATTTTCTAGATACCTATCGGGTTTTCCCATGGTGCTCATTTTTGGAGGACTACTTGTGATGTAATTTTCATTTTAGCTATTTCATACTTGATGTCTTATTTGTGAAAAAATTATTTTAATCCAAAATGGTTTCTTTTCATTTAGAATCATTACATCATTCTGAAAACCTATTTTGAAAATTTAGTGGGAGATATATTATTTACATGAAAATGCAAACTCATTACTTGAATTTGAGAAGAAGAAAAAACATTATTTTATTATATCTTATTTTCAAAATTTCTTGATTGGATTTCTTACTAAAGTCATGGGCATATGATGTTGTTATATTTCGACATTCCTACTAAGAATATCGGTGCTCACGCCTAAAGTACTTTTCAGTTGCAGGTTTCAGTTTTGTTCACTTTTGAGAGCGAGTGTGTTTTATTTTCCATGGTGACCCCAGAGGTCACTTGAGGTATGTCATGTTTCATTGATTATTCCTTTTTCTAATACCATCTTTTTTACTTTATTTACTCTCGTTAATCAATTTATTCAGTTTATAATTATGTATTTATATTTTTCATGCGACAAATCATTCTCAACGGGTTATTTTGATGCCTGACACTAGTTTCCAGCCTGTGGGGATTGGAAACGCTCTTCGGACCATGAAGCGGACCGGCTCGGGTGACCGGTTCAAGGACGACCCATTTTGGATTGTGAAAAAATGGTATCACAAGGTGTTATTATTTTTTGGGGTCTCAGTTAGCATAGTGATTAGGTTTGTCGGGACTCGAGAAGTATGTGTGTGAAGGGCGTCATGAACCCTTGCCCATCTGGAGACTCGAGCTTCCAGGGGTAGTATGGGACATTGAATTTTCTTCTATGGCTTGGTCTGTGTGGGTGAGGGATGAAAAAAGAAGTGATCCAGTGTTACGTAGTGGGCTTGGATGGATTAGTGACCTATGTACAACCCCAGTCCATGGTTCAAGATTCTTCCTGTAGTTAATTCTTTCTCGGAGCATGGTCTGTTAAGACATGTTAATGCGTTTTCATATCCACTAGTCCATTATTGTTTTATGTTGTGATGTGAGTTATGTTTGGGATTAGTTTTGAATGACTTGAGTGGTTTTCAAAATGAAAATGTTTCATAAAAAAGGGGATTTCAAAATGGGAGTAGGTTTTTGAGTGGAAAAGTTGTATGGAAATGGGAATTGTTTTCTATTAATGGAATGTTGTTTAAAATGAAAAAATTGGAGGTTCTTTAGAGGTAGTTTTGGGATTTGAGTAATGCTTTTGGAATGTGAAAGGAAATTTTTGGTAATTTGGAAAAAATTTGTTTCATTAATGATAAGTTTTATTTTCAAATTTTTTGAGAATTTTTGCATTGTGTTGAATGCTTCATTTTGAAAAGGAGACGTTTTTTGAATTAAACCGTTTTTCCACTGAGGGATCACATAAATAGAGGTATGTATGTGGAACAAGGATAATTGGTGGTATGTGTCGATGGATACATGAGCTAACGTAAGGGTATATGTATATGTTGGACTTCATGGGACACCAATGGTGGGTACATAAGCAGTTTTGTGGCTGAAAATTGGGTTTTAAAAAGGTAATTTAAATGTTTTGAAAAGTGAGTAAGCAATTGTAATGTGTTCTATTTTCATGTTTGGTATCCATTTTTGTGGGTTCTTGGTTTTGAAATACTAAATTGTGGTTAGAATAGTGATTTGAGTTATATATTTTGTTTGGGATTGATGATTTTAATATTGATTTATGATGAGTTTTGGTTTGTATTTCTGCCTCTTGTTTTTATGTATGGGACCCAGAAAAGTCCCAGAGTTTTCTAGTCAGTCTCCTCTAGTAGTTTGTTCAACCCAAAATATTAGCGGTGTGGTGGAACTGTATTCTTTTTAGTTTTTGTCCATTTTCCATGGTAATCATGATTTATTGATGGTATTGGTCTGGCTTTGTGAAATTGTTGATGTTTTCATGTTATTAGGAACACCCAATGCTATGTGAGTCTGTGCTAGTTTGGGTTTGTTTGAAGGTTCATCATAGGATAGGTGTGGGGGAAAATCCCAGCATGGTTTCATGATGGGATGTCTTGGAATGTTTCAAAGACAATTTCATCCTGATGGTTTATACCTTAGGGGTGAATGTGAGGAAAGTAGCAGAGCTCGTGAGTGTCTAGTAAGGCCAACAGATAGTGAATCCTTACATTGGTCATTTCAAGGGGTTTATTCCCATTTCTTTGAAGGTTACATTATCGAATCAGTTAAAGTTTCTTATATATTGGGTCTTCCTCTAGGGTTCAAGAACTGATTCTATTGGGTTTTTGGGATGGTTCACTATTCAATGAGATCAAACCGGAGGAACCTGTCTCATTCAAGTTTTCTTGTCAATTTCATCTTCTATAAGCTTGTCCCCTTTATTTTTTTCCTCGTGTGTGGATGGTTTGGGTACATTATGTCTCCTTATCATCATTCTCTAAAGTCTTGTCGTTGGTGTGTCCATTTGGGACACTTGGAGAGGTTTCTCAAGTTGTATTGGAAAAAGGAGTCACGACTGGAGGAAGTCAGCTTCTGACTGCGGGGAAGTTGAGGCTTCAAGACATCAGAGCTCTAGCCACACGTCTCAGAGTGAAGACTTTCCCACAGACAAGAATCATTAGGTGTGGGGAACCTTGGTCAAACTTTTATCTTTAGTGATAAAAAAGTTATGGTTAAAATTCTTATTATGTAGCTTCCTCTTCTTTGAAGGTTCTGTTTTGATGTAAGAGACATAAATGTATCTTTTTCTCATTGTGGTCTTTGTTCGTTGAATACCTCACTTTGGTTGTGAGAAGGAATTTTGATATCATCTTCTTGTAATTCAAGTAGTTATACCTCCTCAAATGTGATCTTTGAAGGTTGTCTTAATGTGGATGTGAGTCTCAAGATGATCATATCTCTTGTATGGATATGTTTTTTGGTGACCCGTTCTTATTTTAGGATGCAGTTTTTTTGGAGATACATCTTTCTTGGGCCATCATGAATATGGGTTTTGGCTTCCGTTCAGTTAGGTGTTTTTCATTGGGGACCCATGTGGTGTGGGATTGGATTATGTGGAGATTTCATGGGTTGGTTTGTGTTGGGTTTCCCGTGTCGGACCGTGCTAATTAGATTAAGCAAGTCAGTTATTCGATGGCTGGGAGACCCACCATGGATCTTGTTCTACCTTATTCGGGTGTTGGTTTTGGAGTGTTTTTACATTGGTTTGTGTCAGTAGTTTTAGAAGATATTCTATGCTGAGAGTCTCAATGTTGGTCAGGATAGTCGGGTTCTTATGGTGGGGAGAACCCTCCCCATTTCTTCAAGGATTTTCTCTTTGAGTTTTCCCTTAGATTTTGTCGGGTGTTACAGATTGAGTGAAAAGTCAAATTGACTTTTTGATATTGTTGGACTCATTCAGTTTCGAACTCGGGATTGATTCCTCAATTGGATAGGTGACTTTCTGGGGGTAGAATGATTTTATGGTGTAGGGAATTTTCACAACATAATTTTTAAAATAATACTATTTTTATTATTTTAACATACATTGAAATTTTCTATTGATTTGAAGTCCAAGCCTTTTTGAAATTTTTTTATTTTGTAGATGAATGAACGCTTCACACATGACATCATCGGGTGCATGGGTAGGGCGTATTCAAAGCTGCACAGCTTTGCCTGGGGTCACCGTGTGGCCTGCCACATGTTCGAGAAAAATAAATAAATTGTGTTTTAATGTTTTATTTTAATAATTATAATAATGGTAATTATTATTATTATTATTATTATTATTATTATTATGGTCACCATGTTTATTAATATAGTTTTATTAAAAAGTAATTATTATTAACTCTTTATTAATTTTGTTAAGTATATTATTTTTATTAATATCATATTATGTTTATTATAATTTTTATTATGATTATTATTAATAATATTAATATTGTTCTTACTAATTTATTTACAATTATTTTTATATTATTATTATTGTTATTTTAATTATTAATTTAATTTTTTTTGGTTTGGTTACCTTCTCCTCCAACACATTGTGACACCCTCCAATTTTTCCCCCACCTATGTTTTTCCTCCTGCTTCGACCCTCTCATCTTCTCCACCTCCAGCCGAAGCCACCGATGCACACCCCTTTCTATCCCTCTCACACTTCACCCCACCAGCCTAGGGCCCTTTGGCACACCTCCCTCCCTCCAGCGATGGATCCCCTCATGCGTGGTCGAGCCCTCCTCTCTCAAGCGGACAGGCTCCCTACCTTGTTCACACGACCTGATCGACTGGGAGAAGCCCTGGCATGCCTCACTCTCCCTCCAGTGAGTGGTGCTCCCTCGGTGAGAAAAATTCTTCCGGTTGGACCCTCTTCTTCCCCAGTAATCCCCTCTCTCTCCTTCTATATGGTTTGGTTTATTTTTATTTGTAGTTTTTTGTATTGAGGCTGATGGATGTTAGAATTAGTATTGATTCATGATAATTTTGGTTCCATTGTTCGATTTGGAGTTCAATTGGGTGAATTCCATGATGCGGTATTTGTTTTAGAAAAGGTTCATTATGATTTTGGTTTAAAAAATATTTGTTCTCGCTTGAAATCAGGTGGATTCACCTGAAAATTATTGTTTAATTGAGTTAATTTTTGTTTAAATATTTTTACATGTTCTTTTACCATTTCGCATGGTCCAAGTTGGTATTTGATATTTTAATTTTAACGTGACATTTTTTTGGGAAATTTGGTATGGTCTATGTGTTAAGTCTTGGTGTACACAATGTTAATGTTTTATAAATTATGAAAATTACTAATTTAATTGTGAATGTGATGTGAAACTTGTTTTTTGAAAGAATTTGATATGAATTTTGTATGGAATTTGATTCTTAATGTGATTTTTCATATATATTTTGAGTAAAACTTTGTTGTGCCTCTTTTAGGTGTTTTATAAATTGTAAAAATGGTTAATTTAGTTTTTCAAGTGGTGTGAATCACATTTTCAATGGAACTTCTGGTGAAAATGGGTTTTGGGTGTTTCTTTAAATAGAAATAAATAATTAGCATATTTTAGTTGTCATGTATTTCTAAATGTAAATTTCAAAAGGTTTAAACAATGGAATGCAGGTTTTGAAATTGGTTACAGTTTATGAGATGATTTGAAATGGCCTTTGGAAATGGTTAAATTGATTATTAATTTTTTCTAATATTTTTAATGGGTTTTATGAGTTATGTAAGTGGTGTGTCATTGGTCTAAACCCTTTATGGGTTATTTTTTAACATTTTATATATTTTTTAAGTTTTTAATAGTTTTACTAAATTCTTTTTATAGTGCGTTGGACCTCACAATGATGGTTTTGAGTTGCGGGTATCGAGGTATCTTACATGTACATGCATAGGGTAAGGAATATATATATATTTATTAACTCTTTGTAAATATTCCCACATGGAATGTGGAATATTTGAAATGCAACGAGGGGTGTATATATATATGTGTCTGTGTATGTGTCTATATAAATTCATGTGCGTGTATGCGTCTAATGTCGGTTCAAGTGGTCGTCAACAAATAGAGACATGTTTGAGATAGGTCCTCTATGCATATGCCTTTAATTTTAATTTCATAATTTATTACTTGTTTTGAAAATATGTTTTACAATATTCTATTTACACATTCTTTGAAATCTGATTGTGGTTGCTATAAATGATTATGCCTTGGTTTTGGAAATTGAAATTTATTTCAAATTCCATTTTTCTTAAGTGTCTTTTCTTGAAAATTGTTTTCCTAAGTGGTTTTGAATTGGTAATGAGTATTTCCAATGGTGTTTTTCCTTTTGGTCATTTATTTACAAAATGTGTTCCCATTATGTAATAAAGCACGTTTGGCACCTTAAAAATGATTTATAAAGAATAAAAGCTTCCCTTAAGGCATGCACCCTAGGTTTTATAAAATGATTTGTATGTTTAACATGTCATTATGTGCCTAACATAAAAGCTCATGTATTGTGTGATGAGAAAGGGGGGGGGAATGCTCTTAAGGAGGGAGAATAGTTATGAGAAGTTGAAGGGGTTTAGGATAAAGAAATTTTCAGGTACATATATCCTTTCTTGATAAAGAAAATTCACCATAACCTAAAATAGGGAACAATGGGAAACTTGGGTATCTAAGAGGGTGACCAGGACTAGTATTCTAGATGTCATGTCAGTGGTTCTCCACGGTTCATCTATAATGTTTAATGAAAAAACGATAACGAAACATATGATTTACTGAGGGTCATGGTTTATAATCCATTTCTTCTGAGGTTTGTGGGTTATAAGCCATGTTTCACCAAGGTATGAGGACTATAGGGTCCCACTTGAGCTAGATACCAATCACGATTAACCATGGTTCTCATTTATGGCATGATGCTTGTGATGTAATTCTAATTTTAGTTGATTCATACTTGATGTCTTAATTGTGAAAATCATATTTTAATCCAAACTGCTTTCCCTTCATTTTGAATTGTCAATGCATGATAGAAACCAATTTCAAAAATGTAGTGGGATTGTGATTCTTTACGTGAAAATGCAAAGTCATTAATTGAATTTTAAAAGAAGGAAATGTATAATTTTATTATATCTTATTTTCAAACTAGCATGATTGGATTTATTACTAAAGGGTGGGGTATATGACATTGTAATATTTTGGCATTCCAAATGAGAATCTCGTTTTTCATGCCTACTTTACATGTCATTTACTGGTTTCAGTGTGGACCGCATTTGAGGGCGAGTGAAATTTATGTTCCATTGTGACCCACGAGGTCACTTGAGGTATATCGCGTTGCATTTTTATTTCTTTTTCTACTACCAGTTTGTTATGTTTATTTTCTATCATTTATCTATTCGTTCAATTTATGATTATTTATTTATCCATATCATGGGAAAATCGTTCCCAACTTGTTATTTTGATAGTTGACACTGCTTTCCAGCCCGTGGGAATTTAGAATGTCCATCGGGCCATGTCGCGGACCGGTTCAGGTGACCTGTTCGTGGTCGACCCGAGTTGGTTCATGACATACCCACTATATACATAGGTATTATAAATTATCAAAAAATGGTATTAGTTTTAAATAAGGGATTTTTTACACATTTTTATATTTATATACATTCCCAAAAAAATCCATGTGTAATTTTATAAAATATAAATGTACTGATATCTTATTCTTTTAACATATCAGTGGGATCTGATAGAGTAGTTGAGAAGTGGTCATCAACTGAGCATATAGTGTCATGGTTATCATAATTTGGTTATTTTAGGGTGATAATAATTGTTTTTTAATTTATGTATAAAATAATTTATTACAAATATATACTAATTGTTCCATTTTATATATATCAGGTAGTCGAAGTTGATATTAGAAGCTTTTAGGGAATGATTCTAGGCCAATTATCATCTATGATAATGAAACATTCCATTGTGTATCATGATTCAAGGAATATTATCATTTCATGGAAGAATGATATTTTTGATAAAAAAAATAATTCTTTGTAAATATAAAAATTTCAACTATATTTTTATAGTCCTAGAAAATTTATGCCTGATTGGGTTTTTATGAATATTTTATAGAATATGCAGGTGAATTCCAGCAGACATTTGATCCTTAATATGAGATCTGTAATATTTTTTTATATTATTGTATTACTATTATAATTGATAAAAATATATTTGGATTCACAAAATGTACTTGAAAATAATTTTTCATTCAAATTAAATTTAACATATGTATCATATGCATTAGAGGCTATTAGTTGACTAAAGCATCAGTATCGTATATCAAATAGTGGAAGCCCATTTGATGAGGTGGGAAATAGTTGTTGTTTGATCCATTTATTCATGTGTTTTATTTATTTTTCATAAAACATATATATACATCCTTTCAAACATTTTATTAATTTAAAAATAATATTTATATTTTTCGAATATTGTATGATATAATATTAAAAATTATTTTATATTTTTTGTTTTTATTTATTATTTAATGTAGTGAATTATTTATGTATAAGATATATTTATATTTTCAATTAAAGATTGTATCTTATTTCAAGGAAACTATTTCATATTAAATATTTTAGTGTATGCCATAAGATTAAAAAATCATACAATAAAACACTGCCACTAATTATTTAACATTAATTGAAATAATCGTTTTCCACTAATAAACCAAATCTAATTAATAATTTTTACTAATTAACAGTAACGAAAATATTACATAGAGGTTATAACCATCACTAATATATTCAAAATTTTAAATTTGAGGATACTACCAATAAATATTTTCATAGTGATTAGAATCACCACTAAATATTAAAAAAATAGAAAAATACAAATGATCAAATTCATTATTGTGGTGATTTGAAATATGTTTTGAATTTTAGATTCCCAATAGTTCTATAAGTTCTACACTAAATGTAATTGATAATTAATAATCAACTGAAAATACTATTTCGGTTTTTAAAAGTGTTAGAAATAAATTATATTTCCTTTAAATCATTTCATAATTCCAAAAACCACTACTAAAAACTATATTTCCTATATTTAATAAGTAATTACTATATATGGTCAATAATAACATTCAATCATATAATATATGATTCCTATATAGCTGAATGGATAACTCATTATACAAATAAATCATATGGACTCACTCAAATATTTTCATATTGTATACTAACTATTATCGTCTTTCAACTCAATATATCCCAATAAAAGCAACATAAATAGTGAACCTATCACTAAGGGTCGACACATAACTTACATTACTTATAGAATATAATACTTGGTCACCAAATTATTAGTGTCACCCATAATAAATAAATTAGGCCTTGAAAATTCTCACTTTGGAAAAAATATCACTTTTTGTAATTGAGGGTTTAATTTTTAAATATTCATTGGTCAAACATAATACACGTGTATAATAATGATATCACATCACCTAAAATTATTATAATTTCATCATTTATTTATTTTTACATGTATTATTTTAATGATTTAATTTTGGAATTCCAATTCTATCAACCAACTTATTATTTTCACAACACAATGATGTATAACTCTCTACTGAACCTAGAAATTTTTGTCACTCAACCAATTGAATAATATTGAAAATATTCAGACATATCAAAATTCATCTCATGAATAAGGTTCCTAAATTATTCTTGAAAATTAATTATGTTATATGATATTGAAAATATCCACATGATAATTCATATTATAATAGATAGACAACCACTCACCTTTCTAAAACAATGTGTGAGCCTCTATGTTGGAGGGCCAGTTGACCCAAATCCCATCACCATGGGAAAAGATTTCATAATAGTGAATATAATGCATAAACAATATATAACCTGATATGAACAAACTATATAGACAATTATTTTCAAGATAATCACTCTAATTATAAACTAAGGGAAAATAGATTAAAACAAAATAATATGAAATCATCCCTATCATGTAATATATGAAACTATCTCATAGATTAAATATATAATATATATAATTCATATTAAATATGAAAGGTACCTAAATGATTTAGAAATATTAATATTATAAGGTGCTAAAAAACAATGAACACTTTATTTATCTAAATTTTTTGAGAAAAACTAAAAACATTTTAAATTTAATTAGTGAATAAAATTTGTCAATTTATAATTACTAAAACTTCTAATTTATAAAACTTTTATAAATAATATGTAAAATATAAAAAATAATAATTTTAAGTTTTTTATGCTTCTCATAATTTATGAATACAAATATCACGATCATTTATAAAATATGATCTGCACAATAGACTTAAACAAGGTGAACAAATAATATTCTATGATATAAATCCAATCATGCAATATGATAGAATTAGTGAATATGGTATGATCTATCAAAAATGATTATTATATTTAGGACAGAACTTACATCATATATATTCTATGATCCCCTATTTTCATGGAATCCATAGTTCTATCAGAAATTATGATATCATATATTATAACCAATGATGTCAAAAAATGCGTGGGTTTCCATCATGACATACATTATAATATGTCCAAGTCATACAATATAAATATTAAAAATAATCAATATACTATGTATTTTATTTAATGATATGTCCCAATTTTTAACAATAGTGATATCTTTAAAGAACCAATAAATATATATATTTATTACATGAAGAACAAGGATCTAACCCGACTGATTATTTTTCGTACATCATCTGTTGTTCACTTTTAATTGAAATATCACATTAAATAGTTGATCTGTCTTTAGAAAATCATCAGTAATGGAAAATAAACAACACCATACGAATGGGAGTGTATAAAATGAGACTATCACTATCTCCATCATGAGGGGTCAAGCGTGAAAATGATCTACAAAGAAACAAACAAAACTTCTTAACCCCAAAGTTGGAACACTATAATTCGTTCCTCATTTATATGAGTGGGTCCTAAATTTTAGAATGGGGTGTTAATGAATTCTTATGAAGATGAATTAAAATTCAAGTAGGATGATGAGAGAGTATCCCCAATTTATTGTATATAATAGTTATGTCTCTAATAAATGGAACCCTTCACATGTATATAAAATCTATAACTATATTTATTTACTGAATATTGTCATCCACATATTCCATATCATGGAACTCACACATTACATGTCACTAAAGTATTCCATGAAATGATTCAATCAATGAAAAATAAATTGATGAAAAATTTCATGGATTATATCTAATATATACCATGATATTTTTGAGTTTAACACCTAAAATATAATATCATAATCCTAATCATTCATTATGATTGAGTAATGAAAACACATATAATGTAAATATATGATACAGGAAAACTATAAACTATGATATATATCATATTCATATTATAAAATGTGGTTTATACTAATAATGCACTTTTATAGACCCACGATATAGTTTATATACATAAACTATCCAAAAATCATCATTTTGGGATCAATGTATTTTATGTTAAATATTTCAGGTTATTTATATTAGTTAGGCTTTTGTTTTTTGTGTTTCGTTTGATGTAATTATATTTAGATCAATTTAGATAAGTGTATTACTGTTTTGTTTGGTTAATTTTAGATAAATATATAGAATGTTGGTTCTATTTTATTTTATATTCATTAATTTAGTTGTTTGGGTGTATCCGTGATATAATATTTTCGGTATATTGATTTTTGTTATTTTTGTATGATCGGTTTGGTTAACCTTGATTTAGTTTAGTTTTATACATTTTTCTTATGTGAAGTTTCTATTAGGTAGATTTTTTTCGATCATCTCAGTTAATTTCAGTTTACTTCTATAATATTTGAATAAAATGAATTTATTATAGTATTTTTTTTGATTAGTTTATTTGAATTTAAACAGATTTGATTTTATTTCATTTATTCAGTTCAGTTTACTTTAATAATATTCATATAGTATTATTTTTATTATATATATCATTTATATATTTCTTTTTATTTAGATAAATTTTTTTTTTCATTCCATTTTGATCATTTTGGTTTAGGTCGATTGGATTAGATCTGTTTCAGGATGGTACTATTTGGTTTAGTTTTTTCATTGTTGGGTGGTGCATAGTTTTATTCTTCCAGTTCAATATATTTTTGTATCCATCAAAATATTTTTAAATTTTATACATGTTTGATTATATTCAAATTCTTTTTGATTATTTTTGTTAAATTTATTTTTATTTAGTTTAGTTTGATTCAGTTTCTATTTGGTTAATTTTGTTTCGTTTAATGAATTTATATTCAGTTTACTATTGTATAATTTAGTTTGGTTAGTTACATTTTTTTCATATTCATATTGTATGGTTCTATTAAATTAATTTAAATTTAATATAGTTAATTCTAAATTTTTTAGTTTAGATTAGATTAAATAGAGAAATACCATTTCAGGTTGAGTTGGATTGGGTAGGAAAAATTTCACTGGATTAAATTTGGCTCATTTCGGATTGAGAATGTTTAGTACAATAATATTTGATTTTTGTAAACTCAAACAGTTTCACCCTACCTAGACTAACCATAAATAAACTAAACCAACACTGATTGAAGTAAATTTAATCGATCAAAATTGAATCTTATTGAAGATAACTAAATTGATCATTTTATAACTAAACAATATTGTATTAAATAGAACGAAACATATCATACATAATCTGACACAACACAAACTGCACTGAATTGATCAAAATCATTCCAAGATGAACCAAATTCATTTCAACCTACCAATCTAACTTGACCAAACTCATCCCAAACTAAAATAAAGGAATCCAAACAAAACATAATTGTTAAAAATATAAATAATCATATTTATCCCAATAAAACTAATGCTTTTAGAACTAAACATAATTAAACTAAAACAAACCATACTGAATAAAACTAAATAGTAGTAACTGAACCAAATATAACTATACTATAATAAAATTAATAAAAAAAAACCCAAAAAAATAATCAAAACCTGACATAAACAATAACAATTTGAACTGAATGGAAATATATCATACAAACCAAAAATTCATTAATGAAAAAATAACTGCTCAAAATAAAATCTAATTATACCATTCCTAATTGAACTAATTTATATTAAATAATATATAATAGATATGTAATTTCCTAAAATAAATTTCACTAGACTATCGATAATAGATAATAACTTATTTAAATTATATAGAATGATGTAAATTATACTAACCCATCTATAAAATTTTGGAACTGACATGAATCAAATTTAGATCACATAACATAACATTAAATAAACCAACCTATGTAATTAAACCACTAATTATATCATAAAAAATTTAAGAAACAAAATCCTGTCCTAAAATACTCAAACCGAATCGATTGAACCCAAAAATTATAAATTATTTAAATCCATTAAAGAAAAAAATATATCAATATAAATTGTTTATATTTATTATAGGATCATGTTATAATATTAGTTATCATAAAAAACACATATAATTCATTATCAATATTCCAGGAATTAAACATACATGGAATATCAATGAACAACATATTATAAATATAGAATCAGTAACCTCAAACTTTAATCATAAATGGAGTGTTCTTTATAAAAATCATTCAAGAATAAAACAATGTATTTCTACCTATAAAGTGATTAAACCATCACAAGGATATCAGATCATTTCATAAGGACTAACAAATTCAAAAGGGGGGATACCAATTTCACTATGTGAAAACAACATCTTGGAACAAAATAAATGTTATATAAATATTTGAGGAAACAAATTATAAAAAAAAATATGTGATATTTCATCACATAATATAACCATCCATGAAAAACCTCTATCAATGAAGAATCTGTGATTGACCAGAAATGCATCAAATATGTTACTTCCTCTTGAAATATCCCTTAAACATGTAATACCTCAGCGTGAAATTTTCATGTGGGGTTATCCACATAACATCATGAATGTGTCCCCACATAGTGGAGGATAATAACCATTGGTTAGTATAGTAAATTGTTTTCGGTAGACTATTCTCTCAATAATACGACCATATGGGCATGCTCGAATCTACCAAAATAGATTTATGGCCCATCTATATGACAAACATCCCAAAACCCTTTTTATATAAAAAAATGATCCCAACATACCCTTCTAGTCCAAAATATAATGAATTAAACTATCTTCAGGGTTATTTAACATAAAACGAGTCTGTAGTTTTTAAGATGGAATCATATAAAAAAATTTACATCAGCCAATACAAGTCAAATGATAACTAAAAAGTAACAATATGACCTTTGGCCCAACTCACATAAAACCCTAAAAAGTCCAAAGTGTCCTTAATTTACAAATTTAATCATATGTTTAGATCAAAGAATACACATTTCATAAGATATAATAGTTTGGTCTACCAATATAAATTGAATCACATGTCGTGTACATGGGTTCAACATGAGTCCAATAGCTTTGATGCAATCTCTAATTCCTTAAAAACTATGTGTTTTCTTAATCATGATTATTTTTCATGAAATAAACATAATAAGGTTAAATCATTTCCACGAAAAACTTTAACTGAAAAACATAACACAAAAGGCACATACAATCACACAATTTATGTCATCATGTGCTCACCAATCCAATATAACACCTGACCCTACCTTTTTGTCTCTATTTTGGTAAGAAAAATATCACCTAATACTATTAAACCCATTTTATTAAAATATAACTCACTATGTCCCTGAATACTAAGGGTTTGGTTTTATCTATTACATTGATCCACTACCCAAATGAATAAGGTAGGATCCTACATACAAATCTTAACCTTCCACCTCATCACTTTATATAAGTCCATTATCTATATCTCACATTACATCAAAACTGGACTAGAATTATCACTCAATGTTTTCATATTTCCCAACCCAATACATATCAATATAGGTTTGGTACTTATATTTCATTCAACCCATGCCATATAATTCATTACATATTCAACTATCCTTCTCGATCAAGGAAAGGCCACTAGAAAAATCACTACATTATCACCCATGGCATGGACTATATTTCCTAAAAAGTAGGATCTTATCCAGAAAATAAATAGAATTTAAATTCTATCTCACATGTCGAGATTCTATGACTTAGGATACACCACAACACATGAATTTTTCACTAATTATAATAACATTATCATGCATATTTAAAAAAACACACATGTCTTGTAGCCTATCCTACAACTCAAAAACACATAACCAGGGAGATAGTCACATGAGTCATATCCCCACATCTCAACCAATTTATATTCCCCAACATTACACACAAATTTGGGATCATTTTCTCATCACTATAATTGGATTTTATAAATAATCCAACACCATAGGACAACATGAACAATAATTCATGATATATAATAATTAGCACTCACAACATTTATATCAAGGGGAACGCATAAGAGAACAAATTATTTAGAAAATATAAAAACTACAAGATGTGGTCAAACTAACAATAATGAGTTCAATTGAAATTTCTCTTAAAATGAATAAAAATTCTTTAAGAAAATTATAAATAGTTTACCCCATGATATCTTACTCCTTCTATTCTCTTGGAATGAAATCAATCGAAATTTTCATTGTAAAACCAATTTTTTTAAAATAACATTTAAACACCATTTTAGAATCACAAAAATTCCCATTAAAATCTCATTTAAACACAAAATCTCTTAAAATATCATTTTAAAAATAATTCATTTTTCTCATTTAAATATAAGTCACACCACTAAGAAAAACATAAAGATGTTAAATGGATTCCATTTAACCATTATTCCTCCATCAGAACATTTGGAAATATTTGTATACCGTGTATTATTTTAGGAAAACAGAATAATTTCTTATACTTATAGAGAAATCACTCATGTCCTTCAATATATCTTTAGTAAATACAAATTCTCTCACACAAATAGAAAATCTCCAATAAAATGATATTTATATTAATATAATGGAAAACTATTCAATAGACTCTATTTATAATTCCCAATATCTAACAAACTTCATAGGATTCCTTGGACCCCTATCATATCAATAAACATGAAAAAATTAATTAACCAGAAAATTAAAAATAATCTCCCTAAAAGGTGTAACTGCCACCAAACTCATCGATCATTCATATGGTACTACTACATTATGCAATGAGGTGATATAACTTCTTGACACACAACCATTACAAATCATTTAAAATTACAAAATTATAATTCTAAATCAATTGTGAATATAATATAAATTCATCAGATAGCCAAAAAATATCACAGAGAAATATAGCTTATGGTAAACAATAAGTAGTGACCCAAGTATCTCCTCATAAGACATCTAATACATGATGTACATAGACACGCCATCGACAAGAATTAATTGTCTATGATTTGATGAAATCTTCCTTCCAAATAACTAGTTGGAATAACCAAAAACAATGAATAAAAAGGTATAATAAAAACTAATAATAGAGGAAACTTTACCTTGTACAGTATGACAGAAAACTAAAAATACACCCATATCAAATTTTATCAAAGGAAAGAATGTGGATATCCAAATAGGGCTCTCCCTCTACCTTTGGTAAAAAAATAGATATCCCATTGAGTTCATAAATATAGAACCCCAATTAATGATGGAAATAATGATTATATATGTGTATTATAACATGATATTGATTTTAAAATATTATACACCATCCACTTCAATACCATTCAACAATTATGGGAATGATATTTTTTCTTGTTTTTTTGCATGGCCTATCATCTCCACAATTCGATCAGATACATTATACATGATATTCATGAAATCAAAATTATATAAATGAATGTAATGAATAAATATGATATATATTATTCTAATATCATTCTTTAAATGGTATAACTATCACCTATTAATATGTACAAGAACTTATCCGACAAAACATGTCTAAAAAATAATGAAGTTAACAAACAATGGACGAGTAATTATATGATCAAATATGATATCATAAAAATTGATATTATTATGAAATAAGTCAATTACATTATTTAAACCATTATGCATAAGGTTTGGATACATTAAAATAAATGTATGCCAAAGTAAAGGTATAATTTCGCAATCTCTTTATTATATGACATTGTTTGTACTATGTATTTACTAAGGTATATTTATCATGCATGTAAATGTTTATTAATTATTTATTCCAAAATATTGATTATATTTTTAAAAAAAAATTAAAGTCAATTTTACCCGTTGTTAAATATTAATTAAATGGAAAAAGTAATGTTTTCTCATTCTCCATACAAGGAACCTTTTGATTTTTTGGGAAAAATCACAAGGATAATGTTTTTTTAAATAATAAATCATGGAATTATTTTATTTTCATATCACCTTATTTTCCCGATTCTTCCTCACACACTATTTCTTTTTTATTTTAATATAATTTATATTCTTGTAATATTTCACAGTATTTTGAGAAAAGAAAATGTTTTTTTAAGAAGAATGGATATTTTCCTCGAAAATTTATTTTCGACTGTTATATAAAAATTATTTTCCATCTAAGATAGAATTTTTTAATAGGGTTATGATTAAAATATAATATCATTATTTTTTGATGATTTTATAGTGTTTATGGTGGAATTATATTTATGAAATCCATTTTTTACATGGAGTATGTTATGGTGGAATGATCTCTAAAGAAACCAAATTTATTCAATGGGTTATGTTGACTGATTTGTGATAGTGTGGTACATGTAAGAATGATTTAATTATGAGATGGGGGTACCAATATCTCCCTAGAATGGATTGTGCAATGATTTATTTATCATTATATAGACATGGATGGAATTCTAAATGTCCTCAGTGCTGTAGTACAGGGTAGGAAGGAGGGGTGAACTCGGTTCAGTAATGGACTTTTTCTGATATTATTGTCTTGGAAATGATCCTTGAATATAATGAAATTTTTTCCTATAATTATGTGAATTACCAAAAAAATTATTTTCTTATTTTATAGTTTTGTGATTAATTTAATCTATTCTTATAAACATTTATGATATATCCCAAGGCACGATATCACAATCTTTCTTATAAAGGATAATATTTTTAAATGTTATGTTCTTACGTCTTATAATTATGATATTATTTATATCTATGTTGTTTACCATTACTGTGAATTTGAGCACACCCATTAATATGATTCTTTTCCATGGGTTTTTAAGAAAGGTATTAAGTATGATATTTCAAAAAAAATTCTAGTTATAGATAAATAAGATGGATAAAATTATTATGTCTTATAAATTAGTTTTATTTGTTTCCGAGTTTGTAAAGACACTATACCTATATGATCCTATTGAGGATTTGTAAATTTTTTAAGGGAATATTATTATACTTCTATGTAATATCAATGTAGGTAATGTATGGGTTGTTATAGTTGGTATCATAGGGAAGTTATAGTTAACCATATAAAACTAGGATGATAAAATATTAGTAAGAACCCAAATGATACGTCAAATTACATTTTACAATCCATTTATTTTAGAAATGATTTTTGAATTTCCTAGGATAAAAACTAAAGTATCTTATATTTATATTATATTCTTAATTATATGGTGTTACCATTAGGAATAGTGTTCCTCATAGTATGATTCTAGGTTGAATTCAATGGATGGTACCCAGAGGAACAACATTAATACTTAATTTGATAGATAATGAAATAATTTTCTTCCTAAGAAACAAAATGTTATGGGAGCTAGAATAAAAAATATTGTAGATATAATCACACAACTTTCTAAAGCTATGAATCATGTAGGACATAAAAATTATAAATGGAGGGATCAAAATTATGTTGTGTCCTTGATGAGGCATCATCCACCACCATTCAGTGGGTCTTTAGATCCATTAGTGTCTGAACAATGGATCATTACCAATAAAAATATTTTTTCAGTTCTCCAATTTTTAGAACATGATAAATTCATCATATTAGTCTATAATTTGGAATGTAAATCAAATAAATTGTGGAACCATATCATGAATATATGTAATGATTTTTAATTGAATCAATGGAATGGGATGAGTTTAATAACTTATTTTTTAGTTATTACTTTCCTTGTATTCTTCAAAAAAAAGGGAGAATGAATTCCTTCATCTTAATAAAAAGGATAATGCATCTATTGGTACCTATGAATAAAATTTTAGAAGAAATTAAATTTATGAATTGGTAATTATTATTCATCCTGACAGAAAAATAGATGAAGTATTTAGTTGAATATATCCATGTATCTGAAGGGAATAATCTATAAGGGAATTCAGTAGCTATGTGGAAATATTTTGATCTGGTATTAAGGTTGAAATGGATATTGGAGTAACCAATCAATCCTATGGGTTTGATAAAAAGATAAAAGTGGAATTCAAGGGGAAATCTAAAGACCACACTAAAAAGAAGATGATTTTTCTTGTTAGGCTCAATGTGTGAAAATAAATATAGGAAATTGTCTTAAATGGACTATAAAACATTTTAACGGTGGGAGAGAATATTTCCTGGTAGTTGAATATGGAAGTGATGGTAAAGAAAGGTCTAATGATTGGAATAGAAAAAAGGATACCTAAAATTCACCTCCTATAAATCAATGGTACAAGTTCATGGAAATGGGGCATTATGATAATCAAATCCCTAATCCAAGTGTTATTGGTGATGATTGATTTCAACAAACTCATAAGGGAAATGAAAAAGGAAAGTCACATGCGATCACTATATGTGATTTAATGTATGATAATAAAGTGGTTATAGGTACATGTACCATCCAATATAGTGTATAAAATGTTTTATGTGATTATAGATCAATCCACTCATTTATTTCTGAAGAAATTTCTAAGAGTTTCTCTATATTTTCTCTATAATTAGAGATTGAGTTCGTTGTGATAACTCTTAGTGGAAAAACGGTGGAATCAAAAGTTTATAATTATTATCTGGTTCAATATTTTGGGAAACTACTTCCCAAAAATATTATGATCATTCATATAGTGAAATTTTATGGGATTCTTGGCATGGATTGGCTTTTCCTATATGGATATCATATCAAATTCCAAGGAAGGGAAGTAAAAATTAATATTTCAGATCAATATATGATAATTTATCGATGAAAGGATGAATATGACCTTCCAGTATAAAATTATACTATCTTATTGGAATTTATCTTTATAAATGAATGTTATATATTTCACAAAAAGTAGTGAAATAATTTATAACTAAAAATACACTTTTGAAGCATCTAATGGATATAATATTAATTTAGTGATTATATAAAAATATATATATTTTATATAAAATATTTACACATAATATTAGAAATTAATTATTAATATTTATACCTTTATATATATTGTAAATGTTATAATGGTCATAACTAAATATTTTAATAGAATGTTGTGCTTCATTTTTAACTTGATGTTTAATGTTACATAAGGTATCTACGAAATAATTTTTTTATGATAAATATGATCTATAATCCAATAGGGTTACATTATACCCACTTAAATAAATTTCAACCCAGAAATACTATTGTATTCATCGAATTTACAGCGTTTTGGAAAACTCACATTGTATATAGGGATACTCAAATTAAAATAAATAATATTGAATACATAAATATTCCAAGAAATGTCACATATTTGGGTTTCTATAAAAGTAATAAATTGGTGGGAAGTCAAAATATGGAAATATAAGTGAATAATAATATAAAAAAACTAGTAAATATTGATAGGTAACATGTTCATGTTAATGTTAATGACCAAAAAACAATAGCACAATAAGGGGGTTAAAAGACCATTCATTCCTCAAAAATGAAGGAAATAGGACAACATTTTGGTTTCAAGATTCATTTCCTAGAGTTAAGGAATTAATTTACCATCTAGACTGAGAAAATAAGGAATTATATTTGAAAAGTATAATTTCTTCCATCATTAAAAATCCACCATAATCTCATATTTTTCTCTAAGAAATTAGTATTGAAGATGATTTATTGATCTTAAATCACTAAATTCAACTTCTTAAGGATCACGTAATATTAAAAATAAGTACATGTTATTCATACTTTACTTCATAAATCATTCATTTTTTTCATAAATTAAGGTAACACCAGAAAATAATATGCCTTCATATGATTAAATAATACAATAATCTGTAAAAATTAATAGAAAAAACGAATTTTAAACATAGATTATTTCTTCAAAAGATATCCATATCTACAATATAAGCTCAAAATGAAATTATTTTATAACCAAATTGTCATCTAATACACTTTTCGTACATATCCAAAAAGAATAATATCATAATTCTCAAATATCATTTAATGTTAAACTAAAATATTATATATAACTCATCCCAATAAAATGTATCCCAGAATATCAGCAATCACCTCAAAATCAAAAAAACCAAAACAATTTGACCTTATAATATGTTTTAGAAAATATATATAGTATTTATCCATCAAGATTATATATATAAATGATTTCATACTAATCAAGACATTATTTGGGCTAGTGGTAGGCATTTCACCCTTATCTCCCATTTGTTTTGGGTTCAAACCCCGTGGTCTTTCATAATATGATAGGTTATTTCTCATCACATGGATTTTATTTATTCAAAAAATAAATAATAACATAATTCCTCTAAAATTATCAAATAATATAATTAACATCCTCAAAAATAACATTAATCATGAAATATCTATTTAATCATATGGATTTATATATATATATATATTAAAGAATATGTCCCTAATCATATATAACCTAATATTACATCATCATAAAAGATCTTATAAATACTTAAGGATATCAATACTATTAATTTTTTTTATATAAAATAAAAAATTATTCTCCAAATAAACCATTCAATGAATCATATAAAAAACCAATCTGATGAATTCCTTAAAATTTCAAAAAAAAAATACAGTTAATCGTGTTTAATTAGCATTACAAAAGAAACCAAAAGGTGTTTTCTATGACTTTAAATACATGGTCTAACTTGAACTAATCATCTTATGTAAATTTACATTTATCACGTGGCACTATTAAATTTTATATATTTCAATATCATTTATTAAATAAGTTGTCATAATGGATGATATATAAAATTTGGATTAACCCAATCATATACCTCTTGAGTGTCAAAATAGGTGTGTTGTACAGGCACACACACTATGCAGTAGAATGATTGAAAAGATATACTAATACAAAAAATTTCATGGTTATAACTCATAAATACATATTTAATAAACCCAGTTCCACTTGAAATATCTTTTTAGAGATCAATTATAAGTAAAAAAACAAAATCTCTACCATAACAACTTTTTAATGTGATATACTATACATTGACACATCCTCATTGTTGGAGAAAGGGTTGTGTTCCCAAATCAATATTATCCTAAAACTGGTTTCCATGGATTCAACTAAACATCCTATGACACTGTTTATAAATACACTAATCCTATTAGTCTAGAGTCAGGGGTAATGTTATTAAATTAGAATGTGATATAATGATTCACATCCAAAATAACCAAATATTTTACAATTATTGGTATACAATCACATACTCAAAACTCACGTTACATTTGAAAATAAAAATAAAAACAGTGAAATTAAATATTCTATTTCCACGATCACATTAAAATCATCATTCTTTATATGATGGGGAAAATTTAAAAAAATAACATTTTATTTAAAATGCTTAATAGGGGTTATATGAATCAGAACCATTCATAATTAAATAAGAAATAATTGATAATGGATGGTAAAAAAATTAAAATACATTTCATTTAATATATAACATGATCTCATAGAATAATATTAAAGGAATAATTGATGATCAAATAATTCCATATATATAATAAAATTATTTTTAAACATATTTAGGGATATAATAACTATTTAAATAATCACATAGACATCAATAATGAATCTCATAACGATGAAATAAATTTTGCTGAAAATTATAAATATACCTTCATGAAAATCTATGTGTGTGTCTCTCAACCCAAAACCTTCTGCCCTCCCTTTCTCCCATCCATGTTCAGTCGGCGCTCAAACGGGCCGCTCCCCTCCGGGATCGACGGCGGGCAAACCACTGGCAGGGGGTTTCCCGGGACCCTCTTTCAAGGAGGTCCTCTGTGGCGCGAAGTCCTCTCCTTCCTATTCTGATGGAAAAGCACCAGAGGGAAGGGTCCTCATCCCTCTTATATTGCTCAGTCCCATGCCCTTGGTTATTTTGGAAGGTTTTCCTGTGTTGGATTTATCAGAGGCGGAGCTTGCAGACGCGACTTCCTTCCAAGAGCATTTGCTGGTCCCTCTCTGTGGCTTCAAAAAATACTCGCAGGAGGTGTTTCAGAATTTCATGGATTCTTGGGGTCTTCGTATTATGGTAATGGTGTATGAGCATTCAAAAGTGGCCTTCTGTATCCACTGATCTTCCATGGAATATTTTGTGTGGTCCTGGTCAAGGGAGGAGTGGTGATGTGGATCTTTGCGTTTTTCTCTGTTACGATGGTCGTGGGATCAGCACTACAGCAGGGAGTCCTCGTCTGTGGCGGTCTGGGTGTGCTTACCTGGCCTTCCTCTACCTCTACAAAATCAATCGTTACTTAAAGCTGTTGGTGACTCCTTTGGATCATTTCTGTGCTCGGATGATGGAACTTCATCTCTTTTGAGTGTGGGGTGCCCCCGCATCTGTGTGGAGATGGATCTCTCCAGAAGGATTCCACCTCGGGTGTTGTTCTGCGTAGGGGGAAATTTTAAATGGTGGAAACAAATTCATTTCGTCAACTCATAGTGGTTTTTCACTGCTTGAATGCTTCAGGGTCATTCAGCTAATTTCTACAGGAAGAGGAGATCAGTTCTGGGCCCTTTTGGGGTGGCTTCCCATGGTGGTTCAAAGGCAGGTATTCACCCCTTGGAATCATGAGCAGAGAGGGAGGCATTGGTACGCCACGGATCACCTCCCCTCCATTCTGGTTCTCCCGTTATTTTCACTATGGTGGTTATGGATGGAGGGACTAGCTCGCGGATGACTGTGCCACCATGCCCGGTTTCTCGGGCTATTCAGAAGACTGTCCACCCAGCCACACCGACGCGTGCGAGGGGTATAGTTACCGTTGGATCAATTTTTTTGAATTAAAAAATTGGGTCCACAGAACCAATGACTCTGTCTGACAAAGATCGTGGCCCATCGTTTGTGGATCCAGACACTATCCATTCGGTTTCGGACCTGATTTTTTGGTCCACTTTGTCGCCTGTCCCCCCCGGCTCGCAGTAGGGTGGCCTTTGGCATCTGTACGGAAACCCGATCGTGGTTCAAGCTACATCTTCTCTCCATATCAATTCCTTCCCTAGGTTAAACCTAATCTCTGTATTCTACTCCGACCTGCGTTTCATCACAACTATCTCTGATTCTTCTCCAGCGACCACTTCATACCAATCTGGCGTCTACGTCTTTCGCAATTTCTCAGTCGTCTTTGGTTCCAGAAGGGGTATCAAAGGAAGTGGAGTCACAACGTGGCTCTCCTTGGAGGGCGTTGATGCAGTCAGTTCTTCAAGGGGAGGTGGAAACATTCTTGGCAGGGCAACTATCTTCGGTGAAACTATCTCTACATGAAGATGAGGAGGGGTCTTTTAAGAAAATTATCCTCCTCCCTAAATGATGCGACATGGTGGAAGGCAACCAGGGGCCGATCACGTGATCCAAGGTGGAAGAAACTGCTACTTGATTTTTGTTTTCCCCACCGAGCGCCCCTGGATGCAAAACAAGGTTTCCCAAGGTGTAATTTTGTCCCTGCTTATTTGGAATGTGAGAGGGATAAGGGCGCAGGCAAAGTGCGCTCTCTTATATTCATAAACTAAGATGTTTAGTGCGTCCATTGTGGTTATTATTGAACCGAAGAAAGATCACAGTAAACTCATTGGCCTTTCGATGAAACTCAGATTTCAGTCGTATGTGCATGGGTGTCCAGAGAACTCTCATATTTGGATCGGTTGGGAAAATTCTATCAAGGTGGATGTTATCAATGTTTCGACTCAGTGCATTAATACAAAAATTTCATGCTTGAAGGGCGAAGTGATGTGGTCCTTCTTTTACGTGATCACGGAGGCTCAAAGTCGTATAGTGCGATAGAGTTTTCTCAATGCCTTCCAGCCAGGCTCCCTCGCGTGGTTCATGGGGGCGACTTTAATTCCATCAGCGATGCAACAGAGAAGAAGGGTGGTGCCTCTGCTACCATAGGTGGGATGCAAGACTTCAGAGACTTCATTATTTCTGTGGGCCTCTCCAATCTGGGTTTCAAAGGATGCCGTTTTACCTAGTGCAATAATCGGAGGGGTGATAGCTGTATTTGGAGTAGGTTGGACATGTGTCTGGCGAAGCTTTAGGTGCTTGATTACATCAGCCTTACGTCAGTTACACACCTTCCTCGGTTACTCTCGGACAATGCACCATTTCTGGTGGAGCTTCTTTCACGCGGAAACCATCACGAAAACCAAGATTTTATATATTCTAAAAGTTGGAACCCGGCGCCGGACTTCTGGTCGACAGTGAGGAACTCGTGGGATCATGAAGAGGACGTGGTCCTTGGTTCGGGTTAACCAACCAGCTTAAGCACCATAAATAGTACATCCTAATATGGCTCAGCAATAGGCCAAATGACAACACGGGGGTGGAGTCGATTTAGAAGGATGTTGATATGATGGAGGAACAATTGATGGCGGATTGGAATGATGATATGTTTGCCTCTCTGTGTGACATGTGGGCCTTCCTAGCAAGAAAGGCTGGGGGAAATATAGAGGGACCTCAGATAGAGAGCCCGAGTTAAGTGGAACAAAGAAGGAAATCGCAATAGTGGATTCTTCCACGCTTGCATAAAAGATAAAGGATCCATGAGGATCAACATTCTTCTCGAAGACGGTGAGTATACAAAAAATATTGAAATTGTCGGGGGTATGGGATTGAAACATTTCCAAAGTCTGTTGGCTGGAAAGGCGCACACAGGGTCTGGGAATGATGGTAGTAGTGAGGTTGTTGAAGGTTTTCTGGAGTTTGTTCCAATGATGGTAAGGGAGTCTGATAATGAGTGGATTATGACGATTCTGGGGGAATATGAGATCAAGAGGACAGTTTGTGGCATTCCAATGGATAGCACTCCTTGCCCAGATGGCTTCTCGGCGGGTTTTTACGTGCATGCATGGGATACTGTTAAATGAGAGGTGGTGGCTGCAATTCAAGACTTCTTTTGGGGGGAACCTTCGGCAAGGGTGTGAGTGTAGCTAGAGTGGTGCTCATCCTAAAGATCAAAGAACCCTTATCAATCGACCAATTTAGACCCATTTTCATGTGCAATGTGTGATACAAAATTCCAGCGAGCGTCATTGCTAAAAGAATGGATGGTTTGATTCCCATGTTGGTCTCCAAGGAGAAACAAGGGTTTATCAAAGGTCTTAATATATAGGGAGAAGTGGGTATCGTGAGTGAGCTGGTGAACAATATCAATCGGCACTCCATTGGATCTAACATAATTTTGTAGGCTGATATAGACAAAGCCTACGACAAGATTGAGTGGTCTTTCATCCTAAGGGTGGTGCGCAGACTCGGTTTCCAGTAATGGGTACGCGACCTCTGTTTCCGTTGTTTCTCCTCACTGTGGTTGTCCACCTCTATCAAAGGGAAAAGCTTCGGTTTTTTCAAGATGGTTCGGGGAGTTCACCAGGGCGATCTCATGTATCCCAGTTTGATTATTTTGGCGCAAGAGGCCCTTTCTAAGAACCTTCAAAGGAAGGAGGAGGACAAAAGCTCGAAACTATATGTCGGAATGCGGGGCATAGAAACCATTACCCACCTCATGTTTGCGGATGACATCCTAATTTTCACCAATGATAGTCGACGTTCCCTTCTCACACTTATGGAGGTGCTGGAAAGGTATGGCAGCACAAGCGGGCAACGCATCAACCCTTCCAAGAGCCAAGTCTATATCTCAACAAAGTGCTCTCCCAGGTGATTCAGAAGTATTCAGATCACATTGGGCTTCCAACAAATGAACTTCCCCATGAGCTACCTTGGGGTTCCACTCTCTTATGGGCGGATCAAGAGAGATTTATTCTAGGGGGTCATGCACCGCATGCTGGGAATGATCTACAACTAGAAAACCAGGTTCCTTTCTTTCGGAGGTCAGATTACTTTAATCAACAATGTTATCTCTTCGGTTCTAATGCACGTATTTTCTGTCATTCAACCCCCAAAAGTTACGATAAAGAGGATGGAGAAGATACTCACGGAATTATCTTGGGATGCCTATTAGGCAGGCCGCTGTCATTCGGCATCTTGGGCATGGTTGGCCAAGCCAATCGAGGAATGGGGAGTAGGGCTTCATGAACATACGACTACCATTAAGGGCATGCAGGCCCGCTTAGCGTGGGATATTGGTGTTGGAAATTCTTTGTGGGTGGTGTACTTCAAAGGGCGCTATGGGGGTCTGGAGAGAAACTTCAGTGAACGCAGGGCGCGGCCATCTCACCTGGGCAGGTGGATGATGGGTTTCCTGGAGGAGCTCCGCAAGTCGGAAAGGTGGATCATTGGAAGGGGAGACGTCAGTTTCTAGAAAGACAATTGGGGAGGGGAGTGGATGTTTTTTCCTGGATTCCATACGCCAGACATTACCTTCAGGGAAGCTTCAATGCATCCCGAATTCATCAGTGTGTTTCTCAACCAAGAACAAAAGATGCTCTTTGACTGTATTTGTATTAATGGAGAAGAAAATGGATGCTGCTTCACGGGATCAAGCTCAGGTAGGTTCACTACTCGGGACTACAAGGAATGGAGGAACATGGATTCCCATCCTGGGAACAGGTTGGAGAACACCTGGTGCATGGAGATCCCATCCAAGATGAACTTCTTGGTCTGGCGTGTCAAGAACCGTGCCCTCCCGACCGATGATAGTATCCAATTCATGGTAATTCATCTGGAATCCCACTACCATTGTTTCATTACTCCCAAAAGATAATCATCCAACCATCTATTCTTTCAGAGCGAATAGGCGGCAGCTATCTGGAGCATGTTCACCCTTTCGGTTTGCGTTAGTTTTGATCACTTCTGCTTCCAGGATCTCATGTCCACGTGGTTTCTTGGAGGAACGATCAGCCAATCAGATGTCAAGGTGACTGCTTGTATCCTCACTGCAACCTACTGGGTTATCTGGGAGGCAAGGAATAAAGAGTCACTGGGTACCTGGAGTTCGATCAAACTGATTCAGTTCAGAGAAAGATCGCTTATACATGAGTTCGTCTCATAAGTAAGGTTGGACCAATGGTCATTAGTTTCATCCAACTTCTTGCACAGACCTCACAACCCACAATGTCCAAAAGGACGATGGATTAAATGGCCCTCTCCATCCATCTGGCTAAAGCATAATGTCAATGGCTCATGCATTAATTGCATAATGAGAGGTGGTGGGGTTCTACGTGACTCAGAAGGCTCAGTTTTATGGCATTCAGTGTTACCTTTGGATGGGGAAAATCACTAGGGGTGGAGGCCCATGCCCTTCTTATAGGTCTGAGAGCTTGCAAGAGCAAAGACTTTTATGTGTTAGAGGTGGATTCAGATTCAGAGGTCTTGGTTAACCATGTCCGGGGAAGGTAGAGCGCGCCTTGGGATCATTCTTATATCATCAGGCAGTCTGCCTTGGAGACTAATCAAGGACAATGCATACAACATAGTTCTAGGGAAAGAAATTTTGTTGTGGATGCGCTTGCAAAGATCGGGAGTCTCGGAAATGAGGTTGTTATGTATAGAATCTTAGGCTCTATTCCACTCGAGTGTAGGCCCTTTGTGTTGAAGTACGCTTTAGGGTTACACTACATTAGTCCCCCCTTGATTTCCTCGGCTGGCTTGTTTCTTGTTGTTTCCTCTTCTTTATTATAATAAAAAAATCATTGATCCAGTAAGGCCTCTTTTAAATACATAAACTAGTTTTTCTCATGAGACCAACGGATTCATCGATGACATATAACATTTACATCTCATCACTTTCTATGTCCAAAGCATTTGTTTTATGATTGAAGTGAATCATAAACAACATGGATATTTTTATTGAAAATATAGTATACCAAATGTCAATAATCATACATATAAATATATATAACAACAAAATATCTAGATTAATATCGATAATGGTATAATAATATTTCATCCGCAATAATATGTAATATTAAAAAAAGTGTTGACCTAGATGAATATACATTAATAATATCACTAGAAGATTTCATCATAAAGATACCCATTTCATTTTGAAATTTAAAAATTCCATCATATTAGGGAAACAAATTTAATTGATAGAAAATTTGAAAATTAAAAGGATTCCTCAATGTACTGAGTGGTCATGAATGTGGGAAATTGTTTTCATTATTATATGTGAAAAAACATTCGTTTTTACTATAGATAAAAAAATTTCCTTATTCAGAAAATGAAAGGAATATTACATTTAACGGATTATTTAAAATTTATAAATGGGTATGAATTTCAATAATTCATCATTGGATAATTGTAAAAATATTTATTAAAACATTTAAGGACCATAGAATAAAAATATTATTGACTAAGCAGAAATAAAAATCCAGTATTCTTTAAAAATATTCTGGTAAAATATTGAGTAATTAATGAGCATGAAATTAAAATAAAATATACAATTTCCAAAAATAACCAATGTATAATAAAATTTATTGTGTTTAGGATAGAAATATAAAACAATCCCCCTTTACAGTGTGTTTAGCGTAAACAATCCAGAATAATGATAGGATTGTGAAATAATATATTACCACTATAGTAACCGTTGAATCATAACACCCATGAACAAGATAACTTCCAATGAAACAATAAATAAAATAATAATTAATATATTCATTATATAATATATCAATGCATCGGTAGATACACATAATAAAATTTAATAGGATCATAATACAAAATATTTCTCAACAGACTAGAAATTGAGTCGAAATCTCTTACAAATATCATACTATTGATATCAGAATTAATCAATGAATTTATAATTTTTATCATATTTAAATAAAAAGTAAATAATTTTAATTATAATATATAATAATAAAAAATAAGTACAAACATAATTATAAATTATTAAAGACAATGAAGAATTAATGTAACCCGTTGAAATGAAATTGAGTTCTAGAACCCTATAACACTTCGTAAATTTCTAGTCAGACACCCATAGATGAAATAATATGAATTGAATAATAAAATACCATTTAAAATTAAGTATTCATGATATAACTATAAATATTATAAACATATACACCAAATAATATAAATTAGGTGAATAACATTAAAATATGACTTAGTAAAGGGAAATTGATATGAAATCTCTTACCCTAGGTCTGAATCATCATGTTTTTAATTTATCTTCTGAAATAATAAAATTATGTTAATATTTTAAAATATTAAATACATTTTTAATGTTAATTTATAATTTTATATTTTAAACCATTTTATAATTAATTAATTAAGTGCATGTCAAACATTTTTAGGATATTTAGTTCATATGTCCAAAATGAAATTGGTGTCTTAAAGATGGTAAAAGATTTCATTGTTACATCATATCTTGAATAATAAAAATTTCATAATTATAACTATTATACATCAATATTACTTTTTAATTCAACAAGGAAATATGGTTATTAAAAAATGAACTTTATTACAATCATGGAGATACTATGTTGGGTATACAAATGAGTAACATTTAATTATTTTAATAGCCACAATGGAAAAATGTTTCATTATTTGAATATTAATGAATTATTATTATATAATAAATATCATTTTATTTCTTTAAATGCTCTTATATATATAATTAATGTCATTATGTTTTGAAAAATGAATCACATCACTTCGTGGAGGAGGTAATACAAAATTTCACGTGAAAGATGTTATTATTTTAAATGAATGGAAATATAATAAATTTTATGATATATTATCATTAAATTATTATAAATATGTCATTAATATAATATATGTATATATATTAAATCCATCCTTGATCGAATGAGCTGAAAAACGAGTAACATTAGAACACAAAGTATTAGCCCTCTATACCCAGAATCATGGTTTCATTCTCAATTTTAAAGACTAAGAAATGGATATTGGGTGTCAAATTAAAATTAAATAATGTAGATATATGTGATATATTTATTTTATTATATCGTAATGATTTTAAAATATTTGAATAAAGTATAAGAAGAAATAAACGAAAAATGTTTAATTAAGAACTACAAATCTTCTTTGGAAACCCACTTTAAATTTACATTAAAAATTAAATTAGAGAAATTTCAAGTAAAAATATGATATGATATTTAAAGTGAATTAAATAAGGTATTTTTTTAAAGATTTAAAGAACCAATATTTTTCATTGTGAGAATAATGTTGGAAAGTGTGACATTTTATATGGGGGGGGCAAGGAACATTTTGTAATTTCTTAAATTATTAAATTAATAGAAATTATTTATCACGAAAAAATGGCCCCAAATGATATATTTTTAATATCGAATGTGAATATGTAAAAATAATCTCTTCCATTATAAATATAAATAGATTATATTATATTTTTACACTTATCTATTTATCTTAACCCACAATACCACTTTTGACAATTACCATGTTATTAATGGTTATGATAGTTATTATAAAAGGGATATTGTAATATTAAAGGAAAATTGATGACATGTTTAAAAACATACCAACAACATGGTTGAATATAAAATTTCTATTATTTTTAATCATTAAAAAATTAATATTTTTTATAAAATAACATTTATGTCATTTTTTACACAATTTATTTTGTTTTAATTTTAACTCATCAATATAAATAGAGTATTCTAATATAAACTTTTAAAACACACATAATATTATATACATATCTATAAAAATGTTTTAACGCTGTAAATAACTCTAATTATAAAAAAATTTATATTTTCAAAATAATTTTTTTTGACGTTATATAAATTAATAAAATATTTTGTGTCTGTAGCATAAGAAATTATGTCAATTATATAATCAATAAAATTAAAAAATAAAATACCATCATGAAAATAATTTAATTATACTCCAAATTATAATTAAAATGTCTTCACACCTATATTTTTTCTCTTTGTTAACACAAAAGAAATATCTAAAAGTAATATTGTCATTTTTTATTTTTCTTTAATTAAAATATTATATTGGTTGCTTTCAAGGACAAATGTAACATCCCAATCTGAATGATTCAAAATATTTCCTTGATTTATTTGGTCACATGGCCTTAGGATCAAAAACTAGTATTCTAGAGGTTTCCAACAAGAATTGAATGTCTAAGGTGGTATAGTTGGGAGACTATACCCTCATGATCATAGTAATGCTTTAGTATCACTAGTGAAATAAATAAGAGAATGAAAAATATGAATCAATAAAAAACATATCATCTAAAATAATATAATTATAATAAATCCAAAAAAATATTTATTTTCTATATGTCTATCATGTTCGGTATCCATTAAAAATTTTATGAAATGCATGGAATCATGCATCAAGTACAATACATGTTTCGAAAATTAAAAATAACAAAAAAACAATCTTCAGTTATCATAATGATAATTTCTCGACCCTATAAAAACCTAATCCAAAGAAATGATCATCATAATAATATTATAGAGTGTGATTTCTCATGTCCCTACCTACATAGTTGAATTTTGATTGCATACCCGATAATGGACTAAGCCTTTGGAAGATAAGAATTAATAGGCCACCAATAATAGTTTCTATAACATGTCTAGTATGTGTATATAAATTGAAGAAGTGTGTAATATATTATAGGTATAATAGTAATGATTATATTATTTCAAGTAAAAAATTGATATTATCCCACATAACATATCTTTCTATGACCACTAATCAAACATCAAAAAACAATGGACTGCTACAATCAAATACCCATATCGGGGCAATCTATGAAGCATGGTTAACATACACGGCAACCTCTATTTTTTAATTAAGTATTATTCCTAAAAGTCCAAGATATAAGGTATAAATTACCGTTTTATATTTATCTAGTAAATTGATCATCTTGATGGAAACCCATCAAAGACTTCTGAGTACACCATCGATCAAGTCCACGAATCATGTCTAAGGGGAGTCCAAGAATGGTGGATCCAAGGTGTATCAATGCTATCTTAATCGCATGGAATAAAGAACATAAAAGTAGAAATATATGAGGAGTCCACTACCATAATAGATATGGATCCAAGGAATATAAATTTCGATGAAATTCTATAGAATCAAGATACAGGTAGTAGAAATGTCCAAGGAACCCACTACAATTGTCTTGATCCATAGAGTACAAATAAACATGAATTCTATTGGAATCAACACTAGAGTAGTATAATTTTCAAACTAATACAGTAACATTTTATATTCACCAATATCAATTCATAATAGATCTCATATTCATTTATAATCCATGAGTTCATCCAACCCATTTAAAGATTTTTCTTTTTAAACAAATAACAATTTACAATTCAAGTTGTTTTGTTTCAAAGGAGACATAATACCACATATGTATGTTTATTTAATCAAACTAAAATTGAAAAATGAACCCATAATAGGTGGTGACATCACACATATACAACCAGGTGGTATAAGAAAAATAAGATACTAGGATACACAACATGGGTGGCCTAGGGTGGGGTTAACAACCTCCAATAATAAAATGGATCTAATTGGGTGACCAATAAATATTCCAATTATTTAATCAAGGAATCAAAATAATTTTAGGGTAAATTCTATATGTTTAGGAACACATCAAAATGAAAAAATATTATACAAAACACATATCCTTAAAAGGAAGATATATAACACCCCCTATATATCTATGGTAGAAAACTCATCCAGTATAAACCCCTAACTCGATTTGGATTGAAATAATTAGACCCTGGAAATTGATAATATAAACATGTCCCAAAATAACTCATTCAATATAAATAAAAAATATTAAATCAAAAGACGAGTGTAGAATATACTAGCATAGATCCAATGAGATGAATGGATCTTGAATCAGAGGTCCAATCGATGAATCAGATCAAATCCTTGAATAAATAATAAAGAATCTATAAAAGGGTAATAAAGTTATAAAATGGAATGAATGTAAGAAAATAGATTTATGTTTTAAGAATATTGAAATGAAAATTTTTCTTTTCCAAAATAATACTCAGTCACTCAGTTTGGTTGCACGGTTGTCTAAAATGTTCACTAAATGTGTGCCCCTCTATACCTCAATTGGAAACCCACACTATTTGTGAATCCATATGAAAACCATGTTTCACACCTCTACTAAATAAATCATAGAATAATTTATGGTCATGTGGCCCTGGGTGCACCGACAATGTAAAATATTCCGCCTCTAATACTCTTTTACAAAACCCACATGATTTTGCAGCCCCTTCTTCAAGGATTACTTCAAACTATCCATCACTGGACAGGGGTTTACATCACCTCTAAATGTTTCGTGAAACCATGTATAATGGGTTGTGAACTATCAAGTAACCATATAGCCTATCTACTATTTTCATAAACATGGCATCTAGGATATGAACAAGACACATACTATAAGGCCCCAACCTTAACCATTACATAATCTTGAGATATTTAATGAATAAACATTGAGGATCTTTTCCGGAATAGAGTTTTAGAGAATTAGATCATAAATCATGCATTAAATTCCACATTTAAACAAGGTGATTACAAAAAAGACAGTATTCATTTTACTCATCAAAGGAAACATATTTAAAATAAAACATGGATTCTTTCTTGGCACTTCCTCGACACTATCATCACATCATATACTTTTCCCTTAACCTGTGAAAAACATTTCAAAAACGTGGGATGAGCATAAAAATCTCAGTAAAGGATATAAAAATAAGAAACGAAAAATTAGACCATGTATACATAAGAATCAATGAAATAATACATTACTCATAAACATAAGCACTTTAACATACCTCATGAAATCATAAGATTCATGAATAACTCGTAGAAATCATAAGACATAAAGGTAACTTGAGGCATTCATAACATTATTATGTAGAAAGTAACCCTAATGGTTAGGTTTGGAATACCCATCACAGTATATTCCTTAAATCTCTTTGGAGAAACCTTAGCGTTTAACTCCGCATTACCCAATGCATTGGAGAGCTATATCGGTCTCACCCACCATTAGTTTATCACGGAACCACTCGTCTTCATAAACAATGCCCAAGAACCATAACATAATCATATCACATAAAACATGCATAAAAGAAACAAAATAGTTCCACATTTCAATCACAAGAGACCAATACTACACATTGATATAATCAAAACATTATCAAAACCATTTTCAATAACAAAATAAAAGAAAATTAAACCATGGTATTTATATTTCATTTAAAAAAAGTTATGGCTTGTAGAGGATGCCGAAACTCAAATAATGGTCACGGCGACGAAGAAGTCTTTGTCGCCACATACGTAAGACAAAAATATACCCTTTTTTCATTTAGTAAAACAATTCATATAAAAATATTCCTTTTGAATAATAGTGAAAGTCAAAGGGGTATATACACCGAGTAAAAGAAAGTTGTGTATAAAACAAAATATGCCTCAATGAAAGGAGATTGTGATGAAGTCCCTTACCTCGTTTCTGCCTTGAATCGATCGTTATTTAATCAGCTAAATAATAAACTAGAGTTAATTTCTACATGATTAAGAACCTTTTTCAAGATCATTATTCCTATTATATCAGTTATTACCATGTTATGGACTTTATGTAATTATTTAAGTTAATAACGAGCGTGTTGTCGATCTTTGGTACTTGAGTCAAAAATAAACTTCATAAAACTACAAGTTGTTCATGTGGTAAAATATCCATTATATAAAAACTTATATTCATGATGTAGATATCATATATATCATATATATCCAGTTTTTACATGCATTTATAATATTACATAACATTTAGAGGTTAGAAATTAAATGCACCGTTCATGGAAACGGTAAGCTGTAAGTACGCATTAACGCTACTTTCATTTCTATTTCGTATTTAATGGAATGAAATAATAATGATATAAAGATATATTATACTTCCAGTATAATATCATATATAATATCATTAACTCTATCCTTTATATGTCCCAAATATGGCATTAATTAATCAAATCACTTTGAGGGGGTGGTAGTCCGCACTTCCTAAACTGAAAATATCGCGTTTACCCATAATGGGATCCATAAAGGTATGCCATAAATGAAAAATAAAGAATCATAAGGAAACATATTCATAATATATATCATATATAAATATAGTTACATCTTAATGACCCCCATGAAAGGTATTAAATTAAGATTGAACAATCATCTTTTCGTGAGGCATAAATTTTCCATTCACAGAAAAAGTATGTTCTTTAACCATTAGACGGGAGTGTGTGTAAGTGTAGCTCAAATACTTCTAATAAAAACATCCTAGTATGTTGAATATACTGTTTTTGTTACAAAATAAAGGAACAAAAATATTTTAGGGGGTTGGAGGAAAAAACTAAAACAAAATAATATTAGAGAAGACATTACCTTTAAATTAGGTAACTGCCCTTGGTTTGAACCAAAACGGTTTCTTGAAGAGATTTCTGCCTAAGGTGACGATTATATGATTAAGATAGGGATGTGTAGAGATACAATTATTAATTTTTGGCCGATCATATTTCTTTAGAGATGTGAATAAGGTGGTAGAGGTGGGGGCCTTTTATAAGAGGGAGGAGGGGCACTCATGGAAAGTAATGAAATGTTACTTTATTTTAAAATTATTTTCAGATTTTAAAGGACCCACAATGATATATTTCGAGGATAAGGTGATAAGGGTTCAAAATCCACATATATAATAGGTTTTATACAAGGTTAAGTCTTAGAGTTTACTTTATCTTTTCATCTTATTTAAATCGTTCATTAATGAATTAATCGCTTCATCATCATGGTGTCATAAATAAATTAATTTATTTAATGTCTAAAAATTATAAAAAAATACTATGATATAGTAAATATTTTTAGATTTCCAATGACTATTTATAGTCTAAGAGATCATTTACATAGACAAAACTAAAATATTTTTACTTAGGTGTAACATACTTTTGTGATATTCTCCTTTATTTAAAAATAAAATGATAAAGTGTCACTATCACCCAAATGTGATTCCATGGGGCCCCTAAGTTATCACAAGGAATCCCATGGTCGACCATGACACAACCAGTCATATTAGGACACATGTTGGGGTCATTTGTTATTATTATGATATTATTTTATTATCCTTAAGTACCCGATTACTAATTAATCACGATAATTAATGATAATTATCGTCGTTACTATTCATAATGTCCATAAACAAAAGATTATTAATTAAATAATTTGGAACATAGGATTCCAAATATGGAATCCATTTTAACAAATTCCAAACAAAAAAATTTTAGTAATAAATTTAAAAATAATTCTTGTTGTCAAAACAAATAGCAGGTTTTTTAGAAACAATATATATCAAAAGTATAAAAAAATTTATGTCCAATTTAAAAGTAAAATTAATTACAATGAACACCATTTTATTAAATGAAAAAAATATATTCTATTTACACTTTAAATCCAATTAAAAATATAATCTTTCTATAAAATTAAATTAGATGAAAAAGCAGTTTTGAAGTAAAATGCAGTATTTTTTCACTATTCATTAAAAATGAACATTGTCATAAAAATACCAAAAATTCATCCAATGTAAATTTAAATGTCCCAATCCTAAATAATATGTTCATTTTGACAAATGAATATTATAAAATTGTCAAAATATATATTTAAAAATGTTTCTCTATCAAAAGGCGGTAAAACAATCTTATAAAAATATTAGAGAATTCTATGCTTAGGATTGGATCTTTTTCTCATTTTAAGACATTAAAACAATTTATAATTCATAAATAGACATAGATATGAAAATATATTATTGTTTACTTACTTGGGATTTTACATTCTTCCCCCACTTAGAAAATTGTGTCGCTATAATTTATTTACCTATCGAATAAATTGGGGTATTTATCCCTCATGGCATTTTCATATTACCATGTTGCCTCTTCAATCATGTGGTTTTTTCACAAAACCTTTACTTGATGAATCACCTTATTTTGCAATACATTCTCCCTGTGGTCATGAATATGGACTAGTTGTTCCTCATAAGATATATTCCTTTCCATCTGAACTACCTCGGGACTCGAAACATGAGATGGATCTGGTATGTTCTTCCTTAACATTGAAACATGAAAAACATTATGTACCTGAGATAAACTCGGAGGTAAAGCCACTCAGTATGCAACTGATCCAACTCCCTCCAGAATTTTATATGGTTCAATGAACCTTGGACTCAATATTCATTTCTTACCAAATCGCATCACACTTTTCCATGGAGATACTTTGAGAAAAAAATGATCACATACCTCAAAAGAAAGATGCTTTCTCCGGTTATCTGCATAACTTTTTTGCCGACTCTGAGCAATTCTCTTGTGCTTATGAATCATCTGAACATTTTCTTCCAACTCTTATACCAATTCTGGTCCCATAATCTTCCTTTGAACCACTTCATCCCAAAAAGTTGTAGTTCGACATAGCTTCCCATATAATGCCTCAAATGGTGCCATATGTATACTAGAATGAAAACTCTTATTAGGGAAAACTCAACCAAAGAAAGATTTTGGTCCCAACTTCCTAGATTATCTATCGAACAAGCACGTAGCATATACTCCAAAGTCCGAATTTTTTGTTTTGACTGACCATCTGATAGATGAAGAAAAGCTATACTAAAATTTAATTCAGTAACCAACAACTTCTGAAGGCCTTTCCAAAATTTAGAAGTAAACCTGGGATCACGATCAGATACAATGGAGAGGGGAACTCCAAGTAACCTGAATATCTCTTTAATATACAATCGAGAAAGTTGATCTTGGGAAAATGTATCTTGTATAGCAAGGAAATGAGCAGATTCAGTCATGCGATCAAAAATAACCTAGATTGCATTATTACCTCGAGGTGTCTTCGGTATCCCAACAATGATGTCCATGGATATATTCTCCCATTTCCACTCTGGCACTAGTAAAGGACGAAGCATCCCTTTTAGTAACTGCCTCTCTTCTTTATCTTGTTGACAAGTCAAGAATTTCAGGGTAAAATCAGCAATGTCTCTTTTCATTCCATCCCACCAGTAATACTCCCAATGATCTCTATACATCTTAGTACTACTGGGATGAACTAAAGATGGAGAACTATGAGCTTCAAATAACAACTCTCTCTTAAACATTGAATCACAAGGCACACACAATCTATTTCCAAATCTCAAAACACAATCATTATTAATGTTGAATTCAAGAAACTTACCCTTCTGAACCAGCTCTACCATTTTCTAAAACTCACTGTCTTGCTTCTATGCTTGCTTAATTCTATCTGATAGTGAATATTTCACTAATACCTAAAACTAAATAGAAGAACATCCTGCACCAACAACTTCTATGCCAAAGTTCATGAAATATTTAACTAAAGGATCACGTTCCAAAAGTAACATTGTTAATGAAGCATTACTTTTTCGACTCAAAGCATTATCAACATTATTTGATTTTCCCAGATGGTAATGAATTTTACAATCATAATCCTTGATTAATTCTAGCCATCTCCTTTTTCTCATGTTCAATTATTTTGGAGTGAATATATACTTTAAACTTTTGTGATTAGTATATATTTCACACTTTACTCCATTAAAATGATGCATCCATATTTGTAAAGTGAAAACAACATCAGCTAATTCCAAATCATTTGTAGGGTAATTTACCTCATGAGTTTTCAACTGACGTGAAGCATAAGCAATTACCTGATCATTCTGCATTAGGACGCAACCAAGTCCATTCAATGAAGAATCACTATAGATAACAAACTCACTATTGCTAGAAGTTAGTGCCAAAACTGGAGCATTCACCAATCTTCTTTTCAATGGCTAAAAACAATCATCACATTATTTTGTCCAGATAAACATAAAACCCTTCCGAGTTATCATAGTCATTGGACTAGATAACCGTTAAATTTTTTTAACAAACCATTTCTAATAGCCTGCCAAACCAAGAAAAGTACGAATCTCGGTTACAATTGTGGGTCTTGGCCATTCTTCAACAATTTTTTTTTTGAAGGATCAACAGTTATTAATTCTTTAGAAACAATGTGACCAAGGAATGAAATTTTTTTCAACCAAAACTCACACTTGTTTAATTTCCCATACAATTTCTTTTTATTAAGGTTTGAAAAATAACACATAAATGACTTTTATGCTCCTATTTACATTTATAAAACACAAAAATATCATCAATGAAAACAACCACAAACTTATCCAAGAAATAATGGAAAATTCTATTCATAAGGTCCATGAATACAGCAGGTGCATTGGTTATCCCAAAAGGCATAACCAAAAATTCATAATGGTCATATCTTGTATGATATGCAATATTCGGAATATCTGCTTCCTTTACCTTCAACTGGTGGTACCCCGATCTCAGGTCAATCTTTGAAAAATAATGAGCTTCCTGGAGCTAATCAAAAAAATCATCGATATGAGGCAAAGGATATTTGTTCTTACCAGTGATGTTATTCAAGGTTCTATAATCAATGAAAATTCTCATTAAACCATCTTTCTTTTTTAATAAATATGACAGAGGCACACTATGGAGATGTGCTAGGTCGGATGAAACCATTCTCTAATAAATCTTGAAATTCATCCTTCAACTCTAAAAGTTCAATTTGAGTCATTCGATAAGGGGGTTTTAAAATTGGCTTAGCATCAAGAACTAAGTCAATAGAAAATTCAACTTCCTGATCTGGTATTATTCCAGCCAACTCATCATGAAAAACATCAGGATACTCACATACCACTGCCATGTCATTAATCTGAACAGTTCCTTTTTTTTCAACAATATGTGAAAGGTAACATTCATTTCCATATTTTACTTGTTTCTCAGCCTCTTGATATGTTATCAATAGTTATGGTTCATTCTTCTACACAAACTAGAAGACTTTCTTAAAAAGAAACTTCTTTAGCTCTACAATCAATCTTAGCATGGTAAAAATAGATCCAATCCATACCCAAGATAACATCAAACTCTACTAGAGGTAAAACAATACGGTTTTCAAGAAGGATCTTTCCACGGGTAAGAATAGAATAATTTTTATAAATTCTTTTTCCCTAAACATTTCCCCCATGTTTTTTTACCAAAATATCTGGAGTTATTTATTGAGATGGAATTACCAATTTACTAGAAAATATTTTAGAGTTGAAAGAATGTGTAGACCTCGAATCAAACAACACATTAGAATAATCTGAAAAAACAAAAAAAGTACATGATATCACATCATTTGATAGACCAACATTATCTGAAGTAGTGGCAAAGGATTTCACCACCCCTTTCTACTTGTACTCTGACTGCTTCCGATCATTCGAGCTCTTTGTCGAACACTCGTTTGCATAATGACCCATCTCATTGCACTTGAAACATTTCACTAAATATAAATCAAATTTGGTCTTACCATCACCTTGACCATTTCCATTGAAATAAAGAGCCTTATGTCCCATCTTACCACATTGTTAACACTTTCTAGAATTCAAAAGTCATTCCCCATCATGGTTTTTACTACATTTATCACAAACAAAAAACATAGTTTTCTTGCCATCAGACCTTTTTGAAGGATTCTTCCCTTTCTCTGGCCACCTCGGTCTCTTCTTGTGTTGGTTGTTATAGAACACTTTATCATCTGCAAACTCCATTTCCACCTTCTCAGCACATCGAAAAACCTTTTCATAACTTTTGAACTCACGAGAAGCTAATTCCCTTTGATATTTCTTCTTTAATCCTGAGTAAAAAAGATTGATTTTACTATCAAGGTCTCAGATAAAATTTGGAGCAAGCCTTGCCCATCAAGTGAAACTTTCTTAATAAGAAGCCACTAAGTCATCCTCTTGACTCAATTCCAAGAATTGTTTTTCCATCCTATGTTGAACAGACTTAGGAAAATATTTCTCAAGAAACATAACTTTGAATTCATCCCAATCAAGATAATAAATCCCATCAGCTTCCCTGATATTTTTAACCATCGACCACCTCTGATCTGCTTTACCCTCCAAACCGTAAAAATCAAGACTAACCTTTTGATTGTTTGAACACCCCATGACATCGAAAATCATCTCGAGTGCTTTAATCCACCCTTCATCTTTCACAGGGTCAGATGATCTTCTAAATGATGGGGGATTTTGCCTCATGAAATGTTCCACCACTGACATGTTCCTTTGTAGTTGATTTTGCTAATCTCAGGCATGGACCACAAAACAATTTATCGCTTGAGTCAACCATGCCATTGCTACAACATACTATTCAGTTCCAATTCCAACTATCTCAGGATGCTAATTCGGAAGGTCATTTCCTTTGGTATGCCTTCCTATCACTACTTTTGTGATTCCTCTACGGAAAACCATTCTGAACAAACATGTCTTAGATAAAGCAGCATGGTAATCTTCAAATGCAATTTCATTTCAATTTCACCATAATAAAATATTTTTGGATAATCACTTACTAGAATTCTAACTCCTAAAGATATCTAAATCGACCTCTGATACCAACAATAAGGCCCCATCCATAAACATTACTTAATCATGAGATATTTGAATAATACACATTGAAGATCTTTTCAGGTTTGTATTTTTAGAGAATTAGATCATAAATCATGCATTAAATTCCACATTTAAACAAGGTGGTTACATAAAAGACAATATTAATTTTTCCCATCAAAGGAAACATATATAAAATAAAACATGGATTCTTTCTTGACACTTCCTCAACACTATCATCACATCAATTAGTTTTCCTTTAACCTGTGAAGTACATTTCAAAAACATGGGATGAGCATAAAAATATCATTAAGTGATATAAAAATACAGGATAAAAATATTATTCCATGTATACATAAGAATCAATGAAATCATACATTACTCATAAACATAAGAACTTTAATATACCTCATGAAATAATATTATTCATGAATAACTCATAGAAATTATAAGACATAAAGGTAACTTGAGGCATTCATAACATTCTTACATAGGAAGTAACCCTCATGGTTACGTTTGGAATATCCATCACAGTATATTCCCTAAATCTCTTCGGAGAAACCTGAGCATTTAACTACATCACATTACCCGATGCATTGGAGATCTATATCGGGCTCACCTGCCCTTAGTTTATCATGGAACCGCCCATCTTCATGAACAATTCTCAAGAACCATAACATAATCGAATCACATAAAACATGCATAAAGGAAACATAACATTTCCACATTAAAATCACAAGATATCAATACAACACATTGGTATAATAAAAACATTATCAAAACCATTTTCAATACAAAAATAATAGAAAATTAAAAAATGGTATATATTTTTCGTTTAAAAAAATGTTATGGCTTGTAAAGGAAGCCGAAACTCAAATAATGGTCACGATGGTGGAGAAGTCGTTATCGTCGCATACGTAAGACAAAAACATTCCCTTTTTTAGTTTAGTAAAACGCTTCTTATAAATAGATTCCTTTTGAATAAAAGTAAAATTCAAAGGGTTCTATACACCATATAAAATAAAGTTGTGTATAAAACAAAATATCCCTCAATGAAAAGATATTGAGACGAAGTCCCTTACGGCGTGTCCGACTTGACTCGATCGTTCTTTAATCACCTGAATAATAAACTAGAGTTAATTTCTACTTTATTAAGAACCTTTATCAATATAATTATCCTTTTATATCACTTATTACCATGTAATGGACTTTGTGTAATTATTTAACTTAATAACGGTCATTTTGTTGATCTTTGGTACTTGAGTCGAAAATAAACTTCTTATAATTACAAGTTCTTCATGTGGTAAAATATCCACAATATCCAAAATTATATTATTTATTTTTATATCACATATATCATATATATCTAGTGTATACATGCATTTATAATATTACATAACATTTAGAGGTAATAACTGAAATGCACCGTTCATGGAGACGGTAAGTCGTACGTATACATGAATGCTACATTCATTTATATTTTTTATTTAATGGATTTAAATCATAATGATATAAAGGTATATTATAATTATAGTATAATATCATTAACTCCATCATTTATACATCCCTTATATGATATTGACAAATCAAATCACTCTGAGGGGGCGGTAGTCTGCACTTCCTAAAATGAAGATATTGTGTTTACCCATAATGGAAACCATAAATGTATGCCATAAATGAAAAATACAGAATCAAAAAGAAAACATAAAAATAAAATATATCATATATAAATATAGTGACATCTTAATGTCCACCATGAAAGGTGTTAAAAGAAGATTGAACAATCATCGTTTCAAGAGGCAGAAATTCAACATTCATAGAAAAAGTATGTTTTTAACCATTAGACGAGAGTGTGTGTAACTGTATCTCAAATAGTTCTCATAAAAAAATTCTAGTATATTTAAGATACTGGTGTTTTTACAAAAGTATGGAATAAAAAGAGTTTATGGGTTTGGAGAAGCAAGCTAAAACAAAAAACATTAGAGAACACTCTATCATTAAATCGGGTAACTCCCCTTGGTTCGAACCAAACGGGTTTCTTGAAGAGCTTTATTCCTAAAGTAAGGATTATATGATGAAGAGAGGGATGTGGAGAAATAAAATGATCAGATTTTGGCCGAGCCAATGGCTTGATAGGAGTGGGTATGGTGGTAGAGTTGGGGGCCTTTTATAAGAGGGAGGAGGAGCACTCTTGGAAAGTCATGAAATGTTACTTTATTTTAAAATGAGTTTCAGATTTTAAAGGTCCCACAATGATATATTTCAAGGATAAGGTCATAAGGGTTCGAAATACACCCATCCAATAGGTTTTGTACAAGTGTAAGTCTTATATTTTACATTATCTTTTCAGTTTATTTAAATCGTTCATTAATGAGGTAATCGTTGCGTCATCGTGGTGTCATTAATATATTAATTTATTTAATTTATAAAAATTATAAAAAAATAAAATAATGTATGAAATCATTTTATATTTCCGATGACTATTTATAGACTAAGATATCATTTACATAGACAAAACTATAATTGTTTTACTTATGTGTTACATACTTTTGTTATATTCTCTTTTCTTTAAAAATAAAATGATAAAGTGTCAATATCTCCCAAATGTGATTCAATGGGGTCTATAAGTTTCCACAAGGCATACCATGGTCGTAAATGACCTATGAAGTAGCATTAGGAAACATGTTGGGATCATTTTTTATTATTATGATATTATTTTATTATCCTTAACTACTCGATTACTAATTAATCACGATAATTAAAGATAAGTACCATCGTTACTATTCATAATTTCCTAAAACAAAAATGTCTTAATTACATAATATGGACCTTATGCATCCAAATATGGAATCCATTTTACCAAATTCAAAACACAGAAATTGTAGTAATTAATAAAAAAATAATTCTCATTGTCAAAACAAATAGCGGGTTTTTTAGAAACTATATCTATCAAAAGTTTGACAATTGTTTAAGTCCAATTTAAAATTGAAATTAAGTCCAATGACCACAATTGTATTAAATGGTAAGAATATATTCTATTTACACTTTAAAACCAATTAAAAAGATAATCTATCTATATAATTAAATTAGATTAAAAAGCTGTTTTGAAGTAAAATGCAGTATTTTTCAGTATTCATTAAAAATGAACATTGTGAGAAAAATATCAAAAAATTAATCCAATGTAAATTTTAATGTCCCAATACTATTGAATAAGTTTATTTTCAAAAATATATCATATAAAATTTTCAATATATAGATTAAAAAATGGATCTCCATCAAAATGCGGTAAAACAATCTTTTAAAAATATTAGAGAATTCAATGCTTATGATTGGATTTTTTCTCATTTTGAGCCTTTAAAACACTATCTAATTCATAAATAGGTATAGATAGGAAAATATATTATTATTTACTTATTTGGGATGTTACAAATACACCCTGGAAACTATTATTTTTACATTAGGCACTCATATAAGGACAAAACCACAGAGTTAAAATAAAATTAAAAAGACATTATCCTTATAGAAAACACAAGGATCTTACAATATTCCCCCTAAAAGTAATTAAACACTTAATTACCCATCTATGGGTCGTTAAGATTAACCTAAAAATAAATCTGGGCATGGAGAACGTACATTGATCTGCCTCTCCAATGCATCATCCTACAAAAAGCCATTATTCCATAGAAATTTTACTAGATGAAATGACTAGTCTTAAATATCCTTAATACTATAGTAAATTATACAAATAGTAAGATTCTTGATAGACACATATACCTAATGCTTGACCTCCTTAGACTATAGAGTGTGAGATTGATCTATGTGACAATGGTGTAGCTGAGATAAATTGATGATTTCATTCGTGGATCTGTACCAATAAAGTAACTTTTATCGATAAGAAACTAGCTCAACTCTCTCCAGAACACAAATGGCCAAATATATCACGGTGAAATATTACCCATTCTCAAAATTTATTCATCTCCAAACTCAATGTTGTATGTAAAAAGAATCAATCCCCAACCTCAAACTCCATAGGCCTTTGATGGGAATTGGAATGATATTTCGATCAAGAATGTGAAGTATCCATCAAATGTCTGGTCAACTAGACCTGCTCTAAAGTCTCCTCATGAGATGTGGTCTGATAAGTGTTTCCACTCTTGCCTGCAACTAGAACAGAGTTGATCAACATGGAATAAAAAACAAATCATCATAAAGATCCATCTGTATAGTTACCGTATAGATACTATTGTAGGATAAATCTGCCATGGGTATATGAATCTGATAAGATCATCCCTAATAAAGGACACATGTTCTAGTCATTTCTTATAGAAGCATTATATTGCCCACAAATAGACCCTCTATTTGAGGGTGGTATGTTGTTCAAAGAAGCACCTATGTACCCAAATACCATTTTAATCCTTCCCAAAACCAAAAATGAATATCGGTCATCCCTATCTGATACAAGGATATGTGGAACCCCTTGATGGAACACAATCCCATAGGTATAAAATGACCCATGATCAGCTATAGAAAATGTATCCCAGATCATTTTTAAATGGGATATAATTGTGACTCTTTCCACAACAACTCATACATTATAACATCCTCAGGAAAACCATGGAAGCCTGATTAAGAAATACATCACAATGTCTACTTATTTGCACTCAATAATGGGTATTTATTTTAAAATACAATCTTGTCGCTCGTGTTCTACCTTCACATGTTTCCGTATAGAACTCCTTGGAAAAAACCCATCTACCACTCCTTTCATTATAATAAAATAATTCAATTAACATCCATCCAATGGCCTGAAGGCCTTCATATTTTATTTATTTTTGATAATCCACCTTTAAAGGGGTTAGGTGGAACCCTTATAAGGCCCGTAGGCATAAGTATTACATGGATCGTCGGACTTAGAGAAATTCATTTCCCATAGGATTCAATCATTACATACAACCCAGACTAACTACTTGTAACTGCTCCTCCCCAACATCTTCATCTTTAAATCATCTCTCCACCTTTGCAAGGCTGTTTGGATAGGCTATCTTGTGCATTCACAGGCTTGTCCCGATGGCAGGTGACATATCCTTTCATTCTGGAAATCCATGTAACTTCTGTTGTGGTGAAAGCTCATTTCACGTCCTACTATAGAGCTTGTTCCTTGTTGTTTGTCTATTTTTCAATTGCACTTAAGGTGTCCCGAAGGCCTTACTGTCCCAAACGCTTGGGTGGCCCGAAGGCCTTAAAGGACTCGGGGACCAAATCGGTGGCTCGATGGCCCAAACTGGGGTAAATTCCTGGTTGATACAGTGCCAAATAGTGCATGCTACTGTACATACTACAATGCCTTATACAGTGTTGCATAGTCCTGCTACATTACTTCTACAAAACCTTCTACTTTGCTGCTATAGTACCTCAGAAATTATGCCTCCGCTTGGATGCACTTATGAGTCCTCACCAACCAGGCTGAGGGTCATGTTTTAATACAATTATCATTAATCCTAATACATACTAGTATTTTGGGTATGTTATATACATGATATGGATTTAAAATCCCACATAAACACCTGGTATATGTCTATTAGAACCCAAATGAAACCATTTTGGCACATAATTTCACCCTTTCCCATAGTTCAACTAGATGGTGGGTCCCAAACTTCCACACTCTCTTGTTTGACTAGTCCCTTTGTATATGATAACTTTCGAATCAAAAATATTTCTACAATAGTGGATGTCATTTATTTGGATGATATAAATGCCTATAATTGGCTATTCATCACCTCCAAGTGCATCTCTAAGAATAAGGCCTTAGGATAGCACTGAATACTAGCCTCCTAAATTGCCTGTATCTGAATCCTTTTACTGAGTGCATTAAAAAATGTCTTTTTATTCTTAATAATGTTTAAAATATCATTTTTGAATGATTTTAGATATATAATCAACCTTTAATGCATATGATTCATGAAAATTGTGGTAATATTTACATGAGGCTTATGTGGTCTATGTACACCAAAAAATGATCTATGATTAAATAATACCTCCAACAGTGGAAGGTATGATAAAAAGTGACTCAATCAAGATCCAATGGTAGGTAGTTCATCAGTTGGTGCCAACTGAGAGGAACCATACATCATGACGCAATCCACCAATATTAGAACAACTCTAATCTAGACACATGAGGCATCAAAATTGATTGGGTAGCTTCTTCCATGAACTAGAATAATTAGGACTAGTGAAGTATTTAGTATCCCTTTCAACTTCTGAAAGTCTTTCTCATAGTTATATGTCCATTAATACATCATAACCTTCTTGGTCAAGCTCTTCATAGGTTATATTAGGCATTCTATGGATTGTATGGGACACATTCAATATCCCTCTATCCCTAATAAACTCAATATGTATAAGAAATTCATGGGCTTCTGTATCAAACTACATCTCTCAACTTCTCTAGGACAAATCATATACCTAAATATAAGATAATATGACCCAATAAGTGAGTTTTACCCTATCAAAAGTTACACATAGTGATCTTAACATTTAACTAATTCTCTCCTAGGGTATCCAAAATAACCACTAGATATTTTGACATTGTCATGTAAATTTTGATAATACATCATGTTATCGTCATCTAATACCACCACAAATGAATTTAGATAAGGATTCAAAACTCATTTCATCAATAACATGTACACTTTTGGCCCATTTATAAGACTAGACTGCATAACCAGATACACATATAACCCATTCTTACTACAAAAAGCTTTACGAGGTATGTATGTCAGTTAAAAACATACCTGGTGATAATCGGAAATAAAATCAATCTTCAACAAAACATGAGATCATTAATTCTATATCAAGATATTTTTTCCTTTGAAATGGATAATTTTTATTAACCATCAAGTAGTTTAATTTTAGATATTCCGTAAATAACATGAGGGTTCAGTCTAACTATTTCACACAAAAATAACAATGAACCCCAATGAGAAGTATTCAGTAATATAAACCCCTTCACATTTAAATCATATAGCTACCTTTTGACCTCCTACAACTCCATAATATCCATCTTTTATGGATGGAATGATACTGGTGTAGTTCATTTCTATATCTCAATACAAGACACAACTTATCTCTCATTATGTAAACCATGAAATTCATATATGAAAACATAACAAAATAATTGAACACTACTTTAAAATTTTACTTACACATTCCATGGTCATCTATATATAAACTAGAAATTTTTTTATGTTTTCCTGCCTAGCCTATGGTGTTTGGGTCCAACTCTACCTATGTGGACATCTCATTTAATATTGTGAAGAAAATTTCCACCCTCTAGTGATGTGAAGGTCACCCTTTGAATATAAAATGTCAACAATGGAATGATAATAATATATCTATTATGTCCCCAATATTACATCACACATTGTCATCTTGAGTAAAAAGGTCCCACATAATGTTACACCAACCTATCACAAAGGGTATCTCCCCAAACTGGCATACACTATCCAATATGACCCCTAATGGGATATCAAGTGTCATATTTCTTAAAAAACAAAATAGAAATAACAAGGATCCCTATAAATGTTATTAATATGAAGGAAACATATTTATCTATATCAAAAATATTTGATAAAAAATTAGATGCTACTAATATTGTACCTTTCAACATAGACATTATGGTTCTCTTCTTTTTGAGTAAAGGCTATAATGAATATATCTATTATGAACGGTTGTCCTTGGAAACAACTTATCATCCAGAAGCAGTCCCAAAATATTATCATGGTGCAAATGGTTCATGGATACCTCAACCATGACCACCAACTCTATCCTAAATGATTAGCACTAATTCATCTTCAATCCTAATATAGAGTTGTGAATCGCTCTCCAAAACCTAGTTTGGAATCAATCCCCTAACACTAAATGATAGATGGAATGTCCAACAGAATCATTATACATGTCCCATCCCCCTGCAAGATGTGAACATGATTGGATCTACATCGCACTAAATCCTCATATGTCTTCGTCTCCCACACTAATGAAATAAGATAAAAATACTAGAACCTACACACTAGTTTTGATTCCACTATCCAGAAGTCTCAAAAACTATTTCTACCACATAACACAAAACCATGGGGTCATGTGGTTAAATTTCATTACCCTATACCCCCATATTTCATTATGTTCTATTCATTAGTGAGTTTATGATTAAATATATGAATAATATTCGTCATCCAAAACACCTTGGCTAGTGATTGAATGACATTTTTGAAACATTCCTTGAATCATATCTCTCTCAATGTCTCATAATAATGATAAATCGATGAAAAACATGTTATCTCATTGAAGAATATATAATTCTCTCTAACATTCATTACTCCCTACTCAAAGTGAAAAATATCGATTCCCCTTTCATCTCTAAGGATAATAGAAAATAATTAATCTTAAAAACTAGATTGAAAGTCCATCCAAATCATATCCTAATGTGCATCATCTTGAATCAAAACATGTCAAATTTTAGAATGTTCTCCCAAAATAATATATATCATGAGATTCACTCTCCAATCATGAGGTTTCACCATATGATCAATGATAGAAAAGATTGTCTCAATCCATATATCATCAACTGGGGGACCACCGTCTTACTAAAACATGTGTAGATGTTTCTATTGGAACACAAACATACGATCTGCCATAGATGTGGTTGGATATGGGTTAGCCTAAAGGGGTTGTATAAAGAGTAAAAATATATTGGAAATGATTATAAACACTATTATCGTGAAAAATGGGTTATGTGGAAGGTGGAAATACAATATGTTCTACTAGTTCCTCTGGGAAAACCACATATGAATCATAGTTGTCACCACCATCTTAGAACACAACTGGAGGTCATCATGGTGGCATGTCTCAACAATTCTAAACACACATCTATTAAATTAATCAAGTAGTGATAAATTTACAATTATAAATGTATAGTAAAGGTAGAATATTTTTTATAAGTAAGTCAACCCCCTCTATATAATCCTAAATCATGGATTGTAAATAGAATGCTCATAAAGAGCACCAAATACATTGACAACATCCCACATTAATGTTGGTTCTTTTCATGTTCCCTATTTTATAGCAGGGGTCAAAGTAGATGGATTGGCTAATGAAATTAAAAAATCCATTTATTGGGTAACATTCTATTTTATAAATATAAATTGCATTTAAATTCATTATTTTTAATTATTTTTCAATGGTTGAAATAATTGGATCACCAACTCATACCTATATGGTCCCTTTCACCTTATAAATTAATGCTTGGGGTTTATTAAATCCAAACCATAACACTTTCCAATCAATCAGATGGGTAGTCTAGGAATCAACATACAATTATTGACTGCTTATGGTGCCTATTTTAGCCTATACAAGAAAACACTATTTAAGTAATAAAATTCACCTGAAGTGTTAATTTATTCTTCTCAAATTCATTAAAGATCTGTTAGATGATAAAAATTCTATAACAGAAGGAACACGTAATAAATGTCAAGAATTTAATAAATTCATCCTCTTGGGAATGAAATATTTATTGCATGTCAATCTTATAAGGTGATAAATATGATTTATGGGATCACATACATTCATCCCATTGTTCAATAATAAAATATTTAATATTAAGGAACCATAAACAACAATATTTACACACAACTGTGGAAATAAATGAATTATATAATAGGAATAATTCATAAAAATAAGTCCAAATCTAGGAAATTTTTGATTTTTTATATATATGGGTTGGAAACTTCTGGGAACATCTCATAACCATATTACAAATCTTTATAATCTCTTTCCTATTATCTCAAAATAGAAAATCGAGAAATGAAATCCCACTCTGATACAACATTGTATTGACCCGACCCAAATGTAATTAAACAGAACCTCGAGCCTATGTGTCATATAGCCTATGGTTCACCTTCCCATGCACTATAGGATGTGGGAAATTATTGAGGGTCTATGGTAGTATAGTGAGGAGACTATACCCTCATTATTAAACTAATGCAGTGGTACCACAATTTATCAAATAAATAGATGCATAATATAATAGATGATAAAATATAACATCTATAATAATTTAATAATAATAAATCAAAAATCATTTGCATGTACAATATTACTATATTGTCTTTTCCTAGAAAATGTAATAAAATGCATCAAAATAGGCATTTAGTATAATAAATTTATAAAAAATACCAACAAACCAAAAAGGAACTATCTCCATGTATGATCTCAATCAATGATCGGTCATATTCTCCACTACTTCTAATAAATAGTCCAATCAACTATCATACAATGGGCTCCTACCCCGGTCCATACATACATCCATGATTTCTCTCTAGTTAAATAGTAGAAGCCTGGATAAGGTGTGAGATAACACTCAGTAGGCCACCACCAATGATGATTATAATATTTCTGTCTTATATATAAATAATTAAGTAGTTTTTAGTGTATCATAGATATAAAACTAATGAATGTATATTGGATATTGAAAAAATGATCATATCTAGCTCAATATAGCTCACTATGAACAATAATCATGCACCCAAAAACAATAATCAACTACCCAAACCAGAGAAATCTTTAAATCATGGTAAATATCCACATCGGTTTATTCCATGTAATCATGTGTATGGATTAAAAGGGATGGATCCATTGTTTAAATTACCAATTCATCTTCATCGAGTCCATAGATAATATTAATGGAAACTTAGTAAAGACATGGGTGGAGCCTACGGATCATGTCCATGGAGCATGTCTAAGGAGAGTCCAAGAAATCATGATATAAGGAGTATCCATGTTCTATCCACCTATGGAATCTGGATCCTTGGGGTAGAAATTCCATAGTAATCCATGAACAAAATCAATACTAATATATGGAGTACAAATTTCTATGTAATCCTAAGGAATTGATTTCTGTGGAGTAGAAACATCCAGGAAATTCACTACCATATTAAATATCCATGGAGTAGACATTTATTTTAAATATAATTGAATTAGTATCTATGGAGTACAAATTTTTAGGGAATTAAATATCAATATCAATTCTGTAATATCAATTCATGTTCATTTTAATTTTCGTTTGAAATCAATGAGTTCATCAAAACCATTTCTAAATCATTCCATTTAATAAATTAACGCCTTTACACATCGGGACTTCACATTTAAAAGGATGAATAATCCATCTCTTAATCACTAAATTATGTATCATTCAAATTAATATGTCTTCCATTAAAAGTGTCGATCTAACACGGACCCAACAGGGTGGTATAACATAAAGAAGATACAGGGTAACACCCCATGGGTGGCCTAGTTTGGGGATAACAACCTCCAGTAAAAAAATGAGATTATGTGGGAAACCATGTTAGGTTCCAAAAATTTAATAAATTAATTCAATTAATTTTACCAGGGAAATTAGAAGGTCTAGTGTTATACATAATGGAAACAATTTATATTAAACACTATAAAATAAGAGAATGGTATATACCACCTTCCAAATATCATTATTAGATAACTCTTCAAGTATCAACTCCAAACCAAATATTGATTCGATGAAATTTAATGAATGAACTATTATCATAAAAATAAGAAATATCATCATAAACAAAATTATGTTCTACGATATAATGACAAATGAATAAAGTAACAAGTGGAATGCAGATGACACAAAGGTGGATCAAATGGGATGGATGACTCTAAAAATTATTGTTATAATGAGGAATACGATCAAATACTAGGAGAAAGAAATAATAAGACATATAATGGTGAATTCTGGTGTCTTCTGGAATGAAAAGAGGAAAATAGATTTAGGTTTTATGAAAATTTATGCACAATTTGGTCATTTTTTCCAAAAAAACGGCCTGCAAGGTTTGGTCTCATGAGAGGAAAAACCATGTCCAAACTTCATCCCCCCACTACCTCGATAAGGAACCCGCACGATTTAAGAAACCATAAACAAACTGTGATGCACACATCTTCTAAAAACTATGATCTTCCAGCATGGGAATGTAACTCAGGGTGCACAGTTTGGGTGAACTATGAACCCTCTAATTCACTTTGACCAACATCACATGGGAATAAGGACCTTTGTACATAATTTACCTCAAACATTGTGGCCTTTGACAGAGGCATGGACCACCTCGCATAGTTACATCGAACCATATGGCCTAGGTCACACTGTTTCTACCAACCATGCTACCCAACTTCATTTTCCAAAATCTGGGCCTCTTGTCTCTAAATAAGATCCCAACACCACCTGAAACTACCATAATCATATTGGGAACTCACATTAGGTTGAAACCAAAGAGTTATACTAAAAATAAAATGATATATACCTCATATAAGAACCAAGTATCATAAAATATATATCCCATAAAAAATTAAATATCTACATTATGGTGATAAGGGTTGAAATACAATAATATTTACAGTATTTAAGATGAAAAATAGTGGATTTATCTCTTAGATTTAACCTAGGTTGAAAAAATTTACCCTTTTATCATGGTGAAAAATTGTCACATGTTTTAATATTCGTTATGAAAAAAATAGTTTGAATTAATTAGCTAATATTAATTATGTAAATTAGAAATTTGTAATCAATTTTACAAAATTCTATCAATACTACTAGTTTAAATTCTTCTCATAATTAAACTACAATACAAGATAAAAAACATGTTTTCTGAAAAAATGCCTTATATGTCTAAATGTATTTTTATATATAGATCAAGTATAATGTTGATATATATGTAATTAATAGGATTATTTCTTTCAATTAGATAATTATATTAATTATGAGTAAAATTCGAAATATAATGGGGATATGTTGACAAAAATAAATGAATATTAAAAAAATATTTTTTTTCTATTGATTGAAAATTCAATAACATTAAAAAGTAACTCAAAATTTCACCAAAAAATAATGTTTATATGATAATTTCAAAACATATGATCTATTATTTTATGAAAAATTAAAATTATAAGAAATTATTTATAATATATTCTCAAAAAAATATACTTTTGATGAAACATATGTTTTTGATGTATGTAATTAATTTACTAAAAAAAGATTAATTATTTACCAATTTATTTTTATAATCTAAAATATTTATACAAAACATTAAAAATTTGTTTATTACAATTCATAAAATGAATTTTAATATCTTGTTCATAATAGTTATAATTAAATATTTTAATAGTATATTACAATTCATTTAAACTTACTATTCAGTTTAATAAATGATATCTATTAAATAGAATTTATTTAAAGGGAAATATATTACTAAATATTGGGGTGTTAAAATATTAAATTGATATCCTTATAAAATTTTGACATCAATATAAAATATTTTTTTCAATATTAAATTTGTATCACTATAGATAATTAATGTTAATATAAGCATGGAAATCACAATGAAAAATTGTTTTTTAGAAAAATGTGTTTTTAAACCTAAAAATGATTTTATACTAAAATAAAGATTAATGATAAATTTTTTATTTAATCGTATTATTTTAGTAAAATTGGACTAATTTATCTTTAAAAACAATACAAATATAGTTTTATTTTTATATATATTAAATAATGTGATAGTTCTCATAAAATATGGATTTTCAATATCCAAAAAAATAAACTTTTTTTAAAAATAAATCCCTCATAGAAAAATTTGATATTTGTATATCAAAAATTAATTCCATTTTATAAAAATAAATTTAAAAAATTTATGAATCCATCATTTAAATAAAACAATATATTTCATGAAGAAAAACATTAGATAAAATTAAACTATTACATTTTTCAATTTCAAAAATTCATATGAAATTATTGTAATGGATGTGAATCCATAAAATCAATTCATTAATATTAATAAGAAATTGAAATTATATATTATCAATATTATCATGTTTTTCAAACTCTTATCTTAAATAAATTACATCTTCATAATTCTTTTCATCATATAAATAGATAGGGATAATCTTTCCTCACAACCTTTTCAGGATCCCATTTTGCTACATAAACTAGGTCATATTCCACAAAACACTTACATAGATGAGATAACATATTCCATAACCATACTTTCTATGATGTATAATCTTTAATTAATTTTCCTCAAAAAATATTCTCTTCCAGTTAGAAAACATCATGGATTAAGACATGAGAGGTATAAGTTGAATATTTCTTTAATTGAGAATGATAAAACACGTCGTGTATCCTAGATTAAAATAGAGGTAAGGCTACATAGTAATAAAAAACAATTTTATGTAATTCAAAACAAACCAAAATAATATAGTCATCACTTCTCTTACATAAATAAAAACATAACTCCATTCTAAGGAGATATTACTAAAAAAATATGTTCTCCACCAAAAAAATGAATTTCCTATAGAAATTAAAATAACTCATAATCATACTCCCGAGTTTCAATCATGGGTTTTTGAATCATATTTACCTTATCAACAATTTATTCTACTATTTCTGGTGCCAACAAATTCCTCTCACTAACTACATCATAGCATATCGTATTTCAGCACTGCATTCAATATAATGCATAAAAAGGTTTACTAAATATAATAGAATGAAATGTGTTATTATAAGACAATTCAAAACTTTAAATATATTGACCTCAACTATTGTAACAATCCAATGAAAATATTGAATAACATTTTCCAATTCATGAATCATGAAATATAACTAGACATTGTATAATGAATGAATGTTTGTGTTGATATTTAACATAGTACCAAATGATATCTGAATATTAATAAAAATATTTGAGGTAAACATAGAACTATAGTTAATTATAATATAGAGAGTAACTAAATGTTACCAAACTGTATCTCTAGTACATTAATTCGGGACATCTGATTGAAGGATATTATATATTGAATAGAAATAAAATTAATATATTGGTCAATGAATCATTAATAACCAAAATCACATTGATACCTTGATATTTATTTGGTAATCCAACCACATAATCCATAGATATTTTCCCTCACTTAATTTCAGTAACTGATAAAGGATAAAACATCAATTTCAATAATTTTTACTAAGCTTTAACTTTTTCAAAAGATCGAAATGTTATTGTAAAATCCGAGATATATTTCTTTATTACATCCCACTAAACATATTAATGATGGTTTATATACATATCAGTTCTACTGAGATAAATTGGTAATAAATATCTAGAACATAACTCAAAAATTATTTCATTAACTAGGGATAAATTGGAAGGCACTACCTCTTTCTAAATTATATAATGCATTATTTTTCAATGTTAAAATATGGACACAACCCTTTATTGGAAACATTAATCATTCATGGAAACCACAATCTTCCATTTGAGCATGCTAAATTCTCTCTAGAAAAGATAAATTCCCTGACACAAAAAACCATGAGACTATGATTTCAAATATGATCAATTTCTAGAATAATATTCAATAAATCATTATTCAAATGATCAAGAAACAAATTTATCATAGAAAATGATGTATTATATTTTTTTTAAATGCCTCAAAATCATGGTTAGCTTTACCTAGATTATAGACAATTGGGCAATCATAATCCTTTATGATTTCCACCCATCTACACTGCCACACAATCTATAATTTTTGTGTGAATATATACAACATGAAATTATAATATATTAAATTTTTGAATTTAATCCCATATAAAATATTCCTCTAATGTTTTAATGAAACAAAAACACTAAAATAATAATATCATGAAAGATATAATTATATTTATGAGGTTTTAGTTAGAGTGATGAATAAGTAATTACCCTATCATTTTTTCCATAGGAAACAACAAATTCTCTTAAAATATTTACCACTCTAAATAAAAAAAAATCAGTATTCCTTGATGTTAAGGATAAAAATAGATAAATAAACAAGATTATTTGCATTTATTGATAATTTTCATCATAACCCTATATCTAGATGAATTTAACATCATTTTATTTTATTCTAGTTAGTAGGATAGGTAATGGAGGGAAATTTTCCTCAAACCATTGGAAATGACCTATTAACCCCAGAAAATCTAAATAATAATTAATATTTATAGGTCTTATCCACTCTTAATCCACAACTGTTTTAGAAGGATCAATAATTACTTAATTTTAGAAACAATATTATCGTGTAATGAAATCTATTGTAACTATTTTTCAAATTTAATAAAAATTCCATAAAAAATATTTTAATATAAATTCTATAGAATAATTAATAAATATTTCTCCTTTTTTATATAAATTTTATAATAAAAAGGATTTCATCAATAAACGAAGCCAAAAATTTATCCAAATACACAAGGGAATAATTTTCTATAAGATTTACAAATATTGTTTTGGAATAAATCATCCTAAACTAAATAACACCAAACTCATCATGGTTATGCAAAGTATGAAAATATATCATAAAAATTTCTTCCTCCTTCACTTTTAGTTAATCTATATGCACCTAATATCAATAATTGTTAATATCACTCTCCTTAAAGATGATCGAACATGACATCTATATAATTATTTTAAAACATATTCTTAATAGTAGTCGTATTTAGTACAATAATATCTATTAAAATCAAACTTGAATGATCCTTATTTATAAAAAACAAAACAAAATCAACCTCATATGTAGTGATGGGATTAATGGAACCATGATCAACAAGATAATAAAACTATTTTTCAATTATAATAAGTCGAATGGAGGCTTTTGATAAAGTGGTTTCAAGTTGGTTTAACTTTTGAAACTAAATCAATACATAGTTACAACACTTGATTAGGAATAAAATAATAAAAATCATCAATAAATACAACCCTATATTCATTAACTACTGGAAAATAACTAATATATAATAATTCTATCATTTTGAATATATGATAAGGATCACATTCTATATCATCTTTAATTATATTACTAGTTTCATGATATGTTATCAAAGGAATAAATTCATTCTTCTAACAAATTGAAAATCACTTTAAAATTTGAATATTACTCTCATATCTCAATAGTAAAGATTTTCATGATAAAATGATGTAAAATGTATTTGATGATTAACTTAAAAATAAATCATTATTAATAAAATCATATTTTTAGGAAAAATAATTACACAGGTATTCATAAGATAATTCTTATAGATGTTTTTTCATTATTAACCCAAAATTTATTTTTTTAATAAAGTTTATATCTTTATTTCGTGAGGTTATTTTTTTATTTTAATACAATATTTCCTAGAAAGAATTTAAGGACCCTAAATAAAATGAGATATTGCAATAATCTATGTAAACCAGGAGAGCACCTTTAACTATTTTATCTGATGGACTTTCATTTATTGAGGTTGACATGAATTAAATTACTACATCCTTCATGTTTATCTTCATACACTCATATGAATAATGTCCCTTCCCATTAAAATTATAATATGTTACTTCATGATAATCATTATTGGGTTGACCCATGCCATTTATTTTTATATTGTTTTAAAAAGATATATGTACCAAATACCTACCATGAAACACTTCCCAGACATCATGACACACTCACCATGATTCCAATTAACACATTTAATATAGAAATTAAATGTACTCTTATTACTGTCATATTTATTCTACATATTCATTGAGATTCCTTCCCCACATTAACGCTTACTATCCTTGATGTTTTAAAATAAAATAAAAATTATATCAACCGTGAAATTACACAACACAATATTAGCATAGATTTTATATCCATGACTGTCCAGATATATTTGAAAAGATTTTTTCAATAGTAATGGAAATGGTTAAATTTTATTTTCATTTTCCATAATGAAATTTTGTTGGTACCCAGAAAATATACTAATGTTAGCCTAATGGGTAATAACTTAGTCCTCCTCCTTTTTTAATATATCCAAAAATTAGTTTCAATCCTATGTTGAAAAATAATTAAAAAATATATCTCATGAAAATTATCCCTTAATACTATGAACAATTTAGAAATAATCTAATATTATTCCTCGGTATTCTTAATAAATATCCACCAATGATCAACTTGTACTTATAAGTGATAACTGTAAAGGATTAAATTTTTATGTTTATAATATCCCAAAATATAAAATATATTTTCCATGTAATTAATATATCATTATTCTTCTACTATTTTTAAATATCCACCAAATGTAGTAGGGTGTTGTTATATAAAATGATCCACTATAGATATGATTTTCTACAGAGAGTTTGGTTTCCCTCTAGAATGTGTAGAACAATTCATTACCTCTTTTAACTAAGTTAACACAGATATGTCAAAATAAATTCTATTTATAACAATTAAAAATTAATTATTCAAAAGGATATTATCATCATAATTACTTTATTACTTTATTCAAATTTTTTCATCTATGAGAAACCATTCTAAAATAAATATAGTTCAGATAAAGCAACATGGAAACCCTTGAATTTTTCACATGATAATATAATGAATATTTTATAATTCATTAAGTTTTTTTAATAACTTCCTTACCCTTAATGTTATCTAAACCATTCTCTGATACCAACTATAAATACTTTTTACATTCAAAACCCATAGTTATCAGTTTAGTTATATGGTTTCCACTTTTTTACATTCTTGTGGTCCTTTTAGTTTAGAAATTTAATCGATTATGGAAAAATCATACATATCATAACCATAAATTTCAAAGTAGAAACTATAACTCATATTACATTATTTCTAAAAAATATTATTTATTATTTTAAAATTTGTATTCATTCATACCAATTTTTCTTCATTTACAAAAATAACCACCTCTATAGAAAAAGAGACCTTTATATAGCTCTTAATAATAAATAATACCTATGAAAAACATATGAAAATATGGGAAGAGTAAAAAATCTAATTAATGGGTATAAAAAAAGAGACTTATCTTATATTCCACTTTAGGAATGAATTAAAAACATGAGAAATGTATCAATTTTTACATAGTAAACATTGAGATCAAAGGATTAGATAATTAGAAAATGAATTATATTTATTTCCATTTTTTCTAAAAAAATCCTAATAAATAATGTAGTGAAATTATTAATCATGAGGTTTTCATAACAAACATGAGTTCCCATGAAAACCCATTTTGTTGAAAAATGTGTCTTTATCCCTTAAAAGGATTATAAACATTCATAAAATATAAAATCATTTTTTTACATTGTGAATAAAATTATTTCCATTTAAAAAGTTTCCATTAATTGAAAATTCATATAGGTTCCTTGGGGAGTCATATTCTAAGAACCTGTATAATAACCCTTTCCAAAACTCTTACATGTTCAATAAACTTCTCAGTTAATTCCAACATTCTTCTTTAAAAAATAAAATCATTACCTAATATATTGGAGATCTATATCAGGCTCACCCATTGTGATAAAAAATATAAAATGACTATAATATACATAAAACACATATAAAAATTAATTATCATTATAAAATATTATAAAATAATTTTTTTAGCACATATATAGAAGAACATTCTTTAGTGAAATACACTTCTCATACATGGAAATTATTACTTTTTTTATGAATATTCATTACATTACACAAAAATTCAAGAGGACTTTGATTTTTTTCCCTTTAGAATATTGAAAAAAATGTTCTAATCATGTAAATGTTCATCAACGATTCATATAAGGACATTCCAATTTGGAACACTTCATATATATACCCATTATAAAACCTTTCATCGTAACCTGGGGAAGTGAAACATAAGAATGTTTGACATTAGATGGCGAATAAAGGTTAAAATGAGAGATATTGATAAGTGATCATATAAATTCAAAACAGTAGTATGTAGTTTTGTGATAATGAAAATAACATAAGATTCTAGTACCAAACCCATCATATATCATAAAAATTAGTCATTTTATAATGATTTTTAGTTCAAAAATTATGAGTCATAATGGAATCAGGGAACATAATCTATGATAGAATAACATTAGAATAAGAGATATTTTTTGGAATACACATAATCATAGAAAATATTATGTCATGGATACCCACCATGACATTCATAACATGGTTGGAATGGGATAACCACCATTTTATATGCTTGAGGAATGAGATGATCACCCATATACCCTCTTTTGAGAACGGGATAAGCACTTGTTTACCCTCCTATTCAATATTTGGTAAACTACCGATGTGACCTCCTTTTTTGTATTTTCATAACATCTCATGTACCCTATGATCTCATAGAATAGTTATAATTAGCCAATTTATTAACGGGACAAATAGGAAAACCAGTTACATAATGAAAATCATGCGTATTTTTAAAAAAAATCATAAATCGTTAATCTTAGAGTAAAAAATGTAATGAAAAGGGTTTTATCAGAATATCATCATATAATAACATGTGGATAATAGACATGTTTCTTAATCATTTCTTAATTTCATCATTTCATTACTCATTGTAAAGAAGTTGGTTTCGTATGAAATCTATCATTTTATAACTCATGGAAAAGAAATAGGTTTCATAACCATCATGCCATCATAAAATAAACCACTAAAATAAAGAATAAGACTGTTATTATTAGATAATATTTCTATTCAGTCATAGGTAATATCAAAAGAAGTTATCTTATATTGTAATTTATTTTTATTAATCTTTTAAAAATATTTTGGAGGAAAATCCACTTTCCTAATTGGGAATCACTTTTTAGAAAATAAAATATTTGGAACATAATTTTCGTTTAGAATAATCATGATTAATTATAAATAATTCTTCTAATAAATTAATTTTCATGATGGTGATATGTTTCATTCATCCAAAACATGGTATAAAAAATATTCCTTCAAGATTTTTAGTAACAGACAATCCAGAATTGTTTAAAAATGAAATGAAAATTATAATAATTTTTTAAAATTAAATAGTGTTATATATTTAATTTATGAAGTCAAAAAATAAAACTAAATCATGTTTTAAATCAGTTTTTGGACAACAATTTTTTCTAAGAAAGCATATTTCCTTCCAAATTCTTAAAAAAATGTCTCAATTATTTTAAGTAACACATTGTTTTAAAATGATAATATTACATTAAAATTAATGATTAACCATAAAAATAAATTCAAAAATATCATGAGAGATTAATCATAATATTTTTTCATCATAAACATAATCGTAAACAATCCTGATAATCGATGAGATTGAAACATAAAATCTCTACCACGTTGGAAAAATTGAATTGTAATCCCTATGAAGGAATAATAAAAATTAGATATTTTAATAGAATTAGTATAAATAAATTCATTATATAACATAAGGGGATTTATATACACCACATTAAATAATATAGGTGCATAGCATAACCAATGTCTCAAAAAAATAAAAATTGGGGAAAAAAACCCTTTCCACTATATAAAATTTTGATCTGCAAACCCCATGAAAGAGTGATCCTAAAATGGACAAGAAAATACCCTTGATTTTATGGATAAGAATAATAATATACATTCATGTTCATTATATACACCACACTAATAAAATAAGTGATGAATATTTCATGGGCCTCATAGAAGTAAAAAAGTGACGCTGAAATCCCTTACCGTATGTGTTGAATTCCGTCATACTCATTAAAAAAACTATATAATAATTATAAGTATATTATACATATATTATATGAACATATTTATATATATCATTTCTCATATTATTTTCTTATGACCTATTAATGTCATTTTATTATCAATTCCATGTTAATTTCACGTTTCAGGCAATACTTACTTTGTTTTTCATGTATGTATTGACTAGCTATTTTTTTAATCTCACTTGAATCATTGTTTAGTGATCTAAATAATGTAAAACATGATATAAATATAATATATATTCAATATATTTTATTTTATATTTATACATAAACTTTATTTATATGAAATTAAATACATTTTTCATGGAGATTCTAGGTCGTATATATGAGTGAACAATGATTCCATTTTCCTATATAATTGAATTACTGAAATGTAAATGGCATATTTTATCATCCTTTCATTATTTTTATGTCAAATATATCCTAATATTTCCTAGAAATATTCATTAATACCTTCAATTTAATGAATCAACAAATCACCTCACTTCGTGAGGTGGTAGTCCTCTGTACTCAAAAGTTACATTATCATATTCCCACATAATTGAATGTAAAAAGGTATTAATGGTATAATAATTCCAAAATAATAATAATATAAAAAATATTATATATATATATAATAAATAAAACATTATTTACAATTTTGAGAAGTTTTAATGGAAAAATGAATGACATCAGTTCACGTTGTGGTAGTCGACCTTAAACTTGAATGATGATTTTCTAACCCATTTACTTGAAATTTAGATAGGTGTAGGAAAAGAAATAAAAATTAGAATATCTCATTATATGTTAGATAATAACGGTTTTATATTAAAATTTTATAGTATTAATTGAAGTAGGTTTATGAATAAAAAAAACAAAAACACTTGTTGATGAATGATTCCTCTTCTCTTGGTAACCTCCTTAGGTTTGTACCAAAATCCATATTAGGCTATCTTTTGGATTAAATTTAGGATAATAAGATGAGATGCAAGAATTTTGGAAATCATTTTTTTCATTATTACAATACCAAAAGTTTTTTAATTTTTGAATAAGGAAGTATATGGGGTGTCCTTTTATATGTGATTTAAGTGGCACACATGTATTTTTTTTCAATGAATTAATTGAATCTACTTTATTCATATCACTAGGATCTAATAGTGGAAAATTTTCTATAATAGAAGGAAAAATGTATAATTGTTTATATCAAATTGCTTGTGTAAATTTTTTGGTACATTATTTACCCTTACCATTTTAGTTTAACCCCCGGTAAAAAAATATTAACCTTAATCATAGTAATTATTTTTTATTATTTTCATTATTAGTTATAGTGAAAAAAATAATTTTAACTTATTATCTAATATAAATTACTATAATTAAAAATATGGAATCCATTTTTTAAAATTCCATTCAAAAAATATGATAATGTTAATTTAAAATTAATCCCAAAGATATGATATGAAATTTAGTTTTCCAAGGGAAAATGTACAAAAGTTTACAAACATCTTATCTCAATTTTCAATATTAAATAAAATAAAATATAATAAATTTTCATCATACATATATAATTGAAATAAATTGTTTGAATATAAATTGTATATTATTCATATATTTTATATACATTTAATTAAAAATATATCTCATTGTGGATGATTTTAATTAATTAAAATGTAGAAATATCATGCGCTTTTAAATAATTTTTAGAAAAAAACACATTTTTAATTGAATAGATAAACATATTATAAAAGGGAATATAAATATATTTAAAAAAGTAATTACGTTGATTATATATAAATATATAATTATTATGATACATTAAATCATAATCCAGTATTTTTATTAATTAAATTATTGATAATAAGTGATCATTTTTCCAAAATGAATATTTTTCAATATTTAGTAAAAATTCAACATTTTCCAAAAATCCCAAATTATAAACGTAATATAATTTCAATATGATTATTTAATAAATAAATTTAATTATATAAATATTATTTTTTAAATACTTATATATTACTTATAGTGTTTTCTTATAAAAATATTTTTTGAAAAAATCATTTTTTTGGAAGAATATAATAAATTTAATAAAAAATGATTGATTATTTACTAAAAATGTATAAATAAATTTATATTTAGTTGTAAATTTATATTTATTTTCTATTAATTAGTTTATATGATTCATACTGTCTTATTTAATGTATAAATTATAAAGGTAATATTTAAAATAATCTTATTTCATGGTTCACTAGAGCTCGGTGTCACATGTCATGCACTCTATTGTTATTGTATTCAATTATATCTTAACTCAGTTTTTTTATAAATAAAGTTATACACATTGTTTCATGTAATTAAAAATATCAAAATGAATAAATTTAATTGGAAAATAAAATCAAAATCTATTAGGGTGTTACATTCTACCCCTCTTAAAATTAATTTTGACATCAAAATTTATTTTTGTCATCAAATGTTTAACATTTTAAAATTAATTCATAGAAAACAAATCAAAAAGGTTTTAATAAAAAAATCAATTTGAAAAATAGAATGATAATTGAAATGGTCATATAGAATAATACATACTCAGATTCCAAATAATAGAACGTAAGTGAGAAGTAAAAAACTGGACATAGAAGACATAAATAACTCCCCAATAATAATAATGAATGATAGAGAAATTTGATCACATGAAATTTGGAGATCGAGAGAAGGTTAACGACCATAAATCAATGAACTAAAGAGGAATTAAAAAGTAAATTGATGTCATTAATGATGATTATAACCTAAAATTTTTTTATTTCAAGATCATTTTGATAAAGTTAAAGAACATTCGTGAGACGATATACATACATGATTTTATTCCATTTCATAAGAAAAAACATATTCATTGGTTGTAACATGATCAATTTACACGTTATGTAATACTCTAAGAATTAAAGGTCAATATACTATCCTTCATTCACTAATGGATCCTAATATCAATAAATCAATGGATACATATTTTTTTATCTAAATTTAAAAAACTAACACTAGTCATCCAATATGGTTAATATACATATGGTTATGTAATTTTTTAATATATAAAATCACATATAGTGATAAAATTTAAAGGCTTCATAAATGGATAACCTTATGAAACATCCAAATTTAAAACGTTATAAACAGGGTCACTAATTTTTTCATAATCAACATAACATTAATCATCCAAACATTAATTAGAAACTTATATTGGTTACATTCCAAATATGTGAATAACATGGTCATATATTCTTATGTTTCACTGTGATAACAAGAATTACCTAAATCCTTAATAAAAAAAGTTATGGTTCATCATTTCGTAAAAAATACCATATATTACTGAGCTTATTCCATAGATTCGATAGTGATTTAGAAACGATCAATAATAATATATATAACATTTTCATCAAACCCATTATTTTTTCTGAGACCATAAATACTATCCAACATACATTATCAATAAGAATCACTTCTTTAACAAAACTGTACTCCATTTTTTCATTATCTAGAACATATTAAGGATTCTATTCCTTTAATAAAAATATTAATCCTCCATTAAATCACTTGTATAGTTCATCGATACCATTTATCAAATTCTTAGAACATCATAATGGAAAACTACTGTGATGTTTCATGATTCTAACAAAAAAACCACTTATCAAATAATAATTCGTTGAATCTGAATACATAAATAAATCAATAATTACAATTTATTTTTACACCACTAACTGATCTTTGCCCTCTTATTTTTAACACTTATTCCATTCATATTTACTTTGTTTAATCCTTGTAATCAACATCATAATTGTTACTCATAAAACCTTTTTAGTTTTTATCATGAGATTTACCTTTTGGAAATCGATTTTACTTGTTCCAATACATTACTAATTTAAAAAATTCAAACATAAATGATACCTTTTGGTGTCCATTATTCTCATCCATTCCATTAACCAAACATTTCATATTTCCTTTGTAACTAAATTATATGTGTCCTTCTTTTTCAAACCAGAAAATATCTTTCTAACCATCCTAGACAATACATTGACTATTTCTTCCCACATTCTCAATATATATGAAATTGTATCATCTTTTCTCCATGGTATCTACTACCTAAATTCACTATGAAATATATCAGTATATTCATTGGTGTGTCTGATATTTGGTTAAGATGAACATTTTTAATCATGTTCTTTGAAAACTTATTTGGTAGAATCACAATAACCTTCAATCTATTCAATATCCCATTAGGCTCCTCATCATAAATTTTTCTATTACATTCAATGATTACCTAGTTCCCACTAGTTAACTATATTTACCAATAAAAAAAACATAGTGTGAGAAACAATAATCATATTGTAAAACCACTTAATAATTAATAATCACTTATGGGATATCTAAATCATGAAAACTTCTTTATAATTTAAGATTCAATAGGTTTATCCTATGTCATTAATAGAAATCATCTATATAAATCATTCACAATGGTTAATAAAGATTAACTTTTTTTCTAAACAATATCCCCCATGATTGTAAAACAATGTGTGTATAATGGAATGTTTCCATGCACCGGTAATGATCTATTCTAGACCAGTAATCACTTCTAATGTTTTCACACCTATGATATCTATGCCAAAGATACATCCGATTATAGTTTAAAAAAAGGATGTAACTTCTTGGAAATCAATTTCTCAATCCTTTAACAGAATTTGATGTAATTTTTTGATCCTTTTAGTCTCCATAGACTTATCCTTAGAGATATATATAAATATCCTTAGAAATAACCTTAGATATTTCACTAATGTTTTTTCAACCAATCATAGAAAGGTTAAATTAACCCTTCCTATGATAAAAACTATGATTACCCCAGCTAATTAGATATCAATATTTCATTTTATTAGATAAATATATATTAAATTATAAAAACATACTCTTGAGTACCATAATATTTTAGAGCCATTGGAAACATGGAAAAAAATCTTTTTATTTGATGAAAACCATTAAAACATTCCCAAAAATAACTTATCATTTAGTACAATTGAGATACTATCCAATGTGAAATCATTCTTTCTAACCTGGGTAAAGGAAACATAAGAAAGGTTGTGCTTATATTCTAAATAATGGTTAAAAATGGATATCGATCTATGATCACATTAAATAATAAAATAAGCATAAGTGTATGTGATAATAAACATAACATACAAAGATAATTACCAAACTATCACGGATCATATGCCTGGGTCATGGAAAAAATATGGGATGTTGATAAAACATGAGCCATAAAGAAATAATAGAACATGATCTATTATTGAATAACATTGTAATTAGACATAGTTTTGTCGTGTATATATATATATGAAAAGTTACTTTTATTCCATCGAAACCCACAAAGGTATTCAGAATACGATAGTCATGGGATAACCACCCATGTATCTTCTTTAGGACAAGGATGACTTCCCATGTAACCTCTTTTGGGATTTTTCTAACAAATCATGTATCCTGCGTTTTGGGATTTGGATAACCACAAATGTACCCTCATTTTTGTGATTTTTTTAAACACCCCCATACCCTAAAATATCATATAACATTAATCATTATCGAATCTATTGGTGGTTGGTATAGGTTTCACCCATCACAAAATAAAAATCATTAATACATTATTTATAAGGTAAAAAATATTCATCTTATCATAACCCATGTAATGAAATGGATTTCATAAAAAATCATATCAAAACCTATGTAAAATAGAAGAGCCTCATAATCATTTCATCATTATATATTAAAATAACCCATGGAAAAATAAGGGGGTTTCATAAGAAATATATCATGGTATATCCCATTTAAAGAAATATGTTTCATAATAATCATTACATTATAATAATAATCAATTCAAATAAATACTAATAATGATATTCTTGGATCATTTCTTGAGTAAGGCAGAGGTAAAATCAGAAGATAACATCTTATATTTGAAATTATTTTGATCTATCATTTAAAACAATTGTGGAAAATATCCATTATTCCTTGAGAAAAACGTTATAAAAAATAAAAAAAATTGAAAATATTTTTCGTTTAAAGTAAAGATGAAAACATATAATGTTTTACTCAACGTAAATAATGTTCTTCAAGGACAGATGTTTTTTTCATTCTATATTAGTCAAAACAAATATTCCTCTCTCAATATTGATAAAATCCCAACGGGCATAATTTAGAAATTGACATAAAGATTCATTGAAAAAAACAAAAAATTAAAACATGGGTAAAAATGACTTTTAAAAATAATAGGATAATATGAATTCATTTTTGAAACATTTTTGGAAAACACAATTTTAAAAGAAAACAAATTTTTTACCAATGAGAGATAAAATCATAATTTCTCAAAAAGGATTTCTCAATTATTTTGAGTAAAAGGATAGTAAATTGGAAATATTACTTTAAAATATCAATTACAACCACTGGAGAAAAAAATTCATTATTTTCATGAGAGATGAATCATAAAATTTTATCATTATAAACCTAATGATAAACTATATTGATAAAAAGAGATATTGTAATAATAATAATTAATTATTTGGTAACTTTTAATCATAATCCACATGAATAAATAACATAAATTAAATATAATAATATAATTTGTTAAAAAATTATGATATTTAATGTCAAATGGGATCTATATACATCTCGTGAAATACTATAGTTGTGAAATATAATATAAATCTCAAAGAAGTTAAATTGGGAAAAAATCCCTTAATGCATCGGAAACGTTGGAAATATAAACCTCCTTAAAGAGTTATCATTAAATGGATATCTAAATAGAAATTATTTTAATGATAATAATAAGTAAATACATTCATTTTTAGTAAATATTCCATATAAAATAAATATGTGGTGAACATGGGATGTGTCTCAAAAAGGTAAAAAGTGACACAAAAATCCCTTACCATTATCCTTGACTTCCATTGTACTAATTCAAAAATACTATATAATAAATATAATATTATTATAAATTTATTAAAGAAACACACACACACACATATATATATATATATATGTGACCATATATTGTTTTATTATTACCGTTAATTTGTTGTTTATTAACAATTCCATGATAAAGCTATTTTTCAGGCAATAACTGCTTTGTTTTTTCATGTATGTTTTGAATTTTTATTTTTTTCATACATAAATCATGGTTTAATCATCACTATAAATTTGAAATATAATATAAATATAATATATATTTTTTATATATTTATTTAGAGTTAACCATAAAATTTATTTATATGAAATAAAATACATCGTTTAATGGGATTGGTGGTCGTATGTATGTAAGAACATTATTTCCATTTTCATTTTGGATTTGAATAAATAAAATTAAAAGATATATATTATTATTATATAATAATATTTTCAAATATATAGAATATATTGATTAAAAATCATTAATACCTTATATTTAAACCATGAACGGCTCATATCACATCGTGAGGCTGTAGTCCTCCATACACCAGGGAAATGTTATCACATTGCCATAAAATGGATTGTATAAAGGATTGTGTGATAAAATAATTAAATAGAGTAATAATATAATATATAATCAATAAATATATCAATATTTCAGACCATTATAGGTGGTAATTAAAAAATGAATGACATCTGTCCATGAGGCAGTGGATCATTGTGCACATGAATGATGATTTTATAACCCATTTGATGGATTTTAAGATTGTTATTGGTCATGACCATAAAATAAAGACATATCATGGTACAATAGATAAGTAATTTATTATATGAGAATTATATTAACATAGTTTATGATGGTTGAGAAAGAAATAAAACAAAAATTCTTTATAAATAACATCACTTCTTCTTCTACAATCCTATTTAGGTTTGAACTAAAATATTTCATAGGATGGATTTCAATAAAAACTGTGTCTTATAGAATGAGATGATGGATTTTGGGAAATTATTTTGTTAGGTAATTAATGAAAAAATATGTACTTAATGTGTAAATATGAGAGGATAAGTGGAAGTCTTTTTTAATGGAGTTTAGTGGAACACTTGTAATTTTTGGAAAGAATGAATTCCCACCAAATTTTATCAAGTCACAAGGATCCAATAATGGAAGCATATAATGAATATATGTTTTCAATTCAATATAGTTCCAAGAAAATTTAAAAATGTTTTTGTTCATTTTCTACCCTTATCTTTTTAGATCCCCCCATAGATAAAATCATTTTACCTTCACCCTCGTAATTAATATATACTATTTTCACTATTAATTTTGGTAAAGAAATTTATTTTAAAATTATTAGATAATATAAAATAACATGACTCCAAATATGGAATATATTTTTCAAAATTCCATTCATAAAATTTTGAAATTTTAATTTCTAATTATTCTTATAGATGTGATGAGAAACCATGCTTTTAAAGGGAATATATTAAAAAATGTACAATTTTTTGATACAAATTAAAAATAAAATAAAATTAACTATATTGGATTAATAGATATAAAATTTAAAAAATTTTCATTTCAAAACAATTTAAAATATAATTTACCATTGTATATAATTTAAATAAAAACGCTTTTTTCAATTAAAAATCTATAATTTAATCATTAATTAAAAAAATAATTTTCTTCTGAAAATACTAAAATAATAACTCTAGGATAAATTTTATATTCTGATTTAAAAAATTAAAATTATTTTTCTAAATATATTTTCTAAAAATTTAAAAAATTATATTTAGAGAGAAACCCACAGATTTGACTATAAAGTAAGTTTTCCAGAAGTGTAGTATTTTAAGTGTATGATTGATTAAATTAACACTTTCTATAATAAAAATATTTATATAAATATAATTTAAGATTTATTGATATATAATTCAAAATTTCATTTAAAAAATTAATCACTTTTTATTTATTTATCTATTTAAAATAAAGAAACATTATGGAAATTAAAAAACATTTGATAAAAAATCCTTGTATACCCAAAATGAATCATATAGTAAAATCCCATATATAGATGAATAAAAATTATTTTAGTGAAATAAATATAACTTGTTTTATTTGAAATAATAATATTTCATGTATACTACATATTTTTTTCAACCCTTATATATTAGGGTTTGCATACAGTGAGGAGGATTATCGTATTTCGCTTCTTTTCCATTATTGCATAGAATTATGAATTTTTATAACACTTTAGTGGGTATTTGACTTAACCATGGGATTATTGATATTTGTGTTTTAATTTATATTCTTTTTTGTTTTTTGGCACATGATAACCCTAGGGATGTTTTTCTTCACTATGGGTTACATTGTATTGTTGATACGTGACATAAGATATTGGTGAGGTGAGTGATTTGATTATAGAGAATGAAATTTTCCACTATTGTTGGAGATAGATGTGGAAAATGAGGGTAACACAAGAGATTAATTATCCTATGTTTTATCTTATTATGATATGAGAATCACGATTGAGTATTTATGTGTATATTTATATATGATAAGTTCTAAAAACCATATGGGATCTATGTGTAGGTTCCTTGATGTTTGGAGTCTTATTTCATATCCTGGATGTTGTGGGTTGTGTTTGCTTTTCTAATGTGTGAGATAAACTATATGTTAAAACCTACAAGTTCGGTTCTTCTACATGGTGGAATCAAGAGCATGAATAGTGTGTTTCTGCACTAGTGTTTTTTGGTGATTCCCAACAATATTGGTGATTAGGTGTTGCTCATAAAATAGGTTAACCATCCTAGGATTATTGTAAAGAAAACATCAAGTGTGTTGATTTAGGTTAGATGAGTTGACATTCAGTGAGGATGTTCAAGTAGGTTATTAGTTTTGTGAGCCTAGGTTTAATTGGAAATGTCTTGAGTTAGTCATGTAAAATCATATAGTATATTGACACAATGATTTATTCATGCTAGGATTTTCCTAATTGGAAATTATATTTGTTGAATGAAACTAGGAAAGGATAAATGAGTTACAAATTTTACCTATACAAATTATGTTGAGCTTTTATACCTATGCGGTAGATGATCAGGAAAAACATAATCATAGACTTATGGAGTTAATCATGGGGATATAATTGATGTTTTATTTCTTTGGATGGAATGTCAAACATCTCAATTATAATTTTATGAGAAAAATCTACGATAAAGATTTATAGTTTTGTAAGTTATTTGACACCATAGGTTATGATTTAATATATATGTAAATTCATGGGGGCTACATTAATGTTATAAATGTATGGATGTGCCATTTAGGGGTATGTGTATTTGGTCCCTAGGGAATCATTGATTTTTGGACCTATTGAGGTTTCAGTGTTTTTCTATTGGGGTCTAGTACTCCTTAGCTTCCCCTATCTAAATAGTGTGAGGTCTATGATTCAAATGGGATTTGAGTAAAATCTTCTGTAAAATGATAGAGGAAAGTTATTAGGTTATTTATTTGAGAAACAAGGTGAATAGGTTTTAGACAATTGGGGTTGTGATGTAAACTAGTTTGACCATGTGTTTCCCCATGATATAACATGGTGTGGAACATTATTAAGAATAGATGCAAAGAGGAATAACTAATGTGTGAGTTGAGGTATCTATAAGAAGTGACAAACATATCATGAGTTCAAGAGGACTTCTCTTATGTATATATAGTAATCATAGTTCAAAGATGACTTATGATCATTCATGAAAACTTGGATAATGTTTGATGGCCCTCGGGTCTTGTAAGGAGACAAGTGTAATGTCCAAGATTTTTAATGGTATTTAAAATTAATTTTCATATTAAATTCTATTTTTTTATCGAATGGAAGATTCATAAAAGGTTCAAGGAGTTATTGACTGATTCTTGGGATCATTCAATGCCTAGAACTCCAAAAATAAGATGTAGTAAACTGGGTTGTATAGTTAATAGAATAACTGAATCATTACCCAAATAGTTTCCCAAAACCATGTTGTTATATACATTGGAGTAGCACAGGAAACATAGTATTTTTCTAACATTGCAACCCCGGGTGAACGCTATTGAGGACATCATCAGGTCTTGGAACTAGTAATTTCTAATGGGCTTTTCAATGTAAAAAATAACCATGAGTTTACGCATGTGATGTAACCTTTATCTCATAGTCCTGGTACATGTCTGGTTCATGGTTTGATCAACCATGAGGCTAAACTACATGCCCCTATAATTTAGGGTGAATTAATTATTTTCACTTCATTAATAATATTAAAAGATTATTTTTCACCATTCATCTCCTCCAGGGGTTTTCTCAACCTCTCCCTCGGGTATGAGCTCCATTTGTAATGCCCTGACCCTAGTTACAGAGAGTCAGTGCAATGTTACAAAACATTTTCAAGACCATAAGGGATTAAATCCCAAAATGGAGAACATTTTAGTAGCCTTGGAACTACTAGATACATACATATGTTTTACATCACATTATGAAATAAATAAACCGTGACATTGAATCCCCTTTGAACGCACTCATATCCCTTAGCCTATTCCTGTAGGTTAATCATAATTTACTTTTTCTCATCTTAGGAAAAATAAATCAATGAAATGGGTGAGCTCAAGTTCTCAGTAAGGATAACAAAATTGCAGAAACATTCCCAAATAATCATAAAAATTTAATGCAATGTATATTAATAAAACAAAATCCTTTTAAAATTCAAATTCCACGTAATATGGAAAATATAAATCAAATAATTCCATTTACTTATTCACATGGATATTCTACAACTCGGATGATCACATGTAATATCAATATCAAATTTCTTAATGATGGAATGTATAATGCCAGACATCATAACCTCATAGTCATGGACTAATGCCAAGACTAAAAAATATATTTTTTCAAGGCCTTGTGCTTTGAAAATAGTTTGCCTCATGAGACCTAGCAATGCATCAAGGAGATATATTAGGCTCCACCCATCATTTACTAAGTCCAATTCATTCCTCATATTAAAAGGTTGAAAGATAACATAAACATTTGTATTAAAACTAGTATACAAAATGATAATACTTAAACTATTAAACATGAATGGTATAAAAAAATCACATCCCCCGCCAAAAATATCTCGAAACCATTAATACAATATAGAAGATTTTATCATAATAAACCAAATTTAAACAAGTGTAAAATCCATCAACGGATTTTGACATTGATGAAATAAAAACTATTTGAGAGAAGTACCTCTTTATATTTTATATCACTTAAAAGTCACATAATTATAAAATAATTTTTTTTTAAATATTCTTATAATCTTGTATGGGAAACATCAAAGGTTTTATTATATTGGAAAACATCCTCACATGCTGTATAAGTTAAAAAAAATTCCTTATATAATATTGTAGAATAGGTCGTAAATGACCTTGTTTGATAAATGATGGAATAATTCCTTTAATTTTTTTTATAAAAAGTCCAAAAAGGGTATAACTAAATTTAACCCATATTCAAGGACATAGTATAAATATTTTCAAATAAATTTTTATGAAACACGGATGTGGATTTTAATGATTTCTTAGTAGATACACTCATATAAACAACCTCAGATCAGGAAGAGATTATTGAATAATCCCTTACCTTGTACTTTTACTTTATCAAGGGTAAGTTAACCTACTTTATAATAGTTAAATAATTGATATTAAATTTTTCAAGAACTAAATACATAAATATGATATCATATATGATTTTTTAATATTGCTTTGTTAATAATATTTCAGTACTATCATTATTTCAAGAGTTAAGTAATTTTTTTATTTATATGATTTGTTACAAAGGCCATGTTCGTTATGGATAGGATGTATTTGTTTCATATCCATAGTTATATTAAGTTATTAAAAATTATTTTTAATCATAAAATGAAAATTATTCTTGAATTGTTATGATAGGAAATTAACCTCATTGCGTTCGTGGAGACGGTAATCATTATGTATGAACGAGCAACAATTTCGTTCTATTGATGGTGAAATCATATGAAATTAGGATGTTATATCATATATACATAATCATTAACATGTTATATTTATTATTTACATAATTTATACCCATTATTACACCCATCCAAATAATGATGTGTTGAATAACAAACAACACCACAGCCTGGAGAAGGTAAGATGTGTGTAAGAAAGTATTGTGACTTGTCATTAATTGGATATATAGAATAATGAATATGGTGGCACCATATTTATAATAACATCATAGTATGTATAAGTTATAGGATTTATTATGTTGTTATTTTTTACAACAAATATTGTATAAGCGAATGAAGAAAAGAACTTTGAAATAGGTGAGTAAATTATTACCTCTTCATTGGATTCATCCTTTTCATTTGATCAAAATGGATCCATAGGATGACTTATGATCAAATTAAGTCCTCTAGGGTGAAGTTAGGGTAGCTGGTAGGATATTATTGTAAGGTTTGGAAAATAAAAATGGCTTTGGAGGTGTGATTTTGAGAGAAATTGAAGTAACCTTTTATAAGGGAGGTGAGGATAATTTTAGGAAAAGCATGAAATAATATTTTATTATAAAAACATATTCAGTCTATAATGGGTCAAAATGAATTTATATTTATTATTAGGTTGGTATTGGTCTAAAAACATTCAAACTACAGGTTTTAGATAGGTTTAGGTCAACATATTAACCTTATCCTTTAGATTTAACTCTTAGTTTAATAGTTTAACTATTATAATATATTCATGTATTTATATATTACGTGGTTAATAAACAAACTATAAAATTAAAACTGAACCCAAAGTAGTTAGTTAATGACATATATATTATTATATATGTCCTTTGACCTAACCATAATTTTTTATTAATATTATATCAATTTATAATATAGTTTTTATTTTGAAAACTCATTTATGTCAATTTTGACATTATTTAGTATTTGGTTTTTTTGAATGTCATAACAACTTTATCACATCAAAAGATATTTTTTTAATCAACCCTAACATGTAATATTAACATAGAAAATTCTTGGAAGACATTAAAATTATCAATTTACAATTATATTAGTAATTATAATATCAATTTTTTAATTTTTCTAAATAATGTAATTAATACATCATCATTGTGTCATAAATAAATTTAATTATTTAAAGTATAAATATTATAAAAAAATACCATTGTGTATTAAATAGTATTATATTTCAAATTAATATATATTATTGAATTTATCTTTTGTATAACCCTATATTAAAAATATTTTAGTTATTAAAATTTGAATTTAACACTTTCAGCTCTTCTTTAAAAAAATTAATTATAAATGTCCTAATAAAATCCAAGTGAACCAAAAGGATAATATTTTATTCGAAAAATTATTTTGGTATAAATGAACATATAAAATATAATTAGGACATGTTCTATGGTAATTATAATCTCATTTTAACCTTTAATTTCTCTAATTACTTTTAACTGAGGAAAATAAAAATCAAAATTTACTATTCACAAAACATTACTTTCATCATATTGAACCGAATTTTACTTACTGATGTGAACCATGTATCTAATATTTTTGAAATTCAATTCACAGAAGTGGTAAAAATAAATTTTATGATAATTTTCTAACGTGCTTAGAAGGTGGTTAAAAGACTTTAAGAAATTCAATAAAATTTTATACACCTAATTTTATTATAAATTACTTCAATGAATTTCATTGAAATAATATAGGTATTTTGTATCTATTATAATTTAAAATAAATATAAATAAAATAAATAATTATTTAAATAAAAAATAGGTTCTAAAAAACAATGCAGTGACTTTCACTATTCATCAAAAATTGAATGTATTCAGAAAAAGACCAAAACTTGACCCTAATCTAATTTTGATATTTTGAATCCAAAAATGATGTCCATTTTGATAAATAAAATTTATAAAATTTCAAAACATGGTTATTACTATTCATAACAGTATGAATGGTTGGTCGTGGTGTGTTAGGACTCAAAGTTGCATACAGTACAAGCTATTGTATTATACAAAGTGAAGCATATCGTGGAAGTTTGGGGTGTTACATTCTTCCATCCTTCAAATAATGTTTTCCTCGATATTTCCAGTATATTACTACATAAATATATTTGGGCGGTTGTTCATCATAGGTTCCTTGGGTTTCCACATTGACTCTTCCATCTTTTGGTTTCTCAATAGAACTTATACCATACAAGTTGTGCGATTTCTCAACACATGTTCTCTAGAATCCAAAAAACTGATATGCTCTTCACTATAATATGTATAGGGTTCAAGTTCTATTTCATTATAGGTGAGTACATGTATTGGGTCAAGTATATATTCTCTCAATTGTGATACATGGAACACATCATGAACATTGGAGAGACTGGTCTGCATTTCTAAACGGTATGCTTCAACTCCAATTCGTTCCTGAATTTCAAATGTTATGATGTACCTAGGACTCAATATACCCTTCTTACTGAATCATATAACAACATTCCATGAAGATACCATCATGAATAAATGATATTCAACTCGAAATTTCAAATCCATCTGTTGGTTATTGGGATATACCTTTTTCTTACTTTGAGCTTCTTGGATGGGGGTTTGGATAATCTTCACCTTCTCTATTCATTTGTCTATATGTTTCGATGTTAAAAGTTTTCTTTCACTAGAATCATCCCAATAAGTTTGTGTGTGACATCTCTTTCCATATAACACTTCATATGGTTTTGTCTGAATACTTGAATAAAATCTATTTTTATAGGAAAATTTTACCAGAGGAAAACATTGATCTCACATACCATGAAAGTAAAATGAGCAAGAACTCAACATGTCTTCTATGGTTCGAATAGTCTGTTCTAAATGTCCATTAGTTTGAGGGTTGTAGTAATTTCTCCAAAAATTTCAGTATCACAGGCCTACTGAATAATTTTATTGAATCTTGAAGTAAAATGGGGATCACAATTAGAAACAATCTATAGGGGTACTCCATGAAGTCTTACAACTTTAATGTTAAATATTATTGCTAAATGTTCATGTGGTAAATCTTCTATTATAGCAAGAAAATGTGATGACTTGGTAAGACGATCAAAAATGACCCATATAGCATCATTCCTTCTAGGACTCTTTGGTAGCCCCATAAAAGAGCCTATCGTAATATCATCCCATTTCCACATTGGTATTGGATGTGGTTTCATGACTCCTCTAAGATGTTGTCTTCAAGCCTTCACCTATTGATAAACCATACATCTTGACACATAATAAATATATCCCTCATCATGTTGTCCCACCAAAAATGATCCTTCAAATCTGTATACATCATAGTTCTACTAGTGTGTACAGAGAAATTTGATCTATGAGAATCATCCAATAGTTCCCTTTTTAGATCAAGTATGTCAGGAACACAAAGCCTTTTCCTGAATTTCAAAATTCCATCTTCATATTCTATGTCGATCAATCTCCCATCATTCATAGCATTAATTTTCATTGGAAACTCCTCATCATCAATCTAAGAACTTTTTATCCTTTCTAGTAATGATGGATTGTAAACCAATTGAAAAACTATCGATGTTTTACCATTCCGGATTATTCCCATATACTTTTTTACTAGATCCATGTATATAGGATCCCTTTAAACTGTCATCTTGTTCAGAACTCAATGATCCTTTATTCTCAAAGCATATGCCACCTTATTTTTCATCCATCCTTGGTTGTGTATAGTGAAATCATAATTATTGAGTAGTTCAAGCCATCGTCATTTCCTCCTGTTGAGTTCTTTCTGTGTGAAAATATACTTAAATCTCTTATGATATGTATATATCAGACATTCTTCACCATAGAGATAGTGTCTCCATATCCTCAAAGAAAATATTATAGCTTCTTATTGAAGATCATGAGTGGGATAGATTTGTCCATTAATTTTTTGATGTCAGGGTGCATCTGCAATAACTCTATCATTTTTCATAAGGAAACATCCAATTTCCTTCATTCATGCATCACTATAAATAAAAAATTCATCAATCCCCGATGGTTGAGTCAAGATGAGAGCATTGAATAATATTTTATTCAATTCTTCAAAACATTCTTAACACACCTTTTTCGAAACAATTTTAATCCCCTTATTTGTGAGCTTGGTTAATGTGTTATCCAATAAGGAAACATTTTGGACGAAAAACCGATAATAACCTACTAAACAAATAAAACTACAAACCACAGTTATACTCATCAGTGCTAGACATTCTTGGATTTCTCTGGTCTTAGAAGGATCAACATACATTCCAACCATAAAGAAAATATATCAAAGAAATTAAATCTTATGATGCCAGAATTCAAACTTGATGAACTTCCCATATAATTCATTTCTTCTAAGAGTCTTTATAAATGTGTTCATGTGATTTTCATTATCTTCATAGATTTTGGAGTAAACCAATATATCATCAATAAATACCACTACAATTTCATCAAGATGTTCCTTCAAAATTATATTCCATAGATCCATGAAGATAGAGGGTTCATTAGTAAATCCAAAAGGCATAACATTAAACTCATAAATCCATACATGGTATGAAATGATGTCTTCGAAGATTCTTTCTTTTTCACATGAAAATGATGATTTCTAGATCGAAGGTCATTATTTTAAAAATATTGTGATCCATGAAGTTGATCAAATAAATCATCAATGCGAGGAAAGGGATACTTGTCCATTAATGTTATAGCATTGATCTCTATGTATACAATCCAAAACCTCATAAATCCATCTTTATTTTAAAAAAAACAACATGGGATCCCCATGGAGTAACACTAGGCTGAATAAATAATTTATTACTCTATTCTTCCAGTTATTTCTTTAGTTCAACTAATTCCACAGTGTCCATTCAATATGGGGACTTCGATATGGGCCTATAACCTGGAATTAAGTCAATGGAAAACTCAATTTCACATTCTAAAGGATTTCTAGGTAAATCTTCTGGAAATACAACAATATACTATTGCAGAATAGGTATATCCTCTATTTGAGAAATATTTTCCTAACCCATAGTTTTTTCATTCTCTTCCTCTCCAATAATAGAATTTAGTAGAGAAACTAGTGGTGGATCTAGATAATAATTAGATTGTGAAATTTCTTCTCTAATGATAAGGTATTCCTTATCATCATCAAAAAATTTCACCATATTTTTCTGAAAATAAATTTTTTCACCATGGTCTAAAAGCCAATCCATTTTGATGATTGTATAAAATTCAATCATGGGTATGATGATGAGATAAAAAAATAAATCACGTTTATATGTCATAATGGGAATGGATTCAGAAAGCATTGATGAAATGATATTTCCAATGGGATTTTTGACTAAAAACTCACTTGTTAAATCAAATAGAAAATATCTAATTTTCATTGCAAGCTGGGATGTTATGAAACAATGTGGTGTTCTAAAATCAAATAATGCATTGCCTAAATTTGAGAACACCATTAAATTACATTACACCATGTCATTTAGAGTTTCAACCTCAGCAGTAGTGATCACATAAACATGGCCTTTCTCCCTTGTCCATTCCTAAGGTATGTATCCTTGGTGCATTGGACATTGATTTTCTTAATGCCCCATTTTTCTATAATTGTACAATTCAACATTGAAAATATCTTTAATTCCCTGGAAATCACGAGATTCATGTCCTTTTTCACCACACATGTAAGAGACTCTCATTCCTTTTAGGAAAGTATTGGGGTGCTTATTCCTACATTTAATGCAAGATATAAATTCAAATTTTCCATTATTCCCCTTATTTTCATTTCTAGAGTGTTCAGTAAATCTCTTCTTCTCTTTATTTACTTTAATGACATATGACTTAGAGAATTTATTTTTTATCTTGCTAGAACATAAGACTTTATCTTCATACAATGAGAAGGATTCTGAGACTAATTCTCGATGATGAAATGGTTTTAACCCATCAAAGAATCAATCAATATTTCTCTATGGGTTTTGTATATAATCTATTGCATATTCTGCTAACCCTATAATGTTAGCCTCATACATTGCGACATTCTCATCTTCCTTTTTCCGTAGACTCAGAAATTGTCTTTCCATATTTTCCCGATGGTCAAAAGGAAATAATTTTTCAATGAAATGATCTTTAAACTCTATTAATTCCATATTTTAGGATTCTTCATCATCCATTGTGTTTTGAATTAATGACCACCATTGATATGCTTCTCGAATGAGATGATAAACTACCATGACAACTTTTTCTCTTTCGTTTGTACCCAAATCATGAAATATTTTCTTTAAGGAACATATCCATTTCTCTACTACAAATGGTTTTGTAGTCCCATTTAATGTGGGTGGTTGTTTCCTCAAGAATTAGTCTAACATAGATCCACCATGTTGTGGATGAGGGTGCTTCAAACAGATAAGGTTATTGTTCATAACCAAGGTGAGTTATCCCAATATTGTAATAAATTTTTCATCACTGGTTGTATCACCAGCTCAACTATAATTATCATGAGTAGGATAGAAATACCTATATGGATTACATGTGTTGTTACAATTTCCATTCCATCCCCTAGGAACAATTTTTAAACAATTTCATAAACTAGATTAGTTTATGAATTGAAATACGTATTTTGAAACTAATAAAATACCTAACATAAATTGAATAGTTTATTTATATAATACATAATCATAAAAAATGATTTCCATGAGGATTTATTTATTAATAAATCCATAATAATGGTTTATAAGGAAAATGTGAATTACCATAAGCATATCCCCCTGGTGTGTCATTACCAAGAGTGAAGTAAAGGCCTGTTGTCATGTACCTGGATACCCCGTGTCAAGCCTAAAACTTTTTGTCGGGGTTTTCACTCCTAGGTACAGTTTTGTCAGAGATTCATCTACCTGCTAATATCTATATTGATTTGTATTGCTTGAAAATTCAAGAAATATCCACATTACCAAAATTATAGGATGTTCTTCTATACTAATCCTCAGATTTTATCTTAGTGTAATGTTCTCTAATAAGAGTTTTTCTAAATCTAGTTTTTATGGTTTTTACTAAACTTATCTGATACCAACTATAATAACCCCACCCTAGTTACCCAAGGTTGGTGCAATATTACATAACATTGGCATAATCTCAAGTGATCAAATCCCAAAAGACCGATCAGTTTAATAGCCTTTGATGTTCTAGATACATACATAAATTTTACATTACATCATGAAATTGAAAACAATGACATTACATCCCATTTGAACACCCTAATATCCATTTTCCTATTCTATGAGATTAATTATTATATACTTCTTCATATCCTGGGAAGAAAACATAGAGAGGGGTGAGCTCAGGTGCTCAGTATGGATAAACAAATAGAGGAATCATTCATAAATAAGCATAATCATTTAAGGCAATGTATAAGAGTAAAACAAAAGCCTTTTAAACATAAACATACATATTTTTTAAAAGATAAATAAAACAATGTTATTTACTTATTTACATTGATATTCTACAAGGAGAATAATCACATGTAATATCAATATCCAATTTCATAATGATGGAATGCATAAAGTTGGACATCATAACACAATTGTCAAGGCCTCGTGCCAGGACTACAAATAATATTTTTTCATGGTCTTGTGCCAAGACACTTGTTTGTATCATTAGACCAACTAATTCATCAAGGAGCTATAGTGGGCTCCACCTATCACTTATTAAGTCCAATGCATTCCTCATATGAAATGTTTGAAATGTGACAATAACATTCGTATTAAAACAATCATACGAAACATTAATACTTTAACCATAAACCATGAATGGTATAAAAATAACACATCCATAGTCAAACATATCACAAATACTTCAATATAATATGGAAGATTTTATCATAATAAATCAACTTCAAATAGATGAAAAATCCATCAACGGACGTTAACATAGATGAAATCAGAACTATTTGAGAGAAATATCACTTTCAATTTTGAAATCATTTAAAACTCACATAATTATAAAAGAAAACATTTATTTTGAAATTATTCTTATAATATTTTAAGGGAAGGTTTTTTGTTGTTATAAAAATCGAAAATTGCTGCACTCGTCATATAAGTTATAAAATATTTTTTCCTTAATTTTTTTGAAAAGGTCGTAAAGGAAAATGTTTGGATAATGACAGAAATATTCCATTATAAAAATATTATAAATAGTCAAAAATGTATAAATGACTTTACCCTGTAGTCTAGGAAATTTTAGAAAAGTTTTGAAATACATTTTTAAGAAACACAGTTTTGGATGATAAAGATGTCACAGTAAATACTCACATATAAAAAACCTCGAATAATGAAGAGATTGTAGAATTAACCCTTACCATGTACTTGTCATTGATTGAGTGTATTCTAAACTCTTGTATAATATTTAATTCATTGTTATTAAATTATACAAGAACCACATACATAAATATGATATAATATATGATATTATAATATTTATTTGTTTATAATATTTCAATAGAATCATTGTTTCGGGTGTTAACTAATTCATTTTCTTTTATATGCATTGTTATGTAAGACATGTATTTTATGGATAGGATGTATTTTATTCCAATGAAAAATTATATTATGTTCTTAAACATTATTTTTTATAAAAAAATTATAATTATTCTTGAAATGTTATGATGGGGAATGAATCTCATTACTTTTATGGAGATAACAATTCGTACATAAGAAGAGAGACAATATCATTCTATTGATGGTGAAATTGTTTTTAATTGTATGTTATATCATATATACATAATAATTAACATGTTATATTTATTATTTGAATCATTTATACTCATTAGTATACCCATACAAATAATGATGTGTAAAATAACGAACTACACCACGATGTGGAAATGGTAAGTCGTACATACATACGTCTGGTGACATCTCATTCATAGGATGGATTGAATAATGAATATTGTTAGACCATATTTATAATAAAATAACTTTATATATAAGTTACTAGATTTATTATTTTTGGTATGGAAACAACAATAAATGAGGATGTGTAAGAAAAAAAGAACTTTGAAAGAGGTGGTGAAATTATTACCTCTTCGTCAAGTACATCCTTTTGTTTTCATCAAAATGGATCCTTAGGTTGGATTATGATCAAAGTAACGCCTCTAGGTTGAAGTGAGGGTTGTTGGGAGGATATTTGTTCAGGTATTTTCTGACCCAAATGGCCTTGTTGGTGTTATTTTGATATATGAGGACGTGCATTTTTATAAGAGAGGTGAAGGTCACTTTAAGAAAAGCATGAAATGTTATTTTATTATACAATAATATGAGATTTATAATGATTTAAAAAGTATTTAATTAGAGGATAAGGTGGTTATGGGTCTAAAATTTCTCAACCCATATGTTTTAGACCGGTTAAGGACACTATATTAACCCTATCTTTTACATTTAACTCTTAGTTTAATAGTTTAACTTCTACAATGTCTTCTTGTATTTTTATATTACCTGGTTAATAAACATATAATAAAAGTCCAAGAGAACCCCACGTGGTTAATTAATGAAATATATATTATTATATAGGTTCTATGTCAAATCCTTATATTTTTAGGAATATTATATCAATTAATAATATAGTCTTTGTTTTAAAAACACATTTATGTCTACTTTGACACTATTTGGTTTTTGGTTTCTTTGAAAGTCATAACAACGTAATCACTTCAAAATAAATTATTTAATCACCCCTAACATATCATATTAACCTATACAATTTATTTAATACATCAAAAGTCTCAATTTATCATTATATTAATATTTTTAATATCAATTATTGTATTCTTTCTATAATATGGTAATTACTCCATCATCATTGTGTCATCAATAAATTTAATTATTTAATGTATAAAAATTATAAATAAAAAAATATTGATAAAGAAATATTTTTATCATTATAAACAATATATATAGTCAAATTTATCTTATTTATAACCATATATTAAATATTTTTTAGTAATTAAAAATTGAATTTACCACTTTTAACTCTTCTTTAAAGAAAATTAAAATAAATGTTCTTATCTAATCCAGGTGGACCAAAAGGATAATATTTTATTAATAAGGTTGCTTTTGGTGTAAATATATGTATCCAATAGAATTAGGAAATGCGTTAGTGTAATTATTATATCATTTTTACCTTTAATTACCCTATTTACTTTTAACCATGGTAAATAAAATTCAGTCATTACGATTCACCAAAATTATTTTTATCATATTGAACAACATTTTTCTTACTAATGTTAACCTTGTCTCTTGTATTTGTTAAATTCAATTCATGGGATCAGTAAAATTATGTTTTATGCAAATTTGTTAATGTGCCTTGAAGGTTGGTAAAAGAGGATTAAAAATTCAATAAAATTTTATACAATCTAATTTTATTATAAAATGGCTTCAATGAATTAAATTTGAAATAATATAGGTATTATATATATATTTTTTACTTAAAAATTTCAAAAAAAAATAAATAATTATATAAATAAAAAGTAGGTTTCAAACAATAACTTAGTGTTTTTCACTATTCATCAAAAATTGACTGTTTTCAAAAAAATACCAAAAAATAACCCTATGTTGATTTTGATATTACGAATTCAAAAATTAAGTCTATTTTGAAAAATAAAATTTATAAAATTTCAATAATTTTATATTACAATTCATAGCTGCTAGTTTGGTTGGTCGTGGTGTGTTAGAACTCGAAGTTGTGTACAATGCAAGCTATTGTATTATTCAAAGAGAAGAATATCGTAGAAGCAAGGCGTGTTACACCCTTACGTCTCATGATAGGGATCAATCTAATTCTTATGTTAGTTATCTAATTCTTTCATTATCGAATCCATTAAATATAATGTTGTAAGGACTTTAATCACCTTCCATCAATTTCAAGGTTTTTCCTCCATTTGTTTCACTATCTTTGTAAAAGGTTATCTTACAAATGTTCAGATAATTTTATGGTTCCTCCGATTTCATCCTACCTATCATGAATCAATGATTTATGATGGATGAGGGAAACTATAGATGTATAAGGTAGATATTCTAGTATTTTTTCAATTATTTCATTGGTTTTTGTAAAATGTGTCATTGTGCAGTGATCGGGAACCTTCTGGTGTCGCCTCTAATTTTTCAAATTCAATTTAATTAAATTATTTTCCTATTTTTTGTTACCCAAACTAGAGGAAATTCAACCCTTTTGTTTGATTTACTAGTATTGTGCCACCCAAATGGTTGAGCACCACCCTAGAACTTCTACAAAATTGGCCCTCAATAGTGCCAAAATATAGTAGTGTTAGAAAAGTGCACTTATAAATTCCATCATTATCATTGATAAAATAAGAAATGCTAATGGGGGACCTTTATCAGTACTAAATGAAAGCATTGATAAAATATAACCTTATTAGCTCCTTTTATTTAGCACTGAAAAAAATTATACTATATCATAACATTATTTTAGCGCTCATAAAGGTTACCCTTTATCATCACATTTATTAGCACTAATAAAGATTATTTTATCAGTGCTTTCGGAGCACTGAAAAATATCGATATATATCAGAATTTTTTTATGAATGAAAATAATAACTTTTATGATTTCATATGAGTTTAATGCAGATAAAATGGATATTTATCAGAGCTCTACTAAAAGTGCTATTAAAAGTGGTTCTTATCTATTTACTAAAAACCCATACCCGTACTCAGTCTTCGCGATTTTGAAGATCTTAGGAAAATCTTCTCCCGCCGGCATGACTCCATTTTGATCCATTGGAAGAATCAATAATATAATCTACGTTATGTTATTTTATACCTCTCCCATATCATTGTTTGATATTTTGGATTTTCCATTTTTCATTTTTGTTTTGTTACGAACCCTACACTCTTTCTCCTCGCCTCTACCGATGTGACTCCTCTAGAGGACCAACCAAATTACATTATTGAGATATAATCATTAACTATAATTTATTTTGAGATTAATTTCAATATGTAGTCGTTTATATTTTCTTAAAAAAAATACAATGGTGTCTCTTCTATGTTCTTTATATCCATGATTGAATCAAATAATATTTTTTATTGGTTTCATAATTGTCTTGTAGAAGACCACTTTTGTTTACCTAATTTAATTTCAATGAAGAGGGATATATACAAAATTTTTATTGTAGGCAGTAAACATAAACTCATTTATCCTCCATATATTCCACTCATTTCCATTAATATTTCGTTTTATATAGTCTATGGGATTCTTAAAGAATGTGTTTCCCTATATTATGTAACCCACCTCTTTATAATATTTAATCAGGAATGGATTCTTTTTAAAATATCCTTTATGTGGTCTACAAAAATATCACCATGGTATCTTATAAATAGAGTTATATAAGGATTTATAAATTATAAATGAATACTTTATTCACTAGTATCTTCCACCTTATATTATTTTAATCCATATGCATTTATTTATCCAAATACCTTTTAGACAGTCAATTTAATTTGTTAAAACCCCTATAAAAATGTTTTATAAAGGCCACCTCTAAAGAAACTCTACTTAGATAGGTAGTACTGAGTTCACAAAAACCATCCATCATTTTATATTTGATCCCAAGAATATTAATAAATTTTTAATTTTTTTTGAATATTCTTCTTTGTAACACTAATGAAATAATGAATTTCGAATATCTGTCACATCAAAACATTATATGAGTTGGCCAATATAATATGATCCAGGAAATGTAATGTAAATATTCATAACCATATTTCTAGTGATCTATATTTCATTTTTATGAGCAGAAAATTATGATTTTGGACTTTTAGGTTTTGGATTCTTATAGGTATAGTAAATTTATTCTCCTAAATTTTAAACACTGTAATCTTCAAGAAGGGGGTTATCAGGACTGACCCTAAAATATGAATTCCCGTTATTATATGTTTCATTAGTTATTTTTAAAAATATATTTGTGCAATTAAATATATATTGGATTTTATTTATGATGTATATTATTATCAATAAAAATTGAAATTTTCATGCAAACTATGGAAAAATATTTTCATGGCATGTTAAGATATATTTGCTTTGTCATATGTTATATAAAGTTAATTAACTAATTTTAGAAATAATATTTTTCCTTTAATGTTATTTAATATGGCTTATCTACCATTTTTATTAAAGTTAAATTGTTTGATTAAATCTATAACCCTCATATTTCCTTGATGAATTCATATCAGAAAGTAAAATAAAGGTAAATCAATTATATAGGTCAATAACAAAAGTATGAATAATTTTTTACCAGATGTAATTATAAATGGATTTCATTGAATAGTAAGACTTCATATTATGTGGTTATAATTGAAACATTATCTTATTTCTCTATGGGTGTAATAATATATTTCTATATTTCAATCGTAGACATTATGAAATTTCAAATAATCAAACTGCAAAATTTTCATATATGGTCACACAATAAATCTATTGAAAATACCAATAAAAATTTATTTTAAGGTTAATATTAATAATAAATATTATTAATTATTTTTATAAAAAACATATAGACCATAATAAAGATCAAATAACATAGATATAATGAAATAAAAACATAAACCTAGTGTTTAAAAACTAATTCTTATAATGTTTATAGAACATGATGACATATAAGAACAAATTTGGCCTAGTTGCCTCATATACGCTCCTCATCTATATTTTTAATATTTTGGATTTTGATCTTGTTTTTTTTTCCTGAGATGTTCCTTTATGTTGTGTTTTTAGATTGATTATTAACTCATGTTTATGATTTTTTTAAGATTATTCTCCCCAAAAAGGTCCCTGATGTTTCTACTGGGTCTTTCGTTGTTATGGTTTATCCTCGGTTACTTCCCATATTCTATGGAAATTGAGGTTTGTTAGAGATAGTGATGTGTCTTAGGGAATTTGATCATGTCTTCAAAGTGTTTGGAACTCCATAAGTTGTTATAGTTCGGGCTATTCTTAGTCTACTTGGGACATTATCTTTGGAAGAATATAAGTTGTTTTCCCCACTAATGATGCATCTTCAGATGATGTGGGAAGATTCTAAGTCACTCTATGTCTATTGGTTTATACGTGTGGAGATGAAGATGATGAAAAGGGAAGATCTCATCAGTGTCAATCAAGGTTAATGGGTGGTGAAGGATTTTGTTGAACACTTCAATGATCAGGCTTCCATATCACTAAATGTGGTGTCATAGCAACAATTTAAAGATTCTATTTTAATTTGGATCCTTAATCTAGAGATCAAGGATTGAGTCCTCTTCTCCAAATATCTACATTTTGTCAATTTGGTGGAGGAAGCATTTTTTCTATGTTGTTTTGAAAGAAGAATAAATACATTTTCTCATTTTTTCTCCCATGATGGGGTGCTCTGTCCAGTATTTAGGATTGTTTTTGAATTTAGGAATAAATATTTATTTTTGTATTTGTATAAACTAATGTTTAAAATGTTTATAATATAGTTTTTTTCCTGGTTTTAATTTGTAAGTGTCATTTATTTTAAATTATGTACTATAATTTGTTTTTATTTATATCTTGTGGGTTTTTGGTGTGTTTTTTGTTTCTTTTTTGGTATTTTTATACTACAGCACTGCAATGTGATATAACTACACACTAAAATATCACCCTTTATAAGAACATTTAAAAGTGATGATAATGAAAGCATTTATCATCAATTTTTAATGCACTCAAAAAATTTCATTATCAGTGCTTATAAAAGTACTGCTAAAGATAACATTTTCAGTGTTAAAAAGTGATGATAAATGGGTCCTTTATCAGTTCTTTGATAACTATGGACAAAGGACCGATTTATTAGAAGCTTTTTTAGTTTTGTTAAATGTACCCTTTATCAACTATACTTGAGCACTAATAAAATTCATGAGCATTGAACATTTTTTTTAAGTAGTTATCACTTTTATAGCACTGATAAAGGCCATTTCTAGCACTATTATAGGAGAGATTTGTAGTATTGTAGAGGCCTATAGTAATTTTTTAAAATGGTCTAACATCTCGTTGAGGTGTGATGTCACATATTCCATTCCTTGAGTTTTTAATGTGGTTATTTTTGTTGATGATCCTTAGGTTAATCCCTATAACAATTTCATAAATTATGTGAACACATTAATTGAATTTTCCTAGTGCTTAAGAACTTATGTAATATACCATATATGTTTTCCCTAATGACATAACTTGATTAATAGTCCCTTTATAAACTAATTACTTGAATTAAATAAAACTCCAATTCAATTAAATTTTGTTATGGATTCCATGATTGTTGTATTATTTAACCTTAGCGATATGGGTGAAACAAGGTGTTCCCACTTATAGACTCCTTGTATGGAATCACATGGCATTCTTCTATATTGGTTATTACTTTGTAAACTTGTTTATGGAGACACTAGTTATTCCTAGGATGGGCTCTCCCTGAGATTTCTATTTCACCTCCATATTAGTGACACTAGTTTAATAGTAGAGATCCTTGCAGGGAATTGACGGCTTGATATTCTTAGAATTACACAAGAGATATTCATGCCACTACTAGAGATACAACGTATGAACTCAAATAATAGTTATTGACATTATCACATCATTCCTTGAGAAACACAAGGGACCTCATTCTTGGGTCAAAGTGGATATACTCATGGGGAATGGACCAATACCAATCACCTCGATTTACACTAGTAATTTCCATCTAAAATCTCATGTATGGACACAGGCTGACTATCCATATTTAATAATGGGTTTTTAATTGAATTAAAAATGTAAAAAATGTTTTAAAATACGATATGGAGTTTTTGTTTTGGAAACTGTAGGGGCAGGTTCTCAATCTCAATCATGAACTTAGGTTAAGTTCATGATTTAACCTATTATTTCACACACTTAACCATTTCTATATTTCTTGGTTCATACACACTGGATTAGGCTAAAGCGGATAAATATGGATTTGTGTCCATCTGGATCCCTATCCAATATAGTTATTTATTTATTTCAATTTTTCCTTTACTTATTATGGAACACTGGTCATTTTATATTACACTAAATGGAATGACATAGACACCATGAGTGAAGGGATACATAAATAATTGTAGTTACTAATATTTAGAAGGGTATAGATCCCCATGATTGATTGAAAAACATTATTAGGATAGATTTGGAGATAGATGACTTTGTCTATGCTTGATATGATAGACCCATTAGTTTTTTGATTTTTTATTGTATTTTTGTTAGCATGTTGTATATGAATGTATCATATTCCCTTTGTATATTAATTTATTATTTCTTGATGATATATCATCATCATTAGTGATATATGGTTATTACCATTCCCATTATTATATGTTATTTTTCTTTTATTTTGTATTAATATTTTTTCGCTAACATCTATTCTTATTTATGCATCCATTGATTTAAATCATTATATAATTTTATGATCACACTTATAAATGATGTAAAATTATCCATATGAACACACCCAAATCTATATCTACTTGTTGGTATCCTCTGGTGTGTTGGTAGGTGCACTTGAGGACTTTTGGCCCACCATATCAGGGAACTGTTAAGTGTCATCCAATGTGGGATGCTACAAAGTGGTATTAGAGTCCTTATTTTCCTTTTATATTACTGTGTGGGATTTAGATAGGAGATGACAAGTTTAGAATTTGTCAATTATTCTAAACCTCGTATTAGCTAACCCACATACAGGGGAAACCGAGATTTCATGGGATGGGTAAATTCTTGTATTCTTATGTTATTATAGTTTTAGGGATTTTGTCATAGGTTGATGCACTTGTTTTGTTCCATTAGTGATATATATGGTGTTATTGATATTTTGGTTTCCTCTTTATATATCATCATTATATGAGGATGTATCATGCATGCATCAAACTAGGAATAATAGAACATAAAATTTCATCTATTAGGACATTCCATATTTACTTTCCAATATGATTTTCTTATATTTAATGTGAATTTTTTTGTAACATATTTTATATTATTTCGTGTTCCCTTGTTGAATTATATATAAATTTAATGATATTTCCTTGGAGAACTTAGAAAACATAATATATTATTAAATAATATGCCATAACCAAACATTTTATTCCTTTATAGGTTAAAAAATTCATTAAGCATCAAATTATGGCACGTCGAGAAATGGATTATCAATCTCATAGAATGTAATTTACTATGGTTTATATTAAATGGACACCACCATACAATTTATAATGTGTTTTGGCCTTTATAAATTGGATATAGTGGTTCATCAAATTCAACCATATAAATGGAATTTGAATTCATACATAAATTAAAATAAATAAAAACATTAAAATAAAATGCTAACCATATGTGTTTTTGTTTTATACCTTTACCTTGACTCAATGTTACTAGTGGGGAGTAGGTCGTGCCTCCTATGATTTCTATAAACGTTTTTTTGATATAAAAGTCCTATATCCCTCAGAAAGTTAAGGGTTGGGGCATTCTTTAGGAAATATTGTATGTGTCCTTCCTTTCCGCTTTCCCAATATCTTATAAAAATTATATCCTATAAATGAACAAGGAATTTTTAGAGATATTTCACTATGATGAACTCATGATATATGTCATGAAACTAGAGATGTGAATTCTCAAGATGTGATGGGCCCTGCACAACCCATGTTTCCTCTTATAGAGCTTCTTGAGGGACCTCTTCTTGATTTTTCACTTGGATCCCACGCTTAGTTCAATTATAGTTTCATTTAATTCATCCAGACATACCAGGGTGCATCTTGACATTCCCATTCTTGGGAAGATCTGACCCACAAGTTCTAGAAGCATCATCCTCACGAATTCATAGGGAATGGTGGGCCGAAGTATGAAGAGTTGTGGCTCGAGGTGATGTCGTCCATATTCAAGAATATCTAGGCACCTCGAAAGTAGAGGGTAATGCTTGAAACATAAATAATATGTGATTACTACAATCATTTGTTGGACATTTTTTCTTTTACTAGTCGACATCAATGTATGTTCAAGTTGGACTTCTAGACACCCCTCATCAAATAATTCTTACTTCGGGCCCTGAGAATATGTTGGCTCCATTATTTCATGCACCCTCATCACGGTGACATGTCTGTGATGGAAAACACATCTCCCGTAACTGAATTTTAGCACATTTAACTGGACTATATTGGTGATGAATTCACTACTATGAGATTATTTGATGATTGTATTTTGTATGTCATCCTATTATAGGTGAAAGTCTTCTATATTACAACTATTTCCTATATAGTGAAATAGGCCTTCATCTCTAGGTTGAACCTAATGGAATCAAGCAGTGTAAAATAGGGTGTCTCATCTTAAAGGTATAGTACGGTTTTATCCGGTGGCCATAACTGACCATTCATGCCTACATGTAGGGCTAGTCCGGCTAGGTGGCATGAACCAGAAACATTGTGGTGTCTCACCAGAGTGGTGGGATGGGTCACAAAAATCCCTAATGTATAAGGAACCTGATCGAGTGTCGGTCATGCATCATAGTGGGACACATATATAACATATGTTGTTTCAATCCTACAATTCTATTTTAGTTGAGATATTCCCCAAAACTGAATTTATGTTCATGATCAGAGAATCCTCAGTAGGTATGATGGTTTCAAGTACTGTTCATTCAGGGTGAGTAGGTGGTTATTGTTGAGGTGGTCAAGCATCAAATTTCCAGCATCAACAGAGTGCACCTACTCAGTCAACTCAAGAAACATCACATGGCCTCAATTCAGAAAATATCTTTTTATTTCATCCCACAATAGAGGATCAGAGTCTATGACTATCTATAAATAGAGGTATTATTCTAGTAGCATCAATTCACGTATCTTCATTGTTGGATACAGGCATATTGAACTCCTTTATATATTCAGAAACTATGGGATGGTTGGGCTAATCTATAGAGTACATTGGTGGTTCTAGAACCCTAGACATGCCACTATATTAAAATATATATCAGTGTAATAATTTTACCCATGAAATAGTTGGGTATCATTTTCTACGGAGTTTCATCTTCCTTGAGATGATCACATTTGGAATTATACGGTGCATGACATGTTTTGTGCCTTATAGATCTCAGTTTGATTTATAACACTAACAAGTTTACTTCAAATCACCAAAGTGTAATATTTATATTAATAATGGATAAGAGAATCTCTTGGGAACAATAACTGGACTCAAGGAAACATGGTGTGGAGGAGTAATATTCATGTTTTCAAGTGTCATTATGAGTGATTAGGGAGTGAAACTCATGGATTTTCCACTGCATTTGGATTATTTTAGGGATTTCATCCCGAAAAATTTCTCAAGATTACCTCTTAAGAGATATATTTATTTCACTATAGATCATATTCTAGGATTAGAAAAAATGTCCATTTCTAGATATTTGATGACACCTATAGAGCCCTAGAGACTCATAATAACTTGGAGATCGAGTGAATAAGTGTTTTATATGACCATAAAATATCAAGGGGGTCCATGTTCACTTTTCCATAAAAATTTATAAGGTAAACTTATATTGTATTTGGACCACCATTGATCGAACCAGACCATATTGTAAATGGGTATCCACTTCCATTCATTGATGACCTCTTTGACCATCACTATAGAGTGACTATTTTGTCTAAAATACATTTGAGGTAATTCTAACCTCACGTTTGATTGAGGAAATCATGAATACCATGTACAATGTTCTAGATAAGGTACAATCTATATGATTATCTAGTTAAGATGTTCGGTCTAATGAATGCACATGTAGCCATCTTAGATTTGATGAATCAGGTTTTCCACCTATATCATGACAAATTTTTTGTTGTATTTTTAGAGTATCTATTAGTGTACTTGTGCACCAGACATGCCTATGAAAAATATACTAACATCAGTGTGAAAACACTGATATTACAACAATTATAAGAAAATACTAGTAAATTAAACTTTTCGATTATCAAGTTTCACTTCATGGTTCATATCCTATCTAAGGAAAAAATATATGTTGACATAGAGAATGTGAATGCCATTGTTTTCTGGGAGGATCCCAAGAAAATATTTAAAATTCACCTCTTCTTAGGAATGGGTGTATATTATAGGGAATTCATCTATGACTTTTCTCACATTGTGGCACCGCTTACAGACATGACAAAGATAGGTGTGAAATTCGACTGGAATGAATTTTGTAAAGAATATTTCTCAAAGGTAAAGGGAAGAATCACATATATTTATTCTTCCTAAGAGATACATAATATCTTTTTTTGTTATGATGCTTCATGAATTGGGATGTTGCAATTTTTGATGCAAGGTGAACGGTTTTTAAAGTATGGTCTTTCAATATAAGACCTCATGTGTGGAATTATCAAATGCATGAACTCTACCTTGGGGACGTGTTTCATGATCTATGCTGTTATCGATAATACTTTCTAGTAGAGTGACTTTTTTATACTCAGGTAATAAAATTATAAAATACTTATCTAATAAATAGACATGAATCTGTGGACGGGAAGTTGGGTAGAATACCAGAAATAATTAGACATTAGCTTGCTTAAACACCTAGTAAATAAAATGTCCCAACTAATGCCTTCAGCATGGAGAATCGGAAAAAATCCTTCAAGGAGGCCAACAATGTGTGGATGTTGATTGATCAGTTCAACGAGATTTATATTGAGGTTTAGGAATATTATTGGAAGCGAGTTCTAAAATCTTTTTTAGTGATATCCTACCTCCTATATTGGATTTTAATGAGGAAGTTATCAGACTCTGGGGGCCTCATTATGAGGGAGATTATCACATGATAGAACCCACCACAAGGTTGGGTTGGTGATGATAGTGGTACATTGATCTTCCATGGGTATGTTTGGATTCCTTATAATATATAGGAATAGCAGATGAGGGGATATCTTTCTTCTGTATGTGTTTCTCACCCTAGTCTCCAAAATATGCACCGATACATCTCTCAATAGTTTTGGTGGCCATGTATAGAGAGGCATCTAATAGGTTTCATCATTTGGTGCTTCACATTTCATCTGGTGAAGGTAGAGAACCAGTGACCTGTTGGACTTCCATAGACTCTCTCTATTCCAATCAAGGAATGGAATAAGATCACCACGGAATTCAAGAAAGGATTTCTGAGAACCGGTCAAGTTAGAAATAGATTATGGGTGATCTTTGAAAGGATTACTAATGTAACAAACATCATACAAATCTAGGATTCATTCTATGTTAATGATCATGGATGGGTTTAGGTATGGGAGGTAGTGAAACTTTATGGTGTACCAAATTATTTTATTTTTTGACTAAGATTATTGGTTTACTTTATTGTTATGGAAAGGTTTACTTAATGCATAGGGTTATCAGGTACTATTGAGTATGACATATCAACCTTGGACAGGTGGGAAGTCCGAGTGGATGATAAAGGAATTAGAAGACCAGTTTAGAGCCTAAATCCATGATTTTGTAGGTTCATGGGAAAAGAATATTCTTCTAGATGAATTTTACTAAAAAAATTAGTAAATTATTCAGATGGCTATGAAAGAGGCCCTATATGGTAAATCTTTTTGTTCAACTCTGTGCTTGATAGTGGTAGGTGAGGTAGCCCTATTAGGTCCTCATATTTTATAAGAGACTTAATAGATAGTCTAGATGATTTGTATTTAAACGGATACAACTCATTATATATAGAATTTTCATATTCATCATCTTTATAGTACTCTACAATTGGAGGTTGAATATTGGTTATTTCTATGTGTATCACCTATATTGGGTTAGAGAAAAATAATGTGACTGTGAAAGTTTTCAGCATGATATATTTGGAATTTCAAGATAGTGGAGAGGGTTTGGTCAGTAGCTTATTTTTTGGTGTTATCAATGAGTTACCACATGATGTACAAAGTCTTCCACGTAACTTATCTTCAAAAATATCATCCTGACCCATCTCATTCATTAGACCCCAAGGATATATATATAGAGACGAATTCATCATTAAAGGATCATCTTATATGTGTTTTTGATTGGAATATAAAAGGCTCTCTGATGCTGGGTTGTTCCACTGGTATAGGTGTTATGGAAGTACATACATGTATAAGACAAGACATGAGAGTGAGAGGTTGATGTTCAAGCATAGTGGATGGAAAAACTTGAGTCATTTTTCCACTCTCTAATGGGAAGCTTATTGATGAGTTATATTAAAGTGGGGATTCTATAAAGTCCTGAATTCTTCCAAAGCAATTAGTTTTCAGTTTAAATTTTAATTTTTTTCCCTAATAAACTTGCATGAATGGTATATGGAGGTCTCAGGTGCCTCCATGGATCATTCAAAGCAACCCCCACCACAACTGGGATGAGGTAGACTAGGATACAAGGTTAGTAGAAACCATGCAACCCTTTCCACATGGGTTTCCTAATCCATGCGGTTGTAGACAGTAGAATAGTAGGGTCCATTTTGTTTGTCTGCTACTATGCGACCAAAGGATTACACTCGTGCAACAAACTATAAGTATTAGATATCACGGTATCACACAATCTTAAAATGGTTAAACAAACTTTGAATATAATCATTCAAGGTTCTCCCTTATTATTGTGGCTTGATGAATTGTTGCACATAGATTGGCCTACAATATCTCCAAAACATATACCCCTATAATCGAAGATAAATTTATGATTTTCCCCTCTATAATTATTTTAAACCTTTATTTTTGGAAATTTCTCTTTTCTGGTGGTTTTCTTTCCCTCTCCCTCATATATTATCTCCCTTCCCTATCAATCTATAGAACAATATGCCTACTCCGTTAATCAACAGATTCTCTCACCATTAGATCCATCATAAAGGTAGAGGCGATATCATTAATCCTTCTCAATTTAATTCTATGTTCTTCCTATATCTATTTTTCTATATATATGAATGATAATTTTCCACGTTTTCATTGAATTTGATGGTTTCTATGATTTCTTCCAAGCAAGACAAAAACAAATTTACACTAGAAGAGGGAAGCTCTACAAAGCTAAGGTTTGCGGTCTAGGCTTATTCCCTTCATTTTGTTTAATTCCATAAAATCATCGATTTTTATGTGAACCAGACTCTTACTATTTAACCTAATAATTAATAAGTTAAATTAAATTGGATGCCTTTACTAGCCTTTGGAAAACCATTTTAGAGGCGATTCAATTAGTTGGGTTGTTTTCGTTGTATTGTTCCACTCCAATGGGGGAGATACACCTTATAGGAATATAAACCCTTTATTATAAAATGTTATAACACCCCATTGAAGTGTCTTGACATTTAATCAGTATCTTGAGTTTTTAATGGGTTTGATTTTGGTGATTATACATTTTTTAAGCCATATACCCATGACTTAAATGAGGTGGCCAAATGAAATGAATTACGGACATGCATATTTCCTTATATCCAATGACATGGATGTATTTTCAAATGATATTCCTTGACTGATATTCCTAGAATGAAATAATTTCTTATATTAAATAGAATACCTGTACAATTTAAAATATTATAGATTCCTTGATTTTTGGATTCTTTCACATTAGTGTCGAGGGTTAAACAAGGGGTTATGACATAAGGAACCCTTAGATATACCCACTTGTAATTATGTTTTATTGGTTTATTCTTTGTAAAAATGATAAGGGTGACACATTCTATCCTTGGGATGAGATCATCGATCATTATAAACTTCACCTCAGATGAGTAGAACCATTTCCCTTGGGGAGACCCCTTAGACAAGATCGATGTCATGATTTCCTTACCATGCCATGAGACAGACTTGTTCCACAATGTGTGATATTAGGTATGGACTCAGAGTTTTTTTCTTGATGTTCTATCACCATGAATGGAGTGAAAAATAGGAAATTATTTATGGGTTTTGTTGATGAACTCCTAGGAATTTGACCTTTAATAAGCCTCTTGAGTGATGTGTGAAATTTCATTCTAAAATGTCATGGATGGGTTAAATGTGACATTCCATATTTAATAAAGAGGTTCATAATGGAATTAAAAATGATAATAAATGTATTGAAATGGTAAATGGAATTTTGGTTAAGGAAACCATATGAATGTGTCCTCTATTATCAATCACAATCAAGGTGAAAATCCACTGATTCACATATTATTTCACTAACTTCTCTCTTTTAGGATATATTGGTTCTCAGTCACAGAATTTGGCTGGGGCAGATAAATGGGATTCATGTCCAAGTGTAACCTAACGGAATGTATTTATTAATTTATTTTATTTTTTTCATTCTCTTATTATGTCATGCATATCATTTTATATTTCCTAGGTTGGAATTTCCTAGAAACAGTGTGTGTCAACATACAAACATTGTATCTCACACCATGCTCAGGCCGCCTTTGGTACTCGGGAAGATTTAATTGTTTTAGATAATAATAAATTATAGTGTATAGTATTTGATATTTGCTTTACTACATTTCTAGGAATGAGTTTGGGTAAGAGGACCGACCCTATGCTCAAGATTCTAGACATAACATTTTAGGGAATTTTTTTTATTTTTGATAGCATGTGGTATATTATTATATCCATTGTCCATCTGATATTATTTTTATATTGATAATTGAAATAGAATCATCATTACATGAATATTTTTATTAATCATCCCCCATTAATCATTTATGTATCTTTCAGGTTTTATTATTTTTATTTAACTTCCATCTATTATTATTTATGCTTCTGTTACTATTTATCCTTATCTACTACTTTGATCACTCTAATAGATGACGGCATATTCTCCATATAGAGACACAGAAGTCCCTCACTTAATCATGTAAATATATTGTGTATGAGGAGGTGTGATGGAGGTCATGTGGCCCACCATCTTGGGGCACTATTACATGGAATCTGAGTCGAGACACTGCACTATGTGGTCAGGCCACATTACGTTATAGTGAAACAATAATATAGTCCATCATCTACGGATACATATGAATCAAAATGAGTATATGTTGCTGGAATGTCTTGGTAGGTCCCATAGAGGTATGGAATTTGAGATTCATGTGATTATGATCAATTTTACATGCATTCATGTAGAACTGTTAAGACCATGTATATGGTGGTTAATTGTGGACAATTTATTAAATTGGTTGTGTGGGTAATTTTGTGCATTAAATATCAAGTAGGTCTTGAGATAATATCTATGGATGATTGGTAATAAGGAATTCAATTTTTTGGGAACACTCCATGAAAATATTTATTATGTGGTTCTCATTATGGGAAGTTTTCAATAAAGAATCATAAGTCATATGTTGATGAACCCAACCTAGAGATGGTAGTTGGTTTTATGACATCGTTTTTATCAATTAGTTGGGTTAGACAAAAAGAATGGTTGATACCAAGTAAATGTTTCAGTTGTTAATATTGGATGGATTTGGAATAATTTTTTTTTAATTTCTACTAGATATTGGTTAACGGTCATGTGTTATGACTGAGTTTGATTATCAGGATGTGGGTTATTAGAGAGATCAGCTTTGTGATTATTTGGGGATCTAGGATGACTTGAAAAGTTAATGATTAAATTATTAATTTTATTATAAATATTCTTGGTATTTATAGTTTGGGTTTCAATGAGAGGGTAAATTGTCAAATGGAATTATTTAGAATAGTTACATCAATAATCGAGGCATGATTTTGTAATTTTTGTGAATTACTGAATTCAATTGACAGGTGCATCATGGTGTAGTTGGTCGAAATTATCATCATTGTGATGTATGTTCATGGGAGGATATAAGTTGTACATATGGATTTCCTATAGTGTTACAATGTCCATAATCAGTGATATATGTATAGCTCGTTTGTTGTGTCTGAGCATGGTAACCAAGAAGGTCCATGCAAAATTCATGAGAATACTTCAGGAAGCTCTAGTAAAGATACTTAGTATGATGATACCATTGAGTATCACCTACTATCCATAGACTAATAGGTAGACCAGGATATAGTTTCAAATCATATAATACATGATAAGATATTATGTCCTTGGATTATTTGGTTCTCGAGAGAACCATATATAATTTGTTTCCTTCACCTATGTATTTTTTAGAAGATGGTGACTGAATGATGATGAGACAAAGCCTCGTGTTGGTGACTTTGGGGCTTTAATTTTTGGTATTAAATCATATGGAGACTTTCCAGAGTAATAAAAGACCATATTGAGACTAGAAATGTTGATCTCTTGAGTTCAAGTATTGTGATTGATTGTTTTTTGGGTATCACCTAGATTGACACATTGTCATGTATAGAGGAATGAGAAGTTGGTGTCGAGATATCATGGTTCATTTGAGATAGTGGAGAGGATCATCCCAATGGTATTTTAATTACCTATTCTATGTAATTTTAGTGTTATTCGTGTTATTCTTAAAACATATAAGTTTAGATGATACTAACCTAATCTATCAAAAAAATTTGGCAATGAGGGTGTTGATATAGAGGTTGATCCATCTTTTAATGAGCATCTAGTTTTCAATATTGATCAAAGTGGTATAGATATTTGTGGTAGGATATTTTCTCTAGTGCATATATAATGGTAGTAAAAATGTATCCATATAGAGATGTGGGAAAATTATGTGGATATAATTTCTCAATGTGTAGGGTTTTTTTACAATGCTACTAGGTGATTTTGGGGGACACTAATAAAGGGTAGATAGCTATATGATGGTGTGGTTGTAAAAAATGGCCTTTCCTGAGGTGTATTAAACTTCATATTTTACACCAAAAAATTTCATTCATTGTATAATTTTTTTTAATAATTTTTAATGGGATCTAGAGAGGTTATTAGAGAATGTTGGAGGTTGAATACCAAAATTTATGAAAAAATGTGACTATGATATAGGTGGAATGTTAGTGAATCACCCGTTGTAATCATGCATCCAACCATCCAAATGGAATGATGTGGAAACAAGTTTTATAAATGGTGTAAAGGGTATCCTAAAACAATTCAAAACCACATATAAATTACATATCAATTTCACATAGATTTCACACCATTCATCAAACCACATATCCAACCATGAAATGGGGAGTGTCCCAAATAGTGGGATCCTTGTGGTTATCGCATGGATTTCAAAAACATGTGGGGAAAATAGGAAACCTTCAAAAATTGTTAATAACTACGATCCTTTATTTAATGATTTAATTGTAGATACCCAATCCCAATAATCCTAAATCCAGTGACTACTGCAATTATATTCGAATGATTTAAAATAATCTAATCCTAATGGATATATGTTTTTAGTAGTCTTCATAAACCAGACACATAAATGGGTCTTGTATTACATATAATTACACTAATTAAAACATAATTTTATTTCTCCATTTTATAATAACTTTATTACATATATCATATCATTTAATATTGTTATTACTATAATTTTTGGATTTTTTGGGAATGGAAACAATATAGTGGTTATATCCAATAATACTAAAGTGTTAGTCATAGAGGATGATATAATTACTCAAGAAAATACATAATATGGATAGGTAAATATCAGATAACACATTAAATTCAAAATCTCAGTAAGGGGATATTAAGGGGAATCAATAATGAATTGATGAAAATAAATCATCATGGAATGGTAAATAATTGACAACAAATTTCTTTCAAATAACTAGATAAGGCATGATAAATATTGCAACCCAAGAAACTGAAATATTTTCAATTTAATCAATAAACAGAGAATGAAATCCATCCATAGATATGTACATGCAATAAAAATAAGGATAATAATAATAAATTAATTCTCAATAATGGAAATGGTGAATTATTGGAATCCATTTTTCCTAGGTACATTTTATCTTTACCGTTAAGATCTATTCTCATAATAGTTTAAATATATGGTTAAAAACCCCATCTAATATTTATGGAAACAAACTACAAGGGTTTTTCCACAACTTATTTCATCTCATGTGACAACTAAAGCCACATGTGTCTTATATTAAAGATCCCCACCTCTTTGGTCTTGCATTAACTGGCCCCCAACCCAGAGGGCCATCAAAAATTGGTTCTCATCCCGTATTGTGTACGTTAAAAATATTTTAATAAAAAAAGTCCCTAATCAAATATCTTTATTCAGTAAAAGATACATATTTATCAATATTTCCACAATAAATCAAATAATTATCAATATAATCACCGTATATAAAAATTATATATAGTTTAGGAAATAAACATATCCACACAAAATTATATAATTAATTAGGGGAAATTCAATGTTTAATTATCATAGGTAATTAAATATTTCAAGGGCACTAAATGGAATCTAGGTAATGAATGTCAGTGTTATCCACGTTCAAATAAATTAAAATAATTAAATGGAAAAATAAGGATGATATCAACACAAAAAATCCCATGTGGTGTAAAAATAATGTTATGTTGTCAACAAAGAATAACAATACTATATAAAATCATTTAATAACATTCTTGGGGAAAATATAATTTTTTTGAAAAGAAATTTGAAAATCATTTTCAATGAAAGTAAATTTCGAAAAGATTTTCATTGAAACATAACCTTTTAATACTAAAATATAATATTTGGGGATATAATTGATGGTAAATTCATACATATCATATAAGGTAAAAATAATATTCCTTTTTCATTCTAAAAGGTTAGAAAAATGCCTTGTTTGGAAAGAGATAAGAAGATTTCTTTATAAATGGTTGTAAAATAAAAAAGGATAAATATTTCTTCAATAAATATTTTTTTTAATGTTAAACCATTTTTTAAATAATTTTTAGAAAAATGTATTTTATAAGAAAATATTTTCTCCCAATAAATAAAAAAATGAAGTTGATTTTTCTTAAAATCATTTTCTAAATAATATTATTTAAAAAATAATTTATAATTATACTAATACATGAAATGTTTCATGAATAAAAATAGGATAATAGAATTGAAGGGTTTATATTATAATTTTGAAATAATTTCCTTGAATGAAAATTCATGTGTAAAGAAATCAAGAATAATATGAGATTGTGAAGTAACCCATTGAAAAGACAATAACATTGAACTGAGACTCAAGCAATAAATTAATTTCATGCGTAAAATGTAATCCCATGTAAAATTTATTTAAATAATACAATATATAGTGAATTTTTATCACCCACATAGTATTATAATATTAATAACAATGAGAAAGTCATATAACCTAATGAAAAGCAATCTGGTCATGAAATTCTTTACCACTTGGTACCTTTTAGTGCAAACCCCCTATAGAAGAAATAACTAAAATTGAACTCAAAATTACAAGAAGTCAAAACAATTAATTATATAATATATCAAAATGGAATGTATAAACACGACATGAAATAACTAAGTGTGGAAAATGAAATTTATATCACAGATGTAAATAGTGATATAAAAATACCTTTTTGTTTTTTATTACAAGAACATACCTTAACCTCTATTGTACTCGGTTTAGATATTTAGTAACCTAATATATAACCATATGATTATTTATTATTTCATATATGATCTAATTATAATATCTTACAACATATTTTTTAATAATAATTCATTAAATTCACTCTTTTAGGTTTTAAATTTATAGTCTTCAAGTGTGTTTTGAAAGGTTACATGTTGTTCCTATTACATAGAACATGATTTGATCATATAAAAAATGTAAAACATGACATAATTTTCCTATATATTTAGTTTATATTTAATTATAATAATATATAATATTTGTAGATATGAAATGTAAATCACCATTCTTGGTGATGGTAGGTCATACATATGCATTTACACAACTTTCATCTCTTCATCGTATTAATATAATGAATATTAAATGATATATCTATAAATTATGATTCAATTATTTTATATATTCCATATATGTTTCATATATTTAATTAAACCATGCTTTATATGTTTCATTTATACTGTGAATGAATCGTATAGCCTCGAGGGGGTAGTAGTAAACACATATACAAATGATGTTATTATCTTTACAAAAAATAGAATATATTGGGGTTTGTGTTATATAAAAACTAAAAAATCATTAAAAATTTATAGATATCATATAAAACATATATATAGTTTGAAAATCATAATTTCCAACAATTATATGTGGTAACGAAAATATAAACGATATCATTTTTTGAGGCATGTGTTCATTCTACACATAAAGGGTAAGTTAATTACCCATTAGATGGAAATGTGTGTAAGTGTCGCTATAAACTCTATGAGGAAAAATACTCAGTATATATATTATTAATATGTTATTATATAATTATTTATTAAAAATAGTTTAGGGGTTTTTAATGAAAATAAAACAAAATAGCTTGAGAGGGATGTTACCTCTTATTCGGGTAACTCATTTTGGTTGGCCCCAAGGGGCTTCCTTGGATGGATATATTCCAAATGGAGTCTAATAGAATTGTGGGATTTATTTTGAGGGAATATTTGGGGTGATATTGGTAGATACAAAGTTCCATGAGATGTGTGAGTAAGAAGGTGGTATGAGTGCCTTTTAATATTGGAGGATTGACATTCTTGTAAATTTTATGAAAGGAAATTCCAAAAGTATGTTTCCTATGAAAAGTGTCTCTAAATGTAAACAAAATTTTATAAAATGTAGTATAGAGTCATAATATTTCGATACACATTAGTTTTCACATGTTTATATATAACATTGGCCCTTATGATTAAGAATTAGTCCTCTGTTAAATAATGTTTTCTTTTAACTACTATTATTTACATTTAATTGCATTAACTGTTATTTTTCTAAAAAAACTAATTTAAAATTATTAGAAAATAAAAATTATTAGGATTTAAAATATTTATTACATCTTCCCAAATTATAATAACTTTATTATTATAAAGTAATTGTAATTTAATCCCACAGACTATACACCAATGTACTTTTTTAAAGTAAAAACAGTCAAAAGATTGAGGTGTGTTTATATAAAATTTCATTTGAAACTTTTATTCAAATAGATTAATTTGGATTATTTATTTTATAATTAATATAATATTAATTTAAAATAAATTTTACATGTAATTTAACCTTATAAATAAATTATGTGAAAATGCATTTTTGAATTAAAATTTAATTTGTTAACTATTCATCAAAAATGAAACATCATAAAAAACTATGAAGAAAATACACTAAGATATTTATTATGTTTCAAATTGAAATACTATTTTTATTTTTACAAAATAAATTTTATCAAAGTTCCAAAAATTGGATTTAAAATAGTTTCTCTATTAAAAGGTGGTGAAAATCCCTTATACAAATATATGATTTTATGGGTAAAATTGGGTTTGTTCTCATCAAACTCATACAATATAAAATGACTAAATATAAAAAAAGTTATGAATATATATATATATATATTCATTACTATAACTCACTAATTGTTATTAATTTAATTTATTAGGGTAACACTGCTTGGTGTTCATAAAAATATTTGTATATAAAAACATTCCCTTTGTATTCAATGCGTTATTATATTCATTTATAATTAATTTGTAACCTATGAATTCATATTATATTTTTATGAAACCTATACTTTCATAATTTATTTTATAATATTCATAAATGATAACTTTAAGGACAATTTATATATTATTATTTTAAATACTATTGTATTATTACTATATTGTTGATCGGTTAAAATTTATCTTGCATGTAACACAAGTCATCGAACAGACTTGTTGTTACATGTGACACAAGCTAACTCATTATTGCGTTCATTGCAAGATATATCATATATTAATATTATTTGAAATAGAATATGTGTTATATTCATTCAGGGTATTGTATTCCGTAAAAATGTCGATGTTTCTTGATATACATGCTATAAAACACATTTTTCTTACATTATTTCTTTGGGGTGTTACATTCTCTCCCCATAAATAAATTTTATACTTGTTATTTAAACATGATATTTGTAATAAAACGATTAATAAATACAATGTTTAAATCCCACATCAAGAGAATGGTTCATATAAATTCCTATATAAAAGAGATAATGGGATGTTTAGTGGTCACATAGACTAACATATAACTATGTCTCTCAGTAAGAGAACCTTTTTTGTAAAGTATAGATATATACATTGAAGAAATGTTTCAATATTTATATAAATTGATTTAGGTAATCAATCAAAATCAGGTGAATTATTAATTGATTTTTTTGAGGGTCTCAAATCGATAAATCTGGGATTATTTTATAGATCATCAGTCCAAAAAAATAAGGTATTATTGAATCATTATTTTAATATTTTTCTTAGTTTTGAGTAATTATTTTACTTCATAACAATATAAGGAAATATAATTTCACAATTATTTTCAATTTCATTAGAAAATTTTCATCTTTTGGTTATTCTTATATCAAATTCATGTTCATCCCTCACTCAATGAAATTGATATCTTCAAGCAAACCCCATCATTTTTAGAACTAAAATTTTCATTAAATGAATTTAAAACACATCCTTACATTGGTCTATAACTAACCATTAAATCCAATTTAGTTCATACATTAATCATTAATCCTAAAAGTAATGATTCTAGTTCATCGTTAACATTTATTCAAAAAATTAACAATAAATAATGACATATTAACCCAGACATTGTGTAGGTCTGTCGTTTTCTTGAAAACCTTATCATCCTTACATCGTGGTTCCATTACACGTTGCCTTCCCAAAATTTATTGGTTGTTACATGAGATACATTTTTTCTTATTCTAAATCAAAATTAATATAATTAATAAAAAGATTCCCAATAGTATTATCAACATCCTTGAAATGTAGTCATTAAAAATAATTTTAACTAATTTTATTAATACAACCAAAATACATAAATACTTTATCCATTTATTTTAACTTAGGTACTTCCTTGGTCAAATCTTTAATGTGGATTATTCTATGTCACTATCTTTTCAAATAATTTATAATGGTTTGTAAAGATAATGTGAATTATCATTATAATATCCTATAGTAGTGTCAAACTAGGAACATTGTGAGGCCCATTGTCGCGTACTAGGTTACACTGTGCAAGAACCAACCCAAATTTTTGGAGATGTTACCCCTAAGTAAATTTGTATGAGAACCATGTCCACTTGTAGTATATACAAAGAGATATTAATATGAAGACCTTTAGAATATCTACCATAACAAAATTATAATATGTTCTTATATAAATTTCCTCAAAGTCTACCATAGTTATATGTTCACTAATCTATGTTTTCATAAATATATTTCCCATGGTTGCTACAAAATTCCACTGGATACCAACTATATAGACCTGACCCTTGTAAGCCCAGAGCTGGTGGATACTACCATTTAATTGGAATGATTACATGGAATCAAATCCTAAATGACCAAAGAGTTTATAAGTCTAGGTAGGATAGATAAATATAACAATATTGCTTTACAAATAAATATATTAATTAAAATATAATTTTTTACATTATATTATAATAAAATTATTCCATATAGAGTTTCCTAGATTATTTTTCGTTATATATTTCTTGGAATCCTGAGTGGAGGAGAAAAAATAATGGTGAGATAAAACTAGCAGTTATTGATAATCATGATAGAAGAAATAATTAATCAATGATAATATTCAATATGAAAATTTAATTAACTGATAACACATGAAATTCGAAATCACATTACGGGAAATTAATGTAGAATCATTATGAAATTGTTGAGAATATATGAACCTGAAAAGGTAAATATCATACAGATCATTCAATTAAAATAATTAGATATATAGTAATCAATATGGAATGTTAAGAAACAAAAATACATACCATTTAATAAATAAAATTAGAATGAAATTTATCCATATATATTTTTATGTGGTAATCTCATGGATAAAAATAATAAATTAATTTGAAATAATGGAAATGATAAATTATTGGACTCCATGCATCCTTGGTATATAGTACCTTTACTAGCAAGATCTATTCCCAGGAAAATTAAAAAATATGGGTAGAAAATCATCTATTCTAATTGGAAAATAACTCGAGGGGTTTTCCACAAACCGATTGCATCTCATGATTCTACTGATGCATCATAGGGAATACAATAAATGGTCCCAAACACATCGGTCTTTCGTCAAATTATTCCCAACTTTTTGGGCTCACATTAACTGGTTTCCAACACATATATTTTGTGTCCACAACATTATAAAAATAATATTGCCTTATCAAATATATATTTTGAGTAATGTGTTATGATATATCAATAATTCCATGGTTAAAAAATTAACTATAAATATAAACACTATATGAAAAAATCATATATGTTATAAGAAATAAACATATCTCTAGTAAATGACACGGATAATTAGGGGAAATTAAATGTCTAATGACCATAAGAAATTGATTATTTCACGGGGAATAAAAGGATTAAAGGTACTGAATGTAAATATTATCCTTGTTCAAAGAAATCATAATCTATCAAATCTAATAATACGGTTAGTGTGAATAAAACATATCCTATGTTGTATAAAAATAAGGGGATATTGTCTTTGATGAATGTGAATACTATAAAAATCATTTTAAAAAAATATTGATATATATTTTTTATAATGAAAACAAATTAATATACTTCTCATTGAATATATATCATGAAAATATTTTCATTAAAAAATGTCCTTTTAAACATTCAAATGAATCTTCGACTATATGACGGTGTGAAAACCCATACATGTTTTATTGGGTTAAAACACATCCTTTTTAACGGTAAATGGTTATAAATGTTCCATGTTCAGAAACTGATAAGAATATTCCATTGAAAAAGATTTTAAAATTAATAAAACAGTAAATTTTTTTTAATAAGTCTTTTTTGAATGGTTAAAACCTTTTTGAAAACCTTTTTATGAAATATGAATTTTAGAAGAAAATAGATTCTATGAATAAATATTAAAATGATTTCAGGATTTATAAAAAAACAATTTATAAAGTATTTTATGTATCAAAGAGTGGTAAATTGGTACTAATACAAGAAAATGGTCAGAAATGAAAACAATAAAATATAATCAAAGGGTTTATTTCATAATGATCATATAATTTATTCTAATTGAAAGTCATGTGTAAACAATCCCGAACAAAATGATATTTCGATGTAAACCATTAAAAATACCATATCATTGAAGCGAGACTCAAATGATAAATATATTATGTGTGTAAAATTTATTTGACATAAAATTTTTAAATAATAAAATATAATGAAAAAACATATTAAAATCAAATTCATATTATCTTTAAAATAATGTGAAAGAAATATATCCAAATAAAAGGAATCAGGTTATGAAATTATTTAATACTAGGTAACTTTTAATTGAAATCATTTTAGAATAATTAATTCAAATTTAAACTCAAAACAAAATTGATATATAAATATTCATTATATAATATATCTAAATGTTAAATATATACACTATATAAAATATCATTGGTGAAAAATAAATTTATCTCACGAATGTAAAATATGAGTTAAAAATACCTTACCATGCATTTCCTTTTGGGAGACCATACTTTAACCTCCAGTATAATGGTTTTAAAAAAGTTAATAACTTATTATAGAAATATATAAATATTTATGACACCAGTTATGATCATATTATTATGTATTACAACATGTTTTTTAGTAAACATTTATTATTTTCCATACATCAGGTGTTAATTTCCATGTTAATCAGGTATGTTTTCACATGTTACTTTTTGTTCTTATTACTCAGATACTGATTTAATTATCTAAAAAATTTAAATCATGATATAATAATAATAAATATTAATTATATATTTATTTATACTAATTCAAAATATTTGGTGATAATAAATGAAATGCACTATTTTTGGAGATGGTAGGTTGTACGTATGCATAAACCCTACTTTAATTTATTTATCGTAATAAATGAATTTAAAGTAAATGATATATATGTGTGTGAGTGTGTGTGTATTATAATTATTGTTATTTCTTAAATTTATCATATTTTTGATAAAAACAGCTTTTTTATGTTCAATGTATAGTGTGAATGAATCGCATCTCTTTGAGTGGGGGTAGTCCACACATCCACAAACAATGTGATAGGTTATAAGCAATAAGTAAAGAATAAGATTTGGTTTTATATCAAAACTAAAGAATAAAAAATAAATTAAAAATAAAATAAATATCACATATAAACATATTTCTCATTTATATTCCACCCATTATAGGTGGAAAAGGAAATATAATAACATTGTTCTGTGAGGCAGCAGTTCACCGAACACATAAATAGTAAGTTTGTTACCCCTTATATGTAAGTTTTTATAAGTGTAGGTATAAAACATAGAATGAAAATATATTAGAACATATATAATAGTGGGTTTAATAAATAATAATGTAAAAAATGAGTTTTTAATAGTGGAGAATGAAAAGAAACATAAAGAGCTTGAGGAAGGATGTTACCTCTTTTTTAGGTAACTCATTTTGGTTTTCACCAAAGGGATTGTGCGGATGGATTCTTTCCCAATGGGAGGTTTATATGATAAGGGGAAGTATTTTTTAGATCTAATTTGGTATATGTTGTTCAATCCAAAGTGGAATGATTTTTATGTGGAATATGGTGGTGTGAGTTCTTTTTTATAGTGGAGAATGACTGGAATTCTTGTAGATTTTTGAAAAGGAAATTCCATCTATGTTTTTTCTCTGAAAAATGGATCCCAAAATGATCCAAATTTGTTTCACTATACTATAGGGTATAAATATTTCCATCTGATTTATTTTTTTACATGTTTCTAGGTAATTTCTTTTTGTATGTTTAAATTTGAATCCCTTATTAAGATTATTTTTCTCTTAATTGCTGTAATTAATTTTTAATTAAATTCGTTAATATTTTTTCAAAAACTATGTCTTTTTTGATGGGTAATATAAAATATATTGATAACAAATATAGAAACCATTTATCAAAATTCCAATCAATTATTAGAAGATATTTATATAAATTTAATCCTACAGATGGGGAACTATTGAGTTTTTTAAAGTAAAAACAATAAAAATTTGAGATGTTTTTATATTCAATTTAAATTAAAAAAATAATTCAAATGACCTTATTTGTATTATATTATGTATAATTTATATAATTTAAATTTAAAATTCATTTAAAATATAATTTAAAATTATAAATAAAATATATGAAAATGTATTTTTTAATTAAAATAAGTATCTTTCACTATTCATCAAAAAATGAACCCTTACAAAAAATAAAAATATCACCATAAGATGATTTTTATGTTCCAATTTAAAATACTAGGATAATTTTGGAATATAAAAATAAAAAAATTTCTATTAATTGGATTTAAAATAGGTTCTCTAATGAGTGGCGGTAAAAGTGATTTTTAATAAATATATGTGTTTATATGTAAAATAAGATTTGTTCTCATAATATTGCTTTGAAAAAAATTATAAACATCAAGAATATTTTATTGATTATATAATCTCTCTATATATTTTACATTAACATCCATCACCAATTATAATTAATTTTATTTATTAGTGTCAAACTGCTTTCTGGTTATAAAAATGATATCTATAAAAACATTCCCTTTATATAGAATTAGATCTAATTAGCATTAAAAATAAATTTGTAACTTCTGATTTGATTTTATTTTTTATATATATATATTATATTTTAATATATTCATTATTTATATTCATGATTGCTAATTTAACATCTACTTAGAATCTTATTATATTAAATAATAATGTTTTAATAATATGTAGTTTTTTGGTAAAACATGGTCTTGTATGTAATGAAATTCATACAAGAATCTCATTGTTGTGTGTGAAGAAAGTTGTGTTAGTGCTGTATTCATTTCACGCTATATCATATATTTATGATATTTAAAATAAAAAATATATTTTATATTCTTAGGATATTATATTACCATACACACATGGTGTTTCATGTCATATATTTTTTCAAATACTATATTTTTAATTTAGAATTTTGGGCCATTACATTTAATCCATTATCCCCCATTTTACTTCTCATTTTTGCGTCTAATCCCTCGCACTCGATCCCTCCTCCTCCTCCAACTTGGTTGAGTCTTATCTCTTGATTCTACCCTGTTTCATTATTTGTTCATTATGATGGAAATATTAATGTAAATAAATGAGTTCATTACCATCAATTCTCCATTTATTATTATATCTTTAGAGATTTTTTTGTTCCTAATTTCTAGTTATTTTGTCTTCATTTCTAATCTGCATCGTTTATTCCTAAAAATGGTATTTATGGGTTTTCATATAAAAATATAATGTTTATTATTTATGAGTTATCCTAAAATAATTTCAATATTTTTTAATGTATCTGTTTTGTGGTCACATCAACATTACAGATCATTCACCCTAAAAATATAATTAAATATTTTTACCTAAATTAGGAAACGAAATCCCATAATTAGACTTGAATATACATTTGAAGAGTGGACCACAAATTTTTTCTAGCCATAGGTTAAACCTATCCATTGGATGTGATGTGTTAAATTAAATGGGTGACCCTCAAGGTCCCTTATACATGGGATATGACCTTGTCAGTGTAGGATCGAAATATGAATGTAGATGCTCAATTACAAGAGGGGGTGGATTGAATGTTTAAAAAAATTCATTTTTACCCTTAATGGAATCTATGTTATAAAAATTTAAACAAGGTAAATTCACAAGACCACTTTTAGTGTTACTAAAAAATCATTCTAGGTTATGGAAATATGATTTCGAAAAATGATACATAAGGAATGTTTACAATGAAAATATTCTACCATAAAGAATTAGAATCATACATATTATAGTACATAAATTAATATGAAAGTATAAGAAGGATATACTTTATTTCTTTATCAAAATACAGTAGAAATAATATTCAAAAAAACAAGTAACAACTGGGAAATCTATTAACCCACAAAGTAGGGTATCCCAACACCATGGATAATGATCCCCTGATTTATATTTTGAAGAAAGTTTGTCTTACCTACACCAGGGTATTCCCTCAATAGGAATATCAAAATATGTCATTCTATCCCAGAAATCCCTCGGTCATTAAGGTTGTCAGCACCACTATCTTCTTATCCCTGGAATTCTATGAACATTGAGGTAGTTGGAACATGTATCTTCATATCCCCTAAATCTCTCTATTTTACTAAGAAATAATCAGAGTCACACGAAGAAAGCAGAACAAGGTGTTCAGTACGCACAAATCCTAGAGAGTCTCTATCTCTAGAAATCACTTCACAACATGAAATATCTCTAGGGATCAACATATGATTCTTGATTATGATCTTTTTAAAATGAGCTCCTATGTATAATCACTTTTCCAATGGTTGGCTCCCTCCTCCACTAGTCATTTTTTTAATCATTGAGGGAATCGTATAAGTGTCACTCATACAACAGTTAGTTAGAAATAGATTGTACAACATTGTTCTATAACAAGTGTAATGAAAATAAAGTTACTTAACCAAATATATTTTTAGAGTCTAAGGGAAAATAGAATTTGGAATATGATAAAAACCATTCAGAATCTATTTGACATGAAAATGAGGATTCTATTTAACATTGAATTTAGAATCATTATTCTATATATTTTGTAGTCTGAATTCCAATGAATTCAAAATATGAATTATGTAGAATTCAGAGTCTGCATTTTGAGGAATTCAATGTCTAAATTATGTGGAATTCAGAGTCGTAATTCTGAGGAATTTAGAGTAGTAATTTCAGAGAATTCAGATTACGAGTTTTAGAGAATTCAGATTCCAAATTTCATATAATTCGGTGTATGAATTATAGAGAATTCATAGTCTGAATTTTAGAGAATTTGAAATATGAATTTTCATGAATAGAGAATCTAAATTTCAAATAATTCAAAGCTGGGATTTCCGAGAATTCAGATTCTAAATTTCAAGGAATTTGGCGTCTAAATTTCAGTTAATTTGGAACTTGAAAATAGAATAATTTATATCCTTGGATTTATAGGATTCTGGAATTTATTATCTGAAAATAATTTTTAGACATAGGAATAAAATGAGTTAAATTTAGATTTATTATGAAATTAACAAAGAAAACAATGATAAAGATAAAAAATTCCTTAGATAATGGAAAATTATCCATATGAATATAATCCTTAGAAAAAAACTTGGCCTTAAGATAACGTGTTTGTGATTTTCCAAACCTAGAGAAATTGAAAATTCATAAGGAAACCTTATTAACTCAACAATCTCCACCTTTTTGGATGCACAAACATCATTATGAAAAATTATATAAAGACATACAATTTTACATTATTTAGTTAAAATAAAAACTTATCTCTATTCACTTATGAATCATGGTGACTAAAAGTAAATACCCCTTAGGTTTTGAAATCCCTATGGATCGTATTATTTACTTTTTTAAAGAGATTTTCCTTTTCATGCATAAGAAAATATTATTTGAAAAAACTCCTCTTAGATAGAATTTTCCTTTCTTAGATAATTCTCTTATTTACTTAGTATTCATTTTATCATTATTTTCTACCCCTTTGTGATTTCCAAAAAGCAATAGAGATAATGGAAAAAAATATGGTACTTGAAATATTTGTACTATACAATAAAACACATGAAAACTAACCAAAGTTTTCATTATGATTAGAAAATTTTGTACGAGAAATATTAAACCACAAAAGATCAGTGGTATGGAAAAAAATAATCCTTCTTTCTTTCTTTCGCATAAGTTTATTGAAAAAGTTCATAAACTTTTTAAACTCTTTATGATCCTCTTCAAAATGTTTGATCAGTAGATCTTAATCTTCATTTCTCTTCTCCAAATATTTGATCTTTTCTTCCTATGCCAAAATAATTTATGTCTCAGTCTTCAAAAGTTCTTTTTGCTTACTGAGATTTTCTTTAATCTTGTTTCTAAGATCTGTTTTATTTTTCAGATTTAAAGTAACTGAATTATGTTTCCCACTAAGATCATTGTCTCATTGCTTCCGAGCTGTTTGTTCAAGAATGGGATTCTTATTGAATCTTTTAGTAATATCATTGATCTTTATATTATTGGTATTAAAAGCATCCATAAAATTATCTTGAAATTCATCAGGTATTCTCATATAATCAATTTTCTTCTTGGACGACTTATTAATTTCCATACACGACCTCATGTGATAATCATAGCCATTGTAGAATGATTTAAAATACGCTTGAAGCTTGATTAATTTTTATGTAAGCTTGGAAATAGAATATAATTTCTGATTAAATTAATGATAAAGCATCTTAAATCTTGATTAAATACTTGGAAACATGGTAATTATAACAAACAAATTCTTCTGGGAATGGATAACAAAATCCTGACCCATAGAAGATGATTCGGAATATAAATCTCTTATTGGTGAGGATTATTTTTCTATCTCGTCATTCTTTTTTAAAAGATCCACCAATAACTTTATTTTCAACCAGATCCATCTTATTTGTATTAGTTAACACTTGATTTCCTTTATCATATCTTGTAATGATCTCGGTAGCATTTGTTGATTCAAGTTCACTACCTGATAATTTGACTATCTAATAGGCCTCAACCTTTTCCTTTTCAGCATCTTCCACCCGGTCCTCTAGTTTAATTGAATCATGGTTTCTGCTCTCATATTCTATGAGGTTTTCCTACTTATTCATATCCCTCTTCTTCTTTTCCTGGGGCGAAATTTTTTGTTGATTCGGCCTGGGAATTCTGGATTGACAATTTTTCAAAAGTAATTTTCTTCTCATGTTAATCTTTAACTTGTTTTATCAGGTCATCTGTATCATCACTTCCTTCCTATTTTTCTACATGAACTTCCTCTTCCTAAACAATCTCTTCCTCTTCATATGGTTTGGTAATGACCATTTTCATTCCTAGAGTCACTAGTAGTGATTCTTTTAGAAAGGATTCCGGTACCTAGATTTTCCCAGAAGCTTTCTCGGTATCTTTGAGAAGAGAATGAACTATTTCAGCCTCAATTATATTTATATTTTTCTTATTTTTCTTTTCTTGGTTCTCATATTCCTCAGTAGCATTTATCTACAAGGATGTTTCCTCAGTAGGGCCCAGGAGAAATATAGGCTCTCCTTCCTTCTTATTCTTTTTATCTACTTTCCACTTGGAAACAACATCATCTAGATAGGTCTTTTGATTCTTAGATTTCAGAGGTGATGATTGGTTTTCCGGAAGTATATATGTTTTTTATTTGACTTCCGATTATTTCGGAATTTTCTTTCTCTAAACATTCATGGAAGTATCAACTACATTTGGGATCTTTGATAAGGCTTCAATTTCACTTTCAAACAAGTCATAAAATTATTCAGACTTTTTGATATAACCAACCATTATTTTTCTCAGTGTATCATCACTCAGCAACATAACCTTGAAGTTCTTTTTCATAAAAATTATTGGGATTTTGAACAAATCAAGACAATGGACAATGATCATGGAAAGAATAGTTGGATATATAGTGATTTTTGATTTGATGGTCCCATTCTTGATATTCATAATTGTATGAAAGAAATACATCACCAGATTAATCATCCTGATATTCACTGGAAAATACAGAATGTAGATATCACTTTTCTTCTAGTTATCCTTATCACCTTTTCTAAGAATGAGAAATCCCAAAACCCATTTTTAATAATCCTAAAATTTGTAGAGAGATGAATAATATTTAGAGTCATTATGCCTCATAAGATAAGGTACTCTATGGAATTATCCTTATCAAAACTTCTTGATATATCTGGTAGCTTATCTGTGTAGAAATCAGCATCCCTCTCACAAGGAATTCCAATTATGTCTTCTTCCATACATTAAGAAAGAGAAAAGTATTATCTATAACTCATAAAAGAAAACTAATATCCCCCTCCTTCATTATTGATACCTATAGTCTCATAGAATTCTACCAGGAACTACATATACACTAGATCTTGTCCCTTTAGTTTGGATACACATATACTTTCCCAGTCAATCAACATGATTTTCTTTAAAATATAAGAATGATACTTAGCATAAAACATCAGATATACTACCCTCTCTACATTGATCTTACATTCATAAATATCCTTAACCGATGACATTGGCTTCTGCGGGGATGTTTCTAAAGACATTATGATTTTAGAAAACCAATAAATTTGAAAAAACCATTAAGTAAAGCGGCACATCTTTGACACGTAAGATCTTAAAAATCAATATGGTAAAACCATTAGGGGGCCTTTATATAATAATTGAGGCAATAGTTCATATTCCCATATTGATAAAATGGTTTATGAAAGCTTGGTAAGATCTGATGGTTGATATGAATGATGAAGAATAAATTTTGATAGGTTTTGATCTTTTGAGGTTTTAAAGTAAAAAATTCAGATTTAATGAAAGTGAATCTAAACAAAAATTATTAAATAATGACAAAAAAGTTCTAATATGGATAAAAAACATAAGTAAATAAACATACCTTCTATATTACTGGGAAGATTGTCAATAATGATGAAAATTATTCTTCAATAACATTATATTCCGAGAAAATTTTCTTAAATAAGGAAAATTATAGATTTTGGAAAATTTTAATAAATAAGTAAAATTTTAGAATCTATAAAATTTTCTGTTCTGGGAAAAAAATTCGATTAAAAAAATATTGATTAAGATACGTTTTTATTACAAGAAAATTTTTATTATGAAAAATATTGATTAAAAAGAATGTGTACTCCCCCCATGAAAATGAGTTACGTAATGTAAAGAAATGGGTTTCAAAAAAAATTTAATATGGAAGATTAACATATAGATATAATTCATAACATTTCTTCAATGTATTCTAACATATAATAAGGTAAATATTTTGTGAAAATATGATCAATTTGATCTAGTGTCCTGATAAACTGAATTATAATATCTCCTTGGGGTCTGTGATACCTAAGAATGTGATGCCTAATATCTATGTTTTGTTAATGAGAGTGATGTGAATGGTTTTTTCTTAGGGTAATAGAAAAAGTTTTCTCATAAAATATTTGTGTTTTGGTAAAATTCATGCCATAATATGTTTTTGTGTGATACATATACACCACATGAGCTCTAAACTTATAGTTGCTGCATATTCATCTTAAGGAGTGGAAAATGCTACTAAGGGTTGGTTTTTGCATGGCCTAGATACTAATGAATCTCCAAACAAATGACATATTCTGGATGAATTTTTCATATCCATTATTCCTCCACCAAAATCAGCATCTGAAAATCATTTTAAAACAAAATCAGATCCGGACGTATAAAAGAGTCCTAACCCCACGGTTCCCATTAAATACAAAAAATTATTTTTACATATTTTAAATTATATTCCATATTATTGGATTGATATATTTCACATAATCATACTGAAAACATTAAGTCTACATGAAGAGCTCTTATGTTTAATAAACTTCTTCTCATACCTATTATTGTTGTTTGATCGACTAGTTTTCCCACTACATCAAGAACAAAATAATTTGAGGTACCAATGTGAATACATATTGTTTTGGTGTTTTCAAATACACACTTTTTAAGAAGATCATTAATATACATATATTGAGATATATTAGTTCCTTCTGGTTTTTGAAAAATTTGAAAACCAAGGAAATATGTTAACTCACACATCAAACTGATTTCAAACTCAAATTTCTCTAGATTCACAAAAAAATTAGTTAATGATTGTTGTGTTGAACCACATATAATGTGATAAATATAAATTTTAATAGTAAAAACATTTTTCACATCATTATTTATAAAAGAGTTAGATCAGTAGTTCCCATAATATAATTTTTATGTAACAACAATCCTATAAGTCTATCATATCAAGCTTTAGGGACTTGTTTCAGTCTATATAATGCTTTGGTATGTTTTAAAACATCTTCTGGATGTTTTTTCATCAAAACCATGAGTTTGTTCAAAAAATATTTCTCTTGTGTATATTGTTTAAGGAAACTCATTTTACATCCATCTGAAAAGGTTTGAAATTAAATAATGCTGTAAGGTAAGTAAAATTTGAATATATTGAAGACTAGATACCAGAGCATATGTTTCTTCATAGTCTATTTCTTGTCATTTATTATAGCCTCTATCGACTAGACTAGCATTATTTCTGAAAATTAATCCATTTTCATCACACTTATATCTAAAGACCCATTTTAATCAAATAACAGATGTTTACTTCTGTTTTTCAACCATGTTACGTCCTTGGTTCCTTTCAAATTCATTTAACTCATATTGGATAGCTTTTATCAAATTATCATTACCTAAATCTTCATTAGTTATTTTTCTACCTAATTAGGAAAGTAATGTTAGATGTTCTATATCATTTATTAAGGAATTTCTAGTCCTTACAGGTGGATTTACATCACTAATGATACTATTACTTGGATGATTATTAAGAAACAACTAATTTGGGTTTTTTAAAACATGTTCATCAATATATGGTAGGAAATATTCTAGGGTAAATGCTTTAGAAATATTTTCTAGAAAATTTTCCTAATTAGAAGGATCTTCTATCTAGTTTTGAAATTATTTTTTTTAAAACACATCTAATGATATAGTTTGGGTTTGTTTAAAAATAAAAGGATTGGTTTCATCAAATTTAACATGTACCATTTCTTCCATAGTACAAGTATTTTTATTAAAAATTATATATTCCATATAAGTTCTAGAGTATCCAAGGTAAATTCCTTCATCATATTTTGGTAAAAATTTATGTAAATTATCATTATTATTTAGAATGATTACTTTGTAACCAAATTCCTCGAAGTAGGAAAGTGTAGGTTTCCTACAATTCCTCAATTTGTAAGGGTTTTTATTAAGAAAATTTGTATTAAAAACATGTTTTTTAGTATAGAAATCATTACATACATATTGAACATAATGTGTTTATAAATATTATATACATTGAACATGGTTTTAGTTATCTCTTGAAGAATTTTATTTTTTCTTTCAAAAACACCATTCTGTTGGGGAGTTCATGGAGCTGAGAAGTTAAGAGTAATTCCTTTTATAAAACAAAATGTTTCAAAATCTGAATTTTGAAATTATCCTCTATGATTACTATGAATAGTTATCAAAAGAATAGTTTTCTCATTTTTAACATGGGATCGAAAAATTTTAAAATAAGAAAAATATTTTATTTTTTTACTAGAAAATAGACCCACATAAATCTAGTGTAATCATCTTCTATGTAAAATACATAATATTTTCCTACAATATTCCCAGTTTTTGTTGGACTGAAAATATCCAAATGGACTAACTGTAATGAATCATATGTTGTGACTTCACCAATTGATTTTAAACATTATTTATGTTTCATTCTATATTGAAAAAAAATAAACTTTTGAAAAATCAAATCTAAGATCTGGTAGATCCTTGACAATCCTTTTCTTTGAGAGTTTGTATAGGTTCCTTAGGTTACAAGGTCCTAGCCTTATATGACATAACCAATATTGATCTTCCATTGCACTAAAGAAAGGTAGATCTTGGCTCCTATGGTCTTCTATGTTTAGTGTATATATATTCTCTTACCTATGATCAAAAAGAATAAAATCTTCCTTGGAATTGGGTACTAAATATTTATCATTCCTAAAATTCACAAGGCAACCATAATCACATAATTGATTTAATCTAATGAGGTTGTGCATAAGATCCTTAACAAATAATAAATTTGAAATTAATGTTTTTCTAAAATGAACAATGTTAAATATACCAAGAATTTCCCCATGAGCATTATCTCCAAAATTTACCTTTCCACATTTCGTCTTGACAATTTTTTCAAAGAAGTTTCTGTTACTAGTCATATTTTAGAAACATCTGGAATCCATGTACCATGTATTATTGTTGTTAATTTCTTTGTTTCCCTAAAAATAAAAGAGATAAGCTTTCCAAATCTAGACTTTCTAGGATCCGGAATTTTAATAATGTAATATTTTAGGAATCCATGATTTCTTTTAAAAAATATGCTTTATGAAAACATATATATTGGATTTTATTTAAAGAAAAAAATTTCTCCCATTGTCCACCACAGTAACATTTAGTACAAAATAGGGAACTTTGAGGAACAAAATAGTTATTAATAAAAACTAATTTGGAATATATATAACCAAAACCAGATTGATTCCTTAATTAAATAAATTGGAAGTATATCTTGTCAAAATTTTCTTTACCATAGGTAATGTATGATAGAAAATTCCTTATGGAAATTTTAATTACAATAGTTTAATAACTATGTTATTTTAATCCAAAATATTAGTATTAGATCTAGAGTTACACTCTAAAACATTTTTCATAGAAATTATATTTTCAAGATACTTAAAATGTTTTTACTTTTAGAATTAAATTCCTCAAGGTTATTATAAATACTTTCTATATTATATGTTTTCTGATTATGATCTTTACAAAGATCTAATACTTCTTTAGTTATAATAGATATTCTAGAATACAATTTATCATGTTTTTTATTGTGTTATAAATTTTCATTCTCATGAAGATTAGGAAAACTATATACTTCATCAAATGAAGGTAAGGTAATGTTTCTTAATGAAGAAGATTCATCACATAAAGATTCATAATATTTATCATCAGTATAATTTTCATTTAATGAATCATTGGTAAAAGATTCATCATTGTGTACTGTATCCATTAGACGATGATTTCAATGGGTTTTCTGGATAGTAGATCGAGATTATTTTGACCAGAATATTCAAACTCTAATGATTCATTTGATGAGTCACCCCCATAGGAACTCCATGTATTATTAGTTTTCAAGACCGTTTTATCATTAGACTAATAATACTTCTTTATATTCATCCTAGGATTTTTTTTCCTTTCTTTATTTTTTCATAAACATTAGACAATCTGGCCTTATATGCCCTGCTCTTTGGCAATCACAGCACGTGACTTCCGACACTTTCTTTTTTTTCTTTCTTCTAATATATATATTAAAAGTCTTCATTTCCAACTATCATGTTAATTATTCATGAATTATTAGCTAGCTCTTTCCTAGAAAGTTCACTATCAGTAGATTATGATAAAATAGTGACTTTGTTCGACATAGATCTTGTAACCCTTTCCTGAGTCTTGACATTAGTAGTAGAAAAGGCTACAAATAAATTTATATTCTTTTTATTATTCTTATTTTCATCTCTTATCATTCTAGTCTCATATTGAATAATAGTTCCAAAAATCTCATAAAGAGTAATTTGAGACACTTTTCTATTATCATCAATAGTTTTTCTCTTAGATTACCACTAATTAAGCATAATATCATTAATCATATCTAAAAGAGCATCATCATCAAGAACATTCCCTCCAATAGATTATATACAGTTGACCATAGTCATTAACCTTTTTTAAACCTTACATACTGGTTTTCTATAAGGAAATTGAAATCCATGAAATTATTCTCAATGAACATCTCTTCTAGTTTCTATAAAAATTAATATAGCAAAACATGCAACTATATGATTCTTCTATATACAGTTAGCAGCTTTATAAGAAGAAATTTGACTATATGTATTCCTATTTATAGAACACAGCATCGTATTGTGTACCATGTAATTTAATTTATTTTTGGAATTTTCGTGGTCGGTGAAGGTTTTACCTTTCTTATCAGTAATTTTGTACACTCTAGTAAGAATTAAAAAAATGTCTACTCTAGTATTAATAACAAATATCTTTACAAGATCTCTCCAATACTCATAATCATTACTATCAAAAATGGGTGGTCTAGTAGGATTTAGTTTGTCAATTGAACTGAAATTAATTCCTGGCATTCTATAACAAAAATAACTTCCCACACAAACATGTTAAAAAACGTTTTTAATGAAATATTAAAATCCTCTATGATAAAATTAAGAAAAAAATGTTAAGAATAAAATTTAGAACAACGGAAACATGAGAAAGAAAACAATTATGTGAGTATACATATTTCATATACCTTCCTCTAATACTGATTATAGGATCAAAATATTAATGTAGATGCTCAATTACAAGAGGGGGGTGAATAGTATATTTAAAAACATTAGTTTTTAACCTTAATGAAAACAATGTTTAAAAATGTTAAACATGGTAAATTCACAAGATCCCTTTTAATTATACAAAACAACTTTCTAGGTTCTGGTAATTTGATTCTATAAATTAAAATCAAGGAATTCTTACAAGGAGAATATTCTTCTAGAAAGCATATAGAATCTTACTTATCATAGTAAATTAATGTATATTAATGTATAAGAATATTATACTTTTTCCTTTATCAAAATATAGCGGAAATAATCTTGAAATAAAACAAGTAACATGTATGAAATCTTTTAACCTAAATAGTATTGTATCCAACAAATTGGGATAAAGGTACCCTGATTTATACATTCCAGAAAGTCTATCTTACCCACTCTAGGGTAAGCCCTCAAAAGGAATATCAAAATTTGTCTTGTTATCCAAACAAGCCCTCGATCATTAAGTTATTCCGCACCTACAAGTTTCAATTCCTAAAAGTCCTTGAACATTAAGGTTGTCGGAACCTCTATCTTCCTATCCTTAAAATCCGTTAATTATACTCAGCAACAGTCAAAGTCGCATGAAGAATGCTGAACAGTGTGATCTGTATACACAATGCATTGGAGTCTCCTACTCTGTAAATCACTTCACATCATGAAATATCTTGAGTGATCAAAATATTATTCTAGATTATGAGATCATTCAAATGAGATGTTATTTATAGGCCCTTCTCCAATAGTCGGCTCCCTCCTCCAATAGTTATATTATTTCATGAATCTCAGAGGGACCTATACACATGTCAGTACAACAATAGTTAGTTAGAAATAGATTGTATGACATAATTTTATAATATTTGTAAGGAAAATGATGTTACATAAATAGATCTATTTTTCTGAGTCTTAGGGAAAAAAATTCAGAATATAATAAAAATTCACTCAAAATCTCTATGACATGGATATTAAAATTCGATTTAACAAGGTATATTGAATATAAATTATATAGATTTCAGAGTTTAAATTCCAATGAATTTGGAATCTGAATTCTGAGAAATTTAGTATTGGAAATCCCATGAATTTGGTGTATAAATTCTAAGGATTTCATAGTATAAATTATAAGGACTTCGGAGTCTAAATTCTATGAAATTCCAAGTCTAAATTCTGGGGAATTTGGAGTAATAATTATTAAGAATTCTAATTATAAGGAACTCAGAGTCATAATTTCATAGATTTTGGGGTCTGAATTTCAGAGAATTCAGATTTTGATTTTCAGAGAATTCGAAGTCAGAATTTCATAGAATTCGAACATTGAAATTTAGGGAATTTGGAATTTTAATTTCAGATAATTCGGGGTTGGGATTTTATAAAATTAATAACCTAAAAATAGAATACTCTATATCCAAGAATTTATAAGATTCATAGATTTTAGATGTGAAGCTAATTTTTATACATAAGAATAAAATGTGTTATATTAAGAAAGATTATGAAATGAACTAATAAAAAAAATATAAGGATAAAAAATTTCTTAGAGAAGGGAAATATTCCTTATCAAAATTATCCTTAGGGAAAACCAATTTGCCATAAGATTATGAGTTTGTGATTTTCCAAACATACATAAATGGAAAAATCATATGGAAATATTATTGACTCAATAATGAGGATGGTCTAGGATTTACCAACCCATATAATGTGATTGATTTGATATATAATGTGTTCTAATTTAAAGGGGTGGTCCTACGGATGTATTTACTTATGTGATTTACCAGTTATGTGATAGTGATTCGTGGGAATTTCTCTAGGATCTCTGGGCAATAATTATTTTCTGAGACCAAATATAATATAATTGATGGATGTATAAGTGTTTTTGTTTTAAATTTATTTAGTAAAACAATATTGGAAATAAAAGGGGTGTCCTTAGGGGTTCATGGGATGAGACACAATGTTATATAATTAAATTAATATATTAATGAGATTCATGTGTGTACAAATTAAGAAAAAAAATCAAATGAATTGTGGTGAATCCAATTATATTTTGAAAAAACACTTGATGCATTATAAATACATGGTTGATACCCTCTAGGATCTGTGATTAATCCTAGTTCACGAGAACACCGAGGCTGAACCCCCTTAGGTTTGAAAATGATGTTTGATAATTTAGAACTCTTTGTTATGATACCCATTTTATAGGATGTTGTCTCCTAATACGTTAGAATTTTATGGGTGATTTCCCATTTTGTTTACTGATCATGAATAATACATTGAATTCCTAGGATGATCCAATTATTTTTTCGAGTTTTTAATGATTTACATAACCACCTAAAATTTTTTCCTAGGGGTTATCATTTATGTCTGATGATACCTAAGGGATAGAGGCATCCGTCTTATTTCAAAACAGGTATGGTGGATCGCGTGTGCTGCATTATAACCTAAGCATCGACGATGGATTTACTTATTTATTTTCTTCCTTTAATTTATAATCATCATCATCATACAAATTATTTATTAGACTAGATGTTCATATATATTTAATTCATATTGTCTTACTAAGTTATAATCATACCCTACATCGGTCATCGGTTCGTACTTGAGTAGACCTTTATGGTTATAGGATACGAAAATGATAACTTCCATATGATTGATGTTGGGCCTAGGCTACTAAGATGAAGCATGGGAATTTTGGATTGGGTTTTAACTCATAAACATTATTATAGTTGATTATTTATTATCATGTTCCTAAATGTTTATTTATTATATTATTTATTTTTATTTTTTATGTAATTAATTTATAATTTCCACTATTTTTCAATCTCATATATGGGTATAGTCTCTTCATCCCACAAACATAGCCTCACACAACTAGTTTAATTCCTCGGACATATTTATTAGAATGATTGTGGTATTATAGATATAGTATGTCTAAAAAAGACTCTATTTGAGTGAATATTTTGAATTCATAATTAAATATAATTTTATGAGCATATATTGTCCAATTTTGGTAATTTTATGAAAAATCTGATGTTTTTATTTTAATGAACTTTCAGATTTTATTTATTTATTACCTACTTTACTAGGTTTTCCCCATGTTATCAAATGATTTTTTACAATCATTTAGGTTTAATATGATAAATGAGGAATTCATGGAACATGTTATCTTGATTTTTCTTGAATGAAGGTAGTGTATCATTTAAAGAACCAATTTTTGTGGAAAAGATATAAAATAAGTGAAAAATATGTGGTTTTTTATATTAAAGATTTCTAATTAAACTAAAAATCTAGTCATAACGGTCGTGGAAATGTAATAGTTAAAATATTTGATTTAAAACATGTCATTTTTTTTAATTATGTTTAGGATATTATAGTCTGTAAAAGTGCATGGTTGAAAAATCATTAGGGGTTAGTATGTTGTAAAGTGATGATTACCATCATTTTTTTGAATCTATTTTTTTTTCAATAAGTACGACAATTTACTATAAATAAATATTTAAATATTTGTTTTCTAGGTTGAATAAACTAATTATTATAGTTATTAATGTACACTATACATGACTGCATGTTTGAATAAAAGGATTGATTGAAGATTTTATTGGATACTCATATAGTTTAGAGTTTATGTGGACTATGGTCTAATTTTTTTCCACCATTTTACTTCCTTATCAGTTTTAGATTTTGTATATTAAAAATATTGAAGGGATTTTTTGTTGAGATAACAAATAAAGATAGAATTATTTTGTAGTCATCCTTGTGTGGTCAATAATAAAACATACCAAATATGTTGATTAACACACTTCTATGATTATTAGTGAAAAATGAGTGTGAATCTCATATATATTTTTCATTTATTGATTATTAATTAATAGAAAATTATTAAAGAATAAATGATGATATTTTTGATGAAAGTGGTGATATTTGAAAAAACTATAGTAAATTTTAAATGCAACAGAATTATATAGGAATTTTTTTGAAGATATATTTTTTAATTTCATGATTTATTTTAATGTATTTAATGTGATTTACATTGGTGTATATTCCTAAAGAAATTTTGAAGAACTTTATATCATAGTTTTAGAAGTTTTGCAGTTATGATTTGGAATTAGTGTTTATAAAATTTTATATAAAAGATCATAGAGAACAAAATATTTGTAAATTAAAACAACTCAATTAGATATGAATGGTTCTATTAAGGACATGTAAATTTTTTTAGTAGTTTCAATATAATATGTAATATCTTTTAGATGGTACATAATTTTTTCATACAAAAAATATCTCCAAGTTCTTATGTAAAAAACATTAGAGTTTATGCTAAAATTTAAAAAAAAATAACTAGGATACATAATATACTTCAGAGTATATAAAATCATTACAAATTGATAAGTAGTATATCAAAAATTTAGAATAATATATTTTTTTTAATTTTTTACAAATGTAATATATTTTAATGTATATATATGATATGAATGATCATACAAAATATTTAAACTGAACTTTCAAGTTGTGTATATGATTTAGTGGAAAACTTCTACAAATACATAAGTATTATTAGTTTAATGACTGCAATATTTAAAAAGTAAATTTTAGTAGGATATTTAATTATGATAATATTTATTTGTTCTTCATGATTTAAAATATAATTTTCTAGTAGAAATATTTCAGTGATTCAAGCCACAATTTTTGGAAAATAATTTTTATAGTATCTTAGTGTAATATTTATATAGTCTTAAATATAATGCTCTAAAAATAATAATATATATAAATACAAGAGGTTTTTTTAGTAAATTTTATACTATAGGTTTTGAATGTAGGAATCCGATGGAAATTAGGGTTCGATCTTGGTGATCGCCACCGTAGGCAGTAATGGCCTCTGAGTGGATCCTACCTCCCTTGGTGGAGGGAGGATCTTCGAATCCTGATATTACACATCGCTTTCTCCCCTTTTCAAATCCTAAGTTTTTGCCTTCGTTTTCAATAATTTATATCTCTCCCAAAGATCCTTAGTTATTTTATGGGATCCCAAACCTATCGATCACAGCCCGTGAATTCACTAATGCCTCATCCCTATTGAACTTGACATTGATAGCGTGATTCAAGCTACGACACCTATCTATTGATCTCTTTGATCATTTCATCTTCGATTCGTGGAATTTGATGGATCATGCCAATATTGGTCTCCTTGACTCAAGACATATAATGATTTTTTTTATTCAGAGGGAGATCTGATTATGGCATGGCCTTTTTCTCCACGAACATGTGATGGCGCATGATTTTTTCTGTTCCAATAGTCTTATAACTTCCACAAGAAGTGAGTTTCTCCAACTGCTTCAATTTGGGTAAGATTTCCTGATTTTTCACTTCCATTTCTGAATCCTGCAATTATCTGCATGCTTGGAAAGTTTGTAGTCCAAATTTTTGTTCTGATAGTAGAACTAGGGTTCTGTGCCATCCTATCTCACTGACAATATGTGTTGAAATTAATCTATTGAAGCCTCCGGTTAAGACATTTTTAATTGTGTGAGTGAGGAGTTTAGGTATCAGTAATATTTGGTGTTTCTTTCGTGGCTTCAGTATTTCTCCCTATGCCTCAGAGTTGGGAATCATAAGGATGTATTCCGGGGAGGAAGGGTGGCAATGCATGTAATATCGGATGGAATATTTGTGGGGAAATAGCAACTTCGGAATGGGAAACAGGTCTTGAATCACATTAGTGAGACAACTGTGTATGGAGACCACTTCAAGCTAATTGAGGTATCTATAAACTTGAGGGTGGATATGGTGGTTGGAAGGCTGATGAATGATCATGGTGTGATCAAAACAAGAGGTCTGGTGGCCAATGTTCAAGCTGCAATTCAACTAGTCAGGATCAAAGAGGATGTTCTTGAGGCACTAAAAACTAAAGTTATTGTGGATTCCATGAAGCCAGTAGCTGAACCAGATAGAATTAATGAAGTAGTAAGTGGAAACCCTACTATGGGTTTACAGGTAGGTGGTCCATTGGATGAAAATAGAGGATGGGTGAAGGTTACAGTTGGCATACAACCATAACTTGGAAAACAGGTGACCAACATTACACTGAGCAATTAATTTTCTGGTCTTATGAATGATGGTTTGGATTTGACTCAGGAGTGAGCTGGGTTAGACCAAGATGCCTCTTATATGTCTCCTAGATGGGAAATTGTGGAAGTCGTCAATAAACATGATGACAGCAGGTCTCTTTATCTGAGAAAATATTGTAATTATGGGAAGATTTCTAATGTTGATGAGAAATATCAAGGGAATGTTGCTGTCAAAATACTGTCTGAATTGTAATCCTCTAATGTTGTCTTTGGTGAAGATACTCTATATAAAGTGATGCATGGTCATCATGAGATTTTGGAACATCTGCAATGCTTATCAATGGTCGATGCTAACAATCTCTTTGAAAAAGATAAAGGTGTGAATGATGGTTTCCAAAAGGTGAATATTTTTTGAAATTGGGGGGATATATCTGAAAGTGAAAATGAGAAACTAGGCTGGACATTTAGGACTTCTTATAGTGATATTTTTTATGGTGGAAAAAAGTATATGTCAGAGAAGAAAGAATCTATCACCACTCCTACAAGAAGAATGCATAGGAAGGATTACTCATCCATGTCAAATCCAATGCCAACTAAGTCCTTCGTTAGCAAAGGGAAAGGTACGCAACCTTCTGATGAGTTTTTATATTTGGAAAAGATAAATCATAGAAGAAAGTATTTTAAAAATATAAATTAGTATGAAATATCATACTAGGAGTCGACCACTACAGATGAAGCACTTGATTCTGTAAATGATGACAGATATGGATTTTATGACATGTAGGTGTTTTTTGTGATTCTTTCCTCCTATAATTATCATTTATTTTAATAAATGTTAAGAGCCTTTGTCTCTGGCTGAGATTTTGGGTAAAATGAGAATTTTATGAATATGTTCTAATAAACATTGATGATAATAATTGGTGAAGGTTTTTTTGAAATAAAAATTGATGAATATTAAGATAATTGTAAGGATATAAGATTAATGATAATAGTCACATGTAACATTTTATTAATTGATGATCCATAATTAAAAAGATATGTAATCAGGTGAGAGGCTATGTATAAAATAAGATAAATATGAAGAAGTTAAATGGATATGTACAAAGAAAATGATAATTAATTTTAATAGATATTTTGGGGATTAATGAAATAGAGTGATTGAAAAGCTCAAATTATTCAGAGAGAGTTGGTCTTATGAATCAAATAATTAGAAGAAGGAATATTTAAAACCATCCTTATGATACCCCTATATAATAGAAGATAAAGAAGAAATAGAATAATATATTTTATAAATGGTGGCATAATTGAAACTTATACATATATTGTGTATCGAGGATTCATCAAGAAGAAGTATATTAAGGTAACAAAATTTTGTTGTAACATTTTTTCTATATTTTATTCATTGATGACCTATTATGAATGATGAATAAGACAAAATTAATGAACCATCAACTTATTTTTGTTTACTATTCTGATGATTGAGTTTAGTAGAAAATGACATACTTATTTATTACTATATTAGATAAAATATTGTATGTAGTATATCTTTTTGAGGAGGAAGATTGTATATGTTGATTCAATAGACACTGGAAGCATAAAATTATATATTGTTCATTACTGATGTTTGGAGTACAATTTAAAACGAAAATGAGACAATATGACGAACACATGAAGATTCAACTATGGATTTTCTGGAGACATCCCTAGGGTTATGGATTATAACTCCCATTCAATATTAACTATATTATATTAGTGGATATTTTTTCCCAAGCTCCACCCATACATGTAATGGACATGGTTATCTATATTTATGGTAAACGATTTAAAAATAACACATATTTTTGTTCTTTTCTATTTATTTCATTGTATTTTTTTGTTGTGTTAGAAATTTCCAATCAAATGCATTCAAAATAATATGTTCATATGATTTAATATTATGATGAGTAATTATAAGAGGAATGAATTTCATAAAAAATCCAGATGATTCCCCCACCCCCCCCCCCACACTGTGACTAAAAAATCATTGGGTGTTATTTTATTAATAAATCTATAAAATATAATGATTTTATAAAAGATTATATAGGGAAAACATTAATTTATGGTGTTTTATAATGATATGTTTTTATGTTTCAAAATTGTTCCATCTAATCTATATCTATTTTAAATTGGTTTTTCATAGGGGTGACATGGTGAATGAATTAATAAGAAAATAAAATTATAATAATCTTCTAATTTAACAAAATAAATAGGTTTTAGTTGGGGTATGTTAATTTATCGTTTTGTTAACTCAAGTGACATAGGATATAATGGTGTTACCAGTGGAAGATATTAATAAGGTGTCATTTCATGAAGAAACATCTTTCAATATTTAGTGGAAGATCATATATTTTGATAACAAATGATATATTAATACTCAAATTAAGATATTTGATGTTTGGGATGTTTAAAATGAATCAATTGTGTTTTATCATTTTTAAGGTTTATATTATTGGTAGTAGTAACTATTTATGTCTACCCAGGAGAAAAATGAGATTGATACGATGGATTGGAATGTATTTGAAGATATTTTTCATGAAAAATATATTCATAAATTGATTTGATTTATAGTGGAAAGGATCATTCAAGTGTTAAATATAAAATGGACTCAGTTTCTTAATATAAATAGATTTTTAAAATATTGGAAAGGTATAAACAAAATAATATTTGTAACCATGAAAGTAAAATTGATAGATTTTATATATGTTTAATACCAATTTTAAAAAGGGATTTAGTTACTCATTAAATGGATAAGTTTGATGAAATTTTTTAATGTGCAGAGAGGGTGGAAATATAGTTTGTTCACTCTTATCTTTCTCCTAAAATCAAGGAAAAGAAGCTCTTAATGAATAATGGAGTATAAAATAAAACAAAAAATTAATATTAATGTAAAAGGATTATATTTCACACATTAACTAAAGATAATAAAATATAATTTTTGGGAATGACTTATGAGATCAACGAGGCATTATTCTTTTGGAAAATTTTGGTATATGGATTGTCATTTCAAATATGCGAGTAATGACCTAGTCAATTATGAGATAAATGGTGAACTAAAATCATATAAATGTGCTATACTGTAAACTAAATGTTTAAATTATACTATGATTGGAAATCGTGATAATATATATCCAATATTAAATATTTAAGGTGGAAACCATTACGATCATAATTTTAAAGGTGGTGAAAAGTCATTTTCTACTACAACCATAGATGTTGATTCATAAATTGAAGTGGTAAGAGGTGGAATATTTATTTAATAAAATTATATTAATGTATTTTTTGATTCTGTATCAATATGTAATTTAATTTATAGGTGATTTTTTAATAATATAAAAGTATCGTAATAATAAATAGATACTAAACCATTTCTAAAAAAACATTGTAGACGTATTAAATCAACCACGATTTATAATAATAAACCTATAATATTCTATATAGAGATTCATGATGACAATTCCTATATTTTATATGGGTTACATGATTTAAAACATTAAATTTGAAAAATAATAATATCCCATGAATTAATAGGCTTTGTTTATTCTGAATCTAGAAAAATAATATGCTTGTATTACAATACTCATAATTATTTCTCCTTAAAGGAACCATACTAGACCATATTCTAAATATTTCACTAGTATGACTAATCCCCAGAACCTGGGGAATGAAAATATATGAATGTTTTGATATCAAATGATCATTAAGATATGAATAAACATTTCATTAATCATTATTTCATATGAATTAGTGGAGAACATGAGCATGAGATAAATATCATAACAACATGAGTAACAATAATAATGCATATGTGAGATTCAATGTATAGGGAATAAAATATTAAATCCAAAAACGATAAACATATGTTCATAATAAATATAACCTAGATTAAAATCATTAAACATAAACAATTATTAATGATACAATAATATCAAAATTAATAACATCTATTATCTATTTCATAAATATTATCATACTGACAAATTATGTTCATGAGCCACACCCTCAGTTCCCATGATCATGAGATACTAAATTATACTCATAAATAATTATCCAAAGATTTATAAATTCCTAAGAAATGAATTAAATTGATAAATAGAACACTATATATCATTATTTCATACTTACATGTTTCACTTAAAAAATATCATTCGACGTTACAAAGAACCACCGAAAATAAAATGAGTTTAATAAATCATTTAAATCAAAACAATTCTATTATCATTAGAAACCCATGGAAGTAAAAAAAATTCATAAAATATACAAATTTAAATCATTCAACTTCATTAAATGATCTATTGAAATAAAATTAGTTTATTAAAATTCTCAAATGGTTTAAAATAACATCATGAACAAAGTCATTTAATACAAAAAACCTGATCACCAAAAACATAACATCATTAAAGAAATTATAAATTGAATCATGTAACATAACTTCATTATATATAGATAATTTATATTCTATAAAATAAAAATAAAATTAAATCATTTAAATACATATCTTGAAAATATTTTCTATTTATCAAATTAAAATACGTTGTTATGACTCTATTTTTAAAAAAATTTATTTTTTAAAAAAATGTTGAAATTAAAATCTTTTAGTGAAATGGATTTAGATAAATATATATATATATTTCCCTATAAATAAAATTTATAACATCAACAAAAATTTAAATCTTTATTAAAATAAATATTGATAAAAATTATATAGCTAAAAATTGGAAATTGAGTCACCACGTCTTTTACCATTACCAATGACTTCCATGGAAGTGATTTTATATCCTTTATCTTAATAATAATCATATTAACTAAATATTTTATAACCATATTCATATATATTTTCTCATTAATATAATTATTTCATAATAGTTATCTTCTTGTATTTTATTTTTATAATCTATTTTAAACATAATGTGTTAATAATCATTCATGTTTTAAAATAGGTTTCCAAAATAGAGGGAAAAATTCCTTTTTATCCCCATTTAAATCATTTATAAATCATTAAATTTACTATTATTTATGTTTTATAATGATATATAATGATACAATTCCATTATATTGGATCTTTAGTCATGTTTCATGATGATGGAAATAGAGTTGAACTAGTTTCAAGTTATTTATTTATTCGATGGAAGGAATTTGAAAGAATGTGACATTTTAATTTATAAAAAATATATCATATATATTAACTATATTTTTATTATATAATTATCCAATATAAACTAAAACCATCCATAAATGTGGTAGTGAAAAATAAAATTTATCATTCCGTGGAAGTAGTAGTCTACACGTACAAATGGATGATACATAAATTTATTAAGGGGATGAAGATAGAAGTAACAAGTTTTATCATTATAAGAATGTAAATATTATATATAAACATATATATATATATATATGTCATAAATGTTTCATTAATTTATATTTTTCACAATTTAAATTAGGTTTTTTTGGAAAAAGAAACATGTTTCTTCTTTGAGGTCGTAGTTCATACGCGCACATGATTCAAATTTTCTCTTTTCATAAAAATAAATAGAAAGGTATTTAATCAATATACCATAATTATAATAACTAATAATAATAATAAATATACAATTTTATCAGTTTATGATGGTTTAATTTGTTTTTTTTTGGGAAAATAGGTACAAATACATAATTAAAAATGCCAATGGGGGGGTTGGAAATTTTACCTATCTTCTTGGATTGTCTTCACAATAATTGTTGATAAAACTATTAATGATTGTCTTAAAAAAATATAAACTCTTGAAGTTGGATAGGAATGTTGTGTAGTGCTTTGGTTAATTTTTTGGATGAACTAATTGGGTTGTGGTGTGACGGTTAGTGAAGAGAAAAGTTCCTCATTGATTTTTGAAAATGATTATTAAAATTTTAACTTCCCAAAATATTTAAATAATATGAAGTCAATATCAAGGAATTTAGCACAAAAATTGATAAATTATGGATATTGAAGGTATATGCTCGATTAAATCCTAAAAATCCATAATCACTCAATTTTAAAACATATTTAGTTGTATTTCCATCATGATTAAACCAGTTTTACCCCTATTAATTTTTAAAGAAGACACATGTTTTTACAAAAGTAATTTTTCATTTATTATTAAAAAACTAATGGTAAATACTAAAAAATTTAGACCTAATGTTTTGAAATTTTAAATCCAATTTATTATTTTAATTTTCTAAAATTTATAAACAATCATTTTATAATACTATATGTACAATTTTATAAACAATTTTATTAAAAAAATTAACCTATTTTAAAAAATGTAAAATAAGGGTTCGTAATTTAAAATTTTCATTTTAAAAAATATATACTCTCATATATAGAAATATTTGGACTTATTAAATGTTTTTATTAATATCCATTGCATAAATATATAATAATAATTTCATAAAAATGTTTTAGTTGAAAACATAGTATGCTCTACTATTAGCCAAAAATAATAATATTTTTTAAAAAATACTTTATATTTTTATTATGTTAATTTGTTATGATAATTTAAGAAAAATTAATTTAATTCTTAAAAATAAATATTAATTTTTGCATAAAATAAAATAAAATAATATTTTTTAAAACAGTATTTTTAGGAAATAATTTTTTGGAATATTTAATATTTTTTAAAAAAATTGTTAATAATAAATATATTAAACATGAAAACTACCAATTTTATAAGATAAATTTTATTCATAAAAAATATTTTATTTATTTCATTGGTTAACTTTATGAAATAGAATCAAAATGGGCATTTATTTCATAAGTTTCTTATAAATGTTTTTACCCACTTTTTTGACGGCTACGATATATTGGTTAATATATGTTTAAATATAAAGTGACATGGTAAATTTGGTTTAGTAATATAAGTTGGAATATATCCCTGAAATTTTAAGTCATTACATTCTTCCCCCCTTACAAATATGTTTTCATTGAAACATTTTTTCTATAATGAAAACAAGTGAGGTTAGTTTTCCTTCAATACAACCTCGGGTTCCCACAAGAGTTATTCAAGCATGTTATTCCTCCAAAGAAATTATACTAGATGAGTGATCATATTTTTTGTCACATTGTCTCTATGATCTAGGGTATCCACTAGTTGTTCCTCATATAATATATCAAGCTCTAATTGAATGGATTCCAATCTCAAAACATGGGAATTATATATTGTGTATTTTCTCAAATGTGATACATAGAACACATTGTGTTCTAGGGAGAGGTATGTATTGAGTACTAAGTGAACATATACAACCTCTATATGATCAATAATATATATGTGACTTATATTTTTATTCCATAGATTCATATTCTTCCCAAATACTATATCTTATTTCTTAGGGATATTCAAAGGAACATCTTTCCAATAACATTAAACACTATATCTTATTGATTATTATCTGCAAAAATATGTTTTTTATTAATTAATATGTCACTAAATAGTTTGAACCTTATCCATAATTTCTAATACATGGTAAAAACATTTGTATTTCCTCCCTCCATCTTCATCACAACATGTTGTTGTACTACATATCTCCACCTAAAGAGTCGCATTTACGGAACAATGGAAGCCAAAATGGAATCTATTTTTATATGGAAACTAGATTAGGGGTTTGTTTTGATCTGAAATCCTTTGGTTTTCAATCCAATATTATCATTATATATCCACTAATGTTTGAATTGTCTTCTTATATTGATCATATGTCTTGGTGTGATAAGAAGTGTTGAAAGTCAACTATATCTCCAATTTTCCTAAATAATTCTCATGATCCTTGAGTTAAACAATAGATTTAGATATGATATAATAGAGTGTGGTATTCCATGATTCCTTACCACATACCTTATTCATGTCTTGATGATTTTTTGATGATATAATTATTCATTGATTGTAATAAAATACAATAACATAGTATTATGATCAAATATAACCCATATAACATTATAAACATTAAATGAATTAGGGAGCCCTATGATGAAATCCATGGTGATGTTTTTAATTTCCATTCTGGTATTGGTGTGGTTTCATTACCCACATATAATTTTTTTCATTAAGAATTAACATTTGGAATTCCAAGCATCGTGATATGTATAATTTGATCTTTTTATTCATGTTGTCCCACCCAGAGTTATGATTCAGATCTATATATGTCTTTGTGATTTCTTTATGAATTTATAAGTATGTACTATGCACAACAAACAAAATTCATATACAATTCTGGTGTTTATGGAGCGCATATCTAGTTTCTGAAGCCTATAACTCACTATTTATCAATATTGAACACTGGAATACTCACTACCTTTTTTGTAACTGAACATCATCTTTCTGTGATTTCATTATCTTTACATGAATGGATGGCTAAGTAACCATTTAATCAAAATAATATTTATCTACTCCCATTCAAAACTATGGATTCATCCTATATAAATCCATGAGTATTTAGACTTTTTCAATCATCTTCATGGATAGAGTAGCATAATCTTTTCAGATCTGAGCATCATCCACCATGTGTTCCATACCGAAGTGGTAATGTATTGTGAATTCATGATATTTTATAATTTAAATACATCTCCTTTACCACATATTTACCTCCATCTATGTGAATATATATCTCAACAACTTCTGATCATTATATATTTCATAGTATTTCTATAGAAAAAATATCTCAAGACCTTTAATGTAACGAACACCACTACCATCTCCAAATATTGTGTTAGATAATGTTTCTTATTGTTCTTTAGTTAATGAGAGGTGTAAGAAATTTCCTTATCCTAAGGCAATAATAATCAACATAATCCCTTTTCAAATGTGTCTATATATATTATAATTCATCCCTCAATAAAGTGTAATGTACGTACAGGTTCACTAGAAACCTCTTCTTCAATTCATTGAAATGATCTTTATTTATCTATAACCTATTTAAAATTAATCCATTTAATGTTAATTTGGATAGTGTATTTCATATTCAGGATAAATTTATAAAATATCAATGATAATATCTTTCTAAACCTAGAAAACTATATATCACAGTCATTATTGTTGGTTGGACAATTGATCAATAACATCTTTCGTTAAAGGATCAATATATATTAACTCGTAAGTGATTACGTGAACCTATAACGATACTTTTTTAGTTTTAGTTAATATTTAATAAATTTTTCATAACACTTCTTAGTAATTAATTTCATTAAAACAATCCAAATATGATATTCAAATACCTCCTCACTCTTAGAGTAAAGAAGAATATCATCAATGAATGAAAACATAAAATAATATATTAAATTATAGTTAATATATTTATTACATCCAAGTCAATACCAATGGAATTAGTTTATCTCAATGGAATCATTATAAAATTATAGTTTCCACACTTCATTTTGAAATTTTACTTTGAAATATCCTCTATTATCCCTATTAACTAATGATATCAAGATAAAAGATCATTATTTGAGAAGTATTGACCTCCGAAGAGTTGATCAAACCGAACATTCATATAGGGTAGTGGGTACTTGTTTCTTATAGTTATTTTATTAATCTCACAACAGTAAAAAAAAGATACATTTATTCATATGTATTATTTACAATGAGGACTGGTTTACACCAATGTTAAGAGATTTATTATATGAATCCCTTAATGAAATTATATTGAATATTATCCTTCATTTCCTTTAATTAAATGTCTTTATTATATGAATACTAATTAATACATATATAGATCGAGTTATGAGTTCAATTAAAACTCAAGCACATTTTATGGGAAAATCTATGTAGTTCACATTGAAATGCATCTATATATTATCAAAATATATATATATTCAATCATTGGTGACCTCGAATTTCATCATTTAATTGATAAATACCCCATTAATGACTATCGTGACCCATATTATAGAATTTTATCCTAGTTAAATATCATGATCATTCTAGGGTTGGTAATTGATAATAAGATGTTTTCAGATATGAAATTAGTTTTTATATCCCCAAAAATTGACTTTTTCATTATACTTTTAAATCCATCAAATTCTAAAAATTATATCAAATTCAAGTAAATGAAGGATAATTATATCTAAAAGAATTATCCACCAAAAAATCGTTTTGAGATTATTTATATATCATAGACATATTCATTTTTCTAGAAGGTTATTTCACATATAATTAAATATCTATTTCTAAAGACAGTGATTCTCTCTTTACAGAAAACATGAATGTTATATAAGATTGTGATAAAACATAACCAAATATGTCATTAATATATCTAGAAAATATATAATGTGTAACTCACACACACTAATTATCATGATCTATCTAAATGGTAGTGATAATGGATTCCCTTCCTTGTTCACTATGTTTGGGAGCTTTCTTGGGAATGTTTTCTTCATTGGCCTGAGGTTTTGTGAATCAATTCCCTTTGTGTACAAACTCCGGGCATGTGAATCATTATAGTGTCAGTATATCATTTATTTGGACCTTATTCTCCTTTACATAGTTAATAAATATCTTAGAATTACATCAGTAGTTGTGGGAATGTTGGAAAACCTTACTAGACTTTAATCACATCCCTAATCCTTTGACTAAATTACAGAGATTGTTCTTCCCATATTATTTTATTTTAGGGGGTTGAAATGTATTCCTCCTCCCATGTGTCTTATAGTTAAGGGTACTCTATTGTTATTATATACCATTTATCTCCCTAGATTACTGAAAGACTCAAAATTTCTTATCCTCCATTATCATAAATAAATCAATATATTCACAACTTCCAAAGTCTCTTATAGCAATGTCCTTTAAATACTAGGTTTCAATCCCCTGAAGAAATAATATTTTTTACATTTTGAATAAAATATAAATATATTGGTGCAGCTTATAATCCAAATGATGTTTTTTCATTATCCCCAATGGATTAAAAAAACTATTGTTTTAACTATAAAAATTCTCTCCCCATATTAATTTGAAGTGTTAATGGAAAATACATGGTTAAGATATCCCTCATAATCTTTTCATATTCCATTAATGCATCATCCTCATTCATTTTTTTATTCATCATTATAGTCCGACATTGATTAGACTCAACATCTATATAGTTGATAACCAAACAAATTCTAATTTTTTATCACTGGAAAATGTAAGATATATTTTCTATAACATTAATCCATTTCTTGGTGATAGGTGGATTTTATGATCCACTGATAAAGGGTGAAATCAATTGCATGAAACAATCGGTATCATGAAAACTCTTCCTTGGAGTGTTCAATATCTCATCACAGTTTTCATTATTATTCATATCTTTTTACATTGTGTAATATTTATTACAATATCTTGGACTCTATATACCATTACATTGAGATGTTTATTGGTGAAACAATCACATTCTCCCTCACATGAATTTTTATCATGGTTTCCTCTAACTAAAAATTAACATCATTATTTTGAAAAAACATTTTTAGGAAAATTGTGTAAAACCATTCGTGTTTGTGATAGGATATCAACCAACACCATAGTATATATCAGATTTATTTAAATCTTGTTTAACCCTATATGAAGTATTACCTCTCTAGATACTCCTTGGATGATGTTGTCTTTTATGCATGGATCATTAATGTTGAGGTCTTCAAAGATGTAGTCCCTCATGTCCCTTGTTTGTATAAACTCTTCCACGCAAATATTCATTCAATTTAAACCACATGACAAAATTTAATTGTTCTTATTGATTCATACACACTGTTCTTCATCAAGGTCCACCTGATTGTTTCTATAAACCATTCAATAGAACTCCTCCTAGGTAGAATTGATTTAAAATTCCTACTATAACATATCTACATTAGAATTTTAACAGAGCTCCCATGCTTCCATTTTTTAATAATCAACTTTATCAGGTTCCCTAGAATTACTATTAGGAACAACCTACTCCTAAATCAATTCAATCATCATGTCACTACCTTGTCTTTTATTGTCTATAACACAACCTATACTCTTTTTTCACTCATAATAACTGAATTTCCTTTTGTATCATGTGATATGAATTTACTATCAAGTACCTCAATTTTTATCATTTTTTCATCGCCTTAGGTAACTGATATCAGTCCTTGTGACCTTTAAAATTCATTCAATTTAACAAAATAAACTCTCTGAATATTGTTTTTCACTTCTTCCCATTCTTCTTTTGAAGGCTATATAGAAATATGTTTTTCTCTCCATCAATTATTTCCCCTGAAATAAGGATAAATATATAATCCTCTATTTCAGTCCCATAAATGGTTTAATAATTAGACATATTCTTCTTTTGTATTGAGGTTTGGATTCCCTTCCCAGATTTTCACTCATCCCACATTACCTATAACAATACTTTGAAATCCATATTTTAAAATTGATTTCTAATATGTGTTTTTGAATTGGTCCTTCACAACAGCACATTACTATATATATGTACCCAATCCTCATTCCCTCCACTGGATATGTAGGAAAATTAATTTTTCTCACCTACCACCTATACATCCTTCCTAACCTAGAAAAAATCACTTGTTTACAATTCAATTTCATTTAATTACTCTAATATAAATTCATTTGAATCACCACATTCATCAGTGCACACATTCCCTCTTGGTCACGGTTCAATATTTAGGAGGGAAAGCGTGGGACTTCTTCTATATGTTGACATACTTCAATTTTATACAAGATACCAGGTGGTCTGTAGCATGGAAAAAAGTTTTTACTTTTCTATCTCCCCTCCCTCAGGAGTTTTAGAGTTAACAACATCTAAAAAACTAATTTGATCTACTTACACCACAACTGGAACATGTTCCTTCTAACATTCACTAGAACCAGGAAATAATTTTTAACATTGTTTACCAATACTGAAGTCATATATGATAAATATTCCAATATAACCACCATCAGACTACATATTAGTTCCCATTTAATTTCATGAAGAATATATTTAAACACATGACAAAAAAATAACATCTTGTAACGAAACTGTTTTCTAACAACAACTTAAATAATCAAAACCAGAAATCCAAAAACAAAAACATCAATGAAGATTCACAGAGTACTTAAGATAAAAAATGATCTAGTTTTACTATCCTAAAAAAATATTATATCCTATTATATTCCCTATGAACATAAGAATGAGTGGATTTTTAAATAAAACATGGAATTATATAAATCTAACCAAAATAGCTATGGTTGGTGTATCATAATTCATGGGGAAATAATATGTCCACCAGAAAAGTTAAAATTTAGATCTATTATAGATACAGGAAGCACCAGCCCAAGCTATAACCAAATTGAGTTCTGATGAGAACCTTAACATGATGTTCCTATTATCGAGAATACCCACCATTTAATGATCTTGTAATCCCAAATATCTAAAACTAAGTCTATTGAACAAATCCACCTGTATATGAAATTGTCTAAACCATGATATTATCATCATATTTTGTAGATATGAGACATCAATGAACTCTAAGAGAGAGATTAGATGTTTTGGGAATCCATCTAAATGATCCTGAAATTTTTGGATAATCGAGATTTGAAAGATGGAAATTAGACTATTGATGTTAGAAAATTGAAGAAATAATGGAACTGATCTTTCATAAACGAATGAAAATTGTCCCACCCCCAGTATGGTGGGAGGTTTTGGATCACAATATAAATCCATTATTTCATTATTAGGGAAGCATCCACCCATACAACCCCCTGTAAGATTTTTGAAAAACAATAAACATTTTTTAGTGTTCCTTCTAGTTATATTTTCTATTAAACTAAAAAGAGTTAAGATGAATGATGAAAAAATTAATTCAAAAGATAATAATAATATAAAATTAATTCAACCCTAAAATATTTTACTATTTAACGAAATCAATTTAGTATATAATTATTTTATTTTAACCTATATAATTATTTGATAAAATTTATATAGGGGTTTTTCCATACTTTTTAACCTAATTCGTCAAAGTAACCAAAAAATCAATCAATCCTAATGGTTTATAATTTTCATGTGATTAACCATAGAATATCAACTAAGATCTTTAATAAAATTATTCATTAAAATGCCCATTAATATTATACCTGAATGTAGATCATGTCAAATCTCAATTATCATTTTTAGTGGGATTTCCCCTGTATACATTTATAACACTACTGTATCCACTATCCAGTATGTAAAATGGAATTAAATTTATATAAAAACAACACAATCAATATGTTACAAAAATTTCTTGATATTACCTTATACATAAGCTCGTATTTATGTTTTTTAATAATGTTTTCTAAACATTATTCTCAAAAATAGATACCCTTATATTTGAAAACAACTCAATATTTTCCATAATACCAAACATATCGAACCAAGATAAATATTCCATTTTTTTATATATTTTTTAGAATTTAAAACCTTAAATTTTATAAATAAAAATATCAAAATATCACTTAGGTTTGGTGTCATTCAATGATAGCTAGATAAATAACTTATTTTACAAACCTCGTGATCATTTCCACTTAAAGGAACCGTACTAAACATTGTTCTAAACATATAAATAGAAATACTTACCTTAAAACCCTATGGAATGACAATATAGTCAAGGGGTTATCTCAAACACTCAAAAAGGAATGAATAAACATATCCTCAAGATTTATTTCATATGAATAATTCTTAAAAGTGAGTATAAGGGAAATATCATAACATCATGAATGATAATCATAAGTCCTAAGTTAGATTAAAAATAAATTGAATTAGAATTTAAATCCATAACCGATAAAAAAGGATGAATAATAGTTATAACATGTATTATTATCATTAAACATAAACCTTGAATCATTAGAGTACAATATCATAATGAATAAAATCATTTAATTAGGGCACAAATATTAGCATAGAGAAAAATTACCTTCGTGAGAAACACCATTAGTGAGCATGCTTAAAGGAAACTAAAATGTGCCTAATTTACCAAACACATGAGATTTAAAATTTTAAACAATGCATTAGAGGGGGATATAAAATCCCACCTATCAATAATCCCTACGTATATATTCCACCTAAAAATGACTAAGTTTTCACATCATAAAGAATCCAACAAAATAAAATTGGTTTCATAAAAATTAGATATGAAATTAATTATTTATCATAATAATCCCATGGATATAAAATGGGTTTCATTAAACATAAAAATGTCAATAATACACTTTTCATAATGAAATCACGGAAACAAAATAGGCTTCTTACAACATAAAATGGTATAAAATAACATCATGGACTAAACATTTTCAAGATAAAAGCATGATCATTGAAAATTAACACATATTAGATGAACAATATATGGTGAAACATGTTTCATAAATCAATAAAATATAGGTCATCATATATATAGATATTTAAATAAAAACAAGATCATGATAATATCATTCATGAAAATATTTTTTATTCATCAATGTAAAAGGCATTGTTATGGGTCTCATTTCAAAAACCATCCATTATTTTAAAAAAATTGAAAATAAAACCATTAAAGTAAATAGAATAGTTTAAATACCTATTTATTACATAGAAATGAAATATTTAATATCACTAAAAATATAATTTTCTTTTAGAAGGATGTTTAATATAAAATTGTACAACTCAATGAAAGGATTTTGTGTAACCATGTCCATAAAATCCACCGTTGATTTCTATGGATGAAAATTAACCTCAGGAATATTAAATATGAACATATTAATTACCTAATTTATAATATTATATATAAAAATTATCATTTATATTCTTCATTAATAATAATTCTCTTCTTGTTCTAGATTTTTAAAAGATTGTTTCATCATTGTGTGTTAATAATGTTGACCATTTTGAAGATCGTTCGATAAATTCATATAGTTATTCCATCTTATCCCAACTATCATCAATTATAATCAATTATATTTACTATAATTTAGGTATTGTAAATAAATATAATGTAACAATTCAATTAAAACGGAGTTTTAGGATTTCTTTGTAAAGATGAAAATGGTGAACTAGTTTTAGTCTATTCATCGATATTGATGGATTCCCTTATCGTGATAATTAATTGTGAATTATCCATAAATAATCCAATTGATGATGTATAATACTAATATATATTCTTTATAATCGTAAAATATAATCTTAAACTATCCATTGTGATTTTAATTAAAAAATGTATCATTCCCTTGAGGAGGTATTCCCCACATATTAATGAATGGTTATTTAATGTTTTGGAGGGAGGAAGAAGGAACTAACATGGTTTATCATTTCAAGAAAATAAATATGATAGGTAGATATTTATAATTCTTATTTATTTATTCCCCCTTTAATACAATTTTTTATGGGTGGTAATGGAAAGTGATACTTGTTTCTTAATTGAGGTGATAGTTCACACATTTGTAGTACTCACGTTTTCATTTCTCTTAAAAGAAATGGTAAACGCCCTTAATGATTATAAAATAACTAAAATAATATAATAGTATATTAATGATAGTTTCATTTTGAAATGTTTTAATTTAATTTTGTGAACACATAGTGCATATAATGTAATTAAAATGAGAAACGAGAGATTCAAAATTTGTACCTCACTTCATTGATTATCTACATTTTAAATATGATTACACCTTATAGGGGTGGTATTTAGAGAAGTCCAAAAACATTTTAATGTGAATGATAATTTCTAGGATTTTTTTTGGAATATTTTTTTTCCAAACAATGTTGGTTGTTTTTTGATTATTAGTGAGCAGTGGAGTTCCCCTTATATAAGTTAAAATGGATGCCATTATTTAAAATACCTAGAAATTTTTAATAATGGTAAGTCACATTAAAGGATTCTACATATAAATTTTGAAAATAATGGATACCATAATTATTATATTTGATAAAGGCCTAAATTATCTATTCCAACACATGTTTTAAAAAAAATCATCTTTCCCCCTTCGTTAAACCATTTTACCCCTTTGGGTTTTTACTGAGGTAACTAGTTTTTACACCAATAATTAATTATCTATCATAAGAAATAAAATAGTAATAATTGAAAAAATTTAACCTAATGATTGGAAATTTTAAATCCATTTTATTATATTAAATTTCTAATATTCTTAAAAATTATATTTAACATAATAAATGTATATTGTATTAAGATCAATTTTTTAAAAAAATATTACATTTGTTCTAAAATTTCCAATATGGGTTAGTATTTTAAAACCTATATTTTCAAAGATAAAGATATAATTATTAAATTCATATTTTGGTATTATAAAAAAAATTTCTTGAATTTACAATTCACACTCATATATTAATGAAATCATAAAAGACAAGATATTTGTTAAATATGGTATTTTTTAGTATTCGCAAAAAATTGATCTTTTTATAAAATAAAAAATACTAATATTAAGTTAAAAGGTTTATTATAAGATAAAAATTGAATTAAATTATTTCAAATTCTGGAAAATTTAACTTTAAAAGTTATAAAATATTAATTAAATATTTTTTTATATGGAAATATTTTTTAGTATATTTTTAATTCTTATAAAATTATTTATAATCATAGACATATAAATCTTGAAGAATATAAATTTTATAATATTATTTTTAATCATAAAATTTTTTATTATCTACTTTAGTGAACCTTTTATAGCTCTATTAAATTTGGAATTTATTTCATAAGTTGGTTATAAGTGTTTGTACATCTTTATTCAAAGGATTACATAAAATAGTCAATATATATTTAAATAAAAATATTTATGTTTCATTAGGGATCATTTTTTTAGTGTAGATAATGATATAAAAATAATTCATATTTAAATATCTATATATCACTTAAATATTAGGTTTTTGTGTTCTTCACCCCTTATAAAATTCATCCTCAAAATTATATTTCTAGGATGAAATAATGTTTGTGGAATTTTACCTCATTAAATCCTTGAGATCCCATATTCCTACCTCAGTATCATCATTCCTATAAATTAATTTTTCCAATTGAATGGCCTTATTATGAAGATCATTGAATCTATAATATAAGATCTCTACTTTTTGTTCCTTATATAAGAGATCATGATCCAATTACATGGCTTCTGAGTACAACACATGTGAAGTCATCAGTATGTACTTTCTCGAAATAGATACATCGAAATAAAATCATGTAATAGAGATAGATATTTAGGTAGATCTATGTTATAACCAAAAAATAGATATGATAAAGGTTATTCGAGGGAACAAAATACATAGGTCCAAACTTCACATTCATTCAAAATCCCATAACCTTCTTCCATAGAGACATCCAGAGAAATATACTGTGAAAAAAATTAAACACTAGTTATCATAAATGATTAATATTGTATCTAACCAAACAATTGTAATTGATATTCCATTTCAAAAAATCAAATGTGTCATCATTTTATATATTTATTGAAAACACAAGCATTGCATTGATAATTCTTAACAGTTATTGCATGTCGGATTTAAAATATATTTAATCACCATAACTATTGAAAACATATTTGTGATACGGTAACCATTAATATTCATAGTTATTTGGGGTTCTAATAAAGTAAAATTGGAATAGATGGAATAAGTGATTCCCTCAAATAGTACGATTGTACCATATGATGCCCATATATCTATGTTTCAAAGGTACATTGAATCAATGGGAATTTCCCTTGACCAATCCCAAGAAAAGATTCCAAAACTAAAGCATGAGTGAAACCATTTATGAGAGATGTTAAATATTATCAAGATCATAAATCGAACCATTTTTTTCAGACCACCTTTTGAATGTGTCACCATCACACACCATTCTCTTAAATCATATACAAGTGTAATATGATGTTATGTATCTTCACCCAACTAGTATGAATTCTAATAATTTTTTTAATATTTATCCTTTTTTATTATATTATTAAATAATGATTTTGATAAAATGTATATTTTGATATGATAAAACATAAATTATATTTTGCGATATATATAGTTTCCATCAAGACTCTCATTTTTCAGAATTAAATATTGTTTTAAATAAATTTTATTTTAATAAAATATTCTTATTAAATAATATTAATTTAAATGTAAATGATAATATAGTTTTATGAAGTCAAATGTAATTTTTATAATGATCAGAAACTATTATTATCATAAATCTAGTGTTTTTTATTAAATGGGGATTTATAATTTAATGGAGTAAATGTTCATATATGGAGAATAATATTGAAAATTAATAATAATTTTTTGAAATAATAATGTCATAATTAACCAATCATTATTTATTAATAATTTTTTGAGATAGGTGACCATTTTTGTAAAAATAAAATATGTTATGTAATATGACATCATAAAATCCTAAAAGTGATTTAATGAATAAAAAATACACAAAAAAAATATTTTATTTCTTTAAGATAGTCTATTTTTAAAATATTTTATTAATTTTATAGAATATTAATGAATCATACTAAACCAATATTATATTAGAAGGGTTTTAAATGAATTCTTTATATACTAGACTAACTTCCACATCCCCAAGGGTGTTATTTAATGGAGTTAGAATATTATCCTAATAAAATATTGAGTAAAACACCATTTTTTATGAAATGTGGGAAGAAAACAAGTGATGGTTTGTTATTTTGAATTTTTAATGAGATGGAGTCTAAAATATATTCTAATAAATAAATAAATAAATAATTCACATATTATTTTCTATAAATACACAAACAACCTCCCATTCCACTTCACTCAAAAACCATTGAGAGAATATTTACTCTTTATATCTTTATCATCCTCCCATGGTGTTCTTGAGATCTTAAGAATATCTTACCAGGCTTTTATAAGTTCCCTCTCATGGTAAGGGATTATCTACTTCTCGACATTATTCAAGCACCTCTGTTATGTTGTGACTTTTTATTTTGAATTTTCATGTTCGGATATGATTCTAGACATCCCTCTATCATTCCTTATGATTTCATAGTGATGATATACAACATTCACTCTCATTAAATTATTCCATGAATCTTTACGTACCGCCATTATGCTTCTAAAATTATCCATCGATTTTCAATGAAAAACATTTTTCTAGTGAATACTCATTCCCATTACCACCCAGTGGTATTCAGATTGATGTATTGATCTTTCATTGATTTAGGAATACAATGTATATAACCTACACTCTTTAATAAATGCATTAAAAGTAATTAAATACATCCTTATATATTATGATATATTTGGAACACTAATGCATGTACATGATATGAATGTGGTTCCTGGTCTTGAAATTATATAACACTCCAATGCATTGGGTAGTGATTTTATATCAAGAGATCCCATATTTACTTCATGTTAAATTATTGTAATCGTAGTATTTTAAGATGTATGGGTGGATATCCTTGGAACTTGTTAATGATTTCATGCATTATGTTGTTTCACAAAACCATATTAACTTTATGTTATAATCAAATATCTTGCCCCAATGTAAAAATGTATGATTCTCTCCCCAATTATGTAACATTGACCTTCCTCCTATAATTTTTTACTCCATTACATTTTTATGTGTTGTTTTTTCTGTTAAAGATATTAATATCTCACCCCTTTCTTATGTATATCCCCATGTGATGATGTAAAGTATTATAAGATTGGTGGAATATAGGGACATGTTTTGATGATTTTGAATAATGTCATTGTACTTAGTTTCACGATGTTATGTTATGTACATACTTATCCAAATTCACTAATCTATTTTGATAATTATTGAATGTATTGTGTGTGAAATTATGTAATAAATTGCGAATTGAGGTTAATTAATGATATTGAATGCCATGGTTGGTATCAGACTAATGTATAGTTATTTTTTTGATCATGGTTAGAAAACCATATTCGAGACATATATATAAGAATAAACATATGAATACATCCCTAAATTATGGAAATATATAGATTATTTTTTTCTAATAAAGCAAAAAAATTACCAAAAACTAAAATAAACATGTCTCTATAATAGTTATACCTAGGGGTAATAAACTTGAAAAGGGTGCATTATGATTTTACACGACTATCAACTGGTGGAAAAAAATTCCTTGATTCAAATCTATTTTGATACTATTTGGAATATTCATTGGTAAATTCAAAAGATACTTATAAACAATTATGAAGGTAAAAATAACAATAAGATTTAATTTTTGGAAATATACATTGGATAAGATTGATGGGAGAACTGAAATTTTTAGGTTAAGGAATATATTTAATTTAATGTGTTACGCCTTAAATTTTAATAGTTCCCCTTTTTTTGTTTAGTAATATTAAATTTCTGATCACTTATTTTTCATATGATTTAGTAAATGTATGTAAATTGGAAGAGTATAGTCAATAGATAATGTGAGGGACAACATGATTACTTTAAAAAGGAGATACTAATCTTGATTGGAGATGTAATTGGGATCTTTTTTCTGATACTTTCTCAATTAACACATGTTATGAATAGAATCTTGAATCCTAGAGAAACCCCACATCCCCCTAAGAAATAGAATGTTTCAATTTAGACAATTATTCAACAAAGGCCTCTGAATTTAAATGGATGTCTCTATCCTTTAATGATATTAAAATAAATAAAATCCATCAAAAAGATCTTATACATCCCTTAGTGATCTGTGTATGTTATTTTCAAGATTGGTTTTTTTCATATAGAGGTTCAAGATGGTCAATGGTAGATTTTGATCAAAAATATAAATTTTTAGGAAGTGATCAATGTGATGGATTGTAAATAATTCAACAATTTTTTGAATATTATTTTACTCAAACTCTCTAACCTAAAATATAGATGTATTTAATTGGCCTAAATTAAATGAATGATGAATCCATCATGTTGTATCATTCTCACATAAAAATACATTCTTGATATGATTCTTTATTTTTTTATCTCCCTCAAAAGTACTATTGAGTACTTATTTTTTCAGATAATGTATAGTATATAAATAGATCGTGGGATCTAAAACATTAAAAACTATTAGTAACATTTTTTTGTTCCACAAATGTCTAATTAGAGATAGGTGAATCTCAAAGGTATCGTATGTATATATATTTGAAGTGGATAATAGATATTAATTCTGGTAGTGTGAAGGGGAAATATCTTGGGGGAATGAATGTACAACCTCTTACGTGTCAAAAGTGTGGTAAGAATCATCCTAGATATTTCTTAAATGTGATAAAGAAATACTTTTGGTGTATAATGGGATGGAACCTGTATAGTGATTTTCAATGGGAGAAACCCCAAATGTGATTGATGAAAATAAACTCCAAATCCAACCCTCATACTATTGTATAATTTTTTAACTACCTGGAAAATGGTGACTATATAAATTAATGAACTAATCCAAGAATTGTAGAATATAATGAATGACAAAAACCTCTGAGGCCTCAAGAGAATGGTTGAGCTTATACCATCACAACTACTGAGGTGGATCCTAACAATGAAGTGGTGATAGTTGGGTTTATTATTCATTCAATTATAGAGATTATATTATTTTATTAATGTTCTATCCATTATTTCATATCCTCAATCTTTAGTAGAACTATTTGAATACAACATCAAAATATAGATGTCGATTTATTAGTAAAGATAGAAAACATGTTAATTATTTCATTCCAAGCATAAAACATTTATCCAATTTAAGTTTGTCAAATTACATTCCCTTAGAACCTTGTTATACTCCCTTCAGAGGAATTCGTTTTTATGTTATTTATAAATTGTCTTTCTCTGTATTCATATAATATAAATTTCTATGATATGGAAATCAACCTTTATATCATTAGTCTCCATCTAGTTCAATACATGTGAAAGGTGGAGGATGAATATTTTGTTGTATCATCATCTAATGAATGGATATTACTTCCTTATGTGAAATAATATCTACCTCAAATGATTGATAATAATGAAAATATCCTCCTTGATGACAATCCCATTGTGAGGGAATATGCTAATGTTTTTCATAAAAATTTATATTGTATTCCTCCAAGCCCATAGGTTTTGTTCTTGATTAGAATTATACCAGATCATTTCCTATATCCAAGAATCCATACATAATAGAAACATTTGATCTTATAAAACTGATAAAATATAATTAAGAGAATCAATATAAAGGTGTTACACACCCATGTTCATAAATATAAAGTGCATTGTACTTTTTCATCAAAAATGTGGATGTTCTAATGCCCCTCAAATTTGTTTATCAAGATCTCACTATGATAAATATAGAGAACAAGTATCCTCTACCACATATTGATGACTTATTCAATTATCTATGTGTGTCCCTTTACTTCTCTAAGGTGGATCTATGGATAGTATATTTTCAATTAATGGTAAATTAAGAGGATATACCTCACACCACTTTTTATACAAGGTAGAAAAAGATATGAGTTCCTAGTGATTCCATTTGGAGTCACTAATCCTCTAGATATTTTTATGGATTTGATGAAAACAATATTTAGGGATTAACCCAAACCATTTGGTAGTAAACAAAGATGAAATTAGTATCCACTACAAAATAAATAAAAAACCTGAAAATCATTTGGATGTTGTACTTCTGACTTTCTTGAAGGAAACGTTATATGAAAAGTAAATTAAATATGAGATCAGGAGAGAAAAACTAACATTATTGGGGAATGTTATCACCAGTAATGGTATATCTATAGATCTATTAATAATATAGAAAATAAAATGGTGGTCTATATGAACATAGGTTATTGAAATATATTGTATCCAAGACTATATACTATATTTTATTTGTGAGAAACTTCTCTCTATTATCAAGAACACTGACCAATCTAACACGGAAGGGATTAGAGTTTTTCTTCAATGAGGAAAATGTGGAGAGCATTAAAGAGTTAAAGAATAGGATAATAAATACACTTATTCTAACCTTACCCCTTGGGTAAAGGATGTGTGATATACAATAATGGTTATAAAAAGGACTTTGGTTGTGTACTCCTGTTTGATGAATAATTGATTGCCTATAGATACCTCCAATAAATGATCCAACAGAAGTACTACACAATTCATGATCTAGAATTGGTTGTAATGATCGTCAAATTTATTCTATAGAGTCATTATCTATGGGGATAAATTTGATATATATATATATAAGATAAAATCCTAAAGTATATATTCACAAAAAATAATATCAATATGCACAAATGATGGTGTTTAGACCAGATCAAGGATTATGATTATTTGGTCCATTAGAGTCTTTAGAATGTAAAAAATCTGGTTGATTCTCTGAGTAGAAATGATCATATTTTACTATCCATGGTTATTATTTCAAGGGATCCAATGTTATTGGACATGAAATGAATATAAAAGGGAATAATAAAAGGATCTTAGTTCTAACTTTCATAAATAACTAATCAACCATCTATTCTTGAGAGGATAAAAGATGCCTAAATAGATGTTGTGGAGCTATAGAAAAAGGTCACAAATATTTCAAAGTTCACCTTTTCTAACGATGGAGTTATATGGTTTTGAAACTGTGTTTTTTCCTATAAAAACCCATAACATAATAGGGAAATTTTGGATGATGAACATAGATCATCCTTCTCTACTCATCCATGAAAACGAATATGTATAGAGATCTAATGAAAAATTGTAGTTGGTAAAACATGAAAACAGTAAATTTAAAAATTTGTATCTCGATTCATGGTATTCTAACAAGTTAATCTTAAATGACAGAAGTATATGTGTATGAAGAAAATAATTTCCATACTAGTATGGAAATGGGAAAAAACAAACATGGGTTTTATCAGATGATTCCCCATGAAATGAAAAAAAAATCTTCTGGGTGGTATTCAATTTTTTATCAATGATGTCGTATTTCATTTCTATCAAGAAAGAATTATCTCTTCAAAAAAATAGAAGAATATACATTGGATAAGTTGTAAGACTGTTTGGTTATCCACTCTCCATTTTATTAGATTAAGATATGAGGTTTACATCGAGGTACTATAGAATATTTCAGAAAGTGTTGGATACGAAGTTGAGGTTTAGTAATACATATCACACTCGGACATATGTTTAGTCTGTGAGAATTATTAAAAATCTAAAATATATTCAAAGATCATATTTAATAGATGTAAAAGTATTTTAAAATCGATAAATTCACATGGAAGAGTTATCATATAACAACTATTTATGTTATGGCCTTCAAATGTCACCATTAGAGCCTTTTATGGAAGTTGTGTCAGAATCTAGCATACTGTGAGAAACATGGAATGTTGAATTTTATGGGACATAATCTGGTCCCAAATATGATAGAGAAGTTTTAAACAATTCAATGTCATATTAAATTTTCACAAAGTCAACAGAAATTCTATCGAGAAAATCACTTACTTATCTATAGATTATGGTTGGAGATAAAATTTTCCTTTATATAACACTATGGGATAATGTTTATAGATTTGAGAAAAATGGAAGTATTATTCCAAAACACATTGGAACCTATGAGATCCTTGATAACATCGGTGTTGTAGCCAATCCCCTAGTACTCTGACCTGGCCTGTCTCAAGTACATGATGTATTCCAAGTATCCTTATTGATAAATTATATAATAGATCCCTCACATATACTAAATCCACAGTTTTGTAAATTTTAGAATCACCTTTCATATGATGAGATTATAATTAAGATCATAGATCATATAAAAACTTCTACAAACCAAGACAACTCTTCTTGTCAATGTACAATAGAGAAACTAAAATTTAGAGGAAGAAACATTGGCACCAGAAGAGGAGATGAAATAGAAGTTTTCTCATCTATTTTAGTGTATTAAATGTTATTTTTAGGTTCAAATTTATAAAGTGATGAAGAATGATACTACACGAATCTTTATATATGAAATTCCATTTCTAAAATTTTTAATTCATAATTAAATAATATTGTTATAGAAAATTGTAGAACTACATTGGTTATTTTTGGATAGTTATATCTTATAAAATATTAAATATTGTTAAGTATCATTACCACTAATAACAAAGTAATTTTATAGTAACCATTTAGATTTCTATATATTAAGAGATATGATAAAGTCTAATTGACATAAAATGAATAAGTGATGAACTCCATCAATAGGATTGTACCCTATAAAGACCATTTATCGTGCTTTTGTGGGATATGGAATCACTGGTATTTTTCATTGATCAATCCCAAGATGAAATTCAATAACTAAATCATGATAAAAAAAATTATAGAGAAATTTCAAGCTTATCAAGGTCATGTACCAAAACATTTTTGTCAAATAATGGCATGAAAGTGTCATCATTGAGCACCTTACACTATGGGAAATACACTGGTGAAATATGGGGTTATTTATCTTGAACCTAATATTATGAATTTTATATTTTCATTCATAATTAAATAATAATTATATATATCCATTTATATTAAATGATTATATAATAAATTTGAAAAAAATTATATTATGTTGCGATGATACAAAAATATTATTTCTGGGAAATATATTCTTTCAATTGATATGCTCTTTTGATGAGATCAATATTATTTGAAAGAAAATAAACATTAAAAAATTATACCTAATAAATAATATATTTATAAATATATATTATAATATAATTCTATTAATTAAAATGTAATTTTTATAAGGATTGGAATATGTTATCGGCATAAAACATATATTTCTATAAATTTTTATTTTTGATATAAAAGTGTAAATTTTCATTTTTAATGAGTAATTTTGATAAAATAAATATTAGTTTTGAAATCAAAAATTTGAAATTATATAATCGTGAATTGTTTACAAATTTAGGGGATATTGAAATGTTTAGGTTAAAATTAAATATGTTATAAATATATAGTATATATTCAGGCATCATAAAATTATAAAAGTGATGTAATAAATACTATAAAGAGTATCCATGAAAAAAATTATGTATCAATTTTAAAATAATATTTTTTTATGATTTCATTAGATTAAGGTTATAACCCCTTTGTGAATCCTCTAAAATCTATATTATATTTTAATGTTTTAAAATTAATTCTTAATGAACATCACTTCATTAATCATCACCAAGGTTATTTTTTAATGAGTTAAGTTATTATAATAATAAAATATTTAAAACCAATAATATTTGGTAGAAAAAATAGTCAATACCCATGTTAAGGTTTTTGGTTTTGAATTTTTCATCTTATAGAGTCCAAAACCAATGTTTAGAAATTAATAAATAATTACCCTATTTTTTCATAAAACACATCCCAACACCCATTAATATTTTCCCAAAACCATTTTAGTATGAATTTACATCGAGTTTCACTCTATATATCCCTAACAATGTGTTTCCAAGCACTTAATAATCACTTACCCAGATGGTAGAAGTTCCCTCCCAATATAAGGGGTTCCCTCCTTCTCCATTTTATTCAAGAACAGATTTTATATTATGCCTTTATATATCTAGTTTTTCATGTTTCGATAATTTTTAAACATACCTCATACTGTATTTGTTATTTCTATGTGATTAGAAACTCCATTAAATATCATTAAACCCTTATCTAAATCATTATATACCCCCATTATGGTGATAAAATTATCCTATCATTTTCCATGAAAAAACTTTATGCAGTGATTACCCACCCCGTTCCTACTCAAGGTTAGTTGCATAGATATAACTATACATCATTTTTCATGTAATTTCACAACCCATAATCATTGTATCAAATGTTATGAAATGAATACTTCTGTTTTATGGTATGTGTTCCACACTAATGATTTTATAGGATATGAATGTGATGGTGGTCCTAGAATTATATATTCCATCAATTCATTGGACATTTTTTCTCTCTTGATATAAAATTTATTTTTCATATATGGTTATCCTAATAATTCTATGTGTTTATATCTCAACAGTATGCATTTCCTTATTTTTATGATGTCATGTTTCTTGTTGTTTCAACATTCCCTTATTTATTTTATTTTATCATCTTATATGTTGATTTTAAATTAAATTTTATGATTCTATACCATATTATGTTACCGTGAAATTACACTTGACTAATATTTACTTCAATTCCTTATGTTATCAATTTATTATTCACTTACTGAGATTTATATCTAACCCATTTCTTATCAACATCCTTAGCCTATCTTATGCATTATTAAATGATTAGTGGAATATAATTACTTATTTTGATGTTTTTAAACAATATAATTATACCCATGTTTCATATTATAATGTTATGTACTTAATTACCCACATAAAATATTCATTTTGATCTTTTCTAATTGTATTATATGTATATTTATGTAATAAATCATGAATTTTGTTTTATTGATGATATGGTTTTCTAAATCTGTATAAATCTTATATAAACATTGTGATACACACATATCCACTATATTGATCAAACTACATAAATTATATATATATATATAAAATTTAGGAACAATTATTATTTTCTCCCCAACATCATCTCATTATGCTAGAGTCATACATCACTTCCCATATATAGCTTTGTATCGATCCATAGGAATTATGTAATGGAAACTATTTATTATAAGAACTCTATAATGGTGAATTTATTATTCCAATATCCTTGTAATCCCATAAAATAGGATAATATAATTTCATCAATTTTTTTAATAGACCTCTCATACTTTCTAGTAGTCTTATTGTGAAAAGTAGAAAAAAACACAACTTTAACTCTACTGAGACCTTAATCCTTCTCTAAAACGTCTTGGTACTCCTTGAATGTTAATAAATTGAAATATAAAGTGGTCCTCCATTCATCCTTAATACTTCCCTTGTTGAAATCATGGATGTTTTATTAATAGATAATTCTTTTTTATGAAAATAAAATGAACACACTTAGGAATGTGATAAAATAAAAACATTGATAGTATTATGGGATTTAGATGTTCTAGGGAGCCTTATTATGAAATTAATTGAGATTATTTTTCATTTAAATAATTTTATGGGTAATGATCGCATCATACCACTATAATTGATTCATCTATCATTTACTTGATGTCATACTAAGCATCAAGATATGTATTTTTTGATCTCCATCTTCATGTTATCCCACCAAAAGCATTGCATTAGACCTCTATAAATATTCAGGCCTCCATGAAAAATAAAAAATGATGAATTATATGAATCATTAAAAAGATTTTTCTTTAGCTCGAGTTTTGATATAATACATATTTATGTTCCAAAAAATATATTTATATTTTTATCAAATTTGATCTCCCAAATACTTAGTAAATATTTCTATAGTTGTGCATCATCATTTGGTACATTTTTTATCTCACATGAATGTATAGTTTGGAATCCATTTTGGTAAGATATTATTTCTGTACTCCCACTATGATGTCAAGATTAAACCACTATATATCCATGACTATTAGGTATTTTTCAATCCTAATAATGGAAAGAGTATAAAAAATATTCCTATTCAAAGTATTAGCCGCATTGTATTCTTTCCTTGTTTGGTAAAGTATGAAGTAGTCTTAATATTTTATCAATTACAAACATATCCTTCAGTGCGTATTTAAATCCTTTCATGTGAATATATATTTAAATATCTATTGATCCATATATATCACAGATTTTTCTATAGAGGTAATGTCACCAATCCATTAATGAAAAGATCACTACTACAAAGTCCAAATTATTAGTCGGGAAATTTTGATAATTTTTATTTATTTTAAAGAAAGATTAATTAATTACCTTATCATTCAGCATGAGGTAAAATTTTATGCCCAAAATAAATAAAAATATATATATTAAAAATCCTTACCAATTAGCAGTTACTGTAAATATGGGTGCATTAACCATCCACATCACCAATTCATTAAAACAAATTCGAATTACTATTTTGAATGTAACATCCATCACTTATTTTAAGTTTGTATGAGGATTTTATGGACCTAATAAATTTCCCATAAATTTCCCATAAATCAAAAATAGTATCCAAATAACCTGGGAAATATATAGATCTTTGTTACAAAGATTTTTATAGGTATTTGATCAATAACATGATTTTTTAACGGATTTAAAAATATTATCTCTCTAACGATTATGTGACCCAAGAATGAAACAATTTGTAACTAAAATTCAAATTTTAAAAATTTCACAAAAAAAATATCCTTTATTACATTCATCAGCACATTTTTAAATTGATCATCATGCTCTTCCTTAAAATTTTAATAAGTAAGAATACCATCTAAAAACAGCCACGAAATGATCCAGATAGTCTGTAATGACTCTATATATTATATCTGTGAATATGATGTGGTAATTAAAAAATGATAATGGAATCGTTAGAAAACCATTTTGTTTTCACCACATTTATAATGAAATCCTATATATGTCTTCATTTTTAACCTTAAAGGATTATATATATATATATAAGATCTATAGTTGTTAAGTAAAAAGATCCTCAAAATTTATGAAATAAATAACTTATATGGGAAGAGCATAATTGTTTTGTATCATAATTTTATTAATATCTCACAATCAATGAAAATATTAATTGATCCATCCATATTCATGAAAAAGTGGAATGTTTCACCCTATATATAAGCACTCACATGTATGAATCCCATATCTAGATTCTCTTGAAGCTACTTCTACAATTCCTTTAATTCAATGAGAGATATTCTATATTGAATCATTAATATAGGTAATGATCCAAGTATGAGTTCTACTAAAAACATAACCTTACACAATGTTAGATGATTATGAAATTTGTTAGTGAATACATTAATATATTTTTATAAAATAGGCATGACATCAAAGTTGACTTCCACTATAGTCTTTTGAGGTAGAAATTCTCTTTTCCTAAGTATCAAGACCCATATAAAAATATTTTCATCAAATTTAAGTTCATGATTATTCCTATGTGGAAACGTGACAAAACTATGATTTTTGATATTTTATGAGATATTATTTCCCACACAGTTAATATTTTTTGTATATATAGAAATCAAACTCATGCCAAAAATTATGTAAAATTCTAATAAAGGAAGAATAATTATGACTATATGATGTATCCTCCCACAAATATATGTTGGATAATATTTATATATATATAACAGATCATTGTAACACCTTGTGTTTTCAAAGATAATTCAATATCCATTTCTTGAGGGGTTAAATCTATATTAATATAAAACATATTTGATATACTAGAATGAAATGAATCACAATCAAATAAGGTGTTATCATATCTAAAAAATAGTTCAAGTATACTTTGCATCACATCATTATCTTGATATACCTCCATGGTAGTGATATGAATTCCCTTCCCTGTTCACTCGGTTTAGAGAACTACTAGGGCATATTTTATTCAATGGAAGAATATTTGGGTAATTGATTCAAATATTTTCCAAACTCCATTCACTTGAACAATGGTAGTACAATAATATTATTAATTGGGAATTTCATATCTTATGTTGTGTTAATATTTCTATTAACATTGGTTTAGAGGTTTTTGGCATTGGGGACTACTATAACACACTTAAAACACGTAAAAATATTTTTAGTAAATTAATTTGGTGATTTTACTACACTCTTGGAAAATATGGGGTTAAATATTTTCACCATGTCACATACCCTCAGGGTTCCCCTAGTATTATAACTTCCATTTTCCATCTCCAAAGTACTAATAGACCCTCACCAACCAACTCAAAAAAATTTATTAATGAAAGGAAAACAAAAAGACACAAAGGGGCCTGACTTTGGGGGGTGAAAATAATGAAGTCCTAGTGCATCACCTAAAAAAAGACTGGAACACTCTAGGGTAAAGGATCCCAGACTAGAGAAGGAGACAAGGTCATCATCGTGAGGAAAACAGGATGCATGAAAATCTGCCACATTGTTTCCCTTACGCCTAGTATGAAATAACCTAACGCTGTTATCCATGAGAAGCTTTTAGTGCCGGATATGGTATAAAATTCTCCAAGGAGTTGAGTTGTGGTCCATCAGCGCATCGTAGAGGTTTTTAGAGTCAGTTTCGATCTCTGAGAGAATCGGATGATTAGACAGACTGAACTGAATACCTTTCATAAGAGACCAAGCCTCGGCCTAAAGGGAGTCTCCACTACCGAAGAAGGTTGTGTACACTGCTACCACACTTCCCCTTGAGTTGCGGATCACTCCGCCACCCATCATAATTCACATAGCACAGGATCCATCAGAATTGAGCTTCATCCCGTTGGATGGTGGTCTCCAGCATATCCATCGACCCACCGACATCCTGGAGTGGGTAACCTACACCTTGTACCGAAGCAACTTCCTCAGTGAAGGAGCTACCACCCAATTTTTCAAGAGGACCCCCTGGTCGACAATCATCCATTTAGCTCTAGCGATCAAGCCCGCCTTTGAGTACTCAATTACTTCAAAAGGTGATTTGTTCCTCGCCTCCTAGATGGACCAACAACCGGCTGAATGAAGGATTTCCCTCGCCTGCTTCTCTGAGTTATTAGTTCCCACTCCCTAGAAGCACCGCTGCAAGAAGGAATTGCTCGAACCAATTGGAGATGACATGCTGGAGAACTCCCCAACTGCTTCCTAGACAAATCTGGCCCACTTGCTTTCAAGGAATAAGGGAGACGTGGTCTCTACATAGGGGGATCGACATCAAGAAAATTTTGAAATAGTTGATACCCATCTGCGCCAGATCTCCTCATATGTAGGTATGGTGTGGTGATGAATCCCCCAAGTGATGAAATTATATTTTGGAGCAATTCTTTTGCACCATAGGTGGTGGCCCCATGCATCCTGAGCTTGGGAATCCTGAAGAATCGACCTGTTGGATTTAACACAGAATTAACCTGCAGAGGTAGCCTTGAAAACACACCTATCTGGGTTATCCAAGAGTTTGATGAGATTGAAAAATCTGAGCTGTTGTTTATTCAGGACATCTTGGATGAATGAAGGATGATCACTTTCTTGCCTAAAGGTGATGTCAGTGACCAGACAACCAGGAATGCCGAGAATATCCCCTGACCAGTTTTCATGCCAAAACCTGATGTCATCGCAGTCGATGATCCAACTAGACTGGCTAAGAAGGCGAGGTATATGCCCCTAAATAGTGCTCCAAAGGTATAAGGATTTTCTCGTTTGTTCCAGGATGTTCCCATACTCTTCCTTAATAACATGTTCCCATAGGCTACTCCCATCAACTACCACCCATGCCAGTCTCACATGCAGGCAATGCATCATTTCAGAGACACTTCTCCGTCCTATTCCACCTTCATCTGTGGGAAGGGACATTTTAGACCCGGATGCCCAATGACACTGCCCCTCGGAATGGGAATCCAAAATGAAGGATGCCATAATCCACTCATTATTCGTAAAAACAGCCTTGGGAACTTTGAGAACCAAGAGGACATGCATGGGGATCGATGTGAGCACGCTATTAACCAGAGTAATCCCCCCCCCATAAGAAAGCAATCGATTTTTCCAATTGTTGATGCGAGATGTGATTTTCCCCATCACATTATCCAGGTGTTTGATACAGAGCCTCCCAGATATAATTGGGGTGCCAAGGTAATCCATAAGAAGACTCCTGATGCTGATTCCTAGGCTGGATTCAATTCCTCTATAGTGTCTTTCCGGACAAATCCTAGAGATATAGATATTACTTTTATCTCAATTAATTTGTTTCCCACTCCATTTGCAGTACTCTTCAAGAATGGTATTGATACCCCTGATAAAACTGGAGCACCAATTAATGAATAGGACTATATCATCTGCAAACATAAGGTGAGACAAATTCTAGAAACAGAACCAGTAGCGAAAAGGATGAATTTTACCCTCTTGCATGGTGGCTTTGATGTATATGCTCAAAGCATCTTGAGCCAGAATGAACAAACTGGGCGACAATATGTCCCCTTATCTAAGACCACAGAATGATTTAAAAAATCCTTTTCCATAAAAGGTATGTCATGTTAAAATCCTTTTAAATAATATTTTTCAATCTACTAAATAAATAATCAATTTTAATTTTTTGATTATTAATAAAACTAGAAACATATCTTAAAATCCTCATAACGTTTAAATCATATGTTATAATGAATTCCAATGAATTTGTCCTCATTTTTTACTCCATGAATCCACATTCCATATAAGTACAATGTGTTTTAGGAAAATTTTTTGAAAGGAAAATGTAGTTAAACTCTACTCATTTTATTGAGTCTAATTTTTCTTGCTTAATTGTATTCTTAATTGGATTTCTCCATTGGTTAGCCGTTCCTTCCATATTGTAAAAATCCAAATACAAGATCTTGAGTTATAACCACTGGATATTTTATAATATCATTCCTATTTTATTTATCCATTTATCCACAATTATTGTATTTAATGAGCCACTAAAAGAGGGTGTATTTAACCACATGAAAGACTCAATATCATGTTGTTCGTTTCATAGTTTATTTTGGATATCAACTCTAGTTTCATTATTAATAATAGAATGTGATATTCGATTGATAATGTTAATGAAATATTTTACTTCATATACCTTTCCTTTTTTTTCTTCATTGTGGAAACCATTTCATTTTCCCTCACAACCATTTAAACCATGTTCATTTTTGGTTCCATCCATTTGAAAAAATAAAATTATTTAAAATGTGTGAGGAAAAATTAACATCCTAAGTAAATAATAAAGAAAATTTAATTCAAACATAAAACATAATAATCATTTATATAATAATTTAATATTTAATTCATTATGTTTGACCTATATCTTTATTGGTTAACTTTTAAGTTGGATATTCTCATATTTTTAAACCTAATCTCTCAATGTTACTAGTAAATAAATTTTTTGTAACAATTTATAAATTGATATTTATTAACTATATAATATCCACTATGAGTTTTGATAGAAGTTTGTAGTCTTAGTTCTATTTATCATACACCAGATTGAAGATTGATTGAAATATCAATATATTTTTTTGGGGTGATTTCCCCTATATGAATACATTCCACATCTTCACCAACATTACAATATCTAGAAAGGGTATTAATTTATAGTAAACCCTTTTGATCAAGACCATAACAAACTTTTATGATATCATTCTATACATATAATCACATTTTGGATTTTAACAATTGTATTCTAAATATAATTTTAAAAATAGCTTCACCAATCTCTAGAAAAATAAAAAATTTCTTTTATTTCAAAAATAGTGTCCTAAGATAAATATTAAATTATTTTATAACTTTTACATGGTTTAAAAAATTTCATTTCATAAATAATAATATCCCAAGAGCCTGTAGTTTCAACTTAGTTAGAGAATAGCTATGTGATAATATTATTATAAAAATTCATGATCATTTTTTCATAATGGTGACGTACTTGACAATATTTTAGATATATCATTAGTAAAAATCATCCTCAATGCTAATGGAATAAAACATAAGAATGGTTTGATCTAAAATAATCTATAAGTGATGAATTAAAATTTCATCGAGGATTCATTTAAAATCATATGTGATAAAGATTAGCATAAGATAAATTTCATAACATCATTAGTGATGATCTTAAGACATAAGTGAACTTCAAATTACATTGCATAATATCTTAAATCTAGAAAATATCAAAATGGAATCATAATAGATATGAGATGTATATGAAAAATTTTACATAAACATTGAATCCTAAGAGAATAATATCATAATAAATTACATCCTTTAACTTCAGAATACACATTAGCCTAGAGAACCATTACATCCTGAGCCACACCATCTGCACAAAAGTTTATGATGAACAAATATTCACCCTTAAATACAAATATAATTAGATATAAACTCTTAACCAATGATTTTTTGGTTAAGATTGGTCAATATCCATTGTTCATCCATATATATGTGTTCCACTTAAATATAATTCACATTTCACTTCATAAATGACCCATGCAAATAAAATGGGTTTCATAAAACTTCCAAATGACAACAATTAGATTTTAAAAAATGACACATTGGAATAAATTGGGTATCATAAAAAAATAAAAATAGAAATCCTTCACTATTCTACACTAACCCATGGATATATATTGGGTTTATAAAAACATCAAAATGATATAAAATAACATCATAATCTAAATTATTTGATTTTGAAAACATGGTCACCCGGAAAATCACATTGTAAAAGAAATATATATGGTAAAAAATGAAATATAACTCTATTAGAGATAGATAATTGTTAGTATATATATAAATATTAAAATTAAAAATTCAAAAGAACTTTCTTGATAATATTTTGTTCTCATCGATGTAAAATACATTGTTTTGAGTCTGTTTTCTAAATATATCCTTTGTTTTTTAATGTAAAATAAAACATTTCATGGAAATGTATTTGGATTATAAAATATTTTCATATAAATAAAATTGGTAAAATCAATGAAAATATAAATTCATGGAATAATTAAGTTTAATAATAAATTATATAACTCAATGAAGGGAGTTTCAGTTACCAAGTCCCTTAGCATTACCCTCAATTTACACGAAATTGATTTAGCCATGTATATAATAAATATAAATATATTAACTAATCATTTCGTAAAAATTTTCATATAAACATCCACTTATAATTTTTTTAAATAATCCTCTTCATGTATGAGATTTTTATAATGTCTTATCAAAATTGGGTTTTAATAATCAAGAACATTTTGAACTAAATTTATAAAAGTATTGTTAATATTACACATTCTAAAAAATTGAATCATTTAAAACCCATTATATGTTATAAAATTTAGGATTTATGAATTCCTATAAATATATAATTATATTGTATTTTAGTTTTAGTAATGTTTCATGAAGACGAATACGGTGAGGAACTTGTTTTGTGTTATTCACCGATAGTGATGGATTATCTAGTAATGATCCTATATTATTTTATTATATACAAATGACCATATTAATGACATATATTATTTATATATATCAAATATAATCATCAAATATAATCTAAAACCTTTTTTATGGTGTTAGTGAAAATAAATAATGTATCGTTCAATAGAGGTTATGGTGTAACCGTAAGTAGGGGTAATGATATCATTTTTTAGAGGGATGAAAAAATAATAAGCAAGGGTTAATATTTTAGTAACTTTTATATGATATATGTATATATCATAAATATTTATTTAATTACACAATTATACTATTCAGGTTAGGTGGTGAAGGAAAATGAATCATGTTTCTTCATGGAGGAGCTTGTGCATGTTTTTATTTTTTGTAAATGAAAAGTGATTAGTGGTTAATACTTGTACCATAACTATAAAAACGTAACAGTAAACTTATGATACTAATTTTATGATTTCAATATGGTTTAATTTAATTTTATAATGAAAAATGTGCACCAAAATAAATAGGAATGTGGAAGGATCGGTTAGAAATTTTACCTCCCTTTTCATATTATCTCCTTTACAAAGGTGGTAAATCATTTTATGGGTTGAAATTAAAGATTAAATAATCTCTTAAATGAGTAGGTACTTTTTGTATGATATTTAGGCATATTTTTTTCCTAATAAAGTTTTTTGGGGTGTTTGAGGATGTATTGAGAGAAGTGTCTCTTTTATAAGTGAAAGAGGATAGATTTTTTAAATAGTGAAATCTTTTTAATAATGAGAATTTACTAACAAAGTTAACTGATCCAAATTGATAAATAAATTATATATGAAGGAATATTTTTATAAATTAATAAACAAACCACTCCCAAAATTTTGTAAACAAAACACTCTTTCTATCTAGGTTATAGACTTTTTACCCATTCTAAGTTTTAATTAGGTAACCAATTTTTTCTAGTTTAATTTATCATTTGTGATTAAAAATAATATATTCCTCATTACATAATTTCAACATAAATATTCCAAATATTAAAACCATTTTATTATATTATTTTTCTATATGTGATAAAAATATTTTTGAAATAATATATATGTAATGTTTTACGAACAGTTTTTTGAAAAATATAACTTTTTCCCTAAATTGTAATGTATGGTTTTGTAAATTTAATTAAATTAAAATTATGAATCTACTTCAAAAATATATATTTTTTAATAAAAATAATTTTCATGAATTTTTAATTTAAACTTATATAAAAATAATGAAATAAAATTCTTGTTATTTCTAAAAAACTACATTTTGAAGAATTCACCAAAAAAGTCATTCGCCTTATAAAAATACACAAACAAAAAATAATAAGTAAATATTGTTATGAGAAATTTAAAAATTTATTTCTTTTATTCAAATTAAAAATAAATAATTTAAAAATAAAATCATAAAATACTATTAAATTTTTTTATAAGAAATCATTTTTTTAACAATTCTTCTAAAATTAGTGTTTATAATAAACATATAAAAAATGAAATTTTTTCCATTTTATAAAATAAATTTTTAGCATAAATTTTTTATCATATTAGTTTCACTTGTTGAAACACTATTTAAAGGTACATTAATTTAATAAGTTGGTTATAACTATTTATTCTTACATATTCAATAACTAACATAAATTATTCAATGTAGATTTTTATTAAATTCTTTTATATCTTTAGGGTTTTTTATATCATGTGGAGTATTTTATTGAACACAATACTTATTAAAGGAGTAATATATCAATATAATATTGGTTTTTTACAATATTTTTCAATGGATTTCCTAAAAATTATATTTCAATAACTATATTGAATATTGATATTGTTTTATGTGTGGAATAGATTTTAAGATATCATGAAATGATATATTTTATAATTAACCAAGTTGTTTTTATATTTTAGAATGAGCTTAATTTTTTTAATAATTATATCATTCTAATGATTGTATATCGAGAAGCTAAGAAAATGATAATAGGTGGAGGTCAAAGATATCATTCTGATATCATTTAAAAATAAGGAAAATTTCAAAATTAGTTATATTGCAATGGTAAATGAAAATTAGGATTTATTTCCTAATTAGTTTTATAGTATTATTCAAAATGGTGGTGTGGAATTAACTATTGAATTATTTCCTAATACTAAATTGATTTTAAAACCCCTTATTAAATAGATATAGTTTATCTAATAAAATTGAAAGAGAAATTACATTTGTTTCTTGATAACAGTTTCATTCATCATATAACTTCTCTATAAGGTGCTTTTAATTATTTTATGAAAATATATGTATTTATGGGACTTTTTATCAATTATAGATGACTCAATGTGATAACTATTATGAAAAAATACCATTTCCCATGTATTGATGAATTTTTTGTCCAACTCCAAGGATATTTGTATAATTAAAATATTAAACATGAATCAAGATACCATTATTTTAAGATAATTTTATAATATACAACTAATAAATAATTTTAAATAAGGGATATACACTATTAGTTTGTACTTATTCCCATGTTAGTAACAAATTAATTTGTATAATTAATAGATTTAATGAATATAGTAATCATAGAATATGTAGAAAAACATGTGGTGGTATACAATAATTATATTTTTTATATAATCAAATATTTATGTGGATCTTAAAAAATATATATTTTTAGACAATAATATAGAAGTTTTTTTATGTAAAATTATGAAATTGTGAGTTTTGGTTGTAAAAAATTTATTTCATATGGAGTATTGTAACAAAATATTATAAAATATTAGATCCTAGAAAACCAAAAATATTATTATAATTGAAAATACTAAATAAAATGACAAAAAAATTAGTTTCCTTGGATAATGAATTATTTTCAATGGTTTGTTAAGAACTTTTTGGTGATAGCTAACCCATTATCCAAGTTTACTGGAAAAGGTATTGAATTCATTTAGAAAATGGGATGTGGAAAATGTTATCTAGTATAACAAAGACAAATTTTTAATACTCAAATATTATACTTTCCATCAATAAAAAGGGAATTTATTATTTAAATTGACGTCTCAAAAAAATTCTTTCTTTTTTATATAAACCGATCTAATGATAACGTATGCATCACACCTGTTGAAACATCATGGAAAATATTATCCAACACATGACCATTTGAATGTAGTTTTTTTTTCATTAAAAGTCAATGGATTTATTTAAATATGAATAAATTTGATATATATATATATATATATATATATCATAAAATTTTAATTTATATTAATTCAAAAATAATTGAACATAAAATAAAGAATGTGTTATAAATTGAAACAAGATTATGGTTGTGTGATTCATTATCATCCATGTAATTAAAATAAAATGGATGATTTTTTGATTCAAAAGGACAATACAACATTATGCACAACATTTTTTCATCGTGACCCATTAGTTAATGATTTAAAAAAATATACTTAAAATTATAAAGGAATATACAAAAATTTAGTTTAGTATAAGTAACATTAAAATCAACCTTTTCAGAAGTAATTATTTACACTTAGAAAGAATATCATGGATAAAAGTAGAAGGTAAAATTGATAAAAGAAGGAATGTTTTTTGAGTATAATATTTATGATAAATATTTCATTAGATTTAGAAATAGGTTATTTGTATACAATTATTATTATTTGATAATGTAATTGCTAACGCTATATCTGAGACCCTACTCCCTCAAATATAAACCATAAACCCAAAATCATTTAAAAAATACACAAATATCAGAATATGAAACCTTAAATCTTGAAACCATAACCATAACAATAAAATCATAAACCTAAACACTAAAAAATAAATTATCATAGCTTATCAAATAATATTCATCCAATTTTAACAAATATTTATAATGATCTTTGGGAATATTTGTTGTTGAATACAAAAATTTATTGAAAATTTTACCCTTGAATGTTTTATTTTTAAATAGGATAGATATAAATCATAATAACTAAAATGAATAAATCATTCATTGGATATTTCTGAATATAAATGGAAACTCATATCCATAGATTTCATCATGGTATTTCTAATGAAATCTCATGAAACTACTACAAAAATAGGCTTTATCAGCGCTCAAAAAAGGCTTTATCAGTGCTAAAAAAGTGCTGCAGAGTTCAGCACTGATAAGGGGGGAGGGACCCCTTTATTAGCGATAAATAAGCACTGATAATGGGATACTTTATCATCGTTATAAATTCACTGATAAAGTTGTCTTTTATCAGAGCTTTTTTAGTGTTGATAAAGGCTTCCTTTATCATCACTAAAAAAGTGCTGATAAATTTCATGGCTGCTGCAACAAAAAAATTCTATAGCATCACACCCAAACAACACCTGAAAAAAATTCCGCATCTCAACAAGTAAGTATACTCACACACAATTAACACATAAATCATAAGGTAATTTTCCCATGTATACCCATACAACAGGTAAATTCATACAAAATTAACACATAATTAATATGTTAATTAAACACATAAAGAATTAAATTCAGAATTCAAGGGGTTGGGGGGATGTTTAGGGGCTTAGGGTGGCTATCCAAGAGGGGTACAGGGTGTCCATGGAAATGGGGGTGTCCAGGGGGATAGGGGTATCCAGGGGGTGGGGTGGTCTAGGAGGTTGGGTGCTGTCGAAGGGGGGTGGGTGGTGTCCAGGGGTGGTGGGGGATGTCCATGAGGGTGGGGGTGTCCAGGGGTGGGGGTGTCTAGGTGGTGGGGTGGTGTCTAGGAGGACGTGTCCAGGTGGGTTGGGGGCTGTCCATGGGGTGTATAGGGGTGGCTGGTTTCCCGGGTGTCGGGTGTCTTTTCAGGGGTGGGGGTGTCCGGGGGGTGGGGTTGTCCTACGGGTGGTGGGGTTGTCCAAGGGGGGTGAGGTGGTGACCAGGAGGGTGCAATGGGGGTGTCCGGGGGATATGGGTGTCCAAGGGGTGGGGGTGTCCAGGGGGTGGGGTGGTCTAGGATGTTGGGGGTTGTCCAAGGGTGGTGGGGTGGTGTCTAGGAGTGGGGGTTTCCAGGTGGGGGGCTATCAATGGGGGTGTCTAGGGGGGTGGGCTGGTGTCTATGGTGTCAAGGGGGATTCCAGGGGTGGGGCTGTCCGAGGGTGGGGGCAGTCCAGGGGGTTGGTGTGTTTGTCCAAGGGGGGTGGGCTGGTGTCTAGGGGGTGGGGGTGGCCATCCATGGGTGGGGGTGTCTAGGGGTGTGGGTGTCTATGTGGTGGGGTGGTGTCAAAGAGGGATGGGGGTGTCATCCTGGGGGTTAGTGGGTGTCCATGGGGTGGGGGTGTCTAGGGGGGCTATTCGGGGGGGGGGGGGGCTGTCGATAGGCGTGTCCAGGGGGTGGGGTGTCCAGTGGGTTGGGGAGGCTTTCCAAGGGTGTTCTATCCTGAGAAGAGGGGGGTGTCCAAGGGTTGGGGTGGTGTCCAGGGGGTGGGGGCGGTCCAGGGGGTTGGTGGGGGTGTCCAGGGGGTGGGGGAGGTGTCCAGGTGGTGGGGTGGTGTCTACATAGGGTGGGGGAGTCCAAGGGTTGGGGGCCATCTAGGATGTTGGGGGGACATCCATCAATCATTCTCCTAAAGGATCAACACAATCCAAATGCGTATAGTCAGATTTTCATACGTCAGTTGTTGTGTTCACATAAAATTCTGTCAATTTTAAACAAAAGAGAGACACTTTGAGTGATATCGGCCAAACTGTGCCTCGGATTGAGAGGGGATGGCTCGTACATGTCACAAAAGACCCATGGATCTTTCTCTTAAAGGATCAACACAATCCGAATGTGTTTGGTAGGATATCTGTTGGTCAGTTTTTGTTTTCACTTAAAATTCTGACCATTTTAAACAAAAGAGAAACCCTTTGAGAGATACCGGCCACACCATGCCATGTATTGAGGTGGGGTTGACTCGTACACATCCCTAACACCCCCATGAATCGTTATCCTATAGGATCAACACAATTTGAATGTGTTTTGTCGGATTTGCGTATGTCAGTTGCTGTTTTCACGTAAAATTGTTTCCATTTTAAACAGAAGACATACACTTTGAGTGGTACCGGTCACACCGTACCTTGGATTTAGGCGGGGATGACTCCAACATTTCAGCAACACACTCATGGATATTTCACATGAAGGATATACCCAATACGAATGCGTATGGTCATATTTACATACATCAGTTGTTGTTTTCACTTAAAATTATGTCAATTTTAAACAAAAGAGAGACACTTTGAGTGATACCGGCCACACCATGCCTCGGATTGAAGCGAGGTTGAATTTTACACATCACAAAAGACCAATGGATCGTTCTACTAATTTATCAACACAATATGAATTCATTTTGTGGGATTTACATAGGCCAGTCGTTGTTTTCACTTAAAATTATGTCAATTTTAAACAAAAGAGAGACACTTTGAGTGATACCGGCCACACCATGCCTCAGATTGAGGCGTGATTGACTCATACACATCAAAAGGGCACCCATGGATCGTTATACTGATGTATCAACACAATCCGAATTCATTTGGTGAGATTTTCATACGTCAGTTGTTGTTTTCACTTAAAATTATGTCCATTTTAAACAAAAGACAGACACATTGAGTGATACCGCCACACCATGCCTCGGATTGAGGCGGGGTTGACTCTTACACATCACCAACGCACCCATGTATCATTATCCTAAAGGATCAACACAATTAGAATGTGTTTTGTCTGATTTTAATATGTTAGTTGTTATTTTCACTTAAAATTCAGTATATTTTAAACAAAAGAGAGACACTTTGAGTGATACTGGCCACATCGTGCCTTGGATTAAGGCGGTGTTTACTCATACATGTCACCAACACACCCATGGAACATTCTCCTAATGTACCAACTCAATCAGAATATTTTTGGTTAGATTTTCGTATGTTAGTTGTTGTTTTAACTTAAAATTCTATCCATTTTAAACCAAATACAGACACATTGAGTCGTACCGGCCACACCATGCCTGGTAATTATGCGGGGGTGAATATTACATGTCACCAACGCCCACATGAATCATTATCATAAAGGATAATTACAATACGAATCTGTCTGGTTGGATTTTCGTACGTCAGTTATTGTTTTCACTTAAAATTCTATCCATTTTAAACAAAAGAGAGACACTTTGAGTGATAACGGCCACACCGTGCCTCAGATTGAGGTGGGGTTGACATTTACACATCACGAATGACTCATGGATCATTCTAATAAAGGATTAACATAATCCAAATGTGTTTGGTCAGATTTGTGTACGTCATTTTTTGTTTTCACTTAAAATTATGTCCTTTTTAAACAAAAGAGAGACCCTCTGAGTGATACCGGCCACACTGTGCCTCAAATTTAGTTGAGGTAAACTCATACACATCACCAACGCACCCATGGATCGTTCTACTAAAAAATAAACATAATACGAATACATTTTTTCAGATTTCCATAGGCCAGTTGTTGTTTTCACTTAAAATTATGTCCATTTTAAACTAAAGAGAGCCCCTTTGAGTGATACCGGCCACAACGTGCCTCGAATTGAGGAGGTGTTGACTCGTAAACATCAAAAATGACCCATGTATCTTTCTCTTGAAGTATCAGCACAATATGAATGCGTTTGGTTGTATTTGAGTATGTCAGTTATTGTTTCCACTTAAAATTTTGTCCATTTCAAACAAAAGAGACTCATTGAGTGATACTGGTCACACCATGCCTCTAATTGAGGCGGGGGTGATTCGTACTCATCACCAAATCACCTATGGATCATTCTCCTAAATGATCAACACAATCCAAATGTGTTTGGTCATATTTACATAGGTTAGTTGTTGTTTTCACTTAAAATTTTGTGCATTTTAATCAAAAGAGAAACCATTTGAGTGATATCGGCCACACCATGACTCAGATTGAGGAAGGGTATACTCGTACTCGTCACAAATGACAAATGGATCGTTATCCTAAAGTATCAACCCAACCCAAATGTGTTTGTTCTGATTGTTTTACATCAGTTGTTGTTTTCACTTAAAATTCTGTCCATTTTAAACAAAAGAGTGATCTTTTGAGTGATACCGGCGACACCATGCCTCAGATTGAGGAAGGGATTACTCGTACATGTCACCAAAGAACCCATGGGTAATTCTCCAAGAGGATCAACCTAATCCTAATGCATTTGGTAAGATTTCTGTAGGTTAGTTGTTGTTTTACTTAAAATTTTGTCCATTTTAAAGAAAAGAGAGACCATTTGAGTGATACCGGACAAACCATGCCTTGGATTGAGGTGGGGTAGACTCGTACACATCCAAAATGACCCATGGATCATTTTACTAAAGTAATACAATCAAAATGCGTGTAGTCAGATTTATTTTGGTCAGTTGTTGTTTTCACTTAAACTTATGTCCATTTTAAACAAAAGAGAGACCCTTTGAGTGATACAGGCCACACCGTGACTCATATTGAAGCGGGGTTGACTCGTACACATCACAAACACACCCATGGATCTTTATTTAAAAGGATCAACACAATCCAAATGCGTTTATTCAGATTTCCGTAGGTCAGTTCTTGTTTTAACTGAAAATTCCATCCATTTTAAAAAAAAGAGTGACCCTTTCGGTGATACAGGCCACACCGTGCCTAGGATTGAGGCGGGGTAGACTCATACACGTCACAAATGACCCATGGATAATTATCCTAATGGACCAACACAATATGAATGAATTTAGTCGGATTTCTATACGTCAGTTGTTGTTTTGACTTAAAATTTTGTCCATTTTAAACAAAAGAGAGACCCTTTGAGTAATATCTGCCACACCGTGCCTCAGATTGAGGTGTGGATGACTTGTACACATCACCAACACACCCATGGATCATTATCTTAAAGTATCAAAACAATCTGAATGCGTTTGGTCAGATTTCCATAGGCCATTTGTTGTTCTCACTTAAAATTATGTCCACTTTAAACGAAAGAGAGACACTTTGAGTGATACTGCCCACACTGTGCCTCAGATTGAGGTGGGGTAGACTCATACACATAATAAATGACCCATGGATACTTCTCCTAATGGATAAACACATCTTGAATCCGTTTTTCAGATTTCTATAGGTCATTTGTTGTTTTCATAGAAAATTCTGCCCATTTTAAACAAAAGAGTGACCATTTGAGTGATATCGGCCACATCGAGCCTTGGATTAAAGTGGGGTTGACTCGTACACATCACCAACGCACACATGGATCTTTCTTATAAAGGATTAACAAAATAAAAATTCATTTGGTTGGATTTCCGTAGGTCATTTGCTGTTTTCACTAAAAATTTGGTCCATTTTAAACAAAAGAGAGAAACTTTGACTGATACCAGCCACACCATGCCTCAAATGGAGGAAGGTTTGACTCATACACATCACAAATGACCCGGCATCTTTATCCTAAAGGGTCAACATAATATAAATGAATTTTTCTGGGTTTTCATATGTTATTTTTTGTTTTCACAAAAATGTTTGTCCATTTTAAACAAAAGAGAGACACTTTGAGTGGTTCATCATTCTTGCATGTTGCTGGTTCATTTCAAAGGTTAAAATTGAAAAATTACTCATTAGAGAAATGATGTTTTATTTAATAACAATTATTATTTTCCTATGAACATTTACATACAACAATATTTCATCTGTTGATCCCCTTAACCTCTCTCAAAAATGACCTCAAATTATACACGTCTCGAATTCTGATCTTCATGCAATTTGTGTACAATCTTCCATCAGGTTTACGGCCCATTCATTTCTGAACAAATATATATCGTCTTTTGAGTATGAGGATTTTTATTTTTCAGATTAGTACTACAAAATATAAAAATAAATCATTAATAAATAAATTAAATTAAATAGTAGTTTTTTTTAAATACCACTTTTGGGATGCTAGTTTGTTGATGAAAAATGATCTCTTTCATAAATTTACAAACATAGTAACCACAATCATTATTGTTTGTTTTTTTTTTGGACACTGAAAAAAATATTATCATTAGGATAATAAGTAACTTCTGTTGATAGGTGTTTGGATAGTGAAATTTTATTATATATACCCTGATATTTTTCCAGATGTAGTACTCGCTCGCCTCCTTATGTTTAGCCCCTATCCTCATTCCTTTTTTTAGACGACAATGATACACAACCCAATCATAATAGAATCCCCAGTAAAAGATAATATAAATTATATTACTTGATTTTTAGACCTAAAACTTATGATGTAGTGTCTTACAGATTCACAAACTTCATCATGTGTTGTCAGTTTGATGGATATCCTTGCTTTGAATCCAGAAAATAAATCATTAGAGTATCCGTGTCCAACATAATTATCAGCCAATGTTTCCTAAAAATCAAAAGGGAATAAGTAATAATAAAGAAAAAATATAATTTATATGATTTAATCATAGAGTTTTACCCCTGCATGGTTGGTATTAGGAAGAGTCTGTCATCTGTAATCTTGATTTCAAATGTGATCAGCAAGTTATTCACTATTTCATCCTTTTTTGATGGCTCTAATTTCAATAGATGTGTTCATATGGTATGAGGACTAATCATTTTGAATTTTGGCTCATGGAAAAATTCATTCAAATATTTTTCATATATACTTCTCTATATAATATAAAATTCATTTAGTCATAATTTTCACAATAGATCAGATTTTGGAAAATCAATTCATGAAAAATTACCTCTAATATATATTTAAAATTGTGACTCCAATCCAACCATTTTCCTGGATCTCATTTACATTTTTAGCAGCAACAAAATCTTGACTTTCCACACCTTATATATTCTTTTCCAAATCCACTATATGACTACCACCACCTCTTTTCTTCGTATCCACATGAGTCTTCCATGTTATTAAATGTAGATAGAGAATGGGTGGTGTTATTGTGATTTTAGTAGCTCCTTGGGATTGGTTGGTTGATCCTTTCGATGGTTTTGAGCCGACGTTTGTCACCCCATTCCCTTTCTCTTTCTATAATAACATTCATTGTTTCAAACCCTTTTTTCATTAATTCTTAATTGTTTATCTTGAAAAAAAAGTAAATAAATACCTATTTGTCTACATGTACTATTACAAGTTGTGATACCCATGCAATGAATGTCCCAATATCCTTTTTGATCATATGAATATCCTTGTCATCATGTAGAATAGGTAGCTCTACATTTGGATAATGAGTTACAGTAATTGTCACTTTCAGATGATCTTTCAGAAGTGGTCTATTATGCAGCATGTCATCCGGGATGTTGAACACTGTAGACCTTGATACAAGGTGATATATAGATGTTGATAGATATAAATCACAGTCATTATCTCCCTATAGAATATTAGTACAGGAAAAGTATTTGTGTTTTTCTGATTCACATTTCATGGGAACAATTATTAGAATATTGATTACCACGACTAAGACCACTCTTTGAGGGATATGGATTGCCTCAAATCTGGTGGGGGTTGGGAAGGATCTTCCCGCGCTAGTTGTTCCTGAGTTATGTATCCTCCTTGATTTCCACCCTTAAAATTTTCTAGAAACTCTCCCTTCCATTTCAATTGTTCTTCAAGAGTTTCTAGTCTTTCTCTCATTTGTTTCAATTTTTCTACTCTATCGTCCGTTTCTTTTTTTTCTCATGATATACTCGAGGTGTCCCCCCAAACCCCACACCTTTGACATGACCAACTTTTTCTGGATGCTTCAAAGTCATCAATAATAGGTCTGCATCTGCTTCAGTAGTAGGTGATTCCTGTGACTGTCAGATATAAGAAAAAAACTAATTATTTTTATATAATAACAATTTAAAACAAATATTTTTATTGTTGTGTCATGCTTACACATATTTCCCACACTTTTTGTGTGTTCTCATCTACTAGCTTCCCTTCATTATTCACACGTGCCTCCTTCCATATCACATGGCGTGGGATGAAATTTTCTTTGGTTTTAGAGTTATCAATATACATATAAATATAGAACGATAATTGTGATATTGTTTATTGGAACCTAAAAATATCACTGTAAAATGAAAATAATTACAATTTTCTTTTCTAGTGAAGCGTACCCCATTCTTGCTTTACAATAGGTGTATGTTGGTTTTGATGCACATTCCTTATTTTCAGTACAGAGTTACTATTTCATAAATGAAATATTGACAATCAAAGTGATGAATACATGTTTCCTCAAACAACGTATTATCACACACAATGTACCAGAAACTTCTCATCCCCATGGAGGCCAATAAATGCATCAATTGATTATTGGGATATCAGGTGAGTGTAGACAATGGGTGGGTGCGGGATTATTTTTCCTATGGAATATTTCAGGTGACATTATGTTAAAATAGTGCGAAAACCTCAATGAATCCTTCCTGAAAGCCTAAGTATATAATTCCTGTGTGAATCATGTACTATAAATGTACTCTGTAATAGATTGAGAAGAGTAAGACATGGTTTCATTATTTTATTTTCTAGTAAACTAATGAAATAATATCATAATGTCACCATAATTTCTTCCCAGTTCACAGAAACCAGGCTAAACACAACATGGTGCCATGAATCTATGTCAATCAGCATGAGTTGCCGAGTGGCAACTCAAATGTAACTACTAAATGTAGCCTTGTTTGGATTCACATGTTGGCCTCATGAATTCCATCCAACATCAAATTTTATTCCTTTTCTTTTCCCCTAAATAACATTGGTCAACACCATCAAACTACGACGCATGTGTGTTTTCTGTGATGTCGGCCTTTCATCCCTGACCGTTTCATCGATATCAACATCATCTATATGATCATCTGAAGTGGTATAAGTGGATGTGCTGATGGTTGTTCGACCTCAACACTAAGAGAAAAAACAGGTTCAGAAACTTGTTGTTGCTCTACACTATGAGCAGCCGCAGCAGGAGGAGCAGCAGCACCAGCTTGAGAGACTTGTTCAGCCTCAAGGTTAGGAGCACCAGAACGTGCAGAAGTCATTATGTGCAAAAATGGTTGAATAGTTAATTTAGATTATATAAATTCAGTAATGATAAGATAATAACATGAGATAAAAATATCTATATTACAAACAAAATATAACTTGTTTATTGAAATCTCGTTCTTTTTTGCAAAGGCTGAAGGGATTTGACACCTCTATTGATTATACAAATCTTTTCATTGTGGTCTCCTCTAACATAAAAAACATCATCTAAATTTGTACCATGGAGAAATTATTGCGATTTACCAGTGAAATGATCATCCTCAACTAAATTTTCATCAGAAAATTCAGTAGTTTTGGATGATAATAGAATAATCTACCGCTTTCAGTTTGCGGGATCTGAAACATACGAAACATGTACCACTTGTGATTTCATTATAAACTATTCATCTTTGTACCCTTCTTTACTAAAATAAACATTCACAAATCCCTATTCATCTATTTTAACGCCACCATTTTTATCAACCAATTTGTATTGAAAAAATAGTAATCGGAATGTCGTATAATCCAACACCCATATTTGTTTGATAATTCCAAAGTATGATATATTTGCATAAATTGGATTTCTGTCGTTAGTACCAGAAACATGAATCGCTTGATCCACTAGTGTAACCCCACTATTTTTCATGTTATTATCTTCATCATGTTCATATGTATAGAATGTATAAATATCAATTACATAAAAATTATAAGATAATACATACACACGTGGTTCAGCGGCTAGACATCGAAGTCGTTCTAAAATTGAATTTATATTTTCATCCAACTCCTTAAAAATATGGCCCTGAAACCATCCTATAAACTGGTGGTTCTGTGTATTTGATATCCATTTTTAAGCCCTTGATGGATTCAACTGCCTTAGAATTTCATTGCGAGTTTCAATATATGTAGAAACCTCCCAACTATTATGAATAACATAAAGCTGGGCCTGCTCCCGATCTATAATATTGATTGTCACAACGTCTATTCCAAAAATTCTCTCACCCTCAATGCGTCCAGTGTGATAGGATTTCGGGAGACCAATGCTTTCCACTTAGATAGGTATTCAGTAAAAAATTCAATGGCTTCCTCAACCATATATCTCTGCACTATACAACCCTCTGGACAACTTCAATTTTTGACATACCCTTTAAAAATCATCACATACCGTTCAATGGGGTACATCAATCTATAGTGCACAGGACCACAATGTTGAAAATCTCTCCCCAAGTGAATAATCAATTGAACCATCATATAAAATAATGATAGTGGGAAGAACATTTCTAATTCATAGAATATGATGAAAATTTATTTCCATAGATGGAAATTTCGTGGGTTCCAGAAATTTCCTGCATATAGCCTTGAAAAATAAACAATGTTTGGTTAACGTATGACGAATATTCTAGAGAAAAATGAAACATAAAGCTATAGCAATTATATCCCGCATCAAAACATGGTAGTCATGAGATTTAAATCCTTTTCAATACAAATAATTCATTGAAACAATGTTCTTGATATTTGATGAATACACCTATGGAACCTTTACATCATTGAAGAAGTTGAAAAATTGATATCTCTCCGCTCTAGAAAGTGTGTATTCAGCTGGAGGAAGAAACATTCTATTTTCACCCTTCACGGGAGCCAACTCAGCTCGTATTCCCATGTCAACCATGTCCAAAATTGCCTTAATTCTATCATTTCTTTTTCAAGATAATTTAGCAATGTTATGATAAAACTTTCACATTTATTTTTTCTACATGCATCACATCAAGAAAATGTCTAACCTACGAAAAATTCTAGTATAGTAATTCAAAAAAAATGATCTCTTTTTCCCACTAATTTTCAAAAGGTTTTTCAAAAATGGTTTACCAAAAATAGTGTTCACATATATTAATTTCACAAATAGTAGATCACCTCTTAGTGGAGACGGTGTTGTGCGTTATTCTAAACTTCCATAGAAAGATGTCGTCCATGTTTTGTACTTATGCCGACAAGGTAGAAATCTAAGATGTCCTAGAAATAGATATTTTGATGAATGTTTCAACCTAATTGATTTTGTATCTTCTTCATACATAGGACGCCGTTGAGTTCCTTAAATTATATAGCCTCAAAAATTTCCATAAGCAGGGAAATCATTTATTTTCCCATACAACATCGCTCTCAACTTGAATTATTCAATTTTATAACCATCATAAAACATAACACCTGAATCCCACAATAACATCAAATCCTTGATCAACGGAGCCTTAGAAACATCAATATTGTTACCTGGTTGTTTTGTTCCTCATATAATCATAGATAAAATGATGAATTTCTGCATCATGTAGATAATGCAAGAAGATGGTTTCTTAGCTCTTTTCCAAATTCCGGATACTCATGATCAATTTTCTTCCACTGAGGAGAGTAGGCTGGATGATGTAATTTCCCATCTTTGTTTCTTTTATCTGAATTCCACGAAAAGTGTCTTGTAGTTTATTCACATCCATATAGACGCCTAAAAATTGGAATGATTGGAAAGTACCGTACAACTTTCGTAGTATTGGATTCATCTTTCTTGTATTGAGAAGCACCACACTTTGGGCATTTTGTAACTGATTTGTTCTCCTTGCGAAACTATATATAGTATTTTAGGTAGGCATGTATTCTTTCCGAAATCATACCCATCGAACGTAACAGTTGTTTAGCTTCATATAACTGGATTGGGAGCTCATTATATTCTAGGAGAACGTCATTCAAGAGTGCAGTTAGTTCTGTAAAACTGAAACCACTACATCTGCTGCCTTCTTTCAATTTATACAACTTCAGTACAGTTTAGAATTATTTATATTTAGTGAGACAAGTATACAATGGCGTCTTTGAATAACTCTTTAACTTCTAAAACAATTTTGGGCAATCATAGAGTTCATCTTCAATTTTCTTTTTCATTTCTTCAATATGATCTTCATTTTCATTGACATCTGTAATCACATTATTTGTATGGTATTCTTCATTATCCATATTTGTAGTCATATCTAATGATCCATAAAACACAGTTTTATCCCAACCAGTAGCTACATTCGCTTTTTCTCCATGTTTATTCCAACATTTATAACTCTGATCTATTCCATGACATATCAAATGTTCTTCCAACTCCTCGGGAGTAAGTATTCTAGAATAACAACAAAATAAACACGGACAAAGGATTTGATATGGAACCTTTGCGTGAGCCTTTTATAAATTGATGAACTATTTCACTCTGTTCTCAAACTCTATTATCAAATGATTAACATCAATCCCATCTTTATTCATCTCCATCTTATTTGAATCTCATATATTTTTATTTATGGTTCAAATACACAAACAAATACTTCCAAATACAGTAGAAGAGAACCACTTCTTTATAAAATAGTGATTAATATAACCTAACCACTTCCAATAAATATTTGTAAATCAACAGATCCAGAATAGACCCCCATCAAAATCAACAATGTTTCCAAAAACAAAGGGGTTCGCGGGGATAATAACATGTGTCATAGATGGTAAAATTCACACGACATCATTCTCTATGGATCGTCCTCATCTATCGGTTCAACCCTTATATGGTAAACTAGTACATCCTTTTATACATCACCAACATAAAATACATATGGATGAAAACAAGTAGCCAGCTTTATAGGTAATGAAATGATTCTCATATTTTCTAAAATATGGAATTCCTTAAATATAATTACTTTAGATTCATTGTAGTTTCCTCAAATCACCCCACTCAAAACATAAGACTAATCGGGAATGATACATCTACCACTCCTAGGTCTCTACCCTACATTTAATATCATCATGCCTAATATTTTTGGTAAGCTCAAGTTATATACTTTAAATCATAGGGGGGATACTAATTTCTGTCATAGATAGTCTCCCATATTATTCCATATGAAAATTTTAACAAATATTATTGACCAATCATATCATTCAATCCTCATGAGTGTCTAATTAGAAACTCAATCTTATGTGTAATATCAAAATAATATATACTAATAAATTACCACACACCCACTTCCCCACTAATCTGGTTATTCTCACACTCTAATAGAATATTTCTCATGCTTCAACCCCTTATATATAATCTCATAACCATATATCCAAACATACACATGTCACAAACACATAAAAACCATATCCACATAACAAACACACATCACATCCTCATCATCGTATGATATTGTGAACCTGAAGGACATAAAAATTGTACTCTCCTCCTATAATGCACACCCCCTATGTATCCACACCAAATACACAAAATCATGTAAATAAGAATATATATACACCAAAACCTAAAATCAATATAGGTCATATATATCCACCCACTGTGAGACATTACAACTCATACTATGTGTGAAGGGGGAGAAGGGAAGAGGGAGTGGTTCTGTATGTGTTCCCTCTATAACCAAGATATTGAGAAAAACACTCAGAACCAATGTACCCATCTGGATTTCAATCAGGTTACTCAACTCAAGTGGTGGTTCATAAGAAATACTAAGAAAATATAATAAGTATATTGTCACACATAAATCATTCCTAAGGGTTTACACCAAACTAACACTACAAACACCCTCATCAACCATTTCCATGTTTCTACCACCCTCTTGTAACCACTTCCATTATAATACCACAAATAATCCCCAAAAAATCACATAGGCATCCATATCAACATTACTAACATCTCATTTAATTTAACCTTATAATTTATAGGATTTTTATTACAATATTCATTTCAATTGTTAACCATTTTTATATAAAACCAATCATTAAATCACTACGCACTATAATCCATTAATTAATCATTAATAACATTTATTCTATCTCTAACCATTTATTAAACATAATTATTCCAGCCATTAAAATTAATCATTTAAAAAAACATCATTTATAATTTCCAACCCATCACCCATTACAATTTTTATTTATTCCAACCATATTCCATGACAAAAGGAAACTATAATACAACCCAATAATAACTAATTTTTCATGACTTAAAATACAACTAAACACATTCTAAAATCAATAAAACCACTTATTATCGGCCTAAATAGACATATCATTGCTATCATAACCACACAATAATCCATCCATCACTACTTTATTAATTACCACACTACATTCCCCCAACCACTTCAATCAACCATCACCCTTAAAATCGTAGTGATAAATGCCCCATACATAGTAGCATGAAAGGGGAAAAATATAATAAATTTGCAATAAAAATACCATTTAAACACTCTATCATTTTAAAATAGAATTTATAGTTTAAATATAACACTTTAATTATAGATTTCCATATAACCAATTCATTACCTACCTTAAGTGACTAGATAATAATGAAAGGTGATTATAACATATTATTAGTAGTATGAAATTTCATTCACAACATAAAAAATAAATCACTTAGCGACAAAACCAACAAATCTATAAATGTATAAGAAATATTTTGGAAATTCATAAATCACATGAAAAACTCAGACTTCACTTTAATTTCCTTTAGTGAAATTCGTTATAGTATTTAAGTTATTCAGTACTATCAATCCAATGGAAAAAAATAAAAGATAATTCTAAAATTTACACATAATAAGGAGGGAGAAGTTTCATGTCCTCAACCTCAACTAATGATTTAACAAATATTTCATAAGAATGAGAATAATAGTCAAATAAAACATGACATAACACATGACGTTAATCTAAAAGTCCTATGTATAACCATTAACCATTAAAACCATAAGAAAAATATACAAAAACCTAGTCAGCATTGTTGTCACATCCTTCCTAAGAAGAAATTTCAAGAAGAGAATCTTGAAGAAGAGGAAAATAAATTCACTTTAGAGGAGCAGAAGTATGGAACCTTCTGCGCTATGTCGGTAGGGGAAGGCGCGACCGCCAGAGGGGAAGGTTCATGGGAGGATCCGCCAACTGTTGAGAAATGGAGGAGTACGGTTCGCGGGGATTAGGGTCGATCAGAGAGGAGGAGAAGTAGGGTTTACGGGGAGTAGGATCTGTAAAAGGGTTTAGAGGGGGAGGATAAGAAGAAGGGCTAGCGGCGGAGGTCCAGCAATGCGAAAATCTAGGGGTGGCGGCGATCTGACAACACAATGATCGGGATGGAGGGGAGTTGTTGTAGGGGTACAACATCGCGAGATCTTTAGGGCATGATAAAAAAGGACATTGTTCGACCGATTTTATAAAATATGGGACTACAATTTTAACAGTGCTAAAAAGTGCTGATAAAGGATACCTTTATCACTGCTAAAATTTAAGCACCGATAAAGGAAGGCTTTATTGGATCTTTTTTAGCAATGATAAAGAGACCCTTTATAAGCGCATATTTAGTGCTAATAATGGTTCCCCTATATGAGTGCTAAAATTTCAGCGATGATACAGGGAATCCTTATCAGAATTTTTTTCATAGCGCTGATATAAGGTGGTGCTTCCCATGCTCATTTTTTAGTAGTGTGATAATTTTACAATATGGATTATTTTTTATCTTTGAACTAAATTAATCTTCTTCATATTTGAGATAGTATGAATTTGGATAATATGTTTTGACATTATCATTAAAATATAGCTAAAATAAATTTATTTAATATTTTTATTTTGTATGGTCAATCAAACAAGGATTACATAAATATTTTGGAAAGGACATCTAAAGTTATTACTTACTATGTTTTGTTTTAGTATAGTTTTTCATCCTTAAACTGATGGATGGTAAGAGTGGAAATTCCAACCATAGAGATTATTCTTTGGAATTGTTCATTGGATTATCAATTAGGTGTGGATAATCATCTTTGATTTTTTAATTTTCTTATTATAATTGATTTCATTATAGTATACCATTGAAATATTTTGAAGAATTATTGAATGAGTTGTTAAACTCGAAATTTATGGGTTAATGTTTGGCATTGTATGTTATTAAAACCAAAAATAGTTAATGTGATCGTTGAATATTTTAAATTTATAAAATATTATATAAGGGATTATAAAATTTGAAAAAATGGTTGTATAGATTATTTAATAATGTATAGTTCATTTTAGGGTTAAGATGTTGTTTTTCATAAAATATATCCATCAAAATGAGTTATTAAACTTGGTATGAGTGTAAAATTAATCTTTAGATTTAATATTCCAAATTATATTTTAGAAAAAGTGGGAACAATGTCCTATAGATAATACTATTCGATATGTTTATCTCAGGTAAATAATGTGTTTCAATTTTTTTATTTATGAAATACGTGTGCAATGAATCTCATATAATAACCCTTGTATTACTGAAATTTGAGGATAATATTTATTTTGAAAAAAAAAATTGTTTAGATTCTTGATCTAAGAGAGAAAATATTCTGAAAATAAATACATTTAATAGTTGAAGTTATAGGTAAAAATTATATAGTTGATGAAGAAACATGGGGACCAAAAGAATCTTTGGGAGAAAAATATCCCCCCACATTTACTAAAGTGTAAAAAATGAATGGGAATAATTAATACGAGATGGAATTTATTGTTCTAATAATTTTAAATGATATTTTTAGTTTTATATTTCAGAATATATTTTATGGACATATATTTGTTATAATTATCCGTTATTAATATTATTTCATTACAAATAAATTGATTTTAAAAATGTTATATAATTTAATTATTATAACTAATTTATTAAATATGTTTTATATTGAGATTTATAATAATTTTATGAATTTATTATGTTAAGAATATACTATAAAAATATTATGACATGGTATGAGACATGAATATTATTTTTAGTTTAGAATGAAAAATCATTTATTTTAAGAAAAAATATGTATTATTTAAATATAATATGTTTTTTGTTTCAAATTTAATATTTAATATTTCGATATTATTTTTAATAAGATTACCGATATTTTATTAATCATTAAGTTAAAAATATATGAATTTTTTTTAAAAAAAATCCTTTATAATAAGATCTTCTAAAAAATTATAATTTTTAGGTATAATAATTATTTTATATAAAACCAACTATTTTAAAAAATAAAAATGTTATATTTATTTTAATAAAGATTTTTTATGTTTTGATGGATTGATTTTTAAATTAAATATATGAACTCAATATGGTTATAAGATGAATAAATCATTTGAATATGAATTAATTTTAAAATATATGAGTTCAAATTTAAATATGAATTCTATATTACTTATTAATTTCTACGTAACAAAAATATTTTATTAAAATGCGAAGTATATGTATTATAATTTTAATATTATATATTAATGTATTATTTTTAAAATTTTCAACATTGAAATTCCATTTTATTAATTATTGAGTAATAAAGATGAAAATATTTTAAAAAAAATTAAAAACCATGTTCAAACCAAACTCTGAAATCCGCTCATAAGTGACTTTATAGGATGTAATGGAACCTATAATAATTCTATGAAATGTTTTAAAATAAAATAAATTCATAAAAAAATATTTATAAAATTGATAAATGAATTAAATAATTTAGTTTTTGAGTAACACAGTTATACTTATTTTAAAATAAGAATTTGAGTTAAAGTGTAATTATACTTATTATTATATTTTTTTTAGAATGATGTGGAACAATTTGGAAACATAACAAGTGTATTAAAATACTCAATATATATAATATTAATTTTTAAAATCAAAAATATATTTTTAATTAGTTATATATTGACTTAAACATTGGGACTCCTTTTTAAAATATGATTTTTATTTCAGAGGGAATTTTATAGCAAAATATTAAATTTTTATATAAGTATATTCATATAATTATAGATTCTTATGAAACTTGTTTTAAATAATAATATACCTAAAATAACATATAAATATTTTCTAATTAATATAAATTAATATCTATCTCATGATATGTGTGTGTGTGTGTGTGAAAATACTTATCAATGTTAACATATAGCTTACCGAACATTTGAAAAAGTAAAAAATGGTATCTTAAGGAAAATTTTTAGAAATTATACCTATTTTAACCAATTTGAGCGATAAAAATTAATATATGTATTGTATATAGATATTTTAACATAAATTCCATAATTATCGATATATTTTAAAACCAAAATTAAAAGAATAACCATTAAAATGTATATAAATGGGATGTTTTGAAAAAATGATTCATATATTAATAAAATAGTATACGTTCAATCATATATAGATGAGTAGTTTCCTACCATATGTTTCATTTTCCATTAATGAGAGACTCAATGATTAAAAATTACATTTTTATCTCATAATAAATTAATATTTGTGAAAATATCACCAAATATTATTAATAAATATGCATCTTACTCTCTCTATACAATAAATTCCTTTGATGAATGAATTTATTTCATTTAATATCTAAATATATGGTCAAAATTTATATCCTTTTATTTTTTAAAATCTAATATAATAATTTATCTATCAAAATATATGATCAAATTAGTAGTTTTCATGATCATAAAACATGTGATTTACCTTTTCATCAATTGAATAATTATTTTATTATTTTATTACAATAATGATATAAAATAAGGTGAAATTATATTAATAAAAAAATATTTTTTATAAATGATTTCTCTTTCTTAAATGATATAACACAACATTAATATCTATATTATACATTAATTTTAATTCGATTTCACTTTCTCTCATGTTTTCCATTCCCTTTATTCTCATTTAGTTTTTTTATTTTTATAAAACTTTTAGTAATAATATTCAACGCATGGATGGGTTTTTAATGTTCATTTTACATTATATTAAATCCACATGTAATCATAATTATTTACCACTGTAGATATATACTTATATAACTATATATAATAGAAGGTTGATTAAGTCTCCACTTGGTAATTTGAATAATTTATTTATTTTTTAAACTATTAATTTTTAAATAACTCAATTAAAATGTTTGCTAAATCACTAAAAATAGTTTATTATCTCAATTATATAAGTGTATGTTTTTTATATCTTATAATACCACCACAAATGAGACATATTCATTAATACAAGATTAGAATTTTTAAAATAAAAAATAAAAATATCCTAAATTATTATTCAACTATATATGGTTAATGGAATCTTAATAAATAATAATATATAATGAATATATATATATATATATTATAATGATTATTTCATCGGAATTTTTAAATTCTTAATTGGTGATAATTTCAAATATCAAAAGGATTAAACTTTGAACTACTGTGAAAATCGAACTTCAATAGCCAGATTCCATGGACAAATAACATTACTTATTATTCAAAAATTACATTAAAATAACTATATAAATTTATAAAAAAAACTATTTTAATGTTATAGAAAATAATAACACATTAAAATAATGTTTATAATGGAATTATAGGATTTCATTTAAACTTATTTCTTATAATGTTATGAAGTCTTTCTATTAAATCTCCATGTAATGTTTTTTTAATCATTATCTTCAAGAGATGGTGAATTAGTTGTTTTAAAAGGTCAATTATTTTTTCCACTATAGGATCTGTCTAGTTTAAATTATTTAATTTGTAAACTATCGGAGTAAAAACATGCTAATGAATTGAGAAAAAAAGAAATTATTTGGAAGATACAAATTAAAAAAACATAAAAAGATAAATGAAATAAGAATTACACATATTAAAAATATGATGTTATATTTTCGGTAAAATGTTGTATGACCGTAGACATTATTATGAAAGTATATCAAAAATCCTATAAATTGAAATCATTAGATTTTGTCTAATTCTGGAGGATGATTAATAACAAAATATCAATGATATAATCTTTGAAATCCATGAATTTATTTTACCAATGAATATGAATAACAATTCCTATAGTTATACATATTCAACAATGGTTGGAAATTCAAATCACTTACGTCAGAGCTCGTATTCAATCATCAAATTAGAATTATCCAATTCATTGTACTAATTACGCCTTCAAGGATATATTTTAAAAATAAACAGTCTATATGCATCTTACATTTCAATAAAAATATGATCAAAATTAAAAAAACATATAATAGTAAACATAGAGATTTAATAATGAAATATTATTTAATAAAATCTCTAATATCACCATGAAAACTAAGACAATTGAAAGATCCCATGTCACAATGGTAGTTAACAGACCTCTAAATATTTCTCTTTCATGTTAGATAGAATTTTTTCATTGAAACCGTGGGCTCTAGTTTATTTTTGTTCAGCATAACAAACTTGTAATAACACACTCTATTTTATTTGGGAATAGATGTAACTTATAAAAAACATTGATGGTTGAACTGGATGTTATTCTCTAAGTAGTTCATTGGAATTCATGACGTTTCTAGAGTTCAAGAATGAAAATTATCTTGTTAAAAAATTTATTTGAATGCTAAAACTGCACAAAAAACATATATTAAATTGTAAACTTAATTTAATTGATTTATGTACTGTTTTGTAATTTTCGAAAAAATGATATGCAGAAATTATTTTAGAAATATGAACAAAATTTTTTTATCTCATATTCTTATTTATCTTATTAACATTATATGAATCTGTTTTAGTTTCCTCTAAATATATATTTTTAAACCCAAATGATTTGTTTGATTGGTGTAACATCCCCCAATATGGAACTCTCTCGTGTGGTCGGAAAGGGTTCATTACGAGACCTCAAGATCACCTCCCCATATGCTAGAGGTTACTAACTAATAGTGGGTTGGGAAATTTATAGTGTGGAATCTATACCACCTGTTATATAGTTTTATAGTAGTAGAAAGAAATCATAAAATAATGTAATTAATCAAAGTAAATACATAGTGAGAGACAACATTAAATTTCACCTGATTAATCCAATAAATAAATAAGGAATAATGTAATACTATTTTGGAATGCACCTAAATTTCCTTCTAGAAAAATTCAATAAAAATAATTCTAGACACAAATAAAAGACTAAATTTCCTAGGTCCCAAACCCCACATTTGACTCATCCCAAATCCTAGAAATCCATAAATAAGTAATCAAAAATGAGGTCATTTTACAATGTCCAAACCTACATCCACATAAATTTCATAGGTTCTATATGGAATCCTAAATAGAAATTGAGTATAACTCGGTAGGTCAATACCACTATTTCGATACTAAACCAATATACTCAGAAGTGTATGAAATAAACTGATAAATACGTGTATTAATCAATTCAAAAATTAATGAAATATGAAAACCTTCGTCTCCTTGACTGAATATCGGTGATCAGGTCTTACAACAAGAACAAATACACCAATATAACTGAGGTAAAATAACCTTCTTCATCGCCCTAAAATAATTTTTCTGAGCATGACTTCTGACCATGCCAACCATAACCATGTAACCATGGAATAGTCACAACAGTCCATATGGATAAAATCCATATAAGCATTATAACATTATTGGTCAAATCCCTATAAAAATTACACAATGGTATTGAGCATATCCAATTATCTATTAGCAGTACTACTTGGTACGTAAGATATACCACTTATTATCTGTGTTATAGTATATAAGTGTGAATGTTACATGTATTATCATAATATATACTCATTATATCATGAAACACGATCCATGTCACACAACATGGATATCACAATATGACATCACAATTAACTACGGTTAATTTTTAGAAATAAAATTTTCATTTATATTCCACATATAATTTAATTCATTATTGATTAGCAATTATATCAATATGAAATAATCCAAAAATTTAGGATTTTATAACAAGAAATTACTCAAGTTCACAATGTCATTCTAAACATACAATAAGTAGTTTTCCAAATAAATTAAAATAATGGATTGATTACCCCATTGAAAGCCATAGTCAAGTTAAAAATCTATTTGAAAATATATTACATCAAGGAATAATTTCATTAATTTATTTAATTAATTTGGGTGCATGAAACTATGTTGAAATTATATTATTGCATAAACATTGAAATTATCAAACCAAAGGGTTAATATTTAGACCCCTACTATAAACTGATCATCTAACAATGATTCTAACAGAAAATGTCCATGAGGATGAAGGTATAGATTAGTAAAAAGGTTCTTAGATCATAACTGATCAAGACACAATCCAAAAATGAAATTTTTTAATTTATTATACCTCAAAGTTTGGGTAACAAGGTATATAGGCAAGAACCCTAACCAAAAAGCATTCTGAGGGATTTCTCACACAAGCATAACATCAAAATATAGGATGGAACTCAAAATTACCATGGAATATTCTGTAGGGTCGAGATAAGATGATTTGAAGCATATTAGAATAAAAATCACCCACACAACAAGTTTAAAATATTTGTTCTTTCATTTACATTGTTTTTAATTTTATTACATGTCATGTAAATGTTTCTAATATAATACGACAAAAGACCAACAACATGGGATTTAGTTTTTAAAAATCATTAAACAATTTCACAATATATAATCCATTTACATGACTTGTATATGTTTTTTAGTTTATTTTTTGTCCATTTTATTTTCTAAAGAAACCAAACATTTTTTGAAGTATCTCAACTAACTAAGAACCCATAAAACACTCAAATAATTTATTCCTCGACTCCATTATTTCAAACAAGCATACAACCCCAAACATTATGTCTTTTTCTATAACTAGGATCTATTCCTAAACATTCTATTATCCTTCACAAGTTTTCATGCAACACAATACTATATTTATTCAAATTATTGACTCTTGTGATGAAAATATAACTGAAAAAATTGTTAATGAAAACTCGGAGAGGGATGAACTAGGAAGAATAAATGATCTTAGAAACTCCCACATTGTAACAGATTGTCCCAGAGATACTCCAAGAGTCAATTTGAGGTCTCGGAAAACAATTATTTCTACAATGTTCACATATTATAATCTATCTCCCAGGTCTCCTCATGAACTATCCCATGAAACCAGTACACCCGAACAAATGGTACAGTCCTACCATAATGATATTCATCACTATGATCCACAACCCATATCAGATTCTCATCAAAAAAATCATCAGTAAAAAGATCGATGTTTGATATTTAGATCCCATGGGAACAGTCTAGATGATATATCAATAACTACAACACGTGGAACATTTCATTCATTGAACTATAGAACTTTGTAATTGGTAAAATGTATGCCCTTAGAGTCACCCATTCCACTATTTTAAATACACCTACAAACCCAAGCTTCATCTTTACCTATTTAGTAATAGAATATTTCCCTTACCAAGGTGACACCTAATAGAAATCATATTAACCCACTAAAAAGTTATATAGGTCATCTCTAATGGTTATAATATTATATATTACTTCACTTCATGATCAACAATTGATATCTGATCAACTAATAATGTTCATACGTCACCTGCACGAGACTAGGACAAACAAGTTCTAACTCACCTATCGTCAACAAATTATGAGGAAAAGTTCTAAACCATTCGTAAGAACCCTCAAAACAATCATTTGGATTGATTCCTATAAACTATTGTTATATGAAAACTTCATGAGTTCAATATATTTCTCCCATGGACAACCAATATTCAAGACATAGGATCGTAACATATCCTCGATAACCTGAATAGTATACTCAGATTGAGCATCATTCTATGGATGGTAGTTGATGTTTAAAAAGACACATAATCCTAGGGATTTCTAAAGTCCCATAGATAAACATTATTTAAAATAATTATCTCTATCTAAAATAAAACTCCATGGAATACTGTGAAATCTAATGACTTCATTCACATAAATATTTCCAAGATCGTTAACTCTTACGTTTTTCTAATAAGTAATAAGTGTTATACATTAGTTAGTTGATCCACAAAAAAACATAAATCATCATTCTTACAAGTCATATTTGGTAGTACTGTCACAAAATCAATTGTATCATCATCAAATTTCAACATTGGAATGGGTAAAGGCTCCAAAATCCTAGCTATCCTTTGATGCCCATATTTTAGATGTTGACATGTGAAGATTCTATCAATGAATATTTCCACCTTTTTATTCATTCCTAGTCACCATTATTATCTATAGAGACCATAATACATATTTATTAATCTATTATTTACTACCCATATATAATGATGAATGTCCCCCATCAGCTCTTTTCACAACCCCATAAAAATTCATACTCAATCACAGAAAAAAAAATAAATGCCAAGTGACCATCATAGTGGGGTCTTAGAAATGATCCCTCCCAATTAGAAAACTTTTTAGCCATAATATAGTACAAAATCATTGGTATAATATTTTTTTAAGTCAGAATTACCTTCCCCTAAGATTCCTAAACCTCAAGATGCATGTGTGAAAATAGGTCTATTAACTGCCACTCATCACAGGACTCTCGTAATGACTCTATCTTCTTCTATCATCTCAAATAATGAGAAAATACCATTCCCATTCCTTGTTTATATAAATATTAAAATTTGAAAGACTAGAGATACTCGACCCACTTCCTCTACCAAAGGTTTGGGTCCCGCTATGAATTGATGTAATTGAGGTTCTTGTGATCCACATATACCAAAAACCTCACACCCATGAGATAGTGTCTCCAACATCACATGGCATGTACCACTACCTATAATGATAGATCATGAGTAGGGTAATTCTAACCATTTTTTCTCATCTTCCTTGGTCCCTTATAAAGTGGTTGCTCCTCCTATATTTATAACAATCCAAACTTTTATTAAGGAAAATTCCCCTTGATCTAATTATATGACTTATTATGTAAAATGGTTATAAAAAATATTCACATCCTTGGTATTTTTGGATTTAAAAATACCATTATTAATTGTTACGATTTATAATATAGTCTTTGAATAGTGATCACTTGATTAGAATATATATATATTTCTTTAACAAATCTAATTTACTCAGACAATGGATATGATGGCCTCAGCTAGTATAATTTATTTGTACGAATCCAATTTTTCAGATCTTGTGAAGGAGGTGGCATCACATGGCATCACTCTTGACCAATCCTAAGTCAATCATTGACATGTTAAGCATGAATGGAACCACCTACAAGAGAACTGTAAGCTGATATGGATTACCACCTGAGCGATGTTGTCCGAGCCACCCCAAAAGTCTATCAGAATCACCCACCATACCCTTAGGTTTTATACAGGAGTTATTAAAGGCTATTTAACAAGACCCTAGCGCAATGATTAAGTGAATTAAATTTGTATAATGAATATACATTCATTTTATTATTGTTACATTGTAGATACTTTTTAAATCACAAATAGTATTTTTAGTTAATATTCAATTAAGAAATATATTTTGATGAATTTATGGATTTTTGAATTAAATAATATTTTAACTAAATATTATTCGTAAATTAATTTTTATTTACTATAAATGATCAAATAATTTTAATGAATACATGTGTACTTTGAATTGATGTTTGAAAGATGTTTTTTTCAAAATCAAGGAATTTTTTTAATAAAAAGTGGGTTTTATTTTAAAAGTAAAACATTCACATATTTATAAAATTATATAGATAAAATTAATATTATTTTTGAAATCTTGATGTCTAAATTATCCAACTGTGAATTTTTCATTATTTTCTGAGATAGTCCAATTTTTGGTTAAAAATTAAATATCATTTAAATATATAATATGTTTTGTGACATCATTATGACCCAATACTGATATAATAAAATAATATAAAAGACATGTTCGGATAATATATGTTTTAAATAAAAAAAATTATTTTAAATTTGTTTGATTAATTTTATGGTGCCTTATTCGACCCTTCAATTCTTATAAAACATTTTATCTTTTTAAAATGATTTCTTTGAGAGTCTGACTCACCCCCACATAAGAACGCCTAATATTTTAATATGTTTGTCCATTGTAATTATAAAATTATTTTTCCACTCCCCTTTTGAAAAACATTGGGAATAACCATGGGTTGGGTTTTTGTTTTGATTAGTTTAATGTGTAGAGTCCAAAATAAAAATAATAAAGAATTCCCTCTCTTTTCCTATATAAACACACCCAATCTCCAACATCTCATCACTAAAAACACTTGAAATACGTCCCTACACTGACCACCTCTCTTTTAAAACCTTTCGTGGTTCCCCAATCTCCCATTAACCCTCTCTCAAGCCCCTCCCAAACCTATAGGATCACAGCTCCAGGTGAAGGATTTCTTCCTCACTCATTTTTTTTCAAGTTTCATTATGTTTGTATACCCTTGTATATTTAATTAAAAATGATTAGGTATGATTTATCACCACCCCAAAAACATTCCTTCTTATATTTGAATGATTAGATACTAATTTATCTCTCATTATTTCTTCCAATGTACCCATGTTGTCATGCCGAAATTCTGTAAGGTATTTCTCTTTCCTGATTAACATTAAAAAATTATTTGCTATTATGAATCTAAATTCCATTAAATATGTTGGTACAGGTATATATATGATCCTATTACATTAAATTTCATGTACATATTATGATACCCCATTTTTCACTCATCAACCATTTTTACCAATTCTTTTTTCACATTATTATGCTTCTGGAATTGCGCTGTGATTTTCTTAGCCAAAGTCATTATGTAGTGAATATTGTTCCCATTTATCTATCATGGTTGTTAACCATTATTTAAATTTAATTATTTATTATTTAGTTTCTGTAACTCCTCGACCCCAGTTACCTGGATTCGGTGCATTATAACCTAATATTTGCATGATTACAATGAATCAAGTCCCGAAGGACCGATCGGTTTAGCAGTCTTGGAAAATTGATTACATATATGAATGTTACATTAATATTCATAACATACAAAACAAAATAAATAGTACTTCATGAATTCTATTTTTCCCTTGGCTTAACCTTGCATATCAATCACAATACCCTTCTTGAAATCATGGTAAAAATAAAACATAGAAAGGGGTGAGATCAGATGCTCAGTAAGGATAACAATATGGCGGAAACTTTCATAAATAAGCATAAACATTTCATGAAATGTATAACTAAAACAAATCCTTTTAAACTTGATCTTCAACGTAATATGGAATAAATAATATGAAATAATTCCATTTAATTATTCACATGGATATTCTACTAATTGAATAATCAAAAGAAATATCAATAACCACTATCATAATGAAGGAAATGTATAATATCGAACTTTAATTTCTGTGTCACAGCCTAGTGCTAAGACCTAAGGGATAATTGTAACTAGAACCCAACCCAAGGATCCTTTTTAACCGGACTCCATCCTGAAGAGACTCTATAATTGGACTCCAACCCGTAGTGCCTCTAATAACCTAACACCAACTCAGAGTGCGTCTATTAACCGAACACCAACCCAGAGTGCCTCTAATAACCAGACACCAGCGCAGAGTGCCTCTAATAACTGGACACCAACCCGGAGGGTCTGTTGTAACTAGACCCCAACCCAGAGGGCTTACATTAACCGGTCCCCAACCCGGAACATACTAGTCCAACACATTCATCTTAAGAAGAGGGTGAAATATAACATAAACATCCGTATTGAAACTAGCATACGAAATGCCAAAACATTAATCATAAACCATTAATGGAATAAAAATAACTCATCCATAGTCAAACATATCACAAAACCTTAAATACAATATGGATGATTTTTATCATAATAAATCTACTACAAACAAGTGTAAAATTTACCAAAGGATGTTGACATATATGAAATCAAAACTATTTGAGATAAATATCTCTTTTTTTGAAATCATTTAAAATTCAGATAATTATAGAGAAAACCATTATTTTGAAAACATTATTATAATCTTTTAAGGGAATAATTGATGAATATATAATGGCCGAAAGTATCCACACCCGTCATATAAGTTAAAAAACATTCTTACCTTAATTTTGTCGAAAAGGTTAAAAAGGACCTTGTTTGAAAAATGACGGAAAGATTCATTTATAACCCTCATGTGAAAAGTAAAACAAGGGTATAAATGAATTTAAACCATATTCTATAAAATAGTAAGAATTTTTTGAAATAAGTTTATAATAAACATGGATGTGGATTATAAAAAGTTCCATGTAGATAATTACGTATAAACAACCTCAGATAATGAAGAGATTGTGAAATAAACCCTTACCAATTTAATATCGTACGAAACATACACCTAAAGAAAGAGGTATCATAAAATTAATATTTAAATACACATAAATTAAAGTGTATTACACAGATAATACAATTATGGGTAGTACATACACCACTCAAAAGGTAATAGTGGAAATATGGCATGAATCTCATTGGAATAAGGAGTGAGATGAAAACCCCTTACCTTGTAATTTTATTTGATAGAGTGTAGGTTAACCTCTTGTATAATAGTTAAATCATTGTTATTAAATTATAGAATAATAATATACATAAATATGATATCATATATGATATTGTAATATTTCTTTGTTAATAATATTTTAGTATTGTCATCGTTTCGGGTGTTAACTGGTTCATTTTCCTTTATATGCTTCATTACGTAAGCCGTGTTTGTTATGGATAGGTTATATATTATTCAAATCTAGAATGATATCAAGTCCTTAAAAATTACTTTTAATCATCAAACGATATTTATTGTTCAATGGATATGATGGGGAAATGAATCTCATCGCGTTCGTGGAGACGGTAATCCGTATGTACGCACGAACTCTACTTCCATTTCATTTTTCATTTTAAAAGGAATCAAAACCAAATGATACATAGGTATATTATTATTCCAGTATAATATAATATCTTATATGGGTTACTTATGTTCATTAACACCATCCTTTATACGTTCCATCTATGGTATGAACGATTCATATCACATTGAGGGGGCGGTCATCTGCACTTCTTCAAATGAAATTATCGTATATATATACAACCTGAAACGAATAATTGTATGATATAAATTGGAATTACAGAAGATTATATATAAAATAAATATCATTAATATAATATTTAATTATTTTTCCATCATTATGGCCACTATGAGAGGTGGTAGGAGATAATTGAACAAACATCGCTTCGTGAGGCGTTTGGTTTCCATCCACATAAACATTATGTTCTTCACCCAGTAGATGGAGGTGTGTTTAATTGTAGTTAGAATACATCTAATAACAATATCCTAGTATATTTAGGATACTGGTTTTGTTACAAAAGAAAATAATAATAATATTTTACGGGTTAGTGAAGTAAAATAAATGAAAAGAAGCTAAGAGAAATTGTTACCTTTAATTTGGGTAACTCCCTTTGGTTTGAACCAAAAGGACACTTGAAGTGCCTTATTCCTAAGGTAAGGCTACTAATAGGATTAGTGGGATGTAGGTAGATTAATTGTTCAGAGGTTGGACGAGACAAAAGGCTTAAGAGGTGTGAGGGATTGGTTAGAAGTGGTGTCCTTTTATAAGGGGGAGGATGGGCTCTTTAGGATAAACTTAAAGTATTATTTTATAATAAATTCATATTCGGTTTATAATGGCTCAAAAGTGGATTATTCAAAGTCTAAGGTAGGGATGGGTCTAAAACCACTCAACCAATAGATTTTAGATAGGTTTGGGTCAGAATAGTAACCTTATCGTTTAGATTTAACTCTTAGTTAAATAGTTTGACATTTACCATGTCCCTTTGTATTTTTATATTATATAGTTAATAAACAAACTATATAGATACAAGAGACCCCCAAGTGGTAAAATAATGATACACCTATCATGATATAATTCCATTGGCCGAACCGTAGATTTTTTGGAATATAATATCAATTAATAATATAATATTTGTTTTAAAAACACTTTTATGTCAATTTTGACGCTAATGCGTATTTTGTTTTTTGATAAATTCATAACAGCATTATTACTTAGAAAAAAATTAATATAACCAGTCCTAATATGTCACATTAACCTAAAAAATTAGTGGAATTCATAAAAAGATTCAAATTACAATAATTTATAAATTTATAATATCAATTATTTTAATATTCCATTAATTAGGTAATTACTGCATCACCATTGTGTCATAAATAAATTAAATTATTTAATGTCTAAAATTATAAATAAAATAACCTTATGTAGGAACATTTTTTATATTTATCATTAATATTTATAAACTAATTTATCTTATATATAACCCTATATTAAAAATGGTTTAGTAATTAATCTTTGATTTTAACACTTTTAACACTTCTTTGAATTAAATAATAATAAATGTACTAATATAATCCAAGTGGACATAAATGATAATATTTTATTCCTAAGGTTGTTTTTGGCCTAGATACACCTGTCCAATAGAATTAGGACATGTGTTCGGGTAATATTAATATTATTTTTCCCTTAATTAGTCTATTTACTTTTTACAGTGGTAAATAAAAGTAAAAAGTAACTATTTACCAAAAATTATTTTTACCTTATTGAACCACATTTTAATCCTTGATATTAACCGTGTCTCTCAAATTTTTGAAATTCCACTCACAGAAGCAGTAAAATTATGTTTTATGTGAATTTTCAAATTCTCCTAGGTGGTGGGTAAAAGATGGTGAAAAGTTCAATAAAATTTTTATATATCTAAAATTATTATAAACTGACTCTATTGAATTACATTGAACTTATATAGGTATTATGTATCTGTTTTGACATCAAATTATTTAAATAAAATAATTATTTAAATAATAATTCGGTTTTAAACTATAACTCAGTATTTTTACTATCCCTCAAAAATTAAAAGTTTTCAGAAAAAACAAAAAATTTACCCTAATCTAATTTTGATATTCTGAATTCAATAATGAAGTCCATTTTGAGAGATAAAATGTATAAAATTTCAAAATTCTGGTATTTCTATTCATAACGGTTAGTTTGATTGGTTGTGGTGTGTGTTAGAACTCGAAGTTGCGTACAACACACGCTACACTATTATTCAAAGAGAAGCATACCATGGAAGCTTGGTGTGTTACATTCTCCCCTCCTTCAATAAATCATGTCCTTTCAATTTATGCTCGGTATTGGAAACTTGGGGATGACATTTCAAAATATCTTAGTTGAAATCCCACATCGAAAAATGAATTAATGAGGCCTCTATTTAAAATAAAGAGTGGTAAGTATGAAGGTTACCGAAAATAACACATACTAGGGTTCCATGTAAGAATATATGGATATGGAAGAGAAATCGAACCATCAATATCTAATGGAGAGTGGTATAGAACATTACTATGAAAATGCCAACAATCCCAAAGCCATATATTTTTTATGATCTAACGTACCATCTAGGACAACATTTTTTGTCCTATGTTCCTTTTCTTAATGTTGAGGAATTTATTTATGAGATTGGATAAGATCATAAGGAGATATAATTACTTTATAATTAGAGTTTTATCCATTAATAAATTTCTACCACAAACTCATCTTTCACCCCAAAACATAATACAACTCAAAAATACTGTATTTATCCTAATCGTACAGGGTTCTAAATATAATGAATTTATAATTAACATATCAAACCGTCTAAAAAATACATTATACCATCCAGGAACTTCACATAGTCCAGTGGTAGGCATTAAATCCAAGTTGCACTATGGTTTTGGGTTTGATTCCCACACATTTGTCCGACATGACGGGTCATCACACGGTCTGCGTGTTTTCCATTTATAAAAATCCAAAAATAACCTTTAAAAGTTAATCCCTTCCAAAATTTAGACATATCCAAAATACTTCTGTAAACTCTCAGTACAAAATTTATATGAATGATAAACATAATGTAGAACCTTTTTACCCCATAATAGCATGTGAATACCATCATCATGTATTCATTAAAAACATTGAAACATCCGGAATTACCAGAAAACCATATTGATTACATTTATTCTCCATTATTCCTTATAGAATACTGGATATACTTCATCCATCCAAAAATGTTGTAAACCCCAAAAATAATGGAATATACAAATCTTTAATCAGTTTCAAGGTAGTCAAGAATATCCAATATAATTTACCCAAATCAACAATATCATATTCCAAAATCAGTACCTCAATATTAGGACCATATTAAGGTTTATCAATCCTTCGACCATGTAATTTACAAATATTTTTTCTCGCTATTGAGTCACTTTTATTTGTACCCTGAAATCTCTAATATTCAATGAAATAGTACTGCAGTACAATCCTTATTTATTTCCATTACATCATTGATACAACACTTCAATAATTCAAAAATAACAACACAAGAACACTAGTCATTCCTCTTCATATGTGGTAGTATCTTAACTTGATTATTATCCAATAGAATCATTTGCAGCATAGTCTGATGACAGGGACATTGGTTTGCGTAGTGTCCAAACTTCTTTTAGATGAAGCATTGTACATTTGAAACATTTTTCTTACCCTTACAGTCACGTACTTGGTGTCCTTTTTCTCCACACTTATAACTTACTCTCATTCCCTTCAAGCATTTTCCAAGTTGATTCTTTCTCTGGTTATCACATATGTGAAAATCCTTCTTTACCTTATTCCTTTTATCTGTCCTTCTCTCTACCATCCTTTCCTTCTCTATCTTCCCTTCAAAGCCATAAGACTCCGAGAATTCTTTACTTATCTTATCAACAAAGGATACTATTTCTTCATATGATGATAACATGTGGGAGATTATTTCCCTTATCAATTCTGTCTTAAGACCATGAAAGATATGATCTTTATTACTCTTTGGATCATGTGTATAGCTAGAGTTCTCATTTCTTTTAATGGGCACCATTTCTAAACAATGGCATACACTAGATTATTTTGTGAATAGAAATACCTTATCCAAAACTTGTAAAACACTTAAAATAAATTAAAAAGTTTATGGATATAATACATAATGATAAAAATGTATTCTTTGAGGAAGTATATACTCTTAAACCCTTCATAATTATTTGTAAAGAAAATGATAATTAACCTAAGCATATCCCCCGGGAGTGTCATAACCAAGAGTGAAACAAGGCCTGTTGTCGTGCAACAGTTCCTGTTCGAGTCTAGATCAAAGCGGTGTTTTTGGGTTTTACCCTTAGGTACATCTGTGCCAGAGCTGCCTCTACCTGATCATATCCAGACAGGGATGTATTGCTTGGAAAACTCACAAAATCTCTACAATATCGAAATTCTTGGAAGTTCTTCCCTACTAATCCTCAATGTCTATCTTAGGGCTATGTTCTCTAATCAGAGATTATCTAAATCTAGATTCAAAGGTTAATGCAAAATTCCTCAAATACCAACTGTAATGCCCTAACCCCAATTACCTAGATTCGGTGCATTATTACAAAATATTGGCATGATTACAAGTAATCAAGTCTCGAAGGACCGATCAGTTTAGCTGTCTTGGAAAATAGATTACATACATTAATGTTACATTATACTTCATAACATAAAAAACAACATAAATAATCCTTCATGAATTCCATTTTCCCTTGTCTTAACCTTGCATATTAATCACAATACACTTCTTGGAATCCTGGGAAAAATAAAACATAGAAAGGGTGAGCTCATATGCTCAGTAAGGATAACAATATAGGAGAAACTTTCATAAATAAGAATAAACATTTAGGGAAATTTATAACTAAAACAAAACCATTTTAAACTTGAACTTCAACATAATATGGAATAAATAAAATGAAAAAATTCCATTTAATTATTCACATGGATATTATACTAATCGAATAATCACATGGAATATCAATAAGCACTATCATAATAAATGAAATGCATAATGTACAACTTTAATTTCTGTGTCAAATCCTCGTGACAAGACCTGAGGGATAACTGTAACTGGAAGCCAACCCGGAGATCCTCTGTAACCGAACTCCGTCCCGGAGAGCCTTTGTAACCGGACTCCAACCCGGAGTGCCTCTAATAACCAGACACCAACCCGGAGTACCTCTATTAACCGAACACCAACCCGGTGTTCCTCTACTAACCGAACACCAACCCGGAGTGCCTCTAATAACTGGACACAAACCCAGAGGGTCTCCCGTAACCGGACCCCAAACTGGAGGGCTTACTTTTACCGGTCCCCAACCCGGAACATACTAGTCCAACACATTCATCTTAAGAGGAGGATGAAATACAACATAAAAAATCATATTAAAACTAGCATATGAAATTCCAAAACATTAATCATACACCATTAATGGAATAAAAATAATTCATCCATAGTAAAACATATCAAAAAACCATAAATAAAATATGGATGATTTGTATCATAATAAATCAACTACAAACAAGTGTAAAATTTACCAAAGGATGTTGACATTGATGAAATAAAAACTATTTGATAGAAATATATATTTTTTGAAATCATTTAAAAGTCAAATAATTATAGAGAAAGCCATTATTTTGAAAAAATTCTTATAAGCTTTTAAGGGATGCTTCAATGACTTTATAATGGCAGAAAATATCCGCACCCTCCATATAAGTCAAAAAAACATTCTTACCTTAATTTTTTCAAAATGTTTTAAAAGGACCTTGTTTGGAAAATGATGGAATAATTCCTTTATAAACCTCTATTAAAAAGTCAAAAAAGTGTATAAATTACTTTAACCAATATTTTATAAAATATTAAGAATGTTTTGAAATACATTTTTAATAAACATGGATGTGGATGATAAAGAGGTCCCGGTAGATAATTACGTTTAAACAACCTCGGATAATGAAGAGATTGTGAAATAAACCCTTGAAAATTTGGTAACTTATGAAACATACACCTCATGAAAGAGGTATCATACAATGAATATGTAAATACACATAAATTAAAGTTTATTACACAAAAAATAAAATTATGGGTAGTACATACACCACCCAAAAGGTAATAGTTGCAATATGGCATGAATCTCACGGGAATAAGGAGTGAGATGAAAACCCCTTACCTTGTACTTTTCCTTGATAGAGTGTAGGTTAACCTAATGTATAATAGTTAAATCATTTTTATTAAATTATACAAGAATAATATTCATATATATGATATCATATATTATCTTTTAATATTTTTTTGTTAATAATATTTTAGTATTATCATCGTTTCAGGAGTTAACTGATTCATTTTCCATTATATGCTTCGTTACATAAGACGTGTTTTTTATGGATAGGTTGTATCTTATTCATATCCAGAATGATATCATGTCCATAAAAATTACTTTTATTCATCAAACGACAATTAGTCTTGAATGTATATGAAGGGGAAATGAATCTCATCGCGTTCATGGAGACGATAATCCGTATGTACGCACGAACACTACTTCCATTTCATTATTCATTTTAAAAAGAATAAAATCCAAATGACACATCGGTATATTATTATTCCAGTATAATATAATATCTTATATGTGTTACTTATATTCATTAACACCATCCTCTATACGTTCCATGTATGGTATGAACGAGTCATATCACTTTGAGGGGGCGGTAGTCTGCACTTCCTCAAATGAAATTATCGTGTCTCTATATACAACATGAAACGAATAATGGTATGATATAAAATGGAATTACATAAGATTATATATAAAATAAATTTCATTAATATCATATATAATTATTATTCTATCATAATGGCCACCATGAGAGGTGGTTGGAGATAATTGAACAATCATCACTTCATGAGGCGTTTGGTTTCCATCCACAGAAACATTAAGTTCTTCACCGATTAGATGGAGGTGTGTGAAAGTGAAGTTAGAATACCTCTAATAACAATATCCTAGTATATATAAGATACTGGTTTTGTTACAAAAGAAAATAATAAGAAGATTTTAGGGGTTAGTGATGTAAAATAAAAGAAAAGAAGCAAAGAGAAATTGTTACCTTTAATTTGGGTAACTCTCTTTGGTTTGAACAAAAAAGGACTCTTGAAGTGCCTTATTTCATAAGTTAAAGCATCTAAGAGGAGTGTAGGGATGTACGGAGCTTAATTGGGTAGATTTTGGACGAGAAAAAAGGCTTGAGAGGTGTGAGGAATTGGTTTTCACTGGTGTCCTATTATAAGGGGGAGGAGGGTCTCCTTAGGAAAATCTTAAAGTATTGTTTTATAACAAATTCATATTTGGTTTATAATAGCTACAAAGTGGATTATTAAAATTATAAGGTGGGGATGGGTGTCAAACCACTCAACAAATAGATTTTATATAGGTTTTGGTCACAATATTAACCTTATCATTTAGATTTAACTCTTAGTAAAATAGTTTGACATTTACCATGTCTCTTTGTATTTTTATATTATATAGTTAATAAACATACTATATACATCCAAGATACACCCCAAGTTGTAAACTAATGATACACCTATCATGATATAAGTACATTGGCCGATCCTTAGATTTTTAGGAATATAATATCAATTAATAATATAATATTTGTTTTAAAAACTATTTTATGTCAATTTTGACAATAATGAGTATTTTGTTTTTGATAAATTTATAACAGCATTATTACTTCGAAAAAAATACATGTAACCAGTCCTAATATGTCATATTAACCTAAAAAAATTAGTGTAATTCATAAAATGTTTCAAATTAAATTGATTTTAATATTTATAATATCAATTATTTTAATATTTCATTAATTAGGTAATTAATGCATCCCCATTGTGTAATAAGTAAATTAAATTATTTAATATCAAAAAATATATAAATAAAATACCATTATGTAGGAAATGTCTTTAGCTTTCTATTTAATATTTATAATATAATTTATCTTATTTATAACCCTATATTAAAAGTTTTTTATTAATTATAATTAGATTTTAACTCTTTTAACACTTCTTTGAATTAAATAATAGTAAATGTCCTAATCTAATCCAAGTGGACCTAAATGATAATATTTTATTCCTATGGTTGTTTTTGGTCGAGATATACTTGTCCAATAGAATTAGGACATGTGTTAGGGTAATATAAATATTATTTTTACCCTTAATTACCCTATTTACTTTTTACCGTGATAAATAAAAAATAGAAAGTTACTATTTACCAAAAATTAATTTTATCTTCTTGAACCAGATTTTACTCCTTGATATTAATCGTTTCTCTCAAAATTTTGAAATTCCACTCACAGAAGCGGTCAAATTATGTTTTACGTGAATTTGCAAATTCTCCTAGGTGGTGTGTAAAAGACAGTGAAAAGTTCAATAAAATTTTTATATATCTAAAATTATTATAAACCAACTCCAATGAATTACATTGAACTTATATAGGTATTATTTATCTATTTTGTCATAAAATAATTATTTAAATAAAAATTCGGTTTTAAACTATAACTCAGTGTTTTTCACTATTCATCAAAAATTAAAAGTTTTCAGAAAACTACCACAAAAATTACCCTAAGATAATTTTGATATTATGAATTCAATAATGAAGTCTATTTTGAATGATAAAATGTATGAAATTTCAAAATGTAGGTATTACTAATCATAACGGCTAGTTTGATTGGTTGTGGTGTGTGTTAGAACTCGAAGTTGCATACAACACACACGCTACTCTATTATTCAAAGAGAAGCGTACCGTGGAATCTTGGGGAGTTACAGTTTCATATATTAATTCCACATTATTTTATTTTGGAATAAATTAATATGTTTAATTATTCCATTTTATACGATCCATGTGGCACACTTATGCATGAGATGAAATGATTGGGAAGGGTGCACCCAGATAGCACTCTAATGCATTGGGAAAAGATTAGTTTCATTATATTTATTGTGAAATGAGGTTTTACTCATTATAATTCAAGTGAAATGATGGTTTACACATGATCCATGTTCAATGTGCCTTGGCACTTGCAAATATCATGCTAAATGTTGATGCCACTTTTCCATGATATGATAATCATATTATTTTATGCCTTTATGTTAATGTTTATATTATGCTCTATTGATATGCCTATTGCCTAAAATGAATGTTATTATTTATGTTATTCCTTTTTTACTCCATTACTGGGTTTTATAGCTCCCAATTTTTTTATTCAAGTCCTCAGGTTATCCCATGCAATGCTATATAAGAAGGAATGTGTGTGGTCATGTAAATGAAGTTTTCAGTAAAGATGTGTATTTTGTGTTTTCATTTGTTATGTAATGTTCCTAATACCCAATGACACTAGACATCTCGATCATCTATGTTATACCAAGTGAAAAGTTTATATATTAAATTACGTTTATTCATAGAACAAAGAGAAGTGTTGTTATAGTTGGTATCTGGGGATAGGTTTAGTTATTTTGGGATTATAATTGGAAACATCCTAGTGAAAGTATTAGGGATAATAATAAGTATAATAAATAATATACATAATATTTTTTTGTGTCTTGATTATGTGTATTATCAAAAAAAACATCTCTGCTAGGATACGAGCAGGTAGAGGTTGTTCTGGCATAGATGTCTCTAGTGTAAAACCCGATAACACTGCTTTGAGCTAGACTCAAACGAGAACTAGTGCACAACAACATGCATTGTGTCACTATTGGTTACGATACTCTAATAGTATATTATATTCGATTAGAAGAGGACTCGGGCTAACAACTGATGTTATGATCAATGTGATGGTTATTCTAATGAAATGTTCAATCCGCTGGGAGCGGGAATCACAATCTTTTCCATGATAATCTCTATTTTAACCCATTATTTGAATAGAAACATGGGACAAGAGTAATGATCAACCCCCCTCCCCTAAGAAAAAACAAGTCGCAATTGAGAGTTTAATGAGACAAAGGACTCCTTCTTTTAATGGATCATCTGATCCCTCAATTGTCGAAAAATGGATCCCCTCAATTGAGAAGATCTTCTCCATCTTTCAATTTACTGAATAAAATAATGTACTTCAGGCTAATTATTATATGGAGGGTGAAGTTGATCAATGGTTGACATTGATCAATAATACAAATCCTTAGAATGAGATCGAGGCGTTGGAATGAAAGGATTTCTGGAAAATTATTTTCAATAAATATTTTCCTTGAACCCTCTAACTTAAGATTGAAAGGGACTCACCTACCCTCATGAAAAAATATGATGAATACATCAGAGCGTACAATATAAAATTCAAAATTCATGCATGAAAAGCCTCGGTCATTGTTGTTACCACTGAATGAAAGGTTTTCCTCTACATTGGGGGGTTAAACCTAGCCTACGGAAACCACTAGTGATCCATTACTTCGAGAGCTATGTGGAAATTGTATGATGTGCACTTAAGGTTGAAATGGAAATATATAAATCTTATGGGTATCATAGGGATACAAAGTGAAAGTGTGAGAATAATTTTGGTGGTCTGATGGATAAAATCAATGGTGCTATGAGAATCCAACAATCGATTTTCTGAAGTTGTGGAAATAAGCACCCGAGAAATTGACTGAAGTGGGTGAGGAAATGCTTTAGGTGTGGAAGAGAAGGGAACCATGCCATTAACTACTAAAAAGAAAAACTTGTGGCTGTGGTAGAGGAGAGTAACACTTCGATCGAACCTCAACATATTTTTCATTACTTTAACTACAATTAACCATGGACGATTTTAAACAAGTTCCCCAAGAAAACGTTTTTCAGAGTCAACCAACAACATCCTAGGCAGCAATGGCATGCTTCTTCCATCACTACCACTAAAGTGAACCCTGACAATGATGTGGTGATAGGTACACTAGTTATTCATTCAGGAATAGTGGACATACATTTTGATTCTAGTTCTATGCATTCTTTTATATCCCAAAACTTTAGTAGTACAATCTCAACACCACCACAAATCATGGATGTAATGATGTCGATGAGAACAGAAAATGGTGAAATTATTATATCCCATGTATATAACTCATCATTTGTCATAATTTTTGGATTGATCTTCCCAGTGAGCCTATTTATACATCCTCAAGTATAATTTGATGCAAAGACTGGAATGGATTGGCTTTCTTTATATTGAGCCCGCATTAATTTCCATGAGAGAAAAATCACTCTCCATGTGGCGAATCGACCCCTGATTATGTACAAGTGAAATGAAGAGGATGAATCTTCTTTAGGAACATCATCTAAAGTGTGTATATTACTTACCTAGGAGAATTTGTATCATTCTCAGATGATTGATTCTATTGAAGCAACCATACTTGAAGACATTCCTATTCTGGGAAAATTCATTGTTGTGTTTCCTTAGGAATTGAATGGTCTTCCTCTTAGAAAAGATTTTTAATTCTCAATTAATCTTATACCTGGGGAATTGCCAATATCCAATACTCTATATAGAATGGCTATTTCTGAGATTGATGAGATAAAGAAAAAACTATTGGAGAATCTGGATAATGGTTTTATATACCCAAGTGCATCATCATGGGGTGCACCAGTCCTTTTTATTTATAAGATGGATAGGTCAGTGCGCCATTGCATTGATTATAGTGAGATCCACAAAGTCACGATAAAGAAAAACTATCTTATACCATGAATTGATGACTTTTTCGATCAGCTATATGTATCACAATACTTCTCCACGGTGGATTTGCGGTTTGGATATTATCAAGTAAGGGTGAAGGAGGAGGATATCCCCAAAAAATGCTTCTCCTACAAGGTACAGGCATTATGAATTCAATGTAATGCCTTTTGGATTCACTAATTCTCCAGTAATCTTTATTAAATTGATGAATATAGTCTATAAAGATTACGTCAAAAAATTGGTAGTATTTATAGAAGATATTCTAATATAGTACATAACCAGTGAGGAGCATGAGGAGAACCTAAGAAATGTACTAGAGACCTTGCGAAATTAGAATCATTATGAAAAGTACATAAAGTGGGATTTCTAGTTGAAGTATGTCTCATTCATGGGTCATATCATCACAATAAATGGGATATCAATGGATCCCTCCAAGATAGCTGCAATTGAGGGATGGCAGAGTCCAACATCGATAACGGATATCCATAGCTTCCTGTGGTTAGTTGGATATTATTGTCGATTTGTGTTAAATTTATTACGATTGTCAAACAATCCTACCAAGATAACTCAGAAGTTTGTAACGTTTTTTTAGTGAAGAATTTAAAGAGGACTTCAAGGAGATAAAAATGTGTCTTATCAATATTCCCATGCTCATACTACCTAAATGTGGAGTACTTTTTATGGTATTTATGGATGCTTTGAAGAAGGTCATGGGATATGTGTTGATGCAAAATGATAAAGTCATTTCTTATACATCAAGGAAATTTAATGTCCGTGAGAAAAACTATCCAACACATGATCTGGGGTTAGATGTAGTAATTTGTTCTTTAAAATCATGGTGACAATACCTATTTATGTAGATGTGTGAAATATATATGGATCACAAAAGCCTCATGTATATATTCACATAGAAATATTTGAACATGAACCAAAAAAGATTGTTAGAGCTGATCAAAGGTAATTACAGCTCAATCCATTACCACCCCAGGAATGTGAACATGGTGTAAGATAATATAAGTACAAAGGAATCAATTATTCTATCCTTGATGGGAATTGAAAAGGATAAAAACTTATTAGATTTGATGAAGATGGATATGAGAATCATAAATAATGAAACATCAAAAATATTTCCACAACTGATTTCTCACCAATATTTTTTCAAAAGGTTAAAGGATGCTCAAAAGAATGATGAGGTAATTTTGAAAAAAATGGTAACTGTTGGAATAGGGAAATCCTCATAGTTCATTGTTTATAAATAACGAATTGGGAGATTTTGGTCAAGACTATGTGTTCCATCATTTCCAAAGTTAAAGAAATAACATTTGGATTATGCACATGGTTCAAATTTCACTATTCACCTAGGAAACAAAATGATTTATCAAGATCACTAAAATCATTATTGTTTGGATAACATGAATAAAGATATCACTATGTATAAATCAAGTGCCTGGTATGTCAGTATGTGATGGTTAAGAGGCAGAAGTCTAAGGTGATGAGGCAACCATTACCCATACCATCATGGAAATGGGAGAACATCACCCTGGAATTTGTCACCAGACATTCAAATGCACCCAAAGAATACAATACTATCTGGGTTGTTCTGGATTATCTTTCAATGACTACACACTTCATTTAAATCAGGGAGGATTTCTCATTGGATCAACTGGCACAAATATATATCAATGAAGTGGTAAGGCTTCATGGATTAGCATAATGTATTATATCTGATCGAGATCCAATATTCACCTCTATGTTCTGGAAGAGTCTTAAACATTATGTGAATACTAGGCTAAACATCAGTATATATTATCATCCTCAAATTGATGGAAAATCTAAGAGAACTATCCAAAAACTTGAGGACATGTTTAGGGAATCCTCAATTTATTTCAAAAGAGAATGGGATCAACATTTTCTTTTGTTTGAGTTCTCTTATAATAACAGTTTCCACTAAAGCATCCAAATGGCACCTTATGAGGCCCTTTATGGGAAGAGGTGAAGAACAACGACATGTTGGGATAAATATGGGGAGAGAAAACTATTAGGTCTAGAAATGTTCGAAGAAATGTTTGAGAAGTTTAAGACTACCCCGTAGCACATTATTGCTACTTAGAGTCAACAAAAGATCCATGTTGATAATCGTCGATGAGACCTTAAGATTGATGTTAGAGACATGTTATTCCTTCTTATATCACCGTGGAAGAGTGTTTGGAGATTTGGGGGGAAGGGAAAGCTTAGTACAAGGTACATCATCTCTTTTGAGATCCTTGATCGCATTAAAGCAGTGGATTTTCAACTAGCACTCATACCAAACCTACCTCAAGTAACTGATGTATTCAATGTATCACTCTAAGATAAGTACATACCTAACCCATCGCGTGTACTCAATTTGGAGGTGGTACCATTCTACAATGACCTATCATATGAAGATAATAATGTGAAGATCATATATCATAGAGAAAATGTTCCATTAAATTAGACAATTCCCCTTGTGAAAGTGTTGTGGAGAAACCACAGGTTTGAAGAAGTAATGTAGGAATCATAGGAAGTGATGAGGCGGAGTTACCCACATCTATTTTAGTGTGGGAAAAGAAAATTTATTGTACGAAATATCATATGGGTAGATATTGTAATAACCCAAATTTTTATTAATGAAATTATTCTTGATTTAATTAAATGTACGATTATGTAAAATGGTTGTATAAAATATGAACTTACTTGGATTATTATGTTGGATTTCAGAATATTATTAATAATTTTTACCATTTCTATTATAATCATGGAGCAGTGATCACATGATTAGTATTAATATAGGTCTTTAAAAATCAAATTTACATAGAAAATGGAAGCTATGGCCTCATCTGGTATAATTGCTCCATACGAAGCCCATTTTTCAGAGCTCAGAAAGGAGGTGGTGTCCCTAGGCTTAGATCTTGACCAAGTCTAAGCTGAGCTTCAAAGATTTAATTTTGAATTGAACCAAATATGGGAGAAGTAGGAGTTGATAGAGATTACCACCCACGTGATTTTATCTGAGCCACCCCAAGAGTCTGTCACCATCTCACACTGTACCCTTATGTCATATAAAGGTGTTATAAGGGGTTATTTAAAAAGACGATAGCACTATTATTAGGTGAATTATTTATGTATAATGAATAGACATTTATTTTTTTATTGTTACTATTTAAATATTTTTTAAAGAACAAATAGTATTTTTAGTTCATATTCAATTATGAAATCTATTTTGATGGATTAATGGATTTTTGAATTAAATAATATTTTAATAAAATATTATTACAAAATATTTTTTATTAACTACAAATGATCATATAATTTTTATGAATACAATTGTAATTTGTATTAAGGATTGAATGCATTTTTATCAAAACCCAGAAATTTTTTATAAATGTTGATTTACATTTTAAAAGTAAAAAAGTCACATAATAAGAAAATTATTTAGATAAAATTAATATTATTTTTTTAATCAGGACGTATAAATTATCCAACGAGGAACTTTTCATAATTTCTTGAGAAAATATAATTTTTGGGTATAAATTAAATATAGTTTAACTATATATTGTGTTTCATGGCATCCTAATGACCCAATATTGACATAATAAAATAATATAAAAGGTATGTTCAAAAAATATAATTGTTTACTTTAAAAATGTGATTTTATATTTGTTTAATTAATTTTATAGTGCCTTAGTGGACCCTCCAAGACATATAAAACATTTTGACTTTTTAAAGGTATTTCCTTGAGAGAATGACTCACCTCTACATAATCAGTGCTAATATTTTAATAAGTTCAGCCATTCGCCTTATAAAATAATTTTTCCCAATACACTTTGAAAAATGCTACGGTAAAAAAACATGGTTTATTTTGGGGGTTTCATTTGTTTAATGTGTAGTGTCCAAAACATAAATAATAAATAATTACCTATCTTTTCCTATATAAACCCACCCAAGCTTCCACTTCTCTTCACTAAAACCCATGAAGCATGTCCCTAATGTTCCCTAATCCCTCTAAAATTCTCCCAAGGCACCCCAAGATCCCATGAATCATCTATCAAGAAACACCCAATCCTTTGGGATCACACTTCCATATAAGGGATTTATTCCTTTCTCATTTTTTACCAAGATTCGTTTTCTTTCTATACCCATTTATTTTCAATTACAAATGATGGGGTATGATTTATCACCTCCCCTGTACTTCCCACCTTATTTTGGAATGATGAGAGACCCCTATCTCTGTTATTAAAATTTACTTATTGATTATAGATTTTCATGTATGAGTTCCTCAAACCATTATCGTGTAAAAAATGATGATGTTTAATGAATCCATGTTATTGGATCCAACTGGAACACTTATTAATGAAATGAAATGATTATGAACGGTGAGCCCTAATAAAAATCCAATTAATTGGGGAAAGATTAGTATCATGATACATCAAATGAAATAAGGTTTTACTCATTCTAATTCAAGTGAAATGATGTTTAACTCATGCTCTATGTGCAATGATACTTAGCTCATGATAATATCATGTTAAATATTTATGCCACATTATCATGTTTTGATAATCATGCTATATCAAGACATTATGTTCATGTTTCTATTCTGATAAATTGATATTCTTATAGCCTAACATGTATTTTATTCATCATGTTATGCCTTTTTTACACCCTTAATGGGCATTATAGATCACCCTTTTCTTATACATGTCCATAGGTTATCCCATGAAATGCTAATTACGAAAGAATGTTTGTAGTCATGTAAAAGTTGTTTTTAATAAAGATGTGTATTTCGGGTTTTATGTTGTTATTTAATTTAATTAAGCCCAAATAAACTATTCCTCTTGATCATCTATGTTTTATAAAGTGAATATTTTATGTAATAAATTATGTTTCATTTTTAAATAAAGAGAAGGGTTTTTATAATACTAGAACTGCTCTGAGTCCAAATCTGGATATGGCATAGTATACTATATAATCATTACATGTAAAAGGTAATGTAAGGACATGTGCGGATGTTATACCGCCATTCAGCTCTTGAAAATCTATTTCATAATAATCAGACCAAAAAACACCACTCATTTCTAGGTCGACCTAGATATTGATTCTTCCAAATAGGATAAATCTTGGATAAATAAAAAATAATAACCATATATTCCCAGAAAAATCCAAATATTATGAAATTATTGGGATATTACCAGGATATCATGGATGTGACTTTGTTAGGATCCATTGACACTTATACCACTATGATGGCATGGTCTTTGAAATGCACTTTATTAATCTTGAAACTGCATTTTTTTAGCGGGTCATAAAGACGATGTTATCTCATTGTACTCAAGACAATGTCAAGATGATTTGAATGACTATCTGCTAACTGGGATTACATAAATATATCATCGAATAAAACTAGTACAAACTAATCCAAAAAGGATGAATTTTCCCATTCATTAAGACCAAGAATATATAAGGCACATTAATTTAACCAAAAGGCATCACCATGACTTCATAAAATCCATACCAACTCTTAAATGCAGTCTGAGGTAGGTCTAATGGAATCACCCATAGCTGATTATATCTTGATCAAAATTCAATCTTGGAGAACATATTATAACCTCTAAGATAACTGAAATGTTAATCAATGCATGGAAGAGGATTTTTGTTCTTCATTGTCATCTATTTAAACCTATGATAATCCACACATTAGTGAAATGACTCATTATACATTTTGGAGAAGAGGACTAGGGGAACCTAAGGTGATTTACTCTATTGTATGAATCATTTAGATTCTACATCATTCAATAGAACATTCAACTCCCAAATATCTTATCGTTTCATTCTGTATGTTGGGATAGAAACTGGCTCTTCTACCAACACCAACTTGATCATGAAATTGATTTCACTCTTAGGTGGTAATTAATGTAAATACTGATGGAAAATATCACAAAAACGGTTCTAACACTGATGGAAAATAATCCCACTTCATTCCATAATTATTTTGAGTAAGATCTACAATCTGATCCATGATACAATCTAATCTTAATAGAATTACTCCCTCATGACCATCCTTAAGATAACCCTCACCCGGTTGAGAATATATGCTTATTTATAGATATTAGAAACTAAATATCCTCCCATAAGAGTCAATAAGATACTGGTATATAAAAATAATACATACCATTAATCAGTTTGAAGTAAGTAATTTATAGCACAATCAGTTCCCCAAATAAATGTTAACAACCAATATCTAGAGAAAAAGTCTAACAAAGTTTTAATATTTTCTTACCATATTCCAATTAGTGTGTTAATGATTAAAACATAATATAAAATTTACACATCCATGCCAAAAACATTTGTAAAAATATTTGATATAATGAAATGTGATTCACTAATATAAAAAAAAGATAATCTAGATGATTCTAGATTTGTACCTCTAACAGTAGATGGTCATACATCCATATTAGCCCAAGTAGTCTGCATAACTTGAAATTGATATGTCCCTCTTACCTAGGCTTCAGTCTGACTACCCTAAGATATTTCCCATTCTTGGTACAAATAAACATGAAATTGGGTTCCACATCTCCTTCCAAAGCCTAAACAGCTTATAGAAAACTAGCTACTAGCATGTTTAGGGGTTTCTGAGCCCCTTATATACAATGGTTCTTATCTTGATTATATTCACTAGTATATTGTGGATAATTCATACTAATCCTCTAAAGATGGCCTATTCGTCCATAGATAAGACACTTGACTATGTGGTAAGGACTCTATGGAATTTTGTGGCCAAACATGCCACACAAATATCATTTTAATTGATTGTGATCTGAAGATAGTCACCTCCTACACTAAATTCTCTCCCCCCTTTATATTTTGGTGGAATAATTCATAATATAACATATTACCACTTGAGGAATGATTATGAAATTTTTCTAATGAAATAGCCTAACTACTACCTGGTGCCTCTCCCACATTCCCTTCCATGATGAGTGCATGGGTCATCACATCTTCAAATCTACAAAATCACTAAATAATTACATTTAACCTGATCTCATAACAAAGAGAGTACTAGAAACATCTCAACCTATAGATCCCATCAGTTTCCAATGATAGAAAAAAGTGATTTAGATCAGTAAAGCATCCAAAATTTTCCACTACTGGAAAACCCGCCTATATCATATGCATGAAATCACAAGGTTTTTCATTCCTTAAGGTAATGGGATTGAAATGGATCAAGAACATTGTCTTTATTTCCTTCTTATATAGATCATCCTTATACCCATCTTCATATATAATATCCCACCAATGCTTGGTTGGCCCATCAAGCATATACATAAAAAGCTTCACCCTCCTATACATGGGTGTCTTGATATTCATGAAGATCATCTGGGTTGAATTAATCTAGACCATTGCTTCTTGGGGTCCCGCTTCCCTATAAAATGGAGGAGGAATTTTTAGCTGATACTATCCTTTCATCTCAAACATCAATGTAATACTACAAAATGTCTCCCTTTCCATAGATCACCTGATCCTTGGGATGCTTTCATGAATCTAAACATCCATATGGTCCTCAGTAACTATAGAATGTTCTGGTTTAGTTATGATAGGATCATGACGATTTCACTCTCTTAATAATCGATTTGTAGACAATGATGGGGACTTTTCTCTATAAGAGAAACATACACATTACCGAATGGTATAGTTACAAGGAATACACCAAATTGTGATTAGAATAGATAACCACTAGCTCGTGGTCTCTCAAGACACTACCTACAAGTATTTTATCATAACATGACAACTCATTTTATTTATCGAGTGAAATAAAAATTCCATATTATAGTTCAATAGGTAGGTATATATTACATGAAAAAATATATATGTCCTTATTATTAAGAATGCCTATCAATATATCCCTATATTCCTTTTATGATGAACGTATCTTTAATTCATGACACACTGGGAAACGAGTTAATATTTGATGAAATTGTAATGTCGTAGAATAATAACCTCACACAACATGTGAATCACCCAAGGATAAATAACATTAATTGTAACAAGAACACAAGACAAATAGTAATCACATCCCTAGGTACTCATAATTTTTCCCATACATGGGTAACCTACACCCATTCACATACTCATTTCCAAGTCCCGACACATCCTAGTCTCATTTATAAATGTCTCCAAATAGTTAAAAAATAAGAATATAAAAAATGATCCTTTGATACTACTTTGTAATGCCCCCCAATATAGAATTCTTTCACATGGTCAGAAAGAGTTGGTTACAAGACCTTAATTGTGCTTCCCCATATTATAAATCTAACTGACTACAATTAGGGTATGGAATTTATTGTGGTTATAATATACCCCATGGTATGAAGTTCCCCATTATTATGAAAAATTAATAATAGAAAAAAATAATCAATGTAAATACATAGTGGAAGACAATAGTAAAATACAACTAAATAATTCAACAAATAAATTAAAAATGATACAATGACATATAATAATGTATCTAAATATCAATCTAATACAAGAAAAGAAAAATGTTATGAGACTAAAACAAAATCCTCAATGTCATATGTCTTAAACCCCACATCGGTCCCATCTCCAAACTCCATCCCATAAGAAAAATTAAATAAGTCCACAATGATTCCATTTTACATTTTCCAAACCAACATCCACATAATCTGATTGGGTACCAAATGGAAGCCCAAATAGGGGGTGAGTATAGCTTAGTATGTAAACACAACTTTGTGTAGACTAAACCATCCAGATAAAAAGTGTATGAAAGAAAGTGATAAACATTTTTAATATTTAATTCAATAATTAATAAATAGAACAACCTGCTTTAACTCCGAACAAGAATATCATAGAGAAAATCTTAAGACCATGAAAACAAAAACCAAATAACCATGGTATAGTGACAAAAAATATTTTTGGGTAAAATCCCTATAAGATTTAAATCATTCCAGGTATAATCCCTATAATAATTATAGTATGGTATTGGGCATAGCCCGCTATCTATAAGCATTAATTAATGGGATTTGGTTGATCCCACTCAATACCAGCATTATTCCATATTAGTGTAAAATTTATAGGGCCAATAATGATGTATAAGCATTATATCAAGGAAAAAGTCACTACCATACAACATGAAAATCACTATATCACATCATAATTCTCAATGGTAATTTATGTGAATTTACATCCTTCTTTAATATTACAAATGAAATTTTATTCATGATTGATTAATAATTATCTCAATAATAAATAAACAAAAAAATTGGGATTCTATAACATGAAATCACCCAAGGTTACATTTTATTATAGACATACCTTAAACTATTTTCCAATTCAATTAAAATCATGGTTTTCTCACCCCCTAAGTTTCCATAAGCTAGTTAAAAAGCCATTTGAAACTAAAAGTAATCCAATGAACAATATCATTCATTTATTTAATTAAATTTTCAACACAAAATAATGGCATAATAACAGTATTTCATTTCTTGTAAATTATCAAACAATTGGGTTGTGATTTACACCTCTATAATTCACAGATGATGCAATAATGATTCCAATAGACAATGCCCACAAGGAATAAGGTGCAGATGATTTCGAAGAGATTCCAAGATCAAAACTGATTAGAATCAAAACCAAAAAAGAAATTGGACTATATATTTTAAAAAAATGGTTGGAGAAGAAGAAATAGAAGGAAAAAAACTATCCAGAAATACATAATACGATTTCTCACAAAAATATGACATCTAGAAGGGAGGCTAGCAATCCAAATTCCCCTAAAATATTCCCTAGGATCCCGAGGAGAGGACCTATAGCAGGTTAGATTGAAAATCATTCTCAGATTTTGTTTAAAATATCATTTTGGGAATTTAAATATTAGTTAATGTGATTATACATTGTGTAATCTTTTTAAATGAATTCCCTGAAATCCCCTTGAACAATTACTTGACATTTAGTCTCTTTAGAGAACATGTAAATGTTCTGTAGATGATTTTTCAGCCCATTTTACAATTTAAACAAACCAAACCTATTTTAAATTTTCTCAAATCCCCATAAACTCAGGAAAATATTATTGAATTTATTCTCAGACAACATTAATTCAAAGAAGCATACATCCCCAAACATTATGTCCTTTTCTCAATGAAATATTTCTGCATAGATACTCCCAAGTCCTTATCATGTTTTCATTACATCCCTAGATTTCATTTATTCATTGAAAAAACTTTCATGATGAAAACATAGTGAAATGAAATATTAATGAAAAACTTTGAGAGATACATACATGGAATAAGATAAAATCTTACAGTAGGGGTTAAAATTAATGCTTATGTTTGTAGATTAAAAATTAATAATTCAATGTGATTTAATCCAAATATGTTACTTGGAAATTATATATTTTTTATATTGGGATCAAAATATATACCTCAATGCATTAGGTAATTATTTTTTTAGAGATGTCATTTTGGGATTAAATATTAGGTTATTCCATTACGGTTCATTGTAGGTTATTTCGAGTGACTAAGTTTGATATAAATATATTGTTTCAATAAATTTTCATGATTATTATATTACCTTTATAAATTATTATGAATTATTTTTCAGAACTCTCATTAATAAAATATCTTATTTTCATGATTTAATCATGACCTAATATGATTTCAAATATTACTATTTAAAATAAAATCATTGTAAGGGCTTTTGTAATTTTCAACAACCTAATGCTTTTCCATTACTCTCATGCCCCTTAATAAGCTTTATCTATATAAAAAACAGTTTCAACTGATTTTATAGGATTTAAGTATGAGTTGGAATAATAATAAATTAAATGTTTTAGTTATTGTAATTTTTCATCAATGAATAAAATATATCATTTAAAACCCATTTTTTATGAAAAAAAAATTCACTTAGTAAAAATTGTGAGTTTATTATGTAATAAATTTAACTATAATATAAAACCATAAACCTAAAGATATTAGGAATTTATTAATTCCAATTTATTTAACAAATAATTATGGAGTGGTTATGTAGGGACCATTGCATACTATGTTTTTTAAAATATTGGAATATATGGTTGGATACACAACCATAAGGATTTTGAATCCTAGCTATGTTGTCAGGTGAAAGTTGTGTGACCCTAATTAAAATTTTATTATTATTTTGGTGACTCAAGGTTCTATTTGGATTCATGTTGGGGATCATCCAACGAGGAAAAATGTGATTTTCCATATTATCAATCAGGTCAAAAAAAATTAAATGTTAAATCTATGTGATCTCATTAGGTTTGAATCATTTTCATTATATTTACCTCTCTATATATAGATATAACTATCATGATATATTAGATAAATATTGTATTTCAAATCATAAAATTAAGAATAAAGTAAACAAGTTATAATTTCAATGTTTTAATGGATCAAATCATTATTTTCAACTTCATATACATTTTTTTAAGGACCTTCAGATATGATGCATCTATGGTTGTTGGATCCTATTCATTTTATTAATTGATTATGACTCATAATTTTTTATTATTTTTTTAGACGTTAACCTATGGTGTGTGTTTGCTAAATAATTTAATAAAATTTTCTTCATAAAAAATGTATAATCTAGATTTGAAGAACCTATATATAATTTTTTTTTAAAAACTCATGGAATATATTTTAAGTTTGTAATTTCGTAAAAAATGGGGATTTTGTGACTTAAATTGGTTTAATTTAAGATATTTTTTTGTCATTGATTTTTTTTTTTTGATTTTTTTGAATGGATAGTTATAGTATATTATAATTAATTATATTTGAGTATAATAAATTTCAAGTTGTTCTTAGTAACAAAAGAAAAGTTTAGGTAATTTCTCATATATGGTAAATTTTATTGCATGTTACACAAAGAGGGTAATGTAAAAAGATTCTTGTAATACATGGGTGGGATATAATAATAATTGGGGGGTATATTATGACTATATATATGTATTAATGTAAATTTTTTCATATTAGTAAAGTTTCAATGAATTTTTATGGAAATAAATCATTTTACGTTTATAGTGAACTAAAAAGAGTTACTCTATTATTGGAAAATATAACATCTCATACTCTTCCACCATATTATATTATGCTTAAGGGTTTTTGGGGATAATATGATGGAATGAAACATCCCAAAGAATGACATGTTTTCATTGGAAGATGTGGGGGTGGAATATCATGTTGTATTTGAGTGAAGTGGGGTTCTTTGGAGGAAACAGTGAGAGGGGGGTATCTATGTCTTGTTTTTTGGCATATCGGGTAAAAATAGCTAGGGTCCCTAGAATAAACAATAGATAATTTTTTTGGTGCCTTATGGTAATTCAAACGATCATGCTCCATGTCATACTGCATGGAATGATGTTCATTATGGTTTCTTTATAGATATCATATAACAACAATGATTTTTATTACACACTTAAACCTGATTTATTACATAAAATCGCCACTTGATAAAACATTGAAGATATAGAGGTCTAGTGTATTTATGGATTAGGAACATTATATAATAGCTTAAAACATAAAACAAAGAATTTATTTATTTAAAACTTCTTTTACATGACCACTATATTCCCTTGTATTTAGCATTTCATGGGATAACCTGAGGACATGTATAAGAAAAGGGTGTCCTATAAAGCCCAGTAAGGGAACAAATATGGAATTACATGAAGAATAAAATACATGTTAGAAAATAGGAATATCAATGGATAACAAGAGAAACATGAAAATAAAGGCATCATAATGCGTGATAACCACAACATGGAAATGTGGAAACAATACTTAACATGGAATTAGCATGATTCAGGGTTCGTTGCACAAGGAGCATGAGTAAAACCTCATTGAACATAAAGAAAAAGTAAAACCTCATTGAACATGAATTAGCATGATTAAACACCTATTTCACCTGACGAATCATGATATTATACTTTACCCAATGCATTGGAGCACTATCAGGACACACCATTCTTAAACGATTCATTTCATGCCTAACGGTGCCACATGGATCATAAAATATGGAATCATTCATCATCATTTATTCCATGATAAAGGGATTTGTAATAAATAAATTAAGCTATATAATTAATAAGTAAATGTTCATAAAGGTGAATACCCTTGATAGAGAAATGGGCATGGTATTCACTACACAATGACATTGGCTTGGAAATTCACAGTGCAATTTCAGCAGAGTAATGTCATGACATAAGAATTCATAAAAATGGTTTATGAGATGTAAATAGATATCTAATTATATTTACATGAAATGGAGAGTAAAGTGGTCATATAGATACATGTACCAACAAAATTATTGGAATTCATAATCCTAATACAAAAGGATAACATGGATGTAAAAGAGAAGAGAGAAATCCCTCAATTAATTTATCCATGGTAACGGGTGTACATTGGAGGAATTTATGAGAGAGAAAGAGGTCTCCCATCATCCTAACATAAATAGGGCAGTATGGGGGAGTTTTGAAATCATACCCCAACATTTTTAATTCAAAAAAAAAGGAATAACAACTTAATGAAAATTGAAAAAAAAAATGAAAGAGGAAGAAATCCGTTACTTGGAAGTGTGATCCCAAAGGCTTGGGAGAGGCTTGAGAGAGGATTCTTTGGACATTGGGGAACTATAGTAGGATTATAAAGAGAGTAGGGATGGGGTTGTTATAACTATAAAGGCTTTGAGTGAAGAGGAAGTGGGAGCTTCGGTGGGTTTATATAGGAAAAGAAAGGGAATTCTTTATTATTTAGGTTTGGGACACCTCACATTAAACAAATCAAAACCACAAACCAGACCAAGGTTTTTGCACATAGTTTTTTCCAAAGGGGAGTGGGAAACAATATTTTATAAGTCCAATGGATGAACTTCTTAATATAATAGGGTTTCTTATGTAGAGGTGTGTCACACTCTCAAGGAAAACAATTATAAAAGACAAAAAATTTTATAAGCCTTGAAGTGTCCACTAATGATTTTTTAAATATATAAAACAAATCTAAAATCACATTATTTTAATTCTGAATCATATATTGGCCGAAAATAAAGTCTATTTTATTTTATTACATCACTATTGGGTCATTATGATGTCATAAAACACATTATATATTTAAACGATATTAAATTTTTACCAAAAAAATCGACTGTCTCAGAAAATTATGAAAAATTTACTGCTGGATAATTTTGATATCGGGATTCCAAAAATATTATTCATTTAATCGAACTAATTATATTAAAATTTGAATTTTTACTTTTAAAATAAAAAACTGCATTTACTGAAAATTCATGGGTTTGGAAAAAAACAGTTGTCAACCCTTAATCAAAATTACAATTGAATTTATAAAATTAAATGATCATTTATTTTTAATAAAAATTAATTTAATGATAATAATATTTTTTAAAAATATACTTTAATTCAAAAATCCATAAATTCATCAAAATAGATTTCTTAGTTGAATATTAACTAAAAATATTATTTGTGCTTTAAAAACTATTTACAAAATAACAATAAAAAATGAATGCACATTATTTATACAAAAATAATGTACATAGTCATAGTGCTAGGGTCTTTTTATATAACCTCTTATAACACCCACACAAGACCAAAGTGTAAGGTTTGCGGTGGTGAAAGACTCATGGGGCGGCTCAGATAACATTGCTCAGGTGGTAATCCTTATTAACTTTCACTTCTCCCATAGTTGGTTCCAATCTAGCATAACAAGTTCATGATCGCCTTGGGCTAGTTCAAGAGCGTATCCCAATGACTCCACCTCATTCTGAGGTCCAACAAATGGGATTCGTATGGGGAAAGTCTACTGGATGAGTCCATCGCTTCCTTTGTCTGAGTAAATTTTATTTTTTAAAAGCCCTATATTTATACTAATCATTTTATCACGGTTCAACGGCTATATTAGAATTGGTAACAATTCAAAATGGTGTTTGAAAATCAAAAAACTTAAAACTAATGATGTTCAAATTTTATATAACCATAATAAAACATTTAATTAGATCAAGAGGAAATTCCATTAATGAATGTTTGGGTCATTACTATCTTCCCCCCTTAAGAAATTTCGCCCTCGAAATTTCATTTTCACACACAAAAATAGATACAGGTAACTCTGCTTCATCACTTCATCAGATTCCCACATTGCTTCATCCAACATTTGGGTTCACCACAACACCTTGATGCAGGGCATTTTTCTATTTCTTAGAACTTTTTCTCTACGATCTAAGATCTTCACTGGTTTCTCCTCATAAGAAACATCATCCTCTAGTTATACTACCTGTAAAGAGAGTACATGTGAAGATTCTAGTATGTACATCCTTAATAGGGATACATGAAAGACATCATGTACTTTGGTCATGGTAGGTGGAAGTGCTAGTCGATAGGCCACATCCCCAACATGATCAAGAATCTCTAAGGGGCCGATGTACCTAGGACATAACTTCCCTTTAATTCCAAACCTCATGAATTTATTCCATGGAGATATGAGTAGAAATACCATATCTCCAACTTTAAAATCAATGTCTCTTTGACGATTATCTACATAACTCTTCTGTCGACTCCGGGCTGCCTTGATATACTGGTGAATGGTTTTCACCTTCCCCACCATTTCTGTTCCTACCAGCTTACGTTCACTAACTTCATCCCAACATGTTAGTGTTCTCCACCACTTCCCATATAGGGCTTAATAAGGTGCCATTCAGATTCTTGAGTGGAAACTGTTATTGTAGGAGAATTCAACCAGTGAAAGATGTTGGTCCTACCCTCCTTTAAAGTATATAGAACATGATATTAACATATCTTCCAGTGTCTGAATAGTTCACTCAGATTGGCCATCAGTTTCTGGATAATATGATGTACTTATGTTCAGTTTGGTATCCATAGCATGTTGAAGACTCTTCCAAAACATAGATCCCAATCTTGGATCTTGATCTAATACAATATACAATGGTACTCCATGCAGCCTTAGCACTTCCCTGATATATATCGGTGCTAGTTGATCCAATTAGAAATCCTCCTGAATTGCAATAAAGTGTGCAGAATTTTTAAGATGATTCACAATAACCCAGATTTCATTGTTTCCTTTGTATGTCTTCTAATGTCCAAAGACAAAGTATGTGGTGATGTTCTCCCATTTCCATGCTGGTATGGGCAATGGTTGAATCATCCCCTTAGACTTCTCCCACTCTTCCTTCACTTGTTGACACACTCTGCACATTTATTTATACTTAGTGATCTTCTATTCATATTATCCCACCAATAATGCTCTTGGAGATCCCGGTACATCTTTTTGTTTCCTGGTTGAATAGAGAAATTTGAACTATGTCCATCATCCAAAAGTTCCTTCTTTAGCTACGGACTTGATGGATCACATAGTCTTTTCTAAAAACTACAAATTCCTTCTTAATTAACATTGAACTCTGAGGATTCCTCTTTTATGATAGCTTACATTTTCTTCTAAATTCCCATATCATCCTTTTGAGCATCCTTTAACCTTTCCAAAAGATACGGTTGGGAAATCATTTGTGGAAGGATTGATGATGTCCCCTTCTTTATGATTCCTATGTCAATCTATATCAAGTCTATGATGATTGTATCCTTCTCAATTATTATCAATGATAGAATCATTAGTTCCTTTTTACTTATAGAATCTTCCAAATTGTTCACTTTCCCAGGGTGGTAATGGATTGAGCAGTCATAGTCATTGAATAGATCTAACCATCTTTGTTGGAGCATGGTCAACTCTTTCTATGTGAATATATATATGAGGATTTTGTGGACCGTATATATTTCAGACTTCTCCCCAAAGAGATAATTCTTCCAAATTTTTAATGGGAAGATCACTGCATCCAACTTCAAATCATGTGTTGGATAATTCTACTCATGATCATTCAATTTCCTTGAAGCATAAACAATGACTTTGTCATTTTACATAAACACATAACCTAGGCCTGTCACCGAATCATAACTGAATACCACACAAAGTTCTCCACTTGTTGGTAAAGTGAGAAGAGGTGTAGTAATAAGCATCATTTTTAATTCCTTGAAGCTTTCTTCACATTCATCACTCCAAGAAAACATTACTACCTTTTGAGTTAGCTTGGGAAGAGGGTTGGACAATTGTGAGAAATTTCTCACAAATCATCAGTAATATCTAGCTAACCCCAAGATGCTACTCATATTTTTTTACCGATGTTGGCCTCATCCATCCCCCAATTGAATCTATTTTGGAGGGATCCATAGATATCCCATTTTTTATGATGATATGGCCCAAGAATGTGACCACTTTCAAATAGAACTCACACTTGTTGTACTTTGCATAAAGATTCTCATTTTTCTAGGTCTCTAGTATAGTTATTAGATGCTCCTCATAATCCTCCATGGTTTTAGAGTATATTAGAATATCATCTATAAAGAATTCCACAAATTTGTCGAGTTAATCCCTAAATACCCTATTCATAAATCCTATGATGATTGCTAGACCATTAATGAATTATAAAGGAATTACTATGAATTCATCATGCATGTATCTTGTACAAAAAGTATTCTTGGGGATATCTTCCTTATTCACCCTTGCTTGATAATATCCTGACCGCAAATCCACCTTGGAGAATTATTGTTCTACATGTAGCTGATCGACCAAGTCATCAATTCGTGGGAGAGCATACTTGTTCTTTATCGTGATTTTGTTAAGATCATGATATTAGATGCAAAGGTGTATTAACCCATCTTTCTTCTTGAATAAGAGGACTGGTTCACCCCATGGTGAAGCGCTTCGGAAAATAAACCCTTTATACAGATTCTCATGTAGTTTTTTCTTCATCTCCTCAATCTCCACAATAGCCATTATATACAAAGTCTTGGATATTGGAAATGTACCAGGTATAAGATCAGTTTAGTATTCAACATTTATTCTAGGATGAGGGCTAGGAAATTCTTCAAGAAACACTTCAGTGAATTCCCTCACAATTGGAATGTCTTCAAGGATGGTTTCCTCCTTATACTAAATCATCTGAGTTAGATACGCGTGCTCATAGGGCAGTAATATCCACGCTTGAGATGATGGAGCTAAAGAAGATTCATCTTCCTCCTTGAACTTGTATAGAATAGGGGGTCGATCCCCCACATGGAAAGTGATTTCAATATCACAGAAATTTATGTTGGCTATATATATGGAAAGTCAATCCATTCCATGAATTGCATCAAATTTCACCAGAGGGAGTATGATTAAGTTTTCCGGGAAATTCAATCCACAGATTATGACAGGGGAGGATTTATATTCATGGGATGTAATGATTTCCCTATTTTCAGTAATCACCAACGTCTTTACTTTCATGATTTGTGGGGGTGTAGGGATTGTTCTACTAAACTTTTGGGATATAAAAGAATGCGTAGAACCTGAATCAAAAATTAAATTCACTATTATTTAATGAATAACTATTGTATCGGTCACCACTTCATTTTCGGGGTTCACTTCGGAAGTAGTGATGGAAAAATCTCTCCCTTTCTACCTTGGAGGTTGTTGGTTTCCTCCGAAAACCCTTGTCTTAGGGAACGGATTTTCAAGATGCTCTAGTTCATTGTAGTTGTAGCAATAAACAACGCGTTGAGGTTCAAACAGAGCGTTCCTCTCCACTATGGCATCCATGGGTTTTTTTTGCAGTTAATAGCTAGGTGCCCGTCCCTTATACACCTAAAGCATTTCCTCGTCCCTTTCAAACAATTTCTAGGGTGCTTCATTCTACCCCTTTAGCTAGTGGGGTGTTTAATATTCTTAGCACCATGGAATTTATCCATGGGAATGGCAGCATTGATGTCCACATTTAGATTCTTATACCTATTATAACTCTGAGATTCTCTGATCTCCATTTCAACCATGAGGGGACATCGATCAATTTCCTCATAGCTGTCAAAGTCACGGATTACTATAACTTTTTGTAAGATAGGTTTCATCCCACAAAAGAAGCATTCAACCTTAAATTCGGGGGTAAAGAAAAAGTCAGAGGCGTATCCTGCAAGATTTGTAATGTTTTCCTCATAAACTCTGATAGATTCGTTGTCTTTTTTTTCTTGAGGTCAAGGAAGTCCCTTTACGTCTTTGGTCGAATGGTGCACAAAAATTATTTATCGAAATACATCTTCTGGAAATACTTTCATTTAAACACCTTGATCTCCTTCTCAATCTTCATATTTTTTATCAACATCCAACATTGATCAGTGTCACCCTCTATATGATAAGAATCCAGGAGAACCTTCTCTTGTTCAGAACATTTAAGTATGAAGAAGATCTTCTCAATGGGGTTGATCTATTTTTCGGAGATTGAGGGATCAAATGATCCACTAAAAGTAAGAGGAATTTTTCTCATGAAGCTATGGATATCAACATGTTATTTCATTTGGGGGGGGGTTGAACATTCTTCTTAACCCATGTTTTTATTCAAAGCATGAGTTAACTGAGAGGTAAGTGTGACAAAGTTGTGATTCCCACTTTCATCAGATTGGTAATCTCATTAGCATAGTCATCGCATTGATCATCACATCGGTTGTTATCCCGAGTCATCCTATTATCGGCCATTGGCTGGAATAAAAGGAAAGTTAGGGGTAACACATAAACGGTAATCGAAGTAAAAACTAATGAATTATAAATAACTTTTATTTATTGACTTATGTGTCCATCGGCTTCAATCTATGATATTCATGATCTACTTTCTATCATATATTTATAGGGGTGTTTTTTTAATTCCCTTGATAAGGATTCATACTAATCTTGTGAATTGACCAATGAAAACCCTTAATAGGTGTGTAACCAAGAGTGAAACAAGACCTATTGTCATGCACCAGTTCCCATTCGAGTCTATCTCAAAGTGGTGTTTTTGGGATTTACCCCTAGGATACATCTGTGCCAGAGCAGCCTCTACTTGCTCGTATCCAGACAGGGATGTATTTTCTGGATAAACCATATAATCAATACTCACCAATACTTAGGGATGTTTTTATTATACTTATTCTTGTCTCTAAGTCTTCACTAGGGTTTTCTAATTCTAATCCAAAAATAACTAAACAAGTCCTATGATACCTACTATAACAACCTTTCTTTTTATTACACACTTAACCATGATTTATTACATAAAATCATCACTTGATACAACATATATGATCTATAGGACTATTTTCTTTGGGGATTATAAACATTATATAACATCTTAGAACATAAAACACACAAAATATTTATTTAAAACTTCTATTACATGACCATTACGTTCCCTCGTACTTAGCATTGGATGGGATAACCTAGGGACATGCATAAGAAAAGGGTGAGCTGTGAAGACCAGTAAAGAAATAAACATGGAATAACATGAGTAATAAAATAAATGTTAGACAATAGGCATATCAATGGAGCACAAGAGAAACATGAACATAAAGGAATGATAATGCATGATTTTCAAAACATGGAAATGTGGCAACAACACTTAATATGGAATTAGCATGGGTAAAGGATCATTGCACATGGAGCATGAGTAAACCCTCATTACACATGAAGAACAAGTAAAACCTCGTTGCACTTGAATTATCATGAGTCAACAACCATTTAACTTGGAATATCATGATACTATAGTTTACCCAATGCATTGGAGCACTATCTAAGCACACCCTTCTTAAATGTTTCATTTCATACATAAGTGTGCCACATGGATCATACAACATGGAATCATTCATCATAATTTATTCCAAGATAAAGGGATGTGGAATACATACATGAATCTTTATAATAAATAAGTAAATGTTCATAAAGGTGAATACTGTTGAAAGGGAAATGGGCATGGTATTCACTACATAATGACATTGGCTCGGAAAATCATGGTGCAATTTCAGCAGCGTAACGGTGTGACATAAGAATTCATAAAAATGGTTGATGAGAGGGAAATGGGTGTCTCATCATATATACATGAAATTAACAAAAAGGGGGGTCATATAGATAAATGTACCAAAAAATTATTCGAATGTAGACTCATAATACAAATGGATAACTCAAATGTTAAAGAGGATAGAGAAATTCCTCACCAAATTTTGGCACAGTAACGGGTGTACATGGGAGGAATTTATGAGAGAGGAATGGGTCTCCCAACATCCAACCATAAATATTAATGTATGGGGGTGGTGTGTAATTATACCCCAAAATTTTTAATTGAAAACAAAAGGGCATAACTACTTAATTAAAATTAGACAAAATGAGAAAGGAAGAAATATCTAACATGGAAGTATGATCCCAAAGGATTGGGAGAGGATTGAGATAGGCTTCATGAGATCTTGGGAACCATGGAAGGATTGTATAGAAATTAGGGATGGGTTTGGTCAAACTATAAAGGCTTTGAGTGAAGAGGATGTGGGAGCTTGGGTGGGATTATATTGGAAAGGAGTGGGAATTCTTTATTATTTTGGATTGGGACACCTCACATTAAACAAATCAAAACTATAATCCAGCCCACAGTTTTTCCAAAGGGGAGTGGAAAACCATATTTTATAAATACAATGGCATAAATTCTTAAAATAATACTATTTCTAATGTATATCTGAGTCACACTCTCATGGAAAACAATTTAAAAAGACAAAATGTTTTATATGCCTTGAAGGGTCCACTAAAGCTTTGTAAAATAAATAAAACAAATTTAAAATCACATAATGTTAATGAAAAACATATATTGTCTGAACATAGTTTTTATAATATTTTATTACATCACTATTAGGTCATTATGATGTTATAAAACACACTATAAATTTAAATGGTAATTAATTTTTATCCAATAATTTAATTATCTCAGAAAATTATGAAAAAATAATTTTTGGATAATTTTGACATCCTGATTCCAAAAATAATATTCATTTTATCTAAATAATTTAACAAATATTTGAATATTTACTTTTAAAATAATAATCTAAATTTACATAAAATTCATGGGTTTTGACAAAAACCGCAGTCAAACCTTAATAAAAATTAAATTTGTATTCATAAATTTATATGATCAATTATATTTAATAAAAATTAATTTAATTATAGTAATATTTTATTAAAATATAATTTAATACAAAAATCCATTATTTAATCAAAATAGATTTTTATTTTAATATTCACTAAAATACTATTTGTTCTTTAAAAACTATTTACAAAGTAACAAAAACAAAATGAATGCACATTCATTATACAAAAAAAATGTAAATAGTCATAGAGATAGTGTATTTTTTCATAACCCTTTATAACACCCACATAAGACCAAAAGGTAAGGTGTGAGATGGTGACACACTCTTGGGGTGGATCAGATGACATCGCTTAGATGGTAATCTCTATTAACTTCTACATATCCTGTAGTCGGTTCTGCTCGAGCTTAACATGTTCAAGATCAGTTTGGACTTGTTCAAGAGCGAATCCCAATGAATCCACCTCCTTTCCATGCTTCAAAAAATTGGCTTCTTACAGGGCATGTCTACTGGATGAGTCCATCACTTCCTTTTTCTAAGTAAATTGGATTTGTTAAATCCCTATAGTTATACTAATCATGTGAGAACTATTCAACGAATATATTATCAATAGTCACAATTCGAAATGGTATTTTAAAATCTAGAAACATAAAACCAATGAAGATTACATTTTTTATAACCATAATGAAACATTTAATTATATCAAGGGGAATTTCCATTAATGAATGTTTGGGTCGTTACAAATCACACATGGTTATAAATTCTTGCAGTTTGTTGCATAAAATCCATTGAATTTTCACATGAGTGTAATTTGATTCACCTGGATTATATTACGGTAGGTTTGTGGCCTGATATGTTATTTTTTGTCTTCATGTTTTTTTGATCTCATGTAAGGGTAGTTTCTAGGACATGTAATGGTAGTTGGAAACCCCTATGCAGTGTGCCCCTCCCGTAAGTAGGAAGCAGTTATCCAGAACATCTGAAATTTCTACATGAACAATGTACAACATGTTTTTCTAATAGAAGTAGTGATAGTTATTATAAATCATGGATTTAAAATCTATAATGTTAAATATGAATTAAATAATTAATATTTCACAAAATTTAGAAAATATATATGGCTATTTATGAGGATTAAAATGAAAACTAAAACTAATATGGATTAAATATGGATTTTTTAAAATATATTCATAAGGATATCAAATATAATTGATATCTTTTGTTTTAAAAACTATAATTAATTATTTAACCCAAATAACATTATTTCTCTCAGCCCTAAGTGATCCCTGTTTTTCTATTCGAGCCCAGTGAGTTACATGTTAACATTCATGTTCTTCCATATGTTTCCAATCCAATGTGATTACTCTTACTCTATCCCTATATCCATATTATTATCGTTCCATTCATGGTTGGGGGTAAAATACTTATCTATTTTATTTTTTTGAAATTATGATTTTATAATTTCTACTATGTAATTATCATAAAAGAACTTAAATATGATAGCAACTAACAGATGAGACAAGCAAAGGAAAAAATTTCCCATGTATTTTATCTTTGGTATATGATTAATTCATTTACTACTTAGTTTTTAAATTTTTTAAAATAAAATTTGATTATGTATGAAATAAAAATATTGTAGTTAAATATTACCAATTGTATTCTAATGAAGTTGTGGGATATGTGCCTCTTAAATTCTGAGAACTGATGTGGTGTGTTGTACTTATCGGCTTCAGCCTCCTAAATTTCTCTAAAACTATTTTCTTGAATTTTTTATTGTGTTAGAGTGATGGAATCAATCAAATAATAAAATAATAATTACATATATTAATATAATAGTGTTTTTTATAATTTGGACATCAAATATGTTATTTTTATCCCATATATTCTTGTATGCCATTCGATATGTTAGATTCTTGTTGTTTTGGGGATATTATTTTTATCTGTAATATTGTTGTGGATGGAATGAAAGAATGTATATTGTTAACGAAATTTGGAAATTTTTATCTGATAGAATTGAATAGATGATGGTTGTTCTTGTAATATAAATGTTTAAGATGAGTGAGTAACTAATTTAAATAAATGTAGGTTATGACGAGAGTGAGTTTTCATTAAATACCAGAAAAAATAGAATAATGAACCTAATATTATTTACTGAATTGGAATAATAAATTATCTAAATGAGTGTTCTAATGAGAAGTTTTGGCTTGTCATATAGTTGTCTTCACGTCATTTAAACATGTTTCTATGGTCTAGATGGTTATGGTTATCTAAGGGTGGAGATGATGTGATGGTGGAGTCGGTGGGTTTTTATAAAGTTAATTTGTGCATCCCAATGTTATATCATTGTATTTTATTAATATTTATTTATAATCTACACATTATTTTAGTATTATATGTCGATAACCATATTTTTATGGGGTGTTTTCCCAAACATCCCGGATAGTGTGGGAGGATGGTTGGCTACCCCCCCCCCCCCCCAATCTCACTTTTCTAGTAAACGAGTTGTGATTACTGGATGTTGGTACAATAGTGTATGGTGCAGTAGTGGAATTTGGGGTACATGATAATTTCATTATGATTGATACATGGTGGTGGGCATACACGGTAGGAGTAGGGAATGATGTGATATAATGATTATGGATATGTAGTGATGGGTATGTATGGTAGGAGGAGGGAATGAGGTTTATTTATTTCATGTTTATTGTACCCTAATTATATTTATTTATGTTATGTTTATGTGGTATGAGGGATGGATAAGTTATTTTGGTTATGGACGGATTCAAACACAAGATGTTGGACCTAGGTGATGGTTAGGGTATGTTCAATTATGGTATGACCCATAATAGAAAATAAGGAATGTGTGAAAAAGAAATTTCATGTTTGGTTGTGATAGTAGAACAAAGTGGGTAAGTGGTTGTGAGTTGACTTGATTATATACATACTGAATTATATTATAATTTTTTTTGTGATATTTGTTGAATGAGCATTGGTGAGGCTAGGAATGTGAAGTTGAACTAATAGGTGCATGTTGGCTCAAATATTTACTCATTGAAGATTTATTATTATTTTCTCACATTTTCACAAGATAAAAAACGATTATACTACCTAGTATATCTGATATTATCATTAATATATAAATATTTTATGTTTTTATAGGGTTTTGGTGACCAATATGACCATGTTATCTTAGATCTAGAGTTGTTGTTGAGATGTTAATTTGAGTTGATTTGGATTTTTTTTCTTGAATTATTCTTTATCATGAGTCAAAATATATTTTATTTTAGTGCATGGGATCTTGGTTCATTTATATGATTTTGTATTCATTAGTGTATTCTATTATATATATTATACATAACTTATACCCATTGGAGGTTTTATACCCTTGGTGTTAGTTTTAATCATGGGGCCTATTAATTGGAGGCTTTCAGAGTGACTCATTCTCTTCATTTTCATATTAAAAGGGGTACTGGTGGAGTTATTTTGTGATATAGTGGTATCAAATTTTATGGTTGATATAGATTATGGGTCTTAGATTAAGGTATTATTAGGATTTCATGGGATGGTGAAAAAATGGTATTAGTTGATCTTATGGCATGACATAAGCTCGGGATACTATGTAACACAATCGGTTTTAGGTATGTGTCATTTTATGATTTTTATCTTGTATTTGGAGTATTTCGGTTAGCTTCTTGAATTTTTTATATTGGTAAAAAGTGAATATCCTAGGTTCAGACTGAAAACAAATATACATGGACATTCTAAAGTGTAACTATGGATTTTTTACTATAAATTGATTAGATAAAATTACATAAGAAACATTTAGGCTATGAAAACTGTTTAAATCATAAAATATAATTTTACACCGTAAATTTTTATTCACATTAAAAAATTAGGTGATGTCTATTTCATCATATTTTCCCTTGATGAATTTATTAAAAAAATCTCAATTTGTACCATAAATCATTTGGTTCTAGATTTTTCTAGTTTTTATAGTGGCTATTAATCCTCAAATGTTACCTTTATTATTTCTCTAAATTATTAGGCTTAACCTAGGAAATAGCTAGTGATATTTGAGTTCCCAAATTCATTGGAAATCAATCCTTGATCATTTTTTTGTGAAATCAAACGTTAGGAGTTTTTTATTCCATCTTGTCTTGAAACTCTTTTTTTTTGTATTGATCAAAATAGTTGATCCGAATATGAATCCAAGATCTATGGGATTATATTTATTGTGATGATATATTATTGAGTTTTTATAGAGGAACATATGAAAAAGGTTTATATATTAAATTATTTAAGATCCATTGTGAAAATATATTTTAGGTGGATGGATTCTCTTCAAATCTAATGTTCTAGAATGTGTTGTGTTTAATCTTGATAAATTTTTCACATGATTCTATTAGATATCACTAGCGTTTATTATGTGGAAAAAACTTATATTGATGTGATTTAAAAAGGTTTGTTTTAAAAGATGATTATGTGATATTTTAATTAACTTTTTTCAGTGGAATTGGTTAAAAAAATATATGTTGGAAACTATTTAATTTGGATGATGGTCTTGGCATGCATAGTGGTTTGTATTAACATTATATTGTACGAAGAATTTTTGGAACATAATTTGTTATCAGTTCTAATTTGGAGGGCGCAGGGTGATGTCATCTAGTTATGACATGATGAATTGTATATTTCTACTCAAGAGTGTAGGGATTATCATTTGGCACACATATGTGTGATTTTATAGAGCATGGATTGTGTACACCAAGTGCAATGTGAAAGAAAAAGTTAGAAGATTGATTTTCTTATTTTTTTTCTTCAATTCTATTTCTTTGATAAATATTTAATATATTCTCACCATTGTTTATATAAAATTATGAATACATTTTTTTCCTAGTGGTGTGTGATTAGATGTTTTTGGGGAAACCCAACTTAGTGATATACTCACTCCATTATTTGTAAATTTTTTGTATTTTTAGATGTCTTATATTGAGATTTGGATAATGTTCATGTATTTTACTTGTCATGTTGTGATTCTTGATGTCATGGTTCAGTTACTAAATCTAGTGATGGGGTGTTTCTACATCTTGGTCTGGGATGGTTCTACATTCATTCAAATGTCTTCATATTTAGCATCTTAGTCATATATAATTATTCAATTTTTTATTGTCACTATGATATTTTTCTGTTTAGTAATTTTATTTAGATATGTAAATATTAATTCATGCATCATGCATTTGGGTTTTATTATTTTATTTATTAATATAAGGTCACGTTTTCATTATGAAAAATCTTCCCCCAATAGTTTACAAATCCCTTGGAATTTTGTTACATCTTTTGGTGTCTTAGGGATGTCACTTATCATTAGTATCATCATAAATTCTTCCTAAGAAAATTCGTGAGAGTAGGTTGTTATTTTATGTTTAGGACATCAGATTTAGGGCCCCTCGTGATCTGACACAAAGAACATGATACTACTAATCTACCAAGTGAAGTGATGTTTCATTCAATGAATATATCAACAAAAGGTATATGTATTTTTATTGTTTTCACAAGTTATAGAATATGGTTATTTTTTCAATTTAATTATTCTATTTAAATTTATTTTAATGAAATACAAGCCACTATCCCTAGGGGTTTTTCTTATATTGGTAACCTATGTTATGGACTGAAGAAAATAATGAATGGGAAATTCACCCATCATGTCGTGTAATTTTCATCACACATTTTAAATATGTTTACATGAGTAAGATCCACCTAAAGTGAAAAATATCATAGTGTGGTGGATGGGTTCACTTGATTTGTATTCTTCTGGATGAATTATTTATCCAAAGGTAATTGATTTTATTATTTGAATAATATAATTCAGGGTTGACTTAAAACTCTAAGATGTAATGATGTGTGACAATAATAAATTGTAAATGAAAATTTTGAAATATTTGTAATGTTTGACTGGGTTTTTTCATTGTAGTTGAAAATATTTTAAAGAACCCGAAGGATTCTTAAACATGAAAAATTAATTTTCTACAGACACATGTTTTGAATAATATTATGTGTTGATTTCGAGTATCTTATTCTGATGTTATACATGTCGAAATTAAAATGAAGAATTCCATTATAGGGATACATTAGTTTAAAGGAAAAGGTCTTGTGATAACATGATTTTTGGCATTTATGTAGTATTGGTTGAACTATTAATAAACTTATGTTCATGGAAATTTATATTGGATAAAATATTATTTAATGACTTCTTGACATGCTTTAAACCATGGTTTAATTTATTTCTAAAAATGTTATAGGTTTTATGTAATAATGGTTATAATGGTATTTAGAGTGATTTTTTAACTATTTTGGAGTTATTTATAATAATTTTTTAATATTCATTTTAATACCCAAAAATTTAAAAAGGAAGAAAATTTTTAATAGCAAATAGTATATACAACATCAAAAATAAAGTGTTATTTTGATAATGAAATATTATTATTAAAATGTGATGGTTATAACCTATATCTTAAAATTGGGGTTATGAATATAAATGACTAATTTATAAAATAAATATTAATTTATTACTTAAGATAAATTAATGAAAAAATTATTATGAAATACTCACATATTTTCTTATTAAATTCAGTTAATCATTAAAATGATTTTCTCTTTAAATATGAGTTTTAATTTTTTTATTCGTGAATATTATATATAGTTTTGATAAGATGTTGATTTTTTTAAAATCTATATAATTGTTTAATTCATTTGTAAAAAATATCTTTAAATTATTTTTTGATAATTTTCATAAAATATTTATGATTCCAAAAATAATGAAAACTACTTATTTTTTATTGAAAACTGTATTTTTATTTTTTTTAAAGTACGATAATATTTTTTATTAGTATGAAAATTTTATTATATCCTTTTAATATAAAATAATTAAATTATGAATTTGGAAATTTATTTTATACGTTAAGTTAGTATAAAACATTTTATATTAAAAGGTGCAATTTTTTTAAAAATCTTTTTTCATTGCGTTTATCCGATTTAATTTTTTAAAAACAATTATACCACTTTTTGGTGATTAATTTTGAAAAATCAGTTCCATATTTTGAATCCATGATTCCAATTTTATTAAATAGATCCATTTTTTTGTTTAATGTTAATAGGAAACTTAGTAATTATTGTTTCCATGGTAAATAGAAATTGAATAAATTTTTGGATAAAAATAAAATGACAAGGATTATAAAATTGGCATAAAACGTTCATAAATATTATTTTATTGTTATATATTTTTCATAATCATCTAAATATATAATTTATGATTTTTTGGGGCCACTTGAATGATATAATAACATTTTTATTTTTTATTTAAAGAAAGGTCAAACATGGCACCCTCGTGTTTTTAATAGCTAACATATTTTGAACATTGGTTTATGTAGATTAAATTAGAGATTATATATATTATTTTTAATGATAAATAATTTATATTCATCATGGAAATTTATTTTTGATTTTGAGTTGATAAATAATTATCTTAAATTCCTACACAATGCTTACACAGTAATTATTCAATGAATGTGAAAAATAAAAAAATAATAATAAAAGTATTATAATATATTTTATTGGAGATAAATAATGTTATAATATAATTTTATACAATCCCATTACATGTTAAAGATATAATAAAATATTTCTTTTAGATATTATATTTTTCCATGATATTATTACATTCACTGTACAAAATTCTTCTAAAAATTGACATTATGAATAATTTATATTAAATAATATTATATTAAATGATATATAATTACAAATATATTAAATTCAGAACATTTAGTATTATAAGATTTAAAATATCAACCATTATACATATGTAGGTAATTATTTTTTAATCGTAAATATACGGACCCAGAAATTGAAAAAAATAGGTTTTCATGGTAAGAGTTAAAGGGGCTAAATGTGGGATTTTACCATAAGATTAGGGTAGAAATATAGTAAAAAATGTATAATTTTTTATGATAATATTTAGGAAAATAATACTATTAAACTGTAAATATTTCCATTTTAATCCATTTTTAATATAATATTAGTTTAATATTTTGAGAGAAAATCCTAGAGTTCCCCTCACATCATTTTTAAAACTGAACCTCTTATTCTCATTAATTCATGCATAAAACCAATTTTTATAGCCAAAGTAAACCAAAATACCTTAATATAATCAATTACCTCATTTTGGAGGCCTTATTTTAGGCATAACACTAGTATACTACATATATAGAGATGTTATTATGTAAAAAACACTACCAATATCCATCTCCAAAACTAATTAAATGAGAGATGAATTCATTATTCCTGTGTACGGTGGTCTACTGCCTTGTGAACCTATGTAATTTTATTTCCATCACCATCTATCATTACTGGTCGTAATGATTAAATTCATGTTCATATAAATAACCATTACATATTTTAATTTCAAAAAATATTATTTATCATTTACCTTTTTACCCTTCTATGAACTAAAAAATGATGATGTCTCTCATGCGTACGTGTGGATTACCACCTCCATGAAGCAATGTGATTGATTTTTCATCACCACAACATATGGATGATATATATATATGTATATTTTAAAAAAAATCTGATAAATATATTATTATTATCATTATTTATAAATAATAATAACATTTACCTTCATTCCATATTGAACTCTGAAAAATACAAATGTCGCCAATGCGTACGTATGACCAACCATCTCCATGATTGTGCCGTAGTTCATTTTTAAAAACCATATTTAATAGTTGTGTTTTAAAGTTTTATTGATATAAATAAATTATATATATATATATATTATTCATCATATTACTTAATAATGACCTCTTTAACCAGAGTCCACTTACCAAAGTCATTTTAGACATGTGATCCAAATATCGATAAAACATACGATGTGAACATAAATGATCTTGTAGTTGTTATAACATGGAAAAAAATGATATAAAAAGAATAATAAACCTAAAATAGTTTCTTTAGAAAATAAATAAATAATATAAATTTATTATTAATAAATATAAATAATGTTCCTGATTATTAGGACTCAGGGTAAGGTTTTTTCAACTCACTTTTATTTCTATGGGGCACATGCCTTATACACTACAGGTTTCTTTTATGTGGTATATATACTTCCAATGAATGAATTTTATTGTAATTATATTGAATTTTATGTGGATTTATATAACAATATATTTCTTTTATTTCATGGTTCATATGATTTAAATGTTACCAAAGCTGTAAGGGTTTATTTCACAATCTCTTCATTATTCGGGATTGTCAATTTTTTAGTCTTGGTTATGAAATATCTCTCTTATATGACAATGTTTTCCAAAAATGATTTTCAAATGGTTTTTACTATTATCATATAATTAATTAAAATCATTTTTAAACATTAATAAAATTTCAAAAAACATTTTAAAGGTATTTTTTATATTTAAAAAGAGGTATTTTGTGACATTTTAAATAAAAATATGGATGGAATGCTTTTAATATACTAAATGATTATATTTTACCAACATCAAGATGCCTAAATTATTTGATTTTAAATTTATAAGTTATAAATTTTATTTTCAAATGAAATTTCTTCTTTTATAATTTCATAGTTTTTAAAAAAAATAAATGATATTTATAATGGGAAAATTTATTTTTCACAAGAATTATTCCAAGTGATATTTACAAAATGTTGTCCATCTATGATGGAATACTTTTATGTTACATAATAATTAAGGGGGATATTATCCAAGGATATTATCTATATTCATTCTGTGGATGGTTTATTTTGATTATGTCATGGTTATTATGAAACCCCTTACCTTTCTATGGGTTATACTCTGATGAAATCATGACATGTTTATGAAATCTATTTCTTTTCCACAGGATGTGCTAAAATGAAATGTTTATTAAACCCATTTATTTTCATTGCTAATGATTATTTTAATGTTTTATAATCTTATAGTATAAATATTTGTGATTTAATTATATGATTGTTGTAACATTATAAACATGGATGATGGTTACATTATAACCAATGACTTGTGAATCCTATATCTCTATCCAATTCATTAGGTAATGATTGATATATCATGTGATAAATAGAATAGAAATGGGGAGTGAACCTAGATCAGTATGAGAAATTTTACCCAATCATAGTCTTGGGAGTGAACCTTGATGCTTATGATGGATTATGGAGTGAACTAAACCCATTGTAGTAGTCAAGAAAAGAGCCTTTTCTACTTACTAAATAATTTTCAATGTTGATGTCCATGAACAAATTCCATGTATTATGGACTTTTTTCTCATGGCGTATGTTATTGAGTTCAATTATTAATCATGTAATATAAACTAAAAATATTTATGAAACGACTCAAAGTTATGATATATGATTTACATGGTATGGATTTCAATTGATAAGATCATGTTTCCATACCATTTATTCCCATGTTATGATGATATGATCATTAATATCTCCCTTTTTACCCATAAAAATCATTATCTCACATATTTAATAGGTTTCATTAATATTGGTCATGACTAAAGGTATTATGTACGTTATATCTATCTGGGTTACTTGATGTGAATATTATAGCGTGAAATGATGTTGACCATTATGAACAAGTTATTTATGAACCCAAGTTGTTAAGAGTTTCTCTTAATTCACTAAATAACTAAACCGGAATGTTTCTTTGGTATCTATGTGATACAATATTACATTTTGACATTGTATGTTTTTTAATGATATATTATTGTAACATTTATTAGTATCAATGATATAACTCTAATGTCCACATTTTTATGATTGGATCCTAATGTGCAGGTTTTAGACTATTATAGTTGGTATTAAATAAAAATTTTGAAAACATTGAATATTAGAAGTTTATTGTGATAATTCATCTTGCTATTTATAGATACCTTCATTGGTGAATAAGTATGTGGTTGAAAAAAATATTAGAGTCTTAGACACCCATTTTTAGGTTTTATGTGATGATATTTAAGGTGATTAATGTGATTTGGAATGATATCATACTGGGTTAAGGAATATGTGGCCCATAAGTTTATCATTTGAAAAACTCCATTTGAGGAAGAATTCTATTTCCATTTTTTGAAAAAAAATTCAAAATGTATGGATATCAAATATGTTTCATATGATATTTTATTTTGAGGTTATTATGGGTTATTAAATTTTGGGGGAAAAATAAAAGGTATGAGATAAACATTTAGATTCAAACATTTCATTGATGTTGAATATAATAAAGTTATTTAAATGATTCTTTTTAAATATATGGGAATTTTATAAGGGTTATTTATATTGTTTAAGAAAAAAGAAAACCCTTAGGTCAGGTGACAACTCACCACATCTGGAAAGGAATCGATGTAACACCCCATGAAATTAAAATGTTTTAATTTTAGAATAAAATTAATTTTTTTATTATCTATATTTACATAAAACACCATGATAATCATATTTTATATAATACTTGGGATTAGATTGTAGGCAAGAACAAATTAAACCACCTTTTAATGGATAACCTATTTTAAAAATAAATTTTGACACTTTTATGTAATTAGTTTTAATAATAAAGATAATATTTTTATTTACAATGTCAAATTTTCCATAAGGTTAATTTTTGGGGTTTTATTCATAGAAATGTTATTTTTTTATGAATAGTTAAAATTTCTGCAATTTAGTTAAAAATGGCCTTTTCATTTAAATAATTATTAGTGATAAATTATATATTATTTTTTTTCAAAGTTACAGTAGATTATTTATTCATATATTAATCCAATTTACGTCATTATAATCATGTTAATATTGGAATTAGATATAAAATCATATTTATATTTTGAATGTTTCTATTTCAAAAACCTATTTTCATGCCTCATGTGTAGGATTGGTGCTAATTTTATTTTTCCCACTTCTATGAATTGAATTTTGAAAAACATCTATACACGATTTTCATCAGTATAGTATTTTTGTCCTTATAATATAAAATTAATTTTTAAACAAAATTAATAGTGAATGTGATTAAAATTAATTATTGTGATTAAGGTAAGACTAAGCCTAATAAGGTACTGAACCATAAAAATAAGAACCAAAATGACCTGTAAAATTAACCAAAATCCATTGGATGATAATTTTTAGACCATATACTCACTATTTTTTAATGTTATTGGTTTTTGGGATATTATGAAATAGAAGTGCCCTGTATACAAGGTTACGTAACGAAAAAATACAAAACATGATTTTTTTCTACCATTAAAATATATAAAACATATAAATATGTAAAATTACATAAAATATTCAGTTATAGATATCCTTTTGAAGTATAACTGGGTTATTTTTATCATAATAATTTATCAATATTTTTTAGAGACTGTTTAGTTACTTTAAATTCATAAAAAATGCTAATGTAGTGATTATTCTGTTAATTACCAACTAAAATAATTGATACTATAAATATTAAAATTGATGTGAATTGATTGAATTATTGGATTTAAATATTTTTTAGATGAATATATTATGTTCCACAATTGTATACTTAATATATTTTTATCTTAATATTTTTTGATATTTAAAAATTAAAAATAAATAAATAATGTCAAAATTTACATTATTGTAATTTTACAATGAACGATATTTTATTAAATGATTTAAAATTAATATAAATACAATATTTTGAAAAAAAAATTATTGTGTTGATAAATATAAAAAATGGTATATAAAAGGACAATTATATCTCTTATAACAAACATATTGAACTATATAATGTAAAAAGGTTGGTTACATGGTCCAGGATTAAGGATTCTTTTCCCAGGTCCCATGTACTTATATTAAAATTACATTATATAAAACATTGGATTTTTTTTAATTAAATATAATATTTATAATTAATTGGATATTTATTTTATAATAAATCTCATTTTAATTTATTATTAATGGTTAAATTTCTTAGGTTAGAAAACTAGTTTCTTTAATAAAAACCATAATGATAAAAATGGGATATCATAGAAGTTAATGAATCAAAGTTTTAAAATGAACATATATTTGTATGGTTTTTCAAGACCCGTCCCCTGGGGCCCACATCATGACTACCCCAAGCCTGCCTTCTATAGGCCAGGGGCTGGCGACTAGCACCAAAGACATAAATCCCTAAAACTAGGAAGGCATTGCCTTTATAACTAGAAACAAACACAACCAGAGTACAAGCAGAAGCAAACACTAGGTGTAAAATATATACCAATAGTGATGAAAGTAAAGGGGCCAGAATACAAGCCCAAATCAAAAGTACAAATACAACTAAAAGCAAGTGCAACTAAAAAGGGGAAACAACTGGAAGGTGAAAGTAGCTCCAGGAACGTCCTCCGGGGTTCCTACCAGAAGGGTAGGTACAGATATCCTCCTCACTGCTGCACGTCCGTCCGTATCACCCGGGGACCGTCTCATTGTGAGGTCCATCTCTGGGTACCATCCTGTCCTCATACACTCTACCTTGATCAGCGATGTTCATCGTCCGTATCCAACACAATGAGGTGCGGGCATAGCCCGTGTAGGGGTTAGTATAACAATACTCAGTAGGTACCCCGAGACCCTCAAGGTCCCAAAAAAATACAAAAAGGATAAACCACAAAGTATTATTTCAACGGATAACCATTACTTTGTTATATGACCTTACATATACCTATGTTCTCAAGTAACCCATCTCAATCATGAGGAAAACACAAACGTCATTAACTCAGCTCAAACCAGGATTTTATTATTGATGTCAAAATCATGGCTGTTGGAGAAATTCTCCTATTTCGAGCACAGTAGTCTTGTTGCGACTCTGAGATGCTACTCGCTAACCTTAGACTGCTGAGGTACTCCTCCTGTCGAGTACAGCGGGTCTGCCGCATCACATAGTAGCTCTCCCCACCATGGGTAATCTGGCTCACACAGTAGCGCTCCCCCTGATAGCCTAAAGAGGTACTCCTTCTGTCGAGTACCACCAGTATTTCGCCTCACAATGTAGCGCTCATATGCCATGGTTCTGCCACCTCACACAGTAGTGCATCCCACTGGGCTAGTCAAGTCATTCAGAAATGAATTGGACAAGCAGTTATCAGGTCTCATCTTGCTACTAGGTCTCCGTACTCCGTATGCTCATCTCCAGGAGGATCTGCTCCAGGAGCTACTGGTCGATACATTAAGTGTCACGATGTCCCATGAAGAAGTATCACAACGGACCGCCATGTCAAAGGGGTATCAACGCAATAGATAGCAAGTCAATCGGGCGCTCGGTCTGTGATTTATTAGACTTTTTGTCCCGAGGGCCCGGTTGGTTTTGTGTATGAACTGACCCGACCGTATCTCAAATGTACCACGAACTACCATGGGGTATACTCAAAGGTACCTCTACTCAACGAAAATACCAAGGCCGCCGACCGTTCCTCAAACAGACGTCCGGTCTGAGAGATATTGGATTTCCCATTCTAGGGGCCCGTTTTGTTTTTAAGCTAAAACCAACTCGTCCGTACTCTAACTGCATCCAAACCTCAAGTGGATTATTTCAAAAGAATCGTCTCATAAAAAGGAAAACAACGTAGTTGACGTCATGTCAATTCAACATCCGGTCCTTACGTTTTAAGTGTTTCCGCTCCAAGGGCCCAGTTGGTTTCGAGTTCGAATCAACTCCGTTGTACCCAAACTATGTAAAAACCTTGAGTGTAATATACAGAAACGACCGTCTCGATCCTAGGAATCCTACACAACTGACTGTGCGTCGATCGTAGGTCTATAGCTAATATTATGGGTGGTTAACCAAAAATGGTCTTAAAAGGGGGGTCTGGCCCCGGTCCGTCCCGTCCCAACCCACCCTGGGTCGGCCCGAACCGGGTCGACCCGATCCGGGTCCAGGTTCGGCCCGCCGGCTGAGGCCTGGCCCGCACGAGGGCAGCCCAACCCGCGTGGTAGGTGGCCCGGCCTGCGCGCACGAACCCCGGCCCACGCGCAAGCGGTCCGGCCACGGCTCGGCTAGGCTGGCCGAGTGGGGAGGGAGGCGGGCGCGGCCCCCTGGTCTTCGTAATGATGGTGCCAGGCTGGCATAATCCAGCTTCCCTGGAATTCGCGCGGTGCGGGTTCTGCTCCACTATTGACGTGGCCGGTGCCACATCGGTTTTCCGCCGGCGGCATGCTGGGGTGACGTTGTCGGCCACCGCCTCTGGGCACCGGCGTGGCGGCATCGGCGACCCACACTACCACGGTCTTCCACGAGCCACCAGAGACATTCTGGTGGTCCATTTTAGCTCCTGTCTGCACCTACGGCCTCCACGGATCCTGTTCTTCACTGAAACAGCCTCAAATCAATGTTTTCCTTTCGTTCATCCGTCACCCATCATACCACGCGTCACGAACAAGTTGGAGGAGTGTTCAAACTTGTTCGTTAGCCAGTACCCACCGCGTTAGTGGTTCAAACAACCACCCACCAAATAATCTCCTATGTTCGGGGTATAATTCGCATATATAAAATTATAAAAAATCCCCATACCTCAATTCACGGTGTGTTCATCGTTTACGAAGCCGATTCGTGGACGTAGGGGGCGTCTGAGGAGAAGGCATCATTGTTGGCGAGCGGCGTATTCTCCTTTGACACAGAATAAGAGAAATGAAGATGGCATTTATCATGGGCATCACCTTGAGTTCTTGTCTCGGTTGAAGAAGTGGAAGAAGAAGAAGTTGCTTCTCGCTCTTCGAGACGTGGAGTGTTCTTCATCTTGGAAAAAAAATATATTCCACCAAGATTTCTTCCCCAATCGTCTCAAAGTTCCACCAGCCCACTAAAATAATAGGCTCTCATATTATTTAATTTTTGACAAGGTTTTTAAAATTAAAATGCTAGAATTAGATTAATTGAATAAGGTCCATTCATTAATTAGTGGGTTGGAATATTAAATGTGAAGGGAAGGTGAGGAGTTAATCGGGGTTCATGGGTGTTAAAGAGGAGAGTTGAAGAGGTTAGGGCTAGTGTGGGTCCCACCACACTAATTCCTCTAATGGGAGGTTATGTGGGTGTGGGACCACCCCTAACTCTCCATTGTAGGAATTAACCAACATCTTTAAATAAAATTGTGTACTATAGTTTAATATCGGCACTATGAGTTCATCGTTGTCCTCAGTTTTCAATTCTGAGCACTGGTTCAAAATATAGAAACACCCGCACGTACGTTTTCTGAACATACCCGAATAAAATATCAGAAATTGATTCCGGGCACACCGGGCCTCAGAATCAGGTGTCAACAGAAACAACCGAAACATAAAATTGAAAACAATTTAAGAAAAAATATTTCCTTGAAATTTCCAAGTCATTAAATTTCTCCCACCTCAGGGATTTACATCCCCGTAAAGCTACAACACACACTAAGGAAACTGAAGAGGTACTTAGAATTCATCTGAGCCTCCCGCTCCCATGAGCTCTCCTGCAGGTTCCCATGCTGACAGCAAATGCGCACCAGAGGAATCGACCGTATATGCAGTACCCACTCATGTTGATCCTCAATCTCGACTAGAACCTCTATGAAGGTCACCCAATCATTAATGGTCACCTCCCCATGGTTGTTGATGTGGGGCGGGTCATGCACGCATCTCCTGAGCTACGAAACATGGAAGACGTCATTCACATGGTGCAACTAAGGTGGAAGGTCCAGGGGGTAAGCCACCTCGCCTACTCTGTTGAAGAATTGGAGGAGTGACTGTAGATTGGCTGCATCATCCCTATCTACAAAGGATATCAGCAACGCAGCGAGCTGCTATGTCGCCTCTCCTAGAAGATGTATGCCTGATCTCCTACTGAGAGTATCTGCAAATACGTTCCCCTTCCCAGGAGTATAGACTATCTCAAAGTCATAGTCCTGGAGGAACTCAATCCATCAATGATGTCTCAGGTTCGGGTCCTTCTGAGAGATGATACACCTGAGACTATTGAGATTAGAGTGAACCTTAAACGGTTCGCTCAACGAACAAAGGGTGAGACTAGCCAATTGTAAGAACTCCTTCTCACCCTTATTTTCCTACATTCTAAAAGAGCTGCTATGATTTCTCCTTTTCCGAAAAGGGAAATCCAGTATCATCCCCTAGATGAACCACGTCTTTTGCCTAATATAGTTAATCCTCACATGAATGATACTAGTTCATGTCATGGATGACGTCATAAGGCCTCGATGCTACTACTTAGAGATCCAACCATTACTCTCACCTCTAAGGGTTGAGTCACACTGGCGGCATCAGTGTGTGGTTACTAGGTCCCCTCCAGTAAAAATATCAAAATTATGGGTCAATTCAATAGTTTAAACCCAAACCTCTTAGTATTAACCACACAAAAGTAAGGAAAGAAAATGTCACAAGGACAAGTGTCTTTTATTACCACAACTCAAGGTACAAAGACACAAATCAACCACAAAAAATGACACTAACAAGGATATAAGCATCATGAACAAAGGACTTTATGACTAGAACTAGTCCTTCCCTTTTCCACCTACTTCCGAAGCTCCATAATTGTATGCTTCAGCTGCCTGAAGTTGTGCTCTCCCCTGTCCACCCATTCCCTGTGGTTGGGGTGGAACTCCTAGTGGTGGAGGTGGCAACACCTCGAAGTGTCGTCCACCACCAGCTGCTTGGCCAGCTCTTCTTCCATGGTCGCCTGCTCCTTGAGATCCACCTTAATCAAAACTTTTCTTCTACATGGGAGGTAATTAATCTATATTATAATTGTCTGAGCGATAGGTCGGACAGTCAGGAGACACAAGACCTGGTCCGCCGCATGAGTAACATTTCCTGGTAGGTCTGCTTCTGTCTCCACCCTGGGTGCCTCGCACACATGATCCAGATTCATGCGATCGACCACATGTGGTTATGGTCCTCTAAGACCTCTGCGTCATATGTCTACTGCCAGCTGAAAGAGACTCCGATGCATGTCGACTAGTAGTAGGTCCCGCTGCTGGATATTGCTCAGTAAGAAAACTCTTTACTAAGAGGGCTCGCTCAAACACTCCTGTTTGCGTCGGGATGCTGTGAGAAACAACTGAAGCTCAAATCTCTCGCATGAGCCCTAGATCAAATGTCTAGGGCCTAAAGAACGGGTCTCGTACCATATCTGTTGAGTAGCATGAGAGGTATGTGAACCTCGATGAGAACTGTGCAACTGTCATGTTGCCCTACTGCAGATCTAGTATCTCCTGTATACGCACTGCTTGAAGGGTGGCTGGTACAAACTCCTCCTGGAACAGGCTCTCAAATTCTACCCATAGAAGTGTCGCCTCGTCACGCGTTTGGAGCATCAGGGTCCACTGTATTCCTACTACTTCCAGAAGGAGACTGGCTGCAAGGATCGCCATGTAGTCAGTTGGTGTCCCTACTAGCGTGAAAACTCTCACCACAGCCTCCATCTTATCCACAACCGCCTGTGGGTCATCTCTCCCCAAAATCTAGGTGGCCTATAGTGTTGGAACTTGTACAGCACATTCAAGCGGCGTGCATCTCCTACTGTAGGGGCTTGTGGCATCGGTGGCCCAATGGGTGGTTGTACCAATGGTGCCTCTGCTGGTGCCTCAATTGGAAAAGGTCCCTATAATGAGGCCTCATCGCTCGGTAGGCTGTCAGTATGTATAAATCTTGGGGCCTTAGATGGTCTTCCGTGAGGAGGCATCCTGAATAAAACAGATGCGACAAGGTCAATGATTATACATGGTGAGATGACCTATTTTTGAGATGACTTAAAGAAACTTTTGAAAACACACACGCAATCAGGGTTTTCGTGCACTGAGTTGGAAATCTGATGTCAGGGTCCTGGTGTATAGATACGTCGGCCACCTGATCCAACATTGAACTACCTAAACTGAAAACCAATCTTTGTACCTTTACCACTATTTCATCACAGTAAGAAAATATGAGAGTCCTAGTTCTGCAGTACAACTGACGTCCTATGATTCCAATTTTTCATGCCCTGCACCCCGGGGCCCACATCGTGACAACCCCAAGCCCGCCATCCATAGGCTAGAGGCTGTCCACTAGAACCAAAGACGTAAATCCCTAAAACTGGGATGGCATTTATTTTATAACTAGAAACAAACACAAACAGTGTACAAGAGGAAGCAAACACTTGGTCAAAACTATATAACAAAAGTAATGAATGTAATTGGGCCAGAATAACAGTCCAACTGTAAAGTACAAATACAACTGAAAGCAAGTAAAACTAAAAATTGATAACATCTGGAAGGTGAAAAGAGCTCCTACATCTTCCTTCGGGGTTCCTACCTTAAGGGTGGGTACAGATAACCTCCTAAGTTCTCCACATCCATCTGTCTCATCTGGGAACGGTATCGTCGTGATGTCCGCCTCTGTGTACCGTCCAGTCCTCGTACACTCCACCTCGTTCAGTACTGTTCGTCTTCTGCATTCAACACAATGAGGAACGGGCATAGCCCGTGTAGGGGTGAGTATAATAATACTCAATAGGGACCATGAAACCCTCAAGGTCTCACAAAAATCCAACAAGGGTAAACCAAAAATTATGATTTCAACGAATAACCGTTAATTTGGTATATTACCAAACATATACCTAAGTTATCAAGTAACCACTCTCAATCATGAGGAAATCACAAAGGTCATTGACTCAGCTCAAACCAGGATTTTATTAATGATGTCGAAATAACGGGTGCTAGAGAACTCCTCTTCTATCGAGCATAGTAGTCATGTTGCGACTCCGAGGTTCTACTCACTAACGTTAGACTACTGAGGTACTCCTCCTGTCGAGTATCACGGGTCAGCCGCCTCATATAGTAGCACTCCCGCTGATATCCTATAAAGGTACTCCTTCTGTCGAGTACCATGGGTCTACCTCCTCACAAGGTAGCTCTCCACTACCATGGGTCTTCCACCTCACACAGTAGTTCTTCCCATTTGGCTATAAAAGTCACTCCAAAACGAATCGGGAAAGCAGTCATCAGGTCTTAGCCAGCTTCTAGGTCTTCGTACTCCTAATGCTCATCTCCAAGGGGTCCACTCCATGATATACTAGTCGATACTCCAAGTTTCACCATGTCCCACAACTAAATAGCACAAAGTACTGCCCCGTCATAGGGGTCTCAACACAATAGACAACGCGTCAATCAGACGCCCGGTATGTGAGTGGTTAGCCTTTTTGTCCTGGGGTCCCAGTTGGTTTCATCTACAAACCAACCCGACCGTATTTCAACTGTACCCTGAACTCCCATGGGGTATACTCAATGGGACCGCTACTCAACGAAAATACCAAAGTCGTCGACGGTTCTTCAAACGGATGTCCAGTCTGAGAGTTATTGGCTTTTCCGTTCTAGGGGCTGGTTGGTTTTTAAGCAATAATTAACCGGGCCATACTCCAAATTCATAAAAACCTCAAGTGGAGTATTCCAAAAGGACCGTCTCATCAAAAGAAAAGCAACGTAGTTGACGTCACATCAATTGGACGTCCGGACCTTATGTTTTAACAGTTTTTGCTCCGAGGGCCCGGTTGGTTTCGGGTTCGACCCAACCTGGACATACCCAAATTGCACCAAAACCTTGAGTGTAATATGCCAAAACGACCTTCTCGTTTCGAGTAAAGATACGCATGTGACGGTGCATCGATCGGAGCTCTGTATCTCATGTTATGGTCGATTAACTGAAAATGGTCTGAAGAGGGGGGTCTGGGCCCGGTATGTCCCGACCCAACCCACCCTGGGTCGGCTCGAACTAGGGAGACCCAATCCGGGTCTGGTTCCAGCCTGATAGGGTGCAGCATAACCCGACGGTTGAATCCCAGCCCGCGAGGCATGTGGCCCGGCCCTCGAGCACGCGGTCTGACCCGGTGGTCGGCTATGGCTCGCCTAGGCTAGCGCTACCTAGCCTACCCAGAACCCGCGTGATGTGTGTTCCGCTCCACTGCCAGTGCCGCGGAGGTCTTCCACTGGCAGCATGCTAGGGCACCGCTATGTCCAGGCGGGCTTCCGGGGCTAGCCGCTGCCTCTGGTCGCTGGCGTGGCGGCACCGGCGACCCATACCGCCGCGGTCTTCCGCGAGCCACTAAAGTCATTCTGGTGGTCCATATTAGCTCTTTTCTATGCCTACGGCCTCCAAGGATCCCGCTCATCACTACGACGGCCTCAAATCAACATTTACCATCCGTTCATTCGTCACCCAACATACCGCGCATCACGAACAAGTTGTAGGAGGGTCCAGACATGTTCGTTAGCCCGTACCCACCACGTTAGTTGTTCAAACAATCACCCAACAAATAATCTCCCAAGTTTGAGGGTATAATTCACATATATATAATTATACAATATCCCCCTACCTTGATCCAAGGTGCATTTGCCATTGACGGCGTCGATTCATTGACATCGGGGTGCGTCCGAGGAGAAGGCATCATTGTTGGCGAGCGACGTCTTCTTATTTGACATGGAGGAAGAGGAAGGAAGATGGAATTCCTCATGGGCGTCGCCTCATATTCTTGTCCCGGTTGAAGAATTGGAAGAATACGAAGTTTCTTCTCGTTCTTCGAGACGTGGAGTGTTCTTCTTTGTGGGAAAAAAATATTCCACCAAGAGTTATTCCCCAATCCTCTCAAAGTTCCACCAACCCACTAAAATAATAGGCTCTCCAATTATTTAATTGTTGACAAGCTTTTTAAAATTAAAAAGATACAATTTATTTAATTGAATATGTTCCATTCATTAATTAGTGGGTTGGCATATTAAATGTGAGGGGGAAGGTGGGGAGTTAATGGGGATTCATGGGTGTTAAATAGGAGGGTTGAAGAGGTTAGGGATCGTGTGGGCCCCAACACACTAATTCCTCTCATGGGAGGTTATGTGGGTGTGGTCCCCACCCTAACTCCCCATTGTATGAATTAACCAACATCTATAAATAATATTGTGTACTACAATTTTATTTATTTTATACTAAAATCCCAAAAATTAACTCTCATCCCGCATAAAACGCAACTGCGATAAAGGTCCCCTTAAGTGAATACCGGCACTGCGAGTACATTGGTGTCCTTGGATTTCAATTCTGAGAACTGGTTCAAAAGATATAAAAACCCGCACGTACATTTACTGAACGTACCCAAAAAATGCTTCAAAAATTTATTCTGGGCACACCAGGCCTCGTAATCAGGTGCCATTACAAACAGTGGACTCATAAAAATTTTAACGAATTTAGAAAAAAATTCCTTGAAATTTTTGTGACATTACATGGTTGAGGTATGAATAAAATATTATTCTCTTTTAATCCATTATTATTCCATTTTTTATTCTACTTAGTAAAGGTAGGCCTCCCATTAATAAATTCATTTTGGTTTTTACAAGAGTCTCACTCCCCTTAACTATAAATAAAAGAACTATACCCCTTAATCACACCTCTCAAGACACTTTATCCTGACCGATATCTATCAAAATATTTCTCCAAAATGCCTCTTCACAATCTATAATCCTATATTTGGTTAGAAACCAATCAAAGGAATCCCTTTGGTGCCATCCAAAACTAGTTACCATACTAAGAGTTCACAAAATTCCTTATGATTTTTAGTATATTTTCTATTCTCCAATCCCTCAAATAATATTATTTCATTATCTTATAACAACACCATAATCATAGAATACTTGAATATTTTTATGGTAAGGGTTTTACTTCAATATACGCACTTAAATGTAATGGTTATTGAACATATTATTTCACTTCACGGCGATCTACTACCTAACGGAACAACCATTGTTCATGTTTCCCTTACCACCTCTCATACTGTCCATTATGATATAAAATAAGTTTATATATGATATATATGATATTTATATTGTATTTATACATATTTAAACCTTTTATAACACATTCCATTAACATTTCCCATTTTCATTAATATGATACCATCGATTGAGGAAGTGCGGACAACCACCCCCTCAAAGCGATGTGATTCATTCAAATTGTACATGGAACATATTAAGGAATATTTTTATAAACCAATGTGACATATATAACATATATATGATTATATAATTATAATATACCTTTTTATTTTTTATTTTACATCCTTTTAATATTAATAATAAATGAATGTAGCGTTCATGTGTTTGTACCACAAATCGTCCCCATAAATGGTGCATTTCATTTCATAACTCCAAACATTATGGACTATTTTAAATACACATATAATAAGTATATAGAATAATTATGTCATGGTTTAAATTATATATAAGATAAACTCGTGATCTAATAAATAGGAATGACAAGTAACATATCAAAACATACTTGAGAAAACTAGGAAATTAACACCTGAAATAGTTAAAATAATAAATGAGTGTTAACAAATGGGTAATATAATATTGTAAGAAGATGATAAATGATATTTTAAATATTATTATGGTTCATTTACATGTTATTATGTTATTTAAAACAACTATATAATAGGATAAAAACCACACATAAAAATAATTTTAATCTAATGGAATTTTGTCTCCATTTACAAACCACATAGACTTATTTTTTATTATGAAATAATTAACAATTATTTGGTGTATATAGTGATTTTGAAATGATATATCATGAATATATTTACTATAATGATATTATAAGTTTCATATAATACTTTCATTTCATTTTTATTATGATTTAAATGTTTCAATGTGGTATGAGACACTTTGGATTCTTAAAGATTATTCTCTTAAATATTTTTATTAAAGTTTATCCTTGCAATCTAACTTCATTTTTTTATCATTATATTCATCTTAAAACAATAAAATTATTTTAATAATTATTCATTGGAAATTTATTTGAATATCTATATTCTCATTCAATTTAAATTAGTATTTCGTAAACAATGTAGCATTTTTCATACGGTATTCACTTTAAAGTATTAGATTTATGGAATAAGGTTGTGATAGTATTAGATTCTTGGAAAGATGACTTCAAAGTATTAGTTTCATGTCATGAATACATGAAAATATTATATTCATGGGATGAGTCCTAGGAAGTATTATATTCTTAGAACATATCCTTGATGTTGTTATATTTATGTCATGAACCCTTTAATGTATAAGATTCATTGCCTGAATCCTTGAAATATAAAATTCAAGGCATGAGTCTTTGAAAGTATTGGATCATTTCCACGAAATCATAGTAGTTTTCATAGATATCCATCATTATTCATTTCATTCATTGATATTCCATTTATTATCTTTCCATGATATTTTGAATCCACATATCTATGGATGTATTATATTATTTTTTTTGATTAAGTAGAATTTGTTTTAGATTATAACCTTTCTATATTGGGTTTTTTCATGTGTACTTATGTGAATGGATTTTTTTATCATTTATCTACCATTCCATGTTAATTTATTCCTATAAATTAATTTTTTATTCCACTTTACATACCCATAATGAGCATTTGAACTCACCCTTATTATGTTTCTTTTCCCTAGGGTATGAAGAAAAAAACATTGAATAATTTTTTAGGACACAATTTATTTCATTATATTATGTAATATATTTTTTTCTATTTTCTAATGTCTTGTGGGTATCAGGTGTGTAATTTGTCTTTCCAAAATACAAAAAATGATCTGTCTTTCAAGATTTTTTCCATTGTAATCATGGAAATGTCTTAAAATAATGTTTTGGCTCTCGACATCTCAGGTTGAGGAGTTATAAGTGAGGCATGAACCCACAACCTATGGGAAACAAGGGTGAATCTCCAACTACTAGTCTATGTTTTTTACTAGTCAGTATGAAATTTTCTTCAATGAGATAAAATATATTAATGATAAAAGTTAATATAATTTTTTCTACAAATGATTTATCTTATAATAACCTTGGGATTGTAAATTGATTTTGTGTTAAGTGATTGATGTTATTTCAAAAGACTTTATCTATTTCTGGAACCCAATTTTATTAAGGTAAACAACATATTATTGATTTCTATTTGAGGATTAATGATTGAATATCTTTTTGGAGGTATATATTATTTATAGTGATATATATTATTTATGGAAATTCATTTCATATCATGGATAATATATATTTATGTATTCACATTTTGAGAGATAAATATTGATTATTTGATCAAATTATTTTAATTTTTGGGTTACATTCATAGCTAATAATATTTTTGGGAGTTTCAAGGATTTTTATTTTCTAAATAAACAACATTGATCATTATGTGTGTACTATTTAATTTTGGAGATTAAAGTGGTTTTCCTTATATGAAGCTTTATTATTTTTGGAAATCATGTAATCATGTACAAAAAATTTTGGTTTTTGTTAATGTATAATGAAAAATAGAATATATTTTTATTCATTTTTAGATAATGAGATCTATAATAAGTTTATTTTAGTACTTTAGGCACGAAAATTCCTTATATATACTCATCAATTTGAGAAATAATCGATTTTGGTGGAAATAAATTAAATGAGAAAACTAAAATTATTATGTATGTATATTTCCACATGTTACTAGAAAACAAGTTATGTAATTGTTGAACTCTCAGAAGAGGATCTTGAATCAAATTTTAATCTATTTACTTTTTATAATGAAAAATCGATGGCCTTTTAACCCATCACAGAATTATCATTTTGTGATGGTTACTCTCTCATGATAATGTTCTATAACACACTAAATTTTTCCTTTAGGAGTTAGTTTTATATTATATATATATATGTTATCATTTCGCACCATTTTTTTTGACATGGAAACAATGTTATTTTTTATTCCAAAAGAACATTATATTTAACTTTCTCTCTCCTCAAGAGGAATTTTTTTACCATTTTTAAGATGTGGGGTTTCAACAAAGGTATTATGAAAATTAAAACCCATTTTTATATAGTGTGATCTCAAATTGAGAGGATAAAATTTTTAAATAGTTTTGGATAATTTATTACATTTATATTTTAAAAGAAAATTTGTTTTTCAATAGTGTACAATATAATCAACATCGATCCTGAAAGATCAATGAAATATTATTATTTAAATATGAACATTATAACATGATATAAAATTAGAGGCGATGAGTAAATATGAATATTTTATGAAATAAATATATATTTCATACTAAATATAAATTTATTGAATAATTCCTAGGAAATAATCCCTTAAAAATTATTCATGTCATTATTTTCTTTAAAAATATATTTTCTTCAAAAAAGTGTTTTTCTATTTTTTTGGTCTTTAATATTAGAATTGATTTCAAGAAGTTATATAAAATTTATTTTTAAAAATTAATTTTATTTTTGATTTCGTAAGGTCATGATTATCTTGAATTTTTTTTTAATTTTCATGAAATAATTATTTTTTCAAAGAAAAGTGAAAAAAAATAATTTATATTGAATATTGTATTTTTATAATTTAAAATTTAAAATTAAATTTTGTATTAGTAATATTATTTATTTATTTCTATTTTATTTAAATTATTTAAATTTTGATTATTTAAATTTATTTTACACATTAGTTTAGTAAAAAAAATTATATTTAGAAAGGAATGTTTTTTAAAACATGTTTTTCATTATATTTTTTCAGTTTAATTATATAGTAATTTATTCCACTTTTTGTGTTGAATTTTTAAAATTGGTATAAATATTTGGAAAAAATATTCCTAAATTTATTAAATAGATCCATTTTATTTTTGTTCAATATGAATAGTATATTTAGTAATTTTTTTACTAACATGGTAAAAGGAAAATTATTAAATATGAGGTTGAAAATAATATTTTAATGACTATAAAATTACATTAACACTTACATAAATATTAATTTATGCTTATAACTCATCCATAATATAAAAAAATTATAATTAATGACCTTTTTGGGCCACTTTTTTTAGATTATGACTTATAATGTTTTATTTAAGGAAAAGTCAAACATGTCACCCTCGTGCTTTTAATAACTAAAATATTTTTAACATGGGTATGGCTAGATGACATGATTAATATTAAATATTATTTTTAAAGATAAAAAATTTATGTTCATCGTTTTTTTTATTTTAAATTTTTTATGATGTAATTATTGCCATAAATTCTTACAAAAATCTAATTCATTGATAATTCAATTATAGAATAAATAAAATAAATGATATTAAAAATATTATAATAAATATAATTCGAGATAAATAATGTGATAAAAGAATTTTATAGATAACCATGAAATCTTACGTATATAATAGAATATTTGGTTCCAATTTTATATGTTTTATTCATATCATTAAAGTCGACCTAAAAAATATTTCTATAAATTGCCATTATATATATTTTATAGTATATAATATTTCATTAAATGGTTAAATATTCATAAAAAATTAAATTTGGCTATAGTATTAGGATAAAGTTTAAAATATAATCCCACATCCATTCATGGTTGTTTATTCGTTTTATAATAATTATACTGATGTTCAATGCGTAAAATATTCATCTTCCCCTCTGAAATAGTTAAGAGGGTTAAATGGGGGTTACAACCAAATGATAAGGGTATAAATATAGTCCAAACATGTCTAATTTTTATTTTATGAGACTATATAGATTTATCCACCTAGAATATTCAAAATAAATCACTTTTATGAATTTTTAATTAAATATTAATTATTATTAATTTAATATTTTAAGAAATTCCAAATGTTCCCTCTTCTCTCTTATAAAAGGGAAAATCCTCTTCTCAATACATCACAAATAAAAGAAAATTTTATTTCCAAAAACCAAAACAAGTAGAATCCTATAAGTTTTCCTCTCATTATAGAGGCATTATTTTAGGCATAAAATCAACATTCTCTAGCTTAGGTGTTAATCAAAGAAGGTTTTCCAAATTAGAGGAATAATTTTTATTCACTTGTTTTATTTTGGATTATTATTTAATATCCTTAAAATATAATTTAATCATGATAAATAAATAATAAAAACTGTAATCCATATACTGATATGTTTTTTGTTAAAATAAATAACCTATATCTATCTTCAACATCCATCAAATGGGACAATAATTCATCATTCATGTATGTGGTGGATGAAAGCGTCATGAATCGATGTAATTAATTTTCCATAACAATCAATAAATACTTGGTTTAATGATGTAATTAATGTTTACATATGATATTCATGAAATATTTATCATTCAAGAAATTTAATATACCATTTGTTATCATACCACTCCAAGCACTGAAAAATGGTTATGTCATTCATTTGTACGTTTGGACCACTAACTCAATGAGACAATAGGATTTGTTTCCATCACCACATCACATATATGATATATAAATATATAAATTTATATATTGAATTAATATGATTTAATTTATATGATTATCATTCTATACATATAAAAATATACTAATATTCTTTCAATAATGATAATTGGAAAATGGAAATGTTACACTTCCGTACGTACAACCTACAGTCTCCATGATTGCAACATAGTTCATTATTAATTAAAATATTTAATAGTAAGATTTAAATATAAAATTTATTTCTTTAAATTATAATTGTGTCGTGATTATAGTATACATATGAATTAATAAATTCCACTTTTACCATAATCATCTTATGGAAGTAATTTTATACTTAGCATCCAAATATATCAAAAACTTGTAATGTGAACATAAATAATTACGTAATTGATATGAAATAGTAATTAGTGAGATAATAGGAATAAAAAAATTGAAAAATTATCTTAAAATTTTAAATAATTTTCATATGTTTTTAATCTAGATAATGAAGAACATATGTTGATGATTCCGACTCAAATTAATGTATTTTAATATCACTTTTATTTCTATGGGACATTTGCATTATATACTGATAGTTTCTTTTGTATAGTGTATATACTTTCAAAGAATTAATTTTTTTTAAATATTATAAATTTTACTGGTATATAATTATCCATATATTATTATTTCTTTCATAGGTATTATGATTCAAAAGTTACCAAAGTGGTGAGGGTTTATTACATAATATCATCATTATTTGGGATTGTTTATTTTTCAGTAGTGGTTGGTGAATATTTATATTCCATTTCCATATTTAAAAAAAAATTTAAAAATATTTTTAATATTCTCCTTTAAAATTTTAAAATAATTATAATTTTTTTAATTTGAAATTTTTTCGAAGGATTCCTATTTTTTATTATCCAATTGAGGTACTATGTGGATTTTTGAAAAAAAAATTATTTTAGATTGTATATATTGAGAGGATATCCTTTCATAATGATGCCCTAATTATTTGATTCAAAATTTTTTATTTTTTATTTTTATTTTCAAATAAATTGTATTCATTTATTAGTGTGTAGTTTTTTCAAAAATAGAATTACTTTTAAATTAGGAAAAAAAATTCATCCATAATTATTCCATGAAATCTTTATAAATAACTTTCTATATAAAACAACATATTTTTATGTTACATAAACTTTACATGGGATATGTTCAGAGGATACCATACATATCAATTATATGGATGGTTTATGATTTTGATATCATGATGTTTATGAACTTGATTACCTTTATATGGGTTATACTTTAATGAAATGATGAAATGTTTATGTGAAATATTTCTTTTCCATTAGTTATGTTATTATATAATTTTTATGAAATCCATATGTTTTCATGGATTGTGATTTAACAAAATTTTTATAATCATTATAGCACAATTATGTATGGTTTTTATTTTTTTAGAGTGGTTTTGTTATTATGAAGGAAAATAGTTACGTTATAACTAATGAATGGTGATGTCTATATCTCTCTCCAACAAATTGGGTAAATATTGATATCTAATGAGATAAGAATAACTTCAATGGGGAGTGAACCCCATTAAATATGAGAAATTTTACAGTATGATAGTCTTGTGAGTGAAACTTTACTATATTAATGGTTTGGGGGGTGAAACCACTAAACTTTGATAATATAGTTAAATATGCATAACTACAAAGTAAATAATTTTATATGACTATGTGTATTCAGTAATTCCATTCCATATTTCTATTATTGTTCAAGGATCTGGTTCATTAATTAATTTAATAATCATGTCTAAGTAACAATGAATCATTATGCCTAGAATCCAAATTATGATCTAATATATACAAAGAAAGGTATATAATGGTTAATTCCATGTTCTCATACCCTTTTTCCCCATGTTATGATTATAAGATCATTAACATCCCCCCTGTTAACCCTTACTAATAATTATAGTTCACCTTTTTCTTATGTTTCATTTCATAACCCCTAGAAGAAAGGTTTTAGTTATTTTACACCTAATAGGTTTAATATATGTAAATATTTTAGTGGGATATTATGTTAACCTTTATGAGATAATTGTTTATGAGTCCATGTTGTTATGAGTTTCCATAATTCTTTAAAACTTTGCTCCATAAAGTCCATGGTTGTGGAAGTTATAATCTATTTTCCTTTAACATGGTATGTTTTTGTGGAAAGATTTTGGCCACATTTATGAGTATCAAATTCATTAATTTAATGTTTATGTGTTTGGAACTAGATATAGAAGTTTGGGTTTCAGTATTTTACATTCATGCCCAAAATTAATATTTATGATTTTTTTTAAATGAGTTTTAAGTAAGACTTAAAATTTTTCATCTAAATTATTTGTGATTCATTTAAACAGTTTCATATTCATGGGTTTCAACAAAATATACATATTTTTAAAATAATGTTTTTTTTAAAGTATTTCAAGCATGTTTTACGTGATTAAGATTCAATGGGGTTCTTGATCCATTTTCATAGTGGAATTTAGTATTTTATTTAAGAATATATTTAGAGTTTCTAATTTTGATAAATTGTATTTATATGATGTGGTATTTTTAATTATAATTCATTTATTTTAAATTTATTGGTAAAAGTTAAATCAAGCTTCATTACAAGTTATGAAATTATGTGATGATTAGTTTTCATAAAAAAATATACATTATTAGTTGAAAAATTTGATTATTAAATCATATTAGTTAAAAAACATGTAACATTGTATTAGAAATTGAACATATTATTAAATATTGATATTGGTTGTATGTTAGTGTGTTTCCATTAATTAATATTCATGTATAGAATATCATTTTTACCATGAAAATATTTTTTGACAGTTTTCTTATTAATTAAATATTCCTTGATGTTAATCTTTTTTTCAATGTAATGTTTAAAAAACATTCTTTATATTTTGGAATTACTTAATTTGAAATTGTGTTTTATGTTCTAATAAAAAATATATTATAAATAACTATAATCTATAATTGTGATTCATTTATGTAAATATGATTCTGAGTTTTTTGGATCTGTGATGATTATATTGGGTTGATTATATATGAATCAAAATTAAATTCCAATTCATATTATATTCAAAATTTAATAAATAAAAACTTTTAAATTTTTTTTATGAAGTCATGATAACTAATAATGTCTACTATTCAAACAATGTTAAGCAAGATAAGTTTCAACTATTATGAATTAGATTTTTTACATAGTTTTTTATTCTATTTTTAAGTTGATTATAAACCATGTAAGGAGAACATGTATAAATTACATGATAAACTAAAATCATGATAAGAAATTAATAAAAATATTAATGTGGTGTATATGTTAAAATGTGAGCATTATAATCATAATATAATTATATGGATGCTTGACATGAAACATGTTAAAAGGACTTCCTAGGAAATGTGGTTATAATTTCATCCATCAATATTTGGAACCATGCCTTCCATAATAAATTGTTGGAAACATGTTATGAAGACCTAGAAAACGACCCCTTCTCCGTAAAAGGTAGGACCACATGCCTTAAAGGATCAATCTCCCTTCACGGCTGAAGCACCACCGCCCCTCAATGCCAGATATGAGCCACAGACGAACTACTACCACCCTCAAACTTCACTGTGGAATAAACACAGCCCACTGCGTCCCCCAACCTCAACCCAGAACAAATGACACCGCCACTTGAAAACTCACTATGGAAGAACGCACCCCACCGCATCGCTCGAACCGATCTATAGACCAAACTCACCACCGCTTGAGACCTCACCATGGAAGATCCCACCCTACCACTGAAGAATGAATTCCACACCGCTTGATATGAGCCCACATGGAATGCCATAGAGAGAGACCCACACCACTAGATCCAAGCCCGAAAAACCAAAACGCGTCGCCACGTAAGTCCATCACACCTCTAAATCACATAGAGAGTGCCAAGAAGGAAACGTGTCCTACAAGAGATGAAGGAATGGAAGGTTGTGACAAGGGGAACCCTACACCTGTTGTTCCCCTTATGGGATCATGAACTAAATCATTACCTCTTTAAATGTGTAATCAGATCAACTGATTTCATAATAGTAATGTATTATTAGTATTTTTATTTTTATTTTATTATTTTTAAAACATTCAAAGAATTAAAAATCTAAATATATATAATGTTTTTATTCTTAAAGGATTTTTTTAGATCCATTCTTTGTGGAATATTTATTCATGTACATGTCATTATACTATGTCTTACCTTCCACTCATGCAGTATTATATGAAAGTCTTTATTATTTCTTATCATTGTATGTTATGATCAATTATTTATATAATTTATGAAAGAATACAAGAAAGAATAGTGTAACCAATAAAATATTTGAATACTTTTACAAAAAATGGAACTACTACATTTTTTTAAATCGTAGTTAATGTTCTATTATATCCATGTATTTTTGTTCTATTCGTTGAATTTTAAATTTTGTGCACTATATAGTTTTTGGAGAATAGGTAATCATGTGTAATAGTAGGGTATATATTTTTTATTAATAAAAGTATGTCTAATGATAAAGATAATTTCTGTGATTTGTTTTTAATACACTAATACATTTTATTAAACTTTTTATTTTTATGAATTTCATAGAAAACAAGGATTTAAAATCATGTTTTATTAAATGTATAATTGGGTGTTTTTTGTTTTTAGTATTATGTTTAATGGATTTTTATTTTATTCATTTTAATAATGATGAATATGGAGAAGGTGTATGAATATTTCATTTGGGAGCATGCCTGGGTAAAAATTTTCAAGTGCCAGATATGATGATTTATTATAAACTAATTTATATAAATTAATAATAGGTCATGATGTACTTCTAGGTTAATGATTTCGTTGACGTGTTTGATATTTAAAAACAAATATATTTATGGAACCATAAAAATTCAAACTAAAGGTTTGATAAAATGAATTATTTTCCAGACTTATTTCATATGTGTATGTCATATATTGTCAATTTAAAATCAATGTGGACTGATTGTTTCTAAAAGGTATTCCCTACTATACTATTTGTATTTCTACAATGATGGGTTTGGTGAAATCACCCTACATAAAAGGATAATCATATAAAAATGGAAATGAAAACAATTGATTTTAAATATATGATTAGGTCATAATATTCTTGAAACCCAAACTTAATTTATGTGAAGTGGATCCTATGAAATTAATTGGTATATATTATTTGTTCCTTTTAATACAATTACATGGGTGAGTATGAGATGTTAAGCATTAGGATTATTTATTGAATTATGAATTTAAATCATTGTCAAATCATTAATTCATTAATCTTCTGATATGTATTTTTTGAAGCATTTTTTATTGCTTTAGAGGTGTCTTTCCAAAGAGTTTGATCGTAGAGGTTATTTTCACATGTTTTAACCACCCCATTTTTTTCAGATAGTGGTCATGTTTTGTTTATAGTGACATTTTTAAGAGGTAACTCAATGGGTGGTTATTCATACCTTACAGTTTTTCATTCCTTATTATGATTTGTGTTATTCATGAGCATGGGAATTATTTAAGAGATATTTGATATAATAGACACAACCATTCCTGACATGGCCCAACCCACCGGAGTCTGACCAGTGACTCCCTAAGCCCACCTCAAATAAGTCAAGGGATGCCAACAAATGCGATTGGGAATATCCACTTTATATAAATCATCATCCAAATGTACCTATTCACATGAACACATATGCAAGAATAAAGAATGATTAAATATAAAACAACTGAAATTAATGCATGTATACATCTATAATACCATAACTAGAGTAGGACAGTAATGTACCGAAAATGGGAAAATGGTATAAATACAATACCAACCAATAATGGTAAAGAGTCCAACCTACTCTAAGGGAGATGAATAAGGTCAATGCAAGATCCTATAAAACACCTCATTTATTCAAGATCAATATTTACTATATCTGCTCCCTATCCTCACAGGACACCATCAAAAGGGCCATCATCTGCACAAAACATGACATGTGTGGGATAAGCCCGTATAGGTGTGAGTACACAAAAACCATGTCGGACAACCCAAAAATATGAAACATGAATCCCCAAGTATATTCAGCAAAATAAAATTTATAAAAATTATTTTATAATATTTAAAACCCCCAATATACTCAATAAATACATCACACTACTAGGAAATCATAACCAACTACCATCCGTGTGATTGTTCTCATATCAATGATTATTCTGGGAGAATCCACACTATGATCCATGTTATTACCAAAGACTCTCATTAAAGTGGTCTTGATCAATGGGCCCTACCTAAGAAGCTCACTAGTCCTAAAATACCCTAATACTCAAATATGGGGGCAATCATAGGAATGTTGGTGGAAACTATGAATACGATCTTGATCAACCCTCTATATTGGTTATTGTATGCCGGTGAATTCACAAAACCTATCGATAGGGCCTTATATATGGAGAATCAATTACCTACTCATGTAGGTAATGTTGATTCCAAAATACCTAGATAGGGCATATAGATGATATGGATCACAGTCCAGTCCCATGGAGGGACACCATAAACTCTATTCAAGACTCATCCTCTGGAGGGGTCCACATTATTTTGATGTGAATTCCATGTCTTAATGTACACTTAATGGAATGGACCATGTGAACAACATCAACCAAAACTCATATAAAATATTTAAATAAGACCTTAAAACACTCTTTACGGGGGATCCCACCATGTATTAGGGGTACAATGTATATCAAAAAATATCCAAGTCTTCTAGTTTGGTAAAACCTCATAGGGAATTTAAATATCTAAATACGCAATGTGTAGGAATGTTGAATGACGTGTAGAGATCACATGGCATCTGCTCCTATTGGGCTGGTTGAGTAAGTGTATCAGTTTCTATGTCTATATACCAGCCTACGTACACCCATTACTATTCATTTCTTGGTAAAAATCATGCCACTGTCCATGTACTTATGTCCACATCTGTGTAATTTCAAAATTATATGTTGATCCAACTGGGAATGTCCAAACACTTTGTGAAAAGGTCATATTTTTTTAATCCTTAACTTCATCCTGCAACCCTAGCCTCCTTTGATAAGGACCCAGAAAAAAAATTAAACCTGATATACATTCCATATTTTCATTATTTTATATATCCATAAAATCTTTATCTATGTCATTTGAGCCACCAAACTCACCGAAAACTATAGATCCAGGGTCACTTGAGAATTTCCATCACCACTATCCAGAATATAGTCCATTGATCCACTTAAAAAACTAACCATTGGGTCGTTCATACTCATGCATCAAATCATGGATGAAAGAAACACTTAAATCCATTTAATCCACCTCTAGTCATATATTTCCATCGTCAAACCTTGATCACACCATAAAACTCAAACTACATCCACTCTATTGATCTGTTTCACCAATTAACAGTCAAGAAACTATAGAATATCGGGTATTCGTTGAACCAGAGGTAAAAATAATACCTTATATGAAAGTGAGAAGTATTGGGGAAGAAAACCACAAGACATAAAATGTCAGGAACGAACCTTAAACTTTGTTCCTTTGATCTTGATCTATTCTAGTAGAAGAAGATGAATTAAGAGGTATAAATCACAACAAACAAACAAAATTCCGTCAATTTTAATCTTCTAATGATACATGTCTCTATTTTCATCATTTAATTTATCTGAGTTCATCCAAGATTAAAAAATGGGATGAAAAAACAGAATAAAACATCATAAATAATGTTTGGATTGATTGTTGATGATGAACTGAGCTAAATTCTTATCATTGAAGAGAACCATAAACTCCATTGGTACAATAATCCATAATCTGGATCAGATCTATTGTCGTTCACAAAGAAATCACTACAATGGTGACTTAAATCTATGAGGTTTGAGTGGATAAACATATCAAAATTATATAATTGTTTACTGATAGGTTAATTTGGTTACTAAGTAAAAATACCTAAATTAAATTAAGTAATTAATTTATTTTATTCATTTATACCAATTATGAATTTTTCAGAAATGGGTGGTTCCAGAAAATATTTTGTCACACCTATGTTAAAAACCTTATTCTGTTTCAACTATGCCCTCATATTTTTGATACATACCCTTATTCTAGGGTTATTAAACTTTTTAAAAAAATGTTAATGCGTTTTCTTTGATATATTTTATATATTTCAACATTATTCTGATCACACTGGTTGATGGAATCACATGTTTTCTCAATGTCTAGTCTTGATAATAATACATATAAATTCAAAAAATAAGGCATATGAAATCTATAATAATATAGTCTCTACAGCTTTGGTATTTGCATCTCAAAAAATTAAAAAAACTACTCAAAAAGATTATTGCATTAGGATCACACCTATCTCTACCGCTCCTAGTTTCACGCATGAAGATTCCATTTCTCTCATTTAACTTGCACTATGGGAATTTATCACCCATAAATAATCCTCTCCTACCAACCCTCAATCTCTAATGGGTACTCTACAATGGTATCTTCATCCTCTATGTCCATCTCACTCTAGTTGATAACATGCAAAGGGTCATACACATTTTTTCTCAACTAAGATATGTGAAATCCATAATGTTCTTGGTCTTACTATGGTAGATGGGAAAAGTAGTAGTCCACCTTACCAACTATATGCAGTATCTTTGTGTGACAAATTAATCTCAAGGTAAACTTTTCACCCCATCTAAATGTAATCCATGTCTTGGTGTGACCCTTAAGAGCTTGTGGTCTCCATACTCAAACTCTAGAGGTCTCCATCATCAATCCTCGTAAGACATATAATGGATATATATAGTCTTCATTTTCTCCTCGATGATCTAATCCTTCTCTCTATTAGCTCAAACCAACACAAAGCCCGTGAGTGATGACTCTCCTAGACCAGTCCAACAATGTAGTGACCTAGAGTGTTTCTGATACATGTACATTAATGATTCTATGCCAATGGTGGAATGATAGATATTATTTTATGTAAAATAAATCAAGGGTATATTATCCTCCTAATTAAAGAAAATTCCCTACATGAAATACCACAACATGTCCTCCAAGATCTTAAACGTCATCTCTATCTAGATTATATTCTAGCACTGAAACATTGCAATTAAGTGTAACATAGTTTCGAAGGCCTACATAAATCATCACAATAATCCTGATGTTAATCAATAATCTTATTTTTAAAATATCATTTAGACCAATAAATTGATTCAAACTATCTATTACAAGTTGAGGCATCACATGCTCTCTACTAAACTCTACTCTCAAATAGTTAGAAAGTGGGCATAATTAGTGGGTTGATCTTTGATCACCTAGAAGGAATTGTATCACTTGAACTTAAGTGGTAATCCCATCCTGAAGACCCTGGATATCCCATCCCACTTCAATTTTGGAAGCTCATGGTATTGGGCCAAACCCAGTAGAGGATGGTACTCATCCTTCAATTTCTGGAAAGTGAGGCATCGAGAGACATACTATACAACTCCATTCTCTATTAATGGACATAAAAACAGATGTTGGAGGTCATGTTACATATATTTCACTCCTTAATTTACCTCCATATGGGATTTATAAAACTCCCACATCACCTCCTCTTCTAATGTCAAAGGTACAATCATTCATCCTCTAAAAATGGTATTGTGCTCCCACATTCAAAATATCCATCAAGAGGATATATAGTGTATATATAAGTATTTATTGTCTCACAGTAGGTATATCCATTATAAGGATCACTAACAAGCTTAAATAGTTGTGGGGTAACATCCATCGACAATATATAAGAAGTACCATCCTGTCCATGAAGGACAACTACAAAGAGGCTAACTACTCTGACACATCATTCACCAACTGAAAATATGGTCTCATGCTGAGACAATCTTCCACCACATTTATTTTTAAAGGATTGTAGAAAATTTTGAATAAATAGACTTGGAGGAACTCTATACATATCATATATATCATTTTAAAATCCTTCCAATATAATATATATTATAATCTCTTTTCTTCAAAGTAGATGATAAATCGCTACCCATGAGGTAGTGTCCCCATATATTCAGTGGGACTAATACTACTACTAACTCAAGAACATGATTCCCATAGTTCATCTCATGTGGTCTCAACAAAAATTAACCGTAGTCAATTACCCTACCCTTTAATCAGAACACATCCTTTTTTGGTCCCTGATGCATCTCAAAACAATACATACTCAAAACCATCCTCTGAAATCTCAGGATGGGATGTCTCATCAAAATATACCTCAATTCATAAAATCACTATTGGAACCTTTCCTTATATATGAATGGAAACCCCTTTCATGTCAATGTTTTCAATGGTTATTACAATCTAGAAAAATCAAATAGAGACCTTCAATAGTATCCTTCCAACCAACTGAAAAATCACACATCAACCACACTTCTGGGTGGATATGAAGAATGAACTACCTTAACCATTACTAGATCCATTTCTAATCCTTCATCAAATATTACATGTCTCTGAATGTGGGCATGTTCAACCCAAAATTGACACATATATAGATTCTAATAAAGTTGTTTTTTCATGGATTGTGTTCAAGACCATCATCAAGTGTCTCATTTCTTCTCTTTGGTTGTCGAGTATAGTTGGATTTCACTAATGAAGACCACTATGAATAGATCTATGAAAGGCTGAAAGATCTGGTTCATCATTCCTTGGAAAACTACTGGGGTTTTCATTCTACCAAATGGCATCACCAAGTACTCATAGTTACTAGAGGGATATTTTAAATGTTGTATTTCGTAAATTCACATCATGTACTCACAGCTGGTCATAAACTAATATGAGGTCAATTTTTGAGATCCATCATTCCCCTATCAATTGATCAATGAGGAAATCAATCCTATGTAGTGTATACTTCTTCTTCATAGTCACATGGTTCAAGAGTCAGTTGTTTAAACAAAAAATCAATCCCACGTCTACCTTCTTGGTGACCAACATTGGGGATTCCTTGCGGGAAACATTGTATCTTAAAAATACCTTATCATGAAAGTCATCAAACTACACCATCATCACATGAATAAATATGGGAGCCTTTTGATATGATGGTGTATATATCTGGGGATTACTAGGATGAATTTCAAGGAATAAGTATTTATCTTTTGGGGAGGTAATCATGACACGTCATCACAAAATATGCCATTATGCACATCCACCACAACATGAAACTAAAGTCTCATAACATACACTGTCACAAGATTCATGGTATCCAGTTGGAGAATAATTGGATACACGCTCATATACATAAGCTCATCCGGCTCCATCAATTCATCCTTTTAACCCACAATGGAAAACCTTGTTCCGTCACTATAGACACACCACATCGTCTAAATAAAGTAGCCAATATGTGAAAGAACTATGGAAAAACAGAACATACCTAATATGGAATTATAAGGCATCATCACTACATATAAATATATCCCATACTAAATTTTCACCTCCAATTAGCATATCATACGTTCAGCATAAGTGTGTAATTATTGACTCACTTCTTCTCAAAGTCCCCAACCATAAGAGTTGATAAGATGGCTCAACTGTCATCTCTATGTATCAAAAAAGGGAAGTGGAAATCATGGAATGACTTTTACATGTATCTATCAGTATTGAATCTAATTTAGAAAAGAAACTATTCATATCTTATATCATACATGGATCCTCAGATTCATATGCATCAAGAGCAAGTTATTGGCCTCATCCCTGACCACCAGCTCCCTGATCCTAGAGTTAACCACCTAGGGTTGTGGTGGTAATGGTGCAAACCTCGGACCAACTTCTCATACTCTATCAGCCCCTATTCTATGTCTTCCACCCTATGAACCACCATTTTAGTTTTTATTCGTCTATCCCAGGGGTCACTTGACCATCTATAGATCATCTGTATGATGGGTCACACAATTCAGATATTTATGTCCTTGACTATAGCATGAAAAAGACCACCTCTCCCTTGGCTAATTAGAGCCATCCAGAGAGTGATTCTCTACTGACCCTGTGTCCTGGGATTACCTCCTAAAGCATCTAACATGTTTGGATCCTAGTGAATGTCATCAGCTACTTGATTTGGATGTCTCAACTCCTAGATTCCCACTAGAATGACACATTGTTGGTGTTTACTCTACTAGGAATCTATCCACCACCAAGGATCTCTCAAGAACCCTAGTATAGGTGGGAATGAAAAGTGATAATATTGAATCCTTAATGTACTTGAATTTTACATGATCAAAGATCCATTATATAAATAAAATATCTTGAACCATATCTCTGGAGTATAGTGAGAGATCAAAAAACCCCACTAATTATTCTCCTGCGGTCAAACAACCCTATTATAGATTCAGAATCTCCTATGGGAACACTGATTGCAAAGTGGTCGGATAGAACTACTCCTGGAAGAAATACTCAATGTCTGACCTAGAGATAGCATTATCATCATGTGACTGAGTCAGTAACCTCTATCATTACCCAAAATATCCATGAATAAGACCCACCACGAGGATGACCATTCAATATTTCATTTTATTCGCATGTCATAAAACATGATTAACTGCCTCTAACAAGTCCTCATCCTCCTTGGAATCTATTTTACCATGAAATCAATGAGGTTGACAGCTCTGAAACTTGTGAAGCACACTCAGCCTAAGTGCATCCTTTTTTTAACACTTCCATCACTAGATACTACTAAATGGGTGGTGGTATAGATATTAAACCACTAAGAGGTCCTATATCCTATACAGGCCCCTATACTGAAGCTTCATTACTTGGTGAATTGTCCACATTATCACACAATGGAATCCTGAAGGGATATATGAAAGGATGCATCCAAAAATAAAATAAGATGTACCATAGTCAAACGAGTATAATTGGGGAATTGACTAGAAATGTTAAAGGAAAAAATCATTTATTTTTTATGCATGTACCAATGTTTTCCATACAAATAATTTCTACAAGTACATAGTTGAATGACAGTTGATCAGAGTCCCACTGGAATTCCTATCCTGAAAGTGGAATCCTGATCACTAAAAATTATTTCCCCAAACCAATCTCATTGTATCTGTTCCTATGTTATAACCTTACCTTTGAAACCACTCATTCATGGCCCATCCCAACGAGGTCTTCCTGTCACTTGCAATGGTTTTCTATAACAGGCTAGGGGCTAGTGACCAATGTCGAGAAAGAATATCCCACAAATGAGATGAAATGACATAAAGTACGTGTACGCATACAAACATATTCAAGTCCACATAATCATTAAATGTAAAAATATTAAAAATAATATATGAATACATCTATAATCCCACAACAAGAGTATGAATGTAAAGTAATAAAAGTGGAAAAAGTGCTGAAATAGAAGCCCAAAAAAACTATAAAGAGTCCATCCTACTCCTTGGGTGAGGACTATTATCAAATGAAAGCTCTAGAAAAACACCTCAGTCAGTCAAGCTCATGCTATTCTCATCCTACTCCATGTAATCCAAGGGCACCATTAAAAGGGTCATCAACTACAAAAGACATGAAATATTTGGTTAAATCCCATCCAGGGGTGATAATGACAATACCATGTTGGAAAACCCAAAAATATAAACATAATGAATATTAATATTCATATCAATACATGATATTACATTCAATGTATAATATAAATTGTCTAGATATACATAGGAAGGATATCAAACCACCAGGTGGTCCTAACCAACTTCCATCCATAGGATTCTGCTAGAAACAAAACTTGTTCTAGGAAAATCCATTCCATGATCAATTATATCATCTAAAACTCTCATTGAATGGGTCATGGTCATTGGTCCATACATAGGAAGATCCCTTGTTTTAGAATAATCTGATACTCAAATAGGTGGGAATGCCTAGGATTGATGTGGGACACCATGAATAGAATCCGGATCAACTAGCTATATAGGGGATCATATTCCAATGATACTATGAACCCTTATAATACAACCAACTTAATAGAGGATAAACTATCTAATCCAGGAGGTCACATTGATTCAAAAAACCCCACCTATGGTATATATATGATAGAATGTCACACTCTAGTCTCACAAAGGGACACCACAACCTCTATCCAAGACTCATCCTTTAGAGGGTGTCACAATCCAATAATGTAGATAAAATGATTCACTATACCATTGAGGGAATAGAACAAGGGAACACGCTCAACCAATACTATGGTAGGATAAGAAAATTAAGAGATAAAAATACTCTTTAAGGGGTAAACAACGTATACTAGGTGTATATAGTGTGTCTGTCTATATTCATGTCTTCATGTGTGGTAACTCCTCACACAGAATGTAAGTCTCTGAATACATGGTGTGTAATAAAAGAACAAGGAATATAAATATCACTTGACACCTGCTGGGGTGTCATTGATCATGTTTGTTTACTAACCCATGTACACCAACCATGTTTGTGTCTAGGTACGTGGTGAGCGACTAGAAATGTACCAATGTCTATGTCCTTGTACATTACAAAGTACATGTTGATCCAACTGGGTGGGGTTATATGTCATGTGATAGGGTTCACATGTTGTGGGATCTATAACTTATTCCTAAAACACTATCTACCAATGAGAGGCCCCCACACATAGTGTTATCCTAATATAAACATTTTATTATTCACAATTTTCTAGGTCCTTCAGATCATCCTACAAATCATCTAAGATATCATCGTCACTGGAAACTATAGATCAGGGGCAGCTGAGCCATTTTATTAAAAATTCCCAGAATCATGGCCCTGGATTTTCATAGAAAATATTCATTGAGTTGTTCATCATCATGCATCCAAAATTTGAAGAACAGAACCTGTAAATCTATCTGATCTTCCTCCTATCATCCCCCAAAATAGTCTCACCTCAATTACCACATCAAAAATGAACTTTACCCAAAATATTGATCTATTTTACCAAACAACAGTCATGCGATGATTGAATACCAAGTATTTATTAAACCAAAATCCAAGATAAGGTGTGAACTGAATGTCTAAATCATGTTGGAAGAAAAAAGAATCCATAATATTTAAGGAATGAAATTCCCCATTTTTTATGTTTAATTATTACATTTTCATAGAAGAAGATGAATGTAAAGGGAGAAATCACAAAAAAAAAACAATTCTGACATTTTATGTCTCCCGACGATGTTCATATCAATTCTATTCATTGAATTGATCTGCATTCATCTAGTATTATGAAAAAATATGAATAAAATAAAAAAAACACCCTACATGAAGTTTTATTGATCATTTATTAAGAACGGTGTTGTGTTTTCATCACATACATGATCCACAAACTCTGTTGGTGAAATGATCCAAAACACGGTTCAGATCATTCATCTTTCTATATGAATTCTCTCCAATGGTTGTCTACATTTATAGGGTTTGATATTACAACCCTAAAAAATACAATAATTTTATACTTAATAGAGAATTTTGTAACTTTATAATAATAAATAATAAATTATTTACTTATTTATTTTATTCAATTATGCTCGAGATAAAGTTTTCATAAATGACCCACGCTGATAAAAATTATGTCGTGCCTACAGTGAAACCTATATTATGAAATCAATAGTGCCTCGAAATTTAGGATATGATCCCCCATTTTGTATTTACTAAAATTATTTAAAAAACAATATTTCATTACTACTTTATATAATTAATATATTTCCAACATTCATTCTGGGAACACTGGGCCTCAGAATCACACATCGCTTCTTTTACTGGTCTCAAAAATAATCCATATAATATCTAAAAAATATTACATGGAATATCTTATTCAATATAATTTTTTGTTTTTACATTGTGTTTTTTGTGTGTTTTGAGTCATTGTGAGGTAGATAAATAGATATAGATATTTTAATATGTCATGGTAATAGGTCATGGTTTCATGTTATAGAAGAGTTGAGCAGAGCAATGATCTAGGGAGAAAACTATGAATAGGGAAATCTACATCATGGTCTTCATTGTGGAAGGTCAAAATTGATATGATCCCTGTAATATTTCAAAGAATCGGGTCATGTTTCCTACTTGTAATTTGATGTTCCATTCACAACATCATAATGCATTCCATGGAGGTGGCTATTGGACATTTCTAATGATCACAAATTGATAGATATTCATGAATGTATTTTCATAAAATTCATATGATTTAAACTTGAAGGTATGCATCTTAACCTAGCCTGCATAAGGGAAGGTTTGTAGAATTACTATAATATTACATTATATGAGTGATTCAAGCTTACATATGGTTAGTTTTACGTCAATGTAAAGGTAGTTTAGAATAGCCTTGTATAGTGTGTGCCTCCCATGTGAATGTAGCCATTTTAGGCAGAACCACCAAAATTTATCCTAGGTCAATTCTATACTATATTAATATGATATAAAGAAAAAATTCTATCTAAAATCAATAATTCCAAATTTTTTATGATGAATATGAATGTAATAATAAATCCTTCCTAAAATTTAGGAAATCTAAATGGTTTTATGATTGGATTAATATGGAAAATAATATTAATATGTATTAATTTGAGACGTTTTGATTTAATTTTCCCAGAATATTCATAAAAATTTATATATATAGTTTAAAAAAAATTCTCTCTACTATTTTAACTACTATGATTCTTCCAATCATGGTAAATCCATTATTTTTTATTCCATTCTACTGAGTTCCCAATGATCATTTATATTTCTTACCATTTTTCCAACCATATGTGATTATACTTTTACTCTCTATATTATTGGTGTAGCATGTTGGGAACCTTATTTACAAGTAGTAGATTCAGGACTGATGTATTTTATTAATAAAAATTTGGATTTTATATTTCATTTATTTATATTAGGTAATTAGAATGAATCACCTTACGTATTGTAAAATAAATGGGAAGATGAGATAATAAATAATAATTTTTTGCGTGTATTTTATCTATATTATTTTTATTAGTTCATGTATTATTGTGATATTAATTTTTTTTAATATCATCAATTATGAACGTAAATATGGAAGAAAATTATTATAAATTGAATTATAATATTTTTATAACCATTAGGCCTCATAAATTTAGAGAGCTATTATAGAGTATTTTTATTGTCTATATAATCCTTACTTAATGTTGTGAAAATATTTTCTAGAATTATTCTTGTGTTAGAGTGAATTAATCACTTTAATAATTAAATAATAATAAAATATAGTAATTAAATGTGTAGTTTTAATAATATGTATTTATATTATGTTCATGTTTTCCCAAGTAATATATATTCATGGAAATATAATGGATGCTTAATATTAAGGGTATATAGTTGTGATATGTGCAATGGTTGTGGTTGGAATGAAATTATTTGGGTTTTTAATTATATTTATTGAATTAGTATGAAATCAAATTGAATAGATTCCGGAAATAATTGAAATATAAATTCTTAAAATGAATGGATTACATATGGGAATCAATGTTTGTGATGACTAGAGTGGTTTTTCATTAATTATTTGAAAAAAAATGTATAATAATCATAATATTGGTTGGATAATTGGAATTTTGAATTTCTTGAATGAATGTTTAAATAAGAAACTATGTAACGTTATATGTTGGATTTTTTTGTTCATCGTTGGTTGTGTGGAAGAGGATGTTATGGTTACTGATGGGTAATAGTGATGTGATGGTGGAGTGGATGTGTTTCTATCAAGATAATATGTGCACATGAAGGATTGGTGTGTGTCTGACTATTATATCATTTTATATTAATGAGATTTATATATTTACCAATCCTGAGTGAATTTTCTTATACCTCCAACCAAATGTTTTATGGGGTTTTCCTAAACATACATTATGGTGAGGGTATATTTTTGATTACCTCCTCTCCCTCCACCCAACCTTTTAGAACAGATAGCTTTTGATAGCTCGAGGTAGGTACTATCATTAAAGGTGTGGGATTGGTATGAGGAGTTTCCAATGACTAAATGATGATAGATATATGGTTGGGTAAGGTATGGTATAAGGATTCTATAGGGTTGATTTCATTCATGATCATGATAACCAGTTCCTCTAGACGTAAGGTTTGATGGTGATTTTTATGTGGTGTGGATCATTCTTGGTAGGAGGAGGGCATGTGGTTGATTTCCTTTGTGATCATGATACTCTACTACTTTTTACTTTGGATATGGTACTGTTGTATGAGGTGAAGATATGTGATTGGGGCTTTGGAGTAATCCAAATTAAGGTGTTAGACCTGCTCATAGGTTAGGGTATATAGTGCTATGATCTAACCAATATAGGAATGAAAGGGAAGAGAGAAAAAGGTTTTACAATTTATTTCATGATATTTTAAAAGCACATGAAAAATGGTTTCGAGGAACCATGATTATTTTTTTTCTTATTTTATTACATTGTGTGTGATACATAATAAGTGATCCTTAATGAGGTAGAGAATTGGTTGTTATCCTAATATGTTAATGTTGGTTATAATATTTACTCACTAAATAATTATTATTCATTTAATACATTATAAAAAGAGGGCCTGAGGAGGATCATAATGAGTATAAATGTTATGATCACCCTAATATAAATCTTTCAGGTGACCAAGAGAGTTTTAGGGACTGAGTTGGACAGTGTTATCATGAAGATGTAGCTATTTTTCGATCTATTGATTAGGATTTGTTTTGGATTTTTTTATTTTATTGATTTATCCTTTTAAGAATCATGTATTTTCTATTGTTTGAGGTATTGGTTCATTTATATAATGGGGATTTTGTTAATGGATTCAATATTATCTACTATCCTAAACTTATATTATGATGTCAATACATCTCATTGTATATTTTAACCCTTGACTCTATTCTTAAACCCATGGCCTATTGGAGATGGGATTTGGGGCTTCACTCTTTCTATTCATTTATTGTCTAGAAGGGGTACCATTATGGAGAGTCTTGACCGAGAAACACTAGCAAGAATGATTTTTTTGACATTGTTTTAATGAAACATTCATAATAAATAATTTTTAAAAAATTGATTAATCGTTTTCAATAGAATTAATTACATAGTTAAAAAATATATATTTTATGGAATAAGAATGTTCCCCTATTTAATCAATAGTATATAGGTCTTGGAGGTAATGATTCAAGTGTGGTTTAATCAATTTGGAATGATCTTATAATTGAGGAAAAATCATTGAAATTCATCCGGACCATTTGGAGTGGATCCTCAAGAATTATTATGTGCAGTGTTCGAATTTTATATTATCTATGAAAACTTATAGATACATGAGGATCCATGCCATTGATACCCCCATTCTATAACAAAAAAAATTCATTGATTGGATTAATCCCCCTTCCAGACCAGATCATTCTCCAGTTAAAAAATAACCACAAGGGAATTTAGATTTTAAATTGTATATCTTTGTTCTCCCACTTTAGGAATCAAGTGATGATATAATACTAAGTATTCACATAGCCATCCATTTTAAAAAATCATTATTTGTTTGTGTGTATTTATTTTTTAATGATATAGTAAAAGGATTGTATTTTATATTCGCTGGTGAATGGTCTTTGAATTTTTGTTCATGGTAGATATTTTAGTTTTTTATGTAATTATTAGAGTTATTTGGTCATCCAGAGTGAATAAGAGTTGATGTAATAACTATTTATTTCTTGTTTGAATTTTTTTCCATAGTACTCAATTTTATTTTAAAATTAGATTAAAATGAACTATTTTAAAGTAAAGGATTTTGGTTTTTAATGAAAATTATGTTTACATTTAATATAGTTGGTTCTCATATTATGAAGGAAATTTGTTCCATAATGATTTTTTATCCCTCAGGACTTTTTTCTAGCCTCTTGTGATCAAGTACTACAATTGAGTCCATGTCATGATCCATATCATGTCCTACTATTTTCTAATTTTGGTTGGGTTGTTAAATCATGTCAAAACATACATTTTTTATATTTGATTTCTAATAATATAAAAACATAGTATGTTTTGAAAAAAGAGTTTGTTAATCAAAAATATATAAATTTATAAAAAATATAGGACAAAATAAAATAATGTATGAAAATATCATTATATATAAAACCAAATTAAGAATTTAATTAAGCATACATGATATAATAACATCTAAATATCTAAACGAACACAAATAAATATGGTTCTATAATAGCACATAATTTTCTATATAACATAAATATTTCATACAATAAATAATTCTAAAAAAATGGGAACTATGAGCTTAATACATGGATAAATAATCAAAAAACATTTACATGATGGGGGTTTTGGGCATATTTGAAGTACCATCATGGGTATTCACGACACATATTTTTTTCATAATCTATGATTAATCTATGATGTAAATTGATGAAAAATACTATGTCCAAAGGAATTGAATAAAAAGTTAATTGAAATTGAAGAACTATAACTAAATAAAGGATAAACACATAATGATTTAAAATAAATCTAATCAGATATATAATTACATAAATATTAATTATTTCATAGATAATCAATCTAAAAAATATCAGAATCATTCAACCATTGATTCATAGTAACTAAGTGTAAATTTCCTCCAGTGGTGATCCAAAAATATATCATGGTCCTTTAATCATTTTAGTAGGAATATCTTTGATCTAGCATGGAAGATCCCAATGCTTCCATCATTCATCTTAGATCACCATGAGAATCGCTTAAAATAAATATTCTCTATGATCTCTCTAAAATCATGATTGTTGGTGGAGGAGTATCAGTCTCCATTCTTGAGTGCATTCTTATAGAGGCTATATCTAGGGCTTGACAGGATTCTCTAGAGTCATTTTCCACAATACACACAATGGATAGCGTTAGTATTTGGAATAATTTAATTGTAATAAAATAATACTAGGGTATGAAAATAATAGTTGACCATGAACTCTTATTGTTTCCTTAATCCTAAAGGAACCCCATGCCTTTAATAATAGTATTCTTATTATAATTTCACGAAATTCAATAATCTAGTGAATTAAAAAAATTATTTTTTAAATAAATTGTCTAAAATATAATCAATTATTATTTACTATATATTATTTCTCACCAAACATTTAAATTTATACTTGAATTCCAATATGATATTTTTCTTGCCCCATGAATGGTGACTATTTATTTAATAACAAAATATCATTTCATTGCCAACCAATAAGTAATAAGATATTATATTCACTAAATATAAAATAAATATTTATTAAATATTTTTCTCATAAAATTTTATCTGGAATAACGAGTGACAGAATATATATAACCAATAAACACGAATAATCATTAAACCATATGTGGAAATAATATATACTATATATAATAAACCTGGTTGTTTATATACTAACATGTCACCTCCACAATTCACCACATCACAAAATTTACCTATCCAATTGTCAAATAACCCTTCTCTTTCTAGTTGAACCCCCGCAATACCCATCACAAATCTACTCCGAGTGATGAATCATTGTGACCCATCTTCAACATTAGGGTTACTCACATCCATCTTATTACTCTAGATTCCTCTCATGTTACCCATATCCTCTCTGTATCCCTAGGGTTCCTAATATGGTCACCGATCCCGATCCTACTATTACATCTACAATCCAACGACTGCATCTACCTCAAAATTTCAATCCCTCATTACATCAAGAGATTCCTCGACATTAGACTGGTAAACACCCTGAGGTTCTCACATTTTAATCCCATCATCATGCTCACACTATCTACTCAAACGACTCGCTTCAGAATCCATCCATCTCCAACAAAAGCAATATATTCTTCTAAAACATCGTCAGCTTTCCATTTGCACCATCTGTGTTTAAGATAACCATTATTTTACAATGTCTTATCCTTGACACACTTCAAATCCACCTCAATATCCTTATTATTTTTCCATATATATATGGTAATCAATTTTTCTTCTTCCACACCCACCTCTATCTCGCGATTACTTCTCATTATATTTCATATTTATCTTCCTTGCATAAATGTGTTGTCACCATGTTATAGTTCCGAGGAGGCCTTATGTGCCCAAGTCAAGTTCACATTGCTTCACTATTATATCTATCAATTCCTTAAACAATATTGAACTAATTAATATATATGTATTAACTGATTCTTTCACACATGTGTATTTGCAATTCTATTGAATTTCTAACAACATTCCTATGATTAGTGGTACATATCACCTATTCTGATTCAGTATAAACATCTTTACTTCTTATGTTTATTTTGACTGCATATGTACCTGTATTTCCATCTATCTCTTGCAGTACATTATTTTGTAAAATTTCGGCAAAAGTAATTTATTTTAAACATTACCTAAATTTCTCTATCTGTATCATGCATTCTTTATCTATTGTTCATTAAAATTAATTTTTTTTACATATGTGGTTTTTTAGTTAGAATTATATCATTTCAATATATATTTCATTCACTATAATGGAACATAAACATTTTTTTAGTTCTGTAAAAACAGTTACATTTCATAAAAAAACCAATCCTAAGGTCGGTTATTTTTTTGATTTGTTATAACTGATTTATTCAATGTCACCAACATCATCTTTCCGTCAATCGCTGAAATTTTCCCTTAAAAAATGCATGTATATTGTGTCTCTTCCTTCCCTCAAAATTTTTATTTATATATTTTCATTTTAATTAATGAAAATTTAACTTAAAAACAAATTGATTCACTCATTCATAGGTTCAATTAGAGCCTACATCTTCATGTGTTCTCCATGGAAGATCATTCTATGGAAAATAAATATATACTAGGATATTCCAAGCTTGTAATGATATCATTAGAGAAGAAGGTCTATGGGTATCCCTTCCTTTTTATTGTTTATTTTTTCATTACAGTGTGTTGATAGTGCAATATATATGTATTTTGGCCTCAGTTTGTTTGTTTATGAATGAATTCTAAAAGCTAAACTGTAGGAGAACCAAACCATAGTTTTCTTATTAAATTGATCAACTTTTCTTGATGCTAGATTTGGAATGATTGCACATAAAAAAATGGTAAATTTATGGATGATCATACAAGGGAAATTTTCTTTTCCAAGGTGTCTAGATAGGCAATGTCCCTGCTTGAATCATGGTTATTCCAGACATGACTATACAGTTTTCATTGTTACAAAAGATCACAAAAAAATTTCCTCGCTCATCTACAAGTTAATTCTTTTTTGATGATCATCACACATGTATTGTAGTCAATGTTGAACATAGAGGGCTGGTGGAAATTTCGTGCTCACAAGAGAGGCTGATGATCATCTTACCTATAGGTAAATGAAGCTATATGTATGTTTTACCATATTACTTATATATAGCTGTATGGAAAGGTTTTCCCCATTTTGGTGTTTTTCGGGTAATGTTTTTCAATTTCAATTATGTTTTATTTAATTTCCATATACAATTTACAGTTTATTTATTGTGTTTTATTTTACAGATTTTTTATATGTATGTTTTTCTAGATTACTCATATATAGATACTTCTGCATTTCTTTTGAAAGTGTTCCCCAATCCTCATACATAATTTTGTTACATCTTATATATTCATAATTATTTCTATGTTTTTAATGCATACGTGTTTCCATATTTCTTATGATGGCCATATTAGGATCATATGGATGCTTTCGTATCTATATTTATTATGTACTGAATGAATCCCTATTCATTGAACTTCTATGCATTTTGCTAATTTTGTACTATTTTATTCCATAAAACATATGCTTTAATATTCCATAAAAAACGTTCTTAAAAATTCCTTTTTCTTCTTATATTATTACTCTATTGAATTTATTGTATTACTTATGTGGTTCCCATATCTCAATTTTTCCCTATGATTTTACTAATTACATATTCCAACATATTATTCGTTGATTTTATTAAATAAAAATATGGAAATATTCTCAGTTAATGTCCTTGTATTAATTTTTTTAGAAGGTCAGGTATGTAGCATTGAATCATAAGGTTACACCTCATGTCCTATATTCAACATTATTTCCTTTTGATAAGTAATGTTATGTTACATCTTGAATGTAGTCTTCATTTCTTATTATGTGTGAAAATGTTTGGTACGCCCCTTCTTTCAAGTTTTGAAGAATATTGTCACGACCAGTCGTCGGGGCCCGTTTCCGGACTACCCCAAGACCGCCTTCCCTAGGCCAGGGGATGGAGACTAGCGCCGAAGGCGTAAATCAAAATAAAAGGGAAGTAATTGCCTTTATATAAGTAAACAAGCACAACAGAGTACACAAGCTGGAGTAAACAAAAAGTAAATTGTGTACAAAATTACGTTCTAGAAAGTAAATGGGAAAGTATACAAACCCAACAGAAATTACAGTACAACTGAGAAAGAAAGTACAACAGCTGAAAAGTAAAGCAGAAACCACCGAGTGGTCCTCCGGGAATCCCACCTGATGGTTTGGTACATATAGTCTCATCAGTACCTTGGTTCCATTCGTCCACTCTGTGTATGTCCCGCAATGTGGTCCACCTCTGGATACCGTCCAACTCTACAAGCCTCGACCACGATCGGTGTTGTCCATCGTCTGCAACCAAACCCAAGGTAGTGCAGGAAATGCCCATGCAGAGGTGAGTAAAACGATACTCAATAGGGACACGAGACCCCCGAAGGTCTCCCAGAATCCACAATGGTTAATCCAAAAAGGAAAGATACAAACACGAAGTATCAACCAACCCTACTTAGGTATATGCACATACATATACCTAAGTCATCAATCTCAGTACGACTCCAACTTTCGTGCCCATTCACGACCAATCCACACAATAAAGAAGTCAATCATACCAGTGATAATGACTGAAAGGCAATACTCATCTCACACAGGTATACTACTCACGATAAGGGGTGGAGATGATTAGATGTAGCCTCTGAATCATCTGCTCTGTCGAACCCACGTAGGATCCAAGTACAGAAGTCCTCACTGCCGAACCCACGTAGGATCCATGTATAGTAACCATCGCTGTTGAACCCACATAGGATCCAAGTGCAGTCGTCATCGCTGCTGAAACCATGGAGGATCCAAGTACAGTCGTCCTCGATGTCGAACCCACTTAGGATCCACGTATAGTCGTCATGGTCGTCACAGTCGCAGCCAGCTCTAGGTTTCCCGCACACAGCGTACTCGATTCGGGGAGGGTCCACTCCACCAGTAAAAGGCGGTCGATATATGAACTGTCATGAAGTCCAGATTTTATGTATCATGAAGTTCCGTCTCATCAAAATGAACTGAACGTGACAGATGGCGCACAAAACGGTCGCCCAGTCTGAGAGATATTGGATTTTACGTTCAAGGGGCCCGGCTGGAAATATGCCCATTCCAAACCCGACCATTTACCAAAGATTTCCAAAACTCACTTAGAGTATTGAAAAATGAGAATCTCATCGAAATAGCCCCAGTGCCGTAGACGACGCGTTGATCAGACGAACATTCTTTATGTTATTCACGTTTACGTGAATAATGGGCCCGACCCATTTAGCCAAGTGGGCCGACTGTTGGGTTAACCCAGTTTGATGGGTCTGACCCGGTAGGGGTGTCGAACCATTCAGAAGGGAAACACAACTCAGCCCGATGGGGTGCGACACGGGCCGGCGGGGCGCGGATCAGCCCGGTGGGGTGCGGCCCGGCTCGGCTTGGCGCTGCCCGGCTCGGCACGGCCCGACCCGGCTTGGCGCTGCCCGGCCCGGCGCGGCCCGGCCGCTCGGACGGTGGGGAACATGGCCCGACTGGCTCGGCCGGCGGGCCGGGCAGTTCCGAGGGGGGTGCCCCCCCCCCCATATGTCTGCACCGACAGCGCCAAGCGGCGCTGCCCTTTATAAACCGGCCAGCTCGGACGGCCCACGTTCTGGCGCACGCGACCCACACTGCGGGCTGCAGCTTCTTGAGCGCGGCGCCCTCCTGGTGTTGTGGTCCGGCTCCACCTGGCCGGTAGACGGGCCGGCCAGTTCTTCGGCCGAAGAGGCCCATGTAGTGGGACACAGTTCCTCCCGCACAACCGGCGCAACAATGCCGATTTCTGTTTCCACATACCCAGTATAGCACGACGGCATCATGATTCCCATGCCTTCAATTTCCAATACTAAAATAATAAACATGATCAAGCATAGGGTCATTGGGCCGTGTTCATTTTTCCCGCGCCCTCTGCGTTAAGTGATAGCAATTGGCTATATTATTCAACGATTCCCAACGAAGAATGGGGTACGAAACATCCACTTTCAAGAATAAACCCCTACCTCGATAAGGTCTGCGGTTGACAAGAGTCATGGATGACGGTGTCGTCTCCATCATCATCAGAGTGCACTCGAGAGAATTCAAGTCTCCTCTCGTATCGCGGAGAAAAGAAAAAAAGGTACGTCATCATTGGTGAGTTCTCCACGTCATTGTATCCTCTCTTTTCACGAAGTAAGAAGAGTATGGAGAATCGTGGTCACCGAGTAGTTCTACGTTGAAGGGTCAATGTTCTTCGTCAGAGAAGAACCATCCTTTGTTGAGGATGAGGTTATTCAAAAACTCTAGATTTATCCCAATTCCTCTTCGCTCAACATTTTCCATCCCAAATAAAATAAGGCTTCTCCTTATTTTATTTAATCTTGCCATGAATTCAAAATTTAAAATTCAAAAACTTAATAAATTTAATTGAAGAGGTTCAATCATTTAATTATGGTGTGTGTTGGAAAGAATTAAAGAGGGAGAGAGAGAGGAAGTGGAATGGTTATACATTTAAATTCAAGGGGTTGTCAACATTAAACAAAGGAGTTTAACGGGGCGTTTAAGGGGTCTAGGGAAGATCAAGGGTTCAGTTCACGTGTGGGAACCACCCGACAAATATCCTCCCATGGGAGGTTATGTGGGTGTGGGCCCCACCTTCAGCTCCCCTTGGATGAAATTAACCACCAACCATAAAAATAAAATTGTTCCACCAATTTTATTTATTTTAAACTAAATCCCTAGAAATTAATTCTCAACCCTCTTAAAACACAACTGCAGTAAAGGTCCACTTAAGAAATTACCAGTGATACGAGTTCATCAGTGCCCTCGGTTTTCGATTCCGAGCAGCGGTTCAAAAGATAGAATAACCCGCTAATTCGTTTACTGAATGTACCCGGGCTATACTTCGGAAATTGATTCTTGGCACACCGGGCCTCGGAATCAAGTGCTGTCAGAAGCCACAGACTCATAAAATTCCAAAGTATTTAAGAGAAAAAATAATTTCCCTCAGAATTTCCATGTCTTTACATTACTCCCACCCCAGGGCTTTACGTCCTCGTAAAGCTACAACATAAACTAGGGAAACAAATGAGAGTACTGAGTACACATTTGGGCTTCCCACTCCCATGTGCTCTCCTAAAGGTTCCCGTTCTGCCAATGAATTCACATAATAGGAATTGACCGTCCATGTAGGACCTGCTCATAATGATCCTCAATCTCCACCGGGACCTCCACAAATTTCTCCCCATCATCGATGTCCATCTCCCCATGATCAATGATGTGAGTCGGGTCATGCACGTATCTCCTCAGCTGAGATACGTGGAAGACATCGTGCACCCGGTGCAACTAAGGTGGAAGAGCCAGGCGGTAAGCCACCTCGCCTACCCTACTGATGACCTGGAATGGTCTGATGAAGTGTGAAGATAACATGATGCCCCATCCAAATCTCCATAATCCACATCGTGGTGAGACCTGTAAGAAAATGTGGACGGCATCCTCGAACTCCAGTGGACTCCACCTCCTATTAGCATTGGACTTCTGTCAGTTTCGTGCAGTCCCCATCCACTCCTGGATGATCTGCACCTTCTCCTTCATAGCCAGAACCATCTCTGGTCCTACGAGTGCTGACTCCCCAGGGTCAGTCTAGCATTGAGGTGATCTGAAAGGTTGGTCGTACAGTTCCTCATATGGTGCCATCCTGATGGTGGAGTGGTATCTGTTGTTTTATGCAAACTCCATGAAGTGTAGGTGATCCTCCCAGCTGCGACCAAAGTCAAGGACACATGCACGGAGCATGTCCTCCAGTGTATGAATGGTCCTCTCCATCTAGCCATCAATCTGAGGATGAAATGCGGTGTTCAGGCATAGCTGCGTCCCAAAAGCCTCCTACAACCCCTTCCAAAACTGTGAAGTAAATCGAGCATCTTGATTGGAGACGTTAGATGATGGAACACCATGAATCCGTACGATCTCTTGAACGTAGAGGAATCCCAAGATCTCTACTGAGACATGCTCTCTGATCGGTAGGAAGTGGGCTGACTTGGTGAGTCGGTCAATGATCACCCAAATGGAGTCATGTCTACTAGAATTACGTGGGAGATCTGTCACAAAATCCATGGATATCCCGTCCCACTTCCACTCCGGAACCTCTAAGGGTTGTACCAATCCTGCTGGTACTTGGTGCTCTGCCTTCACTTGCTAGAAAATCAGGCATCGTGAAATGAACTCTGCTACACCCTTCTTCATAATCGGCCACCAGTGATGTCATCTGAAGTCATGGTACATCTTCACCACCACAGGATGTACTTCTAGAGAGGAAGTGTAAAACTCCCTCAGCACTTCCTCCTCTAGTGCAACTGGTACCATGGTACGTCCCCTAAAGAGGATAACATTCTCTCCTCCTTCAGAAAATCCATTAGGTACATGTCCTGTGGATATCTTTCCATGTCGCGTCTCATAGTCAACGTCCCCACGCTGAGCCTCTCTAACCCGATGAAGTAGTGTAGTAGTGACTGTGAGAGATTATAGATAGGCTTCCCCATCTCTATCCACTAAGGATATCTACAAAGCAGCTAACTACTATATCGCCTCTCCAAGTAGCTGAATGTCCGATCTTCTAGTGAGAGAATTAGCCACAACATTCCCCTTCCCAAGATTATAGACTATCTCAAAGTCATAGTCCAGGAGGAACTTGAGCCATCGTCGTTGTCTCAGGTTCAAGTCCTTTTGTGATAAGATGTACTTGAAACTCTGGTGGTCAGAGTAGACTATAATGATCTCTCCCATTAGATAGTGCCTCCACATCATCAAGAAGAAGACCACTGCTGCTAACTCCAGGTCATGAGTAGCGTAGTTCTGCTCGTGTTGCCTCAACTGTCGTGAACCATAGGTGATCACTGCCCACTCCTACATCAGTAAACACCCGAGTCCAGTCCCTGATGCATCGCAGTATACTATATACCCGACACCCTCCTCTGGTAGCCTCAAGATGGGCACAATGGTCAATCTATGTCTTAGATCCTAAAAGATCTACTAACATCTATCTGACCACAAGAAAGGTTTCCCCTTCTTTGTCAAAGCTGAAAGTGGTGTTGTAACTCTAGAGAAGTATGGCACAAATCTCTGATAGTACCCAGCCAGATCATGGAAATTTTGCACCTTCATCATGCTCCTGGGTGTCTACCAAGCTAGTAATTCCTCGATATTTGTAGGATCCACAACAACTCCCGCCTCCAAGATGATTTTCCCCATGAAGTGAACCTCTCGAATCCAGAACTGGAACTTCAAGAGAATACCATAAAGTCGGTGATCTCAGAGTGTGTCCAGTACAACTGGCAAGTGGTAGGCATGCTCCCCCTCATTAGTCGAGTAAATCAGTATTTTTTCGATGATGACTACGACAAAACGATCGAGGTAAGGCTAGAAGAACTTGTTCATGAGACTCACGAACACTGTTGGTGCATTGGTTACACCGAAGGGCATAACCAATAACATGAAGTGGCCATACTGACCCCTGAAGGTCGTCTTCTGCACATCCTCGTCTCGAACTCTAAGCTGATGATATCCTGACCTGAGGTCTATCTTCGAGAACCATCGTTCTCCCTTGAGCTGATCAAAGAGGTCATCTATCCTCAGGAGTGGGTACTTGTTTTTCACGGTCACCAGATTCAGGCGACGGTAGTCAACAGATAGTCGTAAGCTCCCATCCGCCTTCCTAGGCAAATAAAATCGGAGAATCCTAGGGTGAAACACTGGGTTAAAATATTCCATTTCCCTATAAATCCTCCATCTATACTAGGATCTCACGAAGCTCGATGGGAGTCATCTGATATACTGGAGTAGATATCAGTGATGTCATGGGGGTACATGTAAATATTGATGTCTACCTCTATACGAGGAGGTAGTCCTAGAACGTCGTCAGAGAAAACATCCACATACTGATCCACCACAACAGGAAAACTCAGACTCCACACATCAACTGCTCCTAGTATGAGACTAGATAATTGATGGGTGATCGGTTTCCATCTCCTCTACGTAAGTCTATCCTATGCTGAAAATTCTACCTTCTCCCCAGTGAAGGTGAACCTGCTCCCATCTGTGCGGACACAGCGCACTTTGCGCCAAATACAGTCGATAAGGCCATGGACTGTAGATAACCAGTCCACACCCAAGATGACGTCGTAAGGCCTCGACGCAACTACAAGAAGATCCCATCCGAAGCTCTAACCTCCTAGAGTAGTAAGCTCACACTACTGGCACTAGTGCGTAATCGTTGAGTCTGCTCCAGTAAGAGTCTCTAGCCATAAGGATCGAGTCAACGACACCGTTAGAATCTCCGAGCTCCGAATAAGGGCAACAAAAATAAATGAATGACTCGCTCATGTGTCTATAAGAACTACAGTAAGGTTAGAGTAGACATAGATAGTACCTCGAATCATCTCAGGTGTTTCATGGTCATAGGCCTCGACTGCCTGAAGCTGAGCCTGCCCCTATCTGCCAGCTCCCTGTGGTCGGGGTGGCCCTCCTGGTGGTGGTGGTGGTAGAGCCTCAAAGCGTCATCCACCACCTACTGTTCAGCCAGCTCCTCTGCCTCGTCCTCCTTCTTTCTGTGGACTGCCACAGTCAAAACTCTACCTCTGGCTGGGAGGTCCCTCTACAGTCTACTGCTCCTTTGCATGACGGGTTGAGCAGTTATGAACCATGTGGCCCTGCCCGCCACCTGCATAGCATTGCCTGCCTCTCGTATGACTGGCTCTACTGCGTGTGCCCTACACATCCAAACCGGTATCCTGAGGTCGCCCACTTGATGTCCTGGTCCGCTTGGACCTCTACAACACGGTCTACTACCAGCTGTAGGAGACTCTGCTATGTGTCGTCGTGTGGTAGGCCTCACTACTTGGAGTAGGATTAGCAAGAAAGATCTCCAAAAGAAGCGCTCGCTCCAGTACTCCTGACTACTTCAGAATGTTGAGGGAGATCATCGAAGCCATGATCTCATGCCTCAGTCCTTGCTCGAAGGTCTGGGCTCGGAAGAATGGGTCTCGTACCATGTTCATGGAGTAGCGTGAGAGGTCTGTAAATCTCACTATGTACTGGGATATTATCATGGTGTCATGCCGAAGCTGTAGGAACTCCTGGATGCACACCGCACTGAGGGTGGTTGTAACAAACTCCGAGCAGAAGAGGCTCTCGAAGTATGTCCAAATTGGAGATGTCTCGTCGTGCACCTGGAGCATCAGGCTCTACTATCTACCTATTGTTACATGCAGGAGACTCACGACAAGGATAACCATAAGGTCTACTGGTGTCCCTACTAATTTGAAGACTCTGACGATAGCCTCCAGCCAATCCTCAGCTGCCTGAGGATCCCTCTCTCCACGGAACCTGGGTGAACTCTATTGCTGAAACTCGTGCAACGAACTCAGGTTGGGTTCACTCTTTGCTGTTGGGGCTGGTGGTATCGGTGTCCCAGTAGGTAGTGGTATCGCTGGTGCATCTGCTGTAATTGGGCCTTGCACCGAGGTCTCTTCGCTCGGTGGGCTTCCATCCCGCATGTAACTAGGAACCCTAGCAGGCTGCCTTCGTGCAGCCATCCTCGATAAGAAACAGGTGTTCCATGGTTAGTACAGTATACCTGGTGAGACGACAAAAAGTAATCACGAAGAAAACTTTTGAAACACACATGCAATCAGTATTTTCGAGCACTGAGTCGGAAATCATAAGTTTGTGTCCTGGTGTATGGATACGTCTGTTGTCGCACCAACACTGGACTCCCTAGACTAAAAACAACACTCAATATTCTTAACATTATTGCTTCACAGAGATAAAATTATCAGAGTCCTGAGTTCTACGGTAGAACCGACTTCTCTGATACCAATTTGTCATGACCCGTCCTCGGGGCTCGTGTCGTGACTACCCCAATCCCGCCTTCCATAGGCCAGGGGATGGAGACTAGCACCAAAGGCATAAATCCCGATAAAAGGGAAGGAATTACCTTTATATAAGTAAAAAAACACAACAGAGTATGCAAGCTGGAGTAAACACAAAGTAAACTGTGTACAAAAGTAAGTGCTGGAATGTAAATGGGACAGAATACAAACCCTACTAAAAGTACAGTACAATTGAGAAAGAAAGTACAACAGCTGAAAATTAATGCATCAACCACCGAGTAATCCTCTGGGAATCCCACCTGAAGGGTGGGTACATATAGTCTCATCGGTACCTCATGTCCGTCTATCCACTCCGTGTATGTCCCACCAAGTGGTCCACCTCTGAAAACCTTCCATTTCTACAATCCTCGACCACGATCAGTGATGTCTATTGTCTGCAACCAAACACAACGTAGTGCAGGAAATGCCCATGCAGGGGTGAGTACAACGATACTCAGTAGGGACCCCGAGACCTCTGAAGGTCTCCCAGAATCCACAATGGTTAAACCACAAATGTAAAATACAAACATGAAGTATCAACAAACTCTACATAGGTATATACCCATACATATTCCTAAGTCATCAATCTCAGTACGAATCCATCTTCCGAGCCCATGCACAACCCATCTACACAGGAAAGAAGTCAACTATACTGATGATAATGATTGAATGTCAAGACTCATCTCACATAGGTATACTACTCACGAAGAGGGGTGGAGATTATTAGATGTATCCTTTTAATCATCTCCTCTGCCAAACCCACATAGGATGAAAGTACATAAGTCATCACTACCGAACCAACGCAGGATCCAACTACAGTAACCATCGATGTTGAACCCACGTAGGATCCAAGTATAGTCGTCATTGCTGCCGAACCCTTGGAGGATCCAAGTATAGTCTTCCTCACTGCCGAACCGACATAGTATCCAAGTAGAGTCGTCATCGTCATTACAGTCGTAGCCATCTCTAGTGTTCCCACACACAGCGTACTCGATTACGGGAGGGTCTTCTCCACAAGTAAAAGGGTGTTGATACATAAACTATCACGAAGTCCATAGTTGATGTATCCCGATGTTCTGTCTCATCAAAAGGAACACAACGTGACAGACGGCTCGTCAAACGGACGCCCAGTCTGAAAGATATTAGCTTTTCCGTTCTAGGGTCCTGGTTGGATATATGCTCGTTCCAAACCCGGTCATTTACCAAAGCTGTCCAAAACTCACTTAGAGTATCGCAAAAGGACTGTCTCATCGAAATAGCCCCAGTGTCATAGACGGAACATTGATCGGACACACGATCATTAAGTTATTCAAGTTAAAGTGAATAATGAGCCCGACCCATTTAGCCCAGCGGGCTGACGGTTGGGTTATCCCAGTTTGACGGCTCCGACCTGGCAAGGGTGTCGGACTGGTCGAAAGGGAAACGAAACTCAGCCCGACGGGGTGCGGCCCGGCCCGGCGGGGCGTGGCCTGGCCCAACATGGCACGGCCCGGCCCGAAGCGGCCCGGCTGGCTTAGCCTGTTAGGTGTGTGGTCCAGCTGCCTCGGCCTTAGGCCGAGTGGTTATGAGGGAGGGGGCCCATCTGTCTCCACCAGGGGCACCAATTGGCACAGCCCATCCCAAACCGGCTGGCTAGGCCGGCCAGCCTTTTGGCGCACACGGCCAACACGGAGGGTCGCGGATTCTTCAGCACGGAGCCCTCCTGGTGCCGTGGTCCTGCTCCGCCTGGCCGGCTGATGGACCGGTCAGTTCCCTAGCACGGTGGCGTGGCTCTTCTTCGACGGGACGGACGGTTTTTCCACTGAAGTCTCCTGTGTAGCGGGCTGCGGTTCCTCCCGCACAACTAGAATGACAGCACCGGTTTCCTTTGCCACATACCTTGCATGCCGTGATGGCGTCGTGCTTCCTCCGACTTCAATTTCCAATTCTAAAATAATAAACAAGATCAAGCGGAGGGTCATCAGGTCGTGTTCGTTCGGCCCGCTACCTCCGCATTAAGTGATAGAAATTGGTCGTATTTAGTCATCGATTCCCAATGAAGAACAGGGTATGAAATCATCCACTTTCAAGAATATACCCCTAACTCGAGAAGGTCCACGGTTGACAAGCATCATGGATGGCGGTGTCATCTCCGTCGTCATCGGAGTGCACTCGAGAGAAGTGTCGCCTCCTCTCTTGTCGCGGAGAAAAGGAAAAAAAGGTGCATCATCATTGGCGAGTTCTCCACATCGGTGTCTCCTCCCTTGTCACAGAGGAAGAAGAGGATGGAGAACCATGGTCGCCGAGTCATTCTATGTTAAAGGGTTAATGTTCTTCATTGGAGAAGAACCATCATTCGTTGAGGATGAAGTTCTTCAAAAACTATAGAGTTATCCCAATTCCTCTTCACACAACAATTTCCAATCCAAATAAAATAAGGCTTCTCCATATTTTATTTAATCTTTCCATGAATTAAAAATTAAAAATTCAAACACTTAATTAACTTAATTAAATAGGTTCAATCAATTAATTAATGTGTGTGTTGGCAAGAATTACATAGGGAGATAAAGAGGATGTGGAATGGTTATACATTTAAATTCAAGTGGTTGTAAACATTAAAAAAGGAGTTTAATGGGGGGGTTTAAGGGGTTTAGGGAAGATCAGGGTTTTAGGTCATTTGTGGTCCCCACCCCACAAATATCCTTCAATGGGAGTTTATGTGGGTGTGGGCCCCACCTTCAACTCCCCTTGGGTGGAATTAACCACCAACCATAAAAATAAAACTGTGCCACCAATTTTATTTATTATAAACCAAATCACCAAAAATTAATTCTCAACCCGCTTAAAATGCAACTACGGTAAAGGTACCCTTAAGCAATTAACGACGATGTATGTTCATCAGTGGCCTCAGATTTTGATTCCGAGCACTAGCTCAAATGATAGAAAAACCCGCTCGTTTGTTTACTGAACGTACCCGAGCTAAACTTTGTAATTTGATTCTGGGCACACTGGGTCTCAGAATCAAGTGACGTCAGAAGACACGGACTCTAAAATTCCAAAGTATTTATGAAAAAAAATTCCTTGAAATTTCTGGGTCTTTAAAAATATTAATGAAATTGATTATCTTTGTAAATTTTCAACTATCCCAGTTATTTTCTTTAACGGTTTTTAGATTTTAACGGTTTTCATTCTTTATTGTTGTGTGTTTTCCCCCATTTTCAAAATGTCATTAGACAAATGTCCTCTTTTTTAAGAGTGATCAATTTATTATATTATTTAGTTATTAGTTTCTTTCAGAATAAATGGCCTCACATATGTTTCTTCCTTGATATATTTTTGTTAATTTTCATGATTTAGTGACTTACTTTCAAGACCTTGGTTATGAAGAAATACTTTCGTGGTATCGCGAATTGTTATAGCATTCTAATCACCACAAAACTTTCTTTCATAAACAAAAATAATAGCAATGGAACATATGATATGTGTATATTATAATGGAAACATGCTAAATGAATTTGATTCAAATGAACAAATAATGTTAATAAAAATTATTCAATATTTGGTAATTGGGAAAAAATTTCTTTTACCTTCATCCTTTCTTATGTATTAAGCAAGGTATGAAATTTTTTTTGTTGAGTGGGTTCAATGACAAGTGTTGATTGACTGAATTGTTACAAAATTTGACTGATTTCATCACTCACAAATCCATTCTTGGGTTCATTACTATATGGGCAGGAATGGAGTTATCTTTGGATGATGTTGGATGTCACATGTCATTCATCACCTATTTCATAAAATTCCTCACAAACATCTCATAGAAGAAGTGAGTATATACATATATCTTCACATAAATATCGAAGATAGAAAAAATAATAATGGTTTTTAATATTTTGATTCAAAACATGTAGATAGAGTCTGATAAGATGTTACTAGGGAAATAATTCCAATAACCTAAGAAATTAGGTCCCCTCCCATGATACCTTCTTGGATATTTGATCAGAAGTTTCTACGTGATCATTATGTTAGTGATGATAGAGATGTGGTGTAATGTGAAACTGAGCCTAAACTACAGAAATGAATGATAATTTTTTCATAGTTTCATTGATGGATATATTAAGGGTTTTTTTGGAAGAAGAGAGGCCCAGAAATGGTCAATAGAAACTAGTCATTCTGTAAAAATGAATGAGAATCCACCTGTCACTTCTGACAAAAATTATTACTGCTGATACAACTAACTTTTTTCCCTCCATCCCAATATGTAATTTATTAAACCTCTTGGAATTTACATTAATGGTTATTAAAATTATTCAAACAATGGATATTTCAGATTATTATAATTGTTCAAACACATCATGGATGGAAAAGGTGTAGATTTTAAATAGAACATTTTGCTGCTAGTCTTACAAATTTTTCCCACTAGCATCACTCCAAGGTGTAAGTATATCTTTTCCATTTTAAATTTGTAATTATCACTTTTATACTAAATAAAAAGTTAAGTGAAATAGTAAATAACACTTATAGTCAGATGATAGGATTTATTCCAACAAATTTAAAGATTAAAAAATGGTTAAAGACAAGAGTGACTCTTTTTCAGTTGTCTTATTTGAAAAATAAGTCATGAAATATATACATATGACTACTGCAGAATTAAGAGCTTATTTGAAACAAGTAACTACAACTTTATAGGAACACAATCAAGTAATTGTACTAAATTTTTCAAATGAATACAATTAGGAAATTGTACTAAATTTTTAAACTCTCTTTTATAATCTTGGTCATACGATTGTCCATTTTTTTAGTAAATTATTAGAAAACAAATAGGTAACTATATATTTATTACTAAAGATCATTTAAACCAAACAATCACATACATTATTTTTTTCATTACTATACAGGAAGATAAAACCTGTGGGTGTTCAATAGTATGTAGTGGCGTTAATTATATCTACATATCATATCTTTCAATTTTTTCAATTTTTTCTCTAAAAAATTCATATCACTTTACTAACATTTTTTTATTATTTAATTATAGGTTCATAAAAATTTTATGTATTATACTAGGAAATTAATTATTGGCATCAGATTTCATATTTCATCATTGATCATGTCTTCTACTGTTGTATATAACTGTTCTCTTTACTATGTTCTTAATTCATTCCATTATTACAAGAATAATTGCAACAAATTAATTTATATATATATATATTTTAAAAAAAAACTTTTTTAATTATTGAATAATATACTGTTAAATTATAGTTAAATATTAAATCTATTATTTTTGTTTCACTACTTTCAATTAATTTATATTCTAGATTCAAATCATCTAACAATTATTTCTTTGTAGACAAATTTGTCACGTGATTCCGATAATGAGGATGAACTTCAAGATACTGTCCACATTTTTTGAGACAATAAGGATTCAACGAGATATTTTACTGAATTACAAACCTGAACGAAGGGAAATGAAAATAAAAAAATAGAAAAAAAATACACTAAAAATTGACGCTTTCAAAAAATGGTAAACATTAATGTTCCTTGTTTAATTTTTTTTCATTACTATTTTTCGAGTTCCTATTTGATGTGAAATAATTATTACATTATAGATTGGGTTTGGAATTTTTTTAGTCAAATTATTCATATGCCTACAATATCCTAGAAGCAGGACTTTTATGCATTTTAAAATGATTTATAGGGATCCTCTAAAAACAGAAACTGCTTTTCATGTATCCGTTCTATGTTCAAGTTTTTTTTTTTGTGTCCAGATTTTTTTCCACTTCACTATATTAAGATTATTCAACATTTTTGTTTCTTCATGTTAAATTTTTTAATTTATTCCTAGGTAAATTAAAATATTGTTATCAAGTGTGAGATTGATGATGAATACGTGATGAAAGTCCACGTAGAGTCTATGTCATTTAAAGAAGCTAGTAGTTATGGAAACTCAGGTGGAGTGTCTTCTTTGATGAAATATGCACGGACATCAGCTGAAGATGCAATTTTAAAGGATTATGTTAGTAATGATGGTGAAGGGAATTGGAATGTTGTCTAGAAACACTCAAGGATTTTTTGTTCTAGGAAAATCTGCCACCTGTGACGGAAAAATCATCTGAGACCAGATTTGAAGAATGGTGCATTCACCCCAAAAGAAAAACATCACATGATCAAGCTACATGCTATGCTGGGAAATAACTGGGATTTGATGGATGTAGAGTTATATATTCCTGTTTCATCTTAATTTTCCTATCTTTGAACACAAAAGAGAACTTTTGTCTTGATGCCCTATGTATTCTTCTATTAACTGCAATTGAGTCATATTTTTTCTATTATTTTGGATATATTGATTTGATAATTAACCAGTACTGAATTTTTTGAGTATGTTACTATCCATTATACTGTTCATTTCCAAAACATTCAATTCAACTACAAATACATTGTTCAATTTAATTTTTAGATTGGATTTTCATATTTAAATATTCATTACTACTTATTAATCTATATAATTAAATTTTCATCTATAGAGTTCATTTTATGGACATCGATGCTAAAGAGATGTTTCAACGACCCTTTGTTCCTAGAACACTTCTCAAAAATCATTTAGCTAATTTTTTTTACAAACATGTAGTTCATATACTATTTTGTAATTATAGATTGGGTTCTGAATTTTTTTTTTCTCAAATTAATCCCTTATGCACAATGGCATAGAAGCAGTAGTTGTACGCATTTTGAAATGATTTTCAAAATTCCTCCAAAAGCAAAAACTACTTTTCCGGTATTTTTTCTATGTTAATTTTTTTATTTAGGTGTTTCCCTTCTATTCCATTTATATGTACCAATACAACCTGATTACAATTTAATAAACATTACTATTACTGGGTAACTTCTTCAAATAAAATTCTTTTTCAATGAAAACCCATTAATTTAAAATGTCGTGTGTACACACCGGTGAGTACTAGTTTAATAAAAATGTTAAATAATAAATATTATTTAATACATAAAAATGTTTTATATAAACAATGTGTTTTACTATTTATACCTCTTTCTCAGTTGAATTAGGTTCTGTCACATAATGTGTACGATTACCATCTAGCAACACACAAATACACCCATAGAGAAAGAATTTAATGTTATAATAACATAAAACCTCATAAAAATTCATATTTTGTTATATAATGCAATTATCATGATATCTCAAAACAATTCGGCAGAAAAATAGTTTTATCAACTTATTTATTAAATGTAACATTCTTTGACAATTCATAAAGGAACCTTTCTATAAAATGTAAATACCCCAACCCTAGTAACTTAGAGCAAAAGGTTTCTTTATTACATTGGAATAAAATACGAGGAATTTTATCTTGAGGGACTGAATAGTTTATAGTACTTGTAAACTAGATACATATATGAAATTAACATTATAATTTAAAATATAAAATACAAAAAATGTTTTCATTGACAATTTCATTATTTCTTATACCATATACCTACATATCAATCACAAAACAATCCACGGTATACTGTAGAAAATAAAACCTAATAAAAAGGATATGTTAAATTATTATTAAGGGTATGTTTACTGAGGATGTTACAAAGAATAAATAAGTATAATAAATATGAAAAGTTGAATAACTAAAATACAATCCATTTAAGAAAGAAACTAAGAATAATATGGCAGGGATAAATGATAATAAAATAATTCCATATAAAGAAGAACATGATATTGAAATTTATCCATAGATATTATAACTAATAAAATAGTCACATGGATGATAATAAATAATCTCATAATAAGGTAATTCATAATTATGTACATCTTAAATGTATATTCAAGGCCTTTTACGAGATTGTTTATATTTTTTGGTAGAATCCCATCTAATTTTGACAAATGATTTATCTCATGGGGCCTATAGAAGAATTGATGTGCTATCAACAACAAGTCCTCACCCATCACTTACTATGTCCAATTAACTCCTCATATGAAATGGGTTAAACATAATCAATATAAAAATTTATATTAAAAAACTAACATATATGATTTTAATAGATACACAAATAAAATTATCATAATCACAATCCATCTAGAGTAATATGGTGAATGGTACTAAAATTTAAAATAGTCTGTAAAAATGATCATAAACCAAAAAAAATAATGAATAATGATAATATCATCATAATATATACATAGTGTATCATAATTATAATTAAGGGTTGATGTTATTGATGAATAGAAATTCCATAAAATATCATTGATTTTTTTGGAGAAAAATAGTCTTTTAACTTTAAAAATAATTTTAAAACTACAATCTGTGAAGATATTTGGAAAATAATTTCCATGAAAATAATATTTTAAAACTATTAAAATATACCTTAAAAAATTTATTTTCCATTATGTTGGAAAATTTAGTTCTTGTTGTACATGTTAAAACACATATTCGTTTCACAGTTTCTGTAAAAGCCAAATAAAGACTTTTTTTAAAACAAAATAAATATTTCATTGAAAATATTTTGTAATAGTAAATATTTGTAAAAACATATTTAATAAGACTTTTTGAAAATGTTAAAAATATTTTTATAAATATGGTTTTTTATGAAAAGGGTTTTTCCACTAAGGAGAGAAATAAAGTATAATTTTATTAAAAAAAATTCTTAATAACTTTAAGTATCAAAGAGTGGGAAATTGATTGAAAATGTTTATCAGTAATTAGAGTGTAAAAAATATATATAGTCTAAGATAAAAATATCAAAAAATTCCTTCTATGGATACTTAAATAAAAACAATCTTGAATAATTATGAGATTGTGAAATAAATCCTTACCACTTTGGTAAGTCCTATGTCATAAGACCATAAAATAAATAATAATAAATTGAATAATTAAATACCAGAATGAGAAATGTATTAATGATATCAAATAACAAATTGTAATTATATAATCTGTGTGAAAAAATAATTGGTGAATATGGCATATATCTCAGGGACGTAAAAGTGAGACGAGAAACCCTGGCCTCAGATTCGACTTCCTTCATATATATAAGACATTCGTATATAAAAAATGTTGTTATATTTTAAATATAATAAATTAAAATAATCATATATCATATACGAGATATTATTTAATTTTATTATTTTATCACCTATTTATTAACAATTCATTGATAAAATCTCTATTTTATGTGATAATTATATTGTTTTTCATGTATATTTTAGTTCAGTAACTATGAACCATGTAATTTTATCCTAGATACATATTATACTGGATTTTAACCTTCATATAAATATCATATATATTCACAGTATATTAATTTAGTTTATTATATTAATTTTAAAGGTTGAAAATGGATTTCATCATTCATTTAGATGGTAGGTCATACATATGCATGAATGTTGTTTCCATTTTTCTTAGAAAATTGAACGAAAGAAAATTAAAGATTAGTTATACTTTCAATCATATTTATCATCTAATATATATAATTTATATTAATAAAATTCATCCTTATTACCATGTACGTAAAAGTTAAAAGGAAAAATTCAAATCTCTACATAAAGGCGATAACCCACACGTATGAACAAGAGATGTTAATATTTTCCTAAGAATTGAATCTAGGAATATCTATATTATTTTATATTTTCACAAGTATTTTTATATAATAAATATCACATATATTCATTAACATTAACCTTGCAATCTTTAATATAATTCCTAAGTGAAAAACAAATCACATAACTTCCTGAGGCGGTAGTTTGTCGTACACACGAGAGACATTATTGTATCAACCATAGAATGGAGATTAAGAATGTATATGTGATATAATAATTATATAATATTTATTATGTAATAAATATTATATAAATATATTTATTCCATCAATAAATCTATTTTTGAAAGGTGGTGATAAAAATGAATTACATCAGTTCTTGTGGCAGTAGACTACCGTACCCATGGTTGACAATTTCATTTCCCATTTGATGGAAATAAATATATATCTTAGTTATGAAATTAACATAAACAATGTTATTATATAATAGAAAATCATGATATTATATTATCATAGTTCAAGAATATGTGAATTATGTGAAATAATAAATAAACAAATACGCATGTTTAAGAAGTTTACATCTTCTTCATAGATACTCTTTAGATTTATAATTAATGAATTCATATAAGGGATTCATAATCAGAATAAGTACTACAGTTTGTAGGGAAGGAATTAATTAATCTATTTGAGAAGTTATTTTTTTTATATAACGGTTTTTATGTGTGGATACGATGGATTGGTGTGGTCATTTATAAGTGGGGGAGACGACAAACAAGGAATTTTTGAAAAGTTAAAGTGAGACCCTTGTGTTAGTAATTAAAAAGGACTCAAAATGGATCATTGTCAATAATTAGAGGTTATAAGTCATACATATCCCCATAAAATTTCATTTAGACAATTTTTAGCTCATCTTAATCACATATATTATTTTTTTTAACTTACTCGAGTAAACCACTTTTTACCTTAACAATGGTAAACAATTTTCATTGTTTTCACTTTTTATTATAGTAAAAAAATTAACATTACATTATTATATAATATAATTTATATTTATTCCAAATATGGAATCTATTATTTCAATAAAAAATCAAATAAGTGGAATAATTTAATTTAAAATTAAACCACATACGTGGCGAATGAGAAGTTTTCCAAAGAGAAAATTCTCATAACTATAGAATGTTTTAAAATAAAAATTCAATATGAAATTGATTACAATAAACTAAATTAGTTAAATTGTAATATATGTTATCTAATTTTACTATATAGTAAATTTAAATTACAATTTAAATGAAAAGTGAATTTTGAATAAAAATTAGTATTTTTACTATTCATAAAAAATTAATCATTTTTGAACATTCTCAAAAATTCCCCCAATGATATTTTTTAAATGTATATATTAAATTATAAGTTTTTTAACATAAATTTCCTAAATTTGTAAAAAATAGTTTTAAATATTTTTATCAAATCATGACTAATCATCCTTTCATAAAAATACAATTTTATGGAAAACATTACATTCTCTTTAAAATAGTTCTAATATTATTTATAATAAAAATATAACAATTGAATTTATTTTATAAATGTGTAAAAAATATAATTATAATAATTAATTTATTAATAATCACACCAACTAACATAATGATACCGTTATAATGTCATGTTTAAATAACAATATTTCAATATACTATGAAATTTTGTTTAAAAAGGTGTTTCATGCATCGCAAGATATCGAAGGCACTGAATTTATTTAATGAGAAATTTATCATAATGTTTTTGAGTTGTAAATTCTAAAATAAAATCATTGTTTTGTGTCTTATACTCTATCAAATAAGATATTACTCCTTTAAAATCCTATGGTTTTATATTTTTTCCCATTAAATAAACTACGTCCTCGCAATTTAATCTTGATCTCGATAATCAAGGGTTGGAAATTTAAAAATTTTGTTCCCAAAATCCAAAATAGTGAGAAGTGTTAATAAAACACCAACTAGATAAGATATAAATGTAATTAAAAAATCATATTAAAAAACATGTATAAGGTTTCCAAATTGGATAACATTAGTGGAAGCTGATGATATGGATATTGATAAAAAACATAAATAATTATAATGAGTGATATATATCATTTATCACAAAAATATAAATGAAAAATAGAAAGTCAAGGACATAAAAATCATAAATATTTTATATTAATGTCCATTATATTCATCATATATTATGTTAATAGAATAACATTTTTGTTTCAAAATCATTTTCCTAATATTTAGGAATTATTTTAATATCATGATAGATAACACAAGAAAATATGATTACATAATATATTTTTATGAATATTTCCATTATTTGGTTTTACTTTAGTTTTTATTCCAAGAAATTAATTTCCAAGTTTATTTTCATATCCATGATCCACAAAAATTAACTTTTTAAAATCATAAGATCCAGAAATTATTAAGAATTATTTCACCGTATCGATAAAAAAACAAATTTTTTAAAAAAGTTGAATTAAATAATAAATAAATCTATAATACCTTAATAGTAACTCTAAAAATTCAACATAATGCATTTTAAAAAATCTTAACCTTATGTCTCTCCCAATATATGTATGTCAAAATTAAAAATCCAAAAATTTAAAAGGAAGGCCATTAAATTATTTTCCCCAAACAATGTAAAGTGTCTATTTGTGTCACATTACAAATATGTGAATACATTAATAAAAATACCTAAATGAAAAAATTAATGCTTCCAAATATAAAATCACATATTGTCAAATTTAATTCAAAAATCCAAACATGAATTAAACTCCAACAAATAAGACATAAACTATAAACTCACTAACCAATTATAAGGTCACCAATACTTTCACATAAAATATATTTATCATTATTATCTAATAATTAATCACATATTAATGGTTATCCTACCTCAATGATTTTTTCCAAAATGATCACTCATACATAGAATCACTTTTTATATTCATCGATATCATTCAATATATTCTCTCAAATACTTCAAGAAAAAATATGGTAGTATAATCTTATTCATTTCATATTCTTATAAAAATAATATTATTTCTAAAATAATCTTATAACGTAATTCATGAATCTTTACAAAAGAAAATTAATCATTCCACTTTATTTTTAAAACATTATTTATGATTCATCATCATATTCTTTAATACATCCTTAATTTCTTAAGTCATTTGTATTCTCGTCATCTTCAGTATTATAACCATTACTTTTACAATCAATATAATTATGTTCAAGATGTTTCCATAAGGATATCAGTTTTTTTAATTTCCAATGTTTAGAAATTTAAAAAATTTAACAATCTATAATAACATAGGGATACCATTATTCTCATCTGTTGTGTTAATTGATCTTTTCATTTTTCTTACGCAGTTACATATATTGTATCCTCCTTTTCAAAAAAACATTTCCCTATTATATTGATACCATCTCATATGAATCACTTTCATCATTTATGACATGAAACAAATCAAGCCTTATTTTATCCATGGCCTCCTGATTAAAAGTTCTTAATCAACTCCATCCTTCTTTTATTTGGTGGTTTACATAGTTGGTTTAGGTGAATGTTTTTTATCATATACCCTGATAATTTATTAATAATTATCACAACATCCTTTATCCTAGTAATAATTCCACTTGTTGTCTCATTAAAAAATTTTCTATTTCATTCAATGTTAACCTAATTACTTCTAGTTCCATCCATTATCTAAAAACAACAAGCATAGTGTGAGAAAAACTAAATATAGTTGGAAATAGCATAGTAATTATGACTTGATTAATGTTTTTATAAATAGTGACAACGTATTTTCAATATAGGACACCTTAGGTTTAACCAATGCTATTTATGGTCATCATCTATTCAAAACCATTCTAATGGTTCATAAAGAAAATGTGAATTTAAATAGAATGTATCCATGGTTTGTCAAACCAGGTGCATAGTAAAGCCAATTTTCAAGTACCACATAATGCTTGAGTCAATCTAGATGTTACATTTTGAGTTATTTCCCCGAGTTACAACTATTCAAGAACTAAATCCACTTCTAGTTTCCAAACAAGGATGTTTTACTAGAAAAAACTACATGATCAATATCTTACAAAAACATTTTGACGTTCTTCTATACTAACTATAATGTCTATCATATGGTTACATTATCTAATCTATGTTTTTCTAAATTTTATGACCATGGTTTCTACTAAACATACCATTACACTAACTATAAATATCCCAACCCCAGTAACCGGAATTATATAGTTAAATTATTACATTATCATATTATACATGGAATTGTATCCCAAATGACTGGATAGTTTATTAGTCTTAGTAAACTAGATATACATTTGAAACTCGCATTATAATAGAAAATAGGTTCTCTTTTATAAATCCATTATTACTTAAGCATATTCCAGTATGTCGATCACATGATACATTAATGTATCTTGGGGAAATAAAGTAGAAGAAATGGGTGACATCTGTTTCTCAATAATGTTGATTGTACTATGGAATCAACCTTGAATAAATTAACATACTGACTATAAAGACCTCAATACCAATTTTCTTGATTCATTGTACACATTATTACATTGTAATAAGGTATGGAATATCGCATACAAAATTACTTTAAGGTTTAGTAGTATTAGTAAACAAGTTGCATACATGAAATGTACTATACAATTGAAAACATAAAATAAACAAATCTTATTCATTGAGAACACCATTATTCTTAATATTGTATCTTTTTATATGAATCACAAAACACTTCTTTATATCTTAAGGAAAATAAAACATAACAAACTGGACATATCATATTCTCTCTAAGGGAAATAATTTAGAGATATGTATCATTAAAAAAATATGAATAATCAATATGCAAATATCACTATAGGAAAAATGACTATTTGTGATATGTTATTTGTGACAGGAAACTCACCTATTGAAAATAGTTCTCTTAGGGGGTTATTTTTAATGAATATGCAATATCACCACACATATATTTTATTTGTGTTGTAATTTATTGTCACATTAAAAATACTTTTTGTCATTATTAACTTCCAACATGCAGTATAATATAGAGTGATGGGAATCAGTGATGGAACATTAATTCTTCACAAAAAAAGTTCACCTGGAAGGCCTCTTGAGATATGATTTGTTTCACCATATAAACCCAATCAAAAAAACTATTTACGTTACCAATCATGAGAACCATATTCTCATCGCAAATTTCTCTTTTACTCCACTAGCAGATGCACCAATACAACACCTAGATTCGAATCTCCCAAAAAAATCCAATTATTCTATTTTTTTGATGATTTGGGCACAAATCTACAATGTACAGACTCTACCTCTACTATTCATAAATATTTTTTATACTTTTATTTAATAAAAAAATTATTGGTAAAAACATAGGTTAATAAATTTACCTTATTTTTATAATTTATTTGATATTTGGGGGTAATATTTAATTATTATTTTCTGTTTGGGTGTCAATTTGTTTTTTAGAGGTTGATTTTATTTTATTTGATTTCTTTTTCTAATTTTTTGTTCATTAAATATAATAGATTAATATTTTTGTCTTTTAGGGTTACTGGATGTTTCTTATTTTATATTATTTTTAAAATATGATAATTAGGAAAATTATTTTGAGGGATGTCCCATATTGACAATGTTTACATAAAAATGTTTAATTGGTAAATTATATAACATGGTTATATTGATATATATATTTATGGATTATGATAATTCATGGATTGGGACATTGATGATTGATTATTTTTTATATTTTGATTTAATTTATTTTTTAAACCATGTAAATATAGTTTTTTAATTTTTTGACATATGTGTCTGTTTGTGTATTAAAATGCTAAGAGGAGAGAATATGATGATGGAAATTATCTTTAAAAGAAAAATAATTCTCTTAATATCTTTAATTTGGAAGATTGAATGGATAAGAAGAGGGATGTTTTTGTACATAGGATACCTAAACCGTTGTCCTTCTTAGGGGTGGATGATGGTTCTTTATATGGATGTGCTGGATAAGGAAACATAGCTACTATAAGAAGTGGAGAGGACTAGACTCATATGAAATAAAGTGATAAAAGTTATATTAATAAATATGTGGATTTTAACAGTGATGTAGAAGGTGACCATGATGATTCTCTTGAGGATAATTTTTTATCCACTAGTATTCTGGCACATTATTAAGGTTATTCTGTTATAGTCTACAAAAAATGTTGGAAATATGATATTAATTCTTAAGAAGCACGTATTGAGGTAAAAGGGATAAGGTAGGTGGTAGGGGCTATGAGATCGGCTTTTAGTGTGTCTTCTAATAGAATGAAACATCAAGGGAGATATCCTTTGTGTGATTCTGGTTTTTTGATCTCATATGGATGGCATTATAGGTAGTTCAGATGAATGTTTAGTTTTTAGGGAAGTTGGAGTTGAGGATCTTTCTAATATTGCAGTAATTAAACTTGTTGATGAACTGGTTATTTTGAAGAATACTGTAATAAATGGATTACCAAATTTATTTTAACTGTTGGATTCAATGAAAAAACCTATCTTTGTGGATTTCTATTCATAATTCAAAATGAAGATTAAGGTTGATCCATATGATGTTGATATTAGTAAGGGATTTGGTATTCGTTATGATTTGTAGGGGATTAATAAATTTAATGAGGGCGGTCCTTTGGATCATCCTATGGAATGTATAAATGAGGAGTGGACGTAATAGAGTGATACCATTGGGTTTTAGGATGATTTGGTCAAGGAAATCCATACATTTATTAAAGATTCACTTAAGGTAAAACATGATAGTCATAGGCAAGAGTTTTCTAGTAGTCCACCTCTTCCCCTTATAGAAATCTTCAATGCAGATATGATTATGTAGTGAAGTCCCAATGTTTGACTTCAGGACTCCCTGGACCATGTAATCCATCATTTGGCTAAATATACACCTAAGGTTCCACCTAATAAGAAGCATATGCAATGTATCAACACCAAGGGTAGTTTATTTACCAAACTCCTTAGACAAGGGTATTGAAGCTGGATCTCATTCCTATGATATTTTTGAATTATGGGATTTTAGGGATAAAGAGGATGTTGCCAAGGATGGTTAAGGTGGCCCATGTGTCTCCCAAATATGTAATAGAGAACATCATCATTGAGGTCCGGGTAGATGTTAGATAAATAATTGTCTTAAAATTGTAGGAAAGGATTGTTCTGTCATTTTCTTTTGGTTTTTGTGGCATGGGTATGACATTCATCACAATGAAACTCATCCCTTGTACCATTAATTTTTTCCCTCATTTTTTTCATCTCTGTTTTATGTTGACAACAATATAGAGGCATGTTTTTTTTATCATTTTTGGGAATTTTTTCAAGTGGAATTCAACATGTTTCTTCCTCAATGAAAAATATGATTGCATGGGATCTCTAAGAAGATTAATGGGGAGAACCAGTGAGCACATGCAGTGGCTGGTTCACTTAACAAGGGGTCATTGGCGAGGCTGTGTTTCTAAAGATGGCTCGTTTTTTGCTTTAAAAAGTGCAGGTCTCCTATTTTGTTAGTGGTTCATGGATAGCTGATCTCATAGCCCGGAGTGTCCTGCATCATTGTGGTTATTGGATTGGAGTTTATGGAGAGGACTTCTAATTTGGAAAGCCTGGAATATCCTTCTATTGAAATCCAGTTCTAACCTTGTTTCATTCGGTGTTTCATGATGCTTTGGTTTTTGATCTTCGACATCACAACGCTTCCATTGTGGTTCTTTGGTGGTCCATGTTTGTATCTTATTTGATGTATTTTTTTCTTTATTATTTAATAAACTTTCATTCAATAAATAATTATACGTAGTCAAATTTAATTATAATAAAAAATTTATTTAATTAAAATTACTTATAAATTAAATATATACATATATATATTTATATAGATATGGTATATATATTTATGCGTAAAATTGTTAGAATTTATACATAACATATTTATATTAATTACAAAATCTGGATATGTATTGTAATTATTAATGATCAAATAATAATTTAAGTAATTAATAATAATAATTGGATAATTTATCATAATTAATTAGTGAATATTATTAATAAATAATAAATATTTGTGTTACATACATATTATTATTACTATTATCCAAATTTGAGGAAATTATGAATGTTTGTAAAAATTTATAACAAAAAAAAACTTGACATACTAGTAATTGTAAAATATTAGTTATATTTATTTAAAAATAATATATAAATAATAAATAATTAATATTAACTATCATATAATTTTATAAAATAATAAAATTTAAAAAAATTATTTCTAATATACACTAAATGTTTTATCAAACCATTATAAAATATAAAAAATAATAACTATTAGAAATTCACAATAATTCAGGTACATGAAATATTAATTTTTTTTATTTTTATTTTTTTAATATAATATATATATATTATTATTATTATTAAAGTATTAAATATGATACCCTCACCAATGATGTTACTAAACACCGGACACACAGAAATGTTATCTCGCACCTAGGGTAAACCTTGAATCCCTAATCTAATGGTGGTCATAGATTTCTGATATAATAAACCATTATGGGGATACATCAATGTATTTGTTGGAAATTATAATAAAAATATAAAATGAAATTAATATAATACAAGATGTTACGAAAGTTTTGATGCACAAAAATGATATGTCATTTCTAGGGTGAAACCCATATTCTGGACCAAATGGTGGTCAATGATTTTTTATATGATACACGGTTTCAGAAATAAATTATATTATTATATCAAATCCTAAAAAAATTTGTTTAATGAATTACCCTCATGTGTAATGTAACCAAACATCATTTGAACAAAAATTTAATATCGTATTGAGGGTAAACTCCACACCCTTGACCTAATAGTGGTTTCTAGTTTCATATATGAGACACTGTTCAAGATATAATATGTTGTTTTATAAAACATATCCTTTTTGTTATATAATATATTTAATATTTTTATTCTATATATGCAAAGCCTCTACAGGAACTGTAATCTAGTTCTAACCTATCACATCACTCTAATATTATTTCATAGAATATTTCTATGTGTTAAAATATAATAAAAATTTTCAACTAATCAATATGATCAGAAAAAATTACTCTTATTCCTATTGTTTCTTATAACTATGGACTTAGGATGTTGAAACTAGTTTATGTTAGGTGATCCTGATTGGATAAGTCATCTCAAAAATTCCAATGTATATAGTATAAATCCTTTTCATATTGAAGGTTTTGAAACCATTATATCATTTTCATCATGGAATTTATATTTTTTTGAAGGAATAAATAAATTTCAACATTAAAAAAGTGATATAAGGATATTTGAAATGTTTGGAAATTATGTTCTTTATATATTGTGTTTTGGTTTTCAGAAAGACTATATTTTTTTGTATCAACATGGTGAAAATAATTTACAAGAAAACAAAAAAAAACTTTCCAGATCTATCATTTTTTAATTTAGTATGTGAGATCGTTGGACTATCTATTCATGAAACAAAAAATCCGAATGATTTCCCAAATATCAAAACAAAACCTTCTTAGTTGTATAGTTTTTTTGAATCTATTAATTGGGCCTTATATCTGGTATTCAATTTAAGAAAACATGAAGCTATTAAAAAATTTATGGAAATTATGTTATATTTTTGAATGTAAAATTGTTTTTTCAATTAGATATTATTATTATTATTTAATTTCTTGTATATTGAAAGAAATACCATACCTGCAAGTTTCATTGAAACAAAGATGTTTGTTAATAAATTAAGTCATAGTTATTAAAATATCCATGCATGTTCAAATGATTGCATATTATATTATGTTGATTTTGTATCCTTGGTTACTTTTACAAAATGTTGAGAATCAGGGAAAATGGGGAACAATAAATAAATTATATATTTCTTGTGAAATATTTGATATATTTTTTAATTAAAACTCATTTACAACATTTATTTATGTCTCATAACATAACTACATCATCTAAATAAAATAAATAAAATACTTACAACATAAATATATTAAATCATCCATGTGATGGTAATTCATGGAAACACATTGATCATATGCAATCTTTTTTTTCTACATAAACATGTAACATACAGTTAGAGCTTTCTATTAATTGATTTTTCCATTTCGTACATATGGTAGTTAGTAGTCTTGTCACAACTCGTCCTTGGGGCTCATGCTATGACTACCCCTTGCCCGCCTTCCATATGCCAGGGGTAGGCGACTAGCACCGAGGTGTAATTCCCGGTAAAAATGGAATGCATTGCCTTTGTAAAGTAACAAACACCACAGAGCAAGCATGTAGAAGTAAACACTAAGTAAAAAACTGGGTAGAACAGTATGTGCGAAAAGTAAGTGGGCCAGAATACAAACCCAAACTGAAAGTAAAGTACAACTGAAAAAGGTAGTACAACAACTGAAAATTAAATTCGCAATGTCGAGCCATCCACTGGTACTCCTACCTGAAAGGTAGGTACAGTTATCCACCTCAGCTCCTCGGGTCCAGCCGTCCGCTCCGTATACGTCCCACCCAGTGGTCCACATCCAGGTACTGACTGCTCCGCAAGCCTCAACCACGATCAGCACTATCTGTCGTCTGCTACAAACACAACATAGTGTGGGAATAGCCCGTGCACGGGTGAGTATAGGCTACTCAGTAGGGACCCCGAGACCCCCTAAGGTCTCCCAGAATCCACAAAGGATAATCCACAAAGGAAGATAAAATCACGAAGTAACATCCGACACCACTTAGGTATATGCCCATACATATGCCTAAGTCATCAATTCCTGTTCGGCTCCAACATCCGAGCCCAAGTTCGATCACATCCACACAGGATAGCACAACACAATCCAGTAAGTCAAGATTCATCTCACACAGGTATAATTCTTCGTAAGACGATAGAGATGATCAGATGTATCCACTGATTTATCTAAGCCATCGGACCCACACAGGATCGATTGGTACTAACCCCTGCAATGACCCACAAAGGATTGATAGGTAACTAACCCCCGCAATGACCCACAAAAGATCGATAGGTAACAAACCCCCTCAATGACCCACAAAGGATCGATAAGTAACTAATCCCCACAATGACCCACATAGGATCTGTAGGCACTAGACCACACAGAACCGCTGAGCACTAACCCACAAAGGATCTGACCCACACAGGATCGGTAGCACTGATCCACATAGGATCACTGTGTGTTGTAGTCGTCGCCGTCGAATCCACGGAGGATTTCTGTACAGTCGTCTTCGTCGTCGCAGTCGCAGCCATCACTAGGGTTCCCGCACACAGCAAGCTCGTTCGAGAGGATCCGGTCCACGAGCCGAGGGGATGATACATCAACTGACACATATTCCATAGTTGATGTATCCAAAAGTTCTGTATCATCCACAGGAACTCAACGTCACAGACGTCGCGTCAATCGGACGCCCGGTCTGAGTGTTATTGGCCTTTTCGTCCCAGGGGCCCGGTTGGTTTTTAAGTCAAAACCAACCCGACCGTACTCAAACTACATCCAATCCTCGAGCACAGTAAGCCAAAAGGTCTGTCTCACTACGAGTAATCTAACAAAGTCGACGACATGTCAATCAGACGTCTGAAGCTCAAGTTATAAGTGTTTCCGCTCCGAGTGCCCGGTTGGTTTTGTGTACGAACCAACCCAGATGAATTCAAAGTACTCCGAAACCTTGATTATAATATACCGAAACGAGCGTCTCGATACAAGGATCGCTATGCAACTGACGGTGCATCGATTGGAGGTCGGTAGAACAAGTTATGGGCAACAGACCGAAAAGTCTGGTATTAGGGGGTTCGCGCCCAGTCTGACCTGGCCCGGTACCCTCTGGGTCGGCCCAAACCGGATGACCTGACCCAGGTCCGGTACTGGCCCGCTTGGGCGCGGCCCGACCCAGCCGAGGCGCATCCCGGCGCACTGGCGCGCTGGCCAGGAGGCTCGTCCGAAACGACCGAGCGTTGAGACGCGGGGGGGGGGGGGGCTGTTTGTAACCGCAGCCCCACGGGGGGCCGCTCCTTGTCAACAGACACGGAATACTGATACGTCTCGCCTCCCTCGGTACCGTGCGGTCACGGGACCTGCGGGCTACCGCCGCGGCATCAGCCGCGGTGGCGCGCCGACAGAGTGTTCGGCGGACCACCGGACGAGGTCCGGTGGTCGGTTTTGCCTGCCTTCTTCGCCAACGGCCCTCCCAGGACTGGTTCTTCACTGCAAAGACCTCAAAATGCCCGTGCAGCCGGCTTCATCATCTCCCACCTATCCACACGCCAAGAACGAAGAGATGGTGGGTTCGGACTTGTTCGTTGGTCCACACCCACCGCGTTAGCGGTTTAAAGAGGCTTCCGACATATTTTAAACACATGTCGCGGATACAAATCACATAGATTTAAATGAACCAAAACACCTACCTCAAGCGTCGTCGAGCGAGGGTTCTTCGTGGAATTGCACGTCGCGGAATAAGGAATGACATGGAAGAAGCATCACGGAAGGATGATTATCGCGTCGCAGAGAAAGGGTTCTTCAGTGTCGCGTCGTTGACCTCCGAGGATCCGGCGTTCTTGTCGACCTTCGTCGGAGGTCGGCGTTCTTCGCATTGTTTGCGAGGAGGAAGAACTTCAAGAACCTGAGTGAATTCTCCCAATTCCTCTCGCACAACCAACCTCTAATAAAATAAGAATTTTCTTATTTCATTAACACAAGACAACGTTTAAATTTCAAAAAGAAACAAACAATTAATTGAATTAATTGAGGAGTTTAAACCGCCTAATTAATGAGGCGTTTATTATCTAGAATAAACGCAACAGTTGACTTCATTAAAAAAGGGGGTGCAGGTACGTTACTTAATTAATGGGGGGTTTAGGAAGGAAAGAAACGGTGGGTCTCATGTGGGCCCCACATCACAAATATCCTACCTAGTGGGTAGGATATTGTGGGTCTCACTCCTAACACTTAGCTTAGGTTGAACAACATGAAGTCAAATAAAAATTGTGCATCCAATTTTTATTTTATTCGATAAATTAACCCCAAAAAGTAAAAACCACACCCGAGAAAACGCAACTCCGGAAAAGGTGTTTCTAAGAAATTACCAGCGCTGCGATTCCATTGGTTCCCTCTAAATTCGATTCCGATCACCGGTTTAAAAGTTAAAAAAAAACCCCCTCGTTCGTTCACTGAACGCACCTGATCTAAACTTTGGGAAATGATTCTGGGCACACCGGGCCTCGGAATCAGGTGCCGTTAGAAACTGTGCTCTTGTAAAAATTCCAAGAAAATTAAGAAAAATAAAATTCCTTGAATTTTATTGGTCCTTATATCACTCACACCTCAGGTCTTTACATCCCCTTAATGATACATCATAAACTAGGGAAACATATGTGGGTACTGAGCACGAATCTGAGCCTCCCGCTCCCAAGTGCTCTCCTAGAGGTTTCTGTGCTGCCATCTGATGTGCACTAGAGGAATCTACTGTCCATGTAGGACCCGGTCCTGTCGATCCTCAATCTCCACCGAGACCACCGCAAATGTCGCCCCATCATCAATGTCCAGCCCCCCATGGTCAATGATATGCGTCGGGTCGTGCACGTATCTCCTTAGCTGGGATATGTGGAAGATGTCGTGCACCCGGTCCAACTGAGGTGGTAGAGCCAGGCGATAAACCACCTCGCCAATCCTGCTGAGGACCTGGAAAGGTCCAATGAAGTGCGGAGATAACTTGGTGCCTCGGACAAATCTCCGCAATCCACGTCGAGGTGAGACCCGTAAAAAAACGTGGTCGCCATCCTCAAACTTCAGTGGCCTCCGCCTCATGTCAGCATAAGACTTCTGCCGGCTCTGAGCTGTCCTCATCCGCTCCTGGATGACTTGGACCTTCTCTGTCCTAGCCTGGACCCTCTCCGGTCCCACAAGTGCTGACTCCACAGGGTCTGTCCAGCACAATGGAGATCTGCAAGGCCGACCGTACAACACCTCGTATGGTGCCATCTCGATGGTGGAGTGGTAGCTGTTGTTGTACGCGAACTCCACCAAGGGTAGGTGGTCCTCCCAGCTATGACCAAAGATGAGGAAAAATGCGCAGAGCATGCCCTCAAGAGTCTGATCGGTCCTCTCCGTCTGACCATCTGTCTAAGGGTGAAAGGCGGTGCTCAAACATAGCTGCGTCCCGAACGCCTCCTGAAACCCCTTCCAAACCTGGGAAGTAAAGCGAGCATCTTGATCGAAGAAGATAGATGATGGCATACCATGAAGCTGTACACTCTCCTGAATGTAGAGAAGTCACATTCTCTCCACTGAGCCCTTCTCTCTGATGGGTAATAAGTGAGCCGACTTGGGGAGTTGGTCGACAATAACCCAAATTGAGTCGTGACCTCTGGAAGTGCGTGGAAGTCCAGTCACGAAGTCCATAGATATGTCGTCCCACATCCACTCCGGGACCTCCAAGGGTTGTACCAAGCCTGCTGGTACCGGTTCTCTGCCTTCACCTGCTGGCAGGTGAGGCATCGAGAAACGAACTCAGCTACAGCCTTATTCATTCCCGGTCATCAGTGCCGTCGTCTGAGATCCGGGTACATCTTCTCCACTCACGGATGTACCGCCAAAGAGGAAATGTGAAACTCTCTCAGCACATCCTCTTGTAAAGCAACTAGTACCAAGGTACATCCTCTGAAAGGGATGTTGTGCTCTATTCATAAAGAGAAACCATTAGGTGCCTGTCCTGAGTATATATGCGCACGCCGCGTCTCACAGTCGGCGTCCCCACAATGTGCCTCTCTGACCCGCTGCAGTAGTGGAGGAGTGACTGTGAGTGACAGAAGGGAGGCCGCTCCATCTCTATCTATGAAAGATATCTGCAAAGCGGCTAGCTGCTCTGTCACCTCCCCAAGTAGCTGAATGCCCGTCCTCCTGCTGAGAGCATCAACTACTACATTCCCCTTCCCAAGAGTATATACTATCTCAAAGTCGTAGTCCTGGAAACTCGATCCATCTCCGTTGTCTCCGGTTCAGGTCCTTCGGTGAGAAAGTGTAGCTAAGACTCTGATGGTTAGAATAGACTGTAAAGCGCTCGCCCATCAGATTGTGTCGCCACATCTTCAAAGCGAAGACCAATCCTGCTAGCTCTGGGTCACGGGTAGCGTAGTTCTTCTCATGCGGCCTCAACTAACGTGATTCATAGGCGATCACAGCCCTCTCCTGCATCAGGACACATCTAAGTCCGGTCCCTGATGCATTGCAGTAAACTACATACCCTACTCCCTCCTCTTATAGCCTCAATATTGGCACGCTGGTCAATCTCTGTCTCAGCTTCTGGAAGCTCTACTGACATCCTTCTGACCACACAAAAAGTTTCCCCTTCTTCGTCAAAGCTGAGAGTGGTTCCGTAACTCTAGAGAAGTCCATCGCGAATCTTCGGTAGTACCCAGCTAGCCCCAAGAAACTCTACACCTTTGTAATGCTCCTGGGTGGCTCCCAAGCTAGCACTGCCTCGATCTTCGTAGGATCCACTTCATGTCCTACCTCAGAGATGATGTGTCCCAAGAAGTGGACCTTGCGTATCCAAAACTGACACTTCGAGATTTTCCCATAAATCTGGTGCTCTCGGAGTTTGTCCAGTACAACCCGAAAGTGGTAGGCATGCTCCTCCTCAGTCGTCGAGTATATCAAAATGTCGTCAATGAAAAACACGACAAATCGATCGAGGTATGGATGAAAGATCCTGTTCATGGGGCCCATGAACACTGTTTGAGCATTGGTTATGCCGAATCGCATAACCAAGAACTCATAGCATCCATACCGACATCTGAAGGTCGACTTCTGCATGTCCTTATGCCGAACTCTGAGCTGATGATAGTCTAACCTAAGGTCTATCTTCGAGAACCACCGTGCTCCCTTGAGCTGATCGAAGAGGTCATCAATCCTCGGTAGCGGATACTTGTTCCTCACTGTCACCTATTTCAGGCGAAAATAGTTGACAGAGAGTCGCTGGCCCCCGTCCGCCTTCTAGGCGAACAATATCGGGTAAGCCCAGGGTGAAACACTAGGTCAGATGAATCCCTTGCCCTGCAAGTCCCCCAACTGTACCCGTAGCTCTTGAAGCTCGGCGGGAGACAACCGATATGCTGGGGTGGATATCAGGGTTGTCCCGGGGTACAGATCAATAGAAAAGTCTACCTCTCTACGAGGAGGTAGTCCTAGAACGTCGTTGGGAAAAACATCCGCATACTGATCCACCACTGCAGGAAAAACCGGACTCCGCACGTCAACTACTCCTAGGATGAGGCTAGCCAACTGATAATAGATGGGTTGTCCTCTCCTCTACGAGAGTCCATCCTATTTTGCAAAGGCTCCCTTCTCACCGGTGAAGGTGAACCTGCTCTCGTCGGTGCATACACACCGCATCTTGTATCTAGTACATTAAATCTGAGCATGGACTGTAGATAAACAATCCATTCCCAAGATGACGTCGTAATGCCTCGACGCCACTACAAGAAGATCACAGACGAAGCTCTTGCCTCCTAAAGTAAGCTCACACTACCGGCACCAGTGCGTAATCGTCGAGTCTTCTCCCGTATGAGTCTCTAGCCATAAGGATCGAGCCAACGGCTCTGTTGGAATCTCCGAACTCCGAACAAGGGCAGCGGCTATGAATGAATGGCTCGCTCCTGTGTCTATAAGAACTACAGAAAGGGTGGAATAGATATAGATAGTACCTCGAATCATCTCTACCGTGTCATGGTCGTAGGCCTCCACTGCTTGGAGCTGTGCATGTCTCTGCCCGCCAGCTCCCTGGGGTCGGGGTGGACCTCCTGGTGGTGGTGGTGTTAGAGCCTCAAATCGTCGCCCACCACCTGCTGCTTGGCCAGCTCCTCTGCGTAGTCCACCTGCTCTTTGCGGACCGGCACAGTTGACCCTTGGCCTCTGCCTGGGTTGCCCCTCAACCATCAGCTGCTCCTCCGCACGGCGGGTCGGGCAGTCACGAGCCATGTGGCCCTGCCTGCCGCATGCGTAGCACTGTCTACCTCTCGACAGACAAGGAACAAGACCCATTCTTCTGTCCCCAAACCAAATGTGAAAAACGGGTCCCGGTTACAGCCTAGGCACCCTTCCTTAACATGGACGTCAGGTCCAGGCATACCAAGTACCACTAGTTGCCCCGCAGACACGTGGGGCCCACTCCAGGGTCCCCCCACATGCCTGAACAGGTTATCTGACTATTGATTGTTCCACAGGACAACACATGTTCTTTCTAGTGTGTTTTGTCCTTACTCACACACACCTTGAAAAACTTCCCAAGAGGTCACCAATCATGATCACTACTCCAGGTCAAGCACATTTAACTGTGGAGTTCTAATCAGACAGGCTCCCGAAAAGGAAGGTGCACCTTGTTGACATGAGTCATATCATTTATTCATTTAACCCTGTATCATTTGGGGATGTTACAATCACCCCCCTTTAGAGCACAATGCCTTCGTTGTGGGCCCTACATATCAACCCATGCAGTGCACCGCACTTAAGGCTGGGTACCACCTCTAATACCAATTTTTCACAACCCGTCGTCGGGGCCCATGTTGTGACTACCCCAGGCCCACATTCCATAGGTCAGGGGCTAGCGACTAGCACCAAGGTATAATTCCCGTTAAAAAGGGAAGGCATTTCCTTTGTAAAGTATCAAACACCACGGAGCAAGGAAAAATAAGTAAACACTAAGTAAAAGCTGGGTACAACAGTAAGTGAGGAAAATTAAGTGGGCCAGAATACAAACCCAAACTGAAAGTAAAGTACAACTGAAAAAGGGAGTACATCAACTGAAAAGTAAAGCTGCAACGTCGAGCCGTCCACTGGTACTCCTACCTGAAGGGTAGGTACATGTATCCACCTCAGCTCCTCGGGTCCAGCCGTCCGCTCCGTATACGTCCCGCCCAGTGGTCCACCTCCAGGTACCGACTGCTCCGCAAGCCTCAACAACGATCAGCACTATCTGTGGACTGTAACCAACACAACGTAGTGCGGGCATAGCCCGTGCAGGGGTGAGTATAAGCTACTTAGTAGGGACCCTAAGACCCCCGAAGGTCTCCAAGAATCCGCAAAGGATAATCCACAAAGGAAGATACAATCACGAATTAACACCCGGCACCACTTAGGTATATGTCCATACATATACCTAAGTCATCAATTCAAGTTCGGCTCCAACATCTGAGCCCAAGTTCGATCACATCCACACAGGATAGCACAACACAATCCAGCAAGTCAAGATTCAGCTCACACAGATATACTTCTTCGTAAGATGTGAGAGATGATCAGATGTAGCCACTAATTCATCTAAGCCGTCAGACCCACACAGGATCGATAATGACTAACCCCCGCAATGACCCACAAAAGATTGATAGATAACTGACCCCCGCAATGACCCACAAAGGATCGGTAGGTAACTAACCCCCGCAATGACCCACAAAGGATCTATATGTAACTAACCCTTGCAATGACCTACACAGGATCGGACCCACACAAGATTTGTAGGCGCCGGCCCACACAGGACCGCTGAGCACTGACCCACACAGGATTTGACCCACACAAGATCGGTAGCACTGCTCCACGTAGGATCGCTGAGTACTGTAGTCGTCGACATCGAATCCACAGAAGATTTCTATACAGTCGTCATCGTCATCGCAGTCGCAGCCAGCTCTAGGGTTCCCGCACACAACAAGCTCGTTCGGGAGGGTCCGCTCCAGAGCCGATGGGCTGATACATCAACTGACACATAGTCCGGATTTGATGTATCCAAAATTTCCGTATCGTCAACAGGAACTCAACATCATAGATGGTAGGTCAATCGGACGGCCAGTCTGAGATTTATTGGCTTTTTCGTCCTAGTGGCCCGGTTGGTTTTAAGTCAAAACAAACTTGACCGTACTACAACTACGTCCAAACCTCGAGCGGAGTAAGACAAAAGGTCTGTCTCACTAAGAGGAATCCAAAAAACTCGACAGCACATTAATCGGACGTCCGGAGCTCAGGTTATAAGTGTTTCCGCTCCAAGGGCCCGGTTGGTTTCGTGTATGAACCAACCCGGATGAACCAAAATTACTCTTAAACATTATTATAATATACCGAAACTACCGTCTCGATCCAAGGATCACTACGCAATTTACGGTGCGTCAATCGGAGGTCCGTAGCCCATGTTATGGGCAACAGACCAAAAAGTCCGGTATTATGGGGGTTCGAGCCCGGTCCGACCCGGCCCGGTACCCCCTGGGCCGGCCCGCTTGGGTGCGGCTCGACGCGCTGTCTAGGAAGCTCGGCTGAAACAACCGAGCGTTGAGACGCGGGGGGGGGGGGGGGCTGCCCCCCGCTTGATTGTTACCGCGGCCCCATGGGGGGCCGCTCCTTGTCAATGGACGCAACATAGTGACGCGTCCCCGCCCCCTCGGTCCTGCGTGGTCACGAGACCTACGGCGCGCCGGGCTCCGGCGTAGTGTTCCACGGACCACCGGATGAGCTCCAGTGGTCGGTTTTGCCTTCCATATTCGCCAACGGCTCTCCCGGGACCAGTTCTTCACTGTGAAGACCTCAAAACACCCGTGCGGCCTGCTTCATCATCACCCACTGATCTACATGCCATGAACGAAGAGACTGTGGGTTCGGACTTGTTCGTTGGTCCGCACCCACCGCGTTAGCAGTTCAAAAAGGCTTCCGACAAATTTTAAACACATGCTGAGGATATAATTCACATAGATTTAAATGAACCAAAACCCCTACCTCATGCATCGTCGAGCGAGGGTTCGTCGCGGAATTGTATGTCACGGAAGAAGGAACGTCACAGAAGAAGCATCGAGGAAGGAGGATCGTCGCGTCGCGAAGAAAGGGTTCGTCGGCGTCGCGTCGTCCATCTCTGAGGATCCGGCTTTCTTGTCGACCTTCGTCGGAGGTCGGCGTTCTTCCCGTTCTTCAAGAGGAGGAAGAACTTCAAGAACCTGAGTGAATTCTCCCAATTCCTCTTGCACAACAAACCTATAATAAAATAAGAATTATCTTATTTTATTAAAACAAGCCAACATTTGAATTTCAAAAATAAACAAACAATTAATTGAAATAATTGAGGAGTTTAAACCACCCAATTAATGAGGCGTTTATTATCCAGAATAAACGCAAGGGTTGACATCATTAAAAAAGGGGGTGCGGGTGCGTTAATTAATTAAAGGGGGTTTATGAAGGAAGGAAACGGTGGGGCTCATGTGGGCCCCACCTCACAAATATCCTACCTAGTGGGTAGGATATTGTGGGTCTCACTCCTAACACTTATCATAGGTTGAACAACATGAAGTCAAATAAACATTGTGTGTCCAATTTTTATTTTATTCCTTAACTTATCCCCAAAAATTAAAAACCACACCCGAGAAAACGCAACTCTGGAAAAGGTGTTTCTAAGAAATTAACGGTTATGTAATTTCATCGGTGCCCTCCGAATTTGATTCCGAGCACCGGTTAAAAAGTTAGAAAAACCCACTCGTTTTTTCATTGAACGTACCTGAGATAATCTTCGAAAAATGATTCCGGGCACACCGGGCCTTGGAATCAGGTGCCGTCAAATACTGCGCTCTTGTAAAAATTCCATGAAAATTACGAAAAAAAAAATTTCCTTGAATTTTACCGGTCTTTACAATTCTTGTGGGACTATTGTAATTACTCTATAAAACTTACCTCCTTGGATGCTGATAAAGGACCCATATAGATATATTTGAAACTCATATTTCTAGTTCATCATTAAATGAATATTGAGTATTACTCTAATAAAATCATATATAAATTAATTTCCTTGTGGAAAAAAGATGTGATTATATTTGACATAGTTTCGTATCATAATTTTACACTGAAGGATTCATTAATAAGGATGATCAGTGACTTTCCAGCATATGGTATGTTATCTAGTAGGATCAGACACAGTCTAAAATCATATTTTGTACTACACGGATGAGATAAAATCATTAATTCTTAGTAATGGAAAAAATAATAGTTATTTTGACAATTGTCAGAGATTTCTTCTTATTAATCAACCTTTTCAAAGAAAGATATTTTTTACCAAAGATAAACTTAAAAGAGTCAATCCTCTAGTAGTGATCTCAATTATTATAGTAAAATATGTTATCTCTAAATTACCTCTTTTTACTTTTGGACCTACCATTAAGGAACACAATTTTTTTTTTGGAAAATCCTAATTTGTTAAAGTAAAGTATTTTTTAGGACCTTTGATATTTGATAAATTTGTTGGTTTATCACATTTTATATATAATTCATATTGCGAATGATTTTTCTGATAATATATTTTATACCATTTTGGAGGCACCATGTTAGAAGATATGTGATTTAAAGGCACATTTATATCCTGCCATTATTTTTACACATCTTGAACTATAATTATTTAAAGATGAAAGATCAAGAAAATTTGTGAAACCAAAAGAATCCTACACAGTTTCTATATAAATTCATTTATTATTTTTTAAAGGGATTCTAGATTTGAGGTTACCAGATGGTTATAATTCTAATTTGACTCATTGCTTCAAAAATTGGCATATTAATTATTTTTAAAATTCATGACTACCATGTCATGATTTAAGTATTACTATTTGTGAGACTTATAAGGAATTTGAATTCTTTAATATTGGATCTGTTGACCTAAATATCATATTTTAAAAAAATATCTATATAGAAACACTATATTATGATTTATTGAATATGAAAAAAAATAATGTTGTTATAATTTTATTTAAATTGGAGAGAATATTCCCACCATGACTCTTTGACTCAATATAACATTTAATTTTTAATTTATATTATGAAGCTAAATGTAGAGTATTGGTATAATTACATTGGATGTAGACATTTGATAATTTATTGAAAATTTAGAGTGGAATGTTTGTAACAAAGAAATAGTTTAAGGGTCAATTGTAGAATCATACTTGTAGGATGAAATTTCAAATCTTCACCCTTATTATATTCACTCTGAATATATTTCAAAACATAATTAGTTGGATCTCAATGAGAAAATTGTTAATGATGTCCCAAACTATCAATTTTTTGTTTTCAATCATCCTGAGTATGGTTTTAGTGGTTAGCATGTACGATGGATTTTAGATCAAGAATTTCACAGAGCTCATACATATATATTTATAAATTGTGAAGAAATGAAATGATTTCTGCATTAAATACTATTTTATATTATTTTCATAAAAATTCATAAAATATAATTTTATTTACATTAATTTTTTTGTAGACTATATGATGACCATATAAAAAAAAATTATACGCATACATCTACTGCTCTTGATGAACATCACCAACAAAATTTTGAATATTGGTTTCAAAAATATATATGTTATGTTGTTTTTGACGAAAAAATAATTAATTTTTTAATCATATCTATTATTAATAGTTATTTTAATTATAGGAAACACAACATGAAAATAAAATTGATCTTCAGTTATGTGTGCTCAAAATCCTTCAATTGAAATTGGTAAAATATTATAATGGGTATGTGGTTAATGGATTTTGATTCTATAAATCCATATATGGTGATTCAAAGATGTCAATGAATAAAGGTTTTTTTTAAATGATATCTTCATAAGGAATATGAAGTTCGCTTTTATGGTACACTGGATGAAATAATTGAGTTATGTTATCAAGGACCAAATTAAGTAGTAATGATTAAATTTTATTGGTTTGATACTGATCAAGGGGTTTCAGTTCATCCATGACATGAAGTCATTAAAATAATATATAATAGTCTTCATGCATCAAATAAATCACTTATGTTGGAACATAAATCACGTCACATTTATTATGCAGATTACTGTGATGTTTAAGGAAATTTGAATGACTAGCGGAGTGTGATAAAAATGAAATCAAGAGGAAATTAGATTATTAAAAATTAAAATGGTTAGGTGGAAGTGTAACTTATTTTAGTTTTCCAAGAAACAACACAAAAATATATCTATTATCTAATGAGGTATAAATATTAGTAATGAACCCCCACCCCCACCCACACCCCCATGTTAAGGTCTGATGGAATATATAATTTTGATGATGTCATAAGGGATGATAAAATTAAAAATCATATTGAAGTTAATGATACTGAAGAGAGGATAATGAAATTGTCCTTAGTGAAAATGTTGAAGGAGATGTTGATTAATGTATTATATTCAACTATTCATTTAAAAGTAATTATTATATTCTAATATTTATTAGTTTTTTAAATTTTATATTTATATTAAAAATTTATTATATTTGAGATTATTATATTTTGGTATTTATTAGTTTTCATATTTGATATTTGTATTAAAAATTTCTCACAGATAAGAATATTTGTTTGAGATATTTAGAGATTATCCGGATGACCTTTTTCATTCTCTCATTGATGTTGGACTTCCTACTAATGGTACTGATTCAACTGATCCTTAGGTTTGTGTGCAAATTAAAAATGGGCATGATATTTCTTGATTTCCGATTCTGGGTCCTGTTCCAAAGAAACGACCATCTATTTATTTTGTTCCACATTTATGGAGGTATTTATAACTGTTTTAGATATTTATATTACACTAATGTTGTGTATAAATTTTCATCATGATTTTATGATTATGTTTTCATATTTCATAGAATTTATCTATTCGGATGGCTGGTGCGATTAATAGAATTTTTTTTCATCCATGGGTGTCATGGGATATATTTCCCATTGTCGTCCATCACCAGATGTTTGACCACTGGATTGTATATTATTAAATAATATATATTTTTTAAAAGTTCCTTAATTAAAAATATATTGATTTTAATTCTCTTCAATAATTTATTTTATCTGCTTTTTAATATACTAAGAGATTTAATCCAAGGGGAATGTGATATTTTTATACCTGATTTCTTTCATTATATTATACAAAACCTCCAAAATCAATCTATAGATAGAGATTGTGCACCTATTTTCAATTATTATTTTATATCTCGTTTTCATAGATATATCTCAACTCTGGTATGAGATGGATTATGCTCATACTGTGAAGGGGGGATTTTTTAGAGGAGGTTAGAATCTGTACATCAACATTGGGGGAAGGAAAAGGTCACACATATGGATGAGTTTTATATATTTCTCATACATCTACTACATATGGTAATTGATATTATCTATTAACGTATATATACATCAACTATTAGAAGTTTTTTATAATATATATATTGTTACTGGGTCATCTATTATAGAAATTTGATTTTATAAGAAGATGTATACATATCACCATACTGAAGAATTTGTAGCCAACTGATAGTTCCATATTGTGGTTGGTCATTTTTTTTAAATACAATGAATATTACTTTTATTATTATTTTAATTTTTCATTATATTTAAAAGAAACATAAGAGGATATGAATTCTCATTCACGGGTGATTCAATCCAAAAGGTAGGAAGATGCCATTAGTGAATTGTATTTTGATGGGTGATCGTTCATATAGGTGACATTTTTATGATGTTGGTAATGGTTGGGTGATTCATATTAGTTCCCGACTAACACGATGAGTTATTTTTTTACTTATATTATGTCATCAGTGAGCATGAAGGGAGCTCGTGGAGAGTCATCATTGATGTTGTCTTCTACTGCACAATATGAGGAGTTCTTGATAGGTCATAATGAGATTATATAAGAGATACAGAGAGAGGAAGTAGAACCCTGAGTAGTAGTGTTAGTGACATGAGCAGATGTTGGAGTATATGTGGTGACTTGGATAGGGAATTGTTATAAGGTTTCCTCCCTCTTATCCTTCATTTGATCCTCCTCCACCTGAAGGCAGTTGACAATTTGTAAATTTCTCTGACTTTTATATAATTTGAGATTAAAAACATGTTATCTTTGAAATGATGTATTACTTATATGTCTCATTTAATTCTTTTTAATTTTTTTAATTTTTTTTAATTTTTTAATGAGCTTTAAATATTTTTAATTTTTCTATTAATTTTAAAAAAAAATTCAAGTTTCAATTTTTTATATAATTTTAATATTTTTTATTTTTTAAATTAATATAATTGTTTTTAATAATATGTAATTTTTTAATCAATATTAATTATTTTTAATTATTTTAATTCTTTTATGATTATTTTGAAATATATTTAATATTTAATATTTTTCATTTTTTGCATTTTTTCAATTTATTTTAATTCATTTTAATTACAATTAAATAATTTTAATTATTTTAAATATGTGTATTTTAAAAAATGTATATTATTTTTTACGGAAGAACAGTCTGTCATAATTATTTATTTAACAAAATGTGAACCTTATATGTGATATATATTTCATCTATCATAATTATTCTCTATTTGAAATGGCCTATCACAAAAAAGTACAATTGTGATGCTGCTTTTTCCCACGGTGCATTAGCGACAGACTCTCATTGCAGATGTCCTTTTGCAATGGCATTTTGTCACAATTGCACCATCATAAAAAATAGAAACATTATTAGGGGATATGTAAAAAACATTAAATTTAATAAATAAATTTAGAATAATATAGAAAATGTAAATTGTGATTAAATAATGTAACACCCCAATATTTTTATAAAATTTCATTTTAAATAATTTGATTTTTTTGATAGCTTGTGTTTCTTGCAAGAACAAGTTTGGAAGAACCATAGAATATTATTAGCAATTTATATGCCCTTTATAAAATTACTTTTAAACATGAAGGAATGTATTGGAATAAGTAATTTGTAAAATAAATATAAAGATCCAAATCAATATGATTTTTTTATTTATTTTAAAATAAGGACACAATTTTTAGTAAATTCATTTTATACTTTAGAAATACATTATCTTCAAGAAATGTGTTTTTATTATTTTTATGGTGGAATACTAATTTATAGAAGTTACGGAAAAAATGTTAGACAAAATCAATTTCATTTTTTAATTTAGAATTCCAATATTATTTTAAAATAATTTTATTCATAATTTTTCAAAAACATTTATTTTTAAATGAATAGTGAGCTATTTTTTTAAACAGTGTTTTCTTTTAATTCTTTTCCATGGTAAAATTATATTTCGAAATAGTTTTTAATTTTTTTAGTTCATTTCTATTTAAGATAATCTAATAATGTTTTTACATGGAATTTATTCTTGAATTTAGTATAAAAACATTTATTACTAATGAAGGGAAATGTTTCAAAAAAATGGGTTATTGTAGCATTTTCTGGTTTTATTTTAAATTAAATACCGAAACTTCCATGATTTGAATTTTTTGAAATGGATTTAATGTTTGGGATCAGTGTGACAAAATTTAGTAATTAGGCCACTTTTATTTTTTTAATATTAATAGTAACATTTGTAAATGGTGTTACCTCGGTAAAGTGTAAAACATGTTAATATAGATTAAAAATAAGTGGTAAGGCCAGAATATTTTCATACAATATCTTATTGAAAGAATGTTGTTTTCCCCTTAACACATATGTTTTGAATTTAGTTGTTTAATGGACACTTTCCTTTAAAATGACTTATATATTATTTAAATCAAATATTGTCACAAAATATCACTTTCGTTGTCTTTAATATCTCTTATGTGTCCTCATGGGAAAATATAGGTTATAAATGAATCTATGTGTCAATTATTAACATAAAATAACTTCTAAAAATAAATTTATTTTCAAATTTTGGGCCTTCATGCATGATAATATTACATTTATAATATTTTATTTAAATTAAAGTCAAAGATATCACATTTAATGTTTTTAATAACTAAATTTTTTTTATTATGGGGTCATCTAGAGGATATGTTAAAATATAAATATTTTTTCTAAATGTAAAATATTTATCATTATCATAGTAATTAATTAATAATTATTGGGAATTTAATAATTAACCCAAATTCTTAAACAACACGGATGTAATAATTATTCCATTAAAGGAAAAATGAAATAAATGATTTTGAAAGAATTAAAAGTTACATCATTTGATATATTTAAGATGATACATCGATTATATAGCTGACATATATATGTTATGGATATAATAAAATAGTTGGCTCTAATTTTACATGTTGTATTGATATTTTAAAAGTCAATGTAATGAATAGTATCAAAATTTACAATAATGGAATTTTATTGGAATAATATTTTATTAAATTTTCTAAATTTCATAATAATATTTTTTTTAAATACAAAGTTAATATTTTATAGTATAAAAGGTAATTAATTTTTAATTTATTCCATATAAGTAGAAAATTACAATCATTTAATATTTAAAAGGTTGTTACCATTAATAAAATTAAAATAGGTTAACTATGGGATAATGAAAATTATGACATTTAAAATTAAACCAAGAATGTCTAAAATCTATTAGTTAATGAGATTGAAACATTATCCAACTTATATTTGAATCCCTGTTAATTTGGTGATGTTTTTATGGAAAATGAATTTATAATAATTTTATCTTATGAGAAATTTCATAAGTTTCCATCATCTAAATTATAAAAGGGAACCTCATCGCTCACTTATTTACACCACATTGAGCCTTCTAGATTGATCACATCCTACTAATTTATCTTCTCAACATCCCTATACATATTCTCTAGGAGTTAGTATTCTCAAAACACTATCCATAGTTCACTATATAGGATAATCAAAGTATATGTTTCTAAGAACAATAGTTTTGAACACAAATGAAGATAGTCGAGGCTTAAGGAAAGTGTTTATTTCAGAATCTCATCATTTCTCATGATTGTTTCTATTTAAGTATCGATTTGAGAATACTTATCTTCCAGATTTATGTTTTGTGAAAATGTTTTCTAATTGGTTTTATCTATTTTCCTATCAACATTTAATTTCATTTTTTCCCATGTTTTACTTTTTATAACATTGTTTCAAAAAAAATATTTATTATTTCCCAAATAATGTAATTTCTGACTTTTCTAACCAAAATATGGAAGAAATGTTTTTTTGACTTAAATGGTAATAGGGGACTTTTCCACCATCATTATTCCTTAGTTTATTTAATCTTTCTATATAAGGTTACATTTTTTTCCAAATAAAATTTTTTCCCTTGAAATTGAGAGGATTTTCAAAAAACTATTATCAAAATAGAACTGATATTTTCATAACCAATTATTTCAAGTGATATTTAAAAATAACTTCTATATAAGACAATTTTATTTGATCATACATAAGAATTAATTATAAAAGGTATACCACCCTCATTCATTCTTTGTATGGTTTTTGTTTATGATGTCAGGATTTTTTCGAATCCCATTACTTTTCCATGAGTAATTCTATGAAGAAATGTTTTTATCCCATTTCATTTCAATGGTTTATAAAATTATGAATTTTTTATTAAACCCATTTCATTTTTTGGGTTTTTATATGCATAATTATTTCTGATCATGTGTCACACATATGTATATTTTTTATTATGTGATAGGTGGGACCTATATCTGCCACCAATGCATTGGGTAACGCCAAATATCTCATGAGGTAACAATGAAAAACAAGTCTGTGTGATTGATCCTTACTGGAAAACTGGTTCATCCTGATCTACTACGGGAAACAAGTGTGTCTGGATAGACTATGTGGATGGTATTGGAAGTTAACTTTGACATAGGTAATGGTTTTCTATATTTATGGTAGTAATAAGCTTTTACGACAAAAGGTTAAGGATCATGATTAATTTTAGGATTTATTAATATTATTTCCATGTTTTCATATATGATAATGTTCATTCCAAGAATCATTTTTATGATCTATAAAAAGTTGGATATTAACATTGTATGTTATGTACATAATCACATAACCTTATTATTATCAAATGATTTCATATGATCATGGGTTCTTAACTCCAATGGCTACCCTAACTGAGAATATGATATCACCATTTCTTATATATCATTCCCAAGGTGATGAAGGCATGTTTAGCATGAATATTCCTTAGAGGATTCCCATGTGAGAATATATTTATTGGATATGTTTAATATCATTCATAAAATAAGAATATTTTATATATAATATAAGAATACTCTAAACCATTATGGTTATAATCTGAATTGTATATTCCTTTAAATATACTCAATATTTTTGTATGTAAATTTTAGTTCTAATATTTCTTATTAAAGCAGGGTTTAGATATTATTTTGATATTAGGGTTAGAAGAAAAATTTATGAAAACCATGGGGATGTGATTATTTATTGGTTTAAATCCTATAAGGCTGAAAATGATCATTAATAATGTAGGTTAAACCAATGGAGTAATTAAATAAATTGAATGTTTCATTATTTAGACACTATCTCTCAAAATTATGTGGTTTCCCATTAGGTTTATTGTCTCTTACACTATTCTTTTTGGATTTTAGACAATGTATGGAACCAATATGATTCATATTTATGGTGAATTTTATGGAAAATGAAATTTGATTCGTCATGATAAACCAATTGAAATTGGATTCAAAAGGTTAAACATTGTTATTATTTTTATTCATAAATCTCATAATATGATCAATAATCTCTACATTTGTGAGTTTCTTCATAAATATAATGAGGGAAATACGGAATTTCCAGGTGATAGTAGTGTAAATAAAGTTCACTTTTCCTTACATAAATCATGTGGGAAGAGAAATCAATTATAATGTTTCAAAGGAAATGGAAAAAGGTTTTTGTGTAGAAAATAAAGTCATAAATAAATTAATTTTAAATAAAAATTGAAAGATTCATTTAACATAATGGGTAAGAATAAAGGTATTTTTAACGAATCATCGATAGTTAATAGTTTCAAATGTGGAATATATGGGATTATAATAAATAAATTATCTAGGGGTAAAGCATATAAAGTTAACTGTTAGGGTTCAATGAGTCATTATTTTATTGATTATGATGAAGAGACTGGGAATGATACATGATATTAAAGAGGTGTTAATGATTAAAATGAAGAATCATGGTTAATAGTTTAATAATATAATGGAATTCTAGAGTGTTTATGTGTTGGAATTCATGAATAATAGTGTACAAGAAATTTTATGGTATTATTGAGTAAAAAAATCTAAGGATTGTTCCACTATAGTTTTTCCTTAAATATTCAAAATCATATTTCGATATTTTCTGGTAACCATGAAAAGTGATTTATTTGGTAAGGTGCTATTTTTTTAGAACATATGATTAAGTTAATTATTACCCTTAATAACTGAACAATGTTGGGATAATAATGAGATAAAGAGACGTTTAATTTTGATAAAATAAATGGAATAGATTTTATAACCATCTGACTAATTTTTAAAAAGATGGAATGGAGGTTTATGATATCATGGATTAAGTTTATAAAATTTTTCGGTCGAAAGAGTTGATTTTTAAATTCATTCATGTTTTCAGAAAGGTTTTATGGTAATTGATATTATTACCATGATTTTTTAGAATACCAGATAATGGTCTTCACATGTTTGGTATGTAACAATTAAGATATAAGTCATGTTTTTTAGGGATTAACAACAAGGTGATTTCAGAAACTTAGTGAACTTTTTTCCAATGTTTTAGATTTATATATTTTGGAAGGTTTATAAGCATAATAAATTATGAAATTTAATAGGATAAAATTTGGATGGGTATTTATAGATGAATGAATTAATTCACTTTATTTATAGAGACCTATGATTAACATACATGGATATTACATTATTTTTTATGAATATTCATCACATTACCAAATTACAGGACCGAGGACAGTAATATTTTATTGTCTTTGGAAACAGGAAACAAAATGTTCTATATTGGAGAATGATCTAAAATATTTTACAAAAATATCATACACTTTATTAATTCTACCTAAAACATTTCTTCATAGCATGGGGAAAGGAATCATGAGAAATGGTTGAGATTGAACACCCAATTAGGGTAAATAACATAAATATGTAAGAATTATAGGAACATAAAGGAACGAGAACCTGAAAAAAACATTTTAAGATCATACCCTGCATATCAAAGATCAAAAATATGATAAATATCATAAATATAAATATATTATTAGATATGAATCATAAGATAATCAAGAACATGGACCATGTGATCATATCATAGCAATAAGACATATGATTTGTGGAAAACACATAAACATGTAATATCATTTACAATAATTGAAGGATCATTGCCAAAAACGTATTATGGAACTTAATGGAGACTATACCTTATGGTCAAGACCCACCACCAAACCCAATCATTGTATTTTCTTATTAATGGATCGGGTTTCCCATATTACCATTGTGTATCTAGTTTCTCCATCTTACCATAGTGGATCATGTTTCCCCATGTTCACATAGTGGATTGGCTTTCCCCTTAATCCATAGTGGTTCAAGCCCGTTGACATGTTTACCATAATTATCTCATGAGATATAAATAGTTACCCAATGCATTGGAAGAGTATATAGGTCCCACCAATCTCATAATTAAATTATACATACATTTTCAACAAAATCATAAATAATCATATCATAACCATGAAATTAAATGGGTGTCGAAAACATATAATCATATATTAACCTGTGTAAAAATTCAAATTTATTAATCATTTCATCAAATCATTACTGAAGAAAAGAAGAGGTTTTCATAAGAATATAACTTGTGAAAGAAAAATGGGTTTCACAAACATATAATCTATGAAAGGAAAACAGGTTTCACAAAAATCCATCCATCAAAACATAAACCATTCCGAGAAACAATATGATGGATCTTTTGGATATAATCTTCAGTAAAACATAAACTATAAAAAATTATTTCATTATAGATGGAGAATTTTTATTATAGAATTCATGAAACATTTCTTATGTATAATAACATTTCTTTGAAAATACTTTTTTTTAAAACATTTTCAAAACCTTTTCTTAAAAACAAAGCATTATAATTTCATTTAAAACATTTTTTTAGGAAAATAAATGTTACACTTGGAAAATTTATTTTTAAAACATAAAGAATTTTGGAAATACATTTAATTTAAAATAGATTTTAAAAAATTATAAAATAATCATTGAGATCATTTCAATCCTTTTTTTTTAAAAAATAAATCATTTTCAAATCATATAAAGGAATCTTATAACATCAGTTATAATTGTTTGTAATCATTGATCAATTTTATAAGACCAATTTTCTTTAAAATAATTTTAAATTCAAAAAAATATAGATTATTATCAAATAAATTTTATTTAAAAAAATAATATTTTAAAACTAAATAATGAATCATTGGGGAAATGATGGTCTTAAAGGTGGGTAATTTTGTATATGTTGAACATTCATTTTTCACCTTAAAAGTATGTAAAAGTACTTTTATCAGAAAATGATAAGGATATTCGTTTTAAAATTGTTTTATAAAAAGGTAATATGTGGTTAATTTTTTTTAAGCATTAACTTACATTAGTAAAAAAAAATTAAAACAATTTTAGAATACGTAGTTTTGAAAAAACAAAATTTCTGACTGAAAGGATAAATAATGTTATATTCTCATTAAAACATTTTCTTAATGATCTTGAATACCAATGAAGGAAAATATTGTACAATTATTTAGATAAAAACATGAATGATAAGTGTATAAAAATATTTACGAGGTTTATTGAGATATGGATTATAATATTTAATCAATTGATGTATAATCATGAAAAAATTCAATAAATGATCAAATTGTAGAAATAAAATGTTATAACATTGGTAAATTTGAATCATAAAAATTGAAATAATAGAATTAAATGTATATTAAATATCATTAAAATTATTATATTAATAATATAAAATTTAGTATGCATTATATACACATCATAGAAAAATATAGGTTCATGACATGGCATATGTCCCAAAGAATGTAAATTTAGACCAAACTACTTTACCGATTTGGTAACTTTTGAGACGTAAATTGTATTAAAAACTATCAAATAATGTATATGTAAATTCACATAAATTTAAGTATAAAAATAATTAAATAAATACATGGTAATTATATATGCCACAAAAAAAATATTATTGGTGAATGAGTCATGTATCTCACAGATATAAGAGGTGATATGGGAAAACACTTACCTTAAGTCTTGACTTTCTTCATATACGTTCAACCCTTCATATAATAAATATAATTTAATTATAAATATTCCACACAACCATATTATTATATATAATACCTTATATTATTTTATTATGAATTTATATTACCCATTTATTATCAATTCTATGTTAATGTTATGTTTCATGTAATATTCTCATTGTTTTTAAAAATGGTTCTGACTTATTATTCTTGATCCTCATAGTTAGATCATGATTTAATTATTTAAATATGTTAAAAATGATTTATTTATCATAAATACTCAGTTTATAAATATTTACAACAATTTATAAAATATGCCTATATATATAATGGAAAACACCATTCATGGAGATGGTAGGCCTAATGTACGCATGATCGCTATCTCCATTTTCTTTTAGTATTGAATGAAATAATTTAATTTAAATATATTTATAAATTTATGTATATATATAACATCATTATATTAAAATTATTCTGTCCTATATATCATATAATTTCACTAATCGCCTCATCAATTCATTCTAGGAAATGTGTGAACGAATCGCCTCGCATTGAGGAGGCGATATGCCACATATCCACAAACAAAGTTATAATATTTACACTAAATAGAAAGAATGAAGGCATGCCTTATATAATAATTAAATAAGTATAAAAAAATTATAAATATAAAATATAAAAATAGATTTTCCATCATAATTCCCATCCTGGAGTAGTGGTAAAGGAAAAACAAACAACATCGTTTTGTGGGGCGGAAGTTCATCATACGAATGAATGGTAAGTTAATTACCCATAAGATGGAAGTGTGTGTAATTGAATGTAGAAAAAATATAATAATAATATCTCAGTATATTTATTATACATATGTTATTATATAATCATGTAATATGAAGATTTTATGGGATAGATACTGAAAATATAATAAAATATATTGATGAAGGATGTTACCTCTTCTTTGGGAAACCACTCTTCGTTTTCCCCAAAGGGCTTCCTTGGATGAATTTATGCCCAAATTAAGGCTTCCAGGATTAATTTTGGGATTTTGGGAAAATATTTTTGGTTAGATATTGGATGACACATAGGTAATGAGATGTTTCAATAAATGGGAGATGTTATTTCCTTGATAAAGTGGAGGAGAAGAGGCATTCTTGTTAACACTTTAAAAGGATATACCATAGATGCTTTTTCAATGTAATGTTTCACCAATAATGATAAAAATTAGGAAAAATTGATTATATGATCAAAATATTTCCGTAACAAAGCTTTTGGACAAGATTATATGTCATTGTTTCCATTAGTTTTTGGTTTTGTCTTTTGTAATGGTAATTTTTCTCTTAATCATTGTAATTAATTTCGATCACAATCACTAATATTTTGGTAAAAAAAAATTTGAACATGTTATAAATTATAAATTATGATGATTTATATTATGGTATCCTTTTTTCCAAATTCAAATTAGATAAGTGGAATAAATTAATTTATATTTAATCCTGCAGACAGGATGAAATGTGGGGTTTTAAATTAAGAGGTTGAAAATATTACATTTTTTATATTCAATTTCAAATTGAGATGGAGTAAAATGTCCTAAATTGTATTAATTTATATAAAATATTACTAATAATATATTAAAATGAATCAAAAATATAATTTATCCCTATAAATATATTAGATAAAAATCAATTTTAAATTATAATTCTGTATTTTTAATTATACATCAAAAAATACCGCAGTGAAAAATAAAAATAATCATAACATAATTTTTATTTTTTTCATTCAAAAATTAAGTTAAATTAAATATATAATATTAATTAAATTTCCAAAAAACATATTCTAAATATGTTCTCCATTAATATTCATAAAACCATCTTTATAAAAATATAAGTTTTTATGCATAATTTTTTTTGTTCTTATCTTATGCCCATAATATAAACTAGATGAATGTCAAAAATATTTTATTGAATCAATAATATATATATATATATATAATTAATATCATTCTATAATTATAATTAATTTTATTTATTAATATAAATCACCTTTGGGGCATAAAAATAATTCCTTTATATTCAATTATTTTATATTTCATTAATAATTTTTTGGTATCCAATGAATTCATATTATATTTTTATGGAAGATATATTTTTAAAAGTTAGTTAATACGATTCATAACTAAAAAATTAATATCTATGTTATATCATATTATAAAAATAATAATATTTTATTAATAAATTGTCTTCCAGTTAAACTCGAGCTTACGTGTAACACAACATATCAAAGGGACTCCGTATTGTGTGTAATACAAGACAAACACAGTGTTCACTGTGATGTAATCTACTCTACGTGTTGTATAGATCACAATATTGACTTATTTTTGTATAAAATGCAATCCAAATCTAGATCATCCATATATAAAAATAAATTCACAATGTCGGTTGAAATGAATAATATCAAAAAGATTAAATTAATTTAAAAAAATATTCACAAAGTCATGGGGTTTTATTTTCTACCCCCCCCCCCCCCCTTGAAATTAATTTCACCCTATAGATTCATCTAAATTATCAATTTTATAATACTAAAAACTGTATATCCAAAATCCAATATCATAACAATGAATACTATATTTTCATTTAAAAAGGGAAATTTTGAAACATAACAGTCACCAAAAGTAACACATAACTAGGTTACCACATAAGATAATGTTGTGGGGATGAGAAAACATGGACATGGAAGAGGAATGTATGTATCCAGTTCTGATGGAGAGTGATAAAGAACATGATTAAGAAAATTTTAATAACCACGAATCCATAAATCAAGGATAATCTTAGGGGCCATTTGATTAATTCGAAATGAAGGTACTAGGATAACCTTTTTAGTATCAATATCATTTTTCATAAAGTTGAATAATTTTTATGAGAATATAATCTTATATGATTTCAGGACACCCTAACCCAATGTTTTGTGTTGATTAATTTCCATTTCATCGCTTATTCTATGAAATGATGGAAATATTTTCATTCTCAAAGCCATAAAAAATTATTAGATCAATAAATATAATGAGAGGTCATTGCATATTTATTTATTTAACATGAAAACAAAATGGTTAGAACATGTTTTCTAAAATTCATAAATCCTCATATGTTGAGATATTACATTAATATCTAAAACCCCACCTGATGTTTAATATAATCCCTTCCATAAATGTTTAACCATATAAACCTTCCAATATATGAAAATCCAAAACATTAGAAATAAAGTCACTAAATCATATTTACAATGATCCCCCATATATCATAATGTATCTCTTGGTTGTAATATTCTAAACATGTTAATACCTTCATCATATACTATCTTGAAACATGATAAAAACATTAATTCCCAAAAATCAATTAAAAAAATACATGTTTCTTTATTCTAATGTTCACGGGATATATTTAATAAATCCCAAATTGTTTTCAACTTAATCAATGATAGAGTAAACTACTTTTAAAAAATTCTATAAATAGTTCCAAGGTAATCACATCCCTCCAATTTACTAATTCATATCCAAATACTCATTATCCAAAAATCATTATCTCAATATTCGAAATAAATTAATGGTTATATTTCCCTTCATCATGTGTTTTTCATGGATATAAACATTCCATCAAAATAACATTTATTTTTCATTGGAAACATTCAATATATTCTATCCATTAGTAAAAAGGTATAAAATTTATAATCCTTATATATTTCACAATTCATATATCATAATTCTTGAATCCAAATACAAATTTTTTTCCACGTAATTTTTAACCCATAAGAAGACTAACTCATCCTATTACATAATACATATTTTCTTTCACATTTCATCTTTAGTCTCATAATCATTAGATATATAACCATTACTCATGCCACCTATTTGATTCTCTTCGAGAAATTTCAACATAAGACCTATATTTCTATAATGACAATTCATTTCATACATGAAGAACTTATACTTTGATGACGCCATAGAGAGGGCAATATTCCCGACCATTAGGTTATCCAAATCCTTCATTTTTCATTTGTATTTACTTTCTTTATGTACTTTTACACAGTCAAATCATATTTCAGTTCTTCTAAGACATTCACTTTGGTGATTCTATCCACGTTCATGAAAAAATGTAAAGCAAATCTTTTTTATTTCATTGTATCCATTACCCAATCACTCAATGAACTCTTTCCATGTATTAATTGGTTATTACAATAGTTTGTTAAGGTATATGTTGTTTACCACATTCCGTGAAAATTTATTTGGAATGATCACAACACCATTCACTCTAGTGATCATCCCATTTTACTACTCCCCAGTAAATTTACTATCACATCTGATGTTAATATAGTTCTTTATAGTTCCCAACACTGACTAAAACCATAAACAATAGTGTGATAATCCCATATCATAGTGGAAAACCACAAAATCTTAAAATAAAATTACTTAAAGGATATCCAAATCATGACACTTAATATATGAAACCTTATGTTTATCCTAGGTCATTAATAGTCATCCCATATTTAAATACTTCATAATGGTTCATAAAGAGTTTGTTAATTCCCAAAGAATATCTCTTTGATATTTCAAAACAAGTGTTCTTTAAGGACCATTATCATGCACCAGTTCTTGATTGAGTCTATCTGGACAGGGTGTTTTTGGGTTATCCCTATACATATATATTGTATAGCCAGATTCAATTATAGTATCAAGACATGGATGCATTTTTAGGAAACCAATCACTAAATCTTTTACAAAATTTTGATAAAATGTTCCTACACATTAACTCGTCCTTATACTTATCATTTGATTCATCCCTAGATATATCCTTATAAATATACCTAGGTATCCCACGATTGTTTTATCATCCAAGATTCTAAAAGGTTTACTAAACCTTTCCTTTTATACCAACTATAGTGACCCAAGATTAACATACATAGATATTATATCATTTTTATGAATATTAAGCATATTACAAAAGTACATGCCAAAGTAACCTAACAAATTATTATCATTGGACTCATGGAATAAAAATATTTCGAACTTGGTGAGAGATCATGAATATTTCCAAAAATGATCTTCCTCTATAGTTCTTAGACTTATAAACATTATTTAAAACCTAGAGAAATGAAAAAAAATGGGTGAGATAAAATTCTCATTAAGGGTAAATAAAAGGAATATTTAAGCATAATATTAACATAAGGTTATGAGAATATGATCATAACATCTAAAGATCATACCCTAAATATCAGAAATAAAAACCAATATAATATTAATAATGATTGTATATTTATAAGACATTAATCATAATATAGTCAAGAACAAAAACCATGTGAGAATATCATAGGCATAAGACATAGGATTTGTGGTAAACACTTATACATGTAATATCATTCTCTATTAGATGAGGGTAATTTCCAAAAAAACATAATAGTATAATTCATGGGGACTATAACTACAAGGTGGCGCACATAATTATCCCTATTTGTATTCCTTTCCTAGAAAGGGATCGGTTTTCCCCATCTTACCATTGTATAGTGGGTTTCCCCATCTTCACATATTAGATCAGGTTTCCCCTTCTTACATAGTGGATCAAGCCCATTGACTTGATTCCCATAATTATCTCATGTGATATAAATATTTATATAATAAATTAGAGGGAGATTGAGGTACCACCTATTTCATAATTAAATCATGTGTGCATGTTCCACAATATCTTAAACAATCATATCATTACCCATGAAATAAAATGTTTATCATAAATATGTAATCAAATCATAACCTATGAAAAAATAAAATTGTTTTATCATTTAAAAAAATCATATCCCCAAAAAGAAGAAAGATTAATTAGATTATAACCCAGGGATGATAAATTTATTTCATAAATATATATCCTGTAAAGATAAAAAAATTTCCAAAAAATTACTATATCAAAACAAAAACCATTCAGAGAAAGAATATGAATGGAACCATTGGTTTATATCCCCAGAAAAGAATAAAATATATCAAAGTATGTCATATTTGATTGATAAGGATTCTAAAATATCACATGAAAGATTTCTATAGGAAAATATCCTTTATTTAAAAATCCATTTTTATAACATTTCAAAATATATTTATTATAAATAAATATATACAATTTCATTTAAACAATTTCTTTAGAAAATTAATTTTCCACTTTAAGAAATAATTTTTGAAACATAAATAATTTTGAAAATTATTTTCTTTTAATGTAGATTTGAAAAATGTATAAAATAAGTATTGATATCATTTGAATCTATTACTTTGAAATAATCCTTTTCAAAAAATATAAAAATTTCATCCAATAAAATTTAAAACACTTTTAAAACAAAGAAACGATTTTGAAAACCCTTTTTCATTACAAAAAATAAAATCAAAAAATTTATAGAATATTTGGAAAAAATTTAAGAAAAATAACTATATAAAATTACAAAATAAGCATTAACGTAATGATAATCAAGATAGTGGGTATGGCTATACATGTTGAACATTACTTTAAGACATTAATGGTCTAGTATAGTACCATGATAAAAAAATGAATTTTAATTTTAAAATTAATTTATAACTATGTAATACATGGGTATAAATTTCCTTCAAACCTTATAAGATAATATTAAAACGTTTTTCAAAATAGTTTTATAAAACACAGTTTTTAATGAACATAGATTTCTGACCAAAAGGGTAAATAAAGTCAGATTTTAATAAAAACGTTTTCTTAATTATATTAAGTAAAAAAGAGTGCGAAAATGTTACAATTTGACGAATTTGAAATTAATAACTATAGGGTAACACAATTCATGATATTTCTTGATACATCTCTCATAAGATTTCATCAATGGAAGCATAATCATATATAATCTCGATAAACAATTATATTGTACCAATAAATTGTTACCACATTAGTAAAACTAAATCATAATAAAATAAAAATTATAAATCTCAATAGAGAATAAAATATAATGAAAATTAATAGATTCATGATATAATATTTCAAAGGCATTATATACACCTTATAGAAATATATAGTTTCATAACATATAATGTGTCCCAAGGAATGAAAATTGAGATAGAATTACTTTACCAATATCATACCTTCTGAAAAATAAATCCCATAAAATAAAAATCATGAAATTGAAATTTAAATACCCATAACCTTATGTATAATAATCATAGAATAAATAAAGGTGTAATATATACACCACAAAATATAAAGGAGTGGTGATTAGGCATGTATCTCATGTATATAAGAAGCGAGATGATAAAACCTGTTCCTTATGTCTTAACATTTTTCATAAAAGCTAAACCCTCAAATATAATAATTATAAGTTTATTATACATATAAAAATGAACCATATTATTATATTTAATACATTAAAATATTTTTATATTACCCATTTATTAACAAATTCATGGTAACGTTACGATTCATTTAATATCTATGTTATTTTTCATATATGTTTTGACTTTTTATTATCGATCCTATTATATTGATCAATATTTAATTTTTTAAAAATCAAAATCATTATTTATATATCATAAATATTTATTCTATAAATAGTTATAGGAATCTATTAATAATTGATATTTGAAATTTAATACATCATTCATGGAGACGGTAGGTCGTACGTATGAACGAACGTCGTGTCTGTTTTCTCATCGTATTGAAAGAATGAATGTAATTTACATATATATATATATGTGTGTGTGTGTTAATTAAATTAAAATTATTATTCCATATAAATCATATAATTTCATTAAACTCACCCTTAATACATTACATGTAATGTTTTAAGGAATCACATTGATTCCATGAAGCAGTAGTCCACACATCCACAAATGAATATATTGTATTTACACTAAATGGAATGAATGATGTTATGTTTAAAATAATAATTTAATTATAAAAAATAAATCATAAATATCATATGTATATATATAATATAAAATCATAGTGTAAATCATAATTCCTAACAATGAGAGGTGGTAAATGAAAATTAAAGGACATTGTTTCATGAGGTAGTAGTTCACAGTACACAAGAATGGTATGTTCATTACCCATTACATGGTAGTATGTGTAAGTGTGGGTCTAAACGTTAGAATAAAAACATATTAGTATATTTATAACACTAATTTTGTTATATAGTCATGTAATATGAATATTTTATGTGGTTTACAGTGATAATAAAACAAATGATATTGAGAAAGGATGTTGTATATTCTTGGGGTAACTCCTCTGGGTTTGCACCAACGGGATTTCTGGTTTGGATTTAAGCCAAAAGTTAGGATTATATCATGAAGGGAGTGATTTTGGTATCTTAATTGTGTATAGTTTTGTTGATATATATGGCATGATAGGTTGGAATAAAGAGGATGGTTGAGTGCCTTTTTAGAGTGGAGGAGGTGTTTTATTCTTTTAAATTTTTTAAAAAATAATTTCATCCACGTTTTGTCTATGAAAAGTTGATTTAATAAGGATGAAAATTCAATAAAAAATATTATACGGTCGAATTATTCCCAATAGCTGGATTTTGAATAGGTTTCGACAAAAGTTTTCACTTAAGTTTAATGTTTACTCTAATATTAAGCTAAATCTTTTCTTAATAGCTCTATTTAATTTTAATCACTAATATTAATAATTTTTTCAAAAAAATTATTTTACACCATTAGAGATTATAATTTTTTCTTATTCAAAAATTCAATTAACATAAGTTTCTTAAATTTTTTTAAATTTATTCTTATAGACTGGACGATAAGGCAGTTTTTATTGTAATATGTTCAAAAAATATCTATGTTTTTATATTAAAATTAAAATTAAAATAAATTCCAATTAACTAAATTGGATTAATTGAGATAAACATTATTTATTTAAACATTAAAATCAATCAAAATAATAGTCTATCACTATAAATAAATTACATAAAAAAGTGGTTTTGAATTAAAATTCAGTATTTTTCAATATATATCCATAAAAGAAACAACATAGAAAAATAGGAAAACTTCCCACTAACCTAATTTTGATGTTTTTATTTCATAATTTTTTTAATCTTGATATAAAATATTATAAAAGTTGACAAAAGTGTATTCAAAATTGGTTCTCCATTAATAGGAAGTAAAATTAGCTTTAAAAAAATAGATTTTTTTATACATAAAATTGGGGTTGTTATTATCTTCTACCTATGAAATGTATTGTATTAATGTAAAAAATAATTTAGTGACTATATAAAAAATATATTTGATTAAAATCATTAAATAATTGTAATTAATTTGATTTATGAAGATTCCACAACATTGTGATCATTAAAATATTTCCATTGTATTCAATAAGTTTATATTTTCACTCCTAATTAATTGGTAACCAATCAATTCATCATATATATTTATAAACCATATATTTTAAAAGTATAGTTGATATTATAAATAACAGCTAATTTAAAGGATATGTTATGTCTTATTATAGTATATAATAATGTTCTATTAACATATTTTTGTTCAGCAAAAATCGGTTTTGCGTGTAACATAGGCTCTTTATGTGACACAATATTGAGTGTAATATAAGCCAAACAAACTGTTGATTTTACCAAAAAAATATATTTGTTAAGTTATAAAAATCATGAATTTATTTTCTTAAAATGAAATATAATGTTTTTTATTTAATATATCCAAATCCATATTCGGTGTTCCCAAAAATAAGAAATATTAATGATATTAAATTAATTCAAAAAAATAATAATTCACAAAATCATAGGGTGTTACAAAAAAAATTTATGAGTATTGGATTACCTATTCTAACCATTTTGTTATGATTAAAACCAGAGATATAAAGAATGAAATTTATTCCCATTTTGGATCTTTTGATCGACTAGTTCATTAGGTATTACAATTTCATCATCATTTATTGGAGTAAAAGATAGAGGATAAATTGAACAACGCACAAAAAAGATTCATATTGTAATTATGAAATGAAATAATGTAATTATATCTTATAAAAGAATTTTAAAATAAAATATTATCCATTTATCATCATTTCTTCAAGGATCAATGATATTTTCAGACTTATTTGGTCTATGATTTTGTTGTCATTAACATTATATTGGACATATTCTATATCACACTCCCTTAGTTCATAAGGATTATTTTTACCTTTTAAATCCCTATTTTGATTTTAAACCAATGTTTTATTTATGTTTAAACATAGTTATATGTTGTACCAGGTTACCAATATGCTTCAAAGTTTCCCATTTTATGGTATGTTTTATTATTCATTTTCTTGATGTGGGTTTCTATAAATGAATTATAAAATGTTAAACCTTTGATGTCCTAGACGAATTACAAGATAAAATATCATTTTTAGAGGGTAGAATTTGAAAACCCATGATTTTTATGATATATATTTCAAAGTAATTTTATTTTGTTGATTTCTTGTGTTCTACAAAATAGAAATTTTAGATGAACTGTGAAAGATTATAAAAACATTAAATGCCAGTTACAAGCTAGTAAATAGATTTGTGTGAATTAATATCAATAACTAATTTAAAATATAAATATAAATATCCAAATCAATACTAATTAATTATTATATTATTATAAAATAATCACACCTTTTTTAGAAAAGTTATTTAAATCTTCAAATTTTCATTTTCTTCAAAGAAAGATTTTTTCAAATTTTTATGGGTGAATATTAATTTCTTGAATTTTAATAATAATTAATTTAAAAAATTAAATCATTTTTTTATTTATTCATGTAAAAATTGAATTAAAAATTATTTTTTAAATTATTTTTTGAATACGTTAATTTTTAAATTAATAGTGAAGACTAATGTTTTTTATTGAAAACTATATTTTATTTTCATGTTTCTTTAAAATAAAATTATGATTTGGAATGATTTTAAATTTTAATTAGTTTAATTTTATTTAAAAATTAAAAATTCTGTTTTCATTTGAATTTTTAATTTAATTTAGAATAAGAACATTTAATAATTGGGAAGGTTATTTTTCTTGAAAAAAAATTATTTTTCATTGCATTTTTCAAATTTTATTTTTAAATTAAATTAAGAAAATTAAATGTTTTTTATTTTTATAAATGTATTCAATATTCTTAATTTGTGGTTACAATTTATTAAATAGGACACTTTTATTTTCAGACAATATGAATAATAACATTATTAAATTTTGGTGCCAAGTTAAAGTGTATAACGGGTTAATATAGATTAAATATAATTGATAAAGCTATATTATTTTTTTACTATTCATTTTTTTATGAATTTTATTTTAACCATAATAAATAAGGTACTAAATTTAGTTTTTTACTGGACATGTGTTAATTAAAAAGAACATATATATTATTTAAATCAATGAATGTCACAAAATGTCACTTTATTTGTCTTAAATATCTATTATGTGTCCACATGGGAAAAATTAGGTTATGAATAAATGTATGTGTACAATTTAAAATTAATAACCTTTGTTTCGTGATATAAATTTTTTATCACTTTTGGGACCAATTAGATGAGATTACGACCTTCATAATATTTTATTTCATAAAAAGTCAAAGATTTCACATTCATGTTTTTAATAATTATAAATGTTTTAATATGGGGTTATTTAGAGGATATGTCTGACTATATAAATTATTTAGAAAGATGAAATATTTATATTAATAATGAATGTTTATTTTCAATTTTTAAGAATATTATAATTTTCATAAATCCTTACACAACATTGATACAGTAATTAAACTATTAAAGGAAAAATCAAATAAATGATTTTATGATTTTAAAAGTAAAGTAATTTGAGTTATTTTATGTTATACATAAATTCTGTAGATTAACTTCAGATATTAGGAATATAAAAAAATAGTTCCTTTTAATTTAAATTTTTTATTGATATTCTTAAAATTCAATGTAATGAATAGTACCGAAATTTACAATATTGATATTTTGTGGGATTAATATTTTATTAAACTTTTTAAAAATATTAAAAAAATTTAAAAAAATTATTATGATATAACCATAAATTTCATAAACTTGTCATTTATGGTCAAATTTAAACCATATATGTAAAAAGTACAAACATCCAATATTGAAAGACTCGTTACTGTAGTTAAAATAAAAATTGGATAACTAAGGGTTAAAAAAATATAAGGCATAAAATAACACCAAAACAAGAATAAAATATAATGGTTAATGAGATTAAAAATTCTTATTATCTTATCTTTCAATACATGGTCATTTAATATAATTTTATAGAAAATGAATTTTTTATAATATAATATTTGTAGAAATTTCAGAAGTGTGGATCACCTCAATTTTAAAAGGAAACCAAATTCCTCACTTCTTTACACCACTTTGAGATTTCTAGATCAATTATACCCTTAAATTATCTCCTTTCAACATATCAATCCACATTTTAATGCTTATTGTATTCTCAAAACACCAAACCTAATAAACTATATAGGATATCCAAATGAGATGTTTTAAAGAAGAGGGGGTTTGAATATTAATAAAGAAAGGATATTCTTTAGGTAAGGGTTTATTTAACAATCTCACCATGATTCTATATTGTTTCTATTTATGTATCCACTAGGGAATATTTCATATTCATGTAAATTTTTTCCAAAATAAAATATCAATGTTTTTTAATATGCTCTTATGTATGCTTAAAGTAATTTTTACCCATGTTTTAGTTATAATAAAGCTATTTAAAAGGAAAATTTTTTATCATTTTCCAAGAAATGTACATTTTGTTTTTTCCGAAAAAGATAAAGAAGAATTTTTTTAACTATTTAAAATGAGGGTATTGTTAAACTATCATGACTCATTAATTATTTGAAATTTCTTATATAATATTAAAATAATATTTCCATAGAAAATATTTTCCTTTGTAATTATGTGGATTTTCAAAAAAATCATAATGGAAAATATATTCTCCTCAAGAATTATTTCAAGTGATATTTAAAAATAATTTTCCATCAAATACAACTTTTATTAAATTTAATTATTATTTATAAATCCATGTAAAACCATCATCATTCATTCTCCATATGTTTTATAATTACTATGCTCTGATTTTTATGAATCCAGTTAATTTTCCATGAGTTATGTTATGATGAACTATTTTGGAAACCTATTTTTTCTTTTGGGTAACTCAATGATTAAATATTTAGAAAATTCATTTCTTTTCATATAAATTAATAAGATTAATGATTTATTATCATGGGAAATATATATTTATTGTTTTAATTTTATGACTGGTGGGACATATATATCCCTCCAATGCATTGGGTAACGTGGAATATCTCATGAGATACTAATGGGAATGAGTCATTGGCCCTGGTCCATAATAAGAAACTGGGGTGTCCTGATATATTATGGGAAACAAGAGTGTTCTTATCTAGTATGTTAATGGTTATGACATTTAACATTGAAATATGAAATGGTTTTGTATATTTTTTTATCATGGAACACATTTATAATATGAGGGTCTAGTTCAAGATTGATTTATGAAGTTTTTCCTCTTTTATGGTACATGTTTTCTAAAATAGAGATGTTAGTTACATGTATCATGTTTATGAACAATGATAGGTTGGATATTAACATCATAAGTAATGTTCATGATCACATAAAGTTATTTTTATCTAATTATTTTATATAATCATTGATTGATATCTCTTATTTTTGCCATTCTTCAGCATCTTAGATCACTATTTATTAAACTTCCTTCCTCAGGTGATGAAGACAGGTTTGGGTAATGTATGCCTAATAGTATTACAATATAAGAAGAACATTATGATATATGTTGAATATACTTCATAAAATAAAGAAGATTATATATCTAATATTAAAATACTATAAATTTTTATTGTTTTGGCATGTGTGGTATTTTTAAGTATTGAATATTTATATAAATCTATTTAATATTTGATTATGAAATTATTGGGTCACTATAAATAAATCCATTTAAATAGTCTAATGATCTTGAAAATTACCCATTAATATTCTCACTAATTTAATAATCCCATTGAAATTAATAACTGATATCATAATTAGGGAATTCATAATGTTAGACATTAAAAACATATTCTCACAACCTTTCACTATATAATTTAAATCATTGGCTAGATTCGCATTTAATTTAGAAAACTTATTTAAATCATGATATATTTTGATGCATCGAGGGTCTGTCTATAACCTAGAAACATCGATCTCTTACTATGTCTAATTATTTATTTTTATAAAATGGGTGAAACATAATCTTAAAAAGAATTCATATTGAAAAACTAAATTTTAAAATGGCAATACTTACCCATATCAAATAAACATAATCATAAACTTTCCAGAGTTAGATGGTGATTTATAATAAAATTGTAAAAACTTATTCAAAAATTTCATAAAACATCTAAATAAATAATTAGGATTACATAAATACTAATAATCCCTTGTTGATCATAATTTCAATAAAATGGTTATGTCATTGATTAATTAAAATACCATAAAAATGTAATTACAAACATTTTGGAGAAAAAAATCCTCTCCGCTGGAAAATATTATTTAATATAAAACATGAAAACAATTGAAATACATATATTTTAAAATAACCCTTAAAACTAGTAAAACATGTTTTATAACATCGGAGGGAAATGAGGACATAAAATTATTTTCATTTCGAGCATGTTAAAATAATGATTCCTTTCACATTTTTTGGTAAAAAAATCGGGGCTTATTTGAAAAATGACATTATTATTCCCTTCAAAACATTTTCTAAGAAGAGACAATATGTACAAATTTCTTTAATAAATAATTTATATAATTATAAATACATTTTGGATAACATATTAATATAATTTTTTGGAATATATATGATTTTTTATTGAAGAGAGAAATAAATTCGATGTTTATAAGAACACATTTTCTCAATAATTTTAAGTACAAAAGTTTTTAAAAATTGAATTATTACTTGATAGATTTCATGAATAATTATGAGAGAATAAATAAGATTTATTTTAAGATATAAATATATAATAATTCCCCCATGGGGGGCATAATTAAAAACCAAAAATAATAATGAGATTAGGCAATAAACAATTACCATAGTGTTAACATTTGAATCATAAACCACATGAAAAAACTAATTTAAATTAAAAATTAAATACCATGAGTAAAACCAGGTTCATGATATGACATATCAGTTGGGGGTATATTTAACATCTCAGGTCCAGTTTATGCATAAGTAATAGAATCCAATTGGTCACATGTACTGAAACGTGCCTTTTTGTATGCCAGAGGCTTCAGAATATTAGATAGGGTCTGTGATGGTATTGTGGGGAGTCTATAGCATCCTTATCAGAGTAGAAAAATGGTGTTAATAAATGAATATATACTGGAAGTATAACAATGAAAATAGAACAATGTATGTAAATAATATAGATAGTAGTAATAAACAAGCCAAAAGTAATGTCATATAAAAACTAATTACAATGTCATAAATATGTAAAAAATAAACAATACATGGAATCATGAAACAAATATAGTAAATTCTATCAAAATATCCAAAAAACCATATACCCTATCACTTTTGGCATCACCATCCAAGGTTTAGTCCAATACTCTAGAGATCCATGCATAAGTCAATACTATATTTTGCATTCACCACATATATAAAAATTATCATACCTACAAGGGTTATGTCTCAAGATTTAAGACCAAGAAATCCTTCTCGAGGCTAACAAACTCTTCCATATGAACTCAAAATAGTGTAGACATAAATGCGCTAGGAGGCCAAGTCCTAAGAACAAGACAACCTAATATCAAAATGTATATGTCAATACAAAGGTTGTAGGTTACTTACATTTATTCCCATCATCATTTACATACCAAAATAATTATATATACCAAACCATGACAATTATAAGTTCCATGCCATCAATCAACATCAGTTTTATACAATAATTATTATTATAAATAAGTAATATAACTTTTTTGGGATATTTTTGTTTCAATGATCGAGTATAATCATACATTTCATTTTCATATCCTCTTTTAATATATCCATTAATTCAGTAAATTTATTTAGGGCTTCCACAACCAGGTGGATGGCTCACATACCAAATGGGGTGGTCCATATCTTAGGTAGATGGATGAAAACACCACGGAGGTGGTTCGAGTAGAGGTTGAAAACCATTAACCAATTCAAGGTGCTATGTGAGAATTATATTTAATGTTAAAACTATTAATTTAATAAATTTACTAATTTTAAAAGTAATTAAGAAATGGATCAGCATATGGCACAATGACGAGAATATAATAAGTATCTACACCATAAGGAAAATGGTATAGACCACATACCTTAAGGCGGTAAAGGAACACTCATCCACTATCGACTTATGATTCATAGATGAATGATAGGAAATGTAGAAATATAAAAAATTTCTAAAAGTAATGCAAAATAGCCTACATGAGTATCACACAATGGATGGAAATAGAAACAACAAAATATGGTAATAGATTGGATCTCTTACTGGTGGTGACATAATGTGATTGATGGAACATGATTTTGATGATGGATGAGGATGTTAGTAAAAATTCTAGGAAGAATCCATAGATAACTACTAGAATATTAAGTTATAGACAGAGACCAATAGCCATGGATGTATAGGTCTATGGATATAGCATGTTTTTAGCCATGGTATAATTTAAGAACCATGGATAAAATTTGTCCTCAATTTTTTTTTAAAAACTCATCGAGCTCCCCCCATCCTCCCCCAATTAACCCTCCGCCCACATCAGACTCCTACTACATCATTGCTTGATCAAACCTTGTCCCATGACCTCTCATGATGACCCACCTCTCACGGTGTCCGTCCTCTCAATCTGCAACCCTTCTCTCATAGGGGTTCCCTCCTCCTCCATCCTCCCCCGGTTGACCCTCTGCCCTCAGCCTCTCATGGTGAACCTCCTCTCACGGAAACCCTACTCTCAATCTATGACCCTCCTCTCAGGGTATCTCCATCCTCCTCTATTCTATCATGATTAGTGACCCATCTCTCATGGAATCATCCCCCTTCTCCATCCTCCCCCAATCTCTGACCCTCCTATTTATTTTTCAGCTTCAAATGATCGATCCGATTCAGATCCAAGGTGATTCCTTCAACTTTTTTCCATTCCTTCTTATCTTATCTTCATAGGGAGTATATGTTATTTGGATTCCATTTCATTTGTTTATGTTAGGTTTTGTATTCAATAATATTTTTTTGTACATATTATAAGGTTCTTCAAGTTCATGGCAGTGTGATCATTCTTCACTCCATTCTCTCATATTGTGATTTTTTGAATCATAATTTGAGGTAAGGAATTCAAATCTTATCCATTATTATTATTATAAATTTTGTAATTAGTACTACTTTTTATTTTTTAAGAGGTTCCCATGGATTACAATAATAAAAATAACCAATTAAACTAAAGTAATTTAATCTAGAATTGGTGAATCATATGAGCAGAACATGATTTCATGTTATTGATATATGTTGATTATTCTTGATTGAAATGTATGATATATAGAAATTTTTTATTTTTGTGGAAGTATTCGATCCACCTACCACATTTGATGAATCACATAATGTTGGAAATAAACTTGTAAGATGGAAATATAGAATGATTGTGTTATTTCTTCTCTGTGTATTTTCAATTAAAGGAATGTACAATAAAAGGGGAAATTGATTGATGATTTCTTTAGTGGATTTTGTTTAGGTGGATTTGAGTCACTTTTGATGATGTATTACATGGGTATGAATAGGTAAGCACATACATATATATGTTTTCCCTTTATATATATTCACTTATGGCTGTATGAATATATATATTGGGGATAGTTTTTCTTATATATAGATATTAAAAATGCATACATGTGTAAGTGTAAAAAGGTATATGAAAGTATAAACATATATCTAATCACCCCCATGTTCATATTTGGCCATAAGAATATGTATATAGGGGATATCATTCCTTATATATATGTGAAGTTGCATATTCATGCAAGTAGAAAAATGGAAGATTCAAGTTGTCGTTGTCAAAATCAAACGCCCCTTGATATTGATGTGGGGTCCCTCTATTAGCCTCTTTATTTCAAAAGTGTTTTAAATTTCATTCAGTTTCTTTATTAATTATATATTTTTATATTAAATTTTTGTTCTTGAATATGAGTAAGTTAAGATAATTTTTTTTATAAGTATATCATGGTTTTGCAATAAAACCCCTCTATCGAAGGTGAATTGTCTGCGAAAACTCACAGTGGTATACCTTTCCTGATATTATTGCATTGATATTTTCGTTATACATGATGTCATTTTTAGTCATAAATCACACATCATACATGACATTTTTTATATCCTTGTAGGGGGTTTCCCTCTTATTATTAAAATAATTATTTGAACCAAAACACCCTTTATGTGTTGTTAGACTTTGAAGATGAAATTTCCCTAGTAAGAAAGTGTTATAATTACAATGTTACCACTAAGAGAATGTCACTATTTGTATGGAATTAATTATCATATATAAATTTCATTCCCTTATTGTTATATTTTAGAGGACCTTATTTGAAAAAAAAAATTGATAGTTATTCTTGTATTAAGGGATAAGTCTCTGAGTGTTTTTCTATGATTTTTCATGCATTAAGTGGTTGAAGTGGAAAGAAATGTGGATGGTGGCATGGGGGTGTATGGGGTGGGTATGGGGTGTGGAGTGGGAAGGGGGTGGGAAGGGGTGTACAAGGGATAGGGTAGGGGCAGGGGACAGGGGTGTGCTAGGAGCAGGGCAAGGGGGTGTGTAGGGGGTATGTAGGGGGTTCATGGGGTGGGAAGGGGGTTTTTAGGGGGGTGTTTCGGAGCAGGGGGTGTTCAAGGGAGGGGGTAGGGGAAGGGGGTGTGAATAAAGAGTGTGAAAAGGATATTCCCAAATTTTATGCACACAAATAACATTGTGTCAGTATAACATATTTTAGAACTAATAACTTTATGTGTTATAATTAGGTTTGGAAAGGTGAATTTCCAATCATGTGTCACACCCACTTCTTTTCTACTGAATAAAAACTTTATGATAATGTACGAAATGTTTATATACTTCTAGTTCTTCTTTAATATTTTAGTGACATGTAGATCTCTCTTTAATCATATTGAGACTTTACTTTCATCATGGTTTTTATTTTATGATCGTTTTCCCATCACATTATTGTACTTTTCTTCTTTTATTATGTAATATAACACCTCTACTGTTTGAGGGATGAATATATGAATCCCAAAAAGTCATAGATGTAGAACTCCTCTTCTCTAGATTTAGATAATTCCAAGATGGAATTTAATTGTCGATTTTCCGTTTATAGTTTTGATGAAGTGGTAAAAAACTTTTTATCTCTAGACACTAATTATATAGTTGAACCATATATAGTAATGATATTATTTGGTTTCTTTAATCCTTCTAATTAATATATATAACATGATATGTCTCATATGTAGTCTCTGAAACTACTCTATCATGTTATATAGATCCTATAAACCAACCTCTTTTACCCGAGGGATGGCATCAATTTAGCTTATCTAGATTTTCACAATAATTCTAGGCATTATACATGGCTTTTTATGGTAAAAAATATTCCATTAATTCCCATAAATTCTATAAATATTTCCCCATAAGGGATATTTTTTCCCTCTACCATGTGATAGTATTTCTTTTGTAGTCTTCCAAAAACATTTTAGGTCAGCACCCCGAAGATCATTCCCTTTTATGTTAATTTAAAAACATAACCATATCTATAATTTTGTACATATATTCATTATCTATGGATGGTATATTTTACAAAAACAATATCCATGAAATTCAGTTATTTATCATATTTAATTATCATAAAAATTTCAATATTGTTACTCTAATATCTGAAAGTGGAATGCTGCTTCTATTATCACAACATACCACTCTTTTTAGAAAAAATCATATTGAAATCCCATCACCACACTCATTAGGTTGTTTTGGTTGTAGATCCAAAACATCTAACACCCAACACACCTAATTCCATGATGCATGGGTACTCTAACATCTCTCTTTAAATCATTTTACAAGAGTCTACCATGGTGAAAAACATTACCATATTTGGCCTCCCTATTTCCCATGGGTACTTTGGAAATGTACTACGGTGTTCACAATAGAAGGGCCTCCTCTAGGTGCTCATTTTGGTATCTTTAGGCAATCCATGATATTTATTAATATTCTATTCATTTTTATTCCATCAACTATAGACTCCAAAGTGATAATGATTCCACTGTTTTATAAATAATTTAAATGAACCATAAAATCCCTTATTTTTACCATGACATGGTGAGAAAATACTATCCGTTTTCTATACACTATGAGCATGGTCCATATCCTCCATGGGTTGGTCTTTCACTCTTTGTTGACACTACATTTCTGATTCCAGCATTGGACATTAGTGAATACAACCACTATTTCATCACTAAATATGATACATATACCATCTTTTAAATGTTGTGGTACTAATATATACCAAAACCACTAGTTTTTTTAATACTTCTTGGTCTCACCTATCAGTAGGTTCTTATTTCCCCATCAGAGAACAACATTATACTAGAATTGTGTTCCTCATTTACCACCCAATTATAGTTGTTTTTTAGCCTAGTAATTTTCTAATGGGGAAAATACTAGATCTTATGGATAACTATAGATGGATACTTTTTATCTCTTATCCTTTCATTGTTTTAATTTTTAAAAATAAACCTCAGTATCACTTGGAATTTTTCATTTTTCTCACTCCCCTCATCACTGTCCACCATGACTTGTTCAAGATAATCATATCATGGAGATCTTCATCATTTCTAACACAGGGGGGAGGGAGGGCAGTGGTCTGCTGGGGGTTTGTAGGGTAGGTGGTGCAAGGGGGTGGGGAAGTGGGGCTGGGTGTGAAAGGGGGCTGTTGGGGAAGGGATAACTGGAAGGGTGAGGGTGCAGGGGGGAGGGGGTAGGGGGTCTGTAGGGTAGGGGCGAGCGTACAGGTTATGTGAAAGGGGGAGGGGTGGGTAAGGGGCAGGGCAGTGGGGAAGGGTTGAAAGGGGGTGGGGAAGTTGGGAAGGGGGTGTAATTAATCTCTATAGGTTTCATTAATCTTATGTGAGGTTGAATAACCATTACAATCCATCCCTAAATCCCCTATTTCTTCATGATTAGGTTTCTTCAAATATGTAATCTTATTTATAATTTATTTCTTTCACTAAATCATGGCTTGATATCACATGTAACAAATCAGATTTTGTATGATACCACTAGTTGTAATTGGTATGTCTTTAATACCATATATGAGCATACAACTGATAATTTATAAGACCATTACCTAAAACCAAACCCCCTCATAGATTTCCCAATGAAATTATATTCAATATGATCATACACATTGTCCATTAACAATTTAATTAAGATGACTAGGCATAAATCTTACCATTTTATGTTTTCCACCATCTATTTGGATATTTCTATCTCTTCTTAAATACTCTTCCCTTACACTATGCTATTATTCACCACCTAGACCATCCTAGTATTGATAAGGTTGAGTCTCCTGTTGATAAGGAGGGAAAGGATTTCTAATGTGAAGTTATAGATGAATATGGTCCGATAGTGATTGATAGTAGTAGTATCTTTTATATTTTGAATGAGAAACACCTTATGGTCGAGGTGTTAAACCCATACAAGAAGATCACAACTTGTAAAAGCTGAAGAAATACCTCCATCCTCATGTAATTAAATGAGTAGACAAATTGCATACTACTTATTTCATCCTTCTGTAGTTTCATTATGACTAGTGAGTGGTCTGAATGTTTCCTTGGGAAATTATTAACGGATGTTTGCATGTATGTGTCAATTCCTTGGATGTTTAAAAGACACTGATCCAACCTACTACATAAATGGCTTATGCATGTGAGAGTATATATAAGGATACTCCTATGCATGTTCAAGGCCATGAAGACACATACATAGGGGATATGTTGTCCTTAGTTATATGAAATGGTGTATATGTCTGGGTGATGGATGAATCAGCTTAGAGTTTTCATTGATAAAAGCGTCAAGTGCCGACTGTGGATTAGGTCATTTGAGGTAGGGTCCCCCCTCCTCACCTATTTAATTAAATAATGTTTTAAATTTCATTTTTTTTCTTCTTACTTATTCTTTTGTATATTAAATTTCAATTCTAGAATAATTTTTAGTTAAGATAATTGTTTCTTTTGATAAACAAGTCATGGTTTGGTAATAGAAACCCTCCAATGAAGGGGCGCTGTCTACAAAGACTCACAGTGGTATACCTTTCTTGACATTATTTCATTGATGTTTTCCTTATTCCTGATGTTGTTGTTAGTCATAAATCACACATCATTGTAGAACTTTTTTATATCTCTGAAGTGGGTTTCCCTCTTTTTATTAAAATATCTATTTGAACAAAAACAGACTTTCTGTGTCGTTAGAATTTTATGATGGAATTTCCCAAGTATGAAAGTGTTGCAATGACCATGTCACCACTATGTGACCCCCCTTTTATCTTATAAGTGGGATATCCATGTTTTTATGAATTGAATGAGCTAAATGAAACGAAACATGGTTAACATGGAATATGAGCGGTAATGCCACATGTAGTGAATTATGTAATGATTATGCCTCATTTCAAAAGTTTAATTGAATGTAATGAAATAGAGTGGAATATACATGGTGTCTGGCACAAAAATTTTGAAATATGGGGGTGTGGGGGGGTGCAGGTGTGCAGGGGGGTGTGTGATGGTGTGAAGGGGGTGCAAGGGGGTGTTCAAGGTAGTGCAAGGGTTGTGGGGGGGGGGGGGGGCGTCCAAGGGGTGTCTAGGGGGAGGGGGTGTTCAGGCGGGGGTCTGTCTAAGAGGGGGGTGTGCGGTAGGGGGTGTCTTGAAGGGGTGGTGCAAGGGGATCTAACAGGGGTGGTCTAAGGGTGGTGCAAGGGGTGGTGGAAGGGGGATGTGCAGGGGGTTTTCAAGGGGTGTGTGCAAGTGGACAGGGGTGTGTGAGGGGTGCAAGGGATGTTTAGGGGGGTTGTGTAGGGGTGAAAGGGGGTTGTGCAGGTAGTTTTGGGTTTTTAGGGGGGGTGTCTAGTAGGGTTGGTTCAAGGGGTGTGTAGTGGGGGTGTATAGGGGTGTGAAGTTGTGAAATAGGGTGTGTGAAAGGGGAAAGGGGGTGCAAGGGTCCTGTGAAGGGAGGTGGGATGCTGTCTAGGCGGGGCTGTGCAGGGGGGCATGGGTGTGTAGGGGGCATATAGTAGGGGTAGTAGAAAGGGTTTCCAAAATTGGTGGTGCATGTTCAGTCTAGTAGGGGTGGTGTAAGGGGTGTCTAATGGGGGGTTTTAGGGTGGTGTGCAAGTGTGCAAGGGTGTGTGTGAAAAGGGACATGGGGTGCAAGGGAGGTTGTGCAGGGGGTGCAATGGGGTTGTGTAGAGGGATATGGGTGTGCAGGGGGTGTCTAGTAGGGGTGGTTCATGGGGGTGTCCAGTTGTGGTGGTTCTAGGGGTGTACAATATGGGTGGTGCAAGGGGTGTGTAGTGGGGGTGTGTACAAGGGGATGGGGGGATTTTCAGGGAGCTTTGCAGGGGGGTGCAAGGGGGCTGTGTAGGGGGTGTAGGGGGGGGGGTCTTTCTGGGTGGTTTCTATCTATGGGGGATACTATATATAGGGGTGTTTTTTTAGGAGTGGGTGTACGCTCTTGGTGGTGTTTGACCAGGGGGTGGGGGTGTTTGTCTAGGGGGTGGGGTGGGGGCTGCTATCCAAGGGGTGTCTATATAGGGGGTACTGTATAGGGGGTATTAGTCAAGGGGGGACTGAGAGAGGGGGTTTAAGGGGGTATGGTTTTATGAGGGTGTGGTGGGGGGTGTTTCGTAGGGGTGGTGTAGGGGTGTCCAGATGGTGTGGTGAAAGGGGTGTGGAGTGTGGGTGTGTAGGTGTGCAAGGGGACTGGGGGGGGTCAAGGGGGTGTGTAGGGGGTGCAAGGGAAGTGTAAGGGGGTGAAAGTGGGGGTGTATAGTGGGGTGCAAGGGGGGATGTACAAGGGTGTGTCTGTCCTGTGGGTGGGGGGCTGCTATCTAGGGGTGTCTGTTCAGGGAGAGGGGGTCTGTCAAGGGGGGTGTTCAAGTGGGGCTGTAGTGGGGGAGACTAGTATAGGTGGTGCAAGGGGTGTGCAGGTGTGAAAGGGTGTGGGTGCAAGGGGACATGGGGGTTTTCATGGGGTGCAATGGGTTTGTGGGGGGGGGGGGGGCAAGGAGGGTTGTGCATGGGGGTGCAAGGGAGAATGGTTGTGAAGGGGGTGTAAGGGGCTAGCACTAGTTGAACTGTGCTAATTTGTTTATTAAATGTGAAGGCCTATATCCACGGTCCAAAACTATGGCTACAGATGATGATTGATTTTAGCCTATGCCATGGTTTTCAAACTGTGGTTATAGGATTTACCTTATAAACATGCTAATATCATCCATGGTGGGGTAAACTGTGACTATAACCTATAGCCAGAGTTTTTGGGTTTATATCTATGGTTTAAAACCATAGCTATAGACTTATTTTTTAGTAGTGAGGATCTCTTCATTCATGAGGTCATATTAGAGAATGTAGAATAAAAGAGGGGTTTTAGTTTTGAAACAATGGTAAACAAAAATTGAATTTCACCCATTAATAATAGGTTTCATGGTTTAGCCGTAAGGATAACCAAACAGTGATCCAACTATGTGATAGTTATTTTCGAATGAGATCCACCCCTCACATGGTTATCCCTCATGATTAGGACAAAATTTACTATAAATGTGTGGGGTCACATCTCTTGTGTAACTCAATGTTCAGGCTAAGTGTATAGTTTGACAAACCATGCATAGCCCATATATGTAACATATACAATATGTCTATATTTTTTCACATGGCTATGCAGCCTCCATCACACAGTTTTTCAAACTCTATTTCCTTATTTATCAGATGCATGGTTGAGCTACACGGTTAATACAAATCATGCTATAAAAAATTTCCTCATACATCTTCTCCAAAAATTTAGAGCATTGGGTTCCAAACAAGCCTTATATGGTTAACAACCCTTCCTTAATCTCTTTAGCACTTTAAGAGTAAATCTAAATATCATAACTGAAAATCAACTAGTTCATGTATCAAAATAGAAATAAAGGTGTTACAACCTCCTACAGTTATTACAACTCATCCCTGAGTTTTCCTTTCAAGGGTAGTATAACACCATATGAGAAAATCCTGAGCTACTAGAAACATACTTCGATATATCACTCCCATATCTCATCATGTACCAAACCATTCTCCCATAACTCCCTGAACAATGAAACTCACCTTCCTCAAAGATAATATTTTCTCCATTCCATAATATGAATAGGGTGATCCTCAAAAGAAGCATCAAAATCTAGTTCCACCTCATTGGGTTGAAAAACATGAGACATGTTTTAATAGTAACGATGTAATTGAGATACATGAAATATCTCATGCATATATATATATATATATATATCATTGAATATTTTTAATCTAATATGTAAGTGATATGATGATCCCCAAACCCTCAAAATGTCCAAAGATGCACTGTGATGTCTTACCTTGTTCGATAAGCTGTAGAGAACCAAAGCTTGACGTACATGGACATTACATTACTTTAGCGGAATACTTAATACATAACAAAAACAGACACACAAGGACCGTAATAGTTTAGTGTCTTTGGATACTTGGTACGTAATCTTCTAATTGTGGTGAGAGATCTTCAACATCTCCCATAAAGATCTTCCCCCTTTTTTCTTACCTAAAACCTTTCTTTATATCCTGGGGAAAAGAAAACATAAAAATGGTGAGCTCAAATGCTCAGTAAGGGTAAGCATGGATAAAATAAAACATACCATATACATTTGAACATAAAAACAAGAACATAATGTTTAAACATAAAAAGCTTCAGCAATGACATAAAACATGGAAGTACACAAGTCATAGATCATAAAGAAACATTAAGAATGATAAAATAGCATGGAAATAAAACATGTAATTTTGGAAACCATTAATCACATGATATGATTTCCATAGTAGACAAGGCATTGCTTCCAAGACCATCTTAGTGGACAAAGTCCCTTTCTGAATCGAGTTCACTCCTCGTTCCACTCCTGTATTACTGAACCGGTTTAACTTGTCGTTCCAGCCATGTCTATCTCATTAGATATAAATCTTTACCCAATTCATTGGAGAGATATATATGTCCCACCCATCTCATAGTGAAATCATTCTTACTTGTGCCACAAAATAAACTTAAAACATTTATCATAACCCAAATAATAAAATGGGTTTCATAAACATCATCCCATCATTTCATAATCCATATAAAACAAATGGACATATTATCATAAGAAAACTGAACCATTTAATCATAGAGACATTAAACTTGAAACATACACATATCAAATAATTTTATCTTAGATGGAAAATGGTTTTGATAAAACATTTGAAATGAATTCTTGAGGAAAATATTATTTCTTCGTCAAAATCATTTTCTTTTCAAAAAATGCCATGAACTTTTAAAATAGAAGTATTTTGTTAAAAATATTCATAAAATTATGTAGAGTAAGCTTCATGAAAATGAGGCATTATGAAACCGTAAAAATCCGTTCATGCCGTATAAGTTAAAAATAACATTCTCCTCGTAATTTTGTCGAAAAAGTCAAAAAAGTACCTCGTAACGTAAACAAAAGAAACATTCCTTACATACCATGTAGTAAAAGTAAAAATGGGTAAAAAGGACATTAAAAATACATGAAAACACTTTTATAAAACATGGACATGGATGATATAAATAACCTTAGTAAATACTTATGAATAAGAAATCTCAGATAAAAATGAGATTTGCAAAATTATCACTTACCATAGGTCTGATATGCTTCTTACGTATCCGAACCTCCTGTATAATGATTTAAATAATTTCATTGACTTATTACAAAATCATATTCATTGTTATGATATCATATATCTTTCACTTATAACTTTATATTTCCCGTTCATTTGTAAATTCCATGTTAAAGCAGCGTTTTGGGTAAAAACATTTCATTTATCGTATGTGTTTCAACTTGTTGTTCATGATATTATTACTTATATCCTGATTTAAATAATTCCAAAATGTAAAACATGATATATATATAATATATATTCATCATATACATATATATATATTATAGATCGATAAAAGGAATGAAATACACCGTTCAAGGAGATGGTAGGTCGTACCTACGCATGAACGCTGTTTTCATTTCCTTAATGAATTGAATGAAACTAAATAGATGACATACATACATATATATACATAAATCCAGTATCATTAATATTTCATATATTTCATTATTATTCATTAAATAAACTTTATGATCATTCATGTATGTTTTACATGGAGAATGAATCTCATCGCGTCGTGGAGACGGTAGTCCGTACGTACGCACGAGCGATGATATCATTCCCATAATTATTGAATAGAATTGGAGTGTATGGTATAATATATCAGAATCAGTATTATGTTATAATAACCATATATAGTTATTCTTTACACCATTATACCCATCCATGTAAGGTTTTGGTGGAAAAACAGATTACACCACGATGTGGAGATGGTATTTTGTACGTACGCACGCGCGGTGATTTTGTTTTCCGTAGGATGAATAGAAGGTTAAATAGGGTTGTTTCATATTTATAATAACATATCGGTATATGAGTGATACTGATGTTATAAGTTCATAATGAAACATCTAAATAATAATATGTAGAAGAAGAAATAAAGTTGAATGAATCGGTAACGGACATTACCTCTTCTTTGAAGCGCCTCTTTGAGACCTCCTTTTAGGGCACAAAAATCAGTCTTTGAAGAAGACCAGGACCTCTAGAATGTTTCTTGGGAAGTGGGGAAGTTAAATGGGCAGGGGTTGGCCGATCTTTAAGGCTCAAATTGGTGTGAGGAGGAGAGGGAAGAGGTGCCCTTTTATAAGGGAGGAGAGGGGAACCTTTGGAATAACTAAAAATATTATTTTATTATTAAGTAAAATTCGTTTTTTAATAGCTACAAATTGATATATTTCGAAGCTATGGTTGGTATGGGTCGAAATCCTATCATCCAATAGAATTTAGACATGTTTAGGTTTCAATTTTAACCTTATCATTTAGATTTAACTTTAAGTTAAATAATTTTTCTTTTACCGTGTCATCTTGTTTTCTTACACTATAAGGTTAATAAACATACTATAATAAGTAAAACGAACCCAAGTTGTTTATTATTAATATATATAACCTTATCTATGTCATTTGGCCAAACCTTAGATTTTCAGGAATAAAATAACAATTAATAATATAATATTTGTCTTAAAAACTATTTGATGTCAATTTTGACACTATTTGGTAATTGATTTTTTTTGAAAATCATAAAAGAATGATTAGTTCTATGTAAGTTAACTAAATCAATACTAACATGTCATCTTAAAATATAAAATTAGTTTAATTCATAAAAAATCTCAAATTACATTTATTTGGATATTTATAACATCAACTATGTAAATATTTCATTAATAAGAGATTTATTACATCATTATTGTGTCATAAATAAATTAAATTATTTTAATTCTGAAAATTAAAAATAAAATACCATTATGTAGGAAATCCTTTTATCTTTCTAATGAATATTTATAGTCGAATTTATCTTATATATTAAAAATGATTTAGTTATTAAACTTTGATTTTAACTATTTTAACCCTTCTTTAAATAAATTAATAATAAATGTCCTAATCTAATACAAGTGGGCCTAAATGGTCTTATATTATTCCTAAGGTTGTTTTTGGCCGAATTACAATTATCCAATAGAATAATGACACGTGTTAGGGTAATAATAATATCATTTTTACCCTTAATTACCCTATTTACTTTTAATCGTGGTAAAAAAAGTAAACAGTTACCATTCACCAAAAATTATTTTCATCTCATTGAACCACATTTTAGTCTTTGATATTAACCGTGTCTCTCATATTTTAGAAATTCCACTCACAGAAGTTGTAAAATTAAGTTTTATAAAAAACTCAGTTTTTTAACTACCACATAGTGGTTTCACTATTCATCAAAAAATGAAAGTTTCCAGAAAATACCAAAAATTAGGCCTAAGCTATATTTGATTTTAAGAATTCAAAAATGATGTCTATTTTACCTAATTCAAAACATATTAGTTACATTAATTAATTTAATAATTAATTCCCATCGTCAAAACAAATAGCGTGTTCTTAAGAGATAATAACTATCAAAATATTGACACTTATTTATGTCTGGTTTAAATGTGAAATTAAATCCAATGAAGAACATTGTATTAAATTGTAAAAATATATTTTAAATATATTTTAAAACCACTCAAATTAATAATTTATCACTATTAATTATTTTGATTAAAAATGTTGTTTTTAATTAAAATTTAGTAATTTTCACTATTCATCAGAATATGAAAATTATCCGAAAAGTACCAAAATTTCACCCTAACATAATTTCGACATTCCGAATCCAAAAATGAAGTCTATTTTGAAATATAAAATTTATAAAATTTCAAAAAGTGGGTATTACTATTCATAACAGGTAGTTCATAATAATATTATAATAATATCTCGTTTAGTGAAACTCAGTATTGCATACTACACACGCTATCGAGGAAGGTCGTGATTGTGTGTAATAAAAGGCAAGTCAGGGATGCATGTTGTGAAAGATCCTTTTGGTGTAGCGTACAACACAAGATATTAATGAAATTAAAAAGAATATTTTTCATAAGATCTCGGGGTGTTACATAATCCATCATTGATATGATCTAATAAAATCATATAGAAATACCTGGTCCTTGACTGGGAACTCTAGATTTTGTCGATGGCGATAGACATATGAATTATTCTAAAACTGGTTTATGGCCATTTAATTATTGATCAGATGAACCTACTATGAGGTCTCCTAAATTATATGAGGTATAAGTATCATTACCTCCCATTTCTCTAACCAGCACAGAGAATATCGACATGGCCCTACTATATAAGGCGTTATAATGAGTGATTTGTATAGTCTCTTGAAAGCTATTATTGTAATAGAATTTAGCTAACAGTATATGTTTCTCCCATGAACCTCTAAAATCATGGAATCATTATCTAATCATGTTCTCTAACACCTGTATTATATTTTTGGATTTCTCATTAGTCAGATGGTGGTATCTTGTATTCATTGTACCTGTGTACCTATTTTTCTCTAAAAACCATTCCAGAACCATGAAGTGAAATGAGAATCCAGTTTTTAGTCAAATTTTTATTGGACTCCAGGATATTTCATAATTTTTGTATATAGATCATACTAAGATCATAAAAAAACATAATGTGATAGGTTAAACGTGGGATTCATCATTGATCTTATCGATGACCACCGTAATGGAAACATTTCCTCAATCGGATATTCATAATACACTTAGAAAATCCATGGTGGAATCATCCCACTTCTAATCAAAAATGGGGAATGGATATAAAATCTATGATGGCTGTTAATGTTTCACCTTTACTTGTTGACTGGTGGAACACTGATTAAAAAACCTAGCTACCACTATTTTTACACCCGGACACCAGTATTGGTGATATAGATCATGATAAATATTTGTAAGCCTATGGTGTGCTACCCATGAGGAAGCATGAGACTCTCATATCAATTCCACTCATATGGATGTCAAAATATAGATGTGTTCATGGTTTTGAGAGACCTTATCCTCATCAATGATCTATCTGGGTGGTGGTTCCTCACATGAAACACTCTTCATTAGGACTAATCCCTCAGGATATGATAACTTCCACACATTCAATCTCTCTGAAAGTAAAGAGATCATTTAAAAAGTTGTAAATATATATTTCTCATTATGATCAAATACATCAAAATGTATCTTAAAAAATAGTCTCATCAACTTCAAATCACTATGGACTCCTCAATTGTCAGTGTCTGAGTCCCTTTTTCCAGAGAATCTATTATGGCATTACCCTTCCCATAAATATAAGAAAGCTCAAAATCAAAGGATTATATGTATTGGACAAATTTCATTTCATGATATTCGTGTCACACTGTGTATATATTTAAATAAGGTTTTTTTCTATATACACCAAAAAATTCTCTTCGAGTAAATAATGCCTTTAATATCACAAGGCATATACCACAATTTCTAGATCAATATTATGTGTTAGAAAATTCATCCTATGTGGCCTCAACTAATGAGACATATATTCTACAATATGATCTCCCTCCATAAAAATTGATCCTAACCCGATGCATGATGCATCACAATAGAATTCATAGCATCTACTTGGCTCGGGTAGAATCAAGATTCACACTGAAGTCAATCTCTATTTTATCTTCTAACAGGTTATATCACAGGGTTTTAACTATATGAACTAACCACATTTATTATTCGAGATAAAAAGACAAAATAGTATTCCTAAAAGGTTATTAATTATACTCCTTTAATATCCAACCATCCCTAAGAAAAATTATATTTTAAAAAAATTCATAGCATTCTACCAAAAAACTATAGCATGTAACTTCACTTTGTCAAAAGACGCTCCTGCCTATGAAATAATAGGACAAAATAAGTAATCATTTTTTATCCAAAAGTATCATTTTTTAATCAAAGAATTCATATGGTTCTCTCTTAGTGTATTTAACATATTCTAAAGATGTTGGGAAAAGTCTTATTGGGTATCTGAATACAAAAATATTTCATACACAAAGACTACCACAAATGAATCCAGATATGGTTCGAAATACAAGTCATCATGCACATAAAAATGGTGGGCTTGTTTTTCAAACTGAATGGCATAACAAAATAATTATATACACCATACCTACAATGAAACACTATAATAGGTCATCTTGATGATCTCACGCACACCTGGTGATATCCAGACACCAAATTAATCTTCTGCAAAAACCTATTCTCCCCAGAGCTGGTTGAGGATTTCACCTATATATAATAGTGTATATTGGTTCTTCACTATAGGTTTGTTAAATATATGGTAATATACATAGATCATGATGGTCCCCTATACCTTATTGAATAATTAAGTGAGTGATCTACAAGGAGAAGTACTAGGTTGGACAAAACCCTTACCATCCAAGTCCCCTAGCTATCTCTTGAGCTCCTAAAACTCAATTGTAGTTATCCATTAAAGAGGAATGGAAACTTTTGAAGCTCTTAGAACTAGATCAATAAGGAACTCCACCTGTCTTTTAGGAGAAAATCTAGAAAATTATTTTGTAAAATGTACCTGAAACAATCTACTCCACTGGATAAATCATCCTGACTTGTTCATTGGTCATCCATATATTGAATAGAAATATAGGTTTTTACTAAACCAAACCCATGATTATTTTGTGTCTCTAACTTCCTAGAGAACCTATTAAACCTTGGGAATAAATCAATGTTCTAGTAGTGATGTATTTGATATCTTTTGATAATACAATTCCATATAAGCATGATATGGGACCAACCAACCTAACCTAAGAAGTACATCGAAGCTCGTCATCTCGAGGAAGAAGTGGTCCCATGAAAAATGATGACTACCTAACTCATTGGGGAATTAATTAAACAACAATACACACACTAATTAATAAATAATTGAGTATCAATTTTTATAATTCCATAGGAAAATTGCATCCAATGATTAAGGATTTCCTTAATAGTTTCAAAAAAAAGAGTCAGAATCACCTATGTCAAATAAAAAAGGTACCAAGTCAGATACTAGAAAAAACATACCTAAAACTATAGATGGTATGGGACTCTATTCCACCACATTAGTCTAAAATTCATAAATATTTATTGATCCATGTCTTAGATATACAACCTATCTTCCCTGATGAGGGTCACTCTTTTGGGATTTTACCATAGGTATCCTGATCCTATAGCCATGACTACCCCTAGGCCTAATCATCTGGTAGCTCTACAACTCCCTATTTGACATGGATCATTTAATACCTCTATATTAGCTAGAGTCAGTGAATATAATCTCTTACTAGACGTGTAAGGGGAGATTATAAAAAAAAATCATTAAATGTTTCATCATACCATAGTCTCATCACTCAACTAGGGATCTCTCATGGTGATGTTTCTTGTTCCCTTGCATTACACACTACTTTAAAAATAAAAAAATTCCAAACAATTGTACTTGAGTTGGTAATATCCATGTAATATGTCGTTAATCAATGCTTCCTACCTCCAAATTCTGTACCACTAGGTCGGCAAGCTGGTCTACTCTGATTTATACCTCCAACAAGTTTATGCTTGGTAATAAGAGACTGCTTTACTATCTCAAAAATGGTAGTGAATTGGAAAACATTCCTCTAAGATAAAATAGGATGCTTGATCTCATCCTCAAAGAATATCTCCCTGGACATCTCATTAATGATTAAAATAGGTGAAAATCATAGAATATTGGTAAAATAAAATGAATAATCCATCACAAACATGGTACTCTAATAGAGGTATATAAACTCTCTAAGATTACTATTCCTCAAGTTCTCAAGGACTATGTATTCGTAGAATCTAGATTTGAAATACAAATATATTATTTCTTGATGATGATATATTTGGTTCTAGATACCCCACCAATGTTTGGAGGATCTATGAAGCATGTGCATCATTATCTTGAACCTCCATTCTGAAGGTGTCTCTAAATGATCAAACATATAAAGAATGGTGTCAATTCATAACTCAACATCCTAGGGGACAGAATCCCTAGATGATGAAGGGGGATGATACTACTGAAACTCTAACATCAAATCTTTCATATAAGTGGTGGTCAAAGAGTTTCCTTTATATATTTTATAAGATGTAGGCATCCCACTGAGAACAATGCATTAGTTTCTATATTAGGTATATAAGAAGTTTCTATTGGACGAATTAATATTGGTAACACTTGTGGATCAGGTCCCTCCACCTCCAAAGCGCAGTCTTCACCACCCTCCTCGTGCATGACTTGAAGATGTATTCATGGAATAGAGCCTTCTACAAGTAATTGGAACTCCAGTTCCTACTCATTTATCCATGTCTATGTGAAGTATTAGAGAATAAATAACCCCCAGAGTCACTTCCAAATACACACTACTGAGGTTTGTTCTAGTTTAGACTCTCTATTCTAGTTTGGGGTCCCAATATATAGAGCATTAATTTTACATTATTCAGTAAATTAACCTTTAACTTCAAATTTAAATTACCACTTAGTGGTGATCATGTTTGAGTAAATATTAAACAATAATTTCATTTTCAATGTAGACCAATTAGATGAATTTACATTATAAATTTATTGATATAAATTCTTTATAAACTAAAATTAGTAATTCATGTACCTGTATCTAAAACATTACTTTCAATTATAGATATTAATAGTCAACATAAAGTTATTTTACTACATGAATTATCACTCCAAATTTATAAAGGTACATGCACTCTTTAAATTTATAATGGAATTCATGTATTAAAAATAAACTAATATTTCAGTCTCTGAAACCTCAATTATATAACTCAAACATGTGATAATTGGTTAGTTAAGGTGTCATCATCAAGTTATATGGGAAAAAATTATTTGGGTTGATTATGACACTATAATAACCAATTATTTAATCCTTATATCCTATAGAAATGTTAGTTTCATAATATATATATCACACATGGTATATACAATAACTATAACGAATTTTGGAAGTGAAACCTACAAAAAATGGAATAATTCATGACATATTAATCCTTTATGGTTCCTATAATGAATCATGACCAATTAATTCATTCCATACCATAATCAGGATAAAAATAAGTCCCTAAAAACAATAATAAACACCACACACCCTATTCATGTAACACCCCGACCCTAGTTACCCAGAGTCGGTGGATTATTTTAATACATTGGCATCATTACAAGGAATCAAGTCCCGAATGACCGATTAGTTTAGATGTCTAGGAAAATAGATTACATACATGAATGTTACATTACATACAAAACAACATAAATAATCCTTTATTAACGCCATTATTCCCTTGTCTTAACCATGCATATCAATCACAATACACTTCTTGGAATCCTTGGAAAATAAAACATAGAAAGGGGTGAGCTCAAATGCTCAGTAAGGGTAAGAAATATAGTGGAAGCTTTCAAAAATAAGCCTAATCATTTAAGGCAATGTATAACTAAAACAAATGCCTTTTAGACATGAAATTTAACATAATATGGCAGAAATAAAATGAAATAATGCCATTTAATTATTCACATGGATATTGTACTAGTCTAATAATCACAAGAAATATCAATAACCACTTTCATAATGATAGAATGCATAATGCCGAACTTTAATTTCTGTGTTAAGGACTCTTTCCAAGACCTAGGGTATAACATTAACCGGAACCCAACTCGAAGAGCCTCTATAACTGGACTCCATCTCGGAGAGCCTTTGTAACCAGACTCCATCCCAGAGTGCCTATAATAACTGGACACCAACCCAGAGGGCCTCTAATAACCAGACACCAACCCGGAGGGTCTGTTGTAACTGCACCCCAACCCGGAGGGATTACTTTTACCAGTCCCCAACTCGAAACATATTAGTCCAACACATTCATCATAAGTAGAGGATGAAATATAACATAAAAATTCGTATAAAATCTAGTATACGAAATGCCAAAACATTAATCAAAAGCCATTAATGGCATAAAAATGACTCATACATAGTCAAACATATCACATAACCTTAAATACAATATAGAAAAATTTTTTAATAGTAAATAAACTTCAAACATGTGCAATATTTATCGAACAGTGTTGACATAGATGAAATCAAAACTATTTGAGAGAAATATCTCTTTTTTTGAAATCATTTAAATGTCACAAAATTATAAAAGAAAACATTTACTTTGAAAATATTATTATAATCTTGTAAGGTAATCTTCAAGATTTTATAATGGATGAAAATAGCTGTACCCACCATATAAGTTAAAAAAATACATCCTTACCTTAATCCTGTCAAAAAGGATAAAATGGACCTTGTTTGGAAAATGACAGAAATATTCCATTATAAACATCTTATAAAAAGTCAAACAATGGTATAAATGAATTTAACCCATATTTTGTAAAATAGTAATAATGTTTCGAAATACCTTTTTAAGAAACATGGATGTGGATGATAAAGAGGTCCCAGTAGATAATTATATATAAACAACCTCAGATAATGAAGAGATTGTGAAATAAACCCTTACCAATTTGGTAACTTACGAAACATACACCCTATGAAAGAGGAATCATACAATGAATATGTAGATACACCTAAATTAAATTGTATTACACAATGAATACAATTATTGGTAGTACATACACCAAACAAAAATTAATAATGGCAATATGGTACGAATCTCACGGGAATAAGGAGTGAGATGAAAACCCCTTACTTTTCACTTTCCTTTAGTTGAGGGTACGTTTATCCACTTGTATGAAGACTATAGTATGTTATTAAATTATAACAGAACTATATTAATATTTATTATATCATAAATTATTCATTTATGACTTTATACTACCCATTTAATAATAATTTACATGTTATATTAATATTTCGGGTAATAATCGCTTTCTTTATCGTACATGTTTTAACTTGTTACTCTTGATTGTATCACTTAGATCATGATTTAAATACATATAGAATATAAAACATGATTTATTTATCATATATATTAGAATATAAAAATTTATAATAGAAATATATATGAAATGGAAAACACAGTTTATGGAGATGGTAGTCCGTACGTACGCATAAATGCTCTTTCCGTTTTCATATAGTATTGAACAGAAGTAAGTGAATAAGATATATGTAAGTGCATAAATACTTATATATATAAATATATATATCTCCATTAGCATTATTATTTCATATATTACATACTTATTAGTAATATATATTTGTATAATCGTCGATGAATGGTGAACTTGGAAATGAATCTCATCGCGTCGTGGAGATGGTAATCCATACGTACGCACGAGTGAAAATATCATTATTATGATATTAATATAATATATAATTGGATGGTATATAATATATAAAGAATCCTTATCATGTTATATTTATTATTTACATCAAATACACATCATTATTATTCCCACTTAAATAATAATGTATTGAATAAAAATTACACCACGACGTGGAGACGGTAAGCCGTACGTACGCAGGTATGGTGACTTGTCATTGAAAGGGTGGATAGAATAATGAATTTGGTCGTAAAATAATTATAATAACATCAAATTATATATAATATACTTAAGTTATTATTTTATAATGGAAACAACAAATAAAAAGGAAGTGGAAGAAGAAAGGAACATGAAAGAGGGTGGTGAAATCATTACCTCTTCTTCGGGTTCTTCCTTTTGATTTGATCAAAAGGGCTCCTTATTTTAGATTTATGATCAAAATAAGGAGTCTAGGATGAAGGAAGGATATATTAGAGGGTATTTGGGTAGGTTTTTTCTGATCCAAATGGCATAGAAGGTGTGAACTAGATAGAAGGGGTAGTGCCCTTTTATAAGAGGGGTGAGGGGCACCTTAGAAAAAACATAAAATATTATTTTATAATAAATTCATATTCAGTTTCTAATGGCTCCAAAGTTAATTATTTAAAGTATAAGGTAGGGATAGGTCTAAAACAACTCATCAAATAGGTTTTAGATAAGTTTAGGTTACCATTTTAACCTTATCATTTAGATTTAACTCTAAGTTAAATAATTTAACTTTTATCGTGTCTTCTTGTATTCTTACACTATATGGTTAATAAACATAATATATACTTCCAATAGAACCCAAATTGGTTCATTAATGTCATATATATTATTATATAAGTCTTTTGGCCGAACCATATATTTTTAGGACTATTATATCAATTAATAATATAATGTTTGGTTTAAAAACAATTTTATGTTAATTTTGACACTATTTGGTATTTGTTTTTTTTTAAATAATAACAACATTATTACTTCAAAAAAATAAATTGAATCAATCCTAAAATGTCCTATTCACCAAGAAAACTCGTGGATATCATAAAAACTTTGAAATTATATTTATTTTAATATCTATAATACCATATATTTGATTCTTTCATGAATAATGTAATTACTGCATCATCATTGTGTCATAAATAAATTTATATATTTAATGTCCAAAAATAATAAATAAAATACCATGATGTAGTAAATATTTTTATATCTCGAATTAATAACTATAATCGAATTTATCTTTTGTAAAACCCCATATTAAAAATGTTTTAGTTATTAAACTTTGATTTTAAATCTTTTAACTCTTCTTTGAATTAAATAATAATAAATGTCATAATCTAATCCAAGTGGACCTAAATGATAATATTTTATTCCTAAGGTTGTTTTTGGTCCAGATAATCTTGTCCAATAGAATTAGGACATGTGTGAGGGTAATATTAATATCATTTTTACCCTTAATTACCTTATTTACTATTAATCGTGGTAAATAAAAGCAAAAAGTTACTATTCACCAAAAATTATTTTCATCTCATTGAACCACATTTTACTACTTGATATTAAACGTGTCTCTTGGATTTTTGAAATTCATGTCACATAAGTGGTAAAATTAAGATCTATGTGAATTTGCAAAAGCTCCTAGGAGGTGGGTAAAAGACGGTGAAAAGTTCAATGAAATTTTTATATATCTAAAATTATTATAAACTGACTCCAATGAATTACATTGAACTTATATAGGTATTATGTATCTATTTTTGCATTAAATAATTCAAATAAAATAAATAATTATTTAAATAAAAATTCGGTTTTAAACTATAACTCAGTGTTTTTCAGTATTCATCAAAAATTAAAAGTTTTCATAAAAATACCAAATATTTACCCTAAGATAATTTTGATTTTATGAATTCAATAAGGAGGACTATTTTACCAATTTCAAAACATAGAAGATTCATTTATTAATTTAAAATTAATTCCCTCTATCAAAACAAAAAAGCGTGTTTTTAAGAAACAATAACTCTCAAAAGATTGACACTTGTTTATGTCTGGTTTAAATGTTAAATTATGTCCAATTACCAACATTGGATTATATTGTAAAAATATATTATAAATATAATTTAAAACCACTCAAATTCATAATTTATCACTATTAATTATTTTTATTAAAAAAGTTGTTTTTAATTAAAATTTAGTAATTTTCACTATTCATAAAATATAAAATTTATCAGAAAAGTACCAAAAATTCACCGTAAGATAATTTCTATATTCTGAATCCAAAAATGAACTCAATTTTTAAAGATAAAATGTATAAAATTTCATAAATTGTGTATTACAATTCATAACATCTAGTTTGATTGGTTGTGGTGTATGTTAGAACTTGAAGTTTGCGTACAACACACGCTACTGAATTATTCAAAGAGAAGCGTACCCTGGAAGCTTGCGGTGTTACATTATCTCCTCCTTCAATAAATTACATCCTCGCTATTTATGCTCGGTATAAGAAACATGGGGTTGACATTTCAAAATATCTTAGTTAAAATCTCACATCCGAAAATGGATTAATGAGGCCTCTATTTAAAATAAAGAGTGGTAAGTATGATGGTTACCGAACATAACTCATACTAGGGTTCCATGTAGGAAAATATGGATATGTAAGAGAAATGTAACCATCAATATATGATGGAGAGTGGTAGAGAACATGGGTATGAAAAGGCCAACAATCACAAAGCCGTAAATTTGTGATGATCTAAGGTACCATCTAGGACAACATTTTTGTTCTAAGTTCCTTTTATTGATGTTGAGAAATTTTTTTATGAGATTGGATAAGATAATAAGAAGATATACTTACTTTAAAATTATATTTTTATCCTTTAATAAATTTCTACCACAAACTCATCTTTCAACCCGAAACATAATAAAACTCAAAAATACTCTACTTATCCTAATCGTATAGGGTTCCAAATATAATGAATTTATAATTCACATATCAGACCCTTTAAAATAATAAACTAAATTATACCATCTAGTAACTTCACGTAGTCCAGTGGTAGGGGATAAATCCCAATCACACTATGGTTGTGGGTTCGATTCCCGCAGATTTGTCCGACGCGACGGGTTGTGACGTGGTCTGCATGTTGTCCTTTTATAAAAATCCGAAAATACCCTTTCAAACATAATCCCTTCCAACCTTAAGACTTTTCCGAAATACTACTATCCAAACTCACAGTCCAAAATTTATAAGGAAGTTAAACACAATGAAGATTCTTTTTTCCAGGTAATAACATGTGAACACCTTCATCATGTATTATTTTAAAACATGGTAACATACTGAATTACCATAAAACCTTATTGATTACATTCATGCTCCCTATTCTTTATAGAATACTGGATATATTCCTTCTATCCAAAAATGTTATAAACTCCAACTATGAAGAATCATTAATCAGTTTCAAGGTAGTCAAGAATATCCAATATAATTTATCCAAATCAATCTTGTATTATTCCAAAATCACTACCTTGGTATCAAAACCATATTATGGTTTATCTTTATCTCAACCATATATTTACCAAAAATTTAACCTGCTATTGAGTCACTTTTCTTTGTTCCACACAATCTCAAGTCCTTAATAAAATAGTACTGCAGCACAATCCTTATATACTCAATAATTATTATAACCAGTACATCGTTGATAAAACACTCAAATGAAATAATCCTATAATAACAACATAATAACACAAGTAATTCTTCTTCATATGGGGTAGTATCATAACATGATTATTATCCAATAGCATCATTTGGGGCATACTCCAATGATTTTTACATTGGTTTGCGTAGTATCCAAACTCCTTGCAGATGAAGCATTGTACATTTGAATCCTTTTTCTTACACTTTTAGTCACATACATGGTTTCTTTTTTCTCCAAACTTATCACATACTCTCATTCCCTTCAAGCATTTTACAAGGTGATTCTTTCCACAGTTATCACACATGGGAAAATCCTTTTTTACCTTCTTCCCTTTATCTGTCCTTCTCTCTACCATCCTTTTCTTCTATGGCTTCCCTTCAAATTCATAGGACTCCAAGAACTCTTTACTTATCTTATCAACACATGATACTATTTCTTCATATGATGATAATACGTGGGAGACTATTTTCCCTATAAATTCTGGCTTAGGACCATGAAACATATGATCCTTCTTACTCTTTGGATCATGTGTATTGCTGGAGTTCTCATTCCTTGTACTGGGTGCCAATTCTATGCAATGTAATACACTATATTAGTTTATGAATAGAAATATCGAATCCCGATCTTGTAAAATACTTAACATAAATTAAACAGTTTGTGGATATAATCCATAATCATAAAAATGTTTTCTTTGAGTAAGTATATACTCATTAGCACTTCATAATGGTTTTAATGAAAATGAGAATTATCCTAAGCATATCCCTCAGGAGTGTCATAACCAAGAGTGCAACGAGGCCTGTTGTCGTGCACCAGTTCCCGTTCGAGTCCAGCTCAAAGCGGTGTTTTTGGGTTTTACCCCTACGTACATCTGTTCTAGAGCCACCTCTACCTGCTCGTATCCAGACAGGGATGTATTTGCTTGGAAAACTCACAAAATCTCTACATTACCAAAATTCTAGGAAGTTCTTCTATACTAATACTCAAATTCTATCTTATGGTAATGTGGTCTAATCAGAGCTCATCTAAATCTAGTTTCCAGGGTTATTTCTAAACATCCTCTAATACCAATTGTAACACCCCAACCCCATTTACCCAGAGTCGGTTCATTATTTTAATACATTTTCATGATTACAAGGAATCAAGTCTCAAAGGACCAATCAGTTTAGTACTCTGGGAAAATAGATTACATACATGAATGTAACATTACATACAAAACAACATAAATAATCCTTTATGAACGCCATTATTCACTTGGCTTAACCCTGCATATCAATCACAATACACTTCTTGGAGTCCTGGGAAAATAAAACATAGAACGGGGTGAGCTAAAATGCTCAATAAGGGTAAGCAATATAGTGGAAACTTTCAAAAATAAGTATAAACATTTAAGGCAATGTATAACTAAAACAAAAGCCTTTTAAACGTGAACTTCTGCATAATATGGTAGAAATAAAATGAAATAAGGCCATTTACTTACTCGCATAGATATTCTACTAGTCGAATAATCACATGAAATATCAATAACCACTTTCATAATGATGGAATGCATAATGAAGAACTTTAATTTCCATGTCAAGGCCTCGTTCCATGACCTAAGGGATAACTATAACCAAAACCCAACCCGGAGGGCCTCTATAACCGAACTCCATCCCAGAGATCCTCTGTAACCAGACACCAACCCGAAGTTCATCTAATAACCAGTCACCAACCCAAAGTGCCTCTAATAACCAGACACCAACCCATAGGGTCTACTGTAACCAGACCCCAACCCGGAGGGCATACTTTTACCGGTCCCCAACCCGAAACATACTAGTCCAACACATTCATCTTAACAAGAGGATTAAATATAACATAAACATTCGTATTAAAACTAGCATACGAAATGCCAAAACATTAATCATAAGCCATTAATGGCATAAAAATGACTCATCCATTGTCAAACGTATCACAAAACCTTAAATACAATATAAAAGATTTGTTTAATAATAAATCAACTTCAAACATGTTAAAAATTTATCAAGGGATGTTGACATAGATGAAATCAAAACTATTTGAGAGAAATATCTCTTTTTTTGAAATCATTTAAAAGTCACATAATTATAAAAGAAAACATTTACATTGAAAATGTTATTATAAGCTTGTAAGGTAAGCTTCAAAATTTTATAATGGCTTAAAATAGCCGCACCCACCATATAAGTTAAAAAAATGACATTCTTACCTTAATTCTATCAAATATGTTAAAAAGGACCTTGTTTAGAAAACGACGGAAATATTCCTTTATAAAAATCATATAAAAAGTTAAACAATGGTAAAAATTAATTTAACCCATATTATTTAAAATATTAGGAATGTTTTGAAACTTTTTTTAAGAAACAATGATGTGGATGATAAAGTGGTCCTAGTAGATAATTACGTATAAACAACCTCAGATAATGAAGAGATTGTGAAATAAACCCTTACCAATTTGGTAACATACGAAACATACACCCCATGAAAGAGGTATCATACAATGAATATGTAGATACACCTAAATTAAAGTGTATTACAGAAATAATACAATTATGGGTAGACATACATCACACAAAAGGTAATATTGGCAATATGGTACGAATCTCACAAGAATAAGGAGTGAGATGAAAACCCCTTACCCTACATTTTCCATTTGTCGAGGGTACTTTTAGCCTCCTATATGAAGACTATAGTATGTTGTTAAATTATACCATAACCATATTAATATTTATGATATCATAAATTATTCATTTATGACTTTATACTACCCATTTAATAATAATTTCCATGTTATATTAATATTTCGGGTAATAATCGCTTTCTTTATCATGCATGTTTTAACTTGTTACTCTTGATTGTATCACATAGATCATGATTTAAATATTTATAGAATATAAAAAATGATTTATTTATCATATATATTTCAATATAAAAATTTATAATAGACATATATATGAAATGGAAAACACAGTTTATGGAGATGGTAGTCTGTACGTATGCATAAACGTTGTTTCTGTTTTCATTTAGTATTGAACGGAAGTAAGTGAATAAGATATACGTAAGTACATAAATACTTATATATATAAAAATATATATCTCCAGTAGAATTATTATGTCATATATTACATACTTATTAGTAATATATATTTGTATAATCATCGATGAATGGTGAACTTGGAAATGAATATCATCACGTCGTGGAGACGATAATCCGTACGTACGCACGAGCGAAAATATAATTATTTTGATATTAATATAATATATAATTGGATGTTATAAAATATATAAATAATAATTATCATGTTATATTTATAATTTACATCAAATACACATCATTATTATACCCACCAAAATAATAATGTATGGAATAATAATTACACCACGACGTGGAGACGGTAAGTCGTACGTATGCACGTATTGTGAATTGTCATTCAAAGGGTGGATAGAATAATTAATTTGGATTAAAATAATTATAATAACATAACAGTATATAGAATATAATGGGGTTATTATTTTATAATAGAATCAACAATGAAAAAGGAAGTGGGAGAAGAAAGGAACATGAAAGAGGGTGGTGAAATCATTACCGCTTCTCCGGGTTCTTCCTTTTGATTTGATCAAAAGGGATCCATAGGTTAGATTTCTAGTCAAACAAAGGAATATCAGATGAAGGGAGGATATTTGAGAGGGTATTTGGGCAGGTTTTGGCTGATCCAAATGGCATAGAAGGTGTGAATTAGAGAGAAGGGGGAGTTCCCTTTTATAAGAGGGGTGGCGGGCACCATAAAAAAACATAAAATATTATTTTATAATAAATTCATATTCTGTTTCTAATGGTTCAAAAGTTGATTATTTAAAGTCTAAGGTGGGGTTAAGTCGAATAAAACTCAACCAATAGGTTTTATACAAGTTTAGGGTACTATTTTAACCTTATCATTTAGATTTAACTCTAAGTTAAATAATAAAACTTTTACCGTGTCTTCTTGTACTCTTACACTATATGGTTACTAAACATACTATATACTTCCAATCGAGCCCAAATTGGTCCATTAATGTAATATATATTATTATATAAGTCTTTTTGCCGAACCTTGTATTTTTAGGACTATAATATCAATTAATAATATAATATTTTTTAAAAAAACTATTTTAATGTTCATTTTGTTACTATTTGGTATTATTTTTTTTAAAAGAATAACAACATGATTACTTCAAAAAAAATAAATGGAATCAATCCTAACATGTGATATTAACCTATAAAATTCGTTTATATCATAAAAACATTGAAATTATATTTATTTTAATATTTATAATACCATTTATTTGATTCTTTCATGAATAAGGTAATTACTTTATCACCATTGTGTCATAAATAAATTTATTTATTTAATCTCTAAAAATTATAAATAAAATACCATGATGTATGAAATACTTTTATATTACTAATTAATATTTATAATCGAATTTATATTATGTAAAAACCCATATTAAAAATGTTTTAGTTATTAAACATTGATTTTAACCCTTTTAACTCTTCTTTGAATTAAATAATAATAAATGTCCTAATCTAATCCAAGTGGACCTTAATGATAATATTTTATTCCTAAGGTTTTTTATGGTCTATATAAACTTGTCCAATAGAATTATGACATGTGTGAGGGTAATATTAATATCATTTTTAACCTTAATTTCCTTATTTACTTTTAACCGTGGTAAATAAAAGTAAAAGGTTACTATTCACCAAAAATAATTTTCATCTCATTGAACCAAATTTTACTACTTGATATTAACTGTGTCTCTCGGATTTTCGAAATTCAGCTCACAGAAGAGGTAAAATTATGTTTTATGTCGATTTGGAAATGATCCTAGGAGGTGGGTAAAAGACGGTGAAAAGTTCAAGGAAATTTTTATATATATAAAATTATTATAAATCGACTCCAATTAATTAAATTGAATATATATATGTATTATGTATCTATTTTGAAATTAAATAATTTAAATAAAATAAATAATTATTCAAATAAATATTCGGTTTTAAACTATTACTCAGTGTTTTTCACTATTCATCAAAAATTAAAAGTTTTCATAAAAATACCAAAAATTTACCCAAAGATAATTTTGATATTATGAATTCAATAATTTAGTCTATTTTACCAAATTAAAAACATAGAAGTTTAATTTATTAATTTAATATTAATTCCCGCTGTCAAAACAAAAAGCGTGTTTTGAAAAAAACAATGATTATCCAAAGATTGACACTTGTTTATTCCCGGTTTAAATATGAAATTATGTCCAATGACCAACATTGTATTAAATTGTAAAAATATATTCTAAATAAAATTTAGAACCACTCAAATTCATAATTTATCACTTTTAAGTATTTTGATTAACAAAGTTATTTTTAATTAAAATTTAGTAATTTTCTATATTCATCAAAATATAAAATTTATCGGAAAAGTACCAAAAATTAACAGTAGGCTAATTTCGATATTCGAAATCCAAAAATGAAGTCAATTTTGAAAGATAAAATGTATAAAATTTCAAAAATTGGGTATTAAAATTCATAACTGCTAGTTTGATTGGTTGTGGTGTGTGTTAGAACTCGAAGTTGCGTACAACACACACTATTTTATTATTCAAAGAAAAGTGTATCGTGGATGTTTGGGGTGTTACAGTTCATCTCCCAATGGTGAAATTAGTACAACCATAATTGGTATAATCCTGATTATTAATTCCCATCATCAGTTATTTGTATTTTTCCATATATGTGGGTTAGTTACTCCTTGATACAGGGCCATTTGCAATTTCTAACACATCATAGTGTTTTATCTACCAAACCAAAACAATAAGACCAAATAAAAAAAGAAAAACCTATTATAACAATTTGTAAGTTCCCATTCCTGATTCATTAATATGTAACTAAACACAGTGGGTCACACAGCCCCAAATGAACCTCCTCATATTCCAAAGACTTCTGAATAGAATCAATGGTCCATGATGGTATAATGGGGAGACTATACCATCATTATCATAGTAGAAAAACGTTGGTAATAAATGAATAATTAGTAGAATAATAATAATGAAAAAATATCTCTAGAATAAAATCATCTAGAAAACTGTAATAAACAAGGAAAAAGTTTCATCATATACAATATTATTAGTATGTCATAGATCATTATGAAAAGTAGTAACACATTATAGTAGGAATCAAATATAGGAAATTTAATCAAAATAACCAAAAAAAAACAAAAATTATACCTCTAATAAAATCACAAGCCATAGAATGGACTCGCGTTCCCAAAAACCCATGATATAAGTCAAATTGGTAACCACAACAACAAACTTTCATTTTACACTACATGCATCCATCATGTCAATATCAGTACAAATCATGGTGAGAATAGGGTGTGAGATATACTCAGTATACCACAACAAATGATTCCTATAAAAAATTATATCATGTGCATAAAAACCATTACCGTGTTAAGGTAAAATAGTTAAAAATGTATAATGAATGAGAGATATAAATAATCCCACAAATAGGGTTATATATATGAGTAAGAAAATTAATGATGAATACCAGTAAAAAAAGGTAATGTGTGTTGGTAACTAAAATATTTGTCATATACCATATATATAAAAAGTGTCAGACCTACATGAATATTCTCTTAAGGTGAAATACCAAGGAAACCTCGTTGAGACCATGGAACTCATCCAAGGGAACTAGTAATTTTGTAGAGCAACATGGTCTAGGAACCATAGTCCCAGGGTCAAGGAATCCTAATATCCAAATATATATATGTTTTTATAAAGGTCATAGGTTCCAAACCTCAATCCCCTTAATTGGTTCTATTCTGTAATAATGATCGGTATAATACTATGATAATGATTAGTGTCAAACCATTAATCAATATCAATTCCATCCCATAATAATCATAATAAATTTGTAATATAAAATTCAGAGCAATGTTAATGTTCATTATTGAGTATAATCATTCATTTCATAACATTTTTCTTATTTAAACCATAAATTAACTCATTTAATATTCTTAAGGCATCTATAACTAGGTGAAAAGATTACACATACAATGGGGTGGTTCTTAGCTAAAGAAAATGGATGAACTCACGTTGAAGTTGGTTCGAGTTGATGTTGAAAAACCTCTAACCATGTAAATTTTTTAAGTGAGAATAAAATTTAATTTTCAAAAAATTAATTTAATAAATTTATAATTTTTAGGATCAATTTTTGTACGGTCTAGTGAGTGGCATGATGTCAATAATTTAATAAGTTATAAAACCATAGGGAAATGGTAAAGATATCCTACCTTAAGGTGTTAGAGGACACTCATCCAATATTTGTTTTTTATTTTGTGTAGAACAAGAGAAAAATATAGAAATAATAAAATTTCATAAAAATAGTGTAAACGATATTAAATGAATATGTCATAACAATTGGAAATGGAAACTATGAAAAGAATATAACAGATTGAAGCTGTTAATGGTTGTGATCCAACAAGATAAATGTAACATGATTTAGAAGGTGGATGGGAAAGGAAGATCACATCATAGGAATAATATTTGTATTATCTCTTCACGTAGTAAGGGATACTAGAGAATGATGAATAAAATTGGGCTTTCGATTTTAAAATGATGGAGGGAAAATTATAATTTCACTCTTTAAAAAGAGGTCATACAGCTTAGCCAAAATTTTGGCCAAATTGTGAACCAACCATGTGATAGTTACTATATATAGGGAACCAGACTTTAAATAGATATACCCCATAGTTTTTATATAGTTTTCTATAATCATGTTGGTCACTAAATAGGTGGCACGGAGGGGTGGGATATGTGTGTGTTTTTTCAAACTATTTGTATCCCATATGGGTGACCTCTGCAACAGATCTTAAGGTTTTTACATGTCTATAAAGTCTCAAACACATAGTTTTTTATACTTTGATCCCTTATATATATTCCAAACTATTGATATGCTTGGTTACTACTAATCATGTTTCAATTGTGTAACCCATACACCTTCTCCAAAAATTCAGAGCTTTGGTCTCCAAACGAGCCTTAGATTCTCTAGAACCCTTCTTGAAACTATTACTAAATTTTATAAGAGTAAAAAAAATCATTGGAAGTAAAAGATGACTAGTTTTTTCCTCAAAATAAAAAATTTTACCACTGGAAATGGGGTTTATCCCAACACATCTATTCCAAATGTTTAATGAACCGTGGGGATATATGGGTTTTAATTGTCTATACCCATAGTTTTATTAAAACCATGGGAATTCAACCCCTAAGTATCGGGCTCCAACGCCCTCCCCCCACTTCAACCCTACCTCATCGACCTCTGAATCCTGGTCCTTCCCCCCCCCTCCCCAACCACCACCTCCTGACCATCCGATCTCTGCCTCCCTACCCTCTTCTCCCCTATATGACCTTTGCCTTCCGACCATCCGACCTCCGCCTCCCGGCCAACTCATCCCCTCCCTGGCCTTCGCCTCCAAGATCCGCCTCCTGGATCCACCTCCAATCCTGACCTGGACCTCTCAAACTTTTCCACTGCCTCAACATCCCAGCCTTCTACACACTGCCCCCAGCTCCAGCGATGTCCCCTCTCTCCCCTCTCAGCTCCCTCTCCTCCAGGTATCATCAAATTTATCACTTTTCTATTTTTCTACTCAGTTTTCTTTGGAATTTCCTTACATAACATGAAAAAAACCATTCCATATAAAATTTCCCAATCTCCGAATTAGAAAGAAAACATTAGTATTGGTATGAATTACTCCTATATATACAAAGTGTGTTTTCCTTTTTTAGATTACAACTATAGATCAACCCATTTGTAGGATTATTCTTTTTGAGTAAATCCTTAGGTATAGGATCTTATATAATCTTTACTTATTTTTCCTCTTCTACAATTTATTATCCATAAACATGGAAGATATTATGTATATCAGGTTCAAGTTTTTCATTTTCTTTCCCAATTTTATTTAAACATAAATCATGGAGCAATAATTGTTTTTATGCCAATGTTTATTCCTGTAACTTCTAGAATAACCAACGTGCTCAACTTCCTGACTTAATTTTCCAAAAACAGCAAATTACTCATCTTACAAAGCTCTAACCTTATCAAAAAAATATTCAATCTTATCTTACCTAATTAATTCATAGACTTTCACTTCAAAAGAAACTTTTATAAATAACTTTCAAACTTAAAGTTAACAAAATATTCTTCTCAAAACATCTTGGTTCTCTAATTCTGTAACAAACTACATCCAGAATGCACAACCTTTACATCCATTGTCAATTTAATTTTAGAATATCATGTTTTTATTTTTTGACAACTTCACTTCTAGAACATCTCCAACCCCTCTTCCAAAACACTTTTCATAACATATCATTCTTTAACTTATCTTCCTAAATAACTTCCAAACAATCTCAAAACTCTAATTTGTGAGTTATATTATCAAAGAAAATTATTTATTAGAAAACATAACACTTATTTTAAACAAATCCAAAAAACCACCTGGTTAAAACATTATCTCCCTTTAGATTTTGTTGACAATACTACTATAAATCATACACAAACTTTTAACTATAAATTATTCGAAGGAATATATATTTATGGTGTATTATTTTCACTACCTTTTTTTTAATATATTGAAAATAGACTTTGTATACATATATTTATTTTCATTCTCCCCCTTTATTTGATAATTACATAGGGGTACCTTATTAGTTATACTACATCGTCATCTATACAGTACATGTTGTATATTTTTTTGGTCTCCACTAAATCCTTGTTGGTACATTTTTATTCTCCTCAACTTCTAAAATCCATATTTGGAGAGTTTTTTCTCCCCCTTTCTCATTAAATTCATTTAAACCCCATTTGATATTGATCTATTTCAACCTATTCCTGAAACTCAATCTCTTGAAAATTTAGATCCATTTTCCACATTCAATGGTTTAGGTTATCTTTAATCCATCTGTTGATTAAACATTTGGATCTTTTACCACTATCAATTCCACTTTTTTAGATAAAAATAATTCATAATTTTTATTTTCTAGGATTTTAATCGTTTCCTCTCTTCAGCCATGTTTTACTAAAATATTTTTAGAAATTTAATTTACTACTTATAATTTTGTTATTGATGTATATTTTCATCCTAATAATTCTAAACTCGATATAGTCAATAAAATCAAAGTTGTTCATGTGACTCAATTACTTATATAAACATGTATAACTTGAGATTTTTCTTTCTTATACACATCCTATAATCTCAATCATAATTCCATAAAACCATCAGAAAATAAACAATAAAGTACTAAGTGTGTGATCCACACCACATGTTTAAGTAATAGATATCACTTTTTCATAATGGAATTATGACACCACTTGATATCCATGAACCATCCTTTCCTCACATGGCATTCATTTTTATGGATAAGAATAAATATTTTATGTGTTCCCATACCCAAGTCCCCCTAAATGCATTCAGTTATTTACACGAATTATATATATAATACATCAAACATTGTAACTATTTTTTGGTTATGAAATTATACTTCCTAAAAATTTTGGTATCTTAGAAAAAATAATAACCTAACACCACATTATTATCACACAAAAAAATAAACATAAATTCTATGAATGTTATTATTAATTACATGTATTGTATTCTATTAATTTTAGTATCCTTATAATAATTTACATATGAAATGATATCATTTATCAATTACCAAATTTCACTTAACACAACTGAAAATTTTATATAAGTATTTGAAACAACATTAATTCTTTATGAGGATCTACATCATTTGAGCCTCCCCATCACATGATGAAATTCCAGATCTAGCATAAAAATATAAAGTGGTTTCTCAACACCATTTATTGAGTCATATGAGGCCAGGATACCATTTTATATTTTTATACCAATTAATATATCTAATAAATTTAAAACCACTTATTGAATTTATCTCCCTTTACCATAATCACACCCCTCTTAAATTTTCATCACTTAAATCAACACTTAAAAATATCATAACACATTGGGAGAGGGATCCTTCCCATCCATCTTCAAGTTAAGGATTTTGGTTTGTATTTGTAAACCAACCAATTTTATCCAACTACATTCCCAGTCTTAGATTACTGTGTTTCAAAAATGTTGTTTCCTACTAGTTTAGGCCATCATTTACCCTTATATATATATTATCTCTCATCATTACCCTTAATATGCACCAATTCTAATTATCGCATTCTAAAAACTACATATCTAACATCTATAATGGCCAATGATCATATTATGAACATATAATGTTTTGAATTTATAATAATCTTTATTTATTTTTTATGAAATATCACACATATAATTTATTTAATGGTAAATTACCATATAAAAATTAGGGGTTGTTACAACCATGATTTAGACATGGAATTTGATGGATTTTCATTATTAATTTTTCTTAAACATATCTCAAATTCACTTATTAACCATCAATGAGTATGATTCCAGTAAATAAAACATAAAAATTTCATTCAATATCCCTGAATAGATTTTATTCATTAACAATTTCATAGTAACCAAACACTAAAAATGTTTCTTAAACACTTAACTATTGTAATGAATAATGGTTTTCCTAATTATCTAACCCTCAGAATAAAGATCAACACTATACTAGAAATTTCATAATTAAGATCTAATAACCACCCCCATAATCAATTAACTTAATGAGGGATCTTAGAATCTAAGAAATGTTATGTTTTCCGATCATCAAGGGCTCTTCAATTTCCTTCTTTTTATTTGTCAAAAACATGGGGAACAACACATGAACTCTAATCTAAGTTTCAACTTCTAACTCACTGTGTCTCCCCAATAAGGAACACTCTCTATATATTCTCCATTTATCATCTACTATAAATATAAAAATACAGTCCATCTACTTTTAAAAAAATAGAATATTTATATTCTCCAATCCTCTGATACTATAATTCATTCTCTTTCATTTATGCTTAGATAACATGAATTTTCAACATCACCCACTTGGAATAAATTTCCTCTGAAACCCTTATCATATTTTAACCACTCTTCCATCCTCAATGATCTCATCCAAAAACTCATAATTACTAAAAAAATATTTCCTTTATCATTAAGTTGGGAAAAAATTAAAAGATTGTGTTTTAATCCATCAACATAATATGTGTTTTTTTATTTAACCTTCTCTTTCCCAATAACAATTAATCCAACTCCTTTAACCTTTAGTGACCCATAATTTATGAAGGTAACTAAGCAGCCATTTCATTTTTCAACAGATTTCAATGTTTTTAAATCTTTTATCATGTGAGAAAAACATCTACTATCCAAGATCCATGGACTTTCCCCTTTGGATACTTTGGGTGAAACTTCAATAACTAAATCTTTCTCCCTCACTTTCATATTCGTTTTTTTAGGATTTTGAGTATTAAATCTAAAATTTGTTCAAGATGGTATAATGATGAGGCATTTATTTTCATCATGAATAGGATGGTAACACTTTCCATAGACTTATTCAATAATATTAAACATGTTCTGTGATTTCTATATAGAATTTACATTACGTTTCAAACTTTTATACCTTTAAAGGGGTTGAAACCCACAAACATTGATTCTCAATACTCCCAAGTATATCATGATGTCTATTTTAAAAAACATATATTTTCCATATATATAAATATTCCAAAGTTTTAATAGAATCCATAAAAAGTGTATCTTTTTACCATCATGTTGTACAAAATTTTTAGGATACCTTGAAGAATTTCTTCAATATTAATTCCAATACATTAATGTTATAAATACTCTATTTTCATTGAATGTTTTATTCCCTATCAAATAACCCCTACCAAATTATCTATAAAATTATAAATTCATATTATTAAAATATATTTTTCTTCCTATGTGTATAATGCCTCTATATCTATGAATGAGTATTTTACATTGAAATTTTATTTTTTATTCCCCATAAATGACCCCTTGGGAGTGTCTTTTTTAACTTTTTTCTTTAGTTTACTTCTCAAAGTAGACCTTTTTTCTTTTTTCCTACTTATTCAATCATGGACTCTTCTTGTCATTAAATATGTTTTTCTAGCTACAAATATACTTTGATTAATTTAATAATAAAATTGATTGTAATGAATTTTTTAAAGATGATTTATATTTTTTATTGAATGATATTTTTTTCTTGTTATAAAATGGATAGAAGCTAGATTTATCATACCAATTGGATTTCAACCGAGTTGCAAAATAATTTGAATAATTTTTAGATTTTCATTTAACAATGCCTCAGATGGAGGTTTTATATAGTGTCCCTTCTATAATTGTGTTGGAAGACTAGGGTTAAGATGAGAAGAAGTTTGTTACTATTTAACGAAATTTGAATTTCAAGAAAACTATAATGTTTGGTTTTACCATGGAGAGACGACTCAATCTTCGACTGTTCATAAAAAAATGAACGAAGTGACATGGATAATTTGATATTTGATCGTTTTGCATATGTGAATCATTCTGAGAGAGATGGAATGCTGGTTCAAGAAGACAATGATATCTGTACACATGAGGAAAATATTTAAGACGATGATATTGAGAGACTGAAAAATTAATTGGATGATGCCAGAACTCCAGTATATCAATAATGTACTAAAATAACCAGGTTGGAATTTTTAATGTAGTTATATCATTGGAAAACCATGAATGGGATTCCTAATACCTCAATTGATTATATTCTTACTTTTTTGATGGATTTTCTTCCTGATGGTGCAGATATTCCTCAAATAATTACATTGCATGGAAGTTAATTAAGAATCATGGATTTGCTAATAATAATGTCCATGCATTTCTAAAAGATTGTAGTTTATTTTTATAGTAAACTAATGACCATAATGACTGTAAAGAATGTGGTACATCTCGATGGAATACAAATTCAGATAGAACACCATCTCGTGTGCCATATAAAGTCATGTGGCACTTTCCATTGATTCCTAGACGTCAAAAACTATCCATGTCTCCAGAAATCTTAGTCAATATGTGATGGAATGATGTTGAGAGAATTAAAGGTAATGATGAGATGGTCCATCCTGTATATGGATTAGTACGGTGGACATTTGAGGCACAACATCCTGATTTTGTGGCTGAGATGCTTAATGTCTAATTGGGCCTATCATGTGATGGTTTTAATTTGTCTGGTTAGATGCTTACTACTCATAGAACGTGACCAGTTTTTATTCATGTTTATAATCCTCCTCTGTGGATTTGTATGAAAAAGCATTTTACTTTCTTGAGTATACTGATATTTGGACCTTTAGATCCTGGTAATGATATGGATTTCTACTTCCAGTCTTTAATAAAAGAGATGAAACAACTTTGGGATTTAGGTGTGAAGACATTTGATGCTTCTTCAAAGAATATGTTTCGGATGCGTGCTACCCTTTTATGGACTATAAATTATTTCTCTTCCTATGAAATGATGTATGGGTGGAGCACGAAGGGAAAACTATCATGTCCCATTTTTATGAAGAATACACAATCGATAAGGATTAAATACCATTGTAGTTTCAGTTTCATGGGCCATCACTGATTCTTACCAATGGATCATCAATACTGGAAGAATCATCAGAGGTTTGATAATAATGTTGACACTAAAGAACCACCTCAACATATTTCAGGAAGTGATGTGCTTAATGAATTAAAAACTTTCATCTCTTCTTTAGGGAAAGGTCAGTTGAAATATCGAATGTGGAGGAATGTTGATACGGAAGTCACTTAGAATTGAAAAAATAAAAGTATTTTTTTTGTTTACATATTGGTCTAATATTTTTTTATGTCATTGTTTATACGTAATCCATATTGAAAAAAAATATGTCAAATGTTTCTTGTAATTATTTTGAATATTAAGGGGAAGAACAAAGATGACTACCGATCTCATCGGGATTTATTGGATTGGGGTATTCGACCAAAACTACATCCTGTTTGTATTGGTGAAAATAAATTAAAAGTTCCTTGTGCTTCTTATGTGATGACACCGATAGAGAAAGATCAATTTCTGGAAATATTGGAGAATATCAAGGTTCCAGATGGCTATTCCGACAACATATCTAAACGAGTCAATAGAAGACATTTGAAATTGAAATCCCTAAAAACTCATGATTATCACATCCTTCTTCATGAATTGATTCCAATTGTAATTCGGCATTTTCTATCCAATAATGTAAGGGTGGATGTGATTTGGTTTTGTCATTTTTAGAGACCTTTGTGCTAAAAGGTTATCCAAATAATTTTTGATAAAAATGTATCAAGAGGCACTGTTAATTCTGTGTGAGTTGGAAAAAAAATTTCTCCATCCTTTTTCACTTCCATGTTGCATTTAATAGTTAATATTCTAACTGAGACACTTCTTGGGGGACTAGTCACTTTTCAGTAGATGTATCACATTGAAAGAAATATGCACATAATGAAATCATATGTCTGAAATAAGAATTATCCTGAAGTTTCCATTGTGCGGAGTTATCTGGCCCAAGAATGTATGGATTTTTGTTCAATGTATTTTTCTGATGTGAGCACAAGAATTAATCATCCAATTAAAAATGATGATGATATGTATGAGGAAATTCATCCCTCGATTCCACCTCTTCCCCAAACAGGGGGAATTTTTGGGTCATATACATTGGTTACATTGAGCTTTGAAGAGCAGAATATGGCACATCATACAGTCTTGTTTAATTGTGGTTTTTTTGATGCCTATATCAAGTAAGTATTTTTAATATATATATGTTATCTCATAAAATATCATATCACATATACCTTATACTTTTATTGTCATTTTATGTAGAGAAAATAAACAAATTATATGTAGAGTTCATTGGTCTTTATTGTTGAGAAGGAGAGAGGCTATGCATAGACAAGAGTTCCCAGCTTGGTTGAAATCAAAGGTATGACCATTAAATTAAATACCTTAAAATATAGATATATATTTATTTATATTACTCATATGTATTCCTGGTATTGATTTTACCTTCTTGATTTATTTCTCTAGAATTAAGTGCGTTGGGTTTTGGTTCCAATTCATTTTTTTATGACTACAAATATTTAATAATAAATTGATATAAATTTGTTACAATTGATAGAGCAGTGAAAATGAGAACACATCATGATGGCGGTATGTTAACTGCTTGAACGGATTGTTATGCCAGTGCATCAGATAGTCGACCTCGATATGAAGATGTGTATTATTATGGACTGGTTGAGAAAATATTAGTATTGGATTACTACTCTCATGGTCGAGTCACAACGATGAAATGAAAATGGTTTGATTCAATGATATGACATGTTACATTTATTTATGATTGTGGATTTAGAGTTTTTGACATGAGTCGATTCTTGTATACTGATGAACCATACATTTTGGAATCAATGGAAAAACAATTGTTTTATGTGAAAGATCATATAAAACCTGATTATGGTTTCATTGATGAAGTAATCCCAAGACATATTATTCATGATTCTGGGGACGAAATTGTCACCATTGATTCCCCCATCAATGTTAGCCAAAATATTGTATTTGATAAAAAAATTTGTCCCATTGTGATAGATGATGTTGAACCTGAGGTAGTAGATGGAAATATACAAAAGCAACCATATATATTCAAATTTCATTCAGTTTACCTTGATGTGAGTTTCTTAGGTTGGTACGAATGTAATTACTTTAATTTTGTTTTAGTTTGGAATGATATGTCTGTTTTAGTATTGTTTGGTTTTGATTCATTTAATTGTATTTATTTAAATTCAGAAAACTGGGATTAAAATGTGGTTTTTAAAATTGTATACCTTGGTTGTAAATTATCATTTCTGAAATATGTTATAACATTTTTTGTCTTCTTTGTCTTCTATGTTGTATGTATGATTTGTAAAAATTGTTACTAAAAAATATTTATTTCATTCTTATGCAGATTATGAAGAAAAATACAGAAGCTCGCAAGAAGATATTATTTGATGTTGATCCTGCTAGACGTGAGCGTGAGTTGTCTCCAGTGAGTATAATAATTTTAATAATTATCTTCTGCATTACATATAATATCAGGTTCATAATTTTGATTAATTTTTTTAGGAATATATAGCTACAGGGTTACCTTTTCCCAGTATGGGACTGAGCAGGGATCCTCCTAGACCTAGGAGGAGCTCCCGTCTTACCACTTACAACACTGACCCATCAGTGTATATTCCATATACCACACATGTGTGACCTCATCTTGAGACCCCTAGTATATTCCCATACATGTCGTCATCATCATCCCATTTACCCTCTTTTTCCCATTCCATGTCATTGCCGAATCGACCGATGTTCTCACCTGAACAATTTCCATATCCATTCATGTATCCCTAGACCTATTACACATATTCTAACATGTCTATGCCACCTTATTTTCCAACCATCCATCCTACACATATTGAGTCTATTCGTTCAGTTTCCACTCCTTTTCAAGAAGATCAGCCAGAGCATGCTGTGGAACAGATACTTCCTTCAGAGAATGCTGATCCAGCACAGTCCACGGATGCCTCCCAGCCTATTCAGGAGCCTGCACTAGGTTTTTTTTATTATAAATGTTTCAAATTATAGTATTTCACTTTTTTCTTATTTTATTGTCACTTAACTCTTCTCTTTTAACATGTTATCCTATTTAGTGGGATCTTCTAGGGGGGACGTGGGTGCACTCGAATATGGGAAGCCTGGAATCATGAAACACAGATTATGGTGGGTTACAATTATCAAAATCAAATTATAGCTAAAAATGATATGGAGTGTATATTTTTCATGGCTACTTTAGTCAAACATCATGATATAATTCCTGTGGAACCGGTCTCATGGAGATATATCAGTGCTAACATCAAGGATAGGGCATGGGCGCAGATTTGGGTAAGAAAATTTCATAAATTTATATTTATATTAGTAATGTATTTTTATGACTTAACATTTTCGTTGCAGAGTTGATTTAACTTTCCTAATGGTGAATCTGTGAAAGCTACTAGGTTGAGTGATCTTGGAGAGTATTGGTGGTCATACAAGTATAATTTACATATTGTTTGGAGGAGTAGAGTGGGAACTAAGTTAGAGGGTGTACCCATAAACCCTAACTGTCTAAAAAGTTAATATCAAAAAATGACCGCACATTGGAAGACTGAACAGTATAAGGTACTACCCATATTTAATGGTTTTTATATAAAATTTAATTTTTAATACTTGTATAGTTTTTTTTTTCTTTGGAAGTGTCAGCAAAAAACAAAAAAAACAAAGATGAAATGATATATCTACACACAATGGGGCGCACTACAATGCCCAAGCATGATAAGCGGCTCGTACGTTCATCTGAATTAAAATTATATCCTTATTTATAACATGTCATCATAACTTATTTATCCCTTCCCTTGGTTAGTCCATGTATCATGGAAATCACATCTTATACTAGGAGAAGGAACATCTATTTTTCCTAAACAAGTAGTATATTTCCTTGAAACACACTTCAGAAAACCATTTCATAAAACCACCAATCAGTTATTACTGTCATTTAACTAAATGTTTGAAATTATTTTTTGTAACTCACTTCAATAAAAAAAATTAATTTATTATATATGGTTGTAATATAAATTTTTGCATTTCTCATATGTTGCAAGTTGTATTGGGCGTTGAAGGTCCTCTACCTCGTGCCAAATTATTCTTCTTCAGTAGGGAAAAAAGATGGAACTGAAGTTAATTCCGAAACACAAGATAGAATTGTAAGTTTGTTTATTTATATTACAAAAATTTATACGAAATTCATAATTTAGTATGTTTATAATTTCAATAGTCTGCTTGGAGGCCATGTATGAGAAGGAAATTGAAAACTTAGGTCCAAATGATCATTTGAGTCAAGTGTTAGGTGTGGAGAATCTAGGAAGATTTCATTGTAAACTAGGAAAAAACATTTTCCCCACTAGGTATTGGTCATCATAAAAATCCTCTAAAGCCTCTATGGCCTGAAAGTTGGAATGTGCATGTGCTGAATTACTTGTGAAAAAGAAAATTTTGTTAGTATATCATGAAAAAAGTAAGCTAATGAATGAACATTTCATGAATCCTATGTCAGTTTTGAGTCAGTCACTACCATCAGAGGTTGCTACCACTTTTAATTCTTGTATGGAATCAATTCTCTCATTAAATAATGCCTTGGGTGATTCCCATGAGGGTCCTAGTGAAGATGATGGTGGTGGTGATAGAGCTGGAGAATATGTTGCCGATTCTTTTGTTGGTTATGAGATTGATGATGATGATGCTGATGGTGCGGTTGGTGATATGTTGTTGATGATATTGCTGCAGATGTTGCTGCTGAAGATGATGATGCTGGACATGGGGATGATGATGATGGAGATGGGAGGATATTAATCCCCACTATTTTTTACATAGCAGAGAGACTTGTGTTGGAGTTTACTTTTTTTTGTATTGGTGGACTTCTTGTATGTTAATTTTATTATGCAATGAAATGAATTTTGGATTATGTTTTCAACAAGGGTTGTATTTGAAAATTATTTAGGTAATTTTCACATGCCATGTTTTTTTATGGTTTAGTGTGTTTATTATTATATCTCCATCTAATCCTGGCCTTACAGTGGAGGGGAGGCCTATGATGGGGGGATGTAGTGGAGGGTTGGGGGGGCTGCAGTGGAGGGATGGGGGTGTGGGAGGGGAAGGTTGGTAGGGTGTGCAGTGGAGGGATGATAGGGGAGGGGGAACATTGACTTAATCTCTCTTTCATATACTCGGCATGCAGAGGATGCTCTACAGGTGAGTATGACTATGTCCTCCACTTTGAAGCAGTAGAGCTCATCTATTGAAGGCATTCAGACGGTTTAGTTGATTATAATATTTTTCATTAAACGTAATGGCACTGATTTGTAGCTCATAGAGTGATTAATATTTTTGTGTTTTGTTTCTTTCTAAACAGTGGCCTTACAAAGATGTTGTAGGCACTTTTGAGGAAATACCTCGAACCCTGGCACAAAATTGTAGAGTTAATGTGATCAGGACTATGATTGCTCTACAGGGAAGGAAATTAACATGTGGTCATTTCCCCTTTCTTCTTTCATTCATCAATTTATGATTATATTGTTACACAGTTCATTCATGACACCAAAAACTAAAACACTTTCATTGTGTATTTTATTTTCATAAAAAAAATATTCCCTGGGATGTTAATGAATATCATATTTTTTTGGTATACATTAAATATGGGGGAGGAGGAGGGATGGTTAGTGGGGGAGATGGGCATGAGGGAGGGGGAGGGGCAGGGTCTGGGCATGGGGGAGCTGGGCATGAGGGAGGAGCTAGTCAGTGGAGATCATGGCATGAGGGAGGGGGAGCAGCTGGGCAGGGTGGGAGCTGGGCATGAGGGAGGGGGAGGGAGAGGGGTTGGGCATGAGGGGAAGTTGAGCATGAGGTATGAGGAGGAGGGGCTGGGCAAGGGGTTTTTTGGGCATGAGGGAGGGGGATGGGGAGGGGCTAGGTAGGGGGGAGCTGGGCATGAGGGATGAGCTGGGAAGGGGGGAGCTGGGTATGAGGGAGGGGCTGGGAAGAGGGGAGGGGGAGGGGGAGGGGGAGTGGAATTTACTAGGAAAGGTTTATATGAGGAGTTGATTTTTTAGTCTTGATAAAGCGAAAAAGACATGAATATTGATAACATTTTATGTTTATGGTGGATACTTTGTATTTAAATAATTTGTTGAATGAAATTGTGATATATGTTTGTGTATTTTATTTCATGGGTTTTAATCCAAAATGTTGTTTAAATATGTCATTATACGTAACTAATTGGTATGTGATCTAATAGTAATATGAATACTCGGATTTGACTAACTGATTTAGATGTTTCAAATGCTGTTTGTGGTTTTCATCTTTTTTTTCTCTAATTTTTTAATGTGCTTTTTGTGTTTTATGAAGACTCCAAACACAAAAGAAAAAGCATGTTCAGTGAAATCCCGATTCGGGTTTAACTCCAACGTTTTAATTTTAATATTCAGCTATATATTTTTTTATGTTTTGGATACATTGAACTATCACCGCATTTGAAAAGGCTCAGGATGTTATTCAGAAATCCTGGATCACGGTGTACTTTCAGGAGGTATTCACCCTTAATATTTTTCTTTATTTTTTAAAATTTTAACAAAATCAAGTCTTGAATATTGATAAAATTTTCTATTTATGGTGGATACTTTTTATATATATCAATTTTTGAATGACATTTCAAGACATGATTGTGTATTATATTTCATGTTTTTTTGTCCAAAAGTTTCTCTAAATATGCCATTGTTCTTGACTGAGCATGGGGAAAGGGCTGGGCAGCGGGGAGTGGAGGGGCTAGGGAGTGGGGAGGGAGGGGGAGGGGGAGGTGGAGGGGGAGGGGCTGGGCAGTGGGGAGGGAGGGGGAGTGGCTAGCCAGGTGGGGAGGGGGAGGGGCTGGGGGAGGAGTTGGGCAGTGGTGATGGAGTGGGAGGGGCTGGGCATGGGGGAGGGGGATGGGCTGGGCAGTGGGGGAGGGACGGGGAGGAGCTAGGTAGTGGGGAGGGAGGGGGAGGGGCTGGTCAGGGGGGAGTACACACAATTTAGATGTGACCCTCAGTGGGTTCCCCCAACTATTGTTGATTAATGTTCAATTGGATGGATGATTGTAGGAGATATCAAGTAGTTTCTATGAGGATATTGTTGTTTTACTTTTTGTATTGGGACCATTTCCTCTAGATTAGAGATATTGAGGTATAACTCTTGAGTTTGGGGACCACATATATTGATGTCTTTTGGAATTAATGACTTATTTTGATGGAGGTTACTGTCGGGTACCATTATACTACTAATGTGAGTCTAAGGGAATCTTGAGAATGTCATTGTTGGATAGTTTATGATAAAGTGATTAGTGGTTTTCATAGAATGCTATAAAGAATGCATGTATTTAAGTTCGAGTTGAGAAAACGAAAGAACCATAATGAGAATATTTATTACATCAAGAGAACATTTTTTGGAAGATTCCAAAAGGGAAATACATTGTTATAAAGCTAATCACTACGATGATGTTGAGCTAAACATTCAACTATAAATATTCAAGGAAGGATTTTCATGAGTCAAGATGATATTTTAGGATGAGTTAAATATAGTCGATGGTGAATTTTGTGGGAGCATTGACAATGTCAAATACCAATATATTTGGAAGATAGTAATGTAGTTAATTCTTGAGGTAATCAGAATTTCAAATTGAAGCCCATACATTCTCGCATCTATAAGTGGAAAATTTCATATATAAAGGGGTAACATCACATGTGTTAAGTATATGAAAAATAGGAAATATTGAGAATGAGATATTGAGAGTTACTAAAAAAAGAGTTGAAGAAGGGGATTTTATGATCTACTTTCATCAAAAGTGAATTTGGGTTAAAGGAGGTATGAAGAACCAGAAGCATAGAGTTTTGTAAGAGGAACTAGAAGGATAACATTTTGGATGAATTTCCATAATGTTGAAAATTTAGTAGATCCAAATCATCCTAGATCTAGAGGAAGATTCAAGAAAAGTATACCTTTCTCAAAAGATGTTAAAGATCTCCAAGTAGTTAGACACAAGATATTGCGATCCAACATTATTTTTGAGGAATACCATTTAACGAAGTCTATTTTTTTACACTTGATAAAATCTAAGAAAGAGCTTGGGGATGGGGTATATAAACAGTTGTAGGAGGATTTTAGATGGGGTATATAACCAATCACTGAAGGAGTTTTAAATTATGGGGTATAACCAATTTTTGAATAAAGGATAGGGTGTATAACCATTTGATGTATTTTTATAGTCATGGTTTATAACTAATTATTATTTATATTATTCGAGTATCCATGTTGTCTTGTATAACTAACATGGAAAGTAGGCTTTTCATTAAACTTTGTAAATCATCTTATTCTAATATTGTGCTTTCATTTTCATATTTATGAGGTGAGAATGATATTTTCATATAAATAGGATCATGTATTTAACCATCCATAGAGTGGATTGACACTTCTAGTTTTGTTTACATGCCATGTATATGTGCTAATACAGGTGCAGAATGGTAGGGAGGTGCAACTTCTTAGCCTGGGGAACCTACTCGGCCTGGGGAACCTGTGTATACCCACGATTTGGTAAACCATGGGAAAATATGGGGTGATGTAAATCAGTATACCCACGGTTTGAAAACCGTGGGTATACATGTATAGCTACGATATAAAAAACCATGGGTAATATCAATTTTCTTTGGTCTATACCCACGGTTTTCAGAGAACCGTGGGTATAGACCTATTATGATGGCACTATAGTGCACGGTTTCTAAAAACCATGGGTATATCCTATACCCACGGTTTCAAGGTCCATACACAGAGTTTTAAACTATGTGTATAGGTGATATTTCTAGTAGTGTTTGTTATAGTATGTACACCACACAAAAGAATAAGTGATGAATATGGTGTTTGTCTCACGGAAATAAAAGTGAGATGGAAAATCCTTACCCCAAGTTCGACATCCTTTGTTTTTATTTTATCCTCATATATAATAAATATAGTTTTATTATAAATCTTCTATATAATCATAAAAATATTTAACATAAAATATATGATTAAATTATAGTCTTTTATTACCTTTTTATTCATAAGTATTTGTTTAAAAAACTATTTTGGGTGATAATTCCTTCGTTTTCATTTATGTTTTACTTTGGTAATTTTTGTCATTTTATTTTGATTATGGTTACATCATGAAAAAAAATTAACCATTTTAAAAATATAATAATATATATCTATAAATATTTTTTATTTATATTAATCAATTAAAATTAGAGCTAGAAAATGTATTACACCATTAATAGAGACGATTGGTCGTAAATACACATGAACATTATTTCCATTTTATTGATGGATTGAATGAAAAGAAATTAAATATTAATTATACTTTAGAAAATAATTATTAATTCATATATATATATATATATCATGTATATTAACCAAATACATCCCTATTAATATCCATGTAAAAATAAAATGAAATGAAATCCACATCACTACATAGAGGTGCTTATCCAAATACATGGATGAGCAATATTATTTTTTCCCAAATGATTAGAAGGTGAGAAGTTATATGTGATATTATATCTAATTAATTATGTTCATATTATAAATATCACATATACTCATTAATATTATCCTTTCTACCTTTCATGTAAAGCGTATGTGAAAATGAATCACATAGCTTCATGGGGCGATAGTCCTTCATACACATGAGAGTCGTTATCATATCCCATATAGAATGTAATGTCAGAATGTTTTTGTGATATTTTAATTACATATGAATAATAAGTTTATAAATATCAATTACATTTGTTAAATCCATTATTATTTATATTCTTTAAAGGTGGTGATGTAAAATGAATTACATCGGTTCACAAGGCGGTAGTCCACCGTACACAAAATAGGCAATTTCATTTCCCACTTGATTGAAGTGAGAATGAAAATAGGTAATTAAATTAAAATAATTACACCTCATTATATAGGATATATTTTTTATTGTATTATAAATTTTTAATATGGTTTGAAAGAGGTGAAAACATAAATAAAATAAATACGCACGTTTATGAATTTTACCTCTTCTTTAGAGATCCTCTTTAAGATTATAACTAAAGCCTTATATGGATGGATTCTTATTAAAATAATGTCCTATAGGTTTTTTGGAGTGAATTAAGGAATGTATTTTTGTCATCCATGATCAATACAATGGGTTTGGGATGTCTGATGAGGGAAGGAGAGGGGATTGCCTTCTATAAGTAGGGGAGAGGACATACATTGGATTTTTGACAAGAAAAAGTGATACACAAATTTTTCTCACCCAACGTGCCTTCAGAGAAATATATTACATATAAATAATAACTTTATCATAATATGGTAAGAATAAATGATGATCAAATAATTTTATATCAATAATCACCTGATTTTGAAACTTATCCATGGATATTCTAACTAATAAAATTATCACATGGACGTCAATAACTAATATCATACTGAAAGAATGTATAATTATATAAATGAATAACATACTCTATATACATTTTAGAGAATAGTTTAAATCTATGGGTAAAACCCCATCTAATTTGTCCAGTTGATTTTTCTCATGATACCGGATGATGCATTATTGGGCAATCTATAATCGGGTCCCAACCGTCACATAATAAGTCCCATGTATTCCTCAGATGAAAGGGGTGAAAAATAATGAACAAATACTATCACATTGAGAAACTAATATACAAAATGTTAATACTTACCCCACTAAAAATTCTAAACCATAAAATATCAAGAGTACGATGGTGAATAGTAATAAAACTATATACCCTCAATCCAACTGATCATAAACCATCCAAATAAAAAAATGACTTCAATAAAACATATGCTTATTATATTATAATAATAATGGAGGTTTAGTGTCGTTAATGATTATAAATACCAAAAAAATATGACTAAAACATTTTTGAGGAAAGTAATATTTTCACATTGAAAATATTTTAGAAAAAAATGATTAGAAAATATTTTTAAATTATTTTTATTTAAAGAAACATTGAAAATTAATAAAATAGTTATTAAAATACGTATTTGACATAATGGTGGAAAATTATGTTCATTTTTTACATGATAAAACATAGACTGCTTTCACATTTTTAGTATATGCCAAATGAGAATTATTTGCAAAATGGACAGAAGAATACATTAAAAAATTGTAAAAATATAAAACATGGGTAAAAAATCATTAATAAAAAATTCTGATAATTTGAAAAATATTTTATGATTTTTTTTAGAAAATATGGTTTTAGATGAAATACGATTTTCAATCAAAGAGATAAATAAAGATGGATTTTGATAAAAACATTTTCTTAGTCATTTTAAGTACCAAAGAGTATAAAATGGTAATATTAATTTAAAATCACATTACTAAAAATAATATAAGAAAATATATTGATTTTATGATACAAATAAAAAATAATTCTTCAATAGGATACTTAAACCAAAGTAGCCTCGAATTATTATGAGGTTATGAAATAAATCCTTACCACTATGGTAACATTTGAATCATATACAAAGTGAATGAATAATTTTTAAATTTAAATATTAAATTATATTACTGTTATTATATTAATGAAATAAAATATAAAAATATAATTACATGCAATATGCACAAAAATAGGTGTGGAATATGGTGTATGTCCCACAGAAGTAAAAGTGAGATGACAAACCCATACCACCGGTTTGACTTCCTTCATATGTTTCTAAACATCTTATATAATAAATATATATTTCATTAAAATGTATTACAAAACCATATTAATATATCTCATTTCATATATTATTTACTTGTTTTCTTTCATCACCCATTTATTAACAACACTTTATTAAAATCATTATTTCAGGTAATAATTACATCATTTTTCATGTAACTTTTAGTTTATTAATTTTTGGTCTATTAAATTTTATCACTATTAAATAATATCCATAGTTTTAAACATGATATTAATATCATATATATTCGCTTTTTTTTTCTATAGAGTAATATATAAAATTAAAAGATAAACTAGATTATATTTTTATGGATACGGTAGGCCATAGATATGCATGAACATTGCTTCCAATATTCAAAATGGATTGGATAAAAGGAAAAAAATATTAATACTAATTTAGAAAATTATTATTATTTCGTAAATAACATTTATATTAATAAAATCTATCAATATCACCGTGCATGTAAAATTAAAATGAAAAACATTTCACATCGCTATGTGTTGATGGTAGTCCACAAAAACGCATGAGGGATGTTATTGTTTTCCAAAGGATTTGAAGGTATGAATTTATATTTGATATTATAATTAAAAAATAAGGTTTTGGTTATAAATACCACATATATTTATTAATTTTTACATTACAACCTTCCAGTTAAAAGTAAGAGAAATATGAATCTCATCTCTTCGTGAGGCGGTAGTTCGTTGTAAATGCGAGTGACATTATCATATCATCTATAGAATGGAAAGTAAAAAAGTTAAATTTTATATAATAATTAAGGAAGTATACTTATTTCTTAATATCATTTAAATAAATCAAATCATTCAATATATAAATTCTTTAATGGGTGACATGGAAAACCAATTACATTAGTTCATGAGGTGGTAATCCACTATACACATGATCGATGGTTTTATTTCAAATTTTATGGAAGTGGAGATGGATCTATGTTATGAAATTAAAATAATTAAATCTAAATATATGGTAGATATTTCTGTTATTATATAATATTATATTATTAAATTATAAGGAGTTATAAGAAGAAGTAAAATGAAAATTCAAAATTAAAAACATTCCATCTTCATCAGGGAACCTCTTCATGTTTAACCTAACGCCTTCCGATATTGGATTTATTGTAATGACCTGACCCCGGTTTCCCAGAGAATGTGCTTTATTTTTATACATTGGAATGATTACAAGGAATTAACTCCTGAAGGAATAATCGGTTTAGTAGTTTTGCAAAATAGATTACATACATGAATGTTACAATACACATTCTATGATAAAACACAACATAAAAAGTACTTTGATAATGCCATCATTCCCCTAGTTTAACCCTGCATATCCATCTTAATACACTACTTGGAATCCTGTGAAAACAATACATAATAAAGGGGGGAGCTCAGATACTCAGTAAGGGTAAATAGATTATAGAAATCTATAAATATCTAAGATAAGATGTGTAATAAAAACAACATCCTTTAAAATGTAAACATGAATGTAATAAAAAAAATTCAAACAATACCATATAAACCTGTACAAGGATATTCAACTAGTCGAGTGATCACATGTAATAACTAATTTCATAATGAAGGAGTGCATAATGCGAGATATCATAAACACATATTCAAGTACTCGTGCCAAGACTAAAAATAAATAAAAATTCAAGGCCTTATTCCAAGACACAAATTTGTCTCATTATACCTACTGATGCATCGAGGGACTATAACAGGACCCACCCGTCACTTACTAAGTCCAATTGATTCCTCATATGAAAAGGGTGAGACATTATATAAACATTTGTATTAAAAATATCAAACAAAATTTCAATACTTCAATTGTAAACCATGAATTGTATAAAAATAGCACATCCATAGTCAAACATATCACAATTCATTAATTACAACATATAGAATTGTATTATAACAAATAAACATTAATCACTAATAATATTCAGTAAAGGATGTTGACATAGTTGAAAATGATCAGTACAACTATTTGAGAGAAATATCCCTTTTCCATGAAATCATTTGAACGTAACACAATTTAGAAAGTAAGACATTTAAAATACATTTTGTAATCAATGTTTCTCATACCACATTGAATCTTTTTAAAGGAAATAAAATTTAAAAACATTCATGTCCATATAAATAAATATTTAAAACCATTTTAAAAACATAGACATTAATAAAAATGATTTAGAAAAATAAATATTTAAACCATTTAACATGAAGTTCTAGATAATGAGTCCCTTAAGAAGAATATTTTTGAAAATTATTTTATGAAACATGTAAATGGATAATAAATATTTCCTAGTAAAAACTTACACATAAACAATCTCGAATAATAATGAGATTGAGAAATTAACCCTTACCTTCTACTTTCATTTATTCGAGGGTACTTTTAACCATCTATATAATGACCATAGTGTGTTATTAAATTATTAAAAAACCATATTAATATTTATTATATCATATATGATTCATTTATTACTTTATACTAACTATTTAATAATAATTTTCATGTTAAAGTAATATTTTGGGTAACAATTCCTTTCTTTATCGTACATGTTTTAACTTTTTATTCTTGATCGTATCACTTAGATCATGATTTACATTCTTCCAGAATGTAAAACATTATTTATATATCATATATATTCAAAATATAAATATTTATAATATATATATATATAAATATATTAAATAGAGACACCGTTCATGGAGATGGTAGTTTGTATGTATGCATGAACGTTGTTTCTATTTTCTTATCATATAGGATGTAAGTAAGTAAATGACATATATTTATCTATATAAATATATATTATCAAATTATAAATATTATTTAATATATCTCATAATTAATAAATATATATATATATAAAAATTCTTTAATTCTTATCATTAAAAATGAATGTCATCGCATCGTGGTAACAGTAACCCGTATGTACGCACGAGCGAAAATATCATTCTAACAATGGTAAAATAGTGTTTAATTGGATGGTATATTATATATAAATAATAATTTCCATGTTATATTAATTATTTAAATTAATTACACTCATTATTATACCCATCTAAATAATTTAGTGTTTAATAACAAACTACACCACTACTTGGAGACAGTAAGCCATACATACGCACGTATGGGGACTTTTTCATCCATATGATTGATAGAATAATGAATATGGTTTTAAAATATTTACGATAACATATAATTATGTATATGGTACTTGATGTGTTATTCTAATATGGAAATAACAAATAAATAGGTTGTGGAAGAAGAAGAAAATAACATTGAAGGAGGTGATGAAATAATTACCACTTCTTCGGGTACTTCTTTTTGACTTGAACAAAAGGTATCCATAGGTTGGTTTTCTGATCAATGTAAGGACTATAGGATTAATTTAGGGTAGTTTTAATGAGATTTGATAAGGTTTTGGAAAATTAAAATGGCATTGGAGGTGTGAATTTAAGAAAATGGTTGGTTCCCTTTTATAAGAGAGGTGAGGGGTAGTTCAGGAAAATCTTGAAATATTAATTTATTATAAAACAATTTTCGGTTTCTAATAACTAAAAATCTATTTTTTCGAGGATAAGGTGTGGATGGGTCTAAATACTCTTAACCAACTAGTTTTAGACAAGTTTAGGTCACCATATTAACCTTATATTTTATATTTAACTCTTAGTAAAATAGTTTAACTTTTACCACATCTTCTTGTATTTTTATGTTAAATGGTTAATAAAATTAATATAAAATGCAAAGATAACATCAAGTGGTTGATTAATGACATATATATCATTATAAATGTCCTTTGGATAAATATTATATATTTAAGAATATTATATCATTTAATAAAACATTTTTTGTTTTAAATACTCATTTTTGTCAATTTTGACACTATTTAGTATTTGTTTTTTTGTAAAAGATATTTCAACTTAATTACTTCAAAAAAGAAACATTTAATCAACCCTAACATTTCATATTCACCATGAAAATTCGTGGATGTAATCAAAAGTCTCAATTTAAATTTATTTGGATATTTTTAAAATCAATTATTTTAATATTTCATTAATATGGTAATTACTGCATCATCATTGTGTCATAAATAAATTTAATTATTAAATTTCTAAAAATTATAAATATAATACCATGATTTATTAAATATTTTTATCATTATAATAAATATAAATAGTAGAATTTATCTTATGTATAACTCAATATTAAAAATGGTTTATTTAATAAAATTTGACATTAAAACTTTTAACACTTCTTTAAATAAAATATAATAAATGTCCTAATTGAATCCATGTGGATTAAAATGGATCATATTTTTGTCCTAAGGTTGATTTTGGATAAAATATTATTCTCTAATAAAATTAAGACATGCGTTAGGGTAATTTTGTATTATATTAATATTATTTTAACCTTTAATTAACCTATTTACTTTTAACCGTGATAAATATAATTCAAAAGTTAGTATTCCAAAAAAAATTGATTTCATCCTATTGAACAAAATTTTACATATGGATTTCAACTGTTTCTCCTAGATTTTTTAAATTCAATTTACAAAAGCGGTAAAATTATGTTTTATGCAAATGTGCAAATGTGCCTAAAAGGTGGGTAAAAGACGTTAAAAAAGTTCAATAAAATTTTAAATGTCTATTATTATTATAAAATTACTCCAATTAATTAAATTGGAATAATATAATTATTATGTATCTATTTTTAATTTAAGATAAATTTTTAATTAAAGAAAATTATTTAAATAAAAATGTCAATTTTTATCTACATCGTATTTTTTTTCCAGATTATTCAAAAATTGAATGTTTTCAGAAAAAGACAAAAAATCCACCCAAAGATAATTTTGATATTTTAAATTTAAAAATGAGGACAATTTTACCAAATACAAAAAATAAAATTTGTATTAATTAAATTAAAATTAATTTTCGTTGTCAAAACCAGAAAGTGGGCTTTTAAGAAGTAAAAAATATCAAAAGATTAACTTGTGTTTATGTACAATTTAAGTGTAAAATTATATCCAATGACCAAAATTATATTAAATTATAAAAATATAGTCTATTTATACTTTAAAACCACTAAAATTTTTAATTTCACTCTATAGATTATTTTGATTAAAATGGATGTTTTTAAATAAAATTTATTATTTTTCATTATTCATCAAAATATGATAGTTATCAAAAAAGTACCAAAAATTTATCCAAACTAAATTTTGTATGTCCCCGTTCTAAATAATAATTTAATATTCAGTAAATTTTATTTATTAAAGTGTCAAATATATAATTTAAGAAGGGTTCACCATTAAAAGGCAGAAAAACTGCATTTTTTTGAATAAGTAACTCTTTTATCTAAAAAATTTGTATTTTTCCTCATATTACGTATAAGAAACAAAAAATATGAATACTAAAATTAAATAGGATATATATAAAATTAAAATTTGGTTAATACTATTCATAGCCAATTTTTAAACCACCAGTTTGATATGTTGTGTTGCACTTGTACTCGGGGTTTCATGTAGCGCAAGCTACAGAATTATTTTAAATAGATAGCATACTTTGAAATCATGGGCTGTTACATTCACCCTTCCATCAATAAATTTCATCCTCAAAATTTAATGTTTCTCTTCAAAAATAAAATGTTGAAAATATAAAATACCTTTGTGGAAAATCTGCATCACAAATAGGGTTAATGATATTTAGTCTTAATAAAAGGGAAATGAAAATGAAAAAGTTAACACAAAATTTTGATTTTTAATAGATGAAAATTGGTGTGAATTAGAGACATATAATTGAAGGAAAACGTAAATATTTATAGGGAGTGATTCAGGTAATCAATCACAAACAAATAAATAATAAATGGAAAATCTAGGGCCTCAACCATAAATCTATGACAATGATTTAAAATATCACCAGTTCAAAAAAAATGTTGTAGGATAACACATTTCTGGTTTTGAGATTCTTTCACTAATTATTGTGGGAAAAAATAATAATTGACAAGTATAGTTCCATCCTCTAACTAATTTCTTCCACAAACTAATATTTCACTCCAAAAGATAATATAACTCAAAAATATTCTATTTGTCCTAATCGCATAGGCTTCAAAAAAAATAAATTTATAATTTATCTATAGGACCATTTAAAAAACTACATTATACATGCTAGCACATCACGTAGGCCAGTGGTAGTGTTGCACCCTTGTTTACCTTTAGTTGTGGGTTTAAGTCTCAAGTCCTTGCCGAACGTGACGGGTTGTCGGCTGACCTCTAGATTGTACTTTTTTAACAATCCAAAAATAATCATAAGAAATGTTTTGACCTTAAATAATATTATCCAATTATCATGTTAATTCATTCCAATCGTTAGACATATCTAAAATAATTTATTCTAAACTTAAAATCCAAAATTTATAAGGAATGTAAACATATTTATGTTCTCTTTTTCCATGTAATAACATTTGAATACCTTCATCATGTATTCTCTTAAAAAATAGTAACACCTTTTGTTAATAAAACCTTATTGATTACATTCATGCTCCCTTATTCCTTTTATAATACTGGATATACTACTTATATCCAAATATGTTGTAATATTTAACATTGATGGAATAAAAAAACCCTTATTTTATTCCAAGGTTTTCAATAATATTTTGTATACTTTATCCAACTCAAACATCTCTTCTTCCAAAATAATTACCTGAGCATTGGGTCTATTTTAAGGTTCATCTTTCTCTCGACCACATATTTTACAAAATATTTTAACCTACTATTGATTCACTTTCCTTTGGTACCACACAATCTTAAATATTTAATGAAATAGTACTGTAGTATAATCCTCATATACTATATAATTCTTATAACTTGTAAATAATTAATACAATACTAAAATGAAACAATTTGTTAATAACGAAATAATAACACTAATCATTCATCTTCATCTGCAATAGTATCATAACTTGATTATTATCAAATAACATCACTTAGGGTATACTCTGATGATTTTGACATTGATTTGTATAGTGTCCCAACTCCTTGCAGATGAAACATTGTACACATCAAACCTGTTTCTTACCCTTGTAATCACAAACTTGGTTCCCTTTTTCTCCACACTTATAACAAACTCATATTCTTTTCAAACACATATCGGCGTGATTCTTTCCACTGTTATCACATATGGTAAAATCCTTTTTCCATTATTCCCATTATCCATCTTTATCACTACCATACTCTTCTTGTGATTATTCCCTTCAAAGCCACAGAACTCAAAGAATTAATTACTTATTTTATTAACACATGATACTATTTCTCTATATGATGAAATTACGTGGGAGACTATTTCATTCTAAATGTTGGCTTAAGACCATGAAAGATATGATCCTTCTTACTCTTTTGATCATTCATATTTATAGAGTTCTCATTCCTTCTACTGGGTGCCATTTCAAAATGATGACACACACTTAGTTAGATCATATCATAATTTATAATCCAAAAACCAGAAAAACTATCAAAATTAAATAATGTTCTTCACACAATTTAGTATAACAATCATAAAAATGGTTTCATTGTTTTCATATATACTCATAAACCCTTCATAATTATTTGTAATGAAAATATGAATTATCCTAAGAATATCCCCCTAGGAGTGTCATAACAGGTTCACAGTAAGGCCCATTATCGTGTGCCATAATATCCCAGGTCATGCTTTAAACTCCTTGTCGAATTTTTCACTCTTAGTTACATCTATTCCAAAACCACATCCACTTATGGTATCAAGACATGGAAGTGTTTCTTGGAAAACCGAAATAATCTCTAATTTACCAGAATCCTATGAGGTTCTTCAATACTTTTACGTAAAGTCTATCATAGTATTATGATTCCAAATATAAGTGTTATAAATCTACTTATAAGTTTGTTTCTAAACTTACTCTGATACAAAATGTTATGCCCCAATGCCAGTTACCCATATTTAGTGCATTATTTTAATATATTGGAATGATTGCAAGGAATCATGTCCCGAAGGACCGATCAGTTTAGCAGTATTAGAAAACAGATCAAATACCTGAATGATATATTACACATTCAAATATAAAACACTGCATAAAAAATCCGTTTAGAATTCCATTATTCCCTTAACTTAACCCTGCATGTCAATCATAATACACTTCATGGAATCCTGGCAAAATAAAACATAATAAAAGGTTGAGCTCATATTCCCAGTAAGGGTAAATATTTTAGAGGAAGCAATAATATTTTAAAGAGTGATGTGTAATAAAAACAACAAAATTTTTAATGTAAACATGAAAATAATATATAGAAAAAAAAGCATTACCATATAAACAAACACATGTATACTACTCTAGCTGAATAATCACATGTAATAATTAATTTCATAATTAGGGTATGCATAATGTCAGACATCATAAACATATAGTCAAGGCCTCGTACGAAGACTACAAATAAAAATTTGGTCATTTCCTTATGCCAAAACATTAATTAGTCTCATGATACATACCAATTAATTGAGGGGATATAGCAGGCCCCACCCGTCTTCTACTAAGTCCATTGTATTCATGATATGAAAAGAGTGAAACATTACATAAATATTCATATTAAAACTAGAATAAAAAATGTCAATACTTCAATCATAAAACATGAATGGTATATAAACAACACATCCATAGTAAAAAATATCATAATTAATTCAATAAAATATATAACATTGTATTATAATAAATAAACCTCAATCAGGAATAATATCCTGTAAAAGATGTTGACATAGTTGAAAATGATCAGTAAAACTCTATGAGAGAAATATCCCTTTCTCAGGAAATCATTTAAAAGTCACAAAATTTAGAAGGCAATAAATTGAAAAGATATTTTTGAATCAAAGTGTCCCATACCACTTTGAATTTTTTAAATGTAATTAAAATTTTAAAACATTCATGTCCATATAAATAAATCATTAAAACTATTTTGAAAACATTGACATTAATGAGAATGATTTAGAAAAATAAATATTTAAACCAAATAAAAAGATATTTTAGTTAAATATTACCTTAAATAAAATCCTTTTGAAAACTATTTTTCTAAAAATGGAAATTTATAATAAATATGACCCAGTAAAAATATACACATAAACAATTTTGATAATAATGATATTGAGGAAGTAACCCTTACCTTGTACTTTCCTTTAGTCAAGAGTATGTTTAACCTCGTGTATAATAACTATAGTATTTTATTATATTATACCAGAACCATATTAATGTTTATGATATCATATATGATTTTTTAATGACTTTATACTACCGATTTAATAATAACTTCTATTTTAAAGTAACATTTTGTGTAATAATTACTGTCTTTATCGTACATGTTTTTACTTGTTATTATTGATTGTATCACATAGATCATGATTTACATATTTTAAGAATATAAATAATGATTTATATATCATTTATATTTAGAATATATATATATTTATAATAGATAGATTTATTAAATGGATACACCTTTCCTAGAGATGGTAGTCCATACGTCTGCATGAACGTTGTTTCTATTTTCATATCGTATAGTATGGAAGTAAGTAAATGACATATATTTATCTAAATAAATATATATTATCATAGTAGAAGTATTATTTCATATATCTCATACTTAACAACTATATATATTTTTAAAAATATTATTGAATGGTTATCGTTGAAGATGAATCTTATGACATCATGGTAACGGTAAGTCGTACATATGCATGTGAAATAATATCAATCTATGGATGTTAAAATAGTGTTTAATTGGATAGTATATTATATATAAAGAATAATTACCATGTTATAGTAATTATTTAAATTAATTATACTCATTATTATACCCATACAAACAATGTAGTGTTGAATAACAAACTACACCGCGACGCGAAGACGGTAAGTCGTATGTACGCACGTATGGTGACATTGTAATGCATAGGATCTATAAAATAATGAATATTGTTTTAACATATTTATAATAACATCTAATTATTTATAAGGTACTGGATTTATTATTTTATAATGGAAATTACAAATAAAGAGGAAGTGTAATAAGAAGAAAAGAAGATTGAAAGAGGTGATGAAATAATTACCTCTTCTTCAAGTGCTTATTTTTTATTTGAAAAAAAGGGATCCATAGGATGGATTTTTAATAAAATTAAGCCCTCTAGAATGAAGTGAGAGTAGTTTTTAAAATATTTTATTATGTTTTGGCCAATCTAAATGTCTTTGTAGGTGTGAATTTAAGAGAAGGGGAGGTGCCCTTTTCCACAAATGGAAAAATTATCTATACCAATGGTTTGGACCCGTTGGTATTGGTCCCCAAACCGTTGGTATAGCATATACTAAAGGTTAGGAAATACATTGGGTGGTTTGGAATGGGGAAAGACCAATCCCAACATTTTGGGGAAAATTGTTGGGGAAGACCTATCCCAATGGATTGAAAACCTTAGGTATAGACCTATACCAACGGTTTGAAAACTGTTGGGATAAGTCTTTCCCAACGGTTATCCCCAAACTGTTGGGATAAGTCTATCCCCACACCAAATCACCCAATGGGTACCCAAACTATTGGTATAGGTAAATTAAAAAAAAGCTTACAATGGAGGTTTGAACCCACCACATGTGCGTTAAATATCAAAGACATTACAACTATCATACAATTACCATTATGATTATATTCAGATATATATATATATATATATATGTAATTTATTTATTAGTTTATTTGACTATATTTCAAAAAAATCATAAAATATAAGGGTAATTATCCCAATGTTTCAGAAAAACATTGGGGTAGGTACCCGCCTTTTCCCAACAGTTTGGCCAAACCCTTGGGAAAAGTGGTATCAAATTATACCCTTTCCCAATGGTTTGGAAAAACCATTAAGAAAAGTGCTCTAAAAGTGGGATTTTCTTAATGGTTTTCAAAACCATTGGAAATTTTTATGTATTTCCCAATGGTTTTTCCAAACCGTTGGGAAAAGTGGTGTCAAATATTTATTTTCCCAACGGTTTGGAAAAAATGTTGGGAAAGTCGTACCCTTTCCCAACAGTATGGCCAAACCACTGGGAAAAGTGGCCTAAAAGTTGAATTCTCCAAATGGTTTGGAAAAAAAATTGATAAATACATACCCTTTCCCAATGGTTTGTCTAAAAAGTTGGGATAATGGGTCTAAAAATTGGATTTTCCCAACAGTTTGGAAACACCATTGGGAAATCCATACCCTTTCCAAACAGTTTTTCCAAGAAATTGGGAAACATGATCTCAAAGTGGGATTTTCCCAATGGTTTAGAAAAATATTTGCGAAAGGGGACATATACCAATGGTTTTTACAAACCTTTGGTATATAAGTGTTGGTATAAGTAGAATTTATAGTAGTGTTATAAGAGAGGTGAGGGGAACTTTAGGAAAATCATGAAATTTTAATTTATTATAAAATCATTTTCAGTTTATAATATCAAAAAATAGATTTATTTATATGATATGGTGGTTATGGGTAAAAATCCTCTCATCCAATATTTTTTAGACAATTTTAAGTCCCCATATTAACCTTATCTTTTAGATTTAACTCTTAGTAAAATAGTTTAACTTTTACCATGTCTTCTTGTATTTTTATATGACAAGGTTAATAAACAATCAAGAAAATGCCAAGATAACATGAAGTGGTTAATTAATTACATATATATATCCTTATATATGTCCTTTATACCAATATTAGGTTTTTAAAAATATTATATAATTTTATTAAAATAGTATTTGTTTTAAAAATGCAATTATGCCAATTTTGAAACTATTTATATTTATTTTTTTAATTTATAACTTAATTACTTTGAAATAAATACATTATTTAACCCTAACATTTCATATTAACCTATAAAATTCGTTTATGAATCAAAAGTCTCAATTTAAATTTATTTTTGATATTTATAAAATCAATTATTTTAATCATTCATTAATAAGTTAGTTAGTACATCATCATTGTGTCATAAATAAATCTAATAATTAAACATCTAAAAATTATATTTAAAATACCATGATGTAGTAAATATTTTTATCTTTCTAATGAAAATTTATAGTCGGATTTATATTATGTATAACTCTATATTGAAAATGGTTTAGTTAATAAAATTTGAATTTAACACATTTTACACTTCTTTAAATAAAATATAATATAGGTCCAAATCTAATCCAAGTTGATATAAAAGGTTCATATTTTTTCTAAGGTTTATTTATTTCTAAAAACACTTATTCAATAGAATTAGGACATTTTTTGGCGTAATTTTAAGTTATAATAATATTATTTTTATCTTTAATTACTCTATTTATTTTTAACTATTGCAAATATAATTCAAAAGTTAGTATTCACTAAAAAATATTTTCATCCTTTTGAACCAATTTTTCCTTATTTATTTCAATCATCTCTCTCATATTTTTGAAGTTAAATTCACATGAGTGGTAAAATTTCGTTTTATGAAAATTTGGAAATGTGCCTTAAAAATGGGTAAAAGACGCTAAAAAGGTTCAATAAAATTTTATATATCTAATATTATTGTAAAATGACTCCAATGAATCACATTGGACTAATATATTTATTATGTATCTATTTTTACTTAAGATAAATTTTTAATTAAAAATATTTATTTAAATAAAAAATTTGGTTTTAATCTACAACATAATATTTTTCCATAATTCATCAAAAATTGAATGTTTTCAGAAAAATACCAAAAATTCATCCAAAAATAATTTTGATATTCCAAATTTATAAATAGTGTTAATTTAACCAAATTCAAAAAAATAAGTTTCATTAATTATGTTCAAAATTAATTCGCGTTGTCAAAACCAGAAAGTAGGGTTTTAACAAATAAAAACTATCAAAAGATTGACATGTTTCTACGTACAATTTAAATGTGAAATTACATCCAATGACCTAAATTATATTAAATGATAAAAATATAATCTATTAAAACTTTAAAATCACTAAAATATATAATTTAATATTATATATTATTTCAATTAAAAAAGTTGTTTTGTATTAAAATTTTGTATTTTCACTATTCATTATAATATTAAAGTTATCAAAAAAGTACAAAAATATTACCTAAACTAAATTTTTATGTCCCGATTTAAAATAAGAATTTAATTTCAATAAATTTAATTTATAAAAAGTTTCAAAAATTTCATTTTAAAATGGTTCTCCATTAAAAGGCAGAAAAATTGCATTTTTTTAAAAATACTTCTTTTTTTAAAAAAAATTAGATTTTTTCCTTATATCAGGTCTAATATAAACAAAATATGAATGTTAAAATTATATAGGATATATATAAAATTCAAAATGTGGATAATACTATTCATAAAAAAAATTATAAATGACTAGTTTGATAGGTCTTGATGTGCTTGAACTTGTTGTTATGTGTAGCGTAAGCAATTGAATTACAGTAAAGAGATAACTTACTATGAAATCTTGGGGTTTTACATTTATGATCTAACAAAGGAATATAGTATGTGGGCAGAAAAATAAGGAAGATATTTTGGTAGTAATTTTTTAAACTAAAGTGTTTCTGAATTATGAATAATTGAGGATATGGTGTTCCCTTTTATAAGCGGGTGAGAAGACACACATTAAATTTTTGAAATTATAAAGTGATTCCTGCATTTTTATCAAGACATATAAATAAAAAAATGGGTTATTATATAACATTATATGTTATAATATCTAAATATTTCTATAAAATTGTTTTTCAAAATATACTAGGTCATTTTTAACCCTTACCTTCTTTGTTAACCCCCCCTATAATCTATTTTTAACCTTAACCAATGTATTTACTTTTTACTTTTTTCAAAATTAATTATTTTAAAAAATTAAGATTAATATATTAGATAATATAAATATTTCCAATTCAAAATATTGAATCCATTTTTTATAATTTATTCAATATAAGTTGAATAATTTAATTTAAAATTAAACCCATAGACGCATCAAAAAATCATTTTTTCCAATGAGAAACATTAAATGTTTCAAAAATTTATATCATAATTCAGTATAAAATTTATTAATATGAAATAAATTATTTAATTGGAATATAATTGAACTAATTTTATATTAAAATCAATTTAAAATCTAAATTATCCTTGTAAATATTTTTAAAAAATGTTGTTTTCAATAAAAAGTAGTATTTTTCACTAATCATAAAAAATATTTCCTAAAAATTCACCCAGAGATAAAATTGAAATTTATATTTAAAAAATGAAATTTATTTTTTCAAATAAAATTTCTAAACATTTTTCAAAGTTAATTTAAATTATCTGTAAAAAATTCAACAAATCCATCTTTCATAAAAATATAATTTATCAAAAAATATTTCTTTCTCTTCAAAATGGTTCATATTTTACTTATACTGAATATATTACCATTAAATTTATTTTATAAGTTTTTAAACCATATAATTTTCATAAATTTAATTATTATTATTCACACTTTCCAACTTAACAGTTCTGTTATAATAGAATTGATTAAATAATAATATTTAATAGAGTTTTGTGTTTCATTCAAACCAAATGTTGTGTGCTTTGAAATCTATTGAAGAGATTAAATTTATTTGAAAATAAATAATTCATTAAATATTTGGGTGTCACATTATATTCTCTATTTGTTTTTTTTGTTTCATGTACTTTATCAAATATGATATCCCTCTTTTTAAATCTATAGGTGTTATATTATACCAAAATTAAATAAAATTTTTCCAAGAAACTTTATCTTGATCTGAATAATCAAGGGTTTTAAATTTGAAAATTCTCTTCTTGAAACACCTCATTTTAAAATTATTTAATATAACATCTTCTTTATAATAGATAAATTAAAGTACAATGGTCATGCAACTAGGATTATTTGTACAAGAAAATTGGTGGTAAATGAAGACAAGTATATAAAAGCGAATACTAATTTCCAAGTATTAATAGAGAGTGATATAGATCATTAATCACAATAAATTGAATCATTAATATGAATTTATGGACCTCAAAACTATAAATGAATGATGAGTTAATTAGCCATTTGATTCATCTAAAATAAATGATCTAGGATAACATTTTTGTTTCAAGATCCATTTCCTAGAGTTCCGAAATTATTTTACCATTAGGATAAAGGATACCAAACAAAAATAAATAAAATTTCGTGATTTGGTTTGAATTTTATCAATTTCTAAATCGTTTATTACACCATAAAATTAATATATAATAATAAATTTTTTATGACTGAAACACTAAAATTGACATTTAATAGACCATCATACTAATAAAAAAAATTATAAATCATTCCTCCTATCTGTAGAAATTTTTCAATACAAAAAATCATTAGTATAATTTATCAAATAACACCCAATGTTCAACTTAATCCATTATATAAATAGTTAACTTTATGAGTGATTAAAAATATGTTTTCCCAAATTCACAATAAAAACACTAGAAGAGAGGTCACTAAATCAACATTATATTCCCCAGACAATGTAAAGTGACTCATAATGTAACATTCAAAATATATTAACACCATTATCACCATAATAATTTAATGATAACATGCATGCCTCTAAAAAAATCTCATATTTTTTAATCTATTCCATGAAAATAAACAAGAAATAACCACTAATAAAGATAACATAAACCACCAAATCACTAAATAAAATCAATGCCATAAAAACTCTACCATAAATATATCTTCTTCCTTATAATCTCAAAATTATCCAAATATTAAGGGTCATATTCTCTCAATAATTTTTTTAAAAAATATCAATTTTCTTGGGAATTCGGTATTATTCATTATATGATTTGGGATCTATAATGAAAATATCCAATAGTAGGATCGTTATATATATTATGATTAGTATAATGAGAATATCAATGATAATATATTATTATATAAAAATTCATGAATCCAGAATCAATAAAATTAATCATTCAACATCATTATAAAATGACTTACTACGATTCATTATCTTATTCCCAAATACCTTCTTCCTTTCATCTAATATTTGTAGTCTCTTAATCATCATCAATATAACCACTAATGATACATAATATCTTGATCTTGACACATATACAAAGATATTCTAACTAATAAAATAATTAATCTAATAATGAAGTAATGCACAATTTCATACATCTGAAACATATTATCCAGACCTTTCATAAGATATTTTAAATTTGTGGGTAGAAAATCATCCAATTTGGAAATCTTATTTGTCTTGTGAGACCTATATATTCATCTAGGGACTGTCCATTAAAGGGTCCAAATCATCACGAACTAATTAAAATTACTTCCTTTTATTAAATGAATGATACATAATCAACATAAACATTCATATTGAAAAACTAAGATGAAAAATGTTAATACTTACACCAATCATATAAACATACTCATAACCCATACAGAGTAACATGGTGAATGGTAATAAAATTGTAAATAATTAATTAAACATAGTATAACCAAACATGGAAATATTAAGGATGATATAAATATAATACATCCTTTTTTGGATCAATAATATAATAAGGGATGTTGTTATTTGATAATAAAAACCCATAAAAATGTCATTGAAAACCATTTTGAGTAAAATTATGTTTTTAGTGTGAAAATATTTTTTAAACTAAAATATCAAAATATATATTTCAAATATTTTTCTTTCAAAATAAACCTATAATCCAATAAAAGTATCTCTTGGAAATTGAGTGGTCATCGAGGTAGTAAATTTTGTACAGGCGAAGAACATTAAATTAATGATTCCTTTCACATTTCTAGTAAAATCTAAATAGACTTTGTTCAGAAAACAAAATAAAAATTCCTTAAAAAAAATAAAACATGGGTAACAGTATAATTTATTATTATTTTGGGAAAATATAAAAAAACCGAAATACTTTTATAAAACATGGTTTTGGAAGAGATGGTATTTTCAACTGAAGAGATAAATATGGAAGGATTTTCATAAAAACATTTTATCCCCCACTTTTAATAGACAAGATCGTAAAAATGAAACTTTTAGATGAAAATATTAATTAATAACAAAAGTAAAATAAATTATATTGAGTTTAAAACAGAAATATCCAATAATTCCCCCATGGGAGAGTTAAACAAAAACAATCTTTAATAATGACGAGATTGTGAAATCAAACGACACTGATTTGGTAACATTTGAATCAGAATACACATTTAAATTTAAATTCAAATTAAACATAAAAAATATTATAAATAGACTCACTATATAATATATCAAAACGGTGATTATATACACTATATAAATGAATAATTGGTTATTAAGGTGTATTTCTCATGGAAGTAAATGTGAGATGTGAAACCCTTACATTAGGTACGAGTTCATTCATATGTGTTATCACCACATTTATATAAAAAATAATTTTTTTAAATATATTACAGAAACATATTCATATATGTAATTAAATATATGATTTACTTATTGTATTTTATCCCCAATTTATTAAGTATTCGTTTTTAAAATCACCGTTTTGAGTGATAATTGCGTTGTTTTTCATGTATGTTTTTGTTTGGTAATTTTGATCATCTTAATTTGATCCCGATTATATCATCTCAAAAATGTAAAAAATAAAATAAATTATCATATATATTCATTATATAGGTATTTATAGAATTATACTAAAGTTGTATATAGAAACGGTATTACACTATTCAGAGAGATGGTAGGTCCTACATACACATGAATGTTGTTTCCATATTTCTGAATGTAATGATTTTATGGAAAGTAAATATTAATCCAAATTTATTATTTCTGATATATAATATATATTAATCAAATACATTCTTATTACAATCCATGTTAATATTAAATGAAAACATTTCACTTCATTTTCTGTATGTGTTAGTCTGCATGTATGCACGAGTGATATTATCTTTTTACAAAAGATTGGAAGGTAAGAAGTTAGATATGTAAGCTATTTCAACAAGTATATTTATATCCCAAAAAACACATATATTCACTAAATTTTACCTGACTACATTTCATGTATATTTTATGCAAAAAATGAATCACATCTCATCCCAAGGGGGTAGTCTTTGGTACACAAAAGTGGGGTTATCGTATCCCCCACAAAATTGAATGTAAGAAGGTATATGTAATATAATTAATAAATAAGTATAATATTCTCTTTAACATAATATAAATATGTTAAATTAATAATTATCTTGATCCATAAAATGTGGTGATTTAAAATAAATTACATCATTTCGTGAGGTGGTAGTCCAGCGTACACATGATTGACAATTTCATTCCTGATTAGATTGATGTAGATATTGATTTGGGAAATATAATTAATATAATACTATATCATTATATATTAGATACTATTTTTATTATATTATAAAATATTATTAAATTTATAACGAGTTGCAGGAAGAAATAAAATAAATACACACAGTTAATAATCTTACCTCTTCTTTATAGAGACACTTTTTATTTATTAATAACTACTTCTTAGAAGACATTTATAATAAAAATTAATCCTCTAGAATGTAGTTAGGGATCTATGGAAGGTATTATTAAAGTTTTTGGAAAAATTAGAAGGTTTTGTAAGTGTCAATAGGGGAGGATAATGGGTGGAATGTTTAGGTGGGGGAGAAGAAATACATGGAATTTTGAAAGATATTAAGTGATTCCCATGTGTTTCCTTTTCCAAAAGCCTAAAAATGGTCAATTCTATAAACAGAAAGGTTATAAAATTTAAATATGTCCATTATATAGGTTTTTTTTCAATTTTCCCCAATTTGAACATTTATCTTCTTATTTTAACCCCCTGCCCCAACCCAGTAAAACCATTTTTACCGTAACTATGCTAATTAATTTTTACTTTTTTCACTTTTAATTATGGGGGAAAATTATGTTGACATTATTGGATAATGTAAATTATTAATGATCCAAATATGAAATCAATTTTTCCAAATTCATTTCATTGAAGAGGTATAATTTTGTTTAAAATTATACTATAGATGTGATGAATGAAAATTTAGACAAATATAACATTCTCATAAGACTAAATATTATAGTATCATATTTTTTCCAAATCATTATTTTAATGTTCATAAGAAATTATTATAATTTTTTTAATGAAATTAATGGTTTATGGTAGTATATTAATTTATAAATAGTACTTTTGAAGAAAATTAACTAAGTGTTGAAAAGGGTCATTATTGGTTTGTGCCACCGCAAGATTATTTCCACCACTAGAGTCTTGTTACATCCAGTGTGACATCCCAAGTAAATAAAGAATAAATTTTTTTCATATTTATTAATATATACGAATTAAATATTAATTTTAGTTTAAAGGGGTTTCTATGTTCGATAGCGTACCAGATACGCAACAAAGAGTTTCTTTTAAATCTTATGTTGCACACTAGTAATAAAATAATATTATTTTAAATTGTAGTTGACACGTAGTCGTTGTATTGGTGGGAATGAATTGAAATAACTAAAATATGATTATATACATTTTCTAAATGTTTTTACATTTATCCAATAAAGGATAATGGCTTAAAATACGAAAAGAATTCAATTTTAAGCATATATACTATAATTCTCACTAAAGGTCCACTTATCGCCTTTTGTTAGGGAACCGTCATTAAATATATTTTTGGTCACTCTTATACATTCTATTGGAAAAAATAGAATTCTTTTTTAAAATCGGGACATCAAAATTTTCTTTGTGTAAATTTTTGGTATATTTCCGATAATGTTCATTTTTTAAAGAATAGTGAAAAATGTTGTATTTTAATTCAAAACAACTTTTTAATCTAATTTATTAATATGATTATATTATCTTTTGAATTGTTTTTAAAGTGAAATTAGAATATATTTTCACCATTTAATCCAGTAGTGGTCATTGGAATTAATTTCACTTTGAAATTGGACTTACACTACTGTCAATCTTTTGATATATATTGTTTCATAAAAACACGCTATTTGTCATGACAGCGGGAATTAATTATTAAATTAATTAATTTAACTTATATGATTTGAATTTTTTTAAAATATACATCATTTTTTAATTCAGAATATCAAATATATCCAAGGGTGATGTTTTGGTATTTTTCTGAAAAACTTCAATTTTTGATGAATAGTGAAACCACTAAGTGGTACTTAAAAAGCAGATTTTTTTGTTTAAATGAAATTGTACCACCTATGTGTTTTGAATTTCAATAATCAGAATTAAGTGGTTGTCATTAAGAAGTATAATATGGTTCAATGGGATTAAAATAATTTTTGGTAAATAGTAACTTTGAAGTTTTTAATCGCGGTTAGAGGTAATTAGTGTAATTTAACGTAAAAATAATGTTTTAATAATATGAAATGACCTTTACACATGTCCTGCCCTTATTTTATGTGTCATGGACGACCAATAAAATCTTTGGGTCAACTTGGGGACCCCATGGAGCCACTTTGGTCGGAAAATGACATTAATAACTTTTTATTTAATGTTAAAATAAAAATGTCACAAACATGTATTGTTTTACTAATACAATTTTTAAATGGGGTTATATAAGTCATATTTTTAACTATAAATATTAACTAGAAAGATAAAAATATTTCCTACATCATGATTTTTTTTTATAATTTTTCGACATTAAATAAATTAAATTATTTATGACACCATGATGATGCAGCGATTACCTCATTATTTAACGATTTAAATAAAATGAAAAGATAATGTAAAATCTACGACCTAAACTTGTCTAAAACCTATTTTATGGGTGTATTTAGAACATTTATCACCTTATCTTAGAAATATATCATTGTGGGACCTTTAAAAAATGAAACTCATTTTATAATAAAGTAACTATTTATAACATTCCAAGAGTGCCCCTCCTCTCCTCTTATAAAAGTCCCCCACCTCTACCACCTTACCCACACCTCTCAAGTCTTTGTCTCAGCCAACACCTTCCCATTTTCTCTCTCAACATCCCTCTCTTACTCCTTGAAGCCTCACTTTTGGCAGATGTCTTTCCAAGTAAGTCTTTGAGCTCAAATCAAAAATAGTTACCCGATTTAATGGTATTGTCTTCACTTGTGTTCTTATGTTTTATTTTGCTTCTCCAGCCCCCTAAACTTATTTTATTACTTTATTTTGTAACAACACAAGTATCTTAAATACACTAGGATGTTTTTATGATATGTATTAGAGATACACCTACACACACCTTCGTCTAATGGTTAATGAACATACTATTTCTGTGGATGGTGATTTTCTGCCTCGCGAAACGATGATTGTTCAATATTCGTTTAACACATTTCATGGTGGCCATTAAGATGTAACTCTATTTATATATGATATATATTATGTTTATGTTTTCCATATGCTTCTGTATTTTTTATTTGTGGCATACTGTTATGGTTTCCATTGTGGGTAAACACGATAATATCATTTTAGGAAGTGCGGACTACCGCCCCCTCAAAGTGATTTGATTCGTTATGCCATATGTGGGATGTATAAAGGATGGAGTTAATGTTATTATATATTATGTTGTATTGGAATTATAATATACCATTATATCATCATTATTGCACTCCATAAAATACGAAATAGAAATGAAAGTAGCGTTTATGCATACGTACGGCTTACCGTCTCCATGAACGGTGCATTTCATTTCATACCTATAAATGCTATGTACTATTATAAATACATGTATATGATGGACATATATGATATATATGATATCAAAATCATGAATATCATTCTGGATATAATTAACCTTTGACCACATAAACAACATGTAATTGTAATAAGTCCATTTTTGACTTATGAACCAGATATCGACAAAATGAACATTATTAACTCAAATGTTTACATAATGTTTATAACATGGAAATAAGTGATATAAAAGGTATAGTAAGCTTGAAAAATGTTCTTAAGCTAGTATAAATTAACTTTAGTTTATTATTCAAGAGATTAAAGAGAAATCATGTCATGTCGAACATGAGGTAAGGGACTTCGTCTCAATATCCTTTCATTGAGACATATTTTGTTCTAATACAAGTATTTCTTTTATACAGTGTATAAACCCCTTTGAATTTTAATTTTATACAAAAGAAATATTTTTCTACGAATCATTTTACAAAATGACAAAAAGGAATGTTTCTTTTAACGTACGCGGTGACAGTAACCTTTTCCGCCGTTGTGAGTATTATTTGGTCTTTGGCTTCCCCAAGAAGCCGTACTGTTTTTAAAATTAAATAAATACCATATAATCTTTTATGTATTTTGGTATTGAAAATGGTTTTTATAATGTATTTGTTATGTCAATATATTTAAGTGATATATTGTGATCAAAGTGTGGAAATGTTTTCTTTCCATTATATTTGTTTTATGTCTTATGATTTTATAATGGTACTTGGACATTTGATGGGTGGTTACGTGATAAACCATATGAAGGGTGGTGTCATGAATACCAGGATGGGTGGTTATGTTATAACCTCCAATGCATTGGGTATAGAAGTCGGTCGTATGACTATTCCATTAAGTGATATGTTTGGATGTTGACCGTATGGTTATTCCATTTAAGTATGTTTATGTCCCAAGTTACCTTTATATGTTATGTGTTCTTTATATGGGTTTTATGGTAATATTTTGGTTAAAAAAAGGTAAGTAGTGATATTTTATTCAGTGAAGATTAACTACTACTCCATAAAGGTGAAAATTATTACTTTGATAAATTATTCATGGTTTACTTGTTTTCCCTCTTTTTCTATCCCTTATTGATATTTTTATGCTCACCCCAAGTTTTTTTTGAAATTTTTTTCATAGGACATAATGTGGAATAGGGTCAAGGATGGGATCCAGGAAAAGTCATGTTTTATTAAACATGGAACTAGAAATGACTTTTTTAGAGTTCATGTTTTGAAATAAAAGGAAACTTTGTAGAAGTGTCTACTGTGTAATATTTTGATATTTAATAGTTAGGATCTAATTCTCTAAAACTCTAAACCTGAAAAGATCCTCAATGGGAATTATTCATTTAATTCAATCTTAAGTAATGTTTAAGGATGAGGCCTTATAGTTGGTATCAGAGGGAGGTTTAGACAACATTAGGAGATATAAAATTGTTAAATTATAAATTACTTTATGGTATGATTGAAATGATATAGCATTTAAATATTACCGTGTCGCTTCGCTTAAGATATTTCTGTGTTCAGAATGGTTTTCCGTAGAGAAAACAAGGAGGCTATGTTGGGGCGACATCAGGAAAAAGACAACCTTCCAAATCAGCAACCTGAGATGGTTTGAATTCGAACGGAACAATTTTTTGTAGTGATGGAACAGTTTACTCAGGCTATAAATAGTGGTGGTATCCATGTACGAGATCTACCAGATCAACCACAGAGGAACATGTCAGTGGTGGAACGTTTCATGAGGCAACATCCCCCATCATTCAGATGATCTTCTGAGCATGTGCTAGCTCAAGGATGGATTAAAGTACTGGAGAAGATTTTTGATGTCATGGGGTGTTCAGAACATCAAAAGGTTAGTCTTGTTATTTACTGTTTTGAAGGTGAAGAAGATAAGTGGAGGTCGATGAAGAAAAATATCATGGATAGTGATGAGATTGATGATCATCACTGGGAAGAATTAAAAGGTATGTTTCCTGAGAAATATTTTCCTAAGCTAGCTCTTCTTAGGATGGAAAATCAATTCCGAGAATTGAGGCAGGAGGATGACTCAGTGGCTGCTTATGAAGCAAAGTTCACTCGACTGGAAAGGTGTGCTCCAAACTTCATACGGGATCTTGATAGTAAAATCAACCATTTTTACTCAGGGTTAAAGCCAAAGTATCGAAGGTATTTAGCTTCTCGTGAGTTCCAAAGTTAGGAAAAACTTGTTCGATGTATAGAGAAGGTGGAAATGAAGTTTGCCAATGATAAGGTGTTCTTTTAAAAACAACAGAATATGAGGTCCAGTTGGCAGGCAATGGGGAATAATTCATCAAAGAAACAAAGAGGTAAGAAAACCAAATATCCATCCTGTGAGAAGTTTGGTAAAATTCATCCTAGAGAATGTTTATCCAAGTCTGGAATGTGCTTTCAGTGTGGTATGTCTGGTCATATTTCTCGCAACTGCAACGAAGATGATCAAGCAGGCAATGAAAAGCCAGCGGTAAGATGTTTTAAGTGTAATAAAATGCGTCATTATGAAAACAAGTGTCTAACGAAGAACTCAATTGGGGGAAAGAAGCCAGACTACAAGCAGAAAGGGGTGGTGAAATATTTTGCAACTACTTCAGCAGATGTTGGGCCATCAAATGAAGTAGTATCAGGTACACTATTTGTTTGTTCAGATTATGCCAATGTGTTGTTTGATTCAGGTTCAACACATTCTTTCATTTCTGGGATGTTTTCTAGTAAATTGGGAATTCCATCTAAAGATATGAATCCTAAACTTATGGTAAAAACACCTGGGGAAACATTGAGACAAAAAGAAATTATAAGAACCTTCTTATCCTTGTGTGTGGAAATAATCTACCTAAAACCTTATTGTTTTGCCTCTAGTAGAGTTTGATGTTATTTTGGGCATGGATTGGCTTTTTATTATCATGCTAAGATTTACTGCAGAGATAAAATGGCTTCTTTTTAGAAGGATTTTCAATTTCTGTACAAGAATGAACCCTTTATTTTGATAACATATCAGGAAGTTGAGAAACTAGTAAAAGATGGAAATGAATGTTATCTTGAACATATTGCTGAAAATAAAGGAACTATTCAGATTAACGATGTGCCAGTGGTAAATGAGTATCTTGATGTTTTTTCGGATGAGTTTCCTGATATTATTCAAGATCGGGAAGTTGAATTTACTATGGACTTAGTTCATGATTCTAATCCAATTTCAAAACCCCCTTATCTAATGGCTCAAGTTGAACTTTTATCGTTAAGTAGCAATTGCAGGAGTTATTAGATAAAGGTTTCATTCGACCTAGTACATCACCATGGGGTGCTCCTGTCATGTTTGTTAAAAAGAAAGATCGTTTAATGAGACATTGAATTGATTATAGAGCCTTGAATAATATCACTGTTAATAACAAGTATCCTTTGCCTCATATCGATGATTTTTTTTATCATCTCCATGGAGCTCAGTATTTTTCGAAGATTGACATGAGGTCAGGGTACCATCAGTTGAAACTAAAAGAGGCAGACGTTCCGAAGACTGTGTTTTGTACTAGATATGGCCATTATGAATTTGTAGTTATGCCTTTTGGGTTAACCAATTCACCTATTGTATTCATGGACCTTATGAATAGAATTTTACATGAGTTCTTGGATAAGTTTGTGGTTGTTTTCATTGATGATATTTTGGTGTTTTCTAAAAGTAAGGAGGAGCATGAAAGTCATTTAAGGGTTATCTTGAAACCCTTAAAATAAAATAAACTTTATGGAAAATTCAGCAAGTTTGATTGTTTTTTTACAACAAATTTCATTCCATGGTCACATTGTTTCAAAAAATGGCACAACTGTTGATCGTACTAAAACAAAAGTTGTTGAAGAATGGCCAAGACCCACAAAAGTAACCGAGATCCATAGTTTTCTTGGTGTGGTAGATTACTACCAAAGGTTTGTTGATAATTTTTCATGGTTATCCAGTCCAATGACTAAGCTAACTCGGAAGGGTGTTAAGTTTATCTGGACAAAAGAATGTGATGATTGTTTTCATGAGTTGAAAAGAATATTGGTGAATGCTTCAGTTTTGGCACTTCCTTCCAGGAATGGTGAGTTTGTTATATACAGTGATGCTTTATTGAAGGGACGTGGCTGTGTCCTTATGTAGAATGATCAGGTAATTGTATATGCTTCACGTCAGTTGAAAAGTCATGAGGTAAATTACCCTACACATGACTTGGAATTAGCTGCTATTGTTTTTGCTCTAAAAATTTGGAGGCATCATTTGAATGGAGTAAAGTGTGAAATATATACTGATCACAAAAGTTTAAAGTATATATTCACTCATAAGGAATTAAACATGAGACAGATGAGATGTATATAATTAATCAAGGATTATGATTGTACATTTCATTACCATCCAAGAAAAGCAAATAAAGTTTTTTATTCTTTGAGTCGAAAAAGTAATGCTTCATTAACCATACTACGTTTGGAACGATATCCTTTGGTTTTTGATTTGATGAACTTTGGAATAGAAGTTGTTGGTGCAGGAATTTCTTCTGTTTTGTTTCAGGTATCAGTGAGATCATCTCTATCAGACAGAATTAAGCAAGCACAGAAGAAAGACTGTGGGTTGCAGAAAAAGGTAGAGATGGTTCAGAAGGGTAAGTCACCTGAATTTAATATTGATAATTATTTTGTTTTGAGGTTTTGGAAGAGATTATGTGTGCCTGGTGATTCACAGTTGATGAATAAGTTGTTATGTGAGGCTCCTAGTTCCCTATTTTCAGTTCATCCTGGCAGTACTAAGATGTACAGAGATCTACGGGAGTATTACTGGTGGGATGGAATGAAAAGAGATATTGCTGATTTTACTGTGAAGTGTTGGACTTTTCAGAAGTTTAAAGAATAGTGGATGTTACCAAAAAGGAAGTTTCAGCCATTACCAATGCCAGAGTGGAAATGGAAAAATATATATATGGACTTTGTTGTGGGATTACCGAAGACATCTCAGGGTAATAATGCAATCTGGGTTATTGCCGATCGCTTGACTAAATCTTCCCATTTTCTTCCTGTTAGAGATACTTTCTCTCAAGATCAAATTTCTCAATTGTATCTTAAAGAGATAGTCAGGTTTCTTGGAGTTCCCCTATCCATTTTATCTGATCGTGATCCCAGGTTTACTTCTAACTTTTGGAAAGGCCTTAAGTCGTTGGGTACTGAATTAAATTTAAGTACACCTTTTCATCCTCAAATAGATGGGCAGTCAGAATGAACAATTCAGACATTGGAGGATATGATACGTGCTTGTTCAATGGATTATCAGGGAAGTTGGGACCAACATCTACTTTGGTTTAATTTTCATATAATAACAGTTTTCATTCCAGTATAAGGATGGCACTGTTTGAGGAATCATATGGGAAGCGGTGTCGAACTCCAGCTTTTTGGGATGAAGTGGGTGAAAGGAAGCCGATGGGACTAGAATTGGTAGAAGAGATGGCAGAAAAAGTTCAGTTGATTTAGAAACACATGAGAACAGCTCAGAGTAGACAGAAACGTTATACATACAATAGGAGAAAGGATCTATCTTTTGAGGTAGGTGATCATGTTTTTCTCAAAGTTCCACCATGGATGAGTGTGATGCGATTTGGTAAGAAAGGAAAGCTGGGTCCAAGGTTCATTGAACCATATGACATTCTGGAGAGAGTTGGATCAGTTGCTTACCGAGTTGTTTTACCTCTGATTTTATCTTAGGAACAAATTTTTTTTCATGTTTCGATGTTTAGAAAGTATGTTCCAGATCCATCTAATGTTTTGAGCCCGAAGGTAGTTCGGTTGGAAGAGAACCTCTCTTATGAAGAAAAACTAGTCTAGATTCTTGACCGAATAGAGCAAGTGTTGCAAAATAAGGTAATTCACTAGGTAATGTTTTTGTGGAAAAACCATATGGTTGAAAAGGAAACATGGGAATCTGAAAATTCTATGAGGGATAAATACCCACACTTATTTTGATAAGTGAATAAAATTGCGAGGACGCAATTCCCAAAAGGGGGGAGGATGTAACATCCCAGTTAAATAAAGAATAAAACATTTTCAAATTTATTAATATTTATGAATTAAATATTAATTTTAGTTTAAATGGGTTTCAATGTTCGATAGTGTACCTGATACGCAACAAAGAGTTTCTTTGAAATCTTACATTGCACACTAGTAATAAAATAATATTATTTTATATGGTAGTTAACGCATAGCCGTTGTATTGGTGGGAGTGAATAGAAATAACTAAAATATTATTATATATGTTTGTTAAATGTTTTCACATTTATCCAATAAAGGATAAAGGCTTAAAATATGAAAATAATTCAATTTTAGGCATATATAGTCTAATTTTCACTAAAGATCCACTTATCGCCTTGTGATGGTGAAACGTCATTAAATATAGTTATGGTCACTATTATACATTCTATTGGGCAAAATAAAATTCTTCTTTAAAATCGGGACATCAAAATTAACTTTGTGTAAATTTTTGGTATTTTTCGGATAAAGTTCATTTTTAATGAATAGTGAAAAATGTTGTATTTTAATTCAAAACCTCTTTTTAATATAATTTATTAATATGATTAGATTATCTTTTTAATTGGTTTTAAAGTGAAATTATAATATATTTTTACCATTTAATCTTATAGTGGTCGTTGGAATTAATTTCACTTTTAAATTAGACTTAAACTAGTGTCAATCATTTGATATATATTGTTTCATAAAAACACGCAATTTTACATGACAACAAGAATTAATTATTAAATTAATTAATGTAACTTATATGATTTGTATTTTTTAAAATAGATATCATTTTTGAATTCATAATATCAAATATATCTTAGGGTGAAGTTTTGGTATTTTTCTGAAAAACATCAATTTTTGATGAATAGTGAAACCACTAAGTGGTACTTAAAAACCTGATTTTTTTTGTTTAAATAAAATTTTACCACCTCTGTGTTTTTAATTTCAATAATCCGACATATGTGGTTGTCATTAAAAATTGAAATATGGTTCAATAGGATTAAAATAATTTTTGGAGAATAGTAACTTTTAAGTTTTTAATCGCGGTTAGAGGTAATTAGTGCAATTTAAGGTAAAAATAATGGTTTACTAATATGAAATGACCTTGACACATGTCCTGCCCATATTGGATATGTCATGGCCGACCAATACCATCAATGGGTCAACTTGGGGACCCCATAGAGCCACTTTGGTAGGAAAATGACATTAATAACTTTTTATTTAATGTTAAAATAAAAATGTCACAAACTTGTATTATTTTACTAAAACTATTTTTAAATGGGGTTATACAAGTCATTTTTTTACTATAAATATTAATTAGAAATATAAAAAGATTTACTAAATCAGGATATTTGTTTTATAATTTTTAGACATTAAATAAATTAAATTATTTATGACACCACGATGATGCAACGATTACCTCATTATTTAATGATTTAAATAAAATGAAATGATAATGTAAAATCTAGGACCTACACTTGTCAAAAACCTATTTTATGGGTGTATTTCGAACACTTATCACCTTATCTGGGAAATATATAATTTTGGGACCTTTAAAAAGCGAAACTCATTTTATAATAAAGTATCCTTTTATAACATTCCAAGAGTGCCCCTCCTCTCCTCTTATAAAAAGCCTACACCTCTACCACCTTACCCACACCTCTAAAGCCTTTGGATCATCCAACCCCTACCAATTTTTTCACTCCACATCAATCTTTTACTCCTAGAATCCTCACTTTGGGCAGAAGTCTCTCCATGTAATCCTTTGAGCTCAAATCAAAAAGAGTTACCCGATTTAAAGGTAGTTTCTTCTCTTGGGTTCTTATGTTTTATTTTGCTTCTCCAACCCCCTAAACTCTTTTTATTCCTTACTTTTGTAACAACACCAGTATCTTAAATATACTAGGATTTTTTGATGAGAAGGATTAATTCTACACATACACACACCTTCGTCTAATGGTTAAAGAACATACTGTTTCTGTGGGCGGGGATTTTCTACCTCACGAAATGATGATTGTTCAATCTTCTTTTAACACCTTTCATGGTTTCCATTAAGATGTAACTATATTTATATATGATATATATTATGTTTATGTTTTCATTATGCTTCTTTATTTTTCATTTGTGGCATACCTTTATGGTTTCCATTGTGGGTAAACACTATAATTTAATTTTAGGATGTGCGGACTACCGCCCCCTCAAAGTGATTTGATTCGTTATGCCATATGTGGGATGTATAAAGGATGGAGTTAATGTTATTATATATGATGTTATACTGGAATTATAATATACCCTTATATCATTATGATTTCACTCCATTAAATATGAAATAGAAATGAAAGTATCATTCATGCGTACGTACGGTTTACCGTCTCCATGAATGGTGCATTTCATTTCTTACCTCTAAAAGTTTTGTACTATTATAAATACATGTATATTCTGGATATATATGATATATATGATATCCAAATCATGAATATCATTATGGATATAATGAACCTTTGACCACATAAACAAGATGTAATTGTAAGAAGTCCATTTTTGACTTATGAACCAGATATCGACAAAACGATCATTATTAACTTAAATGTTTACATAATGTTTATAACATGGAAATAAGTGATAAAAAAGGAATAGTAAGCTTGAAAAAGTTTCTTAATCAAGTATAAATTAACTTAGTTTATTATTCAGGATATTAAAGAGCAATCGAGTCACGTTGGACACGAGGTAAGGGACTTCGTCGCAATCTCCTTTCATTGAGGCATATTTTGTTATAATACAGGGCTTTCATTTATACGGTGTATAAAACCCTTTGAATTTTAATTTCATAAAAAAGGAATCTTTTTTATGAAGTGTTTTACAAAACTCCAAAAAGGAATGTTTCTTTTAACGTACGGGGTGAAAATGACCTTTTTTGCCGCCGCGAGTATTATTTGGTCTTTGGCTTCCTCAACAAGTCGTAATGTTTTTAAAATGAAATAAATACCATATAATCTTTTTTGTATTTTGATATTGAAAATGGTTTTTATAATGGATTTGTTATGTCAATATATTTAAGTGACATATTGTGATCAATGTGTGGAAATGTTTTGTTTCCATTATATTTGTTTTATGTCTTATGATTTTATAGTGGTACCTGGACATTTGACGGGTGGTTACGTGATAAACCATAATATGGGTGGTGTCGTGAATACCAGGACGGGTGGTTACATTATAACATCCAATGAATTGGGTATGGAAGTCGGCCGTGTGGCTATTCCATTAAGTGATATGTGTGTAATTCGACTGTATGTTTATTCCATTTAAGTATGTTTTTGTCCCAAGTTACCTTTATATGTTATGTGTTCTTTATATGGGTTTTATGGTAATATTTTGGTTACAAAAGGGTATGTAATGATATTATATTCAGTTAATATTAATTAATACTCCATAAAGTTTGAAAGTATTAATTTGATAAAGTATTCATGGTTTATTGTTTTCCTTCTTTGTGTATCCCTTACTGAGCTTTTTGTGATCACCCCAAGTTTTTTTTTGAAATGTTTTTCATAGGACATAATGTGGAATAGGGTCAGTGATGGGATCAAGGATAAGTTATTCTTTCTTAAACATTGAACTAGATATGACTTTTTTCTAGAGTTCATGTTTTGAAAAAAAGGAAACCTTGTATAAGTGTCTACTGTGTAATCTTTTGAGATGTAATAGTTATGATCTAATTCTCTAAAACTGTAATCCTGAAAATATACTCAATGGGAATTATTCATTTAATTCAATATTAGGTAATGGTTAAGGCCGGGGCCTTTTATCCAGCCCTACTATCAACAGAGTAATTCTATCACTCATATGTTACACCATCAAAGACTTTTCTTCTACAAAACTACTTCCACTACTAGAATATTTTTACCATTGTATATTCTACTTCCAAACTATTTCCACCACTAGAGTCTTGTTATCATATGTATTAATTTTTCCATATTCCTTCAATTGTCATCATGTGAAATTTTAATGAATCTAATACCACTATATCTCTTACCATCAGATCTACTCTCACTAGAACTGCTATAATCATTATGGTACTACCATAATAATCTATTACCATCATGATTTTCCAATTGTTAGATTGTGCTACTTCTAATCTTTTCTACTATCAAAGCTGATCTACCCTCACACTTGATACTATTTTTTCTGCTGAATACGAGTTTAATTATGGAAATGGTAAAATTTTTAGAGTTAATAGAGTGGTATTATTTAATTATTATTCATTAACCATTTCACAGATACATTGAATATGGGTTAGTGTGTTGGTATGGGGATATTTTAAATCTATATGGTTATTATTTAATGAGTATTTGAATATACAACAATATATTTTAATGAGAACTCCATCATAGATGAAAAATATGGATATATAGATTGATCAATATGAGAGTGGTCATATATGATATATTCTTACTAAAATACCAATGTTAAAGTGAGAAACCCCAATCAAAGAGAATGTACCTTTCTCACACAAAATCTTAAGAAAACTTTTGGAAGTACCTTAAAACAAAAATGATATTTTCATGACATAGTTCTTTCATAATAATTTCAGAGAAACTTTTTAAGCTCCTCACTAGGTCAAAACTGATCACCCTTGGTTAGTTGAATTATTATAAAGTAAAAAAAGAACTTAATTTATTAAACTCTATTTATTTTCTCAGTTTTGTTTTGCTGCATTTTTTATGAAGTGTTCTATATTTATCTATATATCTACACACAATGACTCATGTACTTAATTAATAAAATAATATATATTCTCTAAAACCTTTTGTCTTTATTCCCATAGAAACTATGGAATATGTCTTTTCACGGATAGTGTTTTTTTCTTTCCCACATATAACTGTGGAAGTTGTTTTGAGCCTGGGAAACATATGATGTTTTCTATATACTGAATCTATGTTTTCAATCTTATTATTGGTTATAATAAATTTCATAAAAGTGGGATATTTCTAGATATATTGTATTAACTCTCTAATTTATGCTGAACCCCTTGTTTATTTCATTATTTTTTTCTATTTTTTTAATTTTTACAAAGATTATTCTGAATTTTATTTAAGTTTTAAAAAACATGTACTTTTATTTTTTGTCATTAATAGTGTTTATATCAGGATTTCATGAAGTAAATATATTTATAAAAAAAGTAATTTCAAATAATTTTTAACTAATCCCTAATCATGCATTGGTAAATATTTTATATCATAAAAATTTTATTAATCTAATTTTTGATTAAATAAGAAAATTTAGTTTAATTGGGGTATTTTTTTTAACTTTTTGGACATAAATCTTTTTTCATTACTCAATTCATCCCCCAAACCCTCTTGAGTTACTCATTCTGACAAATATTTTGTATCAATGGATTTCAAATATAATTCAACTATGATTTTATTTTTCATTTATAGATATTAAATTTATATTATTGATAAATTTAGTTCCTTATAGATAATATACAAGAGGGATATAAAACCAAAATACCACTTTATTTTAAATGAACTTATTATGCTTAGTGGAATATTAAAATAAAAGTGCATGTTGAGATCATGGGGTTTCATATGTTGATATTAAATAAAGATAAATATGAATAACCTCTAACTTCTAGAGATAGTTTTAGATATTATACTAAATATTCTTATAATAATAACCATAAAGCCCTAAATTCTTTGTATTATGGTTTGGGTGATGAATAATTTATAAGGTCTCTGTATATAAAACATCCTTTAAAATTTGGGACACTTTAGATTTTTCTCTTAAGGGAACATATAATGTCAATGAAATATGTTTAAATACCTATACTATTTAAAATGATAATTTAAAAATGAAGCATGTTAAAACTATTTCTAACATGTCGCTCATGCTCAATGATATCTTGAATATATTGAACTCATTGGGGAATCCTATTTTTGAAAAGGACTATGTGATGGTTCTTTTTTATGTGTCTTCTAAATAGATATAGAGGATCCTCAATATCAATTAGAGAATCGTGTTTTATAATCATTTTACCTATCAATGAGTTGATTATTAAAATAATGATGTTATAGGAATAACTCAAAGTCAATAGTAAACAAGAGGAATACTGAAATATAAAATTCATTGATTTTAAATCTATTACTCAAAAACTAAAGGAGAAAATTAATGATTAATGTTCATGGGATAAAGATTCGCCTACTTATAGTGATGAATAGATGACACATTTGGAATAATTATTCAAAAGGTTTTACAAGAAGAATAATTTATTTATGAAACCATGATATAATGGTAAATATTATAATTAGTAAACTATAGAATGTATTGGAAATTAGATCATCATTCAAAAAAATCAATATGTGTAGAAGGAAAGTGAATTTAAAATAAGATTATACTAAGATGAAATAAAAAAATGAAATATGATGATAAGGATAAGATATACTATAATATAATGAAAGAAACATTTAGTACTTTTGATGGTAGCTCCTATGATTCATACGCAACCTGTTAGGATAACCATGATAGAGCTAGCATGTGTTTTATGAAAAAGACATATAAGGGAGCGAATTTTTTTCCTGGTTCTATAGCATATATTTATAATCATTTGTGATATAAAATTATGATGAAAAAATTTATAATGAAGAGATATTAAATCACTATTTCATGATATAAGACACATTTAATGAGCTTATTAATAAATATTATGTTTTAAATAAACAATATTCTTTAACTGGTAGTTTTAAATTTGGTCTTACAATTGAAAAATGGAAAAATATGAACTATTAAAAGATAATAGTGAATTAAAATTGTATTATGAGAAATTAAAGAACAATTTGGAAAGATTCTCCATTGAATGAAATACTCTTTCCAAAATTCTTGTAAGATAGACAGTACTGATGTACACTACTGGTATTGGGCAACAAACTACACAAAAAAATTGTTAAGAATAGTTTTATTCCTACTTCTAGTTCCACAACTATTTTTTATTCATTTAGACCAGACAATTTCTTTATTATAAGTGTTTAAACTCTTTGAATTGGAATAGTATTAATTAATTAAAGGTTATTAATTATTTAATTACAACAATTACTATACATAATGAATATTTGGGAACCAAAATCATTTTTTGTGAAAAAAATTGGAGACTTGATTTAAAAGATGTAATAAAAAATATGGTTAATTGATAGTAGGTGTTACAAACCCATGAATGAATATTATTAAAACCTCAATAATTTGGTAAAAGTGGATAAAGGACATGAAACTTTTTAAAAAATCCTAATGAAGAAATTTTTAGTCTTAGAAAAATTTGTAATTATAATTTTCTTTTGATTTAAATTGTTTCATTTTTATATGGTTTATAGTAAAATATTTATTTCATATCACATCTATGTGATTATGGAATTAATGTGAATATTTACAATAACATAATTAATTATATTGATTCTAAAAATTCATTAGTTTTTACTACCATGATAATTGAAAATCATTATTCAATTATTTTAGATTCATTATTTCCTAAAAATTATCATTACATATGTTCCGTTTATAGAGAATATTAGATTTGGAATATGAGACTAGGCCATTGTAATTTTTACTCACTATGAAAGATAACTAGGAAAGGGTAAGTAAGAATATACCTAAACTACAATTCCCAAATAATAAAGTATATATCTCGTGTCCAAAAGGGATACATCACAATATATATATCAAATCAAAGAAATAAGATTAAACTTCTCAACCCCTATATTTACTTCACATTGACATGTTTGGACCTTCAATAGATTCTAGTTTAAATGTGATACATTGTGTTTGTGTTCAGATAGATGAACTATCTAGGTACACTTGTGTATTATTTCAAGATCATAATATTGAATTGTGATCTTATTTTCTTGAGTATTATAAATATATAGAAAATATTAGTGGACTTAGGATTAATAACCTTAGAATATATCATGTCGATGAGTTTAAAAAGCATGAAATTGAATATTTGTTTCTAAAAAAATGCCTACAGTCATAATGATTTTTCTCCAAAGGATCCATAGAAGAATAGTGTTGTATAACGGAGAAATAGGACTCATCAAAAAATTTCATGAACTCTTATTAATGGATTTGAGCTTCCTATTTATTTTTTGGAAGAGTGTGTAAATAAAGATTTTTGTATAATAAATAGAGTTTTAATTAGAACTATCATAATGAAAATCCTTTTTATTTGTATAATGGGAGAAATAAAAGGATTAATTATTTTTGATTTTTTTTTTAAACTCTATATTCCTAAAAAAGGGAAATATTTAAAAAATACATCCTAGAGTGAATAAGGAATATTTCATTTTTATTCAAAATATATTAAATCATATAGTGTTTTTAATAAATGAAGCAATAATTTTGAAGAATATATTCAGGTCAATTTTGATGACAAATATCCACATGAGCCTATGAACTATTTAGAATGGCTATAATATAATGTGTCAATTATAAATATTAATTACAAACATTCTAAAAATTTTGTAAAACAGATTAAAAAATCATCCAATTCTGAGCAACATCTTGAACCTAAACCTGAACCTATAAAAATTATATAAGTAGACCTTATTTCCCTATAGCTATTATGACTTATAGATAAAATCATCTTTATGTTGTAGTCAGAGACCTAGATAGAGGTATAAAACAATATCTTTTCTTAGAAATCTGATTGAACATCAAGAATAATTGTCAACAATTGATCCTAAGAACATAGATGATACAATTAATGATGAATTTTGGTTGATGGAAATGAAAGAAAAAAATTATCAATTTGAAATAAATATATTTCGGGAAAATGTAGCTAGACTTGAATTCACTCTAACTATTGGCACTAAATGGGTTCTTAGAAACAAAGTTGAAGTGTTAGTAATAATGTTAATAAATAATGTTATATTATTTGTACGATGTTATAGTCTTGAAGAGGGTGTTGACTTTGGAGAAACCTATTCACCTGTGGATAGAGATGAATACATTAGAATATTTCATTCTTATGAATCAAATTTTCATTTCAAACAATATTAGATTGATATCAAAAGTTCATTCTTAAATTTTTATATAGTTTAGGATATTTTTTTTAAAAAAACCTTGTAATTAAAAATCCATATTTTTTAAAACAATATTTCAAATTAACAAATGTTTTATATGGTGAAAAATTGTATCCTATATCTTTTTATGGATGGATAGATTTTTTCTAACATCTAAAAATTTTTCAAAATTCATAGTTGTTAATACTATTTTTATAAAAATAATTTCAATTTTTTTTAAAAAAATTATGTTGATGTTATTATTTTTTTATCTTTTAAAAATTATTTTGTGTAATACAATTTCAAAGATGATTTAAAATTAATTTGAAATGAGTTTAATGGGTGAATTTAAATTCTTTAATGGTTTTAGGAATGTTCAAAATAACATTGTAATTATTTTAAATCAAATTAAGTACACTAAATACCGTGTAAAATATTCCTACTTTGGATAGAACTAGAAGTATTGATACTCCACTTATTTATACATGTACGCAAGATCTTGATGAATATGGAAAACTGATGGATTGGAAAAAATTATAGATGTATGATTAGAAGCCTGGTATACATATCTAATATCCAACTTGATGTTATGTTAAGTGTGTGTATGTGTGCCCGTTTTCAACAAAATACCAAAGATTGTCATTTACTTGTCGTCAAAATAATTTTATAATACCAAAAATATACTACCAATTTTAGAATGACCAACCCTAGAGGAAGAGAATTTTACTTAGTAAGTTATTCTGATGTGAATTTTGGTGGTTTTAAGTTAGATATAAAAAGTACCCCTACAATATGTCATCATTTTTAAAATTCATAAGAATCATGGATTATTAAACAGATAAATTTTGATGCACTATCTAGTGTTGAGGGTGAGTAAAAATTGTATGGAGTTTTTGTGCACAAATTTTTTGTATAAAACACACATATCTAGAAAAATGATATCTATTTAGACATATACCTTTAAATTTTGACAACAAAAGTGTGAAAAAAATTTCAAAAAATATAGTGTCTCATTCTAAGACAAATAATATTGATGTAAGACATCACATTTAAAGGGATCATCGTCAAAAGGGTGATATAACTCTTGAATTCATGTCCATTGAACATCATATTATTGATATTCATACAAAACTATTGAATATTGAGATATTAAACTACATCAAATGTGAATTAGGTAAGATAAATTGTGGTTAGTATTTTATTTTGGAGGATCTACCCTTGAACAATCCACCATTGGAAAAGACACATTTTGTTAAGACACTATTGGATAAGCAACTGTTAGACAGGACACCATTGTACAAGACACCATTGGAAAAGACACTATTAGAAAATCCACAATTGGAAAAGTGGTCGTTGGATAATCCACCATTTAAAAATCCACCGTTGTAAAATCCACGGTTGGAATGACTTGTTACCAGAATGATCCATTGTTGGAGTGATACACAATTAGGACGATCCAATGTTTGTATGTTATGAGTGTTTATTTCTATTTTTCTACCATTACTAATTATATGTGTTTAAAAATATTCAAATTAATTTTTTATATTCTATTATATTTTTTAATTAAAATTCCTAAATTATAAATCAATCATAAAATTTAGAATCGTTGTCACTCTCTCTCTCTTACTTAGTCTCTTAGAACCCTCTAACCATCCCTTTCTCTCTCGTCCTTCAATCCAATTATTGAATTTTGTGAACCTTCATGTTTCCATGATGGTGATATTCAAGAATCTCTTTGTGATATGTCCTAATTAATCAAGTATTGTGAAAAGTATAGAGGATAATTAAGCTATGTTTTTGTTAAGCCAAGGATTCCTTAGCTTTCTAATCGCGTGGTTACTGATGAAAAGTCATTTTCTATAGAATATTTTTTTGACCAAGTATTTGGAACTCAATGTAATCCATGACCTGAGAGGGATATACTGGTTCTCCAAAATTGAATGTTATTTCTATCCTAGGTTGTTCCATCAGTTTTAATAATACACTATGGTTAGTTTTAGAGAAATAGGAAAATCATTTGAAGCATTATTGATTTACAAGAGGTTAAAATCTCTTAAAAAGAATGGGTATGGTGTATCAATGTGCCCCACCATATAGTTTTTTAAGACTATAAAGAATATATTCCAAGTGATAGTGATATTTATTTTATAAGGAATCATTTTTAAGATGATTGGAGATAGTACATTGTGAGTACCTTCTACTTCTATGTTAGATGGGTAATTTAAAATTCTCTTCAACTTCATTCTGTATATGTTATTTTTCAAGAAAGGAAATTTCATTACCATGTGATATCTTTATGTTTTTCCATTATTAATTATGAAATGAGGGGATATGATTAATCATTGCAAATACCTTTAGGTGAACATGATGTATATGAGTAAGTCATCTTCTAGGTCTAATTATCAAATTTAACCAATGTTTATTTTAGAAATTTTGGAAACCATTTTCTTGATAGATGAAAAAGAGGAAACTAAAGTGAATTTTGTTGGTTTCATCTTCAATAAAGTTACATGCAAGAGACCTAAAGTTAATTGGAATCAATGGAAGAAAAAGTTGGTTGAAGATAACGAAAAACTCCAAGAGGATTTTAATCAGGTATACCATCCTTCCAGATCAAAGAACTTTTTTTGTTATTAGATTGAATCCTAATGAGATTAGGGATTATTATGATGAATAATAGAAGTTGATGTGGTTTTTGATGAAGAGTAAGTGGAAACTTCTATTGAGGAGGGAAGTGACCTAGATATCCCTAGGAGTATTGTATTATCTTATGGAACTTTTATTCCTCCAATTTATCTCCTTGTGAGAGAGAGGATGTTAAAATAAGTAGATGATGATAAAGAGATTGATGTATCTAGATATGAACATGTTAGGATCTCTTCTTTGTTTTTTAAGGAATTTTTAGAATTCATATATGTATCTAAGAATGCTGATTGTGGTGAAAATGTTGATGATAAAGATTAAGATAATATAAATAATGATAATAAGGATAGTAGTGATAATGGACATGCTCATGGGGAAGAAGATGATGTTAACAAAGCTCAATCATATCATCCTTCTATTGATGCCTCAGTTAGTTCTATAGAGAGTCCGAATATAGATAAATATACAAGTTTTGAAAGATCAATTTTGGTTCACCCATTTGTGATGTTACCTCACTTAAATTTGAGCTGATATCAGTTTTTTGGGTGGAATACCCCTGTTCTATCAGTCACCGAGTTGATCATATTGATTTGACTATTTTTAATCCCACTATAATTGAATTAGAGCCTCATGATGATAGGAAAAAGCTCCCAAGATATGTTCAATATGGACTTGACTACTCAAATTTTAAGGAAGTTATAGAGGAATATAATGTACATGTAGATGTTTTGGATGGTTATTCCTTGGAATAGGATGTGGTATCATCTAGGTTTCCTTTGGGTTCATAACTATTTGTACATTCCAGTCTTGATTTGTAAATTTATGGGATTGGTGATGATCATAGTAGTCCACCAGACCATTGTGGACTTGTAATCTCAGTCGAAGTTGGGAAATATCATAAGGAATATTTAGAAGAGAATATTAATAGTAATAGTGAACTTCACGATTCTCCTTCATATATACCTACTATATCAGAGCCTATAGAGGCTATTATACCATGTAATGAGGTATATGTTTCCCCAGTGCCTTCGTTACATGTATTTAAATTTGATTTAGAGTCTTTCAGAGAGAGGATTTTTTTATATTTTAATAGAGTTCTTAGGTATCAAGTACATCCTATTACACAACTTAGTAAATCTATTTCTACAAACCATGTTCGGTTTTTTTCCAAATATTGATCCCAAAATGAGTTTTCATATTCATAGAGTGGAAATTGAGAATGTTGGGTTGTCTAGTGAGATGGAAACCATGATATCTGTGATGGGGTTGATAAGGACATCCTTTTCTACTATCCCAGTAGAATTTATGGAGAGTTTGGAGTCTTTACCTATTATTTCTTCTACACCCATTGCTCAACCTCTTTATTCAGTATCTATTGGTTCCATAATGATCATATCCATAGTCATAGGGGAGATAATATTTATTATGGGAAATATATATACTTCACATCAAGAGGAACTAAAGAAAATCAGACAACATGGTGGGTACATATATAAACTAGTAGAGGAGTGTTTGAATGAAGCCTAAAGTTATAGGGAAACAATCACAAAGGCTATCAAATACTACCTTTCATTGGTAATACCAAACATGAGTTGAATTATCACTTCACTTTTTTCTCTAAGAATCTATGTATACCACCTGTTACTATATTATTTAGGGGAAAAGTAGACCACATCAAGGTTTTGGAACCAATCCTCAAGTTAGTCATTGAAGGGATGAATTTATTTCTTTAGTGCTGTGGAGTGAAGTAGGAATATTGTTATGGAATTTTGTAACCTCAGGAAGTCCATATTATATGTATATGGTATAGAAATTATAGCACTTGAGTTTATTCATCAACCAATCTTCACATCATAAACTTCATCAGATTGTTTTCCTCCAAAGTATCAGTCATTAATTACGTCTCAGGAGGAAGTAGTATGGAATCTTAGACCAGTGATCATCATAGAGTTTCCTTAGAATACCTTAGCACCATCAACCACTACCTCATCCCCCCGAATTCCAAATATATACATCCTAACCCGAGCAAGGGAAAGGGACTTTAAAATCCTTCTAACTATGATGAGAGTCATGTGGATTAGACATAGTACATGATAGGGAATTTTTCAAATATTCCATATATTACATTTTTCTATGTATAATAATGAATTTTTTACATAATGGAATTTCTCTCTTATTATTCATATCATTCTTCACTATATTTACTTTTTTCCTTCCATAACTTTCTTATATTCCCAAAAAAGGGTCAATAGTTATGTAACATACCTTAATACACATTCATTCATACTTGAACTATTATGGATGGATTTGATCAATGATACCAAGTTTACCTTTCATGTTATAAAATTTATATTTCACACATTTAAGTATATAATTGTATTTTTTAAGGTTTAAATTATTTTAAACTCACATTTGACATTTGAAAAGAGAAGTATACTGTTACTCTTCAAATTCATCTATTTTATGCCTATGTTTTATATATGGTTTATAAAATTTCAGGATTTTTATCCCCAAAATGAAGAGATTATTGGAACCTCCTTGTTTTAATTCTCAAAAATCATGATTATTATGCTTTCAATAAAAATAATTTTTTATGATCGAATATTATTTTTAAAGAATAATTTTGATGAAATGTGGATAAATGTTGAAAAGAGACACTATCAGTCTATTACACTACTAAATTCTTTCCACCATTATAGTATTACTAGAATCTGACCTAATATCACTAGAGACTTTTCATCACCAACTTGTGACACAGTAAAAAGTTTTCCATGACTAGAATATTATAACTTCTAGAGTATCACTATCGATGTACCCTCTACTAACAGAATTTTTACACTATTAGAGTCTTTCTTTCAACCAACCTGTTACCGCAAACTTCGTTCCACTGACATCCTATGACACTATCAGAATTTTTCTATAACCATATCTACTACCACTAGACCTTCTACTTCCAGAATGGAACTACCACTAGAATCTTCTACTTCAAATAATTTTCTACCATTATATTTAACTAATATTGATCTTAATTTTCATTTGAGATGATCTACCATCAAACATTCTACCATTTATGTTCTGATATATTTTAATTTAATGGCATTAATACCATGTTAATGGGAGTAAATGGAGTGTGATTATTACATAATTATTCATTAACCAATTCATAGATGTATTTAGGAGAGGTCAGAGGTTCTCTACCAGGATCTATAAAATCATTATTATTATAATTCAATGGGTATTTGAACCTGTAAAAATATATAATTAATATCACTCTATCATGTCTGATAGATCTGGACATGTGACATGATAAAACTAAGAAAAAAATTACTTATTATATACTTACTAAAACACCAGTATGGAATTGTGGAACATATCGAAGATACATTCACTTTATCACACTAAATTAAGCAATTTTTTTAAATAATATTCATATAGAATGTATAATTTAATGACACCATGTTTTCCTATAACTTTCATGGGAACTATTTGAGAGCCTCACCAAGTAAAAACTGAGGACCCTTGAGAATCTATTGAATTTAAAACCAAGGAACACTTCTTTTCTTAAACCTCATTTGTTCCCTAATGTTCTTTTTGATATATTTTTTGAGCATTGTGTTGTATTTATCTATATATCTACACACACTAACTCTTAAACTTAATCTGAAGAACACCTGATACTCTATCAACCCTTTTTATTTATATACCTATGGAAATTATAGAAGATTTCCATTTGTGGCCTGTGTTTTTTTCACCGTGTATAACAATAGAAGAGGAATTTATCCACTATTTTTTAATGTACAATCAATCAACATTGTGTATTAAATTATTATTTCTAATAATATTCTTGGTATTTGGGTGATTTCAATGTGGAGGAGATTAAGTATATTATTGAGATTGAATAACTATTTGATTCAATTGTTTTTTATGTTCAATTTATATTATTTTATATCATAATATTAAATTTATTTAAAATATAAAAACCATTAATTTTATAGGTAGACTTAAATATAGTTTATATAATGATTTGATTTATTAAATTAATAACAAGAGTAATTTCATATATTTTTATAAGAAAAATCCCTAATCACACTTTGATAAATATTTTAAAAGATATAAATTATATTAAACTGGTTTTTTAATAACTGATAAAATTTATTTTAATTGGGGGTTTTTTAAACTTTTTATATTGAGGGAGTTTTATTGGTTACTCAATTCCCCCCATCACCCTCTGAAGTTACTCACTCCAAATAATAAAATTTAATATGGAATTGATTAAACTAACTTAAATTCGTTAAATTTTAATATGATTGAACTAATGTTAATTTAAGTTCAATTAAAAATATAATTTAACTTTGAAAATAAATTAAATTAAAAAATAGTTTCAATAAAAATTAATATTTTTCATTACTCATCAAAAAATTATGATTTTCAAGAAATTCATAAAAATGAACCCAAATATAATTTTGATATGTAGACTTAAAAAATTATATTCATTATTTTAGGTTAATTATATAAATATGGTAAAAACTTATTTTTAATTATGTTTGAAAAGTTTGACTAATCTGCCTTCAAAAAATATAAATTTTTTTCTGAATACATTTATTTACTTTTTAAATGGTTGTTATTTTATTTCTAGTAAATTTAAAACCATTAAGTTTATTATATACATGTGTAAACTATATAATTTTTACAATTTACTTATTAATTTTAATATCAAAAATAAAAATTTTTAGGTTCTAATTTTCATGTTTAAATAACAATAATTCAATAGAGTGTCATGTTTTATTCAAAGAAGATGTTTTGATCATTGGAAGCTATCTAATTGATAGATTTTTTTTAAAATAAAAATATCATAAAGAACCATGTTGTTATATTCTCTTATAATATTGGTTTTTCTTGTCATAAAATCCATCGAATATGATATTCTAGTTTTAAATTAATGGGGTATAAAATTCTACCCCTAAACTAATATTAGACCTCATAATTTAATATTCATATCAATAATAAAAGGGTTTGTCATTTTAAAATACCTTAAATGGAAACTCATACTGTAAAAAGAGTTAATAAAACAACCTTTTGATAAGAGTGAAACTAAATTATGATTGTAATCCCAAATAACACATCAATTGGTTTCTAGGTGTGATAAAGTTTGTTGGAAACTAAATCATATACATGTAAGATAAGTGTAAATAATTGTGTATAGTGATAGAGATCATTGATTACAAGAAATTAAACGATCGATCAAATTTGTTAACCACAAATCCATAAATAAGTGATGATTTATTGAAATTTGATGGATAAAAATATATGAAATAAATTCAATTGTTATCTATTTATTATAATTAAAAAATAACTATTTTATAGATAATTAAAGGTTCATTGAGAAACTATATTTTTTAGAAAGGCAGCTTTATCTTTCTTTGTAAACATTATTTAAAATTAATTTTTACCAGTTATTTAAATTATATTTCAAAAAATAAATTTTATTTTTGTATATTAAATGTAAAAATTAATTTTCAGTAAATTTTTATAATTTTTTTAAAAATATTAATTTTGTGATGAATACTGAAAAATTAAAATTATTATTAAGAACATACATTTTGTTTAAATTATTTAAAATGATATATAATATTTTAATTATCTTTTAAAGTAATATTTGTTCCACTATATTTAAATTTAACTAATTAAAGTCATTTATATCAATTTTACAATGAATATTGATAATAAAACATTATATACGTATGAGAATTTCCCCTTTCAAAAATCGCTCTTTCATCCCTTCTACAGTTTAATGTTAAATTGAATTCTTCAAACTTGGTATGTTGTATTTGAAAAAATGGATTCATTATTTATAATTAAAAAATTGTTTTATTTTTTATAAATTTCAACTTCATTTTTTACCGTAATGTACAATGAAATAGTAAAAATTAAATACCACTTTTAGAGTTAAAATGGGTTTACCAAGGGTTACACAATGAAGATACTGGTTAAAATGACATAAACACTCTTCATAAAAAATTTCATAGAATCAATTATTCTTTATATCCTATAAGGTTATATAATGATCCATTTTAAAAGCTTAAGAAATGATAAATGTATGGGTATCACTTTATATTTTAAAAAATTACATCTATGTCCTCTCCCCCTCAAATAAAAGGCCACCCACTCTCCTCTTCAGTTCACATATCATAAACCCTTTTTTTAACTATAACCAAATTACATCAATACATAACTTCCAAAATCCTATAGGCATTCATTTTTTTAATACATCATATGATGTCATTAGGTATAAACCATAAGAGGGTCTCCGAGGAAGAGGTAAAATTATTAGACATGTGTATTTGTTTTATTTATTCTTCCACCACTTTAAAATCTTATTAATCTCTGATAATATAAAAATAACCATATATAATATAAAATAATAAGTTATTATGTTGGTAACGTAACCCCTATCTTTTTTCACTTCCATCAAATAGGAAATGAAGCCATCGATCATGTGTACAGTGGAATACCGCCTCACAAACTATTCTAATTCAATTTAAATTACATAATTTCATCATAATATATAATTATGTATTTATCATATTTTATATGATATTTTTGAAGTCATTATACTTATATAATTAAGATATCATATATACCATCTTAATTTCCATTCTTTTGGGGATACGATAACGTCACTCATGTGTAGAATGAACTATAACATCACGAAGCTATGTTTTTATTTTTTCCCTTATGCTTTACATGAAAGGTATTGAGGTATATATTAATGAACATATGTGATATTTAAGATCAAATAATTATTATGTAAATAAATTATTATATCATACTTCTTACCTTCTCATCCACTAGAAAATAATAACATCACTTGTGCATACATGTGAACTATCGCCTCCACGTTGCGATGTGCAATTTTTTCCATTTTATTTTTAAATGGATGGTAATATGGATATATTTTATTAATATAACTGATATATAAGAGAAAATAATGATTCTTTACAAATGAGTTAATAATTTTCCCCTTATTTTCCATCCGTCGAGAAAAATGGAAACATAGTTCATGTGTATGCATTGCATACTGTCTCTATTAACGGTGTAATCCATTTTCCATATCTAACATTTATAGATCACTAAAGAAACGTATATATTAAATATATATGATATTTATATAATTTCTAATAATCTATATATTATTTAACTATGATAAAATTAAAATAAAAAAATTGTTGAACAAAAACAAACATGATAAATAGAGAAATTGTCACCCGAAACAATGATTTTAACAAAAAATAAATAAATATGTGATAAAATACTATAAGTAAATAATATATGATATGATATATATGATCATTCTTATTTAATATATGTTTAAAAACTAGTATTTATATTATTGTAGGTTCAGACACATATGAATGAAGTCAATCCTTAGGTAAGTGTTTCTCATTTAACATTTACTTCCATAAGACATATTCCATATTCATCACTTATTTCTTTGTGTGGTGTATATACCTAGAATTTTGATATGTTATATCACGAAAATATTTCTATTCCTAATATTTAAGGTATCTTTTTATGTTATTTCTTTCATGGGAATTGAGATTCAAAAGTTACCTAATTGGTAAGGGTTTAATTCTTAATCTCATCATTATTATAGATTTTTTTATATAGTATCCCTTGGGTGTATTATATGATATTTATATATTAAACTCAATATTTTTTATTTTTATATGGTTATTATAAAAAAAACTTAAGTAATAGAACCATTTTTCATCTCTTTGGAACTTAAATTAATTGACAAAATGTTTTTTATAAAATGGTTCTTTTTTATCTCTCCGGTCAAAAATTATTTTCCTTCCAAAATAATGTTCTCTATTTTTTTTAGAAAAAATCTAAAATTATCCAAATAATTTATTAATTATATTTTATTTATTTTTTAAATTTTACAAAAACAATTAATTGAATACTCATGTCTTTTCCAAACAATTCTCATTTGAATTTTTCCAAAAATGTGAAAGGAATATTTTGTATAACATAATTGGCTTGTATGTAATTTATAACCATCAGCACATCTAAATATTAAAAATATTATTTTATATTATTAAAGGGTTATTTTCAAGGAGGATTATTTTCAAAATATTTTTTAACTTTTTGTTTAGAATTATTTTATAAATGAAAAAAATATTTCTCTAAAAACAATTTCTTTATTCTATTTTTATGGTATTTAAATTCATCAATAACATCATCAAATTATAATACATAGGATCCATTGATGAAATTTTATACTGATATCATCATTACTCTTTATTTATATGGTTTATGATCCATTTGAGTATAGATTTAAAATTTTATAACCATTCACCATATTAATCTTGATGGTTTTTGATTATGTTAATTTTCATGGCATTAGTATAAACATTTAACATGTTAGTATTTCGGTATGAATTTTTGTTTTGATAATGTTTTACCCATTTCATATGAGGAATGTATTGGATTGTAAGTGATGATCAGATCTAAATTATATAAATCTCATTGATGCATCAACAGGTATTTTGAGATAAAATGGATGACCAAATTAAACTGGTTTCTAACCCTAGATTCAAACTATTTTATAAAAGGTCTTAATATTAACTTAAAAATGTCTGGAATTATGCATTCCCTTATTCCATGATCATTTATTGATGTCCATGTGATTAATCTATTAGTTAGAATATCCATGGATAAGTTTCAGGATCCTATGATTATTTATATTTTTGATTTGTTAATCATTTATTTTCCCCATATTATGCTCAGTTTTTTGATTAAATGACATGATTTTTAGTTATTTACATTTTCGTATTTATTATGATTAAATATTCAGGATATAATCTCATGTACTCTTACCCTTACTATGAATCTATACTCACCTCTTTAGTACATTGTCATATGATATAATTAATAACACCGTGAAGGAATAAATACTTTAGTAGTATTAAAAACTATTTTCACACTTTAAAAATCACATTAAAATTGAAAAAATAAAATACATAATGATTTTTATTAATAATTATAGTATTTCTTATAGTGTATCGCTATATATCAATCACAAAATAAATCTCATAATCCTTGGGAAAATAAAGCATAATAAATGGTTGACATCAAATGCTCAACACGGTTAAGAATATAAATAACTATTTACTAAATAAATAATAAAAATTAATATATCATTGAAAAAAAATAAAACACAATCCATATTATTAATAAAATAAGAATAATATGGAATAAATAAGTGATGATAAAATAAATCCATATAAATAATCACATGATCCATGTTATTATATCCCCCACGGAATGAAAGGTGATAATATATATGTAATATCAAGAAAAAATATATTATTTTCATAAATATCATATATATTTGTGTGTTTGTGTGTGTGTGTTAAATCCTTCCTTATATCCTTTATTTAAAGGTGGTGTTGGAAAATGAATTACATCAGTTTGTGAGGTGGTAGTCTGTCATGCACATTATAGATAGTTTTGTTTCCCATTAGATGGAAGAGGATATGGATATAGGATATTCAATTTACATAATAAAATCTCATTATATAGGATATATTATTGATATAATATTAGAATAGTTGAATTTTATTTTAATTTTTTAGAATAATAAATTATACAAATACATGCATTTAATAATTTTTCTGCTTCTCTGAAGAGCTTCTTTTTGTTTATACCTAATGAATTATTAAGAGGTATTACAAATAAAACTAAGGATTCTAGGATTTAGGCATAAAATAAAGTATAGTATTGTGTTATTTAATGTCCCAACCAAACTGTTTTAGAAGAATTAAGAGGGGATGAGAGTGGGTGACCATTTATATGTGTGGTAGAGGACATAAATGAAATTTTTTAAAATATAAAGTGATAACCATGTTTTTCTCATGAAATAAGCCTCCAAAATTTGAAAATTTTAAAACTTATACATTATAATGTCTAAATATTTTTTAAAAAAATGGATAATATTTATGTACTTTTTAATCCATGTTTTTGTTATTTAACCCCCCTAGTAAACCCATTTTTATGTAAACTACTGTAATTAATTTTTATTATTTTCACTATTTATTGTGATAAAAACTTAATTTTGAATTTTTTAGATAATATAAACTATTTTTATTAAAAAATGGAATAAATTTTTCAAAATTTAATTAATTTTTTTTTTTCAAGATTCAATTTAATATTAAACTGAAGTGGTGATGAAGGAGCAGTTTTCCAAATATTAAATTCTCATGTATAAAATGTTTTAATCTAATAATTAAATATAAAATTAATTACACTGAGCTAAATTACTTAAATTATAATAACTTTTATCTAATTTTACATTAAATTAGTTTAAAATTTAATTTTACTTTATAAATTATTTAAAATAAAAGTAGTTTCCAATAAAAATCAATATTTTTCACTATTCATCAGGAAATTATTTTCTTCAGAAAATTATATAAACCTCACCCAAATTTAATATTGATATGCTTATTTAAATAATGAAATTTATATTTTTTTATAAAATATCTAAAATTTATAAAAAGTACATTTTATTTATATTCAAAAGGGGTGACCAATTGGACTTTCAAAGAAATACAGTTTTTTAGAAAACATTTCTTTCACTCTCAAATGTTTATTAGTTTATCTATAATCAATATAAAAAATAATTTATTTTCTAAATGTTTAAACCACATAATTTTTCAAATTTATTTATTAAAATTATTATCCACCAACAAAATATCTAGGTTACAATGTTCATGTCTAAATAATAATATTTTATTAGATTGTTACATTTCGTCCAAAATTATTTTTACTTTCATTTTCTGATATCAAAGGGATTGATTTTATTCAAAAAAATATTATAAATTCATAGGGTTTGTATTATCTTAAAATATTTTTTTTCATGTCATATGTGTTATCGAATATTGTTTTCCCCTTTTTAAAATATCAGGGGTTACATTCTACCCCCTTAAATAAATTATTTCCTCATAATTAAAACATGATCTCAATAATTAATATTTTGAATTTTAAAATACCATTTTTTGAAAATCATATTGTAATAGAAGATAATAAAACTTCTTCCTGATAAAAGATAAACTAAAGTACAATGATAATACAGAATAACACATTTCTGAGTTTCTATGTAATATAATATTGGTGGGAGATGAAAAAAATCACCTGGAAGAAAAGCTTAGTCAATTATGTGGATTGGTTGAAATCATTGATCCAAATAAATTGAAAGATATAAAAAAATTAATTACTACAAATAAATAAATATTTTATTATCTATGGGACCATTTAATTCCTAAAACACTATGGTAGAGGGATAAAATATTTGTTTCCAAACCCTTTTCTTAGAGTTTAAAAATTCCTTTTCCATATGGACAATGAGAATATGAAAATATAATAAAATTATCTTTTTTATTTTCATAGGAACAATTTTATCCTTTTGTTTTTCTTCAATCAATTCCCACTTAATTTATAACTCCATGAAATGAATCTAAAAAAATGGACTTTTATTCCTGAGGTGAATATAACAGATTATTAGAAAAAAAATCATTCTTCTGGTCTCCAGATATTTTTCAAGAATTTTTTTATAATATGTTATCAAATAACTCCCAAAAGTCAACTTAAATCATTTGATAAATAATTATCCTTATGAATCATCCAAAATATGTCTCACCAAATTCAATGCCAAATATTTATTAGGTTGGTCACTAAATACATATTATATTTCCTAGACAATATAAAGTTCCTCCGAATATCTCATTCAAAATATATAAATACATTGATCACTATGAAAAATTATTTAAAACATGAATGTGTTAAAAAATGGAATATATGGTTTTTAAATATATTCTATAACTCAAAACAAAAAGTAACTACCAACAAAGATAACATAAATAACTAACCAATATCTAGGTTACCAATAATATAACTTAAACATCTATTTATAAATATTATCTCAAATTCTTCCACACGTTAAGGTGTATCTTCCCTAAATCATGTGTTTTATTAAAATATCATCTTTCGAAAGAATCAATTTTATTGTTAATTGGTATTATACATCAAATACTTTAGGATCCTTAAAGAAAAGGAATCCTAGTAAAATCATAATATATTTTATGAATTTTATAACTATAATTTCATTGATAAAATAATTATAAAACATATTTCTTGAATACAAAATCAATTACATTAATCATTCCACTTCATCTGTATCAATAACATAATATTGACCTTCATACTTCAACTGCTTCTAGTTTATGATCTCTTGATGGCTCGAGAATTCATTTTCATAATTCTCCATATAATTAATATTAAATAATAAAACATTGAAAACTTATATATTTCCCATGATATAATAAAAATGATGGACTTTCTCTCCTCACAATTATAAAATTCTCATTCACTTCAATCTAGTACTAGGTTTTGTTTTTCCACAATTATCTGATTGGGGAAAATCTTTCATTCCCTTCTTCCCATTACCATATCTTCATATATGATTAATCAAATTTCATCTTCAATAATCACATATTTATGATTATGAGGGCATTTACTTTCCATTGATAATTCATTTTTTATGACTAATAATCTTTATCACTCACTATATCCAATTACACATTTCATCTATGTCTATATCTTAGGATTTCACCATTGTTACCCTATTTGAAAGTATTGTATGTGCTATTCTAGATGAACATTTTTACATAACTTTAAATCTTATAAATATGATGTTTCAATTACCCTTATCAGGATGTGGGATTTTAGGCAAGGTATTTTCAAATTTCAAACACTTTATTATTGATATCAAGATTAAATTGTTTGTGCGAAATTTATATAAAGACACGTAATATAAAACTATGAGATTTTAAAAGTAGAATATCATGTTTCATAGTGTATATGAAATTAAAAAAAGTTATTATATGGAAATGTAACACACAAATACTTTATGATATATTTATTTTTAAACAAATTCAATCTCTTCGATAGCATACGATGCATGTGACAACAGGTTTAAACAGAACATAATACTCTATTACACTATTATTATTTAAACATGAAAATTATTACCTAACCATTAATTTGGTTGGTTTCAATAGTAATAAATTAATTATGAAATTCATATTTTTATGCATTAATAAAATAAATTCAATGGTTATCAAATAATTAAAAATTAAATAAGAACCATTTTAAAGTAAAAGAAACGTTTTTTGAAATTCGAATAAGTCAATACTTGTGCGCAAAATTTAAAATTAATTTTTATCTTCGATATAAAATTTATTTCATATAATAAACATAATTTTTTAAAATTATATTTCATAATTATATTTCTGATAATTTTTTAAAATTTATAAAAAATTTTAGGAATAGTGTAAGATGCATAGTTTTATTTAAAATATGTTATTTGTTTAATTTTAATACGATGAAAAATAATTTTTAAAATTATTTTTAATGGAAAACCGGATAAATTATAGGACAATTTAAATAATTTTTTTCATTTTAATAAAAATTTAATTGATTATTTATATTTATTTTTTTATTCTTTTGAGGATTTTTTCTTTGGAAAACCAATCTTTTGTCGCATGTGTGGTTTAATTTTAAATTTAATTTTTCTACTTATGTGAATTTAATTTCAAAAAAGGGTCTAAATATTTATAATAATCATTATATATATTATTTAATATGTTCAACCCAATTTTTAACCATATTAAATAGTGAAAATAATAATAAATAACTATTATAGTAAAAGTAATAATTGGTTTACTAGAGTAAAACTACGAAAATAACTGATAAAAATGACCTAAAACATATCCAAATGCCTTTGTATGTAAATATTTTGACATTATGACATAAAGGTTCATACAATAAACTATTTCTGGGTCTTTTTTAGGTTAAATATATGGGTGTCACTTTATCTTTTCAAAAATTACACGTGTGTCCTCTCTCCCACCTATAAAAGGTCACCCACTCTCAAACCATTTTCACCCATAAAAAATCATATATTTCATCCTATAAAAACCAAAATAATTTCATTACCACATTCCCAAAATTTTCAATTAATTGATATTATTATTAACCCCTATTTCTGGTTATTTAGAAGTAAACCTAAAGATGATCTTCAAAGAAGAAGTCAATTTCATAAAGATGCATATTTGTTTTATTTATTCTTCCATCACCTTAAATAATTATTCATCTATGATAATATAATCACACCAGTATATAATATATATAATTTGTCATAATTTTAATTAAATAACATATATCTGTCTGTACTTCTGTTAAACAGGGAATGGAATCATCGATCATTTGTACGGCAGACTACCACCTCACTAAACGATGTAATTTGTTTTCCATCACTAACATTCAAAGATGGATACAATAGTGGGTTTAAAAAAAATTTATGATATTAATGAGATTATTATAATTTCTTATTTATTATACTACATATACAATCTTACATTTCATTCCATTGGGGATGTGTTAACATCACTTGTGTGTACAACAAAATACCGCTCCATGAAGCGATGTAATCTGTTTTTCACTTATACATTACATGAAATGTATTATAGATAAAGTTAATTTATATATGTCATATTTTTTATATAACCATAATTTTCAAAATATAATATAACACATAGCTTTATTTCTTCCAATCCATGGGAAAACAATAACATCACATGTGTTAACATGCTTGTTATCGCCTCCTCACTGCGATGTGAAATGGTTTTCATTTTATTTGTAAATAAATGGTAATGGGGATATATTTTATAATTATAAAATATATGCATGACATAATAATTATTTTATAAATAATTAATATTATTTATTTTTCTTTTTTCCATCCATCAAGAAATAATGGAAAAAACGTTCAAGCATACATTTGACATACCGTATAAAAGAACAGTGTAATCCATTTTCTATCTCTAACTTTATAATATTTACCGAAATTAATATATAATGAATATATATATATATATATCATGTTTATATAATGTTCAAAATTTCGGAGATGATGTAACCATGATCAAATTAAAAGGAAATTGTCAAACTACAATGTAATGATAAGAAAAGAAATTATCACCTGGAATATTTTTTTACAAAGAATCATAAATAAAAATGTAATAAAATAATATAATTAAAATATGTTTGGTATTATATATATGATTATGGTTATATGATATATTTATAATAAATATATATATATTATACATGAGGTTTTCACACATGCGAAGGAAGTTGAACCTTATGTAAGGGTTCCTCATCTCACTTTTACATCCATGAGATATACAACATATTTGACACTTATTCCGTTTAATATTGTGTATAATACCTCATTGATATGTTGTATCATGAATATATTTATCTTAATAGTATGTAAACTTTCATTTTATGATTATTTATTTTATGTGGATTTTTATTCAGAAGTTTGCAAAGTAGTAAAGGTTTATATCACAGTCTTATCATTATTCAGAATAATTTTTGTTTATGTTTCCCATTGTAGAGTTATTTAATATTTATATATTAAAAAATATTTTTTTTCATATAATCTGGTTATTCATGAAAATTTTTAATTAATATTACCATTAGATTCTCATTATTACCTATAATAATTGAGAAATCATTTTATGAAAACCCTACTTTATTTCTCTCTTCAAATGAAAATCATTTTTCAAAAAAAAATTCTGATTTCTAAAAATGATTTAAAAATATTAATTTATTTTAAAATGATTTATTACATAAATTTATACAAATTTTTAGTTATTAAAAAATGTTGTGAAATGTATCTTCATATAATTTTCAAAATAAGAAATGTTTTTCTTTTACCTAAAATGTGAAATGAATCATTTTTAACATGTACGGAATGAATAGAAATTTAAACCATCATGAACACTCAATGTTTCAATGATTAATTTATAAGTTTTCAAAGGTTAATATAAAATAAAATTATTTACAAAATATTTTTTGATCTCATAGTTTTAATAATTCTTTCAAAGTGAAAAGTTTATTTCTCTCAAACATGTTTTTAATGACATTGTGATGGTATCTATATTCATAAAAGACATCAATCCATTATTGTACTTATGATTCACAAGGTATATATTGAATTTATAGCATCCTTATTATTTATTTTGATGGTTTAGGGTCATTTTTGTTTCAGATTTACAATTTTATTAACATTCACCATATTACTCTAGAAGGTGTATGGTTATTTTTATTTTTTTGGGGTAACTTTTGCCATTTTTATGTTATTTTTTCAATATAAATGTTTAGGATGACTGTGTTTCAACCATTTCAAAGGAGTAATGAATTATAAATAGTAATATATGGGTAGGTCCCTATTCTTAATAACCCCTCAATGCATCAATAGGTATCACATGACAAGTTATTTGGCAAAATTAGACATGTTTCTACACAAATATTTAAATTTTATTCTAAAAGGTTTAAACAGTATGTCTCAAATGAATGACATTATACATTTCGTAATTATAAAATTAGTTATTAATTTACATGTCATTATTGATTAATTAGAATATCCATGGAAATATTTCAAGATTATTTGATTATTTATGTGAATTAATTTGATTATCATTCATTTCAATCATATTATGCTTAGTTTATTAATGAAATTGAATGTGTTTTAGTTATTAAACATTAGATTATTATTATTCATATTTATTCATGATATCTTCCACTCTATTATTACTCTTACTGAGCATCTATGATCTCCCATTTATCATGGTTTATTTTCCCCAAGATACCAGGAAGTGTTTTTTGATTGATATTAAAGGATACCCTATGATTATTAATGGAATTTTCAAATTAAAAAATTTATGTAATTTATGTCTAAAATGAAATTTGAATTTCATGTATATATATTTTATTTGAGATACTAACGAACTATTTTATCTTTCAGGATGTGATTCGTATTATCTTGTTCCAATTTAATAAATTAACCACTAACTCTGGACTACTAGAGTAGATGTATTTTCAGTTTACAAGAAATCACATCTCGAAGAATTGAATAGTTAATTATTATGGATAAACTATATATATACATTATATTTACCTTAAAATTTAGAACATAAAATACCCAAAGTGTTTTTATTTAGAACTCCATTATTCGTCCTAACATGTCACTAAATATCAAACACTAAACACTTCATGGTATCCTAGGGAATTTAAACCAGAATAAGGGGTGAGATTAGATACATAGAAAGGGTAAGCCTACAGGAGAAGATATTATAAATAAATAATCATAATTAATATTTCCAAGAAAATAATAGAAAGACATTCTATTTAATCAATAAAATTAGCATAATATAGCAGAAAAAATTGATGACAAAAAATACATATAAATAATCAATCAATCTTGAAAGCTATATATTTATATTATAACTAATCAGTCACATAGACATCAATAAATGATGTCATAATATAGTAATTAATTATATTTTGCATCTAAAACATACTGTCAGGACCTATCATTAGACATTTAAAAATTATTTGTTGAAAAACTTTTAATTTGGCCAACTGATATCTCTCCTGAGACATGTCAATGCATCGTTGGGCTATCTATAACATAGACCCACCCATCACATACTAAGGATAATTAATTTCACATATGAATGCAGTGAAATATAATCAATATAGACATTCATATTTTTTAAAACTATCATAATAAATGTTATTACTAACTTCAATCAAATAAATATAATCATATACATTTGAGAGTAATATAGTGAATAGTATTTAAATATTAAATCCACAGTCAAAATGATCATAAATAATAAAAATGAACATATAGTATGGTATCAATACATTGTAACATCATTGGATCATAATTAAAATAAATTATTGATGTTTTTTATGAAATAGAATTTTCAAAAAAAATTATAAAATAAAATCTAAGAAAAATTCTATTTCACTTTGAAAATATTTTTATAAATAAATGTTCAAAAAATTAAAAATAATTTTAATTTAATATAACCTTTTAAAATTATAAAATATGTTTTAAAACAATTAGGGGTGATGTTATTAATAAATTATATTCAATTTGCGTACATTAAAAAAATATTCCTTTCATGTTTTCGGAAAAAGAAAACGAGCCTTCTTTAGAAAAATACAAGAATATTCCATTTTAAAATATTTTTAAAAATATAAAATATGGGTAAAATATTATTTATAAAATCATTTGAATAATTTTAAAATAATTTTTGAAAACATTTTTAGAAAACATGGTTTGGAAATAAAAAAAATATTTTGATCGAAGAGAGAAATCAAGATGGAATTTCTTAAAAACATTTTCTCAACCATTTTAAGTAAAAAAGTGTGAAAAAGTAATATTAATTGAAGATATTAAATAATAAAAAATAAAATAATAAAATATATTTATTTTAGGATTCAAATATAAATAAAATTTCTCAATGGATACATAAAGAAAAATAATCCTGAATAATGATGATATTGTGAAATAAACTCATACCACTTTTGTAAATTTTGAATCATAATACCCATAAAACAAATAACATCGAATTGAACATTAAATACCATGAAGAAAAATTATTTAATGGTATAAAATATAAAAAAATTTATTATATGAACCATTCAAAGGAATAGGTGGTGAATATTATATATGTCACGTGGAAGTAAAAGTGAGACAAGAACCCTAACCTAAGGTTCGACATCCATGGTATGTTTCTGAACTACATATATAATAAATATACTTTTTTTGTTAAAAAATTATAGAACCATAATAATACATCTTATACCATATATTATTTACTTATATTCTTTTATCACCTGTTTATTGACAATTCGTTGCTAAAATCATTATTTCATGTGATAATTGCTTCGTTTTTCATGTATGTTTTAGTTTGGTAATTTTGGATCCTTGTAAATTGATAATCAATAAATCATATACATTTTATAAATATTATATATATTTATTATATATTTATTTAATGTAATCTATTAATGTTAGAGATAGAAAATGCATGACACCGTTCATGGAGATGGTAGGCCATACACACCCATGAACAATGTTTCCATTTTCTCAATATATGGAAATAAATGAAAATAAATATTAATTAAAAATTTAAAAATTATTATTATATAAATATATAATTTATTTTAATAAAAAAAATCATTAATACCATCCATGTAAAAGTTAAATGAAAAACATTTCACATTGTTATGTGATGTCGATAGTCCACATGTAGGAACAACTAATGATATTGTTTTCCAATCGATTGGAAGATAATAAGTTTGATATGGTATTATATTTCTAGGATTATTTCTATAAAATAAATACAACATAAATTATTTTACATTAATATCAATACCATTCATGTAAACCGTAAGTGAAAAATGAATCACATCACTTCATGAGGCGGTATTCTACCGTACACACGAGTGACATTATCATACCCCACACCAAATGTAAATTGAGAACATATAATTTATATAATATTTAAATAATTATAAAAGTTATATAAAGATCATATATATATATGTTTAATATATAATTATATATATCCATGAAATGTGGTGATGGAAGAAATTAAATCGGTTTGTGAGGGGGCAGTTATCTGTGTACACAATTAACGGATTAGTTTACCAATTGGTGAAAGTTGATATGGATATATTTTAATAAATTAACATAATAAAATATTAGTATTTATGGTATAATGTTTCTATTATATAATAATTTATTAATATTATTTTAATTATTTAAATGAATAATTAAAACAAATTCACACGTTTAAGGATTTTACCTCTTCTTTAGATAGTCTCTTTGGGTTTATAACTTACGCCTACATAGAAAGCATTTTTAACTTATATAAGGCCTCTGAGATGTGTTGAGGGAAGTATTGAACATAGTTTTTTAATATATTTGATGAAAAAAGGGTTTTATATGTGTCAATTGGGGAGGACAGTGGGTGGCCTTTCATAAGTGTGGGAGAGGACACACATTGAATTTTTTTAAATGATAAACTGATACCCATGTTTTTCTCATGAAAAGCCACCAAAATATTTCATTCTTAAAACTTAGATTTTATAATGTGAAAATATTTCGAAAAATCGGGGTTTTAAATGTTTCAGTTCAATTTTAACCCATATATTCTTTGTTTGACACCCCCACCCCCTGATAAACACATTTTCATCTTAACTGTGGTAATTAATTTTTACTATTTTCACTATTCATTATTGTAAAAATTTTAGTTGACCTTATTATATGGTATAATTTATTATGACTAAAAATATTGAATCTGGTTTTTTAATTTATGTTCATATACGTTCTAAAATTAAATTTAATATTATACCCACAGACACGATGAAAAAAGGGAGCTTTCTAAACCAAAAAGTTTCATAATTATAAAATATTTTAATTTCAAAATTCAATATAAAATTGTTTTCAATCACTTAAATTATATAAATTTTAAAATAATTAAACTAATTTTACTTTGAAATCATTTTATAATATAATTTATCTTTGTAAATAGTTTAAAAATTCTATTTTTCAATAAAAAAATAAGTATTTTTAAATATTCATCAAAAAAATTAATATTTTCATTAAATTCTCAAAATTTTAGCCAATGATCATTATGAAATGTAGATTTAAAAAATGATTCTTATGTTTGATAATAAATTTTCCATAATTGTTAAAAATTAGTTTTCAATTGTGTCCACAAAACATTACTAAACCATATTTTGAAAAAACTAAAAAAAATGTTTATTCTTCTTTTAAATGATTATTATTTAATTTCTAATAAACATAAATCCATTGAATATAATTAATAAATATTTCAATCATATAATTTTCATCATTTTTTTATTACTCTTCATACCTTCTAACCTAATATCTAGGTTACAATGGTCGACATTGAATAATAATATTTTAATAGAGTATCGTGTTTCATTCCAACCCAATGTTGAGTGCATTAGAAGATATAAACATTATTGAATTTAATTGAAATGAAATATATTATAAATTAACTAGTTGTTAAATTATATTATAATATTTATTTTTATTTTATATATTCTATCATACATGATGTTCAGATTTTAAAATCTTAGTGTATTACATTCCACCTTAATAAATTAATTACATCCTCATAATTTAATTTTGAAATAGAAAATTAAGATATTTTCATTTGAAAATAGATTTATTTAAATTTCAGATCATAATAAAGGATAATAAAACATCCAGTTGATAACTGATAATGGGAGGTATTAGTGTCACCTGGAAGAATCACATTACTAGGTTTCCATATAGACGAACATTGGTGCGAAGTGAAGATGTGGATATATAAGAAAATCATAATTAATTATAGTGAGTTATAAATATCATTTTACATAAGTAATTTTATGATATAGAAATGGTTAACGACTAAAAAAACATTATGATTTAAAGTGATAAAAGTAAATAGGTTCATCATAAATAATGGTTTTAGGTTGACATTTTTATTTTAAGATCTATTTCTTATAGTTGAGAAATTATTTTACTATATTAGAAAATACGAAAATATAATTACCTAATTTATTTCAATTTCATAATAAAAAATTTTTAATTTAGGTTTTCATTGAAAAAAATTATATTTACTTGATGAAATTAATATCCAAAAAATAATTTTTTATTCCTGAATCACTAAAATTATCTTTTAACATATTGTAAGATCCATAAAAGAGTATCATGTTATTTCTATTGTATTTACTAAAAATAAATCATTTTTATATGTTATCCAATATAAACATTAATATTAACTCGAAAAATTTAACTTACTCCATTTCATAAATGGTTTAACTTAATACTCTACCAAAATATGTCTAACTATATTAAAAGTCCAATTATTTAAAAAAATGTCACTAAATAAAAATTAAATTCCTTAAAAAATAAAAAGTGTCTCTTATTTTCAAATTTAAAATATGTGAGTACATTTTTCACCATAAAACCATAATCAAAACATTAATGGTTCTGAAAATAAAATCTCAGATCATCAGATATATTCCATAAATCCAAACATGTAGTAAACTCCATCACAGATAACTTAAACCATCAAATCACTAAAAAATATCAAGTTCTCTATTATTATCTCATAAACAACTTTTTTTCATTATTATCTCAACATAGAAATCATATTAATGGTTGTAATCCATTAATCATGTGTTTTGATTTCCAAAAAAAAATAGATCACTATTGAATCACTTTTCTTGGACATTGGTACTATTCAACATATTATCTCAAATCCTTCACGAAGATGTAATAATTTACAATCTATATATATTTTATAATTATTATAACAAAAAAAAATTGTAATATTCTCCTATAACATAACTCATGAATCCAAATAAAAAATAAGTTTAATCATTCTAAATGTTGCATAGTAATAACATATGTTTGACCAAGATCCCATAGTTTCTTTTGAGGTATACATTATTGTTTCTTGAGGAATTTGTTTTCATGGTTCCAAATATTCTTATAGTTAAATAATTTAACATTGGAACATTATTTCACACAATTTGAATAATGATTATCATGTAATTTATCTCTAAAATTGAAACAAAATCCCATTGAATTTATGAATTTACCTAGGTATTTATTTCCAAAATTAACACATGGGGTAAAATATATCTTTCCCTTTCTCCCTTTATCTATATTTTTCTTGGTCATACCCTTTTTTATTGCTTCACTTAGATGACCTAAGACTTGTATAATTCATTAATATTCTTTATAGAACATGATATTATGTCCTCATATGATAAGAATGATTGGGATACTACATTCCTAAAAAGAATTAGATTTAACCTGTGAAGGAAGAAATCGGTCTTTCTATTTGGATAGCGTACATAGATGATGGAATTCCTTTACAATGTTGTAATTTATCATTATATCTATAAAAAAATTTCCTCTTCCATTTTTCTTAAACATAGAAATTTTCTTTCTATATCGACTCATTTCCCACATAGAAAGTACATTTCCAAGTAATTATCCAATAAATTCATGAATTCTATGTTTGTTATTTCATATTCATAATTAGTGTTGTGATTCAATGAACACCATTGATATTAATCTCCTAAGATATGATAAACTACCATGAATATGTTATCTAATTATTTACTTCCCAAGGTGAGAAATATATTCTCTGAGTAACTTATTCATTTCACATCTATAAACAAATTTTTAGTCCCTTTGAAAGTGGGAGTTTTAAGATATATAAAGATGTATAACTTTGTCACACTAAATATTGGATCACCATGGTTATACGTGTGGGAACTTTTATTGTTCATAACCTAATTTAGCTACACCAATATAGTTATCATTTCTTTAGTTCAAGATTCATATCTAACTTCAACTTCTTTATCGTTTCTAGGATGTTAATCCCTACATGGGGTATGGTCATTAATACTATTCTCATTCCTTCTACTAGGAACCATTTCTAAATATTGGAATACACTATATTAGATCATAACATTATGAAACCTAATTTATAATCCTAATTATTGGGAAATACTTAACATTAAGTGACAAATGTATGCATGGATAATCACAGAATTATAAAAAATGTATATTTGGGAATGATTTCAAATCATAAAAATATTTTTAACCCTTAATATTTGTTTGTAATCATAATTTGAATTAACTAAATCATATCCCCTGGGATTGTCAAACTAGGTGTGCAATTAGGATTATTTTCATGTAATGGGTGATGATCAAATCAAATCCCAATACACAATTTTTTTATTTATTATCCATAGGTTTAACTATTATATATCCATATCTAATTTTAGTATTCATACATGGATGTATTCCTAAGAAAACCCACATAATATCATTCTCTCTAGAACATTATGATGATCTTATATACTTGCTCTAAAATTTTATCATTGGGTTTTGTTCCCTAATTTTTGTTTTCCTAAATCTGATTCCCAATATTTTTACTAATTTTATTATAACATAGATTATAATGACTCCAACCCTAGTATCCTCAAGTTGATGGTAACTTTATTACACTCTCATAAAATACAAGGAATTAAAACCTGAAATAGTAAATAGTTTATCAGTATTGGTAATGTATATACATTCTTTAATTCATATTAAAATTGAAAACAAAAAATAGGAAAGTTTTCTTATTTGAGAACTCTATTATTTCTCATATTTTATGCCAACATATCAATCACAAAACACTTCCTAGAATTATTGGGAAGTTAAAACATATGAATTTTATGATATATATCTCTTAGTAAGGTTAAGCATACATCAATATATATAATCAATAAATATTTATAATAAATATGGAAAAGTAAATAAATGAAACACATTCCTTTTAATCAATTAACTAATCATAATATTGTAGAGATAAATGTTGATAAAATAATTCCATATAAATAATCATATGATCTTGAAACATATCAATTAATCTTCGAACTAATTGATTAATCACATGGAAATCAAAAAAAGATATTATAATTATGTAATTCATAATTCTAGACATCTATAAAACCCTTTTAAGACCTTTCACAAGTGATTTTAAATTTATGGTTAGGAACCTTTATAATTTTCCTAAACGATTTGTCTCATCAGGCGTATTGATGCATTATAGTGTTATTTATGACAAGGACCCACCCACCACTTATTAAGCCCCATGAATTACTCACATAAAATAGGTTAATAAAATTTATTACAGTCATTCATATTGATAAAACTAACAATTAAAATTTAATAAATACCCCACTCAAATAAACATAATCATAAACCTTTTAGAGTTATATGGTCAATAGTGATGAAATATTAAATAATATGTAAAACTAATAATAAACCATAAAAATAAATATTAATGAAAATATCAATATCATTTATCCCTAGTGGATCACAATTATAGTCAAGGGTTTATTTTGTTGATGAATATAAATAAAATAAATATTTCATTAAAACAATTTTGAGAAAAATAACCCTTTCAATTTGGAAATTATTTTTTAAAACTAAAATCATAAAAAAATATTTTTAAAATAGTTTTATTTAAAAATAACTTTTGATTAATTTTAAAAAAATATTGAAATAATTAATTTCTCATGATTGAAGAAAATTTATTGCATGCCACACACATTAAAACAATGATTCCTTTCATATTTTTGGTAAAATCATAACAATGTTTTTTTAAACAATTTGAATATTCCTTTCAAAAAAAATTCCAAAATACAAATGTGTAACATTTTATTTAATAAATAATTTTAAAATGTTATAAAATATTAAATTAATTTCTATAGAACATAAATATTAATGAAAAGTGATTTTCAACGAATGAGATAAATAACAAAATATATACTTAAAAATATTTTCTCATTACTTGTATGTACTAAATAGTGGAAATTTATTAATATAATTTAAAAAAGATCATAAAAATATGTATGTGAATAAAATATATTATTTTTTAGAATTAAATATTAAATAATTATTCTAAATGATACATAAATAATAATAATCTTGAATAATGATGAGATTTTGAAATAAACCCTTACTACATTGGTAACCTCTAAATAGTAATACCCATGGATCAAATAATAACCAAATGAAAGATTAAATAACATGATGAAAAATATATTCATGGTATAAATAATTAAATAAGAGTTATATACACTACTCTACGGAATAAGTGCGGAATATGGTGTATGTCTCGTATAACTAAAACTGCAGCGAAAAACCCTTATATCAGGTTCGAATTCTTTAATATGTGTCTAAACCTCCTATATAATAAATTTAGGTTTATTATATATATATATATTTAATAACTAAACATGTATATCTCCAACCATATATGGTTTACTTAATATATTGTTTTCATATGTTTAATTAAAATTCTATGTAAAAATCATTGTTTCGGGTGACAATTGCTTCGTTTTTTATGTTTGTTTTATTTTGGAAATCTTGTTCCAGTTACTTTGATATTATTTTAATCATATATAGAATTTTAAATTGAAATAAATATCATATTTATTCATTATATATGTATTTATATTAATCTATTGAATTTAGAGGTAAAAAATGGTTCACATCATTCATGGAGAGAGAATGTTGTATGTATGCATGAACATTGATTCCATTTTTTCTCGATGGATATAACTAATGGAAAATAGATATTAATTAATATTTTCAGATAATTATTTCATATATATAATTTATATTAATCAAATAAATACTTATTATTATCCATGTAAAAATAAAATGAAAAAAAATCACAACGCCATATGGAGACGGTAGTCCACACGTACGTACGAGAGACATTAGTATTTTAAAAAAGATAGAAAGGTAAAAACTTTATATGTGTTATTATATTTCATAGTTTATTTTTATATCATAAATATCAGATATATTATTTAAATTTAACCTTACTACTATTCATATAATGTATATGCCAAAAAACGAATCACAATGCTTCGGGAGATAGTAGTTCATCGTACAAACGAGCGACGTTATCGTATCACCCATGGAATGAAAATTAAGAAGGTATATGTGATATAATAATTATATAATTATAATAATTTAATAAATACCATATAAATATGTTAAAACCATCATTATATCTATCCATGAATAGTGGTGATGGAAAATGAATTACACTGGTTAATAAGGCGGTAGTCCATCCTACACTCTATTGATTATTTTGTTTTCCATTAGATAGAAATATATATGTATATAGGTTATTAAATTACCATAATAATAAAAATATATCATATGGTGGTGTTATTATATTATCATAGTTTAATAATTTTTAAAGGTGGTGGGAGAAGAAATAAAAAAACGTACGCTTTGGAATTTTACCTCTTTTTCGAGGATCCTCTTTAGGGTAATAGGTAAATACTTATTAGGAGGTATTAATAACAAAATTAGGGACTCTTAGATTTTTTGGAGGTAATAAAGTAATTTATTTGGATAGTTCTTAGCTGAAAAAAGGTTTTTTTAAGTGTGAAGAGGGGAGGACAGTGGGTGGCCTTTTATACGTGGGGAAGAGGACACATATGGAATTTTATAAAAGATAAAGTGATACTCATGATTTTAGTTTTCTAATGGACATAAAAATGGGTAATTATAGAGTCTTATAGTTTATAATGTCAATATATTTCTATAAAATTGTCTTTAGATAATTTTTAGGTTTTTTAACCCATATTTCTTATTTTAACAGCATATTAAACCCATTTTTACATTAATATCAGTAATTAATTTTTACTATTTTAACTATAAATTATTGTATATATTAAAAATAATATTATTAGATAATATAAATTATTATTATTTCAACTATTAAATCAAATTTTTAAATTAAATTCACAATAGTGTAAGAATTAAATTTAATATTAAACAGAAGACATGACAAAATACTGGTTTTCCTAAGAGAAATTTCTCATAACTATAGAATTTTTTGATATCAAAATTTAAAATGAAATTTATTCTAATATAATAACATAGTAAATTATTAATATAATTGAACTTATTTTAATTTAAAGTTAAATTATAATATAATGTAACATTATAAATAATATAAACTAAAATACAATTTTCAGTATAATTCAGTATTTTCAAAATTCATCAAAAAATTAATATTTTCCATAAAATTATAAACAATTCACCCAAATATAATTTTTAGATGTATATTTCGAAAATTAATTTTAATTTTTCAAATAAATCTTTAAAAAATTTTAAAATTTAATTTTAATTTGTGTTTGCAAAGAGAGACTAATCTACCTTTCAGAAAAATATAGTATTTCATAGAAAAATTTTTTCTCTTAAAAATATATCATATTTTATTTAAAACAAGTTGATATATATATTTAGTTTTCTTTATACATGTGAAAACCATATATATTTTATAAATTATTTGTTAATATAAAAATATTTAATCTTAACATCTAGTTTATGGTGGTCATGTTGGAATAATAATATTTTAATAAAGTGTATTATTTTATTTATACATGATGTTTCATAAATCGTAGACTAAGAAAAGTACTTATTTTTATTAAAAATTAATATATCATAAAGTCTCTCAGTGTTACTTTTTCAAGTAATCTTTGTGTTTCGTTTCATATATGATATCAAACCTGATATTCTTATTTTAAAATATTAGGGTGTTATATAGAACACCATGGTAATTGATTTATTTAGGATGTTTCATTCCCATGAAAGGGAATGAGATATCAACTTCTATAATAGAAAATAATTGGAAAATAATTTCTCACATTGTTCCTTAATAAAATATTACTCATGATTCCACCAAAATATATTACGCCACTGTAAACATATATCATCATATATTTCATTAATACGTCAAATTAAATGACTAGTAATATCCATTATTAATCCTAAATTATAATGATCAATATAGACATCCACATATTTGAATATCTAAGGAAACATATAAATGTGGACATCCTACTAGAGGTTTGTGTTCTTATTATCACATGCATTGGAAATTTATAAGGGAATAAACCACAATAAGCTATCTCAAAATCGCATGATACTCTAACCCTAATAGCATATATCATTATTGTCAAATCAAATTATATCATTGGTCTATATAACATATATTTAAGAATGATTTCTTTTCACTTCATGTTTCTTATCATAACAGGAAACTGTTGGGAACTTTTAATGGGAAATTTACTCTTAATAAACTATCACTTTATCGGACACAAAGAATAACAATCATGATCTGATAATATGTATATCAATATTCTAAATAATTGATACATGTAATCATAAAATAAATATAAGTTGGTACTAGGGAATCAAATCAAAAATACTCCCACTTACTCTAGATCCAACAGATAAAAACCTTTAATCCTCTATCTATCATATGATACTTATATTTTGGTAAGGATTTAGTCAACTGTTTAACCACGTTTTCTTGTATGGAAACACTTATTTCTACAACATCACCCCTAAGATAAAAATCCATCAAGGTTTAATACTTCCAGAGTATGTTCTTGGTCAGTTGGTGTGGCGTTGGATCATTTTTGAGATCCACTACGGTTGTATTATCACAATATAATGTAATAATGTATTTAATTATTAATACATCATCAAGTTCTTGTAAAAAAAATTATATAAAAATTCATCTTTTAGCTAAATCAAAAGTCACTATATACTCAATCTCCAATATATAATTTTAAAAAATCTGTTTCCTTGATCTCTTCCAATTCACATATCCATTGTTGAGACTAAGTAAATATATTGAATATTAATTAATATCATTATTATATATTTGAAATATAGAATTAGTATAACCCTTGATGACTATCTTCTCATCACCTCCATACACTAGGTATATATCCTTTTTACTTCTTAGATTCTTAAGGATTGCCTTAACAGGATATCAATGTTTTTCACTTAAGTCATCATGATATCATCCTACCATTCTCTATGATAGGAAACATCACTCTAAATGCATGAAATGAGATACATTATTTATCTTATCATAGAAACATATGGGATCCGACTCATCCTCTCTTTATCCTCTTGTCTCTCATGACACATTTTCTAGTAATGATGTATACAAATTGGAATAAGAATCACCCCTCTATTGTATTTTTTTATACTAAATATCATCACTATATAGTAAATGTATATAAAATAACATAGTCTTATAAGTCTCTTGGATTAATAAATAATTATCTTAATCCCCAGAATATAGACAGTTTCACCTATTTGTTATATGGAAAATCAGTTTTTAAATTGTCCTAAACTAACTGTAAGTATGGTATATAATTTAAAATAAGTAATATTTCATAAAAATATAATACTAGTATACTAATAGCACACCCACTAGACTTCTTATAAATAAATTTTTCTCATTGATCATTAATGAAACAATATTATATTATAGACTCGTTAAACCAAATGTTCCATAACCTATATTCTTGCTTCATACATAAATTGAACTTGAGACCCTTCAAACACTTTTGGTATTAGTTTTAGTCATACAACTTTTTGGTTGTGTCATATAGATATATTCCTAATGTTTACTATTAATAAAGTCTTTTTTGACATCCATCTTCCATCTTTCATAGTCATGGTAAGTTTCTATAGAAATTATTATTATAATGGATTAAAAATTGGAAACTTCAGAATTTTTTTTTCATAGTCAATGACTTGATTCTATTTAATCCATTTATCCATTATTTTTAAAGACCAATCCTTGGATCCCTTGAAACAGTTTCCTGAATTAGTCGATCACATGTCCTCACGCATTCCTCCCCATAAACTAAAGGATGGCGACTAGTAGGGAGTCTTGAATGATAATATTGTGGGACAACTATACCCTAATGATCAGATTTGTATAGTGGTATGTAATAGATAAATCAATATTAGAAATAGTATAAATGATATAAAACTGAATGAAATACAAAATAACATATAATGTGTCCAACACCAAATATAAAATCATACATGTTCATGTTATGGTATAATATCATAAGAAGTAATCAAACAACAAGAAGTAAAACACATGTACAAAAAATAATAAAGTCTCTAAGGGAAATATCCATGAACATCATGAGAATCAGCTCAATCTTATGATCCCAATCTCTCATGTACAGGCATAGCAGCACAAGCATAAATCCATGATCCAGAACATGAAACCATGAGGCTTGTTTGGGTAACTCATTGTAATGGAGCCCTGAACAAGGTATGAGATATAATCTGTAAACCACTACTAATAGTGTCACCTAATATCTAGCCTATGAATATAAAATATATTAATGTGTAGGTATATCAAGTAAGGATGTGTAGTAAATAAATAAATAATACAAGTCAGGCTTGGGTTCCCCATGGAATACCTAGCCGACAACACCTGAATCATCCTAAGCTAGAATATCACTGATGTTGTTTCACCATATATATGTATTGTAAATGGGTATAAATAATTACATATATATTAACTATACATGTAGGATCACATATAGACATATAAATGTATATATAGTTCTAGAAAGAACCTGGTGTGTAACTTAGGAATCAAAGCACAATCACACGATTCTCATTGAATATAATGAGGGATTCATGACTAGGTATCATAATAATCGGACACCATGACAAAGTATCACAATAATGGGATTGAATGAAAAAGTATCACAATGAAGGGATTTCATACCAGAGTGTCACATTAATGGGACATGATTGCTAAGCATCATTTTAATGCGATGTCATTCTTGAGAATCATGAATCACAAGGTACTTCATTCCGTAGTATCTAATTTAAATAGGATAGTACATGATCAAGTATCATGAATCATAATAGATTCAATGCTTGAGTATAATATTTAGTTTTGGTATATCATGCATTATTATCATGTATCCCAAGTGATGACATTCCCATGTATCATGAATCACAAGACATGCTTTGCCCGAGTATCAAATTTAATTAGGGGATAGAATTCATGAATATCATGTATCACAAGGGATGTCATTCCCAATTATTATATATTATAATATAAAAATTTCCATTATTATTTAATAATTATGTATAGTCCATGAGATATGTCAATTACAAAAAAAACAACTTATCTTGATCATCAAACTCAATTCAAGCATTATTAATAAATAAGGTTATGTATATAAACATCCTACATTATAATTCAATAAAAAATACATATGAATTTCATGACCATAACTATTCAATATCATAACTCAGGTGTTCAATTTGATCTATTCCTTTTATAATTAATTAAGCATGCCAAGTAAAATTCTAGGTCATTCATCAATTGACCTCTACCAAGGAAATTAAATTATTTAACTTTATCACTTCACTTATGAGTGAAGGATTCAAGAATTCCATTAAACCATTTCATATGAAGAAAGGAAATTCAAAATGCTCAATGGGTGATTATAATTCCATGGAAAAATCATAAAGGTCATATTTCATAAGTAACACACCCCAATGGATAGTTTGATTTTAGGTGAACAATTTCAAATACTTCTATTAAAATCACAACAATAATATAAATTAAGGAATTGTAATTTAAAATATTTATTTCACTTTTATGATGTGATGCATAAAAGGTATAGCATGTGGAATGACAGTGTATTTTAGAAGTTATTAGACATTTATGGGAAATAATTTAAACCATCTACCTTTTTCTTATGAACCTTTACTAGTCCAAGATATACCTTTGATTAAGTAGGTTCAATAGAAATAAAATAAATCAAAAAAATCGATGAAAATATAGAAATAATATCACATGGAATTATTATTATATAAAACATTATAAAATTAAGTAATAAGAAATATGATTTGAGATATTACCAACATTGATCAAGAGACACTGACAAATATAGATTTTAATGCAAACAAGGGAGATCTATGGAAACCTAGAGGAGAGCCTAATGAAGCAGTTGGGTGGTTGGACTGTGTGGGAGAATAGGGAATAAAAAACAGTGGATTAAATAGTTATGGGTAAGGGAAACCCCTTTAAATCACCCCCATTAAATGTAATTAAATTTTTTGACACATCGTTTGGTCAAACCATGTGCCAACTATGTGGTCTCACTGCCTATGTGAAGCTAAACTGGTGGGCTAGGATCACATTTTAAACAGACTATGTGTATCCTCGTTTAAATTTTTAACAAACCCCTTTAATGGATGTGTTTATCCACTCACAAAAGTATGAGAAACCCTGAAGCACACTTAGATTCCTTGAAACAAGTATAATAATTACTCTTGTAGTGTTGTAAGGTTTAAAAAAATTATGCACCCCTTGATGAAATAGGAAATAATCATCCCCAAAAATTTCCAAATGTTCCCATAAATGATCCAAGAGTGTATCCTATTTCGTAAGCTTTGATTTGATAGGTCATAGAGCCTGAGAAGAGTTAGGGATTGGGAATTATGGACATTTAAAGTTGGGCTAGAAAATTAGTTCATGAAGCCCATTCACGAAGCTCCTTCCATGATTGAAGAGCGTCGCCGTGAAACAAGGAGGTGGGATGGCTCTATGAACCCCTTTAACATTCGTGACACACTGCGAATCAAGGAGGCAGGATGACTCTGTGAACCCCTTTGACGTTCACGACCCACCACGAAGCATGGAGGCGGGACGGCTCTGGGAACCCCTTTGATGTTCGAGACCTGCCGCAAGGCAAGTTTCTTCTTCACACCAAGAGAACCCTACTTCGCAGCGCCTATCCCATATAAATACACATATCACCCCCCCCCCCTTAATTGGGGGTGAATCCTCCCCTTCGGTGTCCAATCTCACAGTTCACTAAGCTCTGGTTTACTTTGTGAAGTGACTCCGCAGGCCCATGCTCCGGGAGAATCTTCCTTTGTGAAGATCCTCCGTGAGTCCAAGATCCACGAGCAGCTTCCTTCATGTAGCTGCTTCGCGAGTCAATGATTTGAAATAATCTTCCTTCGTGTAGATCCTTCATGATTCCACACTCCACGAGCATCTTTTCATTGCAAAGCAACTCCGTGAGTCCATGCTACGCGAGCATCTTTCCTTTGCGAACCTGCTCTGCGAGTCTATGCTCCGCGAGCACCTTTCCTTCGTGAAGATGCTCCACGAGAAACCATGCTCCATGATCCCATTTTCTCTATGATTCTACTTCGTGAGGACCTATCATTTGCGAGGCTCCTACTTTCATGCCCACTGATTCATACCATGGGGGTTGCGCCCCTGCACCCCCACTCGGGGTTAGTTCCGGCCTATGGTCTCGACCCTTCAAGCCGCTCCCTTCGTTACCGTGAGTGTCCCCCATGAAAAATAGAGAGTCACGCCATGGACATTTCGATCAAGGACGTCGACATTTTCCATTACGCCCTTATGTGCAGCCACCTTCCACCTATGGAATACCATTATTTGAGATACTTCTCCGCACACCATGAAACACCTTGAGTCAACATATTACTCTTGGTTAATTTCCCATGTCATGAGTTGAGATTCTCATCATCAATTCCAAGAGTACCTTGATTCGAACCATTCCTCATGTAACTCATCCAAACCCCATCACTAGGCTCATGTGCCAGGTTGAACCAGAAAGGGCCGCCCTTGCGTAATTACCAACACTAACCATTGTTAGGCACATTATTTCTAATAGTCTTATTAACATGACTATAAACTGTAGTTCACCCTATGTTCCAATCCTAGAATGACTCTTACTCAAAACAAGAGATGCATTATGCTCCAATCATGAGATGCCAACAGTTCTATCTACATGACTATAAACTGTAGAGCACCGTATGTTCCAAATAGAGGTTGCATATTACTCCAAACAAGAGATGCCTTATGCTCTAAGAATGAGATGACAACACTCAAATCTACATGACTATAAACTACAGTGCACCATATGATCCAAACATAGTATGTCTCTTGCTCCAATCAAGAGATGCCTTATGCTCCAAGGATAAGATACCAATAGTCATACAAACATGACTATAAACTACAGTACACCCTATGTTCCAAACATTGGACATCTCTTTCTCCAAACAAGAGATGCCTTATGCTCCAAGTACAAGATGTCTAATGCCAAGATTATAGTGTCATAATTTCAAGAGCGTTGGAATACGTTAAAACATTACATCGCTCCACTTCATGCTTTCCATGTCCTTCATTTGTATTTTCATCCAATTCAATGTCAGAAGGGACCCCCTAACGTCCTTGTCTCATGCCGCCTCGGCTCAGCTACCTTATAGGGCCAATGCCACGGAAGACTATGGATGAAACTTTGAGTCAAATCTTGTGTTTCGAACATAGTCAATAGTCGACCCTCATTTGTTTTTACCCATTTCATGCTAATGCGATATAGATGCTCTGTTTCAAACATAAACAACAGTTTTCCTTCATCACCATTCCACCCTCACCACATTCTGAATGTCGTACATTTGATTTACACTTTTCATCTCCCTTTGTTCAGAATTATTCTAATTCCCTTGGTGTTATCTCTCTTGTGAACTAGCACAAAGTCGAAGGCCTCAACCCACCAGTGGGTTGGGATTCCCTCATGGCTAGACCTGAGGAAGACATTACGGAAAGCTTCTTTGTGTAATCCCCATTCATCATTGCAGCTCCATAGCGTCACTCGGGTAGCTTCCTTGCGTAAGCCCCATTCACCATTGCCAATCTATTATGGCACCCCAGCAGCTTCCTTGCGTAAGCACCATTCACTATTGTCACTATATAGCGGCACCCGGGAATCTTCCTTGTGTAAGCCCTATTAACCATTGCTGATCCACAGCGGCACACATGCAGCTTCTTTGCATAAGCCCCATTCCCCATTGCCTCTCCATAGTGGCACAAGAGAAACTTCCTTACGTAAGCCCCATTCACCATTTCCTCTCTATAGAGGCACCCAAGAAACTTGCTTGTGTAAGCCCCATCCACTATTGCCACTCCACAGCGGCACCCAGACAGTTTCCTTTCATAATCCCCATTCACCATTGCTGCTCCATAGCGGCACCCAGATAGCTTCCTTGTGTAAGCCCCATTCACCATTGCTGCTCCATAGTGGCACACGAGTAGCTTCCTTGTGTAATATCCATACACCATTGCCTCTCCATAGCAGCACCTGATCAACATTCTCATGTAAGCCCCATCCACCATTGATGCTCCATAGCATCACCCGGGCAGCTTCCTTATGTAAGCCTCATTCACCATTTCCACTCCATAGTGACACCTGGATGTCTAACCATGTATAAACCCATGTTTCCTCTTTAGGAAGCTAATCACGCATAAGCCCCAGTCTACTTCCCACAGACGCACCTTTTATGTCGTGATCGTTAGGTCTTTGTTGTCTCTTGTTTCTCACACTGAGAAAGACTCACATGGGATTAGATCAAGAATCTACCATGAAATCCTCCTTGGAAAGCATAGAGTTAAAACCCCACACCCATCCCAAACTACGTGGAATTTGATCTTTCTCAGGGAAAGGTATGTAGGAAGCCTCTCTGAGGTTCAATCCCAACAACCATTGGTCTCGACCACCTTCATGTCAGTGCACCAAGGCCCCATTTTGAACTATGTGGACTTATATCCTTGACAAGGTGAGGTATGTAAGAATCCTCCATGAGGATCAATCCCAACACTCAGTCATTCCAATAATATTCACATCGGTTCACCAACACCCTAGACAGCCTAGTGTGTAAGCCCCACACCCATTGTGAACTATGTGGTCTTTGATCCTTGCCAAGGCAAGCTGCATAGGAAGCCTCCCAGAGGTTCAAGCCCACAATCCATTGGTCATGACTATCTTCTCATCGGTTCACCAAACACCCCACCTGAACTACTTGGACATTAATTTGTGCTAATGTAGAGTATGTAGGAAGCCTCTCTGAGGTTCAAGCCCACTATCCATTGGTTCTGACCCCCTTCATGTTGGTTCCCACACCATCATGAACTACATGGTCTTTGATCCATGCCACGTCAAGGTATGTAGGAAGCCTCCCTATGGTTCAATCCCACCATCTATCTGGTCCCCAGGTCCTCTTTCACATCGGTTCACCACTATCCTGCATTACGTTAAACTATAGACCTCAATCAGTAGTAATCTGTTGTTTCCCCATTCAATGGTAAGTCGTTGTCAACCTCATTCGGCAATAAGACGTTGAAGTCCCCAATCGAGGGTAAGCTGTCGTCAGATGAACTACGCAGACTTTGATTCCACGCCACATGGATTTGTAGGAAGCCTTTAAGAGGTTCAAGTCCATCACTATGTCTCATCCGGATCTATCCCTCTATCTCATGTGTTTCAGGAATGTTATGACCCATCCTGGAGGTTCTATTTCCTCCGGATCATATCCACGCGTCCATTCGCAGGGCCGCATCATCAGGTGTCCTATCATCCAACCAAACTACATGGACTTTGATTCCCTGCTGTAGGAATATGTAGGAAGTCTCTTAGAGGCTCAATACAAACACTACCTTCACCTTCACGATGGTCACATATCATTCCCCCTCTACTCCATTCAACTCTCCATCGTCCATTATAATTCTCACCTTGGCCGCCACATCCTAGTGGGGTCTTTTCATCCACCTCCTCACTGCTCTTAGCAGTAGTTGGGCTGTAATTCATGTGTAAGCCTCAGCATGTATTTGGGTCGTTGTCCTTTGTGTACACCCCAATTCATCACCCCTTCGAACTATGTGGGTTTTGATCCCTGTCATCTACACAAGAAACATAGGAACCCTCAATGACATTCAATCTCAGTCAATGGTAAACCTTGGTGTTCCCCCATTCTATGGTGCACACTCCCTGACCCGACCTCGATGGTGTCCAGATCAGCCTTCACGGTGTCACATCTTCCCTTTATGGGACACACCATCTTTCGTCTGCTCTTATCAAGTTTTCTGATCCTTCCCACTGGTAAACCTTCCAGGTGTTCCCTCCTAGGGATGTACCAATCTGATCCAGCTATATAGGACGTTCTAATCACCCTCATTCTGTATCTACAAGATGATAAACTCGTAACCTACCTCGTGATAAACATGAGATGCATGACAAAAATCTTGAAAGACACATCTCTGGCATAACCATCTCTACTATATGTTAAACATGCAGCATACCCTATGTTAAACATGAGAAGATGGGGAAAACCTCAGATACATGCCTATGGCATATAATTCCTCGCATTCGATGCGGGATTCCTCAGGCTTCAGTGCCCTCGAGAATCCCTATAATAAGGGAATAAACCCCAGGTGCACTAGTGTTCTAGCGTCCTAACACGACAGTGATATCGAACATGAATACTCTCCTAACCGAAGGTTTCAGGCCTAACCGGACCCTATGGAATGTCCCGACAAAAGTACTGTAATTTACTGGTGTCCTTGAGGATAAGGCACTAGGAAGAGTTTCAAGAACAACATCTTAAATCTATAAGGGAGACTCGAACTAGGTGATGAGTTCTGAGGAAGAATCCATGGAAGGAAGAAACAACAGCCCATCATCCCATTTTGATCAAGGAGAAAACTTCCCTGAATAAGGAACTGATGTCGCCCACCTTTGGAAAACGGGAATACGGGGCAATAGCTACGCATCCTCCACAGACGGACCCACGTACCCTAGTGAAAGAATCAGAAATACCCCTTCCTACTACTCTTTAAAAGTTATTCCTCATTGCCTCATGTTCCTGAAACCCATCTAGACACTAGAGACACTGATCAGGACATAAACCTATATAAAATGATGCTTCTATGTGTTTCAATTCTCAAAAATCAATTCCAAATCATTTTGTAACATTTTTCCTAACAACTAAATGAAAATTTCAAAATCCTATGGAAAATTCAACTGGTACAAAATATGGGACCTTATAGTATTCATGCTTTATAGGTATTTATTTTACCTTCCTTGTGCAATTTTCTCTTGAAAACTCTTTATCACCTAATAGTATTTTCATCAACTAGAAAATTTAATTGAACACAAACATGGATTTGATACATGGAATACACCTTATAATTCATGAATTCTTTCTATCTTGTAGTTATTGAGCTCTATATTACTTCTTTGTAGGGGAGAGGGTTATTATTGTAAACCAATAATGATTCACCGTCTTTAGTGCCTACAAATCCATATCATTATAATTTTATTTCCTCAAGGTGTCTCATATGTATTACTTGTGTTTTAGGAAAAACATATTCTAAAGGGACCTATGTAATTTTTTCCAATACCAATTCTTGTGTATCTTGAGCATTAACTTCATAGAATTCATTATTTCTCCCACTATACTTCTTGTGGATGTTCTCACTCTAAGGAAATATAGTTTCTCTTAAAATGGTCACTTTATTTCATAAGGTGTTATATAGATAATATTAATAGGATATTGTATTAATATATACTTCATGAAATAGGGTTCTAGTTGGTTTCCAAATATTTCCTTAAAAAATTCATCACATAACCATACACGTGTATGTTACAAAACAAGTTTCTTTCAAATCCCTAAAGAGAAGGGAATTTTGTTTGATTATTTATTTAGTACATGGTTTAATATGTATTTCAAATTTTTTAATGCATATCCTCAAATGAATAATTGAATATATACATGAATCATTATTGAACATATCATGTCTATAAAGGTACACTTCCTCTTTTCACTAACACCACTTTGCAATAGTTCATAAGTTGGAGTGAGTTGAGATTCAACCCAAAACTCCCATATAATTTAGATAAATGTTTCTTAAGATATTCACCACCTTAATCAGCTTAAAAATTCTTTATAATCTTACCCATTTTACTGTCAACTTCATTCTTGGATTATTTCAATTTCTCAAAGTCCCCATACTTATACCATATCAAGTAGACACAACTATATCTAAACAAATCATCATTAAATGTTTTTAAGTAATAATAACATCCTCAAGATTCTACTATAAAAGGTCTATACACGTTATTGTATACTAATAGTAGAAGGTCTATGGCCCTTTTAACATATCCACTGAATTTTAGTTCGGTCGTTTTTCCTTGATAATAAGAATGACATCTTTTAAGTACAGTTAGCTTAAAAGAGTATAAATTACCATCTTGGAAGAAATTTTTAATAAACTTCTCATTTGTTTGACCTGGTTGGTTATGAAACATCTAGTTGTTTTATGATTCATGTGAACATGATTCATTATCTATTTCAAATACATGGTTTTCAAAATTTAATACATAAATTTTATTATTAAGTTGTTTCAATCAATAAAAAATGTTTTATCTGTAAAAGTGTAATACTTTATTTAATTTTTTTTTATTAAAACCATCCATGTAAAGCCAATAAATAGAGATTATGATATTAGTAACACTTATAAGAATATAATAGTTCATTAAAACCATGAACATTCTAGTTTGAAAAGGAATGTGGTAGTCTTCTATACCCAAAAAAGATAGTCATTCTCTATTGGATGAAAGATAACCACCTATACTTAGGAAATATTTTGAAATCTACTTAGTTCCAAAATTTTCAAACATATTTGATCACTAAAGACTATATGTAATACCCAATATTATTTATATAAATATTTCACTATACAGTTAATGCACCTTTAGCTTCCCCTTTCTTCTTGGTATATTTCTTCTTCAAGTTAACCAGCTTGCCACATGCAAAAATGCACTACTTTTAATTTTCCAACCATTGGATCTTCATCTTCCTGGATGAATAGTTCCTGGTAGGCTTATACATGGAGTGAGTATTGGTCCCCTTTTATTTTTAATTCTTTTTCTTATTCACTCTAAGGATGGTGGGTTTATAACACCCCATGACCTTGTCAAATTAGTGAATGAGATTTTGATTTTATCAAAGTGACTTTATTCTCTTTATCATACTATTATTCAAAATTAAACTACATATGGATTTGGGTAGTGAGGAAATAATGAATTTTCTATACCAATAATCAGGGAATTTTACTCTAAATTTGTTCAAGGGATTTACATAGATAATTTTTTTTAACTACATGAGGCCTAGTAGGAATAGACATTCCAATCATGCATGTTAATAGTTCATTGAATATAACATATCTCTCTTCTATCACATTTTCATTATAATGATCACATATATTAGACATTATAATATACATACTCACATATTCTGGTCGATTTCTAAGCTCATTGATCATGGAAGATTTCATGAAACATTGGACATTTGTGGAAACATCCAAATGTTTCTCATTGAGAGATGATTTTTCCTTGTTAGCCTCTTAGACATGCACTTTAGGAATGGGATTTTCCATCACATATAATTTACATTTATAGTATATAATAACAAAAAAGTGACATTTACATTATTAGAAATTAGTAACAGTGATAAGGTCATCCTTATTAAGGATTAATCGTATTGATATGTTCAAATTCATCGGGATTGTTTTTTTATAATTAAGAAGAGAAACATGTAAGACCTTATCTAAAAAAATTAAATAATAAATGTTAAATTTATTAATCTCTTAATATTTTATCAAACCCTAATATCTCTCATAGTATGTTTCAAAATATCCATTTATTGAACTATCTATTATAAATGACCCACATTCCACTTCTCATAACCCAGTCATTATTCAAAAAATGTTATTTGAATGAATTTAGAGATGCATAATGTTTTCTACAAAATTAAATCATAGTTCCTTGATCTATTCAGTGTACTCATTAATCATTAAATCCTAGATTTGGACTTCCTAAAACTATATCTATCACTTTAACTAAGTAATAATATGGTATCCAATAATTGATGTGAACAAAGTTAAGTCAACCCAAAACTCATGTTACAATTCCCCTGTAATAGAAAACACCCTAACCTTGGTTGTTCAAAAAAATTAAACTATGTTTTCATATTAACTTTATTAGTGGAAGGCTATATCGAATTATTATATTTCACTGAGGGATTTCTATATTTTTGAATAAATTTTCCATTTTGTCTTTGTTTCATGATTTTTAATATTAGGTTGATTTATTTAGTATATTAACCATGTTTAGGTTAAAGTTTACTCATAATCCAATTAAAACTATCTTGCCTGATTATTAATTAATTCATTCATGTGATCAAAGTAAAAATATATATTGAAATTAAAAGTGAAACTTGATAAAAATAATATAAATAGAGATGTATAATCATCGGATCATTGAAATGGTAAATTTGTCTAGATAATTATATACTAGTCATCAACCTAGGGATAAAATCTGTGAATCTTGACTTGGATTATGTAGAAACATTTCACCTCTCCACCCATGTATCTCTTGGATTAGTTTCTCCTTTGATCGAAATAGGAACTGGCCCACTCACCTAGGACATCCATCAATTAAAAAATCTATTACTTCTATTTATGTGAGGGGAACCAAAGGATTTGTTAAGGGGTAAATATAAAAAAAGAAATTGCAGTTAAATTAACCCTTATATAATGAGAAGATAGATGGTCCACAAGACATAAATTTAATTCAATAAAAAATTAAAAGTAAACCGATAAAATACAATGTTTTGGTCGATGCTCATGATCATCCACATAAATGTAACAATTTATTCATTGAATAGAATATAATTCAAGACATATAATTATTATTTAAAATAAAACACACTTGAATCAATTAATTGTTTTTTTAATTAACCAATTATTTTATCAAAATTATTATAAAAAATGTCTTGATATTCAAATCCAAAATAATTTTATAAAAAAAATTACATTTATTTAAAATTTATATGTACAAAAATGTACCTCGGAGGATACACATTAAATACCTATCTGAATGAACCAGAAGGTATAATATTTTTATACTATTTACTAATATAGTGTTTGGCATACACGTATTATAATTTTATTTCTGGATGTCTTCTTTCAAATGAATAAAATATGGAACATATTTTATTTACATAGTGTGTAATTTCTAAATGCATGTAGATTAATCACCATATTAAAGTATATTAATGATAGATATTTCTCAATATTATTCTCAAATTATGTATAAATAATATATATATATATATCCAGTGACATGGGATGTGCGGGTCAAATGAATGACACATGGAACACATGTGGATAAGGTTTAAATAATATAATAAATTAAATTTAAATTCTCTATAACCAAGTAATATACACGGTGTGTACTAGTCAACAATACTTAATGGATAAATCTTTATCATCTATCAATAGAACATGCCTAGGGACTGGGAATGTGTCTCTATGATAAACATAAATAGATAAAATAGAATGTAATTGGTATACATGGTTTATTGTATTCAAGTTACATGGTTACTAACCATGAATATTTTGGGAAAACATATGGCTCGTATTCGACTAATTGACTATACATCATATATGTAAGTCACATAAAGTGTAGTCTAGCTATCCATGCATCGGTCTAGCCATGTAAACACACGGTGTATAAAATACACACTTCATGTAATAAATGTTTATCTTATGAATGAATTTATGAGTTTTGTTGGTGTATTAAGCATCGGTACATGGAGTGTACCTATAGGCTATGCACTGTGTACTATTTTGTTATTCATCTAGAATACTTGAAAATTCTATAAAATTTATTCGAATGTTATTTATTCAAATATAATAATTTTATTGATTATATTTTCAATAATAAAGATGAATAAGAGAATATATCATTATTAAGATTATTGAATTATTAAATCCAAATTGAAAAATAATTACAAATTTATATGTCAATATATGATCATTAAAAAATTATAAATTATTATGTGCTCTATATAATACCACATGATGGTTTTGGGTATAATATAAGTGCCAGTAGGGGCATTTCAAATACATATTTTTTCATAATATATAATAAATTTGAGATGTACGTTAATGAATAACATCATGACCAACGGAATCAATTCCAATATTAACTGACATGAATACACCAAAACCAAATGCAAGATCATCACATAATCATTACCTTGTAATGAATTCATTCTTTTTTTATGATTAAAATAATTTCTATATTTCTTACCTTTTTTGTGTCATAAGAATCAATTATAAATTACCTCCATCAGTAATCTACACATATTCCATGAACTTCTGAGCATCGCCATATGAATTTGTAATTTATAGTATGAAATATCCTAGTGCTAGAGTCATTTGTGCTTGATTTCCAAGAGATTCACTTCTAAGAAGTATTCCCCTTGATCTCTATAGAATTGAGAGGGTTGGAGGTGGAGTGTAAGTATTTATTATATATTTAATTCCTATAGTGGTTCTCTCTTGGTTTTGGATATTATTCTTCAGAGTCATTGTGCACAACACACACATTGGCTACATTAGCAATGCAAATAATATAATTGGGAAAATAGTGAGAGGGTTAGAAAATAATAATTACAAATATGACCTTATTATTTTCTTTAATATTTGTAGAACCCCATGTATATTATTATAATAATATTATTATTATTTAATAATAGATGAAAATCCTATTAATTAATTAATTTTTATTTATTGAATAAATTATCCAATATTTATTAAGAAAAATTAATATATATTATTTCTCTCCATAACATTAAACTCACTTTTCAATTCATCCATAATATTTATATGGCCTATAATAATGATTTTTTATTAAACAAATAAGTATAAATTAATTATTCACCAATCAATAAATAAATATTATATTCAAAAAAATAGGAAACATTTATTTGTTAAATATTATGGTCACCAAATATTCTATTGAATAACTAGTGACTAAATATATACAATTAAGAAAACATTAAAAATTATTAAACCAGTTATAGTAATATTTTTTATTCAAATTGAAAAATACTAAATAATATTTATTATTTAACGAATGTTCTTGATACACTTAGTGTGTGATCCTATAATCCTCTTTCTCAGGGGCATTAGTTAAGCCTTCCCAAAGTTCAATGATATAATTAAGAACACACCTAGGCACAGATGAAGAAATAAGATAATATCACACTTAAATATACCCTCATACAAATTCTTATTATGTAATATAATCTTTTTTTTTAGATATCTAAAATCAAGAAGGTTATATACTAATGTTATCAACAAATGTGATAAATGTATGTTTCCTTGAATTTCAAGAAATTAACCATTCCACAGATCAATATGGACATTTATTTATTTATTTTGTTTCATTACCATCATAGGGCCTAACATATCTAATTTTTTTAAGGAATATAATGGTTGAGACCTTTTTCTCATTATTAATTAATGCAATATTAATCATTATGAACCCAAATTATCCTACCTCACTGTAAAAATATGTCGTCAAGGATTTAATTAATAAAACAATGTACAAGAAAAGTAATATTCATTAATAATAATAATAAAGTCTAAGGATAAATACACATTTCCATAGATAAAAACACTCAATGAAACATATAAATTTTTATTTCTTACTGGTGTGTCATGTTCATCATTATCTATTGCACTAGAAATTACTAAGGGTGTACAACATGATAAAGTGCCTCAAAGTCCTATGAGTCTCCACCCATAATATATTGTATAATTTGTGTCCTCTCAAATGATATCATCCAGATATAGAACATAAATTTAATAATATTTTCTTTGAACTTTTGTATTCTCATCATATTGGGGAGCTATTATGACCTTTAAGTTCTAAAATTAATCTTAGGAAATATTCACACTCTATTTCACAAAAAAAACAATTATGATGTTAAAAAAATTATATTCACAATAAATGAATATAATTAATAATAAATTACATATAATTTGGTTCATGGAGAACTAAATCCAACAATTAATTCACCTTTTATTTTTATATGTAATTCGTATACATTTAAGCATTCATAATATTCATGTTTTTATAGAGATTTGGGGTAAAAATAAAAGTATGATTTAAAATTACCAGAAATGGTAACATATAATATTTCTAAAATTTGAGGAATATTTCTCCATAAAATAATGTTTAAACGATTATTTAATCATAAAAATGGAAAATAGAATCAATTAGATTGGCACGTGAGTAATTAATGATAATTGGGTTGTATAAACATGTGGTCAAAAAGCATATTATGAAATTTTTTCCCAATATTTTATAGTATTGTAATATAATACTTTGAATGTGTTACCCACTAATGTCATGGTATAATATTCATACCTCATACAGTATATCTTCAATGATTAAAAATTTTATGATGCACTGGGGGTATATTTATAATTTTAGGATTTTTCATTTTCTAAATTTTCTAGTATTCAATATAAAACATTAAATAGATTTTATATATGATCACTTAATATAAATTGTCAATAACATGATGAAAATAATACAAGGTAAACCATAAGAAAAAAATTGTTAGATGTTTTATATAAATACCTAATAATAACATGGTTTAATTTAGAAAATATTTTCCTAATATTGTTTGTAAAACATAACAATTAAAATAATGGAAGAATATAATAATATGGTTTAAAGGATTATTATAAATATTTTTTTCCAAATAGGTCATGGATAATCCCTTAAATATAATTTCATTGGATAAAAATGATCCTCATAAATTGGTATTTAATGATAGGGGACTAAAATATTGTAATAAAAATATATTTTTGTATAAATACTCTATAGTATTAAAGTTATATCCCCAATATAAATAATTTATATTGATGATATAAAACCATATTTAATAAATAATTCTTAGGTGTGTTAGCTAGAATACTGAGGATTAACATTTGATAATACATGGGGTAGTACTAATAGACCTAGTGAAGGATAAAATAGATATATTTCATCCTTATAATAATATATACCCACTACAATAAATTTTATATCTATAATACCATAGATACATAACACAAATATAGATATGTATTTATTTTACAATAATAAAAAATGAATTATTCTATTATCATTAGGGACTCATGGATGGAATTTGAAGAAATTAATTGGATATATGTTGGGAATATTACATTAAATAAATTGTATGAAAATTTTTAGTTATTATTAAATAAATAATAATTCATAATTGAAATTAATTCTTATTAGAGAAAAACATGAAAGAATGAAAGAAGAAAAAGAAACACTTACCTTACTTATAGATTCCAACAACTTGAAAAATAACACTTTAAAGCCTTTAGAGAATCATAAAGAATGAATTAAAATATAAATGAAATGATTAATAACGTTCAGTATCTTTATAGTGATGACAAATGGGTCAAAATAATATTTTTCTATAGTGAAACATGGTGAATAAGTTATTAATTCATGGTTTTATTCAATGAACTCGAAGGTATAAAATATTCATATATAAAAATTAAAATATTGTTTTAAATCCTTTATTTTTTAATTACCTCTCTATTGTATTTATTTGAAAAAATATATTTTGTTAAATTTCAAATCAATATCAAAACATAAATTCATTAATTTGAATAAATTTTACTAGAAAATAAATCAAAATTTTTATTTTTATGGAATAAAATATGTTTTATCATTTTAAAATTTATATTATTGTTTCTAGTTTGAGTATAATATTTGAAAATTAACTTTTTTAACAAATAAAATATATTTAAATTAATTAATCATATAATACCAATTATTAAATTATTTTTATATTATAATTCACTCATATAGTATACAATATACAAATACTGTATATTAATATTCAATCCAAAATTTGATTATTTATAAAAAAAATTAAAAATACCATTTTTAAATCATTATTTAAAATTATTTATATTTTTTATTAAAATTTATCACTCACTAGAAATAATTTTATTATTAAATAAATATTTAATGAAATATATTGGTGTAAAATATATATTATTCATAATGGTTACATAATAATTCAAACAGTTAAAATATCCATTATCAATATACATATCATGGATGTATATCCCATATACATATCTATAAATTATATTTATTTTAATCATGCTTCTCAAATTTTAGTTTATTTTATAAAAATTTCATTATATTACTTATACCGTTTTTCTTATGTATTATGTTTATTATAGTCATTATTTTCATCATGTACCACAATCCAGGAGAATTCAATATTGAATTCATCATATTTATTTATTTATTAATATCCACTATAAATTTTGGAATATATGTTAAATATATATTTTAATTTTAATTATATTTAATATAATAGTGAAATAAAATTTACGTTATCATATTTATTTGTTTGTTTATTTATTTATTTTTCTATTTAAAATATTTTTTATACTTGAGTTATTACTTTTATAATTAAAGTAAAATTCCATTTTTTTAGACAAAAACATATTTTAATTGAGAAGACATACACACACATAAACATGTATATATATATTCAAAATTATTGTACCTTTCCCCATACAAAAATTTCATCCTTGAAATTTTAAATTATACCGTTTTTTAAAAAAAAGTTAGGTATTTATTTTTCATTGCATCTTTTAGTTCCCAAGTTAATTATTAAAGATTATTTTTATCCCATTAAGCATTCAACTATAATTCCATTTCACTTTATTAAACTTGATCCCACTAATCAAAATTCTGAATATTTATTTCATTATAAGATAAACTAGGGTCAAGTTTTACTCCCTCAATACTAAATATATGGAATGTTTATAACATATAATTCCTTAACAAAAAAAATTAAATCATCATGAACATAGAAATGGATATATAAAAAATACATCATATTTTCATTTCTATAATTTACTCTAATGTCTCAAAGGAAAAAATATATGTTGGACTTTCTGTTATTTTTTTGAATCTTATAATTCCTTTCTAAAGATATTTTTTCAAGAAAACATGAACATATAAATAAAACACCAAATACTTTCACTATTTACAGACATATATTTTTCTTTAATTTTTGAGTTACTTTGATAGTATATTGAATTTTCTTTTCCATACAAGTTATCTCATGAATGAAATTTTGACCCAAAATCCACAACTCATCAACTTTATCCTAATAAGACAATGTTTGAAAAATAATTCCAAATTAATCCCCATCAGGTTCCATGAATGATTTTAAATGATAGAAATTATTATACTAAAATTCATCCATTGAATGATTTTGATCCCAATTTCATGGTAAATTGAATAAAATATCCTTTGGAATGCCTTCTATCTTATGAAAAGTCCTTTCTGTTCATGCATTAGTGTGAGGATGATAAGTTTCGATAACATTAAAATTCTTTTACTTATAAACCAATATAATGTCGTTTGAAATATTTTTTTCACCTTGGATCAAAATTATAAACAATTGATATTGTTTTCTTATGATTCTTTTATACATTAGTTATATAATGATTATGAACTATTCAAATGGAGGAATATTTACAACTATTCATAAAATTGTTTGAGTGTTTCAAATAATCAACCATGAACTATATATTTTTTTTACTGTTTTAAATCCTTGTATGAATCTTAATAGGATCTATTATAATATTACCCCACTTTTACACTAAATAGTTAATGTTTATATCATCAAATTTGGTATCATTTTCACAAATTTTACATGCTAGAAAATAATATAGAGGATTCTTTTAGATATTTAACAGGTCTAAAAAAATTGGAAAATAAAAAATACCCACACTATGATCATTGAATGGAGGTTTAGAAGAAAATAATGAAAAATATGAAAATAAAAATGTATAAATTTTACATTGTTGATCCATGTCTTGATAAACAATATATTGGATACTAATTACTAAGAAAAAATCAATAGAATGTTGTTTATGCATGTAATACACCATATATATATAAATTTAATTTGACATATATAAGGCCTATATTATCCCAATAACATTAAAGATCCTATAATAAGTAAATATTAAATAAGGAAAAGTGAGAGGGGATTAGTCAGTTTGTTTTATTCCCAATATATCACCCATATGAAATTTTTATAGGAACATATTTTAATTCCATCCTAAAAAAATGAACGTGGCTCCAAAAAGGAAATTATATATTAAATTCATGGTAGGATAAATGTATTGTATTATTCTTTTTCTAATGTAATGTTAAATATTCCATAGATGAAAGAAATACACTTAACATTTATTAAGAAATGTTAAATTATTTTTCAAAATATAATTAAATGATGTCATTACAAAACTAACTAATATATTACATCGAAGATGAAAATTTTATATATGATTAATGTTGTATATTATATCTATAAATAAACTCATACATAATTATTCATATAACTTATATTAATAAATCCTACAAGGGAGATCTATACTAGGTGTCCTTATGGTTCTTACCCCCACCCCTTCCTCCTTTCTCTATTGTGCTTCTCCTCTAGGTCTGGCCTTATTCTTTGGGGTTTGGCTCTGTCCGGTTCTATGTATTTTTATATGTATCAGGATGGTGAGGTGTTATTTATTGGTAATTTACCCAAGTGATCAATTCTATAGTGTAGTATTTTGGAGCTTTATGAGTGAACATTATATTCTACTCATTCTCCTTTCATGATGTGATTCTTGTGGTCCATTTCATTTTAGATTGAGATTCTTCTAAAACCATTGTTATTTCTGTTCATATTATAGTGGTTTCATTTCCTCATTTTTATTTTTATCCCAATTATTTGGGGTTCTTTAGTCCATGGTGATAAATGTGGTGGTGTAGTGGTTTAGAGGCATGGAAACGAGATGGTTCTTTATGCATCACACGATGTTGGGATGAATGTTGTGACCAGTGTGCATGGTGTCTAAAGAGTTAGTTGGATTTGGTTTGGATTTGGTATGGTGTGTTCCCCCAAATACATATTGAAGTGAAGTAATTATTTATAAAAAATTAATATTATCTCTAATCCCATAAAAATATGGGTGAAATTGGTTCCCCCTTATCCATTCTAAAATGGGAATTATTTATAATAAAAATATATATTACGGTCAATGGATTAATATAATTTTTTATCAATCTACACAAAATATTCATTGATTTTCTAGATAATTCACATTTTTTTAAATCATATTTAATAAATTACACTCCGTTGGATAAGATATAATACAGACTCTCTCAATTTTGGAAAAACAATTTGTACAAAAATTAAATCCTCTTTCACATATATTTTATGTGTTATCCAATGAGAATTTATAGAATTTAAAATTATTATTAATTAATAATTTGTATTCATAAAATTTTTTCTTTAATAAAACATAAATTTTACTAAAGTTATCATTAAATATTGTATCATATCATTTAAATGTGTGTTTATTTACCAAGTAAATCATCTTCAAAATTGAGTGATTTTAATATATAAAAATTTTAAATAATTAAATTACCAAAAATACAATTTTATAAATTATTTAAAAATATTTATCGAATGAACATAATTTATTAGATTAAAATAAAATAGATGTTTTTTTAAAAAAATGGATAAACATAATTAAAAAATAAGATACTATGAAATTAAATGACTAAAGAATATAGTAGTTTGATAAAGTATTTTTTGATAATAAATACCTATTATCATGTAATGTTATATATAAATGATATCCAATATATTATCTATATAATATCTTCAATTTTAACCAAACATGATAGGAAGATCATATGACTATATTAAGTATGTAACAAAAATGACTAAAAGTAATTCCCAATTTCCATAAAAAAATAATCAAGTCCATAAATCATGAAATTATTCACTCATGGATAATAGAATTTTTTCAGGAAAGGATTTGCAAAGAATTTTTCTTATACAAGATTTATATAAAGTTAAAATTTTATAATAGATAAGGCATAAATTAAAATCAAGAGTATTTAATAATAAAAAACATAATTGTTTCATTATTAATTTATAAAATTAAAAAGTGTATAAAATTTTAAGGCTCATTCATTATATATAGAAATTGTATTTTATTATTTATAAATGGTAGAGCTTTCATCAACCATAAATTTAGGATTCTTGATCGGAAAACTGGATGATGAAACTAATTAATAATTACATAATAATTTACCCATGATTCATTATGGAAGTCTTTGAAGTATAAAAAATAATTTTGGAGGGTAATATTAACTCAAGTTCTATAAAAAATACACATTTAAAGTTGTAAATATTACCTATAAAAATCTTTAATTTCAAATCATTTTACTTTATTCTCTAACTTCAGTAAATGATCTCCAAAACAATTTGAAATTGATACTTCTATTTATTAGTGATGAAGAGTTAATAATATCATTATATCAACTTTGGTTGGAATAAAACCATTTCTCATAAACAATAATGGATAATGTTCCATTTATAAATTTCTCTAAAAATGTACATTGAACATGTGTTTTTTGAACAAAAAAATATGTATTTCTGTTAATACATATATGAAACTTAAATAACATCCTAAAATAATCAATATAAAATATATGTGTATTAATATAAATACCTAGTAACCATAAGATTTGGTTTAATAAATGAAATAAAAATATCATCATTTTCAGGATCACCAAACATTATAGATAACCATAGATAATAGATTTATAGTAACATAATGTAAGGGTATTTTATAATATTAAATATAATAATTCATATCACCCCATCAAATAAGTAATTGTAATACCATTATTTATATATATTTGATAAACTTATCTTTCAATCCAAATTATTGTTTGATGTTTAATATCAATCTACATAATCAAATAAGCTCAAACGTTTCTAGATTATAATTTTTAAGGAATTGTAATAGATGATTTCATAGTTCTCCCCCATTGTTATTATCAAAAAATATATTAACATATATATATATTATTAATTATATTCTAATATTAGTAAATCAAAAAAATAGTTTCACTTTTATTACTCATGATTTCTTAAGTTCTATTTAGTTTTTAATCAAAATGTCTATAAATAAAATATATATATATATAAATATTAATAATTGTAAAAGTATATAAGTAAAAAAATTATTAAATATCATTAATATTAAGATGAAAAAAATATAAAGAGTGTCAATCAATTTCTATAATAAATAATTTAATCTTTTTAACACTATTGTTTATTTATTTTATCGTGGTTCATTTTATATTAATACTAGAAATCATTGATCACTTTATAAAATATTTTTAGTGTATTCATAATTTTATTCATATTACAGATATTACTTTGTGGTTTTTTTATATTGTTTATCCTATTTGAATAATTATATTATTTTATATAGGATAATTATATGATAATCAGTCACTCCATGGATATAAATTAATCTTAAACTATGTTTTTCTCATATATACTAAAATTATTTGTCTTAATAATTTTAAGATTTATAATTTCATAGTTATATCTTGGAATGGATTCTTATTAATTTAATTCATCCATTATTTATACCATGTTTTTTGTTATTTTCATTAACATATCAGACTAGTTTTTCTTAGTTTATGGTATCAGGATCTTCTATTTATAAAATATAGTTAATTTCAACTACTTGGATGAGATGGGTAATTATTAATGGTTTGAATGATTATTGACTATATTCCAATATATTTAAGTCTTGTAATTACTAGTTTTAAGTGAGGATAATCTCATAGAAGATGATGAGTTTGAAATTGCTAATGATAAGGTTACATATTCGATTTATTCTTAATGGTTCAAAGATCCATAAATGAAAATCTTCTCAAATGTATCATACTTTTGGTTATCATATCATTTGAAAGAAATCAAAGGAATTGTTTTCTTGGTCAACTTACTAACAATTTTATTAGTTACTATGTCAAATAAGGATTGGGAACTAAAGGGTTGGTTAATATTTCTTGTAGGGGATGTGTTGGATATTAGAGAGGTGTCAGTGAATGTGTAGAACCACAATAAGGTACCCATGCAGTAGTATATTTTTTCTGAGACTCATAAGAAAAATACCTTATCATTTTATATTCCTTTAACATATATATAAGTTAATGTCCATTTCAAGATTCCTTTTATATTCTGTAAAGTATTTTATTTGATTCTTTTTCATAAACATTATCTCTTACAATTGTTTAAGATGAAGAATTTCTTGTTCCACAATAGAAGGAGGAATATTTTGTAGTGGGATGAGGAGTTAGTATTATCAGATATATAATATATCTCAATCATCATTCTTATTCAAGAATAACTCTTCAAGGTGTATTATTATTTTTATATTTTACTATCATTAATCTTTTCATTTCATTTCCTTCTTATTTGTTTTTCTCCATGAGTTATGACTTGTTCAAAAATTAAAAAAAACATCACGATTTAGTAAAATATTGTATTTAGAATCATCACCATTAAAATAAAATAATTTCCCTTCAACTCCATAATCATCATTAATGTATTCTGAAATTTCTTGAGAAATAGTAAATATATTCAAGAATCATGCTAACAATTTCAATGGTAGTAAAATAGGAAATTTATTTTTTATAATTCCATCATTGAGAAAAAATTTATTATAGAAATTTAGTTTTTTGTGAAGGATGGATGATGCTGGATATAAATTTTTATTATTTTCATAGATAATATGACTTATAATTTTATAGTACATGGGACTCCCTAGATTTTGATACCAATATTATGTGATAAAAAAATATTTTTAAAACACAGGATTTGATATAAAATGAATAGACCCTAACTTAACCATCCATAATTATAATATCCAAAAAATTATTTATCCCCTTATATACCCCAGACCATTTAGTTTTAGAGTTTTAGAGATTTAGGAAAAACCCCTAACCAAAAAAACTCATATCTTTTCCATCAAATATATATTATTCCCACTAAACCAAAAATCCATTATTTTAAGATATGTCTTCAACATTTTCCTTAAAATTATTCAAACATGATACCCATCTAGAAACTGCATTCATAATAATGTTCTTAATAACTGGGGTAAATGGAAACATAAGAAGGGTGATATAAATTTCATTGTAAGGGTTAATATAAAATACAAGAAAAAAAGATCATATTTGAGAATAAGATAATCATGTGGTAATGAGAACATAATCATGGTGAATAAACACATTGTAAGATAATCATAAGAAAAAACCTGGATAAAAGTCATGAATCATTACATAGGGTTTTTTGTAATAAATAAGAACATATTATAGGATTGTGGAATCATATGAATATAGACAAAATATAAAACAAGACAACATAAGCATGAGACAAATTACATTAATAGGAAAACATAAAATAGTGGGTAGAGTCCCACTGGGGATTTTGTTTACTCTTTAGTCCCTTATATATCATCTCATGAGATATAAAACACTACCAAATTATTTTTTATGGATATTAAATTATATTATTTTCCATCACAAAATAATATGTATATACGTATATGTTTTACATTTCATAAAACATTCATAATTTCCTCAAATAATAATTAACCTATGAAAGAAATGGGTTTCAAAACGATTTCCAAAAACCTAATAAAATTAAATATAGAGAAATAATATGGATTATATCATTATATTATATCCCTAGTGAATCATAATAAACATTAAGGTATACTGACATATATTGAAAACACTTTAATAAGAATATGGGTTGATAAACACTTTTGGGTGGTATCACATATGAATAGATCAAGATTTGGACTATTTGATACTGTATGTAAAAAATATCAAAATAAAAATTATATAATATAATTTAAATCTGTATAAATGAAACATAACTCAAAAGGAAATATATATTTTATAGTTTTAGGGGAAATGGAATCCAAATTTTAAAAATAATTTTCATAATGCTTTTATAACATAGTTGTAAAAACCATTTACGTATCTTAAAAATACTTTTAAAAGTGATTAAAAGAGCTCATTGAAAATATTAATTTTAAAATAATCCCAAATATTGAAACATTGAAAAAAATAATGTTAAATACAATAAATTTGGAGGGTAATATAAAAATATACATAAGTGGAAATAAATCAGTTTATTTTTTCTCTAAAAAATTATCAATTATTTGTCTTATTAAAAATTAAAAAAATAGAAAAATATATTTATTTGTAAAACCATGAAAACATGAATATAAATATTCATTTATAATAATAGTTATAAATTATGGAAATTAATTTTAGTTATAAAATGTTAAAAATTATATTCTTTTCACACATTTTGATAAACATTCAAAAATAACCACTTTGGAAAAAATTAAAACTGTTCCTTCTAATAAAATTGAGTGAAATTAAAATATGTTGTAAAATGATCTTAAAAACATTTATATATAGATAATTAAATTATTATTCATTATAAAAAATATGTACATGATTTATAAAAATTCATGACTATCAATAAGAGATAGGGTTGGCTCCACTTATGAACATTTTTTCGGTTGAATTGTGATCAAAAGGGAAGTAAACGGGTAAGAATTTTTTTATATCCCAAAAACTACCGGTGTAAACTAAAAAATATGTTTTATAAATATAGATAACATATAATTTACTCTAATAAATTATTAGAAAAAATAATCTTGAATTTAATGTGAGATTAGAAAAAAACACTTATGGATTTGGTTACATTTGTAACAAAGGCCGTTCAAAGAGAAAAAATTAAATGTAACTATAAATATCATGAAAAAATATATACTAATAATATAATACATAAAATATTCAATATATACCCCATTTAAAATAAAGTAAGTTCATGTTGTAAAACAAGCCTCAAAAATTAAATTTTAGATGGGTATCCACATAAGGACATCGTAATTTTTGGAAAAAATGGAAAGATGTTTCTGAAAAATAAAATTAAATACCATGAAGATAAATAAATATAAAATATAATATAATTATATTTTTTTAGAGACCAACTGTAGAGGGATGCGTTTGATGAAAAAAAATGCCATAACTTCATGAAAGTAAATTACTATAACAACCGTTATAGCTTGGTTAGTGAATAAATAAGAAGAATATGGAGGATGGATCATGAAATGATTTATAAATCCTATAAAATAAATTTTAATAATAATAATATAATCTAATGTTGTAGTAATTATACCATGTAAAATTAAACATTATTCATAACAGGAAACATGTTGTAGGGAATAAAATTTTTGATAAAGAAAAATTACCTTTGATTATCATATGGTTGGGAACACTTTAAACTCTGGTATAATAATTATAGATCCATTAAAAATATATAATAAAACATTATTCATGTTTATTTTCATTAATATTAATACTTTATATTTTATTATTACCTATTTTTTAATTATTTTCAGTTAATATTCATCATTTGTGATAGTGGTTTTAATTGTTCCATATATGTTTTGGTATAATGGCATCAGTTATAATTTCATATTCCTAAGTTCAGTATCAGTAGAGTATTAATTATATTATAATATAGAATTTATAATGATTTTTTAATTTCTAGGTTCATTTGATGGGATTTTTGTATATGGTTCTCTAATATATAATCCATAACTTGACTGCTAATGTAATTTTTTATGAAAAAAGGTTGTATAATAATAATGACTTTAAATATTAATATTAAGCTTAAAAAAAGTATATTTACTTGTTAATATCATGTCATACCAATAATTAATTTTTGACATTCATCCATGATAAAATTTTATGGCATCGTTCAAATAGATAGTTAAACCGGCCCAGAAAAGAACATGTTATAATCAATTGATGAGTATGATAATTATGTTATTTTATTATAATATAATAATTTTATAAAAATAATCATATTGCCTATATTTTATTAAAGATATTAATTATAATTTATAATAGGTTCCTGAAAAAATAAATTAAAAATAATTATTAAAAGTTATTACTTAAAAATATGAAATCATATATCCTCTTACAACCCTCCATTGGTTTGAAGGAATTTATGAAATATCTATAGACTAGATGTAACTCAACATGGGAAAGGATTATTATATAAAGAAATATGGAAAATAATATAGGGAAATTCTATTTTAAGGTGTGGTTTTAAAGAGGTGGTGGATGGGTCATTTTATAAGTGAGAAGTATGGAATTTTTTAAAATATATATTACGTAAAAAAATAAGTCATTTCCAAGTTAAGTGGATAAATATTTAAAAAATAATAAATATAATGTTATAGGAGGTAGATAAATACCTCATCCACACATTTAAATAAGCTTCTAAGATATTAATTGTTTTTTACTACGTGATTTTAAAATTTTACCTTATTTTATCTTATATCATGGGGTCCATTTTTAACTTAGTATGTTAATTTATGACTAAAAATAATAATTTTTTAATTTTAATTGAAAATATGAAATCTATTTTAGTTTATTAAATTTATGTAAGTGAAAAAAATTAATTTTATTTAAAATTCCAAACAATGGAAAATAGTTTTTCGAAAAAAAAAGTTTTCTTAAGCATAAAAAAGAATTTTATAATTATTTATGCTAGATATTGTGAATATTATTTATTTTTTTAGTTTTTGATTAAAAAAAGACGTTTAATTGGTTTTCAACCCAATCCAAAACTGAATGGACTCATAAAAGTACTTAATTAATGTAAAAGAACAAAAATTGTTCTTATTTGAATAAAATATAACATAGCTTAAAAAATGACAATAATATGTTTCTAAATTAAAAAAAATTATATTAATCCTAAAATAAATATTTTTTATATAAATGGTATTTATGAATTTTTAAGTTAGGTTTTAATTATGATGATATTATAAAATTTACGGTATTTTGAAAAAAAAATTATTTTCCAAAAATTCAATATGTCTAGTAAAATCTAAAAAAATAATCCTAATATAATATTGAAATTCCAAATACAAAAACTATTTTAATTTTATCAAATTAAAATTCTATTTTTCAGAATTTATATTTAAAAAAATATATAATCGAAAACATATTTTATTTATAAAAATGACATTTTAAACTGTAAGTTTTCTTAATATTATTCATACCAATTATAAATTAAATGAGTGTTAATATAATTTCTTGTTTACAAGAATATTTTTTTATCATAACACTTAAAAAATAAGTTTAATTTTTGATAAAATAAATAGTAATTTAAAAAATTATTTGAAAAATATATTCTTTAACATTAAAATATTTTAATCACATCTAATTACCATTAATTATTTATCTTACAAAATTTTATTAGTCATTTTTTATTAGAACAATTGGAATCATTCGTAAAAAAGTTAATAACATATTAGGAATACACAAATTCTATAATAAGTACTTTTATTTAATTTTTATATTTTATTAAATTAGGTTTTACTCTTCTTAAAATTTTCTGAGTTATATTTATCTTCTTATTCTTATAATTTATTAATTTTCTATTTTATTAAATATATCTTGGTTTGTTTTTGTTTTTTGGTTCATGTGATACAAGATATTCACTATAGTATTTATTTAATAAAAAATAAATACTAAACCATTTTTGATTACTATTTAATTTGATACAATCCAATCAAAATAGTCTTTATTTAATGGAAAATATATACTAGAATCTCAGGGTTTTATAGTTCTATGGAGAATTTTCCTTTTAATTTAGTTCACAAAGCACCTAAATGTATTCCCACATAAATGCCACAATTTTAATCATCCTCATGTCCATCATATCATCTATGATAAGAATACATTTTCAATTTCCATATCAATATCCCCTATTGTAAAAATTAGAATTGTAAATACCCACTTGAAAAATTTATATGGTTCAGGGAAAAAATTCATTATCTTCAAAGTAGGCTTCAGATTTCTAGACTGCCTTTTGTATGCATCAAATAAAAATATTTCTATACATCTGAGAAGGCTTGTTTAAAAAAAATAATTTTCATTTTAATATAACTCATATATAATTACATAAATAATTTAAATATTCATTTAATTTATTCCCACATATATATAATTTGGTGAACTTGGTGGAGTCCTTTTTGACATATCGTAGAGAAATAAAAAATCCCAAACCAACTCTAGATGGTATGGAGTTTGGTTTTCTCTCAAAAAAGAAATATCATCCCACATGTAATGTGGAATAATAATATTTATAAATGAGGGATAAGTATTGTACTAATCACAATCAATTAAACATCCAAATCATACATCCATTTTAAGTATCTCTTCGTCAATGTCTAGATGGAGTTCAATTTCAATCAAAAATAAATATCCTTGAGGGAGAAATAATAGAGAGATAGACACTCAATAGATATTCATCAAGGAGTATAATAAATGAACTAATACTTAATAGGGGATCCTTTTATATTACACATATGTAAAATTATGAATTCATTTAAGCCATTAAATTATCCATGGGTTAATGGAAAATTTTTAATCTCGATAGAACAAATTCAAGATTATGGATGAAGTGAGTGACATTAAATTTATTGATTATTTTTTAAAATAAATATATATATTTTTGGATACCAATAATTTTAATAATATTAAATATTTAAAAAATAGTATAATTATATAATTTCTTTAAAAAAAATATCAATTTCCTTTTATAAAAATGATTTTTTTCATATCTTCTTCTTTTACGGCCCTAGTTATTTTGTAAGGTTAAAATAATATGTGCACCCAATTATTTAAGTTTTTATTTAAAATTTTCGATAATATTTTATTAGCATGATTTGTTTTATAATTTTTCCATATATTTTCATAATTTTTAATGTATTTTTCTCCTAAAAATAGTAGTTAGATAGTATCTAGTAAGTTTTGGTATGTTGGGGAAAAAATAATTTTTGAACATTTATCAAAGGCGAAAATATTATTCAAGATACATTTTGCAATTCAATGTATTTGAATTATTTACTAAATAATTATCATATTATATTATGATAATTATGTAGACAAGGGTGTTGTGTCATATTAAATTCAAGAAAAAAGGGGTGTGTGTAAATATTCATTGAGAAACATAGATGTAGAAAAGGGGGTCTGTAATAATTATCATCTTATGTAGTCAAGGGTGTTGTATCATATTAAATTCAAGAAAAAAGGGGGTGTGTAAAAATTCATTGAGAAACATAGATGTAGATTGTGGGCCAACCAATGAATGTGGATATTATGGTGAGTTCCTTATGGGTGAATTGATACATGTGGGTATAAAAATACATAGAGACTATTATGGAGAAAATTATTGTGGTCTAACAATGAATAAACCATTACATTTTTCCTCACTCTTTCTCCAACGTCACCTCTGGGCATAATCATATAACTTATGATGGTTCAAAGACTTAGCCATTCATCGATTTAAATTAAAACTACAATAGAGGTTTCTTTGTGATATCATTTCCAAAGTAATAGGTAAAATTACTCTCTTATGATATTTATTTTTTGCTTATTATAATTTTTATCAAATTAATACCCTCACTAATGTTCCTCAGAATGTCCATAGAAAATATTGGATTTGTGAATTTTCATATCAATCTGTTGAATTCATTGCAAGTTTTTTTTCTGTTTTATATATGAAAACAGTTACTATAACATTTTAATGAGAGTATCATGGTACTTATAATGTATTTTCATGATTTTAAATGGTCACTTAATTTTTTAATTAATTTAGAGCCCCATGTTGTCCCTATTTTTTTGGATTCTCTGGTTTTCCATTTCATCATTTTAATCAGAATGCATTTTTTTAATTTCTAATTTATTTGGGAAACCCATAAAAGCATATAATTCACCTATAAACCTATCTAGAACTCTGTTCATTGGAATATATACATAATTTTATATATTATATTCTTTTACATATCATTTTTTGATTTGTAATAGTGATTATGGATTTTTTTCATGATGTTGTCTTTTAAAAAGTTCCAACTTATTATGTAAAATGTTTCAAAATTTTAAATTCAATGGGGTAATGTGAGAATAAGCCTCTTGTTTCACTCCCCTTTATCATTTCAATTCAATTTAAATTTAAAAGGGGGAGAAAATAAGGTATGTTTATTGCTTCCTTTGGTCTCCAGGGAGATCCCATTGATACGAATATCAATAATAATATTTCTAGTTCTTCTAATAATCATATTTTCTAATATCATGGGTTTTGTTGAAGAAATTTACAATTATCTGCATAATAATATGGATATGTAGATTCTTACTAAGTGTGAGGTATTTTCTATTGAGAGAGAAAAAATGGTTCACCCCACGCATAAAGAGGAAAAGACTGAACATTCTCGTTTTTGTGAGTCATTACTTGATGATTGCCAAAAACCTTTTCAAATGGAGGATTATTTAATGAAACTGAGTGCTAAAAAAGGTAGAAAACTATGGTCTATTAGGATGGTTTCAACACTATCAATACCAATAAGACTCTAAAATATATGGATTACTCTAACATTGAGAGAAATATTTTCGCGAAATCCCTGGAAGAATATAAGAACAAAAAATTAAATACCCCTCCCCAAATAAATGTGGTATGTGGGAGTTTTCCTATATTCATTGATGAAACTGATTAAAAAGGAAACAACAGTTATGGTGATGATGAACCTACTATGAGGGATTCTTATCAAATTGAGGAGAAACTATACTTCACAAAGGAACAAAAATCATGGATGGAGGAGTATGATATAATTTCATTCCTTAAATTTAAAAATGATAAAAAAAATTATTGAGACTGACCTTGAAATTATAAACATAATGTTCATTAAAGTGAAAGTTGAATTTCTAAAAAAAATTAATTTCAACATAGGATCAATTCCATGGTAATAATTATTAATTATTTTCTTAGTTATGAATATGGTTTATGTTGTACATATGCTTTCTAATATAATTTTTTCTTCAATCCCATTTTGTTGGAATTATAATTCTTGATTCTTTTTATTTAGAGTCTATGTGGTTTGCACTTTTCTATGACTCTATAAATTTTTTAATTGTTGCGAGATTGTTTTTTGGGGAATTTATACAGTTCTAATGGACTAATATGTTTTTCTGGAGGGAATTGGTTTATTACTGATTCCTTTCAGTGACCTAATGAATACATTTGGATTTATTGATTCATCTCATCTATGGGATAATAACCTTCTAGACTTCCAAATTGATTCATGCAGACCTAATTTTAGACTTTTAGTTGTCAAAGGATGATTTTATTGAAATGAAAAATTATCTTCTTGATCTGCTTTGGAAAAGAGATCTTGGGGATTTTACTTCTTATTTAATGTATTTTTAGTCATCTATAGAAGAACCAGGTGGTTGGATGATGCAAATTTCTAGCGAAAATCATAGAAATAATCAAAATTGACACTCTTAATGAGATGATGGATTTCATTCTAAAATTTTATTTTCTCTATTATTTGGGTTGTTCCCATTTTTTTCAATTAATTTTGTGATAGTGAAAGATCATTATACCTAATGAAAACTATGTAAGCATTTTATTTTTAAATTAATTTTTTGAAGTTTGAATTGTTTTTCTAATTCACACTTTATTATATCAAAATAATAGATAATTTTTTATATTGATTGGATTTGTGAGTTCTTTGTGAGTGGATACATGATTATTACGGTGTAAAAAGTTCCCTATTGGTGGATAACTACTTTTAATGGGTATGGTTTAGAGATTTTTTTATAGGTGAATAACGAATTTTTAATTTAATGTCTTGGGAGGTCACTTCTGGTGGACAGCTATATAAGGTAATTATGGTGAGGTCTCTGCATGTGTATGATCATGTTATCATGAGTCTTCAAATTAATTAATTTTTAAAGATAAGTTACAGTATTGGAATGAATCAAGTATAACTCTCAAGGAGTGTTCATGGTTTTAAAGTGAATATATTAAATATATTTAATAAAAGGAAACTAAAAATTGGGGTTTGATGATGATTGGATAAAAAATGAAACAGAACAACATGAATTTTACATTATTTATTTTTTAAAATAAATAAGGTGTCTTGATAGGTATGATTATGTGATCAATAAAATTTTACTAAATAATATATAAAGTTACTTTTTCATTAATTTTGTTATGTTTTGTAAATTTATTTGGTTTATGATTAACAAAGATCTTGATTATCATCCAAGCCATTAAACTAATGCACACAAAACTAACCACTAATATAAAAAAATAGTTCAGTTTCATCACCTAAGCATGGATTAAGATGTTCTAAATAGTATTTCAAACATAAAATATATGAGAAATAAAAAATATCTTCTGTTTTCCAATCATAAAAATAAAAATAAGACACTTAAAGTATCAAGGCAATTGGTTTAAAACAAAAGAAAATTTTATTCATTGATATTAAAATATAGCACCCAAACCTGAACCCAAGTAATATGATAATAAATAAAATTTATTAAAACACAAAATAAACTAATCCAATAGGTATGTTATTTTTAATAACTCTCTTAAAAGGTGAATAGATCTCACATAATGGTCATCAAATGATTATTTTTCAGTGATAAGGTGGATAAGGCTCTTATGAAACTTCATATTCATATTTGATCTCCCAATGATGATACAGACCTTCTAGAATTATACGATGATGTTAATAATACTTAGTATCTGTATCATTTAAGGGGTTTTATCCTCTATTGGAGATCCCAAATGAGGTACCCAAGATTCCAAATTATAGGTGAATTGGAAACTATTTTTGACACCCCATCTTTATAATACCATAGGGATCCCAGCTTTGGGAAAAGATAAAGTTAGATATATAGTTGTAAAAAATTGATAAGGTTTATAATATATGTATTTAATTTCAACCAATAAATATTGGTTAAAATATGACTTCTACATTTAAGGGCATGTCCAAAATATATAACTACCCTCTCTATAGAGAATGGTTTCAATAATTTCAAAATATTCCACCTTTTGGGACTCCAAATAGATTAAATAGGAATATATAACTTCTAAATATTTATATTCCCAATACTTTGGAATCCCTATGCATATTTGGATCTCAATTATATGGAACTAGATCTGGATATTAGAGTTTCATATGAATAAATTTTTCATATGTGTGTGCAGTTTGGGCTATTTTACCCAACATCTCAAGGGATCTCCAAATAAAATATTCCTACAATTTTAAAATTAAAAAACATTAATTTTTCTTTCTTAAATTTATATAAAATTAATTTAATAAATTATATGACATGTTCAATTTATTCTTATATTGGTCAATTATAACCCATAGTAGTTAAAAACAAAAGTATAATGTTGGAAAAAGAATCATGAATCGTGATATGATCACACCCTCACAATGAAATATTTTCACTATCGATAAAATTTACCCACAAAAATTATGATTAAATATGAATGAAGATACCCTCTCTTCTATAAATATGTAAAATGTAACACCGTAAGATTTTGTGAATTTTATTCTGAAAAAAATTTAATGTTTTAGACATTTTTTTTACATGTATCACTGAGTTTACCTTTGATTACAAGCTGCACAAATATTTTATTTCATTAAAAACAATAAATTTAGCTTTCAGTACATAAAACACTGAGTTTATCCTATGTTGCATGCAACATTGAGATTAAAAATGTAAATAATTATTTAAAAATTATTTTTTAATATTATTTTTTTCTCCAAGACAATGGACTGGAGGGTATGAATAGGATTAATTAAATAATGAAAATATATATTCTAAACAAGTATATAAAATTAATTATTTGGTGACCAATTAATTATAAATTAAAATAAAGGACTATTTGAAAATAAAGAAATCGTTTTTTGAAAAAAAAAATTCATATAAAAACAAAAATTATTATCAAAAAACCCGGTTTAAGTGAATTATTTTTAATTTAATTTATATATTATAAATTCAATAAAATATTTAACATTCATCTTATCTATTTTATAAACAATATATAAGAATAAATCGTATTTTATGCTAAAAAACAACAATAAAAAAATAGTTTTATCACCTTTTGTGCACATAACATTAAAAATAGTTTTTGAATATTTTAAAAACATTATTTGGGAAAATAAATTTCATTTTGTAAATTTGAATTTAAAAATTATTTTATGTTCAATATTTTTATAATTTAAAAAAAAATTATTTTTTATAAATAGTGAAAAAATTAAATTTAGTTAAAAACTCCATTTTCATTTAAATTATTTATATAGTAAAATTATATTTTCAATTTATTATAATTTAATATAAATTAAATTTTTTATATATTACTCCCATTTATTTCCTTATAATCATTTTCATGTTGAATTTTGATAGAAAATCCTTCTAAACTTTTCAGCATTTTCTCTTTGAAAACAATATTTTAATCGCATCTCTAGGGTAAATATTTTGTTAAAATTTTCCATTTATGTGAATTTAATTTTTAAAAATATAATTCATATTATTAATAAAATATATACAATATGTTTAACATAATATTCTACTGTAATGAATAGTAAAAATAATAGAAATTATTTACTAGTGTTAAGGTAAAAATGAGTTTACCATGGGTTAAACTAAAAAGATAAAGATTAAAATGAACTATAAAATTTTCTACAATATATTTTATGTACATATATATACCATATAATGTATAATTATTTATTATATTCCATTTTTGATCCTTTTATCATGTGTAAAATGCTGGTTCATGTTTTTATTTACAAAAATTAAAATTGTGTCACTCATCTCGCTTACTAAAAGCCACACACTCTCCCCTCATATTCACACCTTAAAACCCTTTTGATTAAGCCAATAACATCTTAAATAACTTCTAATATTAAAAACTATCATTCTATATGCCTTATTTTGAAATAAATCCAACCTAAAATGGTTTTTTGTGTAGACCTAAGGAGGTTACCTGAATAAGAGGTAACGTTCTTCAACTAGTGTTTTTTCCTCCACATCCTTCAATTATTATTAAAATATGATGATATAATAACATCAGTGTATTAATTATGAATATATATTTTTTATTTTATGTTTATGTCCAACAATCATTCCCACTTCCATAAAATTGGTTATGAAATCATCATCCATGTGTACAGTGGATTATCGCCTCACTAACCGATGTCATTCGTTTTTCGAGTACCTTCTCTCACAGTTCGGTATGAGGGTGGATATAAATTATATATTTTATATTTAGAACATATTTATATATATATATTAAATATTTTACATATATATATAAAAATTTTACTTACATTCTATATGGGATATGATATTGTCATGAATGTGTATGTTGTACTACCACCTCACGAGACAATGTGATTCACTTTTCACTAACGCTTTACATTAAAGATAATAAGAATAAATTTAATATATATATATGATATAAATGATATAGTTATAGTATTATTTACATATTTATCATTATTCAAAGATAATATATCATTTTTTTCTTACCTGTTCATTTACTGATAGATGATAACATCATTCATGTATGTGTGGAGTACCGCTTCCATAAAGCCTTGTAACTCTCTCTTTTCAAAACCAAATTAAATATATGATATGAATAAGTATATTAAATTTAGTAATATATTATTTATTATATTATTATCATTAAATAAAACTAAAAATAATTCTTACCTCCATTCCATAATGATCGTTGAAAATTTGAAAATTTACTCATGCTTACGTACGACCTACCGTCTCCATGACCATAATGTATATCATTCCTCAAACCCAGATTTCTTGATTGGTCTTAAAATAATAATTTCTGTATAAATATTATAATTATTTAATTATAATTATTATTTATACTATGGAACTATGATCAATTTTATATGACTAAAAATAACAAATCCAAAACATATATGAAAAGAAAAGTGATTGTTACCCGAAATGTGATTTTAATGGGAAATTTGTAATAATTGGGAAGTGTATCATCATAAGTAAATAATATATGTTATAATATGTATATATATAATTGTTGTTATATAATATATTTATCATAAACCTGCATTTTTTATATAGGATATTTGAATGTGTATGAATGAAGTTAAGACCTAAGGTAGGTGATTTATGTCTCACTGCTTACTTCTGTGAGACACGTGTCATATTCACAACATATTTATTTTATGGGTTGTATATAATCACCATGAATGTATTTTATTATTATTATGATTTAATTTTCATGGGATTTAAATATCCATTTTTTAATCTCTCTTTCCCAGGGATCACGGTTCAAAAATTACCAAAGTTATTAGGTATTGTTTAACTAAAATTGAATTTTTGGAGACCTAAGTTATGTCATGCTCCAAAATAATTCAATGGGGTGTATATACTAACTATATTAAATGTTATATAACAAATATACTTATTTTAATTATATATACTATTTCATTTTTTTTATCATTTTATAGGGTTTACAATTAAATGTTAATAAAGTTGTAAGCCTTTTATAATACAATATCATCATTAGTTGGATTTTTTTTATGATTATAGTTGAAATAAAGATATATTATGATTTAAATATTTATAAATTCCTGAATTATATTCTCCAATGGTCTTTTCATTATAATACATTTTTCCTTACATTTTCCTCTCCTAATATACTCAATATTTGAAAAGAATATTATAAGAAAATACATCTTATTTCTCTTTTTGGTTGAAAACCCATTTTATTACAAAACTATGTCTTCAAAAAATGATTTTTACTTTTTTTCATTAAATTATTAAAATGATATATTAATTAAATTATTACCCATGTTTTACTTTTTACAATATATTTTGAAATGAGACATCTTGTCATTTTTCAAGAAATTCTTGTTTTTCTTTTATCATAAATGTGAAAGAAATATTTTTTTAACATATATAACATGAATAGAATTCCCCACCATCATGGTCATTAAATACTATAAAGATCAATTTATAAATGTTCAATGTTATTTTTGAAGAATAGTATTTTAAATATGATTTATGTTTTTAAAACAATTGTTTTTCAAAGTTGAAAAAGATGTTTTCTTTAAGATATGCTTTAAATGATTTTTAAATATTCATTTATATGTTTTCTGGTTTATTTTAAAAGAAAATTATTTCCAAAATATTTTATGGATATTTATTTTTAAAAATATATTTTCAAATAAAATGTATCTTCTTCAAAAAAATTCCAAATTATTTTTCTTTCAAAATCATTCTCCATATATGATGGCATCCTTAGATATAATTTATGCTTTACAAGTGATATAAACCAAGGATGCAATTTTTATTCTTACTCTGAATAGTTTATGATGAAAATATGTTTATGATACTCGTTTCTATTCCAAGGGTTATACAATGATAAAATATATATGAAACATGGTTTTTTTATGGGTTATGTTATGCTGAATTATTGAAATGATGATAAAGCTTTCCTCTTTTCTATAGTTTATGATATGATGAAATCTTTACAAAACCAATTTAATTTTGGTTATGATGTGATAAGTGTTTTACGTTTTTGTAGAACACATACATATGATTTTCACTATGTAAAGGGTAGGAATTATATCTCAATCCAATGTATTGAGTAAATATTAATAAATCATGAATAAATATATTTTGCATGAACCTAATTATATATTCATAATTTTAATAATCGAACTAATAAAATATTAATATTGTTATGTGTGAACCCAATTACATATTCATAGTTTTATTTATGGAAATATATTGAAATTATGTAATGTTATTCATGGACCTAGTATTATGTATATAAGTATACGTGAGGTCATGATTTCATGTCCTTAACTTAATTAGATAACTTATCTCTATTTATATATGTTCACAATGTTATAAGGTAATGTGTATGCCATAAATTTATGTCTTATTCCAATGTTATTGCCTCATGGATCATGTTCATTAATTCGTTCATGATTCAAATCTTGTGAAATTCCAATATTTAATCCATGACTCAATATTATGATCATTGATATGATGTTTATTGTTTCAAAATGTTATAATCATGTCATTATACCCTTAAGTTCATGTTATTTTTATGAATCTCCTTTATTTACTCTTAATGAGAATTTAATCTCACTCTTTCTTATATTTATTTTCCCTAGGTTCAAGAAAAAGTTTTTAAGTATGGTATATTAGTGAAAAGTACTAATGGGGAATATCTATTTGGGAGATATTGAATATCATTCATCAAATTATAAGATTGTGTACTTGGTCTCCAAACACACTCAAATATTATGATTCTCACGCATTTCCTTATGTAATGTATTGAATATTCATCTAAATATATGTAATATTTATATATGATAAGCCTTAGTTTATATAATTGGTATCAGAGGAAATGATTAGTTAAAAATTAGAAACTAGGATGAGAAAACATTAGTGATATCTCTAGGTATATTTATAAGGATGTTCCTAGGGATGTATCTAAAGATAAGTATAAGGATGAGTCAAAGTAAAGGAAAATGTCAAAGAATCATGGTAAATGATATAAAAAGTGGTTTCCATGAAATGAAACCCATCTCTATATACTACAAGTTGATGTGTTTTTGATACAGGGGTACTTGGGGGTAATAACTCTAAATATTTCACATTGATTTGGACTCTATCATTATTATATTATCAAAAATGGTCCTTGTTTTCCACCAATTTGAAAACTATTGGGGGATATTCTTGAATAATTCAGAAAATCTTTATGAACCATCATGAAGGATTTCAATAGATGATGATTTCGAATGACCTATAATAAAAATAAGGATTTATATATTAACAATTAAGAGACAATATTTTTATATCCTATAATTTATTTCTTAAGGATTATGTGGTTTTCACTATGAATATTTTTGCTCATTAAATGATTTTTGGTTAGTTTCAATGGATGAACCAGAATGAACCATGTAAACACTTAATCTAAATGAATATTTGGTGAATATTATCATCCAAATTGAATTATGATAGGAGGATTAGATATAATGATTATTCCTAATCATCTATCATGGTATTTAATTAACAACATGAACTTTGGTGATACTCTTAAAGATTCAAATAAGATTAAGATGCATGTTTTTGAAATTTTATATGCTAATGAATGTATAAAAAAGAATATTCAAATTCCTACAAGTCAAGATGGTGGGAATATAAATGTAGATGAATATATACAATGGAGGGGAAGATATTATCTATATAGAAAAATAATATAGTGACAAAATGTTTAGGTTTTAAATGTCTTATATGGTAGGAATTGAGGCATTATCCAATTCGGTGACCAAATCTAAGGGTTATGCCATAGAATAGGGAAATAAATATGTTATTACAAGTAATGAAGTGACAGGATTTAAGTATTTGTGTATTTGAATTCATGAATTATGTTTTTTAAGTATTTCTACAATGGTATTTAAGATATAAGATTCAAGAATAATCTAATGGTTGTGTTAGTTTTTGAAGAAAATATGTATTAATGTAATATTAAGTTAATAGTAATGGATACTATCTTGGGATTATTATTTTAAGTTTGATCATATGTTTAATGTAATTGACACTCCTTTTGAGGTTTTACATAATGTGATTTTATCAATATTACAGATGTTTTAAAACGAATTTATGGTTATAAAACCGTTCAATTTTGTATATGTTTTTTATAAAAATTTATATAAAAATGAATGCCTTCAAAAATTTTGGAAAATGAATAAATATACTTCTAACCTTTATGGATTGTTTTATCTTTGATTTTGAGAGAATTATGGGTTGTAGTCAATCACCTAAAAATTTCAGTATACCTTATTGCTATTTGAGAATATTTCTCTGTAGATCCACTCACCTGAATATACATTTAGTAATTTGTAAGATTTCATGGAGTACCAAATTAAACTTCATCAAGTTTGGTAGCTAAATTATACCATGATTTTTTTTTTGAAATATTCAGTAATATCTTAATACATATTTTAGTTTAAACACTTTGTATGATCCTCAGATAGGTGATCAGTTTGAGAAAACTATCAAAACCTTATAGGTTATGTTACAATCATGTTTTATATATTTAAAAGGTGGTTGGGATCAACCCCTTCATAAAGATGAGTTTTCTTGCAACAATATATCTCTATTTTGAATTTATATATCTCATTTTGAATCCCTTTATGAAAATAATTATATAACTCCAACATACTAGAATGATTTTATAGAAAGAAATCTATTAAGACCAATGTGAGCTGATGAGATGGAAGGGAATGTTAGAGCCATTTAGAAAAATGTAAGGTTATAAAAATGTTGATAAAAATGTTATTATGATAATAATAAATGTGATATAGAATTATAATTGCATCATAATGTGTTTCTTTTCATTTCTACATGGAAAAAATAAGGGAATACTAAGCCCCAGGTATACTACCCCATTTGAAATACATGATTGTATCTCGTTAGTATCTCATCTTATGAATCTTCTAAAGAACATATCTTTGTTTTATAATGTGTTATATGTACCTCTGTTAAGGATTTACATAATTGATCCTTCACATGTACTGAACTCATCGGTCATACTGTATGATCATGAACTTTTTATAATGAACAAAAAGATGAGATTATGGATCATATAGATAAAGTTCCACAAAACAAGACCACTAACTTTGTCAAAGTATTTTTGACAATCCCAATATATTTAGGTAGCTAAGTGGTATTCTGTGTATGTAATGAGGTAGATTTATCCTCATATATTTGTCCCAAAATGTTGAACTCTGAGGGAGAAATTAAGGGGGTTGGATGTAACTTCATGAGATCTTCGGAATTTGTTTGCGAATAAATTTAAACTTTTCGATAGCTTTTTGTTACACGTAACATGTAACACCCAGACCATAGTCTCCTACAGTTTGTGAATTATTTTAATACATTTTAATGATCACAAGAAATCAAATCATGAAGGTCTGATCAGATTATTTTTCTTTGAAAAACTAGATACAAATATAATTTTGAAATTAGGTTTGGAAATGAAAAACAACATAGTGTCTCCTATGAAAACACTCATATCCCTTATATTATCCCTACATGTCAGTAATAACATACTTCGTGACATCCTAGGAAAAAATTGAACATAATAAAGGGGACACCTCAGATGCTTGGTAAGGTTAAAAAATATAGTAGAAGCTATCTTAAATAAGAGTAAACTTTTAAGTAAATGAATAAAACTAAAACACAATCCTTTTAAACATAGTCTTCATCATAATATGGAAATAATAAATAAAATAATTGTGTTTAAACATTCACATAGATATTTTACTAGTTGAATAACCACATGTAATATCAATAACTAATCTCATAATGAGGGAATGCATAAGGTCAGACATCATAACCACAATATCAAGGCATCGTGCCAAGACCATACATAAATGGGTAAAAACCCAAACAAGTTTTTCTCGGGAGACCCACTAATGAATCATAGGGATATAGCAGGAACCACTCATCACATACTAAGTAGAAGTCATTCCTAATATCAAAAGGGTGAAACATAACATAAACATTCGTATTAAAACTTGCATATGAAATGTTAATACATTACCCATAAAACACAATGGTTTCAAAATATAAAATCCAATGTCATACATATCATAAAACCTTAAATACAAAATGGAAGATCGTATCATAATTAATTAACATCAACTAATCATAAAACCCAACAAAGTATGTTGACATAGATGAAAATAATCTAATAAAATCATTTAAACTCTTTGAGAAAACTATGTCCTTTTACATAGAAATCATTTAAAAATTGGGAAATTTTAAAACAAGTCATTTATTTTTAAGATAACCATTTAATATTTTAAGGGAATACTCAAAATGGTAATGTTTCATAGTGGTGTAAAATAGCCACTCTCACAGTATAAGTTAAAAAACATTCTTTCCTTAATTTATCAAAAAGGTCATAAAGTACCTCATTTGGAAAATGATGAAAATATTCCACTCAAACTATTTTATAAAAATTAAAACATGGGTAAAATTTAAAGTAAAAAATTATATATAATATTGTGAAATACATATTATTGTACATGAATAATAAATATTTCTGTGTAGATTCTAATATATAGACAACCTCGAATAATAATGAGATTGGGAAAAACTAACAACTACCTTGTAGTTTCCTTTAGTCGAGGGTGTGTTAAACTCATATATATTAGTTTAATTATGTTATTAAATTATAGCAGATATGTATCTAAATTTTTAATATTATATATGATCCTCTTATATCATTTTGTTAATTATATTTCAGTATTACCATTGTTTCGAGTGATAAATGCATCCTTTTCCAATGCATGATTTATTGTGAATGTTATTTTCTATGAATAAGATATATTTTATTAAAATAAATAATTCTATAAAGTTCATAATTATTTTTTATACTAATCATATAAATCATATAATCATTCGTTAATAGTTAACGTTGAAAATGAATCTCACCACATAATGGAGACGGTAGGTCGTTCATACGCATGAGAGACAGTATCATTCCATTGCTGGTTAAATGGTATATAATTGGATGGTATATTAATTGTAAAAAACATTATCATGTAATATACATTATTTATATCTATTATACTAATAATTATAACCATCTAAATAATTAAGTGTTTAATAATAAATTACACTACGACATGGAGATGATAAGTCGCGTGTACGCACACATTCTGATATTGTTATTATTAGGATGGATAAAAGGAGAAAAATTGATGTATCGTTATCATAATAAAATCTAATCATGTATATTGTACTATAGTAATTACTTATTTAGTTAAATAATAAAGTTGAGTGAAGTAGAAGAAGAAAATAAATTTAACAGACATTGCAAAGCAATTACCTCTTCATTGAGCGTCTCCTTTTGATTTGCACCAAAGGACTCCTTAAAATGGATTTATGACCAAAGTATGGACTTTAAGATGAAGTTAGGGAATATCAGTGGTGAATTGTGTAGGGATTTGTTGAGAAAAAGGGCTTTTGAGGTGTGAATAAAATAGGAGAGGTGCTCTTTTATAAGAGAGGGGATGGGCACTTTTGGAAACTCAAAAATTATTATATTATTATTAATTGATTTTTGGTTTCAAATAGTTCAAAAGTGAGTTATTTAATGTTTAAAATGTGAATGGGTTGAAATCCTCTCAACCAATGATTTTTAAACCAATTCATGTCACAATATTTACCTTATATTTTAGATTTAACCCTTTATTAAAAAGGTTTACTCTTATGGTGTTTACTTGTATTTTTATAGTATATGGTTAATATAGTTACTTTAGAATTACAAACCATCCCCAATTGGATCATTTATGAAATATTTAATATTAAAATAGTTATTTTTTTGAATCAATGTTATTTATGAATTTTATAACAAGTAATAAAATATTACTTATTTTAATGTATAATTTATGTCAGTTTGGATATTATTGTATATTTTCATTCGTAAAAATATCAAAAAAACATGATAACATCAAATAAATACTTAAAATATGTCAATAAAATGTATATGTTATATATAATTTTTTTATGTCATTAAATAAGTAAAATCTTATTTATTTTAATATTTTTAATATCATTTAATTTATTCTTCATTAAATAATTCAATTACTACAACATTATTATGTCACCATTTAGTTTGATTTTTTATTTTGTAAAATTATAAATAAATTACCATTATGTATATAAATATTTTTTATTTTTAAATATTATTTATAGTCAACCATATCATTTATATAACCTCATATTAAAAAATATATTGTCATTAAAATTTGTAAAAGACATTTTTAACTCTTCTTTAAATAAAATATAATAAATGACTTAATCTAACAAAAGATACTTAAAAAGGTCAATTTTTTTCCTAAGGTTAATTTTTGTCAAAAACACATATCCAATGAAATTATAACATGTTTTAGGGTAATATTATATTATTATAATATTATTTTTACATTTAATTACTCTATTTACCTTTATCCTGGGTAAATAAAATCCAAAAATTGCTATTCAAAAAAATATTTTGATCCTATTAGACCATATTTTTCTTAATTATTACAACCATTTAAGGCCATTTTTCTAAATTTAATTCATATTAATGGTAAAAAAACCTTTAATTCCAATCACGTAGATGTGGCTAGAATGTGGGTGGAAGAGACATTCAAAAGTGCAATAAATTTTATATCGAATTCTATTATAAAATGATTCCAATGAACTATATTGGATTAAAATATGTATTAATTATATATTTTGAAAATAAAATAAATATAAATTAAAATAATAATTTAAATGAAAACATAGTTTTTAACAATAATGAATTCTTTTTCACTATTCATCAAAAAATCAAACTTTTCAAAAAAAATACCAAAAATTTACTCTAAGCTATTTTTGATGTACCAAATTAAAAAAAGAAATCTATTTTTTTAAAGTATAATTTTCATAATATTTTTAATACTATTCATAACAACGTTTTAAATAGCCAGTTTGATTGGACATGGTTCGCTCGATCATAATGTTGCGTGAAGCGCAAAATATTGAATTATTTAAAAAAGAAGTCTATCGTGGGAGATTGGGGAGTTACATTCCTCCCGCCTTCAAATAATATCATCTAAATGTTTTTTGGAATATCACTTCATATAAAGATTCTGGTTGTTCTTCATCATAATTTCTCTAGGTTCCCACGTCGCTTATTCCATTTTATGGTTTCTACAAAAAAAACTTTTACCTGATGAGTCGTCGTATTTTTAACACTTGTTCTATAGTATCAATAATATTGATAGTATCTTCATAATAAGACATATCATATTGTAGTTTTATTTCTGTATATGTGAGTACATGCATTGGGATTGGCATGTAATTCTTTAATACTGATATGTGGAAGACATCATGAACTTTGGAGGTACTTGGTGGAATTTCCAAATGTTAAGCTACATCCCAATTCATTCTAGAATTTTGAAAGGTCCAATGTAACTTGGATTTAATTTACCCTTCATACCAAATATTATAATAGCATTTCATTGAGATACCTTCATGAAAACATGATCTTATACAAGATATTCCAAATCCTTCTTTTGGTTATCATCATTGACCTTTTTCCTAATTTAAGTTGTTTTGATATAGGTTACAAAAATCTTCACCATTTTTATTGTTTTCTCAGCATGTTCTGGGCCAATGAGTTTTCCTTCACAAACCATATCCCAACATGTTGGTCTATGACATCTCTTTCTATATAATGCTTCATATGGTACCATCTGAATACTTGAATGAAATCTATTATTATAGAAAAAATCTATTATAGGTAAATATTGATCCCACATACATTGAAGGTCATGTGATCATGATATCAACATTCTTACAATGTTTTAATAGTATATTCATATTTTCCATTAGCTTGAGGGTGGTATATAGTTCTATAATGAAGCTCAATATCTCAGGACTTTTGAAGAGCTTTCCATAATCATGATGTAAAACATGGATCACATTCATAAAATATCAATAGGGGTACAGCATGGAGTCTTACAAATTCAGTGATGTAAATTCTTACTAAACGTTAAAGTGCTTAAACTTATCTTATATCAAGAAAATGTTTTGATTTTGTAAGATAATCCACAATAACCCATATCACATCATTTCTTTGGGGATTATTTGGAATCCCCATGAAAATTCCCATCATAATATCATCCCATTTCCACAATGGTATTGGAAGAGGTTGTGTGAATCATCTAGGATGTTTTCTTCAATCCTTCACCAATTAATAGACCAAACATCATGAGACATAATCAGAAATCTCTCTCTTCATTTTATCCCACCAAAAATTATCCTTCAAATCTCTATACATCTTAGTGATACTAGCATGTATTGAGAAATTGGAGCTTTGAGCATCTTCCAATAATTCTATTTTTTGAATATGTATATAAGGAACACATTGCCACTTTTTAAATATTCAAAACTCCATCTTCATCTATGATGTCTATCAATCTCTTATTATTCACAGACTAAATTTTCTATTGAAACTCCTCATCGTCAGACTATGAACATTTTACCCTTTCTATTAAATATGGTGTGGAAACCATTTAAAAAATGTAGTGATGTTTCACCTTCCATGATAATTCTCATATTTAAATTTACTAAATCTGTTAACATAAAATAATTTTTAACTCTTGTTTTGTTTATAACTCCATGGTCCTTCCAGATTAGAAAATATATATCTCACACTTTTCATTATAGATATATCTTATTCATATATTCATAGTAAATACTGGTAATTATAACTCAAGTTCATGAGTTGGGTAGTTTTTTCATGAAGTTTTAACATCCTTGATTCATATGCAATAACCCTATCATTTTTCATAAGAACATAACAAATTATTTTCTTTAATGCATCACTATAAATCACAAACCAGTCAACCCCATATGGTATAGTCAATATAAGAGAATTGATTATTCTTTACCTAAATTATTAAAAACATTCTTTACACTCTTTTGTCCAAACTTATTGAACCCCTTTACGTGTGATCTTGGTTAATGGGTTTTCCAATCGGGGAAAATTTTGGATGAAATAATAATAGTAGCCAACTGAACCAATAAAACTGCATACCTCAGTTATATTCATTGGTCCAAGCCATTCTTGGACTGCCTTTGTCTTTGTAGGATCAATAGAGATTCTATCCTTGGAGGAAATATGGCAAGGAAAATGTAATTTCTTGAATCAAAAATTTACACTTGCTAAACATCCCATATAGTTCATTTCATCTAAGAGTCTTTAGAAAATATATAAGTTCTTCTTATGGTCATTTTATATTTTAGTGTATTCCAAGATTTCATCAATAAATAATATGACAAAATCATCATGATATTAATTGAACAATATATTCATTAGATCTATGAAATCTAAATTTTCATTAGTCAGTCTAAATGGAATTATTGTAATCTCGTAATTCCCATAGCTGGTTCAGAATGTTTTTTGCACTATCATCTTTTTTTAGAAACAATTGATGATATCTATAATGAAGGTAAATCTTTGAAAAATATTTATTTCCATGAATTTGATTGAATAAATAATCAATGAAAGTAAAAATATACTTATTCTTTATTGTAATTGCATTTACATATCTATATTCAATGCATAGTCTCATTGATCCATATTTCTTCTTAACAAAAATAACTAGGGAACCCCATGGAGAAACACTAGGGAGAAAAAATTCCTTATAACTCAAATCCCCTAGTTTTTTCTTCATCTCTACTAATTACACAGTATCCATTCTATAGGGTGTTTTTTATATGGGCCTTGCATTAGGGATTAAATCAATTAAAAACTAAGCTAACTACTCTAGAGGATGTCCAAGTTAATCCTCATTAATACATCAATGTATTCTTATATAATAGATACATACTAAATTTTAATATTATTAGGTTTTATCTTCCCTTATCCACAAAGAATTTAATTTACAAGAGATATAAGAGGTGGATCTAGATAAGAATAAAATGTTGATGTTTCTTCTCTAAAGAAAATGAATTATACATCTTTCTCACAAATTTTAGCTTCCTTATTCTTATAATAAACCATTAAATCATGTTTTTATATCTAATATATACTGAGGATTATATCAATGTAGGCCATAGGTATGATGGAATGTTAGCAGATAACGCATTTTTATATGCCATAATGAGAACCACCTGACTCATCTTTATTGCATTGAGAATTTCCTTGGGGGTTTTGATTGACATCTCACTTATTAGTTTTATATAAAAATATATAATTTTTAAATTATACTGGGAATATATAAAGGAATGTCAAGGTCCATAATCAAATAAATATTCGGACAAATATGAGGAAATGATTATATTACCTTCTACCACCTCATTAGGGACTTCAACCATAGCTATTGTGATCACGAAATTCTAGAATTTCTCCCTTGGACTTTTCTGAGGAACGTTTCCTTGATTCTTAGGAAAATAATTTGCATAATTACCCCATCCCTTTACAATTTTAGCATTAAACATTGGTAACTTTTTTCTTTCCCTTGCAATCACATGTTTGGTGGCCTCTTTCTTCTAGCTTATAACAAACTATCATCCCCTTTAAGAAAGTACTACGGTGTTTCATCCCATAATTACTATAGGGTGGAAAGTAAAATTTCCCCTTATTCCCCTTATTTAATTTTCTCGAGTGTTAATGGGCCCTTTTCTTCTCTTTCAATACTTTAATGTCTTAAGACTTAGAGAATTTATTTTCTATCTTGAAAGCACAGGTGACTATATCTTCATATGATGAGAAATATTGTGAGACCAATTCCCATTAGTAGAATGGTATTAATAAAATATAGAATTGGTCAATCATACTTATTTGGTTACATATGTAGTCTAAAATATTCCATTCTAGCATAAATTTCAAAAATATCATCCTCATTTTACCTTAAACTCAGAAATTTCCCCTCTGTATCTTCTCATAGTTCATGAGGAATGTACTTTATATGAATATTTATTTAAATTCCATCTATTTTATATATTCTATCTATTCATACTCTTTCATGTTTTGAATTAATTACCACTATTGATATGCATCTCCTGCTAGATGATAGACTTCCATAACAACGTTTACTCTTTCGTTACTCCCAAAAGTAAGAAATATTTTCTCTACAAAACATATTCATTTCTTAGTTAAAAATGTATTTTTTGTTCCATTTAATATTGGTGATTTTTGTCTCATAAAGTGATAGAAAATTGATCCTCTTCTTTGTGCATTTGACTTCTACATATGGGTAAGGATAGTATTCATAACCTGAGTCTATTGTCTGAGTATGGTTGTAAGTTTTTTAACACCAGTTTTATCACCATCCCAAATATCATTATCTTTAATAGGTTGGAAATGCCTAAATGTATTAAAATTTTTATAGGGTTTTCATTCATTATAGTAGGTCTTATTTCTAAAAAATTTCATACATTTATTAGGTAATAAATCATAACGCATAATTCCAAAAAAGTAAAATACTTAACAAAAATGAAAATAATTATTCATACCTAATCCATAATAAAAAAATTGTTTCATTGCGTACATGTTTAATCATAAATCCTCCATAATGGTTTATAAAAAAAATGTATTATCTTACTAATATCCCCCATACATGTCAAATGAGGAGCGAAATTAGAAATTTTTTCATGTACCAGGTTTCCCATGTCAAATCCTGAACACCATATGAGAGTTGTTACTCTTAAATACATCTTTTTCCGAACCATGTCCACTTTTTTATCCATACAGGGATTCATTTTCTAGTTATACAATCATATTCTATACATTGTTAAAATTTTATGATGTTCATATATACTTATCCTAAAAATCATTATTAGGGTAGTGTCCCCTAATTAATATTTTTTCTAAATCTAGTTTATAAGGATTTTAATAAACATAATCATATACCAACAGTAATTCCCTGACCCCAGTTTCCTATAATCAGTTAATTATTTTATTATATTATCATGATCACATGAAATCAAATCCTAAAGGACCAATCAGTTTTATTGGCTTGAAAAAACTAGATTCAAACAGATGTTTTACATTACATCATGAAATGAAAAAAAACATAGAGCCCCCTTTGAAAACACTCATATACCTCAGATTATCCCTATAGGGTTTTCATAATATAATTATTCTCACCCTAGGGAATAATGAAACATAATAAATGGGAGACATGAGATTCTCAGTAAGGATTAACAATATAGAAAAATCTATCATAAATAAGAATAAAATTTTAAGGTAAGGTATAAAACTGAAACAAATTCCTTTTAAAAATTATCAACATGACAATATACAAGGATAAATTAAATTGTTGCAATTAAGCACTGAAATGGTTATTATACGAGTCAAATAATCATATGTAATATCAATAACGAATCTCATAATGAGGGAATTTATAATGTTCGACATCATAACCGCAATATCAAGGCCTCATTCCAAGACCATACCTAAATGGGTAAAAACCCAAACTAGTTTGTATCATGAGACCAACTGATGCATCATGGGGACATAGAGGGACTAACACATCACTTACTAAGTCAAATGAATTCCTCATATTAAAAGGGTGAAACATAGCATAAACATTCATATTAAAACTAGCATATGAAATTTTAATACCTTAACCATAAACCATGAATGGTATCAAAATATCACATCCACAGTCAAACATATCATAAATCCTTCAATAAAATATGGAATATTGGATTATAATAAATCAACCTCAATTAAGTGTAAAAACCAACAAAGTATGTTGATATAGATGAAAATAATCTAACAATTTTATTATAACTCTTTGAAAAAAAACTCATTTATACTTTGAAATCATTTAAAATCTATGCAATTATAACAGAACAAATTTCTTTTAAAAATGACAATATAATATTGTAAGGGGTGCTTCAAAATGGTAAGGCTTCATAAATGTAGAAAATATCCGCTCTCTCCATAAAAGTTAAAAATCATTCTTTCAATAATTCATTGAAAAGGCTATAAAGTACCTCATTTGAAAAAAGATGGAAATATTCCTTTTCAAACATTTTATAAAAAGATAAACTTAGAAAAAAATTAATTTTAAAATTGTATATAATATTGTGAAATATATTTTAATTTACATGGGTGATAAATATGTTCATGTAGATACTTATGTATAAACCACCTCAGATAATAATGAGATTGTGGAAAATAAAATCATACCTTATATATTCCTTTATTCTATGATGTGTTAAACTTCTGTATAATGGTTAAAATAATGTTATAAAATTAAACCAGAACCATATCCATATTTATGATATCATATATTGTCCTCTTATATCATTTTTTTAATAATATTTTAGTATTACCATTGCTTCGGGTGTCAACTACTTATTTTTCATATATATGTTTTGTTTTGTAAGTCATGCTTTTTATGCATAGGATGTATCTTATTCATCAAAATAATGATATGAATTTTATAATTATTTTTTTACTCGACATAAAATTTTTATAATCATTCATTAATGGTTAACATAGAGAATGAATCTCACCATGTCGTGGAGATTGTAGGTCGTACGTACGCACAAGTGATGGTATCAATCTCTTGATAGTTAAATTTTATGTTATTAGATTGTATACTAATTATAAATAAAAATTGTCATTTTATATTAATTATTTATATCTATAATACTCATAATTATACCTGGACAAATAAATTAATGTTGAATAACATACTACATCATGGTGTGGAGACTGTAAGTCATACATACGCACGCATGTTGATATTATTATTCATAGGATGGATAAAAGGAGGAACATGGTTGTACAATAATCATTATAACATCTCAAAATGTATATTATAATATATTTATTACTTTATTAATGAAGAAAAATAGTTGGAGGAGGTAGAAAAATAAAATATATTGAATGGAATTGGTAAAACAATTTCCTCTTCTTTGAGCATCTTCTTTCGATTTCCATAGAAGGACTCCTTTTGATCACTTTCTTCCCAAACTATGGAATATAGAATGAATTGATGGAATATTTAAGGATAATGGTGCAGGTTTTGGCTGGTCCAAAGGTCTTTAGAGGTCCAAATAAAATTGAAGGATATGTGCTCTTTTATATGAGAGGGGAGGGGGACTTTTGGAATCTCCAAAACTATTAAATTATTATAAATTGATTTTTGGTTTAAAATAGAAATCGAGTGATTTATTTAGAGGATAAGATTATTATGGGATGTAATCCATTAAAAAAATATTTAGATATAGGTCACAAAATTAACCTTATCTTTTTAATTTTTCCCTTAGTTAAATAGTTTAACTCTTACCATGTTTACATGTATTTTTATAATATGTGGTCAATATAGTTACATTAAAATTCTAAAAACACTATTGGATCATTTATGACATATTAAATATGATAATTTTTAATTTGGTGAACTTAATTTTATTACGAATTTTATAACATTTAATGAAATGTTATTTTTTTCAAAGTATCATTTCTGTCAATTTTGATACTATTCAATATATGCATTTTTTAAAATTTCAAAAATCATGATAAATTAGACCAAATACTTAAAAAAATGTTCCTAACATGTATATGTTATCTATAAATGTTTTTTGTGTCATTAATTAATTAAAAATATATTAATTTTAATAATTTTAATATCATTTTAGTAATTATTCCTTTAATAATTTAATTACTCTATCGTTATTGTGTCACCATTTAATTTAGTTATTTATTTACAAAAATTATAAATAAATTAAAATTATATAGCTAAAAATTATTTATTTCTAAATACTATTTATAGTTAACCCTTTCATTTATATTACCTCATATTAAAGATTATATTGTTATTAAAATTTTAATATTTCATTTTTAACTCTTCTTTAAATAAAATATAACAAATGTCTTAATCTAAGACAAGTGGCTTAAAATAGATCATATTTCTATACTAAGGTTTATTTTGGTCTAAAATAATTATCCAACGAAATTAGGAAATGTATTACGATATTTTAAATTATTATAATATTATTTTTACCATTAATTACCATATATACCTTTAATTGTGGTAAATAAAATTCAAAAGTTACAATTCATGTAACGCCCCAACCCCAGCTACCTAGAGTCGGTGCATTACTTCGTAACATTGGCTTGATCACAAAAGATCAAGTCTCGAAAGACCGATTAGTTTAGTAGCCTTGGAAACACTAGAAACATTCATAAGTGTTACATTACATCATAAGGTGAAAATCTACAATAACATGGTCTTCATAGTCCACACACATATCCCTTTCAGACTATCCCTGCAGGTCATTCATAAAATACTTCTTTACATCCTGGAAAATATTAAAACATTGAAAGGGGTGAGCTCATATGCTCAGTAAGGATAACAATATTGCAGAATCTTTCATAAATAAACATTAACATTTAATTCAATGTATAACTAAAACAAAAGCCTTTTAAACATAAACTTCAACATAATATGGCAAAAGTAAAATGAGATAATGCCATTTAATTATTCACATGGATATTCTACTGGTCGAATAATCACATGCTATATCAATAACCACTTTCATAATGATGGAATGCATAATGCCAGACTATCATAACCACGTATCCAAGGCCTCATGCCAAGACCACAAATAAGATTTTGTCAAGGCCTTGTGCCAAGACACTAGTTTGTCTCATGAGACCTTCCAGTGCATCGAGGAGCTATAGTGGGCTCCACCCGTCACTTATTAAGTCCAATGCATTCCTCATATGAACAGGTTTAAACATATCATAAACCATAACATAATTTTATCACATAAAACATGCATAATGGAAACATATGATTTCCACACTTACATCATAAGATATCAATACAACACATTTATATAATAAAAACTTTATCAAAACCATTTTCAATACCAAAATAAAGGAAAATTAAAACTTTGTATTTATTTTTCATTTAAAAAAACTTATGGCTTATAGAGGAAGCTGAAACTCAAATAATAGTCATGGCGGTGGATAAGTCATTTTTGATGCATACGTAAGAAAAAAAGCATTCCTTTTGTCGTTTAGTAAAATCGCTTCATATAAAATGATTCCTTTTGAATAAAAGTAAAAGTCACAGGGGTTTATACACCGTATAAAAGAAATTTGTGTATAAAACAAAATATGCCTCATTGAATGGAGATTGAGATGAAATCCCTCAAAAAGATAATTTTTAAATAAAATATATCTATTACGAGTATTCACTATATGTACACATAAATAAAGTATAAATACAATATAGGACATAATAATATCATGACATAATTTGAAAGTAGGAGATTAACCCAAAGAATGGAAATCAGGTTAAGAAGTTCCCTTACCTTGCGTCCTGTCCTGACTCGACCGTTCTTTAACCTCCTGAATAATAAACTAGTGTTAATTTCTATTTACTTAAGAACCTTTTTCATGTTCTTTATTCCTTTTATATCCCTTATTACCATGTTATGAACATTATGTAATTATTTAAGTTTATAACGGTCATTTTGTCGATCTTCGGTACTTGAGTCAAAAATAAAATTATTATAATTACAAGTTGTTCATGTGGTGATATATAAATTATATCCAGAATTATATTCATGATATAGATATCATATATCTCATATATATCCAGTATATACATGCATTTATAATATTCCATAACGTTTAGAGGTAAGAAATGAAATGCACCGTTCATGGAGACGGTAAGCCGTACGTACGCATGAACGCTACTTTCATTTCTATTTCATAGTTAATGAAATCATAATGATATAAAGGTATATTATAATTCCAGTATAATATCATATATAATATCATTTACTCCATCCTTTATACATCCCAGATATGGTATTAACGATTCAAATAACTTTGAGGGGGAGGTAGTCCGCACTTCCTAAAATGAAAATATCGCGTCTACCCATAATGGAAACAATAAAGGTATGACATAAATGAAAAATACATAACCTTAAGTAAAACATAAACATATTATATATCATTTATAAATAGAGTGACATCTTAATGGCCACCTTTGAAGGTGTTTTATGAGTGTTGAACAATCATCGTTTCGTGAGGCAGAAATTCACCATCCATAGAAACTGTATGTTTTTTAACCATTAGATGTAGGTGTGTGTAAGTGTAGCTAGAATAATAATTATAAAAATATCCTAGTATATTTAGGATACTGGTTTTGTTACAAAATAAAGTAATAAAAAGAGTTTAGGGGCTTGGATAAGAAAAATAAAACAAAATAACATAAGAGAAGACATTACCTTAAAATCGGGTAACTATTTCAATTTGAGTCAAAGGCTTCCTTGAGAAGAATTCTGCCCAAATTGAGGCTTCTAGGAGTAACAGAGGGAAGTTGTGAGAGTATTTGGGTAGAGTTTGGCCGAGCCAAAAGGCTTTACGGTGGAAGTGGTGGGGGCCTTTTATAAGTTGAGAGGAGGGGCACTCTTGGAAAGTAATGAAATATTACTTTATTATACAATTATTTTCAGATTCTAAAGGTCCCACACTTCTATAATTCAAGTATAAGGTGATAAGGGTTCGAACTATACCCATCCAATTGTATTTGGACAAGTTTAAGCCTTTTATTTTACATTATCTTTTCATTTTATTTATATCATTAATTAATGAGGTAATCGCTGCATCATCATTGTGTCATAAATAATTTAATTTATTTAATGTCTAAAAATTATAAAAAAAATTATGATGATGTATGAAATATTTTTATCTTTCTAATAAATATTTATAGTCAATAATATAACTTGTATAACCCCATTTAAAATTTTTTTAGTAAAACAACTCTTGTTTGTGACCTTTTTATTTTAACATTAAATAAAAAGTTATTTATGTCCTTTTCCTACCAAAGTGGCTCCATGGGGTCCCCAAGTTGACCCATGGATTGTCTTGGTCGTCCATGACACATCCAATAGTGGTTGGACAAGTGTAAAGGTCATTCCATATTTTTATAATACTATTTTTACCATAAATTTCACTAATTACCTTTAATCGCGATTAATTAAACTTAAAAGTTACTATTCACCAAAAATTACTTTAATCCCATTGAACCACATTTTACTTCATAATGACAATCATGTATGTTGGATTTTTGAAATTCAAAACACATAAGTGGTAAAATTTCATTTAAATGAATAATCCGTTTTTATAAGTACCACTTAGTGGTTTCACTATTCATCAAAATTTGACGTTTTTCAGAAAAATCCCAAAAATTCACCCTAATCTATATTTGATATTCTGATTTCAAAAATGATGTCTATTTTACATAATTAAAAACATAAAAGTTTCATTAATAAATTTTATAATTAATTCTCGTTGTCACAACAAATTGCGTGTTTTTAAGAAACAATTTATATCAAAAGATTGACAATTGTTCATGCCCAATTTCAATGTTAAATTAATTCTAATGACCACCATTGGATAAAATGGTAAAAATATATTCTAATTATACATTGAAACCACCCAATATTATAATTTATCACTATAAATTATTTTGATTAAAAAAGTTGTTTTTAAGTATTTTTCACTATTCATAAAAAATTGGAATTTCTCAGAAAATTACAAAAAATTCAACATAGGATAATTTAGATATTAAGAATACAAAAATGAAGTCTATTTTGAAATATAAAATTTCTATAAATTTAAAAAGTGGTTATTACTATTCATAACGGCTACTTTGTTTAGTTACGGTGTGTTAGAACTCGAAGTTGCGTATAATGCAAGCTATTGCATTATTGAATGAGAAGCGTATCATGGAAGCTCGGGGTGTTACATTCTCCCCTCCTTAAATAAATTGTGTCCTCGCAGTTTGATAATGTTCTTCGAAAATAAAAGGTTGAAAATATAAAATACCTTTGTGGAAAACCCACATCGGAAATAAGGTTAATAAAATTTATCCATAATAAGAGGGAAAGGGAAATGAAAAAGTCACCACCCAATTATGATCTCAATTAAGAGAACATTGGTGGCAATTAAAGACATATAATTGGAGGAAAAACGTAAATATTTGCAGGGAGTTATTGAGGTCATCAATCACAAACAAGTGTCAAATTGAGGGCCTCAAAGCCTTCAATCTATGTCGATTTAAAATATCATCAGTTCAACAAGACATAAGGTATTAGGATAACATATTTTTTTGTTTTAATATCACTTTAATAAAGTTTAAGAATTAATTTATTCATAGAATAAGATATAGGTATATATATATATATTTATGCTTGACAAGTAGAGTTTCATCCTTCAACTAATTTCTACCACAAACTCATCTTTCACTCAAAAAGATAATAGAACTCAAAAATAATATATTTATCTGAATCGTACAGGGTTAAAAATATTAACACATACCATTTATATTACGAAAGCTATTTTGTAATAACCAGGGACTTCCTGTAGGCTAGTGGTAGGTCATAAAGGCCTGTCGCAATATGGTTGTGGGTTGGATTCCTACAGCTTTGTCCGAAGCGACGGGTTATCGCCCAACCTGAAGGTTGTCCTTTTTCCAAAACTATAATAATATTCCAAAAATAATATTCAGAAATGTTTTAACCTTAAACAATACTATCCAAGGATCAACTTAATCCATTCCAACCTTTATAGTTATCCAAAATACTTCTATCCAACTCACAGTCCAAATTTCATGAGGAAGGTAAACATAATGAAGATCCCTTTTTTCATGTAACAACACGTGAACACCTTCATCATGTATTCATTTAAAACACTGCAACATCCTGAATTACAATGATCCCTTATTCCTTATAGAATACTAGATATACTCCTCCTGTCCAAAAATCTATACAAATCATCAATCAGTTTCAAGGAAAGAATATCCAATATAATTTATCCAAATCAATCATGTCTTATTCCAAAATCACTATCTCGGAATCAGAACCATATTATGGTTTATCTTTCTCTCAACCATATATTTTCCAAAAATTTAACCTACTATGGAGTCACTTTTCTTGGTTCCACACAATCTCAAGTCCTAGATGAAATAGTACTGTAGTACAATCCTTATATACTCCGTATTTATTATAACCAGTACATCATTGATACAACACTCAAATTACAAAATTCATTAATAATAACATAATAACTCTAATCATTCTTCCTCATATGTGGTAGTATCATAACATGATTATTATCCAATAACATCATTTGGGGCACACTCTGATGATTTGGACATTGGTTTGCATAGTGTCCCCACTCTTTGCAGATGAAGCATTGTACATTTGAAACCTTTTTCTTACCCTTGCAGTCACGCACTTGGTGTCCTTTTTCTCCACACTTATAAAAAACTCCCATTCCCTTCAGGCAAATTCCAAGGTGTTTCTTCCCACAGTTATCACATATTGGAAAATTCTTCTTTTCCCTCATCCCTTTATCCATAATTCTATCTTCCATCCTTTTCTTCTCTTTCATCCCTTCAAATCCATAAGACTCAGAGAATTATCTACTTATCTTATTAACACAGGATACTATATCTTCATATGTTGATAACACATGGAAGACTATTTCCCTTCTAAATGTTGGCTTAATACCATGAAAGATATGATCCTTCTTACTCTTTGGATCATACGTATTGATGGAGTTCACATTCCTTCTACTGGGCGCAATTTCTATACAATGCCATAAACTAGGTTAGTTTATGAATCGAAATACATAATAACAAACTTGAAAACACTTAACATAAATTGAACTATTTATGGATATAATCCATAATCATAAAAATGTTTTCTTTTAGGAAGTATATACTAGTAACCCTTCATAGTGGTTTGTAATGAAAATGTGAATTATCCTAAGCATATCCCCCGGGAGTGTCGTAACCAAGAGTGCAGCAAGGCCCGTTGTCCTGCACCAATTCCCGTTCGAGTCTAGCTCAAAGCGGGGTTTTTGGGTTTTACGCCTAGGTACATCTGTACCAGAGCTGCCTCTACCTGCTCGTATCCAGACAGGGATGTATTGCTCGGAAAACTCACAACATCTCTATAATACCGAAATTCTAGGAAGCTCTTTCTATACTAATCCTCAAAGTCTATCTTTGGGCTATGTGCTCTAATCAGAGTTTATCTAAATCTACCTTCCAAGGTTAGTACTAAACTACCTCTGATACCAACTGTAACGCCCCGACCCTAGCTACCTAGAGTCGGTGCATTACTTTGTAACATTGGCATGATCACAGAAGATCAAGTCTCGAAAGACCGATTAGTTTAGTAGCCTTAGAAACACTAGATACATTCATAAGTGTTACATTACATCATAAAGTGAAAAACTACAAAAACATGGTCTTCATAGTCCACACTAATATCCCTTTCTGACTATCCATGCAGGTCATTCACAAAATACTTCTTCACATCCTGGAAAATATTAAAACATTGAAAGGGGTGAGCTCAGATGCTCAGTAAGGATAACAATATTGCGGAAGCTTTCATAAATAATCATTAACATTTAAGGCAATGTATAACTAAATCAAAAGCCTTTTAAACATGAACATCAACATAATTTTGCAAAAGTAATATGAGATAATGCCATTTACTTATTCACATGGATATTCTACTAGTCGAATAATCACGTGCAATATCAATAACCACTTTCATAATGATGGAATGTATAATGCCAGACTATCATAACCACATAGCCAAGGCCTCGTGCCAAGACCACAAATAAGATTTTGTCAAGGCCTTGTGCCAAGACACTAGTTTGTCTCATGAGACCTGCCAATGCATCGAGGAGATATAGCGGGCTCCACCCGTCACTTATTAAGTCCAATGCATTCCTCATATGAACAGGTTTAAACATATCATAAACCATAACATAATTGTATCACATAAAACATGCATAATGGAAACATAATATTTCCACACTTCAATAATAAGATATCAATACAACACATTCATATAATAAAAACTTTATCAAAACCATTTTCAATACCAAAATTAAGTAAAATTAAAACTTTGTATTTATTTTTCATTTAAAAAAACTTATGGCTTATAGAGGAAGCTGAAACTAAAATAATAGTAACGGCGGCGGAGAAGTCGTTGTCGCCGCATACGTAAGAAAAAAAGCATTCCTTTTGTCATTTATTAAAATCACTTCGTATAAGAAGATTCCTTTTGAATAAAAGTAAAATTCAAAGGGGTTTATACACCGTATAAAAGAAATTTGTGTATAAAACAAAATATGCCTCATTGAATGGAGATTGAGACGAAATCCCTCAAAAAGATAATTTTTAAATAAAATATATCTATTATGTGTATTCACTATATGTACACATAAAGAAAGTATAAATACAAGATAGGACATAATAATATCATGACATAATTTGAAAGTAGGAGATTAACCCAAAGAATTGAAATCGGGTTATGAAGTTCCCTTACCTTGCGTCTTGTCCTGACTCGACCGTTCTTTAACCTCCTGAATAATAAACTAGAGTTAATTTCTATTTACATAAGAAACTTTTTCATGTTCTTTATTCCTTTTATATCCCTTATTACCATGTTATGAACATTATGTAATTATTTAGGTTTATAACGGTCATTTTGTCGATCTTAGGTACTTGAGTCAAAAATAAAATTCTTATAATTACAAGTTGTTCATGTGGTGATATATCCATTATATCCAGACTTATATTAATGATATAGATATCATATATCTCATATATATCCAGTATATACATGCATTTATAATATTCCATAATGTTTAGAGGTAAGAAATGAAATGCACCGTTCATGGAGACGGTAAGTCGTACGTACGCATGAACGCTACTTTCATTTCTATTTCGTATTTAATGAAATCATAATGATATAAAGGTATATTATAATTCCATTATAATATCATATATAATATCATTTACTCCATCCTTTATACATCCCATATATGGTATTAATGATTCAAATCACCTTGAGGGGGCGGTAGTCCGCACTTCCTAAAATGAAAATATTGCGTTTACCCATAATGGAAACAATAAAGGTATGCCATAAATGAAAAATAAATAACCTTAAGTAAAACATAAACATATTATATATCATTTATAAATATAGTGACATCTTAATGTCCACCTTTGAAGGTGTTTTATGAGTGTTGAACAATCATCGTTTTGAGAGGCAGAAATTCGCCATCAACAGAAACTGTATATTCTTTAACCATTAGATATAGGTGTGTGTAAGTGTAGCTCGAATACTAATTATAAAAACATACTAGTATATTTAGGATAATGTTGTTGTTACAAAAGAAAGGAATAAAAAGATTTTAGTGGTTTGGATAAGCAAAATAAAACAAAATAACATAAGAGAAGACATTACCTTAAAATCGGGTAACTCTTTTGATTTGAGCAAAAGGCTTCCTTGGGAAGAATTCTGCCCAATGTGAGGCTTATAGGAGTAAGGAAGGGAAGTTGGGAGAGTATTTGGGCAGAGGTCGGCCGAGCCAAATGGCTTTGAATGGGTGAGTAAGGTGGTAGTGGTGGGGGCCTTTTATAAGTGGAGAGGAGGGGCACTCTTGGAAAGTAATGAAATATTACTTTATTATACAATGATTTTCGGATTCTAAAGGTCCCACACTTCTATAATTCGAGGATAAGGTGATAAGGGCTCGAAATCTACCCATCCAATAGGCTTTGTACTAGTGTAAGCCTTGTATTTTACATTATCGTTTCATTTTATTTAAATCGTTAATTAATGAGGTAATCGCTGCATCATCATGGTGTCCTAAATAATTTAATTTATTTAATGTCTAAAAATTATAAAAAAATTATGATGATGTAGGAAATATTTTTATATTTATAATAAATATTTATAGTTAATAATATGACTTGTATAACCCCATTTAAAAATTGTTTTAGTAAAACAACTCTTGTTTGTGACCTTTTTATTTTAACATTAAATAAAACGTTATTTATGTCCTTTTCCTACCAATGTGGCTCCATGGGGTTCCCAAGTTGACCCATGGATTGTCATGGTCGGCCATGACACATCCAATAGTGGTTGGACAAGTGTAAAGGTCATTCCATATTTTTATAATACTATTTTTGCCATAAATTTCACAAATTATCTTAAATCGCGATTAATTAAACTTAAAAGTTACTATTCACCAAAAATTATTTTAATCCCATTGAACCACATTTTACTTCTTAATGACAACCATGTATGTCGGATTTTTGAAATTCAAAACACAGAAGTGGTAAATTTACATTTAAACGAAAAATCAATTTTTATAAGTACCACTTAGTGGTTTCACTATTCATCAAAAATTGAAGTTTTTCAGAAAAATCCCAAAAATTCACCCTAAGCTGTATTTGATATTCCGATTTCAAAAATGATGTCTATTTTAAAAAATTACAAAAATATAAGTTTCATTAATAAATTTTATAATTAATTCCTGCTGTCACAACAAATAGCGTGTTTTTAAGAAACAATTTATATCAAAAGATTAACAATTGTTCATGCCCAATTTCAATGTTAAATTAATTATAATGACCACCATTGGATAAAATGGTAAAAATATATTCTAATTATACTTTAAAACCACTCAGTATTATAATTTATCACTATAAATTATTTTGATTAAAAAAGTTGTTTTTAAGTATTTTTCACTATTCATAAAAAATTGGAAGTTCTCAGAAAATTACAAAAAAATCAACATAGGATAATTTCGATATTACGAATACAAAAATGAAGCCCATTTTGAAATATAAATTTTCTATAAATTTACAAAGTGGTTATTACTATTCATAACGGCTACTTTGTTTAGTTGCGGTGTGTTAGAACTCGAAGTTGCGTACAATGCAAGCTATTGCATTATTGAATGAGAAGTGTATCATGGAAGCTCGGGGTGTTACAATTCACCAAATGTTATTTTGATCCTATAAGAAAAAATTTACATAATTATTATAACAATATATGTCCTTTTTATAAATTTAGTTCATATAAATGGTAAATTTACATTTAATGAAAATCCAGTAGATGTGGCTAGAAGGATGATAAAAGAGACGTTCGATAGTTCAATAAAATTTAAAATCTATTTCAATAATAAAATGATTCCAATGAACTATATTGGATTAATATATTTATTAATTATCTATTGTTACTTTAAAATCAATTTACATTATAAAAATTATTTAAATGAAAAAACCCAGTTTTTAAAACAATGTAGTATTTTTTACTATTCGTCAAAAATTGAAACTTTTTAGAAATATACCAAAAATTCAACCCAATACAATTTAAATATAATGAATTCAAAAATTAATTCTATTTTGAAAAAAATATAATTTTCATAATTTTTTTTAATACTATTCATAACCACTTTTTTAACAGCTAGTTTGATCGGTCAAAGTGCGCTCGAACTTGGTGTTGCATACAGCACAAGGTATTGAATTATTTAAAAAAACCATACTGTGGAAGCATAGGGTGATACACAATACCCATTTTATCTTGAATTATATTAAAAACTTAGTATATATTATGTTACACAAAACACTAATTTTATCTTTTGTTACGCACAACACTACTTTTATCCCCCATTACATGCAATACTGAGTTTAAAAAAACATAACATATTATTAGAATATTGTTATTTAATATGATAGATTTCACATATATATTAGAATGGTGGGTATGAATAGGTTTATATAAATTATGAGAATTTATGGTTTATACATGAATGTAAAATTGACTCTTTAGTGACCAATTAATTGAAAATGAAAATATAAAATTATTTGAAAATAAAGTATATATTTTTCAAAAAAAACTATTTTTATGTAAAAAAATATTTTAATTAAAAACCAACTTTTAGTGAATGATTTTAATTACATTTATTTATTATATATTCAATAAAATATTTGGAATTCATATTATGTGTTTTCTAGATAATAGATAAGTGTGAAATTATTTTTACACTTAAAAGTTTATTTTTCTAAAAACAATTCTCAGCTTTTGTGAAATTATTATTAAAAACTAATTTTTTATAATTTTTAAAACATAATATAGATAAATTAATTTATTTTTTGAAATAATCATTAAAAATTATTTTATAGAAAATTTTTCATAGTTTTCTGAAATAATTAATTTTTACTGAATAGTGAATAAAACGGAATTTTAATTGAAAACTGCATTTTTATTTAAATTATTTATAAAGTTAAATTTATTTTTAAATTTTATTTAAAATTAATATTATATAAATTATATATCTATTAATAAAATTTAGTTAATTGAAATTATTTTAATATTATATTGGGATAAATAAAACCTTATAAACTTCTAAACATTTTCTATTTGAAAACCCCCTTTCTCATCATGTCTGTGAGAGTAATTTTAAATTAAATTTTACTAATTATTTGAATTTAATTATGGAAAAATGATTCAATATTTTTAAAAATGATTATTTTTATTATATAATAATTTGAACTTACTTTATTTCCATAATTACTAGTAAAAAATAGTAAAGAAAATTTACCACGATTATAGTAAAAACGGGTTTATTGGGGGATTAAACCTAAAAATATAAAGGTTACAATTACCTAATAATATGTATAAAACCTGTTTTATATAACTATTTCTCCCTTATAATGATTAATTGTTGATAATAATTCATTTTGGATCATTTTTTCTTGTATAAAACCTTGGTGCACCTTTTTCTTTTAAAAAATTACAAGTTTTCCACTCACCTCACTCATAAAAGGCCAACTCATCTTCTCTCATATGTGAACCTTCAAACCATTATGACTATTTTAAGTAAAAACCAAATAACTTTCCAACATACCTACTCTAATTTTTTAATCATGTTATTTTGTATAATTCTATACTAAGATGGAGTTTGGTGCTGACCAATAGAGGTTCTTCAAGGAAGAGCAATGTTCTTCAATGAGGATTTTCATTTTATTTCATTATCAATCTACTTTAGTTATTATTAAAAAAAGATTATATAAGAAAATAAGTATCTTATATATAATTATAAGATTTTACTTTATGTTCATTACAAAAAACCATCCCAAATTCAATCAAATGGGCTACAAAATCATTATTCATGTGTACGGCAGACTACTATCTCATGAATTGATGTCATTAATTTCTCCATTACCACCTCTCCCAGCTGTGTATAATGTTTTATATAAAGTGTATATATGATATTTAAAACATATATATACCAATTTTTTCATTATATAAAATATATAAATTTTTTAATTTCAATTCCATATGGGATACGATAACATCACGTGTGTGTAGAATAGAATACTACCTCATGAAGCGATGTGATTAGTTTTTCACTAATATTTTAGATTGAAGACAATAAGGATAATGTAAATAAATATATGTAATATTAATGAAATAATTATTTTATTAATTAAACATTTATCATTCTTAAAATTTAATAAATTATTTTCTTTCTTACCGTTTCACCCACTAAAAGATGATAACATCACTCATGTACATATGGACTACTGCCTTTATAAAGAGATGTGACTCTATATTTTCATCACCTCGCCATATGGATGATATGTATAAGTATATTTAAAGGAATAATATTTTATTTATTATTATTATTAATTAATTATAAAATTCTACTTACCACTTTTTCATAAGGATCATTGAAAAATGGGAATGTTACTCATGCATTCGTACGACCTAATGTCTCGATGATTGTAATGTAATTCATTTATAAAAACCATTATTCATGATTGGTATTAAAATTATAATTGATATATAATTATAAAAAAAATAATTATTATTATTCTGTAAATTATTTAATTAGGACCAAAGTAAGAGTACTAAAAATAAAAAATCAAAACATATATGAAAAAAAATCAGTTATTACTTGAAACATGATTTTAAAAAGTACATTATATTAAATAGTTAATAAATGGTCATTAGTATATCATATATGGTATGATATATATAATTATATATATAATTATGGTTTTATAATATGTTTATAATAAAATTATATTTATTATAAATGATGTTCGAATGTGCATGAAGGTAGACAAGACGTAATGTAATGGATTTTCATCTCACATTTTACTTCTGTGAGAAAAATTTCATATCCAAAAAATATTTTTATTACATTTTTTATATACTACAAATAAATTAATTTAATAATTAATATAACTAAAATTGTGGGTATTTATATAACCATTTTTTAGTCACTCTATCATGGGGTGTAGAGTTTAAATGTTACCAATATGGTAAGGGATTTTTATCTTAAATTTCATTCTTAGAGGCCTAAGTTATATTATGCACCTATATTATTATATAATGTGTATAGACATCCAATTTACCAAGTTATTTCATAAATATAATTTATTTATTATATTATATTATTCATTTAATTTTATTATCTCAATAAGAATATGATTCAATGTTACCAATGTGGTAAGAGTGTTATATTACAATCTCATTATTTATCGGAATTGTTTATAACTTTGTTTCAAATGATAGAATATTAAAATCTAAATATCATGAAACTCGTGGTTTTTCTTCTCCTATGGTTATTTAATTATAATACATGTTTTCCATTCATTATCCTCTTTTTTATTTACCCATGTGTTGAAAATAATATTTTTAATGAAAAACATCTTTATTTCTCTTTTCAATCAAGAAAAATTCTTACAAAAACATGTTTTCAAAAACTATTTTAGAAAATGTATTGACATTCATAGATTATTTATTAAAAATTTACCCATGTTTTAATTTTTTAAAAAAATAAATAAATATTCATGTTTTTTCCAAAAAAAATATAGTTTGGCTTTATAGAAAATGTGAATGAAATAATGTTTTTAATATTTATGACATGAATAAGATTTCCGACTACCGTGAATATTATTTTATTTGATTATTATAATATAATTTTACAAGGTTATTTTCAAAGAAAATTATTTTTTAAATGCTTTATGTTGTAAAAAAATGAATGTAGAAACTTTATCTTTCTCAAAACACATTTTAAATAATTTTTAAAGATCCAATTATATGTTTTCGCATTTATTTTCAAATAAAATGACTTCCAAAATAATTTATGAATTTTTTTAAAAAAATCAATGACAATATATTTTCCTTCAAAAATGTTCTAATTGATTTATATTTCAAAATTATTCTCTATATATAATGAAATCTATTAATATAAGTTATGTTTTACTAGGGATGTTAACCAAATATACCATTATTATTTTTAAAATAAAAGGTTTATAATGAAAAGATGTTTATGAAACTTTTTTCTCTTCCATAGTTTATACCATGATAAAATGTTTTTGAAACCCCCAACTTTTAATCAGTTATGCTATAATTAAATGTTGAAAATATTTTGAAACATGTCTCTTTTCCACAGTATATAATATTATGACATGTTTTAAAAAACCTTTTAATTTCAAGGGTTAAGAAATGATGATTTTTAATTCATATTATTTTAATTATGTGATTATTGGGTCTTATATCTCCTTCTAATTAATTGTGTAAATAAAGATAAATCATGGGTAAATATGTTATCTGTGACCCTAATTATATGTTCAAAATGTTATGTATTAACTTGATTACATATTAACAATGTTATAAATGATCCCGATTACATGTTTATAGAATAATGCATAGACCTATATTTCATGTCCATAATTTTATTCCTGGTCATAGTTTCAATTCCATATATTTATATGAGGTCCTAATTTAAAGCCCTTAAATTAATGAGTGAACGTATCTCTATTTATATGTGTTCACAATGCTATAAGTTGATTTGTATTCCAGAATTATTTGTCTTATGACAAAGTTATACTCTCATGGAAAATGTTCTTTAATTTTCTTATGATCAATTTCTTGTGAACTTCCAATCATTATTTCATGGCTGAATATTATAATCTTTGATATTTAGGATACGGTTTCAAAATGTGATTATCATGTTTTCATATACTAATGTTCATGTTATGATTATTTATGTACCTTTTTTAAAATTACAAATCATTTGAGCTCGCCCTTTCTTATGTTTTCATTGCCCATGTTATGAATAATGTTTTTATGTAGGGTATATTTTTAAATATTTATATAAGGGAAGATATTTATGAGAAATGATGAAGATATTTTGCAAAATAAGAATATTTTCTACCTAGTATCCATAGACTCTAAACTGTTATGGTACTCAAGAGTTTATTTTTTGTAATATATTTTATATTCATCTAAAAAGGATTAATACCTACATATGAGAATCCTGGGTATCTATATAAAATCATAAGGAAATTTAATTCATGTAATTAATGTAAGAAAAAGAAGATCAAAAATAATGTGTTAATCTTAGTATTCTTTGAAATATGTGTCCAATAAATTATATTATAAAAACATTCAAGGAGTTTCATGTTACTAATCATTGAAAGTACATTCATGATTAATCCATTCCATTAAGTCCTAAAGTGTATGTTTGTGTGTGCGTGCATGATAACCATTTCATGATAATATTTCCCCATTCTATTTAATAAATATTAGTCATCTAAAAAATCATCACACCAAGATATTTTCCACCAAACCCTTTCTTACACTTTTTAATCAAATATCAAAACTCACTCAATTTTGAATTACTATAAATCAAACCATTTGTATTCATAATATATATTTTGTTGTATTATTATTATTATTTTATTTTTATATATATATTTTTCATATTTCTTTATTTATTTTTTTGAGAATTATTATTGTTCAATAATATTATATATCAAATATAAGGGCCCGGCATTAAAAATTACTTAATATTTATTTAAATTAATAATTCCCATTGAGGATCTTTTTAGGTTTAGAGTTTTATATAATTAGATCATAATTATTACATCTCAAAAGATTACACAGTAGACACTTCTACAAAGATTCCTTTTTTTCAAAACATGAACTCTAAAAAAAAGTCATTTCTAGTTCCATGTTTAAGAAAGCATAACTTTTCCTTGATCCCATCCTTGACCCTATTCCACATTATGTCCTGTGAAAAACATTTCAAAAAAACTTGGGGTGAGCATAAAAAGCTCAATAAGGGATACACAAAGAAGGAAAACAAGTAAACCATGAATACTTTGTCAAAGTAATACTTTTCACCTTTATGGAGTAGTAATTACTCTTCACTGAATAAAATTTCATTACTTACCCTTTTGTAACCAAAATATTACCATAAAACCCATATAAAGAACACATAACATATAAAGGTAACTTGGGACATAAACATACTTAAATGGAATAACCATATGGTCGACTTCCACACATATCACTTAATGGAATAGCCATATGTTCGACTTCCATACCCAATGCATTGGAGTTTATAACGTAACCACCTATCCTAGTATTCATGGCACCACCCGTCATATGGTTTATCACGTAACCACCCGTCAAATTTCTAAGTACCATTATAAAATCATAAGACATAAAACAAATATAATGGAAAGAAAACATTTCTACACTTTGATCACAATATATCACATAAATATTTTTACATAACAAATCCATTATAAAAACGATTTTCAATACCAAAATACAAAAAAGAGTATATGGTATTTATTTCATTTTAAAAAAATTATGGTCTTTTGAGGAAGCCAAAGACCAAATAATACTCGCGGCGGTGGAAAAGGTCGTTGTCACCATGTACGTTAAAAGAGACATTCCTTTTTATAGTTTTGCAAAATTATTTGTAGGAAAATATTCCTTTCATATAAAATTAAAAGTCAAAGGGTTTTATACACCATATAAAATAAAGCCTTGTATTAGAACAAAATATGCCTCAATGAAAGGAGATTGAGACGAAGTCTCGTACCTCGTGTCCGACGTGACTCGATTTCTCTTTAATCTCCTGAATAATAGACTAAAGTTAATTTCTACTTGCTTAAGAACCTTTTTCAAGATTACTATTCCTTTTATATCACTTATTTCCATGTTATAAACATTATGTAGACATTTAAGTTAATAATGTTCATTTTGTTGATATCTGGTTCATTACTCAAAAATGGACTTCTTATAATTACACGTTGTTTATGTGGTCAAAGGTTCATTATATCCAGAATGATATTCATGATTTGGATATTATATATATAATATATATCCATCATATTCATGTATTTATAATAGTACATAACATTTAGAGGTAAGAAATGAAATGCACCGTTCATGGAGACGGTAAGTCGTACGTACGCATGAACGCTACATTCATTTCTATTTAGTATTTAATGGAGTTCAATCATAATGATATAAGTGTATATTATAATTATAGTATAAAATCATTGATAATAACATCAACTCCATCATTTATACGTCCCACATATGGCATAACGAATCAAATCACTTTGAGGGGGGTGATATTCCGCACTTCCTAAAATGAAATTATCATGTTTACCCACAATGGAAACCATAAAGGTATGCCACAAATGAAAAATAAAGAATCATAAGGAAAACATAAAAATAATATATATCATATATAAATGTAGTGTCATCTTAATGGCCACCATGAAAGGTGTTAAAAGAAGATTGAACAATCGTCGTTTCATGAGGCATAAAATCACCAACCACAGAAACAGTGTGTTCTTTAACCATTAGACGAAGGTGTGTGTAGGTTTAGCTCTAATCCTTATAATAAGAACATACTAGTATATTTATGATACTGGTGTTGTTACAAAAGAAAGCAATAAAAAGAGTTTATGGGGTTGGAGAAGCAAAATAAAACATAAGAACACAAGAGAAGACACTACCTTTAAATCGGGTAACTCTTTTTGATTTGAGCTCAAAGGCTTCCATGGAAGGACTTATTCCCAAAAGTGAGGCTTCTAGGAGTAAGAGAGGTATGTGAATAGAAAAAATGGGCAGAGTTTGGCCGATCCAAAGGCTTGAGATGTGTGGGTAAGTTGGTAGATGTGGGGGCCTTTTATAAGAGGAGAGGAGGGGCACTCTTGGAAAGTTATAAGGTTACTTTATTATAAAATGAGTTTTGGTTTTTAAAGTTCCCACAAATATATATTTCGAGGATAAGGTGATAATAGTTCTAAATCCACCCATCCAATAGGTTTTTGACTTGTTTAGGTCTTATATTTTAAATTATATTTTCATTTTATTTATATCGTTAAATAATGAGGTAATTGATTCATCATCATCGTGTCATAAATAATTTAATTTATCTAATGTCTAAAAATTATAAAAAAAATGTCATGATGTATTAAATGTTTTTATATTTCTAATGAATATTTATATTCAAAAATATGACGTGTATAACCCCATTCAAAATTTTTTTAGTAAAATAATACATGTTTGTGACATTTTTATTTTAACATTAAATAAAAAGTCACTAATGTCATTTTCCTACCAAAGTGGCTCCATGGGGTCCCCAATTTGACCCATGGATTTTTTTTGGTCGTCCATGACACATCCAATAAGGGTAGGACTTGTGTCAAGGTCATTTCATATTATTAAAACATTATTTTTACCTTAAATTACACTTATTACCACTAATCACGATAAAAAACATAAAAGTTACTATTCACCAATAATTATTTTAATCCCATTGAACCATATTTTACTTCATAATGACAACCAAGTATGTCTGATTATTGAAATTAAAAACATAGAGGTGGTAAAATTTCATTTAAACAAAAAAAATCAGGTTTTTAAGTACTATTTAGTGGTTTCACTATTTATCAAAAATTGATGTTTTTCAGAAAAATACCAAAACTTCACCCTAAGATATATTTGATATTCCGAATTAAAAAATGATTTATTTTTTAAAAAATTAAAATCATATAAGTTACATTAATTAATTTAATAATTAATTCCTGTTGTCATGACAAATAGCATGTTTTTAGGAAACAATATATATCAAAAGATTGACACTGGTTTAAGTCCAATTTCAAAGTCAAATTAATTCCAACGACCACTATTGGATTAAATGGTAAAAATATATTCTAATTTCACTTTAAATCCAATTCAATAGATAATATAATCATATTAATAAATTATATTAAAAAGAGGTTTTGAATTAAAATACAACATTTTTCACTATTCATTAAAAATTGATCTTTATCAGAAAAATTCCAAAAATTTACACAATGTAAATTTTGATGTCCTGATTCTAAAGAAGAATTTTATTTGTTCTAATAGAATTTATAAGATTGTCCAAAACTATATTTAATGACGGTTCTCCATCAAAAGGTGATAAGTGGACCTTTAGTGAAAATTAGAGTATATATGCCTAAAATTGAATTCTTTTGTATTTTAAGCCATTATACTTTATTGGATAAATGTAAAAACATTTAACAAACATATATAATAATGTTTTAGTTATTTCCTTTCATTCCTTCCAATACAATGGCTACGTGTTAACTACCATTTAAAATAATATTATTTTATTACTAGTGTGCAACGTAAGATTTCAAAGAAACTCTTTGTTGCGTATCGAGTACTCTATCGAACATAGAAACCCCTTTAATCTAAAATTAATATTTAATTCATAAATATTAATATATATTAAAATGTTTTATTCTTTATTTACCTGAGATGTTACATCCTTCCCCCCTTTTTGGAATTGCGTCCTCGCAATTTTATTCACTTATCAAAATAAGTGGGGGTATTTATCCCTCATAGAATTTTCATATTCTCACGTTGCCTCTTCAACCATATAATTTTTCTCCAAAACCCTTACCCGGTGAATTACCTAATTTCCAACACTTTCTCTCTTCGGTCAAGAATTTGGACTGGTTGTTCTTCATAAGAGAGATTCTCTTCCAACCGAACTACCTCCGGGCTCAAAACATGAGATGGATCTGTCATATATACTTTCTCAACATAGAAACATGAAAAAAATTGTGTACCTAAGATAAACTCAGATGTAAAGCCACTTGGTAATAAAATTATCCAACTCTCTCCAGAATTTCATATGGTCCAATGAACCTTGGACTCAGCTTTCCTTTCTTACCAAATCGCATCACACTTTTCCACGGTGAAACTTTGAGAAAAACATAATTACCTACCTCGAAAGATAGATCCTTCCTCCTGTTGTCTGCATAACTTTTATGTCTACTCTGAGCTGTTCTCATGTGTTTCTGAATCAACTGAACTTTTTCTTCCATCTCTTCTACTAATTCTGGTCCCATCAGTTCCTTTCACCCACTTCATCCCAAAAAGCTGGAGTTCGACACCGCTTCCCATATAATTCCCCAAACGGTGCCATCTATATACTGGAATGAAAACTGTAATTATATGAAAATTCAACCAAAGAAAGATGTTGGTCCCAACTTCCCTGATAATCCATCGAACAAGCACGTAGCATATCTTCCAATGTCTGAATTGTTCGTTCTGACTTCCCATCTGATTGAGGATGAAAAGCTGTAATAAAATTTAATTCCGAACCCAACGACTCCTGAAGGCCTTTCCAAAAGTTAAAAGTAAACATGGGATCACAATCAGATACAATGGATAGGGGAACTCCATGCAACCTGACTATCTCGTTAAGATACAATTGAGAAAGTTGACCTAGAGAGAAAGTATCTCGAATAGGAAGGAAATGAGTAGATTTAGTCAAGCGGTCAACAATAACCCAGATTGCATTATTACCTCAAGATGTCTTCAATAATCCCACAACAATGTCCATAGATATATTTCCCCATTTCCACTCTGGCATTGCTAATGGCTGAAGAATCCCTTTTGGTAACTTCCGCTCTGCTTTAACCTGCTGACAAGTCAAACACTTCATAGTAAAATCAGCATTATCTCTTCTCATTACATCCCACCAGTAATACTCCCGCAAATCTCTATACATCTTAGTACGTCCAGGATGAACTAAAAACGGGGAACTATGAGCCTCACATAACATCTCATTCGTCAACTATGAATCACCAGGCACACATAATCTCTTCCCAAACCTCAAAACACAATCATTATCAATATTAAATTCAGGAAACATACCCTTCTGAACCAGCTCTACCTTTTTCTGCAACCCACTGTCTTTCTTATGTGCTTGCTTAATTCTGTCTGATAGAGATGATCTCACTGATACCTAAAACAAAACAGAAGAACTTCCTGCACCAAAAACATTTATGTGAAAGTTCATCAAATCAAAAACCAAAGGATCTCGTTCCAAATGTAATATGGTAAATGAAGCATTACTTTTTCGACTCAAAGCATCGGCCACTTTATTTTCTTTTCCCGGATGGTAATGAATTGTACAATAATAATCCTTGATTAATTCTAGCCATCTTCTCTGTCTCATGTTTAATTCTTTCTCAGTGAATATATACTTTAAACTTTTTTGATCAGTATATATTTCACACTTTACTCTATACAAATTATGCCTCCAAAATTTTAGAGCAAAAACAACAGCAGATAATTCCAAGTCATGTGTAGGGTAATTTACTTCACGAGTTTTCAACTGACGTGAAGAAAATGCAATTACCTGATCATTACACATAAGGACACAGCCAAGTCCCTTTAACGAAGCATCACTGTATAAAACAAAATCAGCATTCCTATAATGAAGTGCCAAAACTGGAGCATTCACCAATATACTTTTCAACTCCTGAAAACAATCATCACATTCTTTTGTCCAGATAAACTTAACACCCTTCCGAGTTAGCTTAGTTATTGGACTAGATAACTGTGAAAATTTTTCAAAAAACCTTCGGTAGTAACCTGCCAAACCATGAATACTATGGATCTCGGTTACATTTGTGGGTCTTGTCCATTCTTCAACAACTTTTGTTTTAGCAGGATCAACAGTTAAGCCATTTTTTGAAACAATGTGACGAAGGAAAGAAATTTTTTGTTACCAAAACTCACATTTTCTGAATTTTCCATACAGTTTCATTTATTTTAAGGTTTGAAAGATAACCCTTAAATGACTTTCATGCTCCTCTTTACTTTTAGAAAACACCAAAATATCATCAATGAAAACAACCCCAAATAGATCCAAGAACTCATGGAAAATTCTGTTCATAAGGTCCATGAATACAGTAGGTGCATTGGTTATCCCAAAAGTTATAACTACAAATTCATAATGGCCATATCTAGTATGAAACACAGTCTTCGGAACATCTTCTTCTTTTACTTTCAACTGATGGTACCCCGACCTCATGTTAATCTTTGACAAATACTGAGCTCCCTGGAGCTGATCAAACAAATCATCGATATGAGGCAAAGGATACTTGTTCTTAATAGTGATATTATTCAAGGCTCTATAATCAATGTGAAGTCTCATTGAACCATCTTTCTTTTTAACAAAAATGGCAAGAGCACCCCATGGTGATGTTCTAGGTAGAATGAAGCTTTTATCTAATAACTCCTGCAGTTGCTTCATTAACTCTAAAAGTTCAACTTGATCCATTTGATAAGGGGGTTTTGAAATTGTCTTAGAATCAGGAACTAAGTCGATAGTAAATTCAACTTCCCGATCATGAATAATACCAGGAAACTCATCAGGAAAACATCAAGACACTCATTTACCACTGGCACATCATGAATCTGAGCAGTTCCTTTATTTTCAACAATATGTGCAAGATAAGATTTATGTTCATATTTTACTAGTTTCTCAACTTCTTGATATGTTATCAAAATCAAGGGTTCATTATTTTACATAAAACTGAAAATCCTTCTGAAAAGAAACCATTTTAGACCTGTAGTCAATCTTAGCATGATAAACAGAAAGCCTATCCATGCCCAAAATAACATCAAACTCTACTAGAGGCAAAATAATAAGGTTTTCAGGTAGATTCTTTCCACACACAAGGATAGGAATGTTATTATAATTTCATTTTGTCTCAACGTTTCCTCCTGGTGTTTTTACCATAAGTTCAGGATTCATATCCTAAGATGGAATTCGGAATTTACTAGAAAACTTCTCAGAAATGAAAGAATTTGTAGTCCCTGAATCAAACAACACATTGGCATAATCTAAACAAACAAATAGTGTACCTGATACTACTTCATTCGATGGCCCAACATCTGCTGAAGTAGTTTCAAAGGATTTCACCACCCCTTTCTGCTTGTAGTCTGGCTGCTTTACCATAGTTGATTTCTTCGTTAGACACTCGTTTGCATGATGACCCATTTCATTTCACTTAAAACATCTTACCACGGGCTTTTCATTGTCTGCTTGATCATCTTCCTTACAGTTGCGAGCAATATGACCCGACTTACCACACTGAAGGCACTTTCCAAACTTTGATAAACATTCTCTAGGATGCATTTTACCACACTTCTCACAAGATGGATATTTGGTTTTCTTACCTCCTTGATTCCTTGATGAATTCTTCCCCTTTTCCTGCCAATTGGACCTCTTATTCTATTGTTTTTTCAAAGAACACATGATCATCGGTAAACTCCATTTCCACCTTCTCCGCACATCGAACAAGTTTTTCATAACTTTTGAACTCACGAGAAGCTAAAGCTCTTCGATAATTTGGCTTTAACCCTGAGTAAAAATGGTTGATTTTACTATCAAGATCTCATATGAAATTTGGAGCATACCTTACCAGTCGAGTGAACTTTGCTTCATAAGCAGCCGCTGAGTCATCCCCCTACCTCAATTCTAGGAATTGTTTTTCCATCCTAATACAAACTACCTTAGGAAAATATTTCTCATGAAACATACATTTTAATTCGTCCCAGTGAAGATCATCAATCTCATCACTATCCCTGATATTTTTCATCATCGACCACCATTGATCTGCTTCACCGTCAAAATGGTAAATAGCAAGACTATCCTTTTGATGTTCTGAACACCCCATGACCTCAAAAATCATCTCTAGTGCTTTAATCCACCCTTCAGCTAGAACATGGTCAGATGATCCTCTGAATGATGGGGGATGTTTCCTCGTGAAATGTTACACCACAGACATGTTCCTCTATGGTTGATCTGGCTGATATCATGAATTTATACCACCAGCATTTATATCCTGAGTCAAATGTGCCATCACTACAGCAAACTGTTCAATTCCAATTTCGACCATCTCAGGTTGCTGATTTAGAAGGTTGTCTTCCTCCTGATGTCGTCCCAACATAGCCGCCTTGTTTCCTCTGCGGAAAACCATTCTGAACAAAGAAAAATCTTAGGCGAAGCAACATGGTAATCTTTAAATGCTATATAATTTCAATCATACCATAAATTAATTTATAATTTAACAATTTTCCAACTCCTAACGTTGTCTAAACCGACCTTTGATGCCAACTATAACGCCCCAGCCTTAAACATTACTTAATATTCAATTAAATGAATAATTCCTATTGAAGATCTTTTCAGGTTTAGAGTTTTAGAGAATTAGATCGTAACTATTACATCTCAAAAGATTACACAGTAGACACTTCTACAAAGTTTCCTTTTTTTTCAAAACATGATCTCTAAAAAAATTCATTTCTAGTTCCATGTTTATGAAATCATGACTTTTCCTTGATCCCATCCTTGACCCTATTCCACATTATGTCCTCTAAAAAACATTTCAATAAAAAACATGGGGTGAGCATAAAAATATTAGTAAGGGATACACAAAGATGGAAAACAAGTAAACCATGATTACTTTATCAAAGTAATACTTTTCACCTTTATGGAGTAGTAATTACTCTTCAATAAATAAAATATCATTACATACCCTTTTGTAACCAAAATATTACCATAAAATCCATATAAAGAACACATAACATATAAAGGTAACTTGGGACATAAACATACCTAAATGGAATAACCATACGGTCGACATCCACACATATCACTTAATGGAATAGCCATATGACTGACTTCCATACCCAATGAATTGGAGGTTATAATGTAACCACCCATCCTGGTATTCACGGCACCACTCGTCAAATGGTTTATCATGTAACCACCCGCCAAATGTCCAAGTACCATTATAAAATCATAAGACATAAAACAAATATAATGGAAAGAAAACATTTCCACACATTGATCACAATATATCACTTAAATATATTGACATAACAAATCCATTATAAAAACCATTTTCAATACAAAAATATATAAAAGAGTATATGTTATTTATTTCATTTTAAAAACATGACGGCTTGTTGAGGAAGCCAAAGACCAAATAATACTCGTGGTGGTGGAAAAGGTTTTTGTCACCGCGTACGTTGAAAGAATAATTCCTTTTTGTCATTTTGTAAAATGCTTCATAGAAATATATTCCTTTTTTATAAAATTAAAAGTAAAATTGGTTTATACACCGTATAAAAGAAAGCCTTGTATTAGAACAAAATATGCCTCAATGAAAGGAGATTGAGACGAAGTCCCTTACCTCATGTCTGACGTGACTCGATTGATCTTTAATATCATGAATAATAAACTAAAGTTAATTTATACTTTCATAAGAAATATTTTCAAGCATAAAATTCCATTTATATCACTTATTTCCATGTTATAATTATTATGTAAACATTTAAGTTAATAATGTTCGTTTTGTCGATATATGGTTCATATGTCAAAAATGGACTTCTTACAATTACATGTTCTTTATGTGGTCAAAGGTTCATTATATCAAGAATGATATTAATGATTTGGATATCATATATATCATATATATCCAGTATATACATGTATTTATAATAGTACATAACATTTAGAGGTAAGAAATTAAATGCACCGTTCATGGAGACGGTAAGCCATACGTACGCATGAACGCTACTATCATTTCTATTTCATATTTAATGGAGTGAAATAATAATGATATAAGGGTATATTATAATTCCATTATAACATCATATATAATAACATTGACTCAATCCTTTATACATCCCACATATGGCATACCGAATCATATCACTTTGAGGGGGCGGTACTCTGTACTTCCTAAAATGAAATTATCGTGTTTACCCACAATGGAAACCATAAAGGTGTGCCACAAATGAAAAATTAAGAAGCATAAAGAAAACATAAACATAATATATATCATATATAAATAGAGTAAAATCTTAATGTCCACCATGAAAAGTGTTAAAAGAATATTGAACAATTATTGTTTCGTGAGACAGAAAATCGACAACCACAGAAACAGTATGTTCTTTAACCATTAGACGAAGGTGTGTGTATGTTTAGCTATAATTATTCTCATAACAACATCCTAGTATATTAAAGATACAGGTTTTTTTACAAACTAAAGTAATAAAAATAGTTTAAGGGGTTGTAGAAGCAAAATAAAACAAAAGAACACAAGAGAAGACACTACCTTTAAATCAGGTATTTCTTTTTTATTTGAGCTCAAAGGCTTCCTTGGAAATAATTATGCCCAAAGTGAGGCTTCTAGGAGTAATAGAGGTATGTGGAGAGAAAAAATGGGTAGGGGTTGGCCGAGAAAAAGGCTTGAGAGGTGTGGGTAAGGTGGTAGAGGTGGGGGGATTTTATAAGAGGATAGGAGGGGCACTCTTGGAAAGTTATAAAAGGTCACTTTATTATAAAATGAGTTTCAGTTTTTAAAGGCCCCAAAATTATATATTTCAAGGATAAGGTGATAATAGATAGAAATCCACCCATCCAATAGGTTTTTTACAAGTTTAGGTCTTATAATTTACATTATCATTTTATTTTATTTAAATCGTTAAATAATGAGGTAATCGCTGCATCATCATAGTGTCATAAATAATTTAATAAATTTAATGTCTAAAAATTTTAAAAAAAATATCATGATGAAGGAAATATTTTTATATTTATAATTAATATTTATAGTCAAAAATATGACTTGTATTACCCCATTTAAAATTTTTTTTAGCAAAACAATACATGTTTGTGACATTTTTATTAACATTAAATAAAAAGTTATTAATGTCATTTTCCTACCAAAGTGGCTCCATAGGGTCCCCAAGTTGACCCATGGATTTTATTGGTAGTAAATGACATATATAATAAGGTTAGGACATGTGTGAAGGTCATTTCATATTATTAAAACATTATTTTTACCTTAAATTACACTAATTACCTCTAATCGCGATTAAAAACATAAAAGTTACTATTCACCAGAAAATATTTAATCCCATTAAACCATATTTTACTTCTTAATGACAACCACATATGTCGGATTATTGAAATTCAAAACATAGAGGTGGTAAAATTTCATTTAAACGAAAAAAATTCAGGTTTTTATGTACCACTTAGTGGCTACACTATTCATCAAAAATTGAAGTTTTTCAGAAAAATACCAAAACATCACCCTAAGCTATATTTGATATTCCGAATTCAAAACTGATGTCTATTATAAAAAATTAAAATCATATATCTTACATTAATTAATTTAATAATTAATTCTCGTTGTCATGACAAATAGCCTGTTTTTATGAAACAATATATATCAAAAGATTGACACTAGTTTAAGTCCAATTTCAATGTGAAATTAATTCCAACAAGCACTATTGGATTAAATGGTAAAAATATATTCTAATTTAACTTTAAAACCAATTCAAATGATAATCTAATCATATTAATAAATTAGATTAAAAAGAGTTTTTGAATTAAAATACAAAATTTTTCAATATTCATTAAAAATTGAACTTTATCGGAAAAATACCAAAAATTTACACAAAGTAAATTTTGATGTACCGATTCTAAAGAAGAATTTTATTTGGTCAAATTGAATGTATAAGAGTGAAAAAAAACTATATTTAATGACGTTTCACTATCAAAAGGCGATAAGTTGACCTTTAGTGAAAATTAGAGTATATATGCCTAAAATTGAATTCTTTTCATATTTTAAGACTTTATCCTTTATTGGATAAATGTAAAAACATTTAACAAACATATATAATCATATTTTAGTAATTTCTGTTCATTCTCGCCAATACAACGGCTACGTGTTAACTACCATTTAAAATAATATTATTTTATTACTAGTGTGCAACATAAGATTTCAGAGAAACTCTTTGTTGCGTATCGGGTATGCTATCGAACATAGAAACCCCTTTAAACTGAAATTAATATTTAATTCATAAATATTAAAAAAATATGTAAATGTTTTATTCTTTATTTACCTGGGATGTTACATCAAAAATAGGATAGTATGATATAGTTACAAAATTTTTTGGATAATAAATAAATCTATGGAAAATTATTCCTAAAAGGTACATGAAATTAAGTTGACATAAATTTACATTTAATTAAGTATGAAATATTAACATTTCATGACTATGTATAATGATGTTTAAAGATATTTAATGGTATAATATTATCAAAAAATTACAACGAAGTAATAATCATCTCAAAGGATTTTCAAACATAAAACTGATCATATCATTGGTAAAAAACCAATTTTACTAAAATCACCCAACAATGTTAAATACTTTCACATACTCACTTGCCATAAATATAATAAATTATATTAAATATTAAAAAAACATGAAATATGGATAATCCACATGAATTTTAAATTTATATTAAGAAAAAAGGTGAAAAATGGATAGAGAATTAAGAATAATTTAAAAAAATACCGAAAAAAACATGAATAAAACCAAAATAGATAAAAATAAGAAAGTTTTAAAAAAATAAAAAAATTTACTAACTAATAAATGGATGTACCAACCTACACATTCATATAATTTATAGTTTCCTAACATTAATTAAATTTGATTTAAATGTGATAAATGAAGACATAATCATGTGGGTGTCACAAATAAAGGGATATTGAAGCTAGAGTTCCACCACTAAGGACTTTGAAAGGGTTTAATGGAAGTTTTTTATTAACATTACATTGAAAATGAACATATTTTGGGGTTCTTAATTTTTAACCTTGATACACTCAAAAGGATAGTTATCAGTGTTAACGTATAGACCAAACCTATAAGAACAAATATTGTTAATGTGAAGCTTTAACACTCAAATTGTATAGAAGATATTTATCACTAACATCAAATGAATAGTTAAGGATAAGGTTGTAATGGGAATATTTGGTTCTTTTATAATAGATTTATGAGTTTTCATATGTTCCTCATTTTTGAAATCCTAGTTTTAATGATCAAAAAATCATATTTTTAACAATATTAATGAATTTAATAATTTCATATTAGTAATCTTTATTCTGAGAATATTTGATAAATACCTCGAAGTGTGATACACCGTTGAGATAGACATTGTTTTCCATGCTGCATTTCTAGAAAAAAATATCTCTAAGTCTAATACATTGCTATGATATCAAACCATCAGACTATCATACCACTAGATTGAGGAATTGACCATGTATAAAACACTGTCAGTCGACACACCTCCAGGATGTCATGTCACCGAAACATCAATTCACCTAAGTATGAGATACCATAATATGGAACACTAGTAGACTCATACTACCAACATTGTAAAATAAAATATGTTTGAGACACCATTAGAGAATACACCATCAGACCACACACTGCTAGTTGAGACACCTCCAGCATACTGAAAATTTAGCTCAGTTGAATACACCACCAGTTTCATACCACCAGAGTAACGTATCACCAAAGCATGTCACCTCCAAATTATAAGTCACCATCACTATTTTTGTTACTTTAATTATTTTGAAATACATTACACAATTTTCTATATTCATCTATTTTAATTTTATTTTCAATTTTAATTATTATACCTTAAATGTTAGATAAAAACATGTTAGAACGTGCAGTATGAGGGGGTTTTGGATTTGGATGTTCCTACTATTGTTGATAAAAGTGGAGTGTACTCCCACATGTAGAATTAGAGAAAAACAATTTGAAAAATATAATATGTAAAAAATATAGAGAGATACTACAGAGAAGAAAAGATATTTGGATAAAAATAGCTCATGATTCACTAAATACATAGAGAACCGAATAGATGAACCTTGTTTCAAAATTAAAAGAGCTCACCTATTATGAACTCTCGATTAAGGAATCAAAAGAATCATCACATCTAGTGGTTTCCTCCAGTCAAAAAACAATATTCGTGACACTTTTTTCCCTAAATATTTCAAGATAAACAAACTCAAGATTCATTTTTTATTCAACTATAGAGTTTCATGTTACATTAAAATAGACTGAGCACCTATAAACTCTATACACTTAGATATCCTGATTCTTTTTAGTTTGATTATATTTTGAGTAGTCTATGTACTTACTCTATTTTAACACATGAACATTGTCTCCTACAATAAATTATAAGATACTATATATCTTCTCAAACATGTTTCTATTTTGTTTCTATCAAATATACGATTTGGTAGAGGTCCCTGTGTGGAATGTTTCTTTTTTATCCCATGAATAACTTTGGGAGAGGCCATGTGTGACTTGGAAATTTGAATATTGTGGTATTGACCCATTATAATTTATTGATCATCTAGTTTATTTTATATAAACATCTTATCAAGGGGTCATCACCAAGTGGAGTGGACTATGTCTCAACTTTAGGTTGAACCTCTTGTATTCATTCTTTATTTATTGTGATTTAATTTTGTTTAACCTTATTTCTACATTAAAACTGAAAACTATTTTAACTATAAACAAAATATATATACTTTGATAGTTTATCATGTTCATATAGTATTTTAATCAATATAACTAAATTTATAGGACTCAATAATATTTTATATATTATTCATCTAAGACCTAATCAATCTTTAGAGAAATATTTATAAATATTATTATATATATATCATACTACATATTTTGAAAAACAGTCCTATATTTAAACATCCGAGGAATGTCAAAATAAACCATCTTAAATTGAAATTTTTATTGGGTAATCAATTCTCCCCCACTTGAGATACTCACTCTGACCAACATTTGGTATCAAGGGTTACTCTTTCATTGATATTCAAGTATTAAAAATTTATTTTACTGTGCTTTTAGTTATACCTTAGTGATCCTAAATTTCTATTATTTCAAAACAAATTATTTAATATGGATAATCATCAATAAGGTTCTACTTCCAATAGACCTTTCTTAATTAATGGAAAAAAATATGCCTAATGGAAAATAAAGATGAATATTAATAAATAGAACACGGTTTTGATATTTGGTCTTCTATAGAAGGAAAATATGAAATACCTGATATTGTAAGAAGTTATTATGAAGATGAAAAAAATTATCATACAATTGTAATTATAATTTTATTAATTTCATGTACTATTCCATTAGTGATGAAGAGGTTAATTGGAATACGGCTTGTCAAACTGCTTTTGAGATTTGAGATACTTTGTTAGTTTCCCATGAGGGAATTTTTAATAATAAATAAATGAGGCTTAATACCAATACTATTAAATATGATAATTTTAAGATAAAACAGGATAAGTTCATTTATGATATGTACCTATAGTTTATTGATATTGAAAATACCCTATGATCACTAGGAAATGTGGTATCTGATAATGACTACATAATGATACTGTTGAGATGTCAACCTAAAAGTCATAGAGGCACTTCCGTGTCAATCACAAAATCATGTGATATAAGTAAAATACCAATGAAAGAGTTGATTGGAATGATAATGATGTATAAGGAAGAACTAAAGGTAAATAGTGTGGAGGTTGAGAAACGTAAAAGAAAGTCAATGGATTTCACCACTACTAATTCCATACAACAAAATAAAAAAAAGAAGTAAATTCCAAAATATATATTAGAGTGCTAGTGAATCTACCTCTGATAGTGATGAAGAAATGTATCACATAACAAGAATGTTTAATAAATTCATTAGAATGATATTTTTTTTCATAAAACCAACTTATAATGGCACATATAATAATAGTGAAAATTAGAAGAAAATGGATGATGATCCAAAGTATGTTGTATGCTATGAATGAAAAAGAAAAGCATACATGAAATATGACCATCCACAGTTGAAATTAAAAAAATATGATAATAAGGATATAATATTTAAGAAGTCTATAAAGTCCACCTTGAGTGCATCTGAAGAAAACTCCAATGACAGAAATTCTTCAACTGAAGAAAAGGACATATCAAAATGTGATTTATGACCAAAGTCAGTTAGGTATCTAATTTACCTATTGTTTTTTTATATTATTCTTATGAATGAGTCTAATGAATTTGATAAGTCTGAAAATGAAATACATGATGATGATTATAATATGTCAAATTAAGAATTACTTTACTACTGTAATATGCTAGAAGACACCATTAATGAGTTGAACAAAAGATACATAGTTTGGGAAATTCATAATGCCTAATTGTAAACTGTAAATTTAAGCTATCAATGGAAAAAGTGAAAAAATATCAAATTATCAAAGAAAATAATGAACATAAAATATCTAATGATAAATTGAATAAAAAATGTAAATTTTAAAAATTTTTGAGTAAAATCTACCCAAATATTGGGAAATAATGTTTCTCCCAAATATGTCACCAGATTAAGAAATGAGCCTTAACAGAGGAGAATAACTAAGAATAATTTTTTCCCTAAAGCCCAAACTAAATTCAATACTGGTAAACATTTTTCAAAAGGACCCAAAAATGTTTTTATTTATAAAATTTTTAAATCCATTTATAGGAAACCCATAATGAAAATGTTGGTTCCCAAAGATCATATCACTAACATTTATTAACCTTAATAGATTTGGGTACCAAAATTATTTCCTATTTAAAACCTTTTTGATAATAAAATTTCTTTAATACCTCCATTAAAATTATATGTTACATGTAAAATGATTTTTCAATACATATTATATTATATTACTCTTGCTTAAAAATATTTATAAAGGTTAATGGTGGCTATGTCACCTTTGGTCATAATGAAAAAGGGGAAATCATCCGTCTTGGCCAGATTGGTAATAAAAATTATGTTTTAATTTCAAAAAAATTATATATCCTATAAAACATAGATTTTCAATGTATTTTTTTTACTTAAATAGAATTATTTCAAGACTGCTAAATATAACAATGCGTGATTCCAAGACCCGGAGTGCCTAGAATGATTTGTCGAAGTTTTGTTAAGATTTAATTATACCGTGTAAGCAGTTTTCCAAAAAAAAGTGGAATAACTCTTAAAAGGTTGCCTGAATGAAAAATCTGAGATCATCGTTGTGTTCGCGATGGCGGTTTTACCCTATGCGCGTCTTAAGGTTAGTCAACGTAGGCTTCTGGTGAGAAAATCATAAAATGGCATAACCTTATATAAAATAATTAAATAAAGTTATTTTATTTTTGAAATGCTTATAACTTACGAACGGTGACTTGGATTAAAAATCTAACACCACCACTGAACATTTGAGAGTACTCTTTCTTTAGGAAGATAATATCATTGGCATATGCGGTCCCCCAGTTAAATTTATTTCTTGGCCGTAAATAACATAATTAAGTGATATTTATTTTATTGTAAAATTAATAACTTGTAAACAGTAACTCGGATTGGAAATCTGAGAGTACCTTTCAGTTCGTTTGGGTGTTTTCTCCTTAGGCGGAACCTAACCTTGACTGGTGTGGGTCGAGGGTGAACATAATTAATTTATTTGAACTTTTTAAGGTACATCCAGTAAACGCGTGAGCAGCATTTTCTAACTTTTGAACCAGTGATTAGATTAAAAATATGAGGGCACCGTTGAATCTGCAGCACCGGGATTAGCTTAAGGGATACTTTACTTTGACTGTAGTAGGTCTGGAGAAAATGTTTGGTTTTGTGACTTTTTAATAGATATTAAATAAAATAATGTTATTTTGTTATTTTTTTTCTTCTCGACCAACGGACAAGAAGTGTGTGGGACCCATGTTGTTTCAAGACAATAAATGGCTTAACCTTCCTATACTAAGTAAAAATACCATTGGGGAATTAAAAAGGTCCCTAATTTATGAGATGCCATTAATTCCCCACATCGTTACTTACCCTCCCCCTATCCTATATATATGGAGCTTGGGAAGGGGTATCGACACAGATTTTCCGAGAAATGATGTGCAGAAGGAGCGCTACTATGTCGTTCCCTTGGAAGATAGTGCCAATCCTAGTGGGAGGTAATGGGTGACACTAAAATGGAAGACGACGTAAGAGCGGCGTCATTGGAAGCCTATTTCGGGAAAAAAGGACACTGACCCACCTTCAAGCACATGCCTTTCTCCTATCATTATAGGTAGAGGGTTTATTAGTTTACACATTTTAAATGATTTTCCTCTTCCCCATTCTTGAATGATATGAAAAATGCGGACCAACCGAACAAAGGGTTGATCTGTGATTCATTTGTTTTTGCAAGAGGTTGTAGTGGGGTATATTTGTGGGGTTTTGTTTGTTGTTTAATTAAATAAATTATTAAACCCATTTTATCCTCCTTTGGATCACGAGTTAACGTGGAGGGAATAAGCTTAACGAACCCTGCCCAAACCCTCCTAAACTTTTCTACCATTGCGCCCTCGGTGGAAGACCGTCCGCGCGGCGGCACCTACCAGCTACAAAGGAGGCGACACACCAACACATTCCATAAGAGAAAGTTGTGGTACAAAGTCATGGTGTTCATCAGAATGGTCAACATCGGCCGGCCACAGAGGAGGTGTAGTGCACCGTCGGGTACCACCGGTGTGCAAGGGGTCGCGGCTCTTCAGCCGCAGCAGTCGGAGAAGGCTGCAGGCTCGACGGCCAGCCGTGGAAGGGAAGGGGCATGCACTGCCGGTGATCAAGAGGTCACATCCAAATCCATGGTGGAGGAGGTCTAACCCATTCCTCCGATGGGTTCTATTGCGATCGAGCGGTGCCCATGGGGCGTCGCCGCATCAAAGGTTGAACGACCTTTGGCCGATCGGGATTTCGAATGAGCGGCTCCCATGAGTCTCCTGGCGGATTCCCCAAGGGATGTGCCTACCTGGCAGGGCCACCCCCCTGTGGGCCACCACCAGCAAGCTGAGCCACCTTCCAAGAGGGCTACCACTAGTGGGATGGGCCGAGATACTTGCCCAGTGGGTGACCGCCCAGTGGGCCACGCCGCGCTCCCCAACGGGCCAGGCCATGCCCTATTGTGAGTTTGGATGGGCCACCCTTGTGGGCCTCCCCTTTTTGGGCTGGATGGCCCCTTTTTCGGACCAGGTCAGACCTCGGCCTAGTAGGCCAATTTTTCCACGGCCCTGCCCAAACTGGGTTGGCCCGGGTCGGTCCGACCGGGTTGGACCGGACCTGAGCCCCACTAGGCCCATAAGCACTTAAATGGCCTTATCCTAAGAACCGGACATCTGTTTGATGAAACATCTACAGTGTTGGAATCCTTTGAAAAATATGGTCATATTTTCTTACTCCATGAGAGTTTTGGAGAAAGTTGGAGTACGATCGGGTTTGATCTCACCCAAATCCAACTGGGTCCTCGGCACTTAAATGCCAATAAAACACAAACCAGGCATCCAATTGACATGCCGTATCTTGAGTTGTAACCCTTATGACGTGGATAATAATATTTTTACTCCTTTGTGAGAATTTATTTCAGTTTGGATAAGACCTATGGCTTGAGGAGCGGTTCTCCCAAGCGCTCTATGTACATAACCATGTGACTGGCAGAGACTTGATGACTGTTGATTTTTTGACTATGTGTGACTCGATGGCCTAGTGGGAAGCACCTCTATGTGACGTGGCAGACCCATGGTACTCGACATGAGGGGTACCTTAGTAGGCCATGGTGGGGAGGTCCTCGATGTGATGCGGTAGACCCACGATACTCGATAGGAGGAGTTCCTCAGCATGCCATGATGGGGAGCACCTCTGTGTGATGTGGAAGACCGTTGGTACTCAAAAAGCGAGTACCTCAGTAGGACATGGTAGAGAGTGCCTCTATTTGACAAGGCAAGCCCATGGTACTCGACAGGAGGAGTACCTCAGTAGTCCAAGGTTAGTGGGAAGCACCTCGGTGTGACATAACATGCTCATTGTACTCGATAGAGGAGGAGATCTCCAGTAGTCGATGTGTTCGCCGTTGTGACTAGGGATGTTACTTGTTACTATCCCTATAGAATCTACTGAATGGCTATTAGGATTTATAGCAATCCTGTGTGGGTCAGTATCATAAATATGTTTCTGTGTGTTATATACCTGGTTGAGATGAGTCTTACCTATGTGGTACTTTTACCTTCATGGTACTATCTTTATGGGGATACATGTGTGGTACTTTTACCTTTGTGGTACTATCTTCATGGAATTACCTATGTGGTAAATTTACCTGGGTGGTACTTCTATCTTCATGGTGTTACCTGTGTGGTACTTTTAATTTCGTGGTGTTACCTTTGTGGTATACATCCCTCATGTTTGAGAAGAGTATATCTCCATAACATAGCTATATGTATGGGCATATACCTAAGTAGAGTTGATATCTTTCTTTGTGGTTTCATCCTTTATAGAACTTTAGGAGACCTTCAGGGTCTTGGGGTCCCTACTGAGTATCATTATTCTCACCCCTTCACTGGCATCGCCTGCACCTTGTAGTGTCTTGTACAGATGATGTACCACATTGATCGAGGCTAAGGGAGATAGGACAAGATGGTGCTCAGAGGTGGAACATTTGGCGGGACATGATGCAGGGACTACTGATCATGAGTTGTACCTACCCATCAGGTAGGATCCATGTTGAACGATCCAGGAGTTTCTTTTCAATTTTTCAGTTGTGTTGTACTTTTCAGTTGTACTTTTACTTTTCCAGTTGGTCTTGTATTTTGGCCCCTTTGCTTTCAAAACTCGTTTACTACAGCAGTTTAATTCACAGTAGCTTCTTTTGTTGTTCTTGGAATGTGTTCTTGTACATGATTAAATGCAATTCCTTCCACTTTTAGGGAATACACCTTTTGGTGCTAGTCTCCAGCCCCAGGCCTATGGAAGGCGGGCTTGGGGTAGTCACGACACAGGCCATGGGGGACGGGCCGTGACAAATTGGTATCAGAGGATTCAGTTCTACTGATGAACATGGACTCTGATCTTTTTAATGGAGTAATAGTGTTATGTGTTTTGAGTGTGGTTTTCTGTTCAGGGAGTCCAGTGTTGGTGTGGTGGCCAATGTATACAACACCAGGACCCTAAATTTAGATTTCTGACTCGGTGCACAAAAAACCTAATTGCGTGTGTTTTGGAAAAAAATTCCCTTGGTTTCTTTAGAGTCATCTCACCAGGTATAACATAATGATCGTGGCACACCAGTTCCTTATCAGGATGCTGCAGCATAGATATCTAGCTAGTATTTCCAAGAAAGTACACGATAACAGCCCACCGAGCGATGAGGCCTTAGTGTAAGTCCCTCTTACGGCATTAGCACCATCAGGTGGTGTACCAGTAGCACCACGACCCATTGGTCAGTCGTTGCCACTAGCCCCACCATCCGATGGTGCATTCCAACTGAGTGTGTTGCATGAGCTTCAGCGGCAGAGGCATCTAAGGTTTGGAGGTGATACAGATTCTCATGCAACTGAGTATTGGCTGGAAGTTGTGGCTAGAGTTTTCTTCCTAGTTGAGACACAAGTAGAGCACATGGTGATCTTATCTGCTGGTATTTTTCAGTGATTGACCATGAGGATGGTCCACATAGTGATGAGACTTTGGTACGTGGACTGTTGCTTGATATGGTACCTTCTGTTAGTGTGCCACCTATATCAATACCCATTGGTTAGTAGTTACAACCGGTAGTACCAGTGGAAGACACATGTATGCTTAGCTCCTTACATATGTTTCAGCATCAGATGTCCTTCAATTTTTGAGGAGAGCCTGACTCACAGGTGGCTAAGGATTGGCTTGAGGAGGTGTCCGAGTTTCCATCTAGCTAGGGCACCATTCGATTAGATGGAGGTCCTGGTAGAGAGCCTTCTATGTGGCTTAGAAGGATGATAACAGGGTTTAGATTACCCTGATCTTGTAAACAGGTGACTTTTCTGTTAAAAAACATGAGAATATTCTTCATATAATGGGTTATCCTTCCTTAAATATCTATGAGATGAGTATTCCCTATAGCTTCTATAGCTTCATCATCATGGGATGTAGGTGGCTAAGTATTCATCGAGTCATACCAACCATCTCAGGTACTCGATGAATACTATATAGTTAGTGCTTCAAGGCTTGGACCTCTGAGTGAGGTGTGTTTAGGGACATCAGATCCCACACTATTATTCTATGAATTCCTACTTATGATAGTGTTCTAGAGAGAACCATTTTGGTTGAATTTTTTTTTATCAGAGAGGATACAACTAGTGAATGTTATTAGTGGGAAAGAAAAAAACTGACCCCAGTCTTAGAGACTTTGGCATGTAAAATGTTTCCGGAAGAGGAAGTGATAGGGATAGATGAATTTTAAGGGCTACAGACATGGAAGTGGAGCTCGGAGTTCAGCATGATGTGGGGTACATTTTGACATGTTAGAACCACCACCCCAATTTTTTCCCCACATGGCTCAGAGAGATAGAGGACAGGGGAAGGGAGTAGCTACATTCGGTCAAAGAGTGTGACCTAAGGGCTCCATTACTGATTAGAGGTACGGTCTATGTCAAATAATAGTTATTGTATTAATAAACATAGGAACTAATATCTATTTATTTCTATGAATCTTGTTTAAGACCTAGAGTTTCCGATTAAACCATTGACTTGACCCTTACGTCTGAATATACCTTTGGGAGGAGACTCGATAATCACACTTACACTGATGATGTGATCTGAGCCTTGAGGAAAGAATTTTGGTTGGAACCACTTGGTCATAGTGTCGAGGCCTTATGACATTACTGTGGGTATGGAATGGACATCCACAATTCATACTCAGATTGAATGTATTAGGAAAAAAGGTTGTGGTTTATCTAAAACATTGGAATGGGGGTTTTCCTTGGTAGGTGAAAAAGGAAACCCAAGACGCAATGGATAAACTCATGCATATGAGGGTGTAGATGATCATTCTTGAGACATCCAGCCTTACCCTCATGTTGGAAGGATTTTTCAGTTTTCAGTTACAAGTAGGAGTGACAGAGCTTGGGGACATCTTTTCAAAAGTTGTTTCTAAGATTACATCCCTAAAGGGACTGGGACTTCTCCTTTGGCCTTATCCAAGTTAGCGGCACCCTCATCATCATGATGAAAAAAGGGGAGTCTTTACTATGGACGGAAAAGTTTCAAAAGAGATTTCTGGAGCTGAGATAGAGATTGACGAGGAGAACTAAGCTACCCTTGACATGGAGTTATCAGCAGTGGTCTTTGCGTAGAAGATGTGGTGGCACTACCTGATGGGTGAATGGTTTACTATTTACTATTATCACAAGATTATTAGGTGTATCTTCTCATATAAGGACCTGAACTTGAGGCGACAACAATGGCTGGATTTTCTCCAGGACTACGACAATGAGATAGTCCATACTTCTGGGAAGGGGAATGTGGTAGAAAACACACTCTATTGGAGGTCTGGTCTACAATTTCTCAGTGGGGCTTCAGAGCTTCTAGTCACATTGCATATATCCTTCAGGGATAAAGATGGAGTAGTATACCTCCATTCTATGACTTTCACTCCCCCAATTCTTCAGCGAGTTTGGGGGAAAACATGAGTCATTGACTGTGAGGCCTAACGTGCTATGATATCCTATGAACGGTCTCCTGAAATAGTTTTTAAAGGTAGGGAGTACTTTATCCTATTTATAGAATGCACCATGGTATCACTAATTCTTCGGGAGGAGGTGTTGAGGGATATTCATACCTCCCTTTAATAGTATATCTTGGAGTGGTCAAGATGTACCAGGACTTCTGGCGTCAGTAGTAGTGGTCAGGGATGAATGAAGCAGTGGTAGAGTTTGTATCCTGATGCCTCACTTGCCAGCAAGTGAATATTACACAGAGCTGGTAGAATTCTTATGTTGATAGAATGATGGAGACCATGTCTTCCTATGGGTCTCACCTCAACAAGGTTTGTGGAGATCTGGATAGTGCGACAAGTTATCTTCGAGGATCTCCAGTCCTTTCTAGATTCTCAATAGAGTAGAAGAGGTGGTGTACCATCTATCTTTTACCCCACATATGCATAGAGGTTATAATGTTTTCCATGTGTTACAGCAGAGGAGATTCGTGCATGATCCATCACACATTATCAACTATGGCGGGTTGAACTTTGATGATGCGGTGACTTTTACGGAGTTCCCAGTACAGATAGAGGATCGACAGAAGTGAGTCCTTTGTGGATGGTTGATCCCTCTAGTGTGAGTTTGGTGGCAGCACGGGGACCTATAGGAGAGCACGTGGGAGTGGGAGACTCAGATTTTTGCTTAGTACCCTCTTTTTTTTATATGCCTTTGTTTTGCCTTTTATGTACATAAATCCCTAAGGTGGCGAAAATGTAAAGACTCGGATTTTCCATGTATTTTTTTAATTTTGGAATTATTTTGAGACCGTGAAATCTAATGGTGCACAATTCTGAGGCCCGGAGTTCCCAGAATGATCCGTTGAAGTTATGTTAAGCTTTAATTAGCGCGAGAAAGAGGTTTTCCTTAAAAAGTGGAATAAAACATAAAATTTTTCCAAGATATGAAGACTAAGGGCACCATTTCGTTCAAGTTGGAAGGTTTACCCTAAGAGAGACTTATGTTTAGTCGGTGCAGGCTTCCGGTGAGAAAACCCAAAAATGGCATAACCTAAATAAAATAATAAAATAATGTTATTTAATTTTTTAGATGATTATAACTCATGAACGGTGACTATGATTAATAATATGAGACCACCATTGAACTCATGAGGTTATTATTTCTTTAGTCAGATACTAACATTGGCCAGTGAGGGCCGCTAGTGAACGTTAGTTTGTGGCCATAAATAAAATAATTAAGGGAAAATTATTTTATTGTAAAATCTAGAACATCTAAACGAAAACTCAAATTGGAAATCTGAGAGTACCATTTAGATTCTTGGGGCATGTTATCATTATTTGGAGCATAAACTTGACCGGTGCGGGTCGAGGGTGAACATAATTATTTTTTTTTGAAATATTTTTAATGTGCGTTGAGTAAACGCGCGAGCAGTGTTTCCTATCATTGGAACCGACACTCAGATTAAAAATATGATGGCACTATTGAATCTGTAGCCCCAAAATTTGCTTAAGGGGGAAATTATGTTTACCGTAGTAGGATTGGAGAAAAATACAATTTTTGTGATTTTTTAAAAGAAATGAAAAAATAATAATTTTATTATTTTATTTTCATTCTTCTCCACCAACGGAAAAGTGATGTGTGGGACCCATGATGTGTCAACCCAATAAATGGCTTGACCAGCCAATCCTATGTAATGACATCATTGGGGAATTAGGAAGGTTCCTAATTTATGATACCCCATTATTTCTCCACGTCGTTACTTACCCTCCCACACTTTTATATATATGGATCTTGGGAAGGGGTATTGGAAAAGCTTCGCGAAGCAACGAAGTGGTGCATGAGTGATACGACGTCAGACACTTAGAAGACAAAGTTGATTCCAGTGGGAGGTGACGAGTGACGCCGAACTAGAGGACGGAATACGAGTGACGTCATTGGAAGCTTGTTGCTGGAACAAAAGACACCAACCCACCTTTAAGCGCGGGAATTTTTTTCGACGATTCAAGGTAGAGGGTATATTGATTTTTTCATTTTAAATTATTTTTCTCTTCTATGTTCTATAATAATATGAATAACTCAAAACATCCGAAAAACGATTTGATACGCGGTTTATTCATTCTTGCGGGAGATTGTTGCGGGGTATCATTGTGGGGTTTTTCTGTTGTTTAATTCAAAAAAAATGTTAATCCCATTTTATCCACCCTTTTATCACGAGATAACGCATAGGGAACATGCCTAATGAACCCATATTTAACCCTCCACAACTTTTCTTCCCTTGTGCCCTCTGTGGAAGACTACCAGAATGGAGGCACCAACTGACTACGAAGGAGGAAACGTGCCAATGCACACCTCAAGAGGAGGTCACGACACAAAGTCATGGTGGTCATTGAAATAGTCGGCACCAGCGGGCCATAGAGGAGGTTTGGTGCACCTTCCTACTTTTCCGGTGTGCATGGGGTCGCGGATATTCAACCACCGCTGTCGGAGAAGGCGGTCGGCTCGTCGGCCGGCCGCGGAAGGGAAGGGTGGGGCGCAGTTGCACGCCGCCGATGAGCAAGAGGCCGCGGCCGAAGCCGCAGTGGAGGAGACTGAACCCGCACCTCTGATAGGTTCCGTGGTGACCAAGATGTGCCCACATGGCACCACCACTTCAAAGGCCAAATGGCCTTTGGCCATTTGAGATTTCGGGGGAGTGGCTCCCTCGAGCCGCCTGGTGGAAGCCCCGCAGGCCGTGCCTTTTGCGGCAGGGCCACCCTCCTATGGGCCGCTGCCAGCAGGACGTGCAACGTGCCCAATGGGGTGGGCCACGCCCCACCATGGGATATGTTTCCCCTTTGCAGGCCATGCCACCCTTGTTGGATTTCCCTTTTTCAGACCGGGCTGAGTCTACCGCAGCTCAGCCCAGACTGGGTCGGGTCGGGTCGGACCGGACCCGAGCCCACAAACACATAAAAAAACTTATCTTGAGAACCAAAAATTCATTTGACGAATCATCTAAAAAATTTGGATACATTGATAAATATGGTTCTTTTGACTCACTCCATGAGAGTTTTGGATAAACTTAGAGTATGGATGGGTTGGATCGCACCCAAATCCAACCAAGCCCTCGGTAGTGAAATTCCAATAACGCGCAGACCAAGCGTCTGATTAATTCATCGTATATTGTGTTGTAACCCTTATGATGTTGTGAATCATCAGGTTACTCCTTTGTGATACTTTATCCTAGTTTTGATATGACCAATGGCTTGAGGAGTGGTTATCCCAAACACGCTATGTACAGAACCCTGCGACTGGCTGAGTCTTGATGATTGCTGATTTTTCGACTATGTGTGACTCGACGGTGCAGTGGGGAGTGCTTCTGTGTGAAACGGTATACCCATGGTACTCAATAGGAGGAGTATCCTAGCAGGCCACAGTGGGGAGTACCTATGTGTGATGCGGAATACCCATGGTACTCAACTAGAGGAGTACCTCAACAGGCCACGGTGGGGAGCACCTTTGTGTGATGCAACAGACCCACGGTACTCAATAAGACGAGTACCTCAGCTGTCCAAGGTTAGTGGGAAGCGACTTTGTGTGATGTGGAAGGACCAATATACATGATATAGGAGGATCTCTCTAATAACAAAGGTTTTCGGCATTGTAACTGGGGATGTAACTTGTTACGATCCCTAGAGAATCTCGTGGCTAGCTATTAACATTCTTAGCGATCCTGTGTGGGTCAGCATCATAATCATGTTTCTCTGTGTTGCATACCAGGTTGAGCTTAGTCTTACCTATGTAGTACTTTTAACTTTGTGGTACTATCTTCAAGTTGATACCTTTGTGGTAATTTTACCTTCATGGTACAATGTTCGTGGAAATACTTTTGTGGTCCTTTTACCTATGTTGTACTTCTATCTTCGTGGTGTTTCCTATGTGGTAATTCTACATTCGTGGTGTTACTATTGTGGTATACTTCCTTCATGTGTGAGATGAGTATATCTCGATAACATAGGTATATGTATGGGCATATACCTATGTATAGTTGATGTCTTGCTTTGTGGTTTTTTTCTTTTATGGAACATTAGGAGATCTACGGGGTCTCGGTGTCCCTTCTAAGTATTATTATACTCACCCCTGCATGGGATTTTCCTGCACCATATTGTGTCTTGTGTAGAAAACAAACAGTATTGATAGAGGTTGAGGGAGCCAGGAATGGACGGTGCTCGGAGGTGGACCATTTGGTGTGACGTGGCACACAGACTACTAATCGTGAGTTGTACCTGCCCTTCAGGTAGGATCTGTGGTGGATGATCCAAGAGATAATTTTCAACTATTTATCTATTTTTTACTTTTTAGTTCTACATGTGCTTTTCCATATGGGCTTGTATTCTGGACCGTTTTCTTTCAACCCTTTTTTTATACAACAGTTTACATCACATTTTCTTCTTGTTTTTTTCTTGGACTATGTGTTTGTACAGGTTTAAAGTCAATTCCTTCCTGTTTTAGCGAATACACCATTCATTGGTAGTCGCTAGCCCCTAGCCTATGCATGGTGGGCTTGATGTGTTCATGGAATGGGCCCCGGGGGATGGGTGGTTACATATCAATTGCTTGAAATATAATCTTCTTATCTTTTATTAGTTTTCTAATAATGTTTTTCAAGTTATGTTTGAGAATGATTCAAATAATTTTTTTTTGATTCAAAAAATGATTTAATTTTTTCTACTTTATAAAATGATAATGTTTATGATGTATATTTAAATTATTTAATTTCCTAGAATTTTTAATTCTTATGTTCCTTTAAAAATGAATTTTGTAATTGGAATAAGACACTAGGCCATTGCAACATTCACACATTTAGGAAGCTAACTAGAAAAGTGTTAGTTAGGGATCTGTCTAAAATTGACTTCCTAGATAATAAAGTCTATAAACCCTATGAAAAAGAGAAACATTATAAATATTATTTTAAATTAAATAACTATGTGAAAACTTCACAACTGCTAAAGTTAGTCAACATTTATTTTTTCAGATTTTCTAATGTTTCAAGTCTTAATGAAAATAATTATGTATATGTTCTTAAAGAAGATTATTCTATGTATACATGGGTATATTTTATATCTCACAAACATTAATCCTAGTCTTTTTTTACCAATTATGATTAGTCTTAAGAAAATCATAGTTGATTAGGTTTAAGAACCTAAGAAGTGACCATGTTCATTAGTTTGAGAATCGATATTTTGAATCATTTTTCTCAAAAAATAACTACTCATAACATCTCCGCTATTTGGAAACCCCCAGTAGAATGGATTTGTTTAAAGAATAAATCAATCCTTGAAAGATATATCACAAACCATGATAAATTTTTTTTACCTATCTATCTACTTTTGGGTAAAGGCTGTCAATATAGCATGTTATTTCATCAATAGAATTTTAATCACACTTATCCTTAAGAAAACCCCTAATGAGTTATGGAATAGTATAAATCCTATGTTTAATTACATCATATTTTTTTGTTATAATTTATTTATTTTTAACACTATGGATAACATAAAAAAATATCTTTCAAAAGTGATGAACTAATTTTTCATAGTTATTCAATTTCTTGAAAAAACTATAAAGTGTTAAATAAGTTGATAAAAACTATGGAAGAATCATTTCATTAAAAATTTGATGACACTGATCTTCGTGATCCTAATACTTCCTTGGAAAATATTTAGGATTATTTATCTTCTCTGAACAGAAATTCCAAACCATTAGATTCTTCTTTAAAATTAGAAGAAAAATCATCATGTTTTGAAGAATTCCCATAACTTCTAGAATATGAACCTCAAAATCCAAAAGTGGCCAGTCACACTTTCCTTTGAAATTTTAGAACTATTAAGTACTATATTTTATATGCTATTTTATGTGGTATAAATAGAAGAACTCAAAATAGATCTTCTATTACAAATGTAATTAAACATTTTGTTTTCAAACCTCAATATGAACCTAAGAACATCATTGAAGCTATAAATAATGAATTATAGGTAATATAAATGCAAACTAAAGTTAAATTAGTTTGAGAGGAACAAAGGGATGGATCTTGAAGTCATACCCAAGGAAACCATGATTGTTGGAACTAAATGGGTGTTTACGAATAAAGTTGACGAGTCAAGAACTATTTTTATAAATAAGGCTTGAATAGTTGCACAATGGTACAGTCTAGAAGAAGGGAATGATTTTGAGGAAATCATTACACCTATAGCCAGAATGGAGTCCATAAGAATCCTAAATTCATATAAATCTTATCCATATTTAAAGCTTTATCAAATGAATTTAAAGAGTGCATTCTTAAATGGTTTTATAATTGATGATGTTTTTGTTGAACCACACCTAGTTTACAAAATCCCAACTTTCAAAATTGATTATTTAAATTAACTAATGATTTATATGGCAATAAATACTCTTTTACAGCATGGTATGGTACGCTCTTGAATTTTTTAATTTCAAAATGTATTTTAAAAGGAATAGATGATCATACACTTTTCATAAAATGAATTTCAAAATATGTATTAGTAGTAAAAATTTATTTTGATGATATTATTTTTTGATCTTCAAAAAATTCTATATGTACTAATTTTTCTAAAATGACGTAAAATTTATTTGAAATGAGTTTAATGGTTTAACTAGAATTATTTCTTGGATTTAATATTTTTTTAAAATGAATTATTTTAAATAAAACTAAATATATAAGGGGTTATTTTAAATTTTTTAAGTTGGATAACAATAGAAATGGTTGTACTCATATTAGTATCACCAATAAATTGGATAGTAATGAAGCTGTGAAACATGTTGATCAAACTAGTTATGGAGGTATGATTGGAAGTCTTATCTACTAGACTTTTATTTGACCATATATTTTGTTTAGTTTGTGTGTGTGTGATCCTTTTCATGAAAAAAATGAGTCAAAAAAAGTTATAGTAAAAATAATTTTCATATACTCATGTACACCACTAATTTTGTATTTTTTTACAGTATAGAAAAAGAATTATATTTGGTTAGTTATTCTAATACTAATTTTGGAGGATTCATGTAAGATAAAGAAACACCACTAGAACATGTCACCTTTTTGGAATGTCTCTAGTTTATTGGTGTAGTAAAAATGATAATTTTCTTGAATTGTCTATTACAAAAGGTGAGTACATAACTGTAGGCAATTTCTATGTGAAATTTTTTTGATGAAACAAACTTTACTAGACTATAGATATCAATTCCATCATGTCCCCAAAAACATTAACAAGACAAGTTCTATTAAAATTTATCAGAATCTTGTCTCACATTCTAGGACAAAGAAAATTGATGTAAGGCATTACTTTTTATAGATCATTTTTAAAGGGAGACATCACTCTTCCGTTTATTATCACAGAACATCAGTTAGCTGATATATTCACTAAGTCATTGAATTATGAGAGAATGAATTATATAAACATGAATTAGGAATGATAAATTTCTATTATGTTTAGTTAAATATCATTCTTTAAGAAATAACATTGTGTATGATATACCATTCTGAATGACATACCATTGTTAGTGACATTTCTGTGGCTTGTCATATCGTTGGTGTGTCACACTGTTTTCTTGTCATGTTGTTGGATTATCATATAATTTCTTTATCACACTGTTTGCTTTTCATGTAGTTTTCTTATCATACTGTTGGTTTTATAAACATTTTCTTGTCATTCCATTTATTTTCATACCACAAGTTTGTCACACTATTTATTTGTCATGTTATTTCCTTTCAGTCATTGGCATATTTTTTCTCTATGTCTCGATATTCTAAATCGCATGTTTATTTCCTAACTTATTCAATTTACTAAAACTCGATGTGTTTTTTTCCTCAATATTAAATTTTATTTTATGTAAAATATAGATTTTATAATACCTAATATCCAAAATTATATTGAATTAGAAAAATGCCTATTTACAATATAGCTTGAGCCTCAAGCGATATTCGTATATCTTTGTATCAATCGTAGAGGAATTCTTCTGTCTCTCACTATTCAAACATTCTCATTACCCTCGACCAATATTTCTAAGGTCATTTGAATTATAAGATAGAATATTTATTTTGAGCTTTCTCCTTTTAAGTGTAAATCTTCTATGAAGCAGAAGAAAGAGCGAAGTGCACCTATTTCAGTTTCTTTAGTTAATCTAGAGCGTTTCAACTGAGTTTTTTTTATAGAAAAGGATGTAGAATCAATGATTCTTCTATTATGTAAGTCTCTGGTACTTCAGGTTCTCCAAAACCAAGGGCGGTTAATGTGTTTTTTGTCAAAAAATATGCCTTTTTAAGTGGTGATAGTATATATGTTTTATGACCATGTGTAGTTTTCATTTAATAAAGATGGTTTAGATTAGATAAAATGTTGCGTGAAAGGAAAAAAAAATTAGTTTTTCCTCAACAAAGTGGGATAAGTGTTTTCTTGTACCTCATGATATATCATTTTATGATCTAAAGAAGTATTCCATAATCTAGTTACCTTTTAATTTATGAGTATTCCCTTTATGTGCTAACAGGATGTGGTTCAACAATGAGTCTTGCTGCAATATAGATGGATGGGGAATTTAGGATTCTATTTATGTTCTTACTGTGTATGCCTTTCCCATGGAAGGGTGAATTCACTACACTAAGGTACCATGATCCCTATCTTCTTTCTCTTATGACTAAAGGTCCCAATATTAATCTTTGTATATGGTATATGTATAATGTTACATATGTGCAACATGATCAAACCATCCTCTAGATAAAATTCATTGATCTACCAAAATATTATTTCATCCATTTTAGATGCCAAGGACCTAGTATGTGATGATGAAGAGTCTGTTATAGACTGTGATGTTTCTTTAATACAGGTTCCACATATTCAAGGATGAAGATAAGCTGGATCGCATGGAAGAGAGAATGTGTTAGAGCTTTTTTGAAAGTATATTCTATCTATAATAATCTTTATTATCCAACCATAACAAAGGATGAATTTGATCCATGTTTGGAACTTGGTGAAATAGTGGAATACTTTGAGGATATGGAAGAAGAATCTGTTGATGAGAAAGTGTAAAAGAAACAATATTTTTGTGAAGGGGGTGACCCAGATCTGTCTCCCAAAGCATGTCACATCACGTTTGCATCTCCTAGCTCACATAGGAAGTTTCCAAATAGAAAAAATTCAGTTAAGTATTATTAGTAAGATATTGAGGTATATTGAGAGGATCCTTATATAAGATCAATATCCACTTATGATAATGGTGATGATGAGGAAAAATAAAAGTACGAAGAAGATGAGAATGGAATTATTAATAATGATAATGAAAAAGTTGTTGTATATGATGAATGTGATTACAAACTTGATGATGAAGGTAGATGAATTAAGACGAAGGATATGGAAATGACTCTAGAGCATTAGGATTCATTTGTTTAGGGGGAGTATGCCCCATCTGTGGAGAATTTTTCGGAATCTCTAGTTGTTGATGATGTTAAGGAATGTTCAGTTTCCAAATGTTAAGAAGTTTCATATCCTACTGCAACTGAGTAGTTGATAGTTATAGTTTCTAGGGAACAACATGTTGTCGAGTAAGAGAAAAAAGATATTAAGGAGTAATTAATTATAAATGAATAGTTATTAGTATAAATTTATCATAAGTATCATATGGATGAAAATGTGGAAGGTGATTCCACTACTGTTGATTCCCAAAAATAATTATGAAATGAACGATGTGCCAACTATTAGAAAAATATTGGATTATGGACCTTCCAGTATTGTACAAACAGTGGATATTAAAAGATAAAAAGGTTATAGGAATCTAAATGTTTCGGTACCTCCTACCATTGCATCTATCTCAGTTGTTTTTTAGACCATTGGTTGGACCATATGGAAGAGGAGTATGGAAAGTTATATAATGTTGTAAGAATCCCTCCAAGATTGATAAACCTAAAGTTAGTGTTAGATAATGTTCTAAGGGATCCTTGATAGCTCGGAATGATCTTGAAGGTTTTCATGAATAGTTTTGTTTTGTTTCATATCTAAAACCTGATCCCAATCAACAACCTTTTTTTATTCCAGCTAATGTAGTCACTGAAAGTGACTTGGATTCTCTTAAAAAGTTGTTGATGATATTTTTTTATTTGATGTTAAATAATATTACCCCTAAAGATAATTGTTATGTGAGAATGATGCAAGGTATATATTTGAGTTGGTTATTCAGTATATCCAACCCAAGATGATGCATCACATTCATGAGGTAGAGATTTATAATAAGCAGATAAGTGGTGAACTAGAAAAACTCAAGTCTTTGGTTGAGAAAAATAAATATGATTTTAAATATTCCTTTTATGTTATCCATAAATATCATGAAAATACTTCCTTATATACTTATGTTTCTATTGCACCTCCTCATCCAGTGTTTTATATTGATCATTTGAGATCAGTTGTAATATATCATCTTCTAGATTTATCTTTTAGAGCTTTAGGTAGTATCATAGCTCTTCCCTAAGAGACCTTCAGAAGAATTAAGTATAATTCTGACCATTTTATCATGTTGGTTTCCAGTTATTCCTATAATTTAAAATCTAGAAGAGATTCTATAACCAAGACCATCAAATTTTATCTATATCATATACATACAAAGTATGCAATGGATTCCAATTTAAAATTATTAGATAGTATTCAAGAATGCCTCTTTTGACTCCACCATTCAAAGACCAAGTCAAATACCTCATAGATATCACCCCAATCATGAATGTTTCATTTAAAGGAAGGATGATTTCATTATTGAAACAGATAGGGGTTTCCAAATTATAATGGATTTCAACATCCTCATGAATTTTTTTCATCATGTCCATGGAAACAAAGTGGTTCCTCTGGAAACTATTCTTATTACACCTCAATTATCTCTCGGTTTTGGAGTTATTGAAGACCCTTTAAAACCTTTTACTTATCATTTATATCCTTTCTCAATGTCTCTTGGTCAAGATTTGAGACAAATCCATACCATTTTTATTGTGGATATCATCCATATATTGTATCTTGAATCACCTCTGGTGTTATATCCCTCCTACCTCATCCACATCATGCTGCCTCAGATATAGAGAAATAGAAAACCAAGGCTAAATGAAAAGAATAGATGTAACCATCTGTCTAACCTTATCATTTGTATTTTTTATTAGACTGTGATTTCATTGATGGGATATCTCTTCTAATAACATTGTGCTCAAAATTTAAAATGTATTTCCTACCTATTATTAGGTTTGTTTACCTTTGAATTAATTTCATATATCTTAATATGTTTATTATTCATGCCTTTATAAGAAATTAATTACCTTTTTAATAATACCAAAAGGGTAATAATTCTTGGAGAATACATGATTTTACAGTGAATTTTTATGGAATATTGGCTTTAAGAAAATTTATTGAATTATGTTTCTATGTTTTCAAAACATATTATCTTTGATACTATCTGTTTTAAATCATTCTATATTTAAAATATATTTTAATTTCTGATCCTTACTAATTTCATATTAATTTCCTTGAACCATATACACCTAATGTGAATGATAAGTCTTTATTTAGATTTTGATCATACCTTTGATATCATGTTTTAAAAAAATTAATATATTTGATGACTTATTTATATATTTAGAATATTATTTTGATGTTAGGATTTGTGATCATAAAAATGGGGGAGATTATTGAACTTCTAGTTATAATTATAAAAAAATCATGTTTTTTAAAATACAGATGAATTTCATGTTTTCTTTTTAGTAATATATATTTTGAGAATTGGTGATAAATCCATCTAAGTATGAGAAACCATTGAGATAGACACCATTTTCCATGATGTACTACTAGAATAAAAATATATCTATTTCTTATACACTTCCAAGATATCACCCCATTAGATTCTCATACCACCGGACTAAAGAATTTACAATGTATGAGACATTTTCGGTCGACACACCACTAAGATTTCATTCCGCTATAACATAAATTTGGCTAAGTATGAGATACCACCAGATGACACACCACCAAACTATTACTTCCAATACAGAAAAATTACATAAGTCGAAGACACTTTCAAGGAATACACCATTAGATCATACATCTCAAGTTGATACACCACCAACATACTAAATATTTGGTTAAGCCTAATACATCGCCACTGTCATACTGTAAGAGAAACATACCAATAGAGCTCGACACTGTTAGATATTAATCCATAATCATTATTTTTATTACTTTACATATTTTTAATTACATTACTATAATATATATATTCATAAAATATAAGTATATTTACTATTTTAGTTATTTTATCTTAAATTTATGATATAAATATTTTCAAAACATGCAGTACGAGGTGGCATCTAATTCAAATGTTCCTATTTTTACTGATAAAAGAGGAGCACACTCCCTCAAGAAGAAAGGGATAACAACAAGTAGAAAATTAGAACATATATAAAGATAGTTTAATTATATAGAGGAGAAAATATATGTGGATAGAATGATCTTGTGAATCACTGAATACTTGGAGAACTAAAGAGATAGACCTTATTTCAAAAAAAACATCTTTCATACTGTGAACACTCAACTGGGGAATCCAAGGCATCATCACATCTAGTTTTTTCCTCCAATCAAGAAACAGGAGTTGTGACACCCTATTTTCCTGAATACCTAAAAATAAAAAAAAAATAAATCTCTATTTTATATTCAACTCTAGAGTCTCCAATGGTATTGCAATAAACTGAGAACCTATGAACTCAATAATCCTAGATTTCTAATTTATTTTAGTTTTATTATATTTTTAGTAGTGTTTGTACATTCTCTTCTTTACCACACACATTATATCTTAAATTAAACAAGATGATACTTTAAATATTCTCAAAAACTTTTATTATTTTTTTCTCCCACATATAAGAGTAGTAGAGGTCCTTATGTGTCCTGTTTCTTTTTACTCCCATGCATAAATGTGAAACACATTATGTGTGACCTAGACAGTTGCAAACTATTATATAAACTCGATCAAGGTTTTTTGATCATCTAGTTTATTTTATATAATATTCTTGGTGGTGGGTGATCACTAATTGGTGAGTACTAAGTCTCAACATGATACTAAACCTCTTGTATTCATTGTTTCCATTGTGTGATTTAATTTTTTTTTTACCTTAATTTCTATTTAAAACAGAAAACTATTTTATATTAGGTTGGATTTTTTTCAAATATTTTTTAACCTCTCTACTAAATATTATGGCATTCACATATGTTTTTTGGTAATATGATTTGAAAACAAAATTCTTGAACTCATATTGAGGAAAAAATATTGTTATTCAGTTGTAAAAGTGATATCCCTATACACTAATGATAAGTTGACGCAATCCAAAATATAAACGATTTGAGTTCTAAAAAATTACACAACTACTTTAGATTCATCATACTATGTGTTTCTATATTCTAATAATTTATACATATTATCCATTGTAAAAAAGAATTCACATGTTTCAAAATGAATTAGAAAATTTTCTTATAAAATTAATTTCCAAATAACCATGGAAAAACACAGGTTGTTGTGGAATTTCAAATCATTTAGATAAATTATGTTTCCTTTAAAAATGAGTAAAATATCTAAAAAATTAAATTCATCCAAAAACATGGTAGGATAAAATAACCTAGAATGAATAAAATTGAATGTAATTCATTTTGGACCAAAGTGGTCACAAATAAAAGAGTGTTAAATAACATAAATGATGGATAAAACTCATTATTTGGAACACAACACCTTAGTACATGATCAATACATGTTCAAAAAAAGTAATATTCAACACAAAAAAATTAATAGGGATCATATTTAGTACACTGAACTTTTTTTATTAATATAATTGGGAATATAATATACTAATAACTAATTCAAAATGTTATCATACTATCAAATAACTTTTTTCACTGGGTATAATTTATAATCAGGAAACATTTCATTTATGGGGGTGTTATGCGATGCATCAATATCTTAGTATGGAACGTCCCTACAAATATATTCATCCATCATATTCTCTACTCCCTTTATATCTTTAATTTATAACATGAATTTTAAGAGTAACCAAAAAATGAGATGTTATTTTTCTTCTTTTTTCACAAGTGGATATCTGATGAATGCATGATAAAAATAAACAAAATCACTTTACACCCAAAAATCAATAACATGAATTAATTTAAGGTAAATGTAAATGTAAGAAATTATTTTTCAATTGTGGTGTATATTTCCAAGGAAATTTCCTATATATATATGGGATATACAATGAAATTTGTTGTTTTATTAATATGATGTATTAATATTAAACTAACTATATAGTTATATTAATCATAAAAAATATAAAATGGTAAAAGAATACAATGTGGTTAGATTGTCAGGGGTGATATGAGACTCTATTTTAATTTATTAAAAGTATCCTCGTGGGTTTTTTGAACAAAAAATCATTTTTTTAGTGTTATGGGGATAATGGGAGAAAAACCATGAAAACTTCATGAATTAAATAATGATAAAGTACCTATTGACTTATCAAATACCTCACATATTATAATTTTTTTGGAAAGGAAGGAAATATATTATATCGAACATTAATTTATCTAATGGACTCCTCCCCTATAAATGGAATGTATAAGTATTATCCAATATCTCACAATGAAATATAATTTCTTATAATTAAACACAATATTATTTTCAATACAATGATAAATTAAATCACTTAAACAACACAAACACCCATAAAAATAGGACCTATTTATAGTGAAATCATCCATAAATACTTTCATTTATATCTCCTGTTGATATAAAAAATACTAATCATTCAACGTTGAAAAGTGCCTAAATAATTCAATAGATAAAGTTCAAACCTCCTATATAAAAATGTGTTGAAGGGGTAAGTGAATGATGTCTTTTCCCAATCCTAAGGGGGAATTTGGATCTAAAATTATTTGAGATATCCATCAAGGAAAAAATATTGAGAATTCCCTACTAAAATCCCTAGAATATTGTCAATTAATGGTAATAGGAAATCAATCTTCCAATTGAACTAGTTTATTTGATGATAGTATATATATATAAACCGACTATTATTCACGTAGGTTGGAACCAATTCAATTTTTTCATTTTAATGACCATTTGATCAGTTTTTTTAGGAAGAACGTGCACTTGACTAGCCCATTGGCAATCCAATATTGAAATATTTATTCCAAAAGTCAATAATATAGTTTCCTCCTTTTTAACAACATCAAGTTGATTTAGTCTTATTCAAATTTTTTTCATACTCTATGGTTAACCAAATTATTTAAAAATAAATGATGTGAGATAAATTTTGGACTAGTAACATAAATGTCGCTATGTATACATCTCAATGCTTGTTTATACTCAATGAAATATTCAATTAGTCATAATCATGTCATAGATGGAGTGAAATCAAAATAATGACAGGAGATTTATTATCATTATCAAGATATTCATAATTTATATTTTTAGGATGTGGATTTAATTTAAATTCAAAGGTTTTTAATTGATAATATGGAATGAGGAAGAGGAAAGAATATGATCCCATCAAACAGCTCAATGATAAGATCCCCAAATGAAGAATCTTCTTCTAAAACTGTTCCAAAATCATCTATGGTCTTTACAAACCATTACAACATAAAACACATGAATCATTACATGAAATTCCTATAAATGATGAAAAAATTAAAATGGTTTGGAGAAATAAGATAATTTTACATTATAAAGGGGTTAGATAAATTAAAGAAACTAATAGATAGGAACATTATTTTAAGCGGTTATTCAAGGAATCAAGGGTGTTAAAGTGGATAATGTCACCATAAAATTCTATATTTATTGTTTCATTAAGTTCAATAATTATATTTCTTGTGGTTTTTATGTAAATCCCTTCTAATATGAGTGGTTAGATTCTATTCATCATATACTTTTCTATTTTTATCATATATAAATAAATAAGAAGAATTATTTTTTTGACCCTCACCAGAAAATCCTTTATCATACCGATTGAGTTTGTGGTACTTTAATTTACTCTTTGAACAGTTATTCTAGAATACCTCAACTCTAAAACATATAAATAATATAAAATATTTTCACATTTATAGATGATCCCAAATCATTAATAAAATCAAAAAATAAATACTCCCTTAAGTTACATGGAATTGAAAAAAAAATTGAATTAATTTATTTTAGTGGTAAAAATGGTTGGATCAACTTCGAGACATTCATTCCCCAGATCACCCATTTATAACCTTTAATTTTCTTTTATCATGTGAATACATCATTTAGAAACATAAAATATCAGGTAATTTTCTTTACATTATCATTAAATGTAATTTTACCTTTTAATATTTTGAAATTTTACAATAATTATTTTTCAATATTAGTTTCTTTGGGATTCCTTTATTAAAAATACCTTTAAAAATGGAATAATAATTGTTAGGCTAGATTGTTTATCATTGAACACACTCTTTCATTTATAAGCAATCCACTATGTGCAGTAATTTTCCTCATTTTTATTTTTAAGGATAGTTAGAATTATATATTCTTTGGGACAAGATAAATATAATGGTAGGTTCTTTGGATTTTATGTTGTATAACACTCCAAAGGGTGATATCAATAAAATTTCTCTTTTTACTTGATTGTAATAGTAGTTTAGAAGGAAATGTACTCCACCATTGACTTTGGATCCCCCCCTAAACAAGTTAGAAATTATTCTGGATTACATTATTAGTGATTTTTTGGAAGATTGTGTTGTTTGGTGTAATTGTAAATTATTTATTGCCATTTTATTCCATAGTGTAATGTCCCAGACCCTCCTAGTCCTTTAAATTTTCAAAATTTTGGTGTTTGGAGTGTCCCAGTGACCATGGGTGACTAATTACTGAGTTTTCCAAATTTTCAGGGTGAACTAATTGTGGAACCAATGGGCATCGGTGGCACTGATGAGCATCAGTGGCACTGACAAGAATCAGTGGCACAAACATGCATCATTGGAACCGATGGCATTAGTGGCACTGACAGGCATCCGTGGCATTGATGGGTCATCTATAGCACCAAACAAAAATGGTTCCATAGAGATAGTGTAATGACCCAGAATTTCCATGCAATTTTTTTATTTAAATGATAATTTTACGGGTCTGCAAAATCTGACGGTGCACGATTCCGAGGCACGGTGTGCCAGAAATGATCTATCGATGTTTTTCTTAAGCTTATGTGAACGCGTATAAGTAGTTTTCCTGAAAAATTAGAATAACTCTTAATCGGTAAATCAGATCATAAATCTAAGGTCACTATTGCGCTCAGAATAACAGTTTTACCCTTGTAGAAACTTAATATTAGTCAGCACGGGCCTCTTGTGAGACAACCCAAAATGGTATAAATGAAAATTAAATAATTAAATAATTTTTTTTCAAATGCTCATAAATCACAAATGGTAACTCAGATTAAAAATACAAGGCCACCACTGAACTCGTGAGTTTATTCTTTCTTTAAGAGGATACTATCTTTGGCCGGCGTGGGCCACCTGAGAAAGTTAGTTTTTGGCCGCAAATAAACTAATTAGGTGACAATTATTTTATAGTAAAATTCAGAACATCTAAATGGTAACTCGGATTGAAAATCTGAGAGTACCGTTGGGTTCGTTGGGGCATGTTTCACCAAGGAAGATCCTAACCTCAACTGACGCGAGTTGAGGGTGACTGATAATTATTTATAAACATTTTTTCACATACATTCAGTAAACGTGTGAGCAGTGTTTTGTAACTTTTGAACCAGTGCTCGGAATTGAAATCCGAGGACATAGTTGAACTCACAGCGCTAGTATTCGCTTAATAAAACTTTCACCTCGATGGTAGTTGGTCAAGAATAAAAGTTTGTTTTTGGATTTTTATAAAAAAATAATAATAAAATAAAGTGTACAATGCTTTATATTATTTTAAGCTTCTATGTGAGTGATTTTTTGTTAAAACCTCCACTTGGGAGTTGGAGGGAGAACCACCACACACTAACCTCCCACTAGAGGTAATGGTGGTGTGGTCCACTCGAACATAACCTCCCTCGAGAGGTTACGACGTGGGGACCACCCGAGATCAAACCTCTCAACACCTTCAATTAATTTCATGTTTCAACATAAAATTAAATGCTTTCAATTTAATTTTATGCGTCAAAAAAAATTAAATGCTATCAATTAATTTTATGTGTCAACATAAAATTAAATCCTCTCATTTATTTTTTTATGCTGGCTATGTGGGGGAAGCCTCTTGGAATCCTCCCAATAATTAAGCCAACGCATCTTTTAAATTGCTCCAACGCTATTTAATTCACTTGACCCCCCCCCCCTTTTAAATTAAGTAGACACTCCGTTGGAAATCAGGAAGGTTCCTCATAAATGAACCATCATAACTTCCACGATGGTTACATACCTCTCCCCCTCTCCTATATATAGGGAGCTTGAGAGGAGGATTTGGGACAGCTTCACCAAGCGACGAAACAATGGCAAAGTGACGCGACGCCCAACACTTGGAGGATTACACCTTCTCCAACGAAGAACGAAGAATGCTAACCTTCTTCGAATTCTTCATCAGACACCTACCGACGTGGAGCGTCGTCAATGATTAGACGCAACTCGAGTTTGGAAGTGCTTGGCAGATGCGACGAATGACGATCCTCTACGTCTTCTTCTGCGACTCCGTCAATGAGTGACATCCGCCTTTTTGCACCAACATCAACCAAATAAGAGCAAGCTAGGGGTTTACTTTTCAGAAAGTATGATATTTACATGTGTTCTTCCTTTCTCTCAAAAACAAAGAACGGGGAATTGTTGTGCTTCATACTTATGAACCAATTTCTATCACCTCTAAAAGAGGAGGGTGCAGGCCAAGATAACATGGCTCGACTCCCTCCGCTGATCTTTTTTGATGTCTCTACAGCAAGGTGATGAGGTGAAAACGATGAATGATGCATGACATGTGGCCTCCTTGAATCATGTTGCTCCCCAGCGGTGCACCAAAGCTTTTGGGTGAACACTGTCGGCCCGCGTGGTGCCCTTCCGCCCCACCAGCGGCCTCCCAGTGCCCTGCCCGGTGCGTGGTCTTCCTGCCCATGGCCCTTGCGCCCCGCCCGGCACCCCTGTGGCCTGCCTGGAACCATTCTGGTATCCCCACAGCCTGACCGGCCCCTGCCGCGCCCTACCTGGTGCACACGCGGCCTGCCCGCACTCTACGCGGCCTGCCGCTTGACTCCGGACCGACCCGACCTCCCAAGGCCGAGTCGCCCGGGCCGCACCCCTTACGGAACTGGCAGAACCAGCCCCAGCCTTTGGGACGAGTCGCCTATGTGGCAACCTCCGGGCTGAACCGCCCTCGTAGTCCGCTGGGCCGGGCCCAGCGGACCGGGCCAAACATAGCGGTTTGACCCACCCAACAAGCTGTGTCAGACCCAGCGGGTCCGAAAGGGTCAACCCAGACTAGGTTGGCCCAGTCTGGGTTGGGCCGAGTTGGTCCGACCTGGTCGGACTGGACATGAGCCCACTACTAACCCTTTTACCTTCTTGGGCCATATCTTTGGTACCGGACATCCGTTTGATGAACCGTCAGTGGTGCCTATTTTCTTGGAGTGAAATCATACCATTGAGAATACCCCACAAGAGTTCAAGGAATATTTGAGATATGGTTATGTTGGATCGTACACAAATCCACCTGGTCCCTTAGGACTAAAAGTATAATAACTCACAGACCGGGCATCCGATTGATGCATCGTCAGTTGCACTGACACCTCTTCGACATGGAGGACCTTTGAGATACTTCTACGTGGGACTTCGTGATAGTTGTAGTATCAACCAATAGCTTATGGAGCGGGTCATCCAGAGATGAGAAGGCATTTGTGCGGGAACCTAGTAGCTGGATAAGACTTGAAGACTATTGATCAATTTGACTCGGAGTGATTCGACTAGCCTAGTGGGGAGAGCCTCTTTGTGATTGAGGTAGACCCATAGTGGGGACCGCCACTGTGTGAGCGCGGCAAACCCAGGGTCATTGACATGTGGAGTACCACAGCAGACTACTAGGGGGACCACCTCTGTGTGAGCGCACCAGACCCACGGTGGGGAGGGCCACTGTATGAGCATGGAATACCCATGGTACTCGACATGAGGAGTACCTTAGCAGTTTAAGTTAGTGGAAACCGCCTCTGTGTGACATGGTAGACCCACTGTACTCAATAAAGAAGGCGTTCTCCAGAAGCCGAGGGTTCATATTGATACTACCCCTAGAATAAAATCATATTTGAGCTGAGTCAATGAATTTTTTGTTTTCTTCATGATTGAGATGGGTTATGAGATAACATAGGTATATGTTTGTTAATATACCTATGTAATGGTTATCCATTGATTTCATTATTTTTGGTTAATCCTTGTCGTATTTTGTGAGGCCTTGAGGGTCTCCGGGTCCCTACTGAGTATCATAATACTCACCCCTGCACAGGATATTCCCGCACCTCGTTGTGTTGGTTTCAGATGAAGGACAATGCTGACTAAGGCAGAGAGTAGCAGGACTGGATGGTACCCGAAGGTTGACCACTCAGTGTGATGGTACACGGGGTAGACAGAAGGACGAGAGTGCTGAGTAGGAAATCTGTACCTACCCTTCAGGTAGGAACCTCAGAGGACGACCCATTATCTACTTCACTTTTATTTAGTTGTACTTGATTTTAGCTGTACTAGTACTTTCCTATTGGACTTGTATTTCCGGCCCCATTTACTTTCCATCACTTCTTTTTTATACAGTTTTACTAAGTGTTTTGATTCCAGTTGTGTTCTATGATGTGTTTTTTATGGTGATAAAAGAAATTTCATCCCAGTTTAGGGATTTACGCCTTTGGTGCTAGTCACCAACCCCTGGCCTATGGAAGGTGGGATTGGGGTAGTCACAATACGGGCCCTAGTGGATGGGTCATGACAAATTCGTATCAGAGGAGATGGTTCTACCGCAGAACTTAGGACTCTGATCTTTCTTTTCTATGAAGCAAAAGTGTTAAGGGTACTAAGTGTGGTTCTCAGTTTAGGGAGTCCTGTGTTAGTGTGGTGGCCGACAAATCCATACACCTGGACCCTGACTACTGATCTCTGACTCAATGCATGAAAACACTGATTGTGTGTGTGTGTTTTCAAATGTTTTCGTTTAGCCAGCTCAACCAGGTCAGCTCAGCAGGTATAAATTTTGACTGCGTCACATCTGTTCAAGATACCTCTACGTAGAGAAGATAGAAACTTTATAGATATCCTTTGTGGATAGTGATGGAGCAGTCTTTCTACAGTATCTTATAGTCACTCCACCACTTCTTCAGTGAGTTAGGGAGGTGCAACGTGGAGATGACGACTGCGAGATGCGACGTGCTTAGATATCCATAGGGCAGGCACCTGATAAATTTTTTGAATGTGGGGAGCAAGTAATCCTTTTTAGAGGATGTTCCTTGGTACCTGTAGCACTTAAGGAGGAAGTGTTGAGGGGGTTCCACACATCCCCTCTAGCGGTACATCCAAGAGTGGCGAAGATGTACTAGGACCTTCGGTGACATCACTTGTGGTCAGGTATGAAGAAGGTGGTAGCAATGTTTGTCTCTTGATTCCTCACTTTTCAGAAATTGATGGCAAAGTAAAAGGTACCAGTAGGGTTGGTATAGTCTTTATAGGTCCCATATTGGAAGTGGAATGGGATATGCATGGACTTAGTGACGGGTCTTCCACGTACATCTAGGGGTCACAACTCTATTTGGATGATCATCTACTGAATCACCAAGTCATCCCACTTCCTACTGATCAGAGAGTAGGGTTCAGTAGAGATCTTTGGACGCCTCTATGTGAAAGAGATTTTGAATTTACATGGAGTACCCTCTTATATTGTTGTTGACCATGATGCACAGTTTACTTCCCAGCTATGGAAGGGGTTGCAGTAGCCTTTCAAGACACAACATCACTTGAGTACCGCCTTCCATCTTCAAATAGATGGTTAAACTGAGCAGACCATTCAGACCCTCGAGGACCTACTAAGTTCATGTGTCCTCAACTTCGGTTGCAGCTAGGAGGATCAATTGAATTTGTTGGAGTTTGCGTATAACAACATCTATCACTCCACCATCACGATGGTACCTTTTGAGGCCTTGTATGGTCAACCTTGTGGATCACCATTGTGCTTGAAAGACCTAGGGGAGTCAGCACTAGTGGGACCCGAGATGGTACGGACTACCACATAGAAGGTGCAGATCATCCAAGAGTGGATGAAGACTATACAGAGCAGATAGAAGTCGTATGCTGACAGGAGATAGAGACCTCTGGAGTTCGAGGATGGTGACCACATCTTTCTACAAGTCTCACCATGACGAGGTCTACGAATATTTGGTCGAGGAAGCAAGTTATCTTCGAGATTTATCAGAACTTTCTAGGTCCTCAAAAGAGTAGGATAGGTGGCTTACCTCCTGGCTCTTACACCTCAGTTGCACCGGGTGCATGACGTATTCCACATATCTCAGCTGAGAAGATACGTCCACGACCTTTCCCACATCATCGACCATGGAGAGATGGACATCGATGAAGGGGAGACTTTCACGGAGGTTCTAGTTGAGATTTAGGATCGAAAGGAGTGGGTCCTTTGTCGATGGTTGATACCTCTGGTGCACTTTCGCTGGCAGCACAAAAACCTCCAGGAGAGCACTTGGGAGCAGGAGGCTCAGTTGCGTGCTCAGTACCCCCACTTTTTCCCTTAGTTGTGAGTTGTGGCTTACAGGGATGTAGATCTCTGAGTTGGAGAGAATGTAAAGACCACGAATTTCAATGAAATTGTTTTTATATAAATAGTAATTTTAAGGGTCTGTGAAATCTGACGGCGCACGATTCTGAGGCCCGGAGTGCCCGCAATGATCTGTTGAATAGTTTGAGAGGTATCTGGTGTAATTTCCTAGACCCTCACAATCCTTTACATTGCTACATCCTAGTATTCGGTGTGTCCTAGGTAACATCAGTGACTCATAAAGGAGTTTTTAAAATTTTATGGGTGAACAAACGATGACATTGATGGAACTGATTGGAATCGATGAAACTGACAAGAATCAGTGGCACTAATGGGCTTTGGTGGAACCTATAGGCATCGGTGGCACTGATGCCAATTGGTGTCATGGATGGGTAATCCGTAGCACCATTCGGTGATGTTTCCACGAAAATGATGCTAGGGAGATGGTTCTAGGGCGACGGTGACTCACCTAACGGTGAGTCCTCCCCTATTTTTCTAGGACCTTTCAGTTATTCCCTAGTAACGTAACTTTTCATGTAAAAGGGTTTTAATACCACTTTTAAATCCATTTAAAGCCAGTAAAATATGCTTTAAACCCCCCATTAATTGGGATACCCTTGGGTTATCAAAACATGTGTCTTTTTCCTCAGTGTCACACCCTTCCTCGTGCTTTCCATCTCCACCCCATTATGTGGTTTCCTCTATTTAAAAGATATCTATTAAAACACAACTGTTATCACCACCCCTTTAAGGAAATTAATTAAATAAAAATTAGTCCCATTATGTGGAACTTCACAAATGAATCGTTGAGCCACGAAGTAAATTTTATATACATTGAAATCGTCTCCCTATTTTTAATATTTTTCCTTTTTCTTAAGGCCATATCATCTCTTCTTTTCCTTTCTCTCACTTTTGGTGTGTTTTGAGTCCTTTTTCTAGAGATGAATCATGTTCCAGTGCTGTATTCTTTCCTTATCACCCTTGGAGTCCTTGGAGATCATCTTCTACAAGTCGCACATCTCTAGTTCTTAGCCCGAGAAGAGAAAACATGGATCGTTGATCATCTAAGTAGGGTCTTCCTTAGACTCTCTTTATTTTGTATCATGCGGGGTCGGTATAATAATGTTTCCTTGGGGCATGGATGAAAACAAATATTAATTAAGATAATAAATGGACTTTATGGAATAAAGTGGTGGGTTTAATGGTTATGGTGATGTACTATTTTATCTTCACTTATATGTTGTAAATTGTATAGTCTTACACCCACTGAAAATAGTGGTCGTTGGTGGTCCATTCTTGCCCACTAATGAACCTCTGTTTTTTTCTAGAAAATCGTGTCATTGAATGGATGTAACATGAAAACAGGTTAATAATGCCAACTTGGTTGATTAAATGGATACAAGATGAATAATAACCATTGTTTGATAACCCTAGTTAACCAAACCGAAGTAAAAAACTTAATGAATTGTATGGTTTACCCTAGAAAACGTCATTAATCTGTTTTGGTGATATATGTGGTTGTGATTATTGATGCTTTTAGGGTGATGTGTATGGGGATGGGATCCCCTATTGTGCAGTTGTTGGATTGTGGATTTTTTCCCATAGGTTTGGGTTTGGTTTGATTCTATTACTTTGATGGATCTCACGGATCCCTTTTGTTGTTGGGACTTTACAAGAGAACTGGTTGTGCAAGATTAAATTGATGCTAGGCTGTTTTTTCTTCCTTGTCTTGTGGCTATGCCTGTTATTTTCCCAGTAGTGAAGGATTATTATTATTTTTTAAATGGAATCACTTGAACATAATAACAAGAATGGTTGGTGCTCTAGTTGTGGTTGTAATGCATTGTTCATGAAAAAATAGTCATGAGGGTGTTTGTTTATGAGATGGTTTCAGGACCCTTAGGTTGGGATGAGTACTTTATTACCTATATGTATAAATTTAGTTATTATGTTTCTTTTTCCCACCCTACCCAAGTTGATAACATTGTGTAGAACACCCCAATTTCATGGGGGGTGGTGTTTTTCCAACCTCCTATCTGGTGGCAGGTTATTAGCTCCATTTTTACTCCCTCTCCCAAGTAGACCAAGACTTTTCAGGTAGGCTGTGATGGCCTGATTTCCATTATATCCCAAGATTATTAGAGAAGGTTACGTTTTTGAGGTGGGATTAGGTGTGTGCAGGCAGGGTTATTTCCCTAGTGTCTTTGGGATGACTCCCTTGTGTCTTCAGGCGTGGCAGAAGTTATTCTGGCCCAGGTGTCTTTGAGTGTCATAGTGGTTGTTGTAGCCCAAGTGTCTGCAGGTAGAGATGTGCAGTTTTTGTGGCCCATGTGTCTGTGGGAAGAGATGTGCATCATGGACCAGGTGTCTATGTGCGGGATGTGTGGTTTTGGTGGCCCACAAGGTTGTTGTTGGGGCGGTAGTGAGACCTTGGTGAGATTTTTGGGGGAGTTCTAACGTGTAGGATGTCTTCAATAACCAGTCAGAAAGTGGTTCGAGGTACCTAAAAATTGATTTTTTATTTCTGTTACATTACATGACTTGCATTATTTGGGGAGCGTTCCTTGGTGAGGTTTGAGTGGATAGTTTCCTTACTAAGAGTTTGGTTATCTCCTTTTCCTATGGGGCATTAGAATTCCTACCCACTTGTGCATGAGTGATTTTGGTTTTTCCCTACAGATTATACCTGTATACTCACCCAATATATATAAAAATGCTTTCAGGTTTCTAGGAGGACATAGAGAACCGTTCGAGGTCCTACTATCTTGGATGTTGGGATAGTTGTTGTTGCCATTTTCTTTTCTTCTGGTACTTTCCCTTTGTAGTTTTCTTTTACTCTGTATGGTTTTACCTTTGAACGTTCACATGGGAAGGTTTGTTGGCATTACGTTTAACTTTAGTTTTGGTGTTATTTGGGTTTTTTCGGTCGTATCTCCCGATCCTACTAAGTAAAATGGGTAATGCCTTTCAGATTACATGTGATTCTATACTCTTGGTGCTAGTCTCCACTCTGGGGATTGTTGAAGTTGGGACTCGGGGATTCATTATATCTCCTTCAACTTGAGAAAGAGTCTGGTAGTTTGTTTTCCATTCCCTAATCTTAGTGATGGCAGGTCGTGACACATAGGATTTTTAGGATGGACTTGGGTTTTTTAAGAGGTGATAGAAATGACCTTTATAGTGGTTTATGACGTTTATGTTTTGTTTGAAGATGATAACCCTATACTGGGGGATACCTCATTTATTGTGGATGACTAGATTTCCCCAATTACCGAATGTCATGGTTTTCCTTGCACTCAAAATTAGAATGGAGAAAAGGTTCCTGACTAAAGGGTTTTTTGTATGTTCATCTTGAAGATAGTTTCTCACAACTCTCTTAAGGATCTCTCAAATTGGAATAAACAGTTGGTGTTAGTGGAAAAGATACCACATTGAACTATAGAAGGAGCTTTTTATTTCTCATAGTAAATTATAACTCATATTATTAGTGTACATACCTCTTCAAATAAATTCTACCACCTTCACAAAATCAGAACTTTTAACCTTAGGGACTCCTCTAATGAGTACACAATAACATGAAATGAAATTCTTTGTACACTTTATCATGTTTTCAATGAGGTTTACTATCATTAATGGTATTTCTCATGAGTGTAAAACCTCAACCATTTCCATATGTGAATTACTTTAAATTTATTCTAAGATATGTTTATTTTACTTAATAATGAAGGTATCATGGGTTGGGGGTAGATTTTGAAGGGTTTCTAGAGGATTTATCTCACCTTCATCTAGGGTTTTGTGGACTATAGGAATTTAGGGCATGAATCTAAGGCCCTACCTTGAATGGTTCACAATTTGAACCTTAATCTCATATTGTGAACCAACTTGTGTGTGTTTGTTTTTCTTTTTAATTAACTATTTTGTTAAGTGGTGTTTAAAATGGCTGGGGTATCCTCCCTTAGATAGTTGTGAATTTTCCCCCTTCTTTTGTTCTTCTTAAATTCCAATAAGATTTATCCTCATTTTTTTACTAAGAATCAACAATTGTTCATTGAAATTAGGAGATAGAGGTGTGTAAGTCATAATTTATTTTCTTTTACTTAGTTTAAATCATTTTCAAAAATTATCACACTATTTTTTATATTGTTTCCTATTTAAAATTTATTCCTTTATTTTTAAAATTTATACCATTTCATCTCAAATTAAAGGCTGTTATTGGTATAGTGGATGAATAAGAGAAGAAGGTAAATGTTTTTTAACATTTCCCTCAAATTATTTTCATTTTATTGATTTTTGGGTGTTTATTTGTGCCAAAACATCATATAATTGACCTAATAACTATAATTACATTTTGTGTACCTTATATTTAATAAATTAAACCTCTCAACATGCTAAGACTATTTTTTGGAATGTAGGTTAGGACATTAGTAATCCATTAAGGTGAGCATGAATTGGAAATTAAATTGGTAAATTAAATTGGTGACCATAGAAACTCTTTAGACTTAAAATTTAACCTTGTGTGTGTGGTTGGGGATGCCTTGGAGGAGCTTTAGGATCTAGTGTTCTAGTTTACTATAGAGACCATATGTAATTGAAATAATTTCTTATATAAGTGAATTGAATTTTTTACATGAGTTATTATTCATGGTTTAGAGTGAATTAGAGAAATCCCCCTTAGATTTGTTAGGATTCATGGTTTAGAATTCCCTATAGAAGTCCCCATTAGACGTAATGTGAATTGTTGTTTAGAGTGACTTGGGGAAGCCCCCATCGACTCATTTTGACTCATGGTTTGCGGTGCCTGGGGAAAATCTATCTTGGAATCATTATTAATCATGGTTTACAGTGTCTTGGGGAAACCCCCTTGTACTTTTTATGACTCACATTTTGATATACCTTGGGGAAATCTACCTTGGACTCGTTACAACTAACTATTTACATTGCATTAGTGTAATCCATCTTATAATTGTTATGAATCATGATTGGAAATGACATATATAAGACCCCTTCATATTCATTTGTGCCTATGTGGGATACTATGGGTAGATAAATATAGCATCGGTTAAACTATGTAAGGTCAATCCTGAGTGTCACCATGGAACCTGAGGATTGATGGTAGTTTCATTTATTTTTTTATTTATTCTATGGTTAGTTTATACACATCATCATGAACTATATACTAAAATTGGATATGTGTTTCTATGTCTTTGGTTGTGGCCTACTGAGTCATACCCAGACACTAATTAGGCTTCTATTTTGTAAACGATTAGACTTTGTGACTATATGATATGATAAAGGAAAATGGTTAATGAGTGATGCCTGATTTGGACTTCTAGGATGGATTGTGGACTATTAAGATAGGGTTAGGACTCAATACCATTTTTGGTGGACTTTTGAGATTTTTTGTATTTTTTTCTTTTAGGATGTTTATGTGTATTACTTTTTTTGTTACATATGATGGGTTAGCATGTATATAGTTAATTTTCATATATAATAGGATGTTATTATTTAGTATAACTTATCATGATATATTTTTACTGATTTATCTGAATGTTTGTTATGACTAATATTATTTTCACTATTATTATACTCTAATATGAGGTTATAGTCTCGAAACCATACCACCTTAATCCCTCTATGCTAGTCAACAACCTCTAATATATGGGATATTGCACTGAAGGTCCTCAGTGATTCTCCAATCAGGAAACTATTGAGTGGCCTGTGGTTGTGGAATTATAAAGTGGTATTAGAACCCATTATTTTGTCTAACTATTTAGGTTATGTAGATGTGAGTTATGGAAATAAATAGACATTGTATAGAAATCAGGATTTGGGGTAACTAACCTATATAAAAGGTAAATGATAAGTTTACTAGGATGGGGTTTTTTATTATTTTCTCTTTTATTTTTGGCCTATTTCACCTAGGGTGATACCCATGATTTGTGATTTATGATTTATTAGACTTTCATCTCTTGGTCAGAATGGAAATTAGGAAGGTGTTCATCCATAATCACATGTCTTTTGGACTCACATGTCATTTTTTTGATTACCTGTGTTTGGGTAATTGTAATATAATAAGGGTAAGTTATTTAAAATGTTACTGGAAATTTATATAGTGATTTTCATATATATATGGTAGAATCATACTTAATAAATCTTTTAAATGTTTAAAAAGGTGTGTTTCATGATCTATTATCTTGATTATAAGTGGCTTCGGCTAAATAAAATGATCATTATAACTAAGAAAGTATTTTTCCTTTATATCTTTTAATTTAAATTTCATTTAACTTGGCCTCAGCTATGGAAATTTTTGTAATGTAATATATAATATTTTGATAATATAGCTCCTATGTGTGTTGTGTGGAATTTATGTTTATATATATGATGTTGACCCTTTTTGGGTATATGGGGATAGTGAGAGAACCCAAGTTATGATATTCCTATTATATATGATGTAGAGAGTACTTGAGCGGTATTATTATTATATATTTCCTTAAACTATGATATGAAGAACTATTGTGGTTATTTATCCTGAGGTATGTGTTTGGATTTATTGAAAGATTCCTCCATGGTGGCCTCTGGTTAAACACCATGAGGGTAGTGATGAGCATTCCCCAAAAGTAGTTGGGTTAGACCCGCCTATAGAATTATGTTTATATATGGATGATAATCTCTGAGAAATGTTTCTACAAGTGGTTTAGGTGATGTAAAGATAGGCTCTATGGGTTAATTTGATGATGTCGGACCTTATTAAAAAATTTCATCTATAGTACCTTTTTTTGATTGCTGAGGAAGGTGGACCCTTATAAACTAAGTACTAGATTGAGGTTATATAGATGATCATTGATAAGATAGATATTCCTTAAGTGAGGCATGTAAAATTTGAAAGTTTATATGATTATTGGTTAAGAGAAGTGATGGTGAGATGTTCTAGTCTAGAAGATCTACTTGATATATTTTCATAGAAGGATATTGAGACCCAATCATTGGATTGTTTCATTATAGAGACCTTGGGGTGATGTGTCTAGGTAAATATTCTATATTACATAGGGAAATGTGTTAGTCGTGGACTATGCTAACTATTTCTCCGAATTACATAATTTTTCCTATGTTAGTGAGGGGATCAGTAAGCCCTAGAAAGTATCTTCAAGGATGGGATGTGATAAGGGATTTAGTATTATGTGATTTTTTTTTTGAATTTAGATCTTTTTAGAGGTAGTTAATTAGTAAATTATTTTTGATAGGAACTAGAGTGAGGCTTATGGCTCTGGTTGTGTATCATTTTTTGGGTGGACTGATATCAACTATTTAGGTGGTAAGAAAAATTGTTTTGATAGTTCACACTAGATTTTTGGATTGTATTATACCCAAGGAAATATATCATATTTTCATCCTTGTGAGGAAATCATATTTCGATGCCATTGGTGTAAAAATATAATTCATTATAATTCTTAGTGAGAATGACTATAGTATGATTTTTAAGATTTCAAGAAAACAAGGAACTAATACGGGTTCTGTAGGAGGGTTTAGTGGAAGCCTAGTAATAGAGGATCAATATATATATTTATATATGGTTATAAAGATGAATATTTTAAACTATGATTAGTGGGTAGTAGAAAAGTCATTTGGTAAAAGGTGTTGGGTGTGGTGTCGACGGTTCGGAGTAGAAATTTCAATAGGGTAGTGTATATTAGGATGCTAAGGTAGGCTTTCAGGTCTAGGGTGTTAGTTAGATACAATCTATTCTACCTAACCTAGTTGAGTATGAAGTTGGATATTTCATAGTCTAAGGTATGATTCTACTAACCGTTGCATTAGCTTCTATAATGTTTGATACACAATATTCAAATTCATAATAGTATGTCAATTTATGGAGGGGTTAGGTTTAGATATAGAGTACCTATACAAGGTGATTTAAATTGAAGCATCATTGGGAGTGTGATTAGATGGAGTTATCCAATATATCAGGTGTTATTTAAAGGTTGGTGGATAGATATTCCTCTGGGATCTATTTTTACTAAATATGAACATTATTGATTTGATTTTTAGGATGGAATAGTTTATACTATATCAAGGTCACAACAACTATTATTATTTATGTGTGTCATAGAAGTATCTTAATGGTGGTGAGTATTTTTATGTTAGATAATGTGATATTTGGGAATCTCATGAAGGGTTCGTCCATCGATAGTTGGGTGGGATTTCAACACAGGTTTCTATTCAGCTGTTGGATGATGAGGAAGTTCAGTGAAGTATTTTTACTTCCATGGTGGATCAGGTCTAGGATGTGTTTCCCAAATATTTTTGCTAGTTTCTACTCAATAGATATTTGGGTTTTACTATTAATCTCATGTCAGGTGTAAATAATTTTTTTATTCCACCCTCTATTATGAATCATGTATTGATATTTGAGCATAAGTCTTCGTAAAAGCAATAATCGTCCATGGAATTTATTCAAAAGAGCACATATCTTTGGATTTATTCTATCCTTTTTGCTAACATGGAAGACAAATCCTTGATATTATGTCTAAACTACTGGATGTTGAATCAAATGAAGGTCAAAACACAATACTCACTTCCATATCGATACCCAGTTTGATTAGTTGAAAGACACACGAGTATTATCTATTATTGATCTAAGATCATGTCATCACCATTTTATAGTAAGGCATTTTGATTTACCTTTACTACTTTTAGGAAAATTTATGGAATATACGAGTATTCGGTGATGTCATTCAGTTAGATGAACATGCTAGATGTGTTTAGGGATTTGATGAATCGGGATTCCCATATATAATTAGAAACTACTGTGGTTTCTTTTTAATGATATTACCATGTAATCCATTTCAAGAGATGACCATGAATAACACATATAGATTTTGAGGAGAACAATTAGAGAGCATTAGACTTATTCCAATAACTCTAATTGACACTTTTTGTATTGATTTGGTTCTCTTATTAGGTCATGTTATTTGTGTTGTAGGTGTATCTATTTTCCCTGGAAAGGACAAAAAAAATTGTTTCCTCATATTGGCCCAAGATATTTTTTGATATACACAGTTTTCTAGGATTAACAGATTATTATCAATGGGTTTTTAAGGAATTCTATTATTTGGAAACATTAGTGAAAATGATGCCACAAAATGGGGTTAAATATTTTTAGTATGATGATTTTGAGAGAAAGAGTCAGGATTTGACATTAATATTGACTTCAATTCCAATCCAAACCTTACATATTATGGATATTGAGTATACCATTAATTATAATGCATCATGGTTCAAGGAGGAAGTATTCATGATGTAGATAGGTCATGTGGATACATATGGGTCTAGGAAGTCGAGGCCACAAGAGATAAATTACCCTTCACTTGACCTAGATTTGGAAGTAGTAGTGTATGTTTAGATACATTTGAAACATTGATATATTGTGGATAAATTTAAAGTGTATACCAACAAAAAATCCTGAATTTCATCTTCTCACAATGGGACTTGATCCTTATATACAAGAGGTGGGTCGGGTAGCTTCAATCCTATGAGTTGGAGATGTCTTACATTCCATGGAAGGGGAATAAATTATATATTATGCTCAGCAATATGATATATACTAGGGTTTCATGGGAGTCCAATAGTGAGTGCATGTTGATGTCCATTTTCATTGAGATTCATCTATATGTTTAGAAGTATGAGGGAAAATTGATTCTTATATCCCTATCCATTTATCTCTCACTTCTTAGCTAGATATAGAGGTTATAACTATATAATACATAGTGATTATACATAAAGAGTCATATATATGGTGGGGAGGTTCCACTAGTCTATGTCATTGATGATTATGATATTATACATGTTTATGGTCACATATTAGTTTCCATGGACATGAATTAAGAGATGATGTGGGAGTCACAAGCCTAGTGGTAGTCCATACACCCATGATTGACCAATATGTTTCATTATATTCAATAGAAATACTAGTTTTTAGGGATGAATATGGATAATGTAGTTTTTTAAGTGGTACACCACCTATTAGTAGGTGTAGGAAATGCACCAGTATCCCACTAGTCTCTTATTATTTTTACCAATTCATGAGTAGAAATGGGATTATGTAATTATATTTTTTATTTGGGGGTTACAAAGTATTCCCCAAGATAGAAACACAGTGTGGGTAATCATAGATTATCTGACTATGGTGGCACATTTATTACAAATTTTATAGATTTTTCAATGCATTTTTTAGGTAATATCTCTATTTGGGAGATAGGGAACTTATATGGGATCCCTTTGAGTATCATTTTCTATAGGGACATCCATTTCACATCTTGGTTTTGGAATGTTTTGTAGAAATTTCATGGTATGTGGATTAATTTTAGGAATTTCTATCATCTTCCGACTGATGGATAGTCTAAGTGGACTGTATAGGTTTTATATGACATGGTGAGAGAATGTTTCCTAGAATTTTGTGGTTCATAGTAGAACCACTTAGACTTAGTGTTATATTCATGTAATAATAGTTATCATTAATCTATTCATATGAACATCTTTGAGGACTTATACAGTAGGTCATGTTGTTCATTGGAGTGATTCTAGGAGTCTGGTGTGGTAGTGATGATTCGTTCGAGTCTCATGTATAAGAATTTGGATTATATCTAGTTAATTTGGAAATTGATGGAAACTACTAAAAAAAGATAGATGTCTTATAAAGACCAGAAATGTCTACCTCTTGTGTTTGAGGTAAGCTACAGGGTTTTTTTACTACTATTTTTTAAATAGAAATATCATCATGACTGGATAAAGGTGAATTTATGACCTTGGTATATTGTTTTAACTGAGATTATGTAGAGGGTAAGTATAAAGTCATTTTGATTAGCTCTTCTGTATAATTTCTATGTGATGAATGATGTATTTAATGTATATAATATTTTGTGATAATATCCAAATCTATATAACCCGATGAATACCAAGGATATTGATATTGAGGTCGATGTTTCCTTTAAGAAGATTCAAGTTTACATTGTTAATAAAAATGATAAAGATATGTGTTGAAAGATAGTTCATTTGGTGTATAAATAGTAGAATCTTGGGTATTTCTAGTAGGATACCAAATAGTGTGAGTATAAAATACGGGCCAAATGGCCTGATATTTTTTTCAATGAGGTCTAGTGATTTCTTGGAGAGTATCTCAGGGATGTAATGATATATGGTGGGGAGGTTTTTAAACAATTAAACTTTCTAGGTATAAATTATTTTAAATTTATAGTGACCCTTATGTATTTTACTTAGTTATAAAGGTCCCAAGGTTTATGGGTATATATAGAAGAGTTTCAATATGATCAAGAAGGCCTGAAAACCATTCATGATGTGAATCCCAAGATTCATAGCATGAAATAGTCTGATGGAGAGGATATCCCCTTTCCACTATGGGTTTACAATGTAAACCTTATGTTTATTCAATTAACAATACCTCTATTTTTTTATTAAATTTAATTAAATAATTTTTATGTGGAGTTAAAAATTATAAGGGGATATCATCCATTGTCCAGTCATAAGATGTTACCCCTATATTTTTACCTCTTTTATTCCATGAATAATTCTCCCTCATTTCTCCACAAAAAAATTTCATTTATTGTAATTAGAATCTTGAGGTTATTTTATCCATCCAAAAAAACTTTTATTAAGTTTCATTTGTTATCAAGTGATCTCATGATCTTTTTTTTATTATGATTTATTTGTAATGTATAATTATTCTTTTCTAATTTATAAAATTTGGAATCAAATTAGACATATATATTGGTAGGGTTGATTACTAAGTTCTTAAGGTAAGTGATTTTGAATATTTTCCCACAAACTCTTTTCATTGTATCGATGTTTGTGGTGTGTGGTCAAACAAAAATACCATGATCGTAACCAAAAAACTATAAGTAAATGTCATGTGCTTTTAATATATGAAAAAAAACCTCTATGATTTAGGAAAAATATATTGGTGAGTATAAAAATAATTTGACCACAAATTTAGAGGTTATTCACTTGGGAAATAATTTGGGAAATTAAAGGGGTGACCTGATGGGTTTCTTGTAATTAAGATGTGACCTTGTGTGTATGATTTGGGATTCTTGGGATGTGATATAGGATCCAATGACCCTATTTACCTTATGATAATTTATGTAACATAAATAATAGTATGTATGGATTAATTACTTTGGTACATTATTTATGACTCAATGTTTGGAGTACCTTAGGGTAATCCCATTTAAACTCAATATGAATCATGATTTGAGATGACTTGGGAAATTCCCACTAAAATCATTGTGATTCTCAGTTTAGAGTAAATCCCCCCTTGGACAATTTATGAGTCATGTATTGGAGTTACTTAGAACAAACCCCTTGGACTCATTAGGAATCATGGTTTATAGTTCTTGGCATAATCCCCCTAGAACCCATTATGACTCACAATTTGGAGTTTTTTAAGGAAAACATACTTGGACATATTATAACTCATCATTTAGAGTTCCTTGGGGTAATCCCTCTTGGACTTATTCAGATTCATGGTTTCATGTTTCTTGGAAAAAACCCTTGCATTCAATATCAATCACAGTTTAAAATCCCATGGGGAAAACCCTTGGATTCTTGTCTTCCTATATTAGAAATTATGAGCACAAATGTCTAAATTAGGTCAATGTGGGTACGTTCAATCGTTGGTGTCCCCATAGATCCTGAGGATCAATGAGAGTTTTGTTTATTTTTTTGTTTATTCATTTTTGTATCCAATTCATCATAAACTATATAATTAGAATGCCTTTAGAGGTATTTGATGGTTACACATAGATTCATACTCACCCCTTGATCAAGATTTCATTTGGTACCCGGGTAGATTTTTTACTGTATTAGAGAATAAGGGAAAGTGTCTTAAGAATAATTCTTGATTTTGACTGCTATTATGGAGCCTGGGATATTGGGACTAGGAAAGGACTCAAGATTTTTTTTTAGTTTTTCTGTTTTTATATTATTTTATTAATGCATGTTGATGTATATGAGCTACTTTGGGACATATTACTGCTTGACATGTATATATATCATTTTGATACAACATGCGATGTGATTATTTATTATCAATTTTCATGGTGTATCTTTTCTAATTTTTCAACATATATGTTATAGTTTTCATTATTTCCACTATTATTTCATGACGATATGAGGGTATAGTATCTCAATCATACCTCCCTAGACCCTCATTGCTAATTAAATACCTCTAGCATACATGGAAGTGGGCATGTTGTCCCTAGTGGATCTCTGGTCCGGGAACTGTTGAGTGGCCCATCATTAGGGTATTACAATTAGAGAACCACCTTTAATTATATAAATAATACTTTAATCCAATGAGATTAGAACCATATAAAAATATTTTGATACTAATTTGTCACGGATTTTATGGTTAAGAAAAATTAACATAACCTTTTAAATTGTTAAAATTATTTATAAAGAGTTTTTACTTGAGATTGTCTATTTCAACTAATTTATTTTCTTTTTTTCTAGTCCAAGTGACTAAGAAATATTTTTATAAAGATTTTTTTTATGTTAAAATGGTCTAATAATTGTGTTTACATAATAAATTTAGACTTCTATAGTGTCTTCTAGGGAAAAGTGAATGGTTCTTAATTTTATATTGAATTTGGATACTCATATTAGTTTTAAAGTAAAGAACACTGTACAAAATTATGTAAAATATTTGGGTGGGTACACTCAATCATCTCCATGGAATTTAGATATTAGGTTATTTAAATTTAATTTTTGTTCAAAATTACATGCCTCCCCTAGGATTCGGATGTGTACGGGTTCATATTCGACCATAGTGAGGTTAGTTCCTTTAATGTTTAGTTATTTGCAATTATGATATAAAAGTTAACTTCCCATTCAACTTTAGTTATAAAAGAAAAGGTGTTTAAGATATTCATAATGTTTTTGGTTTCCAATTTAAAAGGTATGATTCTAGGTGTTTTAGAAATATTGACATAGAAGCCTCTTTGGTTTGGGATTAATAGGTGTTAATTTCCCCAGATCAGAATGCATCATAGAAAGATCCTATAAATATAGAATGTTAGAACACAACATAATCTACAATAATAGAAGAATGAAAATTACTTAAAAAATATTTAGAGAATTTAAAAATTTCTTATATCAACGTCACACTCAAAAAATTATAATTGTCTAAAATGGTGTCAAATTTGATCGTGATTTGATGAAGCATCATATTAATTAATTTTAAAAAATATTGTATAGTATAAGGAGGACCAAATGTTATCTATCAATGAGAATAAAATATTTAGCAGTAAGTGTTTCAAAATGTTTAATAAAATGAAACTAAAAATGGTGTAGTTTTTAATGATGATTGAAACAAAATTGAATAAATATTTCATTTATAAAATAAATAATATTTCAAGAGAGGTATGAGTAGGAGATCCATACAAATTTATTAAACAACATGCCAAGTTATTTATTCTTTAATTTTTATTATGTTTGGTAAAATTATTTTTTTGATTATTAACCATGATAATTATTATTTTCTTAGACATTAAACTAGTGAATTAAGAACTAAATCTTGACATAACAACCATGTGTTCAAGGTAAATCACCTCTGTATGAAATAATATCTTATAAATAACTTTGTTATCTCAAATATGTGTGAAATAAAAACATAATTTTTTATAATAAAAACATTACAATAAATTAATTCAATATATAAAACTCAATTGTAACACACCTATATTTTATGATCTAGTTATCAAAAAAAATTCCTTGATAACATCCATTACATGATGCATCATATTTAAATAAACTATGATAAAATGGTAAAATATTATTATTTAGTGTGACAGTTATCACCTAGCTATTAAATTTGTGTTTATGGATAGGAATAACTAAATTATGAAAAATTTATGGTTTATGTATTAATAAAATTAATTCAATGGATATAAATTAATTATAAATTAAAATAAAAAAAATTTAAAAATGAATGATACATTTTTTCTGAAAAAAATAGATTTTATGCCTATAATATATTTTTATCCGAACAAATTAAATTAATTGTTATTGATGAATTATTTTCATAAAATTTATATATTATATATTCAATAAAAAAAATTAATATTAATTTAATGATTTTCAAGGGATTTTATAGTAATAAATCCATTTTTATGCTTATAATTGTATTTTTCAAAAAAATGGTTTTCATCGTGTTGTGAAAAATTATTTTAAATTGAATTTATTGAACTTATATAAAATGATATTTGATAAATGGATTCCATATTTTTAATTATAATTTCAATTTATTTAAATAGATCCATTTTATTTTTAATCTTTGTGAACATTAATCATCGTTAAATGTATCGGCATGATAAATAGTAAATCGGGCAAGCCTAGGTTAAAACTAAATGTTATATCACCATTATTCATATTAATTATTTTTGGATAAATTTAATTAGATCCTTTTCTACATAGCATAGAAATATTATTTTTTAAGGGGAACTTTTACATGAAAATATATTATAAATATTTAATGCAAATAAAAATATAAAATTTCTCTCCCTTACTTTAAAATATATCTTCTGCTTTCACATATGATAAAAAAAGAAATATTTGAAGAAATATTAATGTTATGTTTTGTGATAATGAGATTATATTAATTATGATAATTTATTTATAATATTTTGTAATTATATAATTACATTAAATTCTTAGAAAATTTCGAAAAAATATTTCTTCAATTAATATAAAAATTTAATAACTTATTTTAAAATATTAAAATAAAAATAATGTTTGAATGATTTATATTATTCCATAAATTTTATAGATGAATATATCATATTATTTTTGTTTTATTGAATTATATATAAATTATATATTATTATTGGTGTCTTTGGAATCAAATTAAATTAATACCATCAAAAATAAAATTAATGATTATTCTTTATTAATAATAATATATTATCTACCTTCTTACCTTCCATTCTGTTGTAAAATGATAATGTTGCTTGGGCATGTGTGTGGACTCCCACCTTCACGAAACGATGTGATCCATTTTTTCATTTTCTATTTACATGGACCTTAATAAGGATGTATATGATAAATATATATGATATATATATGATATAATAATGATTATTCAAATTTTAATTATCATTTCTATTTATTTTTTACATCCACTAAAAAATAGAAATAGTGCTCATGTGTATGTACGACATACCATCTCCATAAATGACGTGATTTATTTTACTATACCTATATTTTTGGACAAATATATATAATGATTATATATGATATTAATGTAACATATAAAATTAATTAGATTATTTAACCATGATTAAAGTATAAATATTGTGACTATTGAACCAAAATATGCATGGAAAATGAAGCAGTTATGACACTGAACCGTGGTTTTAATAAAGAATTATTAATGAACAGGTGATGAGATGTTATAATAATAAAAATGGTATAATATATTTAATAATGGATTCATAATAAATTAATAATAAATATATTTTTCATATATTGGAGGTTTTAACACATACGAATGAATTCAGGCCTAAGGTAAGGGTTTTTCATCCCAATTTGTATTCTTTAGGATATATGTTATGTTTTCAACTATCTATATTTATGAGGTAAATATATAGGATTTTTCTATTTATATCATGAATATCCTTATGATTATGAAATTTAATGTTTCATTTAATGTTATTCATTCATGGAGTTTATGATTCAATAGATATGAAAGTGGTAAGGGATTTATGTTTCAATCATATTTTTAATTTTTATTGCTTATGCATGAATTTTTATTGAGAAAATTGTATGATAATTATCTGAGTAATCCATTTAATTTTTATTCTCCTCTAGTTATTTTATTTTATTACATTTTTTCTTTTCTATTTACACTCTTTTAGAACTCAAAATATTGTAATAATGGTTTTAATGAAAACGTAATTTATTTCTATCTTCTATCAAAAATTATTTGTCTTCTAGGTCCATGTTATATCTCAAATATTTTCAAATATAATTTACTATTATACTATAATTATTCAAATTAATTTTTTCCAATTTTATACTTTTAACAAAAAAAATTAAAGAATCTTGTTGACATTTTCTAAATGAAGTATTTTTTAATTTTTTCCAAAAATGTGTAAATTTATTTAATGAAATCGGCATGAATGGAATTTCCCATTGTCCTCACCACCCAATGATTTAAAAATACTTTTACAAGTTTTCATTTTTATTTGAAAAAAAACTCTTTCCATAATATTTTGGAAATTTTTGTATTTTGATTATCTGATTTCAAAATGAATAGGGAATTCTCTTCTAGAAATATTTATGTAGTCTTAATAGGAATTTACATCAATAGTAGCACCATTTAATGACAATTATACTTTATTGGTGATATAATCCATTAATAATAGAATTATTATTTCTATATATGGTTTATCATTATGGTGATGATATTTTTATGAAACCAATTTATGTTCTATGTTTTATGCTGTAATGAATTTATGAAATGTTTATGAAATCCATTTTATTTTAATGAGTTATGATATAATCATGTGATGAATGTTTCATGATAATATGTCACATATATGTATGGTTTTCATTATGTGATGGATGGGCCCTAACTCGTATCTATCCTAAATTTATTAGGTACATTTTTATATCTAATGAGATAACTATATGAAACAATACAATGTTCATAATACACTATGTGAAACAGGTCAATGTACGTGATCCACTATGGGAAACAAGTCGATGTCCTTGATCCACTATGGGAAATGGGTAATTATTCTTGTTCCATTATGATATGGTAAAAATGTGTTGTTTATTGATCCACTATTATATTATAGTCTCAATAATTAATTTTAATTATGAAATGGTTTCTATAACTATGATCGTGCCACACATCTATGACATGAACTTATGGTTCATGATTTATTTATGATGATTTATCAATATTATAATACATGTTATTGGAAATGATAAAATTTTATGTGATGGATCATATTTATGATAAAATATATATTTTTTATAGAATTTTTAGGTTATTTTCTTGATCTTATATCCTTATTTTTATCTTATGCTTTCATATGATCCCTGATTGTTATCTACCACATTTACCCTTACTAAGTCCTTGAGATCACCCTTTATTATGTTTCATTTCCCCATGTTATGAAGAAAGGTTTAAGTATGGAATTTATATAAATAGTTCAATGTGGGAAAGTATTTATGGAATATTTTCAAAATCTATTATGAAATAAGAACATTATACATCTATTCTTCAATGTCACTAAACATTTATGAACCTCAAGGATGTATTTGTGAAATTTATTCAATATTAATTTAAAAATATTTAATATCTATGCATGAATAGTATGCATCTCTATAATTGGTACTAGTGGATAGTTTGAGTCAATATTTAGAGATTAGGATTAGAAATATTTGGTGAAACCTATAGGGATAAGTATACATATGGGATAACATTCTAAAGATTTTGAAATTATCGTGGATAACTAAATTTAAACCTAAGGTCCCATAGATTGAGAATATGGTGTTATGATTTCACACCTATTATTGTAATTTCATGATGATATGATATTTTACTCTGATTATTGTTTCTTTATTCTTATATTTTATTTTTGGTTTCATTCAAGGGATTAAACTTGAATACAATGTGCTAATAATGAATTTGATGTATAAGGAAATGACTGTCCACCTGAGAAACAAAATGATATGGGACTATAAAGGAAAATATATTTACTATTATCTCTCAAATTACATAGTAAATGAATCATTTTGAGCTTCTAAATGATCAGAGGAGGTAACAACATAGTGTTCAGTCTTTTATGAGGCAACATCCACTTTTTTTTGGATATCTTGACCCACTAGTGACTAAGAGATATATTAATAACATTGAGAAAATATATTCTTTTATTCATTTCTCTGTGAAAAAATTATCTTAGTCATTTATCATAGGGAAGGTGAAGAATATCAATGGTGGAACATTATTAACAATATGAGAGAAGATGTATAAATTGAATTCATGGAATATGATGAGTTAATGGGGATATTTTTCAGTTAATACTTTTAACATATTCTGTAAAAAAATTCTTGAAGGAATTACATATTATTATGAAAAATAAGGATGAATCTATTAGTAATTATGAGGAAATTTTTACAATTATTTAAAGGTATACATCTTGTTTAATCATTAACCTTGATAGAAAAGTCGATCAATTAATTGGTGACTTAAAAACAAGTCTATGAAAATAGTTGTCTATGATATACTTTTTTAACTATGAATAAATATTTCAATATGCACTCAAGGATGAAATTCAAATTTGGGATTCCCTATATTACTATTCTTTTGATAATAGGAGAATGATTGAGGCTCCTGAAAATTCAAATAAATCACATGGTGGAATGAAATTCCAGCCATACACATTCTAATAATATTAGATAAAACATCCAGGGAATTACTTCAATAGAACTAGGAGGTTATTTAAATGCATACGTGGGGGTCATAAATCCTGTGAATGATTCAAATTGATGAATAGGATATTTTATTCAATAGAGGAATATAAGACACCAACTAATGCACAAACCATTCCTTAATGATTGAAATTCTAGGAGTAGGTTCATTAATAAAATAGGTGAATGAATTTAAAGATTTATGATGATGATCTATGTTAGAAATCTCTTAACCTAAAAGGAAAATGTAAATCTCCCATGATCATTATTAGTGAAATGGGTTGCGAGAATGACATGTTGAAAGGTACACTTATAATCTACTCTAAAATAGATAATTTATTATTTGATTATGGATATACCCACTATTTTATATCTAATGAATATGAAAATGATATCAAATTACTATCTCAATTATTATATATTGTGCTTGTGGTGAAAAATACTATTGCTATGATGGTAACATCTCAATTCTGTAATTTCTCTCTAATTAGATCGTGTAGGAATTTTCTTCCAATTCGTCTCTTTATTCTCCCTCTAGTTGAAGTTGTTGTTATTTTTATAATAAAAGAGATTTCATTACATAAATCTCACAAAAATTATTGAGGAAGGTAATTAATGTTTGATATTCCAAACTAACCTCTGAAAATATATTCATGTGATGATAAATATAAACTTTCCACTGAAATTTCATCCATTATATGGTTCGTCATTCCTATTCAAAAAGTATGTTTATCTTATATAGTTGTGAAGAAAATCTACAATAATTATATGTCAATTGTGTGGGATTTTTTTGATGTATTTCTATAATAATTTCCTAGTCTCCCCCTAAATTAAGAAGCTATGTTTTCAAAAGGATTCATACATGGTGTTGCATATATTTTAAAGACTCTAAATTGAATGGCCCTGATTGAGTTGTATAAATAGAAGAGGAAACTATAGAAGAATATCGATAAGGGATTCATTTATCCAATTTTACCACCATGGGGGGAACATATTATTTTTTTAAATAATAATTATGGATCAATTAATCTCAATGTTGTTTATTAGGAACAGAAAAACATCAAGATCAATATTTTTTATCCTCTTCCTTTTATTGATGATTTTTTATCATCTAAAAAGATATATATACTTTTACAAGATTGGTATTCATTCTAGTTAACATAAATTGTGGGTAAAGAATGAGGATATACCAAATATGACTTTATTTTTAAGGTATGAACAATATAAATATATATTGAGTCCAATTATTCTTACTTATTTCCCCGATAATTTTATAGATTTAATGAATAGAGTATTTATTGATTACCATGATCAGTTTTTTAAGATCATAGGTTTTTCTATGAGGTATGGATCCTTTTATTTTCGGTTTTAATGCTTCTTTATGGCCTTATTGGAATACCATTTGATCTCATGGGGTTATTAGAGGATTCTAGGTCTTTTTTGGAGTTTGGAACTAGACTTGTGGGAAAATTAGGTAAGTTGAATGATTTGTTAGAAACCATGTAGGGAATTCTACATAGTTTGATTAATCCTGTCTGGCCTAGATAGTTGGCATCATAATCCCACCCTGTTTGAGGAGACCATGTGGATGGAGGTGCACACCCTTATTAGGAACATCAATTTTTAGCAGAGGTGTTTTGTACAGTTTGTTCAGAGTTAGAAAAATTGTACACATTAACCATGTGGGTGCCCCCTTAGCCCAGTAGAGGATGCACGATAGGTTCATGATATTTCCATCCTTGTGAAAATAATGTGCATCCCATTATTTTGAGGTAAAAAACCCACATTTCCCAAAAAAATATTTAAATCATATATCTAATATTCATTATCCTATATTTCAATAAGAACACCCTCTGGATCCATTTTGAATACAATTTCTAGTATTTGAAACTATTTCTCCATCCAAACTCATATCTGAGTACTAATTATCTCATTAGATTCCAACCTATAGTTTATTTGATCATCTTGATTCGTTCTTCATTTGACGTGGTATCAGCTGCAATATTTAGGTACAAGATAATATGCCCAATGTTTAGGTTCTTCATTTTTCCTTCATTTGTCTTCTGATGTAGATCAAAACATAAACTGATACTAGATGAGCACTCTACTAATGACCTACATTAGGTTGTCCATAACTTTTTCAAGAGGTTCTATTTTTTATAGATCAAGTTTTCATAGTGAGGTGTGTTATACTTTCTAGAATCTCCCCTAAAATGAATTGAATGTTTGAATTAAATGTAATAGAAACAGTTACAGATTACCACTAATTGATTGAGAATTTTGTGGTGGTTGTATCCCTAACCAATGACACCCATGGGGTGGGTCTTTGAGATTTCCATTTGTTATACCCCCCATGGGGTGATTATTTATGCTTTCCTAGTTATAGGAATCCCCTAATGAAATGAATTGACTTTAAGTGATAAATTAGAACATGTTTTTCCTCCTTTTATTTTTTATTATTTTGATTAAATTTATTTTATGGATATATAATATAAGTGGGTAAACTTATTTGATGTGAATGAATGTGATTTGTTAAAATTGATAAATAAAAATGTAAATGGATTCCTTGGGGGTATTCTTTAGATGATGATTCCATTAGATTCCGTAGATGTTACTCCTTGGATATTGATAGTGAATGTAGATTCCTATGATGATATTTATCCTTGGGTACTGAATACGTTGGATGCCTGGGGGCTTGCCGCCCCTTGGATACAACATGTTTGCACTCGTAGTGCACATGGTATGTTGACATACTTCTTGGACCACAATTAATGTCTAATTGAGTTTGTATTGAAATTTTATTAAGAATTGAGATGGATTCATTGGTTCTCTATACCATGTATCCATCCTTGACGCATATGACACTTTTGATTATGAGGATCTTCCATGGTAAATTTGACATACTTGATTATGTGACTCAGTCAAGGTTATTCTGACACTTGTCATTATATGGTGTGGTTGGGCTGATTTTAAATATAGGTTATACGATGTTGTTGTGGATTATATGATATATTATGTATAAAACATGGCCATTTTTATTGAATACTATTTTTATATTTACTATTTTTATAGTATTTTGACACTTGTTTTGTAGGGATCCTTGTATAGATTCATAATATCACTTGTCTGTTACTTTTTTCTTCACTTTAGCACTACCAAACCAATTATATTATGCACTCTAATTTTTCATGTATTGTTCATAAAAGAATTATTATAGATACCATGGGTAATGGCCTACTGGGATTGTATCTCATGCCCTATTTGGGTGACCGTTGGGAAGCCAAAAAGACTTTAGGAATGTAGGTAAGGACTTGGGAAAAAACTTATAGTTAGATGCTTGACATTGTGCCATGCTTATGGGCAAGGGGCATGTGACTGGGGTTGAGGCTCATGATTATATCTAGAGATAGTGTTATTTGGTATTTTTGATATTTTGATACATGTTTTATACTGATTCTTGTCTACCTATTTTGGTTGGTTCATAGACAAATGACATGATCCACATTGTATATGATATTACTTCAAAAAAAATTTATATATTGTTATATAGGTTATTCTTTTATGTCTGTATGATTTACTACTTATGTTATTGGACTATTATTTTTGTTATTTTATGTTACAATATTTCAATAGGGAAAATTCTCCCCACATACACACCCTTGGCCCTTATTACTAGTCAGTATCCTCTAACATTTGGGAACATTCTCTTAAGGCCACGCAACCCACCAACATAGGTCATCATTTAGGGGCATCCATTTTGGGATGTTGCAATTTGGTATCAGATAATTATTATCTTCTAAAATACTATTTTGATACAGTATATAGGGTTAATCCAAGAACTGTAAATTTTTAATGAGTTTTTTCTGTGATTAGCTAACCCACATATGTGAAAAAAGCCAAATTTCCTTCAATATAAATTGTCGTTTTCTTGATTTTTCTTATTTCAGTTGATTTGATTCCACCATTGCATGATTTATTTGAATTTTTATGTTATAATTGACACAATTTTGGGTTTTATTATATTTAAACCCAATTAGATGAGGGTATTCCATCTCATGAATCATTATAGGACTTGTTAGAACTCAAATGACATGCATTATGTCGTTCCAATAAGGGTGAATTACTTGACTATATGGCATTTGGTTACATTTCATGCATGATATTCATGTATTTTTTATAGATATTCTATGTAGAAAATTGGAAAATATGGCCAGTTGTTAGAGTGTCTACCAGAACCAAAGATGTTTCTTCCTAATTAGGTGATATTGGACACCCTAAGAATCCAATTATAGAATGATGGTTCTTGGACCATGATTCACATGGACTACAATGCGTTATTTTGTTGGTTAGGTTGAAGCCACATTTTGGTTCATGAAGAGTATGTGGCCTAATGGATTGAAATTGGTGAACTATTTGGTTCAAATCTTTGAAATTAAATGTGAAATGAAAATAAAATCTAATGAAATTGAACTTTTGGAAAAAGAGAACATGAGCTAGACCCTGCTTTTGAGTGGGTAGTAGGCAGTATCTCTATTGATGTTAGAATTATTTCTATATACCCAGTCCTAGATTTAGTAGTAGGTTGTATAGTGGAACCTAGTAATAGGGAGGTTTTGAAATGTCCAATAGTTTTAGTTCTAACCTTAATATCGATCATTTGTGAGGTGTGTGTTTGTCATTATATTGATTTTCTTCCATAACAAATTCTATTCGTTCACCCTGGAGGGTGATGATGACCATGGTCCAGAGATGGTTGGAAATTGGATACTAGGGGATTATCCAATAATACTAGCAATATAACTAGGGTGTTTTTTAGACACTGTTTTTGAGGTAGAGTGTTGTAGGGGGGTTCTACTTTATGAAGACTTTTTAGGGATTGCCACAACTTTCCCTATCTATGGATGAGTTGACGTGTGTGTTATAGTAGTAGAATACTCCAAACATTTTGGTCGATGGAGGTATCTAGGATTCTAAGATATGGTCTAAGACTACTCTATCATTATTTGAAAATATGGATATACCTTCTATGGGGAGAGTGAAACTCAAGACTTACATGCTTCGAGGAGGAGTAAAGAGTTGGTGGGATGTTTTGAACCAGGATTACAGACTATGAGATATGGGTTGGGATGATTTCAAAATCACGATTTATGACAAATTTGACCCTAACACTATGATGGAAGAGCGGGATGGTGAGTTCATGTGTCAGGATTAGGGCCTTATAATTATTATGGAGTACTCATCATGCTTTACAGATCCGTATTATTTTGCACCGACATACCTTGATGTTGATCTATTGAGGGAAAGATGATTTGAGGAATATATTAGAATTTTCATTCGATCTTAGTTCCGTGGGTTAAGTTGGAATATTATTACAAATATGGTAAATAATGAGATAATTACAAGGTGTAACTAGAGAAAATTTGGGGGTGTAGTGCAAATTAGTATAGTCTCCCAACCTAGTAGTTCGACTTCTAGTGGCAAGAATTATCATTTTGATTCTTCCTATTAGATGAGTGCCAATTAGACTAGTATTACTAGTATCTTGGTTTTCTATCATCAGGGTTTCATATGGGATCATGTGAGTAATTAGTGTGATCATAACCTAGTATAAAACCGATCTTGTAGTAGGATGAAGCATCTGCAACATTGCTGTAGGAACTTTGCACAAATAGTGAAAGGTATGGGGTTAGATCCAACAATAGGTCTGGAAGAGGTATTCTTAGGTCCATGTCAATTTGGTAGCTCGAGTAGTACTAGTTTTTCATGATGAGGTGGTGGTGGTCATGGATGAGGCATCAAAACACTAGTTTTATCGAGACAAGAGAGTGGGCCTATTATTAGGAGTGAGGTTGTGTCACAAGGATGTAATACAGGACAAATATATTATTTATATCCTACCCCAAATGATAAAGGCACTATAACATCTATTGGGAGAGGTATTATATTAGTATCCTCTACTTTTGTATCATCTCTTCTTGACATTGGTTGACCACATAATTTCATATATGTACCTATCGTGTAGATTATTTGTCTCATGATTCAATTTTGTTGCTGGGGTGATGATACTCAATACACCATTGGGGATAATAGTGGTGGATGTACATAATTTTAGAGGGTTCCATCTTGATATTGGTGGGTGTAACCTCATATGGATTATTTTTCCGTGAGATGATAGGGTGTGATGTCATACTCGGAATGAACTTTCTAGTTTCTTATTAAGCCTTTATTGATTGTTATTGTCGGAGGGTGACCTTAACATCACCAGATGGTAGGGGTTATTTTCACATGGGTGAATGGGATTTATATGAAATCCATGATGGACTAGATCATTGTGGGATGGGATGGATGATATTCCATATTGTTAGTTTTTATTTGGATTATTAGGAGGGAATTCGATATACATTCCCCCAGTGGTTGATCATTTTAGTAGAGTTTTCCCAAAAAAAATTCTACTTTAATGATTAAGAGATATTTGGAGTTCTCCATCGAGTTAGTGTCATGAGCTGAACTTGTTTCCATTCCTCCTTATAGGATGGATACTACAGAGTTTCAAGAGCTCAAGTGGTAGCTAAATAACATCAAATAAAATGGGTATATTTGACCCAATACTTCTTTATGAGGTTTGATGATCCTTTTCACAAAAAAAAAGATGGATGGAACCCTTAGTCTGTGTGTAGATTATCATAAATTGAACTAGATGATAGTTAAAGACAAGATTCCTTTATCATGGATAGATGACCTTTTTTTATCAAGTCTGAGGAGATTGGGAGTTCTCAAAAAATTGATTTGAGATTTTGATACCATCACGTGTGTGTTCAACCTACAGACATATCTCACACATAATTTCATAACACGTAAGGTCTAAATAAGTATCTTGTTATTTCATTCAGTATTATGAATGTAATACTATTTCTCAAGGAACTGATGAACTAAGTTTCCCATAGTTATATGGATTCATTTGTGGTGGTTTTCTTGGATGATATCTTGGTGTTTTTCCACAATCTACATGACTATGAAAAATATCTTGAGAATGTTTTGGATACATTGAGATAGAATAATTTATATTTTAATATCACAAAGATCCACTTATTTATGGATAATATTCACTTCCTGGGTGTGACACCCCAAGCTTCCATGATACTCTTCTCTTTGAACAATGCAGTAGCTTGTATTATACGCAACTTTGAGTTCTAACACACAATGACCAACCAAACTAGACGTTAGGAATAATAATAAAGACTTTTTGAAATTTTATAAATTTTATTTTTGAAAATGCACTTAATTTTTGGATTTGGAATATCAAAATTATCTTAGGGTGAATTTTTTGTATTTTCCTAAAAACATTTAATTTTTGATGAACACTGAAAAACACTCTGTTATTGTTTAAAACCGAATTTTTATTTAAATAACTAATTATTTTATTTAAATTTATTTTATGTAAAAATATATACACAATACCTATATATGTTCAATGAAATTCATTAGAATCATTTTATAATAATATTAGATATATAAAATTTTATTGAACTTTTTACTGTCATTTACCGACCCTTTTGGCGGATTTGCAAATTTTTATAAAAATGTCATTTTACTGCTATTGTGAATTGAGTTTCAAAAATCTGAGAGACATAGTTGACATCAGTAAGTAAAATTTGGTTCAATAAGATGAAAATAATTCTTGGTGAATAGTAACTTTTGACTTTTATTTACCACGGTTAAATGTAAATTGGGTAATTAAAGGTAAAAATGATATTATAATTACCCTAACACATGTACTGTTCTATTGGATAAATTTATTTCAACCAAAAACAACCTTATGAATAAAATATGATCCTTTGGGTACCTTGGATTAGATTATGAAATTTAGTATTATTTTATTTAGTGAAGAGTTAAAAGTGTTAAATTCAAATTTTTATAACTAAAACATTTTAATATAGGGATACACATAAGATAAATTAGACTATAAATATTCATTATAATGCTAAATAATTTCCTATATAATGGTATTTTATTTATAATTTTTAGAAATTATATAATTAAATTTATTTATGACACAATAATGATGCAGTAATTTATTTATTAATGAAGGATTAAAATAATTGATATTATAAAAATTGGGTACAACCACGAAAGAGGCACACGACGCAAGGATGAAAATTACATTAAATTGCAAGCTCGTGTACTTGATCCTGCGACCTACCCCTCACCCCCCCCCCAAACCCTTACCACCCCACCACCAACAGTGGGGCATAATTGATATTATAAATATACAAATAAATGTAAATTGAGGCTTTTGATAAATTACACGATTTTTTTTGTTTAATATGACATATTATGGTTGATTAAATGAATTTTTTTCAAGGCAATCATGTTTTTAGGAGTTTAAAAAAATCAAATACTAAATAGTGTCCAAATTGACATAAATGATTCTTTAAAAGTAATACTATATTATTAATTGATATAATATTTCTAAAAAACTATGTTTTATTAGAAGGACATTGATAAGGTTAGATATGTCAATAATGAACCACATGGAGTTATCTTGGACGTTTTTAGTATGTTTATTAACCATATAATATAAAAATACAAGGAGACTCCGTACATGATAATCTATTTACCTTAGAGTCAAATCTAAATGATAAGGTTAATATGATAACCTAAACCTATCTAAAACCTATTGGTTGAGAGGATTTTGACCCATACCACCTTAGTCATGAATCATATCCTTTTGAATACATTATAAACCAAATATTATTGAATAATAAAATAATATTTTAAGGTTTTCCAAAAGTGACCCTCACCTCCCTTATAAAAGCGTACATCCCCTTCTCTTAATTTCACACCTCCAAAGACATTTGGCATGGCCTAAACCTGCTCAAATATCCTCCTAGCTATCCTAAATTTTACCTAGAGTCCTTACTTTTATCATAAAGCCAACCTATGGATCCCTTTTTATCAACTCAAAAGGAAACACCCGATGAAGAGGTAATAATTTCACCACCTCTTTCAAATTTCTTTTCTTCTTCCACTTTCTCTTTCTTTGTGGTTTCCATACCAAAATAATAACTCCATTACCTTATTCATATGGTGATTTTATTATAAATATGGTACAACCATATTCATTATTCTATCCATCCTATGAATGACAAGTCACCATACGTGAGAACGTAGAGCTTACCGTCTCCATGTCGTGGTGTAGTTAGTTATTCAAACACTTAATTTTTTGGACGGGTATAATAATGAGTATAAATGAAGTAAATAATAAATAAAAAATATTAATGATTATATATATATATATATATTATATAACATCCAATTACATGTGATTTCACCATCAATAGAATCATATTGTCACTCGTGCGTACGTACGGATTACCCTCTCCACGAGCGCGATGAGATTCATTCCCCATTGTAACCATTCAAGAATATATATCATTTTATGATTAAAAAACAATGTTTAAGAACTTAATATCATTATGTATATAAATAAAATACATATTATCTATAACAGACATGAATTACATAAAAACATATAAAGGAAACTGAATCATTTAACACCCGAAATGATGATACTACTGAAATATTATTAACAAAGAAATATTAGAAGATCATATATGATATCATATTTTTATATATGGTTATTGTATAACTTAATAAATAAAATTTACCTATTATAAAGGAGGATAAAATACCATTTATCAAGGAAAAGTACAAGGTAAGGGTTAATTATACATATTATTCATTATCCGAGGTTTTTTATACGTGATAATCTAATGGGACCTCTTTATCATCCACATCTGTGTTTCTTAAAAATGTATTTCAAAATTTTTTTATTATTTCCAATACTATGGGATAAATTCATTTATATGAGGTTTTAAATTTTTTTAGAATTTTTATAAATAAATATTTCCATCATTTTCCAAACAAGTTCCTTTATGACCTTTTCAACCAAATTAAGGAAAGAATGTTTTTTTAACTTATATGGTGGGTGCAGCTATTTTCCACTGTTATAACACCTTCGAAGCTTCCCTTACAATCTTATAAGAATATTTTCAAAATAAATGTTTTCTTTTATAATTATTTTACTTTTAAATGATTTAAAACTAGAATTATGTATTTCTTTTAGATAGTTTTCATTTAATTTATGTCAACATAAGTTGACAGATTTTAAAATTGTTTGAAGTTAATTTATTATGATACAATATTCCATATTTTATTGAATGTTTTGGGATATGTTTAACTATGGATGTTTTATTTTTATAACATTCATGGTTTATGGATAAAGTATTAACATTTGGTATGGTAATTTTAATATGAATGTGTATGTAATGTTTCAGCCTTTTCACACGAGGAATGCATTGGACTTAGTAAGTGACGGGTGGAGCCTACTATATCTCCTTGATGCGTTGGTAGGCCTCATGAGACAATGTACTGTCTTGGAAGAAGGCCTTGAAAATTTCTTATTTTTATTCTTAGAATGAGGCCTTCAGTATGTGGTTATGAAGTCAGGAATTACGCATTCCATCACTATGAAATTGGCTATTGAAATTTCATGTGATTTTTTTCACAAGTATAATATCCATGTGAATAAGTAAATTGAATTATTTGATTTATATTTTCATTATTATGCTTAATTTTAAGTTCAAAAAGCATATGTTTTAGTCTTATACATTACATTAAACGTTTATTCTTATTTATGAAAGTTTCCGCTATATTGTTATCCTTACTGAGCATCTGAGCTCACCCCTTTTTATGTTTTATTTATCACAGGATGTGAAGAAGTATGTTATAACTAACCTGCAGGGATAGTCTAAAGGAGATGAATGTCTTTAAAGGAGACACAATGTTGTTGTTTTTCATTTCATAATGTAATGTAAAACTTATGTATATATCTATTACTTCCAAGGCTTCTAAATTAGTCAGTATTTTTCTACATGAATTCTTTTTATAATTCCAATGTTATGTAATAATGCACTAACTCTATATAACTAGGGTCATGGAATTACATTGGGTCATATTATCTTTGAGTTAGGATTATCAATTGTCCTAGAGAAGGTGAAAGTCGTAGTTTCTTTGGAGCAACCCAATAATTTATTTTACATATGCAGTTTCATGGGGATAAATTGGTATTATAGGTGGTTCATACAAGAATTATAATTCCTAGAGAACTGTTAAAGGGATTGAATAATAAGGGCCTGAATTTTGTTTGGATGGACACCTTTGAGACATCCTTTCAAAAGCTAAAAGAGAGATTGACTTCTACGTTGGTCCTGATTCTTCTAGAGCATAGAAGAAGTTTCATTGTGTAATGTGATGCATCATGTATTAGGTTAAGTGTTGTTATGATGTAGGTTGATAGAGTTTTGGAATAAGGGTCATGTCTGATGAGACCACATAAAACGAATTACCTGAAACATGATCTAGAGTTAGCTGCACCTGTTTGTGCCTTGCGATGTTGGAGATATTATTTACTGGGAGAGCATTTTTTGGTGTACATGGACTATAAAAGACATAATTATATATTTAAATAGAATGATATGATTCAATGTTAGTGAAATTTATTTGATTACATGCATCTGTTTTACTTCAAGCATGCTTATACATCTAAGAAGGGCAATGTAGTAACTGATTCACTAAGCCTGAGGAATCATATAAAAGCAGTTCAAAAAGCTTTTAGGGATTAAAATAGTATCGATATGTTATTTGAGATTCACTTGGAGGTAAAGGACATTTACATATAGATTTTTTTCATTCTTATCTATGAACTCTACCCTTCGGGATTCAGTGAGGATGAGGAAGCTTTAAGATTTTGATGGCCTAGTCTTACGGGAGAGTGTGACATGTGAGGACTCACATACAAGGTCTTTTTTAGGGGAGGATTATATGATATGTATCCATGGTATCATTTGGGTTCTAGTTTACATAATCATGGATTTAATTAATGAGTTTCATTCCTCTATTTGGGAGGTAGATTTGGGTGTTACCGAAATGTATCATGATTTACATCACCAGTATTGGTGTCTAACAATGAATCCTGAGGTAGTTGATTTTATTTTGTGTTGTTCCACCTATCAGTAAATGAAGTCAGATCATTAGTTGTCATCTATACTTTTATAGAAGTTACCTATTCCTGATTATAAATGAGATGATGTCATGATTGATTTTGTGACATGTTTTCGGAGGTTGCCTCAAGGTAGCAATGGTGGATAGGTTTTTTATTATAAGCATATGGGGGTTTCACATTTCTGACCAATCATGGAGACATTTGGTATGGATTAGATTATGTGGTTTTATATATGTGATATAGTATGACTTGAAGAGGTCCCTCACACTATCGTTTCATATAGGGATGCCCATTTTACGACTTATTTCTAATAAACTTTGTAGAAGGAATTATGTATATAGGTTCTTCTAAGCATGACATACAACACTCAAACTAATGTAAAGTTAGAGAGTATGGTATATGTTCTTGAGTACATGATAAGAGAAATCCTCTTAGATATTTAGGGATTTTGGGAGAGTCATATACCCCCTTTTTAAGTTCAAATAGAACAATAGAAATCACAAAACAATATAGATGGAACCTTATATATATTTATATGATAGGCCATACCAATCACACTTGTGATGGATAGAGGAAGGTGGCATAGCTTTACTAGAACCACATCTCATATAGGAGACTATGTATAGTGTCCACTTGATCATAAAGAAGATGACTAATATACAGTCTCTATGGAAATATTATACTAATCTTTGTAGACTACCTCTAGAGTTCAAGGTCTATGATTGGGTTTTTTAAACATCTCATCAAGTCTTAGACATATAAAAATTAGGAGGCAAGGTAATAATTCACCATGATATTTCTAGTTATTCAAGATTTAGGAGAGAGTCATTTTGGAAGTCTATCGGTTGTTTCTATCTCATAGGTATTGGGCCATGCATGACGTCCTCCACATATCTCAGCTACGCTGCTATCACTCAGACATGTCTCACACTTTAGTTACCCAGGATTAACATACATGCATATTACATCATTTTTTATGAATATTTAGAATATAAAAAAAATACATTCCCAAAGAACTTAATAGTTTATTGTCTTTGGAAACATGGAACAAAATCACATAACTTAGTTAAAGATATTAAATGTTTCCCACAAATCTATAACCCTTTAGTACTTATAATTAAAACTTGTGTTCATAACCTGGGGAATGAAAACATAAGAAATGGTTTTCTCATATTCTCATTAATGTTATGAAAAGGATTTTGGTAAGCATAACATGAGTATAAGGGTATGATAAAATGATAATTACATTATATGAACATAACCTGCATATCAAAGATCATATACCTGAGTCATGGAATAAATATTGGCAGCTCAAAACCATATTGTAACTCATGGTTCACTCTAATGACCATATTAGTAGTCAAGGATCACTCCCAATAACATATTAATGGATAAATTCATTTACTAAACTGAGTTCATTCCCAGTTCAATCCTTGTCAATCTCATGTGATATAAATTGTTACCCAATTCATTGGAAGGAGATATAGGTAGTACAAATCACATGATGAAATCAATCAAAAGTATTCAATAATATCATTAACAATTATATCATAACCCATTAAATGAATAGGGTATCATAAACAAGTCATAATTTTATGACCTGTAGAAAAGAGGAATGTGTTATAATCATTTCATCAAAGCATAACCTGTAAAAAAGAGGGTTTTATAAGAATATTACCAATGAATGAGAAATGATTTTTGTAAACATATAACCCAGAAACAGAAATGGGTCTCATAAACACAACCCATGAAAGACAATCGAGATTTATAAACATCGTTCCATGAAAACATAAAACATTCAAAAAATAATAATATGAACGTAACCCATGGATCATATCCTCAGTAAGTCATGAGTTACACCAATGAATGACCTCATAGATGGAACATAATTTTTTAGAAATATTTTAAAATTATTTCTTGAGTAAATTATCCTCTCTTCTTTAAAAAAATATAATTGTTAAAATAGAAAAAAAAATTAAAACTATTTTCTATGAAAATAACCATGAAAAAATATAAAGTAATATTATAATAATTTTGAAAAAAAATTCTTAAAAACATATAAAAGAATCATGAAAAAATTATAAAAACCATTTTCTTTTAAATTTATTTAAAGGAATTCTGAAAACATTTTGAAAATATTTTTCCCTGGAAACTTATAAATAAGATTTAAAACATTTTGGAATCATTTATCATTTAAATATTTTAAAAAAAAATTGAAATTTTTTTGAAAACCTTTTCCCTTGAAAACTTATAAAAGAAACATGATAAACTTTTGAAAAACATTTTCCCTAGAAACATTTAATAGAATATTGAAAACATTTTGAAATCATTTTTACTTGAAAAATTATAGAGGAATATTGAAAACATTTTGAATACCTCTTTCCATGAAAAATTATAAAGAAATCTTGAAATCATATTGGAAAAAATATTCCTTATAAACTTATAAAAGGATGCATAAAAATATTTAAAACCATTTTCTTTAAAAAAAATTCAAAACTTATAAATAAATTTTTAAAAAATTAATTTGTTTTAGAAAACATGGTTTTTGGATTAAATAGTTTTCCAACCAAACAAATAAATAAGGTTGGGATTTATTAAAAACGTTTTCCTAATCATATTAAGTAACAAATAGTATAAATTAAGCTATTATATAATGATTTCATGAATAAAAAAGGAGAATAAAATTAATGAGGGATCTTGATATATAGACACCAATATTTCATCAATGGAATTATAAACATAAATAATCTTGATAAACGACAAGATTGTATAAATAAACTATACAACTTTGGTAACATTGAATAATTTAACCATAAAATAATTACATTAAATGAAACATAAAATATAATTAAAATAACTATATTCATGATATAACATGGTGAAGGTAATTATATACACCCCATAGATAAATATAGGTGCAAAACATGGAACGTATCTCAATGAAAGAAAATTGTGACAAAAATTACTTCACCAATTTGTATCTTTTGAACCATAAACCTCATGAAAGAAATATCATAAAATGGATATGTATATTCCTATAAAATTAATTATAAGAATCGTATAATACATTCATGGTCAGTATATACACCACAAAATCTAAATTTGTGGTGAATTAGGAATAAGTCTCACCGAAATAAAATTGAGATGATAAAATGCCTACCTTATATATTAACATTATTCATACGCATTCATACCTCATATATAATAAATATAAGTTTATTATTAATATATAAAAACATAATATTATTATATATAATACCATCAATTATTTGTTTGTGATTTTATATTACCCATTTATTTACAATTCAATGTTAATATTATGTTTTGGGTAATATCTACTTTGTTTTTCCTATATGTTTTGACTTTTTATTCTTTATCCTCTTACATAGATCATGATTTACTTATTTCAAGAATATAAAAATGATAGAAATTTCATATATGATATTTATATAAATATTTATAAAAATATATAAAATATAAAAATATGAAATGTAATACATAGTTCATAGAGACGACAGGTCGTACATATGCATTAAACAGTATTAATTTTCTTAACATATTGAAAGAAAGAAAGTGAATGAAATATATATATATATATTATCATTCTATTAGAATTATTTTTTCTTAAATATTATATACATTTATTAAACTCATCTTTAATACATTTTATACAATATGTGAATGAATCACATCACTCTATGGAGGCTTTTGTCCACACGTCCACAAATGAAGTTATCATATTTACACAAAATATAAAACATTAAGTTATGTTTTATATAATTTTTCCAAAAGCATAAATACATATCAAATATCATATATATCTTATAAAAAATGTATTTACATCATAATTCCAAACCATGTTAGGTGGTAAAAGAAAAATTAAAGACATCATTTTTTTGAGGCGGTAGTCCATCGCGTACACAAATATTAAGTTCATTAAAAATATGATGAAAGTGTGTGTAGGTATAGATTTAACACTTATGTTAACAATATATAAGTATATTTCTGATACTGAGGATATTATATAATCCTTTAATAATAATAATTTATGGGTTTTATAATGAAAATAAAACAAAAGAGCTTGTGGAAGGATGTTACCTCTCGGTTGGGTAACTCCTTTTGGTTTCCATCAAAGGGATTACTTGGTTGGATTTTGGAAAAAAAGATCCTTCTATGATTAAGGACAGAATTATTAGAGGATATTTGGGCATATTTTCTATTATATAAGGGTTCTGATAAGTTTTATTAAGTGAGGGAGTTGAGTGGTATTTTTATACTAGATGAGGATTGGCATTCTGGTAAATATTAAAAGGTAATCAATCTTGAGAGGTATCCCTTACATAATGTGTCTCCAATAATAATCCATTTTGGAGTTAATATGGGAATAATAATAAATATGTTCAAAAAATGGAATGTTAACATGTTTCTATGTTACTTGGATGCTTAAATTAATTTTTAACTACTAAGTAATCTTGTTTTCTTTAATTGTTATAATTAATTTTAATTAATTTCAATAATATTCTTCCTCAAAAACTATGTTTAAAATATCAAAAATTATGAATTATTCTTATTTCAAATATGGAATCAATTTTCCAAATTCTATTCATATAATTGGATGAAATTAATTTAAAATTAATCCCACAAACGCGGTGAAACAACTTGTTTTTTTATGTGAAAAAGCTCAAAAGTTTGAATTGTTTGATACCCAATTACATGGTGAAATTTTCCAATGAGATAAATTTGATTAATTGATATAAAATGGATCTAAATTAACATAAAAACAAATTCTAAATATAATTTATCTATATAATTAAATTAAAAATAAAATAAATTTTCAAATAAAATTTAGCATTTTTTACTATTAATCCAAAAATTTAACTTCTTAGAAAAAAACAAGCCAATGTAATTTTTGATATTTTAATTTCCAAAATGAAGTTTATTTTTTCAAATAAAAAGAATAAAATTTTCAATAAAATATATCTAAAATGTATTCACTTTTAAAAGGTGGTAAAATTTCCTTTTTGAAAAATACATATTATTGTTCCTAAAATTGGATGTATTCTTATATAACACCTATAAAATATATTGGATGAGTGTAAAAAAATTGATTGAATATGTAATATATAAATTTTATTGAAAAAATTCGTTAAAAGTGGTTTATGTAATTTATTGAGATAAAGAGGAATATTTTTCTATGAAAAGGAATTCCATTATTTTCAAATAGTTCTTACTTTCATTTCTAACTAATTTATAACCAAAGGAATCATTTTATATATCATTGTAAATAATATTTTTGAAATTTAGATAATATTATTTTAAACTTTCATTCTAATTTCTAAGTGGTAACTATAATAATATTTTCATAACAATATTAATTCTATATTGTAGTTTGGTAAAACTCAACCTTGTGTGTAACATAAGCTAACGAAGGAACTCAACATTGTGTATAACACAATGCAAATATTGTGTTCTACAAATTGAATGTTAATCTATGTGTTACATATAATGAAAGGATTAAATTGGTGTTGTATATAATCCAATCAAAACATAGTGCTTTCATATAAAAAATCTAAATTTTGGGTTGTGTGGAACACAAAATATCAAAAAAAACAAATTAATTCGAAAAAAATTCCTAAAATCATTAGGTGTTACACAAAATATACAGTTTCATATGTTAGAGTTACAGGTTGATGAATCCTTTGAGGAGAATATTATTTGTATTGTTTGAAGGATAATTAAAGTTCTATAAAGACATTCAGTTCCTCTAGTTCAAATGTTATTGAAGTACAACCATCTACATGATGTGACATGGGAGCCATAGGATGACGTATGTCCTCAATGGTCAGGGTTATTCTCAGTCGATTCATGAATACCCTTGAGAGAGAAATTTGGGGAATTTTTTTAAAAGTGGAATAATTTAAGATCATTAATTTTCTTATGATGTATGTAACACTTTAAATTAAGTTTAAATGATTGTTCATGGCCTTATTTGAATGAACTTTGAGGTTATGGGGGTATCAGAGGTGTCCATGGATTTTTCATATCTCAGAACCAGATGCTTTTGAAAATGGGAGACCATGTGGTTAGTATAAACCATGTATAGTAGGCTACATAGTTTGACTAACCATGTGAGGCCAAGAAGGTGGGAATTAGGATCCCACAAGGTTTTTGGAAAGCTTATAGATAGAGGCATAGGCCCATGCGAGGGACCTTCATTTCATAACATAGTTTTTTGTTATGGTTTTTTCAATGTTAGGCCATCTATGGGTTATAACCATTCATGTTCTCCATTAATAAAGAACATGGAACATGGTTAGAACATAGTTTGGCCAACCATGTGGGAAAATCATGTTTCCCTGTATTTTGTAGATAAATGACCAAATAATAATTAAAATGTTTTAAAAAGGAAATCTAATTTTTATTCTCTTCTATTGAAAGAAGAATACCCTTAAAAGATCTATTTTGAATTCAATTCCAAACATTTTCCTCGACTTCTACATATACACTCAGATTAAAGTCCATATCATCTCATTGGATTCGTACATGTAATTTATTCGATCATCTGGAGTCTTTCTTCATTTGACTTGGTATTGGTTTTTCTCTTTAGGTGAAAGATAATATAAACTATTTTGTTGTTCATTATCATTTCTTCATTTTTCTTCTAATTTGGATCAAATCAGATGTTGATTCTAGACTACAACTCTATTACGAACCTATGTTAGGTGGGATATAATTTTTCTGATTGATTTGATTCTTTATAGAGCTAGTTTCCATTGTACGGCACACCAAAAATTCCAACTTGGCCCCTAAAATAAATTAGATATTTGAATTAAATTTAATGAAACCAATTAGGTATTACCACTAGTTTCATCATACATTTCAGTGGTTTTTCCCCCAACCAAGTCCACCCATAGGGAATTTCTTAGGTATCTCTCTTTGTTATAGCACCTTTGGGATGAGTTTTTTTGTTACCTAGTTTGAGGAATCCCATAATGAACAGAACTAAATAGAATTAATTAATTTGGATATATATTTCCCCATTTTCATGTTGAATCTTTTGATTAAATGATTTATATGGATTTATTATATTAGTGGGTAAACTCATGTGATGTGAATGATTGTTAATTGTTTAATGTGTGGGATTAAAATGGAAATTGATGCCTTGGTGGGTATACCTTGGATCATGATTCCATTAGATTCCTTAGGTGTTACTCCTCAGGTATTGATAGTGGTAGTGGATGGATTTTATGAGATATATCTTTGGTTCTTGATTTCGTGGGGTGCCTTGGGCCTTGATACCCCTTAGATCTGGCTTGTTTGGGATCATAGTGGGAATAGTCTGTTGACATACTACTTGGAACCCAAATCATGCCTAACCATGTTTCCATCAAGATGATCTCAAGACTTGATGAGGATTCCTTGGTTCTCTAAACCCTGGATATGGACCCAAGGGTTCTAATACTTCTAATAATACCGCTCTTTCATAGTAAATGGGTCATGATTTGTATATGTCCAAGTAATGGTTGTTCTGATGCTTATGATTATATGGTTTTTTCATGTTTGATATGAAATATAATGTATACAGTGTGTCCATGTATGATATGATATAATATGTATATGTAATGGTCATGTCATTGGTTCATATTGTTATACTACTGCCTTGTTATAGGATCTTGACACTTGTTTTGTAAGAAGCCTTGTATAGATGTGCAGTATTACTTGTTTGGTTACTTTTTCTCTAGTATATTTACATTAATACTTCCATAACTATTATATTATTCACTCAAATTTATCTTATATTATAGGAATGAATTTTTAAAGACACCTTGTGTGGTGGTCTATTGGGATTTTATCTCACACACTAGTTGATCTGAAAAGGGTACCCAAATAGACTTAATGAATGCAGGTAGGGACCAGGGAAAGATCCCATAGTATGATGTTTGACTTTTTTCATGCCTAAGAATAGGGGTGCACAGGACCGAGATGAGGATCATGATTCTATATAGAGATAGTTATTTTTTTCTTTTCATATTTTGATACATGTATTTCTATGATTCATACATTCCTATTTATGATGATTTTTAGATACATTACATGATCAATGTTATATATTAGATTACTTCTGAATTTTTTTATATTCCTACCTCGGTTATCGTCTTCTATTTGGATGATTTATTGCTTTCAATATTAGACTATTATAATTGTACCACCGTGATAAAATCTGACATGAGGGAATATTATCCCACCAAACACACCCTAGACCCTCACTACTAGTCGATATAATCTGGTGTTTGGGGAGATGCTCTTGAGGCCATGTGACCCATCATATTGGGGAACCTCTTAGTTGCATCTGGGAAAGAACATTACATGTTTTTTGTGCGATTTATAGAATGTGTTCCTACATATTCTAAGAGAGAGTAATATAATGAAGCTCAATAGAACATCGTAATGAAGACCCTATGAAAGGAGAGTTTATATGAAAAAACTTATAATGTGTAAATTTTAGCTACAGAATGTTTAATTTTTGGGTCTTATAATCTCAAGAAAGGGTATATTGGTGGATCTATTAGAGACAGAGGTTATTAAATGTTGTCCTAGATGAATGAATGTGACTGAGATCAATGGTTTTCATGGTTATAATGGAAATTATTGAGACTCTATGCATAATTTCTCATAACAATCTAATCCACTCACTAATTTAACTAGGAAGGGAGACAAGTTCCTTTGGATATATGAATATAAAAAAATTATAGGAACTAAATTAAAGGTTATTCAATTAAACTATGATTAAATTACCCTATAGTGGGTAGGGTTTTTGATTTATTAAACTCATTGAAAAAGTTTTTTAAATGTTTTCTTATGCAGAATGATATTTTAATACCTTATGCCTTATGAAAATTAAAGGTTTATGTGAAAAATTACCCACCTCATGATTTGGAGTGAGCTACAATAATTATTTCATTAAATAAATTTAAGTATTCAGTTCATAAATAACGGTGTGATATACATACTGATCAAAAAAAATTAAATTATATATTCACCCAAAAAGAGTTTAATATTAAATATATAATATAATATAATTTGATTAAATGGAATTATTGTTAAATACATTACTAACCCGGTAAGGCAAACAATGTTGTTTATTCTCTGATTCAAAAAGATCTTGCCAACTTATCAAACATGAGGATCATCAAAGTGTTAATATTACTAGATTTTCAAACCATATATATGGAAATATGTAATTAATTGGAGAAATATTATATTTCTTAAATGAATGTTCAACCATCAATCCATGTAAGGATTGAAGAGGTGAATATGGAATATGTATAATACAAAAATAATGTGATAACTGTTATAGAGTTAAACTATTATTATGATTCATTCATTCATTTTAGGAAAAAATTATGTATTCCATCCCTATCATATTTGATGGTGTTATTGGATGAAGTTCATAGTTCAACATTCTTTATTCATATTATATGTATAAATATGAATATAGATCTAAATGAGTATTTGTATTTGGAAAGAATGAATAGATATATTATAGATTATGTATCTTGATGATTGGTATTTTAGTAAGTTAATTATGAGAGAAAAAATTATAAAGGGATGTTACAACCATTGCTCATACCAAAATGGAAATGGGAAAACATCACCATGGATTTTTTCATTACTCCTTAAAATTTCTTGTGTTCATAATGCTATTCGGATAATAGAAAATGTCCACAGAAGTTAAAAAGCATAATTTCCATTAGAAAGTATTTCCATCATTATTTTCTTTATATAATTTACATTAATAAACTGTTAATGTTTCAGTTATTACCACATTATATTGTATCTAATTAGGATCTGGGAATTACCTTGATGTTATGGAGATGTCTTTATAATGCTCTGGATATAGAGTTGATCTTCAATAGTTTTCATCATTCATTGACAGATGGATAGTCTAAGAGAACCATTCAAACCCTTGAGGATATTATTAGTAATTTTCTTATGGTATTAAATGTTTTTTTGGGATCAAAACCTTCATATAGTCTAGTTTACTTCTAATAATTACTTTCACTCGAGTATTGAGAGGGATCCTTATAATAACCTCTATGGAAATAAGTATATAAATCCATCATTCTTGAATAAGTTTGATAAATAAATATCTTAGGACTAGAGATAGCTGAGTAAAGGGTAAAAAATAATAATTAATTATCATCTTAGAAAGGAAGATCAAAAATGGTAGAAACCTTATGCTGACATATGTTAGAAAAAATATATAACTCGAAGTTAGTAAGAAGGTATTTCTATGAATTTGTCTATAGAAGAGGGTTATTAGATTTTAAAATAGGTTAAATTTGATCCCTAGAAGTATTATTCCTTTTGATATTCTTGATCAAGTATCTATAGTATCTTATCGTCTAGCGATTCCGCCAAAACCTCTCTCAATATCATGATATGTTCCATGTATCTCTTTTGGGGAAGTACATACCTGATCTATTATATATATTGATCTTGAAGTTTTAACATTTGGTAATTTTCATTCCTATGGTGATACACCAATATAAATCATGGAACATATAGATAATGTTTTATAGAATTTGACTACTCACCAGGTTATTATTCTTTATAAGAATTATAAATTTAAAGAAACTACTTGGGAACTCAAACATGTAATGAGACTAAGATAACATCATTTTATTTATCATAATGATGTAATTTTGATATTGAAATTAATTGTAAGGGGAATATAATGTAACACCATGAGATTTTATGATATAGTTATCTTTAAAAAAAATTATTTCTTTGATAGTTTACTTTACAAGCAACACTAAGATTAAATGAACAACGATATACTATTAAATATTATTATTTAATGTGAAAAGTATCATCTAGTAATTAGATAGTATGGTATGAATATAAATGACTAAATAATATAAAATTTATGGTTTAGATATGTATAAAATTAATTCATTGGATATCAGTTAATTATAAATGAAAATAAAAATTATTCAAAAATAAAGGGGATGTTTTTTTAAACTATTTTTATCTGTGAAGTATATTTCTAACATAATAAATTAAATTAATAAATATTTTCGATTTTTTTAATGATATTTATATTTTATGTATTCAATAAAAATTTTTAATATTAATCTAATTATTTTTCTTGGCATGGAATAGAAACAAATATAGTTTAATGCTTAAAATTGTTGTTTTTTAAAAAATGAGATTCATAGTGTTTTGTGATCTTTTTAAAATGATTTTATAATAATTATAGAAACTGAATTGTGAAAAATAGATTCCATATTTAGAATTATGAGGTCAAAAATTAGTAAATAGTTCCACTTTATTTTTAGGATTATGAATAATAGGTATGGTGAAATTTATCATCATGGTAAAGGGTAAATGGTTTAATAAATGTTAAAACTAAATTCTAAGGTCACCATTTTCCATATTAATTCTTATTTAATGAATTTAATTCAAAATTTATTACCATATGATCTAAATTTATTTGTTCAAGGGATCCATATTGATGAAAGTAACCTATATAATATTTAAATCAATGAAAAATAATAAATTTCCCTCCCTAACTTTTAAATATCTCTTATGTGTTTAAATAGGGAAAAAAGAAATTTGGGAAAATATATTAATTTTTATTTGGAGAAAAATAAAAATATTTTCATGATGTAAATTTATGTCTAATTTCTAGTAATTATTTATTAACCTAAAAATACTTACACAATTTAGAAAAAGTATTTCTACAATTAATAGAAAAATAAAATAAATGTTTTTAAAAATGTTAAATGTAATATAATTTTAGGGAGTTATATTGTTCCAATAGTTTTATAGATTAATATTATATATTATTTTTTGTTAAATTATAATATTCTAATTCCATATTTTTCTTCGTCTCATTAGTGTCAAATAAATTTAATAGTGTCAAAAATGACATTAATGTTATTTAATAAAAATCTTATTTTATTAAATTATTGAAAATAAGAAAAAAATATTGAAATAGTATAAGTTTTATAAGATATTTTATAATATTATAAACCTTTATAGTGAAAAATTCATTACAACCATTAAGGTTTTAATAGGTTAAGGGGTTAAACCAAAAGATAATGTTTAAAACACCGCAGATACATATTCAAATTTTATTGGTTGATGGTATTATAAACTCATACAACCTTATATTTTAATATTTTTACATTTTTAATAATTTTTTAGATAAATTATTTTTTATATTTTAATCCTTTACGAAATTCCTAGAGTTCCCCTCTCCTCACTTATAAAAGGGACCCCTATCATCTCTTTTATTTACACCACTTTGAGCATTTTATCTCAACACAACCCTATCAAATTATATTCTCATAAAACATAGACACTCTATAGAGTTGAATGTTTTCCCAAAATATAATCCTTATAATCACTAGGAGGTTATATAAAGAAGTTATTTTGAAGAACATGTAAACTCCTAAACCTTTTACTTTCTTTTTAATTCATTTTTACCTCATAAAATTCAATGGTATTTATAATAAAATAATAATGTCCATATACTAAATATACATAAATTTTATTATTATTATTAAACCACCATTATCCAACCTATTTCCCATCATATGTAAAGTGAAAGTATTTCTTGTGCAAACGTGTGGCTTATCGCTTCCATGTAGCTATACAAATAATTTTTTCATCACCATACTTTATAGATGGGTATTAAGATTAGATTATTGTTTATATATGGTATTTATGACATAATTATTCTTTTCTAATTATAATATCATATCTACCTTCATACTATTCAATCAATTGGAAAATGATAATATTGTTCATGCATACATGTGAACTACCTCCTCTATGAGGTGATGCGATTCATTTTTTATTTAACTTTTATATAAATTTGTAATAATGATGTATTTGATGAATATATATGATATATATGATATAATAATGATTCTGAAATTTTTAATTATTATTTACGTTTCTTTCATTCCATCCATTAAAAAATTGAAATGACATTCATGCATATGTACGACCTACCATATTCATGAATGTAGTGATTAATTTTTTTATATCTAAATTTTAATGGTGAATATTTATATATATATATATGAATATAAGTAATATATATGATATTAATATAATGGATAACATTATGGACATAATGTAACCGTGGTCAAATTATAAATACTGAGACATCTGAACCAAAACAAGCATGAGAAATGATGTAGTTATCACCCCTAAGAGTTATTTTGATAAAGGATTTTAATATATAGAAGATTTGATGTTATAATAAATTAATATATGGAAAGATATATAAAATTATTTTTTTATAATACATATATAATAAATCTATATTTATTATATTGGAGTTTCTAACAGGTATGAAGTAAGTTAGACATGACGTATGTGTTTATTATCTAAAATTTTCTTCTTTCGGACATATGTAATGTTATAAACATATCTTACTTTATCAGGTTAATATAAAAATATTTTTAAATGTTTTATCATTAATATAATTATGGTAATTATATTAAATGTTTCATTTTATCTAATTATTTTATGGTTTTTATGATTCAAATGATACCAAAGTTGTAATGGATTTTTGTTTCAATCATATTTTTAATCAATAATGCTTATGATTGAATTTATATTTAAGAAATTTTACTATCCTTATCTAATAAATCCCATTAATTTTAATAATCATATGATTATTTCTATATATTATATGTTTTACTTTTATTTTCCCTTCTTTAATAACTGAAGTTACCAATAGAATTTTTTTAAGGAAAATATACATTATTTCTCTCTTCGATGGGAAATCCTTTTTCTTCCATGTCTATATTTTATCATAAATATATTATTATTTTTAATATTCCATAAATATTATTAAAATTAATTTTTACCAATTATTTAATTTTTATAAAAATGTTTCAAAGGAGTCATCTATTCATTTACGGAGTGTAGTACTTTTTATCTCTACTAAAAATTTAAGAACAGTTATTTTTTATTGAAATTTGACTAAATAGAAATTTCTATCATCATGAGCACAAAATGATTTAAAAATTCGTTTAAAATTTTATTTTCATTGAAAATACTTTCAAAAATATTTTATAAATTTTTAGATTTTAAATAATTTTTTTCTAAATGAAAATGGTGTTTTGTTCCAGAAATATTATAGTGATATATTAATGAATTTTCATCTAAGATAGACCCCTTTGATATTAATTATTCTATGATATGAATATGATACAATGATACCAACATTATTATTTCTATAGATGGTTTATTATTATTTTTATGAGATGTTTAAAAACCCATTTATTTTCCATGGATTATTCTATGATAAATTTATGAAATGTTTATGAGAAATACTTTCTTTGAATGAGTTATGATATGACGATTCTGTGATTTATTTATGATCTTGTGTCACAAATATTATTGGTTTTCAATATATGATGGGTGAGATACTAATTATTTATCCCTACAATATATTTTGAAATTTTTTCAATCTCATGAGTTAACTAAGGTATGAAAATGATCTTCCTTATACCATATAGTAAAATGACTATTTTCTTGATCTCTTATGGGAAAAAGTAGATATTCTTGATAAACTATGGTTAAAAATTTGATTCTATTTATCTACCATGATAAATAGGAAATTATTTCAGATTTTTTATTATATGGAAAACATACGTTGATGTTTGGTCTTCTATGATTTAGTCATCTCAACAGTTAACCATTTCAAAAGATATGGTTTCTATACCTATGATAGTTTCACGCTTTTATAACATGAACTTATGGATCATGATTTATGATTATTTATCACTCTTATTATACATATCTTTTAAAATGATACATTATTATTCTATATCTCATTTCTACGATACATAATAGATTCGGTATGAACTTTGTAAGTTATTTCCATGATCTCATACCCTTGTGGTTATCTTATGGTTCAGTGTGATCATTTGTTAATATATCTTATGTTTACCCTTACTGAGTATATAATATCAACCTTTCTTATGTTTTCATTTCATAGGTTCTGAAAAATGTTTTAAGAAGTGTATTTCCATTAAGAGTACAATGTGGGATGACTTTATGGGATATATTGGAGATATTTCATGAAATAATAATATTGTAAATCTAGTCTCTAAGGACACTATATCATTACAATCCTCTGGAATAAATTTATGAAATGTGTTGAATTTTTTTATAAAGATGTGATATTTATGTTTGAAATATATGGGTGTCTATATGATCATTGAGAAATAAATGAGAATTTAATTCAGTCACATTGAAACAAAGTATCCAAAACTGAACCACGGTAAGATAAAACTATTTTTTTCAAACCCAAAATAAACCAAATCAGTAGCTAATTAGTACTCTCAAAAAACATTATACAAGTACATAGCTCCCTCAAAATTATATTATAAATATTAAATTTTCTTATTTATGTGAAGGAGGACTTTATTGAACTTTTTATTCATCTGAGATCTCCATGTGAGGATAGAGACGTATTGGGAGTATAATATGGTTATAAAAATAATTATTCTTCTAAAAAGGAATAGTATAACTTGTTTTTCTCAACTTTAAAATGTAGTGAAAAATGTTATAATTTTTTGGAAAAAAGTTGTTTTTGGAAACTTTTTTTTATAACACAAATTGGAACATGGATTTATGTAAAGAGATGGACTTATCTCTAGTAAAAATGTTAGTTACCCTGAAACCAGAAGATTGGAGTTGGTGTCATCTTTGTTACAATTTTATAAGACGCAATGACTAACATACCAAATTACTAAATATTTTAGTATTCATGGTAAAATAGGTACATATTTTAAAATAACATTACATTTCAAAACATAAAATTCACAAAGAAGTTTCATTGAGAATTAAATTATACCCCTTAGTGTATCTATTCATATAAATCATAAAAATACTTCCTTGTATCCTGGGTAAAAAACATAAGAAATGGGTTATGTCAGATTTTCATAAATTTTAAGTGTACAATAGAATCCATGAGTAAATAAGGAATAATAAATATGGCAAGAGAAAAACTAAAAAAATTAAATTTAATCAATAATTTTAGAATAATATGGTTTAAATAAACGATGATAAAATAATTATCTATAAATAATTAAATGATCTTAAAAATTGTCTATGGATATTATATATAATCGAATTATCACATGAAATATCAATAACTAATTTTTTAATGATGAACATCTAAAAAATACCATCGAGGATTGTTGCAATACATCTAGTATTGTTATGTAATATTCGATGATATTTATAATAATGGGTAAGGGCTGAGAAAAAACCATATCATGTTCATCTCATGATATATAATGATGCATTAAGGGGTTATAACGGGCCTCTCCCATAACATAAAATTTATAATGCATTGATCATAATAAATGGGTGAAACCTAATCATCATAAAAAATTATATTTAAACAAACATAAGAAATTTAAATAATTTCACCAATCAATAATAATAATCATAAACCATCTTGAGTAAAATGAATTTTACCAATACAGTACATCCTCAGTCAAACTGATCATAAACTATGAAAAAATAATAATAAAAATGGTATCATTTGAGTATATCCCCAGAAAATTATATGTAACATAAACTAATGTATTCTTAAATGGAAAATTATTTTGAACTATCACTTGTAGAATTTCTGAAGGAATATAAACATTCATTTAAAATCAATAATTTCATTTTAAAAATAATAAATTCCTAAAAAAATTTAAAAATCCTTTTCTTTGAAAATAAATTTTAAAATCTATGAATTTAAAAAATTCAAGGAAAAATGATCTTTAAAATGACCTCGTAAAGGTGATATGTTATATTCAAATAGATTATGGTAATAATGGATGATAATTTTGTACATATGATATAAGTTAAGAAGAACATTCTGTTTTGATTATAAAATGGTTAGAAAATTTCCTCATTCAGAAAATAAAACAAATTCCTATCAAAACATTTTGTAAATAAGTTAAACATGGGTAGATATTTTTTCAATAAATCATTTCAATAATTTTATGACATTTTTAAAAATGTTTTTAGAAAACATGGTTTGGGAATAAAAGGGATTTTTGACCAAAGAGAGAAATAAAGTCGGATTATCATTAAAATATTTTCTAAATAATTTTAAGTATCAATACTTGGGAAATGGTACCATTAAATAAAATAATTCATTAATGTATTGATGATAAGAAAATATATTGATTTTTATATATAAATATCAAATAATTCTCCCAAATTATACTTTAACAACAAAAATCCTAAATAATGTTGAGATTGTAAAATAAACCACTACCACTTTGATAATTTTTATGTCATAATACCTATGGATGAAATAACATTAAATGATACATTAAATACTATGAAAATAAATTAATTCATGGTATAACATAAAAAGGGGTAGTATATATACCACAAAAAATAAGTGGTGAATATGGCATATGTCTCATTGAAGTAAAAGTGAGAAGAGAAATCATTACATTGAGTCTCACTCGTCATTTATGTTATTTGTCTTCATAGATAATAATATTATTTAAATTAATTTAGTTATTAATAAAAAATAAAATTTTATTATTCCTTTAATTTTATATAATACCATGATATATATGACTACTTAATCAAATAAGTTTACATCAAATGTTTCGACGATATTTGATTTATATGTCAAAAATGACTCTAGTAGGTTAACTATTTTCAAAGAGGTCATTATTTAAACATATATAGAATAATAAACATTCTATAATTATAATATTTATAACTAAATTATAATTTTAAAACCAATCTTGAATGTTGGTTATGAAAAATGAACTACATAACAATCATGGAGACTATAACTCGTATGTACGCAAGAGAAACAATTCCATTTTTCGTCAATCATTATAGAAATAATTTAAGTAATATTTTTTCCATATAGAATGATCTTAATATCTTAAATAATGTATTATTTATTTAAACATGCTTATATATATCATCCATGTGGTGTGGTCTTTAAAAGAGAGTCACATCACTTCTTGAAGGCGGTAGTCCACATATACAAGAATGATGTTATCATCATTAAGTGAGGGAAAAGATAAGAAATAAAATGATATATTATCTTTTAATAATGATAAATATGTTATTAATATCATAATTATTTAATTTATCACATATAATCATTAAATATTTACTTCTTACCATCCATGTAATGCGTTAGGGAAAAACAAATCACATCACTTTTTGAGGTGGTAGTCCTCCGTAGACATAAGCGACGTTATTGTATCCCCAACATAATGGAAATTAAAAAGGTATATATGATATAATTAATATATTGGTATAATTATAATATAAATATCATATTTATATATATATCATTACACCCAACCGTGAGAGTTGGTTAAGGAAAAATGAATGACATCAGTTCATGAGGTAGTAATCTGCCATACAGATGAATGATGATTCTACAATCCATTTGAAGGAAGTGTATATATTTGTAGGTAATAACTTAATTATAATAAAATATAAATATATGGAAGATAATGATGTCATAATATAATAATTTTTTAATATTAATTGAATGAGTTTAAGGAATAAATAATATAAAAATGCTTGTTGAATAATGTTACCTCTTCTTCGATTAACCTATGTAGGATTTTACTGAATACTTCTGTGGTTGGATTAATAACCAAACTAAGGCTTATAGGATTATGGGATGAAATTTTTTATGTAAACTTTTATTTTAATTTCCAAACCAAAATGGTGTGAAGGTGTGAAGAATATTGGAGTGGGGTGTTCTTTTATAAGTACGGTGAGTGGAACATTTATAAATTTCTGAAAGAAAAAGGTGTACCCATGTTTTTCATATTCCACAGGCGTCCAAATGGAATATAGTCAATATTTATACATGATAGGGTCAAAATATGTCTGGAATGTATATTATAGACAAGTTTTTAGTTCATTTTAACCATAATATTTTTAATTTAACACTCCAGTAAATCCATTTTTACATTAACCATAGAAATTAAATATTACCATTTTCACTATTCGTTTTAGAAAAAAATTAATTTTTCCATATTATAAAATAATTTTTATCATTATTCTAAATACGTGAAAAAAATTCAAATTTCATTCCCAGACGTTCAAATTTTTAATTGAAAATTAATCCTAGAGATGTAATAAGAAAGTGGGTATTCAAAGAGAATATGTACATAAGTTTACAAAGTTTTTATATAAAAATTCAATATTAAAATGATTCTAATGACATAAATTGGAATAATATATATATTTATATATATATATAATTAAAATATTTTTACTTTAAACCAAATTAAAAATATATTTTAACTTTTAAAATAATCTAAATAAAAATCTAGTGGTCAATTTAAATTAATTCTTTTTCACTATTCATAAAAAAAAGAAACATTTAATAAAAATCCCAAAAATTAACCCTAAGATAATTTTTATATTATGATTTAAAAAATTAATTTAATTTCTCAAAATAAATATCACTAATGTGGTAAAAATTAATTCTAAATTATGATCACAAAGAGTGACTAAACCATCTTTAGAAGAAAAAGAAAATTTTTTAGAAAACATTTACATTCATTTTAAATGATTATTTTTTTCTAATAAGTAAATAGACATAATTTTCATAATTTAATTATTACTATTCTTACCCACTGACATAACGTCTAGGTTATAGTGTTATACAATATTATTGTTTATTTAGACTCGGGTTTGCGTGTCCAATAAGCTATCAAAGAGACTTAATTTATTTAAATAGAAATATTTCATAAAGTATCAAGAGTTTTTATTTATTCTATTATTGGTGTTTCATTTGAACACACTATAAAAAATATTTATTCTTCTAAATTATTAGGTTGTTACATTTTATAGACATAAAATAAATTTTTTCTTCACAATTTAATCATGATCCCAATGATCAAGAGTTTCACAATTAAATTTACTTTAATTGGGTTATTACACCATTAGAAGCGTTGATAATACATCCTCTAGATAATATAGGTAAGTAATTATAATGAAAATAATGAATAATTATAAATATTATTTGAGATCATTGATCCCAAGAATGTGGGTTATATAAAAAAGGATAAACACTAAAAAACTATAAATCTTTGATGATTTAAAATACCATTGGTTCAACATAAAAAAAGTTATTATGAAAAAATATTGATTCAAGATCATTTTACAAATGTATAGGAATTCATTTAAAATCTAATACTGTAAAAAATTTGGTTTACATGATACATTTATATTTCATAATTTCAGCTTCATCATTTGGTTGTGCTTCAATCAAATTCCAGTTCATCACTTACTCTAATAAATGAATGTCCAAAAACTGAATATTTTATGCCTTAAGCACTAAAATTAAATTTTAATGGATCCTAATATCTATTAAATAATGATAATTAAGTCCTTTGATCTCTAGATACTATTATAGAAATATTTTTAGTACCAGTTATCCAATTTGTGTACCTCTTTATATGGTGAACTAACACATTAATCTATAAAACATCATCTAAAGTTTAACCTCAACCATTTCATAAATTGTTAACCTTATGACCCTTAAAAGTTATCAAATTCCAAAAAAATAGAAATTAGGTCACTAAATTTACAAAATGAACTTATCATAAATCCATCAAACAACATAAATTCTCTCTTAATCGTCACATACCAAACATGTGAATACCTTTATCATTTATTCTCTTGAAACATGTTAATAACTATAATTTTCATAAAAAATCATTGAAAACATAAATAATTTCTATGTTTTAAATTAATAAATATATTATTCGATATATTTTTTAAATACAAAAAAATCATGAACTCCATCAATGAAATCACAAACCATAATTTCAAGAAATGATTAATTATTTCTGAGGCATTCAGTAGTAAAAAATTTACATTATCTGTATCAATCATATCTTTTTAGTAATATTATTATCTCAATATAAAGAACATATTAAGGTTTAGCTTTCCCTTTATCAGGTGTTTTCCTAGAATTTAAAATTTCCACTAATTCATTTTTCTTTTCATCGGTAACGTTCAATATATGATTTCAAATCACTAGAAGATTTTTTATTATTTACAATGGAGTATTAGAGATAGATGATCGCTATAAAAATTCAATTTTAGTGGGAGTCTATCGCGAATACTCTATCATAAAAAACAACATCGTAATTACAATTATTTGGGATAGTCCATCGCAAAAAGTAATTATTTGTGACAGATGGACCATCCATCACAAATAAGTGTCATAATATTTTTAAAAAAAATTACAACGGATCGTCCCAATTAATTAGTTGTGATGGACTACTAATCCATCACAAATAGTAATTTATCTTAAAAATATTAAAATCTAAAATAAATTTAAAATTTTAAAATTATTGAAAATTAATTAGGAAATTTTAAAAAATATCCTTAAAATAATTAGAATATTATTTAAAAATTTAATAAACTAAACAATAAATATGATTAAAATAATTAAATTAAAATAAAATATTGTAACTAACTAAAAAATTAATAATAATTTTAAAAAATAAATATATTTTAAAATAATTAAAATTATTATAGAAATTAAATTTATTTAAAACTAATTACAAAATTATAATTAATTAAAACATTAAAAATATTTAAAATTAATTATTAAATTGACAAATATTTAAAAATCATCATAAATTAAAAAAACTAAAATAGACATAAAAGTAATTCATCATTTCAAATAAGATATGTGTGTAAAATAAAATACAAAATAGTTATAAAACTTCAGAAATCATCAATTGTTATTCGGTAGAGGGAGATCGCTCTTAGGAATAGGGGAGGATCACTCAAAGAACAAAGTGGAACTCAATGTTGATGACACGTGCAAGCCTCCGCATATACTCCAACATCTTCTCATCTCTCAGATACTGCTACTCACACTCCTTCTCCCTCTCTTTCTGAATCTGCTTTATCATCTCATCCTGAGCTCTTAACCTCTCCTTATAATGTGCACAGAAGGATGACTCTCTATGACCTCCCTTCATTCCCACTAATTCCATCTCATAAGTACCATAATAACCCATAGGTGTTATTTGAGAACCTATACAAATCACCCGACCTTTCTTGACACCTTGAAAAGTCTCCAATATCCAAGCCTGCTCATCAAAAACTGAATCATCAGTGACATATTGTTCACTCTCTCCTTCACTCTCTCATGATTGAGAAGTCGTAGTCTCATAGGTTTATTTTGAGTATAATAAATTTTCTTAATAACAATAAAAAAGTTGTCAATGAATTTTTTTTTTAAAAAAATATTAACCATAATATAGTGTTGTCGGTTGCGGGAAACTTCTACTGTATGGGGATCAGTATACATATCCTTATACACATCAAAATCTGTAATATATAGGTCAGTAGTTTATTGTATAATATAGCAAAAATTTTATGGTTAAAGTATATATACATTAATAAATAATATCACTTACCACTTGTCATCAATGTATTCCAAATGTAAGACTTCTATCCCTATGTGTGACCTCTTTCCTCTCCCCGCTCTAATGTTCAGATCATCACATTCTCTGGAAATTCTCTCCTAGATAGATGGATCAAAATCCATACCATACCAGATCTTACATATAGTCAGGTCGATGGAAGACATAAGACTGGTCGAAAATAGAAGCACAAGATTTATCCATTTATCTCTTTCAAATGTTCTTTAAAAACTGATGAAAGTGGTCACATATACAAATATCTCATAACTCTTGGATATGACCTCTCTGGCTATTATTAATCGAAGAAAAAATTTCGACAATACAATTAAAAAAATATGTTGGTGATTAAATAAATTTTAAAATGTATATATTATTTAATAACATACAATCCTGTGGTGTAACATTTGGTGATAAAAAACGATTGGAACCAGGTCCCATGACTCCAATGGTTCCGGAAAAAAAAATTCATAGAGTCATGTTATCCTTCCCAACATCTAATAGCAAAAATCCTATGCAAATAAAAACCAATAATCATAAAATTATTACCAAAATTAATACTCAAATAAAATATAAAATAACTATCCAAAATAAATAAATATACCTCTGTAAATGAGGATAAAAATCAACATATGATCATATCTCTAGAATAGTATCTATAATCATTAATCGAGGAAGACCACACCCCCACTTAATATGTGAATTAGCATGAGGCTCTGATTAATCAGGATCATCAGTATGAAGTCAAAAATCAGTAATAGAATGAAATATATCATCAAGATTATCTCTAACCATCTAAATCAAAAATTCATACATGTATAAAAATATTAATACTGATATCAAACAAAAAAACTAATAAATTACAAAATATAATAATATAACCTGTAATTTTTTTAAAATAAAAATATTAAATACAAAAACTACTAAATATCAGAATATAATAATTACTTGTAACTAAAGACCATAATATAATACATCAATCATGATCTTATTCATAATTTTTATCAAGATCAATGTCTTCATCCTTATCTTCAGTATCGTTAACTTTCAAATTGCTTTTAGTTTCATCATCCCTTATTACATCATCAACGTTATCTTAATCATCAAACCTTGACTGGGAGATTTCATCATTGATATTTATATCTCTTTATGTAATAGTTATATTTTGGGATATTTCGTACAAAATTCAATATGTTGCACTTCCACATACCCATTATTTTCAATAAATTGATCATTAGATGAATAATTTTTATCACACTCCACCAATCCATTATTTTTTCAGAACAACATTGTAATTTTCAGAATAAACATGATGTGCTTAATGTGCCAACATAATTAGTTGATTCTATGAAAGAAGAGTATTTTATTTAATTTTAATGACTCTATATCATGGATAAACTCGCAACCATTGATATGTATCAAACCAATGAAATTTAAACATTGTTACATAATTTGTTTCCATATAACATAACTCAATTATTTCTTCTAGAATACCATAAAAGTCAACTTCACTTTCATTATGATGGTATCCTTTAAAACAAACACCATTATTCATTGATTTCTTTGAGTCGCCATATATGCATGTCTGAAATCGAAATCCATTAACCACATAACCATTATAATATTTTACCAATTTCAATGGATGGTTTTTGAGCACACAAAATTGAAAATAAATTTTATTTTCATATTTATTACCTGTAAACAATAAATATTATTAATAATATATATTATTCGAAAATTTATTTCATATTCTAACAAAAGTGATGTAACATACAATTCTTTGAAAACAATAGAAAAAAATTTATTAATGACATTCTTTAAGAGAAGTAGATATAATTTGTATAAAATTTTTCTAATATAGTAATAATATATTCTATAAAAAGTGTTAATGAAAATAAGTCATCTTTTATAAATATTTTACAATATATTAAAAAAAATAAGTACTTAATACACAAATAATTTTATTTCTCTACAATTTATTAGGACATATTTATGGGCTCAGTGCATTTCTTCACCTGCAATCCATATTTCACGATAACCACAAAAACCAAGCTCAAGATGATTAAAAATTGAAAACTGATGATCTGTGTCATCATAAAAATTTTCTTCATTTTGACCCATGTGATTATGTTTTGAAGTATATTTTGACTGAAATAATAGGAGTAGAAATTTGAAATTTTCTTTCTCATGTATACTTATGCAATCGACCCTTGAACAGATTCGTTGTTACATACTTTCTTCTTTAAATTTTGCATACATATCTCAAATGGATAAACACACCAAAATTTTATTATCCCTCCACATTTAGCTTCATATAGAAAACACAATATTAAATGTTCCATGGAATAAAATATTCCCAATAGGAATATTTTCACTAATTTACAAAAAAAAATTAAAAAAAACATTTCTAACGAACTCAATGAATCATAATTAGACGTTTCCATAAAAATATCTCTAAAAAAATATGATATTTCAGTCAAAACATATGATATTAATAAATTCAATAGCCCTCTAAGACTCATAAGATGTGATATTTCAATTGTAAAATGGAAATCATGGATTTTTAGCCCAGTAATATGCCCATTTATGATGAAATGAAAAAAATAGAAGTATAATCATCTAGTAACCTCAAATCTCTAATTCATTGATAGAGTAATAAATGATTTTCTTTAGTAATTGAGTAATATGGTTTTAGAGTCATTAATTTTTGTGATCTTCTATCTATAAATAATTGATGTTCAAGATGTCTACAAATCTTGGAATAATTTAATCATGTCTTTACACTATCTTTGGTCAACATGGTATAAAACATATTATCAAAAACAATATTCTCAATATGCATTACATCTAACATGTGACAAACCTACAAATCAGGCCAATATGGAAGATCCCAAAAATCACTATACTTTATTCAATTATTATATCTCCCAAAATCATTTATTTTTTTTATTTATGGTTGGTCAAAAAGTAACATGAGGTAATTAAGAGACCATGTATTTTACTTTATTACCTGAGAGCACTACTAGAGGTTTTCCTACTCCAATTCAAAATTTTATAAAATTATTTCTATTTTTTTAATATGTTTTTTTGTAGTAATAAATCATCAATGAAACTTAAAATAACTAAACATTTTTCCATTACAAAGAATAAATTATTTTTTCTTAGCCATGCATTATGGAAATTATTTTATACCATGTGTCCTCCATACATATAACATTCTATACACCGGAAATTCACTAATTTCCCAAAATAATTCAACCGTCTCTATAAATTCTTATTTGTAACTATATCAAATGTAGTCACAGAGTTATTCCATAATGAAATTAACTCATCCATTAGTGGCCTCAAATAAACATCAATATTATTATTTGTATTTCCTAGAATTAATTGAACCAAATATATATATGGTTCCTTCATCAATATCTATGGAGGTATGTTTTAAGGAGTAATAAAAATAGGCCCAAAAGAATAGTGACTATCATAACCACCAAATGGAAAAAACCATCAGTGTAAAGGAACAACCATATGATACATGGTTCTGAAAAAAATAATGATCTATCTGATCAAAGTATTTCTATGAATCCCCTTCACATGGATTATTTAAGTTTTCACTGATGGAAATATATTATTTATGCTAGATCATCCATCCACTTGTGTTGAAAAGAATAAATAAATGCTGTAAATGAGGTATAATTGGAAAATACAGTAATTGTTTCATAAAAACTCTGGATTATCCTTGTTATGCCTCTTTAAACCTCCATTATCCACATGTCGGAAAATTAACCAAAGACCCACAATCCCTATAATTTAAGATTCAATCATTTGAACATGCGTGAATTTTTTAAAAACAAAGATCCAAATTATGAACCAGCATCTTACTTTTCTAGAAACTTACAGTTAATGTATTTCTATTGAGAAAAAATCATTTAATCAATGATAAAATCTGATAAAAACGATTTTACATTCCAAATTCTAATTTAATAGACATAAATTTTGTAACATTTTGAATTTTTCTCATCTAAAATACCAGATATAGGGCCTCTTTATGAGATTTCAACAAATTATAAAATTGTGTACGTTATGATTCAATAATAGTAATATCATTATATGTTGCAGTTTCAAGAATACATGTACCAGTAACCACATGTACTAAATTCTAGAATTATGGTTCGATAATAAATAAACATTTTCTACTGAATTTTTTTTGACAATTTGGATAACAAAAAATGCGATCTTTATAACAACCTAAACGTAAAAGATGAAGTCTACAATATTCAGACATCTTAAATATCCTAAGATCATATTTCCAACAAGTAAATTTTTTTGTTCCTTTGAAGACATAATTGGTTATCATTGATTCAAGTGATATGTACTTTTCAGCACCTTCATTGTATATATGATTTATAACAAATTCATTTAGATTTTTATGATGATTTATCCATTCATGATCGCATAATAGAAATTAGTGTCTACTTCATTAGTCCAAAGTTATCTAATGAAAAAAATAAGAATAATTATTACCAATCACTTTGACTAGTTGAAAATTATTATTATATTTTAACATCTTGAAATATTCAATGATGTATAATCAGTGTGAGGTGATGGGTTAAGATTGTATTATGGTCCCATAGAGGCTTGGTGAAAATAAAATAAAAATATAAAATATATTTTATAAGACACATGCTATTGTTTTGAAAATAATAGAACATATCTCAAATTATGTTACATATGAAAAATTAGAGACAACCGTTGGGTCTGAGATGTGGGATTTACCCAAGGCACGACATAACATTTGTGAGCGCAGGGCATTGCACGAGAGAGTAATTAATTGAATATTTTTATTATAATTTCTTATTAAAATTTAATGTATCTCCCTAATTGATTATTTTATGAAAAATAAGAGACTGTCATTGGGTCCAGGATATGCAGTTTACCCTATGCATGAGATAACATTTGTGACCGGCGAGTATTTGGTTACATTACACATGATTATAATTCATTTAATATTTTTATTATAATTTTATATTAAAATTTAATGTATCTGTCCAACATTGTATCATATGAAAAATTAGAGACTATCGTTAAGTACGGGATGTGGGGTTTAGCCTAGACGTGACATAACATTTGTATGTGTCTAGTGTTTACATACATTGCACGTGAGGGTATCATTTTTAATATTTTATTAATATTATTTATTTGTTTATTTACTTATTTTTTTAAATATATCTTACAATATTTATACAAATTAATAATATGTATTATATTAATTAATGAAAAATTTATATGAAATTATTATTAATTAATTAATAATTACTATAAATATCAAAATATCAAAATTTATTATAAATTATGTAATGAATATTATTAATTACGTAATGATTATTATTATAAGTTAATTCATTCTTATTATTAATTATTATAAATTATTATAAATTATTATAAATTATGTAATTATTATTATTAATTATTCAAATTATTACAAATTATGTAATGATTATATATATATATATCATAATTTCTTAATTAATAGAAATTCATCAAATATATTCTAACTCATTTTTAAAAAAAGTATAAAAATATCAAATTTATATATATATATATATATATATTATAAATATTTGTACTTATAGTTAATTTGGAATATAAATACATTTTATTATCTTGAATTTATAATTTATATAAATAATTTATAAATAAATTTGAGCTCATTTTTTGAATTGATAATTAATGTGAATTAATAATTAATTGGAATTAATAATTTTTTAATTAATAATATTTACCCTAGATGCATTATAATAGTTGTGTGAGTCGAGTGTTTTTACAATATTTATAAGAAATATAAATACTATTTATTTTAATTAATACAACATTTATTCGAATTGTTGTGAATTTCTAAAAGCTTTTATATTTTATTATAATTTTTTAAAAAAATATTTTTTTATAATTATCACTAATATTTACAATTTATTAAAAATAAATACCAATTAATTATTACATATTATAAATTATTTAATGATTTTTACTAATAATTTAATATAATACTACATTTTTAATAATTAATATTTTTTACAAATTCATAATAATTCTTTGTATTAGTTATATTTTTAACATACTATTACAACAAAAATTATCCTAATTAATATTAACTAAGTATTAAATAAATATTAAATATTTAAATTGTTATTGTTTTTCATTAAAATAATTTTTTAATGTCTTTTTATAAAAAAAATATTTTATATAATGTTTTATTAAAAACTTTCTTTAAATAAATTTTATGATCATTATTAAAATCCAATCAATTATATTTATTTCACATGTTATATATATATATATATTACATAATTTATTAATCATGTCCATTAACAGCAAATTTATTATTACACTTTAGAAAAAAAATTAACATAAATATATTTAGACATACATAAATGTGAACGCAGATAAAAAAACAGAACTCGAACACAAATAAAAAAAATTCAAAAACCAAAAAAATAAGAAGAAATAAATAGTGGGTGAAATTATAATAAACATCCAGCAATACTAAACCCCAAAGAAAATAGAAATGAACCTATGTGTTGATGAAACCAGAATATTTCTTACCAGATTTAAACATCCTATATATTTCAATAATCATTACATTTCAATTATTAATATAAAATAATAACGTTTCAAGAAACCCTAAATACCAAAATAAAATCAGTTTAATTTAAATATCAAACAATGTGAAAAATATTGTAAATCAAATTAAAACAACTCTTGTAGAACTAAGACACTCATATCGGGAATAATAAATGTATATTAAACCGGCATATCAAATAAAGTATCAAAATAAAGTAAATTCCTAAACCTATGTTCTGAAATACTTGTATTTTTTACATCTCACCAAAATATGAAAAAACACTAATAGAGGATAGAATAAGGGTCCATTCCTTGCAGATCTGATGTGATATCATCCAAAAATCCAAAGAAATGGACATTTCTAGAGCTGGATGGAGCAGGGAAGTAGGTAGGGTTCCATTTCATGGTTGTTTAGGAGAGGGGAGGGGATGAGAGAGTAAGAAGAAAAGATATTCATGCGATGTTACATGTCGATAATTTTTGTGATGGAGTAATTGTGATAGAATTAATTAGGTTGAAAAAAGTTTTATCATTCAATATTATTGGTGACAAGTATTGAATCTTTCTATCAGGACCCATCCCCCGGGGCCTATTCCGTGGCTACCCCAGGCCCGCCTTCTATAGGCCAGGGTCTAGCGACTAGCACAGAAAGGCATTTTCCCTAAAAATGTGACGTCATTGCCTTTATAACCTATAACCTCACGTTACCAAGCACACAGTAAGATACGAACAAAAGAAAATTGTATATCCAAAAGAGAGATGAAAGTAAAGGGGGAGAAATACAAGCCCAACGGTAAAGGTACAAGTACATCTGAAATAAAAAACAACTAAAGAAAGAGAAACGGCAGCTACTTGATCATCCTCCGAGGTTCTTACCTGAAGGGTAGGTACAGATAGCCTCCTCAGCACTCCATGTCCACCCATATTTTTTGTGTACCGACACATCATATGGTCCACCTCCGGGTCCCGTCCAGTCCTAGTACTCTCAGCCTCAGTCAGCATTGTCCATCTTCTGCATCCAACACAACAAGGTGTGGGAATAGCCCGTGCAGGGGTGAGTATAAAGATACTTAGTAGGCACCGAAGACCCTCAAGGTCTCACAAATCCACCAAGGATAAACCACAAAGTTTGAAATCTACAGATAACCCTACTTAGGTAAATGCTCATACATATACCTATGTTATCATGTAATCCATCTCAAACATGAGAAAAATGCAAGGGTACTGACTCAGCTCGCACTAGGATTTATTCTAGGGGTAGTAACAAGTAACATCTCCAGTCACAAGGTCGAGGACCTCTGCTACTAGAGAACCCCTCATTTATCGAGTATAGTGGGCATGCCGCATCACACAGAGGCGCTTCCCACTAATATTGGACTTTTGAGGTACTCCTCCTATCAAGTACCATGGGTATGCCGCATCACACAGAGGCGCTCCCCGCCGTGGGTCTACCGTGTCACAAAGAGGTGCTCCCCCTCGTGACTTGCTGAGATACTCATCCTGTCGAGTACTGTGGGTCTTCCATGTCACACAGAGGTGCTCCCCACCATGGATCGCTGAGGTACCCCTCCTGTCGAGTACCCTGTGGATCCCACGTCACATAGAGGCTCTCCCCACTGTGGTTCTATCGCAACACAAAGAGGGGCTCCCCACTAGGCCTGTCAAGTAACCCTTAGTCGAAAAGGTCAGTAGTCATCAAGTCTCAGCCAGCTACTGGGTTCCCGCATTATGCTCGCTCGTCTCCGGGAGGATCCTATCCAAAAGCTCTTGGTTGATACTCCAAATATCATGAAGTCCCACAAGAAAGTATCTCAAAGGTTCTCCATGTCATAGGGGTATCAATGCAACAGACGGCGCATCAATCGGACGCCTGGTCTATGAGTTATTAGTCTTTTAGTATCGGGGGCCCGGTTGGATTTGTGTTCAATCCAACCTGTTTGTTCCCCATCATAATATAAAACTCTAGTGGGGTATGCTCAAAGGGACTGTCTCGCTCCAAAATTTCTTGTGCCACTGACGATTCGTCAAATAGATGTCTGCTGCCAAATTTATGGCCAAAAGAAAGTGTATGGGTTGTAGTGGGCTCGGGTCTGGTCTGACCCGGTCGGACCGACCCGGTCTGACCTGCTGGGTCTGGCCCAGCCTGCGGTGTGGCCCGGACCATTGGGTTCGTCCCGGCCCGTGTTGGGAGGCCCAGCCCGCCGGGCGGTTCGGCAGGCCGCGAGGGGCCTCGAAGGTTCGGCCGCGGACGACATGAGGCCACAGGGCGACTCGGCCGGGGTGGCTCGGCCAGGGTGGCTCAACCGGGGTGGCTCAGCCGGGGTGGCTCGGCCGGGGTGGCTCGGCCGGGGTGGCCCGGCCGTGGGGCCACTCAGCCGGATCCTCCCGAAAATGGTACGGCTTGACCGTATGGGCCCGATGAAGCCCCGTGGGACGGCTTGGAGAGTATAAGTGGCGCGGCATGGCCGCGGGGTTCGCCTGTAGACAGCGGCTAAGCCACGAGATGGTTCGGTCGTGGAGTGGCGGCCTGGCAGCGGGGCGGCAATGTTGCCTTCGTCGTGGTCGGCGTTGTTGCGGGCTTCCATTATCATGTCTCCTCAATGCCCAAAATCCCACTCTTGTTGCCATCATCAATGTCATATTCTTCCTTCACGAAGGGTACACCATTTATGAAAAATGACAGAGGGGTCGGCCCATGTTTATTTGTCATGTGCCCTTCGTGTTAGAGTGGAAGCAAGGGGCACATCAAAAACATGAACATTGAACATAAAATCCTATCCTCCTACAATGATTTTTCCCAACCCACAAAATAAATCATCTGCGTTATTTGTTTTAAATAGGGAAGAACATGGGAATATAATCATACACAAATTAATCCTCTACCTTGGATTATTTGTTGACTGAGATCGCGAGGGCGGAGATGACGTCATTGGGGAGGGAAATATGACCGTCGATTGAAGATGCCCCACTCTAGAGGATTTCCCAAGGAATAAAGTTGAAGTCATGCCCCGACGTTCTTCGTTGGAGAGCTTTCCCACAATTCTCCAAAGCTCTCCCATTTTCCAGCCCTTTTCCCCAATTCCACCAAAATGAAAATATAGCCAACTTCTTAATTTATGTTTTCAAATTAAATTATATTGGAACATTTATAAAATGGTTTAATTAATTAATTTATGGGTGGCATAACAAAATATGGGGAGGGTTGGAATTTTTAAGTGGGGATCTTAAGAGGTTTCTCCCCATTTAAAAGAGAGTTCAAGAAGTTTTAGTCCTCGGGTTGTCTCACCACCATAACCTCTCATGGGTGGTTAGTCTCGGTGGTACCCACGTCCATAACCTCTCATGGGATTTTTTATATCGAGTGGTCCCCCACCTATGAAATATCAACTTGGGTGGTTACATCAAATAAAATAAAATGTGTGATTATTTTATTTTTTTATTTCCACAAATAACCTGAAAATTAACTTTCACCCTCGACCAACTACCATTGAGGTGAAAGTATTATTAAGAGAATACTGGCGTTGTGAGTTCAATGGTGCCCTCAGATTTCAATTCCAAGCTCCAGTTCAAACGATAGAAAAACTCGCTCTTACATTTATAGAACGTTCCTGAACAAAATTTCATAAATTCATTCCGGACACTTTGGGCCTCAAAAGCATGCACCATCAATTTTTGTAGACTTGTAAAATTATCATATATTTTTAAAAAAATACATGGAAGTTTCAGGTCTTTACATTCTCCCCACCCCAGGGCTTTACATCCCCATATGCCAAAACTCAAGCTAAGGGAACAAGTGGTGGTACTGAGCATGAATCCGAGCCTCTCACTCCCATGTGCTCTCCTGGGGGTTCTCGTGCTGCCAGTGAATGAAAAAAAGATGTATCGACCATCCTCAAAGTACCCACACTTATCAATCCTCAATCTCTACTGGAACCTCCATAAAAGTCTCCCCATCGTCGACATCCAACTCTCCATGGTAGACGATGTGAGAAAGGTCATGCACGTGTCTCCTTAGTTGGGATATGTGGAAGACGTCTTGCACCCTAGGAAATTGAGGTGGAAGAACTAAGTAGTATGCCACCTCGGAAACTCTACTGAGGATATGGAAAGGTCTGATGAACCTTGAAGATAACTTTCTGCCTCGGCCAAATCTCTACAAACCTCATCGAGGTGATCCCCATAGAAAAATGTGGTCACCATCCTCAAACTCTAGAGGTCTCCATCTCCTATCGGGATCTGACTTGTTCCTACTTTGTGCAATCTTCATCCGCTCTTGGATGATATTCACCTTCTTTGTGGTAGCTCGTACCATCTCCGGTCCCATGAGTGCTGACTCCCCTGGGCCAGTCTAGCACAAAGTTGATCTGCAAGGTCACTCCTACAACACCTCCAATGGTCCCATCCCAATGGTGGAGTGATAACTTTTGTTGTATGGAAACACCACTAAAGGAAAGTGATCCTCCTAGCTGTGACCGAAGTCAAGGACACAAGCACGGAGCATGTCCTCCAGGTTCTGAATGGTCCGCTCAGTCTAGCCATCTGTCTGAGGATGGAAGACCATGCTCAAACGAAGCTGCATCTCGAAATCATTCTGCAACCCCTTCCATAGATGGGAAGTAAAACGCGCATCACAATTGGATAAAATCATCGAGTGTACTCCATGTAGCCGTACAATCTCCTGCACATAGAGGCGTATCATGCTCTCTACTGAACCCTTCTCTCTGAACGATAGAAAGTGGGCCAACATGGTGAGTCAGTTGACGATTGCCCAAATTGATTCATGACCCCTGGATGTACGTGGAAGTACAGTTATGAATTCCTTGGATATACCATCCCACTTCCACTCTGGGACCTCCAAAGGCTGAACCAAGCCTACTGGTACTTGATGCTCTGCCTTCACTTGCTGACAAGTGAGGCACCGAGAAACAAACTCTACTACTGCTTTCTTCATTCCCGGCCACCAGTGTTGTATTCAGAGATCTTGGTACATCTTCTCCACTTTTAGATGTACCGCTTGAGGGGATGTGTGGAACTCTCTCAACACTTCCTCCTGAAGTGACACTGGTTCCATTGTACATCCTCTAAAGAGGATGATGCACTCCCCACCTTCAGAAAATCCATTAGTAGCCTATCCTTTGAATATATGAGCACATCTTGTCTCATAGTCAGTGTCCCCATACTCTTCCTCCCTGACTCACTAAAGGAGTGGGGGAGTTACTATAAGGAAGTAAAGAAAAATTGCTTCATCTCTATCCACAAAGGATATCTGAAAAGTAGTCAGGTACTTCGTCGCCTTGCCGAGCAGTTGTATACCAGATATCCTGCTGAGTGCATCTGTAAAAACGTTCCCCTTCCCAGTAGAATAGACTATCTCAAAGTCATAGTACTAGAGGATCTCAAGCCAACATCGATGTCTCAGGTTCAGGTCCTTTTGAGAGAAGATATACCTGAGACTCTTGTGATCAGAGTACATTATAAAGGGATCACCCATCAGATAGTGTCACCACATCTTCAAGGTGAAGACCACTGCTGCTAACTCTAGGCTATGGGTAGCATAGTTCTGCTCATGATGTCTCAGATATCGATAACCATATAAGATCACTACTCGCTCCTAGATTAGGACACTTCTGAGTCTGTTCATTGATGTGTCGCAGTAAACAACGTAACCTACACCCTTCTCTAGAAGCCCCAAGATGGGGGCACTAGTAATCCTCTGCCTCAGATCCTGAATACTCCACGGGAATTTTTTCATGGAAACGAAGGTTTTCCCCTTCTTGTTCAATGATAATTATGTTGCTTCATCTCTGGATAATTTTGGGACAAACTTCTTGTAATATCTAACCAAACCCAAATAACTTTGTACCTCTATCACACTTCTGGGTTGCTCCCAAGCATGTATCGCCTCAATATTTGTTGGATACAATACAACTCTACCCTCTGACATGACATGCCCCAGAAATTGAACCTCTCAGATCCAAAACTGGCACTTCAAGAGCATACAATAAATTTGGTACTCTCAAAGTGTGTCCAGCACTACCTGCAAATGATATGCATGGTCCTCATCAGTAACCGAGTAGATCAGAATGTTATCAATGAAGACTACTACAAAGCGATCAAGGTATGGATTAAATATCTTGTCCATGAGTCCCATGAAAAATACTGGAGTATTGTTCATGCTGAATGGAATAACCAAGAACTCGTAATGGCTATACCGACATCGGAATATTGTCTTTTACACATCCTCATCTCGCACTCTGAGCTGTTGATAGCATGATATGTGGTCTATCTTTGAGAACCACCATGCTCCCTTCAGTAGATCAAAGAGGTCATCAATACTCGGGAGTGGGTACTTATTCTTCACGGTCACCTAGTTCAGGCACCGATAGTCAACAAATATCCTCATGCTCCAATCCACCTTCTTAACGAACAAAATCAAGGCTACCCAAATAGAAACAGTGGGCCAAATGAATCTCTTCTCTTCATGTCCTCCAGCTATACCTGCAGCTCAAGAAGCTCCGTGGGAACTGTCTGATATGCTGGTGTAGATATCAATGTAGTCCCAGGGTACAAGTCAATGTAAAATTCCACTTCTTTACAATGAAGTGGACTCAAAACATCATTAGGGAAAACATCCACGTACGGTTCCACCACTAGAGGATTGGTCGGACTCTCCAAATCAATAGCTCCAAGGGTATTGATAGACAACTAATGAGTGATCGGCTACACACTCCTCTGAGTAAGTCCATCATGTACTGCAAAGTCTCCCTTCTCGTCGGTGAAGGTAAACCTAGTCCTATCCCTGCGAACACACTACACTTTTCTCCTAATATAGTGTATTTGAGCATGGACTTTAGATAACAAGTCCATACCCAAGATGACATCGTAAGGCCTCGACGCTACTACTAGAAGATCCCAGTTGAAGCTCTCATCTCCTATAGTATGCTCACACTGTCAGCACTAGTGTGTAATCGTTGAATCTTATCCCGTAAGAGTCTCTAGCTATAAGAATAGAGCCAGCGACTCTGTCAAAATCTCTGAGCTGTGAACGAGGGAAGTGGAAAAAAAGAATTACTATAACATATGTCTATAAGTACTGCAGCTAAGGTGGAGTAGACACAGATCATACCTTGTATTATCTCCAAATTTCCATGATCATAATCCACAACTTCTTAGATTTGAGCTCTCCCTTGTCCAAGTGCTCCCTACGGTAGAGGTGGACCTCCTTGTGGTGGTGTCGGTAACATCTCGAATCGTCTCCCACTGCCAGTTGCACGACTTATTCTTTTTCCACGTACTCCTACTTCCTATGGACCACCTCGACAAAACCTTTGTCTATGCCTGGGTGGTCCCTTGACCGTCTTCTGAATATCTGTATGACGGGTCGGATAATCCTGAGCCATGTCACCCTGCCCGCCTCATAAGTAACACTACATGATCCTTGCCTGACTGGTTCCACCTTAGGTGCCCCGCACAACCAATCCTGATTCATGCAGTCATCCACATTTAGGTATGGTTTTCATGGACCTTTGTGATGTATGTCTTCTTCCAGCTGCAAAAGACTCCTCTACGTGATGACTGGTGGTGGGTCGTGCTGGTGGTGACTTCTCAGCAAGGAAACTCTCCACTAAGAGGGCTCTCTCTAACACCCTTGCCTACGTCGGGATGCTGATTGAGATCATTGAAGCCCTGATATCCAACTTGATCCCCTGATCAATGGTATGGGCCATGAAGAATGGGTCATGTACCGTATTCATGGAGTAGTGTGAGAGTTCATCAAACCTCGCTGAGTACTAAGCTACAGTCATGCTGCCCTACTGTAGATGAAGAAGCTCCTGTATGCGCACTGCGTGAAGAGTCGCTGGGACAAACTCTACCCGAAACAGGCTCTCGAAGTATTCCCAGAGAAGAATCACCTCATTATGAACCAGGAGCATCATGCTCCACCATCTGCCCACTGCTACCTATAGAATTCTAGCAACATGGATCACCATGAGATCGGCTTGTGTCCATACGAGTCAGAAGACTCTCACCATAGCCTCCAGCCAATCCTCAACTTCCTGTGGGTCCATCTCTCCCCTAAAACTTGGTGGCCTCTAGCGCTAGAACCCGTGCAATGCAATCAAGAAGCGTGCACTCTCTACTGCTGGGGATGGTGGCATTGGTGGCCTAATGGGTATCGGTACTGCTGGTGCCTTTGCCGGTGCCTCTACTAGAAAAGGACCCTGCACTGAGGCATCGTCGCTCGGTGGGCTATCAGTGCATACAACTCTTGGAACCCTAGCTGACTATTTGTGTGGAGGCATCCTGAAAAAAAAACAGGTGTTCCATGGTTAATAAGTTATACCTAGTGAGCTGACTCAAAGAGATAACAAAGAATGCTCTTCGAAACACACACACAATCAGTGTTTTTGTACATTGAGTCAAAAATCGGAAGTTAGGGTCCTCGTGAATGGATATGTCGGCCGCCGCACCAACATTGGACCCCCTAAACTGAAAACTACACTCATTAACCTTAACACTATTGCTTCATGGAAATGATCAGAGTCCTAGTTCTTCGGTAGAACCGACTCCTCTGATACCAATTTTTCATGACCCGTCCCCCGGGGCCCATGAGGTGACTACCCCAGGCCCGCCTTCCATAGGCCATGGGATGGAGACTAGCACCAAAAGGCGTTTTCCTTAAAAATGGGAAGGCATAGACTTTATAACGTGTAACCTAATGTAACCAAGCACACAGTAAGATACAATCACAATAAAACGGTATAACCAAAGGAGTGCGGAAATTAAATGGGCTGGAATACAAGCCCAATGGTAAAGGTACAAGTACAATTGAAATACAAAAAAAACTAAAGAAAGAGAAAACACAGCTACCAAATCATCCTCCAAGGTTCCTACCTATGGGGTAGGTACAGATCGCCTCCTTAGCACTCCATGTCAACCCGTCTCTTCTGTGTACTGGCACGTTGTATGGTCCACCTCAGGGTACTTTCTAGTCCTGGTACTCTCAGCCTCAGTCAGTGTTGTCTCTCGTCTGCTTCCAAAACAACAAGGTGTGGTCATAGCCCATTCAAGGGTGAGTATAAAAGTAATTAGTGGGGACCCCAAGACCCTCAAGGTCTCACAAATCCACCAAGGATAAACCAAAAAGTATGAAGTCAACAGATATACCTACTTAGGTATATGCCCATACATTTACCTAAGTTATCAAGTAATCCTTCTCAAACATGAGGAAAACATGAAGATACTGACTCATCTCACATCAAGATTTATTCTAGGGGTAGTAGCAAGTAACATCTCTAGTCACATCGTTGAACACCTCGACTACTAGAGAACCCCTCCTCTATCGAGTATAGTGGGATTGTCGCGTCACACAGAGGCGCTTCCCACTAATGTTGGACTGCAGAGTCTCTCTTCCTGTCGAGTACCGTAGGTCTACCATGTCACACAAAGGCTATCCCCACCATGGGTCTATCGCGTCACACAAATGTACTCCCCCTCGTGACTTTCTGACATACACCTCCTTTCGAGTACTGTGGGTCTTCTGCGTCACACAGAGGTGCTCCCCACCATGGCCTACTGAGTTACCCCTCCTATAGAGTAACATGGGTCTACCGAGTCACACAGAGGAACTCCTTGTCATGGGTCTGCCGCGTCACATATAGGTGCTCCCCACTAGGCCTTTCAAGTCACTCCGAGTCGAAAAGGTCAGCAGTCGTCATGTCTCAGCCAAATGCAGGGTTCCCGAACCATACTCGCTCGTCTCTGGCAGGATCTGCTCCATGAGATCTTGGTCGACACTCCAACTACCACAAAGTCCCACAACGAAGTATCTCAAAGGTCTGCCACATCATAGAAGTCTCATCTCAATAGAAGGTGCGTCAATTGGATGCCCGGTCTGGGAGTTATTAGCCTTTTAGTCCTGAGGGCCTAGTAGGTTTCGTGTTCCATCCAACCTATATGTTCCCCATATTAATTTAGAACTCTATTGGGGTATACTCAAAAAGACCTTCTCGTTCAAAAACTTCCAGCACTACTGAAGGTTCATCAAACGGACATCTGGTGCCAACGTTATGGCCAAAAAAAGTATACGGGTCATTGTGGGCTCGGGTTCGGTTCGACCCGGTAGGACCGACATGGCCCACAGTGCGGTCCAGAGCATTTGTTTCGGCCCGGCCCAATGGGTCCATCCTAGCCTATGTTGGGAGGCATGGCTCACTGGGTGGTCTGGCAGGCTACAATGGACCGCGGGGGTTCAGCCGCAAAGGGTGTGAGGCTGTAGGGAAACTCAGCCAGGGTAGCTAGGCCAGGAGGGCGGAGGTCATAGGGCGGCTCAACCAGAGCGGCCTGGGACTACAGGGCAGCTCGGCTAGAGCGGCTTAGCCGAAGCGGGCTGGCCAAGGGGTGGCTCGGCCGGAGTGGCCCATCCATGGGGTGGATCGGATAGAGCGGCACGGGGAAGCGTTTTGGGGTGGCTCGGAAGGACGTGGGGTGCGGTTCGGCCGTGGGGTTCAGTTGCGGACGTGGCTCAACCGCGAGTCAGTTCGGCTGTGGAGTGGCGGCCCAGCTGCGGAGCGGTGGTTCGACCACTAGGTGGTGCAGTTGCGCCGTCACCTTCGTCGCGGATGGCGGTGTTGTCCACCGCCATTCTCGTGCCTACTCGATGCCCAAAATCCCTCTTCGGTTGCTGTCACTAAGGTCGTCTTCTTCCTTTTTGAAGGGTATACCATTCAAGAAAAACAACGGAGGGGTCGGGCCATGTTAGCCTGGACCGCGCCCTCCGGGTTAGAGTGGTAGAAAGCATCTCATCAAAAACATGATCATTGAATTTCATATCCTCTCCTCCAAAAATTATTGTTCCCAACCCACAAAAGAAATCATACGCGTTATTTTTTTAAAAGGGAATAACATTGGAATATAATCATACACAAATTAAACCCCTACTTTGGATTGTTTGTTAACAGAGATTGTGAGGGAGGAGATGATGTCGTTGGGAAGGGAAGACAATCTTCGATTGAAGGCATCCCATGCTAGATGATGACCCGAGGAAGACAATAGAATTAGTGTGTGGGCGTTCTTCATTGGAGAGTTTTCCCCCCAATTCTCCAAAGCTCTCCCCTTTTCTAACCCTTTTCCCCAATTCCACCAAAATGAAAATATAGCCGATTTCTTAATTTATGTTTTAAAATTACATTATGTTTTCAAAATTTCAAAATGGTTTAATTAATTGATTGATGTGTGGAATAATAAAATATGGGAAGGGTTGGCATAATTAAGTGGGGATCTCAAGAGGTTTCTCCCCATTTAATAGGGAGTTCAAGAGGTTTCAATCCTCATGTGGTCCCCACCACCATAACCTCTCATGGGAGGTTAGGCTCGGTGGTCCCCACCTCCAAAACCCCTCATGGGAGGTTTTAGTTAAGGTGGTCCCGACCTGTAAAATATCCACATGGGTGGTTACAAAAAATAAAATAATATGTGTGATTATATTATTTTATTATTTCCACAAATAACCCAAAAATTAACTTTCACCCTCAACCAATTGTCATCGAGGTGAAAGTATTCTTAAGTGAATACTGACGCTTTGAGTTCAATGGTTCCCCCAGATTTCAATTCCAAGCACCGTTTCAAAATTTAGAAAAACCTTCTCGCACGTTTACTAAACTTACCCGAAAAAAAGTTTAGAAATTCATTTCGGGCACTTCGGGGCTCGGAATCACGCACCGTCAATTTTCACTGACTTGTAAAATTCCCATATATTTAAAAAAATTACATTGAAATTCTGGGTCTTTACACTTTCATAAATATTTCATGACTCTAAGGTAATTTATTATGGAATTCTTAGTTGGTCACAAATTCCCATCACGAACAATTTTCAAAAAGGGTAGCAGGTAATCCCACTAGAACTATTTGTGCGAGATTTAGAATTCCATCTAAAATAATGACTATTTGTGAAGGAATTTTAAATCTATCTTAAAAATTATGCACATATGAACTATTTGAGATGGTTTATTTATCCATCACAAATAATTTAACTTTTATTAGTGAATACTTAATGGAATTATTACTACAATATAATCCTTATACAATTCATAATTTTTATAACCAATATATCATTGATTAAGTAATAAAATGACACAATTATTGAATCCAAACACCATCACATTAATCACTCCTCTTCAACTTTAGTAATAGCATAAACATGAACATGATCCATTAGCTTATTTTGACATATATTCCTTTGATGCTTGGGTCATTCATTTTCAAAGTGACATGTCATCTTATAGTTGAATAATTTAATGTTTGAAACTTTTTATTGCACTTGAAATCATGAGAAGGATGTCATTTCCATCCAAACATGTAGAAAATTCACTGTCCCATTAAGAAATTACTAGGGAGTTTCTTTCTATAATTATCACATGTGGGAAATACATTTTATCCCTTATTCCCATTTTCCATTTTTTCTCTATTTTTGTCTTATTCTCTTAATTCACTTTGAATTCATACTACTTATATAATAATTTCTCTGTATTTTTAGAATATTATATTATATATTCATATTATGAGAATGTTTGGGATTGTAGTTCCCTATGAACTATTTTCTTAATACCCTAAAATAAATGATTATTCTTACTCTTTAGATGATGTGCATTGATGTGGTTCCCATTCCTTCTACTAGGTGCATGTTCTAAACAATGGTATATACTCTATTATATCATATCATTATAAAAATCAATGATTATTTCCAAATAGTTTAGTTATCTTGGAAAAATAGATACATATATGAAATTCACATTAAATTTTAAAACATAAAATATATAATGAATTTTCATTGTGAAGGCCATTATTCAGCTTTGTGTATCCCGTCATATCAATCAAAAAATACTTCCTGATACCCTAAGAAAAATGAAACATAGGAAAGGGGTGAGATCATATGATCAGTAAGGGTAATCATACAACAAAATATATGAAAAAATAAGGCAAAAACAATATGGAAATGTTAATAACAAAAACATATTCAATTTAACCAATAATTTGAGAATAAGAAGGTAATAATAAAAGATGATCATATAATTCCATACAAATAATCACATGATCATGAAACATGACCACGCATATTCTAACTAATAAATAATCACATGGAATATCAATAACTAAATTTATAATGATGGAATGCATAAATATGGACATCTAAAACATATCATCTAGGATTATAAAAATACATATAATATTGTTGAGTCATGTTCTAAGACATATAATTCCTTCTAGGATTATTCCCAGACATTTATATTAATTTGTAAGGTCTCAACCAAAACTATATCTAGTTTTTCTCATGAGACCAAACTACACATCGAGGGGCTATAGTGGGCCCCAACCATCACTTTCAAAGTCTACTATATTTCTCATATTAAAGGGGTGAATATAATCAATATAAAAATTCATATTTAAGCTAGAAAAATAAATGTAAATATTTTTCTCAAATAATAAACTTATTCATAAACCATACAAAGTATAATTTATGGTATCAATGAAGTACATCCCCAATCAAACTGATCATAAACCATCCATAGGACTAATAAGTATTTTATCATTAGATTATACACCTATTTAAATATAAGTAACATCAAATATTTTTTTTAGGAGGAAATTATTTTTAAAATATCTCCTAGAATATTTGTTTTGGAAAATAACCTTTCTTTGAAAATCACCCCATTATATTAAAACAAGAAGAATCATAAAATATTTTCTAAATAATTTTCTATGAAAATAATGTTTTAAAACTAATAATTTAAATATTATTAAAGAAAAAATTTGAACAAAAATAACCACATAAAATATAAAACGAAGCTTCAGATAAATTATTGTCTTAATGGAAGGTAAATTTTTTCATGTCCTATAAGTTTAAAAGAATCATTCCTCTTTCAGTGTAAAAAAATTGAAAATGTGAATTATTCTGAAAATGACAGAAGATTCCTTTCAACCCATTTTTTCAAAATAAATTCAAATGTTGGTAAAACTTTATCTAATAAATCATTTCAATAATTCTAAAAAAAATTTAAAACATTTTTAGAAAACACATTTTTTAAAGAAAAATGATTTTTGACCGAAGAGAGAAATGAATTTGGATTATCTTAAATATATTTTCTTAATAATTTAAGTACCAAAGAGATAAAATGGATCTATTACATTAAATAGATCATTAATATCCATAATATAAAAAATATAATTATTTTATGATAAAAATATAAAATAATTCCCCCATGGGAGACTTAAATAAAAACAATCCTGAGTAATGATAAGATTTGGAAATAAACCCTTCCTACTTCGGTAACCTTTGTGTCATAAGCCCCTTGGATTAAATATATTTATATGAAACATTAAATAACATGAAGGTAAATTAATCCATGATATAACATACAAAATTTTAAGTTTATATACCATAAAAAATATATAAGTGGTGAATATGGAATATGTCTCGTGGAAGTAAATGTGACACGAGAAACCCTTACCTTGAGTCTGAATCATAATATACTTTTTTATCTTCCAAAATAATAAACATATGTTCATTTTTTTCTTTCTTAATGAAATTGTTAAAATTTTATTATTAATTTATTTTATTTATTACCATGTTATATATTATTACTTAATCAATTAAGTTTACATTGGAGGCTTCAATGATATTTATCTTTAATGTCAAAATGACTTTCATACATTGAATATGGTCCAAGATGTCATTATTTAAACATATCTGGAACATTAATCATGACATAATTTTTTTATTTAAACAACAATTACAATTTTAAAAAAAATCATGGAATATAGTTAAGAAAAATTAATTGTGTAGCATTCATAGAGATGGTAGGACGTACTTACGCAAGGGTAATGTTTTCCATTTTTGAAGATCATTATGAAAAAGAGGTAAGTAATATTTTATCATTACAGAATGATAATAATATCATAAATAAATTATTATTATTTTAAATATCTTTCTATATATCATCCATGTTGTGTGTTTATTAAAATATATTCACATCTCTTACTGAAGGTGGTAGTCCACGCGTCCAAAAATGATGTTATCATATTTAACTGAGAAGAAAGGTGACGAATAAATTGACATATTATCTTATAAAAATGATAAATATTTCATTTGTGTAATAATTATTTCATTTATATCACATATAATCATTAAATTTATACTTATTTCCTTCCATGTAACACGTTATTGAAAAATGAGTCACATCACTTTGTGAGGTGGCTACCCTCCATACACACGTGTGACGTTATTGTATCCTTTGTAGAATGGAAAGTAATAGAGCTATATATGATATAATGAATAAAGATTTATAATTATTTTATTAATATAATATATATAATTTACATCTATCATCATACCAAACAATGATATTTGGTAATGGAAACCTAAATGGTGTCAGTTTATGATGTGGTAGTTCATCGTACACACAAACAATGATTTTGTAACCCATTTGGTAGAAGTGGGGATGGTTTTAAGTGATTAACATATTATAAAGCCATCTCATTATATGTAATATATTAATTTTATTTTATAAATTTGTTTTAATAAGAATTTAAAGGGGTGGAATAATAAGTAAAATAAAAAAACTCGTTGAAGAACGTAACCTCTTCTTCAGGTAACCTCTTTAGAGTTTTGACCAAATCCATACCATATTGGATTTATGCACAAAATTAGTCTCCAAGGATGAGGGGATTGAATTATGTAATTTATTTTCTCATTTATTGGATGAAAAAATAGAGTGAAGTTGTTAATAATAGTAGATATATTTGTCCATTTATAATTGCGGTGAATGGAAAATAGGTAATTTTTAGAAAGAAAAAGTTGCACCTAGGTTTTTCAGAAGACACAGGGGTCCAAAAAATAGAATTCATAATAAAAATAAATGATATGGTCTAAATATTTACATTAAATATAATTTATATACTTTTATAGGAAAATATATTCTTTATCATTATATTTACCCCCCCCCCAGTAAATCCATTTTTACCTTAACCGCAGTAATTAATTTATTTCATTTTCACTTTTCGTTATGGTCAAAAAATAAGTTGACCTTATTATAAAATAAAAAATTTATTTTCATTCAAAATAATTAATCCATTTTTTGAAATTATAATACCATAATTTGAAAAGTTTAATTTAAAATTAGTCCCGCTGATGTGATGAAAAAATGAGTTTTCAAATGAGAAAATATTCAAAAGTTTACAAAATTTTTATTTCAAAAATCACTATGAAAATAATTCTAATGACCTAAATTAAATTAATATATATATATATAATTTAATGAATCTTACATTAATTAAAATTTAAAAAAATTAAAATTTTATATAATTTAAACTAAAAGGGAGTTTTCAATTAAAATTTAGTATTTTTCACTATTCCGAAAATTATGAAACATTTAAAAAAAATAAAAAATAAAATCACCCTAAGATAAAAATGATATTATAATTTTAAAATTTTAATTTATTTTTAAAAAAAATTATACAAGTGTGAAAATTTAATATTAAAATATGGGCACAAATCATGTCTAAACCATATTTTAGAAAAAACAGAGTTTTTATGAAAATATTTTTTTTATTTTAAATGATGATTATTTCATATATAATCAGTATATTACCATAATTTTCATAATATATTTAGTTTTATTCATGCATTAGAACTTAACAGCTACGTTATAATGGTATACTATATTATTTTTCATTTTGACACAGGGTTTCAAGTTCTTCATGCTATCAAAAAGATTAAGTTTATTTAAAAATACATATTTTATAAAGTATGGGGTGTTATATTTTATTCTAATGTCGGTGTTGCATGTCATACACACTATCAAAAATAATTTTATTCTCCTAATGTCTCTAGGTGTTATAAAAATAAATTTAAAATTTAATTTAAAATTTAATTAAATGTCACCCTATTTAATTTATTACAAATTGGACTTCTAAATTGAGATATATGGATAAAATATTACATTCTCAACTTGGTTGTAAATAATTTCAGGTTTCTCAACATATAAGACCATTTGGGCCACCAAATGGATGAAATGGGATTAGTTATTTACTAAATAGTTATATTCCCAATACTTAGTAATAAATCATTCAATGTTAATACCAATATAAATTACATGTCTCTAGATAATAGACGATTAACCAATTAAACTGTTTTACATGTGGGTAGTTTGGATCATTTTTTTCCAATTTCATTAAGGTTACTTCAAGTCACCTCCACCCACAATGAAAAAAAACAAAAAATTAAAATTTCCTTTTTAAATGGTATTTAATACTAATAAAATAAAATAAATTATAATATAAATTAATTTTTTTAGTCAACTAAAACTACAATTCAATTTAAAACATTATGATAAAGGTAAACAAATAATTGTGAATCCTAATATGATCAATGGATGGTTTATTGGTTTGGGGTATGAAATAATTTTGGTTGTTGTTATAGGGGGTTATATGGTACCAATGATGAGGAATTATATATGGTATATACACTATAATGACTATATAGTATGGAATGAAAGATTTTGGATACTTGACTCTTGGGATATGCGTGGCGATTGACTGTTTGAATCTTTTTTCTACATATAGATTTAGTATTATTGTCCATTCAAATCGAAACGTGATATTTATAGGGAGGAACCTATTAACTATTTTTATATTCTCTCCCCATGTATATATATTTTATTTTTCATATTACCTTAATAGTTTTTATAGTGATTTTAGGAGACTATATCTCCAGACCCAAGATACTTATTGTCACTTACATGTTGAATTATACCTTTCTTAAAGTAAATAAGAGTTGATAGGATTTTAATTGTTTTACTATTTTAGAGGGAATTTTAATGGAATTATATACTGAGATATACATTTTTTTATGCATTTTGGTTTGAAAATGAATTATATTAATCCTGGTGATATGAATACTTCATTTATAAAGGTCAATGCCTTCTATATTTGTGTGATTATATACCCTTGGTGCTAGTAATCAAACTATATTCTATTGAATGTGGGATATTGGGGTTAAAATCAAAATCATTGTTGTACTAGGATGATTCCCAATGAGGTTGGGTCATTATAAATTCCCGTTATAGTACACCATTACCAAAAAATTATTTGTGAATTGAGATTCAGGTAGCTCAAGAGTTGAGAGTTGAACTACCTATCTTTATTGATGATGTCAATATTCATGTGGTGGGAGAGTTATTTTAACTTACATAAAAAATTAATTAAATTCTATAAATCCTTGTGATAATAAAAGGAAATGTTATTTCAAACTTAAATTATATTCAATGAATTTTATACTGAATAAAAAAAATTTAACCTACAATTTTTATTGATAGGAGGAGGAATAACTAGGTCAATAAAATCTAAAGATTCAATTTCTTCATCACATATGTAGATTGAGGGTCCTAATTATTCCTCACCAAAATCCCTAAAATGCTAAATAAATTTACAGGTTCTTGAATAAAAAATCAAAGATGATAATACTTGTGAATTGGTATTTTTACAAGCCATACATGACCTGAAGAGAGTTTAACATACTATTATTGATGGTATGAATGAAATTATTCAATAAGGTTGGTTAGAATCCATCATAAAAAATTTATATATAAGGTATGTCGTATTAATTATTTTATCTAATTACCAATGAACTATATTTATTACATTATAATGATGTTATTTTTATTCGAGATAATTATATAGGAATTATGATACTTAATACAAGTTGATTATCTTGTTTTCTTTTATAAGTCGCAATATTCATTATATAAATAAATTAATATATACAAAATAAAAAATTATATGAAGAGTAAAATAATTTATCGAAATATTTCATTTAAAATTAAAAAAATCTAACAATCATTAATTCCAACCTTGAAAAACTAAAATAGTATACTCTCATTAAATTTATGATAATTTATTTTTCTTAACATGAAGTATTTATTATTTTTTACAATTTTTAAGGATCATAGAATATACATTATAAAAAATTAAAATAATCTAGAGATATATTTTTCGGATACATTTATATGATATTAAACAAATCAGCCATGCATGGTATCCATTTTTAATTAATGATAAACTATATTTTCAAAACTTTATATGTAATATTTAAATTATCTGTTTTATGATATGTATTGAAATTCATGTTTTCTTTAGATATCTATTTATACTGTTTAAAATAGTACATGGTTTAATAAATCATGATACAAATAATAGATTAATAGAATAATGTAGATGAATTTATTTAGGTTTTTATAATAAATTTTAACTATTTGAGATAATGTCATCATAGATTTGTTATAGTTTTCATTATTTTCCTGATTTCAAAAAAATGGAAATAATTGTATATAATGTGTTTATAAATTTATAATTTATTCTATAAACTATATTTTAACAACCCATTCTAGTTCATCTCAGTTGAGTTAGAGAAAACTAAGGTTTCAGTGGATGTAGAACCAGGGTTGAGTTTATTTTTTTTGGATTCTGATCAATAATTAGTGTTTGTACATGAATATTAAATTGATGAAAGGAATTTTCTTAGGTGATATTTTGGGTGGAGGAGGATAAGATATTTTTTTTGTGGTTTGAGGTCTAATATATGTAGGTTAGTTTCTACAAGGGTCAATAGGGAACCAGGTTGGGTGGAACCGAGTACCCAGTGAAGGTTCCAATGTACCTTATCACTAGATAGTTCCACTGGGTGGCTTTTTTCATGCATTGGGTATCCAGTATCACCCATGGTTGTTTTTCATAATTAAAGATAAAACTATAATTTCACCTCCCCCCCCCCAATTTTAATACTCCTATGGGGGTTTTGAGGTTAGTTAGTTTGGAATAAGAGGGATCAAAACCCTCTCCCCTCTCCCCTCTCTTTTCCCCTCTCATTACTCAATTGATCATAATATTTTATAGTTCATTTTGTTGGAATTTTGAGGTGGTTTCATATCTTCTCTCCCACCTCTTGTAATAATTCTTCTTATTCTAAAACATTAGTTGATTGTAATTAGTGATTTGATACTAATAAATTATAATATAGTGAAATCTGGCTGGGATGATTGATCTTTTGTGTGTCTTGGATAAAGGTGGTTCTAGGAAGAAAAACATGCATATTTGGATGTTTTTTCACTTGAATTGAGTAATTTACCTAATTTATTTTGGTACTTATATCAGGTAATATTTTAATTGGTTCATTTTTTATGATGTGTATTGTGTATTTTAATGTAAGTGTATTAGGGGATGTCTCAAGAGTGATATGCAACACATTGATTATGGTATAAGAATTATTATTCCATCCAATAAGTTGTCCCTCAATTATACACAATTGGATTAATTTTAAATTAATTATATTGATTAATTATAATTATTTATAATTAATTAAAGTTTATGACTAATGGATCTAAGACCTCTTTGAAGTAATTTATGATTGATGTGGGATTAGACAATCTTGGTTGATGGCAGCCGCTATAGAGACCAGGCACCAGGAATATTTGTACGTGGCAGTGCTAGCTGATCAACAATGAAAGGTGGGGAGCTATGTGATCAATGATGTAGAAGATGGGGAGGGGTAGTTCAAGTGGGTTGGGCCTATGAGTCATGTATTTGGTATGGTATGCCACTAGGCCTTCGAGTCATGTATTTACGAGTTAGTTGGACCTTGTGCCTTGGGACTACAGGTCATGTACGGGTTCCCCTTAAACCCTTGAAAGGATTATTATCCATAATAAAATAAAAAATAAGGCCTTTGGAAACAAAAAACTTATTATTACATTGTTTTAAGAATAATTATCCATCAAATACAAACCAATGATGGTAAATTATAGTAACTTTGGATGACTAGGTATATAATTAGAAATTTTGAAACCAAAATAAATACATCCTTTATTTAGTCTCTATAATAAGACTATAACATCCTTTGAGATCTTATATCTGTATAGGATAACCTAGGGAACAAATGAACAATGGGGTGAGCTAAAAATACTAGTAAGGGAATAAATATTGGAATAAAAAATAAAACATGAGTTAGAATACATAACATTAATATATAAAATGTTATAACATAAGAATAAACATATTGAACCATGAAATATATAGTATGTGATCATGTAATCATGGAATCATAGGAATATTGAAGCTATATACAACATGAAATAAACATGATTCAAGAAAAAATTACAAGAATATATCATATGGTGGACAAATTCCAATAAAGTAATTTGGTTTACATTGTATCCCCACATGGTGTATCATGATATTAATATTACCAAATGCATTAGCGGAAAATCTGGATTCACCCATCATAACATGTTCATGAATATTTATGCAACATGAATAATGGAACGTAAGGAATAAACATAAGTGTTACCCATGGAAAGAAATGGTTATCATAATCATTTCATAAGGAATAACCAAAGGGAATATCATAATGGTGTCCATGAAATAATGTATTTAAATAATAATTGGACATTCATAAGGGTAAATAGGAATATATCATGATAAATGATGTCCATATAAATGGGAAATAATTTAAAATTTGTGTTTAAGAAACTTTAGAAATGATCCATTTCGGTATAGTTTAAGGGAAATTATAAGAGTCTTTAAAAAAGACAAAGGAATAAATTTTTAAATTAAAAAATGAACTAAGATATTTTTCAAGATAAAATGACTGAAATTTTGAAAAATAATGGTGGATTAAAATATATTTTGAAATGTACTTGAAAATGTGTAATAAATTGAGAAGTTCCCTTTAATCGATCTTTCTTATCAGAAGAAATTGAAAAGGGATCCTCACTAAACATGTATTTCATCATAAAAGAAGAATTAATTGATATAGATACCAATTTATAGAACATATTTAACTAATTTAGAAGAGAAATATAAGAATAATGAATAAATACATTGGAAAAAATAGATTGAAATCGTAACCTGATGAAAAAAATGGATGTTCGGAAGAGAATCCATTACCTTATTTCTGAAAGTGTTCTACACATATAATTAATGTTCTAGATAATAAAAATATATTCCTAAAAAATTTAAGTAAAAACTTATTAAAAATATATTCTATTGATTATAATTTTATTAAATTCATTTAGGTTCATTTCTTTGGGTTATAATGTTTAATTTTGTTGTCCTAGGGGTGTTTGTTTCATGATTTTATGATCGATTCCCTTGAGTTTAATTATGGGTGTTCTTTTCATATGGAATAAAAACTCTAGAAGTTGAATTATATGATATTTATTCACCTATATAATTTTATTTGGTTCTATATATCATTTTTTCTAATATGAGAACGATTAATTAGATAAATTGTTAATGATTAATGTTAGTTTATTTTGGTGGTTTTTTGTTCATCACGAACTAGTTTTGTTTTATTATTTGATATTATGTATATATACTGGTTTTAGAACATTAAATAATTTTTAATTAACATAATAAAGTATTTTCTAACCATAAAAATTATTTAATGTCCATTCTTGAAGGTGGTAATGAAAAATGAAAAAAATGTCATCCACGAAGGGGGTGAATCAACACTCCATGGACGATGTTTTCATTTTTATAAAAAAATGAGATGAGAAGCTATTTGATGATGGATATTCCATTAACATAATAACATTAATGTATAGGTATAATTAATTATTTATCATGTCACTTTGTATAGGGGAGTTTAGTGAAGGATAAGAAAATAAAATTAAATTAAAGAGAAATAACGAGGGATTTACCTCTTGAATATCATCTCCTTGAAAACCTCTTTAATGGAATTGAAAATGGAATTTTTATGAGGCTAGAAATACCATAATGTGTGAAATAGGATGGTGAGATTAATTTTGAATAATATTAGAAATATATAAATATTATAATGTTCGTTTTGAAGATGTGGTGAGGGTAGTATTTATAAGGGGGTGGAGGGGTGTTTTGATTATTTTATTCATTTGTTTCATATTTTGGATCAAGATAATAAATAGTGTTGATTCATGTGACTAACAGCAGTATCTCTTGAATTTTATTTCAATATAATGGTTTCTTACATCATCCATGTCTCAAAGATTCTTATATTTGAATTAAAATGTTAAATTCCATAAATTACCATATTTCACTATTCACAAATAATTCAAAAAATTTAGAAAAATCCCAAAAATTCACCCAAACTATTTTCGAATGTGTAGATTTCAAAAATGGACTATAATGAATATAATTCTCTAAATATATGAAATATAATCTTTAATTAAATTCATTATTTATTTAAATATACATATTCTAATATTATAGCTGATTTTATGAGAGTTTGATAAATGAATTAAGGTCTCCTAAAATATTATTATAATAATGACTAAAAAATATTAATTTATGAATCTATTTATAAAAAAAATTCTTGTAAATCATTATATTAATTATAGAAATTTAAATAAAAAATTGTGTTTCATAAATATACCAAAAGTTAATTTATCATTTTTATAACGTTTCTTTACTTGTACACAAATATAAATATATCATATTTTAATTTTTTTAAGATTTCTAAATTTTTGTATACATTAATTGGAGAGGTTACTATTGTATTGTTTGGGTTACTGTTCTTAATGGTTATATTACTATTCAACATTCAGGTTACTATTCCATTAGTATATTTTTCTCAATTTATATAAATACCACTTATTTTATTATTAATTTATGAAAATAATTTTTTTATTTGAATATCTATGAGATGTTTGTGTTTTATACAATATAATATAATTATAAGAAGGGAAATTTCAAAAATAAAATTACGGCTCATTAGCTTCTTTCCCCTTATAAAATTTCACCCTTAAAGTTTTGTTTTATATACTATGGTAAAAGTAGGTGACATTATTACTCCTTCATCGCTTCCTATGGTTGTTATGTCTCATCTTCATACTTTTTACTCCTCCACAAAACATTGACAATATTAGTAGTATTTTTTCATAATAATTTGTCTCTACAGTTAATGATCTTCATTGGATTCTCTTCGTATGATAGTTCACTCTCCATTTGTACCAACTCTGGATTTAGTACATGCGTGGGGTTAGGTATGTACTTACTCAAAAGAGATACAAGGAACATGTCGTGAACTTGAGCCTTATTTGGTGGAATCTCATGATGATAGGCTACTAATCTTATTTGATCAAGGATCTCAAATGAATCTATGTACCTTTGGCTAACCTTCTGTTTCCAAACTATATTACTCTCTTCCATTATGATATGTGATGGAAGACATTGTCTCCAACTTCAAACTCCAAGTCTCTTAAATGGTTTTCAACATATCTCTTCTTCTGACACTAAGCATATTTGATGATTTTTTTGGTGGCTTGAACCTTATATCTTATATCTTGCACAATATCAAGTCTAATTTTCTTTTTTCCAACTTCTTCCTAATATTTTGGAGTTCTACATCACTTGCCATACATGGCTTTATATGGAGCCATCTAAATACTCAATTATAAGATATTTTTGTATGAGATATCAACTACTAGAAGATTTAGATCGCATCCTCTTTTTAATTCCAATTATTATCCTCTAAATATGTCCATGTGTTTTTGAACAGTACTTTCAGATTCTCTATCAGTTTGGGGGTGACACCCCGTGCTAAAATTCAATTAAATAATCAAAGAATGTTGAAAAATTCTCCAAAATTTAGCTGTAAACCATGTCACCTGATTAAATAAGATCAAAATTTTAATCCCATGAATCCTCACCACATCCTTCACATATATCATGGAAATTTGTTTGAGTGAGAGAACTTCCCAAATAGTAAAAAAGTGGCCAGTCTTAGTGATTCGATCCACCACAACCCATATTTTAGGGTTTCTTTTGGATGTTTTCAGGAGAACGGTGAAAACATCCATAGTGAAATTTTTATATTTCCATTTTTCTATATGAAATGGTTCTATAATACATTTGGACTTCTATTTATTAGTTGTAACTTGCTGACATACAAATCACCATGAGATATACTCTTCATTCTACTTCTTTATAATACCCACCAAAATTTTTCTCAAAGATCATAGCACATAATAGTATACCTTGGATGGATGGATAAAGATGATCTATGTGCATTATCTAGTATCTCCGTTTTTATCTCAGGTGATAAGGTAACACAATTCCTAGTTCCAATGTGAATAACACCATCATTACCGATGTGGAACACATATAACATCCCTTCCATTAATACTTTCACCATTTTTTATATCACAAGATCATCATTTTATTCCTCATTGATCTTTTCATGGATATATGATTGATAAATAATTTGGTAAATATAGGATGCATTCTATGGTATTATCATTTCTAAATCTATACATTTCATTTACATGAATATAGGGTGTTTCTCAATTTGTATCATGGATTGAGTTGCAGGTTCTTCTATACTAAGAGAATTATCTACCTTAGTTAAATTCATATAATGATAGTTAATATAGGAATAATATTCCTTGATTAGCTATAACCATATACTTTGAAGCATGTTGAGCATATTTTTTTGTGAATATATACTTTAGAATCTTGTGATTAGTATATATATCTCACTTATGATTATATAGATAATTCCATTAGATTTTTAAGGGAAAAATCACAGCTTCTAACTCCAGATCATGTGTAGGGTAGTTCTTCTCAGGGATCCTTAACTATTCTGAGGAATATGTTATGAAATTATCTTTTTCTTGAGTACACAACCCAATATTTTTTTTAAATCATCAATGTATATCACAAAATATTATCCACGTATTGGTAGTGTGAGTATAGGATCTGCTATTAGCCTCTTCTGGAGCTCCTTGAATAATTCCTCACATTATTATATCCAGAAATACTTTACCCCTTTACATATTAACATATTTAGAAGGTTATCTAATCATGAGAAATGTATCACAAAATATCGGTAGTATACCGAAAATCCAAGAAAACTACGGATCATCATTACAGATGTTGGAATGTACCACTCTTTGATTTCCTTTGTCTTAGAGGGGTCCACATATTTTCATTTTCTAGTGGTAACATTTCCTAATAATGATACCTCCTCCATATAGAAAACACATTTATTTTACTTTTCATATAGTTTCTCCCTTCACAAAATCATTATAATATTATTCAAGTGAACCTCACATTCCTTATTTCTCTTGACGTATATCAGAATACCATCGATAAAGACTACCACTAATTTTTTGAGGTAATGTCAAATGAATATATACATTAAGTTAATGACTTTTGTTTGAGCAATATTGATTCCAAAGGGTGTCATGACGAACTCATAGTTTTTAAACCTCATTCAAAAGGATGTCTGGGGAATACATTAATTATTCACCTTTAATTGGTGATATCATGACTGAAGCTCCTCATTCAAGAAATACTTATCCTAGTGTAGTTGATCGAACAATTCATCTATCTATTGTAAGGGATACTTGTTCTCTAAAATTATTTTTCGAAGCACTTGATAACTAATTCCGAGGTGAATTGATTTATCCAGCTTCTTGACAAATAGAATCGTAACAGCCTATGGTGAATTACTTGAGCATATAAAAACCTTTTCTATATTCTCTGGTAACCACTTCTTCAGTTCTTCCAACTCAATGGTGGCCATTTTGTAAATTAGAGTTTGATATAGGAAGAGATCGAGGAATAAGTTCAATTGAAAACTCAACCTCTCAATGAAGAGAAAAACAAAAAAAAATTGGGATCACATAAATGCAATCCCTCACAATGGGAATGTATTCAATCGTGATTCTATCTATTTTCTCAGTCATTTGTGCTAGAAATGCTTTCTCATAAGGGAATATTATCCACAGTTTTAATGATGTTTCTAAAGGAGAATCAACTCCTCCTTACACTTTTATATAATTGGATGATGCCTTAGGATGTGAAGAGTCATCACCCTTTCATGACAATTGATATTGTCTTTATATAAAGATAGACAATTCATACCCAATATAGCATCAAAATACAAAAAATGAAATAAGAAGAGATATTTTAAGAGGTTTAGTTCAGAAACATTAACTGAGAGTATTTATATATGTTGGATGTAATAATTCCCCCATTAATTGTTCTTATAGATAAATGAACCGCTATATTTTGAGGTAGTGTTTGAATAAATCTACTAATCTAGAATGATATGAATGAATGAATAGAACTATGATAAAATAATATGCTTTATATTCTTTATCAACATCCAACATACTAGTCACCATATCATTTTCAGCCTCCACCATAGTAATAGGGATATCATATTACCTTCCTTATTGAATTAGAGGTTGTAATTGATTGCCTCCACCAACCCTTATCTTAGGGAATTAGATCACATGATTCCCATGTTCCTTTTATTTTGAACACTTCACTATAGGATGGGATTTTTTCTAAACCGTCCATTATTCTTACACATTAGTGGGCTTATTTAAATCCCTTTGGAAAAAATTAGCCTAATAACCTTCTCATCTTTATTTTATGAATTTCATGGTTCCCCTTAGGCAGTATCTAGGATACTTCTTCCCACAATTTTTCTAGTTAGAATGATGGTTTTTCATTCAATCATGGGATTCATCTATAGATTCTAACTTATTAAATGCCATTTTCCACTTTTTATCTCTGAGCCCATGAGACCACTAAGAGTCTTCAATATCCATCTCAACATTAAGAGAATAATAGATACTCTCCACATCGTTCTTAAAGTATTATATCCCAAAAAAATTTCATATTCTCAGTTTCAGTCCTCCAAAGAAGTGATCCAACATTCTTTCTCTGTTTATGGAAAATATATATGTGTATCATAAAATCCTTGTAATGATTTATTCATATTCCTTGATAGACTCAATTTTATTTTATTTTCATTCTGAAGAACTTGTTTCCCATATTAATAGGGAGTGTTTGGGAAAATATTTTAAAAAAAATATTTTTTGATTGATTCCTAATCCAACGAAACAACTTCCTCCTTAGAATTTTGGTTCTTTATCAGTTTCCTTCACTAAACAACTTCCCCATAAAAATGATAGATCGCCAACACAACGTTATCTTCTTCTAAGCACTAGAAGATAAAGGATATCATCTCAATAGAGTTAATCTATTTTTCTATGATGAGGGAATCAGAAGATCTACTAAATATTGGAGGCCTTTTTCACATAAAGTATTCTACTACAAATTTATATTTATTTGGAGAAGGAGTTCATTATAAAATATTCATGTTATTGTTCATAATTTGATCTAGTTGTTATACTACTGACATGAAGTTTTGAGCTCATGTTCCCATCAGATTTTGTAATTCATTAGAGAAATCATGAAATTTCCTATAACATTTTTTGTTTTAATGGGTTCTCTAATTTACCTCCATTAACTAAGAAGAACAAAAATAAAATTCGAGGTCTTGAAGCATTAAATATATAAGGATAAACATGGAGATGAAAATTATATCCTATCTTGTAATTCCCTAAGATTCAATCTAGGTTATCCCTGGAGATAGAATTATCCCTAGGGTTTTTACTAAGGTGATCAAGTTCTAATATCCAAAAAATTCTAGATCATGATATGATACCAACTATAGATACCCTATCCTTTTAGACAAATTATTTCAAGATTTTAATCATAATTAACCATAAAATATAAACCAAGAATTGGAAATTCTTGTGTATTTGGAATATTGAGTACATAATTATGAAGAATGTAACCAAAATAAAAGAATATTTTATTTAATATCTATAATGAAATCTAACATCCATTTATCTATTATATTTTCATAGGATAGCCTGCGAAATACATGAATATATGGATGGTCTAGAAATACCATTTAGGTAACCAATATAAGGATAAATAATACCACATGAGTTAGAAGGCGTAACATGATGACATTAAAAACAAATGGAGCAAGAATAAACACATGGAATTATAAAATATATATCATGGGATCATGTAATCATGTAATCATGGAAACATAGGAATGTCTTAGAAACATACAACATGAAATGAACCTGATTCATGGATAATGATCCAGACTATATCACATGGTGGACAAAGTCCCATAAAAGAATTAGGTTTACTCCCAATCCCAACATGACATCTCATGAAACTAAAAATTACCCAATAAATTGTAGCTCTATCTGGGTGCACCCATCATAACATGTTCATGTATATGTGTTCTACATTAATAATCAAACATAAGGGTTACCCATAGAAATTAATGGGTATTATAATCATGTCATAAGGAATAACTAAATAGAATATCATAATGGTGTCCATGAAAGAATGGATTTAAATCATATATGGACATTCATAAGGGAAAATCGGAAAATATCATGATAAATGATGTCCAATAGAAGTGAAAACATAAAAATAAGTGTTTAAGAAACTTTAGAAATGCACCATGTTGATGCGGTTTAAGGAAAAATATAAAATTATCTTTAAAGAGAAAAAAGGAATAAATATTTTCATAAAATAATAAATGTACTAAGATGTTTCTTATTGATAAAATAAATTATTTTTTGAAAAATATTGTTTTCTTAGAATTGATTATAGAGTGTTCTTGAAAATGGGTATGAAATTGGGATGTTCCCTTTAATTAAACTTGCTTATCAAGAGGAATTTAAAAGAGAACTGTATAAAACATTTATTTTCCAATCAAAGAAGGATAAATTGACCTGGATACATAATTATAGAGCACATAAAAGTAATATAAATAAATATATAATAATAATGAATAAATCCATTTGGTTAAAAAGAGAGAAAGTGTAACTCGTAGGAAAGAATAGAGGTTTGAAGAAAATACCTTACCTTAGTCTGAAATTGTTCTTCACAAGTAATTAATGTCTTAGATAATCAAATTGGATTCATTAATAATTTAATTCAGAACCTATTAAGCATATATTATATTTCATATAATTTTATTAAATTTATTTTTGGTCATTTTTATGAGTTAAAATGTTTCATTTTTTCCAAGAGTGTTTGTTTCGTGATTTCATAATCTATTCTCTTGAGTATAATTATGGGGGTGTGTTAGGACCAATAGGGGCCTATATACCCTGAGAGGGAGGATGAACCAGGGTATGGATTTTATTTTTCAAAATGCTTCTTTCCCCAATGGATCTTGACCTCTATATTATAAGGGTCGCTTTTTTTATCTTATGTGTTTATGTCAATCACTTATTTTCCTCTTTATCTGATGATGATGCTTTGAATACAATTTAGGGAAACAAGCAGCCAGACACAAGGATTTTTACTTGGTTCACCATCACTGGGTTATATCCAAGGAGCATACAATGGTGATGTGCCGATGTACCAAATCCACTAAGGCTCACTGCCAATAATTTTCAGGAAAGATCACTTATATGCCCAGGCTCACTGCCTTTACAATGTTTAGGGTCACCTCACTGCTTTCCCAAGGGTCACTTTCTATTTCACTTTCAATGGCTCACTACCGGTAGAAAGGATTACCTTCTTACTCTTCCTTTTCTTGCTGCACTTGGAAGGGATCCACTCACAATTTATAGACTTGTAGGTCTCTTTATTTGCATAAATACACACATCCTCAACTATTGATAGATGCTTTGTTAAAGTCCGACTCTCATCCATTTATGAATACCCCTTTTCCTCTTAAACACTGCGAAAATCCTTTAGAAATACCTTCTCAAAGCACCCTACTTCGTGAGGCTCCCAATTTCGCAAAGCTCAAACAAGCCTTCGTGAATTTCCTGCCTTTTCGCGAAGCTCAATCCTTTGAAAAGCATAGGCTGTCCCGAAGATCCTGCCTCTTCGTGAAGCAGGCTCCTTAAAGAACACGGCCTCACGAATCACACTTCTTTCATAGAGCTAGATTATCCCTCGTGAAGCACCTCTCTTTCACGAATAACACTACCTTCACGAATCACCTTCGTGAACCGAGAGCAAAATATTTTCTTCTAAAACTCTCTCTACTTCTCTCGAGGGGGTCGACCTCTATTTATAGGTGATTCCACAGACCGTCGATCCTTCCACACCAAGTCAATGCCACGTCAACACAACTTGTGAAGCTCTGAAGATTCTACCGAAATTCGTTCAATCTCACGAAGCACCATAGAAATTTTCTGATCACGGAGCTTGACGTAATCGCGAAGAATCACCATCAACATTATTTCACGCCTTCACTGCAAATCTCCCTCGCAAATCCCTTCACCGCCGTGATGTGCTTCAATCTCTGCCATTCGTGAAGCTTGATGTAATCGTGAAGAACACCATCAACATTCTTCTTATCTTCTCAAAATTCAATCCATGAATCCTATATTTGTGAAACTCATGCCTTTACCATATTTAAATGAGATCTTCAAGGATATCCACTTTTCACGATGCTCACCAACCTCCAAATTTTGGACCCCAAAAATTTGGCAAACACTGGAAAATGGTGCCACCTTGTACTTCTCTTTTATACCGCCTCTAGATCATCCATTCATTTTTCATGGTTCTTTATCAGTATTGATTGTAAACAATATCTTTGGACCTTGAAAATTCACCATGTAAACCTGATTTTTCAACAAACACAATCAACCCAAAAATACTGCAATGTTACCCTGAAGGATTTTTTCCCAACAGAGTTCTTTTCATATATATGAAAAAAATATGGTAGTGGTATTATATAATAATAATTCACCTCAAGTATTTAAAAGGGTCGCATATATCATTTTTTTCAAATATTCAGAAGATAAATTTGAAAAAATGTTAATGATAAACGTTAGTTTATTTATGTTGTTTTTCAATCATCAGGAACTGGTTTTCTTTTTTTATTTAATATTATGTATATATACTAGCTCCAAAACAGTAAATGAGTTTTAATAAACATATTGTAATATGTTTTTTACATAGAAATGGTAATATTTCCAGCCATGAAGGTGGTAATGAAAAATAAAAAAAATCATCACCCGTGAAGGTGGTGAATCGACACCCCATGGATGATGTTTTCATTATTAGAAAAAAAAATGAAAAGAGAATATATTGGATGATGGATATTAAATTAATAAAATAAAATAATAATATATTTATGATACTAGAGTTATCATGTCACTTTAGAGTGGTAATTTGAGTTTCTAAAAAAATAAAATAAAATAAAAGAGAAAGGATAAGGATTTTTTCTTGTTGAATATCCTCTCCTTGAAAACCTCTTTAAGGCACATAAGAAATGCTCTTTTAGTGAGAAAAAAAATTCCAGAACATGGGGAAGTGGATTGAGATATTAAATTTAAAGAATATTAGAAATCTCAAAATCCTAGAAGGTGCGACGAGAATAGGTGATGAGATATGGAATTTATAGGGGAAAGAGGGGTTTTTTATTATTTTATTCATTAGTTTATTATTTTGGATGATGACTATAAATAGTGATGATTATTATGAATAATTATAGTAGCATGTTTATGTGAGTTTTAACTAATAGTTTTTTACATCATCCATGACCCAAAAATTCATGTATTTAACTTAAAATTTTAAATACTATAAATTAATGTATTTCACTATTCACCAAAAATTTAACTTTTTTAGAAAAATCCCAAAAATTATCCCCAACCATTTTTCAATTTTTATTTTTTAAAAATAGACCCAATTTGATGAAAATAATTTTCTAAATATGATAAATTTAATTTTTAATTAAAATCATCATTTATTAAAAAAATTAAAATTTTAATATTATAACCAATTTTATAGAACTTGGAAAAATTAATTAGGGTGTCGTAAAATTATCTTATAATTTTATGAAAACACAATATTAATTTAGGAATCTAATTATGAAAAAAAATATTTTAAATCCTCATATTAATTATAAATTTAAAAATAAACATTTACAATTCACCAAAATAACAATAAATAATTTTTCGTTTAAAAAATATATTTAATTATGCCAATATATAAATATATCATATTTTCAATTATAAGATGCCTAAATCTTATTTTTACTTTTATAGGTAAGGATACTATTCTTTTGGTTGGGTGACTAATATTAATGTTCATATTACAATCCCAATGGTAAGGTTATTATTCCATTGGTAAAGGTTTCTTAATTTCTACAAATACAACTTATTTCATTTTTAATTTTGGAGAATTATTTTTTATTAGGTTATCTATGTTATGTATGTGTTTTATACAGTATCATATAATTATAATAATGGAAATTATATTGATACAATTATGGTTTATTTTAGTTTAAGGGGTTAACATTCTGTTAAGGTGGATAATTAAAAATATGACCACTTTTTATGTGTTTTTATTTATAATATGGATTATAAGAATGGGTTAGTGGGTTTGAGAGACAAGAATGAGAAGCATTAGGGATATCCCTTTGTGAGGTATAACTAGTGGGTTTTAAGGGGCTCTTAGAAAGCCATATGTGCTATGGAATTATCATTTAGTTTTTTAATGGCTAATTAGCCTACATGAGAGTCCCAATTAAAATGTGATGGAACCATGAGGGTTTTACATTCCTTTATTTATGGATTTCATGACCTAGGAGGGTTGAGTTTCTATATGTGGTGTTCACCTAGAGTGTTTTCTATGAGTGAGTCTATATTATTGTTATACGATTGGTCATATAGGATACATAATTGAGCTACTATGTGAGAATGAATCAAAATGGAAACAAATGTTTTTCTAGTTAGAATTATGAAGTTTCATAAAGTAACTGAATTAACTCACTAGAATTTCATACTCCATAATTTCATATTGACCTTGTTAGGGAAGAAGTAGTTGCAACCTTTAGTATACAAATTAGTTTATTGAAAATTCACATACATCTGATGGGTTGATAATAATGGTCTACTGGTATGGTTAACAGTGTATTGAATGAGTCAATTAAGTTATTGGAAGCCTCAGTTGAATATTTAAGTCAAAATATGGTTGGTCATAAATGTAGGATGGAATTTTAACTAGTTTGACTAGAAAAAAACTCTTCAAAAGGATGTGGGACTAGTTGTTGTTTTGTGTATCTTTTACTTTCTTTATCAGTAATCACTAGCTAATTATCTATAGTGATTCTCATCCTTATAATTCCAAAAAATTAAATCCTTAAGTGTTATCCCTTGTATATAGGATGGAATTCATAACCATGTAATATTGTGTGTCCTTTTAATTTTATTGTTACTCTTCACTTACTTTTAGTTGAAGAGTGATAATGGTGTGCATCCTAAAAGTCGTGATTATGGTGAAAAAGACTTCCTAATTTTAATACTCTTAGAAAATGCGCGATGAACCAATATTTATAATGGTATAATGTTGACCAACTAATAAATATGTATTTTTTATGAACTAACATTCAATCATCTAGTGATTGTATCATTTTCATTTGGATTCCTTCCCAAAAAATTAGTATCCAAACATTGGTTGGACATAGTCAAAAACTCAGGTAACCTTATCACATTATTTAGAGTAAAACTGATTTTTGTTCGTCTTTATTGTTATCGAGAGATGTGTAAATGGAATAAGGGGAGGTTCTGATCAGTCAGTTCCAAAGAACAAATGATGTATTATGGAAGCTTTGTAGAGAATGTTATCTCACCCAAAAGGATCTCGATCCTAATTTGGGTGAAGATAAAATCTTCAAGAAAGAGGAAGGTAAATGGAAAATCCAGATAGAAAATAATTAGGATTGTTGTGGATAAATTTACAATAAAATGATGACTATAACATCTAGGATAATATTACTACAACTATGAGATGCCCGGGGTCCACACTCTTAGATCATGTTCTATTAGATAACTTATTTATATACTATATTTAAAATTAACTAAATATAGCTAATATTAACTATTAATAATTACAATATCACTAAAAATTATTGGGTCACAGATATTCAAAGTACCTTTTAGGTTTATAGTTTTAGAAGGTTTGGGTAATTGACTAAAAAAGACCATGTCTTTCTTATAAAATGGATATCTTTTCCACTATATAATAAATTATGTAATCCATAAAAAGTCTTCATAATCTCTTAATAAATTCTCCATTAATGATATTTTCTTCAATACATATCATTTATAATAATTTTCATCATAACTTGGGGAAATATAAGCACAAGAATGGTAAGCACATATTCTCAGTAAGGTAAAATGTATATATCCACCTATCATGTTATGAATAATATAGAAAGAATAAATAATAGTCAAATAATTCCATATAACTGCATACATGATCTTGAAATAAATTCAAAGATAAAATAATATAAATAATCACATGGAAAATATTAACCGAATTCATGGTGATGAAATTCATAATGTTGGACTTATCTTTCTATCAAGTACTTATCTAACACATCATTAATGACATTAAAGTTGTATCCAATACATCATTACTTCCATAAAGTAAAAAACCAATAAATTATTATTATTTTCAAGGCCACAACCAAAACACCATGATTTCGTTGGTTAGGAATACGCCAAATACATAAACATTTAGTCTCATTAGACTAACTATTTCATTGAGGGGCTAAATAATATCTGGCCCCACCATTCACTTTATAATGTCCATTTAATTCACTATATTAATTATATGAATATCATTACAATTCATAATCAATGTTCCTTGGGAATAAATAAATATTTGTATTAAGATACAAACATAAAAAATTAAATACCTTTCCTCATGTTAATAAAATAAAAAACATGATCATAAATCATCCAAATAATTATGGTGGGTGGTTAAACAATACATAATCAAATTTCTTTTGTAGTCAATAAATATCCTTACTGGATTAAAAAATATATGGATTATCAATATTTTTTCACACAATAAATGGAATATAGATGCATATAATAATCCCTCACACCCAAAAAATAATTTTTTATATGGTTAATCAAATTAATTCTTCAATCAATTAATGTATTTCATGTTCTTCAACACCCTCCAACCAATGGAAGGAAATATATATTGATCACAGAGGAAAGGCATTTGAAGAAAACTTATGCATATAAAAAAGTATTATTTGGAAAGAAAAATACAGCAATGGATTTATAAAATTTTAATACCTCAAAATAAAATATTATGAGAGGATTTATAAGGTAATGTGTGATCAATAAATATACCCCAAATGAAACAGGTGATGAATATGAATAATATCCCAATGAATCAAAATTTTAATACAAAAACCCTTACAGTAATGATAACATAAAAATAAAAATAAAACATGAGATAAATTCCATGAAATTAAAATATATTGAAATGAAAAATAATAATTTTAATTTAATTCAATAATTTAGTGATATAACTTATAAAATAAATGAAGATGTTTAATATCAATCATGTCTCAAGAAATTTAAAATAGAGGAAAATAAATCATATATATTCAAGAAAATTCAATCAAAACCCCTGGAAGGATATAATTTAAACTTAAACATTAAATTCCACGAATTATTACAAAATAACATTATAAAATATAAAAGGGTATTTAAGTTGACGATATAGTATAAATCAGATTTTATAACACAAAGAAGTCTCAAAAAATAGAAACTTGAGATAAAGAACCCCTTACCGCTTAGAAACATTCAAATCAAAACCCCTTAATGGTTATAATTTAAAATTAATCATATAAAAACATTGATAATGATAGGATCACGATAAAAAATATATATGGGTAGTATATACAGCTTACAAATGGAAAACAATTATAAGAAGAAATATTTCTCAAAAATTTAAAATTGAGATAAGAAACCCTTACCTTAATTCTTCACTTCCACTAAAGTTATTATATCACCCATTTAAAGAAAAATAACAATATTAATCACCATTTTAATATATATATATAATTTTATAAAACTAATTTATAATTATTATCTACATTTATATTAGTTAGATTTTATCTATTTTCATTATCAGGTGTGCGTAACCTTGATCATTTTCAGCTAGTTTCATAATAGTGTGTCATTATTTATTCTTATGGAAAGGTTCACCATTACTATATTATAAAAGATATTTTAATCCATTTTTGTAATTATTTATAATGTAATGATTTCATTCAATTGGAGTTCTGGTTATGATCCCCAAATATGAAATTGTTTATGAGTATGTTTTGGTGATTTTTCATGAAAAGATGTTGATATCTTAATTATTGAGTTTGAAATTAATTTTACCATTCAATAAAAAAAGAAAACATGTACTTTTTTATTAAATAATATATTATCATTAATATTTTTCTCATATTCATCCATGATATTATTTTATATCATTTTCAAAGTGGGTGGTTATACTGGACTAAACATGAACTTTCCATAATTAATGGGTTGTTAGGATTATGTAAGTGGATTATTGTTTCATAATATCATAATTATTGAATCATAATGAAATTATTTAGATAATTTTTTGGTGTTAAATCACATTTAAATAGTTTTTAATAATAATAAATAAACTAGTTGAAAAATGATATCTGTTATTTCGTGGTGGCAGTAGTTTGCCAAAGACACTATTAACGTTTTCATCTCTCAAAAAAGTAATGGTGGAGAAGTAGGATTATAATTTGTATCATTATTAATGTATTGATATTAAATATTTAAAAAAATACTTCAATTTCACACTTATAACTAGGTAATATAGCTGATGGTGAAAAAAATCAAATTTGTCGCTTTGTAGAGGTGGCAGTCCATACAACGCACGAATGACATTTACATTTTTCTTAATAAAAAAATAGAAATGTGGTTAATATTTATTCCTATATAATAATTAATTTTAGTATTAAAAGAATAATTTTTTAATTATATATAAATTAGATAATTAAAATTGAAAAAGTAAGAAACAAAGTGAAATAAGTTGGGATAAATGAGTATTCACATTGAAAATATTGCATTTTCCAAAGAGGATTCCTTGTAAATGGAGAACTAAATCCAATTTATTATGACTATATTCTTGATGAAAAAATAGTATTAAAATGTAATATTAAAATAGAATATTATATGGTGAAAAATAAATTATTTGAGTTGTCTTAAAGAGGTGGTGAGAGACCCATTTTATAAGGGGTCAGAATGGAATTGTAGTAAATATTTCAACTATATATATATATATATATCACTTTATTCACACGTCAATAAGATATAAAAATTTCTAATAATAGAGTGTAGGAGGATTATTGGTAGATTTAAAAACACATCATGTGAATGGTGATGACAAAATAGGCAAATTAACTCATCTCGGAAGGTAGTGCGACATAGAGACATACATGCATTACTAGGTGGGATGCTCAAAATAGATATGGATATACCGGCACTGATAATATATACATATATCCAATTGAGGGTTAAAGAGTGTCTCTCTTCCATATTTTCATAGTGGGTAATTTCAATGCAATGGCTGATTGTAAGAGGGCATCACAAGGAGAAGAATGAGATCATTATACAAATTATTGTTGCTCAACTTCGACCTTCATGTCATATGGCCATATGTCCATAAAATTTTAATGGGCCTTTATTCCACATGGGTCATCTAGTCATGTAAGGGTTACCTATAAAACCAACTAAAAATAGGGATTCCTTTCCTTAATAGAAATGGGGGTTTCCCCCTACCTATTTAAAAATAATAAACTAATTATTCTTATTCTTATTTCCTATGAATTACTAATAAAATTTGGTGTAAACATATAATTAATATAAATAATATATATTATCTATAATATATTTAGAATCATAAAATAGAGTGTATAAAATACAATCTTTTCATGGTTTTATTTTAAATCATAAATCAATATTATTATTATTTTTCTACACTAATTTAATTTATTTATTTCTTAGCATTGATAATATTTTTTTTTTATTTTTACATATATTTCAGAATTCTATTTGATTTATTCTTAATATCCAACTCTACAGTTTAGTATTAATGGTTATATAATGTTCAATTTTCTATTTTTATTTGGTTTTGTGTTTAAAGTAAGGCTTTGAACACATTATGTTTTAAAGTAAAATATATAATATAGATTTGTGGGGTGTTATGATAGAGAAAATATTTTCAATTAATTTATATTTAATATCATTGTTTTAAACCCACAAAATTGTTCCTCTAAGATGAATTGTTTCATTTTTTTTGATAATGGTGTTATTTTGAGCTGAATAGTAAAAATTGGCCATTTTGGATTTTTAACAGTTTTAAAATATTTCGGTAGTTTGGCCATAACATTATATAAACTGATCCAAATTGAAAATTTCTTTCTTTTCCAGATTCTACACATCCAGGGATTCATTTAATATATTTGGACTAAAATCTGAATCGGCCATATGGAAGCTCAAAAGAAGCTCACAAGTTGGCTCAAGAAAACTGTTTTCAGTTCTTCCTAGTTTTGATGTGGGATCCATAACTCATCCACTGTGGGCCCAAAGCTTGTGCAATTCGGTGGGTGGACTCGCAAGGAGTTTTGAAGAATTTTTATGAAGTAATCACCGAGTTAATTGGCCGTTTATGGGGCCATTAAAGCACCCTAATCCGGTGGAGTTCGTTTAGGAGAATCTGACTGGACAGAATAAATTCTCATAGTAAAACGGCCATAACTCTCGGAATACATGTCCAAATCCTATGGAATTTTGAGGGGACACGGAAAAGGGAATTATGAACAACATTAAAGAAGGGATCAACGCATGAAGAGTTCATTTAATGGGTCTAGAACGCGTCTACATTTGGGCGAAGATTTCTGGCTATAAAAGGAGGAGAGCTCCACCCTCTCAAAGCATCCATTCTCCATCCCATTCCTTCCGGGACACCAAGAAGGAGAAATTTTCGGCTTTCTCTTTTATTTATTTTCTTTTTCATAGTTTGTTAATGTATTCTTCTTCCCCATTCAACTCGGTTACCCTTACCATGGTGGGGTAAACTTTTGGACTGATTGGGGAAGGGTTGATTTTCTACATTGTAATGCTTGAGTTCTTGGACACAATTGAATAAATTTCTTTCTTCTTCAAAGTTGTTTTCAATTTCTTATAGAGGATTTTATAATCAAGTGAGATCGTTCTTGAATATTAATTCCATTATTGATTTTTTCCTTGGTAAAATAATCAATATCTCCCTCCACTAATTTCTGGTTTATATACGATGGAATAAACCAGGAATTAGTGGTGAAGTACTCGACGATCGTCAGTACGTGTAAAAAATGTAGTGAATGTTCTTGATTGTTTGGGATAAACAAAACCCGATCGGGTATTGCCCATTTAAATTAAGGATATTCAATACAACTATTTTACACATGGAAGGAGAGTTGACCAAACCAAGATCTTGGTAAGGTTTTGTCTCACAATAATAATTTCACCAAGGAAGTGAGAGGAAAAGATTGTGGAAACTCACTTTAATCAACTAAGAAGAAGAGGTTTGAATTAAATTGAATAAGGATAGCATTATAATTAGGAAACCGACCCCGACCTAATCACCCATTTAATTTCATAGTTTTTCAATCATTTGAATTTCAAATTTCCTTTCACAACATGTTTACCCTCGTTTTAAAGTGACAAACCATTTTGTGTGCACTCCTCTTCAGGAGACATCCTAGGTCAACCACATTACTACATTTTAACTTAGGCAATAATTGGTTTGCCACGCCCTACGACAGGCATGCGTCAAACTTGGCGCCGTTGCCGGGGAGGTAGTGCCACAAACTAATTGTAAATATTTGACTTTTTCAATTAAAAAAAATCTTGTACCATGTTGTTTTCAAATGATTATTTTTTTAATTCATGGAATAATTACCCACCAGTGAGAGAACCAGTTATTGAATCACCTTGGTCTATAGAGTATAAAGTTTCTTTCTTGGCTATACAAATTCAAGGAGCTCGAATCAAAATCATCATAGAGGAAGAATTCAGGGATCTCATTGAAATCCTTAAAGAGAACCTCGAATACCCAGTGTTGGAGGGTTTGTCAAGAGAATTAATTGAACTTCAGGAGTATTTTCCAGAATTTTATCCAGAAATGATCAATGTACAACACTAAGAAGAAGAACTTCACAAGGATATTGAATCCCAATTTGAAAGAATTAGTCAATCAGTTCAAAACCTAGAGACCTCAATACAGTGGATTGTGGAACAAGTACATGCATCCCAGGATCAACAAAAAATGGAGCCTGAACAAGAACCAGAACCAGAAAAATTGATGGAAGAAGTATCCCCACAAATCCTGCATGTTGAAGAACCCATGGAATCATTGATGAAATTAAAAAGAGATCCATTGAACCCATCTCAATCAATGTTGGATGAGATTGATGAAGAAGATTTAGCTATTGAAATGCATATGGGAGATCAGAAAGATCTAGATAACTTCTGGAATGAGTGTGAGGAACTTCTTGATCCAACTATTCCTGATAATGTAGATGATTCAGAAACATTGAAGGAAGAAACCAACCAAGTAGTGGAATTTGAAGAGAAGATAGAGGAGTCTGACTACCTACCTCTATCTACGGAAATTCAACTCCAAGAGCCACCTCCTTTTGAAGAAGAAATTGAATCCAAACAAGCTCAGGGAGTTAATCTTTTTATAAACTCGTTATCTTTTGATTTTGTTGAAACTAAATTGAGTATTACCTCCCCTTGTTTTAATTTGTCAGATTCATCCAACACTTGTATTTCCTTGGAGGGAGAATATGGATCTAAAGAGGAACATCTAGAGCTCCCCAAAAATGTTGAACATTTAATGGAGGGAGTACAAGAGAATATCAAAGTGGATTTTCTAGTGGAAAATGAGACACAAGATACTTACTTTGAAAGGGAAGAATTTGATATTGATTCTTCATGCTTTAATTTTTTTCAAATAGAATTAAACTCTGACATTCCCTTTGATTTTTCCCCAGATGTATCATACCTTCATCAACCACTAGAGAATAAAGATGATGTTGTTCATGCGGAACCCAAGAAGGAGGAGGCTCTGTACTTCATCCTACCCCCACCATGCATGGTGTACCACATTGATAAGGGGGTGGATCTGGTGTACTCTATCTATGGAGTCCTCCTCAACAAGAACAATGAAATTAAAGTTGGGAAGAGCCACATGTGGTGGTTCAAATCAATGAAACCTCATCCACCATCAGATTGGGGATAACCGATTAGAACTTCCCCACTGGAGGCAGTCAAAACCCAGGGCCCACTTGGGGGATTAAACCAAGTTTTATCCTTCTATTCTCATCCTTTTTCTATTTTTATTTCTTTCAATAAATATCTTATGTTTTCTTTTGTTCTTTTATTTGTAGGTTTTCAGAGTGAAACACTTGGAAGCTTAACTCAATGTTGCACTACGAATAAATTAGGTTGTACCTCTCTTTCACACTTTCTTGATGTTGTGATTAATTTGAAAATTGTCTTACATGTTAAATCCACTTGAATGCATTGAGGACACTGCATCGTTTAAGTGTGGGGGAGGAAACCATTGTAGTATAGGATTTTTATTTGATGTTTGTTTTCAAAAATAAAAATGTTTGTTTTCAAAAATAAAAAAATAATAAAAAAATGTTTTTTTTCAAATTTTTGTGTGTTTATTTTTCAATTTTTAGTGTGTTTCTGAAACTTTTGAGCTGAAATGATTATCAATACCATTTTTGAAACCCATGTCAATGAGTGAACCAGTCTATTTCATGAAACTGATGTTAAATGAATGCTGAAATAACTTTGTTTCAAGTTCAAATCTTTTAGAAATTCATGAAAAGTACACTAATTTTTGAATCTCATGCCATATTTCACTATCTGTATCTTTAAGATCACTTTCCTGTGAGGCTTCTGAATCATTTTATTATATTCTTTTCATTCATCTCATTTCTTGAGAGAACCAGACCATACTTGCTTTAACTAGAATTTGATTTATTCCTTTTAAAACTTGAGGGTTGGGGTACGTGTGTTTTAAATGATTAAGGCATTTATTTTGTTTGAAGCCCCCTTTTAAAAATAGTCCTTTTCATTATGGCCCACCATTACATTTATCCTTCATTGTAGCCCCTAGTAGCCATGAATTTCCTGTTAGGTTAGCCACATTACAAGCCAATTTTCCCTATCATACCTGCTCTTGAAGTAAAATTGCATGATCTAGTTGAGCTTAATTGTGGGGGAAGATGTCTTGTGGTGTACTACCTCATTTGGTTATACTTTGGGTGGAAACTAAATTGTGGAAGAGATGTTTGTGATGCTGAAAAATTATTCTGTTGAAAGCTGTGCCTTTTCTGGAGCTTTTATGACAAATGAAGCTGTGCCTTTCTAGAGCTTCCAATGTAAAAAGAAAGTTGTGCCTATCTGGAGATTTAAAAAAAATCATGTTTAAAAAGATTGAACTGTTTTCTTCTGAGCTGATTGAATGATGATGGAGCCTATTTTCAACAAAGGGGAAGTGAAGGAGACCATATTTGAGTGAAAACTAGAATCTTGCAATTTTGCTTCAATAAGAGCCAAGCCTTCCTTTTTCGGCCTCAGAACTTTTAACATCTAAATCCTACCAACCGAAAGCCACAGAACAACCCTGAAAAGTCCTCATGAGAAACACATGTTCTTGACTCACATCGGGTGGAGAAGTAGGAATTTATCAAACCTATGGTGACACTTGTGTGAGTTTGGATGAGAAAAGCCTTGTTCAGTCTTTATATTTGTGAGATGAGATAAAATTCATGTGAGGTAGGTGTTTTGTGTGCATGGGATAAGAAATGAAGTGGAAATATATTAAAATCTTAAATGGAGAACTTTAAATAATAGTTTTTTATGAGGCATGATATCTTTTTGTTTCTTGAAATTGATTTGATTGATCTCATTGATATGTGTTTTGGATTTGATTTGATTTTTACTTGTCCAGGAGTCCAAATGATAAGTGTGGGGGAATTGATAGAGAAAATATTTTCAATTAATTTATATTGAATATCATTGTTTTAGACCCACAAAATTGTTCCTCTAAGATGAATTGTTTCATTTTTTTTGATAATGGTGTTATTTTGAGCTGAATAGTAAAAATTGGCCATTTTGGATTTTTAACAATTTTAAATTATTTCGGTAGTTTGGCCATAACATTATATAAACTGATCCAAATTGAAAATTTCTTTCTTTTCCAGATTCCACACATCCAGGGCTGCATTTAATATATTTGGACTAAAATCTGAATCGGCCATATGGAAGCTCAAAAGAAGATCACAATTTGGCTCAAGAAAACTGTTTTCAGTTCTGCCTAGTTTTGATGTGGGATCCATAACTCATCCAATGTGCGCCCAAAGCTTGTGAAATTCGGTGGGTGGACTCATAAGGAGTTTCTAAGCATCTTTTATGAAGGAATTACCGAGTGAATTGGCCGTTTATGGTGCCATTAAAGTACCCTTATCCGGAGGAGTTCGTTTTGGAGAGTCTGACTGGACAGAATAAATTCTCATAGTAAAACGGCCATAACTCTCGGAATACATGTCCAAATTCTATGGAATTTTGAGGGGACACGTACAAGGGAATTATGAACAACATTAAAGAAGGTATCAACGCGTGAAGAGGTCATTTAATGGGGCCAAAACGCGTCGACATTCGGGCGAAGAATTCTGGCTATAAAAGGAGGAGAGCTCCACCCTCTCAAAGCATCCATTCTCCAACCCATTCCTTCCGGGACACCAAGAAGGAGAACTTTTCGCCTTTCTCTTTTATTTATTTTCTTTTTCATAGTTTGTTAATGTCTTCTTCTTCCCCATTCAACTCAATTACCCTTACCATGGTGGGGTAAACTTTTGGAGTGATTGGGGAAGGGTTGGTTTTCTACATTGTAATGCTTGAGTTCTTGGACACAATTGAATAAATTTCTTTCTTCTTCAAAGTTGTTTTCAATTTCTTATAGCGGATTTTATAATCAAGTGCGATCGTTCTTGAATATTAATTCCGTTATTGATTTTTGCCTTGGTAAAATAATCAATATCTCCCTCCACTAATTTCTGGTTTATATACGATGGAATAAACCAGGAATTAGTGGTGAAGTACTCGACAATCGTCAGTACGTGTAAAAGGTGTAGTAAATGTTCTTGATTGTTTGGGATAAAAAAAACCCGATCGGGTATTTCCCATTTAAATTAAGGATATTCAATACAACTATTTTCCACATGGAAGGAGAGTTGACCAAACCAAGATCTTGGTAAGGTTTTCTCTCACAATAATAATTTCACCAAGGAAGTGAGAGGAAACGATTGTGGAAACTCAATTTAATCAACAAAGAAGAAGAGGTTTGAATTAAATTGAACAAGGATAGCATTATAATTAGGAAACCGACCCCGACCTAATCACCCATTTAATTTCATAGTTTTCTAATCATTTGAATTTCAAATTTCCTTTCACAACATTTTTACCCTCGTTTTAAAGTGACAAACCATTTTGTGTGCACTCCTCTTCGGGAGACATCCTAGGTCAACCACATTACTACATTTTAACTTAGGAAATAATTGTTTTGCCACGCCCTATGACAGGCATGCATCATGTTACATTCTCTCACCTTAAGTAAATTGGTACCTAAAAATTTTAATTAACACTCACAAATAAAATTAGTTATCGGTGTCTAAAATAAAGCTTTAACTAGATATATAATTTCAAATGGGGTATCCACATAAATATCTTAGGTATAGATGGGAGGTACATACTTTCACTCCATCAAGTTAACTAACTGCTTCATCCTTCCTTTGTATCTTTTTACTCTATCGCCTCCTTTTAAACATATGAAGAATCTTCCAATTCTACTGAGACATGAACCATGGTGATTATGACAATATTTATGAAATTAATGAAATTAAATCTTCATTCCATCATCATCTTAATCACCAAGTCTTCCATGATACTTTATCCTCATCTTATTTTGTTTTTTTGGAAACTCATCTAAGTTAATGTCATTAAACATAATTATGGATATTTTGTTTGGTATAATAATAAAATTTCTCACTCTAGATATTATCTTTTTAGGTTTCTCATTATTTAAATTTATACATTGTCCAAGGAAACCATTATTTATTTGGTTCCTTTACAATTCAGTGGTTACTAAAACCAACAAGATTTAATCTTGAGTAAAAAAATGGACAAAAAATTATTATTGTAAGATAATTACTTGAAAAATTAAACCTAATAATTTTTTATTATAAAAAATTATTTCATTATCATTTATTATAACCTAAATCACTCTTGGTTCAATCTAGTTTTCTCTAATTTGGTTTCTCTCATATTACTTAACCTAATTCTTTATCATAACAAATCCTTTGAAATTGATTGTAAAGGCAATGTGATTATCCAAATAATATCCCTTGTGAGTACTTAGACAGGTTTTTAGTATTAGTCCCACTTGTCATGCTCCAGATAGAACATTTATTTGATACTCAACAAACCTTTTTAAGGGATTTCCCTTACCTTAATTTGATTCATATCTGTAACCACTTTATAGTATCCAAAAATGGGGTTTAATTTATAGGAGAACAAAAAATTCTATATTTTACCGAAACTTTAGGATACCATCTTATACTATAACATATCCCTTGGGGTTTCACTAAAGTTCTCAAATACTATTCCATAAAATATTTAATATTACTTCAATAGCCTTTATAGAGTTATCTATACCTTTGAAATTGTTTTCAATCTTAAATTATCTACCCTTAAATTGCAATCCACTAACATCCTAACCTTTAAGGTCATTTAAACCCTCCATTCATATAAGTTGTGATTCCTTGGACCCAAACTCCTAGATCTAGTTATTATAAAAACCTTATTCATGAATGGGATTTGAAAAAAACTGAAGTGACCCAGTTGTAACCATAATTAATTACACTATTACTAAAAATTATTATGTCCCATACATTCAAAGGATATTTTAGTTATAGATTTATAGAGAGTTAGGAAAAAAAATTAACTAGTAAATCCCATTTCGTTATAAAAAATGGAATTTTTTTTATAATATATAAGAAACTACTTAATTAATAATAAGTCTTCAACATATCCAATAATATTTTTCACACATGATATTTTCTTCTGGACATATCATTTTTAATACATTTCTTTATAAACTAGGGAAATGGAAACATAAGAAGAGTGACGTCAAATGATCAATAAGTGAAAACATATATTAGAAGCTATCATGACAAGAATAAAATAGAAATAAATGTAAAAGTAAAATAATTCCATATAAATAAACACATTAGATTGAAATAAATCCATGGATAACATAATATTTTTAATCGTATGGATAATAATAATAAATTCATTGTGATGGAATTCATAATGTTGGACCTCTTTCACCATCAAGGCCTCATATAAGAGTTTATTATTATCATCAATGCTACAGAAAAGACATCATTATCACCACCAAGGTCACAAGCAAGACATCATGATTGCATTGGGTAGGTATATACCAAATACCCAAACCTTTTGTCTCATGATACCAACTAGTGCAATTAGGGGAACTATAATATTTGGAATCACCCATAAATTTTTTAACTATAATGTATTCACCATATGAATGACATGAATATTAATAAAACACATAATCAACCCACATTACTAATCAATACGCATTTTTATTGAGAAATAAACTTATAGAATTTCAATATGTTTCCCCATGATAATAAAATGGGTAACAAGATCATAACCTGAAAATTGAAAGAAGGTGGATGGTTAAACAATATATAATATAATTTTCTAGGTAATCAATAAACATTCATATTAGAATAATAAATATACTAAATTTAAATTGTTCCTCAATCAATAAATGGAAAAGTTTTCTATGTAATCAACCCTCAAAATAACACTATTTTAAGACAAGGATATATATTTTAGTAAATAATTTCCCTAATCAATTTATTTATGTAATATAGGTGAACAAAATTTAATAAAAGGAACAAAATATATATTGTTCATAGAGAAAAGAAATTGGAAACAAATATGCCTATAAGAGAGGATGTTTTGTAAAGAAAAAGTTGGTGGTGTATTTTTGGGAGTTTAATCTCAAAACAAAAAATTGTATGAGAGGGTTTAAAATGTAATCCATTACCAATATATACACTATGAAATTTAAACAAGTGGTGAATATTGATCATATCTCAATAAATCAAAATAATGATGAAAACCCCTTTATGGTAATGGAAATGTAAGAATCAAAAGAAAATGAGAGGGATAACATAAAATTAAAATATAAAAAAATGAAAAATATTCATTATAAATTAAATAAATATGGTCTTTAATAAATAATAAAAAATAAATTATGGTTTATAATATCAAAAATGTCTTATAGACTTGAAAATAGAGATAAATAACACTTATAACTTTAAAAAAAATTGAATCAAAACCCCTTGAAAGATATAATTTAATATAGAAAATTAGATACCATGAATAATGAGAGAATCACGATAAAAAATATAATAGTGGGTTTCAATTGAGTTTTTCTAATAAGTCATTGATTTTAATTATCATAAACACTCATAAAATTTTTAATATTTTATTTTATGTGATATGCATCTAGATTGATGAAATCTAGTTAAAACACATATAATGATCCTACAATATATATAAATAGATGTTTGGAAACCATAGAAAAATGTTAAAAGAAGCATGGAGGTTAGTTTAAGTATGTTGGGGAAGAAACCTCATGAGGGTCAGACCTAGAGAAAGTACGTGCTAGCTAGTGTGGTGCCACCAGCCAACCAATGGCATGCATAGGATATCCCTCATCAAATAGGGCCCCATAGAATACCAAGTGGAGGTGAACCAGGTAGACTATTTGTTAGGGAAGTATAATTTTATTTTCCTAGAGTGCACTAGAAAGACATTGGAGGTGTATCGAATAGTTTGTTTCAGTGGATGGAGAAGAAAAATTTTATCAACCCTATTGGATACTCGGTGGAGGCTACTGGGTACTGAGTGGAGTCGGGCCAGCATATCTGACTCTAGTATTTATGGTGGTCGAAATTCATTAAACTTTGAATTATTTGACTTAACAACTTATAATGAATTCAAGAATTTTATTGATGTTATTAGATATTATTTATAGTTTTTGGTCAACTTACAAAACTCACTTGATAATCTATTCCCGAATTCCAATTCTCTACGATTCTCAATTACTCTCAAAGATATCTATTTCCAAATAATATCCTTCTTTCTAGAGTGTGTTATAAATTTTAATATTATTTAACTCTTACTATTTTATCATTATCTTCTAGTGTTTCTTCATATTATTTTACATAATTTAGACTAAGATAAAATGTGATTTCTCCTAAAAATATCCCCCTTCCACCTCTTTCTTTTATATTTTGTGCTCACTACCAATTAAGTAAAGGAACATGGTTTTGTTAACATTAAATTAATGAGTTAAAGGACCAATCATCATGAGGTTACTATATTTTTCATTAAATAACAGGTTTTTATTATATTTCTATTTTATTATTATAACCTATAAATTTTAAGGATAGTTTTGGTATCATGGATACCTTTAAATATGAGAGACAAATACATTAAATCCTTAATAAATTAGGCTGGTAGACGGAGGGTGTATTTTAGAGTAATTTCCAAACTTCCATACCAAATATATTGTTCCATTTACATTCCAAAGATTCAATTACTTATCACTTTATTTTTTCCTTTGGATCAATTGTTTAATCCATAAAACACACATAATCGATTCATTATGGAATCAATCATTATTATATTATTCTACATATTTGATTCTATTTATTTATTATTATTTTTCTTTAAAAAATTTATTCTCTTATTTTATCTCTTAAAAAGGTTTTATTTAGTATTTTATAAATAAGTTTTTAATGTTTGTGTTTTTCCTTTTTTAAAATGAAAATATACCTCCCCCTCTTTCTATTTTCATTTACTATGACAAATAATTTTGTATCAAAGGATTTATGAATTTCATAATTAATTTATATTAAAATTATTTAAGTGTTTTTTTAAATTATTTAAATTTTTTCTTAATTTAAAATATTTAATTGGTTTTTAAAGAAAGGATCTTTCTAAAAATGGACTTTTCAAACACTTATGTTGGTCTGGAAGGATAATCCTTGGTCGTGCTTCATTTTTTATGGAATAAATTATGGTCATTGGAAAAATCTAAGGCCTACTTTTCTTATATCTACTATATTTCTTATTTATAATATTTTTATACATGGCTATGGACTTATAACTAAAAAAGAAGATAAATGGGAATCAGATAGTATTTATTATTTGGAATTGGTTGGTAAATCTTTGAATTCCTTTCATTAGAGATTTAAAAAATATGATTTTAAAAGAATTTGTATATGAAAAATGGATCATTGAATTTGGATTCTTTTATAACAAACTCATAAAAGAACTAAAAAGTAAAATATATCCATTTAGATATGTTTGTATAAGAATTTGAAAGTTTTTCTGTGAATCGTAATGAATCTATCACTAAATTTTTTTATATTATTTAATAATATTTATAATGGGATAAATGATCTTGGGGATTCTATTTAATTATAAATTTTTTCCAGAATTTTTTTTTGTTTTCACCACTTAATTGGGAACCAAAATTCACTATGATCCCAGAAGCTAAAGACATGGAAAACATGGTGATTGAGGAACTCATTGGTATTATATTGATATTTCATATTACAAAAATAATTCATTATAAAATAGAGTATAATTATTTCAGGGGAACTAAAGATAATATCACTGATCAAATTTATAAAAGGGTAAGAAAGTTAATAGACAAGAAAAGAGCTACCCAACTCTTCAAAAGGAAAAATAAATACATGGAATTCACTTTATTCAATTAAAAAATGAAGTTCCACATTAAGACATATCATCCCGTGAGAAAAAAGAAAAATATAATCAAGGTATTATATCTCTAAAGGTGTCAACTAGGAATATGTGAATATAATTAATTTCAATATATGAATCAAGAAATTAATTTCCATAGTGATTAATGTCTAAAGACAATGTATGTCATGAACTAACGTTTTTATGTTCTATTTATTACTCATTTAATTATTTTACCTATTATTTATGTTATGAATATATTATTTTTTCTATATATCTAATTCAATATAGTTTTTTTAACTTCTTTAAAAATTAAAAGATCTTAAAAATAATTTGAATCAATTTTTTTTATGGGAAACTTTTAAAATAATTTTTTTTCATTTTTTAAATTAAAATAAAAACCAAATGTTAAAAATTTCTAATTTCTAATTAAGGCTTTTAAAAATTCTATTTATCATTTTACTCAATTAGAATAAACTTTAAAATAAAATTTTGTATAAAAAATTGTTATTAAATGAAATAATGGGGTTGCTTTTTCAAAAAAATCTATATTTCAAAGCTATTCTAAAGAGAATACTTTTATAAATGGAATTTCTCAAAATAATTTTTGTAATTATTTAACAAAAAATATTCCCATAATGTTTATGAATGACATTTTAAAATTTCTATATGGGGTAGACTATAAATAATTCATTTATCTTATCATTTTTATAACAAAAATACGTGTTCATTATAAGTTTTTATTCCAAAATATATATTGGATAACATAAGTGGACCCAGGATATGGGTAACAAAAACATTAGTCTCTTAAATCCTTTATTAAAATAATTATTTGAGAGAAACCCCCCACATATTAATTCCTATAGGATATTGTGTTCTTGAGACACATGTTTTGTGATCATTTTGAAATAAATCATCTTGGGGACTTTAATGGATGAAATTTCACATATGGAGATTATTTAAAAGGTAAAATTAATAGTATTTCTATTATTTTTTTATTAAAATCATTTTTGTTAGAGATGTTTTATTTATTAAATTATTTAAGAATAATTTACTAAATATTATTAAATTAAAAAATATCAGTTTCAAAATTACTTTTAAAAATTAGTTTTGTAAATTTTTTAATTATAGAGGAAATATTTTATATTTTTCACCTCAATTTAAACATGTTTATGTTATAGATTTAAAATTTTTATAAAGTTAGTATGGTAATTATTTAAGTGCACAAGATAATTATTCTTGGATTTGGCATCAGTTACTAGGCCATCATAATATTCACTCTCATGTCAAACTCAACCATAATAGACCAGTATGAAATTAATCAAAATATTATATTAAAGATAACTTATTTTTTGAACCTTTCAAATTTGGTAAGAAGAACAAAATCTATTTTGATCTAAACCCCTTGTTCCCTCTTATAAATCATTATAACTAGTAAAACATGGCCTTTTAGACCAACTCAGGTTGATTGTATCAGAGGTAAAAATTTCACCTTCGAAATTATCAAAGAATTTACTAGATTAAGATGGGATTTTTTATTAGCTTAAAATAATGAGTCTTTTAATTCCTCTATGAAATTTTTCAAGTAAATTCAAAAATAAAAAGGTGACAAACTATTTTACCTTAAAAATTACCATAGTGTACAATTTCATAACAAATTCTTTAATGAGTTTTCTACATCTAATGGTTATGATCACTCCTTCTACACTCCTAGAACGCCTTAACCAAATGAGGTTGTCAAAAGAAATAATAGGACCCACCAATAAATTGTTATGACTCTTTTAAATGGGTTTTCCCTTAATTAATTTTTTTAGGTTGAGGTGGTAAATACCAAATTATTTATCCTTAAATATGTCCTCATATGACTCTTCTTAATAAAACGTTCTTATAAACATTATAAAGGAAAAAATTAAAGATATTGGTTTCTTTAGAAACATAGGTTGTAGATGCATTATCCATAATACCAAGGAAAGTATAGGAAAGTTTGACGCTGAATCTATTGAATTAATTTTTATAGGGTAATAAAAATCAATTAAAGCCATGTGTATCTTTAATAATAGAACCAATACTCTAGAAGAGTCAATTCACATAAAATTTGTTGATAATCTTCGTAAATCATATCCATAATGTGATTATGAGGATTTTGACCAACCTTGTTTGACCCTTTTTACACCTCGATATTCTAATGTAATTTAAGATTCTTTATAATCCCCTTGTAATCCTTTAACCATGGCTTGGATTCCATCCAAAAACTATGCAATTGAGAATTTAGTTAGTGACAAACAATATAGAACTCATACTAGAAGGTAAATATCAAATGAGGTTAAACGTCAAAATTTTCTCTCTCACCTTGATCCTCAATCCCTTCACAGTGCTATTAATAATGAAAATTGGATACATTTTATGAAAAATCAGTTGAAACAATTTCAAAGGAACAAAATTTTAACTCTTATTAAAAGTCTTCATAATCATCTGATTATTTTAATTTAGTGGGTTTTTAGAAAAAACCTAATGAACAATGAAATGGTATCTGAAAAAAGCATACACATATTATTAAAGGATATAATCAATAATATGGTCTTAATTATAGTGAAACCATGACAGAAATTTCTCTAATCTAATCTAATATAATATTTTTTTAAATTATCAACTCATTTTAATTTTAAGATTATTCATTTTTATGTAAAATTTTATTTTTTAAATAGTTTTATTTTTGAAAAAAAATTAGGCTAGCCACCCATTTTTGAAAATTTTAAATTTCCAAATTAGGTTTTCAAATTAACCAAATTTCTATACAGTTTAAAACAATCCCCTCATTATTTTTATGATAGGTTTAATAAATTTATTTTATCAAATGATTTTAAAATGGGAAATTCTATGTCTTCCCATTTTCGCAAAATTGTTATAAATGATTTATTAATCATTAGAAATTATAATGATGATGTTATTTTCATATCAACTGACTTAAATATTTACATTTATTTTTTTATTTAATGAATAAATAGTTAGAAATGAGTTGTATGGGAGAACACAAATTATTTATTTGTTTTCAAATTTCACAACATTTTGATGGAAAATATTTAAACCAATCTAAATATAATAAAGAACTTCAAAATAATTTTGGCATGGGTCATGCTAAGGAAATTTGATCACCCATTAGTGAAACTAGTATGCTAATGTTGGATGAAGCTAGTCAATCAGTTGACAAAAAGAATGATCACAGTATGATTGTAAGTCTAATTTACCTAATAGTAACCCATCCATACATCATGTTTAGTGTATTTATTTGTGGTATTTTTCAATCCAATTCTAACAAATCAAATTTAAAATCCCTAAAAATAATTTCTCATTATTCAAAAGGGATTAAAACCTTGGATTATTTTATCCTAAGGAAACCACTTTTGAACTTTATTGTTTTACAATTTTTATTTTGGAGGATTCCAACTACATAGGAAAAATAATATTAGAAATTTTAATCTACTAGGAAAATACCTCATATCTTGGATTAGTAAGGATAAAAATTCGGTTTCCCTTTTACATATAAAGTAAAATACGTAGTTGATAGGAGTTGTTGCACCCATTTTTAAGTACTAAACATTCTCTCCTGGAATTTGTGATAACATGATTTTCTAATCATATCATGTCTAACAAAACTTGTGCAATTTGTATCTATAAAAAACCTATTAAACACTCTTAAATTAATCACATTGACCATATAAACAATTTTCAATGATATCACTTTTAGAAAGGTGATATCATTATTAACATTTTTTCACTGACCATTAACTTGTCGATATCTGAACAAAACCTCTTGCTCTTGATTTCATTGAATTCTTTAAATGTGATTTGGGTATGATTATATTATGATACTTATCTCTTTATAATTTAAATCTTGATTATTTTTCTTTTTTAAAAAATCAAAATTTATTTTAAATTGGGAATGTTTTTTAAAACATTTCATACTTTTATAAAAGTAAATTGATTATAATCTCTTAAAAACATTATTTTCTAGATAAAAACAAGTGGATGTTTTTATATAATAGATTATACTAGTAATTTTTTCCAAAAATAATTTATTGGGTTTTTAACCCTTTTTCCATCCTAGGTAAAACTAGTGGGCATTTAATAGAAACCTATTTTTACATGCTTGGAGAATTTTATATTATTTATTTATAAAATATTTACTACATCTTATTTTTGAATAGATTTTTCAAAATATTTAATTTTATTTTTCTATTATATACTTTTTTAAATGGATATGATCTATTTAAACTATCAGGTTGAATTATTTGAGCAGTATCTAATCTTGTTAATATTGAAATAATCCTAAAAGTGAATTCTTTTTCAAAATAAATTTCACAAAATAAGTTTTATTTTATTTTTAAAATTTTTTGGGTTTCCCAAGAACCATTTTCAACATTTTAATTCCCTTGTAAACTATTTTTTCCAAAAAAAATTTTTATTTTATCTTGATATTTATTTTAAATATCTATTTCAAATATTTAAAATGTTTTCAAACTTTTTTCGAAACAATTTTCTCTCTATTAAGATAATTAATTATGATAAGAATGGTTTTTAAATTTACCTCTTTATAATATAACTTCGCCTGTAACTCCTTTACGATAATATCAAAGTGGGAGAAATGTTGTCTTTCATCTCAAAGAGAGATAGAATTTTTGTGTTTGTGGGAGAGGTTTTTCTTTTTTATTCAAGTTATGTATGTTTATGAAAAACAATTATAGGGGGGATTTTTCTCTATTTTTAATTGGATAAGAAAATCTTCATATCAAAATAATTATTTACCTTTATCTTATAAAATTATTGTTTTTTATTTTATTATTTTCAATTGGTTTTCATCATCAAAAGGCACATATTTTTGTGACTTTCACTATTATTTGATTTCAATGATCACAAAACCTCTTAAATTGTTAAATATATAATTATAAGTAATGTATATCTAGTTTAAATACATATTGTAAAAACCCTCATTGAATGATACTTGACCATATATTAATATATTTTTATTCCTTATAATAAGGCTAGAAGAACTATGGAGGTTTATTGAAGGAAGTGGAGAAGCAACTAAGTGAAGGAAAAGGCTACATCTAGCACTGGCTAGCTGATGTTGTTCCACCATCCAATTGGTATAATTATAAAGATATTCCTCATATAACTAGACTGCACTAGCTACCAAATGTAGGATCACCAAATAGCTGGAGTTGAAGTCCAATGGAAATGTTATCTACGTGATTCCACTGGCTAGATGATGAAGGTGTATAGTGTAATATAACAATTCTTCTCAAATGTACAAACCATTTTTCCTATTTTAATTCCTTTTTGGCCTTAATAGTGAGGCCTAATGGAGTAATGGAGGTATCAGGGGTCTATGGATAATGTTTTTAGCCTAGATCCTCAAAATTTGAAGAGGAATATTGTGCCACATGGTTAGTAGAAACCATACATCCCAACCCACACAGTTTCAAAAACTAGGTGGCTAGAGATAGTATGGTTTTGGGGGCCACACAATTTGTTTGTAGCCTTAAAACACCATGTATATGGCCAAATGTTATTTCATACCACTTAGATAGTGGCCTTCTGCATTTTTTCCACATGGTTTGTCCAACCATGCAGCCAAAATGTGTGCCCCTTCCCGTGTGGGTGAATTTAAAAATTTTCCCCTAAAATATTTTAATCTTCAACCCTCTTTTACTCCTCCTCCAACAGACATATCCCACACATGAAGGATTATTCTCTCCTCCTCTTTGATGTTTTTCTATATCCTTCTCCTACTCTCTGAATCTCTCAACATCAGATCCATTGAATAACTAGAGTTAATCTCTACACTCCTCATCCTTCTGTTTATAGTTTCCCTCTACCTCTATTTCTATATTTAGGTATAATATAATTTTCTCTATTTTAAACTAATATGAGTATTCTTCAAATAACTCTCATTATATTTTGATTCAAGTCTCAAAAATGGATGAGTTGGTGAAACTACACTAAGGTAGGTCTTCTGGTTATTTACTTCAAGTTTCATCTCATTTTATATCATATAGTATTATGTCGCATGCCAGACTATTTTAGTGATGCCTCAAAAATGTTATATAATTTATTATAAACTGTTACACATATGTATTATGATCCTATATAGAGGATAATCACCATTTTTGTTAACTACCTTGATGAATTCCATCCAATTGGGCATAATCTCCCTTTGAGACCAAATTTTATTTGTCTTATTTTTCTAAACATACCTTGATGAGTGTTTCCTTATAAAATATACATTGAAATAATTAAGTGAATTGATTAAATGATTAACCATGAGTTGTTAATCTACCCATCATGATATAAAAATAATTTTTGCACCAAATGGATTGGTTAAGAGGTTAGTCCATATTTTCTTTTCCTCAATCCATAAATGGAATTCATAGTTGAATTCTTTAAATAACATTATTTTGTTAAATTTTAATTTTTTTAAACACAATGGATTTGATAAACAGGTAATATACAAAACTTAATATTGATCATGATACAAGGGGATGCAACTTAAGGACCCATTGGATGGGATCTTCATGTTCATTAGTTAGTTTTTCTAATTCTTGGTAACATGATACGGGAAACACAAGCTATGCCACGGATTGGGTCACTATGTGTTTACACATTTCACCTCTAGATGAGTGACACTAGTTCCATAGGTGAGACCCCATGGAAGGGATAAATGGTAAGATGGTTCTACAATGAAATAAGAGTGACTCGGGCCCCTCCGTATGATACCAGTAATGTACTCTGAGGTCAGTTCATAATGTTATCACACCAAACCAGGAGTGACACTTGGGATCTCATACATGGGTCACCTTATATATAATCCTATGGATTTGGGAAAATACAATGACCCTAGAATGATACTTGGGGTCCAACATGGACCTCCTTAGACAAGCTCAGGGTGCATCTACTTAAATTCAATGAATAACTCAAAATAAGAAGTGAACCTTGAAATTGGAACTTCAAGGAAAATTCTACCAAGCCAGATAAAAATCTTGGGGATAGTCCTCCTCCTATTATATTATCCCAATAACATTACTCATTCATTATCACATAGTTTATACACATCGTCTTCGGTAAATGTAGGTTCAATTAGATGAGTGTCTTTAGTGGAACCTATTCTAATGTACTTATTTATTTATTTATTCCTTGTATTTATTATTAATGGAACACTGTTCATTTTATATTTCATGATATAGATTAATGTGGATTTCATTGATGGTGGCCTACTAAGATTGTATCCCACACAGTGCATGGGCCTCTCTTGGTACCCAAGTAGACTACATGATTATGGGTATGGATAAATGGAAGAGTCCAGCTTCAGATTATTGATTACCACTACTAGGATATAGTATGGGCTAGTAGTAGTTTTTTTTATTTTTTGAATATTTTATCTACTTATTATTAGCTTTAATCAGTTATTTATTTATCCTGTATCTTTTTTTTCATTGTTCTACTACTATCTAATTGCTGATACTAGTTCAACTACCACAGGTTACTGGTCCAAAAAAATATAATCCTATTTTGAAATTTATTATTAGTTATATATTTCTATGCTTCAATATGATCATTTAGGGAATTTTCTCCCCATATCCACTCCCTAGGTCCTTATTTCTATTCAATATCCTCTGTAATTCGGGGAGGTTCACTTGAGGTCTTGTGGCTACCGTATTGGAACACCGTTAAGTGGAATATGGGATTGTATTTTACAAGTAGTATTAGAGAATTTTCCATTTTTTCTTACAATTTGGGTATTATAAAGCAGGCTAGGATATTATAATTTTTTAATGATTCTATTAATGGGAGTATCTAACCCACATATAAGGGAAACCAAAATTTCCAAGGATGGGTAATTGTTGTTATTTCTTGTGATATTACAATTTTGAAAATTTCACCATTGGGTGATGCACCTGTTTTCTGATGTCATAATATTTGATATCATTATAAAGGGTTGTTTGGAATTGACCTGATTATATGATGGTGTATAAATTCTTGTATCATAATGGGAACCTTATGTTTAAAATTTCATTCATTATTCCATGTCATATCTACTTTTTGTGTGCAATGCATGTATTATATGTACCTGTTGGGGTGAATTTTTTGATATTCCATATAGTGATTTGATTTTTATATATTTAATTATTATAACATTCCCTAGAGGTATTTGGAAACACAATTGAAACTTAAGGTGTCCACCTTAAAATAAGACCGTTTTCCTAGACAGGTTAAAGTAGATGGATTAATTATTCGGTTATGGCACATTGAGCCATGAACCATTTTTCATATGGTATAGAATATGTTGTGGTTAAGATTATGTGGATTCCATATTTCAATTTCTATTTATTATGGGGCCTTAAAAATTGGAAATGGAAATCCATCTAATTCAACCATTTAAATTGATTTAAATAAATAAATGATGACAAAAATTAAAATTGCTTAACATTTTAAAATTAAATGGTAATATTATATGATTGATATGAGACCATGAACCTAACCCAACCTTAGTAATGGGTAGTAATTCATGTCTCTTATGATCCTTATGTGACCATTTTTGATCACCTGGACCTAGTTCCTAAAGAAGTCTAAGAGTTGTAATGTTCTTTTAGGAATTCTTTTATCTATAATTTCCTTACCAATTTTTCAATCTATTATAAATCGTATATATGGTATTAAATGGGATATTGTAGAGCTATCCCATTGGAATGACCTCGTGTTATATGAAATCATAGTGGTGATGTGTATTATCCTAAGGTGGTGGGCCTGGATCCACCCATTGTACCTCTTATATTTCCACCTCATTTAACTTCTATAGATCATCTTATAGGAATTGATGCTATTTTCCGAGATAGTTTCTTTCGGTACATACAGTATTTACAAGTTTCTTCCTATCATACCTCTACAATTAAAGATTTGACTAGGGATTTATAGTAAAAACATTATCCCACCTTCATGGGGGATGGTGGACATTAGGTTGTGGATTCATGGATAGAGGATATGTTTTCTATCTTCAATAATACTGATGAAACCACAAAGAAGAGGGTCAATACCATGACCTACATGCTTTGTGGATCTTATAAGAATTGTTGAGATGTCCTTACCCAGGATCACCGACATCAGGCTATGGTATATATAGATTTATATATAACATTCTAGGACTACTTTTTTCTTGTAGACCTTGATAAAATATTTTTCATGGGAATTCATGAAACTTTAGCAAGGTGACATGTCTATGATGGAATATTCTACTAATTTCAATGAATTGCATAATTTTTCACCGACCTTGTTTAGTGATAAGCTGTTGAATATGAGAATATTTGAGAATGAGGTTTCATATTCCATTCAATCCCATGTGAACATCTTTTAGCTAACCAATATTTCATAAACAGTGAACCATCCAATCATCACATAGTAGAACCTGATGGAATCTGGCAATGTGAGATAGGGAAATCGAGCTTCTAGGTAGAAAAGTGGGTTAATGATCAATAAGAAACATTTACTTGAGGACACACATGGGGTTAGTACCATCCAGGTGGCATGAACTGATAGCTATGTTGTGTGTCACCAGTGTGGTATGCTAGGCCATAAAAATCACTAGTGTACAAAGAACCAGATCGAGTGTCCGGCTTTCAGTAAGATGGTAAACCTCTAAAAAAATTTCTGAGCCTTTCCTCTTATACCAAGTGAATGGGGTTTACATACATAACTTCGCTTAGTTTCAAGGTCAGTGACTCCAAATCATGATTTGATTTGGTCTTTTATAGGTATTTTGGGCAACGAGAGCGGGAGTGGTTGAGGTAGTTAGGCCTCAGAGTTTTAGTTTTAGTAGGGTGGACCTACTTAGGTATGTTAGGAAGCATTATAGGTCCATGGTTTGGGACATATTTATACAGTGATGACTACTCCAAAGGATCGTATTCGAGGTCCATCTATTTTTAGAGGAGTTATTATGGTATCCTCTACATTATTATCTTTCTTTTTTGATACAGGTGCGTCAAACTCTTTTCTATCTACTGCCAATATGGGATTTCTTTTCCTTGTGATAGATTTATTTGATGGTGTGATGAATCTTCAAAAACCATTAGGGATATGATCATAAAATATATTTCAGTTTAGGGAGTTCTTCCATGATATAGGTGGGTACAATTTTTATTGGAATTTCTATGTCCTCGATATAACCATCTTTAACAACATTCGCAACATGGATTTCCTTGTGTCCTATCGAGACTATGTTTATTTCCATCACCATTGAGTGTATTTCACATCACTCAAGGGTGGCATGTATATCCATAAGGGTTAATTGGATATCCAACAAATTTGAGTTGGACCTAAGAATACTGGGCTAGGTGGAGTGACAACCCATATGGATAGTCTCTTTATGAGTGATAATGGAATGAAACATGTGGAAATACCTCCTATTATGGATAATTTCAGTGGCGTCCTTAATGAAAATTTCTCTAGATTACCATCTGAGTGAGTGTTCAAGTTCACTATTGAGCTAGTTTTAGGTGTAGCACACATGTGCATAACATTTTATAGGATAACACTAATAGATCTCTAGTAACTCAAGAAGTATCTTGAATATCTAGAGGCAAAGGTTTTTATCCAACCCAACACATCGTCATGAGGTTCATCTGTCATTTTGTCTAAGAATGAATATGGTACCCATAGATTGTACATGTATTACTTCCGACCGAACCATCTTATGGTGAAGAACCGATATCCACTTCTTTATATAGAATACCTCTTCAACTAATACTAAGGAAAAATAGTTTTATCATAGATCTATTTGAGTTTAGGCTACCATCAGGTGAATTTAAGGGCATCAAAACTACCATTTACAATGTTATAAAGTAGGTACAGCTTGTACAAGTATCTAGTTGTTTTTTTCATCCTAAAGAACATGTCAAAAATATTTATGTCATTTCTTACTCGATATTTACAACTATATCTTGATTCCTTTGTTGTAGTCTTCATAAATGAAATCTTATTATATTCTTACACAAGATAAAACCTTTTCAACTATGTTGAGATAATTATATATACACTTATAGATAACCAGATATATGTGAAGCTTAGTAAATTCCACTTTTGGATCAGCATGTTTCACTTCTTAGGTCGTATCATTTCGAAGGTGGGTGTATCTATTGATCCAGAGAAGGTGAATGTCGTGGTTTCCTGGGAGAAGCCCAAGAACGCATCTAATATGCATAGATTCTTAGGGATGGTTTATATTATAAATGATTCATTCAGAATTTATCAAGCCTAGAATCTCCCCTTATAGGCATAACCAATAAAGGTGTGAAGTTCACTTGGACTGAATCTTGTGAGGCAAATTTTAAGGAGTTTAATGTAAGATTGAATTCAGCGATGATTATTATTCATCCTGAACTGAAAAAAGCTATAAATTTTATTGTGATACTTTAGTAATAGTGATGGTGGTAGTGCTGATGTAAGCTGATCAGGTTGTAGAATATGTGTCCCACCAGTTGACGCTCCATGAGACAAATTTCCCTATGCACGACCATGAGTTAGCAACCACTTTCCATTATTTATATTCTGAATGTATTATATGGTGGGTGAGTGGTTTTCTATTTACATAGATAAATAAAGTTTGAAAAAAACCCCACACTACAAGACATGAATCTGAGGTAGCTAATGTGGGTAGAATACGTGAAATATTTCGACATTGAGCTTTCTTACACTCTCAAAAATGGTAATTTTGTAGCTAATTCCTTGAGTCGGATGACTTACACACATGTAGTTAAGGAGGCTGGTATTGATTGGATGTTGATAGATCTATTTTCATAGATGCACCTGGAGGTTCTGGAACAACATCGGAAATCAATCTTAGTAACTATAGCAGTGACATCATCCTTATGGATTCAGTTTGAATGAGGTAGTTATCTGATTATGATGGATTTGTCTTGAGGTAGAGTGTCACAAGGGATAACTCAGGTCTAGGGTGGGTTGTTGATGAGAATGAGATCCTACTAATTCATGGGTATGTTTGGGTGCATTCAAATATACCAGAAGAGTTGATGTAGGAATATCATGACTCTATTTAAAAATTTCATCCAGGGATTACCAATATGTACTATGTCATGTGTCACTAGTGGCTTGGTATGAAGAGGAATATTGCAGCCTTTATCACTTAGTTCTCCACTTTTCCTTAGGTGAAGTTAGCGAATCAGTAACCTTATAGATATTTATAGCCTATATTCCTTCCAAAGTGAAAATGGAATAAAATAACCATAGATTTAATGGGTGGATTTCTGATATCCCATCGAGGTAATAATGAAGTATGGGTGATCATAGATAGGTTGATCAAGGTTGCACGCTTCCTACCAATCTAGGAAACCTTCTCTGATGATGAGCTAGTAATTCCTTAGACCTGGGAGATAGTGAGACTTCATTTTGTTCCTCATTATATAATTTTGGAATGACATACTCTTTTTAAGTCACGTTTATGGAAAGGGTCACAAAAGGAACTAGATTTCTGGGTGAACATGAGAAAAACATATCACACTCAGACCGAAGGGATGTCTGACCATATGATACGGGTCTTAGAGGATATGATTCTAGATGGTATCCTTAATTTTGAATGTTCATTCAAAAATCATAAACCTCTTATTGAGTTTTCATACAAAAACAATATTATGGAAACAGAACAGATGGATCCATATGAGGCCCTTTATGGTATATTATTTCATCTATCCTTATGCTGGTTAGAGGCTAGTGAGGAGGCGTTACTAGGTACCTATCTCATTTAGGAGACTTTAGAGTAGGTTAATTTGATTCAAAAGCATATGGATATGAATCAGTCTATGAAGAATACTTCTAACCATCATCATCATCGACTTCTAGAGTTTGTGGTGGGATATTGGTTCTTTCTGTGAGTATCGCCTAAATTGGTTCATAGATGAATTAGGAGATTTTAAAATTCATCTCTTTGATGTTTCAGTCCTTTTGAGAGAGAGGAAAGGTTCCAATTGGTGTCCTATAAATTGTTGTTACCTCCTAGGTATCATTCCATTCATGGTTTATTCCATGTATCACAGCTTCTTTATTATCATTTCAAACCATCTCATTCATTTGACCCTTAGGACATTGAACTAGATTTGGATGCATCCTTCAAATATAAACTGATATTTATAATTGATTAGAGAATGAAGGCTCTTTGAGGCAGGTCACTTCCTCTAGTCTTTGTGAAATGGAAGCATGTCCATGTGATGGAATAGGTCTATATGTAAGAGGTTGATGTATGTGTGTAGTGTCTAGAACATTTCTAGGAAGATGTTTTACCACCCATATATGGAAAACTCAGGGATGAGTTTTCCTAATGAAGGGAGGTTGTAACATCCCAGCTTTTCTCAAAGGTATGAACCATTGGATTTTAGTTTAAATTTCTTTTTTGAACCTTATAGTTATTCCTAATAGAGTTAAGGAGGTATCAGGGGTTTCAAGGGCTTGTTCAATGCCTAGAGCCCCAAAATTTTAAGTGGAAGACTATGATGCATGGTTTGTAGAAACTATGCCACCCAAACCTCATGGTTTCTCTAATCAGGTGGCTGAAGGTAGTGGGGTGTTGGGGGCTTCATGGGTTTTTTTCAACCATGAAACCTCAAGAACATGGCCATAGGGGATTTCATACCAATTATATAGTGACCTTTCTCATGGTTGGTACATGGTTTTTTCAACTATCTTCCACTTCCTTTGTAGGTGAATTCCCTAATTTTCCCTTAAAATGTTTTAAATGTAAACCATCTTTTCATCCTCCTCATGAAAATAGCTCCCATTCACAAAGCCTTGTCCTCTCCACCTTCGTAGGTTTTTCACCATATCCTCTATCTAGTAACCAAATGTCTCTCTGTTAGATCCATTAGAAATCTAGAGGTAGTATTTACACTCCTTTTCATTAAATTTATATTTTCTCTATTCCCCTATTGTGATATTTAGGTTCAAATATTTTCCCATATTTTCAAGTAATTTGATGATTCTTCAAATAACACTCACTCTAGCTTGATTCAAGCCGCTAAAATGGATGAGTTAACTACTACTACACTAAGTTAGGTGGTCTAGTTATTTTCTATAAGTTTTTTCACATTTTATATATTTGGATTCGTTGATTCATGCACTAGAACATTTTTGTGATTCCACGTAAATGATAAATAATTTATTATAAATGGTTCCACATGTGTATTATGATTCTAAATAGCAAAAAATAACCTCTAGGGTAGACTACCTTGACGCATTCAACCAAGTTGGGCGTGACCTCCCTTTGAGACCTAATTGCCTTTGTCTTCTTTCTCCAAACATCCCTTGAAAGGTGTTTCCTTATAAATGATAGTCTCAACTAATTAAGTGAAATGATTAAATGATCAACCATGATTTTTTTCTCTTCCCTTCATTCCATAAATGGAATTTTTTGACTAAATGGATTGGTCGAGAGGGTAGCTCATATGCCTTATTCTTTAATTCATTAATAGAATGATTAATTGAATGCTCGGACCAAATTGACTATGAAAAATGATTGATTTTTTAAACAGTATGGATTTTTTAAAGAATACATCTCCTCACCTTTATATTGAGGGAGATACAAGGGATTCCAACTGAAGGCCCCCTTGGACAAGCTCATTGTGCTTAATAGCTAGTTTTTTTTAATGCTTGTTAACATGCTAGGGGTGGGGCTAGCTATTCCTGGGATAGGGTCACAGTGCATTTACCCTTTTCGCATCAAAACTAATGAAATAAGTTACATTGGGGAGACCTTTTGGATAGGCTTAGTGGTGTAATGGTTCTACCATTTTGAGAGAGAGACTCAAGACCCTACATGTGATACCAGGTATAGACTCAGTGGTTAGTTTGTAATTTTATCACACTAGGCCTAGAGTAAAACTTGGGATTTCTTAAATGGGACACCTCAGATAGACTCCTATGTATTTGAAAAAATATGGGCCCCTAGATCAATACTTGGGGTCCGAAGTGGACCACCATGGATGGTATTAGGGTGACTTTTCTTAAATTCGATGAATGAATCAAATAAAGAAATGAACTATGAAATTTGGGGCTTTAAGGAAATTTCCTCCAAGACAAATAAAATTCTTTGGGTTAGTCCCCATGATATTATATTATATCACTAACTTAATCATGTAGGATCCCATGGTTCAGACACACTATCTTAGGCCATGTATGGTAGAACTGGAAGTGTGTCCCAAGTGGAACCCATTCCAAAGTACTTATTTGTTTATTTTTGTCTTTAATTTATCAATTATGGGACACCGTTCATTTTATATTTCACAAGATGGATTGATATAGAATCTAATGGTGGTGGAATACTATGATTGTTTTTCACACCCTGGTTGGGATTCTTTTAGGACCCAAGTAGCCTTTATGATTGCAAGTATGGATAAAGGTAAGTGTCCATATTTTGATGCATGATTACTAGTACTAGAATGGAGAGCATAATTAGAGGATTGATCATATTTTTTTGATTATATTAGTTCCTACTTTTTCCCTTTTTTTATTTTTTTATTAACAACATGTGGAATTTTTCATTATCCTCTATTCTCCATGCACAATTTTGATAACTATATTACCATGATATTCATCATATTGTATCTACTAGTTATTAGCTTCCACCGTTTATTTATTTATCTTTAATGTATGTTTTTTATTGTTCTACTATTTGTTGGGTGTTGATATTTCTTCTACTACTGTGGGTTACTAGTCCATTCATATAGAATCTACTTCTTTTATTTCTTATTCATTATATGTCAATGTGCTCCAACCTGATAAATGAGGGTATAGTATCCTCAGAGACACTCCATAGGACCTCACTTCTAGTCGTCAGCCTCCGGTGTTCCGAGAGGTGTGCTTGAGGAATTATGGCCACCGTTTTGAGGCACCGTTAAGTGTCTTCAGGGATGGGATCCTAAATACTATCCACCTGGTGGTATCATATAGAGAATAAACACTTCTAGAAACCCCACCAACTACCCAGTGGAGTCTATTAGGTACCCAGTGAAGTAGGACTAGTAGATCTGATTTCAATATTTTTGGTCATTAAAATTCATTAAACTTGCACATATTCTACATAAAGACTCTTGATTATTTACAAAAATTTTACAATAGAATTAAATCATAAACATAGTGTATTTTGTTCCCTTATTAACTCACTTGATCATCCAATCCCCAATTTCAACACTCTATGATTCTCAATATCTTTAAAAACTCTCTCTTTCCAAATATTCTTTTCTTCCTAGAGTGTTTTAAATATTGTAATATTCGTTCACTTTTACTGTTTTCTCATTCACTCATATTGGTTTTGTCAAATGATTTGAGATAATCGAGACTAAAATAAAAATTGATTGTTTCTAAGATATATCTAACTTCCTCCTATATATTCTATATTTGGTGTTCACTACCATTAAATTGATGTGAGTTAGATTTCTTACTATTCTAATAATAATTTAAGGGACTATTCTTCATGACTTTTCTATCTTTCACATTAAATATCCAGTGTCAATCTTATTTCAGGGTTCTCAATATAACCTAAAAAAAATTGATAGTTTTGGTATATTGGATACCATTAAATATAAGGGTCTAATAAATTAAATCCTAAAGATATTGGGGTGGTATATATAGGGTCTATTTTAGAGATATTTATGAACTTCCGTACCAAATTACTTATCTAAATTAATTACTTAAATTTAAATTATTTAACACTTTGTTTTTTCCTATTATTCAGTTATTTTATCCAAAAATGTGTTTAATAGGTTTATTCATTAGTCTCTCTTTATTTTATTCTTTTTCTAATTTTATTCTATTTTTTTATTTTTTTACTTTCAAACTTATATTCTCTTATTTGAAATTTTCAAAATGTTAAATTTAATATTTAATAAAAAAAATTAATCTTTTTGTTTTTTCTTTTTGTTTTTAAAAGCTAAATTCACCTCTATAGACATTTTACATCACTCTAAACTACAATAAGTACACCAAAAAATAAAAAATATGGTTAATAAATAAAAATTTCTCAACAGATTTAAATTTTAGATAAATTACACCTTATGACTTAGAAACATTTGGATAAAAATTCCTAGAAGAAAATAATTTCAAAAAAATCATTATAAGTAATGAATAATGATAGAATAATGATACAAGATATTAATGGGTTATTCAACTAACTATAAAAAAAGAAAACATGGGGTATAACAACAAATTTTTATTAATGGTGGAAAATTGAGATAAGAATCCCTTACCTTAATTCATGGATTCCACTAAAGTGCTTGAATATCCAGTATGAAAAAAATAAAAACCCTAATCACCTATTTAATAAGCCTTTTTATTTATACACTTTTTTGTTAACATCATTTATATTTATTCACTACATGTATATTAGTTAGTTATTAGATAATTTTAATTTTAGTTGTGAGTAATCCTAATCATTTTGAACTAGATTCGTAATATCGGTGTTGTTCATTATTGTTACGCCAAATTTCATCATTCCTAGATTAGATAGGGTATTGGATTTTATTTTTTATAATTATTTATAATGTTATAATTTCATTATATGTAATTTGTTTTTAATATCCATAAATAAGAAATCGATTATGGGAATGTTTTGATTATTATGTATGAATAGACTTTGGTATCTTATTTAATGAGTTTAAAAATGATGTTATAATTACAAAATAAAAAAATATTTATTTTATTATTTAAGTCATATATTCTTAGCAATTATTTCAACATATTCATAAATGAAATTATTTTTATATATTTTTTCATGTATGTGGTTTGATCAAACGAAACATGTACATACCATAATTAATGGGTGATTATGATTATGAAAGTGTTTTATTTTTGAATAATATCCTTATTATAGAATGATAATTATATTATTAATAGGTATTTAATGTTTTTAATTATATTTTAAGTGGCTTTAATAACTAATAAAAAACTATATAAAAAATAAGATATGTCACTTCATGGAGGTGGTAGTGAACAAAACACACGATTAACATTTTCATCACTCAATGAAATAGGCAGAAAGAAGGTCTATTATAATGTGTCTTTTTATAACCATAAATATATTATATATTTAAAATTTATTCTTCAATTTCACCATTATAACTAGATAGGGTTCTCTATGGTGAATCAAATAGAAGTTATTACTTTGTGGAGGTTGTTGTCCACACAACACACGAATGATGGTTTGATTTTTCATAATATATAGTGGGAAAGATATATAATAGTTTTCCCAATAGAATTATAACATTAATTATAAAAAATAATGATATATTAATTAGAACATTATAATTGAATATTTTATTAATAAAGGAAAATTATTTAGTAAAAATGAGAACTCGCCTTGAAATCTTTTTGTTTTACTTGGATGATTCCACAGAAATTGAGGTCATAAGAAAATTTATTTCCTCCTAGAAATCAATAAAAAGTAGTATTATTAAGAATGATCTAAAATGGGTAGAGGGTTATGTGGAAAAGTTATTCTTTTTGTGATTGCTGGTGAGATTCCCCTTTTATAAGTTGTGAGAATTAAATTCTTGTAAATATTTCAACTTAAAATGAAGAGATCATGTGTTCCAATTGTTAAGAAGACTAAAAATTGGATAATAATGGATTGTGTTATTATTTAAGGTAACTAATCCTTCAAACATCCATTTTTACACATCATTTATCAATGTTTTTAGGTCCTTTACTCTTACAAAATTTTACTTTATCTTTTTTTTATTTAACTATGGTAACTAATTTTTACTTAAATTTTTTAATTTTAATGCCTAAAACTAAAAAGGAACCTATTAAATAAATTTTAACTAAGGATACTAAATATGAAATATATTTTCTAATAAAAAATTTATATCTGTAATAAAAAAATATTTTTATCATTACCACATGTAACACATAAAACCTCATTTTAAAATAAATTTATTTTTAAGCATTGAATTTTTCTATATTGTAAAATTATAAAGGTAATTTATTTTAAAGATGTATTTTTTTTATTATGAAATATATAAAATTTATGGGTCTTTAAAATCAACCAAAACTGAATTTTACAAAAACAAATATTTAATGAAAATAAAATACCAAACCAGTTTCTTTAATTGGAAAATATTACTTAAGTTAATAAATTGATAAACCTATGATTTTTAAAATAATAATAGTATTTTTAAATGTATATTTTTACGCATTGAATAAATGTTTGATCATAAAAAAAATTATATGTTATTAATTAATAGTTAATTTTTGGTACAGTCATATATACTATGATATTAACAAATATATTTATAACTATTAGACTAAAATTCAATCATTTCAAAAAAATAGAGAAATTCATACCAAGAAAGTTTTATTATTATAAAAACTAAAAATTAATTTGATCAAATTCAAATTCTATGATTTGGGAATTTAGCTTTGAAATGGAAACATAAAATTATAATGACATCTTTTTTCATAGGAAGATAACATTTTTATATATTAATTATTCTTATTATTATTCAATATAAATTACTAATTTATAGTTCCAAGTGTGCATCATTAACTCCACCAGGACTATAAAAGTTATAACTTTTTGAAACTCAAAAAATCCAACTATAAAAGTGTAGTTATTAACTAGTTTAAGTGTCAAACCCACAAAGATGGTCAAAAATACTTATGGGGAATTAGGAATATAATGAAAAAAAAATATTAAAAAAATCAGTTATGATGGCATGATAGGTTCATTGATATTTAGGTTTTGTACTAGGGATGTTAATAATTTTGTTTTTCATATTTTTTTCAAAATTGGGTCTAAAGGGATCGATGGTCTCAGATCCCTTTCGTTAATTCAATAATCACCTCATTCATGTGGTTAATAATTTGGGTCAATTAAAGAATAAGGTGGCCCAAAACCTTAATTAATCATAATAACTCTAGATTGTATAATTTTTATACATTAAAATGAATTATTATTTGATCTATTAAAAAGGAACTCCTCAAATCTCAGAGTAATGTTCATATAACATAAAAAGAAAGTTATTTGGAAGAAAAAATAAGAGTGAAGCAACCTAAAAATGAACTAAAAAAGAAAAATATCCACAATAAATATTCCCCCTAGAATCACATGACTCAAAAAAAATATTTCATCAAGATAATCATTATGGAGACATTAACATGATTCACTGAAGACAAATAAGAGTAGCGACGTCAGGGTTTCTAGTCTTCCGTTCCACCCCTAGGCCGAATGCTCCACATCTCTTCTCACTACTCATGATACTAAGTCCATCTTAATTTATAGTATTAAAACCCCTTGATCTTGTCCAAATCATCCTTTTCAATCCTTATATACTTGTGTTCAAAATCCGCTTAAATTCATAGAAGATGGTCCAAATCACTAGGGGAAAGGTAATCCTCAAATCTCACATATATTGCATTTTAATTTACTATTGACTGAATATTCATTTTATGGATATTTATACAAAAAATGATACATTGTTTTTTTATATTTTTCATTCTTAGGTCCTTCATGTCTCACATAATGTATGTTCAGTCAAAATATGAATGTACCAAAATCCTCTTTAGTTCATTTCTATGCTTAAAAAACACATTGTGAACTATATTCATGGCTTGAACGCAACCATCATAATGCATGGGATTTTTCAGTGGGTCCCTTCTATAAATATATATATCTTTTCCTCCTCCAAACTTTGTTTTGTGGTTTTCATCTGATCTCCCAATTGTCTTCCATATACAATTTTTGAATATCATGGAATTTTCATCATGATATTGAGCTCTCATGGAAATGTAAATGGAATTTTCTAGTGTCTCTAGTAACCCTTACATAACATTTGGAATATTAGAGTTACCCTTATGCATTATTAATTAATTTTTTCCCTTATTTTACTTTTTTCTACCCTAACGTATCCTTTGGGGAACTAAGTGTACCTTTATAAAAGACTTGAAAAGCCTAGGGTACATTCACATATCATCTGGATTACCTTTAATAAACTCAATATTTACCAACATATAGTGTCAAAATGTATTGGTTACCCTTCCATATCTCATGTTTTATCATTACATAGATGATTGAAATACATAGGTACCCTTACACAGTGCACCACTTTCCTTTCGGTATCCTTTAAAAACCCTAGGGTACCTGTACACATAATATTATATTACCTTTATAAAGAAAATAAAATATAACTCTTACCTTTACGCATTATTTTACTACCTTTACATTATTCCTCTAAATACCTTTACATTGGCCCATTACTGTTATGTAATGTCTGTGAATTGGTGGGTACCAATACATAGTGGTTGTGGTATCTTTACAGTGTGACATTCTGGCATTTACGCAACATGTGTAACCTTTACGTAGTACATATGGTAGAGGTTTACCCTGATGTATCTCTTTTAAAGCACTATTGTGTATATTTATAAAACTTTTAACCTTAAATATCCATTAAGAGTTGTTTAAGGGTAAAAAAACTTCCAAATTTTCAAAAATAAAAATTATAATTCATAATTAAACATTTTCAATTACTTTTTATTCAGATTAATAATTTAAATTAAAATCTCACCCATTTTAATAAATAATTTAATACATAGTTATGATTATTAGAAATAATAAAGTTCTTAATAATAAATGTTAAAAAATTATGATAGAAAACTGCATAAAATACCCCCACACATGAACAATGCTTGCCCTCAAGTATTGAATCTTGATGTTAAATTAAAGAGGGTACCACTATTACCAATATTTAAATTTCAAGGTAATAACAAATGGTTATAAATTTTAAACTAAATGTTCAAGTTCCATATAATATATTAATTTAATTTTACATTTTTCAAAGAAATAATTAACTTGATTAATTTACAATCTACCGTTAGAAAATAGTGAATCTTATCCTTTCATCCATTCTAGATTCTCAATTTATTATTAATAAGTATGATAATTTATGATCTATGTTACTTTTAATTATTTTTATTCCTCACTCATGATACTAATTCAAGTAGATTTATATTCATACCATAGGTACATGATATTTTTCCATATGCTTGCAAAGGATATATATTCTTCACTTTGTAAAGAAGAAAATAACATAAAATCATGAGGAATTTTCAACTAAGATCATGATGACTGTGAGCATTAAGGATGGTAGGGATTTGTATTTAAAATATTAAGACTAAAAAAGTATGTTTACTAAATTTCACAATTCATGATATAAAAATAAAATTGTAATGAAAATATCCTATTAAAATTGACAACTCCCACTTACCATAATTTAACATAATCCCATGATAAATAAAAGAATAATAATATATTTACCCCCTCTTGATTTTTTCCAATTTTTTTAATTTTTTGGATGTTATGGTTGGAATTAATCTCACATCCACCTCCTAACCCAATATGATAAAAATAAAATGTCTGGTAATCATGATTTTTAATTCTCCCAAGTTATAACTCATTCATTTTTCATTCTTTTTATTTTTTTCATTTCTATTTTATTTATTATTTTTGAGTAGGGAAACTGTAACGACCCTAAATTTTTTTAATGGATTTTTTTTTCTTCTAATAATTTTTTATATAGTAAAAAACACATACATTTCATGGAGAACCAAATAACAACATAATAATCCTAACTAAAGAACAGAATAAGTATTATTTAAAGAAAATAAGGAACCCATCTTGGTGGGATATTAACCTAAACCTTGGAATAGTAACACGACCATTATGAATAGTAATTTGGATAATAAAATAGTAACCTAAAATATGAAAATATAAATAAGATATAGTCATCTTATAAATGATAATATGATATAATTAAATCATAGTATAAGTAAATGAATGTTTTATAAATTATTAATTAAGTGTTGGTATTTTTATAAAACATAAATGTTTATTTAAAATTTAATAATTAATATAATTATTTAAAATAAAACAAAATTCATAAAATATATTCATAAATTAATATTTTTGGATCTTATTGTTATAATATAATTTTACAAGAACTTAATTAATTTTTCAAAGTGTTATAAAATCAATTATAATTTTAAAATTAGTATTTTCCATGTAAATGATGATTTTAATTATAAATTAAATTTATCATATTTAGAAAATTATTTTCATAAAATAGTGTTAATTTTTTAATTCTAAACATTGAATAATGGTCAGGATGATTTTTCCCTAAAAAGTTTAATTTGTTTTGAATAGTAAAATAAAGTAATTTACGGTATTTAACAAATACATGAATTGTTGGGTCATATATGATTTATGGATGATGTAATACCACAATATATAAATCTATTTTATTATTCAATATATTTATTAATATGTTTTAAACTATTCATATTCTTGAGAAAAAATAATAAATTAATGAATAAAATAATCAAAAAACGTCTCTCTCCTCCCCTATAAATATCACCCCTCTCCACCTCTTCTTCTATCACCTTCATAAACTTGATTATTATAAAATTTATTCCCAAAAAAATTCCCATTTCCTTCAACCAAATTTATGAGCATTTAATCTCAATATAATATCAAATCCAGTTTCTCTAAGGAGGTTCCCAAGGAGAAGATGTTCAAGAGGTAAAATCTTCTTCCATTTTCTTTTAATTTCTTTTCAAGTTATTTTATTTTATTATTATCTATTATCCGACCCTCATTAAAGTGTAATGATAACTCAAATATCTCATATATACTATAATATTATTATGTTAATGGAATAATCCATCATCAAATCTCTTCTCCAATCCTTTTTGTTCAAAAAACTAAAATATTGTCCATGAGGTGTTGATTTATCATCTTTGAGGATGAAAATTTTTTATTTTCCTTTAACAAATTCAAGTATTGTTGTATAAAAATTATAATGGTTGAAAAATGATTTTTAAATTTATTATATTACTTTTTTTATTTTCTGGAACTAATTCATATTCATAATATTAAATAATAAAACAAAACAAGTTTGTTGTGATCAAAAACCAGTAAAATTAATCTAAATGAATGTTATTAACATTTTATATAATGAATCATCCTAATATCTAAAATAATAATAATATTTAAGACCCATTAGGCTTTTTTATGTTCAAAATTAACAAATAATATAAATTCTCCATAACTATTCTCATTTTACATGATCTTACATACATATATACAAGTGAACCTATCATAGAAAATATGAAAATAAACACACTTGATCAGTAAAATTGAACAATATGACTCATCAAAATGGCCATAAATGAACATTATAAAATTATAATGAATGAAATAAATGTATAAGAGGTTTTGGTTTTATTAATTGATGAATATAATTTGATTATCTATGATGTTAAAGTAAATAAATCATTCCGGTATAAGGTAAGGGAATTTATCAAACCCAACTAATTTTATATAGTCTATTCCTCTTTCATTCCAAATTTCACTGTGTATTTCATTTTAATATTCATAAACCATGATTTTATTATTATTTAATTTTATTTACAAGTCTATATATGTTCCCAATATTATTTTGTGGCAAAAAATGTTTTTTTAAAGAACTCTTCTTTCTAAAAACACACCTTTTACTTCTCTTGAGATTGTTTCTTCTTCATGCAAGATTGATGGTTCTTATAACAAGTGAATTATTCCATTTTTATTTCTGGAATCCAAAAGTTTAGTCATGAATGTATTATTTATGAAATTATAAAATCCATTTTCAATATATGGATTATTTTATGACAAATATTGTTACGCATTCAATGTGACATGCATGATTGTGTAAATTTTATTATGTGACAGGTGTTCTTGTAATTATATAGTGATCTAATGCATTGGTTACTATAATTTATCTCAAGATATAATATGAAATATGCATGAACCTTACACTATATTTGTTCACAATAATTTTGATGTTATGATTATTCACATATGTTATGAATGAAAATGATGTTAGCTTTGTTCACAATTGTGTGTGGTATTTGATGACTAAAGAATGATGTTTAATTTTTATGATTTTCCACATTCCATGCCTATATATAATTATTATTATAATGATTAGTATTATGATACCATGCTTATGTTATAATGATGGTTATTTTTTCTCATCCCATGTTATATTTATTCATGTCTTCCTCTATCCTTTTACTTGGATTTTAGATCACCCCTTTCTTTGATGTATATTCATAGGTGATTACTTCTACTAAGTAGAAATAAAGGACCAATAAGAAGATTTATGAAAAGAAATTAAATAATTTTTATATTTTATCATTTAATATTTATGTGTGATATTACTTTTCCCAAGAGACTAAACCTTTAGATCCTGGATTTGTAATTCTATTATGTTGTTTACAATTAAAATGATGTAGTAATCACCTAAGAAAATTAGGGTTTCTATATTTGTTATCAGATCATGGACTAGTTAATTTGGGAAATAGGATTATATAACCTTAGTGAAAACACTTAAGTATGAGGTTAATTATATGAAATCACCCATGAAGCAATGTTTAAAAATATCTAAACATATGGATCCTATAAGATATTACATTTGAATTAATTTCACAAAGGAATAAATTATTTTTTCATGAATTGTTGACTTATTTTGTGTTCAAAAAAATTCTATTTTAGAAAATGGTAGGAACAAATAGAAACCATGCCAAAAAACCGTGTGAGGTACAATGCATGTATTTCCCATACGACATATCCAATACCTTGGGGAGTGAAGTTTAAAATTTCATCGTGATTCTTACCAAGATATCTATGGATATGAAAAATAATCTAAAAAATGTGGAATGTCTACCTTCCTTTATGAGGGAGAAACTGGATATCATGAATTTTATGTAGCAACAACCATTGATGTTTATTGGATCTTATTATCCACTAGTCTTGAAATAGTGGGTCAAATAAACGAAGAATATATTTTTTATTCTTTGTTGTTCTGATATGGAAAAGGTGACTCTTTCTGTTTATTGTTTAGATGGAGAGGCTGAAAAATGGTAGGGGTTGATTAATAACACCAATATAAAGGATGAAATTGAATACATGTAGTGTGAAAACCATGAGAAAATATTTCTTAATAATTATTTACTTCAAAAACTTTAGACAAATAAGGAGATATAATTTATAGAGCTGAAGAAAAAGGAAGGTGAATCTGTCACATCTTACAAATAAAATTTCACAAGGATTTAAAGGTATGCCGTAGATTTTTTATTAAAAATTAATGAAAATAGATAGATTATCTATTGTTTTAAACCCACATCTTCGAAAGGTTCTAGAAATTTGAGACTTTGGAAATTATAAATATGTTATTCGATGTTCTTTCAAAGTGGACATGAAGTTTGGAGAATGGTCCCATGGATATAAAGATAAGAAATGAAAGATAATGTTTCAAGCTAGAAGATCTAATGAAAAAGTTGGAAAGAAAACTCAACCACTCAATAGTCAAAAATATTGGAATAAGAATCGTAGTAATTTCCTCTAAGGGATGGTGAATATTGCATCCTGCCTTTTTATTACATAACTTTTCATTTCATTTTACAAACGGAGGATCCTTAAAGTCTAGTGTCTTGGAAAAAATGGTACATAAAAGATGAAAACATACAAAATTATTTTAATCCCCTTGAAAATATTCTTTAAAATTACATACTATATAAAATTGCTGAATCTAATAACCTAGGGACATACATCAAAGGAAAGGGTGAGCAGAAGGCCCTATAAGGAAAACAAGTGAAACTGTTTACATGTGAACTTGGGTGATAACAAAACGAACATGGGTATGAAGATAAATATCATAATAATAACTTTAAGAATAACCTGAAAATGTGTGTAAAACATTTAATTTATAAATTCATAAGCATATCATCAAGGTCCATCCCCAATGTGTCATAAAAATTACGAAGGTTCTTCACCAAGGTATCGTAAAACTTATCATCTCTAGAGATCAATTTCTTTACACAATTCATTAGAGCACTATCAAGGAACACCATTAATATGTATTTATTTCTACGTGATACACATATATCATAACAAAAAAATTCATAAATAACCCAAAGAGAAAAAACGAAGTGGGTTTCATACCAAAATCATGATGTTTTAAAAATTGCTTTAAAACATGATTTTCATGTCACTTTAATCCCACAGAAAAGGAAGGTGGGTTTCATGTATGTTGTTACCAGAATGAAATATATCATTTATACATATATATTAATAACCTTAGAGATTAAAAATGTTTGGGTATTCAAACAATAAAATGAATGAATTTCATGATAAAAAAAGATAAGTTTTGAGATGAAAATTCTACAGCATAATGGTTGTGTAAAATGGTTTTAGAAAACATTAAAAAGAGAGGGGAAGAGGGTCACTTACTCATAAATAACTCATAATAAAGTATAGTGACTGAATAAAATAGAAATAAGATCATTTTGTGTATATATTAGTGATATATCTCATAAAAAGGAAACTTGAGAGAAAAGAGAAGATGTGATTTCTTATAAGAAAATTTGGTTGCCTAACGATGTCACTTAAAAATTTAGAAAATGAATTAATGAGAGAAAATGGGGGTATCTCATAATATGGAAATAAAAATTAAATTAATAGGGATACATAATATCATCCCACCAGCATATGAAAATGGCAAGTCAAGGACTTAACATAACGGAAGTGTTGACTAAAAAAGGATGGTGAAAGGTTCCCCTACCTCGAAGAGTGTAACACCCCGACCCCAGTTACCCAGAGTTGGTGAATTATTACATAACATTGGCATGATCACAAAAGATCACATCTCTAAATACTGATTAGTTTAGTTGCCTTGGAAACACTAGATACATTCATAAGGTTTACATTACATCACAAAATGAAAACTACAACAGCATAGTCTCCATAGTCCACACTCATATCCCCTCATACTATCCCTGCAGGTCATTCATAAAATAATTCACATCCTGGGAAAAATTAAACATAAAAAGGGGTGATCTCAGATGCTCAGTAAGGATAACAATATAGTGTAAACTTTCATAAATAATCATAAACATTTAAGGCAATGTATAACTAAAACAAAATCATTTTAAACTTGAACTTCAACATAATATGGCAATGATAAAATGAAGTAATTCCATTTACATATTCACATGGATATTCTACTAGTTGAATAATCACATGCAATATCACTAACCACTTTCATAATGATGGAATGTATAATGCCAAACTATCATAACCACCTATCCTAGGCCTTGTTCCAAGACTACAAATAAGATTTTCTCAAGGCCTCGTGCCAAGACACTAGTTTGTCTCATTAGACCTACTGATGCATCGAGAAGCTATAGAGGGCTCTACCCATCACTTACTAAGTCAAATGCATTCCTCATATGAAAAGGTTTAAACATAACATAAGCATTCAAATTAAAACTAGCTTACGAAATGTAAATATTTTCCCCATAAACAATGAATGGTATAAAAATAACACATCCACAGTAAAACATATCACAAAACTTTCAATATAATATGGATGTTTTGTATCATAATAAATCAACTTCAAATAAGATTAATATCCATCAAAGGATGTTGACATAGATGAAATCAAAACTATTTGAGAGAAATATCTCTTTTTTGAAATAATTTAAAAGTCACACATTTATTAAGTAATTTAAAAGAGATTTTTGAATCAAAGTGTCCCATACCACTTTTAAACTTTTGAAAAGAAATATCATTTCAAAAAAATTATTTCCATATAAATAAATCCTTAAAATCATTTTGAAAACATGTACATTAATTAAAAATATTTAGAACGATGAATCATTAAAACATTTAAAATTATGATCATGATAAATAGTACCTTTCACAAATTCTTAAAATATTTATTTTGAAATCATTTAATAGTATCATATTTATAAAATAAAACATTTAAACTAAAAATATTCTTATAAGCCTATAAGGTATTCTTTGATGAGTTTATAACTTTAGAAAATAGATGCACCCGCCGTATAAGTTGAAAAAACATTTTTACCTTAAATTTGTCAAAAAGGTCAAAAACTACCTTGTTTGGAAAACGATGGAAAGATTCCTTTAAAAACAAATAAGGGAATAAATGGAATTAACCCATTTTCTATTAAATAGTAAAAAAATGTTTTGAAATATATTTTTATGAAGAATGGATGTGGATGATAAAGAGGTCCCAGCAGATAATTATGTATAAACAACTCAGATAATGAAGAGATTGTGAAATAAACCCTTACCTTGTACTTTTCCTTGGTTGAGGGTAGGTTAACCTCCTATATAATGATTAAATAATTTTTATTAAATTATACAAGAATAATATACATTAATATGATATCATATATGATCTTTTTACATTACTTTGTTAATAATATCTTAATATTATTGTTGTTTCGGGTGTTAACTTACTCGATTTCTTTTACATGTTTTATTACAAAAATATTGATTGTTATGGATAGGTTGTATCTTATTCATATAAATAAAGATATAAAGTCTTTAAAAATTATTTTTAATCATCAAATGAGAATTATATTTGAATGGATACGATGGGGAAATGAATCTCATCACGTTCGTGGAGACGGTAATCCGTACATATGCACGAACACTGCTTCCATTTCATTTTTAATTTTAAAAGGAATCAAAACTAAATGATACATAGGTATATTATTATTCCAGAATAATATAATATCTTATATGTCTTACTTAAGTTCATTAACACCATCCTTCATACGTTCCATGTATGGTATGACCGAGTCATATCACTTTGAGGGGGCGGTAGTCAGCACTTCCTCAAATGAAATTATCATATATATATACAACGTGAAATGAATAATGGTATGATATAAAATTGAATTAAAGAAGCTTATATATAAAATAAATATAATTAATATCATATTTAATTATAGTTCCATCATAATGACCACCATGAGAGGTGGTAGGAGATAATTGAACAATCATCGTTTCGTGAGGTGTTTGCTTTCCATCCACAGAAACATTATATTCTTCACCCAATAGCTAGAGGTGTGCGTAAGTGTAGTTTGAATACTTCTAATAAAAATATACAAGTATATTTAGGATACTGGTTTTTTTACAAAATAAAATAATAAGAAGAGTTTAGGGGTTGATGAAGTAAAATAAAAGAAAATAAGCTAAGAGAAATTGTTACCATTAATTTGGCTAACTCCCTTTGGTTTGAACCAAAAAGGACTCTTGAAGTGCCTTCTGTCTAATTTAAGGCTTCTAGGAGGAGTATAGGGATGTAGGTAGCTTAATTGGGCAGAGTATGGATGATCCAAAAGGCTTGACAGGTGTGAGGAATTGTTTAGAAGTGGTGTCCTTTTATAAGGGGGTGGAGGGGCTCTTTAGGAAAAACATAAAGTATTTATTTATAATAAATTCATATTCAATTAATAATGAATAAAAAGTGTATTTTTCAAAGTATAAGGTGGGGATAGGTCTAAAAAATCTCAAAAAATAGTTTTTTGACAGGTTTGAGTCACTTTATTAACCTTATCTTTTACTTTTAACTCTTAGTTAATTAGTTTGACACTTACCATGTCACTTTGTATTTTTATATTATATAGTTGATAAACATACTATATACATCCGAAAAAACCCCAAGTGGTCCTTTAATGATACAAATATCATTATATATGTCCTTTTTCCAATCCTTAGATTTTTAGGAATAGAATATCGTTTAATAATATAATATTTGTTTAAAAAAACTCATTTATGTCAATTTTGACATTATTTAATAATTGATTTTGTTAAAGTCTTAACAACTTTATTAGTTAAAAAAATTAATATAAAAAATCCTAACATGTCATATTAACCGATAAGATTCTTTTATGAAATCAAAACTTTCAAATTATATTTATTTTAACATTTATAATACTAATTATTTTATTCTTTCATTAATGAGGAAAATACTTCATCATTATTTTGTCATAAATAAATTTAATTATTCAATGGCTAAAATTTATATATATAATACCATTATATAGGAATTTTTTTATATTTTTAATGAATATTTATAGTCAAAAATATAACATATATAACCCTATGTAAAAATTGTTTTGCTAAAAGATATACGCTTATGTTAGTTTTGTATTTACTTTAACTTAATTAATATAAAGTGTCTTTATCACCTACGAGTGGCTCCATGGGGTCCCAAAATCGACCCAAATATTCCCATGGTCGGAAAGGTATTAACCAATATGGTTATGACACGTTTCAGGGTAAATTAATATTATTATAATATTATTTTTTTACCTTATTTACCGGATTTACCTTTTAACCATGGTAAATAAAATATTTACCGAAGTAATTATTCAAAATGTATAAAAATAGGAGTCACATATTTTCACAATTTGGAAATCCTGATTCCAAAAATGGAATCAATTTTTTCAAATTCAAATCCCAGAAGTGGCATAAATTAATTTAAAATTAATTCCCATTGTCGAAACAAAAATCGTGTTTTTAACAAATAATAACTATCAAAATATTGACACTTTCTTATGTCCAGTTTAAATATGAAATTATGTCCAATGACCAAAATTGGATTAAATGGTAAAATTATAATCTTATTATACATTAAAATCACTCAAATTTATAATTTATCACTATTAACTATTTCGATTAAAAAGGTTGTTTTTAATTGAAATTTAGTAATTTTCAATATTCATCAAAATATGAAAGTTATCAGAAAAGTACCAAAATTTAACCCTAATATAATTTCGATATTCCAAATCCAAAAATGAAGTATATTTTACCAAATTAAAAACATAAAAGTTTCATTTATTAATTTAAAATTAATTCCTCCTATTAAAACCAAAAGGCCTATTTTTAATAACTATCACAAGTTTGACACTTGTTTATGTGAAATTTCAAAGTTAAACTACTTAAAATGACCATAATTGGATTAAATGGTAAAAATAAAATAAATTTATACTTCCATACCATTTAAATGTATAATTTTACAATATAAATTATTTTAATTAAAAAAGTTGTTTTTAGATAAAATACAATATTTTTTACTGTTCACCCAAATATGAAAGTTATCAGAAAAACACCTAATCATTATTGAAACTAAATTCATATGTCCTAATTCTAATGTAGAAGTTTTTTTTCAAATTGAATATATAAATGTTTAAAATATTGGATTTAAAAAGGCTTTTCCATTAAAAGGCGGTAAAATTGCATTTTTTTAGAAATACTTCTTTTATCTGAAAAAAAGTACTTGTTCTTACATTATTTCTAAGAAACTCATAATATGGATTCTAAAATTATATGTATTATATAAAGTTCAAAATTCCGTTAATATTATTCATAACCGCTTTTGAATGGCTTGTTTGGTAAGTCATGGTGCACTAGAACTCGGTGTTGCGTGTTGTGAATGTTATAGAATTACTTTGAAGAAATAGCGTACTATGAAATATTGGAGTGATACATTCTTCCCTTATTCAATAAATTATGTCCTCTCAATTTGAAATTATTTTTCAAAAATAAAAGGTTGAAAATAAAAAATACCTTTGGGAAAACCCACATCGAAAATTAGGTTAGTAAAATTTAGTCTTAACATGAGGAAAAGGGAAATGAAAGGGTCGCCACCAAATTATGATCTATATTAGGAGAAAATTGGTGTCAATTAGAGACATATAATTGGGGGGGAAACGTAAATATTTATAAGTAGGGATTGAGATCATCAATCACAAACAATACTAAAACTGAGGGCCTTAAATTCATCAATCTGTAATGATTTAAAATACCATCGGTTCAACAAAACATATGGTATTAGGATAACACGTTTTTTGTTTTAAGATCTCCTTCACTAAAGTATAAGAATTAATTTCTTCATTTAATAAGAGAAAAAGAAAAATATGTACTTGACAAGTAGAGTCCCATCCCTTAACTAAGTTATACTAGAAACTCATCTTTCACTCTAAAAGATAATAGAACTTAAAAATAATAATATATTTATCCTATTCGTATAGGGTTCAAAAAAAGGAATTTATAATTCATCTAGAAGAACCATTAAAAAAACTACATCATTAAATCCATGACATCACGTGGGTCAGTGGTAGGTGATACACCCTTGTCTCCCTTCAGTTGTGGGTTAAAGTCTCGCGGCCTTGCCGGAAGCGACGGGTTGCCGCCCGACCTCCGGGGTGTCCTTTTTATGGAAATCCAAAAATAATCTCAAACTAGACTTATCCAAAATAATTTTGTCCAAATCATAGTCCAAATTTATAAGGTAGGTAAATACAATGAAGATCCTTTTTCCCACGTAATAGCTTGTGAACACCTTCATCATTATTATTGTAAAACACTACATCATCCTAAAATACCATAAAAACTTATTGATTACATTCATGATCCCTTATTACTTATAGAATACTTGATATACTCTTTATATACAGAAAATTTGAATATTCCAACAATTATGAAATAAACAAACCATTAATCAGTGCCAAGGTAGTCAAAAATATCCAATATAATTTATCCAAAACAACCGTCTCTTATTCCAAAATTAATACCTCAGTATCAAGACCATATTAAGGATTACCTTTCCTTCAACCATGTATTTTTAATAATCTGTTTTAACTTGCTGTTTAGTCACTTTTCATAGTACCATATAATCCCAAATCCTCAATGAAATAGTACAGCAGTAAAATCCTTATTTATCTCCATAATTCATAAAACCAGTACATCATTTATACAACACTAGAATGGAATAATTATTTAATAACAACATAAGAACACTGGTCATTCCTATTCATCTGTGGTAGTATCATAACTTTATCATTATCCAATAGAATAATTTAGGGCATACTCTGATGATTTGAACATGGATTCGCGTAGTGTCCCCACTCCTTGAAGATGAAGCATTGTACATTTGAAACCTTTTTCTTACCCTTGCAATCACGAATGTGGTGTCATTTTTCTCCACACTTATAACATACTCCCATTCCCTTCAAGCATTTTCCAAGGTGATTCTTTACACAGTTATCATATATGGGGAAATCCTTCTTTACCTTCTTCCCTTTATCTATTTTTATCCCTACCATATTTTTATTCTCTGGCTTCCCTTCAAATTCATAGGACTCCGAGAACTCTTTACTTATCTTATCAACACATGATACTATTTCTTAATATGATGATAATACAAGGGAGACTATTTCCTTTCTAAATTCTGGCTTAAGACAATGATAGATATGATCCTTCTTACTCCTTGGATCATGTGTATTGCTGGAGTTATCATTCCTTCTAATGGGCACCATTTCTAAACAGTGGAATACACTATATTATTTTATGAATAGAAATACCTAATCCCAAACTTGTAAAACACTTAACATACATTAAACAGTTTATAGATATGATCCATAATCATAAAAATGTCTTCTTTGAGAGAGTATATACTCATAAACCCTTCATAATGGTTTGTAAATAAAATGAGAATTATCCTAAGCATATCCCCCGGGAGTGTCGTAACCAAGAGTGCATCAAGGCCCATTGTCTTGCACCAGTTCTCGTTCAAGTCTAGTTCAAAGCGGTGTTTTCGGGTTTTACCCCTAGGTACATCTGTGCTAGAGCCGCCTCTACCTGCTCGTATCCAGATAGGGATGTATTGCTTGGAAAACTCACAAAATCTCTACAATAACAAAATTATAGGAAGTTCTTAAATACTAATCCTCAAAGTCCACCATAGGTCTATATGCTCTAATCAGAGTTTATCTAAATCTAGCTTCCAAGTTTTGTACTAAACTTTCTCTGATACCAACTGTAATGCCCCAACCCTAGTTACCCAGAGTCGGTGCATTATTACATATCATTGGCATGATCACAAAAGATCAAGTCTCAAAAGATAGATTAGATTAGTATCCTTGGAAACACTAGATACATTCATAAGTTTTACATTACATCATAAAATGAAAACTACAACAAGATAGTCTTTATAGTCCACACTCATATCCCCTCATACTATCCCTACAGGACATTCATAAAATACTTCACATCCTTGGAAAAATAAAACATAGAAAGGGGTGAGCTCAGATGCTCAGTAAGGATAACAATATAGGAGAAACTTTCATAAATAAGCATAAACATTTAAGGCAATGTATAAAAAAACAAAAGCCTTTTAAACTTGAACTTCAGCATAATATAGAAAAGATAAAATGAAGTAATTCCATTTACTTATTCACATGGATATTATACTAGTCGAATACTCACATGAAATATCACTAACCACTTTTACAATGATGGAATGCATAATTCCAGACTATCATAACCACATATCCAAGGCCTCATGCTAAGACTACAAATAATATTTTGTCAAGGCCTCATTCGAAGACACTAGTTTGTCTCATGAGACCTACCGATGCATCAAGGAGCTATAGCGGGCTCCACCCATCACTTACTAAGTCCAATGCATTCCTTATATGTAAAATTTTAAACATAACATAAACATTCGTATTAAAACTAGCATATGAAATGTAAATACTTTCTCTATAAACCATGAATGGTATAAAAATAACACATCCACAGTCAAACATATCACAAAACCTTCAACACAATATGGATGTTTTGTATCATAATAAATCAACTTCAAATAAGATTCAAATTCATCAAAGTATGTTGACATAGATGGAATCAAAACTATTTGAGTGAAATATCACTTTTTTGAAATAATTAAAAAGTCACACATTTATTAAGTAATTTAAAAGATATTTTTGAATCAAAGTGTCCCATACCACTTTGAAAATTTTGAAAAGAAATATAATTTCAAAAAATTCATTACCATATAAATAAACCCTTATAATAATTTTGAAAACATGGACATTAATTAAAAAGATTTAGTAAGATAAATCATTAATACATTTAAAATTCTGATCTTGATAAAGAGTAACTTTCATAAATTCTTAAAATATTCATTTTAAAATCATTTAAAAGTATCATAATTATAAAATAAAACATTTAAATTCAAAATATTCTTATAATATTGTAAGGGATTCTTTGATGAGTTTATAACTGTAGAAAATAGTCTCACCCACCATATAAGTTAAAACACATTGTTACCTTAAATTTCTCGAAAAGGTCAAAAACTACCTTGTTTGGAAAAAGAAGGAAAGATTTTCTTCAAAGAAAATAAGGGAATAAATGAATTTAACCCATTGTATAGTAAATAGTAAAAAATGTTTTGAAATATATTTTTATGAAACATGGATGTGGATGATAAAGAGGTCCCAGTAAATAATTATATATAAACAATCTCGGATAATGAAGAGATTGTGAAATAAACCCTTGCCATGTAATTTTCCTTGGTTGACGGTCAGTTAACCTCCTTTATAATGGTGAAATAATTGTTATTAAATTATACAAGAATCATATACATTAATATGATATCATATATGATCTTTTAACATTGGTTTGTTATTAATATCGTAATATTATCGTCGTTTCGGGTGTTAACTTACTCGTTTTATTTTACATGTTTTATTACAAAAGTCGTGTTTGTTATGGATAGGTTGTTTATTATTCATATCCAAAATTATATCAATTCCTTAAACATTATTTTTAATCATCAAATTAGAATTATATTTGAATGGATACAATGGGAAAATTAATCTCATCACGTTCGTGGAGACGGTAATTCATACGTACGCACAGACCCTACTTCCATTTCATTTTTCATTTTAAAAGGAATACAAATGAGATGATAAATAGGTATATTATTATTACAGAATAATATAATATCTTATATGTGTTACTTAAGTTCATTAACACTATCTTTTATACGTTCCATGTATGGTAAGAACGAGTCATATCACTTTGAGGGGGAGGTAGTCCGCACTTCCTCAAATGAAATTATTGTATATATATACAACATGAAACGAATAATGGTATGCTATAAAATGGAATTACAGAAACTTATATATAAAATAAATATCACTAATATCATATTTAATTATAGTCCAATCATAATTTCCTCCATGAGAGGTGGTAGGAGATAATTGAACAATCCTTATTTCGTGAGGCGTTTGGTTTCCATCAACAGAAACATTATGTTCTTCACCCATTAGATGGAGGTGTGTGTAAGTGTAGTTTGAATACTTCTCATAACAATTTCCTAGTATATTTTGGATACTGGTTTTGTTAGAAAAGAAAATAATAAGAAGATTTTAGGGGTTGAAGATGTAAAAGAAAAGAAAAGAAGCTAAGAAAAATTGTTACCTTTAATTTGGGTAAATCTCTTTGGTTTGAACCAAAAAAGGAATCTTTAAGTGCCTTATTTCTAAGTTAAGGATTACATTAGGAGGAGAGGGATGTAGGGAGATTTATTGGGAAGATTTTGATGATCCAAAAGTCTTGATAGGTGTGAGGAATTGGTTCGAAGTTGTTTACTTTTGTAAGGGGGAGGAGGGGCTCTTTACGAAAAACATAAAGTATTAATTTATAATAAATTCATATTTGGTTTCTAATGTCGCCAATGTGAATTATTAAAATTATAAGTTGGGGATAGGTAGAAAACAACTCAACCAATAGGTTATGGACAGGTTTGGGTCATTTTATTAACCATATCTTTTAGTTTTAACTCTTAGTTAATAAGTTTGACACTTACCATGTCACTTTGTATTTTTATATTATATAGTTAATAAACATTCTATATACATCCAAGAGACCCCCAAGTGGTCCATTACTGATACACCTATCATTATATATGTCCTTTGGCCGAACCATAGATTTTTATGAATATAATATCATTTAATAATATAATATTTTAAAAAAACTCCTTTATGTCAATTTTGACAATATTTAATAATTGATTTTTGTTAAATTCTTAAAAATTTATTAATCCGAAAAAAATTCATTTAAGCATTCCTAACATGTCATATTAACCAATAAAAGTATTTTATGAAATCAAAACATTAAAATTATATTTATTTTAACATTTATAATACTAATTATTTGATTCTTTCATTAATGAGGAAAATACCGCATCATTCTTGTGTCATCAATAAATTTAATTATTCAATATCTATAAATTATATATAAAATACCATTATTTAGGAATTTTTTTTTATTTTTAATGAATATTTATAGTCAAAAATATAACATATATAACCCTATGTAAAAATTGTTTTTCTAAAAGATATATGCTCGTGTCATTTTTGTATTTACTTTAACTTAATTAATATAAAGTGTCTTTATCACCTACAAGTGGCTCCATGGGGTCCCAAAATCGACCAAAATATGCCCATGGTCGGAAATGTATCAACCAATAGGGTTATAACACGTTTTAGGGTAAATTAATATTATTATAATATTATTTTTTTTACCCTTATTTACAGGATTTACCATTTAACCGTGGTAAATAAAATATTTCCCGAAGTAATTATTCAAAATGTCTAAAAATAAGAGGTATATATTTTCACAATTTGGAAATCCTGATTCCAAATATGGAGTCCATTTTTTCAAATTTAAAACACAGAAGTGGCAGAAATTAATTTAAAATTAATTCCCGTTGTCAAAACAAAAAGCGTGTTTTTAACAAATAATAACTATCAAAAGATTGACACTTTCTTATGTCCAGTTTAAATATGAAATTATGTACAATGACCAAAATTGTATTAAATGGTAAAATTATAATCTACTTATACTTTAATATCACTCAAATTAATAATTTATTACTATTAATTATTTTGATTAAAAATGTTTTTTTAATTAAAATTTAGTAATTTTCAATATTCCTCAAAATATGAAAGTTATCAGAAAAGTACCAAAGTTTCATGCTAAGATAATTTGGATTTTTTGAATCCAAAAATGAAGTCTATTTTACCAAATTCAAAACATAAAAGTTTTATTTATTAATTTAAAATTAATTCCCGCTATTAAAACCAAAAGGCATATTTTTAATAACTATCAAAAGTTTGACACTTGTTTATGTCAAATTTCAATGTTAAATTACTTACAATTACCATAATTGGATTAAATGGTAAAAATATAATATATTTATACTTCCATACCATTAAAATTTATAATTTTACAACATAAATTATTTTGATTAAAAAGGTTTTTTTCAGTTAAAATATAGTATTTTTCACTATTCACCGAAATATGAAAGTTATCAGAAAAACACCTAAACTTTATTAAAAATAAATTCATATGTCCCTATTCTAATGAAAAAGTCTATTTTTTCAAATTGAATATATAAAAGTTTCAAATATTGGATTTAAAAAGGCTTCGCCATTAAAAGGCGGTAAAATTGCATTTTTTGAGAAATATTTCTTTTATCTGAAAAAAAAAAGTATTTGTTCTTACATTATTTCTAAGGAACTCATAATATGGATTCTAAAATTATAAGGATTATATAATGTTCAAAATTCAATTAATACTATTCATAACCGCTTTTGAATGGCTTGTTTGGTAAGTCATGGTGAGCTAGAACTCGGTGTTGCATGTAGTGAAAGTTATTGAATTACTTTGAAGAAATAGCGTACTATGAAATCTTGGGGTGTTACAAAGATTAACTTCAAAAACTCAAATTTTGTGACCTTGTGGGGCTTAAGGGAACCTTTGGAGGACTACTTGGGTGGTAGAATGACCAGATATTTGTTTATGAGGAAATTGGAATGAAATGAATGAAGGAATGGGTTGGTATTTATTGCAAAAGTGGGGGAATATTTCATTAATTTCCAAGCGACACCTCATTAGTGGTATTTGAAAATAATGGCCTTGCCCATGGCATTTTCCCATGGTACATTCCACATGTCACACCTCATAAAATATTTTATTCCTCAATAGTTGACCATAATTATTACATCATGGTTAAATAATTAAGGATATAATTAAACATACTAAATGCTCAAAACTATATTTTTACTGTTCACCAACAATTCCACTATGTTAGAAAATCCCAAAAATTCACCCTAACCATTTTTTGACCTGTATAATCCAAAAGTGAAGAACATTTTATAAAAATTAATTTCATTTTAAATTAAATTAAATAAACAAAATACTAATACTTGTCTAATAATTTTTAAAACATTTATTTACTTATAATATGATATAATTATATCACATTACCACTAAAGATGACTAAAACATATTTATACCTCCTTAGATGATGTTACTATTCAATTGATAAAATTTAAATTCATAATGGTAAAGTTACTATTCCAAAGGATAAATTTTCTATTCACTAAAAAAAATTGATCTTATTGAACCACATTTTTCACCATGACTACATCCATGTATGACATATTTTTTAAAATCATTTCTCAGAAAAAGTTTTTTAATAATAAATATTTTTTTACTATTCATCAAGAAAACACTATTTGTCAAATACTATTCATCAAAAAGAACTATTCACAAAATACTATTTATCAATTTGAAACGTCTTAGCAAGCTTCTAAAAATTAATCCTCGGTTAATTTTGACATTTGAAAGTCAAAAATGATGTTTATTTAACTGTAATAATTTTCTATGTATGAAAAATCACTAAAAAGTGAGATTTTTACTTCTAAAATAAATTTATCAAATTTGTCTCAATTAAAAATATACATAATTAAGAAAATATGTTTCTAAAATAGGAATGACGAAATAAAAATTTTATTTATACCAAGGGATTACAAAAAGTAACTAAGGCCTTGTTACAGAGACCCTTATAACACTTGCATAGGACCTAAGAGTAAGGTGTGAAACGGTGATAGAATCTTGGGGTGGCTCGGACAACATTGCCCGCATAGTGATTTCTATCAGCTTAAACATCTCATGAAGGTGATTACGTTCAAGCATAATATGTTGAAGCTTGGCTTGGGATTTTTCTAGAGAAAATCCAAATAATGGTACCTCCTTCCGAAGATCCGACAGAAGGGCTTCCTATGGCTAGAGTCTACTGGATGAGCCCACTAAATGATCTTTCTGAATTAATTAACCATGATCATTTGTATTTATAAACAATAATAACAACATTAAGATTATAGTTTCTAATGATCATATTGACAAATGGTCATATAACAATTGAAACCAAATAGTCTCATTTTAATTATACTAATTCATTAATTAAAGGTTATAGTTCTGTTGAGTATAAAATAATATAACACATAAATATAGGAAACAAATGTTAATCAAAATTTTAGGTCATTACATTATTCCCCCCTTAAAAAATTTCATCCCAAAAATTTCAACTCGTACACTCACAAGGGAAAAGGTGTGGGTAATTCTGCCTCATAGGATCCTCTGGTTCCCACGTGGCTTCTTCACATTTTTGGTTTCTCCACAACACCCTAACAAGGTAGGTAGTCTTGTTGCATCGAATCTTGTCTCTAAAATCCAAGATCTCCACCATCTATTCCTCATTAGATAGGTCATCTTCTATTTTTACCACCTCTTAATTTAGTACACATGATGGGTTAGGTATGTACTTCATCAAGAGCGATACGTGGAAAACAACATGAACATGAGGAACATTTAGAGGAAGTGCAAGCTGATATTCCACAGCTCTCATGGTATCAAGGATTTTATGGGGGCCAATGTACCTAGGGTTGAGCTTCCCTTTCTTCCCAAACTTCATGAATATTTTCTAATGTGGGATTTGATGAAATAATTTCTCACCAACATAAAACTCCAAGTTGCTTTGAATATTATTGGCATTGATCTTTTTCCAACTCTGAGAAGCCTTAATGTGTTTCTGGACGGAATGATAATTTTTTATCATCTCTAACACAAGATCATTCCCAATAATCTTTCTCTCACCTTCTTTATCCTAACAAGTAACAGTTCTACATCGCATCCCATATAGATCTTCATAGGCTTCCTATTGAGTACTCAAGTGGAAACTATTATTGTACGATACCTCAACTCATGGGATATATTGGTCCCATCCGCCTTTAAATTCCATTTAGTATGTTCTCAGCATTTCCTTAAGTGTTTGAATAGTCCTTTCAGATTGGACATCAGTTTTAGGGTGATAGGCCATACTAAAATTCAATTCGTTACTCAGAGAATATTGAAGAATTCTCCAGAATTTTGAGGAGAACCTTGGATCATGATCAGATACAATAGAAAGTGGAACTCTAGTAATTCTTTCCACTTCTTTCACGTAAATACTAGCAATTTGATCAAGATATAAATATTCCTAAACTGATATTAAATGGGTAGTATTGGTGAGACGGTCCACTATAACCCATATCGCATTGTTTCCCTTGGAAGTTCTACGTAGGCCAGTGACAAAGTTCATAGTGATATTATCCCACATCCATGATACTTTGGGTAGTGGTTATAATACCCATTTAAGAAGTTGTCACTTTTCCTTCATTCTCTGACATACCAGACACCTTATAGTGTATTCAGTTGTAACGTCCCGGACCCAGGTGCCATGCAACGGGTGCCCCGAGCCTGGTTCGCCACGTGACCTCAAGTGCATTTCCCCAAATGCCAGAGGTTGCCGACTAGCAGCGAGGGCCCAGGTCTGATAGTGGGGAAACTATTCCCTCATTTGTCAAATTGTAGCACAGTGGAATACCAAAATAAACATACAACAAACAGCGGAAACAGTAAACATACACAACTGAAATAACTACAGCAGTGGATATAACCAACAATATATATGTGATGATGCTACATGTTCAGGTTCTAAGAAAATATCTATAACATGTTATACATCAATACAGTATAGTAGAAAACAGAGTACAGAAAAACAAGCAAAACAGCTGGCTGCAGCATCACGAGCCTAGGCTCGGTCTCAGGCCCTCCTACTCCTCATCAATTGTCAATTACCTATATAGGGACTCTTACCCCTATCTACACCTGCAGCAACGTAATCAGTTTGGGCTGAAAAGTGTGACCCAAACAGGGTGTGAGAAATATATCTCAGTAGGCACCCACCAAAGGCATGTGCCCAACTGCGTGTAAGCAAGCAACAACAGTGTGCAGTAGTAATATGCAATAAAGTAAGAAGTACTCAAAAGTAACTAATTACTAGTTATATTTCCATTTTATTATCCATTAAATCCATTTAAATATTAGAAACCACCACAGTGCATTTCTAGGTAAACAGTCCACATCCTCAGACAAAGAAAACCTTACCCTCAGGTAAGCAGAATCCAGCCCGCAGGTATAGCCCTCAGGCGTAACAGAAATTTCCCTCAGGCGTAGGAAGTGTCGCCCTCAGGCACAGAAGTCAAGATCTTAGGCACGAAAGGTTGCCCTCAGGCGAAATACTACAACCCTCGGGCTAAATAGTGTAGTGCCCTCAGGATAATCACAACAACGCCCTCAGTCTAAATACAAAAAACTCACTTAGGATAAACAGGTAATCGGGCCATGCCCAATAGGTAAACAATCAGTAACAAGCAATTCCTCTCAAGGCAATTCTACAATTACTACTTTGAAGGCATACCCTCGGGTATCCTGGCCAAATGGATAAACAGAGAAACACACCCCAGGGGTGGTTTCACATCCAAGCAACGATCCCAACCAGAATTTTAATATCATGGTTTAATCACCTATGCAATTCTAGTCATTAAACATAGCAATGGCCTCCACCACACAACACCCCAACTTGGGTTTGTGGCACAAAAATGCACAAAACACATAACAGTTGAAAAACTAAACACAAATCCACCTACCTTATACGCCAACAAACGCTATACCCGAACGCCAACTCCAGAAACGCCCAAGAACGGCGTAGATATAACGAAGAACAAAACTCATTAAAACGTAAATAACTTATGTTAGGAGAAGAATTGGAAAGAATGATACCAGGAGAGGAGAGGGCCTACCCGTGCGGTTCCAATGAGATCGTCCGAAGCCGAATCGGATTCCAGACGAATGCCCGGTGGATCTTTAAAGATCCAGCCTCCTCCTTTGGCTTCAAAATGGTTCAAGTGCCTCATCTGCCAAATGAGGAGCATACTTCCTGTTTTAAGCCAAAAAAACAAAGTACACGGCATGTACTTCCAAGTACACGGTGTGTACTCCCTTCATTTAACTGTTCATTTGGCGGCACTTCCACACTCTTCATCCATCGACATGAGTACATGGCATGTACTCTCGAGTACACAGCGTGTACTGTAACCCAGCTGGCGGCGACGACACCGCCTTACTGTTTAAACCTTCCGACTGACTACACGGCATGTAAGGTACCACTACACGTCGTGTAGTCAGTTCCTACACCCTTCATCACCAGCATGGCTACACGCCTCGTGTACTCATCCCAACACAGCCAAAACTACACTGCGTGTGGATAAAGTACACGGCCTGTAGTTCCAAAATTCAGGATTTTTCCCCATTTTCCATATTTTCTCAAAAACACTTAAGGAAAAGGAAAATAATAAGCCTGTACCTCTATAACGAGAACCATGTTCTTACAAACTTCTCCCATTATAGCAATTCATCCCCGAATTTCCCTTCCAAGGGTGGCGAAAAGAAATCTCATAATAGCTCTGGCCACTGAGCACGTACGTCGGCCTCCCACTCCCAGGTCTCGCCCTGCACTCGGCCATGCTGCCATAGCACCCGTACGAGAGGATCTGACCAGACTTGGAGAACCTTCTTGCTCCTATCAACGATACGGATCGGATGCTCCTCAAAGGACGCATCATGCTGAAGCTCAACCTCCTCTGGCTGAAATGTGTGAGACGGGTCTGAATGGTAGTGACGCAACTGAGACACGTGGAAGATGTCGTGCATGGCTCGGTACCACTGCGGTAACTGCAACCGATAGGCAACCAGCCCGACTCTCTCCAGAATCTCAAATGGTCCCATATACCTCGGTGAAAGCTTACCCTGTCTCCTGATCCGTTTGTGTCCCAGCCTCAGCGAAACACCCATGAAAACCTGATCTCCGACCACGAACTCCAAAGGTCGTCTGCGGCGATCAGCATAAGACTTCTGATGAGACTGCGTGGTATCCATCCGCTTCTGAATCAACTGGACCTGCTCAGATGTCTCATGTACGAGTTGTGGCCCCATTAAAGCTGCCTCACCTACCTCTAACCAGCACAATAGTAATCGGCATGGCCTACCATATATATCCTCGTATGGTTCCATCTCAATAATTGCCTGAAAACTATTGTTATAGGAAAACTCGACTAAGGGTGTATGCTTCTCCCAAGAGCCCCCAAAGTCTAGGACGCATGCTCGCAGCATGTCCTCTAGCACTTGTATCGTCCACTCTGACTGGCCATCTGTCTGAGGGTGGTATGTTGTGCTCAGAAGCACATGTGTACCCAGCGCCCTCTGAAAACTCTGCCATAAACGATACGTAAAGCGGGCATCCCTATCTAAAACGACAGAATGAGGGACCCCATGAATACGTACGATCTCTCGGATATACAGTCTTATGAGCTCATCTAAACTGAAGGTCTCCTTGATCGGAAAGAAGTGAGCTACCTTTGAGAGTCTGTTCACGACAACCCACACGGCATCATTTCCTCGAGGTGACCTCGGAAAACCCGTCACGAAATCCATCGCGACATCATCCCATTTCCACTCTGGAATAGGCAACTGCTATAACAGCTCATCTGGTCTCTGATGCTCTGCCTTCACCTGCTGACAGGTGGAACACCTCGTAACAAAACCAACTATCACTCTATTCATACCCAGCCACCAGTACTGATGCCTCAAGTCACGGTACATCTTGTTAACCCCGGGATGAACTGCCCAAGTTGAAGCATAAAACTCCCGCATCAGCTCCTCGCGTATATCCCCTAGAACCCATACACGTCCATGGAAACACAAAACCTCATCATCGTCTATCGTCCAACCGGGAGGAGGGTCCTCACTTTCCAACGACTCCCGTAGAACAAGGCCTTATGAAACCGATAGTTGTCTCATCCTCACTCTGTCCAGGAGGGTAGAAGTCAAATCTAACGAGGAACGATAAGTCTGCCCCTGACTGTCATGCACCTCCAGATGCATCTCAGAGAACAAATCCATAAGCTTCCACTCACCACTGGCCTCCTACACTGCCTGTATTTGAGTCTTCCTGCTCAGTGCATCAGCTACTGCATTACCCTTACCAGGTGTATAGGCAAGCTCAAAATCGAAGGGTTGTAGGTACTTGACCCACCTTCTCTGCCTCATATTCAGGTCACGCTGAGTAAAGATATACTTGAGGATTTTTTGGTCGGTGAAAACCACAAAATGCTCTCCGAACAGGTAATCTCTCTAACAGCGCAACGCATGAACAACTGTAGCCAACTCGAGATTGTGTGTCAAGTAATTCCTCTCATGTGGTCTGAATTGCCGAGACTCATACGCAACAACTCGGTCGCCCTGCATCAAAACAGCTCCCAGCCCAATCCCTGATGCATCACAGTAAACTGTATAGATCTTCCCCTGCTTTGGGAGTATCAGGATCGGTGCTTATGTAAACTTTCCCTTGAGGTCCTGAAAAGCTTCTTCGCAAGCTTCCGACCAAACGAACTTCACACCCTTCTTAGTTAGACCTGTCAACGGTGCTTCTAAGAGGGAGAAGTCATGTATGAAGCGTCTATAGTAACTAGCCATCCCTAAGAAACTCTGTATCTAAAACACGTTCTTAGGATGCTCACAAGAAACTACTGCTCTTACCTTCTCTGGGTCTACTGAAACTCCTGATTCGGAGATGATATGACCCAGGAAGTGAATCTGGTCCATCCAAAAGTGGCACTTCGAGAGCATAGCATATATGCAATGCTCTCTCTATGTACTTAATACGATCTCAATATGGGTTTCATGGTCGTGTCGAGTGGAATAATACACCAAGATGTCATCCACGAATACTACCACAAATTAATCAAGATATCGATGGAACACACGATTAATCAGAGCCATGAAAACTGATAGCGCGTTCGTCAGTCCGAACGGCATAACTGTACACTCATATAGACCATACCTACTCCTAAAAGTTGTGAGAGGTATATCAGACGGTCTAACGCGCAACTGATGATATCCGGATCTCAAGTCAATCTTCGAGAACACTCGTGCTCCACGAAGCTGATCAAACATATCATCTATCCTCAGCAAGGGATATCAGTTCTTAACCATCATCTAGTTCAGCTTTCGATAATCCACAAAAAGTCTAAGGGTACCATCCGCCTTCTTCGCAAAAAGGACCGGAGAACCCCAAGGCAAAGTACTGGTTCGGATAAAACCCTTTTCCTGTAACTCCTCTAACTGCCTCTTTAGCTCCTGCAACTCAAGCATGGCCATCCTACAAGGAGGAATGGACACCGGTGCTGCTCCTGGCACTAGCTCAGTAGAGAAATCCACCTCATGCACCATAGGTAGACCTGAAAAGTCATCTAGGAAGACATCCCTGAAACGATCGAAAAATGGAGGGAAATTATTCTGACAAGTCCCCTAGTCATCCAGATATAAGCTCGCAATCTGGCCTGTGACTCCACCTCACCCATGATACTCTGGTCTGGCTCGACTCGCCTAAACATCCCACTCGCCCTTGTATAGAAACTCTCCGCCCACTGGTGATGTGAAACACACCCTGCGACGATAGAAGTCTACAAAGGCTCGAAAGGGAACCAACCAGTCCATCTCGAGAATGACGACATAGCTCGTCATCTATAGGACATAGAGGTCCCAAAGGAAGTGACACCCACCAACCTCAAGGGGGCACTCCTTGCACTGACGCACACCAGCCGTCCTAGTCGCCAACAGAGTGTCTAGCATCAAGATATCAGATGAAGTAGAAACATCGAGCCCCAGGATCTCCACAATGGGTACAGATATAAAACTATGTGTAGCACCTGTGTCAAAAAGTACTAAAGACAAGACAGAAGCTACAAGAATAGTACCTCTGACTGTAGAAGGTCTAGGATCCTTCTCCTGCTGGGTCTATTGCACTGCATATGCCTGCCCAGTGTCGCGGCCCTGCGACACAGCCTGGCTACCCTGAGCTGTCCCGCCCTGTTGCCTCTACGATCCTGGTGTCTGGCTACCACGGCCACGAACACCATCTCTGCCTACACGCCCTGACGTATTCCAGTTCCCTGACTGGTAATAAGCCACTGGTCCTGCTCCCGCACGTGGAGTCTACACAGAACCCCTCTCACTATACACTGGTAGAAACGCCCTGCAAAAGTGTTGTAGATGACCCATCTTGTCGCAAGCTCGGCACTCCACTGGGTCTCGTGGACACTATGGCCTCTTGTGCCCCTCTCTACCACACTGGTAGCACCTGACCGGTCCACCTGAAGAAGCTGCCTAGCTGGTACTTCCGACCTAAGAGAAGTCCATCTGTCTCTTCCTCTTGCCAGCAGAAATAGTACCAGTAACTGGTGCTGAACCGCCCTGTCCCACACCACTCGATTCTCGAAGGTTCCTCTCTATAATCAACGCCTGGTTCAGAATCTTGTGTATAGTAGGAAACCTGAAAACATTCACCAGCACTCGGATTTCATACTGAAGACCATCCTCAAAACATCTGGCTCTCAACGTCTCATCACCCACCAGCACGGGTGCAAAAGGCTGAAGCTCCGTAAAACGAGCAGAGTAGTCCATCACCGACATAACGCCCTACTGCAGATTCATGAACTCTCGAGCTCTATCTGCCCTTAGCGTCTCGGGAAAGAAGAATTCATAGAAGACTTCCTGAAAATCTTCCCACGCCATGTCCCTGTGATACTCTGACTGGGTGGTAACATCCCACCACCTCTTGGTGGAATCACACAGCATGTAAGTCACGATCTTGACCCTCCGCCCTGGAGGCATCTCAAGATGCTCGAAAATAGTCTGCATCGACCCCAACCAAGACTCTACAGCCTATGGTCCGCCATCCCCTGAAAACGAAGGCGGATGCTGCTACTGAATGATACGCGTCAGCTCGGCCATAAATGTGGCAGCATGCAGTGCTCCCTGAAAGGTCTGCATGAACCACAATAATCCTTCACGGAACTGCGCCTCGGTGCCCGTGTTCAGTATAACAGCTGGTGCCGCATCTAGCTCTGCTGGTGGATCAACTGGTATCCCATGGCCCACCATCTCCCGAGTATAATCGACGCCGCTCTCCTGGCGAACAACTCGTGGTCATCTAGGTGGCATGACTCTACAAGGTCAAAAGCACACCTCAGATTCAAGATTATTAAGACTGAAATGAAGGAACCACAAAGGAACAAGAGGAAGAAGGCATTTCAAAATTTTCAAAACAAGACTACACGGTGTGTACAATGACTATACGGCGTGTACTTGACTTCCCTTCCCCTTCCCGGGTCCTTCTACACGGCTAAGCCACACAGCTTCCGTTCAAAAAAACTACAAGGTGTGTATAATATCTACACGGCGTGTATGGTGTTATTTTCCAGCTGTTCATGTCGTCTGTTACACGGACGACTACTCGGATTTACACTACACGGTGTGTTACACCCTCACACGGCGTGTACACCACCTGTTTCCCAGCCACACAGCTAAAGCCACACAGTCTGTCCTCATACCAAACTATACAGCGTGTCCCATAGGTACACGACGTGTTTAGGGGAAGGTGACACCGGCCCGTGTTGTTAGTTACATGGTCGAGTCCCCAGGTCACACTACACGACATGTTTATAACTGACACAACGTGTTCTGTCAAGGAGTTCACTGACCCGTTTTGTTAGTTACATGTCCGGACTCTGGGTCACACTACACGACGTGCATAAAACCTACACGGAATGTTTTACCAAAGCCCTTACCTACCCTGTGTCGCCGCCCACACGGTTTGTTACACGGGAAGAGACTACATGGCATGTACTCGGGGTACACGACGTGTACTCAAAAAGTTCATATTTCTTCCCGAACAGAAGAACACACATGGCGTGTATGAGGTCCTACACGGCGTGTATTCTGGGCTTTCCGGACAGTATGCCTCAGAAACTTTCCCGGAACCCATAAAATACTGAAAAACAATACCTAAGTGTCAAACTCCGACCCGTGGGGGCCCATACTCCCCACGAATAAAATTTTGACATATTATCTATTTTATAACCAATAAACAGCCAATGATCCACCAAATCCTAGTTAATGGGGGCCCATACTCCCCAAAAAAACGAAGTTTGGTGTTCATTCTATAAACAAGCTCAAACAAACATACCATATCACAATGCAGGTATTTATTAAGAAGCTATCACAACAGCATACTTTATTAGCACAACAACTATCACAACGACATGCGAATTTCTAATGCACCTACATGGCATGGAAACTATGCATGGCATGTGATATCTCGCATGTGCCTATATGATGCATGAGACGACATACCCTCATCTCATCGGTTTGAAACTAAATAGAACCCACAGATAAAATATAAACAGCACAATCCAAGTGTGTCACCCAACGGTGAAAACATATCAACCGTAAAATTGAAAAATCAAAATAATGCAAAAAAATATGAGGTAGACTGGATTTTCCCTATACACGGGTTAGCTACGCCCGGGCACAGCTTATTACCAACTATCGTTCCGTCCTATCCCTGAATACATCTCCAAATAGTAAGTCAAAGAAAACAACTCCTTTGATACCACTTTGTAACGTCCCGGACCCGGGTGCCACGCAATGGGTGCCCCGATCCCGGTTCGCCACGTGACCTCTAGAGCATTTCTCCAAATGCCAGAGGCTGCCGATTAGCAGTGAGGTCCCAGGTCTGATAGTGGGGAAACTATGCCCTCATTTTTCAAAGTGTAGCGCAGCGAAATACCAAAATAAACATACAAAAAACAGTGGAAGAAGTAAACATACACAACTGAAATAACTACAGCAGTGGATATAACCAACAGTATATAAGTGATTATGCTACATGTTCATGTTATAAGAAAACAACAAGAACATGTCATACATCAATACAGTACAGCAGAAAATAGAGTATAGCAAAACAAGCAAAACAGCTGATAGTGGCATCGCGAGCCTAGGCTCGGTCCCATGCCCTCCTACTCCTCAGCAACAGTCAAGTACCTGTATAGGGACTCTTTCCCATATCTACACCTACAGTAACGTAATATATTTGGGCCGAAAATCGTGACCCAAATAGGGTGTGAGAAATATATCTCAGTAGGCACCCACCAAATGCACGTGCCCAACTGCATGTAAGCAAGCAACAACAGTGTGCAGTATTAATATGAAAAAAAGTAAGCGGTAATAAAAATTAACTAACTACCAATTATATTTCCATTTTATTGTCCATTTAATCCATTTAAATATTAGAAACCACCACAGCGCATTTCTAGGTAAACAGTTCACGTCCTCAGAGAAACAAAACCTTACCCCCAGTTAAGCAGAATCCAACCCGCAGGTATAGCCCTCAGGCATAACAGAAATTTCCCTCAGGCGTAGGAAGTGTCTCCCTCAGGCATAGAAGTCAAGTCCTCAGGCACGAAAGGTTGCCCTTAGGCTAAATACTACAGCCCTCGGGCTAAATAGTGTAGTGCCCCCAGGCTAATCACAACAACGCCCTCAGGCTAAATACAAAAATGCCCTCATGCTAAACAGGTAACCGAGCCATGACCAATAGGTAAACAAGCAGTAACAAGCAATTAATCTCAAGTAAATTCTACAATTACTACATTGAAGGCATACCCTCGGGTATCCTTGCCAAACGGCTAAACAGAGAAACACACCCCGGGGGTGGTTCCGGATCCAAGCAACGATCCCAACCAGCATTTTAATATCATGGTTTAATCACCTATGAAATTTTAGGCATTAAACATAGCAACGGCCTTATCCACATGACATACCAACATGGGTTCGTGGCACAAAATGTACAAAACACACAGCAGTTGGAAAACTAAACACAAATCCACCTACCTTATACGCCAATGAACGTTATACACGAACTCCGACTCCAGAAACGCCCAAGAATGGTATGGATCTGACGAAGAAAAAAACTCATTAAAACGTAAATAACTTACGTCAGGAGAAGAATTGGCCAATACGGTACCCGGAGAGGAGAGGTCTTACCCGTGCAGTTCCAACGAGATCGTCTGAAGTCAAATCGGATTCCAGACGAACGCCCGGTGGATCTTCAAAGATCTGGACTCCTCCTTTGGCTCCAAAATGGATCAAGTGCCTCCTCTACCAAATGAGGAGGCTACTGCCTATTTTATGCCGAAAAAACAAAGTACACAGCAAGTACATCCAAGTACACGGCGTGTACTCCCTTCATTTAACTGTTCATTTGGCGGCACCGCCACACTGTTCATCCGTCAACATGATTACACGGCATGTACTCTCGAGTACACGGCGTGTACTGTCGCCCAGCTGGCGGCGACGCCACTACCTTACTGTTTAAACCTACCGAATGACTACACAGCGTGTAAGGTACCACTACACGGCATGTAATCGGTTCCTACAACCTTCGTCGCTGGCATGGCTACACGCCCCATGTACTCATCCCAACACGGCCAAAAGTACACGACGTGTGGATAAAGTACACGACGTTTAGTTCCAAAATTTAGGATTTTTCCCCATTTTTCATATTTTCTCAAAAAAATTAAGGAAATGGAAAAGAAGAAGCTCGTACCTCTATAACAAGAACCGGGTTCTTACATCAGTAATCTCCCTTTTCAAATTATCCCAACAAAAAAGATTTTGAAGGTCCCTATACATTTTTGTGCTTCAATGATTAATAGGGAAAGTAGAGTTATGAGCTTCATCCATTAGCTCCGTCTTTATTTCTGGAATATATAGAACACATAGTCTTGTATGAAATTTCATTACACCTTCCAGATCACTATTGGACTCAGGAAACTTCCATTCATTCATAACCTAAAACTTCTTTTGAAACAAAGGATCTTATTTCTAATATTTCTTGATCTTCTATATTAATGATGTCTGGTAAGTCATTGGGGATAGGTCTGATGATTTCAATTACCTTATAATTACCATGTACATATTTACTAGTTCATTGGTCAAAGGATATCTTTGAATCCTCATTATGGATAGAACAACTGGGTATTTCCTACTTAATTCATAAGCGACATTTTTTTCTCTTCCAGGATGATAATGAATTGAACAATCATAGTCTTTTAAAAGTTCCAAACATATGTATTGTCTCATGTTCAATTCCTATTTTGTGAAAATACAATTCAAACTTTGATGTTCAGTGTATATATCACATTTCTCTCCATAAAGATAGTGCTTCCATATCATTATATCAAAAACGATTGTTCCCATCTATAGATCATGTGTAGGATAGTTCTACTCACGAGTATTCAATTATCGAGATGCATTAAAATCACCTTGTCATTTTATATGAGGAATCTCCCAAGACCTTTTATAGATGCATCACTATAAATAATTAATCCTTCTCTACTTGAGGGCAGATTTAACATGAGTGTAGTTACCATTCTCTTCTTCATCTCTTGGAAACGTTCCTCACACTCTATTCTCCAGCTAAACTTGACCCCTTTTGAGTTATCTTTGTTAATGGATTAAAAATTCATGAATTATTTTCCACAAACCTCCTATAATATCCCACTAATATAAGAAAATAATGATTCTAAGTTATTTTTGTAGGCTGAGGCCACTCCTCTAAAACCATTATCTTTGCAAGGCCAATTGTGATTCTTCTGTTGGTTACAATGTGACCCTAGAAAGAAACTTGTTGTAATGAAAATTAATATTTGCTAAACTTTCCAAAAATCATCTCTATCTATAGAGTTTTCAAAATAACCCTTAGACAATCCTCATGCTTCTCGTGACTTCCGGAATATATCAAAATATCATCAATAAAAACTACCAATAAGTTATCAAGTTAGTCCTTAAATACTCTATTCATCAAATACATAAAAATATAAGGTTCAATAGTCAATCCAAAGGGAATAGAAACAAACTCATAATGCTCATATCTTGATCGGAATGTCATTTTTGGAATATCTTATTTCTTCACCCTCAATTGAGGTTAAACAAATTGAAGATCAATCTTAGAGAACAATTGGGCCCCATGAAGTTGGTCAAATAAGCCATAAATTCATGGAAGAGGGTATTTGTTCTTTACTGTGATCTTGTTCAATTCTCTATAATCAAGGCATATCTGCATCGATACATCCTTCTTTTTCACAATGGGAATAGGTGCTCCCTAAGGAGACACACTCGGTAAGATAAACCCCGTCTCCAAAAGATCTTGGAGTTTCTTATTTAATTCCTCTATATCCACATTTTTAATCCTAAATGGGTATTTGATATCAGATAAGATCCATGTATGAGTTCAATTGAGAACTCTACCTCCCTTTATAGGTGAGGTCTGGGTAAATTCTCAAGAAATACATCAATGTATTCATGGCTGAAGGGACATTTAATATCCTTATACTCTCATTTAATTCTTTTTTTTCATTGATAAACTCCATAAATAAGGATATAGGAGGTCCTTCTAGAAAAATATCTGGTTGAGATATCTCTCCATAAAAGATAACTATTGGTTTTCCATTCAAGACTAATGATATTTCCTTGCTTCTACATTTCATATTAGCATTATACATTTAGAGCCAGTCCATCCCCAGTATAATGTCAAATTTCAACATGGTAGTAAATATTATATTTGAGATAAGATTGTGCTCACTAATGTAAATAATAGAGTTTCTAAACACTGATTATGCTTGGATAATCCCACTAGGAGTCTTGACTAATAACTCTACTTTTTTCAATTTAGGGGTTCATTCTATATTCCTTGAAAACATAGAGGAAATAAAGGAATGTGTAGAACAAGAATCAAAACTATTATTTTCTAGCTTTGAGAGAACAATAATAGTACCTTACACCACATCATTAGGAGCTTCAACATTAGCTATTGTGATAGAAAAATCATGACCATGCTCCCTTGGCCTATTCTAAGGCTGATGGTGATTCCCCTCCACTGCCCTTGGATCTGGACAGTGATTAGAAAAGTGACCATGTTTTCCACACTTGTAGTATTGGACATAATGTAAGGCCTTCACCATATTACCTTTGTTTTTAGTTTTTGGAATTTGAGGCTTCACCTCACTTTGAAAATTCTGAGCGATATGGACATCTCTTCCACATTTATAGCACTTCCCACTCCAGAGCAGGCAGTTCCCTGAATGCTTCTTCCCACATTTATTGCATTAGGGATGTTTCACTTTCTTTCCTCATATTCCCTGTTAAAAGATCCTCCCTATGATTTACACCATTAATATATTCTTTTCATTGGATTTATGAGCCCAGTACATCTCACCAAACACTAGTTTGAATTTTATTGCACTCTACATGATCTCCTCATAAATATCATAGTCTTGATTGCCTATATTCTTCCGCAGATGAGGTCTTAGTCCACCAAAGAATCTATCAACCTTCCCATTATGATCCATGAAACATCTTGAGGTATAACAAGAATTCCATGTGATGTTCATCTCATATATTCTGATAGATTTATTCTCGTTTTTCTTCTACTCAAGAAACTCTTTATTCATTTTGGTTCTCATCAAACAAGGGAAATATGTATTTAAGAAGATCACTTTTAACTTTTCTCACTCCATTGCTTCAACCTCCACTCTTAGACTGATGTTTTTAATCAGTTCCCACCACTGATCAGCTTCTCCCTCTAAGTGGTAAATAGCTAGGGTGAACTTCTCTTGTTCTGAACAACGGAGCACATAAAAGATCTTCTCGATAGAGCTGATTCACTATTCCAAAATCAATGGATCTATAGAACCACTAAATTTTTATGGTCATTGACACATAAAGGACTCATCATAATGTTTTTCCTTTCACAGTGAGATCAGTATCTCAACTTGATTCAAGTTATTTCCCATAACATGAGTCAGTTGGTTCATCATTCTCAAGAAAGTTTATGTTTCATCTTCTATCGGAGGTCCGTATGTGGATGGTCTATTGTGGTCACCATTTGCACGGTTCCTCCTATTTCTCGTCATTTTCTAAAATAAAAAAACATTAGTTATAAGATTATTTTATTTACAAATCTTTTAACTATAAATGAATTTTTTTCATAGAACGTTATGCCTAAACTTATTATTTATTAATAACAATTGCATTTCTCTATAAATCCTTCAAAATTGTTCATAAAAATCTTGTGATTAACCAAACATATCCCGTAAGAGTGTCAAAACAAGAGTAATGCAAGGCCCATTGTCATATACCCGGTGTAAGAACCCGGTTCTTATCTTTTAAGGTATGAATTTCTCTTTTTCTCTTTTCATTATGTTTTTTTGAGAAAATGAGGAAAATGGGAAAAATCCCAAAATTTTGGAAGTACACGCCATGTACTTTTGGCTGTGTGGAATGAGTACACGGGGCGTGTGGCCATGTCAGTGATGAAGGGTGTAGAACTGACTACACGCCGTGTAGTGGTCCTTTACACGCTGTGTAGTCAATCGGCAGACGAATAGTAAGGCGGTGGCCAGCTGTATGACAGCACACACCGTGTACTCATGCAGACATGCTGTGTAGTCATGTCGGCAGGTGAACAGTTCCAAGCTGGTGGGATGCCAACAGAGAAATAGTTAAAAAATGGTAAGTACATGTTGTGTACTTGGAAATACAGGCCGTGTACTTTGTTTTTTCGCGTAAATGGGCAGTAGCCTCCCCTGTTCATAGGGAAGGCTTGGAACGGGAAGAAGGAGCAGAAGAGGAAGGCCGGAGATTTGGAGATCTGCCAAGCGCACGTCGGGAATCTGTTTCCGCCTCGGACAAACTCGTTGGAACCGCACGGGTAAGCCCTCCACTCTTCTTAAGTCGTTCTTACAAATTCTTTCCCGTTGGAAAGTTATTTAAGTTTGAATGAGGTTTTATTTCACCTCAGATCTACATTGTTCTAGGGCGAGTCAAGGATCTTCGTTCGTGTATATCGTTCGTGGGTGTTAAATGTAGGTGGCATGGTGTTTATTTCCAACTGTTGTGCGTTTTGTGTTTTTTTGATCTATGAACCCGTATATGGGGTGTTGTGTGGTTGAGGACATATCTTTTTAAATACCTAGAATTGAATAGGTAATTAAATGTGATATTAAAATTCTTTTTGGGATCGCTGCTTGGATCCAGGACCACCCCAGGGGTGCATTCCTCTGTTTAGCCATTTGGCCAAGATTCCCAAGGGTATGCCTTGTATTAATTATGCATTACATTTTCCATGAGAGTAATTGTATGTAAATTGCATGTTTATTTGTTCTGCATGGACCAGTTACAAATTCCTGAGGGCAGCGTTTTACTATAGCCTGAGGGCGTGACTGTATTAGCCTAAGGGCAGTATTGATTTGCCTGAGGGCGTAGTTCTATTAGCCTGAGGCTAATGCCTGAGGGAAAGATTCTGATTACCTGAGGGTTTTGTTTCAGTTTGGCATAAGGGAAAGATTATATTTCTCCTGAGAGAAATGCCTGAGGGAAAGGTACTGTATAGCCTGAGGGAAAGCCTAAGGGAGTGGGTTTACTATATTATCCTGAGGGAAAGATTCTGGTTGGCCTGAGGGCTTGGTTTTATTGAGAACAGAATGTTATTAAATTAAATGGTTAAAATGAATAATATAATGTAAATATAATTGGTAAAGTTAGTTACTTTTGAGTACTACTTAGTATATTGCATTTACTACTGCACACTTATATTGCATGTTTACACATAGTTGAGCACGGGCCTTTGGTGGGTGCCTACTGGGAATTATTTCACACATCGTGTTTGGGTTATGCTTTTTGGACCAAACATATTACGTTTCTGCAGGTGTAGATAAGGGAAAGGGTCCTTATACAGGTACTTGATTGCTTCTGAGGAGTAGGGGAGCATGGGATCGGGCTTAGGCTCACGATACTACCAGCTATTTCATTTTGTTTTGTTGTACTCTGCATTTGTATTGTATTGATTGTGTAACATTTTCTGGCTATTTTCATAGAATTGAGGCATGTTTCATCGATATTTATATACTGGTTGGTTATATCTACTGCAGTTGTTTATTTCAGTTATATATGGTTATTCACTTCCTCTATCATTGTATGTTTTATTCCTTATGATGCACTACACTTTGACAAATAATGGCATTGTTTCCCCACTATCATACATGGTCCCTTGCTGCTAGTCAGAATCCTATGGCGTTTGGGGAAATGCGCTTGATGTCACGTGGAGAACCGGGTTTAAGGTACCCATTGAGTGGCACCCAGAACCAGGACATTACAAAGTGGTATCAGAGGCTTTCTTTTCTTTGACTTAATATTTGGAGCCTTAGTAAGGGATGGGACGAGAATGGTAGTTGGTAATAAGATGTGCCCGGGCATAGCTAACCCGTCTACAGGGAAAATCCAGTCTACCTCATATTTTTGCAATTCTTTTGATTTTGGAAATTATACAGTTGATTTGATTTCACCAATGGGTGACGCACTAGAGATTGTGTTGTTTGTATTTTATCTATGGGTTCTATTTGGTTTCAACCCGATGAGATGAGGGTGTGCCATCTCATGCATCATTTAGGCACATGCTAAGAATCACATGCCATGCATAATTCCATGTCACATAGGTGCATTAGAAATTTCATGTTCTTGTGATAGTTTTTGTGCTAGAAAAGCATGCTATTGTGATAGCTGCTTGATAAATACCTGCTATGTGATGGGGTATCATGGTATAATTCCATTGAAGGAATGGATGCCACACATTGTTTTTTGGGTATTATGGGCCCCCATTGACTAGAATTTGGTGGATCATTGGTGGTTTATTATGTTATAACACAAATAAGATGTCAAACTTTGATTCGTGGGGAGTATGGGCCCTCACAGATCGGAATTTGACACTTAGGTGTTGTTTTGAAGTGTTTTCTGGGTTCCGGGGGATATTCTAAGGCATACTGTCCGTAATTACCAGTATACACGCCATGTAGAACCTTCAACACGCCGTTTACGGACTTCTGTTCGGGAAGAAAAATAATCTTTTTGAGTACACGTCGTCTACCCAGAGTACACGCCATGTACTCTCTTCCCGTGTCACAAACCGTGTGGGTGGCGACATGGAAAAGGGAAGAGCTTTGGGTGAACATGTTGTGTAGCTTCTGTACATGCTGTATAGTGTTGACTCGGAGTCTGTCCGTGTAAATAACAACACGGATGGAGGAGACCTTAATACATACATGTTGTGTCTACTATGGAACACGACTTGTAGTGTGATCAGGGATCTAACCGTGTAACTAACAACACAGGTCAGTGAAATCCTTTTATGAACATGCCATTTCAATGATTAACACGCTGTGTAGTCTGGCCTGGGGACCTGGCCGTGTAACCAACAAACACGGGTTGTTGTCACCTCTTCTTAAACACGTCGTGTACCTGTGGGCACGTCGTGTAGTCTTGTCTGATGACAGACTGTGTGGACCTGACCATGTGGCTGGGAAACGGAGTAGTGTACATGCCGTGTGTGAGTGTAACACGCCATGTAGTGTCAATCTGAGTAGTCTTTAGTGTCACAAACGACACGGGCATTTGTAAAATTACACCATACACGCCGTGTAGATATTATACACGTCGTGCAGTTTTTTTCAAACGGGATCTGTGTAGCTTAGCTGTGTAGAATGACCTGGGCAGGGAAAGATAAGTCAAGTACATGTCATATAGTCAGTATACACGCCGTTTAGTCTTGTTTTGAAATATTTTGAATTCCTTATTCCTCCTATTCCCTTTTGGGTTTCTTCAAATTCGGTCATTGTTAATCTTGTTCTAAGGTGTGCATTTGACCTTGTAGAGTCATGCCGCCGAGATGACCACGCGTTGTTCTCCAGGAGAGAAACAATGAGTATACTCCAGAAATGGTGGTCCATGGGCTACCAGTTGATCCTCCAGCAGAGCTAGATGCGGCGCCAGCCGTTATACCGGATGCAGGCGCGGAGGCGCAGTTCCGTGAAGGCTTTATGCGGTTCATGCAGACCTTTCAGGGAGCACCGCCAGCTGGCACATCTATGGCTGAGATTTTTCATATATTTCAGCAGCAGCATCCGCCTATGTTTTCAAGGGATGGCTGACCATAGGCTGCAGAGTCTTGGATGGGGTTGATGTAGACTATTTTCAAGAATCTTGAGATGCCTCCAGGGATGAGGGTCAAGCTCGCGACTTACATGCTACGTGATTCCACCAAGAGGTGGTGGGATGTTACCACCCAGTCAGAGCATCACAGAGACATGGCGTGGGAAAATTTCCAGATAGTCTTCTATGACTTCTTCTTTCCAGAGACGCTGCGGGTAGACAGAGCTTGAGAGTTCATGAAACTGTAGCAGGGCGCTATGTCGGTGATGGACTATTCTACTCAGTTTACTGAGATTTAGCATTTTGCACCCGTTTTGGTGGGTGATGAGATGTTGAGGTCCAGGTGCTTTGAGGATAGTATCTGATATGACATCCGAGCACTGGTGAATGTTTTTAGGTTGCCTTCAGTACATGCTATTGTGAATCTGGCACTGATTACAGAGAGGAACCTGCGGAAAGCTAGTGGTGTGGGCCAGGGTGGTTCAGTACCAGTTTCTAGTACTATTTCTACTGGAAAGTGGAAGCGACAGATGGACTTCTCTCAGGGTGGCAGTACCAGCCAGGCAGTTTCTTCAGGTGGCCTGATTAGGTGCTACCAGTTTGGTAAGAACGGGCACAAGAGACCACAATTTCTACGTGATCCAGTGGAGTTTCGATATTGTGGCAAGATGGGGGATATGCAGTGATTTTGTAGGGCGTTTCCACTGATGTCTAGTGAGAGGGGTTCTGTGCAGACTCCGCGTGCGGGAGTAGAACCAGTGGCTTATTACTAGTCGTGGAACTGGAATACATCAGGGCATGCAGGCAGAGATGGTGGTCGTGACCATGGTATCTAGACACTAGGATCTCAGAGGTAGTAGGGCGGGACAACTCAGGGTAGCCAGTCTGTATCGTAGGGCCGCGACACTGGGCAGGCATATGCAGTGCAACATACCCAGCAGGAGCAGGATCCTGGACCTTCTACGGTCAGAGGGACTATTCTAGTAGCTTCTGTCTTATCTTCTATAATTTTTGATACGGGTGCTACACATAGTTTCATATCTGTAACAGTAGTGGAGATCCTTGGGATCTTTTTTTCTACTTCTTCTGTTATTATGATGCTAGACACTCCGTTGGGGACTAGAACGGCTGGTGTGCGTCAGTGAAAGGAGTGCCCCTTGAGGATGGAGGGTGTCACTTTCTATGGGACCTCTATGTCTTAGAGATGACGAGCTATGACTTCATTCTTGTGATGGACTGGTTGGTTCCCTTTCAAGCCTTTGTGGACTGCTATCATCGCAGGGTGAGTTTCACGTCACCAGAGGGGCGGAGAGTTTCTATAAAATGGTGAATTGGATGTTCGGGTGATTCGAGCTGGACCAGAACATCGTGGGCAAGGTGGAGTCACAACCCAGATTGTTAGTTTATATCGGGATGATCAGGGGACTTGTCAGACGGATTTCCCTCCAGTGGTTGATCATTTTAGGGATGTCTTCCTGGATGAGTTTTTGGGTCTACCTCCAGAGCGAGAGGTGTATTTCTCTATTGTGCTTGTGCCAGGGGCAGCACCAATGTCTATTCCTCCTTATAGGATGTCCAAACCTGAGTTGCATGAGCTCAAGAGGCAGTTAGAGGAGTTAGAGGAAAAGGGTTTTATCAGACCCAGAACTTCTCCTTGGGGTTCTCCTGTCCTTTTTGTGAAGAAGGTGGATGGTAACCTCATACTCTGTGTGGATTATAAGAAGCTGAACCAGTTAGCGATTAAGAACAGATATCCCTTACCAAGGATTGATGATCTTTTTGGTCAACTTCATGGAGAACGAGTGTTCTCGGAGATTGACCTAAGGTCTGGATATCATCAGTTTCACGTGAGACCATCAGATATACCGCTTATAGCTTTTCGGAGCATATATGGTCTGTACGAGTACTTGGTTATGCCGTTCAGACTCACGAACGCGCCAACAGTTTTCATGGATCTGATGAATCGCGTGTTCCATCCTTATCTGGATTCTTTCGTGGTAGTATTCGTGGACGACATCTTGGTGTACTCTCAGACTTGACATGACCATTCCACCCATCTTGAGATCGTATTGAGTACACTGAGAGAGCATCATTCGTATACTAAACTCTCAAAGTGCGACTTTTCGATGGACCAGATTCACTTCCTGGGTCATATCATCTAAGAGGCAGGAGTTGTAGTAGACCCAGAGAAGGTGAGAGCCATAGTTTCTTGGGAGCATCCTAAGAACATGTTTGAGATATGGAGTTTCTTAGGGTTGTCTGGTTACTAAAGACGCTTCATACATGACTTCTCCCACTTGGCAGTGTCCTTGACGGGTCTGACTAAGAAGGGTGTGAAGTTCGTTCGGTCGGAAGCTTGTGAGGCAGCCTTTCAGGATCTGAAAGGAAGGTTGAAATCATCACCAGTCCTGATACTCCCAGAGTATGGAATGAGCTATACAGTTTACTGTGATGCATCAATTATTGGGCTGGGAGCGGTATTGATTCAGGGAGATCGAGTTTTTGCGTACAGGTCTCAGCAGTTGAGGCCAAATGAGAGGAATTACCTGAAGCATGATCTTGAGTTGGCTACATTTGTTCATGCATTGCGTTGTTGGAGACATTATCTATTGGGAGAATGTTTTCTAGTTTTTACTGACCACAAAAGTCTCAGGTATATCTTTACTCAGCGTGACGTGAATCTGAGGTAGTGAAGGTGGGTTGAATACCTTCAGTCCTTCGATTTTGAGCTTGCATATACACCTAGTAAAGGTAATGCAGTAGCTGATGCAGTGAGCAGGAAGACTCAGATACAGGTTGTGCAGGAGGCCGATGATGAGTGGCAGCTCATGGAATTGTTCTCTGAGATGCATTTGGAGGTACATGGAAGTCCGGGGCAGACTTATCTTTCCTCTTTAGCTGTGACTTCTACCCTCCTGGATAGATTGAGGATGAGACACCTATCAGATTCAGAAGGCCTAGTTCTACGGGAGTTAGTGGCAAGCGAGGACCCTTCTCCTGGTTGGACGATAGGTGATGATGAGATTCTTCATATCCATGGATGAGTATGGGTTCTAGGGGATATACGCAAGGAACTCATGCAGAAGTTTCATGCTTTAGCTTGGGCAGATCATCCCGGGTTTACCAAGATGTACCGAGACTTTAGATGTCAGTACTGGTGGCTGGGTATGAAGAGAGGTGTAGCTGGTTTTGTCACGGGGTGTTCCACCTGTCAGTAGGTTAAGGCGATGCACTAGAGGCTAGCCGGACTGTTATAGCAGTTACCCATCCCGAAGTGTAAATGGGATGATGTTGCGATGGACTTCGTGACCGGGATTCCAAGGTCACCTCGAGGCAATGATGTTGTGTGGGGTGTTGTGGACAGACTCACAAAGGTAGATCACTTTTTTCCGATCAAGGAGACCTTCGGGGTTGACGAGATCGGAAAGTTGTATATCTGAGAGATTGTACGTCTTCATGGGGTTCCTCGTTCTATCATTTCAGATAGGGACTGCTTCTTTACATCTCATTTCTGGCAGAGTTTTCAGAGGGCACTGGGTACATAGGTGATTCTGAGCACGGCTTACCACCCTCAGACCGATGGCCAATCAGAGCGTATGATACAGGTGCTTGAGGACTTGCTGCGTGCATGCGTCCTAGACTTTAGGGGCTCTTGGGAGAAGCATATACCCCTAGTTGAGTTTGCCTATAATAACAGCTTTAAGTAAACTATTAAGATGGAACCATACGATACTTAATATGGTAGGCCCTGCCGATCACCTTTATGCTGGTTAGAGGCAGGTGAGGCAGCTTTACTGGGACCACGTCTCGTACAAGAGACTTCTGAGCAGGTCCACTTGATTCAGAAGAGGATGGCTACCACACAGTCTCATCAAAAATCTTATGTTGATCGTCGTAGATGAAATTTGGAGTTCATGGTCGGGGATCAGGTTATATTACATGTTTCACCGAGGCTAGGACACATATGGATCAGTAGACAGGGTAAACATTCACTGAGGTATGTGGGCCATTTGAGATTCTGGAGAGAGTCAGGCCGGTTGCCTATCGGTTGCAGTTACCGCAGAGTTACCGGGCCATACACGACATCTTCCATGTATCTAAGCAGCACCACTATCATTCAGACCCGTCTCACGTCTTTCAGCCTGAGGAGGTTGCGCTTCAGTTTGATGTGTCCTTTAAGAAGCATCTGATTCGTATCATTGATAGGAGCACGAAGGTTCTCTGAGGACGGTCATTTCCTCTCTTACGGGTGCTATGGCATCATGGCCGAGTGCAGGATGAAACATGGGAGCATGATACAGATGTACGTGCTCAGTGGCAGGAGTTATTCACAGCTATATCTTCACCACCCTTGGAAGGGAAATTCGAGGACAAATTTCTTTAAGGGGAAAAGTTTTTAAGAACTCGTTTTTTATCTTTTGAGGTACGGGTTTCCTTTTTTGTCTTTTCCTCAAGTGTTTTTAAAAAAATTAAGAAAATGGGGAAATCCCAAAATTTTGGAAGTACACGCCGTGTAGTTTTGGTCATGTGGAATGAGTACACAGGGCGTGTGGCCATGTCAGGGATGAAGGGTGTAGAACCAACTACACGCCATGTAGTGGTCCTTTACATGCCGTGTAGTCAGTCGGCATGCGAATTGTAAGGTGTTGGCCAGCTGTGAAAAAGCACATGCCATGTACTCATGCAGACATGTGGTGTACTCAGGTCGGCAGGTGAACAGTGCCATGCTGGCGAGAAGCCTCTAGAGGAACAGTTAAAAAATGTGAAGTACACACCCTGTGCTTTGTTTTTTTCACTTAAAATAGGCATTAGCCTCCCCTATTTATATGGAAGGATTATAAAGTCAAGAAGGAGTGGAATAGGGAGGTCGGAGCTTTGAAGATCCCCCAGGCGCACGTCGAGAATCTGTTTCCGCCTCGGATGAACTTGTTGGAACTACACGGGTAAGCCCTCTACTCTTCTTAATCATTTCTTACCAATTCTTTCTCGTGGGGAAGTTATTTAAGTTTGAACGAGGTTTTATTTCACCTCATATCTACGTTGTTCCAGGATGAATTGAGGATCATCATTCGCGTATATTGTTTGTGGGTGTTAAATGTAGGTGGCTTGGTGTTTATTTCCAACTGTTGTGCATTTTGTGTGTTTTTGAGCTATGAACCTATATATGGGGTGTCGTGTGGCTGAGGTCGTAGCTGTTTAAATACCTATAATTGTATAGGTAATTAAATGTGATATTAAAATGTTTTTTGGGATCACTGCTTGGATCCAGGACCACCCCAGGGGTTCGTTCCTCTGTTTAGCCATTTTTCCAGGATACCCGAGGGTATGACTTATTTTAATTATTCATTACATTTTCCTTGAGAGTAATTGTATTTAAATTGCGTGTTTATTTTTTGGGAATGGCTCGGTTACTGATGCCTGAGTTCGGTGTTTTACTATAGCCTGAGGGCGTGACTGTATTAGCCTGAGGGCATTGTTGATTTTCCTGAGGGCGTAGTTCTATTAGCCTGAGGGAAATTCCTGAGGTCAAGATTCTGATTACCTGAGGGTTTCGTTTCAGTTTGGCCTGAGGGAAAGATTCTATTTATCCTGAGGAAAATACCTAAGGGAAAGGTACTGTATAGCCTGAGGGTGTGGTTTTACTATATTAGCCTGAGGGAAAGATTTTGGTTGGCCTGAGGGCATGGTTCTATTGAGCACAGAATGTTATTAAATTAAATGGATAAAAAGAATAATAAAATGGCAATATATCTAGAAAAGTTAGTTACTTTTGAGTACTACTTAGTTTATTGCATTTACTACTGCACACTTATGTTGCATGTTTACACATAGTTGAGCACGGGCCTTTGGTGGGTGCCTACTGGGAATTATTTCACACATCGTGTTTGGGTTATGCTTTTTGGACCAAACATATTACGTTTCTGCAGGTGTAGATAAGGGAAAGGGTCCTTATACAGGTACTTGATTGATGCTGAGGAGTAGGGGAGCATGGGACCAGGCTTAGGCTTGTGATGCTACCGGCTGTTTCATTTTGTTTTGTTGTACTCTGCAATTGTATTGTATTTATTGTGTAACATGTTCTGGATATTTTCATAGAATTGAGGCATGTTACATCGATATTTATATACTGGTTGGTTATATCTACGGTAGTTGTTTATTTCAGTTATGTATGGTTATTCTCATCTGCTATCATTGTATGTTTTATTCTTTCCGTTGTGCTACACTTTTACAAATGAGGGCATAGTTTCCCCACTATCAGACCTGGGCCCTCTCTGCTAGTTGGAAACCTCTAGAATTTGGGGAAATGCGCTTCAAGTCACGTGGAGAACCGGGTTCGGGGCACCCATTGAGTGGCACCCAGAACCGGGACGTTACACTAGGATACCTTGGGTCAAGCCCCAAACTCCTTGTTAGATTTTTTAATCCTTAGTACATATGTTTCAGAGCCATATCCACATGTTTGTATCCAATTAGTGATTTATTAGTTCAAATACCACTAATATAATATTTCACAAAAATACCAAGAAGTTTTCCTATATTTAAAAATATATATATGTTTATTCCAGAAAAATTTAAAGTCAAATTTAAACAAATAACTAAACCATCCTTTGATACCAACTATGGAATTCTACCTTTTTATTACATAACTTTTCATTTCATTTTACAAACGGAGGATCTTTAAAGTCTAGTGTCTTGGAAAAAATGGTATGTAATACATGAAAATATAAAACATTATTTTAATACCCTTTAAAATATTCTTGAAATGTTCATCCTAATTACAATTACGACATCTCATAACTTGGATACAAACATCAAAGTAAAGAGTGAGCAGAAGGCCCAGTAAAAAAAAGTGAAACAGTTTCCATGTGAACTTGAGCGTTAACAATAAGAACATGGGGAAAAAAGGAATATTATAATATTAAAATGAAACATAACTTGAAAATGTGGCTACAACATTTAATTTTAACATTCATAATCATATCACCAAGTTCTATACCCAAGGTGTCATAAAAATTACCAAGGTTATTCACCAAGGTATCATAAAACATGCCATCTCTAGAGATAATTTTTTTACCCAATGCATGGGAGAAATATCATGGCGCACCATTAATATGTATTTATTTTAATTTTATACACATTGATAAGAATCAAACATTTCATAAATATCTTAAAGAGAATAAAATTAACCAGTTTCATACCAAAATCATGATGTTTTAAAAGGTGCTTTTAAAACATTGGTTTTATATCATTTTAAACACACAGAAAAGGTAGGTTGGTTCCATGTATGTTATTCACAGAATAAAATTGATAATTTTGACATCTATATGAATACACGTAGATAATAAATAGGTTTGTAAATTAAAAAAATAAAATTAATGATTTTCAAGAAAAAATAGATAAGTTTTGAGACGAAAATTCAGCAGCATGACTTCTATGTAATGTGGTTTTAGAAAATAATAAAAAAAATAGGGTAAAAGAGTAACACACTCAAAAATAACTCATAGTACAGTTTTGGGAAAGAATAAAATAGAAATAAGATCATGGTATGGATATTTTAATATTATTCAACATGGAAAAGAAACCTGAGAGAAAAGAGAAGATGCGATTTCTTTTACGAAAATTTGGCGGCCTAACAACGTCACTAAAAAATTCATAAAATGAATTGATGAGAGAAAAAAGGTTATATCATAATATGGACATAAAAAGGACATTAATAGGGGTACATAATAACATGCCCCCAAAAATTAAAAATGAAATTAAAATTCTTAACATAAAAGAAGTATTGACTAAAAAAAGAGGGTGAAAGGTCCCCTTACCTTGAAAAGAAACTTCAAAAAAACAATGGTTGGGAGAATGAGGGGATTGAGGAAACCTTGGGAGGACTCCTTGGGAGGAAGAAATACCATAGATTAGTTTATGAGGTATTTTTAATGAAATTAATGAAGTAATGGGTTTTTATTTATAACAAGATTAAGGGAATATTTTATTAATTTCAAAGGGACACCTCATTAGTGATATTTGAAAACCATGGGCTTTCAAATGGTATTTTCCCATGGTATTGCCCAATTGGAAAAAATCATAACATATACCATTCCTCAAGATTCAACCGTAATTATGACATTATGATTATATCATTAATGATGTCATTTAACTTACCAAAAACACAAAACTGTATTATTACTATTCACTAAAACTTCTGTTGTTTTCGAAAAATCCCTAAAATTCACCATAACCATTTTTCGATGTCTATAATCCAAAAGTGAACACCATTTTATAAAAATTAATTTCATTTTAAAATAAATATAGTATAATATAATATTAATACTTGTCTCATAATTTTTAGAACATTTATTTACTTATACTATGATATAAATATATCACATTAGCACTTAAGATGACTAAAACATATTTATACCTCTTTAGGGGATGTTACTACTCCATTTATAAAATTTCCATTCATAAGGGTAAAATTACTATTCTAAAGGATTAAGTTACTATTAAAAAAATATTTTGATCTTATTGAACAACATTTTTCACCCTGATTACAACCATGTATGTCAGATTTTTTAAAATCATTTCACAGAAAAAGTTATTTAATAATAAAAAATATTTACTATTCATAAAAACACAATTCATCAAATATTACTTATAAAAACACTATTCATAAAATATTATTCATCAAATTGAATCTTCATAGAAAAGTTACAATAATTTATCCTAGGTTAATTTTGACATATGAAATTCCAAAATGATTTTTATTTTACCATAATAATTCTCTATGTATAAAAAATCTCTAAAAAGTAAAATTTTACTTCTAAAATAAATTTATCAAATTTGTCTTAATTAAAAAAATACTTAATTAAGAATATATATTCCTAAAATATGAATTCATAAATAAAAATTTTATTTATACCAATAGATTAAAATATGTAACTAAGGCCTCGTTACATAGCCTCGTATAACACCAGTATAGGACCTAAGGGTAAGGTGTGCAATGGTGATAGAATCATGGGGCAACTCAGACAACATTTCAGGAATGGTGATTTATATCAACTTGATCTTATTCTAAAGGTGATTACATTCAATATTAATATGTTAAATATTGGGTTGGTATTGGTCTAGAGAAAATTCCAATGGTGATACCTCCTTTCCAAGATCTGATAGATAGGCTTTGTACGACCCAAGTCTTCTGGATGAGTCCATTGAATCTTCTTTCTGAATTAATTAACCATTGTCATTTTTATTTATAAACAATAATTGTAACGTTAAGAGTATAGTTTCCAATAGTCATATTGACCAATGGTAATAAAATATTCAAAACCCAATGGTATCATTTTAATTATACTCACTTCATCAATTAAATGATATAGTTTTTTGAGTATAAAATAAAATAACACAAAAGTTTATAAAACAAATATTTTTCAAAATTTTGGGTTGTTATAGTGAAATGATTTAAGTGTGGGAGAGAAGGCCACCAAAAACATGGATGTCAAAGATACATGAGAAATCTGAATAGTATGGTGGAGGAAAATAGAAAGAATTACCCATGGTCCAATGCTTTAACTGAAGGGAGTGAAGGAACTGTGAAATCCAATGCACCAAACCTCAAATACTCAAGGGTAATCCGTGTTAGCAGCTACCAAATCCCATGGAAAAAGGTAAAGCTTATTCAATCAATTTTTATTATTTGGAGCTCAGCAATGACGTGTTGAAAGGTATGCTAGTTATACATTCAATAATATAGAATTTTTTATTTGATTTTACTTATACATATTGTTTCATATACTTCAATTTTAGTAGAAAATTTCAAACACCAGATCAAAATATGTTGGTTGAGTTATCTATGAGAATAGAAAATAGAGAAATTATTGCATCCGGAGTATATAAGTCCTCCCCAAATAATGTATGTTCAATGAACCTTCCAGAAAATCTATTCTTACTTCTTTTGGTGGAGTTTGATGCTATATTGGGCATGGATTGGTGATCTTTATACAAATACAGCATCAACAATCAAGAAAAGCATATCACTCTTCACATCATGAGGCATCCTTCAATTTAGTACAAGTGAAAGGAGGATGATTAATCTTATTCAGAATAATATTCTCAATCATGGATATCATTTCTTTATGAGAAAGCATATCTAACTCAAATTATTAAGACAAAGAAGATAATCACTCTCAGGTACATTACCATTGTGAGGGAAGACACTAATGTGTTCCCTGAAGAATTTTACGGTCTTCCTCGTGATTGGGAGGTTGATTTATCAATTTAAATTATTATTGGATATCTTCTTATATCAAATAAACCTTATATAATGGACACCATTGAGTTGTAATAACTGAATAAATGGTACAAGAGAACCTAGACAAGGGTTTCGTATGCCCGACTACTTCACCATGGGGTGATACAGTCCTGTTCATCAATAATAATGATGGATCGATGTTTCAAAACATTTATTGTCATTATATCAACAAAAAAATGATAAAAATGTATCACATTCCATGCATATATGCCTTGTTCGATCAACTATGTGCATCAATGTATTTCTATAATGTGGATCTTTGATTGCGATATCACCAATTAAAGGTAGAGATGGAAGATATTCACAATACTTCCTTTCAAATGAGGTATGGACAATATGAGATCATAGTGATTCCCTATAGACTCACTAATTATCCATCAATATTCATGGAATTAATGAGTAGAGTCTTTAGATATTACCTTGATAATTTTGTACCTACCTTTATAGATGATATTCTTATATACTCCAAGAGCAAGGAGGAACATGAGTATTATTTGAATACTATGATAAATACCTAGTGAAGGGAGAATATATATGAAAATTAAAGTAAATTTGAGTTCTATAGGTATAAAGTATCATTATTGGGGTATGTTATCACCAAAAATGGAACATCTGTAGACCCTTCCAATATAATGGCAATCAAAGAGTGGCCTAGGGAAAACATCTATAAAGGTGATCCATAGTTTCCTTGGTCCAGCTGGGTATTACTGAAGATTTTTGAAGAACATAAAATAATTTTCAAAACCACTAACCAAGATGAATCGAAAGGTAGAAAATTTTATCTGGACTATTGAATGTGAATACGTCTTCAATGATTTAAAAAATATGCTTATCATCATACTATAACTCACACTTTAAAAAATTGGGGAACTCTTATTGGTATACAACGATCCCTAAATGAATAGGTTAGTATTTTTACTAATTCAAAATGATAAATTGATATACTACACCACAAGGAAGTCTAAAATTCATGAGAAAAACTATCACAAACAAGATCTCAAGTTGGGTGTTGTGATCTTCACATTGAAAATCAGGTGGAATTATATCTACGGGGAGAAGTGTAAAATATATGCTGATAATAGGAGACTTAAATATAAATTCACATGGAAAGAGATTACTATGAGCTAGTGAATATGGTTAGATGTCATCAAGGATTATGACTTCTCAATCCACTACCACCCTAGAAAATTGAATAAAGTGGTGGATTCTCTAAGTAAAAATGTTCCTACAACACTATGAATAGTGAAAATTGAGAAGGATCCAATATTCTTAAATTATAAAAGTATAGACATGGGAATCATTACAGATAGAACATCAAAAATCCTTTCTCAAATGATTTTAAACCATACCTCATGGAGAAAATAACGAATTCTCAAATAAATGATTCTGAAATTCATAAGAAGGAGGAAGATATTAGAAAGGAGAAATATGAAGAGTTAAAAATTAATGAGGAACGAGTCATAATATTTGAGTCATGACTATGTGTATTATCATATCCATAGATAAATAAAGAACTAATGAATGATGCACATATCCAAACATTCATTATTCACCAAGGAAGCAGAAAGATGTATTGAGATCTCTAAGGTCACTATTAGTTGGACAGTATGAACAAGGTGATCATTGATTATACATCAAGGTGCCTGGTATGTATTCTAGTGAAGAATGATAGAAAAAATGTCTAAGGTGATATTTAAACCGTTACCCATACCAACATGGAAATAAGAAAACATCACCACAGGCTTTTTCATCAAACATCTGAATATATCTAGGGGAAATAATGTTATATAGGTTGTTATAGATCTTCTCGAAAAGATAGCTAAAATAATCACAATTTGAGAGGACTACTCGCTGGATAAACTTGCACGAATATACATTAAAGAATTTCTAAGGATACATGGAGTACCACTATAAATTGTATCCAATAAATTTCTATGATTTACCACTAATATAGGTAAAATTATGTAACATTCATTAAAAAATAATATGAACATCAGTATGGATTATAATAATCAAACTAATGGCCAATCTGAATTAACTATTCCAAAATGGGAAGACATGTTGAGATCATGTTATATTGATTTAAAAGAAGGATGGGATCAACATCAACCTCTAGTTGAGTTATCCTATAATGACAGTTTCCACTCGAGCATCTAGATGGCTCAATATGAATCCCTTTATGAGAAAATATAAAAATATTGGTATAATGGATTGAAGTCAATGAACGTAAGATGATAATACCTAAAATGATTAAAAAATGGAAAAGAAGGTGAAAAACAATCATCAGCACATCAAATTATCCCAACATTGATATAATAGCTATGTAGAAAATCATCGATGAGACCTGGAGTTTATGGTTGGAGACAAGGTATTCCTCCACATATCTCTAAGGAAGAGGATCATGAGATTTAAGAAGAATGGAAAGCTAAGTCCCAAGTACATAGGACCCTTTGAGATTATTGATCGTGTCACAGTTGTGGCTTATCGAATAGAACATACACAAACCATTTCTCAAGTACATGATTAATTTAATGTATCCCTCTTGAGGTAGTATATACCATATCCACCACATGTTCTAAATTCATAGGTGGTGCTATTGTAAAATAATCTCTCTTACAAGGTGTATCCAGTGAAGATCTTGGACCATAAATATAATGTTCTAAACAAAAATTTTACACACCAGGACAAAGTAATATGGGGGATATATAAGTATAAAGAGAAACATGGGAACTATAGGAAGCGATGAGGGAGAAATTCCCTCAACTGTTTATGTAAAATAAAATTTTGAGGGTGAAATTTCAAAATGGAGGAAGAATGTAACGACCCAAAATTTTATCAATGGAATTTTTTACCTTATTATAATAACTTCTTATATTTTAAAACAAATACATAACATGGAGATCCAATAAAACATCATTCACATAAATGAAGAATTAAATAAGTAATATTTAACAAAATTGAGGGACCTATCCTGATGGAATAGTAATCTGGCCCTTGGAATAGTAACATGACTATTAGGAATAGTAATTCATTCAATAGAAGAGTAACCTCATCTATGAAATTATAAAAAAAATTAGGCATTTTATAAAATATAATCTGATATAATAAATTATATTATAAGTAAATTAATTTTTTGGAAATCATTACTTAAGTGTTTCTATTTTTATAAAACATAATTGTTTATTTACAATTTTATAATTAACATGATTATTTTAAAAAATAATTTTCATAAATTAGTATTTTGTCATCATATTATTATAATATAATTTTTTGATACCTTAATTAATTTTCCAATGTTTAATAAAATCAGTTATAAATTTGAAATTGGTAATTTCCAAGTACATGATGTTTTTAATTAAAAATTAAATTTAATATGTTTATAAAATTATTTTCATAAAATTTATTTCATTTTAAAATTATAAACATTGAAAAATGGGTAGGGTGATGTTTTGGGATTTTTCTAAAATAGTTGATTTTTTGTGAATAGTGAGATATGGTAATTTACGGTATTTAACAAATACATGAATTATTGAGTCATAGATGATGAATGAACTATTTAATCATAAAATCTCAAAATCTCATTCATTATTCTATATATCTAGATATAATATTGAAACTATACATAGTCTTGAGCAACAATAATAAACAAATTAATAAAATAGTAAAAAACACCCCTCTCCTCCACTATAAATACAAACCATCACCACAACTTCTCCTCACACATTACAATATTTTAGGATTTTAAAATTTTTCCACAACACTCTTCAGAAGACCCTTAAAAATGTCTATAATCCTTTTTTCACAACAAAATACCAAATCCAATTTCCCTAAGGGGGTCCTCAAGGAGAAGAAGTTCAAGAGGATAAATCCACTTATGTTTTCTTTTAATTTCTTATAAAGCTATTTTCTTTTCTTATTATCTACTCACACACTCTCATCCAAGTGTAATTATAAATATAAAATCTTATATATACTATAATTTTATTATATTAATGTAATAACCCATCATCAAACCTCTTCTCTTCTCGCTTTTATTTTAGAAATGAAAATATTGTCCATGAGGTGTCGATATATCAACTTCAAGGACGAAAAGTTTTCATTTTCTTTTTCTTCATTAAAGTCTGGTAATAAAACTTTTATAATGGTTGAAAAAAATATTTTAAAAAATATTTTAAATCTTTTTTTTGTTATTAAAAACAAAAAATATAGACAATATTAAATAATAAATCAAAACGAGTTCGTTGTGATCGAAAGCCTCTAAAATTAATTTAAACATTTATTATTAACAACTTAACTAATGAATCTTACTCATATCTGAAAACAAAATAATATATAAGAAAAATTTAACTTTTTTAGTCTAACTAATAACATATAATTTCAATTCTTGATACCTATTCTTATTTTATTTGATCTTTCATACATATATACAAGTTAACTGATCATGAAAACCAAGAAAATGAACTCTCCTAAATGATGAAATTGATCATTATAAACCATCAAAATGGCCATAAACTAACATAATAAAAATATAATGAATCAAATACATTTAGAATAGGTTATTTAATTATTAATTAATGAATATAATTTTATTTCCAAGTTACGTAAGGGATAAAATATTTCCGAAATAAGGTAAGGGGATTTCTCAAACCCAACTCATTTTCATTGGGCTATTCCTCTTTCATTCCAAATTTCCATGTGTATGTTCTTTTAATATTCATAAAACCTAATTTAATTTTAAATTAATTTTATTTTCAAGTATATACATGTTACCAATCTGATTTTATGACAAAAAAATGTTTTTTTCAAAATAAATCTTCTTTCTAAAAACACACCTTTTACTTCTCTGGAGATTGTTTCTTATTCACTAAACATTGATGATTCATATACCAAGTGTGTTATGATATTTTTATTTTGGTAACTGAAAATTTTATTCATGCAATTTTTGTTTTTTAAATTATATAACCCATTTCCTTTCCATGGGTTATTTTATGACAACTATTATTTTACGTTCTGTGTTGCATGCATGATTATGTAAATGTTATGATATGACGGGTGTGACTGGAATTATATAGTGATCCTATGAATTGTGTAATGTTATTTATATCACGAGATAATTATAAATATATGTAAACATGCTTCCATATTTTTTCATATATATGATTATGTTATGATTATACACATATGTTATGAGTGAACATGATGGTAGCTTTGTTCAAAACTATGTGTGGTATTCGACCACAAAGACATGATGTTTCATTTTTATATATTTTCAAATTCCATGCCATTATCTAGTTCGTCCTATAATTATTATGATTATTATACCATTCTTAAGTTATAATGATGATGATTTTTTCACACCACATATTATAGTAATTAATTTCATTCTCTATCCTCTTAATGGTCTTTTAGCCCATCCCTTTTTTTGATGTATATCCTCAAGTGATTACTTTTAATAAATAGAACACAAGTTCCACTAAGAAGATATAGAATAACGAATTAAATAATATTTATATTTTATTATGTGAAATTTATGTGTGGTCCAAATTTTTCCAAGACAATAAACCTTTGGATCATGGTTTTGTAACTCTATTATGTTTTTTACCATTAAAATAATATAGTAATAATCTATGAAAAGTAGGGTCACTATAAAAATAATAAAAGTATAATTAATTAGTCATGAAACTTTACCAAAACCAAAAATATATCCCCCCCACTTAATATTTATAATTAAATAAATACTTTCCACCATGACTCCCCCACCCCTTTAACTTTAAAATGTCACACAAACCACTGAGAGGAGGATAGGAATAGTTAATATTGGTTCGTAATGTAGATCATTCCTAACAATGTCATTCATGGTTTCTATGGGATAGACAATTATTAAGGTAAAGGTTGTTCCCAAGGATAAGGTAAATAACAATAAAAAATCATCAATCATGTTAAATTTGACATTATAAAGTAACACCTTTGACAAGTTACAATGATAGTTCAAGAAAGTAAAATTCACCAAGATCACACAACAAACATACTCAAAAGATAATGGAAAGCTTCAGGATAATAAATCTTCATGGGAATGGAATATAAAATTTTGTACAATCACTCAATGCATGCGATTACAATAAAAAATCAATTCACATGAAATTCATAAATTCAAAAGCATGAAGATTTTAGGGAAATTTCATTTAAATGAATCATCCTATTTTTAAAATTATAGTTAATCAGATTAATATCCATGTATAAATCTAATCTATAAATTCGCCATATTGCTCATTTAATCTCATTATCGTAGAAATATAAAACATGGAATGTTGGGATACTTAAGAAACTCATGTCTCCTAGATCAATCAAATAAATAATAAAGTATAATTGTGGGTATGAAAACTCTTATTTAAAATATAATTTAAAAAAAGGTGTTAAAAGAATAATAAATTCAACATTGTACTCCCATTTAAATTATTCTCTACTAAATTTATTTTTATTTTGGGGGATTCCATACAATTCTTTGATGGACCTAAAAAGTAAATGTATAAAATTTAATGTATAAGAAAATTACCATTGAATTGTTGGAGGGTTCCTACACCTAAATCAAGATAAATATCTTGGGTTTCCTCCCAGAATAGCTTTTTTTTTACATTTTTGGCTCAACCTTACCTCTTTACCTTAAGTTAAAAGAGATTGTAAAGACTATAGTTGATCTATAATCATAAATTGCATTATTTGTGGTCAATCTATGAATATGCCCATCATCACTTATTCTAAAAATAAATTCATTATTCATTGGGGAAAAACCTTCTTATCTTCCATCAGGCCTATCCACCATTGATTTTTTAGACTAGAAACTCCGAAGTCCATGTCATGTACCATCCAAAACTGTGGGGATTATTTAATGTTTTATATTTCAACTCACCATCCATCGTTGGATATCTTATCTCATATTTTTTACTTTTATTTTTAACATTTACTCTTTATCCATCAGTGTGGATAGTACATACCACTTGATTTTCTTCTATAATGGAAACATTTTCAAATTCATACCATTTGTATTCTTGAAAATAATCCTCCTCTATGTTGTAGTTCTTAATTGCTCGATGTATATTGTGCCTGGATTTTCCATTACCCACTCTAAAACATAGCACCGTACTTTCACATCAATTAACACTCTTCTAGCCACAAAAAATGGTCTACCAAGGATGGGAGATTTCCACTCCTCATCCATGTATTTCACATAAAATCACTTGCAGAATATAATCTTGTTTAATTTAATCAGTATGTCTTCACTCAATCCTCATAGGTATTTCACTATTGAATATTGCAATTTATGTGCAAATCTTGTGGCCTTTTGAACCAAAAGTCTAATTATTTTTAATGTGATTTACAAAATGATATTGACACTCTCACCTAAATCACATAAATCTTACCAAAAAAAATTGACACAACAAAAATAGGTATTGATAAATTACCTAGGTCTTTTTACTTTTCGGGTAGGCCCTTCGACACTACAACTGATCATTCCCTCTTGAATGGTGTCATTCCAATTTCTCCGAGCATTATTTTTTTCGTAACCAGTTCTTTTATGAAATTTTATTAATCTAGAATATTGGAAATGGATTCCGTAAAATGAATATTAATTTTAAGGTTTTTAAATTGTTCAATAAAATTAACACATTTTTCTTCCATTGTGTCCTATATCACCCTCTCTAGAAATAGTAAACATGGCTTATATGGTTTGGAGCTTCCTCACATTATTTTACTTTTTTAATTTTATCCTTATTCTTATTTTCTAAAATTTTCAATTCCTTTTTATATTGTTGTTCTGATTGTTACTAACATGATTTAGGGTTGTCTTGGGTGATTTTTTCAGTTCATAATGTTATTGGTTTCAAATTTTTTCAAGGGTACACTTTTGGTTTTCCCAAAAGTACTTCTATAGAATTCCCTATAAGTTGTTTACCAATTTTTTCAACTTGAAACTCTATATTTTACAATTTTTTATTTTGGTTCATTGATTATTGTTTTATCTTCTTCATTGCTACATTATTTCTTGTCATAAATTAGTTCAATTTATCTTATAAAGAATGAATCAATCTTGAGAGTGAGGTACCATGAGGAGCATATTACTAGTTTCCATGTGGCCTTGGGTGTTAAAATAAAAAATGTTGTTTTCGTATCCTCCACCATGAAAATTTATTTTTTTGATTATAATTAACATAATTTTCATATTCAGTATACATATAATAGGGTTATGCAGAGACATCAATTCATCTATCTTACTACTCATGGATTACATTTTGGAAACCATACAACTATTATACACCATATTCACCCCTATCATTTGGGTTCCTTCTTACTACCATGGAAATATATTGTGGGATATCTCATCCAAAATTTTATAGCTCTCCTTGGGTGATTTCTTCATCAATGATCCACCCACTACATCATCAGGGAAGATATGTTTTCTTGTGACACACCCATATAAAAATATTGAATTAATATAAATATTTTTATTCTATGATGTGTTCATTTTCAATTTAAATCTTTAAATAATTCCCAAATACATTAAATAGATCTATCATCAGATTAGTTAAAATTTAAAATATCAACTATGATGCTCATGGATTTTGATGGGGGGAAAGAATGAGGTTAATAATTTTATCATTAACTCATCTCATGTAATAATGGAATAGGGTAGGAATATTTGAATCCATTCCTTATATTTTTATTTTAATGAAAAAAACTAACCTTAATTTTACTACATCATTTGAGATGTTTTTGAATAGAAAATTGTCACGAAGTTCAAGAAAACTCCATACATGAGAGTTATGTTCCTCATGTGACATATCAAAAATTTACATTGAATTCAATATCATTTAGATGATATTTAGATTTATCTTGAATTTATGTGGCTTGAATAAGGGCATTATTTTGACTCTAAAATACACATATCATTGGATGGGTTGAAGAATGCATTCCTGGTTCAAAACCAATTCCGGTCTAAACAAGACAAAAATACTTTTAAGGGTCTATTTCATGATGTTCCCAATATTTGAGAATGAATCTGGTTTGAAAAATTCACTGAATGCATAGAGCATAGGCAGTAACCTCCGTATAGTGTATGTATGGTTCACAGTCCTCATTTCCATGAACTTCCTTGACCACATATAACTTATGTGGTAACATCATGAAATGTAACACTCATTCATCAAACCCCATCATTTTAGGAGCACTTAATATTCCATGTAAGCCTCCATATTTCCCAAAACAAGTGAAATTTCCTATGATGGGCCTATAAATACCCCTTATGTTTGACATATAGGGGGACACTGCCATTCAAATTCCAATAACACCTATGAATTGAAAAAACATAGAATCTGTGTGAGAATGATAAGAGATATATTTCCAAAGGTTACCATATTTCCAAATACTTCCTCCCATGGGTTTTTAAAAACATCAACCCATTATGAAGATACCTTTCATGATGTCCAATGGTCTTTACATAAAAATAAATCCATTCATGTCTCTTTAGGTTTTTTAGTATAATTATCCTTCATGAAACTGACCTCATGGGAACCAAGACATTACCTTGAGGTAGGGTCACCCTATTATTTCAAACATATTCTTTTATAAGACCCCTAAACCTCAAAAATACCCAAATCATCTGGATTCCCTAAACTTTCAAGAAACACCATCTTTCGTGAAACCCATCCCCCAAGATATTCTATAGTTCCCTATTTCAGTCAATAACATTTATGATTACTGAGTGTTTGGGACCCCCATAAAAATATAGGAACAGTTTGAAGGCACCCTAAATATTCATGAAATTGGTACCATCTACCCTTGTAAAATCCCACATTGCTTCAAGGGTGGAATGGTCCATTGGCCTGCCTTTTACTCCTAAAAATAGTTACCATTATTTCTCTTTATCCTAATAATAGGCACCCTAGGTACCATAATTCCACTTTCTTTTTAGAATAGGCACCCTAAAATCAGACCTCCTAATCTTCACTCCATAATGGAAGTGTTTAAATTATTCCTCAACAAAATTCACATGGGAAATGAAAACATAACCCCTAAAGGTGTAATCACAGAGGGAAAAAACTTACCTCTCTTAGTAGATTTTAATTTTCATGATCTTCCCCTTGACTTGAAATGGTCACCATTTGGGTATAATCCACATACACTTCTATGCTACATGACATAAAACTACATAACTTCATGTACTAGTTTTATGATGTTAAACTGCATGACATCATCCTCAGCATCTGATATTAAACTATATCCTTTCCTATTCTGAAAATAATGATATCCCCCATGTACAATCATCAAGTGATTACACCTTATCCCTTTCCATGTGATGGGTCTCCTCCTTCGATAAGATTCTATGATTAATCCCCACACCATCCCTTGTTGATGATCATTTCATTACATGATCATCCTTACCATATGATGTTAAACATCACAGATCGTTCCGATCACCAAACCTTAAACTGAGGAATCAAAATATGTGGATTTTGATCCCCATATTAAATAGAGTAGGTAGGGAACCTCCATGAGGTTCAATATTGACACCCCAACATTGCCACCAAATTCCAACATGTGAAACATTCCTTCCTGGGGACACACTTTACAAAATCCATGAGTGAAATACTCTCCCCTAGGGACACACATAACCAAACCCAAATGTTTAATATTATTCCCCCCTAGGTACAAAATTAACCACCTAAATATACCTTCATGATGATAAATCTTCGACCCATATTTCCCCTTAAAGATGTTCAACCTACGACCCATCTATCCCTACAAGATGTGAAAGCTATGACTCATCTATCCTTGCATGAAATTAAAACTATGACCCATCTATACCTATAATAATTTAAACAAGTGACCAACTTTACCCCACAATACGTTAAACATGTTCCATACCTATCCCTAGGAGACATCAAACCTACAATCTATCTATCCACGCAAGACATTAAACATGTGACCCATTTGTCCCAAAAAACATAAAACCTTTGAAAAATATATCCATAGAAGATGTTTAATCTTCAAACCATATATCCTCATAAGATCTTAAGAAGGTGACCTAACTATCCCTATAATAATTTAAACCAAATAACTCCCTATCCCCAAATGATGCTAAACATAAAACCTAACTATCCTTACTAGATGTTAAATATGTGAACTATCTATCCTTGTGATATGTTAAACATGTTACACATCAGTCACTTTAATATGTTTAAACTATGACCCATATTTCCTCATAAGAAGTTAAACCTATGACCCATTTATCTTCACAGAACATTAACATTATGGCATATATATCCCCAAAAATTTTTAAACCCATGACCCATCTATCCTAACAAGATGTTAAATCTATGACGTGATCCTAAATCTCTACCCCATGAAAAACTATATGATGCCCAAGGTAAAAATCCTCATAAGACTTACACCCCCAGAATAAACTACCTCATAGAAGACATGGGATTCCATAGCTTTCATGTCTAAGATACCTTGTATGAGATTATTCTAACTTCAAACGGAGAAGACTTTATAAGTACCCAACACACCTAATGTCTAGACATGCCTATACATTCCAAATGTTACTATCTAGTCTAACCAAATGTTTTTTCCATATCAACATATAATAAATATAAATAACATGAATCCTCCTCATGATGGAACCAAGAATGATTTTCACAAGAATGACTTAAATCTGTAAGGGATAACATGAATCTGTGATGAGCTCCAAAGAGGAATCAATTGAAGGAGGAACTAATATCTCATCATCTTGTTTTCAATCAAGGAGTTGACATAACTACATAAATTGTTGGAATCCATCATAATTTATAAATAGGGAATTTCGATGAATGAGAAATAATATCTCCACCAGATGAAGAGAAAGTGCATAGCCTAATCTAAAAGTATTAGAAATAAATAATGGTGAACTTGATGTGAAACTCTTATCCATTAACTATGAGGAATAGTGACATTGGGGAACAATTATATTTAAATGTCACTAGATAAAGATATATGAAACTAAAACCCACTAGGTAGGTTGTGGGACCAACATAAAAGTCATGTATGACAAGGGGTTAATAACATTGGGTATCCTTGGTCTCTAACATTGTCATCTTGGATCCCCCTTCTATCTTGTGAAGAATGGACGATGATGGGGAATTGGAAATTGATTTAATTGTATCTATACTAATAGATGATTCCACATACTATATATGAATCAGGATATATGAAATAGGTGACCTAGAACCAAAAGGAATAGTGTTAGATAAAAGGTTAACATGATAGTCCCACATGACTATACTCCTACCATAAGATCCATCATGCCAATCTACTAGGTTCCCACACCCCATCTCACTCTCTAAACTCATACAATGTATGTTTATTGACACCCTTATTCAGTAATATGAAAAATAATGGGTTATTCCAATCATGGATATGGACCTCCAAGATCATGAGGCATGGACACCTCACTAACACCGCTCCCTCTGAGGTTCGCATAGGGAGAATCCACCCCATGTTCAAATTACAAACCACTTTGCGAGACTCTCCCAGAAATGATCTAATAACTCACTCTCATATGTCAAAGAGGTATAAATTTTTTGATTTTTACCCTTTATAGACACCACTAGAGAGCTACCAAGGAGGGTTCCCACCAAGCTATATCAGTGTCAACACTGAATGGTACCACGGGTTGATGAGCTGGTTGACTCCATCTCTGCTCCACCTACCCTAGTCTAGAACACTCTTCACTAACACCAAGGGTAAAACTAGAACATTTCCTGATAAAAGGAATATTTTGTAACTCTATTGGCCCTTGTATCCTTTGGCATGTCCTATCAGATCCTCGTAACTATATAAAGGGGATCCATCTTTGACTTTTAGGGATCAATACCCCAGTAGCCTCTCAGGGAGGTCTATTTTTCTCTCTCTGTCGTTGGAACCACCAAAATCTATTATGATCCATCTCATGGTGAAGAATAGCAATAATGAAGTCCTCTATAAACCACTTCCATCCAGTGAGGATGTCCTGCCAACCCCACCACTAACTAATGCAGAGGTCGTCCCCATGCTGAAAACATTCCCTTCCCTAAATAACTATCCTAGGATAGGAGGGGGAAACCCATCATTGGATCCATACCTACGACATGATTCACAGTTCATATATGGAAAACCCAAGGGACTCTGAGAAACTCAATCATATAGAAGTCATGCATCGTTAGAGGTGGGACACTAGGAAGGATCATATCACCACCAACCCCAATGAATCTAAGGTGATGAATGACTTGATGGGAGAACCTTCACCCCATGTTTCATATCTTGGAGAGGAATCCCATAGACTTAGGCTTATAATAAAAGAATCTAAAGTCCATAAAGTCCCTAAATCCTTCCATTGATACCTATAAGTGGGGGGAAATCTAGCCTCCTTCCAAGGACTCATAGTACAAGTGTCTGCATCAATGTTTATTTCCATCCTCTCTACCTTCATGAAAGATGTTTAAGAGAATATATGGTCTAGTTTGATGCTCTCAGATAATGGTGAGCACTCTACTGAGTCTAAAAGTGATTCTACCACCCTCTCACATGAGGAAGTTCTAAACACCCTATTCTATATGGATTTGATATTGATGTTAGATCTACCTCTAATATTTATCCTGACTTATAGAGGATATTTGGACCGTATGGCATGGCCAATCCCATTAAATCATCAAGGAATGTCTAAATTAGTTCTTCCAACCTTATCTTATCATGGTTCAACTAGGGCATGGGACTACTAGGAGGTTTTCTATCCCCATAGTAATGAATAAGAGGATTTGTGGGAATTCTAGGTTTCCAACCAACTATCAGTCATGTTTTGATCACTCATAGCTCTAAATAGAGTCATCCCAGAGGCCCTCACTGAGGATTAAGCATTTTTTTCAGAATATATAAGAGATGATTCACTACCTTTAGGATTGTCAACCGACCTATCCATGGATCCATGAGAACCTGAATTATATAAACCAATAGGGAAATAGGGTTGAGAGTGCAACACTCCTAGTATCTTAGTATCTATAATCATATGGATACCGCCATACTCTCTAGTAAACGTATATTAAGAGCCTAAATATTCCATTATAGGTCATAAAAAAGAATTTCAACACATGAAAATCATACGATGAGGATAATATGATTCCCTCTATTTCATTCCTATCCTATAGCAATGATGGGACCATCAATCTAGCCATCCAACGAACAATGAAAGATCCTATTTGACTACTTCCATGGTCATTGTTACTACCAACCCACTAGAGGATCAGAGAAACAAGGACACCAATGTAGGATATGATACGGAAAACCCACCTCAAGGGGAAACACAGTACTAAGAATACACCCTGGTTGGCACCCATAAATATTATTAGAGATTGCCTCTAGCTCATAGTATTCCCCCAATGAAAAATTTTCTTCAACTCAGCGATATATCAAAAAATGTAACAAGCCGATAATGCTGACCCATCAAAGGTTTCACTAATACTTGAGTCATACCCCATGATTTTAGCCTTGCATCAAAAGATTGGGGAATATAAAAGGCTCAATGTTGAACTCATTACTGAGTAGCTCCCAAATACAGACAGTTTCATAAGGGGCCATATCTCTTTACTAGTGTGGAACCCAATCCCCCTTAGTTAGACATCCTAATTTTAACTTGGTGGCCCAATGAACCCAACCAGGGCAGAGGTCCGAGCTATGGAAAACAACCATGATATGAGTCACCACCCCACATAAGTATCATGATTATCCACCTCAAGGTCATGTTCATGAAACTCCTCTAGTTGATGATCCTTTCAATGAATTATTGTAAAAAAACCCTCTCCAATATGACATGATAACTGCTCTCATTACCTATATTGAGGCTTTGGAAAAATTAAAGGTGGTCATTCCACCTGAGGAATGTTTTTCCTAATATGGGTGGACCATGTTAGAGCACCCCCAAAATTTGGTAATCCCAGATTCACATCATTTAGTGAGATGGATGATCCACTAAAACATCTATACCACTTTACATCAAGGTGTAGTACAATTTTGGGAACTCTATAATAGCATGAATCTACCATGCTTTGATTCTTTGTCCAGACTTTGAAGGGACCTAATTTTTTCAGGTATAGTCATCTACCAATAGGGTCCTCTTCCGATTGGGAGGACCTCTATAGATAGTTCCCCTATTAGTTCATCTCCACCTTGTATAGGAAAAGAATCGTTGACTTATTCAAATGAAAATAAAGTCCTGATGAGCGAGTCACTAATTTCATCACTCGATGAAATGGACACAGAAATCAATCAACATGCCAATTTCCTAGGAATAGATAGTTATGATGTGCTTAGAGAATGTTAGAAATTATTTCATCTTTAACCTTATCTCCCTAAAATAATCTGAATGATTTCAGGATTTATTTGAAAAATCTCAGTGTTTGGAAGAAGTCGTGAAGTGGATCAAACAACATTTGTGCCCATTGCCTCTTCAAGATCCCACGAGGAGTCTCATAAAATCAGAGATAGCTGCTTCAATGCATAAAGAGGTTTCTGATCTAGTACATCTACTAGCTCCTTTTCTTGATCAGCCGCACTGAGTGAATCCCCACCAAGCACAGACTCACTCGATGTACCCCTGGAAGGCATAACCTCACCAAGCACAATTTCCTCATCAAGAGAATGTGGCTCTAACCCCCCCATCAGGTCCATTCTCTCAAGGAGCCTTTCACATAAATTATGAACGATATATATTCCTTTGAATATGTGCATGTATCGAGATATTTTACTTGCACTCTAGAATATGGAATCCATAAGTTTCTAGAATGAAGGAGACCCAAGAAGGTTGACCTCACTATCCATGTCGATTATTTACCGTATCATAAGATCCTTGTACGCACCATAAAATAATTAGTTCTATTAAAAATTTTCCCCTATGACCAATTAGATCGTGGTTTATTCATATTAAGAAATGTACTATAATTGTTAATTAATGTATCTACTAACCTCGAAAATGATGATGAAGACTCTAGTAATGTCAGTGGGTTCCCATTTATGAGACATATAAGTATAATGACGAGTTTTCCTATAATGCAGTTGTTTATTCCTAGGGTATCATCTATTCTCTCTTGAGTTATCCATAACCACATTTGGTTACAATGACTCCTCTAATCGATACCTCTATATATGCGCTCTAGTATCTGAAGTATTTGAAGAATATACATCTACATTATAAGGGGAATAAGATTCCCCCACTGGTTCTAAAGTTATCTCACACCTTTTCATACATCAATCCTATCATGTTGGGAGATTCATTCAGGGTATGCCCATCCTCAGACTATTCTACTGATGAGAAAACATAAACCACTTTGAATGCAGTTGATTTAGTATACCATTTCACAACTCCCATAAAGGAGGAATTCCATGAAAAACCCTAACCATATTTGTCCAATTTTAATGAAGGATGGTTAAGGGATATATAAGAAGTTAGAATGCTTGGGATTAGACATTGAACCTAGTTTTTCATGATTCTAAAACAACGTAGCATGCCTTGCACAAAACATAGCTGGAAAAATGCTCCCAATGTTCTATATCGAGCACACCCCTACATTCAAATGAATTGGATGAACGTGTGGCTTAGCCACATGTGTGTTGTAATCAGCCAAATTTAACCAGGGAATAACCATCGCTGACTAAAACTCATCCATCTGTTTTTCAACATAGACTAGCTTTCTATTAGTAGAATACCTCTAGTACTATCTAGGCCCCAACAGTTCATTTAACACCATGTGTTTTTCTTCTTTTCATGGAATGAACCTCCATAGGGAAAAATATTCCCCTATTATTGATTTATAATGTGATAAAGTACCACATCGGGATACCCATAATGCTTTCTATTTTGGACTCACTCCATTTATCAAAGGAAATGCAAGTGGACCTTACTGAAGCTTCTAAAAGGCCTATTCAGTTAGAGGTTGTGATAGTTTTAGATGAGGAATACTACATAACGGTGGCCATGAAAGGGGAAGTTCAAGAAATTATCTCATTTCCTAGATAAGATAACGATGTCTTTATTAAGCGGAAAATATTCCCTACTATATAACATAGGTTAGTTTAATAGCTTATAAATCCACCGCTACCTAATGGATACTGGTTCCGATTTCAACCTCATTCTAACGTGGATGTTACATAAGATAGTAATTATAGAAGTGGATTTAACTCCCTCCAACATTGAAAATTAGGAGTTTGAAAATATTAAGTTGAAATAATGCAGAAAATTTTGTCTATATAAATAATTTAGTAGTCTGATATTAATAAATTAATTTGTGGCCATAGGATCAGCTGATACCGGAAGACCCCACTCTTGTGAAGTACTAGAAAGTTCTCATTGTGGCCACTAATCCACAACATTTAATCTTGCCACATAAATTTGGGCTGACTCGATGAAGTTAAAATCATTTCCATTCATTTGATATCAAGAGTGGACCTTATAGCTAGAAACCAAATGGAATTGGATCAATATATTCTATATCAATATTCTTAATTGAATGGTAACACCATATCAAGGATTTTGTATCCACTGTAGTATACACTAGTTCTCCCCTAGGTCATTTATCCATGAATATCCACCACCTCACTCTTAATCTCCTGTCTCATATGATGAAGTGGATTTTGAAGACATCCCTTTTAAATTTGGCATAGCTAACTCCACCACTATTGATGATATAATCTAGGTCAACCTTAGTATTGGGGATTCTCTAAGGATAAAATTGAATGGTGCATCCATGTCCCTAGAGGAATATATTTATTATGTGGTTTTCATAAAAATTCATTGTGATTTATTCTTCTACATTTGTGATGAGATGAGATGGAATGACCCTCAAGTCTTCATTAATTTCCTTGGCCTCCCAGTGTTTCATCACGGGTTTAATGAGACTCCCAGAAAGATTAATCCAACTCATAATTCTATGTTAAAGGTGTTGGATGAAAGTATTATTAATGAAAACTTCATCAGGGAGGTCATGTACCTTTGATGGCTATCCAAAATTGTCCCAGTTAAGAAAAATAATGGGAATATCAGAGTCTATATTGGCTTTTGGGACCTCAAATGCTATTTTCTAAATGATTATTTTCCCCTTAAGGTGATAGAGTTATTGATTTATGTTATAGAAGGTTTCTATACCCTCTCATTCATGGATGGAAACTACATGTATAACCAAAATACGATTGACTTATAGGATTAGGATTCCACCTCCTTTAGGGCTCCCCAAGGGATGTTCTGCTATCATTTGATGTATTTTAGTTTCAATAATGTTAGATCCACTTAGTAATGATCCATAAACCACATCATTAAGTTGATTCTTAAGGAATTTTTGGGGTGTTATATGGATGATATGATTTTCAAATCCTATCAAATCTAGTACATTCTCAAGGTTATTGAGAAATTGTTCTGCTTCCTCTCTCCAGACACTTAAAAATGAACCCGATAAAGTGTGCATTATGGGTTACCTCTCAAAACTTTATCTCTATTTTCATAATATATAAAGGCATCAACATTCAACTATAAATAAAACTTTTCTATCAATAAAATGTCTCCCCCAATAAAAGGCATTGTTGATTAGTGGGATGAGGAATGAACGACTTCTATTGAGGTTATTTAGCAATACCTACTATAAAATCCGATAATAATTCCTCCCATCTTAGGTAAGACTTTAGTCCTTTATATAACCACTCTAGAATAGTCCATCAATGACCTTCAAGATTATAAAAACAATGGGGGTAGGTAAACAACCTATATTATCTCAGTTGAATGCTCCATAACATAGATACCATATACTCTCCCATCAATAACATTTTCATCATGCTAGTATCTGTAGTGCAGCATTTGAGACATTATTTGTAGCACTATGGGATAAAGCTGGTGTCTTGAGTAGACTCGCTAAACTATATCCTCAATAGCACTATATTGATGGGATTATTGGAGTGTTGAATTGTAATACTATAGTAGTTTGACATATGGATTTTCTTGTAGAAGTCCATTCAATTACAGGGATGGAAGACTTTATGTTCATACATCTATCCCATAAAGAACTTCCCATTGATGTTGATTTTATGGATGAATCTATTTTCTCAATGGATCTGTTCGTACCATGTTTGAAGATGTATTTCAATGGTGCCTATTGAAGTCTAATCTATAAAAGGATCAATGACCCTAATATTAATAGGTTAGGCATAATGAATATCTTTATCACTTCATTATAGTTTGTCTTCCTGTAATCTTTCCTATTTTCTAAAGGTTTCACCAACAATGAGGCCAAGTACCAAGACCTTATCACTGGTCTAGAGTTGGCCCTTGAAATTGATGTCCTCTGTTTACATGTAATGTGAGACTCTGATCTATTCATAAAACAGATCAAGGGTGATTACATCATCAAAAAGGAACAGATTATGCCCCTACTAGAATTCTCCCATCAAATAATGGCATAATTCTCTTCCCATCGGAAGGTGACCCATATTTCTCAGTCACAAAATGGTCGATTCGATGATAAGTAAAGACTAAATGCATCTATTAGAAGTCCCACTTGGATGACCAGGTCATTCATATGGCACACCATAGGGTCATTTCCCCATTCACCCTAGATAATGAAAACCAATAGGTGTGTCAGGTAGATTATAGTACTTCATTGATGGGGCCCTCAAATACCGCCACAACTGAGGAAATTATTTGTTGGACAACTCTCTTTATATATTATCTCCACTATAGAATTATCCCACTAGACCAAGTCTAGCATGAGTGAATATGCTGGCGTGTAGTAATGATATCATTATATAGTGGTCAATTCCTTTAGAAAACCCTCTATAGGCATGGGTTCTATGGAATCCTCCTCTATTTCATCTAGGTAGAAGAGATACCTCAAGTTGTGAAAGAGTTCAGTGTCTGGTCCTACGGTTCCCATCAAGAATAATTAATTCTATACCACCAAATATAGAGGTTGATATTATCTTATACAACCATGATTCATGACAACATTGAGTTCAACAAGAGGTTTCATGCATTTCAAGTCCATGATAAAATTGTTCATCGAATATCAGTGCTTCCCCATACAACCAAATATTAGTGGCCCTTTCCAGTATGGGGGATCAATGTTTTGGGACCTTACCCACCAGAAAAGGATCAAAAATGAATTTTCATTTTGAATAAAATATATTTATTTTCCAAATGTTTAGAATAGTTTCACCTCAATGAATTAAAAACATGGTCTGTGATTAAGTTTCTAATCTACCACATTTTCCATTGACTTTAAGTGCCTCACACTATTCTCAAAAACAACAAAAACAACTTGTAGGCTGCCACACTGAATAAATTAGGTTCCAAGTACAACATATGGTTCAATCACACTTCTTGCTACCATGTGCAGCCAAATGGGTAGATTATGACATTCAAAAAGACCCTCTATAACATTATGTAGAAAATAGAATTCCAGAACAAAATGATTTTTCATAACAAAATCATTAATTCCATTTGGAATTTTTATATGATAACTTAAAATTATAACAAGGAAACCCCATGCTCCTTGGTGTGAAAAATAGAGGTATTACTACCCATTTAGGATTAATTACCATCACTCAAAATGGATATTTATGGCCAGAAGATTCCAGATAAAATGGAATAAGTCCATCTAGATGATTTGGAATCCCTCAAGGAAAATAGACTTCATCCCTTTCAAAACATAGGGAGTCCCCATAATAGATAGTGACAATGTTCAACAAGAAGGTTCACCTCCATTACTTCCTCTATGGTGACATGTTCTAGCTTCTTAGAATGCCAATGATACCTGAAAAAATCTAAAAAATTAAATCCAAAATGGGAAGGACCTTACCGCATCCATAAGGTCTATTCAAATGAATCGTACTCATTAATAACCATATATGGGGATCAAATAACACCTCCCACTAACACCAATTTCCTCAAGTAGTACTTCATCTGAAATAATTGGTCAAGCTACACAACCTTATAATGAAATAACTATGGTCTGATCTCTATGACCTTAAACTAATAAAATCATATTTATTCTAAGAATAATGACCTTAAACAATTTATATCCCCTGTGTTATGATCTACATGACCTTAAACAAGTAGAATCCATAGTCTAAGTTGTATGAATTTAAAATATGAATCCCAATGTCCTAAACAGATGACATTAAACTACATCCTTACCCCATGAAATAATCATAGGACTCCTCACATAACAAGTGTGGGATGACAAAAAAATAAACCTCCCTAGAACACTGTGATAAACTATTTCTTTACCCCATGTCATAAAAATAGGGTTCCACATGGAAACCATTGGATGCATCAATTCCCTCATTAGAGAGGGCACCACCACACTTCAAACATCAATCTTCTACCATTCCATGATCTAGAACTATGTGCGGCTTGATTCCCAATTTTTTGGGATAAATAGGAATGAATAAAAAACATATCTTCAGGACCATTTTCAAATTCATCAAAAACCCTTCCTTAATGGGAGAAATTACATTCACTAACATTTGTCCCTTTAGACCCACTTACAGTTCATGTAATATTCCCTTAAACTGTGTACAATTTGTTTCATGATATTTATGTAGAACATGGCCTTGAATTTCCCTTATTTCCCATCAAATTTTACCTCTTTCATTCCACACAAACATATTTAAAACAAACACTTCCCTAGTTCAAGAATAATGACTTTAAAATATTTAATAAATTCCATGTTGTTCAAGAATAATGACCTTAAATTGTGTATCCATCATCCTTCTATATAAATTTTAAACTACAGAATAGGTTTCCAATCATTATCTCAGAGGATAGCTCATCTTCATTAACATCATTGGTCTCCTACCATGTCACATTCTAAAATTATTTTTGTCTTTATTCCAAATTATATGGTATAATTATTGATGTCTACACCTCCTCTCTTCATTCATAACCATAATTTCATCACAAAACCATCCATTAACTAACTATCACCCCCCAAATTCCCTTGGGCCTTCTCTTTAGGTGTATCCCCCCAGTCATATTCATTAACCCATTAGTGGGATGAGATTACCTCATAAAATAACATATAGAATGTATAATGGTAATCTTGATGTGTCAACCTCTACAACATCATTATCGCATGATGTTAAACTATAATTCATGTCTCATATGAACCCAGGATACATTGAATGATAACTATGATCTAAACCAAAACAATTTCCTCAACACATGATGTTAAATTGTAACTTTACCTCATATAAATTTTGGATGCCTCATATTAAAAAACTTAGATTATTTAATGTCTTTTACAGAGAGTACACCATCTTACTGGTATTGATCTCCTACCACACCACTTTCTAAAACTTTGTGTGGCTTGATTCCTATGCTTGATGGGATTTGTAGGGATTCCTAGATCCAATTTTATAGGACCAGCATCAACATCAACCTTTTTTGGACCCTCTAGTCCAAACCTTACAACGATAAACTTTGGTCAACTTGTTTTAGGATTGTTATGTGTAGTGTAGAGAATCCTTGGATCCTTTACGTTAGTTTGTAACTACTTGGAACCACCCAAAAGCCCTCAATGTACATGCACCTAGTCCTAGAATTAAAAACATAAACAATGTGCATATAGACTCGTTATGGCTCTATTTTCACGTATTTTTCATTACCCTAAGTGTTTCATCAAGCCGATCCACCCCCCCCCCTTTTCATTTCATCCTCACTCAAGAGGATATCCCCTCTCCAAAATTCTTCTTCTATAATGTCATGCACCAAGAACTATGTATCAATTTATTTCCATTCCCATGGGATACGTAGTGACACCCAATTCTCTTATCGAAGGTCCATCCTCCACTATCAACTCATAATGGGATATTTTCTCCTCATCATCATGACATTAACTTGGATATAGTTTTTTTAGTTTTGTGTGGTAAGGGTTTTCTTTGTCCCTCCTTTCACTTCAGATTATTACTCTGTAGTAACACACAGGGATTCTTAGGATACCCACACCCATTGGTCCAATATCTAAGACCTTAAACTACCATATTCCCCTGTGATCCAAGTTCCGTGAATTTAAACTAGTAGGATCCATAGTCCAAGTTGTACACCATTAATTTGTGAATCCAAATTTCCTCAGTACATGATGTTAAATTATTTTATTACCCCGTATAAAAATGGAATTCCTTATATGAAAAATGTTCTATATAACCAAAATCCTCAGAACATGATGTTAAAATATATCTTTTCCCCATATAAAACTAGGACTCCTAATATGATAAATATGAGATGTATTATTCCCAACATCCTCAGCACATAGCATTAAATTTTAGTGTTAAAGAATATTAAACTAGGATGGATCATATGATAAATATGGGATGACAAAACCATCATTCTAATTGCATGATGTTAAAATATAGTATTACCCTATTCAATGGTCACAAGATGATTCATATGACCAATATGAGATGTTTATATGTCCTCAACATAGAGAAAAACTCCCCTCCTGTGTTAGTCTCTTACCTCTCCACATTCCAATCCTATGTCAAGCTTGATTATCATTCCCATGGGATGTGTAGTGATATTTGGATATCATATCTCATTCCACCCCTGTTATAAACTCATCTATCCCCCACCCCCTTGCATGATAGGCTTGATCCTCACCATCTAACATGATTATCCAATGCATTTGAGCACTTGGTGGAATATCTCCTAGAGAACTCAACATTATATCTAGGAAATTCTATACATCCACTAATGTGATTCATACTTTCTTTGATTTGGAAAGTCATTATCCGACTGATCTAAATTGTCTCACTAATGATAATGGTGTCTGGGCACACTATCTCATATACCGTCATGGGAACACACCTCAAAGGACCCTTGGTAATAGATTGTGTCTCCCATGTTTTGAACCCATTTAATGGTTGAGCCCACATTTTATCACACTATCCTTTTCTGGAATGGGTGTAGAAACTATGTTTTGAATTTGTTCAATAGGTGTTCTACTCATGTAGGCCATTCCACTTTTACTATATAGGTCTTGAAATACATGATCTACCCTCATGATACTTCCTTTAATCAATCACTTTTCCCTTTATTGTGTTTTCCCTTGTAATAATTGATAACTATGTACTACCCCTTGTTTATCATATCAATCATGTATCTAGTGGGATTAGGTATAAAGAGGATGTTTTTCCTAATTACTGTTGAGATGCATGGGTACACCATCTTGGTCTGAACTCCATGACCTTAAACATGGATCCCATTTCCAAGAATAGTGACTTTAAACTATGTACAAGACACCATTGTAATGTATCATGTGGTAGGGCCTCCAACTCTATTCATTCATGTCAGGTTACCTCTCCCCAATGCCTCACTCATTCCTCAAATATATGAAACCCATGGTACATGATTATCCAATAAAAACATATATTTTAATTACATTTTAATGGTATTAAATTTTCATTTTTGATCTTATGGGCCTGAGTTAGTTCATTTTCATTATGAACATCCATTCTCATCATTTGTGCACATCATGCCTAATATACACCAATTTAGGCCCAATAAGTCATCTGATTCCAAGTAATGTAATTATCAATATTTTAATTTGATATTTTGGTAAATATATCTACACTTAAATGTGAACATTTTTCATTCAAGGGTCAATGGGTGATTCATAAACGATGATGGAGATATTTGGAGATGAATGGAAGCAATTCTAGAGAAGGAAGATTGGACACCATCCCACTTATGAGACTGTGGGGCCCAACATACTAGCCCAATGAATCCAAAATTTCGTGGTATGATAGAAGAAATTTTTAAGAACAAATCACTCTTCATGGGATAATGCTAATTCGGCCTTTATGGTGGTCATTAAGGCCCCCCAAGTTAGAGATACAATTCTGGGCCAGATTTTGCGGCCCAGAAAAATAGCCCACTAATTTGATCATATCTCGGAATACACAACTCCAAATGGGCCCAAATTTTACAGGAGGTTATAATACATCTTGATCTCCATTTCTGATTCGGCCATCTAAAAGGTCATCTAAACGCGTCTGTTCGGTGGATGAAAGCTGGATGCCACCTCGGGTCAAATGTGGAAAAGTCCAAATTCCACAAGCTTTCCACCCCCTATGGCCTACCAAAATTAATTGAGATTCTTTTTACTGTTGGATGCTAGACCCAAGGGCTCAAAAATTTCTATTTAAGGCAGTGTTTTTTGGAGGATTTAGCAATATTTGGTGCTTGTTTTCATTGTAGTGTTATGTTGCCACTTTGTGTTTGTAATCGTATTTCTTTCTCATGTAAGTTGTTTAATTCACCTTAGTTTCTTAATAAAAGTTATTCATTTACTCTTATTCTGTTCTTATACTTATCAAGTTCATACCATTGGTTCAAGGTGTGAATTTATTCACACCATACTTTGTGATATTTATCACACAACGGAGGAGTGATCTTTTTTTGTTGTTGTTTTTACTTCTTCAATTCCACCCTTGTAAGTCTACTTCCCGCGTCCGTTGAGGACATGTCATCAATGGAGGGCTAAACCTTTTATGGGTTGATACAAGGGAGTAGAAAGGGGCTGGATTGGATGTTATTTATTACTCTATTAATGGAAAATCACTTCTTTTAAATGAGATTTTTATTTGATGATTTTAAAACATCTTCATCCTTATTGAATTTAAGGTCACACATTCAAGTGCTAATATGAACCCCTACCTTGGAGTGCTCAAAACATTGATCCTTAAAGTTTATAGGTGATTAGTATTAGGGTGTGTAGGCATTAAACCAATAAGTGATGATTTCGTTTGATCTTCTTAAATTAATCCATCTCAATTATAAGAAATTGAAATCATTAAGAAAGTAATTTATCCAATCCAACCCGAGCGATAACCTAGGATCAACTCATTATTTTAAATTGAATTCACTTAAATCTGGTAGATATACTCTAAACTCGTCTAAAATCAATCCAAGTTGTCCACATCATAGCCGAAAACAGTCCATAGAATGTGTGCATCTATAGGTTACTTCTTAGGTCTCTGTGGATTCGATAACCCAATCTAAACTACAAGGACCGTTCTACCTTCATATCTTGGGTAAATTTGAGCGAGAATCAAATTTTGGCACCATTGCCGGGGACCTAAGTTAGTTATCATAGACACTATCATTCTTTTTTTTATCCCACTTCTCTTATCTCATCCCCAATTTCATTCCTATGGAAAACCCTTTTGAACAAATCCAAACATGGGGAACCTCTTCTTAATTTGGTCACTCCACACCAAGTGAGATGTACAATGACCATCCTAGTTTCTACTTGTGGGATCATCAAAAACCTAATGATAAACAATGTTTTTACTCCTATGATCCACAAAAAATCTCAACATATAATGAGTTTCAATCCCCACAAATCCAATTTAAACATCCTCCTATGGAATTCCAACAACATAATTATCCTCCTGGAATAGACCATCTGTCTCAACCCCTTATCTATCCTAATTCACACCCATTACTTGAAAAATTGTGTCAACAAATGCAGATAATGAATTTTAAGGTTTCATCATTGAGGTTAGAACTACAAAGAATTAAATATTTTGAGGAACCCATCCCTAAACAAATTGTCCCTTCCATAACCTTGTGTGAATTGTTTAGTTTCCCACAAACCTCTCATGAATTTACTGAAGAAAAAACCTTTGGATTTGGGGAAGATGAGGAGGATCATGGAATTGTTGATGGGTGTTTAAATCAAGAGGAAACTGATTTTCTGTATTCACAAGAGGGAAATTTGACATCATGGATTGAGTCTCCTAAGGATAACTCCATTGATGATTTCTCAAAAACACTAATAACTGAACCATTGAGAGAAATCAAAAACATTGAGTCTATACCCATTCCTAACATCGATCTTTCCAATTTTATTGTTGAATCTTCTTTTAAAAAGGAAACGATTCTATTGAGAAATTTGGAAAATGAAACTGAGTTAGATTCAAAATCTCAACCTGTGTCTAAATGTCCTATCCAACCCGAGATCAAAATTATTATTATTCATTACCCAATCAAGTATCCATTCATATGGTATAACCATGAACTTTCAGATGGAATTCATTATTCTATTGAAACCAAAAAAGTTGGAATGATCATTGATGTCTTAGGAAAGACTATAGAGGAAACTAGATCCACCATTTCTAATATTCCTTGGATTTACCCACTCATTTTAGGATATAGGTTTGTGAGTGAAACAAATTCTAAACATATAATCAAACTCAACCTAGTTGAATTGGTTAAACATTTGGTCTATAAAATGTTGAAAGTTGGTATTGGGTAAGTTGTGGGGTTCAAGTCGAGCTAATGACATTAAACAAAGCGCTGCATGGGAGGCAACCCATGGTTTTCAAGTTTCCTATCATTTTTTTGTTTTAATCATATTTATATTTTAAATAGGATTAATTAATCATTTTGATAAAAAAAATAGATTGTTGACCTGTTCTTCTATTATGAGTATGGATGGGTATGAAAGGGGAGCACCATATTCATCCGTGTCACGTAGTGTTATCCTTGAGTAATACCTTACCCAGAAATTTAAAAAGAAGACAATGTATCATCAGTTTATTTTATTTTATATATATAATTATATTTTACTTATATATATATATATATTGTTTTGTTTGGTTTGTTTGTTTTCCTTTTTCCACTAGGGAACTTTGCAAGCGACATGGATATCAAAGGACATAATTCGAGTGAAAAGAACTTCAAACTTCAACCACCAGGTGACTTCATTCCATGCTCCTCATATTTATATTTCCTTATTGAATTCCCCTTTTATTCCTCTACCCCATTCTAAATTTTATTTTTACGAAACAAGGGACAGTTTCATTCTAAGTTGGGGGGTGTGGAAACAAAATGTTTGTTTAAAGAAAACAATGATAAAAAAAGAAGTAAAATTCCTTTATCATACATATAATAACATCTTTTCTCACTTTAAAACTAAATAGAAAATAAATTTTATTTCCTTGACTCTTAATTTAATTCATGATTAAGTTTAAAAGCATTGATTTTGGAAGTTTGGTTGTCCAATGAAAATTTTCATCATTTTTTTTTCATCCATTAAATCAAAATGCCACAATGCACGTCCTCTAGACTGTGGGGGTGCTAATTTTAATTTTTGGGGTCCCATAAAAAATAGTATAGGCTGGTTTGATTTTTATGAATAATACGAGTATTCAAAAAAATAAAAAATAAAAATAAATAAATAAATAAAAATAAAAAATAAAAATAAAAATAAATTTGCGTGTAGAGCAATGGATTGATAAAATGCGAGGCTTTTGGCACTTGGGGATCATGACTCCAGAGTTTTCTAGCCCTGAGTTTTCCAATCTATCTCTATTTATGGTAATATGACTTTGTTTTTGATTAAGTTAACTCGAGACGATGCCCGAGTATGTGGTCTTCACTTAGTTCCCTAAGGCCTTTGAGTCTGGGAGTCATCGACAAAGTCTTGCTACATGGGTTAATTTTATTAACTTCAATCTCAATTACTATAGCAATATTGAAAAAAAAATCCAAAAAAATGAATGAAGTATACTCATATTAGGATTAAATGTGATTCCACCAAGCGCTTCCATGATTTACCCCTTGAATGAAAATGAACCCCCATATCTATTGTGATTCACAACACATCATTACACGTAATTGAGTTGGATGAAGTATGATGATGGATTTGATCAAAGTAATGGGCTCGGGATTTGGATCTGCATTTAAATTCACCTTGTTTTAAATTATCTTGATAGGTTATAAAAATATATTTGCGTGCAGTTTACATTGTGAGCACTGTTTGTTATAATGTGTTTGAAAAAAGGAATTCAAATAAAATCATTGAATTATTTGCTCGGGACTAGCAAATATCAAGTTGGGGGTGTGATTATCCAATAAAAACATATATTTTAATTACATTTTAATGGTATTAAATGTTCATTTTTGATCTTATGGGCCTGAGTTAGTGCATTTTCATTATGAACATCCATTCTCATTATTTGTGAACATCATGCCTAATATACACCAATTTAGGCCCAATGAGTCATCTGATTCCAAGGAATGTAATTATCAATATTTTATTTTGATATTTTGGGAACCATATCTACACTTAAATTTGAACATTTTTCATTCAGGGGTCAATGGGTGATTCATAAACGATGATGGAGATATTTGGAGATGAATGGAAGCAATTCTAGAGAAGGCAGATTGGACACCAGCCCACTTATGAGACTGTGGGGCCAAACATACAGGCCCAATGAATCCGAAATTTTGTGGGATGATATAATAAATGTTTAATAACAAATCACACTTCATGGTATAATGATAATTCGGCCTCTATGGTGGTCATTAAGGCGCCCTAAGTTATAGATACAATTCAGGGCCAGATTTTCTGGCCCAGAAAAATATCCCACTAATTTGATCATATCTCAGAATAAACAACTCCAAATGGGCCCAAATTTTACAGGAGGTTATAAGAAATCCTGAGATCCATTTTTATCTTCTATGGACTACTCTGATTCGGCCACCTAAAAGGTCATCTAAACGTGTCTGCTAGGTGGATGAAAGATGGATGCCACCTCGGGTCAAATGTGGAAAAGTCCAAATTCCACAAGCTTTCCACCTTCTATGGCCTACCAAAATTAATTGAGATTATTTTTACTGTTGGAGGCTAGACCCAAGGGCTCAAAATTTTCTATTTAAGGTAGTGTTGTTGGAGGATTTAGCAATATTTGGTGCTTGGTTTCATTGTAGTGTTATGCTACCGCTTTGTGTTTGTAATCGCATTTCTTTCTCATGTAAGTTGTTTAATTCACCTTAGTTTCTTAATAAAAGTTCTTAATTTACTCTTATTCTATTCTTCTACATATCATGTTGATACCGTTGGTTCAAGGTGTGAATTTATTCACACCATAATTTGTGATATTTATCACACAACGGAGGAGTGATCTTTTGTTGTTGTTGTTTTTACTTCTTCAATTCCACCCTTATAAGTCTACTTCCCGCTTCCGTTGAAGACATGTCATCAATGGAGGGATAACCCTTTTATGGGTTGATCCAAGGGAGTATAAAGGGACTGTATTGGATGTTATTTATCACTCTATTAATGTAAAATCACTTCTTTTAAATGATATTTTTATTTGATGATTTTAAAACATCTTCATCCTTATTGAATTTAAGGTCACACATTCAAGTGCTAATACGAACCTCTACCTTGTAGTGCTCAAAACATTGATCCTTAAAGTTTATAGGTGATTAGTATTAGGGTGTGTAGGCATTAAACCAGTAAGTGATGATTTCATTTGATCTTCTTAAATGAATCCATCTCAATTGTAATAAATTGAAATCATTGAGAAAGTAATTCATCCAATCCACCCCGAGCGATAACCTAGGATAAACTCATTCTTTTAAATTGAATTCACTTAAATCTGTTAGATATACTCTAAACTCATCTGAAATAAATCCAAGTTGGCCACTTCATAGCCGAAAACAGTCCATAGAATGTGCATATCTATAGGTTACTTCTTAGGTCTCTCTGGATTCGATAACCCAAGCTAAACTACAAGGACCGTTCTACCTTCATATCTTGGGTAAATTTGAGCGAGAATCAGTACATGAATCACAACCTTAAAGTGTGTGTTACTCACTCAAAATTCATTTTCGTGGTGTAGGGACCCCTAGGAACACCAATATTGTTGGTTTTGAACCCTTTGGATTAAAAGTATATTTCTATAGTGATCCCCCCTTAGGTCCAAGCATTATGACCTTATACTATTTGTCGCACCATGGTCCAAGATTTATGACCTTAAACTATGAGTTTGGTTCCATGAATTACAACCTTATAATATTTATAACCCATTAGTCTAAGAATTATGACCTTAGACTATTTGAAACCCATGGTAAAATTTATATGACCTTAAAATTAGAATCTTGTTCTGATCATTATGACCTTAAATTATTTTCAATTTCATGGTCTGACTGGAATGACCTTAAACTACCAAAGGAATGAGGCAAAAAAAATTGGTTTAAAAATTGTGGGGAAAACATAATCAATATATAGACTCCACCTACCAGGTCACTCCCATGACTTTGGAAAAAATAACGGGATAACAAGAAAGAGGTTCAGATCCAGATTACACCCACTATGGACCCAGGAAAAAACCTTTCTTTTCTCCCTAAACCCATCGTTTCAGGTAAATGTTAGTTCTAAATATTAATCTCACTTTTCCTCATGGGATCATCTAGGGGGTACCGGAATTGTTTTACCCTCTTTATAGAATCCTTCACCTTGAATGGGTAGTTTCCATTCATGTTTCTTCATGAATCCTCATTGTATGATGATAAACTGTGTGTACACTCCCCTTAGAAGACAAGTCAGACCCTTGTCATGACTAACACACCTTCCCAATGGGCTTAAATCCATAGTTTCATAATTTAAAGAGTGTTGGAATCTATTAAAATATTCCATCAGTTCATCCTCTATGCTTCACTCCTCCCTATATTTGGATCCCCATTGTCTTCCACATCTTAATAGACACCCGTAATGGAAATGGTGCCTGACCACACGGGGTCACATACCATCCTAGTAACAGACCCTAAAACACATCTGATGACATTTTGTGATAGGTATCATGTTTCAAACATGGCCATCATTTGATCTCATTTTATTTTCCCCACAATAATCAATCAAACATTTGATTCTATGTTTTAAACATGGTCATCATTTATCCTTCATTTTCATGTCGCCCCATTTATTTTACAGATCTTGGACTTCTCAGTTCACTCTCTTCACTCCCCCATTGTTTGGGAAGAATTGAACACCCCTGGAATTAGACCATTCATGCACTAGTGCACATTGAGGAAGCTAGGCAGATGTTTATAGATCCATATGATCCAACAAAAACATTATGGGTCAAGACACTCCCATTGGTCAATAACCATGGTTGTTTGACCCTTGTCAGGTAATCTCATATAAATGTGTAATCTTCTATTTTTCACTTGTTTCCAAAACCAAGCTTGAATCACATGTTTTTAAGGATCATTGTGGGTTTCCATGTTAATATTAATAAATATTAATAAAAAAACATTTTTTTATGTAAATAGGGAATTTAAAACAAACCACCCAATGTTTGGTAGGATCATTCACATGTTAAAGCCTCACCTTTATTTCATGATAAGGTAAAATTCCCAATGATTAATCCCCAGGGATTGAGCACTCAGGCATACCCAACATCTGTTGATTGGCCTCCAGAATCCATTTCTTCTCCACCAGATCATCCACCTCCCCCTTTACGAAAGGATGGAATTGTTCGGCCCTGATTCATAACCAATTTAGCCTATATTGGAACTTAGCCACCAAAGATGTCGCCTCCACCACCTTTTCTTGATCTTCCTATAACTAATACCTCAGTTTCTAGATGTTCTTTAGTTGAGTATTGAATATGGATTTGTGAACTTCTATCTTATCCTCCATATTAATATCCTCCTCAACTGCCTAAAGCACTTGAGTTCCCACAACCCTCCTTTTACTCTAGGTGACATCAAACTCATTCCACTATGCAAATGGCCATTAAATGATAAATTCCAAATCTAGTGCATGGATTTTACTAGAATCCACCCTAATACTCCCCAAGATTACTAACCAATGGAGGAGATATCCTACCTGATATGGTAGATCATTCGGTAGAGTGTGAGTAATGAAATTTTATACATTCCATCACACCTTACATTAGACAAATTTATTTTTATATATGACATCTAAGATGGAATACTCAAATTTATTAGGTTTCATAGACTCATAATAAGGGAATAAAATCCAAAAATTAGTGGTAGGATCATATGTAGGTAGTTAATTGGGAAATATGAGCCTCAATTCTAGGGACATGTCTTCTTGGTAGATCATTCATTAACAGTTGTAGCCCCGAACACCTCCTACTGCACTTATTAGAAAGGAATGATCAGTAGGATTCTCGAACACCTATATTGGTGGAATGATATTGACCACCTCTACCAATGGTAAATTCTTGAACACCTTCCTTATGGTCTCATATCCAATAGTAACCACTAATGAAACTTTCATAATAAGCATGATCATCACATCCTCCCCAGTCATCTTGATTATTGACATGATTTCTTTCTCCTATATTGAGGATTTTGGTTGAGAAGCCACATCCTATGGCACATTTTTTGTATTCCTACCTACAACAGTCTCCTCAAACACTTTTTTCAAATGTATGGCCTTGTCTTCTTTCTCTATCTTAGGCTTGATCATATCCACAACTGGATGATCTCCAAACATGTTTTGAATTACCATTTAAGGCATAGGATACAATGATCATGACTCATGAGAGGAAAAACACAAAGTTAAAAAGGTACAAAGGGTGAAGGGATTAAAGGAGACATATAGCATGATGGGTAAATTGGAATGGGTCATGGGAAATTTCTCAGTAGTTGTAAGTTGAGATGCCACTATAGTTGTGGGAATTTATTTAACAGATGGTAGGAAATATATGACAACGGTGCAAAATAGAGACCCTACTCCTACCCCTTCAAGGGTTGAGGCTCTCTTGGCATGCACCTAAGGTTCATCCTAAACCTCCCCTTATTTTATGATCTCTGGTTCCTAAAAAAGTGAGAATAATTAGACAATAGCCTCGAGGATTGGAAAGTGGTCAGCGACTGAAAAGTCATGGAATTTACCTAATCGGCAGTGGGGACTTCTCCTCCTTGGGAATCTTAGTATGATTCACTCCCCTATAACTCCTCCTATTCTGATCCATTTCACATAGCCATACTAGAATTTATTTGTTCCATATTAATACCCACAGTATAAGGTATTCCTAGAAACACCTTTACTCAGTCGGTCAAGAGACATGTGATACTGTGAGAGTAGATTAAGTCCTCTAGCTCCACCATGTATTTAATCCCTAGGTCCAGAAAACATAAAAGCATACCCTCTCATGGAAAAGACTGATGAGGAATATCCCCTCAAAGTGAAGATGCTACCATATCCCATGAAGAAAGGTGATCCATTTTTTTATTCCCTACCACTCCCATGTGTTTGGAAAAATAACATCATTGGGAACATCCGAATGACACAATCACTTCACCAGAATTTGCGCATGTTCCCTAAAAACTTCCTCATAAGTACCACCTTCCATATAAATCATCTTACCCGATAGATTCAAACCTATTTTTTCCCCTTCACATGGGTTCCACTAATTCAAGATAACTAATTTCTTGTTTTTATGTCACTAGTTTACCTATCTATATAACTTTTCCTTTATAGAATTCCCTACCTACAATTTTCCTTATACCCCGCAGTTGTGTGACGCCATATTCCTTTTTATACCATGTTCTTTTCCACCAGTGCATATCTCATGGTTATGAACTCTCCAAAATCATTTTGTAATAATAAATAATCCCATATGTATAAGTGGGTGGTGGAAGCTCATTTTAACCCCAACCATCTTCACGTGAAAACATTCACCTTAACTGTCCGATCACCAAGGGATGGGATTCATTTCACACCTCATGTACACATTCAGGGTGAGATGATAAAGTCATTGAAAATGAATTAAGAACTGATGTGGTAAATACATATCATAGATTACTTTGTAATTGACCCTGACCACCAATACCCATCCTCAAAATTCTAGGAGTTATGACCGCTGATCGATGAACCTTATTCCAACATTGGTCATTCTCTCCATGAGAAGGGGTAAGGGGTGTAAAATGAATCAATCCACTATCCTGATACTTTCCATCAAATCAACTAACCCTTAATTGAGAGGCTAATTCTCTGAAATATTATAGATTGATGACTAGAAGTTTGTACCAGGTAGAGATAAGGGGTTTGGATAATCATATCCCCCCATGTATTTGGAAACCCAACCAACCCATCCAGACAAAAAATTAAAGGTCCCGAACACATGGGGGGTTCCCACTAGTTGATGTGATGAAACACCTTATATATATTTTTGAGCACCGGTAATGGTTGGTTGATGTGATACCCCATATCCAGCACTACCTCCATGATAAAGGTTCTCAACCACACCCCCAAATGAACATCCCAAACTAAGAGAGTCCACCCATAGATCAGTGTTGCAATGAATCATTCCATTTTGACCATGGGAGCCTCATGCTTTATGTTATATACCCACAACTTCCACTACCCTGTGTGTAAAATCTTCACGTATGATTACTCATTTCCTTTATAGAAGGACTTAGTGAATTCATGTGGTCTCCCTATTTTATTTAATATAGACTCATCCAAGAAGTTTCTAAATCACTACTTGATAGGGATATCCTTCATTCCTAACTTTTGGTAATTTACCCCCTACACCAATCATAGAACAACCATTGTTTTGGTTGGAATATACTAATGGTCCTTACAAGTATCCTCTATAGGGAGTATTTCTTCACTCTTGGACCACTGAATTGATATCTCAATAATCTGGTGGAGATCCCACAAGCTAACACTAACCTTCCCATGGTTCAGATGAAACTTTTTGGTCCTTGGGGAACACCTTCTCAGCAGGTTAGACATTATATCCTAGTGATGGTATATGAGAAACTATGAGGAGCATGTTGCCTCATAAAGCATGACATGTTTCATCACATCCTCAAACTCTTGGCATTACTATAATGCCTAGTACACACAGTCCCATTCATTAATGAAATTTATGCCATGGTGTAGGTCTTAGCCTTCTGTACACCCCTTGATAGGGTTCCTTAATCCCTTATTCAGAATTGTCTCAAACTAAGAGGGAGAAACACCTACCTCTATCACCTCCCAATTTATATTTTTCATATGATTCCATAGGGTGTGTTTATTATGATATGCATGTTATTAATAATGTGGAATTCAACATCCCTAATCCAGTAGTACTATCCATGCATGCTCCTAAACTAGTAGGTGGGCTCATCCTAATTGGAACTGGGGACAAACACATTGTCCCTCGTCCCAATACCATGTAGAAATAGCCTCTTTCATATTGAGTTCCCATTCTAATACTCCTTCAAAAAATCCATGAGCATATCCTGATTTTATGTTCTCTGCAATTTTTCCCCAATCATGATATTTATGGCCATCTCCCTTATTCAATCATAAGAATCATCAGCACCTTCAGTAGAAATTTAATCCATTAGTTAGAATGTTTTTAGCACTAGTTGACTAAGGCATATTCATCATGTTTGAGTTAAAAAAAGTATATAGACACAAGGAAGTAAGTTTATAGATATGTGGATTGAAAATGAGGTTAGTTTAGAAATCAGTGAAGATCTTAATAAAAAAAACTCTCATAGAGCTTGATGAAAAGAGATAATAGGCTATCTTTCATGAAATTATTGTGGTCCCATAGGGGATCCACATCACTACTTGTAGGAATAGGTTCTAATTGAGTTCTTTTAATAGGGATAACTAATCACCAATTATAGGCATTTTTTCCTCTAAATATGACCCTCCTCTCCCTCATTAGATCCAATTCTAAGGGGGAATTTTTTTAGGATGAAATATACATGCCATAGAAGGGTTCAAAGAATTCATAACATATTCAAAAAATCAGGAAAAAATTTCCTAAAACCCCAACTTAAGTGTCTGCTTCTTGAAGGTCATAACATTTACGAATGACATTGGTTTTCAAATGTCCCCTTCCACGTAGAGCATGTGTGGTAACTTTCACACAACGTCACACTATTTTGGGGAACACCATGATTTATTAAATCTCAACATCTTCCACATAAGCCATCATATTTTATGAAACAAATTATATTTACTATTTTGGGCATATAAATACCCTTTATGTCCAACTATTAGGGGAATGCAACCACTTAGATTCTGAGAAAAGCTATAAAATTATGAAATTCCGAATGTTCATTAGTGAGAGAGGAGATCGATTTTCCAAGGTAAACATCTTTCATGAAACCATATCCCATGGGTTATTGAGAACCTCAACCCATGGTTGAGATTCCATTCACAAATTTCCATGTTATTCACCTAATAAAAAATACCCTTGTGGATCATAGGATTTCTTGATATAATTATCCTTCACAAATCCAACCTCATATAATCCAATACATCACCCTAAGGCAGGGTCACCCTATTTTGTGAAACAAATTCTTTCATGAGACCCTTTCCCTTTATGAATCCTCAAACCATAAAAAATCCCATAACTTCTACAAAAACTAATATTTTAAGCCTCGCACCATCCCTCATTGATGATCCTTCCCGAACAGAAGAATCCTTACAACATAATGTTTAAATGAATGGACCATTCATGTCACACAACCCTAAACTACATTACCAAGATATGTGGTCTTTTAACCCTATCTTAAATAGGATACATAATACACCTACCAGAGGATTAATCCCAACACCCCAATGTTATTACAAAATACCAATGTTAAATATCACCCCCCCCCCCACCCTAAGGATACACTTCAGCAAATCCCAAGTGTGAAATCCCCCCTGGGTACACAGTTAACCAAACCCTCAAGTGTGATCACATTTCCCCATTGGGACACACTTAACCACCAACATATCCTCATATGATATTAAACCTGAAACCCATCTATCCCCACAAAAGGTTAAACCTACGACCCATCTTTCCCATCAAGACGTTAAACCTTCAACCCATCTATCCCCAAATGTCATTAATCCTTCAAAACATATATCCTAGAAAGACATTGAATAAGTGACTAACCTATCCCTACAATACATTAAACTTGTGACTTACCTATCCATGTAAGGCATTAAACCTGAAACCCATCTATCCCTATAAGACATTAAATTTGCGACCCATCTATCTCAATAAATGTCAAATATATGACCTATTTGACCCTACAAGATGTTAAACCTCTAACCCATCTATCCACACAAGACATTAAAATTGGGACCCACCTGTCACTGAAAAAAATTAACTTATGACCCATCTTTCCCAACAAGACAATAAACATGTGACCTACCTTTCCCCATAAGAAGTAAAATATACAGCCCATCTATCCCCATAATTTTTTAAACATATGACCCATATATATCTGAAAGATGTTAAAATTGTGACCCATCGGTCCCTATAATACATTAATTCATCTACCCATCTTTCACTATAATATGTTAAACCCGTGACCTATCTATCTCAATAATATGTTAATCCTATGACCCATTTTTCCCACAAGATGTTAACCCTATGACCAGATCCTGAGTCTCTACCCAATAAAATAAACATGGGATTACAGAGATTAAAATCCTTAGAATACTTACTACTCTAGTTTCTACTACCTCAAGTCCAACATGGGATATCATTGGTTCCATGCCTAAGATTCCTAATATGATATTCCTATTAAGTAAAAAGGAGGAGAATTTATAGGTTCCAAATACACTTGATTTCTTTAAATTTCTATACATGCCCAATGTTATTATCTACTCTGGAAAAAGGTTTCTACTCTATAAAGATAGTAAAAGTATAATTAATCGCCATCCACGTTGAGATGGAATTGTGAATGAGTTTCAAAATCATGACTTAAATCTATGAGGTAGACAAAAACTAGGTGATGGTCTACATAGATAAATCCATGGAATGATAATCTTGTTTTGATCAAGGAGTTGACATCATATTTTAATTTGATGGAATTCATCCATATTTGGAAAGTGGGAATATAGGGGAACAAGAAAGTGTGTCACTTCTAGATAGAGAGATAGTGCACAACCCTAGTGGAAAGAATCAGTAACCCAATAAAATGATGGGTTGAATACCCATTCTTGAGGGTCTTCTACATTAGATGAGTGTATCAATCTTTGATGTTATACATGATACTTCTCCATCCTTGATTTTAATTTCTTGTTCCTCCTCTTCCTCATCTATTTTCTACTTTATAGGGCCTTATCTATCTCTGGATCATATGAAAGATTTCCTTCATTTCCTTCACAATAAGTTGAGTATTTTTGTGCCGTATTATGTCATGAAACCACAAAAAAATGTTAAAACAATGAACCAAGTATCCTGGATTAAGTTTTTAATTTATTACATGAACACTATATATAAGTGATTTTATCCTGAAGAATTAAATAGTTAAGTATTCTTGGAAAAATAAATACATACTTGAGTTCTTCATTAAATTTGAAAACATAAATTGCAACATAATATTTTTTGGGAATATCATTATTACCTCGAGAATATCCTTTCATGTCATTCTTGGTACCTTTATTGGATTTCTTGGAGTAAAAAGAAAATGAGGGTGATCTCAAATTCTCATTAAGGGTTATTTATAACAGAATAAATCTTGATACAATATGTATAATAAACATGGAATGTTAAATAACAGAACTCACATTCCATTTAAATAACTTAATTATCATGAATATATTAGTATTACTCAATATAGAAATGAATATAACTGAATACAGATACTATTTAATCAATAAACATAGAATTAAATTCATGCAAATATAATAGCAATGTAAAAATTAATGGATAAAAATAATAACTGAATTATAAATTAATGAAATTCTTAATTATTGGACTTCATGATCTCATACATCATGATACCTCTATTTTCAAGACCCCTCACATGATAGTTTAATACCATGGGTAGGTATACACAAATAACCCATTTAAATAAGGCTATATGATTGATTAATCTCATGAAACTAGTGATTCATCATGGGGATATCAATAATTAGGTCCCACCCATTACTGCATATCCAAAGCATTCTTATTATATCGAATAGTCAATTTAATTCATGAATAATATGCCTTATCAATAAATTTTTTTATTGAGTAAGGAATATGGATTAAAAATAATTTCCTCATTCAATCATAAAACTTTAAATGTAAAACACCGTATGTATAAATGATATAAATTTTAATTAATATGGATATTTAGGGGGAATTTAATTTTTAATGATGATACGAAAGTGAATATACAAGGGAAAGTTACTGATTATTAAAATTAACTAAGAAAGATAATATCAATACATTCCACTGGCACACTAATTGTAAAATATCTAGAGAAATAATAAGGATGTTATTAATATAACACAAACCTAGTGTATCATAATAATAATAAAGGGTTTCTGTCAAATCTGATTAGAAATATCATAATAATGACATTGAAAACATTCTTGAGGAAAATATCTTTTTTAATTTGTAAATATTTTTAAAATTAAAAGTTCACAAAAAAAATTAAAATTATTTTATTTAAAAATGACCATTAAAACATATACTATAATCCTTAAAACATTTAGTGGTCATAATGATTTTAAATTTTATTCATGTTGTACATGTTTAAACAAATATTTCTTTCACATTTTCGGTAAAATCCAAATAAGCCTGGTTTAAAAAATAACCTAATGATTCCTTTAAAAAAAATTATAAAATTATAAACATGGGTAAAAATTTAATTAATAAATCATTTTGATAATTTTAAAAACATTTTATAAAACTATTTTAGAAAATTGTTTTAGGAATACAAATGATTTTCGACAGAAGTGAGAAATTAAGTAGTATTTTTTTAAAAAAATATCTTTCAATGTTTTTAAGTATAAAATATTGTCAAAATGATATTATTACTTGATAAAATTATGAATAAAAATAATAGAATAAAATTAAATTTTTTTATTGTCCAATTATAAAATAATTTCCTTTAATATTAATTCAAGCATATACAATCCAGGTTAAAATGAGATTGTGAAAAAAACCCCATAAAAAGATCATAATGTTGATGTGATAATTAAAAAATGAATATATTATGTGTATAAAGTGTAAATACACATAAAAACAAGTGTAAATAAAACATAATATAGTCAAAATTAATTACAAACATAATCTTAGCATATCAGATTCAATAAAGATGTAGTATAACCAAATGAAAAGAAATTGAGTTATAAAATTCTTTACCAATTGGTTACCTTTAGGTAAAATACCATTAAGTAATTCAAATTAAAACATAAAATGAAATTAATTATTATGTAATAATTATTTTATATGTAAAATGGGAACTATATACACCATATAAAAGAAATTAGGTTCATAACATTGGAATATTTCTCACTAAATGGAAATTGAGACGAAGACCCTTACCTCACACTTACTTTTAGTTAAATGTGATTTAACATCTTCTATAATGGTTTCAAGAATGTTATAGATTTATAAAATAACCATATTAGGGTTTATAAGATTATATTTTATCCACTTATAATTGTTTACCACTTTTTTGTTAATAATATTTCATTATATTCATTGTTTCGGGTGTTGATTGTCTTATTTTCTTATACATATTTTATAATGAAAGCTCCAATTATTTTGAATAGGGTATAGATCGATCATATATAAAATTATAATAATGTTATGAATATAATATTTACTCACTATATTCATTTTTATAATCATTATTAAAGGTTTGATATGGAAAATGAATCACAATGCTTCGGGGCGATGGTTGGTCGTATATATGAACGAGCAATGATAACATTCCCTTAATGACTAAAAGGGTAAGGAAGTGGATGGTATATTAATTTTAAAAAAATATCATGTCATATATATCATATAAATTTATAAAATTTATCTTTATTACCTTCCATGTAATTCATATGTTAAATTGAATTACATCACTATGCGAGGTGGTAGTTTGTCATACACATGATCGACATTATCATATGTTAAATGTAATGAAAAGTAAGAAGTTGTATTTTATTTGATAATTATAGTATTATAATAATATAATATTATATATATATATATCAAATCCATTTTTATATAAAATTGTGGTGTGTATTGATGAAAAATTAGTTACATCGGTTCGTGAGGAGGTGGTACATCATACACATGGTTAGGGAATTAATTTCCCAATTGATAGAGTATGAGATGGATAAATATTATGTCATAAATATAATAATATACCAATATAGTTAATTTACTTTTTTATTATATTTTCATTTCAATACATAATTTAATTTGGAAAAAGAAAAAACAAAACAAAAGATCTTTATTAAGACAACTACATTATCTTAGTGAAACCTCCTTTGGATCTCCACTTAAGAATCCTAGGGTTAGTATTTTAGGAATGATATCATATCTATAATCTGAATAAGTTTTTTTAGAGATAACTTTTTAGGTTTTGGTAAAGAAAAATGGATTTATTGTTGTGTATAAATGAAGGGTGGGAGTGGGAAATTATGATTGGGGAAGAGGGCAGACATTATATTTCTTAAAAGAATAAAGCATGAAAACGTTTTTACACTGAAATATGGATCTAAAATAAAAAATTATATAACCTTATAGGTTATAAGGATTAAATATAACTATCCAATGGGTTTTTTATAAGTTTTAGTCCATTATTAACCATTTTATTTTTAGTTTAACCCCCAAGTAAACTCATTTTTATCTTAACCCATGAAATAAATCTCTACTTCTTTCACTTTTCATTATGGTTAATAATTGAGTTAAACATAATCGATAATATAAAGTTTTAGGATTCCAAATATTGAATCCATTTTTTAAAATACAATTAAAAAAAATTTATAATTCAATTTAAAATTAAACTCATGGACACGATGAAAAATTGTTTTTTCAAAAGATAAACATTCAAAAGTATAAAAAGTTTTTATATCTTGATTAACAAATAATTGATTAAAATGGACTAAATTTAATTAATTATAATAAAATTTAAATAATTTTTCTTTCAGTTTTTTTTAAAAAATTGACTTTTGAATGCTTGAAACAAAAAGGTAGTTTTTAACAAAAAACAGTATTTTACACTATTCATTGAAAAATGAAACTCTTCAGAAAAATTCAAAAATATCTGCCTTATATAACTATGATATTATAATTTCAAAAAAAAAATTATTTTTTAAAATAAATTATATAAAATTGGTAAAAATTAATTTTAACATAAGTATTCAAAAGGCGACAAACCCATTTTCTTTGGAAAAATACCTTTTTTCTGAAAAATATTATTTTCCTTTTAACTAATTCATATTTTATTTCTAATAAATATATATCTATTGTATTTTTTTATAAATTTTATACAAAATATTTTTAATAATTTAGTTTGTCTTATTTATACCCATAAACTTAATGTCTTGGATATAACGGTCACATTTAAATAATATTATTTAAGTAGAGTAATATTTTTTGTTTAAACCTAGTATTTTGTACATTGAGAGATGTTGAATAGATTTAAAAAAATATATCATAAATTTTTAGGGTGTTACATTATCATATAATTTTGGTTTTTAATTTCATATACTCTATTGAACCTAATTTTATTCTTTTATAATCACATGGTGTTACATTCTACCCCCTAAAAGAAATTTCATCATTGAAATTTAATATTGATTTCAGTAACTAAGGTTTTAAAATTTAAAAATAAATTTGTTGAAAAACCACATAGTAAAAAGGATTAATAAAACACCCTATTAATAATAGAGAAATATAAGTAGATAGGTCATCTTTAATAACACATACTATGCTTTCAAATAAGATAACATTGGGGTAAACTGAAGATGTATACTTGGAATAAAATTTAAAATAAATATAGATAGTGATAAAGATCATTGATCACAAGAAATTGAATGATCAATGGAATGGTACATACCTCAAAACTATAAATCCTTATTTATTTAAAATAAAATTTGATTTATTAGATATGAAGCTATTAGGATAAAAAAAATTCATGATCATTTTTTTTAATGTTGATGAATTAAATTACCATCATGACTATGAAATTCAGTAAATATACTTACTTGGTATCATTATTTTTTATAATTGTAATTTCATCCTTTTTAGTACTTCAATCAATTTCCCCTTTATCTCTTACTCTAAGTAATTAATATCCTAAAATTAAATTTTTATTCATGGAGCACTATATTTAACTTTTAACAGGGAATAAAATCCATAAAATACTGACAATTACTTCTTCTAGTCAGAAAATGTCTCCAAATCATGATTTAGTAAGAACATGTTTCCCAATATAATACAATAATTTCTAAAACAATACTATATTAACTCGATCATCATGTAGTCTAGGTTAATTCCTGACTCTATTATCAACCTTTGGTTATGGGTTCAATCTCCATGGCCTAGATGGATGTGATGAGTTGTCACTCGGAATTCAGATTGTCCTTTTTCTAAAGCCATATTAATATAATTATTATAACATTTATTAGAGTGTAATAACCCATAATTACCTTTATATCAAATATTATATTAACCCTAAAGGTTACCAATACCATAAAACTTTTTCCCACAAAATTTAAGGGATTTTTCCTTAAATAACATTTTTACTAAAACATATTCTAAACCATTGGGTTGTATTCCCAAAACAAATTTCCAAAAATATCCTTAATCATATTATGTTCTTACCACAAAAAATTTCAGAATGGGTGTTTAAGAATTTGAACTGATCATCAACCTTAAACTTATAAACCCATTATGTTCTTCATGACTCTTATGTTAATAAACTCATACATGATTCTAAAATTTAACAAAATCCGTAGATGTTTCACGATTCTTTTAACTGAAATACCATTGGTAATAAAATTATTCTACAATTTAATTCTTTAATCCAAATACATGAATAATTAATCTATATTCTTTCAACATAGGTCCTTACTTGCTCTAGGGTTCAACCTTTAGATAAATAAATTGACTAAAATAAATCCCATGTTCCCCATATTTAAGATAAAAATCTATTCATGGATCCCTATGATGAAATTTATTATCTTCTATCATACTCTTCATTTTTCCTCATTAATTCATTTCTTTACAAAATTATTTTACACACATAAAACATTTCCCCTTTCCATTTAGAAACTTTCCTATGTGTCTTTTTTCACATTTATGACATTATGGAAATTGATATTTCCTTCCTCTATGGTCTCCACCACTCGATCTATTAGAAAACATCATTCTTCTCTTCATTGTTCAGTCTGAGAGTTGGTCAAGGTATGGGGTTTTAATCATATCTTTTTATAACTAATTATGAATAATTTTTTTACATTCATCATCCCATTTTATTCTCATAGTAACCGAATTTTAATATTAACAAAATTCTTTTGGGTTCCATCGATTGTATTAAAAAAATACAATAAAAAACAATAATCACAGTGGTAAAACAGTATAATAATTTATAGGATGTATAAATCATGAAAGCTTGTTTTTAATATAAGACACCTTATATTTTAACTAGGTTGTATATTTTCATCATCTATTTAAATCATTCATAATGGTTTGTAATGAAAATATGAATTATCCAAAGCCTATCCCCAGAGAGTGTCAAACCAGGTGTATAGAAAGCCATATTTTTGTGTACCATGTAACAATTAAGTTAAGACTTACATTCCTTTTTTTATTATTACCCCTAGGTACATATTTACCAGAACCAAATCAACTAAAAATGTCCATATAAGGATTTATATCTATGAAAACCACTTAATATCTACCATACCATAACTTTAGGATGTTCTTCTAACTTATCCTCAAAGTATAGCATATGGTTATGTTTCTTAATCCATGTTTTATTAAATCTAATTTCTATGTTTCATACAAAAATTACTTTAATATCAACTATAAAAATCATAACTCTAATATCCTAAATAAATTATCTACTTTATTACATTGGCACTAGATAAAATTGATTACATCCCAAAGGAATGAAAAGTTTATTTGTCTTTGTAAACTAGATATTTTTTTGATTCTTACATTAAATTTGAAAAAACATATTACAACATATTGTTTTGATAATGTCATTATTCCTTATATAATATATTTGAATATCATTCTTAGTACACTTCATAGATTCTTGGGAAAGGAAAAAAATAAGGGTGAGCTCAAATAATTAGTAAGGGTTAAGTATAGTGGAAGATATATTGAATTAATAACTATAGTCAACATGTAAAGTTAAATAAATAAACACACATTACATTTAATTAACTTGAATATCATGAATATATATGAATTATTCAATATTTAAATTCATATAACTAAATAAACATTCCATTTAATAAATATACAAAGAATGTAATGCATCCGGGGATAATATCAATAAGAAAATATCATTATTAATAATAATAACTCAATTTTAAATGATGGAAATGATTAATTACTAGAAATAATGATATTGGGTATCATGATATCTCTACTTTAAATACCTTTAATGATATAGTTTAGTATTATGGGAAGGTATACACCAAAAAACCCATTTAAATAAGGATATCCAACTGATTCATCTTATTACACTACCAATGAATATAGGGGATACATATATAAATATAACAGGGATCCACCAATCACGACATGTCCAAATCATTCTTCATATATATAATAATCTATTTAATTCATGAATAATATTACTTATCAATAAATTTTTGTATCGAGTAAGAAATAAAAATTAACAATAATTTCCCCAGTCAATAATATAACTTTCAAAGAAAAATACCATATGTAGAAATGATAGGTTTTCTAAGTAATAAGTATATCTATGATAAGTAATATGGATATTAAGTAAAATATAATGTTCAATGATGAAAATATAGTGAATATTCAATGAAACGTTAATGATTATAAAAATTATCTAAGAAAGTGATGGTAAATACTTTCCCTAGTCAAATTTATCGTAAAAAATATAGTTAAATAATAAATATTGTACCAATACAATATATACCTATTATATCATAAAAAAAATAATGGTTTGATGTCGTTGATGAAAATATATATCGTTAAATTTTCCTTAAAACATTATTGAGTAAAATATCTTCTTTTCATTAGAAATATTTTTAAGACTAAAAGTTCACATAATATTTTGAAAATACACTTCATTGAATATAAAATTTTGAACTTATAAAGTAATATTTAAATAATTTATTGGTTATTAGCGCATGAAATTCCATAAATTATTTACATAAAATGACAAAGATTCCCTTTAAATTTTGGGTAAAAGACAAATGGACCTTGCTTGGACAACGACAGAATGATTTCTTTAAAACAATTATAAATAGTAAAAAATATCTTAAATAAATCCTTTGGAGAATTTTTAAAACATTTTTCAATTTTTTTAGAAAATATGATTTTGGATGAAAAAGATATTCGAACAAAGAGAAAAATGAAGTTGAAATTTATTAAAAAAATACTTTTTCTTAATAATTTTTTCTACTAATGATTGGAAACCAGTAATATTACTTGAAAACTTCATGAATAACGATTTTAGAATAAAATTATATGGGTTTATTATCCAATTATAAAATAATTCATATCAATGGAAATTCAAGAATCAACAATCACGATTAAATTGACATTGTGAAATAATACAATATAAAGATCATGATGTTGAAGTGAGGATTAACCAATGAATTTATCAGGCGTATCAAATATAAATCCACATAAAAATTGGATATAAAACCTAATATATTCAAAAGTAATTACACACATTATCTTTGAATAACATTGAAAATTATTAATTAACAAACCTAATGAAAAGAAATTGAGTTATGAAATTATATACCACTTGGTAAATTTTAAGTCAATTACCCTTAAATAATTAAAATTGAAATTTAAAATAATAGTAATTATTATGTAATAATGATATTTCATATAAAAGGGGAATTATATACAACATATAAATTAAATTGGTTGCATAACATTACAACATGCCTCAATGAAGGGAAATTGAGACAAAGTCCCTTATATGACGCTTCATTTTGGTTAAACAAGATTTAACTGACTATATAATGGTTTTAAGAATGTTATTAATTTATAATATAAATATATTAATATTTATAATATCATATATGATCCTATTATAACATTTTATCACCTTTTTTTAATAATATTTCATTATATTCATTGTTTCATCTGTTAATTGAATTGTTTTCTCATTTGTGTTTAGTAATTAATGTTTAAGTAATTATAAATAGGATATGAATAAATTATCTCCAAAATAATAATATTTTTATTAATATCATATTTAACTATTATATACATTTTTATAATCATTATTTATTGTTTTACATGGAAAATGAATCACATCACTTCACAGAAACGGTAGGTCGTACACACGATCGACGATACCATTCCATTAACGAGTGAAAGGGTAAGGAAATGGATGGTATATTGATTTTATAGAATACATATAATTTCATATATATCCCATATATTCATTAAAATTATCCTTATTTCATTCCATGTAAAATCATAATTGAAAAACGAATTGTAGCGCTCCACAAGGCGGTAGTCCATAGTACACACAAGTAATGTTGTTGTATTTTATGTGACATGGAAAGTAAGAATGTATATGTTAAATTATAATTCCATAATTAAAATAAAATAATAAATAATATATATAGACATTAAATCAATCATTATTTATAATTTTTATATGTGTTGATGGAAAATGAGTTACATCAGTTCTCAAGGAGGTAGTCCGTTGTACAAAATATAGATGATTTTGTTTCCCATTTGATGGAAGAGAAGATGGATAAATATTATTAAATCATAATAAAAACATATAATTATATGGTATGTACAGTTTTTATTATATTTTATGTGTTAATACATAATTTAATTTGTGAAAAGAATAAAGATATTGAAAGATATTTGTTAAGACATTTACCTTATCTTAGATATACCTCCTTTGGATCTCCTCTTAAATATCCTAGGATTAGTCTTTTAGAAATATAAGTAGACATAGATTTTTTAAAAGGATCTTGCGAGAGAGATTTTTTCAATGTTTAGTCGAGAAAAATGGTTTGACTTGTATGAATATGTTAAGGTATGGAGTAGAAATTTTGTAATGTCCCGGCCCGACTTACCGCTAAACCCGTAGCCAGACCAGTGGGTCACATAGCCTCCAGCATACCTCCTATTATGAAAGAGGATGGCGACTAGCATTGAGGGTTTTAAGAGGTGATAGTGGGGATACTATACCCTCATTATTAGAGCAGTACAGTGGTATATCATAAAGTAATTGGTATACAATAGTGAAATTAGTAAATAAATGACTGACAATTAACAAAAGAATAATAATAATCAACTGAATAAACATGACCAATGCCAATTTACAAAAATACATGTATTATAAAAGAAGATACATGTATAAGTTGTAAGTATTACAATAATAAATAAAACATAAAGAATTATAAACTTCCCAATGACTAGCTCTACAAGTATCTCGAGCACCATCTTGGTCATCTTCCCTGACACCATCCTAGAAATGTAAATCAAATAGTGGAAGCTAGATACTTCCCTTTATCAATATATGTAGACCAAAAGACTACTCAGGTACCAATAGTACTCGAGCAGGGTGTGAGATAAAAATCCCATTAGTCTGACCCCCATGGTGTATATCCCAATCCATTTTAGGAAATATAAATTAACAAGTGTTCTATATATAATAAATGAAGAAAAAATAAAAAATAAAAAGACAAAACCTTAGTTCAAGTTTCTAAATGGACACCATCCCATACCACTTGCTTCATCCTAAGCTAGAGTTTTGAAATAGGTACATGTTCAAGGCATAATATGTAAATATGTTCCATTATAAACAAGGAAACTAAGTAATAAATACCCCCAAACATTAGTTTTGTCTTAGGGTCTCACTATCATGTCATCTCACATCCAAGATCAATTAAAAAATATCACATACACATGATCATAGTAATACTAAAGGAGGAATTTCATATGAACAATAGTTATTAAATCTTTAATTTCCTTATGGTGGAGTTCTAATCCCATACAAGGTGATCTAATAGAATCCCAAGGGTTTCTACAGGTATCTCTTGTACAACCCAAAACCATTGAGTCCGTACAAGGCAACCCATGCGGTGTTCCTCATATCACTCAAGGTTTGGTGACTCTGATCCCATTCCAAGTATCTAATATATGTTATTAGGTATAACCTAAGTCCTGGCATAGCCATATTTCCAAAATATTCATCCTCTGTTTCTCCCCTGGCGAACCGACCTCACTCACAAGTATATATATCTTCCTTTAGATCCCGTACATAGAAAGTCAATGTATCACTCTCATTGCTTCAAGAAAATCTAATCGAGCATGAATATTCTATCCATGGAATCCTTAATTTGAGACTAATGTTCTAACCCATATCATAACAAGTGATCCATACCATCCAAGGCACATCACAAAGAAATAATCTACTATTAATTATATAACTTCAAATAAAAATATCAATGCACAAGCTAAAAGTTCAATCCATAAAATCCATTGGTGGATTCATGATCCCATCCAAGTAAATATAATAGAATCCCAAGGGTCACTACAATAACATATAATATAATCAATTCCTCTAAGTTCATCCAAGGAAACCCATACAGTTTCCCTTGTATCACTCAAGGTATGGTGACTTTGAGCTTGTACCATGTATCTCGTGTATGAGACCGAGTATCACCGGAGGAATGGCATAACCATCTTGCCAATAAGGCCATCCTCAATTACTCCCCTAAGGAACTAGCCTCACTTGTGAGTATATATGTCCTCTTAGAGAGCATGTACTTGGAAATTCAATGTATCTCTCTCGACGGGTCAAGTTGATTCCAACCCAACACAGCAAGTCCATCCATGGTATCCTTGAATCGGGACCCATGTTATCTCCCATACCATTGAAGGTTAGCATAGTAACTAAGAATATATCAAAATTAATAAAATTAATTTTAAATTTCATCAATAAGGAATGAAAATATCACATGCTATAAAGCTATCCCAAGCATAACATCCAAATCAAACCAATCTGCTATGACATAAGACATCAGGAATAGGGAACTATGCATAACATAAGCACTAAGCTTCCAGGAACACACATATGGGAATATTTTAAATTGACGGTAGGGCACCTCATCGAGGGGTTTATTAGAAAACCAGACATTGTTATTCAACAATTCATCTCATTCAATTCAAATTTTTTTATTTCATCACATGGTGTAAGGGATATATCATATGACACAAGGTAAGGGTACAAGGAAAGACATAAACGAAAGGCGGAACACACATTTATAATTTAAAAAATTTAAAATGATATATTTAATGTCATATAATTCATATTTAAAATAAATAAGCCAAAGGTTATAGATAAGGACTCTTACCTCAAGAGAAGGAGATGAAGATGAACACTTAGGCACTTGATGTTTTCATCAGCAACCACTTAGAGCTTCCCTTTCCCACCTCCATGAATATTCACCTTATCATATGCATAATGATACCTAGATCCTATGTACATAATTTTATGGTTTTGAATACGTATAGGGGGTCCTTACATATATTCTTATATATGCATATACTTGTTTCCACTTACACACGTATGCATTTTTCAAATATATATATATGCACACCTTGCCCCAATATATATATTCAACATTACATGGTATAATATATATAACAGGGAAACATACACATATATATATGTGTGTGTGTGTGTGTCTGTGTGTGTGTGTGTGTCTACCCCTGAATACATAGTAAGTCACCTTTAACACTAGATACTCGAACCCACCTCAAGGACGACCAAGACATGCTATAAAATTATTAGGAACTAAAATTCATCATGGAAAGGTCCAATGCCCTTAAATAAAATTCCCAGAAGCAAAAAAACTACAAAAGACACAAAAATAAATTGATAAAAAAACAAATAATGGGGGAAAACATATATGATCTTGATCATGGGTGGACCGAAAAGATCTGAAATACTTCTCCTTTGGTAGATGATGTTGAAACACTCATGAAGGAGTCCTGTGAGATGCACCGCACTCCCCCAATAATAAAAGGAAACCAAAAAATTGTCAAACCCAAACTATAGGGTTTGGACGAATGGAACAGGGTAATGGGATAGAGGAAAACCCACAAGAAAATGGAAAAGGATAGAGCCATAGACTTTACCATGACAGATCATGCAATAAGTCTGAAGGCAACCCGTGTGAAATTGTGTGAATAGAAGAGCTAGATGAGGGGAGTCATGTTCATACAAGGTCTCCAGGGGGTGTGTCATATGATAAAAAGAGGGTACAGGGGTAGATAAGTTCAGGTTTTATTTATTTTAATTTTAATTCAATTAATTTAACATTAAAAATTCGCACATGGATTGGGTCGCAAGGTTTGACAGGCCGTGTGCCAACCATGCACCCTCCACTGGGCACCTAGAACACCCCATATAGCCAGGACACCTGGTTTAAGAACCACGTGCCAACCTTATGGTAAAAAGGTATTAGGTGCTTCCTAATTGGCACTACCCAGGTGGTCTAGGTACATGGTTTGGGAAAACTGTGAACAGCCCATGTGGGGTGTTTTTTCTCTTTTTATGCAGCTGTATGGTTTGCTTTTGAGTGCTTAACATTTTTTGAAAAACCATGTTCCCTATTTAGAGAACCCAAAACATGAGATTTCAGATCGTGGTGATCCTTAAACTCAATGTGACAACCAAGGGACCCCTCAATCATTTACCCATGTCCAAAAAACAACACATTGAATTGTTCCAACTCTCAAAATTATGTTCTTAAGCTCATTTTTTAAAACATAATGTCTAATAAATGAAAATTTCAATTTACTTTAGATTTTCATCTGGTTCAAAACATGGGTCATTACAACCTTCCCACCATAGAACTTTTATCCCCTTAGAATCCTTCATGAATAATGTAAACGTCACCTTACCTACAGGGTTTTTGAAGTCTCGTTCAAATGGCCATGTTGTGTTTCCAAACACCCCACGCACCTTCAAACATTCCTCAAGCACACAAAACTTAATCCATAAAAACCTGATCCAATTATCATCTTCCGAACTAAATACAAAATCATAGATAACCAGATCCCACTTAGCCAGAGACACAATCTCGTCATCATCTCATTAAACATCTATCCAAAGATTCATCCCACCTTGGCATAACATTAAAAAGAGGCCAATTTTGATATATGACACCTCCGCCATCATATTTTCCTTAAAAAAATTCCTATAATGTTCATGTGGTGATTAGAGTGTTATTTATTTAATTGGGTGAACCTGATCACATCTGAGGTCAAAACGGAGACTTCACCGAATGAAACAGTCAAATTCCAATCGACCAATATGATACTGGTCATACACACATTTCATGAAAGACCAAGCCAACCCTTTTAAAAACACACCCTACTTAACCTAAAGGCATGATTAAAATGGTTCTTCACCAACTGTACTCATTAAACAAGGAGGAAAACAAGTCAAGTCACCTCTGGCTAAACATTCCCCTGATTCCAATATTATATGTTTGGTATATTACCAACTAAACTGTGATGCCTTATTCCTAGGAATCTTGTGTTTACAACAAGCACACTCACCAAGGACCATACTTAACTTCCAATTATGTTAAAATCTAGTCCGTACTCCATGTTACAAGTGAGACATTAGGACAAGGACAAGACGTCCACATTAGATAATTTATTGAGCCCAAAGCACCATCTTCCTGGTGGTTCTGTAAAAGGGAATGGCTCATGTTTTATATTCCCTATGATTCATCCCTACTTGGGAACCCAAGTATCACTCAGGACTAACCAACCCTCGATAAGAACCATGTGTTAGCATGAAACACAAATAAAAACACTTAATAAATCCCAATAGTTTTTAAAATATTAGTGTGGAATAAGACCAACACTCTCATAGTTTATTAAGGATGATGTTAAGATATGTGAGATACTCATCACAAAGAAGAAAAAACTAGGAGTATTTGAATGATTTCCATTCAACCATGCCCAATTTATGGACAAAAAATAGTTAAACCACATTTGGTCAACTTATTTGGAATCTTGGCTTCCCATATCGACGCATCGCCATTATCTGATCACAATCATTTACCACCCAAGGAATCATGTTATCATTAAATATTTACTTATAAAATACATCTGAGACCAATGGTGTTTCCCAAAAGGTTGAAAATATCCAACCATATCAATTTTGTGCATCCATGAATGAACTAAGACTATTTAACACTTGCACGCCTCATATGCATTCATGAAAAATTGACTATTTTCAAATGGTCCTTCTTGGTTACGCTCTTTCTACATGAAAAGAAATTATTTTCCAGAACTAACATGACAATCCCTACCTTATTAAATTCTTATCCATCGAAAGGGGAGAGATCGACCAGCTGCTCACAAGCACGTTAGATCAGAACAACCTTAAATGCATGTGTGAAACTCCTCTGAGTAATGCTCACACATCTCAAAGATTTGAAGGAAATCCAAAACCAAAGTAACTGGTATGTCAAACACCTTAGTCTATTGAATCTCCATCCCATGAATTGGGACAAACATGAATTATTTAACACCTAGGTCTCTCTACTACTGAGATGACCTGAGAACATACTCAACAGCACAAGGCTCAATGATTCTACAGAACTCAACTAGTTCATTATAGTATTTAGCACTCGATGGGAACCATTTATATGAACACATACTACCCTAATATTTTAGAATCAAGATGGTACATCCTTGATACTATCCATAGTATGTCTTCTCTATGAATTCATGTATCGGATGGATTGTGTAGAAACTATCTCTAAATCGCATTATCTCAAACAGTTGAGAAATGGTCTTGCGACCACTTGAGTCACTGAAAAAAAGAGGAAAGGTTCATGAGACCTAGTAAGTGGTTGACCATGCCCTTGAAATGTTTAAAATATTGAAACTGAGCATTACACGATGCCCACACCGATAATAAAGGTCAAGAAAACATGATCACCCTTCTGAACAAGGGTTTAATTTAGAAACTATAGTCAAAATAAGGACAATGACACCCAAAAAACACCAAATAACAAAAATATCATAGAATTTAGTAATGAAATAAATCTATAAGGTTGGAAACTACCATGGGCTATCCCCTTATAGAAGAAAAAATGCCGATTGTATCACTAGGTCACACCAACAGAAAATTCATTGGACTGAAAACCCTATCATTTAAGAAATTTATAATAGAAACAAAATACCTATCGAAAATGAACACCCTTTTGTTCTAAGGATACAAAAGGGGATACTCAAACTTCCCTTACCAAAGGGTTTAAATGAGTACACCACTATAGATTCCATTTACAAGCCATTAAATTGATTTACAATTAATCTTCAAACTTTTAAAAGATCTCAAACAAAACTCTATGTAATATAGGATATATATATCAAAATTACTTTTTACTAATTAACCATGTATTAATATCCCATAATAATTAGGAAATTTATGACATAAATATCATTTCAATAGATAAGGTGACCTATTTTGGGTCCCATTAATCCAACCCGGGTTCTTCATAAGGAAACCCAATAGTATTTTCTTAATTATTAACTTTCTAAACACCCAAATGGATAATCTCATTAGAAACATGTCCCAAATGACCTACTTGGGTCCATTTTTTCATGTAGATATTTAACCAATTCATTACAGATTATAATTAAACTATAAAATTTCATCCATTTCAAACCTAACATGGTCTTATAAAAAAGATTCATTACATGTGTTGCTAACAATCCAATATATAAATCACCCATACACTTTATAAATTGAGTTCTAGATCCCATTTAATTGAAACCAAATTAATTTTAAATTATAACATTCTCATATCTCTAATATTCCAGTTATATGGGTGGACATCTATAAATCTATAAAGCTCCTTTACACTTTAGTGTTTGGAATATAGCTCCCATTAATGGAAATAATTTAATGTTAAGATCTTACATTAGAATAATTCTACATTTTAAAAAAAATTCTAAACATGTATAAGGATAAAAGATGCTTCGAACACAAGGTTACCTTTTCCCAATTATAATGTGTTCATACACCTTACAACAGAAAATGGGTTCATATTTAGTCGCAACCACTATATTAATCTTATGCAGACATTTACATTTCTAAAAAAACTAGCCTATCATTAAAAAATAATCATATTTAATATTGTAAAAAAATACCTAAAAGGGTACAAAACTAATCATGGAAGCACAATAAAGTCACAAAATCAAATCATCAGGAACGTTATAAATGCAAATACATGGAATTTATTAGGCATGTCATGTGAATTTTTTATGTGCCTATATATATAATGCAAGTAATGATTCATCGTTTCAATACTAGGCCAGGGTAAAATTCTATAATTCCATAAATCAATATGTAGTGGAAAGTTCAAAATTCACTCAAGGTGAAATCAAATCAACTGTAATATCAAACAGCATGAATAATAATTCTCATCCTTGGCCACTGGGTCATTTCCCCATGGGTTGAGAGATCGGTCACATACATGACCATTTTGCAACATCCAACACAATCCTTAAATTTTTTCTACCATACCAAAATAGAAAGAAAAAGGAAAAATAGATCAGATGCAACATTGAAACATCACAACCTGACATGCCACTAAATAGGTATCTAGAATGGTGGGTCTCTTGGCCTTAAGTCTGCCTCCCTATACTCTAGAGGCTACCAATTAGAAGCGAGTGTCTTAGGAGGTGATAGTGGGGATATTATACCCTCATAATCATAGTATAACATTGGTATATTAGAATATAAATAGGTGACAACAATAGAAGAAATAAATAAATGAACGTCGAGCAGTGAAAGAATAATAATAATCAATTAAATAAATATTTCAAACAAAAATTTATGATAATGAATGTATGATAGATGATTATACAAGTACAAGATATAATGATTATAATAATAAATATAGTGTGAAAAGGAATAACAACCCAACAACTAGCTCCCTGAGAATCTTGAGCATCAATTACTTACTTTTCCCCAACTCCATCCTAGAAATATAAATCCAATAGTGGAATCTAGCTGGTTCCAATTATCAATACCTATATACCTAAAGTCTACTCGGGTACCAATGTTACCTAAATAGTGTGTGAAATAAAAATATTAGTAGTCTGGCATCCATGATGTCTATACCAATCCATTTAATTAAATATAAATTAATATGTGTTTCCATATATAATAAATAAAGAAAAAATAACAAATAAAAATATCATAACTTAGTTTGGGTTCCTAAACAGACATTCATCCCATGCCACCTAATTTGGCCAATGTAGGGTGTCTGAAAGATGCAACTGTGCAAGGAATAATATGTAAACAAGGGCTATTGTAAATGTGGAATATAATTAAGTTATACCCATATGATTTTATATTGTCTTGGGGTCTCATTATCATATAATATCCCAAGAAATATCAATTGAAAAAAATAAATATGACATTCACATGCTCCTAGTAATAGTAAAGGATGTATCTCATATGAGAAATAATCGTTCAATCTTTCAATTCCTTGTGGTGAAGTCATGATCCCATCCAAGGATATATAAACAGAATCCCAAGGTCATCTATAGTAATCTCTGATATAACCCAAAACCATCAAGTCTATCCAAGGAAATCCATACAACATTCCTTGTATCACTCAAGTCTCAGTGACTCTGAGCCCATACCAGGTATCTCACGTAGGGGACTGGATATTACTTGAGTCATGAAGTAACCATCTTTCCAATGGTTACATCCTTGGTTAATCCCCTAAGGAACTGGACTCACTTATTAGTATAGATATCTGCTCGGAGAACTTGTACAAGGAAATCTAATTTATCTCTCTCGGTGCATTGAGTAAATTCAACCGAGCATGAAAATTTCATCCATGGAATCCTTAATTTGGGTCCTATGTTCTCTCTCAGCTCATAACAATTGATCCATACCATCTAAGGTACATCATAATGCAAGCATCCATTATTAATTATATGCCATCAAATAAAAATTTCAATGCAAAAGATAAAAAAACAATCCAACAAATCCATTAGTGGTGTCCTAAGCCTATCCAAGGCTATATAATATAATCATAAAGGTCGCTACAGAAACATATGATATAACAATACCTCTGAGTTCGTCCAAGAAATCCCATACGACATCTATTGAATCACTCAAGGGATGGTGACTCTGAGCCCAGACCAGGTATCTAATGTGTGGGACCATGTATCACACGAGTCATGGGGTAAACATCTTGCCAATTGGTCCATACATGGTTTCTCCCTTAGGAAACAAGACCCACTAATGAGTATAGATATCTTCCTAGAGATCTCGTACATGGAAATCTAATTTATCGCTCCCAGTGTGTCAAGTTGATTTCAAACGAACAAGGTGTTTCCATTAATGGCATCCTTAAATCAAGACCCATGTTCTCTATCAGAAAATTGTAGTTGATCATAGAAATAAAGAATATATCACAAGACGTAGCATTACATTTAAATTTCATTAATAAGGAATGTAAATATCATATGATATCAAGAAATCCCAATCACAATATTCGAATCAAACTAATCTTCTTTGGATTAAGACAACAGTCATAGGGAACTAATCCTAACATAATCACTAGGCTACCAGGAACACATATATGGCCCTATTAACAATTTAATACAATGAACCTCATTGAGAAGTTTTATTTTTAAACAATACATTTTTTTTCAATAATTCATTTAATTCAATTTAAATAGTTTGATTTCATCACAAGGCATAAGGAATATAGCATACATCACAAGGAAATGGGGAAAATAAATACTTAAAAGAAAGGTGGAAAACGAATTAATAATTCATCAACTCGAAAAATATAGATGTCATGTGATATAAGGCATATTTAAAAGTCATAAAAAATGTCATAGACAAGGGACCATGCCTTGAGAGAAGAGGATGAAGCCAAACACTTTGAAAATGGATTTTTTCATTGGCGACTGCTCAAATCTTCCCTTTCCCACCTCCGATCATATGCACCTTCGAAAATACATAAGGACATGTATCCCCAATGTATGTATATTTATGTACATGAATGAATAAAGGGGATACTTACATATATTCTTATATATACGTATACCTATTTCCACTTACTCCTGTATCCATTTTATATATATATACATTAGCACACCTAGCCCCAATATGTATATTCAAGTTTCCATGGGGGAATATATATATAATGAGAGAACTTACATATATATATTCCTACCCATGCATACACAATAAGTCACCTTTGACATTGGTGACTTGAACCTACCTCAAGGATAATGAAGATGCAGTACAAAATTATTAGGAACTCAAAATCACTGCGGAAAGATCAAACACACTTAATGGAAAATACCAGAAGCTCAAAAACTAGGAAACCCACAAATGGGAATTTATAAATAACAAATAATGTAGTAAAACCTACTAGAGATTGATGACACTAATATCAAAATGATCTGAACCGCTTCTCCTTCAACAGAGGATACTGGAACATGCACAAAGGAGTCCCACGAGACGCACTACATGCCCTAACAATAGAAGAAAACCAAAAACCAGGTCAATACTAACTCTATGGTTAGGCCAAATGGAAAAAGGTGATATGATAGAGGAAACACCATCGGAAAAGGGAAGAGGGTGTGGCCATATCTTTTACCTTAAAGGATCGTGCAAAAATTAAAAGTAAAACCAGGTGAAATCGTGTAAAGAGAGGAGCTAAAGGAGGGGTTTCATGAATGGACTAGGGAATTAGGGGGTGCATCACCAGAGAAAAGGATGGGGAAGATGAAGAGAGGTTTAATATTCTTTTATTTTAATTCTAATTAAATTAATTTATTTTTTTATGAAAAAAAATAAATTTTCTCATAGTTTGGGAAGCATGATTTGGAAGACTATACACCAATTGTGTGTCATCGACTATGTACATGGAGTACTACGCAAGGGCTGGACAGACAGTTTTCAAATCCTTTCACCAACCATGTTGGGAATAGTGTATAGGTAATTCTTTAGTGAAACTACCTATGTGGGCTAGGTGCACGGTTCGGGTAAATCATGTGCAGGCTATGTATGGAATTTCTTCTCCTTTTCTTTAGGTGTACAGTTTTTTGCTATGGTCCACATGATTTCAGGAAAACTGTTAACCCTGTTCATATGACCCAAACCTTGAGATTTTAGATCCTAGTGCTCCTGAAACTCAACAAGACACCCGAGGGACCCCTCGAGCCTTTATCCAAGTCTAAAAACAACACATTGAAGTGTTCCAACTCTCGGGATTACATTTCAAATATTGGTTTGTAAAATGGCATGTCTATTAAAAGAGAAATAAAATTTACTTTGGATTATTTTTGAGTTCAAAACATGGTTCATTTCACATTTATAAGTGGGGGAGATGACACACATGGAATTTATGATATGAATAAAGTGTACCCATGTTTTTTACATTCCATGAGGCTAGATGAATGGGGAATTATATACCGTTAGAGGTTATAATGTATAAATATGTCCATTAAATTGGTTTTAAAAAAGTTTTATGTCATCTCTAACCCTTACCTTCTTAGTTTTACCCCAAGTAAAATGATTATTACCTTAACTGCAATAATTATTTTTTATTATTTTCACTATTTATTATGGTAAAAAATTAAGTTTAACATATAATATAATATGAATTATTCTGATTCCAAATATAGAATCCATTTTTCAAATTCACTTCACATAAGTATAATAATTCAATTTAAAATTAAACTTATACAAGTGATAATAAAGAAGATTTTCCCAAGAAAATCATTCAAAAGAATAAATGTTTATATATGAAAACTTATTATATAATTTATTCCAATAATCTAAATTGGATTAATTATAAAAAAAACTAATTTTTCTTTTAAAACAATTTTTAACTAAAATGGCACTTTTGAATGCTTTAAATGAAAATCAGTTTTTAACCAAAGTTATTATTTTCAACTATTCATTGAAAATGGATCTTTTTAGAAAAAACCCCAAAAATTAACCCTAATATATATTTTATATGATTATTTCAAGAACCAATTTAATTTTTTTAAATTTATTTTAAATTTTTTTAAAAAATTAATTTAAACATAAGTTCTTAAAACATGACAAAATCATTCTCTTGGAAAAATATAGTTTTTCCAAAAACATTTCTTTCTCTTTCAACTCATTATTATTTTAATTATAATCAATATATATCCATTTAATTTTTTTATACATGTGTAAACTAAATACTTTTCATAATATATTGATACCTATTCACACCCTCCAACATAAAATCTAGGTTGTAATGGCCACATTTAAATAATAGTATTTTAACATAGTATTAGTTTCATTTATATCTGGTGTTACATGAACCATAATTTATCTAATATAATTAATGAAATATATAATAAAGTCTCTAGGTGTTACATTATTTCATAAGTTTTATGTTTCATGTCGTATATGCTATTAAACCCAATTTTATTCTTTTGAAATATTGGGGTGTTACTAGAACTTCCTAGTATAAAACAATGAATTAAAAATTAAAAAAACTATAAGTATTATTAATTATCCTTATCATAATAAAAACCCATCCCTATAAAGGGAACCAAAAATTGATACCCCCAAGTGGGAATCAATATTTCAATTGGGTCTATGCGATTTATAAATTTATAAACCAAAAACAACATAACTACAAAATAGCAGTGATCAGAAATTTTGAGTGTCGAACCCACAAAGACAGTTGAAAATACATATGGGGAATTATGAATCAAATGATAATTAATAATAAATTTAGAAATCAATTAGTTACGACATTCCAAGTTTTGTGATTTATTGGTTTATTTTCTAGGGATGTGAATAATTAGTGTTCATTTATATTTATTTTTTGAATTAGGTATGAACGGATCCTTAGTCTTGGTACCCTTTCATTATTCTAGGTATACTTTTTTTAATTAGCCTATGTGAGAGCCCTAAATAAGAGTAGATGGAATGGTGATGGTTTTCATTCCTTGATTTATGTTTCTCATGACCTAGTAGGTTTAAGTAGTTGTATGCGGTGTTCACCAAGAGTAGTGTCTAAGAGTGAGACTATTTGATTGTTATCGGATTTTTCATATAGTATATAAACTTTATCTAGTATGTGAGATTGAATCAAAAGGGGAACAAGGGTTTTTCTTGTTGGAATTGTGAGGTTTCATAAAGTAACTAAAATTAGCTAACTTAAATTTCATACTCCAAAAGTTCATCTTGATCTTATTAGAGAACCAACTGTTGCAAACATTACTAAATAGATGAGTTTACTAAAAGTTCAAGTACTTATAATGGGTTGAGAAGAATGGTTGGTGGACATGGTTAATAGTTTATTGACTTAGTCGGTTGAGTTGGTGGAATCCTTGGTCGAATGGTTATGTTAACATTTGGTTGACCATAAATGTAGGTTGAAAGTGTAACCAGTTTGACTATAAAACTGACTCTACAAAAGAAGGTGGTATTAGTTTTTTTGTTTTTTATATTGTAATTCCATTTTGAGTAATCACTAGCTAATTATAAATAGTTATTCTCATCCTTGTGCTTCAAGTAAAATAATAGTTATCTGTGTTATCCCAAAATATTGGATGAAATTAGGAACCATGTAGTCTTATGTGTCCTTTTTCTTTTCTTATTACTTTACTTTGTGTTGAAGAGTGAGAATGGTGTGCATCTTAGAAGTGGTGATAAGGGTGAAGAATAAATTATAATTTTATTTCTCTAAGACAATATAGGATTAACCATTATTTATAATTCTACAATGTTGAGATACTAATATATATGTATTTTTGGTGAACTAACATTCAAACATTTGGTGTTTGTATCAGTTTAATTTGGATTCCTTCCCCAAAAAATAGTATCAGAACAATGGTTAGACACACTCTTAAATTTAGTTAACTTTATCACTTTCTTTATAGTCATATTAATATCATTTGGTCTTTATTTTTATCGAGAGATATGTAAATGGAAGAGGGAAAGGTTTGGATCAGTAAGTTCTATAGAACTGACCAAGGATTCTGGCAGCTTCATATAGAATATTATCTCATCTAAAAGGATCTCAACATTTTTTGGGGTGAATAGAAACATCTCAAGATAGATAAAGTTGAATAGAAAATATAAATAGAAAATAATTAGGCTTGGTGTGGATAAATTTAGCATAAAATGGGGCTTTCAACATCCAGGAGAAAATTGTTGTAGTTATGTGATGTCGTGGATCAACACTCTCATATATAGTGCTCATAAATAACTTATTTACATACTATATTTAAAATGAACGGAAGATACCCAATTTTAGAAATCAATAATTAAATTATAAATAATAATTTTTTAGTCACATACATTTGATTTAACTTTCAGGTTTAGAATTTTAGAGAGTTAGGGGAAAAAAACTAAAAAATACCATGTATTTCTTATAAACTGGATATCTTTTTCACTATTTATGAAAATAAATAAATCTAAATAAGTCTTCATTGTCTCCTAAAAAATTATCCACACATGTTATTTTTTCTATACATATAATTTGTAATAATTTTCTTCATATCTTAGGGAAATATAAGTACAATAAATGTAAGATAAAATTCTTAGTAAGGTAAAATTTATATCAAAGGATATCATGGTATGAATAGTATAGAAAGAATAAATACAATTCAAATAATTCCATATAACTGGATACCTGATCCTGAAATAAATATATGGATAAAATAATACAAATAGTCACAAGGAAAACAATAACTGAATTCACAGTCATGGAATTAATAATGTTGGACACCTATTTATGTCAAGGCCTCAACTGAGACATCATTCTTGACATTAAAGTTGTATCCAAAACAACCTAATTTCCATCATGGCCACAACTAATACATTAATATTATTTTCAATGTCACAACCAACACACCTTGATTTCATTGGTTATGAATACACCAAATACCTACAACTTTGGTCTCATGAGACTAACTAATGTATTGAGGGGTTATATAATATTAGTACCCACCCATCACTTCTTTTATTCCATTTCATTCACTATATGAATGATATGAATATCATTACAATGAAAAATCAATGTTCCTTTGGATTAAATAAATACTTTTATTGAAATACAAACATATAAAATGGAAATACCATTCCTCATGCTAATAAAATAAATAACATGATCATGACTCATACAAATAATGAAGGTGGGTTGTTAAACAATACATAATCAACTTTCTTTTTTAATCAATAAACATCCATACTGTAATAAATAATAAATGTATTTTCAATAGTTTATCAATCAATAAATGGAATATCTTTAAACATAATAATCATTCAAAATAAAACCATAAAAAATGGCATATATATTTAATCCAATAATTTTCTCAATCAATCAATTTGTTTCATCTAGGTAAAAATACTTCAATCAATGGATGTTAATATATAGTGTTAATAGAGGAAGGGTATTTGAATAAAAATTATGCATATAAGAATGAATTATTTGGAAATAAAATATAGTGATGTAATTATGAAATTTTAATCCCCCAAAATAAAATATTATGAGAGGATTTACAAGGTAATTCACGATCAAAATATACACCACCATATGTAAAATATTAGTGAATATGAATCATATCCCAATGAATCAAAATTGTGAAACAAAAACCCTAATGGTATTGATAACATAAAATTAAAAAGAACATGACAGTGATTCCATGAAATTAATATATATTTAAATAAAAGATAGTCATTATTATTAAAGGTAATAACTTTGTGATACAACATATAAAATAAAGGATGATATGAAATATTGAGCATGTCTCGTGGAGTTAACAATAGTGGAAAATAAAACTTATGACTTTAAAAAAATTAATCAGATCCCCTTGAATGATATAATTTAAAATGAAACATTAAATTCCATGAATAATGATGTAAACTCATTAAAAATGTAAAAGGGGATGTATGTTCATCATACAATAGAAATCATGGTGTATAACACAAACATTTCTTGAGGAATTAAAATTTGAGACAAAGAACCCCTTATGGATTAAAAGCATTAAAATCCAAACCCCATGATGGTTATAGTTTCAAATGAATCATTTAAAACTATGAAAAATTATAGGATCCTAATAAATAATATAAAGGGTTTGCAGAAACACCATAAAAATGAAAACATTGTGTATAAGAAGAAATATTTCCCAAAGGGTTTAAATTGAGACAAGAAACCCTTACCTTAATTCCTCACTTCCACTAAAGTTACTAAATAACATATATAAAAAACTATATTAATGAAAATTTTAATATATATATATATATAAATTTATAAAATTCATTTATAATTATTTTCTACATGTATTTTTGTTATTTCTTCTATGTTTTCAATATCGGGTGTGAGTAATCTAGATTATTTTGAGCTAGTATTATAATAGCATGTTTTTATTTATTCTGATCCCAAATTTCATTATTACTATTTTATAAAAGGTTTTGGAATTTATTTATTATAATTATTTGTAATTTTATAATTTCATTTGACTAGATTTTTTTTCATGATCCTTAAATTTTAAATCAGGGATGGGTATATTTTGATGATTTTTCATGAACGAACATTGATATCTTAGTTATAGAGTTTATAATTAATGATACCATTCAAGAAACAAAATAAAATAATAATTTTTTAATTTATATAATATTTTATCATTAATTAGGTTCTCATAGTCCTCCATGATATTATGTTATATTATATTCTAAGTGGGTGGTTAGACTGACCTAAACATGAAATTGACATAATTAATGGGTGGTTATGATTATGTATGTGGTTTATTATTGCATAATATCAGAATTATAGAATAATAATTATATTAATTATATAAATTTAAGTTATTAAATAATATTTTATTAGGTTTTAAATAAATAATAAATAAACTATATGAAAAATGAGATGTGTTACTTCGTGGGGGAAGTTGTCCGCACAAAACCAGACTAACATTTTCATCTCTCAAAAAATTAATGGGGGATAAATAGGATTATAGTTTTTTCATTATTATAATAATTATATTAAATATATCAAATTTATTCTTCAATTTTACCCTTACTACTAGATAATATATGTGGTATTGAACAAAATAAATTTTTTTATTTCGTATAAGTGGTAGTCTGCAAAACGCATGAATGATGGTTTCATTTTTCTTAATAAAAAGGGGAAATAAGGTTATATTTATTCCCATTGAATAATAAAATATACCATAAAAATGATTATTTCATTATATAGTAATTAGAAAATTTTAATTTAAAAATTAAGAAACAAAGTGAAAAAAGTTATGAAAAATGAGTACTCACATTGAAATCCTTGCATTTTCCAAAGTTGATTCCTCAAAAATGGAGGTCTTCAGCCAATTTTTTATAACCATATTCTCAAGTAAAATAAATAGGATTAAAATTTTGTTAAATAGTAATATTTTTAATAGAATAAATAATTATTTTAGTAGTCTTAAAGAGGTGGTGAGAGGCCCCTTTTATAAGTGGTTAGAATGGATTTTTTTGTAAATATTTCAACTTAATATATAGAGAGCACTTGTTTAACTTGTAAATTAGTCATAAAAATTGATAATAATAGATTTTATGAGGTTTAATGGTAGATGTAAAACAACATCTTGTGAATAGTGATGACCAAATAGGCGAATTGATCTATCTTGGCACGTAGTGTGGCATGGAGACATGTAGGCATTACTGGGAGGAAAAATCAAAAGAGAGATCGGTGTTCCAGCACCGATCATATAGACCTTAACTGGGTTTCTGGTTAAATAGGGATTCAATTCCATGTTTTCATAGTGGTTAATTACAATGAAATGGTTGATGGTAAGGGGGGGTCACAGCGAGAAGACTGAGATAATGATACAAAGTTTGGATGATCAACTTGGGCCATCATGCCATCAAATATTAGTGGGTCTTCGAGCCACATGAGTATTACAGTCATGAAAGGGTTACCTAAAAACCCTATTGAAATGTGGGATTCCATTCCTTAATAAAAAAGGGGGTGTTTCCCCTACCTATTTAAAAATAATAAAGTAATTATTATTATTATTTACTATCAGTAAGTAATCAAATTTGTTGTAAACTTATTATTTATATAAATAATATATTTTATCTATAATATATTTATTATCTTAAAATAAAGAACATAAAATAAAGTTTTATAAGTGTTTAATTTTATAGAATAAATCAGTATAATTAGTTTTTTAGCTATGCTAATTTAATTTATTGATGTTCTTGCATTGATAATGTCCTTTATATTTATTTCTACATATATTTCATAATTAGGTTAGATATACTTCTAATAGATAACTATGCAGCTAAATATTAATGGCTATATAATGTTTGGTTATTAATTTTGGTTTTGAGTTGTGTGAGATGTATGTTATTGAACACATTTGGTTTTAAAGTAAAATATATAATGTAAATTCTTAGGGTGTTACACTCTCCCCCCTTAAATAAATTACATCCTCACATTTTTAATTAACACTCACTAATAAAATTGGTTAAGGGAGTATAAAATAAATATGTAACTCAAGATATAATTTAAAATTATTTCTCCGCCTTAATATCTTATGTATGGATGAGAGACATGTCTTTTCCCTCCATCTATTTAACTGATTTCCCCATCTTTCCTTTTTAACTTTTAACTTTATCCCCTCATTTCCCACACATGAAGAATCTTCATATTCCTTCAAGGAATTACCCTTGGTGATTCTTACTATATATTTGACATAAACAAAATTTAATTGTCATTCCTTTATCATATTCATCACCTATAATTATATGATACTTCATCCTTCCCTTATTTGGTTTTTTGGAAACTCAACTAAGTTAATGTTATTAAACATAATTATTGATATTTATTTTGGTATAATAATAAGATTTATCACTCAAGATCTTATCTTGTATGGTTTCTCATTATGAAAATTTATACATTACTTATAAAATCCATTATTAACTTGGTTTCTTAACATTTCATATCATACTAAAACAAAAATGAGTTCATCATGAGTGATGAACAATGAACAACAAAAATGATTATTGTAAGATAATTACATGAAAATTTCAAACTCATAATTTATTATTCTGAAAATTTATTACATTATCTGTTATTATAACCTAAATTAATCATGGTTAAATCTAGGTTTCTTTATTTTGGTTTTTCTCATATTACTTAACCTAATTCTTTAGAATAACAAATCCTTTGTAAAGGACAATATATAGAATGTGATTATCTAAAGCATATCCCTTGGGAGTATCTAGAAAGGTTTTTTATGTTAGTTCCACTCATCATGCACTAGAGAGAGGATTTATTTGATACTTAACAAAAAAAATTCAATGTGATTTCCCCTTGGTTCATTTGTTTCATATATATAACCAGTTTCCAATATCTAGAAAGGGATGAAATTTCTAGTATAACCACATAATGTCTATTTTAACAAAACCATAGGATATTATCTTATACTTATAATTATCCCTTAAGATTTTACAAATGTTCTCAAATTCTAATCCCTAAAATATTTAATATTACCTCAATTATATTAAAGAGTTATCTATACCTTTGAAATTTTGATCAAACATAACTTATCAGCCCTTAAATTTTTCTTAACTAACATCCAAACCTCTAAAGTTATCTAAAACATCCTTTTATATAAAATGTGATTCATTAGACCCATACTCCCAAATTTGGTGCTTATAAATACACTCTTCACATGCTGGCTTTTAAATGAACTGAAGCCACCCAATTTTAACCATTAATAATTATAGTATCACTAACAAGTATTGAGTCACATGCATTTAAAGGAAATTTTAGGTTTAGATTTATAGAGAGTTAGGGAAAAAATTAACTAATAAATCTGATGTATTTATAGTCAAATAGTTTTTTCTTATAGTATATAAGAAACTACATAATATATAATAGTTCTTCTACGTCTCTAAAAAATTCCACTTCAAGACATATCATTTATAATACATTTATTTATTACCTAAGGATGTTGAAACATAAGATGGTTGAGGTCAATTTCTAAATAAGGGAAAACATATATTAGATTCTATCATGACATAAATAAAATAGAATGAATAAATAAGAGTAAAATAATCTCATATAACTAAACATATGATCATGAAATAAATCCATAGATGACATAATATAATTAATCACATAGGATAATAGTAACTGAATTCATGGTGATAGAATTCATAATTTCAGACATCTTTTACCATCAAGGCCTTACCCAATAGATAACTATTATCATCAACATCATAGATAAGAAATCATTCTTTCCATTTAAACTACTACTAAGACATCATTCTTTCCACTAAGGTCATAACCAATACATCATGCTTGCATTGGGTAGGTATAAACAAAATACACAAACCTTTTGTCTCATGAGACCAACCGATGCACTGAGGAGATTTATAATATTTTGACTCACCCATCACTTATTTAAGTCCAATTAATTCACTATATGAATGAAATTAATATTAATATAATGCATAATCAACTTTCCATACGAATCAAAAAACAATTATATTGATATACAAACATACTGAATGTCAATATTTTAATCATGTTAATAAAATGGATAAAATGTTTATAAGTTGAAAAGAGAAATAAGGTTGATGGTAAATAATATATAATAAACATTCTAGGGTATTAAATAAACATTCATATTGGAATAAGAAAAATAGATATTTTCAATAGTTTATCAATCAATAAATGGAATAGTTTTCTATGTAATCATCCTTCAAACTAACATTGTACATAGATAACGATATATAGTTAAGACAATAATCTCCCTAAAAAATTTATTTAGGGAATCTAGGTTAACAACCTTGAATTAAATGAATAAAATATATATTTTTCACATAGAAAATGCATTGGAATATAAAATTATGCATATAATATAAGATGATTTGAAAAGACGATGGTATTGATGGATTTCTATGAGTTTAATATCCCCAAGAAAACTAGTCAAAGGGGGTTTAAAAGGTAATCCATGATCAATATATACACTACAAAATGGGAAAAAGTTGGGAATATTAATCATATATAAATGAAGCAAAATTGTGATGCAAAACCTTTTATAGTAAAGGTAACATAGGAATCAAAATAACATGGGAGGGATACAATAAAATTAAAACAAAAAAATGAAAGATATCCATTATACATGAAGTAAATATGGTAGTTAATACACCATAAAAACTAAATTATGGTTCATAATATAAAAAATGTTCTATAGACTTTAAAATAGAGATAAATAACACTTAAAGATTTAAAAAAATTTAAATAAAACCCCATTGAATGATTTAATTTATAATAGAACATTTGATACCATGAATAATGAGAGAATGGTTATATGAAATATAAAAGGGTGTGTAAGTTTTGTGCTTATAAATATTATTTTATTTTAATTATAAAAAACTCTACTAAAATGTATAATATTTTCTTTTAAATGATATCAATCTAGATTGATGACATATTATTAAAACCCATTGATTGATCATTGAATATATATATTAATAGATATTTGGAAACTATATAAAAAGGATAGAAGAACCATATAGGTTCATTGAAGTATGTGGGGAAGAAAATTCATGAAGGGTAAACATAAAAAAGTATTGGCTATCCAATATTGTGATTTTATCCAATCAATGGAATGCCTAGGATATTCCTCATCTAGCAGGACCGCACCAGCTACCCAATGGATGATCACCAAATAGCTCATGTGGAAGGGTTGTGGAATTATATTCTCTAGGAGTCCACTGGAAATCCATTGGAGGTGCGCTGATCAATTAATAGTATAATATAGAGAAGACCAAATTCCAGAAACCCTATTGAATACTCAATGAAGGATACTAGGTAGTCAATGGAGTCGGGAAAGCATATCTAAACCTAGTATTTATGGTGTTAAAAATTCAATTAACATGGAATTATCAAACTTAAATACTCATAATGAATTCTAGAAGATTACTGAAGTTATTAGATCCTATAAATAGTGTTTGGTGAACTTGTAAACTCACTTGATCATCCATTCATAAATTAAATTCTCTATATTTCTCAATAAATCTCAAAGATCTCTCTTTATAAATATCCTTCTACTTTCTAGAGTGTGTTCTAAATTGTAATATTCTTTCACTCTAACTATTTTCCCATTATCTCCTAGTGTTTCTTTATATTATTTTATTGAATTTAGACTAAGATAAAATGTTATTTCTCCTAGTAAATCTACCTTATCCACCTTTTTTGTCTATATTTGGTGTTCACTACAATTTATGTAGAGGACCTTAGTTTTTTGTATGTTTCAATTAACAGGTTAAGCATCCATTCTTCTTTAAGATTCTATATTTTCCATTAAAGATCTAGATTTTATCATATTACTCGTTTCTTGTTATAACCTAAAATTTAAGGGATAGTTTTGGTATCTTGGATACCATTAAATCCAAGGGACTAATACATTAAATCCTCAAGAAATTATAATGGCAGACATAGGGTCTCTTTTAGAGTAATTTAAAAAACTCTTTACCAAATATCTTCAATCATTTAAGTTACACAATTTTAATTATTTATCACTTTATTTTTTCATTTTATTCGATTGTTTAATCCAAAAAGATCACTTAATCAATTTATTATGGAATCATTATTTTTTATATTATTCCACTCACTTGATACTATTAAATTATTTTTTCGCCTTAAAACTTTTATTCTCTTATTTTAACTCTTTAAAAGGTTTTATTTAATCCTTTATATATAAGTTTTTAATATTTATATTTTTCATTTTTTTGAAGGTAAATTCACCCCCTTATATTTTTATTTTCCTTTAATATGACCTACATTTAATATCAAAGAATTTATGAGATGCTTAATTACTTTATTTTCAAATTATTTAAATGTTTTTTTAAATAAAAATATTTAATCAGTTTTTCAAATAAATATATTTTTTAAATTGATTTTTCAAATTCTTATTGTGTTCTAAAAGGAAAATCCTTTGTTGTGCTCAATAATTTTGGAATAATTATTGGTTATTAGAAAACTCCCATGTCTACTTATCTTAGATCAACTATATATCCTATTTATAATATTATTATATGTGGATATAATCCTATAACTAAAAAATAAGATAAATGGACATCATTTGATATTTGTTTTAATTGGTTGGTGAAGCTATGAATTCATTTCACTATGGATTAGACCAAAATGATTTCAATTTAATTTCTATATGAAAATGGATCATTAAATTTAGAAAATTTTAAAAGTAACTCGTGAAGGGACTAAAAAAGTAAATGATATCCATTTACATATTCTTATGTAAGACATTTAATGTTTCTCTAGGAATACTAATGAATCTATCACTAAAATATTTACTTGATTTACTAATATTTGTAATGATAAAAATGCTCTTGGTGATTCTATTTCAATAGAAACGTTTTCAATAAAATATTTTGGGTTCAACCATGTAATAAGGAACCAAAAGTCATTATGATCAAAGAATATAAAGACATGAAAAACATGGTGATTAAGGAATTCATTGTTTATCTTTTGATATATGAGATTAATAATAGAATACATTCTAAAAAGGAAGATAAGGTTTTCAAATAAATTAAAAACACTATCTATTTCAAAGATATCAACAATAACTCTTTCCAAAAGAAAATTTGGAACAACTCAAATTTATAAAAGGGTAAGAAAGTAAATGGACAAGAAAAGAACAACCTAATTCTTCAAAAAGAATAATAAATACATGGAATTCACTTGATTCCACTACAAAAAAGGCCTCATTAAGCCATATTGTCCCTTAATAAAAAATAACCAAAAAACAAAGCAAGGAATGAAAGCATTAAAGGTTTCAACCTGAAGTGATTAAGGAATGAAACTTGTGGAATTACCTCCTTTTTTTATTGTTTCAAGGATGACTTTCATGAAAATTTCTCTAGTTTAACTTTAGAGAGAGAGGTCAAGTTCATAATGGAGTTTTACTAGGTGCAGCACTAGTGTCCATTCCTTTGTATACGATGGCCCCCACAGATCTTCATAAACTCAAGAAGTTGCTTAATTATCATGATGCTAAGGGTTTTGTATGACCTATCACATCATCATGAGGTTCACCTATACCTTTTTACAAGAATCCAGAAGGTACGCTTAGATTGTGGGTGAATTACCACCAACTGGACTAGCTTATGGTGAAGAACAGGTACCCACTTCCTCATATAGAAGACCTCTTTAACCAAATATAAAGAGAAGAAAATTTCTCATAGATTGGTTGGATTGGGATAGCATTAGGTGCGTGTCAGGCCATCATACATACCGAATATAACATTACTAAGTAGGTACACCTTTTTTGAGTATTTGGTTATGTTTTTCATCCTGAAGAATGAGATGGAAATATTTATGGAATTGATGAATTGGGTCTTCCACTCGTATCTTGATTCCTTTTCAGTAGTCCCCATATATGAAATATTAGTTTATTCTCACACCATACAGGACCACTTCAACAATCTTAAGATCTTTCTATATAAACTAAGATAGAAACATCAATATTTGTAGGTAAGTAAATTCCACTTTCAGATCAGCAAGTTTCACTTCATAGTTATATAATTTCAAAGATAGACATATTTTTTTCCAAGAGAAGATGAATATAGTGGTTTCTTGGAAGCATCCTAAGAATGTGTTTGATATGCATAGCTTCTTAGGGATGGATTCCTATTATAGATGATTCATTCAGTATTTCTCCTTCTTGGAATTATCACATATAGGCTTGACCAAGAATAGTGTGAAATTATACTCGACTAAAGCTTGCGATATATAATTTCATGATTTGAAGTAAATATTGACTTTAATTATGATTCTAATTTTCCCTAAACTGGTAATAAGCTATATTATTTACTATTATTTCTCAGGAATAGGGATGCGGGTAGTGACGATGTTGGGTCATCAGGTTATAGCCTATGTGACCCACTAGTTGAGGCCTCATGAGAGGAATTTTCTTATGAATTGCCTCTATCTAGAATCCATGATCCATGATTTATGTTTTTGGAGGTACTATTTATTAGGTGAGTGGTTTTTTTGTTAAAAGAGGTAAACAAGGTCTCAAAAACACCTCCACACAATGATAATTTAATCTAAGGTAGAAAAAGTGGGTGGAATACTTGAAATCGTTCAACTTTGAGCTTGATTACACACTCAAAAAGGGTAATCTCATAGTTGATTACTTAAGTGAAAAAACTCAGACACAAACTATCAAGGGGCTAGTAGTTATTAGAAGTTGACAATTTTGTTTTCTAAGATACACCTGGACGTTCAGAAAAAATGTTTGAAACTAGTATTATTAGCTTTAGGGGTAAAATCTTCCCTTATAAAGCGGGTTTGGATTTGGAATTTATCTGATTATGAGGGCCTTTTATTGATGGAGAGTTTCATAGGGGATAACCCACCATTGGGATGGGTTGTTGATGTGAATGAGATCTTGCTCATCTATATGTGTTTTTGGTGGCCTTATGATGTAGAAGAAGAGTTGATGTAGTTATATCGTGCCTCTATCTAGGTAGTTCATCCTAGGATTACCAGGATGTACTGAGACATGCATCATCAGTACAAATGGATGGGTATGAAGAGGAATATTGAAACCTTTTTCACTCAGTTCTACACATATCATAAGGTGAAGGTAGATAACCATCAACCTACTAGAATTATATATCTTTTATCCATCCTAATTGAAAATGGAATGACGTCACCATAGATTTTGTGACAGACTTGATAATATCCCCTTGATGATGAAATATTATATGGGTGATCATTAATAGGTTGAACACTGTTTTAAACTTCTTACTAAAATTTGAAACCTTCTCTATTGATGATCTAGGAAGGCTTTACATATAGTAGATAGTGAGACTTCATTGTGTTCCCCATTCGATAATTGCATACTGAGATTCTCATTTTACATCATGTTTCGTGAAAGGGTTGCAAAAGGCACTAGGTTCAGAGGTTCTCTTGAGTACATCATATCACACTCAGACTGAATTGCAGTCCGAACAGATGATATGGGTGTTAGTGGATATGATTTGGGCATGTATCATCAATTTTAGAGGTTCTAGGGAAAATAATATCTCTCTTACTGAGTTTTCATAAATCAAAAAAATCATGAAATGGTATAGATGGATATGTATGATTACATTTATGATAGACCATGCTATTCACCCTTATTCTAGTTAGAGGTAGGTGAGGTGGCACTACTGGGTACTCATATCATTCAGAAGACTTCAAAGTGAGTTCACCTGATTTAGAAACATAAGAATATTTCTCATTATAAAAAGAATTATTATACCAATCATCATCATAGACCTTTAGATATTGAGGTGGGATATTGGGTCTTTCTGTGAGTATCACCTAGATTGGGTCATCGGCGAATTAGAAGACAATACAAGTTATCACCTTGATATGTATAGCCTTTAGAGATAGTAGAGAGGTCCAGATTGGTAACCTATCATTTTTTGTTAAATCAGAGGTATCATTCCATGTAATAAGTATTCCATGTATCATAGCTTCATCATTATCATGTTGAATCGTCTCATTCATTTGATCCTGAGGATATTGAGCTAGAGGCGGATGAATCCTTTGGGGAGAAACAGATATTTATCATTGATCGGGTCATGAAGGCTCTCTGAGGAAGGTCATTTCCTCTAGTCCATGTGAAATGGAAACACAAACATGTCTAGAAAGAGGCCAAGCTGTAGGAGGCCGATGTATGTGTTTAGTTTATAGAACATTTCATAGAATACATTTTACCACCCTAGTAAGGGAAACATAGGGATGAGTTGTCTTAACTAGGGGAGGTCATAACGTCCTAAATTTTTGAAAAGCTATATACCATATGTTTTCAGCTTATTTAACTTTATATGGACATAAAAATTATTCCTAATTGAGTAAAGGTTGTCTTTGTGGTGTTTGGGCCTTTTTTGGAGCTTGGTGCCTTGAAATTTGAAGAGGCGAACTAGGTCGCATGGTTAGTAAAAACTATGTCACCCAGCCCACACAGTTTCTCTAACTATGCAGCTGGAGATAGTGGGGTGTTGGTGGAAGCACAATTTGTCTAAAACCATGTGAACCCAGGCACATGGCAATGTGGTATTGAAAATCACTTGGATAGTGTACTTCCATATAATTGGGGCATGGTTTTTCTAATTGTGTGGCCAAACCATATGACCCTTCCAATGTGGTATAATTTCCAAATCCCCCCCCATCATGGATTAACCTTAAACCCAATTTTCCTCATCCTTTTCTTAATAACTCCCCCATAAAAACACTTCTTCTATACACATATTAGGTGTTGTTCCATATCCTCTATCTAATCATCAAATCACTCTTTTTCAGATCCAGCGGAAATATAGAGGTAATATTTACACTCCTCAACCATCTATTTATATTTTCTCTATCCCTCTGTTTCACTATTTAGGTGAAATCCAATTTTCCTTATTTTTAGGTAATTTTATAATTAATCCAATAAATCTAATTCTATATTGATCCAATCATTGAAAATGGATGATTTTAGTGCTACTAAACTAAGGTAGGTGGTCTATTTATTTCCCATAAGTTTCATCAAATTTCATATCTTGTATCGTTGTGTTGTGTGTTAGACCATTATTGTGAAGAAACCTAAATGTTAAATAATTTATTCTAAATGGTTTCACATGTTTATTATGTTCCTATATAAGGTTAAATCTCCCCTTGTCTTTACCTTCTTAATGTATTCAAACCAATTGGGTGTCAGCTCCACTTGAGACCTAATTGTCATGGTCTTATTTGTCTAATATTTCCTTGAGGGGTGTTGTCTTATAAATGATACTTTGACTAATTTCGTGAATTTATTAAATAATAAACCATGATTTGGGACTCTTATGTTCATTCCATTAATTGAATTGTTGGACCAAATGGATCGGTCAAGAGGTTAGGTCATACATATTATGTCTTGATCCCTAAATGGAAAGATTAATTGAATGTATGGACCAACATGCCAATATTAAATTATTGTTTTTTTAAATAGTATATATTTTTTAAACAATTATTTTCCCAGATATAGTTATTATGGGGATAAATGAGTTTCTTACTTAATGACTCCTTGTAAGAGATTTTCATGATTAATAGTTTGTTTGTTTTAATTATTGATAACATGTCAGTGGCGACAATAGATATGAATTGGAAGGGATCGTCGTGTGCTTTCCCTTTTCACCTACAAATGATTGAGACCAATTATATAGAGGATTCCTGATGGACAGTCTTGGGGGTGTGATGGTTTTACCATTCCATGAGAGAGACTTTAGCCCCTACGTACGACACCAGGTATAGACTTGGAGGTGATTTTATAATATTATCACACCAAGCCTAGAGTGGCACTTGGAATCTCATACATGGGTCATCTCAAATAGACCCCTATGGTTTTGGAATACTATGAAACCCCTCAAGCAATAAAATGGGTCCTACCTTTAACACCATGGATTGGATCAGTGTTAATTTTATTAAATTCAATGAATGAATCAAATTAATAAATGGACCATGAAATTTGGATATTCATGGATGTGTATGCCAAGACAAATCAAAAGATTGTGGACAGTACACATCCTATTATGTTATCCCACTCACTTTACTCATGTAGGATCCCATGGCTCAAACACACCATCTTAGGCCAAAGCTAGTAGAACTAGATGGGTTTCCCAAGTGGATCCCAGTCCCAAGTACTTATTTATTTATTTCTATCTTACATTTATTAATTATGGAACATAGTTAATTTTATATTTCACGAGATGGATTGGTCTAGAAACCATTGGTGGTGACCTATAGGGATTGTTTTTCAAACCCATCTTTGGTTTCCCTAGGTACCCAAGAAGACTTCATGATTGTAGGTATGGATAAATCTATGTGACTAGCTTTCAATGTTTGATTACCAACACTAGGATGGAGTATGAGTGTAAAGGATCGTTCATATGCTCGTGATGCTAGTAGTTTCTATTTTTGTCCCTTTGGTATTTTTTTATATTGATATCATGTTTCATATGTCAATTTCCCCTGTTACCCATGAACACTTTTTTATAGATACATTATCTTGATCCCCATGATATTGTATCAACTTATTATATGCTTATTCTATTACCCATGAACACTTTTTTGTTCAAACTACTTCTTCAAAGGTGAGTTACTAGTCAGTCATATTGTGTCTACATCTTCTTTTTCTTATTCCTTGTATATTTATTTCCTTCACTCTAATCAATGAGGGTATAGTCTCCCCATAGACACTCTGTGGGTTGTCATTGCTAGTTGACAACCTATGGCATTCGAGGATTCATGCTTGATGTCTTGTGGCCACCATCTTAGGTAACCATTAAGTGGAATTCAATATGGGAAAAAACATATTATCCAAGTGATGATAGAAAATAGATAATAATTATTCCAACAACACTGCCAGCTACCTAGTCGAAGTGATCGGGTACCCGGTGGAGTTGGACCAGTAGCTCTGAACCCAGTTTTTATAGTGATAAACATTCATTGAACATGGACATATTAGACTTAAAGAATACTAATTATTTCCAAAATTTTACCAAAGGTATTAAATCCTATAAATAGTGTACTTAGTTCCCCTATTAACTCACTTAATCATCTAATCCCTAATTACAATACTCTATGTTTCTCAATATCTTTAAAAACTCTCACTTTAAAAATATTCTTCTTCTTCCTATAGTGTGTTCCAGATTGTAACATTCTTCCACTTTCACAAATTTCTCATTCAATCCTACTAGAATTAAAAGATTAATTGAGATAATCGATACTAAGCTAAAAATTTATTATGCCTAATAAATCTCTTACTTCCTCCTCTATCTTCTATATTTGGTTCTCACTTCCATTAAAAATAGGGGGCATGGTTTTCTTACTATTCTGTTAATAAGGTAAGGTCCTATTATTTATTATTTTTCTATCTTTCCAATTAAATACCTAGTGTCTATTTTATTTTATGTTTCTTATTATAACTTAAAAAAGTGATAGTTTTTGTTTCATGGATATCGTTAAATCCAAGGGACTAATACATTAAATTCTAAAGAGATTAAGGTGGTTTATATAGGGGATATTTTAAAGTTATCATTGAACTTCCACACCAAATACCTTATCTCATCTAATTTCAGAAATTTCAATTATTTATCACTTTCTTTGGTGATTTTAATAAGTTGATTAATCTGTCAAACATGTTTAATAAATTTTTTCCTAAATTGATCTTTATTTTATTATTTCCCATATTTTATTCTATTTCATTATTATTAGAAATTAAAACTCATATAATCTTATTTTAACTCTTAAAAATGTTATATTTACTATTTTATAAAGAATATTTTAATCTATGTGTTTTTATTTTTGTTTTTTAAAGGAAATACATCCCCTGTATAAATTTTACATTACTCCAACCTATAGTAAGTAAACCATACAATAAAAAATATGGTTTATGGCATAAAATTTATTCAAGGAATTAAAATTTGATATAAAGAAAACCTTATTACTTAGAAACATTTGGATAAAAACCCCTTGAAGGATATAATTACAAATAAATCATGTGAAATCGTGAATAATTATAAGACCATGATACAAGATATTAATGGGGTAGTGTGTACACCAGAAAAAAAACCGAGTTTATAATAAGATATATGTCTCAAGGGTGAAAAATTGAGACAATAAACTCTTACATTAATTCCTAGATTCCACTAAAGTGCTTGAATATCCTCTATAAGAAAAAAATGATCTTAATAACCAATTTAATAACATTTTTCATATATATACCCTTTTTTAGCAACATTTATAATTATTATCTACATGTATGTTAGTTAGTTATTAGCTACTTTTAATATTGGGTGTGAGCAATCTGGATCATTTTGAACTAGTTTCATAATAACAGTTTTGTTCTTAATTATTCTCCAAAATTTCATCATTCCTAAATCAGATAAGGTATTGGAATTGATTTTTTATAATTATTTATAAATTTATAATTTTATTCAATCTAATTTTTTTTAATATTCTTAAATATGAAATTAGTTATGGGAATATGTCAATGATTGTTCATGAATAGATATTGGTATCTAAATTAATGAGTTTAAAATTTATGTTATAAATCAAAAAAAAAACAAATCTTTATTTGATTATTTATGTAATATATTTTTAGTAATTAATTTATCATATTCATCAATGATATTATTTTATCTAATTGTTCAAGTAGGTGGTTAGACCAACCCAAACATGTACATATAATAAATAATGTGTGATTATGATTATTAAAGTTGTTAATTTTGAAATAATATCTTTATTATAGAATAATAATGATATTATTCATATAATTTTTTATTATTTTTGATATTATTTCAAGAGGTTTTAATAAATAATAAAAAAACTCTGTAAAAATGAGATATGTTACTTCGTGGAGGTGGTAGCCAACACAATACAGGATTAAAATTTTCATTTATTAATGAAAAAAAGGGGGAAATGGTGGATTATAATTTTTCTATTTATAATAATAATTTTATTAAATATGTAAAATTTATTATTTAATTTCACCCTTATAACTAGATTAGTATGCCTGTGATGAAAAATAACAGATGTCATTACTTCATGGAGGCGGTAGTCTGCACAACACATGAATGATAGTTTCCTTTTTCTTAATATAAAATGAGAAAGGTGTTTAATAGTTATCCTATTATCATTATAACATTAATTATACAAAAAATACTAATATATTACTTATAACATTAGAATTAAAAAATGAATAAATAAAGAGAATTTTGTTAGAAAAAATGAGTACTCACATGGAAATCTTTGTGTTTTAATTGGATTATTACACTAAAATTGAGGTATTAAGAAACTTTCTCACTACCATGGGATAAATAAAAAATAATATTAATATGAGTGATATAATATGGTTAGAGTTTTAGGTGGAAAATAAATTCTTTTAGTGTTTGTGAAGGGGTGGTGATGGGCCACTTTTATAAGTGGTGAGAATGAAATTTTTGTAAATATTTCAACTAAAAATAAAGAGAGAACATGTTTAACCTTTCAATAAGACTTAAATATGGATAATAATGGAATGGGTGATGATTTAAGGTCACAAATACTTCAAAATTTATTTTTTTTCATGTTTTCTCAATATTTTTAAATCCTTTACTCTTAGAATTTTTACTTTAACCTTTTTTGGTTTTACCATAGTAACTAATTTTAACATAAATATTTTAATTTTAAAGAATAAAAATAAAAAGGAACCTATTAAATGAATTTTAAATAATGATACTAAATATAAAATCCATTTTATAATATAAAATTTTTATCTATAATAAAATGTATTTTAACATTAGTGCATATAACGCGTAAAAACCCATTTTAGAATAAGTGTATTTTTAAGCATTGAATTTGTGTGTTGGGTAAAATTTTCAATGTACCTGATTTTAATGATATAAATTGGTTTGTTATAAAATAAATAAAAATTATGTGTCTTTCAAATCATCCAAAACCAAATTTTACAAAAAATATAATATTTATTTTAAATAAAAGACCAAAGTAGTTTTCTTATCGGAAAATACTACTTAAGTTAACACAATTTTATACATAGGATTCATAAAATCATTATTATATTTTTAAATGTATATGTTTAATCCTTGAAGAAATATTTTATCATTAAAAATGTTTTATAAGATTTTATGTTATACTTACTTCTTGGTATAGTAAAAAATGCTATGATTTAAAAAAATATATTTTTAATTATTCACTTAAAATTCAACTTTTTCAAAAGCAATCAAGAATTTCATTCTAATAAAATTTTGTTATTATAAATACAGAAAAATCCAAATTCATATTCTAAGAATTTAGAATTTACCATTAAAATAAAAAAATAAAAGTATAATGAAAATTTTTTTCTTAGGAAAATAACTTTTTAATATATGAATTATTATTATTATTATTCCCTTTAAATTATTAATTGATAGGACCATGTGTGAATCATTAGCTCTACCTGGTATATAAAATTTATAAATTTATAAAACTAAAATAATAAAACTACATAAGTGTTGTGATTAACAAGTCTAAATGCCAAACCCACAATGATGGTAAAAAATATGTATAAGGAATTAGTAATCGAATGTAAAAAAAAAATTAGAAATTAGTGTTATGATGGAATTCTGGGTTCAGTGATTTTTATTTTTTTATACTTTGGATTTGACTAATTATGTTTGTTTTAATATTTTTTGTCAAAATTGGGTCTAAAAAGACCATTAGTCTCGGTACACTTTCACTAATTTAGTAATCACCTCATTCATATGATCAATTATTTGGGTCAATTAAAGAATTATGATGTGCAAGACCTTATTTAAACATATTCACTCTAGATTGTATAATTTTCATAAAATAAACTAAATTATTAGGTGATCCATTAAAACTATACTCCGCAAATCATAGAGTAATGGTCATGTAACGTAAAAAGAAAGATATTTGTAAGTAAAAAATAAGAATGAAGAAACCGAAACATTAATTGAAATAGAAAAATATACCCAGTAAATACACCCCCTATAATTACATAACTCTACAAAAATAATATATACCCTTGTGATAATAATTAGGGGATCAATAACATGATTATCCAGAGATAAATAATAGTAGTGGCAGTATGGTTTCTAATATTTTGTTCCACACCTAGGTCATGTTCTTATGGTCTCATCTCACTATTGATGATACAGATTACCTTATAATTTTTAGGATTAATAACCCTTGATCTAGGATAAATCATCTTTTTCACTCCCTAAAGACCTACTTTCAAAACCCTCTTAATTTCATCAAAGATCATCTAAATCACTGGGGTCAAGGTATTCTTCAAATATCACATTGATTGAATTTTAATTTACTATTGACTACATATTCATTTCATGAATATTAATTCATGAAATGATATATTTGTTTTACTTTTTTCATGATTCGATCTTTCATGGATCACATGTTTTATGTTCATTCAAAGTATAAATGTACTGAAATATTCTTTAGTGCTTTTATATGATTGATGAAACACGTTGTGAACAGAATTCATGGAGTGAACTCAGCCTACCTCACTTATGGGATTCATCAATGGTTACCTTATATTGATATGCCTTTTCTCCTTCAAAATAGTTTTTATGGTTGTTATCTGGTCTCCCAATTATCTTCTATAGTAAATCTAGGCTTATCAATGGCTCATTAACTAAATCTTGAGCTCTCATAGAAGTGGGAATTGAATTTTATAGTGGCTCTACTGAACCATATATAACATGTGTAAGATTAGAGTTACCCTTATTAATTAATAATTATTTTGGAGATACCATTATGTTACTTTTTTTAACCTCATGTATCCTTTGGAGAACCAATGGTACCTTTATAAAACTCTTTAAAATCATGGTTACCTTTACATATCAAATGTATTACCTTTAAAAACACAATATTTACCTTTACATAGTGATTAAATGTAATATTTAACCTTAAATAGATCATGTCTTGCCTTTAAATAGTTGATTAAAATCCACAATTACCCTTAAACAATGCAATACTTACCATTATTCATCCTATAAAAAACCTAGGGTACCTTTACACTTAAGATTATATTACCTATATGAGGCCAATGAAATATAACTCTAAACGTTATGCGTAATTGTATAACCTTTTTTTTAGTGCCCAAAAATACCTTCAAGTGGGCCCTTAACCATTATGTTAAGTGTGTGAATTAGTGGATACCATTACATAGCAGTTTTGGTACCTTTATGGTATGACTTTATAACCATTACAAAACCTATGTAACATTTATGTAATGTATATCGAAGAGGGTTACCCTTAGGTATCTCTTTTAAAACACTTGTTTTATAGGTATAAAAAATTTACCCTTACACATCCCATATACCATTCGTAAGGGTAAAAAAACTTCCATATTTTCTAGAATGAAAATTAAAATTCCAATTTAAACATTTTCAATTCCTTTTTATTTAGATTAATCATTTTAATTAAAATCACCCCCATTTTAATAAACAAATTAATTCATTGGTAAAATGATTAAAAACATTAAAATTAATTATAATTAATGTTAGAAATTTTTTTTAATGAAAAGTACATCAAATACCCCCACACTTGGACTATGTTTGTCATCAAACATTGAATCTCAGCATTAAATTAAATAGAGTACCACTGCTACCAATATTTAAATTTCTATGTAATAAAAAATGATTATCAATTTTAAACAGAACATTCAAGTTTTGTATAATATATTAATTTAACATCAATTTTTTCAAAGAAATAATTTACTCATGTATTTTACCTTCTCCCATAAGAATGTGGAGGATCTTATCCTTTCATCCATTCAAGCTTCTCAATTTATTATTATCAAGTATGATAGGTCATGATCTAGCTTACTTTTAGTTATTTTATTTAATCACTCATAATATTGATTCAAGTAGAATGACATTAATATCATTTGTATTCTCTTTTTCCATAAGCTTATAATGGATCTTCATTCTCTAAATTGTAAAGAAGAAAATCATATAAAATCATGAAGAATTTTCAATTAAGGTTCTAATGACTCTAAGGATTAAGGTTGGTAGGAATTTTTATTTATAACATTAAGGCTCAAAAATTTTATTTACTAAAATTCATAATTCATGATACCAAATAAAAGTGTAATGAAAATTTCTTATTAAATGTGACAACTCCCGCTTCCCAGAACACAATGTATAGTCATGATCAATTTAAGCATAATAAAATATTTACCCCTATTAATTTATTTCCTTTTTTTACTTTTTTAGATGTTATGGTTGGAATGAATCTCACATTCACAACCTAACCCCATATGATAAAATTCATCAAGGTGTTAATCATTATTTTTAATTCTCCCAAGTTACAACCCACTATTTTTTCATTCTTTTTATTTATTATTTTCAAGAAGAGAAAACAGTAGCGATCTAGACTTTTATCAATGGAATTATTTCCCTTATTATAATTATGTTATATAATATAGAATACATAAATTTCATTTATATACCAATAATATCATAAAATAGATTCATAAATAAATATTTTGTCATCTTAGGATTATAAAATAATTTCATGAGACCATAATTGATTTTTCAAAGGGTTATAAAATCAGTTATAAATTTAAAATTGGTATTTTACATGTAGATGATGATTTTCAATAAAAATTATATTTATCAGATTAAGAAAATTATTTCCCTAAAATAAAGTTCATTTTTAAATTCTATAAGTCTAAAATTTGTTAGGGTCAATTATTGGTATTTTTCAAAAATAGTTGAATTTTTGTGAATAGTGAAATACGATAATTTATGGCATTTAACAAATACATTAATTATTGAGTCATAGATTATTTTTGGTTCATGTAGGACCATAATATCTTAATATAATGTATTATTTAATATATTTATTGATAATATTAAAACTATTTGTAGTCTTGATCTAAAATAATAATCTAAGGTATAAAATAATCAAAAACACACCTCCCCTCCCCTATAAATACCACCCCTCGCCAATGTAATGACCCAAAGTTTTTCAATGGAAATTCCATTCTTAAAAATATGTCATAAAATCACATTAAAACACAAAATAATGAACTACTAAGTGCTATGTTTTAGGTTCTGGGCATAGCGGAAGCGCATTGGTGGCAGAGCCCAGCTTAAATTTTAGCGTTAACAATGATCAATCTATGATACATCATGATGTAAAACGCCAGATATATGCAATAGAATGATTAAAAAAAAGTAAAAGAGGTTTTCCAAGAACTATAGAGATATGTTCATCATATGTTGGTTATAATTAATTTAATTAATTGATAAAAATTACCTTGATGGAATTATTTATTCATTGATATCTCCAGTCACGATCCGATGTGATCCATCATTGCATTGTAGAATCCATGTGTAGGATTCCTCTAGCGGTTATCCACACATGCTCCACGTATCTCTGGAAATCATTGAAGTTATATCCAGGTTCTAGTGTGGAAGAACATTCGCTTGTGATGTCCGCATTCGATCACCTTGATCCGGTGGTGGTGGATCTCTCTTAGTCTTCAGAGCATTCTTGGAGGAAGGAGTTCTTATGGCCTTGAGAGAACTCTCTAGAATTGTTGTGCACAACGATTGGGGAATAGTGTTGGGGTTGTGAGTGTATTTATAATCAGGTTTGATGTTATTGAGTTATGACAATAAATAAACGCTTTATGCATTTTATTTATTTCATTAACTCTTATTGAAAACCCCCATGTCGAACCATTAATTCCTTGACATGTGCCCACACTGATTATAATAAATATCATTTAATAAAACAATATTATTTCTTCAAAATCCCAACTAAAAAACTACATGATGTGTAATCATTAATACACGGAGTGTAGTTGTTTTTATTTCCTTTATTTCCTCCACCACATTTATTAGAGCTTGAATAATGGATGCTTATTTCTAAAATAAATGTAACTGCATTACTTGCTAATAAATATATTATTTCACCCAAAATATATTCTCTCGAATAACTAGTGTCAAAATAAATGCGATCAGGCATCCTTGAATAATTTTTAAACCACAATCGAGAATAATATTTATTCAACTTGTTAAATTAATATTTAACTGAGATACATGGGCACACTTAGTGTGTGACCCACTAGGAATCTTTCTCAGTAGAATTAGGTGGAGCCTACCTAAAGTCCAAGGTTAGCATCTAGAAACACCCCAAGGCACCCATATAGAAAAAATTTAATGCCGCAATGTCGTGTCACCTTCAATGAATGTTTACCGTGTAATATAATCCCTTTGTCTCAATATATCGAATCAAGAAGGTTGCATTCTAGTGCCATCAACCCATGTACTCGATTATTATTTCTTTGAATTTCCGGAATTGAACTCACCCATACCTTACCATGTACATGGATTTATTTAGGCTATATAAATTCCATCAAAGGGCCTGATATATCTACTTCTGTTATGGAACAGAAGGGACAAATCTTTTCTCGCATTATCTATTAATACAGTATTACTTGTGATGCACCCAACATATCCTACATCGCTGGGAACAGTGTTTCATCATAGTTTTCATCAATAAATCTAAGTGAGAGAGTTTTAATACCCATTAACAATAATCTTAAAGTATAAGGACCAATACACACGTCCACAGATAGGAACATCCAATGACATTATGAAATTTGGATTTCCTACTTGTAGGCCTCGTTCTCATAATATCCTCCTAAATATTATCAAGGGTGCACACCATGAGAAGGTGCCTCAAAGTTTTATGAGTCCCCATCTCTAATAGCCTGTATTATTTTTTTCCCTCATATAACATCATCCGGCCATAGAACATATATTCAAGAATAGTGTTATGGCACTTCCGGGTTCTCATATTAGCAGGGATCCGCTCTGACCCTTTAATGGAACAGTTGTCCTTAGGACATTATCACATGAATTGTCATGTTGAAGAACAATCAATATGTGATAAGGTATTTATTAATGAATAAAGTACAAAGTTGTTGGTTTTAGGCCACCATCTCCAATAGACTCCCACTTGGACTAGAGTTAACTGCTAAGAACCTTTAACCTGCTAGATCTCAAATGGTATTCATGCTTCTGCTGAGATGGCCCTTTAGTCATGGGGTCTGCCACGTTCTCTTCCGTGGAAACTCTGCTCACTACAACTCCACCCCTCTGATAGAAATACCTCAAGAGGTGATACTTCCAGAGTATGTGCTTTGTCCGTTGATGTGACCTTGGTTCTTTTGCAAGAGACACCGCTGTAGTATTATCATAAAAGAATGTGACAGGGTCTTTACTGCTAAGCACCACATCAGGATCCTGGACAATGTTCTGAATCCAGAGAGATTCCTTGGATGCATCAGAAGCTGTTATATATTTAGACTCTGTTGTAGAATGGGTGACCACGGGCTGCTTTACACTCTTCTAGCTCATAGATTCTCTATTGAGACAAAAAACATATCCTGATTGGGACTTCAGATCGTTTTGATCTGTCTGAAAACCAGCATCTGCATACCCTCTGATGACAAGCTCTTCGTCTCTTCCATACACTAGGACCATGTCCTTAATTCTTCCCAGATACTTAAGGATAGTCTTAATAGAAGTCTAATGTTGTTCTCCTAGATCTAATTGATATCTTCTTACCATGATCAGTGCATAGGCAACATCAAGCCTGGTATATAACATGGAATACATGATGGATCCTATAGTCAAAGCCTATGAGATCTTACTCATTATATCTTTCTCATGTTATGTTTGTGGACTCATTTTCTTAGAAAGATTTAGGCCATGTGACACTGGAACTAATCCCCTCTTAGATTGATCCATACAAAATCTCTTTATTATCTGGTCAATGTATGTACCCTGACTTAGTCCAAGAAGCCTCTTGGATCTATCATGAATGATCTTGATCCCTATAATGTAGGTTGCTTCATCCAAGTTGTTCATGGAGAAACACTTGTTCCACGAGTCCTTAACTGACTGTAAGACTGGTACATCATTTCCAATAATCAATATGTCATCAACATATACAACTTGGATAATGATCGCATTCCCATTAAACCGCTTATAAACACAGGGATCACATTCATTCTTTATGAAACCAAATTCCTTTATGGCTTCATCAAATCGAATGTTCCATTACCTGGATGCTTTCTTTAATCCATAAACAGATTTCTACAACTTTCAAACTCGTTTGGATTCACCTGGTGTCACACACCCTTCTGGTTGTGTCATATATACATCTTCCTAAATGTTCCCATTAAGGAATTCTGTTTTGACATCCATTTCCCAAATCTCGTAGTCATGGTAAGATGCTTTGGAAAGTATGATTATTATGGATTTAAACATGGGAGCTGTCAAGAAGGTTTCATCATAGTCAATTCCATGATGTTTTCTAAATCCTTTATCCACTAGCCTTGCTTTATAGGTGCTAACTAGACCTTCCATGTCTAGTTTTCTCTTGAATACCCATTTTCATCCAACAGGATTTACATCAACTGGCTCATCGACCAAAACCCAAACATGGTTCTAATACATGGAATCCATCTCAAAATTCATAGCTTCTAGCCATCTTCCAACTTTTGAGCTTCCTAATACTTCCTTGTAGGAGATAGGTTCATCATTGTCCAACAATAATGATTCACCATCCTCGGTGACTAGGAAACCAAATCTCTCTGGTTCAGTTACCTCTCTTGAACTCCTACACAATACTTGTGTTTCTGGAGCCTCTTCAATAGGGGCCTATGGAACTTGTTCCGGTACCAACTCTGTTGTATCTAGGGCATCAACTTCATCAAATTCAATCTTTCTCCCACTATCTTTTTTGAGGATGTGCTCCCTCTCGAGAAAGACGGCTTTTCTGGTGACAGTCACTTTCTTTTCTGAAGGGTTATATAGGTAATATCCTTTTGTTTCATTGGGATATCCTATAAAGATACACTTCGTACCCTGGGGTGCTAGTTTTTTTCCTGTAAAGGCCTTAACAAATTCCTGCATCCCCATACACATGTGTGCAACAAAATGGGTTTCATTCCATTCCATTACTCAGATGGAATTCCTTTTGTCGCCTTATCTAGTACTCGGTTTAATGTGCATGCTACAATTTGTAATGAATATCCCCAAAAGGATAATGGAAGATCTTCATGACTCATCATAAACCTCACCATGTCCAACAAGGTGTGGTTCCTCCTTTCACTAACACCATTCCACTGTGGAGTATAAGGAGTGAGTTGAGATAGAATCCCAGACTCCTGTAGAAGATCGATGAACCCTTGGTTTAGATATTCTCCACCTCGATCCGATCAAAGTTTCTTTATCTTATTACCAAGGTGATTCTCCACTTCATTCTTGAATTCCTTAAATTCCTCTAAGGACTATGACTTATAACTCATTAATTAGACATATCCATATCTACTTATGAAATCAGTAAAAGTAATGAAGTAAGAATATCTACATCTAGATTCTACTGAAAATGGTCCACATACATCCATGTGAACCAATCCTAGAAGGTCTGTGGCCCTTTCATGTTGTCTACTAAAAGACGGCTGGGTCATTTTACCTTGTAAACAAATGTGACATCTATCAAGTGTTTTTAGCTCATTAGAGTCTAAATAGCCATCTTGTAATAGATTTGTCAAGCACTTCTCATTTACATGACCGAGACGGTGATGCCACAACTGGATTATGTATGAGTCATGTTATTTTGTTTTATTATCAATTTCCAAAACTTTTTTTTGTAATTTAATACATACAACCCATTATTTAAATGTTCCATACCATAACATACGTTGTTCTTATAAAAGAGACAAACCTTATTTCTAAACATTAAAATAAATCCATCTATATCCAAAAAAGATACATAAATTATGTTCTTGGTAACACTTGGAACATAATAAAAGTTATGTAAAACCAAAATCATCCCAGTCAACAATGAGAGGTGGTAATCTCCAATAGCCAATGCAGTCGGTCTTGCACCATTAGCAGCTTGAAGATCCACCTCTCCTCCAGTAATCTTTCTAAATTTACTTAGTTCCTACATTTGAATATTGATGTGATCCCCACAATCTGTATCTAATACTGAATGAGTAGAAATAGAAATATTACACTCGATAACGAACTCACCTTTAGCATCCCCACACTTCTAGGTGCAGTTCCTCTTCCAGTGGTCTTGCTTGCCACATGAAAAACGCAGCACCTCCCATTCCATTCCCTACCTCTGGATCTTCCCCTTCTTGGAAAGACGATTCTCGGGGGATTCAGACCATTTATAAGCCTTTGGACCCTTTACCTTGTCCTTCCTTTTCTTATTCACCATAAGGACTGCGGGTTTGTCATTCCCCATGTCCTTATATTCCTGGAGAATTAAGGTTATAAGTTCTGATAGACTCTTCTCATTGTTTCTCATGTTATAATTGAAAATGAAGCTTGTGAAGGTCTTGGGCAGTGATAATAGGATGATATTTGTATGCAACTCATTCGGGAACTTAATCCCTAAGATTTCCAAGCGTTCAATATTGCTAACAAGCTTGACTACCTGAGGCCTAGCTAGTGCAGACTCTCCAGGATTATTTGTAAACAAAGAATTGGAGATCTCATATCTCTCATGTCTCGCCTTATCTTGGTAGAGATCCTTAAGGTGAGACATCATGCTATACGCGTCCATGTTTTCATGTTGCTTTAAGATCTCATTGGACATGGCCGATAGCATGAAACACTGGACATCTGTGGAATCATCCATGTATTTCATGTAGAGAGATAGTTCCTCATCACTGGCCTAATTTCCAAGCGCAACTAAAATAGGCTCTTCCAGCACATATAATTTCCTTTCATGGAGAATGATGATGCGCAAATGCCTCTACCACTTTAGGAAATTGGTTCTGGTGAGAAGGTTTTCATTCTTGAGTATGGTTCGCAATGATATGTTTGAATTCATTATTCTTTACATTTCTAAAAATTAAGATGAGCAAAGTTTTAGTACTTTATTATAAAATTGATAAAAATAAATAAATTAATACCTATTAGTCTCCCACTATTTTATCGAAATCCAATAGCCCTCACCATTGACATTGGAATATCCTATTTCCAGAATATTCTAATGGCAAGGATCCATATTGCCCTTTGCATTACCCCAACTAGGGTTGGTCAAGCAACTTGAAGGGTTTTGGGTAGGCATTCCAAATTCCAACTGCATTAACTCGTAGCTCATTGATCCGCTGAGTGGACTCCCCAATCCTGAAATCCTTTTATTTTGGATTTCCTCAACATTTTCCTCTTGGTCACACCAAGTCTTGTTGTGGCAGTCAACCCCTGATGCGAACCATGTCAACTCAACCCAAAACCTTGAATTAGAATTCCTCGATAATTGAAAGCACCCCAACTAGGGTTGGTCAAGAACTTTGAACTATGGTTTGATTCTAACCATGATTATGGAAGTCTATACCGACTTAATATTCCTTTGAGGGATTTTTATCCTTATACGTAAATTTCCATTTTATTAGTTTTGATTACATGCTTGTTAATATTATGTGGGATATACTTAAGTGATTAACCATGTCTAAGATAATATTTACGCATAATCCTGTCTTTATTTTAGTTCCATCTTGCATGTATTGTTTAATTCATTAATTGTGTGATCGTGACAATACACCCACAATAAATAACCCATGAAACTGAAAGAAATAAAATAAATGGTATGATCATGAGATTGTTCTATTGGTTAGTTTATCTAGCAGTTGATAAACTAACCCAAGACCTCGGGGAGAAACACCTTAACCTTTCGAGTTAGTGTTTACAGCTTTCCACCTATCCACCATTGTATCTCTTTAGATTGGTTTCGCTTTGGCTCCAGACTTGAGCCGCCTCCACTATCTTAGGAGCTTTATCCATTACATATGCATTTATCTCACACACAGGTGAGGGGTAAAATGGGGTTTTAACATAAAAGAATACTTGGTCAAGTAGGCCCTACATATTAATGAGGAGAAGTCTCACAGGACAACAAATTTAATTTAAAAAAATAAATCGAAGAAACCATTCACATAAAAAGGTCTTGGTCTAGCTCATGATCATGCATACATGGAAAGATATTTATGCATAAATAAAACTATCATTCAATTATTTAATCATTCTTATTTAATATTAATCACGCTTGAATCAACTAATTATCTTTAATTAATCAATCCTTTTATCTTAAACCATTTCTTGAACATCCTTGAGATTCCTATCCATCATTATTTTAAACAAATAAATTCATTTAAAATTATCTTTGTACGTAACTTGTACCTTGGAGGCATCCCTGTTAATTCCCATTCATTGCGCAGATGTTAAATTAAACACATGTATATAAAACACCTATCACGTGTTGTGCTTCATATTTACGCCTGCACTATGGTACATGTCTCAAGGTTTTGTATAATATAATAATAAATTGTAATACATCTATATAATTTGGGTGAGTACACAACATGTATTTCCGACTACACAGTATGTACTTTTCTTCACCGTCCATCTGAAGTACACGCCTGGGGACATAGCGTGTTGATGTAATTTGTAATTTTTTGGAGTACACAGCATGTTCAGTTGGACACACTTTGTGTTGTATCCACATTACATGGTTTCCATCCAAGAAAGAAGTGTATGGGGTACACGGTCTAACCCTAACTCGAAGGGACTACACATCGTGTTCAGTTGGACCACACAATGTGTAATCCGGAAAACGTGTGCCACCTATTCCTGGTCAACACACGGTGTCATAAATGAATTAGATAGGATCCAATACATGACCTGATTTAGTGGATCAGTCAATTCATTAAACCAAGACTACAGGGTGTGTACTTCCAAATACACGCCGTGTATTCTGTTTTTGTACATCCATGAGTGTTTGGCACCTCCGGATGAGTTCCTTTATTTTATTTTAATAAAAATTAAAAGAAAAATTCGTTTTTGTAAGGTGAACGAGAAACGAGAGTGGAGGAATAGATCTTGAGATTCACATTTTTAAGAATGATTAACTTGAATTGAAATAACTAAATTATTAAATGAATAAATCACCAACGAAAAAAGAAATAATTATAATCAATGATATGACCCCTTTGATGCCACTTTTAGATTCTGGGCACAGTGGAAGCACATTGGTGGGAGTTCCCAGCTTAAATTTTAGCGTTAACAACGATCAATCCGAGATCTGTCATGATGTAAAACGTCAGATCTTTGAAATAGAACGAAGAAATAAAAAATAAAAGAGGGAGTCCAGGAACCATAGAGATATGATCATCATATGTTGGTTATAATTAATTTAATTAATTGACAAGAATTACCTTGATGGAATTCCTTCTTCGTTGATGTATCCAGTCACAATCTAATGTGATCCTTCGTTGCATCGTAGAATCCAAGTGTAGGATTACTCGAGCGGTTATCCACACATGATCCATGTATCTCTGGACGTCGCCAAAGGGATATTCAGATTCTAGCAAGGAAGAACCTTCACTTCTGATGTCTGCCTTCGATCGCCTTGATCTAGTGTTGGTGGATCTCTCTCGGTCTTGAGAGCGTTCTTGGAGGAAAGAGTTCTTATGGCCTTAAGAGAACTCTCCAGAATTGTTGTGCACAACGATTGGGGAAAAGTTTTGGGGTTGTGAGGATATTTATAATCGGTTTTGAGGTTATAGAGTTATGAAAATATATAAACATGTTATGTGTTTTATTTATTTCATTAACCCTTATTTAAAAACTCCATTTCGAATCATTAATTCCTTGACATGTGCCCATGCTGATTATAAGAAATATCATTTAATAAAACAATATTATTTCTTCAAAATCCCGACTAAAAAACTACACGGTGTGTAATCATTAATACTCCACATGTACTATTTATTATTTTCTTTATTTCCTCCACCACATTTATTAGAACTTGAATAATGGATATTTATTTCTAAAATAAATGTAACTGTATTACTCGCTAATAAATATATTATTCCACCCAAAATATATTCTCTCAAACAACTATTGTCAAAATAAATGCGATCATCCATCCTTGAATAATTATTAAACCAAAGTCGGAAATAATATTTATTCAACTTTTTAAATTGATATTTAACTGAGATACATGGACACACATAGTGTGTGACCCTCTAGCAATCTTTCTCAGTGGCATTAGGCGGAGCCTGCCTAAAGTCCAAGGATAGCATCTAGCAAAACGCCAAGGAACCCATTGAGAAAAAACTTAACGCCACAATGACGTGTCACCTCCTACGAATTTTTACCGTGTAATATAATCCATTTGTCTCGATATCTCGAATCAATAGGGTTGCATGATAGTTCCATCAACCCATGTGCTCGATTATTCTTTCATTGACTTTCCAGAATTGAACTCGCCCATACCTTACCATGGCCATGGATTTTCTTATTCTATATCAATTACATCAAAGGGCCTGAGATATCTACTTCTGTTATGAAATAGAAGGGACAAATCATTTCTCGCATTATTTATTAATGCACTATTACTCGTGATGCACCCAACGTATCCTACCTCACTACGAACAGTGTGTCATCACAGTTTTCGTCAATAAATATAAGTGTGAGAGTTGTAATACCCATTAATAATAATATTAATGTCTAAGGACCAATACACACGTCCGCAGATAGGAACATCCAATGACACTATGAAATGTGTATTTCTTACTGGTGGGTCTCGTTCTCATAATATCCCCCTGAATATTACCAAGGGCGCACACCATGAGAAGGTACCTCAATGTTTAATGATTCCTCACCCCTAATGGCCTGTATTATTTTTTTCCCTCAAATAACATCATCCGAACATAGAACATATATTCAAGAACAGTATTATGGAACTTCCGGGTTCTCATCATAGCAGGGATCCACTATGACCTTTTAATGCAACAGCTGTCCTTAGGACATTTTCACTTGCATTGTCATGGAGAAGAAATATTAAGATGTGATAAGGTATTTATTAATGAATAAAGTACAAATTAGTTGGTTCTAGGCCACCAACTACAATATAAGTGACCTTTAAACATAAATTTTTCACTTCTGTGTTTGGAATTTCAAAAATATGACATACACTGTTGTGTTCAAGAAGATTTTTCGAGTCTAATAAAACCAACATAATTTTTGGTGAATAGTAAAATACCCTTATTAATAGTAACCTACCTTTATGAATAGTAATATTACCCTTATTAATATAAAATTTCCCAAAATAATAGTAACCTTACCCATGAATAATTAAATAAAATTTGGGCATCTTTTAAACAATGGTATTTTTGTAAGTGATAAATAATTAATTATATTTAATTAATTAATTTAAAATAAAATTATTTTTCTTAAAAATTAATAATAAATTAATAAATATATGTCTTCTAGATTTATGATAATTTTATAAGACCTCAAGTAATTTTTGAAAGCATTATATAATCAGGTTTAATTTTAAAAACTATTTTTTTCATCTAAATTGAGATTTTAATTAAATATTAAATTAATCTTATTTAAAAAATTATTTTTGAAAAATTTACTTCATATTTGGATACTAAAATTTGAAAAATGTTTGGGCTGAAATTTTGGGATTTTTCTGAAATACATGAATTTTTTATGAATAGTGAAATACCATAATTTACGAAATATGCTAAGTAAGTTAATTATAGAGTCATGTACGATGTTCTACTGATGAAAGCCCACCAATTTCAGGATTAAATTATAAAATTACTAATATTGGTCAAAGAAGACTCACTATTCCTTATCTTGTGGATAAATAATAAATTAATGAATTTTATATTAAGAAAACCCTTCTCCCCTCCACTATAAAAACGACGCTTCACACCCTCATTTCCTCACACCTCTCAAGCTTCAATCCATGTCTATAATCTTCCCAAGAATCTTTCATAGCCCCTCCCCCATGTCCAAAATCTTTTGGTCTCATCAAAAGACCAAGCATAGGCCACTTAAGGAGAATCTAAAGAGGAGGATTCAAGAGGTAATTTCTCTCCTTCTTTTCCTTCAAATCCCTTTCAATTTGAAGTTCGTTTCTTATTCTCTCTCCACCTATCATTGTACAAATTTTTTGGTAACTCCATTATCATAAATATAATGTAATTATATGATAATAATGTGATATTATACCATACAACCCCCTTCTCATCTTCCTTTTATTTTATAAAAGAAAACATTGTTTGTGAGGCGTTAATCTATCACCTTCAAGAACGACATGTTTTTTTCATTTCTACCTTCATATTTGGTCCTAAAACCATTTTTATGGTTGAACTATAATATTTTATGTCTATTAAGTCCAATTTAAAGTTCGTTAAATAACATATTTACATAATACTGAATGATTAATCAAAACAAATTCGTTGTGGTCGAAACACCGCCCAAATTAACCTAAACGATCGTCATTAAATTCATATCAAATGATTCATCCACATGGTACATAAAATAATTCATTATAAGATCATTAAAACTCCTTTAATATCATTAATAACTTTTAATATTAGTTCTGGATGTTTTCCCATGTTCTACACAAACTTCAAATCATGAATACATGTGAAACGCTCAAGAAAAACCAAGAAAACAAACATTCCCGAACAATGTTGTTAATCTCTATAACTCATCCAGAGGCACATTTAAAAACATAATGAAACCATAATGAACTATATTCATGTAAAAAGGTTCTTTAATTGTTAATTAAGTAATATAATGTCATTATATAGGAAATTAAAGTGAAGTAAGTGTTAAGATACAAGGTTAGGAGAAATTCTAGAACCCAAGTTTCATCCTTCGGGTTCTCCCTCTTTCACTCCTTTTTGATATGGTTACTCCTTAAAAATATTTTTTTCATCATTGTATTTCCTTTTATAGGATATAAATGTTTGTCATTCATATTTTTTTCAAACCAAATGTTTTCTAAAAGAACTCTTCTTTTAAGAACACACCCTTTACTTCTCATTCAAGATTGATGGTTCTTGTAACACGTATGTTATTACCTCTTTATTTTGAGAACCCAATGTTTATGAATGTGTTCTTATAAGATGAAAACAAATCCTTTTATGGGTTTGTTCTGTTCATTTTTTTTATATGTTCATTGTGGAATTCATGATAAATTATAATGTTATGATCTGACGGGTGCGCCCGGAATTATATAGCGCAATATGAATGTTTCAATGTGACGGGTGCACTCGGAATTATACAGCTCTCCTATGCATTGGGTAAAGTAATGAATCTCATGAGTAAATGTGAAATGTTGTGAACAAGATTATAGCTTTGATTTTTTTCACAAGTATGTGTGGTAGTTAACCACTAAGACATGATGTTTCATTTTTATGCATTTCCACATTTCAAGTCTTATATTTATGCTTCCTCATATGTTCATGATACTTTGCCTAAGTTATGATTATTCTCACCCAATGCAATATTGTTCTTATCTATCCCCTTACGAGTCTTCTAGATCACCCCTTTTGATGCATATACTTAGGTGACTACATGTACTAAGGAGAGGTCAAGTTCCAGTAAGAAGCTAGAGAAGAAGAAATTGAATAAATGTTTATGCTCGATGTTGTAATTGTTATTTAGGGTCCTAGTTTACCCAAGAAACTAAATCGGTTAATCCTCTATGTGTAATAAAATTTTGTTATTTATATTTAAAATTAGTTAATAGTAATGTAAAAAATTTATGGGTCACTATAGTTGGTATCAGAGGGAGGTTTAGTTAATTGGGGAATTAGGATTAGTGAACCCTGGAGAAAACCTTTAGTATGAGACTAAGTACAAATACACACCCAAGAATCTTCACATAGGGATCCCATATGTTATGATTTTAGTATAAATTGTTTAAATTAATAATTTATTCCGGAATTTTTTACTTATGTTTTTTTCTAACCTTTTCTATTTTATAAAATGGTGGAAACTAGGAGAAATCAGGCCAACAACTCGTGTGAGGGCCAATGCAACGATTGCTCGAATGACATCCCCAATGATTTGGGAGGTGGAGTTCAAAATATCATGGGGATTATTACCCAATTATCTTAGTTTATGAACAATAAACATAATATTAGGGAAAATCCTCCTTTACCAAAGAGGGAGCAACTAGCTATCGAATGTTTTATGCTGCAACGACCACCGATGTATAGTGGATCTTCTGATCCATTAGTTGTGGAATAGTGGGTCAACTCCATGGAGAGGATATTTTATGTTTTTCACTGTTCTGAGATGGAGAATGTAACACTATCCATTTATCATCTAGATGGAGAGGTTTATCAAAGGTGGGATTTGATTAAGAACACCAAGAAAAGGGAGGAAATTGAAGAGATGGAATGGGAAGACTTTAAGATAATGTTTTCTAACAAGTATTTCCCTAGAACACTTCATATGAAGATGGAGAGAGAATTCATAGATCTCAAGAAAGTGGAAAGAGAACCTTTCACAACCTATGAAGTGAATTTCACAAGGCTTGCAGGGTATGCTTCAGGTTTTGTTATCAATAATGATAGCAAAATTGATAGATTCTTTAGTGGATTAAAATAAAACCTTTGAAAGGATCTTGAAATTTAAGACTTTGGGAGCTATGAAGAAGTTTTTCAATGTTCTCTCAAAGTGGAGATGGAGTTTGGAGAATGGTCCCATGGCTATGGTGATAAGAAACTAAACATGGAGTTTCAAGATGGTGGATCTAATGACAAAGGTGGGAGGAAAAATCAATGACCCACATGCCAAAAATGTGGGAAGTTGCAACATGGGAACTGCCTTAAGGGGATGGGGAAATGATTAAAGTGTGGGAAAGAATGACACCATGCTCAAGAGTGTCGAAAAGACATGAAAAAAAAGGAGAATGTATCCAAAGAAAGGAGATAACCACCCATCACTACTAAAAATATGGCTTTTATCAGTGCTAAAAATGGCCATTAACAGCACTAGAAAAAGCGCTATTAATGCCGGCGAAGATAAAGGGTGTGTCCCCTTTATCAGTGCTACAAAAAGTGCGGTTAATGACCCCTTTTATCAGTGCTAAAAAAAGCGTTGATAAAAGGGGTCTTTTATCAGTGCTAAAACGAAGCACAGATAAAAGACCACTTTTATCAGAGCTTTTTTTAGCACTGATGAAAATAAAAAAATACAAAAATTAAAAAAATTAAAAAAATACAAAAAATACTGCCAATCTTGGGGGTGGATTTTTACAACGCTTGAGCCCCCCTTTATCAGCGCTTTCTCACACCTCCATCTCCCACCCGCACCACCTACACCCTTTATTAGCACTATCACTTTAAATCAACCTTGCGCACGCACCCGTGCCTCCACCCGGATTTGACCTCGAGACCTCCCCCCTGCGCACCTAAAGCCTTTGCCACTACCCTATATTGATTTGTTCTCTTATTCATGATATATCTATTTATTTATATATATATATATATAGTTATATTTATTCGTAAAGTAATATATATTTATATTAATATATATAGTTATATTAATATATATATATAGTTATATAAATAAATATATATATATATATAATTATATTAATATATAGATATAGTTATATTAATATATGTATAGTTATATTAATATATAGTAGTTATATAAATATTCATATATTGGTATTTAAAAAAAATGCATATTAGTTATTATTTAGATAAAGCTAATATATTTTATATGTAAATATGTTTAATTATTTATTTAAAAATTTTAATTTTTAGGTGTGAATATATAAAAAATATGTACATATAGTTATATATTTGATTATAAATAGCAGTTCATTATAAAAAAGGATGAAATTTCAAATACATAATATCAATATGAATTTAATACCTTAGAATAAATTCATTCCCCATCAAAAAAAGCCAATAATACCCCCTCAAATGAGGCTGAAAATCCACAAAATATTAAAAAATCTGGGTACCCCGACTAAAAACTCAGTTTTAGAGGCCTTCTGGGCCTCTTTTGGCCTTTAAAAACGATTGACCAGGGATCCCCACAATCATAGTGATGTAGATCTCGTCGCAGGCTTCGATTTGATATGTGGTAGAGCTCAAACGGACACTCGGATCAAAAGTTATGGCCGTTTGAAGTTCGAGTTGCGTTTTCAACATATTTTGGATCTTTTTTTATTTTTTTTTAATTTTTTTAGTCTTTAAATTGTTATTAAATGACTATTACTCCAAAATAATTTGCAAATTATTAATTAAAAATATTTGTTAAATTTTTTAAGAAGCCATTTTCACTAAATATCTTATATATTAAGTATAATAAGTGTAAATTAACATTTATACTTATCTAAAATATATTTAAAAATTATATATTATATTTATATCAATATAACTATATAACTATATTTATATATTAAAATTTTTTAATATTTTTTTTTGAAGTCGACACTTTATCAGCGCTTTTAAAAAAATGCTAATAAAGGCCCCCCCTTTACCAGCTCTACTAAACAAGTGCTCATAAAGGGGGTCCCTTTATCAGTGCTAAAAAAAGCGCTGATAAAGGGGGGGGGCTTTATCAGCGCTTTTTCATTAGCGCTGATAAAGTGGTGGCACTGGCCTTGCCCAGTTTTGTGGTAGTGCATGGTTCAATTCTGCAACTGTAGGAAGCTAGGGCACTATGAAAGACAGTGCACTAAACCTAGAGTTCATGATGGTAATCAACTTCAACAGCCACCAAATCCAAAGGAACAAGGGAAGGATTATGCCATCACTTATATGGAAGTGTAGCAAGATAATGAAGTCGTACAAGGTGAACTTCCTATTCACTCAAGAATGGAAAAAGTATTATTTGATTCTGGTTCTACACATTCCTTTATATCTTGAAAGTCTGTGAGAACTATATAATCGAAGCCTCGAAACCTTGATGTAGAGATATCTGTAAAAACACCAAGTGGGGAAATCATTGCAACCCAAGTGTTTGACTCCTCTCATATTGGAGTATGTTGGAAGATTCTCCCAGTGAATCTTTTAATACTTCCCTTGGTGGAATTCGATCCTATAATGGGAATGTATTGGCTCTTGTTATATATAACGCATATCAACTATTGGGAAAAGGAAATATCATTTCATATTCTGAACCATCCCATGCTCCTCTACAAATGCAAGGAAGATCATGAATCTCCTTTGAAAAAATCTTCATCTGTGTGGGTATTTATTCCCTATGAAGATGCATACCTCTCCCAAATGGTTGAGTCAAAGGAAACATCCAACCTTGAGGAAATTCCCATCATGAGTGGGATACTGTGATTTATTTCTCCAAGATTTACCCAGAATTCCCCCTAATTGTGAGGTAGATTTCTCAATAGAACTCATACCTAGAGCTTCTCCTATATCAAAGTTTCCATATAGGATGGATCCTATCAAACTGGAGGAGTTAAAGAAGCAACTGCAAGAGAATCTGGACAAAGGGTCCATATTCCCTAGTGTATCACCTTGGGGTGCACCCGTGCTCTTTGTGAAGAAGAAGGATAGAACAATGTGGTTATGTATCTATTATCGGGAACTCAACAAGATCACCATAAAGGACTAGTATTTTCTTCCAAGGATTGATGACTTTTTCGACTAGTTAAGAGGTGATCAATACTTATCAAAGGTGGATATTCATTCTGGATGTCATCAACTAATGGTGAAGAAGGAAGATATTCAAAAGACTGCCTTCCTTACAAGGAAGGGGCACAATGAGTTTATGGTGATTCCCTTCTGACTTAATAATGCCCTTGAAATATTCATGGATTTGATGAATAGATTCTTTAGACATTACCTTGAAAATTTTGTTGTAGTGTTTATAGATGATATTCTCATCTACTCCAAGAGCAAGGAGGAACATTAAGAAAATCGAAGAATTGTGTTGGAAACATTGAGAAAGGAGAAGTTGTACACCAAGTTCATCAAATGTGACTTTTGTATGAAGCAAGTCATGTTCTTGGGACATGTGATCACAAGTGAGGGAATTTCTGTAGATCCTTCAAAAACAAAGGCAATTGAGGAATGGCCTAGACAATCTAGTGTCACTGAAATCCATAGTTTTCTTGGATTATTTTGGTACTACCGACGTTTTGTGAGAAACTTTTCATGATTTTCAAGCCCAATAACTAAGTTTACAAAGACAGAGGTAAAGTATGTCTGGACGGAAGAATGTGAGAGAAGCTTCAATGAGCTAAAGAGAAGGCTAATCACTACACCTATACTCACACTACCGAAAAGTAGAGAAATTTTTGTGATATACAGTGATGCTTAAAAGAAGGATTGGGTTGATAATTCAGGCAAAATGATAATGTGATAGCCTAAGCCTCACAGCAGTTGAAGATCCATGGAAAAACTACCCGACGCATGATCTAGAGCTGGAAGCTGTGATTTTTGCCTTGAAAATCTGGCGGCACTACCTTTATGGTGAGAAGTGTGACATATACACCAACCACAAGATCCTAAAGTATATATTCACACAAAAGGAGATCAACATGCATCAAAGGAGATGGTTAGAGATAATTAAGGATTACGATTTCTCTATTCACTACCATCCTGGAAACATGAACAAGGTAGTTGATGCTCTAAGTAGAAAATAACCTGCTACTCTCTCCATGTTACGGATTGAGAAATACTTAATATTCTAGGATATAAAAAGGATTAATTTAAAAATCATAAGGGTGAGGGATACATCCTACAATTACCAAATGATTGCACAACCATCCATCCAAGAGAAGATTAAGGAAGCACAAAGGGATGATGTGGAGATACAAAATAGGGTGAATGAATTAAAGAAAGGGAAGATGTACAAGTTCCATATCGGTGATGATGGTGTGATTCGGTTTGCAATGCGGCTTTGTGCGACTTTATCACTTGGAATAAAGAAGGAGATATTGGAAAATGCAGATAGCTCAAAATTCTCTATCCATCCTGGGAGTACCAAGATGTATTGTGATCTCCAAGAACACTTCTTGTGGGATAATATGAAAAAGGAGATCACAGAATATAACTCAAGGTGCTTGGTATGTCATCAAGTTAAAGAAGAGCGACAAAAGTCCAAAGGGTTTATGCATCCATTACCTATACCCATGTGTAAATGGGAAAATGTTACTATGGACTTTGTCATAGGTCTCTCAAAGACGTCGAAAGGAAATAATGTGATATGGGTTGTGGTTGATCGACTCACCAAGACTTCCCATTTTATCACTATTCGGGAAGATATATCACCTGAAAAAATTGAAAAGATAAATGTGAAGGAAGTCATGAGTCTTCAAGGTGTTCGACTCTCAATTGTCTCTTACCGTGATCAAAGGTTCACATCTAAATTCTAGAGGAGCCTTCAACATGCTTTGAGTACTAAATTAAATTTCAGCATGACCTATCACCCCCAAACTAATGGAAAATATTACAGGACTATTCAGACTCTTAAAGATATGATAAGATCATTCTCTCTAGAATTCAAAGGTGGATGGGGTTATCATCTCCCATTGGTTGAGTTCTCATACAACAGTAGCTTCCACTCGAGTATTTAGATGGCTACATATAAAGCACTGTATGGAAAGCTATGTAGAACTCTAAACTATTGGGATGAAGTTGGAGAAAGAAAGATACTTGGACCTAGTCTTGTGGAAGAGATGATAGAGAAGGTTCAAGTCATCCAGATACACAGATTCGGGAAAAGATCTACACTGACAACCATCTAAGGGACTTGGAGTTCGATGTTGGAGATAAAGTCATCCTTCAAATATCACAATGGAAGAGAGTCATGCGGTTTGGAAAGAAAGGGAAGTTAAGCCCAAGGTATATTGGCCCCTTTGAGATCCTTTACCACATAAGAGTTATGGCCTATCGGCTTTCACTTCAACCAATTATGTCTTAGGTTCATGATTTTTTTCACGTATTACTCCTGAGGAAGTACATACCTTATTCCTCACATGTACTAAACTCAGAGGTGGTATAGCTGGATGATGATCTCTCTTATTAGTAGTAGCTAGAAGAGATTCTGGACTGTAGAGATAAGGTTTTGTTCAATAAGACATCCCACCTTGTCAAAGTGTTCTAGAGGAACCATAATATTGAAAAAGCTACTTGGGAACCAGAGGAGGCGATGAAGGAGAAGTAACCTCACCTGTTTGTGTAAAGTGAAATTTCAAGGATGAAATTTCATAAGGGGGGAAGAATGTAACGACCCAAAGTGTTTAAATGGAAATTCAATTCATAAAAACATGTCATATAATCACATGAAAACACAAAATAATTAACTACTAGGTGCTAAGTGACCTTTAAACATGATTTTTTCACTTCTGTGTAAGGAATTTCGAAAATCTGACATACACGGTTGTGTTCAAGATAATTTTTGGATTCTTTTAAAACCAACATAATTTTTCATCAATAGTAACATACCCTTATGAATATTAACCTACCCATATGAATAGTAATATGACACTTATTAATAGTAAATCGGCCTAAATAATAGTAACCTTATCCATGAATAATTAAATAAAATATGGGCATCTTATAAGCAATGGTATTTTTGTAAGCCATAAATAATTAATTATAATTAATTGATTATTTTAAAAGAATATATATTTTCTTAAAAACTTTTCATAAATTAACAAATCTATGTCTTCTTGATTTAATATAATTTTATAAGACCTCAAGTAATTTTTTAAATCATTATAAAATTAGTTTTAATTTTAAAAACTGTTTTTTTTTTCAAGTAAATTTTGATTTTAATTAAATATTCAATTAATCATATTTAGAAAATTATTTTTTAAAAATGGACATTGTTTTTAGATTCGTCATGTCAAAAAATGGTTGGGGTGAAAATTTGGTAGTTTTCTAAAATACTTGAATTTTTATGAATAGTGAAATACCATAATTTACCAAATAAGCTAAATAAGTTAATTATAGGGTCATGTATGATGTTCTACTAATGCAAGCCAAATTGGTTAGAGATTAAATTATAAAATTACTATTCTTGGTCATGGAATACTCACTACTCTTTGTTGTTTAGAGGAATAATAAATTAATGAATTTTATATTAAGAAAACCCCTCTCCCCTCCACTATAAAAACCACCCTTCACACCCTCATTTCCTCACTCCTCTCAAGATTCAATCCTTGTCTGAAATCTGCCCAATAATATTCCCTAGACTCTCCCCCGCATACAAAAGCTTCGGGTCTCATTATAATAACAATATTAGGCCCCTTAAAGAGGATCTCAAGAGGAGGATTCAAGAGTTAATTTCACTCCATCTTTTCCTTCAAATTCCTTTCAATTTGAAGTTCTTTTATTATTCTCTCCCCACCTATATTTGTCCAAATGGTATGGTAACTCTAGTATCATAAATATATTTAAATTTTATCATACTAATGTGATATTATACCATCCAAACCCCTTCTTCTCTTTCTTTTATTTTGTAAAAGAAAATGTTGTTCATGAGGTGTTAATTTATCACCTTAAAGAAAGACATGTTTTCTTTTTTCATTTCTACCTTCAGATCTAGTAATGAAACCATTTTTATGGTTGAAAAATAATATTTTATGTGTATTAAGTCCTACTTAATGTTCTGTAACTAACTTATGTACATATTACTAAATGATTAATCAAAACAAGTTCATTGTGGCCGAAAAACCGCCCAAATTAACCCAAACGATCATCATTAAATTCCTATCTAATGATTCATCCACATGGTATATAAAATAATTCATTATAAGATCATCCAAACTTCTGTAATATCATTAATAACATGTAATATCATCTTTTATGTTTACCCATGTTCTACATGAACTTCAATTCATGAATACATGTGAAATGCTCAAGAAAAACCATAAAAACAAACATTCTCGAACAATGTTTTTAAACTCTATAACTCATCCAATGGAACATAAAATAACTTTATGAAACAATAATGAACTATATTAATGTAAAAAAGTTTATTTAATTGTTAATTAATTAATATAATGTCATTATACATGTAATCAAAGTGAAGGAAGCGTTCAGATACAAGGTAAGGGAAAATTCTCAAACCCAACTTTCATCCTTCGGGTTCTCCCTCTTTCTCTCCTTTTTTATATGGTTACTCCTTAAAAATATTTTGTTCATCATTGTCTTCCCTTTTCTGGGATATACATGTTTGTCATTGGTATTTATGTCAAACCAAATGTTTTTCAAAAGTACTCGTATTTTAAGAACACACCTTTTACTTCTCATTCAAGATTGATGGTTCTTGTAACATGTATGTTATTCCCTATTTCTTTTGGGAACCCAATGTTTATGAATGAGTTATTATGAGATGAAACTCAGTATTTTATATGGGTTTGTTATGTTCATTTTTTAATATGTTAATTTTGTAATTCATTATAAATGATAATGTTACGATGTGACGGGTGCGCCCGGAATTATATAGCGCAATATGAATGTTTCAATGTGATGGGTGTGCCAAGAATTATACAGCGCTCCAATTAATTGGGTAAAGTGATGATTATCATAAGTAAATGTGAAATTATGTGAAAAAGATACTAGCTTTGTTCACAAGTATATGTGGTATTTAACCACTAAGACATGATGTTTCATTTTTATGCATTGCCACATTTCATGTCTTATATTTATGCTTCCTCTTATGTTCTTGATCCTTTGCCTATGTTAGGATTATACTCACCCCAGGATATATTGTTCTTTTCTGTCCCCTTACTGGGATTCTAGCTTACCCCTTTTTATGTATATCCTCAGGTGACTACACATACTAAGGAGAGGTCAAGTTCCAGTAAGAAGCTAGAGAAGAAGAAATTGAATAAATGTTTATGCTCGATGTTATAATTGTTATGTATGGTCCTAGTTTTATCAAGATACTAAACTGTTGGATCCTCTATGTGTAATACTATTATGTTATTTATCATTAAAATGATGTAATGTAATGTAAGAAAGGGCTGGGTCGCTATAGCCAGCTCTTCTCCCCACACCTTACAAACCTTTAAGCTTATCAACGTTATACCTAATACTCATACCAAACCCCTCACCAATTTGTATTATACTTTTGTCTAAAAAATTACCATATACATTTTCCTAAAGGTGGTTCTGAAGGATAATAAGTCCCTGAGGTAAAATACTCTTCTTTTTTCTTTGAATTTCTTTTCATATTCTTTTCTTTTCTTATTCTCTCATCATCTACCATTATCCCAGTGCAATGATAACTCTATTATATTATATATACTGTAATTTTAATATGTTAATTGAGTAATATATCATAAAACCTCTTTTCCTCTCTCTTTAATTCTAAAAAATAAAACAACATCCGTAAGGTATTGATTTATCACCTTTGAGGATAACATGTTTTTATTTTCCATTAATGCCTTCAAGGTTTGTCCTAAAACCCTTAAAATGGTTAAAAAAATATTTTAAAAAATATTTTATAACTTTTTTAATGTTTTATAACAAACATATATACATAATATTAAATAATAAAACAAAGTGGTTTCATTATGATCGAAAACCGCCAAAATTAATCTACACAATTATAATTAACATTTTATCTAGTGAATCATCCTAATTTATGGAAAAAGATATATAATAACAATTAAACTTATATAAGTTCACTAATAACATATAGTTTTAATTCTGAATAAATTTTCTCTTTTTATGTGATCTTCTATACATATATATAGGTGAACTATTCATGAAAACCAAGAAAATTAACACTCTCGAACGATGAAATTGAACACTATAACTCATAAAAATGGCCATAAATGAACTAAATAAAATTATAATGAATCAAATACATGTAGAATAGGTTATATATTTATTAATTAATTAGTATAATTTTATTATCTAGGATATTAAAGTGAAGAAAGCTTTTGGAAATTAGGTTGGGGGATTTCTCTAACCCAAATCCTTTTCTTTAGGTTATTCATCTTTCATTCCAAATTTAAGGGTGGATATTCTTTTAATATTAATAAAATATAATTTTATTATTCTTTAATTTTATTTTTTTAGGATTTAAATTCTCCCAATGTGATTTTATGAAAAAAAAATTCCAAAAGAGATCTTTTTTCTAAAATCACACCTTTTACATATCTTGAGATTGTTTCTTATTTACCCAAGATTGATTATTCTTATTCCAAGTGTGTTGTTAAATTTTTATTTTGATAACACCAATATCAATTAATGAATTCATTATTTTTGAAATTCTCAATCCCATTTCCTTTAAATGGGTTATTTTATGACAAATATTGTTATACATTCTATTTAGAATGCATGATTATAAAGAACTACAATGCATTGGGTAATGTGATGTATCTCTTAAGATAATATGAAATATTCATGAAAATAATGATGTATTTGTTCATAATTATTACTATGTTATGATTATGAACATATATTATGAGTGAACATGATGTTAGATTTGTTCACAACTATGTGTGGTATTTTACCACTAAGAAATGATGTTTCATTTTTATGAATTTCCACATTTCATGCCTTTATCTAATGCTTCCTATCATGATTATGATGATGATACCATGATTAATGTATAATGATGATGATTTTTTCTCAACCCATGTTATATTTATTCATGTAATTATCAATCCTCATACTAGTATTTTAGCTCAACCCTTTCTTTGATGTATATCCTCAGTTGATTACATGTACTAAGGAGAACACCAAGGCCACAAATAAGATAAATAATAAGAAATTAAATAATTTTTATGATTTATTATGTAAAATTTATGTATGGTCTTAATTATCCCAAGACACAAAACCTTTGGATTCTGGTTTTATAGCTTTATTATGTTATTTACCATTAAAATGATTTAATCATCATGTAAGAAAAGTGGGGTCACTATAAAAACAATAAAAGTATAATTAATGAATCATAAACCTTAACCAACACCAAAAATATCTCCCCCCCACACACACACACTTATTCCTTACAATGAAATACACCCCTTCCACCATGATTCCCCCCCCCACCCCCCTTCAACATTCAAATATCACACAAAACACCAAGAGGTAGATAGTAATAGATAATATTGGGTTGTAATTTGGATCATTATTAACAATTTAATTCATGGTTTCTATGATATAAATAATTATTAATATAAAAGGTAGTCTAAAGAATAAGGTATAAATCAACAAAAAGGCCTCAATCATATTTAATTTGGCTTTGTAATGTAATTTGTTTTACAAGTTCCAATGATATTTATAGCAAGTGGATTGCCCTAAGATCAATCAAAAAATACAATCAAGAGAGAATGGAAAGTTTTAGGATAATAAATTTTCATAGGAATGGAAAATAAAATTTTGAACAATCACATAATGCATTCAATAATAATAACAAATTAATTCACATGAAATTAATAAATTCAAAAGCATACATATTTTAGGTAAATTTCATTTACAAGAATAAATCAATTATTTCAAATTATTATTAATCAAATTAATATCCGTGAATCAATATAATAATTAAATTCACAATCTTACACATTTAATCTCATTATCTTAGAAATATAAAACATGGAATCTTGGTATTCTTAAGAAACTCATGTCTCCTTGATCAATAAAGTAAATAATAAATTCTATGTGTGGTTATTAAAAGTCAAATTTCAAATATATTTTCAAAAAAATAAAATAAAATAGAGAGTTAAAAGAATAATAAATTCAAAATTGGACTCCCATTAAAATGAATCTCTACTAAATTTATTTATATTTTGGGAGATGCCTTAAAATTATTTGATGTACCAAAAAAATAAAAGTATACAAGTGAGATAATAGGAACTTTTCCATTGAAATTTAAAATATTTTTGGGAGAGTGACTACACCTGAAAAACCTGATAAACGTGGACATCCTCCTAGAAGAACTTTTGTTTTACATTATTTTATCATCCTTAACTCTTTATCTTAAGTTACAGGATATGGTAAATACTACACTTGGTCTAGATGCATAAATGGCCTTAGATATGGCTTGTCCACGAATATGGGTGTCCTACCTTCTTCTGAAAATGGCTTAATTATTAATTAGGGAAGGAACTTTTCAGCCTCCATCGGTCCTATCGATTGATTATTTTTCAGACTATAAAATCCAATGTTTGGGTAATGTACCATCCAAACAAATGGATATTATTTACTGTTTTATTTTTAAACTCTCCCTCCACCATTGGAGATCTTATCTCATAGCTTTCCACTTTTATTTTAAACATTTAGTCTTTCTTTATCAGTATGTATTGTACATACAACTTCATTTTCATATATAATGGAATCCTTTTTAAATTCATACCTTTCATCTACTTGAAAATAATCCTTCTATATGCTGTGGTTCTTCATTTCTAGATATATGTTGAAACTGACTTGTTCACTACCGACTCTCAAACATGGAACCGAACTTTTCACATCAATCATCACTCTTCTAGTCTCAAAAAAAGGTATCCCAAGAATTATAGGTGTCAAATCTTCATCCTTGTACATCACTCAAAATTAAATAGGGAATATAAACATATTAACTTTAATCATTATTTCCTTCATCGGTCCTCATAGGTATTTCACTATTGGATATTATAGTTGAAGTGAATCTCTTGTCAGCTTTAGGACCTCAATTCCAATGATTTTTAAGGGGGTGTACAACATGATTTTGAAACTCCCACCTAAATCACATAAATATTTTCCAAAATTTTTAGACCTAATAAAAATAGGAATGAAAAAATTACCCATATATTCTAACTTTTTGGGTAAGCCCTGAGACACTAAAACTAATCATTCCCCCATGAATGGTATTGTTCCAATTTATTCAAGATTTATTTTGTTCATTTATATTTCTTTCATGAACTTTTATTATATTGTCATGTTGGAAATTGATTATATAAAAGGAATATAAATTTAATTTTTTAAACTGTTCAATAAAGTCACCTTTTTGCACTTCCATATTTTCATACTTCACTCTCTTTGGAAATCGTAAATGTGACATGTATAGTGGTGGAGGTTCCTCCCATGATTTTTTTACATCAGTTTTATCCTTCTTCTTTTTTTCCAAAATTTAATTTTCTTTTTATATTGTTGTTATTGTTGTCTATAACTTTATTCAGGGCTGTATTGGGGGATTTTTCCACTTCTTAATGTTATAAATTTCAAATATTTTCATGGGTACACTTTAGGGTTTAGTGATAGTACTTATATAGGACTCTCTCTATGTTTTTTAGAAATTTTTTGAACCTGAAACTCTAGATTTGAAAATTCATGATTTTGATTCATTGATTATGATTTTATCTTCTTGATAACCGCATCAAATTTGGTCATAAATATGTCCAATGTCACTTCTAAGAAATGTATCTGGCTTGAGAGTGAGGTACCTTGTGTAGCATATTACTAGTAACCCTATGAAATTGGGTTGTACATTTGATATTGTTGTTTTTGTGGCCTCTACCCCTAAAATTTATTTGGATGATTATAATAAAAAACATTTTCATTTTCAATATACATACCTTTGTGTTATGGAGAGACATAATTTCATCTATATTCCTACTCATGGATTCTGTTTGGGAAATTATCCAACTATTATACACCATATGTGCTCCTTTCCTTTGGGTTCTTTTAACTATCATTGAAATCTATTATAGGCTATCTCTTTCAAAATGTTATAGCTCTTGTTAGGTAATTTCCTCATCAATGATCTAACAATTATAGCATCAAAAATGATCTATTTTCTTGTGATATCCCCTTATAAAATGTTTTAATTGATATCCTTATTTTTATTCCATGGTTTGGTAATTTTTGAGTTATGTATTTAAATCATTCCCACATTATTTAAATAGATTCATCATCAAATTCCTTAAAATTTAAAATATCAACCATGATGTTCATGGTTTTTTATGGTGGAAATAATTAGGTTAATAAGTTTTTCGCCAATTCATCCCATATAATTATGGAATGGGGAAGAAGGATTTGAATCCATTCCTTTTATTTTTATTTTAATAAAAATCAAAAATGACCATAATCTTACTGCATTATTTGAGAAGTTTTTGAATTGAGAATTGTCACAAAGTTAAAGAAAACAATATATATGAGTGTTATGGTCCTCATGTCACATCTTATAAAATTTTATTTAATTAAATATAATTTAGATAATATTTATATTTATCTTGAATTGATGTGACATGACTAGAGGCACCATGTTGACACCAAAATATGCATATCACATGAGGGGTTGAGGAAGGCATGATTGTTTCAAAATAAATGCAGGCCAAAACAGACTAAAAATATACTTAAGGGTCTATTTAATGAAGGTAAAAAAAATTAGAATAACCATATTTCACAAAAGTCCCCAACCGTGTGGATCTTAGGCAGGAACCTTCTCACAGTGTAAGTCCAGTTCACATGACACCTTCTCATGAAAGTCCCCAACAGGGTGGAGCTTAGGCATTTACATCATGAAATCTAACACTGGTTCATAGTAAACCACAATTTTATGTGCTAAAAATATTCCATGGATGTATCATTATTTCACAAAACTAGTTCCATTACTTATAATGGTCCTATAAATACCCCATGTGTCGGAAATTTAGGGGGAAAATACCTTTTATATTCTTAGAAAATATCTGAATTCACAAACTCAGAATCTTTGTGAGTGAGAGGGTATATGGATTTCCAAAGTTACCATCTTTCAAGAAACTACATCCCATGGGTTTCTGAGAACCTCAACCCATGATATATATACCTTTCACAAATTTCCATGGTCCTTGTGTAATAATAAATCCATTTGTGGATATTGAGGATTCATGATATAATTATCCTTCTTGAAAACAACCTCATGGGAACCAAGAATTCACCATAAGGTAGGGTTACCCTATTTTTTGAAACATATTCATTCATAAGAATGCTAACGTTCACAAATCCCCAGACCATTGTGATGCACTCAACATCCGTAAAACATGATATTTCATGAAACCCATCCCACAGGCCTCTCCATGGTTACTTATTTCAACCAATAACATTTCATGAAATTTCAGTGCCTTAGGACCCAACACTAATCTAGGAAGATTTCTAAGGAACCCTTAATCTTCATGAAATTGGTATCATCTACTCTTGGGTCCAAAAACATTTCTTTAAGTGTGGCTTGGTCCATTTCCCTACATTTTCCTCCCAATAATTAGTACCATAATTCCTCTTTCTTCTAACCATAGGCACCCTAAAATCAGGCCTTCTAATTTTCACTCCTCCATGGCAGTGATTTCTCCATTCCTCACCCAAAGGTGTATGGGAAGTGAACATGAAATCCCTAAATGTGGAATCATCAAGGGAAATGGATTACCTATCTCAGTATATAGTCCTTTTTGTGATCTTTCTCTCACCTTAACATGATCCCCCTTAGGATATAATCTCCATCCACTTCTGAGCTACATGAAATAAAACATCTTAGATCCATGTCCTAGTTGTATGATGTTAACCTGAACGAAAACATCTTCAAAAAAATATATTAAATGTGATCCTTACCTTGTGTGACAAGAAAGGTATTCCCCATGTATGATCATCATTAGATTCCACCTTCTCCCTCACTATAGGATCACCCTCATCCTTCAGAAATATTCTACATGTAATCCTCACATCATCCCTTATTTACACTCCTTTCATGACATGATAATCCTTACCATATGATGTTAAACTTCATGGATCAGTCAAATAAAACAAATTTAAAATGTGGAATTGAACTATGTGTGTTTTGATCCCTATATTAAATAGAGTGTGTAGGGAACCTCCCTGAGGTTCAATCCCAACACCCCAACATTACCACCAAATCACAACATGTGAAATATTCATTCCTGGGGACACAATTAAAAAAATCCAAGAGTGAAATCTTCTCCCCTAGGAACACACTTAACCAAACTCTCATGTATGATCATATTCCACCATAGAGACACACTTAACCACCTACCTATCCCCACAAGATGTTAAACCTCTAACCCATCTGACCCCTAATGATGTTAGACATGCGACCCATTTTTCCTTGAAAGATGATAAACATGCGACCCATCTATCCATGCCTGACATTAAACCTATGACTCATCTATACCTGAAAGACATTAAACCCATGACCTACCTTTACCCACAAAATGTTAAACCTATATCATACCTATCCCTAGAAGACATGAAGCCTTTAATCCATCTATCCACACAAGATGTTAAACCCATGAACCATTTTTTTCCACAAGACATTAAATCTATAACCCATCTATCCTTTAAAGACATTAAATCTGTAACACATATGTCCTCATAAGTCATTAAAAATGTGACCAAACTACCACTAAAATAATTTAAACCTATGAACCCTCTATTCCAGCAAGATGTCAAAACTGTGACCGAACTATCCACACAAGATGTTAAATTTGTGACTCATCTTTCCCAGCAAGATGTTAAACCTCTCACCCATCTATAAACATAATATTATAAAGTTGTGACCCATATGCCCCTATAAGAAGTTAAACATGTGTCCCATCATTCCTCAAAATATGTTAAACCTATGACCCATCAGTCCCTGCAAAATGTTACACCTATGACCAATTTCTCCCCACAAGATTCTAAACCTATGACACGATCCTGAATCACTACCCCATAAAAACCATGGGATTCCCAAGGTAAAAAGAATCAAAAGACTTAAACCCATAGAATAAACTGCCTCATGTCTAACATGGTATTTATTAGCTCCCAGGCCTAATATTCCGCATATGATATGCCTCTAACTTTAGAAGGAGGATACTTTATAGGTACCCAATACACCTGATGTCCCAAAAGACCAGTAATTCCCATAGATACTATCTACTCTAATAAAATATTTCTTCCCTATCAAGATATAGGCAACATAAATAATAGTAATACACATCGTTATAGTACTAGGAATGAGTTTCACTTACATGACTTAAATATATGAGGGGCAAATGGACTAGGTGATGATCTCCAAGTATGAATCCATTGAAGGAGGAACATACATCCCATCATATTTTTTAAATCATGGAGATGATGTCACTAATTAAAGTGATGGAAGATACCTACCTTTGGAAATAGGGAATATATGGAAATAAGAAATGATGTCACTTATAGATGGAGATACAGTGTGTAGCCCAAGAAAAAACCACCAGAAACAAAAATAATGAAATTGACATGAAACTCTTGTCATTTAACTATGGATACTAGTGACATTGGGCAACCATTAGATTTACATGTCACGAGATCAAGATATCAGGCACCAAATCACATCAGGTAGGTTGTGGTGCCAGCATAAAACTCTCATGTGACTTGGGGTAGATAACATTGGGAATCCTCAGTCTGTGACATCATCAGTATGGATCCCATCTCTTTCTCAAGAATAATGGACAATGTTGGGGGATTGGACATCACTTTCATTGTATCTGTACTAAAATATGATTCCATATAATCTATAATAATCAAAATATAGGAAACATGTGAATTGGAACCAATAGAATAGTGTTTGGGAATATTTTCACATGGAAATACAACATGAATATAGTCTTACCATGTGATCCACTACGCCATAAGCTACCAGGTTCCCACGCCCCAATATCACTCTCTAAACTCATCCATAGGAGGGTGATTGAAACCCTTATTCCTTGATAAAAACAATAAGGTGTTATCCCACCATGGATATGGATATCTAAGATCATGATCCATCTGCACCTCACTAACACCACTGCCTCTATGGTACGTGTAGTGAAAACCCACCCCATGTTCTAATGGAAAACCACTTTGGTATCCTCTACAAAAAAATGATGTAATAAATCACTCACCTATGTTGAATAGGTAGGCGATGTTTGATCTGTATCCATTATGGACACCACTTGGGAGCTACCCAGGAGGGATCCCACCAGGCTTTCTCATTTCTAACACTAACAAGTCCCATAGGTCTATGAGTATGTTGACTCATCCCTGCTCCACTGTCCCTAATATAGAACACCTAACTCCAATGTAGGGGGTAGAACCAGAATATTTTCCAAAAAGAGAAATATTTTGAAGCTCCAATGTCCCCTATCAAATTTAGAAAATCCTAAAGATCCTTGTAAGTATATAAATGGGATATGTATTTGACCTCCTATGATCAAGACCTCAGATGCCTCTTACATAGGTCGGGATACCTCTCTCAGTCACTAACACCATCATAATCCACTACAAACCATATCAGGGTGTGGAATACTAGTAAGGAGGTCATCCATGCACCACCACCAACCAGTGTGGAGTTCCTCCCTGCATTAACACTAACCTATGAAAAGTTCCTCCCTATTCTGAAAACATTCCCTTCCTTAATGAACCATCCTGGGGCAGGAGGGAAAACACCCATCATGGGATTCATTCCTGCGGCATGAGTCACAACCCGTATGGTAGAAACCCAAATGAATCCTAGAAAATAAGTCATATAGAAGTCCTATTTCCTTAGAGGTGGGATTCTGGGAAGTATCATGTCACCATAGACCCCATAGACTCTAAGGTGAAAGATGAATCAATGGGGGAACCATCACCCCAACTTTTAGACTCGGGTCCTAATCTTAGAGACTGAGGCTTTCAATACAGGAAGCTAAAGTCCATAAGGTACCGAAATCCCTCTTTATATTACTACAAGTGGGGGAAATGTTTTCCTCCTTCCAAGGACTCATACTGAAACAGTCTTTGTCACTTTCTATTTACATCCTCTCTACCTTCATGCAAGAAGTTTGAGAGATTTCAAGGACTATTTTGATTCCCTCAGATGATGATGATAACTCTACTAAGATATAAATGGGTGATACAACCCTTTCACATGAGAAAGTGGTAAAAACCCTATCCTATATGGATATAATCTTTAAGTAGGATCTTCCTCTAACATTCATCCCTCCATTTAGTAGTTATTTGACCTGTGTGATGCGTTATCCCCTAATAAATCATCAAAAAGAAGGTCTATATTGGTTTTCACACCATTATCTCGTCCTTTTATAACCAGTTCTTGGTAAGACCAAAATGTGGACTATCCCACTAGTAATGAGAAAGAGGACTTTTTGGAATTCCTGGATTCCAACCAACTATCAGTCATGTTTTGGTCACTCGTAGCTCTAAATTTTTTCATCCTTGAGTCCCTCATTGAGGACTAGGTATTTTTTTAGAATATGTAGGTGATTATTCACTACCTTCAAGAGCATTAGCTGGCCTATCTAGGGTACCATGAGAACCTCAATTCTATTATTCAATAGTGAAAAGGAGGTTGAAATCACAATGCTCCAAGTATCTCATTGTTTGGAATCATATAGATGCCACCAGAATCTATAGTAAACATATATTAAGATCCCCAATATGCTTTTATAGGTCATTAAAGAGTCATCTCAACACATGAAAATCATAGGATGATGGTTGTATGATACCATCAATTTTATCCATATCCTACAACAATGACAGGACCATAAATCTAGCCAATATACAAAAAATGATGGATCCTCTCTAACTACATCCATGGTCAATGTCACTACCAACCCACCAAAGGATCAGAGAAACATGTCCACCGATGTAGGATATGGTAAAAAAACCCCATCATAAGGAGTAACATAGTACTAAGAAGACCCTTGGTAGGCACCCATACTCATCAGTAGATATTTCCTCTTCATCACAACATTCCCCCAATGATACATTTTCTTCATCTTCTCTGTATATTGGAAAAGGTAAGGGACATATTGATCTTGTTGACCCATCAAAGGTTTCACTAATAGTTGAGTCAGACCCCAAGATATATTCTGTGCTTCAGGAGTTTGGGGAATATTAAAGGATCACTGATGCTCTCATTACTGAGAAGCACCCAAAACCTAACACCATCATAAGGGACCATATGTATTTACTAGTGGGGCACCTAGTCCTCCTTAGATAGATTCCCCAATTTGAACTTGGTGGTCCTATGAACCCAACCTAGGAAGAGTTTGGGGGTTATAGAAAATAGCCAAGATATGAGTCACCCAACCCACATGAGTAGCATGGTTATCCGCATTAGGATCAAGTTTGTTCTACTCCCTATGTTAATCAGCCTCTCAATGAATTGGTGGTTACAAACCCTCTCCAAGATGATGTGATAACTTCTCTGTTTACCCATCTTGAGGCTTTGGAAACATGACAGGTGGAAAATCCACTTAAAGGAAAGTCATGCCTCAAATGGTTGGACCATATTAAAGCACCTCCAAAGTTTGGTAATCCCATATTCACACCATTTATTTGGATGGGTGGTCCACTATAACATATATCCCACATTAAATAAAGGTGTAGTCCACTGTTGGGAACTCTAGAATAGTTGGAATCTACCAAGATCCGATGATTTTTCTAGACTTTGAAGGGATCTGCATTTGTTTGGTATAGTCTGCTACCCATAGGGCCTTCTTCCAATTAGAATGACCTATGTAGATATTCCTTCTACCGGTTTATCTCCACCTTTCACAAGATAAGAATATTTTACATCTTCAAATGAAAATAGAGGCCTGATGAGTGAGTCGCTGATTTAATTTCATTGTGGAAGTGACTTATGTAATCACCCAAAATGACAATTTCCTAGGAATATATACTTATGATGTGCATGGAGAATGCCAAAATTGATTAGATTTGTACCCATATCTCCCTGAACTACACAAGTGTATTTTGTGATTTCTATAAAAAACATCAATGTCTAGAAGAAGCCTTGTAGTGGACCAAACAACAGTCACACCCATTACCTCTTCAAGCTCCCATGAGGAGGCTTGTAAAAGTAAAGATATTAAATGTTGTGCATAAATAGATTCCTAATCCAAGACACCTACAAGATACTTTTCTTGATGAGACTCACCAAGTGAAGCACCACTAAGTGTAGCCTCACCTGGTGCATCCCTACTATGTGTGGCCTCTCCAAGAACAACTACCTCATTGAGAGAATGTGGGTATAACCCCCCCCCCCCAATTAGGTCCTTTATCCTAGGGAATATTTCATTTAAACAAAGAATATTACATATTCCTTTAAATATGTGCATGTTCTGAGATATTTCATTTTTTCCCTAGAAAATGGAATCAAGATGTTTCTTGGATGAAAGAGACCCCAGGAGGCCGAACTCATTAGCCATGATGATAATTTACCTTATCCTAAGATCCTTTGAAACACCATAAAATAATGATTTCTATTAAAATTTTGGCTCCAGGACCATGTAGATCATGCTTTAGTTAGATTAGAAAAAGTCCCAGCCCAGGTAATGCATATATGTACTAACCCCGACAATGAAGATGTTCACTCTGATAAAGGTTTTGGGTTCCCATCTATGGTACATGGATATATAATGACTGGTTTGATTATAAGATAGTTTCTCATGTCCATGGTATCATCTTTCATCTCTTGAGTTGGCTAGAAACTCTTGTGGTAACCATAAATTCTTTGACTGATACCTTTATATCTATGCTATACTCTCCCAAATCTTTGAAGAATAGAAATTGATAGCATAAGGGAAATAATAGCCCCTCAGTGGTGCCAAAGTTATCTCACACCATTGGATAGTTCATGCATATCAGGTTGGGATATGCATCCAAGGTCTAACCCACCATGGACTATTCTACTAATGAGAAATAAGAATACACCTATTTGAATGCAGTCAAGCTAGTGGACCATTTCAAAACACCCAATAATGAGGAATTACATGGGAAACCCTAAGTAATATTTGGTATATGTTAATAAAGTATAGGAAGGGGACATACAAGATACATGAATTCTTAGGATAGGACTTTGAAAAAAATCTATTCATGATAATAAAACAAGATAGAAATACTTGCATAGAACTCAGTAGGAACAATCCTCTTGGTCTACTCCACCATGAAAATCCATACATCCAACTATGTTGGTTGACTATGTGGCTTAGCCATGACTATGTCACAATTATCCGTGTTCAACCAGGGCCTAACCATAGCCAAATAATACCCATCCATTAGTTATTCAAAGCATATTTTCTAGCTGGTAGTAGAATACCTCTATTACTATCTCATCCTTAGTGGTTCATCCAACAACATCTATTTTCCCCCTTTCCAAGTAATGACCCTCCACAGGAAAAAAAATTCCCCTAAAATAGTTGTAAGATGTGATAAAGTACCTCATAGGCATACCCATAACCTTTCTATTTTGGAGGACCAACACCTGTTAAATTAAATTCTTGAGGCCCTTACCAAAGCTCCTAAAAGATCTGTTAAGCTTGAGGTTGACATAGTTATGGATTAGGCCTACTACATAGAGAAGTCCAAGTAAGGGGATAGTCAATCCATTATCTCATTTTCTGGAGAAGATAAGGGTGTCACTAATTAGTGGAACATATTCCAAATGTATATCATATGTTAGATCAATGGCATAGAAATCCACCGCTACCTAGTGGACACTAACTATGGGATAAACCTCATTCTAATGAGGACACTCCAAAACTAGGACTTATAGATGTAGATTGTATATAACGTCCCGGATATGGGTGCCACTCAACTGGTTCCCCATACCCAGTTAGCCACATGGTCTCAAGCACATTTCCCCAAATGCTATAGGATACCGACTAGTAGTGAGGGCCTAGGGTGTGGTAGTGGGGAAACTAGGTCCTCATTGGTAGAGTGTAACACTGCAGAATAAATAATAATACAATAGCAGAACTAGTAAACAACACACAACTGATGTAAACAAAAAAAGACTGATAATAGAAGTAACTAGTTTTCATAACATACATGAATGATGATACATGTTCATGTTCGAGAAAATATCCAAAACATGAAACACTACAGTCATATACAAGATAAAATACCATGATAATTAAATACAAAAGAAAACTCAGAAGCATCGCAATCCTTGGGTTGGTTCCATGCTATCCTACTCCAATGTAGTAATCAAGTACCTATAGAAGGGATCCTACCCATATCAACTCCTACAACAACATAATCTATTTGGGCCTAAAAGCATGGGACAAACAGGGCGTGAGAATAAATCCTAATATGAAACCACCCAAGATCTATGCCCATCTCTCAGTGAGTATATGCAATAGGTAGTGTAAAAAAGAAAAGAAAATAGTAAACTAGGAAGTACTCAAAAGTAAACAATCCTACAAGTCCCGTTTTCCATTTTCATTCATTACGTTTAGTTCAAAAATTCAATTACATTAAATTATATAAGTCTCTAGATCCGGCCTAAACTTGAAAATCCCTCATATAAAGGATTCTCAATAGATACCTCATAATTATATCCAAACAAGTAAAGTGAAGACTGAATCCAAGATTTGGATTTGTCTTAGCAGACACTTCACAAGTTTTTCCATTTCAATATTCAATTTAACACCTCACTGACAGACATAACAAATCCTTACCCATAGAAATAACAGTCAAATTGGGTCGAGCCCAGTATATCATCATTTCAGCATAATAAAAACACATGTAAATTACACTATTACATGGTTAACATAATAAAAACTCACATGGGTATCATACATAACAACCGACAAGTGAATTAAACTATCACAGGGCTTAAAGAATAATATTAATAACATGGGAAATGAGGAAAAACACTAATACCAGGCCCTTAATCCATCCAATTGAAATATAACCCAATCAAAATCTTGTTATAATTCAATTCATTTTTAACAACCCAATAGGGAAAAAAGTATTGTCTCATAGGAAACCTACGACAAATGGCCATAAAATACAATTCAAGGGAAACACACCCATGGGGTGGCCCTAATACAAGGAAATCGATATTAAGCATGAATAATAACACATATTCAATTACCTAAACAAAATTAGGCAATAACATAGGTTAATAATAAATCAAATTGACACCCAAAATGGGTTCATGTAACTTAGGAACATATATTCATCTCGATAATTATAGAGTGTCACGCGACCACCTACCTTGTCCTCGTGTGACTCTCCTCGTCCAGTGTCAACCTCCAATTCAGGCTAGAATGAAGTAAATATAAAAAACAAGGTAAAAAACTTAAGGTACGATAACTTATTCAAGATAAAAAATCACAAATAACAGATTAAGATGAATCTAGAGCTTATCGATTGGGTTCAGACACATCTGACGGAGATTGAAATAGAGTTCAGACGGATAATTGAGAGCCAAAATGATCTTTGGTAGTGCTGCTCATGATAGTCAGTGATCCCTCTATTCAAATGATATAAAAACTATGATACTTCTCATTTTAGTCTCAAAAAACTATACAGCATGTACTAATAGGCTACACAGCATGTAAGTACTAAAATTGTCCCCCTCTACCAACTCCCCTTACACACCATGTTCAACCATACATTGGTAAGTTACACGGTGTGTAGACCCCAAGCTTTTTCATTTAAGGCCAAAATCCAGCATTTGGCCCCTTTATCTCCTTTCCCTCTTATATGAATCGAAAAGAAAATATTTGTACCTCAAAATAAGAACCGTGTTCTTACAAACTTCCCCCCTTAAAGCAATTTGTCCCCGAATTTTCCTTCCAAGGGTCATGAAGGAAAATATGAGAATAACTTTGGCCATTATGAGCATATGTCAACCTCCCTCTCCTAGGTCTCTTCCTACACTCAGATGTACTTCCATAGCACTTGTACTAAAGGAACAGACCAGCTACGGAGAACCTTCATGCTACAATCCACAATTCATATGGGATGATCCTTAAAAATACATTTTCCGGTAACTCAACCTCCTCAGGCTAAAAGGAATGAGACATGTTTGTAAAGTAACTTCATAACTAAGAAAAATGGAAGATATTATGCATATCCTAGTACCTATAAGGTAACTACAACTGATAGGAAGCTGGCCAGACATATCTCAGCGAATGCTTACCCTATCTCCTAGTCCTCTTGTGTCCCAACCTCAGTGCAACATGTAGGAAAACCCAATCCCACACCTTAAACTCCAAAGTTCATCTATGGAGATTGGCGTATGATTTCTGAAGATACTGAAAAGTAACCATCCACTTTCGAATCAATTGTACCTAATCAGTGGTCACCTGAAAAGGATGAGGTCTCGTCAGAGCTTCCTCTACTAGCTCCAACCAACACAGGGGTGATTGGTATGGCATACCTTACAAATCCTCTTGTGGTGCCATCGGAAAAGTATCTTGAAATCTATTTTTATTGGAGAACTCAATCAGGGTATGTTTTCCTCCCAATAACCCCGAAATCTATGATGCATTCCCAAAACATGTCCTTCGGCTCCTAAATCATGTGCTATGACTGGACATCTGTCTGAGGGTGTAAGCTGTGCTCAGAAGCCTCTGTGTACCAAGTGCCCTCTATATCCCATTGCATAAATGAGAAGTAAACTGGGAATCACTTTTGGAAACAATAGAATGCAGGACCATGTGCAGTCATACAATTTCACGGATGTACAACCTCCCAAGATTACCCACAGAGAAGGTTTCCTTAATCAGTAGGAAAAGTGAAACCTTCATGATTCTGTCAAGGAAAACTCACATGTCATTGTTTCCATGACACCTACATCAATAAAAACCCCACAAAGCATGACCCTAATCATTTCAGCAACCATAACAGCGTGGTTTCCTTTAAGAAGGAGATCCCAGACACAACTGAGTTCTTACTAGCAGCCTCATAGCAAAGAACAGTCGAACCCTAATCGACATTATCAAAAGAGATCATGCAATCTTCCATTGAAAGACATTGTTTACTTTCACACCACACAACCTTAAACTGGTGGAGGGTTTAAACTGGCTCACTCGAACCATACTAGAGGAACAAAAATCATAATGAGTCAAACCATCTCTTGATGACTTATCTTATAAATGCCCGACTTAGGAGGTCGGTGCGTTGAAATAGGAAACAACTCCTTCTCCCAAGATATCATGCATCCATAATGAAACTATTCACTAAAGTTCATACTTTTCTCTCGATGACTCTCCCTTTTCAAAACATCACATATCATTAAAAAGGGGTCATGCCATAACACGAGTAAAGGAAAAAACTAGATCCATCCCACTGGAATTGTTACCCCCTTTCAAATCATCACATCTAAGCTCTAATATAAGTCCAATATAACCTCATATTCATCTAAATAGAGTCTAAGGAACTAACCAAGGTGGTCCATAATCCCCATTATAAGATAGACTCGGTATACAACCAAAAGTCCACATATGAACACTGAATGAGCCCAGAGAGGTATCCTTCAGGCAGTCACATCAAGAAAAATGGAAAGAATATAGAGTCCATCAAATTTTTTCATATATGGGAGCTCAAGTATCACTCTGGATTACCCAAGCCTCAACTAAAACCACATGTTCAATTCATAACACAAGAAATATCTGGAACTAGCCCAATGACTTTCAACTGTACTGTGGAATATAACTGATGCTCTATTAGTGAATCCAGGACAATGTCAAGGTAGGGGGAATTCTTGTTTATTAAGGATGATAAAACTAAGAGAATTTTAAGGATTACCAGAAAAATAACAGTCAAACCACTACCGGTAGACCACTTTAAAGAAACTCGACTCACTTATCAATGCATCATCATTTAACCAACCATGATGTTTTTTCCCAAGGAATTTTTTTGATAGATTATTCTTAACCACTAAGGTCCATTCAAGTTCATCGGTCCCTCAAAAGGACTTCACACATATCCAAAATAAAAAAACATGATATTGCCAAGAAATCATCAACCTGAAACAAGAATCGCAAGCCTCAAAGACACCCAAGTAAAAACGGCCATTTCAGAATGGTAATTGATTGTGATCCTTCTACCTGAAAGGAAGCGTTTAAATAGAACTAACATGATTCTCCCTACATAGAAGTGTCCAATATGTCAAGAAGAAGGAACCACACTCAAAAACCCTAGTTCAGAACCAACTTAAATTCATTTGTGTCATTCCAAGAACCATGATCACCACATCTTATAACTTGGCATGAAATCTAAATATAAACTGACCAGTGTCTCAAGACACCCATGTCTCATAAATTCATCTTGATTATTGGGATAAAATTTGTTTCATAACACTAAATTAAATCTACTATGAAGATAACCCGAGAACATACATAAAAACTCAAATCTCAATTATTTAACCACACTCAAAGGATCTTTATAAAATTTAAAAATTGTCAGGCACTGCATATTTCAACATAATACCCCAAGTCTACAAGTGAAAATGGCACATTTTTTGTATTATTCATAGGTTGTTCACCATATTCATCCTAGTACCAGATGGATCATGCAGGAACTGGCTCAAAAGAACATCAACCATTTACAGGTGACAACTTACCAAGTCTCCCATCACTTTAGAAAGAGAGATTCACAATACCTCCTAAATAGTTGATCAGTCCCGACGCATGTCTAGCCTTCTAAACTGAGCATTCCTCAAAGACCATTCCCATATCAAGGTTCAAGATACATCGATCACCCATCCAAACAATGGTGCCATTTTTAAAAACAAAAAATCCTTGTAGGGAAAATGAAAAAATAGCATGTAAGTTCCTTTTTAAAAAACAATGAAACCTACATGGTTTTGTAGAGATAGGAGAATCTTATAGCTTAGAAGCACAGATATCAAAATAGGACAGGTCAACACCTTCCTCTAAATACTCACCCCTCTTCCGACCCCATGGGCCAGGTCTAGGTGTCGAACAATAACAGATACTACCTAAATCCTACTACTAAGGTAGGGTCTGGTCAAATCAATCACTAGGAGGCCTTCTACTTAGAATCATCCAGGTAAACACAAGCGAAGTCATCCTAATTGGGATACTTATCTAAAAAGATAAAGGAATAATCCTACATGGTATCCCCTAAAGATAACAACATAGGTATCCTACAATAGGGATTCTCGCAAATGGTACACAGGAGAGGGGTCCTACAAGTGATCCATGACAACAACTGGTATCATGACCTCATAGGCCAGAAGAGAACATCTCACAAGGATAGATTCCTGAAAATAATAGGTCATAGATGAAGCTCACAGATCAAATCAGATCAAGGTCTCAAATAGGTTGGTCTGAACACCCAGCTGATCATTCATGTTTTGGTCTCACCCTTTGGAGACAACTGGAAATGGGAATTGGAGGAAGAACCTATCCATTTAGAAAAAATCCTCCAAATGCCAATTGGGAGTTCTCAAAATTCTTCGTGGGATTCACTGTCACGATATACATGGAAAAAAATATATAAAAGACTACTCATGGGCCCAAAACTGATAAATGGGGGTAAATCAGAAAAAGACCCTTCAAAGGGTGCCAAAAGAGGAGTACACGGCATGTACCCTTGAGTTATCACATGGTCTTGTACTCCCACTGGAATGTGTGTGTAAACACCCCAGGTACATGGTGTGTAGTAATAGTGCATGGTGTGTACCCATGTTTCCCATCCTATCCATGAAATTTTACATGGACAGATTCAAATGGGGTCTACCTGAGTAAGACTGCACTGTGTGTACCAAAATTACATGGCCATGTACTTTTCCAAGACCATTATTTTGTGTTCCTTCTCACATGGTCAAACACATGATCAGTTACCACACATAATGTACACATTGTACATGGTATGTAATTAAGAAAATTTTACCTTCCCGAATAGAAGAACACATTGCATGTGTTTATAGCACCGCATGTCATGTTGTCTGGGATTCCAAACAGAATGTCCAATAACTCCCTAGAACATCTTTGAAAACCCTGTTTTTGAAAAGTAAACCAACTGTATGTCAAATTCTGATATGTGGGGCCCCATATTCTTCTTGAATAAAAGTTTGGCATCCACATTTAGCACATCATAACAAAATTTATAAAATTCCCTTCTCGAAGGGCATCATAATGGTATACCAAAATTCTGATCTGTGGGGGGCCATACTCCTCATGAATCAAAGCTTGGCATCCAAGTATAAAACATATTAGCACCGTTGAATTTAAGGAAGCAACATGATCAAATAAATTCCAATAAAAGTTATATACCAATACACCTATCACAAATAGATAAACATATATCATGGTGTCTATCACAGCAGAATGAATATCTTGCATGACATCTATCACAACAACATGCAGTCAGTAATGCTCACTAAATGGCATGACAAGAATGCATGGAATGTGATTTATAACAAGTTCATATATGATTCATGATATGGAATACCCTCATATTATTAGTTTTAAACAAAATAGAACCACAATAATTACAATAATGACATTGAAAAACAAGTGTGTCACCCATCAGTGAAATCTAATCAATTGTAACAACTCAAAATCCAAAAATCACAATTTAATTCGATGTAATTTGGATTTTCTCTGTACACGGGGTAGTTACTCTCATGAAAAATTTGGTACCAAACCCCATTTCCTTCATATCCCTATATAATTTTGAAAACAGTAAGGCAAACCATAAAATAACTGCTCTAATACCACTTTGTAAAGTCCCGAATCTGGGTGGAACTTAACTAGTGCCCTGTACCCGGTTGGCCACATATCCCCAAGTGTATTTCTCTAAAATCCAGAGGATTATAACTAGAAGTTAATTCCTAGGTTGTGATAGTGGGTAAAATATGCCTTCATTGGGAGAGTGTAACATAGTGGAATAAGTAATAATACAATAGTGGAAGTTGTAAAAAATATACAACTGAAGTAAGTATCAAAAGACTGATAATAGAAGTAATTATATGTCATAACATACATGAATGATTCTACAAGTTCATGTTCAAGAAAACAACCAAAACATGATACACAAAAATTAGATACAAGATACAATAATAAGTTAAAGAAATAAAAAATAAAACTCAGATGCATCACAAGCCTCAGCTTGGTCCCATGCTCTCCTACTCCTAAGAAACAATCAAGTACATGTACAAGGGCTCCAGCCCTTATTAACACCTACAACAACATAATTTATTTGGGCCCAAAATCATGAACCATACAGGGTGTGAGACTAAATCCTTGTATTCAACCTCCCATGATCTGTTCCAATCTATCAGTGATTAGATGCAATGGTTAGTGTACAAAAAAAAGAAAATAATAAACTAGGAAGTACTCAAAATTAAACAATCTTACAAGTCATTTTTTTCAATTTTCATTCGTTATGTTTAGTTCAAACAATTAAATTACATCGAATTATATATGACTCAAGATCCGTCCTAAGCCCGTAAATCCCCCGTATATAGGATTCTTAATAGATACCTCATAAGTCTATCTAAACAAGTAAAGTGAAGATTGAATCGAATCTTGTTCTTTGGATTGGTAGGCGTTTCAAAAGTCATTCCATTTTAATATTAAATTAAACACATTCTTGACAGGCATAGAAAAACCCCACCCATAGGCATAGCTAATCCCCTCCCACAAGCATAAAAAATCCTCACCTGCAGGAATAAAAATTCCTTACCCACATGCATAAAAAATCCCTGCCCACAGGCCTAACAAATCCTTTCCTGCAGGCATAGCAGGGAAACAGGGTCGATCCCGGTATATCATCATTTCAACATCATATAAAATACATATAAAATACACTATTACAAGTTTAACATAATAAAAAATCACATGGGAATCATACATAACAAGCAATAAGTCAATTAAACTATCAATAGGCTTAAATAATAATAGTCATAACATAAAAAAAGGGGAAAACCACTAATCCCAATCCCTTAATCCATCCAATTTAAATTTAATCCAATTGTAATCCCATTATAATTCAATTCACTTTTTGAGAACCCAATAGGGAAAAACAAGTCTTGCATCATAAGAAACCTAGGCCAAATTGACATAAATGGTAATTCAAGGGAAATTCACTCATGGGGTGGCCCTAATTATAGGTAAACAAAATTACTCATGAATAATATCACATATTCAATTACCTAATCATCATTAGGCACTAACAAGGGTAAAAATAAAATTAAAGTGATGCCCAAAAATGGGCACATGACACTTTAGCACATATATTCGTCTCGAAAATTAATGAGAAGAACAAGATCACCTACCTTGTCCTCATGTGACACTCCTCATCTAGCATCAACCTCTAATTCTAGCTGGAACGAAGTAGATCTACAAAATAAAGTAAAATATTTAAGGTCTGATAACTTTTTTAAGAGAAGAAAATCATGAAGAATAGCTCAAGTGGAATCGATAGATTACCGATTTGGTTCAAATGCATCTGAGGGCAATCAAAACGGAGTTCGAACAGATAATCGGGAGCAAAAATGAGCTTTGACGATGCTTCTCATGATACCCAATGAGCCCTCTGTCCAAATGATAGAAAAACAATTCTATTGAATGTTTTAGCTAAAAAAAGAAATTACATGGTGTGTACTAATAGTATACACACTGTCTAAGTATTAAAATTGTCCCCCTCTACCAACTCCCTTTGCATGCCATGTTCAACCATACACGTGTAAGTTACACGGCATGTACTAATAAGTAAACATGTAACCAAAAAGTCTGTCCATGTAAGGCCTGAAGCTATAATTCAACCCCTTTAACTCTTTTTCCTTTTATATGAACTGAAAATAGAATTTCTGTACCTCAAAAGAAGAACTAGGTTCTTAAATTGGACTCCCTCCAACCTGAAAAGTTAGTAGTATGAAAAGGGTGAGTAGAAACAACATAGAAAAAATCAACTGAATAAATAATTTAGTTACATGATATCAAGAAATAAATATAATTAATTATCATAGGATAAATTCTAAAATGTACTATTGGGAATAGTCTCTCCTTATTTTCATGTAATGATACACAATTCATATCATGAGTGCCTCAAGTAATTATTTCATGGTCTAGTATTGGTACTCAAAGGTGATACATTCCCCTTTGACATCTATGAGGCCCACTATCTTGATGATGGTTAATATAAATGGGAAGGAATGTAGGTCAAAACTAATGGGATTGTGTGCATAAATTCTCATAATGATCTAAGAACCACTACATCCAATCCATGGGTAGAATTAAAAGAGAGCTTTGTTCTCCTAATTCGTTAACTATAGCCCATGATTCTAGAACTGGGGGGTTGTTTTTCCATCACCAAGAAAAAGGAGTGATCACATATTACATAGTACTCATACTTTGGATAGGATCAGTTGATACCGAAAGACCCTACTCCTTTCAAATTATGAGAAGTTCTCCCCATGGACATTGATCTACAGAATTCCCTTATGTTACAAAAAGCAGGGCAAAGTATATGAAGGTCAACTCATTTAAATTTATTTAATTTCATGAGTGAACCTCAAGTCTTGAAACCAAATGGAATTTCTCAACAGCTTCTATGTATGTATTCTCAATATAACAGTAACCCCATGTCAATGATTTTTTATCCACCAGATCATACACTAGCACTCCCCTTAGTTCATCTATATAAAAATATCCACCAAATCACTCTAATACTATTAAATTAGATGAAAAAAAGGATTTTGGAGAAATATCTTTTGAATTTTAAGAGTCTATCTCTACCACTATTGATGATATAATCTTGGTGAACCTAAGTACCAAGGAGGCTCTAAGTCCAATACTGATCAGCGTAGCCATGTCCCCAGAGGAACAACAATTGTATATGGATTTCTTAAAATATAATCATGATTTGTTTACCTAAATTAATGGTTATATGTTGGGTAAAGACCCTATAGTATCCATTAATTTCCTTGGCCTCCTAGTGGGTCATCATGGGTTCAAACAACCTCCCATAATGATGAACCAAATTCATGATGTTATGGTCAAGGAAGAGGTTGACAAGATTATTAAGGCCAACTTTGTTAGGGAGGTAAAGTACCGCTAGTAGCTATCAAAAATTGTCCTAGTCTAAAATAAGAATGGAAATATCATAGTTTTTATTGAATCTTCAGACCTCAACTGTTATTTTCTGAAGGATTATTTTCCACTTCTAGTGATAGAGTAATTTATTGATGTTATGGAAGGGATCTAGATCCTCCCCTTCATGGATGGATACTACGGGTATATGCAAATCAATATGGACTTATAGGATGAGTATTCCACCACCATTAGGGATCCCCAAGAGACTTTCTTCTCTCATATGTTTCTTTCAACTTGAATGATGTCAGATCCACTTACTAACAAGTCATGCACCACATCATTAAGCTGATTCTCAAGACATTGGTGGAGTGTTACATTGATGACCCAGTGGTAAAATCCTTTCAACTATAGGACCATTTCATGGATATTGAGAAAGTTTCAAGATTCCTATTTTCTAGTCACATAAAGATGAACCCCATGAACTGCACATTCAGGGTTACCCCAGGGAAATTTATTAGATTTTTCATAATATATATAGTCATCGCGATTAACCTAGAAAAAATAAATTTTAACAATAAAATTTCTCCCCTAATAAATCATAGATATTTTTGAGGCCTCTAATACCACTTAAGCGATATACACTAATTTTTATAAAAAATATATCTAGAAATTGTAATCCATTTTCGAAGATCTTGAAAAAATAACATTGTTTACCAATGGGATGAGTACTTCTATAATGCCTTTGAGGAATAAAAACAGTACATGTTACAGCCTTTGGTTCTGATTCCACCCATATTAGAAAATCCTTTAGTCCTTTACATAAACACTCTAGTATAGTTAATCAATGACCTTTTATCCCATAAAAACAATGAGGGAAGGTAAACAACCTATACTATCTTGGCTACATGCTCCTAAACATGGGGAACAGATACTCCCCTATTAGGAATATTTTCTTCATGTTGTATTTGTAGTATAAAAGTTGAAAGATTATTTTTAGCACTATGGTATATAGATGGAATCTTGAGCAGACTCACTAAAGTATACCATTAATACCCCCATACTGATGGGGTTATTGGAGTGTTGTGTGGTAATACTATAGTAGTTTGACATCAACTTCATCCCGTATAAGTCCATTAAAGGCCAAGAATTAGTATACATCCTAACCACACATTTATCCCCTAAAGAAATTACCCTTAATATAGATTTTATGGATGAATCTATTTCCTCAGTAGATCAAGTTGTACCATTTTGGAAGATTTATTTTGATAGTTCCCCTCCAATTCTAATTAATAGAGGGCTTAATGACCCTAATCTTACCAGAAAAGGCCTGAGGATCATCTTTATCACTCTAACATAGGTTGTCTTCCTATAATATTTCTTATTTTTAGAAGGATTCACAAATAATGAGGCCAATTACAAGGCCTGTATCAATGTTCTAGAGTTTTCCCTTGAAATTGAAGTCCATTGTTTACATGTAAAGGGAGACTCTGAGTTAGTTATCAAATAGATCAAGGGTGATTGCATCCTCATAAAGAAAGAGCTTATTCCCCTACTAGAATGAACCCATCATCTAATGGACTAATTCTCTTCCAATATAAAGGAGATCCATATTTCTCATTCACAAAATGGTTGAGTTGATTCTATAGAAATCGTATATAAATCTATTGAAAATCCCAACTAGGGTGACTAGGTCATTCATATGGCACACCGTAGGGTCATTCCCCTAACCACCCAGATGATGGAAACCAATAGGTGTGTCATCTAGATGTTATTACTTCTATTCTAGGGCCGTAAAATTCCCCCACAACAGAGGAAATTCATAGTTTAAAATCTCTATTTATATAGTATATCCATTGTGGTACTCTCCCACCAGACCGAGTTGATCTTGAGTGAATCTTCCGGTAAGTAGCATAGTTCTACATATATAGTGGTCTTATCCTTGAGAAACCCCTCTATAGGTTTGGGTTCGATGTAATCCTCATCCATTTCATCTAGGTAAATTAGATACATTAGGTTGTATAGGAGGTTTATGTCCAGTCACATAGGGCCCATCAAGAAGGATTAATTCTCTCTATCCAAATTTAGCGGTTGATCTACTTCTAGGCTACCATTTTTCACAACAGCATTGTGTTTTCCAAGAGGTTTCATGCTTGTCAAATCCATGCTAACTTTTCACATTGACTGTAAGATATTCTCTATATAACCAAATATTATCATTACTTTTAAATATGGGGGCTCGATGTTGTGGTAACTTACCCACTCATAATGTCTCAATAGTGTAAGTTCATTTTGAATGAAAGATAATTCTTTTCCAAATGGGTTGAAGTTGTTTAACTAAAAGAATTAAAAACTTGGTTCTTGATTTATCTTTTCATTTCCCAAATCATACATTAATTTGGAGTGCCTCACACTATTCTCAAAAACAAAGGAACCAACTTTTCGGCAACCTCACTGAGGAAATTGTGTACCAAGTAGCACATCTTGTCCATCCATACTTCTTGCTACCATGTGCAGCCAAATGGGAAGATTGTGGAAATAAATAAGACCCTCTATAATATTATGCAGAAAATAGTAGACCAAAAAGAAAAATAATTTTACTAACAAGCTCACTAGTTCCCTTTGGTCCTATCATATGATAACTCAAAATTCTACCAAAGCGACCCTATGCTCCCTGATTTGTAGAATAGTGGTCGTTTTACCCATTTTTTTCAGTTTCCATCACTCTAAATTAATATTTATGACTAGAAGATGCTACATAAAAGGACATAAGTCTATCTATATGATCTAGAATCCCTCAAGGAAAATAGAACTCTTCCCTTTCATAATTTAGGGAGGCGCCAAATTAGGATAGATAGAGGGTGCAATAAGAAGGTTTGCCTCTATTCCTTCCTCCAGTGTGACGTGGTACTGGTTCTCAGAAGGCCAATGATACCCAAAAAATACACTAAAGTTAGATCCCAAATGGGAAGGAAATTACCTCATCCATAAGGTAAATTCAAATGCATCATACTCTTTAACCACCATATATGTAAAGAATATCACACCTCCCACTAACACCAACTTACTCACGTAGTACTTCTCATGAAACCTTTGGTCAATCTATGTAACCATAAAATAAAGAAACTAGAGTCTGATCTCTACAAACATAAAATAATAGTATCATATTTGGTCCAATCATTATAACCATAAAAAATTTACATTCCCTTTGTTCTGAGCTACGTTAACTTAAACTGGAAGCATCCATAGTTCGATTTATAGGAAATTAAACTATAAATAAAAACATCCTCAACACACGACATTAAAATGTAGTCTTAACCTATGTAATAAACAGAGGATTCATCATATAAAAAATTTGGGATGAACAAAAAATGAACTTCCCTGGAACATAATAATAAACTATTTCTTTACCCCATGTCATAAACATAGGATTCCACATGGAAACCATAGGATGACTCAATTCCCTCATCAGAGAGGACACCACCCCACTTTGAACATAATTCTTCTACCATGCCATGATCTATAAATATGTATGGCCTGATTACCAATTTTTTGGGATACATAGTAATTCATAAACACCCTATATTCATCATAGCCTCTATTTCATCATAAACCCTTTGTTGGTGGGAGGAATTACATTCACTAACATTCGGCCCTTTGGACCCCCTTAAAGTTCAAAAATTACAACAATAAAATATATACCCTTTGTTTCAAGATATTTATGTGGAAAAAGATCTTGCATCACCCTACTTCCATATTTTGTTTTACGTATTTCATTCCATGAAAATATCCTTGAACCAAACACTCCCCCGGTTCAATCATAATGACTTTAAACTATTTACCAAATTCCCCATTGTCCCAACTTCATTACTTCAATTTTGTATCCATCATCCTTCTCCGTGAAATTTAAAATACATAAAATATGTTCTATCCTATCTCATTGGATAGATCCTCTTCCTTACCTACATTAGTCCCCTACCACATCATGATCTAAAACTATGTGTGTCTTGATTCCCAATTTTATGGTATATGTAGTGATTACTAGACCACCTATCATCATTCCCATCAGCAATTTCATCACATGTGATGAAATTGTTGATGGGAATGAAGATAAAATACTACCAATATGGATTATAATAGCGCTAAAAACTGCCTTTAACAGCGCTAAAAAAGCATTGTTAATCTCAGCGAAGATAAAGGGGGGGTCCCCTTTATCCGCTCTAAGCAAGCACTGATAAAGGTAGTCTTTATCAGTGTTATTTTCAGAACTGATAAATGTATAATATATCAGTGCTAAAAATAGCGCTGATAAACACTACCTTTATCAGTGCTATTTTGAGCACTGATAAAAACTACCTTTATCAGTGCTCAAAATAGCGCTGATATATTATCCATTTATAAGCACTTAACAAGCGCTGATAAAGGCCAAAGATCCTGTGCAAAACTAGAACCTTCATGGAACCTTCCCAACACCTGCACACATTACAGCACCTGCACAGAGCACAAACAACACCTGCACACAGCACAAACAACACCCTCACACAAAGCACAGAAGAAAAAAAATGATACATACATTTACTTGAAATCATGAATACAAAACAACACACTACTATATACATTTCAAACAATGTTTAATTTGGTTAAAATTACATTTATCCAACAAACAGTTAAAAAAATGATGTTCCATCCTTTTTGCATCTATCCGATCTAAAAAATTGTCATCCATGACGGCAGTTTCCGAACAAAGAATTCGAACCGAAGAAAAATATTTCACCTACATAATAAAACAAATATTATGTTAGTAATACAATAATGAAATAAATAATGGGGTTTCTAAATGGAATTATACTAGTGTGGCACAAAACATAAAATAACCATTTAAGAAAAAGACACAATTAGGTCAATGCCCTTACCTCAACCAGAAGTCCAATAAACTATCTTCAGTTCATAATAACCACAACTGAGTCCGTGATCACATGTATTAATGTCCAATAACATTAAATTACATAATTATTTAATTTTAACCAAAAATACAGCATGGTATAATAGGCGCCAAACTCATCGTGTAATCCAACAAAGCCAGAATGCTGAGAAACTAGGTTTGATCCACTCCTGATGCACCCCTAAGCCTAGAAAACACTAAATCCCCAATCTATATTACTAAATTTATGAAAAATTAAGCTTAAAATTTTGAAAACCCATAAATAAATCATCCACAAAATATAATATGCATCAAATAATGATTGATTACTAGTTTATGAAATTTTGATACATGCTCTAAGAGTCATATATAAAAGTCCCATGAAGAACAATGATTTATCCATACTATGGTATAATAATTACACCAATAACCCTAAAAACTGAATGAAAATCTTTTAGAAAGAAGTTAGAGAAGCAAGGAAGATGTAGGAGAAGATACCACATTGATTTGAAATGATGAACAACTGATAATCCACTCAGGTCTAAGGGGAAGGAAGGAGGGGAATGGGGTTTGGCCACCCCCTAAGAACTTGGTGCCCAAACGAAGAAAACTAAGGAGGTTTATACTTTATAAATCCATCACCCACATAAAAATAAGTTCTAAATCATGTTACATGAAATGAAACAAGTGGTGACATCACTATATTTTGGGTCCAAACCCTTACTTGACCCCTTTTCCCCATTCACGACCATTATCACCCTATTAAATGCATTCATGTTGTGAATTACTCTTTCACACTATGAGTAGACTAATGCTACTAAATTTCAATAGAATTACTACCCAAATCATCCTTGATATCCTCCCAAAACCCAATGACATCCCTCTAGCCCCAATACTTGTCTGAAACACCTATTAGAACTGGTATATTGTACCTTTTTCAACGATTTTTTTGTTATTATGGAATTCCATAATTCCCCATTGGAAGTGTACCAATGTACTAATCAGATGTTATATGATATACCATGAAGATTATTGTATACATGTATTAGATGAGATATCAATGAAAATTTATCTCATTATTATACATACCAACACATCAAATCCGAGCATTAGAGACCTTCATGTTTTCTTCAACTACTTCCAGTTATGACATGGAAGTGGGACAAGATTTCTATGGGGTATTAGGTTAGGTTTTCGTGTACCCATCAATGGAAGATTTAAATATGTGTTTTGATCAATTGGATGACCAAATAATCTCAATTTATATACATTTTATATGAAAAAAATTATAAGAAAATCAAAATTTGATTTTTAATTGAGATTATCATTTTACATGGATTTAATTCTACTATAGTATTTTATAGGGAACCTCATTTTATATATTGTTTTTGGAGAGGTCCCTATGAGAAAATGGGATTCCATGTATGATTGAGCATGACATATGTTTCTGACACTTTCTTCAGGGGCACGTTTCCTGGAGCATGTTGATGTTCGATGGCGGTGAATTGTACCACACATTCATTCATTACAAAGGTGAGTGGAATTAATCACTTATAAAGAGATGTATTATCCTTGATTGAAATAGTATGATGGGATTTCTTTCATTCCATCCATGGATTCCTCCTCAAAATTCATTACCTAGTATGAGTCTCCCTTATAGAATAAGACGTTTTCCGTGAAACTTGTTCCCGGTTCCATCTCTTTATGGATGATGGTTAATTACAATGATTATATCAGGTCATTCCAAAGGGTCATTCTAGGGAATAATACTTTGGTTAGGAAAGTATTCACATTGGGAATCAGTGGAATGTATGTACACTAGAACATTGGTCACATGTATTCATCGTCGTTAAAGGGATTCTCAACGAAATGGAAACCCATGTTTAACTTGTGGTATTCCATGATTTTAACATCCCACAAGAATAGAGGGTCATGATTTAATGTCTTATAGAGATGTAATGGGTGGATCAAAACACTTATAAAGGTGGATCAGGTAGGTACATCTCTAGGAGGGAGCACCTGGAATGTTTACCTGATAGATGGATCAAACGCCCAATGAGGTCCGACCCTAGTGTGGTGAATCCCATAAAGGTAAGGATTCTCATTTTGAATACTTATTCGGATGCCGCTAACTGAAAAACAGGAGGGAAAATAAGTGATGGTGTACCCCAGAGAGGGGGTCACCATGGTTTACCATTGGTTGGGATTTAACCTCATGGAGGCTTCCTACGTGCCCTATTTAGAATACAAGGATCAAAACCCATATATTTAAAAGAGGTATGGTGTGGGTACTACATTTGGTTATATTGTCATAAATATGATGTTATCTCAGTGTACTCAAGGTGATGATTAGATGCTGGTCAAGATCAACTTTGGGTTGGGAGTACACTATTATTTAATTGAAAAAAACTACTAAAAACTAATCCATAAAAGGATGAAATATCCTATTCATCAAGTCCATTAATACAACCAATGCATTAGTTAAACCAAATCTCATCGCTAAAAATTCATACAGGCCATAACTACTCCTAAAAGTAGTCCATGGTAGGTCCATCAATTTCTAACTCATCTAATGGTTTCCTAATGTCAAATCTATCTTGAAGAAGATCATAGAACCTCATATATGATCAATGTGACTATCAATGCGTGGAAAGGATACAGATTCATGACTCTCATCAGGTTCAATCTCCAATAGTCCAACAAAAGAATAAATACAAATCAACCGTATATTTTAGAGAACCATAAAACCCCATGGTAAAGTACTATGCCATATGAAACCATTATATTCTATATCATCAAATTGTAATTCAAGCAAAAGATGCTATTTTGGTGTTATTTTATAAATTGTGATAGAAACTGAATTTTCTCCCAAAACTAACTAGATTATAAAGTTTATCTCTTTATTAAGAAGTAAATTTTATACCTCATCAGTGAAAACATACTAAAAATGTTCTACCATAGGGGAAAAATAATCCTACAACATTCTATCAACATCTAAAATATGCCTGACTATTTCATCCATGAGAAAATACAATATAGATTGAATTGGTTCTACATGACCAGATAGAAGATTCCTCTCATCCAAGTAAAAATAACTCTGTCTATTTTGGAGATAAAAAGGTAACTCTCATCTGGTAACAAATGATTTTGAATTTTTATAAAACAAACTAATCCATAATAAAACTAAAATAAAATATTATCATATAAATCATGGGTGGTTCACAAAATAAATGATAACCACCAATATCTAGAGATAATTCCTTGAAACATGTGATATTCTTGGACTATAATACCAATAGTGTGTCGATGGTGATAACACTATCCAATATTTAAACCTCCAAGCCTCAAACATTTACAAAAAGTGTGGAAAAAAGGAATTTTATTCTCTTTTATAAAAAATAAAATAAAGGGTAGATGATATAGGAATTGTACCATTGACAGTAGATGATCAAGAATCCACAATAGCCATAGTAGACTACATAACATGCATATGACCAGCCCCTAAACCCTAGGCTGGAGCTAGAATACCTATATTATATACTCTTACTTATACTGGCATTTCTACATGGTGGTACAACATCCCCTCCCTTGACCAAAACATCCAATGGGACTCTAGCTAACTATTATCAGAGGAGTGTCTGAGTCCTTCCCAATCTCTGGTTCCATTAATGTTCCCCTACAAAGGCTCTATTGCTGCATGCCCCTATAAAACCACATTATGTGGAAGAATATTTTATATACATGACACCTTAATGTGGTGTACAAACACTGAGGCCTTTTTTGAACAATATTAACACACTAATTGCACTATAATGGAACATGATCCTGAGCTGGCTTCCCACTACCCTAATACGGTTTCCAATTATTTCATTGGATAAATATTTCATAACAACGCTTTTACCTCTAAAAGAAGAGTTTATACACTTCTTCATTAACCGTTTTACTACTTAGCATGGACTCTCCTAGATTACCTTCAGTGATGGGTACCTGATTCATGTCATCTACATAAATCGTCAGATAGAACATGTTCCCATGAAACTAAATCTCACAGCAAAGACCATCCTAAAACCACTTTCCTAGGTTATCTAATTAGCAACCAAAGATGGAGCAACATACTAAAGGTCATTGAAACATTCATCATATTTCAATACTAACATGGCCTCCTATGTTAGGTGCTGAACTAATGAGGATTCCCTCTCCTAAAAATCATGTGATAGAAGTGTCTCAAGAAATTAATCTCGATGTCCTTCCAAGATAACTCCTCTTCCTAACCAATCTAATCTTGATTGTACCTCCAACATTTGGCTGGTCCACTACGTATATCTGAATAAATAATCATCATCATATCTATGTGTATCTCAATATTCTTATAGATCATCTAAACTGACCCGGTCCAAATAATTTCTACATAGGGTCCTCCCTCCCCAGGGAATATAAGCGGAAGCTGCATCAGAAATCTATCATCAGAAAAAACATTAAATGAATAGTTAAAAAATCTCTCTTCCCTAGGATCTCATGACCCTCAATAAAATACCATTATACTGAGCATCCAAATGATCCATAAGATATACATCAAGATAAATTTATATAATGTTTGGAGTGTGCTGATTACCAATCTCTTGGCACTTAAACTAAGGGAAATCAAGATGAATCTTTTCTAAAATACAAACACAATCCTTTGATCATGTATCCTGAAGTGAAACCAAAAATAGAAAAACCAACATAGAAAAGCATCTAACCACACCCACCTTTTTGGTGACGTCAGAGGAAAAGGCTGAGGCGGCGGCGGCGGCATAGGCAGAGGGAGTGGCGGTGGTCTTGGCAGTAGGGGTGGAGGCGGCAGAGGCAGCCGCGGTCGCGGCAACGGGAGCGGGGGCGAAGGCAGCGGTGGAGGAGGAGGATGGGGACGAGGAGGAGGAAGGACGAGGAGGAGGAGGAGGTCGCGGTGGCGAGGGTCCTGGTTCATCTTTTGCGAAAGCTTGATCACGTGCGAGTGAGGATGGCCTGTTAAGGTTATTAAATAAAAACCAACGGAACCTTTATCAGCACTCATTAAAAGCGCTGATAAAGGTATGTTTTATCAGCGCTAAAATAAAAGAGCTTATAAAACATTCATTTATCAGAATTTTTTTAGCACTGATAAATAAATACCTTTATCAACGCTAAAAAAAGCGCTCATAAATGTTACCTTTTATCAGCGATAAAAAAAGCCCTGATAAAGGGGTAACCTTTATTAGTGCTTATTTTAGCGCTGATAAATGTAAAAAAATTTCGTTCTTTTAGATAGCGCTGATAAAGGCATACCCCTTTATCAGCACTTTCTGTTTAGTGCTGATAAATGGCAGCGCTTCCCTTGCCATGTTTTGTGGTAGTGACAAAGCCATCCATTACCTATGGAACTATTTCCCCCAAATTCCCCTGGGCCTCCTCCTATGGTGTAATCCCCCAATCATATTCCTTGAACCATTAGTGGGATGATATTCCCTCGTGACCTTACATATGGAATGGAGAATGGGAAGCTCAATGCATAGGCCTCAAAAACATTCTTATCAAAAGATGTTAAACTATAAGACTTTCCCTATATAAAACCATGATACATTATATGATAACTATGATAAAATCCAAAACATTATCCTCAAAACATGATATTAAATAATGAATTTACCTCATATAAATTTGAAATGTATCATATCAAACATATGATATGAATCAATGTCTTTTCCAAAGAGGGCGCCACCTAACTAGCATATATCTCTTACCACCCTACTTTCTAGCACTATGTGTAGCTTGATTACCATATCTAATGGGATATGTAGGGATTTCTAGATCTAGTGTCTCCTCCCCTAACTCAGTAAAAACCATTTTTGTTTCCCTAAGTCCAAAACTTAAAACTATAAACTATGTGCAACTAGTTTCAGGATTGCTTTGTATGGTGAAAATCCTCCTTGGATCCTTTACTTCAGGTTTTAACTCTTTGGAAACACCGAAAAATACTCAAAGTACTAACTTCTGGTCCAAGAATTAGCACCTTAAAATGTGTGAATTTTTCCTCATTGTGGATCTATTTTTACATATTTTTTCACCACTAGTGTTTCAACAATCCAATTCCCCCTTCTCTTTTTTTATTGTATCCTCACTCGAGGGGATATCCTCATTCCTACATTGTTACTATATAATTTTATGCACCTAAAACTATGTATGGATTAATTATTACTCCCATTTGATACATCACAACAACAATGTCTCATATCCCAGGTCCATCCTCCACTGTCAACTCATCATAGGATATTTTCCCCTCAGTATCTGGACATCAAATTGGATATGGTTTTTTGAGTTTTGTTTGTAAAAGTGTTTCTTTATCACTCCTTTCACATTAAGGTTATTAATCTTTCATACCAGAAAAGGCTTCTTAAGACATCCACACAAATTGATCAAAGATCAATGAACTTAAACTAGAATCTTCCTCTCTTCTCTAAACTCTATGACCTTAAACTAGTAGAATCCATATTCAAATTTTTACAACTTCAAATAGTGAATAACAATGTCCTCATTACATGATGTTAAAATTTCATCATTCCCCAAATAAAATTGGGATTCATCGTAGGATATATATGACTTGAATCTAGAATCCTCATAACATGATGTTAAACTATATCCTTACCTTATAAAAAACTAGGATTCCTCATATGATAAATATGAGATATACTAATCCAAACATCCTCATCACAAAATGTTAAATTTTAGCCTTACCCCATATAAAAAAAATCATGGATCATAAGATAAGTATATGATGAACAAAAACATTACCCTCAGTTTATGATGTTAAAATAAAATCTTAACCTATAAAATGAACATTAGATGATTTATATGACCAAATATTAAGCTCTCTTTTCCTCATGGGATCTTCAAGGGGGTACCCCTATTATGTTACCCTCATTACAGATTTCTTCAACATTTCTAGGTGGGTTTTATTCCTGTTGGTTCATGAATCCCAATTATACGATGATAAAATATGTGTACATCTTCATCACCATATGAATTTAAACTACATGTACATCATCCTCACCATATGATGTTCAAAATGAATTTCCATAATCCTCATTTTATTACGTAAAATGGAGAATCATTTTACACCCTTATTGAGAAGTCATTTTCCCCTTTTGGTGATTGTTTCCTACTAAATCATTCATGTTCCTCAATTGTCACATGGAATCCAAGATGATACTCCCCTTGGAAGACAAGAAAAACCTTTTTTTAGACTGATATTCCGACCCAATGCACTCAAATCCATGATGGCATAATTTATAGAGAGTTAGACTCCATTAAAATATTCCATCATTTCATCCCCGTGCTTCACATGTCTCATGATTTGGATCCCCAACATCTTCAATGTATGAAATGAACCCTTTAATGGAAATAGTTCTTGACCACATAGTCTCACCTATTATACTAAGAACAATTACATAAAGGCTTATAATGAAATTTTTTTATATGTATCATGTTTCAAACATGGTCATCAGTGAATATCATTTTCCCCACCATCAGAAAAACGATAATGGATTCTATTTTTTGAACATGTTCAGAAGTTATTCTCCATTTTCATTCCACCCCTTTGTGTTCCAGATCCTAGGATTCATTCTTCATGCTCCCCACTCCCCCTTTGTTTTTAAATAATTCAACACCCCTAGTGTTACCACATTTAAGCACTAGAGAACATTGAGGAATCAAGTAAACTGTTCATAGAGCAATGTGCTCTAGCTAAACATTCTCGATTGAGACACTCCCAATGGTCAATAACCCTCGGTGTTCAACCCTTGGCTGGTACTGTCAAATAAATGAGAAATATTTTTTCCCTTGTTTCTAAAACCAAGAAAGACTCACATGGTCTTAAGGATCATTGTTGGTTTCCTTGTTAATATGATTAGAGATGCATAAAAAATTAAATTACAGAGGAAATTTTAAACAAACCATAAAATGTTCGGGATGATCATTCACATGTTAGACCTGATACTTTATTTCAGGGTAAGGTAAAATTACATATGGTTCATCCCCCAACGAATGAGAAATAGAACTCATACAACATTTGTTGAGTAGCCTCAAAAATCCATTTCTTATCTACCAGTTCAGCCACCTACACTTCTATGAAAGGATGGAATTATCCGACCCTTATTTATACCCATTCATCTCATCTAGGAACTTATCCACAATAGATTCCGCCTCCCATACCTGTTCCTCAACATCCTCCAAATAATCCCTCATTTTGATGATGGTATTTTTTTGAATGGTGAAGAAGTATTTTTTCACTTGTGCTTGTTCCTCCAGATAAGAAATTTCTTCCTCATCATCTTGAAATGATTGAGTACCCAAAATCCTATTCTTATGCTAGGATAAATCAAAATCCTTGCACTCATCATGTGCCTGTTTCAATGAGAAAATCCCAATCTAGTGTATGAAAGTCACTAGAATCTATACTGATAGTCCCAAATATGACTAAACAATGGAGGATATATACCACCTGATTTGGAATGTCATCCAGTGGAGTGTGAGGAATGAAATTTCACACACTCTTCCACACCTTATATTAGATGACTTGATTTTAACCTGTAACTTATGAGATGGAATCCCGAAATTCCTTACATTTTATAGACTCATACTGAGGTAATACTACCAAAAAATTGGTTTTAGGATCATCTACAGGAAGGTGATTAAGAAATATAGGCCCCAAGTCTAGGGAAAATGTGTGCTCACTAGATCTTTCACTAACAGTAGTATCCCCAATCCCCTCTTATACCACTTTTGAGGAAGTCTTGTCCACCAAAGACTCCTTGAAAACCACTGTTGGTGATACATTCTCAATCACCTTCATTGAGGCCTCATATTCAATATCCTACTCCAACGGCACTTATAACGACCCATACTTTACATACATTATTATTACTTCAGAATTGAAGCACACTTATTACAACATATAACAAACCCAGGAAAGGACCGTATAGGTATAGTGACTTTAGAAACTGGGAAACATAAACAACTGGTTCATAAAGCGTCTACACTGTCTCCCATTTATTTCATCATATCTATAGTCCCTTTTGGAATATCTTACTTAATAACCTTCTTCCTAACCTAGGGAAAGAAAACATACAAAAGGGTGAGCTCAAATGCTCAGTAAGGGTAAACAAAAGAAATATCAATCACATCATATACATAAGAACATAACTTTTGGAAATCATAACCTGCAAAAGAAATCATAATTTCATAACATGGGATAAATCATAGTAGTGAAATGTAATACCAATAATCATAACTTAAAACATGAAACATTGTGTCATACACACATAATCATAGAGAATCATTTCTTATTAGTCAAGACTCATTGCCAAGACTATCTTAGTGGACAAAGTCCATTTCTGAACCGAGTTCACCCCTCGTTTCAGTCCTGTTTCACTGAACCGGTTTAACCTTCCGTTCTAGCCATGTCTATCTCATGAGATATAAAATCTTTACCCAATGAATTGGAGGGAGATATAGGTCCCAACCATCTCATAATGATACCATTCTTATGTGTGCCACAAAATCATAAACCATACATCATAGCGTAACCCATGTAATAAAAATGGGAATATTTAAACATCGTCACATCATAAAACAATTCATATAAGATAAAAGAATTCATAAAAATATTTCCATCACAACATAATCAAATCCATGTAATAATAGGGATAGAAACATAACCCTTTATTATCTTAGATGGAAAACAATTTTGATAAAACACTTGAACTCCATTCTTGAGGAAAATATCCTTTCTACTTCAAAAACATTTTTCCTTTCTTAACATGTCATATAATTTTAAACTAAAACAAGTTGATTAAAAATAAAATTGAAAACTTGTAAAGGAAGATTCTTGGAAATTTTTAAAAAAAAATCCATTCATGCCGTATAAGTTTAAAAAAAACATTCTTCTCGTACTTTTGTCGGAAAAGTCCAAAAGTACCTCGTACGAAAAACGACAAAAGATTCATTTCATTTATTTTACTAAAAACTCACCGAAGGGTAAAATTGGATTTAAACAATTGTAGTTGGATGGAAATAATATTACATATTGTGGAAACATGGATGTGGATGATAAAATACACCCCAGTAAATACCTAAGTATAAACAATCTCGGATAAAAATGAGATTGTGATATTTTCGTTACCTTAGGTCCGATTTGCTTCGTAAGTGTCTGAACCTCCTGTATAATGATTTAAATAATGTTATTGACTTATTCCAGAATCATACGTATTGTTATGATATCATATATGGTCATATTCTTAGCTTCTTATTAGTAAAATTTCATTACTACTTGTTATTCTGGTGTTTATTACATTTTGTTCTTATGCGTGTTTGGTCGAATAAATTCTTATTCTTCTCTTTAGGTTATAGATACATCATTTAAATAATGGTATTAGTGTAATATGTATCATATTAATTCATTCAATTCGTTTATATAATCATTATGCAATGAATATCATGTAGAACGAGTCGCATCACATCATTGAGATGGTATTCCGTACATACGCACGAGCGAAGATATCGTTCCCATGATCGTGGAATTGTATTTTAGTGTACGTGTACTATTTCAGAATAAATATAACTTTACAATAATCATAAATAGTTATTATTTACACCATTATACCCATCCAAGTAAGGTGGTGGGGGAAAATAGATTACACCACGGCGTGGAGACGGTATTCCGTACGTACACACGCGCGGTGATTTATTTTTCCGTAGGATGGATAGATGGTAAAATAGGGTTGTTTCATACTTATAGTAACATATCAGTATATGATTGATACTGATGTTATTACTTAATAGTGAAACAACTAAATAAGAAGAAGTGGATGAAGAAATAAAGATGAAATAATTGGTAACGGACATTACCTCTTCTCTAAAGTGCTTCTTTGAGACCTCCTTTTAGGGCACTAAAATTTGTCTTTTAAGAATACCAGGACCTCTAGGATGTCTCTAGGGAAGTGGAGAGGATAAATTGGCAGGGGTTTTCCAAGCTTGAAGGCTCAAAGTGGTGTGAGGAAGAGGGGGCGGAGGTGCCCTTTTATAAGGGAGGAGAGGGGCTCCTTTGGAAAAACTAAAAATATTATTTTATTATAAAGTCAAGTTCAGTTTTAAATAGCTCCAAATTGATTTATTTGGAAGCTAAGGTGGGTATGGGTCTAAATCCTCTCATCCAATAGAATTTAGACAAGTTTAGGTTCCTATTTTATCCTTATCATTTAGATTTAACATTAAGTTAAATAATTTTACTTTTACCGTGTCTTCTTGTGTTCTTATACTATAAGGTTAACAAACTTACTATTACAAGCCAAAAGAACCCCAAGTTGTTTATTATTAATATATATAACCTTATCTAAGTCATTTGGTCGAACCTTAGATTTTTAGGAATAAAATAACAATTAATAATATAATATTTGTTTTAAAAGCTATTTTATGACAATTTTGACACTATTTAGTAATTGATTTTTGTGAAAATCATAACAGAATGATTAGTTCGGAAAAAGTTAATTAAATCAATACTAACATATCATATTAACCTAGAAAATGAGTGGAATTCATAAAAAGTCTCAAATTACATTTATTTTGGTATTTATAACATCTATTATGTCAATATTTCATTAATAAGATAATTACTGCATCATTAAATTATTTAATGTATAAAAATTACAAATAAAATACCATTATGTAGGAAATATTTTTAGCTTTCTAATGAATATCTATAGTCGAATTTATCATATGTATAACCTTATATTAAAAATTATTTACTTATTAAACTTTGATTTTAACTATTTTAACCCTTCTTTAAATAAATTAATAATAAATGTCCTAATCTAATCCAAGTGGGCCAAAATGGTCATATTTTATTTCTAAGGTTGTTTCTGGTCGAATTACACTTATCGAATAGAATTAGGACATGTGTTAGGGTAATAATAATATCATTTTTAACCTTAATTACACTATTTACTTTTAACCGTGGTAAATAAAAGTAAAAAGTTACTATTCACCAAATATTATTTTCATCTCATTGAACAACATTTTACTTACTGACATCAACTGTGTCTCTAGGATTTTTGAAATTCCACTCACAGAAGCGGTAAAATTAAGTTTTATGAAAAATTCAGTTTTTTTAACTACCACTTAGTGGTTTCACTATTCATCAAAAATTGAAAGTTTTCAGAAAAATACCAAAATTTCACCCTAGGCTAATTTCGATATTCTGAATCCAAAAATGAAGTCCATTTTGAAAAATAAAATTTATAAAATTTCAAAAGGTGGTTATTACTATTCATAACGGCTAGTTTTAATAATATTTTAATAGCATATCATTGTTTAGTGAAACTCGGTATTGTGTATGACGCAAGCTATCGAGGAAGCTCGCGATTGCGTGTAAAGCAAGCCAAGATAGTGTTGTGTGTAAAGAAAGATTCATTTTATGATTTATAAAAACAAAAAATATTTCTCATAAAAGTCTCGGGTGTTACATTCTACCCCCCTTAAAATGAATTTCGCCCTCGAAATTTTTCACTTTGTAACAAACAGATGAGGATACCTCTCCCTCATCATATCCTCAAGCTCCCATGTAGCTTCTTCTAATTGGTGGTTCTTCCATAAAACTTTAACCAATCGAGTGGTCTTGTTTCATAGGACTTTTTCGCTACAATCCAGAATCTTTATCGGCTGTTCTTCATAAGAAAGATCTTGCCCCAGTGGTACAACTTCTGAGCTGAGTACATGTGAAGGATCAGGTATTTACTTTCTCAGGAGAGATACATGGAACACATCGTGAACTTGAGAGAGATTCGGTGGAAGCGCCAATCGGTAAGCTACCTTCCCAACACGATCCAGTATTTCGAAAGGACCGATATATCTTGGGCTCAACTTCCCCTTCTTTCCAAATCTCATGACCCTCTTCCAGGGAGTTATTTGTAAGAACACATTATCACCCACTTCAAACTCTAGGTCTTTTCTTCGGTTGCCGACATAACTTTTCTAGCGAATCTGAGCTGCTCTTATGTGTTGTTGAATAGATCTGACCTTTTCTGCCATTTCATCAATGAGATCGGGTCCTAATAGCTTTCTTTCCCCAACTTCATCCCAGCAAGTTGGAGTCCTGCATTTCTTTCCATAGAGAGCTTCATAAGGAGCCATCTGAATACTGGAGTGAAATCTATTATTATAAGAAAATTCCACCAAAGGTATGTGTTGATCCCCACCACCTTTCAAATCCATAGAGAAAGCTCTCAACATATCTTCTAGAGTTTGAATTTTTCTCTCAGACTGACCGTCTGTCTGAGGATGATAAGCAGTGCTGAAACTCAACTCTGTATCCAGAGTATGCTGAAGACTTCACTAGAACATTGAGGAAAACCTCGGATCCTGATCAGATATTATAAAAAGTGGTACTCCATGCAATATTACCACTTCCTTCGCATATATCCTGGCAAGATGATCCAGAGAGAAATCCTCTCTAATAGCGATGAAGTGTGCAGACTTTGTAAGACGATCAACTATGACCCAGATAACATTATTGCCTTTGGATATTTTAGGAAGTCTGGTGACAAAGTCCATAGTGATGTTTTCCCATTTCCATTCTGGTATGGGTAATGGTTGTAACATCCCATTAGACCTCTGTCTCTCAGCTTTAACTTGCTGACAAACCAAGCATCGAGAGACATATTCAGCAACATCTCTTTTCATGCCATCCCACCAGAAGTACTCTTTCAGGTCCCTAAACATCTTCGTGCTTCCAGGATGAATAGAGAATGAAGAAATATGAGCCTCATCCAGCATCTCCTTCTTTAATTCGGGGATGGGAGGAACACAAACCCGATTCCTGAACTTTATTATCCCATCACAATCAAGGTTGAATTCAGGAACATTTCTCACCTTCTTTTGTAACTCGACATATTCTTTCTGTGCCTCTTTAATCTTCACATGTATAGATGGTTGAACATTCATTTGAGAAAGATACGATTTTCCCCTTTCATCGTAATTCCAAGATGCATCCTTTGTAAATCCATAAATATTGGATCTTTTGTGATCCTCATCCTGGATAAACTGGCATGGTCTTGTTGACTTAATGCATCTGCCACCTTATTTTCTTTCCTAGGGTGGTAATTGATTGAGCAGTCGTAATCCTTAATCAGCTCCAACCATCTTCTTTGGTGTATATTCAGCTCCTTTTGTGTGAAAATATACTTTAAACATTTATGATCAGTATAAATGTCACACCTTTCTCCATAAATATAATGCCTCCAAATCTTTAATGCAAAGATTACCGCAGCTAACTCCAAATCATGAGTTGGGTAATTTTTCTCATATATTTTCAATTGTCGTGAGGCATAAGCTATCACCATATCATTTTGCATAAGAACTCACCCCAATCCCCTATTGGATGCATCACTGTAGATCATAAACCTTTCTCCACTAAAAGGCAGTGTGAGCACAGGTGCACTGGATAACCTTCTTTTCAACTCCTTGAAATTCTCTTCACATTCCTCCGTCCAAACAAACTTAACTCCTTTCCAAGTAATCTTGGTGAGTGGATTAGATAATCGTGAAAAATCTTTCACAAAACGTCGATAATATCCATCCAAACAAAGAAAACTTCGGATCTCAGTTATTGTTGTTGGTCTCGAACATCTTTTGATAACCTCTATTTTTTCTGGATCCACGGATATCCCCCCTTTTGAGATTATGTGACCCAAAAATAAAACTTTTTGAAGCAAAAATTCACACTTGGTAAATTTGGCATAAAGCTTCTCCTTTCTCAGGGTCTTCAATATAATTCTCAAGTGATCTTCATGTTCTTCCTTTCTCTTTGAATAGACAAGAATATCATCTATAAAGACTACCACAAACTGCTCAAGATTGTCTCTAAAGACTCTATTCATCAGATCCATGAAGATAGCAGGGGAATTAGTAAGACCAAATGGCATCACTATAAATTCATAGTGTCCTTACCTTTTACGGAAAGTCGTCTTTGGTATATCCTCCATTTTGAACCTTAATTGATGATACCCTAAAAAATGATCAATCTTGGAAAAGTATTGAGCTCCGCGTAGTTGGTCAAATAATTCATCAATGTGTGGGAGAGGATATTTGTTCTTGATAGTGATCTTGTTAAGTTCTCGATAATCAATGCAGAGTCTCATTGATCGATCATTCTTCTTAACAAACAGAACAGGTGCTCCCCAAGGTGATGCACTAGGGCGTATGAATCCCTTATCAAGATTTTCTTGGAGTTGCTTCTTCAATTCCTGCAACTCAATTGGGGCCATTCTATAAGGTGTATTTGAAATAGGCAAAGCACCCAGTACGAGTTCTATTGAAAACCCAACTTTATGATTTGGTGGAAGACCCGCTAATTCCTCCGAAAAGACATTATCAAACTCCCATACAATGGGAATATTCTTAATCGTGAGTTTCTCACCAACCATTTGAGATAAATAACCTTCATTTAGTGGAATCAAGACCCATAAGATGGAAGAAATTTCCACTGGAAGGTTATGTTCATCCTTGCATTGATAGACGATCATAGATTGATCTGGAATATGAAATTTTACTTCCCTTCTTTGGAAATTGATATGAGATCCATATAAAGAAATCCAATCCATGCCAAGAATCACATCAAATTCCACTATAGGAAGGATCACAAGATTTTCAGGAAGCACTTTCCCACAAACTTCGATCGGAGAAGAATTATAAACTTTTGATGTGATTGTTGTTCCATTAAGGGTTGTCACAGCTAACTCACATCTAATTTTTGATGTAATATGGTGATATCCAAATAAAATTCTTCAGAAATAAAAGATTGGGTGGATCCAGAATCAAATAAAACATTTGCTACTTTAGAGTGGATGGTAAGTGTACCTTTCACCACATCGTTATCGTACTCCACATCGCTGATAGAAATTGCATGTGACGTTCCTTTGTCTTTAGCCTTAAGAGTTTGTTGATGTCGACCATCATCATAAACCCTTGGATTTGGGCATTGATTGGCATAATTCCCCATCTCCTTGCACTTGAAACATTGAAGTGTAGTAGGTTCATTCTGTGTATCCCTTCCTTTGTTTGCATCATATGACATCTTCTTCCCATAATTGCGGCATTCAAATGCCCTATGACCTTCCTTTCCACATTTTAAACATTTACTTGTCCCTTTAAGAAAACTCCCTTCATGTTTCTTTCCACACATTGATCATAAGGGAAAGCTCATCTTCTTTTCAGTGTGCTCTTTATATTTTCCTTTGAATCCCATTTTCCTCTTCTTATCAAACCCATTTGACTGATGGGTTACTCCAATATCCATCTTGACTTTGAGAGCACATCGAATGATTTCCTTGTAGCTATTGAAGTCCCTTATGGATAACGCCCTTCGGAGACTTGGTTTTAAGCCACTAAAGAATCGATCGATCTTGCTCTCAGGTTGGATAATAATACGAGAAGCGTACCTTGAAAGTCTTGTAAAATTTTCTTCATAGGTACCAACAGATTCATCATCCTTTTGCTTTAGTTCAAGAAACTCCTTCTCCATCTTTGTTTGGAGAATATGAGGGAAGTACTTATTGAAAAATAAGTTCTTGAACTCATCCCATTCAATGGAATCAATTTCATCCCTTTGCCTCGTATTCTTAATAAGATTCTACCATTGATCAGCATCACCTTCCAAATGATACACTGCTAAGATGACTTTATCATGTTCAGAACATTGAAGAACTGAAAATATCTTTTCAGTAGTACTAATCCATTGTTCTGCAACTAATGGATCAGTAGACCCACTGAATGAAGGTGGACGCTGTCTCATGAAGGATTCAACAGAATGTTGCTCCTTCCTTTGCTCGTTTGGAAGTCCTGCATGATTTATAGCTTGAGAAAGTTGTCTGAGCATGGCTACAAGATTTTGCATTCCAGCTCCCATAACGTTTGGTTGCTCAGGCGGACAATCATTGCATTGCTCGTCGCATTCCGCATTAACACGGTTCCTTCGGGTTCCAGCCATTGACTAAAACCAAGAAGAATAGTGTGAGCAACACTAATTATAATAGGAAAACCAGATAATCAAGAATAAAATTTCACACTTAAGGTCTTATCCTAGGTTATTCATGGCCATTTCTAAAACACTAAGATTGTGTTCTATTCTTAGACTTATCCTTAGGATTCTTACTAAGGCTTCCACATCCTAGTTTCCAAAGGTTGACTATACCTTTCCTCTGATACCAACTATAACGACCCATACTTTACATACATTGTTATTACTTCAGAATTGAATCAAACTTATTACAACATATAACAAAACCAGGAAAGGACCGTATAGGTATAGTGTCATTAGAAACTAGGAAACATAAACAACTGGTTCATAAAGCATCTACACTATCTCCCATTTATTTCATCATATCTATAGTCCCTTTTGGCATATCTTACTTAATAACCTTCTTCCTGACCTGGGGAAAGAAAACATACAAAAGGGTGAGCTCAAATGCTCAATAAGGGTAAACAAAAGAAATATCAATCACATCATATACATAAGAACATAAATTTTAGGAAATCTTAACCTCAAAAAGAAATCATAATTTCATAACATGGGATAAATCATAGTAGTGAAATGTAATCCCAATAATCATAACTTAAAACATGAAACTTTGTTACATACACACATAATCATAGAGAATAATTTCTTATTAGTCAAGACTCATTGCCAAGACTATCTTAGTGGACAAAGTCCATTTCTGAACCGGGTTCACTCCTCGTTTCAGTCATGTTTCACTGAACCGGTTTAACCTGCCGTTCCAGCCATGTCTATCTCATGAGATATAAAATCTTTAACCAATGAATTGGAGGGAGATATAGGTCCCACCCATCTCATAATGATACCATTCTTATGTGTTCCACAAAATCATAAACCATACATCATATCATAACCCATGTAATAAAAATGGGAATCTTTAAACATCGTGACATCATAAAACAATTCATATAAGATAAAAGAATTCATAAAAATATTTACATCACAACATAATCAAATACATGTAATAATAGGGATAGAAACATAACCCTTTATTATCTTATATGGAAAATAATTTTGATAAAACACTTGAACTCCATTCTTGAGGAAAATATCTTTTCTACTTCAAAAACATTTTTCCTTTCTGAACATGTCATAAAATTTTAAAATAAAAGAAGTTGATTAAAAATAAACTTGAAAACTTGTAAAGGAAGATTCTTGGAAATTTTGTTTTAAAAATCAATTCATGTCGTATAAGTTAAAAAAACATTCTTCTCGTACTTTTGTCGGAATAGTCAAAAAGTACCTCGTACAAAAAACGACAAAAGATTCTTTTCATATATTTTACTAAAAACTAACCGAAGGGTAAAATTGGATATAAACAATTATAGGTGGATGGAAATAATATTACATATTGAGAAAACATGTATGTGGGTGATAAAATACACCCCATTAAATACCGAAGTATAAACAATCTCGGATAAAAATGAGATTGTGATATTTCCCTTACCTTAGGTCCGATTTGCTTCGTAAGTGTCTGAACCTCCTGTATAATGATTTAAATAATGTTATTGACTTATTCTAGAATCATACATATTGTTATGATATCATATATGGTCATATTATTAGCTTCTTATTAGTAATATTTCATTACTAATTGTTATTCGGGTGTTTGTTACTCTTTATTCTTATGCGTGTTTGGTCGAATAAATTCTTATTCTTCTCTTTAGATTATAGATACCTTATTTCCAGAATTTTATTAGTTTAATATATATCATATTCATTCATTCAATTAATTTATATAATCATTATTCAATGAATATCATGTAGAACGAGTCGTATCACGTCGTGGAGACGATATTCCATACGTACGCACGAGCGAAAATATCGTTCCCATGATCGTGGAATTATATTGGAGTGTATGTATACTATTTCAGAATCAATATCACTTTAAAATAATCATAAGTAGTTATTATTTACACCATTATACCCATCAAAGTAAGGTGGTGGGGGAAAATAGATTACACCATGGCGTGGAGACGGTATTCCGTACGTACGCACGCGCGGTGATTTCTTTTTCCGTAGGATGGATAGATGGTGAAATAGGGTTGTTTCATACTTATAGTAACATATCAGTATATTACTGATACTGATGTTATTACTTCATAATGAAACAACTAAAGAAGAAGAAGTGGAAGAAGAAATAAATATGAAAGAATCGGTAACGGACATTACCTCTTCTTTGAAGTGCTTCTTTGAGACTTCCTTTTAGGGCACTAAAATTGGTATTTCAAGAAGACCAGGACATCTAGGATGTCTCTAGGGAAGTGTAGAGGAGAAATTGGCAGGGTTTGTCCGAGCTTGAAGGCTCAATGTGGTGTGAGTAAGAGAAGTAGGAGGTGCCCTTTTATAAGGGAGGAGAGGGGCTCCTTTGGAAAAACTAAAAATATTATTTTATTATAAAGTCAAGTTAGGTTTTAAATAGCTAAAAATTGATTTATTTATAATATAATGTGGGGATGGGTCTAAATACTCTCATCCAATAGACGTTAGACAAGTTTAGGTTCCTATTTTAACCTTATCATTTAGATTTAACATTAAGTTAAATAATTTTACTTTTACCATGTCTTCTTGTGTTCTTATACTATAAGGTTAATAAACTTACTATAACAAGCCAAACGAACCCCAAGTTGTCTATTATTAATATATATAACCTTATATAAGTCATTTGGCCGAACCTTAGATTTTTAGGAATAAAATAACAATTAATAATATAATATTTGTTTTAAAAACGATTTTATGTCAATTTTGACACTATTTAGTAATTGATTTTTATGAAAATCATAACAAAATGATTAGTTAGAAAGAAGTTAATTAAATCAATACTGACATGTCATATTAACCTATAAAATTAGTGGAATTCATAAAAAGTCTCAAATTACATTTATTTTTGTATTTATAACATCAATTATGTCAATATTTCATTAATAAGGTAATTACTGCATCATTAAATTATTTAATGTCTAAAAATTACAAATAAAATAACATTATGTAGGAAATCTTTTTAGCTTTCTAATGAATATTTATAGTATAATTTATCTTATTTATAACCTTATATTAAAAATTATTTACTTATTAAACTTTGATTTGAACTATTTTAACCCTTCTTTAAATAAATTAATAATAAATGTCCTAATCTAATCCAAGTGGGCCTAAATGGTCATATTTTATTTCTAAGGTTTTTTTTGGTCGAATTACACTTATCTAATAGAATTAGGGCATGTGTTAGGGTAATAATAATATCATTTTTACCCTTAATTAGCCTATTTACTTTTAACCGTGGTAAATAAAAGTAAAAAGTTACTATTCACTAAAAATTATTTTCATCTCATTGAACGACATTTTACTTACTGACATCAACCGTGTCTCTTGGATTTTTGAAATTCCACTCACAGAAGCGGTAAAATTAAGTTTTATGAAAAATTCAGTTTTTTTAACTACCACTTAGTGGTTCCACTATTCATCAAAAATTGAAAGTTTTCAGAAAAATACCAAAATTTCACCCTAAGCTAATTTCGATATTCCGAATCCAAAAATGAAGTCCATTTTGAAAAATAAAATTTATAAAATTTCAAAAGGTTGTTATTACTATTCATAATGGCTTGTTTTAATAATATTTTAATAGCATATCATTGTTTAGTGAAACTCGGTATTGCGTACGACGCAAGCTATCGAGGAAGGTCGTGATTGCCTATAAAGTAAGCCAATCTAGTGTTGTGTGTAAAGAAAGATTCCTATTATTATTTATAAAAACAAAAAATATTTATCATAAAAGTCTTGGGTGTCACAGCACTTCTGAGATATGCACGATCATCACAGCCTCTCATATCATCTTGATTATTGGCATGATTTCCACCTCATCCATCGAGGATTTAGATCAATTAGCCACCTCCTTTAGAACTTCTATCATAGGACCAGTCACCACAGTCTCCTAACCCACGTTTTTCTAAGGCATGGACTCATCTTTTATCACCGTTTCAAGCTTGAGTATCAGTAACACTAAATAATATCCAAACATGGTTTGAATTACCATTTAATGAATAGATTTTGATGAGTGTGAATCAAGATAGGAAAACAGAAAGGAAAAAAGTTAAAAGTGGGGAACGGATTACAATAGTGAGATATCCTGTTGGATAACTTGGAATGGTTCATGGGAAATCCCCCTATAGTTGTAAGTTGAGCTTCCACCCTAGTTGTGGGAGTCGATTCAATGAATGTCGGGGAAAATTTGACGGTAGTGCCAAATGGAGACCCCACTCATACCCCTTAAGGGGTCATGGGTCTCTTGGCCTACACCTGAGGTTCATCCTGAACCTCCCCTTCTTCAATGATCTCTGGTTCCTAAAAAAGTGAAAATAATTAGACAGCGGCCTTAAGGGTTGGAAAGTGGTCAAAGCATGAAAATTTTGGGAATTTACCAGATCGATAGTGGGGTTGTCTCCCCCTTGGGGTTATATGTATGTTTCACTCTCTCATGACTCCTCGTCTTCGGATCCATCACCCTTATCCACACCAAAATCCATTTGGACCACATTAAGACCCAGAGAAGAAGGCATTATTAGTATTACCTTTACATGGTTGGTCAAGGGGCATGTGATACCATGAGATTAGATTAATTACTCTAGCTATACCATATATTTCATCACCTCAGCCCAAAAAACATATAAATGTTCCCTCGCATGGCCCAACCCAGTGATGAATATCCCCTTATAGTTAATATGATACCATATTCCATGGAGATAGGTGATCTATTTGTGGATTCCCTAAATTTCCCATGTTTCTGAAAAAAATAGTGTCACTGGGAACATCTGAGCGACATAGTCGCTTCACCGGACATTATATGTGCTCCGTCAGGACTGCCTCAGAAGGTCCACCTTTCTAAATAATCATAACCAAGATATTTGAAACTATTTATGGTCCCCTCCATGTGGTTCCTTTCTATGTGGGCTTTGATTTTCTATTTTTTTAGTCACTTCTCCACCTACCTATCTGACTATGCCTCTATAGAGTGCCCTTCTTACCACTCTCCCTCAACCCCGCGATTGTTTGACACCACCTTCTTCATTATCCTGATTTTTTTCCACTACTACATATTTTATGGGTATGTACACTCCCAAATCAATTCATAATCATCGTTAAGCCTCTATGAAGCAATGGGCAGTGGAAACTTGTCTCAACCCCTACCATTATCATGTGAAAACATTCACCTTCACTGTATTAGGACCAAGGGTTATGATTCATTATGTACCAAATTTATACCATCAGTGTGAGATGCTATAAACTTCATAACTTCATCAAGATCTTACATGCATAATATGAATCACTGATCACCTTGAAATCAACCCTGACCACCAATACCCCTCCTCAAAATGTTTTGAGGTATGACCACTAATTGATATACATTATTCCATCACCATTAACCATCTCTATGAGAAGGGGGAAATGATGGAAAATCAATTGTTCCACCATCCCAATATTTCCCATCACATCAATTGAGCCCAGGTTGTGAGGTTAACTCCCAAAAATGTTAAGGATTGATGGATGGAATCTTTTACCGAGAGTGGATACGGGGTTTCAATACTCTTATCCCCCCATGTGTACAGAAACCCATCCATAAAAAAATGAAAGGGACCATACACACAGGGGGTTATCCCATGACTAATGTGATGAAACACCTTATTCATATTTTCTAGAGCTGGAAATTCTAGGTTGATACACTAACCCATTTCTAGAACTACTTCCATGATAAAGGTGCTCAATTACACAAAAAGTGAACATCCCAAGCTGAGAGCATCCACCCATAGATCAGTGTAGAAATGAAGCATGCCATCCTGACTATGAGAGCCTCAGGGTTCCTGTTGTAGACCTAAAAATTCCACTAGATCTACTATAAAATCATCCTATATGAGTACTCCTTTAAATGTTGGAATTCTTTATGGAATTTTTATAGTCTCCCCAACATTGTGAATATGAACTCATTTAGGAAGTTTCTAAACCACTTCTTAAAGGGGATATACTTCATCCTTGACTTGTGGTAACTTCCTCCTACACCAAGCATATGAAAACCATTGATATGGACATTATATACTATTGTTCCTTCCAAGAATCCTCTTTGGGGAGTAATTAATCACACATGGCCCTTTGGATTGATATCTGAGCAATCTGGTAGAGATTGAACAAGCTGACACTAGCCTCCCCATATTGCAGATGAAATTTTTTGTTTCCTGTTGATCATCTTCTCAAAAACTCCAACATGATGTCCCAATAATTGTATACGAGGAATTGTGAAGACAGTGCTGCCTCGTAAATATTTACCTACTTCATAACTACCTCAAACTCATTTCAAGACTAGCCTGACTAGTACACCTAGACCCTTTTATCTATTAAATTTTTTCCATGGCGTAGGTCTCTGCCTTCTATCCACCCCTTGAGAGAGTTCCCAAATACCTCTTTGAGAATCATCTCATACTGAGAGGGATACACCCCCACCTCCAATGCCTCCCTATTGAATTATTTTCATATGATTCCATAGGGTGTGTGTAGTAAGAGATGCATGGTCCTTCATAATGTGGAATTCAAAATCCATGTTACACGGGTACTATCTAGGCATGCTCCTCAATTAGTAGGCGGGCTCATCCCTATCGACGTTGGGGATGAAAACAATATCCCTCATCAATAAACCAGGTACCAATAGCCTCTAGAATAGTGGGTCTTTATAATATGTCTCCTTTAGAAATTCCATGAGTTTATTATGATATGATGCTCTCTAGAGTCTCTCTCTAATCATGATATTTCCATCTATCTCCCTTCACCAATTAGAAAAATATTAATCACCTTTGGCGGCCATTTTATCATATACTTAAAATGTTTTTAGGAATGTTTATCTAAGGAATATTCATGAATGTTTAGTTATAAAAAGTCTAAATACTCATGGAAGTCTTTTCAGGGAGCTATGGTCTGAAAAATAGGATAGTTTACCAAGCAGTGAAGATTGAAATCAAAAAACTCTCATAGAGGTCTTGAGTTTTGTAAAAATAGAGACCATAACTATCTTCCATGAAGATCTTGTGGTCTCATAAGGGACCTCCAAAACTATTTATAAACATGTTTTCTATTCGATTTTCTTGAATAGGGATAACCAATCGCCAATTTTAGTCACTTTTACTTCAAAGTCTGACCCTCCTCTCCCTTGTCGGATCCAATTTTGAGGGGGTGTTTTTTATGATGAAATAAGCATGCCACAGGATGGTTTAAGGAATTCATGACTAGTTTAAATCAAATTCATGCTAAAATGTCTGAAACAATCCTCTTAATTTTTTTCTTCGTGAAGGTCGAAAGCTTCACGAATGACTCTAGTTTGCGAATGTCCCCGACTAGGAAAATCTTAAACGGTAACTTCTGTACAACGTAAAATTGTTTTTTAGAACACCATAATTTCTCAAACCTCGTAATATTCCATGGAAGCCTCCATATTTCCTGAAATTTATTAAATTTCTTCCATTGGGCCTATAAATACCCCCTATGTCTGACTTTTATGGGTATGAAACCTTTCCTCTTTTGAGAAAAGATCTGAATTCATGAAACTTAGAATATTCATGAGTGAGAGAGGAGATGGATTTCCACAGGTATGAATCCTTCACCAAAAAACTTCCCTTGTGTTTTTGAGAACCTCAACCCATGGTTGATATGACTTTCATGAAGTTCCATGCTCTTCATATAAGAAGAAATACCATTGTGCATCTTAGGGTTTCATGAGATAATTATCCTTCATGAAACCAACCTCATAGAAACCAATACTTCACCTGAAGGAAATGTCACCCGGTTTTGTAAAATATACTCTTTAATGATACCCCTGAACTTCGTGAATCCTTAGAAATTCAAAAATTTCTTAACTTCTAAAAACCCCATATTTTGTGAAACTCATCCCCCATGCCTCTCTGTGGTTCCTCCATTAAGAAAATACCCTTTTGTGAATGTTGAGTTACTGAAACCCACATACCAATCCAGGAATCATTCAACTGCACCCCAAATCATCATATGACCATGGCCATCTACCATTGTGCCCTCCCACATTGCTTCAAGTGAAAATGGACCATTACCATGTATCATTATCCTAAGCATAGAAACCCTAATACATCTTTATCCTTAGCATAGGTAATCCATCATCTAGACGCTTGATTTTTACTCCTCCAGGTCAGTGTTTACACCATGACTCACCCAAATGTGCATGGGAAGTAAACATTTAATCCCTAAAGATATAATCACCAAGGGAATTGTATTACCTGTCTCAATAGAGATTCATTTTTTCAGATCTTTCTCTCACCTTGACACAGTCCCCCTCAGGGTGTAAGCCCCATACACATCAGAGCTACATGATGTAAAACTGGTTAGTTCTACATCAGTGTTGTATAATGTTAAACTACACAGAATCTTCCTCAGAACATGATATAAAACTATAGACTTTCCTATTGATACATTCATGGGATTACCCATGTACAATCATCATGGAATTACACATTTTCCCTCACCATGGGATGAACCTCCTCCTTCAGGAAGCCACTATGCATAAGTTGCACACCATCCCTCATTGATTCTCTTTTCACAACATGATATCCATACTACAAAAAGTTAAACTAAATGGGGAAGTTATTTCACACAACCTTAAACTACATTATCAAACTATGTGGGTTTTGATCCCTATCTTAAAAAGTGTACATAAGAATCCTCCCAAAGGTATAATCCCAACACCCAAAAATTACCACCAAATTCCAAAGTGTTAAATTTCCTCCCTAGGGATACACTTCACCATAACCTAAGTTTAAATTACTCCCCCGTAGAGACACACTTAATATGACCCTCAATTGTTATCATCTTCCCCCATGGGAACACACTTAACCACCAACATTTCCCCATAAGATATTAAACCTATAAACCATATATCCTCAAAATCTATTAAACCTATGACTAATCTATCCCCATAATATTTTAAAACATTGACCCATTTATCCCTGAAATATGTTAAACCTATGACAAATCTATCCTCACAAGACACTAAACTTGTGACCTACCTATCCTTGCAAAGAATTAAACTTGAGACATACCTATCCCTATAAGGTATTAAAACTGAAACCCATCTATCCCCACAAGATTTCAAACTAGTGACCCATCTATCCCCACAATATGTTAAACATATAACCCATCTGTCCCCATAAGATGTTAAACATGCAACCCATATAACCCTACCAAATATTAAACCCATGACCTACCTGTCACTACAAGACATTAAACCTATGAATCATCTGTCCCCAAAATAAATTAAAATTGTGAACTACCTTTCCCTATAAGATATTAAATCTACAACCCATATTTTCCCACAAGATGTTAAAATTGTGAAACAACTCTCTTTGTAAGACATTAAACGTGCAACTCATCTGTCCCCACAAGATATTTAGCCTTCAACCCATATTTCTTCGCAATATATTAAACCTATAACCCATTTGTCTCTGCAACTTGTTAAACCTATGTCTCATATTTCCGCACGATACATTAAACCAATGACCCAATTCTGAACCTCTACCCCATAAAATAAACACGGCATTACAGAGATTAAAATCCTTAGAATACTTACTCACCTGGTGTCAACTACCTCATTGCCGACAGGGGATGCCTTAGATTCTTAATATGAGAGGATTTTGACATAAAAATTATTAGGATTTATAGTCTTCCAACATACCCAACATCTATAAATTCCCATACATGCCCAATGTTACTGTCTACTCTAACCAAAGGTTGCTACCCTGTCAAGACAGAAGCAGTATAATTAAAAGGAATCCACCTTGAGATGGAATCATCAATGAGTTTCACAAACATGAATTAAATATATTAGGGATACCTAGAATATATGATGAGAACCAAGGAGAAATCCATGTAATGATGAAATTATATCCCATCATCTTTTTTCAATAAAGGATCTGATATCACTGATTAAAGTTATGGAAGTCACACACCTTTGGAAAGAGGGAATATAGGGGAATGAGAAAGTGCGTCCCTTCTAGATATCAGGATGGTGCACATCCCTAGTGTAAAGAATTAGAAACACACAATTATGATGGTTTGAATACCCATGTCCGAGGTTCCTCATTATCTAGTGAGTGTATGAATCTTTTATGGTCAACATAATACTTCTTCGTCCTTGTTTTGACTTTATTGTTCCACCTCTTCCTCTTATTTTTTCAACTTTCAGATGGTCTTCTCTAACTCTAGATCATATTAAATGTTATCTTCCTTCCCTTCAACATTATTATATTTTTCATGTTTTTTATTATTCCATGAAATCACAACACAAATGTGATGAAAAAGTGGGTTTTCTAAAGAAAAACATTCAAAAGTAAAAAAAGATTATATATCAATATTATCATATAATTGATTCCAATAACCTAAATTGGATTAATTATAATAAAATTGAACTAATTTTTCTTATAAAATAATTTTATAAAAATAATTGGACTTGTGAATGCTTTAAACAAACAGGCATTTTTTAACAAAAATCTTTATTTCATTATTCATTGAAAATGAAACATTTCAGAAAAATCCAAAAAATTCAACCTAATATAATTTTGATATTATTATTTCAAAAATTAATTTCATTTTTTAAATAATTTTTATAAAATTGGTAAAAAAATAATTTTAACTCAAGTTATCAAAAAGTAATGAAAACATTTTATTTGAAAAATACATTTTTTTTGAAACAGTTATTTTCATTTCAACTGATTGTTATTTTATTTGTAATAAATATATATCCATATTTTTTTATAAATTTTTAAACCATATATTTTTAATAATTTAGTTATTTCTATTGATACCCACTAACTTAATGTCTATGTAATAATGGTCATGTTTAAATCATAATATTTTAATAGAGAATTATGTTTCATTTAAACATGGTACTTCCTTCATCACAAACTACCAATGAAATTGATAGAAATATATCATAAATTTTTAGGGTTATACATTCTCATATTATTTTGGTTTTTAATTTCATATACAATATTGAACCCAATTTTATTTTTTTATAATCTCAGTGTGTTAAATTATACCCCCTTAAATTAATTACAGACTCGCAATTTAATATTGATTTCAGTAACTAGGGTTTTAAAATTTAAAAATAACTTTTCTGTAAAACCACATATTAAAAAGGGTTAATAAAACACCCACTTAAAAAGAGAGAAATATAAGTACAAAGGTCATCTGGAATAATACATAATATGTTTCTAAATAGGAAAACATTAGTGGAATGTGAAGATATGAACATGAAAAAAAATCATAAATAATTTTATAAAGTGATAGAGATCATTGATCACTATAAATTCACTGATAAATGGAAGGTTATGTACCTCAAAACATTAAATATGTAATGATTTAAAGGTCCATTTGATTTATCAAATATGAATGTAATAGGATAACAAAATTTCAAGACCCTTTCTTCTAAAGATGATTAATTACTTTACTATCTTGACAATGAACTTATGAAAATATACTTACTTTATATAATTATGTTTCAAAAAAATAATTTCATCCTTTGGTTTTTCTTCGATCAATTTCCCATTCATCACTTAATCCAAGAAATTAATATCCAAAACGTAATTTTTTATGCATGGATCTCTATATTTAACTTTTAACAGGTCATAAAATTCATAAAGGATTAACAAGTCCTTCATTCTGTCACAAAATATTTCCAAAATTTGATATAGTTAGTACATGTTTCCCAATATAATATATTAATATCTAAACATAAATAGTAATACTATTGGTTGAACATTAATATTTATCCATTAAATTGATTAAGAAAAAACATAGATATATTAATCATAACATTATGTAATATAGTGGTAGGAATAACCCCCTTTTTACCCATTAGTTATGGGTTCATGCCCTATGGACTAGCCAGATGCATTGAGTTGTCACTCATAATACAGATTCACCTTTTTCTAAAACCATATTAATATAACTCATATGACATTACCAAAGTGTAATAACTTATAATTACCTCCACATCAAAGATAATATTAACCCTAAAGGTTACCAATACCTTTAATATTATTCCCCAAAATATTAAGGGCATTCTTCCTTAAATAACTTTTTCACTAAAATATATACTAAACCATTGGTTTGTATTCCCATAACTATTTTCAAAAACTATCCTTAATAATTTTATATTCCTACCAAAAAAAATTAAAGAGGTGTTTTTAAGACTTTTAACTTATGATAAACCTTAAACTTATAAACCCTTGATGGTATTAACAACTCTTAAGTTAATGAAGGAATATAAGCTTCAAAAATTTAACGTAATCTTGAGATGTTTCTTGATTCTTATAACCAAAATACCATTGGTAAAAAATAATTCTAAAATTTAATTATTTAATACCAATACATAAATACTTCATCCATGTTATTTCAACATAAGTCTTTACTTTCTCTAAGGGTTAACCTTTATAATAGGTAATTGACTCGAATAAAGCCCAAGTTCCCCATATTCAATATAATGAACTATAAATGGATCCCTAAGATGAAATTTAGTTTAATATATCATAATATTAACTTTTAATCATCAATTATTTTATTTATGACATTATTTTCCACACATAAAACATTTCCATGTTCTTTTGATACACTTCACTGGGTGTTTCTTTCCACATTTATGATATGAAATAAATTGATCTTTCCTTTCTCCATGGTCTCCACCACTCAAGCTCTTAACAAACTCCATCCTTCTCTTATTTGTCTAGTCTGAGATTCAGTTAAGGTATTGGTTGTTAATCATATTTTTGGAATAAATAATTAAGAATAATCATGATATATTTTACTCCATCCATTATCTCATTTGGTTTCTCATAGTCACCACATTTTAATGTTAACACGATTATTTTGGGTTCCATCCACTGAAAAAAAAACAAAAAATCATAGTGTGAGAAACAATAATCATAGTAGGAAAACTGTATAATAATTTATAATATTTATAAATCATGACACATTATTCTAAATCTGAGTCACATTAGTTTTAACCTAGATCATTTATTTTCCTGATCTATTCAAATCCTTCATAATGGATTGTAAAGAAAATTTGAATTATACAAATCATATCTATTGAGAGTTTTAAACTAAGTGTGTAGAAAGGCTTGTTGTCGTGAACCAGGTAATGCTCAAGTTAAGCTTGATGAACCTTTTTATAGTTATTACCCCTAGGTACATATTTTCTATAATCACTTTCACTAATAGTATCAATATATGGATGTATTTCTAGGAAAACCACATAATATCTACCTTACCAAAACTTTAGGATGTTCTTCAAACTTATCCTCAAATTATTGCATAGGGTTATGTTTCCTAATCAATGTCTTCATAATTCTAGTTTCCAAGGTTTATAATAAAATTCCATTGATACCAACAGTAAGAAAACATGGAATCCAGTACCCTGGATCTGGTGTATACTTTATTATATTGGTACTAGATACAAGTGATTGTATCCCAAAGGTCTAAATAGTTTATTCATCTTTATAAATTAGATATATACTTTATTCTTGAATTAAATTTGAAAACAAAAATTGCAACATAATATTTTAAATAATATCATTATTCCCTCAATCATATCCTTTTATATCATTCATAGTATACTTCTTGGATTCCTGATAAAGGAATCAAACTAAGGGTGATCTCAAATGATCAGTAAGGGTTCAGTATAGTGGATGATATCTTGAATCAATAAGTATAATCAAAATGGAAAGGTAAATAACATAACATATATTCTATTTAAGTAACTTTACCATCATTAATAGATAACTATTAATCAATATGTAAATTTAAATAACTGAATATACATTCTATTTAATCAAAAACTAATAGTGAAATTCATCTAGGGATAATATCAATGAAAAAATATCATGGATATTAATAATAAATGAATTGTAAATGATGTAAATGATTAATTATTTGAAATCATGATATTATTATTCATGATAACTCTACTTTCAAGACCTTTCATGAGATAGTTTGATTCTATGGGTAAGTATATAGCAGAAACACATTTAAATAAGGATAGGAAATTGATTCATCTTAATACACTACTGTGGAATCAAGGGGATGTCTAAAACTGTGACCCAACCATCACTTCATGTACAAATAATTCCTCATATAAATAATAATCTATTTAATTCATGAATAATATGCCTTATCAATAATTTTTTTGTATCGAGTAAGAAATAAAAATTAACAATAATTTCCCATCCAATTATATAACATTAAAATTAATATAAAATATTTATAAATGATATATGGTATATGTAATAATTAAATCCATATTAAATAATACGTATATTTAGTAAAATGTAATGTTCAATGATGACAATAATTTAAATATTCAAGGGAAAGTTAATGATTATAAAAATTATCCAAGAAAGTGAATGCCAATACTTTCCCTGGTCAAACTGATCATAACCCATCTATATAAATAATAACTATGGTACCAATACAATATATACCTAGTGTATTATAAGAAAAATTATGTTTCTATTCTATTAATGAATAGAAATACCATAAAATGTCTTTAAAACATTCTTGAGGAAAGTATCCTCTTTTTAATGAAAATATTATTAAAACTAAATGTTCAGAATATATTTTGAATATAACCTTTCAAAAATAAAAATTTAATTTTTAAATAATTTATTGGTTATTAAAGAATGAAATTCCATACATTTCATACAAGTTATTACATATATTCCTTTAACATTTTCAATAAAATCCAAACAGGCCATATTTGGACAACAACACAAAGATTCCTTTTAAATTTTTTGTAAAAAGTAAAACATGGTTAAAAATATCTTCAATAAATCATTTTGAGAATTTTAAAAACATTTTTTAAAACATTTTTACAAAATATGGTTTTGGAAGAAAAAGGATTTGTGGCCAAAGAGTGAAATGAAGTTGGATTATATTAAAAAATATCAATAATTTTAATTACCAAAGAGTGGAAACCAGTAAAATTACTTAAAAAATTCATGAATAACTAGTCGAGAATAAAGTTAAAGGGTTTTATTATCCAATTATAAAAGAATTTTCTTCATTGTAAATTACAGATAAATGATCCTGATTAAAATGAGATTGTGAAATAAACCCTTACAAAGATCAAGACGTTGAAGTGATAATTAACTAATGAATTGATTTTTTGTATAAAATTTAAATCCAAATAAAACAAGTGGATATAAAACCTTATATATTCAAAATTCATTACATGTATAATCATATAATATCAAATTAAATAAAGAAGTAATATAACCCAATGAAAAGAAATTGAGTTATGAAATTATTTCACACATGGTAACTTTAAAGTCAATTACCCTTAAATAATTAAAATTGAAACTTAAAAACAATGTTAATTTTCAATTAATAATGATATTACATGTCGAAGGGGAATTATATACACCATATAAAAGAAATTAGGTTTATAAAATTACAATATACCTCATTGAAGGGAAATTGAGACGAAGTCCCTTACCTCACGCTTCATTTTGGTTGAACATTCATTAACCTTCGGTGTAATGGTTTTAAGAATGTTATTAATTTATAATAAAAATATATTAAGATTTATAATAACATATATTATACTCTTATAAAATTTTACAACATTTTTGTTAATAATATTTCTTTATAGTCATTATTTCAGGTGTTAATTGCCTTATATTCGCATCCATGTTTTATAGTTAAAGTTTAAGTTATTGGGAATAGGATATGGATAAATCATCTAAAAATTATAATAATTTTATTAATATCATATTTACTCATTAGATACATTTTTAGAATCATTCTTGATAGTTTTACATTGAAAATAAATCACATCACTTCGTGGAGATGGTGGATTAAATGTACGCATTAGCAAGAATATCATTCCCTTAAAGAGTGAAAGGTTAAGAAAGTGGATTGTATAATAATTTTCCATAATAAATATAATGTCATATATATCTCATATATTCATTAAATTTATCATTATTTCCTTTAATTTAAAATTATAATTTAAAAATGAATCACATCATTTCACAAGGTGGTAGTCCGCAGTACACAAGAATGACGTTATTGTAATTTATATGACATGAAAAGTAAGAATCTATATGTGTTATTATAATTACATAAATAAAATAATATCATAATTATTTTATATACATTAAAAAAAATAATTATTTAAAATTTTGAGATGTGTTTATGGAAAACGAGTTACATCAGTTCGTAAGGCGATAGTTCTCCATACACATGATCAACGATTTTGTTTCCCATTTGATAGAGGAGAAGATAGATAAATATTATTAAATAATTATGATAACATCTAATTATATGGTATATACTATTTTTATTATATTTTATGTGTTAATACATAATTTAATATGGGAAAATAAGAAATAAACTAGAAGATATTTGTTAAGGAAATTACCTTCTCTTAGAGAAACCACCTTTGGCTATCCTCTTAAAGACCTTAGGGTTAGTCTTTTTGGAAGAGAAGTGGCCGTATAATTTTTGTAAGGATTTTGGGGAGATATGTTTTCAAAGTTTTTTCTAGAAAAATTGTTTTATATGTGTTAATAAGTGAAGGTATATATTGTACATTTATAAGTGGGGGAGAGTACATACATGGAATTTTTTAAAATAAATTGTACCCACGTTTTTCACATTTCACAAAGATTAAAAATGGTCTATTATAGACCATTAGAGTTTATAAGGTCTAAATATGTCCATTAAATTGGTTTTGAACAAGTTTCATATCATTTTTAACCCTTATCTTCTTATTTTATCCCCCTGTAAACCCGTTTTTACCATAACCCCAACAATTAATTTTTACTATTTTCAATATTCATTATGGTCAAAAATTAAGGTTTACATATTATATAATATAAATTATTATGATTCCAAATATGGAATACAGTTTCAAAAATTCAGTTCACATAATTGGAATTCCATTTAAAATTAAATATTTTGAAACGATGAAATAACGGTTTTTCCAAAGAAAGACATAGAAATGTATAAAAAGTTCTTATATCAAAATTTATCATATAATTGATTAAAATAACAAAAATTGGATTAATTATAATAAAATTTAACAAATTTTTCTTGTATATTTTTTTAACAAAATCAAACTTGTGAATGTTTAACTGAAAATCAATTTTTAACAAAAATATGTATTTTCCACTATTCATTGAAAAATGGAACTTCTTAGAAAAATATAAAAAATTCACCCTAAGATAATTTTTATATGATTATTTCAGAAACATGTTTAATTTTATGATTTTTTTAAAAAATTGGTAAAAAAATTAAACATAAGTGCTCAAAACGTGACAAAACCATTTCCATTGAAAAATATAGTTCTTCTAAAAACGTTTATTTTTCTTCAAACTTGATATTATATTATTTATAATAAATATATATCCATTTAATTTTTTTTATAATGTGTAAACTAAACAATTTTCATAATTTAGTGAGACCTATTCATAATCATCAACTTAACAGCTAGGTTATAGTGGCCACATTAAAATAATAATATTTTAAAAGAGTATTGGTTTCATTTAAATATGGTGTTGGGTGCACTATAAGATATTGAATAGATTTAAAAAAGATATATTATAAATCCTCATAATGTTACAATATTTTAAATGTTTTATATTTCATTTCATATAAACTATCGAACCTAATTTTCTTCTTTTAAAATATTGGGGTGTTACAGGCATGAACAAGCATAAAATAATGAATTAGAAATAAAAACAGCTATAAATATTCATAATTATCCTTAGCATAATAGGAACAAATCCCTATAAATATCACAAAAAAATTTATAGTCCCAATGAGGAATCACTATTTTCATCGGGTCTATGCAATTTATAAATTTATAAACCACAGAAAACCTAACTACAAAATTACAGTGATTATTAATTTTGAGCGTCGAACCCAAAAAAATTGTTAAAAACACTTAAAGTGAATTAAGATTAAAATGAAAATGAAAAATAAATTGAGAAATTAAGTAGTTATAGAATTATAGGTTTAGTTATTTTTGGGTTTTATTTCTAAGGATGTGAGTAATTATGTTTCCATTCATATTTGTTGTCGAAATCGGTTATGAAAGGATCCTTAGTCTAGGTTCCCTTTCTTCAATTAAATAATCTCCCCATTCATGTGGTAAAATACTTGGGTAGATTAAAGAATTTAGAGGCATAAAACCTTATTCAAACATAATCACTCAAGATTGTATAATGGTAATACAAAACCCAGAATGATTAATCGATGAATTAAAAAGATACTTGTCAAATCACATAATAATGATCATCTAACACAAAAAGAAATAGATTTAGAATTAAAAATAAGAGTGTAACAACCCCAAAATGAATAAAAGTAAAAAAATATCACCAATAAACACTCCCCCTATAATCAAATCACCGAACACAAATAATTATCCTCTTTATTCTAATCATGAGGGGTAATAAGAACATGATTACCTGGAGAAAAAGAAGGGTAGCGGCAACAGGTATTTTAATCTTCTGTTTCACTCCTAGGTTGAGTGCTCCTAGTATCATACCACTACTCATGATACATATTCTCTATAAAATTATAAACTTATAAAACCCTTTACTTTTTCCAAATCATCCTTTTCAATCTGTGAGGACTCATGTTCATAACCCTATAAAATTCATCCATGCTAAGTGGAATTCCAGGGGTCTTTGTCTTCCTCAAATTTTTTATGGTTCACATTTTAATTTTTTATTGACTATGCATTCATGTCATGAATATTTATTCATGGTGTAAAACTTGTGGTTTAATCTTTTGGATACTCAGTTCTTGCATGGATCACATCGTGTATGTTAATTCAAAGCATGAATGTACTGGGACCCTATTTAGTGATTTTGCATGATCAAAGAAACATTTTGTGAACTACATTCATACCTTAAACTCATCCTTCCTCATATTTCGAATTTAGTAGTATCTACCTTCTTTATGGAGGTGATTTTACCCTTTAGACTAGGTTCCATGGTGGTCGTATGAGCTCCTAAAGATCTTCTATGGTGATTCTAGGCTTGTTATTGGAACTTCATCTCAAGAACAAGTTCTTGTGGTGGTAGTAATGGCCATATATAGTGGATCTAGAAACCCTAACATAACCTATATAATCTCATAGTTACCCTTTCAAAACATTAATTATTTTTACGGGTACTTACATGGAATTTTTAGACCCTTACATAACATTTAGATAACCAAAGGTACCATTAAAAAACTCTTGAAAAGCCTAGGGTACCTTTATGTATTATCTGGATTACCTTTACACAACTCAATATTTACCATTAAAAAGTACTAAAATTAATCGGATACCCTTATATAGCATGTGTGTTACATTTACATAATCATTTTAAATCTGTATGTACCTTCACAAAGTGCAACACATACCATTAGGCATCTATTGAAAAACTAGGGTGTCTTTACGCATCAAATTACATTACCTTAATGTAGCTAGTGAAACAAAACTTTTACCTTTACACCCCATTGGAAAACATTTGCGTAGTGCCTCTGAATTATATTTACACAACTCCTTGACCTTTATATAGTGTATGGTAATCAGTGGGTACCCTTACATAGTGGTTTTGGTACACCTACACAACTCCTTTCTAACCATTACAAATCATGTGTGGCCTTTATGCGACACATTTGGTGAAGGTTTACCCTTATGTATCTCATTAAAAACACTCTTAAATTTAGGTAAAAAACTTTTAACCTTATGAATCCCTTAGGCCATGCTCAAGGGTAAACAAAAACTTCAAAATTTTCCATATTCAAATTAGAAATTCTAAATTAAAAATTTTAGATAAATTTTTCTTTAAAATAACAATTTAAATAAAAATCACACACATTTTAAGAAATAAATTATTTTATAGGGAAAACAATTATAAACATTTAAATTCATTATAAAAAATTCTGAATATTTCAAATAAAAAATCTCATCACAAATAAAATTTTGTGTAAAAATATTATTCATATTAATATATATTTTCTCTATAATATATTTAGTGTCATAAAATAATGTGTATAAAATAAAATTGTAGAAGGGTTTCATTTTAAAAAATAAATCAATATTATTAATTATTTAGATATGATAATTTAATTTAATAATGTGTTAGCTTTGATAATGAAATTTATTTTTATTTCAACATATATTTTATAATTTGGTTACATCAATTTTTACCTGCTAATTCTATGACTACATATTAATGATTATAAAAAAAATTCATGTTTTGTTTTGGTTTGGTTTTGTGTGTGAATAATGATATTGAAAAAATTAGGTTTTAAAATAAAATATATAACATAAATTTTCATAGTGTTACAAACTATGTTGATGGAATCCCTGGAATACATGTACAAAAAACCAAAAACCCTAAAAAAATTATTCCAAAATGAGGTAATTTCTGGATTGAGGATATTGAAGTGAATGTCTGTTTAAGATCTTGTGAATGAATTAAGCATGATCCAAATCCATATAAAACCAATGATAGTTTCTTTCATTGATGATGTGTGGGTTAACTACCACATTCATTGTTACTAGAAAGTTGGGATTTCACAGTCAATTTAGTAAGTAATTCCTATAGAAATACTGATCAAGTGTTTAAGGATGTTGGGAATTTGATTTGTAATAAGTAACTCAGGATTAGAGAGGTACAATAAACTTTCAATAGTGTGATGACTACTAATGGAAGGTGATGATCACCTCATCATATTAATCAAAGTAAACTATAATAAAATACTAGGAAGAAGAATTCTGGAAATTAGGCTAGTCTATGAACAACTTTCAAGTATTATAGTACGTTAGGAAAACATCTAGCTGAATTATAGAAGTCATCGAGAAGGAACTCAAAGAACAACATCTAGTAGTTCAAATTCCATTAGTTCGACAAATTGATGGGAAAATATTCTAATTAAAATTCAAAATCTAATGAATTAATGGGTGGTTGAATCTGGTGAATCCTTCCACTTGATAGAAGATCATGGATTCATATTGTAACACCCCAGAATGATACAAGGTTAAATTATTAATGATATGACACATGTCAACAAGGTGCACCTTCCTTTTCAAGAGCGTACCTGATTAGAACTCCATAGTTAAGCGTTCTTGGCCTTGGTTAGTGATCAGGATGGGTGACCTTCTAGGAAGTTTGGGGACCACGTGTCTGCGGGGCAACTGGTGGTACCTAGCAGGCCGGGACCCGACGGCCATGTTAAGGTGGGTTGTTTGTGCTTTCATCGGAACCCAGTTGTCACATTTGGTATCAGAGGTGGTACCCAACCTTATGTGTGGTGCACTATCTGGGTTGAGATGTAGGGCTTACAACGAGGACGTTGTGCTCTAAAGACAGTGTTGTGTGTTATCGGAACTGTTATGTTTCATTGTTAGCAACAAGGAAGGCTACAATGGGGGATTTCCATTTTTACCAATGGGTTGTGCACCCAAGAAGCACTAAGATGTTCTATAACTTGAAGTAACAGTTTTAGAAACCATGTATTCTTAAAGGTTTCACCCTAGTTGGGTCATCGACGGCTTGGGAGGCAAGAGAAGCTTGCTCCATGTTTTGTGGGATCTTTTGAGGTTGTTGATTAGGTGGGGAAATTTTTTTACCATTTAGTACTACCACTACAACGAGGACGTTATGCTCTAAAGATAGTTTTATGTGTTATTGGAACTATTATTTTGCACGGTTAGCAACAAGGAAGGATATAATAGGGGATTTCCATTTTTACCAATGGGTTGTGCACCCAAGAATCACTAAGACATTCTACAACTTGAAGAAGCAGTTTTGGTGACCATGTATTCTTATAGGTTTCACCCCAGTTGGGTCATTGACGGCTTGGGAGGCAAGAGAAGCTTTCTCCATGTTTTGTGGGATCTTTTGAGGTTGTTGATTAGGTGGGGAAAATTGTTTACCATTTATTACTACCACTGCAACTGACATCGATACATAATATGTTCCATGTATCTCAACTTTGAAAGCATTTATCTGGTCCATCTCATGTTCTAAGTTGGCGTGATCCTGAAGTGGAACCAATTTTATCTGTGATTGAATGACCGGTCATGGTTGTTGATTTTGAGACCAAGGTACTTCATGGAAGGATGATACCTCTGTTATGTGTGATAAGGAAGCACGATTCTAATTCTCATAAGACATGAGAGAGGGAGGCCCTGAGGAGAGAACAATGACTTTGTCTTTCTGAGGTGGAGGTTTCTTCATAGGCTTTCTGGGGACAGAAAGTTCTTATGTTGGGGAGGTTGTAACATATCGTTACTGTTTCAGATATTCCTAGACCTTCTTATGTTAAATAATTATTATATAAATTGAGAAAAAAATGGTTTATCATTAAAAAGTTGTGTTTTTGTTAAAACACGTCGCAGAATGATAAAACACTCAATTAATGCTCCAGAATATTCAATTAAATATTTTCTTAGTTAAACACTGTGTAAGTATGATTCTTGCAGGTCTCCAAAGTCTCGAAGAGGATGGAATAAAAATATTAAATTTATTATTTTATGAATGAGAAATTTATTCAAAATAATTGAAATACTCCAAAATGGTCTATCATATGAGAAATTTGATACCACAATTTTGTTTGAAATATAGAGTTTACCCTAGGAGGGGTATAAGATTCGAAAGCGCCAGACATTTAGATGTCTTGCTCATGAGATAAAGTTATTAAATAATATTTAATATATTATTTATTAAAGATAATTAAATATCTTCCAAACGGTGCGACGTATGGAAAATCCGATACCACTGATGGGTCTGGAATGGGGGGTTTACCATAGACAAGGTATAACATTTGTTCATATCGGGCGTTTGGACGTCTCTCCCACAAAAATAATTTTTTTTATTTTAATTATTTAATTATTCCGTTTTTTAAATATTAAATCATAAATATCTCTCAAACTATTCATCCTTTGAGAAATCGGAGACCACCGTTGGGTTCGGAATGAGGTGTTTTACCTAAACAGGGAATAAATTTTATTCGTAGCATTCATTTGAAGTTATTTAATTTTTATATTAAATAATTAATTTAGTTTAATATTTATATCTGAATTTAAATTATGAAATTCGTTTTTGTTTCTTCACTTAACCTTCTTCGCATGGTCATCCTCCATTGAAGCCTTATTCAATTTTCAAAACCTTTCGTTTCTTAACTGTTTCAATCGATTTCAGTTGCAATACTTTAGTGAGGGGAAACTAATGAATCCATCATTAATTTTTGGTTGAATCATGGATTTAATGGAGTGTTTTAAAATGGGTTTAGGTGTTCTATGTTTTTTAGGGTTCTTAAATTTTTAAAACCCCTTAATCTTTAGTGTTAGTCGATCTTTTTGAGTATAATCGATTCCATGTTTCCTTCCAAGTGATTTTTGAAGATTTTAATAGTCCAACACTATTCCGCACGTACATTACTCCACGTGAGGTTTCTTTTATTTTCATTCCTTGGAATGATACAAGGTTAAAGAAGGTGATATTATTTATTTATTACTTTAAATTATTATTATTTTTATTTTTATTATCATTATTTTAATCTTATATATTAAATAACTTCTTCATTAATGATTGTAATTTCATGTCATTGGTACTATTGAATTCATCTCGACGAGCATAATTAAAAATAAAAATAATAAGGATACTACCAAATTTATCAAATGATAAATTTTATATTAATTATCAAATAATATATATATATACACTTTTTCATAGATATATTTATAAACATAGTAAGGATAATTTTATTTAATATAACATTATCAAAGTGTAATTGAAATGATAATTATAAATACTTATCAAGTGATAATTACATCTAATTATCATAAGATAATTGAAAAAAATGATAATGTGCAAGGAATAATTATTATAATATAATTATTCTTTTTTTCTTAAAAGGATAATTATGAGCTAATTATTACATGACAAAGATTCTCAAAATTTTCATAGGATAATTATGTGTTTTATTAAAGGGTGATTATCATAATTTTCAAATGATAATATCAGAAAATTATCAATGATAATCTCACCAGATTATCAAATGAAAATTTTAAATAAATTGATCAAATGTTGTTTATCAGATTGTTGTTTGTAATATCAAAGGTAATTTACGGATTTATCAATGGATGTTTGAATAGTATTTCTAAATGATAATTACAATAAATTTTCAAGAGATAATTTTTAATAGATGATTCATAATAAGTTATTGGTGGTTAATTGCGAGCGCATGCGTTGACCTAACCATAAACTGAAATTTTTACATGAAAGATAAATATTATCACATGTGATAATTATCATTGCATGTGATAATATATATGTAATTTGAAACATATCCTCATGAGATAAAATATCATCACAAGTGATAATTTAAAAGATAATCTAAAAATTATCCAGGAAAGAGAAAATGTTATCACATGTAATATTTTTAATCAATAGTTTGAAAATTATCCAAGAGCGATAAAATATCACCGCATGTAATATTTTTAATCGATAATTTGAAAATTATTTAGGAGAGAGAAACTATCATCGCATCTGATATTTTATCTCATTTTGAAATAAAATAAATGGTTTTGGTTTTAGGAGTCTGTGATGAACGTCAACCATTGGTGTGTTGACGCTTATGATAATAAGGCCGTGGGGAGGTGTATTGAACCATATAGTGTGGTTTATCTTTGCCGTTAACATCGAAGACCATTAGGTAGTTGGTTATGTTTCTATTAGCCAAAATGATTACCCTTGTATTTCTTGATTTATTTCAATTGATGAATTAAATTAGATTGCTCAAATTTTATTTCAATTAAGTAGATAAAAACCCGATTCTAGTTAATCGTGGTATTTGAAATGGTTTTGGCATGGAAATTTGTAAAAACCCCGATTACATTGAATTGGGTGTGTTTATCGAAATTGTCTAATTTAAATTGGTTAATTTAAATTGTGGATTTGATGGAAATGATTTTAAGTAAATTGTCAAATTTAATTGTTGAAATAAATTGTGTAATGATGGAATTGGTTGTGAATGGATTTCAAACAGGTGAAAATGGATTAAAATGTTTTGATAGAAACCCATTGGTTTTATCTTTTAAAAAGGCATGTTTTTAATAAAACATGTTTTGGTTTTAAATTGATAGAAATTGGAAATTTTGAAATAGAAGAATGGGATTGATCGTATTATTAAGATGTCTTAAAATAGTTCACCCAATCATGTAAGAGTGCATGCAAGCCTTGGGTAGTTAGTGAGTTATTTGGATACACTCTACGCTACGACAACATTCTAAAAAATACTTGCGGTGGGTCATATCCCCGACGGGTTGGTGACGAGTCTCCATTGGCCAGTGTCATATGGATGTGTGTATACACATTTTTATGACTTCAAATAGAGAGTGTGGAATCCTATAGTTGGTAAATACAATTGTACCTTTTGGAAGATGACCATATTTCTCGCTTGTTTATTTATATTTGATATATAAATGTATGTCAATGCTTTTGAACTGCTTTACATGGATGCTGAATTTATGTAATAGGTTTTATATAAATGTTTTACAAAAGACATTGTTTTATAAATATTCCGCCATTTATAAAATTATTTCTTAAAATATTTATTTCCATCATTTGAAAATGTATATCATGTTTTTTTTTAAATATTCTTTTGAATTTCTAAACCTGTTTACTTTAAAATTGAAAGGTTTTATTTGGATAATCTATATTTGGAATCTATTCTAGAATATTTGGTGGTATCCAACTAGGCTTAGGCTCGCGCCCTACTTTTTCCTTCGAGTTTTTGTATACTTTCTTCTTCTAGGTTCGAGCAAGGGGAAATGATCTCTTGGATGTGGATCCAATTGTTGAGCATTGGTCTTGGTGAGTTCTGTTCCTCGGGACCTTGGGCTGTTTTCCCATTTTAGTTCTTTGGTTGTAGTTATTTAGGCTAGTTTATGACATGTTGTGTTCTGTTACATCACTCCCAGTGGATTTTCCTTTTTGATGCATATTGCTTTTTTTTCTTTTGCTTCCGCATTCTTGTGGAAAAAATCATTCCCACTTGTATGTTGTACGATTCCAGGTGCTAGTCATCGACTCCTAGGGATTGGGAATTCCCTTCATTCTGTGTCAAGTAAGGCTCGGTTATCATGTTACTTGGGTACCCAGGCTGGTTCGTGACACATGTTCAATTATGCATTTGGAAGATCTAAGAGAGTTCATCTGGCATTTGGAGAATATTTCAATTTTTTTGGAAAGTGAAATGCTAATATCCATAAACATAATGGGAATGTTCTTATATTAAAGTGAGTGAGACACATAATAGGTATCTAAAGTAATCACTTTTTAGTGGGTCAGATATATGAGGAAGGTTTCAGTGCCACATTCGAAAATGGAATCTAGAAAGTGACTTGGGGATTCATGGTTTTGGAAAGAAGAGTAAATTATGGTACACTTTAATATAAAAAATAAAAATGAACTGTATTGGATATAATTTCATCCAAAAATCCAAAGGTATGGAATTTTAGACTTGTTCATATCTATTATAAGTACATAAAGGTTATAGAATATAAGGGAATCGTGAAGCTCAATCACACAACTATCAGATGTTGTGAGAGTTGGGTGCTTGGAAAGTAGAATAGGATTCCATTCAACTTAAATGGTAAAAATCCCAAATCAAAGAATCTAGAACTAGTTTATATGAATATATGGGAACCTACTTTAGTCTAATATTATATAGGATCAAACTACTTCATCACTTTAATTGATGAATCCTTGAGTAAGTTATGGGTTAATATTCTTAAAAATAAATCTAATGTGTTTTGTGCCTTTTTTAGTGAAAATCCATAATGGATTTTGAATGTGTTTAGAAAATGAAAATTTTTATATTCAATAATGGTGGAGAGTACAATGGTATCAATTTCAAGATATTTTTTCAAAAAATGTAATTAGGATTGAGAGAAAAGCTCTAAAAACATTATAATAGAATAGATTAGAAAAGAGGATGAACCATAATTTTATTGAGAAGTCTAGATGCATGAATGTTCACTCTATAATACCCATGTCTATAAGGTTAGAAGAAATTAACATTGAATAATATCTAGTTAATAGAAATTTGTCCTCTATAGTAGGAAAGAGTCTACTAGAAGTGTTTTGATTTGGTAAGTTACAAGAACTATCACACCACATAATCATTAATTGTGTTTCTTATGCTATTTTTAATGGAAAGGATAGAAAAAAATAAATTAAATTTCCTAATCCTTTATTCCTATAAGAAATGGAAATGAATATTTTTTCTACAAAATATGAAATGTTGATCAAAAAATATCATTATAAGTCATGATGAAATATTTAATGAAAATAATATATAAAATTACAAGGACTTTGATAAATCAAAAGTTTTAGAGAGTGATCAAATGTTAAAGTCAAAGTTGATTTGAATGAAAAAACCAGTAATTCCCAAGTATCAGTGAAACCAGATGTTTTCACAAATTCACTATAAATTTTATCATAAAAATATTACAAATTTACCAAGAACTATATTAATCTAGGAGGAATATCATGTAGTATATAAATCGATATTAGGAGCACCAGAAGTTAAACAATAAGAAATTAAATTTTCAGTGAATAAATAAACTTCTCGAAAATGATATTTAAGAGTGGGATGATCGTTACAATAGTATGGGGTAGATAAAACATATTAATTTCAATAAATGATGGAGAAATTTAATTTCCAGAAGAGGTGGTAATACTCATTGAGTCAATGTTTTGGGACTCATCCATAGAGGAAGAGATTAATTCCACAAATTTTAACAAATCATGGGAGATGATTGAATTACTAAAATGAAAAATATAACTAGAGAAAAAATATTCCAAACATTTCAAATAATAATATGATAGATGTAGAATATATAAGGGTCGGTTGGTGGTGAAAGTATTCTAACGAGAATAAGGAATCAATTTATCTAAGAAAAAAATAACCAGTGTTTAAGATTACTACCATCTAGATAGTGCTAAGAATTTCCACATATGATGTTTTACACTTGGAGTATATGGATATTAATATTACCTTTCTTCACAGAAATTTGGGAGAGGTGATAAAAATTAAACAACTTGAGGGGTTTCAAGACAATCGGATGAAAGGACTTGATTAAAAATTGAAATAAATCCTCTACATATTTAAATAGGCACCAATCTAACGGAAATAGAAGTGTGATCCTTTCATGGATGAAGAATGTTTCATGGGGAGAAAAGTTGGTCATTATTTTTATCTAATGTTGTGGAATTATGGGACTTGTGTTCTACACTTACTCAATACTGATTATATGTTTCTAGATGGTCTAGAAATTCAATGAATTTATGAGATGAATAGTAAGTCTTCTGGAAGATTGGATATGATGTAACCTTTATAAGAAAAGAAAATATTAAGGATGAGTATTAAAATAGATCAAAAATACAATACTTGGGTATTATACCAGAAAGGTTAAATATGGAAGACCATTGAGATATTTGGGATGATCAAATATAAATCTATCATAAACCCTCTTGTTGGACACTTAAAATTATCCAAGGAATGGGTACATTCAACAGATGATGAGTTATAGTGCATGGATAAAGTGTATTATACCACATCTATCAAAACATTATTTTATGGAATGATTTTAACACATACATATATTGAATCTATAGTGTTATTAGTAAATCAATTCATGTATAACCCTATGAAATAAAAATTAGGAAGTTATGAAGTGGATCATGTGATTATTAAAGGGGTTAGTTTAAATCTAATTATGCATGAGGGATGATGATCCTTTACAATAATTTATTGATGTGGATTTTTCTGGTGATTCTAACACTTAGAAGAAAATTATAGGTTTCACAATCACTACTAGAAAAATACCCTATACCAACGATTTGGAGAACCATTGGCTAGTAAGCCGTTGGGATATGTATTTCAAAAAATAAGCATTCTGTTGGTTTTGATCTCAGTACCTCCGGTTTATGATTGAAGGACCTAAACACTAACCTAACATGACTTTTGTGAACATAATTTCATATATATATATATATGTGTGTATTATCATAAATATTTTAAATTTTGATTTATTTAATGTTCTCTATAAGAATATTCCATAAAAAATACATGTAACTATACCAACGATTCTCAAAACCATTGGTATAGACCTATACCAATGGTTTGAGAACCATTGGTATAGATTCTTTGATTCTGGGACCTATACTAATGGTTTTGGACAAACCTTTGGTATAGGGGGGGCCTATTCCAATAGTTTTTCCAAAACTATTGGTATAGGGTCTCTATTGTGGAATTATACCAACGGTTTGGCCAAAACCGTTGGCATAGGTCCATAATAGAGACCCTATAGCAACGGTTTTTGAAATATCGTTGGTATAGGTCCATATAAGTGACCTATCCCAACGGTTTTGGCCAAACCGTTGGTATAGGTCCATATAAGTAAACTATACCAATTTTTTTCCCAAAACTGTTTGTATATATCTTATTTCTAGTAGTGAATCAATTTTAGTGTAATGGAGAACTTCTATATATATTAGCTATGGGAGGTGGTTAATTTTACTATGAAAAAAGTATAATATATAAAATCTATATAATCTAGAAAGTATTTTCTCTAGTTATGGTACTTTTAAAAGGATATTTCAAAAGAATTATAAGGGTGGATGTTATTCAGTGATAGTTATAGTGTTATCCACCATTCTAATAATCCAACATTTCATCAAAGAACAAAAAAAATTGATCTAAAATTCCATTTCATCTAGAATATACATAAACAAAATTTGTTAAAGTGATAGAATATCATGGGGAAGAAAATTTTGGTTGATATGTTCCTAAAGGTTCTAGTCCAAGAGATCCTAAGGAAGAATTCTTCCTTAGTGGTACAAAAATGAATGAGTGAAGGTTGTGGAACACATTCATGAACATGGAATGAATATTTGGTTTTCCCAAAGTTTTGAATGTTTTTGGAGAGTTTGCTTGAATCAATATTTAAGTGGGATTTTTTTGTTATTATGAATCTTATTTATGTTTCTAGATTTATCTCACTGGATGTTCAGAATTATGGGGTTCATCTCAGTATTTTCATAGTAGAGGTAGATGAAACATTAAACATGAATATGAGTTTATCAAAAATTCGAATACTTCCAATGGGTTAAGAAAACTAGTTTCTGAGTGCTATGAAAAATGTATATTATGATATTATTGTATCATTGAAGGCATCAATTAAATAGTTAATTCAATATATGGATGACCAGAAATGTAGGATGTCAGTGTAACTAATTTTACTAGAAAACAGCCTCTATAAATGGAGGTGGGACTAGTTTTTATTTTGTGTATATTTAACTTTCAATATGAGTAATCACAATCAAATTATCTATAGTTATTATCATCCATATACATTTGGTAACATAATAGATAGTAGTTCTCTCCAGTGAATGTTGTATAAAGGTTCAAACCATATAATCTAGTGTTTCCTTTTACTTTTCTTATTTAACTTCCATTTATTTGAGTTTCATAGTGATGATGGTGTGGATCTTAGAAGTGGTTATTAGGATGTAGTATAATACCTAATTTATCTAATCTATGATAGGTGGGAATAAATGATATTTGGAATTATTTAATTTTGAACTACTAATAAATAATAATTTCTTATGGACTAAGGTTGAACCATACTATGTTTATATCAGGTTCACTCAGTTTTCTTTCTAATAGTTTCCTCATATCGTGGGTGATGTATTGTGATACATGGATTGTGGTAGGCCTCTCAAATCTAGTTTGTTTTGAACATGGCCACCAATGGCCACAAATACTTAGGAAGTATTATGATTCATAGGAAATAGAACTATTAGTGGTGTCTTAGTCACTGGTCTATGTTTAATGACTTATATGAAATTCTTGAGTGTTATTTAGTGATGAAAACTCATGTGTTGGTTGGGTTATGTGATGGTCTAACCTTTTTGATGAATCCTTGGTTTGAAAAGTGTTGTTATAGCATGTCCCTATAAGGTGGTTAGTTTTATGATATCTTAATCCATTCTATGTGAGTTTAGGATTGACTCATTTGTTCTAGATATACAATATCATATAATTGGGTAGCATAGTGAGGGAATGGGTTACTATAATTGATTCCTAGGGTGATAACTCATTCAACATGGCTATGAGATGTGTTGATATAATTGTGTTCATGTTGATTAGTTTTTCAATTAATTTTTTTACAGAGATGGATCGTTTACCTTATGTGTGGTATGGAAGGCAGATAATCGACCTCAAAACTTTTTAATTGATGATATATCATTTTCTTTGGAGATGATCTATTATATATCATTCACCATAGTGATTTTAGATTGGTGATACATCACTCACCTAGTAATTCATTGTTTGTAAACATCATCAATGTCTCTTTTTCCACCATTGATTATTTTTTATTCCATGTTCACCCAGTGATGCCTTGTTCGCCACTGTTTTTTATTGTTAATCCTTTTTCTCATGGTGATTCCTTGTTCACTGCCATTTATTATAGTTGATGCCTCATTCACTCTATAAATCCCTATTTTACACCATTATTAATGGATGATTCCTTATTCAACTATACATGTTTCATTCACCATCATTATTCATGGGTAATGCTTTATTGATAATGGTTGGATTGATAATACATTTTTCATCAAGAAATACATCATTCTCCCATCAATTGTTTTTATTAGTTATATATTTTTCACCTGTAAATACATTGTTCACCCAGATTGTGATAACTATGTTAATATATCATTCATATGAAGATACATAGTTCTCCCTGACTATGATGTGTGTGGTGAAACATCATTCTCTTAGATATACATCATTAACCATGATTTTATTCATTATAGTGATATATAGTCCACCTAGAAATACATCATTCTACCTATTTTAGTATGATGATACATCATTCATCAAGAGATACCTTGATCATGGTGAATTTTTTTGGAGGTGAATCATCCATCATTGGTGATTCATATGATGGTATATTTTTTACCTTGTATATGAGTTACTGATATATCATTTACCTTGACTATTAGAATGAGTTGTGGTAGATTGTTCTCACTCACACTATGTTCAGACTATGGGTACTTCTTCCCATTCCATGACTTCCCTAAGTAAGTATGATTTGTAATATCCTTTTTTTTGATGAAGTATGGATCCTTTTAGTTATAGTTAAACTTTTTTAATGTTTCATTTTTTATCTTAGACCCTAATGTCAGGCCAATGGTCTTGTTTGGTTGTTTTTTTAAAAGGATGATTAAGGAGGGTTGTTGGTTAGTTGTGGGCCAATTTCAAGATGTGTATTTGGTTTACACAATATGTATTCAATACATGATGTGTAATGGCCTACGTATGCAAATTCATGGCATGTAAAAGTTTTTTCCTAGGGTAAGACCATGATATTTATAAGACATGAAAAGTATTTACATTTTAGGTAAATTCCTAAGGGTTTTTTTTCAAAAATATGTACGGCCTCCTTTTTCTATAGAAGGACTCAACATCCTCCTTTATCTCTCATACAGGAGCCCCGAGGTAGCCTAAACTCATCTTTGTGGTATCTCTATGATACAAACTATATTTCTTATGACGTCGGTTTCATTAGATACATCTTGGTAAGTTATAAATTAATCTAGTTCCTTTCATCATTTCTATTTTCCTAGATAGATTTATATTGGTGTAAGCACTTATGACATATTTTTAGGGTGTTCAGTCATTCTTATATTTTCTTATTATTAAGACTTAATTTGAGGTTTATACTTAGTGAGTGTTCTATCGTTGGTAAATAGTAAAGGGTCTATACCTTTCCCTCATGTTTGGTGTTTTATATTCCTTTTTTCTATTGTTTCGTATGTCAATATTTTCAGAACATCCCCAAAAATTAAATGAATGTCTTGATTAAATAGTTTGATACCTGTCTAGTTCTACCACTAGTGTCCTTATATGGTTTGAGGTCACTTGCCTCAGTATAAGCCACCCATGTTGTGTGTTCTACCTTTGTATATTGTTTGTCCACCCATAGGGTGTTCCCTTGTATCTTACCTATGTTGTACCACTCTATTGGTTTCATGTGAAATCACCACTTGTTTTTGGAGTCTTTTTAAAATTAATGACAATTAAATAAATTATTAGGAGAGGATTTATGGATCCTTTGAAATGTAATTACTTTATCATTAAATGGTTTAATTATTTAAATGTAAAATTAGAAAATGTGATTGATGAACTCATGGATTGTGAATGATTATGAAAATGGGTTATTTAATGAGATGTAAATTGATTAATGACCGGAAAATGGTATTAGATGTTGTGGGAACTTCTACTCCTTGGATCCTGATTTAATTGGATATTATGGAAATTTATACTTCATGGATACTGATTATGGTATTGGATTTCTTGGAAATTTCTACTACTTGAATCCTGATTCCATAGGATGCCATGGACATTTCTACTACATGGATCTGTATTGATTGAGGTATTGGATGAATCAATCATTTCTACTCCTAGGATCCTAAATCTATAGGATGTTAATGACTTTGCTACTCCCTGGATATGGATTTATTTGAATTTATTGTATGATATACTTGGATTACACCCAAGTATTTACCAAGTTTCCATGGAGATGATACATCGAATCAATGAGGATGCCTGTTCATTTAAACCTTGGGTCTAGCCCTTGGGGTCTGACACTCTATTACATGGCGTAGGTCTTTGTGGATGTTTACCATGAATTATAAATATCCTTGTTATGGGTATTTGATTATAGTTTCCCTTTTTATGGGAGCTATATTATTTTTCACAAGGTTCCATGTTTGGTTGGATGGGATATTAAATTATTTTGACACTTCAATTTCATTATTGTAATAATTGTGATATACTGTACACTACTTCATTATTTATACACAGAATGGATATGTTATAGACATTGTTGATGGTTCCATACTAAGTGTTATCTCACAAAATATTTTCTTCATTTTTGGGTACCTGAATAAAATTTATGTAGGTAGTTATGTATCATGGCATGATACTATTGTAAAATTCTTGATTTGGTCATTTATATATGAGTAGGGGAGCACAAGATTGAGATATGCCCATGATTCTAGATGGATATAGTTCCTTTTTTGTATTTTTATATTTTGATTCATGTATTGTAATTGATTATTATTTCCATTTATTTCCTATTTTTTGTATAGAGACAAGACATGATCATAATATCATATATGAGACTCCTTTGGGATTTATTATTATTGAAGTATTCTAGATGTTTATCTAATTTCTTGATTTATATTATGATTATTCTTATTTATTCACTTATGATACCGCTACACTGCTACGATCATGAGGGTATATTCACCCCATTATACCACCTTAGACCCTTGATACTAGTCATAATCTCCTGGCATTATGGAGGTGGGCTTGAGGCCATGTGACCCCCCGGCTCGAGGAACCATTTAGTGGCTCCCATGTCAGGATGTTGAAATGTGGTATTAGAGCACTTTTTTTGGATTTACTATTTTAAGACAATATAGAGGATATTATGAAAGATTTGATATTTGGTAATGATATTTTCCATGGATTAGCTAACCCGCGTATAGGAAAAATCCAAATTTCCTAGAATAAAACATCTTTTTTTATTTATCATATTATAGTTTATTTGACTCCACCATTGGGTGATGAACTTAATGTTTTATATTCCTTAGGATTATAGGTTTTTCTATTTCTTGGTGAGGTGTGGGTACTACATATCATGAATCATTTCAGTCACCTTATAGGATTCACATATCATGCATATTTCATTCCATATAGGATGCATTTCTTTACTTCTGGACAATTATGATGTGTGACTTCTATTATTGAATAGTTATTAGCTAACAATTCATATAGGAATTTTGGAGACATAAATTGAAACTTATATTTAATATCATAAACTAAATATTTTTTTCATGCATTGGATATAGTAGAGGCCCTAATAAGTTAATTATGGAATATTGATTCACGAGCCATTAGTCTCACGGACTGCAATGTGTTATGGTTTGGATTGAATGGATTCCACACTTTGATTTATAAGGTGTATGGTTACTTATTGGTTGACTTTGGAGATCCATTTATTTCATCAATTTAAATATAATTGTAAAAAAATATAAAATTAAGAGTAATTGAAATTATGAAATGAAAGGTCGCCATTAGATTTATCAGGACGTGGGATTTGAAATGGAGAACCTGACCCAGACCTGACTCTAGAGTGGGTAGTAAAACGTGTCTCTGGTATTTTATATTAATGTTATATTAATAAATCCAGAATTTAGGTGTAACAAACTAATATTTCATAGTAAGTTATCTATTTAATGTAATTTAATAGCTTATATTACACGCAACAGCGACTGGGCTTGCGTTATATGCAGTATTGAGTTTCTGTGAAACAACACATTATCATTATAATTATTTAAATGATATATTTATTTATTAATTAAAATTGTAATATGAATAGTAACGAATAAATTTTAAATGTTATTTATAATTTTTTCACATAAATAAAATGTATTTATAATTAAATGTATAATTTTTGTTAAAATAGTTATATATTTAGAAAAAGTATTTTCTTAAAAGAACTACTTTTTATGTCCTTTTGTGAATAATAAAAAATTTATTTTAGACACTCCTAAAAATTTAATTTAGTAAAATAGATTTCATTTTTTAATTTTCAATATCAAAATTAGGTTAGGGTGAATTTTTAGAATTTTTTTTAGAAAACATTCAAATTTTGATGAATAGTGAAAAATACTGCATAGTACATAAAAACTTACTTTTTCATTTAAAAAATTATTTTAATTAAAATTTATCTTAAAATAAAAATATATATATAATAAATATATTAGTCCAATGTTATTCATTGGATTCATTTTATAATAATATTAGATATATAAAATTTTATTGAACTTTTTAATGTCTTTTACCCACCTTCTAGGCACATTTGCAAATTTGAATAAAACGTAATTTTACTACTTTTGTGAATTGAATTTAAAAACTTTGACAGACATGGCTATAATCTGTAAGTAAAATTTGGTCCAATATGATGAAAATAATTTTTGGTGAATTGTAAAGTTTGAATTTTATTTAACACGGCTAAAAATAAATAGTCTAATTAAAGGTAAAAATAATATTATAATAATATATAAATACCCCAAAACATGTCCCAATTATATTTTATATGTTTTTTTCAACCAAAATCAACCTTAGTACAAAAATATCATCCTTTTTATTTAATTAGGCTAGATTAGGACATTTATTATATTTTATTTAAAGAAGAGTCAAAAGTGTTAAATTAAAATTTTAATAACTAAAACATTTTTAATATAGGGTTTTACATAAGATAAATTAGACTATAAATATTAATTATAAATATAAAACAATTTCCTACATCATGGTATTTTATTTATAATTTTTAGACATTAAATAGTTAACTTTATTTTTTGACACAATGATGATGCAGTAATTAGCTTATAAATGAACGATTAAGATAAATGAAATTATAAATATTAAAATAAATTTAAATTGAAACTTTTGATTCCATAATCAAATTTTATAGGTGAATATGACATATTATATCTGATTCAATTTATTTTTTATAAATAATAAATTTGTCAAGACTTTAATAAAAAACAATTACTAAATAGTGTCAAAATTTACATGAATGAGTTTTAAAGAAAATACTATTTTATTTAATTATATAATAGTCAAAAAATATAATATTCAGAAAAATAAATTTTATAATGTAAAAAAATTCATTAATGAAACACTTGAGTTTTTCTTATAATTTTATAATAATTATATTAATCATGTAATATAAATATATAAGAAGACATGGTAAAAGTTAAACTATTTAAATAAGGGTTAAATCTAAAATATAAGGTTAATATCGGGACTTAAACATGTATTAAACCTGTTGGTTGAGAGTATTTAGACCCTTAATCACCTTATCTTCTAAATAAATCCATTTAGAGAAATTTGAAACCAAAAAAATTATAATAAATTAATATTTCAAGCTTTTCTAAAGTGCCCCTCACTTATCTTGTAAAAGGGTTCTTCTCCTTGTCTTAAAATCATACCTCCAAAACCATTTGGCTCGGAAAAACCCTTCCAAAATCTCCTATTAACTACCCTCCCTTCAACTTATACGACATAATTTGATCATAAATCCATCTTAAGGATCCCTTTTGTTCAAATCAAAAGGAAGCACCCGAAGAAGAGGTAATTATTTTATCACCTCTTTTAAAGTTCTTTTCTTCTTATACTTCCTATTTATTTGTTTTTTCCATAATAAAATAATAAATCTAGTAAATTATATATACTGAGATTTTATTTTAAATATGGTAAAAGCATATTCATTATTCTATCCTTCTTATAAATGAAAAAAGTCACCATATGTACGTACGTACGGCTTACAGTCACCGCATCGTAGTGTAGTTTGTTATTCAACAATTCATTATTTTCATGGGTATAATAATGAGTATAATTGATGTAAATAATAAATATAATATGTTAATGATTATTTATATATGATATACCATCCAATTACATACTATTTCCCCATGAATTGAATGAAATTGTCGCTCGTTCGTACATACGACCTACCATCTCAACGATGCGATGAGATTCATTTCAACATTCATCATCCAACGATGATTGTAAAAATATATAGTATTAATAAGTATGTAATATATGACATAATAATTCTACTGTAAATATATATATATATATACATATAACTCATTCACTTACTTCCATTAAATATGATATGAAAACGGAAACAGCGTTTACGCGTACATACGACCTACCATCTCTATAAAATGTGTATTCTAATTCATATATCTATATATTATACAAATTTATATTCTGAATTTATATGATATATAAATAATTTTATATATTTTGAAAGTAATTAAATCATGATATAATTGATACGATCAAGAATAACAAGTTAAAACCCATACGATAAAGAAATCAATTATTACCCAAAATGTTAATTTAACATGGAAATTATTATTAAATGGGTAGTATAAAGTCATAAATGAATCATTTATGATATCATAAATATAAATATTAGTATTTTATAATTTAATAACATACTATGGTCATTATAAAATAGGTTAAACATACCCTCGACCAAAGGAAAGTACAAGGTAAGGGTTAATTTTACAATCTCTTTATTATCTGTGGTTGTTTATACGTAAGTATCCATTGGGACTTCTTTATCATCAACATCTGTGTTTCTTTAGGATTTATTTCAAAAAAAAATTACTATATCCTCGACTATGGGTTAAATTCATTTATAACCTTGTTTGGATTTTTATAAAAAAATTTAAAAGGGATCTTTCTGTCATTTTCCAAACAAGGTACTTTATGAACTTTTAGAATAATTAAATAAATAATGTTTTTTCAACTTATACGGTGGGTGAGGCTATTTTACGCCGATATAAAACCTTCAAATATTCCCTTACTAGCTTATAAGAATATTTTCAAAAAAATGTTTTCTTTTATAATTATGCGACTTTTAAATGATTTAAATGTGGAAGGAGATATTTCTATAAAATAGTTTTTGGATTGATTTCATCTATTTCAACATATACTATTATATTTTATGTTTAGATGAAGTTTATTTATTATGATACAATATTCCCTATTGTATTGATAATTTTATGATATGTTTGAATGTTGAGGTGCTATTTTTTTCATTCACTGTTTATGGTAAAACTATTAACATTTCGTGTGCTAGTTTAATACAAATGTGTATGTTATGTTTCACCCTTTTCATATGAGGAATGAATTGGGCATAGTAAGTGATGGGCAGGGCTCTTTATAGCCCCTCGATGCATCAGTATGTCTCATTAGACAAACTAGTGCCTTGTCACAAGGCCTTGACAAAATATTTTTGACTGTTTTTGGTACAAGGCCTTGACGTAGTAGTTTTTATGTCTGTAATTATGCATTCCTTCATTATGAAGTTAGTTATTACATGTAATTATTCTACTATTAGAATATCCATGTGCATGTTTATATGGTATTTTTTTATTTATTTTTTCCATATTATGTTCAATTTTATGTTTAAAAGGCATCTGTATTTATTATACATCTTTCCTTAAAATTCAATAGCTTCTGCTAAATTAGTTTCCCTTACTAAGCATCTAACCCCACCCCTTTCTTATGTTTTATTTTCCCAGGATGCAATAAGTGTATTATAATTGATATGCAGGGTTAAGCTAGGGGAATAATGGAGTTATCAAAGTATTATCTATTCCATATTTTATGTTCTAAATTGTAATGTAAAGTTCATGTATGTAATTTATTTTCCAAGACTGCTAAACTGATCGGTCCTTCGGGACCTCATTCATTGCAATCATGCCAATATATTAAAATAATGCACTGGATCCGGTCTTTTGGGGTCGGTATTTTATAGTTGGTATCATAGGAAGTTTAGTAATAACCTTGGAAACTATATTTAGATAAAATCTAATTAGGGAACATTACCATATGATATACCATGAGAATTAGTATAGAAGAACTTCCTAGAATTTTGGTAATGTGGAGATTTTGTAAGTTTTCCAAAAAATACATCCATGTATGGATACTATAAGAGGATGTGGGTTTGGCACATATATACCTTGGAGTAACAACTCAGACAAGGTGTTCCGAGCCTGACTTAGGGTAACCTGGTACACGACAATGGGCCTTCTTGCAAACCTGATTTGACGCTCCTGGGGGATATTCTTAGGATAATTCACATTTTATTTGCCAACCATTATGAAGGATTTATGAGTAAATATGTCAGCAAAGAAACCATTTTTATGATTATGATGCTAGATGTGTTAAAATTTTCAATTATTATTGAGGATTTTTCTAGTTTTTGGATTATATATTATGATATGATCTAACATGGTGTATGTCATCATTTAGAAATGGCACCCAATAGAAGGAATGAGAACTCCAACAATACACATGATCCAAAGAGTAAGAAGGATCATATATTTTATGGTATTAAGCCAATATTTAGAATGGAAATAGTCTCTCAAGTATTCTCATCATATGAATAAATAGTATCATGTGTTAATAAGATAAGTAATGAATTCTCCAAGTCCTATATCTTTGAAGGGAAGTAAGAGAAGAAGAGGATGGTAGAGAAAAAGATGGATAAAGGGAAGAAGAGAAATAAATATTTTCCCACATGTGATAATTGTGGAACCAATCACCTTCGTAAATGCTTGAAGGGAATGGAATTTTGTTATAAGTGTGGAGAAAAAGGACACCCAGTTCATGATTGAAAGGGTAAGAAAGTGGTTTCAAATGTACAATGATTCATCTACAAGGATTTGTGACACTATGTGAATCAATGTCCCAATCATCAGAGTATACCACAAATGATGCTATTCTATAATAATCATGTTATGATACTACCGTAAATGAAGAGGAATTATCTGTGCTATTATGTTTTTATTAAAAAATTGTGTCATTTGAGTATTCTATTAATGATGTACAAGTTATAATAATTATAGAGTATATAAGTATTGTACAACAGTACTATTTAATTAAGGATTTGATATTTCATGGTACCAAGTAAAGTGACACAATTTTAATTTAAATATTTTGGAAAATATATGGTTGGGGGAAATATAACCCTTAATATGTTTTTGAAATTGAGATAATGATTTCAGAATAAGAGATGATTGATTTGGATAAAGTATATTGGATATTATTTACCTCCTTGGAACTAATTAATGGTTTGTTTAAAAGTGGTTTATACCATCATTATTGGGAGTTTTTCAATATTTATGGATTTAAGGATTATATCCAGTATTTTATGTTTTACAAAAGTAATAAGAAAGTATATACATTTTCAAATAATATTTTTTGGTAATTCAGGTTGTTACCATGTTTTAATAGAATACATTATGAAGGTATTTACGTGTGGTTATGTGACAAAAGAGATCTTTATTATGTTATGTTGACCTTCCTTATAAATTTTTGGACTATGAGTATAGAAACATGTATTTTGGATAAGTCCAAAGGTTGGAATGGATTAATTTTAACACTTGATATTTTGTTTGAGGTTAAAGTGTGATTCTTTGGTTAATTTGACCTAACCGTTTGGTTTTCAGTAAACTTTTAGAGGATTAAGGGAATGTTTGTGGACCTTATGATTTATCAAATGTGCTTCAGGAATAAAAAATAATTTTTATACATTAACTTCCTAGTTTAAGAGATGAAGTGAAAATATATCAAATCACAACTAAATGATGAGAATATGATTATGACAGGTAATGAAATCAAGTGTGTTTTCTTGAGTTCTTATCTTGATAGTAAATTAATCCCTCCTCTTCAAAAAAAATAAAGTATCTAAAAAATTTGTTATCTTCATACCTTATGTTTTTTTGAACCAATTATATTTTAAATCATTATAGATTTATGGCTTTAATGCCCTCAATTTTCCATTTATTGTTCACTTGTTTGTGATTGATAACCTCAATCACTCCCTATAAATATTTATGTTTTCCCTCCAATTATGTGTCTCTAATTTCCACCAATGTTCTCCTATTTGAAATCCTAAATTGGTGGTGTCTTTTTCATTTCCCTATCCCTCTTATTAAGAGTAAATTTTATTAACCCTATTTCTGATATGGGTTTTCCACAAAGGTATTTTTCATTTTTAACCTTTTATTTTCGAAGAACAATTTAAAATTTTGAGAAATAAATTTATTGAAGGAGGTTAGGATGTAACACCCCATGATTTCATAGTATGTTATTGATTTAAAGTAATTTAATAGATTATATTTCACGCAACACTGACTTGGCTTGCGTTATACACAAGATTGAGTTTCTGCGAAACAACACATTAGTATTATAATTATTTAAACAATATATTTATTTATCAATTAAATACTGTAATTTGAATAGTAAAAAATAAATTTGAAATGTCATTTATAACTATTTAAAATTAATAAAACATATTTATAATGAAATGTATAAGTTTTTTTAAGATAGCTATATATTTAAGAAAATTATTTTTTAAAAAGAACTTCTTTTTATGTTCTTTTTTGAACAATAATAAAATTTATTTTAGAAACTTATAAAAATTTAATTTGGTAAAATAGACTGTATTTTTGAATTCAGAATATCAAAATTAGGTTAGGGTGAATTTTTGGAATTTTTTCTGAAAAAATTCAATTTTTTATGAATAGTGAAAAATTCTGCATAGTACATAAAAACTGACTTTTTCATTTAAATAATTATTATTAATTAATATTTATATTAAAGTTAAAATATATATATAATACATATATTAGTCCAATTTAATTCATTGTATTCATTTTATAATAAGAAAAAAATATTGTACTTTTAACGTCTTTTACCCACCTTCTAGCCACATTTAAAATTTTTCATAAAACATAATTTTACCACTTCTGTGAATTGAATTTTAAAAATCAGATAGACACGGATGTCATTAGTAAGTAAAATTTGGTTCAATATGATGAAATCAATTTTTAATGAATAGTAACTTTTGAATTTTATTTACCACGATTAAAAGTAAACAGGGTAATTAAAGGTAAAACTAATATCATAATAATAAAAAATTACCCCAACATATGTCCTAATTATATTATATAAGTGTTTTTAGACCAAAATCATCCTTAAGGAAAAAATTTGATCCTTTTTTATTCACTTGGGTTAGATTAAGACATGTTTTTTATTTTATTTATAGAAGAGTCAAAGGTGTTAAATTCAAATTCTAATAACTAAACCATATTTAATATAGGATTATACATAAGATAAATTCGACTATAAATATTCATTATAAATATTAAAATATTTCCTAAATCATTGTATTTTATTTAAAAAAAATTAGATGTTAAATAATTAGATTTATTTATGACACAATGATGATGTAGTAATTACCTTATAAATGAACGATTAAGACAAATGATATTGTAAATATAAAAATAAATTTAAATTGAAACTTTTGATGCCATCCACAATTTTTATATGTGAATATGAAATTTTAGGGTTGATTAAATTTATTTTTTTCTAAGGGATAAATTTTTCATGACTTTAAGAAAATCAATTACTAAATAGTGTCAAAATTGACATAAATGAGTTTTTAAAACAAATAATATTTTATTAAATTATATAATAGTCCTAAAAATATGTGATTTGGAAAAATTAATTATATAATGTTAAAAATGTCATTAATGAACCACTTTATGTTCTATTGGCATTTTATAGAAAAAGTATTAACCATGTAATATAAAAATACAAGAAGACATGGTAAAAGTTAAACTATTTAACTAAGGGTTAAATATAAAAGATAAGGTTAATATGGTGATGTAAACATGTATAAAACATATTGGGTGAGATGATTTAGACCCAACCCTTCCATATACTTGAAATAAATATATTTAGAGCTATTATAAATCAAAAATAATTTTATAATAAATTAATATTTCAAGCTTTTCCTAAAGTGCCCCTCATTTCTCTTATAAAAGTGTACTTCCCCTTATCTAGAAATCACACCACAAAAGCCATTTGGATCAGAAAAACCCTACTCAAATCTTCTTCCAACTACCCTCACTTCATCCTAGAGTCATTACTTTGATCAGAAAGCCAACTTAAGGATCCCTTTTGTTCAAATCAAAAGAAAGCACCCAAAGAAGAGGTAATTATTTTATAACCTCTTTCAAAATTCCTTTCTTCTTATACTTCTTCTATCTTTGTTGTTTCCATAATAAAATAATAAATCTAGTAACATATTCATACTGAGATTTTATTATAAATATGGTACAACCATATTCATTATTCTATCCATCCTATGAATGGAAAATTCACCATATGTGTGTACGTATGACTTACCGTCTCCACATCGTGGTGTAGTTTGTTATTCAACACTTAATTATTTGGATGGGAATAATAATGAGTATAATTAATGTAAATAATGAATATACCATGTTAATAATTATTTATATATAATTTATCATACAATTACATATTATTTCACCATCAATAGAATGATATTGTCGCTTGTGCGTATGTAAGGCTTACCATATCCATGACGCGATGAGATTCATTTCCATGTTCACCATTAAACGATGATTATAAAAATATATATTATTAATATTTATGTAATATATGAAATAATAACGCTACTGTATATATATATATATATATATATATATTTACATATATCTCATTCAATTACTTTCATTCAATACAATATGAAAACTGAAACAGCGTTTATACGTACGTACGACCTACCGTCCCCATAAATGGTGTATTTTATTTCATATATATATCTATTATAGTTATTTATATTATGGTTATATATGATATATAAATAATTTTTTATATTCAAGATTTAATTAAATCATGATATAAGTGATACGATCAAGAATAACAATTTAAAATATGTACGATAAAGAAAGCGATTATTACGCAAAATTTTAATTTAACATAGAAATTATTATTAAATGGGTAGTATAAAGTCATAAATGGATAATGTATGATATCATGAATATGAATATGGTTCTTTTATAATTTAATAACATACTATGGTCATTATATAGGAGGTTAAAAGTACCCACAACTAAAGAAAAGTACAAGGGAAGGGTAAATTTTACAATCTCTTTATTATCTGAGGTTGTTTATACATAAGTATCCACTGAGACTTCATTATCATCCACCTCTATGTTTCTTAAAAATTAATTTCAAATCATTATTAATATTTCTTATACTATGGGTTAAATTCAATTATACCCTTGTTTTACTTTTTTTATAATGTTTTTGAAGGAATCTTTCCATCGTTTTCCAAAGAAGGTACTTTATGGCCTTTTCGACAAATTAAGGAGAGAATTTTTTTGCATATACACCGGGTGGGGATATTTTCCACCATTATAACACCTTAGAAGATTCTCTTACAATATTATAAGAATATTTTCAAAATAAATGTTTTCTTTTATAATTATGCTACTTTTAAATGATTTCAAAGTAGAAAGAGATATTTCTCTCAAATAGTTTTTGGATTGACTTCATATATGTCAACATATACTATTAGATTTTATGTTTAATTGAATTTTATTTATTATGATATAATATTCCATATTGTATTGATAGTTTTATGTTATTTTTTAATGTAGATTTTCTATTTTTATTCCATTCACGGTTTATGGTTAAAGTATGAAAATCTCTTATGCTTGTTTAATACAAATATTTATATTATGTTTCACCCTTTTTATATGAGGAATTAATTGGACATGGTAAGTGATAGGTGGGGCCCGCTATAGCCCCTTGATGCATCAGAAGGTCTCATTAGACAAACTACTGTCTTGGCACAAGGCCTCAACAAAATATTTGTGGATGGTCTTAGCAAAAGGCTTTAGCGTAGTAGTTATTATGTCTGGGATTATGCATTCCCTCGTTAAGAAATTAGTAGGTACATATGATTATTCGACTTGTATAATATCCATGTCTATGTTTATATCATAATGTTTGATTTATTTTTGCAATATTATGTTCAAGTTTATGTTTAAAAGGTTGATGTTTTTATTATACATCTTTCCTTAAAAGTTTATACCTTCCAATAAATTATTTAACCTTACTGAGCATCTAAGCTCACCCCTTTCTTATATTTATTTTCCTAGGATGCCAAAAAGATTATTATGATTGATATTAATGGTTAAGATAGGGGAATAATGAAGTTATAAAAGGATTTTCTATGTCATATTTTATGTTATAAATTGTAATATAAAGTTCATGAATGTAATATATTCTCTCGGACTCCTAAACAGATCAGTCATGTAACACCCCAAGCTTCTACGGTACTCTTCTCTTTAAATAATATAATAGCTTGCGTTGTATGAAACTTCGAGTTATAACACACCAAAACCAATCAATCTAGATGTTATGAATAGTAATACCCACTTTTTAAAATTTTATAAATTTTATTTTTCCAAATAGACTTCATTTTTGGATTTAGAATGTCGAAATTATCTTAGGGTGATTTTTTTGTTTTTTTCTAAAAACATTCAATTTTTGATGAATAGTGAAAAACAATGCATTATTGTAAAATAGACTTTTATTTAAATAATTATTATTTTTATTTTAAGTTAAAAATAGATACATAATACTTATATTAGTTTAATGTAATTCATTGGAGTCATTTTATAATAATATTAGATGTATAAAATTTTATCGAACTTTTTAACGTCTTTTACCAACCTTCTATGAACATTATAAAATTTGCATAAAACATAATTTTACCGCTTCTGTGAATTAAATTTAAAAAATAAAAGAGATATTCTTGACATTAGTAAGTAAAATTTGGTTCAATAGGATGAAAATAATTTTTGGGGAATAGTAACTTTTGGATTTTATCTGCCATGGTTAAAAGTAAATAGGGTAATAAAGGTAAAAATGATATTATAATTACCCTAAAACATGTCCTAATTCTATTTTATAAGTTTTTTTCGAACAAAATCAACATTAGGAATAAAATATGATCCTTTTGGTCCACTTGGATTAGATTAGGACATTTGTTATTATTTATTTAAAGAAGTGTTAAAAGTGTTAAATTCAAAGTTTAATTACTAAACCATTTTTAATATAGAAAAATACATAATATAAATTTGACTATAAATATTCATTATAAATATAATAATATTTCATACATAATGGTATTTTATTTATAATTTTTAGACATCAAATAATTAAATTTATTTTTGACACAATGATGATACAGTAATTACCTTATTATTGAAAGATTAAAATAATTGATATTATAAATATTAATATAATTATAAATTGAGACTTATGATGTATTACACGAATTTTCTAGGTTAATATGAAATTTAAGGGTTGATTAAATAAATTTTTTTCTAAGTGATAAAGTTTGTGTGACTTTCAAAAAAACAAAATACTAAATATTTTCAAAATTGACATAAATGAGTATTTAAAAAAAATACTGTATTATTAATTCATATAATATTCCTAAAAATATAAGTATAGGCCAAAGGACATAGAAAAAGTTTATATATATCAATAATGAACCACTTGGGGTTCTATTGGATTTTTATAGTAAGTTTAATAACCATTTATTATAATAATACAAGAACACATGGTAAAAGTTAAACTATTTAACTAAGAGTTAAATCTAAAATATAAGGTAAATATGGTGACTTAAACCTATCTAAAACCTATTATTTGAGAGTTTTTAGACCCATACCCACCTTATCTTCGAAATAAGTCCTTTTTTATCCATTATAAACTAAATATTATTGTGTAATAAAATAACATTTCAAGGTTTTCCTAAAGTGACCCACACCTCTCTTATAAAAGGGTAATCCCCATTCACTCAAAATCACACCTCCAAATCCATTTGGCTTGGCCAAACCCTACTAAAATATCCTCCCAACTACCCTAACTTTAACCTAGATGACTTACTTTTATCATAAATCCAACATATGTAGCCCTTTTTATCAAATCAAAAGCAATCACTTGAAGAAGAGATAATAATTTAATCACCTCTTTCAAAGTTATTTTCTTCTTCCACTTACTCTTTATTTTTTGTTTCCATACCAAAATAATAACTCCAGTACCATATACACACTATGACATTATTATAAATATGGTACAACCATATTCATTATTCTATCCATCCTATTAATGACAAAGTCACCATACGTGCGTACATACAGCATACCGTCTCCACGTCGTGGTGTTGTTTGTTATTAAAACACTTCATTATTTAGATGGGTATAATAATGAGTATAACTTATGTAAATAATAAATATAACATTTTAATGATTTTTTATATTTGATATAAAATCTAATTACATACGATTTCACCATCAATAGAGTGATATTTTCACTGGTGCGTATGTACGGATTACCGTCTCCACGAACACGATGAAATTCATTCCCCATAATAACCATTAAAGAATAATATTCATTTTATGATTAAAAATAATGTTTAAGAACTTAATATCATTCTTTATATGAATCAAATACATCATATCCATAAAAAATGGCTTACATAACCAACCATGTAAAGGAAAATGGATCAGTTAACACCTGAAACAATGATACTACTGAAATATTATTAACAAATTAATATTAGAATATCATATATGATATCATATTTATGTATATGGTTCTCATATAATTTAATAACAATTATTTAACTATTATACAGGAGGTTAACGTACCGTTGATCATGGAAAAGTACAAGGTAAGGGTTAATTATACAATCTCTTTATTATCTGAGGTTGTTTATATGTAAGTATCTACTGGGACCTCTTTATCATCCACATTCATGTTTCTTAAAATGTAATTCAAAACATTTTTACTATTTCCTAGACAATGGGTTAAATTCATCTATACCCTTATCTGAATTTTTATAAAAAATTTATAAAGGAATCTTTCCATCATTTTCCAAACAAGGTCATTTAGGACCTTTTCGACAAAATTAAGGAAAGAATGTTTTTTAACTTATACGGAGAGTGTGGTTATTTTTCACCATTATGACACCTTAGAAGATTACCTTAAAACCATATAAGATTATTTTCAAAATAAATGTTTTTTTATAATTACGTGACTTTTAAATGATTTTAAAATAGAAATATATATTTCTCTAAAATAGTTTTGATTTCATCTATGTCAACATCCTTTGATGGATTTTACACTTGTATGAAGTCGATTTATTATGATACAATATTCCATATTGTATTGAAGGTTTTGTGATAATTTTGACTGTGGATGTGTTATTTTTATACAATTCATGGTTTATGGTTAAATTATTAACATTTTATATGCTAGTTTTAATACAAATGTTTATGTTATGTTTCAACCTTTTCATATGAGGAATGCATTAGACTTAGTAAGTGATAGGTGGAGCCCACTATAGCTCCTTGATGCATCAGTAGGTCTTAAGAGATAGATAAGTTTCTTGAAAAAAGGCCTTTACAAAATCTTATTTGTAGTCTTGGCATGTGGCCCTGACCATGTGGTTATGATGTCCAGCATTATGCATTCCATCATTAGAAAATTGGCTATTGATATTACTTGTGAATATTTGACCAGTAAAATATCCATATGAATAAGTAAATGGAATTATTTGAATTATAATTTATATTTTTTGCTGAATATTATGTTTAAAATTCATTTATTTTATTCTTATACATTTCCTTAAATGTTTATGCTTATTTATGAAATTTTTCGCTATATTTTTATCCTTACTGAGAACCTGATATCACCCATTTCTCTGTTTTATTTTTCCCAGGATGCAAAGAAGTATATTATGAATAACCTGTAGGGATATTCTAAGTGATATGAATGTGTTCAAAGGAGACACACTGTTGTTGTTTTTCATTTCATTGTGTATTTTAAAACTTATGTTTTTATCTAGTACTTCCAAGCCTACTAAACTGATTAGTCTTTTGTAATTTCATCCCTTTTGATCATGACAATGTTATGTAACAATACACCAACTATGGGTAACTATGGTTGGGGCGTTACAGTTGGCATCATAAGAAGCTTAGTACAAACCTTGGAATATGGATTTAGAAAAACTATAATTATAGAACATTACCCTAAGATAGACTTTGAGGATTAGTATAGAATAACTTCCTAAAATTTTCATAATGTAGATATTTTTTGAGTTTTCTAATCAATCCATCCATATCTGGATATGAGCAAGTAGAGGCAACTCTTGCAAAGATATATATAGGAGTGAAAACTCTGAAAAGGAGTTTTTGTTGGACTCAGGGTATCCTGGTATATGACAACAGGCATTGCTGCACTCTTGGTTACAACACTCCCAGGGGATATGCTTAGGATAATTCACTATTTCTTTACAAGACAGTATGAATAATTTATGAGTATATACCTCCTTAAAGAAAACATTTTAATGATTATAGATTATATCCATAAACTGCTCAATTTATATTAGGTATTATACTAGTTTGGAATTATGTATTGTGATTCATAAACTAATATAGTGTATGTCATTGTTTCGAAATGGAGCCTAGTGGAAGGAATGGAAACTGTATCAATGCATGTAATACATAGAGGGATTTTCCTCATACTCAAGATAATTATAGTGGAGATGGTGATGTAACTGATGCTGAACAACTTATAACCATACTAGGACAACTCACTCAGGTTATGAATAATAACCTTACCCATTAGAGCACACTGATCCGCGACTCAGAGGATCAATTTTAGACCGCTTCATGAGGCAACGAACACTAACATTAAATTGGACTACAAATCCATTTTTAGCTAAGCAATGGATAATTTCATTAGAGAAAATATTTCTTAATTTGGGGAGTAGTGAAAGTGAAAAAGTTTTCATGGATGTTTATCACCTCATGGGTGATGCAGATCAATGGTGGTTGTTAATTCAAAACACATAGGAGGATGAAGAAATATCAAATATGGAATGGAGGGAGTTTAAAGAACTTTTATTAGAAAAATACTTTCCTTGTGACCATCGAAGATATATAGAAATACAATTTTTTAGTCTAAGGTAAAAGGTGGATAAGAATGTCGCAATGTATGAGGCTAACTTTATAAGGTTATAAAATCACACACCAGATTATATACGTAACCCAAGGTGTAAGATTGATTGATTATTTAATGGCTTAAAAACATTTCTCCATCAAGCATTAGTCTCACAATACTTCTCATTGTACGGGGATATTGTCTCATGTACTATCAAGATAGAAAGGGAATTCCTTAATTCTTAAAAATTTAAAGAAAAGCAAGAGAATAATAGGTCTGTTGAACACTCTAGAAATGGAAATAAGTGGGAGAAGGAAAAAGTTGAATTTTTATCCTACATTAAATATGGAACGAAACACCCCAATAATATCCTGAAGGAAATGAGAGTCTATTACAAGTGTGGTGAAAATGGCCACCTAGCTCATGATTTCAAGGGAAAGAAATAGGGTGTCAATGTTGAATGATACAATTATAGAGAAATGATGCATTATGAAAATGAATGTCCTAATATCCAAGGAAACATACCTCAAAAAAGGTCAAGGGAGAAAGGCCAAGCTTATGCGATCACTACTGCTGAGGTTGAAGCTCCGAATGATATGGTGGTAGGTAATTTATTGGTTTCCTTAAATTTAGCCAATGATTTATTTGATTCTGGATCATCGCATTGTTTCATATTTTCCCAGTTTTCTAAGAAAATTACATGTTTCCAATTTGATTCAACAAGGGATTTTTCAGTCAAAACACTTAAGGGAAGTATCATTACAACAATGTTTTGTGAACCAATTACTATTAGGGAATATAACTGTGATTTATTTATAGATCTCATCAACATATCTATGATTGAATTTGATATAATCCTCAGAATGGATTGGATTTTGAACCATGATATGAAAATTTATTGTAAGAAGACTGAGGTTATAATTTTGGATGATGATAAGGAATAACTTATCTTTAGAAAATAAATGTCACCATATGATTCCTATCTATATACACCCCCACTAGCTCTATTGAATTCAATTATTTGGAATGAAGAGAGTAAAATAACTATAGGTGAGGAAAGGAATGTTCAAATATAGGATATACCTATTTTGCAAGAATATGTTGATGTGTTTCAAGAAGATTTACCTAGACATCCTATAGAATGAGAAATTGAGTTTTCCATTTATTTAATTTCTAGTTTAAGGACCATATCAAAGACACGTTATATAATGGCCGCTATGGAATTAGTGGAACTAAAGAAACAACTAGAGAAATTGAGTAATAAAGGATTTATTTTCCCCAATGTGTCTTTATGGGGAACCCCTATTATTTTTATTAAGAATAAAGATGGATCTATGAAGTTGTTTATTGACTACAGGGAGATCAATTCTATAACAATAAAAAAAAGTATCCCCTACCTCGCATTGATGATTTATTAGATCAACTTCATGGAGCTCAATATTTTTCAAAGATTAACCATTGATATGTATATCATTAAGTGTTTGTGAAGAAGGAATACATTCTGAAGACATCATTTCGTACCAGGTATGGGCATTATGATTTTACAGTAATGCCTTTTAGACTGACTAATTCACCCTTTATCTTCATGGATCTAATAAATAGATTTCTCAAAGAATATCATGATAAATTTTTATTGGTATTTATTGATTATATCTTGGTATACTCAAAAAGCTACGTAGATCTTGAAAATCACATGCGCACTATTCTAAACACTCTTAGAAGAAATGAATTATATGTGATGTTTAGCAAGTGTGAATTCAGGCATCATGATATTTCATTTATTTGTCATATTGTCTCTATGGATGGAATATTTATTGATCCTTAAAAGACAAATGAAATCCAAGAATCACCATCATCTATGAGTATAATTGAGGTACACAGTTTTATTAGTTTAGCAGGTTATTATCGGTGTTTCATCCAGAATTTTTTCTAATTTTCAAACACATTAACCAATCTCACATGTAATGGGGTTAAATTTTCTTGGACAAAAGAGTGTGAATGATGTTTTGAAAAATTGAAGAGAATATTATTCAATTATCCTATCTTGACTCTACCAAAAGGGAATGATGGGTTTGTTATTTTTAGTGATGCTTCAAAGAAAGGACTGGGTTGTGTCCTTTTGTAGAATAATAGGGTTATTGCCTATGCATCACGGCAGCAAAAAATTCATGAAAAAAACTATCCTAATAATGATCTTGAGTTAGAATCTGTAATATTTACTTTGAAGATATGGATACACTGTCTCTATGGTGAAAAATGTGAGATATATACTGATCACAAGAGTTAGAATTATATTTTCTCACTAAAAGAACTCAACATTATGCAAAGGTGATGGCTCGAGCTACTCAAGGATTATGATTGTACTATACACTACCACCCGAGAAAGGAAAATAAGGTAGAATATGCTTTGAGCATAAAGGATCATGGAGTTTTGAACAAGGTGAGAGTTTAAAGGGATCCTATGTTCACAGATCTAGTAAATATGGATATGGGAAAAATCATGGAAGGTGAAACATCAATAATTTTTCAAATGGTTGCCAAACAGTCTTTACTAAAAAGGATAAAAAGTTCTCAGACTGATGATGAGGATTTTCAAAAGAACATTAATGTTGTGAATGATAGGAGATTGTTCGACTTTGTATATGAAGATTGGATTTTGAAATTTGGGAAGAGTCTTTGTGTTCCTGACATACCTAATCTAAAAATGGAATTATTGTATGATGCTCATAGCTCCAATTTATCTATACATTCTAGTAGCACTAAGATGTATAGAGATTTTAAGGAATATTTCTTGCATGACAACATGAAGAGGGATATTGATGATTATGTGTCAAGATGTATGGTTTTTCCACAGGTTAGGGTAGGAAGACAGCATCCTGGAGGAGTCATGCATCCTCTTCCCATACCTGAGTGGAAATGGGATGATATTATGATGAACTTTTTCATGGGGCTACCAAATACTCCTAGAAGGAATGATGCAATATGGGTCATTTTTTATCGTCTTACCAAGTAAACACATTTTCTTGATATAAGATAAGATTTACCACTTGAACGTTTAGTAATACTATATATTAATGAAGTCTTAAGACTTCATGGAGTACCCTTATCGATAGTTTTTTATCATGATCCTTGTTTTACATCAAGATTCTGGAAAAGTCTTCAGAAGACCCCAGATAATGCACTTCGTTTGAGCACTTCCTACCACCCTAAAACTGATTAACAATGAGAATGAACTATCCAAACCTTAGAATACATGTTGAGATCTTGCTCACTTTACTTTCAAGGTATGTGGGATCAATATTTACCTATGGTAGAATTTTTCTATAACAATAGCTTTCATTCAAGTATTCAGATGGAACCATGTGAAGTGTTATATATAAAGGGATGTCGCACACCAACTTGTTGGGAGGATGTTGGTGAAAGAAAACTCGTAGGACCAAAACATGTTGGGGAAAGAATGGAAAAGTTGAAGATTGTCCAAACCCACATCAAAGCACCTCAAAGTAGGAAAAAGAGAAATGTCGATAATATAAGGAAGGATTTGGAATTTCAAGTAGGAGATCATGTTTTCTTGAAGGTATCTTCATGGAAGGGTATTGTATGATTTGGTAATAAGGGTAAATTAAATCCCAGGTACATTGTAACTTTCAAAATTCTAGAATGAATTGGAGTTGTAGCTTACTGTTTAGCAATGCCTCCAAGTCTCTCCAAAGATCAGGATGTCTTCCACGTATCACTATTGAGAAAATACATGCCTGAACCAACACATGTACTGACCTATTAGGAAATAGAACAGGAACCTAATATGTCTTATTGTGAAGATCCTATCAAGATTCTTGATACCAGAGAACAAGTGTTGAGAAACCGGATGACTCATCTGGTAAAATTTCTATGGAGATACCATAAGAAGGATGAGGCAATGTGGGAACCCGAGGAACTTATGATGAAGAACCACCCAAATAATTTTTTGCAGTAATATTCTAGAAATTTTGAGGAAAAAATTATTTATAGGGAATAATGTATCACCCCAAGATTCTACGATATGCTTCTCTTTGAATAATGCAATAGTTTGCATTGTACGCAACTTCGAGTTCTAACACACCAAGACCAATCAAACTAGCCCTTATGAATAGTAATACCAAATTTTATAAATTTTATAAATTTTATTTTTCAACATGGACTTCATTTTTCGATTTGGAATATCAAAATTATATTAGGGTGAATTTTTTTTATTTTTATGAAAATTTTAAATTTTTGACAAATAGTGAAAACGCTATTTTATTATTCTAAATTGACTTTCATTTGAATAATTATTATTTTTATAAAAAATTATTTTAAAGTAAAAATAGATGCATAATACCAATATTAGTTCAATTTAATTTATTAGAGTCATTTTATAATAAGATTATATGTATAAAATTTTACTAAACTTTTTAACGTCCTTTACCCACCTTTTAGGCATGTTATAAAATTTACATAAAACATAATTTTACCGCTTCTGTGAATTGAATTTCAAAAATCCAAGAGACATGGTTGACATCAGTAATTAAAATGTGGTTCAATAGGATGAAAAATAGTTTTTGGTGAATAGTAACTTCTAGATTTTATTTACCATGGTTAAAAGTAAATAGGGTAATTAAAGGTAAAAATGATATTATAATTACCCTAAAACATGTACTAATTCTATTGGATAAGTATATTTCGACCAAACTAAACCATAGGAATAAAATATTATCCTTTTGGTCCACTTGGATTAGATTATGACATTTATTATTATTTTATTTAAAGAAGAGTTAAAAGTGTTAAATTCAATGTTTAATAACTAAACCATTTTTAATATAGGGTTATACATAAGATAAATTCGACTATAAATATTAATTAGAAATATAAAAATATTTCCTAAATAATTTTATTTTATTTCTAATTTTTAGACATCAAATAATTAAATTTATTTATGACACAATGAAGATATAGTAATTACCTTATTATTGAAAGATTAAAATAATTGATAATATAAATATTAATTTAATTGTAAATTGAGACTTTTGATGTATTCCACAAATTTTATAGGTCTATAACAAGTTAGGTTTGATTAAATAATTTTTCTAGAAGTGAAAATTTTGTTATGACTTTCACGAAAACTAAATACCAAATAGTGTCATAGTTGACATAAATGAGTTTTTAAAATAAATATTATATTATTAATTGATATAATATTCCTAAAAATCTAAGGTTCGGAAAAAAGACTTATATAAGATTATATATATCAATAATGAGCCACTTGGGGTTCTCTTGGATTTTTATAGTAATTTTATTAACCATTTAGTATAATAATACAAGAACACATGGTAAAAGTTAAATTATTTAACAAAGAGTTAAATATAAAAGAAAATGTTAATATGGTAACCTAAACCTATCTAAAACCTATTGGTTGAGAGTTTTTGACCCATACCCACCTTATACTCAAAATAAATCCTTTTGGAGCCATTATAAACCGAATATTATTGTATAATAAAATAATATTTCTAGCATTTCCTAAAGTGACCCTCACCTCTCTTATAAAAGGGTACATACCCTTCTCTCAAAATCATACCTCCAAAGCCATTTGGCTCAGAAAAAAACCCTTCTCTAATATCCTCCCAACTACCCTCAATTAATCCTAAAGGCTTTACTTTGATCAGAAAACCAACCTATGGATCCCTTTTGATCAAATCAAAAATAATCACTCGAAGAAGAGGTAATAATTTCATCACCTCTTTCAAAGTTCTTTTCATTATCCACTTTCTCTTTATTTGTTGTTTCCATACCAAAATAATAACTCCAATAACTTCTACATACTATGATGTTATTATAAATATGTTTCAACCATATTCATTATTCTATTCATCCTATGAATGACAATGTCACCATACATGCGTATGTACGGCTTACCGTCTCCACATCGTGGTGTAGTTTGTTATTCAAACACTTCATTATTTGGATGGGTATAATAATGAGTATAACTGATGTAAATAATAAATATTACATGTTAATTATTATTTATATATGATATACCATCTAATTACATATTATTTCACCATCAATATAATGATATTGTCGCTCGTGCGTACGTACGAATTACCATCTCCACGAATGTGATGAAATTCATTCCCCATCATAACCATTCCATAATAATTTTCATTTTATGTTTAAAAATAATGTTTAAGAACTTAATATCATTCTAGATATGAATCAAATACATCTTATCCATAACAAACATGACTTACATAACCAACCATATAAAGAAAAATGAATTAGTAAACACTAGAAATAATGATACTACGGAAATGTTATTAACAAAGAAATATTGGAAGATCATATATGATATCATATTTATGTATGTGGTTCTTGTATAATTTAATAAAAATGATTTAACTATTATAAAGGATGTTAATGTACCCTATATCAAGGAAAAGTACATGGTAGGGTTTAATTCTACAATCTCTTCATTATCCGAGGTTGTTTATACGTGAGTATCTACTGGGACCTCTATCATCCACATACGTGATTCTTAAAAATCTAATTCAAAACATTTTTACTATTTCCTAGACTATGGGTTAAAGTCATTTATACCATTTTATGAATTTTTATAAAAAAAATTATAAAGTAATCTTTTCTTCATTTTCCAAACAAGGTCTTTTACAACATTTTTGACAAAATTAAGGAACGAATGTTTTTTTATCTTATACGACGAGTGAAACTATTGTATACCATTATAACACCTCAAAAGCTTCCCTTACAAGATTATAAGAATATTTTCAAAATAAATGTTTTCTTTTATAATTATGTGACTTTTAAATGATTTCAAAATAGAAAGATATATTTCTCTTAAATAGCTTTGATTTCATCAATGTCAACATCCTTTGATGGATTTTACACTTATTTGAAGTTGATTTATTATGATACAATACTCCATATTTTATTAATGGTTTTGTGATATGTTTGACTATGGATTTATTATTTTTATACCATTCATGGTTTATGGTTAAATTATTAACATTTCATATGCTAGTTTTAATATAAATGTGTATGTTATGCTTAAACCTTTTTGTATGAGGAATGCATTGGACAGAGTAAGTGATGAGTGGAGCTCGATATAGCTCCTAGATGCATCGGTAGGTCTCATGAGACAAACTAGTGTCTTGGAATAAGGCCTTGAAAAAATATTATTTGTATTCTTGGAATGAGTCCTTGACTATGTGGTTATGATGTCTCGAATTATGAATTCCATCATTATGAAATTGGCTATTGATATTACATGTGATTATTCGACTAGTAGAATATCCATGTGAATAGGTAAATTGAATTATTTGATTTATAGTTTCCATTTTATGCTGAATTTTATGTTTAAAAGGAATTTGTTTTAGTCTTATACATTGCCTTAAATGTTTATTCTTATTTATCAATGTTTCCACTATATTTTTATCCTTACTGAGCAACTGAGCCCACCCCTTTATATGTTTCATTTTTTACAGGATGTGAATAAGTATATTATGACTATCCTGTAGTGATAGTATATGGGAGATGAATTTTTTCAAAGGAGACATAATGTATTTGTTTTTCATTTCATAATATATTGTAAAAATTACGTTTGTATCTAGTACTTCCAAGCCTACTAAACTGATCGGTCCTCCATGATTTGATCCCTTGTGATCGTGACAATGTTATGTAATAATGAACTGACTATGGGTAATTAGGGTCTGGGAGTTACAGGTCTTTTGGGACATGATTACTTGAAATCATGTAAATGTATTAAAATAATGCACCGACATTGGGATTCTAGTGTCGGGGTGTTACTTTAAGAGCAGGAAGAGGGGTGTGACTTGGTTATAGAAATTCTTCAACCTATATTATTCTTTATCTATGTATTGGTTTCTACTTGATTTTTTTTTGGGGCATGTGTTTCGAATTTTAGATACATTCCACCATGGAAAACTCTAGTCATGAATTAGGAGGGTGGTGAAGACCATGCTCTGGAGGTGGTGGGCCTTAGGCCACCATTGGAACCTCCGGAAGTTCCACTTGTGACACTGCCCATAATTCTTGATATGGGTGTTGATTCCCAGTTCTGATAGAGTTTTATACACTTTTTGTAGACTATTCAGTGAGCCTCGAAGCCTACCTCATATATGGAAGAGATGAAGCATGTGTTCCAGCAGTAGAATCTGCCCACATTTTTTGGTGATAGTGGTCTACAGGATTCTAAGATCTACCTTGAGACTAATTTTCTAATATTTGATTGCAACGCCCTGAACCCAGTTGCTCAAAGTCCATGCCTTATAACATTAAATTGGCATGATTAAAAGGAATTAAATCCCGAATGACCGAGTAGTTTAGAAGTTTTTGAAAAACCAGACACAAACATAGGTTCAACATTACAACATGAAATTATATAAAACATATAAGTTTTATTGGGAACATCCACACCTTTATGTTTATCCCTACAGGTCATTCATAATAAACTTCTTCATGTACTGAGAAAATGAGACATAGGAAAGGGGTGAGCTCAGATTCTTAGTAAGGGTAAGCAATAAAATGGAATATTTTATAAACATAAACAATAGGCTTAGTTAGTATCTAAAAACAAATTCCTTTAAAAATAAACTTGAAAAAAATATGTTAGGAATATAAGATGAGTAAATATTTCAATAATAAAATATAATCATGGCTATTATACTAGTCGAATAACCACATAAACTTTCAATTAATAGTTTCATAAAGAGATAATTAATAATGTGGGACATCATAACCATACCATCAAGGCCAATTTCCAAGACCATAAATAACAATTTTTTCAAGGCCTTGTGCCAAGACCATATATAACCATTTTTTCAAGTCCTTGTGCCAAGACTGGAGTTTGTCTCATGAGACCTACCGATGCACCAAGGGGATATAACGGGCCCCACACAATACTTACTAAGTCAAATTCATTACTCTTATGAATGGGCATAAACATAAACAACATATATATTCATATTAAAACTAACATATGAAATGTAAATAACTTTCCTCATACATTAAACATAAACACTAACCATTCGAAACAAATTGGTGAATGGTATCAAGATAGAAAATTCACATTAAAACTAATAAGAAACCCTTAAACAACATATTTTAGATGATATCATAATATCTAAACCTCTATGAAATACAAGAATCATCAAAGGATGTTGACATAAATAAAGATTCTTTTTAATGAGACCATTGATAAATTCTTGAGGAAATGATCCTTAAACATTCCAAAGTGTCACATACCACCTTGAAACATTCAAATAATAATAACCTATAATATCATGAGAATAAGGAGACTCTTGATATGATATACCAAGGGAAATTACTTACCCCAAATTCAAGTAATAAGTGTTGAACAAGGCATATATCTCATTAAAGTTAAAGTGATGTGAGAAAAATCTATTTTTCTTTAGAAAGAATATTTCTTTTGGAAAATCATTTGTATTTATCATAAATCAGGTTTTAAACATGTATATCCCAGAAATAAAAAGTTAATTACATTGAGATTAGATTTAAGGAATAAATGATGTCCCACTGAAGTGAAATCATGTAAAAAGTGTTTTTAAATATGTTTTAGAATTAAAAGATTTTAGTGCGGTTTAAGGATTTAATTAAAGAGATTTTAAAGCGCAAAGGTCTGTTTACTTTCATAAAACCAAAAATGAACCAAAATAGACTTTCATGTTAAAATGTGATATTTTAGAAAGATAACTCTAGCTTAATATATATAATACTTTGAACTTCAAAATAGGTAAGAATTTGAGAAGTTTCTTGAATCGGGCTTTCCTTTCAAAAGAATTTTTGAAACATTCTTTTCCAAAATTTCACTCCCCATAAAATAAAGAAGGATTATGATGGGTAAGAATATATATAAAAATTCACACATAATTTCTGAGGATTATATAAGAATAAATAATAATTTCATTGAGGTGAGTAGATAATAAGATCAACCCGAAGGAAAATGGAGGTTCGGGTAGGAAATACTTACGACTTTGTAAAAAATTGAATCGTATGGACCAAAATTAATAATCATAAAATTATGAATTTAATATCATAAAAATAACGATATTCATGATATTAAATATCAATGTTCAGTATGCATAAACCATACACAAGTAACAGTAGTGAATGTGGAATATCTCACAATAATGGAAGTGAGATGAAGAAACCCTTACAGACAATTCGGCATGGTAATGGGTGTTCTTGTAAGGGATTAATGAGAGTTAAATGGGTATCACATCATTTATATATCGTAAGGTTAGTATGGGAGAGGTTAAAAAACAAACCCCATCATTAGGATTTAAAAATAAAAGGACACAATATAGGGGGGATTCTTGAATAAAAGTGAGAGAGAGGATCCCTTACCTCAAATTCGAGGGTGTTCTATGCTTGATCTTAATGACCTAAATAACCAAATTAGGATCATTAATTAGAAATTATAGAAACATTTATACATTTATTTGGTTTATTTTTACTTTATTAAGTTCATTAAAGTCCTTTTATATGAGTTATGGGATTCAATTTCATTGTTCGTGAGTGCTCGTTTTCAAAATATTCATGATCGGATCACTTATAAAAGAGTATGGTAGTTTATGTAAGATGAGAGTTGAATTATAGAATTGATTTAATATATTATTAATTAAAATTCATAATATTATATGGTTATAAAATTCATTTGGTTATTTTTAGTGAAGGTGAATCATTATATAAAAAAATAACGATAAACGCTTGGATTAATTTGGTGATTTTTCTCACAACTACCTTGTTTTTAATTATTATTTTACATCATGAGTGAATAAAGATTATAGAACATTACATAAGATAAAATACATATATAATAGTCTGTTTCAACTATAAAAATTGTTTCATGACCATATTTGAAGAAGTTAAATCAAATTGAAATCATTTTCGTCCTTCAATGTGATAAATCAACACATCTCAGACAATGGTTCATTTTTAGCATAAATGAGGAGGAAAGAAGAAATAAAGATGAATTATCCCATTATCTAAAAAAAAATCAGTACATGTATGGTACTGGATTTTTCATACTATTTTGATTAGAAGAGGTTATGAAGGAAAATAGAGAAAAGGAACCTGAAAATGAATGAAAAGAAAAGAGGAATTTTACCACTTGAATTAACCTTCCTTGGTAGCCTCTTAAGGGAATATGATTTGGTATTTTTATGAGACCAAGGTCTGTTGGTAATGGGGGAGGATCTTGGGAAGGATTTGAGTAGAATTTGGAGAAGGAAAAAGGCCTGAGAGGTTTGAAGAAAAGAGGGTGGAAGAGGTGGTATTTATAGTGGAGGGGAGGAGGGTTTTCTTAATATTTTAATCATTAGTTTATTATTTTTCCATAAGATAAGAAATAGTGGTGATTCCATGACCAAAAATACTAATATATGCATGTGAGTTTTAAACATTGTTTCTTACATCAACAAAACACCATCAATCGCTCAATAAATCAATTATTTAGCACTTATTGTAAATTATCGTATTTCACTATTCACCAAAAATTCATGTAATTTAGAAAAATACCAAAAATTCACCCGAACCATTTTTCGACGTGTAGAATAAAAAAATGATGTCCATTTTTATAAAATAATTTTCAAAATATGATTAATGTTATTTTTATTTGAAATCATAATTTACTTGAAAATACAGTTTTTAAAACATTTATTTACTTATTCCAAAACATAGGTACATCACACATTCACTAAAATCCTATATATATACTATCATAGATGAGGTTAATATTAATACGGGTATCTCACTATTCATAAGGGTAACATTACTATTCAAAAGGGTATGTTACTATTCACCAAATATTAGGTTGGTCATATCAGACTCTAAATAACTTACCGATCGCAACCGTGTATATCATATTTTCAAAATTCAAATCATAGGGCTGGTAAAATTAGGTTTACTTGCAAGGTTATAACAAAGTAGAGTTTTGTAGAGAGTCAGTGTTTTGTGCATTCAATATTAAATTTATTTTCTAAATCTTGGGGTGTTACATTATCCCCTCTTTACAAAAATTTGATCCTCAAAATTTAATATTCCACTTTTAAGGTTATTGGATGTTACTTAAATATTCCCTTGTGAAAAAACTCATATAATAAATAGGGTTAATAGAATATCCTCCTTAAATTGGTTAAGGAAAAAGAGGTGGTAAAAATAATAATAATAAATAAATAAATAAATAAATAAATTATTTTTTTGAATGGAGTGACATTGATTGGAATTGAAAACCTCGAAATAGAAGAAAACCCAAACTATGAATTTATAGTGATAGATAATAGGTTTAGATGAAAATAGATTGCAACAAAACCCTAAACTATAGTTATTAATAATTTCATTATCGTTATCAAGTATTATTATAATAGAACAACATTTAAGACTCTTTTCAAAGATTAGATGGATTATTCCACTCTATAAGTGTATAAATATACATTTATATTTCATAAACATGGTCTTTTTATTTTATTCTTCCTTGAACTACCTATACTTCATCTCTTAGCATAAGTTGCATAATTTGGTGACATTATACTCTAAATCCTCATACAATGATCAACATAAACTATTTCATAAATGGTTTAAATTTCCAAAATATCATGATCCAACCCATAAGAATCATTCTCATATCCGTCCTTACAAGATCTATGTACACAGTGTCCTTGGAAATCCCCGTTTTTTTAGTACTCCATGATCTATCCTACTCAAGGCATATGCTACTGTATTAGCCTTTAATCAACATGAATCATCCCTAAATTTTCACATTCCAAACATGTGAATATATTCATCATCTTCCCTCTTGAAATTTGGTAATAACTCAAATTACCATAAATCCTTATTCGAAAAATGAATTCATCCTTACACATCCTATTGGATATATTCATTATATCCAAAAATGTTGTAAACTCCATCAATTATTGAATAAACACTTTTCAATATAGCAATAATAATTTTTGAGGTAGTTAGTACTTATAAAAATCACTAATTTCTTTATCATTATCTTAATAATCAAGAATATATTTGGGGTTGTATTTCCATCAACCATATTCTTTCCCAGGATATGAAATTTCTAATGAGTCACTTATCCTAGGTATAATTCATCATTCGACCTCAAATACTTAATGAAATAGTACTACAGTAAAATCCTCATATATTTCATAATTCTTATAACTAGTAAATTGTTGATAAAATAATCAAATGGATTGATTCTTAATGAGGCATATTAATCCTTCCACTTCAACTAAGGAAGTATCATAACTTGATCATTATCTAGTAAAATTAATTGGGGGAATATTCCTTTAACTCTTGGGATATTGATTCAAATATTTTCCCATCTCCTTGCAGTTGAAGCATTGTACATCAGAAACCTTTTTCTTACCCTTGAAATTAGGAAATTGATGTCCTTTTTCTCTATACATATAAAAAAACTCTCATTCCCTTCAATAATTTACTAGGATGATTCTTTCCACAGTTTTCATGTGTGGGAAACCCATTATTTCCATTCTTCCCTTTATCCATATTTTTCTCTATCATCCTCTTCTTCTTTTGCTTCCCTTAAAATCCATAAGACTCAAAGAATTGTTTACATACCTTGTTAACACATGATATTATTTCTTCATATGATGAGGACACATGGGAAACTATATTCCTTTGAAATGATGGATTAAGACCATAGAAGATATGGTACTTCTTTCTCTTTGAATCATGTTCATTGGAGAAGTTCTCATTACTTCATCTTTGTTTCATTTCTAATCAATTCCATATAATATATTATCACATAAAATTATGAACTCTCTATATCTATAAACATGGTATAAAACATAACATAAATTTATGGATTGTAAATCCCAGACCCATATAATTTGGTTACTTTAGGGGTATAAATTATTCATTATAGTTTGTAATAAGCTTATTAATTTACCAAATAATATCCCATGGGGGTGTAGAACCAAGAGTAAAACAAACCCCATTATCATACACCAGTTCCCATTTGAGTCTAACTCAAAACGGTGTTTTTAGGTTTTAACCCTAGATACATCTATGCCAGACACACCTCAACTTGTTCATATCCAAACAGGGATGTATTTTTTGGTAAATGGAATAATCTATTCCTTATAAACATTCTAGGATTTCCTTTTATTCTTATACCCAAATCCTATATTAGGGTTTTGTTCACTAATATACTTTTTCTATATTTAGTTTCCATGTTTTCTACTAAACATCCTCAGATACCAATTGTAATGCCATGACCTCAGTTTCTCAAATTTAGTACCTTATAACATTAAATTATCATGATTAAAAGTAATTACATCCTGAAGGACTGAGTAGTTTAGTAGTTTTTAAAAAACTAGATACATAAATAGGTTCAACAATACAACTTGAAATGAAACACAACATATAAGTTTTATTGGGAACATCCACAACTCTAAGTTTATCCCTTCATGTCATCTATAATAAACATCTTCATGTCCAAATAAAATGAAACATAAGAAATGGGTGATCTTGGATTCTCAGTAAGGGTAATAAATACAGTGTAATATTTCATAAACATAAATAACAGGCATGGTGAATAGAAAAAAACACATGCCTTTAAAAATAATCATGAATATAATATGGAAGGAATATGAGATGAGTAAATAATTACATAATAAAATATAATCATGGGTATTATACTAGTCCAGTAACCACATGAACAATCAATTACAAGTTTCATAAAGAGGAAATTCATAATTCTATACATCATATCCATAATGTCAAGGCCTCGTGCCAAGACCATAAATAACAATTTTGTCAAGGCCTTGTACTAAGATCGTAGTCTATCTCATGAGACCTATCGATTCACTGAGAGGCTATAGAGGGCCCCACACGACACATACTAAGTCCAATGCATTCCTCTTATGAATAGGAAGAAACATATACTACATATACATTCATATTCAAACTAACATATGAAATGTAATTAACATTCCTCATACATTAAACATAAACACTAACCATTTGAAGTAAATTGGTGAATGGTATCAAGATAGAACTTCCACATTCAAACTACTCAGAAAACCTTGAATAAAATATTTTAAATGATATTATTGTCCCATAGAAGACTATTGGTCCTCCTCTCTAGTATTAGTAGTTTTAGTAATCACAAATCTTGTCAATTTATATTAATCATGTCTAAACATTTCAATCATAATTATTTAAGATTCAATATGAGCAATTATGTCTATCTATGATATCACATAAATTTGGTACATTCTCTTTACATTTTTATTATAAAATAGTTCAGATAAAAATATATTCCAAGTATAACAGACTGAAACTGATAGAAGAGATGAGATACCAATAGTAAAGACGACCTACCGATGAAAATGACTCACCAATGTAGACGACCTATTAATGAAAATGAATCACGGATGCAGATGACCTACCGATTAAAATCACTCATCGACGTAGATGACCTACTGATGAAAATGAATCACCAATGTAGATGACCTACCAATGAAAACAACCTACCATCAATACAAATGACCTACCAATGCATGGTGCTTCCAATGCAAGGACTCACTGACAGTTAAAATGAGTCACCAACACATGGAAAGACCGATATAATTATATACCAATGGTATGAGTCACCGACATAAAGAGATATCGACCTAGGACTCACTGATAGACTATTTAAAATCTATTATACTTAAAATTATTTCTAATTGTCATATTTTGAGTGTTTTAATGCGACTGATTAATTTAATGCCTTTTTGCAGACATCGTAAATATGGATGTCAGAAATATGAGGTATTGTGTATACCTCAAATATGTATATTATCAAGTTTCAATAATATATATTCAAAGGATATCACATGAAAGAAGACACATAGACAGACTCGCAAAAACACAAGAAGACTTACTACGAGCATCATACTAAGGAAGAAGAACACATAATGAATTTTCCATTCCTGGTTTCTATGAACTAGAGAGCTGAAAATCATCCAATTTCCATCATCTTAGCAACATTTAACAAAACCATAGGTGAAGAACCTATCACCTTCCTTGAAGATAGAACACAGTGCTCCATGACACCTTGTTTTTAGTGTCTGCTTCTAGAAGAGGACTCAAGATTCAAGTCTGATACAATAGAGAGTTCATAGCTGAGTTGAATCGCTCTCAAAGCATCTCTAATACCTTCTTAATATAATATGCTCTATTTTTTTACCATTTAACAAAACCTTTGAGCTATGTGTGTGTCTGTACTAAAAACACACTATCTCCTTCAATAAACTAGAGGATACTAGATATCCTCAAACACATGTTTTCTCACACTTGTTTGTCCCATGGAGAACTTTGGAAGAGGTCCTCTGTGACCTGGATGTTTGTTTTCCCACATAGAACTATGGAAGAGGTCTTGGGACCTAGACAGTCTTGTGTACTATTGTTTACCCTGATCCAGGGTGAGGATCAAAGAATTATATATATATATATATATATATATATATTGTTTGGTTGAAGGTGATAACCTAATGGAGTGGATTAGGTATCGGCTTGAGACTAAACCACTTATTTTATCTCCTATGTTTTCAATTTAGTCTTTCTTTGTTTTAACTTATATTTAAGAAAACTAAATTTTACATTGATAGCTAGTCTTGGATAGTAGTTATAACTATTTTTCCTTATTAAAGTATTTTCAAAATTTGTATCAAAATCTAATATTATTATAATTGATAATTAATCAATATTATGAGGAACTATTTGAACATTCACGCTATTATAATTTTAGTTCCTTGGTTAACTGGAATGTTTTATTTTAAATTGGGGGGAACTCTTAAAATAAACCTCTTAAATAGAAATTTTTATAGGAACTCAATTCACCCCCCCCCCCCACCTCTTGAGTGTCCTACTTTGACCAACATTTGGTATCAATGTAGTTTTCAAAATCCCTAGTTTCAAAAACATTAAGTTGTTTTTTAATTATGATTTTAGTTCTGTTTTAAAGATTTAAAAATGTCTATTAGTTCTAAATTTTTATTTCTTTAAACAAAATCTACACTTTATTCTTAATTATGGATAATAGATTGAAAGTTTTGCTACCAACATACCTCCAATATTTAATTTAAAAAATTATAAAAAATGAAATATTAAAATGAAAATTCACTTAGAAAGTATCGGTTTTGAGATTTGGTCTTCCATTATAGATGAATATAAGATTCCTGGTACTGATAGGAGCACTTTGGATGAACCAACTAAGAATTATTATAATAATAATTTCAAATCCATAAATTCAATATACTTTCCCTTGGGAGATGAAGAGTTTAACATAATTTTGTCATGTAAAACAGCCCATGAAATTTGGGACACTTTTTTTGTTTCACATGAAGGAACCTATAGTGTTAAGGAAATGATACTTAATACATATACTATTAAATATAATAACTTTAAAATAAAGTCTGATGAACCTATTTCGGACACGTATCTTAGGTTTATTAAAATTTTGAATACAACGATCTCTCTGGGAAGAGATGTTACAGCCAAGGATCAAATCATGAGAATACTCATATGCTTACCAGATAGATGGATAGGAACTTCTGTGTCCATTAAAGAATCCAGTGAAATTAGTGAGCTACTAGTAAAAGAGATAATTGGAAATTTGATGATGTATGAGGAAGAACTAAAAGCCAACAAATAAAAGGATGATGAACCCAAAATAAAACCTATTTCTTTCAAATCTAATGCCTCCAAGAAGAAGGAAAAAATTCCAGACAACTTTGAAAGTTCAAGTGATGAACAACCATTAGCAGACAGTGATGAGGAGATGGCTCAAATAGCTAAAAGGTTCAAGAAATTTTATAGAAAGAATAAATTATTTAGTAATACCAAATAAAAAGGTAAATATGATCCCAATGGAAATTGGAAGAAGGATTGTAAAAGAAGTGACAAATTTGATGAAATAGTCTTCTATGAATGAAAAAGAAAGTGACATGTAAAGTCTGATTGTCCTAAGTTAAAATATAAGAATAAATATGAGGACAATGATAGAAAGTATAAAAATTACATGAAGAAAACATGGGGTGATTTTGAAGACATCTCAAGTGACTCAGAATACATTCATGAAAAGGCTGGAAAATCCAATATGTGTTTTATAACAAACACATCGAAGGTAACCCTTGATTCTCTTGTAAAAAATTCCTATTATTTTGGAGATGAAAGTGATTTTAAAAATATGACTAGGGGAAAATTATTTGAATATTTTAATATGCTCTAAGACACTTATAATGAATTAAAAGACAAACATAAATCCTTGAATAAACAATATGCTCTTACTTATTTTTTTTAATATGAACTTGCTGTAGAGAAAGATAAAAATGTTCAATTATTCAAAGAGAACAATGAACTTAAGTTATCTAATGAAAAATTTCAAAACATCCTAAAGATATTTACTAATAAAAAAATACTCTTACATAGATTCTTGGTAAACTAATTTCCCTTACATACACTACTGTTATAGGATACCAACTTGGAAAAATAAATATAACCAAAAACATGTTTGTTACTAAATTTGTAAAATATGTGTTTCTACCTAAAAGTAAAAATTCTACTACTAGTTCCAGTTCTGGAAAATATTTTAATATATCTAGTTTTTATAGACCAAATAAAGTCTATTATTAAAATATTTTACATAATTCTTATAAGAAACCCATGAAGTAGATGTGGATTCCTAAATTAGTGATTACTAATGTTACTGGAACCAAAAAATGGGTATGTTTTTGTTTGATTATTTTGTAGGAAAGTTGTTTGAAGAGATAATGTAAAATATTTTGGTACTTGGATAGTGTATGTTCAAGTCACATGATAGGATATTACTTATTCTTCAAGAAATTAATAAATATTTATGGTGGGAATGTTACCTTTGGTGAAAATTCTAATGGAAATATAATTGTCTTATTACAAATTGGTAACTCTAACTCGGTTTTCATTTCTTATGGAATTTTTTTTGATGGATTACAATATATTTTTCTTTGTATCTCTCAACTATGTGATGATGGATTTTATTTTAAATTTTAAAATGATGTTTTCAATGTTTTTAATTCTAAAAATAAACTAAATTTTTTTTATTTTATAAATGAAAATGTTTATGTTGTTAACTTAGATTCCTTAGTTTCTCAAAATATTTCATACTTGAGTGTTTTTTCACAGAGACTTGTCTTTAGAATAGAATATTGGGACACTATAATATACACTCCCTTATAAATCATAATAGAAAAGTCTTAGTCAAGGACCTGCCCAAATTTGAGTTTCCAAATGACAAAGTCTATAATCCTTTTCAAAAGGGTAAACAAAAAAAGATCTATTTCAAACCAAAGAAAGAAGTTTCAAATTATCAACCTCTCTAGTTGGTTCTCATGGATTTGTTTGGAACTTCTAGAGTCTCGAGTATTAATGGGGGGCACTATTTTTATGATATTATAGATGACTATTATAGATATACTTGGACCTTCTTCCTGGCTCACAAGAGTGAAGCTTTCTCCCATTTCACCAAGCATGCTAGGACTGTAGAAAATCTTAGTGGACTTAGGATAAAATCTCTAAGAAGTGACCATGGATATGAGTTTGAAAATAAAGAGTTTGAATCCTTTTTCTCACAAAATGTATATAGTTATAACTTCTCTACTTCTAGGACACCTCATCAAAATGGATTTATAGAAAGATGAAATAGAACACTGCAAGAAATTTCTAGAACCATGCTTATCGAGTATGACCTACCTATATATTTTTGGGAATAATATTTCAATACAACATGCTATATTATTAACAAAGTATTAATTAGACCTATTCTTAAAAGAAATACTTATGAGCTATGTAATAATAGAAACCCCAAAGTTAATTACTTCAATGTTTTTGGTTGCAATGTCTATATTTTTAACACTAAGTATGATCTGAAAAAATTTACCTCTAAGATTGATGAAGGTATTTTCCAAGGTTATTCAATTTTTAGTAAATCCTATAGAGTCTTCAATAAGAGAACCAAATGTGTGGAAGAATCTTTACATGTCAAATTTGATGAAATGTATCCACATGAGCCTAAAAACTCCCAAGAGAATCTTGAGGATGATATGTCAAATCTGGACACTAATGTTAAATCCTCTGACCATCCTATGAAGTTATCTATTAAAACTTACAGTTCTAAAAATTTTCTATATTCAATCCATAATGAACCAGAACCTATTGAAGAACCTGATGTGACTATTCCTTCTTTTTCTAGACCTGTTAGAATAGTTAAGAACCATCCTTTAGATTCAATAGTTGGAGATTTAGATAAAAGAACACAGACACGAGCTTCTCTTAGAAATCAAGTTGAACATCAACCTTTGTTGTCACATATTGAACCTAAAATCATCAATGATGTTATAAATGATGAATTTTGGGTAATTTTTATTCAAGAGTAATTAAATCAGTTTAAAAGGAATAAGGTTTGGAAACTTGTGGATATACCCAAAGACACCTGGACCATAGACACTAAATGGGTGTTCAGGAACAAAGTAGATGAAGCCGATAACATAGTCAGAAAAAAAGCTAGATTAGTTGCACAAGGTTATAGTCAAGAAGAATGAATTGGCTATGAAGAAACCTTTTCACCGATAGCTAGACTTGTATTCATTAGAATCTTCCTTGCATATTCAGTACATCTAAATTTCAAACTATATCTAATGGATGCGGAAATTTCATTACTAAATGGGTATATAGTTGAGGATGTTTTTTTTTGAAAAACCCCCTGGATTTAGAAACCCTCATTTTCCAAATAAAGTTTTAAAATCTAAAAAAGCTTTATATGGTTTAAAGCAATATCCAAGAGCATTGTATGATAGGCTCAACAAATTTATTATTTCCAAAGGTTTCACAAAATTTATATCTGATCCTAATCTCTTTAGAAAAATAATTGACACTGATGTTTTAGTAGTAAAAATTTATGTAGATGATATTAATTTTGGATCTTTAAAAAATTATTTATGTGTTGATTTTTCAATGTTGATGCAAGGTGAATTTGAAATGAGTTGAATGGGTAAACTCAAATTCTTTCTTGGATTTAAAATATTCAAAAATAAATAATGTATTATTTTAAATCAATTTTAATATATAAGTGACTTTTAAAAATATTTGGCTTTGAATGCAATAAGAGTAGTGAAACTCTAATGAGTACTCCTTGTAAGTTAGACCTTGATATAGATGATAAATCTGTTGATCAAACCCCTTACAAAGGAATTATTGGAAGATTACTATACTTAAATGCTAGTATGAGATATATTATGTTTATTGTTTGCATGTGTGCTCATTTCCAATAAAACCCAAAAGAATCTCATCTTCTTGTTGTTAAATGGATTTTCAAATACCCCCAACATACTCCCAACCTATGACTATTTTATCCTAGAGAACAATCATTTGACTTAGTTAGCAATTCAGATACTGATTTTGGTTGTTATAAGTTGTTGATTCAATAAGGTTTTCCTTATGACTTTTCCATTTTTTCATACTTGGGGGAGATTGTTGAGTCAATAAGGTTTCCTTATGACTTTACCATTCCTTCTTGTTTTGAAATTCACAAACACCTTATCTCAAGGAAAATCTCTTTTTACCCTATGTTTTACTTCTATAAGGAAAATTTTCCTTCCCCAAGGAAATTTATCCTTACCATTTTTTTCATTGTTAATTATATTTTCTAAGTGTAAAATTAGGTTTCATATTCAAAACCTCAGAATCATATAATACATAGATAAAGAGAATTCTATTTTCAGACTCCGAATTCAGACTCCGAACTCTTATAAGTTCTGACTCCAAGTTCTCTGAATTTAGACTCTGAACCTTTATAAGTTCGGACTCTGAGTTATCTAAATTCAGACTCCAAACTCTTATAAGTTCTGACTCTGAGTTCTCTGAACACAAACTACGAAATATTTTAAGTTATGACTCTGATTTCTCTGAATTCAGACTCTAAACTCTTCTGAGTTATGACTCCGAGTTCTCTGAATTCAAGCTTCGAACTCTTCTGAGTTCTAACTCCGAGTTCTTTGGATTCAGACTCCGAACTCTTCTGAGTTCTGACTCCAAGTTCCCTAAATTAAAACTCCGAACTCTTATGAGTTCTCACTCCAAATTCTAATGAATTCAGACTCCAAACTATGTAAGTTCTAGCTCTGAATTCTCATGAACTCTTACTCCTAACTTTGTAAGTTCAGGTTCCGAATTCTTGTGAATCCAGAATCTTAATTTCCTTGAAATTCAGACTCTGGGATTCTATAGAGTTCATGTTCTGAATTCCTAGAAAACATAATCCGAATATAATTATATTACAGACTTTGAAATCATTTTTTGGTTAGACCCTGAACTTTTGATTTGCTTATATTCTGAATATTTTATTTTGGTTAGGTAACCATGTTTTTACTTACACTTTTTCTGTTATAAAACAATGTTGTGCATTCAGTTACTAACTAACTATTGTTTGAGTGACCCATGTACAGGTCCCTTCGAAATTCAAGGAAAAATATGACCGTTGGAAGAGGGAGCCAACCGTTGGTGTTGTGCCTATAAATGGGAGCTCATTCAAAAAGAGCTCAACACTGTTCTATGACTCTAGAGATGACATGTTGTTGAAGTGATTTCTAGAGAGAGACTCTCATTTCTTTTTGCATACTGAACTTCTTGTTCATATTTGCTTTGTGCGACTCTGATTGTTGTTGTGTACAATTGAGAGCTTATGGGGATTTTAATACATAGGTGCCAACTACCTTGAAGTTGAGGGATTTATTTTCTGAGGAAGATAGAGGTACCAACTACCTTGAAGTTAAGGGCTTGTGGGGATAGCAAGGAAGATTCCAATCTTCGTATCGAGGGCTTACCCTGGTGTGGATAAGACAAACTTTCTTGAAATTATAAATCAAGGGACCTTTATCCAAGGTTGATCGATACCCTTCTCATTGGGTTAAATGATTTACTACTTGTTACTTCTTTTTTTACATGTTTTCCACTGCAATTTATTTTTTTAGGAAAGTATAACTATCTTATACTTCCTTATTCTTTTACTCTGATTTAGCATGATTCTATATGCTTTAAGGTAGAATATTTTTCTTTGAAAATTTTCATAAAGTTTCATTTTTCAGAATAATCTTTCCGGATTCACTTTCTCATAATCATATTTCCTGAATATAGCAAGTGTATAGAACATAGAGGTTTTGCGAATTACCTTGTTTAACCTGGTTAAACATAACCATCTTTAAAAGTTCCAAAGGAATTTTTAAAATTATAGAATTCACCCCCCCCCCTCTTGTATTTTAAGCACCATTAAATAATTTACTTAGTATCTCTTTTATTTCGATCCTGCATTTGGTATTATAGAGTATATCATTCTTACATACCATCTCAACAATTGGTATCAAAGAATTGGTTCAATCTGAATTAATCTCACGATTAGATTCAAAAGAGAATTCATCTCATTCTTTTCCAGAATTAGTTTTTCGGACTCATAAAGTTCGGATTCATTTTTTCTTAGAGATACTCTTGTTCTAAATTTTCATTTCTTAGGATATTTTTCTCCTGTTTACAAATGATTTCATTAACATGTTTTTGTGGATAAATTTTCTTTAAGATGGAAGGAATCAATGTTAGTTCTATAGACAATCTCAATCCAACAAGACCACCTATTTTTGATGGGAATGATTATGAATATTGGAGAGATCATATGAAGACATTTATTATCAATACTGGAGTTGGTAATTTTGTTATGCTTACTAGAGGATATAAAATCCCTGATAAGGAAGTAAGTACCTTTACCAATCAAGAAAAGAATGAATATCAACTGAATTATAAGGTATGCAATAATTTGCTTTGATCCATGAATAAAAATATATATATCCAAATTTCATCTTGTGAAGCAGCAAATTGTATTTGGAAGAAACTTGAAGTTATTTTCTTTGGAACTTACTATGTAATAAAAACATTAAGATCCATGCTTAGAGCTGAATATCAGGGTTTTTGCTTTCCTTATAGAGAACCCATATGTAAGGTGAAACAAAGATTCATGACTATTGTGAATAGTTTACAATCTATGGGTGAGAAAGGATTAGATGATGGATCTCTTTTTGATAAGATCGCAGACATCATGCCGAATGAGTGCGAATCCAAGAGAACAGCTATTTATGAGAAGATAAAGGTTACTCAGATTTCTCTTGATGAAATTTTCGGAACTCTTCTTCAATATGAGACTAGAATGAAGTGGTATTTTGATAATATTAAGAAGAATAATGGTAATGGTAGTGTTTCTTTTACTACAAATTCAAATCATATGAAATCTAAGACTTCTGAGAGAGTTACCAGATCCAAATCTAAGAAGGTTGTTATCCAATCCTTATCTAGTGGAAGTGAATCCTTAGAGAATGAATTATAAAATCTTGCTCGAAGGATGAACATGATTGTTGGATAGAGGAACTTTAAATCTAGATACACTAAGAAATAAAGGAAAGATAAGAAAGACTCAGAAGTCACATGTTATGAATGAAAGAGAGTTGGACATATAAGACCTGATTTTCCTATGCCCAAGAAAAATAGAAAGAAAGGAAAAGAATTTTGAGAGAAACATAAAGTTGTATTACAAGGCTAATGCTAATAAAGTTGTGAAATCTAATGACACCTGTAGTGCCAGTGGTGGTGACTCTTTAGATGAACCATCAGATTACAAATCTTCTAGACAGAAGAATCTTGGTCTAATAGCCAGACTACCTGTTGAAAATCATTTCTTAGTGGCTAAGGTACACAATGCTGAATCAATGACCAATGTTTCTTTGAACACAAACTATAGTGTTAGTAAATACTATAAATCTTATGATGAATAATCTTCTTCTGATGAAGATAATACTTTACCTTCCTATGAAAAAGTTTCTAGGATTGTCAGACTCCTTGAAATTGAGAATTAAAAACTTATGAAAAATATTTATAAGGAAAATTCTAGGAATAGTATTCTTACTAAGGAAATATCAAATATTTCTAAAGATCTTGATAAGAAAATTGTTTATTTTGAAAGTATTTCAAAAAATCTTGAGGAAGTAAATTCTGAGATGAATAAACTTTATAAGGATCTAGAAAACGTAATTTCTAGGAAAGATGTTTTCGAGCCTAACTCTAGTCCCAAATCAAATGTTTTAGAAGAAAAAACTTGGTTATCAAACTGAAATCTGCAATTTTTTCCTTGAGGAAGTGTTTGTCAAATGTTACCTTAGGTAAGGAAAATTTTGATAAGATGTATTCTCAAATTTGACCTCTAAGGAATAATTCTGGTTTTGGTTATACTAGTTCTAAATCTATTTTTAACAACAATTACTTTATTCCTCATAGTGCTCCATTCTGCACTAAGTTTCAGTGTGGTGGACACTAGGCAAAAAATTGTTCCTTAAACAAAACTTAGTCCTTAGTATTTCATAAAACCTATTTTTCTAAGAAAATGTGGGTACCTAAAATTTTGCTTTCTGAAATTTCTGGATCTAAGAAAATATGGGTTCTGAAAGTCTAACTCTTTTGTTTTTAGGAAAATAGAGAGAGTACCAATAGAAATACTTGGTACGTGGATAGTGGATGGTCCCGACATATTAATGGTAACAAAAACTACTTTGAAAAGATTATCAAGACGAAAGGAGGAAAAGTAGCTTTCAGAGATAATGCTCAGGGAGAAATTATTGTTATAGGTAACACAGTTCTTCTTGGAAAAACTTTGATTTCAAATGTCTTATTTGTTAAGGGTCTTAATCACAATATCATTAGCATAAAGCAATTATGTGATAAAGGTTACCTTGTGAATTTTTGGAATGATAAGTGCCTAGTACACAATTCCAAGGAAGAGTTTGTTCTTTCTGCCCATAGGCAAGAGAATGTATACACAATAAACATATAAGACCTTAGGATCCAAGATCTACCTTGCCTTAGTGCAATGGAAGATCATTCATGGTTGTGGCATAGAAGGTTAGGTCACTGTAACCTTAGAAACCTATAAAAAATTTCTAATAAAATATTAGTTAAGGATCTACCGGAGCTTAGATTTGATTCTTCAAAAGTTTGTGACCCTTGTCAATATGTAAAGCAACATAAATAAAGTTATAAATTAGTTGGTGAAGTCTCAACTACTGATGCATTAAAGTTAGTGCATATGGATATCTTTGGTCTTACACTAACTGGAAGCATTGGAGGCAAGTATTATGTATTTATTTTAGTTGATGATTACACTAGATTTACGTGGGTCTATTTTCTAGAGAAGAAGTATGAAGCCTTCTTGTATTTTAAAAGTTTTATAGCCCAAGTTAAAAATGAGAAAAACCTTCCATTGAAAACTATTCATAGTGATCATGGTGGAAATTTCAAAATTAAAATTTTGAAACTTTTTGTAATAGAAAAGGCTTTACTCATAACTTCTCAGCACCGAGAACTTTTCAATAGAATGGTGTTGTTGAAAGAAGAAATAGAATTATTCAAAAGATAACTAGAACTATGTTGAGTGAATATTCTATATCCAATCATTTTTGGGCTGAAGTTGTACGTACTTCTTGTTATACTATAAATTGAGTCTTGATTAGACCTTTTATTAATAAAACTTCTAATGAGTTATGGAATGGTAGAAAACCTAGACTTTCCTACTTCATTTTTTTTTGGTTGTAAGGTATTCATTTTGAATAATTAAGATAATATACACAAATTCGCACCAAAATCAGATGAAGGAATTTTCTTAGGCTACTCCACAACTTCTAAGGCTTAGAGAGTTTTCAAAAAAACACTTGTACTGTTGAAGAGATAGTACATGTAAAATTTGATGAAACTGATCCTTTTGTTTTTAAACAACCCCAACCTACATCTTCGGATGTGCTTTCAAAAACTGACTACCAACCTTTGTTAGATGATCCTTCTGATAAAGAAAATGTCCAAGAAGATGCTTCTGAAGAATTTACCCCAAAAGTGTTTATACCCTTTTATTATGAATAGGTTTTAAAAAACCCAAATCAGTTGTTTCTTAAGAATCATCCCAGTTATAGTATCATTGGTAATGTAAATAAACCCATAAGTACAAGATGTTCCTTAAGGAATGAAGTAGAACATCTAGAATTCCTTTTACAATTAGAACCAAAAAGAACTGACGAGGATGTAGGTGATAATGATTGGATTAAATTCATGCAAGATGAACTAAATAAATTCCAAAGGAATAAAGTATGGACCTTGGTTGAATGACCTAAAGAAACTTCTATTATTGGAGTAAAATGGGTTTTCAGAAATAAGTGTGATGAAAATGGAATCATAGTTATAAATAAAGATAGATTAGTTACTAAATTCTATAATCAACAACAGGGAATAGACTATGAAGAAACCTATGCACCAGTATCTAGACTTGAATCTGTTCGTATCCTACTTTCCTTTGCAGCATTCTTCAATTTCAAACTCTTTCAAATGGATGTGAAATGTGCTTTCCTTAACGGTTATATTCAAGAGGAAGTTTTTGTTGAACAACCTCCTGGTTTTAAAGATAAAAGAGATCATGATCATGTTTTTATACTTATCAAAGCTTTGTATGGACTTAAGAAATCCCCTAAAGCATGGTATGATAGAATTACAGGATTTTTGCTTCAAAATAATTATGTTAAGGTAAATGCAGATCCAACCCTTTTTATAAAGAAATCTAAGAAAAAATTTTGATTGTTCAAATTTATATTGATGACATTGTATTTGGTTCATCTCACCAATCATTAATTTATTCCTTTGTAGATATAATGAAATCTAAGTTTGAAATGAGTATGATGGGTGAGTTAACATTTTTCCTTAGTTATCAAATTTCTCACAAATTAGAAGGAATCTATATATCCCAACATAATTATATTAAATATATTCTTAAAAAGTATGGATATGACAACACTAAGATTATTAGTACTCCCATTAGTACCTCAAACACACTTGATCTTGATGAAGCTGGGAAACCATTAGATCAAACGCCTTTTAGAGGTATGATAGGAAGTTTACTTTACTTGACATCTATTCATCCAGACGTGATGTTTTCAGTATTCTTATGTGCAAGTTATCAATCCAATATTAAGGGATATCATTTAAAGGCAGTGAAAAGAATTTTTTACTACTTAAAGGGAACCATGGATTTAGGACTCTTCTATACTTATGGAAATGATTCTGTTTTGAAAAGGTTTTCAGATGCTGACTTTGGTGGATGTAGAATGGATAGAAAGAGTACATCTGGAACTTGTCATTTCTTAGGAGATTCATTAATTTCTTGGTCATTCAAGAAGAAACACTCAGTAGCACTTTCCACTGCTGAAGCTGAATATGTAGTAGCTAGAAGTTGTTGTGCTTAAGTGTTGTGGATGCAACACACACTCACAGACTATGGTATGAGTTTTACCAAAACACAAATTTTTTGTGATAATACAAGTGTCATTTCCCTTAGTAAAAACCCTATACATCACTCTCATGAAAAACACATATATATTAGGCATCACTTTCTTAGGGATCACACACAAAAAGGATATATCATTCTTCAATTTATCTGAATGCAAGATCAACTGGATGATATTTTCACAAAATATTTACCCTTCTATAGATTTGAATACATTAAACCGAAGTTAGGAATGATAACCATAAGGTAATATTCCTTGTTAACTTTCTGTTGAAATTAATCTCCTTACAGTAATAAACTTCTTTTCATAGGGGGAGTACATTTTCTTGGTAGTTTTCAAAAAAAATCGTAATGAAGTTTTTCAAGTTTTTCGTAATACAGTATTTCAAAAATTTCATAGTAATATTTTTCAAAACTTTCGTAAAGAAAATTTTCGTATTCAAAATTTTCGTACTCAAAATTTTAGTAATGAAAATTTTTGTAATGAAAATTTTCATAATGAAGATTTTCTTAATGAAGATTTTCGTAATGAAGATTTTTGTAATGAATATTTTCTTACTCAAGATGTTTGTAATGAAGATTTTTCTAATGGAGTTTTTTCATAATCAAAATTTTTCGAAATCTAAATTTCTTCAAGAAGATTTTTTTTTCTTATTCCGAATAATATTCCTGGAAATCCGAAAGGTATGTTTCCTTTCTTAAGTTTTCATAGTCAAAATTTTCTTACTAGTGTTTTCTTTTGTATTTTTAAATTTTTTGGATTCTAGTTTCCTTAAATCCAAATGTTTTCTTTTAAAAACATCAAAATATCAGATCCTACCAAATTTTCCTTGCGGCTATCTTGTCAACCGTCATATTTGATCAGAAGATTTCTCAACCATTGGATTGAGATGGGAAGATGAACTGTCACATCAAACACCGATAAAAAGGACCCCCGAAGGGTTGTCCCACATTATATTTTAAAGACTTTGCGTGCTGAATCTCTACCACCCTTTCAAAATCTCATTCTGAAATTTTCAACTCTTGGTCAAATCCGAATATTTAGTGAAGTTCCTTCTCAAGAGATGTCAACTTTCAAGTCGATTTCAGAGTGGCATATTTATAGAGAGAGGTTGGTGCATCTGAATTTCTTTCCCAAGTACGATTCCATTATATCCAAGAACATCAGGTTGAATGGATGGAAAATCATTTGCATATCTAATCCAAGAGCTCAAGATTTGGTGTATCTGGATCTCCTTATTTAGTTTTATGAATTAGTTAGTTTCTTTAAGTAAGAAGGCAGAGAGAAGATTTCATTCAAAAGATATAGAAAGACCTATGCTCTATCTTATACAAAGGCAGCCAGTTTGGTTGGAGTTCTATTTGATGGAGAAGCTGAGTTCTGTTCCCATAAATTGCCGGATGTAAAAGGATGTTTTTTCAAAGTAAAAGGTATGGAGTGTCTTGGACTTTAAAATATCAAGACTGCAAAGATTTCTCATTTGTCTACAAATAATCGGATCCTTGAATTGTGGGTTCAAGGGTTTATAATTTAGAGAAAGGGTGACAAGTATACCTTAAAGAAGAGTGATATGTATATCTTGGATTTCATAGTAAACCAATGGAGGATCAACTTGATGAAGAATATTCTCATTACTATTGATAATATTAAGAATGGGAACTTGAAATCTTATATTCTTATGTAACCGGCCATTCTTTCCAAGATTATTGTTCGGTGCTTGGAGTCTTTCAAAATCCCTTGCAGTTAAAAGTCAAGGAATTGAAAAGTCAGGCTGATTAGTAATGATACTCTCAAAAGGATTAAAGTTGATTTTTCTAAGGAATCAGAAGAATTATATGATATACTAGAAGAGGAAGCTGAAGTTGTTCCGAAATAAAAAGAAGTGCATGATCCATCTAAAAAGGCTGGAAAGAAGAGGAAATTTAAATAGGTAGAAGAAGAAGAAAAAATTCCTAAAGCTAAAGAATCTCAATCCGCACCTCCAAAGCCTAAGAAGCAGAAAGCCTATCCAGATGAGGTTGTAGCCAAGTGGTGGAAAGACAAAAATAATCGGAAGAAAGGAGAACCATAGTTTGGTCTGGATCCTACTGAGCCCAAGGCTTTGAAAGAAAAGACAACAGATGAGCTTGATAAGAAAGATAGGAAAATGAAGTTAAAGAAGAAGATGTATGAGACCGAGATTGTGCAATCCCTTCTGAGGGATATTGAAATAGTATTCAAACAAATTCTTGTACCAGAATCCTTCTGGGTAGAACCCATACCTGAGACTCTAGGGAACAAGTACATGACTCTAGAAAAAGCCCAAGAGAAGGTTATTGAGAAGAAAGAAGCTGTGAAAGAAGTGGAAGAAGAAGAAATCAGTAGTGATACAGAATATTTTATTAAGAAAGTGGAGAACTTTCATGAGAAGGAAAGTGCATCCGAGAAATTATCAATCCGGACCTCTCAAGCTAGATCTTTAAAGCTTGTTACTCCAAGGGTAGATGAAAAAGTTGGGGATGAAGTGAATAATCACTCTGAGGAAGAAATTTATAATCATCACTTCATTCACACTGAAGATGATGAGGCGGGATCAGAGAAGGAGAAGATAGATAAAGATAGAATTGTTCATATGTCTGATAGTGAACAAGAGTCTCCGGATGAAGAATTTGTTCCAAGAACCGATAAAGGGAAACAGGTGCTTATGGATACACCTACGAAATAAATTTTAAGGAAGAAGGAAGCTGGTGAATCTTCTAAAAGTAATCTTGTTAAGCTATAGGAAGAACCCTCACCAAGAAAAGTCTTAGATTCAGAATCATTAGCTCTAGGACATGATTTTTTCATTCAATCACTAAAGAAGCTTCTTGACACCATTCTGATCTTTCCAAGCCTTGACGCAAGATGTCAGATACTCCAACACATCATGAATCAAAAATCGGATTCAGTATCCATGGTAATGTATAAGTGTGTCCAACTTGAGGCTGATTTCAAAAAATTATTCATTAACAACGAAGCTCACAAAAAATATTGTAAGAAAGTGATTATCCGGTCAAAAAAATAGTAATAGATTTAAGAGAGATTTATGAGTTTCCACATGAAGTTAAGGAAACTTTTGATAATGAATATAGTAAACTCAAGGATTTCATGACTATATTTGAGGAAAAGCTAACTCTTGAGAAGAATACTCGGATTCAGGAGGCCAAGTATCTGAATGGGAAGTTGTATTCGGTTGCCCAAAGCTAGAAGAGGGAAAGGGATCTTCGGATCGAGATCGAAGAGAAGCTAGTCAAGCAAGATGAACTGATGAAGGCTCGGGTAGAAGCTCTCAAGTCTCAGGATGATAGAATAAAAGCTTTAGAGAAGAAAGTCGAGGATCATGATCAACTCCTTAAGTAAGAAGAGGAAGACCAAAAGGAACTCAAAAAGCTGAAAACCATTGTGAAGAAATTTATTTCCAATGAGAAGGAAGGAAAATAGATCCAGTCCGATATTTTGTTGTTGTTTTTCTTCCTTGTACAAATTCTTCCTATCTTAATGAAATTTTGGTTGCTCGTTTTTATTTTCATGATTTGTACTAATATTTCTAGTACTATAATTACTTTTCCATTCCCTCAAATTCTTTTTGAAAATCACAAAGGGGGAGAACGGAAAAATAATGCTATGAAAAGAAGAAATATCCCTAAGTAAGGTGCAGTTTATCTAAGGGGGAGTTTTCATTACATTGATCTCCATAATCAAGATAATGAAATTCCATTCCAGAAATCTAGAATATGGTCCTTAGTGTTCCAAAGCCTAAGGGGGAGTTAGTCATATTCATTTTTTCCCATATGATAAGGGAGATAGTTTTTATTTTCAAAGTCTAGAAATATTTTACAAATCCTTATATTCTTTTTCATAAGGTTGTTTATGATTTCCAAAAAGGGGGAGACTGTTGAGTCAATAAGGTTTTCTTTATTACTTTTCCATTCCTTCATACATGGGGGAGATTGTTGAGTAAATAATGTTTCCTTATGACTTTATCATTCCTTCTTGTTTTTAAAATCACAAACACCTTATCTCAAGGAAAATCTCTCTTTACCCTATTTTTTACTTCTATAAGGAAAATTTTCCTTCCCTAAGTAAATTTATCCTTACCATGTTTTTAATTGTTCATTATGTTGTGTAAGTGTAAAATTCAGTTTCATATTCAAAACCTCAGAATCATATAATACTTAGATAAAGAGCATTCTGTTTTTAGACTCCGAATTCAGACTCCGAACTCTTATAAGTTCTGACTCTAAGTTCTCTGAATTCAGAATCCAAACTCTTATAAGTTCTAACTCTGAGTTATCTGAATTCAGACATCGAACTCTTATAAGTTCTGACTCCAAGTTCTCTGAATACAGACTCCAAACTCTTCCGAGTTCTGACTCTAAGTTCTTTGAATTCAGACTCTGAACCCTTCTGAGTTCTGACTCTGATTTCTCGGAATTCAGACTCCGAACCCTTTTCAGTTCTGACTCTGATTTCTCAGAATTCAGACTCCAAACTCTTCTAAGTTCCGACTCCGAGTTCTCTGGATTTAGACTCCGAACTCTTCTGAGTTCTGACTCTGAGTTCCCTGAATATAGACTCTGAACTCTTATGAGTTCTAACTCCTAATTCTAATGAATTCAGACTCCGAACATTGTATGTTCTGACTCCAAATTCTCATAAACTCTGACTCTGAACTTGGTAATTTCAGGTTCCGAATTCTTGTTAATCTAGATTCCGAATTTACATGAAATTTAGACTCCATAATTCTATAAAGTTCAGGTTCCGAATTCCTATAAAACTAAATCTAAATATCCTTATATTATAGACACCGAAATCATTTTTTGGTTAGACTCCAAACATTTGATTTTCTTACATTGTGAATATTTGATTTTGTTTATGTAACTATGTTTTTACTTACACTTGTTTTTGTTATAAAATTATGTCGTGCATTCAGTTACTAACTAACCATTGTTTGAGTGAAATGTGTACAGGTCCCTCCAAAATTCAAGGAAGAATATGACTATTGGAAGAGGGAGCTGACTGTTGGTTTTGTTCCTATAAATATGAGCACATTTGAAAAGAGCTCAACACTGTTCTATGAATCTAGAGATAACATGTTGTTGAAGTGATTTCTAGAGAGAGACTCTCATTGCTTTGTGCGTACTGAACTTCTTGTTTAGATTTTCTTTGTGAGACTCCAATTGTTGTTCTGTACAATCGAGGGCTTTCGGGTATAGGAAGACAGAGGTGCCGACTACCTTGAAGTTGAGGGCTTCCTTGCTAAGGAAGACAGAGGTGACGACTACCTTGAAGTTGAGGGCTTGCGGTGATAGTAATACAGATTCTGATCTTCGTATCGAGGGCTTACCCTATTGTTGGTAAGATAGACATTCTTGAAAGTATAAATCAAGGGACCTTTATCCAAGGATGTTGGATACCCTTCTCTTTGGGTTAAAAGATTTACTACTTGTTACTTGTTTTGTTACAAGTTTTCCACTGCATTTTATTTGTTGAGGAAAGTATAACTATCTTATACTTCTTTATTCTTTTACTCTGATTTTTCAAGATTCTATACGCTTTAAGGTAGAATATTTTTATTTGTAAAATTTCATAAAGTTTCATTTTCTGGAATCATCTTTCTGGATTCACTTTCTCGGAATCATATTTCCTGAATCTAGAAAGTGTATAGAACTTAGAGGTTTTGGGAATTACCTTGTTTATCCTTGTTAAACATAACCATCTTTAAATGTTCCAAATAAATTTTTAAAAGTATACAATTCAACCCCCCCCTGTATTTTAAGCATCATTAAATACTTTACTTAGTAACTCTTTCATTTAGATCCTACATTTGGTATTATAGATTATATCGTACTCACATACCATGTCAACATAAGTTAGATAGAAAAAGCACCTCTGGAACATGTCACTTTTTGGGAAAGTATCTAGTTTCATGGTGTAGTAAGAAACATAATTCTTTTTTACTATCTACTATTGAAGATAAATACATATATGCTAGTAGTTTTTGTGAACAAATTTTGTGGATGAAACGCACATTGATAGATTAATGATATTAATTCAGATATGTCTCTATAAATTGTGATAACACAAGTGTGATTAATATTTCTAATAATCATGTTTCATATTCTAGGAAAAAACATATTTATGTAAGAAATCGCTTTTTGAGAGACCATTATCAAAAATGTGATATAACATTAGAGTTCATTGGCACTGAACATCATCTTGCTGACATTTTCACTATGAAATTGAACACTGAAAGAATAAACTACATCAGACTTGAGTTAAGAATGATAAATCTATAGGACCTTGTGTTACTGTTCCTTTGACCATTATAAGTGAATTTGTCATGATGAAATAGTTGTTATGCCAACACTGACATTTTGTAATGCCGACAAAGTTGTCATTCTGACACCGATGCTATGTCATGCTAACACAGTAGTCATGCTAACACCAATGTTATGTCATGTCGACACAGTTGTCATGTTGGAATCGATGCCTTGTCATGCTGACACCGTTAGTGTTATGAAAAAACTATCATGCCAACACAGATGACTCACTATTTTTATACACTTTATGATTTTATCAAAACGACACTATTTCGGTGATTTTATTGAACCTAGTTCATGATTTCATGATCACATGATTTCAAAATCCCTAAATGATATAGATTTGAAACGATCCACTCTACTTCTTTTCCCATATACTCTATCGACCGTTTCACTCTATCTACCCCCAAAAATTCACCTTCTGACCTCTAGACTGAACTGATTGAAATGGCGTGTGTGAAGCGAGCTCTTGGTGGTGGTGAGTCTCATGCTTCTAAGAAACGGAAAGGTGAAATAAGAAAATCTTCAACAGCTGTAAATCCTTCTCTAGAAAACCATGTTGTTACTCCATAAAAATAAGTTCTTATGGAATGGATTCTAGAAAGAATTTCTATATTTCTCAAGGTACTACAAGGATGGATTGATTGGTTCTCAAATAATGAATGACCCTTTTACCCAAAGCTAGTTCATGAATTTTACAAGAATATTGAGTTTTTTTTTGGAAGGAAGTGATGTTTCCTGGATCAAGTACATATTAAAAAAGGAAGGGAATCTCTTTCACTTAAAGACATTGGGTTCAATGTCTTAAAGTTCCTCATGAAGGTTTATTTGATGATTATCAAGGTACCTATCTACCTGAGAGTGATATGTTTTTTTTGAGATAATGTTAATGGATCTTACTAATAATGATGAGTAGAGATGACCCATTTCTACCAAGTTAAGTGGAGAATGTAGAATATTCTGTAAGTTTATCTAGAATCAAATCTATCCCAGAAAAGGGGACATTGATTCTCTGAAATATCAAGATGTCTACTTGGTTTGTTTTCTAAGAAAATGGATCATGGAAAACTTGTGTTGATACCATTTTGTTCACATGAATGAGATGATCAAACCTTGTTGCAAAAATAATTCCCAATTTTATCCAAGAATGATCTTAGATATGCTAAAAGATAAAGGTTGTGTAAATGAAGGAGAATAAGTTGTTTCTACGTGTAGTGGGGTATGCCTCGGTAAAGAGATTAGTAAGAGGATTAAAATCAATTGGAACATATGGAAGAGATAATGGGTTGGAGATGAAGATAAGAGCTATTATAAGTTCAATATAGTGGGATATCCAACTAGGCCTATGAATATGGCTAATCCTGGTCTGGGACCAAATGAGGAAGTTGTTTACTCTTTAGAAGAAGTAGAAGAGGATGTCACTCCAATTGGAGATCAGGGATCACCTATTAATGATAGGAGTGATCCTGACAGTAGTGAACCTCAAAAATGTTTTTCCTTTGGACCTCCTAGTCCTCCACTTTCCTTACCCTCTGATGAGACCACTATTGAAGATAATGGGGATGAGGAGATAGAAGTCTCAGGCAGTGTGGAATATGGAAGTAGATCCAGTGTCTCTGAAGAATCATAAGAAAGTGAGGATGATGAAAGTGGCGGTGATAGTGAAGAGGAAGAAGGTGAAGAATATGGTGATAAAAATGAAGATAAAGAATATATATTTGGACATGATGTTGATGAAAGAATTGGAATTGATAATGACCATCATTATGATGATCAAGGTAAATATGTTGAAATGATTGAAGTTGTGGATCAGGTCAAGTTAGAAGAACCTCCCAAAGTTATTGTTGAAGTAAGAGAAAATGCTGAAGTTTCTATTTATGTGGAAGCTCAAGAAATTCATGTACCTCATTTAGTTTATGAAAGGAGAAGACCTCATGCTAAATATGAAAACCTGGTAAGGAAATATCATATTAAGGGGGAGCCTCAAGAAAGAGAAGATCAAGCTGGTGAAGAGAATCAACATGGAAGAGTAAGGCTTGATACTTTCACTCCTCTGGATGATGATGTAATGATTGAATGGGAAAATAATCATGGGTATGTGGCACTAGGATTAGATTATGAAGATTCAGATAATGAATTTTTTGTACTAGTTGCAAGGGAATAGGTGGATGAGACCCTTCCTAGTGACTCTGTCACTAAAGAATATTTTGAAAGATTTAAAGAAGAAGCATGTTCAGCTGTATGTATATCATTTCAATCTCAAATGGTACAGGAAATTTAGACAGCAAGAAGAGAAAACACTAAGCTAAGTGATAAATTAAACTCTATATGATCTTCAATAGAAGAAATGATGCAATCTATACAAGTGGTGTCTATTCCAAGTTAGATAGTAAGTATAAGTGAGGCAGATGCAGTTACTATTGAAAATAAAGTGATAGAGAAAATTTAATACAACCTTAATACAAATACTGATACAATTGTTGCAGGCATTGTCAAGATGAGTAAAGAAATGACTGTACTTACTTCTGTAATAAATACTTTGACCTCATAGTATAAAGGTTGTGTAGAGACAATTCTAAAGACTTTAAAAACTCATACCTCACCTCCTACCGACATTCCTTCTACATCTGGTCAGACCCCTTAGACCCTGGATGTTGAGTAATTCATAACTATTGTAAAATATGAGCTTAATGCTCTATTTTATACCTCTAGTTTGAGAAACCTTGAAAATATTGATAAGAATAGTGATTGTGTGCATGATATGGTTAGATTCTATACCAAGGAAGCATCTACCACCCAGGAAGAGCTTACAAAGAGGATTAATTCATATTTCTCAAAGATTTACACAAAGCACTGGTTGAAAAGTCACTTTAAGTATTTGGCAGAAAATTTTACTTTACCCCTAGTTACAAAATATTCAAAGAACAAGTCAAGAAATTTAGAGACTTCACTCCTCTTCTAAACAAATTCAAGGAGAATAAGGATGAATTTATGAAATAAGTGAAGTATGGTGGTGAGATTATTGAGTATTTCATCAAACTGTTAAATACATACCGTCCTGTGAAAAGATAAGAAATTTTAGTACATGTTCTTGCACCTCTTAGACCTCCAGTATTAGTGCCTACACATCGAATGTCAGTTGTTCAATCTTTGACTCAAATTTATCTAGTGATCCCAGAACAGGTTCAACCTCTTGGGTTGTTACAACACAAACCCAGTATTGTACATAAGGTTCCATAAAAAGTGATCCTACCTCCTCGGAGAATTTCTTCAGACCCACCAGCTTATCAAACACCGCCTTCTAGACCCCCTATTGATTTTTTTTGATAATGGGAAGGCACCTCTTAACCCTCAACTGTAGTGTGGATCCTTTTCCGATGGGGATTTTTTCTTTATTTTTTATATTTTTGTATGGAGACTTGTACTACATTGTACTTTATTGATTAATGGAATTTTGTGTTCTTACCTTTCCTTCATTTATCTTTTATCTATTACTTTATGATACTTTTTATTTATGTCCTATCTGTTTTCTTTTTTATAATCCCAACAGGGGGAGAAACATCTTGGAATTATCCTTCTATACTTGACTTTTATGTCACTCTTTGATACCATTACTCTGTACATTAACTCTAAACCCTATCTAGATATTATAAATAGTCATTCATAATGGGAAATAATAAGTAGGTTGATTTCATTCAACCTCTAATGATTCTATTGAATAATGCCATGATTTTTTATCATCAAAAAGGAGGAGATTTTTATCCCATAGGAGATTGTTCGTCCTCCTCTCTTGAATTAGTAGTTTTAATAATCACAAATAATGTAAATTCATATTAATCATGTCTAAACATTTCAATCATAATTATTTCAGTTTAAATATGTGAAATTATGTCTATATATGATCTCACATAAATTTGGTACATTCTATTTACACTTATACTATAAAACAGTTCGAAAAAAATATATTACAAGTATAACAGACTGACACAAATAGAAGAGATGAGATACCGATAGTGCAAATGACCTACTGATGCAAATGACTCACCGATGAAGACAAACTACGGATGAAAATGACTCACCAACATAGACGACCTACCAATGAAAATGACTCATTGATGCATATGACCAACCAATGAAAATGACTCACTGATGCAGACAACTTACCGATGAAAACAACCTACTATTAGTAAAAAACACCTAATGATGCATAGTGTTACCGATGCAAGGACTCGCTGATAGTTAAAATGAGTCAACGACATATGGAAAGACCAAAAAAATGACATACTGATGGGATGAGTCACTGAAAGATGGATATATCGATCTAGGACTCACTGATAGACTGTTTAGAATTTATTTTATTTAAAATATTTCTAACGGTAATATTTTTGGTGTTTTAATGAGACTGACTAATTTAATTCATTTTTAGAGACATCATAAATGAGGATGAAATAAATAAGAGGTATTTTTTCTACCTCAAATATGAATACTGTCGAGATTCAATAATTTATATTCAAAGGAGACCGCATAAAAGAAGAAACACATACAAACTTAAAAAACACAATAAGACTTAATGTGAGCATCATACTGAAGAAGAAGAAAAATTCACAGTAATTCTTCATTCTTAGTTGTTGTGAACAATATAGATTCCAATCATCAAATTTCTATCATCTCAGCAACAACCCACAAAACCAAAGGAGAAGAACCTATCACCTTCCTGGAAGATAGAACAAAATTCTCAACAACACTCTTTTTTTAGTGTCTGTTTCTAGAAGAGGATTCAAGATTCAACTCTAATACATCGGAGAGTCCGAATATAAATTGAATCACACTCAGAACATCTATAATCCCTTGTTATTATATTCTACTCTATTTTGTACCATTTAGCTAAACCTTCGAGTTGTGTTTGTGTGTCTGTACTTAAACACACATTGTCTCTTGCGCTAAAATAGAGGATAATAGATATCCTCAAACACCTATCTTCTCATATTTTTTTATCCCATGTAGAAATTTGGAAGAGCTTTTGTGTGACCTAGTTGTTAGTTTTCCCACATAGAACTATGGAAGAGGTCTTGGGACCTAGACAGTCTTATGTACTGTTGTTAACCACGATCCATGGTGTGGATCAAAGTCTTATATATATATTTATTGGTGGAAGGTGATCACCATGTGGAGTGTATTAGGTATCTACTTGATACTGAACCTCTTTTTTTATCCATTATGTTTTCAATTTAGTCTTTCTCTATTTTAACTTATATTTCAGAAAACTAAATTTTACATTGATTGTTAGTCTTGGATAGTAGTTATAATTGTTTTTCCTTATTATATTAGTTTCAAAAGATGTATCAATATCTAATATTGTAATAACTGATAATTAATCAACCCTATGATAAAATATTTAAATATTCATACTATTATAATTTTACTACCTTGGTTAAATGGCCTATTTTATTTTAAAGTGGGGGAACTCTTTAAATTAACCTCTTAAATAGAAATATTTATAAGATCTCAATTCACCCCCACTTGAGTGTCCTACTCCAACAAACAGATATCAAAATATATAAACCTCTATGAAATAAAATATTCATCAAAGGATATTGAGATAAATAAAGATAATTTTAAAATAGATTATAGAGTGAACTTCAAAATAGGTAAGAATTCGATAAGTTCATTGAATCGGGCTTTCATTTTGGAATAATTTTTAAAATATTATTTTAAAACATTTTTCTCCCCATAAAATAAAGAATGATTCAGATTGTTAAACATATATAGAACATTCAAATATAATTTTTGAGGATTATATAAGAATAAATAATAATTTCATTGGGGTGAGTAGAGAATAAGAGAAACCCGAATGAAAATAGAGGTTCTCGTAGAAAATACTTACCAGTTTGTAATCAATTGAATCATATTCTCAAAAATTAATAATAATAAATTAAAACATTTAATATCATGAAAATAAAGAGTTGAATAATATTAAAAAACAATTATAATTATGCATAGACCATACACAAGTAATAGTATTGAATACAGAATATCTCACAAAAATAGAAGTGATATGAAGAAACCCCTACAAACATTTCAGCATGGTAACGGGTGTTCTTGTGGGGGATTAATGAGAGGTAAAAGGGTATACCTTAATTTATATATAATAAGGGAGGTATTTTGGAGGTGAAAAAACATACCCCATCATTATGGATTAAAAATAAAAGGACACAACATTGGGGGGATTCTCGAATAAAAGTGAGAGAGAGGATCTCTTACCTTAAACCTGAGGGTGTTCTTCCCTTGATATTAATGACCAGAATAACCTAATTAGGTTCATTAATTAACAATTATAGAAACATTTATACATTTATTTGGTATATTATGAATTTATTAAGTTTATTAATGGCCTTTTATATGGGTTAAAGGTTTCAATTTCATTGTTCTTCAGTGCTCATTTTCATAATATTCATGATCATATCATTTATAAAAGATTGTGTTAGTTCATGTAAAATGGGAGTTGAAGTCAATAATTTATTTTATATGTTATTAATGAACATTCATAAGATTATATGGTTATAAATTCCATTTGGTTATTTTTATTTAATGTTAAGCATTATTTAAAACCCTAATGATAAACACTTGGATTAATTTGGAGATTTTTCTCACAATTACCTAGTTTTGTGTTATTAATTTACATCATGAGTGCATAAGGATTACAAAACATTAAATAAGATAGAATACATATATAAAAGTCTGGTTTAACCATAAAAATAGTTTCATGACTAGATTTGAATAAGGTAAATCAAATTGAAATCATCGTCGTCCTTGAATGTGATAAATCAACACATCTCAGGTGATGTTTCATCTTTAACATAAATGAGGAGGAAATGAGAGATGAAGAAGAATTATCCCATTAGTATAAAAATATTCTAGTAAAATTATGTTACTGTAGTTGTCATAACATTTTCATGAGGAGAGGTTAGGAAGGAAAAGAGAACAAAGGAACGTGGAAATGAAAGAAAAGAAAATAGAAATTTTACCTCTTGAATTAACCTTCCTTCATAGCCTCTTAAGGGAAGATGATTTGGTCTTTTTATGAGACCAAGGGATGGTGGTCGTGGGGGAGGATCTTGGGAGAATATTTGGGTAGAATTTGGAGAAGTAACAAGGCATGATAGGAGTGAAGAGAAGAGGTTGGAAGATGTGGTATTTATATTGGAGGGGAGGAAGGTTTTCTTAATATTTTAATCATTAGTTTATTATTTTTCCATAGGACAAGAAATATGGATGATTATATGAAAAAAATTAGTATTATTTTCATTAATTTTCTAACCTTTGGTTCTTACATAATCAAAACATCATCAATGACTAAATAAATCAATATATTATCATTTATTGTAAATTATCGTATTTTACTATTCACCAAAAATTCAAGTATTTCAGAAAAGTCCCAAAAATTCACCGTAACCATTTATTAAAATGTGGAATCTAAAAATAAAGTCCATTTTTTAAAAATAATTTTCTAAATATTATTAATTAAAATTTTAATTAAAATATTATTTTACTTGAAAAATAGAGTTTTTAAAACATTTATTTACTTACTCTAAAACATAGGTACATCATACTTTCACTTAAATCCAAATTATATACTACCATAGGTGAAGTTACTATTAATAAGGGTATTTCACTATTCATAAGGGTAACATTACTATTCATAAAGGTATATTACTATTCTCCAAAAATTAAGTTTGTCATATCAGACTCTAAATAACTTACTAATCGCATCTGTGTATGTCAGATTTTCGAAATAAAAATCATAGGGGTGGTAAAATTATATTTACTAGATAGGTTATAAAAATTTTGTGTTTTTTAGAGACTAAGTTCTTTCATGAATTCAATATTGAATTTATTTTCAAAATCTTTGGGTGTTACATTGATCATCGGGAGACACCTCTTCAGAGGACAATGAAGCTCATGACATATATACTTCCAAGAGCAGCTAATAGATGGTGGGATGTTTTGAACCTGAATGGTATGCATCAATATATGGTTTGAAGGTATTTATAATCAAGGTTTTATGATTAATTTTTTTTTCTAAGACCCTTAGAGTGGAAAGGAATAATGATTTTATATCTCTGGAGTAGGGTGTGATGACCATTATGGAATATTTAGGGCGCTTTACAGATATTTAGTTCATTATAGTGATTTATCATGCTGATGATCCATCATGGGAGACATGCTTTGAGGAAGGTATCAAGTATTCCATTTTATCATGGGTCAACATTCTTTTGATGAATACTATAATAGAGATGTTGAATTAGGTGATTATTACTAAATGGAGTGTGAGGGGAGCTGGGGGTGTAAATAAGGGTAGTGTTGTTTCTCGACCTAGTGGTCCAGTGTTAGCTGTTAGGAAGCACCATTTTGAGTATTATCATGAGGGTAATACAATCCATAGTGTGTGTAGTTGTACTTTTATATTCTATCATCAGTGTGGGAAATGGGGACATATGAGGAGTTAGTGAAATAGAGGCCTAGTCAAGTATGAGAAAGCATGGACCATGTATAGTGATTCTCCTAGACCTTCCCTTCAGAAGTTAATGGAAGGAAATCAAATATGACTCTAGATTTAGGAGTGGGATTTATACACCTATGCTAGGCTGAGAGATAGAGTAGTTTCATTCATTCAGGATGAGGTAGTGTTCGTGGCTAAAGCATCCAAGCACAAGCTGTACCACGAAAGTATAGTTGTCCTACTCTGGGTAGTGAGGTTGTTTCACAACGTCACGGTTTAGGATATATATATTCTATACAGGATACACCTTAATATCTTAGTATTGGGTATTCTACTATGAGAGGTAAAATTTTAATATTCTCTACTCTAGTATCTTACATTTTCAATACAGGTGATTCCCATATATTTATATATGTACATTTTGTGGGAATCCTCGGTCTTTTTGTTCGGTTTTTTGATGGAATTGTGAAACTGGATACTCCATTGAGGGTTATATCAAAGAGTGTATGATAGTATAGAGAGTTATTTTTCGAGGTAGGTGGGTTTCATTTTCCCGTCTCTGCTTGGATCTCACGATTGCGAAACCCTAGCGCATGATGAATGAAGCTTCCCCCCCCCCCTTCCTGGCAGTGGTGGGAGGGGGGAGGATGATTTTTCTCATCCGCCTCTGAAGCCCCAGACCACTTTTGTTCCTTTTACTAACCATAATTTTCTTCTGGAGTTTCCGACAATTGTGCTAAATTCGAAGGTTCCTGATCTTCATCATGGAAATTCTCATCTTCCGATCTCAGTGTCGGAGTTCTCTGAAGCAACAAGGCACCTAGGCCTGACCCTGGTGGCTAGATTCAACTCTCAAAGGCTATCAGTGGATGATTTTGATCAGTTTGTCTTTGGTAAATGGGAATTTTAAGATCGTGCAGTTGTCAGTCTTCTTGATAATCATCATCTCATGATCCAATTTGCTTTCAAAGAAGATCTGGTTAGTGCATGGTCCAGCGCACCCCAGTAATTCAATGGGTGAAACTTTTTCCTCTTTCGGTGGATGATTGACTTCTGTATGAACCGTGATCCTACTTCCCTTCCGGTTTGGGTAAGTTTTCCCCATCTCCCCTTACCCTTTCAAAATCCAGCAATTATTTGTATGCTTGGAAACATGGTTGGCCGCTTCTTATGTTCTGATGTGTGTACGTATACTTTGAGTCACCCGATCAATCCTAGATGTTGTGTTAAGGTGGATATTTCTCGACCTCTGGTGGAATGGGTTTGGATCTCAGTTGGGGAGGAATTCAGATGGAAGCAAGTGGTAATTTATGAATCTTGGTTGGATTACTGCTCAAACTGCAAAATATTGGGACACTCATGCTTGAGATGTCATTCTGGAATCAAGAGCAGGAGGCCACTAAGACCGAATATGAGGACATAGCACAAGAGGTACGTTGTGGATGACACTGGCACGATTACTAGTTTTGGTCTTCGGCATACAATGTTTGCTGACAAATCTGTAGGGGCTCCTTCAAATCCCTTGGTGTCTGTTGTGCTAAATGGGCTTAGACAGGATCTGAAATTGGGGAATTATCCAAAAGAAATTGTTCCTGGGGGTGCTGCTAGTAGTGGTGTGGAATGCCCTTCTGATGAGTTGATGATTGTTGATCCTCAGTAGGAGCCAGAGGCCTCTTCTCTGCAGGAGATGGCTATACTTACATCTGTTGGCATCAGCCGGACTGATGCTGGTGTGGATTTTCAGAGCAAGGGGAGCGGTAGTGGTGGTCTGGGTAAAGGAAAGTAGGGGTGTGCATTGGCTACAGGCGGTCCTCTGTAGTGAAGGAGTTAGGTTCTGCTGAAGCTAATATAATTGTGGGAGCGGAAGAGGCCTTTTCTGACAAATGCAGTGGTCAGGGTAATGCTGATAGAGGTGTGTTGATAACTGTTCCCACAGGTAACCGATTCCAAGGGTTATGAAATGTGACTATGGATGAGGCGTTTCCATTTCATGGTGTTGAAAACAGGCAAAATTAAGCATAATAGGATGCTGCGGTAGGTAAATAGGGGATAAATGCAGATCCGAAAGTGGTGGAGTACACCCATTGTTTGGCTATGATTGACACGAATCGTCAGTTTCAGTGGGACCGGTTAGTGAAGTATCAAGAGAAGAAAATTCATGGAAAATGGGGGGATCTTGCTAGCAGTGATAAAGAAAATGATGGTGACACGCCTTCATACAAATACATTGTCCAAGGGGGTAATAAGATGCTATCGGTGACCCATGAAAATAAGATTGCTTCTCCGCGAGGAAATATGAGGAAGGACTACTTCCACTTTCCAAAGCCAATGTCTACCAGAGCTTTTGTCAGGAATATGAAATCTTCTTCCGAATTTCTCTCTCTAGAGCAGTTGAACCTAAGAAGGAAGTACACTAAAGTTCTGAAGCACTATGAAAGCTCGGAGTGGGAATCAACAACTGCGGAAGAATATCTTTTTCATGGAGGTGGTGATGGGTGTGATTTTGAGGATATGTAATGGTTGTTCTGGGTTTGCGATGCTTGTTTCCAGATCTTTTCTTTTATTTTAATAAATCCTCATAGGTCTTGCCTCTGGCTACGCTTTCAAGGTAGGTGGGTTTCAATTCATATATAATCTGTTCTTTCCCATGATGATAGGTTTTGATGTTATAATTGGTATGGATTGACTATTTTCTTATCATGCCTTCTTTTATTGTTATCACTTAAGGGTGACCTTCACATCATTATATGGTGGAGTTTCTATCTATATGGGTGAATGGGATTTCTAGGAAGGTAGATATGGAATCGAGAATTATGGTATGGGTGGGATGACAACACATATTTCTAGTTTATAACTAGATAGCTAAGGAATACATTAGGAGTATTTATCTTTAGTGGTTGATCATTTCTTGGATGTTTTCCCAGAGAAGTTTTCTATTTTACCTTATAAGAGAGGTGGATTTATCTATCTATCTTGTTCTAGGAGCTACACTGGTATCCATTCCTCCTTAATGGATTGATATTATGGAGTTTCAGAGCTCAAGAGGAAGCTAGAGGACATGGAAGGAAATGGGTTTATATGACCCAGTACTTCTCAATGGGTTTTGCTATTTCTTTTTGTGAAAAAGGAGGGCAGAACCCGTAGGTTATGTTTGGATTATTGGAAATTGAACCAATTGATAGTTAAGAATCAGAACCCATTATCAAGGATAGATATCCTCTTCGAACATCTCTGAGAAAATTTATTATTATCAAATATTGATTTGAGGTCAGGTTATCACCAGTTACATGTTCACCCATCAAACAAACCTCACACGTATTTTCATAACAAGTATAGTATATATGAGTATATGGTTATTCCATTTGGTATCATAAATACAATAGTAGTTTTCATGGAACTAATGAGCCAATTTTTTCATCCTTATCTAGATTTGTTTGTGGTGGTATTTGTGGACAATATATTGGTCTATTCTCAAAATCGACATGATCTTTCCAAACATCTTAAGACCATTTTGGATACACTAAGATAAAATCATTTATAAGATAATCTCACTAAGTTCAACTTCTGTATGGATAATATTCAGTTCTTGGGTCATGTTATCTCAAATAAGTGAGTATCAGTTGACTTAGATAGGGGGAGAGTTATAGTTTCATAGGACCATCCCTAGAACATCTTGGAAATACAGAGTTTCTTAGAGATATCTAGATATTAAAAACATTAAATATAGGACTTATCACTCTAAGCATCGCCTATAATGGGATTGACTATAAAGGGAGTGAAGTCTGTTTAGAAAAATACCTATGAGACAACCTTTTAGGAGTTGAAAGGGAGACTAACTTCAACATCATTCCTGATTCTATTAGATCCATGAAGAATCTACATTGTGTATTGGGATGCATCAGGTATTGGTCTAGGAGTATTTCTGATGTAGGAGGACTGACTTATGGCATATATGTAGAGACCCGAAGCTTGACATACATTACATTTGCGGAATACTTAGTACATAACAAAAACACACACACAAGGATCGTAATAGTTTAGTGTCTTTGGAAACTCGGAATATAATCTTCTAATCCTGGTGAAAGATCTTCAACATCTCCCATAAAGATCTTCTTTTTTTATACCTAAAACTTTTCTTTATATCCTGGGGAAAAGTAAACATAAAAGGGTGATCTCAAATGCTCAGTAAGGGTAAACAAAATAAAAAAATCAATCACATCATATTCATAAGAACATAACTTTTGGAAATCTTAACCTGCAAAAGAGAGCATAATTTCATAACATGGGATAAATCATAGTAGTGAAATGAAATCCCAATAAGCATAACTTAAAACATGAAACTTTGTGGCATACACACATAATCATAGAGAATCATTTCTTGTTAGTCATGACTCATTTCCAAGACTATCTTAGTGGACAAAGTCCCTTTCTGAATCGAGTCACCCTCATTTCAGTCCTGTTTCACTGAACCGATATAACCTACCATTCCAGCCATGTCTATCTCATGAGATATGAAATCTTTACCCAATGCATTGGATGGAGATATAGGTCCCACCCATCTTATAATGAATCCTTTCTTATGTGTGCCACATAATCATAAACCATACATCATAGTGTAACCCATGTAATAAAAATGGGATTCTTAAACAACATGACATCATAAAACAATCCATATAAGATAAAGGAATTCATAAAAATATTTGCATCACAACATAATCAAATCCATGTAATAATAGGGATAAAAACAGAACCCTTTTATTATCTTAGATGGAAAATAATTTTGATAAAATACTTGAACTCCATTCTTGAGGAAAATATCCTTTCTACTTCAAAAACATTTTTCCTTTCTTAACATGTCATACAACTTTAAAATAAAAGAAGTTGATTAAAAATAAACTTGAAAACTTGTAAAGGAAGCTTCTTGGAAATAATGTTTTAAAAATCCCTTCATGCCGTATAAGTTAAAAAAACATTCTTCATACTTTTGTCGAAAAAGTCAAAAAGTACCTCGTATGAAAAAACGACAAAAGATTCCTTTCATACATATTACTAAAAACTCACCGAAGGGTAAAAATGGATTTAAACAATTGTAGGTGGATGGAAATAATATTACATATTTATGAAACATGGATGTGGATGATAAAATACACCCCAGTAAATACTTACGAATAAACAATCTCGGATAAAAATGAGATTGTGATATTTTCCCTTACCTTAGGTCCGATTTGCTTCGTAAGTGTCCGAACCTCCTGTATAATGATTTAAATAATGTCATTTACTTATTACAGAATCATATTCATTGTTATGATATCATATATGGTTCACTTATGACTTTATATTACCCGTTCTTTTGTAAATTCCATGTTAAAGAGTGTATTGGGTAGAATTGTTTCATTTGTCGTCCGTGTTTTGACTTGTAATTATTCATATGATTACTTAGATCATGATTAATTAATTCCAGAACATAAAACATGATTTATATATATATATATATATTCAGGATATACATATATATAATAAATCATTAAATGGAAAGAAATACACCGTTCATGGAGATGGTAGTCCGTACGTACGCATGAACGCTGTTTTCGTTTCCTTATTGAATTGAATGGAATTAAGTAGATGACATACATATAAATATATAAATAAATCCAGTATCATTATTATGTCATATATTTCATTAGTACATATTATATATACTTTATAATCATTCATGAATGGTTAATCATTGAGAATGAATCTCATCGCGTCGTGGAGACGGTAGTCCGTACGTACGCACGAGCGATGATATCGTTCCCATGGTCGTGAAATTGTGTTGAAGTGTATGTATACTATTTCAGTATCAATATCACTATATAATAATAATATATAGTTACTCATTACACCATTATACTCATCCTTGTAAGGTGATAGTGGAAAATAGATTACACCACGGCGTGGAGACGGTATTCCGTATGTACGCACGCGCAGTGATTTCATTTTTCCGTAGGATGGATAGAAAGTGAATTAGGGTTGTTTAATATTTATAATAACATATCAGTATGTAATTAATACTGATGTTATTACTTTATCATGAAACAAATAAAGAAGAAGAATTTGAAAAAGAATGAAATTGAAAAAGATCGGTAATGGATATTACCTCTTTTTGACGCGCCTTTTCTTAACCTCCACTTAAAGAACTAAGGATGGTCTTTGAAGAAGACCACAACCTCTATAATGATACTAGGGAAGTGGAGAAGAGATTTTGGCAGGGTTTGGCCGAGCTTGAAGGCTCAAAGTTGTGTGAGGAAGAGAGGGAGGAGGTGCCCTTTTATAAGGGAGGAGAGGGGCACCTATGGAATTCTTAAAAATATTAATTTATAATAAATCTAACCCCACATAAAAACCTCCAAAAATGACTCATATTCTAATATTAGATAAGTTAAGGTTGTAATATCATCAACAAATAGAATTTATACATGTTAGGAATTTATTTTAAACATTATCAACATGATTTATCCTTATTTAATCAATTTAATTTTATTTGTGGTAATAACATTCTAATTTTTAAATTATAACAAATAATTACTTATTTGTTGTAAATTGTCCATAATTAGATTCTTAATAACATTTTAGATCATATAAATTTAATTTTATAATTTTGAAATATTTTGTGATTTTTAATCAATTTTATAATATGTTTTTTTTATAAAATAACAATAGTGTCAATTTTGACACTATTCATTTATTTGAATTTAAATAAAATAAATACAGAAGATATGTTCAAACTAAGAGTTTTAATAGATTCATAAAATGTCATATGTATCTTAAAAATTATTGGAGAACATTAAATAGTTCATATAATATTTATTTTATTATTTTTGAAACCATTTATTTGGTTTATCTCTTAATAAAATAAATACTACAAAATTTTTGTATAATTATTTAATATACTTATTTGTTGCATAAAAATTAAAAATAAAATCCTATGATGAAAATAAATCTATTACCTTTCACAATAATACTTTTACTCGAATTTATCATCTTAAAATCACAATATTTAAATTGTTATATTTATTAAATTGTGAAGGTGACAACTTTGGCATCATTTAAAATAAAATAATATAAGTGTCATAATCGCTTTTATAAGGCTCCAAATGGTCAAATATTAGACCATAGGATGCTTATGGTTTACATTTACATGGAAAATAAGTTTTTGTTAGGTATTTGTGCATTTTATGGTCACTATTAGTTTAATAAAAACAATATTCTTGATTTTTCACTAGATAAACAATTTCTGCATCACTATTGTGTCATAATTAATGATAATTATTTAATCCCTAAAAATTATAAATAAATTTATATGATGTAGATAATTTCATTAGCTTTCTGGAGACTATTCTTGTTCGAAGTTTCATGAAGTTTATCACTAAATTAAAATTAATATACTTATAAGATTTAAGAGAGTGACATGTTGTCACTTTCTTTGGTTTTAATAATAATTAAGTTATTTTCATGGAAAAATATCTATTAAATGATTCTAATCTGACCCTTAGGTGATATGGGTTGACTTTTAGGCATCCAATAGGATTTTGACATTTGTTAGGGTAATTTTAAAATATTATATTTACCCTTAATTACCCGATTTACCTTTAACTATGGTAAATAAAATTTACCGTAGTTACTATTCATAATTCCCAAAAATAAATAGTAGCTTATTAACATAATTTGGACCCACTGATTCCAAATATGGAATCCATTTTTCCAAATTCAATACACAAAATATGCAGAAATTAAATTAAAATTAATCCTGTTGTCGAAAGAAAACGGGTTTTTCTTTAAAACATTGCAAATGATTGAATTGATTTAACCTACGAATTCAAGGTAAAATCAATGTTAATGACATACATTATATTAAATGGTACAAATATATTCTATTTATACTTTAAAACCATTCAATATTATAATTTAACCACATAAGATATTACGATGAAAAAAGTTGTTTTTAATTAAAATATAGCGTGTTTTTACTATTCATTAAAATATGAAAGTTATCGGAAAAATATCAAAACTTTATCTAATGTAAATTTTTATATCCTGATTCAAAAGAAGAATATTATTTTGTCAAATTGAACATATAAACATGTCAAAAACTATATTTAAAGTGGGTGCGCCATCAAAAGGCGGTAAAACTGCATTTTTTGAAAAATACTTATTTTACCCGAAAAATTTATTTTGTTCTCATAACATGTTCTAGAAATGTGTAAGATGAATAATAATGTTATAAAATTCAAAATTTAGTTAATACTATTCATAACGGCTAGTTCATGACAATATTATAATAATATAACATTGTTTATTAAAACTCGGTATTGCGTACAACACACGCTATCGAGGAAGGTCGCGATTGCGTGTAATTCAAGCCAAGTCAGGGTTGCGTGTTGTGAAAGAATCCTTCGTTGTTTCGTATAACAGAATCCAACCATATTTCATTTATACATTTAATATATATATATATATATACTCAATTTTTCGTAGAATAACTATTATCAAAATTATGTGTAACACGGTCCAAGAATAGTGTTGTGTATACTGCAAGCTAATACGGTGTTGCGTATAGCACAGGGTAATCTTGGTGTAGAATACAACATAAGACATTAATGAAATTAAAATAATATTTTTCATAAAATCTCGTTGTGTTACATTCTACCCCCCTTAAAATGAATTTCGCCCTCGAAATTCGTCAGGGTTATAAATGGTTTACTATTTGAAAGTTTCTTTGATAGAAACCCACATCGTAAAAAGGAATACCAAAACTTATCTTTAAAAACAAAAGTATGAAACGTAACGGTTACCCAAATAAACTAATCACTGGGTTTCCACATAGGTGAAAATATTGATATGGAAGAGAAATCTAACCATCATGTTCTGATGGAGAGTGGTAGAGAACATGGCTATGGAAAAGCCAGCAATCACAAAGCCATAAATTTGTGATGATCTAGGGTACCATCTGATTCATAGGATATAAGGGAACTAGGACAACATTTTTTGTTTTCAAGATCATTTCCCTAAAGTTGAAGAATTTGAATTAGAATAAATACTTACTTTATTTTGGTACAATCTCACTGTTGTTCGTGCCTTGAACAATTTCCACTTCATCTCTTATATAAATGAAGTTGAATTTGTTATTCGTGAAGTGTTAGCAGATCTTGTGAGAGAATGACGGGTCATTCTATCTGTCTCAAACAAAAGGTTAGAAAAAAGTTATTAAATATACATAAGTCATTCTATAGTGAGATTAATCATATATGGTTCCTAAAATGGACTTATACTTCATATATCATACTGCTTAATATAATAAAACTAGTTTCTACTAAACAGGGACTTCCTGTAGGCCAGAAGTAGGCGATAAAGGCCAGTCGCACTTCGGTTGTGGGTTCGATTCCCACAGCCTCGTCCGAAGCGATAGGTTGTCGCCCATCCTGCAGGTTGTCCTTTTTCTAAAGCTATATTAATATAACATCCCATCAATAATATCGAAAAACGTTTTATCCTAACTTATGTCCAACATAATCCATTCTAATCTTTAGGCTTATCCATAATATTGTAGTCCACTCTCATAACATAGTGAAAATGATTACCAGAGATTTAATACCATTGTTGATCCCCATATATCATAAGATATGTTTTGTTGGTCACATTCCAAACATTCAAAGTCCTTAATCATGTATTCTTTTGAATACCCATTGAACCTTAGTGAAAACATGAATGCAGTTAAAAGTTAACACTTTCCACATACCAAAATCCTCAAAATTCTATATACTCAAACCATGATATCACTTAGTCCTTATATCAATCATGAGCTCATGCATACAATCAAACATCTCATTATCGTCTTATCCCTTCATTATGCTCATATCATCTACTTTCCAAAAATACTGGTACCATTCATCACATACTTTCAAAACTTAAGGAAAGACAACAATGTAACAATCCTTAGATGTCTCTTTATCCCATAGTACCATGAGATTACATATACAACATTACACTTGATAAACATGTAATCATTCCACTACATTCTTAAACCATTGACCGAGCTTCAACAATTCTTTCATCTCACATATCATTTGTAGTCTCATCATCATCATCAACATAAATACTACCCATATGACCATACTGATTCTCTTCATGAGACTTTCCCTTAGGGAATTGGTTTGCATAATTCCCGTACATTCCACATTTAAAACATTTAACCATTGTTGATGTCGTAGCAATACCATTATCTTCATCCCTGGTGTTAACTGAACCTTTTCCTTTGCACTTACTGGCTTTGTGTCCTTCTTTTCCACACCCAAAGCATCTTCCAGTTCCTTTGAAACGTTCTCCTTGATGCCTCTTCCCACATGATTTACATAGGGGAAATTGAACTTTCTTTCCTCTATGATCATCATGAAACTCCATCTTTCTCATATTAGCCGAGTCAAGAAACTTACCAAATTTTACTTTATTTATCATATTATGAGATTGCTGATTCAGCATAATAATGATGTTTGGACTTACAAATACCATTTCATTTGGTTGCTCATGAAGAATATCATTCCATTGTCCATCATATCCTCCATTATCGTGAATCACCTTGTTTCCAGCCATTTTCTAAAACCCAAAAAGAATAGTGTTAGAGGCAAAAATCATAATAAAGGGGGAGTAACTTAAATATCTAACATCTTTGGTTTAATCTAATATCGTTACCATAGTTCTAGGACTATATCCTATACGTATACTTATCCTTAGGGGCATCCCTAGACATACCTTAGAAATATCTCTAGGGATCTCACTATCATTTTCGCATCCTAGTTTCCAAAGGTTGATTAAACTTTCCTCTGATACCAACTGTAACGGTCTGGAATTACTTCCAGTGGACTATAATTGATACCTATCAGGGCACTCCATGGGCGGCTACACCCCCTGGGCGGGACACACCACCATCCCCAGTGGCAGCCATTTCTTCATGAAGCCCTTGGGCGGAGAGCCATGCTTCGTCCAACGCTCACATGTGAGGGTTCCCAAGGATCGGATACATTCCTACCTCCTTTGCCTCTGATACCAACTGTAGAGACCCGAAGCTTGACATACATTACATTTGCGGAATACTTAGTACATAACAAAAACACACACACAAGGATCATAATAGTTTAGTGTCTTTGGAAACTCAGAATATAATCTTCTAATCCTGGTGAAAGATCTTCAACATCTCCCATAAAGATCTTCTTTTTTTATACCTAAAACCTTTCTTTATATCCTGGGGAAAAGTAAACATAAAAGGGTGAGCTCAAATGCTCAGTAAGGGTAAACAAAAGGAAAAAAATAAATCACATCATATTCATAAGAACATAACTTTTGGAAATCTTAACCTGCAAAAGAGAGCATAATTTCATAACATGGGATAAATCATAGTAGTGAAATGAAATCCCAATAAGCATAACTTAAAACATGAAACTTTGTGTCATACACACATAATCATAGAGAATCATTTCTTGTTAGTCATGACTCATTTCCAAGACTATCTTAGTGGACAAAGTCCCTTTCTGAATCGAGTCACCCTCGTTTCAATCCTGTTTCACTGAACTGGTATAACCTACCATTCCAGCCATGTCTATCTCATGAGATATGAAATCTTTACCCAATGCATTGGAGGGAGATATAGGTCCCACCCATCTTATAATGAATCCTTTCTTATGTGTTCCACATAATCATAAACCATACATCATAGTGTAACCCATGTAATAAAAATGGGATTCTTATACAACATGACATCATAAAACAATCCATATAAGATAAAGGAATTCATAAAAATATTTCCATCACAAAATAATCAAATCCAGGTAATAATATGGATAAAAACAGAACCCTTTTATTATCTTAGATGGAAAATAATTTTGATAAAATACTTGAACTCCATTCTTGAGGAAAATATCCTTTCTACTTCAAAAACATTTTTCCTTTCATAACATGTCATACAACTTTAAACTAAAAGAAGTTGATTAAAAATAAACTTGAAAACTTGTAAATGAAGCTTCTTGGAAATAATGTTTTAAAAATCCATTCATGCCGTATAAGTTAAAAAAACATTCTTCGTACTTTTGTCGGAAAAGTCAAAAAGTACCTCGTATGAAAAAACGACAAAAGATTCCATTCATACATATTACTAAAAACTCACCGAAGGGTAAAAATGGATTTAAACAATTGTAGGTGGATGGAAATAATATTACATATTGATGAAACATGGATGTGGATGATAAAATACACCCCAGTAAATACTTACGAATAAACAATCTCGGATAAAAATGAGATTGTGATATTTTCCCTTACCTTAGGTCCGATTTGCTTTGTAAGTGTCTGAACCTCCTATATAATGATTTAAATAATGTCATTTACTTATTACAGAATCATATTCATTGTTATGATATCATATATGGTTCACTTATGACTTTATATTACCCGTTCTTTTGTAAATTCCATGTTAAAGAGCGTTTTGGGTAAAATTGTTTCATTTGTCGTCCGTGTTTTGACTTGTAATTATTCATATGATTACTTAGATCATGATTAATTAATTCCAGAACATAAAACATGATTTATATATATATATATTCAGGATATACATATATATAATAAATCATTAAATGGAAAGAAATACACCGTTCATGGAGACGGTAGTCCGTATGTACGCATGAACGCTGTTTTCGTTTCCTTATTGAATTGAATGGAATTAAGTAGATGACATACATATAAATATATAAATAAATCCAGTATCATTATTATGTCATATATTTCATTAGTACATATTATATATACTTTATAATCATTCATGAATGGTTAATCATTGAGAATGAATCTCATCGCGTCGTGGAGACGGTAGTCCGTACGTACGCACGAGCGATGATATCGTTCCCATGGTCGTGGAATTGTGTTGAAGTGTATGTATACTATTTCAGTATCAATATCACTATATAATAATCATATATAGTTACTCATTACACCATTATACTCATCCTTGTAAGGTGATAGTGGAAAATAGATTACACCACGGCGTGGAGACGGTATTCCGTACGTACGCACGCGCGGTGATTTCATTTTTCCGTAGGATGGATAGAAAGTGAATTAGGGTTGTTTCATATTTATAATAGCATATCAGTATGTAAGTAATACTGATGTTATTACTTTATCACGAAACAAATAAAGAAGAAGAAGTTGAAAAAGAATGAAATTGAAAAAGATCGGTAATGGATATTTCCTCTTTTTGACGCGCCTTTTCTTAACCTCCACTTAAAGAACTAAGGATGGTCTTTGAAGAAGACCAGGACCTCTATAATGATACTAGGGAAGTGGAGAAGAGATTTTGGCAGGGGTTGGCCGAGCTTTAAGGCTCAAGGTTGTGTGAGGAAGAGAGGGAGGAGGTGCCCTTTTATAAGGGAGGAGAGGGGCACCTTTGGAATTCTTAAAAATATTAATTTATAATAAATCTAACCCCACATAAAAACCTCCAAAAATGACTCATATTCGAATATTAGATAAGATAAGGTTGTAATATCATCAACCAATAGAATTTAGACATGTTAGGAATTTATTTTAAACATTATCAACATGATTTATCTTTATTTAATCAATTTAATTTTATTTGTGGTAATAACATTCTAATTTTTAAATTATAACAAATAATTACTTATTTGTTGTAAATTGTCGATAATTGGATTCTTAATAACATTTTAGATCATTTAAATTTAATTTTATAATTTTGAAATATTTTGTGATTTTTAATCAATTTTATAATATGTTTTTTTTATAAAATAACAATAGTATCAATTTTGACACTATTCATTTATTTGAATTTAAATAAAATAAATACAGAAGATATGTTCGAACTAAAAGTTTTAATAGATTCATAAAATGTCATATGTATCTTAAAAATTATTGGAGCACATTAAATAGTTCATATAATATTTATTTTATTATTTTTGAAACCATTTATTTGGTTTATCTCTTAATAAAATAAATAATACAAAATTTTTGTATAATTATTTAATATACTTATTTGTTGCATAAAAATTAAAAATAAAATCCTATGATGAAAATAAATCTATTACCTTTCACAATAATACTTTTACTCGAATTTAGCATCTTAAAATCACAATATTTAAATTGTTATATTTATTAAATTGTGAAGGTGACAACTTTGGCATCATTTAAAATAAAATAATATAAGTGTCATAATCGCTTTTATAAGGCTCTGAATGGTCAAATATTAGACCATTGGATGATTATGGTTTACATTTATATGGCAAATAAGTTTTGGTTAGGTATTTGTGCATTTTATGGTCACTATTAGTTTAATAAAAACAATATTATTGATTTTTCACTAGATAAACAATTTATGCATCACTATTGTGTCATAATTAATGATAATTATTTAATCCCTAAAAATTATAAATAAATTTATATGATGTAGATAATTTCATTATCTTTCTGGAGACTATTCATGTTCGAAGTTTCATGAAGTTTATCACTAAATTAAAATTAATATACTTATAAGATTTAAGAGAGTGACATGTTGTCACTTTCTTTGGTTTTAATAATAATTAAGTTATTTTCATGGACAAATATCCATTAAATGATTCTAATCCGACCCTTAGGTGATATGGGTCAACCTTTAGTCATCCAATAGGATTTTGACATTTTTTAGGGTAATTTTAAAATATTATATTTACCCTTAATTACCCGATTTACCTTTAACTATGGTAAATAAAATTTACCGTAGTTACTATTCATAATTCCCAAAAATAAAAAAGTAGCTTATTAACATAATTTGGACCCACTGATTCCAAATATGGAATCCATTTTTCCAAATTCAATACACAAAAGTTGCAGAAATTTAATTAAAATTAATCCCGTTGTCGAAATAAAACGGGTTTTTCTTTAAAACATTGCAAAATATTGAATTGATTTAACCTACGAATTCAAGGTAAAATCAATGCTAATGACATAAATTATATTAAATGGTACAAATATATTATATTTATACTTTAAAACCATTCAATATTATAATTTAACCACATAAGATATTACGATGAAAAAAGTTGTTTTTAATTAAAATATAGCGTGTTTTTACTATTCATTAAAATATGAAAGTTATCGGAAAAATATCAAAACTTTATCTAATGTAAATTTTTATATCCTGATTCAAAAGAAGAATATTATTTTGTCAAATTGAACATATAAACATGTCAAAAACTATATTTAAAGTGGGTGTGCCATCAAAAGGCGGTAAAACTACATTTTTTGAAAAATACTTATTTTACCCGAAAAATTTATTTTGTTCTTATACCATGTTCTAGAAATGTGTAAGATGAATAATAATGTTATAAAATTCAAAATTTAGTTAATACTATTCATAACGGCTAGTTCATGATAATATTATAATAATATAACATTGTTTATTAAAACCCGGTTTTGCGTACAACACATGCTATCGAGGAAGGTCGTGATTGCATGTAATGCAAGCCAAGTTAGGGTTGCATGTTGTGAAAGAATCTTTCGTTGTTTCGTATAACAGAATCCAACCATATTTCATTTATACATTTAATATATATATATATATATACACTCAATGTTGCGTAGAATAACTATTATCAAAATTATGTGTAACACGGTCCAATAATAGTGTTGCGTATACTGCAAGCTAATACGGTGTTGCATATAGCGCAGGGTAATCTTGGTGTAGAATACAACATAAGACATTAATGAAATTAAAATAATATTTTTCATAAAATCTCGGGGCGTTACAATATAGGTATCCTCAGTTGAGGCCTCATGAGAGGAACTACCTAATGCATGATATCAATTTATCCATTATTGTTCATGCCTTGTACTTCTGGAAAATTTATTTTCTGGGAGTGATTGTTTTTATGTAAACAGACCAAAAAATCCAAAAGTACATATTTATACAGTACAGATTGAATATTTGGTAAATAATGTGGGTTGAATACCTGTTTTATTTCTACTATAATCTTTACTATTGGCCCGAGAAGGGTAATATATTAGCCAATGCACTGAGTAGGAGGACTCAGATACATGTAGTTTAGGAGGTCGGTAGCAAGTAGTATCTTATGGCCTTATTCTAAGAGATTCACTTGGAGGTTAAGGATAGTCTCATACAAACTTTTTACTCATCCTTTGTAGTTACTTATACTCTTCTCGATAGAGTGAAAATGATATAGTTTTCTGATTCTGAAGGACTACTCCTATGGGAGAGTGTGGTAGGTGAGTACCCACCTCCTGGTTGTACTATGGGAGAGGATGAAATTTTGTGTCTTCATGATCATGTTTAGGTTATATTAGACATACTCAAGAAGCTAATATGATAGTTTCATGCCTCATATTGGGTAGTTAATCATATAATTACCAAGATATATCATGGATTTTACCATCAATATTGGTTTCTAAGGTTGAAACATGTGGTATTTGGTTTTTCTATGAGGTCTTCTACCCGTCAGCTGGTAAAGGTGGAACACCAATGAACAACTGGGATTTTATCGTAGTTTCCCATTCCCAAGTGGAAATTAGATGTTTCTTTATGGATTTCATGATTAATTTTCTGATCTTGCCTCAAGGTAGTGATGTTTTGTGGGTTTTTGTGGACATAATCATGAAGTTTTCTCATTTATAACTAGTCAGGGAGACCATATCAGTAGATGATATTGGGAGGATTTATATCTGAGATATTTTTCACCTTCATGGGGCTCCTTATACCGTTGTATTGGATAAAGATGCCATGTTTACATCGTGATTTTGGAAATTCTTACAAAGGGATTTGGGTACATAGGTGCTTCTAAGAATTTCATACCGCCCTCTAACAAATGTCTAGTTATATCACACCATACATGTTCTGGATGACATACTTAGAGAATGAGTTCTTGATTTAATGGGATTCTGAGAGAGGAATATACCCATGTTTTATTTCACCTATAATAATATTTATCATGAGACTATATAGATGGCACCATATGAGTATTTATACAGTAGGTCATACCGATCACCTATGGGATATTTAGAGGCCAAATAGGTAGTAGTACTCATACCACATCTCATGCATGAGACTTTGGAGCAGGTCTAGTTGATCAGAGATTTTATGACTACTGCACAATCTAGACATAAGTCTTATACTGAGCGACATAGACAACATCTATAGTTTGAGGTCAGAGGTTGGGACTTTTTATGTATCTTACCAAGGATAGGACACATATATATTAGAAAACATGGTATGCTTTGATAAGGATATATCAGGCCATTCATGTTTCCAGAGAGATTTAAATCGGTAGCTTATTGATTTTAGTTACTTTAGAGGTAGCAAACCATGCATGATGTCTTTCATGTATCTCAGGTCCACTAATATCACTCATACCCATCTAATACTCTTTATCCATATGAATTTGATTTAAAGTTAGTTGTGTCCTTTAATGATAATCCAATACATATTTTTTATTAGAACATAAATGTTCTCTTAGGCTGATCAGTTCCTCTATATGGTTGTTATGCTAGCAAATCCATTTATAGGATAAGACATGGGTGTGGGAGGACAACATATGTTCTCAGTGGCTGGAATTATTCTCATAAAATACTTAACCACCCTTGGATGGTAAATTCAGGGATGAATTTATTTAATGGGGGAAGATTATAAGATATTGGGTTTTATATGCGGTGTATATCTTTTTTTCCTTTTGTTAAACTCATTTAAAGTTATATTTTTTTTCTTATACCCTAAATCCAGAATCACGGTTTGGTTGGATTGTTTTTATAAAAGAATAGGAAGGAGGGTTGTAGGTTGCTTTCAAATCAATTACATTATATGTATTTGGTTTACATGATGTGTATTCAAAACACAACATGTAATGGAATGTGTAGGATAATTCATGGTGTGTACATGGTTTTTCTAATGGGGAAGACCTTGAGATTTATCGGATGTGTAATGAATTTACACATTAGGTAAATTAATGGGGTTTGTTTTTAGAATAAGTGGAAGGGGATCTATTTTCAACAGAAGGCCTCACCCTCCTCCCTTATATCTTGTATAGGATAAATAAAGAAGCCTAACCTAGTATTTGTAGTCTTTCCACAATCCAGAATCCATTTATTTCTCTATCAGTCTCATTGGATCCAAACTAGTAATTTCTATGTTTGTCTTATTCCTTTCCTTATTTATCTTCTCCTAAATAGAGATATTTTTGGTGTAGGATCTTATTCCCTATTTTCAAGTTGTTCATCCATTCTTCTATTTTCTTCTAGTCTGGACTAAATCATAGGTTGATACTTGATGAGTGTTCTAACATGGGTATATGAAGGTGGTCAATACCTTTCCCTCCAGTTAGATGTTTTATCTTCCTTGTTTTCATTATGTTGCACATCAGCATTTCTAATGATGGCACAAAAATTAAATGACTGTCTTGATTAAATTGTTTGGGACATATCTAGATTTCCCACTAGTGTCTTTATATGGTTAGAGGTCAGTTTCCTCATCTTAAGCCACCCATGAGGTATGACCTTGTATCTTATAAGAACTCAGTTCTTCCTTTGAGGTATAGGTTTCTTTTTTCTCTTAATTTTTGTGTTGTTTTGAGAAAACTGGAAAATTGGGTAGTTCTATAAATTTGAGGGATACATGTCATCAACTCCTATGTACACGTAGTGTACCCTTGGTTATGTGTGGATTATATACATGGAATGTGGGCATGTTGTCCAGGGAGAATTGTTTAACCAAGTACACATCTTGTACTCCTTGTACACACTGTGTAGTCTAGCCATGTAGAAGGTGTATACATAGCGTGTAGGTAAGTCATTGAAGAAGAGAATAAAACCCAATTACATGTTGGGTACTGCATAGTACACGTCGTGTACTCAAGTTGGAAGGTTCAGGAATATAATTTGGTAGAAAAGTGGATGCTATATGAATAGTAAAAGAACCTACATGGGGTATAGTTTTAAGTATACACCATGTATTTTATTTTTTCACTTAAAATGGGAAGTAGCCTTATTTCTTAGTTTCTGGATAGAACCCTAGATAAACAGGCGTCTGAGACGTCAAATTGATCTTGTTCCTTCGTTCAAAGTTGGATTCAAACACTATTTGATCCATTAGAACCCCCTCGGTAAGTCCTTGATTCCTCTTGAGTTGTTCGTCTTGATTTTTTTTCTAAAACAAGTTATGTGGGTTTGAGAATTTTTGTTTGTTTTGTAGGTCTACCTTGATTTAGATCAAATTAGAGGTTTTTACTAGAGTATTATCATCACACATGTACGAGGTAGGTGGTGCATACTTCGTTTTGTGTTTTTACGAATTTTTTTGGGCAGCGCGGCCATTGTCACCTATTTGGGTATTTTGAGAAAGACCATGTTATACATGTTTTAATATGTTAAATTGATTATGATACATGCGGGATGACTTTGGGTATTCCCTTTTGCATGTTTTGCTTTAGCAGGGCTGAGCGAGAGGTCATTGCTCAATTTGGGCCCATTGGTCGGGTATGCCAAAATGTGTTAAAGTGAATTGTTTAGATTAAAATGATGAGTTTAATTTGTTAAGGAATAATATGGATTGTTAGAGGTTTTAAAGACCTCAGTGATGGTATGGGACAATACATGGATAATGCAATTCAACTATTCAGTTTTTCTCTATTTTAATGTGATTCTTTGATTATATATGTAATTGCCGAATTGCATAAGCTTGAACCCTTTGTGTTTTGTTGGGAATGGCCTAGATATTTATTTAGTGATGTTGATCATAGGCTTGGCTTGGCCCATATTACTTTGGGTGTTTTTAGCCACAGGATTGGGCATCATGGACATCGAGATTGAGGTAGTGGGACTGTCAGGTTGGGAATGGCCCATGTTACTTGGATGGAAAGGCCATCAGATACTGAGCAAAATCGTCCCAGGGACACGAGGTTTCAAATATGTTGTGGCTTGGGTACTATTTTGGTGATTATCTTTCACCTATGATTTGAGAAGTGTGCATACAGAGAGACTCCATGATGAGGTGGTTTTGACCAATCAGGTGGGTATAGTCCCCCGATAGTTTCAGTTTTGGTACTATGGGTTTGGGGGTTCTTGTCGTAGGAAGCCACATGGAAGGCAAGGATCCTTCAGAAGATAGAGATGATGATATTAGGTGGGGGCATAAGGCTCGCTGTGATTGATGTCATGGGTCGGGACACTTTATTTGAGGGAAGAAATCGCTGTCCCTCTGGTTACTTTATTTGAGGGTAGACATTGTTATCCCTCTGGTTACTTATTTGAGGACAGGCATCATTGTTCCTTGGAGTTTCTTTTGTTTGGGAATGCATTCGGGATGTCAGTACGTTGAGACACGAGGTTTCAGGAGGCACATGGTGTTAGGATATGTGATTGAGGTGGAACCAGATGGTTCGCCTAGGATTTGTGATGATATTGGTACTTGGGTCATGGGTTGAGCACTCTATTTACTTCAGATATTCTGGCATTGGCCAAAGCAGGTGACACTCCATGGTTGCTACTTAGCACCGGTGAATGTTTTGTTTATTTATTTCCTTTCACTTCTTACTTTACATAGAGATGCATGTCTAATTAAACACTTATACTAGGTACACACCATCTGGGTGGTATCCTACTGAGATTCATCTCACCCACTACATGGGCCCATCGGGACACATGTAGACTTTATGGTTTTATGAGTAGGTAAAGGATCAGCCTCATGAGTTGGATCATAGTACCGTTTGGCATGGAGATTGGTATGGACCTTGAGGTCATTCCTAGTAAGAGTTTACTTGTTTAGTTTACTTTTTGTATCATCATGCTCACTTTTTTTCTAGCTACTATTGTTTATCCATTGGATTCCTTTCTATATGGATATTTAGGACCTTCTTTGGATGCATGTTTTGTTGTTCAGCAGTAGTTACAAGTGATACTCATCATGGTGTTCTGTTTACATTCTGCTATTGTTGTTTATATTTGTTGCATCCGCTATTTGTTGCAATTGGTTGTGATTTCGATATGTGGGTCTAGTTCGAGTCTGCAGAGTAATATAATTATATATAATGCTCATATCAGTACTATTTTATTCCTCTGAGAGGATATATCCTCCCCGTTATACCTAATTACACCCTTGCTTCTAGTCGGAATCCTTTGGGGTTCGGGGAGGTTTTCCTAATGTAGTAACACCCAACCCGTTTAGCACTATTTGGGTGGTAGTTTAGGTATGAGACATTACCAAGTGGTATAAGAGGTGTTATTGATAGGGATTTAGTAGTAGTGTTTTTCTAGATACTAATGATATTGAGACTTATCTTTTTATTTCTACTGGTTTTACTATTTGGGATATGGTAGACTGGATATAGGTTGTTACTGGAATTGTGTTTCTAGATTGTGCATGGGTTCCTGTAGCCCCAAGTGCAAGGGATGGACCAAGTTTCCATGGGGTGGAATTTCTATTTTCTTTTTTGTTAGATTAGAGTTTATATGATTTCCACCTCGGTAGCTCACTTGGTGTTTGATGTTATTGATTGTGATATATAAACCTTAACATGGTTTAGTAAGGAAGAATTAGACCTTGGCCCAATATGGCAAGCCTTTTTTTCTTGGCTTTTAGTAGGAACATTTTTAGGGTATTTCAATTTATTAACAGCACATATGCTTTGTGGATTGATAATACCATGTGAATAATATAAAATTTCATGAAATAACTAATTTTGAAAATTGGAAGGTAAAATTCCTGAGAGAATTTCTAGTTTATTGAAATGTACTATTCCATGATTTATATATGTTAAATTACATGTGGCATGAGATTTGGGCTTGGATCTTGTATGAACAAGCATGTACTATGGTTGAGGTGATTTTGATCACTAGGATTGGGCATCCCATACGTCGGTTAGAGGTAGTTTGATAGTCAGGATTAGGTGACTCAGTCATCAGTTTGACACAACGTTGATTTTTGGGACATGTATGGCCCAAGGTACTTATGATACTTGAATCTGTTGAGGGTTGGTAAGGAGGCCATGAGGCTGGGATGCTGTGGGTATGGGTTACGATGGGGGAGAGTAAGGGTAGTTTTTATACGCTACCTTTTTACTGATTTCTTTATCTGCATGATATATAAATATATATTTTTATATGTGGCATGTCTGATCATTATGGTATTCAGCGGGTTCCTCCTAGATGATTCAGATGGAGCACCAAGCAAGTGATGGTGTAGTTCCGGAGGAGCACAATCAGGTTCAGAACCCTGATGGGCAAGTAGATCATGAGCCGTAGGTATAGGCTTATAAATAAGATCAGGTTCAGGATCCATTGCAGACAGGGTAGCTACTGGGTTCGACAGTGTTCGAGTCATGGCTCGACGAGCAGCCTCCATCTAGCCTGGTACGTGTCTTACATGGGATTGACAAAGGCGCGCAAGGTATATAGCCCTTTATTGAATATTTGACATGGGAGTTTCAGTCGCAACACCTGCTACTTTTTCAGGGTGAGGGTGGTCCACAATCGGCTAAGAACTGGATAGAGAGAATGTAGATGATCTTCTAGTAGCTCAAGATAGCTCCAAGGTGGAGTGTCAAGCTGGAAGCATACATGTTGTGAGGACTAGAAAAGCACTGGTGGGATGTGTAGGTACCGGCTTGAAGACACGAGGGACTGACATGGAATGAATTTTACACAGGTTCTTCGAGAACTTTTTCCTAGAGATGCTGAGGTAAGAGAGAGAACAAAAGTTCTTGAGCCTTTAGCAGGGTGACATGTCTATCATGGACTATGCAACTACTTTCACTGAGTTTTCTCACTTTTCACCTGGTATGTTAATTGATGACTCAGTAAGGGTGAGGCGCTTCAAGGATGGATTGCAACATTCCATTCAAATCCAGGTAAATATCTTCAGGTTGGGTTCATTCTTAGAGGCGGTGAATCAAGTGCTCATATTGGAGGGAAACCATAGGTATAAGCCTCATGTTGGTCGGGAAACAGCTTCAGGTGATGGTTAAGATAGTAATAAGTGAGGACGGAATGAGTTCTAATAGGGTAATCAGGACAGAGACTCATCTAGACCACTTTGTAGCAGTTCTTCAGTGGTTTTCTATCATTGTGGACAGCCAGGGCATGTTTGGACTTAGTGTGATAGGCCTCCAAAGGAGTTTCGGGCATGTGGACAGGACAAGAATCTTGAGAGGTTCTACAGGAAGCCTTCTCAGATAGCTGGTAGGCAGATACCATGATAGACTATGGCATCTAGATTTGGCTTAGGTTCGATACCAGGTGAGGGTATCTGAGTTTCAACTGTAAGTGGAGGACACGTCAGAGATAGTGGCACCCAGCTGAGGGGTCAGTGGCTGGTGAATGGTGTAGTACTACAGGGAGGACATGATTTAGGTAGACGTGTGTCAGGTTAAGTGCACATTGTGGAGCTGCCAGAGGCTGAACAGGCTGGTGATTCGGTGATAGTTATAGGTATACCGAGGGTGTGGCCATGATTTGTTTTGTTTCTACTTGTTTTGGTATATTCTGTTGGGGAATGTACGCTTTGAGCACCCAAGGTGCACCAGATTTATGTGGATATACCAGATGTTGGCTAGTGGGGTTGGCTCCATATCTGGTGGGTGATATATTTATTTATATGTATGAGATGTGTAGCATTAGTGCATCGAGGATTTGGGTTACTTGAGGTGTTGTGGGCATCGGGGAATCAAGGATACAGGTTACTTGAGGTGCTAGGAACCAGGTTCGTTGTGAGCATCCATGGGATGTAGGACCTCGTAGAGGCAGGCACCGATTTGGTGTGGGATATGTTTGGGTGTTGTAAGAAATATGGGATCACCTAATGTGGTGCAGGGGTGGCGATGCATCACGAGAGGACCATCAGTTCGTAAATAGGTTAGTGAACCTTTACTTTAATTGAATTTTGGACTATTGTTGTCCTGAAAGGTTTTCTTCTCCACCCTTGGAAGGGAAGTTCATGGATGAATTTATTTAAGGGGGAAGTTTGAAAGAACCCAGTTCTTCTTTTGAGGTACGAGTCTTTGTTATTTTAATTTTTGAGTTATTTTAAGAAAACTAGGAAAAATGGGAAGTGCTAGAAATTTTAGGGATACACGCCATGTACTTCTAAGTACACACCGTGTACCCTTGGTTGTTTGTGGATGCCATACATGGAGTGTGGGTGTGTTGGAAAGGTAGAATTTTTTAACCAATTATATGTCATGTACTCATTGTACATTGCGGGTAGTCTAGCCATGTATGGGAAATATACATGGCATGTGGTTAAGTCAGTGAAGAAGAGAAAAAAACCAAGTACATGCCATGTACTGCATAGTACATGCCATGTACTGCATAGTACATGCCATGTACTGCATAGTACATGCCATGTACTGCATAGTACATGCCATGTACTCAAGTCGACAGGTTCGAGAAAGTATGTTGGTGGAAAAGTATCCTCCATATGAACAGTAAAAGAACCTAATGGCCTATTGTACAAAGTACACGTCGTTTATTTTCTTTTGTTTCACTTAAAATGGGAAGTAGCCTCATTTCCCAGGTTCTGGACAGAACCCTCAAGAAACAGGTGGTTGGGACTTCAAATTGATCTCGTTCTTTTGTCTAAAGTCGGATTCAAACACCGTTTGATCCATTAGAACCCCCTTGGTAACGCCTTCATTCCTCTTAATCTGTTCGTCTTTATTTTTTTCTAAACCAAGTTGCGTGGGTTTGAGTGTTTTTGTTTATTTTGTAGATCTACCTTGATTTAGATCAAATTAGAGGTTGTTACCAGAGAAGGATCATCCCATGTGTATGAGGTAGGTGGTGCATACTTGGTTTTGTGTTTTTTTGGATTTTGTTTGGGTGGTGTGGCCATTGGCACATATTTGGGTATTTCGAGAAAGACTATGTAATACTGGTTTTAATATGTTAAATTGATTATGAGAACTATTGGATGCCATTGCGCATTCCCTTTTACTTGTTTTTCTTGAGCAGGGCTAGGCGAGAGGTCTTTTCTCAATGTGGGCATTTCGGCTGGGTATGCCAAAATGTGTTAAAGTGAATTTTTTTATTAAATTGATGAGTTTAATTTGTTAAAGAATAATTTGAATTGTTAAAGGCTTTAAAGACCTCAGTGCAGGTATGTGATATCATGTGGGTAATTCAATTCAACAGTTTAGTTTTTTTGCCTATTTTAAAGTGATTTTTTGATTATATATGTAATTGTTGAATTACATGTGCTTGAACCCTTTGGGTGGTGTTGGGAATGGCCCAGATATTTCTTGAGTGATTTTGATCACAGGTTGGGCATGGACCAGATTAATTTGTGTGGCTTTAACCATGGGATTGAGTGCCATGGACGTCATGATTGAGGTAGTGAGACTATCATGTTGATCATAGCCCAGGTTACTTGGATGGTAAGGCCATCATATAGTGAACGACATGGTCATAGGGACATGAGGTTCCAGATATGCTGTGGCTTGGGTACTATTTTTGTGATTACCAATCACCTGTGATTTGAGTAGTGTCCACACAGAGAGACTCTGTGATGAGGTTGTTTTGACCACTCGTGTGGGTAGAGGCCCCTGATAGTTGCAGTTTAGGTACTATTGGTTTGGGGGTGTTTTTCATAGGAAGCCACATGGAAGGATAAGAACCTTCAGGAGATAGCGATGAGGATATTAGTTTTGGGGCTAAGGCTCGATGTGATTGAGGTTGTTGGTTAGGCCACTTTATTTGAGGGCAGACATTGATGTCCCTCCGGTTACTTATTTTTGGATAGGAATCACAATTCCTCCAAGTTACTTTGTTTTTGGTGTGCCTTCAAGACGTTGGTACCTTGAGACACGAGGTTTTAGGAGGCACATGGTGTCCGGTTATGTGATTGAGGTGGAACCAGAGGGTTCACCTGGGATATATGATGACAGGGGTACTTGGGACATGGTTCGAGCACTCTATTTACTTCAGATATTCCAGCATTGGCCAAAGCAGGTGACACTGCATGGTGGCTCCTAAGCACCAATGGATGTTGTGTTTATTTATTGCCTTGCACTACTTACTTTACATAGAGATTCATGTCTGCTTAAACACTTATACAAGGTACACACCATCTAGGTGGTATCCTACAAAGATTCGTCTCACACACTAAATGGGCCCTTCAAAACACATGTAGATTTTATGGTTTTACATGAAGGTAAAGGATCATCCTCATGAGTTGGATCGTAGTACCGTTTGGCATGGAGATTGGTATGGACCTTGAGGTCATGCCTAGCAGGGGTTTACTTGTTTAGTTTCCTTTTTGTATCAGCATGCTCACTTTTTTTGTATCTACTATTTGTTAACCATTTGTTCCCTTTCTATATGGATATATAGGAACTTCTTTAGATGCATGCTTTTTTGTTCAGTAGTAGTTACAAGTGATACTCAGCATGTTGTTTTGTTTTCATTCCATTGTTTTTGTTTATATTTGTTGCTCGTGTCGGTTATTGCTATTGATTGTGCTTCTGCTATATAGATCTGGTTCGATTCTGTAGAGTCTTCAAATTTTATATTATGCTCGAACCAGTACCATTTTATTTCTCCAATAGGGTATAGCCTCACCACTATACCTATTTACACCCTCACTGATATTTGGCAGCCTTTGGCATTTGGGGAGGTGTGCCTAAGGTAGTAACACCTGACCCATTTAGCACTATTTTTGTGGTTTTTCGAGTATGGCATGTTACATATCTGAACAATTTTGTACCATCCCGTAGTGTGTGTGTGATCTCACCACTTTTTTTGGGAGCCTTGTTAAATTTAATGAGAGTTAAATGATTAATTTGGATAGGGTTTATGCCTCCTTTGAAATGTGATTACTTGATATTTAAATGGTTTAAATTTTTAAATGGAAAATGTGGAAATGGGTTAGATGAACTCATGGATTGTGAATGGTTATGAAATGGGTAATTTAATGAGATATAAATTGATGAATGACTTGAAAATAGAAGTGGATTTCATGACCATTTCTACTCCTCATATACGGATTCCATTGGATTCCATAGACATTTATACTCCATGGATCCCTATTATAGTAATGGATGTCCTGGAAATTTATACTCCTCATATTCTAATAACATTGTATTCTATGGACATTTCTAATCTATTGATCTGTATTGATTATAGTAGTGGATTCCATATACATTTCTACTCACAAGATCTTGATTCCACAAGATCTTAAGGACTTTTATACTCCTTGGATCTATCTTCCTTGTAATGCCTTGGATGAGCTCCTTGGATTCCAACCAATTCCATACCAAGTAGTCATAAAGATGCTATGTGGAATCGATAAGGATTACTTGGTCATTTATACCTTGGATTCATCCCTTGGGGTCTGAAACTTGATTACACAACATAGGCCATTGTGGATGTTTACCATGCTTTATAGATATCCCTTGTATGCATATTTGATTACAGTTTCCCTTGTTAATGTGATCTTGATTATTGTTCACGGGGAACCATGTTTGACAATAAAGGATATCATCTACTTTTTACACTTTACTTTCTTTAATTTTATACTTGTTATATATTGCACATTACTTAATTATTTATACCTAGACTGTATATGTTATATAAACCTTTGGTGGTGGCCTACTAAGTGTTATCTCACAACATATTCAAGCCTCCTTTGGTTACCCAGACAGACTTCATGGATTCATGTAGGTATTGGGTAAAGTGCCCAAAATATGATTCTTTATTTTATCATTTCTTAGAAGAAGGGAACCATTGGACTAAGCTATGCTCACGAGGCTATCTGGAGATAGTTCATTTTGGGTCTTTTTATATTTTAAAACATGAATTGTGTTGTATTCATATTTCCATGTATTGATTTATTTTGTATGGATACATGACATGATAATCATATCATATATGAAACCTCATTTGGATTTATTATTATTATTGTTCTTATGGATTTTTATAAGCTAACTTGATTTATATTATGATTACTATTATTTATTCACTTGTGATAGTCCTGCATTTCTATGATCATGAGGGTATAGTCACCCCACTATACCACCATTAACCCTTACTACTATTCAGTAGACTCTAGTGTACGAAGAGGTGTGATTTAGGTCATGTGACCCACTGGCTTTGGGAACCATCTCGTGGCTTTCAGATCGGTTCATTACGTGAGTCAAATATTTGGATGGATCCATGTGTACCTAGTAGTGAAACAAGTGCATGAATGTTTTGTTTACAATTTAATTTTGTTAAGTACCTACATGAACATATATACTAGTTTTTATTAGGGACATCATGGGTGGTGGACTACAAAGTCATATGCTCACACCCAATATGGGAACTTTGGTGTGTGTGTGTGTGTGTTGATCTTTGATTATCATGTATATTCAGAGTGACATTTTCAATATGAGTTGATGAGGTTGAGGAGCTTAGTGGGGTTATAAATACCAATTTATGTAAGGTCAGAGATAGTGGTTGGGGCTCCTTTGATTTTATTTATTAGTTTTTATGATATTATAAATGATCGTCCCATTGGGCTATATGGTTCAATTATATGACTATGTGACCTGCATTTACATTTCTTTCAGCATAATTATATAAAAATTATAGTATGATTTCCACTATAAATCTATTTGATATACTCTCTTGTTACCTTCTTTATGGATACATAGTTGTTAACCTATTATTGTTGCAATGATACTATATGGTATAGTCTTTTCACAAGGTTTATTAGACACTCATTATTTTTTCAGCATCTAGCATATAGGGAGGTGAATCTGAGGTCTAGTAACAATATGTTATTCTCATAGAGGAGATTAATTGGATTGGAGGTATAATAACATGGAATTAGAGTGTTTTGTTCTTTTTCTTACTATTTTAGATATGGTAGATGGTGATATAACTAGTCAGATATTGGGATGGATGATATGTTTCATTTTTTCCAACACCTGTATGGGATGAAGTCTAAGTTTCTAGGGGGTTTGGATTAATGTTATTGGTTGTCATTATTATAGTTGAGTTGAATTTTTTCAAGGATGAATCTTGTGTTTATCAATTTATGGTTTTTCTATTGACTTGGGGAGGAAATACATGTGATTTCATGTATCATAATTTATATATAGTATTTACGTGGATTTTTTATATTTGTATGTAATTGAAAATATGATTATAAAAAGATTTAGGATGTTTAAAGTGTTGCAAAAAACTTATATGGTGTTTTCCCATATAATATAATAGAGAAATTCTAATAAATTAGACCATGGTTATTGGATATTATTTTGAATATGATGTCTAGATATGTGAATCTTGGTGTATTTGATCTTGGCATTGAGATAGGGTGGGTTGGGATAGAGTCATGACCAAGTAATATGAGACCCTTATATTATAATGTGTGTGCAGAGTAGTGGGGTGAGTTTTATACTACTTCCCTTTCTCAATTATATGAGAATATGTGTTTATGATAACCCTAGAGTGGATAACCTAGTATGGATATAGGGATACGTGATATTTGAGAGAGCACCGAGATGGGGTATTGGCTTGTGTTTTTTAAGAGATAATTGAAATTGAGGCATGAAGTTTCTTCATGGATTATAATCTATGTGAGTTGTGATCTATAGAATAAGTTGGATAGCCTGGTGATGGGCTTTACAATTAAACACAGTTTAGCACAGTTAAGAATTGACCCCCTCCCCCACACTTAAAACCCACCTTTTTACCCAAAGTTGACTTCTAAATATGGAGAAGAACAGTTAATCAATTATGGTTCAAAAAAGATTTTCAATTAAGTAGAAATATGACATGTATAAAGGGTCTCAGTGAAGTTCAAAAATGTTGTTTTCCACAATGAATAAATAATCAGCAGGTTCATTGACAAGTACACCCATTAACATTGATGTCTAATGGAAAATATTTTCATTAAAGTTAAATTATAACATATAAGGCGTGGGTGTACAATTAACTGGGTGTAAGCATTTTAAACAATAAGTTCAAAAATATGTTCAATATAGTAGACAAAGTTCATCCTAAACACCTCAACGAAACAAGAAGATTCAAATGACCAGAAACATGTACTCCCCCCCCCCCCCCCACACACACACTTAGTTTCATGCAGTGAAAAGATTTTATCACAATAGTGAAATTCAATTTTTTAATGTACGGAGGCTCATGTAGATTTTTAATTCATTAGTTACACGACATGTAGCAGAATTTTATAATACAAAAAGTATTTTAAGCAAGCAGAATATTATTAACAAAAACAGGAGCAGAAAAATAAGTGCAACAAGTTGAAGTAATTCCATGACTAAGCTCTTGTCCAAAAATTACCATGGGAATTCCACTCTTTAGATGACAGAAGCAGCATTCCTAAAAACACAGAGCATATATGAGCATATATGAGCATGAAAAGCATCACTTTATTCAAAGTAAAATAAGAACAGAACAAAAGTAAACACAAAGAAAGAGAATGGGTTGACTCCCATGAAGCACTGAATTTTAAGTCTTCAGTTAGACATTATTTAATCACAATTTTTATTTATTAACAAAACAAAAACCATGGGTTGCCTCCCATGCAGCGCTAGGTTTATAGTCCCCATCCAGACTCACCAATAAACTAACCGTAGTCACTTGGTGGATGTGGTTTCCTTAATAGGAACCACCACAAGTGTTTGGCCCAATTGTTTTTAACTGAACAGTGAAAATTGTGGGCTTCAAGACTCAATACAACAATAACTAAATTATCATAGCCTAAAATAATCCCTAAGTAGCACCCTTTAACAGTAATGGGTATAGTGTTGTCCACTTCCAGAATTGTTTCAGAGTTATCAAGATTTGAGTTCACATGATGGGACAACATAGTACTAGGTGCTTCAAAGGGTATGGAATTATTTTCATGGTGCTCTCTCCCAACTTCAACACTCACAGGTTCAAATTCAGGGGTGTCTGTGGATGAATACTAAATAGTAAGTTCAAAAGGGGATTCAATAAAGTTCTGAATAGAATCATGAGCATTGGAACTCAATTGTAAGTCTCCCTCTAGACTACTATCAGTATCATGATGATCTTTTTCACCCTTCATAGATGAGGATGTAATTGACTGACAAGGAAGAGAATTTATGTTTTCACTAACAGGTTTAGCTCTAACAATGTTATAAATCTCTTCCAAAAGATCCTCATCTGTTAACTCACATTGAACATCTACTGCTCCTATCAAATCAACTCTGCCTAGATCAAGTGTGTGTTCAACCTCATTTTCATATTCAAATTCAAAATGCTCACTCTCTAAAACCATGTCATTTGAGTGTTCTAAAAACTTTAAATCAGGAGGAGAAATGTTCAATTCTACATCAATAAAATCATGTTCAATATTGTTCAAATTAAAACATTTACCCCCATGTAAATCAACACTGTTTTCCAATTCAGTACACAAAGTTTCAGAAAAGGGATTACAATGAGAATAGGTAAGTGAAAACTCATCCAAAGTGTTCCCAATATCAATTTCAGGCTCAATGTTCATAATTTCAGAAATTTTGGGTGAAGAGTTTTTAACATTCAAATTTTTAGTTTCAAGTATATCTTCAACCCGAGTGACTTCATTCTCAAAACTTCTAAAACAGTGATTCAATCTGTTTCAATTCATCTTCAAAATTTTCCAACTCAATTCCATTAATGATCTTTATAGGATTTTAAATGATGTGTTCTTTATTTAGAGAGTTGGTTATTTCTAGATTTAGTTCAACAGAGTCAGATTTTTCAAATTGAATGGGTTCTTGTCCAATTTCATTATCACTTTCTTCTTCCACTTGATTTTCAAATATTTTGAAGACATTTTCTTTTTCATTTTCTTCAAATACTTTGTGTTCTTTAACCCTTTGTTGCAATTCCAAGATCTTGGTTTCTATTCTTTTCATTCTTTGATCTCGCTCTTGAGAATCTCTAAGTTGAATCTCATGGGTTTGAGTTAACCAATTATTAATTTGTTCCACCCTAACATCTAGTTTAGAATCAATTAATTCAATTTTATCTAGGGTGACAGGACTAAACTCACATTGTTCATTTCCATCGGTGTAAACATCTTGTTGTGGCTGGTTATAGACACACTGCCAAGCAGTATGTCTATAATCACCACAAAAAACACAGTTAGGTCCCGGTTGATTCCAATTCTGATTAACATCCATTTTTTAATTCAAAATTAAATGAGCTTAAACACACAACAGTTCTCTTTGAAACAAATTTTTCTTTTCAAAACAAAAAATGCAGCAGATACAGTTCAAAGTAGTTTTTTTTTTAAATTAGTTTTTTTTAAATGATTTTTTTATGTTTTTTTTTGTGTTTTTTTTAAACCCTAGACTCTCGGTGCGTGCCTTCCCCGGCAACGGTGCAAAATTTTGAACAATCGAGAGGTTTTCACGGCCCTCAAAATTATATTTATTACTCCTACACTAGTATAGCAGTATAGGGTCGAACCACAGAGAAGACAGAAGAAAATTCTAAGGTTTATTTTTATTAAACTCCACTATTGTCAGCAGTGGAGGAAGTGAACATTTTTTAGTTGTTTTTGACTTTACAATTTTTTTTGTAATTTTATTTAAGAAAAAGACAAAATCGATTACAAATATACTGATGAACTAAGAATTACGGTAAAACTAACAGAAAAGAACAAAATACTAAAATAAAGCAGCAAGGTTGAAGGAGCAGATCATAAGTAACACTCGAAAATCCGACCCTACTAGTTTAATGGATACCTTCTCCACTACACTTTATTGAGTCACACCTCAAGAAATAAAAGTGAAAAGTCTCCCTCTCCAGGAAACTCAACACACATAATACTGACTTTAAGAGTTCGCCACTCCAAAATCAGTCAAACTTTTTGATAGTTAGAAAGGGATAATAGTGGCAAATAAACTCACCGTAAATTCCCACTGTTTAAGACATTAATGTTTCGATAAAAGTATTCAAGAATTACCTCTCCAGTAGTTCTTGAATTTATGAATTTTAAAACATTTAAGGTGTGAAACAACTAAATAGAGAGTCATTAATCAACCTCACCAATTGATCGTGATTCTGAAAAATATAATTAAGTGAAGAAGTCTAAAAGATTAACAAAAAAGAATTGAATTCTCGAGATAAGACAACTCAACCTTTGATCATGTTGAATTAAGCAATGAAAAACAATCGAAAACAGAGTACACAATTATAGACAGAGGGAAGGTAAACTCCCCTTGCAAGCTCTGTCTTCGGGCACCTGATCCTGCTACTCATCTCCAGCGCTGCTCTCGGATAGATGTGGTCGTGGAATCTCGAATGAGAGAGAGAGAATGAGTGTCCCCCCAAAAAATATTTGCTGCTTGCTCTGCTTTAAAACCTTGCTGTCATTTACTGCATGTCACTGCTCGATCTCCACTGACTTGTAAAGTTCTTCATTCACGCACTGCAAAATGTCCATTTTTTCGCGACCGGCACATCGCACTATCTTTTCCCTCCTAACTAACTCCCGTTGAGTTAGTTGAATGAACCTGGACGTGATTCCGCCTCTTGAATGAACCTACACATGATAATAACAAAATGAAATAATTAAAACATAAAAAAAGTAATTAAAATGTTACCGTTTTTTTTATTTTATGTTTACTATTTTAATACTTATTTAAAGTTAAATAATAAATAACTTAAATGGAAAATTATTATCTACTTTTATATTATTTATAAAAAAATCTATTTAATATTACTATGGTAATACATAAATTATAAAAAAGTTATTAAATAAGTTAATAGATATAAATACTAAGTTATTAATTAAATCAAAAAAAATTAAAACTAAGTTATTAAAAAGACAACATAAATAAATAATTAAGTTAAAAATTAAGATTGTATTAATAATCTATTTATTACTATTAAAGAAATTAATTTGTTAGTTTAATTAATTAATTAGTTAATTTTAATTTAGTAAATAAAATTATTACTTAAATTGTAAGTATTTTTAATTTATTAAGTAAATTTATAGTTTATTTATAATTATTATTGATTCTAAATTTATTCTATTAAAACTTAATTAATTTATTATTTACATTTATTATTAATTAAGTTCTACAATTTAATTTATAATTTTTTAATGTCTTAAATTATTATCTTTTATAGATTACTTTTAAATTTATCTGACTTAGTTAAAGTAGCTTTAACTTTAACTTTTTTTACATTTTTTTTACTTTACTTTTACAATACTTTTATTATTTTTTCTTCTTTTTGTTTAACTTTGTTTTTATTATTTTCTTTTAATTATTAATTATTATTATTATTTTATCTTTACTTCCTCCCCCCATTTCTCCATGGTGTAGTAGAGAGGGGGAAGGGTTTCTGGAGTTCTTCTTCGACAGGCGCTGCACTAGTCTCCCCAAATCGGAGGCGGCACAAGAGGCATCTCTAAATGGCAGAAATAAACTTCTCTTCCATGGTTCCAGCTCTGCACACTCCTCCATTCAGCGGCATCTGGCAACCGCACACAACGGGTCGAGCGGCGTGATGCAGTATTCGGCCTTCACGGTTCTATAGCGACTCTAACAGGGTGACCTCGCTGCTCCTCCTCGCAGTGACGTTGCACAGCAAGCAGGTGCGGCGGTCCTCTAGCGGCATCTCGGCTTCAGCGTCGCGACATCATCCTCCTCGGCAATTCGACTACAACAGAACTCCAAAACAACATAGGTGGTTCAGCAGATGATGAAATAAGTCCTTATTTGGTCCAGTAATGCATAACAGGATAGGCCAGTGGGTGTTTGATGTTCTGCAGCAGCACGACAACTTCAATCCGACGCCGGTATTCTCAGCGGATAGTAGAAAAATGGCTCGGTTCGAGCTGGGTGTTGTTTTGGTGCAGCGAAAGTCCATGCATCGACTTCAAATTGTTGATGTCTGATTCTTCAATTGCTTCGATTATAAATCTGAGCCAGAGGAAAGGAAAGAAATAGTAAAGATGGAGGACGGTGAACCTGGTTGCAAGGGTTCGACCTAAACAAGGAAAATCAACTTCCATAAAATGGCATTGATTTAAGATATATGGTTGTAATGATTCTGTTCAATGTCTATTTGAGTATTTTTTTAATTAAATTTTTGTTGGTTTCAAGTTTCAATCAGAAAATGGACAGAGGAATCGTTGCAGGTGAAGAAATGGAAGAGAATTAGTGCATGTGTGAAAATATGACTATCGGTAGCAGGAGAAAAGATTAAGTATCGGTAGCAGGGGAAAAGAGAAAGACCGATTGGAGAGATGGGTGTCAGGGATAAAACTGTGAGACCGGTAGTTACATCAGTGGCAGCCAGGAAGGAAAGAACTCACCGATAGAAGAAAATAAGAGCACTCACCGATAGAAGAAAATAAGAGAACAGTGAGTGCGGATGAAGGGTCTAGTGCGCCTGAGAGACCGAAAGGTTAATAAAAAATGTGAAACCGATAGAGGAAATTTCAATCGGTGAGTCCCGACTCACCGAAAATAAGACACCGATAATTATAAAATTGAAGTGAAAACGGTGAGACGTGAAACCGATGATGAAGTAATGGATCGGTGAGTCGATGACTCACCGATAGTTCAAAATAAATGAGACCGAAACTGATGGAAGGATCGGTGCGTCGCAACAACGGTGCGTCATGAGAGACTGGTGGTGATTCGAAGCAATCGGTGAGTCATGACTCACCGTTAGTTATAAAAAACTTCGGTGTGACATAACATCGGTGCGACACTCACTGACAGTTAAAAATTAAAAACATTAACAATAAAAATTAATTTACAACAAATAATAAAAAGAACAACACTAATTAATTAACACAAACGAGAATTTAACTATGTTGTTTGTTATTAAATAATTAACTGTAACTATAAACCAATTTAATTAACTAAAAAAACTAAAAATAAACGCAACTTAATTATTAACTAAGAAACTAAAAGTTAAAATTAATTTAATTTATGTCTAAATAAATGTAGAAATCCTAAAATTAATTAACTACGAACATAAAATTAAAACAATTACAATAAAATAGAGTTATTAAACAACAAAATTAATTAAATAGATGACAGAATGAAACTCTAACATTAAAAACAAATTATTTAATTAAACATTAACTCAAAACTATACACAACTTAAATTATTAATTAGATAACGCTTATATTAAAAACTAATTAAATAATAGACTACAATTATAAAAGACTCAAATTATAATTACTTAATGAACAATTACAAGGTAGCAGCAGGTGAAAAAGAGAAGCAACAATGACTCTTAATTTCACCAAAAGCTATTATCTACCTCACCGATAGAGCAAAAAAATTATAAAATGAATTTAAAAATCAATCTGCATACATAAAATAATAAAATTAATGTTTAAAAACTATTATTTATTTATTTATTTAACTATTTGAACTAATAAAATTAAAAGCGAGCAATTTAATCTTAATTAAAAGCACATATTATTTAATTAAATAGTTGGCAGGATGACTAAATAAATTAATTAACAAAGTTAATCTATTCTAATGTAACTAAATTAACAGATTAGATATTAAAATAAGGTCTAAGTTAATTAAATTGAATTACATAGATTAAATAATTGTTTATAATAAATATTAACTATTAAAAAGTTAAGCAGATTTAAATTAACCAAACTAAATAATACATAATTAATGTTGAATAGTTTAGTAAGATTAAAATTATTAATTTAAAGACCAAAAACGCATAATTAATTATAAAAAATGATTAATTAACATATTTAGTGATAAAATTACAAAAGTGCCAATATTAATTAAAAAGTGTCAAAATAATTAATTAAATTGCTAAAAAATAAATAAAATATGTGGCAAAACCATGTTAAAATAGAGCCACATCACCTAGTGATATTCAAATGCAACTCAAGGTATTGGTGAGTTATGTGTGTTGGCATAATAACAAGATTTTTTAGTTTTGTGTGCCTTTATACATGTATGAGAGTAGGTCCTCAATAGATTCATATATGTCGCAATAAGATCTAGGACTCTTTTGTTTTCCTCGACTGCTTGTAGATGGATCATGGGATTCACATGACTTTCAGTGAATAGTGACACATTGGTGTGATTGAATATGATTTGACTATTGAAATGTGTGAGATACATTTTTCTAAATAATGGGTGGTTAGGTGTGATTGACTAGTGATAACCAATGAATTGGGATATAACTGGTGCATGGGATTGGGTCTCGATGGTATAATAGTGAAATGAATTAGGGATTATTAGAATTGTATTTATACTTAAATGGTAATATCATATCAGATATAAGATATTAAGTTTATGAAATTTGAAATGTGGTGTTATAACAACCCAATATTTTATGATATGTTACTCTTTAAATAAATTTTTTTCTTTCATAGCTTACATTCCATGTAACACCAAGTTTAAACAAACCACGATACATATATTATTATTTAATGTGAAAATTTTCACCTATACATTGGATTGGAGAGTATGAATATAGTAAAATAAATTATGAAAAATTATTTTTTACATATATATAAAATGAATCCATTGGTTTTAAATTAGAAATAAATGAAAAAAAAATCATTTAAAGGTAAATAGAGATGTTTTTTCTGAAAACAATCTGTATATACACAATGTGTTTTTATTAAAAAAATTATATTAATCTATTTTGATGAATGAATTTAATTAAATGTATATTTTATATATTCACTAATTTTTTTAACATATATCTAATAGTTTTTACCATCCATGGAGTAATAATAAATCCAGTTGTATATTTAAAATGTATATTTTAACAATAGTCTTAGTTGTGTTTTCCTGATTATTTTAAAATGAATTTATAACACTAATAGAAATTAAGTTTGATAAGATGGATTCCATATTTATAATCATGTGGTTAAATTTTTTTAAATAGGACCCTTTTATTTTTTTCATTATAAATAGTAACTGTGGTAAATATATGTCAACTCGGTAAGGGTAAATCAGGTAATTTAGGATAAATATTACATGATAATGATTTAAAATATCTCTGACACCTATGAAATTTACATTTAATAAGTTTAGTTTGACTATTATAATATACTATTTTAAGATATGCAGATTCAGTGGAACTACTATTTGATAATGACCTTAATATTATTTTAAGTAAAAAATAAGTACAAAATGTCACTCCCTTTGTTTTAATATCTCTAATAATTTTTCCTAAGGATAAAGTGAGGATATTTTTTGTTATAAGTGGTTATTTTAAATATTAATTGATTTTTTTATAATGATAATTTAATTTTAATTTTCAGTTAATGGAATAATTACCTTAAATTCTTATGCAGCGTCAACACGGTATTTGTTCAAGTAAAAGAAAAATAAAATAATTGTTTTTAAAACTATTAAAAGAAATAAAATTTGGATGAATTACCATGTTCCATTAATGTAATAGATAAATATGATATATTAGTTTTGTTTTAAAAGTTTATTTTATAATTAAATTTCAATATTTTTTATTTAAAAGTCAAATATGTGAATAGTTTTGAAACTCACTTTAATGGTATTTTATGTTAAATAATATTTCATAAAATGAATTAAAATTTATAAAAACATGAAATTTGGAAAATTGAATGATATGTGGTCTAACATATCGACTATTTTACATTTATTGGTTACTTGTCCTTTTTAGTAACATTATTGACCCATAAAGAATAAAAAACATTGATATAGGAGTAATCATCAAAAAGGTTAACATGAGTTAAAATTATGATATAAGGGTTAAAACAACACATAAATTTGTTTAAATATTATTGGATATAATTATTTATATTTATCATCATCTAATATTTGAAATATATCAATTCTAGTCCATTGGAAAAATAAAATTAATTTATATTAATTTAATACTTTAATTAATTCCAATGGTGCCCCTCCCCTCACTTATAAAAGAAAACCTCATATCCTCCCTTATTCATAAAGTTTTAACACTCTATCTCAGCTAAGAAATGCCCTAATACCATTCAATATTCCTTTTATTTATCCTAAATCTCTCTTTATTCTTCTGTGAACAGTATTTCAAGGCTTAAGATGTAAGCCAATAGAGGTCTCTTGAAGAAGAGGCAATCCTCTTTACTGACTCTTTCAAGTTTATTTCATCTTATACTTCCTCTAAATATATTGTACTAATCCTAAAAAATTAATCTAGTATCTTAAATATACTAATATAATAATAATAACATTATTATTATTATTATTATTATTATTATGGTAATACCATTTTACACCTCTTTACCATCCTATAAAAAATGAAAATATTTCTCATGTGTGTGTACAGCTTACCATCTCCATGTAGCGGTGTATCTCGTTTTTCATTACCATTTTACTTGGATAATTATAAATATGGAAATAATAAATATATATGATATTTATAAAATAATTATGGTTATGAGAATATAATATATCATTTACCTTCTTACCCTTCCACCCTGTAACGTCCCATCTTTTTGGAGAGGTAAGGATCCTTGTGTTTCTATTCAAAAACCTCTCATTTTATGATAATCATGGGATATAATGGATAAGGAATGGTTAGAGAGAGTATATAGATCATTTAGATCCTTGAGTTCTAGAAAATGGGAATGTAGACTGAGCCACTTGATTAGTACATGGTTTGTGCTAACTATGTGACTCAACCATTGTAACACCCCGAGATTTTATGAAAAATATTCTCTTTAATTTCATTAATGTCTTGTGTTGTACGCTACACCAAAAGGATCTTGCACAACACGCATCCTTGACTTTCCTTGCATTACATGCAATCGCGACCTTCCTCGATAGCGTGTGTAGTACGCAATACCGAGTTTCACTAAACAACAATATGCTATTAAAATATTATTAAAACTAGCTGTAATGAATAGTAATAACCACTTTTTGAAATTTTGTAAATTTTATTTTTCAAAATGGACTTCATTTTTGGATTCAGAATATCTAAATTAGCTTAGGGTGAAATTTTGGTACTTTTCGGATAACTTTCATTTTCTGACGAATAGTGAAAATTACTAAATTTTAATTAAAAACAACCTTTTTAATCGAAATAATTAATAGTGATAAATTATTAATTTGAGTGGTTTTAAAGTATATTTAGAATATATTTTTACAATTTAATACAATGTTTGTCATTGGATGTAATTTCACATTTAAACCAGACATGAACAAGTGTCAATCTTTTGATAGTTATTATCTCTAAAGAACACGCTATTTGTTTTGACGACGGGAACTAATTTTTAAATTAATTAATGCAACAGATATGTTTTTAATTTGGTAAAATAGACATCATTTTTGAGTTCATAATATCAAATATATCTTAGGCCTAATTTTTGGTATTTTTCTGGAAACTTTCATTTTTTGATGAATAGTGAAACCACTAAGTGGTAGTTAAAAAACTGAATTTTTTCATAAAACATAATTTTACCGCTTTTGTGAATTAAATTTAAAAAATCCGAGAGACACAGTTAATATCAAGAAGTAAAATGTGGTTCAATGAGATGAAAATAATTTTTTGTGAATAGTAACTTTTTACTTTTATTTACCACGGTTAAAAGTAAATAGGGAAATTAAGGGTAAAATGATATTATTATTACCCTAAAACATGTCCTAATCCTATTGGATAAGTGTAATTCGACCAAAAACAACCTTAGGAATAAAATATGACCATTTAGGCCCACTTGGATTAAATTAGGACATTTATTATTAATTTATTTAAAGAAGGGTTAAAATAGTTAAAATCAAAGTTTAATAAGTAAATAATTTTGAATATTGGGTTATACATAAGATAAATTCGACTATAAATATTCATTAGAAAGATAAAAATATTTCCTACATAATGATATTTAATTTTAATTTTTTTACATTAAATAATTTAATTTATTTATGACGCAATTATGATGCAGTAATTATTTTATTAATGAAATATTGACATATTTGATGTTATAAATACCCAAATAAATGTATTTTGAGACTTTTCATGAATTCCACTAATTTTCTAGGTTAATATGACATGTTAGTATTGATTTAATTAACTTTTTTCGAACTAATAATTCTGTTATGATTTTCACAAAAATAAATTACTAAATATTGTCAAAATTGACATAAATAGTATTTTAAAAAAATATTATATTATTAATTGTTATTTTATTCATAAAAATATAAGGTTCGGAAAAATGACTTATATAAGGTTATATATATTAATAATAAACAACTTGGGGTTCGTTTTTCTTGTTATAGTAAGTTTATTAACCTTATAGTGTAAGAACACAAAAAGACACTGTAAAAGTAAAATTATCTAACTTAAAGTTAAATATAAATGATAAGGTTAAAATAGGATCATAAACTTGTCTAAATTTTATTGGATGAGATAATTTCAAACCATACCCACCTTAGATTCTAAATAAATCAATTTGGATCTATTTAAAACCGAATATGACTTTATAATAAAATAATATTTTTAGTTTTCCAAAGGTGCCCCTCTCCTCCCTTATAAAAGGGCACCTCCTCCCTCTCTTCCTCACACCACTTTGAGCCTTACATCTCGGCCAAACCCTGCAAAATTCTCTTCTCCACATCCCTAGAAACATCCTAGCGGTTCTGGTTTTCTTCAAAGACCAATTTTAGTACCCTAAAAGGAGAGATCAAAGAGGCACTTCAAAGAAGAGGTAATGTCCGTTACCGATTCTTTCAACTTTATTTATTCTTCCACTTCTTCTTCTTAGGTTGTTTCATTATTAAGTAATTACATCAATATCACTCATATACTTATATCTTATTATAAGTATTAAACAACCCTATTTCACCATCTATCCATCCTACGGAAAACGAAATCACCGCGCGTGCGTACGTACGGAATACCGTCTCCACGCCGTGGTGTAATCTATTTTCCACCACCACCTTACTTGGATGGGTATAATGGTGTAGATAATAACTATATATGATTATTGTAAAGTGATATTGATTCTGAAATAGTATACATACACTCAAATACAATTCCACGATATTGAGAACGATATCATCGCTCGTGCGTACATACGGACTACTATCTCCACGACGCGATGAGATTCATTCTGCACGTTAACCATTCATGAATGATTATAAAGTATATATATACAATAATGAAATATATGACATGATAATGATACTATATTTATGTCTGTATATATGTATGTCATCTACTTAATTCCATTCAACTCAATAAGGAAACGAAAATAGCGTTCATGCGTACGTACGACATACCGTCTCCATGAATGGTGTATTTCATTCCATTTACTGATCTATTATATATATGTATGTTCTGAATATATATTATATATAAATCATGTTTTATATTAGGTAATTAATTAATCATGATCTAAGTAATCATATGAATAATTACAAGTCAAAACACGGACGGCAAATGAAACGATTTTACCCAAAACACTCTTTAACATGGAATTTACAAAAGAATGGGTAATATAAAGTCATAAGTGAACCATATATGACATAATAACAATGAGTATGATTCTGTAATAATTCAATGACATTATTTAAATCATTATACAGGAGGTTCGGACACTTACAAAGCAAATCGGACCTAAGGTAAGGGAAATATCACAATCTCATTTTTATCCGAGATTGTTTATACTTTGGTATTTAATGGGGTGTATTTTATCATCCACATCCATGTTTCCTCAATATTTAATATTTATGTCCTTATAAAATAGTTCATATCCAATTTTACCCTTAGGTGAGTTTTTAGTAAAAGATATGAAAGGAATCTTTTGTCATTTTTTGTACGAGGTACTTTTTGACCTTTCCGACAAAAGTACGAGAAGAATGTTTTCTTTTAATTTATACGGCATGAATGGATTTTTAAAACATTATTTCCAAGAATTTTCCCTTACAAGTTTTCAAGTTTATTTTTAATCAACTTCTTTTAGTTAGAATTTTATGACATGTTAAGAAAGGAAAAGTGTTTTTGAAGTTGAATGGATATTTTCCTCAAAAATGGAGTTCAAGTGTTTTATCAAAATTATTTTCCATCTAAGAGAATAAAGGTTTTTGTTTCTATCCCTATTATTACATTGATTTGATTATGTTGTGATGGAAATATTTTTATGAATTCCTTTATCTTATATGAATTGTTTTATAATGTCACGATGTTTAAGAATCCCATTTTTATTACATGGGTTATGCTATGATTTATGGTTTATGATTTTGTGGCACACATAAGAATGGTTTCATTATGAGATGGGTGGGACCTATATCTCCCTCCAATGCATTGGGTAAAGATTTTATATCTCATGAGATAGACATGGCTGGAACGGCAGGTTAAACCGGTTCAGTGAAATAGGAATGAAACGAGTGAACTCAGTTCACAAATGGACTTTGTCCACTATTATTGTCTTGGAAATGAGTCTTGACTAATAGGAAATGATTCTATATGATTATCTGTGTATGCCACAAAGTTTCATGTTTTAAGTTATGATTATTGTGATTACATTTCACCGCCATGATTTATCCCATGTTATGAAATTATGATTTCTTTTGCAGGTTAAGATTTCCAAAAGTTATGTTCTTATGTATCTTATGTGATTGATATTTCTTTTGTTTAACCTTACTGAGCATTTGATCTCACCCTTTTGTATGTTTTGTTTTCCCCAAGATATAAAGAAAGGTTTTAGGTAAAAAAAAGATCTTTATGGGAGATGTTGAAGATCTTTCACCATGATTAGAAGATTATATTCTGAGTTTCCAAAGACACTAAACTATTACGGTCCTTGTGTGTGTGTTTTTGTTATGTACTAAGTATTCCGCAAAAGTAATGTAATCTCCATGTACGTTAAGCTTAGGGTCTTTACAGTTGGTATCAGAGGAAAGGTTTAGTCAACCTTTGGAAACTAGGATGTGAGAACTTTAGTGAGATCCCTAGAGATATTTCTAAGGTATGTCTAGGAATGTCCCTAAGGTTAAGTATAAGTATAGGTTATAGTACTAGAATTACGGTAACCCAGGATGTTAGATATTGAAGGTACTCCCCCTTTATTATATTGTTTTCCCTTGTGTGATTTTTACCTCTCACACTATTCTTTTTGGGTTTTAGATGATAGATGGAACCCGAAGGAACTGTGTTGATCAATGTAATGGACAATGAAATGAGTGTCCTACTGAACAAACAAATGTTATGGGAGATGGAGTGCAAAATCTTATTGCTATACTTACACAAGCTATGAATCATTCTGGACTTTCAAATGAGCAGATAAGGGAACAATATTCTATTGAGTCCTTCATGAGGTAACTTCCACCTTCTTTCAGTGGGTCTTCTGATCCAATTGTTGCTGAACAATGGATCAGTACTACTGAAAAGATATTTTCAGTTCTTCAATGTTCTGAACATGATAAAGTCATCTTAGCAGTGTATAGTTTGGAAGGTGATGCTGATCAATGGTGGAATCTTATCAAGAATATGAGGTCAAGAGATGAAATTGAGTCCATGGAATGGGACGATTTCAAGATCTTATTTTTCAATAAGTACTTCCCTCTCATTCTTCGAACAAAGATATAGAAGGAGTTTCTTGAACTAAAGCAAAAGGATGATGAATCTGTTGTTATATACAAAGCGAATTTTACGAGGCTTGAAAGGTATGCATCTGTCTTTATCATCCAAACTGAAAGTAAAATTGATCGATTATTTAGTGGCTTAAAACCAAATCTTCGAAGGGCATTAGCTATAAAAGACTTCAGTAGCTATGAAGAAATTGTGCGTTGTGCTGTCAAGGTAGAAATGGAAGTTGGTGTTACATATCCATCTCATGGTTTTGACAAGAAACGAAAGATGGAGTTCAAGGAGAAATCGTAGAATAATGGTGAAAAGAATATTAATGTTTCCTTATGCTCAAAGTCTAGAAAGAAGCATGGTGGAGATTTTCTTAAAGGGACTAGAGAATGTTTTAAGTTTGGAAAAGAAGGTCATCGAGCAACTGAGTGTCGAAGTAATGGAAAAAGGGTTTCTAATGGTGTGAATAAAGAAAAGACTGCAGAGAACGCACCAACAACACTTCAATGCTTCAAGTGCAATGAAATGGGGCATTATGCTAATCAATGCCCTAATCCAAGGGTTAATGATGATCGACATGAGCAACCACTTAAGGCAAAGGACAAAGGGAAGTCACATGCGATCACTATTGGCAATGTTGAATATGACAATGATGTGGTGGAATGATTAAGTGTTTATGTAATGGGATTTCAAAATAATGTTGTATATAGTATCGTGGAATATTGGAATATTTATGTATTGGTCTATTGTGGTTTTCAATAATTTTATGGTACCGGTAACCATGGAAAGTGATTGAGAAATTTTGGTAAGTAGATGATATGCGCATAATGAAGGGATAAGAAGATAATGAGATGTTTGATTGTATTCATGAGCTCAGGATTGATATAAGGACTAAGTGATATCATGGTTTGAGTATATAGAATTTTGAGGATTTTGTTATGTGGAAAGTGTTAACTTTTAACTGCATTCATGTTTTCACTAAGGTTCAATGAGTATTCATTTTTTCAAGAGAATACATGATTAAGGCCTTCAAATGTTTGAAATGTGACCAACAAGACATATCTTATGATATATGGGGATCAACGATGGTATTAACATGCTTGTTATATGAAATCTCTGGTAATCGTTTTCACTATAATTTGAGAGTGGACTGCGGTATTATGGATAAGCCTAAAGATTGGAATGGATTATGTTGGACATAAGTTAGTATTGTTTAAGGATAGATGTTTTTTCGATATTATTGATGGGATGTTATAGTAATGTAGTTTTAGAAAAAGGACAACCTGCAGGACGGGCGACAGCCCATCGCGTCGGACAAGGCTGTGGGAATCGAACCCACAACTGAAGTGCGACTGGCCTTTATCACCTACCACTGGCCTACAAGAAGTCCCTGTTTAGTAGAAATTATTTTTATTATATTAAGTAGTATGATATATGAAGTATAAGTCCATTTTAGGAACCATATATGATTAATCTCACTATAGATGGACTTATGTATTTTTTTATAACTTTTCTAACCTTTTGTTTGAGACTGATGGAATGACCCATCATTCTATCACATGATCTGTTAACACATCACGAATGACAAATTCAACTTCATTTCTTTAAGATATGAAGTGGGAATTGTCCAAAGAACGACCAATGGTGAGACTATACCAAAATCACGAAAGTATTTCTTCTAATTCCAATTTCATCAACTTTAGGGAAATGATCTTGAAAACCAAAAATGGTGTCCTAGTGCTCTTATATCTGATGAATCAGATGGTACCTTAGATCGTCACAAATTTATGGCTTTGTGATTACTGACTTTTTCATAGCCATGTTCTCTACCACTCTCCATGAGAACATGATGGTCAGATTTCTCTTCCATATCCATATTTTCACCTATGTGAAAACCCAGTGATTAGTTTATTTGGGTAACCGTTACGTTTCGTACATTTGTTTTTAAAGATTGGTTTTGGTATTCCTTTTTATGATGTGGATTTCTATTAAAGAAACTTTCGAGTAGTAAACCATTTATAACCCCAACGAATGTCGAGGGCGAAATTCATTTTAAGGGGGGTAGAATGTAACACCCCGAGATTTTATGAAAAATATTCTTTTTAATTTCATTAATGTCTTGTGTTTTACGCTACACCAAAAAGAGCTTTCACAACATGAATCCTTGACTTGCCTTGCATTACACGCAATCGCGACCTTCCTCGATAGCGTGTGTAGTACGCAATACCGAGTTTCACTAAACAACGATATGCTATTAAAATATTATTAAAACTAGCTGTTATGAATAGTAATAACCACTTTTTGAAATTTTGTAAATTTTATTTTTCAAAATGGACTTCATTTTTGGATTCGTAATATCGAAATTAGCTTAGGGTGAAATTTTGGTACTTTTCAGATAACTTTCATTTTCTGATGAATAGTGAAAATTACTAAATTTTAATTAAAAACAACCTTTTTAATCGAAATAATTAATAGTGATAAATTATTAATTTGAGTGTTTTTAAAGTATATTTAGAATATATGTTTACAATTTAATACAATGTTGGTCATTGGATGTAATTTCACATTTAAACTAGACATAAACAAGTGTCAATCTTTTGATAGTTATTATCTCTTAAGAACACGCTATTTGTTTTGACGACGGGAACTAATTTTTAAATTAATTAATGAAACTGATATGTTTTGAATTTGGTAAAATAGACATCATTTTTGAGTTCATAATATCAAATATAGCTTAGTCCTAATATTTGGTATTTTTCTGGAAACTTTCATTTTTTGATGAATAGTGAAACCACTAAGTGGTGGTTAAAAAACTGAATTTTTTCATAAAACATAATTTTACCGCTTTTGTGAATGGAATTTCGAAAATCCGAGAGACAAGGTTAATATCAAGAAGTAAAATGCGGTTCAATGAGATGAAAATAATTTTTGGTGAATAGTAACTTTTTACTTTTATTTACCACGGTTAAAAGTAAATAGGGATATTAGGGTAAAAATGATATTATTATTACCCTAACACATGTACTAATTCTATTGGATAAGTGTAATTTGACCAAAAACAACCTTATGAATAAAATATGACCATTTAGGCCCACTTGGATTAGATTAGGACATTTATTATTAATTTATTTAATGAAGTGTTAAAATAGTTAAAATCAATGTTTAATAAGTAAATCATTTTTAATATTGGGTTATACATAAGATAAATTCGACTATAAATATTCATTAGAAAGTTAAAAATATTTCATACATAATTATATTTAATTTTTAATTTTTAGACATTAAATAATTTAATTTATTTATGACACAATGATGATGCAGTAATTATTTTATTAGTGAAATATTGACATAATTGATGTTATAAATACCCAAATAAATGTATTTTGAGACTTTTTATGAATTCCACTAATTTTATAGGTTAATATGACATGTCAGTATTTATTTAATTAACTTTTTTCGAACTAATAATTCTGTTATGATTTTCACAAAAAATCAATTACTAAATAGTGGAAAAATTGACATAAAATATTTTTAAAAAAAATATTATATTATTAATTGTTATTTTATTCTAAAAAATATAAGGTTAGGCAAAATGACTTAGATAAGGTTATATATATTAATAATAAACAAGTTGGGGTTCGTTTGTCTTGTTATAGTAAGTTTATTAACCTTATAGTGTAAGAACACAAAAAGACACGGTAAAAGTAAAATTATCTAACTTAAAGTTAAATATAAATGATAAGGTTAAAATAGGAACCTAAACTTGTCTAAATTATATTGGATGAGAGTATTTAGACCCATCCCCGCCTTATCTTTGAAATAAATCAATTTTTATCTATTTAAAACCGGATATGACTTGATAATAAAATAATATTTTTAGTTTTCCAAAGGTGCCCCTCTCCTCCCTTATAAAAGGGAACCTCCTCCCTCTCTTCCTCACACAACATTGAGCCTAAAATCTAGACCAACCCCTGAAAAATTCTCTTCTCCACTTCCCTAGAAACATCCTAGAGGTTCTGGTCTTCTTCAAAGACCAATTTTAGTGCCTTAAAAGTAGATCTCAAAGAGGTGCTTCAAAGAAGATGTAATGTTCGTTACCGATTCTTTCAACTTTATTTCTTCTTCCACTTATTCTTCTTAGGTTGTTTCATTATGAAGTAATAACATCAGTATCAATCATATAATTATATGTTATTATAAGTATGAAACAACCATATTTCACCATCTATCCATCCTATGGAAAACGAAATCACCGCGCATGCGTACGTACGGAATACCGTCTTCACGCCGTGGTGTAATCTATTTTCCACCACCACTTTACCTGGATGGGTATAATTGTGTACATAATAACTATATATGATTATTGTAAAGTGATATTGATTCTGAAATAGTATAAATACACTCAAATACAATTCCACGATCATGAGAACGATATCATCGCTCGTGCGTACGTATGGACTACCGTCTCCACGACGCGATGAGATTCATTCTCCACGTTAACCATTCATGAATGATCATAAAGTATATATAAGTAATCATGAAATATATGATATGATAATGATACTAGATTTATTTGTATATATATTTATGTCATCTACTTAATTCCATTCAACTTAATGAGGAAACGAAAACAGCGTTCATGCGTACGTACGGTCTACCGTCTCCATGAACGGTGTATTTCATTCCATTTACTGATCTATTATATATTTGTATGTTCTGAATATATATTATATATAAATAATGTTTTATATCCTTGAATTAAGTAATCATGATCTAAGTAATCATATGAATAATTACAAGTCAAAACATGGACGACAAATGAAACGATTTTACCCAAAACGCTCTTTAACATGGAATTTACAAAAGAGCGGGTAATATAAAGTCATAAGTGAACCATATATGACATCATAACAATGAGTATAATTCTGTAATAATTCAATGACATTATTTAAATCATTATACAGGAGGTTCGGACACTTATGAAGCAAATCGGACCTAAGGTAAGAGAAATATCATAATCTCATTTTTATCCGAGATTGTTTATACTTTGGTATTTACTAGGGTGTATTTTATCATACACATCCATGTTTCCTCAATATGTAATATTTATATCCTTCTACAATAGTTCATATCCAATTTTACCCTTCTGTGAGTTTTTAGTAAAAGATATGAAAGGAATCTTTTGTCGTTTTTTGTACGAGGTACTTTTTGACCTTTCCGACAAAAGTACGAGAAGAATGTTTTCTTTTAACTTATACGACATGAATGGATTTTTAAAACATTATTTCCAAGAAGTTTCCCTTACAAGTTTTCAAGTTTATTTTTAATCAACTTCTTTTAGTTAGAATTTTATGACATGTTAAGAAAGGAAAAGTGTTTTTGAAGTTGAAAGGATATTTTCCTCAAGAATGGAGTTCAAGTGTTTTATCAAAATTATTTTCCATCTAAGATAATAAAGGGTTCTGTTTCTATCCATATTATTACATTTATTTGATTATGTTGTGATGGAATTATTTTTATGAATTCCTTTATCTTATATTAATTGTTTTATGATGTCACGATGTTTAAGAATCCCATTTTTATTACATGGGTTATGCTATGATTTATGGTTTATGATTTTGTGGCACACATAAGAATGGTATCATTATGATATGGGTGGGACCTATATCTCCCTCCAATGCATTGGGTAAATATTTTATATCTCATGAGATAGACATGGCTGGAACGGAAGGTTAAACCGGTTCAGTGAAACGGGACTGAAACGAGGAGTGAACTCGGTTCAGAAATGGACTTTGTCCACTAAGATAGTTTTGGAAATGAGTATTGACTAATAAGAAATGATTCTCTATGATTATGTGTGTATGGCACAAAGTTTCCTGTTTTAAGTTATGATTATTGTGATTACATTTCACTGCCATGATTTATCCCATGTTATGAAATTGTGATTTCTTTTGCAGGTTAAGATTTCCAAAAGTTATGTTCTTATGTATCTGATGTGATTGATATTTCTTTTGTTTACCCTTACTGATCATTTTAGCTCAACCTTTTGTATGTTTTCTTTTCCCCGGGATATAAAGAAAGGTTTTAGGTAAAAAAAAGAATATCTTTATGGAAGATGTTGAAGATCTTTCACCACGATTAGAAGATTATATTTCGAGTTTCCAAAGACACTAAACTATTACGGTCCTTGTGTGTGTGTTTTTGTTATGTACTAAGTATTCTGCAGAAGTAATGTAATGTCCATGTACATTAAGCTTAGGGTCTTTACAACCATGCAGGGTATCCAGTGCACAGGGTAGGTCTCATGGTTTTTATTAAACCACGCAAGGAGTGTTTCACGCCTATATGGAGTTAAAAAATCAATGATAGTTTAATTTCACATGGATTGTACATGGATAATCAAACTATGCTCATATCCCATGCAAAGAGTCCCCTTATACAGTTCCTGGTGCATGGTTGGCACACAGTTTGGCCAACTGTGCAACCAAACCATGTGACCCAATAAGTTAAGGGTAAATGACCTTCCCCCCCTAAAATGTTATAATACCCAAATTCATTCTTCCTCCTTTTTTTCTAGCATCCTGTAAGCCTAATCTCCCCTCCTCTTCTCCATTTAGGGATTTTTATATCTCCCTCATACAATCACCGATTCATTTTTCATTGAGTGTGTTGGTTTTATATCAGTAATCTCTATACTCCTCTACATTCTTTTCATTGTTTATTTTCTTCTATATTTCACTATTTTGGTGTGAGATTAATTATCCTATTTTCAGGTCTTTTCTCAATTATTCTGATTTCTCCTACAGTAGCTCAATTTAGGGGATTACATTAAATGAGGAGAGAGTTGTGAACCTAACATATGTGTTCTATCTTCTTTGCATAAGTTTTCATTGCATTTATATTATGATATTTTTTCTCACATGCCAAACATTTTTAGAAATGCCTATCAAATGTGTGATTAATTAAATAACTTGATGTACCATTCTTATTTCACCTTTAGTGACCTGAAAATGATTTTGGAGGTTTTTATCCTTGATGTGAGCCACCCCATGGGTGTTCCATTCCTTAAATTAATAGTTTCATCTTTTTTCTAAATTTATAAACACACCTTTTTGGTGTGTTTTCCTTGTAATTAAATATATTGGATAATGAAATAATCTAGGTAACTATATATTCATGAGTTATGCCCTTGTTATTTTTCACTTATGCTATATGTTGTGTAACTTATGCCTTATTTCATGTTACATACATCATTGTTTCATTGGGAAATTATGGATTGGAATGGATCCCGCTCATTGCATTACCATTGTCAATTTTTTCTGAAACATAAAATGGTTCCCCCATCCATAGATGGGTATGGACCTGCTTTCTAAAGGCTGGAATTCATCTAGGTTTTTAGGCCTAGTGACTCTTGTGGACTTGCGTTGGTCATGAGTATGGGAGTTCGGGATCATCACACAATTTTGGGGGTAATTATTTTATACTCTGGTACTCTCTTATGAATTTAAGATATGTTTGCGAAATCCTTCCTAGACCCTGATATGGGACTGGTTACCCCCATGTCAATGAATTTATTATGAACATGTATCGATAAGGATTATCATGTGTAAATCACAGATTCTATATCACTCTCTTATTTAATTATGGTGTTTTACACTATGGCCATACTTGATAAATATAGAGTTTATTATCATATAGGGGTATGGATGGAGTCTTGAAGATAGGATTGGACCTCTACGAGGCGTCCTACATATCCGGTGAGAATATGAATCAAAACCCACATAGTTTTTTTGACATAGTTTAAAGTTATATGACTAGACCCATCCATGTAGTTTAATGTCGTACGGTAAGGATATGAGTGTTGGGATTGGACCTTAGTGAGGTTCCCTATGTATCCTATTTAATACAGAAATCAGAGTCCACTTAGTTCTTATAGCAGGTGTTTGTGTCATGAGAGATACGAAAATAGAGGCCCTGGGTGGGACTTTTTCATGTGATATTTCCCTGGATTACTCCTTTGGGAATATATCCCTATGAGTGGAGATGGGATGTAATCACACATACACCCCGATGGTAATTCCTCATTAGGGGAGTTCTCATCATTTTATTGGTACAACCACCACTATCCTATAATCTTATGTGATCCATGATCAATGTGAGAAACGAGAGATAGAGGGAGGTTAAACATGATATATGAGAGGATACCCATGCAGGGTATACACATTAAAGTTGAATTCTGATAAGAATGATCACTCATATCATTAAATTTGCCTTAGTAATGTTTCCTATGTATCCTAGATATGGTGGGAATTAGAGTCTTTGTAGTTCAGTTCATCTCAAACCCACTGATGGATTTGAGGTACTTGGGAGCATGATTAGGGATTATGCATAGAATGATGTCTATGCATGAGTCATATTCCCTCCCATTGATGGATGAATAAGTATGGTAGACTTATGGTGGATTTAATCTCATATTCTAAGAGAAATTTTAATAGATAGGGGCTTACACTGAAGTGGATTCCCATTAGATCTTGGTCCTTAAGAAGGCTTCATATGTATCCCAGTTATGGAGGGAATTAGAGTTCTTGTAGTTCATATATACCGTGACATATTGATAGGATATGGTAGGTGATCGTGCTTGGATACATTATGGACATAACTTGGATTTTAGAAATGATAGGGTCTTATACTGAAACGGACACCCTGGTGAGGATATATTATATTATATCAATGATCAGGGCTTACTCTCTGGGGTTTCCAGTTATTGTTTGGGGCTTACACTCTGAGTTTTCCCCTGATGGGTTCGCTCATGCCATGCTGCTGGTTGGGTCTTACACTTTGGGGTTACCCGGTTAGTATACTTACATCATGTCATTTGTTGGGGCTTACACTCTCAGGCTTCCCAGTTGGTATCTTCTCATTGGTTGGGGCTTATACTATAAGGTTTCCCATGATTGGTTCACTCATGCCATGCTGCTGGTCAGGTCTTACACTCTATGTCTTCTAGATTGGTATGTTCATATCATATCACTGGTTAGGGATTACAATATGAGGCTTCTCATAATTGGTTCACTCATTCTCCATCCTCTGGAATATTAGAGATAGGTATGTCTGAGAGCATGACATTAATGGGGTTTCATGAATGCCTGATCCCAACTCATTAGGGACACTTCCTTCAAATAAGTGTAATGTGGCTGAAGGTTCTTAGCGAAGGTTTACATGGCATGAGTCCAAGTAGGCATGGCGTACAAAGTGGACATGGTATAAGGTCTTTGCCTGATATGTCTTGGCCATCACTGGGAAAATTCTTGATTGTATGACTGATATGTTGTGGAATGACTAGGTGGACATGTCATGGATGCTTCACTTATCTAGGTAGACATGTCAAGAGGTTATTCGTGTTTCATGGTGGAAATTTTAGGAGTGCTTCACATGTCTAGGTGGACATGTCCAAGGGGTCATGTGAGATCAAAATATTATTCGTATGACCATAACGAGAATGTCTGGATGACTTGTAAGGAGGTACTTTGTGTGTCCTAATGTAAATGTCAGAAGTGCTTCGTATGTCCTGGTGGACATGTTAGGAGTCTCTCACCTGATCAAATAACTTGTCTCGGGTTTCTTTTCATGACCAAAGAGGGCATATTTGTGGGCTTTCACATCATCAACTGGTATGTATCGGGTGTCTTCACCTGATCAAGGTGAACATGTCTGAGGTGTCATGCGTGACCAAGTGGAAATGTTCGGTTGACATGTCAAAATGCCTTGAAGATCTGTGCTGGGGACGTGTCATGTGTCTTTCATCGACTTCAAACACCACTCGTCTTCCTTATTTTGATCTCTTTCACTTTATTTTACAAAGGCTTTGAATCATGTAACTTGGAATGAGAAATATACTTGATTAACACTTGATTTTTGGAAGCTACTTAGATTAACTAATATGGGTCACATAGAGGGTATACAATCATATCATGGACATGTATGTCTTCTTGTCCTTAAGGTGTCGTGGGGTTGTTCGAGCACTCCCAGGGACTGCCATGTAGCCAGACAGACATGTATGGGGTCTTATCCTTAGGCTATCACATATCAATATAGACATGTCTATGGATATCATATGATCATTCTCATGTTTCAATGACTCCATCACATGATCAAAGTGTGTTGTATTAGGATGTTTTTTCATGATCTAGGTGGGAAGCTTCAAGGTGCCCTGCATGACTAGTGCGACTTTTCCTTGGGTTATATCATGACCATGGCGACACATCAAAGGGGATGTTGCAAGATCAATCTGACTCTTCTGAGGCTTTTCTTGAGATCAACATGGCATGTCCATGGTTTTCTAAGGACACCATGAGACCATCAAAGGGTCTCATGTCTATTCTTCGGTTATTGTGCTCATTTAAAGGCCACAAGTATGTATCCAATTGGCATGATGTCGTAAGTTTCATGTGGGGGATATGCACCTAAGTTCCCATGTTGAAGGCATACACCATAGGGATTTCATGGCGAGGGGAGTTTCTATCCATGGACACTTGTGTGCACTAATGGGATGTTCACATGACACCCCTTTGTTGCATAAACTCAAGATGGGTTCGTATAAGAGTCTGCATACATGCGAAGAGGCTTCCTAATAATGCTGCAAGCCTAGAAGGGGGTCCCTTGGTGTATATGGGAAAAGATTTTCCCATGGATTCTCAGGTGTGCCAAGGATTCACACACATGTGAGGGTCACCCTTTCCAAAGGGGTCGCGTGATGATTGTCCACCCACACGATTCCATGCCTCCCATTATGGTCTTGTGATCGGCCCGAGGGTGATACATGAAGGCTGCATATTCGAAGTCTTCATGTGCATGTATAAGGTTATGCACTACATGGAGAGGGGTGCATGGGACATGGGCCACATACCCTTACTGTTGGTCTCCATGTTAGGTGAGTTTGTGGGGATCTCTCACATCTAGGCGACCACACCTAAGGCCACATGAAAACGTCACGAGCCATGGTCGATTCTCTTGGGGTCATAAATAGGGTCTCACGATAGGCCCAATGGTCACATGATGGAGGTTTTATATCAAGGAATTCAAGTGTATGGGAATGCACTGCAAGATCACATGATCAGTCATGCGGGACCATGATCTTCAAAGGGATTACCAAGGAAATCTACAAGCACGTATAAGGTTGATCATGTGATGGATTTAGGTTTCTCCAAAGGTTCTCACGGAAGGCTTTCAAGGATCACAGTAGCCTCTCCCTTGTTTTCATAGTATGGTCGCATGATGACGTAAGGATCATGACACAGTCTTAGATTCTGTTGTGGAGTATCATGGGAGACCATTGGGGCTTGCGGTTTGGATCCTATGGTGTCTTCATACCAGTTTTCTTGGACTTTATCGAGTTTTAGCAAGGTTTTAAAGGCATGGAGGTGACAAAAGATGGGTGTCAGGTGTGTTTCTGGACACCAAAATAGTGTGTCCGGAGGTTGAAGACAACGGTCATGCAGTTCAAGCGATTCAGTTGGATTCAAACCCATGATATGTGGGACCGAGAAGATGGAAAATATCAACAGGGGTGAGATAGGATGGCATAGATTGAACCTATCTCGGGTTCACAGCATCTTGGATCAATGAGGATGATCGAGATCAAAAAGAGGCGTGATCGGATGGTCCTGGTTAGATCCTATGTGTTCCTGCAGACTTTCAAACCTTAGGAACAATACATGGGCTTGGGATTACTCCCATGGGCGTGGTCAACCTAGTACCACATGTCCTTGGTTGAGTTGGCCCAACTGGCTGGTGGGATAGCCATATTTTTTGGCTAGTGGTGGTATCAAACTCTTAACTAAGAAAAATGAAATTCTTAGTGGAATGTTGGGTCTATGATATGTTTCTTTAAACAACAAGTCTTAATGTATGATCTCTTCCATATATTAATTCATCATAGGGCATGGATCTTAGATATTTGGCAGAAAAATGGTATATACACAAATACGGGTGCCAAAAAATGCCCCCCCTAGAATTAGATTCATCGAAATGGAAGAATATGATTCTAAGGTAAACTTAGATCAATTTTCCACACATTTGAATATCTGATGATCTATGGTACCGAACTCTTTATGAAGATATATTATGGGTATGTATGAGGAGTTCTAAAGTGCTAAGAAGATGATACATCTATCCATAGTTGCTCAATTGAATTTAATAGGGGAAATAACTTTGACATAGGGAATGGATACCCTGAAATTGGAATATATATGAAAATTCTAGAATGAAACAGGGATAGGGTGGAATGAAACTTGTGGATCGATCCAAAGTAAAATTCTTGTATCTTGCTCCATATCTTATGAGGATGGGAATCAAGCCGCATGTAGTTCTGAAATATATCACTTTGTAAATCAAACTCATGCATAGTAGAATTGGTTCATTGATATGGAACTTTATGAAGAATTTCCTTATATATATCTATCTCATACATAAGAGGGGGAATGTCACTATCTTGTGATAAACTCCCTAGTGGAGAGTTGTGTCTTAGTGGAGATATTGATCAGATCATCCACTATGTCTATGTGTAATACCAAATAGATCCAATTTCCTAGATTTGAGTTCTTGACTTCCAACAGGTTTCTTTTCAAGGAAAGTTCTGAATTCTCTCTAACCTGAAATCCTTCATTGTTTCTCCTTCTCTAGTGGTCTTGAGATCATCTTATCTATGAGGAAAATTTGAATATGGTATCCTACTGAAATGTTGAATGCTATAACTTTTTCCTAAGTCAAGGGACTTAGTGAGCATAGATTGATTGTTAATAATTCCATATAGGGGCTTCACAAGATTTCTATCTTTTCTATTTTTTACCTAATTCTTTCCTAAGTTTCATATGGGGGAAGACTTAGCAGGAATGGACTTGGATTTTGCTCAGGCTGACCTTCATGGTTTTTTAACTTGACAATTATTTTGTCTCTTATATTTTATAAATTCTCAATATTTCCTAGATCACACAAATTATATGTCCAGTAAGAAGATACTCAACTTTTTTCCAGGATTCCCTTATCAGGTTTTCATCCTAACGAGTATCATGTCTCCTACTGTTTTAAGGTCATTCAAGTTAGACCATAATTGTGTGGTAGTTTAGGGTCTTCCATCTTAGGCCTTTTGGATTCCATGTAGTTTAAAGTATTACTACTAGTACTTCTGTGTACTACATAGTTTAATGTCTTACCACCATGACTTTTATGAAATATGGTGCTAGTAAACCAGGGGTGACTCAAAGCACTATGGGGTGCTAAGTTCTATCGTGGTGTTGTTGGGTCTCACGAGGATTGGAGTTCCTTTGTTACAAATAGGAGGTTTCTTCAGTTGATGGATTAAATCCATTATTCATTGATATCATGGCCAAGAAAAATTGGTCTCTACTATTTTCTGACGGCTATGAAAGATTAATGGGGTAGAAGTGGATGAGTGTGAAATGCTAGGGGATCTACGCATGCATGGATAATTGGAATGTGGGTGATGTAAATAATAACCCAAATGTATAATTAGAGTCATATGGGATGGGATAGACATGATGGGTATGTTCCTTAACACAATTGGGGTGTCAGGTTCTATAATAGTGTCATTAAGACTCACAAAGATTCTAAGTCCCTTTATACCGGGCTAAGATTTTTCTGGTTGGTGGGTCTGAGCCATTGCATCAATAGCATGGACAAGCGGAGAGATCTCTAATACTTTCCAGGGGATGTGAAATATTTATTAAGGCTCAAACATCCGGATGATTAAGTTGGATATGGAAGGAACTCTTCTAGAACCCTAGGGTAACTTAGCTCTTGATTGAACAACTCGAGCCCTACGCCTTGTGGTTTCAAATCATGAGGTGTGATCCACCAAAAGGTTCATGAATTAATTTCATCATTCCATCCTTGATAATGGGTAAAAAACATGGTGATGAAATGTTGAGGATATAAAATCTACTTGGATAGTCTGATGTGGAGACAGTAAATCATAGCCCAAAGTGATCAGGCCATGAGGAAGGTATGGTACAATCATTCAGGGGTAACCTATAACACAATGGGGTGTTGGGTTTTACCTTGGTGACATTAGAATCACAAGAATCAGAAATCCCTTTCCACTGGTCCAAGATATATCTGGTTCAGAGGTTTGAGCCCTCACATCAATAGCATGGAAAAGTGGAGAAATCTCTTTTCCTATTTAGGGTAAATGAAAGGTTATTGATGACCTGAGATGATTTAGATTCTGAATTGGGATATATGGAAATGTAAGAACCAAAAAGTATTCTAGTACCCTATAAGTTATACTCGCACTTGTCGAATATATTTTCATTACTAGGAAATGTGAAAAATTATTGATCTAATTTTGTCCTGGACCAGGGGGTCTAATGAGAATATCTTGGATTTTAGTATGGATGCAGAATAGATGGCATGAGATTTATTCCATATTTATTTTTGCACTAATTTTTTCTAAAATATAGAAATTATGAGTTTAGTGGGCAGAGACTCAACTTTTTCTTTGGTCACCCTTTATAGATTTTTGGCCTAATGAGTTTTGTATCTCTTTTGTTAGAAATTAAAGGTCTTTCAGTTTGGACCATTATGTGCTAGAGTTTAAGTTCATACCACTTTGACCAACATGTGAGTAGTTTAAGTTCATTCTACTTGGACCTGGTATAGGTGATGGTAAACAAGAGGCTTATTAGGATACCCAGTGTCAAGAGTACTCCAACATCCTTCTGAGTAGGAGGTGGAGATATTTTAAATCATGGATCAAGTTACTCCGCTAATAAGTGAGGATATGGGATGATCATTAGAGGGGTAACGCATAACACAATGGGGTGTTGGGTTCCACCTTGGTGACATCAGGCTCATAATAATCAAAAATCCCTTTACACTAGGCCAATATATCTTTGGTTGGGGGTTCTGAGCCATTTGCGTCAATATCATGGCCAAGAAGAGAGATCTCTTCTCCTCTTCAAGGGAATTGGGAGGTTTACAAAGAACCAAGACACTTGATACATGATGTGTGGAATATGGATTGAGGTTCTTAGAATGATGATAGAAGCACTATGTTCTCTATTTGGACATGGTAAGGCTCTTTTGGTCCTTTGATAAGGAGGGATTATAGATGATGACCTACATAGTTTATCATCATGTAATGGGACATGCTTCTATGTAGTTTAATATCTTTTGGTGAGGACTGGCTTCCACATATTTTAACATCATGTGGTAAGGATGAGGGTGGACTGACATGAAAAAATAGGAATGTATGAGGTCTATGAAGTATCAGGCTTGAACCCTGGGGGGTTTCCTATGTACCCCAACTGGTTGGGAATCAAAGTCCACATAGTTTTTGGAGAAATGTGTAGTTTAATGGCATGCGGTGAGGATATATTTTGTGGCACAGTTTATTGTCATATGGATTTGACAGTGGAGGGATAATGTCCAATAGGGGGAAGCGCATGGTGTGGTAGAATATACCTAATGTGAATGAGGAAAAAAGAGTTCCACACCACACCATGTGCATTTCGGGAGATGACATGGGCCAAGAGGCCAAAAAAAGAGATGGAATGATTTGTGGTTCATGGGGATGGACCCAAAGACAAAATTTCTGGGAGTTCCTATGTATCTTGCAAGGTCAAGAACTAAGCCACACATAGTTCTTAATATTCCATGTAGTTTAACTTAATATGGGGAGGATGAAGGTATAACCGAATTGAATGAGGGAGAAAGAGACCCACACTGTTCCATTCATCCCTAAAGGGGATCAGGGAAAGATGCCCAAAGGAAGGAAGGTTTTGCAGTACCTGGGGATAGACCCTAATACTAAATTCAAGGGAATTCCTACATATCCCCTAAGGATGGGAATCAAGCCATATGTAGTTATATAAGGTTCCATACAATTTAATGTCATTCGATAAGGATGAAGGATTTAAACATAGTTTATTATCATGTGACTAGGATATAAAAGGGGATATTGTGTCCCAAAGGGGATGTTCATGACATGGTAAAACAATCCCGATGTGAATGGGGACTAAAAAAGTCTCCACCACACCATGCACTCCTAGGAGGGGAATTAAGCTGAGGGGCTAGGAATGGTCAAAGGAGCCTAGGGATGGACCTGAGGAAAAATTATCGGGCATTCCTACATATCCTATGAGGATGGAAATCAAGCCATATGTAGTTCTAGAAGTTTCCATGCAATTTAATGTCATGCAGGGAGGATGAAGGTCCTCCGATGTGAATAGGATGGATGTTATCAGTCCATGTAATTTTATTTCATGAAGTAAGGAAATTTGATCACCTGACGTGAAAGGAAGATAATCCTATGGCTTGGCCCAAAAACAATGGTTTAGGGAATCACTACATATCTCATTGATAATGATAATCAAGCCTCATGTAGTTCTTGAAATACTGGTTTGGTAGGAGACCAACACTAGTGATGGTTTTCCTCTAACACAAGTTCCACATGAGCATATAGTTTCATGTCATATTGGGGACATTGACCATGTAATTTAACATCATGTGATTAGGATTAATTTAACACCTTTTATCTCCTTATATTTAGGATAATAATGGGTTTGTCCCAAGACTTCGCAGCCTTTTTGTGTGGGGAAACCCTCATCGAAATTCCAAAGCCCATGTGAGCTATTCTTGGTGCGTGAAAAGAGGAATCAAAAGGACCCCCTCCCACTATTCGAAGGCATGGAGAATAATATGGAAGTATTTTATGTCATGTGGTGGCCGGTCCAAGACATAAGATCAAGGCATCCCTGTGTATCACATAAGTTTGGGAATCAAGACGTACGTAGTTCTAGAGAGATCGTGTAGTTCAACATCATGTGGTGAGTAATTATCAGCACAATTTATTGTCGAGTGCAAGACATTCCATGCAGTTTAATGTCATGTAGTAAGAATGATTCACCGTAGTTTAACGTCATGTTGTGAGGACATATACAGATAGTTTAGGGTCATGTGGCTTGGACTATAAGATGGAGATCCTAACATGGAGATGCACAATGGGGTGTCATGAACCAACCCAACATGAATGAAGACAAAAAAGGTCTTGGACACACCATGCACCTTTCTAGGAAAACTCAGGCTGAAGGGCCAAAAAAAGGTTATATATGCAGCTGGGCCCAAAGACAAAATGCCTAGGCATCAATACATATCCCATGATGATATGAATCAATACACATGTAGTTCAGGGAAAGGAGATACTCTACGCAGATCTAGCCCGTATGTAGATGTGGGCATTATCTTCTATTGATAGTTACAAATGGTCCCAGGAATGGAGATTTAGGCATCACTACATATCTTGTATAGATAGGAATCAAGACACACTTAGTTCTTGAAGGATTGTGTAGTTTAACTTCATATGGAACGGACTTACTCCCATGTATTTTAAAGTCATGTTATAGGGACATATTTCCATACAATTTAACATCATGTAGTAAGGACGAGACATTTAATGTAGTTTAACATCTCTTGTGGCGAGGATGTTGGCCCCATATATTTTAACATCATGTGGTTAGGACATAGTCCATGTGACCTATCAGGACAGTAGCTCATCTTAATGATCTCGAACAACTCTTATACATATTGCATGAGTCTTGGGATCCTTCAATTCAATCAAACCTGTGGATACCCATTCCTACAACCGATCCTTGAAGACAAATAAGTTTTTGATCATGTTCCCAAGACGTTAGTCGTAAGGGAAATAGTCTTCATGGCCTACCAGCCCTACCTCATGCGTTTTCCTCATCATTGGGAGTTATATCAAACCAATTTCCATGACACAGTCAAAATATATAGAGACATGATTTGTTTGGAAGTAATAGAATTTTTCCAATCTTGCATCAATTGATGGTCATTTCGCCCTGGGAGGTAGGTGACTTGTGATCTATTTCCTGATCTGTGCTCCCTGCTTAGAATGATTAGGTGGTTGGAGTGGGGATTTAAGTGTTGGTAGTTCAAGTATCTCCATGTCTATCTTCTCTTGAATCTAGTCATTGAAGGAAAATCATTCTTATATTGTGTTCTCGAGACGTTGATAGTAAGGTCACTAGATTTCATGGCCTACGAACCCTGCCTTATTTGGCTTCCTCACTGCTAGGATTCTCATCAAACCTTTCTCCATGGTATATTTTAAATACTTGGGAACATGTTTGTCTTGGAAGGAATATACTTTTAGATGTTTGTCTTCCATAGAGGGGTGACTAGACTACTTATCTTGCATATTATCCATGCCATTGCAAATGCATGACTGAGTCATGAATATGGGGTATGAAATCCCAGTCTCTTTTGATCTGGGGTTGGGGGTAGATATTAGGGGGTCTTAAATGATGCAGATGCTTCCCATTTCTTAAAATACCATGAATCCCCTAAAGGTTTTGTGGAAACACCCATGGTCGGATGGATTCGCGAATACCCCTGATATGAAGTTGGAAAATATGGAAATTTCCCCATCCCTATGGGCTGGGAGAGGTGGATTAGTGTTTGGATTCTGCCCGATGAGGGGATGAAAAATATGAAAATTCCTCCAGACTTGTGGGTTGGGGAACTTCACTATAAATTGGGATTCTATAAGCTAACAAATTCTCATAATCCATGGGTAGAGATCTCATGTGTATTCCTATAATTATCTCTTAGAGATCCTTATTCTCTTGTTAGAGTTGAGCAATATGTTCTTCTAAAGATATGGCATTGTCATTCTCAAAGGGCTGGCTGGCAGGAGCCATGGAAATACCCCTTCCTCTATCGGTGGCATGGTGAGTGGATGATAATGGGGGTTACGATATGGATCCTAGAGACTGGATCCACTACTTCCAATGTCTATACAATCCATATTAATACCCTTTCAGAATACCCGAAATATTGGTAATGCCTTCTACTGATTTTCCGTGGATACCATTAATCACTTCTTCTATCATGCCAGTACTAGGAGGTAGGTTAAACTACGATGACCCAAATAACTATAGGAGGGTGTGATTGTAACCTTCAAAAGTATTCTCGCACAGATCTAGTGGGGAATATTTATACCTGACTGATATCATATTGACTAAAATAAAATCAGTCAAGTGCTCCCCATCAATAGAGTACCTCATTTGGAGATTCGGTGCCTGATATATGATTTGTGGGGGTCAGTGCCCATGATATTGTTTGAGGGTTCAGTTCCGAGGATACTATTTGAGGGTATGGTGCCCATGATACTATTTTATGGGTCGAATCCCATGATAAAGAGTATCCTAAGGAAAAATATTGTAAAAATCCCCTCATCTCTATGGGATGGGGGTGCTCCTTGGGATTCTACAGTCACTATGGATAGATGAGGTGAAGCTGGAGGCTCCTGGCTTATGGTGATTGGGATTGATCATGGTTCACTATTGAGATGAACTGGTAGACCTCATTTAGGTTGGAGGTAGTAGGGATATGATCCTTCTCTGGATTTTCATTGTCGGGATACCCCAGGTGGGCTTTCCTATTGGGTTCTCTATCTTGGATAGTCAGTGCAGGCATAACATCCTTCGCAGCTCCTTGTGGGATCATGGCTGCATATTGGCGATGATGGTCAGAATGGGTGGAATCGCTCCCAGGTAGCTCCTAGGTGGTTGAGATGTCACATTGACCATCCTTATCAACCTCCCCAACATAGGGAAGGTTCATGTCGTTTCCTTCTAGTGATAGGTTCTCAAAGAGGTTGAATGTGGTGATCAGAGTCACTTCCTCTCATGCAGAATAATGTGGGAAAGGTAATAGGTGGGAATCCATCCTACAAAGGATTTCATGATCCAGTTATAGAGTCATGGTGGATCAATTGATGTGGTATTCATATCCTAATATGTTCACCAATTGATGATATAAGTAGTTTATTGGTGAAAATGTGTGTCGGGGCCTTAGGATTAAAGAAGCGTGTCCAATGATCTTAGAACCTGTAGGTGCATTCGATGACGTCAGGGTGATTACAAGGAATCTTGAGAAGTTTTGGTGGGAGGAAAACAAAACACCTTATCAATACAACAACATATATAAGAGTACATGTCCGATCAATAACTATCATAATTAAAGGATAAATAGGTGATCTATTCTTTTTCATACAAGGTTTAGTGCAGTTAAAAGAAATATGTTGGGTCCACTATTTTTTTTTGCAACAAGTAAAACATAAACTGTCCGGATAGGAATGGGTGAAATATATCCTTCTTGATCCATAAAAGGGGGTTAAAGGAATTCATGTTGGGTTTACAATTTTGTTTCGCCGGGAAATTATATCATGGAATGGATTCTGCTCATTGAATTACCATTTTCACTTTTCTTGAAAACTCCCAATGGTTCCCCATTCATAATTGGGTACGGACCTACGTTCCAAATGCAGTAATTCATCTGGGTTTTTAGGCCCAATGATTCTTAGGGAATTACATTGGTCAAGATGATGGGAGGTTAGGCACATTGCACCCTTTTGGGGGGAATTATTTCCTACTTCAGGACTCTCTTATAGATTGAAGATATGTTTGTGAAACCCTTCCCAAACCCTGATATGGGACTGGTTACCCATGTTTCTATGACTTGATTTTTAATATGTATCGATAAGTATTATCGAGTGTATATAATTAATTATTTATCGCTCTCTTATCTAATTATGATGCTTTGGAATATGGCCATGCTCGAGCAATCTAGAGTTTATTTTCAACCAGGGGGGTGGTTGGTGTCTTGAAGAAAGGATTGGACCTCTATGAGGAATCATATGTATCATATGAGAATAGGAATCAAAGCCCAGATAGTTCATTCAACATAGTTTAAAGACTTATTATTGGACCCATCCATGCAGTTTAACGTCATATGGTAAGGATGTGAGTATCATGCCCGGACCTCAATGAGGTGTCTGACGTATCCTATTTATGACAAGAATTAAAGTCTTGACAGTTCTTATAGAAGGTGTCTGTGTTATGATAGATGCGACAATAGAGGCCCTGGGTGGGACTTATGTATGTGAGACTACCCTGGATTGTTCCTTTGGAAATATAGCCCTATGAGTGAATATGGAATGTAATCAAACATACACCCCGATGGTAATTCCTTGTTGGGGGAATTCTCATCATGATATTGGCACAACCACATCTAGCCTCTAAGACAATTTGATCCATGCTTAGTGTGAGAAACAAGAGATAGAGGAAGGTTATAAATGTTACATGAGAGGATACCCATGTAGGGATTAAACATTAATGTTTTCTTCAGAGAATAATTATCACTCATCTCATGGAGGATATGGTATAGAGCTCGAGCCTTAGGAAGGATTCCTACATATCCCAGATATGGTGGGAATTAGAGTCTTCATAGTTCAGTTCATCTCAAACCTATTGATTGATTTGAGGTACTTGGGAGCATGATTGGGGATTATACATAGAATGATTCTTGTTCACGAGTCCTCTTCTCTACTATTTATGGATGAAGAAGGATAGTAGAATTACAAGGGGAATTTAATCTCATAAGCTAAGAATAATTAGAATAGAAAGGGAATTACACTAAAGTAGAGGCCCTTTGAATATTGGGCCTTAAGATGGCTTCCCATGTATCCCAGTTATGGAGGGAATCGGAGTTCTCGTAATTCATAAGAACCTCAACCTACTGATATACTGTGGTTGGTGATCATGGTTGGAGAAATTATAGACATCCCTATGATTTTAGAAATTCTAGGGGATTATACTGAAATGGATGCCCTGGTTGATACATTTATATTATGTAGATGATCAGGGATTACACTCTAGGGTTTCTCATTATTTTTTGGGGATTACACTCTAAGGATGCCTATGATTGGTTCACTCATTCAAGGATGTTGTTTGTGGCTTAAACTCTAGGGTTTCCCAATTGGTATACTTAAATCATGTAATTGGTCAAGGCTTACACTCTGAGGCAGTTTGGTTGGTATCATGTCATTGGTCAAGTCTTGAACTCTATGGTTTCCTGGGATTGGTTCACTCATTCTCTATCCACTAGCAGATTAGAGAGAGGTATGCCTGAGAACATGACAATAATGGGGTTGCATGAATGCATGATTCCAGCTCATCAGGGAAACTTCCTTTATAAAAGGGTAATGTGGCTGAAGGTTCTTAGCCAAGGTCCACATGGCATGAGTCTGAGTAGGCATGGAATAAAAATTGTAAAAGGTATAAGGTATTTTCCTGATATTTTGTAACGACCTGAAATTTTGAATAAATTTTGTTTCCTAACTTTGTGTGTTATTTTATTTTATACTTAAAAAAACTATTTCATTTAATAAAATGAGTATAATTAAAATAATACCATTGGAAACTAAATGGTGCAATTATTTTCTATAAATACAAGTGATCTTGATTAATTAATATAGAAAGAAGATTTGATGGCCCCATACAGTAGTCTTGGGCCGATCGAATCCCATCTAATGGAACTCGGGAAGGAGGTATCACCTTTGCGCTTTGCTCTGGACCAAACCCAAGCCGAACATTGTCGTGTGAAGCTGGAATGGAATTTCCCTCGTGAGAAGTTCAAGCTGATAGAAATCACTACTCGGGAAATGTTGGCTGAGCCGGCCCAAGCTTCTATCACCCTAGCACACCTTACTCTTAGGTCCTATGCTGGTGTTATAACGGGTTATGTAACGAGACCGTAACTACCTTGTGTAATCATTTGATTTAAATAAAAATTGTGATTTCTTCTTATGATGAAGTTTGTGAATTTTCAAATGTCCGGATAAATATTGTATGCATATTATGGATGAATTTTAGAAAAATGATATTTTAAAAATATTTATGTAAACCTTAAATAATTAAAAATGTGTAATGATTTTCAAAAAATTGTCTTCTACAGTTGTGTTCGGTATAAAATTTAGAGTCTAACAAGATCAACTTAATTTTTGATGAATAGTAAATTATGAATAGTGATTTTACACTTAGGATTAGTAATGTGACCAAATGGATTAGTAATCTCACTTAATGAAAGTATTAATATAATTTAGGTACCTTGATTAAGTAATATGATTCAATAAAATAGGTAAATAACTGTTTCAGAAATTATTGGTTAAGTATTAGTTTTTTTGGGTGAATAGTATTTTTTATTTATTAAATTAAATTAAAAATAATTAGAAAATTATTTTCATAAAATGGAGTTCATTTTTGAAATCAGAGCATCGATATTTAGTTAAGGAAAATTTTTTGGATTTTTCTGAAACAATTGAATTTTCAGTGAATAGTGTTTTTATTTCAAAATTAAATTAAAAATATTTAGGAAATTATTTTCATAAAATGGAGTTCATTTCGGAAATCAGAGCATCGATATTTGGTTAATGTGAAATTTTGGGTTTTTTCGGAGAAAGTAGATTTTTCGGTGAATAGTGATAATACAGTTTTTGAGTTTTGGGTGTTCAATGACATCATTAAGGATGTAATAATTATGAAATAATTCTGGTCGAATTATGAATAGTAATATAAGGTATGAGGTGTCCCAAGTGGCCAATACCATGGGAAAATACCATGGTCAAGCCCATGGTTTTTCCAATACCACCGATGAGGTGTCCCTTGGCAATTAATTCTTTGTCCCCTCACTTCTCCTATAAATACCAAGCCTTTCCCTCATTAATTTCATTTTCAAATACTCCCCCAATCAATTTATGGTCTCTTTACCTCCCAAGGAGTCCTCCCAAGGTTCCCTCAAGCCTCCCAAGGTCCCGACCTTCTAGCTTTTGAAGTTACTCTCCAAGGTAAGGGATCCTACCTCTCTCTTTCTTTTCAAGTACTCTCTTTTATGTCATTTTTTATGCTACATGTTCTTATGTTGGAGGATTTTATTTTTCATATTACTATCCTTTTAATGTTAATATGATGAGATACCCCCTCTTTCTCTTGTCATTTCATAGTATTAATGTTTAAGTGGCATTGTTAGGCTGTCGAATTTTTGTAAGGGATCCTTTCACTCTTCCCATTTTCAAAGTTCTATTTTCATGTCAAATATTTCAATTTATTTTTTCTTATGTTGGGTTATGATCTCTATATCCATCATACTATTATTTTATGTTCATATTATGAGATTCCCTATTTGATCTCATCAATTAATCATTTGAAGTTTTAAGTGACGTCGTTAGGCTGCCGAATTTTCATAAGAGAAATCTTATTTTTGTCTTCCTTCCATGTTCTTCATTTCATATGGTATGTCTTTAAAATTTCAATACCATGTTATTATATCCTTTATATTCTGTCCCTCTACTTATTTATGGATCATTTATGAGTGGGTGACCCATGTCCCCTCTCTTTTCAATATTTTCTAAAACCCTGTAACATAGTTGTTATGCTACAGAATTTTCGTCTCAATATGTCTCTCTATTTTTCTCAAATTCTTTTATTTTATTAATTGAATACTCAAATATACTTATTCTATAGGTGTATTCACATATATATCAAAATTTTCTATTTTAATTCTGGGATTTACATACATGACACCTTCTTTCTTTTTCCGTGGGTTTAAAGTGACATAAAGATCATGTCTTTAAAGCAGTTTTTAAAACATTTTGATTATGAAATGAAACCCATGTCTTTTATGCTATATGGGTTATTTATGAAATGATTTATGATGATGATATATATATATATATGGATAACTTGATAATAAATAAAAATTAAGGGTGCACCCTGATAGCACTCCAATTCATTGGGTAAAGACTTAATCTCTAAAGATGACCATTTTAACGATACCTTGGTGAATAACCTTGGTAATTTTTTTAATGAAACATTGGGGATGGACCTTGGTGATACGGAAATGATTATCTAAGTTAAATGTTGTAGCCACATATTCAAGTTATGAAACACTTTATTTTTATTCTGATATGCCTCGTGATCTCTTTCTCATGCCTTAAAGTTATTTATCATGACATTATTGATGTATCTCAAGTTCACATGTAAAATGTTTCTCTTGTTTCCCTTACTGGGCCTTCTGCTCTCCATTTCCTTTGATGTATGATCCTACATTATGAGATTCTATAATCAACTTAGGATGAAAAATGAAGAAGCCTTAGAAATGGTTTACAAGAATCTTTTATGTTGTTCTCATGTTTTATGTTCCTGATTTCCAAGACACTAAACTTTAAAGATCCTCTGTTTGTAAAATGTAATGAAATGTTATGTAATAAAAAGGCTTCATACTATAGTTGGTATCAAAGGATAGTTTAGTTATTTATGGAAATTTGGATATGAAAACTTTAGGAATAACCCTATAGAAAAGTTTAAATATAGGAAATCTTCCTGTTATTTTAGTGAGTATTGAGTAAGTGGTTTATCAAGAAAATACATCCCTGTTTGGATACGAGCAGGTAGAGGTGGCTGTGGCACAGATGTACATAGGGGTAAAACCCAAAAACACCACTTTGATCTAGACTCGAACGGGAACTGGTACATGACAATGGGCCTTTCTGTACTCTTGGTTATGGCATTCCTGGGAGATATGTTTGGTTAATCAAAATCTTTTTATGAATCCTTATGAAGGAATTATAGAAAAATGTAATTTGTATAAGAATGAAGTTTTAAGACATAAAATCCTTTTTAGTTAAAAGATTCATAAATGAAATAAGTTTCCCACGAAGGATATATTCTTTTAGAAAATTTCCCCATCATCTAGGAATATGTTGACATATTTTATGAGGAGATACCAAGACCTTCCCCGGAAAGAGAGGTAGAGTTATCCATTAAACTCATACATGGATCTCATCCGATGTCAAATACCCCCCTATAGAAAGTAAAATGTGGAGCTAGAGTAATTAAAGAAACAACTCTGAGATATTTTGTAGAATGTTTTTATCCGACCAAGTGTGTCTCCTTGTGGAGCACCAATTCTCTTTGTGAAGAAGAAGGATGGATCGATGCAGCTATGCATTGATTATAGAGAACTGAATGGGATCACAGTGAAGAACAAATACTCTCTTCCAAGAATTGATGAATTATTTGACCAACTTCTTGGGACTCAATTCTTCTCTAAGATTTATCTTCATTCTGGTTATCATCAATTGAGGTTGAAGAATGATGATATTCCAAAAAATTCCTTTTGATCAAGATATGGGTATTATGAGTTTGTTGTTATGCCCTTCGGACTAATGCACCTGCTATTTTTATGGATCAAGAATAAGCTGATTTTTGAAACTTATATCAAATGTATATCCTTTGTATAGGAAAATGATTTGGTGATTAAATGATAAAGGTTATTTTGGATGATGTATTCTCTTTTGGAGTACTATATGACTAAGATACTATAGGATTTAAATTGAGGAGGAATGGTTCAATTTTTTTTGTAAGAATTTATGTATTTATTGTGGACATATGGTGATTTGGGTTATTTCTGGAAAATGATGAACCTAGCATAGAGAATATATGAATAGGTTAATTACAATTTAGTATGAGACTTTAATAGTATTCAATGTTATTTGGAGATAAATGTAATGAGTTTTTTGGGGAAGACAATGTGATTATATCCTTTTGATTTTTGCATTCCAATCTCATTTTGGATTATTCTAAATAATTTTAAGGATGGTTGTGTATTGAATGGCATTTCTGGAACATTGGGTACTTTTGTTGAATTTTTGAGGTTAATAGTCATATTTCTTTTTATAAAGGATTATCCTTTTTGGGTATTATATGATCTCGTACTAACCTTTTTAGTTTTAGTTGACTAATAAAGACAAGGGAAAAAATATATAGTTATACTTTTGTGGATTATGTGATTCTATAGAAGATGGTTCTTGTGCTTTTGATGAGACCAAGTCTTTTTGAATGCTCATTTTTTGGAGAAAAGATTAGTCTTGGAGGAAACTTATTAAGGGATGAGATTCTACTTGAAGGTAAATATATTTCCTTTTGTTTTTATTCTATGTAGTAAATGAATTCCTCAAAATTATGAAAAGGAACGTGAAACAAAAAATGATGTTGGTTTACGTTTCCTACTGGGTAATCAAAGACCGTTTAACACATCTTAAGTTTTTGATATTCTTGTGGTTAATTTTCTCCTAATCATGTTTTCTATCGCTCTCCATCAGAACTTGACCGTTTTTTCTCTTCCATATCCATGTTTTCCAACATGGAATCCTAGTATGGGTTAACTCAGGTGACCTTTGTACTTACCTTTATTTCTTTTAAAGTAATAGTTTTACTGACTCTTTTCTAATGTGGGACTTTCAACAAAATTTCCAAGCCCATTTTTAAAATTTTGAGGACGCAATTTCTTAAGGGGGGAAGATTGTAATGACCCGAAATTTCGAAAAAAATTTGTTTCCTAACTTTGTGTGTTATTTTATTTTATACTCAAAAAAACTATTTCATTTAATAAAATGTGTATAATTAAAATAATACCATTAGAAACTAAATGTTGTGATTATTTTCTATAAATACAATTGATCTTGATTAATTAATATAGAAAAAGATGTGATGGCCCCATCCATTAGTCTCGGGCCGATCAAAGCCCATCTGACGGAAATCGGGAAGGACGTAGCACCTTTGGGATTTTCTCTGGACCAAACCCAAGCCGAACTTCATCGTGTGAAGCTGGAATGGAATCACCTTCGTGACAAGTTCAAGCTGATAGAAATCACTACTCAGGCAATGTTGACCGAGCCGCCCCAAGATTCTATCACCCTAGCACACCTTATTCTTAGGTCTTATGCTGGTGTTATAAGGGGTTATGTAACGAGACCATAACAACCTTGTGTAATCCTTTGATTTAAATAAAAATTGTGATTTCTTCTTATGATGAAGAGTGTGAATTTTTAAATGTCCAGATAAATATAGTATGCATATTATGGATGAATTTTAGAAAAAGGATATTTTCAAAATATTTATGTAAACCTTAAATAATTAAAAATGTGTAATAATTTTCAAAAAATGGTCTTCTACAGTTTTGTTCAGTATGAAATATAGAGTCTAATAAGATCAACTTAATTTTTTTATGAATAGTAAATTATGAATAGTGATTTTACGCTTAGGATTAGTAATGTGACCAAATGGATTAGTAATCTCACTTAATTAAAGTATTAATATAATTTAGGCACCTTGATTAAGTAATATGAATCAATAAAATAGGTAAATAACTGTTTCGGAAATTATTGGTTAAGTATTAGTTTTTTCGGGTTAATAGCGTTTTTTATTTAAAAAATTAAATTAAAAATATTTAGAAAATTATTTTCATAAAATGTATTTTATTTTTGAAATCAGAGCATCAATATTTGGTTAAGGTGAATTTTTGGGATTTTTCTGAAATAGTTGAGTTTTTAATGAATAGTGTTTTTATTTAAAAATTAAATTAAAAATATTTAGGAAATTATTTTCATAAAATGGAGTTCATTTTTGAAATCAGAGCATCGATATTTGGTTAAGGTGAAATTCTGGGTTTTTCTGAGAAAGTTGAATTTTTGTTGAATAGTGAAAATATAGTTTTGAAGTTTCTGGTGTTTAATGACATCATTAAGGATGTAATAATTATGCAATAATTCTGGTCAACTTATTAATATTAATATAAGGTATGATGTGTCCCAAGTGGCCAATACCATGGGCAAGCCCATGGTTTTTCCAATACCACCGATAAGGCGTCCCTAGGCAATTAATGCTTTGTCCCCTCACTTCTCTTATAAATACCAAGCCTTTCCCTCATTCATTTCATTTAAAAATCCTCCAAAACTAAGTTCTAGTCTCTTTACCTCCCATGGAGTCCTCCCAAGGTGACCTTAAGCCTCCCAATGTCCATACCTTCAATCTTTTGAAGTTACTCTCCAAGGTAAGGGATCCTACCTCTCTCTTTCTTTTCAAGTACTCTCTTTTATGTCATTTCTTTTATGCTCCAAGTTCTTATGTTGGAGGATGTTATTTTTCATCTTACTATCCTTTTTATGTTAATATGATTATATAACCCCTCTTTATCTCATCATTTCATTTTATGAATGTTTAAGTGGCGTCGTTAGGCTGCCGAATTTTTGTAAGGGATTCTTTCACTCTTCCCATTTTCAAAGTTCTATTTTCATGTCAAGTATTTAAAGTACCTTTTTCTTATGTTGGGTTATTATCTCTATATCCATGATACTGTTATTTTATGTTCATATGATGAGAGACCCTATTTGATCTCATCAATTCATTTTTTGAAGTTTTAATTGACGTTGTTAGGCTGTCGAATTTTCATAAGAGAAATCTTATTTTTGTCTTCCTTCCATGTTCTTCATTTCATATGGTATGTCTTTAAAAATTCATTACCATGTTCTTATATCCTTTATATTATTTCCCTCTACTTTTTTATATATCATTTATGAGTGGGTGACCCATGTCCCCTCTCTTTTCAATATTTTCTAAAACCCTGTAACATAGCCGTTATGCTGTAGAATTTTAGTCTCAAAATGTCTCTCACTTTTTCTCAAATTATTTTATTTTATTAAGTGAATACTCAAAAATCTTTATTATATAGGTTTATTCACATATATATCAAAATGTTCTATTTTAATTCTTGGATTTACATACATTAACCTTGCTTTCCTTTTCTGTGGGTTAAAAGTGACATAAAGATCATGTCTTTAAAGTAGCTTTTAAAACATTATGATTATGAAATGAAACCCATTTCTTATATGCTATATGGGTTATATATGAAATGATTGATGATTATATATGTGGATCACATGATAATAAAGACAAATTAAGGGTGCTCCCTGATATCGCTCTAATGCATTGGGTAAAGACTTAATATCTAGAGATGACCATTTAACGATACCTTGGTGAATAACTTTGGTAATTTTTTTAATGACACCTTGGGGATGGAACTTGGTGATACAGAAATGATTGTCTAAGTTAAATGTCGTAGCCACATGTTCAAGTTATGAAACACGTTATTTTTATTCTGATATGCCTCTTGATCTCTTTCTCATGCCTTAAAGTTATGTATCATGACTTTATTGATGTATCTCAAGTTTACATGTAAAATGTTTCTCTTGTTTCCCTTACTGGGCCTTCTGCTCACCCTTTCCTTTGATGTATGATCCTAGGTTATGAGATTCTATAATGAACTTAGGATGAACAATGAATAATACTTACAAGTTGTTTATAAGAATGTTTTATGTTATTCTCATGTTTTATGTTCCAGATTTCCAAGACACTAGATTTTAAAGATCCTCTGTTTGTAAAATGTAATGAAATGTCATGTAATAAAAAGGCGGGATGCTATAGTTAGTATCAAAGGATAGTTTAGTTATTTATGGAAATTAGGATATGAAAACTTTAGGAATAACCCTATAGAAAAGTTTAAATATAGGAAATCTTTTTGGTATTTTTGTGAGTATTAAGTAAGTTGTTTATCAAGAAAATACATCCCTATCTAGATACGAGCAGGTATAGGTGGCTCTAGCACAGATGTACATAGGGGAAAAACCCGAAAACACTGCTTTGAGCTAGACTCGAACGGGAACTGGTACATGACAACGGGTTTTGCAGCACTCTTGGTTACGACACTCTCGGGGGATATGTTTGGTTAATTGAAAGCTTTGTATGAATCATTATGAAGGAATTATAGAAAAATGTAATTTTTCTAAGCATGAAGTTGTAAGACATAAAACCTTTTTAGTTAAAATATTCATAAATGAAATAAGTTTCTCACGAAGGATTTATTATTTTAGAAAATTTCCACATCATCTAGGAATATGTTGACGTATTTTATGAGGAGATACCTAGACCTTCCCCAGAAATATAGGTAGAGTTCTCCATTGAACTCATACCTGGATATCATCTGATGTCAAAGACCCCCTATAAGATGGAAAATGTGGAGCTAGAAGAATTAAAGAAACAACTCCGAGATCTTTTGGAGAATGGGTTAATCTGACCAAGTGTGCCTCCTTGGGGAGCACCAGTTCTCTTTGTGAATAAGAAGGATGGATCAATGCAGCTATGCATTAATTATAGAGAACTGAATGGGATCACAGTGAAGAACAAATACTCTCTTCCATGAATTGATGACTTATTTAAACAACTTATTGGGACTCAATTCTTCTCTAAGATTGATATTTGTTCTGGTTATCATCAATTGAGGGTGAAGAATTATGATATTCTAAAAACTTCCTTTCGATCAAGATATGAGAATTATGAGTTTGTTGTTATTCCTTTCGGACTAATGCACCTGCTATTTTTATGGATCACAAATAAGTTGATTTTGGAAACTTATATCAAATGTATATCCTTTGTACAGGAAAATGATTTTGTGATTAAATGATAAAGGTTATTTTGGATGATGTTTTATCTTTTGGAGTACTATATGCCTAAGATACTACAGGATTTAAATTGAGGAGGAATGGTTGAATTTTTTTTGTAAGAATTTATGTATTTATTGTGTACATATGGTGATTTGGGTTATTTCTGAAAAATGATGAACCTAGCATAGATAATATATGAATATGTTAATTACACTTTAGTATGAGACTTTAATAGTATTCTATGTTATTTGGATATAAATGTTAAGATTTTTTTGGGAAGAATATGTGATTAAATCCTTTTGAGTTTTGGGTTCCAATATTAGTTTGGATTATTCTGAGGAATTTTAAGGATGGTTGTGTATTGAATGGTCTTTCTGGAACTTTGGGTACTTTTGTTGAATTTTGGAGATTAATAGTATTATTTATTTTTATAAAGGGTTATCCTTTTTGGGGATTATATGATCTCGTACTAACCTTTTTAGTTTTAGTTGATGACCAAAGTCAAGGGAAAATATAGTTATTCTTTTGTGGATTATGTGATTCTCTATAAGATGATTCTTGTGCTTTTGATGAGACCCTGTCTTTTTGAATGCACATTGTTTGGAGAAATGATTAGTCTTCGAGGAAACTTATTAAGGGATGAGACTCTACTTGAAGGTAAATATATTTCTGTATGTTTTTATTCTATGTAGTAAATGAATTCATCAAAATTATGAAAAGGAACGTAAAAACAATGTTTTTGGTTTACGTTTCCTACTGGGTAATCAAAGACCGTTTAACACATCTTAAGTTTGTGATCTTATTGTGGTTAATTTTCTCCTAATCATGTTTTCTATCACTCTCCATCAAAACTTGACCCTTTTTTCACTTCCATATACATTTTTTCATACATGGAATCCTTACATGGGTTAACTCGGGTGACATTTTTACTTCCCTTTCTTTCTTTTAATGTAATAGTTTTACTGAATCTTTTCTGATGTGGGAATTTCAACGAAATTTCCACACCCAATTTTAAAATTGCGAGGATGCAATTTCTTAAGGGGGTAAGATTGTAATGACCCGAAATTTTGAATAAATTTTGTTTCCTAACTTTTTGTGTTATTTTATTTTATACTCAACAAAACTATTTCATTTAATAAAATGAGTATAATTAAAATAAGACCATTGGAAACTAAATGTTACCATTATTTTCAATAAATACAAGTGATCTTGATTAATTAATATAGAAAGAAGATTCGATGGACCCATCCAGTTTTCTCAGGCCGATCGAAGCTCATCTAACAGAACTTGGGAAGGAGGTAGTACCATTGGGCTTTTCTCTGGACCAAACCCAAGTCGAACTTCATCGTGTGAAGCTGGAACGAAATCTCCTTTGCGAGAAGTTCAAGAAGATATAAATCACTACTCGGGCAATGTTGGCCGAGCTGCCCCAAGATTCTATCACCATAGCACACCTTACTCTTAGGTCCTATGCTGGTGTTATAAGGGGTTATGTAACGAGACTATAACTGCCTTGTGTAATACTTTGATTTAAATAAAAATTGTGATTTCTTATTATGATGAAGATTGTGAATTTTCAAATGTCTGGATAAATATAGTATGCATAATATGGATTAATTTTAGAAAAATGATATTTTAAAAATATTTATCTAAACCTTAAATAATTAAAAATGTGTAATGATTTTCAAAAAATGGTCTTCTGTAGTTGTGTTCAGTATGAAATTTAGAGTCTAATAAGATCAACTTAATTTTTGATGAATAGTAAATTATGAATAGTGATTTTACGCTTAGGATTATTAATGTGACCAAACGGAATAGTAATATCACTTAAAGAAAGTATTAATATAATTCAGGCACCTTGATTAAGTAATATTATTCAATAAAATATGTAAATAACTGTTTCGGAAATTTTTGGTTAAGTATTATTTTTTTCAGGTGAATAGTGTTTTTTATTTTAAAAATGAAATTAAAAATATTTAGGAAATTATTTTCATAAAATGGAGTTCATTTTTGAAATCAAAGCATCGATATTTGGTTAAGGTGAATTTTTGGGATTTTTCTGAAAGAGTTGAATTTTTAGTGAATAGTGTTTTTATTTCAATATTAAATTAAAAATATTTAGGATATTATTTTCATAAAATAGTGTTAAGTTTTGAAATCAGAGCATTGGTATTTGGTTAAGGTGAAATTTTGGGTTTTTACTGAGAAAGTTGAATTTTCGGTGAACAGTGAAAATACAGTTTTTGAGTTTCGAGTGTTTAATGACATCATTAAGGATGTAAAAAATATGAAATACTTCTGGTCAACTTATGAATAGTAATATAAGGTATGAGGTGTCCCAAGTGGCTAATACCATGGTAAAATACCATGGTAAATCCCATGGTTTTTCCAATACCACCGATGAGGTGTCCCTTGGCAATTAATGTGTTTTCCCCTCACTTCTCCTATAAATACCAAGCCTTTCCCTCATTAATTTCATTTAAGAATCCTCCCCAATGAATTTATGGTCTCTTTACCTCCCAAGGAGTCCTCCCAAGGTTCCCTCAAGCCTCCCAAGGTCCCGAATTTCAAGCTTTTGAAGTTACTCTCCAAGGTAAGGGATCCTACCTCTCTCTTTCTTTTCAAGTACTCTCTTTTATGTCATTTATTTTATGCTCCATGTTATTATGTTGAAGGACGTTATTATTCATCTTACTGTCCTTTTAATGTTAATATTATGATATACACCCTCTTTCTCTCATCATTTCATTTTATGAATGTTTAAGTGGCGCCATTAGGCTGCCGAATTTTTGTAAGGGATTCTTTCACTCTTTCCATTTTCAAAGTTCTATTTTCATGTCAAGTCTTTCAAGTTCCTTTTTCTTATGTTGGGGTATGATATCTATATCAATAATACTATTATTATATGTTAATATGATGATAGACCCTATTTGATCTCATCAATTCATTTTTTAATGTTTTAAGTGACGTCGTAAGGCTGCCGAATTTTCATAAGAGAAATCTTATTTTTGTCTTCCTTCCATGTTCATCATTTCATATGATATGTCCTTCAAATTTCATTACCATGTTCTTATATCCTTTATATTCAGTCCCTATACAATTTTATGGATCATTTATGAGTGGGTGACCCATGTCCCCTCTCTTTTCAATATTTTCTAAAACCCTGTAACATTGCGTTATGCTACAGAATTTTCGTCTCAAAATGTCTCTCTCTTTTTCTCAAATTATTTTATTTTATTAAGTGAATACTCAAAGATATATATTCTATAGGGTTATTTACGTATATATCAAAATGTTCGATTTTAATTCTGGTATTTACATACATGAAACCTACTTTCCTTTTCTGTGGGTTTAAAGTGACATAAAGATCATGTCTTTAAAGCAGTTTTTAAAACGTTATGATTATGAAATGAAACCAATTTCTTTAATGCTATATGGGTTATTTATGAAATGATTGATTATGATATATGTGTCTCACATGATAATAAAGAAAAATTAATGGTGTGCCCTGATAGCGCTCCAATGCATTGGGTAAAGACTTAATCTATAGAGATGACCATTTTAACGATACCTTGGTGAATAAACTTGGTAAATTTTTTTAATGACACCTTGGGGATGGACCTTGGTGATACAAAAATGATTGTCTAAGTTAAATTTTGTAGCCACATCGTCATGTTATGAAACACGTTATCTTTATTCTAATATGCCTCGTGATCTCTTTCTCATGCCTTAAAGTTATTTATCATGACTTTATTGATTTATTTCAAGTTCACATGTAAAATGTTTCTCTTGCTTCCCTTACTGGACCTTCTGCTCACCCTTTCCTTTGATGTATTCTCCTAGGTTATGAGATGCTGTAATGAACTTAGGATGAACAATGAATAATCTTTACAAGTGGTTTATAAGAATTTTTTATGTTGTTCTCATGTTTTATGTTCCTGATTTCCAAGACACTATACTTTAAAGATCCTCTGTTTGTAAAATGTAATGAAATGTTATGTAATAAAAAGGAGGGATGCTATATATTTCCTATCCATCACTGGGAAAGTCTTTATTTTCTACCTGATATGTTGGGTCATGACTATGTGTACATGTCATGGATGCTTTGCAAGTCTAGGGGACATGTCCGGAGGTGTTCGTGTGTCCTAGTGTACATGTTGGGAGTGCTTCGCGTGTCCTGGTGGATGTGTCCAAGGTGTCGTGCGACATCAAATTATTCTTCGTATGACCATAAAAATCATGTCTGGATGACTTTTTAGGAGGTGCTTCATGTATCCTAGTGTACATGTCAGGAATGATTCGCATGTACTATTGGACATGTCAGGAGTCTCACGCCTGATCAACCGACTTGCCTTGGATGCCTTTCCATGACTGAATGGGGCATATCTGGGGGTTTTCACATGATCAAATGGCTGGTCTCGGGTGTATTCTTCTGATCAAGTTGAACTTATCTAAGGTGTCGCATGTTACTAGGAGGATGTACCATGATGACTTGTCGTAACATCTTGCGGAGCTGGTTTGGGGATGTTTCGTGTGTCTTTCATTGACTTTGAACACCACTCGCCTCCCTAATTTTGATCTCCTTATCTTTATTTTACAAAGGCTTAGGATCCTGTGACTTGGCATGAGCAATATACATGATTTTCACCTAATTTTTGGAAGCTGGTTCACATGACCAATATGGGTCACATAGAGGGTATACAAGAATATCATGGATATGTATGTATTCTTTTCCTTAGGGTACCACGGGGTTGTTTGGGCACTCCTGGGGACTTCCATGTGGCTATACAAACATGTATGGAGTCTTATCCATGGGATATCACATGTCAATATAGACATGTCTGTGGATTATCACATGATCATTCTCATGTTTCAATTACTCCTTATCAGGATCAAAGTGCGTTATCTTAGGATGTCTTCACGTGATCGAGGTGGGTAGCTTCGAGGTGCCTCACAAGACTGGTTCGACTTGTCCTTGGGTCATATCATGACCATGGAGACACATAAAAAGGGTTGCCACAAGGAGTCAATCTGACTCATCTGAGGCTTGTCTTTCAATCAAAATGTAATTTCCACGGTAGTCTAAGGACACTTCAAGACCATCGAAGGGTCTCATGAGTGTTCTTAGGGTCTTGCACTCATTCAAAGGCCTCAAGTACGTATCCAAAAGAGATTGTGCCTTAAGTTGCATGGGGGGAATATGCACCCATGTTCCCATGCTCAAGGCATACACTTTAGTTTTTTCATGTTGTGGGTAGGTCCTATCCATGGACTCTTACATGCACTAAGGGGATGTTCACATGACACCCCTTTGTTGCATGAACTTGAGATGGACTCGCAGAAGAGTCTGCGGATATGCATAGAGGCTTCCTAATAATGGTGTGATCATGGAAGGGGGTCCCTTGGTTCGTATGGGAAAGGGTTTTCCCATGGATTTTTGGGTGTTCCAAGGCTACACACACATGTTAGGTGAACCCTGTCCAAAGGGGCTGTGTGATGCTTTTCCACCCACATGATCACATGCCTCCCATTATGGTATTGCGATCTTCCCAAGGGTGATACATGAAGGTTGTATGTTCAAAATATTCATGTTCATGGATAAGGGTATGAACTTTATGTTGAGGGGTGCATGGGTCGTGGTCCACATAACCTTAATATTAGTCTCCGTGTTAGGGGAGTCTGTGGGGATCTCTCACACTAAGGAAACCACACCTAAGGCTGCATGAAAACATTGCAGTACATAGGGGCTTCCCATGTGGTCATGGATAGGGTCTCGTGACATACCTGATGGTCATGATATGGTGGATGTATATCGAGGCCTTCACGTGTATGTTAATGCACTATGTGATCGTATGATCATTCATGCAGGAACATTGTCTTCAAAGGGATTACATGCAGAACTCTGCAAGCTCGTATAAGGGTTCCATCCTGGTCTGAAAATAAGGATGCATGGTCGAGGTTAATCTTTGAACTGAACCTATTGGTAGTTCTTGTGGCCACTAAGGGGTCCTCTGATGAACTCCCTGACCCCGAATTTGTTTTCCTGCTGAGTTCACATACACTAGGGGAGATATACACATGGAACCAAAGGAGGCCAGCATGGTCGCATGTCTGAGCATGCATGAAGGAGTATATACTATAGTACATCCATATTGAGGGTTTTCCATCTTCTTTATCAATGACCAAGCATCATTTTTGCATAAGATAGAAAATCTCCCTCATCTGTGTGCTTCACATTTCTTTGATGAGGGATCCCGTGATGATTTCCATCGTTATTCCAAGGGATTGTAGGAGTTGTCCACATACCCAGATCATCACGTCTCAGGCAACATGTAATCACTGCAAGATAGGGACACTTTTAGTATTCATGATATTGGGATTCACGCATCCACCGGTTCAATTTCTCAGGCACCAGTATGAGTTCTCCATGTCACTGTGTCGCATGAGGTTCCATTGCTCATGCAAACACGTGATCTGAGGGGAGGTCCTATAAGAGTTCTCTCAAGCTTTCACAGGGGGTTGGTGTGTGATCGTGTGATCATATAGAGATCACGCAATGAGTTCTTCCAAAGGAATACTATAGTAGACTCTTTTGAGAGGGATCCTTTTAATTACCTAGAGATGATCTCTGATAGCAGTTGGTGGTGGCTATGTCCTTTAGCGTTCCGTATTTTATTCGGAGGTCATCCCCTATACCCCTTTGTATTTCATTTTTTAGGAGGTGAGGGGGGTTATATAGGCTGCATGAGGCTAAAGGTGGTGCTTATTTTTATGGGATGAGGGACACGTTCTCATCGATTCACATGTCTGGGAAAAATCCAAAATAATTCAGATGAAAAACACATGAAGGTGGAAAGGGTTTGTGGTCATAAGATTACTTGCGACAATCCATTGTTCACCCTCATCTTGGTTGCATGATCAAGGGTGATCATGTATTGGATTTGGGTTTGTCTAAAGGCACTCACGGGAGTATGGAAAGGCTCATAACAGCCTCTCCCAGGTTTCCCCGGTTCAGTCAAATGATCAATGAAGGATCATGCGACAGTCTCAATTGATGTCCGAGAGTCTCGCGGGAGACCACTAGGAATCACGGTTTGGATCCTATGGTGGACTCATTCCCAATAACAACATAGTAAATTCTATTGTACAAGGATGCATAAGAAAGTTTTTTCTAAAATTCATTAAGATATATAGTGAAATGGTAAATTTTTTCCCTTGCCTTTGTATTTTTTTCCTTTATTGTTTTTTTCCCTTGATTGGGGGCTTGTGGGTCTTTCCTGAGGGCTGGCCCTGTTAATTCTAGTTGTCTTGGACTTGCTCGAGTATTTACAAGGTGCAGAAGACATGGTAGTGAAAATAGATGGGTTCCAGGTGTTCTTCGAGACATCAAACCAGTGCTTTGGGAGGTTGAAGATAACGGTCATGTGGCGTGCAGGCTTCAACTAGACTTGAACCCATGATCTATATGACCGAGAAGATGACTATGATTAGTGGGGACGAGATCATATGGCACAGATCTAAACGATATTGATTTTTCGGTACGTGGGATCGAAGCGGATGGTCGAGATCAACAAGAGGCGCAATTGAATAGTCCTTGATTTATACTGTGGAAAAACATGTGTCCCACATATAATTCCCATTACTTCCTCCATTTTTCTTATAATACATTTGTTGAAGGCCACTAGTTTGAACTGGAAATGGGGTTGGAACCTATTCCATTTACATCACCCTCCACTCAGTGGTCCTCATCCCAACTATTTGTGCATGCCTTCTTGTGGTATTCTGCACCTCAATCCATATACATGGGCCTAGCCTGATCATTGTGGGATCAATGCTTCCCTACTGGACCACCTGCTAGCTTGGGCTAACTCCCATGGGCATTGTCAAACTAGTACCACATGGGCCTTGGTTGAGTTGGCCCAACTGTTTGGTGGGATAGTCGTATTTTAAATCACTAGTATGGCTATAAAAATCATGAGCATCATCATGTAGGTTCTAGATCCAAGTGGTAGTATCTGGGACCTTAGAAATTATTCTTGATAAATGACTGGGTCTTCCCCATTTCTCAAAAAAAGTTTTTATGGGATCCTTATCTACCAAAATTTTGACTTTTGGTTATGGAAAATGAATAATCATTGAGTCCTCTTATTCCACAAAACACATAAAAAAGATACCTATCAACAATGAAAAGTAATTAGTATACCTCTGATAGATATTTTTATAGTTATATTTCCCTCTTCTATATTTTATATATTTTATTTTTTATTGAAATTTAATATTTTTTAAAGAAAGTTATTCATCACTAGAAGTTTGGAAGTTGTTTATTTGGGTAAAGTTTTCAGATATATTATAACATATATATTATGTGCTCAATGAAAAAAAATCTCTATTCTTTATAAAGATTGGCCAAATATGTTTTTTGTGAAATCTAGCAGTTATACTATACTCATTCTGGATGGAACTTATTTATACATATTTATTTATATATATTAATATAAGTATAGTATATAAGTAATAATATAACTTTCATTATGCTTTAAAATAATGTGAGCATTCATTATTCAAGGTTGATCCCCCCGCCTCCCTATCCATTAGTCATATGAAGGTATATTTTTTATTTAGGAAAATGAAAAAGAGATTATGTACTCTACATATTTCTATGAAATTCCAAAAATAATGTTATTTGAAGAGATATAAAAAAATTATTGGGCTCTTACTAGCTATAACAAGGTTCCATTTTATTGGAGGGGGAAAACATAAAATAATATAAAAAATTGTAACTTACTAACTATATTCATTTGAATAAAAATAGATTTATTTTTTATTCTAAGCATCTCGTGATCTTCAACCAATTATGAACCTCAATATAATGACCCATAGTAAGTGATAGAGTTCATTTCCAATACTCAGAAGCTTTATTTCTTTAAACCATATTCCTTCATGTGAGGTCTCCTTCATATGTTAATTCATCGTCCGGCATGGCTCTTGGATCTTTGGCAGTAAAGCAGGACATGCACAAATACTAGTTCCAATTATCATCATTGAAATAAAAGAATTAAATTATTTATCCAAAAAAAATTATACATTATAAATGAAATTACTAGTTGTAATGGTTTATGATTTTCGTAGTTAAAACACACTTTTATTTTAAGCAGAATTTGATATAAGGGTCCCAATTTTAAGGACACCTTGTATGGACTCATCTTTATTTCTTGTTAGAACCTTGTATGGATATACATATTCTGAGTGAGATGCATGATTTTTCCTCATATGGGATCATTAGGTAGTTTACATACCCATGGGAAATACTGGTTACCTTGGGAAGACAACATGGATGGGATTGTTGGTGAGATGGTTACATTATGCCTCAAGTGGTAATCAGTCCCCTATGTTAGATACCTAGGATGGGCTCATAGGTTCATTCTTACACCACACCTAGAGTGATACTTGGGAATAATATACGGGCCCACTTGGATGGACTCTATGGTTTTGGGTATTTTTAGTGCTCCTAGTATGATACTCAGGATCCTTATATGGTTCACCTTAGACGGTCCCTGGATATCTCTTGATTAAACTCTTGTGGTAACTTATCTTAAATCATTTAGAAAAATGAAATTCTTAGTGGAATGTTGGGTCTAGGTTATGTGTTTTTAAACCATAGGCCTTCATGTGAGATCTCCTCCATCTGATAATTCGTCATCCGGCATGGCTCTTAGATCTTTGGTAGAAAAGTGGAACATGAACAAATATCGGCACCAACATTCATCATTGAAATACATGAATTAAATGATTTTTCCAAGTTTTATTATACATTATAAATGAAATTCCTAGTTGTAATGGTGTATGATTTTGGTTGTTAAATCACACTTTCATTCCAAGAAGATATTGATATAAGGGTCCCAATTTAAGGACACCTTGTACGGGCTCATTAGGCTTTCTTATTAGAACCTATTATGGTTGTACATATTCTGAGTATGATGCATAAATTTTCCTTAGATGGGATCATCAAGTAGTTTACATACCCATGGGAAATACCAGTTCCTAGTGGTACTGGTGTCTGATTATGGTAGTAAAATCACACTTTCATTCCAATTAGATATCTATACAAGGGTCCCAATTTATGGAAACCTTGTGCAGGCTCATCATGCTTTCTTGTTAGAACCTTTTATGGTTGTACATATTCTGAGTAAGATGCATAAATTTTTCTTTAGATGGGATCATTAAGTAGTTTACATACCCATGGGAAATACTGTTTCTCTAGGGGCAACACCATGGATGGGATCGTTGGTGAGATGGTTACATTATGCCTTGAGTGGTAATCGGTCCCCTATGTGAGATACCTATGATGGGATCAAAGGTTCATTCTTATACCACACCGTGAGTGATACATGGTATTCCTATAAAGGTCTACTTGGATGGACTCTATGGTTTTGGGTATTTTTAGTTCTCCTAGTATGATACTCAGGATCCTTATATGGTTTACCTTGGACGATCCCAAGATGTCACTTGACTGAACTCTGCTAATACCTTTTCTTAAATCATTTAGAAAAATGAAATTTTTAGTGGAATGTTGGGTCCAAGATATGTTTCATTAAACCATAGGCCTTAATGTGTAATCTTCTCTATATGTTTATTCATCTCCTAGCATGGATCTTGGATCTTTGGTGGAAAAGTGGGACATGCACAAATACCAGTGCCAACAGTCATCATTGAAATACATGAATTAAATGATTTGTCCAACATTTTTTATACATTATAAATGAAATTTCTATTTGTAATGGTGTATGATTTTGGTAGTTAAATCACACTTTCATTCCAGACAGAGATCGATACAAGGGTACCAATTTAAGGACACCTTGTATGGGCTCATCCTGCTTTATTGTTAGAACCTGTTATGGTTGTACATATTCTGAGTACAATGCATGAAATTACCTTAGATGGGATCATCAGTTAGTTTACATACCAATGGGAAATATCGATTTCTTAGGGGATACATCATGGATGGGATCATTGATAAGATGGTTACATTATGCCTCATGTCATAATCGGCCCCCTATGTGAGATACTTAGGACGGGTTCAAAGGTTCATTCTTACACCACACCTAGAGTGATACTTGGGATTCATATACAGGTCTACTTAGACGGACTCTATGGTTTTGGGTATTTTTAGTGCTATGAGTACGATACTCAGGATCCTTATATGGTTCACCTTCAATAGTCTCAGGATGTCGCTTGACTGAACTCTTGTGATACATTATATTAAATCATTTTTGTACTAACTTTCTAAGATAGGGATGCATCTACCAAACCAAATTACATGCTTGGTTTGTTCCATTCGGGACACATTACATACATTTGACCCATCTATAAACCTTATCATACTTGTATAGGTTCACCTTGGTTCAAATATCTTCCTTTGGCCGAAGTAGGTAGCGTCAGTTAGGTATCCATGGGGAACCTAGGCCAATTTGTTTATTTATTTATTTATTTATTACTTTTATTACATTATTATTGTAACACTACTCATTTATATAAACATACTATATTAATCTAGACACCATTAGTGGGGTTCTACTTAGTGTATCTCACAACCTACTTAGGACTACCTTGGTATCCAAGTAGACTTCATGCTTACAGGTGTAGATAAAGGGTATCATTAAGATTCCAATGCTTGATTTATAGTATTAGGGTGGAATATGGGTATTGAGGACCAAGACTATTCTTGAGATACTAGTAGTAGCATGTTTTATCCCTTTTTTGTATTTTTATAGCATGTGTTATATGTATATTTCTATATATTTCATTTCCTTAATTTTTGTATAGCTATATAATAGTATGATCATCGTAATTTTATATATATTTATTATTCAGATTCCACTTTTCATTTATTTCTCTTGGATAATTTATTTTATTATTATTCTGCAGGTGTGTGTCAGTTATTACTACTTACATTGTTTCTTATTTACTTATTTACCATTGTGCTACACTTTGAATCATGAGGGAATATTCTCTACATGGAAACACCCTAGGACCTCACTACTAGTTAGCATCTTCTATTATATAAGTAGGAATGCTTGTGGTATTGTGGTGAACTATCTCGGAGCACTACTCAGTAGTTTCTGGGATGGGGCCTTACAAAGTTGTATCAGAGCCATTTTCCTTTTATATTAATATTTGGGTATTAGATAGGATACTAGTACATATTGGAATTTGGAAATGAGAATGTTCTTAGGAGAGGATAACTCACATATAGGGGAAACACAAATTACATGGGATGGGATGTTGTTGTTATTTTTCATGCTATTACAGTTTACGGATTTCACCATTGGGTAACACACATGCTATTTCATGTTATCACTTGGGAAATTATTATTATGGGATTTATTTTACATGGGACCAATGAGATGAGGGTACAACATATCATTCATCATATTAGGAACTTAATTATTTACAAGTCATGCATTATTCCATGACATATTTAGAATACTACACACTTTTCCTATATTGCATTTGATTTTTTGAGTGCCTTGTTTTTATGCATATGCACGGTGATAATTTTCATGTCGAAATAGAATTGTTGGATTATTTAAAGTTACTAAATCAATATAAATTTTGTTTTACCACATGTATTTATGGTTAAACCTTAGTTAAAAAATTATTCTATTTTGATCCATGAACAATTAGTTCTATGAACTGAAACATTTATTGGTTTGATTTCTTAAATAACAATTTAAAATTTATGAAGCATGTACTTCTACAATTTGGAATAGTGATGAATTTAATTGTACTGTGATATATTTATATATATGAGTACAAAATTGAATAATTTAAAGTTTTAAAATGAAATTGTTACTACTAAATGGGACACCAATTGAAAAGTAAAGGTTTTTTTCCTCTAATCCTTGCAATGAACACTCTATATATCAGAACCTCTATTGTGTTGTGTGAGAACATAACCCTGAACTGACCTCAGTAGCGAGTAGTATTCAATTTCTCATGTGATCTATTGTGACTATTATTACCACCTATACCTAGCTTGAGGAGGAGTCTAAGAGGTGTGGATCATTATAGGAACACTTTGTATCTATCCTTTCATGGTTCTACTATTTTTATATCTTCTGTAAATATTACCAGAGGTGTGTGATTAGAAATTTTATAGCTATGTCACCACAACATCCTCTTGTTCTATTCTAGGAGGATGGAAATGAACATGTTGCGGAGGTGGTGGGACCTAAGCCACTGGTATTACCTCTTTTAGTGTCACATGAGGTTCCTCCTATTGATATTCCACTGGGCACTAGTGCTCAGTTTCATAATAGCTTCATATGCTTCATGCAGTCTATTTAGGGATCTCTGAGACCTACCCTACTGTGGAAGAATTGATGTGGGAGTTCTAGTAGCAGCATCCTCCCACCTTATTAGGGGAAGTCATAACTTAGGATGTTGATTATTGGATATAGTTCCTGGTGTTGATATTCAAGCATATATAGATGCCTCCAAATTAGAGGGACAATCTTACCATGTATATGCTTCATGACTCTGCCAAGCGTTGGTGGGATTTCATCTCTCAGGATGATCATCATCAAGGTATGGTCTGGGTAGACTTTACAAATAGAATTTTATGAACAGTTTTTCTCATATATTCTATAAGTGGACCAATCCAAATAGTTCATGCATCTATAGAAGGGTGAAATGTCCATTTTTGAGTATTCATCTCTTTTCAATGAGATTTAGTGTTTCAGGCAGACCTTGATCGATGATGAGATGACGACTGTGAGATGATTTGATGATGGTATTGTATACACCAATCAATCATAGGTGAATATGTTTTATCTAACCACCATAATAGATATAGTGTACAAAACCCTCATTACATAGTGAAACCTAAGGAATGTTTTCAATGTGATGCAGGGTGGTTTAGCTTACAAGTAGAGTCATGGTGCGTCTAACATCAGGAAATTTAATTTAGAGGGTGCATGTGGGGGTAGTTCTAGCTAGATGACATGTACTGACAACTGTTTGGTGTTTCACTAGTGTGGAAGGATAGACTATAACAATCCCTAGTAACCAAGGAACCTGATCGAGTGTCATGATTGCAGCAGGATGGGTCACCTTCAGTGTTATGTTTGATCTTTTCCTCCAATACCCAGTGTGCATGGATCTATACTAAAACTGAATTTGTGTACAGGATCTGTACCTCTAAGTCAGTTTGGGAGTTGGTCTTTTTCTGGATTATGAGGATGAGGGGGTGTTTGAAATTGAGGAAATCAGACCAAATAGGTTTAGTTCCAATAGAGTAGACCTTCTCAGTGTAGTTAGATTGCATCTCAAGGACACAGTTCGGGCCATATATATACAGTACATCTTATACCTGAGGAGAAGAGTATGAAGCCTTCTATGGTTAGAGGTACAATTAAAGTAACCTATACTTTAGTTTTTTTCCCTAATTAATATAAGTTCATTTCACTGTTTTATATCTATGGTGTTTATATAAAGTATGATCCTTGGTATGGAATACTTTTGTTGAGTAATGACTCTTGAAACCCTGTTAGGAGTTTGATCCGAGAGAATACACTAATATAAGGAATTCCCTCTTGAAATAGGTGGGTATTGATTCTTGTGGAACTTATTTTTCCTCGAGATGATCAAATTCTATGTCATACATGGAATTGAATGTCTTGTTCCTTACCATTCCCATGTTGACTTTTATCATTGAGGTGTGTCTTTCACATCTCTTGAGGGAATTGATTATATTCATAAGGTAGAATGGGATATCTAGGAATGTTGATCTAGACCCAGGCATCATGGGATGGGGTGGATGAAATACTATATGGATTATATCTTTATGAGATATCATGGATTATGGCTTGTAGAATTCCCTCCTATTATTGATCATTTTAGTGATGTCTTCCCTAATGATTTCTCTAGTGTGCCTCTGATGAGAGAGGGATATTTCACGGTTGATCTAGTTCTAGGTGCATCCCCAATGTCCATTCCTCCCTATAGGATAGAACCTACAATGTTCTAGGAACTCAAGAAGTAATCAGAAGATCTAGAGGAAAAGTGTCTTATCCAACCCAACAATTTTTTTTGGGGTTCACATACCATTTTTCCCAAGAAGGTAGACCATACCCTCAGGTTGTGCATGGATTAAAGATGATGGAACCATCTTATGGTGAAGAACCAATATCCATTGATGCATATAGATGACCTCTTTGACGAGCTCCAAGGAGAGATAGTTTTCTCTAAGATCTACTTGAGATCGGGATACCATCAAGTTCGTGTGAGGAAATTAAACATACCACATATAGCATTATATATTAAGTACAGGTTGTATGAGTATCTAGTTATGTTTTTTTTTTGCCTTATGAATATTCCATCAGTCTTTATGGCCTTGATGAATTGGGTATTTCATCTGTACTTGGATTCATTTGTAGTGGTATTAATTGATGATATCTTGGTATATTCTCACACCATACATGACCATGACAACCATATTTAGATCATGATGAACTGAGAGAGCACCAGTTGTATGTGAATCGTAGTAAATGAAACTTTTTTATTGATAAGGTTTACTTATTAGGTCATATCATTTCATAGGCATGTGTATCTGTTGACCCAAAGAAGGAAATCACCACGGTTTCATGGGAGATTCCCAAGAATGTATTTGATATATGTAGTTTCTTGGGTTTGGCTAGATATTATAGGTGATTCATTTAGGATTTATCATTCTTAGAAACACCTATTATTAGCTTGACTAAAATGGGTGTGAAATTTGTCTGGTCAGAATCTTGTCAGATAGACATCTAAGAGTTGAAGAGGAAATTTACTTTAATGTTTATCTTGATCTTGCTAAAGCCAAGTAAGATCTATACAGTCTATTGTGATAATTTATGGATCATGATAGGAGTGGTTTTGATTCTGGTAGATCGAGTCATGGTGTACAGGTCATATCAGCTGATACCTTATGAGTGGAATTACCCTATACACGACCTCGATATAGCATCCATGGTTTGTGATATATGTTGTTAGAGGCATTATCTATTGGGGGAGGATTTTGTTCTTTACATGGATCATTAGAATCTCAAATACAACTCCATATATTGGGACTTGAATCATAAGTAGTTTAGGTGATTAGAATGCCTATAGTTTTTTTACTTTGATATTGTTTATACACCCAGGAAGGGTAATAAAGTAGCTAACACCCTAAGTAGAAAGACTTATAAACAGGACGTCTAGAAGGCCAATAGTGAGTGGTAGTTGATGGACTTTATTTCTTAGATAAACCTAGAGGTTTAGGTATGTCATTTGAAACCATTAATAGAATATTTATCAATGACATCCTCCCTTCTTTAATGGGTATGGATGAGACATCTATCAGTTCCTGTGGACCTCATCATGAGGGAGAGTATCTCAGGTGATAACACACTGCCTGAATAGATTGTTGACTAGAATGATACCCTACTATACCACGGGTGGGTTTGGGTACCTTCTAATTTATAGGTATAGTTGATTTGGGAATCCCTTCCCTTATTTGGTAAGTTAACCATGGTATTTCCAAGATGTACTGAGATGTCTATCATTAGTATTGGTGGCCAGGTATAAAGAGGTGAATTACATGTTTCATTATGAGATGTTCTACCTATCAGTTGGTTAAGGCAGAGCACCAGTGACTTGTTGGACTTATTCATCCTCTATCCATTCTTGAGTGGAAATAAAATGATGTCACCATGTATTTCATGATTATCTTGTCGAGATCCCCTCAATATAGTAACGTGATATCAGTGATCTTTGATAGTTTGACCAAGGTTTCACACTTCCTACCTATCTGGGAGACCATCTCATTTTATGAGCTTGGGAGGATTTAAATCCAGGAGATTGTTCACCTTTATGGTATTTCCCATTCTATTGTATCAGGATGAGATGTCCATTTTATATCACGCTTATGGAAGGGGTTGCAAAAGGAAATGGGTTCAAAAGTTCTCTTGAGTATGTAATATCATGCTCATACTAACTGGCAGTCTGAGCGGACAATTCAGGTGTTAGAGGACATGCTTCATACATGAATTCTTATTTTTAGAGGTTCATGGGAGAAACATATACCTCTAGTAGTGTTTTATTACAATAATAGTTTTTAATAAATGATTCAGATATATTCATATGATTTTTTTTAAGATGGGTAATTCCATTCACCCATGTGTTGGTTAGAGGTGGGTAAAGTAGGACTATTGGGTCCTCATCTCATTTAGGATACTTTAGAGTAAGTACATATGATTCATAATTTTATGGATATATATTAGTCTAGGAAGAATTATAATACCAATCTTCATCATCAACATCTAAATTTTGAGTTGAGATATTGGTTCTTTCTTCATGTATCACCTAGACTGGGTCATAGATAAATTTAGAGACATGGTAACTTATCACCCAGATACGTCAAGCCTTTAGAGATCATGGAGAGAGTCGGGCCAGTTTCCTATTGGTTTTTATTACCTTAGATGTACAATTTCATTCACAATGTATTCCATGTATCATATGTTCACCTTTATCATACTTACCCATCTCATTCATTTTACCCCAATGACATTGAGATCAAGGCAGATTCATCTTTTGAAGAATATCTGATATGTATCATTGATCGGAGCATGAAGGATTTATGAAGAAGTTTAGTTCCACTAGTCTAAGTTCTATAGAATCATGTCTATGTATAGGAAAAGACATGGGAGTGGTAGGATAATGTACATTATTAATGGATATAACTTTTCTCAGATGAAATTTTACCACCCTCAAACGGGAGACTCAGGGACAAACTGTTTTAAGGAGGGGAGGTTGTAACATACTAGATTTTTAGAGAGGTATATAACCATATGTTACTATTAAAAAATGTCTTGTTTTATTCTAATAGTGGGATCTAATGGATAAAAAATGGTTTGGGTGAGTTTGGGGATTGTTTGGAGCTTGGAGTTCCTGAAAATGGGAAGGCAGACTGAGTCGTAGGGTTAGTGCTAACCGTGTGACTCAACTGTGTGAGGTACCCAATGCATAGGGGAGGCCACGTGGTTTTTTCTGAAACCATTCATGGAGGGTTACATGGTCATGTTTAGTTACATACATCCTTTAAAGTGGAATTTTTTCACATCTTGTACATGGTTAGTTCAACCTTGTTTCTAGCCCTTGTTAGGGGTCCCATTAGATAGTGCGGGGTGTATGGTTTGGCTAATCGTGTGGAAAAACCATGAGACCCAATAAATAAATAGGAAGTGACCATTTTTTCCCTAAAAGGTTTTAATACCCAAATTCTTTCTTCCCCGACTTTTGTTCCTATGTATCGTACACCTGAGATCCCCTCCTCTTCTCTATCTAGGGATTTTGATATCTCCCTCATACGATCTTTGATTTCTTCTCTATTTGGTGCATTAGATATATCCTAATAATTTCTTTAATACTCTTAATTATTCACTTTGTTTTTATTACCCTATGTTGTTTTATTTTAGTTAGAGATCAATTAACTTTTTTGATGGATATTCTCCATTCATATAATTTCTATCATTTTATCTCTCTTCAAGGGCCAACACTGGATTAGGAGAGAACTATGAACCAAAGTTAGGTGGTATATCATTTTCCCCTATGTTTTCATTGAATTTATATTGTGCGATGTCGTGTCGTGCACCATACCTTTATGTTTATGCCTCTCAAATGTGTGATTAATTAAATTGCTTCATTCCCCAGTCTTAGTTCACCTATAATGACTCACAAATGATTTTTGATGTCGTTCTACTTGAGATAAGCCACCCCATAGAGTTTCCCTTCCTTAAAGGCCTAGTTTCCCCTTTGTTCTAAATTCCTAAACACCCCTTTTTAGGGTATTATACTTATAAATAAATATTTTGGGGTCATTAAATGATCCAAAGAGATGTATGTCCATGATTTAATCCCTTTTTATTTATGTCTTATGTTATATTTCTTGTACCTTATGCCTTATGACATGTTTTATACATCATCATTGAAATATATGAATTAAATGATTTAGAAAACTTATTTTAGATGTTATAAATGCAATTCCTTATTGTAATGGTGTGTGATCTTGGTAGTTAAATAACACTTTCATGCCAAGATTAGAGTTATACAAGGGTCCTAATTTAAGGATTCCTTGGACGGGTTCATCATGAATTCTTTTTATAACCTGTTATGGTTTTACATATGCCAGGATTGATACTTTTATTTTCCTTGGATGGGATAACTAAGCAGTTTACGTATCCATGGGTAATATTGTTTTCCTAGGGGAGACAACATGGATGGGATCGTTGGTGATATGGTTACACAATGCCTCAACTGATACTCAGTCCCCTACATGAGATACATGGGACATGATCAAAGGGTCATTCTTAAACCACACCTAGAGTTATACTTGGGATTTATATATGGGTCAAATTGGATGGAATCTATGTTGTTGGGTATTTATAGTCCTCTTGGTGTGATACTCAGGTTCCCTATACGCTTCACCATGGGCGGTCCTTGGATGTCGCTTGATTTAACTCTTGTGAAGTCTTATCATAAATCCTTATTGTGCCAACCTTATAAGTTAGGGACTCATCTACCAAGCCAAGTCACATTCATGGGGTTAGTCCATTCATGGTACTATACATTCTTTTTTAACTATGTATACATCTTATCATAGTTTTATAGGTTCACCTTGGTTCAGACATCCATCTTAGGCTGAAGCATGTAGTATCCATCGGGTACCCATGGGGAAAACTGACATATATTTTTATTTATTTATTTATTTATTTATTCACTTAAATTATAATTTCCACATTTATCATTTATATTCATATACCGGATTGATCTAGACACCATTGGTGTTGGCCTACTCAGTGTATCTAACACCCTACTTAGCTTCCCATGGTACTCGAGTATACTTCAGGATTGAAGGTATGGACAAATGAAAGATTTTGACTATTGATTCTTGATTTAAAGTATTTATATAGAGAATGGGAGAAAAGGACCGATTCGATTCTTCATATTCTAGTATTAGCATCTTTTGGCCCTTTTTTATTTTTGTATAGCATGTGGTATATATTTGTTTCCTAGTATTATGTTTCCTTCATTTTTGTATAGCTATATGACATCATGATCATCATCATTTTCTATCTAATTATTATTAATCTTCCTCTTGATTTTTATTTATCTTTTATGATTTATCTTATATTTTTCCTCAATAGTGTTCTTGTTATTACTGCTTCTGGTGTTTATTATATACTTATATACCATTTTGGTACTCTCTAACTTGTGAGGGAATAGTCTCCACACAAACACACTCTAGGCCCTTATTGTTAGTTAGAAGTATTTGGAATATAGGGATTCATGCTTGAGTTCTTTTGGGAAACCATCTAGGGGAAATGCTCAGTGGATCTTGAGGCAGGTTCTATAAACTCATTAAAAAATGATAGTTTCACTCATATGTATGTGTGGACTACCACCTCTACGAAGAGATGTGAATTTTTTTCATGCAAGAATTTCAGGGTTGATTCTATATATTCATATATTTATAATATATGATATTTATCTCATGATTAATATTTTTGATATTTTGAAACCATGAACAATATTTAAGTAGTGAAAACATCAAATCGGAACATGCATCGAAAATGGATCAGTTTCTGCCTGAATGACCATTTTAAGGAAGAATTGTTAATAAAAGGATAATTAGAAATTATAAAGTAATGTTACATATAAAGTTATGTATGAATACGGTTCTATAAAATATTTTTAATAAATATATATTTATTATATAGAATATTTGAGCATATAAAAATCAATAAAAAACTTGATGTAAGGGTTTATGTCACAATCTCACCCTTATTCAGGATTTTTTATGCTTATGTTTCCATCGGGGAAATTATATTTTATATTTATATTAAACCCCCTTTATTTGTGTATAATATTATTATTTATATAAATTAAAAGTTTTTCTTTCATTTTACCACTCTATAATTTCTCAATATACTTAAATAATATTTTTAAGGAAAAAAGATTTTGTTTTCTATTTGGGTCAAGAATATTTTTATTCCAAGTCCATAATTTTTTTTAAATTCTTTCAAGGATGTTTTTAATATTATTAAATTATTTATTAAAGTCATTTTGACCAATTTTTTAATTTCTATAAATGTTTTAAAAGGTATTTTCCTGTCATTTTTTAAACAGGGTACTTTTGACTTTTTACTAAACATGTGAAAGGAATATTTGTTTTAACATACAAAACATAAATATAATTTTCCACCACCATAAAAACTGAATTATTTAATGATTACATTAATATTTTCCAAGGTTATTTCTAAAAAAATACTAATATTTGTTAAATTTTTAGATTTGTAATAAGTGAGCTCAAAATGAAAAGGGTAATTTCCTCCAAAAAAATCTCAGGGTATTTTTAAAGTATTTTAATCTATGTCATCATAATTTAATTAATATTATTATTTAATAAGGATATAATATAATGAAACCATCCCCCATATTTATTTGGATGGTTTATGATCAGTTTTATTAGGGAGTGTATTGAAAATTTTTATGTTAGTTCTTCAAATAAAGATAGTTCTTGATTATTAAGAAATATTTATTAATTTTATTATTCATATGATCAATGCATTAGAATTATTAAGTTAAATGCAGGGGATAGAATTACATAGACCCTAAATGCATCATAGATTCTCATGAGATAATATAGGTTGGTTATTTAGCTAAGTCCTTATCCATTTAGATTAATATTCTAAGGATGAGGCCTCAAGGGTAAGTTTTAGATGACTAGCATTATACATCCCATCATTATGAAATCAGTTATTGATGTTAATTTCATTATTTGAATTGTTATGATATCCATGGATATGTTTCAAACTCATGTGATTATTTATATGAAATTATTTTATCATCATTTATTCTTTCTATATTATTCATGTCCTAGTTAAATTTGGTTATACATATTCGTTTAATGAGCATCTAAGCTCACTCGATTTTTATGTTTACTTTCCCCATAAATCTAGGAAGTAAACTATAAATGATATGAAAGGATATTATAAATATAAGAAATAAATTATCAAATAAAATAATATATTGTATTTTATATTTTCAAATGTAATGTGAGATCCAAGAATTTATCTAGTTTACTAAGACTACTAAATTATTTGGTCTATTAGGTTGTGATCACTTATATATAGTTCCAATGTAATAAAGTTACCATTGTATCTTTCTAAAAGGTTTAGGGTATCTAAAGTTGGTAGTAGAACATTTTTATTAGAAACCTTGGAAATTAGATTTAGGAAAACATATAATAGGAAACATAACCATACAAAAAAACATTGAATATATATTTGACTATAAGATATTATTATAAAAGTTTTAGTATGGCTTAGATTATGTATTTTTCTTAGAAATACATCCCTTTCTGAATACTACATGTGAACTTGGTTTTGGTATAGATACATCTAGGGGAAATAATACTAAAAATAGTTGGTCTATTATATCTCAACCACCATTTCAGTGCATGGTTAATGGGCCCTTACTATGCACTTAGTTTGACACTATCATGGGATATTCTTGAGTTAATTCACATTTTCTTTAAAAACGATGAAAAAGGATATGAAATGAATTTTATGATTTTATGATTCCCAATAAAACAAATATTATAATTATGATACTATTTAAGTATTAATTTTTCAACTTATGTAAACTGTTCCACCATTTTCAAAATTATACATTACGATTCATAATAATATGGTCTAATTTTGTTTATTTAATTGTTTTTAAATGGATATTAGTAGGAGGAGTAGAATACATATCTATACATGTAATATATATATATATGGATTTCCCTCCTAGGAAATACAATGAAGCTGGATCTAGAGATGGAGCTAGAGATGCTAAAATTATAATTATATTGGGGAATCTGACTCGAGTTATGAACAATAACCTTACTCATATGGAGTAGTCTACTGATCCAAAATGTGGTGCAATAATGATATCTAATTAATGTTAAAAAACCTTCATAATTAAATATAACCATAAATAGATTTGTATCTAAGAAATTGATAAGCTTGTTAGAAAAGATATTTCTCACTTTGGGAAGTAATGAAAGGGATAAGGTTTTATGGTGTTTTATCATCTCACGGGGGATGCCGATCAATGGTTTTCATTGATTCAAAGCACTAAGGATATGGAGGAAATAAAAATCACATACTATAATCATTTTAAGTCACTTTTCTTAGAAAAATATTTTCCTCGTGAATAATGAGAAAATATGGGGAGAAAATTTCTGAGTCTAAGATAAAAGGAAGACGAAAATGTTTCTAAGTATAAAGATAACTTTACAAGGTTATCGAGGAATGTTTTAAACAATGTAAATAATCTAATGAGTAAGATTGGATGTTTATTTGATGGTATATAGAAAATAATTTTAATGTAACTAGTCTCCCAAACATTCTCAATATTGTAGGATATAGTATAATGTGCTATAAATATAGTTAAATAATTATCCAAGTTTTAAGGATTCAAAGAAAATAATGAGAAGAGTATGATAGATAAGATAAAAATTGATATGGGGAAGATGATAAAAGATAATTTTCCAACATGTGATACTTTTTTAAAGAAACACCATGGAACATTTTTAATGGAAAATAATTTTTCTTAAAGTGCGGAGAAAAAGGCCATCGTGATCGAGAATGTATGGGTAAGGCAGAGTCCATAAAATTATAGTGATTTAACAATAAAAAGATATATAACTATGTCAACCAATGCATAAAAATTTAGGGGGACTTACCGTAGAAGATTCTAATAAGAGAAGTCCAAACTCATGAAATTAATATAGATTAATTTGAAGTTCCTAGTGATGTGGTTAAAGGTATACTTATCATCCACTCTATAATTGAAAAAAAAAATTATTTGTTCTAGGTTATATACACTATTTTATATTTGAATAATTTTATAAGGTTATCACATCACAAAATCAATGATTAGATGTAGAGTTGGCAGTGAAAACTTTTAATGGTATGATGATCGTATCTCATGTCTATATCTCCTCTATAATAGAGGTTTGTAGTAATTTTCTTCCTATAAATATTGTTATTGTTATTATAGTTTAAGTTTATTTAATATTGGGTATGCATTATCTCTCTCAGTATAGATCACATATCAATTATCGAGGAATGGGTGTTTCATTTCATATTCCAAATAAACCTACAATCATTTATCAGTATGAGGATGAACCTAAACTTCCAATAGAAATTACTTCCATAATATGGATTTTTCTACCAAATCACAAGGGATATTTATCTCAAATGGTTATAGAGATACTCAATATAGAAAATTTTTCTATTGCTTTTATAATATGATGATGAATGTTCTAGGGACATTCCTAGTCCTCTACTGAATCATGATGATTAGTTTTCAATAGAACTCATATTTGGTGTTTAACCTATTTTAAATAATCAATATATATTGGTCATGATTGAGTTGTAGGAATTGAATAAGAAACTCTAGGAGAGTCTAGATAAGGGATCAATTCATCCCGGTGCTTAACTATAGAGAATGACTACTCCTTTTGTTAATAAGAAATATGGGTTAATAGGTATTTTATTTGATTGTAAAGAACTTAACAAGATGAATATTAAGAATAAGTATCATCTATCCTATATCGATGATCTATTTGATCAATTATGAGGGGATTAATATTTTTCTCGTATTGAACTTTCATCTAGGTATCATCAACTAAGGTTCAAGAAGGAGGATATACCTAATACATTATTTTTTACAATTTATTGTCATTATGAATTTATATTAATTCCATTTGGATTTACCAATTCTTCAATTATATTTTTGGATTTAATGAATAGTGTCTTTAGATATTACCTTGATCAGTTTGTGGTAGACATTATTGATGATATTCTTATTTATTCAAAGATAATGGAAGATAATGAAGAACATTTGAGGATTGGGTTGAATACCATAATGTAGGAGAAGTTATATACAAAATTTACCAAGTGTGAATTTTGGATACAAAAAGTCACATTATTGGGTCATATAATTTCATGTGAGGTTATATCGGTGAATCCTTCAAAGATGGAAGTTATTAAGAATTGTCCTAGAAAAACCATGGTAAATGTACATATAGTCTTCTTGGGTTGGTTGGATACTACTGATTCATTATGAGATATTTCAAATGACTATATAATCCACTCACCAAGTTGACTGAGAAGGGTGTCAAGTTCTTTTAAATAGATGAATGTGAATAAAATTTCAAGGATCTGAAGAGAAGGTTGGTTAGTACACCTATGAGTACACTACCCAATAGTGAGGAAGGGTTCGTCATATATAGTGATGCATTAAAGAAAAGACTATGATGAGTCCTCGTAAGAAACTCTATGGTGGTAGCTTATGCCTCTCTCTAAATGAAAATTTATGATAAAACATACCCCAATTAGGATGTATAGTTGGAAGCGGTAATTTTTACATTGAATATATGAAGTCATTATCCATATATTTAAAGTTGTAATATATATACTAATCATAAAATTTTTAATTATATATTTACATATAAAGAGTTTAATATGTGACAAAGATGATGGTATGAGTTAATCAAATATTATGATTGTTCAATACATTACCACCCTGGGATGGAGAATAAGGTGGAAGATTCTCTGAGTTGGAAAGACCTATCTAGTTTTTCTATTATGAGGATTAGAAGTGATAAAATATTTATGTATTTTTATAATACGGATATTGAAATCATGAGGAAAGGGGATATATCTTATCTTTATCAAATTAATGTTCAACCATCCATCCATGAGAGGATTAAGAAGGTACATAAGGATGATATGGAATTACAAAAGGTAAGGAGTGTTCTTATGTTTAACCATTATCTTGATGGAATGATAAGGTTCTAAAATTGAGTATGCATCCCACCAATACCATAATTAATGAATTTGTTGTATAAATCTCTTAATTCATCATTCTCTATTCATCCGAGAAGTATGAATATATATCTATATATATCTGAAACTGGTGGGATAACATGAAAATGGATATTGAAGAGTATGTATCATAATATCTTGTATGTTAGAAAGTTAAGGATTAGTGTAAAAAGTATAATAATATATTACAATAATTACCCATACCTAAATGGAAATAAGAAAAATCACTATAGATTTCATCATTGGAATCCCCCAACATCAAAATACCATAATTTTATTAAGGTTATAGTCAATCACATTATGAAGTAATGAAATTTTATTTCCATTATAGAAGATTTATTTCTTAACCACCTTACTTAGTTATACATGAAGTAAGTGATAAGATTTCCTGAAGTACTGATCTCAATTATATATGATCAGGATCCTAGGTTTAACTCTATGTTTTAGAAAAGTTCACAGTTGTCTCTAGATACATATTTGAGTTTCATCAAAGCTTATCATCCTTATACAGATGATCAATTTGAGAGGAAAATTAAAACTATAAAATACATATTGAGATATTTCTTTATGGATTTCAATGTTTATTGGGATAAAAACCTTCCTTTTCTATAATTTTATTTTAACAATAGATTTCACTTGAGTATTTAAATGGATATTTAATAATCCCTATATGATAGTAAGTGAAGAACTCACATGTTCTAGGATGAATTTGGAGGAAGAAATATATTGGGACCAAATCTAATTGAATAAATGGTTGAGAATTTTATATCCATTTTGAAACACATTAGGGTCACACAAAGTCATAAAAAATTATGATGACCATCATCTGTGAGCTATAGAGTTCTAAGTTGGTGATAAGGTATTCCAATGAATATCTCCCTAGAAGAGGGTTATAATATTTGTAATTAAGGTAAACATAATTATTAAATATATCATTCCCTTAAAAACTCTTAATAGTATCGAGATGGTATATTATAAATTGGAACTTCCGCAAAATCTCTCTCAAGTTCACAATGTGTTACATGTATCTCTCCTAAGGTAGTACATATTTGATCTTTAACATGTACTAAAATAAATTTTTATACCACTAGATAAATATACCTCTTATTAGGAACAAATATTATATATTTTGGATCATATATAGAAATTACACAAAACAAGGCCACTCACCCAGTCAAAGTTTTTCAATGAAACCATAAATTTTAGGAAGCTACATAGGAACATGAGGACGTGATGAGACAGAAGAATCCTCAGTAATTTGTATCAAATTGATGGATTTTTATGATAGAAATTATTATAATTGGTTTATAATGTAACACCCCAATATTTGAGATATATTAATCTTTAAATATTTTTTCATTTTATATATTTTGTTTCACACAACTCCTAGTTTAAATAAACCACAATATAAATATTATTATATAATGTGATGGTTATTATATAGATGTTTTATTGGAGGGTATGAATAGGATGAAATAAATTAAGAAAAAATATTATTTATAATTTTATAAAATTAATTTATTTGTTATTAATTATCTTGAAATGAAACTAAAACTGTTTGAATGTAAAGAGATCTGTTTTTCTAAAAAAGAGTTTTTATGCACACAGTGTGTTCGTATTTAAATAAATTATATTAATATCTATTTTTTAATTATTTTAATGAAATTTATTGATTATATATTCAATAAAATGTTTTAACATCAATCCAATAGTTTTTACCAGTCATAGAGTAGGAATAATCCTAGTTTTATGATTAAAAATGCATTTTTCTAAAAATGGTTTTTGTTGCATTTTGTGCGCTTATTTTAGAATGAATTTATACCAATTATAAATATTTAATTTGATTAAATTAATTCCATATTTTAAATTATGAGGTTCAACTTTGGAAAATAGGACCCTTTTTTCATTGTGAATAGTAACCGTGGTAAATATTTGTCGCATCAGTATGGGTAAATCGGGTAATTAATGGTAAATATAATGTGAAAAGGCTTTAAAATCTATCAAATACCTGCCTTATTACTTTTTTATGAGTTTATATTTATCATCATGATATAATATTCAAATATATTGTAATTTGGTTTCATTAATCTTTGATAGTGACCATAATATTATTTTAAATAAAGAATAAATAATAAAGGCTACTCTCCTTATTTTAATATTTCTAATAATTTTTCTTAAGGATAAAAAAGTGGTTATTTTTAGTTTTATGTTTTTATTTGAATTATGAATTAATTATTTTATCATGATTATTTATGTTTTATTTTTAGTGATGAAATAATTACCTTAAATTGTTATATAACCCTAACAAATTACTTGTTAATGTAATAGAAAAATAAAATAAATGATTTTAAAAATATTAAAAGAAATAAAATTTGGATGAATTATTGTGTTCTATGAACTTTATATATAAATATGACATATTATTGATGTGTTAAAATTTTATAATTTTATTTTATTTCAATTTTTATGTTTTTAAAAGTCAATAATGTGAATAGTTATAAAAATGACTTTTATGGTATTTTATGTTAAGTTATATTTTATTAAATGAATTAAAATTCATTAAAATATTATATTAATCCATTTTAATGTGAAATGGTTGAAATTATAATCCATTTTCCATTTATGGGTCACTTTTTTTGGTAACATTCTTGACCCCTAAAGATTAAAAATCTTTGATATCATGGTAATCACCAAAATGGTCAACAAGGGTTAAAACTAGGAGATACACCTTAAAACATCACTAAATCATATAATTATTATTTTATGAGAGGATTTATACGTATAAAAATACTACATTCTAATTAAATAAATTTTAATCCACTTAAAAAGTTAAAATTAATTTATATTAATTTAATATTGTAAGAAATTTGAAGGGTGCCCCTCCCCTCACTTATAAAAGGGAACCACATATCCTCCCTTATCAAAAAAGTTTAATCCCTATACATAAGACAATATATAAACTAATATATTCCTATATTACTTATATTGATCCTAGATCCCCTCTACTTATCCAAAGACAAATGTTTTAATACTTAAGGTGTAATCCAAAGGAGGCCTCTCAAAGAAGAGGTAATCATCTTTACCAACTATTTAAAATTTATTTCATCTTATAATAACAATAAATATATTGTACCCATAATAAAATAAATAATATAGTATAATATATATATTTATATGTTATTATGATTATTTTACAACCATCTTCCACCTATTTTCCATCCTATAGAAAATGAAAACATTGCTTGTGCGTACGTAGGACATAACATCTCTACATAGTGGTGTAATTCATTTTTCATCACCATTTCATTTGGATAGTGATAAATATAAAACTAATAAATATATATTATATTTATGACATAATTATGGTCCTATTAATATAATATATTATTTACCTTTGTACACTTACACCTGTTAAAAAATTATAACGTCACTTGTGCATACATGTGGGTTACCACTACCACAAAGTGATGTGACTGATTTTTCATGGCCTCCATTCATGAATGATTATAAATATTTATATATTGAATATATATGATATTTATTCCGTGATCAATATTATTTATATTATTAAACCATAACCAAGATGAAGGTATCAGAACCATTAAACCAAAACATGCCTAGAAAATGGACTAATTTTCACCAAAATATCCTATTTAATGGAGAATTGTTGATAAATAGATAATTGTAAATTATAATGTAATGGTAAATATAAAGGTCTGTGTTAATATTTTTATATAATATATTTATAATAAATCTATATTTATTATATATTATGTTTTAACATATACGAAGAAAGACAAGACTTGAGGTAAGGGTTTATTTCATAATCTCGTCCTTTTTCGAGATTGTTTATGTTTATGTTTATACTGGGAAAATTATAATACATTTCTAAATAAAACCTGATATATTTTATCTTCTATTATTATTTATATAAATAAAAAAATTACTTTCATTTTTACTCTCTTTAAGTACTCAACATACTGAAAGAACATTTTTAATGAAAAATGACATTGTTTTTTATTTCAGCTGGGAATCTTTTTCTACCAAGACCATATTTTATTTAAAAAAATCAATAATTTTTTAATATTCTATAATTATTTATTAATTTAATTTTTATCCATGTTTTAATTTATAAAAAAAGGTTTAAAATAAATCTTTTTTCCATTTTCTGAATGAGGTACGTTTTATATTTTTATCAAAAATATGAAAGGAATATTTGTCTTACATTAAATGAATGGGATATCCCGTTATCATGGACTCTCAATGTTTTAAGGATTAATTTAAAATTTTTCATGGTTCCTTAAAAAGTGAATTTTTCCCTTAATATTTTGTAAATTTTTATATTTTGAATAATTTATATCATAATGAAAAGGGTATTCAACTTAAGAAATTTTCTAGTGATCTTTTGAAATTATTTTCATCTATTCCAATATCCTTTAATGAATATTTAACATTACTAACAATATGTTATAATGATATCATCCCTTACATTTATCTAGATGGTTTTTGATTATTTTAACTATTGAAAGGATATACATTTCATATTTTATTTATTCTAATACATACATTTATTGATTTTTAAGTAATGTTATTGTGTTGTATTATTTATTCATATAATGAATGCATTTGACTTATTGAGTGATGGGTAGGGTTGGGAATTATATAACCCATATATGCATCAGTAAGTCTCATGTGAAAAAACATATTGGCTATCTGGATGAGTCCTTACCCATTAATTTAAAATTTCTTGGCATGATACTTCGATAGTAAGTTTAACATTTTTAAATTATGAATTCCATAATTATGAAATTAGTTATTGATGTCCATGTGAATATTTGAATAGTTATGACATACATGGATAAGTTTCAAGATCATGTAATTATTTATATTGAATTATTTGATCATTATTTATTCTTTTCATATTATTCATTCCTTATTTAGCTTCTGTTTTACACATTCCCTTATTGGTCATCTAATCTCACCCCTTTCTTAAGTATATTTTCCCCAGGGTGATAGAAAGTGTACTATGAATGATATGAAAGGATATGATTGATAGAATAATTATGTTCCCTAAGAAAATTCTATATTGTATTTTATCTTTTTAAAATGTAATTTGAGATAAAATCATGAATATAGTTTAATAATAATAATAAACTATTCAGTATTTTGGTAAGTGATCATGTGTATCTAGTTCCAATGTTATAAATTAACCACCAACTCTGGGCTATTGGGGTAGAAGTCTTTATAGGTATGCAGACCTTAGTTCTTGTGAAATTACAAGGGGATAAATGGCTCTATGAGATTTATAAGGAATCAATAAGGGGCCTAAACTATGGTGGGTTGGGAACCAATGATATTAATAATTGAATATATGACAAAGAGGAGTCTTGAGTGAGTTGGAATGTGAGAGTTGCATGGTGGTGAGACTGTCATGATTGAGTGTTGCAATGTTAGTTCATTGATGAAATTTAGAATTGGTGGCATCAAGAACCATGACATTATGAACACTTGAGTGGGGTTCACGGGATATATTTATCTAGATATAATAAACAGGTCTTGTGAGTGTCATTTTTTAAATGATAGAGAATATCAGGCAAGATCCTACTCATAGATCAAAAATGAAGGAAATTTTATAGTGGTGAGAACTCCATTGGTATGTTTAGTTATGAAACTTATTTTGAGTCTAATATGGTCAATTCTAGGTGTGAAACATTTGAAAAACCTTAAAATAAATACTAGTTAAGGTTGTGTTTTGATTCTTGGATGCAAGTGCTATGGATTTTTTGGAAAATAGAAAAATATGTAGATATGGGTAGAAATATATAATGCTTGTATAAAGTTGTTGTGTTTGGTAACTATATATTGTGATTTTCAAGATGAAAATTTAGTGAAATGATGACAATGATTTTAGGTTTTAGTCTAGGGTGACTAGTTTGATGGAATTTCAGTGCTGCCTAGGAAGTGTGGCATCATATATAATGAAGAAAGGTTCAAAGTTACGAGTATGGTTTTAGGGTGAGAATATGAATTACGATGAGTATAGTATGTAGGCTCTTAGGTTTTTCACTGATTGGGGGTCTGTCTATCTTATACCAACAATTCCAATGATTAGGATATGATATTAGTGAATTGAGAATTCATGAATGTCACCATGAATAGGGAATCATCTTGTATTTTTTGGAAGTAGTTAGCACTATGATGCACAGACTATTAGTTTTAAGAGGAAATTGGTGTGGTTGGGTATTGTTTATCATGTTTCACAAGTGATTGAGCATGATTACATAGATAAAGATAAATTCATTTTTTTGTGATGATCAACATTTACGGTGGCCCAATGAGGGAGGAATTCAAGATTCGATTCTTTCACTCGTTTGGGTGTGGTATCAGTATGATAAGGAATTATGGGGATTGATATTTATTAGTTGAATCTGATGTAAATGACCAATAAATTTCATGGTAAATGAACAAGGATACTTATAAAGGATGATAAGTGTTATGGTGGGGAGGTTTTAATGACCCATTTTAGTTGATGTAAGTAGAGTCAAAGAAAATACAGGTTTCAATGGATGTGGAACCATGTCCAGGTTTAATTTTTAGATTTTAGTTAAGAATGAAACATTATAGTTGTGTTTGAAATAGATAAAATTAATTTCTTAGGATTTATATTGAGTGGAGTAGTGATAGAGAGAGTTTAAAGGGTTTGGGTGGATGAGATATGAAAACCTATGACAACCCATATCTTTTATAAACTTTATTTCTTGATTTATTACATAAAGGAATACATAATACAGTCCCATAAGATTGATAGAAATAGTGTATTTTGAGAATTATATATATAGTACAATAAATTAATATAGGTATACAATGATATTATTTAAAAACTCCACAACAAGCCTTTAAAATCTATTGATCTTCTAATACTGTGTGGGAAAACCTCGGGATGTACATAAAAAAGGGGTGAGATATAAAGATCAGTAAGGGAATAATCAAAACATAACATGGTAAAAGTGATAAATGTGAGTCAAGATACATATCAATGCGACATAAAATGGATCAAAATCACAAACATGAACATGAAACTATGAAATATGATGATAACATCAAGGCATCATGAGAAAGTCACAACAACATAAAACCTGACATCATAAGCATAAGTCAAGGCTAACTTTTGAGGCTTCATAACATAGTGTTCTTTGTATTACAATACATGAACCATAAATGGTATGTAATAATATAAAAAAATTACCCAATTCATTATATTACTATATAATTTTGGGCTCATCCATCACATTCATATCATATACTTACATTTGGGTATCACATAGATCATACAATATAAGAACACATTTCATCACTTTTAACCTTAATATTAAATATTTTGGGTTAAATAAATGTAAGACCCAACAAATTAAAGACATAATAATCTATTTTAATACCTTTGAGTGGAAATTTGGATGGGTATTCACTACAAAAAATTTTGGCATGAAAAATAGCATGATAACTTCAACAATATAATGGTTGGGCATAAAGATTCATGGAAGGGAATAATGAGAGTGAAAATGGGTTTCTCATTAGTTAGAAATCATAATTATGGTAATAGGGATTTGTAAAAACATATTACAACATGAAAATTTTGAAATAGAAAGGAATATTAGAAAGTAAGTGCTTGAATAAAGAGGAGGAGGAGGAGAGGATCCCTTACTTTGGCAAGATAACATCATAGGAAATAGTTATAACGAGATGGGATAAATAATATCTAATTATTATATCATTAATTGTATAGTGAAAGGATATTTTTAAACTAATTAAAACATAATAAATTTATATTAAAAAGTAAAAAATATAAAGAAGGCACTTAAGTTGAAAATAAGAGAGAGAGAGAGAGATCTTTCCTTGAGAGGGTGCTTATAAAATCTTGGGAGGAGATTCTTAAGAGATTGGGAATCCATTATTAGGGTTGTAATATGGTATAGGGAGAGTAAATTCATACACATTTTGTTTTTATTGAATATTAGTGGGAGTTTGGGAGGGTATTTATAGAAAAATATAGGAGAATTATTTATTAATTTCTAAACATAAGTTTTGGAATCTATAAGGAAATATTCAAAACTATAAACCTTCAAATTGTTTTCCCAATGGATTTTTTCGAATATAATATTTTTTAAATATTTTATAAGGATAAGAACCTAACTTATCAAAATAATACCATTGGTGGTGTGAAATTGAGTCATTTTCATAAATAATTATTTGAAAAAACTTAATATATAATATAGGTTTTGGAGGATTCATTAAAGGTTTATAAAATTTATCAAATAACTTCAAAAAAATATTATATTATAAAGGAAATATATATTTGGTTTTTGATTCATTATATGGTATTTATTACAAATTGTTTTGTGATTTTATGATGTCATAATTTATACCATATATTTATGTCATATTTAATTTTTACTAAAATATTTGATTATCTCCAAAAATTATTAAAAATTAACCATTATAAAAATTTCAAAGTGATGATTTCAAAAATAATATTCATTTTAACAAAATAATTTTATAAACATAATAATTTACACTTTTTAATAAAAATCCTTATTTACTAGAAAATACGAGTTTTTATTAAAATAACAACTTTATGACCATTATAAAGATTATATTAGATTTAATTAAATTATATTATCATTTATATTCAAATAAATATTATTTACTAATATTATTTCATTAAAATAACATTACTTTCAAAAATTAATTATCAAAGAGAGTATATTAATTGAAATTATATATTTTTCAAAAAATAAATTTTGATTTCTTCGTATCAAAATGAAATTTTTATCAAAATAATTAATAATTTATAAATTAATATTAAAAAGGGATAAATATAGTCATTATTTTATTTAAAAAATATTAAATTTCATACTACTATGGTCTAGATACATAACCCCTTATTACACTATTGTGTTCTCTAAGGGTAAGGTCTACAATGGTGACACTTTCATGGGGTGGTTCAGTGAACATGGTTTGGGATGTGATTATGATAAGACTAAACTTATCCCATAAACGGTTTCACTCATGCTTTATTTTTTTAATATTATCTTGGAATTGGTCAAAGTAAAATATCAGTGATGTCATCTCCCTTGTAATCTCTAATAAATGGGATTCATGGGGTATTATCCTACTAGTCGAGGTCATAAATTCATCTTTTTGTGTCAATTATACATTATCATAACCCTTAATATATACTAATCTTAATGGTCACTATACAATATCTATATTATCAATGGTAATAATGGTTAACAACATTTTAAATATGGCAGGCTATAAAAACAAAAAATATCCAAAGTAGTGCATGTTTTTTCTATGACAACACTACTTAATAAAGCATTTATCCATTAAAAATTAAAAAAAATTTATAAAAGTTCTAGTTGTTACATTCTACAGCCCTTCAAAAATTTCACCCTTAAAATTTAATTTTATACACTAAAACAGATGAGGGTAATTTTGTTTCATTGCCTCTTCCTATTCCCATGTTACTTCTTCAAACATGGGGTTCCTCTATAGTACTTTGACCATGTGATTTTTCATATTTAGTAGAACTTTGTCTCTATGATCTAAGATATTTATCGACTACTCATATGAAATATTGTTATCCAAGGGTACCACATCTATATTTGGTATATGTGAGGGGTCTGGTATGTACTTTCTCAAGAGGGGTACGTAGAGCACATCATGTCCATAAGATTGGATATGTGGGTGTGTTAGTTTATAATTCACAAATATAATGTGATCAAGAATATAAATGGCATCAATTCATCTAGGAATAATATTTACCTTCTTCCCAAACATCATGAATTTATTCTATGTTGATATATGAAGGAACAATTTTTCTCTGGCCTCAAATACAAGGTCACATCTATTATTGTCTACATATATTTTTTTATACTTTTAATAGATTTTATATGATGTTTAATGTCATTAACCTTATCTGTTATATCTTGATTAAAATTATCCCATCAGCTTCTACTACAAAACTTCATCCTAGAATGTCAAATTCTGGCACCCTTCCCATAAATATCCTCATACAGCCCCATTTTAATACTATAAGGGAAACTATTGTTGTATGAGAACTCCACTAGGGAAAGATATTGATCCCAAAATCTTTATAAATACATTTAATAATATCTTAGAATATGCTATATATTTTTAATGGTTCTTTCATAATTTCCATTCATTTGAGGGTGATAAGTAGTACTGAAACATAACTCTATATCCAATTCTAACTAAAGTCTTCTCTGGAACCTCGAAGTAAACCTCAAATCTCAATTATATACAATGAAGAGTGGAACTCCATAAAGTATTTCCACTTATCTTCCATATATATTAGTGAATTTTTCAAGAGATAAATTCTCTTTAATAGTAATGAAATTCATTAACATTGTATGGTGATCAGTAACCACCTTGATGATATTAAAACCTTTATATTTCCAAGGGAATACAATGATAAAATCCATGGTTATTTTCTCCCATTTTTATACTATTATGGTTAATGGTTTCATAATAGATTTATACTTCTATCGTTCAATCCTGAATTATTGGAACACCAAACATTTAGATACAAATTCTACAATCTCCCTCTTCATGTTATCCCACTATATATTTTCCTTCCAATATCTATACATCTTAGTGTATCCTGGATGAATTGAGAGGTATGATCTATGAAAATCATCTAAAATCTCCCTTTTCAACTCTAGTTTTTATCAGACACATATCTAGGTTCCAAGAATTATAAATCCATCTATAGAAAATTTGAACCTCGGAATATTTTCTACATCGATCAGTAGCACCTCATCATCTTTTTGTCCCTCCTTGATCCTCTCAAGAATGAATGGTTGGGAAATTATTTGTGGAAGGTAGGATAAGGATATATTTTTTATTACCTTTTCCATCATTTTCTTGTCCAATAATATTGGATCCCTTTAAATCCTCATCATATATAGGGTTTTAGAATCTTTTATACTCAGAGAATCTACCACTTTGCTCATCTTATTAGGGTGGTAATAGATTAAATGATCATAATATTTGATTATTTATAATCACATTAATTAGAACATATCGATACTTTTGTGTGAATATATACTTTATGATTTTATAATCTATATATATTTCTCACTTCTACCCATAGAGATAATGTCACAAAAGTTTCAATAAAAAGATCACTATAGCCAATTATAAATCATGTGTTTTGTAGTTCTTCTCATAGATAATTAATTAATGGGAGGCATAGGATATCATTTTTTTAATCCTTTATTATTACACATATTAGGACCCTTTTAGATTCATAAATGTGGATCATAAATCCTTTCATATTGGTAGTTAATGTTAACATAGGTGTAGGAATTACAATCTTTCTTAAATCTATAAAAATCTCCTCACATTCCTCATTTAATATAAACTTCACTCCCTTTAGAGTAATAGTTTTTAGTGTGATTTAAAATCATGATAAGTTCCTCACAAAACGATTATGGTACCTAGATAATACAAGGAAACTACATATCTGTATTATATATTTTGTTCTAGTCCATCCTTCAATTGCCACTATTTTTTAAGGATCCAAATATGTACCTTTACTGTAGATAAAATTCCCAATAAATATTACTTTATCCATACAAGACTCACATTTACTATACTTCAGGTATAAATTTTATTTTTCCAAGGTCTTCAACATAGTATTTAAATAATCTTAATGTCCCCCCTTACATTTGGAGTATATAATAATATTTTTATTAAATACAACCATAAATTATTCGAGGTAATCCCTAAAGACTCTATTCAATGAGTCCATGAAGATAGTTTTAGAATTAGTAAGTCCAAATGTAATCACTATGAACTTATAGTGATTATACCTTATATGTAAGTATTCTTGGGTATATCCACCTTCTTCACCTTTACTTGACAATATCTTAACGAAATATCTAACTTGGAGAAGTAATGGGATCCATGTAGATGATCAAAAAAGTCATTAATCCATGATATAGGATACATGTTCTTTATTTTGATCTTTTTTATCTCACAATAATAACTATATAGGAGCATTGAACCATATTATTCTATAAAACAAGGATCGGTGTACCCCACAATGAAGCACATGGGCATATAAAACCTTTATCTATATTCTTACATAGTTTCTTTTTCAGATCTTCAAGTTCAACAATGTCCATTCTATATAGATTTTTGGATATTGGAAAATCCATGGGTATAAGTTGGATCTAGAACTCAACCTATTAGCTATAAGGAATACTGGGAAATTATTTTGGAAATACATCAGTGAATTCCCTCAAAATGGGCATGTAATCAAGGATGATCTTTTCCTTAGTCTTAGTCATTTGTGATAGATACACTTTCTAATAAGGTAATAATATCCATGCATAAGATGATGATTCAGAAATATATTCATAATAATCCTTGAAACTATAAATAATTGGAGGGATATTTATTATAGAGAGGGTGATTTCCTTATCTTGATAATTTATATTACAAGGAAATACAATCCATACCCCGAATTTCACAAATTTTTTCTAAATTAAGTATCATAAGGTTTATTTGGAAAATTTATCCTTTAAATGTTTATAGGGGATGAGTGATATGATTAGGATGTAATAATTTCCCCATATTTCATCTTCACCAATAACTCAACTTCCATGTTTTGATGTGGTGTTTTAATAGTTCTACTAAACTTATGTTATAAGAAAGAATTTATAGAACAAGAATTAAGTAATATGTTTTCTATCCTTTAATTAATAACTATACTTCCTATCGCCACTTAATTTTTATGGTCCACCTCATTAGTTTTGATTGAATAAGTTCTCTATTTCTCTCTAGGTCATGGAGGATGTTTTCATCTGTTATTATCGATAAATCTTGTCTTAGTACATTGATTTTCATAGTTTCTTTATTCTTTAAAGTTGAAACATTAGAGATTAGGATGATAGTTGACTAGATAGTTCCTTTATTACATAAAATTAGTGGCTTTCTCCCATTGGAATTATCTATCTAGGTTCCTTTACTTCCTTCACCTAAATCATTTTATTTTCCTCCTTAGGAAAATTCCAGGATGCTTTTTCCCACGCTTTTTACAAGTGGGATGTTTGACTTTATTTCCTCGATATTTATCCATATCTATCATATAATTAAAATCCATTATCTGATTCTAATATATTATCCCAAGATATCCTTGATATTCATCCATCTTATTTTTGAAATTGAGGGAGCATTGGACAATTTCCTCATAATTTTTAAAGACTCAAATTTCCAATGTTTTATTATACTCAACTTTATCCCACCAAATGAGCAGTCAATTTTACTCTCATATTCAATAAAAAAAGGTATAATATATATTATGTAAGACTTATAAATATCACGTATTATGCCTCTATAGATTCATCGTCCTTTTCTAGTACAAGTAAATCACTCTTTATTTTAAGATTGTGAGTGTTAAGAAAATATTTATTAAGAAACGCTATCTAGAATTCTTTCCAATCCATCACTTTGATCTCCCCATCAGGCTTCATATTTTTGATCAAAAACCACCATTTACCAGCTTATGCCTCCATATGGAAAACATCCATCATGACCTTTTCTCTCTAAGATCAGTGAATCATAATGAATATCTTTTAAATGGATTTGATCAATTGTTCCACTATTGAGAGATTAGAAGATCCACTGAAATTCATAGGCCTTTGTCACATAAAGGTATCAATTGGAACATTCTATTTCTTAGGGATGTGGTTGTTTCTACTTATTCATGTTTTTAATTAACACTTGAGTTAATTGATAAAGTATTATCATAAAGTTTCAAACTCCTTTTCTCATCGGGTTGGGAATCTCGTTTGGGTAGTAATCACAGTTCCCCTCACACTGGTTGTTGACTCATTTCTTCCTACATCTAGTCATTGACTAAAATGAATGGAAAATTAGATATGGGTGTTTTCAAAATATTAAAAATATAAATGGTAAAATTTGAACATTAAAGGGATAACTCTTAAATTACATATATTCATTAACCTAGGAATTTCTAGGTTTCAATCTATGTTATCCATGGTCTATTGCCTATCATAAAATTTTAAAGCCATTTTCCCCTTAAAAATGATTAATATGGAGCCTATGAATTTACCAAAATAATATACCTTGGAATTAAAAAAATAGGTGTGAATAATAGACACTTTTTCATACACCATATGATGATCGGGTTAATAACCAATGTGCCCTTTTCAAGGTAATTTCCCCTAGGTACAATTATACCAGAGCCATATCCACTTGTAGTATTCAGAAAAGGATTTGGTTGCTTAGAAACCAATTAATATATAATTTAAAAAAATTTGGGGATGTTTTACTATGTTTATCCTTATCCCTAAGGATTTCACTATATTTTTATAATCTTAATTCCCAAAAATAACTAGATGTTCCTCTAATACCAACTGTGACAAACCATGTCTTTTATGCTCTTTATTTATTGATTTATTATATAAATACACTTATCATACCATATTAGAATATTTAGAGGAATATAGGGTTAATTAAATTATATATATGGAACAATAACTTAAAATCAGGATACATACACATTATTTAAAAACTCCACAGCATGCCCTTAAAATTCATTGATCTTCTAATACTGCACAGGATAACCTAAGGACATACCTAACAAATGGGTGAGCTATAAATATCAAAAATAGAATAATAAAAAAATAGCATAATAAAAGTAATACATGATATTCCAGAGGCATATCAGGGTGACATAAAAGGGGTGATAATCATAAACATGAACATCGAAGCATGATATAAGATAATAACATCAAGGCAGTATGGGAATGTGGAAACAACATAAAACCTAACACATAAGCATAAGTTAACAATAAATTTAGAGATATCATAACATGGTTCACTTAGGATAACCTATCATACATTATAAATGTATCTTATGAGATAAAAAAACATTACCCAGTGCATTATAGGGGTATATTAACCTAGGCCCACCCGTCACATCCATATCATGTGTGTGCATTTGTGTGTCACATAGATCATACAACATAAGAACATATTTCATGAATTTTAACCATATAGTTAAGGGGTATGGTATAAATACATGTAATTAATAAATAAATGAAGTATAACCACATCTATTTAAATAAATTTGAGTGGAAATGTGTATGGGTATTCACTACACATATGTTTGGCATGGAAAATTGCTTGATAATTTAGGCAGCATAATGGGTGTGCATAAAGGTTCATATATGGGTTTAATGAGAGTGAAATGGGGTATCTAATTACTTTTAAATACTAATTATAGTAATATGTATGTGTAAAAAAATATTTCAATATGAATAATTGGAAATATAAAGGCATAATACAAAGAAAGTTCTCGAATTATTAGGAGGAAAAGAGGTTCCTTTACTTCGACGTAGTAATGGCTTAGGTAAAGGTTATAACAAGAGGATATAAATAATATATCATTATTAGTACATATATCAAATAGTAAAGTGATATTTATTAAATTATGTAAATATAACAAATTGATATTCAAAAGGATAAATGCCAAGAAGGTGATTGAATGGAAAAGAAGAGAGAGAGATCATTTACCTTGAGAGGGTGCTTCTAAAAGACTGATAGGGGATTCTTAGTATCTTGGTAACACCTTTTGAGGAATTTATAATGGGATAAATGGAGTAAATTCATAATCAATGTGTTTTTAGTGAATATGATTGGGATTTTTGGTGGGTATTTATAGCAAAAGAGCGGTAAATTCTTTATTAATTTTTAAACATAGGTGTTTCCCTCTATATAATTAAATAATTAAAACCAAAACCTTCAAATGATGTTTCCCAAAATTTTTTTCAAATTGGAGTATTTTAAAATATTTTATAATCCATGTAACCTAAATAATTAAAATTATACCATTGGTGATGTGGAATTGAGTCCTGTTCGTAAAGAATTGATTTTAAAACACTAAATTAAAATATAGGTTTTAGAGGATTCATTAAAGTTTTATAAAATTGATTAAATAACTTTAAAAATAAATTATTTTAAATTGAAAATAAATATTTAGTTTTTATTCCTTATATATTATTTATTATACCATTTTTTTGTTTTTATGATGCCATAATTCATACCATACATTTATACAGTATTTAATTTTTATCCAAAAATTTGACTACCTCAGAAAATGATGAAAACTCACCATTGGAAAATTTTGATGTGAATACTTAAAATATATATTTATTTAACAAAAAAAATTCCAAATATGAAAATATACACTTTTGAATAGAAATCCTTATTTACTTGAAAATACTAGTTTTTACAACACTAAACATTTTTAACCCTTATAAAAATTAAATTGTACTTAATTAAATTATATAATCATTTAAATTAAAAGAAATATTATTTAATAATATTATTACATTAAAATAGCTTTTATTTTAAAAATTATTGAATTTATCAAATAGATTTTCTTAATTTAAACAATATATATTTCCCAAAAAATACAATTTTAATTTCTTCATATCAAAATATAATTTTAATTAAACTCATTTATAATTTATAAATAAATAATAAAAAGGGATAAATATATTCATTTCTTTATTTTAATGAAAATATGAAAATTATTAATTCTATGGTATAAACACATAACCCCTTATTACACTAGTGTATGCCCTAAGGGTAAGGTGTACAATAGTGACACTTTCTTGGGGTGGTTTTCTAAACATGGTTTGGGATGTGATCTCAATAAGATTGAAATTATCCAATAAACATTTTCACTCATGATTTATTTATTGAGTCTTATCTTAGTATTGGTCAAGGTCATATCCTAGTTATTACATCTCCCTCAAAATATCTAATAAATGGGCATCATAAGGTATGATACTATAGGTCAAGTTCATCACTTCTTAAATTTGTGTTAATTGAAATTTTTCATAACCATTAATATATACTAATATTAATAGTCCTTGTCAAATGGATATATTATTGATGATTATGATTATTAATGGTATTATAAATATGACAGGCTATAACAGTCCAAAATAATCAAAGTAGTGTATGTGTTTTCTATAACTGCACTACTTAATACGTAATTTATTCATTAAAAAAGAAAATTTCATTTATAAAATTTAGGTTTGTTGCATTCTTACCCCCTTCAAAAAAATCCATTGAAATGACATTTTGTTCACTAAAATATATAATGGTAATTCTATTCCATCACCACTCTGGGTTCCAAAGTTACTTTCTCAAACATGTGTATCTGCTATATTATATCAACCAGGTGATTTGTCTTGTTTCATATAAATTCATGTCTTTGGTGTAATATATTCATCGGTTACTCCTCATATGAAATATCATTCTCTAATTATATGACCTCTAGATTCAGTACATGTTAAGGGTATGGTATGTGCTTCCTCAATAGGGATACATAGAACACATATTGTACTTAAGATAAGTTTGGTGGGATTTCTATTCAATAAGACATAGATCTGATGTAATAAAGGATTTCAAAGGGGTTGATGTATCTATAATAAAACATTCCCATCTTCTTAAACCTCACGAATTTATTCCACAATGATATACGAATGAATAATTTAACTCTGAACACAAATTAGATTTCATATCGATGATTGTTTGTATATATTTTCAATCAAAATTATGCAGATTCTACATATCATTGAATAGATTGAACCTTCCCTGTCATTTATAGGAAAATATCAAGTCTCGTCAACATATACACCCTAATTTTATCCCACTATATTGGATTTCAACACAACTTCCCATAGATATCCTTATACAGTTCCATTTAAATACTAGAATGGAAATTGTTGATATATGAGAACTCTGCTTAGGGAAGGTTCAGATCCAAACATCTTTGTAAATCCATTGAACAAGATCTGTTCATATCTACTAGAGTTTTAATAGTTATTTTAGACTATAAATCTTTTTGAGGGAGATAATAATAACTAAAACTCAACCATATATCTAATTATTGCTAAAGGATTCTCCATAACATTAAAGGAAACCTCGTATCTCAATCAGATACAATGGAGAGTGGAAATCAATTTAGTCTTACCACTTTTATTATATATATATATATATATATATATATATATCTTATCAAGTTGGTCAAGAGATAAACCTTTATTGATAGTAATGAAATACGCTGACTTTATAAGGTGAACGACCACCACCTAGATTGTGTTATTTTATTTAGTATCCTAGGGAGTCTTATGAAAAAATTCATGGTTTTTTTTCATATATGCATTGGTATGGGAAATGGTTTCATCATACCCTTAGAATTTTTTATTTAGACTTGAATTATTTGAATACCAAGCATCAATATATAAATTATACAATATCACTCTTTATGTTATCTCTCCTTAAGTTTTTCTTAAAATCTCTATACATATTAGTGTCTCCTAGATGAAAAAATAAAGATAAACTATACACATCATCATGAAGTTCCCTCTTCATATATGTTTTCTTGGGACACATATCTAGGTTCTAAACATTATAACCCCATCATTATCAAATTTGAGCTTCACAATATCTTCTACCTTTCTGAATATCTCCTCATCATTTTTTTGGGCCTTCTTGATCCCCTAAGAATGGATGGTTTAGTAGTTATTTGAGAAAGTTAGGATAAAGATATTTTTATTACAATGACCATCCTTTTCATGTCTAATAATATTATATACATTTTAATAATCATTATGGATAGTTTTGATGATCATTTATAATCATAGCATCTTCCACTTTGTTAATCTTCTTAGGATGTAAATGGATTGAACAATCATAATCCTTGATCATATCTAACAACCTTTGTTGGTGCATATTGATCTAATTTTATGTGAATATATACATGAGGATTTTATTATATGTATATATGTCACACTTCTCCTTGTATATATAATGTCACTAAATATTCAATATGAAGATAACTACAACCAATTATAGATCATGATTTAGGTATTTCTTCTCATGTATATTTTATCAATGAGTGATATAGGATATCACTTTCTCATAATGTATATGTACATAAACCAATCCCTTTTTGGATACATCACTATATATCAAAAATCATTTCCCAATGGAGGGTAATGTGAGCATAGGTGTAGATATTATCCACTTCATTAACTCTATAAATCTATCCCTATATTCATCAGTCTAGTCAAGCATCACTACCTTCTTGAGTTAGCTTGGTTAGTGGGCTTGAAAATCTTGAGAAGTTTCTCACAAATCAGTGATAGTACCCAGGTAATCCAAGAAATCTATGGATCTACATTACAAATATTGGTCTAGTACATCATTAAATTTTCTCTATTTTGAAGGATCCATGGATATCCCTTTTTAGTGATAACATTCCCAAGTAATGTTACATGATTCATCCAAAACTCACAATTTTTGTAATTCACATGTAATATTTCATTTTGTAAGGTCTTCATCCCAACATTAAAATTATCCTCATGTTCCTCCTTAATTTTGGAGTAGATAATAATTTCATCTATAATGACTACAATAAATGTTTCAATACAATCCCTAATGAATCTATTCATTTAGTCCTTAAAGATAGTTGGATCATCAATGAGACTAAATGTAATCACTATGAAATCATAGTTCATGTAACTTGTATAAAAAAATTCTTGAGGATGTCCTCCTCCTTCACAATTACTTGACAATATATTGACTAAAGATCTACATTAGAGAAGTAATGGGGTCCATGTAGCTGATCAAATAATCCATCAATCCATGGAAGAGGATACATGTTCTTTATCATGTTCTTGTTGAGATCAAGATAATCAATGTAGAGGTACATTGACCCACCCTTATTCTTAAAAAAGGACTAGTGCACAAAATTGTGAAGAAATTGGACATATAAACCCTTTATCAAAATTTTTATGTAGTTTATTCTTCATATATTTAGGTTAAATAGTGGCTATTGTATATGGAGTCTTGGTTACTAAAAAATCCCTGAGTATAAGTTTGATTAAGAACTCAACCTCTCTTCTTGGAGGAAGACTAAGAAATTCTTCAGGAAACACATCAGCAAATTCCCTCAAAATGGTCATGTCATCAAGGATAATATTTTCCTTAGTCTCAATCATTTAAGAAATATATTATTTCTCATAAATCAATAATATCCATTCATGAGATGATGATTCAAAAGTATATTTTTCCTCCACCTTGCACTTATATAGAATAATAGGGTTATTTTTTTATGGAGGGTGATTTCCTTAGCTTGAAGATTTATGTTGGATATATACAAGTAAATCCAATCCATACCCAAAATGTCATTGAATTCTACTAAAGGGGGTATCATTATGTTTTTTGGGAAATTCATCCCAAAAATTTTGATAGGGTATGGGTTATATGCTTGGGATGCAATAATTTCACCATTTTTCATCTTCACTGATAACTCAACTTCCATGTTTTGAGGCGGTGTTTGAATAGTTACACTAAAATGGTGTGATATGAAAGAATAAATAGAACAAAAATCCAATATTTTGTTTATTATACTTAATAAATAACTATAGTACTTATCAACACTTCATTTTTAGGATCCACCTTAGCAGTTTTGATGGTAGAAGATCATTATTTTTCTCTAGGACCTACAGGTTGTTGTTTTTGGATATCATCGACAACCCTTAACTTAGTGCATTGATTCATATAGTTTCTTTGTTTATTGTATTTGAAACATTGGATAGCAGTTTGAGGGTGTACTGTAACATTCTATTATTCTATCACATTGGTGGGTTTCTTCTGTTGGTATTCTATGCCTAGGTTCCCTTCCTTCCTTCACCTAAAAATTTTCCTTGTTCCCTTCAAGAAATTTTCAAGATCCCTCCTCCTAAACTTTTGATAAGTGGTATGTTGTACTTTATCTCCCACCATGATATTTATCCATAACTTCACTAGAATTATAATACATTCTACACTTCCTATGTCCTAACCCATGAGGCCTATGATATTCACCGATCTCAATTTTTACTTTGAGGTAACCTCAAAAAATTTCCTCGTAGTTGTTAAAGAATAAAATATCTAAATATCTTAATTGATTTAAATTTATCCCACTAATGAATCAATAAATTTTACTTTCATGGTTAATGAAAAATCATGAGGCGTATTTTGCAAGTCATGTGAAGTTCATCCTATATTCTTAGATAGATTCATCTTCCATTTTCTTGAGTCTAAAGAAATATGTCTCCATTTTAATTTATAGAGAGGGAGGAAAATATTTGTTGAAAAATATTTTCCATAATTTTTTCCACTCCATCACTTAGATCTCCTCCTTGAGATTTGTATTTTTTATTAATATCCACCATTGATTATCTTATCCCTTCATATGATAAAAATCCATGTAAACCTTCTCTTTTTCAGAGAATTGAAGGATAGATAAGATCTTTTCAATTGAGTTAATACATTTTTCCATGATTGAGGGATCATAAGATCTACTAAAAGTTAGAGGCATTCATCGTATAAAGATATAAATTACAACTTTCTCTTTCTTAGGGGTATGTGGGTGTTCCTCCAAATTTATGTTTTTGTTCAAAACATGAGTTAATTGAGAATGTATTATTATGAATTTTTTGAATCATACTCCCATCAGGTTTGGAATCACTTTTAGGGATTTATCACATTTCCCCTCACATAGGTTGTTGACTCGATTCCTCGTACTTCTAAGATATTGACTAAAATAAAGGAAAAATTAGGGATGAGATATTTCAAACTATAAAATAAATAAAATAAAACTATAAATATTAAAAAGATAAAAAATAAATGAAATATATTATTTGACCTACAAATTTATAGGTTTCAATCTATGTTATACATGGTTTATTTTCTATCATAAAATTTTATGATAATTTTTTATTCCCTTTATAATGGTTCTTAAGGAGTTTGTGAAGTTACCAAATCATATAACCTAAGATTTTCAAAACATGTGTGAAGCATAGCCTCTTTGTTGTGTACTAGGTAATGATCGAGTTGATTTCCAATACACCTGTTTTGGGTTATTAACCCTAGGTAGAAATGTGCTAGAGACAAAAACACTTATAATATTCAGACATGGATTTGGTTACATAGAAACCACTTACTATATACTTTATCAAAATTTCGGGATGTTTTCCTAAGTTTAGTCTTATCTATAAGGCTTTCACTAAGGTTTTCTAATCCTAATTCCCAAAAATAAATAGAATTTCCTTTGATACCAACTATGAAAACCCATTTATTTTAGAAACATTATTTCATGATTTATTATATAAAGATACAAATAATACAATCCAAAAATATTCGTAGTCCTAGTGGATTTTTAAAACTAGATACATATAACAATATATTAAAATAGGGATACAAAGAAATTATTTAAAAACGTCACAATATTCCTTTAAAATCCATTAATATTCTAAAAATATAGGAGATAATCTGAGGGAATATATAAGAAATGGCTGAGCTATAAATCCCAGCAAGCGAATAATCAAAATATAACATGATAAAACTAATACATGTGAGTTGAGATTCATATCAAGGTGACATAAAATGAGTGGGAATCATAAACATTATCATTGAAGTGTGATATAAGATGATAAAATCAAGGTGGTGTGGGAATGTGGAAACAACATAAAATGTGACATCATAAGCATAAGTCAAGGATAACTACCGATACATCATAACATAGTGCACTTAGGATAACCTATCCTATAATATAAAAGGTATCTCATAAAAAACTTTAACCAATGAATTGGATCTCTATATAATCCTAGATCCACCCATAAAATTCATATCATGTACAGGAATTTGTGTTCCATATAGATCATAAAATATAAAAACAACTTTAATCACTTTAAACCCCATGATTTAGTAGTGTGGGTGACATACATAGAATCCCTAAATCTATAATGGATAAGTAAATCTATGGGAATACCTTTGAGTAGAAATGGGGATGGGTATTCACTACAAAAAATTTTGGCATGGAAAATCACAGGATAATTTGGACAACATAACAGGTGTATATAAATATTCATACATATAGAGACCATATCCTTTTACACATATGTTTACATGATTTTAAGCATAAGTATACATCAAATAGAAACTAAGGATCAAAAATTATGGTGTCTTTGTAAGGCTAGGTATATAATTTAAAAACATTAAACTAAAATAAATAATATTTTTATTAATATCCATAATGATCTCCTAACTACCTTTGAGATCCTAATAGGATAACCTAGGAAATACATAGGCAAAGGGGGTGAGAAAAAAATCCCAAAAAGTGATAAAACATAGTAATGAATCATAGAGCATAAGTCATAAGTAATAACATGATAACCTAAAAGGAATGTATCATAGATAAACATATAGAGGCATAATATATAAAACATGGAATTATAATATCTTGGGAATATAACAATTTGACAGTAATATATATCATGAAAAAAACATGATTTAAGGATAACTTCAGAAATGAATCACATAGTGGAGAGAGTCTAATAATGGATTGGGTTTACTCCTTAATCCCATGTATAAAATATAATGAGACTAAAAATTACCCGATTCATTAGAAAACTATCTTGGAAAACCCATCATAATATTTACATGCATATGTGTTCCATATAAACAAATAAAAAATAATGATTTATCATATGGGTTACCCATGGAAAGAAATGGGTTTTGTAATCATGTCATAAGAGATAACCAAAGGGTGTATCATAATGGTATTCATAAAATACATTATTTAAATAATTATTGGAAATTAATAAGTGAAAAATAATAATATATCATTAATAATTATGTACAAATTAATGTAAAACATTAAAAGGAATTATTAGGTAATTTTATAAATTTTCCACTTAGGCATGGTTTTAGGGAAGTTAATCAAGAGTATTCATAGAGGATATAGACATAATTATTTCTATAAAACTAGATGTGAAATAAAATGTTTCTTTTCATGATAAAATTATCAATTTTATAAAATATTGGTGGCTTACAAAAATATGGAGTGTACTTTAAAATAGGTAAGAAATAGAGAAGTTCCCTTTAATTAGGTTTTCTTATCGAGAGGACCTGAGAAAAGAAACTTTTCAAAACAAGTATTTATCATCAAAGAAAGATGAATTGAGCTAGATATATATGTGTGGGAAATATATACAAAATATGTGATAATTATATAATAATAATTTAGAGATAAATTTAGGTGATGATAAGTAAAGAATTACCCAAATGAAATATGGAGGCTATGAGAGATCCCTTACCTTATATCTAAATGTGTTTTGCACTTTAGATTAATATTTTGGATAATAAAATTATATTAATTAATTAGTTAATTTTGAACTTATTACACATATATTTTATCTATTATAACCTTATTATGTTCATTTATGGAAATTTTGGTGAGTTATAAATTTCAATTTTGTTGTTCTAGAAACGTTTGTTTCATGGTTTCATTCTTCATTCACTTGTTTATAATTATGGATGTTCTTTTCAAATGTGAATAATACTCTAGAAGTGGAATGAAATTATTTTCAAGAAATTATATAAGTATAAATTTCTCATATATAATTCTATTTTCTGACATGTGAATTATTTATTTAATACAAAATGTTAATGATAAATGGTTAGATAATTTTGTTGGTTTTTCCGACCATCTAAAATTAGTTTCACTTTATTTAATATTATGTATATATATTATTTACTTTACATTAAATTAGTTATAATATATCTAATAAATTATTATTTAACCATAATAATAGTTTTTTGACCATCCATGAAGGCAATAATGGAAAAAATATCATTATCCACAGAGATGGTTAACTACCATAATTTGGACAATGATTTCATCTCTTTGAATAAGATGATATGAAAAAATGGTTGGATATAAGATTTACCATTAGAAATATAACATTATATTATATATAGAATACTTTATTTATTAATATTTTATGGATTAATTATGTTAGGAGAAGTTATAAGAAGAAAATAAATTAAAATAGGTAGTTTGAAAATGTTACCTCTTAGATATCAACTCCTTAAAGGGCCCAAGGATCTTAGAATTGGTATTTTGGTGAGAAAATAATCATTTTTATGTGGGGATACTGGGTAATATAGGTTTTAGTAAATATTATGAAATCTTAAAGGGTTATAAGGTGTGAGGATATGGGTGGCATGTTGTGGTATTTATAGTTGAGGAGGGGTTGTTTAAAGTGTTTAAATAATGATTATTTTGTATTTAAAGCTAACCACTTTTGATTGGCATTAATTTCAATTAATTTGGCTTATAATTAATGTTTTAAATGATGTTTAATTTATTTAAATAAATAAAACACTCATTTAATGTTTTAGTTTTTAGTTATTTTAATCTTTTACCTTTTAACTTTAATCTGCTACATTATTTTACTTATACTATGGTGACTCTTAATTTACCACGGTAACATTTTTTATGTAAATAAATGAAATTATATTTATCACCTAATTTGGAAATTATAATTACAAATATTTAATCCATTTTACTTTATTCAATTTATATAGTTTCCAAAAACCCAACTTTAAATATTTTATTTGTATAACTCATAAAAACAATTTTTTGTAAAGTCTAAAATCTTGGTTTTTCAAAATGTTAAGCATGTGTTTATAAGTTTAAACCCTTATAAATTATGTCATTTATTAAATATATTTTGATCAAGAATAATTTTTAATAAATTTTAAATCATTATCATATAATTATTATGTCATAATAGTTATGGTATTTTGTAAAAATGGTATTTTCACCTTTTCACAGAAAATATTATTTTTTTAGAAAATTCCCAAAAACATCACCCTATGATAATTATAATGTGATAAGTAAAAAATAAAATTTATTTAATAAAAATAACCCCCTATTTATTATAATTTTTAATTTAAAAAAATATATTTTTTTAATGGAAATTAACACTTTTACAGAAAAAGTAACCTTCTGTCCATTATAAAAATTAATTTGGGCTTTATTAAACTATATTATCATTTTAAAATCATTTAATAAGATTATTTTATGAAATAAATTTTTATTTAAAACTTACACATAAATTTTATTTTTATATAATATGTTGGTAGTCTCCAAAAAATATTATTTTTTCTATTAAATAATCTCAGTGATAATTTAAATGTGTCGACGTAACCAACAACAATAAAGACCAACTGTTTTATTAACTAATGGTTATAATGATGATAAATTATATTAGTTGTAAAAAATAAATGTTGATGATCATATATACCTATTAATAAACCATCAATATTACTCTTCATCATTCACTTCAATTCAAAATAATGTTCAATATTTTTTCTAAAATGAATATTGTATTATTATCTCTCTGTTTCTTTGCTATAGTGCTTTTCATGGGTGGGATGATTCTATGGGATTGAGGTGATTTAAATTTTTATATTTTAATTTTTTATTCCTTATTATTCTTCCCATTGTAATATTGGGATTAATAATATGAATTGGTATATACTTAATGTACCATTCTTAAGTAAAATAATTTAGTTTATTTAGTTTTCTAGTTAGTGTTTTTTATCCTTTCACTATTCCTGGTTATAAAAGTTCATCTCAACCTTTTATGTAAAAATTTATTATGAAATGTAAAATTATTTCTATATTCTCATAAAAAACATTAATTATAAAATTATAGTTATATTAATAAATCAAAGTAATTCTCAGGATGTTTCATTCTTCCCACAAATGAAATTTCTCCCTTGAAATTTAATTTTATAGACTAAGATGAAAACAGGTGAGAATACTTCTCCTTTTATCACTTCCACTAGTTTTTAAGTTACCTATTAGTATTTATGGTTATTCTATATTACTTTTTTCAGGTGTGTATTCTTGTTGCATATAAATTTATCTTTACTGTCCCGGATCCTCACTGGCTACTCCTCATAAAAGAGATCATTTTCCAACTATACCACCTATGAATTTAGTACATGTGAGGGATCTAGTATGTACTTCATCAATAAGAATATGTGGAATACATCATGTGCTTGAGAAATTGTTGGTGGAAGATCAAGTTGATAAGACACACCTCTAATGTGATCAAGAATCTCAAAGGGACTAATTTACATGGGATATAGCTTTCTCTTATTCCAGAATTTCATAACTCTATTCCATAGATATATGCAGAGGAATACCTTATCTCCAAAATCAAACTCTAATTATCATCGATGATTGTATGAATATATCTTCTCTTGACTTTTGGAATCCTTTTATGCACTGCTGAATGGGCTTCACCTTTTCTACCATCTCCTCAACCATTTCAGGTCTCAACATCTTGTGTTCACCAAATTCATCCCATCTTGCAGGTGTTATACATCTTTTCCCATAAATGGCTTCATATAGAGACATTGTCATTATTCATTGGAAACTATTATAGTAAGATAATTCGACCACAGGAAAATTTTGGTCCCATACTCTATTTAAGTCCACCAATCATACTCACAACATATCATTTAATGCCTAAATAGTCCACTCTGACTGGGAATCAGTCTAGGGGTGATAATCCATACTAAAGTTTAGCTCGATGTTTAGGTAATGTTGGAGAATTTTCTAAAACTTGGAGGTATATATTGGATCTTGATCAAATGAAATCAATAATGGTATTCCTAGAAATCTCATCTCTTTTTTGATGTATATCCATTCTAGTTAATAAAGTGAGAAGTCATATCTAATTTCAATAAAGTTAGAAGGCTTTGTAAGATAATCCAAAACAACCCATATAGTATTATTTTCTTTTTTATGTATTTGGAAGTAAAATGACAAAGTCAATAGTTACATTTTCCCATATCCATGTAGGAATGGGTAATGATTGCACCATCAAATTATACTTTTTTCTTACAACCATCATTTTCCGACATACCTAACACATTCATGTATATTCAGTGATCTTGTTCTTTATATTGTACCACCAATAGAGATCTTGAAGATCATGATACAACTTTGTGCTCCCTGGATGAATGGAGAATGTTGATCTACACGCATCATTCAAAATCTCCCTATTTATCTCATGATTTGATGGTAAAAATATTCATGACCTAAATCTTAAAACTCTTTTCTTAACAATTTTAAACCCTGAGGATTTCTTATTTCTTATAGTTTACAACTTCTTATGAATCTCTAAATCATCTTTTTGTACATCCTTTATATTTTCTAAAATGGATGTTCATAAAATGATTTAATAAAGGAATGATGATGTTCCTTCCTTTATGATTATAATTTCTATCCTTTTCAAGTATAATAATATTGTATCCTACTCAATTCGTATCATTGAAAATGTTACATGATCATTTCTCCATAAATCATATACCACTTTATTTTCTTTACCTGAATGGTGCTATATTGGGAAGTATTAACCCTTGATGAATTCTAATCATCATCACTGAAACATATTAAGATCCTTCTATGATAATATATATTTTAGGCCCTTTTGATCAGTATATATATCACACTTCTTCTCATAGATATAATGATGCCACATTTTCAACATGAATATCACAACTTCTAACTCTAGATCATGTGTGGAATATTTTTTATCATGAACTTCCAACTACCTTGAGGCATAGGTTATCACTTTATCATTTATCATCAGTAAAAAAAATAATCCCTTCTTTGATTCATTACTATATTCCATAAGGAGTTCCCCAATTGAGTTTATTGTAAGTTATGGTATAGTGATATGCATATTTTTTAATTCTTTAAATCATTATTCACATTCATTGTTCTAGAAAATATTTACTCCCTTCCAATTCAGATCATCTAGTGGGTTTGAAAATCATTATAATTTCCTCACAAATCATCGATAATACCTAGATAAACCAATGAAATGAAATATCACTATTACAAATGTTGGTATGGGCCACTCATCAATTGCCTTTGTCTTATTAGTATCTATAGATTTCCCTTTACTGATGATAACATGCCCCAAAAAGATACTTCCTCTATCCATAACTCACATTTACTATACTTTTCATATATTTTATCCCCTCAAAAGTCTTTAGAACAATATCCAAATGATTCCTATGCAACTCCTTGATCTTGGAGTATATAAAAATATCATATGTAAATACTACCAAAAAAATTTCAAAGTAATCTCTAAAGACTCAATTCATTAGGTCAAGGAAAATTTTTGGATAATTAATGATTCTGAAGGGAATAACTATGAACTCATAGTGTCCATACAACATTTGAAAGGAAGTCTTGGGAATATATTCCTTCTTCACCTTTAATTGGTTATATCCCAACCAAAGGTCTGCATTAGGGAAATAATTGTCCCCATATAGTTGATGAAACAATTCAGCCATCCATGAAAGAGGATACTTCTTATTTATCAGGATTTTTTTTGAGCTCACTATAATGAAATCTAATATGCGTTGATTCATCCTTATTATTAAGGAAGATGATAGGTTCAACCCATGATAAATCACTCAAACATATAAAAACCTTTTCAATATTCTCTTGTAACTGATTCTTCAATTATTCTAACTCAATGGTGGTTATCTTGTAAAGAGTCTTTTATATGGGAAGATATCTAGTTATAAGTTAAATTGAGAACTCAAACACTTTTCCAGGAGGAAGACTAGAAAATTCCTAAGGGAACACATCAGTGTAGTCCCTCATAATTTGCATGTATTTAAACATGATTCTCTCCTTTTTCTCAATAATTTGAGATATATATGATTTCTCATGAGGATATAGTATCCGTTATTTATAATAATATTCCATAGGATAGTCATCCTCCCCCTTAAATTTGTATATAATTATAGGATGCCTCAGGAGGTGAAGATTGATCTCCCTCTCCTAACGATTGATATTGGATATATATATATATATATAAAGATAGATAATCAATTCCCAATATTTAATCAAAACACACCAAAGTAAGTAAGATGAAATGTTATGGGAGGTTTAGTCCACAAACATTGACCAGGGATGAGTTATATACATTAAATGAAATAATTGCCTCATTTTTTGTTGTCATGGATAACTCAACCGCTATATTTTGAGGATGTGTTTGAATAGTTTTGCTAAACTTCAAATATAAGAATGAATTTTTAGAAATGGAATCAAAAAATGTGTTTTCTATTATTTAATGAATAACTACCATACCTATAACCACATTATTTTTAGGGTCCACCTCAGTAGTAGTGATAAAATATTCCCTTCCTTTCATCCTTGGAGGTTGTTGATGATGATTTCCTCTAATAACCCTTGGATTAGGAAATTATCTTGAATAATTTTCATGTTACTTGTTGTTTAAACAATGTACTATAGGATGAGTGTTGATATGAACCTTACCCCATTCCACATTAGTGGGATTATTCATACCCCTTCATCAATGATTATCTTGATGCCCCTTTTCCAAATTTGAAGCATCTCCAAGTTCCCTTTTGAAAATTCCCAAGATTCTTCTTCCCACTCTTTTTACACGTGGGATTCTAGGTTTTCTTACCTATATGGGATTTATCTACTAACCCTCCCATATTGAAATCTAGTTTCCTATTTTTATCTCCATGTCCATGAAAATCCTAAGAGTATCTAATATATGTCTCAACCTTAAGGGAAAAATAGAAAATCTCCCCATAGATTTTAAAGTATCGAATTGAAAAAGATTTTTATAAACTCGACTTTAATTCACTAAAGAATAAATACATCATGATTTCAATTTTCATGAAAATTTTAGAGGTATATCATGAAATACTTGTGAATTTTTCCATGTACACCCCAGTGGACTCATCTACCTTTTTCATAAGTCCAAGGAACTCCCTCTCTAACTTAAGATGGGGAGTTTGGGGAAAATATTTATTGAAAATTATTTTCTTAAATCATTCACATTCCATAGAATAAATTTCTTATTTAGAATTTATGTTCTTCATCAGTGTCCACCACTGATCATCTTCCCCATCAAAATTATAGATCGGAAACAAGACTTTCTCTTTTTCTAAGAAGTGTAGGATAGAGAATATATTCTCAATAGAGTTAATCCATCGTTCTAAAACAAGGGTATAAGAAGATCCAATAAATATGGAATCATTTTTTATAAATTAGTTGAACACAACTTAATATTTCTTAAGATAAGGAGGGTTTTCAACAAGATTCATGTAATTATTCATAAATTGATCTAGTTGATCTATAAGTTTAATTATTTTTTGATCTCCCATTCTCATCAGGTTTTGCATCTCATTAGAAAAATCATCACATTTATTATCACATTGATTGTTGGAATGAGTAATCCTGTTTCTATAAATTAAATACAAAAAATAGGTATTTAATAATTAGTTAATTAGAATATTAAAATTAAACTATGAACATAGAAGGATAATATTATAAATGAAAATTATATCCTAACTTATGATTCCATAGTTTTCAATCTAGGTTATCCATGCTGATAGAATTATCCCTAGGGTTCTTACTAATTTTTTCTAGTCCTAATCCAAAAAAATAACTATACCATGTTATGATAATACCTATAGTAACCCTAGCCTTTTACACATATTATTACATGATTTTAAGCATAAGTATCCATAAAATAAAATCCAAGGATCGAAATGTTCAGTGTCTTTGGAAGACTAGGTACATAATTAGTTAACATGAAACTAAAATGAAATATATTTTTATTTATATCCCTAATGATCTAATAAATCACTTTAACATCCTATAACTACATAGGATAACCTAGTAAATATATAGGCAAAAGGGGTGAGTCAAAAAAATTAATAAGGTAGAAAACATGGAAATGAAACATAGAGCATGAGTTAGAAGGGATAACATTATAACATAAAATGAATATACCATAGATAAACATATGGAGGAATAACATATATAAAATGGAATCATATGATCATGGAAATATAGGAATGTGATAACAATATATATCATGACATAAACATGATTCAAGGATAACTGCTAAGACAATATCACATGGTGGAAAGAGTCCCGTAATGGATTTGGTTTTATCCCTAATCCCATGCATAATGTCTCATGAGACTAAAAATTACACAATTCATTAAAGTGTTATATGGTTTTACACATCATAACATTTACAAGAATATTTTTTCCACATAAACAAGTTAAACATAAGGAATAATCATACGGGTTTCCCATGTAAAGAAATAGGTTTCATAATCATGTCATAAGGGATAACTAAAGGGCGTATCATAATGGTATTCATAAAATAAGATATTTAAATAATTTTTAGATATTAATAAATTATAAAATAAGAATATATCATGAATAATGATGTCCAAATTAATTTAAAACGTGAAAATGAATGGTTGGGTAATTTTATAAATGTGACACTTAAGCACGGTTTTGGGGAATAGAATGAAAAGTCTTCAAAGTAGATAAAGGTTTAATTTTTTCTATAAAATCAGAAATGAACTAAAATGATTATTTCATGATAAAATGAGTGATTTTAGAAAAAATTTGTGGATTAAATAATTTTATAAAGTGTACTTGAAAAAAGGTAAGAAATAGATAAGTTCCCTTTAATCAGGTTTTCTTATCGAAAGGAATTGAGAAAGGATCCTTTCTAGAACATGAATTTCCCCTAAAATAAAGATAAAATGATATATATATATATATATATATATGTTCATGAAATATATACAGAATATGTTAGAAGTATATATGAATAATTCAGAGATAAATAGAGGTAAATATAGGTAATGTGTTACCTTAAGGAAATATGGATGTTCGGAGAGATCCCTTACCTTATATCCGAATGCGTTCTACAATTGAACTTAATATACTGGATAGTAAACTTATATTCATTAATTTCTCAATTAAAAAAATCTTACACATATATTTTATTTATTATAACTTTATTATTTTCATTTATGTCCAGTTCTGTGAGTTTTAAAGTTCAATTTCATTGTTCTATAAGCATTTATTTCATGGGTTCATGGTTGGTTCACTTTTGTATAATTATGGATGTTATAGTAAAATGGGAATAATACTATAGAAGTATAATTAAATGGAATACAGAACTTACATAAGTATAAATTTCCCCATATATCATTATTTTTCCTTAAATTTGGATGATTTATTTAATAAAATTGTTAATGATAAATGGTGTGTTTATTTTGGTGATTTTTTCAACTATCTCAAATTAGTTTTGTTTTATTTAATATTATGTATATATATTAGTTTCAAGACATAAAATAAGTTATAAAATACCTAATAAAATTTAATTTAACCAAAATAATTATTTTATGATTAGCTTTGAAGGTGGTAATAGAAAATGAAGACTCATTATCCACATAGGTGGTTAACTGCCATAATTTGGACACTGGTTTCATTTCTTTGAATAAGAGGAGATGATAAAAGGGGTGGATATAATATATTCCATTAGAAATATAACATTACATTATATACATGATATTTTATTTATTATTATTTGATGTCTGAATGAGGTTAGGAGAAGGTAGAAGAATAAGAAAATTAAAAGGGGTAGTTTGAGAATGTTACCTCGTAGATATCAACCATTTGAAGGACCCCTTAAGAATCGTGGAATTGGTATTTTGGTGAAACCAAAATCACTTAGATGTGGGTATATTTTGGAGGATAGGGTTTGGGGTACATTTTATAAGGTTCAAGGCTTATGATTTGTGAGTATAAAGGTGGTTATGGGTGGTATTTATTCTTGAGGAGGGGTAGTTTAAAGGGTTTATAAAATGATTATTTTTCATTTAAAGTTAGCCACTTTTGGGTGGAATTAATTTGAATGAATTTGGTTGATAATTAATGTTTTAAATTATTTTTAAGGTCATGAAATACTAAACGAATAATTTAATGTTTTAGTTTTTAGTTATTTTAATCTTTTACCTTTTAACTTTAATTCATTGTATTGTTTAACTTATACAGTGATAACTCTTTTTTTACCACGATAACATTTTTATGAATAAAAATGAAATTAATCTTATCACATAATTTTTATCCTATAATTACAAATATATAATCCATTTTACTTGATTCAGTTTATAAAAGTTATAAAAACCAATTCTAAATGTGTTATGTGTATAAATCATAAAAATAATTTTTTTGTAAAGGTTAAAATCTTGGTTTTTCAAAATGCAAGGCATGTGTTTATAAGTGTAACACCTTATGAATTATTTAATTACTTACATAATTTTTTTTCAAGAATAGTTTTAAATAAATTTTATATTATGATCATATAGTTATTATTTCATAAGAGTTATGGTATCTCGTAAAAATGGATTTTCACTTTTTTCACCAAAAGAATCAACTTATTAGAAAATTCCAAAAAAAGACAACCTAAGCTAATTTTACCATGACAAGTCTAAAATTGAAATTTATTTCATAAAATTGATAATCTAATTATGATAATTTTAAATTTTAAATAAATTATTTTTTTAATGGAAATTAACAATTTAATAGAAAAATCAACATTCTAACCATTATAAAAATTTCTTTGGGATTCATTAAAATATTTTATCATTTTAAAATTAATATTATTTCATGGAATAAATTTTTATTAAAAACTTCAAAATAAATAATATTTTAATATAATATGTTGGTATTCTCTAAAAATAATACAATTATTCCTATTAAATAATCTCTAGGATCATTTAATTGTGTCGACATAACTAACAATAATAATAACCAACTATTTTATTGATTAATGGTCGTTATATTGATAAAATGTATTAATTGAAAAACATAAATGTTGATGATCATATTTCCCTATAAATACACCATTAATCTTACTCTTCATCATTCATGTCAATTAAAAATAGTGTTCAATATTGTTTTTAAAATGAATATTGTTTTATTATATCTATTTTTCTTCTCTATAGTGTTTTCCGTGGGTGGGATGGTTCTAGGGTATCGAGGTGACCCAATTTTTTTATATTTTACTTTATTTATTCTCTGTTAGTATCCCATTATAATATTTGGATTAATAATGGGAATTATTCTAGACTAGAGGTTCCATTATTAATTAAAGGAATAAAGTGTTATTAGTTTCCTAATATTTTTTTTATTATTTTACTATTACTTGTTCTAAAAATTCATCTCAACCTATGATGTAAAAATTTATTATGAAATGTCACAGTATTTATATGTACTCATTATAAAACATTCATTATAAAAAAATAGTTTTATTATAAATATAAAGGAATTTTTATGGCATTACAATATAAGGGTTTAATGAGAGTGAAAGGGGGTCTATCATTACTTGGAAATCGTAATAAAAATTATATGGATGTGTAAAAAATATATTCTACCATGAATAATTGGAAATCCAAAGGCATAATACAAATAAATTTCTAGAATAAAGAGTAGGTGGAGAGGATCCCTTACTTCGGCAAAGTAACGGCTTGGGTAAATTTTATAACGAGAGGGGATAAATATATTCTCAATATCTAAACATCGATTTAATTTTTAATGGTTATTTATAATCTTATTAAAATATAATAAATTGAGATTCAAAAGTCTAAATACAAAGAAGATGCTTGAATGGACACGAAGTAAGATAAATCTATTACCTTGAGAGGGTTCTTCTAAAAGATTTTGAGGAGCTTATTAAGATCTTAGAAACACCTTGAGAGGGCTCTAAAGAAGTATAGTGAGATTAATTTCATGATCAATGGGTTTTTAGTGAAGAGGAGTGGGGGTTTGGGTGCATATTTATATAAAAATATAGGGGAATTCATTAGTAGTTTCTAAATATAGGTTTTAGACACTATATTATAAAATAATAAAAACCACAAACCTTCTCATGGTTTTTTCCTAGGGTTTTTTTCAATGATGAGTGGTTTTAAATATTTTATAATTCTAAGAACCTCATTCATTAAAATAATAAAATTAGTGATGTGTATGTGAGTCATGTTCATAAATAATTGATTTTAAAACCTTAAAATATAATATCAGTTTTTTAGGATTCATTAAAGGTTTCTAAAATTGATCAAATAACTTCAAAAACACATTAATTAAATTGTAAATATATGTTTTGTCTTATATATGTTATATGGTATTAATTATATCATTTTTTCCTTTATAATGTCATAATTCATAACGTATATTTATACCATATTTAATTTTTACACAAAAAAGTGATTGTCTCAAAAAATTAAGAAAAAGTCACCAATGGATAATTTCTATGTGTTGATTTAAAAATGGTATTTATTTTTAAAAAATATTTTCCTAAATATAATAATTTAAACTTTTGAAAAAAAAATCCTTATTTACTGAAAAAACTAGTTTTCCTTACACTAACCCTTTTGACCATTATAAAAATTATATTATGATTAATTAAAATATATTGTCATTAATATTAAAATAAATATTATTTAATAAAATTATTTCATTAAAATAGAATTTATTTCAAATTTTATTGAATTTATAAAAAGAGTTTCATAATTGAAAAAATATATATTTCCCAAAAAATAAAATTTTTATTTCTTCATATCAAAAAATAAAAAATTTTCCAAACTCATTAATCATTTCTAAAGTAATAATAAAAAAGTATAAATATAGTTAGTATTTTATATTTAATAAAATATAAAAATTCATACTACTTTGGTCGAGATATATAACCACATATTACACTATTGTATGCCCTAAGGGTAAGGTGTGTGATGGTGACACTTTCTTAGGTTGGTTCGAAGAACATTGTTTGTGACATGATCACAATAAGTTTGAACTTCTCCCATAAATAGATTTTATCATGATTTAGCAGTTAGTTCTTTGATTAGGGTTGGTAAAGGGAAAATCCTAGTGATTCCATCTCCCTGATAATCTTTGATAAATGGGCTTTATAGGGTACGATCCCAATGGTTTATCTCATTGCTTCTTCCATTTTTGTCAATCAGAATTTATCATAACCCTTAATTTATACTAATATTTACATTCACTATACAATGACTATATTATCAACGGTTATGATGCTTAATGTTATTTTAAATATGATAAGCTATAAAATTACAAGATAACCAAAAATAATACATGTGGTTTTGATAACTACACTACTTAATATGGCATTTTTTCATTTAAAAATAAAAATTCTTTTATAAATATTCAGGTTGTTACATTATTCCCCAATTTAGAAATTTCACCCTTGAAATTTCATTTTGTACACTAAACCATATGAGGGTACTTATGTTTCCTCACCACTTCCATCTCCCAATTTTCTTCCTCAAACTTGTGGTTCCACCATAGTACTTTGACCGTGTGAGTTTTCTTATTTCAAATAACTTTGTCTCTATAACCTAAGATCATTATTGACTTATGATCCTATAAATGATCATTATCCAATGGTACCACCTATAGATTTAGTAAATATTAGGGTTATAGTATATAATACCCCAATAGGGATATATTGAACACAACATATAATTGAAATAGGTTAGGTGGGAGAGCTAGTCAATAACACATTGCATCAATTTGATCATGGATCTCAAAGGGGTGGATGTATTTAGGACTATGATTTCCTTTATTACAAAGCCTCGTGACTTTCTTCCACAAAAATATAAAAAGAAACACATTATATCCAACCTCAAAATCTAGGTCACATCAATTATTATTTTCATAGCTTTTATATCTACTTTTTTTCTGATTTCATATGATGTTGAATGGATTCAACCTTCTCTATCATCTCATAGAAAAGATCAAGTCTTATCATCTTATACTCCATAACTTTATCCCAAAATGTTTTAATCTGACACCCCTTCTCATAGATAGCCTCATACAGTTCCATTTCAATGCTAGAATGGAACTTTTTGTTATATTAGAACACCACTAGGGGTAGGTGAAGATCCAAACATCCTTATAAATCCATTGAATAAGATCTCATTATATCCTCTAGAGTTTTAATGATTATTTCATATTGGCCATCCGTTTGATGTTGATAAGTGGTAATGAAACTCATCTCTATATCCAATGTTTTCTAAAGGATTCTCCTGAACCTCAAGATAAACTTTAGATATCAATTAGATACAATGGAGTGTGTAACTCAATGTGGTCTTACCACTTGTCATATTTATATATTGGTGATTTATTCTGGAGATAAATATTTCTTGATATAAATGAAATCCACTAAATTTTTATAGCAATGAACTACCACCTAGATTTAACTATTTTCTTTAGATGTCATGGGTAGTCCTATGATTAAATCGATGATTATTTTTCCCATTTATATACTGGTATGGTAAATTGTGGATCATAACCTTAGACTTCTTTTATTTAGATTTTACTTGTTTGAATACCAAGAATTGATATAAAAATTATTCAATATCTCTCTACATGTTGTCCCACCATAATTTTTACTTAATATATATATATATATATTTCATAAATTAATAGATGAATATATAATGATAAGATATGTGAATCATCCATAATATCCCTCTTAAACTATGGTTTTAATGGGACACATCTCTAGGTTGAAATCCTTATAACTCCATATTTAGGAAATTTGAACTCTAAAATATTTGTTACCTTTATTAGTAGATCCTAATCATACATTTGGGACTCCTTAATCCTATCAAGAATAGATGCTTTTCATTTATTTGAGCAAGTTGGGATGAAGATATTTTTATCATTACCATTTCCATCATTTTCATGTCCAAGAATATTGAATACCTTTCAATATACATCATGGATTTGGTTGCAGGATCCTTTCTACTCAGTGCATCTACCAATTTTTTTCATCTTACCAATATGGTAATGGATTGAAAAATCATAATATTTGGTTAAATCTAACCATATTTGATGTAGAATATTAAGATACTTTTTTTGAATATATACTTGAGGATTTTATGATCCATATATATGTAACACTTCTACCTATATATATAATGTTTCCAAATATTCAATTATAACATCACTATATTCAATTCTAGATCGTGCATTGGGTAGTTATTCTCATGGATATCTAATTAATGGGAGATATATCCTATCACTTTTGCATCCTTCATAATAACACAACCTAATCCATTTTTGGAGGCATCACTATAGATCACAAATCTTTTCCCACTGGTGGGTAATGTGAGAATTGGTGTAGTGATTAGATTCTTATTTAACTATTTAATTATCTCCTCACATTAATATTTCTAGGAAAACTTCAATCACTTACAAGTTATCATGGTTAGTGGGATTTAAAATCATTATAAGTATCTCATAGATTGATGATAGTACCCAACTAATCCAATGAAACTATGGATCTACATCATAGATGTTAGTCTGGTTCATCCTTCAATTACCTTTCTTTTTGAAGGAGACATATATATACATTTACAAGTGATAAAATTACCATGGAATGTTACTTGATCTATCCAAAATAATTATTTACTATGCTTTTTATATAACTTCTACTTTTGAAAGTTCTTCATCACAGTATTCAAATACTCCTCATGTTCCTCCTTTATTTTAGAGTAGAAAATAATATAATATATAAAGGATATCAGAAATTTTTTGAGGTAAACCCTAAAGACTTTAATTATTAATTCCATAAATAAATATGAATTATTATTAAGTCTAAATGGAATAATTATGAACTCATAGTAGCTATACCTTATATGAAAATCAATCTTGGAGATATAATCCTTATTAAGGTTTACTTGATAATATCCAAACTAAAGATCTGCCTAAGAGAAATATTAGGCTCCATATAGCTAATAGAATAATTAATAAATATATGGAAGAGGATACCTATTCTTTATAAAGATATTTTTGAGCTCATGATAATCAATGCAGAGGAACATTGACCCATCCTTATTGAAATGAAGGAATGGTTTACCCTATGGTGAAGCACTTTGGCATATAAACCCATTATCCAGATTCTCATGCAGTTTCTTCTTCATATATTCATATATCATATTTTCCATTCTATATGGAGAATTAGATATTTTAAATTCCCCAATTATAAGTTCAATCAATAACTCAACCTCTTAACTAGGTGGAAGACTCAGAAATTCTTCAAGAAACACATTAGTGAATTCACTCACAGTGGGAATGTTATCAAGTATGGTCTTTCCCCTAGTCCCAATAATTTTGGCTAGACATTATTGCTCATAAGGAAACAATATCAATGCTTTAGAAAGTGGATATTCATCCTCTACCTTGTACTTGTATATAATTAGAGTTCGATTTGTGATATAGTGGTTGATTTCCTTATCTAGGAAATTTATGTTGGCTCTATACAAGGAAATCCAATTCATGCCCATAATAGCATTAAATGAAACTAAAGGGAGTATCATAAGATTTTTTGGGAAATTAATCACCAAAATTTTTAGAGGGGATGAGTTATATGCTTGGGATTCAATAATTTCCCCATTCTTCATCTTCATCGATAACTCAACATCCATGTTTTTAGGTGGTGTTTGAAAATTCTAGTAAACTTGTGTGATATGAAAGAATGCATAGAACCTGAATCAAATAGTTAATTCAAAATCCTTGTATGAATAACTAGCATACCTATCACCGATTAATTTTTTGGATCCACCTCAGAAATTTTTATGGCATAAACTCTCCCTTTATCTCTAGTCCAGGGAGGTTGTTGTCACTAGTTATCATTGAAAATGTAAAGAACCGGAAATTTCAAGGAAAATTTTTTATTAATTTCTTTGGAATTTTACGAGTATGCGGTTTCTGACAGCACTTGATTCTGAGGCCCGGTGTGCCCAGAATCAATTTTCGAAGTTTAGCTCAGGTACATTCAGTGAATGAACAAGCGGGTTTTTCTAACTTTTGAACCGGTGCTCGGAATCGAAATCTGAGGGCACCGATGAAACCACATCGCTGGTAATTTCTTAAGAGTACCTTTACCAAAGATTCGTTTTCTCGAAAGGAGTTGTTAAAAATTATGGTTTAAATAAAAAGGGGAATAAAATTTGTGATACAATTTTATTTCTAGCCTAGTTGGTTTTAACCTATGTGTGGGAGTTGGGGAGAAAGCCACTAGTAACTAACTACCCAAGTGACGTTGAATGTGAGGTGGGGGCCACATGAACCCCACCCCTTCACATTCCCCAAAACTCCCTAACTCCGTCTTTATTTTGTAACTCACCCACTCTCCCTCATTAATGAAGTGAATTAATTGATTGTTTTAATTCAAATCTTTTTGAATTCATCTCTCCACATTTAATCTATGTGTTGTAACTTTATGAGTGATAACCCTTGGGTTTAGTGCCATAAAAATAATAGAGAGAAAACTCTATTATTTTTGGGGGGCTTATCTTCTTGGTGGAGAGCTAAGGAGGAGAAGGAGAGGAGGGAGAGATTTCCTCCAACAACAAAGAACTTTCTCGACGAAGAATGGCCATCAACTCTTCTCTTCCTCCACGTCAAGGGAGAAGTCGCCAACCATGGTGATCATTCCCAACGACGACGTGCCTTCTTACTTCATCTCCTTTGTTGAAGAACGCTTCATCTCCGAAGAAGGACATCGACTTGGCGGTCTGGGAATTCTCTATCCACTTCCTCTTCCATGACAAGGAAGGAGACACCGACCGTGGAGACCGACGCCAACAACAATGTTCTTCTTCTCCTTCCGACGTCGACAGAATCGATACCGTTATTCTGTGACACCCGACTACCATGACATTCGACTTCTGCGACTCGATGACGTGTGACATCAATTTCGAGGTAGGGGTTTCCGTATATAATGCTTATGCGAATTATACCCTCGTACGTGGGTATTTAATTTCAGAGTGTTCGTATAATTTATACTTGAATAAATTATATCCTTGTCAAAGATTAAAACCATGTGATTAAATGTTTTTCATTTGATAACACCTAATGCGGAGGGTGCGGGCCGAACAAACACGGCCCGACAACCCTCCGCAGTTTTTTTATTGTTATACGGATCAACAGCGACAAAGAAACGGGACCGCAAAGTCAATTTGAAGCCTCCGCAGTGAAGGTTGGGTCCCGAGAGGACCACTGGCGAAGGCGGTAAGCAAAAAGGTTCACCAGAGCACGTCCGGTGGTCCACAGAAAGCGGCGGCAGTGCGCCACGCTGGCGTGGCGGCGCCGGCGACTAGCGGCGGCGGCAGCGCGCCGCCGGAACAAAACCGTCGTGGTTGAGCCGCAACGGTGGACCAAATCGGAATGGCCAATCCGTTCTGGAAGCAGAGGGGGCACAACTTAATTGTCACGCCAGCTGGCCGCCCGGGTCGGGCCGCCCATGCCGGCTGGGCTGGGCCATGCCCTAATGGATCGGACCCAGACCCGGGTCGGGTCGACCCGGTTCGGGTCGACCTGAGGGGGGGGGGGGTATCAGGCCGGGTCGGACCGGGCCCGAACCCCTTATTTTCGGACAGATCCGTTCAAACGCTCATAACTTGTGCTACAGACCTCCGATCGACATACCGTTAGTTGTGATGTGATCCGTGGATCGAGATGGTCATTTCCGTATATTAAACTCAAGGTTTTGGAGAACTTTGGGTATGGGCGAGTTGGTTCGAACATGATATTAACCGGGCCCTCAGGGCGGAAACGCTTATAACTTGAGCTCCGGATGTCCAATTGACGTGCCGTTTACTTTGTTGGATTTCTCTTAATGAGAAGGAACTTTTGGCATACTTAGCCTAAGGTTTGGATGCAGTTGGATAGTGTCCAGGTTGGATTGAACCCAAAATCCAACCGGGCCCCTAGAACAGAAAAGCTGATAACTTTCAGACCAGACGTCCTTTTGACAAACTATCAGCGGCGTTGGTGATCACGTTGAGAAACGATCCCTATGATTATACCCTATGTGAGTTAGGGGTATAGTTGAGATAAGGTCGGGTTGGTTCGTACACGAAACCAACCGGGCCCCTGGGATGAAAAGGCTAATAACTTACAGACCGGGCGCCCGATTGACGCGCCGTCTGTTACGTTGAGACCCCTATGATGAGGCTGTCCTTTTAGATACTTCTTCGTGGGAATTTGAGATACTTGGATTATCGACATGTAGCTTGTGGAGCGAACCCTCCCGGAGACGAGCGTATGGAGTATGAAGACCGTATAGCCGGCTAAGACCTGACGACTGCTTGACCGAATCAACTTGGAGTGAGTCGACTAGCCCAATGGATGGAGCACTACTATGTTTGGGTGCAGACCCATGGAGGATGGAACACTACTGTGTTTGGGTGCAAACCCGCGGTACTCAATAGTAGGAGTACCTCTGCAGGCTATTAGGGGGGGTGCACTACTGTGTTTGGGTGGCAGACCCCGACAGGAAGCACTACTGTGTTTGGGTGGCTGACCCGTGATACTCGACAAGAGGAGTACCTCAGCAGTCTTAGGTTAGTAAGCAGTACCTTGGAGTCGTGACAGGATCATTGTACTCATCAGAGACGGTGCTCTTCATCAGTTACGGTTTCGATAATAAAAAATCCTGATTTGAGATGAGTCTTTAACCTTTGTGTTTACCTCATGATTAAGATGGTTCACTTGATAACTTAGGTATATGTATGGGCATATACCTAGGTAGTGGTTATCCGTTGATTTCATAACCTTTGTGTCTCCTCATGATTGAGATGGGTTACTTGATAACTTTGGTATAAGTATGGGCTTATACCTAAGTAAGGGTTATCTGTTGAGATCCTTCTTTGTGGTTATCCTTGTTGGATTTAGTGAGACCTTGAGGGTCTCGGGGTCCCTACTGAGTATCGTATACTCACCCCTGCATGGGCTATGCCCGCACCTCGTTGTGTTGGTTGTAGATGACGGGCAGCGCTGGCAGAGGTCGAGTGTTTGAGGACTGGACGGTACCCGGAGGTAGACATCATGATGATTCAGTATCCAGAGGTGGACTTCACGACGAGACGATACTCGGAGGAGGATGACGGGCAAGAGCATTGTGGAGGATATCTGTACCTTCCCTTCAGGTAGGATCCGTGGTGGACGATCCAGGAGTTGCGCTATCTGTACCTACCCTTCATGTAGGATCCGAGGTAGACGACCTAGGAGCTGCTTCTATTCTTCTAGTTGTTTGTCTTTTTTGTTGTACTTTCATTCAGTTGTAGCTGTACTTTCAGTTGGGTTTGTATTCTGGCCCACTTAATTTTCAGCACTTTCTTTTGTACTTAGTGTATTACTTCTGCTTGTACTCTATAGTGTTTTGTTTACTTTTATAAAGGCAATGCCTTCCCAGTTATCGGGATTTATGCCTTTGGTGCTAGTCGCCAGCCCCTGACCTATGGAAGGCGGGCTTGGGGTAGTCACGGAACGGGCCCCGAGGACGGGTCGTGATAGAAAACCCTTGGCCAAGCTCATTGATTCACAATGTTTCCTTGTTCCTTGTAATTGAAACATTTTACAGTGGTATAAGGGTTAATAGAAGAATTAATTTCTTCCATAATATTGGTGGGTTTCTTCCTTCAGCATTCTCTAGTTAGGTTCCCCTCCTTCCTACACATAAATCATTTCCTTGACCCTTTCAAGAAAATTTTTGGATGTTATTTCCCACACTTTTGATAACACTACTGTAAATAAGGCTATTAGCGACCGCCATTGGCGGTCGCTAAAGGTCTTTAGCGGCCGCGCAGCGACCGCCATTGGCGGTCGCTGTTGCCTTGTCGCTAGAGGCCTTGAGCGACCGCCAAGGGCGGTCGCTGAAGGCCCTCTGTCGGGCACTCTATAGCGACCGCCTATGGCGGTCGCTATTCTAAAAAAAAAATTTTTTAAAATTTTTTATTGAATTGAATATAAATATAAATATATATATATATATATATATATAAATATTCATATATATACTATTAAATACAATATTTTAAATATATATATATATATATAATATATTTTAAATGTTTTAATATATATTTAATATATATATAATATCAAATCATTGTGCTATAATAATTTAAAAACTTCAATTCAAGAAATAATCTCATTTCAGGTCGTTCGGAGCACGTTTGCTCCGAATGGGACCGCTGCACGCCGTTTCGGTGTTTTATGGCGCCGGAAACGCGTTTCCGGCCGCCGCGGTCACACGGCACCTCCGAATGAGGTTCCGTCTGGCCGACCATTTCACAATTCACGCCCCGGATGTTGTCGTACGGTTTCGTGGCATTCGGAGGTCGTTCGGGTGGTTTTGACTCCCCAACGCGCCATTTCAACGCGCGCCGCGCTGCTGAAAACGACACAATCGGACGTGCCGCGCGCACCGCACGTCCGATGGACGTGCGGCCTCCTCCTGCATCTCAGGAATAATATTTCTATTGTTCCCGTGCGGTTTCAGGTCGTTCGGAGCACGTTTGCTACGAATTGGACCGCCGCACGCCGTTTTGGTGTTTAATGGCGCCGGAAACGCGTTTCCGGCCGCCGCGGTCACACGGCACCTCCGAATGAGGTCCTGTCTGGCCGACAATTTCAAAATTCACACCCCGGATGTTGTCGTACGGTTTCGTGGCATTCGGAGGTCGTTCGGGTGGTTTTGACCCCCCAACGCGCCATTTCAGCACGCGCCGCGCTGCTGAAAACGACACAATCGGACGTGCCGCGCGCACCGCACATCCGATGGACGTGCGGCCTCCTCCAGCATCTCAGGAATAATATTTCTATCGTTCCTGTGCGGTTTCAGGTCGTTCGGAGCACGTTTGCTCCGAATTGGACCGCCGCACGCCGTTTTGGTGTTTAATGGCGCCGGAAACGCGTTTCCGGCCACCGCGGTCACACGGCACCTCCGAATGAGGTGCCGTCTGGCCGACCATTTCACAATTCACGCCCCGGATGTTGTCGTACGGTTTCGTGGCATTCGGAGGTCGTTCGGATGGTTTTGACCCCCCAACGCGTCATTTCAGCGCGCGCCGCGCTGCTGAAAACGACACAATCAAACGTGCTGCGCGCACCGCACGTCCGATGGACGTGCGGCCTCCTCCTGCATCTCAGGAATAATATTTCTATCGTTCCCGTGCGGTTTCAGGTCGTTCGGAGCACGTTTGCTCCGAATGGGACCGCCGCACGCCGTTTTGGTGTTTAATAGCGCCGGAAACGCGTTTCCGGCCGCCGCGGCCACACGGCACCTCCGAATGAGGTGCCGACTAGCCGACCATTTCACAATTCATGCCCCAGATGTTGTCGTATGGTTTCGTGGCATTAGGAGGTCGTTCGGGTGGTTTTGACCCCCCAACGCACCATTTCAGCGCGCGCCGCGCTGCTGAAAACGACACAATCAGACGTGCCGCGCGCACCGCACGTCCGATGGACGTGCGGCCTCCTCTTGCATCTCAGGAATAATATTTCTATCGTTCCCGTGCGGTTTCAGGTCGTTCGTAGCACGTTTGCTCCGAATGGGACCGCCGCACGCCGTTTTGGTGTTTAATGGCGCCGGAAACGCGTTTCCGGCCGCCCCGGTCACACGGCACCTCCGAATGAGGTGCCGTCTGGCCGAAAATTTCAAAATTCACGCCCCGGATGTTGTCGTACGGTTTCGTGGCATTCGGAGGTCGTTCGGGTGGTTTTGACCCCCCAACGCGTCATTTCAGCGCGCGCCGCGCTGCTGAAAACGACACAATCGGACGTGCCGCGCGCACCGCACGTCCGATGGATGTGCGGCCTCTTCCAGCATCTCAGGAATAATATTTCTATCGTTCCCGTGCGGTTTCAGGTCGTTCGGAGCATGTTTGCTCCGAATTGGACCGCCGCACGCCGTTTTGGTGTTTAATGGCGCCGGAAACGCGTTTCCGGCCGCCGCGGTCACACGGCACCTCCGAATGAGGTGCCGTCTGGCCGACCATTTCACAATTCATGCCCCGGATGTTGTCGTACGGTTTCGTGGCATTCGGAGGTCGTTCGGATGGTTTTGACCCCCCAACGCGCCATTTCAGCGCGCGCCGCGCTGCTGAAAACGACACAATCGGACGTGCCGTATGCACCGCACGTCCGATGGACGTTCGGCCTCCTCTTGCATCTCAGGAATAATATTTCTATCGTTCCCGGGCGGTTTCAGGTCGTTCGGAGCACGTTTGCTCCGAACGGAACCGTCGCACGCCGTTTTGGTGTTTAATGGCGCCGGAAACGCGTTTTCGGCCGCCGCGGTCACACGCCACCTCCGAATGAGGTGCCGACTGGCCGACAATTTCACAATTCACGCCCCGGATGTTGTCGTATGGTTTCGTGGCATTCGGAGGTCATTCGGGTGGTTTTGACCCCCCAACACGCCATTTCAGCGCGCGCCGCGCTGCTGAAAATGACACAATCGGACGTGCCGCGCGCACCGCACGTCCGATGGATGTGCGGCCTCCTCCTGCATCTCAGGAATAATATTTCTATCGTTCCCGTGCGGTTTCAGGTCGTTCGGAGCACGTTTGCTCCGAATGGGACCGCCGCACGCCGTTTTGGTGTTTAATGGCGCCGGAAACGCGTTTCCGGCCGCCGCGGTCACACGGCACCTCCGAATGAGGTGTCGTCTGGCCGACCATTTCACAATTCACGCCCCGGATGTTGTCGTACGGTTTCGTGGCATTCGGAGGTCGTTCGGGTGGTTTTGACCCCCCAACGCGCCATTTCAGCGCGCGCCGCGCTGCTGAAAACGACACAATCGGACGTGCCGTGCGCACCGCACGTCCGATGGACGTGCGGCCTCCTCCTACATCTCAGGAATAATATTTATATCGTTCTCGTGGGGTTTCAGGTCGTTCGGAGTATGTTTGCTCCGAATTGGACAGCCGCACGCCGTTTTGGTGTTTAATGGCGCCGGAAACGCGTTTCCGGCCGCCGCGGTCACACGGCACCTCCGAATGAGGTGCCATCTGGCCGACCATTTCACAATTCACGCCCCGGATGTTGTCGTACGATTTCGTGGCATTCGGAGGTCGTTCAGGTGGTTTTGACCCCCCAACGCGCCATTTCAGCGCGCGCCGCGCTGCTGAAAACGACACAATCGGACGTGCCGCGCGCACCGCACGTCCGATGGACGTGCGGCCTCCTCCTGCATCTCAGGAATAATATTTCTATTGTTCCCGTGCGGTTTCAGGTCGTTCGGAGCACGTTTGCTCCGAATTGGACCGCTGCACGCCGTTTTGGTGTTTAATGGCGCCGGAAACGCGTTTCCGGCCGCCGCGGTCACACGGCACCTCCGAATGAGGTGCCGTATGGCCGACCATTTCACAATTCACGCCCCGGATGTTGTCGTACGGTTTCGTGGCATTCGGACGTCGTTCGGGTGGTTTTGACCCCCCAACGCGCCATTTCAGCGCGCGCCGCGCTGCTGAAAACGACACAATCGGATGTGACGCGCGCACCGCACGTCCGATGGACGTGCGGCCTCCTCCTGCATCTCAGGAATAATATTTCTATCGTTCCCGTGCGGTTTCAGGTCATTCGGAGCACGTTTGCTCCGAATTGGACCGCCGCACGCCGTTTTGGTGTTTAATGGCGCCGGAGACGCGTTTTCAGCCGCCGCGGTCACACGCACCTCCGAATGAGGTTCCGTCTAGCCGACCATTTCACAATTCACGCCCCGGATGTTGTCGTACGGTTTCGTGGCATTCGGAGGTCGTTCGGGTGGTTTTGACCACCCAACGCGCCATTTCAGCGCGCACTGCGCTGCTGAAAACGACACAATCAGACGTGTCGCGCGCACCGCACGTCCGATGGACGTGCGGCCTCCTCCTGCATCTCAGGAATAATATTTCTATCGTTCTCATGCGGTTTCAGGTCGTTCGGAGCACGTTTGCTCCGAATTGGACCGTCGCACGCCGTTTTGGTGTTTAATGGCGCCGGAAACGCGTTTCCAGCCGCCGCGGTCACACGGAACCTCCGAATGAGGTGCCGTCTGGCCGACCATTTCACAATTCACGCCCCGGATGTTGTCGTACGGTTTCGTGGCATTCGGAGGTCGTTCGGGTGGTTTTGACCCCCCAACGCGCCATTTCAGCGCGCGCCGCGCTGCTGAAAACGACACAATCGGACGTGCCGCGCGCACCGCACGTCCGATGGATGTGTGGCCTCCTCCTACATCTCAGGAATAATATTTCTATTGTTCTCGTGCGGTTTCAGGTCTTTCGGAGCACGTTTGCTCCGAATTGGACCGCCGCACGCCGTTTTGGTGTTTAATGGCGCCGGAAACGCGTTTCCGGCCGCCGCGGTCACAAGGCACCTCCGAATGAGGTGCCGTCTGGCCGACCATTTCCCAATTCACTCCCCTGATGTTGTCGTACGGTTTCGTGGCATTCGGACGTCGTTCGGGTGGTTTTGACCCCCCAACGCGCCATTTCAGCGCGCGTCGCGCTGCTGAAAACGACACAATCGGACGTGCCGCGTGCACCGCACGTCCGATGGACGTGCGGCCTCCTCCTGCATCTCAGGAATAATATTTCTATCGTTCCCGTGCGGTTTCAGGTCGTTCGGAGCACGTTTGCTCCGAATTGGACCGCCGCACGCCGTTTTGGTGTTTAATGGCGCCGGAAACGCGTTTCTGGCCGCCGCGGTCACACGGCACCTCCGAATGAGGTTTCGTCTAGCCGACCATTTCACAATTTACGCCCCGAATGTTGTCGTACGGTTTCGTGGCATTCGGAGGTCGTTCGGATGGTTTTGACCCCCCAACGCGCCATTTCAGCGCGCGCCGCGCTGCTGAAAACGACACAATCGGACGTGCCGCGCGCACCGCACGTCCGATGGACGTGCGGCCTCCTCCTGCATCTCAGGAAAAATATTTCTATCGTTCCCGTGCGGTTTCAGGTCGTTCGGAGCACGTTTGCTCTGAATTGGACCGCCGCACGCCGTTTTGGTGTTTAATGGCGCCGGAAACGCGTTTCCGGCCTCCGCGGTCACACGGCACCTCTGAATTAGGTTCCGTCTGGCCGACCATTTCACAATTCATGCCCCAGATGTTGTCGTACGGTTTCGTGGCATTCGGAGGTTGTTCGGGTGGTTTTGACCCCCCCAACGCGCCATTTCAGCGCGCGCCGCGCTGGTGAAAACGACACAATCGGACGTGCCGCGCGCACCGCACATCCGATGGACGTGCGGCCTCCTCCTGCATCTCAGGAATAATATTTCTATCGTTCACGTGCGGTTTCAAGTCGTTCGGAGCACGTTTGCTCCGAATTGGGACCGCCGCACGTCATTTTGGTGTTTAGTGGCGCCGGAAACGCGTTTCCGGCCGCCGCGGTCACACGGCACCTCCGAATGAGGTGCCGTCTGGCCGACCATTTCACAATTCACGCCCCGGATGTTGTCGTACGGTTTCGTGGCATTCGGAGGTCGTTCGGGTGGTTTTGACCCCCCATCGCGCCATTTCAGCGCGCGCCGCGCTGCTGAAAACGACACAATCGGACGTGCCGCGCGCACCGCACGTCTGATGGACGTGCGGCCTCCTCCTGCATCTCAGGAATAATATTTCTATCGTTCCCGTGCGGTTTCAGGTCGTTCGGAGCACGTTTGCTCCGAATTAGACCGCCGCACGCCGTTTTGGTGTTTAATGGCGCCGGAAACGCGTTTCCGGCCGCCGCGGTCACACGGCATCTCTGAATGAGGTGCCGTCTGGCCGACCATTTCACAATTAACGCCCCGGATGTTTTCGTACGGTTTCTTGGCATTCGGACGTCGTTCGGGTGGTTTTGACCCCCCAACGCGCCATTTCAGCGCGCGTCGCGCTGCTGAAAACGACACAATCGGACGTGCCGCGCGCACCGCACGTCCGATGGACGTGCGGCCTCCTCCTACATCTCAGGAATAATATTTCTATCGTTCCCGTGCGGTTTCAGGTTGTTCGGAGCACGTTTGCTCTGAATTGGACCGCCGCACGCCGTTTTGGTGTTTAATGGCGCCGGAAACACGTTTCCGGCCGCCGCGGTCACACGGCACCTCCGAATGAGGTGCCGTCTGGCCAACCATTTCACAATTCACGCCCCAGATGTTGTCGTACGGTTTCGTGGCATTCGGACGTCGTTCGGGTGGTTTTGACCCCCCAACGCGCCATTTCACCGCGCGCCGCGCTGCTGAAACGGACACAATCAGGGGGCTGTACGGGGGTGCGGGGGGCTGTACGGGGGTGGCGGGGGGCTGTACAGGGGTGCGGGGGGTTGTACGGGGGTTTCAGAGGGCTGTACGGGGGTGGCGGGGGGCTGTATGGGGGTGGCAGGGGGCTGTACGGGGGTGGCGGGGGGCTGTACGGGGGTGGCGGGGGCAGTACGGGGGTGCGGGGGGTTGTACGGGGGGTGCGGGGGGGCTGTACGGGGGTGCGGGGGGCTGTACGGGGTGTGCCGGGGGGGGCGGGGGGGGGCTGTACGGGGGTGCGGGGGGCTGTACGGGGGTGGCGGGGGGCCT